>CM055649.1:6058182-11333322 GCA_029378325.1 Elaeagnus macrophylla | reverse complement strand
AAATTGGATACCGATGCTAGCAATAAATTGTCATGTGCTGCTTCTGGCTTCGGAGTAAAACATGCTCAGACTCTTCGACTAAAAGGGCTGTATACATATGAATACAAATCTCTTAGGAAGAGTCTCAGACAATCTTTCAATTATGTGATGCGTGCTTGTGCGAAGTGGAAGGACTGTGAGATGGCAGAGCAGTTGAGTGCTCAGGTATAATATGTTCAGCTTGTATTATAATTTCAATACATAAAGTAATTCCTAGGATTGAAATGTAATTCTTTTATTTTAGGCAGGGGCCTCTAATGGTCATTTTTTTTTTTTTAATGAAAAAAGATACTTTAATCCCTTATTTATATTTTACATCACTTTAGTCCTTTTTTATTGTAAAAGTGATACCTTTAGTCCTTTTTTACTCTGTAAAATTTCACAAATTTTTGTCAAGTATTTGTAAGGATTTACAAAAATAGCTTATTATTTATAACATTTTATTAGTTCAATTATATTTTTTTAATTGTTGGATTTATTTTACATCTTCCATATTAATTCTTTTGTTTTTTCCTTAATTAGAGTATTAATTTTATTAATCCCTTACTTATATTTTTCATTAATTTAGTTCTTTTTTTTTTTGTAAAAGCGATACCATTAGTCATTTTTTTACTATGTTAGACTTTACAAATTTTTGTTAAGTCTTTGTAAGGTTTTTATCATTTATAACATTTTATTAGTTTAATTATAATTTCTTTTAATATTTAGATTTATTTTACATGTTCCATATTAATTCTTTTATTTTTTTCTTAACTAGAGTATTAATTTTATTAATTATTCTTTATAATATTTTAGATAATTTACTTATCTTGTTATATTAGGTTAGATAAATCTAATTTTAAAATTTATTTAATTTTCTTACTTGCTCTAATACCAAAATTTCTTGCAACATTTTGATTTTAATAATTTTCAATATTTAAGCAAATAAATTTTTCAGAACAATTTTTTTCTTTTGAACTTGCATTAAAATAAAATTTCTGTTATGCACAAATAAATTTTTATAATTAATAAACAAAATCTAGAGATATTTTTTATGTTTTCTTAAAAAAGAAGACTCGTGCTATTATTTTTCTATAAGAAGAAAACTTGTACTGTCTTTTTTTCCTAAGAAGAGACTTAAGTGTTGCAAAAAATAAGTAGGGAACTAAATTGCTTTTTTTTTTTTTTTCCTTCCAAAGAAGCAGAGGATCTCTAGGATATTTTTCCCTTATTTTTTTTTTTATAAAAACTTATTGGCGATGGTTATTGGATGTAGTTTTATGGAAAACCATATTGTTATAGGCTTCTAACAAGTCGATTACAAATTTTGAAATTATGAATACCCTTGTATAGGGGTGGGCATAGGTCCGATAGATCTGCTATTACATCATTTTACAAGCCGACTTTATCTTGGAGGTTTAAAAAAATTTAAAACCTTAGCCGACTTATAATCCCTAAAAAACCAACCTTCAAGCCGACCTACAATGTCGGTTTGAGGGAGGTTGGTTTGGCGATTTTTGACCTATAATTTTACTTAAATATTATTATCATAATAAAAAATACAAACAATATTTTATCCCTCTAAATACTTTTTTAAAAGCTAGAGCATACAAATGTGTTGCTTTCGGCTATAAGAACTACTATCTTTGCTCATATTATGTGTCATATGGGAATGATATCTCGTTATTGATACTTCATCTTTGATGCTCCACTACTCACCCTCCTAATTTAAAATCATGATTTCAAAAGCTAAATATTTGTTTAAGACTTTTACATTGTATATTTGTATAATATTAATTAATACTTAATTTTATTTATTTTTTATAACATTTATTATATAATATTTAAAAATATTTAAAAAAATATACTAATATATAAAAGTGTAGGTCGGTTCGGTTTTGTCGATTTTTATTTTTGTCGGACCTACAACCGAATCGACTAGGTCGGTTTTGTAATATTTTGGACCTATCGGACCAATCAACCTTCAAAAACAAAAAGCATAGGTTCGGTTTGGACCTAGATTCAGGTTGGTTGGTCGGTTTTTGAAAAAAAATGCCCACCCCTACCCCTTGTACTCCTGTTGGTGAATCTGGGATGTAGCTGTGTTTTTGTTCAAATGTACTTTATTTTTCTATTTTGGTTGTGCACTTACAGTTATCTTCATACTTCATTTTATTTTGGTCTTATACATGTCATTATGTTTTTAAATGCTTAAGCGTTTTTTTCATTTCCAGATGCAAAATCTTGGCATCCAGCCATCAAGTTGTACATGGGATGGATTTGTTAGAGCAATTGTTTTCAAGAGAGGTTTCACCACTGGCATTGAAGCGGTAATGCACCTTTTATTTAGTATGTAGTTATCTTTAACTGTAGCCTTAAAATTGTTTATTAAATTGACTCATTGCTAGAAATGATTTCAATTCTTCTTCTTCTTCTTCTTCCTCTTCCTTTTCTGTTTTTACAGTTAAACATAATGCGGGAGATGAATTTAAAACCATATGACTCAACTCTTGCAGCACTTTCAACAGCATGTAGCAAAGGGCTAGAACTGAATTTGGCCGAGTATTTTCTGAATCAACTATCAGGATGTTCATATCCATATCCTTTTAATGCTCTTCTTGAAGCATGTGATTCACTGGTGAGTTGATAGTTTAGTGCTTACTTTTTAGACTCAAGTGTTATCTTCACTCTGTTACTGCCATCCCATAAATTTTTAAAATAACAAAGTTGGGTCTCTTTGCATGAGATTTGCTAGTACTCTGATATGGTATAGGATTGAGGGTTACGTGGAAAATTGCCTCTTTAAATTTCTTAGGGTTCACAATTTTGTGATGTACTTAACACGGCTTTGGGTTTTAATTTATGGAATTAAATTTACAGGACCGACCTGAGCGTGCTTTGCGGATTTTTTCCAGAATGAAACAATTGAATATTGTGCCAGATATTTGGACATATGAGTTGCTATTTTCATTATTTGGCAATGTGAATGCCCCATATGAATCGGGCAACATATTGTCGCAGGCAGATGCTGCTAAGAGGATACATGCCATAAGAATGGACATGGAAAAACATAATATTCATCACAGTTCAATATCAATGAAGAACTTGGTAATTTTTGGCCTTACCTCGTGGTGATTCCCATTCTCATATTTGTTGTGGGAAGCACCACATGGTTAATATTTACTCTTGGTGCAATTTCATTTTGGAATTTGACATGTCACATAACTTTTATTTGCTCGGCCAATTCTTTATCTTGATCTTATGCTATTTAGTTGTAGTTTGGTTTCAATTGAGAATTTGGTCTAATTGTTCAATGTCACTGTTTTTGTACACTTATTTATACTAAACAACGCTATACGGCTTTAATATAAGATAGGATTCATTAAGGGTTTGTTTGGATGTACTTATAAGTTGTTTCAAATGAAATAATTTGAAAGGAAGCAATTTGGTTTTACATACAATTATATTGTATAACTGTTTTTGTACACTTCTTTAAACTAAACAACGCTATACGGCTTTAATATAAGATAGGATTCATTAAGGGCTTGTTTGGATGTACTTATAAGTTGTTTCAAATGAAATAATTTGAAAGGAAGCAATTTGGTTTTACATACAATTATATTGTATAAGAAGTGGTTTTGAATAGGACTTTAGAAATTATTTTAAAAACGGAGCATTTATGCAAAATTACTTCTCCTACAACCACTAGTAGTGCTTTTCAAAATTTTGAAATCACTTCTATTGAAGAATGTAATGAGAAACAGTGCCAAACGGTTCCTAAGTTCTTGTCATGGCACTATCTTCCAATGTGTAAAACTAATTTTCTGCAGCCTTCTAAATCTAGAAATTAGTCAACAATAGTTGAGAAAACTTTAAAAGGGTAAATTATGTGGAGAATAAAGATAAAGGGAAAATAAATGCCATTATATATTTGTTAATCTGGCCATTGTTTGGAAGTTTCCATTCACTGCTGGCACTTACTATCACTTATTGTCAGTACAGGTTGACATTTTTTTTCCTTGTAATCCTTGATCATGTACATCAATCCTAATTGACTTATTTCTTTCTTCATTTCTTAGTTGAAAGCCCTTGGAGCGGAGGGGATGATAGAAGAGATGTTCCGCTGCTTGCATGTGGCAGAGAACCTTTTTAGTCGTAACAATACCGAATTGGGCTTCTTACCCATATACAATATAGTTTTACACTCCCTTGTTGAAGTGAAGCAAGTAGGTGATTCAAAGCCCTGTTTTCTCTCTGTTCCTTGGTATATGAGGTTTAAGAAGGCTTCATTTAGAGTTTAATTGTTTATTTCTTCCTGTTTGACTTACAGGTTGAAAATGCAATAGCAATATTCAAGAATATGAAGTCACGTGGTATCTTGCCAAATGATATAACTTATACCATAATGATCGATAGCTGTAGCATTTTAAAATGTTCCAGATCTGCTTATGCACTGGTTTCCATGATGTTACGTGATGGCTTCTTTCCACAAAGAAGCACTTACACTGCTATCATAAAGGTATGTTTGCATTCTCCTGAATTTCATGTGTCAGGATATTTTGTCCTCTGTCATGTAATTCCAACTCTATGCACAGTATTTGCAGATGTCTTTTAATGATTCATTTTTTTTTTACTTGATTCACTCTAAATGGTTCCCTTCAAATAAAAAATTCCATGAGATGTATGTTTGCAGATTAAGAATTCTTTTAATCTGAATTTTCTTTTTTGCAAATATGATTTTCTGTCATCATGCAAATATGCACGTCCACCAAGTTTTTGCTCATACTGGTACCTTATTCTTGATATTTTTATTATTACTACTATTATTATTATTATCATTATAATTACTATTATTGTTATTATTACATTCTGACTGATTTTGTGATTTCTATAAACTTTTTCTACTCTATTTCTCGGTTTGTGCTAATCAAGTGAGCTTTTATAGCAAAGTGTTGTATATAATACTCTCTGGGGTCTTTATGTTTTTTGGTCTTTGTCAGATTTTGTTATTCCTTCTACCCTTGTGATTTTTTTCACTAAGGTACCCTTGTGATTACAAATTACAATGTAGAACATTTCTGGCGTTTTGCTTATGTTAAACTTAGAGGATCTAGTTTAAAGCTGCATCAGTGTTGGGTGAGATTGTTATATTCTAGAAGCCAATTGATCATAAAAGTTGTAGAATTTTTATTACCCAACTCTCATGCATCCATAAATTAAGAAAGGGATAAAAAACTGTCCAATAAACTAAGAAGGAAACTTAACTAGTGCATGTGCCTTCAATTAGGCATTTGATTGTTATTTAATCAAATAATGATATCTTTTTATTGAAATAATTTTTGCCAGATTACTGTTTGTTATGATTAAGGATATATTACGGCTTTGAAATTATTCATCTACTTGATTATGCGCCTTTGTTGTAATAGGTTCTGTTGAAAGATGATAATGTCGATGAAGCACTAAATCTCTTGGATAAAGCATGCTCAGAACGGATTAAACTTGATGTCTTGTTGTTTAATACCATTCTTGGAAAAGCATATTTAATGGTACCTTTTTTCTCTTGCTTCTTAAGGTTGAAAATTATTCCTTTTTAATTTTTGTTCTGAAAATAGGTAAGCAAAATTTTGTAACTGAGAACTATTAGGAAGAAATTGGTGGAGTCCTGAACCTTTTTCGGAACTTTGACTAGGGAATAGTGACTGTAAAGCTGGCCAGACAGGTCCAAATGGTTAATAGCAGTCTAATTTTTTGATATATTTTAACCGTTTACACCAAACCGGACCATTTAACTGTTTAAATATTATTGTGTTAAATATTTGATGGGACTCTGGGACTGTCAGCCAGCTATTTTCCACACGGACCACTGGGCTAATACATAATTTTGTTTATTTTGCATCGAGTATAAATATGTTAATTGTTACTGTTAAATGGAAACTGGAAACCGAACTGGAATGTACAGTTTCCAAGTTCTGGTTTGGTTATACTCTACTATGATCCGGTCCTTTTTTTCCAAAAGCTGGACTGCATGGTGGACACCCTAAGTGAATATAAAAGATTCTTACTTAAACCTTAATTTTGGCAGAAATTATGTTCCTCTTTCTTCATGTACATTGACCACTGAACTGAAAAATCAGAACATCTGCAGAAAGAATAATCAGAGTTAGTCGTGCTAATTTAGCTGAAGATGAGAAAAGTACAATAATATGATGTGAATAAATAATATTTGGCCAATGACAACCTTGGTATTAATATTTGCATTTTTGTTAATATTTTAGAAATTGTTAGATCAATTGCCCAATATTTTGCTGATATTGCTTTCACATGAATAACAGGAAATGATTGACCTAATAGAGTCTGTTGTGGAGAGGATGTACGTGGAAAAGATTCGGCCTGATGTAGAAACCTGTAATTATGTGTTCTCTGCATATGTGGACCATGGTTTTCATAACACAGCCATCGAAGCATTGCAAGTTTTGAGCATGCGCATGTTATGTAGAGATGATGGCAGTCTTCCAGATAAGACTGAGTTTGAGGATCTTCTTCTAGCTGAAGATACAGAAGCCGAGTCAAGGATACTTGAGCTGTTTAAAGATTATAAGGACGACCTTGCTTTTGCCCTTTTGAATTTGAGATGGTCCGAGCTTCTTGGTTTTTCAGTTTCTTGGTCACCCGATCAAAGCCCATGGGCAAGAAGACTCTCAAATACATATGGTACTAGAAACACTTAGATGATGCTGGTACAACTACGTACATATATAGCCTCTCGAGCCTTGCAACCAAATTGAGAGGAAATTCTTTAAAAATACATTGGAAAGAGATGTCCTCAACCTCCTTGCCTCGTTCCTGACAAATAAAAAGCTTCATACGCAACAACTCCACGTTGAGCATGGGATTCAACAGCAGGTTCAAACTTCGGGCTGTGTCAACTTTAATTTTGCAACTGATATGAAAAAATCTCATTGGATACAACTCTGTGAGGATAACTATACTATCTAATAATCACATCACTTGAGTTATATCACATTCTGATATTTAGACGAGTAATTCTACTTGTACGGCAACAACACCACTAATGTGTATTTTTCATTGGTTTTCAAGTTTGGGTCCTGCTATCAATTTAGGCGGGACTTCTAACAATTTATTGAGCATTTAGTGTATTGTTTAGTGAAGGTGTAATGGGAATGTTGAATAGTGAGATATATGAAGTTTTCTTATTTAGTTTTTTACAAAGGGTGATGTATTGTTCATTCAAAGACATTTGAAATTTTGTCTTTGGATTGTGACACGCCCAACTTTTTATTCTTTGGGTATTTCTCTGTTGATCTCAACGTTTTTATAGGACCAAATTGCTTACTACATGAAGTTTTCTTGTTTTCTTGGTAAGGAGGCAAAAACCTTTGAGATGATAAGAATGATTTGAAAATGCTTTTTAAGGTCTTCTTATAGGTCTTACGTGCACTTCACATACGCACGCAAGAAAAGAGGTGCAGCAAAATGAGGAGCTGATAGAAGAAATTATGCAGTAGTGGAGCAACCATGATATCCTTTTATGTTTGTTATGTATTTCTTTTATTAGTATTCAGTTATTTTGTTATTACTTTTAAAGGGGGGACCACAGAATATTTGTGACAGAAAACTTGTGGGAATTTCTGGAAGGGAAAATAAATAAATATAGGAAAATGCTAGAAAGAAAAAACATTGAGAAGTTGTTAAAGAGCTGATGCTCGTGGAGAGAACAAGCCTCTCGAAAGCTTGTGCTTTCTTTTTCATTCAGTTTCTTTCATATTGAATTCAGAAATTTTAGTATTATTATTAAGAAATATTATCAGATTAATTGACAGATTCTGGTTCCTAACAATATTGGTATCAGAGCAGTTCGATTTTAAATGGCGAAAACACAGAATCAAAGGATAGAAGCTATGGAAGAAGCCATGAGCTCTCTACAGGGAGAACAAAATAAAATAACAAATGAAGTGGGAGGATTAAAAAAAGAGATTCATACCTTAACCCACCAGCTTAACCAAAGGTTTGAACACTTGTTCAAATTGCACGAAGAAGCCCAGAGGTACGTCTCATCTTCTTCATTTAGAAAAGAGAAAGAGGCGATGGTTGTCAACCCAATGGTTGGAAATCTACATGGAGGATCAGCTAGACATGGCGACCATAGTGGCGTTTCAAACCCAAAGCATGATTTTTGATTTTGGAGGTTGGATATGCCGTTGTTTGATGGAAACAATTCGGATGGGTGGATTCTACGTGCCGAACGTTATTACAACTTCCACCAGATGTCTGATGAAGAGCGATTAGAGGCTGCGGTTGTTAGTTTTGAAGGAGATGTATTGTTGTGGTATCAGTGGGAAACCAAGAAGAAGGCCTTTCGGACATGGGAGTAGATGAAATTGTTGCTACTGAGGCAATTTTGGACCACACAAAATGGCTCCCTGTACGAACAGTGGCTAGCCTTGGAGCAGATCGACACGGTGAAGGAGTACCGGAGAAGCTTCATTGAGTTTTCGGCGCCTTTAGACAATATAACGGAGGAGATAGCCCTGGGTAATTTTGTGAATGGGTTGAAACTCGAAATTTGGGTGGAGCTCCGTATTTTAGGACCCACAACTTTGGGCCGGGCTATGGATTTAGCCCAAATGATAGAAGATAAGCTTTCGTGGACTCACAGAGCTTCAAAGAACATGTTTTCCAGTCGCGCGAATCCAGCTCCATTCAATCGCGCGAACCCAGCCCCTTCCAGTCGCACGAACCCAGCTCCATCGGCAACCCCACTCTCGCCGTTTGATGGGTTGTCACCGGCGTGGAAGACTACCGGCAATATACGCCGAATCACTGATGCAGAGATGCAAAAAAAAGGGAGAAAGGATTGTGCTACCGCTGTGATGATAAATGGGTTCCTGGCCACCGATGTAAAAGAAAGGAATTAAGTGTTCTGATTTTGAATGAAGAAGACGAAGAGGAAGGAGGAGGCGCAGAGGAAGAAAGTGAGAAGGAATTGGATACCACTGAACTTGATCAAGGTATTGAAATCTCTCTGAATTCTATTGTGGGCTTTACAGACCCAAAAACCATGAAAATGTTGGGGCTCATAGGAGATAGAAAAGTGCTGACTTTAATTGATCCTGGAGCGACACACAACTTTATCGCTACCAAAGTTGTTGAAGCCCTGGGGCTTCCAGTTTGCAAAACCCGAGCATATGGTGTGACCCTTGGAGCGGGTAGCTCAATTCGTGGGGAAGGAATATGCAAAGGAATAAAGTTAGAATTGCAGGGAGTTGAAATTGTAATGGATTTTTTGCCAATAGAGCTGAGAAACATAGAAGTAATTTTGGGGATTCAATGGTTGGAAACTCTTGGCATGACACACACCAACTGGAAGACACAAATCATGAAATTTACTGTGGGGAACAGAACTGTTACCTTGCAAGGAGATCTGGCACTGCGGAGAACTAAAGTGTCTCTCAAATCCATGATGAAAACTCTTAGGCAAGAAGGGCAGGGGTTCTTGATCGAAATGAACCACCTGGAAGTGCCTGCTGATAAACAATTACTGGACAAAGTTGGTGATGAAGCAGAATTTCTGAAGCCGCTCTTGCAGAAATGTGAGGCAATTTTCAACTTACCAAACAGATTGCCACCTCTAAGGGGGAAAGAGCATGCTATTGTACTAAAAAATGATTCTGGACCAGTTAGTGTAAGGCCATACAGGTATCCTCATGTGCAGAAAGATGAAATAGAGAGGTTTGTCAAGGAAATGTTGGGTACAGGTATCATCAGAAATAGCTCGAGCCCATTTTCTAGTCCAGTGTTGTTGGTAAAAAAAAAAGATGGGTCTTGGAGGTTCTGTGTGGATTATAGAGCCCTTAACAAAGTGACTGTCCTTGATAAATACCCAATTTCTGTCATTGAAGAACTTTTGGATGAATTGCATAATGCTGCCATTTTTACAAAGCTAGACCTCAAATCAGGGTATCACCAGATTCGTGTGAAGGAAGAAGATATCCCGAAAACGACATTTAGGACTCACGAAGGGCACTATGAGTTCTTGGTCATGCCATTTGGCCTCACAAATGCCCCAGCAACCTTTCAGTCTTTGATGAACGAGGTATTTAAACCTTTTCTGCGAAAATTTGTACTTGTCTTTTTTGATGATATCTTGATATACAATGTAGATGAGGCAGTTCATCAGGAGCATGTTAGATTAGTTCTGGAATTGTTGCAAAAACATCAACTGTTTGTTAACAGAAAGAAATGTGCATTTGGGAAAAGCAAGGTGGCTTATTTGGGCCACATAATTTCTAGAGAGGGGGTTTCAGCAGACCCCGAAAAGATTCAATCAATGATTAACTAGCCACAACCTACGAATTTGAGAGGTCTGAGGGGATTCCTTAGATTGACAGGCTATTATCGAAAGTTCGTGGCCAATTATGCGCATTTGGCCCACCCCTTAACAGAACAACTCAAGAAAGACAAATTTTGTTGGCAAGAAATGGCCACTCAAGCATTCAACACTTTGAAACAAGCCATGACACAATTGCCAGTTCTAGCTATGCCTGATTTCACCAAGAGTTTCCCAGTGGAAACTGATGCTTTCGGTTATGGATTGGGAGCAGTTTTAGTCCAAGAAAATAGGCCTGTGGCTTACTACAGCCAAGTATTGGGACCCCGCTAAGTCAAAATCCATTTATGAAAAAGAATTGATGGCCATTGTCCTTGCGGTGCAGAAGTGGAGACCCTATTTGTTGAGCAGACACTTTGTGGTAAAAACTGATCAACAAAGTTTGAAGTTCTTGCTTGAACAAAGAATTATTAATCTAGATTACCAAAAGTGGGTGGCTAAACTAATGGGGTATAGTTTTGAAATTCAGTACAGAACTGGCGCTAGTAATAGAGTAGCGGATGCCTTATCCCGACTTCCAGATTCGATGGAGTTGGGGGAGATAAGTGTGCCACAGTGGAAGCATTGACAAACTCTTCAATTGGAAATAGCACAGGATCCAGTCATACAGAAATTGAAGGAAGATCTGTCTACTGGTACCACCTATCTAGTTGGCTTTACCCTTTTCTAAGGGACAGTTTTGTACAAAGGAAGGCTCGTGATCCCTAAGAATACTAAGCTGATGGAAGAAATTTTGAGTGAATTCCATAATTCCCCTATGGGTGGCCATTCAGGGGAAACCAAAACATACAAAAGGGTAGCTGCTGAGTTCTTTTGGGAAGGCATGCACAAAGATATTATCAAGTTTGTCCAACAATGTGATGTATGTCAGAAAAATAAATACAGTGCAACAACACCAGCAGGGTTATTACAACCTCTACCAATTCCTAACCAAATCTGGGAAGATATCAGCATGGATTTCATAGAAAGTCTTCCAAAGTCCGAGGGAATTGACACTATATTTGAGGTTGTGGATAAACTAAGCAAATATGCTCACTTTATTGGACTCAAACATCCTTTCACAGCTCAAACAGTCGCATTGCGGTTTTTGCATGAAATAGTGAAGTTACATGGTTTTCCCCTTTCCATAGTTTCAGACCGAGATAGGATATTCCTCAGTCATTTTTGGAACGAATTGTTCAAGCTGCAAGGGACGACCCTTAAAAGAAGGATAGCTTACCACCTTCAAACAGACGGTCAAACTGAAGTGGTGAATCGAACCTTGGAGACATACTTGAGATGTTATGCTTCTGAGAAACCAAGGATGTGGGCCAAATGGCTACCATGGGCAGAATATTGGTATAATACTTCACATCATAGCTCCCTTAGCACTTCCCCTTTCAAGGTTGTTTATGGCAGAGAACCCCCAAAGCTCATCCAGTTTGAAAAATATTTTGCTACAGTGGCTGCTGTCGATCAGTTGTTAACTGACAAGGATGACCAATTGGACGATTTGAAAATGCATTTACTAAGGGCCCAACAAAGAATGAAAAGATATGCTGATCAGAAACGCCACCTCGAAGAATTCAAAGTGGGAGATTACGTGTTTTTAAAGATACGGCCATATAGACAGCAAACTTTGGCTAAAAGAAAATATGAGAAGTTAGCAGCTAGGTATTATGGCCCTTATCAAATACTCCAATGGATTGGAAAAGTGGCCTATAGATTGGAGCTACCCATGACCACTTCAATTCATCCTGTTTTTCATATATCACAACTAAGATCAGCCAAGGGAGGGTCATACTTTTCAACTACCCTACTAGCTCAACTGTCAGCAGATATGGAAATGATAGTGGAACCAGAACAGTTGTTGGGAGTTCGCCCAAGAACTCATGGGCAAGCAAGGGAACTCGAGGTGTTGTTAAAATGGAAACATCTATCTGAATTTGAAGCTACTTGGGAGGACTACTATAAAATTCAGGAACAATTTCCCCACTTTCACCTTGAGGACAAGGTGAAACTTTGGGAGGGGGGTAATGATAGGCCTCACGTGCACTTCACATACGCACGCAAGAAAAGAGGTGCAAGATCAGCAAAATGAGGAGCTGATAGAAGAAATTATGCAGCAGTGGAGTTTGTTATGCAGCAGTGGAGCAACCATGATATCCTTTTATATTTGTTATGTATTTCCTTTATTAGTAGTCAGTTATTTTGTTATTACTTTTGAGAGGGGACTACAGAATATTTGTGACAGAAAACTTGTGGGAATTTCTGGAAGGAAAAATAGATAAATATAGGAAAATGCTAGAAGGAAAAAACATTGAAAAGTTGTTAAAGAGCTGATGCTCGTGGAGAGAACAAGCCTCTCGAAAGCTTGTGCTATCTTTTTCATTCAATTTCTTTCGTATTGAATTCAAAAATTTTAGTATTATTATTAAGAAATATTATCAGATTAATTGAGAGATTCTGGTTCCTAACATCTTCTTCTGTCGATTTTTTTAGATCTTGGATTAACCTGTTTGGAACTTTTTTTTTTTTTTTTGACACTTGAAAGTAGGCTGATAATGGGGTAACGAGAAAAGGAAAGAAAAATATTAATCAGGTGAAATGACATCTCAGTCCTTGTCTTTGTAAGTTACATGATAACGTAAAGTTCGCTTATATTAATATTCTCGATCTAACTATAAATTTTTATCACTATTCATATTATTTACTCTGTCAATCTTCATTTTCACACAAGTATGCAAAAAAAATTTGACCCAAAAAGAATAAATAAAAATTCTACATTAAAAAATTTGCATAATTCATCATACTTTATAACAAAAAAAAAAAAAAAAACAATGCTAAAAATGACCCAAACAGGATGATTTTCTTAAATCAACCTACAAATATTTTATTTAACTAAGACTAACGTGTCCTATTACAGAACATTAACCAAGATATGTCTTCACTCTTCACTGATTTTAGTGTGAGATAAATTACATCTATAAATCTGAAAATATTTTGTACCAAAATACATTTGCCCTCTACACAAACGCATCCAGATTCCACCTCTTGTTTGGATGGTCCTGCCTCCATGATTAGTTTCAACTGCTATCAGAAGTTTGATCAAGATGCTTAAACATTATCTCCTGGGGGTAATTCTGCGAACTTTGGAGGAGTACCAAGTACTCTTTCCATATCAAACCGAACTTCAATGTTACGGATGCTGTATCCAACCACCATCATCCAATAAAGCAACTTTACCAGTTCTGGTGCACTTGTCTCAGTAACACTTGTCTGCAACCAATGATCAAGGTTGGAAAGTTAACTTCAACTTTCATAATTTTTCATTAAGGAGAGAGAAAGAGTGGGGACCCTAGTTATTTTTTAAAGCATGATATGAAACCCCACCTTCATTTTGCTAGGATCTGAAACTGCCAAAAGCCGCTTAATGAATGCATTCATTGCAAGAATAACATCTTCACCTGCACTACTTGTCAATTCCTGGAAAAGAAATGAATTGAGGACCAGTTGTCATTCCATAAACATTTTCATTTAGCTGATACTACGGTACTCCACCAAACACTTTGATCAGTTGATAATAATATGAATAGTAACGAGAAAGAATTATGGGTATTCCTGTATTTAGTTTGACCGATAATCTAGAACGAAAAATATTCTACTAGTAGCAAGATAGCTCATTCCTCTAACATCTCTCAAGAATACATTTGAATGCTCTACCTACACATATTTGTATTATCATTTATTACTTTTTCTAATTTAAAAATCAAAAATGTATTTTTTAATTTTACATCATTTATAAATTTTATTTTTATTTTACTATTCAACGTAGTAATAGTAATACTTTTGCTATTGAATTCAATTCTTATTAATATTATCATTCTCATTATTTTTTCATTCTGTGAACTAAACATCATCTTAGGAATGATATTATGTAATGGAATTAAATTGAATGAACACACTATATTACTATCAATATGTTTAGTTTGAACAATAAAATGAGGGTACAATTGGAAACAAAAATGGAAATGTGGGGATAAAAGTATAAAATAACACTTATTATATTGAAGAAATATGGTAGAAAATTTTCAATTGCATAGATTACATTAATACCGATCAAACATGCCTTAGTAGTTACATTCATGCAAGTTGCATTGCAACAGTTAAAAACTTGTGAATAAACAAAGAGATATGAGTTCCTGACCTTCAAATTTTGCGGCTCAAGAGACTTAAGATAATCCAACAATTCATTTTGTTCATTTGCAGATTTTCTTGAAACTTGACGATTCAATTCTTCAATCTCTGTTTCAAGTAACTCAATGTACTTCTTGGCATCTATTTTCTCAGGGCCAGAAACATTGTTCCACCGAATGACCTCACCTGACACATCCTTCTTCTGTGTACCAGAAGCAAAATCTGGTTCATTCTGCACAATCACTTGGTCATGTTAATAAACCAATTAATGGGATACACTCTCTTCTGCGTCAATGTAATAAAATTAATAACATGAATGACACTATCCTCAAAAGCACATTGATGTAAATAACTGCAAGGAAATTGAGTAAGAAATTAGATTTTGACAAGGAAAAAAAACTTGCATAAGCTTGACTCAATAACGTTAGTGTCAGACGCACAAGGAGGTAAACAAGCCATTTGTTTAATTAGATGAGCCCATAGTTCTATTAACAACACTATGCCATCATATTATTGCTCTTAGTTGCCACTTTCATATTTCTCTATACATAGGCAAGAACTGACTATTTGAACTGTCTTATATATAACTCGTAAACTTAAATGAATAAGAGTTATAGATGGGGAAAAAGATACTTTCTCATGTTTCACGTCCAGAAGAGCAACCTGCTCCAGACCTTGTTGCAGTTCTAACCGGTATTGTGCATTTTTGAACATATATCCGGTCATTAAAACACTGTACATGAGTTGTGCAAGATTTTCAGCAACCTGGGATAGAAGTGATCGACATGAATACTTAAAAAAAAATGTGTAAATTTTACTAGCTATTATCATTTCACTCATGCAATTAGCCAAGCATCAAGATACAGTGGCTGGCAATATACTTACAGTAGTGACAGTCACAGCGAAAAACTGTGGAGGTAGCGTTCCAATCATGTTTGTCACTGTTTGGCGCATTGCATCAACTACCTAATGCAGTCCACATGAAAATGCTTCAATCCCTCTGGAACAAATCGCCATGAAATAGATACAGAATCTAGCAAGTAAAACTCTTACATAATGTAGAATACCAAAAACATTTTAATTCTTCATATACCAAAGACAACTATTTACCTGCTGAGGTGCCCTTTTCACAAACAACTCCATGAATTCTGGCTGCACATTCCTGACGTACTCCAACAGGATATCTCTCCTACTCTTTGGCTGACAATTTTAAATTTTAAATACACACTTAAAAAACACTCCTATCAAAAATATAGAATTTAACACATTTACAAACTGGGGAAGCACACAAATCTAATCAAACAAAAGTGTTGGAAATGTGTGAACAAATTCCTACATTAGACAAGAGGTGATTCATGGGTTTATAAGTAATTAGACTAGTTAGGTAAAAAAAGGTCAGTTTAATTCAAGGGTATTAGGATATAGCAAGTTAATCTGATTCCGAATCCATCATTGATATGGGTTTTAACTTTATACATCTTCCCTGGTCTTACAATTTCACATTCAGCACTATTTTTCAGTTCAAATTGATACAAAGCAGGAATTTTTTGAGGTTTTAGATTACAAACAGCTTCCAATCACTCAAATTTGTTCCTTTTTTTAGTTTTTTTCCTACAATTTTCTCATTTTTAAGATACTCTAAAGCATTTATTTAATCCAGCCCACATAAATTGTAGTTGCCTAGCAGCTACCATAAGAGCAATCTCGCATAAAAATCCAAACCATAAAATTCAAAAGATTCTTTGAAAAGAAAATGGCGGAATTAAACAAAGAAAAACAATTACCAAAGTGCCGTTGGGAGGTTTGGAATTGCCATTGGTGCCATTAGAAGTGTCGCTCTTGGAAGAATCGTAAGCGTGAAGTCTCAATACTAACCTTCTAGCAAAACTCTCTGTCTTTAGTGAGAACCCAAATGAAGAAGAACGAGACAATCGAGGCCAACAACATGAAGAAGACCGAGAAAGATGAGCATACAATTTAGGGACGAAAGAGGGCTTTACAGTCAAGGAATTCATCTGAGCTTCCTAAAATACTTGCCCAAATCAAAATTAGAAGAAGATAAAATATCAAGGGATAATCCTTTTTGGCTTTTTTTGAACGAAGGTTGTATCCCCTACAAATATTATTTTTATTTTTTTGCTAAACATTCAAACAAATATTAAATAAACATACAACTTGTATGAAACAAGCAATTCAGCAAAACTTTTATCTAAAAAAACCGCTAAAATTTGAAAATAAAAATAAAAGAGTATGCTAATAATCCACCACCAACTTGCGATACAAATGTTAAGTGCTATAAAGCTATAGAGTTGCCCTCTCTAAAAATATATGAACAATAAAACAACATACAAGTAATTTTTTTCAAACAGTTCACCCAAATTAAGTACCAGCTCTTGAGCACCAAATGAGAACAGGTTTGAAAAAGTATATGTCGAATTCGATTCCAACTATAACTTCCTCCAACCAAACAAGTCTTCATATCTCATTGCATGAATAGTAACTACAAGTTCTTCAAACCTGAGGGCTAAGATTCATAGACACAATATGTTTCTAAAAGTTCAAGACCGTAGAATCTGTGTGAGGGTGGACACCACAAAAATGGTGAAGATCCAAAAGGGCACCTGCAAAAGAGCATCTCAAAAAGAGGTGAGTAATAATCTACTCAGTTGAACTACATAAAGAGCATCATGACAAGAAGGAAATATTACAATCAATGAACATATTTTTCTAAATCACTCAAGACAAAATGGACCCCAAAAGAGGAATATAAGGGCCCAAATCTCCTTAGCCCAAAGTTTCACCCACCGACCGCATTGAGTCATAAGCCTTCATTTTACAGACTTCAAACAGAGTGAGTCCAAATGCAAGTACGAGTACCAACTCCTCCTTCCTATAATACTTGCTCAAATATCAAGGGTAATCCTTTTTGGCGTGTGTATGTTTTAAGTTACTAACCTTTTGTGCGGATAGTAAATGTATCTTTCAATTTTTAATTTTAATTTGTTATAAAATTATTCTAAATATTTAATTATGTATATCTATATATTTTTAGCCATTTTTAAAATAATAAAAAAATTTAATGGTCAAAATGTGGTATTAAAAATGACAAAAATATTAATAGAACTAAAATGTTAGGATTATTTTGCAACAAATTAAATGTTATAAACATTTTTGCTATTGATCCTAAACGTTAGAGACCTAAAATATATTTAAGTTTTTTTTTTTTTTTTTTTTTTAAGTATATTTTAATACGTTTTCTATTTAAAAAAAATCACTTAATTTCTTTTATCATAAGTTATTAAATTTTCTTTGGAAAAATATAGGCAAATTAAATCACCTATTTTCTTTCTTCCCTTTTTTGAGGTCAGTTAATGAAATTAGATCAATCTTTCATCGTTATATAGCACATTGCTGGCAAGATCAAGAATTTAAACTTTTTTGTTTTTAGTACGCAAAATTAGTTAAGAAATAAAAAAAATATAAAAACAGAAGAAAGAAAGAAAGTTCAAGAGAGAGACAAAAGGAGGGAAGAGAAAAAGAAGAGGCGTGAAATTGTTTAGGTCAAAATAGTAGGTAGATTGACACTCACATTTGTCTCTTTTAAGTTTTAATAGTTTTATGCATAATATTTATCAAATAATACTCTTATCATTTATCTCTCGCAAATCTACGCAAACAAAATACAAGTATACAACTTTATATATATATATTTAAAATATCTACATTAATCAAATATTTATATTTAAATTTTAAATATAAGATTTTTTTTATTTAATTAAATTATATGTTATTAAGACTTGTTAATAATTTTATATTTTTAACATACTTGATTTATATTATATTTTATTGAATGAATAATTTTTTTTTTCTTTTTTACATTTTACAACGGATAATTTTTTGTGAGACAATATCTATATATAATGACAAACCCATAGAGTGGATACAGAGTTATAACTAATAGCATGGTCTAATTTTATTTTCAAAATTATTCTATATTAATTAAGAACATATTTAATAACGATTTTGATTTATAATTTATAATAAAATAATTAATTTTGTAATTTCTGAATTTTTAATAAAAATAATCATAAATATATTTGATAATAATTTTTATTTAGTAATTTTTAAGAAAAAAAAATTAAAAATTACCTCCATGTTATCTGGTAATGATTTCTATTTTTTTTCCCAAGAAACTTTAAAAATAAAGAAAATTTTTGGTTATTTTTTATAAATTTTAAGTTTTTAATTATTTTCTTCTAATACTTAATCATACAAAAGTTATAAGACTTGATTTACTTTCTATTAAAAATGTTTGGTTAAAATGAAAAAAATCAGAAATCTGATTTAAAAATCCTTTTTTTTTTTTTTTTAATTTATGAATCACCCTATATTTTGGTAGTAATTCTTTAAAAATATAAAAATCAAAATTAGAAATCATTTCCAAACATACTTGATTGAAAAATTATTTAAAAAAAAATCAAAAATCAAGAATCAAAATCGTTATTAAACAAACCCTAAATCAATTAAATTTTTGATTTTTTAAAATAAAATGTCTATATCATCTCCTAAAATTAAATGATAATTTATTTGATTCGAAGGTGTAATTTAAAGTCTTGAATCTTTAATTACCATATCACAAGACGAGCTGCACCTCAATGTCATTTTATTTATTAAATAATAATTATTTTAGTTCAAATTTAACTTCAACAAAAAGAAATTGTAATATTATTGTCATACATGAATATAATAAAATAATAATAATAAAAATAACATTTTTTAAAAAAATTTAATAATAAAAATAGTACAAATTGTATTCAAATTACATTTTTACAATTTAAAAAATGATTGTTACATTATTTTTCTTTAAATATCCGTCTAATTAGACTTCGTTCAAATTGAATGGCAACAATTTAGATCCGTTTAATGTTTAACTTATTCAATTGAATATCGTTTAATATTATTGAAGTGTTATTTTTATTATTATATAAAGTTTTTATTTTTTATAAATTTTCAATATAATTTTTTTAAAAAGGGACACTAAAATCCTTTTCTTTTTTATTAATAAGACACACAGGTAATAATCGAACTTTGGTTCTTGGTGGAAGAATTGAGAGTTTTATTATCTGTAGCATAAAAAATTCCCAAAAAAACATACGTCAAAGACAATATCATTTAACAATAATATAAATTGATTTTTAACCAGATTTGTTAGTAATAGATTCATCTATTTTTTCTCACACCCAACAACAAAATTTTTAAACAATTTCTTTTCTAATTTTAATTTAATATGACAAAATTTTCTTGTTTGAAATACATAGATGACAATAAAATAATTTATATATTGTTTTATATTTTAATTTTTTATGTTGATTCGAATTTTTATTTTGATGTTGGTATTACTTTAATTTAAAAAATAATCATATCATTTTTCAATACCTTATTGTTATGATTTTTTTTTATGTCATGTTATTTTACTAATTATTAATTGTGTGTATTTTAACATTCATGTTTCATTTTTTTAGTAAAATTGTTTTTCATAAGAAAATAAATAAGAGTAAGATAAGTACAAAATTTTCAACATAAAAGTATTTATATACAATGAAGCCATCTTAAAAAATGTTTTCTGGTCTGATAAAAAAAAATAAAAAAATTCTGGGTGACCATGTATTTTTGGCCCAACAGCTTATATAATAAATCAAATTTAACGACCTAAAATATAACCATAAGTCCATAATAGCATATTTAATCAATTTTTCATAATTTATTGTGCGTCATCATTTTAATTAAATAAGATTACATTTTTATCCTTCATTCTCTAATTTGCTCTCTTTCATTCTTTTACTTAATTTTTCCCAATATTGTTAAAAATAATACTTTTTCTTCTACCTCTGACTCCAACCTTATTACATATTAGAGTAATAGATATGTAACAAGTTCTCAAAACATCTTCATTCTTAGTTCCATTAGTTACTGAGAACTTGAAAAAGCAAAGATAAAATTTGGATATTCTCATTCTAATAAATTTCATGTATACTCAATTATCTGAGTTTGTATATTATTCTTCGATTCTTTCTAAGTTAGAATGTTTTACTTACATGGATTTGTATACTCTGTTTTGCCTAACAAAAACAGAGTATCTCAGTTCATCAGCATATGCTTTATTTATTGAGATATATGTAATAAAGTTACATACCGTATTACATACATGTACATTCAGTATGTAACTTGTTATATATTAATATTACATATTACATGACTAAGGACATTTATGTAATTTATCTAATTTTGATATAACTAAAACGTACAATTTTAATCCTGTTATTGATAATTTTAAAAAACTTAATTTTTATCAAAATGTAAGCTATTTAAGTAAATTACTGTAAAATATAACCTATTTAATTTATATTCTATTTAATTGTACCAATTTTTCTCTTTTAAAATAAAAACTCACATATTTTTGGCCCAATTTGATCAAGTAACTCTCATTCCATGTCATTATTGTAGATTTATAAGCATTAATTTATTGTATTAGGTCACTTTTTTTTTTCCTCTTTATCTATTGTCAAATATATATATATATATATATATGTGTGTGTGTGAGAGAGAGAGAGAGAGAGAGAGAGAGAGAGGTACATATTTTTCACCCAATAAATTAACATCATTGGAGTTCCTTATATTCTTATAAATTCTACAGAGTTACTTATATTCTTATAAAAATAAAAGTTTTATATTAATTAATATAAAACTTTTATTTTTATAAGTTACAAATAGTACTAGCTAATTTTTAGGAGAGGTCAAAATTCTTCTCTTTCCTCAATTTCAAAACTTTTTACCACAAAAATATACTTTGTAATTAATCGTTATTTTAAGACATTTAATTAAAAAAACCATTATTTTAAAACTAGTTAGTGGACAACTTAAATTTTTTTAAAAATTAATTTTTTAACAATCTTTAATATAGTACTAGAATTAGAAGTCTTAGACTGTATGGTGCATAATGCGAATACTTGTAAGAGAGATAAAATAATTATTGGTTCTTTCCAACAATTTAAATTTTTTAGAGGATTAATTTATCAATATTTTCTAACAACCATATTAATTTTTTAATTACTTAGTGCATTGCTAATGCTCACATAATTAGAGAAAAAAAAATTGGATTCATTACTTGTAAGATCGTATGACTTTCTAGTTATTTCAAGTACTAAGTTCGAAGTGCTATTTGATTGTAATAAATTGCTATCATCTTTAAACAAACCAACTAGTTTTGACACATGATCAGTAGAGAACTAGAGATGAAGATGTATCATTACAAGATAGCTCAAAATTATACGTGAGATAGGTTAAATTAACAATGAAGTGCAGAAACTTGACAAACCATATTCAAATACCATGTACAATAAGAAGTTTTTGTTCAATAATATAATATATTGTAAATTGCAATATCTAACCCCGTACTATTTTGTTTTAAGCTTACAAATAATAATAATAATAATAATGGAATCAAATCATAAGATACTTACATGCACACAAGATGTAAGTGTTCTGTTGAATATTAAATTGAGAAAATGAAAAGAAAAAAAATATGATTGTAAGGTTGATTATTAACTTGTGTTA
Source organism: Elaeagnus macrophylla (assembly GCA_029378325.1). Lineage (NCBI taxonomy): Eukaryota > Viridiplantae > Streptophyta > Magnoliopsida > Rosales > Elaeagnaceae > Elaeagnus > Elaeagnus macrophylla. The sequence goes on along the minus strand of CM055649.1, from coordinate 11,311,106 downwards.
ATTATTATATTTTGATAGATAAACCTTTTTGATAAAATAAAATTTACAATTATAAAAATATAGAATTTATAATATCTAAGTCGTATATTTTTATTAAAAAGAATTATGAATAAAAAAGTGTAAATTAAATATCGTCAAATTGAAAGCTATTTTAAGTTAAACACCGATCAATTAAACACTTGTTAAATATTGAACTCTTACTAATTAAACTTCTACCGATGAATAAACTTGTTAATATTGAACTCCAACTAGATGTATAAATTGAGATTAGATATTAATGAAACTCATGGTATAACTCGTTAAATTTCAAATTTATCTCATTACGTTTCACATAATTTTTAATAAAATAATATGGTAATAAAAATTAAAATATCTTATTTGTCCCTAATTAACCTAAATGAAACAAATAGAAATATAAAAACAATAGGAAATATAATACTTCAAATATTTATAATGTGAATTTAAAAAAAATGATACAATATATGTTTAAAATTAGATTTATTAAGATTACAATCTAAGTAATATAAAATAATATTTAAATAACATGAGGTAATATTATACAATAATTTTTTTAAATTTTTAAATAAAATAAAATGGGATAATCTACCATACATACCTAACATTAAGAAATTATAATTTTTTAATATTATTTAGATTTTTTTTTTATTATTATAATTTTAATGTCCCATGATATTTTCATTAGAAGAAAGAGAAGATAAAAATCTATGAGACAAATGTCAGTTCCTTGAACTATAGCACTGGTTGAATAATTTTTTTTAATAATTTATTCATAAATTTTAAAAAAGTGATAATTGATTAATTTATATATTTTTTATTTTTCAATTATATTTGAGATAAAAAAAAACTTATTATAAATAATTATTGAGACATTTTTTTAAAATAAAAGTTTTAGGAAAGTAAAAAAATGAAAAAATATATATATAAAAATTGACTATATTGTCACAAAAAAAGCTATTAAATTCATTCCGAAAATATAGTAGACTTGCTAATAAAGATGAAATATTTGATATGTTATGAGGCTGAACCAAACTCAAGTTAACCTAACACGATATGACACAATTTATTTTAACTTGTTTGTTAAATAATTCAAACACAATATAATAAAGTTGACTTATTAAATTAATATTTTAATATTATTTTATATATTAAACTCAATATAAACATAACACAACATAATTAATTTAATAAATTTTATTTGATTAAAATAATATTTTTTTTAAATTTTTTTTTAACTTGACGACATGATAACATTATTTGAATTCAAAATGACTCAATATTAATTAATTGGCCAACACAATCCATTCATCAAATGTGTTTATTGATCGACATGATTTGATACCCTATGTTCCTAAGGTTATCAATTTTTCCTGGTTGAGAACATTTTTGTGGAAATTATTTGAATGGAAGTAAGGATTAAGATAATAAAATAGAAAACGAGGAATAAAAGTCTATATTTTATAATACAATGGGGCAAGAACAAGAGTGCATTTCTCGTCTCATTCTTCGAAACTATATACTTTATTTTAATAAATATATAAATTTATTTATATTTTTAATTTTTTTTATCAATTTAATTACATAAAATTAAAACTAAAACTAATCCTGATTAATGTATTGTATATTTTATCTTTAATTTATATTTTTATTTTTTTAAAACATCAATAATTTTTTTTAATAAAAATGATTTAAATTATTTGCTTAAACTTTAAAAATATAAAATTATATAATTATTTATAATTTATTTTTACTATTTTAAACTAGTTTGTAATAAATATTTAGTCTAAAAGATTATGCATTTATTATTATATATATTTATTTTTTTCCTTATCATATAAATATTATTTATTTTTCTTATCATAATAAAATGTTTAGTATGAATTTTTTTATAATTTTTATTTTATAATAAAAATAAAAAATTCACTAATAAGTATATTTATAATATAATTTGAATTTTCGTTTTTCATTTTTCATTTGAGATTTCCATTTTTTATTGAGTATTTTTTAGATATACTTTCATAAAGATTTTAAATAGGAAAGACGTCCAAACCCCACCCCGCGACGTATCTGCCGGTCCCACCCTCTAATTTATTATATTCTATACTTGGAAGGGAAGCGAGAAAAAGACAGCACAGTGTCTATCTATGTCACCACCTAAACAAAACAAAGACATAAACCAAAACACACAGACTACACAGTTACAGAACAAGGAACACCTCCTATGCCAGCCACCCAAAGTCTACTGGGTCACTTCTCAATTCGATATGGTTTTTTTATTTGACAATTTTCTAAAATTTGTTTTGCTAGAAAAAAAATAATTAAAAAATTTATCTGTCTCTCTATTCCTAATTTTCTATCACATCACTGTCATTATCTCTGAGGCTATTTGAAAAAGCGCATACAAATTGAGATTGAGAGTTGAGTCCAGAAAGGTCCGTTTGTTTCAGGCAATGTTGGAGCTATAACAGAGATCCAATTTACTCTCTCACAAGTCTCTTCCAAAGATATAGTGTAGCGAAAGCTAATGAGAGAGAGAAAAGATAGCTCTGAGTTCTAAGGCCTGAGCTATTTTTATATGTAGATTTTGATCGGCGATAGAAACGTAATGGCTTTTCATCGGCGGCGAAGTTATAACTACTATTACTGTATTCGACGAGTTGTTCCGGTTGTTTCTGCTATCTCAGCCACATTCCTTGTTCTCATTGTTTTTCTCTCTTTTCTAGCTCCTTATCCAATCGATTCTGATCATCACCGCCATTTCTCTTCGGTACTTCTTCTATTTTTTTGCTTGATTTGTTTTCACTTTAGAATGTAAATGTTAGCTAATTTGTGTTTTGTTGCAAATTCGATTTGATGGATTTCTATGCGTGTTGTTTTGGTTCAGATTCGGGTTGGAGTGAACGAGGCAATTGGAGCCACCGTGTTTCGTGTTCCAGTTAGATTTTTTTTTTTTTTTGTATCTTGTTCTGTTTGGCTGTATTCTTGAATTTTGCTAATATGATATCTGGATCTTCGTTGTTCTTAGTTAATGTGATATCATGATTATTGTTTAATTATCAGAAAGATGGTGGGAGATCAGATCATCAGCTTTGGATTTCCAGGAATGCCAAGTTCTATCTAGGATGCAGTAATGCCAGCAGTAAATTCAGAAGTGCGTATTTAACCCTACCGTTATTTCATTTTTTATTAGTCAAATTCTACGCACACCTTCATATTTGGAAGCTTCTCTTATTTTTTCATTGTTCATGCATATTATGATCTAGGTGTTTAGAACTGAGTACTATGATTAATTACCATTCCTGATGCAGTGATGCTTGTAGAATTGAATTAATTTTTGGGAAAAGAACAAAATAGCATCCTTAAAACTTGTTGCCACAAATTGTACGCCATTGAAATTGAGCTAGCTATTCAATATTGAATTCCATTTCCATCCAATATTGTTGGGTACTATTTTTGTTTTTTATAAGTTTAAAGGTTTTATTTTATGTAACTTCCCTTAATTGTGTGGTTACATGATTTTGACAATTGCTACTTATGGAAATGATATGATCTTTATTACAACTGTGGTTTCTGTAACTACAGAAGCTGAAGACATAACACATTCTAATAGATACTTGGGAATTGCAACCAGTGGAGGCTTGAATCAACAAAGAACAGGGGTAATTTTCTGAATTTCACTTGTACAAAGATCCTGTTTATAATTATAGTAGAAATGTCAGGCCTAAGCTTAAAAGGTTATACCAAACCTTTTTTTATTTTTTCTGTTTTAAACTTCAGTATAATAGAGCACAAATCTGTAAAGCTACAAAAGTGTATATCACAATTTGTTTAGTTACAACTGAACTTAAAATTTAGAGCTTTGAATAGGATTGAAACTGGACTAGAGTAACAGGGGGAAAAAAAGGGGGAAAAAAAGGGGGGGAAAAAAAAGTTCAATGGAAACAAATAGAGGTTCTAGAGTCGGTGAATTCTTTACAAATTCTTGCCCCAGCCTTACTCTAATAGAGACACGCATAGAACATTTTAACTATCTTATGTTACAAAGTTATTCTTTTTTTTCCTTCTCTGTTCTTTCATTTTAGTACTGCAATTGTACTATAGTCTATAGTCACTTTACACTTCAAAACACATGGATATGTTGGGAACTGATGATAGTCTGTTAAGTGAAGCTGCCTGTGTAAGTCAGTGCTAATATTCCATGTTTACAATTTTAAACATACGGGGTTTACAATATGAAAATGAAGCTGTGGTTTTTCAATGTGTTTTCTAATGATTTGTGTAGCATTATGTTGGTGAGAGTATAGCAACCTTCTCTTGACTTTGTTTCATTAGTTCTCCAGTCAATCTCAGTTTCAATGACTATTTTATACTTTTTTTTATTGCGGCAAATATGTTGCATCTTGTATCTTCGTCAGGCAAGTATCTCTTAGTTTCTGATATTAATACTACCACAAATACACAATAGTGTGGCTATATAGTTGCTAATTACAAAGTACTCAAGTAAAATGTTTATTGCAGCGGTCAAGCTTACTAACAACCCTTTGCAGATTACAGATGCTGTTGTTGCTGCCCGTATATTAAATGCTACTCTTGTAATTCCAAAGTTGGATCAGAAGTCTTACTGGAAGGATTCTAGGTTTGTGATGGATTGCTCATGGATACTTAATCTTGCTTATCTGTGAATTAAGAATTTCAATTTTAACTTTCAACTTTGGAGTTTGGAAAGTTACGTAGGGTGCATGTGCATCTACTTGGCTTTATCATTAGATGACATTACATCTCTATCTCTATTTTTTTCCCCTTTTGCAGTGAATTTTCGGATATCTTTGATGTTGATTGGTTTATATCAAGTCTATCCAAGGATGTTAAAATTGTCAGGCAGCTGCCAAGAAAGGGTGGAAAGACATGGACTCCACATTCCATGCGTGTTCCTAGAAAATGTAATGAAAGATGTTACATTTTGCGTGTATTGCCTGTTCTTATGAAAAGGCATGTAAGTTGTACGGGCTCTTAAAACTTTATTTGCTGATTTCTTACCCGTGGCACTACCTTTTACCAGTTTTTGTTTAATATGGGAATGTTGTTTCTCTTATCATTCGACTATTCCCATTGTTATCATTCATGTGATACACATTATAATGTCCCTTAGCATAGCATCATGCATGCATATTCAACGGACCTTAATTTTTGTGATAGCTGCTCAAATAACTCCCTTGCATAGGATGAATTGGTATTCCAAATTGAAACAATGCAATTTATGCATTTGATTCTGTTCCAGGTGGGCCAGTCCTATATCATATGGAATATCTCCCTCCCCTCCCCAAAAAAAAAATGTTGTACATCATTTTGATTTAAAGTGTTTAACATTTCGATTGTACTTTAAAACCACTAGCCCATGAAATTAATTAATTTTATTATGATTACAAGGCCTTAAGTCCTTAATATATATTAACATGTTTCTTGTAAACCCTAAATTAAGTGTCAAGCAGCTCTTATGTGCTTATGGTTCTTCATCCCATGGCAGGCTGTTCAGCTCAACAAATTTGATTACAGACTAGCAAACCGGTTGGACACAGATTCACAGAAGCTGCGATGTAGAGTTAACTACCATGCTCTTAATTTTACTGCACCAATACAGAAAATGGGTAAAATATTGGTTGATAGAATGAGAATGAGAAGCAAGCATTATATCACATTGCACCTGAGGTATTATGATTTGCCATCTATATTTTCCTATCTGAGTCCAAAATTTGATAAACATGTAAATATCAATAAGCTTCTTTATTGGTGCCTCATATTTCTTGGATGCTTTAATTTCATATCTAAAATATGTTAGTGCATGTAAATTGACATCATATGTTTACTATACTTTAGGCATATGCTTTCTCTAGGTCTGCATTAAAAAAATGAGTGTACAAAATGATAGTACTTTTCACTCTTCATAAGTGTCAGAAATACTGCATGCTAGTTGTTATTCGAGTGGAGGAGTGAAATGTTTGTCATTCACACATTCTTTTTTATCAGAACCATTTAGATTCAAAATTTTCCTTCTGTGAGATTAATGTGAAATTTCTTGTTGATGTGGATTTCATTTTCCAGGTTTGAACCTGATATGCTTGCATTCTCTGGTTGTTATTATGGTGGAGGAGATAAGGAAATGAAAGAATTGGGTGCAATACGAAGAAGGTGGAAGACTTTACATGTAAGAATAAAGTGCTATACTCTTTAATTATCTCATCTGGATATCCATTTCTCTCTTTTTTTACCATTAGAATAGGAAAACCAGATACTTGGTCATTTTTATGGTGCTATCAGATGCTCTTTAATTTCCAAAGAATATGCTACCGTATGCCTTCAGTAAAGACAAACAGAATATGCAGTCACATTTTAGAAGGGGGAAAAATATCATAGAACTGCCATGTCAAGCTTTTGATTTGTCCGCTAGATTTTTACATAAATTTATTGTATGACTTTGTATTGATTGCACTTGAATATAGCTCAACTGGAATTTTCTTGTAGAAAAGCGACCCTGATAAGGCCAGAAGGCATGGAAGATGCCCACTCACACCAGAGGAAGTTGGTCTAATGTTAAGAGCTCTTGGTTATGGCAGCAATGTTCACATCTATGTGGCATCTGGAGAAGTATATGGAGGAGAGGAGACCTTGGCTCCTTTAAAGGCTCTATTTCCAAATTTCTATTCAAAAGATACTATTGCCACCAAGGAGGAATTGAAACCATTTTGTTCTTTTTCTTCTCGGATGGCTGCACTTGACTTTATAGTTTGCGATGAAAGTGATGTCTTTGTCACCAACAACAATGGTAACATGGCCAAAATATTAGCTGGAAGAAGGTACATGTTGTGCTTATTCCATCTGTTGTTAATTGTATCCTTGCAGTCTTTGCATCTGATGTGTTTTCACCTTTTGTTATAGGAGATATTTTGGGCACAAACCAACCATTCGTCCAAACGGTAAAAAACTCTTCCGATTGTTCTTAAATAAAGATAACATGACCTGGGAAGCATTTTCCTCAAGCGTTCGGACTTACCAAAGAGGTTTCATGGGGGAGCCAAATGAGGCAAGGATAGGAAGAGGCGAGTTCCACGAAAATCCATCCACATGCATTTGTGAAGATCCTACAGCCAAAGAGAAAAAAGGTTATTTGAGAACCAGAAAAATTGGTAATGCGAGTTTCAATGTGACAAGAAAAGATGTTGTGGTTGATGATCAAAATCTTGATGATGAACCAGAATGGCCCGATACTGATGAGGATGAAGAACAAAGTGGCTTCCAAGAGAAAGGTCTCTTTGATACCATTGGTCTGGATTATGATGCAGCCATCTCCGACGAACCTGAATTAGAGGACGTGATTTCGGACTGAAATACCAAGGATCTTTCGGCTTGCTAATTCACATACAAATTTTGCCCCTGAATCCCTTCAACTGTCTGCTGCTCTTGACAAGAACCTTTCTTACCATCATGTCTGTCAGTATATATGGTCGTGACATGGATGTCCAAAGCAACCGGCTTAATGATTTTCAACCAAAGAAGCATCCTCTGCGTCCATAAGGTATGGCATGGTTTCCTCATTGAAGACCGATCCTTTGGGCTTCTATTTGTTTCAAGAGATGGAAAGCAAAGGCAAATGCTGACAGAACTGGGAGGCCAAAATGTATAATTAGGCCTTTGAAAGGTTAGCTCCCTCTTGTTGAATTGTTTAGCTTTATTTTCTCTCTCTTATTTCATCAGGCGGGAAAGAAACAGATGAGTACAGATAAAAGGAGACAGTTGAAACCTGTAAAAGTTCCCTCTCTTTTTTCTTTTTTCTTTTTTTCGCTAAAATTCTTTTTTCTTATTTCTTATAATTAATTTTGTTTCATACTTACATCATTTTCAATGGTCCAGGGGTTACTCATCACAGAAAATGATGAGCGACAAACTAGTATGTAAATTAATTTCTAAACTTATTTATTTAGTTTGTTATTCAATATTTAGGTCAAACTGGGAAGTCATATATAAACCATTTCATCATTATTTCCTATATTGTTGTTCAATTATTTTAATTTTATTTGTTTGAGTATTATGAGAATTAAACCCTCACAACTGTGTGGTAATGGGTTTTAGCTGATATGGCCATGCCCATGTTAACAAATGAACAATACTCTTTTAAGCTTGCTCTGCTGGGGAATTGATCGTACAGGTCCGTCCATGTTATGTAGATACCACAGATACATATATGCCGTGAGAGGAATACGACCATAGCGGTTATGCTTTTTTTTTTGGGGGTTGATAATTGGGTGTGTGGATTCGGAGCACTGTGTTTCACACAAAAGTATCCGACATTTACCACTTTAGACTTGACTGTGGGTATTGCTTTTTAATCTTAAACATTAAAAAAAAAAATGTATATATTTTTTAATTAAAAAATTATTAAAATTATGTATTTTATCATTAATTAACCAATTTTTATAAAAATTTTGAACTAAATGATATGGTTTGAGAAACTTTCATAACACTCTTTTCTTTTAGTAAATTTTTTTTAACTGACATTACACAAAACTCACACACATCAAAAATCAAGTCTTTAACCTTATATTTGAATGCCTTGCAAAGAGATATTAGAGATATTATCTTATATTATTTTAGTATTAGTAATGTGAGGTTTATAAGTAAATAATTTTTTTTAGTCAATAAGGTTTATAAATAAGATATGAGTATCAATATTATTGGAGGTTTAAGAGTGGATAACTTATATTCTTATACAATATATAAAATTTACATAAATTATCAAGTTTAGAGTCAAACGATTAATACTTTGAGGGAGAATGTTAGAGAAAAATAAATGTTTCACATTGTTAAATAATTATAGACTAATGTAGTTTTTATATGTAACATAAGACTTAGTTTTCTTTGAAGTTTATTTTTTAGAAGTGGATAGCTTATGTTACTTATATTTTCTAAATAAAATTTATATGATATTGAGAATATATACACACACACGCGAACCTTTGAAAAAAAAAAAAAAACAAATATATTTGATTATATTTAAAAGAATTTTCTTTAAAAAAAAAAAAACACAATTATATTTGATTATAAGAGTAGAAAATAGAATTTGAGGAAAATATCATCTCACTTTAAATTTATGAATCATGCATAAATGATCCAATTATTTAACTTATTTTATTTTTAATTTTTTCATTCAATATGTTCATGTTTTTTAAACTAAAAAATATATATTTATTTACGTTGTAAGAAAAATAAACATATATTTTTTTTCTATAAGTTAAAAATAAAACTTTATTATGTCATAAAATTAAACTATTTATGAATAACCAACACTGCCAAATCCCAAACCCTACATAAACATTAAAATACAACAAAGCATTCTCAATTTCCAAAAGTTAAGTAGCTATCAATCGCAAAACCTCTTAGGCTGGTCTGTACTCTCCTTGGACGACTCTTTCGTTCCTCATTTTCCAGAATCGACCAAGTGACAATGAGTTTCATGCCTTCATCCTTAGTTCATCCTTCCCCACCTTATCTTTCCGCTTGCTCCATAATTATCATCCAATCTTTCATTCTAAAAAGGCCATTGCCCGGTAGAAACATTTTTTTTTTTAGAAACAAGTGCTATTTAATATCTGCATTTTTCAAGAGTAAATAAGAAATAAAGGTGCATTTCTCGTTATTAAATAATATTATAATTTTTAAATAAATTATTTATAGTTGATATTAACAGGCTCCAATGTAGAGCTGGTGCACCTATCCATTTTTCAGGCATAAAACCAAAAGAGCTCATTCAGCTAACCATGTAACACAAACGCTATTGGACTATATTGGGCTATGCATGGGCCTTGAACAAGCCCAGATGTACGAAAATACAAAATCCACTATGAAATAAAGAGAGCAACAAGCTTGAAGTTGAAACAACCTAAAAAAAATGTTCAGGAACGAGTCGAATATATTCGTGTGCAAAAAACCCATTCCTCTTTGGAATCAACTGAAAGAATGAACAAATTGAAGACTGATTGTCAATATTTGAACAAATAATCTAAACCTAAAATTTAAATATTGATAGCAAATATTAGGTTGACAATTCTCCTGGGGGTTCTTCCTTTGGAGGTGATAACGAGCCAAAATCCAGATTTGGGTAAACCCCAGGTGGTCTTTCTCGAGGTTCGATCGAAAGTAACTGGCTTGAATCACCTACGACCTCCGCCCAACCGTAATGAGGTTCAGCCCTAAATCAAAAGTGAAAAACTCGTTAAAAATGGCCATGTCCATTGTCCAATAACTTGCATATTATAGACATAAATATTTCTTATTTTCACCAAGGAAGCAAATCCTTACTGATAATAGGTCTCCTCATCCACAACTATATCCCAGCTTTCACTGGTAGTGCTTTTTCCATATTTGTGAACTTTGCTGGTAAAAAGGAAAGGGATGTTAACTGTCATACACCTTACAACAATCCATATTCAGTCATAAAATTGTTTACATCATAAGTCCATGACCAAAAGTGCATGTTTCCAAATGGTACTACAAAATGCAATTTCGCTTAGTCAATACATTTAATATAAAGTTGCTATTTTCATACCCATTTCCGAAGTGTTCTTCTCCCCATGTCCTTGACCAACCTAGACAGGACCAAAGAAATCGACTAATTAGAGTTGCACCAAGCCATGATATAACTCAAAATGAATATCTTAACAAGCTTCAGTATAAACAAACCCCACCAAGTCTCTCAATTTCAGAACATATTAAAAAATAGAAAAATAAACAATAAATATATCAGTTAGTGTAAAGGCATGTGGTAAATATTTTAATATTAATCCAATGATCATGGATTCCTTCAAAATTTTACCAGATATGACCTATGAGTATTCAACCTTCCATGAGTCTCATGTCAATTACAGCCCTTGCAAGTCATAGACCTTATTCAATACACACACACAAAACTGGTGATGGAATAAGGAATGGGAATCTGAAGGTTTTACTCTTCAATGAAGTAAAACCATCATGAAATAGAAAGAAAAAAAAAATTGATTAGCCGTACGTTCACCACGGGGGGATACATGCCACGTCTCTCCATTGCGCGAGCCTATACCAGTAAAGAACTTTTCTTCCCACTTGTCTCCCCATTTTGTGCCAAGATCAGTCTCAGCCCATTTATCTGTCCTGAAAAGATTATTTAAACAAATAAATAACAATTTCTTTGAAGATTCAAAGAAAGCAGTTGATCTACAATAAAGTCTTGTAACCCCAAAATGGTTAGAAGTATGACAAAGATTTGAAATTAAAAGAAGAAAGAAAATATTGACATTTGCTTAGATTGATAACGGCTGCACATAAACTAGTAGCTGTATCCATGATCCATAATTTCACATTTATATTTCTCAAGATGAAAAAAGAACTTGCTAATAAGGAGAGTGGCTGATTCAATTTTAGACTTTATGAAGCATAGACATTTCCAAAGTAAACTTTGCAGAATTGAAGTTAGATCAAACTAATTAGAAAAGGAAGGTGACAAGAAGCAGCTAGAGATAACCATTTGAGAACAGATCCCGTTCCATCATAATGCTCTCCCCACTTTTCCCACCATGACTGTTCGTTTAGTCTACCATATTTATGTGCTCCTTTCTCAGTCCAGCCTTTAGCATCATATTTCTCCCACCTGTATTCAAATTTGTTTCATCAATATATCCACACTTTATTGACACGGCATTATTAAGTTTTTTATAATGACATACCATTTCTCATACCATCCAGCATTTTCAGTACCAGATTTTGCTTGTTTTTGTGCACTCCTCTCTATTCTTGCTAGGTTACTGAAATTTCAAAATGCAGAAAGTAAACATACAAGAATGCTGTTTAAACAAATTGAAATCTTTGACTTACTGAGAAGGCTAAGAAGTAACAAGTATTGAACACAAAAGGAAACTAGCACAAACCTCCATTCATCTTGATGGAGAATTTCTTGCCATGTTTCCCACCAGGAATCTCCCTCTACATTTTTACCAGATTTCTCCACACCTATGAAAAGATAGTTAAACTTATAATGCAAACAGGACTACCAAGGAAGATAATACAGTAATGCACAGATCATAATAATCATGAAATAAAAATTAATAAAATAGACAGAACTATGACAATAATTTACTTTGTGTTGATACTTTAATATAAGCTATATACTAATCCTTATTTATCTAATAAGAACAGCTGTTTTGACCACGAAGTTTAGATAAAATGGAAAAAATTAACTAAATCCAAATATCAATTAATAACAAAGTGCTTATAGACAGAGGAAAAATAGCAGTAATTGTAGTGAAGCATGGTCAGTGTAATCTAACAAAATCAAGCTAAGAAAATTTCATGCATTATTATCTTCCTGAAAAATCAGTAAATCAGTTTATAGTAACCAAATATTAACGCAGTATCGAAGCATACCAAGCTCTTTGTATCCACTCCAATCACTTTTCTCCCACCACTGTCATTGACATCAATAAAATACTTCAGCATAATGATTAATGGTAGCAATAATCTATTTTCAGCCCTAAAATCATTTAGTTATTTCTTTATGGAATTTGAAGGCAGAAATCAATCAAATACCATGTGACAGAATGATTTTATACCATTTCTTTCCATTCTGAAGAATCATCATAGGATCGACCACCCATCCTTGTCCATCTACATCTGTATCCATTGTCACCAAGGTCCTCCCCACTTTCTCGATACCAAGTACTGCCATCTTCATTAGTGCCTGACTCACTAACATTTTCATTTAACAAAATGATGCCCCAATCCTTCTCATTTGCAATACCAGTGTCTACAGCGAACAAATCCATGATCACCACATTTTTCATCAAGCATAATCTATATATATATATATATATGAAAAGAATATGGCTCAAGTGTTTGCAGAGCAAGAACATCAACTTTCCATTTTCTATAGTTGCAACCTTACAAAAAAACAGTAACCAGTCTGATATGCATTTTGAAATTAATAGTGAAATGACAAATAGACTTGAACACTACAGTTACCTCTTTTAGGTGGGGTGTCGCGGGACTGTGGACCAGAGTTCCTAGGGGCACAACGAGGATAATATTTTTCCTGTCTGGAATGGTGAGATCTGCAATAAGTCATTATAGATATCAAGAAGAGTAAAACTAATGATTAAAAGTCTTCTACGCTATAAATAACAGGTGGGTAATCCAAAATTGTTCACAAATGTTGCCTCTGCATGATCATGATTTGAAGGTGGAAATGTTAAGTGTAAAAGTGTTAGAGCTGAGCACATAAATAGATTTCTCTATTCCTTTTTCAATTTTCAGACTTCCTGTTAGAGTTTCTAAAGTACATTGTTTTAGTCCTGCTTAAAAAAAGCAGGGAAGGTATCGTTCCTTTGGCTTTTCCTTAATATTGATAATTTTGAACTCCTAAATCCTAATTTATTTTACGTTGAAACAAGCGAGGCAAGGAATAAAACGCATTTAAAGGAAACAAACAGAAACACAATATCATCCCAAATTTTTCATCGCAAAAATCCAGTCGACATCACCGAAAATTTTACTTTCAATGATACATCAATTCCACAGTTACATTCTCCAACCTAAAAAATGTCAACAATAATGTCGAAATTTAAAGGAAGGAGAAATTGAAACTATCTAACGCGTAAAATACAAAGCTAGAATTTAGCAGAGAAAGGAAGGGAAAAAAAAGAACGAAGAATGTGACTTACTGAGAAGAAGCGAATGGCAATGCGGAGGACGAGGACTGTAGTCGAACTCTATGAGTACTCTTCTTTGGATCAAACCGCGATTCCTCGCTCTTCTCCACACAATTTCCAGACACTCTCCAAATCGGAACCAAAGAATCGGAAGAACAACAGTTAATTCGAAGAGGTCCAATTCGATCAGTCTTAAAGCAAACCTTCCTCCGTTTCACGAAGCCATTGATACTATGAGGCGGTGGATGATGAAAATCAAGCCGTCTAAGCTTGAAATCAAACTGAGACGCAAAACCTTTGGAACTCGCCGCCATTTACAATCAAGAAAACGACATTGAGATTGAAGGAAAACAAAAAACCTAGCTCTAAGCTAGAGATAGCTTAATTTCAACAAAGTTTCCCAAGAAAGGAGAAGACCTCGGCGAGAATATTTCACTTTTTACTTATTATTATTATTTTTCCTCGATGTTGTTATGAATTTAAACAGAAAAATAATTGAAGAAATAAAAGAATGAGCGAAGGAGAGTGAAGGAAAGATTTTGGATGAGTGTTTTGACAGTTGATGAACTGAAAAAGCTGATATTTGAAATTGAGAGATTTTGGAAAAGAGAGTGATAAAGAGACGGTAGAGTGGGAGCCTGGGAGGGAGGTGAGATGATGAGATCAACCATGGCTGCGATTCCCGGGATTTAATAATACACGTGAGCACTCGGTGGCCCCCACTTCTGGGTTTTGTTCTCTGACTGACGCGTTTTCCAAGCTGAACCATCTTTTTCTCTCATCGGAATTCGATCGAAAGAAGTTTAAAAAAAAATAAAGAAGTAAAATTGGTTATCATTTTTATAATTAAAATTTATAGGGCTAAATTATTATTAATTTAAATTAACATATATTTATATTAATTAATGACTGATGAATAGTTTTTATTATATTGGGAATTACTACATTACCTTAAAAAAAAAAAAAGTCTAGTTATTTCAAATTGAAATAATTTCTCAAATAATATGGTAATATTTAAATAATTGTGGTGGTTAAACTTATTTTTCTTATCCAATTATTTTACGCTCTTAAGTGCTCTTTAAAAAGCTACATGTTCTAAAAGATATAAATGAGCAAATTTATATTTAAGTTAAAAAAAATTGTGGTGTTAATTTTTTTGGAAAATAATAAAAATTTCAACTTTTAAATTTTGTAACTTCAAAATAAATTTTTTATATTCTACTATTAAAAAATTCAACATACAATTTCACATTAAATAACATCTAATTAAATATTAAAATTAAATTATAATCATTTAAATTAATTTAATATTAAATTAGTCCAATTCAACCTTACAATATTATTTAAATATTTTTTTTATTATAAATTTAAGATTATTATTAATTTTTTTTTTTTAAAAGGGATTCTAAAATCATTTTTTTTTTATTAATAAGAGAAAACACACTCACATATATTCGGAAGAGATTCGAACTTAAATTTTTGGTGAAAAAATTAAGAATTTTACTACCTAAATTACAAGTAATTTTAAGATTATTATTAATTGTTATTTTAAAGTGTTCTAGACTTTCACCAAAACCTAGAGTATTAGTAATGTCATAGTTAAAAAGTATTGGTACATAAATGAATATTTATAAAAGTTACGGGACTTGAGAGCCTACAAACCCTTATTAGATTTGAAAAACACTACAACAGCACGTGGTATTATGCATCACATATTCAACCTTACTTTCTATTTTAATGAAACAAAATCAGTTAACATAAACATGTTCACGCGAGTGATTTTGGTTCTATATAAAATTATTAGATTAAATTTAAATAACAAGACATGACTTAATTGTCACCAATAACATTTAATCTTTTCAATTTGATTTATTTTTTCAAATCTTATTAATTTTTCTAATAGACATAATCATCGTAGTCATACTTCAAAAAAAGTCATGTTAAATAATATGAGAGATATTATTTATTATCCTAATTTATTAAAAAAATAATTTAAGAAAGAAAAAAATAATAAAGACAAATAATAGTAACAATAAGAGAACAAAATTTAGATCAAACGTAATTAATATGTTGGAAAGATCCTTATACTTTAACATTTGTTTACTTTATAATACCAAAATCAATAACAATTTCTCAGCATATATCCTATATTTTCCTTAAAAATGACAGTACATATCCATTTTGTTTTTTACTTTGTTCCTTTAGAATTTTTTTTTTCAATAAAAACAATAAAAATAATATCTTTAAAATTTATAATATTAAAAATATATAATTTAAATATAAAAGATATTATTTTTATAATTAAAAAATTATTTTTATATTATTTTTTTTAACATTCATTCAATTGAACATCATTTAAATTAAATCGTAACAATTTATTTTTTTTTTAATATTAAATATTCAATATTATATGTTTAATATTAAATTTTTTATGTTATTGAAATATTAATTTTATTATTATAAATTTAAGAGTGTTATTTTTAATAATTTTTATTATTATTTATGCAAACAAAGATTTACTATGTAAACTTTTCTTCTTGTTAATTATTATTGAGCGTACACACACACGTTGCTTACAAACACATAATGGTAGGCCAATAACAATATTTACTACTTAGGAAATTATAAGGGTTGATTCCATACGCAGCTATGGTAAATTGAAGATTTATATATTCATTTATAAATTTAAATATGTTAAATTAAATTATAATAATTTAAATTTATTTAATATTAAATGTTTAATATTATACATTTAATATTATTAAAATATTAATTTTATTATTATAAATTTTATATGTATTATTTTTTATAAATTTTCTTTTTTATTTATGCAAACAAATATTTACGATGTAAACTTTTTCTTCTTTTTAATTATTATTGAGTATATATGTGTGAATACGAAGATGACCTAGTAAGTATAGTCGCTTACAAACCTATAATGATAGGCCAACAATTATATCTTCTATTTAGAAAATTATAAGGGTTGATTCTATCTGCAATGATAAGTCAGAAGATTTTTATGTTTATTTGTAAATTCAGACCGGTTTAAATTAAAATTATTTATATTTATTTAATATTATATATTTTATATTATTAAATTATTAATTTTATTATTATAAATTTTATAAGTATTATTTTTTGATAATTTAATCCACACCAATATATTTTTGTTTAGGTTTTTCCTAAAACTCGAAAAAAAAAAAAAAAAAAGTTATGCTAGTTTGTAGTAGTGACTAGTGAGCAGAACCACTTAATTTTTTTTTTCAAAATTTTTAATTACTCTTTAATGTATTTGTTGCATATTTTAAAACACGATAACATGCCACGTAGAAAAACTGGACTAATTCTTATCTAACCTTTTTTTTTTTTTAGCAAATCATCTAATTCAAGATAACTCATCCATAAAACCTTTTTTTTTTTTTTTTAAGTGAAATCAAAAAAATTTCAAATAGTCAAAACGACAGGATTCAAATTTCATCCATAAAACTTTTTTTTTTTTTTTTTAAGTGAAATCAAATTTTTTTCAAATGGTGAAAACGACAGGATACAAATTTCACAACATAAATTTTGGTTGTGTTTCGAAAGCGCGCAATAGCTATATCATCCTCAGCCTTATCCAACAAAGTATCTTTCGCATCCATATTAGTGGCGCATTGTTTTCTGTATGTTGAACCACAAGTCGGCAACTTGAGTCATGCTACATGGCTAAGACACCTGTTCAACATGCGTTTACTTTCTGGATAAACCTGAAAAATTGTGTCTTACGTGTAAAGCTGAATTTGGCAGGTCGTTCATGGTGAGTTTAAATACCACGTGTCTATAAGAACAATCCATGCAAAATTTGCTCAATTTTTTTAATAAAAATAATATTTTTTTTTATCCATTTTCATATGCCAGATTTTATTTTTCATTTTTTATATTTTAAAACTATAATTTTTGCTTAAAAATTTTTGGCTGAGTTTTGCTGTACAACTGACATAAGTTAGCCTTTTAAGTTTTGCGTGGGTTTACAATACAACTCACTGATAATTTAAAAAAAAAAATTAATATATTTTTGTAGGTTCTACAATTTAACCACACGTACACCAATATATTTTTATTGAGATTCTTCCCAAAAAAAGCTATGCTAGTTTGTAGCAGTGATCAGAACCACTTAGTTTTTACTTGTTAATGTATTTGCTGTATATGATAACATGCCACGTAGAAAAACTGGACTAATTCTTATCTAACTCGAGCAAATCGTCTAGATAACTCATCCATAAAACTTTTTTAAGTGAAATCAAAAAAAATTCACACAGTGAAAACGACAGGATTCAAATTTGATTCTGTTGGAAAGCGCGCAATAGCTATATCTTCCTCAGCCTTATCCAATAAAGTATCTTTCGTATCCACGTCAGTGGCGCATTGTTTTTTTTTTTTTTTTATGTTGAACCACAAATGAGTAACTTGAGTCATGCTGACATGGCTAAGACACCTGCTCAACATGCGCTTACTTTCTGGATAAAACTTAAAATTGTGTTTTACGTGTAAAGCTGAATTTGGAAGGTCGTTCATGGTGAGTTTAAATGCCACGTGTCTTTCCGACCAGGTAAGAGAAACACTTGGGTGTCTGCCCTTGGACTAGGAAACCAAAAAGGAATTAGCTGAGTCATGTCCCTACATGTTTTGGATAAGCTTAATGTCACTTCAGGTTGAA
The DNA here is from genome assembly GCA_029378325.1 of Elaeagnus macrophylla. Lineage (NCBI taxonomy): Eukaryota > Viridiplantae > Streptophyta > Magnoliopsida > Rosales > Elaeagnaceae > Elaeagnus > Elaeagnus macrophylla. The sequence goes on along the minus strand of CM055649.1, from coordinate 11,292,665 downwards.
ATTCAAGGCTTTAACTAAACTTAGAATATAGATGGAAAGTGAAGAAATGTAGTCCATAAGGTGAAATAGAATAAAAGAGACTTAAAAATACCTCAAATCTCCTATATTATTTGGATGTGTTATTTAAGTGTCATCATTTTTAATGTGATATTTACAAGTTAATAATAATTGATGAATATATTTGATAAAATATGGTCTATTTTTTTTACACAATTTTACCTTTGTCTTAATTATTTTTATCCGTTGTGTATTTTTTTTAACGGAGATATTTGTTAAAAAAATTGAAAATTTTATTATGATTAAATATTATTTAGAGTGGCACACACTTGATATAATTTTATAATCATAATTAATATGAATTTTTCTTCGTAAAAACTTCAAATCGTATATTTATATACTCAAAATAATGTTATAATAAATAAAAAATTAATTTTTAAAATTCACTTATTATGAAGAAAAAATGTAGCATTTTATTTGTCACACATTAAAAAATTAATAATATTTAGAATGTTTTATATTGCATTTATTTTTCTATGATTGGTAAGCTTGTATAACAAAAGGCTTTTTTTACGTACATACACTTGAGAATGCAAATCCATGAATGCTTGACCCAAAAATTTGAAACTCTAATCATGAGCTTGTACATCCTATGAATACAAATTTTTTTTTTTGGTTTCCAACAAGAAACAAGTATTAGAAAAACAAAAACTTGTAATTTAAAAATTATAAAAGTTAATCAAAATTATAATATATATATTACAAAACTAAAAGTTAAGAAATAATAAATTGAAGGATGATTGAGACCCGTATAATACAGTATTAATTTACTGTTTAAATAACAATAACCATAAATTATAATTTCATAAATCAATTTGCAGTTTTCAATAACTACAACATGGACTATAAAAATTAATCAATTTTGGTATTGAGATATCAAAAGTTTCATAAATTCATTTTCTGAAAGAATTAACAATTGATGAATTGTATGAATTTATAATTTATGAATTATGATATTTCAAAATTGACGTATTACTTGAATTTGTTTCACGAAATAAGCGAATTCGTATTTGTGAAATATAAAATTTTGCATCTCACAAAATTGTTTGATTTTGAGTTTCAAAATATGTAAATTTTGTATTTATAAAATTAGTAAATCTTTGTATTCACTAGAGTTGAGTATTTTTTGTATTTGTGAAATTGCAAATTTTTATTTGTTAGTTTTATAGCTTATGAAATATCTAAATTTTGCTAATTTTTGAAAGAATTAATTTTTAAAATTGTAAAATATTGAATTATGTATTCACAAAGTGGTGAACTTTGTTTTTACATAAATGTAAATTTTGTAATTGCAAAATAAAGAATTATAAATTCACAAATTTTAAATTACTTAATTTTGTTATCTTTGGATTATATAAATTTCATATATGTTGAATACGAACTAGAACTTGATATCTGAAAGTTAATTTTTTATTATTGGAAAACTTAATTTGAAAAATTGTATTATTAATTCTAGAAGTTTGGAATTATTTTCAAATTCTAAAATTAATTTATTACTTCTAGAAAATTTATGATTTATTTATGAGATGAAATCCAATTTGGTAACTAGAACTTTAGAATGAAGATTTAATTGTTGGACAAATAATTATTTTTATAGTATCAAATTCGAAGTATGTGAACAAACTATATGGTTTTAACACAATCGATTGTGGTTTATTTGTGAATCATAATAAGAAACCTAAAAAGTTCAAAGAGTTTCAAGAGATAGAATTAAAAATGTGTTATATCTAACCACCTTAAATCTTGGAAGATTTTAAATTATTAATGGTTATGTCAAATTGTATCTATACATTTATGACAATCTCATTATGAATAGTATTGATCAAATCTACCAAGAAAATAAATTTAAAGTATGAGATATATGAGACCGATTGATATAATATTAGGATAAATATATCAAAGGATATCTAATGGTCTCATTCTAAGTATCTCATTCTAAGAGATAGTATTGTTAGTCTCATTCTAAGTATGTTTCAAGATACTTGAAAAATTCATAAATAGTGATTCTAAAATTGTCAAAACACATGTAGATGTTAATCTACATCTATCAAATAATAAATGTAAGAATATGTCTTAACTGTAATATTTTAGAATGATAAAAAGTCTTATGTAGTTAATAAGTTGTATAAGACTAAACATAACTTACAATGTAAATAAATTAAATATATATACCAACAATACAAAATTTGATCACTAAAAATATATTATTAACTATAAATTGCACTGTACAAGATATTCATTTACATTAAAATAATATAATAATGTAAATTAGATATTTAATATGAAAGATGGATATGTTCATACTAAATAGTGCAGCTATATCATAAAATTCCTTTAAAATAAAAATACATAGCTAAATTCATAATAAAATTTGAATTTATCGTTTTGGATGCGACAAAAAGACCAAATAGTTACGCAATTTTTTAGATAATATTTTTTAGTGAGCGAAACTTATGATTGCAATTTACTGATAATGTTATTGGTTATTGACAAGGCAAAGAGTAACATATATAATGATAAATCTCGATATATAAATAGTAGATATAATATCATTAGACACCTACCCTAAACTGAAATTATCTCTATTAGATATGTAAAGCCAGATAACATAATGAATCAAGTCATTAATAAAAAATTAAGAAAAGAGTTAGTTAAGACATCATTTAAAAAAAAAAAAACACTAAAATTCATAAATGAATAAGAACCCAACCTAAAAACTACACGAGATCGTTGACATCAATGTCCATTATTTGTTTTTTTTTTTTCCACATTATGTGGGTTGTACACATTCTTAACAAAATAACAAAATTTAAAATTTATAACTACAAAATAAAATTTTTTATGTCAAATTCATATACTTTTACTATTAAAAAAAGACCCCAACTCATTATTTCTCATTTATCGCTATAAAATGAAACTACAATCATTTAATTTATTTAATATTAAACTCAAGTCCAATTAATCCCGTTCAATGTTAATAAAATGTGAATTTTATTGTTATAAATTTAAAAATATTATCTTATATAATATCCCATCTTTTCTGAAAATGAGCCAATGTAATGTGTATAAACAATTATAAATTGAGACGTTTAGCAAGAAAGAAAGAAAGAAAAAAACAATTATCAATTTAGACCATAGTCAAGGAAGAGTAATTTACGTTAAATTTCGATGTGAAAAAGTATCCAATTACTGGCTCCACTCGAATTACATGACAGCCAGAACTCGTCAAAAACGAAGCGCCAGAGGAAACATTTACCATATAGAAGCCCAGCTTGCCCTGAGAGGACTTTCTAATCAATTAAAATGGAAGACACTCCAATGTCAGCTCATCTTATAAAATGACATGCCATTTTTAGGAATGTGATCGTTCAAATTATATTCATTCGCAATCCCATGACCAACCAGAAGATACATGTCGCAAGATCTAGAAAGCAACGACACAATTGGACCAAACAGCATGACCATTATTAGCCCCCTGAACTTCATTTCCGAGATAGGAATGGCTTTATAGATTCCACAACAACCTGCTTAGAAGACAGGAAAAAGTCAAACTAACAAGATCGTAGGCGGTCAAATGGTTTCCAAATCTGATCGTGCTAAAATATCATGCCGGCATAAAACCAAACAAACCCGTACTATTTGATAGAAACTAAGAGAAAATAATAGTGTTTTTGCCCAGAACCATGCATATTTCCTAGGATTCTTACCCTTCCATCATAGGATAAGGAAGCAAAGATCCAAGGCTCACGAGAACTCCAAGTCAGTCCTGTAATTTAAAGTAGGAAAGTTAGATGGAAATCAAACTCAAGAACTAAAAATACCACATAATTTAAGTGGTTACCGTAAACACTGTCTTCATAGTCACTGTAAGAATTAAGTAATGGATCAATCTTTTCAGCTTGTGAATGAAAATTTCTGCCCAAAATATGAACAAAGTTATCAACATAACCGCCACACACATATGCACACAGAGTGAAAGAAGGAATGTATAAAATATCATCAGTAGAGAAAGAACCTTTTAGCTGCTAACTCATCACCGTTAGGCAGAGCAGCTCGCCACAAGTTGACAGTTGAGTCAGTACTGGAACTCTGAGATAATGCTTATTCATCAAAAAAAAAGTTTCAAAACACTAAAAATGCTAGAAAAAAAAAAAAAGGATTCAAAGTCCTATAATAATATGTTAATTTATATATAATTAAATTGATCCAAAAATAGTATATTAATTTGTACATAAAGTGTACATTGATTACACGCTATTTTGAAACTATCGAGATTATGTACATATTGTATATGCTATTTAAGGCCGGACTCGAAAAAAAGTTCCATTGTTAGCTCAATTTCAATAATATCATGAAATAATACTTTTTCAATGATAATAACCAATTAGAAAAGTAATGGATGAGAGACAGAGAGAGAGAGAACCAAAATAAGCCCATCATACTCAGGATTGCATCTGACAGCCCACGTCCTATCAGCATTATAAACAGATTAAAGTTCGATGTGAATAAATTACTTAATAGAAATGATAAACAATTTGAAGAACAGAATTTGAGATCACTAAGTGGGAATCAAGGTGAAAGGTATTAAAGCGGCATCCCATTAATTGCATACCAGTGTGTGTGCCCAGGAAGTTCCTGAAGAGGAATCTTGGGCTTCCTCAGATCCCATATGCGTATCCCAGATTCATCCCCAGCCGTGACCTGAAATCATGTCCACAATTGCAAAATGATGATTGAAAAGGATAGAGAGATATAAATATAAATAGTACTATATGCATCAAGTTGTCATATGTATCAAATGACGTGTTAGTTATTAATTAGATGTAAAATTGAGGATGTGAAATAAAGAAGCGGTTGTGGACCTTACTAACAAGGAGCCCATTAGATTGTGCCATTTGAATTGGTGTATGCATCAAGTTGTGATAAGAAACATTTTTGTATAAATATTTTAAAATTTCTGGGGGTGAGGAGAAGACAATCTATTCAACATAGTTCACGGTAAAGTTGATATCATGTCAACAGTTGTAAAATGGAGACAGGAAATGACAGACATATATTAAAAATTCTGGAGGGGGCGGAGAAGACATCTATTCAACATAGTTCACAGTATAAGTTGATGATGACCTCTTCGAAGAACCCACCATAACATTTCAAGTGAATGAGACTAGATGGATAACTTTAAAAGAGGTAATCTGGTTTCATTAACCATTTCTACAACATTTTCATGAAAAACAAGAAATCACATATTCCTCAACTATTCCTATTGCTAGGTAAATGATTAACTAGCCAAGGCCTTACCCAAGGATAAGAAGTATTAGATATGGTGTACCCACAAATAAACAATTTACAATGTACACGTAGGGGACAATGGACATGATTTATCAATGAGAAAAAATGGAAAATGCCACAGGTCCCCTTTATTGTAACAAGGGCACTTAGATACTTCACTATTTTTTGGATCAATTTAGTCACTTTCTTATTAAAAAGTGACACTTCAAGGACAAAGTTAATAGTTTTAGTTAAAATGTGTGACATCCGGTGAACACGTGTCAATTTATGGAGATGCAACAAAGAAAAAATCAATTACACAACTATTTTGTTATACATACAATTTGCATTTATACTTTTCTAAGAAGCACATATCTGTTTATGCTTTCAATTCGTAACTAAGTTGTACAAGTACATAGCTTACATTCAATCGATTATTCAAATTTGTGCATTTTGTTTGCTCCAATCAACAAATCATCCAAATTGACAATATCAGTTCAAAATCATATATGAACCAATATTAAGGATTTACGGTCTTGTATGAGTAAACAGTGTAGAAACTGAAGTTTTGATGGGCAAAAATGGCATCAGCCTTTCTTTCGCTTGTGTCTTTGCACAAGTTAATTTAAGACAACAAATTCCCCTAAAAACTAATAATGTGAGCTGCATGTAACCATAAATGGTAAAAACAAAATTGAATCATGTTCTTAGAGTGTCATTTTTTAATAAGGAACTAAAGCGTTCCAAAAATAGTTAGGGACCTAAGTGCTCTAGCTGTAAGAAAAGGGATATGTAAGGTTACCCACCCTTTATCAATTCACTAAAGGAAATTAAGCAAAATACATTCTTACAAGTATATGGTGCTTCCTGGGGTTGTAATCAACACTGCGGACCTGGGCGTGCTCAATTGAAGTTGTCTTCCTGCAGTCAATAAACCTTCTGCATCATATATGGGATAAGTAACAAATAATGTATAGTTCAAAAACCTTTTCCTCCATCTTGAGTTGATATGAGTCATACCCAACGTAATAGAATTCTGGAAAATTTTGCAAAGCTTTTAATGAAACCGTGCCCCATAAAAAATTTAATGCCTCTTAGATTAGAGATAAAACCTTAATGTGCCAGACCACTTTTGTAATAGGTCTATAAATTAATTAGACATATTGCTGCTTACTCCAAAAAGGAAAACCAAAAACTATAGCAATTCAAAATTTATTACAACAACATAAACAATAGAATAACTTAGTAGATCGTTTCAAAAACTTTAATATATATGCAAATCAAACTTCTAAGTCTACTGTAATGAATAAATAACACAAAGAAAATGATTTAAACAAAAAAGCTAACACACTTAATTGTCCGCAAATCCCAAAATTGGATAGTAGATTCACTAGTTGCTGCAACAGCATTCACGTCATGTGGATCCCATGCACCTCCAGTTAAGTAGTGCAGCATGCCACCTGAATCTTGTGATTGTACCTAGAATCAGCAAGAAGTTCTAAATATCATTTAGCTTACACTGATCGTACAACAGGCTACTCAGTTACATGTATCATTTGAATCCAATTAGTATATCCATCATCCATTTCAAGCTATTATATAGAAGAAATAATTTTTTTTATTTTTTTAAAGATCTTTATAGAAGAAAAGGGTATTTGTGGATACCATTCTCAAAAGGAATATGCATTCTGTCATTCTCTACAGTTGACTATGCATTATTTTGTAGGTGATATAATCAGCTCAACAGTTCTATTGAATTATACCTGAGCTGCTTTTTTAGATATATCCAAGTTCCAGAGCACAAGACTTTCCTCATCTAGGCTAATAAGCTTATCATGTTTCCCAGATGGCCACCAAAGAACACTGTTCAGCAAATATGTATGCCATATGTAAGTCATGGATGATACAACTGTTCAACAAATATAAGGTGACACTTCAAAAATGTCGAAATAAGAGAAAAGGAATATAACACTATGACCCTCTTTTCCCCAGCCACCACCAACAGCACCCAAAAATAGAAAATAAACAAAGACATATGAAGCTTAACAGTTTCAACCTTCAAAAGCATGAGATCGATTATCCTGCATACACAAAAGACAAATGACAGTAATATTCTTCACATAAGTATTGCTATTAAAGTCTGAGGGTGTCTGCACAACCCTGGTCGGTTTGTTACCTTCATGATCATGCAGTACTATGGAGGCCCATAATGGCTGTTCACAAAGAAACTTTTATGTTTAAACCTATCCGAGTCCCCTACTTTTAAGGTAATTAGCATGTTTACTTAATAACAACACTGTAAAAAGGATCAAAAAGTAGTACTGTTGGACAAGCTCACCATTTAATTTTCCCAACATGTGCATCAAAGGAAGTTATTCTTTCCAGCTGAGGGGAACTTAGCTCGCCATATAGCTCAGGGATCTGCCATATAGTGGCTCCATATGATTCGCCTTTAAGGATATAGAAGATTGTTACATCAAGGCATGAAGCACAATGTTGGAGCCATTATATGAATTTCAAGCAGGAAAAAACAAGATCCAAAAAGTGGCAACTAATCAACCTCTCACTTTGTTTCCAGGGCCACAAGTTACCTTTATTATTGAAAAAAAGAAGCAACTAATCTATCTTGATATGAAAACCATGTTTGCACTCATATGCGACAAATTTTACACGTCATTGGTAGTCCCTAGGAGAGTGTGCATATGAGTTGGTTTGATTTTAGACAAAAACTAGAACCAAACTAATATAATCGATTATTGAAAAATAAGAACCAAAACAAATAAATTGGAAACATCAATCCAATCCGAACCAATTTTTTTTAGATTGGTTTAAGTTGGGTTTAAATAAGTAGTTTTATGAAGAAAAAAAATCCCTTTTTGCTAATGTAATTTTTTTTTAACTCTATAGTTTCTAATATTTCTAATGTTAATTTGATTATAATCACTAAATTTAAGGATTTTAGATTTCAATCAATTAGCTAATATCTTTGTTTCAAGTAATTAAAATTTCAAGTTCAAAATTAGAATATATTCTAAATACCCTAGAGAATACAGAAGATTGGGAATTGCTACTAATGATTCATTATTCATATCAGTTATAAAGTGCAAGAAATATTTAAAAGTGTAAATAGGTTGAAGGTTGGAAAGTCATGGGTAAGGACTGAGGAACTGTCAAACAGCTGAGGTAGGTGTTGTTATGAAAATGGAAAAAGAAATTATATAGAGTCAGATTAGAGGGGAAGAAATCCTAAGTGAAATTAAGAAACATAATTATATAAAATAAAAGTATGAATATAAAAATAAAAATAAAAATAAATATACATGGGTTGGTTTAGTTTTTATAAGTTACAAGGTTCTTTAATAAATGAGAACAAAATCAACCCAATAGAGGTTGATTCTAAAAAATAAAAGCCAATCTAAACCAATAAAAGTCCTAAATCAAAAATGTTAGGTTGGCTTCGTTTGGGTAATATGGGTTGAGTTGGTTCTAGTAAATTTTGCATGCCCCCTAATAGTCCTACACTCCCCACCCCCAAAGATGGTTCTCATGTAAACAACACACAATTGCTTGAAAATAGCAAACTAACCAAAATAATTAGAATCACTTGATATAATCACAATTGCCTAGTAACGAACCATTGATGTATCTCGAGCTCAAATTTAACTCGAATTGAAGCAATCAAATACATTGTTAGTTTTTTTTTTTTTGGACATAACAATACATTGTCAGTTTCAACGTACCAGTAGAAATGTAGTCTTTAAACAAAACATTCTCGTCAATTCGACCACGATTTAGCTCAAACCAAAACATAACTTGAGATATATAATTATTAACTAGTTAAAACTAAAAAAATAATAATATAGGAATCAGTTAATCACCATTAAAATAGACGGTGGAGAAGTATCTCTGATCGAAGGGACAAGAAGCGAGGTCCCAGATCTCGTTCGGATGAGAAAACAAACCCTCGCATACAAGTTCGGTTCCACCCGAAGATAGGCGAATCAAATGAACCTAGTAAATTTACTTACATCTTTGAGCTCAAATTGAGCAAAATTCATATAATTTATAATAAATCCGATAATTTATAAATTAACAGAATATAACCTCATTTTCCTCTTTAAGACTGAGAGTGCCGGTGAGAAAGCTAGTATGATCTATATCAGCTTTGACATCGGAAATGCACCTGGCCTGAAATCAAAATTACAGCAAAGAATTTCAGAGATCTAGTTACTCGGATAACGAGATTAAACAAGAAGGTTAGGGTTTTCCGAGCAAGTGACCTGATATTTAAGACCATATCCGATGCCTGAAGATCCTCCTTGCATTGTTACAGAGCCTTAGTGTACGATTTAGAAATACTATTGAGCTTCTTAGCGCAACTCGTCTATCGACAACTAGCGGATTTGGAAGCCTGGTTTACAAAGCTAGAAAAAGCGGTCTACTTGATCCAGTTTGTCTTTGAGAACAACAATATTTTTAAATAGAAAGACTAACGTGGGTAAGAGAAAAATGTTAAATTCTAAAAATTAGGGATTAAAAAATGTTAGATATATTTATCGTACAGAAAAGGAAAATTCAGTTTGAGAGAACTGAATTTTTTATATTAAAAATAATAGAAAACTCTGGAAAGTTATTGTCTTTGGGTCTGTTTGGTTGGGTGTAATAATACCCGTAATGTAATGTCTATTATAATTACATTGTTTATTTTTTTTAAAGAGATGTAATGTAATGTAATGGGCATTACACACTCAAAGGGATGGAATTACAATTACATCTCTTTCAGTAATGAACAGTGCCGCGTCCCAGCCCGCGTCCTCCCCGTGCAGCTCGCGTCGCCCCGGCGTCGTCCCGGCCAGCAGTTCGCGTCGCCCCCGCGTCGTCCAGCCGTCGTCGTCCGGCACAGAATCGCCCAGCCCAGCCCTCGCGAATCGCACAGCCCAGCACTCGCGAATCGCAACGCCCACCCCAGCCCTCGCGACGCCTCCGTGCGATTTTGTTTGTTTTTTTTTTTTTATATGAAATTGTATTTTTTTTTTAAATTGTATTATTTTTTATTAATTATTGATATAAAATTGTAATTTTTTTTTAAATGTAATTTTTTTTAAATTGTATTTTTTATTAATTATTGTTATAAAATTGTATTTTTTCTGAATGTAATAGCACATTAAATGTATTTTTTTTTAAATTGTATTTTTTATTAATTGTATTTTTTTCCTAAAATTGTATTTTTTTTATTAATTATTATGAAATTGTATTATTTCTGAAATTTTATTTTTTAAAATTGTATTTTTAAAATAATTATATATATTTTTTTTCTATTCCATTATATTACAGTTGTCAAATCAAATACTGTAATATTGATTCCTTTTTTGATTACAGTGACTAAACCAAACACTATAATCATAATACTGATTTCTTTACATTATATTACATTACGATTACGATTACATTCAGCGAACCAAACGCAGCCATTCATTCTCAATTAGCGTCATAATTTTTTTTCCGCTGGAGTAGATAACCAATAAGATTCAAGTTTTTCACTGATAAAAGAAAGTTGACGAAGAAAATACTTTTGTAAAGCGCGTTAAAAGATTACATTTTACGTCTTATCAAATTTTTAGATCCAAATTTTTAATCATTTTATATAATTTTTTTTAACTATTTATTAAAATGTATAATAAAATATATATTGTTTATTAATTAAAAATATCTAATGTCTATAAAAACTTCGATAAAGAATATATGTTCCACCCTTATGAACAAAATTAGCTTGGGATGGAGACGTTAAATTCAATCTCGCCTCACCATACTGACAATATTATTTTCAAGTTTATTATTTATTAAAATAATATTATTATAAGCTAGCATTAAAAATTAATAATTAATAAATTTTTATACACATTTAATATTATTTTATTACTTAAAATTTATGTTCCCATACATCTAACTCAATTAATACTCTTTAATTATAATTCTAACTGAGCTTTCCCACTTTCTTTTGAGAGGACCGACCTTAAAGCGTATATTCTATTAAGCTTATATATTTTTTTCAAATATTTTTTATTGAAATTTTGGTAAAAGTACAAATATTAATATAAAAAAAAATTAAATATCTTTCACAATATTCCAAAATTTTTAAATATTTTTATATATGTTTAAAAAAATAAATATTTTAAATATTTTTGTTAATTATTTTGTAATTTATAAAATTTTGATGAAAATTAGAATTTTTGGTTTTTAATATGCTTCAAATTCATACATACGAGTTAATATTTGTATTGTTGTATGTAAAAATAATAAATTTTATTTTTTTTACATTTACTTAATTAATAAATATTTAATTATGAATATTAAATTGTTATACATTTAATAATTTTTGACTTAATTTTTTTAATTATATTTCTTTCTTTCCTTCCTTCCTTCTCTTTTTTTTTTTTTATTATATGTGTAATCTTTATTTTTAAAATAATTTTGTACATATTTTGTTAACTCTTTTCATTAATTTTAATATAATTTATATAAATATTATAAAACTTAAAAAAATTATATTTTCTTTATGTAAAAAAATATTAACAAATGGGAAGAATCCTATATAATTTTTTACTAATAAGTACATCTAAATATATGACGAAAAAAATGATCTTTTAACATTTACGTGTATACTTTTGTAGTTCAAAAAATAGTTTACAAGATAAATTGCTTTTGAATGAAGCATTTGAGTAATTTTTTTTTTAAATTTAACATTAAAAATCATTTAACTTTTTAAAAATAAATACTACAAGTTATTAAATTTTTTAAAATAAGCATAGGCATTTTTCTTTTAAGTAAAACTCTATAAGCCACATTACTTTCTAAAAAGCACTAAAATTGCTTAATTTTTTTTTATAAGAAATTTTGTCTATTTGCTTTTGAAAATTTAAGTGACTTCTTGTGCATTATTTAAATACAAAATAGATTGATAATATTCTTTTTCTAAAAGAAAATTAATTAACTTTTAAAGTCACACTTAAAAACAAATAAATCAAGTAATACTTTTAAAAAGTTAAGTTTAAGTAACTTTACGCACCACTAAAAAAAAAATGTCATAGATATTAAGGACATAAGTTTAAAGTTTGTGTCTTAATATCTTAATTAAGAAATAATCAAATAAATTTAAATTATAACTTTTTATCTAAATTATATATAAGATGACATGTGAAAGACACATGATGTTATTATAAATTATGTATTTAAATTTGATGGCCTATATAATTTTTCTATTTATTAATATTTAATTTTTAATTAATTAATTATAAATTAATACATAATTTAAATCATCACAAATTATTTATAATAGAAAGTATTTCTCTTACCTATATCATATCTTTAAACCCCATCATTTTCGAAAATCGAAGTTTTTGAACTATAAAAAAAAAAAAAAAAAAAAAAAACTCATCTTTTTGTTAGATATAAATATTATTTTTTTTATGAATTTATTTTAAATATTATTATAACTTAAATTATTATGTTATCCTTATTTAATTAAGCATATACTTAAGAAATATATTATATGTTACGTATAAAACATAACATAACTTCCGATTACTTGTGATTTTTTAAAAAGTAAAATAAATATGAGAAAATTATAAAATTAACACCCCCTAAAAATTATAATAACAAAACTAGCACCCCTGTGTTTAATTAAAATTGAACGACAATAATTTAGACTCGTTCAATATTGAACGTTCAATATTATCCGTTCAATTAGAATTGAATGACGACAATTAGACCTATTTAATATTGAACGTTCAATATTTTACGTTCAAATTGAATATTGAACGTTCAATTTTAATTGAACACAGGGGTGCTAGTTTTGTTATTATAATTTTTAGGGGTGCTATTTTTGATAATTTTCCAATAAATATTAATTAACCCTTATCAGCCAAAATTTACCGAGTCTCCTGGCCAGAATAAGAAGCATTTTCCTACAATAAAGAGTAATACTATGTTTCTCCCTTTGTTTTGCTCCAGAATCTCCCAATTATTTCTTTTTTCTTTTTTGAAAAAATAAATAAATAACAATTAACAAAATTACCAATAGGCAATGGCCTTAACAATTAACAAAATTACCAATAGGCAGTTAATATCACTAACTTAACAATTGACCTGTAAGAAGCAGCTGTAAACTAACAAAATTAGCTCTGATCGGCCTGAATTATGGCAAAGATTTTGTTACTTTATCTCAATTTCGTTTTTACTAAAACACCACCTTTTAGCTGTCCCTCCACCGTGGTCAAGATTTTATTCATTATTTTTAAAAATATATATATATATATTAACATTAATTTTAAATTTTATTAATATAAAATATCACCTCACCGCTTAATCTAATGTTAATGAACAATTTCTCTTCCACCATCAACTCCCCTTCGGTTCTCGCGCTAAAAGTATCATGATATCTAAACATATTCTCTGACTTCCCTCAAAAAATATATCCAAAAGAGTAAACTCAGAGGCAAAGAACTTTCTTTTGGGGTTTTTCTTAAATTTTCTTTTCATGTTTAGCCTTTTGCTCGGTGAATTTTCTTAAAGGAAAAAACTGAATCGAAGATCCAAAGCCACGAGTTAGAATTGAAGAAGCTTCACAGCTGAAAAAGCAGAGTTATTAAAGACGTCCTAAAATATCACCATGTACTTTACCAAATGGTTTTTTGATCTTGATTGGCGTTTCCTTTTTCTTTTGATTCCTCCACTTTCCCTTATATTCCTCCTCTCAATTTCTTCAGTTCATACCAACTATTTTTCTTCTTTAACCCCCGTTAAATCCTTCTTAATTGGTAGTAACATAAAGCCTCTACAAAATATTAGAGTCAATTCGTTTAATTATTCTACTCCGCCGCCATTGGTAAACTCGGTGTTGAATCTGACTGAACCGTCGCTGACTCGAAAGTGGAAGAGTAGGAAAGCTGAATTGGATCTGTCGAAAATTGCGGTTTGTTTGGTTGGTGGGGCAAGAAGGTTTGAGCTCACCGGACCTTCGATAATTGAAAATATTCTCAAGCAGTATCCGAATTCTGATCTCTTTCTTCATAGTCCGATCGATGCGAATGCATTCAAATATTCTCTGTTGAAGAACGCGCCGAGAATTGCATCAGTTCGAATTTTCAAGCCCGAACCGGTGCCGGAAACTGAGTCGCGCCTTCGAGTTTTGACATCGAAGAACTCTCCCAACGGTATCCAGGTAGGACTGCGCTTATTTCTCTTCTTTTTAATTTTCTTTTTCTTTCTCTTTTCCGTTTTTCTCATAAATTAGTTATTATTATTGTTATTAATAATGACAAGAAGGAAAATTTTGGGATATCTCGTATCCGAAAACTAGCAGTTCGCCCGGTCAAACTTTCCGGTCCAGATAACTCAATTTTCTTCCATGAACTATTTGTGTCAATATATATAATTATATTTGTATAATATGAAATTAAATTTTTTTCAAAAGTGAATAATTTTTTTTTTTTCAAAATTACTTTATTATATATCACACTATATTAATATATTTTCAAATTTAAATATAAATTTATATGCTACTAGCCTGAAACTATTAATTGTATTTGTTGTAACCGTCCAGTGTCTCATCCTCCATCCCGTTTAATATGTTAATTGCTAAAATGTATTTACTCAGCTAGAAAGTTTGCGTTGTGTGAAATTAACAGTTCCGTCTAGCTATGGTCATTTAACAACCTAATGACTTTATAATGTAAAAAAAGCATAGAGCTTCAAACTTAGGTTCTCTTAAGCTTGCGAAACAAAATATTATTTGTTGTATAAATATCCAATTATTTAACTAATTTTAGTTTTATTTTTTTAACAAGAAGAGGAATTACAATCTAAAACAATTTGTATAATTAGATTTAAAAACAAGAAGGGTTTTGACTTTTGGTTGTTGCCTTATGAATTAAATATTATTTATTAATGTTTATGAATTAATTGATAATAAGTAAATGAGTTATGATTTAAAGGAGTTATTTTTATGTGCATTTAATTTTTATAATTGTTGGAAATAATGATAATGACAAGCTTGTAAATTATGAAAAAGTAGGGATAAATTAGTCATTTTCTTTTAAAAAGATTAACTCACTCTTTTATAGTAGATACAGACATAGACATAGATAGATGTTAAAGAATTTGATAGAAAAGTACAATTGAATCTATAAATTGTATTAGATAAAATTGTGATAAATTAATTGTGTTTGTAGTAATTTTGTTATATATAGTAATGATTTTTCGTTGCAGTTCAAATTACCCAACATTAGTTCTTTATGCCAGCAATTTGTTCAATTGTGTCTTGTTCCAATTCTTTAAATCTACTCTTTCATCACGTTCTTTAATTTTAAATAATCTGATTCTTCTGTTCATGTGACTTTAGACTCGCAACCTTTTTCTGAAAGCAAAGAAAGCCAATCATTGTTATAACTTAGTAATGGTGTGCCATTATCGATACATAAAGTTAAAATATTAAAATCGTCTTTTTTTTCTCCAAAATAATATTTTATTAATTAAATAGATTAATCCAATATTTACATGATGCCTCTTCATATAAGCAATGAGTATGGCCAAACAGACCTGGACGAACTTATCATGAACAACACGTAGAACTTTAATTAATTCTATTTGAGAAAATATTCATAAGAATCCCTTTTCTTTTTTTTGTCTTTTGGTTTTTCCTCCCTCCTTTTTGGGTCTGGATTTTATGGAGAGGACACATTGGAAAATTGGACTATCAATTTTGATGATGTAAGAGACTAATATGATTTTCTTTTGTTTTTTTGCAGGGGCTTTTGCAGTACTTCACTCTTGTACAAGGTTGTTTAACAATGATCCAAGAATACCAAAAGCAAAACAATTTCACGTACAATTGGATAGTCCGAACTCGAGTTGATGGATATTGGAATGCTCCACTTCACCCAAAAAACTTCCTTCCAGGACAATATGTAGTCCCAACAGGATCTTCCTATGGTGGACTCAATGACCGTCTAGGAATTGGAGATCTCAACACTTCAATTGTTGCTCTCTCTCGTCTCTCTCTTATCCCAAAGCTTGACTTAGCAGGGTTACATCAACTTAATTCGGAGGCTGCATTTAAGGCCCAACTTACAACTCAAAAAGTACCTTATGTTACAAAAGAACTTCCATTTTGCATTGTGTCAGACCGAACATACGGGTTTCCACCAAACCGGTTCGGAGTACCGGTGGCGGCAATATCGAGCAAAGGTCCTCTTAGTGGAGCCAAGTGTAGGCCGTGTACTCCGGTGTGCAAAGGGTCGTGCGTGGGGGATGTTATGATGAGGTTGGATAGAGGGTGGAGTTGGACATATTGGAGCAATGGGACAATGGAGCTTTGTGATGCTCATGATAGTTGGAAAAAGGGTTGGGAAAAGATATTTGATAGTGTTGCTGGGAAAAAGCTAGCTAATGAGAAGAAAAGAGTGAAGGGTTTGAAAATGAGGCAATGTGTTGATGATTTTAGGAAGATGAAGGGAAGGAGTGGGAAGTGGGAGGCTCCAAAGGAGGAGCTGATATGTTTCATGGGGTTGGGGGCTCGATGATGATTTCTTTTATTTGGGATTTCTGAATAAAGAAGACAAATTACAAGAGGAATTTTTGTGCTTTGAGAAATTTATGCTTCTTCGCATTTTATGTAAGGCAAATGAAGTTGCTCCTCATAGGTTGTTCTTAAGTGATATATAGTTTTTTTATACATCCTTAGTAATTGTAGAAGTATATATATTTTGCCTACTTTTCGGCTAGGAGAATATAGTGGTAAAAAGTGTACTTGGTTAGATATAGAAGAATTTTCTTTTTTATGGTTAGAATGTTTTCTTTAATTTCTTCTTCTTCTTCTTTATTAAATAAGAAAGAATGTTATTAATATTTGCAGCAAAGCATTAGACAATTTTAAGAACAGGACACCACCATTCCCTAGCTAACACCAAACACAAATAGAATAAAGTTTGTACACTTATGTGAATAACATGCATGTGTTGTACTAATTAAATTAGACATAAAATATACATATTTCACATTAACTTAATATGTGTCAATATGTATACATATTAATAAATAGTATAAATTAATATATTATTTTAAATCTAATATCTAATATATACAATATGTACATTTTATTTTCCTTCATCAATAGAATCAAGAGATCATTGAAGTGAGTTTCAATTGGTTTTAGATGTTTGATATAGGAGTATTCTAGTCATTTTAATTTAAGCTAAATTATATTATTGATTTCAATCCTATTAAAAATAATATACTTAAAATTTATAATAATAAAACTAGCATCTAATAATATTGTACATTCAATATTGATTAAGTCTAAATTATCGCAATATAATTTGAATGATTGTTCAAATAAAAATGATGTAAAAGTCATTTTTTAATTATGAAAATATATAATTTGAATATAAAGAATGCTATTTTTATTATTATAAATTTTAACTGGTACTATTTTTGTTATTTTTTTTTTTTTTATTTATTTAATAAATTTACACATTGGTTCACGATTTTTTAAAACGAATTATTTTGGTTCTTAAATTATTAAAATTTCATACTTAATATATAAATTTTTAAAAGGTATGATATAAGTCACAAAATTTTAAACTTTTATTAATACATCTCAAACTTTTTAACTATCTAATAGGAAAATGTTTACCATTTAAATTAGGAAGAAAAGTCATGTTGTTCTGTTACTTTTGTGAAAAGAATTATTTAGTACTTAATATATATATATATATATATGCTTTTAAGTATTTTCATTTGAAAACAATGTGTAGGTTTAAATAAAATTAATTTTTTGTTAAATTTAATGAAACAATATATATATTATATTTATATTTATATTTTTAATAGATGTATAAGTAAAAAATTAATATATTATTAAAAATTACTCGAAACTAAAAAAAAATTGTTTTTAACTTAAACAAAATTTTAATATTTTTTAATATATAAAATCATAAATTAAAAAATTATTATTAAAAATTAAAGTAATTATTCATCGGCTACACAGCATTACAAATACATTTCAAATAATCTATCACAACTTGGATCTGTCACAATCGTATAAGTCATGTGTCATGACTTATGGGACCTATGTTGTCTTTAACGAATAGTTTATTAATAAAGGTCAGCCGAGAAGATTCAGATAACAAATTGTTATCTGAATGACTCGTGAGAATATTATTTAATATTTTTAAAATTTATAATAATAAAATTAATATTTTTATAATTAAAAAAATAATTATTATATTATTTTTTTTTGAACATTCATTTCACTAGAATTAAACGACGATAATTTAAATATATTTAATATTGAATGTTCAATATTTTATGTTGAAATTAAACGTTTAATATTATTAAGGTGTTAGTTTTGTTATTATAAATTTTACGGTATTATTTTTTATAATTTTTTATTTTTTTATTTTTTTTTTTCCGTATTCAGTAGATTTTTCTTCTCAGATCCACACGTCGTAGTTGCTCTTGTTAGCTATACGAATAATGCCAAATATTGCAAGTTGTAGTATTCATCTCAACTGATATATCATTTTGTGATCCGTATAGACGTTGCTTTGTGCATTGGTTCAATTCCTAAAAAATGAGGACTACTTAAAATAACAGTCCAATCAATATGTGACAAATAAGTTAATTTTAATTAAAATATAAATCATTTTCCATAATGAAATAATTCAAATATACTGCTGTTAATCACAACAATGAAAACTACTTATCATCAAATAAATTAAGGTGTCTCTTGACTCTTGACAAGAAGATGGTAGACACTTCCACCAATTCTTTTTTTTTTTTTTTGTTATGGAATGATTGGTAATTTAACTATACAATAAAAATGAAATAATAATTAAAATAGTTATGTAACTCTATTAAAAGTATAGTTTAATAAATTAGACTTTAAGAAAATTACAGTACTATTCAGCATACTACACTAATAAAAATTTACAAAGTGCAGAATAAATTATTAAAGGGGTTTAGCACAAATTGTGAGAACCAACACATTAAAACAACCAAAGTTCAACATAAAAGGATAACAAAAACCCATACCCTCCTTGTTAGGGATTAGGGTTTAAACTGTAACTCTTCAATAATAATACTTTATTCTTTTTTTTTCTTTTTTCTTTTTTCTTTTTAAGATAGGTAAATTTAGTCTATTAATTTTTTGGTAAGACAATTAAATCTAATTTTTTGAAAATGTTAAAATTTCATGGTAAAATTATTAGATTTGTCTTGGAAATAAAGATAAAAACAAAAAAAATTATCTCTTCCAAAAAATACCATTTTTAGTTCTTCTCTTGATTTATCTCAATGCCTCTCTTTTCATTGTAACTTTAATTCTTTTATATAAGCATTATAAAGTTTTTGTTTTGTATTTGGGAAGAAAGTGATTAGGAGAAATGATAATGCCCCACATTTGGTTTGAGTCTAGTTGAGGCAACAATCTTCCTTCCTTCTACTCAAAATGAATACTTATTGATTGATTCAAAAAAAGGAAAAGATTAAGAGAATTATTTTTATTTGAGAATGAGAGATGGATATAATATAATTTTTGGATTTTTAATGTTATTTTTAAAAATACTATAAAAAATATTATTTTAAGAGAAATCTTATTTTATCCTTAAAGAGTATAATTTAAACAAAATCGAATTAACTCTATCTAAAATTATTGAACTAAACCTACCCAATTTAAAAGCAACATTACTAAAATGTTATCAAAGATATATAACACCATTTTGACCCTTATAACATTGTTACATTGACCTCCGCGTATAGAAATAATAGCTACATCTCATATGTATGAAAAACAATTCAAGTTATTCATGGTGACTACAAAAAAGACACCATAGCCAATTACCACCACATACGTCCCAAAATGTACACATCAACAGCCATGGATTTTGCTACTTGCAAATGAACAAAAAGACCAATCCCAAAAGAAATCTTTAAGGTGATCAACAATAACCTCTTCAATGAAAGAGAATAACTAAACAATGAAAAAAAAAATTATATATATATATATAAAGGCTTCTATTCTCTTTGTTTCCACTATCAATAATCTTACTTTCACATTTGAAAGGGACTTCATATTCTATCAACTAATAACAGTTCAGTCCCCAATTATTATTTGATAAAAAATATCCGTAAAAAGACTTTAATTCATTTTAATAAAAAGGTTCAAAGACTATTACATATGTATAAAAATAAGGATATGTTTGAAATATATGTTTATGCACTTTTACCTACCAGTCTAAGTTTTGACTTTTGAATAACCTAACTATTTAGAAAACGTGTACATGCATGTTTTTAGCAGCAGCAAAAATAAAAATAAAAATAAATTCACGCTATGATAATATTAAATAAAATTTGAATACATGTATCTATCTATCTACATTATTAGATATAAAAATTTAAATTAAGTTTAATATTTTTTTTAATAAAATTATCTTTATATTTTAAACTATTAATATTAGTTGCATTTTTAAAAATTATTTTCATATTAAATAAAAAATCTAAAATATGATAATAAAATAAGTATCATAACTAATAAAAATTATAATTATAAGATAATTATCATATCTAATAAAGATTAAATATTATTTTACTTTTATAAATAATTTAAAAATATAAAAAAATTAAAATTAAAATTATTTTAAATATATTATAAAAATTAATTAAAAAATTAAACTAATTTATATGCGTTCCGCATATTTTTAACTAGTACTTTTAATATCTTAAAACATGTGTCAACATTGCAGTACAAAATAATTAACAATGTATGTCAAATGTATTTTAAATACCTACAAAAAGGTTGATAAATGAGGCTTAGATGTTACAAGTTGAAAAATTAATTACCAAAAGTTTAAGTTATTATAAGAGGATTAATTATATTTTTTTTATATTTATCACTTTCTTATAAATATTGGCTCTACACACCATACAATCAAAACAATTAAATTAAAGTTAATGTTGAAGTATATAGGTAAAAAATAAATAGGAACAAAATTATCGATATACTTAAATATATTATGATATACTGTTTGGGTTGAGTTGCGGATTAAGTCGCTCTTTTTAAGGCGTTTTGCAGCTTTACCCAAAATGTGCAAGCAGTAACAATCCTGTCATTCCCAAGATAAAACAGTCCATAATCTAATTCTGTCTCGAATCTTCGCTACACTGATTGAAGACCATGATACTACACCTCCAAATTTAAGTTGCTCGGAATCAAATAAATAATTTTTGAATAATTTCTATACTATAAAAGTATTTTTGTATGGAAGAATGTATGTAATGGAAGACATTAGTTCTAGAGAAAAATGAGAAGAGAAAGAGAACTCAAGAGAGTTTATGTGAGGAAGAACATTGGTTCTGAGTTGTAAAAAACTAAGAGCTATGGCCCTCTATTTATAGTTGAGTTCGCAGCTAATTTCACTGTAAAAACGGAGACGTGGGTAACGTTCACAAAGAAAAAAGGGTCATAAGATAAAATGGTTAGTAATGTGATCATTCCGTAAGATTCGGTTTGGGAAGATAGAAAAAAGAACGGAACAGTCACAACGTGGGTAACTCGGTTTGGATAAGAACAAAATTTTTGGCTGTTGGAAAAAATAATTTTAATAAATAAAAATTTTCTAAAAAATAAATGCCACCTCACTCCCTCAGCTTGGTATGGCTGGCTTGTCGGAAGGCTGCAGTGGCAAGAGCGTGTGGATAGACTAACAATTGCCTAGATTTTCTTCCCTTTTACAAAAGTGGATGCTCCTTAAGGCCTTATTTCAATTGTAAATTTAATTGTAAACTTTTGCACTTTTTTTCATTATTATGTTTATTTAAATTCACAATTTGTAACAATTACTAAGCCTCGAATACATGACTATGTATTCTAAATACTTATAATTTAATAATTAAAGTTACGAATACATAATTTTTTGTTTGATATTATGTTAGAAGTTATTGAAAAATTAATTATCTAAAAAATTTAAGCTCGAGAACTAACTATATTTTTATATATTTATTGAAAATGTTACAAAGTTACGAATACATAACTTTTTACTTGATATTATGTTAAAAGTTATTAAAAAATTAATTATTTTAAAAATTTAAGCTCAATAACTAATTATATTTTTATACATTTATTGAAAATGCTACAAATTGCAGGAAATAATTATATTAATATTAAATAGATATACGCATATAAAGCTGAATTTAATGGATTTGGATCCATATTCTTGTTTTATGACAATAGCATGAGCTCGTGACAAGCAGGTTATTGTACTAATAACAATGTGTTCCTTAAGTTGTTATACACTTGTATGTAATTTGTCATATTAAGTTAATTGTGCAATTATGCATCAAACTGGATAAAAATCATTTTCATTGTGGACTCTTCTCTTCATATTTTTTCTTTCTTTTTCGGCATTAAAAAGGATTGACGTTTATTTTTACTAGGATAAAAAGGATTGACTGATAGTTAAAGAAGGTGCAATCAGATTGTTTGATGTAGAAGTTGAGCTAGGTGTGTTCGTTTAACTGGTTAAGTATATCTACTTAACTAACGTGTCAATTTTTTCAACAAAAAATGAATAACTGCAGAAAAACTTCAACGTGTGTGGTGAAGACCGAGGGATCAACACACAGCTTCTAGTACTTGATTCATTGGTAAAGACAATTATCCCCTATCCCATAACCAAAGGTTATCAATTGATAAAATAAAAAATAAAAAATAAAATCAATACACCCACCATATATTTCTTAAAAAAAAAAAAACATTTCTTACAATTTTTTTATAAATTTTATTTATAATTTTACTTATTAAATCAAATATTTTAATTTAACATATATTATTTCACTAGGACCATATAGTATTATAAAAATATTTAATTTCATTATTATCACACTAAAAAATTATTAGTTATATTTCATATTTATTAAAGTTAATTACAAACTATTTCATTAATGGAAAATCTGGCCTAGGAGAAAAAAAATAAAATATAATGGATGGTTGCAAACTCTTGTCTCTATTGTCACCGATTTATATTTAAATACTACCACTTTCTAATTTAGTTTTTATTCGGTGGATATCGTTCTCATCACCGTCTACTAACTATCTATTTATCAAATGGATTTTAAGGGAATAAGATTTACATAAAACTTGTAGTTTGTAATTCAATGATTTAAATAAAAACATAATATATTTTACTTCTGTGCTCAGCATTAAATTTGTTCTACAACTATATATGAATTTTCTTTAAAAAATAAATAAATCATAATACAAAAACAAAACCGAATTTATAAAAAAAAAGAAAAAACGATTCACTGGATGTAAGTTTGGTCAGTGATATCGAGGTCTATATCACCAGTAGAAGGTGGAGGAGTGTGTTTGGGCTGGATAATAGAAGACTCAAGAGGCCCATCAGTACTTTGGGTTTCACTAGCCCGTGGTTTTCCTTGTCTAAATTGATCTACACCTTCTTCGTGTCCACCACCGTACGCATTTCGAGTCAGTGGTTCCATGGAGGAAGTATATGGTGTTGCCTGTCTGAGGTGTGCTTGATGTTCTTTTATCTGTTGCTCTCTCTCTCTGCTTCCATTTTTCTTTGCTCTTGGTTATCTTTCTTCTCCATTTTTGTTAGACTACTGGATTGTGACTTGTGAGGATGCAGATAGAACTTCCTTTTATTACTCTACCATGCTGGCGATACGATGACATGTGTAAGTCTTTGCTACGTGGTCGTACAGAGTGTTGCCTTGTCATCAGTATTTTTGTTATGAATTAGTTCATATTATAGGAAGAAAGTCTTGTATAAATATATCATTTGATTGTTATGAATTAGTTCATAAGTTTGAATTTTTAGAAAAGTTTTTACCTAACATTTTTTTACAGTATAAAAGCAATAAGATGTTAAATTCCTGTGACAACAACCTATCAATTTTAAGTCAACATATGCGTAAAAGTCAACATTTTATGTAACAAAAATTTATATTTTTAATCATTTTTACTCATATATTTACTACCTATTAATAGAATATACAACGATATAAGAGAATTAGATATAATAATAATAATATGTTATCAATTTAAACCATTAATTTCAAACGAATAAAATAAATAATTATTTTGATATTTTATCTTGATATGTGTCACCATTAATTTTATCTTTCGGAAGCAAGAGATCACTACTTTTTCTTCGATAACATATTTTCGGTCATTTATATTAAATCAAAGAGTTCTCATCTTATTTTCATGATAATTTACTTTTAAAATTAAATATTTTACGTTCATTAATATTAATTATTGTTGACGTCAGAGGAACGTCACGTGGCTCCCTTAGCGCCCAAAATCCCTAATTACATTCGTTTTTAACCTCTATCAAAAAAACAATTTAACCTTGTAAAGTAGAAAAAATTGGCGAGTTAGGGAAAAAAAGAAATGGGAGATTGAAGTAATAACATGGCTCCTCATTGTCAATGTAGGATGAAGTATAAATTTCTAACATCTTGACTAAGAATAATCTTGGAATGAAGTTTTGGGGTTGCTACAAAATATGGGTTAAAGTATCAATTGTCTTATCTATGAAATCTTCTGAATTTTTTTAGCATTAATGAGTTTGCTTGTTGCAGACTATTAGATATTGCAATTTCTTCAATTGGTTTGATGAAGAAATGTGCCCAAGATTCAAGTGATATGATTCTTGGAGTATTAACCGTGTAAATGGTTTGATTCTCCTCGATTAATCTAAAAAAAAAAATTATTCTTCTTAAGCAAGATTGAGTTTTTTTTTTTTGCAAATTTTTAAGTGCTATGATCCTAAATTTTTTGAGTTTCAATTGAGAGGGGATTAGGGTTTATATGCCATTGAAATTGAGAATTTTGGGTGTTAAGGTGGTAATGCGGTGATAATCGTTAACTCTTTTAATCATAATAATGTGAAAATTTATAATAACCATGAGTCCTCTTATCTCAAAAGATTAATTCAATAAATACTCATAATTTTTATAAACTTTTTCATAATATTTTTTTTTAATATAAATATGGGATAATTCTTCTAACATCTCATTCAAAGTATGATTATTTATCTCTTACAAAATTTATCATTTTATATTTTAACTTATTTATTATATTCTATTATATTTAAGTTATTTGTCTTTTTCTTTCTTTAACAAGGCCAATTCATTTTTTTTTAAAAAAGAATAGTAGTTTCTAGCGCTTTGAACTAAATTTTACATTTATCACACCAAAAAATTAAGTGATACACTTGTATAAACAACAAAAGTTTCAATGATAGATTTGTTAGTTGGAAAAAATGGTACATGATGTTAACTAATTAGGTATATGATGTTCACTAATTATAATTATATGGTGAAAAAATCTACTAACTTTGAGAAATAATACTAAAAGTCCAATAATTATGGTATCTGAAATTTAAAATTTTTAAAATTATCATAATTTTGTTCATGTAGTGTCACTCATTGTATGCTACATAGATAAATTTATGACAATTTTAGAAATTTTAAACTTCTAATATTATTTATAATAGTTATTGAATTTTTAGTACTTAAATTAAAAATTAATAAAATTTTATACTCTTTAATTATAATTAATAAACTTTTTCTACCTTTTACATTTGTCAGTTTATCAAAATTTTAATTATTGTGTAAATTTTGATAGATGGATAATCCTTCTAATATATGTTCACTACTACAAAATTGCCTTTATAGGACGGCCACTGACCGTCCTATAAGTCTTATAGGACGGCCACTGGCCGTCCTATAAAGTCCCGTCCTAAAAGAATCGAAAAAAATAGGACGTTCGCGGAGCGTCGTAAAAAAATATTTTATAGGACGGCCACTGACCGTCCTATAAAACTTTTTTAAGACGGCCACTGACCGTCTTATAAATTGTTTATAGGACGGCCACAAAAAAAAAAAAAAATTATATAGGACGGCTTTTGACCGTCCTAAAAAAAACATTATAGGACGGCTTAAAAACAATAAGAAAGTAGCCCATCACTTTTATGATCTCTTTTGCCGTTATACTTTATTAATCCATAAGTCTTTAAAGTCTCCTTTTTCACTTTAAATCTGCACAAACAAGGCCACCACAGCATAGACATTATACAATTTCTTTGTCACATCATTCATATACATCCACCATATAATTTTCACTCTCAGACAAAAAGAAAGTAACTGCATCAAAAGGTAACAACAATCCCCAAATACAATACCATAGTGCAAATTAAAAAATCATTTAATCATAAAACACAAACCTTGAGTCATGCCTCACAGGTGAAGGGGATCGCGAATAAGCTGTAAACAGAGATTTCATGAATATTCAGCAAAAGATTAAGCAGGTTGGGACATACAAGTTTAATGAATCACTCAAATACACAAGTTCAACTATAAATATAGTAAATAATAAAAAAAAACATCAACTAACAATGATATCGACGTCTCGGGGATCTTGGTGGAGTTCTCCTGAAGCTTCCTCCATATCGGCCACTTGAACTTTAACAAAAAAGAACAAGTACTTAGTAAACAAATTTTCTAGAGGAAAATCTAAGATGCAAAAAATAAAGGGCGGGAAAAAAGTTTCTGTTCAACCTTAAAATATTTTTTCTACTTGAAAATCTAAGATGCAAAAAATAAAGGGGATGAAAAAGGCGCTGTTCAACCTTAAAAAAATTTCTACTTGAAAACCCAAGATGCAAAGAAAAGGGGATGAAAAAGTCGCTGTTCAACCTTATGCGAGTACTCTTGTGCATTTCTTGAGGAGTTTTCCTATTCTCTTCGGCGGTGGCGACGGTGGGTGTTTTTTGATCTAAAATGAAAGCAGATCTAGCTCTCTTAGTGGGAAGAATCGAGTACCAGCTCTTGATATTAATTAGCTTGTTTGTAAAAGAAGTACTGTACGTGTGAAAGGGGATCGAGAGTATAAGTAAAAAAAAAAATTGAAAGCTTTCTTTTAGGACGGCTATTAGCCGTCCTATATGTGGGAATATAAGACGGCTAATAGCCGCCCTAAAAGAAAGCTTACAATTTTTTTTTAAGACGGCTATAAGCCGTCCTATAAAGTAACGCCCATCTTTTTCCGTAATAGCCGTCCTATATTTCTTAAACGACGGCCATATACATGTGACCGTCCTATTTGTTTCTCACTCTAAATTTGAAGCCGTCCTATATTGCTTATATTATAGTAGTGGTTCTTTTGACTTTTCTATCTCCGTAGAGAGTAAATGCTCTATTTTTGAGTGACTTTGATCAAATGAACCTAAAAGTTTTTAGGACTTTCAATTGCAAATCCAGTCTTTTTCCTTCATCTCCTTTTTATTTTTTGAATTATTCATATATATAATAAAGAAAAACATATTTTCACATGAATGTGGAATCCAACAATGATAATGATGTGAAATTCTATAAAAATTATGAACCCTCGAATGTTAAAAGGCTAATTCATTGAGTAGAGATACTCATATTTCTTATAAACTTTCTCATAGTATTATCTTTTATTAATATGTGACAATTTCTCTAATATTCTCCCTCAAAATGTGGATCTTTACATTTTGCAATGTTCATTACTTTGTATTTTTAATCTATTTATTATATTCTATTATATTTGAATCACTTGTCTTTTTTTTTTTTTTTTCATCAAATCCATTCATTTTTTTACGAGGAAAGGTCTAAGATTTTTGGTACATTGATCGATTAAAGCTTTGATAACATGTGAAAGTCTATAAGAATCATAAGCACTCCAATTTCAAAAGGTTAATCCTTTGAGTAAAACACTCATACTTCTTATAAACGCTTTCATAGTACTGTTTTTTTATTAATATGGGACAATTCCTCTAACATTTTTTCTCAAAGTGTAAGTTTTTATCTTTTGTAAAGCTTATTACTCTGTATTTTTAGCATTTTTATTATATTATACTTCTTACATGATATTAGAACTTCAATTGATCAATGCGCCTAGAACTTTGGATCTTGTCTCGCAAAAAAAAAAAAAGGAATTTTTGATAAAGTGATGAATTTTTGAAAATATAAAGACTCACACCATGAAGGAAATGTTAGAAATGTTGTCTCATATTAATTAAATATGATACTAATATCAATTTATAAATAATTATGAGACCTAATTACTTTAAAGATTAACCTAAAATGAGAATGTCTTATATAATTTATATATTATATAAAATTTCACAGATAATAAAGACCCAATCTGCTCCCTTTTCATCCCATAGAGGTGGTATGTCACTTGAAAAAGATGAACATGGATGGTTCTCCTATTCACCCTCCATATAGTTCTATTTTTCTAATCAAATTTTAGTAACTAATTCATAAAAACTCATTAAGATAATACTATTTTTTTTTAATTAAACCTTTTTTTTTTTAAATAACGTGATCAAATTATATTATTTATAATAGAGAAAGATTTTATGTCAAATGAATATTTTAATTATATTATTTAAAATATATATATATATAAGTCACTCAGTAATTAAAAAAGCGACAATTTAATCATTATTTAAATAATAATATAATATTTTATTATCGAAACAGAAGGTAAAATTGTGGGTATTTTGAGAAAGATCTACACAGTGTCAAATAATCCAGACCCACCTATACGTGATTTTTCTCTCTATTTTTTTCAGTCCTACCGGGATTTACCATTGTGATTTCTCCTAATAAGATAGTACGTAATACAGTAATAGCACTATATTGAAATTATTCTCGAAAAAGAGACTCTTGTCCTATCCTAACTCGTAAGTCGTAACGTTCCTTTTCCACGGCGCATACAAAGTAATTTGACTTCCAAAAGATTTGCCATAATAATTTTCCAGATTCTTAAGCTGCGTTAAGATCTTCGTTAAACATGTGAAGTAACGCGTAACATTGTTTACCAAAACTCCGCCTCATCCTCCTCGAACTCGTATAGCTAAAGCTTCTATGGAGAATCTTCAAGTTCCAACAAATTATTAAGTTATTAACAATTGCGTTAGGCAGTGGCACAATCTCACACACTCTAGCAAATTGATATAAATATCAAATTAAGCGGAATATCAGTGAGGTAATGTTTGATTGGACTAAATTAATTAAGAAATGAAAAAATACTTTATTGTTTTTACGTAGGATCGTCAATCAGATGGGATGGAACCCTTTTCATTCCTGATAGCCATTTTAAATTTTTTCTCCATTCACACTCAAAATTCTTGCGAAGATATCTCCAAATAGAAAACATAATCTAAATAATATTAAAATTATTTTTTAAATTTTTTAATAATTTTTATTTTTATTATAAAAAGAAAAACTATAAAAAAAATATTCAATAATAAATATTTTATAATGAGAAAGAAAATAAAATTCAAGACCATAAATAATATTATCAATAAATATATAATCTTTTTATAATAAATAAAATTAATAGAATTTTGTTGCAAATTAGTAGAGGTGATCATTTTTTGTTGTTGTTGAAAATCGACCAACTAACCCAAGTTAAAAATCAATTCGAGCCTATGTATTTTTTATTTGAAGTTAGTTGGTATAAGTAAGTCTAAAAAATTATAAAATTAATAATGTTGATTTGGTTCTAGGTCTTAGAAAAATAAAAATTGATACAATTGAACCGACCTATACTTTAACATATATTAATTTTTTTAAAATAGTTTTTTTAATTATATAACATAATATATGTTATAAAAAATATTATATTAATTATATTACAATATATACCGATTCCTAAAGACCTAAACCTATTTTAGTATCTCTGTTAGTATCTTCACACTCTTCATATATTAATTAACAGTCTTACTTTTTAGAAAATTGTAATATTATGTTTCTTTAATTAAGTAAAGTATTTTTGTGATACAATAATATTATTTGTACTTTTTTATTCTTTTATTTTAATTATATAAATTAATTCATTATAATTAAGTTATTTCATTTTTTTTAATTAGTGTTCCATTGAATATATAAATTGTGTGAATCATACTTAAGGCATAGTTAATGATGTGACATAGTTTATTGTTCGCTTCACTATTTCAAAAAGGCCTAAGAACATCATTCTTTTATTAAACAAGGTTTGTTTGATCTTATGTTGTTATTTAAATAGCTATTTGGGCTGCTATAAGTTTATTCTATTATGTAATTTTCTTATGTAGTGTGATCTAATTCTTGCCTAATAATTATGCTTTTATTTTTTGATCATTTATGCTAAAAAATATAAATATTAATTATAAGTATTTGATATTCTTTTGTATATTAGTTTTTCATACACTACCATAGAACATGATTTATGTGTATTTTTATATCTCTTATGCAGGTCCGTAGCTTTCATGATTATCATATTTTATTTAGTATTACTATATGAACTATATGTTCTTGATTGACAATTTGATATTTTAGTTAAACTTATAGCACTAATTATATTTTTGGTAATCAGTTAAGCACATTTTAATTCCTTTAATTTTTTTCTATAATTATTTTGTAGAAATTTTTTAATAATTAACATTAAAAACAATCACAATGTTATATTTGCATGCTTACTGGAACTATTAATTGATTTTTAGTAGTAAGAGATTAAGTAAATAAAATTTGTGATGGGAATAACTTTCAAGTAAAATTATAGATAAAAAACTGTCAAGTCAACCACCCTCAAACTGACTTTATAAGTTGACTTAAGTGTTGATTTTTAGGGAGTTATAGGTAAGTTAAAGTTTTGGATTTTTCAAAACTGCCAAGTTAATGTCGATTTGTAAAATAACTTAATAACTAATCTAACCGGTCTATGCCTACCCCTACTAGTTTGAAGTAATAAGAATAAATTATAAAATAATTATATGATTTTAGATTTTTTTGAATTTAAGTAAATAATTTAAATAATTTTTATAAAATAATTATTAATGTTTTAAAAGAATAAAAGCATAAAAATAAAATATCTAATATATAATATATAATACATTATTTAAAATTAGTTTGAGTTTTTTTTTTTTCCTATTTTTGTAAGGAAAGTCATGAGAATTTGAATCTAGCTAGTAGGAGAGCCAAATTTTAAGCTCCCATTCCTTTGTTGATTAAAAATGTTAACTAAATAGCAAATGGAATTCTTCTTTCCACCCTTAAACTCATGTTTGGTTCACATCAATAAAAATGGTAATAAAAATGATTTAAATTATTATTGTGTTTGGCTTAACTGTTAATTTAGAATAAAATGTAAAATATTCTAACAGTATCAAGAATATTCATTTATTCTATACTTATCAAGAATACGTTAGAATGCTTTATTTTCTTTACATATTTTTATAATTATTTATTATTTTTTGCATTTTATCTTATTTAAAAAAAAATTATTTTTTGATTTTGTTTCATTTATAATTTTATAAATATTATTTTAATATTTATCATTATTTTAATTTTATTGTTAAAATAAATATAATGATAGTAATTTTATTTTAATTAAATTTTATTAATATTACTTTTAATATTCTCATTATGTTGATGTTATACGTATCGAACATGACCTAAGATTTTAAGTTTTAACTAACGTTAACTAAACATGACTAGCGCTAACAAGCCTTAGAACCAGTGTTGACCAATTATTAATCAACATTGTCTAACTGTTGCCAATATTTGGTGAAGGTTGGCCGATTATTGATTGCTCATTGATCACTAAATGAACGCAAGATGAAATCAACTTCATCAAGTTGAATTTGGACGAAATCATACCTAAAGTTGATTTCATATGGTTGAGCTAAAAAGAAGGCCACTTCATGCTGTTGAATTTAGATCAAGTCAACTTAATGTGTTTGAATTTAGCTGAAACCAACTTTAACCTGTTGAATCCAACTTCATAAAATTAAAATTGAACCCAAATAGATTAGGATACATTAAGTTGAATGAATACAAATAAAGTTTAGTTCATTTGAATAAAGTGCAGATGAATATTGAATATGAAAAGAAAAAATGTTTTTGTCATTTTTTGTATATATATATATATATATTTAAAAAAAAAAAAAAAAAAACTCACACCACCTATCAATTTTTATTACTTGTTTTTTCTTTCCAACTTTTAGGCCAACTTCAACCTAAAATTTTAAAATAGTGTAAATTTCATACTATTTTTTATCCATAGCTTATTATATTAAATATCATGTTATAATAAAATAATTCTATATTAATGCGCAAAACAATATATATAACACACTTCTTTGAGTAGAGGAATACAGAAAATGAATAATTAAACAGGATGACCAGGGGTCGTGCTCCGTGTTTAATAACTAACCCCTCTCCTGAGATTTCTACACCGAGATAACCTTCATTCACCACCGGCATGTGAATTACCCATAATGGCCACTTCGTAGTCACTCCAATTCACTCAAATACAATTGCACGGCTCCAGACACTGAAAAATGAACAGCTGAAAACCAAACGTCAAATTGTCAAGTGAAACAAACGCTGACAAGTTCGAATTTAGCAAGGAGTAAAATGGAGGAACGAGGAAAAAAGAATGAACTCGTTCTGACGATTAAGGAGCAGCACAGTCAATAAACTGAAATAGAGAATCTGAGCGAGAAAGTGAGAAAAGGTGTGAAAATCTAGAAAAACTATGATCTGATTCTTTCAGTTTATAGCAGAGAGAGTGAGCTTTAGCCAGAGTTTGACTGTGTTTGGAATTATCTCACTTTTTATATTTGTTTTCTTAAAAATTAAATTAAAAAAAGGCAAAGGAATAAATGTAATTTTTTTAATTAATCATATATATATATATATATATATATATATATATATATATATATATATTTTTTTTTTTTTTTTTTTTATTATAATTTAACTCTTTCTATTTAATAAAAAATGAAGTTCTCCTTGAAAAGGATATATGTTTTATATTAAAAAAAATTATATATTATATAATAAAAAAAAATGTGATATCATTTGTCCCATTTTAAAAATAAATATGTGCTAAATATTAAAAAAAAACATATATTATTATATAAAAAATAAAAATTTTATTAAAAAAAATTATGTGTCTTGAAAAAATATAATGAGAGATGACAGTTATTTTTTTAAGTAAATAAGAAGGTTATATAAAAACGAAAGTAAAAGATAAATGTAAAAGATAAAAGAAAACTCTTCTCAATCAAAATTTCCCAATTTGAGATTAACGCGCTTCGGTAAGCAAGTGCACGTGTGCCGTGCTGTTCTTTTGAGTCGTTCAAGTTTCATCAGAGAAAAAAGATTGTTTTCTTAGCGTAATGAATATATTAAGAGAGAAATAAATTAAAATCAAGAAGCAACAAAAAATTAGAAAACATGTAATAATATGAGATTTTTTTTTATATTACGAATTTATGAAAATTTTGAATACAAAAGAAGAGAAATAGAGATAAATCAGAGAATAAATATGGAAGAGAAAAAAATATAAATTTTAAGAAATAGTATGAGAAAATTTAATCTATCTTTTTATAAGACGTATTCACTCCTTAATATATATGCTAGAAAGGAAAAAAAAAAAAAAAAAATCTAATAAGAGAAGTAGCTATAGAATATTTGAGTTTTTTTTTTTTAAATGAATTTACTATTTCTATAGGATAATTGTCTAGATAAAATTTATAGAAAAAACGAAGAAATTGAGACTTGTTATAAGTAGGTCCGCTTTTCTAAAATCTAACACTTGCCAGCGTGTTAATCACGGGGTGTTTACCTTTATGCTTTCCTCAACTAAATCCTCCAAATTTAATAATAAAATTAATATTTTTATATTTAAATTTATATTTTTATAATTAAAAAAATTATTAATATATTATTTTTTTAACACCTATCTAATTAAAATTAAATAATGATAATTTAGATCTGTTTAATATTTTAAGTTTAAATTGAAAATTCAATATTATTGGAATGCTAATTTTGTTACTATAAATTTTAGGGGTGTTATTTTTGATAATTTTTCAAAAAATTTCCTCCCACAAGTGTATATGTCTCGCTTGATATTTTACATATAAATTAAAACATTATTTAAATAATTTATTGAATAATTTTTTTTATATAATTGATTATTACTTTACTAAAAAAAAAAAGAAATATCATCTTGACATTAAATAGAAAAAGATTTTGTAGCTAAAAATCTTACAAATAAAAACTTGTAAATAATTCAGCACTTAATAAAGTTTACAATTTATTAGATAAGAAAAAACAAATTTAAATCCCAAGGAACCAATAATGATTCTCAAACATTGTCAAGTTCTCAATATGGGTTCTTGAAAAGGTGAAGGGAAGCTTGAAATGAGTGAAACTACTAAGTAAATAAACTTACATTACTTGAAACATTAAACATTAAACATACACGACACATGTATATACTTATGAACAAATAAATAATTACAACATACTTATGCTTATGCTTTTGAAGTAGAGCTTGCAATCACTTAAAAACTTATCATAGCGGAGCCTTACATAAGTCACCCGTCGACGACTAGCACGTGTAAAAGACATATGCAAGTAAGACTTAACTTATAACTTAACAAAATTGAAATTTCATACATAATTCTTACATGCACACATACATCCAAACCAACAATTAGGATTCTTTAGTTCCCGGGCACTCTAACTTACACTAGTGACACTTCCCGCACACGACCCTTAACTTATTATAGTTCACTTAACTTATCATATTGCTCCAAAACATAGAATTTCATAACGATGGTTCAAGTATCAATAAAAATATCATATAAAACTTATGGCTTTAAACCTCGCATAATACTTATCATCTTTCAAAAGTTTAGCATAAAAGAAATACTTTCAAAACTTGTATTTGAAATATCACGATTCAATAATGCATATGTCATACCATTAATGACAATGTAATTATAAGCACACTTAATCCATTCAGATAAGCATAATTTCATATATCATATAATCATGCAATCCTGGCACAATAACATTGTTTCCACTATCAGTGGAAACTAAATAATTTATTTCAGGTTTAAATAGTGTCATAAAATAACAAAATTATACATAATTTTCATAGAGATATGGTAAAATGTTCAATAATTTTTTTTTTGGTAAAACTGAATGTTTATAATTATAAAAAAAAAATTTGTTCGCTAACTTTTAAAGCTGTCCATATAAGAAAATCAACGACCTTACTAAAGTTAAACATTTTTAGAAAAATATCGGTGAATTATCATAAATTAAAATTTTTACAGTACCTTTATAACTTAAATATGAACATATATATAAATTTTCAAATATTTTGGAATCCATTTTCATGACTAAAACAAGTTTTGAATCTAGTTTATAAAATCTGTTGTAAATATTTTTAGCAGCGAACATATATAAATAAAAAATTCTTAAAATATTTATATCTGATCTAAAAATCATAAAATTTTACCAAATAATAAATAAGACACATATAACATATTATAAAAAATTTCATATATCTTTAACATCTATAACACCATAAATTAATTCCAAACTTTTCGTTTTAATCTATAAAGTTTCCTGTTTCCAGCAGAACATTTTGACTTCAAAAAATTATATAAAATTAAATACCCAAAATTTTTAATTATTTTCAATCCAAAAGTTTTATTTTTCTATTTAGTTTCAAAGATAAAAATCGGAATTCATATAAAATAACCCTAAAATACGAGTTGTTTAGAAATTGACAGATTCAAAATACAACCTTCAAAAATTCATAATAAATTCAATATAAATAAAATTTTGACAAATAAATATTCGTTAGACTCTTCAAGAAGTATAGTTTGTTATAAAAATTACTTAAAAATTATTTGACTAATATAAAGGTTCAGAAATAATTTAATTTCTCGTCTCAACGTAAATTTTGTAAATAATTGTCTTATAAATTTTATAAAAATTTATAAAATAAATTTCTAAGGTTAATTTTGTGATTAATATCACCCAAAACAATATTTTCAAATTATTGTTTTAATTAATTAAAATAAAGAATAAATTAAATATAATATTAATACAAATAAAAAGTAGATATTATCTTTAATAAAATCTTTTGTATGTAGAAAAATTTTGACCTTAATTAATGTTTTTTTTTTTTTCTTTTTGTTGTTTTTTTTTTTTTTAAGTCTTGAAAGGGTGAAAAGACAGCTAAGATAGAAAACTTTTATAAAAAAATGTTAAACCTTAATATCTTATTTAATCAATACCTATTATTTATTATAAATTAAATAATAAATAAAATAGTTTGTGTATTTAGTGATTCTCTTCTCCGAAAATCTTGCATGTAAATTCACATGATGACATTCACACCCATTTAATTAAGAAAAATTATTTTTTGAAATAATTAATGATGTGATAGTTATACATCAGTAAAATTTAGATTAGTGTAATTTTTTTTTTCTAAAGTACAAGTACCCAATTCAAATGAAAGAATAATGTGTTTTATAAAAAGTATATTAAATAAGGTGAAAAGTATTAAGAATTATATACGTAAGAAGGTGCATATATTTTTTTTAATAAATTATTTTTATAAAATTAATAATAAAATCACTAATAGATGGTTTATATTTTATTATTTATTAATCATGTTATGATATTTATAAATATATTTTTAGAATAAAAATTTTATTAAAGTTATTAGCAAGATATAAATAACTAAAAATAATATTATAAATTTAATTATAAATTGGTGTATGGTAAAATTTATTCTAATTTTTTAAATAATAATCAAAATACATTTTTTTAGGATTAATTTGATAAAAGCAACCTAAATAGTAAACTAAAATACTAATAGAGTTTTGCATTCCACTTGACCACCATTAACATCTCCTTGATTAAAGCTATACTAATGGAGTTTTGCATTCCACTTTACCACCACTAACACCTCCTTGATTAAAGCTGACAGCTGTATTTATTCGAGTATCAAAGTTCCCTCTCCCAATCCCTCGTGTGCTCTCTGATCACCATCTTTCCTCTCCATCCTTTATATACTCCAACCAAAATCCAAACAAATATCAAGACATACTAACTCATCCAGGCCACCATCTAACATATCAAAATGGTAGGCGTTTTCAAGCGTTCTCTTTCATTCCCAAACAAAATCAATCCCAACCGTCCATCCAAACCCCTAATATTGCACCACTTCAGATCCTTAAGTCTTCCATGCAGATCACACCCCTTGATTTCACAACTCAAATACGGCATCTCTGAGCTTCGCTCTTGGTTCTCCAAACCCGAGTCCCGAAACTCGGTTTGGCTTTGCCGAGGTTTGAACCGGCTCAAGGACGTTCACGACTGTCTTGACGACTTTCTCCACCTTCCTCAAACTCAGGAGTCTCTCCGCCGCCAACCTAATTGGGTCGAGAAGCATCTAGAAGATTTCCTCCACTTCGTCGACGTGTACGGAATCTTTCAAACCTCAATTTTGGGTCTTAAAGAAGAACAGTCAGCTGCCCAAGTTGCAATAAGAAAGAGAGACGAGTTAAAGATTGAAAGTTACTTAAAAGCTCGTAAGAAAATGGGTAAAGAAATGGAAAAACTTGTGTCAGCCGTTAGATCAATCTCACGGCCTGGATTGGATTTTATTGGTGTTGGTGATGCTGAGATTGTTGATGCTATTGGTGATGTTATTGAGGTGACTGTAATGGTCTCTCTTGTGTTGTTTAATGGAATTGCATTGTCTTTTGAATCGAAAAAAACGACGTGGTTTGGATTGAGATTGAAAAAGAAGAAGAGTAAGAATTTCATTGAGGAAGGGATTGAAGAGTTTGAAAAAGTTGAGATGGAGAGTTTGTGGAGATTGAGAAAGAAAGGTGATGACGAGGTGAGGATGATATTGAAGAAAATGCAGGAGTTGGAATTATGTGTTGGTGGAATTGAGTGTTGTAGTGAAAAGATTTTTAGGTGTTTGTTCGGTTCTAGGGTTTCGTTACTCAACACTCTTACAAATTAGTCAAATGAAAGGGGGAAAAAAACACCGAAGTTATTATTATTATTGATTTTTTTTTTCTAGCATATTAGAAAAGGTGCAACGTCTTTTTTGAATGTTGATAGTGTTGTATAGTGGTGTTCTTAACGTAAATTACATCAATATTATTTGCTTTGCCAAAAGCCTGAATAATCAGCCAATTTCACTTTTCTGACCTAAAAAAAAAAAACAACATTTACGATTGTGTAATAGAAGATGATTTTATTAGGAAAAACAGAGGTTAATATTACAAAATGTACACAATGACATGAGTATTTTAAAATTATTTTATATTAAACTATATTTAATGAGGCTTGAACTACTTAATTATGCAACAAAAGACAGCTTTTGATACATATTGTTACAAATATTAATTATATATTTCTATTATGGCTCCTACTTTACCATATGTTTATAAATAATTTTCATGATGATAGATCTTTAGAGCTACCATGGTGACTCATATCATAATCAAAATAAAGTTGTATCTAAAGATGAAGATAAGGGAGTACTTCTGTTTGTAATCAGTTGGGAGCAACCTGTGTTAATTTTGTATTAGTTTTTATATACAATCCAAATTATGTGAGATCCACAAAAATGTATAGAGCTTTCAATTTAATTTTAAATGAGGATGGACATGTAGTGTTTTCGATATAAGAAGGGATTATACAAAATAGAGGAATACTAGGAGGAAACAAATGCATTTGTACTCATATAAATTATGATGTGTCACTCATTTTTAAAGAACATTCTGTCATAACATAATTGATAATCTGGTATATTACTGAAAATATATGTCCAAATTTACATTCTTTCTAAAATTCTTTGATATATAATAGATAATTTACTACTGTATTTAGAGTAATATTTTGGTGTGTCACCAATAATTAGTAAACATGTGGACAACATATTTACATTTTATGCAATATTGGTCAACACTTGTTATTTTTATTCACGTATTTGCTACTTATTAGAGTTATATATAGCGGTACTTAAAAAATAACATTAAGAGCTAGAATTGGACTCGAAAAAGTAGTAAACAAAATTTGAATTATATATTAAATTCCCTGTGAACCCATCAATATTATTTGATAAGCAAATTAATATTTTCTGAGCCCACGAAACACATACTTGTTAGGGGTTCTCATCAAAATATGAAATGGAGGGGAAAAATAAAATAAAACAAGCTAGCTAAGTAGCTAATTGAAGAGTTAATTAAGGTCGATCATTATGTTTATGTGTATATATCATGAAGAATTTACACGTTAAGTTAAAACAAAACATCACATGGTTTGTCAGATATAATTGAATTCGTTATAGGATCAAGTTTCAATAATAGTGGTGTTTTTGCCTGAGATATTATTATTTATAATTATTAATAAGTTGCATTTTAAAAAAAAAATTATATAGTTTCAATTATTAATTTATTAATCATATATTTTCAATGTGGATAATAGGACTTTTGTTAAAGAATGAAGAGTGCCATTATAACGATTCATATGATTGGGTGCCCTCAACTTGCTATTTATGTGCTGTGGATTCTCCACCGCCATTGACAACTCAATAAGGGTTCTCTTAAGCATTTGCTTATTTGGCTTCGTTCTCGTATTAATTACCTAAGATAGCACAGTAAAGAGAGAAATTAACTCTTTTTACTCAAAATAGCAAAACGACAGTGTTTTAATAAAGCTCAAATGACATTTTCAACCATTGAGTCTTTTAAGTTTAAAAATTTTAATGTAACATTTACATACAAATTAAATCTGAATGTAACCCTTGCATACAATAAAAATATATTGTAAAATGACAGAAATCATAAAAAATCAAACAAAAAATTAAGAAATAATGGAAATAGAGACACAAGATATTTCATGATCTTAAAATTTTTTAATGTAATGCGTACATTCACATTTATTTTTGCATGTAAGCTGTACATTCAAATTTTTTATTCTAATGATTGATTACTGGTGCTGTTTTTATAGTAGGTTGACTTAAATTTTTTTAATGTAATGCATACATTTACATTTATTTTTGCATGTAAACTGTACATTTAAAATTTACTATATTTTTTATTCTAATTACTTTGATGTTTTTTATATTCTTTGAATAGTTTTAATAGGTTCTATAATGGAGGTGATGCACGAGTTCTATTTTGGGATGATGAATGTGATATTTGACTATTTGTTAATAGAGGCAATACTTATCGCTATATTAAATCAACTTAAGGATGATATTTGTTAGTGAGCCAACAAAGACGAGTTTGGGTTGTGCTGATGGAGGAGTCTGTGAGGGAATTGAGAGGGAGGCAATCTGAAATCAGAGTAAAGGTCACTGAATTTGAGAAGGAGGTAATCTGTTATGAAATCAGACAAAAACACTTACTATTTGTGCAATGAAAGAAGAATATTAACTCGAGAGTAAATTTGTAATTTGATTATGATAAATGATTTTAAAATTGTGCATTTTGTAGCTCATGTTTGCTATTTAAGTAAAAATGATATTTTTTTTTTTCTGAATATTGGCTATTTAGATAATTAACTATTCATTCTCTTTCCCCCAACAATAAAGATTGTGGTCCGTTAGTCTGAGGCTAAGTCAGTATTGTCAGTACATGTGTACACAAAGTTCAACATTATTTAGATTTATTGAATTACAATAGCTACTATTTTGGCCAGATGTTTCTTATTTCCTTTATCACGGTACGCCTGCGTTTTGAATGCACATTTTTACATCTTTGACCTTTTATGAATTATACTCATATGAACTGCTACTTTGCTTCTCTAACTAGTCTAAATTTTCGAAATTTTTAATTCACCTAATTAATTAATTTCCAATTCACCATATCTCTTTTTCTCAGGAACCAAACTAAAATTATTTCCTTTTTTTTTTTTTTTTGCTATTTCACTTGTATGTAAATTACATGTAAATTGTATGTAAATTTATTTACATACTTTTATATTAATATGTAAACTTATTTACATATTGCCATATTTGTATGTAAATTTATTTACATACTGTCATGTTAATATGTAAACTCATTTACATATTATCATATTAGTATGTAATACAGTTTACATAGTATATAAATAATTTACATACTGATATCACATATTACATATTTAAGGATATTTTTATAATTTATCTAATTTTAATGTAATTAAAATTTATAATTTTGATCCTATTATTATTAATTTTAAAAAATTTAATTTTTTGATCAAAATAATGCTATTTAGGCAAGAGTTCACATTATTTATTAACCAACCTGCTCTAATGTTATGGC
The DNA here is from genome assembly GCA_029378325.1 of Elaeagnus macrophylla. NCBI lineage: Eukaryota > Viridiplantae > Streptophyta > Magnoliopsida > Rosales > Elaeagnaceae > Elaeagnus > Elaeagnus macrophylla. Next base: position 11,251,095 of record CM055649.1, on the reverse strand, counting down.
CTGTGGGCAAGGCCCATGATATGGTACAAGCTTCTTTTATTTTGGCGGCTGGGTTGATGAAACAATCTAACAAGGTTTTGCGAAAAGAAAAGAAGATCCTAAAACACTGGTTTTACTTTTCAAATATCTAAAAAATAGTATGTATTTTGAAAAGGAAAAAAAAAAAACATATACACTATATTTTTTAAATGCATTAAATATATGATTTTATGTTATAAAAAAAACATATATAAACTTTATAGAAATGGCTAAAAATGAAATTTTATTTTTAAAAAGAATTTATGATATACTATTAAAGTTAATTACACGATCCACAACAACCCTTAGATAATATACTTGGGCCTATTTTCGGCATATCTACCAAAATCTCAAAGTTCATTTACCAATATAGATAAGTAAATTTTGTCTATCACAATTTGAGACATATAAAAATTTATGTATTATAATATAATTAATCTTTTGTTAGTAACCGGTCGTGCATAACATTTCAGATTGAAAAAGTTTAAATATCACAAATTTATATTAGATCTCAAATAATGTAGCAAAATTTGATTAAATAGTACAATTAAATTCATAAAATTATATTAAATGATATCGTGTTTAGTCAATTATCATTATGATTTATAATAGTGCTCGTTTACATTCGAACTTTACATATAATTTAATTTTGACATTTCACTTAATAAATATGTTATTAATCATATAAATAACATCATCTATCAAAGGACATTAGATGAACGTACTAGGAGTACTACACATTGTTTAAATATTTGGGGGCTCATATCATTATGTCTTGTGAAGTGAAGCTCACATTTGGGCAAATTCTTAGCTTCTTCATCTTGTTTATATCTAAGTATGTTCATCAACAATTATGAATGTTTAAATAAATGTATCAATGAGCTTTAGGCTAAATAAAGTATCTATAACTTGCTAAATTTTTATAAATTTAATAATCATAGAAATACTCAAACACATGTCTTTTGGAGAACAGCACCCCCAAGAATCTTAGACCAAAATCGAGAAACGAAAAAAACCATATTTGAAAGTGTAGATCTAGAATTTAAACCTTAGGTAGAAAAACAAATCATTAAAATAGTAATAAATTATTTATAAATAAAATAAAGAAATATGTAAGAAATTGAGAGAAGAAGAAAGAAAGGAGGTATTTGGATATTTTTTTTCACTAATTTAGTTAAAAAGAAGTGGGAACTTAGAAAAGATATAGGTCTAATTTAATAGTAAACTAGTACTCGAGTAAGTCTAGTGCATGGTTCCGATAGGGATTTGATATGACCACTTTAAATCTGCCTTATTTTGATGTTCGTGTGACAAATCTAATATGAGGTTTCTTAGTTTGTATCACGTTTTGTCACATCACCTATAAAGAGGGTGGGACACCCCAAGTCAAAATTTGATTATAGAGTACCAATTTATGTTAATTTCTTCTTTGTTTTTGCCCTTTTCTTTTGATTAGATTGTTTCACCCTTTTGTTAAATCAATTTGTTGATGAAAGAAAGGAACATAAGTACGGTTCAACAACGGTGTCTCCTCGTTATCTCTCGAAACAATCACACAATTGTAAGATGAGAATGATATTGCTTGGTTACTATACTTAATATAAAAATAATTATATTTATTTTTTTTAACAATTTAAACATATTATTATTAAAATACAACTGCATAAAAAATAAAGTCAATTTTTTTCAAATCTTAATATTAGATGAAGATTATTTTGATTTTTACATACTGTAATTAAAAAAATTAAAGAAAAATTTGAATATACATATAAAAAATAACTGAATACATAAAAATATTCAATTATTTTTATAAAATTAAATTTTTATGAAAAATAAGTATAAAATTTAAATGTTATTTTTAAAATAAGTATAAGATTAAGATTTCAAAATTACCTCAAAAAAAAGACCGACAGAGTACGAACCTATTTGAGCTTTAACAAGGCCCACTAATTGAAAACACTGAAAAGCAACTTGGCCCATTATTCAAAAAAAAAAAGGGTAATTATTGGAGGTGATTGGGCTTCACGTTTTTGTTCACCAAATCCAAAAGAGGAAGATTATTTTTTATACAAGGAAACTATTATTAGAAATTTATGTACCAATTATCAAATACAATAAAGTTTTAATTAAGAAGTCAAGACTAACTAGAGACTATACTCTAGATAATACTTTTAAGTCTTCTTTTATTTGTTCTGCATTCTTCTTTGTCATTTCTTAGCAACGTCTGTCACATCATTATGGTCGGTTTCACGAAAATTGGACCTTAATCTCGCCTATCCAAAGTTTTCATTGCTATTATTTGAATCATCATCATCATCAACATCATTCTCTAAATCCACTATCAAACCTTCCATGGCACGTTTGGTTCAAAATGAAGGAATAAGCTAAAATGGGATTTCTAAAATGGTGACAAATGTTACAAATAAAAAGTACGGTAAAAAATTTGAGAAGATATGAGAATATTGAAAGCAAAATTTTGAAGATTCAAATATTAGAAAGCCTTTATGCAAAGATAATAAATTTAGTCATGGTTGACTTGAAGTTTTCTTTCATCGTGAGAAACACGTCCTTTGGAGTATTAAAAAAAAGTAAAGCTTATGCTTTAAAGTAATTGTATGTACTATCTAAATTTACCAAGAATATGACCTTGTTAATTTATTCTTTATCACCTTCATGTTCACGTTTTGTGCTGTTGTAAAAGACCTAAACATCTAAGTTGAAAAAACTCTTAAGTTGAGATGTTTATGTTTTAATGATAATTTGTTTGTGATAATCTCACAAAAATAATAAGAGTAATTATATTATCACAACTAATTTTGTTTTTGCAATAACAAAAATACATAAATTATTTTTGTATTTTTATAATTAATTACATTTTAGTGAATAAAATTATAATTAATAAAAAATTGTTGTATTAATATCTTCACTTTAATAATAAACTAATACATATGTATAAAGCACAATTGCAGTTAAAAATTGTAACATTGCTAAAAAAAATGTAGATAAAACAATGGATTAAGATTTTTATATGTATTTTAATTCTTAAAAAAAATACACTTTAATCATGTATCTTTTAAAGTATATTCTTAAAATTTTGTAATTCTTTAAAATATATACTTTAGTCCTTATCTTTTAAGGTATACCCTAAATCATGTAATTATTCAAAAGTCTCAATCAAGTCTAAATAACCTCTATCTTTTTCAAGGATAAATTCAAACTTTTGAAAAATAAAATACAAAAAGTAATTTTTTTAAATGAATGTTGAAAATTTGATTTAAAAAAAAATAAAAGTAAATAAAATAATAAAATTTGAAATTGATTAAAAAAATTGAGAAGATTAAAGAATTAAAATTTCAAAAAGCAAAAAATTACCTTTTTTTTTTTTAATTTTTTTTTCAATATTTCAAGTTTACTCTTAAAAAAAAAAAACTAATTAGACTTGGTTGTATTCAATAATATTTTAAAATTTTATGTTAAGAGATATAAAATTAAAATGTATTTTTTGAATGATTATAAAATTTTATATAACTTAATTCTAAAATAATTATACATTCTTACGTATAAAATTGTACATGAGGACAAAAGACAGAACCCCATGCCTTCTGGTCGTCTGCTTCTATTTTTACTCAAACACCCCTTAAAAGCAACGAAAAAAGCTAAAACTGGTTGAGTTGGAACTCCACCGGGACCTGCTTTTGAGAATATATGTGGTCAAATAGTACAATATAACTAGTTCTCTATCCTTACAAATTAATTATTTAAATTTAATAAGTATATAATAATATTGATAATTAAATAATAATTAATATTATCCTCTAATTTTTTACTTTAAAAAATAAAATTTTAATATAATTTTATTAAATTTTATTTATTATAAAATGGTCAAAAATTGATGTTATAATTTATAGAAAGGTAAGGAGAAATACTCAGTTAATTAATTTGTTATTTTAATAGTTTTTTTTTTTTTTTTTTTTATAATAATAACTATTTAAAAAAATGTTATAATTTTTAGAGTATTATTAAATATCACTACTACCACATAACCTTTGCTTTTATTATTTTATTTATTTTATATTTTTCTTTCTCTTAGTTTTAATAGCTTAAATTGACTAGTGTTCCAAAACTCTGCATTATTTTAAAAAAAAATCTCATTTTAGATACATATATTAGTACATAAAAATATATTATTGACCTCTATTAATAAATAAACTTATAATTACTTTAACATCTTATCTTTTAAGTTTAACATTTAATCTAATATTATATATATAAACTTGGTACATAAAATGTTATTTAATTATTTTTATAAGCAATTTTTGCATTAAAAATATTGTATATTAGTTGACATTTTCAATTGATATAGGGTATGAAAACACAAAAATGATTAATTTAATGCAAATATGTTTTGCTATTAAATAAATTGCAGGATCCTATGTGTTCATTAAATAGTAAGTATGAATTATATAAATTATCACCTAAAATAATTATTTAAGAGTAATAATATAAAGTTATTACAAAATAAAATTACCAAAATAAATATTCATATGATTTATATTTATTATAAGATTGATATTTATTAATGTACATAAAAAAAATTAGCAAAAATTATTTTAAAAAAATGAAGAACGAATTATTAGACTTATTATATATAATAATTTTGGCTGCACTTGCTAACCATATATTGTGATAAATTTAATGGTAAACATTAATATTTTACGTATAATTAATTTTTTGACTAAAAAAAATATTTATTCGTTAAATTTCATTTTTACTTATGTTACCATTTTTTGCTTTGGTGACTTCTTATTTAATTTAGAAAATGTATATGTTATTTAATCAATACAATTTTTATTAAACCATATAAAAAGAGTATAAAATTAAATTATTTATGTTTAATATAGAAAACAACTAATTGAGTTGTAGATAGAAGTTATTTAAAGTAGTTACTTTAATTTCTATCAAAAAAAAAAAAAAAGTAGTTACTTTAATTTTTAAGTAAAAATAAATTTAAAAAAAATGCTATAAGCTCCCATGGACCTCAAACTCAAGTAAACATTAGCAACGTAAAATATTCTTTGAACTTAGTGTAAGATCGTAAAAGTAGAATTCTTACCATTTTAATTATAAGATTAGTTTATTAATGGCAAAATAAAATAGCAATAATAAACAAAAAAGAATAATTAACAAACATTAAAATTATCCTTACAAAAAAAAAAACTTTATTTTATTTACATGTGAAAAGTAAATATATTTTATTAACAAACATTATATTACCTTATTTTTGTTTTAATGTTAAGTTTAAGAAAATAATTTTTTATTACAATATATGCATCCATTTATTATAATATAATTTTTTTTATTAATAAATTATTTTACAAATATTTCAACATTTTATCTTCACAATAAACCTCCAACCAAACATTAATATATCAATTGATATTGACATATAACAATAGTCTTTGTTTTGGGTTAGGGTTATTAATACAACTCAAATTATTATTTCACAATAACACTTCAGTTAATGTAATTTTTATTCAACAATAATAACACAAAAATTAATTAATTATTTTAATATAATAAATAATTTATATAATTTTATTGATAAAAATAATTATATAAATATTATTGTTCTTATTTTATTATAAACAAATATCTTAAATTTTATCGTTTACCTTACTATGTACAGGGCAGGGCTACGTTGGGGTGAGGGAGGAGCTGCAGTCTTGATAAATTTTTTTACAAAAAATTAATTATGTGTATATTTTTAACATTAAATAAATTTTTTATTTATAGTAATATATTATGTCTAATTTTTATTTACATATTTTAGTATATATTAACAATATTTAACAAATATGTGAATAAGAATGATATGAATTGTAAATAAAGTGATTAAGTATATACTTTTTTTTTCATATATTTAATAACTATTAGTAACATAAATAAAATTATAATCGCATACTATGTAAAAAAATTTCATATTAAAGTTTTTAAGTTTATGTTTATCATATTTTATTTTAATCCAAATTTTAACTTTATCTAATATTATATTATTTGATATTTTATTTTAATAATCTTCTAGAATTCATTTGAAATTGTTTTATATAAAAAATTTATTATTTTTATTATTATTGGTCATGTTTATATTGTTATAAACATTTATTTTTAAATATACTCTTAAACTTTAAAATTCTAAATCATATTTTACTTTTTTACATTTTCATATGTTTATTTTAGTTTTAGTTTCAACAACTATAAATTTTGATGGGTTTGATTGAACTTTTTATTTGCATAGATTTCTTAGTTAATAAATTTATTTTATTCATAAATGATACTAATACTTTTTAATTTATTATATTTTTATTATAAGTTAATTATAATGTATTAACTATATATTTTTGTAGTGCTAACTCTATATCTTTATTATATTATGACATAAAAAATTTAGTGTTAAATTAAATATAATTTATTATAATTTTTATTAATTTTTTATTTTATATAAATTTTCTTTTAGCTCTCCCTATAAAAATTTTCCGGCTCCACTGCTGTATATTGTTTATGTCAGAAATTTGATCAGCTCACACTCTCTGTTTCCTCCTTTTCGTTTTATTATTATTTTTATTTATTCTTCTATTTCTAACCCATTCTATTTTATTCTATAAATTTTTTAAAAAAAAATTATCAAACACAAATAAATATTTTTAAGAGTAACTCTCATTTTTTATATAAAAAAAAAATATAGATATAGAAATAAGTTTTAAAAAATAAAATATTTTTAAATAAATAAGTAACAAACTACCTCTTTTAATATAAAAAAAAGTATAAATATAAATAAACATTTAGTAAGAATACAAATATAAAAGTAATAAAAATATACTTTATGAAAAAAAAATTATATCTATTTTTTTTTTGTTGTTGAAGTTTTATTAAAAAAATAATTGTTAAACAAATAATAGCTATTTAATTAAAAATAAGATACTTTGCCTAATATTAATAGATAAAAAAAAATGAATAAAAAAAATTATTAAATAAAATAAAAATTAAATTAATGGTACGGAAGAAACTCTAATTTTTATATATACTATTACTAATAGAGGTTAAGATCAGACAAGGGATAAAACTTTACTACATGCAATTTTGTAAGCTTACTTTACTAACTGATGATGTAAGCATCTTGTGATCTGGCACAATATTTTTAACAAATAAACTTACTTTGGTGAAATGAGTGGACTTATCACGTACTTATCTTTTTCTTTTTCTTTTTTTTTTTTACTTTTAATCTCAACCGTCAACCATATAACTTTATATTGAACGCGCATATTATATTTGACAGTTTAAAGTTAATCATACAAGATATTTTTGAAATGCGTCCTTGATAATTTGTATTTGTAAAATGAAAAATACATTGATAGATTATACTGATCAAAATAAATATATCCAAAAACAAGTTGAGGATTGAAACAGGGCTGAAAATTCTTGTATGATATGTGTGAACATGAAGTCTACATAATTTTTTTTATTTGTCCGAATTAATTACTATTTTATTTTAAGAAGATTGGCATTTTCATCATGTTTGTTTTGAAATAATATACCACCACATACTCTCCATAAACTAAAATCATTGCATTAAGGTTATGTTTGAAGGCATTTCAATTTTAAATTTTTCACGTAATTTTGGAATTTATTTTTAATTTTGAAATATATAAACTAAAAATTGAATTTTTTTTTTTTTTGATAACCAATTTTTAATATTTTAATCTTTAACTTTTTAAACTCTAGCTAAAATTTAATTTCAAAATTGTTTTTGATCAATTTTCATCAAATTTGGACTCTTTAATTATTTTGAGTAATGTTGAGTTATTAATTTTTATAGTCAAGAAATAAAAAAAAATATAATTTCAGTTCCAAAATTGATTTTTTTTAAAATTTTACCAAATTTCAAATTTTAAAAAATAAAAATTAGAAAAGAGTTATCTAGCGTACCTAATTTAAACACTTTTAAATTTTGAAAATTGAAATTGAGTTGGATAAATTGAAATTATTATCTAACGAGCTCTAAATAATATTTTTAGCTAGTTTTGACTCGAAATGGGTAAATAAATAATTTATGAAATTTGTAAGAATAATTGTTTTTACAAAATACATAAGTCCTAATGGATATATAAATTAAAAATCCCCTTAAATACATCAAAATTATATATAAAACATGCCTAAACTATGATGACTTTCTAAAATATGACGCCAATGTTATTTATTCCTCTTAAAATTGATGTCTCCTTGGACCTCATTTCTAACTTTCTTAGTGCATTAAGAAGCTTTGGTCTATTTTTCATGTACTGCAAGATAAAACTATACAAGGTCATTTTTGCTTGAAGTTCATCTTTGCGCAAAACGTGCTCCCAATATAGAACTATCTCCTTTAACTTCATCTTCTTTTTCATTTCCCATGATGTTCTTAATAAATTTCTCGTCACTTAACGTTGTCTTGAAAAACCATGGGTTAACATACTTGCCAATCAACTATTAATAAATTTTCTTTCTAGCAAAAAAAAAAAAACTATTAATAAATTTTCTCAGAATCAGCATCATATAAAAAATAATAATAGTAAGTCTTTCATTGTTTTGTTTCTTACCTTCAAGTTGCTTTGTTGAAAGATAATGATATGATCTGGCCAATAAAACAATCTTATTATCCATATTAGTGTTCCTTTGTAGCTGCTTCTTCTTTTGTCCAAAAACGCTTTAAAATAGATTAAAGTGCTTTCAAAGATTTTTGGCAATCTCTATTATAAGTGTTTTTAAAAACTTGAGAAGTATTATTTGTATTTTTAAAAAAAATAATACTTATTTTTATGCTTTTAAGAGAAATAATTTTGAATACAAGTTCTCATCATAAAATTATTACCCTCCGTGCATAAATAACTCAATTATTCAACTAGTTTCATTTTAAAAAATTCTTCAGTAAAAAAAATAAATGTTCATTTATTTCTAACACTAAAAAAACTTATTTTCATTAACGTTATAAGAAAAATGAATATATATATATATATATTTTTAAAAACTAATTAAAAACTACTTCAAATATTTTTATTCTAAATACTTAAATATTTTTCTTAAAATTACTTTTAATCAAATCACTTTATTTTAAATTATTTTTTTTGAAAACATTTTTAAAGAAAGCACATCCAAATGGATATTAAAAACATCGATCTTTTCTGAGAAATTTATCTAGTTTCTCTCTTATGGATTGCAAATAGCTCTACATGTGCTTGATATATTCTTTGAAACGACGATATGTCTTGATTTGAAGCGCTTGAGCCAACCTTGAGAAAAATAAAATTTTCGTTTGTCTATATGGTGCATCATTTTTCAGCAACTCCTTTGCCTTTTCAGGATTAGTTATCCTATAATATTCCCAAGTTCTTGTTACTTGTTTATATTTTTTAAATCTAATACATTGTTAATTTAAAAGTTAAAATATTTTGTTTTGTTAAGTCTCAAATTCTAAACATATTGAATGTATAATAATGGTTAAGATATAAAAATAAGAAAGAGAGAGAGAGAGAGACTCTGAATCCAATGAACAAACTACTCATAAAAACTTATCTAGCTCTTTACCAGTTTCAAAATTGGCGGGTCAATACTCTGATAACTCTTGATCGTATTTGATATTAATATTGATTGGCTCACTTGCAAGTCAAATACAATGCTTTATGCATTTTATTAGTCAATGTAGATTTATTTATCGTCTGTGAAATTGTACGTTCTTTGTACCACTTAATTAAGTGTCAACGTTTTTTCTTGACTTAACGTTCATGAAATATATTAAATAATTATACTTGGAATGTAATTTTAGTTTGTAGCAAAAATAGATTAATTTATTACTTCTATTTAATAAGATTAGTTACATTTATAATTCGTATGATTACAAATTTCAATGTTTTCGAATAAAATAAAGAATATAATGATAAATTAATTTGGGAAGAAAACAAAAATAACCCCCTCCAAAATTATAATAATAAAAATATTATTCTTAAGTTTAAATTATTTATTTTTATAATTAAAAAAATAATTTTTACATTATTTTTCTTTAAACGTCCGTTTAATGTTGAACGTTCAGTATTATACGTTCAATGTTGAATGAACGTTGAATGTTGAATGTTTAATATTATTGAGATGTTAGTTTTGTTATTATAAATTTTAGGGGTGTTGTTTTTAGTAATTTTTTAATTAATTTTTATTAATTAATGTATAAAGAGATAATTATTAATTTATTGATTAGATGTTATCTCAATTAATTAATTAGGCTATTAATTGTTAGTAGTTTAACTGTATATAGCATGAATTAAAATAATTTAAATTAATTTATAGAACGTTCAATGCAAAAATTTTAACATGCAAACATAAAATTGATTATTATATATATAAATAGGAACACAAAATCTCTTTGTTAGCAAAAAGAACACGACATTAGTGCATAGTGTCGGTGAAATTTTGTCTTCATAACGGTTTTTAGTTAATGAGACAAACTAAGTGTGATAAGAGAACATCCATGTTTTCTTACTTTTTCTTAATGATTATTTACTATTTAATAATGACTATTTTGAAAATAGCTTCTTAAAAAGTGCTTAGCTTGTCAAACTAGTAATGATCGTTACCTTTATATTTTGTTAGTTGGATTTCCGATTGATGAATAACTCTCCGTTCGTGATCAAACAGCGTGACTTGAGACTTTAAACTATAAAGTATAAATTTCAAAAATTTAATTACTTGTCACTCTCTTTGATTATCTCGTATGAAAAGCACGCAATTGGTTTCAAGTTTTATAATATGTTTATTAACAAATTAAAGAAAGTAAAAAAAAAAAAAAGTTCCATAATATTTTGATGGAGTTATTTAGAGTACTCAATTAGATGTTTGATGAATTTATGCCTTTTATTTTCTTTTTGATGAAATAAATTTAACTCCTTAAAATTAATTAAAAGTGCAAGAAAAAAACAAATATTTCACTTGGATTGGTTTGAAAGTAAAAACATTTTATTAATATGTGATGGGTTTTGAGTAAGGTTGATAAATGGACATAAACTAACAAATCTATTCACTTTTATTTTGACCAACTTGTTAATTTTTGTTAAGTCAAATGATATTATTAAAAAAATATATAGATTTATGAAATATTATCATATTACTCTCTCTATTTTGAAGAGGTGTACTCAGTCGACTTACCTACAAATTAATTTCAATAAGTAAATAAATTTATGAGTACTGTGACTTTCATACACAAGGGCATTCTTGTACTTGCATCAGATTAACTTGAAATACAACATTAGCAACCCTCGTGTTAGGTGGACATTTTTTTTTATATGAAAGTTAGGTGGACATTCATTTGCCCAAAATGTCCAAATTAAGTTCAAGCTCAAACTAAATTTTATTTATAAAAGAGACTTATTTTATAGCCTCATTTTCTTTTTTATATCTTATTTTAACATTTTGTTTACTTTCCTTTTTATTTTTATTTTACGTTTTTTTCATTAACTAATTTACCATTTTTATTTTAAATATTTTAACATTTTACTCTTCACAACTTTAAAGCATTAAAATATATATTATTGAGATACATAATAATTGACAAATATTTTCATATTTTAGATATAATGATTTATGTATTCGTTAATTATTTTATCTCATATAATTTTTTATACAATAATCATAGGTTACCATGTGGTAGAAAATGTAACCGAAAAAATAGTTAAAATTATATATATATCTTATGTATAACAGGCTTAAATTATAGCTTTTGCATTTGCTTTCATATTCTATATAACTATTATGCATTCATGAACCTGTTGTCTTGGATAATTCTTTATGTACTAAATATAAATTAACAAGTAGCATAATATATGATAAAAAAAATTTAAAATTATACATAATAATAATAATAATAATAATAATAATAATAATAATAATAGTAATACTAATTATAACAACAACATTAATAACAATAATAAATAACTAAAATCTATAATTATATATTTACATGTTGAAATATCATTAATTGTATATGATATACTTTTAATTATAACTAATAAGTATTATGAAAATACTTTTAAGTTAGGAAGTTTGATATATTGCAACAACTTACATTGTTCTTCTCACAACCATTCTTCTAACAATTAATCATGTTTTATTAACGAGAAATTTATTCAACAAAAGATAATTAATTATAAACATATAATATACGATTCATATATTTTAATAAGACAATACAAAAACCGTTATGTAATAATATATTCGTTTAACAAGTTCAGAAAGTTTATACAATAAAATGCTTATTTATAGCAACTTTTTATTTTCTTTTGCATTTTTGTTTTACAATTTTTTTCTTTCCCTTTTTACATTTATTTTTTTATTCTTTTAAATTTATATATATATAAATTTTTGACTAATGATATTAACAAAAAAAAAATTATTAATGTTATAATAAAATGTATGAATTATTTATTATATCCTTAATTAATCACATTTAAATGTCACCATTTTTTAATAAACTTGTTATTAATGAATTATGTTTACCTTCCTGTACATAAATAACTCAATTATTTAATTTATTAATTTTTAACTCCTTTAGTAAAAAATATATATATGTGTTCATTTTCTTCTAATACCAAAAAACACATGTTCATTTATATTATAAAAAAATAAACATATTTTTTAGGAGAGTTAAAAATAAAACTTTATGTATGAATGAGGGTTATATCATACAATTAAACCTTATTTTTATATTAATAACAATTTAAGCTATAGTAATAATAATAATTATTTTATCAAAATCAAGTTTCACATACCTGCATGTGGTGAGGATTGATCCCACAACCTTAAATACTCATTTTAGTGAACTAAAATATCAATTAGGACTATGAATTGTTTATGAAAAATACAAACACATAGATGAATTATTATAATAGGATAGTGTCATTGATTTTATAATAATTATTTACTCATTAAAATAATTAATTTGTATGACAAAGTAATAAGGTAAATAATTTATAAGAAATAGAAAATAATGATAAAAAATTATGCAAAAGAAGCAAATATTAAATAATTATGATGATTCAATTATTAATCTTTTCATATGTTTTCTTCTCAACCATTCAATAAAAATTTTATAATAATTATTTGATGTGAATTTGGTGGTAAAATAGATTTCACATACTAAAAATTGTAAAATTTAATATTATAAAATAAAATATTTATAGTATAAGGCTAAGCAGTCCATACCAAACCTAATCATAATAAAAAAATTGTAGGCCTTGTAAGTTGATTGGGATTTATTTTTTCTCCAAATTATCAATCTTAGCTTTGATTTTGGTTTAACATTTTAGATAATTTTACGTTTGTGATTTAAAGTTCTCTATTAAAAAATAAAAATAAAGATTGTCCTAACTTACTAGAATTCAAACTTATTTGGATTTTTGAATAGTCTTTTGATATGCTCAAAAATCATTTTTTTTTTATTACTTTGTTTAATTAGCATTTTATTCACTTTTTCAATGTGTTTTCGTTTCTTTAAACATGGAGAGTTATTTCAAAAAACCTATTTAATCTCTAGTGACTTTTGTAATAAGTTGCTTTATTTTTTTTTAAAGATATTTGATTATTGAGAGTTTTTTGTGAATTTTTATATTCATAAACATGTTTTGTATCTATTTGAAAATTAATTGAGTTGTAAGCTGATATTTCCAATTAATCTTTGTATATTCTTTTGGCTTGTATCAGAAACAGTGAAAAATATATAAAATTGAAGTTGTTAGGTCTATTTATTTTTTATTTATTTATTTAAAAATATATGAATTTGTAATAATAAAAAAATATATAAGAAAACATAAAGTGAAAAAATTGGAAAAAGTTTGCAAAAAAGAAAAAGAAAAAGAAAAGAAATTGGAAAAAAAAAAAAAGAAGAAATGAAAAAAGAAATGAGGTGTAAGAGGGGATAGAATTTGAATGATGAAAGGAAGGGTTATCTTATGTTATTATTCTTATGCCAACGAGCTTGTAGTTTAATACCATGTAACACACTTAAACATTAAAACATATTAAATTTGAGTCATTACTATGTGAGCATTATAATTAAAAAAAAAATTAAAGTGTCTTAATTATGATAATAATGAAAAATGTATCAAAAAGCTTAAATGAATATTCGGTAAAAATTAAACTTAAAACACATTTTGAACTAAGTTCGGGTTAAACTCAAATTATAAATGTTTGGCATTTAACTTAAATCTTAAAATTATTTGGGAAGTGACAGCATACTTATTGAGGCATAGTTGAATTTTGAGCTGGATTAGATTAGATCGAATTATTCGACAATTATTAAAAAAGAAGAAGACATAAATATCTAATATTTAATTAAGAGAGCAATAAATATGATTAGTGAAGAATAGTAAAGTACCATATAATTTACTTCAAAAAATAACGAATAACATCTTTTGGCATGTGTTTTTTTGAAGCATGATTAACATGATTGAGGACAATTAATGAAGTTTAAAAAAAATAAAGAAAATTAAAAAAACATAAATGCTATTAATGTCAACTAAATCATGATTTGTCAAGTATCTTAATAATTAGATTTTTTAATCTAATCTAAATCATATAAATAGATCAATCTCAATAAAAAGAAAATTATCATTTGATATAGATACATAAACTCAATTATATTTATCAATCAATTTTTAACATATTATTTTAAATTTGAGATAGGCTTTTTGACACACACGCACACAAAAAATTTCGTTACAAGACTTTTTATAATTTGAATTTTCCTTAACATAATATAACATGACACATGTGATTTATGAAAATAAGTAACTAATCGAAATAAAGTAAGAAAACTAAGAACTAATACCGATGTTCATACTCTATTATCATAAAATATTTTTTATATATTAATTGTCATAATTTATTTGATCTTTTTTAATAAAAAAATTTATAATTATTTTATCATTTTACATCATAATTTTATATTTAATTAATAATTAATATATCATTTAATACATATCACAATTTGATACATATAGCACTGCTCTAAAATAATAAATATTAATGATAAAAATAATAATTTAGATCTTCTATTTATTTTTGTTTGTAATCGTTATATATTTTTAATTTTTAATTTAAAAATTAAATATCATTTTTTATTAATAATTTCAAAATCATCCTAGATGTTGAATTTAAAAGTGAATGATTGAAATTTAAAAATAAACACAAATAAATAAAATAAAATAAAGTATCATAATCCTAAGAATAACAAGGCGACTAAAATTATTAAAAAAAAAAAACAATATACATCAAGTTATGTACAATAGTAATTAATATTACACATAATTATAAGTTAAAAAAAGAATAAAATTAATTATGTAATATTTAATTATTATATGTCACATTAATTATTGTCGAACAAGAATTTGATGAAAAAAAAAACTCATTTATAACTATAATATTTTACATAATAAAATAGGAAAATATACCCATTTTCTAAAACACTAAAATTGACATGACTGTCAATTGTTTCATTAAAATTTTGAACATTTAACATTTGTGTTAATAACAAAATAAAGAATTAATTCATATAACATACTAAAATTTATAACAACAAAATAATATCAAAATAATATAAATAAAGTATAATTAAGTTGAGAAAAATTTAATATTAAATGGGGTTTAATTTTTCATATATTTAACTTGAATACTTCAAATGGATTATTGTTTATTGTGAAATATTTTATTTAAATTTTTTATTTGTAATAAAAATATATAAATTAAATATAAAATTATTTTTATAATTATAAATTTAAATTTTGGATCGATTTAATCAAATAAATTTATTCAATTAATATTTTAGGCAAGTTATGTAGTACACTAATTTTAACTTTCCGTTATTTAATGATAATTTTTTAGAAAAGAAAAAACCAAAATTTTCATTAAATAAACATGATGTTACAAATTACTTTTAGGGATATTGTTGGATTATGATTTTCACATAATATATGCTTTTGACATTCAATGATTGTTTAATGGAAAAAACTGACAAATTTTAAATAATCGTCCTTTAGTTACCTAAATTTAAAAATTTTGAATTAAATAAAATTATTGTGATAATTATAACTTTAAATTGCCAAATGGTGCATAAATGTTATATTTTCTATAAAATTAATATCATCAATGAAAATAAAATATCTTTTGATTTAATTATTTAATTAATTTTTTTTTATTATTTAAAAAATAATATATTTTCAACAATAATTATAAAAATATGTGTATCGCATTCTTGAATATGCATAAAGAAAATTGCTACAAATGCATTAATTTTCACATATTTTTACACTCATTTTATTTATAATATAACTCATGTCAATATTATCTAAAAAGCTAAACCATTTCTTAAATTTTAAAAATAATTTTGACATTAACAATAATACAAAAGAAAACTTATGTCCACCTTGTAAAAGTTAGTTAAAAATGAAAATTCATCATAAACTATAAAAATTAAAAGCAATAAAAATAAATTTTTTTATCACATATTGACCCATGTTAGTAATTTCATAATTATTTCAAAATTTCAATAAAGTAACTTAACATGTGATACATCAATGATAATTACTCATAAAAATTATTCATTATTATTATTATTATATTAAGTGATAATATAATATTTTATGTTAATAAAATATAAATTATTAACTATTATTTAAAAAGCACTAGTATCCTATTTTTATAAAAAAATAAATAATATGATTAATATGAAATATATATCTTAATAATTAAATTTTTTAATCTAAATTATATAAATACATTAATTTCAATTAAATAATGATTATTTTTTTTATTTGATGCATATTTGTATTTTTTTTTTTTATATAAGATTTGATATAGATACTTTAGAGTCAATTATATTTATGAAAAAAAATTAATATATAATTTTAAATTTAAGATAGAATTTTTCATAAAAAACATGAAAATTTATCAAAAATAATACACTTAAAATTTATAATAATAAAACTAGCACCTTAATTATATTGAACGTGTAATATTGAACTTTTAATATTGAATTAGTCTAAATTATTATCGTTTAATTTCAATTGAATCGATGTTTAAAGAAAAATGAAATATCAATTATTTTTTAATTATAAAAATATAAATTTAAATATAAAATATATTATTTTTATTATTATAAATTTTAGATGATGTTATTTTTTTTATTTAAAAAAAAAAAAAAAGACATTCGTCAGGAGACTTTTTGAAAATTTGAATTTTCCTCACATAATGACGACATGACATATTTGATTTATGGTAATAAGTGACTCATCGAAATAAAGTAAGAAAACTAAGAACTAATACCGATGTTCATACTTTATTATTATAAAATAATAGATATTAATGATAAGATTAAGTATTTAGATCTTTTATTTGTCTTTATTTTTACTTATTAAATTTAAATTATATATTTTTAATTTAAAAATTAATTATTTTTTTATTAATAACTTTAAATTCATCCAATATATTAAATTTAAAAATAAATAATTAAAATTTAAAAATAAATATAAATAAATAGTGATTATAATCCTAAAAGTAACGAGGCTACTAAAGTTATTAAAAAAATAATCTTCATTATGTTAGGTAGAACAACAATTAATAGTACATATAATTATAAGTTAAAAGAGAATGAACTCAATTATATTATATCTAATTGTTAAAAAAAATCATATATTTTTAATGATAATTAAAAAATATATGTGCATTGTACTCATAAATATGTGTAAAAAAAAGTTAAGAATGTATAAATTTGTACATATTTTTATATTCATTTTAATTATATTATGATACGTATTAATATATCTAAAAAGCTAAATCATTTCTCAAATTTTTAAAATAATATTAACATTTAGCGCAATACAAAAGAAAACTTATGTCCTCCTCGTGAAAGTTGATTAAAAATGAAAATTCATCATAAATATAATTTATGTTATCTAATTAAATTATAAAAAAAAAAAAAAAAGAGAAGAAATAGAAAAAATTCTCTTTAATTGTAAGAAAGAAAATGCCTGAGGCTAAAGAAGAATAAGACTTTCCATCCGTTGTATGTTAATTGTCTAATATCATGATCCTAATTTTTTTTTAAGAAAAAATATTTTAAAGATCCTTTAATTCTTTAAAAATAAACAGTTTAATTATTTACTTATTTTTAACTACATTTAAGTCCTTTCTTTTTATGAAAAAATAATAGTACAAATCCTTCTTTTATAAAAAAATGATAATACAAGTCCTCTTTTTTTAAAAAATATAAAAAAATACTTATGATAAAAAATAAATCTAGATTTCATCTATTAATTATAAAATTTTATTCGTACATATTAGAAATTTTAAGTAAATACAAGTTTAAAAATGACAAATTGTTTTGAAAAATATATCTGATTAAATATTGTAAATTATTTAAATCAAAATGTTGCATGAAATTTGGTATTATAGTCAGTAAATAAATTTTAAAATTAAATGTATCTAACCTAATACAACAAGAGAAGTAAATTATCTAAAATATTATAACGAATAATTAATAAAATTAACACTCTAGTAAGAAAAAAAAAACTAATACGAAACAGGTAAAATAAATTCAACAATTAAAAGAAATTATGATTGAACTAATAAAATATTATAGATAACAAGCTATTTTTGTAAAACCTTACAAATATCTAACAAAGATTTGTAAAATCTTATATAGTAAAAAAAAGACTAATGTTGTCACTTTTACAAAAAAAAAAAGGACTAAAATGATGCAAAATATAAGTGAGGGACTAAAGTATCTGTTTTCATAAAAAAAAAAAAGGACTACTAGAGTCCCTTGTCCTTTTTTATTTTTTATTTTTTATTTTATCAATTTCTTCCTCTTATTATTCTCTACAATTCAGTATCATTTTTAAAAAGTTTATTGCCAAAGAAATAATGATGCTTTTGAAGGAAGGAAATGAAGATAAAGATAGTAATGAAGATGAATACGGTGGTGGTGGTGGTGGTGGTGATCCTGAATGGATATTTTTGGTTTTATTTCATACATAATATAATATTAGTTAATCTAGAAGACACAAGGCAAGGTAGTGTGCAAAGTCACTTTTTTTGGATATGCTTCTAATGGTTTGGATAGTTTTTATGAAAGAAGTTGTCTTCACTACTATTTCAAATATGCTTCTAATAGTTTGGATAGTTTTTTAACCGGTCAAGATGCAGCTCTTTGGGTTCTCTTTTAGTGAGGATGTATTAAGGAGTCTTGTACTTAGTATTTTTATGAATTTTGGCTACTTTTTAACCAATTTCATTTCATTCTCAAAAGTTTTTCTTGGATAATTTGGAAACTTTGTTTTCTTTGACACCAGCTAGTACACCTTTTTGGATTGCAGGATAATTTCAAACTGCTTTTGTGAATTTATTCACATTTGCGGGAGTTTGAGGTCGAAAAGAAAATCACTTATTTGAAATCAGTCGGTCAACAACAGAAGAAT
This sequence comes from Elaeagnus macrophylla, assembly GCA_029378325.1. NCBI lineage: Eukaryota > Viridiplantae > Streptophyta > Magnoliopsida > Rosales > Elaeagnaceae > Elaeagnus > Elaeagnus macrophylla. Next base: position 11,231,530 of record CM055649.1, on the reverse strand, counting down.
GCTCTTGGAAGACTATATTTAAAGATTTAAATATAGTTGAAAAAGTTGATATTACTCCATATATGTATTTTATTGTATGAGCTTTTGCCATGACTATGGATATATGTTCTTTTGTAAAATGTATTATTGTATTAATTGTTAATTAATATATATTAACTACTGCCTTCTTTAAAATAAAAATAAACTGACCTAGTCTCATAATTATTTTAAAATTTTAATAACTCAACTTAACATTTGACACATTCATGACAATCACTTGGATAAATTATTTATTATTATAATAACTGATTATATAATATTTTAAATTAATAAAATGTAAAATTATTAACTATTTATTTTCAAAATATAAGTACCTAATATTTAATAAAACAGCAAATAATATAATTTGTAAAGTATATTTAATATAATTGATGTAAATTATATTCAAAATCTTGATTAACGAGTTATTCATTATTTCTTTAATATATTCTTACTCACCTCACTAATCCAATAAATTATTTTTATAATTAATTTAAGTGTGATTTTCAAAAGAAATAAAGTTATTACACATATTATATTTTATTAGTATTAAATACTATATTATCATATGTTCTAAATATTAATATATAATTTAATTTAAGTAATGATACTATCATAATTAATTTTTATTAATAAAAATTTTATTATAAAAAATGACATTAATTTATAATTAATTATAAAAATATAATAATAATTTAATAAATTTTTTTATTATAATAATAACAAAAACATCATTAACACCTATTACTATACACATATAGAGTTAATAAATAAATAAATAAGCACATTCTTTTTTTTAAAAAAAAAAAACTTATTAAATTAAGATTATTGCTATACTTTTAAATTATTAAAATTTAATTTTAGATATATTATTAATTATAAGAGTACCTAAAATTATATTTAAACTTAACATTAAAATATAAATTTTAAACTTTAAATTCACGTTTTACTGTCTAACAAAATTATAACCTTATTTGTAATATTTAACTACTTATGGCAATAAATAAGCACATTCAGTGAGTAATAATATCAAAAATGACGGAATTTTTTTTTTTACGGTAAAAATAAAAATAAAAATCACGGACTTCGGTTTGCAAAAGTTATGAAAAATATAAGAAAAGAGACGTTAAACTATAAGCTGTACGCTTCTATAAAAAAAACAAAAAAAACTATAAGCTCTACGCTTGTACCGCCTCCGGCAAGGATTTCCCTCTAGAGTTATATTAACAGTCAGTGGTCCTTTGAATCGTTAGTCCTTACCAATTCCCAAAACCCCACCATATAAATGCGCAATTACTTTCTGCTACTTACCTGACCCGTTTCTCATTTCCATTCAAAAATCTCAATACCCAAAAACAGCTTGTTCTTCTGTCCAATTGAAAGAAGAGCGGTACTTCAAGTCCACCTCCGGTTGACACGTGGCACTCATGGGTTGCTCCGACTCTAAACTCGACAACTTACCGGCGGTGGCTTTATGCCGTGAACGCTGTAACTTTCTCCACGAAGCTCTCCGCCGCAGCCGGACCTTCTCCCAAGCCCACTCAGCCTACTTGGACTCCCTCAACACTCTTGGCCCATCTCTCCATCGTTTCTTTGTTCAAAACACAATCCTGTCAACGAATGACGAGACCGTGAAATCTTCTTCACGTGATGTTCCACCGGGGGACTCGCCTTCGAGTTCAAACTCGCACTCACAACCTCGGATCGGTTCTGATTCCCAAGAGAACGATATTAATAAAGATTTCGACTCCATATCTTTATTTCACGATAACCATCACGATTGTGGAGGTACAATGCCTTACAATTTTGCATTTATGAACTCGAATAGTGTTTTGGATTCGAAACCACCTTCGCCGCCACCGCCTCCAGTAAGCTCTTCTTGGGATTTTCTTAATTTATTTGATCCGTACGAGAGGTACGAAAACTTGTACGCTTCTGATTTGGAGCGTGAAGATTCACAGAAAAATAAAATTCCCATAGATGAAAAAGAAACCGTTGCAGAGGAGGGGCAGAAGATACAGAGTAAGGAAGAACGGACCGGTGAAATTGATACGACGACGCGTGAGGTTAGGGTGGTAAACGAGAGTTGTAGTACTAATCCAAAGAAGGAAAATTTAGAGAAGCCGAATGACTCCAATGCATCGACGAAATTGAGTAGAACGCGCTGTTTTGGGGAGGTTTTGAGTGAGATTCAAGTTCACTTCGAAAAAGCTTCAGAGTCGGGCAATGATGTTTTGAAGCTGCTAAACCATCGTTTTAGTAGTGTCAATCAAGGTAATACTAAAGGTTTTTTTTTTTTTTTTCCTTTAATCAGAAATTTGTAGTTTTTGGAGATTCAAATCAAATTTTTATTTGAGTTTTATTTGTTATGTGCAACCAGATTCTTTTGGTTTGGGCATTGAGGAAGATTTGGGGATTGATGTGCCCAATTTGTCTTCTACTCTTGAGAAGCTATTGTTGTGGGAGAAGAAACTTTACGATGAAGTCAAGGTATGTTTTGAGTTGTATCATGCCTTGACTTGTTTTCTTAAACAGATGCTTGTTTTTGGGGATTTGTTTTTCTAATATTTTTTGTTGACTCTTTAACGTTTATTCTTGTTATGAGATTCTTTGCTTTATTTGATTAGTTGAAAGTGATTATGGTAGTTACTATATGCTTGTAGGCTGAGGAAAAATTGCGGCAATCTTATGAAAAGAGATGTCAGCTACTGAAAGGTATGGAGCTTGAAAGTGCCGAGGCTCGGAAAATTCAGGCACTTCGAATTGCATTAAGGACCTCCATAGCTAAATTGAAGATTGCGTTCCAAATTGTTGACAGAGTATCAATTTCCATAAACAAGTTGAGGGATGACGAGTTGTGGCCTCAGATCAAGGAATTGATTAATAGGTATATGATTCATATTTCTTTTCTTTTCCTTTTCTTTTGTATTGTCTTTTGTTCAGTTTTCATTCTGTTATAGTGTTTGCCTTGTTTGGATGTCAGTGTAGCTTACTTGCAAATGGCTAGAGTTGTTAGGTTACTATCATTTAGTAAGTGTCAGCAAACATTATACAAGGTATTTTTGCTCCTATGTCCCTGCATGGCTGCATCTTATGTTTCTATTGGTTCAAAAGTTTCTTATGGAAATGACATGTATCTATTCACTTTCCATCTCACAACTTGTGAGTCGGGGCTCGTAGCGGATTGAAACCACCTGTTTTTCACAAATCTAAATCCGAATTCGAGCATATCGGATTTTTTGAATCGGATAAGTCGGATTGAGATTATAACTTATTTTTATATATAAAACATAATATATATTAACATTTAAATTTTAAATTGGTACATCATTAAGAAAATTTATTTATTTATAGTTATAAATAAGGAAATCAAAATAATAAAAAGTATACTATTGAATATTATTAAATTATTATAGAGGATTTAACATTTATTTTTATTTTTAAGTTAAAATAATAATTTAATGTAATCGTAGTATGTATAATATTTAAATATAACATATTAAAAATAAAATATTTATTTATTTATAATTTTTATAGTAATTTGGTTCGGATTGCAGCGGATTATAAAATATGTCAATCTGAATCCAAACATTTTGTATATACTTTACAATACGAATCCAATTCAACTATAAAATATGTGAATCTAGTCCGATTCAAATCCGACAGATCAGATCGAATTTCTTAATTTTGTCGGATTAATCGGATTAATCAGATTATTTATTCATTCTTAATTTTAAGTATCATTTTAGTAATTATTTTGGGGATGAACATGCAGCTAAAATTACTTCTTGCAAAAGTAACCATTACTTTTTCTAAAAATACTAATAATCCTTCTCAAAGAGCACTTCTTTTAGTGATTACCAAACAGAGTTTTTTGGTTTATTAGAAACCACTTTTTTAAGTAGAAAATAGTATGCTTCTTGTGATATAATATGAAAGGAGTAGTCCCATGCATGCTATTCTTTTAAATGGAGCTATGCCATTTTTGCTTACACAAATCCAAAGTTATAAGGTTGTCTTTAAGTTCATTTGTGCTGACAGAAATCAGTTTGCTATTCCAGATTACAACAAATGTGGAAAGCCATGGTCGAATGTCACAAGTGTCAGTGCCAAGCAATGTTGGACGACAAAGGTTATGAAGTCATGCCATTTAATGGGAAGCTGGACAATAGTCGTCTCCATGCAGCAATTCAACTCAAATTAGTGCTTCATAACTGGATTATGAACTTTTCCAATTGGATTGTTGATCAAAGGCACTTCGTAAAATTTTTGAATGATTGGCTTATGAAATGTCTTCTGTACGAACCTGCGGAAACATCCGGTAGCTCAGCACCCTTTTCACCAAGTATGATTGGTGCACCTCCAGTATTTGTGATTTGTAACTATTGGTCACAAGCCATGGACAGACTCTCGGAGAAGGAAGTGGTCGAAGCTATCCAGGGATTTCTGTCCGGTATAGATATGATATTGGAACAACATTATGCAGAGGTGCAGCAAATTTTGGTCTTAAACCAGGATATAGAAAGGAAACTTAAAACATTGGAAAGGGAAGAGAAAAAGATGCAGAAGAATAGTAGATTTCTGAACCCAAGTGAAACTGTCAAGTCTAGTAATTTACAATCAGGTTTGAAACACATATTTGTTGTCATGGAGAAGTTTGTTACCAATTCTCTGTCAGTTTATGATGATGTTCTCATACGGATTCAAGAAACCAACCAATCTACAGAAACCTCGGCTGCTACATGAAATTATGAAAATGTAGTTAGAAACAATGCCTGCTGCTTTAGCATTAGATTCGTTTGAAATACTCAGCTCTGCTATTTGAGGAAGTTTATTATTGGTACTCTGTGCTGGTAGTCTCGAGTCTAGTCATTGTTTGGATGATTAGTTTGTTGGACGTCAGTGGTAGGAGAGAATTTTGTCAGTGCTCTGTTTTAGTAAGTTTAAGTGTGACTTATTAACCATATTTCACTTGGTTGGTAGATTTGCTTAAGGCATGGGGTGTTTTAACCTGGAATAGGAGTAAAGTTGAGCTGCCAGGCTTCCAATGTCATAAGAGAGAGTCAAGTGATTTTTGTAGTTACTAGTTTGTAACCATTATTTATGTTTGATTCCTGTATGTAAGTTGAGATCAATGGAAGATGTGGAAGAGCCGCAGTGTTGTGAGGTTTACCGCTGGATTGCAATGGATTCTTTACCTTGTAGCTTTTAGTATGAACAAAAATGTCTAACAAAATAATATATTTTTTTTCCATCAGTTCATAAATGACTTAGTTATTAAATTAATTTAACTTTTAACTCCCTTGGTGGAAAATATATGTACATTTACGTTATAAGAAAAATTAACATGTGTTTTTTTTTAAGATAGATTAAAAATGAAACTTCATGTATAAAGATATTTTAAAGAAAAAAGAATGAAACTTGTAAATACTGTTTATATGAACTAATTACTTGGGCTCAGTGGAGGGACTAGAGTCAAAATATGCCCAAACAACCTTTGTTCAAAGTTCAAACCAAGAAATTGTTTTCTGTTAATTAGTTGAGTTTATCCCATTTCAAAGTGGAGAAAAGAAGATGCTTTCAGAATTTTCTTGTTTGATTTACACTACTCATAATTTTGCCAATTAATTAATATATTTATCAAGTGGATAATATTTATATTTTTTAAAATAACATTTTTACATGCGAGAGGCTTTGTAACCAGTAAGCATATATCATATCGAGGCATTCAAAATCTCAACAATATTCATAATTTTTGCATAGTTAATTATACCATTTTATTCAAAATATCTTTAAAACATTCACCCTATGTGGTTTTCGATATTAAAACACCCGAGCTTATGAAAATGTTGAATGGGAAAACTTCCATACAAGGGATAAGCTCAAACCATGAACCAATTACCAAAAACATACTATGTGAAAGGTTGTGTTCTACCAACACAAATTTGTTTCCCATTTTTTTTGTCAGTTTCATGATCATATAAAAAAGAAAACAAATCGTGCACCATAAAGGTCGAAATGCCTCATGATCGCTACTGACAAAAAATGGCTCACCTTTGACAAGTGAGTCTTCCTTGGCAGTCCATTAGTGAAGCGTAGTTGTCCCTTCCTGGCGACTCTGCCTAGAAAGCGTCCCACGTAACCACCACGGTTTGGCTGAGAAAATTCTAAACAGATCGAAAAATCTATGCTTTAACCACCAGAAAATCTACATGCCGATTTGCTACCCACCAATATTTTGTGGCCAACCCAGGGATTGGGGCCTCTATGATACCCACGTTTTAACTATTGCAACCCAAACGTCTCATTTTTTAAAACAGTTCTAATTGAATGCACTTGTTCGTTTAAAAGTTTTTTTTTTTTTTACGGAGAATAACAAAAAAACTAACATTCTCAATATTTCTAATAACAAAACTAACATTTTTTATATTTTTATAATTAAAAAAATACTAATAAGTCATTTTTTTTAACATTTATTCAATTAGAATTGAACGACGATAATTTACACTTATTTAATATTGAACGTTCAAATTGAATATTAAATGTTCAATATTATTAGGGTGTTAATTTTATTACTATAAATTTTAAGGGTGCTGGTAAATTTTTTTTTTTTTTTCCAATTTGAACTGTAATGTTAAATTTATTGAAGATTTTGTCACGTGGTCACGGGCCTAAAGTGGATGGTATTTATGTCTTTCAAATCATTTAGTGCAAAAAAAAAAAGAAAAAGAAAATTGTCCTTCACTCGTCACTTTTACAACTTAAAAGGGATCAGAGAATAAAACAAGGAGAAAATTGCAAAACTTACCTCTCATCTCCCCAATCAACTATAGTTCAAAGAGCGATTTTAGACTGGTACTCCACAAATCAGGGCCCAAGGCAACGTCCTTGTTGGCCTGAGCCTTGTCTTGTTTTTCCTTTATGATTTGAAAGATAAACCTGAGCCTTGTATGGACATGAAAGAACAACGTAAACAAAGGGTACAGATCAAAAGTAAACAAATAATCAATTACAATTAACAAGATATAAATGCAAATCAAACATCTAAGCTAAAAAAGGGAGTGAAGAACATGTTTAATTTTTCCGATCAATAAATAGATTTTTTTTTTTCTTTCAATGCATAAATAATACAGTTATTGAATTAATTTTATTATAAAAAAAAATAAATATATAATTTTTTTCAAAAAGAATTAAGAATAAAATTTTATATGCAAAATGAGGTTATGTTATATAATTAAACTTTTTTTTTTTTTTTTTTACGGAAGAGTACCATTAAGGTTGTACAAAAATTTTCCCATCCAAACTAATCAAATTCATATTATCCTTTTATTAGATTAGTAAATGGATTAATTTTTTATATTAAAAATTTCATCAAATTCATCAAATTCATTAGTAATATTATTTTATTTTTTATTTTTTATATATCATAATTTTATTAAACAAAAGTTAAAAAAAAACAAGAGTACTAGTATTTTTGTTACGGGATTATTTTATTACTCATTTGATTTGACCTGAAAATAACTTATAAATACATATAAGCTAAATCAATATTTATTTAATTACATATTTTATTTTTTAAATCATGTAGTTATTTATACATTAATTAATGTTTAAATTAATATGAAATTAAATAATAAATCTTATTTTTGTTTATTAGTAATTTAAAGTGTAGAATTGCAATATATGTAATTAATAAACTTAATTAATACCTAAAATATAAAATTTAATACAATTATTATTTAATTATTGAAAATAAAATTTAACATTGTGCGAACAAAAAAAAAGTTCAAAAATTAACATATTCATGTTAAATTTAAATAGTTTTTATAGTTATCTTTTTTTGATCGGATCAATTTTTAAAACTTAATTTTTTGGTTCTATTTTAATTTTAATGTAAATTTAAATAAACTGCACACCCCTAATAACCCTATAATAATAACAATTTTTTTTTTTTATTATTATCACAACTTGATACATATATCAATCTACATGACATAATTTAATTAGCTCGTAAGGAGTCTCATAATCACTTTATTATTCTATATTTTTAATTTCATATTAAATCAATAAATAACACGTTATTATGCATATAATATTATTCTTCTAATAATAATAATAATAATAATATTAATAATAATAATGATGCCTAGCATGAATCATGTAGATTTTATTCAAAACTTATTAAACACTTCGTCTGCCAAAACGAACCACTAGATACAAATTTAATAAAGACCCATCATCCACAAGGTGTGAAAGAGGATGGTTGTGTAGAACGTTTAGGTAGATGAAAAGAACCCAAAAACGAGATCGGCTTATATTTTAAGTCAATATGATTAATGCAATTATTTAAAAAAAAAAAAACACACACACACCATTACCAAAAAGTCATAAAGAGAAAATAAATAATCTAATCAAAATATAAATGATCATACCTGATCCAACTTAACTCGACTCGAAATATAATTAGAATCATGTAAGTCCGGCCCGATCCTATTTGAATAACTTTAGGGTTAGGTTTAGGACTAAACATTTATATTACGAGTTTGGTTTGAACTCGACCCAAAGTACGAATTAAGTTTAAATTTTATAAAATATATATATATTAGAATATTGTATGTCATTATTTTATAATTTATCCTATTATTTAAACTCAAGTATTAACTTAAATCAATTTAAAGTTTTAAAAAATAAATCCTAAATTTGTCCAAATATTTTAAATTTCATACTTTAAACTTGTTTTTAATTTAAATTTTTTGATTCGCCATAACAGTACATAATCTAATTCTGACATAAACTTGAAGTTTTAGGCTTAGGCTAGCTTAGCATATCCGAATTTACATCCTTGAATGAGAGTTGTTAATAGATCAGTCCATTAATAATTAACAAATTGTCACTTGGTTAAAATACATGTATTAATCAAGCTAAGGATTGATGCGTTTCCTAATAAACAGTCAAACAAATTTCTTAACAAGTTAAAAACAAATTTTTGAAACCTGTAGAAAACGATTTCATAATGCTTTGACCCTTAATCCTCTTATCAGCACTTGCATTCATGTCAAAGATGAATCCCCCTTCCTTCAATTCAACCAAAAATAAACCCTAATGGCCTTCTTAAGGTTATTTCTCAAGGATTGTACATCAAATACTATAACCATTTACCTCATATATGTGATTAAAAACACAGGACAACACCTTGACAAACTCTAATTTGGTAGTAAAGTGAATGATTATAAGCAACCTTTTCAATTGCTGTAAAAAATCAAAAAAGTACTTTGTTTTTTGATATGAGACATTAAATATTGAGGAAGCCTTTAAGTTCTATAATTTGTTCTTAGTTGTTTTAGATAAAAAAAGAAATAAATAAAACTTTCAATAATAACATGAAATTCCAAGTGGCTTAATTGATGTAAAGTTAATTTTTTATGACTCTATCTACTAAGTGTAATTTTAGTTTAATATTACTATAAGTAATTAATTAATTATAATAAATAAATATAACATAATTTTGAGTATGCGTTGGAACGGATTTTACTATAATTATGTTCACGCCATTTTCCAGTGGATTTGATACTTCATTAATTTTTTATCTTTTTAAAAGATATATTTTAGTTCTTTTTTTTCAATCGATAAGATTTCTTAGATTTTCGAAAAATATACCAATGTCAATTATTTAGCACAAAATTCTTATGTGATTTTTTAGAATGATAATTTTGAAATTTCAATATTTTTTTACTAAAATATTTATATAAAAAAAAAAGTTTTTGAAAGAAAAAAAATGACAAAAATGTTAATTTTTTATTTACATTTTTTTCAATCTTATAATTTGATTTTTCTTAAATTTTTTTAGAAAAAAATTAAAATTTTAAAATTACTTTTTTAAAAAGTCAGGTAAGAACCATATGTCAAGAAATTAATTAATTATTTATTTATTTGTTTATAAATTAGATTTAATTGTATATTTTAAAAAGTTTAAAGACTTAAAATGTATCACTTAAAAAAAAAAAAATTAAAATATATTTTTTATAAAAATAAAAAATTTATGAAGTATGAAATCCTTTTCGAGCTATAACTCTTTGGGTATTATTCGTTCTCATGTCTGAAGATAACATATAAAAATTAAGTACAGGTTGGATATCTAAAGATACTTGAAACTATTAAAAAATGTTGGTGGTATAAATTTATATAATGTTAATATTTATATTGTATTAATTTATTCTAATATTTTTTGGTAGGTTGTTGATATAGTAAAAAATTAAATAAATTTTATCAAGTAAATTTATATTAATAAATAAAAAATATAACATAAACGTCCTAATTCAATTATTTTATTCGATCATCATAGTATTTGTATAAACAATGTTATTCCATAACTTGCATGATTATGTATATCAGAATAATTAATGACATATATATATATATTATTTAAATTAAATTATAATAATTTAGATATTTTGAATATTGAATATTGTTAAATATTTTTTGGTGTTATTTTTATAATTATAAATTTTATGAATATTATTTTTAATAATTTTTTTAATTTTTGTTTATATACAGCATTAATATAAAGAGAGTGAATACATTTTATAATAAAAATAAACTCAAATCCTTTCAATCTCTTATTTTTTAAACATGAGAAAACAACAAAAAAAAACATTTCTCAAAATATAATAATAACAAAAATGACACTCTTATATTTAAATTATATATTTTCATGATTAAAAAAATAATTTTTACATTATTTTTTTTAAATATCGTTTAAATTAAATTATGATAATTTAAACTCGTTTAATATTAAACGTTCAATATTATATATATAATATTAAACATTTATTTTAATTTTATTATTATAAATTTTTATAAAAAAAAAATTTAAAAATTTTTTCTTCAAATTTTTACAATTTTCTCTCTCCTATGTTAGTTTTCTATTTATACCAATTTCTTTCCATCTTTATCTACGATCTCTATACTATACTTAAAAAAAAAAATCTTTTATTTGTTGCTAGTTGCAATCTAATTCTAACCACATAAATCGGACAAGTTAACTGTAGTAGGAAATAGAGAAAGACAAAGTGGTTACGTCGGAAACAGAAATACAACAGAGAAAGAAAGAAAATGCAATGACAACTGACAAGAAGTAAAATAAAAGCTTCAGCTAAACATCACTCCCTAGAATTAGATCTCTATCACTCACAAGCTTTTTATTTTTATTTTTATTTTTATTTTAAATAAATCTAAAGCTGTGCCACTAGTTGTCTAGCTAAGCCGAGCCCACGTCTTTCACTTCCCGTCTCATTTCATTCTATGATTATTGATTAGCAAAGAAGTGGACCACTGAATCAACTCGAGCTGAGTTATGGGCTGTTGTGAATCGTCCTTCTTCAAAGATCCTCTACCGGAAAGCAAAACCTATCTTCAACAGCAGCAGCTACAAGACCAACATGCTCAAACCTCCAATGGAAACATCACTGTTTCTGTTGGACCGGGAGGTGTGCCGATTTTCTCAGAGTTCTCACTCGCCGATTTGAAAGCCGCCACCAAAAATTTTAGCTCTGAGTTCATTGTGTCTGAGAGCGGCGAGAAAGCCCCCAATGTCGTTTATAAAGGACGCCTTCATAACCAGAATAATCGCCGTTGGATCGCTGTCAAGAAGTTTACCAAGTTGGCTTGGCCTGACCCTAAGCAATTTGCTGTACTCATTTTGCTTTGTCTTTTCTTTTAGGTAGTGTTTCTTAGGGTTTTAAGTTGATTGTGTTTAATTCGGAACCTTTTTTTTGTTTTATTTTGAGATTGTAGGAAGAAGCTAGTGGTGTTGGGAAGCTGAGAAACAAGAGGCTTGCGAATTTGATTGGGTATTGTTGCGATGGTGATGAGAGATTACTGGTTGCGGAGTTTATGCCTAATGATACGCTTGCTAAGCACTTATTCCATTGTGAGTGTTTTCCTTTAAAATTAGGGATTTCGTTTTGTTGCTAAGTTTAATTTATTGTATGGAATTAAATTTGACTAATGTTTTTGAGATATTATTGAGGTTGGTGCTTGTTAAATTGCAATGGAGGACATACTTAGATTTATAAATCCTACTGCAATTGAACGAATTGAATTGGACTGGCATTTTATGTTATTTATTTCCCATTTGGTTTTTTAACCCTATGAATGTGGTTTCTACTTTTGAATTTAATGGTATAATGCCTTTACTATTGGAACTCAGAAAAACTTGAACAGTTTCTCAAATCTCAATGTAGTGTGATAATTTTCTTTCAATGAGTGTCATCATTCTCCACCTCTTCTTGTTTAGGAGTTCACTGAAGTATTTGCAGGACTAAGTTTAGTTTTTGCCTCTCTGACAGGGGAAAACCAGACAATAGAGTGGGCCATGCGATTAAGAGTTGCTTTGTATATTGCTGAAGCTTTAGATTATTGCAGTTGTGAAGGCCGTCCCTTATACCATGACTTAAATGCTTATAGGGTCTTATTTGATGAGGTACTTTGGCTTGTATCTTTCTTTAGTAAGACGTTTTATTTATTTATTTAACCTTGAGAGCGATAATAGTTGTTGAGATCTTCATCTGGGTGATATAATGTTCTTTTATACATTAAAGCATAATGGTAACTTTGTGGATGGTTTTGGCAGAATGGTGACCCTCGGCTTTCATGTTTTGGCTTGATGAAAAATAGCATGGATGGTAAAAGTTACAGCACGAATCTTGCCTATACACCACCTGAGTATCTAAAAAACGGTACCTGTTTGTCTTGCTTATGCAAATAACACTCTTTGTACTTGACATTTAAGTTATTTTTGTATTCTCTATGAATAGAATTTTCTAGTAGACTGCTTAAAATACTTTTTTTTTTAAGTAGTCTATGGTGTCAAGGATATTTTTATTTATTTGTTTCATTTTGAATACGATGTTTTAACCTTTTTGATAGGGCTGTTAAAATGATGGGTTGTGTCGTGTTGACCTGTTTACGACTCAATCTGTGTAAGTTTGACCCAAATCTAACTCGTTTATTAAACAGGTCAGAAAGTACAATCATAATCCTAATATAACCTGTTTAATAAATGAGTTGACCTCTTTAACTCATTTAACCTGTTTAAATATATCAAATAACATATATTATACTTTATAATATAATAAAATTTAACATATTGTATCAAGTATCAATATATATTTATATAACCTGTTAATATATTAAACTCCAAAAATTAAATTAATTTCAGTATTAATTCAACAAAAAAATATTAAAATAAAAATAATATCAATAATCATAAATATTATGATATATCCAATATCAAGTAATAAAGTCTCAAATACCAATCAATAAGATCTAACAAAAAATATATATCATAAATTTTTTGTAAGTAAAAACTTGTTTAATTAAGTCTAAAATAAATAATTAATAATCTAATCATACAAATTATATTAAACAACATATTATTATAAATTGATAAAAAAATAAAAATAAAATATGAAATAAATTTGAACATCATCCCAAGAATATTTCAAAATACAAATCTACAAAATAATTATATTATAAATAATTACTTATTCTAATGATTTTAGTTATTTATTTGGGTTGATATTACGAGTCACGAATTATCCGAATTAATCCATTATGACTTGCTTTTTTAAATTGATTAAACAGGTCGATCTGTTTACGATCCAACCCATATAAGTCCAACCCAGACTTGACTATTTCGTAGGTGGGTCATGTTAAAAATTGCCGGCTCTACTTTTTGATGTCTCCCTGAACACTGTCTGCTTGCAAATGTGGACTTTGTTCCCTATAGAATGGCTAAATTGTATGACTTTGGCATGGAACGTGTATATTTGATGATGCTTTGGGAAAATAACCTAATAATATGCTTGAGTTTCCTTATGATATATCCAGTCCTTAGTCCTTACTGTCACATGGAAGGAAATATTCCACGCATATATTTGCAAGAGATACTTCTATTAATCTTCCCTGCAAGAGCATTAAACTTTATAGATAATGCAATTGGCTTATTTTCATGATTATTTACTTTCTATGCACATGCTGTAGGAAGAGTGACTCCAGAAAGTGTAGTCTTCAGCTTTGGTACTGTACTTTTGGATCTTCTCAGTGGAAAGCACATCCCACCAAGTCATGTAAGCTTCTGCATTTATGATCTTCATGGATAAAGTCGAATGGTTTAACCAATTTTTCTGCATAGATTGGAGCTATAATTTCTCTAAAACTACTGATAGTATTTGGACGTATTGCTTATGGCTGGAAGACAGTTGGTTTCCTTAATTTCTCCTGTCATCTTTATGATATTTGACCTTTACATTGCTTCCTTACCATAGCGGTGGTGGTTGAAACTTTAGCTATTCCTTAGCGTGAACTTTACTGAAATTTCTAAAGTTAGCAAGCTCTTTATATTCTGTTTATGCATTTTATAGGCTCTCGACATGATACGTGGGAAGAATATTCTCCTCTTAATGGATTCTCACTTGGAGGGAAACTTTTCAATTGAGGAGGCAACTGTGGTTTTTGATCTTGCCTCTCGTTGCTTACAATATGAACCCAGGGAGCGACCAAATACCAAAGATGTTGTTGCAACACTTGCTCCATTACAAAATAAACCTGATGTAAGATTTTTATTGTAGATTTCTTCCATTTCCCAAGGCTGCTTTTTCAAAGTAATTAGTAGGTTTCCTAAGATATTCTTTATGATTGGCATTTTAAAATGATTATGCTCTTCAGGTTCCATCTTATGTGATGCTTGGGATACCGAAGCTGGAGGAAGCACCTCCTACTCCACAACACCCTCTTTCACCAATGGGGGATGCTTGTTCGCGAATGGACCTCACTGCAATCCATCAAATTTTAGTATCAACACACTACAAAGACGATGAAGGAACGAATGAGGTAATTTGATTGGTCCAAATGTATGTTTTCTGATGCTTATTTGTAGTAGTTTATAAAATTCTGTATTGGTTTAGTTGTCTTTCCAAGAATGGACTCAACAAATGAGAGATATGTTGGAGGCAAGAAAGCGCGGGGACTTGGCATTTCGTGATAAAGATTTTAAAACAGCAATAGACTGTTATTCTCAGGTTTGTACAACACTACCATATACTTTTTCGTTTCATTTTGTGTGCATGTGTTTTCCGTAAGAAGTGGGGGATTAATAATAACTCTTATCATTTTTTTTCTTTTGCTTTATTTAAGAGAATAATAAGGATTCTCCATTTCACCTTCTATCTTGCTCAGAAGTACCAAAAATACAAGAAAACATAAACAAATACTCCTCTGCATCTTCTATCCCATCCCCAGGTCCTGTTTTATCCTCTCAACATTTTTAAGGTTAAAAATTGTCGTGCCGTAATCACTATTATTATGTGGAATAGGCTTTGTATGATTTGTACCCTTTTAATAGGTTTAAGTTGGGAGGATGAACTTTGTCAAAATATCCTATGGATAAAGTGATAAACTTAAGATGGCTAATCTTGATTTGTGAGTTCCTTCAGATTGTCCATGGGCCCACATTGCTACTCTCTATTCTCTCAGGATTCTCCGAAAATTCTCAGGATACTCAAAAGAGAATTTCTTTGATTAGGAAACCTTATTGATTGTCTAATGTAAATCTGTTTCTATGTGCAGTTCATAGATGTAGGAACCATGGTTTCTCCAACTGTGTATGCTCGAAGAAGTCTTTGTCATCTCCTCTGCGATCAACCAGATGCTGCTCTCAGGGACGCTATGCAAGCGCAATGTGTGTACCCCGACTGGTCCACAGCATTTTACATGCAAGCAGTTGCCCTTGCCAAACTAGACATGCACAAGGACGCTGCTGACATGTTGAACGAGGCCGCTACGTTAGAAGAAAAAAGGCAGAGTGGTAGACGATGATCCTGATAAAGGCTCTCTATTTCTTTATTTATTTATTTGATACCATTTGTACTCAAGCACTCGTCGTTAATGCTCAAGAGGTGGTTGTAAGCAAAGGAAATGAGATTCTTGTATGTCAGAAAGTGAGAATTTATCGTGGGAAGAAAAAAGACATGATTTTCTGATGTACAATAGGGAATGAGAGAAACTTGTTTCTGAATGTTACCATGCCATTCTTTTCCAAAAATTGATCATGAAATAGTTAATTGGTTCTTGTTTTGTACAAGTGTATATGATTTATAACACAACTTGAATGGGAGCTATCGAACATTAGTAGTGTTATTCTCTTATGCCACATAAAGCTCAGCTTGTCCATCAATGAAGAGGCTCATGAATTCTTCTCCATCAACAGTTTCTTTTTCTATGAGGAGTAGAGCAAGTTTGTGGAGAATATCAATATGGGTGTTGATGATCTCTGTGGCTCTTGCATATGCTCTCTCTACCAACTCTCTTACCTCCGCATCTACAATATCGGCAGTTGCCATGGAGTAATCTTTCTGGGTAGACATCTGTTATTGATTGACAAAATATGGCATCATCAGATACTATAAATGTAGAGATATATATGTGTAACGAGAACCGAGTTACGAATTCATTTACCTGCTGTCCCAAGAAGGGATTTCCTCCAGCTCCACCAATAGCAACTTGTCCAATTTTTTTGCTGAACCCAAACCTCTCAACCATCTGCCTTGCCACCCGGGAAACTTGCATGAAGTCGTTCGATGCGCCTGTTGTCACATTCTCTGTGCCAAAAATGACCTCTTCGGCAACCCTGTATCAGATAATACTGTGAATTTACTAAATCAACCAAATGACCGATCATTTCCTGGTAGCCTATTTGCCTACAGTTGGAGAACTTTTTGTAAATGAAAAATGCTGGCTTCATGACATGATATTTGAGGGTAGCAAAAAAGAAAAATGAAGTGTGAGTAATGAACCTTCCACCGAGAGCAACAGCCATCTGGTTCTCAAGGTAGCTTCTACTGTACAGTCCAGATTCAAGCCTCTCTTCACTTGGAGCGAAAAAGGTAAGACCACCAGCTTGCCCACGAGGAATGATGGATATCTTGGCCACAGGATCATATTCTGGCATCAATGCACCAACTAGAGCGTGTCCAGCCTCTACAGATGAAATGCATAATAATTACCAAAGGACCATAACAAGGGAATGCAAGAGATCATGGAATTGCACAAACAGGATTTTACAAAAGAACTGCTGGATATTACTTACCATGGTAAGCAACTAATTTCTTCTTTTCCTCCGAGACTACAGCATTTTTCTTCTCTGGTCCTGCTATTATACGCTCAAGAGCATCAGATATCTCGTCCTTGCTTATTTCTTTGAGTTCACGTCTGGCTGCGAGAATAGCAGCTTCATTCATCAGGTTCTGCAAATCAGCTCCAGTGAAACCCGGTGTTCTCCTGGAAATCTTCTCAAAGTCCACATCTTTTGCAAGTGCTTTCCCTCTTGAATGCACCTGAGACGAGGCACTTGGATTAAAGAAAGCAATACATAGCTTTACCTAATTGAATCATGGAATTTAACATATTCTAGAATTAAGATTACACAAGTAAAAGTATCATATAGCAAAGCTTAAATCTTTTCAACAAAACATGGGTTCCCATAATTGATTTCAGACACCAATTTCCATTAAATGTAAAGGATTTGGAATAGCACCATTTCAACAGTTGCATAACCATCAAATCTTTTAAAGCCACAGCCTTACATTAACATCCTCAAAAAGGCCTTCATTAACAAATCGATATATTGAAAAAAGTAAAAATTTAGAAGCTTAAATGCAGGGTTTCATGAAGATAACCTGAAGAATCTTAACTCTACCAGCAACATCAGGTCTGTCCACTGTAACCTGACGGTCGAACCTCCCTGGCCTCAACAAAGCTGAGTCCAGAACATCTGGCCTGTTTGTAGCAGCCAAAACTATGACCCCTGCATTACCTGAAAATCCATCCATCTCTGTCAAGAGCTGATTAATAGTCTGCTCTCTCTCATCATTCCCACCTCCAAGACCTGCACCTCTCTGCCTTCCCACTGCATCAATTTCATCTATAAACACAATGCACGGTGCTTTCGATTTTGCCTTCTCGAACAAGTCCCGGACTCTTGAAGCACCAACTCCTACAAACAATTCCACAAATTCTGAAGCTGCACATGAGAAAAATGGCACCCCAGCCTCACCAGCCACAGCCCGGGCCAAAAGGGTCTTGCCAGTACCCGGTGGTCCAACAAGAAGACACCCTTTCGGAATTTTAGCACCCAGAGCAGTGTACTTATCTGGGTTCTTCAAGAAATCAACAACTTCTTGCAATTCCAATTTGGCTTGGTCAGCTCCAGCAACATCAGCGAAATTCACACCAGTTTCTGGAACTTCTTGGAACTTGGATTTCGATCTTCCAAAGTCCATCGGTCCACCCAGTCCTCCAGGGCCACCAGGACCACCTTGAGCTCGGCGAAAAAGGAAGAACAAGCCAGCAAAAGCTAGGACAGGGAACAACAAATTACCAATGAAACTGAACAAACCATTACCAGAATCGCCTTCAGAGACTGAAATATCAACACCATTCATTGCCAAAATGTCGATAAGGTTTGGGTCATTGGGGACAATCACGGAGGCTCTGCGACCATCCACTGCGGAGAGTTGAAGAACAGAGCCATCTTTGCTGAACCTAACTCTCTCTACCTTTCCCTTCTTCACTGCATTCAAGAACTCGCTGTACCGCCATTGAGTACCTTCTGGGAGATCAGAGGTAGGTTTGGATTGGGTTTGTGGTGCTGTGAGAAGTTGATTTTGAGAGAAAGGTGAAGAATTTAAAGGGTTTGATTGGTTGGGTTGAGCTTGAATTACTGGAGGAGGTGATGGAGGAGGATTGTTGATATCTACAGCAAAAGCTTGTGGAGAGATTGAAGAGAACAAAAGGGTAGCTAAAGCGGCCTGAGAGGGAATGGATTTCGAGGGTTTGGAATTGGGTTCTTTGTTGAGAACATTTCTAGTTAATAGAAACTTTCTGTTGGAGAAGAAAGGCAAAGGATTTGCTGGGGATTTTGTGGTTTTGGGAGTTGGAGGGCAAAGTGAGAATCGATTCCCAAAGAAGTTCGAAGAAATCAAAGGGTTTGTTGAAGCCATTAACTTGATTGTTCTTCAAGCTTGGGTTGGGAGGTTCACAACTAGCTTAAACCCAATCTTCTCGGAGGTGATAGGAATTGAATTAATAGTAATAATGTGGAAATGAAATAGGGCAGTGTGAATTATTCCACTGTGAAATATATAGGCAATGGGTAAAGTTGGAAGATTTTGATGTTTTATTATGGTCTTTCTATCTACAATTCAAGTTTGATCTCGCTTTAGGAGATATTTGTTTGAATAAATTGCATTAAACGTATATAAATTTAACGCCATAAATTCCCAAGTGTTGTTTGTGCTTGAGTTGAGTCTTACGTGTTCTGTGTTGCTTCGGTCATTTAGTGGTCGGTCTGTGTTTTGACCTTACCCATCAAAACGACGTCCACAACTTTGAAGCGAAGCCCAAAGCCCCAACTCACTAACCAAGTCGATTGCGGGATAGTTAAGCCGAATGAAACCGGAATAATTTCAGTAGGACTAATCGAGATGCTCTAGCACTGCATCCTAAGAGCAGCGTGCCTACCAATTTCATCATGGTGGCGTACTTAAAATCATAGTAACCTATTTTTATTTAATATCGAGATTCAAAAAGTCAATTTAATATATTATTTTAAGAGGGGTTAAATTAATGAATAAAAGCATATTTACAATTTCTTAATTTGACCACAGTATTTTTCATAATAATCTTTTTTCCATTAATACTTCTATAAATAATATTAATAATACTTTCAAATTTTAACCAAATTAAAAAGGTATTAAATACAAAAATATAATAATAATTTCCTGTAGACATAATGATAATTATGAACACATATTATATTTTTTGAATATATTAAATAATTTTTTAATTACTTTAAATATATCAAAAAATAAAATTTTAATTTATTATAAGACATTGAAAAAAATTAAAATTATTTTGTGAATTTAACATTAATCAATTTTTTCATAAAAAATATCAAAAAATAAAAGAATTTTTTGGACAATGTAGAAAATATATATATATATATATTTGTTATAAATTAATGGTGAAAAAAAAAAAAAGTAATATGAGCAAGAAGAAAAATCAAGAACATTAGATTAATATTTTTTAAGAATTATTTTGTAATTTCAATAAATCTTAATATTTTTAAATTTAATTAGTGTAGATTTTTGTACTTCTTTATATAAGAAAATAACACTAAAAAATTGAAGGAAATGGGTGTTAGAAATTGCAATAATTTTGGTTGTGTTTTGCATAGTTGGGTATAATTTGGATATTTCATCTTTAATTATAGGAATAATTTAGATATTTTATATCTAGTTCACAATTTTTAACAATTTTGATTAACTTTTGTTAAAAATTAAGGATATTTGTGAAGATTCATTGAACTTAAGGATATTAATGCCTATTTTTGAAACGTTGTTAGTATTAGCGAAAAAAAGCAAAACTTTGGAGGTATTGTTGAAATTTTTTCGATTGTGAGGATAATTTACGTATTTCATATGTAGCTCATAATTTTTAACAATTTTGATTAATATTCATTGAGAGTTAGAGATATTTGTAAAAATTTATTAAACATTGGGGATAATATTGCCTATTTTTGAAATGTGAGAATATTGACGAAGATAAGCAAAATCTTTGAGAGATTGTTAAAATTTTGCCAATGAAACCCACCAAAAGGATATCAGGATTCAAGAGTTAGGTATTAATGACCCAAAATAGCAACATAATACAATTTGAGTCTAATTTTACCAAAGTTGCTAAACGACTCAATTTGAGGCACTAATTTTACTTTTCTAGCATTAGTTTTATTTATTATTTTTTTGCATTTTTTTCTAGATCTATTTTCTCCATCTATACACCCTTTTTCATTTACTCTAATGTCAATACCAACAAATATCATCGTCGAAAATCTCGAGCAAATTTTCGTTATCGAACATTCAAGCCTCTCATTTCGCTACCCAATTGCGTAAGAGTATTTGTCCCAATTGTGGCCTCAGTCAGATAAACAACAAAATTTTGGGTGTTGAGTTCAGATGTATAGCAACATAGACGTTTATAAAGGGAAATTTCATAGGGAAAAGTGCTCAAAAAATGGGGTTCATTACTATTATATGAGTGGGAGATATGAGGGTGATTGGGCAGATGGGAAATATGATGGCTATGGCATTGAGACTTGGGCTAAAGGTAGCCGATATAGAAGGCAGTACAAGCAAAGCCGAAGGCACGGATTTGGAGTCTATAGGTTTTATACTGGTGATGTTTATGCTGGGGAATGGTCTAATGGCCAAAGTCCTGGTTGTGGGGTTCATACCTGTGAGGATGGAAACATATATGTTAGGGAACTCAAGTGTGGCGTCAAGACTCAAGCATGGCCTTGGACACTACCATTTAAGGTAACTCTTGTTCATTTAGATTATTTGTTTTATAGTAACATAGTTACGTTTTTTTAATGGTAATTTTGATAAGATGGTAATGAGATTTACCATCTTCGGAGTAAGTAAATGGTTATACAAGTGAAAAATTATACTTCACATATTGTTAAACTCATTATTCTTCATGCCTTTATGCTTCATGGTCGAATGTAAACTCAATCATTTTGATTGAAAGCCCTAAAAATTTGAAGGTAAAAAAATAAGAAATTGCCTTGATAACGCATGTCTAAACTTGAGATACAAGTAGAAAAAAGAAGAAGCAATTGTTGTTATATGTAATATATTATATCTACTTCAATTTTTGTAAGTAACATGTTATATAAACTCTATATTTGTAAGTAATGTTATATTCATTTTTGCAGGGTCGCCAGAACTCCAATAAGAATATAACATGTTATATTGAACTCTACTTATATTACATCGACTTCTATATTTGAATGTAACACGTTACATCCTCACAAGTGAGATCAATGGAGCTCTGGTAAGGTTATCACAAGAGTCGTTAGAGCTCAGAAGAGTCGTTAGAGCTCCGGTGAAAATGGAGTATTCAAAGATAGAGGGTAAATAGTATTTTGATAAAATGTTTTATTATTATATACATAAAATTGTAAGTTTTGGATATTAAATTACTAATTTATAAAAATTAGAATATTTGTTTAAAAATATGCTAGTTAAGTTAATGACGGCAAGAGTTAGTGACTTAAAAATTAAAATTTAATAAAATTTAGGCCCAAATATTATTAAAAGTGTTAATTAAACAATAAAATAATTTTACAAAATTACCTTAAATTACAAAATAAATCGTGTGTTTTAATTCTAATTTTTATTATTTATGTCATTTTATTAACTTTTTCTATTATAATACTATATTAGTCATTGACTCTTCCTATTACTAAAATAGCCTTAATTTTGATATTGAAATCAATTCTACAATTTATGTACTACGTGATCGAAATTCTTAATATTATATTTACATGTTTCTCAAAAAAGCAATGGTGCTACTACATTATAACCACACAAGCAAATGTAAGAAGTAGTTACTTAAAGATTAAGCATGCAATTAAGATATTTAAATAACCCAAATTCTAAACTTAAATTACATGGAAGTAGATAAGTAAGGGTGATAAGTAGGGCATGACCCATTTTTAGGAAACCAATTTGATTCTATTTGGGTCATGTTTTGATTAGGATTTCAAGCTTTTTAACCTTTTTTTTTTTTTTTTTTAACAAGCTTTTGATTTTTAAAAGATAACTTATGTTATTTTCTCCTTTTTATACGAGTGTGTAAAATGTACACCTAATTCTAAATTGTGAAATTTGCTTTGATTTTATCCAAACTGGACCCTAGTTATATTCGTAGATTGTTTTATAATTATTCTTTAATTTAGAAAGGACATTTTGGTAACAAAATGATGGATGAGTTAGGACTAAGAAACGAAATGAGATGCAAATAGAATCAAACAAAGATATTTTTTTGTACTGGATGGTTATGTTTTAGACTTTGAATTAGACAATGCGGTCATCTTGAGGGTGTGATTCACTGCTCAAACGACATGTCGTTCTTTCTCTCGGGTAGATTCCTGAGAATGAAAGCAAATGGTTGAAAGAATTGAGATTGTTACTGTTTATCAAATAAGAAGTAGAGAAATGCTAGAAGACACAAATTTCTACTCATTTTTACACTCAAGCTCATCGTATTGTGTCATATGTTAGTATTATCATAAAAAATAAATAATTTCTCAAATTTTCAAAATAATTTTAATACATGTTACGATATGAGGAGTAAAGAGTATGGAGTAAGGGTGAACGTAAGTGTAATTTTTGTGTATTATTAAAATTTTTCTAAGAAGTATTAAATTGAAGAGTTGTCTTGATGATATATTAGATGATTATGGGATAAAATAGTTCGGTTAATTACGTTTTAGGATCTTAATGTATTGAATTTATTACAAACATGCTTATAACATGTATAAAGTTGCAGACATATGGATATAACATATTTAAAATTTTAAAATTATAAACATTTTTAATATAAATATGTTAGAGTTTATAAACATTATAGGCATGCTTATAATTTCATATTTTTAAATACGTAATGGACGTATTTGCAACTTTATAAAAGTTATGAGCATGTGTCTAACAAATTCAATATATTAGGACATAAAACGTAATTAACCTAAAATAATTTGAAGCCAAGACTGTTCAGTTTGCTCTGGCTCCCACACTCTCTAGGCATAGTTTCTGGGGTTCCCAAGCCTGTCTGTGACTTAATAAATAAAGAAAGAGCCAATATTATGAGTTAGTTCACGTTCTTTCTTGAAATGAATTATGATATAAAATGGTGTTCCCTTATAGTAAACTCTTGTCAATGTAACAGGAAACAAACTGTTCAGCAACTTATATTTAAGTAATCAAACATTAACTTTTCGGTTTGTGGTTTAATAGAACTATGCTTATATATTTCATAATTTTGATCTACCATTACATTTTTTATTCAACCTAACTCTGATTGAAATGTAATCAAAGATGAGATATTGTAGCAACTGTCCGAGGATTTAGAACATGACAGCAAATCAAGTCTAATACAATAATGTTCTACATGTGTCTTCTATGGTCTTACATATATATAAAAGGGTGTCTAAGGACTTGGTTTGAACAACCATCAAGCCCATTTCAAATTCAATATCTATATTTCTTCTTAGAAGCATTCTTTTACAAAATGGCAACTTTGTTTAACAAAGCTTCTTTCCATGCTCGCTCAATCAGTTTGCCTAAAGCAGATCATCCTCGGACTACTAATGTTGAAGAGCAATTGTGCAGATTGAGAGCCTCATCAGAAGCTACAACCTCTTTGGTAAGCCACAGATTGGGAGACCTAAAGGAATTGTATGCGCGCGTAGATGATGTGCTTCAAATGCCACTTACCCAACAAGCTCTCTTCAATGAAAAGGACAACAAAATGACGGAAAATGCCTTGGATGGATCTCTTAGGCTATTGGACGTATGTGATACAACTAGAGATATGTTCTCACAAATGAAGGAATGTCTCCAAGAACTCGAATCATCACTTAGGAGAAGAAGGGTTGGAGAGTCGAGCTTTGCTGCAGAAGTTGGAGCTTATATGATCTCTAGAAAGAAATTGAATAAAATGGTTGTCAAGTGTTTTGATAACTTGAAAAAGATGCAAAAGAATTGCACATCAGCACCAGTACTTAGTGAAGTTGAACTAATCAGTCTCGAGGTGTTTGAGTCTGTTTTGGAAGTGATTTCTCAGCCAAAGGGAAGATTGACACCGAAAACTTTGGTGACAAGATTACTGCAATCCAAAAGTGTGCATCACAAATCATGTGATGGAAATGAAGTGCAGAAGTTGGATTCTGAGTTGGTTAATTTGTGCAAATCTGGCAAAGTTGTGGATGTTATGCAAACACAATATCTATTGAAAGGAGTGAAGATGATAGAATTGAACATTCAGGAATTGGAGGAGGAGTTGGAGTGTTTCTTTAGGCGTTTGATGAAAACTAGAGTTTCCCTACTCAACATTCTAAACCACTAGATGTTACAATACTGTAACACAAATTTGTACCATAGAGTTTTGTCCTAGTTATGAAAATTGATACAAGTGTATATTAATTGATGTCAATATATAATGATACATTAAACAATTATCTCAATTTTGTTTACTTTTTCTTTGAGATTTATTGTGCGATCTTTTAGACCATCTTTGATTTCAAATTTTTTTTCTTTTCAGTAACTCATATCAACATATTGTTTCACAGCAATCAACCAAATGATTATCCAAAATACAAAATGAATGAATGAATGAAAGAAAAGAAATCATTAACTACAGTTCAGAAAAGTTATTATATATGAGAATTTTTTTCTTAAATCATAGGAGTTGAATGCTTATGCATATATCATTGGGCTGATATCCATTTCAATTAAGAAATTATTTAATTTAAGTAGTTTACATTAGGTACAAAATGTTCCATAATTTTTAAAAAAGTATCACAGTAGTTACATTGTTATGTATAAATAAACTTTAGTTCTATAATTTTCAGCACCTATAGTCCTATTATTTATGAAATTTAGGTTTTATAAGTCCTCAATTTTAATACTTTTGTTGGACTAAAATTGTTAATTTTTAAAAAATTATATAACTAAAATGACTTACTTTTTATAATTATAGGATTTGTAGTGTCTAACTTATAAGTTACGGGACTAAAATGCTCATTTTGAAAAATTATGGGACTTTTGATGCCTAACCTAATAATTACAGGAATAATATGCTTATTTAATAAAAAGACCTCTAAAACCGTTTTTCCTTTCAATTACTAGTTTTCAATTTTAATTTTCAAATTTTAGAAATTATGTAAGTTTAATAACTCATTTTCAATTTATAGTTTCTAAATCTTGAAATTTAGTTTTGAAATTTGGCCAGATTTTGAAAATAAAAATAAAAAATCAAAATCAAAATCAAAATTGGAATTGGAATTGAAATTTTATTTTTTTAATAATCCCACCATTCATACTAAAAATTAATAACTCAATTATACTAAACTTTAATCAAGATAATTAAAAAGCCCAAATTTAATGAAAACTTATTAAAAAAAAGTTTGAAATTTAAGATTGAAAATTATAAATTAGTTATGGAACAAGCAATATCAAATTCACAATTTCTCCTTTCAAAATTGAAACTAGAAATTAGCTTCAAACAACTCTTTTATTTTTCCAAAAAGTTTGGAAACGAAAAATTCAATTCCAAATAAGGAAATTGAAAGTAGAAATTGGATTGGAGGTGTCATTGTTAGAGTGATATTCAGATTCATTGTTAAATTCATAAAAGAAAGAAAAAATATTAATTTCCTGTCATAAAAAAAATTAAATACAGATAATTAGTAAAGTGTATATTATATATCATATCAGTTCAATTTACTGAATAACCTCATCAACATGCATGTGGTTCTGTGCACAAGCAGATCATGCTCAAGCTTCAGCTAGCAAACCAGAAGCGGCAACAACCGTGTGGTTTACAAACTCATAATCAAGAGAAGACAGCGTGACAGAGTTTTAATCTAAATTAGCTATCAACTTCAAGGCCACACGTTTGTCAGTTTATATAAAAAATATAAAACAAGTCGTGGCTTTCCTAATCAATAATCTGCATTTATAATAACATGTTATTAATTATCATGTAGGGACAATGGGATAGCAATATGGTTCTGAGATCTGTGCATGCACAACTAACACATTATTGTTTCTAAGTTCAATTAACTTAAGATTTTTGGATCTGACTAATATTTTTAATTAGGATTGTTCTCTATAGAATGCAGACAATGATGAGACATTGCAGCAACTGTTGGAGAACTCACAACATGACAGCACATTAAGACTAGCATAATACAATTCTTAACGTCTTCTATGTGCTGATATATAAAGAGTGCAAGAAGGTGGTTTGAACATCTATCACAATTGAAAACCTATTTTTAGATCTACATTTCTAAAAAGCTTCATTTGCAAAACAAGAAAATGGCTACTTTGATTAAATCTTCTTTCCATGCTCGTTCGATTAGTTTGCCTAAAACAGATCACCCTTTAAGTGTAAGTGTTGAGAACCAACTGTGTAGATTGAAAAGCTCATCAGAATTAGCCACAACCTCATCAATCACCAACAAGTTAGGTGAACTAAAGGAGTTGTATGAGCGTGTTGATGATGTGCTTCAAATGCCACTAACTCAACAAGCTCTATTCCATGAAAAGAACAACAAAATGGTAGAAAATGCCTTGGATGGATCTCTTAGACTATTGGACATATGTGGTACAACGAGAGATGTGTTCTCACAAATGAATGAATGCCTACAAGAACTCGAATCATCGCTTAGGAGAAGAAGGGGTGGCGAGAAAGGCTTTGTCACAGAAGTTGGAGCATATATGACATCTAGAAAGAAGTTGAATAAAATTATTGTCAAGTGTTTTGATAGCTTGAAAAAGATGCAGAAGAATTGCACATTAGAAACAGTAAATAATGACTCTGTGCTTAACATGCTAAAAGAAGTTGAACAAATCAGTCTCAACGCGTTCGAGTCTCTTTTATCAGTCATATCTCAGCCAAAGGGAAGATTGACAACAAAATCTTTAATGTCAAGATTATTTTTGCAATCCAAGACTTCATTAGATGGCAATGAAGTGCAGAAAATGGAGTATGAGTTGGTCCTTTTGTGCAAATCCAATAAAAGTGTTGAACTTGCTCAATCAAAATGTGTGTTGAAGGGATTAGAGTCTTTAGAGTCAAGCATTCAAGAAATAGAAGAGGAATTGGAGTGTATCTTTAGGCGTTTAGTGAAAACTAGAGTTTCCCTTCTCAATACTCTAAACCACTAGATTCACTGCTTAAATGATACAATTTTGTACCAAAAACTTTTGCCCTTGTTGTACAGAGAGAAACAATTGTATACATAAACCATTATCAATATACAAGTATATTCACACAATTATCTCAAAATTATCTTTTGTCTCTTTATAGGCATTTTTATGTGATGTTTAAATTCATTGATTTGCAATCCAGACTTGTTTCATGGATTATATGATCTTGTTCATAAATTCATATACTTTTGTATAATTTAGGGTGTAGATTTGTGCTCTTAATTTTTAAGTTTCAAACCATCGGTATCTTAGTCTTTTGTTCTTTTATAGCATTGTTTTAATTATATATATATATATATATATTCATTATGATTTACAGAGATAAATCGTATATCTTTACGTTTTTTGTTAGAGAAAATTAAATTTTCATGAGTTTTACAGATACTTTTTTTTTTTCTTTTATGATCATATTATTGTATGCATTATTTATTTATTTATCATCATCATCATATATATATAAATTTGAAAACAGCTTCTGGTGTTTTTGATTCTAAAGTTCTGCATATGATGCTACAATTCTAGCTCTTCTTATATTTGTGGAAACTGCAATTTTTATCAACAGACTGTAAATAATTTAATTAGTATTAAAATAACATCTTAATTTACATATCTGCACGTACAGAGTTTATATAGATTAGATACGTGTAAAGACAGGAGATGATTATGAAATATATGATGGCTGATGCATAGGCTTACAGTGACAAAGGAAGGGCTTATAAGCAATGATAAGAAGGCTTACAAAGTTACAGTGACAAAGGAAGGGCTTACAAGCAAGCAATGATAAGAAGGCTTACAAAGTTACAGTGACAAAGGAAGGGCTTACAAGCAATGATAAGAAGGCTTACAAGGATCACAAACAATAAAATGTAAAACAGAGCATCAGCTGAGCGTACAAACTGAGCTCTATGTCTACAAACTGAGACCTATGTTGGTTATAAATACAAAACATATCTCGTGTAAATAATATAACAAAAATTACAATAAACAAAAGAAAAAGCAATTCAGTAAAACAAGACATTCGACTTCATCTTCTTTATTCTTTTCAATTTCAGTTCTTCTTCTTCAATTCAGTTCTTCTTCTCTGTATTCATTTCTCTGTTTTGCAACATTTAAGTTTTCTTTACATGGTATCAGAGCTCTTAGATTCTAAATAGAAAGCATGGAAAACCAAAACAGAATGCCACAAGAAGAGATACAAGGTACTCGGCAAGACATAAGAAATCAACAACAGAAAGAAGTCGTTACATTTCACACTCAGATATCTTCAATTAAACTGGAAAAAGACAGCTATAGTGAGTGGAAAGTGCAAGCCATACGAATCCTGCGAAGCTATGAATTAGAAGGTTTCGTTTTTGGATCAATAATATGTCCAGAGAGAACAAATCAAGAAGGTGTTGTGAGCGAAGGATATAGATATTGGCTGAGACAAGATCAGATGATAGCTTCATGGCTGATCAGCTCCATGTCTCAAGAATTTGTCAAGAAAGTCGGAAGCTGTGAAACCAGTTATCAAATTTGGGGAATTCTTGAAGGATTCTTTAATTCTCAGTCACGAGCAAAAGTCATGCAATACAAAGCTGAACTCAATTCCATAAAGAAAGGAGGAATGTCAATCAGTGAATTCATACAAAAGATACAAACTTTGGCAGCCCAATTATCATCAGCTGGATGTTACGTAAGTGATGAAGATCAAATTCTTAGTATATGTAATGGGCTAGATGGAGAATATGACTCAGTGGTCTCAAATGTTCAAGAAGGTGGTTCATCAATTCAAGAAGTAACTCACAAACTTCTTGCACAAGAGGGAAGATTAGAGAGAAGAAATGCAAGTGCAGTACTGTTACCTTCTGCAAATCTTGCAAACATACCAAATATAAACCATACGCAGCAAGATTCAAGAACTGATATAACACCTATGATGAATGCTTCAAATGTGAACTATCCTGATAACTCTAATCTGATGTATAATGCTCGAGCCAATCAATTACATTCAATACCATCCAGAAATGTTCAAAGCTCTACTAATAGTCCATTCTTCAATTCACTTACTCAGAATCAAACATTTGATCCCTATAGAAACAGAAACAGAGGAAGAGGATTCACTTCTGGAGGAAAGCCCCAATGTCAAATCTGTGGAAAAACTGGTCACTATGCTGGGCATTGCTGGTTCAGATTTAATCAAACTTTTGTTCCAATAACCGATCAAAACAGAGGTGGTGGTCCTATAAATCAAGTTAACTATCAATCAATGAATACTTTACCATCTCAGTATAATCAACTTGGTCAGCAACAATACCAATCTCCAAATCCTTCCCCACAGAATTTCAAATACAATCCAAATGGAATTCTAGGTCCTTATATGATACCTAACTACTCTCAAACCCAATATCCTTCACAACAGCAACACTATCAACCCAGTGCTCAATTTGTTCAAGCTTTGCAACCGTCTCAAACAATGATAACTCCAAACCTTACAAATACAACTCAACCGCAAAGCTGTGCAATGTATACAGCCACTGCCTCACCTCAAGCTACATCAGATCCCACCTGGTTTACTGACTCAGGTGCATCACACCATGTGACTGCTGATCCAGCTAATCTTGCTGTGAAGACACAGTTTGAAGGTAATCAACAACTCATGGTTGGCAATGGTGAAAACTTGCCGATTACTCATCTTGGTATGAATCTTTTCTCATCTAATAAAGTCAAGGAAAGAACTTTCTATCTTCACAATATATTACACGTGCCTAACATTGCAAAGAATTTATTAAGTGTGTCCCAATTCACTAGAGACAACTCAGTATTTCTTGAATTTCATCCTGAATATTGTGCTGTGAAGGATAAGCTCTCTGGACAAACACTTATGCACGGGAAGGTGGAACATGGTCTTTACTCCTTTAACATAAAGTTTGATAAACATTGTAAAACAGCAAGCAAGTGTAACGGCAAGGCTTTGATGTCTCATGTAAGTGAACCTCATTCCTGTTCTGAATTTTCTTTATGGCACAAGAGATTAGGCCATGCAAACATTAAAGTTGTAAATGCTGTGCTCAAATCTTGTAATAAATCAGATATTAAGGGAACATATGATGTATGTACTGCTTGTAATCTAGGCAAAAGCCATCGCCTACCTTTTAAAAGGATAATAAATAAGAGTAACAGTTTGCTAGAAGTTATTCACAGTGATGTATGGGGTCCTGCCCCTTTGCTGTCATCCAATGGTTTTACTTGGTATGTTATCTTTATGGATGAATATTCACGGCATTGCTGGATATATTTTCTTAAAGAAAAATCTGGAGTGAAACAAGCCTTCATTTTATTCAAGAAACAAGTAGAACTGCAAACAGGAAAGCGAATAAAAATGCTGCAATCAGATGGGGGAGGTGAATTTGATGCTCTGAATAATTTCTTAGCCAATGAAGGAATTAAAAGACTTATATCCTGCCCGTATACTCCTCAGCAAAATGGAATGGCTGAGAGAAAGCATAGGCAGGTGACTGAAATTGGGCTGTCCATTTTAGCTCATAGCTCTATGCCTCTAAAATACTGGGATGAAGCTTTCTACACTGCAGTTTACATCATGAATAGGCTGCCTTCCTCAAGTCTATCCTTCCTAAGTCCCTTTCAAATAATATATGGAACTTTACCTGACTTTGAGATGCTGAAAACCTTTGGTTGCAGATGTTACCCGTATATGAGACCATATAACAGTCATAAGTTTGATTTTAAGTCTCAACCATGCACATTTGTTGGCTATAGCAGTCTTCACAAGGGCTATAAGTGCTTAACTAGTGTTGGAAAGATCATTGTTTCAAGACATGTTGTTTTTGATGAAAATTATTTTCCTTTCTCAGTAACCAGTTCAAAGTCAGTTTCAGAAAATACATCAGTTATTACTACAGTTTTACCTGTCATCACAACTAATCATCAGAATACACAACTGGTCGGCACTGAATGTAATCCTAATGGCAATTCTGAAACCATTTCTACCTCGTCTACTTTTGTGCTAGAAAGAGCACACAATGATCAAAATGAGACCAACAACTCTCCTATCATACCTTGCAGCAATGATGTAATTTCCTCAAGTGAAAATGAATCAGTTTCACATACAAACGAATGTCACACTTCTCAACCATCAACTACTAATAGTCATACAATGATTACAAGATCCAAAGCTGGTATAAGAAAGCCCAAAGTATTTGTTGCAGCTAATGTCTTCATTGTTCCAAAAACTGTCAAAGAAGCTCTAAAAGATAAAGGTTGGTTCAGTGCAATGAAGGATGAATTTGATGCTCTTATGAGGAACAACACATGGATACTTGTACCTCCACCTCCAGGAAGGAAAATTATTGAGAATAAATGGTTGTTTCGTGTCAAAGAACTGGCAAATGGAGAATTAGACAAGCTCAAAGCCAGGGTAGTCGCCAAAGGTTACTTGCAGGTGGCTGGATTTGATTATGTGGAAACCTTCAGCCCTGTAGTAAAATTTGGAACTGTGAGAATTATCCTCACTATTGCTTTACATTTCAAATGGACACTACGTCAGGTAGATGTAAACAATGCTTTTCTAAACGGAACAATCACTGAGGAGGTTTTTATGAAACAAGTTCCTGGATTTGTCGATCAGCAATACCCTGGTCATGTCTGTAAACTACAAAAGTCACTATACGGCTTGAAACAAGCTCCTAGAGCTTGGTTTGACAAGCTCAGTGCAACATTAGTTCAATTTGGCTTTCAGAAAAGCAAGGCTGACGATTCTCTGTTTTACATGATCAAAAGTGGACACAGATTATATGTCTTGGTGTATGTAGATGATATCATAGTGACAGGCTCCTGTTGCAGTGAGGTTGAAAAATTCATAGCCATGTTAGATACTGCTTTTTCACTAAAAGATATGGGTGACTTACATTTCTTTCTAGGAATTGAAGTGTCTTCACTCAAGAATGGATCCTTGTTCTTAAAGCAGTCCAAGTATGTTAAAAATCTACTCCTCAAAACTAATCTCAGTGATGCCAAACCTGCTATATCACCTATGGTATCCACTGTTCAATTATCTGCTCAACTTGGAGAAGAATTCAACAACCCAGTATTGTACAGAAGTACAGTAGGAGCACTCCAATATGTTACATTAACCAGACCAGACATAAGTTTTGCTGTAAACAAAGTTAGTCAATTCATGGCTACCCCTCGTGATTCTCACTGGATTGCTACTAAAAGGATATTGAAGTATCTGGCGGGAACTGTGGATTATGGAATTGAGTATAAACAGTCTACTTCTTTAGATATTAATGGTTTTTCAGATGCTGATTGGGCTGCTTGTTTGGATACCAGAAGATCCACTTCTGGCGTTTGTATTTTTCTGGGAGCTAATCCAGTTATCTGGTCTGCACGTAAACAACCAACGGTTGCACGATCAAGTGCAGAAGCAGAATATAGAAGCCTTGCATCAGCTGCTACTGAAGTAACCTGGATCCAATCTGTTCTATCTGAACTACAAATTCCTTGTAAAAAAATGCCGGTCCTATGGTGTGACAATACAAGTGCTATTGCGTTATCTTACAATCCTGTGCTGCATTCAAGAACCAAGCATATTGAGCTAGATTATCACTACATCAGAGAGAAAGTTATTATGAAGCAGCTAACAGTCCAATATGTACCAACATTTGATAAAAAGGCAGACATTCTCACCAAGGCGTTATCCACTACACAATTCTTGTTTCTGCGAGACAAACTTGGTATCACTTGTGTGTCGCCAAGTTTGAGGGGGGATGTAAAGACAGGAGATGATTATGAAATATATGATGGCTGATGCATAGGCTTACAGTGACAAAGGAAGGGCTTATAAGCAATGATAAGAAGGCTTACAAAGTTACAGTGACAAAGGAAGGGCTTACAAGCAAGCAATGATAAGAAGGCTTACAAAGTTACAGTGACAAAGGAAGGGCTTACAAGCAATGATAAGAAGGCTTACAAGGATCACAAACAATAAAATGTAAAACAGAGCATCAGCTGAGCGTACAAACTGAGCTCTATGTCTACAAACTGAGACCTATGTTGGTTATAAATACAAAACATATCTCGTGTAAATAATATAACAAAAATTACAATAAACAAAAGAAAAAGCAATTCAGTAAAACAAGACATTCGACTTCATCTTCTTTATTCTTTTCAATTTCAGTTCTTCTTCTCTGTATTCATTTCTCTGTTTTGCAACATTTAAGTTTTCTTTACAATACGTACATATATACATGCTATGTATAAGCCAAATATTTGGACCAATTCAATTATGTACTATATATACTTGCTCTTTTAGGGCTAAATTAATATTGTCCTTTAAATACATGCTCATAATGATCAAATGAATATTTTATTCAAATAAACATTTGTTATATTTGAACACCCTTACTTTGATAATATTAACATGTGTTCATATTTTAATTTCTATCAAGCAAGTGTTTAGACAACCAAGCCAAGAGAAAAATTCATATTAACACATATTGATGATATAGACACACCTTTTCAACAAACAATTGAGCTGTTTGAGTGGATCTTTCAAAATCGTTGGCTAACACACGAGTCAGGGCACCCCTGTGTATAAGAATGAAGTGAAAACAGAGTTCATAAAATTTATTTAGCCATTAATGATCACACGTTTTTTGCATCGAATATAATACAAAACTAATTTTATGCCAATATAGCAGGAAACAACCTATTAAAAAAACTAGACATTAATTATCATGTAGGGATAGTGGGATAACACTATATTCAGAATCACATAAACAATTCAAATTATCACATTCATGCTCACATAATTTTATCTCAGCTACCAATTATTTAATTTAGCATTACTCTCCATGAAATTCAGACAAAGATGAGACATTGTCTGAGAGCTCACAACATGACAGCAAATTTAAGTCTATAATAACATTGTTCTAAGTTAGTCTTCCTTCTAATAACATTCAATTTAGATAAAGTTGTGTCAAATTTTAGTAGTAAACTAAATTGGATGTCATGAATACATCTTGATTCTCCAATTGGGCCTACTATTAAAGAAACACCTAACGGGCTAATTTCTATGTATTTGGATGTGTGTTATAAGATTTGGACAACTTGGACGTGTAACAAGAGTATTTACAAAATAAAACTTTAATTTGGAAAGTATTATTGAGCAGCTGTCACATTTATTGGCGTATCTTTTCCATCCGATGTCCAATTGAAATGATTCAAAATGAGTTGGAAAGCTGATTCAAAGGGCTATATATGTTATGAAGAACATATTTTCCAATTCTGAAGTTTACCATACAAAAAATAGCCTACAAATAACGTCTAAAATTCTGTCAAATCATTTCCTTATTAGTTTAGTAATTTATTTGGTAGGATTTGATATTTATTTTATTTTATAGGATTTAATGTTTAATTTTTAACAATTATATTTATAATTTTTAAATTTAAATTATTATCTAGGATTTTATGTATAGCCTATAAATATATAAAGGTTGATTATTGTAAAAAAAAAAAGACTTTGAATATAATTTATAAGAGGTTTTTCACTTTCTTTCTTTGAGAATTTTTATTTAAATTTATCAAGAGTCATGTTGTGACGTTCAAATCCTAAGTTTATCACTCACATCTCCTTATTTTTGAGCGTGGAGTCTAATTCTTCATTTTTAATACCAAGATTTTTATTTCGTTATAAATAACGAATCATCGTCCTTTTTTTTTCTTTTTTTTCAAATTATAATATGATTTAGAACGATTTAGGTGATTTTCGTATCATGTGCCAGGATTGCATTATTGTTTTTAGTTCTATACACAATTTGGTAAATTTCTGACAATAAATTTCAAACAAAATTAAATTACCAGTAATAATTTTCTTTCATTTGTTTACTTATAAAATAAGGGGTTTTTGTCTAAAATAGGCAAAATCCTTAAGATAGTTTAAAAAAGGACAACCTTGTGTAAAAGTTTAGAAATGGGCAAAATTCTATTTACTCTCCCAGTAGCCGGTTTGATTGAGTCATTTAGTTTCCCACCAAAGTAATTTTCTTTCTTCTTCTCCCTCCAACTACGCACCCTCTCTGTTTTTTTTTTCAGTGATTTTCTCTCCATTGTTGCGTCTCATCCCGAAAAAATTTCAAAAATGAGATTAGTAATACCGAAAAATGCGATTGGAAGTGATATATTTTCAAAAAATTGCCAACTATTTGGTTGATACTTTCGCGAGGAACTGATATGGGTGTTATTTAAAGAGATTTTTGGTTGAAAAATCGTATTAAACTGTTACCCCAAATCAATAATCATTAATCGAAGTGTATTTTTGGCCGTGTGTAATGAACCAGATATACCCTGAGATATACCAGATATACCCTGAGATATACCAGATATACCCTGAGATATACCAGATATACCAGATATACCATGAGATATACCAGATATACCCTGAGATATACCAGATATACCATGAGATATATCAGATATACCTTGAGATATACCAGATATACCCTGAGATATACCAGATATACCAGATATATCCTAAGATATACCAGATATACCCTGAGATATACCAGATATACCAGATATATCATGAGATATATCAGATATACCTTGAGATATACCAGATATACCCTGAGATATACCAGATATACCATGAGATATATCATATATACCCTGAGATATACCAGATATACCTTGAGATATACCAGATATACCTCGAGATATACCAGATATACCATGAGATATACCAGATATACCATGAGATATACCAGATATACCCTGAGATATATCAGATATATCCTGAGATATATCAGATATACCAGATATACCAGATATATCCTGAGATATACCAGATATACCAGATATACCATGAGATATATCAGATATACCAGATATACTTGGTATATACCATGAGATATACCAGATATACCCTGAGATATACCAGATATACCATGAGATATACTCTGAGATATACCAGATATACCCTGAGATATACCAGATATACCAGATATACCCCCAGATATACCCTGAGATATACCAGATATACCATGAGATATACCAGATATACCAGATATACCCTGAGATATACCAGATATACCAGATATATCATGAGATATATCAGATATACCTTGAGATATACCAGATATACCTTGAGATATACCAGATATACCCTGAGATATACCAGATATACCCCGAGATATACCTTGAGATATACCAGATATACCAGATATACCATGAGATATACCAGATATACCAGATATACCCTGAGATATATCAGATATATTCTGAGATATACCAGATATACCATGAGATATATCAGATATACCAGATATATCCTGAGATATACCAGATATACCATGAGATATATCAGATATACCAGATATATCCTGAGATATACCAGATATACCATGAGATATACCCTGAGATATCATGAGATATATCAGATATACCAGATATACTTGGTATATACCATGAGATATACCAGATATACCCTGAGATATACTCTGAGATATACCAGATATACTCTGAGATATACCAGATATACCCTGAGATATACCAGATATACCCCCAGATATACCCTGAGATATACCAGATATACCATGAGATATACCAGGTATACCAGATATACCAGATATATCAGATATATCTTGAGATATACCAGATATATCCTGAGATATACCAGATATACATGTTTGATATACCACACTATTCATCTTCTTCCTCAACAATGAGATAATGCAGAGCTTCACAATGAGATAGTAATGGTCGAGTGTTTTGTGCATCCTCACTGTTCGTCTTCTTCCTTAACAAAATTTGTGGGGATTCAATAATAGAGAGTGGAGAAGGAGAGGGAGAGGGAGAGGGAGAGTAATGCTCAGAGTCGTGCAAACGTTTGGAACTGTTCAAATTCTTTCAAACGGTTTACAAATAAGTTATCGGCTAGTAAATGAGGTTTTGGGTGAACGGTTAAAAAAAGCCCATTTTTAAAAAATAATACAAGTATGCACTTTTTTAAACTATCTTAAGAATTTTGCCTATTTTAGACAAAATTCCTAAAATAAGCACTTAATAAATTAGAGTCACACACAAATAATATGAATCCAGTAACTTGATTCTCCTAGAAAAGTTGGGAATTAAATTCATGCATAAAAACTCAAAACTTATTTTCCCAAATTAACCTTTTCTAAAAATAATTATTATTGCATACATTTTAGTAAACAACTATTTTTAATCCGATTCCACAATAATACAATTAAGTAGCAAATTAATTTCGATGCTTCTTCTTTCCAAGTTTCTGAATTTCCAGTTTCTTTCAAATTCAATTAAGAATTAGTAATTGTGCCCTATATGTTATGTCTCAGTTTGAGGAAGTATTGGACAACCAATAAAAACATCTCAGAATAAAGTTATTTATTTCCATCCATGCATTTAAGGTTAATTTATTTGGAATCTCTATGGATTATCTCCAGTTCTTGACAAAGCCTTTTCTCAATCCAATCAAGATAAAGTAGGAAAATGGTCAATGAAACAGCCATAGACCAGATTAGTTTTAGAATGAAAAATAAGTTCATAAAACAAGTACTGTTTTGGTCAAGCTTGGATCTTTAATATGCAAAAACAAGGCTGTGCAATTCAAGTTGCTCTGACCAATTTGTTAGGAACCCATCAAGACCAATTTGTATGCTTAACTTCAATTAACAAATGACAATAATTTGTTATGTGCTGGTTCTAGTTCTACATTTATGTTCCTATATTCATTGTTTATTATACAAAATAACAAAATTAAATGATTTGGTTCCCTTCTTAAAAAAGTTATGTTAATACAGTAGGAAACAACATATCAGAAACCTACATTTAAATAACTAAGCATAATTCATAATGCAGGGTTATTGAGATTTCAATTCAATTCAGAGATCTGTGCGTAATTTGTCATGACTATATTTTATAATCAAGTTTCAAATGGTTTTATTAAGATCATGTTCAAATAATGATAAGATATTGCAGCAAATGTCGGAGAACTCACAACATGACAGCAAATTAAGCCTGTCAACACATGGTTAAGAAAAATACAAAAGAAGAAAGAAGGAAGAAGAAAAAAAGAGACTAGCATTTATTAGAATGCAAAAGTTGTTTATAAAAATTATAAGCTAAGCTGCAAAATAAATAAGAAAAGAAAAAGACTAAAATAAATTTATAATAAAATATTAATTACTCTAATATTCCTCTTCAAACTCACGATGCAGCTGCAAAAAGTATTGAGAGTTTGCCAACTAGAAAACGAAAGCGTGAAATAGCATGTGACTTGGTAAAGAAGTCTGCAATTTGCAAAAAAGGAACAAAAGGCAAGATAATGGTGCCTTACTTGGGGTGATGACGAGTAAAATGATAATTGATTTTAATATGCTTGGTGCGTTCATAAAAAACTGAGTTATGAGCAATTTGGATAGCACACTGATTGTCACAATGCATAGGAGTGGGATGAGAAAGAAAAACACTCATATGTGCGAGTAGCCAACGTAACCAAACAATTTCTTTGGTAGTAAATGTCATAGCACAATACTTTGCCTCAGTAGAAGATTGAGAAATAACAGTTTGCTTCTTGTTCTTACAAAAATACAAGAATCATCCAGAAAGATACAGAAACTAGTGATGGACTTGCGATTTGTGGGATCACAACCATAACCAGCATCAGAGTATGCATGTAGCTCTAAGGTAGAGGTGGATGGAAATAAGAGATTCTGAAAAATGGTGCCCCGAATATACCACAAAATACGTAGAACTGCTGTCCAATGAATGGTAGTAAGAGGAGCAACAAACTGACTAATAATATGAATAGCATAAGTAATGTTCGGACAAGTAATAGTAAGGTAGACCACGCTGCCAACAATAGTTCGACATAAAATAGGATCATGCAAAGGAGTACTATCAGAAGGAGAATACTGAACATTGTGTTCATAAAGAGTATCAACAATTTTCGTATCGGTAAGGCAAGTCTGCTAAAAAATGTCAAGAGTATATATATACCATATATATATATGTATGTATGTATGTGATTTTTGGGTTTAAATGCTCATTCTAAACACACCATTGTATCAACTATCTTGGAAAAGTTTTCAAAACTTGTCTATTACCAACAACCAAAAATAAATTATATGGTAGAGATTGTTGAGCCATGTGATTAAATTATATGGATACTAATGGGCTATAATTTATCAGCCCAATGATATATACAAGTTGGGTAATCAAGCTGATATTGCAAATGAGCAAAGGGCGTGATCAATTGATGCATGTGTCCCAAGTTGACAATTGGCTATTCAAAGAAGTTTGAAACCATCTATAAATAGAAGCATCATTCAACACTTCAAGTCATCCCAACATGAGCAAAACAATTGAATCCAACTATGGTAATGCATCCTATAGTAATATACAAAAAGAACGTATTAAGTAAGTATTGACTAATTTTGATAATGCATTTTTTATAGAATATAAATCAGTTAAAAATATAATGGAGAAAAGAGAAGAAAAAAATAGGTAAAAATTATTGTTTTCGTTGTAAGGATGAAATAACCAAAAATGCCGAAATAATCTTCATTAAAATTGCATGTGCTAGTCATCTGTAAAAATTGCACTAAATTGATAATTTTTTAAAATGTGGATATCACTTAGGTATCAATTAATAATAAAGATAAAAAAAGTACCAAAAATAAAATTATGGTATTACTAAGGTAGCGAACCCGTTTCATTACATTCTGTCATTTTGGATAAAATTAGTATTATATGTATTAAATGATGTATTGGTTACTAATTGAATGTAAAATTGGTGATGAAATGATGAAATGTCATACAAATTGATGTATACATTAAGTTGTGATTAAACAGTGGAAGTAGGGTCATAGAAATCTCTTAGATTATGTCATTTGTGTCATTTGGTTCTTTAAATTATAAGTGGTATCATTTGATTTATTAGTTTTAGAAAAATGAGCCAATTAAGAATAAAACACATAATTTTAGTAATTTTTAATTAAAATACTATTTTTAAATTAATAATTTAATATTAAAAATATTAAAATAATATAATTTTTTTCTTAATTGGTATATTAAAAAATAATATTGTAATTAAAAAATGATTAAAATTATGTATTTTGTCTTTAATTAACCTATTTTTGTAAAATTAAGAAACCAAATAACATCATTTATAATTTAAATAATCAAATGACATAGTTTAAAGACCTCTATGACATTTTTTTCAAAAAAAAAAAAAAAGTATTGGTATTTTATTCATCATATATCAAAGTGGCACATTTACGGAAACTTCTATTGCTGCAAAGAATGTCAATGGGGGTGAGATGAAACCAAATAATATTTTACCCAAAATTGAAACTGAAGCCAAAATATTATACTATATCTAAAACTGAAACCAACATATATAAATTCAGGGAATCTCATTAGGTAGCAATTACTTGTTCGGAGCTCCAAAAATCAAAATTTAACATTTTTTTTAAATTTAAAATATTTTAGAAAACATTAAATTAAAAAAATAATTTTTATAAATTAATAATAATAATGTGTTTTGCATACTTAATATATTTTGTTTCATTTTTCTTAATAAATATTTAACTATAAGTATTTTTATTTTTACATATATCAAAATTTATTTTTTTAATAAAATATAAATTTATAATTCCAGATATTGGGGTTGGATTACCCCACCTCAAAATTGAACCCAAAATTTTAAAAAGGATAAATACCAAACTTATTGAAAAAATCTATCTAAAATTTTCAAAATACTTAAGCCATTGAGTTACATGCAGGGAAGTTGACATCCCTAGTTGCTGCACTAAAAATATGTTTGATTGATAGTAATCATAATCGTAATAAAAATTATTCAGAGTATTACTGTTTTTGATTTGACTATATTCTGTAATGGAATGTAAAAGGATTACAGTAGTATCAGTAATCATCATTACACCTGCAGCCCTCTGTAATCCTCATTACTCATTCAATCTCTCTAT
Source organism: Elaeagnus macrophylla (assembly GCA_029378325.1). Classification (NCBI taxonomy): domain Eukaryota; kingdom Viridiplantae; phylum Streptophyta; class Magnoliopsida; order Rosales; family Elaeagnaceae; genus Elaeagnus; species Elaeagnus macrophylla. The sequence continues at coordinate 11,189,613 of CM055649.1, read as the reverse complement.
TTTTCTCACAATTTGTATAATCATTTATGATTTTTTTGCTCATTCTATCTCTTGTAGTAACAAAAAAAAAGTTTATTTTTTAATTTTATTTATAATTTTATAATCTTTATTTTAATTACATTGCTTAAACAAATACTGTAATAGTAATAATATTATTTCATTTAATTCAATTCTATTACAATTGTCATTTTTATTTTCTTTACTTTTACATTCAACGAGCCAAACGTCACCTAAATTATGTCTACCTCATGGGCAGTCCATATCTTATAGCAAACTCTCGAATCAGGTCTAACCCATTTTGGCTTCATATGTTTGTAAGGGGTTAAATTAATACATTTTTAGTCTATATATTCTTTTAATCATAAAACAACTTAGTTCATATTCTTTTAAATAAAATAATATAGCCTCTGTTGTTTTAAATTTGCATCAATCAATTACAAGATATAACGTCTATGCTGTTAATAGAAGACTATCATCTGATTTCATCGTGATACTAAGTTGAAGAGGAATAACGTGAAATTATCTTTAATCTCCCATAACAGTTGTTTCTTGCTTTTTTTGTGTTTTCTTTCATCTTCTACAAAAATGGAGGCAGTTAATATTGTGCAAAAATTTCAAATTTTCTATCTAATTAATTTGTAGCTTTCTCACTATCCAGACAAAAAAAAAAAAAAATTGTATCTCTCTCCATCTTTCTTCGTTTTCACTATAATTTACCATCATCTTTTGGCTCTATCATTATTAATTTCTATTAACCCCAGAAATTTAAGCTAATAAATCATGCAAAAGAGGGAATTGTGCTAAGAAGACTTGTTTAGTAAGACATGGGTATCAATATAACAAATTAAAAATAGTGGATTTAGTCAACCCATAGATTGAAGCCCATTTTATATATTATCTTTTGATTGTTGCAAATTTAAAAAATTTAGGATTAAATAATTTCATTTGAAAGAATATGAACTAAATTGTTTCATAAGCTGAAATAATAGGTACTAATCCATTGATTAATTTACGGGAGATATTGTCCGTCATCTTTCTAGTAGAATTGTTAAAGCTTTGATTATCATTTTATCTATAAAAAAAAATTATAAAAAAATAACTTAGATCACTCTTTTAGCAACAACAGGAAAAAAAAATAATAATAATACACAAGTTTGTAATAGTTTCATATCATGTAGAAGTATGTAATTAGGTACAAGTAATAAATCGTGCAGGCTCTTTGCATATAAGTAATCAATTACCTCTCTATTCATGTTATTTAAGATATATCAAAAACATTGTAATATATAATAAAGAAAATTGTCAAAAAAGTTACTAGGATATTGGTCTCAATAATTATATGACTTAAGCAATTTCTCATTAAAAATTAAATAACTTAGCTAAAAAATCGTTGGGATAAGTCCTAGTGAATGGAGTATCCCACATCGCTTCTGTGTGTGTGTGTTTGCGAGTATATATCCTTAAACTGCATCACCAGTATTAACTGGTGTTTGTGGTTTAAGTGATTAACTTAGCTAAAAAACCGTTGGGATAAGTCCTAGTGAATGGAGTATTCCACATCGCTTCTGTGTGTGTGTGTTTGCGAGTATATATCCTTAAACTTCATCACCAGTATTAACTGGTGTTTGTGGTTTAAGTGATTAACTTAGCTAAAAAACCGTTGGGATAAGTCCTAGTGAATGGAGTATCCCACATCGCTTCTGTGTGTGTGTGTTTGCGAGTATATATCCTTAAACTGCATCACCAGTATTAACTGGTGTTTGTGGTTTAAGTGATTAACTTAGCTAAAAAATGTCCCAATATAATAAAAATAATAACAATCATTAATTAGTGTTACATATTTTCAAAAGTTTCGAGAAGTATAGAGTAACAAATTGTACCCTACGGAATAGTAGTAATCAAAGTCACAAGTCTACCTCTCCTCTTCTAATAAGAAAGTCCACTCATGCTAAATTCAAAACTTGATCAGTTTCGAAGGAAGTTACTGAGATGGAGATGGACATCAATAATGGAATTTTTTTTTCTATGCAAAAATATTATAAAAGAGCGAATATATTTTATAAGAGAAAGAAATTCAAATATTTATGACCTTTACACATTAAGGGATGACTTTTGGTTCAACTAGTGGACAACTTTTGGTGACCAGCGAAAAATTTATAATAATAAAATTAATATTTTAATAATATTAAATATTAAATAAATTTAAATTATTATAATTAATAATTTAAACTATTTTTAATTAGATGAATGTTAAAAAAATAATGTAAAATTTATTTTTTTAATTGTTAAAATATATAATTTGAACATAATAAATACTATTTTTATTATTATAAATTTTGAGGATACTATTTTTTTTTCTTTATTTTAAGCCATATCTCCGTATAGAAAATTTATATTTTTTAAAGTAATAATTATAAATACATGTATTATACTTAATTTATTAAAATATTAAAAATAATTATAATTAAATTTATTTTAATTAAAACTAAAATATTAAAATTTTGATATAATATTTTAAATAACCTTACAATTGTCAGTACTTTAAATATTAATTAATGATTTATGCTTCATTAATAAATAAAAAAATTCCTAAGGGGAAAGGGCAATACAAATCCCTACTTTATAATATATGGGCATTTTTTTCCAAAATTTTATAAGGTATATGTATGGGCACGTATTTATAATCTTATACATAATATAATATAATATAAATATAAATATAAATTAAAATCTCAATTAAAAAGGTGTCCATTATTCTGACTTTAGTACTTTATTATATTCTTTGAAAATATCAATTAATTTTTCTTCTTTCTTCTCTTTTCTCTTTTTCACATTGAGTTGGTTAGTTTTGGGCCAATATTGTTGGAAAAGCACCAACGACTTTTATTGTTTTCTTTGCACGAAGAGGAAAATGGGTGCTTTTTATTTTTATATTGAATTGTTCATCTCCTCAGTCTTTATGGGAGGGAGGTTTTATTGGATTTAGTGTTTTAATAATCATTATATTTAATTAAAAAAATATATATTAATTAATATTATCAGACTAATAAATTAATAATATTTGCATTTAATAAAATGAATAACAATAATTCAATTTAATTTATAGAAAGATAAATTTATTTTTATGAAATATTTATCACTAAATGCATATAGTAGTTTGACTTATTAACCTTTGTAGTTTGACTCGTTAAAATTTATAATAATAAAATTATTTTTTTAATAATATTAAAATTTAATACTGTTTAATATTAAAAAAAATTAAATTATTATAATTTAATTTAAATAGTGTTTAATTATAAAAATGTTAAAAGAAATGATGTCAAATTTATTTTTTAATTGTTAAAATATATGATTTAAATATAAGTATTATTTTTATTATTATAAGTTTTAAGGATGCTATTTTATTTTTATTTTTCTGTATTTTAAGTCATATCTCCGTATGGCAATTTTCTATTTTTTAAAACACTAATAATAATTACACTTAATTTATTAAAATATTAAAAATAATTATATTTTATTTTATTTTAATTAAAACTAAAATATTAAAATTTTGATTTAATATTTTAAATAACCTTACAATTGTGAGTATTTTAAATATTAATTAATGATTTATGCTTCATTAATAAATAAAAAAATTCCTAAGGGGAAAGGACAATACAAAGCACTACTTTATAATATATGAGCAATTTTGTTCAAAATTTTATGAGGTGTTTATTTGGGCATGTATTTATAATCTTATACATAATATAATATAATATAAATATAAATATAAATTAAAATCTCAATTAAAAAGGTGTCCATTATTCTGACTTTAATAGTTTATTATATTCTTTGCAAATATCAATTATTTTTCTCTTTTTCACATTGAGTTCGCTAGTTTTGGGCCAATACTGTTGGAAAAGCACCAACGACTTTTATTGTTTTCTTTGCATGAAGAGGAAAATGGGTGCTTTTTATTTTTATATTGAATTGTTAGTCTCCGCAGTCTTTATGCAGTATTTTAATAATCATTATATTTAATAAATAATATGTATATTAATTAATTTATATTATTAAATTAATAAATTAATAGTATCTATATTTAACAAAACGTATAATAATAATCTAATTAAAAAAAATTAATTTATAAAAAGATAAATTTATTTTTATAAAATATTTATTATTTTATATTTTCTCTCTTCTTTTTTTCCCATTTTAATATGAACACAATTATATCTATTCTAACAATTATGTTTACCTCTACCATTCTCTTTGTTCTAGAAATAATTAGCTAGCCGATATAGAATAATATCACTAAAATTTATAACAGCAAAAATAAGACTTAAATAAAATTAAACGAGATTCAATTGACCAAAGTTTAACATTAAATAAGCCTAATTGACTTGATTTTAACTTGAATGATGTCAATGGTGTTTAATGGTAAATTTTTTTTATTTTTTTTAAAGTACAAATGTATGAACCGGGCACAAAATATGTTATTTTATAATTATAATTTTTAAAGGACGTTACAAATATTGTTTTTCTATAATAATAATAATAATAATAAAATCTTATAAATAAGAAGCTGAAATAATGAAATGAAGAGGTAGGAGAAAATAGTTCTACTCTTCCCCAATAAGAAACTCATCAGAAATGGAATATAATTCAGGGGTTCAAGTTATCTCAGCTCCTCCAATGCAACTACAGTACAACTCACCATCTTTATCTAGAAAACCTCTTCTTCTTTCAAATAATGCAGTACAACAACCAGAGAATAATAATGAAATTGTAGTTAGAGCAAATTTGTTGACACCATTGGGTAGCCCAATTAGAAGGGTAATTCAACTAACAAGGCTAGATCCACAAGATGCTTGGCTTCCAATTACTGAATCAAGAAATGGAAATTCATATTATGCTGCTTTTCATACCCTTTGCTCTGGAATTGGTATTCAAGCCCTTATTGTGCCAGTTGCTTTCACTATTCTTGGATGGTATATTATATACTTGTGATTTGCTTCTCTTTATATTAGTAATTTCATCTTGAAGATCGTTAAGGGACCAAAGGGTGGTAATATTGGATAATTTACTAACAATAATTACTCTGTATTTTGGGCAGGACATGGGGAGTTATATGCTTGACAATTGCATTTGTGTGGCAGCTTTACACTTTATGGTTGCTAGTCAATCTTCATGAGTCTACTGATACTGGGATGCGATTTAGCAGATATCTCCAACTGTTCAGTGCTACTTTTGGTCAGTATTAAAAAAAAAAAATAAGTGAATAGATTGGTTAAAAAGTTTGATTATTCTCTCTTTCTCTCTCTTGCCCTTTTCTTCTTTTTTTTTTTTCCTCAAGTACTAAGGTCCATAACTTTAAGCAAATTAACATTTTAATTTCTTGGCTTTAATTAAGCTTGTACTTTTGTAAAAGAATATACATTTTTTGTGATGAGTTTTATTAGGCCTGTTTTGTCACCATTTTTGTTTTCAATTTTTTTTGTTTTTTATGTTTGAAAATATTTTTTTTTGTTTTCAAATTCTTTGTTTTTGAAAAAAAACATAATTTTCTTTGATAATGAGTTTTATTTTCTGTTTTTTTAATATGAAAATAGAACATAAAAAACTTGTTTAGTAAAATTGCGTTACATTTTCTATTTTTTATATTTATTTTTTATTTAATACTTACATTTGCTCTTTTATGTTCTCAATTTTAATTTTTTTTTATTAAGAACAAGCATAGAATAGAGAGGTTGGGCCCTGAACTTTGTGAAAAGAATGTGTTAGTGTATTATTTTTAAAAACGTCTTTTTTCAAGTTAAAAACTTGAGTTTAAAAAGAAAAAAACAAAGAACATTACAAAATAAACCCTGAACAAGTTTTCATACTAAAGAAAACATAAATCAGATGTTGTTACCTAACAAGTTTTTTTTTTTAATTTTTTTAATTTTTTATAACAAATAAATTAAAGGAAAAAATAAGTTTTTTGATAGATTCTTATTCAAGTTTAAAATAATAGACTAGAAAATGGAACTCGTTTTTAATTAAAACGAAAATTGAAAATAAAACTACTTACTAAACACTAGGTTTTAAAAGAGTGAAATGAGGCCGTATGAGGCAAAAATTTCAAAATAAAAAATAAAAAACTTAAAATAAATAGTAGCACGACATTAATTATAACAAAATAATATCTAGTACAAATAATAAGGACTTAAAAATAAGCAATTAAAAGTGTAAAACAAAAAGTAATTAAAAAAAATGAAAAAATATCACCTAAATAAGAACTAAGAGAGAGAAGAAAGTGCAAAATAAATCAGAGAAGATGGGTACAGAATATGTTCAATATGGAAAAATAAATAAATAAATAAACGAGGGTTGTTGCACTAAAATTTATGTATAAAAAAGAAAAGGTTTAGGGTTTAGAAAAAAAAAAAAAAAACGAGAGTATTTTTGTATAAAAAGTAGGGGTTATTGGTCTAAAAATTTTAAATCAGACTTAAAGAAATGAAGTAGCTCAAGCCTCAAGGACAAGTGAGAAGGGTCAAAAATGGTATAAAAAAAAATAGTTGTTGTTTCTAATATTCTTTAAGTTTAAGCAATGCTATATATCATAACTTATAATTTATCTCAAGTTGAGATATTATTCTATGATTGATAAAAAAAATTACATTGTGCGTCGTACTTATTGCAAAAAAAAAAAATACAATCACTTACATAAATTGGACCCAGTTTTATGTTATAATCCTACTAATTTAACTCATTTACATCAAAGTTTAGAGAAATAAGCCTTTACTTGCCTTGGAACAAAGTTTTGAGGAGTAAGCCTTAGTCAATTGAAGAGCAAGATGAGGCTCAAAGAAACTTAGCGAGGCAGAGTACTAAGCAGAAAATTGGAAAGTCGTTTATAAAATGAATTATTTTTCTGTAAAATAGTTGACATAAATTAACAGTTGAAGACATTGACAAAACAGGGGAGAAGATGGGGAATATACTAGCGGCATTTCCAATAATGTACCTATCAGGAGGAAACTGCGTGGCTCTGATAATAGTGGGAGGTTCAAGCTTAAAGCTTTTCTTCGAAATTGTGTGTGGTCATGAGTGCAATGCAAAGCCATTGACGACTGTGGAATGGTACTTAGTGTTCACTAGCATTGCTGTGCTGCTTTCTCAACTACCCAACTTGAATTCCATAGCAGGAGTTTCTTTAATTGGAGCAATCACAGCAATAAGCTATTGCACCATAATGTGGCTTGTTGCTGTTACTGAAGGTAGGCTTGATGGTGTGTCTTATCAACCTGTTAAAGAAGAATCCAATATTGCTATGATCTTTAGCGTTCTAAATGCTCTTGGCATTATTGCTTTCGCTTTTAGAGGTCACAATCTCACCCTTGAAATTCAGGTACTCCTTTTTCTTTTTTTTGTGCAATTTGATGTTTGTTAATCATAGAAGAAAAACAATACTCATAAACTTTACTTTAAAGTCGTATACAACCAAAATGATATGAATTAGTAGCCTATGCACTATTTGGCGTGTTGCAGTGCCACCAATACGCTATTTTCTTATTCTAGTTCAAATCATATCTTGTAAACAATCTTTTCTTGTCTTTTTACTTACAAATTCATAATAAGTAGTAATTAAACAAAGTGAGAAATTGCAAAAGTTCATATTCTATGTAAATTCTTATTTTTTGTGCTGTCTCTAAATTGTCTTACAGGCAACCATGCCTTCAACTGAGAAGAATCCATCTCGCGTGCCAATGTGGAAAGGTGTACAAGTTGCATATTTGATTGTTGCTATGTGTTTGTTTCCCCTTGCAATTGGTGGATATTGGGCCTATGGACACAAGGTATAATCAATGTTTAACTCCTTTTTTTATTTGTGATGCTTAACTACCTAAGGTTCATTCTGAAAACAATACTTATATTCATCCAGATAAGTTATCAAAACTTGCATAATAAAAGATAAATAGATGATAAAAGCAGATCTATTTACTCTATTCAATTATATTCTGGTAATTAAGTTGATAATTTATCTTGACTTTAAATAAAATGACTTTTTTTTTAAAAATTGCTGTTTGATTTTGGAAAAAATTCATATGTTATATCCCAAATTATTTGTTTTTTCCTTCATCTCCCCAACTGCAAAGTGATATGTGTATTTTAAAAACAAATTAAAATTTTAATAAAACTTATGTTACATTGTTAGTAATACTTATTGTTTCAAGTTATCTGTCTTCTAATTACAGAATAACATGTATATTTTTTTTAATTTATAAAATAATTATATAATTTAATAACTTGATTTATCAATTTTTATTTTCGACCCAACAAAGTATGATTGACTTCTTAGTTTAATGTAAATAAATATTAATATTTAAATTTATATTAAATTAATAAATACACTTATTTTGATTTTAATATTAAAACATAGTCAATTTTATTTGTCATATTGTTTGTGATTTTTAGAATTATAAATTTTACTAAATCATTATTATCATTAGAATATATTTTTAACTTTCATTAATATGAGTTACAAAAGTTTTATCGAATAGCAATGTATAATTGTATGTATATAAAAATTAGAGTTTTTAGTCTTGATTCTTATTTATTTTTCTTTCTTGTGAAAATTTTCAACAATATTGCTAATTTCAAATTGATGGTGTTTATGTAATTAATTTTACAATTTGAGCATTTAGTAATACAAAATTATTCGTTAATATTCATTAGCAACTTGTAAAATAATCTTACTATTTTTCTGTATGAAATTTGCTTCTTATACTTAAATCAACTTTATTGCATAATTATTATAAAAACCATATACATCTTATTCGGTTTCGAATTCGAACCCAATTTGAAGTATCTCTTTTTAAGACTTTAGTATGAAAAAACTCTATTCTTTTACCTTCATTTTATTTATCACATTTTTTTAATATTATATTGACATTAGATAACCCATCATCAATAAAATATTACTTTGATAAAAATTATTGTCGAAACTCATTATCCTTTATAAAAAATTCATTGAGATTAACAAAATTACTAAAAGTTATAAATTTTAATTATATATATTTATAAAGTTATGACATAGAAAAAGATAATACATGACAAATCAATTTGGTTAAAGTTTTAATATTGATGGAACTACAAAAAAATATTTTACTTTTATAATATATTATAAATTAATAAAATTATTTTTAAATAAAAATATAAATTGTAATTTCTATTAATTTAATTTTCTTAATTAGTTTTTATTGTGATATATTAATAATAGTATTGAATTATATCAAATTTTTTGAACAAATTAGAAATAAAAAAACAATTGCATTAGTATAATTAGTATAAAGTATAGATAAAATACCTATGTTTTATTGATTATTTTTCTGAAATTTAACGAAGTAAAATAACTTGCATACAATTAAACAATATGAAATTAAAAAAAGAACAATTATAGGTCTAATTCATAGATTTGATAAAATTATTGAAACTCATATGTTATATCTTTCATGTCATTTAAAACTAAAAATATATTTCGATGAGAATAATAATGCATTTTATTTATAAAAAAAATGGTAAAGCTATGACATTAAAAAAAAATGATTAACAATATAACAAATAAAGTTGATTATGTTTTAATATTTACAATCGTGAAGAGAGCTAATGAAGTGATTGCATTTATTTATTTAATGTAAAGTTTAATTTTAATTTCAATTTCAATACTTATTTGCATTGAGCTTAGAATTCATGCTTTATTTGATTAAAAGGAAAATTTGTTATGCAATAAATTTTATTGAACTATTGAAAATTTTAAAAATATTCTAAAAATAAAATGCGAAAGAGACAACTGTACTAATGTAAATTTAAAAAAATGATAACTCTCATATATCTTATTGTTGACAGAAATTTTATTGAAGATTTATTTTTTAAAAAAAATAAGTACATATATTACTTTGTGATAAGGGATATATAATTTGAAACATAACATATTATTTATGATATAATATAGATTTTATTGAAGTTATAATTTTTTTTTTTTTTTTTTAAAACTGCACGTCACTTTTTAATTGGGGGACAAAGAGAGAATAAATAATTTGAGACAAAAGGTCTACACTCTTTCAAAAATTGCTGTAATCCAAAACAATTATAATGATGTAATTAGCTAACGTACTTTAATATATATTATTATTTTGATTCAACTCTTCAAATAAATATAATAATAGTAATATTATTTTCATTAATTTTCATTTTCATTCTTATTATATTTTCATTCTACAAAATTGAATTTAAACATTAAAAAAACATAAAACATAATTCCAGTACAAAGCTAGCCCCAACACGAATCTTAATTCTAGTTTCACATGTTGAAATTATGAAACTTCAATGAAGCCGACAAGAGTTCCCATTTTCAATTCTTCAATTTAAACATTATTCTCCCCTCTTGGCTCAGATACCACCCAATGGTGGAATGCTAACAGCAATATACCAATACCACGGGAGAGACACATCCCAATTCATCTTGGCTTTAACAAGCTTGTTTGTTGTAATCAACGCCGTTAGTTCATTCCAAATTTATGGAATGCCAATGTTCGACGATATGGAATCCAAATACACAAAAAGGATGCACAAACCATTGCCATGGTGGCTCCGAGCTGTGTCTAGAGCCATGTTTGGATACGGTTGTTTTTTCATTGCAGTGGCAATTCCATTCCTGGGTAGTCTAGCTGGCTTAATTGGAGGAATAGCCATTCCGGTCACTTTCGCTTATCCTTGCTTTATGTGGTTGAAGATTAAGAAGCCCAAAATGTATACTTCAATGTGGTGGACAAATTGGGTTCTAGGTGTTTTGGGCATGGCTCTTTGTGTTTTACTAATATCAGCTGGAGTTTACGTTGTGATTGATACTGGAATTCAAGTGAGCTTCTTTAAGCCTAATTAATGCTTGTATTGTACTTAATCAATTCTCTGTTATCTCATTGTGATAATATAATATATGTTTGCTTGAACTACTTAGATATAAAATGATACAAACCCAATTCTTTCTTCTCATCTCATCTTTCTTCTCACTTTCAGTACTTGGAATGTCACTAACTAGGAAATTATATTAAATATCATTGAATTGGAGGCAAGAAAATAATGTTATATATCATGAAAAAGAAATGAGGTGCTGCAATTGAAAGAAAATAGAAGCAAGCACAAAAGCAAGTTTTTCTTTTTAATTGAAAATCAAGTTTTTAAGCATATAGACAGGTATAACTCAACTTATACCATGTATAAAAGAAAGGTTTGGTTTCTCTATTTATTTTGCCACTGCCCCAAAAGCTACAAAACAACCTTACCTCATTGAAAGTGATTGTATATTTCCAATCAGGTTTGAATAGAAATCTTCCTTGCACATTTTGCCTCCATTAGTGCATTTCATGCACCATTCTTGTCTTGTGCAACTCTTTAGAATCAACTTCATGTGCAGATAAAAATTACTCTTTCAATGAGCCCATTGAGGGCAAATCGAAAGAGAGAGAGAGAGCGAGAGAACATCATTCAAAACAAAGCAATTGGAAAAGATAATCATGAAAATATAGAGAAGCAAAAAAAAAAAAAAAAAACGGTGTCTCTTAGAAATTTAAAACACGTGAAAAACACATAGGAAAGCTAATGCATATGAAAAAAAAAACTTCCATTTTCTATAAATTTGAATTATCTCAATCAAAGTTCAATTTTTGAAACGTTCATCTTTCTAACAAGGGTAAGTAAAAATGGCCATAATTTTCAGAACTTTGAATTTCAAGAATCAACAAAAGATGAGATGTATTACAATATTATAAATTTCTGTAGTAGCAAGAGAAAGTAAAATACAAACACACAAACTAACCTATCTGAACTCGCTGCCTCTCTACCTGGTTTTTTTTTAATAAAACGATCGATCTTATCGAGTATTTTCCATCTTGCAAGTCCAGAAAAACTTTGCCTAGCATCTTCAGTCAGTGGTCATAACAACAAGGTCCTTAAGTTAAACTCTTCAAAGAAGCAATTACAAGTTCCTACAGGTTGAACAGAGACAGGTGCCAAATGCATAGAGCCAAGTATTTTCACCCTTTACAGATCAAAATGATAGCATGTAGCTTTATCTACTATTACATAGATAACGGAAGAAGCATCCTTCGTTTCTTTTTCCTAGCCAATCTCACTTGCTTAGTGATTTTCATACATAACAACAAAAGCATTGTGATGCATACCAATATAAAAGCAAGTTGAATATGCCTAAAGTATAAAGAAACAGCTGAAAAAACCAGGAAAGCTAGAATGATTAGCTCCCATATTACAAAGATGACAACATCAACCCTGCATCCAGAGATAACAAAAAAGTTCCAATCATATCAGGTATGATGTTAACTCCAGATATAGTTGAATAAAACAAACAAACTGGTAAATCATTCAGTAAAAATTTCTGGAAAGTGAGAGAGGTTCCGCTTAAACTAGCATTTGCGGAACTACATTGGTTGAAAAGGCATATATACTTTTTTTTTAAAAATGATGTTAACATGTTTTATAATACTGTAAATTAAAAACAAACGACTGAAGACAACAGAAACAACGTAGCATTGGAGCTTGGCGAACTGATCAAGGTCAACGTTTCGAAGTTTCTAAAGTTTTTAATTCATAACATGATCATGTCATTTGATCCAGATAGCACAAAAGCTTATAGAATAAAAAAAAAGTCCTGAAATTTTATCATTATAAAAAATTGGCTAGCTTTCCTTCGTTTAAACATCATTCTATACATGCTTAGCTCCTAATAATACTCCATAGTCCAAGTTAATAGAAATGTTCAAACATTTTCCCAGACATAGAGAAATTTCTTTTTCAAAGAAAGAGAACTACTGAAGTATATCCCAGGTACACTTCAATTCTGGCTTAATTACATTCTTAACCATTGAGACCACCAGCTCAAATATAGAGAAAAATCACAAAAGAATACCTGAGAATCCAAAATAAAAAAAAAAAAAACGAAAACCTAATTAGAATTATAGGAGGAATTGAAGTTACCTTGATGAAGTAAGATTGGAGGTTGAGGAGAAGAAGGAGACGGAGGCCCAATCATGCTTGGATCGAATCTGATACTCTCTTAGTTGCTCAGCCAGATTTGATCTCGTTATCATATCTGCCGTCGTCTCTATCTCTCTGTATCTTTCTCGTTCTAAAGGCCTGTTCTTTGTTTCTGTCTCCAAATTGAGAACAAAGTTGTAATTCAACGATGGAGACGTCGCAATTCGCAAAGCCTAGGACGTAATTTTGCTTTGTTCGTTGCGTAGAGTGGTAGACAATTATTCACTGTAATTCTCCCTAACAAAATTTTAAGCTTCACATGGAAAATTAGGGCCCGTTTTTCAAAAACTGTTTTTAAAAACCATTTACAAGTCATAATTTAAAAATAATTTTCTATAATTTTTGAAATAATAAATTATTTGGCCATTAATTTAAAAATTATTATTAAAAATAAAAAAATAATAATAAAGTGAATGTGTTGTTTAACCAAATTATTGTTAAACTTGTTTTCATTTTATACTTTTTAATATTAATATTAATATTATTACAATAATTTAAACATTATAATTAAATATATGCAGTCTAAACTTTTATGTAATTAATATAATATGAAAGGAAACACAAACATTAATAAATGTTAAATTTGAATATAATTTAATACTATTCCATTCGATTATAAAAAAAAATTATCTAGCATCTAGGAGCATATTCATGCTATATTTGATTAAAAAAGTAATATTGACAACTTATCATTGTTTTTTAGGCTGCATTAGATATAGGGGTGGCAATTTCTGACACGACACGAAAGCACGACACGAAACCCGATACGAAAAACCCGACACGAATTCGCACGAAGTAATTTCGGGTCAAAAATGGGTCAACCCGAAAATGACCCGAAAAAAACAGGTCATGTTCGGGTCGGCGTCGGGTTGACCCGTTCAACCCGTTTTTTTTTTTTCAAAAAGGAATAAAATCAAAAATTTAAATAATAAGTTATTGATTTGAGCATTTAAGCTAACCCTAATTTCATTTCTCATTCAGTTTCAGTTCAGTTCCTATTCGGCTATTTGCGCAGAGCCCCCAAGTCCCAACAGCCCCCAACGAGCAGTCAAGCAGAGAGTTCAAAGTTCACTGTCTCAGCGAGGCGACAATATTGTTTTTCGCGATTGTGAGTTGCTTAACCTTAACTTGTATTTCTTGCCTTCCTTTTGTAAATTCAATCTATCTATTTCAGAGTTTGGCCATTCTTTGTGATGCAATCTACCTCGAAATTTCCGATCTAAGTTATATATAATGAATTCAAGCATCTTTTTTGCGTTTTCAAGTTACACTGTTCATATCTAACTTGATTTTTAAAAGCTTTTTATTAAACTCAGATCCGGCATTATTTTCCTTATTTTCGATGTGCATAGTAATATTTCGGTACTATTTATCTGTAATTTAGCTATTTCTGAAACAATCGCACCATGAATCTCTGATTTCTACTGCATACTCTGTCCTTGAATTGTGCAGCTGATGTAAATTGTGGGTTAATTTAGAAGAATTTAAAGGCCATCGGATGAAGACACACTCAGTTGTTTGTTATGATCTGACTTTCTAGGCTGATCTCTGAAAGTCTATTGCTCAAGTTATAGGTGATTTGATGCTGATTCCTTCCTCCAACGTGCAACCGAATCAATCCTGACCTTTGTTTAAATGTTTACATTACCTTTGGATGCGGGAGTGTTAATTCTGCGTACTTTTGTCAATGTTAATCATATTCCTTAATTACCTCTGCATTTCATTCAATAACTTTAGTCCAATAATAGTTTTTTGGTATTCCCAGTTGGTGTCTTGCTCCATTTGAACCAGAAGGTTTGTTGAGGTATATATTTTTAATTAACTTATACATCAACATGTTAATACAACTTCAGTACATAACACAGAGAAATAAAATTGATAATTGACTTACATTCACAGCAAGGGTGACAATAGTCAATAGGAGTATAGGACTTTATTTATGTATACCAGATGCTAATGACGAAAATGTATCTATTCATTCATGTGTGTAAGATTTCACCAATTGTAGAATTTATGTTCGAGTTTCGGGTTATCCAAGTTAAAATTCAGGTCATGTTCGGGTTCGGGTTATATATTCTGAAATTCAGTTCGTGTTCGGGTTCGTGTTTCGGGTTCGGGTGAACCCGAAATAAAATTCAGGTCGTGTTCGTGTTGTTCGTGTACGGGTTCGGGTTTGCAAAACATAACCTGATTACTATTCGGGTCGTGTTCGGATTAAGCGTGTTCGTGTCGGGTTGACCCGAACATGACCCGAATGACACGAACTGCCACCCCTAATTAGATAGATTAAGTGCATACTTCTTTTGATTTTTCTCTTCATTATTTACAAGTTCATTATTTTCATATCTCTTAA
Source organism: Elaeagnus macrophylla (assembly GCA_029378325.1). NCBI lineage: Eukaryota > Viridiplantae > Streptophyta > Magnoliopsida > Rosales > Elaeagnaceae > Elaeagnus > Elaeagnus macrophylla. Next base: position 11,174,183 of record CM055649.1, on the reverse strand, counting down.
ACCAATAATCATTATGAGCTTATAATCGAATTAAATTATAAAGCGTACAACATATTACAACAATTGAACTTTGTCGGCTCAATTTGTAAGGAAGCATCAATTTTAAGATCTTAAACATGCTTTTATAACGCCAACACACCTTTCAAAAATATTTTTGAGAGAATAATGCCTATAATTAAATAATTTTTTGTTTCATTAAGTAATTCATTTTTTTCTTAACTTTAAACTTTTCAAGAATCTTGCTCCTAGTTTTTTGTTCAAATTATACTTCAAGTATATATATTTAATATCTATCATATATAATATTATATAATGCATTCACTAACACATTTTTATAATATTTAAAATTATTTATTAGTGCTAAATTTATTATAAATCGATCAAAAAATTTTAATTTTAAAATATTTATTTAAATTTAAGTTACCTTGTAAAATTATGGATCATTATTATTTTTTAAAAATGTTTCAATATTTTTAATATATTTTTTATTGATTGACAGTAATAGTAATCGTAATATAAATCATTTAGAGTATTATTGTGTTTAGTTTGACTGTATTCTGTAATAGAATGTAAAGGGATTATAACAGTAGCAGCAATCCTCATTACGCCTTCAATCCTCTTTATTTTTTACACAATTTATATAATTATTTATGATTTTTTTACTCATTCTATCTCTTTTAATAATAAAAAAAATTATTTTTTAATTTTACTTCATTATAATTTTATAATCTTTATTTTAATATTATTATTTATTTTAATTACATTACTTAAAAAAATATAATAATAATAATATTATATTTAATTTTATTATAATTATTATTTTTATATTTAGCGGATCAACTATCACCTTATTATTTTATTAAGGCTTTTAATTGAATTTTGTAATTAATACTACTAGGTTATATTTATCACCTGTATATACGCGATTGGTGTAGCTGCCGAAAAGGGTGAATAAAAAAAAACTGATTTTGGAATAGAAGCTGAGAAAAAAGAAATGTAAAAAAAGGAAGAAGTAATAGTTGATATAGAAAAGAGGTTTTATTAAATTATTTATATTATAAATAATATTATTTAATTTTTTAATTTAAAAAAATAAATTAATTAAAAATAAAATACATAATTTTAATATTTTTTAATTAAAATATTATTTTTAAGAGATAAATTAATGAAAAATTTTATTATTTTAATGTTTTTATATTGAAATATTAATTAAAAAAATAATAGTTTAATTAAAAAAATTATTAAAATTATATATTTTATTCTTAATTTGCTCTTTTTTCTAAAACTAAGAGATTAAATGGCACCACTTATAATCTAAGAGACCAAACAATACAAATGACATAATTTAAGGGACCTTTATGGTCCTGCTCCTCTATTTGATAATAATTTTGATTAATAATTTATAATTAAATAATTAATTTTATAATTTTTAATTTTTTATAAAAATAATTATCAATGTGTTTGATAAAAAATTATATTTAGTAATTTTTTTTAAAATATTATCTCCAAATTATTTGGTAAGTTTTTTTGTTTTTTGATTTTTTTTCAAAGACCTTTAAAAAAATTAGTTATTTTTTATAAATTTTAAATTTTTAATTATTTTTTTTAAATATTTATAAATACAAAAAAATATAAGACTTAATTTTATTCTCTAAAAAAATTATTTTATCAAAATAAAAAAATTAAAATTTAGAATTTAGATTTAAAAATCTTCTTTTTTAAAGATTTACGAATCACCTCATATTTTTGTAATAATTTTATAAAAATTAAAATTAAATTTTTTATCTAACATATTTAATTCAAAAATTATTTTAAAAAAATTAAAAATTAAAATTATTATAAAAAAATAAATAAAAACGCATTAAATTGATTCCCTCAGAGCTTTCGGTATACACATTCCTCAAGAGTGTTTTTCTTTTTATAATACATTCCTCAAGAGTTAAGTAAACACCATATTAAAAAAAGAGGTGCAGCCGAAATTGTGCTAATCATCTGAAAAGGAATTAACGTATAGGAGGAGATTAATTCTGATAGCTATAGCTGCTATACTGAGAAGAGAAGCCTTCCAACCTTTTTTTTTTTTTTTTGGCATTTGATAAAGAGAAATTATATATTAATTTATAATAAATAATAATACTTTTCTTAAATTAATAAAATTAAATATTAGTATAAATATTTTTAAAAAATATATAAAAATATTAAATAAATATTATAATTAATTCTTCTAACTTGTGCCTTTTGACAATTGGTTAGATGAGAAAAAGTGGATTTGCTATCAACGCAGGATTTATGGGCTTTCGATAGCAACGATTTTTGCCAAGTGTGTCTTTTTTCCTTTATCGCTATACGATTGCGTTTTAAATGCACATTTTTATATTTTTATCCTTTATTATTATACTTCTCTTCGTCTAAATTTGATGTCAGTACTAATGACTATTTGATGTTTTTAGTAACAATAATAAGTAAATGTTGATCAATTTCCTTATTCTGCCAGGTTTTGAAATTAATGATGTGAAAGCATGGAAGTCAGTTTTAATACCAGTAACTTCCTACGCATTAGTGATTTACATGATTGCAAAATCCCAGTGATATCTTCTTCCTCTAGCTTGGGCATAGGAATGGCAATGGGGCAGTTCGGGTCAAAACCGACCCGACCCGAACTGACCCGCGGGGCAAAAAAACCGGCGAGATTTGAATTTTTCGGGTTCGGTTTCGGGTCAGGTTATAACCGCGGTTTAAAAACCCGACCCGTTGACCCGTATTATTATTATTATTATTATTTTTTTTTTTCCTTATTCTTCCTTCTTGCAGATAACCTGAACTTGGAGCAACTTATCAAACTCACATTGATGAACTTGTTCAATAAATAATCGGGTACCAATCTGAAAAAACCACAATTATACACTGATAAATTAACTAGTAGCTTTATTATTAATTTGGGCTTTTTTTAACTCCTTTGTTCCCCCGATTCCACTGCTCACAATCACAATCTTCTGTACCTCTTTTGGATACATCTCAGTCACTGAAAAACCCACAAACCCACCATAACTAATACCATAAATTGAGTACCTAAAAACCCCCAATGTCAACAAACTTTCCCAACACATTTTGCTTGAAAAATCTCTGTTCTGTCACAACTTTTGGTATGACTTATCAAAGAATAACAAATCTGGAATGTAGAGATTAAAACTCTGAGAAAGAGAACCCACTTGAGAGATAAATCGCCACCTTGAATTACCAACATACCCATGAATCAAAACCAAACTTGGCTTATCAAATCGATAATGATGAGCAACCCAAAAATGCATAGTAGTCTGATCATCTAAATCAATTGTACGTGGAGATAAACCAGAGGAACTCAAGAGACAGAATTAGTTAAATAATAAAGAATATTTATAAGAAGGGGCCAAAATTAGGTGTTGATAGAGTAGTTCCAGTTCCACCAAATCATCCCGTTTCAGTAACGGAGAGAGTAAGTGGTGATTTGAAACAGAAACAGCTTACCAGCGAAAACGATGATGACAGGTGAGGAAGAAGGCGGTGGCAGTGGCGGAGCTGCAGAGGTGAACGATGGGCCGCGGGCGCCTGGCGTTGGCGGACTGGCAAAGGTAAGCGAAAAATGGGATTGTGATTTCAATTTGCGTAACAGAGAGAGACTGAAATAATTTTAAACGGGTATCCGAATGGGTACCCGATCTGATCCGTTTCCGACCCGAATTTTATTTAATAAATTGGATATTATACCGATCCGTATCCGACCCGATTTGAACCGCCCCGTTCTACCCCAAACAGTTCGGGTACCCGTGGGGCCCCGACCCGATGGGTAAAATTGCCATCTCTACTTGGGCATGGATGGGAACTACTGTTACTGGGGTTAGTATAGTCCACATCTGATTAGTATGTAAATTGTTTATATGCTATGTAAATTATATTATTTAGTATGTAAATTTATTTACATACTATCATATTAATATGCAAACTCATTTATATAATATTATATTAGTATGTAATACAATTTATATAATATATAAATAATTTACATATTGATATTACATATTATATGACTAAGGATATTTTTATAATTTATATAATTTTAATATAATTAAAACTTATAATTTTAATTTTATTATTGTTAATCGTAAAAAAATTAACTTTTCAATCAAAATATATGTTATTTAGTGCAATAGCTCATCTACGAGATTTAATGACCTCTTATAGAGGCAAATTATTTATTTACACAGATTTGACATAAAACATTTTACGTCGCCGTTCTCAATTGAATATTTTACATTTTTATCCTTTTTCGTTGATGCTCGCTAACATCAACACGCTCAGACTTTCTAATCCACTTATTCTTTCTAATACTTTCTAATCCACTTATTCTATATTCATCCAAGGAAAAAATCAGATTAGCACGAACTATCTAAAAATTAGAGTAATTAGAAAGCATGGCAAAAGCAAGCCAGGTTCTGAGACTTTCTCAGCTTCCAATTCCTACTCTGTTTTTTATGGTGTTGTGATTCTCTCTTTCAAAGGTTCAATTCCTTCCTGGATTCTAAGGACCCCTACCTTTTGAACTTGAAACTGGGTAAGACCCATTTAACTTATAATATATTTGTTCATTAATTTTTTTTTTTACTTAGTAACAAATTTATGATGATATGCAATAAAAGTAAATGAAAAAGTATGTAAATGATAATATATCCAATGTTTTTAAATGTATAGGTATGTGGGTATGGGTGAATCTGATGAAGTTCAACTTTTCTATTTCTTCGTGAAATCTGAGAAAAACCTTCAAAAAGATCCTCTCTTGTTATGATTAACTGGTGGCCTTGGTTGCTCTGTTTTGTCTGGAACGTTGCCGCCTCTTCTGTGTAAACTTATTTGGTATGTAAAATTATTTACATACTGTAATATTATTAGTATGTAAATATAAATAGGTATGTAAATGAGTTTATAATATGTAAATTTATTTACATATTATTATATTAATATATATGTAATATAATTTATATAATATGTAAATAATTTACGTATTAATATTATATATTATGGTTAAGAATATTTTAAAAATTTATCTGATTTTAATATAATTAAAATTTATAATTTTGATCCTGTTGCTAGTTTTAAAAAATTTTATTTTTTTTAACCAAATATGTACTATTTAGGATAAGAGCTCCATCTACGCAAAGTAAAGAAATTAATACTCCGCAAGTGGGCTTTTTCACCTACCATGTGACCATGTCCCATCAACGCAGAAGTAAAAAAATTAATTGTGATCAGAATTGATTAATTTTGTACTAGTTATTGGCCGTTTGACTTTTTTTTTTTTTTTTTGCTACATTCAAGTCTCGAACTCGAGATCTCCACCTTATATCGGTGGTTACAATGCCGCTAGGCTACTAAGGCCTTGGCTATTGGCCGTTTGACTTTATAATTAATCTGTGATGAGATTTATTATTTTACATCCTCATAATTTTTTAAATATTTTATTTCATATTTTATTATTTATATAATTTTTTACTAATTATAAATTTTTATATGAGTATTAAATAATATTATATATAGTTTTAAATATCTTATTTAATTTAAATTTATCACAATAAAAATATTTTTTAAAAATTTTAATATTTAATTGAATTTAACATAATCAAACATAAAATTATTTGATTCAAACATTAAAAAAAAAAAAAAAAAACACTTAAACAAGAAGAAATAATATAAATATGAATATAAAAATATAAAATAATTAAACACATACTTAAATTAGCATAATTATATCAATATGTTAAATGAGACAATAAAATTAAAACCTAAATTAAAGTAGTAGAGAGTAGAGAGAACAAATTTTTAAATACATGCTTCAAAAAATTACTTTGTTGTTTGATGTTGAATACTAAGAGATGAGTGACGTATTTATTAAAAACTTCAGTAAAAATAAAAATTGATCATTTTATATGATATAATATTATTGATAATTGATAGTTAATTAAAATTAAAAAATACAAAAAATTTAGACAAGTTTAGCCAATTTCCATAAGTGGGAATGATTCCTCTACAAAGGAGATTGATCCCTCACAAAATTATGTTATATCAACGACATGGGATCAATTTCTCAAAAAAATTGATCTCTCTCTTCAAACTTATTTTTTAAAATGTATGTAATTTAACATGATTAAATTAAGATCTATTTGAGATCAATTTTTTTTTAAAATGCACATAACTTTTTATTTGCATATAAAGAGAAATAATTCTACTTTAAGATGGAGAGTTTTTGAGACTTTAACAATAGTATAAGTTAAAAATACTTGACAAGTTTAGCCAATTCCCATAAGCGGGAATGATCCATCACAAAATTATGTTATGTCAACGACATAGGATCAATCCTGCAGGAGAATCGATCTCTCTCTCCAAATTCACTTTTTAAAAAGTATGTAATTTAACAAGATCAAATTAGGATCTGTTTGAGATCAATTCTTTTTCTTTAAAATACACATAATTTTTTATCTGCATATAAAGGGAAATAATTCTACTTTAAGATAGAAACCGGCTTTGATAAAGGTACAAAGTTAAAAATATTTGAATCAAATAAAAATAATATTGCATTATTTTTAAAATTTAAATATTATACAAATTATATTTAGCTACAAAATTTTCAAATACTCAAGTGAGTTAAAAAACCCACTGATTCAATATCGCATGAAGTAGGATAAATCTATAAATATACCACAAAATTAAAATTTGTTCCATAAGTATTATTCAACATCCTCTTCATTTACGAGATTGACCAAGTTGGATTAAACAAACTTCTTATTATTGAAGTTGAAAATGTGACTGGATGCTGATTAGCTGAAGAACTTGTCCTGGTCCGTCGTGTACTTGATGCCTGCGATTGGATTCCGATTACTTGAATGCCATATATTGCGATGTTCCTTATTAGTGCTTACCACATGGAGCTGCAATATGTAATATATTGAGTTGTTGATCTTCCCTTCAGCTCCCACATTTTATAAATTATGAGCAGTGCACCGTACGAAATAGGATAAAATTTGGGGGCGGAGGCGGTATTAAAAATTAGAGGTTGACTTTTTTATAACATATTAATATAAACAAAAAATAAATAAAATGCCTTAATAAAAGAATAAAAATATTATATTACTTAATAGTAAAAATAATATTAGCATAAAAAGTATTTATATTACATGAAAATAATGTCACATTGTTAAGTGGAGAGAAAAACTATCGAAGTGGAGCTCTGCAATGCTTCAAAGCATAAAATTCATTTATAACTCAATCTGAATCAGTAGTTTCAACAAACTCCCTCTCAATATAAAGAACCATACAATCAGCTAAAAATTCCACCTCCTTTTTGTTTCGAAGAGACGTTTTAATAAGCTTCATTACTGAAAATGCACGTTCTGTAGTTGCAGTAGATACCAGAAGAGTCAATACTAAACGTATTAATCTATCAATTAAGAAATATATATCTGACCTTCCATCTTTAACTAATTCTTGTAACAAGATTGGAAAAGATGTAATTTCTTGAAACTTAGAATCTTTGACGACATCAATCTCATAATGCATTAGCTGTCTTCTCAAGTCTTCAAGTTCTTTCTTAGTGAAATCTTCAGAATAAAACTTATCAGCAAGATTGCATATATAATCAATGTTGAATGACTTGAAACGATGAATAGGATCTAAAGTAGAGTTAAGATTGAGAAGCTTGATTTCATTATTTGAAAATCTCTCACTTATCTCCTGTAATTGAAAATCAATTACAACATTAAATATATCAAACTGATAATGATGATTCACTATGAGATGATTTTTTTCAAGGCATGCCAGACGTGTGCCATCCAAATAAATATCATTCATAACAGGTGTATTAATTTCATATTTTTCACAAAATGATAACACGAGTTGTAAAAAGTCGTCCCAACTACATGATCTTAATTTCTCCAAAAGTTCTTTCCTAGATTTGACTAGTCTTGTTGCATCCAAAATATCTTGAGATTCAGATTGCAATGCTTGACATAAAAAATCAGTAATTCCTATAACCTTGTTCATCAAAAGCAGATTGAAAACAAAATCGAAACATCTAATTACTTTGAATACCCCTTTAGCTTCTCCTCTTATATTATAATTACGTCCATCTTTAGTAATGCTTTCAAGAATAGTACTTGTTGCACCAAACATTTTAATTAACCTATTGACAGAAGCAAAATGAGAACTCCACCTTGTAACTCCATGTCATTGTAAAGTGCGAATTTGATTAACTCCACTTCCAGTCTCAAGTTCTCCACAGTCTAATAACACTGCCAATTCAAGTTCTCTTGCATATTTAAGTTCTAAGTAACGTTTGGCTGAAGCTCAAACAAGATTTACAACTATGCTTAACTTTGGAAAAAATTTCCACACATTATGATCATTTTTAGATGATGTAACCAATGCTAATTGGAGACGATGTGCAAAACAATGAACATAGTGCGCACATGGAGAATCTTGCATAAATAAAGCTTGCAACTCATTCCATGCACCACTCATATTACTAACACCATCATATCCTTGACCTCGAATATCTTTAATTTGAAGATTATATTTAGAAAGAGCCAAACAAATTTTCTCCTTTAGATCCAAAGCTGTAGTTTCTTGAACATGAATGATATCAAAAAATCGTTCTCAAATGAAACCATTGGAATCAACAAATCTTAAGATAATCGCCATCTGCTCTTTAGTAGACTCATCAACAGCTTCATCAACAAGAATGAAAAATTTTACATTACCAATTTCTTAGCGTATTTTCTTCCGAACATTGTTTGCAATAATATTTAATACCTCCTTTTGAATTGTTGGAGAAGTATATTTTGCATTTAATGGAGCACAATCTAAGGTAACATTAACAATATCTTCATCAATTACTCCAAACAATTTCACCATTTCAATAAAGTTATCACAGTTAGATAATGTGCTAGATTCATCATGACCTCTAAAAGCACATGCTTGCTTTGCAAGCCACTTAACCGTTTCTATTGAAGCCTTGAGTCGCAAACGATTTTGCATTACTTGTTCTGAAGATTTTCTATTGATTATTTTGTCAACATGTGTTGCAGAATTTTTCAAAGCATGCCATTATTGCATAGCACCATTACGTGATAAATTTGGCTCCCCTTCATGAGTAAAAAGATCACAACTATTTTTATCATTAATTCTCTTCCGATCTCCATATCCTTTAATAGTAAATGTTGGATGCTTTGGAAGATTACTCTAAAAAAGAAAGCATGGAAAGCAAAATACTTTATCATTTTCTGGAGAGTACTCAAGCTAAGGAAATTTTATGAATCATAAATATTGAAATCGACGTTGTTGCTTTCCAAAAGAAGTTGGCGGATACAAATCCAATTTAGGTTGATATGATCTCATGTTAATATATTTCCTTCAAATATCATCTTGATCATTAACATGATATGACCAAATTGGACAACGTAAACTTGGATCCCGTTAAAGAGAAGTAGTATCATTTCTTCCAAGTTCACTTTTTTGAGATTTAGAATAATGAGTTTCATTGACACTTGGAGAATCAATAGACACACTTGATTTTGTTGAATTTGTTTCAATTTTCTTAAAAAATGAATGAAGAGTTTTGGTCGACTTTGAGTTTTTACGTTCATGTTCCATTATAACTTATCACCTAATAAAAATTTACAAATATTAAAGTATTGTTTAATCTTTAGTTTATCAAAGTTTATTAAAATAGATCTCTAAATATTAAACAAAATATTCATTCTTTCAAATATTAAATTTATGTCATTATATTATTTATAGTTATACTTACACTTATTTTTTATTTTATTAACCTAATTAATTGATTATTACCACAATATAATAACAAAAAATTTAAAATTTAATTAAATAAAAATTATTCCAGCCAATCAGCTCATTCCCATATATAAAATGCACATTATTTATACAATAATATTATTAATATTAAGCATATATAAAATTATTTCAACCAATCAGTCCTGCTCATCTCATATATAAAATGCACATTATTTATACAATAATATTATTAATATTAAATACATATAAAATTATTCCAGCCAATCAGCTCTGCCCATCCCGATATATAAAATGCATATTATTTATACAATAACATTATTAATATTAAACATACATAAAATTATTCCAACTAATTATCCCTGCCCATCCCCGTATATAAAATGCACATTATTTATACAATATTACAATAACATTATTAATATTAAGCATATATAAAATTATTTCAGCCAATCAGTCCTACCCATTCTCATATATAAAATACACATTATTTATACAATAATATTATTAATATTAAGCATAAAGCATATCAATCAATACTTAAATAATCAGACTCAGCTCAGGGAACAAAAATAATATATTTTATAAATTTAAAAGTGTGTCGCATGGCGTGACTGACCTGAGGGGTAGGGCTGAGGCAAAGTACCTGACTGGAGTGGCTGGAGGTTGGTGGTGTGAGGCGTTGAACAGTGAACGAAACGGTTGGAGTTGAACTGTTGCAGGCGTTGGAGCTAGAAGGCCTAACTCGTAAGGCGTTGTTGAAGGCTATAGGTCAGGAGGCTTGCGCTGGAGGCTGGCGGTGACCACGTCGACCGTCGAGGCTGGCGACTGGGTAAAGCGAAACGACTCACGCGACAAGTGGAGGCTGGGCAAGCGGCGTTCTCGAACGCGAGTTGGAAATATTGTGAAAGTGTGAAACTCGAGAAGCTAGGGGTTAATTAATATTAGGTTAATGGGGTAAAATGGTCATTTTATATTATAAAAAAAACGGTCGGGGCTCGAGCCCCCCAGCCCCTTCACAAGTCTGCCCCTGGGTTAAATATAGTTGTATTGAATTGAACTGTATTAAATTATATTATAATCAATGTGTACAATATTTGGCGAACTGTATTAAATTATATTATATATATTTTACTAAAATATTTTATATTTAAAATATTTTTTTATTATAAAATTTTTTATATTAATATTTAATTTATTTTTATTACATTTTTAAAAATAAAAAATATTATTTTTAATTTAAGGTAAAAGAAAAAATTAAGACATATAATTTTATAATTGAAAATTCAAACAGACTAAGTTAATTGTCTAGTACAGTTTAGATCCATACTCCCTGGTCATACAAAAATTTTTCATAACCGTATTATACTTACGATACGATCTGATTTCACAAATAAACTTTATAAATTATACAGTCAGATATTTAGTACGGTGTATCATACCGTATGTGTTTTAATTTTATTATGATTTTCCTTTTAACTCCCTATTTTTAATGACATTTTTTTTATTCATTTCCTGCCAATCTGTTATTTGCTCTCCTGTTGGTAGATGTTATCGGAATGTAGAATGAAGTTCTATTCCATTCGTTTGTTTGGATTAAATGTTAATTGGCTTACATTTTGAGAAAGTATTGTGTATTCTCTGAGAAAAGACATATGGCTAGTAGCTACGTACATGTGTAGCTGCAAAACAATAGTGGGGTGGATTCGATATGAGATTGTTGCATTTGAAGTCCAACACCAACTAAAGCAGATCTAATGGTGAAAGACAGCAGAGTGAATCAAGGTGTTGTTTCATATTATCTTGTCATTAGGTTTATTGAAGTTTATGTATTTAGCTAGTGTCATTTGGGTGAGGACTCTTTTATTTTGGATGTCTTTACTTTTAGTAATTTGTGCTCATTTGGAATCGTTTCTCTATTTAGATGAAAATGATTTTAAATATTTTAAAGCATTTTCAATAATGTATATTACTAATCTTTGTAAAAAGTGGTTTTAAAATTATGAAAAACATTATTTGTGTTTTTATTAAAAATAAATCTTACTTTTTAGTGATATAGTTTAAGATGAAGCTAACTCTTGTTTGAAATTAATTACTAAAATGCAAGTGTAAATCATTTCTAGTAATTTCACGTCAAATATCTTAATGTTTTTCTTTAAATCACTTATAAAAGAAAAACGTTTAAACATGCATTTTATCTTTTATCTTGATATAATTGTCTTTTTAGTGAAAACAAAGCATACAATTTACTTGCATATACATGTTTTGTGGGATTGTTTAAGGCTTTCGTGCTAGTCAGCCATTTATGTGACATTAGAAAATAATGTTATCAAAATCACTTTAAACATAAAATGTATTAGACTTGGTGTGGTGTGTCTCAGGTGAGGCCAGCAAACTATATCGTCTTTGGTGTTGGGCACTCTCATGTAAACTTGACAAAACTGGGTGCTAGACGTTTTGTGATGGACACAACTGTTGCTCAACTTAATTTTTTTTTTTTATTATGGCTCTATAGTCACGGTGAGTGAATTGTGTAATTATGTGTGATATATTGTAATTAGTATTTGTCTATATGTAATAGAACTCTAGTTCATATAGGATTCTTGTAATTTTTCTATATATACCTATACTATAAGGTATGTAAATAATATAAAAAAAATTTATTTTCATTATATTTAACTTGGTATCAGAGCCAAAATCCAAAAACAAAATCAGTCAGTCACCACACGGCTAAGTCAGTCCGTTGCCAACAGACAGTAGTCGCCTCGTCCTCCATGATCCCCCTACCCTCTACTCTGTCATCGCGCTCACAATCTGCTAATCCACTCTATGTCCTCACCTCTATCTCAAGTTCCGTCATCTCAGGTTTTGTCGTCACCGATTAGCCTCTGTCTCGCCAGTTCAGTTCCACCCATCACGATCTGCTAGCCCACTCGTAGTTGTCGTCCAATCGCAACCCATTAGCGACTATCGAATTCTCCCACCCAGCGAATCCATAGCTCGCCGTCTTGCTGTCGCTCCCCTGCCTTTCGTCAGCGTCGTCAGGTACTAGGTCACTGCTTCATCAAGTCGCTTTCACCTTTGGGTTCTCCAGCTCACCATTGGTCAAATACGCCCCACTGGTCGCCGTTGGGTTCGTCGGTTCTTCAGGTACTTCTAGCGGAATGGGTTACGGGAAACAAGTCTTGCTCAGTTCAAGCATTCACTGTCTTCATCCACTACCAACGTGATTCTAAGGCCTAACTTCACCGGCCCATTCTAAGGCCTAGTTTCCAATAGTTGGTACCTGTCCAATTTCAACTCAAGCCCATTCAAGCCCAGGCCCAATTTCATTCTTTACTAGCATCTAATTTCATTTAGGCCCAGTGAACACCCTTTTTTTTAATAAAAAAAAAAACTTTTATTTACGCTACACATTATTATTGTCTGTTTCAATGAAAGATTTGAAAGAAAATTAAGATTCTATGACCAATGAAGTATCTAGCCTAGTCATTCAAGCAAAGTCATCATGCGAAATGTGGAGGTACCCTTACAACTTTTATAGCTAGTTGTGGTAAGATTAGTATGGTTTCAAACGTTTCTCATTTTGTTGGATCTGATACTTGAATTATTGATTTTGGCGTATCAGATCATATGGCTTATGATAAATCTTATTTTACTGACTCGTGTTCCCTACCAGTGCCTTATGTTACGAATGCTAATGGTGAAACTTTTCCTGTATTAGGAATGGAGTCAGTTTTTATTACCCCAACCTTATAGCTCTATAATGTTTATATGTACCAGATTTATCTCATCACTTAATATCTGTCCCACAGTTGAATAATGACTCTAAATATTTTGTAACATTTTATCCTATATATGTGATTTTTTAGGATTTTCTTACCAGGAAAATAATTGGTCGGGTTATCTAAGGGACAGATTGTTTCGTTTGGATCAGACCTATGTAGAGGAGAAACTAGGAGCACAGTCCCATACCGCTTTGACTTCATGTTCTGACCAACTAAGTGAAATTTGGTTATGGCATTACCGCTTAGAGCATCCATCTTTTAATCTTATGAAAATATTTATGCCTACTCTGTTTATTGATGTGAGTGAATCTGTTTTAAGTTGTGAGACATGTGGCTTGGCCAAGAGTTATCGCATTACTTATTCTTCTAGTATTTCTAATAAAAGTATTGTTCCTTTTGAATTAATTCACTATGATGTTTGGGAACTGTCTAAAGAGCCTACTATATCGGGTATGAGATATTTTGTGTTGTTTATTGATGACTTTACAAGATTGTCATGGGTTTCTCTTCTTAAAACCAAAGATGAAGTTTTTTCAGCTTTTCAAAATTTTCGTACTCTTGTTCAAACATAATATAATAGCACCATTAGAGTCCTACGTTCTGATAATTGTGGAGAATATGTTAATCATGTTTTTCAAGATTTTTTACAAACACATGGGATTGTTCATCAAACTACTTGCCCTTAAACACTAGAACAAAATGGGGTGTCCAAAAGAAAAAATCGTCACTTACTTGGTATGGCTCGTTCGCTCCTATTTAGTGCTCATATGCCAAAATAACTTTGAGGCAATGTTGTACAAACTTTCGTCCATCTCATCAATTGTCTCCCATCTAGTGTCCTTCATAGACAAATCCCATTTGAGGTTCTCGCATCTCATATATTCCTGCCTTCATTTCATAATCTTCCTACCTATGTATTTGGTTGTTACTTTTGTACATGTTCCTAAAAATCAGAGGTCTAAATTAGATTTTCAGGCAATTAAGTTTGTGTTTGTTGGTTATGGAGGTTATCAAAAAGGGTACAAGTGCTACCATCCACGTACCAGAAAGTATTATGTCACTATGAATGTCACTTTATTTGAGGATATGAGCTATTTTTTCTCATATGATATTGCTTTTATGAGAGAGAATTCATATTTTAAAGAGTTGTATCATAGTGAGGAGGAAGAATTGGAAGTAACTGAGGAAATAACGTAATTAGGAGATATTTTAATGGATCCAGTTGAGGCTTTTATCCTATTGAATCTAGTAATCAAAGAAACAAATGCTTCAAGTATCCAAGCACCAGTTCCAATCATTGAAAATGAAAATACAACTGTTCCCTCAGGCATCACTTCTACTCCTAATCAACAACTCTCTGGTACTGAACGTCATCCATCTGAGGTATGTACATCCACTAATACTAATAACATTGAGTCTAGTATTGGACAGTATGTGTTACCAAATAGATCTACTCGAGGTCAACAAGTCAAAAGGTATGAACCAAATATTTATGCAAAATTAAAATATCCAGTAGTTAATTACATGTTCCCTAAAAGATTATATAAGTCATATAAAGTATTTATAAATCAAATATCTTCTGTATCAATACCTAACAAAGTGTAGGATGGGTTAAGAGATCCAAAATCAAAGAAGGCAATATATGAAGAAATGGAGGCTTTACAGAAGAACAATATTTGACAATTTGTGCCTCCATCACAAGGAAAGAAGGCAATTGGTTGTCGCTGGGTGTTTATTGTAAAATATAATACTCATGAATCTGTGAATCGGTACAAAGCTCGCCTTGTAGACTACGATTAGACTTTTGCTCCTGTTAACAAAATGAATACTATTCAGGTTCTACTTTCGCTTGCCGCTAGTTTAAACTAGCCACTTTGGCAGTTTGATGTCAATAATGCATTTCTTCATAGAGAGTTAGTTGATGAGGTATACATGAGTCTTCCACCTAGGTATATAGTTGCTTCTCCTTGTAATTTTGTATGCAAATTGAGGAAGTCTCTGTAGGGTCTCAAGTAGTCTCCTTCTGCCTGGTTTGGAAGGTTTTCACAATTCATGCATAAGGTTGGTTACAAACAGAGTAATTCAAACCATATGTTGTTTCTCAAACATCAACAAGGGAATATAACAGCTCTAATTATTTATGTTGATGATATAATAATTACTGGCAATGATACTGTTGAGATGGATAGATTACAGAGATAACTAGCCTTTAAATTCGAGATGAAAGATTTGGGTGAACTTAAGTACTTCTTAGGGATTGAGGTAGCTAGGGGAGAGAATGAATTTTTCTGTGTCAAAGAAAGTACATTCTTGACCTGCTAACTGAGACAGGTATGCTGGATTGCAAACCTATTGATACTCCTATTAAGCAAAACCATTGTCTAGCAAAGTATCCAGATCAAGTACCAGCTGATTGAGCTCACTATCAAAGATTGGTTAGGCGTTTAATTTATTTGGTGCATACTAGACCAGATGTTGCATATGCGGTAAGTGTGGTAAGTCAGTTCATGCATAACCCAAATGAGAGTCACATGGTTGCAGTTATGAGAATTTTAAGGTACTTGTAATCAGCTCCAGGGAGAGGAGTAATGTTCTAAACACAACAACCTTCTTGAAGTTTGTGGCTTCATAGATGCAGATTGAGCAGGAAATATTACAAACAGAAAGTCGAGATCAGGTTATTTCACCTTTGTGAGAGGTAATTTGGTTACATGGAAAAGTAAGAAGCAGAAAGTTGTGGCACGGTCTAGTGTTGAGACTGAGTATAGAGGTATAGCTCATGAGATATGTGAATTGCTGTAGATAAGAAATTTGCTATCTGATTTGAGTTTCGAACCCAAAAGTACTATGAAGTTGTATTACAACAATCGAGCAATCATTGATATATCACAAAATTTAGTACAACATGATCGCACTAAGCATGTAGAGGTTGATCGTAACTTTATAAAAGAAAAGCTAGATGTCAAACTAATTAGCTTCCATTTTGTTCCCACTAAAAAGTAACTTGCACATGTGCTCACCAAATAAGTTTCCAAGAAAATGTTTTTTGACTTATTAAGCAAGTTAGGCATGGTCGATATGTATGCTCCAACTTGAGGGAAAATGTTAGCGTGAGTTGTGTAATTAATGTGTGATATATTATAATTAGTACTTGTTTATATATAATAGAACTTTAATTTATACAAGACTCTAATTAATACAAAAACTCTTATAATTTTTTTATATATATTTAGACTATAAAATATATAAACAATATAAGATAATAATTTATTCTCAATATACTTAGTTGTGTAATAATTTTTATGGTTTTTACCATAAAACTTTATGTAAAATTACCACTTATAAGATATGCACACTTTTCACCTTTGAAAATCATGTTATATGTTAGGGGTGATTTCATAATTATTTTTCCATTATACATTTTAAATTTATATATAATTAATAATTTATACGTTCGATAAATATAATACTATTTTCTATCGGATAATATCAAGGTAGGATCGATCTTTTCCCATTATCGAACAATACATTGAGAACCTACTGGTTGATACTTGATAGAAACCACAAGGGACCCGGTTGGTCCATCCCACGTAAATACATAATGCAGACGAAGACAGATGACACATACTTGGTCCAAAAGGTCCAACCCCTGAAAAACTTTCAACATTTCCGGAAACTTTTATTAACGACGTAATTTGACAGCTTTGGGGTTATGTGATAAGAGCTAACGCAAAATAATAATAATAATAATAAATAAATAAATAATTTTGATTTCATATTATCATCTAAAATTAATTATCAGTCAAAATTATTTATAATATTTTTATATAAAATATATAAATATTTATTTTAAACCTACTTTTAATCAAACAACTCATCTTAAAATCATTTTAAATGGGCCACAAGCATCATTTCTTATCCTAGTTGAAGAAAATATCAGGCTTGTAGATTCAGAGTTTCAGACTAATCTGTCCGTTAGAAGGAAAAATATTGGTAGCTGTTGATAATAATGGCAAGCACAACTTCATATTCCATAAAGACGTCCGCTGTAAAGCCTTTCTAAATTCTAAACCATACGTTCCTTGAGAAGTGATGCTCCACCTTTTTGTTAGCTGTGACTTGTGAACTTGCATTCAAGGCTAAAATGGATTAATTCATAGAGTAGCTACCAAATGGAAATCACAATTCAAAATATTTTTGAAATTTTCTCTATGTCCACTTATGGAACTTATCAATATAAAAATATATGTCGACATATCTATTATTGTTTTCATTTTTTTTATTTATAATTTTACAAATATATATATGTTGAATTGAAAATTAATATTTTTATTAATTCTGAAGTTTTTATATTTTAAAAGTTCAAAAAGAAGTAACAGCACGTGTAGTCATTTCAGCTAGTGGAATTGGAGTAGACATTAGGTTAGAAATTTTGAATATGTTAGGACAAATTAGTATCATTATGTTGATTACTCATTACGCTTATTATATATATATATATTAACAGAAAAAAGTTTTTTGAAGGAAGGAGCCTATTTTCTTCTATTCATTTAAATCAACATTTTGTACTAAAAATATTAAATAATAATTAATATAAAAAATTATTATTAAATGAATTATAATAATTATTACATATTTTTTTACTTCTCAAACTTATAATTCTTGTATATATAATATAATTACGTTATCAATTAAATTATTTAATGTTAATCATATTAAAAGTAAATATGAACTTGAAGTTTTATATATGTATATAACAATTCAGCTGTAGCTAAAGAATGGGCTAGAAACATAATGTTTACTAAAATTTAGAATATATATAGTTCTTTTTTGAAAGAAATTAACAAAAACCGAAGCAAAAGCTTACTACTATACCTAATAGCAATCTCAATCAATTTTCTTTGTATAAAAATTTGAAATAAAAAAAAAATTATAAACTAATTACAAGGCAAACCACTAGCCTCCTTCATTTGTGAGTTGTGATCAAAACTTTTCTTAACAGTTCCAAATTAGGCAGTAATAACATATTCACATTTGCGTGATGGATTTTTGCATTAAGCTTTAACAAAACCTATATAAAAAAATCCCAATTATTCACTTGCTCTTTTTTTTTTTTTTTACAAATAAATAACATCACCAAAGTTAGAATCACTAACACACAGAGGCGGATCTACGCGAGATTGGACGTAATTGCAACTCCAACCAAATTTTTTATAAAAATTAATTGCGTGTATATTTTTAGCATTAAATAAATATTTTATTTATAATAATATATTGTGTCTAATTTTTATGTACATATTTTAATAATATTAACAATATTTAACAAATATGTGGATAAAAATGACATGAATGGTAAATAAAATAGTTGAATATATATTTTTTTCATGTATTTTGTAACTATTAGTAACAGAAAAAAATAAAATAAAATAATATACTATGTAAAAATTTTCTTAAATATAATAATCTAAATAATGTTTAAAGATAATAATCCAAATTTTATTATTTTTATTATTAGTAGTCATTCTTATATTATTTATAAACATATTTTTAAATATATTCTCAAGTTTAAAATTATAAATCATATTTTACTTTTTACATGTTTATATATTTATTTTAGTTTTAGTTTTAACAACTATAAATCTTAATGTATTTGATTGAGTTTTTTATTTGCTTGGATTTTTTAGTTAATAAATTTATTTTATTCATAAATGATAATAATACTTATTAACTTGTTATTTTTTGTTTACTTTTCGTTATAAGTTAATTATAATATATTAACTCTATATTTATACTATAATATGACATAAAAAATTTTAATATTGGATTGAGTATAATTTAGTATAACTCATACTAATTTTTATTTTTTATATAAAAAAATATTAGTTCAAATTTTTTTTCTGACTCCGCACCAACTAGCACAACTTCCAAATCATCAATAATTATAATAATTGCCAACTACAGGTCAATAGAGAGCTGTATCAAGCATCGACATTGAAATATAGGTTTCAAACTTTAATTAAAACCACATTCTGGTATCTAATAAGATCACATAATACTACTCACAATCACTCAAATAATTATACCATCTAGGTTACATGTTTATGGCTATCCACTTTCCCTTTGAACTTCGATTTTTCCTTAAAAGGCTCTCTGAGTCAACCCAAACTATGTCAAATTGAATTTGGTCTACATTCTTTTATGTCATTACCTCCTCAAGCATTCTTTCTTGGTTTGCGGGATCTTCGTCTCTTAAATGAGGCCATGCTAAGAAAGTTTGCCTGGAGAGTAATCACAGGGACTTCTCCCACTCTGCTTTACTTACATGGTAGATATCTAAATAAAAATGACTTTCCACGAAACTATTATGTCTGCTCATCAATTTGGCCTGGTTTGCGACCTCACTACTTAACCCTCTTGGAGGAGTCCAGGTGGTTAGTTGGAAAAAATTCTACAGTAAAATTTTGGACAGACAACTGGTTAGGTACTCCTTTAATTGATAGGTTGGACAACCCCCCTGTAGATCCACCGATTCATTCACTAGTAGGGGACTACCTTCGCGAGGATGGATGGCATCTGCCTCAACAATTTATGGTCTCCTATCCAGATATTGCCTCAGAAATCCAGTCAACAGTAGTTGGGATTAGTTCGGACATAAGAGTTTGGACAAATTCAATTAAGGGAGATGTTACAACCAGAGAGGCTTATGATTCATTACGTGTGGTTGGAGAACGCAAGAATTGGGGTAAGGCTATTTGGGCTCCTTACATACCGCCCTCAAGGTCTATTTTGTTATGGCGTGCAATTCAAAATAAACTTCCCACGGATTGTCAGTTAAAAAAAAGGGGACAATTTTTGCCTTCTCGCTGCTCATTATGTGGATCCAATGAGGAAACTATGTCACACCTTTTTTTAAGTTGTCATTTTGCAGGTGCACTCTGGGACCTCCTATGCTTCTTCTTTGGCAGACGACCATGCACAGAGTCCACTATCCTAAACTTATGGAAGATGTCAATGTCAATGGAGTTTGGATCACAGCTCGCTAATTTATGGAAAGTCGGAATTGTCTCAGTAATCTGGGTAATTTGGACTACTAAGAATGATTATCGGTTTAACAACAAAAAGACAACACTGAGGTCAGCATTTGCCACAGTATGGCATTTTCTTCGTGAAGCGAGTCTATCACAGGGTGGTTCCATGCGAAATACTGTGGACGACCTACAAGTACTTAAGCGTCTTCGAATACAAGGCATACCACGACGGGCTCCAAGGATTATAGAGGTCATCTGGAGGCCACCGCCTTCGGGTTGGATAAAAGTTAATACAGATGGTGCTGCTTTTGGAGCACCAGGATTATCTGGTTGTGCAGGTGTTTTTCGAACTTCCAGATCATTTGTTAAGGGTTGTTTCTGTATTCCACTTGGAGTATCTTATGCTTTTGAGGCTGAACTAGCGGCAGCCATTCAGGCGGTGAGATATGCATATCAATTTCGATGGAGACGACTATGGTTGGAATCAGACTCAACATATGTTGTCACTCTCTTTCATACTCGATCTTCTTCGGTACCTTGGAGATGGTATTCTGCTTGGGCGGATTGTTTAGGTAAAATAACCAACATGGAGTTCCACTGCTCACATATTTACAGGGAGGGTAATGCTGCAGCTGATAGTTTAGCTTCTAGGGCTCCTAGTTTATGTACAGCGACTTGGTGGTGGAATGCCCCATCTTTCGCTACCTCTTCTATCTATTCAGATGCCAACAACAAACCTAATTACAGGTTTTGTTGAGAATATTTATTTGTAATTTAAATTTTATTGTTATTTAATAATATTAATAGTTGAGCAGTCTCATGAAGAAGGTGCTAAGGAGGTGCCAACCTAGTTGGGATGTCCCAGTGCACTCACTGAAAACTGCTAACTATAACCTTTATTTAAAAAAAAAAGTGTTTATAAATTTTCCTTTTATTAATAGCATTATAACACCATCTAATTATTTAAAGATTAGTTTTCTTTTTAATTCTCCCTTAAATTATTTACTCTTAGTTAATTTATACTCAAGAATTAAACATGTAATCAAAAAAATTATTTAAAAATAGTATTCAATTATCTATAGTTCAACACTTTTCTTAAAAATATTATAATTTATGTGTATTTTGATCTGTTCTAAAAATTGATATAATTCTGACTATTATATTTTTAAACATATGTATAAAATATATTTACAAACATTTGTTCAAAAACTAATATTATATTTAAATATAAAATCAGCTTTATAGAGATCATCTTATTCAATGTTATCATATAAAACTCTCATTGCCATCGCTCATTAGACTAATTATTTATATTCGTTATTAGACAGCAAGGATGCGTCACGTGCACCAACACGTGAGAATTCAGTTTATAGAGAATAAAAAATAAAATAAAAACGCATCCCTTATTAACTCTCGAAACCGAAAGATAGCAATTCTTTTTATTTATTTTATTTTATATATATATATATATATATATAAAATAACGAAAGAGAGCAACACCAAACCGACCACTTGTCCACAGAACGAGCCAAACGAATAAAAATCGGTCCACCACAAACCCTACCGTGCACAAACGAGTCACGAATCTCAATATCTCCTCTCTTTTCCAAATGCAATGGCCACGTGGCCCCGTGGATCACGCTTCACTCACCTCTCTTATGGGTCCCGATATCACCATACCGACCTTCTTAGTTTTTTTATCAGGCCGACTGTTTTCGGTCCCACACTGACATAATTCATCCACCCACGTTCTTCTTCCATGTGTCATTCATCTATTGGACCTATTCAATAAGCAATCAGCACAAGTACACGCTGTCTCTCTCTCTTTCTACTTTCTTTTTTCCTCACTATTAGCTTCCCATTCTTTCTTGCGTGCACAACACGAACAGATTCGCTAATCGCTGATCTTTAACGACGTCAAAGGACATTGACACGCGTTTAAACTATAAAGCGAGTATGTTAGTTCTTTATAACTCGGACTAAAAAAGAAAAAAGAAAGAATGGTTAACAACAGTTACAGAATTTTCCTATAAAAGCCTTCAACTCTCGCACAGTAAAGCAATCGTTGCAAATTTAAAACATCACAAAACTTTTCGGTTTTCACTACGACTCTAAACTAAACAATCTTAATCGTTTGTTCGATTCTCTGTATGTTTCAAATAGAATAATAGAACAGTGATCAGAAATGGCTGAGGAGAACAAGACTCACGAGTACGAGACAAAGGTTGGTGAAGAAGGATCAAAAGTTGAGACTCAAGATCGAGGGTTGTTCGATTTCTTGAAGAAGAAAGAGGAAGAGAAAAAGCCTCAAGAAGGGATCGCCACTGAGTTTGGTGAGAAAGTGAAAATTTCAGAGCATGAGGAGAAAAAGCACAAAGAAGAACACAAGGAGGAAGAAAAGAAGGGTAGTTTGTTAGAGAAATTCCACAGAGAAGACAGTAGTTCAAGCTCTGTAAGTATTTGATTATTCAAATGAACTAATTACTAGTATTTGATATTTATTTTTGGTAAATATTTGATTACTCAAATGAACTAATTACTAGTATTTGATATTTATTTTTGGTTAACTAAATTATGGATTTGGTTAATTGTGTTTTTAATTTATTAATGATGTGTAATTTGCAGTCAAGTGATGAAGAGGAAGTTGTTGAAGGAGGAGAGAAAAGGAAGAAGAAGAAGGAGAAGAAAGGATTGAAGGATAAGTTAAAGGAGAAGGTTTCAGGAGATGTTGATCACAAAAAAGAAGAGAAGGTGGAGACAGCTGTACCACATGAGAAAATTGAAGAACCAGAAGATCAGAAGAAGGGCTTTCTTGAAAAGATTAAGGAAAAGTTACCTGGACAAAACAAGAAGAGTAGTGAAGAACATGTAACTTCTCCAACCCCTGTTGTTAGTGAGAGTACTACATATCAGGAAGGAGAGGCAAAAGAGAAGAAAGGTTTCTTGGACAAGATTAAGGACAAAATTCCTGGGCACCATTCAAAGACCGAGGAAGAAAAGGAAAAGGAAAAAGTAAGTGCTGGTTATTAATTAAGAGATGACATCATAGTTCTCTGTGTTTAAAGGATGGTGCTGTTGTTATGTTGGGGTGTGCTGTTTCATGTTTGTTTATTTTTTTGTATTTTTTTCATTAAAAAAAAAAGTTGGTACTTTTTGTATGCGATAATAATGCCCTTGTTTGTAAGTTTGGAACATTATGGATCGGTGATCATTTGTATTAATAGTTTTGCTTTCGACTTAATAGTCCCTGTTTTGTTTTTTTGTTTTTCCTTTATATGTGCAAATAATGTTCGATAACATTGAAAAATAATATACATGCTCTTAATAATTATATATATTTAAGTAAAATTTAATGAACAAATAAAACGTTATCAAGTTTTGGTGAGAAAAAAATAGTAAAGCATATTTACTTGAGTAAGACTTAATGAGTAAGTAAAATTTGAACAAATAATCAAGTCTTAATGAGCAAAGAAATAGTAAAATTTAATAAGCAAATATTTTATCTTATAAAACTAAGAAAAATTATATTGTAAATCGATCAAGTCTTTTACAATTTAATGAATTTTTAAAGTTTAGTTTATCTTTTTTTATTTTGCTTTAGATTTATTTACAAAATCGTTCATAGTATCATAGCATTGAAGCTTTGGTTGCTTCACAATATGGCTGATATTCAAAAAGACCTAGATCCAATAATACTTCCATTCAAGCAAAATTCACAAGATATTTTCTCCTTTTATAATTTATTAGTTACAATCAAATTAAATAATAGTAATTTCATTATATGGAAGCATCAAATACTTAAAATTTTTCGAAGCCTAGAATTAAATGGTTATGTTCTTCAAGAAAAGTCAAATCAGTTGCAGTTAAATGGAACACCTAATCCAGATTTTAAAAGATGGAAGAGACAAAATGAGATGCTAGGATGTTGGTTAATGAGCTGTATGATCGATGAAATTTTAAAACAAGTTGTTGGCTTTGACACTTCACGAGAAGCATGGTGTATGTTGGAGAAAAATTATGCATCGAGATCAAGAGCTAAAATGATATAATTGAAGGAAGAACTGCAACATTTGAAGAAAGGTAATCTTACTATAAATGACTATGTGCTTCAAGTTAAAGTACTATGTGATGAATTGCAATCTGCTAGTTGCACTGTTATAGAAGAGAAAAAATTAATGTATGTCTTTGGTGGTTTGGATGAAAATTTTGATAGTATTTTTTCAACAATAACTGAGAAGATGATAACTGAACGTATTACTATTGATGATGCCAAAGCCTTAATGCTCAGTCATGAAAGCAGACTTGAGCGAAGAAAAACTACACTTATTTCACCTTTATCCAGTATTTATTTGATTGTGAAAGATTCTGAACATGATACTCAAGCAGATCCAAAGGGATTTGATAACTTGTCACAACGCCAAAATGTCAATGATCAGCAGAACATTAGACATCCACAAAATCACTAAGATTCAAATTAGTTTGCAGGAAGAGGTCGTGGTATTGGAAGAAGAAGATTCACCAACAAACCATATGTTAACTATGTGGCCGTATGGGTCATTTAGCGTCCATCTGCTGGTATCATTTTGACAGAAACTTTACTCCTATTCAAGGAACTCCAAGTTCACAACCATCGAAGAGGTCGTGGTATTGAAAGAGGAAGATTCATCAACAGATCACAATGTCAACTGTGTTGTCGTATAGGTCATCTAGCGTCCACATGATGGCATCGTTTGACAGAAACTTTACTCCTACTCAAGGAACTCCAAGTTCACAACCATCACAAAATACACAATATTCACGAGGACCTCATCATTCCCAAATGCAAGCTATGTATGCAAATTCTCATCCATCTCCTACATCACCAAACTTCATTCCATCACCAATTGTTGGACCTATTTCACCTTTGCCACTTATCAATCATCTTCTTATCCTCAAGTTGCTCAACCAACTTTTCAACCACATTATAACTTACCTTATCCTCCACCTCCTCAACAACATAATGCAAGTTGGTTTCCTGATTCAGGTGCTAGCAACCATGTAACCTCAGATCCCAGTAACTTGGCCATGTCACAACCTTACTTAGGTAATGGTTCTCAATTGTCTATTTATAGAGTTGGATCTAATGTTTTTGAGTCACATTATGCTTATAATCGTACTCTTCACATGAATAATATGCTTTTAGTTCCTAACATTGCTAAAAATCTATTGAGTGTATCACAGTTTGCTAGAGACAATGCTGTTTTCTTTGAGTTTCATTCTAACTTTTGTTATGCTACGAATGAACACACGGGAAAGGTCCTCTTTTAAGGAACCCTCAATAATGGTCTCTATCAGTTTGATCTCACACTTCTTCATGGTTCTTCCATACAAGACACGTCATCTTCTTCTTCATCCACTAGCACTAATCTTCCACAGAACAAACCTTCTGATTTTGCTACTCAAACTACAGATATGCTCCTATGGCATTTTAGACTTGGACATGTGTCCTTAGGCACTACTAAGAAAGTGTTGTCTAAGTGTAAAATACTTGTCTCTAGTGAACAATTTGTCTATCCTATAATCTGCTTAGCTTGTCAATTTGGTAAGAGTCATAACTTATCTTCTTTTCCTTCTTATCATAAAGTGAATGCACTACTTGAAATAGTTTATTCTGATGTATGGGTTTCACCTGTTACTTCCATCAATGGACATCAATATTACATACATTTTATTGATGCATTTTCTCGTTATAGTTGGATATATCTGCTGCCTATAATACATTCTTACAATTTAAAGAACAAGCTGAATTGCAAACCAATTGTAAACTTAAAACACTTTATAGTGATTGGGGTAGTGAGTTTCAAGTACTCACAACTCTTCTTAATCAATCTGGTATCATTCATCACACATACTGTCCTCATTCACACCAACATAATGGTGTTATTGAAAGGAAACACAGGCATATCTCATAATTGGGTCTATTAATGTTGTTTCATGCTTCAATGCCACTCTGTTATTGGGATAATGCATTCTTTTCAAGTGTTTTCATTATTAATCAATTACCTAGTAGTGTGTTAGATGACATATCACCTTTAGAAAAATTATTTCAGCTTGTACCTGACTATTTTTTTCTCAAATTTTTTGGATGTGAATGTTATCTTTGTCTTCATCCATACAACACTCACAAACTTGAACCACGATCACAATCATGTACTTTCCTTAGTTACAGTCCTCGTTATAAAGGTTATAAGTGTTTGTCACACACTGGTAGACTATACATTAGTCGCAATGTAGTGTTTAATGAAAATGTATTTCCCTTTGCATCACAGTCTTCTAAATTCATTCCTCCTGTTTCTAAAAATTTGAATATTATTTTACCTATCTTTTCCAAACCTTCTCATAGGTCTACATCTGATATTCCTCACACTCTACACAGTCCTTGTTTATCTCCTATTGTTTTATCTCCACCTTCTTCCTCTATTTTACATTTTCCTTCTAGTTCTCCATTATCTCAGTCTTCACAGTCTAATTCTTAGTCTGAACACACTTAACCAAATTTTACCTCCTCTTCCATTCTTATTGTTCAACCTGAGCCAAGTGTTGTTGTTACATCTCAAAATAACCATCCTATGCTTACAAGATCTAAAATGGGAATTTTTAAACCAAAAGCATATCTAGCAAGTACTGTTAGTTTAATGGAAACTGAACTTGCTTCTATCAAGCAAGCTCTAAATTGTCCTGCCTGGAAAGAGTTTATGGAAGTTGAGTACAATGCTCTTCTTAAAAATCAAACATGGGATTTGGTACCTCCTTCAAAGGACAGGAAGATCATTGGTAGTAAATGAATTTTTAGAATCAAAAGATTGTCTACGGGGAAGTTTTATAAAAGAAAAACTCGGTTGGTTGCTAAGGGATATGATCAACAACCTGGTTTTAATTTTTCAGAAACATTCAGTCCCGTTGTGAAGCAAGTGACTATTAGGACTATTATCACTGTGGCTTTAAGTAAAGGTTGAAAACTACATCAATTGGACATTAATAATGCATTTTTAAATGAAAAATTGCATGAAGAAGTATATATGACACAACCTCCAGGTTTTCAACATCCAAATTATCCTAACCATGTTTGTAGATTACAAAAAGCCATTTATGGTCTCAAATAAGCTCCTAGAGCTTGGTTTGATACTCTCAATTCTACTCTAGTCACTATGGGATTCAGTAAGTCCAAGGTTGACTCTTCCTTGTTTTTTAAAATTAGAAGTGTCTCAACTATTTACCTCTTAGTTTATGTTGATGATATCATCATTACAAGGAGTAATGATCACAAAGTTCATTCCATTATTGCTATGCTTAATGATCAATTTGCTTTAAAATATATTTTGTTAGAGAGTGTGTCTTAGCAAAAGAGCTATTGGTGCATCACCTTCCATCCTTGGAGCAACTTGTTGATCGTTTAACTAAAGCACTACCTATTTTGTCTTTTCTTCTACTTTGCAACAAACTTAGTGTCATGTGCATACCACTAAGTTTTGGGGGGGGGGGGTGATAAGGAATATAGATGCTCCTAATAATTACATGTGCTCAAGTAAAACTTAATGAGCAAGTAATCAAGTCTTGGTGAGCAAAGAAATAGTAAAATTTAGTGAGAAAGTATTTTGTATTATAAATAGCCAAGAAAAGCTACATTGTAAATCAACCAAGTCTTTTACAATTTAATAAATTTTTAAAGTTTAGTTTATCTTCTTACTTTTTTGTTATGCTTTAGATTTATTCACAAAATTGCTTAAATATTATATAAAAGTGATTTAAAAGTGAAAAATGTTAGGGCACTAAAATTATTTAGAGAAAAAAGATGGCTGTTTATGTTTGAAGGAATTTAAATGGAAGTAAATGATGTGCCAAATTTTGGTTTACGTTACAAAGTTTGATGTAAGCTAGGATCGGTGTTGGGCAATGTGGACATAGACCGATCAAGATGTGATGATATGTTTGAAGTTCAATTTGAGGCGATAAGATTCTAATTCCTATTTTTAATTATTCACGTCAATGAATAATATCTGTAGTTCTAAAAATAAAAAAAATAAAAAAAAATGGGCTATTTTTAAGTATTCTTATTGAGACTGAAATCCAGAATATACAATAATGTCTCCAAAGTTTTCTATTAAAGTTTGATTTAGACATATGAAAGAGTCATATACATCTTTATCTGGAGAGTTGTATATTTGATGATATCAGCAGGCATTATTTTTTTAATTTTTTATTATTGAAGTTTGATTTAGACACGCGAAAGTGTCCTATATCTTTATCTGGGGAGTTGTATAGTGGTATTAGCAGCATTATTTGTTTCAAAAAAACAAAAACAAAAAAATTGTCAATCTTTCTCTCTCTTTTCGCGAGAAGGAAAGAAAAGAAGATAAAGTTGATTTGGGAAATTATCTGTCTACAATGTTTATATATTTCAACTTCTTAGACTTCGGGTGTTTATATATACGCTCCATATGACGCCACATAAATAGACATGTAAATGAAGTGGGACAACCCAGCTAAGCACTCATCATAATTGAAAATTTATATATTGGTTTTAGATTAATATTAGTCAGGTCCGTTAAATATAAAAATATTAAAAATGATAATTATAATAAAATTAAAAATAAAAAAATAATATTATTATTATAATATTTATTTAAATAGTATAATTAAAATAAAAAATAATATTAAAATAAAGATTATAAAATTATAAATGAAGCAAAATTAAAAAATAAACTTTTTTTTATTACTAAAAAAGATAGAATGTGTAAAAAAATCATAAATAATTATATAAATTGTGAGAAAAATAAAGCGTATTTCCAACCTAGCTTCAACCTTAATTAAATTAAGTTCACGAAATAAGATATATTAAATTTAATTAGATAGTATTAAATATAGTTCATTCAGCCTAAAATTTGAAATCTTAATTAAAAAAATAAGCTATATTATATAGGTTATAGTTAATTCAGCCTAACGTTAATTAAATAAGCTATAGTTAAAAAAAATAGGCAATATATATATAGGTTTAAATTAAATATAGTTCAAAAAATATAGCTTCATTATAGATAAAATATAAAATTTAGCTATTAGCTTATAGAAAGCTCAATTAACTCTTAAATTAAGTAATAGTAATCATTTACATTTTATTACAATCAAATCAAATATGACTTTAATGTGTTAATTTAAATTATTAAAAATTAAAAAAAAAACTATTTATTTATTTATTATTTTCTTTCTATAATAATAATATATTATGAATTTAAAATTAATAAATAATTTCTTATGATCTTATTATTTAGCCCGGATTAGCATGTCCGCTATATTATTTTTGGGATGGAATATTATGAGTTTTAGTATGATGGATTGTCGTGACCCATCAAGTCCGAGTTAACAAAAAAATTTCTCACAAAAGGAGAAAAATAAAGGCTAATTCTACTCGCATCTTACCTTTAACAATAAATACATATTTTAATAATATAAATAATTAAAAAATAATAAAATTAAAAAGATATGTTATTCACCAATTATATTTCACTATTATTTAAATTGAGAAAACAATCGGTCATCAACCATTCTACATACTATAACCTGAGAGGTCGAGGCTACCCCTAATTTTCGAAAAAAATTGCTACATGTAAAAATATTTTAACATTAAATACAAACTTTTTTTACTTTCTTCTTGAAATCAAAAGAATTTGTTCACCATCAACTGTATCAAATATTACTTTATTTAAACTTGTTATATCATATAAGTCATAATAACTTTTTAGTATATTATATTAATAAATTCTGGATAGTTTCTCGAATATTACATTTGTTTAAAATTTTACTTATAATTATTGTTTGACAAGGACTTGTCATACTTTTGATTGAACTAAATATGTATACATTTCTAAAATATTTGATTAGTGCTCAAAATTGTAGTTCTAACTTTGTATTCCATTCATTTATTTATGAATGTATGCACTTTTTATTTCTTTTTTTATATATATATTTATATCATTTTTAATATTAATATGATGTTATTTTAAAATTATTATCAAGAATTTTTATTTATTTTCTCTCCCTTTATTTTTATTATGGTCTAAATTTAATATTATAATTGAGGTAAAAAAAATTGAATTTAAAGTCTCTTTAAAGGATTATTGTTGATTTCCAAAAAAAAATTACTATTTAATCATTTTTAAAAATCAATTAAGTTTTATTTTATTTGTCCCCTTAACTTTCACTTTTGGTCCCGTCCTGCTTCAATCTCACCACCTTTGTTACCAATAATCTCTATATTAGCCCAAATTATACAATTATTTAATAATTATATTCTTAATTACTTTAAAATAAAAAATTTAGACACTCAAATGTTCAAAAGGAGGAGAAATCAAGGTACTCATAAACTCTAGAATTTTCACTTTATTTTTGCAAAAAGATATATACAAAAAATAGATGTTCGATCGCTCATGTTAAACATTTGCATGTTAACAAAAATAAATGAAACTTTCAATAATTTATGTCGTACATATGTATAATGTTCCAAAGGGTATAGGTTACATATGTACAAGGGAAAAATATTGTAAGGATTCTTTTTCTTTTATAAAACGTGATATTTAGATTTCTAACTTAAAAATTGTGTGTTTAAGTTCTTTTGATTGTGAAAAAAATGTTTTTAAATTCATTTGCTTGTGAGAAATGTGTCAAGTAAATTCATTTGTTTAAGTTCTTTTGATTTCTAACATGCATTTTATATTTTTAATAGATATATACATTAAAAAAAAATTACTCAAATTTTTTAAGAAATTTTTTTCTTTCAAACTTAGACAAAATTTTCATTATTTAATATCCAAAGGCCTTGTTAAAAAATTGGTTAGATATATATCTATTGAAAAATACAAACATGTATGTAACATATGCATTATTCTATTAGACTTAGATTTAACAAAAAAAAAATAGATAAATTTTTTTTTTTTATTATTACTTGATACTTTTTTCACAAGCAAAATGGCTTAAAAACACATTTTTTATAAAATAAAAGGACTTAAAAATACATTTTTTTTCAAGCAAAGAAACTTAAAAAAAAAAAAACATGTTTTCTAAACTATAAAATTAAATAACACATATTGTCTAATTAAATATACAATGTTCAAACAGATATGCCATAATGTTCAAACAAGTATGCCTATATTGTACATATGTACACAGTACACATGTATGTTTCTTGCGAGAGACTGTGTGCGAGTCATTTTCTACATCTAGAGAGGTGTGACAATTCCATTAAGAGTCGTGTGTTTCGCCTGAAAAAGAGATGTAGTCTGTATTATTTGATTTATTAGTGAATTTGCTTCCCTTGTTTTGATGTGGACGTAGGTCCACGTTAAATTGTTGTACTCTTATTTATTGCTATACAAGTGTGTTTATTTTCGTTGTTTAGTTGGTTTTCTGCTGGCTTAAAAAATTACATACAATTGGTAACAAAAATATTATAGTTACTTAAATTTATATTAATTTTTATATTTATATCAATTATATTATAATATATGATAAAATTATCTAAAAATTTGAATTATTTCTCTATTTTTTAAAATAATTTTATCATGTATTATAATTTAATTTATATAGATAAAAAAAAAATGTAAATTTATATATTCTTAGAAATAACAAAAAGACTCTTCAAGGCTGTGTAGGTGGCCGCAAAGACCCCAATTAAATGTATATATTTTATTTTTATTTTTTAATTAAAATATAATAAAATAAATAAATTTATTTTTTCTTTTATTATTTTACATTAAAATATAGAAATGACAATCTTAACACAATATGACAATACTAACAAATATTATTATTTCACAATTATAACATATTTATAACTAATTATAATTTATGACTAATTATTTTATAAATTTAAATTTATATTATTTTCATTATTATAAATAATTTACTTGAAAAAAATGTATATATTTTTAATTATGTCAACCAATATAAAAACACTATGATAAGACACAAACTTAATACGCAAGTACAACATAACACAACTATCAAGTCTAATATAATCTACTAAACAAAATATATATGAGCATTTTTTATTAATAGTAATCGTAATCATAATAAAAATCATTCAAGGCATTACTGTATTTGGTTTGACTGTATTCTGTAATACAATATAAAGGGATTACTCATTCTTTAATATTTTGCTCATTCTATCTGTTTGAGTAATAAAAAAAAAGTTTATTTTTTGATTTTATTCCATTTAAAATTTTATAATCTTTATTTTAATATTATTATTTATTTTAATTACACTATTTAAACAAACATTATAATAATAATATTATTTTTTTTACATTCAATTACATTACAATTACTATTCTTATTATTTTTACATTCAACGAACCAAACTTCTCCTTTGGTTTATCAAGGACTCTCCCAACATGTATTTTAGTGGTTTATCAAATATTTCAATGAAAAATTTGCAGTTCAATTCAAATGTTAAGTCTCAGTTTTTAATTTATTCAACAGGTATTTGCTGAAATCAAACTCACAAAGTTACAATATTTGTATGCTTTCGGAATATGTCTATAAGCAACCAGTTTCTTATTCACTATCAAAACAACATTCCTATGAATCAAAATGAGGCCCTTATTGAGATAAAAGTTATCTGTGATTAATTAGTAAGAATGGCTTAGACATCATTTGTCCATCCATATCACACATCTTAGACATTGTCCTTCAAGGAGTAATTCAAAAGCTTTATTGATGTCGTCAAACATTACTTCATGAGTTACATACTCATCCAACTGTAGTTCCTGTTTAAAAAAATTTAAGGGTAGAGGTCAGAATAGTCCTTTTTATTAAGCTGTGTCACTTAGCCCATTCACTTTTAATTAGTGCCATTTAATTCTTTTAATTATTTTAATTAGTGCCATTTAATTCTTTTAATTACTATAACTGTATTATTTAGTCCTTTTAATTACTAAAAATATAATTATTAACAAACTTCAACATTTTATTATTATTTAGTAGTTAAGGCTAGTGAAATGAAAAAAGTTTGCATAGTAAAAATTCATAATTAATTAAAAAAAAAAAAAAACTAACACACACTTCAAATTAGGAAAAATTAAATAACCAAAATTCTCTTTTCATGAATCCAAAATAATGCTGAAATGTTAAAATATTAGTGCTATAGTAATATTTATCATTCCATGCCCCTTTTTCATAATAAAAAAGACTAAATGACATATTTTACGAGGCAAAATAACCAAGTGACTCCAAAACCATAGCAAAAGGATTAAAATCGCACTGCACCCAAAAATAAATTACAAAAAAAGTTACCCAACAACATAAATTTGTATATAACATAGCCTACAAAGATTTTTCAAGCTTAAGCAACAGACACCACTCACACCAGTAATAATACCGATTAAACAGAAAGCAAAGAGTAGGAAGTTGAAAACACACCTTGTCTATGTAACGCTTGAGGAGGATAGGAATATCGGATTTTGGCTTGAGTCCTCCAAATAAGGATCCCATGAGGATTTTACCACAGTGAAGGACAACAGTAGAGGGTATAGTGATCTGCGCCCCAGGCTTATCCACACCTAAGACAACTGTTTTTCCCCATCCCTGAAGTTCATAATAAAATATTCTTAAAATGTGAAACATGAGAATCAGTAATAGGTCATTTAGATGTATCTGTTGCTGCCTCTATGCAATCGTGCACGTATGTGTGCGTTCATGTGTGGTATGTGCACGCTGTGCCTAAAAGAGAGACCTGTCGACAACAAGCATATGCATCTTGCACCAAGGATGCAGCTCCAACACACTCAAAGCAATAGTCTGCTCCACCACCAGTCATTTCCTTGATCACCTGGGAGTGTAAAAACACCTTGAAAGCATTGATTTTATAACCAAAAAACTGAACATTGTGTAATGAAAGATTTTTACACTTGATACATGGTCCAAGAGGTTAGAGGAATACCTCAATCAAAGGTTTATCACCACAATTTCCGACATGTACGAAATCGGTAACTCCAAATCTTTTTCCTGGAAGAGGAATGGACATAATCAAGTAAATATCGTGAATACTATTATTTTTGCTTTCATGTTAATAATCTGTTTCCAGATTATCTGCACCAATCAGATGCATAAAAGAGCAATATGCTGACTACGAAGCCAAAGTACTCAAATTTGCCTACATAATGAAAAACTCTACTAACCAATCTCAAATTTGTCTGGATTGACATCTATACCAATAATTCTAGAAGCTCCACATAATCTTGCTCCCTCTGCAACCTAGAAAACCAAACAATAGCAATAACCTTTAAGAAGTGAAAGAAAATTTATACTGATTAGTGATTACTGAAAAAACATACAGCTAAACCAATTGACCCAAGCCCAAATATAGCAACGCTTGATCCTTCCTCCACATTTGCTGTTTTCCAAGCAGCACCCACACCTTAAAGTCAGTGTTAAAAAGTTTTCAGTATCTCATCTATTGTGAATAGTAATTGTTAACTATAAGGAAATATGAGCTCACCTGTTGATACTCCACAGCTAAGGAGGCAAGCTCTGTTTGGAGGGATTGCAGGGTCAATTTTGGTTATGTTAGCCATGTCCACCACCGTGTACTCGCTAAAACTCGACACGTTTAGAAAATGGTGAATGAGCTGCCCATTGAGGTCTGTGAACCTACTGGACTCATGTCTAGGCATAGAAGGTGAGACCTTGAATGGAAATTTAGAGCAGAGGTTGCTCTTGGTTGAATTGCAATCCACACATTCTCTACAATCTGGCAAGAAGGTTGGGATTACAATATCACCCTCCATCACCTCATCTACATCCTCTCCTACGCTCTCAACTACCCTACAACACATCAATTTGGTTTCCACAAATATTAATGAAGTCCCAAATACTAAAAAAAAAAAAAAAAAAACATTAAAGTCTGATTCATATTGGTTGTAGTACTGTAAAAGTTCACCAAAACTCTTGTTTCAGAAATTTACACTTACGTGTAATAATTCAATAGTGTTAAAAACATGATGAAATTAATGTATATAATATTTTTTACTCGATTCTTTGGAGAATTTTTTCAGAACTCTTAGGAACAAAGAAAAATAGAGGTATTATTGGAAGAAGGAAAAAAAAAAAGTGGGGATCAATAATACACGGGTGGGCATGGAATTATGGGTCTATATCGACTACTCACTTCTCGATACTCAGGAGTATTTGGAAAAAAAAAACATGTATTTTCTATAATCCCTTTTTTTGTTCATAAACAAATTTTAAGACTTTGAAGTGCAATAAGGGTTCCATAAAAAAAAAAAAAAGTGCAATAAAGGTGTTTGACGTGTCTTTTCTGATAGTATTTTCCAGAAATAATCAAGACTTACCCAATAGCTTCGTGACCCAAAATTCTGGGGAAAATACTAGGAAATACCTACCAAAACAAAATAAAACAAAACAAAAATAGCACGCGTAAAGAATAATTTCATAACAATTCGTAAAATACAGAGAAAATTGAAGGAAAAAAAGTAAAAGAAAAGAGAGCTGGTGATGTTAAAAAGATAATAAAATCTAAAATGGGAACCTCCATTTTCCAGAAAGTGATATCGCTATGACAAAGAGAAGTGCAGATAATTCGAATCCGAACTTCACGAGACAAAGGCGGTGCGACCATAATCTCCTCCGTAACAAGAGGCTCACCAGGTTTGCGACAAATCGCGGCTAATTAAAACAAGCATTACAATATAGATAACATCAATTTCGAATCTATAGCTCAAACTTTTATATTGAAATAATTCTATAAAAATAAAAAGAAAAGAAGAAGTAGAAGAAATGCCTTTGCATCGTATAGGCTTTCCTTTGTTTACACTTGATAAGTTCTCTGCCATGGCGAACAAAGAGAGAGAAATGAGTAAACACAGTCAAATTTAGACTTTTAGAGCCTGAGACTATTTCTTTGGAGAGGTAGTTGAAAGCTGCTCGAAAGTGGTAGGAGCTAGAAAGAAACGAATAGTAGTAGGCAGTACCCAACACCGGAGACGTAGCGAAAAAAATATTGTTAAAAAAGAAACCATGCTAACTGCTGGTATTTTTTTATTTGTAATTAGAGGGTTAATAATTTAATAATATGAAAAAAAAATATTATTTGTAATTAGAGGGTTAATAATTTAATAATATGAAAAAAAAATATTATTTGTAATTAGAGGGTTAATAATTTAATAATATGAAAAAAAAAATATTATTTGCAATTAGAGGGTTAATAATTTAATAATATGAAAAGCTTCTTATAAAATATATAAATATAAGAAAAAAGTTTGATCAAAATATATAATTTATGTAATATTATTTTAAAATAATAATAAAAAATATTTAAGGAGATAATTTATTAATAAATATATAAATATAAAATAATAGTTATATTATATTAGAGAATAATATATAAGTTAAATTAAATTTTTTATAATTTAATTTAGTATTAAAGAAGCTGTTAAATTAAATGAATATTTGAATATAAAAAATGATTAGATTTTTTTTAAAATATAAAATGTAATTATATTGTTTAAAATTGTTATTTTAACCTTAGTCTTTATCAAGGTATAGTTAATGAAATAATTTCAAGTAAAATATTTTTTATAAAAAATTAAGTATTTTTATATTTTGTACTTATAAATAGTAATTTTTGTTCCTTTAAATGTTGAAGAATTTAAAAATAAACTAAAAATATATAACTTTTTTAATAAGAATAAAAATGAAAAAGACATTTAACAATTATATTAATTATTAGATATAAAATTATATTTTGTATAGACGTTCATAAGATTACAAGTAAAATACACGTTTTTAAAAACTAAGAAGAGATATATTCAAATTTTACACACAAAAAAATGCTAAAAATATATAAATATTATAAATATAAAATACATTTTTAAAAATCGAGAGAGGGCATACCTCTCTTAAGATTCATGCGCCTCCATTTATGCTGAATACCAATTGTCATACTTGTACATGTGGTGTAAAAGTTTAAATTTCAAGTACATGTGTTTGTGTGCTTTTATACATGGTTGTTATACCTATATAATAAATAACAAGCTCATCACTTATTAGTAATAACAATTACTATAACACTTTGTAACTACTTCTTTCATAACATCACTGACTATATATTTTCTTCTCTACCTATTAACACGCCACATAGTTTATACAAAAATGCTCTAATGGCTACATCAAGAACTAATAATGGTTATGAGAACTCCACAACAACTGTTGAGACTCATTCTGTTCAATTTGCTTCTGCATCTTCAATCATTGTTCCTCTTGTGAACATGAGTTTTTCAATAAAATTGGATTGATATAATTTTCTTAACTGGCCCAACTTCTATCTTTGATCTCAACTTATGGCATGGAAAAGATCATTGATGTTTCAATTCCTATTTTGTCAATGTTTGTGCTAGGTACTCAAATCTCTAATCTTAAGTTTGAAGCCTAGAATAGATTAAACAAAATCATAAAGAGCTGGATATTTGCATTTGTTTCGGCAAGTCCTTAAGTTAATCTTGTCAAACCTAATATTGTTGCTCAGTATTGGCAAGTGTTGCAATTAGCTTACTCAAGTTTTTCTTTGGCTCGAGTCATAGACCTACCGACTTCAACTTCAAACAATACGCAAGAATAATTTGTCAATTAAAGATTATCTTGTATATATTAAGTCCATTGTTAATCATTTAGCAACTGTAGGTGAGATTGTGCCAGATCAAGATTTGATCCTATGTACAATAAGAGACTTGGATCCGATTTTGATGAGTTTCAAAACCTATTGATCATGCATGAGAGAATGTTAGATCATTAGTCACATTTTTATAAGCATAATAGTTTATTTCAGGCTAATTTGACAAATATGACAGCTCTTACACTTTAAGGACCTAGTGCATCCTCAACTCCATCTCCTCCTAAATCATCTTCAAGGCCCAGTTAGAATGTGCACAATTTTCTGCAGCAAAAATGTTCAAAATAATGCTGCTTGCAATAATAATTCCAATAAAAACAAGAAAGCATCCAATGCAGAGTGAAATGTCAAATATGCAATAAACCTGGCCATACAGCTAACAAGTGTTTTAAATTACTTGATTTGCTTCAAGGAAAATCTAAATGGGCCTTCCTCTTTTTTGGCTGATGTTAGCAATCTTTCTTCTACGCCTGCTTGAAGTTCTCACTAGTGGTTATTGGATTCTGGAACTACGCATCACTTGGCAAGTAGCACAGACAACTTGCAATATGCTACACCTTATAGTGGATCTGATGTCATTACTATAGGTAATGGTACCTCTTTACCTATCAAGCATCATAGACATGACATTGTATATGTAGATGGTGAACCTCTTACACTTACTAATGTGTTTCACACTCCAGCAATTCCTAGTAATCTCATTTTAGTTCATTGTCCATGTACTGATAATGATGTGACTGTTGAATTTATTATTAATTCCTTTTATGTTAAAAAGGAGTCCACACAAAGAGTGTTTCATAAGGGACCAGCTCGTGATGGCTTGTATTGTCTTCATGGAGTTTTTAATGCATCTTCATCTGCTTGTGGTAATGTGGTTTCTTATTCTTCCTTATCCACTTAGTTTTTTAGTTTTAATGCTACTAATGTATGGGAAAGGTGACTGATGTATGGCATAAGCACTTGGCTCATCCTTCTCATATTATTGTTAGTAAGTTGTGTCAACATCATGTGTTGGATCCCTGTACAAATTCATCTAATAACAGTCTTTACATTGTTTGTCCTTTGGCTAAGTCACATAAACTCCCTTTTAAATCTCATCATGTTAAAGCTTCCAATCCTTTTGACTTAGTTTATATGGACATCACCAATCCTTGCAACATTTTGTGCCAAATATTACTTACTCACAGTAGATGACTATAGTAGATTCATATGGAGCTATTTTTTGTCTTCTAAGAGTTAGGTTGAATTAATGTTTTATATGTTCATAGCCATGGTTTAAAGACAATTTTTAATTAAACTGAAAGAGGTACAAACTGATGGGGAAGGAGAATTTATGTTCCTAACTAAAAAATAGCAAACACATGGACTCATTCATAGAGTCACTTGCCTTCACACATCCAAACAACATGGTGTCATTGAAAGTCACCATAGAAAGGTAGTAGAGAAGGGCTTAGCACTATTGTTATAAGCATTTTTACCAACCAGTTTTTGGCTTCATTCTTTTTGAACTGCTATCTTTACAATTAACGGGCTCCTTTCTAAGATTTTGAACTAGCTCTCTCCTTATGAATTGTTGTGTGCTTGTATTCTTGATTATAAATTTCTTAGAGTGTTTGGCTCTTCTTGCTTTCCCTACACTAGAAGTTATAATATACATAAACTTGAGTCTCGCATTATTCATTGTGTTTTTCTGGGGTATGCACCTAAAAAACGTGGTTATCTATGATTTGACCCTGTTTCCAATAAAATATATATTTTTAGGCATGTGTCATTTTATGAGGATGTGTTCCCATACCAATCATTACTCCCTGTGTCAGCCACACTACCTAAATCAACCACAGTGCCCAATTTAATCTCTTTTTTACCTGTGCCTCCCACTAATTTTCCCCCACCTTTTAGTCCAAACAAGCTACTTGTGACCTATTCCCATCCATGTTAGCCTCTGTGTCAGCTTTACCAGCTGACATTGCTCGTTGAGACATCTTTTTTCCACAAACTCCTGACCAACCTACATTGTCTATTATGACTCCCTATTCCACTACACCCTTTTACTTGATTTCACTACCTATTATTGTCACTACTCAACCTAATATACCTCCCATGCCTTTACAAAGTTTGGATTTAAGTCCACTTTCATCTTAATTACCTGATGATCTTTTTAACATACATCCAATGGTCACTCGGGTGAAGGATGGTATTGTCAAACCAAAGAAATTGGTTTTTTCTACTTTTGTCATTTTGCCATAACCCACATGTTATATGGAGGCCAAAGGTATTCTTGAGTGAGAAACAGTTATAAGAGTATAATTTGATGCTTCGGTACGTAATAACACTTGGACTTTGGTTCCTCAACCAAAGAATTGCAAGTGTATTTCTTCTAAATGGCTGTATAAGGTGAAGAATGATTGTACACTAGATAAATATAAGTGTCGAGTGGTGGCTAAGGGCTATAAATAAAAGTTTGATATTAACTATTTAGAAACGTTTTCATCTGTGGTGAAACCTCAAATTATAAGGATTGTTCTTACCTAGGCACTTTTCTCATATTGGGTATTGAAACAACTTGATTGTAACGATGCTTTTTTGAATGGGGAGTTAAATGAAGAAGTGTATATGTATCAACCTCAGGGTTTTGAAGATACTAGTGCTCCCAATTTAGTTTGCAAATTGAATAAGGTCCTTTATGGGTTAATACAAGCCCTAAGAGCTTGGTTTGATACCCTCTCATCCTCTTTGTTGAAATTGGAATTTAGTGTTCCAAAGCTCAATATGTGGATATTATAGTCACTATTATTTTAGTATATGTGGAAGATATCATCCTCACTGGCAATAACTTTGATTATATTCAAGTACTCACACTCTCTCTTAATTTTTGCTTTACTCTAAAGGATTTCAGGGATTTGAGTTATTTCTTGGCATACAAAGTCAAGGAACTGCTGATATAATTCATCTTAGCCAACACAAGTATATTGCTGAGATGCTAGATCGCAGTGGTCTCACTGACTCTAAACTAGCACTAACTCCCATATATACTATGACACCATTGTCAAAATTTGATGGTCATTTGTTGGATGATGCCACGACATTTCAAAGTTTTGTGGGGGCTCTACAGTATTGTGTGTTTACATACCCTTATATTGCTTATCCTGTCATCAAATTGTGTTTGTTTATTCAAGCCCTAATTGATGGACATTAGGCAGCCCTTAAGGGTGTTCCACGCTATTGTAAGGCTGTTATTCATCATGGGTTGCTCATTCAATAATCAACTACACTTGGTTTGATTGGTTTTTCTAATTCAAATTTGGCAGTTTGTGCTGATGATTGTCGCAATACAAGAACTTATTGTATTTTCTTTGGCGATAGTTTGGTCTCCTAGGCTTCTAGCAAACAGAAAATTGTGGCACATTCTAGTGCTGAAGCCAAGTATCATGCATTAGCACTTGCCTCTTCCAAGATGATTTGGTTACAATCTATTCTTCAAGAGTTGCATGTCTCACCTTTTCACACTGATGTCTTGCTTTGTGACAATATTAGTGCCAAGCATCTTTCTGTTAATCCTGTCCAGCATGCTCATATGAAACATGTTGAGCTCAATTGGCATTTTCTTCATGATCAAGTGAATGCTAGCACTTTGGGTGTTCAATTTACTTCTACTGACGATCAATTAGCTGATGCACTTACCAAAACTCTTTCTGAGCATAGGTTATGTTCTCTTTGTGTCAAATTAATAGTTATTCCACCACCATCAATTTGCAGGGATATTAGAATAAGTATTTGTGGTCTTTTCTATATAGTTGTTATACCTATATAATAGATGACGTGCTCATCACATTAAGTAATAGCAATTAAATATATATGCTTTGCAACTATTTCTTTCATAACATTAGTAAATATATCTTTTATTTTCTAACTATTCACACTTTATACTAACATTAGGTTTCTTTGATAACGATTTTTATTTTTAATTTTATTTTTTAAGTAATTTTTCAATCAAATATGTTTGGTAATTATTTATAATTTTAATTTTTACAATTTTAATAATCACTGCTAAAATATGAGGTGATTCATA
This sequence comes from Elaeagnus macrophylla, assembly GCA_029378325.1. Taxonomy (NCBI): domain Eukaryota; kingdom Viridiplantae; phylum Streptophyta; class Magnoliopsida; order Rosales; family Elaeagnaceae; genus Elaeagnus; species Elaeagnus macrophylla. The sequence continues at coordinate 11,131,748 of CM055649.1, read as the reverse complement.
AATCTTTAAAAAAAATTGTATCATATTTTAGATTTCTAATTTTTTTCATTTTGACCAAACTTTTTTAGATAATAAATTAAGTCTGATAAATTTGTATATATAAATATTAGAAGAAAATGATTTAAAACTTAAAATTTGTAAAAAATAATCAAAATTTTTCTTTATTTTTAAAGTCCTCTGAAAAAAACAAAAAAACAAAAAAAAAAAAAGCCTTACCCAACAACTTTGAAGTGATTTTTATTTTTTTTCTTGAAAACTACTAAGTAAAATTTTTATAAACATGTTGGTGATTATTTTTATAAAAGAATCAAAAATTAAAAAATTAATTATTTAATCATAAATTAGAATTGTTATATCTTTCATCAATGTGAGACAATTTCTCTAACATTTCTCATCAAAGCGTGAGTATTATCTCTTGCAAAGCTCATTTTTTTTTTTTTTGTATTTTTAATCTATTTATTATATTATATTATATTATATTATATTTAGGTCACTTGTTTCTTCTTTTTTTCCTTTTTCAATGCCTTTTTTTTTTGCAAGTTAAGGCCCAAGATTTTTGACTCATTGATCGATTAAAGCTCTGATATCATATAAAAATTTATAAGAACTATGAGTACTTCAATCTCAAAAGATTAATCTAATGAGTAGAGACATTCATACTTTTTGTAAATTTTTTTTATAGTATTATTTTTTATTAATGTAAGATAATTTTTTTAAAATATGGATTATTTAAGGTCAATGATATTGGTATTATTGAGTATCACATGTCCATACAATCTCATGTGGACAACCAATCATAACAACTGTTAATGAGCTGGATAATGACATGGAGCACATACAAATTACAAATGTTGAAGAGGGTACTACTCTATAACTAGATATATAGGCATGTGATATGGAGTGGTGTGTGAAGGCATGTACAGCTCAATGTAACAAATTTTCTTTATGCACAAGCAAGTAGTTTTCAATTTATTGCTATAAAAGGACGATGTATTGTAATAAAAAAAAATTGTACTGTAGCTCTTTTGTGAATGAAAATGTCTACCTAGCTTTTTCAATTTTCTGTATTGTCATTTTCTTCATTTATATTGAATCTGTCAGGTATAGCTTATGTTATAGTATTAATAAAAGCAGAGACGGAACTGTGTTATGGGCTGTACCGGGCTTAAGCCCGGGCAGCCTTTTCAAAATTTTTTTTAATTAATATTAATAATATAAATATAATTTAATATATTATATTATAGTTATATATTTTTTTAAAAATAAAAATATTAAATATTTAAAATATTTATGTTTTAATTTACACTCATATTAATAATTATGTATTATATATTCCTAAAAATTATAACTTTTAAACTTTTAATCGATAAATATTGTTTAATTATTAATTTAAGTATGTATTTAAGTATAAATTTATATGTATTTAGCACTCTTTTTTTTTATAACAATTCACTATTATTCCATTAAATATGTTTTTTTTTCTTCTTTAAATTATTAATTAGAGTTCTTTATTTCAAAATATATATTATCCATTGTTATATTAGAACATGAAATTTATTTTAAATTTTTATATTTATTAATTACCATATTAATAGGTGAAAAAATGATTAGGCATATAACTTATTTATTGATTCTTTAATTCTTTAGTTATTTTATTTTTTGTTTATTTGTTGTTAGGTCTATTTAAATTTGTATACTTTAATTTACATTAAATATTTTTATTGTAGGTTATAATGGATAAACCTCACAAAAATTCTAAATCATTTAAAACTCTTCATTTATTCTTTAAGAAAATAGATGACCAACAATTAATCAAAAATATTTCTATTGAGGCTACCAACCAAAAAAGTAAGTTATTTCAAGAACTATTTTTTGAAATTTGTAGAAGAAATTGAATCCGAATTGATAATTGATGAATTTTATGCTCTAAAAGTATCGTCGGGTACAACTTAAATAAATTTTTTTTATTTATTTTTGAAATTTATATTATTTTTTCAATGTTAGCTATAAATCTTGATATTATAAATAAAAAAAATTAATTTTTTTAATATAAATTAGCCCTCCTAAGAAAATATTTCTGGTTACGTCCCTGAATAAAAGTATATATATTTTTATTATTATAATTTTATAATTAATTATGTATTAGTTTTATTTTAATTAATATAATTATCATTAATAAAAAATAATTATGGTAATAATAATTTTAATTATATTAATATCACCATTTTTATTTTTAAATAAATAATTGTAACTATTAATTATGTTTATGATTCGACAATGACACTTTGAGGCTTCAACATTTATTCTGTCCAAACTTTGTCTGTACGTAATTTTGCTAGTTAATTCAAGTGTGTAAGAGCCAATTGCCTAGTCTCATTCGTCATACTCAACCTCAAAAAGAACTTTTTCCCCCTTTTTTGTAAGAACTTCAAAAGAAAACTTTCAGATTTGGAAGTTAATACCAACTACTTTATCGATCATTTTTTTTTTAAAAAGAAATATAACAAATTTTATTAATTCATTTAAATTGAAAATGCATGAAAAATCAATAAAAATGCTCTGAATCGCTATGTTATTAGCATTGACATTATTCATTTTCATTAATGGTATTTTTTCTTTGCTTGTATTACTTAAGTGTAGTCCTGTGAACTAATTTTATATATTTTTTTATCAAAATATATGTTAAAAATTGAGAAGAAATAAGTCTCATATTAATAAAATAATAATATAAGCATGAGTTAACATTTTTGAATGGGAGCTTATTGACTTATTAAGAATTATTGGATATATCAAATGGTATTAAAATCAATAGTCGTTGTCTCTGACTAATTGATAAAATATAGGCTTAGTGAGCTTGAAATGAAATTTTCAAAACTTCATAGTGGTATGGGCCTAGAAGATGAATTTAGTGGATCTTAAAAAGACCCTAAAATTTTGGACAAGTAAGGTGCATTAAGGTTAAAATTTAAGGAAGGTTAGCTATAGAAGACCAGTTAGATTGACTTGAGTTAGAATATGGAACAAAAAAACTAAGTGACCTTGTTTGATGGAGAAATTGTTAAGAACTATGAATAAACAAGTCCTACAATAATAAAATAAAATTAAAATATAAGTTTATAAGTGTATTAATTAACTTCATTTAATGAGTTAATCTTTTAAAGTAAGTGCTCATTGTCTTATAGTAATCCATAGAAGTTATTGGGCTTATCAATATCATTAATTTTAACATGTAAACTAAAAGTATATATACCAAAACAAAAACATGCATAAATTGCACTAAAACAGTTTTTTTTTTAAATGACACCTCGGCCTTAAAATTTAGATTAAAAAGAACAATTGTTAAATTTATTAAATTAGAATGAAAATAAAATAAACAATTATCACTACTAATAATTCAAATTATAAATAATATCTTACACAACATCACATTTAGTCATTTATCATTGAATAATTGCGGATGTGCTACGAAACATGATAAGAATAATTCAAATATTTTTAGTTCTGAGTGAAAAGGTAAAAATAAAAATAAAAAGGTTAAATTATACTATTGGTTATTAAATTTATATTTATGTCCTCAAAATTTTAAATTCTACAATTTAATCCTCAAATTTTTAAAATTTTATACATAGATTCATAAAATTTTAAATTCTACAATTTAGTTCTTAAACTTTTAAAAATTCACTTATAAGTTTTAAAATTTTGATTAAAGAAAACATGTATTGTAGTACCTAATATAAGACCTATGTGTTAATTTTTTAAAATTTGGAGACTAAATTATAGAATTTAAAAATTTAGGGACATATGTGTGAAATTTTAAAAATTTGGAAACTGAATTATATAATTTAAAATTTTGGAATATTAGTATAAATTTAGTTAAAGTTTATTATCAATTAAAACTAAAAAAAAAATAGCAAAAACTAGTTTGGACGAGGGCAGACGCTAAAATGTTGCATTCGTGTCCATAGAATGCGCACACACATGACACATAATTGGAGTTCAAAATTATTGATCCGGGTCATTGGAGATTTTGCACTAGGGCAACAGAGAGCCTTCAAGTTAAATTTCGTTAGCATAGAACTGCAACCATTTAAATAAAATTCAAGGTAGCGAAATTAAAATATCTTCATGTTCCTACCCAAACGATTATTATTGAAATTCACTTTCTGATGCATGTATGCATAAGACCTGTACTCATGGACCTGCTGCCAACTACAAATCAATTGTATGTTTAGATTATTTAAAATAAAAATAAGGTCAATTTCGATGGCGATCAATCATAAAGTATGATCTTTGATTGGATAAAGATTCTAAACTTGCAATATGAGCGGGTTATAAATGTACTTGTCATGTTTGTTGGGTTTTTTTTTTTTTTTTTTACATTTATATTTTTTATATTATAATATTTTCAAAAAATATTTTCTATATTATAAAATATGAAATGATTTTTAGGTAATTTGTTTATTTATAATAATAAAATAATAAATAATTAATTATAATTAAATTAAAACATAATTTGTGTTGTATCAAATTAATTTGATGTTACGAGTTGCTAATAAATTAATCCACCATTTGCTCCGACTCCTCTTTATAATAATTGATTAATTATGTAGTTTTTTTTTTTTTTTTAACAAAATCAGCTTTTGGAAGAAAATGGGATAACGTCTTCTCCATTCATTCGAATAATTTTTTTAGAGTATTAACAGTGATTAATATCTCAATTATCGTTAGAAGAATCTTTATGCATAATTATGTAATTTGTTAGTTATATATTTTAATACCCGTGAACCTATGGCAATGGTAATTTTTTAAACAAATTAAATGCTCATAGAAATACTCGGAAATAGTCGGGCATTAAAAGACCCATTGAAGTTCAAAATTAGTTATGTCTAAGGTTTTTCTTTTCTTTTCACAGTATAAAAATATTTTTATTAATTATAAAGAGACGTGTTTAAATATAAGTATAATTTACAAATAGTACAAAAAAAAAATGTATTATATAAAATAAGATACATATAAGTTAAAAAGGTATGTTGATGTATATATTTCTACATTTAGGAAATCTTGTGGATCTCTTCTTGAAAATTTAATGGCACAAAATCCGCATCAAATTTCAAAAAAAAAAAAAATTAAAGTTTTAATAAAATAATAATAAAATTTAAAAAATTAATGATAATAGATAATATTATTAGATAAAAACATTTAAGCCTCATGAAGAAGTTAAGCCATCATAAAGGAACATTTATGGTCTCCATAAAACAAGTAATAATAAAATTTAAAAAATTAATGATAATAGATAATATTGTGCGATAAAAACATTTAAACCTCTATAGATGAAGCAGTTAAGCCATTATAAAGGAACATTTATGGTCTCCATAAAACAAGCAGTTATTAGCAAAGATTTAAAATTAAATCAATGAAAAAGATAACTAATTAATTTTAAAAATAAAAATATTTGAGAGATAAATTTTGCAACTTACAACATACAGTGATGCAGTTATATAGTTATATCTAAAGGGTTGCAGGACACAATTTTTTGATAGATGAAAATTTATTTTTAACACCCTTTCAAGTAATGTAAATAAGTTTTTTGTTTAACGTAAAATTATATGTTTTTGTATATTTAAAATTTTAATATATTTTTATTTATTTTGTAACGTAAAAATATTTATTTTTAAGAATAAAAAATAAAATTATGTGAGTAATTAAATTTTATAAAAAAATAAAATATATATTTAACCTAAATTCAGTTGAAATCGATATTAATATTAGTTGAAACGATTACTATCTAACTTTAAAAGGTTAGACTTACAAAATTTGGAAGTTAGTACCACCTACAAACATTAATACGTTCAATTCCCCTTAAAATTTATAAATTAGCTCTTAATTATTGCAAGTAAAATGTTAAACGAGACAAGTTTGAAAATAGTATATTTTTTATTAGATTAATTATGATGTTTTACTTATTTATTGAAAAATGAATAAGTTATTATTTTTAAAGTTATTATGTTCATATAGTATAGCCTAATTAATATATGCATAAATTTATATATTAATATATGTATAAATTTTTTAAGAGGCTAAAATTTAAATTTTTTAAATCATATTTTAAAAAAAAAACTTAGGGTTTTCATATTAAATTTAATTGTAACTTATTATGAAACTTATATAACAATAACATATGCAAAAGGCAAATTACATAAAGTAACATTGTGTTGAACTTTTAAATACAAATTCAATTAATAAACAAGAACTTAACCTTAACAAACAGTTAGTACAATAAAAAAATATCAATATTTTTTGTTAACTCTTTTTGCTAAAATATTTATTTGCTAACTTAAACTAAAAAAAGCATGCACATTAAGTTTAAAGAATAAGATTTTGTATTTTTTTTTTCCAAAAATACCATGAATTTTTAAAATATCAAATATGTCATCCAATTTTAACAAAGTTAAAAATACTGGTTATTAAATAAAAATTTTATAATTTTATTTTAACATAAAATTTTAAATTTTTTTAATTATTAATATTAAATAATAATAATAATAATAATAATAATAATAAAATGTTAATACTGGTAACCAAAAAAATAATCCTTTATATATATTTATTATTAAAAAAGCTAGTCTATCATTTCATATCGAATGTCATCTATTAGAATGTCATTTAAGTAAAACTACAGACATTTAAACTTGTTTAATGTTAATTTTTGTCTAATTAAAAACTAGTTAAAATTAATAATGTGTTAATTTTATTGTTATAAGTTTTAGAAGTGTTATTTTATTAAATATTACAATAATTAATAGTACTAAAATGATAAATAAACATATATATTATATTATATATATAAGTTTGAATTACGCATTATATTTTTATAAACAAATTTATCCCTATATTTAAATTATTAACATTAATTAACTTTTTATAATATATTATCATATTAAGATTTTAAACATGATAATTGAGTAAGAATACATTTAATATTGTTGACAATGGGGCAAGATCAAATTTTATGTCTCCATTCCACACTTATTGTTCACGGGGGTGGAACATATATTCTCCATCAGAGTTCCGAAGAATTTGTAAGGATTGAGTATTTCTTACTAACGAATAATATATGTATAATTATATATTTTTTGTTATAAATTAATAAAATTTATGCATAAAAATAAAATAAATTTAAAATAATGTTTAATTGATATTAAATGTAATATACAAATTATAAATATAATTAAATTAATTATTTTTATAGTTATTAAAAAATAAAAATAAAATATATTTTTAATTTTAATGATGTATTCAATCTTTTAAGTAAAATGATATAAAAAAAATTTATATAAAATAGTAAGAAATTTGAGTTCGAGGATTTAATGGGGCAATAAATGTGATCCCCTAACCCAACAAAAGAATTTTCTCCGTTGGTAAAAAGTTTAAATTTTCTCCACAGGTACTCATCCTAGTTAGAAAAATTAATTCACAAGGCAAGTATTTTAACTTGTATTTATAAATACAATAATTTTCTATTTTTTTATTTACTTCTGATGGTATAAAAGCAAAGAAATTAAAAAAATAAATGGAAATGTATAGATAAAACTAAAAATATTTATACACGAAAATTAAATTGAAATAAATACAATGAATGAAAATTTTTAATATTTATCCCAAACCATATGTAATAAAGTGAATGTCTCTTTTTCAATAAAAAAAAAAAAAGTAAATATCTTTTTTTTTTTAACACAATAAAAAATATTTCTATTAAATACGTTTGGTTTGTATAATGAAAAAATAATAAAAATAATAATGATAATAGAATTAAATATAAAATAAACACTATTATTATTATTACAATATTTGATTTGATAAATAGAATCAAAGAATAAATAAGTATTATAATATTTAATTTACAACTGAAATGAAATAAAAAATACTATATATTATCTTTATTCTCTTGTATTACCTTGGTACCACTAGCCTAAGGAAACAATTGAAAAAAAATTATTTTTTTGTAATACCAAGCCAACAATGGAGGGCGAGAAGTCAAGAATAACATCAATGTCCAACATGGTGTGGGTAGGAGAACGAGATAAGAACACAAAGCAGACATGTATGAGAAAGAAAGGAACTCATTTAGCAATGGGAGAAGAAACAACTAGACGACGAGGGTGATGGTGATGGTGATGGTGATGGTGATGGCTGTGGACGAAGAATATAAGGGTGATTGCTGTGTAATCTAAAAAATGGGAAGAGAGCTAGAATGAAAAAAATACATAAATTAAGATTTTTTTTTTGTTATTATCATGTTTAAGAGTAAAATTAGAATAATAATTTTTCCATAAAATGATATAGGAAATTAATCAATTTTTTCAAAGGAGGCAACTGAATCACATTTTCTTATACATCGATAATCTTTTTAATTTGATTTTGTGTTTATGACACAACAAAATATGAAAATATATAACAATAATTTTATTCTCAGTCTCATTGTCTCAACCAAACATAACCTTAATGATAAGAAAACGTCTCAATACTAGTACATTTTAAAAAATTATAAAAAAAAATATCATAAATATTTAAAAAAAAAATTATAGTTTAAGATGTGATTATAAATCTAATTGAATATTAGTGATTAAGTTATTGAGTTGTTAGCATTTTAATTATATTGTGTCAATATATTTGTACATTATGAAAGTCAAAAAATTTTTATCATGAATTATGGATGAAAAGTTTTTGGGAGTGAGATACCCGAAGATCAATTTTTCCAAAAAAGTCAAAACGATCCTTCTCTTATCCACTCTTCTAAAAACTAGCTTAAGCTTTCGGTTAACATGAAAAGTGATGGACAAAGTTCAAATGTTAACTAAAGGAGGGATTAATTATGATTTTTATAGATTTTTAAAAAATTATAAATTTAAAATATTTTTATTAACTTTTAAGGACTCTTATAAATTTAAATTTTAATAAAATTCTTGTAAATTTATAAAATAAAAAAAAAATGGGTAAAGATTTTTTTACATATAATTTTAACTAAAAATCATTAAAAATAGATAAAAAAAAAAAAATCATTCAATTTTAAAAATATTTTAAAATCAACAACTTTTTAAATATACAAAAAGATTTATACAAAATCATACTTGAATATTCATAAATTTTTAAAGACTTATTTAAAATTATTTGAACACCATCTTTTAGAGAGTGTTTAAAAATCCTAATTAAATACACTTCTATTTTAAAACTCCATAAAAATTATTAAATTTTTTAATTAAATACACATTCGTAAGCTTTTAAATTAGTTATGGAAGGTTAATAGGAGTTAGCTCAAGAGTTGCCATATTCCCAATTATCCTTAGATTTAGTAACATCATAAGGTAGTTGTCAATAATTATCTCTACCAAAAAATAATAAGATTATAAATAAAATAAAATGTAATTTCAAGAATCTATTCATTAATCACAGGTTACCGAATATGGTAATAAATTCATATCAAATGGATGAAGATCAAATCATTCATATGCTTGTCGGAAAGATTTTTGAAATATAATTGTATGCAAATAATAATTTTGATAAATAGAAAACTCATAAATTGAATAAAAATAATTTTTTTAATAGTAGAAAACAATTTTTTTTAGTAATAAAAAACATTTATTGAGGAGTTCAAATTAAGAAGTTAGTTTTTTTTTTTTTTTATTTAAACAATGAAAAGTAGTAATTGGAAATTATAAAGATTAGTTTTTGAAAGTTGAAAAACATCATCAAGAATTATGGATGTTTTTTTTTATTTTTTAGTGATGATCAAAGTTCAAATATTAACTAAAGGAGGGTGTAATTGTGATTTTTATAAATTTTTAAAGAATTATAAATTTAAAATATTTTTATTAACTTTTAAGGACCCTTATAATATTTAAATTTTAAGAAAATTCTTGTAAATTTATAAAATTTTAGAGATAAATATTTTTTTACATATAGTTTTAACTAAAAAGTTATTAAAAATTGATAAAAATTATTCAGTTTTAAAAATATTTTAAAATCAACAACTTTTTTAATATACCTAATTTTTTAAAGATTGATACAAAATTATAATTGAATATTCATAAACTTTTATAAATTTTTAAAGACTTACTTAAAATCATAATTGCATACCATAAATTTTTAGAAAGTCTTTAAAAATTTTAATTAAATACATTTATGTTTTAAAATTTCATAAAAATTATTAAAATTTTTAATTAAATACACATTTGTAATCTTTTAAATTAGTTATGGAAGGTTGATAGGAGTTAGTTAATGAGTTACAATATTCCCAATTATCCTTAGATTTAGTCACATCATAAGGTAGTTATCAATAATTATCTCTACCAAAAAATAATAAAATTAAAAATAAAAGAAAATGTCAATAAGAAAGAGATTGAAATTTCAAGAATCAATACATTAATCACAGGTTATCGAATATGGTAATAAATTCATATCAAATGGATGAAGATAAAATCATTCATATGCTATAGATAAACTAATAGTTTCTAGTTAAACTTGATAGGACATTTTCAATATTTACGTTAAAAATAGAAAATTGAATAATAATAATAATAATAGTACATTAATAAAAAAAATTAAGGTTATGAAATATAAAGCACAAAGAGATTGATAAATTTGTATTCTTGGTCAATTTTAGACATATAATTGTGGACGATCATCAAGCATCAAAATACGACAACAACTTGAAACACCAACATGAAATGATTTTGGCTACAGATGGGTATGTATTGTCTTTGTATTATCTCTTTCCTTCTGATATGTTGTTTTTTGTTTTTTCTTATCATATGTACATACGTGTATTTGTAATTGTTAAATCCAATTTGTGAATACTTTTAAATGAAAAAGTCTTAGATAGCACAATTGCAATGTATTATGAAAGAAGTCTGTTATATCGAGAGATTGAGAAGAATGTAAATTTCAAATCAGAGAACGTGGAATAATTACATCACAATGAGCAAGTGTTGTGCGAAGAGATTTTTGAATTTGCTTGGGTTAGTAAATTGAAATTCAAAATATAAACTTGGAAGAATATTATAAGATTAAAAATAATAATAATAACGGCCCAATGACAACAAATAAATACTACAGATGACTGTGAAAAAACAATCAACTTACAATGAAAGACAATTAAATAGTAAATTTGCATGGTTTTAGTGTCAACAACTCAAGTTGAGTTAAGAAAATTATATGTAGTTACCAAAATCGTATGATTCTCTCTAAAGGAACTGTTGTACCCAAGATCAGATAATAATGCGGAAGCGATAAAATAATAATAATAACGAGCACCTACAAAATTATAAAGAAAATAATCAACACAAATGACACAAAGATTTAAGTGGTTTGGTAGTCACAATCCACTGCTGAGGCCGGCACCGAAAATTTCACTATACTTGTCAAAGAGAAATACAATAAGATTTGCCAACAATTAATTGGCCAAATCACTCAAATATCCAAATACTCAATTACACCCAAATTAATCTCTCTCACAAAAACAATAAATAAATCTGTCTTGCCAATTTAGCAACAACAGATAAATTAAAGAGAAACAGTAACTATAAATCTGTTACCAAATAAATAGAGAGAGAGAACTTATGTTCTTAATTGGATTATCAAATGGATCTCCTCTTGTTGCCTTTATGTTTGCTGCCTCGAAGAATTGCCGCTGGAGTGTGTTGCCGCAGGAGTATGTTGCTGCAGGAGTATATATTGTTTTCGGTGAAGTTCACACACATCTGCTGGAGTTGCTTCTTAATATATATAGGTATAACCTAATGGGATTTTTATTTATTAAGCCCATGACTTTAAAAAAAAGGCTACGTGTTATTGAGACAACACGTAACAATCTCCACCTTGTACCAAAAATGCGTACCAAGTCTTCAAACGCCGAGCCTCCACTGTCACCATCTCAAGGTACCTCTTGATAGGCACCAAAACAACATTCTATTTATGGGTAGGAATGCTCCACCCTCTTCAAGGTTCTCAACAAGAACTAATATGGATCAAGTCCAAGCAATGCTCAAACTTATCCCTTGGCACTGACTTTGTCAACATATCAGCTGCATTCTCTTTTGTATGAACTTTTGACAGCTTGATCAACCCTTGATTCATCCATTCTCTAATTTTGTGATACCTCACACTAATGTATTTAGTCCTCGCATGGAAAACTTGATTCTTAGCTAAATGAATAGCACTCTGACTGTCACATAGAAGAGGTACACTCTCTTGTTTGAAACCAAGCTGTTCCAACAGACCCATAAGCCATATGCCTTCTTTTGCTGCCTCAGTCATAGCCATATATTCGGCCTCTGTTGTAGACAATGCAACTGTATCCTGCAAATTTGACTTCCAACTTATACAGCCATCACCAAAAGTAAAGACATAACATGTCATCGACCTTCTGGTATCAAGATCACCAGCATAATCAGAATCCACATAACCCATGGCAATATTAGAAGCACCATTTTTATCAAACATGATGCCACAATATCTGAAAATTCATTTAACAACATTCCAATGCTCTTTACCTGGATTTGCTATGTATCTACTCACAACACTTACTGCTTGAGAAATATCAGGTCTAGTGCAAATCATCAAATACATTAGACATCCAACTGCACTGGCATAAGGCACCTGAGCCATGTACTCTACCTCATCCTCTGTACTAGGACATAAACTCGTGGACAATCTGAAATGTGCTGCAAGGGGTGTGCTCACAGGCTTAGCATTCATCATGCTAAACTTATGCAGGATCTTCTCCATGTAACCTTTTTGGGACAACTAAAGTTTTCCAGCTTTCCTGTCACGACTGATCTCAATTCCAAGGATCTTTCTAGCAACACCAAGATCCTTCATCTCAAATTCGCTTTTAAGCAAATTCTTTAAATCATTGATCTTTTCCTTACTTTGAGCGGCAATTAACATATCATCAACATATAAAGTAAGCAATACCAATGTTCTATCATCACAGATCTTAAAGTAAACACAACAATCATACTCACAACGACAATAACCATGAGAAACAATGAAGGAGTCAAATCGTTTATACCATTGGCGAGGTGATTGCTTCAGCCCATACAATGACTTCTTCAGACTGCAGACATAGTCTTCTTTACCGGATTCAATGAACCCCTCTGGCTGTTGCATGTAAATCTCCTCATCCAAATCTCCATGAAGAAAGACAGTTTTGACATCTAACTGCTCTAACTCCAGGTCATACAAATTGACCATGGCAAGAACAACTCTAATGGAAGTGTGCTTCACAACAGGTGAAAATATCTCATTATAATAAACTCCTTCTTTTTGTGAGTATCCTTTTGCTACCAATCGACTCTTATACTGCTTCAGTTCTTTTATTCGATAAACCCATTTGCAACCAATAACTTTCTTTCCCTTAGGCAGTGGAACCAACTCCCAAGTCTTGTTCTTGTGTAATGACTTCATTTCTTCATTCATTGAAGCCTTCCAATTCTCACTGTCTTTTCTGCTCATAGTATCTTGGAAAGAATTAGGGTCATCACTACCAGTGAACAAAGCAAATGAAACTGTGTCGTCTTCAAACCCAAGTCTCTGTGGTGCCCTACGAATGCGTGGCTCTCTATGAGTAGCAATACTATACTGGTCTGATTGCTGCTCTTCATCCTGACCCTGTGGTTGCTCTTGATCCTGGACCTGTGGTTGTTGCTGAACATCTCTAATGATCGGTTGATAAACCTTGTCCTGTGAGTTTTTAAATGCAAACTCCACCTCCTTTGGAGCTTTATCCTTCTCACCAGAACTCTGTGCTCGTCATCTTTAACCAAGCTCTGATACCACTTGTTGTACCCAAGATCAGATAATAATGCGGAAGCGATAAAATAATAATAATAACGAGCACCCACAAAATTATAAAGAAAATAATCAACACAAAGGACACAAAGATTTAAGTGGTTCGGTAGTCAATGTGACTATCTAATCCACTGCTGAGGCCGGCACCGAAAATTTCACTATACTTGTCAAAGAGGAATACAATAAGATTTGCCAACAGTTAATTGGCCAAATCACTCAAATATCCAAATACCCATAAATCTCTTTCACAAAAACAATAAATAAATCTGTCTTGCCAATTTAGCAACAACAGATAAATTAAAGAGAAACAGTAACTATAAATCTGTTACCAAATAAATAGAGAGAGAGAACTTATGTTCTTAATTTGATTATCAAATGGATCTTCTCTTGCTGCCTCGAAGAATTGCTGCTGGAGTGTGTTGCCGCAGGAGTATGTTGCTGCAGGAGTATATATTTTTTTCGGTGAAGTTCACACACATCTGCTGGAGTTGCTTCTTAATATATATAGGTATAACCTAATGGGCTTTTTATTTATTAAGCCCATGACTTTAAAAAAAAGGCTACGTGTTATTGGGACAACACGTAACAGGAACGGTGGTAGTAAAAAAAGAAGGAAAAATAACAAATATAATATCCATGAAACTCGTAATAATAAAAATAGCACTATTAATATTGTTCCAACTTTAATATCCCTTCAAATTTAATAAAATGATATTATTTTTATTATTATAAATTTTAATGATTATTATTTTAAATAATTTCTCTAAAAAGAATACATGTTATAAAAATTCTAATATATTCTTATTCATTTACCTTTTAATTAAATTTAATATTATATAATCCATGAAATGATAAAAATAACATATTATAGTAAAATTATAATAAAATATACAAATTGAATTAATGTATACGAATTAAAAATTAATTATAAAAAATTAATGTTGATGAGTTAATTTACTTAGATCAAATAAATCATGTACATCTCATTTTATAATAAATTATTCAGTTATTACAATTAAAATAAGTAATTTTTTTAACAAAGTTAAATACATTAAAAAAAAGTAATTGCTCAACTTTTATAAGAGAACTAGGTTTATGTTTAATTTTTATATGAAATTTATTGACAAAATTTAAATTTTTAAATAATAGACAACTTAATTTAAAAAATTTACAAACTAATTAGTATATACTAAAAATAAAAATTAAAGTGCTTACTTACAAATTTATAATATTGTCATGACTTCATTTGTTATTATTATAATTTTTTTTCATTAACGATACTTTTATCAAGAATAATATAAAATATAATTAATTATAAAATTATTGTATGCAATTCTTATTCTTTTGTTGTGATAGTAATAATGTGGCAACAACTACATTTGTTATTAATACATTATTTTTTAATAATAATAATTTTAAACAATAGTGATAATAAAATGTAATTAATTATAAACATAAAATATACAATTCATGTAATTTTGTTACGACAATATTTATGCATAAATATGAAAAAAATAAAATAAAATAAATTGCAAAAACAAAATAGCAATGTTGCTGGCAAAACAAAATAGAAATATAAATGTTGATATAAAATAAAGGCAAAGGAAATAGAAAATGGGCCTATAATTAAATGTAATAAGTCTCTTTTTATATATGTTATAGATGTTACAAAATTTTAAAATATATATTTTTTAAATTTAGTTAAGTAGTTATTTTTTTTATCAACAATGATATAATTTTTTTTGAACAATATACAATTTTTTTTAAAAAAATTAAGGGGAACGAGTGATGAAAAATAAGAAGAGAATTAAATTAAACTATTTTTTAATTTAAAACATTTTTTTAAATATATTTCTCTACTTAGTTTAATTTTTTTTAACCAAAACAAACATAATAAATAGATAAATAATGTTAACAAAAAATTTAAAAAATATATAAGAGACACATTAACAAAAAAAAAAAAGTTAACATTATTACAAACAAGGATTATCATTAATAATATGTCAAATATTAATATTATTGGATGTTTGAACATTTGTGAATAATAAAAAAAAAAACTTATCACTATATCTATTTTTTTATATGAGAATTATATATCTTTTGTTAATATTATTTTATTTATTGAATTTATTTAATTTTTAATAATTTAAAAATAAAAGTTTAAGCTTAACCTATTATACTAAAAGAATTATTAATACCATCTTTTTTCTCTCTCAGTAAAACATAAGTAAAAGATAAATAAGATTTTATTTTTATCACAATTTATTAATCTATATTATATAATTTAATTAACTTTTAATAATAAATAATTCTACATCTCAATATTTTTAACATATTAAATTTATGAAAAAAATACCAAAAAAATTTACTAATTATAATTAAAATGTACAAAAATTTATTAAATGAGTATTAAAAATATAATGACTATTAAAAATAAAAAAAATTACTAAAATTTTAATAATTATTATTAAATTTTTAATATTTAACACAAAAACTAGTGTAATTTTATACACTTTAATTGTAGCAAAGAACCTTAAACCAATCGATAAATTCATACCCATCACACTTCCCTAAAGTAAAAAACCTAGTGGTAAACGAAACAAGACCTACCAGACAAATCTAGATTCTTCCGGAGTTTGTAAATTCAACAAGCGCAGATAAGAGCCTAAGAGGTTCGCCTTGGGGCAAAACGTAGGCACATAACCTTATTTTGCGCGAAATTTCGTTTGTGTTCCTAAGCAAGAAATCTCAGTTGGCGCCTTACGACGACCTAACATTTTACCTATTCTACGATCAAGTCAAATTGATTTCAAGACTTTGCGGTTCGTTTCCAATTTCATTTTAATTTATTCATTTTTTATCATCGTTCTTTTAATCTTTTTATTTCAACCTCAACTTTTTTCTTGATATTCAATGTTACTTTTTCTTTCTTGTTGTTTGTTTTTGTTCACATTCGAAATCTTCCTTTTTTATTTTCTCTAGTTTTTGTTGGATTGGTTATTGTTCCTGATTTGTGCTGAAACTGGAGACTATTAGAACTTTTATTACTATTGTTTGGATATTCAGGTGATGGATATGTCATTTTCATGTTTTCTTTATTTTTTGTATTGGGTTACTGCTTCTGTTTATTGTGGCAATTGCAGGTGATAAAAAGGTATGCTTTAACTCGAAATTATCAATTTTCTAATTGCCTTTAAATATTAGGGCTTTTGGTTTGGGAATATCCATTATTGTGTACCTGCATTGGCTAAATTGTTGAGCAACGTCTGCAATAATTTATTGATCATATTCGTGATATAGTTCATAGCGCATCATACAAAAATTAAGCTATTTTTACCTTATGTACTTTGCTTTGTTTTCTTTATGCTTCTCTGTTAAGTATACTCGTTTTTTGTTGACTATGTTCTATGTATTTCAGTATTGCTTGCTCATTTCATGGCGGATCAACAGTCTGGCGAAGGCTCTAATACTGCAATTGTTTCGGGGGAATGTTCGGATTCAACTGTTGAACTCAATATAAAGACTCTGGATTCCCGGGTTTATAGTTTTCAAGTGGATAAAAATGTGAGTATTGGTATTGTTTGCTATGGACCATGCTTATGTTAATGGTATTTTGATGTACTGAGAATCTACCTAATTGCATATGTAGTGCTACTAATTCTTTAGCTGAAATATATTCAGTTTAATATTACTTAGATTGATAGATTTTTTTTTTTTTTTATATATTTCAGATGCCTGTTCCATTGTTCAAGGAAAAAATAGCTAATGAAACTGGTGTTCCAGCTGGTCAACAGCGACTTATATTCAGGGGGAAGGTCTTGAAAGATAATCATCTCCTTTCTGATTATCGTATCCTTCCATTATTATTTTTTCCTGTTTAGTTCTGGTATATCTGGAAATGACTCAAAGTTGTTTAATATATTGGGACATATGATTTGTTTTACTGTCTACTACTGTACTTGCTAACAATTTAGTAAATTACATTATTTCCCTGTATTGGTTTGTCTAAGTGTTCAAGGGCTTGAACAAATCAAGTGAGAGGATCATTGATTCTTATTCTTATTGTGCTTATCATAAATATTTTGACTTATTTGCTCATTACTTTAATCATATGATTCCTTAACTAGTTATAGAGGTGGAAAATGGGCACACCTTACATTTAGTTATGAGGCAACCGGTGCAATCACAAGTTCCATCTGGTACAAGCTCTGGTGAGACTAATGGAAATAACAACCATCAAGGTAAGTTGGAAATATCAGGTTCCAAGTTTTCCCCTAAAAGTATCGTTATTGGTGGTGAGTTGGACTTAGAGAGCTTATATGTTGGCAGCGACTGATGCTAATATGGGTGGGTCTCGTAATCGAGTTGGACAAATTTCCCACAGTGTTGTTTTGGGAACATTTAATGTTGGGGATCAAGGTGAAGGCATTGTTCCTGACATTACTCGGGTGCGTCCTTGTGCTTCTTGTACATAGAGAGTTAGGGGCACATTATACATTTGATTTAAAATTCTATATTTAACCTTGCATGTATGTTTCTTCTCTTCTAGGTCATTGGGGCAGTTCTCAACTCTATTGGAGTTGGCAATCAGGCTGCTACAAATATTTCTGGCAGCACTCTACCTGTTACTACGGTGAGCATCGAAATAGACCACATTGTACATAGACTTAATTATGGATCCCTGTAGATCTTGTGACAAATACAGATTTTTGATGTCTTAAATTCTCTTACAGCCTAGCAATGCTAATAGTTTTTCTCAAGGAAATCAGACCCAAGGGACTCGAGGTAATATTAATAGTCAGAACCAATCTGATAATCAAGCTCAGTCTGCACAGCCATCACTTAGTCAACCATTTCAGTCTCCGACTCAATTTTTCTCAATCCCTCCTGGTGCTCATGCAGTAACCATTCCTTCAGTTAATGCGGTAATATTCTTGTTCATTGTAATATAGACTTGCCTTTCAGTTTGGCCTTTACTGATCTCTTTGCTCGCAATCCTATTCAGCCAATTCCAGACTCTTTGCACACCATTTCTGAGTTTATGAATCACATGGAGCAGACAATGGTTCAAAATGGTGATGATTGCAAAAAACCATTTTTATATTATTTTATATTTGATGAGTGATTGCACTGGAAAACTTATTTTTTCTTATCTAGGTTACCGACAAAGGTCATCTTCAGACAGCAGCATTCAACAGCCAAGGATGGACTTGCCTTCAAATGCACAGGGGTTGCACACACCTGAAGCTCTAAGCATTGTTCTTCGTCAAGCTGAACGACTGCTTAGTGATCATGCTGCTGCTGCATTATCTGTAAGTACTGTGTTCTGACAAATTTTCTTTAGAATTTTTAGAATTATGGTTATTTTTTGGATACAGTCAAATTTTGTCTGTTTAAAGCTTTCGAAGTGGTAGAAGCATTGGAAACTTTATTTACTAATTATGTGTATATAGCTAATCCTGGTGAGATAAGTATGGAATATTGAATACTTGGTGTTATGAGAAATGTTTGGCATCTTTGATTTGAAAGAAATGCTATAGCAAGTGGAAAAATGTTTAGTACTTGTTAGTCTCCCCCAAGATATGGCATTATATGATCTACAACAATAAATTTCTTACTAGAATTTATGTGCTGTCCTCTCAACTGGAAACTTTATTTACTAATTATGTGTATATAGCTAATCCTGGTGAGATAAGTATGGAATATTGAATACTTGGTGTTATGAGAAATGTTTGCCATCTTTGATTTGAAAGAAATGCTATAGCAAGTGGAAGAATGCTTTAGTGCTTGGTAGTCTCCCCCAAGATATGGCATTCTATGATCTACAACAATAAATTTCTTACTAGAATTTATGTGCTGTCCTCTCAACTGATATGCTTATAAATGCATTTTTCATGTCTAAGTATTCCTTTTGAATTATGGAAGAAGAAAGTAATGCTATGTAGTCACTTGATAGCTTGTTCCATGGAATTCTTTTTGCAAACTAAGCTCCAGACCTTATATGTGAAGACCAATACGCCATTTTGATGAGTTGGACAGTTGACCAAAGTACTTGTGGGCCATAACTACTACCCAGCTTTGTGATTACTGAAGTTATGATAGTTCACTTGGAGTTCCTTCTGGACTCAATTCTTTGTAGCTTTAAATATTTATCGTAATGAAGTTTTGTAAAGTTTTTGCTATTAAATGTATAAAATAATACGAATTTGCTTATGTCATGGTTAGATTTTATTGTAAATACATGGAGTAGATTGCTCGTTATGGATACTTCAAGTTCCATCATTGTTTAGATATGTCACTATGTATGATGTGATTGGGCTAAATATGAATTATATAGTGTTAATAGTCTTATGTACAATATTTATTATTTTGTATTACTTGTGTTGTAACTGCTGCAACTTTTGTAGCATATTGCAGGGTGCTTGGAGCAAGACAGTACATCTCTTGATCCCATTGTAAGGGGGCAAATTCAAACAGAATCTGTGCAAGTAGGACTTGCTATGCAACACTTAGGCGCCCTTTTTCTTGAGCTTGGTCGCACAATTCTGACGCTACGCATGGGGCAGACTCCTGTATGGTCTAATCCCATCTCTGTACCTTTTTGAATGATCACAATTTATAAATTTGTGTTTTGATATGCAGGTAGAGTCTGCCATTAATGCTGGACCAGCAGTTTATATCTCCCCATCCGGGCCTAACCCTATAATGGTTCAGGTGTGTTGTTGCTCGAATGATACAATGATTTTATGTTTTGGTTTCCAGTTAAATAGATTTGGTTTCTGAACCACAGTGAGAGAGTCCTTCCATATTGTCAAGAATCTAGCTGTGAATAGAAGTGCTTTAGATTGTTTGGGTCATGAGAGTGCTCCTGTGTAGATATAGATTTGCTGCGCTTTTTGAAATATATACAGGCTTGATATGTGTGAAGAATTTGAATTTATTTAGGAACAAAAGAAGTCCTTACAGTGTAACCTTTATAAGTTAACATTATATGTCTGTGTTAATTCATGGGTTAGTTTGAGATCCATTCTAGTGGAGAAGGCTACATGGCTGAAAGGGCCTTTTGAAGATATAATCATGGAATGTTATATGTTTGTGTTAATGCATGGATTTGATTGGGATCCATTTCCGAGGAGAAGGATACATGGTTGGAAGGGCCTTTTGAAGAAGATATAATCAAAATTTTGTTTTGAGTTTTCATAGTAGGCACCAGGTCCTAGGGGTGAACAAAAATATCCAGAACCAACCCAACCCAAAAAAATCAGTTCTTAAATTTCATTAGTTTGGTTTGGTTCGGTTCTTCGTAATAAAAAATCAATTAATATTGGTTTGATTTGATTTTCATTTATTAAAATCTTAAAAAAATTGAACCAACACAATTCATTTATTAATTTTTTCTTATTATTTTATTTTTATATTTATATTGTTATTTTATAGAATTATTTAAAAAGAATTTAAATTTTTTGATTAAATTTATACTTTATACCTCTTTCAATAAATTAGTTTTTTCTCAAAAACCTAAATCAACGTTTTTCACTAGTTACTCACAACGTTTCTTACAAATCATACTTTCATCCAACTCTAGTTAGGTGCTTACATGTTTTTTCCATTTTTGTCGTTAGAGTTTGGATATTTAAGCGAAATTCATTTAAGCATTTCTCTACTAAGTATTCTCATTTATTTTATTTTTTATCTACGTGAGACACTAATTTTGTATTATTTAATTATTTATCCATTATAAATTTATAATTACATCATCTTTCATATTTTTGTCGTTAGAGTTTCTATTGTATGAACAATATTATTGAATCTGAAAATTAGCAAATTTTGTCAAATATGTGATTATTATTCCTTATTACTTATTTGTTTTAATTTTTAATTTTTCTCGCACTTTGTTTAATATAAATAATAATATAAGATAAGTGATCGAAATCTATATTTTTAAAATTAAGTATTATGATAACATTAGCATTAAAAACTTTAAAAACTATAGTACAAGAGTTTAAAAAAATTTAATAAATAAAATTCATTAGCGAAAAAAGAGGAAAGAATTTCTTTTAACCAATCCAAACTAAACAAAAAAAATTAGTTCAGGTTGAATTGGTTTTTCAAACTTTATGGTTCGCTTCGATTTTCATTTTTAAAAAATCGATCATATTGGGTTGGTTCCAATTTTGACTTAAACCCAAACCAACTCATATATGTTCACCCTTACTAGGTCCATATGATTTTAGCTTCACTTGTTTACTTTTCATATCGATTGGGAGATGGTGAAAGAGTTGTTGGAGGTTTTCTTGGACATATGCAATGGTGGTATAGTTATAAAAAAAAAAAAAAAAACTAATGCTACTAGTTCGCTTAATTTCAAAGAGAGAGAATGCCTTGAGCATGAAAGGATCTTAGGTCAATAAGCTTAGTGATTGCTTTTTATGTTGCTCTAACTCGTCCATTTGGTTGTTGTACCGATGATGTTGATACGACACGAGACTCCTTGCCTTTGGATTTTTTTTTTAAACATTTGTTGGGAAGAAGGAAAAAAGGCATATGCTAATGAATAGAAGGAAACCTTAAAAGTGAAATAAGTAGTGGGTTGTAAAGTATGCCATAAATGGGCTTAAAATATCATAACTTTGACTTGTTTGGGCCCGTACGTCTAATAAGATAGGCCCATTTTTTTTCCTACAAAATATATAATGTAATGAGATTTAGAAATTGAAGCATTGAAATTTGAAGGAAGAAGTTGAAGAAATATAGTTGGGAGGGATAAAAGAGAATTGCTGTTATCAATAAACTTCATTCATAATTCTCAATTTAAAATATCAAAGTCTACTATAGAATAGAAATAGAAACCTATTTACAATTTAGCTAGATAGTAATAGGCCAATGGCTTTGCCATATGCTAACCTTACAACCATTAAAATAACAAATGATAAAAGACTACATTATCTCTACTAAAAAGAATTTGGCTCTAACAAATTCATAGAACCATAAAGTAATAACTTAAATAAGGGAAATTTCTTTGACATTTTTAGAATGTGCATGAGAAGTAATATAAGGTGAGTATAAATAACCCAAATCTGTGGCACAACAAATGAGAATAAACAATGCTTTGAACCTTGGTTAGGTAATGATTCATTCCACTTGAAATGTAAATGCATAATTATATGAGTAGAACATTATAGTAAGCATGCATTAGAACAATCAAATGGGGTAGGAAAAGTTTGATCAAGCCAAGCGTTGAATTTTGAAAATATAGTACAAAGGCTATTAGAAAATCAAGCTTAGGATCAATAGGGTTAATTGAAGTATATATCCTAGGATGTGTGAGTTCCTTTGCAAGATTTTCAAGAGTAATTACAAAGATATGTTTGGTGGGAGGTTTTGGTTTCAATGGCTGAATGGAGCACAAAGTATTGATTAGGGTGGGATGGGTAGAGAGAAGACATTTTTAAAGATTTCTTTTTTTGGAAGAGGACCAAGTATACTTGGACTTGGTATAGTAGGAAGAATTGATTTTGGAGGTGAAACAAGTATACTTTTTTCTACAATGATTTTTGCTTTTTGTGTTGGAGGACTTAGAATACCCTCCAAAGGTGAAGGAATTTGGGTGACTTTGGACGGTCTACATGGACAAGACACTATCAACAATTCTTCTTTGATAAAAAAGTCAATAAAATTTGATTGTTATTTAGGAGGAACCAATAATATTTTTCTACTATTCCAAGAAAATAAGTAACTATTTTGCTATTTTCCATGAATTGCTTTCATTTGGTTTTGCCAAGATTTTTCGAGAAGAACATGACAAGCATTAACATCAACCACATTGCACAACTCATTATCTTTGTAATGCTTCTCAAAAGATAACTTAACTTTACATACTTTACTAACCTTAGTGTCAATCCCTTTCTTAATCCATTTAGCAATAGGGCTAGGATGCGTTTTGGTTTCTAGGCTCAAAATTTTCACAACATGAGAAATAATATTGGCATTGCAAGCAAAATCAATTATCACATCACACACTTTTTGTTTTATGGTGAATCTAATTATGAAAGTAGCATGTGTTTGTAATTTCTTTGGTAATTAGATAGTTGTTTGAGATTTTGGGTTAGAAGTATGAATAGGTGTTGGTTGGAACTCATCCAAACATTTGGATATTGACTCTTTTTTTTGTTGAACGTAGGACATCACTTGAACACACTTTGAGAAATAGGTTTGGAAGAGTTGGAACCATAAGCTGATGTATATGAGTAATTGGAATGATTATATTCTTGCAACAATATAGATTTCATGTCAGTCCAATGCATCATTGGTTGATAATCCATGCTCAATCTATGATACTCATTGTCATACCAAACTTCTTAGCTTTTACTTGTAATTTAAAAGTAGCATAAGACACATAATCTAGGTCATCAAAAACATCATAGTAATCAAAGTAATTTTCAACACATTTCAGCTAATGTAATAGACCATTATTGCTTTCACTTTCATAAAATTTTGGAACATGGATTTTTTAGGTGAGAAATAATAATCAAAATATGACATTTTGAAATGGGTTTTGTTCTAATACATTTTTACTAAAGTGACTAATAAAATATAATAATACAAATACCAATCAAGTGAAAAAGATTAGAGGTATACCAAACCGATGCATAAACTGCTCCCTGGAGTCGATAATAGTACCAATTTGCTCCATGATGTAGCTTAGTCAATATTAAGTCCAAGACCAATTCCAATTACTCCCAAACTGAGAAGTCTTGAAATGAACCCAAATATCTCTACAAGCTCACAGTGACAGTGAGTACTCTAAGAAGATGCAATTCAATCCCAAATAATCCCAAATAACCAAATTTGAAAGAATGAACCAAAATCTTTATTCCAACTAGCACCGTGGCCTCAAATGGTTATAGAAACTCAATGAAATTTCTATGTACTCAAAAGGAATTAAAAAAAAATCAGTGGGTAAACTAAACCTCCAATGGTGTCAAAATACACTCATGAAAAGGCCCAATTAAGTGAGAATGCAAACGGGTGGTGCATTTATATTTCAAATAATGAAGTATGGACGGGAATGAGGGTCATGAAGGGTGGTGTGGGGTTGTGATGGTTTCTGGTGATGACACCATGGGTTATGGGTTCAATGGGTTGTTGGCTGGTGGCTGTTCTCCTGGGTGGGCTGGTGGTTGGAGCTGAGGTGGTGTTTGGGGGTTGGGAAAAGCTGGCCAGGGGGTCGTGGGTTTCAGGTGGTGGCAAGGGGTGTAATGGTTGGTGCGATGAAGGGTGGAGGTGGTAAACAGTGTCGACATGGGTATGGGTTTGGCTGTTTGTGGGCTGGCTTGATGGCTGGTTTTGGACGAAAGAGGAACTGGCGACATTGTCAAACCTGGTAGGGGGTCGCAATGACATCCGGTTGACGAGGGTGGTGGTCGGAAGGCTCTGGTTGGGTCGGTTGGGGGATTGAGATGTGGGTTTCCGGTGATGGAGGAGTGGCAAGCTGTCAGATAGGACTGGGTAACGAACTGGCAGCTCTGTTTCTGTTTCTGATTTATTTATTTATTTTAAGTTCAGAAATTAATAACGAGGGAAGAGAATAACAAATTAGAGACTGTATAGAAATAGAAATAGTTAGAGAAAATAGGAGAAAATTTTACAAGACAATTTTCTTAGGAAAGAAAATTATGTCCGCTCTGATACCAATTTGACATGAAGAGATTTAGATTTGAAAGCATAGAAATTTGAAGGAAGAAAAAATAGGGTTGTTAGGGATAAAAGAGAATCGATGTTTTTAATAAACTTCATTCATAATTCTCAATTCAAAATTTCAAAGTCTACATTAGTATAGAAATAGAAACTTATTTATAATCTAGCTAAATAGTAATTGGTCAAGGGCCTTACTATCTGCTAACCTCTTACTATCTGCTAACCTTACAACCATTAAAATATCAACAAATGATTAAAGATTACATTATCTTTCTTACTACATTAAGATATATGATCAAGTTTTATACACAAAAATAAATAAATATCCTTGAAATGAGTAAATAAGTTATAAAGACAAAACAAAAACAAAAATATTTCAATTCTTTAAAATTTTATATATAAATATTATATTTTTAATATTATAAGCTGCATTCCAATATCCTAAAATTAAGAACTTGAAGAATTCAACACCCACACCTATGTTCTAACTTAAAACATATATAAGATTATTGCCAATGTTGTCACTTGGGCTGAGAGAGTGCACTATTTCATGTTTATTAGGATTTTTTGGACTTTGTATTGTAAGAGAGAGTCTGGTGAACATTGAAGGACTATGATTAAGAGTTGCTTAAGTTTGATGAATTTGTTATTGATTATTAAAGGAAAACCTAAACGACTTTAAGGCATTAAAAGGGTTAAATCAAGGAGATCATCTCTCTCGTTTTCATGTCGTGTTGGCAATTGATGGGTTTTGTAGATTGACAGTTGGAGCAAATAGTTTAATTGGTGGAAGGTTTGAGTGTTGTTCTCGGTCATTTTTAAGCTATAATTGGGAAGCTTGTATATCCCACTATAGGAATGGAGTTTTGTAAGAGTAAACCTCATTAAAGTTTAAATTTTCTTTTAGTAGATTGCTTGTGTATTTTTATAACTATTTATATCTATAAATATATGTTATTGAAAAAAGGTTAAAGTGAGCACCACATCTCTCTATATAAGGTGCTTCATGCGACACATAAGGTGACACTAGTTCTGTGTATAGTATATGTATCTATGCATTCATTATACCATCTTATGTAAGAGTTGGGAACATACTTTCGGCATGTTTGTTACACTTTACTAAATACCTTTACTATATAATTTATATACATTCATACATTTGGCTGTAAAATTATACCGTAATATACAGTATAAAAGTAGTATGGTTTTGTAGAAATTTTATACGATCAGAAGATGTGAATCTAAACCTTACTAAAATATTAATTAAGTCTGTCTAAATTTTCAATTATAAAATTATATGTTTTAATTTTTTTATCTTAAATTAAAATATTTTTTTTATTTTTAAAAATGTAATAAAAATAGAAAAATGAATTAAATATTAATTTAAATAAATTTTATAATAAAAAATTATTTTAAGTATAAATTATTTTAGTGAAATATATATAATAAATTTAATCTGATTATATTATATAATTTTTAACTAAATACTGTATAGATTAATTATAATACAATTCATTACAATTCAGTCCGATATATTACACTTAATTTATCCGATACAGTGCACCAAACATACCATCTCTATCATCAGTGGCATAAAAACAAATTGTTTTAAGAATGAGACGAATATTAATATGTGATATGAAGTTGAATAGTTAAAATATGCACGGTTAGTGTTGATTAGGTTCAGTTAAAAGAAGGAACAAGTTTTGTAAAGAATTTGTGCAGAACAAATATTCTGCGATCATTGTGTTCAAAGGTGGCATAGTTATTTTCCATTCATTACAAGTTCTTGTTATTTGGACCTAAATGATAATGTTTCTACATTTCCATATTAAGTTAACATGCTATTAATTGGTTACTTGCAGCCTTTCCCTCTTCAGACCAGCTCTCTATTTGGTGATTCAGTTCCTCCTGCAAATCCCCCAGCCTTTGCTCCTGCTGGCATCGGAAATGCTCCAAGGAATGTAAACATTCATATACATGCTGGTAAGGGAAATGACTAATTGGCATGCACCTCTATTTTGTATTTCTATATATCCATACATATAAAAGCCTCTAAACATTGGTCGATCTGCCATGTATGTTTTTTTTTTTTTCTTGTACACCAATAAATACTAAAATGTTCATATAATTAATAATAGTTGTATTTGGTAGTTTATTGTGTATTGACTTTACATTACAAATGTTGAGTTATTGTTTTAATTACATTACGAGTGAAAATTCATGTAGTTTATGCTTACACATTTAATAAATGTGTCGGGTTCAATCAATTATTTTCTTATATATGAAAACAGCTTCAATAATTATGGTAATTTTTTTTTCCTTGTAAACCAATAAATTTACATTATTACCATTACATAATTATTTTAAGTACATTAAGGGAGACATTTCATGTGTTTTATGCTTATAAATTTTGTGAATGAGTCGGATCCGGCTAATTCAATCATATTTGTTGAAAACATGTCATATCTATTATGTATTAAAAAAGTCATTATTACTAAGTCAAAAATGCTTATTATGTTCGATCAGGTTACATGTTATTGTCAAGAGTTATCACACATATTTTATATAAAATAGTTTTATTGTATCGTTATTATTTATTAAAATAATAAATAAATTAACTATTTGTTTTAAGAGTATTAGTGCAAACATTTTCACAAAATTTTAACATCAATTTTCTCCAAAAATTATGTTCTTTAAGATTTTCTTAAATAAATAATTTTGGAGCAGTAATAATTATTGTTCAATAATGAACACTACATATTTTTTAAATTTGAATTACCAAATGCACGGGTCCAAAACTAGTCTTAATTAAATGCAGTTTATTTTCAGGTGCTTCACTGCCGCCTATTCTTTCTGTGGCTGGTACGAGGGGAAGTAGCGGGGATGGGACCCAAGGAGAAAGGCGCAATGGAAACAGTAATGGTGATGCAAGTGCCCCACAAGGATTTCACATGAGGAATATAATTGCTACAGCTGTTCCGTCACGCCCTGCTGGTGTTGTAGCATCCTTTCCAGGACAACCTGGTCCAACTCCAACCTTTTCTGTTTCACAGCCCTCTTCGGACTCTTCCATTTCCTCTATTGTAGCTGAAATTAATTCACGTGTTAGTAGCATTGTTGCCAACATGCAAGGAGATAACTCGGCTAGTTCTGGTAGGTAATCATATATTGGTCATAGATTAATTATAGAAATATATCGTTAGCAAAAAAAAAAAAAACAAAAAAACAAAAGAAAAGAAAAGAAAGGTATTATACCATATTTGAAGCTGATTGTTTGTACTTCCAGGTCAAGATCAGTCTAATGTGCAAAATCCACCATTTACATCTGGCAGCCATGGTGCTGTAAATGAACATTCTAGTGCCACAATGGTTCCTCAAGAAGAACACAACTCAAGGTTACCTGCAGGCATGCCTCAAGGTGAAGGTCATTGTGGCAAAGTATGTGCTTGCTGGTTTCTTCCTCTCTGGCCCTTTTTCCATTTGGCAATTATTTTTGTTATTTTTTTTTTTCTTTTTCTAAATCTTTAACTGGCCTTAGTCTGAAGGTGTAAAGTTGGTAACTATCAGGATGTTGATTGTGTTTCTGGTGTAAAAGATTATTCAAAATGCTCCGATGAAGGTCCTGGGAGTTGTTCAAGTGGACAGATCAATTCAACTTCTGGCGATGGAAGTGGAAGTGCTCTGCAATCTGTTGCAAGGCAAGAGAGAACCGAAGATACCAGAGCTGTTCCTCTTGGATTGGGGTTTGGAACTCTGGAACGCAGGGTGAGTAGTGGATTTAAATGGACTGTAATATCAGTGTAATAGTTATCAAAGTTTTCTCTCTTTTTCTGTGAAGCTATCGTATGCACAGTTTAAAACTAACAGACCGAAATTTTGAACCCCCACCCCAAAAGAAATGAAGAAAAAGGTAATGATACAGCAATAAACAGATAGGATCTTTACTTGGGAACGTAGAGCTGAATCCATTGATAGTTTGCTATTAGATTCTTCGGTGTCTTAATTTCTTGAAATACTTTTGTTACGAAAAGTCCGTGTTTTCTATGTTTAAATTCTAATGCTAGAATACCTTTTAGAAGGTTAGATAGTTTATGAAGCATGTTTTATGACTCATTGGAGCTACCTTAGTTAGATACATTGAAAATGGATTTCTTTGTTGGGCTTGAGCTTCTTTTGAACTCTATAGTCATAACATTGTCAATTGAATGGATTTAAGCAGTGGTAGAACTTTTCATTTGGATGGAACTGTTGTATTGGCTACCTTGTGCCATTGTGAACGTGACTTACCCCAAATCTGTTTCTTTTGGCTGTCTCTGCTCTGTTTATGCTGAATAAGCAATGCAATCAAATTATGGATACTGGATAGGTTGATATAGTAAATGTTTATCAATGACACATGCAGAAACAAGGCAGGGAAGAGAAACCAATGGCCAAAAGTGGTGAAGGTACAACGAGCTCATCTAAGGATGAAAATCCGCAACCAAGCACTCAACAGATTTTGCAGGCCCTTGCAGCTCGAAGCTCTGCTATGGATAGAATGAATGTAAATAGTCCATCTTCTGAACAACTGCTCTCTGGTGCTGGGCAAGTTAGAGATGGTAGATCAATGCAAGGACAAAGCTCAGTTGAAGGTGTTGACATGACAAATGTTATGTCACAGGTTTTGCAGAGTCCTGCATTAAATGGTATCTTGACTGGCGTTTCAGAGCAAACTGGTGTGGGTTCTCCTGATGTTCTGAGGAATATGTTGCAACAGTTCACACAGAGCCCACAAATGATGAACGCAGTTAATCAAATTGCTCAACAGTTTGAAGGCCAAGATGTTGGAAACATGTTTGCAGGGCTGGGAGGCCAAGGTGGTGGAATTGATTTGTCACGGATGTTTCAACAAATGATGCCCATTGTCTCTCAGGCCTTTGGTTCTAGTTCAACTACCCCTCAAACATTTTCTGTTTTGGAGCCTGAACCTAGCAGAGACCAGCATAGTAATCAAAGTTCACAGGTTTTTATATACATTTTCACAATACTGAATTATAGTTTTCTGTAGTTCACTACTTCGCAATGTACTAATAATAGAAAGCACTATTGCTTGTGGGAAACCTTTCCTGAAATTTTACTTTTGATAGAACACAGAATCCATTTATTAAAACATGCTGCACTACGTGTAAAACTTAAATCCACAATACAATAAAGAACCATGTACGTAACAAGAAAACTAAACAAGTCAAAGAAGGCTATCTTCCTAATTCCAAAAAATTGAGAAACGAGTCTTAGATTTTGGAGCTCTATAGTTGAGGTGGCAATAAAGAAGTTGAGAGCTAAACATTCTCCCATAAAATACAACAGCTGTTATTTATGTAGTACTTGGTGATAGTGGTACATCTAAACTTTATTTTCTGTAACTCTTTATTTGCTTTAACTTTAGTTTGTTTCGTTTGCATGTCTTGGATTTTACCTTCAGCGATTGGCTCAAAGGATTGAGCAGCTGAATTCACCTCAAGATGTCTTTCATGCCTTGGTTGAAAACTCGTTACAGTCAACTGGTGATGAAATCGATTCTGAACTACTTGTTGAGGATTTATGCAGTGATGGGGACCTTGTCAATGTAAGCATCCAATCTTGATGTTTTGAATATGGGTGGCAATTTAGGACATAACACACACATATAAAAGATTTAATGATAATTGATCAATAATTTTTCCATATTTTTAAAAGTCTTGTTATTTCTTACTATTTTTATATAGACAACATGAACAAATTGAAGTAAATTTTTTCATGTGTCAATTAAAACGTTTACACGACACGAACACAACTAATTATTTATTACTAGTTTATATAGACAACACAAAAAAATTGAAGTAAATTTTTTCATGTGTTAATTAAAACGTTAACATGACACAAACATGACTAATTGACATGATTTGCCACCCCTAGTTTCAAACGTATGGCTGTTTATGTTGATGGTTTCTTTTATTGCTCTTGAATATTTATATATATTTTATTATAAAAATTCTGGAATATTCATATTTTTCTGGCACTACTTAATATGCTTTTATCTTTAATATGTCCAGGAATACATAGAGTTGTTACAACGTGAGATACGTGATCGACATGAGTGAGTGAATTCTAACCAGGTTCAGTGAGAGTATTCATATATATTCTGTTTCTTCTGCGTGAACTTTATACTATGGGATTACTGAGTAATTTATTATACAAGAGAAATGCTACCTTGTACAAAGTTGCACATCCAATTGTACTCGCACCAATCATGATGTGTCACATGACAAAATAATTTTTGAAATTGAGAACTTGGTTCTTTTTTAAGAAAATTTTGTCACGTGACATTATAATTAGTATGAGTATAAATGTGCTAGCATCAGAATATTTGTGGAGATTAGCTCTGGGGCTCTATTGCTTCTTGCTATTTGTTGGGTTTACTTGAAAATTGAAAACAGCATACCGCGAGGTGTAACTATTTATTTATTTGCTAGAAACCATTATACTCTGCTAATATGTTTCCCAATTTTATTCGGTCTGGTAACAAATACTCATTTGTATGTAGTTTTAGAATTGGGCTCAATTTTGAAATCATATGAAGCCCTCCTATTCAAACAATAACATTCATTTTCTTTTTGAATATTAAAAGAAATTTAGTTACCAAAATCTTTTTTTTTTCTTTCGTATTTCAGTTTCTTTCAAAAAGTTAAAATTTAAAAATTTCGCTTCAAAATTAAAGG
The DNA here is from genome assembly GCA_029378325.1 of Elaeagnus macrophylla. Classification (NCBI taxonomy): domain Eukaryota; kingdom Viridiplantae; phylum Streptophyta; class Magnoliopsida; order Rosales; family Elaeagnaceae; genus Elaeagnus; species Elaeagnus macrophylla. Next base: position 11,099,463 of record CM055649.1, on the reverse strand, counting down.
GGTCTTGTTGGTATAAGATTTAATAATTTATGTTATTTATTTAAAAAAACTAAGAAATGTTTGGTAAAACTTAAAAGTATATTACTGAATACAAGTTTTGTTATTATCTTCAAGACAAACTAAAATGTCAATTTTTAATCTTTTTCTAAAAGTTCTGTTCAAATATGATCTAGTGGTGTTTAAATAATATATTTTGATTTTAATAGCAAACTCAATTTAAATAATTTCAAATATAGTTCTAAATTATATCTTTGTTTAGATTTAGAAATATTATTTTTTAATAATAAAACAAACAAAACATAATAAATTATGAAATGTAATTTGGAATAGTTATTTATTTGATAAATTTTTGAAAACTAAAGTTTGGATCATGAAAAACAGAGTTTGAGAAATGTTATTTACATAGAAATTTGTACCCTGTATGATGTATTAGAATTATTTTAGAAATTAAAAAATAATTTATTTTTAATATTGACACATGATAAAATAAAAGAAATGTTGTATATATATAAAAAAAAAAAAAGTGTGTATCATTCAATTACAAATTTAGGGTGTGCAAAGAAAAGGAAAAGCCATATTTGAATAAAGACGGTTTGTCATTAGTAATTTGAAATAAATTCACCCCTTTTTACATCACTCGGCGATTCATCTTGCTTGAGATAGTGGTGAAGATAAAAGTCAACTACACAGCTTCTACATTGTTCTATTTATCTATTTACTTGTTGCCACGTTGGGTAATTTTTACTATGTGTGTCGTTGTTAGTAATTATATTGTTACTATATTAAAAAAATATTATAATTATAATTAAAGTAATTTTATGAAACTAAAATAAAAGAAGGGTATAATAATTCAAAAGTAGACAGAAGAACACGATCATATATTGTTTCTTTTTCTTTTTTGTAGAATACAATGTTATATGTCCTATTTATAAGGTTTTCAAATATACAATATAAATTTAAAATTTAAAATATAAGAGAGGTAAAATTTTAATTTAAATACATATATAATATAATATAAATTAAATAGATATCTAATCTAATAAAATCGACCAAGAGATAATATTGTTATACTGACACCTATATTATAAGAATTGAGTTTTTCATTTGATAATTACGTGAGATTTATTAATAATATTGAGTTATATTCATTTGAAATTTATTTGAAATTCAAGATTTATTTACTTTTCTTAGTTTTTAACGCGTTAAAAGATATAAAATCAGCATATAAGAACACTTTTTTACATTAAATTATAAATTATATGATAATTTTTTATTGAATATAATTATGTAAATTTAATTGTATTTATCATATTATTTTTAATTTATCATAAATTTGTGATAAATAGAATTTTATGAATCAGTGACTTTGTCAGCGAATAACAATGAAAGTACAAAGTTCTCATCCTCTGAATCATGTGTTGTATACTGAGAGTATTTTACATTTAAAAATTTGTGAGTTCGAGTATTGATAAAAGTAAAAGTTTGTCAAATTTATATTTAAAATGGGCGTTTATTGTTTATTAAAAAAAAAACTAAAAATACAAAAAAATAATAATAATAAAAAAGTAAAAGCACGTACAAGCATTTGATAACAATATCTGTCATCCGTAAGAGCGGTTATGTTCTTTGAGATTGTGGATTCAAATAGTACTTGAAACATAATTTATAATTTGCCTAATTAGTAGTGTTAATTTTAGAAGTCATCTTTCTCGATCGATTTCCCAAAATCTGGAAGTGTTAATAAATTAGGGCACGTTTCATTATCCCACTTTGAAGTTACAAAGTACATGTAATGTGCTCACTTAACTTTGTGAATTATGGATATTTTGGACATTTAACGTAACGTGAAAGGACAGTGGTTCGAATACGTAATTGAGTCCAGTTCATCAAAACAACAAGCTATAATTAAAGAGATTAATGTGTTTTGACTTTGGAGAGCTATCTGTCTGCACTATCAGGGCCATGTTGTAGGGGATTGTATTATTTATTATTATTAAAATAATGAATTTTATTAATGTCAAAATTAGTAAACTCAAAGATACAAATATTGTAAACTACTACATAACAAATCTCATGTATTAAAAACAAAAAAAAAAAAATACTACAACACATAACAAACTTGTAAAAAAATATAAAATAAATTATTTTTTATGCAATAAAAAAAATACAGAACAATAAAAAAGGACTAGATATGCAAATAATATAAAACTAATACTAAAAATTGAGACAAAAGAAAATGCCTTCATCCTTGCATACTTGAGTGTTGTTGCAGTTCACCGGAACTAGTTTGAGATTTTTCGTGATGCCAAATGCTTCCTTCACAACCATTGCACAATAATGGCACACAAGACTCATCAACTGACGTCGCACCACACCACATGAAATGAAGTCCATTGAAGAATTAATGGGAAAAAAAGAGAGAAAAGAAGCAGGAAAAAAAAAAGGAGAGGAGGAAAATGCCTATAAGAAGGTGGCTACTAGAGAAAGAATCTTTAAATATTTGGTTCAGTTATTCAACTGATTTTGTTTTTAATCTTTATAAAAATGTATATTTTTTTACGTTATGGAAAAAAAAATATGTTATATTTTTTGAAAATATATGTTTTTTAGGTAAAAAATTATATATGTGCATTGATTAGAAGGAGTTAAAATTAAACTCCATATTTTGAATGGAGTTTTACTTACAATTAAACCAACAAAAAATAAAAAAAAATAAGAAGAGGAGGTTGGGGAAGAAAAAGTTGGGATTCTTTGTTTACAAAGAAGGAAAGCCTCTCACTCTAGATTTTTTTGGAATGTGAAATTTCAGTTCACAACAAAAGGAAGATAATTTCACATAATCATTTATGTTAAAAAAAAAAAATTGAAATAAAAGAGAGTGATTCACAAAGCAAATGAATGAATTCTTATAAGAGGGATTGATCTTGACTTAGTACTAGATGTTTATAATTTGATCCTAGCTAACATCTAATGTAGCTTAATTAATTGATTTTGGAGCCAAGATTTTCTCAAGGATAAAATTTGGGAAAAGTCAAATATTAAGATATATATGTTCTTTTTTTTTCCTTTTCTTTAAAAAAAAAAAAAAAAAAACTTAAGACATGTTGTTTCATTCGTAACAAACTAACAATAGTAAGAAAGAAGAGAAACTAATTTCTTTTATTTGCATTTAATATATTTTTGGCTACCCACTCGACCCCAACTTATTTGCTGCATTGCATGTGGTTATTAAGATTTAAGAGCATCTAAGTGCCTTTATAACTTTATTTTTAGTATAATTTTTGCATTAAAAATTGTTTTAAAAATGCACTATATTTCACGAGCTTTTTTATTTTTTTATTTTCTTTCAAATATATATTTTCAGAGTGATAATTTCTGTAATGGTTTAAAGATGAAAAAAGATATTATAATTTTGTATTATTTTAATTCAAAAGTTGTAAAAAACATTAAAATATTTTAAAGAATATATTTTAAGTGTAATATTTATTGTAATAGGTTAAAAATGAGAAAAAATAAACTAAAATAAAATGTTATGTAACCACATGAATCCAAAAATGATTAGAATTTATCAGCAGAATAAGGACTCTGATTGTACTCATTTTCATGTGAAAATGTTGTATAAAATTGTAGCATCTTAGTAAATGACCGAGTCCCAATGCATTAAACAGCAATTATATATATCTACATAGTACATGTAATCCAATGTCATGTGCTCTTCACCATTGTTTTTTCTGAAGAGTGAAGACAACTACTCTTGTGCTGATGTGCACTCCCAGTTTCAGATCATGTGTGCTCGGATAGATTATAATTATTAATAATTATTCAACTCTATCATTAATATATATATATATTATTTTATTTTTTTGCATTATCAAAGCTGTTCTTCCTCTCCGTCCAAAAAAAATGATCTCGTTTCTCTTTGATTTGGAAAAAATTAAATGTATCTGTACACATTTGAAATGTCAATTTAAGATACTATTTTGAGTTGAACTCATTAATATTAGTGAGAGTTTGTGTTTGTGTTTTTGTCGTTTGGTAATTTAAAATCACATATTTACATGTTTAGAATAATAAATTTAATTATATAATATAATTTTATTTATATATAAAATTTAAGATGTATTTATTAACAAGAAAAAAAGGAACGAGTATAAAAAAAGTTATTTATATTTTTATGTTTATTTTCTAAAATCATAAAGAAAATAAAATAAAAACATCATAGATGTTGGAGTGATTCTCATTGATTGATTCCCTACACTTCATTAGTAGTGTTTCCCTTTCTCAAATTTATATCGTACAATTGCATAATTATTTTTATTTTTAATTTTATTGTTCATCATCATTTTTAAGAAGGATATTTAAGAAATTAATATTTTCATTCTGATTCATTACAATTTTTATTAAACACGTAAAAAGTGAATGATTTTTTTTCCCTTTTCTCCTCGTTCCGATTGATTTTTATTCATATTTCATATTGATTTCTATAAAGAATTAGTAAACGCGCTCTTAATTTTTAAAACTTCTTAGGAAAAAAATTATATTTAATTTTCTTAAGACATAAATGAATATATATTTTTTTAACGTTGTAACAAAATAAAATAAGTTTTTTTTTTTATTGTATAAGTTAAAAGTAAAACTAGTTAAATAACTTAATTATTTATATACAATTGAGAAAATAATATCCAACAAAGAAAGAAGATGGTAAGTTTTGCTAGAAAAATATACATATTTTTATATATTTTAAAATAAATATTTTATTACTATTGTCTATAATTCTATTTATACTCTAAATTATTATTAAAAGGGTGAAGATTTTATTTTAAAAATATCATATTTGAATCGAACCTTATATTCAAAAAGTTCTTATTTTATTGTCTACGTTATTGTTTTAAATAATTTTTTACATATTTTTTTACATCCCTTCTAACAAGTTTTTCTTCTCCCAAATGAATTTTTTTTTTTAATAATATTGTATTTGTCATTGATATGTAGCAAATGCGAATAAAAATAGTTAAAAAGTGGGCATTTGTTATATAAAAGTGTCATTTTTGTCTACATATTTGTTATGTGTTATTGATAGGGTTTAGTACTTTATTAGTCTCTTAATTTTATTAAAGATGTATTTTAGTTCATTTTTTTTTAAATAATATACCCTAGGTTCCTTAATTTTTAAAAATGTATATTTAAGTTTAATTTTTCAAAAAAAAAAAATGTCAATTTCTTAACGCATGGTTATCATGTGACTTTTTAAATGAATAATATTGGAATTTTAATTTTTTTAACTAAGACAATTTTATTCAAAAAATGAGTTTTTAATAAAAAAAAATTGAAATAAAAAATATGGTCTATTTTTTAATTAATTTCTAAATCATGGTTTACCGTTTGATAGAATGAGATAAGTGATAAATCATAATTATTTTTTAACCTTCTTTTTCAAGGATATTTGATGAATTTTACTAATTTTGGTGTCCAATGTAGTTATAAAATCATTAAATTATAACATATTCTATTAAAAAAAAAAATTTCTTTTTTGAAACGTGTGAAAAGGAATATACCAAACTTTTTTTTTTTACATGTTGATTTTCTTTTCCAAGGTTTTTTAATTGTTAAGTAGCTTGAAATTACGTAATTGCCCTTAGTTAATTAAGTATGTGCTTAACAAATGCATTTCTCGTTATATATAACACTTAATAAATTTTATTAACTCAACTGAATTTTTTTTTATTTTTATATAAACTCAATCTAAAACTAAATATCTATTTTATAATAATTATTGAAACTAATGTGACCCTTTTTTCTCGTTTTGCATTACTCATAATTGAAACTTAAGTCTTCTTGTTTAAAGAAAATATTTAGTGAAAGTTATAAGACACAGAAACAGATAGCTCATGTGCTTCTCCTTTCATTAGTAACCTTGAAAGCACCTCAGCTCCAATTTTAAACAGATACGAAGACATTGGATCACTTTGCCTTAACCCACGGGTTGGCTTGATTTGCCATATGGAGATCCATTTAGTAATATTGAATAGGAGACCAAGCTTAAACACTCCTGAATAAAGCACTCTGAAAGGGTGAAATGAACCCATTGAGAAATGATGTAATTATATCGGCCAACAATTTGGAAAGGACGTTATAGCTCACATTACATAGGCTAATCAACGTATACCGGTACCCTGTTACCCTGCATGGATTATTATTATTCTTTGGTACCAAGAAAATTAGTGTTTCATTGATTGATGGTTAAGAGTTCCTGTTATGAAAAAATGTTGCACCATTTTTATAAGATCCTTTCCAACAAACATCCCATAATTTCTTATAAACCCAGACTTGTTTATTCCAAGAAGAATGAACAATCTCTCTACAAGATTATTCTCTACACCAAGACTCAAAAAACCTAAAAAGTCTTGGTAAATACATCTTATCAAAAACAAATAGTTTCATTATGCTGCGTTACAAAAATGGATTATCCCCTTTTTTATGGTCATTACAATCACCAATACATGTACATTCTTCTTCATAAGAAGCTAAAAGACCAGATAAATAAAACCAAAAATCACCCTTTTCATTAAAATACGGAGGACCATGTACAAAACAAAGTAGCAATTTACTTATTACATCTGCTTCACACACAACATCTACAGTTACTATTTTATCATTCATATCAATTACAATTGCATTAACAGAGTATTCCGTCTAGCATTCGTTTTTCTTCATGTTACTAGCAAATCATGTCAGGAGGTAGGATACTTTTTGTTTTTCTTCATGTTACTAACAAATCATGTCAGGAGGTAGGATACTTTGGGATGTCGTATTCTTTTTGATACTTAAGTTAGATATGAACAAAAACTTTAAATTTATAGAAGAATTTAGAGAGTTTGGATATTTTTTTATGCGTATCTTTTTCAGCTGTAAGGCCATATTTATAGAAAAATAAGTGGACGATATTTTAGTAAATAAACAATTAATATTTATATTATTTAATAATAATATAAATACTCTATCATTAATATGTCCTATTTAATGAAAATTTACATGATTGCTTGCATACTACTATTTAATTTCTACCCAAGATATCTCGTTTCCGAAATAAACTAAGTCCCCGCGGGTCCATCCGAAGGAATGATTATACAATGGTGATAATTTAGCCTATCCTTATTATTCATAGCTTTGGACATAAATGAATTTTCATTCAATTGATGCATAATGGGGGAGTCTTGGACAATATAAGGATTCATAATATTCAAAAATAGGGAATTCATATTATATTGGGGAGTTACTGGTAAAGATTTTGAAACAAATATCTCAACTAGTTATTGGCATACGTGACTTGGGAAATGCTTGTAATTCCCCTAAAAAAACAAAAGAAAAAAGGGTTATATGCTGTCATGATCCTTTATTTATTAAAAATCTAATATGACCCCCTCCACTTAATTTTTTTACGTATTATGACAAAAATGCCCTTAATAATCCCTCAATTGGACGACTGTCCAACTCACCTCAACAGAGTTAGACATGTGTCCAACTGAAAACTAAAGGAGTATATTTTAGAGGACACGTATGTCCACTCGCCGGAGCTCCCGGAGCTCAGTTGGACATATGTCCAACTACGTCCAACTTAAAATTAGAGAGCTTATTTCAACAGAGTTGGACGCACGTCCAACTAAAAACAGCTTATTTCAACACGTCCAACTAAAAATCAGCAAGCTTATTTCAACAGAGTTGGACGCACGTCCAACTAAAAACAGCTTATTTCAACAGAGTTGGATGTACGTCCAACTAAAAATCAGCAAGCTTATTTTAATAGAGTTTTACTCTGTTTTACTCCATCTTTATTTTTTATTTTCAATAGCAACCAAAGTCATCTCCTTCCTCCTCCTTAGAATCAAAGTCATCTTCCTCATCTTTTATCATTTGTGGCATCTCCTTCCTCATGACCTTTCAGTTGGACACATGTCCAACTCATTGTAACAGAGTTGGACATGTGTCCAACTGAAAACCAGGAGAGCCTATTTCAGAGAAATAAAAAGAGAAAATGCCCTGTTTAACTTTGTTTTCAATCCCTTTTCATCTTTTTCTTATTCCCCATTCCCCTGTTCTTCACCCACTTGTAGAACCCGAGCCCGAGACTTCACTATACTTGATTCTTGCGACCCAAATGATCTTTGCCATGCCACTCTGTCTTATGCTGACTCTGATTTCGATTCAAATGTAATGAATCCTCATTGATAACTTTTACTGTTTCTTTTGATTCTGATTCTTTGAGAGCCTCCGCAAGGCAAAGGGCAGCCTTTGATTTTCCGCTGCTGGGTTGCCCACAAATCACAACCAAAGCCATCAGCGAAGAAGGTTCTGCTAAACAATTTACCGAATGAAAATCTAGGAATTTAAAGTTCGAAGATACAGAAGAAAAAAGGATAAAAAATAATAATTCACCTTTGAAACTATGCAAAATTGACAGCAGAGCAGATTGACAGTAGAGCAGATTTAATAATAATTACTCCTCTCAGATTGAAGATCGCGGTTACGTCAAGGTTTTTAAATTATAGGGCACAATTGTAGTCTGTATCTACGATTCTGACGAATATCGAAGGAAAGAGGGTAAATGTGGTATTTTTTAAAAATGTGTTATTGGGGGTTAACTCAGATTAAGATTATTAATAAGGGGTTAAATCAGCCTATTTCCCAAGAAAAAATGATGTTAGTTCTTAAATTTAACATCAAATGCATTATTTCTTCGATGTGATAAACATTCCTTTCTCTTCTTTAAAAGTTCTATGTTCTACCTCATAGGTAAATTTCAATTTCAAATTCATCATAATATTACCTATTAAATTAAAAACCATATTTTCACATAGATATAAGATTAGATAAAAGGGAAGATGAAGAGTCATATTTTTTTCTTTTCATAGGACGTATTAAATCAAGAAAAAAACATCCTAGAGATTCTTTAATTCTTTAAAAAGAAGCAGTTTAGTTATTTATCTATTTTTAACAATACTTAAGTCATTTTTTTTTATTAAAAAAATGATAGCACAAGTCAATTTTTTTTTTTTAAATATAAAAAATACTCATGATAAAAAATATATCTAGATTTCATCTATTAATTATAAAATTTTATTTGTGCATATTATAAATTTTATGTAAATATAAGTTTAAAAATGAAAAAAATTGTTCTGAAAAATTTATCTGCTTAAATATTGTAAATTATTAAGATCAAAATGTTATATAAAATTTTGGTATCAGAGTAGTAAAGAAATTAAATAAATTTTAAAATTAGATTTATCTAACCTAATACAACAATATAAGTAAATTATTTTAAATATTATAACCAATAATTAATAAAATTAAAACTCTAGTAAAAAAAAATATGAAACATGTAAAATGAATTCAACAATTAAAAGAAATTATAATTGAATTAATAAAATGTTATAGATAATAAGTTATTTTTGTAAAATCTTACAAATATCTGACAAAGGTTTATAAAATTTTATATAGTAAAAAAATAACTAATATTGTCACTTAAAAAAAAAAAAATTACCATTAAAATTACCTACCCTAAACCAAGGAAAAAATATCCTGGAGCTCAAATATGAAATATGTTAAAAGTTTGTGGTTTAGTTGACGGGATAACTAAAGCTCAACTTGTAGACGCTATTTATTTTTGGTTGTTGTTCTTTTGGCTACATTGATTAAAGTTTTTATAGTAAAATAAAATTTGATGCATTGGTTGAAGAAGATAGCTAGACATATTGTACTTATGATCGTACGGTTTTTCATTTTCATTTCAAAATTGCATAATATGTTAGATGGTAGAAATTAATTGAGTTCTTGTACGATAAAAGCTAAAACAAATTCTTAAGATTATAGAATATTACTTTTCTCTTTTTTTTCTGCTTGTTATGCAGTAAATTAAAAATAAATTATTTGAATTGTCTAAATTAATTAAGGTATTAGTTTATAAGTTTAATTACATGTAATATATTAATTTGTACACAAACTTTCAATTTTAACAAGAAAAAGAAAAAAAAAAAATATAGGTTGTTTATATAACATATATTTTTTATGAATTTTTTTTAAGATGATTAAAAATAAAATTGTATAAATAAATTGGTCATATATACACAATAATATGAAAAGATGATTTAAATTTTTTAATAGTGTAAATATAAAGAGCTCTAAAATTATTATAATATAAATAGTAATTTAATTTGAACGAAATTCAATTAAATTGCGTTTAATATTATACTAATTTAAATAATTATAATTTAACTTAAATAAGATATAATTAAATGCTCTTTAATATGAAATGTGTTAAATTTGTAATAATAAAAATATATAAATTTATATAAATATTATTTTTTTTATTATAAATTTTAAAAATTTATTTAACCAAAAATTTACTTTCTAAACACAGACGCATGTGGGAGACAAAGTCCACAACGCAAGGCACATTTCGAACTACAAAACACAGAGCAATATATATGGACCCCACCACCGACACTTCGAATTTCCTTTCCCTCATTTTTACTTTCAATATTTTTCGCTCTTTTTTTTATGGTCTATCTTTTATCTTTACCTTATCTTTACACAATTCAAATCTCGTGTATAATGTGCCCCTGTATGCATAATAAATAGCTGAATAAAAATATTTAATTTAAAATTATTTTGTGAAATTTTCGATCAATGATCAAAATTTATGTGCTTATATTTGTATTATATTTTAGTCTATTAAATTGGTTAAAAAAATAAACAAAAATATTTTAGAAATCTTCCATTTAAATTTTTTTTAAGAAAATATAAAAAATATATCTAAATTACGTCTATTAATTATAAAAATTTATTTGTGCGTAATAAAATTTTTAAGTCAATAAAAATTTTAAAAAATTATTCTGAAAAAATTATTTACTTAAATATTAAAAATTATTAAAATTAAAATATTTCAAAAAAATTTAGTATTAGAGCTAATAAAAAAATTAAATAAATTTTAAAATTAAAGTTATCCAACTTAATACAACAAAAAAAAGTAAATTATTTAAAATATTATAAAAAATAATTAATAAAATTAATACTCTAGTTAAGAAAAAATAAAAGAATTAATATAAAATAAGTAAAATAAATCCAACAACTAAAAAAAATTATAATTAAATTAATAAAATGTATTAACTAATAAGTTATTTTTGTAAAATTTTACAAATACTTAACAAAAATTTATAAAATTTTAAAGAATTAATGATGTTATTTTTACAAAAAAAAAATTTAATGATACAAAATATAAAGTAAATGATTAAAAAAAATGATCATTAAAATAAATAAAAAAATACTATTCTAGCAAAGCAAAATACAAAATTGGGCTTATCATTTCTTTGGTCTGCAGGAGTCTAATTCTATGTCACTAGGTGATTAAAAAGTGGCCCGAAAAAAATTAACATTTTTCTCATGTATTTTTTTTTTTTGTCACAATATTTTTGATGTATTTATTAATAGTAGATAGTCTAGTACGTAACATTATTTAATTATATGCATTAAGTTATGAATTCGAGAGTAAAACGGTCATATTTGTGCATAAAAATTTTTGATAATAGCTTGAAGTACTAGTTATTATTGGTACTTCCAAATAAGATGTTGATTTGTCCGAATAAAACATGGCATTGCCCTATCGTTTTGGGAGTTTTTTCGTTAAAAAATATATATATATATATATATATATATATATATATATATTTTTTTTTTTTTTTTTTTTGATAGTTATTATATTATGGAACAGAAAATATAAAAAAATAATAAGAAATAATTATTCCAATATCGTTCGCGGCTACACAGAAACTCCTTCTCTGTACCGCACTTAAATAACATGTGCTGCCTTTGTTCATCAATCACGACCACCATTCACTCCCTTTAATCTCACTCACCGCGTCTAACCTTCCTTTTTTTTTGTTTTTTTAAACCTTTCCTTTTTCCCAAACCAAATCATACAAACCAAGAAGTGATCAGGAAACTTCTTTCTTTTCACTTCAGACACCAAAAAACAATATGCCGCTAAACTTAGCGGGAGTTACCCCATTCTCTGCCCTCCTTTGTGTAACTGCTTCTCTTTTCTTCGCCATTGTTGTGGCTGAAGATCCTTACAGATTCTTCAACTGGAATGTTACTTACGGCGACATTTACCCTCTTGGTGTTCGTCAAAGGGTACTGATTAGTTTGTCAAAACATTATCTCATTGTTTGTTAATTCGTTTTTTATTTATTTTTCACTTCTTTTGTGTCTCTGTTCTGATCTGATTGAAATGGAATCGATCTGTTTGTTTCCAGGGAATTCTCATAAATGGGCAATTTCCAGGTCCAGATATTCACTCTGTTACTAATGATAATCTCATTATCAACGTCTTCAATAGTTTGAACGAACCTTTTCTTCTCTCCTGGTAATTAACTACAGTAATTACTCTGTTACAAATATATGCTCTGTTTTTTTATTTGGGTTCCAGTTCATCTTAATTTGGATTGATGTTTTGATTTGAATGTAGGTTTAGGACATGGTGGTTTTAGTACAAGTGAGTGTTTATAAATCTGACACTTGCACTTCTTAGTTTAGTGAGAAATGTTCGATCCAACATTGCGTAATTGCATTACGCTATTTCATTCATATTCTATTGCTACTTCTTTTCCTCCCTTTTTTCGAAAATTTGTGATTCATGTGATTAATGCTAATAAAAAAAAAACTCTCATCTAGATCTGGCAAATTTTTACAATTTTCAAATTAGTAAGGGCATTATGATTTTTCTATATGATATCTTTGGTAGTAACTTCTTATTTTAATGTTGATATTTTTAAGAAATTATTACAGGGTGATTCAATTAAAAATAAATTTTTTGAATCAAAATTATAATTTTTAATTTTTATTTTTATTTTAATCAAATATTATTTTTAGATAATAAATCAAGTCTAATAATTCTTATATATGTAAATATTGGAAGAAAATGAATAAAATATAAAATTTATAAAAATTAACAAAAAATTTTCTTTATTTTAAAGTTTTTTGAAACAAAAAAATAAAAATAATTACTAAATAATTTAGTAGTGATTTTTTTATTTTTTTTCTTAAAAATCACTAGTTAAATTTTTTTATCAAACATATTCATAATTATTTTAAAAAAAAAAAGAGTAAACAATTATCAAACTAATTATTTAATTATAAATTAGAAAATAAATTTGTTATCAAATATGGTCCAAAGAGACAAGTAATAATATTTTTTTAAACAACAAAAATAATACAATCAAAACTTTGTAACAATAAAAATAGTATTATTTATATTTAAATTATGTATTTTTAATATTAAAAAAATATTTTAACAATATTTTTCTTTAAACGTCGTTAAAATTTAATTATAATAAGTTAGATTTATTCATTATTAAATTTTGTTTATTTAGACAGAGTTTAATGTTAATAAAATATTATTTTTATTATTATTAATTTTAGGATTTTTTTTTTGGTTTTTCATATTTTTTTTCACTCTAAACCTAAGGTCTATTTTTATATTGAAATTATTTATATTATAATAAATAGTAGAATTATTTTAAAAATATAATTTTTTTTTTAATTTTAATACGATATAATTAATTTATATAACTAGTAAATATTATCGTTAGTCTTTTGTAAAGTAATCTTATATAACTAGTAAATATTGAATTCGTAACCAAATTTTGGTGCTTCGCTCGAGGTATTAGCATCACGGGTTGTTAAGGGAATAGCCCGTGATCATGTTGTGTTAATGGGGGAATTTTAGGATGAGTTTACGTCAAATTCAATGTTAATAGCTAGAAAATGACGATGATTTAGTTAGCGGATTAAGTGGGCATTATAAATGTTTCTATTTACTTACTTTGGGTGGGGAGGGTCCTTTTCCGTTTACTGTCTTTAATTTCTTAAGGGCATTTTAGTGTACATAAACCAACGGCGCAGTCGAAATTCGGAAGAGGTGATCCTGACCTCTTGCGATTTACAACTTAGAACTAATAGAAGAAAAAAAGTATACAAAGAAAATACCGAGTTAAAATGCCAAAAGATAAAAGGCATTAATTTGTGTGGTCCTAGTTTTATATTCTTTTCTCTTTTGTTTTATTTGTTTGTATCTGATAACTATCAGCCACATGTTAATTTATTCGCACAACTACTACATCATTTTTCACGCAACTATCCCAACACCTTCTTCAATTTCATTGAGGCAAGTAGAGGTGGTGCGGCTATTTATCATATGTAGATGACTTTATAATTAATATTGCACTCAGGTAATTAAATGTGTTGAAAATAAAATTTCAACTTGGTTATTTATATTTTGTATTTTTCTTAAATTAAATTTTTTTTTTTGAATACAATAGAAATAAGGGTTTGATATTTAATTAGTTTCTTATATTTTTAAAAGTTATGATTTAATCCATTTTCTTTGTACTGGTATATTTTAGGTTCCTTAATACACTTAAAATTAATTTTTTTTTAAAATTATAAATTTCTTAATACATAGTATTCTTACTTAACGAGGGTAGCTAATTAATGTAATTGTGTTGACGAAGGAATGGGATACAAAATAGGAGAAATTCGTACGAAGATGGAGTTTGGGGAACCACGTGCCCAATACCTCCAGGAAAGAACTTTACATACATACTTCAAGTGAAGGATCAAATTGGGAGCTTTTATTACTTCCCATCTCTTTCATTTCACAAAGCAGCTGGTGGTTTTGGAGGCATTAGGATTCTCAGCAGGCCTAGAATTCCCGTTCCTTTTCCAGATCCATCTGGGGATTTCACTGTTCTTATTGGGGACTGGTACAAGTCCAACCACACGGTACGTAATTTACTATTATTTTTATTTTCCATCATTATAATTAGGTATGAGTTTTTGTTGTTTTATTTTTCAATGTTTTTGGCATTTGATTAACGAAAACAAACTTTTTTATTATTCCTTTGAATTGTTTTTATTAATAACAACAACGGCGGTCGTTTATTTAGAAGAGGATTGCAATGTTGTGGATGTCGACAATAATTTAGGATGAAATGCTAGCAGCAGCCAGATTCATTGTCTTTGTCCTTGCTTTGTTACTTTTTTGCCTTTGACAGCTGGTTTAGGACTTTTGATTACCTTGAGTGTCTGAATTGTCGGTAAATCTGGCCTTTTATATTTAATTTTTTTATATTGTTATATGTTGACGTATTAATTACTAATATTAGATAATATTATATACATTAAATTATATTATATATTAAATAATATATTAATTATTAAATTGATATAAAATTTAAAATGTAAGATAAAGAAGTAAATTTAGGACCCTTTATCAGAAAGAGCTAATTAAATTATACATATGAATTGTTAATTTATTATATATGCATAAATTTGTGATCAAAAGAATTATTCTAACTTTTAACATAATAAAAAGCAATTACGTGACTGTAACAAGGGGCGTTATTTTTTTTTATTAAATTTTTTTTAACACTAAAAAATATATATTTATTTTTGTTATAAAGAAAATGAATATATATTTTTTTAATATGTTAAAAATAAAACTTTGTATAAATGAAGTTATGTCATATAAATCTTAATTTTTTATTACTAAAAAAATTATTTTCGTAAAAAGTATTTTGAAAATTAAAAAAAAATTAGGCTCTTAATAAAGACTAAATTATATTATTGATTCTTAAATTTTAATTAATATTTACGTCCTCAATTTTTTTAATTTAATTACTAAATTTTTAAAATTTTATATATAAATTCCTAAATTTTTAAATCCTACAATTTAATTATCTAACTTTTAAAAATTTATAGGTAAATTCTAAAATTTTGATTCAAAAATTTGTATTTTAGTATCTAAGATAGAGATAAATTGCCCATGAGCATAATGACATAGGTAAAAGGGAATGAGGAGACCAGCCCATTCCACATATCTTGCTCATCCGACATGGCATGAATCACCAAACCTCCACTCAAGAATAGTAATGCTTTGAAAAATGCGTGGTTCATTAAATGAAAGACCCTAACTGAATAGTTAGAGATGCCGCAAGCAAAGATCATATAGCCTAATTTACTGCAAGTTGAATAAGCTATGACTCTTTTTAGATCGTTCTGTAATATTTTAATGGTTGCTGTAAGGAATGACGTCGTAAGATCTATGTGTGAATTTTTAGAATTAAAAATTTTAGAAACTAATGTGTGAAATTTTTGAAGATTGAGACTAATTGTAGAATTTAAAAATTTAAAAACTTAAGTATAAATTTAATTAAAGATTGAAAACCAATAAAGTAGTTAAGTCTATTAAATATTATAATTACTTTATTATTTTTTATTATTAATTTTATATCTAATATATTATTTAATGTATATAATAATTAATGAAATATAACACTACTATAAAAAAAAAAAAAATTGTTTTCATGATTCAATTCCAAGGTGGTAAGACGATTTATAAAAACTCAAGTTATTTTGTACATTAGTGTGAAAAAAGTTATTCCAAATTGTCACTTCCAAACTCAAGTTATTTTGTACGTTAGTGTGAATTTTTTTTTTTATTGTATGTTAATTGAGAGGGCTTTAGCTTAAGCTAGTAAATTGAGGCACTTTAAAGGGTTAATTTGGGATTTTTTATTTTATTTTTAGAGCCTGGAATTAATTAGAACACAATTTATTGTTGGACTATAATTGTATAGAGTATTGTTATATGTATTAAACTATTATGTTCAATTATGAATTGAATGTTAAATTAAAGATGTAAAATTGTGAAATAATTTTGAGATCTTTTATTAACATGATCAATTAAATCATGCCATACATATTAATATATGTATCAAATTGTGATAAAAAGGCATGTCATCAGTCATGTAAACTGCCATATAAATAATTTCCCAAATAAAACCTAATCTCTTGGATCTCTCTCGGTTTTCTCCTCTCTAAAATTTATTCAACGAGATCATCACGAAAATAGCCATGGCCTCATTGGAATGTGGGCCAAACGATAACTACTACAATTCTTTGGACCACGTCAACGTTACATGTTGCGAAATGCACATGATGCCTTGGCTTGTTTCTTACGACATTCGGTGGTGGCTCACTAGTGATTAACTTGCAGATAAATCCAATAAGTGAATCCGAGTATGCAGTAACTGATTTTATCATTTTAGTATCTAATTTTCTTAATATAATTTTTTCTAAATTAAATTTTAAATAATCTAATGCCTCAAATGTGTTTTACATCTTCTGTAACTTAGAATTGCCATTCATGTTATGATTTAATTGATTAGTTTTTAACTTATTTAAAAGTATATTTTTTTAAGAAAAATGCTAAACATTTTAAATTGAGGTTAGGATGTCATCATTCTATAGGTCTTGAGCGCTCGTCTTGATCGTGGCCATAAGCTTCCTTCTCCTGATGGAATCCTCATCAATGGACGTGGACCTAATGGTTATTCCCTTACTGTTGAACAAGGTTTGCATTCAAATCCATCTCCTCTATGTTTTTTTCCCTTCCCGAATTAACTACACAACTCATCTACACGTAACTTTCTACACTCTCAAATGGACTTCAACTCTACTTTTTAGTAAATAAAATTAAAGTGTCATTTTTTAACACAAGGAAATAAAGATAAGGCTAACATTCATGAATTAACCTATGCTTTAACTGATATCATAAAATGCTTTTCATATCTGATGATCAATTATGATCATTTCTACTGCAGGAAAAACTTACAGGCTCAGAATTTCCAACGTTGGATTGCAAAACTCTCTCAACTTCCGGATTCAAAACCACAAAATGAAGTTGGTTGAGGTGGAGGGAACACATACTCTCCAAACTACCTACTCCTCTTTGGATGTACACGTGGGCCAATCATATTCTGTCTTGTTTACAGCTGATCAACCGGGACAAGACTACTACATTGTCGTATCCTCTCGTTTCACACCTAAAGTCCTCACCACCACTGGTGTTCTTCATTACAGCAACTCTCAAGGCAAAGTCTCTGGTCCACCCCCTGGTGGACCCACCATCCAAATTGATTGGTCTTTGAACCAAGCCCGTTCTATAAGGTACTTCAAAACCGGGCCTTTTTAATTTAAGGTCCATAATTTTATTTCTCAAACTAATTTTGGACGTATATATATTTCAGGACTAATCTTTCAGCTAGTGGGCCAAGGCCCAACCCTCAAGGGTCTTATCACTATGGTCTCATTAACACAACAAAAACTTACATCCTAGCCAGTTCAGCTGGTCAGATAAATGGCAAACAAAAATATGGGATCAACAGTGTGTCATTTATCCCAGCAGACACTCCTCTTAAACTTGCTGACTACTTCAAAATTGGTGGTGTGTTCCGTGTTGGAAGCATATCTGATAGGCCTACCGGCGGTGGATTGTACCAAGACACATCAGTTCTTGGTGCTGATTATAGAACTTTTGTTGAATTTGTGTTCCAAAACAATGAAGATATAGTTCAGAGCTACCATCTTGATGGTTACTCTTTCTTTGTTGTTGGGTAAGAGCTAATTGTCTATTGTTTTAGGCCCATTTTTTTTCATTCTTTTACTTGGTTGTACACTTAATGAGTTTTACGTGCTAAATTTATACTGCATTGTTATGCAGAATGGATGGAGGGCAGTGGAAAACTTCTAGTAGGAACCAATACAACCTCCACGATGCTGTTTCTCGTTGCACTGTTCAGGTAATATAAATCGTGAATGAAATTTAAACGTTATAGTTGATTGTTGCTCATATTATATAATATTACTTGATTCATTGCCTTTACATGTGTTTTTGACCGAAAAGCGCACATGTAATGTCTTACAGAAATATGAGAGATCTTTAGTACATTTTTTATTTCACTTGATAAACATGTGATTTTGAGATGTTAATAGCATCACGTAATTTAGCCCGTTTTGACCAAAAAGGAAAGGATCAGAGTTGATTTTTCTCTTGTTGAATGCAGGTATATCCATATTCATGGACTGCTATATATGTGGCCCTTGATAATGTGGGGATGTGGCACTTAAGGACTGAGTTTTGGGCTAGACAATACCTGGGACAACAATTATATCTACGTGTTTATACAGCATCAAATTCCCTAAGGGACGAGTTCCCGATTCCAAAGAATGCACTTCTCTGTGGAAGAGCACAGGGCCACCACACCAGACCTCTCTAAGTTCTCAAATCTTGAATAGTAGAGTTTTAATTCCTTCTCAAGTCATATTTTATTTATTGAGTGCTTAATTTTGCTATTTATCATATGATTATTCGAAACGAGAAGCATATGTACTAGAATTATTAAGGTCCTCAGCTCGAGGTCACATTCTTTCTAGAACATATTGTATTCCTTTTGTGATTTGTTCTTAGTTTATCAAGTTGCCTCTTAAGCCCTCTATATTATTTTCTTCTGGCATGGCCAGTATAGGATCCAGAATATAGTTATTGCTTGTCTATGAGAGAGCATGTGTTAATAGATGTTGGATCCATTTTAATGTGTTTTTATTTAGTGATTTTAATGAAAGTGGTTGATAAAAAGTGGTTTAGATAAGCTTGGAAAAATTTTTGAATTTTTTTTTTTTTTTTTTTGATTATTAATCTCTATGGTAGGTAACTTTGGTTCGTTGAATGTAAAAGTAATAAGAATGATAATTGTAATAGAATTGAATGTAAAAGAAATAATATTACTGTTACAATGTTTGTTTAAGTAATGTAATCAAAATAAATAATAATATTAAAATAAAGATTATAAAATTTTAAATGAAGTAAAATTAAAAAAAAATATTACTAAGAGAGATAGAATAAGTAAAAAAAATTATAAATGATTATACAAATTGTGAGAAAAATAGAGAGAGTTAAAGGCGTAACAAGAATTACTGTTACTGCTGTAATTCTTTTACATTTTATTACAGAATACAGTCAAATTAAACACAGTAATATTTTAAATAGTTTATATTACAATTATAATTACTGTCAACTAAATATGCTTTTATTGTAAAGTTTTTAACTCTATTTATGATACTAAAAATCAAATTAAATAATATAATATTTGAATTTGACTTTAAAATGCCACACTAAGTTACTATTCTTAAAAGCTTTTTTATCTACTAATTTTGTAATGTTTAATATGTATATTTGCATGATATAATAAATTTTTTTATTATTTACAATTTACATGAAGATTATTTAAGATGCAATCAAGATAATTAATATTATAATTTTGTAATATTTAAAACATTTGTTTTTTATATAAATAATGATGCTAAGTACAGAGAATCTTCTCTTTGCTTACATTTATAAATTGTTATACACTTGTTCAAAGATAAGTTGTAAATTTTTAATATTTCAAAAGTTATGTTTATTATAACATGTATAATTTTTAATAAAAAATTACAATTCAAAAAAGAGTAATCGTTTTAAAAAATTATCAAAAATAACATTTTTATTAAACTTATAACAACAAAAATAATATTCCAATAATATTAACGATATTCAATTGAAAGACGTTCAATATTAAATGAGCTTAAATTAATGCAGTCTAATTTGAACGGTATTTAAAGAAAAATTTGTAACGATCTATTTCAATTGTGAAAATATATGATTTGAACCAAATGAATACTATTTTTGTTATTATAAATTTTAAGAAGTGCTATTTATGTTGTTTTTCATAAAATTCTTATTAAAGTTATAATAATTTGACACAACATTTATTTCTAAAAGTTGTAACTATTTACCAAGTCCACCAAAAAACATATACTAAATTATTAAAACTTTTCATCGAAAAGCTATAACCGTACCATTTGTTTTTAAAATGTTTCAACATCTAGATGTTTGTATAAAATTATTATAAGTGATTTTGAGTATTGACTCAGCGTGTTGTTAGATTTCGTTCTAACTTACGTCTCAAATGAGAAAAATTAATAAAATTCTCAAAGAGAAATTCTAAGATATTAGAATTAATTTTAAAAATATCAAGTCTCTACCAAAGAGATGGTTTTATCTCGACCCATATGTCTTCCCAATCCACCATCATGTAGTTCCCTGATGATGTGTTCCCTAAGCGAACCTCGAAGAATACACAGTTGTGCAATAATTCTTCTTTGAAATCATCAGCATATAAATCTTTCAATTAATCCAAACCAATTATTTCACTCCTAATAGAAGTTAGTATCATAACTCGACGACTCAAAGCATCAGCAACTTTGTTCAATTAACCTGACTTGTGTCAAAGTGAAAATGTGAACTTTTGAATAAATCCATCGAGCATGCATACGATTCAATTTTGAGGAGTTGTTGAGGTACTTGAGAGCTTGATGATCTGTATAAAGGATGAACTCCTTTTGTACTAAGTATGGCTCCCATTGTTGTAATATTCAAACAACTACATATAACTCTTGTTCATAGGTGGACCATTTTTGTCTTAATTTACTGAGTTTTTCACTAAAGAAAGCTATTGGTTTCATTTCTTGAGACAAAACAGCTCAAATTCCTACCCTAGAGATATCACAATCAACTTCAAAGATCTTCTCGAAATCTAGAAGTGCTAAGATTGGTGCGTTTGTCAATCTTTGAGAAAACCTTTGATCTTGCCAACCTATCAAGTATATCGTCTAACCGAGGAATTGAAAAACGATAGCGTACTATGATTTTGTTGATAGCTCAACTATCCACACACATTCTCCAAGTTCCATCTTTCTTCGGTGTCAAAAGAGCCGGTACAGCATAAGGGCTCCTGCTTTCCCGAAGCATTCCTTTCTAAAGAAGTTCTTCAACTTGAGACTGCAAAATCTCATATTCTTTAGGACTCATGCGATAGTGAGAAAAATTTGCCAGACTAGTACTTGAAACAAGGTCAATATGATGCTGAATGTCTCGAAGGGGTGGCAAGCTTGTAGGTAATTCTTCTGAGACAACATCTCTAAATTCATATAAGAGGTGTTGAATTTGATCAGACAGTTGTTGCAGAACAACTTTTTCTTTTGGAACCAAATGGAGGGTTTTTGTCTTTAAGCTTGTTGGGTAGTGTTGTTGTTTCATTGGTATCAAGGTAAATTTTTCTTCATCTTTATAAAAGGTGTAATAGTTCTTCCAACCATCATGCATTTTTTTTTCGGTCGAACTACCATGGTCTTTCGAGTAGCATGTGATAGGCATCCATGTTAACAACATCACACAAAACCTCGTCCTTAGCCAATTGAAAAAGGAATAAGGCATTGTTCTGTTACCCTCGTTTCTCTAACATCTTTAATCCATCCAATACGATATAGAGATGAATGTTTGTGTGTCTTTAATTGTAGCTTGTCAACCATGATTTTAGAAACAATGTTCTCACTGCTGTCGCTATCAATGATGAGATCACACACTCATTGATTAACTGTACACCTTGTTTTAAAGATGTTGTGTTGTTGTGGGTCTTCTTTTTTCTTTGGGGTATAATTAACCTTCTTATTGCTAAAGATATTCATTCATCCTCATGAATAATGCCTTTTGGATCTTCTTTTTCTTGTTTTACAAAGTCTTCTCCTTCATGGTAATCTTCGTCTCCCTCAAAGTCATCATCATGAATGGCTAAGTTGACTGGCCTATTTTGACGGCAATGGTGAGAGTTGTGCCTTGTTTGCCCACATCGGTAACACTTATTTCTCCTAGGTACCGCATAAGGGTTGCTAGAAGAAGCTTGGTTAGCTGTTGGTTCTCGTTGCGGACATGTAGCTAGTTGACCAGTGAGTGGTTTCGGCCTTGGTACATCATCACGTGCTCCTTTTATTATCTTTTCGTTATTTGGTAAGGATCTTGGTACAAATGCTGAAGACTGTGAAGATATAGAATCACGTGCTACTCTTCTATTGAGTTGTATCTCTATTTTCAAGGCAAGTTGAATAGCACTAGCAAGTGTATTATGAGATTGCTTGTAGACCTCATCTTGTATGTTGGCATGCAAACCATCAGTGAATCTTAAAATTCTTTGATTTTCAAATTCACAAATATTAATTCGAGCTACAAGCTTGTGAAATTTAGTAACATAATCGTGCATTGTGTAGTATCTTTGTCGACAGTGTTGATAACGACTGAAAAGTATTTACTCATAATCCGGAGGTAGAAAATGCTCAATTATAAACTTTTTCATTCATTGCAAACTTCAAACTTTGTCTTTGTTTTGCTGAATGCGTGTCATTTGTAATTTATCCCACCAAGCAATGCACCTCCTTTGAGTTGGTAGGCCATGAATTTAACCTTCATATGTTCTTCAGTTCCCCAATAGTCAAAAGAACTTTTCTACTTCAACTAACTAATCAAGGAATTCTTCGATTACAAACAAACTATCGAACCGCTGTATATCTATCTTCATGCGATAATCATTTTGTCGAAGTCCATGGTTATCTTATAGTGGAATTAGCAACTCATCATCATCATTGGAGTCCTTATCTAGAACAATGTCATTTCTGAGGTTCCTACAATTACCTCGAAAACTATCACGTCTCTGCAGATTGACTTCAGTTGGTCTACAAACTAGAAGTTCAATATTGATGTTTGATCCACCAAGACGTTGAGTCAAAATTGCTTCCAAAGCTTGAAAATGTCTTTCGAATGATGTTTCTAAATTTTATATTTATCTAGCAAGAGCATCTACTGACTCTTTTGCTCCATATTTCTCTACTATTAGAGGTTGACGTGTAGACTCCCTCTCAAACATTTTTTTTTAAACAATGATAAAAAAATATCAACTTTTTTTAACCCTTTTTTTTACACATTTTCTCTCACCTTTTTTTTTTCCCCACTAACACTATTTTTTTTTTTCTTTTTCCTTTCTTTCTCTCTCTTTCTTTGTTTTTACTCTTCCCACGCTTATTTAGTTTTCACTTCTTCTCTTCTTCAAGCTTCTCCACTCTACTCACACACACACACACTCTCTCTCTCTCTCTTTTTTTACAAAGAAGATAGGATATGGAAACATTCTTGAATATTGTAATAAATCTGAAATATTTGTGATGAATTTTTTTTGCATGAAGGCAACAATCTCTCAATATGATGGAGCACTTACTATGAGGATTTTGTTTTTGTGGGTGTTTGGTACGTATAGCTGGATGTTGGTTATAGGTGGTAATATGGTCTAATGATTTCTGGATTTTTTTTTGTTGTTGGAATAAGTGGCGTGATTGAAGATGGAGATAAGATGATTTAGATGATGCAGGGATGGTGTTGAATGATAATAAGGAAAGCTCCGCCTGATACAGAGGAAGGCTCTAATACCACTTGACGCAGCGGATTGCTAGATTTCGTTATAACTTACGTCTCAAATGAGAAGAATTAATAGAATTCTCATAGAAAAGTTCTAAGGTAATATTAGAATTGATTTCAAATTGGTTGTTACTGAGAACTTCAGCTTAGATGTATTTATAATGAAAATTAAACAAAAAATAAAATAAAATAAAAACTTAAATCTTCAGCAAATCTCCCAAAGTCATTATATATCTTTGGATAGGTTTTTAGGTATTAACTTTATGTTTCAGTATTTATTATTTGCCTTAATTACATACAATAATTATAATACTAATTGCTGCATAAGTATGATAAATTAGTAATTATTTTAAGATGAACATACACAATAATTCTCAAATTTTTTAAAGCATTTCTCCTGTGATCAAACATCAGTGTTATGATTTATTTGAAATTATTTTCGATCAAACACCTTTAGAAGTTGTTTAAACGTATAAGAACATTGGTCGCCCAATCTCATAAAATGCACCCCAATTATAAAAGTGTGTTTGATGACTTCTAAACATTAAAAAAAAAAACTAGTATATTAAATCACTAATTCAAAATGCATTGAGAAATTTTGGTAGTTTTTTTCC
This sequence comes from Elaeagnus macrophylla, assembly GCA_029378325.1. NCBI lineage: Eukaryota > Viridiplantae > Streptophyta > Magnoliopsida > Rosales > Elaeagnaceae > Elaeagnus > Elaeagnus macrophylla. The sequence goes on along the minus strand of CM055649.1, from coordinate 11,074,617 downwards.
CCCCCTTCAATGAGAAAGCGTTTGACCCTTGTTATAATAGATATCAACGGGTTTAAAGAGAAGGATATAGAATTCTTTGGGAGAATTTCAAGTGAAACACTAAAATTAATTAATTGTTGGATGTTGAGAGCTTAGTTTACAATTATTTATAATAGAAATATGGCAAATGAAATAAAATAAAAATCCTAAAATCTTTGAGCAGGCACAACATTTGACACCAAGGTGAAGACTTTTGTGTTGAATCAAGTGAGAAAACAAAATGCATCGCTGGAGGAGATAACAAAACCACTGTGGCCTATTTTTCAACTTCCAATCTCAACAGAACCTCAAAAGACTTGAAAGCGGTTGTGTTTGTTCCCTGTATTTAAAATGGGCAAGCATGTAGAATCTAGCATAAGAAGATTTGTGCTTTAGAGAGTTAAAGTTTGTTGCTATTTTTTTTTCTTCTTTTAATCAAGTGAGAGAATTGAGGGTCCATTTTCTTTTCAACATCAAGTAAAAAATAAAAAAGGGGGGCAAGGAGGGATGAGTTTCACATTGGAGGAAAGGATTAGCAAACATCAAAACAAAATATTATTTTTTTAAAAAAATAACAAAAATAACATATTGTAATTATAAAATAATATTCTTTTTGTTCAATTCATTTATTTTTATTATTAAAAAAATATAATTCATTAATTTACATTAAATATGTTAAACTATATTAAATTAAATATCGTTCAATATTATAAGAAGTTACTTTTTAACCAAAAAAAAATTATGGGTTTTATTTTATATAATTTCTCTATATTTTTCAATTTATTTGTCTCTAATCACATGTTTTAATATAAGTTTGATAGGTGGTCATGGAAGATAATATACAATAAAATCAAAAACAAAAACCGATAATAAAAAAAATTAAATTACGAAAATTGAAATTCTAGAAACACATTCCTTTTAAGACTTTTAACTGAAAGCACATAGTGTCATATTACACCCATAAATGAACTTGATAATTTCAGAAATTTCACAATACACATCGAAAATTTTGTGTATATTTCCTAAAATGACCAATTTAAATTAATACTCAAAAAGTCAAATAATGGCTAACAATTTCATTCCTATATTTTCTTTATCAAAAAAATAAAAGCTTTGTTACTAAAAATAATATTTTCATTTTAAAATTGTTTAGAAAAGTATGAGAAAAACCTAAATAAAATATTTCTAGAAATCTAGAATATCTAGACATAATATTATAAAAAAACTAAGACAACTATTTGAGAAATTAAATATCATACACAATAATTGTCGATAGCTTATAGCCCAAGTGATATTAGGAGCCTTGACATATGAAAAAGATTGTAGGTTCAAAACATATCCACTAGCCAAAAGAAAGAAAGAAAGAATATCATACACAATAATCCATCATATAACAAAAAAGATAGACCTTTAGCGATATCTTGTAATTGTGTAACTGCCATAATGTGAAAACCTTCATTTGCAAAAATTCTTCCATTGCGGGCTTTCCATATTCTCCAAGACAGCACGACCCATAGGACTAAATCAAAATGACCATTAAGAGAGCAATCAAAAATGTCCCCAATTGCAGCAAAACTCAAAGAAAAGTAATCTTATTGAACTGTGCAACATTCAATTTCAAGTAAAACTTGTAAAGACAAAGAACATTAAGACAAAAGGTGATTAATAACGATAACAATTAGAAATTGGCATACCTCTTTTTGCAACAAATGGATTTAAAAACACTTCAATTTGCTTGATTCATTGAATTGCCAAACTTTTGGGGAGAGAATGCAATGTATTGATCCGAACCCCCATACACAATATGTTTTTCTAGAGGTTCTTTGACAAAAAGCTTTATAACTTAACTTCACAGTGTAATCACCATTGCTAGGGTGTATATAAATCAACTCTCCAAGGAATGTTCAACACGTCATGCAAAATCAAATAATTGGGCACTGTATGGTGTATACCAAAACACTCCAAGTCTAAAGTCAAATCTCAAATGGTGAGAGGCAAATTAGGTAGAAACCAGTAAAATCAATAACCTTGAAGTTATGAAACTTCTAACAGTAGGTCTCATATTTGAATTGGACTCCCTGTTAGAAAGTTATAAACCAGTAAAAACTCCGAAGATGATGGTCAAATATAAAGCTTCTAGAAGCATTTTCAAATTCATCTATTTATGAGTTTCCTATTCCTTAAGGGATGAGAATTTGCTCTCTGAATTTTGACCTTTTGATCCAAATATGAAATGATGTTTAGGGTCAAGCCTAAGTCCATATGCTGTTATTATTCATCACACTTTTTTTATTCGCTCAACACTTGAACTTTATGTGGAATCAACTGCGAGCAAAGTCCAAATTTTTTTAATTTTTTTGGAAAGTAGATCAAAACTTCACTTTTCTTTATTTTTCTAAGGCTGTCATTGGTCCTTGCTATTGTGATTACGAAAATGGGGTCTCATGTCAAAAGATAGGAACAAATTGAATATGGGCATTATTTATCTTTTTGGTTAAAAATATTTACAAATGCATCAAAACATTTTCAAAAGTGTTTGACAACTTTTATAATAAGTGGCTTCAAAAATTTGAGTAGCATTATATTAATTCTTTCAAGAAATGTAAGTAATATTTATGTTTTCAAAAAGTAATTTTGCATGTATGTTTCCATATAAACTAATTATAAAAGTGTTACTCAAAAATAATTCTAATATTTTCATTCAAAATATTTAAATACTTATCTTAAAATTAATTTTAATCAAATTATTATATTTTAAACCATTTATTTTAAAACAATTTATAAGAATATGTCCTTTGCTTGCAAGATTTTACCTAAATTGGCTCCACAAAAAAACCGAAATAAACTACTAGGGTTTATAGTTTGGCGCCTTGTAGTAATTCAATTTTTGGCTTAAATTGATCAACATTTTATAATTAGTAATAATTAATCTCAAAATTCATATTTTTATATCAAATTATTTAATAAATAGATTAAAATATTCTCATTGTATAACTTCAATAAAATGGGATCATGATAAAATTACACCATTTTTTGGCTACTTCATTGAATCTCCAACCCCCATGATGAATTCACTGAAGCTCTAGTAGCCCTGCTAACAATCCTGTCAAAGTTTCGACGATCTCGCGGAAGGTAGATGTAACATATTACATTCAAATGTATAGTTGAATGTAACATGTTATTTTTTCACTGGAGCTTTGGCAACCTTACTAGAAATAGATGCAACACATTACATGTTAAGGTAAGAGATTGATATAATAGGTTACATATAAAAATACAGGTAGATGTAACAGATTACATGCAAAGATACAGGTGAGTGTAATAAGTTACGTCAGGTAAAAAGCTATAAATTCATACATCCAACTAAAAATGTAAGGTTTTACATTTGAAAACAATCGTCAAAACTCAGATATTACATGTGTATAATTCGTTTTAAGAATGTATTAAAATCAATTTAACTTTTTATATACAAAGGTATAAGTGAATATAACATATTGCATACAAAGTTAGAAGTAAATGTACACATTATATACAACGTAAACATATATAGGAGTGACGTAACATGTTATATTCAATGATAAAGGTAGAAGCAACATATTATATCCAAAAATATAAGTGGATATAACATGTTATATAATATATATATAAATGTAGAACCAGATGTAATATGTTGCGTACAAATATATATAAATAGATGTAACATATTACATAAAAAAAACTAAAACAAAAAATCTTGCAATTGGTTATACTAGTCTCCCATATTCCTAAATCTTATTTTTGCTAACAAAATCTCAATATCTTATTAAATCTATTCAAAAGCAAACTATTTAAAAACACAATCTATATTTCATTCTCAATTAAGAGAAACCAATAATTCCAACCTATTTATTCACAAAGCACTAATCATTCAACACAAGTACTAAAATCTCGATGAAAAGAAGTACAGCTTCAACAAGGCCATCAATTACATTTCTGATCATCTACACATAAATTTTTAGTGTAATGGTACAATAATTTGCCAAAATTCATGAACAACCTTTTCATGTTGTAGTACTTCATCTTTTTCTCGAAGTAACAAATTGGAGTCAATATTCGCGAACCCATCCATCGAGTTACTATGACCATGATGACTAAGTCTCTTTTCTCCAATTGTCTCTTTCACATCTTCTCCACCAAACCCAAGTCATCGAAAGAAGGAAGGCTAAACTTGAAAGGTTGAGGTTGGGTGGATGAAAGAGAATGAGGTCCTCGAGGTTTGGGAGCAGAATGAGGTTATCGAAACATTGAATGAGTAGAAATGAAAGGGGCAAAACCGTAAACTCACATCTTGAAAATACTATCATTATTCATCACACTTTTTCATTTGCTCAACACTTAAACTTTATGTTGTATCAACTGTGAGCAAAGACCAAAATCTTCTATTTTTCTTGGTAAGTATAACAAAACTTCATTTCTCTTTATTTTTTTAGGCTATCATTGGACTTTGCTATTGTGATATGAAAATGAGGTCTCGTGTCAAAAGCTAGGACCAACTCCAAAATGAGCTTGTTCGGGAATATTTTTCTTTTGAGTTAAAAATGGTTTTAAATATATCAAAATATTTTTAAAAGTATTTGATAATTTCTATTATAAGTGATTTCAAAAACTTGAAAAGTATTATATTAGTGCTTTCAAGAGAAGTAAATAATATTTATTTTTTGAAAAAATAGTTATGTATGCATATTTCCATCTAAAATATTTATCAAAGCGTCACTTAAAAATACTTCTAATACTTTTATCCAAAATATTTAAATGCTTATCTAAAAATTTAATTTTAATCAAACTATTCCATTTTAAATCACTTAGCTTAAGACAATTTTTAAGAACATGCCCTTTGTTTGCAAGATTTTACATAAACTAGCTCGACAACAACACCAAAATTAAACTAGTTTCTTTAATAATTAGGGCTTTATATTTTCCATCTCATAGTAATCGAATTTTTGACCTAAATAGCATTTATTTTGATAAATTGATCACAATTTTATATTTAGCAATAATTCATTTTAAAGTTCATAGTTTTATATCAAACTATTTAATAAATTGATCAAAATACTCTTATCTTGATAAGATTTCACCATATATTTGGTGACTTTACCGAAGCTCCGATCACCCCATAACGAATTAAACAGAGCTCTAATAGCCCTACTAGCGACCCCGTTGAAGCTTCGGCATTCTTGTTAGAGAAAAATGTAACATGTTACATTTAAACGTATAGTTGAATGTAACATGTTATATCTTCACTGAAGTTCTAATGACTTCGCTAGATATAAATATAACATATTACATGTTAAGGTTAGAGATAGATGTAATATATTACATGCAAATATAATATATTATACACAAATATACAAATAAATTTAATAAGTTATATCTGGTAAAAAAATTAAATCCACATATCCAGTCAAAAATGTAAGGATTTACATCCAACAACAATTGCCATTAACATCGATTTAACTTTTTGTATACAAAGATGAAGATGAAAATAATATATCGCATATAAAGTTAAAAATAAATGTATACATTATTTACAAAGATAAACGTAGATAGAAGTGATGTAACTTATTATATTCAATAATAGAGGTAGATGTAACATGTTATATCTAAAAATATAATAAGATATAACATATTATATATAAATATAAAGTCAGATGTTACATATTTCATACAAATATACACATAAATGTAACATTTTCATAAAAAAAAAAAATTTAAAACAAAAAATCATGCAATTGATTATACCAATTTTCCAGATCCCAAAATCTTAATTTTGCTAACAAAATCCATGTATCTTATTAAACCTTGATCACTTCCTCAATTCAGATGAGGCCTAGTATCACTTCATTAGAAGCAAATCATTCAAAAACACAATCTATATTTGATTCTCAATTAAGAGAAACCAACAATTCTAACCTATTTATTCATGAAGCACTACTAATTCAACACAAGTACCCAAAAACTCGAAGAAGAGAAACAGAGCTTCAAGGAGGCCACCAACTATATTTCTGATCACCAAGACAGACAGGTAAAATTTCAGTGCAATGGGACAAGGATTTGTCAAAATTCCAGAATAATCTTTTGTAAGTTGTAGTACTTCATCATCTTTTTCTCGAAGCAGCACATTGGAATCAATATTCGAGAACCCATCCATTGAGTCACTATGACTATGATGACCAAGTCTTTTTTCTCCAACCGTCTTTTTCCCAGCTTCTCCACCAAACCCAAGTCGACAGAGGAAGGGAGGCTAATCTTGAAAGGTCGAGATCGGATGAATGAAAGGAAACAAGGTCGTTGAGGTTTAAGCGAAAGAAGGTTCTCGAAACATTGAGGTGGCGTTTGGTTCGCTGAATGTAATCGTAATCGTAATCGTAATGGAATGGAATGTAAAGGAATCAGTATTACGATTACAGTGTTTGGTTTAGTCACTGTAATCAAAAAAGGAATCAGTATTACAGTGTTTGGTTTGACAACTGTAATGTAATGGAATAGAAAAAAAATTATATAATTATTTTAAAAATACAATTTCAGAAAATAAAATTTCAGAAATAATACAATTTCATAACAACAATTAATAAAAAAAATATAATTTTAGGAAAAAAAAATACAATTTCATAACATGAGCAAACAGAAATATCCTTTCACTCTAAGTCATACCTGTTACACTGAACAATATGTAAAACCTGAAATACTGAAGGATGATAATCGTATATTGGACATGTTGACGATGTAGATAAGACAATGGAGGAGATCAATGAGCAAACAGAAAACATGAAACAGATACAGGAGGCATTGTCAGCTCCAGTATGTAAACTGTGTTTACATACTATGTAACACAGTTTACATACTATGTAAAATGTGTTAAACTCTTTGAATTTTTAGAAGTTTTTCTGATTTAAATGGGAACTAGTTCGGAATGAAGATATTTGAGTCATCTAGTAATGCCTAACACAATTTTCTTTCTGCGTGTCCAAGATAATTGGCATCATTCTCCATCTTGGAAGCAAACGCACAGTATGTAAACTTTCCCTACACAATTAAGCTCATTTGTGACACTAGCCATTAAAGGATCTCTCTTATTGTTCTGTAGTCCGCTGATAATTTGAGTTATTTGTCTTGAAGAAGTTTGAATTTGAATTACATATGTAAACATGTTAATTTCATGGTATGTAAACATGTTAACTTCATGTTTACATAGCATGTAAATCTATTTACATACTATGTAAACCAATTTACATACTATGTAAACTGATTTACATAGTATGTAAACCGATTTACATACTATGTAAATCGATTTACATACTATGTAAACCTATGTATATATATATCCCACACATCTTGTGAATATATAATTTTCTGTATTGTTACGGACCACACATTTTGTGAATATATAATCTGCAACCACATTGATCCTTAGCCAAAATCACGATATTTTCAAGTGGATGATCCAGAGACAAGTTCGATCGACAAGAATAATAAAAAATTCATGACAAACCACTGTTTTCATTCATATTCTTGGAGGAATGCCTTGCTGCATGATTCTCAATTTGGATTTTGCAGAATGACAAGTTCGACAGCAAGAAATTTCTTAGTATGTAACTTGTTTACATAGTATGTAAATAGATTTACATACTATGTAAACTGATTTACATACTATGTAAATCAGTTTACATACTACCTATTCTTTTCGTTTTTCTTTTCCATGATATGCAGAAGACACTCATGCCCAAGACAAACATTGCAGCAAAAAGTGGATGCAGATGCAGTAGTTTATGAGCAGACATGTTATACTAGGTTACCTTCTATCATCAGAATTAATATTGTTGCAAATATCTTGAATTTAATTTCACAGAATTAATATTGTTGGCTAAGTAGGAATGTTTTACTTACTTGAGTTTGTATACTCTATTTTGCATAGCAAAAACAGAGTATCTCAGTTTATCACCTAACAAAGAATTGGTTTAACAATGAAAAATAGTTGATTAATTAATCAATGAAATGGATAAAAAAAAATCTGCTTTCAATAGAAAAAATAATAGTGAAACCAATGGCTAGCTGGACGCGAGCTGGCTGAGACGACGACTGGACCTGGCCGGGACAACGACGCGAGCTGGAGGCGACGCGATGGTTGGCCGTCAACGATGACGCGATGGCGGAGGACGGACCTGGCCGGGACGCACGCGATGGCTGGCATTACTGATACTGTTCACACATGTAATGTAATCCCCTTTCATTGTTCCACCTCATGTAATCCTCATTCCTTCTCCTAATATAATCAATTACATTACATTACATGTGTTTGTACCAACCAAATATTGTAATGTGCAGAATCAATTACATTACATTACTAATTTCATTACAGTCTACCAAACATGACATGAATGAGTGGAAGTGGATGAATGAGTGGAAGTGGAAGGGGCAAAACTGCAAACTCACTTTTTGAAAATGCTGTCGTAGAGTGAGAAATGAAAAGTGAACGAAACTATGAAAATTTGGCTATATATTAAGTCACAGTTCCGTTATAATTTAATAATATGCACCTCTCAACCTAGATCGAACGGTAAACGTCAAAGTCAAGCTATCCTGTGGCTATTAAAAGGTGCCATCCATTGAAAATAAGTTATAAGTGCTACAAGCTTTTGCTTCAACCTAATTACTTATTAGTTGAGAGAAGCAGCCTCCGTTGGACGCCGCTATTAAGTTTGGAGCGGGGATTCAAAATTCTCCAGCGTTTTCTTCCCAGTCTATCTCACTCATTTAGCGTCACTCCAAGGTCAGGTAATGGCTTTCTCTCTAAGGTTATTAAACTTCTAGAGAGCTATGATTTTTGTATTTTTTTTGTTTTCGGCAAAATGAGTACAATGATGAACAAGTAACTCAAAAGGTCGTTCTCTTTCCATTCCATTCCATTTTGTTGGTGTTGCTGTTAGTATTGCTGGATATTTTCGCCTAACCTATCTGTGGCTACTGATTATGTTTTTATTCCAGGTCTCAGTTAAGCTACCTTACATTTGTCTTCTATGGCGGTATGCTAATGTTTCTTTATTGTTTCATTTTCTGTCCGTTTTTAAATTTGGATTTGCTTTTTGACTTAAATGATAATGTTGTAGGTCAATAACATTTTCAAAGATGAAGCCAACGAAGAGAAAGGGGAGCGTGCTAGAATGGTAAGAGATGTTATTGCATTGACAAGTCGATATTTTTTGTAAAATAAAATGCATTTCTCTAAAATAATTCATTTTCTTGGTTCCGCAGATAAACTCTTACTTGAAACTTTTCTTCAGTACTTGTGTGACCTAAATAAAAGTTGGGTTTTTCTTATTGCCCTATTGTTCCTTTGTTCGCACATACTGGCAGTTGAAATCACCCTGGCTGATTTATCGAATGAAGTTATATGTAAAATGAATATGAAGTGATTTAACCCCTAAATTCTTTCCTCTTTTGTTATCAATTTGTTTCAGGCATCATTTATTGGTGCAATGGCAATTGCAGATTTGGTCAAGACAACCTTAGGACCCAAGGGCATGGTAAGTTTGCTGTCTTTTTGGTCATATTAATTATCAGATTTACAGAATGCATATAATGAGGAGATTATCTGTTTAGCTTATCATTGCCCTAGCTTATAATTATAAAATATACAGGATAAAATTTTACAATCAACTGGAAGAGGCCGTGAAGTTAATGTCACAAATGATGGTGCCACTATTCTAAAATCACTTCACATTGATAATCCTGCAGCCAAAGTCCTTGTTGGTATCCTTATAATTGTGGATATTTTATTTACTGCAGATATGGCTATAAATGTAGAACTATTGAGTTTTTGGTTAGGGATAAATAAACTTGCATTGAGTCGGTAAAACATTCCTGCCTCATGGGGAAGTTAAGTGCTTTGTCCTTGAATGACTTTGGCAAATTAGGAGTAGATTTTATTTATTACTGTAGTTATCCTTAATGTAAGGTACAGATATTTCAAAAGTTCAAGATGATGAAGTTGGTGATGGGACAACTTCCGTTGTTGTTTTGGCTGGGGAACTTTTGAGGGAGGCAGAAAAGCTGGTGAATGCAAAAGTTCATCCTATGACGATCATAGCAGGTTTGTATTGGTATAATGTGCTTCTTTTCCACAGCTTTAATCATAATTGGGCTAATATTTTGCATTCAACTTTATCTATTTGTAGTAATAGTCTTTCTTTTTTACCTTCTATGTTTTGGAATTAGAAGATTATTAGCAACAAATTCTCCTAAATGGGAGGTGGGATAAGAATATTATTGTATCTTATATTTTGCGTCTTGGGCTTGTACATGTGGGTTTATTAACACTCCCTGAATTAATGGGCTCTTACCTAGTGAGCTGAGAAGATATTTTTTAATACCCATCCAGTGTAGATAACAAGCTCCCATCAGATGGATGACAGTAGATAAGTAGATATATGAAGGCCCAAGGCGATAAGCCAAGTGGGGTACAAAGGAAAAAAGAGGTCCAAATTTAACATTGATTCATATAAGCGAAAATGTGGAGAGGTTCAAACCCATGACCATGTTGTAGAATCAACATAAGTTTGAGAGAACGATAAGAAAACTGAAAATATTGGTTAGTTATTTTCATTGATAATAATAGAGCAGTATGCTTATATTTATATAGGAGATTCCAACACTTAACTCTACACCTAATAAGACTTCCAAACATATATGGAAACTTAATATAATATTATTTATTCTCCAACACTGTTATTAAAAATACTGATAGTGTAAAGGATTAGGAATGCATGCTACTGCTCCAATTCTTTGTATCATTATTTTGCTTTGGTTTTCTTTGCCTATAACATTCTATTGTAGTTATTAAATTGCTAGACCATTAGAATGTATGAAGCCTTTGGTTTTTCCCTATCATTTGATGGTCAACTCTTAAGTGGTGTAAGCCAAATTATTTTATTGTTCATGTTACAATTTACATAAACTAGCTGATATAAATTGATTATTAAATCCATCCTATTTTTCCCTTCACGTTTTGTCATCAACCTATATGGTAGATGTCACTCTCTCTCTATGGTAGACTTAGGGTGAGGTGAGTAGGGATAGTTGTTCTAAGGGACCACATAACATACTGTACTTGAGAGCTAGTATAGTTATTATACTTTTCCCATGTTGGAAGTTGCGTTAGTCCACTGCTTTTTAGTTCAACGGGTTTCTTGTAGATGCTAGGCTACTATGTAAAATTGTAAATATGTGCAAACTGCGTCTGACATTAGATTTTCTATTTATGTTGCTTATTTTTTAGGTTTCCGGAAGGCATCTGAATGTGCACTTAACGCTCTGCTCCAGAAGGTCACTGATAATGGTGCTGATATAGGTATTCATAACTGTTTATTGTTTGCTTTTAAGACCATTAGAATGTGTTTCTTTTGATATCGTTTCACCATCTTTGTGATTGGTTTTTTTGTGAAATATATAATATTACAATGAGTTAACTTCATTTTAAATGTTTTTGGAAGGTGATTTACATTTTGGATTACTTTTGTGGCACTTTGGTCCTGGGATTGGGAGTGGCTAAACCCTACTGGCTTCCTGGTGTCTAAACATAGTTGACATCATCTTTGTGCCTCATGTCAGTTATGTTACATTGTGCAGAGAAATTTAAAACAGACTTGATGAAAGTTGCCATGACCACTTTAAGCTCCAAAATTCTATCACAGGATAAGGAACATTTTGCCAAACTTGCTGTGGATGCTGTACTGAGGCTTAAGGTAATTGGTACTTGACATTTTGTTTTTCTAAGGTTGAATAACCTACTAATGTAGATAAAATTTTCTTCAGACACTTTTCAAATATGGGATCAAATTTTGCTTCTTTTTGTATATTTTCTGATTTCACTTGGCATTTATTCAATAACATGCATGCAATTGATAAATATAATTCACAACATTTAGAAAACATACCCCCCAGGCTAAGCCCTTCCCCCCTGGAGGATGGGGTGGGGTTGTCCATAAAATAGCATGGTGGGCGCATATGAACAACTTTCTTGTTGAGGCTCCTTTGCCGCTTTTCTCTCTTAGTTTTTGCAACAAAAGCAAATTGTTAGAGGTACCTATTTATTTAATTTGCAACTATTTAGTGAATCATGTCATAAAGGAAAGAACCGCCCCAGGCCGAGCGCTTACCACTAAAGAGATGGGGTGGCTTGGTATTCCATGGAGGGAGGTTTCACACAAATATTGGCTTGGTATTCCACGGAGGGAGGTTTCACACAAATCGTGGCACATGATAGTGTGGTGGGCACAGATTAACAGCGTCCATGTTGGGGGCTCCTTGGCCGCTTTGTTGCTCTAGTTTTTGCTGCTTAAGCGAGGGGTCAGCCCTACATTTCTTGCGTGATATATGATAGAACTTGCACAACTTATATAACACGTGCTAAATTTTATGAAATTCTGGGAGGGATTGACATATTCGTTGCAACATAGTCTTCTATGTGTGCATCTCTGATGATGCATATTTGCAACTTTCTACTTTGGGCTCCTTTGTCATTTTGCTGTCTTAGTTTTTGAAGCTAAAGTGGGGTTTTCCATACATGACTTTCTTGTTGGGGCTCCTTTGCTGCTTCTCTACTGGTTTTTTTTATCTAAGTAGAAGGGTTAGCTGTACATATATATTTTTTCATTTACCTCAAATTTTAAAGCTATTTAATGTGATTTGTGTCATTAAAAGAATGAAGTTGCCCCAGGCCGAGCGCTTCCTCCTTAAGAGATGGGGTGGCGTGGTATTCCACGGAGGGAGGTTTCACACAAATCGTGGCACATGATAGTGTGGTGGGCACAGATTAACAACGTTCATGTTGGGGGCTCCTTGGCCGCTTTGTTGCTCTAGTTTCTGCATCTTAAGCGAGGGGTTAGCCCTACATTTCTTCTGTATATGATATAAAAAATATGCTAAATTTTATGAAATGCTGGCTGGGTTGACATATTCGTTGCAACACAGCCTTCTATGTGTTCAAATTTGATGCCTATTAGCAACTTTTTAGTTGGGGCTCCTTTGCTGTGCATTGCTGTCTTAGTTTTTGAACCTCAAGTGAGGGGTTAGCCATACACAACTTTCTTGTTGGGCTCCTTTGCCGCTTTTCTCTCATAGTTTTTGCAACTAAAGCAAAGGGTTAGCCATGCATATTTATTTCATTTTCCCAGTTTTGCGACTATTTATGTCATTCATGTGATAAAGGAAAGAACTGCCCCAGGCCGAGCGCTTACCCCTTAAGAGATGGGGTGGCGTGGTATTCCACGGAGGGAGGTTCACACAATCGTGGCACATGATAGTGTGGCGGGCACAGATTAACAACATTGTTGGGGGCTCCTTTGCTGCTTTGCTGCTTTAGTTTCTGCAGCTAAAGCGAGGGGTTAGCCCTACATTTCTTTCTATGGTATATGATATATATGATCTGTGCGAAATTTTTGAAATGCTGGGCTGGGTTGACATATTTGTTGCAACTCAGCCTTCAATAGTTCTATGTGTGCATATTAGCAACTTCTCTAGTTGGGGGCCCTTTGTTGCTTTGCTGTCCTAGTTTTGAAGCAAAGTTTGAGGGATTAGCCGTACATATTTTTTTTTCATTTACCTCAAAATTTAAAGCTATTTAATGTGATTCATGTCATTAATAGTTGCCCCAGGCCGAGCGCTTCCCCCTTAAGAGATGGGGTGGCGTGGTATTCCACGGAGGGAGGTTTCACACAAATCGTGGCACATGATAGTGTGGTGGGCACATATTGACAACTTCCACGTTGGGGGCTCCTTGGCCGCTTAGCTGCTCTAGTTTTTGCAACTTAAGCGAGGGGTTAGCCCTACATTTCTTATATATTTAACTTAATGATGTATGCTAAATATTTGGAAATGATGGGCTGGTTTGACCTATTCCTTCAACACAATCTTTTATGTGTGCATATTTAACAGGTCGTTTTGAAAATAATGTTGAATTAAATATCTTCACTATTTTCCAAAATCTCTATATTGGTTTTGTTTGACAAAACTGTTGAGAATGGCAGGGCAGCACCAACTTGGAGGCTATTCAAATTCTTAAGAAGCCTGGAGGGTCTTTGAAGGATTCTTTCCTAGATGAAGGGTAGGCTTTCCATCATTTGTTGCCTTTGGGGCTAAATGTTGGCAGTCAATATTTTGCTTTAGCTTGAAGTAGAATTCTGCAAGTTTCTGGAAACTGTACTTGTATCTTGGATGATTTTAAATTGGTCGTACTGAAAATATGCTATCAAGAATGTTAAATGGGTTTGTTATTCTTTCGACAAACAGATTGATCATTCAGTGATGTTATCTTTTCTTGTTCAGATTTATTCTTGACAAGAAAATAGGTATTGGACAACCCAAGCGCATAGAAAATGCAAAAATTTTGGTGGCAAATACTGCAATGGATACAGACAAAGTGAAGATTTACGGTGCACGTGTTCGTGTTGACTCAATGTCTAAGGTTGCGGAAATCGAAGGGGCTGAGAAAGAAAAAATGAGAGAAAAGGTTCAAAAAATTATAGCTCATGGGATAAACTGCTTTGTCAACAGACAGTTGATTTACAATTTTCCAGAGGAACTTTTTGCTGATGCTGGAATTCTTGCAATTGAGCATGCAGATTTTGAAGGCATTGAGCGTTTGGGGTTAGTCACTGGTGGTGAAATTGCATCAACCTTTGACAATCCTGAGTCAGTTAAGCTTGGACATTGCAAGTTAATTGAAGAGATCATGATTGGGGAAGATAAATTGATCCATTTTTCTGGTGTTGAATTGGGTCAGGCATGTACAATAGTGCTGAGAGGTGCTAGGTAATTTTTTTTTTTTTACTTGTTATAATGCTTACTTTTGTAATTGTGGTCTTTATTAGGGTGTTAAATAATCAGGCCTTAATTCTATGAATTGCATATATTAGTTGAAAGCATTATGCCTCTTTGTTTCTAAGTGATTTTGCTATAGGTAGCATTGCATATTATTGTGCCATTTGCATCGTGTACTAAAATAATATTGGTTCTACCCCTTCTCTGATAAAGATTGTTCATCTTATGTTTATTAAATACACACCGGACACACTCTACATTTTTTCTTTATATTGCAATTATGATTTGTAAATTATTTTCTATTTTAAATGATTTGTCACCTTATGAAAACGTCATTTTGGCAGTCATCATGTGCTTGATGAAGCTGAAAGGTCTCTCCATGATGCCCTGTGCGTGCTGTCTCAGACAGTCAATGACAGCAGGGTTTTGCTTGGAGGTGGATGGCCTGAGATGATTATGGCAAAGGAAGTGGATGAGCTGGCCAGGAAGACTCCTGGGAAGAAATCCCATGCGATTGAGGCTTTCTCTAGAGCACTCTTGGCAATTCCAACTATCATTGCTGACAATGCTGGATTGGATAGTGCTGAATTAATAGCTCAACTCCGTGCAGAGCACCATAAAGAAGAATGCAATGCGGGGATTGATGTCATTACTGGATCTGTAAGTTACAGTTATTAGTGACAGCTTCTGAAAGGCAATCAGCTTGGAGCTGTCAATTATTCACTTACATATTGATTGCTATTTTATACTGCACTTTATTGGGATTGTAGTGGAGATTGTTCTTGTAGTAAATTTTTTTTGTCTGGGACTTGTCATCTACAGGTTGGAGACATGGCCGAACGGGGGATTTGTGAGTCATTCAAGGTTAAGCAGGCTATATTGCTCTCAGCAACTGAGGCTGCTGAGATGATTCTTAGAGTTGACGAAATCATCACTTGTGCTCCACGGAGGAGAGAGGATAGAATGTAGAAAATTTGAAAGATTCTTTAAATCCAATGTAATTCTGTCTTTTCTCATGGCATGTAGTGCATTGTTGAGTACCGTATTGAAGACTGTAGTCTCTACTTAAGATGTGAGAGGACTAGATTTTAGAATTGGCACAGCTGCGAAGCCTAAGGAAATATTGTTTGTTATTTAATAAATGTTGTATTAACCCAAATTATACTTGTTTTTATTGTGGTTATTCAAAAAATACTCGGCCAAAATGCATTGTTCCAAGGGGAAAAAAATTAGACATTAATATCAACTGAAATACTTCATATGAAATTGGTTACATGATCTATCAAAGTTAATAGTAAATTTTCCCTCGATCTTTCAATCTTCACTGTTTCCTTGTTGATGTCTCTGTTGGTCAGAGAATACGTGCCCTTTTGGAGGTTGAGTTCACAAGTCAATTGCTGCCTTTTTTCTCCCCATCAATATGAAATTTGGAGAAGTAAATTCACTCGCGTTTTGCTGCCAAAATCGATTCCCCATCAATCTTACTTCGGGGTTCAATCCCGATCTTCTTCTTGCGCACAAATTCCCCTAGGTTCTCACTCTTTTTTCTCGTTCCTTTATTTTCCTTCCGCCTTTATATTTTTTTAATGGCGTAGTTGGGATAAACTTGCCTGCTTAATCTAATTAGAACTGTTAAGAATCTACTCGAAATTTTACGATTCATATTTATACAGGTATGGCTAAGTTTGTCAAATTTTGTTAATCAAGGGATGGTTGACAGGTTGAATTTTTAGCTTACTGTAAAATAGTCTCAAATTCAGAATGCCTAAAAGCCTGGTGATTTGGCTATGTTAGCTTGTTAGGTTACAATCATATTTTTATACTCAAATTTACAAGTGTTGCTTTGACCATTTTTTTTTTTTTTTTTAACAGGTGTTGCCAACATTTCCAGCTTTGTTTTCAATGGGATGTCTTCCAAATGGTGCTAACCTACCAGGAATAGAATTAAGTGTTGGCTGAATCTGAGAAAAATGAAGATTTCCTTTGCAATACATATTTCATTTGCCAATGATCTCATAGTACTGTGTTCGAAATAAATTTCTCTTTGTATAGCATCTCCCAGGGTTTATACTCGTCTTTTTCATATATTGATTTTGCCACCCCTAGTTTCTATTGCCACCAGATTTGATCCACTTCTTCTGCTTCATGGGCAGCAGTACATAGAAAATACAAGCCACTTCCTTCAAGTGGTCATGTACGGTTCTAATCAGAATCTATGAGTGAATGTTTAGCCGAACTTACTTCCTGCTAATTTTTTATTGTTCTTGGTGATAAATATAATTATGTTTATTGGTGATGCAGATACAGAATAAGTCTGCTCTTCCTGGTTTGCATGATAAGGGTATGGACTTCTGGCAGAAAAAATATTTATTTAATATTTGATAGACACACTTGTAATCCATAGACGCTTATTCCCAAGAGAAATGAAAATGTATTTAACCTAAGTCCCTGGAACTTATGTGGTTTGTTAGAAAGTCTCCTAATCCTTTTTAACTTTTATGGTGGAGTTCAAATATATTCTATAATTAAGAGAATGTTTATGCTTTGTATATATTTTTTCTATATTCCTTTTGAGGCATTTGTGCCATAATAAAGTCAAGAAATCTTTAATTGTCTCTATTCTTGAGATTGATTGAAACAAAGAGTTTCAGGTGAATTATTATGCATGAACAGGTATGCGCTTGGATTTTCTATTAGGGCAATCATCAAGTGTATCTGTTCCTCTTGCAAGCCTATCCTGGAGAAACTTCAACAACCGAGATGTGGCTTCAAGGCATGAGGTATAATTGCGTATGTATTGTGTTGGGCTATCATACAAAAATTGTTTCTGATTGTAAATGTAGATAAAAAATTAAGAGAAATTGTCTCTAGCTATGTGGATCTTCGTCAATTACCATCATCACTGTAAATTAATATGCACATACAAATAGTGCCTCTTTCTTCTTCTTCTTCTTTTGCTCCCCATTCATTGGAGTTTCCATAATAAGTAATTTAAACGGTAGTCAGAAAATGGCTTAATGCATATGCTGTTGAGGTTTATATAGTGCTTAATTGTTAAATATATGATTTTACAAAGGTTACTTTGCTACTGCGTTATTGAAATAATGATTAATTTATCCCCTTTTCTTTGTCATTACTAGCCTTTCATTTTCAGTAGATTAAACCATGTGATCTTCCGGTAAAAAGGCCTAGCTTGGGAGAAATTTCATTATCAAATAGGTTCAATACTACACATCTGTGCAGATTTTATTTATAATAAAATGGATTAGACACAGCTTAAGGGCCTGTTTGGCCATTTAACTAGAACATTATTTCTTAAAACAATTTAGTACTAAAAAACAAATTTTCAGGTATTTTTAAAAATATTGAGTTCATTTGGCCATTGTTTTGAAGAACAAAACACAAAAAAACATACTTATTAAAAAGCGTTTGGCTAAATTGTTTTAAAGTTTGTTTCCAAAATGTTAAAAAATATTAAAATTAATAAGTATCATAATAATATATGGGTATGCATATTCCTTCGTAAGATTAAAAAAATCATAAATTTGTGGATTGATTTATGTAGAGAAGAATAAATTTCTATTTTTATTTTAGTAGGTTGATTTATGCAAAATTAATATTTTTTTTTTCAAATTCCTTTTTATAAATAATTATATAAGTTTATAATAATTAAATAGTTATATAACTAAAGTTTATTATTTGTTACAAAATAGCAAATACATAAGAAACAAAAGTATTTGTGCAAAAATGTTGGTATATAGTGTATTTTTTTATATTTAAAATTGTCAACAAAAATATATCATTTAAATAAAAATGTTGTTTATTAAATTTATTTGTGTTATTTCATGTTATGTCTAAATCGACGTACCATGTAAAATAATAATACAAGCTTAAAATTGTATTAGGTGTGAGTTTATTTTATAGTGTCATTTTATGTTATTGTATACAAGGATGAAAATGCCTGAAAAAAATTACAAAATTAATATCTGTAAAATATAAAATAATAAAAATAGTACCCTTAACATTAACTCATACTTTTATCAATTTTAAATAAAAATGTTATTCTTGTTATTATAAATTTTAGGGTGTTGTTTTTCAAATATTTTAAATATTTCTTCGATATTATCGACAATGCCTCAAATGTTTTAGAGATTTTGATGTAATTATACATTATTTATGATAATAAGTAGGGGTGAACAAATATGGGTTGGTTTGAGTTTAGACTAAAATTGGAATCAACCCAATATGATCGGTTTTTTAAAAATAAGAACCGAACCGAACCAAAAAATTTGAAAAACTAATCCAACTCAAACCAAATTTTTTGGTTTGGTTTGGGTTGGTTAAAGGAAATTTCTTCCTCTTTTTACGATAATGAATTTTGTTTATTAAATTTTTTTAAAACTCTTGTATTATATATAATTTCTAACATTTTTAATGTTAATTTTATTATAATACCTAAATTTAGAAATATAGATATCGATCACTTATCTAATACCATTATTCATATCAAATACAAAGTGCAAGAAAAATTTAAAATTAAGACAAATAAGCAATAAGGAATAATAATCACATACTTGACAAAATTTACTAACTTTCAGATCTAATAATATTGTTTACCAATGTTATTCATGCAATGAAAACTCTACTGACAAAAATATGAAAGTTGATGTAATTATAAATTTATAATGGATAAATAATTAAATAATATCAAATTCGTGTATCATGTGAATAAAAGATAAAATAAATGAGAGTATTTTGTAGAGAAGTGCTTGCACGAATTCCGTTTAAATATTTAAATTGTAATGACAAAAATGGACAAAACTTGTTTATCTCTCACTAACAAAGTAGAGGATAAATTTTTCTAAAATATTATCGAAAATAAAAAAGGTTGCCCTCATAAACATAACTAATTAACAATAAATAACAAATCCAAACATATAAATTCAAATCTTTAGTACATATAGACTACAGTATATTACAAAATAGAAAATAAAAATAAAATACTTAAATTATCAAAAAAAAAACATAAAAATAAAATAAAATTTCAAACATGTTCCAAGCTCCCATATTCTAATATATTAATAAAACATAAATATTATATTGAAATCATTGATTTTGCTAACTCGCCATTGAGTTTATTGAGGTATGTTATTTTCCAAACATGTCTACAAAAATAGAAAATTAAGTGTAAACTATGAATTAAATAAATTAAATTGTAATGATTATATAAATATTTAAATATATATATATATATATATATATATATATATATATATATATATATATATATGGGTTGGTTCGGTTTTTTTAAGATTTTAATAAATGAAAACCAAACCAACCCAATATTAATCTGTTTTTTATTATGAAGAACCGAACCAAACCAATAAAACTTAAAAACCAATTTTTCTGGATTGGTTTGGGTTGGGTTGGGTTGAGTGAGTTGGTTTGGTTCTGTATTTTTTTGTTCACCCCTAATAATGAGACAAAATATATCGTCAAAAAAATATCGATAAAATATTAACTAATAATATAAATATTATGAAGATAGATTTTGATTGAAATGACATAATATTTGATAAATATAATCAAATTTACAAAATTATACCTAATAAAATATTATTGTATAATTTAAAATTATGTTAAATTTGTGATAAATAATACCTTATGATATATAAAAAAGGAAAAGAAAAGAAAAGAAAAGAAGAAGGTAATGAAACCGTCATTTCGTCTCTTTAAAAATAAATAAATAAAAATTTGAGTCCAACGGCTCATGGCTGATAGGTATAAAGAGAAGAATAAAACAAAAAAAAAGTATTTTACGGAGAAAACGGTAAAGTTTCGCCGACGTTTCCTTGTTTATGCTAAAAAAAAAAAAACTAAAAACAGATATAAGTTGTTTTCATTTTTTTTTTTTTTTAAAGATCATATTGTTTTAAAAAATTAACTTAAAAATAATGATCAAACATCTTAATTTATTTCTAAAAACAATCTTTTGTTTGTAAAATATAAAAAAACATTATTTAACTTACTCGACCAAACAAACACTAAAATTTCTAACCTGGTATGATGGTTTTTTTTTTTTTCATGTGCGTGACTGCTTACAAGTCTATATTATCAACTCGGAAATCATGTGGAATAGGGTCTACAATGAAGGAAATTCACAAGCATAAATTTCACAATGTTTAAATTGTCTATAAAACATGGGTCACAAAATACATTTAGGCCTTAAATTCCCACTATCTTAGATCATTAACTCTCTAAATCGAGTTTAGTGCCTCCTACAAATCCAATCTGGGTTGGAATAAATTATAAGCAATTAAAACACAGCTATACCGTGTTAAGAAAACCATAGCGGACCTGTTATTCTATATCTATTTTATAATTCATCATTACAAATAAAAGATAAAAATTACATAATGACAATATAACCACGTACACCCCACGGCCTGGTTAGAATAAAAGGATCAATAAAGAAAAATTACAAGCAACAATATTGTGGTCTTCGGGGTTGTGTATTTAAAGAAGAAACATATTTGATCCTTTGGTAGGTATTTTTTTCTGTCGCTAGTAACTTTTACTCTGCCCAAGATGCACCCACCATCTTGGCCATGAAGCTATACCTGTCTGAAGCTTCATCAATCTGCATAATCATGAGGCAAATACTGATACTTAGTGACGAGACATGGAGAAATATATACATTTTTTCTTATTAATGATGGAAATATAGAATGAACAACACTGATCAAAATCATTAGATACGGTAGCAAATAACAATGTCAAGTAATTAATCAATAGCTTTAATAAAAGAAAAAACCATAAGATATATCTAACCAATTTCTGTGTTGGACGCCCTGCTCCATGTCCGGCCTTGCACTCAATCCGACCAAGAATTGGATTGGTTTGTGGGCTCTTCTCCATGCTTGAACACAGAACATATTGCAGGGTCTGCATGTAGACATAAAAACCATAAATGGCTAATTTAGAAATCAAACATGTTACCACAGTGCATTAAATATGCTGATTGGGTTAATATAGTGACAGCTTATGAGCAGGAAATTATTATAATTAAGTTGCCAACAGTAATTATAATTAGATCTATTGAGGGACTGCATATAATATTTCAATAATCTCTTTCAATTTGAACTTGATGCTTTAGACCTTCATAAGAAAAAAAACCCGTTTCAAATGAATAAAATAACTTGTATCCTTTTGTAGCCCAGAATAAGTAGTCATTCACTTCATAAAAGGAACTAACCGCTAATAGCTTCAAGGAGTGCAGCGGTACAACTCGATCGTCATGATCAGCAGTCAACAGCAGGGTAGGTGGGTACTGGGAAGATTGATCAGATTGTTGTTCCCAGGGTCTCCTGACATTATGTAAAGGGGAGTACCTGAAAATGGAAAAGAAACATTTGATTGGGCGACTGGGCAAGAAGTAATTAGAATACTGAAGAAAAACAAGTTTTAACAGATACTCAGATATGAGAGATATATTACTCACTTAATTAGCCATTGGAACTCTTCCTCCTTGTCAGAACAACCATAATCTGAAGTCCATGCATGCCCTAAAAACCAAAGATAGACAAAATCAGGGATAAACTGCAGGAAAGATGGTTATCGAAACTAATGGATAAAGATTATGGACAGACCTATGGTGAACTTATGGAAACGCAGCATGTCCATTACACCAACATGAGCCAGAGCACAACCAAAGAGATCAGGCTTCTGTATAAAAAAGTTTTATAGTATTATTTGATGCACTCTTAATTTTCATAGGAAAAAAGATAAAATACAAAACCATGTGAAGAGCATACCTGATTCATGCAAGCCCCAATAAGCAGCCCACCATTGCTTCCGCCTTCAATGCACAACTTTTTGGGTTTGGTATAACCTGTAGTTACAAGGTATTCGGCAGCAGAAATGAAATCATCAAAGCAATTCTGTTTTTTTGCAAGCGATCCAGCTTTATGCCATTCATCTCCGAACTCTCCTCCACCACGAATATTTGCTATACAGAAAACAGCACCTAAATGCCTTGAGAGTATAATGCGACTCACACTGAATGATGGTGTCAGACTAATGTTAAATCCACCATATGCATATAACAAGCAAGGGTGTGATCCGTCCAAATGAATATTCTTTCTAGCAACAATGAACATTGGTATCTTGGTACCGTCCTTGCTGGGGAAGAAAACCTGGATATTGGATAAAAAACATTTGATTTCCCACAAGCAGGAGAAAAAAGGGTTGGCATGAAAGAAGAACAATTAATTGCTCTGAAATAAGCTCTTAAAATAGAAAACCAAATCAACCAGGGTACAACAATTATTACTTGATTGACATGAAACTCTGAGCGCTCAAACCCAGGAACAGAAATTTCACGAAATATCGTCATATCTGGAAGTTCCCTGTTTAGATTGCAGTGATATATTAAACCAGGGGTAAGAAAATTTGTAAACCCAATAAAAACTCTGCAGTCTTGACGTCTTCCAGAAATCCCATAAACTGTGCCAATGTCAATAGGCAGCTGATGAACCAAAGAACCTGATTTTAAGTCCCTTATCTGTAGAACATACTTCACATCACTCAAGTAACTTACAATCAATTGGTTACCATTCACAGCAGAAGCTGATTGAAGTACATCCTTTTCAGATTCCGGGATAACATCTGTCCAAACAGTCGGTTCCTTCATATCTACTCGGACTAACTTATATTTTGGAGCGTCTTTATTTGTTTGCAAAGTAAACACGGTGTCATCATTTGCAATGACTTGATATTGTGCATCAAAGTTATCAATAACCTTAATGAAAGGAAGCAACTCCTTTTTCTCCTTGAGACCTCCAAGTCCATTTGGAAGCGCAGAAATGTCACAGTAGTAAAACTTGTTGACCGGGTCACAGCCCTCTTCAATGTACAGAAGAACATACTGCACATATAATAAAAGTTAAAGAGTTTTATAGTGAGCATCCATGCTTTCCATAAGATGAGCTCCATAGTGGCAGAAAAGTCCATCTATAAATAATGTACTTTCAAATATAAAAAATCAAAATATTTAATGTTTTAGAATAGTAAGATAAACCCTTGTCATGAAAATCTAAACCCTAGCTTTTGAAAGTTAAACGCTAAACCTTGAGAGTTAAACCTTAAAATTGAACTTATAAGAGACATTTTTTTGCCCCTAACGGGTGCTTATTATAACATTTTTGTGTGTGTCTGAGTATATATATTTTTTGGTCAGTGTGTGAGTCTATATGACACTGAGCATATATAGGAAGTTATTTTCCGTGCAATTAAATGCATGATCATGCATGCATATAAACAAGCCTGTAGGTCAACAGGCATTCAATCACATGATCTATCAAATGGTAGTTTGTCAGAAGTTCTAAACAGTAAACAAAACAAATCCAGAGCAAATACAGGACTACATTGAAAAGATATACATTTGAATATTTGATCAAGCCATGACAGAACTAAGGCGCAAGAGACCCAAAGCAAAACCCAAAATAATTTCAGCCATAGTGTAGCCCTGTTTTAGGTCATAAATTCATAATACCCCATTTAAATGACTGCTAAGTCTATTCAAAGTCTAAGGCAACCGATTTAATTTTAATTTTTCATCCCTTAGACACGCCCTCCATCCTAGAGGTAACAGAGAAATCAAGAACATGAAATACTGATATGAGGATGAGACGAAGAAAATATTTAGTTCAAGCTTTCGAACATTGAAGAAAATAAGAACCTTCATCTAAAGCACTGGACAGACGACAGACGACAGACTGATGAGTCTGCCTCTGGTTTCTCTCTTCTAGAAAGAGCAGAAACTTTTGAATGTTGAATAAGGAACTTTGAAGAAGCCTCCAGCAGACTTTATTGAACGTTGAAGAAGGAAAGAAGCAGACTTAGAAGAAGAATTCGACAAGCAGAATTTGTTGAAGGGGCGGTGCAGACAATGTTGAAGAAGAAGAAGAAGCAGCTGGAGACTGCTTAAGAAACGTATGCAATGACGCATACGTTTATAATATTTCTCTATAAATAGAGAATGAGAAGAGGAGCTGAAGCAGATCGCAGAGATCTCAGAATCTCACCAAAGAAACGTCTCTCAAAAACATTGAGAGAAAGAAATAAGAATACCACAGTTTAATTAAACTGTGAGAGAAAAGTTGGGTATTCCTACAGAGAGTGATAAATACCTGTAGAGAGAAAATGGTGAGAGGTTTACCACACAATTGTGAGTGTGAGAAATACACCTTGTGAGTGTAATATTGGGTATTCCTACAGAGAGTGATAAATACCTGTAGAGAGAAAATGGTGAGAGGTTTACCACACAATTGTGAGTGTGAGAAATACACCTTGTGAGTGTAATATTTGTGTATTCCTACAGATAGTGATAAATATCTGTAGAGCAAAAATAGTGAGAGGTTTACCACACAATTGTGAGTGTGAGAGATACACCTTGAGAGTGTAATATTGTAATACCTCAAGTTTAGGGCATAAACTTGAGAGAATTGTTGTACCCATTTGTTATAGTGGAAGATTTTTTGGAGTTGCCCCGTGGTTGTTTCCCTCTCACATTGAGTGGGTTTTTCCACGTTAAATATTGTGTGTCATTTTACATTACTCCTGCACATTTATTATTTGCTATTCTCAATCTTACCAACATTCCGCTGCGATACATATCCCAACAACTGGTATCAAAGCCATTATTGCAAATAGTGAAACTACTATTCACAATAATTAAAATTGTGAATAGTAAAGGTGAACAGTAAGGATACTATTCACATCTGCCGACAGTTTGAATAGTGAAGGTACTATTCATGGGGTACTGTTTACACGGGTACTATTCAGAAGGTACTGTTTACAGTGTACTATTCACGAAGTACTATTCACATATACGAGATACTGTTCACGAATACGAGGTACTATTCACAGGGTACTATTCAAGGGCACTATTTGCAAAGGTGATTTTTTTTTAAGGTTAGTTCACGACAAATTTACAATGTCGGGTGGTAAAATAAAGATTGAGAAGTTTACCGGCAACAACAATTTTACCCTCTGGCAGAGCAGAATGAAGGATGTTCTCATTCAGGAACAGAGGAAGGTCAAAGTTTGAGACAATATTGCTTCTATTGTGGCAAGCCAGGCCACATAAAGAGAAATTGCCGAGTATGGAAACGGTTGCAGGAAGAAGATGATGCTGAGAAAGATTTACCAGCAGAAGAAGATGAAGATGCTGAAGAAGATATGCCAGCACAAGAGGACAATAATCAGGGGGAGCAGGCAAGAGAACTGGAGAATGATAGACAACAAGCTGAAGAAGGAATTATCAAAAGTCTTTGACATGAAAGACTTAGGTCCAGCCAAACAAATTTTGGGTATGGAAATAATTCGTGACAGGAGGTCCAGAAGACTATGGATGTCACAGGAGAGATACGTTGAACGAGTTCTTGAAAGGTTCAACATGAAAGGAGCGAAGCCAGTCAGTTCGCCTCTTGGTGGTCAATTTAAACTCACCAAGAAATCATGTCCATCTTTTGAGGAAGAAAAGATGAAGATGGAGGCCATTCCATATTCTTCAGCTGTTGGCAGTCTTATGTATGCTATGGTCTGTACTAGACCAGTTATTGCTCATGCAGTAGGAGTTGTGAGCAGATTTCTGTCAAATCCTGGCAAAGAGCATTGGGAAGCAGTGAAATGGATCTTCAGATATTTAAAGGGTTACATCAAAGTTGTGCTTAAGCTTTGGAAAAGGAAAACCAATTTTGGAAGGATATACAGATGCAGACATGGCAGGTGACCTTGATGGTAGAAAGTCTACATCTGCATATTTGTTTACTTTTGCAGGAGGAGCCGTATCTTGGCAGTCCAAACTGCAAAAATATATTGCATTATCCACAACAGAGGCTGAATATATTGCAGTCACAAAAGCTGGGAAAGAGCTATTGTGGATGAAGGTTTTTCTCCAAGAATTGGGTTTGAAGCAAGATGAGTATGTGGTTAATTGTGATAGTCAGAGTGCTATTGATTTAAGCAAAAATGCCACATATCATTCTCACACAAAGCACATTGATGTAAGGTATCATTGGATACGTCAAACACTTGAGAAGAAGTTGATTCAAGTGAAGAAGATTCATACAGACAAGAATGCTGCTGATATGCTGACAAAGATTGTTCCCAAACAGAAACTCGAGCTATGTTCCAAGATAGCTGGAATGAGCTCCAAATGATGGAGCTAACATGTGATTCCTCCCTTCATGAGGCAGAGGGGGAGATTTGATGAGTCTGCCTCTGGTTTCTCTCTTCTAGAAAGAGCAGAAACTTTTGAATGTTGAATAAGGAACTTTGAAGAAGCCTCCAGCAGACTTTATTGAACGTTGAAGAAGGAAAGAAGCAGACTTAGAAGAAGAATTCGACAAGCAGAATTTGTTGAAGGGGCGGTGCAGACAATGTTGAAGAAGAAGAAGAAGCAGCTGGAGACTGCTTAAGAAACGTATGCAATGACGCATACGTTTATAATATTTCTCTATAAATAGAGAATGAGAAGAGGAGCTGAAGCAGATCGCAGAGATCTCAGAATCTCACCAAAGAAACGTCTCTCAAAAACATTGAGAGAAAGAAATAAGAATACCACAGTTTAATTAAACTGTGAGAGAAAAGTTGGGTATTCCTACAGAGAGTGATAAATACCTGTAGAGAGAAAATGGTGAGAGGTTTACCACACAATTGTGAGTGTGAGAAATACACCTTGTGAGTGTAATATTGGGTATTCCTACAGAGAGTGATAAATACCTGTAGAGAGAAAATGGTGAGAGGTTTACCACACAATTGTGAGTGTGAGAAATACACCTTGTGAGTGTAATATTTGTGTATTCCTACAGATAGTGATAAATATCTGTAGAGCAAAAATAGTGAGAGGTTTACCACACAATTGTGAGTGTGAGAGATACACCTTGAGAGTGTAATATTGTAATACCTCAAGTTTAGGGCATAAACTTGAGAGAATTGTTGTACCCATTTGTTATAGTGGAAGATTTTTCGGAGTTGCCCCGTGGTTGTTTCCCTCTCACATTGAGTGGGTTTTTCCACGTTAAATATTGTGTGTCATTTTACATTACTCCTGCACATTTATTATTTACTATTCTCAATCTTACCAACATTCCGCTGCGATACATATCCCAACACAGACGACAGACATTAAAGTGAAAAAAGGTGATGCAAGACTGAGTTGTGCAATGAAAAGTGAAAACGATCAATTTGGCATTGCCAAAGAACTCAAAATAAAATAAAACAGAAATACCTTTCCATCTTCCGTGATGCGTGTTTCAAACAAGTGCTTCGGGTTTTCGGTATCCTTCCAGCACAATATGTCTTCTGATTGATCCATACCCAAGAAATGATAGTACACCTTATGATAAAGATTAGAATTCGTCTCTGTTCCAGCATCTATACTGCCATCTTCTCTACATCATAAAACCAACGTCATTGTGAATTCAACCCAGTCACAAAAATGAATTGCAGAGAAACTAATAAATTCCCTTCCCCTTTCTATCACACACCAAAAAAAAAAAAAAAATCATAATTTTACACAAATTCTTTTCCCTTTAAATTATAGCCAGATTTCTCCAACACGTTCCATATTTGCATCTCGTAATAGCTTAACCATATCCACTTTACCCTTACCATATTTCCTCAACTAAATACCCATTCCCCAATTCAAGAAGGAACACTTACTTGGGAGCTGGATAACGGCTGTAAAAAAATCCTTTGTTGTCGTGAGTCCAACTAATACTAGAAAATTTGACCTGAAACACAGCAAACATAAAAATTAGTTAATCCTTTCATGAGTGCCATTTTTTCCGTACATCATAATGGACAGGAAGCACCAAGACTCACCCAAGATAAAGTATCTGGCAGCTCACTTTTGTCTTCAATCCGCATCAGCTTGATTGTCACCCAATCGCTGCCACTTGTACTAAGACCGTACGCCAAGTATTTAGCATCCTCACTAACTGAAAGTCTATTCAAAGAGACAGTCCCGTCTTCACTAAGTGAATTGGGATCCAGCAACGACTCTGGTTGTCCATCCAAAGTATCCTAAGAGTAGGATTAAAACGAAGATAAGACAAATAAGCCATGAATGTGAAGCATTTTCTTAATCCAATTCTAGCACAAAACAGAACCAACCTGCATGTAAAGTACGTATTGGGGTTGAAGTCCGGTGTTATGGAGGTAGAAGTACTTATTCCGTCGTTTAAAAGGTGGAACATAACGCGGATGATCAAAGAAGTTTGTGATTTTCTCGCGAAGCTTCTCCCTTATATCGCATTTATCAAGCATTGATTTCGTTAACTCCACTTGTTTCTGTACGAACTCTTTTGTCTCTTGAGAATCAGGATCTTCAAGCCTAATTTTCACAAAATGCTATAAATTCTATAATTTTCTATCAATATTAATTTCTCTCCATCCAAAGAAAACAAACATAATTCATAGATTAAGTTGGAATCATAAGAAAGTCCATTCAATTACCATCTGTATGGGTCAGCAATCTTGACGCCATGGTAGTCATCGACAACAGACTCATCTCTGCGAGCAATAGGATATGATATATTTTGGTCTAGGGCAGAAAGAGAGCCCATGCTGGGGTTTGAGAAGGTAGGTAATGAGAGAAATGAAATCGACGTAGATTTGAATGGCTTCAAAGGCGGTTGAGCAAATGAGGAGTATTGGGAAGAGGAGGGTCTTAAATTAAATACATGAGAGTTTTGGAGGCAGAGCGTAACAAAAGGTGCTTTTAGAAAGGCATTGAGACTATGACCGACGTATGTGGACATGGTCTTAACAAATGCTAGTAATCGGATTGACTTGTTAGGCTTCACAATGGCCGAGTGGGCTTAATATGTCGCCATTTTGTGTATACTATGTTGCCATTAGACCATTACTTTCTGCAGTTTAATCGTTTGTTGAAGGTTTTTCTTTTTAAGAAAACTAAAATTGAATAAAAACAATACTTGGTTTCAAAATTTTTGTCCATTTATTATTATTTAATTTGATTTTCGTTTTTTGTTCAATCATGCAAAAATTATAAAAATGACAACGGGGTAGAGTCTACTAAAGACACTCTGATGCCAACATCAGATATGCACTTAAGAGAGAAATTTATTATAAGAATTTGTGGCATACATTAGATTTGAAATATGGAGAAGTATTTATATGCAGAAGGATAATTTTATAAAAAGAAAAATATATTATTCGAAAGTTTAATAATATTCCAAATATGCTATTAGAGAAAGGCATATTCTATTTAATGTGCTTATGAAAACTCTTATCCAAGTTACAAGTGTTCACTAAATGTTGATTGATCCAATTGACTATTCAAATATGACGTAGTTTTTTTTTTTGGTATTATCATTTAATTACTAAGCCTGAGCTTTAGAAATTTTCAATGATATGTCATCTAAATCTAACTCCCAGTTAGAAAGATATGGAATGGTCAAACTTGCTTCTAGAAGTCAACTCGTAATGCTTTTGGTTTTGGTGAAATTTTTGAGTTTCCCTCGTACTTGGCCCATGAGATTGGCTCTCATTTTAAACCCTTGGATCAAATCCGGATATATGGCTAAGATTGTCTGGCCTGTCTACATATACCTTACGCTTAACTAATGGCCCACAAATCCAAATCGTTGCAAAATTGTTACACTCATACAGAGTCGGAACGTGGCTAATACTGAGTTTGAGAACTCTGAATTTTCGTTTATGAGGAAATTGGGCAGTATGATTGGTTGAAGGATATCAGTGTTAGTTTGATAATCTATTTGGTTTTGTCGCATTAATGATTGGATTTATGGTTTATGCATTTATTTTGTTTTTTTTTCGCTACAAGCATTCATTTTGTTATTTCAACTAAATGCTTAATACTTTTTTTTTTTTATCTGTTTTATGTTATTGGTTTTTTGGTTCTATAGAATTTGAGCTAAAGATATGCAAATATTGATTCAGTTATGGTCAAAAGAAATATTTGTAAGGTTTAATTAGATGGATTGAAAATTATACTTATTATGAATATAAAAATCATTTTAAAGCTCAAAATTAATTTTTGTAAATAAAAGACTTTTTATGCGTTTAAGAAAATTTTGAAACAAAGTTTAGATTAATTAGTTAAATAGATGGATATAAGTTTTATGACTCAGTTAATTTTGACCAATTTAATTTTGGAACTAACCACAAATATTTTTTAAAAAAATAATAAAAAATAAATTATTATTTATTTAAGAAAACATTACATAGAGCTATTTACTTAAATAAAAAATAAATAAATTTCATGCCAACCATTTTTTATATAGTTATTTATCCGATTAGTTTAATATTTTCAATTAAATTAATTGAAATAACATGTTAAAATAACCTACTGTATAAAGATTAGTTTTAACTAAAAATACATAGATATTTGTGTAAACTTCTTTATGCAAAATGTGCTCGACCCAAAAGAAGACACAATTCAACTAAATAACAATGTGCCTTGCGATAATAAATGCGTGACAATTATAAAGATTTTTGTTTTTCATGTGAACAGTTGATCTAAAAAAAGGCTGTTGTTTGACATAACTAATTGTCAATATTTGATCATTACACTGAAGTATCACTTACATTTAATTTCTCTGTTCAAAGACTATGAATTAATTTTATGCTATGTATCTTGAGATGGATTCCTAATTTAGATTATTTATTCATGTCTTTTTTTCTATGACATGCTTGTTAAATGTGAGCATGCTTGTTTATTTTGTTCTCTATTCAGTTTTTATTATTATTGTTATGAATTTCTCTACCTAAGTAAGCAACATCTCAATGTTAAGTGGGATAAACTTTAAAGTATGTAAAGAAATCATAGAGATTGTCCTCGATTATATGGATTTGAATCTTGCACTTTAGTTGGATCGACCCACTACTACTTCGAAAAACCACAATGAGGTTTAAATTGAAAAGTAGGATTAGTCTAACCGAATGTGCATCATGATCACGAAATGCTTTCGTTCTGGAAGCATTTCGGGGCTCTATTACTGAAACCAAGAAGGCTAAGAAGTTTCTAAAAGAAATTGAGCAATATTTTGCCAAGAACGAAAAAGTCAGAGGCAAGTAACATTTTGGCTAAACTCATCGAGATGAAGTATAAGGACAAAGGGAATACATAATGGATATGTCTATTATTGCATCAAAACTCAAGTTGCTTAAATTAGAGTTGTTTGAGGACTTACTCATGCACTTGATTTTGATTTCTCTTCTTGCACACTTTAGGTAATTCAAAGTGAGTTATAACACTTAGAAAGACAAATGATCCCTCAATCAGCTTATATTTCACTATTTACAAGAAGACTGAGAGTGCTTATTTGACCTCAACATCTCATAATAAGAAAATGAAGAGAGTTATGGTTGCTGCGAAAGGATATTCTAAGCAGAAGAAACAAAAGAAGCAAGATAAGAAGTTTACCTACTATTTAAGCAAGAATACATGAAGGAATAGTATCCTAAGTACGCCACCTATCTTGTAAAGAAGGGTATACTTCTAACTATAATTTGTTCTGAAGTTAATTTAGCTTCTGAACCTAAGGATACTTGGTGAATAGATTTTGGTGCTACTACTCACATAATTACGTTTATGTAGGATTGTATGTGGAGTCGACCGCTAAGCGATGCTGAAAGACTCATCTTTGTGGGCGACGACAATAAAGTTGCCATGGAGGCTATAAAGCCTTTTAGATAATAATTAAAAATTAGATTTTATTTGAATTTATTTAAGACATTTGTTGCATTGTCTTTTAGACGGAATTTTATTTCCATTTTTAATTTGGACAAATTAAGATTTTCTTGTTCTTTTAAAAAATAATAAAGTTAGTCTCTATCAAAATTTAAATTTTATAGGTTTTGATTCCTTAATTGATAATCTATATATGATTGATGTTGTTATTTACTATAACAAAATACTCTAAACAAGTTCACGCGGTATAAAGCGAAAATTAAGTAAGAATTCTGTCACCTTATGGCATAAGCGTTTAGATCATATCTCTAAGCAGATAATTCAAAGGCTTGTGTCGGATGAAATTCTTACCTCTAGATTTGACAAAATTTTAAGTCTGTATTGCGTTCGTAAAGAGGAAATGAATGTCACAAAATTAGATGTCGAGACAGCTACAAACATCTTAAAAATTATAAATATTGATACATGTGGTTCATTCTCTACAATTTCATGGAATGGTCAACAGTACTTCATTTATATTCATAGACGATCGCTCTAGGTTCGGTTACCTATATTTGATACATGAAAAGTCGTAATCCTTTAATATTTTCAAGTCTTT
The DNA here is from genome assembly GCA_029378325.1 of Elaeagnus macrophylla. Classification (NCBI taxonomy): domain Eukaryota; kingdom Viridiplantae; phylum Streptophyta; class Magnoliopsida; order Rosales; family Elaeagnaceae; genus Elaeagnus; species Elaeagnus macrophylla. The sequence continues at coordinate 11,041,402 of CM055649.1, read as the reverse complement.
CAAATCTGATGTTGAACTTCAACTTGAAAAAAAATTAAGGCTGTCAAATTAGGCCGTGGTGGTGAGTACTACAAAAGGTATGACGAATTAAGAGAACAAAGTCCAGAACCCTTCACAATTTTTCTCAATGAGTGTGAAATTATTCTGCAATACACAATGCCGGGCAAACCCAATATGAACGGTGTTACAGAGCGAAAAAATTAAACTCTTAAGTATATGATAAAGAGTATGATTAGTTATTCTTCCTTGTCAGAGTCACTTTAGGGAGAAGCGTTAAAGACCGCAGTGTACATTCTTACCAAGTTACCAAGTATAGAAGTTGTCAAAATCCTCTAAGCTTTAGACAGGCAAAAAGTCGAGTATTAGGCCCTTGTACATTTGGGATTGTCTAGCTGAGGCATGGCCCTATAGGCTAAATTAAAGAAAATTGGACTCAAGGACGATTAGCACCCATTTTGTTAGTTACAATGAACGCTCTTGGGACTACAAGTTTTAGAATTTCACATCAAGATCCTTCTTTGAAATGAGAAATGCGAGATTCGTTGAAGATATTGAGTTTAAAAGGGAATAAAACATAAGGAATGTTGTCTTTGAAGAAGAATTTGTTATTGATGGTGATAAGGTCTATGCACCTATTACTGTTCAACACACATCCAGCACTAGATAACAATGTTCAGGCTTCTATTCCTGACATTGTTCCAAACCAAGACAACAATGAGATTCTTCCTCAAGCACCATCTATAAAACAAACTCAACATCCTCAAAAAGTGTCATTAAGAAGATCCATTAGGGAGAGGAGAAGCACAATTCCAGATGATTATATCGTCTTTCTCCAAGAACATGAGGATGGTGTTGGTTTAACAAATGATAACCCGATCAACTTTTGTTAAGCCATGTGCATTTCTAACTCTCATAAGTGAATTGATGTCATGAAGTCTATGAAAGACAATGACGTTTGGGATCTTATTAAGTTGCTTGAAGGTGCGAAGCCTGTTGATTGTAAATGAATATTTAAAACTATGAGGAATTTAAAGGTAATGTCGAGAGATATAAGGCACGTTTAATCACCAACGGCTTTACTTAGAAGGCATAGACTACAAAGAGACTTTTTCTCAAATATATTCGAAAGACTCTTTTAGAACTATAATGGAAATGATGACTCATTTTGATCTAGAGTTGCATCAGATGGATGTCAAAACTACGTTTATCAATGGAGATATTAATAAGGCAATTTATATGATACAACCAAAAAAATTTGTATCGAGTTCATCTATGATCTCAAACAGGCTTCTCATCAATGGTATTACAAGTTCAATCAAGTCATCACCTCGTACGATTTTGAGGCGAATGTCATTTATGATTGTGTATAACATAGGTTCAATGGGAGAAAATATTTTTTTTTTAGTATTATATGTTGATGAAATTATGCTCGCTAGCAGCGATATAGCCTTATTGTTCGAAACCAAGAAATTTCTGACAACAAGATTCTAGATGAAAAATATTGGCGATGCATCTTTTGTGTTAGGTATTCAGATATTGAAAGATCGGTATTCTTAGATTATCATAAAAGAGTTATATTCGTTAAAATTTTGAGTAAATTTGACATGAAAGATAGTAAAGTAGGAGACACACTTGTGCTAAAACAGACAAATTTACTCTTAAACAGTGCCCTAATAATGATATTGAAAGGAAAAAGATGCAGAAGATTTCTTATGTGTTAGCGGTAGGGAATCTAATGTACGATCAAGTTTGAAGTCGTCCCAACATAGCATTTATGGTGGAAGTTTTGGTCAGATATTTGAGTGATCCAAGTATGCAGCACTAGAAGGTAGTCAAACGTGTGATGCATTACTTAAGGAGAACATAAGATTACATGCTCACTTATTGGAGATCAAACAGTTTAAAGGTCATGGGTACTCTAACTTTGATTTTGTAGAATGTCAGGATAACAGGCATGTCACATCAAGCTACATGTTTATGTTGGCTGAAGGAGCTATCTCATGGAAGTCTACTAAGCAAACTCTCATAACTTCGTCAACCATGACTGCGAATTGCTTGTTATGAGACATCTAACCATGAAATATAGCTACAAAACTTTTTCACTAGACTACATGTAATACATGGCATTGACAAGCCATTGAAGATTTACTGTGATAATAACTCGACAGTACTTCACTCCAACTATAAAGGAGCTCGACAAAGTTGAAGTTTATCGAAGTCAAGTTTTTAGTTTTTAAGAAAAGAGTTTAGGATAAGCAAATTTTCATATAAAACATATAAAATAGATTCTATGCTAGTGGACTCATTAACCAAGGGTTTAATGCCTAAGATCTTTCATAAGTACATTGCTTATATAAGTGTTATTTATGATAATACCATGATTTAGTGAGAGTCATTTTTATTTTATATGTTTTGCTTTATACATTGAATTATTTAATTTTTTGCAAGATAAAGTTGATAATTTATGATTCTATTTTTGAGCTTAGTTATGTTTTCTATGTACAATGTTCATATTCCATTAAGAACTTTGGATTGACCTTACTAAGGACTAAAGAATGACCAATTGAAAATACGCATGTTTAAGATCACATTACATGTAATTTTCATACTACTTATCTATATTTTATCTATGTCATTGCGTGTATTAGTATGGTGATCATTGTGATTTAGTCACAAGTTTATTGGGATAAAAGCATCAGTGATTCCATTACTAATATATAGGATGGACCAAATTGTTAAAGGAAAAATATAAGGATAAAGAGCATACAGATATGGGCCTAAGAAATTTTGTAATATAATTTTTAAAGAATAATATGTAGATCAAGTAGGAGATTGTTAAGAAATCACATTTCCTATCAAATTGGGTAACATATATTAGCTATTTAATTTTATGAACTGAAAATAAGTAATCTAATTCTGGTAAGCTCGTAGACTACTCAAAATTCATAATAGCTAATGAATAGATACAAATTTTGTTCTAATTAAAGGATTACGAGAACTTTAATTAAACAATATATAAAGACCCTTTAGTTATGGTCATTTATTGAGAAATTAAGGCGATTAGTTGAAAAGGATTACAACCTATTCTGCTATAAAATCAATTAGTTGTCATAAATTCAGATATACTTTTGCATATTTATCTTTAATTTTTCATAATTTGATAAAAATGTTTCTAAATTTGTCATCGGTGATAGTTTTTACCAAATGATTAAATTCTAGCATAAACTTGTCAAGGTGATCAAGCATTTGTTCCATAGTCCGAAACACAGTGTAGTGTGCTGTGGTGCACCTAGGTCGAGGCTGACGTTACGTACATTGCACGGTGTTTATCTCAAGTCCTCGGCTGAGGGTTAGGTCACATCTCAATATTCAGTATTTATGTCCATTTTTTAATTGTCTAATATTTTCTTCTTTGCAAAAATTACTATGACAACTAATAGTACTATATGCTAAGATGAAATCAACCAGATTGAACTTGACTGAACCTTTAAAGACCTATATAGGTTCAAAACAAAGACAAATGTGCACACTACTTTAGAAAATAATGTGATGAGAGCTCTTTTAACCTCGATCCTCATTAATCGTTGCTATCATTAAGCAAATTTAATGCGTTTGACGAAACGATAACTAAATTTTTCTGGCATACAAATATCAAAAGGTTCTAAATGTTAGAAGTGCATTTCTTAGGTTCCAACTTTTACCAAGTGAGATACCCATTTAACTGAATTAAGCAAAAATTCAAAATGATCAATTTAGACTATTATGAAAAACACCAATAATATGAGCCAGCTTAATGTTTAATAATAATGTGGTCTAATTTAGTAACGCTCATTTTTTAAAAGTAAAATGCTAGGATGAGCCAAACCTGGGGCATACATTACTGAACTCTTTTACAACTTTTATGTTGTTGTTACAGTTTATTTACAAATGTAATTTCTTTTTTTTCTTCAAAAATATTCATGGTAGTACGGTTCCACTATTTAATTGTAAATGTGCCACCATATTTAGGTTTTTCTCCAATTTATTTTCATTTTTTTCTACTCACTTAGTAATGTAGTAAAAATTTCACACCTTTATTCAGTTGTTTTCATCAACTAAAATATCAATTTTTTTTAAAAAAAACCATGTAGTATCCCTGTAACAATTTAACCATTCCTTGTTTGGGTATATTACATAACTATATTTATTACAGTTTATATTTTTCAATTATTTTAATTTTTTATAAAATGATCTTATTTTACTTCTAGAGTCTACAGTTTTTTTATATTCCATTTCGAGTTTGATACACAACAGTGCAAAATTAATAGAAAGGGCAATAAAAGTAGCATTAATTGCTCTTGTGGGCAAGCTCTTGTGGTCCAGTGGTAAGACTCCCCCTCCCCCCACTAGGAACCTAAGTTCGAATCCCACCACGGGTGTGTGAGTTGTTTTCTCTTTATTAATAAAAAAAAGGGCCTTTAGAGCCTTTTTTTTTTAAAAAAAAAAAAAAAAGTAGCATTAATTGCTTATTTATTAAAAGATAGATTAATTACGTCCTTTATTTTCCTTACCACTAAATTAAAAGATAAATTCTGTATTTAAATTAGCAAAAAAAAAAAATCCAAATTTACAAGTGACACTTAGTGGTATATATAATTTCTCAAAAAATACATTGCAAGTTACAAACAATTATCATGATTTTAAAATAAACTCCGCTTGAATGAAAAAACCTTTTTACATGCATCATATCCCTCATTCACATTGAGGCACGTAGAGAAATAATCCTAGCTACTTCTCGCTTTCAATTAAGATATAACGTCAAAAGAGATAATATCACTATGTTGCAGCAAAATTGCCTACCTCCACCAACCAACCCATATCATAGCAATTTGCAATCATAATTAGTGGAAATTGCTTTTCCAAATCCCATAACTAATGCTCACCAAAACACCTCATGCTCATAGTGCTTGCAAAAAAACCTTGTACATTCATCCATTAAAGAACATTAACGTACTCTTCACACTAACAGGCCAAAAAAGAAAACAAAAGACATTCAAATCATTTGCACCCCTCAAATTTTAACAACTTATAGCTTGGCCCTATATATTTTATTTTCAATTATTTAACGAATTTCATTATTAGCACCCTCAATATTTTCATTTTTTCTAATAAATGAACATGTCCCCAAGAACTAAACTAAAATAGGCCTTTTAGGGAAAGAAAAAAAACTTAAAAGCTGAGATTAATTGACCACTGAATTTGGACAAAAGCTACGCGTCAGAAAACTAATGAATGATATTAATTATTATGCTTACTGTTAGATATTATTTAATTTAAACTGGCAATCTTCAATCATGAGTCTACGTATAGCTAGAACTTGAAGAAGAGTTATAAGTATATAGGATCGTATTTACAGAGAGAATATAGAACTACTGTCAAACAATAATAAATAAAGTTGATCCAACTTCAACCAAATAATAGATACCAACTTCCTAAAACAAAGTAAATAAATGACTGACTGACTGACAATTGCGGTGGCAGGAAGGCAGGCATGCATGAAGGTGGTGTAGCGAACGGCCATGAACGTTTGAAATTTTGAATCACTTCAATATTTTTATACTACTAATTACTAAACTAGTAATCATCACAATTGGTCAACATAACAATACATTTCAACAGCTCATATAAAAAATTAGAAGATATTATTTTCATAGAGATAAAAAGCTTAGCTAAGCTTAATGCAACTAATAGACTAGTAATCATTTTGGTCTCTTGTGGGTCACTCACAAACATAAAGTCTCTTTGTATCATTTTTTTTTTCTCTCACTTTGTTCTCTCCGAAATGAATGTTTGGGTTCCTTCCTCAACTTTCCCACTACTTCATGTACACCACCTGAAACTCTAGGTCAAAATCTAAACTATAAATAAAATTGAGATAAAGCAAAAAAAACTAGGGTTACAAATGAACATGAACAACTAGGTAGCTATATTTTGTATGCTTCTATATGAAGGAAAGTAAAATACATTAAACAAGTTTTGGTTTACTTGTTTTTTATATTACCTGCTTCTCAATCTGTGTTCTAAGAAAGTAACCTCCATTTGAGATCAACAGTTACAAGGAAAACAACACCTAAAAAAAAGTCCAATCATAAATATATTTATAAAAAAAAAAGGAGTTACCTGATCTTTTTTTTAGATGGGGATTATATTGAAAAAAAAAAACTTGAAGCTTAATCTTTTTTAGAAAAGATGTCTCTGTATATATACGCAGGTCGATAGATCAGGAAGGTGTTTCATAAAGAGAATCCAACAGAACTCTATTGGCAATAAGCCCACCTCCATTTTCGACTTGATCTAAATCTTAATCTCAAGGAGGTGGACAGAATGCCAAAGAAATCTGTGAGAAGCCCTTTATTAAACCCCACATGAAATCAGCAACTCATGTCTTTGTAATTTCTTAGTATACACAAACACAAATAACAGAGAGTGTGAGAGAGAGTATTTGCACTGAGAAGTGAGAAGAGGAGATGGGTTTGTATTTAAGATGTGATATTGGAAAGATAATCTCATGATCAATAGTAAATAAGAGAGAGAAAGAGAAGGATGTTGTTGTGGCTTGTGGGCTTGTGGGTTTAATTAATTAATTTAGAAGGAAAATGAAGTTGGGAGAAGAAACTCTAAAAAGCTGAGATAAGAAATCAGATTAGACAGTTCATTCCAATACAAGGCATATTTTAAGAAGGATCATCATCAAACAAAGGATCATCATATTTATTCTTCACTTTACCCTCGTTTCTGATGAAAACCAACCCCCCTCTTCTTCTCTCCCATCAGTCTTTTCTCTTGCCTTTTTCTCAATCTCCCTTTTGCCCCTTATTCACTCTTCGACCCCTCGTTTCTTTAATACAACAAAAATAATATTTTTTAATAATAAATGTTATAATTTACTTCATATAATTTAATTAATTTTTACTAAAAAATAATTTTATAATTATTTTTAATTTTATATTTAATTAATAATTAATATATTATTTCATAAATATTATAACGAATATATATATATATATCTACTCTTAAAATAAATATTTGAAAAAAATTATATATATTTAAAAAAAATGTTAAAATTATATAAATTTATACTTTTTGTACATAAATCATTAATATTATAACATCTATCAAAACTATTTTGAAAAATGTGAAAGTAATTTATTTATTTTTAATATAATTTAACACGTGTCATAAAATAAATAATTTAATTACAAAAATAAATATAAATTTATATAATATTAACATTTCTAAATTCAATCATATCCAAAAATAAAATATGTTTTGTAAATATTTGTGATCAAGAAATATTAAAGTCATATGATTTTGCATCCCACCATTTATATTATTTCGACTTAATTATTTTTTTATTCTCTAAATTTTAATTAAATTTATATTTAGTTTTTAAAATTTTTTAAATTATACACATAGTTTTTTAAAATTTTAAATTCTACAATTTAATTTCTAAATTTTTAAAAATTTATACATAGGTTTTATCTTTTGTACTAAAATACATATTTTTAAATCAAAATTTTAAAAATCTATGTGTAAATTCTTAAAAAATTTAGAGACTAAATTGTAGTATTTAAAAATTTAAAAGCCTATGATAATTTTAAAGTTTTAAAATTAAATTTTAAATTTTAAAACTTAATTATGAATTTAATTAAAATTTATAATTTAATAACATAATTTTACTTATTATACCACATAATATCATTATTTCAAAAATAAATAAATCTTTTATTTTTTAAAATAATTTTAATATAAATATAAATTTATCAATAAAATATTTTTAAATATAAAAAATTTACTTCAACAATAAAACTATAATTTTAAAAAATATTTTTAGACTATTCTTATTTTTTATTAATATAGAGCATATACTAATATGTTTTAAAAAAACTAATGAATATCAATTTTTTTTATCAATATAAAAATTTTTTTTTTTCTGAAACAAATAACAAAAAAATATCATTATTATTTTTATAAAATGGTTGAGACCATTAAATATTACTTACATTTCGTAAATTTAATTATTTTTATATTTTAATAAAATTTAATTAATGACTACAAATTTATTGAGATATTATTCTTTATTATTACAATATATTTTTATTAATTTTATTAATTATTTTTTATTAAATATTAAATAATTTATTTTAAAAAAATAATTTTATTAATTTAAAACATTAGATTATTCTTTATTTTAAAATAAAAAATATCATTATTATTTTTATAAAATGGTTGAGACCATTAAATATTACTTACATTTAGTAAATTTAATTACTTTTATATTTTAATAAAATTTAATTAATGATTACAAATTTATTGAGATATTATTCATTATTATTATAATATATTTTGATTAATTTTATTAATTATTTTTTATTAAATATTAAATAATTTATTTTAAAAAAATAATTTTATTAATTTAAAACATTACATTATTCGTTATTTTAAAAATAATAAATAATTTCTTCAAATTCATAGTTCGATTTGGAATACTGTTATTGCGAATTACTCATCTCTGTCTAAAAGAAAAGATGTGGTTGTAATTTAAAAACATTAAAATTTCTAAATGTAAAGTCACGAGGTGGATCGTAAATCTCCATAAAATGACAAAATCGGTTTCACTTTCATATCTCTGTATCGTTGTCTCTACTCTCTAGTAAAGGCATCGGGACCGTCTATGTGATCTGAAAATAATTCAAAATGGTATTTGGAATTAGAAAGAGCCGTTTGATCGTCAAACTTTTGAATTAATGTGTGTGAACTCTGAAAATAAATTGTAATTACCGCAGCCATCTATCTGTTTTTTAATGTACAACGACCTAATATATATATATATATATATATATATTTTTTTTTTTTTTTTTTTACAGTAGATACACAATTTTTTTAAAATAAGAGCTGATTTCATAATCGATAAATTATAGTGGCATAAATATATGATATTAATTTTATTTTTAAAATTTTAATAAATTATTTTCAAAAAAAAAGAAAAAACTGTAATTACAAATTATAATTTAATATAATGATGATTCTATTTCTGTTCAGCCAGTGAGACTTATAGAATCAGTAGAAGCAAACGTAACGTTTATCTCTGCAGACTTACAGATAAGTCTTATCAGTCTCTCTACGGGGTTTTTGAAAACGGAAGTGTACAATTACAATTGACTGCAAGGAGAGAAAGAAACCGCTTGTTTGGCTAGTCCTTTTATTTTAAGAAAAATTATCAAAAATAGCACCTCTTAAAAATTATAATAATAAAACTAGCACCTTCTTGTGTTCAATTAGAATTGAACGTTTAATATTGAACGTTTAATATTCAATTTGAACGTAAAATATTGAACGTTCAATATTAAATAGGTCTAATTATCGTCATTCAATTCTAATTGAACGGATAATATTGAACGTTCAATATTGAACGAGTCCAAATTATTGTCGTTCAATTTTAATTGAACACAAGGGTGCTAGTTTTGTTATTATAATTTTTGGGGGTGTTAATTTTGTTATTTTCCCTTATTTTAACCTTCTTCTTTACGGCAATTAAATAACTCTACCAATAATAAAGAGTTTCCTTTTCGATTAATATAATCCACTTTTGAATACTATGCTAATATTTGTATACATTTATTTGATAATATGTTTAATTTTTAATTTTTTTAATAATTTTTTAATTAAATATATTTAGTAATTATATTTTATTTTATTTATATGTTTTAAATAATTATTATCAAAATATAAGATAATTTTTAAATTTTTAAATCAAATTTGTGATTTTTTTTTTATTTTGATTAAACATTTTTTTCTAAAAAGAATTAATTTTTATAACTTTTATATGTATAAATATTAAAAAAATATTTAAAAACTTAAAATTTATAAAAAATAACAAAAAAAATTATTTGCTTCCAAGTTCTTTAAAAAAAAGTATTATCAAACAATTTGTTAATTTTTGAAAATTTACTAAAAATAATACCCGTAAAACTTACAATAATAAAATTAACATCACAATAATATTGAACGTATAACATTAAACGGGTCTAAATTGTCACAATTTAATTTGGACTGACTTTCAAAAAAATGATTTAAAATTTATTTTTTAATTATGAAAATATATGATTAGAACATAAGAGGTGCTATTTTTTATATTATAAATTTTGAGGGTGTTATTTTTATTATTTTTTCTTAATTTTTTTTTAAAAATTACTAAGTATAATTTTTTATGAAACACATTGATGATTTTTATAAATGAATAAAAAATCATAAAATAAATTATTTAATTATTAATCTTAATCGTTATCAAATATGGTCTTAGAAAATGATATTGAACATAATATAAAGACTTAATTATTTATTAGTTTTTAATTTTTTTTTATCAAATTTACACATATATTCCTATTTTAAATCATATAATGTAGTCCTTAAACTTCTAAAATTTTAAATTCTATAATTTAGTTCCTAAATTTTTAAAAATTTACACATAAGTTCTAACTTAGTTACTAAAATAAATATTTTTAAATCAAAATTTATAAAATATAAAAAATAAATTATATAATTTAAAATTTTAAAAATTTAGTACCACCAAAATCTTATTAAAGGAGATAGAAATACAAGGTCAATCAGTTGTAAAATGCTATTTAAAAAAACAAAAAAACAAAAAAAACATATAGACGTATTTATAATTATCACTATTTTCTTTCTCCAATATAAATATGTACACAAGACAAAAAATTCCTCACATGATAAAGAAGAGGGTGTTTGTGCTTTTTTTTTTTTTTTTAATTTATTATTTTATATTAAATATCTTAACTATATAATTTATATATAATTATAAATTTAATTATATCGTATAATATAAAAATAATAAGGTTATGTAAAAAATTTGTACGATTAAGATTTGTGAGTTTAAACTGTATTAGACAATTAACTTAATTTATTTGAATTTTTAATTATAAAATTAGATGTCATAACTTTATCTTTTATCTTAAATTAAAATAATTTTTTTATTTTAAAATACCTAATAAAAACATAAAAATGAATTAAATATTGATTTAAATAAATTTTAGAATAAAAAAAATTTTATAATCAATTTAATCCGATTATATTATACAACTTGTCATCAAATACTATACAAATTAATTATAATACAATTCAATACAGTTTAATCTAATACAACTATATTTAATTTATCTAATACAATATACTAAATATGTTGTTTATATCTAGATTTGTACAGAGGATGAATGCTCATGACTAATGACATATAAATTTACATAAAATCACACTAATTATAATATAATATGATAAATTTAAAAATTATCCAAAATTTTGACACATAACCATTACTATGTAAAATTTTGTATTCAATTCGAACCTCTAATTATTGTTTGATTTAGAATTATCTGCATTAGTCATAGTCCCTAAACATTAAATAGTATAAAAAGAAAACTAACCTTTTCCTTCAGGAAATGGAGAGACAATGAAATAATAAATTATGCGTGATACTTGAATTCGCTGCTTCTTTAATATGTATTCACAATCTTTACCAATACGCACAATCTTTACCAATACGATTAAGTACTGGACTACTGGATGATTTTATCGTATCCACTGTTATATATATATATACATACATATGTACATATGGAGCAAGGCCATGCATATTTGAGTCATTAAATATAATATCCATATAAATTAGAGAAAAAGCATTTTTTTTACTAAAATAAAGCTCTCCTCAGTTTAGGGAGGATAGGGTTATTACCATACACCACCACACTACTAAAAATTATCATTATTTTTTTATACCAATCAGGAGCGGGTCAAAAGGCGTTGGAAAACTAGAGCCCGACAATAGAGCGTAGGAGGAATTGGTGTTCGAGTGCTTCACATGTGCGACTCCCAACGTCTTGAATATTCGAACTTGCATCCTGCCATATGAGAATAGAAACCCACGCTTTAATCCTAATGTCCAAACTACTAAACTACTGCTTGATCGGTTAAAAAAAAAGCATGTTGAATGTAAAAAGTTTATAGTTTTTGGGTTTTTATAATAAATAATATTTATATTGATTTGAAGTTTGATCGCAATTATTTTCAATATTTTTAATATAAGATAAATTATTATTATTATTATTTTATTTATAATTATATATACAAAACCTTTAATAGTTGAAACATTTTGTGAATTAAAGTAACGTAGACGGAAAATAGTATACTGTATTAAAAATATAAAAGTAATCATAATTAATGTTAATTAAAATCACATTCGGTAGTATAAATTTTTTTTATACCTGTTTTATGTCAATTATGAATTGTTTTTTAATTTTTAGAATTAAAATAATTTAAAAAATATAATTATTATATTTTACAAATTTAACCAGAAATAAATTGCATTTCTATATTAAAAGACTAGTTTGCTGTAAGAGAATAATAGTCACTTCCTAATCTTCATAAATTATAAAAATAAATTGTCCTTATGTTCTACATATCATGAATTTACATTTAAAATAATATGATTTACATTTTGGCTAAAGGTTAATAAGTCATAAATATTATATTAATAATTAATTAATTTTTTTTTTTTAGTGTTAGAGATTATTATGATTAAAATATTAAATAATGATTCTAATATTTTTTTATTAGTTTAGAAATCTTATTTAGAGTCCTATTAGGATTAAAATTTTAGTTTATTATTACTATAAATATTAATGTAGTGCTTCAATATTATAGATAAATGAGAATTAGAATATTTTTATTTAACTTTTTTATTCTCTTCTTAACCTACTTTAATTATTTATTATTTTAATTTCTACATTTATTTTTTTATTTATTTTATATCTATATTTATTTTCGCTTTATATTTTAACAATATTGGATAAAATATTGGCATGGGTTGAAGCACGGTTTAACTCACAACATACCTATGCCCCGTATTTAAAAAAGTGCAGGATCAACCAATACATACATACATATATATATATATATATATATAAACCAAAATAAAAAATATTATACTCAAATTATTTTATAATTATATTTACATATTATTTTTTATGCTCTATATATATCAATTTTTTTATCATTAAAAATAATTTACTTAAAAATATTATTTTTCATAATATTAAAAAATAGATATTTTTATCAATCAATAAGTACTTATTTTTTATATAAAGATAAAAAATTATTATCTTAAACTCAAATATAAGATCTTATAAATATAAGTTACACTTATTAACCAGTTGAATTAGGGACTGAGGTATTAAAAAATAGATTAAGAATAAAAAGGCTTTGAGTATGATACAATTTGCACCTCAAAGTAGCATCTCAAATTTCATACAAGTTTTTCTAATGAAGCACGATAAAAATAATAATAATAATAATAAAATCAATAAAAAAAATTAAAAATATATTACAAAAATAATAAATAATATATTCTATTATAATATTACCCTTATATGTCTTCGACTTATTTGTGTTTTAGTGCATTGTATTGCAAAAAACAAGCGATTTTTAAATAACAAGCTTAATGTTTATTAGGAAAAAATAAAATAAAATAAATGCTTAATTAATGGTGGGAGCCACATGGTGGCCCTACGTAGTAATTAGTAAACCACCAAAGTGTGGAATCCTAGGAACCCCTCATAATGCGCTCCTAAGTTAAACCACACAAATATTTGAATTCCCTAATTCAACCTTATTTCTTTTTGACCTTCTAATATGAATTAACAATGTGTTACCCAAGTCAAACTTAAAAACATGGAAAACATCCAGTATTTTAATTTATTTTCTTTACAATATGTTAGGCGGAAATTAACGTGTTAATATTATGCAGAAGTGTTACTCAACATGATTTATAAATTAGCTCAATAATTACTGTATTAACAAATGGGCGTAAATGTTACATGTTATACAGGATCTTAATCAACACGTATATCCCATAAATTAGTTCGATGAGTGTTATGTTAGTAAATGGGTGTAATCAATTAAATAGATATTTGACATGATAACCAATTGAAATTTATTTCCTAATTATTCAACAAATAAATTTTTATAGTGAGATAATTACGAAAAATATGATATATTTATTGCAACATATAAGAGTCATCAACAAATATATCATTTTTCTATATGTATTTATTTTGCTCACTTTATACGACATATTTCTCAGATTCTGAAACACATTTACCTATCAAAACTTACTCAAATATCAGAAAAATAAACGCCAAATAATAATTTAAGATTCTATAACAAAAAGAGTTACAATCAATCATCAATATTTATAAAAATTCATTTTAACATAATCAATGAGTTTTTGAGTGAGTTTGATGATAAAATAGGTTGGAAAAGATAAATTTTACTTTTATCACCCATATTTTACATTTTAATAATGTGCATTACATATAACATTATATTTATCGGCGATATATGTCATTTTGACCTTTTTTTCACTGTTGTTGAGCATAAAAATTCAACTAACCCTCAATTTTGTTACCAAAAAAAAAAAATTTATATGCTTTTATGGAGAGATTATTTTAGCTTCACTATTATATTTATCCATTTTTTTATACTCAAACAACTAAATAATATTTAATTATTTTAATTCCAGATTATACTTAATATATGTACATATCCTAAACAAAAATGTAAAATAAATCAAACTTTCTTATAAATTAAATTAACCAAATAAATTTATTTGAATGCTTAAACTTTAATATAAAAAAAATCAAAATGAAATATATGAGTTCAACCTAAAACACTAATTAATTAAAACTATAAATTAAATTGAAGGCAAGAAAGAGAATAAAGTAGTCCTTTGATCGATTGAAAGTCTGATAATACGTGAAAGTTTATATGAATCATGAATACTATAATCTCAAAAGGTTAACCCATTCAGTAGAAATATTCATATTTTTTATAAATTCTTTTATAGTATAATCTTTTATCAATGTGAGATAATTATTCTAATATAAAGATGAAAACAAAAAAGTCACAAAATTGTGTTCCAACTTTAAACTAACTTAAATAGGTTTTTTAATAATCAATAGAGAATTTTTGGACATTTAGCTTAATTGACAATGCTTTTATGAAAAAATTAAGGTAATTTAACATGAATGAATTTATAAGTAAAGATTCCAAGTTTTTCTTTTATTTACAAAAAAATTTATAGATTGTGTAATTTTTTTGGTGATTTAACCAATCAATATCGTATAAATTGAATATATCAATTAACAATTAAATTATACACAAAGAAAAATATTTTAAACAACCCAATGCCATGACTAGGTTTTAAAATTGAATCATTGATAAAAATTTTAAAATATAGTCAAGATAATGCTCCTAAAACTAAATAAACTAAATTCTTAGATTTTTTAATCTATTTACGAACATCAAATTGACCCATAAAAGTTCACAAATAAATATTTAAACACACTTTTGATCAAAATATAAACTTTATTTATTTTATGCAATTAAAATATTTATCAAAATAAATCCAAGTTAACATGGCAACAAAAGTTAATAATTGTTTAGATTAAAATTCATAGATAAATTCAATAATTGTGATTAAATAATGTGATAATTTGTGTAAAAAAATTAGAGCTATATTACACCATCAATTCTCAAGGATTGAAATATTAGAGAATAATTTTCTCTCTCATGTTAGTTATAAATCTCACCAGTTATAATTAAATAATATAACAATTTGTGTAAAAAATTGGAGTTGTTGATTCTATCCCTATATATAAATGTATAAAATATTTCTATTTGTTGAATTACAAATATTTGACTTGCATGATGCATAAAGCAAATATTTGAAGGAAGTGATAGATGTATAAAAATATAGTTAACTCTCATTTTAGCATCTTAAGTTTTTAAGAGAGTTAATTTTCTAATAACTTCTCATACAATATCAAATTTAGATATCCTATGTTCAAGGACCAACAAATCCATTGTTGAATTGCAATTATTTAGTATACATTGTATATAAAGTCAATACTTATGTGAGAGTAATAAATATATAAATATAGGTAGGATTTTTTAAGTTTTTAAAAAATATATATTTTAATATATTTATTATAAACTTTAATATATCTTTAATTCAATAATAGAATTATTTATTATCTATAGAGTATATTTTAATTAAATTAAATTAAATTATTTATTTTTATAATTTGTTATTGAATATATTTATTTTTTAAATAAATAAAAACATAATATTAATTTTAAATTTTATTGCTCTAAAATACAATATTATCACATGTTTTGAAAGCAGAATAATTACTCGATCTAATTTAATGTATATTAAACCGTATCATAGTGTGGCCGTGTAGGTAGTTAGAGAGAGATCAAACCTTTTGTCGATTGATACATCGCGATCATAACACCCACAACACAATCCACGCTGCCTTAGAAATGGTGACCACCTTTCCCTTCGTGAATATTAATAGATGATATGACACTCCAGCTAAGGCTCCTCATATTAATTTTGCATTTTTAAATAATAAATTAATAATTGAACACGTTAATAAATTTCATGTACTCTTGGTTCTTTAATGCTTGGGACCTATTTCTAATTTTCTGTAAGTGAAAAGTTTGGTTTTTAAATTATGTCTTTACTCCGATTACAAAAAAATTACGTTTTTATTAATAAAAGAGCTTTTAAATAAAAAAAAAATTAACTCCTATAAAATTATTGAATGTGATACTTTAAAATCTGTTTTTACACTTAGACATATTTAATTGAAAGTAGTAATAATAATTATAATAAAAATTACGTAAGATATTATTATATTTGATTTTACTGTTAGTCTATAATAGAATGTAAAAAAATTATAGTTTAGTAATTCTTATTACATCTGCATCTTTTAAAAATATACTATAATTTTCTCTTCTTTTTTTTACAATTTGTATAATTATTTAAGATTTTTTTCTCATTTATTAATAAAAAAATTATTTTTAAAATTTACTTCATTTATAATTTTATAAATTTTATTTTAATATTATTATTTATTTTAATTATATTATTCAAACAAATATTATAATAAAAATACCGTTTCTATTTAATTCAATTCATATTATAATTCATATTCTCATCATATTTTTATATTTTTATTCTGTAAATTAGACATGACCTTAAGTCCCAAGACAACTTTTACACTTATTTCTCAAATTTATTACTGTTTATTATATTTAAGTCTCAAATATTAATAAATTTGTGGATATATTAAAAAATTTAGAACTTATATATTAAAATATAATAGATTATAAATTAAAATATTATGTTTTTTTAGTTTAAAGATTTTTCTTTCGATAAATACATATTTTGGATACAACAAAGCCCTTCACGTTGAATTTTAGGATGAAAAACTTCGTTTCTCCGACCTATTTCTTCATTGACATAAAAATCATCAAACAAAAAAATTAACACATTATTTCAAAAAAAATTTAAAATTTAATTTTCATTTTATCTTTTCTGTTTTCCTGCTCAGCATTTTAACTTTGAATCCACCATGCTAGTAACGTGGATGTTAGTTTAACCGTACTTAAGGTTTATAATTCAAAAATAAAGGAAAATTATCAAAAATAGTATCCCTGAAACTTATAGTAACAAAATTAACACCCTAATAGAAGTTTTGAGGGGTGTTAGTTTTGTTATTCTCCTAATAATAAATTACATTTATTGATAATATTAACTTAAACCTTAAAACATATGATATAGTTATAAAATGATAGATCATGGTAACTCTAAGCAGGGTTAAATTAATGATCACGTGAGTGACACATTAATTTATAACATTAAAATGTTCACCTTAAAAATGAAAAAATTGAAGTATTATTTTTTAAAAATTTGAAACAAAAAAATGTTATTATTATTTTATTTTTTAATTTAAGGACTGAACAATAGACATACAATATAAAATTTAAATAGAAACCAAGCGTCTGAGACTCTGAGCACAGAAGAAAAGAAGATCCCACGTAGAATTTATAGGAGAGTCTGAAATTGGCATTTGTTGTCCAGTCTAAGCTGTCTACGGTCCCTTAGTCTGTGAAGGTATACTGTACATACACACTACACCCTCTGCAATAGTAAAGCTATTGCGTTGTTTCGATATGCAAATCTTGACGTGAGACACACGTGACAAATCTGTTCCCTTTCTTGAGTATTGTTATTGCTAATGTTTTCTCTTTCTTTAGTATTGCCTAAATCTAGGTCTCGTTCTATCAAATTCAAATAGGTCTCGTTTAAAAAGTTCATTCACTTTGTAATGTTCCCTGCACCCTCTGCAACTCTGAATATCAACTTTTATCTTTACTTTTTCCTTTTCTTTTGAAGGATGTCGTGCAAAACGCAGTGGTGGGGACTAATATTTATGGAAAATTAATGCAGGCATCAATCGTCAAAATAGAAGCTTAAGTATTTTCTAATCTTTCTAAAATGTTTACATTGGTTTCTTTGTTTTAAAAGAGCACTAATATATATTACAAATATATTACAATAATAACTCATAGTTTTTCATTTAATATAATTATAGGGGTCTCATTTTATAAGTCAATAATATTACATCATTTTATTTGTAATATTTTTAACTTAAGTTATTTAGATTTTTTCATTTTAAAAAGATTCACAAAATGTGTGCTTATTTTTCTAAAATTGCGGATAAAATTAATCTAAATAGCCTCATTATAAAATTTTAATCAATAGTGAATTAATCATCGCATGAGATGAATATAAATGCAAAAATATATTTTTCAAAACTAAGTTGACATATAATTTTAAAATAGACACATGCTAAAGATTAGGAGTGTTTACGGTCCAATTTGGTCTAATTTTTAGTAAAAAAAATTTAACAAAATCGGACCGTTCATATTATTTTAACTAAATCGGACTAGACCGTTTAACTAATAAAATTTTTGAAACAGAACGGTTTGGTCCGATTTGGTTAACGATTTTCAAAAATTTTTTCTATAACTAAGAATGCAATCAAATTATAACGCGATACACATAATAACAAATTAATACATTAATCTATAAAATACATCTTCATAATACATTAATTCATAAAATACATATTCATAATACATTAATAGATAAAAAATTTAAAATAATTACAGTCACTACTACAAAATAGGGCAACCGTCCCGAAAGAAATTTAGGGACGGTTCTATTTTGAGACATAACCGTCCCGTATGTGGGCGTCCCAAAACGTCATACTTTTAAGGACGGTTATTAACCGTCCCTAAAAGTAGAATGTAACCGTTCCTAAAACCCAAACAACCGTCCCTAAAAGTCTTTTGGGACGGTTAAATTTCTACTTTTAGAGACGGTTAATAACCGTCCCTAATTGTATACCAGTAACCGTCCCTAAAACATTTGCTTGTAATCTTTTGGGACGGTTAATAACCGTCCCTAAATGTGTTTTTTTTTTTTAATTTCAATATATTATTGTTTTCATTGAAACATTTACCATGCACAGTCCTGTAAAATTATGAAATACTCAAAATATATATATATATATTCAAAATCACCAATAACAATATCATTGTTTAAGTAATATTATCAATTAATTACTATTTAGTCTAATTCTACATAAAATATTAATAATCGTCCTAAATTATGTATCAGCAATCTCAAGTTCTTATTCTGTTAACGATATTTTTAGCAATAAAGTCTTCTCCTTCAACAATAGTGCTCCCACAACCAAACGTCCCAGTACCAATTATACGAGAAGCCTGCAAAACAAAATCAATTATCAGCAACAGAACTACCTCTAAGAGTAACAAACGTGTGAAAGGACTTGTTTATATTAGAAATAACAATAATTATATTATTGAGATATAAAAGAACATCATTGATGACATCAACTGTGAGAGAAGCCATCCAAAACCACCAGATGCTCTCTGCGTATTATGAGAAGGGAAGTAGAAAAAGCTCCCAATTTGATCCTTAACTTCAGTTAACAATTTATTTTTTCCAATGTCTTAAAGCTTCTATTTCCAGAGCTGGCAGCGAAGAAATAAGGCATTCCTCACATTGCAAAAATTCAGTATTACAATAAAACACATCATCAGGAAAAAGTATCCTTTGAAGGAAAAGAGGGCACTGACATCAATTCATGGATGGATGCTATGAAAATGTCCTTAAAGTCAGCCAGGTAAGAAAGTGCTAATTTCGGTCAGAATTTATTTAAACATAGTTGACAATCTGAAATTTTTTTGAAAAAAATATGGCCCTAGATTGAAATAGACTTGATATATTGAGGGGTGGTTTGATCAAATTAAAGGTAACGAGAACATTGTAAAACCTTAAATAGTTGTATAATATTTGCAATAGAGTACAAGTTATCCTAAATTAAACTTTCCAGTGTACCTTTGAAATTCACTTTTTTATTTATCTACCATTCCAAATGGAAGGCCTTGGATGTTAAATAAAATTTATAATAGATAAGGACAAGAGCCTTGTGATATTTTCAGGACCCTAACTCCTCATCACTCAAAAAAAAAAAAAAACTTTTAATAGACAGTATTATGTCATTAGCAAAAATAAAAGACGTGTGTAACAAAAATTATAAATAGGAGGCCCCTGTTAGCTAATTTCATTACCAACAAAGGTAATCAGTATGAAGTTCTCCAGAGAAACAAAAGGAAAATAGAATGAGAAACAAAAGGAAAATAGAATGATGCACGAACAATTGCACCAAGAGAATAAGTAAATGTGCACAAAGCCAAAAAGAGTAAGAAAAGAAAGGAATTACCAAAAATGTCAACAAACTCTGGGCACTGAACTCATGAATCGTTTTTGCACTGAACAAATTCTTTATGGCATCATCCTGTGACAAAATATATTATGTATGACAGAAACCATCAAGAGAGGAAGGAACTAATAAAAATACAAATGAATTTCAAAATTAAAGAACTCAAGAAATTATATAGAACCTGTGTATTAAAGAAAATAGTTGCAAGATCATTGTACTCCTTCCCCTTACTGCAATAGAACTAAAAAAGCATAAAGTCAATTTGAATTCCAATAAAGAAACTTTTTTCAGACCATTTATCAGAAAGTATACAATAAATGAAAACAAAGAAAAGCAAGACTGGTTAAAGAGACAAATACCAAAAAGAAGCATCTTGTGTTGAGTACGAGCAAAAGAATTTTCATATATAATTTGAAAAATTTTCTGGAAAAGTGGCCATATTCTCTTACATTTACATAATTCCCAAACATGCCAGGAGGCTTTGGGCACTCAATTCCAGAATCAGGACCTGACTCAGGGCAGGGTGTGCAGGTTCTTAAAAGTGGAAAGCCAAAGGAAATAATTGACGTTATCAGGGAGATAAGGCATGCTTCAAGGATCTGCATCAATAGAATGTTTAGGGGAGCACAGAACCTAAGAGCAGCCACATATATAATAATACCTAAAGAGTATTCCCTTGAAGAAAAAAAAAACAGACTAAAATATCATTTAACAAACTACAGCATTTTGATGATAACATAAGGGATAAAAAGAATGTGACGAGAAATCTTGGAAGCTCATGGGTCAGTCCAATGGAACATAGAAACAAATTGGCTTCTAATAATAATTATAATATCAGACAATACATAGATACAATAAGTGTTTGTCTGGTTTACTCCTTCCACCACAAACTCAATTTTACAGCACAAAATATAAATTCAAGGACTCACCACTTCTCTACAGCTCCTGTCTTCTATGAAAAATATGGTGGAGCTTCTAATAGAAAAACATTCTCTTCCATGGAAGCACTTGTCAAGATTGTGTAGGTGGATCGTGAATGCAGCAAAACCATTTTTTCTGAAAAGCAAAAAATCATCCACATAGGTGAAAAATATAAGAAATTATACTCAAGCAAATAAGAGAGACAAACAAATTATGCATCCAATAAGATGAGCATAATTCAAAATTGTGATGAAACAATCATGCCTCCTCTTGAGTGTTTATCAAAAAGAAAAAAAAACTAGAAGCTCATGTTCCATTTACTTTTTTAAGCCAAAAAGCAATCAGATTATACAAACAAGTCCAAAAAAATCAGATTTGGTTTCCTGCAGCTAAGTTCTTTAATTTCAAGTAACCTATAAATGAGAAAAAATTAGCAATGGCTTTCCATGTAAATTCAATCCGAGTGGATAACAAAGTAAAGCTTCATTGTTACGAAATCTATAATGGTCGATGGTTATTGATTTACTCCCAATCACAAAAAGACAAAGAGATTGATGCATTCCTCCCCCTCCCCCTTCTCCCAGGAAAACATATTATAAATAATTTTTACAAATTAATATTATTAAAAAAAAAAAAAAAAAACAGATCTTGGAGGGCTGTCGTCCATGCCAAAAATTATATATTAATTCATATATATATATATATTGCAGGAAAAAAAATGGTGAAGTGTAGCCGTCCCTGACCTGATCGGCGCGGCGAGGAACGGGGGTGGAGAGCTACCGTGGAGGCTGCCGTGGAGAGCTGCCGTGGAAGCGCGCTGTGGCTTGGACAGAGGAGCTGCTTGGACGCGCGTTGCTGCAGACAATGGACGACGGACGACGGACGACTGGAGGCGCTGGGGGGGGTCGTGGGTGCGGCTGGAGGCGTTGGGGGGGGTCGTGGGAGCGGCTGGAGGCGCGGGGGGGGGGGGGGGGGGGGGGGGAGCTGCTTAATATTAATTCCTTAGGGTTTTCTCAGAATATCGCGAGAGCTGGCCACCAAGATGCTTATAAATGACATTTAGGGACGGTTATTAACCGTCCCGAAAGGTAACACTTTTGGGGACGGTTAATAACCGTCCCTAAATGTCATTTACGAAAATTTACGCCCAACCGTCCCGAAATCCCACTTTTAGGGACGGTTCACCGAATTTTTTAAAAAAAGAACCGTCCCTGAATGTATATATTGTTGTAGTGAGTCTAGATTTTAAAATAATAAAAAATTTACACAAATTTATAACAATGACTAAAAAAATAAATATTTTAAATTTAATAAATTAATAGTGAAATCTTCATAAAATTTTCAACTATAATAAAAAATAATTATTATATTCAAATATTAAAAACATCCATTTTATAACACATTAATCGCATTCATAAGTCAAATTTAATTCAACAATAGAAGAGAGTCCAGTAGCTAGACAAGTGGGTTTAGTTTAATAGTAAGATTCTATCTTCTAGCAAAAGTTTAAGATTCTATTATTATTTTTCATCATGATTAATTACTTAGATTAATGTTTCGAATCAAATCACCTGATAACTAAATGTTTGAATACTACAATTCATCCCCCCACTGAAGTCATGAAGATGATAAACAGTGGCAGATTTAAAGACATGCTTTCATAATCATCTTTAAAATATTCAGAATATATGATTAGTAAAGGAAAGCTGCGAAACAAACAGTGGGTTAATAATAATAATAATAATAATAATAATAATAATATTATTATTATTATTATTATATTATTTAAAAAAATTAATATTTTATTTGTAACGGTCCAATTCGATTCGTTAAAAAATTTACGAAATTGGACCGGATCGTTTCATCAACATTTTGTGTTATTTTTAACCAGATCGGACCATATATTTATGAAATTGTCCGATTCGGTCCGATTTTTCAATTTTGTCCGATTTTTGGACACCCCTACTAAAGATATTCAAGTTTTAAATGTTTAGTGTCATATTGGGGTGAAAGTTTAGGGATGGGTACGAAGACGGGCAGAAACAACTTTTGCCATATCAGTCTCCAAAATTGAATAATTAATTGTATATTCGAAACTGTCCGAAAATTGTTCTGATTCAAGTACGGTAATAATCGAACGAGGACGAGTACAACAAAAAAACCGTCTTATATCCGATTTTAAAAAAAAAAAAATCATCACATATTAAATGTATATCAAATAAATTGGAAAACATTTCTTTTATGTGGACTAATTCAAATTGTTAATCTCCGGTTGTTCCTTTCGTTCTTTTGTTTTTAATTAATGTAGATATTAGTACATACACAATCTACCCAAGTGATCACCTCTCATCTTATCACTCTAAATTACACAAGAACTACATCCATCTATCCAATAATGCCAACTTGCACCACATAAACGCAACATGGAATACGATAAAGACAGAGAGAAAAATAACACAAATTGGGATTTAAAATTCAAATGATGGAAAGAGAGAAATCAATATCAACAGAAATACAAGAACTAATAAAGCATTAGAAGTAGATAACAAATCATGCCTAAACTGAAACTATCTTCTGTTAACCTGTAATGAATAATAATAAAAGAATTTAGTGAGCTTTATTGCATTTCTACCCTGCAAGGCCATGTGATATTATCATAAGTCCTTTTATGTCTCAATATGCATTGCGGGCAAAGCTGCTAACCAAAAATATCGAGTTACAATATTCACAATCGACTCAAATAATAACATCGCTAAGGGAAAAGAAGGACCCACGGTGTGAAGGTTCTCTGTTTCCTCATCCAACTTCCTTGTGTTTAAAGAAGGGCGCCAAGCTGCACAAAGAAATAAAAAAAGATAATAATTTAAAATTAGTGTTAGCATTTACTTGTTTTATATTTATATCGGTGTTTTAAATAATAAGTAATTTTAATAAATAAATATATTTATATGTTATAATGTATTAAAAAAAAAAAAGTAGTATGATGACTATAGGCTGAGATGGTGATGGCACCTAGACTCCTAAAAAATAGGTAAATTTTATAAATAAATTTTTATATATATTTAAATTAAATTAAAAAATATATTTAGGGTGCATGCGAGTACGATTTTAAGTATAATCATTCTTGTCCTATCTCCAAAATTTATGACCGGATATTACCCAAAATCTTCCACGTTTTAAAAAACAACTAGTATTAACCGATCCATCGAATCAGATATCCGCAGATATCCAAATTCGTGAATAAAATGTCTATCCCTAGTTAAAACACATCCATGTACTTTTTTAGCATAAAAAGGTGCATCTAAGTATTTTTTTTTATTTATTAAAATAGAAATTTGAGTTTTTTTTTTTTTAATGTGCATAGTTTTTTTTTTTTAGAATGAGCTCATTATAATTCACTTAGCTGATGATAAAATTTACTTTTTTTATATGTATTATTTTTAGTCATAATTAAGTTCAATTCATACTAAATACTATTTTATATATAAAAAAAACTTCAAGTCCCATTTTTGAAGGGGGCAATTAAGTACTCTTTTTATTTAAATAGAAACATTATATGTAAACTAGATGAAAGTATTCATGGTTAGATAGAAATAGTAGGAAGGTGCCCATGTTACTTTTTTATTGTATGCTTATTCATAGACCTTTAGGTACAATGTTTCGTTGAGTGTTGCTCCAAGAGTTATTAGGCTTAACATCTATACGTGATCTTCAAACTCTTGCTTGCTTTACACAAAGGTCAATAATTTTAAACATTAATGTTTTTGTCCCAAATTATTAATTAATTTTTAACACATAAGTTTTAAATCGTAACTATTATTTGTCATATTAGTGGATCAATATCAAGAGTGCGATTTAGGGGTAAAATTTTAAATTTTAAAGTTTGTGAATCTTTATGCGAAGGATATAAGAGTTTGAACGCTAGATGAGATGTTAATCCAAGTTATTATATAAGATGTATTACTCAAATAAATTGGGATTATGTTTACTAATAAAAAAAAAAAGAAGAAGAAGAAAATGAGAGAAAAATAAGTCATTTTTAATCCCTTATTTATTTTTTTAAAATACGGTGATAAGAGAAAAATGACTTTTTTTTATTAATTGTTTTTCTAAATTCTTTGGTATTGATTTTTTCTCAAATCTATAAGATTTAATTATAAAATTATTTCTTATTTTAATTTTTTTTACACTATTACTTTTAAATTAACATTTAAATAATTTAATATTTTTATTTCAATTTTTATGACTCTTGAGTAAATACAAAAAAAGATAAGATCTGTTGCCACAATTTTTTACGTAATTTATTACATATTTTGATTTTAAGGATTGAAATTTTGAAGAATAACTTTATCTCTTTTATTTTTTTTTTAAATCTCAACTATTAAGATACGATAGTATAAAAAAGTACATAATATTTTATAGTGATTGATTCAATCTTATACAAAGAAAGAGAAACAATAGTTGAATTATTTAATTCTTTCTCTTTCATCTAACTATTATTATTATTCCTGATTCATTCTTATTACAAATTAATAAAATTATTTACCAATTTGATTTTTTTTTTTTTTGGATATGTACATAAATAAATAATTTTACTTACATAAAATATCAAATTATTTATAAGAATGAATAATTCCTCAATTATCATTCTTTTCGCCCCCGTGAGTTCATCTTCGAGTTGACCGGTGATCGTGATCTTTTTCAAAAAGGGCAAAGGCGCAAAGCGTAAGAGGGCATATGGCCTAGACTAGAGATTGCAAAGCTCAATGCATGGAATCTACCCTTTTCATGATTGTAATCTATAAGGATTCAAATGGAAGCTGCGATTTTGTAGCCAAAAAGAAAAATAAAATAAAGAGAAAAAGTGGGAATGCACTGCTCCTCTGTCTCACGTAAGGCTTCAAAGATTACCTAATATAGGTATTATTTCATTTTACCAATTTATTGAAAAAAATATTATATATTATATATATACGTTAATAAAATGTACGTATTATATTTTATTTTAATGATTAAATTTTTTTTATTATTTTTATGTGATATTAAAATATATATTTATTAATTTATTTAAAATATAAACTACTAAAAATTTAACAATTACTTAATTATGGGGAAAAAAAAAAAAAAAGTTAATCGTAAGGTGCAATAACATCATTACTTATTTTAAGACTCTCAAACTTAAAAAATAAAAATTATAAAAAGAATAAACTATCATAAAATAAAAATGATATAAAGTATGAAAAAAATTTGGATTACAAAACGTAAAAAGACAAGTAATTTTCATATAATATAAAAAATTACTCTTATAATAGAATAAATAAATAAAATTATAATATAATGTAATCTTTATAATTAAATAAATAAAATTTATATAATATATATATATATATATATATTTTTTTTTTGAGTGATGCTAAAATATATATTTATTAACTTTTTAATAAATAAATTACTTAGAATTCAACATCTACTTAATTATATATTAAAAAAAAATCTTATTTTGAAGTCTAATAACATCGAGACTCATTTTGATATGCTTAAATTAAAAAATTAAAAAAAATATGAAAATAATTAACTATCACAATAAAATCATCTGAAGCATGAAAAAATTTGTATTAGAAACGTATAAATGTAAATTTCAATTATAAAATAATTAATGTTCATGTAATATAGAAAGTAAACCCTTATAAAAAAATGATAATATAATGTAATTATTATAATTAAATAAATAAAATTAATAATAGCAATAATTTTGGTAATTAAATATAAATAATTTTGTCTAAAATATGACACATAGATAAATATATATTGTAATAAGATATAATATATCGTCGAAACCACTTGGGATCAAGAGGGACACTGTCACTCTCTCACTTTCTAATTATATAAATTTTAAGTGTAATATTTACGAAGTTATAAATAAATTACATGAATAAATAAATTTATATCTCTTTCGATTTTCATATTTAACCTTTTATCGTTTAAAAACACAATATAAACTTAATAATTTGAACATATTTACATTTAAATAAGATGCACATAAAACCTTTTTGATAAGAAAAAAATAATAATTTAAAAATAAATAATATTATTTTTATTATTTATATGGTATTTTTTTTTGAATTAAAATCTTAAATCTTGTCATTGATATAATATATGGATGTTTTAAGACAATAATATTTATATATTGATTAAAATGAACCCCTCTCTTTTATAAAAAAGTAAAATTTTGAATAGAATGGTTGGGTATGTTATTCACGTACCTGCTTAATTTAAAATTATCTTCAACTTATAAAGGGATAATATAAGGAGTGTCAACCATGGTTTTAGGTGCAGGTCAAACCGACACAAGTTAACACTAACCTCACCTAAATTTCATTCGAGGCAGGACATCATTAAGCTAATAGCTTAACTATTTCACCAAACAACAAGTGTCAATTAATTAGTCAAAATCTTTAATACAACTTTCGCACATACTATTTAATATGTTTGAGAGTTGAGCCCTACATGTTAGAGAAATGAGTCCAGTATTTCGTACGTTCAAAAGTTTTTCTAATCATACAAATATTTTTATGCTTATTCTGAATTACAAAAAGTTTGGAGAAGGAAGAACTATATACAAACAAATAAATACATATATTAGCTAATTTTATGCTTATTATTTTATTAATGAGTTGTGCTATTTATTCCGATCATTAGAGTCTGGATAAATCAGCCAATAAACAAATGACATATATGTGCATAGTCCCAAACTAAAAACTGGAAATAAATATCATTTTTTTAAATAATTTTATTATTATATGAACAAAAATTTTTATTTTATTTTTATTATTAATTATATTTTAGTATCATTATTATTGAATAAAATAATTATTGATTAATTATTATTGCAACAATAATAATTTAAATTATGACAATATTTTTACTTTTTTTTTTTTTTAAAATTGAATGACAATATCTTTACTCTTTTCTTTAGAGCAACATTCCGCCACTTCAGGAAGTAGCTGCCATGCGCATTGAGAGTAGATTTTGTCCTACTTTGGTATCAATCTATTTCATGGGTATAGAAAAAGTGTTGGTTTTAAAGATTAGTCAATAAAATTTGTGTATGTAAAAATGGCACACTCTTTTTAGTAGGGCGCAGATGCTTGATATCTTTGATTATTTAGAATATGTTCTTGAACTCCTTTCTAATATATAAATGAAAAAAATCAGTCTTAGACAATCTAACAAAAATTATTCGTAATTTCTTCTAGTCAAAGAAGACATATACACTTAAACTGGTTTAAGTTAGTTGAATGGATTCACATTGCCTACTAGAGACCTTAATTTCTTAAATGAGACTATATTAAGAAAGTAAGCTTGGCGGGTTATCACAAAAAAAATAATCTAAAATGCTGTTTTATTTGCACAAAATGATACTTAGATAGAGGTAAAGCTTCACAGTTCCATCTGAATCGATTTACAATCCTATTATTTGTCTCTTATAGAAGAATTATGCAGTAAAATTTTGTAAGGATGATATCATCTTTCAAATTTGAATTGTAATTAAGAGTTTGAGTTTAGTTATATAAAAAACAATAATTTTGTATCCTATTAAAAAATATTTATGAAATAGGGGCCTAATTGTTTTCTTGTGTGTATTAACTATTAAGTATTACAGTGGCTTTAGCCAAGTGAAATTTGCAGTTAGTAATTAACGTTAAAAGATAATTGCTTAGTTCCTTTAGGATACTCAATTTTTCTTTTATATATTTACATTTAAATAGATAATAATATTATTATAATTATTTTTATCTATGTCACAATAAAATTATAAAATTATATGAATTAATTTCTTTAACCCAAGAATTATAACTTAATTTATAATTGAACACTTTTATGCATCTCAATTTGAGATGAAATATTAAATTAAGTGATATATTTTAGTTGAATAAAAAATAGTCCAAAATTTTATTTTATTAAAATATACTACCTAACTTGATATCTTATGTGAAGTTAGATGAGAATACTTTTCCTTAATAATTTTTAGAAGCTGTATTATGCATTTATTTACAAACTGTTTTTACCGGTTTTAATGAGAAATTATTTCTTATCCTTTAGAAAAAATAAGGTAATAACCACAAACCGCCACATCACCAATGATCATTGTCGGAGGTTTAAGAAAACCTTCTTAATTAAGCCCTACTCGAACTGAGCACCTTTTTGTAGGTTTGGAAGGTAAAGAATGTATTGCAGATCACTCTAAAGGACATTCAAAGTTCGAACCACACGCCTTTTATTTAAAAGATAATATGTCTTCACTCATCCATAACAACAGTATTTTTGCCATAGCCACCCACAGTTGGTTATCCTTTTGAATAATTGATGTTGCAGTAATTTAAAATAAGAACAGTGTAATTTTTTTTTAATAAGCAATGTTATTCATTGACAAAATATATATTTATAAATATTTAATGTAATACCTCAGTTTTAATAATACAAAACATGAGTTGCAAGCTGTTTTTGTTTTCTACTCTATAGGTGCGAAGGTCATGTCAGAGAGAGACACGGTTATATTCATTCTGATAATGATTAAGATTTGGAACAAAAGTTTCAGGGTAGTATCTCTTTTTATGAATGAAAATGAATCATGGATGACGAAATTGCGTGCAAATCACGTGAGAGATAGAAAAGCGAGAGGTTTTGTCATTTGGATAGGATGAGACGATGAGTGCTAGCTGACCACATACAATTTTACACTCAAATTTTGCATTCAAAACGATATATGACACGTATCAATATTTTATTGAGAAAAAAAAATTATAAGATTTAAAAATAAATGATAATTATTAATATGAATGTAAAATTTATTCATATTGTATTTATTTGGCAATTATCATTAAGCATCATTTAACAAAAAAGAATACAATTCTTATTCTTTGTTTGAACTTTGAGGCCTTGGAGGTTAAGAAAAGATGTGGTGGGAGAAGAAATACGTTTGAGTTTCAAAAGAAGAATGATGAGGTCTATGACTATGTTTATGATGTTGATCAGTTGATGTTGTGTGTCCCTTTCCAGCTCTATCTCCATGTGACTCTTTCTCTATCTAGAGACAAGTGGATCAAAATCTCATAAACATAAATGCTCAAAACTATACAAGTGATATCCATTATTACCAATTTTGGTTTCCAACACTATGGGTCCATTCCATTAATTAATTTGCTATTGAAAAAACAATCCAACACCATTGTAGTAGATGTGCTATTGTCCTTTTTTTTTTCCCCCCCCCTCTTAACTAGTCATTTAATTATAACTTTTTATTAGAAAAAAACTCAATTTCTTAAAGCCAGTCTAAGAAGAAATTTTCAATCCTAACTTGAGCAAATAGTACAAAATCCTTAAATATTTTAGACTAAAAATTGAGTTAATGACTTAAAATATTGTAGATTTAAGGCACAATACATTTTGCCACAACTAGTATCTATAAATGTTAGTAAAAATAACAATAATTTTATAAATTTATCTTTTATTATGAAATAAAATTATGTGTTTTGATACTTATCTTTATTATTTATATCATTTTATTAATTTTATGTCACTAGGTTAAATTTTTTTTTTTTAGCTCATTAACCATTGTACAGCACAGTACAGCACAGCACAGCCCACTCCACTTTCTTTAGAGTTAAAAGATTCATTGGCAGTAGAGACAAATTCATGGGAGGTCTTTATGATGGTCATAGCTTCCATTTTGACATATATACCCAAAGCTCTCCTTGTTGGAATAGATTTTGAGATGAGAAACATTGGGTTTGAGATTCTGAGAGAGAAGAGGTGAGATCGTGAGTGAGAAGGAAATCTTATCTTATTACTAAATATATTTGTCTATATATCATTTATTATTTGGAACAATTTTGCACACAAATTTTTGCTTTAATTACAAAATTATTATTATTACTTATTTTATTAATTTAATAATTAATAATAATTACATTATTACATTATAAATATAAGATAGTAAGAATTTTATTTATGATTTACTTTCTTTTTTTTTTTTAGAAGAAGTTATATATAACCTAAAACACATAATAATACATTTGAATTAATTTTTTATTTTTATTAAGATCATTAACCACAAGTAGTATCATTTTTTTGAAAATAAATATATATTTTAGTTTATTTAAGACTTCTAGTATAGAAAATTAAATCATAAATAAAAAATTTATAATCTTATATTTTATCTTTCAAATATTTTTCCTTCTTTATTTGTTTGTCATTCATTTATTTTTTTTAACCCATTATTTTAAAAGAAATAAAAATAATAACATTTAATCATTATCAATAAATATATAAAATAAATAATAATGATAATTTTGTAATAAAAATAAAAATTTGAGTATAAAATTATCCAAAATGAAATTAATTTAAATTTTTGTTTTTTAACACATTATTTAAAAAAAAAATAATTGAAATGTATAATTATGTATTTTAAGATATATAAGATTTTTTATTAAAAAAAAGAGTAAATCATAAGTAATAAGACTTTTACGATCTTATTTTTATTATAAGATAATGTAATTATTATTATTATTAAATAAATAAAAAAAATAACAATAATTTTGTAATTAAAACAAAAATTTAAAAACAAAATAGTCCAAAATGGAAAATAACACTTTGAAATATATATATATATATATATAATCAACATTCTCAATGTTTTACATAATTATTATATTGTTTAATTACAATTTTTAAGATCTATAATTAAAAAAAAAAAAAGAGAGAATTATTTTCAAACATCTCTAATCATTGATAAATTGTAATTCTTGATCCTCACTCACACACACATATTTCCTCTTTTAACTATAGATACTGGCACGTTTCCTCAGAAAACCAAAATATTACAAAATTGTCACCCCATTTCTTTTGGCAGACTAACCATAAGGACTGTGACGCCTTTTTCTTTTGAAAACATTGGGGCATTAACGGTAATATATAAAGCCCCATGGGTGTTAATCATATCAAGTTATCAACCCGTGAATTCAATTCCTATTACAATTATTACTTCTTAAGTTCCAGCCTCCACAAGCACTTGCCGAAACATATTTGAGCCAAGTCAAACAAAGTTAAATCTTATTAGACATACATGAAACAGAGAAGGCAGCTCCAAATTACCTTATACTTTATACAGCAAACTTTGCAGTAACTTTGCAGTAATGCACTTGATCGAAATCAGTTGCTTTGTCAGAGTATTTTTTCAGACAATAAATTTTTCTATAACCCGTGACTTAACATATGCCAAGCACAAAATGACCATTAACAAATGAATAGGAGACCTCTGGTCTAGTAGATAGTACTTTCAGTTTTCATGCTTATAGTGACTCAAAATTTGGAGACAAGAAGCCTAATCATATCTGAAGTATAAACCACGGCTACAATGAACATTCAAGCTCTGTATATATGGCATACACGATTCACATGTTGAAATTTATTTCCTTGGTGAAAAGCTTACTTCTGCCAAATTGCATATCGGTGGCCACAGGTCGCAAGTGTCCACTCTTTGCCACTTGGGCACCATGAACCATCACCAATCTTCATGCAGATTTTCTCTCCAATTATTGCCGAGTATAGGTTAGGTTGGGCCTCCATAATCCTTATAGATGATCGACTGTGGATATCTTGACGTTTACGAATATCAATCTGCATAATAATTCGAAGTGTTCAGAAAGGAGAGCTTTTTTTGGGAGAGATAAGAGGTAAGGACCATATCAGAACTGTGTGAAATGCATACCAATTTCACAATCTGGTCATGTATGGAGCTGCCCAAATCGTAAAAATGGTCATAAAAAACACTTGGTATCCCCGGGTGCGTGAATATATATGCATATCCCTGAAATAACAATTGCCAGAGTATAATAATTGATAGAAAAGTACATGAAACGTTGGGGTAAAGTTAAATCGTTCTTTAACTGAATACAGCCTCTGGAGATCAAGAAGGAATAGGATTAGTTTATCACATGCATACAAGACTTGCCCAACTTTAACAGATCAGAAGTCTTCAATGCTGTGTTGTCCAAATTAACAATGGAATTGGGTCATTTTGATTTGAAGTTTTTGCTTTAGAAAACTTTGTACTAGTGACATAGTTTAGAATAGAGGTAGGAAATATGAGTTACGAAGTGTGGATGTTATGTATCCAGAGTCTTGCTTTATTATTTTTATCAATTTTTTTTCGGGAAGAGCAAAAAAGCCATCTTCTAATAGACAACCTCGACAAAAAATTAAGAGAACTCAAAGTTCCAAGTTACAGTTCCTGATTAACTAAAATGCAGGACAATCATAATTCATAGGTAAAATAAATCTGAATTGAATTTTTTTATTTTTTTTATTAGAAAAATCTGAATTGAAACTTGAACAAACAAATTACAAGTGGATGGCAAAGTTCACATACCTCCATAATATGATCAGAGGGAAACGGCCAATGAGCCTGCAAGATAAAAGAGCACATGATGAGGATAACTTTCTCTTGCATGAGACAAAATCTGAACAATTGTCAAAGCTCAATATTCGTACATGGTTATTAAGTAATATTGAAACTAGAGGCTATAGTGGGTAACAACTCAGTGTTGCTAGGACCGCCAACAGGCAGTTCAGCTTAAAACAGAACTGTCACAACATTTGTCTCAAAAGTACATCCAATGTAGTTCCATATTTCTCTGCACTGTAGGAGTAACTACCTAAATTCTCTCCACTCTCCAAATGAAAAGAATTCTAAAAACATTTCAATAGCCTGTCCTGACAATAAAAATGAAATTTTTTTTTACCTGTGTTGAGCCTGTATCATGGTTATCTAAAAATGTAACAGCCCTTGAAGGCCACCATCCCACTACACCCGGTGGCTTGCCTTTAGAGTCACGTAAACGCCAGAGTTGTCCCTTAATGGATTCCTGTAAGGCAAAACGTAAGTACTTGTTTAAACATAATTAAACTATTGGTGAAGATGGGGGACCAAAGGAACCGATGTGGATAGCAGATTGAAGAGAGCAATTAAATTTATGTAACTATTTTAAACCCGAGTTTATTTCACAATTGTGATAAATATAATACAGACATAGTGTGTACACACTTCAATATTTATAATAGACAAAATTTTGAAGGCATGCACAAGAGGGGGAACAATATCATAATATTCTATAAAAGCATCTAGAATTAAATAAAAATATCGGTAATGTTTTCATTTCTTTTCCTGCCATGTTAGGGCTTATGTTTCTCCACGAATTAATAGAGATGCTTCTTCTTTACTTGAAATGGAAGAAAAATAATTATTTCAGTTTACAAGCATTTGAAGATTACCTGAAGAATCCCTTTAGTTGTGAAGTCAAATGCAGTAGAAAGCTTCCCTGTACCATCAATCCAATTTATTATACGTTGTCTATGGCTATCTGCAAACATTAAGAAAATCTATTGAATTACATCTATTACAGTATTGAATCAAGATGGTGTCGATGAAAATAAGATACTTGATGATGTTTCCGAATCATACTAAAACAGAAATATCATGTTCTCGATGAAGTATGATACCTTGGTTGTAGTCCAAGCCCTGACCATTGTAGTTGCAAGAATCCCAGTACTCCCCGACAGAAAATTGTGGTTTTGCTCCTTCAATGTATTCTTTGACATACTTTGCGGAATAACTAAAAAAGTTCAAATTAATATACATGAAAATGAGAAGAAAAAAAAATCCAATTGAAGATAAATAATTCTATATGAATCCTCACCCTCTAACAAAGTCAAAACGAAAATCTTGAAAGCCTACATCGTGGCACAGCCACTGAAGCCAAGAGACTATATCCCTACGGACAAACTCTTGGCTATGATCAATATTTGGAACCCCAGGGAAATTGTCTCCAGTGCTTCGATTGCCCTGAAACATTACAAGTTTACAGCACAAAAGTATTCAACAAATTAAACAGATGGCACTCATTAAACTACAAGTGTATTAGATATTCCATTACCAATCCGCCACTACAACATGTGACAGCTTGTTCATCCCATGGTAGGGCAATTCCATCAAAACGGTTATACATTCCACCATTCCCTTGGGTAGTACCAACTCGATGATTGATAACTATGTCAGCCATAGCTCTGACATTGTATTGCTTCAACTTTTGGAGTAGAGCTTGTAAAGAGTTCTCAGGACCATATGCAGTACTAAGGGAATAAAGATTCTGGGGAAGGTAACCTGTAATTAAAAGGGAAAAACTAAGAAACACCACAACCTGGCAAATCATATGCAAAAAGAACTTAAAGTTGGTAGCTGTGCTTCAAACCTTCAGGAGCAAAGGACTGTGTAGCTGGTGGCAGCCACACAGACGTAAATCCAGATTTTGCAATGTCAGGAACTTTTCTTTCTAAATTTTTCCACCAATCATGCTTATGAGACTCCCAATTGAATCCCTGTAAACAAATCTTTCATCAATTAAAGGCGTCATAATTCCTAGCTGGCTAAAGACAAAACCATGGTATTTTATAATACACTTTTAAGTAGCTAAATCCTTCCAATGTTTTTCCCTTAGCAATGGAATATGTTATGCTGATGGTTTAATGCATAGCAGAAATGCCACAACAATGGTTTGACAAAGGGTTCTTGCTTTTTGAAAAACTTACTAGACAACCATATTTAAATTACCTGAAGAAGAATTTCTCTTCCATTGAGCACCAAAGCACCTGCATAGTAAATCACAAAGCATCCTCAGAAATCAGTAAAGGATCCAACTTTGCCTTTCTTGAACTAGGTCCTGCTTCTATATGCCACGTTTCATGCATATTCTAAACAAACTTTAGTAAAGAAATTTAAAAAATTTAATAATTATTTTATGCAATTATAATATAAATAATTTATATCCCTAATTTTTTACTTCCTAGCTTACTTGACATAATAATAATAATAATTATTATTGATCTATTCTATAAGTAAGACTGTAGGAAGTTGTTTACATCCTTCTCTCATGCAAAAGTCAGATCAATTGAGTTATCACGATTCCTTAATCCTACAAATCATTTTTGAAATTTGGAAGTTCATGAAATTAACAGATATATGAAAAAAGACCATAAATACAGAGATAATTCCAGATTTATAGGAAAGGCTTAAATTCCACTTTCTGATAATAAGCTTACCAATATCATTTTCTTGTTTACTGTCATTAAAGCCCTGCATTTAAACAAAAATATTATATCAGAAAATTACAACAATAATGTGCTTGTCAAATAGCATATTGTAAGTTGAAGGCTTTACATACATCATTACTAGGATGAACCATTCTGATTTAGTGTAGTAGTACTAGTCTTCCAAAACTTTGACAATGAATCGCAAAAATTATAACCCACGAACTAATTCCCTGCATGCACGTTTGGAGAGAGAGAAAAAAAAAGAAGTTTGGAGATTATAATCAATAACAGAGAAAAAGAAAGAAAGCCCTAGAAACTTCAAAGAAGAAGTGTACCAGAGTGAAGATTAAGATCGGAATGCGATTTCTGTATTGTGCGTTAGGACTATATATAAAGGCACTTGGAAAGTGGAAATACGCGGCAAGTTGTTCGAGGCCCCACTGATATGGAATTGGGCGTCAATTTGTTGCCACGTTAAGATCGATAGAGGTAAAGATTAAGGTCATTGTTGTGAAGAACGTCGATCATTTGAGGCTGTGACGCAATAAAAAGATTCCTCAACGAACTCTGAATTTCACAAATTGCAGATGCGACAGAGGAGGAGTTACAGGATTAAGAAAAACCGACTCGGTTTTCGAAACTACAAAAATAAAAAAGAAAGAGAGAAATTTCCCATTCAAATCCCTGTTCTACGAGGATAAAAAAAATCTCATGACTTAATTATTTAAATAATTTTATTTTTAATATTTTTAAAAAAATTTATATTCATTTCTTCCTAATACTAAAACAAAATTATTTATTTATTTTATAAAAAAAATATTTTTATCTTAAAAAAATTATAAATAAAACTTTACATATGTTATACAATTAAGTTAAAATAAAACAGAGTAAATCAAAGAGATATAGTGCTAGAAGAAATGCATTAAAAATGTCTTTAGAATTTCTCAGACAAATAAATATTGATTAATTTGGACAAAAGTCATGCCAACTAGCACGAAAATGTAGTTGATTTGACAATGAAATTTATTCTGTTTTAATTTTAAATAATAAATTAAATTATACCAAAACATCATTTAATTTTTAAAACAAAATTAACACACAAGATAAGTGAAAAATGAAAAGCATAACTATCAAATTTTTTTTGAATAAATTTATACTTCTTGTTAGATGGAAAAAATCACCATGCATGCATAACTTCATTTCATTGGCCTATGTCATCTTTAAAAAATTAAATGAATACAATCCTTGAATTTAAATAAAAAGATATATGCCAAGGCCTTAGTAGCCAAACGGCATTGTAACCACCATAATAAGGTAGAGCTTTCGAGTTCGAGGCTTGAATGTAGCCAAAAAAAAAAATATATATATATATATTAATTATTCAAATTTATATTTATGAAAATTATTAATAATAAACATGAGTTGTTTATGATTATGTCATTGATCCTAGTTTATAAATAAATTCATTTTTATTTTTAAAATGTACGCATAAATTTACTTTTTAAAATTATTCTTTTTGAACTTAGTATAGTTTCACAAAGAATTGATTTAAGCATTAAAATAATGCAACGCTACAAGTTATTTTTTTTTTATTGTGTGTGCTAATTACTTGCATGATGGACATGACAAGAATGCAGTTAACACGTAAATGAGCTTCAACACTTCTCATATGTGTTCATTTTTTATTTCTTAATAATTGGCCTTAACTAGGTGTATATATTTAATACATCAGTGAAATGATGCCTTACGTGAGACTTTGAATCTACAACTTTAAAAGTATGAGATACCACATTTATTACTAAATTAGTGAGTAACATGGACGTAACCAGAATTATTTTTTTAGGAGAATTAATTTATATTAAAATAAAATTTTAATTTTTTTATTTATAATATTAAAATTTATAGTTAATATTAAAAAATAATATAAATTTCAAAAATAAAAAAAATTATTTAAGTTGTGTCCGACGACGCTTTAGAGCATAAAATTCATCGATTATCAATTTAGATTCATTTTTTTCTGCAAACTTCAACAAGTAGTTTTTGAGATCGCTTACTTTTTTTATTAGTAGTCTCAATAGAAGTATCTTGGTTGATTGTTAGTTGTCTATTTTCTTAAAGAATAAATGAAGAGTTTTAAATGATTTAGAATTTTTATGAGGTTTATCTATTATAACCTACAAAAAAAAATATTTAATGTAAATTAAAGTATACAAATTAAAAATTATAAATTTAAATAGACCTAACAACAATTAAACAAAAAATTAAAATAACTAAAGAATTAAAGAATCAATAAATAAGTTATATCCCTAATTATTTTTCACCTATTAATAGTAATTGATAGTATATAAATTTAAAATAAATTTCATGTTCTAATATAACAATGATATAATATATATTTTAAAATAAAGAGCTCTAATTAATAATTTAAAGAAGAAAAAAAAATATTTAATAAAATAATGGTGAATTGTTATAAAAAAAGAGTGCTAAATATATATAAATTTATACTTAAATATATACTTAAATTAATAATTAAACAATATTTATCAATTAAAAAGTTTAAAAATTATAATTTTTAGGAGTATATAATACATAACTATTGTTATGAGTGTAAATTAAAACATAAATATTTTAAATATTTAATATTTTTATTTTTAAAGAAAAAGATATAATTATAATATAATATATTAAATTATATTTATATTATTAATATTAATTAAAATAAATTAAAAAAAAGGCTGTCCGGGCTCAAGCCCGGTACAGCCCAAAGCTAGTTACGTCTCTAGTGAGTAATATGCATGTAAAAGAAATATTTTTTAGTAAAAAAAACTTCACTAGGAGGAGGCCACTGCCTCATTGGGCATCGATAGCATGTCCCCTTAGATCATTAAAAATATATAGCTTAACTTGGACCAAGATATCCATCTTAAACTAACATATATCATAGTTTGATAGTTCGCACAGAAAAGTTAATAGCTCAATAATGAAAGGTGATCGTCTATCAAAACTCAAATTACTAACCTCTCGTCCAAAAGGTTACCTAATCACCTTGTGTATAGTATATTTGATTTTTCAACTCGTCTATCCAAGTGTATATGTAAGATGAATATTTGGTGCATATATATTTACATGCATTTGTATATGAAAAAGTTCTTTTTATTATAACTTAATGCAAATTACAATTTATATGACATAATTTAATTGATCATTGTTAGTAAGAAGTCTTACAATCTCTTTTTCATCTCATATTTTCAACTTTATATTTAATCAATAACTGATATATTATTTAATATATACTACAACTAAATACATAATATTTCACAAACTGAGTTATAAATGATTGATATTGATATGTATACTCGTTATCGGAGGCACAATAAATACAAAAATCTTTCATTATGCCTCCGTCATTATCAATGTCATATTCTGATATTCATATCTCACAAGTCACAAGTGATGAGAAGTAAAACTGATACAGTAATAATATGTATTACATAAAAGTAACTGATATTTGAAATATTGGAGTATTTATAAGAGGGACGAAGAGTACGTAATAAACTTATTTAGAGATATACCACCCTAAAGAATTTTATTCAATATTTGAATATATCAATAATAAATAATTTCTAGGGTAACATTTTACCAGTCACGCGTATCATTACTAGTGCGCTACATAGTACATACATGAGTGGCATGAATATAATAAGACACGTGCAATTACCATTTATCTTAAATTAAATTAAAGTAAAAATATTTTTTATTATAATATCACGTCGTAAAATAATGTACTTAAAATAATATAATTAATTTTTTAATAATAAAAAATTTTATAATTATTCTTTTATTTT
Source organism: Elaeagnus macrophylla (assembly GCA_029378325.1). Taxonomy (NCBI): domain Eukaryota; kingdom Viridiplantae; phylum Streptophyta; class Magnoliopsida; order Rosales; family Elaeagnaceae; genus Elaeagnus; species Elaeagnus macrophylla. The sequence continues at coordinate 11,000,712 of CM055649.1, read as the reverse complement.
ATATTATTAATTTTATATTTAACTAATAATTATTATATTATTTAATATATATTATAATTTAATATATATAATATATTATATTTAAAGTAAAAAGTTTTGCTTCTCTCGTCAAAACCTTGGGAATTAAGCTATCTATTATTTATTGCATTTGTCCTTGTCTGTTCATTTTTCGAGTAAACTTCAAACTGCCCTACACTTGGAATAGCTCATACAACGTTGAATAGAAGACGGTAAGCTGTAAAGAATTGACCCATTAGCCATTACTATGTTTGTCATGAGAAATTATTATTTATGAAACAACAGTAACAGATAATATGCTACCCTAATTTAATAAAATATAAAATTATCTTAAAAAAAAATTAATAAAACTATTTAAAAATATATTTCATAAATAATATCTCGTTTGTCATTACTTACCAGGACGGTTTATCGATGCATATTTGTCCATTTGTGTTGTGTTATTAGTGACATATCATTGTCCATTGCAATCTGTTTGTCCAGCCGTTTCTCTCGTTTCTCCGTTCCTATCTACCGTAAACTCAAATATATTTGGTAAGCATCAGACGTTGACGTACTCACGTTAAAACTCACGGGTAAAAGTCTTGTATATAATTATTATATATATTATCAATTTTAATTATTATATTTTATAAAATAAAAATTAATATTAAATATATAAATAATATCAATAATTTAAATTTATAAAAGACATTTCTCAGCTATGAAACGTTACATATGAGACAAAACAAAAGACGTGCTTCGAAGCTTCTACTTACAGACAGAAAATATTTCTACGTACAACGCAATAGGAGGGAAAGGTAAGCGTTTTTTTAACAGACAGATTTGTTTGCTTATATATAATTAAATTAATTTTAAAATATTTTATTAATTTATATATATAAATATATATATTTAATTTATGTACACTATATATAAATTATATATATTACATACATATGTTATAAAATTCAAAAATTGTTCTTCTTAAACAACCCTGTAACAAAGGAGAACTTAACTCACAAGTAATCCTTTAAGGATTTTTTTCTTGATATAATCAATGGATTGGGAAGTTGTCCTTGGACTCAAGAAACAACCAATACTGAATTGATCCCTTAGATGATCCAATAAACTTGAAAAAATTATTGTTTCTTTTAGGTGTAAAATTGATCATCTTTACTATCTATAAATATTGGGGAAACAGTTTGTGGTGATTGGATTTTTAATTTTTTTTTTCTTCATGATATTGTGTTTCATTAGTTAAAAATTTAAATCAACAAATTTCATAAAAAGTCATTAAAAGCCATTAAAGATTAATAAAAATCATTGAAAGTCTGTGAAAGTATTTAACAAAAATCTAATAAAATTCATGCAAATATCCATACAAATAAAAAATTTATAAAAGTCTTTCAAAGTCTATTACAATGAATGGATTTCTTAAGATTAAAAACTCGTTCAAATTTTAATTGAATACACTCTCAATTTATGCTAACCTTAACAGCATGAAACTAATTTACATATGTTAAAGATTTGGATTCAAGTTCTAATTATAGATATGTGAGATAAGTTGTATCAAAAAAGCATAGACTTACATACTTACATTACATATAATACATAGCAAAAAGGGAAGGAAAAAAAAAAACCTATGTGAAGCCTTAGAATTTATAGGATTAACTTAATTGTATAAACTAACCTTAGTCTTTAAGGATATAAAAGCTCTTAAAAAGGGGGGTAGAAACGCACATGATAAAGTGAAAGGGAGAAAATGACGACAAACAACTCGATCACTCGTTTCCTTTTAGTTTGGTACCAAAAAAAAAAAAAAATGACTAGGTAGGTCCTTTAGTGAAAACTTTGGTCCAAAAAAAAAAAAAAAAAAACTTTGTTAGTGGGGTATATAATAATGTTAACAAAGTCATCAATTTTTAATCGAATTCGAATTAAATTAAACTCAAGCTAAATCGAGCCATTTTAAATAACCTAAAAAAATAGAGTTAAGTTAGGGCCAACTTATTAGACCCAAATAAAATAAAATAAAATTTAATTTAAAAAAAAAAAATAAAAAAAAAGGCTAGGTTAAAATTAAAACAATATTTTTTCTCTTTTAGTCTTTTTATTTTTTATGATATATTAATTTTTTTTTCATTTTTTCCTTTGGAATTGATATGAAATAAATAGTTATAATTTATTCATTTTATCACATTATTATATTACATTATTTGATGTTAGTGCTTTTAGCATTCAAATCTACCTATTTTTTTAACAAAAAAAATACTCATCTTTAATTTTAATTAGTATTATGAAATTTATATCTTTAAATTGATTATGCATTAGCCTTTACAATAATACTTCAAAACTTTTATCAACATGTGTCGTGTTATTCTCTTTTCAACTAGTTCACTGCCCTGAGAATCATGCATTATGTAATTGTCAAAGTCACGTTCTTATGTGATATTTTATGTTATTTTGACTCTTCATTTTTTGATGAATATTTGTATGTCAATGATATGCGTAGAGAGTTTATTAACAATTTAGGATAATTTAAGTTTTGAGCCAGCTCATTTGTGTTTGATTTGAATTAGAGCTCATTTTTGCTGGATTGAATTAAAGCTAATTTAGGCTAGCTCAGATTGGCCAAACTCGCATGAATGCCACCCCTCATGACCACCCTATGTTCTATATTTCCATTTCATCAACTTGCCAATGGTTTGATTTTGGACTTTTATCTTGTTCATCCATTTGGCTAGATCCTTAAATGGTGGTGGTGACTTGTTGGCTAAAGTTAATTAACTTTTGGAACATTTAAAAAAGTAGGAGAAAGGTGAGTTCAATCAAGAGATGTTTGATTTTGACTTGATTATTATTGGTATTAGTCGTCAATGAAGGTTGGTTACTAAATTTTTTGGCTAATATAACCTTGGTCATATGTATGTTTATTGACATTTTATGATTGTTCTTGCTTATTGTATGATTTTGTTGTTACTTGAAAAGCAATGATGTTCTTTATGCTATCACCAATTTAAGTGTTTAATAATAAATTTAGTATCTAAATTTTATTAATAAAAAAATAGGATTACTCTAGATATTATGAAAAAAAAAATTATTTCATCACTTTATAGTTGCCAGGCAGCTAGGCCCATGTTATGTTATAACAACATAGTAAAAGAAGTAACTATTGACTTAATATAACACCTTTTTTACTATTTGTTTCATTTTTTCAAAACTCGCTTCACGTCATTGTTTTGTGCGGGTAAAGTTTACATTTTTGCCCTCAAGTTACTTCTTGGAGCTTTTAGTAGGGGTGGTAATTTCTGACATGACACGATAGCACGATCCGAACACGACACGACACGAATTTTTTTTAGTAAGAATTGATCAATAATTTTTTTATGTTCTTAAAAGTTTTGTTATTTTTTACTATTATAAATAAGTAACACAAAAAAAATTTAAGTAAATTTTTTAATATGCCAACCAACACAAAAACACGACACGAACACGAACAAACACAACATGAGCACAACCAATATGACACGATTGACACCCTAGCTTTTACTCGTAGTTTTTAGAGACTACTGCCAAAGAAATGAGTCTTGAAAAAGCTCACCAACTTTGACCCATCGATCAAAGCGCCCATCTTTTTCTCAGTCGAGATCTCAACTTGCTTCAGTGCTTTGCCCTCTTTTTGAATACATCTCTTGCTTATTTAATTTTGTTTCTATAGGGTTTCTATGATTCATCTTCTTCTTTCTGTTTTCTTTTCCTTTCAATTTTATGTATTATGTAATTTGCAGCAGACATACCCTTTTTTACTTCAAGTTTTCACCATGCTTTATTTGCATATAGTTCACCACTGTTATGTAATTTGCATTTAACTATCACCCCTTACTTTGTAGATATTTGTCTTTGGTTTATTGGTTTTTAACTTTTTAGTTGCTAATAAGAAAGGAAACTCATGGCTAGTGATAATACCAAGCTCTTTTTTTTTATTATTCAAAATTCTTTTACAATGTTCATCTTCACCGGCAAATGAAGCTTTGGTTTGTAAGTTTTGAATCCATCTCTTTCTTTCTCTGTTTTTTTTTTTTTTTTTTTTCTGCTTGTGTTTTAGGTTTTCCATGTTCTATTCCATTTATTTTTTTTCAATTTTTTTTATATGATTGGATTATTTCCATCCTTGGGCATATTCTTTGAGTTTACCTATAATAAATTTGTCCTTTTTGCCTTAGAAAAAATTTCAATTGAAAAAAAGGAAAGATAAAAGAGTTTTTTGGATTACGTTTCTCTCTTTATTTTGGGCCAGTGGATTATATATAACATATTATATTTTTGTCTATTTTTTTATTTTTAAGATTTGATGTTTTAGTAATCTTCATATTTTTTGATTTTTAAGATTTGATACTTTAATAATCCTTATATTTAATAAAAAATATGCATTAGACTCATATTATCAAGCTAGTAATCCTACTTTTAACAAAATGTACAGCAATAGTTTAATATAAAAAATATATATTTTATAGACAGATAATTTTATTTTTATAAAAATATTTATTATTTTATGTCTTATTTTATTTATTTTTGTTCATTTCATTATGAAAACAAACATATCAATCATAACAACTATGTCTACTTTCACCATCCTCTTTGTCCTAGTCTTGACACTACCTCGTTTTTTCGCCCACCAACCACCCTTCACTGTCTACTGCATAACAATTAAAAATATATTTTTTATTAAAATTAAAATTAGACAACTACCAACTTATTTAAATCATTATCTCTAGCAATGATCTTGACTACCGTCAATTCATTCTCTCAAATTTTTTCGCTCCTTATCCTTTTTTGATCACATTATGTTTGATTAAAGTCACTTTCACCTTAAGTTTGATCAAATATAAATTGGTTAAAAAGAATAAAGTAGATAGTAAGATCAAAGGAAATGAGCTGGTAGAAGTAATGATCAGAGACAAATATAAGTATTTCAAAAAAATTGGTAGTATTTCTAACTACAAATTCGTAAAAAAATAATTTTGGATTATTTTGTAGCAAATAGTAAAATTTGGTTAGTGGACAAATGAGTAAAACAGTATAAGGGGTAGGACAGGAAAAATGATAAATGTTGACAATAATTACTAAGATGATATGAGATATTTTTGTAATGAAATGAACAAAAATAAATGAGATAATGCATAGAATAATAAATATTTTTATAATGATAAAATTATCATTCTATAAATTAGGTTTTTGTTTTTTTTTTTCAAAATTGGATTATTGCAATACTTTTTGTAAAATGAGAGAACTACTAGTGTACTAGTTTGATAATATGGGTCCAGATGCATACCTTGTGTTAAATATGAGGATTACTAAAGTATAGAATCCTATTTTTTTATGTACTATGTCACATTCATATTTATTTTTGTATGTAACATGTTAGATATACTTTTATCATTGTATGTAACATATTACATCTATCTCTATTTTGTATATAATATGTTACACATTTTTAGTTGGGTTGCCAGAGCTCCATTAAAAATGTAACATATTATATCGAACTTTATCCATGTTACATCTATATCTATATTTGAATATATCAGGTTATATTTTCATATGAAGAGATCACAGAAACTCTGATAAAATCGTCACTAGTATCACCAGAGCTCTAATAGATCACTCACGTAATTATCGGAGCTTCGATAATGTTAATGTTGAAGTTGTCGAAGCTCTAGTTGGATTGGAGTCTTGAGAGATGAAGGGCAAGTATTTTTTAGTAAAACATTCCTTATTATATAAATAAAATTTTTTGGATATTAAATTAATAAGTTAAAAAAATTGTAACATTTGTTTAAGAATATTTTATTTAGGTTAATCACTTAAAAAAGAAAAAAAAAATCATATTGCGGTCATTAGAAGAATGAAGAATAAATAGATTTTGTTATTAATTTTTAATTTGAGCCCAGTTTGCAAATTCACTAACAAAGTATTGCACATTACTCTTTTTGTTTATATATATATATATATTTTTATTCAAAAAGACCTCCCTTGGATAGGCTGAATAGGACATTATCGTCACACAGCACGGTAAGTGTCTAGCGGCACCAGCGGTCTACGATTTAACTCGACAGAGTGCAAGGTTCGAGGCGGTGGTAGTGTACAAAGGCCACACCCACACGCAAGCCCAGAGGCCAAACAAGTCATGGGCTCGCCAAGCTTTGAACCTGCACCCTGCCGTGTAAGAGGACATTGTTGTCCTCCATTGTAAGTTTGTAATTTTTTTTAATAATTTTATAGTAAATTTTTTACTTAGCCTAATAATAATAATAAATATTGTCCTTTCCGGCTTCTTACTAGGGTTTTATGAGGGGTACAGAAACCAAATGCCAATTGCAAGTTGCCACAAAGGATAAACTAGAAAAACCTTTAATGGAGTTTTTTGATATCCAAACCTAACTCTCGGAACTAAAAATGGAAAAACCAGACACCAAAATGACAAGATCTCCACAGTCGTTGCCATCTGAAGAAACAGAGCCAAAGAAGCTTAAAATGTCCACTACTACCACCTCAGACGACGAAGGCACTAACACCACCACCGATACAGTGAGAAAACAAAGATATAAGCGCCGAAAGATTGCAATTTTCTTTGCTTATTGTGGCGTTGGATACCAGGGCATGCAAAAAAACCCTGGTGCCAAAACCATCGAAGGCGACCTTGAAGAAGCCCTCTATCTGTCAGGTGCTGTTCCAGAAACAGAACGAAACAATCCGAAACGCTGGGACTGGGCGCGCTCGGCTCGTACTGATAAGGGCGTTAGTGCCGTTGGTCAAGTAGTTTCCGGCCGGTTTTATGTTGACCCTCCCGGTTTTGTCGAACGGCTTAACTCGAACCTTTCCGAACAAATTCGGATTTTTGGGTACAAGCGCGTTACTGCATCGTTTAATGCTAAGAAGTTTTGTGATCGTAGAAGGTATGTGTATCTTATCCCTGTCTTTTCTCTTGATCCCAGTGCGCATCGTGATAGAGAGAGTGTAATGGCTAGCTTAGGATCTGGAAATGAGTTCGTTAAATGCGTAGAGTGTTCTGAGAGAGGGCGTAAAGTTGGGTTCTTGTTTGGGAAGCGCAGTTATGAATTGAATGGAGCGATTTCTGATTCAGGCATTCCATCAAACAATGGTGATTCAATGTTAGACTCTGCAGGTAGTGTGGATATTAAGCTTTCTTCAATAAATGGTGATGGGGAAAATCCCAACTCTGATTGTAGAAATGAAATTGAAGTTCAAAATTGGAGTTCTGATAAAATTTTGGTCCAGAATGATAGTAGCGAATTGGGTTCTAGGTCACCTAATCATACAACTGCCTCTGAGGGAGGACTTAATGGAGAGGGGAAGCCTCCAATGGAAAGTGGTTTCTGTTATGGTGAGAAAGAAAGGGAAATGTTTAATAGAATTCTGAAGTTCTATGAGGGCACACATAACTTCCACAATTTCACTACCAGAACAAAAGCCGAAGACCCTTCTGCACAGCGCTTCATTGTTTCGTTCAATGCCAATACAACTGTAACAGTTGAAGGCATAGAATTTGTTAAGTGTGTGGTTGTGGGGCAAAGCTTCATGCTCCATCAAATAAGGAAGATGATAGGGTTGGCAGTGGCAATCATGAGGAACTGTGCTCCTGAATCGCTGGTGGAGAAGGCCCTACAAAAGTAAGTACTTTGATCGAAACAGGAAGTGTGGCAGTTTTGGAATAATGAACTGTTTTCATGTATAAAGTTGCTGTTTTTACAATTATAATGTCTATGTCATTTTAAGATGATAACTATGATAAAGATAGTTCATTCCCTTCATTGGAATTTCTGATCTAGCATTCCTTGGTCCAAGGTCATGCTTGATATAAAATCATTAATGTAATTATTCAAAATTTCAGGGACGTTAGTGTTAATGTGCCTACAGCTCCTGAACTCGGGTTGTACTTGGATGAGTGCTTCTTCTCATCATATAATAATAAATGGAAAGATAGTCATGAAGAGCTGTCAATGAATGCATATGAAGAAGAGGCAGAAGAATTCAAAATGAAACATATATACTCTCATATTGCATCAACAGAGCATAAAGAAGGTGTTGTGGGTCTCTGGCTGCATTCTCTGAACCACCGAAATTATGCAGATTTACGTCTTGTGGACAATGAAAGTGAAAACACTACTGTTGATAGAAACTACGACAGTGAAAGCATTGATGGTAACAAAGATGGCAAAAGTGTTGATGCAGAGAACATAGCTCTTTGAAAATGTGATTTGTTTCGTTGGAAACCAGGTGTCTGAATGGCTCTTCATCTTTGTTGTATGCCTTCATTTTGAAAGTATTTATTTTTATTTACTTGTAGCAAAAACAGTTGGTACTTTACATCTTTTAGATACATGACCAAATTTTGTGGTCTGTTGTCATTCAATACGAGTTTGTGATATTTGAAAGTTTACTTGATTATCTGTATTGCGATACCTGTCAACATTTCATATCAGAAACTCTTTTCTTTATTTTGATCTAGAAATTTGATCATAGCCTTTTCATGTTAGCATATCTTTATATATTCTAGATTGTTATGAATTGATTGAGTGAATGTTTCCAGAAAGAGGGGAGCATTTGTAACATTTGATCATAGCCTTTTGGTCCTGAAATATCATTCCCTATATAAGATCTTAGTGACCCCTTGATGTGCTTTTCAACATCTTCCCCCCAAAAGAGTCGTCTCCTTTGAGATCTTGTTAGATGCTTGGTGGACCTTTCAACATCTACTCAACCTACAAGTGATGAATCCCTTGGGATTTCTTAAACTCCAGTCACTTGATGGTCCTCTTTAGAACATCAGTTCACAATATCAAATAAACAAAAATGATTAAGTACTCATTGGAGAATGTTAGAGACCCAAAATGTTAACGTACAAGAAGATTGTATGGCTACTATTCAAGTTGACCAAATTATAGGAGTAAATTGTACGGCCCAATGTACATTTTCCAAAAACATGTGGCTCAAACGACCCCGAAATCAATAAATGTAAGTAATTGTGTTTTGAATTTATTACTTAGGTTGTGTTTTCTTGCCCGTATTAGCAAGCCACTCGGAGTAATTAGCAAACATGTTAATACATCGATAGTTGGATACCAGATAGCAGCACCTTCCATGCCTAACCTGAAAAGTATAAATTGAAGCACATGTTAAACCTAAGAAGGCTAGAAATGACAGCTATGATGGAATAAAGATGGAATAAGTTTCAAAGGTTTGTTCCCTAATTCCAAAATTAGATAAAAAGGGGCATTCCGAGAATCGAACTCGGGACCTCTTGCACCCAAAGCAAGAATCATACCACTAGACCAAATGCCCTGTACTGATAAGCAATCACATGTATATATTTATGTAATAATTGTTTTTTTTATTTGTCTCTTCCTTTTGTAGGAAACTGCTGGTCTAACTTGCATGTCTTTTGCTGCACGATTACGTATGTATGTGAATAATGGTCAGTAACAAATCTAGAGTTTAAATGCATATAGCAGAGTTAAGCAAAGGTGGAAGAAGAAATAATCATACACGCATGTAAATTTTTACTAATACTTGAACAACAAATAAATCTCCACAAGAGCATAATAGATTTATAAAATGGTGAAACTGCTTAGTATTTCTCTAATAATGATAAATTGTCTCTCTATGACTGATATAAGCTATGAAAAACTGTGATAGACGTTACCAAAAATTCTCAGATTCTTCATTACAACTAAAGACACCCCCAATATTTGTCACAAGAAGTCCAAATTCAATGGCTAACTTTTCACTGTGTAAATTAATCGTAACTTTTATTTTCCTTTCTTCTTCAACATCAATCAAATACTACCAAAGTGATGTGATGAATCTCATTTTCATGTGCAATAATACAGTAAGCAAGGTTTCTAACAATAGGCTATAAGCTGCAAGTATTGAATTCCAATTTAGCTCTCCAAATACTTAAAGAGAATTATTTAGTGTCTGTTTTTTTCCCTCTCCTTTTGGGCTACTCTAACAGTAAAAAAGCTCTTCAGACCAAATAAGAAAAAAAATTATGAGAAGCACTTTTAGGCTAAAAAAACACAATTTGTACTTGCTGATAGAAATGTTTTTCTTTTAACCCGATTTTTGAAAAGACTTTGATCTAAAATCACTTTTAACAAAAGCATAAACAGGCGCTTGGTCTCCCTTATTTTTGCATGTATATAAAACATGAAGTGGCAATAGTTGCATTTTAACTGAGACTAGAGTAGATTGATTAAGCAATACAGTGCATTACCTCGTCTAGTTTTGCTTAACCAATCATAAAAGTGACATTAATCATCAGTCCTAAATCCATATCTTCTCGTGATCATATTAAAATTACCAATTCCAAATCTTTGCAAAACCATTTGAGAATAAACCGCAATAAGTGAATTCCATGAAACAATATTCCGAACGGGCATTTCCTCGAACATTTGGAAAGCTAAATCTATATACCCAAAACTCCTACATATGAATCAGAGATTTCACAACTTTGGCTTCCAAAAAAATAAAAATAAAATAAGAAGGCAATTGCAGTGCCAAGCGGTGAATCTACTTACCTTCATCAATAGCTCTTCCGCTAACACAAGCTGATATGGTTTAGATTCAAACTCGTTAGGTTCCATTTCCATTTCAAACTTATAACGCATTCAGACACTTAACCAGATAAAACCTACCCAAAAACCCAAAAATTAAATTATTCCAGGAGACAAAATACTTAGCAAGCATGTTACCAAATAACGCTTCTGCATCTTAGATATGCAGCTAAATTTGAAATAGCAAGAAACCCATCAAAACAAGTTAAATGGAACGTAGAAAGAGTTTAAAGCGATAATTTAGAGTCAAAAGAATAAATTATCGTCTCGAGAGTGGGCGGAAGCTTTCGTATTGAGGTAACAACTGGAATTGACTGACAACGAAGCTACTATCTGCCATAATCTCCCTTCCCTCTCCCATGGTTGAAAAGTCGGAAACTTTTTGTCCAAAACATTATTTGAAAACTTGTGTTCTTCGTCGCTTAACGAAATCAAATTCTCTCTCATAGTATTATTGCAATAATTTTTCAAAAAATATATACCAAATAATGGATTATAAAAAATAATTTATGGTGCATTTACTAGTAATTAGAATTAATAGGAATGTGAATAAATATGAATTAAAATTGAGAGAAAAGAGTATAAAACTAATTTATTTTTTATCTTTATTAAATAATTGTAAATAATCGAAAAAAAATTATTACTTGACTTTAATAATATTATTTTAAAAATAATAATAATAAATAAAATAAAATATTATTATGGATATTTTTGTAATTATATTTTGTAAATTTAAAAAATAAAATTAATAATATTAAAGAGATAGTAGGAAACTAATTAATAAAAATGATTCTTAAATTTTAAAATTTTATTTTCTTTCTATTATTTTTTATAAAAAATAAAAAAAGAATGATTCATTCCTTTTCATAATTAATAAACACCCTTAAGGCCTTAATTGGTAAAAGTAATCAGCATTCCTCCATCTGAAATTGCAGTCATTTAATCATACCAACTCACTTGATACAATAAATTGTATTAGAGGTGTAAAAAAGGACGGCACGGTCCGTCAAATTAACATATTGTGTTGATCTTTAGCCCGTTAATTAGTGTACCGTGCTAGCCCTTGGCTCTTATATGGGCCGTGCTGTGTCTCAGTTCTTGGTCCATGGGCCTTAACGTGCCGTGCGGGGCCCTTTAGACTGTTCTTAAAGGGCCGGCACGGTCCGTGACCCCTTTATTTCATTTTTTTAATATATTTATTTAATTATTTAGTTAAAAATTATTAATAATGCTTTAAAAAATTAAAAGTAAGAGTCGAACTCTTAACCTCTCATTTTATAGATTGTTAAAAATTCATTAGATTACGTCCAATTTTATTTAAATGTAAAAAAATTATTTATTTATTGGTACTTTTTTAAAATTTATTTTTAAAATAATAAAATTTTGAGTGCCGTGCCGTGCTACTCATTTTGGCTAACGGGCCGTGCCATGCCATGCCGTGCCGAATTTTTGGTGTGCCGTGCCAGCCCTGTGGGCCAACGTGCCAAATATTTAACGGTCCGTGCCGTGCCGACCCGTTTAACACCCCTAAATTGTATCGTTTATTTGATGAAAATAATAATAATTTTCTATGATTATATTATTTTTATAAAAATATTCTGTATCTTTATTACGATAAATTGATGGTATTTTTTGAAATAAAGGAAAATAATTAATTTGTTCTTTTATTCTTAATGATTTTGTCATTAATAAAACAATCCATAAATTAAAATTTGAAAAAAGTAACAAATATAACATACTTTAAAACTCGTATAACAACAAAAAATAGTATTTATAACATTAAACTACAACACTAATTCACATCTCTCTCAATTTAATAGTAGAACGGATGTATATGATGTTTAGGGGGGGGGGGGGGGGGGGACGTGTGCCCCCTTATATGATACAACATGTAATTTTATAGGCAAAATTCTATAAATTTTATAAAATTTAGATCATATTTAACATATGGTACCCTTTTTAATTTAAATTTTAAGTTCATAATTTAAGTATAAAATCTTAAGCTAAAATTTTATGTGTAAAATTAATTATTTTTATTTAAAACGTAATAAAATAATAACAAATTCTATATTTTGATATTTATTTATTTAAAAATTTTAATTATTAAATTTTTAGCTCTAATATTCAATTTAGTTTTTAGTTCATAAGTATTTTATGCAAATTTTGCATTATTAATTATTAATTAATGTCCTCTCTGATTTGATAGCTATATCTGTTACTAGTTTTAGGGGTATCATTTTATATAATTTCTCTTAAAATTTTGTGAATCGGACATAGCTAATAATTTGCTTTTTTTGTTTATGTTTATGTTTTGAAAATTATTATTTTCAAAGATAAAAAAAACACAATGCCAAACCAATTGAATATCTAAATAATTTAACCTTATTTAATGCTATAAGTTTTGCTATGGCAACGGGGCTTACCTTGTTTTCTTAATGCTTCTGAAACACATTTAGAGCATCCATTTAATCTTGAAATGTTACAGATATTTAGGAATAAGACTAGGTCATAAAAACAGCAAATTATTTGCTGGTATTAAACTTTAAAATTTCTCGCATTAAATTATTATATTTTGCTAAATGAATTACAAAATTGCCCTTATGACTTTTCCAGGAAAAAAAAATTAAAAGGATAAAAGAACTTGTAAAAGAATAACGACTTCTCATTGTTATCTTTCGAATAACAAGAGCTCGTGTGCATTTGAGTTGCCGACACTTCTATTGCGTCAATTATTAATATCTCATATGCTCAAATAATAATACTAAGAAGAAGAAGAAGATTTGATATTAAAAAATTCCTAGTCAACAAGCTTAAGCCACCCAGTATATATATAAATATATATATTCTTATTATAAGTATTATAAACATGTGTTAATTAATGTATAATACATATATATTTAACGTACAATTTCTAAAGTTTGAATATTTTTTTGATTTTATTTGAAAGATTTGATAATAAATTTAAAAATTATATTACAATTAAATATTTTGTAAAAAAAAAATATCTATAAATTTTATACAAAATATATCTTAAATTTGATAAATACAAACAATAGCTTACTCCTTTGTATGGAAGGACAGAAGATGTTTAAGTGGATGAAACATAAAACACATGACCCACAGAAAGATCTCTCACATATTTTTATTTATTTATTTATTAATAATTCTCCTTCTTCTTCTTCTTTTTTTTTTTTTTGTCGTTATACACGCAAATGCAATGCAAATGTCAAAATCAATTCACTCAAATAGCCCTCATTACCATTAGCATTTATAAGCTCACATCCACATTATAATTATCTAAAAAGTCCACACTCAGAAGGGTTTTTTTTTAGATGCTCCAATCGCGACTTGAAACTTTTTTTTTTATCCATATTTTATAAAAAAAATATAAAAAATAACTATATTTTTAAATAATTTTGGATTAATATATATGATAATTTAAAATTTTCACTTTGATCTTTTTAATATTATGGATAAGTAGAAATAAAATTTTGACATTTTGGTAGAAAATAAGCAAAAATAAATGGCCAAAAAAATATTAATATTTTAATTAATTTTTTTTTAATAGTAAGTAAAAGCCTTGACTGGATACAAATTTTTTCTTTAGCATTTCATATTTTAGTTATGACCAAAATAATAAAAAACTTTAATTAAAATATACATTTTGACCATTTTAGCCTTCCTTATTCTATGTTTAAATGTCAAAATTTTATCTTTCTTGATCAATAATATTAAAAAGGATTAAAGTATAATTTTTGTTAATTATTATAATTATTAATATAAAATTATTTAAAAATATGATTAATTTTTAATACTTTTTATAAAATATAGGTACTAAAAAAATACCAATTTCCTCCTATATCTCAACTTTTAGGAATTATTCATTGTAATATGTGATGATACAATACTTTATATCTATAAAATATAAGTCTAGTGTAATAACTTCTTCAAAAAATACAAATTTATCCGATAATTAATTATAGAAGTAATTAATATAATTGATAAAAAATATATTCAAAAAAGAAGACCTGCTTTAACTTTTTGACTTATATACATTAAATGGTAGAATAATTAAATAAACATTAATTTAATTATATGTCATAAATTTTTTATTTATAAATTTTTATTTTTAATTTTTTTTTTAAATATATGTTATTTTCTTAAAAATAAAACAACATATATTATTTTTTTACAAAGTATGTTTTAGAAAATTAAATTTTTTTTTTTTTCATTTTTTCGATGACAATTAATACTTCCCCAAAAACAATCGTGCAAACCGCGTATAATAAAGATTCGTGTTACTTAGCATGGTTCAAAGTATTAGGGTGGAATAGCAAAGTTGTCTCTTTTACAACCCATACGATGAATTGAACTTATTCTCATTATTAATTTATATTATTTGATGTATTAAAATATATTAACATATTAGAACAGGTAAAAAGTTTTAGAAAACAACAAAATTAATACCTCTTAAAACTTGTAATAATAAAATTAATATTTCTTGTATTTAAATTTATATTTTTATAATTAAAAAAATAATTAATATGTCATTTTTCTTTAAACACTCGTTCAATTAGAATTAAACGACGATAATTTAGACCCGTTCAATATTAAACGTTCAATATTTTATGTTCAAATTAAACGTTCAATATTATTGGAGTGTTAATTTTGTTACTATAAATTTTAGAGGTGTTATTTTTGATAAATTCTCAAAAATTTTTCTATATAATAATGAGAGGTGATATAAAATAATAAGTGTTTGTACAAAAGTAACTGCAAATTTAAGGTACTTTGCATTCTTCTAACTCATATAATCATATATGGTCAATAAATATTTACCAACGCACCAGTTGTTGCATTTAATCTCTCAACCAATTTCTTGTTCTTTGCAATCCCTATCCAAAATTAACCGGACAAAAACGAAGTCTTCAAAATGGGGTCATAAGTCATACAAGAACAAATTCAGTTCTTTGTCTTTACTTCAGACCCATATAGCCTAAAGCCTTAAGCTGGACTTTTTAATCGAGTTATATTTATTCTCATCTAGAACGCTAGATTCATATAGTATCTATCAGTTAATGAAAAAGAAGAAGTTAAAGGTTGCTTAATAATAATAATAGTAATTAATGTTGTGTTGATACGTAACATGAGTCTTAATTACCATCTTGAGGTCTCAATCTTTTCAGATTGAGTCACTATGGTACAATATCAGGAAAGTACAATTGAAATCGGATGTTTTTTTTAGGGTTGGAGATATGAAATATTAAAAGGGAAGAAACCTTGAGCTAATAATTTCCAATTTACATATAGGCTATAGCTTCATGACATGGTACCCAGTGCCATTTTTGTCAAACATTAAACATTCATCTTGGCATAAATATGTTATTGAACTAATTTTGTGTGGAGTCTCTAACATGTCATAAAAGTCTTTTAAATTATGTTATTTAATTCATTAGATTAGAAATAATGTCATAAAAGTCTTTTAGATTATGTTATTTAGTTCATTAGATTAGAAATGATGTCATTTAGTTATTTAGCTTTGTAAAAAAGTAAAAAAAAACAAATTATATATCATTTTAATAATTTTTCTATTAAAATATTACTATTTTTTGTCTAGTGATTAAAACACAATTAAAATACGAATATTTAATTAGCATAAAAGTAAAATTTAATATAAAATTATTTTTTAAAAAATCAATAATAATAAAATTACAGAAAGTTATTTAAATATATATTTTAAATTTTAATAAATATTAATAAAACATTAAAATAAAACAATGAAAATTAATAAATATTACAAATGAATATTTTGTGAAATTTTTTCATATTAATTGTGACTTATCATTGTTAAATACTCATGTTTTAATCGCGTTTAATCACTTGATAGAAATTAAATAATACAAATGACATAATTTAAGGAACTTTTATAACATTTTTCTCTTTTGTAAAATGTAATAGGGAAGACTCTGGAACCTTGTTCACTTATAAGTGAGGAAAAACCGTATGTGACCATATTGAAAATTATCCTTACAGGAATGTATGCTTGTTCTTTTCATTTACTTGTATGAAGATATAAATCAAGCTTATTATTTTTTCAGCAGTTAAACTATGAAGGGGCAAAAAAAAAAAGAAGAAGTATAATTAACAACGAACCTATATATGGCCAAAACTTTGAAAAATTAATAGAGATCAAAAGTTCAAAACAAACCTCAAGAAGAAGATTAGAATAGTTGATCCTGAAATGAAATTGACAAGAGTGTCTGGAGAAGAAATGACAGAGGCCTGAGATATTGGCGCGGCTCAATCAGAAAACAAACTTGTTAATAAATTAATCTTCAGTTTTTTTTTCCTCTCTGAGTGAACCGGGCCAACATCACAATAACTCTTTCAAGTAAGAAAACGTTTCGTTGTTTTCAATTAACTAGCGATAATTTTTTTGGTACCAAAAAAATTAAGGTGAAGAAGTATAACATGAGATGAATATGGTTTGATGGAGCTATAGAGAAATAGAGGAAGGTGAAGATCGTAAATTTAAGGAGAGAAAGTGAGCGAGAGAGACGGAGCTAGGTTTTGAAGATCCTGAAGTGCATTAAAAACCCTAAGCTAAGGGCCACCAAAACCCACAACCAAAGGCCAGAGCATTGAATACCAATTTGGTTCCTAGCTAGCGTAGCCCCATAATATTCTCTCCCTCTCTCTTTTTATTTCTGATTCTGAAAACCACAGCCACTGAACCACACATACCTCTCTCTACATAAATGAGGGAATCGTAAGCCTGCTGGTAGTTTGAATCAAAAGCAGAGGGACAGACTGCTCTACATTAATTAAAAGGAGTCACCTTCATATCGATATTTATGCTTTTTTACCTTCACTACTGTTCCTGAACTGCTTCTTCGTTACTATATGTGGAGCTCGATTGATCATGTATAACGAGAGTTCACTGCATTTGGTTTCTAGGTTTTTTTTAGCTCGATATCTATAAATATAATATATAGCGTTTTGCATGTGAATTATAATTTTTTTTTTTAAATTTCTGTAACATATTTAAAGTTTATTTGATATAACGACAGAATAAAGAATAAAAATTAATTAGCAATAAGTTTTTTTTTTTTTTATGTGTGATTCAAATTTTTAATATATAGTATAGATTAATGACCTAATCCTTGAGTCAAATTAGGTTCACCACTATGTAGCATTTTTAGAGTAATGCTGTATATTCGAACTAAAATGTGTACTTGATTTTACTAAGTGTATATGAGAGACACATTTATCAAAATAGTATTAATGAAGAGAAATGACATAATTTTCCACCAACTAAAATAGAATATTTATTGTATATTTGATATACTATGTTAAATATAATTGTATTAGATTGAATTGTATTATAATTAATTTGTACAATAAATATAATTTATTAGTCGGATTAAATTTATTATTTATATTTTAATAAAATAATTTATATTTAAAATAGTTTTTTATTATAAAATTTATTTAAATTAATATTTAATTTATTTTTATATTTTTATTACATTTTTAAAAATAAAAAAAAAATTTTAATTTGAGATAAAAGAAAAAGTTAAGACATATAATTTTATAATTGAAAATTCAGATAAACTAAGTTGATTATCCAGTTCGGTTAAAACCCACACTTCGTAATCGTACAATTTTTTTTATATAATTGTATTATTTTTATACTATATAATATGATATAATTTTATAATAAAATTTATAATTATATATAAATTATATAATTAAAATATTTAATACGATGTAATAAATATATGATGTTGAGATGAAACCCAACCGGTATATTAAGAGGTTTTTTTATTACTTTATCTATCGGGTTTTACCGATACACTCACGTTAGATTTTCAATATTCCTTTTGATGAAAAAAGACAAATTAAAATTTAACTAATAAAATAATGACAACATATAATATCGTTACTAAGATACTTAGAGTTTTTCTTTAAAAAAAAAAAAAAAAAAGTTTATTGCAATATCTGTCGTTTGCTTGGGCATGCAGTAGTCATGCAAAGATTCACTTGTTTTCCCCTTTTCCTCTTCGTAATTTTAAATCGCATGCATCATCTTTTGTACTTGCTACGAGAGTTTTGAAATTGTTTGGACTTTACAGTACTATAAGATTAAGGATTAACTGGAGATTAATATTAAATCAATAAACTTATTCAATTTAATAATTTTTTTAGAAGTGTGTTTAAAACAAATAATTTAAAATAAAATGATTTAATTAAAAATATTTTAATAAGAAGCATTAATGTATTTGACATAAAATTATTAGAAATAATTTAGAGTAAAATTTTAAAATCACTTTTAATTAAAAAAAGAAACGGTTTTAAACAAGCTCATTGATGCAAAATGCATTTTGATACGAAAAAACTTGGGTTTGAAAAAAAACATAAATGTCTTAAAAGTAAATGTAAATGTTTTGGGCAAAATTTTGCAGGATTTATTTAGTTAGAGGTAGAATGAAAACAATAAAATAAAAAATAAGAAATAAAAATTCATATTTTTTAAAAGAGACGAGAGTAAGGATAGAGATTGTATTTTTCGTCACATTCTCCAAAACTATCTCCGTCATTTTATTAAATATATAAATTTATTTATATTTTTTAATAAATTAAATTACATAAAATTCAAACTAATTTTAAATAATGCATTATATATTACGTATTATATCTTTAAATCATGTTTTTATTCTTTTAAAACATCAAGAATTATTTTTTAAAAATTATTTAAACTATTTACTTAAATTCAAAAAATTTATAATTAATATAATTATTTTATAATTTATTTTTATTATTTCAAACTAGTTTGTAATAAAAATTTATCAATATTATTTAGTATAAAAAGATTATGTATTTATTTTTTTTCTTCTTATCATATAAAACTATTTATTGATTATAAATTTTATTTTCTTTCTCATAATAAAATATATATTATTGAATAGTTTTTTTTTTTTTTTTTTTTATAATTTTTTATATAAAAATAAAAATTACTAAGAAATTAAAAATAATAATTTTAGTATTATATGGATTCTTGTTCTTCATTTGGAGGTTCTCATTTTTACTGAAATTTTTGATATATCTCCAATCACAACAGATTTGTTGTATATGTTACAACGTATCAATTGTACACGTTTAAAATGTGAATGACAATAAAAAATTTAAGATTTATTATTTTTAAAATATAAAAATATTGCCGTTATCAATAAAAATTATGAAAATTTTATCAAAATTATAAAATTTATTTGTAAAAATTTATAAAACATTTAACCAATCAAATTTATTTATATTTTTAAATTAATTTCTTATTTAATACACATATTTATAAATACTTGTAGTTTTAGTTTCATCAATAAGTCAATTAATTGATATGAAAAAAAAATAGTAATTAAAATGTGAAATAATTATTTAAAATACAATTGTAAAATTATTATAAATAAATAAACCTTGATGATACATATTATAATTTAAATTATAAAAAATAAAAATAATAAGTAAATTAACAAAAGTAAATGTGATAAATGGGGGTAAAAATAAAAAATAAAAAACTGAAAAAAGATTAAATATTGACTCAAATAGATAATGAGATAGGATCAAGATCCTATGTTTTTTAACCTAACATTTTACATCTATTAATTTAAGAGTTGTAATTTAGGGAAATAATTTTTTCTTATTTTTTCTCTGTATTTTTAAATCTCAATCTTTAGATGATGATGATAATGTCAAAAATTAGATAAAAAATATGGACTATTAATTATATCCTATAAATAATATATTGATTAAAGACAGAAAAATTATAAATAAAATTTAAAGGTAAACGACATTTTGTCAATATTTAATATTTTATTTACATTTCATGACAATATTTATAATGTCTACGATATTCTTGCAAACAAGCCATATTTTCTTTTTGGACATTTGCTTGACATTTTGTCCAAATGAAATAGATATTGCATGTCTATGTTGAGGTGACCAAAATCTCGATATGTCGCAATAATGTCCATGATTATTTCAACTTTGATTACAACATATATCAGTTCAGCAGGTCACAACTTGGGTACAATTGATTATTAACTTTCAATATAAATGTGTTATTAGCAACAACAACAAAAAAAAAAAAAGAAAAATCAATATAAATGTGTAAACATAAGTGCTGTATATACCAAAAATCATGAAGAAAGAGATCGAGTTTAAGCTAAAATTGATTTGAACTATTTACTTTTGATAATTAATTTATATTAACATTAAGAAAGAAGAATCAAGAGAAGAAGAGAGGAAAAGGAGGCTAGGGTTTTTATTGAACTAAAATTATGCACTTAACATATTACAAGTAAGCTTTTTATAGGCAAAATAAAGAGACAAAAGGAAATTACCAAAATAGAGAAATTACAAAAGGAAATTACCAAAATAACTTTACAATGAAGATATTACTAAAATAACCCTATAAAAAAATATTAATTTACTCTAATAACTTTCTCACCTAAAATTATTCGAAAAAGGGTAAATCATTCAATATTAATGGTGCAAATTCTTTGTGGGTATTTTGCTCTATGAAATGAATATATAATATAAATATATAAAAACATTTGGCAAAAAAAATTATATATAAAACATGAACATGAAACAAGTGAATATGAATATATAAAATGAGTGGTAAAAATATATGAAAAATTATAAAATACGAGCATTTATATGAGGTTAGTTACTTTGTTAGTTTCTAATATTTATTTAATAATAGATTATAGTCCTCAATCTTTTTTTTTTATTATACAAAATAATTCCTAAATTTTTAAAATTTTGTACATTTAATCTAACTTAACACTTTTCATTAATTCCTGAAGTGAACGTTAAGTTTTGATTATATGTTACCTCATGTACGTCATTTTAAACCTAATTGTTAAACTAAGTCACAAAAACAAAAACAAAAAATATCCTAAGATTTGTGCTATCTGTTAGAACTCAAGCTCTAGAGTGAAAAAAGTGGAAGGGAAATTGTATTAGAGATTTTCCAAAGTAAAGATAAAAGAAATAAAAGACGAATACTTGAAGTTTGAGCGACAAGAGACCGACACCAGCATGGCCAAGGCGCTCTAGCGCTTGATGTTTGCCAAGTATCAACTGTTGCCATCGACCTAATGAATATTGAAGTCAGTTCCTCCGTTCTCAACGATGAGTTTATCACCCACTGACTTGGCCTCATCTCCTTCACTAGCCAACCCGTCTTGTTTGTGCGCTTTTTGCATGACTGTGACGCCTACAATGGTGATTGCCAATGCGAGTTTTACTTAGTCGAGTTCCACCTTCAAGCCAAGTGCATTTCCTTGTTGTCCCCATCTATTTTTTTGCTGTCTTTTATTGTTTAGGTTCTGATGGATATTTAGATTAATTAATAAATTAAAAAAAACTAGAGTTCGTGCCTCAAAAATAAGCCTTATTTGCAAATGGCTTATATTGTTTATTCACTATTATTTAGGTTTAAAATTTTGGCCAATCAACGTTCAGTTTAATGACTCATGTGATATCACGTTAAAATTTAACGTTCATTTTAAGAATTAATAGAAATTGTTAAATTAGATTAATTGTGTGAAATTTTAAAAGCTTAGGACTATTTTGAATGAAAAAAGATTAATAACTAAAATATATTTTATTGAGTAAATATGAGGGATTAATTGAATAGTTAATTCAAGAATAAGTGAAAATAACCTAGGTTAAGTAAGTTGGAAACTTATATCTATTAATTTTTAACTTGTATCTTAACAGTTCATTAAGTTTGTTACAGGAAACCAAAATTCCTAATTAGTCTTAGTCTATAACATTGTTAAAATAATATAGCCAATAAATTTCTCCAGGATTACACCTCACCTAGTTATAAATAACACTTGAATGACTTTTGGAGGTAAAAAAAACACTTAACTAGGTAGTGCATCCATTTAACTGGATGTTAATCAGCATAAACCTCATGATTTGATTTAAAATATGATATGGTTGCGAGGTTGTTGAAAGTTTAAAAATGTTTAAAATTGTGCTAAAGTTTATAATTATGACCATCAAAATTGATTACTTGCTAATAATTGTGTATTTTGAGAATTATGGTGGATTTTGAGAATTGAACTTGACACCGTGAGTAAGAACTAAGATTTTGGTTGTTTCATTAATTTTGGATATTTTTTTTATCATTTTTTTGATCGATTTTGTGATTTTATTATTAAATAAATTTAATACTATATAAATTATTTTACTATTCTTGGCTCAACATCAAAATGTCGGTCTAACAAGATGGAAGTTAAAAGAGAAAAATTATTTATAGTTATTGAAATAAGTAGAAAGTGATTATATGTTATTTTAAACTAATAAAATAAATATTAATATAATTACTTAATATTTATAAAAAATTAATTAATAAAATTATTATAAAATATACTCTATAAATAATAAATAATATCTAATAATCGGGTAGGAGAACGAGAGATTACAACGATGGTGTTAATATTGAGTGTTGGTGAC
This sequence comes from Elaeagnus macrophylla, assembly GCA_029378325.1. NCBI lineage: Eukaryota > Viridiplantae > Streptophyta > Magnoliopsida > Rosales > Elaeagnaceae > Elaeagnus > Elaeagnus macrophylla. Next base: position 10,977,550 of record CM055649.1, on the reverse strand, counting down.
AATACTATTGGTTGGAGAACTAACTGTGCAACTGTGCTCCCCATGAAAGAGGAATTTAAACTTTAGCAATTCAAAAACTTTATTTTAAACAAAATCTTAATATTAATACAAATTATAGTATGTTATGTATTAAAATAAATTTTAAAATAGTGATTTTTTTTATATAAAGTTTTTACGCATATCACATTTTGTTTGTTGTTGTTGTTCAAATACACACATCACATTTGAATTAGTATAAAGTGTAAATTGTTAATTTATTAGTTCCCACCCCCAAAAACCTGTTCGATCTTCAAATTCATTGCAACTTGAAACACCCACCACAACAGCAAACAACAAAAGATCACCTCTTTGATTCTTCTTTGCTGACAATCGGCCATGGAAGCCCTAAGCTCTTCTGCTACCATCCTATCTGCTTCTCCTTCTTCGCTGTTCATATTCTCCCCCAAGATAACGGAATCACCGCGATTCGTTCGATTCTCTTCGTCTTCCCAGAGTATGTCCGATTTTCCACGCTTTTTCTGTGCGCAAATTTCCATATTTTATTTTACTCTTTTAGCCGAATTCATTTTTATATCTTCTGTTTAACTGATCAGAGAACGATGACAATTTCGAAATCCAATCCGATTCCAGCGAAACTAGAATCGTTCCAATCTTCAGCAAACAAACTTTCTCAAAGGTAAACCGGTAGATATTCATTGAAGTCTCTACTTTTTGTTCAATTCATGGTCTGATATATAATGTTTTGAGGGTTTTTGGGTAATCTAATAGGACGATGCCATGGGATTGGTTCTGAGTGCGGCATCGATCAGGGGATGGACGACGGGTTCAGGTATGGAAGGTCCTTCGGTTCCAATTGGAGCAGGGGAAGAATCCAGTACGGAGAGGATATCGACCTTCCCATGGTCTCTCTTAACCAAATCGCCGCGTAGGCGGATGCGAGTTGCTTTCACTTGCGACATTTGTGGTCAGAGAACCACTCGTGCTATTAATCCCCATGCTTACACCGATGGCACTGTTTTCGTTCAGGTAACGTTTTGATCGCTTTCACTCTTTGTTTGGATTCTCAGAAATTTGAAGTTTATTTGTTAACATAAATTGCGACAATAATGAATTACAATAGTTTGTGGAGATTTGTCTTTAATTTGCTCTTCTATGTATTGTGCAAACTCTATTACAAGTTGCCTCGTCTATGCAACATCAACCTATTACTGCTATCCTGTGTTCATTTTTCATTAAGTACTTGTATGCAAGTAGGGGTGGCAATTCGTGCGGGCCGAGCTGGCCCGAACAAACCCAGCCCGAAAACACGTGGCCCGAACACGGCCCGAATTTTATTTGGGTTGATATACTGAGCACGAACACGAATTGATAAATTTTGGGCTGGCCCGAACTAGCCCGATATAATATTACATGTGCTGTTTGGCTTTGAATTTTGATTAAAATGGTGAAACGTCCCTGTTATAAATTAATATAGTACTTTAATATGAGCCAAAGGACCTCCAGTGAAATGTGATATTATGTAATTATAAATTTACATTGTTGGAGATAAAGCTTGCATTTCAAGAACAATATGCCGTGGAAGCTATGATGTATTTATCATCACAGAACCTATTTCTTGTACACTATCCTCATTTGTGAAGCATCACATTTTATGAGCCAAAAAATTACTTGCTCTTGAGACTACAACATCTAATATAATGGAAAACTTCACCATAACAATATATAGAATTGTGCCCCTCTCTGTAACACATCAAAACAGGGGATTGAGTTGCCAAGACCAACCTTTGATCTGGAATGCTTCAATCTTTCACCTTTTTACTTCTAAATATTTTAGATTTTGACTTTGAGAGGGAGACCATACTTTAAATTATAGGTTCACTTCCTGTGATAGGATGAAGTTAGAAGTTGAAGATCAGGGCAGCTACCAACAAATAGCACTCTGTCATCAGATTAATAATTGGACGATAAAACCTCCTGTGAAAGAAATGCCTCAAATTAAATCAAATACAATCTTCAATTTGTTTACTAGTCAACACATGCTCACAGAGATTGGAGTAAGCCATCTTAGAACCATGAAGTGAGCAAAATAATTAGGCATCGAAGAGCAAAATGAAGAGCACTAATCTTGAGCAAATCTGACATTTAAGCATCTGAACAGATTTAAAAAATTAAATATGCTCATATATAATATCTTTCATTTCTATTTACAAAAGCTGCATTAATTTAAAAAATGATACCTTTGTTTTTGCTACTAGACGATAGATATCAGGAACATCAGATTGCTTGTGATGTTTAGGATATGCCACATGACCATATAAATCATAATTGTCAATCAGCTTAAGAACAGAAAGGAGTACAAAGGCATTTGTATTTTGTATTAGACATTTCATCTATATTCTCACGATTACCCATTACTAGTGTCTGTAACAACAAAAAGAAGTCAAATTATTACAATATAATAATAGTTTTAACATGTTTGTAAGAAATAACAATAAAAGTAAGAATATTCATTCAATAGAAAATTTCATAAAATAATGCACCAAAACCCCAAAATCCTTGAAACAATGCACCAAACAAGGGTAGTTAAATAAACACATACAAAGTTTGCAAGTTCTCTCAAAGGTCGACATTCTCCAAATGCTTTAACTAAAGTTGTATTGTTCTTTTTCGGGTCTGGTCTTGCAAGTGCGAGTATCATTGGCTTTCGTGGATTGGAAAAGAAACGCATGATCTGTCAATAGAAATGCTGTAGAGTTAATGCTAAAATGACAACATTGTACTTGCAAAAGGGCATAACAAAAAGTGGTGAGCATGCACAAACACAAGGCATGACAAGTAGACTTTCGCACCTTCAGATTCATCCAAGCTATTTTACATCAGAAAGCAATCATATAAAGTAGTTCCCATGAAGTCCAAAGAACATGTCACATTGGATGCTCAAACAAGGAACCAAAAACTAATGGGCCACCGCAGTCAAACAGTAGTGACATAATCATTTACAAAATCAGATCAGTTAAGAAAGTGAAGCACAAGTGCAAAAACTAGGAGTTTAAAAACTGAACACTGATTAATATAATAACATAATTAACTCAGCAAGTCCATTGTTGCCTGTTGGTAACAAATTAATTCTAAAAGTGAGTTGTTTATGAGCTGATGCTGGCAATAGAATGGGATAGATAGTACCAAATCAAGGACAAAGCAAATATAGGAATAAAACTCCACGAAAAATGCACATTTAGGAATAGATACTATCAACTAAGGCATAATCCCAACAGATCCATCCACAAAAGAACCAAAATCAACAGTAATATGAAAGAAATTAAAACTATAATATTCTGGTGTAATCGGTAATTTTACCCGGTGAAAACTCGGGCTGACCGGCTGGGGTTGGGCCGTTGGGGGCTTGGGGCGTTGCGTTGCGGTTGGGTGGGTGGCAGGCTGGCAGCGGCTTGATCCAAGAAGAGGCAAAGAGGAAGACGAAGAGCAGGAGCTAAAGTCTGAAGAGTGATTCGACTTTTGAAGTTTCGAGTGAAGAGAAGAGTAGAAGAAGAAGAAGACTGACCGAAGAGTAAAGGAAAATGAATAATATTGACTATTGAGTAAATAATAAGTAAATTCATTAATTCAATATCTTAATATTTAATAAGTGAGTAATCACTTCACTCACTTCAATCATTGTAAATGTCTCATCAGTCGAAAAGTAAGCGTATTGAGTACGCTTTCTTTCTCTCCCGCCCTTTTTTTCTTTTTTAATTTGGGTTCATCGGGCTAGCCCGAACCCGGTCCAAACTCAGCCCTAAAATTTTCGTGTTATTTAGATCAGCCCATTTTGACCCGAATTTGATTCGTTCGTGTTCGTTTCGTGTTTTTTCGGTTCGTTTATTCGAGTTTTGACACGAATTGCCACCCCTATATGCAAGCTATATGGCATGAAAATGGTGTGAATACTTGGACTCTCTAATTTGGTATAAATTTACTAAAAAATTTAAAAAAATGTGTCCAATATAGGTGTCAAATGAGTTGAGTTTTTGCTTAGTTTAGCTCAACGCAGCTCATTTAAATTTATGGGACCTAATTTCAGCTCAATTCTTATATTGAGTAGTACTAGCTAATTTACATTTCTAAAAAATATTTATCATTTTGTTTAAAATCATAAATATTCGTATAAATATTATTTTTTGGTTATATTTTTGTAAAACATGAAAAACAAATAAAAATACTATCTTTTTAGTACATTTTTTCATTGTAGCATTATAGTAATTATTTTTTGTCAAAGACATTTTTTAGATGAGCTCATGAGTTAATGGAGCTGAGAGTTTTTAGCTCATCAGCGCATTGGATCAACCTTAAATGAGTTGAGTTATTCATTTGACTAGTGTCTAACACACAAATAGTTATCCAAAATTTTACGAATGTCAGTGTCTTGAAAAAGTCCATGTAAAATAGCTGCTACCTTAGTAAAGAGTCCATGTAAAATAGCTGCTACCTTAGTTGGCTTAGCAGATTGAATCCCAGCATTTATATCCCGTTCCCAATAATATGGTCTGGCATAAAAAGACTATTGTGATGGATGTCTTCTTTTTCTTATCTTTATCTTTACAATGTTCTTATTTGTTTTAATGTTTGATCAGTATCTACTATTGGTAAAACGAAAACTTGGAGTAGTAATGGTTTTCTTCTCGACAGTGTTGTGGGTGTAATGTATTTCATAAATTGGTGGATAATCTGAACCTCTTCCATGAGATGAAGTGCTACGTAAATCCGAGCTTCAACTACAAAGGAAATGAATTGGATGTTGGGTTTAAGTACTTTGATGATATTGATGAAGATGGTAAAGATGATATCTTCCCCATGTAAAGTTAGCTGCAGCGTCACCAAGGTTACATTTCTTAACTCCATTTAGAAACTATCAATTTATTTCTTGTGTATAGCTTTTAGTCTTAACGTTCTTTTAATTGTGCTATTGTAATTAGAAGGGTTTATTGGGTATACATCATTAGTATCACTTTGCAATTCATACTTCTTAGTGGGTATTTATGATGAACATTGTTGAAAGAGTGTCTGATTCAGTGTATACCATTCTGTTTCATTTTGTAATGGAAGGTGATAAGATTTGCTCAAAACTCTCTCAAAGTTAGCTGTAAATTGTAGTACTATAAAGCCGAACAGAAAAAAACAGAGAAAAAGAAGGGGCTTGACTCTGTGCATACCTTTTCTACTCTTGAAGTTCCAATTCCATCTTATTAGGCGAAAATAAGCGTAGACTGGTTGCTGATTGTAATGCATGAATAGCTGATGACTGATGTTTCCGAAGCAAACTAGAGATAATTCATGCAAACTTTTACTGCCTAGGAATGATATAAAATGGGTAGAGCCGTGGAGGATTTAGTTCATTATTCATAGAAGTTATGGCCCATGCTGATTGCATTTAGTGTGGTTTTGATGCAAAATTTTGGATTTCATGTTGGTGAACTTCATAGCAACGGATCTGTATGCCAAGATCAAAAGACTGGATTGTATGCCAAGATCTTGTTTGGTCAAAAGGTAAAGCCTTGAAACTGAAACAATATACTGCTTTACATTCTTGCGCTTTTGGTATAGAAGAAGCGAAGTTTGGCAACTTGGGGAATGCAAAACTCGTTCGCACTAAGAATTTGCAATGTACTCGTTCGCACATAAAATGGTGTGAATATATGGAACCCACATCTGACACGTGGGACCTACAAAATATTATACAAATGAGAAGTGCATACAAATATTGAATAATATCTTCCCCTAAAATTCAATATATATATATATATATATATATCTTCCCATAAAACATGAAATTTAGTTCGACAAAAAAATAAAATAAAATAAAATTGCAAAATTATTTAAAATATTATTTCTAAAATTCAAAATAATAAAAATAGTAGCATTATTAAGTTAATATTAAGGATGTTGCTTTTATTCTTATATGATTTAGAGGGGTTAATTTTGTGATTTCTCCTTAAAATTTAACCCGTTCTAATATTTTATGCATCTGCCAAACACGTATCCTTTTCCACTATTCTAATTTCAACCAAGGTCCTTACATTCTCTACCTCAAAACAGTCAATCTATGCCACGTTAGAGATATCATCCGATCAGATATATTATCTATACACATATCCCTCCACAAACACCAAATACACACAACCTTATGAAATTCAAACTTTGTTAACTTTTTATCCCCCCTAAATTTTATATAGTGTAAAAACAATACGAGTCATTTACTCGTAAAATATTAAATTTCAAAGGAAGTTGAGTCTTATGTTACTTATAAACACTTCACTAGTATCATTGTTTAATAATGTGAGACATTCTGTTTATACTCTTAACAATCTTAAGCCCAAGGGGACTCAAGAAGTTTTTAAAATTATCCCACCCTTCACAGCCTCACAGGCCTTAAAGCAGCTGAAGTTAACTCTTCAGTTTAAGTTGCAGCCTCTTCATCCCGAGTTCAGTATTAAGGGTTCATATAGAGATTTTGGTGTACCTGTAGCTGCCTCGACTGCTAGCGCAATGCTGGCTAGTAATACATGGCTATCAACGTCTTGCTTGGAAGTGGTTACGGGGCACTGGGAGGTGAAAAGATAATGCTGGCTTCCCACACAATGTTGTATTCACCAGGTGGCTGGTATGGTGAGAAAAATTACAATTAATTAAAGTTTCAAAGTTCTAGAAGGCTTATCTTGTATAACTTCTGTGTTTTTTGGGAGGTACTAGAGCTTAAATATTATTTAGTTATAGAGCTATAGAAACGAGGGAATGTATGAGGTGAATCAAATGATATAATTTATAAAAAATTTACAGTTCTCATGTATAAATTAAAATTAAGCAAATATTTTAAATATATGCCTTAAAATAAATAAAAGTGCACCGACTTCTAGGGAATTTATTTTCTATTTTTTTTTTTGTAATAACATCTCACCACTTGAAGAATTTTAGGATCATTGTATTTAGTTATACTTTTTTTTTTTAAAGAGTGGACCTATATACATGTGTATTTTGTAAATGATAAAAGTTTGGCTCTTTTTGTGTTGGCTTTAGGGATCCTCATATATATGAGTGAAATAGACATACACTTTAAATTTTGCTCAAATCATTTAATATAAGTAATACAAATAAGTGTATGAATCTTCATCAGATATTAAAAGTCCTGATATTCAATTCAAAAATTTGAGATCATCTAATAAATTAAAATAATAAGAAAAGCGTTTAAAAGAGTAGAATGACGATTATCACTCAACATGAAATGCTATTGATTCAATAATCATCTTACAAGATAATCTTCACTATTTAATTCCTAAATACTAGATTTAAGTTTATCTAAATTTTAACATCAACATGAAACATAAACTATTAACATAAACTAACTTTTACAGCTTTTTTTTTTTTTTAATTACATTTTTTATGTGAAGATGTAATTTGTGGTACATGATTAATTTGTACTTGATCTTTAGCTCATTGTGGTGCCATTATTCTCGTGGGTTCAAATATTCCTCCCCGTAGTTTATAATTGTTAGTAAATGAGATGTATTAAAGTTGATTGTATAGATTGGAAGGAAAAAAAATCCACTTAACAACCATTTATTTCTTTTTGATAAAATCTTTATACTTGATACTTTGATGATATTACATATATGTTATGATACACTGTTTTGCCTTAGATTAACAATACAAATACTGCAGCACTTCCTGAAGAGTACTAAAGAAAAATGTTCATTACATTTACATTAGGAATAATATCCCAAAGAATCAAATAATTTTAAATCAAAGAAATGAATCCAACACCACAAAAAATTATATTTTACAATGTACAGAAAGCATTGGATTCAACATTTTCTTGGAATCAAATGAATCCCCAGGAAGTTATGTAAGACAAAAACAATTAGCATCTTACGTAGTTAGAGCATCAGGAAGGGAAGTTGGGGCACCAAGAATTTTACCACCTACATCTGGAAAAGTCTCCCGTCCCGGCAAAGAGCTTACCTTCCCAGTCGAATCAACTTGTACAGGATATTTAAGCAGGTGACCTTGCAATGGTGTAAAGTCTTCTGCTGTGTACTTGTTCCAATTATCACAAGCAATCTGATTCACATTCTTCACACATTCCAAATTATCAGGCTCTTTGAAGCATTGATCTACAGTTCCCATATGTTCTGCCCAAAGTGACATTCGGTAACCGTATACCTGCAGACACGTTTCTAAGAATGTGATGTATGAAAATCACTTTTTGATTTGATCGGTGAATCATTAATAGACAAAGCAAGCAAGCTCAGTCACAAGCACAAACCTGTCCCCTTGGATGTTTCTTCCTCTTAGCCCATGTTTGATTAGGTTGATATGCACCCATGGCTATCTCCGTATCTCTTGAGCCGGACATGGATCGTTGGTTGATATTGGCAGAGCCTAAAATCACATACTCATCATCCACGATCATTCCTTTTGCATGCACATAGATCATAAATCGTTGAAACTTTTGTGATGCTGATATCTGAAAAATGAGTTACTACAGATTTGAGATTAAACCAACTAAAACTAAGTTGTGGTTTTCACCACTTAAAATTTCTTATTTCAAGTTATAGAGTTTCAAAATTTCTCATTACCGTGTCTCCATTCTTATGATTAGATGAACATGCCAATTTGCTAGGCACTTGTTCGCGATTACCAAGGCAGTAAAAATTTAGATAGTCCTGTGGATGAGAGTTTTCGATATTCATGGATTTCAATTCTTGCGCTATGATCTCGTACATCATTTGCATCGTTTGTCCCTGAAAAATAAAAATGCAAAATGCTAGGTTAATTTAATATGAAAAATGTTAATTCATACAATAACAGTAAAAAGTTAGTAAACAATTTTCACCTGCCAATAAAGAATTTCTTGCACAGAAGCAGAGGATGGGGTACCTTCAGGCCACATTGGTATGACAATATATACTGCAAATCTTTCTTTGGCTCTTATCTTGCTAGCAATTTTCAGTGCCAACTCCATTGGAATTAGGTTATCTGCACCTGAATACACAAACTAGTCACATTGAGCAAATTGCATAAAACAGAAAAAATCTATTATCATTCAATTTATAATTGCAACTATTAAATAATATCTTTTACATTAATGAAAAAAATATATTGTATACTTGTTGAATAAACGGCGATTAAGACTGCAATTTGTTAAATGGATGGTGGTGCATTCTGCGAATACCTGCATTTTTGTAAGACGGCCAGGCATAGGATGATCCGATGAAATACTGGTTTTCAATATATATAAAATGTTGAGCAGATCTGATTGCTTGAATGTATGCTGTCTGAATACTCTTGTCAATCACTAAATTTTTAGCGCATACGAGATTCTGCATAAAAACAGGCAAAAAAGAAATCAGCCTATTACCATTTATTAAAAACAATTTGTACAGAAAAACAAAATACTAGCCTACTGTCTAAGGCATTCACAAAGGTAAACAACAAACCTGACACTCAGCTTCATAAATGTTTTTAGGAAATCCTTTCACGGATCCTGAATCTATGGATCGAAAAATCTGCAATCAAGCAAAACTGAGATATGACTAATTTACTTTTAAACAAATTTTGATCAGCTAAGTTTGCATACTCAAAATGGGAAAAATGATTCAACCTGCACGTGCCAGTTCTGAGGATCTTGTTCTTTAGTAACCCATAATGCAGGATCATCACAAGAAAGTGATGAAGAAGGACTAAGTATCCACGATATACGCTCCAACTTTATTAAAGAGTCATCCTGCCAATGGGATGCTCTTTTAAAACGCCGTCCTAACTCTTTCCATTTCGATGCTTTTCTCCAACGTTGTTCAAAGTTTGTGAGGACATCATATGCAGCAGGTCCTTCAATTTTGCAATGCAAGTCGTGCCATGGTTCCCTTGGACCTTTAGTTCCAACCTGTAATTCAAATTGCCAAAAATTCCATATAGCTTTTGGAAGCTAATGTAAAGTGCATATTGAGACAGCATATAAGAAAACATATACTTACTGCAAATGTTGGATTATGATAATCATCTTTAAATACGGTGTCAAGATCGCGAAATAATCGATGCTCAGGAGTGTCGTAACGACCATCACAAAGGTCTAAACCTCCTAGAAAGGCAGTTAACTTCCTATTATTACCATATGCTTGAGTATCCACAATCACACATTTTTGATGATGTGTGAAGAGAGTTCCAACAACCTGCATTAAAAATGACCTGAAAAAGTTAGTAAGCAATCAATTCTACTTTTTAAGCCTTGCCAAACATTGAAGAGAATATAGAAAGTAAAAATGTACTGAATCATAGTATATAAAAGCATACCTGCTGTTTAATGACGCTAAGTTTATTACTGGCATATCGAGGCGAGAGTACACATGAGACAGAAGAGTGCTTGAAAAACTTCCGAGTCTCTTCATCATGAGTTTGCATAAGTCCACTCTGCATCCACAATCATTGATGTTATAAGTTGAGAGAATGAGAATCTACTCCATATAAGAACACTTACGAAAACTCACACAATGTGATTAAAGAAATTTGCTAGCCTATTTTAAAACAATTAAGTTATAGTAACAAAAATTGATTAAATAAAATGACAAACTATTCTCTAGATACAAATTACGAGATGTTATTCATTAATGTACTTCCACCAATCACATTAATGTATTTGTGAGATGAACAAATTACTTCATGAACAAGTGAGATGGTACTTCCACCAATCACATTAATGTATTTGTGAGATGAACAAATTACTTCATGAACAAGTGAGATGGTACTTCCACCAATCACATTAATGTACTTGTGTTCTTCAAGATAATTATTACATTAATTTTGCATTTTATAATCGTAACATTCCGCATCATCAATTACACTTCTAAAAATAGACTAACTATTTAATCATTAATAATAATAATAATAAATCAAGGAAAGAAAGTTAATACAGTATTGATGAAGAATTTGCTATGAGAAGTTTTATCATCCCAAACCAGCATCAAAACTCGAACACCTTCTTGAGACTTATACTTGAGCAAATCACCCAAACTCAAATCTCCACCATTAGGCAATGGCCTAGTTGGTTCTCTAACAAGCTTGACCTTATGACATATAGACCAACCCACGATGTATACCAAATGGTGAGCCTCTAAAATTGCATGACATATATCCTCCCAACACTTATCGTGTTCAAACACACTCCCATTTTCCAATTCAATTTTCTCCAAAGTTGAATCAGTAACATGAGCATCCTGATAAAGCGTAACGGACCCTCCTTTTCGTGCCGGAAAATAACAGTTTTCAATCCCGAAATTATTCGGATCGCCCGATATTCCACACCGATACAATGGGTTATCCTCGCATTTCTTGAATCTAATTTGGAGCTTAATAGCACAGTCGGGTTTCGGTGGCTTACCGTTCGGACCCAATATCGGAAACCATTCGCTAATGACTTCGCCCGATAAGATTCGCCGAACTGGAACCTTTGCGACCCCAATTAAATCGGCACCGAACATGTCATTGTCTTTAATGGTGAACTCAAGCTCCGTAACGGGGTGAGCCAGAGGAATCCTGAACCTCTCATCCCAAAACGGGTTCTCTGAATTCGAAATGACCCGGGTTCGAGCCACTGTAGCTCCGGAAAGACATACCGTCACGTATGGATCACTTGTGATAACCGTCCGATGCTTACGGTGATTAGATAATGGTGTTCGGCAAACTTTTAACGATGTGAAGAACCGTTGGATATGCTCTGACACCATATCCATGTTGGGCAAACAACGTGCCTCAATGATTCCCAATTCGAGGTCACCATGAAGGTAAATTATGTCTGAATTGTCGTTCGCCATTGGAGCTCAGAAAACAGAGCTTTTTTAATGGCATAGATTGTGAGAGAGGTGGTGGGTTATGGTGGATGTTGTCGCAAAGTGTTGGCTCGTGACGAGAATTCCAATAGAGATGCGTAATGGGGTAATCGCCGATCGCTTCTCTGGCTTCTCTGCCGACGAAGCCAACGGCGACTAAGTAGAAATGAAATTGAAAGAAGCTTTAAATAACTGAATATGGAAACAAATTATGGAATTAACCGTTGGATGGTCTAGCAACTTACGTGGGTATAAGACACATGGAGGGCTCAAAACATTCTGTATTTTATGTCCTACTTTTGCCATTTGTTGAAGAAGTGTGTTCGTTTGATTTGAGTATTTAGATAAATAAATTTGAGTAATAAGTGAAAAACTGGACAGCGGATTTAGATTTTTTTTTAATTGATCGGTTTCTATGTATTTCATTCTTCAAAGGAAATGATGTACTTGAAAAAAAGTAGAAAGCAATTAATTCGTAGATAATCATAAGTTTTTTTTTAATGATTGTGTTTTTTCTTTTTTTAAATGTATTGTAATTTATATATGCAGTAAAAACAACAAGTAATATGATGAAGTATCACTTCGATGTATATTTTATTTATGTCGATAATATTATTATAATTAAAATTATTATTTTTATGATTACTTGCTAATTTCTTTAACATAAATAAAACTAATTTATAATTAATTATAAAAATATAATAATAATTTTGTATATTTTTGTTATAATAATAATAAAAATAATAAAAATTTACCAAAACTAACACCCTTAAAATTTATAGTAACAAAACTAGTACCTCCAATAATATTGAACGTTCAATTTAAATGTAAAATAGTGAACGTTCAATATTGAACGGGTCTAAATTGTCGTCCTTTAATTCTAATTGAATGAGTGTTAAAAAAAAATGACATATTAATCATTTTTTTTAATTGTAAAAATATAAGTTTGAACACAAAAATGCTAGTTTTATTATTATAAGTTTAAGGGGTGCTAATTTCGTTGTTTTTCCTAAAAATAATTATGGTATTATATATTTATTTTTAGTTCGATGAGAGTCGGGTGATCATAAGAAGATAAGGAGATATTTTTTTAGTACTATATGTATATAAAAATTATGGGTATAATAAAAAAGATATAAAAATCAATAAAAAGATTGATATGTAAGAGAAAAATATTAAATTTTTAAAAATAAAGATTCATAAAATTTAAATATATTTTTTATTTATTTATAAAATATAGTCATTTTTTAAAATATCCTTTGTATAGAAAATATTTCGGACAAGGAGCAGAAGTTGGAGTAGCTTGCGACAAACAGAAATGGAGTGGAAAAGTGGAAAACTTGGGAAGCGCATTAATTTGGGTTTGGCAGTTGAAGGAAGAAAGGAGGTTACACTTTGTCCTTTCTTCACTTTTTCACTAGTTATTTTTTATTTATTCACTTATTTGTTTACGTTATCAAGTTGGCTTTGTCTCCATAGAAAATCCTTCATTTTAAGTTTGATATTAATGTAGTTATCGTCTATTAATAAAATTAATTTCTACCTTTTTTAAGTCACATGGTCTTTGATTTTGAAAAATTTATATTAATAAAAAAATTATTAATGTAATAAATTGATGGGTTAGTTTGCAAGTAAACGAAGGCGTGATATTTTTATAATTTAAATTATTATTGTTAGACTAATTTTTCGTTAACAATAATATTATTTAATAATAGTAATATTAAAATATAATTAATTGTAAAAAAAATTACAAAATTTATATATTTTTATTGTGAGAATAAAAATAATAATTATGACAATATCATTCCTTAAATAAAATAAAAAATAGATTAATTAGTTGTAAAAATTATTAAGAGGAAATTGATTAAATTAAAAATTTATATATATTCGTTTATGTTATAAGAAAAATAAACATATATTTTTTTATAAGAATTAAAAATTAAATTTAATGTATGAAAAAAAAAAATTAAACCTTATACCTTACAATTAATCATTTATCTTATACCTTTTCTTTCGTAATTATTTCTCTTATATATTAATTAACTTGAATTATCATATTATGTTAATAATGACCGACCAATAATTTTTCTCATGATAAATTAAGGACAAGGAAAACCATTATCTAATAATCAATAGAGTAAAAAATTGTATATATTATATAAGAATCTCTCGTATATAAGCCATTATCTCTAATTATAAATTAGTGCTATATATATACATTAAATTATTCATATTTATAAATTAAATGTTATATTAAGTAAATAAAATATTAAAATAATTGTGATATTATTTATTAATAATAGATCAATTATATTATCATACGTAGATTAATGCATAAATAAATTAAAATAATTAAAAAATAATTTCCTTTGATACCCAAATCTTAAAAGAAGTGAAGAATGCAATTGTATCAAAGTTTATAAAAAGTAAATATATAAAGGAAAAATAGTATTTTATTAGAATAAAATTAATATTTATGTTAAAAATAGTAAATTATTGTAAAAGTTTTGATTGTTTATTACAAACTGGACCTAAATCCTCCATTTGACAAACATGGTACTTGCCAAATTCCAGTAACTAGAACAACTTGTTTCAAATTTTATAGTATTCCTATCGGAAGATTTCTGGTTTGCTATTGTAAAGTGTACAAACATACATATTTGTTTCATGTCTTCTAAAAAAATCATTGTGTGAATCGATTTAGTATTAAGCGGAAGAATAGTACAAATTGAGCAAAGAATACTAAGGAGTACACTTTTTAGATTGCTTGTCAATTTTGACTTTTGAATTGAAACTTTAGCGTATTTAAAAAAATTTACTTTTATTTTCTTTGTAGTTTTAATTTATATTTATGAAATGAAATCTTTCTATTTTATTATGAAAAAATTTCATGTCTGCTTAAAAAAATAAAATAATTATTCATGCTTTTATTATCCAATTGTAAGGGTGGTAACTTATAAAAGTTATGTCAATGCTACAACAATAAATAGATTTTTTCTAAGAAATATAAGAAGAGATAAAATTGAGAGTAAATTGTATTATTATCAAGTCACTAATACATGAATTATAAGGATATATATACACATAAGAACACTAGCTAATACAAACACTTAACTACTAACTACTGACTTTAATATCCTCCTCAAATTGATGGTGGAAGAATAACCATCAATTTGATTTACAAGGAATACAAATGAAGATAATACTTTGAAAAACCAACATACACTCGTGAAAGAATACGTAATGTTGAAACTCATGAAAGCTAAGTGATTAAATACACTAGCCAAAGAGAAAACAAAAAATGGGTTGCTAGAAGCAACGCCAATACTGAGCATCAGCTTCTAGCCTTACTGAAGGAGAAAAAACACTAGGAGAAACTAAATGCAAGGTTCCAACTCTTAAACACGGAGATGAGCGAAAAATAAATCATCAGGTCTTAGTCTCACTGAATGAGAAACATTAGGAGAAACTGAATGTAAGGCTCTAACTCTTAAACAAGGAGATGAGTGAAAAATAAACCATCAGGTCCTAATCTCACTAAAGGAGAAACATTAAGAGAAATGAAATCTAGGGCTCTAACTCTTAAATACTGAGAAGAGCAAAAACAAATGCTCACAATAGAGCAAGAATTATATCAAAACTAAGTAGAATTGATTAAGACTGATCTTCAATTCTTGAAGACGAACCAACAAAAAAACCAACTAAAAAAACCAAAGTTTTAGAATCATTACCAAAAAAAAAAAATAGCAATTATGGCCCCAAGACTAGGGGTGGCAATTCGTGCGAGCTGGGCTAGTTCGAGCTGGCCCAAACTAGCCCAGCCCAAATTAGTTCAACCCTAGCTCAGCCCAAATTTAATTCGAGCTAGCATTTGTGAGCCCGAGCCCAAACCAAACACAAACGAGTTGGCCCAAACTAGCCCATACTAGCTCAAACTAGAAATTACATGTTTTTTTTAGTTAATGATTTTTCATACAACCCTATTTTTCATGCACCCAAGCACCCAAGAAAACTCGTTAACTCACCAAATTTTTCATGCAAACTCACACAATTATCAGAAGATTCTCAATGAACATATAAAATATAAAAGTAAGATTGTTTTATGTGAATTAATGAAATGAGAAGTAACTAACCACTCTCAATATAATTAACTAGCAGTTGAAATGAGAAACATATTTACAGTACCTTTAGTTAGCATCTTGATTACTAAGCACAACCATGTTATTAGAGTTTTGAGTACCAGCTTCAGTAGTCACCTCACTTGCAATATCTTCAGCAAGCTCCTCACATGGTTTATCTTAAACACAAATAAAAATTGTTAAATATATCAATTATTCCACAAATTGAAAAGGCAAGTCACGTATAATAATAGCTTCAACTAATAACTCTCTAAACTTTTCAGGATTAAATTCAGAACGACATGAAACCATATTCTTAGATTTTTCAATAATCATCTGACCCACATCACGTGTATCTCTCATAGTACACTTTTTATAATGACGAGTAAAAGTACCTGTTCCATTCTCAGACCTATTTTGATAAATTTGACCACGATACTTGCACTTCTCTCGTGGAATTTTATCAAAATCCAAAGGAAGAGTCTCATAGTGTTCCCATATCCATGATCTTTTTGACATCACCTTTTGCCTTTTTGAATCTGGAAGAACACCAGTGGTTGTTTCATCTTCTTCTACCGTGTTTTCCACAATATTAACTATTTCATCCCTGCCTACCTCCATATTAATTCTTTGACTGAAATAAAACAATGTGTTGTAAGTTAATAATCAAAAATAAAAAGCTATTGTTAATATGATATTTTATGTCGATAATAAAATTAATAAATAAATTTTCTTGGAATAAATAACTACCCATTCTTTTAATAAAACAATAAGCAGGAGAGTATTACATTACTCTAAAAATAATAAATAAATATGCAAACAATCGGAGAGAAATTAAATTGTGAATCTTTGTGGGGTTTTAAAGGATATAAACCTTTCCTTTACTGGCATAGGCTTTGAAAATTTAATGTCAGTGCGCACTTTATTTAAGATCCATTGCAATTTTAAGAAAGACCAAATGGGGGACTGAAATGTATAGTGTAGTAGATATAATATTGTTATGTGTAAAAGAATGAACAGGTCAGTAAACAATAAACATAATAAAAAGCTCTGAACCCACAGCCTCAATCATGGTGATCAGCTCAATAGCTCATATACACTTATACAGAAGGGTACGGATGAATAATAAAACCAGTATCATCACTCGCTTCATGTATGATAAATTTGATAACACGTATCAGGTAGTTCCATTTATACCCAGATCCCGACATTTAATTCTCTTTCTCTATAATTTGTTTCTTTGTGATCTGATTGCTTTTGAATTTTAAATTTTTTCCTTTTCTGGGTTGTCTATTTTTCTGTCGGCCTGGAACACTCCAATTGTTTGAGTTATAACATGGCGGGTAATAATCCACCTGAGGGTCTGGGTGATGATTTCTTTGAGCAAAAACCAATGTTGAGACCAACTATAAGTAAATGTTTAATTCATGGTTTCCTCGTTTCAAAACTCATATGCAAGTAGATCTAACATGAAAATTCAGTTTCTACTTGAAATTTTAAACCAAACATCATTTTTAAAGTTAAAACCAAATCATAGACTAAGTTTGTACCTTAGAAGTAGAACTTTTAGAAGAGAACCCAAATTTCAAAGTCTTCCGTTGATCCTGTTCTACAAGTACAGAAGCACTTCTCTGTTCACTGGAAACAGATGTAAACCCAGGTTCTTCTTGTTGCTGCTTGCGAGTATCAGCGGCGACAGACGGCAGATCGTGACAGGCGAAGTCGCGAACGGGCTGAGGGGCTGGCGACAGGCGGCAGATCGTGACAGGCGAAGGCGAGGTCGCGAGCGGGCTGAGGAAATTGGGAAACTGAAAGAGAGGCGCGATGGCGATGTGAACTTAGGGATTTCAGAATTTAAGCGTTATTTGTTAGGTTTAGGGTATAAATATAATATTTATATTTATCAGAAAAGAAAAAGAAAAAGAAAAAAAAAAAGAATTTGGGCTACCGGGCTGGCCCGAACCCAGCCCGAACCCAGCCCGTTTTTTTTCGAGCTACTCGAGCTGGGCCAAATTTGGCCCAAATCCTATTCGATTCGTGTTCGATTCGGGTTTTTCGATTCGGTTTCGATTCGGTCAAACGAGCTACGACACGAATTGCCACCCCTACCCAAGACTTTGATTGCTGAACCCGTCACACTTGGACCAAATAAGTGTAACACAAAACCCATTTCCAAGAACGCATATCTGTTTGGTGACAACTTGAGAGGAAAACCAAAATTATGTTTAGTGTAAACCACACCGATACAAATTGCAAAAGCTCCATATGATCTCCATCGAAAAAAAAACTTCAACACCATAGCTTTAGACCACCGTCTGAAGCTTCACCGATAACCTTCGAGCCACCGTCTGGGTAGGAGTTAACAACATAGGTGCCCAAATCGATAATGATGAGGCTTTGGGTTTAGCTCGAAATTGGGTGTTAATTGATAAAAGTTGAGCTGTTTTTTCCAACAAAACACTCTCATAATCGGACAGACGAAAACCCAAAATTAGAAATTCAGCAACACCGATATCATAGAGGGAAGAAACGATGCAAGAATAGGAACAATAAGTGTCAGAAACCCACCCTAGCAAGAACTTTTTCGGTGATTCTTGATAATTCAAACAGAAATTTCAACAAGACAGAAGGACCGGATAAAAACTCTAACTGAAACACTGAAACCCATTGTTGTTCCAAGAACTGTGAAACTCGTGCTTTGATGGAGAACCAAAACCTCGCCATAGTTGCTCTTGAATCTTGAAAATATTCCCACTAGTTACACGACATAGAATGTTGCCTTTAACATAGAACATAGTTTTGGGATTGATGCACCAATAACCCAGAAATTGGTATCCTCTGTTCCTTGCAAAAGTGCTAACAATTATGAATTGAAATTTGAGAAAAACTGAAGAAATCTCGCCAATTCTTGAAACCAATGAAATCAGAAGTAGTAATAGCTTATTCATAGCATGTTCTTGAGATTGGTTGCTTGATTTCAAGAAAGAAACAAATAAATCTTGCACCGGATTAATTCTCCCAGGATCCATGAAGCTTTAAGCTTCATGGCTGTGATACCATTCTAAAAAATATAAGAAGAGATAAAATTAAAAGTAAATTGTGTTATTATCAAGTCACTAATACATAAATTATAAGAGTATACATACACATAAGAAGACTAACTAATACAAACTAACTAACTACTAATGACTCCAATAATTTTAGGATGGTTTTAAAATTTAAAATATCGATCAAGTGTTCCTAAATATATACTTTGGGAACAATTTTGGCAGTAATTTATGAAAAATATTTAATAATCGCCCCAAAAAATATTATTTTTTGTTTATGTATTATTTGCCACTTTGGATAATTTGTTTCTTAATAATTTATATTTTATACAATTTTATCTAGTTATTCAAAAATAAACTATATTATTGTAATTCTATTTTTTTTTGTCTAGTGACCTTAACATCTAATATTTATTTAAAAATATTGACTCATAAGCAACTAAATATTATTTTTTTATTTAATCTCAAAAGTTAACATATTTTATATCATATGATATCATTTATTTTTGTTTCTTAATTTTTTTTTTGAAAAGTTTATTGAAATACTTTGGATTCTTGAGGTAAATATGCAAAAACTCTTTTTTTTTTTCTTCTTATAATTTCATTGGATCAAATATGTCTATTTCTTCTACAAGATTAATGTGTTCTTCTATCAATTTATTTATGTTTTATTTCATCTCCCATTCTTACTTTGGTGGTGAATTTTTTTTAACAGTCTAAAAATAAAGTTTAAAAAATAAATGTCAAATGAATAAGTATAATAATTTTGAAGGTCTTACATAGTAGTAATTGTGAATTAAGTAATTAAAAAAATTTATAGGTTTTATTTTTATGATATTTTTGCTACAATTATGCTTATAATAAATTTTCATTAGCAAAGGTGTTTAGATAATTAAAGTTTTTATTAGTAGATGATTATCAAATACTATTTACTATTAGTTTTGAAGTTTTCATTAACCCAAAAAAAAATTATTAGATAATTAAAGCTCTCATTACTATAATTATTAAACGTATATTTATTTAATTATTATTTGTAATTTTATGTAGCAGTGGTGATTGAATGTTTGAAAACCAAATTGAGATATTTTTCATTTGTAATTTAATAATAAATGAAGTATAATTAAAAAAATAAAATACATACAATACACGTATATTTAACTAATATATATATATATATATGTATATATATACACATATGTATATGTATATATACACACACATATGTATATGTATATATATAGGGTAGAAAATTTTGTAAATTAGTTATGTTTGTATTGTATTTTGGCTTTAATCGTGCCATATTAATTGACACATAAATAAATTTATTTTAAATTTTTTATTGTTGTTTATATAAAATAATAAAGCTTACAAGAAAATAAAAAAATTATTAATTAATTATCATTAAATTATTTATTTATATCATGTTCAATGGACGTACTTCCTCACCTCATGGTGAACATTATTGAAAACATATAAAAATTCAATAAATTTTATATTATATAAAAAATGTTAACATGATAATAAAATATAAATTGTAAAATAATAAATTAAACCTTAAATCTTAATATTTAAATTCTAGATTTAAATTATCCTATCTTCATTTAAACAAACTCTTTACAAAACGATAACTAAAATTATATTATATTTTGATATATTATATTATTATGTTAACAGTTATGAAGTTATGAGCCATGGTGAATGAGTTATATCATGTGAAGACAGCCAGGGACCGGAGATACAAAGGAGTCCGGGAATTAGACATCAAATCACCAGTGCCTAGTGTACAGTTTATATACTTCATAAAAATTAAAAAGTAATAAAAATAATAATGATAATAAAATTAAATATAAAAAAATAGTATTTATTATAATATTTAGTTTGATTATTGAAATTAAAGAAAAATAAATATTGCATTATTTATTTGGTATACAACTAAAATAGAATAGAAATTACTATATATTACCTTAATACTACTACATTCAAAGGAAAAAAAAAAACTAAAACAATATTGGTGAATTGTTTTAACCAAAAATAGTACCACCAGCTTAAGGAAATAGAAGAAAAAAAAATAATTTCGTGCAGTACTAGTCTAACTAACAATGGAGGGCAAGAAGTCGAGAACAACAATAACAGCAATCTCATACATGACGTGGATGAGAGAATAAGATAAGAACGCAAACCAAATATAGATGAGAGAAACAAACTCACCCAGAGATGGGAGAAGAAACCACAAGCTATGGACGACAAAGGTAATAATGATGGCTGTGGACCAAGAATACAATGGTAGCAGCTATGTAATCTAAAAAATGGGATGAAAGCTTGAATGAAAAAATAGATAGGTTATAATTTTTTTTGTAATGTGTTCGAGGGTAAAATTAGAATAATATTTCTTTTATAAAATAAGATAGAATATGAATCATTTTTCCTAAAGAGGGCAACTGAATCATGTTTTCTTATCCATGAGTAATCTTTTTCATTCTATTATATATATATATATATATATATATATATATATATATGACACAATTAAATATGAAAAATATATAAAAATAATTTCATTCATAGTCTCATTCCCCCAACCAAATATGACCTAATAACATATAAGTGGACAAAAATCTTTAGTTTTAAACTATTTTGCTTATCAACTTATCAACTCTAATTTAAAGTTCTCTTCTGTTGGAAATATCTTATGGTTCAAGTAATAAAATTTTCAATCTTCCACGAAGAACTCAAGTTTGAATCCTATTTAAGAGTGTAAATTTGTTTTCTTTTTATTAAAAAAAAAGGAGACTTTAGATCCCTTTTAAAAAAAAAAAAAGTATATGCTCGTATATCAAAGTGAGATAATTTAGTTGGTATCGTAACTAAGTTACATGCACGAAAACGTGAGTTCAAGGTGATGAAATAACTTATACAGTGCACAAAAATCCCTCAACTACTGGACTCTTGTACTAACTCACAATAATATCTTCTTAATGGCCAATGAATTTGAGAATAAAAGACAGGCAACCATTTGATATAGTCAAATAAACATATTAATTATAAATAATCTATAAAAGTCTAATTAGTTATTTTATTATTAATAGTAGACTATATATAAGTAATAGATAACATGTGTTATATAGATTTTTGATATCATGTTTTATAATAGAAAGAGTTTTCTCTCATTTTATAATTTATTTTTTGTTTGTCATAAATTTAGCATAATCCATTTTATTTTGCTGCATCACCATTCCTCCTTTCAAGAGACGTTTTTCATGTTAAAAAAAAGAAAAGAGTATATGCCCATATTGGTAATATATTTATTAGTATAAAAAATAACACAAAATATTTGGATCGAATTCAATGGTCTTTGGTGCCCAAATTTATTAAAGATAACATGGCTCTTCTTTCATTGGACGTGTACCACTCCCATGACACTATTGTCTATTGGAGCATTAAAACATAGATATATTCGTAAGAACTTACTCTTACTCTTTTAACTTAACAAGAGTAAGTTCTTACGCCTCTTCCCAACTACGAATCTTATAAGATCGAGAGTCCTCAAAAATGGAAGCCTTTCACTCCCCATTAATTAAATGACTTACCTAAATTTTTCTAGCTCTTAACCTCTAGTCTTGGAAAAAATAAAAATACCAGTTCACAGTTATATGCCCGAAGATCATCCGTTAGTAATTGAATATCAAAAACTATTAGAGGTGTCAGTAGGCTGCCCCCTATTGATCCAATAGCGTCGGACGAGCCCCAACTTCCATCTTCAAGTCCTTCAAAGGAAGTAAAAGATAACATGGCTCTTCTTTCATTGGACGTGTACCACTCCTATGACATTATTGTCTATTGGAGCATTAAAACAAACTTAGATATATTCGTAAATACTAATTAAATTTTATTAAAATACAAAGTATGTGACATTAGATTGCATTGAGTAATATTCGTACTATAAAGTGTTTTCATAGAATGGTCACCAAATCTACAAGCCAATGCCGACACAACCTTGCAAAGTGGTGACAATTTGCAGTGCCTGGGAAACAACCCGATTCAAACCCCCTCCCCAACATCCGTTTGAATGTGAATGAAAAAAAATAAAATTCTACAAATGAACGGCTCTACTTTGAAATTTTTTATTCATCTCGTATATATTTCCGATCAAAAGTAAATTCGTCAAATTACATTCTTCCACGAAAGACTCATACATCTCATCTTGAGATAAGAAAATACTTTTTCAAACCAAAATTGGCACGTTTTATAAAAATTCCAATTTAAAATCGAGTCATTAATATAAGTAAATATAATAGGTTTTTTTTTTTTTTTTTTTTTTTTTTTTTTTTTTATGTTATTGAATTGTAATAATAATAATAATAATAATAAACAAATTTATTAACAAGACTGTAAAAAAATAAAAAAAAATAAAAAGTATTTTTATTTATTATTATATTGAAAAATTATTAAAATTATTATTTTTATATACTTTTAAATTCAAAAATATGATTTTTTTTAGGTTAAAAAATTATTTCCAAAATAAAAGTATTTTTCATTAATTCCTAATACAGCCGTATAATGAAAAAAATTATCATAATTTGATACATATTATATTCTACATTACATAATTTAATTAACTCTTATTAGTAAAAAATCTCACATAGCCATTTATTAGTAAAGAGTCCTATAATTATTTTTTTATCTTATATTTTTAACTTTACATTAAATTATTAATTAAGATATTATTTGATATTTATTATAATTTTTTATATATAGCATTGTTAAAAAAAAGCTAACCAATTTAAAGTAGGACCCATGTTATAATTTCACACATACTATGCCGACATATGTATAATTTTTTTTTGTCTTGCAAAAAAATTGCAAAAATATAACGATATTTAAATATTTTAATAATAAAAATAATATTTTTTATTTAAATTATATATTTTTATCATTAAAAAATAATTATTATATTATTTTTTTAAATTTTTATTTAATTGAACATCATTTAAATTAAATTGTAATAATTTTAATTTATTTAATATTAAATATTATTTAATTATAAATTATTTAATATTATTTTTATTATTATAAATTTTAAAAATATTTTTTTTATAATTTTTTAAAAAAGTTTCACATATTGTGCCGACATAATATGAGTATAATTTCACACATATTGTTGATGCTAAATAGCAGCAAAAAAAGAAAAATGCAGAGTAGGACCCATGTTATAGCCACCCTTGAGTCAAGGGCCTTGACTTGGAATATAGTCAATAAATTTGTTTGCATGAAGATGCATTATTAATAGGAATAATAATTTATGTCGTGATTGATTAAATTAAATTTAAATGGAAGAATTTAAATTAAATATAAATTAATTTAAATTCAAATAAATTTTGAACTAATTTAAATAACTCAAAAAAAATTAAATTGAGTTAAGGTTAGTTTATTAACCTAAAATAAAATAAAATTTTAACACAAGAAACTCTTATTATTTATTACAGAGAGAACTTGGTATTACAAACTAGAGAGAATGTCAAGTCTGTCTCTTCTCAATACAAGCTTCCTCTATTTATAATAGAAATTTACCATTTATTATTCACAACACTATTTACTATTTTGTTCTATATAATTATTTATCTCTTGACTATGTCTATCTATATATTTATTACCTCTTGACTATATATTTATATCTACTTGTCCGTAGCTAAGCTCTTATCAACCTTTGGTGGATAAGTGTCAATATATTACATTAGCAATATTATAGCTACACATGTATTATACAAAGGAATATGTATGACACATAAAGTAGATTCCTCTTGTCTTGTTCTGCAGATATTATCTTGGTAGTTTTACTATGCTTTTGCGATTTTAATTAATTTCATCCATCATTAGGCCATAATTCATCTTTACGTGGTTATCTGGAGTAGTTCTTGACAAATAGTCTGCTAAAACATTGTGTTCTCTTTTGATATGTTTGACATTCCATTGGTATTTTGAAAGCCATTCTAACCATCTGAGGAATTGAGGATTTGAAAGTTCATATTCTCTTCTTCTAAGCAATCCTTGAAAGTATTTATAATCAGTTTCAATAATAAATAAATTTTGTGATAGATAGAATTGAAATTTCTTGATTCCATTTATTATTGCAAATATTTCTTTTTTGGAAGAGGGGTAGTGTTGTCGACAAGCATTGAAGGAACTTGATTTGTATCCACAAATTTCTCTGCATTTATCTAGGTTTTCTTCAATTAAGATTGCTGCCCAATATTGATCTGACATATATGTTTGGTGTATAAGCTGACCATTTCCTTGGATCTTGAGAGGAAGAAGGTTGTTGCATAGTTTCTTAAGAGTTTTAACTGACTGAGTTGCTTCTGATGACCAAATATCAGCATTTTTTCTCAAATGTTTAGAAATTTTACTAGTGATACTGGCAAGATGAGGTATATGAGATGAAGCATAATTTACAATTCTTAAGAATTGTTGTATATGCTTTATTCCATAAAGTTTATCAGAAAATTCTTTTATTTTCTGTGCTATATGGTCCTATGGAATGATTGATCCATTTTTAATCTTTAATCCAAGAAAGTTAACATCTTATATTCCCAACTTTATCTTGGATTTTGAGAGAACTAATCAATGTTTATAGGTTCTTGAAATTGATGGAGATGCCTTTCATGTTGTTCTTCGTCTTTACTAAAGATCAAGACATCATCAATATAGATGAGACAGTTTAATGACAAAGGAGCATAGACTTCATCCATCCTATGTTGGAATTTTGATGGTGCATTCTTTAAACCAAATGGCATGATATTCTATTCATAATGTCCATACGGCACAATAAAGACTGTTTTATGTCTGTCTTTTGGATTAATACCAATTTGCCAAAATCCTGACTTCATATCAAACTTTGAGAATATCTTGGCTTTGTTTATCTTTTTTAACAATTAATCTCTCCTGAGGATAGGATATCAAATATCCCTTAATCAATTATTCAACTTTTTGTAATCTATTATCAATCTTTTCTTTCCCCGTACTTGCTCAGAGTGTTTATTCACATAAAAGGCTGGACTTGTCTACTAGGACTTAGATGAACTTATTAATCTAAGATCTAATAATCCTTAAATCTCATCTCTGCACAATTGTTCATCATGTGGCATTCATGGATGAGATGCTGTCTGGTGTGGTATTTTTCATCCTTCATTGTATGGTAAAGAGACAAAGTATTGTTCTTTTATGCAGAACTTGTTTGGAACTTCAGCATAGCATTTGAGCAATAATGTTCTTTCTTTAACAAAAGTTTCATGATTAATTTCGGCTACCCCGAAAAAGAATTTTTTTTCTCTACCCAAGGAACTTTATATTTTATATATAGTGAAAATTTATCATGTAGGAAAGCAAATGAGGACCATAAAGTTAAGAAATTAAATCCCAATATTGCATGTTCTCCTATTCATCATGCATATAGAAGCAATATTTTTGAGATAATGAATTTGACAGGAAGACTTCAATAGGTTTGAAATATGCGAGACTCTAAATATTATTTCCATTTGCTATTGTGAATGATGCTTTTGTTGAAATCCACTGTCCTTTTAGGTAGACATTTACTATGAAGAAGTGATGCTAATGCTCCGGTATCCACAAATGCTATAAGTTTTATGGGTTGAGACTGTGGTGAGGTAAGAGTGATTTTAAGATAAGGACAAAATGATTCTCCTTGATGATAAAAGATATCATTTATTTTTTCTCTGGTTGATGCTTGGACTATCTGATGAATAGATTCTTCTGTGCTAGAATCAGAGTCTAGTGATTGTGATTCTTCTGATTCTGTATCATCAAGAAGATCTAATCGTAGAATAGCTTCAGTTGGTTGAGTAGTCTAACCAAACCATTGATCTTCAAATTCTTTATCATCAATATGCTTGATCAATTTTTGGGGAAGTTTCTTTCTCTTAGGATATTGTTTTGCCCATTGTCCCTTCTTTCCACAGATAAAACATGTGTCTCCTTCTAATAAATTTGTATCTCCTTCTTTTATATCGTTTCCAGCTTAATATCATTTTTTTGCCTTTTCCAGATTTCTTCATTTCTCTTTTGGTACAATGATATGCAGTATCATTGCATCCAAACTTTTGAGAATATTTCTTGCAAAACTTTGTCAAGGAGGCTCGTTCTGATTGCTTTATAGTCTTTTTGAGCTTTTGTGAAAAGCAATGATCTTGTATCAATTTTTTTGCAAGCTTGTACAGAATAGCTAGAATAGCTAGACTAGCTTGTGAGATATCCACATCTTGCTCTTTCAACTTTTCTTCAACTAATTCACTGACCAGGTTGTGGCATGTTGAGAACAAATGTTCTTTTGATTATTTTTGTATTTTTGTGAAATGTGTAAAAGAGTTGTTCTTGTCTCATATAATACTCTTTTAGCTTCGAGACATCACAACACTTGTTATTGAGAAATTACTTCTCAACTTTTTGTGTTTCTAGATCTTCGACTCCAACAAAGACCTTAATAATGACATTCAACAATATCGTTATAGGCTGATCAGTTTGTTGGATAATGCATCTATCATTTACTGGGAGATGATACCACCATCATCTTAGTGAACTATTAAATGCTGTTGTAATTCTGTCAAAGATTTCTCTGAAAGTTAAGTTGAAATTTCTTAGAGTTTCTCTTCAACCCAGCAGCCATCCTTTCTAAATATTAACCTCCTTGTTCTAGATCAATCTAATCAATATTCCAGAATTGTTTGTGATCTGGAGCATATGGTATTATAACTCTGTATTCTGTTGGAGTAATATTATCTTCCTCATGTTGTTGTTCCTTTTGTGGAGGTTGTGTAGGATTTGAGGTCTGTGATTGTTTATAAAAACTTTGGAATTGTGAGACTGCCAATGCATCTCTAATTGGTTGTGTTTGAGAAGTTCTAACTCCTTTATTATTTCCAATAAGATTAGTTTGAAAAGGGTATGTAGGATTAGTCATCATGAACTAATTTGTTTGAGAGGCTGTTGATATACTGCATGTAGATGAAGAAGGTGAAGATGGATCTTCAGTATCATCATTAAACTCATCATCATATCTAGTAGATTTTACAAGCTATGGATAAATAGGAGGAGGAGCATAACTTTTCCAAAAAGCTTTTGAATTATTTCCTAATTCTTCTCATACATTGTAAGGAGATGATGGTTTAGATTTTCATTTAGGAGGAGAAAGATCATGAACATGTTGCTTTTCCTTTTTTATCCACTGCTTTTTTCTTTAGAGACGTTTTTCTTCTGCAGATTTGGCCATTGCATTTCTTACTCTACTTCTTGCATCTTCCAGTTCTTCTTTACTTATCATTGGGATCATCATGACAAATCCAATGGATGACCAAGGTTTCATTTTTTGGGCCTTTCTTAGTTTTGTAACTTTTGAAGATTCAACTTTATTTTGGAAATGTTGGTGAAGTGTTTAAACTTCATTTAAGATTTGGTGTTTCAAACTTTTTAAGGCTTCATTATGGGATTTGGCATTTATATTAGACCAAGTTATAACAACTTCAATAGGACTAATTTCTTCAGGAGTGATTCTTTTGACTAGCCATTTTCCTTGGCTAACTTCTTTTTATGAGCCTATGCAAAAATTATCTTCTGAAAATTATTGAGTAATCATGAAAATAGATCTTTTTTTAGTAAAAACTTTCCTATGTACATGAGGGCAAGATATCGACACTTTTTCATTGATCTGACATTGTTCATATGGATATATGGGTCTTGACTACTTTAGAAAGGTAACTGAAATGCGGCCATCTGATTCCCTTCTGATTTATCCATCATCATGTATGACTTTAGGCTTGTGTCTTTTCTTATAATCTGTCTTCCAAGAAGGTGGGAAAATGAGTTGGTAATCAGTGTGTACTTTTGGTTAGAAAACATTTGCAATTCCAATAACTCTAACAATTGGTTTAGGGTCATGATCCATGAAAAATAAGTGAGTCTATAGCCTGTACGACATAGTATAAGGAACTGCACATGCTGTTTTTGTTGGCATCATATTAGCACCATAAGCTGGACCTTTATCTGGATAGTTTGTGAGAGTGTTGGTCTGGATAGGTTCAAAGTAAAATTTGGATCTACTTGTAACAGTACATGACTATTGTTAAGTCCTGCTGCAACTTGTGTAATGACTGCATTTTTAAAATTAGTTCATCTGGTATCAAGCAAAGTGACACAACAGACAACATTTTTTCTAGCTAAGAAAGTAGGTTGTACACCAATACGAATTGTACCTAGATGTAGTCCTTTGTAACCTTCACTACTATATCTTTTCAGATCTCTGTCATCTAAAATAGGAAGATAGATTTCAGAATCTGAACTAGATATTGTTTGGACAACAACAGTGGAAAATTTATATACAGGTAAGAGCTTGGCCTTTTTTGTGGGAATGATAGTTTTGAAAGATGTAATTTGGGAAATATTATAAAATTTATAAGGATTTAAAGGATTAAGAGGACATTTAGTGGTTGGGGTAATGATAAAATTTTCAGACCATTCAGCTTCAACATGAAAATTGATATCTTCATCAAGAAGATGTGATTCTTGGACTATGGGTTCAGAATTGCTACCTGAAATAATTTCTCTTGACATAATCTCTAAATACCTCAAAATGGTTTATATTAGAGCAGAGTATATTGTGTAGAACTGGGAGTCTAGGTGCCTCAACTTATCTCAAACGACTGTTGTCCAAACTCTTTCTTTTACAACCACTCAACAAATCATATAGACTTGGAGAAATAGGGATTGGGTAGATTCATGAGATTTTAGCCAAGAACTATTATCTTTTATGATGTGGGAGAACAACTTCTAGCAGCAGCCACATATCATACTTTGAAAAATAGTTTTGGATATAAGAGAAGTATTTGGTTTGGTGAGTTAGTGTTTTGGCTCTTTAGTGGACAATATAAGAAATAGACTCTTGGGTAGACTCTTTGGAAGACTCTTACATAAGAAACAATATATATGAAACAAGATATAAGAAACAAACTCTTATATAGAGGTTTTTTGAAATAAAGGCTATGAAGTTTTGGTGATAGGCTCTGATAGCATTAATACAAACAAGCTATTAAATTGTTCTGATACCATAGATACTTAAACACAAGAAACTCTTATTATTTATTACAGAGAGGACTTGGTATTACAAACTAGAAAGAAGGCCAAGTCTGCTTGTTCTCAATACAAGCTTCCTCTATTTATAGTAAAAATTTACAATTTACTATTTACTATTCACTTTATTATTAACTATTTTGTCCTATATAATTATTACCTCTTGACTATATCTATCTATATATTTATTACCTCTTAATTATATATTTATATCTACTTGTCTATAGGTAAGCTCTTATCTAAAGGATGTACTTTTGGTGGACAAGTATTAATATATTACATTAGTAATATTATAGCTACACACGTATTATACAAAGAGATAAATAATAAACTCTTATTATTTATTACAGAGAGGACTTGGTATTACAAACTAGAGAGAATGTCAGTCTGCCTCTCTCCAATACAGGCTTCCTCTATTTATAGTAGAGATTTGCCTTTATTATTTACTACATTATTTACTATTTTTTCTTATATAATTATTACCTATTGATTAAGAGTATCTCTATATATTTATTACCTATTGACACATGTATATCTATATACATTCTCCGTAACTAAGTACTTATTCAAAGACAGTACCTTTTATAAACATGTGTCAATATATTACATTAGTAATATTATAGCCACATCTGCAGAACAAGACAAGAGAAATATCAAGATAATATCTACAAAACAAGACAAGAAGAATCTACTTTATGTATCATACTTATATCTTTGTATAATATGTGTGTAGCTATAATATTATTAATGTAATATATTGACACTTGTACACCGAAGGTACATCATTTGGATAAGAGCTTATTTACGGATAAGTAGATATAAATATATATTCAAGAGGTAATAAATATATAGATAGATATAGTTAAGAGGCAATAATTATATAGGACAAAATAGTAAATAGTGAAGTAAATAGTAAATGATAAATATTTATTATAAATAGAGAAAGCTTGTATTGAAAAGAGATAGACTTAATCTTTTATCTAGTTTGTAATACCAAGTTCTCTCTATAATAAACAATAAGAGTTTCTTTATTCATTTTATTACATTATTTAATATTCATACTTTTAACATTTAAATCTATTTAAATTTTTGAACAAAAAATATATTTTTCTTTAATTTCAATTAAATCTACCTAACTTTTTAATATTTATGCTTTGTGATATAATTTTAATAATTGAAGTTGCATGTGATATAATAATCTATTACACTAGTGTCGATGTAATTTACTCAACCAAACACACTAACTTTTTTTAAAAAAAAAATTTAAGTCCCCTTTTTATTATTAATAATAAATATATATATTTATATATTCGAGTAAAATTTAAATTTAAGTTT
This sequence comes from Elaeagnus macrophylla, assembly GCA_029378325.1. Lineage (NCBI taxonomy): Eukaryota > Viridiplantae > Streptophyta > Magnoliopsida > Rosales > Elaeagnaceae > Elaeagnus > Elaeagnus macrophylla. The sequence continues at coordinate 10,946,041 of CM055649.1, read as the reverse complement.
TTGATAAAAAAAAAAATTTAATTACTACTTAAATTATAATAGATTTTCAATCAAACATATTAGGTTCCATCTCATACAAAAATAAGAAAGTAGGAAGCATGGTTAGACATTATAGGGCAAAATAGTAAACCAATCAAATAAAGGGCAAATGATCTATTTTTGATAAAATAAGACTCATTTTATTTTAAATTAAATATAAAGATGAGTAAATAATTCAATCAATTTATTTAAATTAAAAAATTTGAATTAGAATTATATTAGATAGACAAATTTTATTTTGGATCAAGTTTGGATTGAAAAATATAGAATTTATTTAAATTTAAATTGGCAAATTTTATAATCAATTATAATACAACATGAACTAAATAACTATTAAAATTATAAATAAATATAAATTTTATTTTACACATACTATTATTATATTAAATTATTATTTAGTTTAAAATTTTATAATAATTTAATAAGCATTCAATCATACTTCTTATTTTTTTCTTTTAATTGTAACTATAAATAATAAAAGTTGATCTATTTGAATTTATATCGATTTGAATTAATTTCATAATCGAATTCGATTCAAATTAATAAAAAACTGTGAATTTGATTATTGGACACATTAATTATTATATTTTAAAATGATTCACATTAATCACTTTATTATTACTTTTTTTTACAAATATTTTAGTCACATTATTTGCCATTTTTTTAATATTTTGAGATATTTTATTCTTCAACTTTGTAACAATTCATGGCTAAGGTTCAAATTAATTAAACTTAATTTTTTAATAAAAAAAAATCCAAAATATGATTAAAAAAAATTGATAAGAAATGATTGAACTAATCCAAAAATGCAACGTACTCAATTGTTTTTTAAAAAAAGTTACTAATATATTCCATTTGTGAAAATAAATTAAAGAAAGTGTAATGCTAGCTCTAATCTTTGAGCGCACGCCTCTTGTCTCCTTGTCCACGTGTTCTTTTGGAGATTCCAGATCCACGCTCTACGTGAGTGAGTAACAACTGTAATCACAGAGGAAAAAACATAACAAAAAACGAATATAAAAACGAACCTTGAAATTATTTCCAAATAGGATCGTTTTCCTTTTAAAGAGTCCACAAATTCCTCGCACACATACTCTTTCACTCTTTGTAATGGACTCTTTAGCTCTCTTCTGCACTGGGGCTCTTCTCGTTGGCGGTCTATACTGGTTCGTTTGCGTCCTCGGCCCCGCCGAGCAGAAAGGAAAACGTGCCGTCGATCTTTCCGGTGGCTCAATTTCCGCCGAGAAAGTTCAAGACAAGTACGATCAGTATTGGTCCTTTTTCCGCCGCCCAAAAGAGATCGAAACTACTGAGAAGGTCCCCGACTTTGTCGATACTTTCTATAATTTAGTAACCGACATTTACGAGTGGGGTTGGGGTCAATCTTTCCATTTCTCACCTTCCATCCCCGGCAAGTCTCATCGTGATGCGACGCGCCTTCACGAAGAGATGGCCGTCGATCTCATCAACGTCAAGCCTGGAGATCGAATTCTAGACGCTGGATGTGGAGTAGGTGGCCCAATGCGAGCCATCGCCGCCCACTCACGCGCAAACGTTGTTGGTATCACAATCAACGAGTACCAAGTCAAACGCGCTCGTCAACATAACAAGAAAGCTGGTCTCGATTCTCTCTGCGAAGTCGTTTGTGGCAATTTCCTCGAGATGCCGTTCCCAGACAACAGCTTCGACGGCGCGTACTCAATTGAAGCGACATGTCACGCGCCTAAGCTAGAGGAGGTTTACGCTGAGATCTTTAGGGTTTTGAAACCTGGATCTATGTATGTGTCATACGAATGGGTGACGACAGAGAAGTACAAAGGTGATAACCCAGAACACGTGGAGGTCATTCAGGGGATTGAGAGAGGTGATGCTTTGCCTGGGTTGAGGAGTTACGTGGATATTGCTGAGACGGCAAGGAAGGTTGGGTTTGAGGTGCTGAGAGAGAAAGATCTGGCTAAACCGCCGGCTCAACCGTGGTGGACCCGGTTGAAAATGGGTAGGATTGCCTACTGGAGGAACCACATTCTGGTGACTGTACTCGCGGCTTTGGGAATTGCGCCAAAAGGGACGGTGGATGTTCATGAGATGCTTTTTAAGACAGCTGATTATCTGACAAAAGGTGGCGAGACTGGAATATTCACTCCGATGCATATGATTCTTTGCCGTAAGCCAGACAACAATATTCCTTCGTCTTCTTAGTTCACTCGAGAGTCAATTTTGTTTAAGTGAAAAAAAAAACGATCTGGTTTGTGTTCCAAGTTTTACCTCTAATCCTCAGGTTAATTTAAACTTTCCTAGTTTTTTTTTTTGTTTATTTAGTTTCTATTTATCACGATCATGTAATTTTATTATTTTCAACTTATTTAAATTTCGGGGCTTGAACTTCTCCTTTATGGTCAAAGACTCGAGAGATCGAGAAATTTCTTCTTCAAAATTTTATTGCTATGCTTTTCAGTTTAACTTTATATCTATGCGAAATGTGACGCTTCATCATATCTGACTGTTAGTATAACTCAATTGTGAAGTGAGCTGCGATATAGCTTTGTGAAATATCACAAGAAAAGGTGAAAGATATTTATAAGTTCATCATTTTAATTATATTTTTACTTTTTCTTATGTGATCAAACGCAATCAATTTTTTCTTCGAATTAAAAGGATGAAATATGTTCACTTCTCTTAGACTTTACTCCTTCATCGGGAAAAAAATAAATAAAAAATTCCCTAGAAATATACGCCAGTTGTTTTTAGTTTGGAATTAATCTAAGAAATCAGAATTGACGAAGACTAAACCGCTACTAGTGTGTGGCTGTAAAGCTTCTAGCCGTAGATGTTAGAAGGATTTCGGAGTTGGAACCGTACGGACGTAAGGTGGTCCTGGGAGCACCCTAGGACCACCCGGGTGCACATGGTCGATAAAGAAAGAAATGCTAATAGTTCAGGCGGCTTAGCCCTGTTTTGAAAGAATAAAATTATAAACATAAGAGATTTCTATTATAGAGTTAGTATTAAAGATTTTTTTTTTTATATAAAACAATAAAAATAAAATCAATTTTTAATGTATAAATAATTTGTTTATTATTAAAAAAAAATTCGACATATCAATTTACATTAAATATCATCTACTTATAAATTATTTAAATTAAACTATCATTATTTAAATATATTTAATATTAAATATCATTTAATTAAATATTATTAACTGTTATTTTTAGTATTTTATTATTGTTGTTAGAATAATCACTCAAGCTTTTACTTTTCGTCGATCAAATTAACAACTTAAACACATTACTCAATCCATGGCTTTGGAACTTTAAGTGCAAGAAAGTATGTAAAGAAGATTAAACACATAATTTTAACGTTGTTCCTCTTCAAAAATTGAGGCTTACATCCACGAAAACTAAACCAATTCAAATATTGACTTGAATGATAATGTAATAATAAAATCAAATAATATTTTTTTTTTTGAACATATACTTTCTTTTGAATTGAAGAATGGTGAGAGTTCATCTTTTAATAATTTGCCTATAATTAGAACCAATAAATCAAATAAAGAATTAGATTTTGAACTTTGAAGAAGTAAAAAAATTCAGACCTCTAAGGATTATGGGTCTTAATTTTTCTTATATTATAGAGAAAGATCTCAAACTCTACAAGAAGCTTTATCTTCTTTACATGATAACTTATGGAAAGAAGTTATAAATGATGAAATGGACTCTCTTGAGTCTAATGGAAATTGGTATTTAGTTGTCTTACCCCTAATTGTAAGATAATAGGTTGTAAATGAAAACTTAAGAAGAAATTGAAACCCAATGATACCACTGAAAATTACAAGGCTCGTCTTGTAACTAAAGGGTATAGGCAAAGAGAAAATTTAGACTTTTTTGATACATTTTTACATGTCACAAGAATAACTTCATATATGTGCTTTTTTCACTTTCTGCTATTTATGATCTTGTTGTGTACCAAATGGATGTTAAAACTGCATTTGTAAATTATGATTTAGAAGAAGAGACTTATATGGACCAACCAGAGGGTTTTGTTATCTTTGGTTAAGAAAATAAAGTTTGCAAATTAGATAAATTTTTTTATGGTTTAAAATAAGCACCTAAGCAATGACATGACAAATTTAATAATTTAATTATCTCATATAGTTTCAAAATGAATGAAAGTGACAAATGCATTTATTATAAATCTAAAAATGACATTTGCACTATTATATGTTGGTATGTGGATGACCTGTTTATTTTTGTGTGTTAATTTTCACACGAAGGACCTCAAAGAAGAAAGTGTAATCCTTGAAATAAAGATTAATAGGTCTAAAAATAGACTTTCTTTAGATCAATCTCATTACATTGAGAAAATTTAGAAGAAATATAATTACTTGAACTGAAACCTCCATGTACTCCTTATGATTCTGGTATAAAGTTGTTTAAGAATACCGTCAATGGTGTTAGAAAAATTGAGTGTGCAAGCATCATTGATAGATTACGTTATACTACTGATTGTACTAAGCCTGACGTAGCTTATATTGTGGAATTACTATGTAAGTTTACCAGTAGACTTAGTATAGAGTATTTGAATGCAATTAAAAGGGTCATGAGTTACCTAAAGAGAACCATAAAATTTATATTACATTATCATAAGTTTTTTGCTATTCTAGAATGATACAACGATGATGATTGGAATACTATTTAGAAGACTCTAAAACAACTAGTGGCTATATATTTAGCATATCTGGTTGAGCTATTTCTTGAAAGTCTAAAAAACATACTATTTTGGCTCATTCTACAATAGAGTCTGAGATGATAGTACTAGCTACTGATAGTGAGGAAGCAGTTGTTAAGAAGTCTGTTAGCTGAATTCCCTTTATGGGAAAGACCAATTTTAGTAGTCTTAATCCACTGCGATAGTACTACGGCTATTGCAAATATTTAGAACTATAAAACAGCAAGAGACGACAAATATGTCGTAAGCACAATATTGTTAGAGAACTTCTCTCTATAGGAGCTGTAAGAGTAGATTATGTATGTACTGACAAAAATTTGGTTGATCCTTTTATGAAAGAATTAGCAAGAGAGAAGATTTTTAAAATCACAAAAGGAATGGGACTAAAGCCCTTAGAATGAAGAGTCACTTATGATAGTAACCCAACTTATAGATTAGAGATCCCAAAAAATAAGTTCCACAGGTAATAACAAGTTATGTAGTGATATGCGATGAATCATGCTATTATAAGTCCTATTCCATATTATTAGAAGCATGAAATTCTTAAGCGATAGAAGGATGAGTTAATTATTAACTCTTAATGAGTTTTATACTCTATGTGGAGTGGAGTACACAGCTACAGAAGTACTCTTGATAGACTCACCTATGTCAATGTGGAAATGTAGCCAATTCCTATTAAATTTTTGGGAAAATTTATTAGAGCATTCACTATACTGTGATATACGTGTATTACCATAAAACACAGGCTTTTCGAACTATACCTTGAAAATGTTGTTAGAGATAGAGTTCAAAATTACAAGTTACTCTAGTATATTATAAAGCATCTTCACTATGCAAAGTTCAAGTCGATAGATACCTTTTGCTTATACATAATCTTATATTTTGATTAATTGGTTGCTCGATGAAAACTATTTTTATAAAATTCAAGTGGGGTATTGTTGGAATTGTATTGTGATTTTAAAAAAAAAAAAATAAGAGAAAAGTATCCATGTGAGTTTACTCTCTCCTTTTTGTTTTGTCTCACATTACTTTTTTACATTTCTTTAGAGGTGTATATAAGCTATTAAATTTAGATTTAGCATTGAGCCCCAAGGGATATCCACTTTTGTGGAGGGGGGAGGAGATAGCTATTATGAGTCCACCTCTCACATGCATGTACTGAAGCAGCCGTCTGTCCGCCCGACAGCCATGCCATGCATGCCAAGCTGAGCGAGAGTGTGTGTATGTGAGATGAGGTGACACTTTATTTTTTTTTTTTTTAAATTATTTATTAAATTATTTTTGCAATAGTCAAATAAGATCCAATCGATAACTTGACCGTTACTCTTATTCATTCCTATCCACAAACGAGTCTTTCTCTCCTGCTAATTTCTCACACGACTCCCTTAATCTAATCGTGTTAATGACTGTTACACTTTGATTTTTTTCTTATAAATAGAGGGTCTTACCTCAGTAATAAACACAACTCACAAAACCATCATCTTATCATCTCTTTACTCTCGTGTTCTCTCTGTGCACAAACAAAAACTAAAAAAAAAAAAGCCTTTTATATTTTTTTGGTTCCAAGCAACATTAATTTGCAGGTGTATCATTCTAGTCTTTAACAATGCAGTAAATGTCCGAGATAAATTTAAATTTTTGGGCTGTTTTATCTTGGGGACAACAGACTGTGACTGCTAGCACATATTTGGACAGAGCTGTGAAACTTTTTAAAAATAACAACTTAGTTCGCGACTCAAGCAAGCAATAATTTGGTAATTTTGTTCCTATATTTGTATTTTTGCATCAACAATTTCCTAGGGTTTGACATATAATTGATTGTGCCAAGTTAGGTTTGGTTGCACTAGAGCATGACATCTTACTCATTTCAACCTGTTTTTACCTCTGTTATTGGTGAATGATATAGAAAAAAATGTAAAGTATGGTGCTAAGGTTGTTGAAATTGGTTGGAGTTTGACATCCCAAACTTTTTTATTAACTACCTTATTTAGGTACCCATTTTGACATGCATACATCTCTATTATCTTTATGTTTCTCAATACCACCATGTTTAGTATGCTTTTTGTACTCCAAAGTCCTTCATCTCACAATCAATTTTGAGAAACACTTTGAAATGTAACCTCAAACATATTCTTTTTAGCCAATAGCATATCATCAATATACAAAAGTGGACAAATCATATTACCAGTTTGTTCCTATCTATAATAGAAACATGCGTGATGCATCATACTCACACCTCTAAAAATTCATTTCTAACATGAAATTATCAAAAAGCAAAATTTGCACCACTAACTTGCTGACTATTTTAATCCGTGTAAGTACCTCTTTAGTAAACACACTTCATCCTTTCTTCCCTTTTACCTCATATTCCTCGAGTTGCTTCATATATATGGTTTCCTCAAGCTCTCCATGCAAAAAAATTGTTTTGGTGTCTAGATGTTCCAAATGTAGGTCATAATGCATCACAAGTGAGAGTAATATTTTGTTGGATGTATACTTTACTATAGGTGAAAATACCTTAGTATAATTTATTCCCTCTCTTTGCGTAAAGCCTTGAGCTACTACTCTTCTTTTGTACCAAGTTAACTCAACCCCTACAACTCCTTCTTTGAGATTAAAAACTCCATCTACTTCATACCACTTTAGCACCTAAGGTCTTTTTACCATAATTCATGTTCTATTTTTCACGAGAGAATCCATCTCATCCATAATAGTAGATTCCCATTGCTTTGCATTTGCACTTGACATAGCCCTAGAGTAAGTCCTTGCTTCATTCTTGCTTCATTCAATGTATCCACTTAGAACATAAGTAGCAAGGTCAGCATGACAATATCTCAAAATAGGGTTGGGATTTATTCTTTCATATATATAATTTTTATAGTGTGTCATAAGTCAAAATTATTTTAAAATTTAGATAAATAAAGGAATCAAGTTGTTTAAGTAACTGTAGCTTTCATACACTTTTATTCTATAATTATTAGGGCGAGTACATTTAGTCTTATAATTTAAAAGTATGGTTAATTAAGTCGAAATTTTCAACCAAAAAAAATTTCCGAGATAAAATGAGAATTAAATATTTATTAATAAAAAAATAAATAACAAATTGTAACCAACAGCTCGACGTCCTCGCCTTGTCTATTCCAGGCCCCTTTGGTTAGTGTTCGGTAGCTAGCGGCAGCAAAAATGGAGGAAACCTAAAGACAGACAAGCCTGGTAACAATCTTCAATGCAGCGAGTATGATTGATGGTGTTAGGTGGAAATTGAGAAGGTTGTTGCCTTTTTCCTATTAATAAAATATTTAATTTCAATTTTATCCTTGAAAAAATTATAATTTTTGAAAATTGATTTAATTGACTAAATTTTTAAATTATAAGACTAAATTAACTTGTACTAATAATGATATAATGAAACAAAAACTATATTTACAAGATCCAAATAACTTTGGACACAAGAAATAATTTATTACACTAAAAATAACATGCCTATGAATGTATATTTGTTAGCTATAGTTACATCATATAATCTACTTAATTTTAATTTAATCATAATTTAGCTAGTGTATATACATTATTTTTTTTACAATGTAAAATATATATTTTTATAAAAAATATAAATTTTTTTAAAAAAATATATATATATGTTATGTTTTATGATTTTATTAAGAGTCAAAATCATATACTAACAAGAAAGTGATAGTTCAAATCTGTGTTACCATGTGTTAGTTTGATCTCGTGAAAGGTGTGGATTTTACACGAGATTGGGCTATAAACATGCTGACATTGTGACATTAAAGTAGGGCCATGTTGGCTTCGGATCTTATAAATGTTGCACTCCTCCTGTCAAATTCATTTGTGGCATTTAGTGAAAGAAAAATAAAAACGGTCTTAATTTTTAGGGGGTGTTAATCGTATTTAATGCGTATTATTTGTATCGGTATTGAATTTATTTCGTATTATTTGTGTCAAATTTTTATGTTAATTAACACATGAAAAAATTTACCCGATCTTATAATAGTAAGAAATAACAAAACCTTTAAAAACATGCAAAAATTATTAATCAATTCTTATTAAAAAAAAATTTGTGTCGTGTTCGGTTCATATTAAAAATTGCTACCCCTATTAAATTTAAATTCAAGTATATATATATATATATATATTAAATTTTAATAAAGTTTTATTACATGATAAGTCATAATTAATGTGATTATAAATTTATTAGTATTTAATGTTGATCTTTTACCTAAACAAACGACTCAGTGTCCGTTACTGATTTGGATTGATATTCTTCTCTGTGACACTGGCTTGGACCGACGATTCATCCAATTCTTGTTAATTTTATAGCATACACTATTCATATTGTCTGGCACGTGATCTGGTTCTTTTGGGCAGCTAAGCTTCTCTGTTATTGGAATTTTTGAATTAGGGTGACTGACAGAGAATTCATTATTTTTGTGAAAGTTGTCACATACAATATGCTTGTAAGAAATCAAAGCGCATCTTCTGAACTTTTAGGACATGAATTTATTATCGACAATTAAAGAAGATGTTCCATAATGCCTCACTTTTAAGCGAAAACTTAAAGTTAATTTGGAGATGGGATTACTTAACAGTTAATACTCATGTTGATTTAGAGTTAATCACAATTTTGTTTTTGGGTCAAAGAGGTAGTCACAATTGGTTTGGTTGAAGTGTATATAAATTTAAAACCCAAATGATTATGATCTATTGAAAAAAAAAAATCTGAATCTGAAACCCAAAAACTACCTTATAATACTAATTTGTAAAGTCAATTTATTATCACCAGAAGATAAAGGTCAATAGCTTTTAATTCTTTTTTTTTTACTCCATCAAAAGAAAAGGGTATGCATACTTATTTATTTATTTTATTTTTATGATATGCATACTTAACCTTTTAACATTGCGTTCGAACATATTTTTATTCCGTCTTTGTTTTCCTTTCACGTTAACTTACAAATTATTAGTAAATCATGTTAACGGGTATGATATTATAATATGTTATATCTTATTCAATATTAATATTAACATGAACTTTAACTTCAAACATTAATTTAAAGAATTTAAATATAAGCTAATGCATACATTTTTTTTAGTTGTAATATCTTATTTACAGAAAAAAAAAATGTAAATGATATTTTAATAAATAAATTGTATTAATTAATATTTATATTATTATTTAATAATATACTCTATTTAATAAAAAAATTTCTGATTGTGTGCTAATTGTATTTTTTGATTTTTATCCTGCTGATGTGGACTAATAAAACGGTATTATGCGTATTTGGTTTAATTTTTATCCAACCGTTGTTATGAATTTGAGGTTTTTTTTATATAAATAATTCAGTTATTCAACTGATTTTATTTTTAGTCTTCTTAATAAAAAAATATATTAATACTAATAAACATATGTTCATTTACGTTATAAAAAAATGAATATATATATATATATTCTGAAAAAGATTACAAATAAAATTCTTTATATAAATGAATGTACAAATAAATTTTTGTTGTTTCTTTTTTTTTTTTAAATTTTAATATACAATATATGTGATTGAGATAATAAGCACGTGTGTGTAAATATACATGCTAGGATTGTACGGACATGCATCGCATGTGCTCTATTTTCGAATTTTCATTAATTTTTAGAAAGTTATCTAATAAAAAAAATATAAAATTACACAATTATCAAATTTAAAATAGAATTATAAATTGTGTTATAGTATAAAAAATTCTTTTTTTTTCTTCTTACATTTGAATTATACGTATAAAGTGTGCGCATGTAAGTGTATATTTGTTCATGAGAAATAAAGAATAAAACAATATTAACAAAATTAAATCATAAATTTTATTGAGTTAAATTATAATATTGTAAAAAAATTACTTATAAGAAAAAATTAGACACTAGATTGAATGTTATATATGTCTATTTTTTTATTTTAAATATTTACAATTTTTAAAAATTGATTTGATATTAAAATAAAATTAGTAATGTGACTAAATTATAAATAATGAAGTCTTTAAATTCATTAATTTTTAATGTAGTTAAATAAAAAAATGTGTTTATTTATTATAATCTTAGGTGTTAATTAGTATTTATGTATTTAGTTTTATGTTCAAAATTTTAGTCTTTTAATTTCAATTTTATATACTCATCAAAATTAAATTTGACTTACTTTTAAGCTTTTTTATTTGTTTACTAGGTTTGGGCACAGGCAATGCACGTGCACGACCTATAAAATTGTATATAATTTTAAATAATTATTTAATAAAAATAAAAATATAGAATTAATATAAATATAAAATTTGAAATAGCATTCTAAATTTTCTCTTAGTACAATTTATATTTTTTGGTTTTAAATTTATAACTTAATAAGTGCTTATATGTTTAATCTTATATTGAAAATTTAAAATTTTTTAATTTGAAATAATATATACACAAATAAAATTGAATTTAAATTTTATTTATGATGTTTTTATTTATTTATTTATGTGTATTTGTAACAGTTTACTAATTGTCATGATATTTAAGACAACAAAATTACATGACTTTTACATAAATTAAAACATGCAATTAACAAAATAAACATGTTAGTTGCTTCAATATATAAATTGATATTTATAATATGTAATTATTCTTACTGCACAGAAATTTATTTAAATAGTATGTAATTAAAAAAAATTATTTAAACAGATATTAATTAAAAAAATTTATTTAAGTGTACTTCGGTTAATAACATGAGTAGACAAAAGACTAAAAAAAATATTATGGTATCAACTTATTCATTAAATATGTAAACATAATTACATGATTTGTTACACTTAAAGTAGAGATTAGAACTATAATAATATGTATGCGATTAACATAATTATCTAATGATAATAATATAAAGATAATATACAATAAAATTACTAAACATAACTATGTATAAAAATATGATATATTACAGTAGGAGCATTTTGATATTTAATAGTGTTAAAGATCAATAATAATTAAATAACAAAAATATTAAAGCTATAAAAAAAGGGGAAATTAAGGGAAAAATTGGAACACAAAAAAATTACCAAACCTAATATGCATAAAAGTATGATATATTAATATATGAACATTTTAATATTTAATAGTGTAAAAAATTAATAATAATTAAATAACAAAAATATTAAAGCTATAAAAAAAGGGGAAATTAAGGGAAAAATTGGAACACAAAAAAATTACCAAAGGTAATATGCATAAAAGTATGATATATTAATATATGAGCATTTTAATATTTAATAGTGTAAAAAATTAATAATAATTAAATAAAAAAAATATTAAAGCTATAAAAAAAAATGAAAAATAAAGGCCAAGAACATAAATGTTGGCGAATAACCAAAGTTTATTGAGGCTTTTCTATTTTGGATAACATGTAATATAATTAAATTATTTAAGTTATTCATTGCGATAAAATTATTTAAATCAATATGTAATTTTTAAATAATTTTTTATGTAATACATTTATTTTTTATCACATCTTTTGTGTTAACGTGTTTCTATTTTAATACTTAATTTAAAATACTGATATTAATTTTTTAAAAATAAATAATACTATGTTATTTAAATTTAATATGTATATAGTAATATTGATTGTTTGCGGTTCTTTGTTTCTAAAAAATGTCTTTAAACATAATTTTTTAAATTTGATAAATATATAAAATTGTATTTATTATATGACATTTTCATATTTACTAATATACTAAAAATAAAAATTGAAAATAATCAAAATTGTACACAATATAACTAACAAAACAACTACTCATATAAAAACAAAAAAAAAATGCTATGGAAAAATGGGAAAGATAATATATAATAAAATTATCAAATGTGACTATGCATAAAATATGGTATATTAAAATGTGAAGATTTTGATATTTAGTATTATAAAAAATCAATAATGATTAAATAAAAAAAAAAAGTTAAAGCTAAAAAAAAAAAAAAAAAACAAACAAAACAAAAACAAAAAAATGCTATGGACAAATGGGAAAGACAATATATAATAAAATTATAAAATGCGACAATAGATAAAATATGGTATATTAGAATATGTAGGGGTGAGTAAATAATCTAATCAATTTATCTAAATTAATAAATTTGATTTGATTCGTGTTATTCGGATCAAATTGGATTGACATATTTTATAATCATATTAGATTAAGATTAAAAAATATACAATTTATTTGGATTCAGATTGACAAATTTTATAATCTGTTGCAATTCTATTAACACCGAATTACTATTAAAATTATAAATAAATGCTTATTTTATTTTTAATATGTTATATTTAAATATTATATATACTACAATTACATTTAATTACTATTTTAATTTAAAAATAAATATAAATATTAAATATTATATAATAATTTAATAACATTCAAGAGCATAATTTTTATTATTTTAATTATCTTATTTGTAATTATAAATAAATAAATTTTTTTAACGATATACCAATTTAAAATTTAAATGTTAGTATACATTATGTTTTATATATAACAATAATTTAAAAATAAGCTATAATCTCAATTTAACTTTATTCGATCTAATTGAATTCATATTGGTTTGGATTGAGTACATTATCAGATCAAATTCAAATTAAATATCTTCAAATCTTCTTCGGATCAGAACAAATCGAATTCATATTGGTAAAAAAATAAGTGTTTTAATCCGCTGTTTACCTATAAGTATATGAATATTTTGATATTAAGTAGCGTAAAAAAACTAACAATATTAAAGTATGATATATTAGTATATAAATATTTTGATATTTAGTAGTGTAAAAATAAAATAACAATAATTAAATAATAAAAAATTGAAAGCTAAAAATGAAAGAAGAAAAAAAAAATCAAAGCAAATGAAAAAATGGGAAGAAATGTAGAAAAATAACCATGTACAATTCATATCTTGTTCTCGCTTATATGCTTAATTTGATGGTAAGTATTATCCTTTATTATTGTACTACTTGATTTTAATAATGAAAATAAAAGAATTAATAATTGAAATTATATTGTAATTTTATTAAAGATCTTATTTATTTTTTTAATTTTTTTGTTAAGTAGAATAAAGATATTAATATTTTTAAAGGTATAATTTTTTTTTTTTTTTTTTTTTAAAAAAGGGGTTCTAAAGTCCCCTTCTTTTTTATTAATATAAAGAAAACACACTCACGCACCCGATGGGATTCGAACTTGGGTTTCAGGTGGGGGAATTGGGAGTCTTACCACCTGGACCACAAGAGATTCCCTTAAAGGTATAATTTAGTTATGTAATTTTTTGATAAAGTAGAATAAGGATACTAGCTTCAAAAAAATTCCAAAAAAATTAAACAAAAAATCATATTTAGACCATTATTTTGGCATATTTTGGAACTTATTTAAAAATTTTATAAAATTATTATTTTTATTTTACTTAACTAAAAAATTATATTATTAAATTATACCTTTAAAAAATTAACTTTTTATTCTAATAAACTACAAAATTATATAATTAAATTGTAGTTTTAATAAAGTTAAAGTATCAGTTAAACACTACACCCAAAATAAAACTTGTTTAGGTGTAATTTGTTTGATACATAAGTAGACGAATGATATACAAATAATCTCATAATTAAGTTATAAGTGTAGAAAGTTTTATACAAAAGTATAACTTCAATTCTTGGTAGTGTCGCAACAAAAATAAGAAAAAATAATTTAATTATTTAAAGTGTACTGGATTTAATAATAAAAATTGTATTTTATTAAAAATAGAATATTATATGTTAGATTTTGATTATATATATATATATATATATATATATATATGATGATGATGATCTAGTGGGCATGTTGCTAACTTTAAGAAAAACACCATAAAAATGAATTAGTGTAATCTTAAAATATACATGAAGATGATCTAGTGGGCATGTTGCTAACTTTAAGAAAAACACCATAAAAATGAATGAGTGTAATCTTAAATATTCATGAAGATGATCTAGTGGGCATGTTGCTAACTTTAAGAAAAACACCATAAAAATGAATTAGTGTAATCTTAAAAATGGAGCATAAAACATATAAAAAATTATAAATTATATATCTTATATTAAAATTTTCAATCTTAGTAACAAAATTTAATCCTAAATTATTAAAATTAAACCTTAAAATTAAATTGAATTAATTTAAAGTAAATAAATGACTATTTTGTCATTGTGATGCGCTCACTTGATCAATATATATATATAAAGTATATGTATTTAATATAAAAAGTGCTTTTTATTAAAAATATAATATTAGTGCATATCCAACTTTTGTTAATTATAGCTTTAAAATTGTAATAATTACCTCTCCTGCCTATACAATTACACTTAATTTCAAGAAAAAATTATAATTTTTTTTTTCTAATAACTACAATTTTAGTTAGCCGTGAATAAAATATATATTTTTACTCACTTGCATGTTAACAAGTATTTAATTTACTCAAAAATAAAGTCTATTTTATGTAATAAGTATCTATATTTCAATTATTTTTGCCCTGTATTTGCTATATTGGTATCACATGTTGAAAAAAAAAAAAGGAAAACTTAAAATCAATCGTAAATTTTATATATTTCCATGTAAATATTGCCACATCAACCACATCTACTACTCCATTAATAAATATTGCCAAATCCACGGACCTAGCCACTACGTCCTCCACAAATTTAACTGCAAATGCAGCAGTTTTAACTTTTCCAACAGGATCTACTGTAAACACATCTGGTACTATAGACATCCCTAACATTGGATTCCTACCCCCTCTTGCTAAATCGAGACCCAACTTGCCTGCTCTTTCCCTCCCACCTTCTTCTTCAGTCTCCGTAGCCGACCTCAGTGAGCGTATGCAGAAAATGAAACAACAGTATACCAAAGATAAGGAAGATTTAGGTTGGCAAATTGTAACTGGTAAAAATCGTCGTGCTCGATCAGCTAGTCCACGTTTCCAACCTATGAGATATACACCCTTTATAGGGGACTCTGATAGTAACTCAACATGATAGTACTTTACTGGAACTGTAGAGGTATTTCCAATAAGAACACACGAAATACCCTACGAAGTTTTTGCAAAAAGGAAAAACCAGACTTTCTTTGCATAGCAGAACCTATGTCTGATCCTAAAACCATTCATGATCGTTTTTGGCAACATTTGGGTTATACCTTCATCGGATCAAACTCCACAAGGGTTAGCAAACTTTGGCTCTTTGCAGCTCCTGCAGTGGCAAGTGATACAACAATCGTTATACAACACCAACAACATATAACGGTCACTTACACAGCAAACTCAAAAAACTTTCTTTTAACATTTATTTATGGTAAGGGAACTTATGTTAGAAGAAGAGACCTATGGGACTCACTAAGGACGATTTCAGATACCCAAGCCCCTTGGCTAGTAATAGGAGACTTTAATGCTGTTCTTGGATCCCATGAAACTACTGGCTTAACTCGTAGCAATACCTCTATAGAAGATTTTAGTGCTATGATCTCTTCTTGTAACTTGGTTGATATTGACACTAAAGGGGCCTTCTACACTTACTGTAAAGGTGGACTTTCTCAAATACGATCAAGATTAGATCGTGGGTTGTGTTCAGAATCCTTTCTAGACTCTTGGTCTACGGTTTCTTGCCATACCCTTCCTAGACACTGTTCAGATCACCATCCGCTTTTACTCACGGCTTCTACAACACGGAATGGTGGTCCAAGACCGTTCAGATTTCATGGTATGTGGCTCGAACACCCTGAATTTATGGATTTAGTGCGTGCCACTTGGTCAGTGCCTATTCAGGCTAGCGCTATGGGTATTGTTATTGGCAAACTTAAGGCTCTTAAATTGGTCCTCAAAACTTGGAACAAAACAGTCTTTGGTAATTTAAATCAAAATATTGCAACTGCAACAAATACACTTGCTGACATTCAACAGCGTTATAATGATGATTCTTTCTCTGAAGAGCTTTTGCAAATGGAGTCCGACGCTCACGCTGACTTAGACAGATTGTTGCGACAACAAGATATCTTTTTAAGAGAAAAAATCAGACTAAAATGGTTGAAAGGTGGCGATCGAAACTCCACTTTTTTCCACTCAATACTTCGTCGTCTAAAAGCACAAAAACCTTTGACACACCTGGATATTAATGGAGAAATAACTAATGATCCAGATGTAATAGCGACTCATATTTTGAACTACTATGAAAATCTTTTTTCAAGTCAGACAGGTGGAATGACAGATTTTGCTCCCATAGAGTCAGCGGTGCCATCACTGGTCACCTCTGTGGACAATAAATGTTTACGACGTATACCATCATCAGAAGACATACGAGCTACAATTTTTGAAATGGATCCAATGAGTGCACCAGGACCAGATGGGTTTACTGGTAAATTTTTTCAACAGTGCTGGGATATTATCGGTACAGATATTGTACGAGCGGTTAAAGATTATTTTAAAACTGGTCGATTACACCATGGACTAAACTCCAATTTCTTAATTCTTATACCCAAACACCAACAAGCAAGCTCTATTGATCAGTATAGGCCTATTGTTTTAGGCAATTTTATGTACAAGCTAATAACAAAGATTATTGCTGGCAGATTAGGACATATATGCGCTCGTATTCTATCTCAAAATCAATTTGGATTCATTCCAGGCCGAAACATTGGCGACTGCATAGCAGGTGCTTCTGAATGCTTTAACGCTATGCAGCTTCCCAGCCGAAAAGGTAACATGGCTCTAAAAATTGACATTCACAAAGCTTTTGACACGATGCGTTGGGATTTTATTTTAAAAGTGATGAAATGCTTTGGTTTCGACGACATTTTTCTAGGTTGGATTAGAGATATATTCGCATCAGCAAAAATCTCAATTATAGTTAATGGTTCACCTAGGGGCTATTTTTCTTGTTCTAGAGGTGTCCGACAGGGGGATCCTTTGTCCCCATTATTATTTTGCATAGCTGAAGATTTCCTCAGCAGATATCTTCAAAAATTGGTGGATAAAGGGCATTTACCTCCAATCTCTTCACCTAGAGGAACCCATGCACCAACGCACCTTTTATATGCAGATGATCTTCTTATTTTTTGCCGTGCAAGTGAGACGAACATTCAAGTGCTAATTGAAGCTTTTTCCTTGTATAGTCGCCTTTCTGGTCAAATGGTAAATTTAGAAAAATCTTTTATCTATTTTGGTAAAAGTGTTACACAGAACAACATTTCATCACTTCGAAATTTATCTGGCATGCGTACTGGAAGATCATCCTTGTCTTACTTGGGCATCAATCTCTTTCAGGGGGCCCCAAAAAAGTGTTGGTTTCAAAGTTTAGCAGATAAAATACGTGCAAAAATTGAGGCCTGGAATGGGCTAACCATTTCTTTGGCAGGACGACGTTGCTTAATTTCTTCGATCATTCAGGGTACACTTCTTCACTCATTTCAGATATATAAATGGCCAAAAATGGTCCTTCAGGACCTAACAAAAAGCATTCGCAATTTCTTTTGGTCTGGAAAGACTGATACAATCAAACAAATACAAGTGGCTTGGAAAGACTATTGCCGTCCAATTGATGAAGGAGGTCTTGGTTTACGGGATATTCATCTCCAAAATGAGGCCATGTTAAGAAAGTTCGCATGGAGGGTAATCAAAGGGACCTCTAACACTCTGCTTTACTTACGTAGCAGATATCTAACAAAAAATGGCTCTCCACGGAACTATTATATCTGCTCATCAGTCTGGCCTGGTTTGCGACCTCACTATTTAACCCTATTGGAAGAGTCCAGGTGGTTAGTTGCAAGGAATTCTACAGTTAAGTTTTGGACAGATAATTGGTTAGGAACTCCACTAATAGATAGGGTTGATAATCCTCCAATAAACCCCCCAATACATTCACTAGTGGGGGACTACATCCGTGAAGATTGTTGGATTTTGCCGCAATCTTTCAAAGTCTCCTATCCAGATATTGCCTCAGAAATTCAATCAACAGTTATTGGCTTTGGTTCGGATATCAGAGTTTGGACACACTCAATCAAGGGAGATGTTACAACCAGTGAAGCTTATGATTCACTCCGTGTGGTTGGAGAACGGAAGTTTTGGGGTAAGAACATATGGGCTCATTATATACCGCCCTCACGATCTATCTTGCTATGGCGTGCTATTCAGAATAAACTTCCAACAGATTGTCAATTAAAAAGGAGGGGACAATCGCTTCCTTCCCGTTGCTCATTATGTGGTTCCAAGGAAGAAACTCTGTCACATCTTTTTTTAAGTTGTCATTTTGCAGGTGCGCTTTGGGACTTCATATGCTTCTTTTTTGGAAAACGACCAAGTACAGACTCTTCGATCCTAAATCTATGGAAAACCGCAATGGCAATGGAATTTGGATCACAGCTCGCCAACTTATGGAAAGCAGGAATTGTTTCAGTCATTTGGGTGATTTGGACTGCTAGAAATGAGTATCGTTTCAACAATAAGAGGACGACTCTGAGATTGGCTTTTGCCACAGTATGGCGTTTTATCCGCGAGGCGAGTCTTTCAAAAAGTGGTTGCATGCAGAACACTGTGGATGATTTACAGGTACTTAGGCGGCTTCGAATATCAGGCATCCCAAGAAGGGCCCCAAATATTATAGAGGTTAATTGGAAGGTTCCACCATCGGGATGGATAAAGGTCAATACAGATGGTGCAACATTTGGAGCTCCAGGATTATCTGGTTGTGCGGGTGTTTTTAGAACTTCAAGATCATTTGTTAAGGGTTGTTTCTGTATTCCGCTTGGAATATCATATGCTTATGAAGCAGAACTAGCGGCAGCAATTTATGCGGTGAAGTATGCATATACATTTCAGTGGAGGCGTCTCTGGTTGGAATCAGACTCACTATATGTTGTTTCTCTTTTTCAGACCCGGTCTTCTTCGGTTCCTTGGAGGTGGCATTCTGCTTGGACAGATTGCTTAGACAAAATTACTCATATGGAGTTTTACTGTTCACATATTTATAGGGAAGGTAATGCTGCAGCTGATAGCTTAGCTTCTAGGGCTCCTAGTTTATGTACAGCGACTTGGTGGTGGAATGTTCCACATTTCGCGAGCTCTTTTATTTATTCTGATGCTAACAACAAACCTAATTACAGGTTTTGTTGAGAATTTTTATTTGCATGTGTAATTTTCTCAATATTTAATAATATTAGTGGTTGATTGGTTTAATGAAGAAGGTGCTAAGGAGGTGCCAATCTAATTGGGATGTCCCGGTGCACCCACTGAAAACAATTAGCCACAACCTTTTATTTAAAAAAAATTATGTCAATTAGTTACCCTAGACCAGTGAATTCAATTTGACGGTACAAATACGTTGAATTTGGCTGGCACTAAATCGGCCATGCAAGATATTTTACCTATTGAAACGAATAAAGGACAACATATTGTAGCAATAAATTATCATAATCGCAAGTAATATTTAATAATTATAATTTTATTTAATAATAATAACGTTAAAATTTAATTAATTATAAATTTTTAATAAATAACTCATATTATTAAATTTTGTACTTTCAATCCTCATGTTTAATAAACTATACGTATATAGACCCATATTATTAAACTAATATATTAATAGTTCCCTCATTTAATAAAATGTACAACAATAATCAAATTTTGAAAGAGAAAAAAATCTAATTTGTAAAAATCTAATTTTATTTTTATGAAAATATTTATTATTTTATGCATTATCTAATTTATTTTTATTCATTTAAATAAGAAAATATCTCATATAATCCTGGTGATTACTATAAACCTTTATCATTTTTTCTGTCCTACCCTTGATATAACTTTATTTTTTTTGTTAGTAAACCAAATTTTACTATTTGTTTTAGAATAATCTAAATCTATATTTTTTTTACGAATATGTAATTAGAAACACTATCAACTCTTTTAAAGTATTCTCTTGACTGCCACTATTACTAGCTCATTTCCTCTAATCTCACTATTTGTTTTATTTTTTATGATTACTTTATATTTAATCAAACTAAAGTAAAAGTGATTTTGATAGATCATAAGGTGATAGAAAATGATAAGGGATGAAAAAAATTAGTAGGAGTGAACTGACAGTAATCACAATTATTGGCATAATTGATGCTTCAAATAAATTGATAATTACCTAACTTTAGTTTCTATGAAAATTACATTTTAATTATTCTATAATAAATGGTGAATGGTGGTTGGTGGTTAGAAGAATGAGATAATATTAAGGCTAGGACAAAAAGATTGGTAGAGATAAACATGACTGTTAGGGTTAATTAAATTATTTTTATAATAAAATGGACAAAAAAATATAGAAGAATACATAAAATAATAAATATTTTTATAAAGATAAAAATATTCTTTTATAAATTAAGTTTTTTTCAAAATTGGACAACTACTATACATTTTATTAAATAGTGAGACTACTATAATATACTAGTTTGATAAATAAATTTACATTATATTTTTTATTGAATATAAAGATTACTAAAGTATCAAACCTTATATTATTGTTATATAATAATAATAATAATAAATACTTAAAATAATATATTTATACTAAATAAATATATATTGATATTGCCCGAATATACAATTTTTTTTTTTTTTTTTTTTGAAACAATGCATAAAGAAGTGGGTATATACCTTTGCCTGCGAATTATTCTGGCCCAACAATCATTAATGTTCAGGGACTGTTTAAAGTGCCAGCCAAATTATTCAGACCATGAGTTATTCATTAATGTTCAGGGACTGTTTAAAGTGCCAGCCAAATTATAACCAGCATTATTATATAATTTAATTGTAATTATTAATAATAATATATTATTTTATTTATGACACATTTTAAATTTAAGATATTTAAATTTTTTTAATTATAATAATTTAATAAATTTATAAAAATTTAATAGGAATAAAATTAATATATTATACATTTATATTATGAAAATAACAAAATTAGATTTGAATTATACTTCTTGTCCTAAATAAACATGTTAGTTATTATTCATTTGTTCTTGAAATATATACCTCACTAATTATATTACTTTTTCTATGTTATTTATAGAATATTTATGTTTTTTAAAAAAATATTTATATTAATCTTAAATTTTATTAGTATAAAATATTACATCATTAATTATTCTAAAATCAATAAATAATCTTGTAAATGTAGCCTTTTGATAACTTCGAAGAAATCATGCATCACACATAACCATATTCAATTTTGGCTGTTCGACAGGTTAACAGGCCAATGTTGAAACTTAATTTGCCTAAAGACCAAATCTACTCTATAAATCCTAACTTAAATTAAAAAAAAAAATGATTATTAATTTTTCAAAGAGCACCCGCTAAGAGAAAAGCTTGATTAAATATTAAGTAAATCCTAATTAAAGCAATCAAAAATTTCAAAAGATAAAGATTATGGACAAGTATATGCAGATATTAACTTGTGTATATTCATTAAAACTAATATATGACATTCGTACATACATAAAATTAAACCAAAATATATGACAATTAATATCAATTGCGCCCTCTCAGATTTCCCCATAAAAATATATATATATATATATATATATATATATATATATATATATATATTGATTAGACCGAATCCAACTGAAGAGGTCTAGGAGGAGCCATAGTTCTTCTCTTCCAAAGATTAATTTCTTTCTTTGGCTGCATATTATGCAATCGTAATCCACCAATTCCTAATGGTGCTGAAAATGAAATCTTAGTATCTTCTCTTTCTCCATCACTTTCATCTCTCTCTTCATCATCATGATATGATGAATAGTAATTCTTGTGATCATCATGATCTACTGGTGCAATCTGAGCCGTCCAATCAAAGTTTGAAAGATGATGATGATCACGTCCACTTGAAAACTTCTTCATCTTTCCCAATGAAGGTTCTCTATCTGAAAGAACCATACAAGGCTTATTAATATCTTCTGAGTCAGAATCAGGATATTTTTTATCTACAGGCTTTGAAGTGGTCCTACTAAACATTCTTCTTATAGCCGAACCAGTAGGCTTAACAGGCTTAGATTGATGATGATGATCATTAGAAGTGAAACTAGGTCGAGAACTCTTGCATTTCTTGAGCTTTTTCTTGAGCTTGATTTGACCCATGCATGAGACTTTTGGTGAAGTTGGTTCTTGATTATCGAAATTCCCACTTTTTGATTTTCTTCTAACTTCTTCTGGAATTATTGAAATGATTGGACCTGAAAATCCTCTACCTATATGGCTTTTGAGTTGTTGTTTGTTCATCTCTTGTCTCTTTTCTCTGCTTGGACTATAAGGAGGATTTTGATGAAAAACAACTATTGAAGCTGATTTTGGGAGAAGATTCAAGAACTTGTTTTTGCGTTTAGGTTGGTTCTGTTTCCGATTATGATTTTGATGATCCATTGTGAGAAAATTAAGAAGAAGAAAAAATAAGAGAGAAAGATTAATGTACAACTTTATAAGGATATGAAAGGTTAGGGATTTGACAACGTCAACAAAAAGAGAAACATATACAGAGAAAGATATAATATATAGAGAAGATAGCACCAAAGGTAATATATAAAAAAATTATATTATTTTTTACCCATTTTAACTATAATATTTATCGATATTTTCTATAAAATTAAATTATTTTTTTAATTTTTAAAATAATTTTAACTCTTGTATAAAATAAAAAAAATTAAGTACAAAAATAAATAATATTACCATTTCCTTACTTTTAGTTGTCATACAACATGATTCACACCAAGTAATCAAAACTCTAATTCTAATCTTTAATATACTTAAAAATATTAAGTTGTGGAGCCGCAATTATTTATAATATTAGTCAAATAAATGCTTAATATGAATTTCAATAAAAGGTTGTACAACCAGATTTAATAATACGGCTTGTGATTGATGAAATTGTCTTCTCTGACCCCACACGATTTTGTTTGCGTACAGACATGAGAGATTTAATCCACGGGTTTTATTTGAATTAATAATTAATATGAAAAAGACATTATTAATTAAGTCTTTTTTTTAAGGGTATCAATCGTGTCGTGTTAGTCGTATTCGTGTCGTATTTGTTCGTGTTATTCGTATCGTGTTTTCGTATTGATTGACACATTAAAAAATTTACTTGAATTTTTTTTGTGTTACTTATTTAAAATAGTAAGAAATAACAAAACCTTTAAGAATATAAAAAAATTATTGATTAATTCTTACTAAAAAAATATTCGTATCGTATCATGTCGTATTTAAATCGTACTATCGTATCGTATCAAAAATTACCATCCCTATTTTCTTTGCCCATTCGCAGCTATGGCTTGTCATTACCTGACTTGTATTGTTTTTATTTCTATTTTCCTTTTGTACTAAACTTGACCAAATCATTACGAATTGTACTTATTTAGAATTTATAATTACAGGTTATGTAGTTACAACTTACAAATTACAAATGGTTTTCCATGACACCAAAAAAAAAAAAAAGAGGTCGTTTTAATAAGTAGATATGCTTGCCGACATCCCATATTTGCTTAAATTGTTTTTTTTTTTTTTAATGAAAAAATTGCTAAGATCTTGCTAATCCTTTAATACGGAAAATATTACAGTTGTGTATACATGAACACAATTGAATTAGAATAGATTACTAATTATTTTATAATTTTAAGAATTATTTATTATTATAAATAATTTAATTAACAATTTTTTAAAAAAAATTTAAATTTTATCAATTAACACCTAAATAAAAACATTACACAACAAAATTCAACACGAAAACTCTAATATTTACATGCATGAAATTTGTCTCTTTCTAAAATCAATCTAATTTTTTTTTATATAGATTTGTACATGAATTTTAATTTATAAATTTATGACATAAAATACATTTAATAATTATATAAATTTATCATTATTATAAAATAATTATATGACTATTATGTATTTATAAAAATATTAAATGAATTATAAGTTTTACAAATACTCACATATAAACAAAATATATAATTCATTGAATAAAATTAGTTATCAGTTGAACATGTTTTTATTACCTATAATATTTTTGGGCATTTTTGCAACTCACATCTTGTACATTTTAGGCATTTTTTATTGTTACTCACATATTGTAAACATAATTATAATTAAATAAATATTTTAAACATTTTTATAATTCATTTTATATATTTTTTTGACATAAAACATAATTAACAAAAAAAAGAAAAAAAAACTAGTATTCATCGCACTTTTGTTCGCAATCGATGACAGATAATACTGCAATGAGAATTGAAAAATCTAAAGCTGTTCCCGATATTTTTTTTTTTTTTGAACAAACGATATTAATTGTTTTAAGTTTAATAATGCAAATTGATTAATAGATTTAGTGCTGTTTGTCTTACGTATTCAAGAAATATTAATGCAACTATTTGAGCTGAGCAATTTTGATTTTTTCCCTCTTGTTTCCGCCTTCAACTATCTAATATGACCGAAGAATTTTGTACCAAAAATTTAAGAGTTATTCCGTTCACATTTTTATATTGGTTTACTTTTCAAACTTATAATATGTATGTATATAGATATATATATATAAAAAAAAAAAAAAAAACGTTGTTATATGTAAGTACAACGTGAGTAGTATATTATAAAATATTTTTATTGAAAAAAATGTTACAAAAATATTTTAGATTACGTTTTTTATGTCATTTATTTTTTAAATTATAAATGATGTTATTTAATTCTTAGAAAAATGGACTAATTAAGAAGAAATTATATTATTTTATTATTTTTTTATATTAAATTATTAATATTATTTTTCAAGTAATAAAACGCGATTAAATACGAATATATCTAAAAATAATAAAGTGAAAATTAATATGAAAAAATTCCCAAAATATTTATTTTAATATTTGTTAATTGTTATTGTTTTATTTTGATATTTTATTGAATTTTATTTTTTATTAAAAATTAAATCATGTATTTAATAACCTTTCTATTTGAAATATTATTTATTTTTATTTTTTAAAATAATTTTATATTAAAGTTCATTGTTATCTTTATTAAAATTTGAATTTAATTGCATTTTACTCATTGACAAAAACTAATAATATTTTAGTATAAAAATTATTAAAATAATATAATTTATTTTTAATTAAATTTTTTTTATAGCTAAGAAAATAAATAACATAAATAATTTAATTTAAAAAATTATATGTCACCACATCCTATTTTATATTATGTCAGTCATTATTGCTTTGAAAAATATTTAAGTAATTGTTACAACTTTTAATAAACATATAGAATTGGAATAGAATTTTCATTTACTATATATTCTCGATTTTTTTCCTCTTGTAAAGTTGTAATGAAACTAAACAGTTATGATCAAAGAAGTAGAGAAAGTAAATAGAAAAAATGACTCATATTATTGTTGTATTTTTAATATATTATTAATGAGTTTATTTATAGGATTATTTATAATATAAATTTTAAATTTTAGATATAATAAATATTAAATATCTATTAAAAATATAAAAGATATTAAATCTATATTTCAAATTTTAAATAAAAAGATATTATAATAAGTAATAAATTTAATTATTAAATAAATAATATTATACATAAGATTTGATATTTAAATTATAACGTCTCTTTAATTATATTTATTTATTTATACTTTAAATTATTATAAACTAAAAATAAATATTATTATCGTTCCGGTTATAAGTGACTCCATGAAAAACTCTACACATTACAACTTAGAATTATCTAAGTCTATGTGTCCAAATTTCATTGCCCGGTGGTATATTTAGAAGTAGACCCCATACCAACCATTACCTGACATGTCAGCATCCTAATTTAATAGATAGAGCATTACTCGACTATTTGGAAATAGTGAACTATTTGACATGTAAACTTAGCTTGACTCGTCCAATCCCATAGAACTTGAGGACAAGACTCGATTTGGTTTGAAGTTTAATTAAGTCTCTATATTTTATAAATGGCATTATAAGAAACTCAATTTTTCAGTAATAGGAAATATTATACTTGAAAATGCTTTTTCATCATTTTTAGATTTTATAGATGAAAATTATTTTGTCTTCAATTTATTATTGAAAATGTGTCTCTAATAGTAATATTTTTATAATAATAATAATTTGAGATATATTTATATATTTAAAAATAAAAAAATATTTATGTCACAAATTACTTTTAGCTATAAGATATTTTGTTACTAATAAACCTCATTTTCAACACAAAAGTTACTATCAAGTGCAAAACTAAACATGTTCAAAAGTTTTCATTCACTTAAGCTCCCCTGTATAGAAACCTTTAAACATGAAAAGCAGTTTCATTTCTACACGGAATCTTTTTATAACAATTTTTTTTTTCAAATACTGCTAAATATTATCTTATTCTACGGAGATAAAAAAAAAAGTTGTCAATTAAATATTCAATAAATAATTTATATTAATTACACAAATATTTAAATTATTTAATAATCAAAATATTAATTAATATAAGTTATTTACTAAACTATCATTCGTCAAAAACCTATAAATAAGTCTTCATAACCTAAAAAGTAGGCATAAGCTCATACCTAAAATCTCTCAAACTCTCTTAAGAAATACACTTAAGCATCGGAATATATACGACACCTCATGGTGTCATTCCTTCTAACGTGATTTTCTAGTTACGTGTTCAACAACTAGTATTAATTTTCTATCGACCAGTTGACTGGCTGGTCACTTGGCTAGCTCCTCGTCTATCATGTCGTGGCTTGCCCTCTACCATGTATTAGTCACTTTTGGTCCCACTTTTGCCACCGTATGTCCCGTCAATGCCTTTTTGAACTTTTCTCTATCCTTGTCGAGGGCTAGCGCCATGCTCATCTAGGGTGACTGGTGCTGACCTACTTTGGTCTTATCATTCTAACTTCAAAAGAATTTTGTAGAAGTGTAAGGTATTTCTTAAAAAATATCAAAGTTACTAAGTCAAGGTGTGTTCTCCCGAGGTAACTATATTGTCAATGTATTCTCGTGATCCAACTTCGAAAAGCACCTTAAAGTGCATCCATGCAATCCAGGTTCCAACATTTAAGTTTAGCATGATTCCTAAGGTCCAAGTACAGTCCAACTCAAATGATGATCTCTTAAGGACATAAAGTTCTAAATCAAATTTCCCAAGAACACTCAAGTCATGGATGTGGTCTCCTAAGGTCGCACAAGCACCGAAGACGTCTTACCATGACAACAAAGCACCAAGGGAACAATGTTTCACACCAACAAGCAAAAATAAGAAAAATTGCAAAGTCAAACGTGGAACACAAAGAATGTCAAAAAATTATGGTATCATTTTATTAAAGTCATGCTTCCAAAGCAACTACAAGCTAAAGGCCAAGTAACTACACTAGCCAAAAAGCTACTACAAAGTAAATAACAAAAAGCTACCAAAGTCTAAATCCTAAGCTTTGTATTGATGACTAGTGCTAACATTCTTCAACAATACCATAGAGATAGGTGTCACCTGAACTACCTTTTGTTCCCAAATGCGCCATGCGCCTGTGTCACTTCCCCTGCTCTATTAGGATCCTAGATCGCCTCTTTAGTTGAGGGGATCCTTGCCCTTGAAGTCTGACTCATTGTTGAACTACCATACTCAACAATAGCCGTGGTGTAATTTGGAAGCATAAGGCGGGGTAGAGACAAGTTTGGATAGACTACTTTGAATCTCCTCTTAGCATACTCAGCCATGAGCCCATGTAAACCCAATATTAGCCATAAAGTCCTAGACGTTCTACTCATCTACACTTCTACCTGGATAGTGGGTAGCTACCTCTTGAACTTCAGCTTTGGTTCTCATCAATTTGGAATCCTTCTTAGCCAATTCACTTTGAAACTGAGTCATAGCAACTGTAGCAGTAATAAAGGCTTGTCTGACGGCCTCTTGGCACTTATGCTTATACTTCAAAATATCAACAAGCTCTTGCTTCTCTTCTAGAGCCAGGTCCAATGAGACCCTAGCCTGATCCCTCTCTAATCTTTTTTCTTGGGGAGCATCTTCTAAAGGATCCAAAAAAGGTTGAGCCATAAGAAAACACTTATTTGCAACAGCCTTAAGTCTCGTACACTTGTCTGTCCATCCTGAAGTGTTCATGTGTGTCAATTCAATCACTCTGCCTATAGAGGCACTAGAAGCAACTGTTAGGGGTGGGTCAAGTAGTGGACTCATGCATGAAGCCTCATCCTCCATCATAAAGTCCTCGATTGGAGAAGGAACTTGAGTTGTGTTGGGCATCTCAACTTCCACAATCGCCTCGACTTGAGGAGGCTTGACTAGCTCTCTTCTTCTCGAGAACGTGCCCCCCTTTCTTTATGTTCTTATCCCTTAAGTGCTTAGATATGAACAGAACGACATTGGTAGAACAACCCTTCTAAGAAGACATATGGTAGGACCTCATGAATGTAAAATTAAAAAAATGATGAGTAAAGTCAACTTCAATTAAGTCAAGACTAAAATCTCAAGGTACTCACATCAGGGAAGAGAATTGTTGAAAGTCCTAGGAATGGATAAAGATAGCTAGAGACCCCAGTGAACGATCTTCTAAGCTATGACTAACCTCAAGCTATTATGTCTTGTAGGGGGAACGACAAGCAGAGAATCATTGAACCTTTTCCTTTGGTAAGAGAAAGTGACCTTCTTATAGTGCATTGCATAAGAAGAAATAAAAAAAAGTTAGGAAAAAAAAAAAAGGTAAAGTACTTTTTAAGGAGCCCAAGTTAAGACAAGCCACATCGTAAGCTCCAACAATAATAACCAGAAGTTTCTCCAACCCTTGTTAGATTTTGGTAAGTTAAGGACTAGCTTACAACCACTAAAGAGCCTAAAATTAAACCAACCCCCACTTGCGGACTATGCATAATAAAGAGACCTGAAGTATGCTAGAATCATCTCTCTATCCTACTTCTTCCACAAATCATAGTGGGACAAAAATTCTTCCAAGCATTAGAAGAGAACTGCTTGTTATACTTCAAAGTGTTTATTGCCTGCAATAAGCGTTTTGGGACTATCCTTATATTATATGGGTTCCATTCTTTTGAAAACAAAAAAGAATGTTTGATATTATTTTTTTGTTTTTATGCGATAGTATTTTAAATTAATAAAATATAAAATTTATATAATTATTTTTTTAACAAATATAAATATTTAATATTTAATAAAAATAACAAACAATATTTAAATAATTTTGGCTGCTTATGCTACCTTATATAACTGTTGCTTGTCATAATAATCTTGACTAGTTCACAATTGGTGTTGCTATTGTCTCTCTTTGTGCGGTAGATTGCCCTAACGTCCATTAAACGATGGCATTGTATGTCATCAATGAGCTTTCGTATCATTAATCATTATTATCATATGTCAGTACCATAATTACATATGTTATTTTCTTTTCGCTAACTTATTGTCCGTTCTAGCAGCGATTTAAAAACTGTGACTCAAGGATTATCATAAACTCCTATTATATTTTTTTTAATATTCTTGGATGAGTAATTTTTTTTTTTTGTCAATCATCTTGCATGAATCTGAACAGTGATTATTTACGTGTTGGGAACAGCAATCTAACTGTTGGATAAGGCAGACAAAACGTTGTAATTTATAAAAATTGGTGTAAGTCTAATTAATATGTCCTCTTTAAGTTTAAGCCTTGATGGTAATAAAATTAGGGTCATCACTCCGGTAGCTTAATGATAAAAGTAGTATTTTTTATTTTCTTAAATGTAGGTTTGAATTTTTCTCTCCATAATTAAAATAGTTAGTGAATATGTATTAAAAAGTAGATTGTAACATTGAAAAAAAAAAAAAAAAAAAGATGCTAATAGAACTAGAACTAGAACATGAACATCACTCACAATTGTGATGGCAATTTTGAATTTTTCTTGCACGTAAAAATGATAACTTTTCTGTCTTTTTTTAAATATTTAATAAAATTGAACTAAATTGATTGATTTATTTGAACTAAGGAACTTTAATGCAATTTATGTGAACTAAGGAACATAATGTGTTCAACATTCTATTACAGAACTGCTCATTTTTTTTTAAGAAAAACGAAACTTCTAGTTCGATGCAGCCGTGCAAGGTAATGTAATGAACATGACTCGATCGCAAGGAGAGGATTCCTTAGGCATTATATGCAGAAATGTCTTCTTAGTAAACAAATCCCCTGCATTTTTTTAGCATTACTAGTTAATTTTCTAGAAATATGGTATTCAAAGTT
Source organism: Elaeagnus macrophylla (assembly GCA_029378325.1). NCBI lineage: Eukaryota > Viridiplantae > Streptophyta > Magnoliopsida > Rosales > Elaeagnaceae > Elaeagnus > Elaeagnus macrophylla. The sequence continues at coordinate 10,914,962 of CM055649.1, read as the reverse complement.
GTTATGTTTTTTTTATTTGGGAGGACCCTTTCTTGCAAATTAGCAATTAAGAGCAACATAAAGTAATATTGCATGGATGAAAATGATCCACAAAAATATTAAGACTTTAGTTTCATGTAAATATTGAGAATAATACGACATCAATGGATATTTAAAAAGGATTATAAAAATTGTGAAAATTATTGTAAATATTTTGAAATATTTTATAAAATTTTAATAAATATTAAAATAATTAATAGTACACTAATTTAGCTAATTTTTCATTAAAATAACTTATTTATAGCATATATAATACACATAAATGACATAATAATAATAATAGTGAAACATAAGTTTGCTCTTTATTTAATAAATATGAATATAAGTTATATAACACAAAATTTAAATGTATTAAATTACATACAATATAAATATGCATGAATATTTAATTAAAACAATTTTACTTGAATAGCTCAAATTTTGGAGTTGTGAAAGCATCAACATCAATAATGATACAATAATTATATTGTGACATTAAGTAAAAATAATTTTATTTGTAATTATTAATATGTCATATATATATATATATATATATATATATATATGTTAATTAATCTCTTCCAACACTATCTCAATATAAAAAAAATTATAAATTAATTTAATTCATATAATACTAAAGAATCATTTTAAAATAAATATCAATGTTGTCTAAGTTGAAAATCATCATTGAATCCTTTCTAAAAATTTTAATTACAAATAAACAAAAATCCTGTTCTCACGTTATAATTTGTTATTTTTTTTTTTTTTACCTATATTTTTACAAATATTATCAAAAATTTTAACAACATTTCAGAAAATAACAAAGAAAAAAATACCGAAATTAATATTTCAATATTTTGGACAAAATCGATTCTAACCCATATCGATTTCCATACTTTGATTTTATCAAAATTTCCGCCTAAATATCTCTGGATTTTTTCTTCCATGATTTCAAGTCCTTGGTTAACAAGATAAGGCTATCATCGAACCAAAATTAAATAAGATGCATCAAAGTAAGAGCATGTTTAGAGAAAAATCTCAGGACAAATACAATCTTCAAGTTGGGTTAGCACTGAATCGAAAAGAAAAGCTACAGGAAAGAATTTATCTAGAAAAACATAGATGTTCTATCCTCATCACAGAGCAAACAAGTAAGAACATAAGATAGCCTGAACTCATGAAAAGCTGGGAAAATAAAGGGAGAGTTCTACAATGGTCGAGTTACGAATCCTCTAGCAACCATCTTTTCGACCAATTCTTCATGCTTCTTAAGCTGCCCTGCCTTCCGAAGTTGTTCCAAAACCATCTCATACACACTTAAAGTGGGTTTTAAACATTTCTCTTCAATCATCTCTTTAAAGAAGTTATAAGCATTGTTCCAATGTCCCATCCCACAGTACATAATAATCAAAACACGGTACGTATTCACATTAGGTTCAACTTCATTCTCATCCATTTCCTTCTTTAACTTGAGCACCATATCAGTTGACTTTGTAGCAGCAAACATCTGCATCAATATATTGTATGTCACAGTATTAGCCTTGCATTTCACCTCTTTCATCTTACCATACATCCGATGAGCTGAATTTACATCTTTTAACTTTGCAATGCACCTGACTATCGGATTGAAACTTGAGGCATTTGGGCTGCACCCTTTGTTAACCATTGAATTAAGCACCTTAACAGCTTCTTCAAGATTGCCCTCCTTACAATGACAATCTATTAGAAAATTATAAGTAATCACATCAGCAGAACATCCTAGCCTCTTCATCTGGTTATAGACTTGCAAAGCTTTCTCAGTCCGACCAGCCTTAGCATGAATCCTCATTAAATTATTGAAAGTAACAGCATTTGGTTCACACCCAGAATCAAGCATTTCAGCAAACACATCATGGGCACGAGTAATTTGCCCACACCTACACAAAGCATCGATTACTATACTGTAAGTGTACACATTAGGTTTAATCCCAGCCTGCTTCATCTCCCCGAAAACCCTTTCAGCCTCGGAAATTTCACCGGCACGGCTCCACCCATGAACCAAATTAGTGTACAAAATAACATCAGGCTCAAACTTATGCTTCAAACTGTCAAAAAATGACTGCGCTTCACTTGCCCTCCTCTTCTTACACAATATACTAATCACAATTGAGAAAGCAATCATATCAGGCTTACAACCATAATCCTCCATTCGGTTAAAGGCATGAACCGCCTCAGCAGCTAACCCAGCTCGAACATACCTCCTGACAAGAATCGAGAAGGTATCGATCCTAATTTCGATATTCCGGGCTTTCATTAAATCAACAACATACCAAGCAAGGTCAAATTGCCGTACCTTGCCAGCAAGGTCAATCATTTCGTTGTACGGCTTCGGCGAGTGATCAAACTCTTCACGAGCTGTGGCCCAGTTGAAAAACGACAGCGTTTGAAGAATGGGAATGCCGTGGCGGACCCCACCACATTTCTCGATCACATAGCAGACGATGGCGGGGGAAACCGAATGGACAGAGGAGATTTGAGAGAAGTCTTGGGAGAGAGACGGGATTGTGTAGTTGGGTTTTGGAGGCGAGGGATGGGCATTGGGATTAGGGTTTTTGCGGTGATGGTCTTTTATCAGAGCATGAATCTTGTCGGCAATTATGGTTTCTTCGGGAGATAACCGGGTTATGTTTGGGACTGTTTGGGGATTTTCGTTTGAGTCATCTTCTGGAAGTTGGGGTTTTGAAGCAGAAGAGCAAGAACGGAAGTTGAGTTTGCGTTGGGAAAAAGGAAAGAAAAAGCGTAAGGGACGTAGCTTGGAGGGAGTGAGTGCCATGGAAAAGCAGCTTAGATGCTGTGAGCTAGGTTCAGCCTTTGGGAAGCAAAGAGAAAGCGAGGAAATTAGAAAGGGAGGCGGTAGAGAGGAAAAGAAGAAAAGGCTAAACTAGGTCTCAAATTTTTTTCTTTTGTTCTTTCGTTTTTTTTTTTTTATAACAAAAATCAGCTCAAGGAAGATGGGGTAACATTTGTTATGCTCCATTCATTCGAATCAACACATTTTTTAGAGTATCAATAGTAGCTAGCATCTCAGACTGTCGTCAAATGAATCTTTATGTACAATTATAGCTTTTTTACCCCTCGAATCTATGATTTAATGCATGTAACTTAATGACGTTATCCACTGAACTATTTACTACCAATCTTTTGTTCATTTGTTTGAAAGAACAATAATATCATTGAAATAAATTCATCTTGAATCTTTTGTTCGTTTGTTTGAAAGAACAATAATATCATTGAAATAAATTCATCTTGAACAAAGTTTTTGGGGTTGGGTAGGCCCACAATTTTAGTTAATTTTTTTAAAAAAATTAATTACATATATTTTTAAAATTAAATAAATATCTAATTTATAATAATATATTGTATATAATTTATATATATATTTTTTGGTATATATAAACAATATTTAAAAATAAGTGTATAAAAATAACATTAATTATAAATAAAGTAGTTAAATATATATTTTTTTTCATGTAGTTATTATTAACAAAAATAAAATTGTAATTATATATTATATAAAAATTCTTCTTAAATGTGATAATCTAAAAAAAGTTAAAATATTTAATTTTAGACTCAACATTATAAAAATAAAATTAAAAAATAAACTATATGATAAGCTTCAAATTAAAACATTAAGTTTATGTTTATATTTATCATATTTTATTTCAACCAAAATTTTAATTTTATCTAATATTATATTATTTGACATTTTATTTTAATAATTTTTTAGAATTTATTTAAAAAAATTTATATAAATTATTATTATTATTATTATTAGTTAGTCTTATATATCAACATATATTTTTAAATATAGTCTTAAAATTAAAATTTTAAATCACATCTTACTTTTTACATTTTTGTATATTTCTTTTAGTTTTAATTTTAACAACTATAAATTTTGATGTGTTTGATTTTGAGCTTTCTATTTGTTTAGATTTTTTAGTTAATAAATTTATTTTATACATAAATAATACTAATACTTATTAACTTGTTATATTTTTATTTAATTTTTATTATAAGTTAATTATAAAATGTTAACTCTATACTTTTTTAAGTACTAACTATATATTCTTAAATATAAAAAATTTAATATTAAATTAAATATAATTTACTATAATTTTTAATAATTTTTAACGTGTCCCAAAAATCAGAACAATACGAAGAAGATACCAAAATATCCCTAAAAGTATATTTACCCCAAATACCCAAAGAATGAGCAGCTACATTTGCACTAGGAGAGCTAAAAAACAATTTAGTGTTAAGTACGGAAATTCAAATAGAGCATAACATTTATAGCAATAAGATTCAACTGAGAAATGTTAGTTGAGGCAGTCAAGATTTTACTGACAGCAAAAAGGGAATCACTTTCAACAATGACCGTCATCTCAAAAGCCAAGCGGACTCCAGCTCGTAAGACTAACAATTCAGCAATCAAAACAGAGTCTAGATGAGTGACTGTAATGGCTCACGCCTTAACACAATCAACCAAGTGGTCTTGTACAATCAAGTCAAGACCCAAGCATTTAGTTTCCATAACTCAAACGGCATCACAATTAACTTTCAAAAAATTAGGAGGGGGCAATTGCCATAAAAGAGATGAAACCTGTAAAGCTACATATGCCTGTCTCTATGTCGTACATAAGAAAAGTGTGCCACATGAACCACCTGTGACGCATAAGCACCCTTTCGATCATGAACCATATTATTTCGATCCTTCCAAATATACCATAAGGTGAAGAAAAAAAACACATAAATCAAGTTTGGAGAAAGAAGTCATTTGGTAAGTTAAACATTCAGAAAATGGCATATTAGGCGGAGCCATAGTTTGCACCTTGAAACCACTTTGTTTGTTCCCTAATAGAGGCAGAGCCAGACAAAAAATTAAAGGGAGTTAATTTTTTTTTATATAAAATAAAAAAATTAGTAAGAGTTATAATAAATTATACTCAATTTAACACTAAATTTTTTTATGTCATATTATAATAGAGACATAGAGTTAATACATTATAATTAACTTATAACAAAAATATAACAAGTTAAAAAATATTAGTATCATTCATGAATAAAATAAATTTATTAACTAAAAAATCTAAACAAATAAAAAGCTCAATTAAATACATTAAGATTTATAGACATTAAAACTAAAATAAACATATGAAAATATAAAAAGTAAAATATAATTTATAATTTTAAGTTTGAGACTATATTTAAAAATATATGTTTATAAATAATATAAAAATGACTAATAATAATAAAAATAATAAAATTTTTATATTAAAAAATTTCAACTAAATTCTAAAAGATTATTAAAATAAAATGTCAAATAATATAATATTAAATAAAGTTAAAATTTGAATTGAAATAAAATATAATAAACATAAACTTAAAAAATTTTAATATAAAATTTATTATATACTTATTTTTTTAATTTTATTTTTAAAATATTGAATTTAAAAATATTTAAACATTATTTGGATTCTTATATTTGTGAAAAATTTTTTGTAGTATACTACTCTAATTTTATTTTTCTTACTAATAGTTACAAAATATATGGAAAAAAAATATATATATATATTTAATCATTTTATTTATAATTTATATCATTTTTATCCATGTATTTGTTAAATATTATTAATATATACTAAAATATGTATATAAAAATTAGACATAATATATTATTATAAATAAAATATTTATTTAATAGTAAAAATATATGCGTAATTAATTTTTTGTTAAATAGATAGGACGAAATTGAAACTTCCTTGGCCCCACATAACTGTTCCCTATCTGCTAAAGCAACCTCACAACACTCTAAAGCATGTAAAACAATCTCCAAATTTTGGAAGCAGCACTGACACTCCCTAAACATTGGAACATGACGTCTAGCAGTGAGTAGAAATAATAACGGATCAGATCTATTTTAATTCGTATTTTAAATTAAATTAAATTATTTTTAAATAAAATGTATTTGGTTCAGGTAATATCTACAGGTTAAAAAAATCGAACCATTTATTCATTTTTTTTGTTTTTCAAATGAATTTTTTTTAAAACAATTTTTTATGTAATTAAAGTTAGTAATAAATAAGCGAGTATTCGAATGGTGTCTCGAATCGAATGAATTTTTGACCCGAATCATTTCGCTTTGACCTGATGTGACCCAAACGGATCGAATATCCTCAAATATTCAACCCGTCGGATCAAATTATCATCCTTGTTAGTAAGATCGCCAAAAATAGGAAGAATGTTCGCTATATAAAAGTTTTCACCATAGTTGGAATCTGACTGACCCCTGAGATTAGAGTCAACACAAGAGGTTCCTGTACCCATAAGCAGATTAGTTCTAACAATTAAGTTATATGCACTTTTGATAGAAAATTTTCCATTTGATTCAAAAGCTTAACATAGGTGATCATTGGAGACAAAGTTACTAAGCGGAATAGAAAGAATTTCCTCCGCTTCAAAGGGAATAAAAATGCTTCTAACTAGGGAAGCTTTCCATGTTCGTGAACTGGAATCAATAAGGTCCCTTTGTCTAATTTTTAAATAGCACTATTTGTTTTAGATTTTTAAAATTTTACAAAGAAGACTTAAAAGTTTGAATTACAAATACATATTTTATTAGTAAAGTTATTATATATGAAATTTTAAAAATTTGAGATCCTATCTATAAAGTTTAAAAATTTAAGGATTAAATCATATGTTTTAAAAAATTAATAACACGTGAAATTATTAAAATAGGGACTAATAATGTAATTTAAACATAAACAAATGTATCTTTATTTTTTTATACTTATATTATTATTTAAAATTCACACAACTTACACACACGGATTATTGAACACTAACCATTTGTATTCCTCACACAAAGGCGTTTGTGCCAATGATGTGGAATTGTGGATGAACTATAATATTAATTTTTCATTTATCAATCCATAATGACTCAAATTTTTTGTATCTATTCTTAATCACAAGTGAACAAATAAATAAGAATATTAATCCGATTTTTTAACTTCTTATTTCTAAGAATTAACATTTCAAATTGATGTAAAATACTAATTATTTAAACCGAACATATCTTCAAGTTTTTAAGAAAACTTATAAATTTACACATATGAAAAATTAAGTACTTTTTAGGCATTGCTCTTCTATTTTTTACTCCCTTTGCCCTATTACTAGAGATTGCTCCCATCTGAAGCACCATTTTTTCATTCATAGAGAGATCTAATTGTCAAAATCAATAAAAAAGCTGTCATAGACCAAAATTCAAACGAATTGAGCATATTTTCCATACAAAGAGGCACCTATCAAAAAGATATTTTCAAGACCTCGGGATCGATATATCATTAGCTGAATTGTGAAAGTGATGCATGTAATAGCTGCCACACAAATCGCAAACAATTTTGTCTTGTAGCTTTCTCGAAATCGAGAAAAAACTGACTTGGTTAGCCAAAGTAGAGAAATCTTGTGTTTGAAATTCAAATGGTCCCTTATGAAGTCTTTATTAGTCTTATTATTATTGTACACCTCGCGGGTTTGTATCTTCTAAGACAATGCTTAGATGTTATCCTAACCTAACCCAAGTGTTATTATTTCTTAAAGATTGAGTCAAAATAATCTCATTATTTATAAAAATGAGTAATTTTATTTTATTGTTGTTAAGTTGGACTAAATTAGAAAAGAATTTTCTTTTAACTATAAATGATTATGGCTCATTTTTAGTTAATTGGAATCAATAAGGCAAGTTTCGATTATAAATAATTAATTGATAAAAAAAATTATAAAATAATTAATGTTCATGTAATATAAAAAAATTAAATTCTTATAATAGAAAAAATATATATAATATAATCATTATAATTAAATAAATAAAATTTATAATAGTAAAAAAATTTTGTAATTAGACTGAATAATTTTGTCTACTTTTTATTTAATTATAATATTGTTATTATTTTGAAAATAAATACATGTTTTAGCTTATTTTGAATTTTTAATATAAAAAAATTGAACCATAAATAAAACACCTATAATATTACATTTTATTTTTTAATTTTTTTAACTTTATTTATTTACGTTTTTGTTTAACCCATTATTTTAAGAAAATAAAAGGAATAAATTAATTCAATAATATATTATGTATTTTCGATTAGGTAAGACTTCTTAAAAAAAATGATAAATAAGATTATAATAATATTTTAAAATAAATAAAAAATTTAATAATAATGAAAAAAAATTGTAATTAAATTTGAACTATTTTATCAAATTTTAAATTAATTACTAATAATGCTATTATTTTAAAGATAAATATGTATTTTAGTTTATTTATAATTTCTAGTATAGAAAATTGAACAATAAATAAAAATTTTATAATCCTATCTTTTATATTTTAAATATTTGTCTTTCATTTTGCATATTTTTTAATACATTATTTTAAATTAATCATTATCATTAAACATTTAACATAAATAGTAATGATAACTTTTTAATTAAAATGAAATTTTGAGGACAAAATAAAAATTAATTTTTTAACCCATTATTTTTAAAGAAAAAGAAAAAATTAATTTAAATTCATAATTATGTATTTTAGATTTTGTAGGACTTCTTGAAAAAAAAATGTAAATAATAAATAAGACTATGACGATCTTATCTTTATAAAAAATAATGTAGTTATTATCAATAATCATTAAATAAATAATGATATTAATTTTATAAATAAAACAAAAATTTAAGAGTAAAATTGTTGAAAATAATAAATAACATATAATATATATATATTAATGAGATATTAATAATATAAAATAAGATATAGAGATTATGTTAACAAAAAGCACTTTTGATTTTGAAAAATTACCAAAAAATAATATTCTTAAAATTTATAATAATAAGACTAGTACTCTAATAAAAGTGAACGTTTAATATTGGACGTGTAACATTGAACGGATTTAAATTATCTAAATTTATTTTGAACTCTGTTCAATTAGATAGATGTTTAAAAAAAATAGTGTAAAAATTATTTTTAATTATAAAAATATATAATTTAAATATAAATAATGCTATTTTTATTTTATAAATTTTAATAAAAATTATTTTTGTTATTTTATTTTTATTTTTTGGCAAGGAAATAATTGTGCTAGCGACTAAGGGATGATAATCAACTTAGCATGTCGAACAAAAATGGATAGATTTCAAAAACGACGTGCAGCCAACAACAAATAACTTGAGGAATGTGGAGACTAAACTAAACAATGGGCGAGTATGATTCGAAATTACTAAAAAAACACTTGGCGTAAACACATCGCAATCGAAGGACAAGACTATATGTCTATTTTCGTAATTGTATCCCCTCTCTCTAATGACTGAAATTTTGAAACCTATAAATAAATAACACAGCTGCTATATTCGACCAAGACGCTAAACATTATTGAACCGGTCAATCGGGGTTTTATGAACAAGAGCTCCGTGTCTCAACTCTTAACAACATCGCAGACAAATTATTACGAACTAGGCTCATATACTGATTACCCAGTTCTCCTTCATTATTGAGAATTAGGGTTTTAGACCAACCGAATTGTAGTGAGATATTGAGTTCATTCGACAATGGTGAAAGGTAGGTATAGTCGGTTGCAGAGCAGAAAATGGATGACATTCACGCTCGTCTTTTCGATGTTGCTAATGCTCACAACTATGATTTTGATGCTTTTGGCTCTTGGAATTGTATCCCTTCCTGTGAGCTCCAATGATTCTCCGGTTAGCGATCTTAGTTCGTTCAGGCTCAGGGCCGTTGAGAGGTGCACATTTCATTCGTAAATTCGCATTTATGAAGAGTTTAGCTGTTTGTGAAATTTTTTTAATAATTATGATGGCGTTTATTTTTGTAGTGAAAACGGACTTGGAAGAAGAGGACAGCAGTGGACTGAAGTCCTTTCTTGGAAGCCTCGAGCTTTCATATATCACAATTTCTTGGTTCGTTTCTTCTTTTCTTAAGTTTATTTCATTTTATCTTTATTTTTATCGTTTTTACTAATTGACTTAGAAAAGCCTAACTCGTCTACTAGATTTAATTTCCGAATTCAGTCGATGTTTTTTCTTAATTTAGCTCGGCATTGCTGAATCGGTCTCATTTTATTAATATATTTAATCATAAGAAATTGGAATGAACTACAATAGGACGATCTCCGACACAAAACCTTTCAGATCAGTGAACTTTCACCAGGTTATTGTGTTTGGACATCTTAATTTCTTTTACCTTCTCCGTTTGTCTTCTTGAATTTGCAACGGATCTCTGTTATATAGAAGCATCTTATATCAATCATGAGTTGTTTTTTTCATTTCTAGCTTGCTGCCATTTAAAACGAGATCTATTTCTGTAAGCCGTTTTGGTTAAAATTGTGAGGTGTATCGAGAAGTTTTTCTTTCACTGTGTATAATAATGTCTTTGGAGTTATAATCAAATGAATGTTGAATAAATATATGTTTACTGACTGAGAATGTCTTGAGTATTTATATTATTTTGTTATCTAATATTGTTAATTTGTTATATTAATCTTACAGTCGAAAGAAGAATGTGAGTATTTGATAGCTCTTGCAAAACCGCACATGGTAAAGTCAACTGTGGTAGATAGCAAGACTGGAAAAAGCAAAGATAGCAGGTTAGTATTTTCCCCTTTGAGCTGCAATCTAGATGAACAAAGAGAGAGGCCTTTTACAGTTGATACTGTTGTTGGTGCATCAGTATTGCTAAGAGGAATTAGTTGACGGATTATATTTTTCATTAATATTCAAGACTATCGCATGCAGGGTGCGCACAAGCTCTGGGATGTTCTTGAGGAGAGGACGTGACAAAATAATTACGAAAATTGAAAAGAGAATTGCAGATTTTACTTTCATTCCTGTAGGTATGAGTTTACAGGTGCAACTACTTAACACCTTGCTTCTATCTGTCTATATTAATATGGATATGCCTTCTTGGGTTATAGTATAATAAAAAGCCTTTGTATCTGGCATTCTGTTTTATCCAATCAAATTTTGTTTTTAATAATGAAAGGGAAAGGGGAGAAGAAAGTAGTAAAAAGGTATACAAAAATGAAAGGAAAAAAAACTATTTTTAATGTCCTTCTGATTGTTGTGGAAATAATAAATGAAAAAAATATTAGATTTGTTTATCAGAAGCATCTGTTTTGAGAATTCATTGTACTTTCTAATGATCTGGCATAACTGTTTCTTCTATAGTTTGCAATATTTCTGATTGATATTCTGATGCTTTTGGATAGCATCAATTCCTGATTCTTAATGCTAGATATACATGATATATAGCATACGAAAATTTAACATATATATATATATGTTAATAGTATAGAGAGAGAGAGATATAGATAAAGAAAGAAAGATGTATTGTATTGAATTTGTGTGTTTTGAAATGTACATAAGGGACCTTATTTATAGGGTCTTATAAGTGTAGTACAAGAGTGTAGTACATGTAATAGTACAAGTGTAGTACATGTAATAGTACAAGTGTAGTACAAGAGTGTAGTACAAATGTAGTACAACTTATATATTAACATCCCCCCTCAAACTCAAGGAGGAAGAGAAACAATCAACTTGAGTTTGGAAACTAAGTCTTGAAATCTGCCTGGTGGATGAGATTTTGTGAAAATGTCAGCTGTTTGATCTGTGGATGATACTGATTTGAGACGAACAGTGTTTTGAAAAACATGTTGACGAACAAAATGACAATCAATCTCGATATGTTTTGTTCGTTCATGAAATACATCATTGTGAGCAATTTGAATAGCACTCTGATTGTCACAATAAAGAATAGTTGAGGTTGACTGGAAAACACCCATATCAGCAAGTAGCCAGCGAAGCCAAAGAAGTTCTTGAGTAGCGTCAGCAAGGGCGCGATATTCAGCTTCAGTGCTGGATCGGGAAGTGAGAGATTGTTTCTTGCTTCGCCAAGATATAAGAGAGTTCCCAAGGAAGAAACAGTATCCAGTGGTAGATCGACGATCAGTAGGGTCGCCTGCCCAGTCAGCATCAGAGTAGGCCGAGAGAAGAAGATCAGACTTGTTGGAGAAGTGAAGGCCGTGAAACATGGTGCCTTTGATGTAGCGGAGAATGCGAAGAACAGCAGCATAATGAGTAGATCGTGGAGCAGACATGAACTGACTAACCAAATGAACAGCATAAGCGATGTCAGGACGAGTGACTGTGAGATAAACAAGACTGCCAACTAGTTGTCTGTATAATGTGGCATCTGAGAGAAGAGCACCATCTAATGGAGTAAGTTTGACATTGGTTTCTAGAGGTGTTGATGCAGTCTTGCAATCAGTAAGACCAGCCCGATTAAGAATATCTGAGGAGTACTTTGCTTGAGAAAGATAATATCCTTGGGAATCAGATGAGATTTCCAAGCCCAAGAAGTAGTGAGGACAACCAAGGTCTTTCATTTCAAATTGATGGTTGAGAAACTGCTTGAGATTAGTAACACCAGTCGAGTCATTCCCTGTTATGATCATATCATCAACATAAAGGAGTAGAAGTGTAATACCAGTGGGGGTCTTCCGAATAAAGAGGCCGGAGTCATAAGAGCTGGAAGTGAAGCCAAAGTCAGTAAGTGTAGAGCTAAATTTGGCAAACCAAGCCCGAGGAGCTTGTTTGAGGCCATAAAGAGCACGACGAAGTTTGCATACTTGATTGGGTGAATGAGTATATCCAGGAGGAGGTTTCATGTACACTTCCTCAGTTAGGTCTCCATTGAGGAAAGCATTTTTGACATCCATTTGAAACATTTTCCAATTTCGGGCAGCAGCAATAGCAATGATACTGCGAACAGAGGTGAGGCGAGCCACAGGTGCAAAAGTTTCTTCGTAATCGATGCCATATTCTTGCGTAAAACCTTTTGCAACCAGACGAGCTTTATATCGTTCCACAGACCCATCTGAATGAGTTTTGATTTTAAAAATCCATTTACAACCAATCAGAGATTTATCAGACGGAAGATCAACAAGATCCCATGTATGTGCTTTTGTTAAAGCCTGCAATTCATCTGTCATAGCTTGCTGCCAATGAGGGTTAGAACTAGCTTCTCTATAGGTTTGGGGTTCATGATAAGACAAAATAGTGGAGAAACATTTGTAATCACGAAGATGAGAGGGAAGAGTACTTACTCGAGTAGTACGACGAAGTGATGATTCTGCACAATCAGGTGGTTGATCTTCAGAGGATGTTGTAATGTCAGGATCAGCAGAAGGAGCAGACTCGTCAGGAGAGGTCGTAGTAGACAGTGGAGAGGGTAATGGAGTAATGTCAGAAGGAAACAGATCAATAGTTGGGTCATTAAAGAATGAGGGTGAGGTAGGAGATGAGACATGAAATTGGGAAAGAGAGGAGAACATTTTATGTTCCCAGAAGATGACATGACGAGAGATGCGCAATATTGTATTGAATTTGTGTGTTTTGAAATGTACATAAGGGACCTTATTTATAGGGTCTTATAAGTGTAGTACAAGAGTGTAGTACATGTAATAGTACAAGTGTAGTACATGTAATAGTACAAGTGTAGTACAAGAGTGTAGTACAAATGTAGTACAACTTATATATTAACAATATATATATATATTTTTTTTTTCCTTTCTGGAGTTTCATTATCGTATTTTGTTATCTGGTTTATCTTTAAGATAATGAGTCCATCTAGATTCTCTTCTTTATGTGTGGTATCTATCATTATTATAAGTTCTAATTCATTTTATTTTGAAGAGTGAGCTTGACTTTTTTACAACTTAGATGGATCTGTTGCCAATCTCTGCTCCTCCATGGTCGTCACTTCTCCTAATTTTTCAAATCTTAACTTTTTCTGTTGGCTATTTGCTAAGATCACTTTGATGATTGTAATAGTATGATTTAAAAGTGATCTTGTCTTGCAGTGTTGGCGTTCTGATTATATTTTCTCCCATCTCTATATGAAATCTTGTTTTTCTTACTGAATATTTTTCTCTGTTGAGTTCTTTTGCCTCCCTTGGCAAGTGGCATTTTATTCCTCGAGTTTTATTCACGAAAATGCTGCATATTATGTGGACGTTACAATTTGCAGAGCGTGGGGAAGGACTCCAAGTTCTCCGCTATGAAGCTGGCCAAAAATACGATCATCATTTTGATTATTTCCTGGATGAATTCAATACAAAGAATGGAGGACAAAGGGTTGCCACTGTTCTAATGTATTTGTAAGTTTATTTCATAATTTTTAATGAAAACCCTAGGGCAATTAAATTAGATTTTTTGAGTGTCAAGTACTGGTTTTTTAGTGTCCATTTTGTATATTTGAGCATTGATTCAGGTCAGACGTTGAAGAAGGGGGCGAGACTGTATTTCCTGCTGCTAAGGGAAATTTTACTTCACTTCCATGGTGGAATGAATTATCTGAATGTGGTAAACAAGGACTTGCAGTGAAACCTAAAATGGGTGATGCATTGCTATTTTGGAGCATGAGGCCTGATGCTACATTGGACCCATCAAGTTTGCATGGTTATCCATCGTCCATTTCTTTTTTATGATATATAAGTTTTTCTCAATGCTTGTTTTAGTCATCTAAATTTTGTTCATTAGGCATTCTGATATGTATCATGATATTGTTGTAGGTGCATGTCCTGTGATAAAGGGTAACAAGTGGTCTTCTACAAAGTGGTTACATCTTGAGGAGTATAAAGTTTAGACAGCTCTAACAAAAGGTACATTCTTTCTCTTAACTAAAAAATTACATGAATTTTCTTTGCGTTAACGAAGAAAACAAAAACGCTCTCAATGCACATAATAAATCATAAACATATATTGATAATATCTGTCCTAATTTCATTTCATTCAGTTATAGTGTTTACAACCTTTTTCTTCTTTGGTTTCCTTTTGTACTTTCCTTCTTTTCCTTTATTATCTATTTTATCTGAGAGTTTTTGTGTTGCTTATTAACACTAGATCATCCTGTTGACATAAAATTGGGTTGTCCATTTCCAATAGCATTCCGGTGATTATTAACTCTAGTTCTTGATGTGGAAAGAGATGAGAAAATATACGAAATTAGGGTTAGGAATTTTATGAATAGAAATTGAGGGAGAATAAGAACAACTGGGGAGAATAATAATTAATTCATATTTCAAGTCTCCCTGGATACAAAGCTAACACATTTACAAGTGTTTACTCTAAATAAGATAAAATATTTTAACTCAAGTAAAATTCAAATGAAGATAAATGTAATATCTAAAATTAATAAAATCTTAATAAAATTCTAACTAGATAAATACTGATAATTTAAATAATATTATCTATATTCCCATCAGTTCTAGTAATCACGTGAAGTGTCTTTGGATATTCAGACCGTCCTCCAATTCCCCCCTATTTATTGAAACATTTGTTCTTCTGTATAAAATGCTGATATTGCAAAAGCTGTATTTTGACTTTGGATCTCGGTCCATTATGTTGTTGAGAAGTAAATAAAATGTTAGGTAAACTCACATAACAAGATATTTTAAAATTGAAGTTGTTCGAGTTTACTCGTATAACTGGTTTTTCGTAACTACATTGCAAATTTCGCTTCAACTCAAACTATACTGTGACTATTAGGTGATTAACTTAAAACTGTTAATCTTCTTATCCCTCGACTATTTTAGGTGATTAGTGTGAATTTCTTCTTAACTACGTTGGGTAAATGGTGATTTCCATCGAGATTTTTATTTTCCTCCTCCCTTCTCTCTCTGGGTGACTGGGTTTCATCTTTACTATTAACTATCTCTCTCTTACTGCAAACTATATTTAGCTGTCATAGTTTCCTCTCTCTATCTCTCTCTTTTTTCTTCTTCTATGAAATGAAATAGTTAGGTACCTCTATTACCCTCTTTCTTAAATTTATTTTTTTAGGGTTATAAAAGTGCCACTGACTTTACTTCTGTTTATCTTGCCTTGCAGGATACTTAGAAGGAAACTAACCGATCATTGTTAGTATAATAATCAAAATAAAGTAATTTCTGAAAGCACATCCTTAGATTGCTAGTAAGCTACCTTCCAAAGTTTTCTAGCCATCCTGAAGAACTTTTATACAAATTAATTATTGGTCCATGTTTTATTACACCTGTTCATTTTAGTGATGGAGATATTGTATATCCAAATTGTAAATCACAAAATATCCAAAATTTTGATATAATATACTATTCCCAACCAATTTTTTTTCTCAAGTTTTACTAGGTTCGTGTAAGTTACTATGCATATGCATTAGTTTATTTTCTAGAAAATATTATATATATTTTAATGATTCTTGGACAAAGAACACCACCACATGGTTAAAAAATTCACAACAGATCAAGCCTAAAGGTAGCCAGAAGCTGTGGAACCACTAGCTGCTGTTCCAAAGGGTTCAATTCACAAAAAGGAGTTATCCAATATTTGAAACATTAAGATTAGGCAGACAAGCAATGCCAAGATCTGTCCTTGCAATCTTTGCAGTGCACTGCCTTCAACTCATCCAAAGATAAACCTGACTTGAGATGTTACCTAGATTGCAATTAATTGTTAAATTGACAATTGAGTGTAGAAGAAAAAACAAATTGGTGAATAGAAACAAGTCCATTAGCACCGATCTAAAGCTGGTAAAAAATGATTGCCAAATTAAGGCAGGTAAAGTGGTTGGTTTCACTGCATTGGCCAAAAAAAAAAAAAAACAATTAAGGCCAATGCATGAAACCAACCGCTGTCTCTTACCTGGCTCACAAATGAGATCCTGGTCTTAAAATGAGGGCTAAATGCTACACATTCGGAGTGATTGTTTTCCTCAATTTGCCAAGTGCTTGGTATGTTACTGAGCCAAAATTTCCATGAAAATCTGACATTTTTTTCCAACGTAGTAATGTGTCGCTGTTGAGACTACTTGATGACATCTTCCATCATGAGATTACCCATTTATTTCCCATCATGGAAAGTCGTGCCAAATGCGTGCATTGTAGGGTCGACTTGTAGAATAGTACAACCATTAAGAAGGCTGCAGAGTAAACATTCTCGTTGTCAGATAGTTTTAACAATGTTCACTTTGTAATATTAGCTAGCAATATAAATGAGGACAATAGTTCTTCGACATGCTTCGAGTGTGGTACCCTGGTGCGACCAAACGGTGGTGAAAACCAGTGTTCATTGTTCTTAATTGTTTATGGCTGCCTAGGAAGAAACTAAATGCTCAATTAAACCCTCAGATGTTTGGTCCTTACCAAATTTGGCCACATTTTCATGTCATTAAATTTCATGTAAAGAGCAGATATAAAATACCTTACTAGTACCAAATTTACGCAGCTGGCTCAATATCTCCGCAAAATCTGTAGGAGGTGGGCATGAAAAGTGTAAGTTTTTCCCTGTGTATGGATGTTGAAACCTACAAGAAAATGGGCAGATAATAGTATTTAGCGTACACTAAAGCTAAAAAGGAGAAGCAGTATCCAAAATTTTGTCCTTTACCCAAGGGCCAAAGCATGAAGACATGGCCTCTCAAATCCAGAAAGCAGCTGGAGAAGTTGGTTATGACAGTTAGATGGAGTCCTGGAACGAAAGAGTGACAAAGCCATGCTCTTGGTTCCTCCATACACCTCATCACCTAGTAGAGGAATACCCAAGTACTTTGCATGTGCTCTGATCTACTTGAGAAGCAACAAAAGCCACCAATTATATTGCGTACAAATCATGCAACTTTCAAAGTTTATCATTTAGAGATGTATAAAAATAAAATGAACTAAATAAAGAATTTGATTGCATATTATTGGAACTTATATTTGCAGGAGGATCCGCAATTAAAATAAATAATATCAGAAAACTTTACTGCAATAACATATAAATGTAACAAGCTTATGCAGACTTTTTCTCACAAAGATACCTTTTTCACTTAGAGAAAAAGAAAACAGAAGGTGGAAAATAGAGCATTGTGGAAGTGGAACTAGTAGAGTTATAAGTAACCTGGTTATTACAGGCAATTGTAACTAATAGTTGAACAAGAGTTACAAATCAGTGACTGGCACCTTGAATATTACATGTCTAAGAAGAATAGGTAATACTCCCATTTCCATGGGAGATTCATGCATTAAGAGTTTAAGACTAGTAAAAATTACAATAAATTTGCAGTTATATATTCTGCAACAATAAATGGATTAAGATCCCCCAGATTGAAATGATAAAATCTGCTTATGGTGCATTTAGGATATTAGATAGAGAAAAGTCAGCACTACCTTGCACTCGAACTCAAATTTAAAGGAAGCCAATAACTACGAAAGGATTTATTATATTTTCTTTCTTGTTTTTCGTATCTAATATTATCTTTTCTTTAATGACATGTAAAGCATGAATGCTTGATAACCTTAACAAAGTAAAGGGCAGGCTGAATTTTGACAGAATTATGATAAGCCAGTAAATATGCAGAAAAAACAAAATAAACTAATTCATTAAGCCTTCGTTCATCAGCAGATAAACATCTATATACCAACTAACTTGATGAAGTTTTCAGAATTTGCAGGTACCTGATGAGTGCGTCCAGTTTCCAATCTCCACTCAACCAATGCAGAACCACCACCAGCAACTATTTCAATTACTTTGTACCTGAAAAATGTTCAACCAACTTTAATGTGCATAAATCATAACCTAACAAAATTATTAAGGACCTACAATATGTGACCAAAATGTTCAGATGACAAGATATCAAATTCCAAGAGAAAATTCATAAGACTTCCAAAGGGAATATAAGTAGGCAGAGAGACACGACATACCAACTACAGCCATTGCAAAACATAATAAACACAATCTAAAATAAAAATTAGAGCCTCAAAGGAGCTTAACTGCTAAGATTTTTCAGATATTTACCTACTAGCAGCATGCCGCACTTGTTTCCCAATTGTTGGTCCTGGCATAGCACTCATACGAATCCGGTTATTTGGATCGCGGCCAATTGGAACTTCAACACGTCCAGCTAGGGGAGATGGAGCTCCACAAGTAAGACTGATGTATATTCTGTGGATTGTGTGTAACTTGAATTGCTCTGACAAACATGCATGAGCATGTTCGTTCTGCCATCAAAAGATAAGGCAATAGAGAACAGCTAAGCTTTATTTCATTTAATTAAAAATCTTGCTAAAACATTCAACTAAGAGAACATTAACAGACAACCTTAACCTCCTTTTTCTCTCTTTTATGTCAGAAGGTTAGCCTTGAATTAGTTTGCTTATTACCTTTGCAACAACAAGCAATCCGCTAGTGCCTTTATCCAACCTGTGCACAATTCCAGGGCGTACAGATTCTCCATATGTTGGATCCAATGAGAATTCACCGAACTCGTCAGAGTCTTCCTCAACATCAGAAAGAACTTCATGATCTGAAAAGGCAACAGTTGGTAGACTACAATGGTGAAGAATGCCATTCACAAGGGTGCCTGTTGCATTTCCTGGAGCTGGATGAACAACCTAAACCATAGGAACAGATAATGATCATCACAAGGTGAAATTTTCAAATATCTCGTTGATGGGAATGGAAATGTTCAAGAATCGTCTTCAAACTTCTAATTCTACTCTCGTAGTGAAATTTGAAGATAGAATCAAGCCTGAGATAAAAAGTTTAACACGAATCTTAACTGCAATTAGACCAAAAAATTTAGCCAAAAAACTAAAGAATCTAACAAAAATATCATGAATCATATTTAAAAACATAAATCCACCGTCCTAAACAGTTCTAAGAAAATCAAAAACGATGAAACGAGGTACAGTTGTCAAGAAATCGGCCGAACCATGTGTGCAGGTTTGTTAACAACGAGTACGTGATCGTCTTCATAGACTATATCCAAAGGTATATCTTCCGCTTCAGCTCTCAGCGGTTGCAACTCTGAAATTGTGCAACTGACTTTGTCTCCAGTTTTGACATTGTGTGAAGCCTAATCAAATCCAAACAACTCGAATAGTAAGTACACTATAAAGCAAAACATAGGTAGCAAATGAGTACAGAAAAAAGATAATAACCTTATCCACAACCCGACCGTTAACCCTAGCGAGACCTGATCGGATACTGGACTGAACACGAGCTCTACTGATGCCTTTAACGCGCGAAGAGATCCAAGAATCAAGCCTCAGCTTACCGGATTCAACAATCACGGTCTCTTCCAATCGAACGCCTCCGTAGTTGAGTCTCCGTCCCGCAAGAGCCTCAACGTATCTATCTGAAATTGAGCCTCTGGTGGAACTAGAACTGGCTCTGATAGTTTTCAAAACACTAGAATTAGAATACTTGTAAGATAATGAAGTTGAAGAAGAAAGTGAAATTCTAGATTTATAAGAGAAAAAGAGAAAGAAAATAGAAGGAGAAGCGAGGATAGTCTTTGTGGGCGGAACTGAGCAACTAAGAGCGCGCATTTTGTTCTGGACTTTCTATCTATCCGTTTCATAGAAATTGAGGGAAGAGATTTAAGTGTTCAACTCACGTGGGAATTGCAATTTGAGGTTTGCAATGCACAAAACCACAGGCGGATAGAATAATTATATTTATGTAAGCGATTTTGAGGCTTTAATGCATAATATCTGAGACAATGTATCAAACTTGATTAAGGATATCATCAAACAAGCTCAAGACAAACTTTACACAATTTCATATGATATTGGCTAGATGGATTCATACCAAGACACTTAAATGCAAGGGCTCATAATGTGGTGTCAAATTAGTTTCTTCAATAACTCATCAGGAAATGTTTCAAGTAATTATAATTCTATCTCCTTTGATGAATGCCCTCAAAGTTCACTAGACATATATACTGTCTGGTTTTCATTAGGGGAAAGAAAAGTGATTTTGAGTAGTGTAATAATATTCTCAAGGGTTTTCCTTTATCTAATGGGTTTTGATATATTGAAGTATTACACAAGTCTCTTAAATTAAGTTATTTGTATTATTTAGTCCTTATTAAAAATAATATCATTTAGTCTATTAGCTTTGTAAAAATGAGTCAATTAAGAAAAAAAAAATATTATTTTAATAATTTTTCTATTAAAATATTATTATTTTTTATGAATGAATTAAAAGTAATTAAAATATGAATTTTTAATAAAATATTATTATTTATTTATTTATATTAAAATATTATTATTTATGTTTCTCGTCTCTTGAAATATCTTAAATGTTAATATTATGTATGTCTCTTTTTAGGAAGTATTCAATTATTATGTGGAATGGAGATTACATCTCGTATGAAACTTAACAATGTATTACTTCTAAGAATAAATCTTAACGTAGCATCTCTTCCAAGACTCGACCTTTTATCATGACTTATGCTTGTCACATACATTGATCTACTAACGCTCGATTAGCATTTTCTGCTGAGGTATCACCACTTTGTCTACTTTAGTAACTCTGCCAATTCTTATCTAATCTTTTTCTTGATGTTAGCAATATATATCAATCAAATGAGCGACTCATGGACTACAACACTAGGGATGGGTGAGGGAACAAGTGAAAATGGTTATACTAATAATCATAACCATCTTGCACTAATTTTGAATAAATTCAGGTAATACTTGTTGATTATGAGTCGATAGCAGTGTCCTTACAATTTAATTATGATTCTTATTTTTAAGATTTATACAAAATATACTTAGTTATAAAAATTTAAAATAATGCTTACTCTACTCAATTATTTAAAATATTGGCATTATTTTTCATTATTTAATTATTTAGCATATATTTTTAAATAAAAAAAATAACATAAATATAAGAATAAAAAAAATTCAATCAAATTCTTGTGTCTTTAATATTAAAAATGTTTTTTTGCTACCAAATTATGTGTAAACAATTTTAGAATAGTAATAATCATACCTACGACATGGCCCAATCGATTACAATTAATTTCAAAAAATAGTCGTCTAATTATTACAAGTAAACATAGTTTTGGTTATCAATGTTTAAAATGCACATCCCTAAACAACGCAATAAACTTCCAATTACATGCTTTTAATTAATCATTTTGTAGTCTTGGAGGCGAAAAACAACAAACTGAAATCACCACAAGCAAGAAAGCAAACCACTCCTAGATACAACTGGCAAGGAACTTAAAAATCCTACCCAACAATTGTTTGGAACCTAAAATGCTTTCCTTGCGCGCATCTTCCTTTCAAAAGGACACAACTTTTCACTTTCATCTACTCGTCCATGCAAGTTGTGGATAGCACTCCACTTCAAGCTGCTACCTGGCACTACCATCTTGATTTTTGGCCTGTAATGTTAAGCATGAAGTCAAGTGCAGAATCATCGTGCTTAAAGAAGATGTGAAACCCTGCTAGAGGTATTTCAGCTTGTCTTAAAGGCTTTTGTATTGAATGTGTGGGAAGTAGTGGAGAAGGAAGCCATGAAAAATACGAGTGTTCTCAAACCTGCGCATGTACCGCACTCTCTATTTTCTGTTACTGGATTCAGGTTTTCTTACTCCTTGATCGTACAAACCTCACTCCAAAAAGACGACAAATACTTGATAAAAAAGATTCCAGAAGACAAAATAAATATACACATTGAGCTCTGCCCCGAGTATGAAGCTTATTCTTTCAACAAACAAATTAGACACAAATTAAGCAGAGTACATAGAGCAGAAGGACTAAAAGAGCTGACCAGCCAATTCTCTCTTATGAGAAATAGTGCAGATTTTCTAGGTTCTTCGGACCTTGACCACGAATTAGGGGATCAATGATGGTTTTCCATCCCTTGAAATCTAATGCGGAACCAGCATCTGGCAAGACAAACCCATTAACGAAGAAAGTAGGCGTTCCATAGACCCCTCTTGAACAGCTATACTGCATGAAGGAATAGTTCAACTAATGTAAAAGATGCAATGAAATAAATGGGGAAGGAAAGAGAGAGAGAGAGATATGAGTCTCACTACTCTTAGAGCTTGTTTTCAATTTTCAATTTCCCGTTTCAATTTTGCAAATCTTAAATTTTGTAAATTTCAGAATTAGGTACGTTAAATAACTTATTTTCAATTTTAATTTTCTAAATTTTGAAATTTAGCCAAATTATGAAATTCAAAACTTTTAAAATTTTTTTATTTCCCACACTAAAAATTAATAATTCAAACATTCTCAATGAACCAAAATTTAATGAAAATATATCAAAAGTAAGTTTAAAATTGCCAATTGTCTTGTAGTGCAATAACGTATACTCCAAGCGGGCACTAAAGGATGTGGATTATTGGTTCAAGCCCCGGGTATTATAAATGGGTACGTGAGTATTGTTTATTCAAAACAAAACAAAAAGTTTGAAATTAAATTTTAGAGCTTCAAAAAGTAGAAAATTGAAATTAGAAATTGGTTATCAAACAAAGCAATATCTAATTTTCAACTTCTACTTTTCAAAATTGAAACTAAAAATTAGTTATCAAACAATTATTTTTTTCCTAAAAAATTTTGAAATTAAAATTCAAACATGGTCATAGAAATTAGAGATTGGAAAAGCAATCAAACGTAGCCTGTGTAAAATGATACAACCATAACTGATTACTCCTGGAAATGAAGGATTGGATTTTGCCTATGCATGACAGAGCAATATCAGTCAAGTGATCAACTCTAACATACAAAAATAAAATGGAAAAAACTGCAGTACCTTGAAGGATATCCTAGTTTTAAGGTCGGTATTTCTATCTTTGAAGCCAGATGCAATGTCATTATAGTGGGAGTTTCCAACTAATTCTGTAGTGAACTTCACAAGCTCAGTGACAACAGCAGCTCGAGACAAGTTGAGAGTTTGAGCATTGTAAAACTTCTCCTGTTTGACAGAATGTAATAAGCTCAGCTCTAAAATGGAAAACAACAAACATAAAAACTAACATACTAATGTTAATGGTAAAAAAAAAAAAAAAGATTAAGTAGCAGCTAGCTTAGTAATGATCAACCTGATAAGGCATCTAAGAAATTATCTTCAACGGATAGAAGAGAAACAAAGTTTGATCAACCAAATGACTTTTATAATTTAGATGTTGCTTTAGTTTTCCACTCAAAAGAATAAATTAAGTTTGCATCAGCTTAGAACTAGAATTAATTCTACGTAGTCATGATCATTGATCATTAAACAACAGCAACTAATAGAAGCTCAACGAATCATTTTACCTATAAAAAAAAACCCAAATGAATGGGAAGTGATTTATAAAACAAGACATGCCTCAATACACAACATATTATATCATAATAATTCAAGAGGTGAAAGGCAGTATCTGGGATTATTTAATCACATATTAAAGAATTCTAAAGAAATATTTCCATCAAGAAACAGAAAGATTTAATTCCATGGCAAACACCCCTTCAGGTATGGACATAAACAAACTTTTTAACGTCGAAAGAAAATGAACATATGGTTTTTTATAGGTGTTAAGAGTAAAACTAGTTAAATAACTTAATAATTTATGAACCGAAAGTATGATCATAACAGGGAAGCTAACCTGGTACTTGAAGAACTTCTCCAGCATCAGGAAGGTAGCAGAAGTGTTCAGGTTGTTCACTATGTGTATAGCACGTGAAGCAGCAAAGCCGTTATCATGGTAACTGTAGTTTAAGAAATAAATATTTTAATTATTCAATCTGACTTCAATAACCATAAATTATTTTTTCAATTATTCAACCTGGCCTCAATAACCATAAAATATTATTGACACAAAGCTATACACAATTAAGACCAAAGCAGATCTGCTATTATAATTAGAGGTGTGCAAAAAATTTGATAATTCGATCAATTCGACTTATCCAATTTGATTAGTTAATGTTTGAATGGTTTTAATTCGATGATCATATCGGATTAAAATTTTCTCAATCCGTTAAGTTCAGATTGGATGACGAATTTCACCATATATCATCCGATCTGACAAAAAAAATATTTACATTTTTACATATAGCATATTTTTATTGATTAGTTTTATTTTTATTATACATTACATCATACCTTAACAATATCAAGGGAACCTAAAAGACTAAATAACAAATTTAATTTATTGATTGAATGGATTGTTAGTTTCATTTAAATGAATATTGTTATTTGTACTGTGTTATTTTTTAATATTATTATTTGATATTTTTTAGAGTTTATTTTTCAAATATGTTTATGTTATGTGAAAATTTAAGTTTTTTATTCAAAATTATTATGTTTATTAATCGGATTCAAATGATCCAATCCGAAGATTTTTCAGATCGGATCGAATTTAGAATGCGATCGGATAGGATGCGGATTATGATTCTTCAATCCGATCAAAAGGTTGGATCAAATCAGATCAGATCAAATGTGAATAAAATCAACAGTTTTAATCTGAGACACACTCCTAATTATAATATAAAGTCCCAAGATCAATTAAATAAGAGGTCAGGTTAAATATAAAATTAATATTTTAAAAAGATTCCCAAATATGAAATGAATGTTTTAATCGTATAGACACTTTCGGGTTAACTTAAGAAATTTCATTAGTTGTGCAAAAGCAAAATAAAATAAGAGAATCATAAGTTCATAACTAGATGACTATAAATCAATTTAAGCTATTAGAAATTCACTGTAATTCTAGAGTTAGGGTTTGGTTGATGTGTTGAGTAATTAGTAAACATGAATTCAGATCCTACAGAAAACTCAAATTTCTACCCAATAAAACCAAAAGTGATATGGATACTGAATCACTGATAGTTCCAGCCAATAACAATATTCTTCCATTTTTCAAATTATCTACTCTTTTGCCAAACAAAAGCTCAAAAGCAAATTGATCAATAGATAGAGATAAATAGAGAAACTAACGGTAACGGTAACAGGTGAACGACGAGCTGTACACGGTGGCCATAGTTCTGAAGCACTTGTTTTAACGGTGGCCACGCATCCCGACTATCGGGGCAGACCGGGTCAAAGAACGCATCGATGAGAATCGCATCCGAGTCCAGTAGGTGACTTCCATACACAAACCCATCAGCTTTTGCTGGTGGTAAAGATTGGGCACAAGCACATGATATAAAGAAGATAAGGAAGAATAACGCTATCTGAAACCTCAAGATCGTTTTATTTTGTCTTTTCATTTTTTATGCTTCGAAACAGAGAAGAGCAGGTTTTTTCTTTTTGAACAGAAATAAGCAGGATTTATTAACGGAAGTCGATTTTGTAATTATTTAATTTAAATAATTTATTTTTATAGTTATTATATGAAGGAAAATTTTCGAAATTTTTTGAATTTTATTTTGAAATATTTCGTTAAATAATTAAATATTTTAAATATAATAAAATGATAAATTTAATCTTTTTATTTAAAATTAAAAAAAATATATCTCACATTTCATACTTCATATCTTACATCCTCACAAGTCACATCCCACCCTCTTAAAAACAATAATTCTTTAAAAAAATTTCATACATTTTATTTCTTCTCTTTCGCTCACTTTTACTTCCATCTCCATATTTATCATCAACAACTTTAAACCCTAGCCCAAATATTAAAAATAAAAGATACATATATGAATGATATAAAATAGATGAATTTTTTTTAAAAAAAATAGAGACAAAAAGCAATTAAAACAAATATATAATTTTTTTACTGCAAATCACACAATGATTCTGTAAACATAACCGAACATATCATATAGATTCGGCAATCCCTACCGAACATATATAATATGTTCGGTAATCTCCACCAAACCATTTTAAAATTGACGCTTAATGGAATGTCTCATAGTCTAAAACTATTGAATGTCTCTTAGGGGTATATTTGCCATTTTATTATTTTATATTTTTGTTATAATATTTTTGTAATTGTTAGAATGTCTTATAGCATACTTTGAAATTTCTTTAGAATTTTCCTTATATTAAATAGTAAAATTTTATAATTTTTTTTTATAAATATTATAGTAATTTTGTATAAATGAATATTTTTAGTTTTATAAATTTTGAATTAGGTATTTATATTGGTATTTATAGTTCTTCTATTAATAAAAATTAGGTACAATAAATTTTCCAATTTTAATATTTTTGTTGAGATAAGAAATGTTTATTTTAAAAATTTATATAACTAATATTATTTATTTTTCATAATAATAAAATTTATAGTAACTAACTCATAAATTATAAAATTAAAATTTAATTTAATAATTATAAAATTAATATACTTATTTAATAAGAATTATGTAATTTTTAGAAAGTTTTTCCTATTTATTAATTACCTTAAATTTACTTGTGTCTTATATCATAGGAAACAGTAAATTTTGTATGAATTAATTGATATATTAATTATTAAATCGTTATAAAGTTAAAAATAAATTATTTATTAATAAATAATTAATTAAATTTCGTCATATATATATATATATATATATAATTGTAACAAAAATTATTTTTGCATAAAAAATAATTATATGTATAGAATCGTAATAAAATTTATTTTTGTATGAGAAAATACTTAATTGTCAATTGACACAAATTGTCACAATCTCAAACGGTATGTGATTGTTCTATGTAAAATTTATACGTGCAGTGACGTACCGAATGATTTTATTTAATGGAGATGATATTGTGAGTAATTTTTTTTTATTTGTAATTTAAGTTGTTGTAGCTCTTTGATATTAATTTTTTTTTTTTAAGATATGTAAATATATAAGATAAAAATTTGATGAGATGTATGATTTATATAATATTATTTCAAAAAAAAATTAATAATATAAAATAAAATATTAAATATTTATTTTTGTAAAAGAGTAATAGAAGAAATATTTTGGGTAGAATTTGTTAACAAATATATAAAACAAAAAATATAAAATAGTATTTATATTATATTAAAGAATAATAATGAAGTGAAATTAATTTTTTTTTAATTGAATTTAGTATTTAAAAGTGTTAAATTTGAATGAAAAAAAAAAATAAAATAAAAAATAAACTAAAAAATGATTATATCTTTTTTTTTTTCTCTTTTTTAAAATATAAAAAGGAATTATATTGTTGAAAAGTATTTTTAACCTTACTCCTTATAAAGCTATAGTTTGTAAAAATGATTTCACTTATAATATATCTCGATAAGAAACTAAATATTTTGGCACACTATTTCTGTAAGTATAATTGTTGTTGTTTTTAATGTTGAAGAATGTAAAAATACATTAAAAAAAATTAAAGAAAACTTAGCAATTTGATTAACTTTTATGTATAAAAGTATATGATATAAAATAATATTTTGATATAAAATTTCTCAAAATTTAAAATATATTATATGTTTGGAAAAAAAAAATTTATAGGGGACACTAATCAATTTTTACAACCTAAGAATTATGCTGCATGGTGACACTTCTCAGCCACACAGGAAAACTTGAACAAGCTTATTCTATGATAAATGAAATGCTATTTTATCTAGATGCTAGTATTTACGGAGCTTTAATAAGTTCAGTTAGACTTCACAAAATCGATGACTTAGTGAAGTTGCTGCAACTGCAAGTGAACTCTTAAATTAGAACACATAAATCCACGGAACTTCATTCTTTTTGTCTATTATCTAGGCTTCCAAGGGAAAATTGACTGCAATATATAGCAAGATAGGGCGTGGGATCTGGGCTGCTTAATTTTAAGCCTCAAAATAGTATCTGCAGTATACAATCGATTTGACTTCAAAATAAACATTTTAATTTCTACGTATAGTATACATATGCACATATATAGTTTAGGTTGACTCTTAAAATTATATGTTATTTTAGATGTACGACATGTATATATTATTTAAGATATGACTAAACACTCCAGAAGGAACTCGGTGATTAAGGTATGACACTTGACAGTGGTATAATTGCTTGTACTTATGAGATTTCTCCTTCTTCTTCCTATTAAATCCATCCTATCCCATTACTATGGGTTTGTTTCATCGACTTTTAAGATATGTTTGGTGTAAGATGTAAATATATATATTATATATAATTATATTAGATTAAATTGTATTATAATTAGTTATTATAATATTTAATGATAAATTGTATAATATAATCAGATAAAATTATTTATAAATATTTTAATAAAAAAATTTATATTTAAAATATTTTTTATTCTAAAATTTATTTACATAAATATTTAATTTTTTTTTTTTTACATTTTCAAAATAAATTTTTTTAACTTGATATGAATGAAAAAGTCAAAACACATAATTTTATAATTAAAAATTCATACAGATTAAGATAAGTATCTAGTATGGTTTAAACCTACACACTATTTTGGCATACAAAATTTCTACATAACTGCAATATTTTATATTATATAATACAATCTGATTCCATAATCAAACGCATAATTGTATAAAAATTATACAGTTAGAATTTTTAGTACTATATAACAAACATCGGTTAGTTTGTTTGCTAATACAACTATTAGTTTAGTATTAAAACTTTTTTATATTTCAACTTACTATTAAAACTTTATAATTTGATTTTATTTTGATATTCTGTTAGTTCAGGCATTTAAAATAATAAAAAAAATTAAATATATACTAATCATATAATCACATTAGAGATATTTTAATAGTTTTCATATATAATAGAAAAATATCAAAAATTGAAAATAAAATGAAAGGGAAAAAAAAAAAAAAAAAACAGCAGTAGGGCACCTTCACTCCTTTGGACCTTGCTGTTGCTTCGTACCTTTACACTTGTGTTAAAGTTTTATAATAATTTCATTTCAAAGGTTAATTCAACGGGTGAACAAATTTATATTTTTTATAAATTCCATTTTTAAATAGTCTTTTGTGAGACTTTGATTTTCTTTAACAATCTAATCCCAAATTTTTCTTTGTTTGCCGGATTTAGTTCCCCACATTTTTATTCAAAAAAATTGGTTGCCAAACATTTTTATATTAGACCAATTTAGTTCCCATGTTTTTCTAATTTCAACAATTAGATAAATTTCAGGATAGAAGTAAGGAAAATGATGAAGAACTTTCATCTCATGTGTTTCAATAGTTGAATTAAAATAAAACTCAAAAAATTATATTCTTGATTTCAACCATATATTGAAATTGTTTTATAGATTAATAACATTATTTGACTAAATAATCAATCTTATGCAGATAACGAATTGCACGTATAATCTTATTAAATCATAACAGAAAAGACCAAAATATTATTTATTATATACACAAATGCTCATAATCACAATTGGCCCACTATGCTCATGGGAATAAAAGTTCATACAACATATTCTATATTGATGGTATGGTGTGGTGTGTTGTGTGTGTTTGCTAAGCATAGGGAGGAAGATACCATTTAGCCAAGTACATGAAGAGCATTGTTCTTCTAAGTACAACAATCACGTAACTATCTATCTATTATATGCTATATCATGAATATGAGAATTTTCTTTATTTCGTAGCTATATTAAAAATTATAATTGAGAAATATTTTTCAATTAACGATACTACTAGAGACTTTTATTCGATGATATAGCTATACATCGATGGCCATTTTAGTTAAAACAGATCATCTGATTGGTTTAATTGCCTCAATTTGGTTGTTTTTTGGATGTGTCAAGCATATATATGATAATCAAGTTCAAAATCTTTTTCTTTCTTTCCTCTTTTTTTTTTTTTTTTTTTTTTTTTTTTTTTTTTTTTTCGGTTCAATGGTATTCCCCGGCGTTCCAATGTTAGAACCCTAAGGATTAATTAGCCTAATTATTCCAACAACAAAAAATTTGAAACATTGATTGGCCATTTTTATTCCTTCTGTCATCATTGATTTGAATCCGCATGAAAAAGCTTTTCAAATATGAACAATGGAAAGGAACTTATAAGTCAATTTAAAAAAAAAATCATCTAGGTTTTTTCGATAAAAATAATGTCATAGTTCAATTTATCGTATTTTTCTAATAAAAAGTAATGTAAAATTGTACAATTAAAAAGTGATTTTTCAATCAATTATTTTGTAACAATTTAATTGCTATGTTACCCGACTAAAGCTTAAAGGTAACAATGAAAGGTGTGTGCACCCATAAAGTATAGAAACTGCCTAGGGAGGAATTAGGAACAAGAATAAGAAGAAGCGATAACTATTTAAATAGATGAATTAATTGTATTTCGTCCTTTGCTCTCCATAGCAACTGGGGATCAAAAAGATGACTTATTAAGAAAATAGCATCTTAAATATATTTGTCACTCACGAAACATAATATAAATATTGTGGCATGAGTTATATGCGCGTTAGCAGAGCATGATGATGCATGTGACTCACACGCCGTTGGCATAATTACAACTTTAATTTTGATTTTTTTTAATTTTTTTTCTTTTCAATGTTTTTATGTCCATAAAAAATTGGATAAAATTTTTTATATATATTTACCAATACATTTTACATTCTTGTAATTTTGTTGCTCGTATTTAATTATGTCATATAATATTATTGCCTTTTATATATGTCAAATTCACATAAATTGTTTGATCAATATACCTTAGTATACATACATAATTTTCATTTACTAAGTTTTATATAGACAATCATAATCCATCGATAAATCTTTGTTTGGTATGATGTTTAAGCTGGTAAAAAATAATAATAATTAAGTGTAAATAATGTATTCTAATTCGCACTATCCCTGAACCCCGATATATTTAAACTTTTGGTTGTGATAATTATTTTGCATTATAAATGTTAAAGACTAGCGTATATAATATTATTATTTATCCCAATGCTTATAACAAAGTCTCAAATTTTATTAGACTATAAATGTCACTTTTACGTATAAATAATCAGTGTTATGAATATGAATATAAGGGTAAGTGTTATACAAATCTTTATCTTTTGTTAGTAAAGATTCGTGCCCACTTATTAACTATTTTTATTCATAATTTTGATATTAATGAATCCATAAAGTTCAAGAATGAAAGTATATATATTAAGATATTTAAAATTTAATATTGTCTTTCAATGATTGATTAATTGCAGAAGTAACTAACTACTTGTTGCTTTTCTACACCTTTTATAATTGTTGGCAAATATTTTGGCTCGTATAACATGAAATATATTTAAGTTAGTACCACATATAAGGTTTTATAATATCTTTTGGAGGAATATTTCAATATTATGTTTAAATAAATTTGTATTTATTTTTGTACTTAAATTAATTATATTATGACATATGATAAAATTATTTAAAAAATGGAATCACTTCTTCATTTTTCAAACTAATTTTATCACGTGTTATAATATAATTGATGTATGAGTTTAAAAGTGTATGCAAATTTATGTGTTTTTAGAGTTTCTCATATCTCAATAACTTAAGTTTTTGAGATAATTGATTTTTTAATAAATTTTAATATGATATTAAAGCTGAAGATTTTATGTTCAAAACTCAATAATCTCAATTATTAAATTATAAATATTTAACTTACATGGTATATATATTCAATATTTATCAAAGAGTGATATAACTTAAACTTTTGATATAATTAATTTTCTAATAATTTTTAACATCTTGTATGCTTGATTCTTCGTTTATGGTTGAGCATCTTGTTAATTTTATACTCAGTATGTTATTTAAGGGAGAGTTTGAGTGATCTTTGCACAAATTTCGCAACAATTGCTTTATCTCATAGATTGAATTTCATTAGGTACAAATCTCGACCAACGTCAGTTAGTAATGAGTTCTAAACTTGATGAACAATATAGATGATTCGCTATCTCACAAGTGCTATGTGGGCCAAACTAAGAATAGAAGGAGATAAGATCTGTCACGCGTCAACTATTCAACTCCTTTAGCAAATTAGGAACCATTAATTTATAGTGAAGTTGTTTTTGGCTGGACATTTCCCTTTTTGTATTTAATCTAATTCAGGTGGTCTTATCTTATCTTTAAATTTATGATTATTATCTTTCTTTTCTGTGGAGCAACAGATTCAACAACTCTACAAAGTGGAAGTACAGTTTTTATTTTTTATTTTTATTAAACTCTTTTTATTATAATTTATTGTATATTATAATTCAAATAATATAATTTAATTAATTTTTATCTATCAAATATTTTATAATTATTTTTTTATCTTATATTTTTAATTATATATTTAATTAATATATTATTTTATATAGTATTACTCGCTGATGGCTATCCGAGATAACTCTGACAAAGGAATCGAAAACTCCTATTTTTTTCAACTCTTCTTCTAATATATTTACATGAACAAAGGCAGCCTCGGCCCACATCGCATTACGGTTTTGAATATGAAGGACGAGAACCTGTACTTATTGGAACCCCTGCTGACACGTTAAGCAGACTTTTTTTATATGTTTAGTTTTTTCACACTTATATTTTTCGAATGAGACGTAAAGCCATAAAGCATAATAGTGGGACATTTAAATACAGACTACAGCTGTTTATAAACTTTTAAGTAGTCACATTTTCTTATAATTTTCTTGTTATCATCACATATTTTATGATTAACACAGGTAATCCCACCCATCATGGATAGTCCAGTGGCTTAGGCACTGTGCTAAACACCAGTTCTCTGTCCTCACACGGCAGGGTGTAGGTTCGAAGCTTGGCGAGCGCATGACTTGTTCGGCCTCCGGGCTTGCGTGTGGGTGTGGCCTCCGTGCACTACCACCACCTCGAACCTTGCACTCTGTCGAGTCAGACCGTAGACCGCTGGTGCCGCTAGACACTTACCGTGCTTGTGGTACAAACAACCGGCCGGTGATCCTGGTGTGTGGCGGTGTGTGGCGATGATGCCATATCCAGCCTATCCAGGGAAGGTCTTTTTTGAATAAAAAAAAACACAAGTAATCCCATATTTTAAGCAAATAAATACTTTAATTACAAAATTATTAATTAGAATAATTTAATCTCATGCTTAACTTAAAATATATATTCTCATTCAAGAGCATTTAAGGATCATTAAGGTTCAAATCTCTAGCTATAGGCACCACATCTTTAATGTAACAACTACACGTATTCTTTAATATAGCATTCAAAATGTTACACTTTCTTTAAAATCTTAGTTAAATAAATGACACTGACAAGTCGCATTATTTTTATTTTATTAAATAAAAATATTGTAATTTTTAATCCATTAAAGAACATATGATATGATAATTTATATAATATGAAAGATCCCTTAGATTTTACACTATAAATATTTTTTTACAAAAAATTATATTTCAGTTTGTTTGTGTGATTTAGTCGATTTCGTATTTGACAAACAATAAGAAAAAAGTGTTCTAGTCAATTTTTTTCTAGGTAGGAACACAAGATTTCTATATTTTTATAATTCTACGTATAACAAGTAAAGGTAATCAACTAATCATAGATGTTCAGGGCAAAAAAAAAAAGGGTAATCATAAATGTATATAGAATACAGAGAATAGACACACACAAAAATTAGTACAGCCTAAGATAATCACAAGGTTTTATTTATTTTTTATAAGAAAGGTAATCACAACGTTAAAGAAGAAAAGTTTATAGGGAAGGATATGGATTCTCTTCTATGCTGTTAACGTTTATGCTCGGTGCTTATTTTTCAATCTTCACCATTGAAGTTAAGCAGTGGATCAAAACTTTATATTTTTCATTAATTCAAATTTAAATATGATCTAAAATAGATTTGAACATATCTAATCTGAATCTGATTCGATAATATATACAATTCGAATCAATCTGAATCCTAGCAGATTGAATTTTTCAAATCAAATAAGGTCGGTTGAGATTATAATTTATTTTTAAATTATTGTTATATATAAAATATAATATATATTAACATTTAAATTTTAAATTGGTACATCATTTAAAAAGTACGCTCTTGAATATTATTAAATTATTATAGATAATTTAACATTTATTTTATTTTTAAGCTAAAATAGTAGGTTAATGAAATCATGATATGTATAGTATTTAAATATAATATATTAAAAATAAAATATGTATTTATTTATAATTTTAATAGTATTTCAGTTCGGATTGGATTGTAGTAAATTATAAAATTTGTTAATTCGAATCTGGTCAGAATCCGAACGAATTGTATACTTTACAATTCAAATTAGATTCGACTATAAAATCTATCAATCTAAATTTTTTTAATTTAAATAAATTGATTAAATTATTTGTTCAACTTTAATCACAATTATAATAAAACTAAAGATGCCAACTCATTTTTACTTAATCACATAAAACCCATCTTTAATTCAAATATTAATTATGTGTATGAGTTATGATAGTTTAAAAATATCAAAAAGACGTATTTGTAATTTGTAATATCAATAAAGGTAAATAATAAAATTAATTTAGTTAATATATTATAATTTATTTTAATATTATCAAATTTTAACAATAATTTTTTAAATATTTATTAATACTGATAATTTTTTCGTCCATGATTGCAATACAACAAACTATGAATACTATGTCCTTTCAACAAACTATAAATACTATGTCTCTTCAATTAATTCAACAAACTATGAATTCTATGTCCTGTCAATTTAATTATCATAAAAGAGATAAGTCCATTGTTGGCCAAGCATCTTGATTTGACTAATTTAATTGTATTTTGAAATTGAAATCGTCTTATTGAATTAAGAAGAATGTGCAAACCTCTTCTTTTCTATTTTACTAATTAAGTTTAAAACCGCTCCTTTTTAGTCTCTCAATTGTAATTTTATTGGTACGACATATTATATAATTTTTATTTTATTTAAAAAAAAATATTATTTTTAAAAAATTAATATATATATATATATATATATATATATATATATATATCAATTTATGTATTAAAATATAATTAATCATATATATAGATAAATATTATCACAATTATTTTAGTATATAATTTTATAATTTTTAATTAATATATATATATATATATATATATATATATAAAGTGATGAAACTATTATCGTCACAAGTTACAACTAATAAAATTTCTCAATAAAAATTATAAACCAAGAGATGTTGATTTCTAAAATTCACACCAGGACAATCTTCATGTACCAAATCTTTAAGGAATTGAAAGTTTAAAACTCAACCTACACAATTCATGTTTAAAATTAGGATTTATAATTTTCGACTTAAAAAAGACGATCTAAGTGAAGTTTTATTTAATTTTTTTTTTCATCTAGTGCACTTATTTTTTTTGTGTAACATAATTTTTTTTTTTTAATAAAATTAGTTAATTAATTAAATCATATAAAAATTATAAGTAGATATTATTTGACACAATATAATAACACAACACAAATATTATATGGTTAAAAATTTAATTATTATTAATTAATAATTTTTTATATTATTAAAAATACTGATAATATTTTGTTACTATATTAAATAACACACAAAAAAATTATAATTTGTTCATATATATCAATTAATATGATAATATAAGTTATTAGGTGTATGTATGGTTTGGTCCAAGCCGATCCAATTTTTAGCAAAAAAAATAATTAAATTGAATCGAACATATTATTTTAATCAAACCGGACCAAACCGTTTGGCTAATAAAACTATTAAAATCGAAATATCCAATTCAGTTTGGTCCAGCTTGATTAACGATTTTTGACAGTTTATATATATATATATATATTTTTATTTTTAAATTTATTAAAATTTGAAAATAACATAAAGAAAAAAAGTCTTTAAAATTAAACAAATTAATTAATATATACTACAAATATAAATCATATTATATCATACATAAATCATATAATATCTTAAAACAATCATAGAATTAATTATAATTTAGAGCTAAATATTTTCGCAAATTTTACAATAAAATATAATAATATATTAATCCATAAATAATATATTAAAAATAAGTGAGAGAGTTAGGGTTGCATACTTTGATTATTAGAAAGTATATAATTAATATATTTTTAAAGAATAATATATTAAAAATAATTATAAGTAATGATCCAATCTAATTTAAAAATTCGTATAACCAAACCAAACTATTAAACAATTTGAAAAAATGAAAATAAAATCGAACCGTTTGATTTAAAAAATGATTTAGTCTAGTCCAATTTTTAATTCATTTAACCCAAATTTTGGACACTCTTATAAGTTATAGTAGATTGTTTGCCAAACAAGGAAAAATATCTATACGATTACTCGTATTCAGACGAATTAAATACCAAAAATAGCAGCAAATTATCATTAGAGATCGATTTTACCAAAAACGCTATATAACTTCATTTTTTATTATTAGATTTACATTTCTGCCCTTCATTCAGAACCACCCATTCCTATCATTTTGTATCCCTCCGCCTCCCTCTGTCCTTTAATTAGTGCAGCTGAAAACTTCCAAAAGGATTGCATTGATCTTTCGTAAAAAGCTCTTTCTCGCTTATATTTCGTTCATCTTCATGCTATATTAAATTTTGTATTGTTTGATCTCTTCTTTATTTTTGGTAATCTCTCTGTTTCTGATTTATCTCCTCTTCATTCAAAATATCTCTTTCTGTTTCTGGTAAATGTTTTGTTTCTACGATAGTTTTTCTCTCTACTGATGTTTTGTCTGCATTGCTCTCCAATGCTTTACAGTATTTTTAACTTTTCCTTTATGATTGAGTTTCTGATCGCTAGCCCTGTTTTCGATTATCTTATTGACCTTTAAAGAGAAATTCCTTGACATCAAGTCTGGTCCAACTGTGAGTCGAAGAACTTCACATTTCTTTCTTTTCTCTTTCTCTGTAAATGACTTGATGCGTATATATCTTCTTTACCTTTTGATTAATAATGAAATGAGAGAAATGTGGAAAATAGAACTGAGATTGTTGTTCAAAGCTTCATAACAATGAATGGTATCGTGTATAAATAGTTTACATATTTAGTATGTTTACATATTTATTTAAATAATTTACGATATGTATGTAATATAATTTATATATATATTAAATGAATATATAACATAATTTATATATATTATATTATATAATTAAAAATATTTTTATAATTTATTTAATTTTATTGTAATTAAAATTTATAATTTTATTATTATTAATTTTAAAAAAATATAATTTTTAAATAAAATATAAGTTATTTAGGTAGATTAATCTATTTTACCGGACCCCCTTACTATTAAATGTATTCCTGAGTTCGGATGGGAAGGAAGAGGGCCCTTACCGCCGTACGTATCCCTTGTGGCGTTAAAAGTTTTTTTTTTTTTCTTTTCTTGTTCACAAAGAGAAATATGTGGCGTAAAAGTTAAAAACACACTTTTATTCTATTTATTTTTCATTCTATTTTTTAAGTAATATTTTATTTTTAAATTTTTTAAAATTAAATTTTATTATAATATAAACCATACATTAATTTATATATTATAATATAATTTATAAATTATTAATGAGAGCTCTATAATTTAATAAATATATTAATTTTTTTATTTATATGATTTAATTATTTATACAATTTCAGTTTTGAACATTTCTAAAAAGTTATATATTTTATATTATAAAAGATATATGTTTTTAACCATTAAAAAATATTTTTGTATCGTATAAAAAATAACATATATAAATTACATAAAAATAAAAATTGATATATAAAAAATATTAGATTTTTACATTCAATTAAAATTATTATTATTATTATTATTATTATTTTCTGATTAAAGAAGACATAAAGCTAACCAGTAGGGACAAAGTGAAATGTAATACAGCTGTTCCAGAGTCACATTTACTCAGGCAATTATTTCCTTTTGTTGCCATCATCACAAATCATGAATTTATGATGGTAAAAGTAGATTAATACTATATATTTTTACTTATTTTTATTCAAAGTAATTATATATCATAATTATTTAAAAAATAATTATTTTTAAATAATTTTGTAATTATATAAATAATTTATATAAAAAATGAGCATAAATTTTTGTAATAAAAACATATTAATTATTAATTAAATAAAAAATAAAAAATTAATTATATAATCTTTTATTAATATACGATTAATTATATTATAAATATAAATTTTATTTTAATATTACATTTCTGTTAAAAGCAAATAAAAAAAGAAGACAGTGACAGAAGTTCATTTACAGCCTGTATAGAGCAGAATAATTGGCTTAGGTAATACGTTTCAAAGATATTTCCTTGTAAATGTAAATGTATCATTTTTCGCGTTAAAAATCTAAACAAATTTTTTTCGGCTAATAAAAACAAAGTAATACAAATACATACGTAGAGAGAAAACCCCAAGAAATCCGAAGGTGTTCAACCTCTTTTGTCTGTTTCAGAAAACTGAAAGAAGGAACGACAAATTGTTTTTTGAAAATCCATCAGAAACTTTCCAAACCCTACTGACGCATATCCACGTCACCAATTCTATCTTCCTTGAAGGATACATTTTCATTTTTCATTTATTAAAATATCAATTTAATTATCTTAATATAATTAATATACAATTTTATAATCACTATTAATTAATTAATAATTAATACATACAATAAATATATTAATAATCTTTTATTTATCACTCCACTTTTCCATCTTCTATATTTATTTTATTTTTTTTGTATCTTTCCAAACACGCCCTCTTAATAAGGCCTTCCTAACCTTCCGTCTTTAAAATCTCAACCTCCCAAGAAACCCTTTGTGTGACTCTTGTTGTGATGGTTTCGACTGAGCTTA
Organism: Elaeagnus macrophylla; assembly: GCA_029378325.1. Classification (NCBI taxonomy): domain Eukaryota; kingdom Viridiplantae; phylum Streptophyta; class Magnoliopsida; order Rosales; family Elaeagnaceae; genus Elaeagnus; species Elaeagnus macrophylla. The sequence goes on along the minus strand of CM055649.1, from coordinate 10,875,300 downwards.
ATTGCCCAATTCCCCAACTTCTCCATCAGCCTCCTTAAGGCTTTTCTTTGATAATCTCTTTCGTCAATATCATCAAGCTTTATAGCCAAAATAGGTGAAAACATGCTTCTCTCTGTTTTCTTGGCCCTTTTTCTACCATGCGCCGGCATGAGTGCAGTGTTCATCGTCTATATTTGTCTCCTTTGGTATTCCACCAATAATCAAACAGAGTTACCGGAGAAACCGGTTACAAAGAATGGGTTATCTCCTTCAGAACTTGAAAAGTTGCCTAAAATGACAGGAAAAGAGCTGGTAATGGGCACAGAGTGTGCGGTTTGTCTCGAAGAAATCGAAACGGAGCAAACTGTTCGGTTGGTTCCCGGTTGCAACCACGGCTTCCATCTAGAATGCGCCGATGCCTGGCTTTCTAAGCATTCTGTTTGTCCGGTTTGTAGGGCCAAGCTTGAGTCTCAATTCTTCACTGCCTCCTCTGAAAATCCTTGTTGAAATTATTTTATTACAACTTTTAATTAGGAATAATAATAATGTTCTTGATCTTCATTTGTAATTTGTCTCTGTATATCAATTGTTTGCGATTAGTTTCAGTTTCTTATTTCTTTATATTGAAGTTCAAAATTTACTTGAAAAATGTTAAAATGTTGTTTCTTGAGAATTACTGCCGTCTGCGATTAATCGAAAACAATTATCTAATCGATGTGATTTCTTTTCAATCCTCCATGGAGAGCAACATTTCACTAATTTTTTTTATTTTTTAAATATGATAATTTGAAGGTGGGAAAATATGTCATCCTAATGTACAGTAATAAATTTATTTTTGATAAAAAATAAATTAATTAATTTACTGTAGACTGTAGTGATATAATTGAGTTGGAAAAGTATATGGATCCCAAATTTTTGAAGAATATGCAGTATTATTATTATGTACGGTAATTTATGATAAATAACAACGTTTAATTAAATTTGAGGTTTTTTTTTTTTTTTATATAGCTCAAGATTAAATTTTATTAAAATATAAATTAGGTTAGAATTGTGATAGGTACGTAAGAAGTGATATTGAGTGAAACAATGTTACTATTAATGGTTTTTGTTATTGCGACTAATTTGATATGTCATAACATAAAATAAAAATGTATAATTTTTACTTTTTTATTAAATCACTACTTTCTGAAAAGTTTTATTTTTAAAACCGAAAATATAACAATGTTATTATTTTTTAAAATATTAAATCATAAATTTTTAATTATTTTGGCTTTTATTTTTTCTTCAAATAACAATTTCCTTTTCTATTTTAATTAGCTCATATAATCAGCATAATCCAGTTGATAAGATTTGATTTTTAACTCTTCATTTCACTCGAGTGCTTACAGTACAATTTTGTCGATACACTACAACTTCAGTCCATTATTAATTTTTAAAAAATTAAAAAAAATAAATTTAAAATTTATAACAATAAATAAAAATAATATTTTTAGAATTAATTTTTTAAAAATTATTAAAAAATAATATCATAAAAATTAATAAAAGTAAAATATTTTAATAATATTTAATTATTTTAAGTTGAATGACATTTAATATTAAATTGATCTAAATTATTATAATTTAATTTAAATAATTTTTAACGAAAATTTAAAAATAATAATAATAATAGTTAATTTTTTAATTATAAAAATTTAAATGTTTAATTATTATAAATTTTAAAATGTATTAATATTTTTCTTAATTTTTCAAGATCATAAAACCATTTTGAACCTATGGGAAAGCGACACGTAACTGTAGTCACGATAATCAAGGACCTTTTATGCATGAAGTATGATGGTGGCAACCTGGCCTTGCTTTCGCTACCGAGAAACTCGTAGTCTTATGAGCACAAAGTTCTAGAACTTTGCGCGTGATATTATATCAATGTTTAAAAAAAAAAAAAAAAAAAGATTGGTCAATAATATTAACACAATAAAAATAAAAATTATAAAAAAATATTATTATATCTTTATAATTAATTAATAATTATATATTAGTATTATTTATAAAGATGAAATTATTTAATAAAAAAATAATTATAATAATAATAATTTTAATTATAATAATTTTATCACCCAAAAATTAACATATAAGATAATTAAATTAGAGGATACAAATAGATAAAAAAATTAATAAACACAAGAATGAACCGATATTGTCTTTATGGTTTTGGTGATAGTATTATTAGTAATAGTTGTCTTTATATGCTTCTTTTTGGTTTTTTTTTTTTTTTTAAATTGCTACTAATATTGATTTTTTGTCTTCGATCGTAGAAACAATTTTAATAAAAAAAATTAATAAATCTAAATTTATATTGAAAAATATTTCAAAAAATATACAAATTAATCTACTTGAGCTTTATTGGGAGGATAAAAAGTTGTTTTTGATAATAATTTTTTTCATTCAATATTTACACAATTTAAATAACACAATTTTATTAAACAACACTAAATAGTTCACATGTACTAATAATAAAAGTTAGTAGCAATATCATTATCATTGAAAAAATCTATTTTCAAAGCAATAAATATTATTATTAAAGAAAAATATCTATTATTACAATAAAAAAATTTATAAATGAAAATTTTTCGCTAACAATGTTTATTATTGGTATAAGATATAAACCAGCTATATATATATATATATATATATTTTTTTTTTTTCCAATTTTATTCGTTTCTATCCATTGATTTTTCTGCAAGAGTTTCATCGGTTAATGAATTCCCATTTCTCAGTTCCAAAATTTTTAAACATTGATTGCGATCAAATCGACCCACTTGATTTATTTAGTTGATTACATCGAAACAAACTTCCTCCCTGTAAATTATTGACTAAAGTATACAAATGGTCCTTATTTATTTATTTTTTTTATATTATACAATTTGATCCTTGTATTATTATTTTTTAAATAATTTGATCCTTTTATTTTATAATTTTTACATTTTTTTTAGAAATAATTTTCACACTTTAATCCTTTTTTATTTTTTATGATTTAGTCTCTTTAAGTATTAATTTTCATACATTTAGTTCAAATTTTGTGTGAACAATTTAAAATTAACTTTATAAAAAAGTAAGGTGACCAAAGTTTAAAAGTTAAAAAAAAAGGATTAAATTGTAAAAAAAAAAAAAAAGAGAATTAAATTATAAAAATTAAAAAATAAAAGAACCAAATTATAATAAAAATAATAAATAATCAAAATGTAGAATTTTAACAGGTCATGCCATATCAGTCCAATGTGTAACTATTCTTATTGTCAAAATGTAGAATTTTGACAAAAAATACAGATACATGTCCATTTATATCTCATGGTCAAATAAAATGTATACCACAAAGTCATAGCTTCTCCTTTCAATAAAAAAAAATATCATAATTTTTTTTAAGTGCATAGTTTATGTAATTTGTGATATAATAAAAGTTGGAAAAGTACTTAAGGTGAATTTCTTTTATTAATTAAAATTACCCAAGGTTATTGTTATGCAATTTATGAGACTAAAAATATATATATATACATACATATATATACATACATACACACACATATATATATATATATATATATATATAATTTGATTAATATCATTAAAATTTAATCAATAAACATTACATATTATTTAACATATTAAAAAACTTATAACATAAAATTAAATATAAAAATTCATAATAATAAAAACATCAATTAATTTGACTTCTTGTTTTGTAATGCTTGGCTAGGTTGATAAGAACAATAGCTTGGTAATAATAGGCATAGTAAACAGTCGAACATAATATATATTTTTTTCAATTTATTTTACGTAAATTTACTTTATTTTATTTTGAGCTATTAAGCTGGCCTATGTTCAGCTCGAACCCAACCTTACTTTTTTTATTTTTATTATTATTATTATTTATTTATAAATTATTTAAACTAATTTCAATTTAAATTCTTCTTTTTCATTTACATTCAATTAATCAAACTATCATCAAATTGCCACCACTCCTAAAAATTACCTAAACTATTATACACTTTTTTCCAAATTAATTATCTGAAAATATATTTTTAATTTGATATATTAATTTAATTTATAGAACACTATTTAATTTTTTGAAAATATCATCTTTTACCTTATTATTTGTTGCACTTAACTTAGAAATAAGTATATAACACAACTAATTCATAAATAAAATTTTATTTTTAATTTTTATATATTTTTAATAACATGGTGAACATAATATTTAAAATTTAAAAATAAAAATATTAAAATAAATTATATATATAAGGCAGAAAGTTAACATAATTACTTATTAGTCATAATATCATGGAATCCTAACTCATTAAATTTCACTATTCTACACGGGACCCTCTACGATGTGGTCGATATCTCTAATTCTCTATAATGTTGTATATTCTTTAACCATTTATATAATAATATAAAATAAAAAAATAAGTTAGCTTGTTAATAGTTATAGTGACTGCTGATAAATAAATAAAAAAAATTGTTATAGTGACTAAAATACATATGAAAGATAGTTTATAAGAATGAAATTGAAATAGTAATATTACTGTAATAATACCAAATATTTAGGTTAGCTGTTATATATTAGTTGAATAATTTCCTTTTATTTTTAATTAATTTTACTTTCTTTTATCAATAACAAGTTTTAATTAACAACAATGTTAACAAAATTATAAAAATATATATATTTTAAATCAAATCAAATCAATCCAAACTAACTTATATTTATTGAGCGACAATAAATTACGTTTACACTAAATTTTGTCCTGATAGATGATACCTTCAATATAATCTTTGATTTTCAAGTAAGACACGTAAGTATTAAATATTGTAAGGCAGCTCATCCTTTAAGCAGCTAACGTGATAATCTTATATCCTAATTAGATAGAAAATCTTAATATTTTAACAAATTTTATTTAAAAAAAAATTATAAAATTAACACTCTTAAAATTTATAATATTTTCCTAATATATATATAATATAATATTGTAATAAAAAATATAAAAAAAAATTATGTACAAAAAATAAATATTACATTGTTACATGCTACTTGACGTTTAGTTCTCTTATCCAAGAAAAAATAAAAAAATTATACGTTGAAAAATTTAATACTTTATGTAATAAATTTTATGAAATTTGTTTTCTCCTTAATTATTTATATTATTGTCTTTTTTTTTTTTAATCAATTAAGATTATAAACATAAAAAATTATATTTATTGTTAAAAAATGTCTATTTTAACTTTTAACTTTTATTTTATATATATGTATTCATTTTATTTAGAAATAAGCATGCAAATAACTTTAAACTTTTGATTTTACTACAAAGTCTTACACAAATTGTAATTTTGTTGAGAGAATTTGTTCATGACATTAGTTTATAACAAAATTCAATTAAATATTTATATTATTTATTTTTTCGATGTTAGTTTTTTTTTAATGTATATATATAAGTATATGTCTAAAAAAAATTGTTAAAAATAATTTTTTTTATACTTAATTATTTTATTATAAAAAATATTTAAGGTTTATATTTCATGTTTTGCTTTAGTTCTATGCGTTAGCTTCCCATGATTAACACTGTCACCCCTAATATACTCTTTCTTTAATATATAAATATATATTGTAATATTTTAAATTTTTAAATAACATTAATTATTAAAAAATAAAGAGTTATTTGAGAGTAAGTTATAATTTTAAAATAGAATTATAAGTATAAATAAACTCTTTAAAGATAAAGCAGAAAGTAGGTTTGAATTTGTTATCTAAGGTATATTGGACTCTTATTTAATTCAAAGAATATGACAATAATAATTAGAATATCCTAATAAGAATAGGTTTCTACTCACATATAAACTCTTTATTAGAACAAAATATATAAATCCTTTACTAGACCAAAGGAGAAACAAAAACCCTACGTTTATTCTTCTCATATATGTCTTTCACAACAACAGTCATAAGAGAATAGAAGTTCATGAATTAAACTAGGTACGTTTGTTAATTTTCCTCCATCACTTTATCAGTTATGATTTAAGAGTTTATGGTTAATGTTTAGTGATTTTTCTAAGAAATTTTATAAAGTAATTGTTTGCAAATTTTCTGCAGAATCTTAAAAATAAATTAGTTTCAAAACCTTATACTATTTAATAAAATCTTAAACTATTTTTATATTAAACTAGACTTCTTGAAGAATTCAACGAATATTTATTTGTCAAAATATCATTTATATTGAATTTGTTATGAATTTGTGAAGTTTGTGTTTTGAATCTGTCAGTTTTTGAACTACTCGAATTTTAGGATTATTTTATATGGGTTTTGATTTCAATTTGAAGATAAAATTTTTGTCTTTATAACTATACACAATAAGAAAAATTTTGTATTTGGAACCTTTATAAAATTCTATGTATTTAATTTAATATAATCTTTTAAAGTCAAAATTTTATGCTGGAAACAGGAAACCTGATAGATTAAAACGAAAAGTTTAGAATTAATTTATGGTGTTATAAATGTTAAACATTTGTGAAAATTTTTATAATACGTTATATGGGTCTTATTTATTATTTGATAAAATTTTATGATTTTTAGATCAGATATATATATGTTATGAATTTTTGATTTATATATGTTTGTTGTTCAAATATTTTACAGCAGATTTATTGAACTAGTTTCAAAACCCGTTTTACCTATGAAAACAGATTCCAAAGTATTTGTAAATTTTTATGTATAATAATATTTAAGTTATAAAACTACGGTTAAAATTTCAATTTGATATGATTTTTCAATATTTTTCTAAAATTGTTTAAGTCCAGTAGTATTGCTGATTTTCTTATACTGACAGTTTTAAAAGTTATCGAATAAAAATCACTTTTGTAATTGCTTAGCATTCGGTTTTACCTAAAAAATTTATTGAAAATTTTACTATACCTCTATGAAAACTCTGAAAAATTTGGTAATCTTATGACACCAATTAAGTTTGAAATTAATTATTAGTTTCTGCTGACAGTGGAAACAACTAATAATTTTGTGAATAAAAATATGAAACTTTTGGAAAAACAAGAGTTAGACCTAAGTATTAATATATATATATATATATATAAAGGAGGATACCTTATATATTATGAGTATCTAATAATTATACAATTATAATTTGTTTAGGCTAAACTCAGTTGAATTAGTCGGTGATTTTAGCAGTATTGGTTGCTCGTATCAAGTAAGTAGACTAACCCTACTTGTAATATTAAGTATTGTTTGCTTTGTTTGTGTATGAATATTTTCATGGTTGTTTTTACATATATGTTTTGTTTGTAACCGTTATGGCTAAATAGATATCGTGATCTCATTTTCGTATGTATATGTGCTTTGTGTTTGCATAATTGATTATTGGTTATGTAGTATTGACATAAGCATGTTCATATGCATGACATTCAAAACTTTTAATGTTAAAAACTCATGTTTTGAATTATAACTTTCGACTTTAAAAATCAAACAGATTTTTGAAAATGGTTTGATAGAATGCTTTTGACCATTGTTATGATTGGACTCTAATTGGGAGCATATTGTAATTGTTTTGAGCCGTGTGGGGGAGGTGTCCTTGGGTACCCGAGGATATTTGGTTCCTTACCATATGGTTTGGACGTATTTTTGCATGTGAGCATTTGTTATGGAATTCCAGCCTTGACCCTACGATTTTATGACTCACTTGCACTTACCCTTCACGCGTGCTAATCACCGACGGGTGATTTATTGTTTTGGTTACCGACGGGTGACATTTTGTATTGGCTCCACCATTCATGCGATAGAGTTCATGACATTCTATAAAATATAGTTTTGAATAGTTTTGTTATGAGTCGTGACATATTGAGAAAGATCATTTTTGAACGTTTTGCTATGAGAAGCGACCTATTAAGAAAGATAAGTTTTTGTATGTTTTGGATACGAGTCACGACATTATTTGAAATATGGTTTTCAAAGATCATTGCTTAAGTAGAGACCATGCATTACATCGACATTCATATTGAAAACACAAGCATTGACATGTTGTTTGTCTTGAATAAATTGTTTATTACATGTGGTTGTTTAGTGTTTCAAGTAAGGTAAGTTTGCTTACTGAGTGATTTCACTCACCCCAAGCTTCCTTTCACGTTTTCAGGAACACCATGATGAGAATTTGGCAATGCTTGAGGATTGTTATTGGTCCCTTAAGATTAAGTTCCCTTTTTCTTGACTAATAAATTGTAAACTTTAATAAGTGCTAAACTTTTTGGCAAGTTTTTCTTTATAAGGTTTTTAACTATAAAATCTTTTTCCATTTAATGTCTATACAATTTTTCAATTTTTCTTTTAATAAAGCCACAATTAATTGTATCAAGGTTTTCAATCTCTAAAATGTTTAGATAATGCCCTTATTTATATGTAAAATATCGGAGCGTTACATATATATATATATATATTAGACATAAATAAAATGTTTGATTTACAATAATAAAATATTACAATTCAAAGTAAGAAAATAACTCCTTCCAAACAATCAAGGATATGAATCTAATTATAAAATATTAATGAATATCATGCTCTTAAGAAGTAATTGCAACTATCGGTCGATAATTGCATTCACGCAATTAAACACATGTCATATTAAACTTTTACTTAATATATTGAAAAATGATTAAAAATAATATCCATAAAATTTATAATAATAAAATTAGTACTTTAATAATATTAAACGTATAATATATATTGAACGAGTTTAAATTATCGTCATTCAATTTCAATTGAATGAATATTCAAAGAAAAATGATGTATCAATTATTATTTTTATTGTAAAATTATAAATTTGAATACAGGGTGCTATTTTGGTTATTATAAATTTGAATGGCTAGAATATCACGAGCCATGACAGCCACTTGAGAAAATCAAATATTGTTTCCCTTCCAATATTCAAGGATATTGAAATCATCATTTCTAATCAATTGTTTCACAAAAGGTTTTTCTATGTAAGCCTCCAATTGACTTTTTTGTGGAGTATCATAACCACAAGAACTGAAACACTAAAATTAAGAAACAAAACAAAAGTTAGAAATAAATATAATAATCTTTTAATCATAAATAAATAAATTAAATTATTATAAATTGTACATTCACTAGATCTTCTTCTTTTCTATAAAGCACATGATTATCATTATTGCTATTCATAAATATTGTTGATCTCGATGTTGACACGATTTGGGAAGAAGAATCTTGAGCATACTCTTTATAAATCTCATCCAATTTATTATTGAGATTTCTTAAAGGAAATCTCATATTGAGAACTTAATTGTCCATAGATCCTTTTGTATAGGAATTCAACAAATTTTAACTTGTATTTTGGGTCCAAAATTAAAGCTATGGATAAGATAATATTTTTTCTAATATATTTGACTTATCATGACTCATAAATTCAATGTAACATATAAAATTTAGTTAATTTAATAGAATAACATTTACGTATTTAATGCAATTAACATATAAATATTATTTCTCCTAAAGTATTGATCACGTAGAACTCCATTGCAATTAAATTTATATGGAATGTTTGATAATCTTTTTAATTTTTGATTAAATAATTAGTTTTGTGATTAAATATTTTGTAAAAATAAACACTAAATTGTTTGATAACAATTTTTACTTAATGATTTTTAAGAAAAAAATTAAAAGTCACCACAAACTGTTTGATAATACTTTGTATTTTTATTTATTTTTTAAAATTTAATAAATTAAGAAAATATTTGGTTATATAATTATAAATATTTTGTTTTTAATCACTGTTCCAATATTTATGTAGAAAAAAGTTATAAGATTTAATTTTCTATCTAAAAAAGTGTTTCGTGAAAACGAAGCTAGCTCCATTAGTAATTGTATCATGCTAGTGAGTGATTCGTTAGCTAGCGAGTCATGACGTGCTTTTATTTTGAGAATATCTTGTAGTTTAGGTGATAAGATTGAAGTCCTTCTACTAAAAATCTAAGTTTAAATTTTATTTGAGTGTAAATTTATTTTCTTTTTATTAATAAAAAAAAAAAATTTAAGTCCCTTTAAAAAAAAGTGTTTTATGAAAAAGAAAAAATTAAAAATTAAAAATTATTATCATGGTTAAAAAATTATTTATAAAGTATACAAAATTGGGATACGTTAACTTGAAAGAATATTTTAAATGCAAAAGGTCAAATAATTAAGAAAATAATATATTTGATTAGAAATATATATGTCATTTATTGTAGAAGCAACCAATAACATTTATTCCGTAAAATTAAAAAAAAAAAAAAAAAAAAAAAAAAAAAAAAAAAAAAAAAAAAAAAAAAAAAAAAAAAGGTATATATGAATCACTTTCACCAAGTTTTGTCATTTTACAATCCGTGGCCGGAACTAATTTCGTCAAAGTACAAATTATTAGAGATTATCGTTAAAATTCGGCACAGTGAGATAATTGTAATTTAATAAGATAAGAAGTAGTTCAAAATAAAAATAAGGATAAATTATATTATTAATTTTAAATTGTAATTAAATTTATATTTAGGTTTTAAACTTTTAAATTTTATAATTTAGTTTTTAAATTTTTAAAATTTTACACACAGGTCTCTAAACTTTTAAATTTTATAATTTAGTTCCCAAATTTTTAAAAATTTACACTAAAGTCCTAATTTTTGATTTAAAAATATATATTTTAGTACTCAAAATAAAACATATGTGCCCATCACGGGATAGCCCAGATAGTTGGACGCCTGTGCTAAGCACCAGTCCTCTGTCCTCACACGGCAGGGCGCTGGTTCGAAGCTTGGGGGGCGCGCTATAAGTTCGGCCTCCGGGTATGTGTGGGTGTGGCCTTTGTGCACTACCACCGATCGAACTTGATGCTCTGCTGAGTCGGACTGCAGTTCGCTGGTGTCGCTGGCTCTTTACCGTGCTTGTGGCGTACACTGCGGCCGATGAACCTGATGTGTGGAGGTGTGTGGCGATGATGCCCTATCCAACCTATCCAGGGGAGGTCTTTTTTGAGATAAAAAAAAAATAATAAAATAAAACATATGTGTGAATTTTTAAAAATTTGTGACTAAATTATAAATTTAAAAGTTTAGGAATATTTTGGTAAAATTTTAAAAATTTGGAGACTTTTATGTATAAATTTAGTTAAAATTTGATGATCAAAGAAGTAGTTAAGTGTAAAAATAATTATAACCTTGAATGAACTTTTTTTTTTTTTTTTGATTTTTTACATTTCTTAAAACTCAAAAAGTTATATAGAATTCAAAACAAAACCCTACCAAATTTCCCACCCTTTTAACGTCTCCATGCCCAAGCAATTTGAAGCTAAGGTCCTAAGAAATCCTACATTTTTCTCCTCACTAAAGTGAAGAAACATTTCTCTTTCAACAACTAAATGTCACGTCTAATATGTTTGACGCTCCCCATTGTTTTCTTATCCACAAAGTCGATATTGACAAAAAAATCTCACTACTGAGATCGACACACCTTAGGTTATCATAGAAGACCCAAGAGATATTCCCTATCTTTTTAATTATATTATTTCCTCATCGAAAAGGCCATTGCAACACGCTTCATTACTCTCTTAGGAATTTTCAAAATGTCCCCTACACTTTGTCTTTTCTACACTCTTAAGAAGTTTACTATGTCATCCTACATTTTTAGGGTCTTTCAACAACCTTTGGCCTATTTGTACCATCCTCGACCTTTAACATCACACGTATCCATCACTCACAACTATTCTTGTCAAGACTATTAAATATTTGGAACTATTGTAGTTGATTTTTCGTTTAACTTTAACAATGACAGATCTTTTAATATATTTTAATCATTATTTAATGTCTTTTATTTCTTATTTGTTGTCTTTTGTAAATTGTAATAGTGCAAGTTGTATGTATACATGTCCATCTTGATGCCAAGTGTTAGAAAATAAATATTTAATATATTTGTTTTGGTTTTAGTTTAGAATTAATACTAGAGTTTGTTTTTAGTGGTATATTTTCACCTATTAATGCACTTGTTTATTATTAAGAATGATAACAATATAAGTACTTTTAATTTTCTAATTCTATTCTATATTTTAACCATTTCTTAAAAAGTACAGTAATTTACAATTCTTATAACTTTTCAAAAATTACACTTACCTTCTTTTACTTTTAATTGATACATTATAGTTAACCTAGTTTTTTAAAATGTATGTTTAGATTTTTTTTTTTCTTTTACCAAGCGAAAAAAAAAACCGCATGACTTTCTAAATGAGTTTTTGTAGATTAATGAAACATAAAATATAATAAAAATATTTTGACCTATAAGAATAAAGTAATTTTACAAAAAAAGATTTTCTAAAAAGTGATTTCCCCCCTAAAATAGAATTGTTTTGTCCTAGGAGTTAAAAGTTATTTTACAAATAAATAATTTTGGGGTAAAATAAGGTGGGGATAAAAGTGATGTTGCAAAAAAAAAATTCTAAAATAAAACATATTTGCCTTTGACAAAAAAAAGTGATTTCGGGGTAAAATTTGTTTTGAATTTTTTTTTTTTTAATAAAACTGCATATGAGATAAAAGTGATTTGTAGAAAATGATTTTTGAATAAAAGTATTTTAAAGGTTTTTTCTAATTAAATACAAAATGACGGATTTGCTCTTTTAAAAAGTCATGCAATTTGCATGGGCAAAAAATGATCACAAAAAATTATATCCAAGTATCTTTTGAAAATTTAGATGATAATTAATATAGTAGCTAAAATAAATGAATTAAAATATACTTTTTAAAAGGAAATAAATTCATTTTATGTACCACCAATTAAAAGGTACATGTTAGTCTATTTTGAAAGTTATAACAACTTTTCTCATTTCTCTTAATATCTTTTCTATTACTTCTTTTAGGTCACATTTGGTTGGAAAAAATAAAATTAAGAATAAAATTATTTTCACATATTCTTATATTTGGTTTTGTCATTAACAATAAATAGAATGAAAAAGATTATCAATAGATCTATAAAAAAATTCAATTTTACCATCAAATCAATTAAAAAAAAAAAAAAACCTAATCTATTTACTTTTTTTAATTCCAACTCTCAAAATTTTTATTACACCTTCTTTTTTTTCCCTCTTTAAATAGGTATTGCACCTCTTTTTTTCCTTCCTCTTAGGGTATATATATTGTTATCCTCACTTTATTTTTATATTGTGATTGTTTTTTAATGTGATTTCTAAAGGAAGTAATATAAAATTAATTTATCATAAAATAATAGATGATACACGTACATATCATAAAATAATAAAATTGATTTTATGTTAAATATTGTTTAGCTATTTTGCAAATAATATTGAAGAAAAAATTATCAAAAATATTTTTTCTTGCTTTTAATTTTTTTTAAAGATTAAATAATATTTTTAAGAAATAATTATTTAGAAAAATAATAATTTTTAATAATATATTCTAGTTGAAGGTGAAAATAACAATTAAAGGTTATTATTTAAGTTTTATTGAAAATTGGAATATTAAGATAATATAGAGTATTTTTTTATTTTATTTTAGTTATAAATCAATAATAATATTGTAAAACGGATTGAAAAATGAGAGAACACGTATAGGTGATTGATATATAGTAAGATTACCAACACACGCATTCCTTGTCTGGTTTTGATCATTTGTAATCAATATCTTTATGTGGTCTCATTTGCTCTAATTCTTCACATCTCTATCTAAACTCGCCACGCATTTATTTTATTATTTTTAATAAAAAAGTTTGTTATAATTTCTCTTCTTTAATTAAGAAACAAATGATTGTAATTTCTAACTACACCATATATGAAATAATTTAGAAGAAATATCTGGATGGATGAAACGAGTATTGGTAGATGGAAAATATCTTTCAACTTTTTATATAAAAAATTAAATTACATATATGTTAGCACATTTCTATACTCATGCTAATCATACTTTTCTAACAAGTAATTACACAAATACACACTTAATCATTCCTATTATTGATACGAATTTCAAAAATGCGTTTCAATTTTATTACTATTATCATTATTATTTAAGAATGTGTTTTATTATTATTACCATTACCATTTTTATCTCTATCTGTTTCAGTTGTTGGCTTGTTGCTGTTGTGTGATCACACTGTCACACAAACTTTTGTTTTTGCTTCAACTTCTCTAATTCTCAAAGGTTTATTTAAGCACTCTTTCGATTTATGGATAGTTGTAAAGCTAAACGTGATTGCTAATGCCAGCTGTGTTTGTTGAATTAAAAGTGAAACATGGTCGAACACTCAAATATATGCTTCCACGTCTCGTATCTAAAATTCCTTTTGTTTTTTTTAAAAGAGAAATATCAATTGAAAATAATTTTACGACTATAATTGAACATAGATTGAGACACAACTTTGTAATATTTGAAAGTGACGTCCCAATTATCATAATATGACCAGTTAATGATGAGACAATAAAATTGATTTTTTCCATTTCCAATCATAAATTTAAAATGTATTAAAATATTATTTGATTTATAAATAAAAAAAATTTTGTCATATTGAGGAAGCCTAAGACAACACATATTTTGCCTTACTTGTTCTAATTATATTGCTTCATGTGTCTTAAAATTTTATTTTTTTTCTAAGTACAATATAGTTAAAATGAGGATAAATGACATAACATATTTTGTCATTGAGTGATGGGTAAAGCGTTAAGAATATTGTAACTCATATAAATTTTGTAATTTTTTAATAAATCACATAAATTTTGTTATTTTTATAAAATTAATTAAAATTTTCTTTTAACCGTGGACTAAGAAACTACTTTAGATTTATAAGTTTATTTGAGGTGGACATTAGAATACTAGAGAACTACTTTAGTAACTTTCTTTTTTAGTGACTCATCATGACTTATTTTGTTTTTAAAATGAGTAAATTTATTTTAATTTATATTATTATATTTAAAATAAATAAAAATACATACATGATAAGAGGCATTGTTGAAAATAAATTAATATCTTTCATTTTCTTTCATTTTTCAACAAAATAATTTTATATTTATATTATATGCAAGTTTTTTTTTTTTTTTAATAACAAACCAACTTTCTAAAGTTACATGATTCCATCTTTTAACTTTTAAATATATAAATATTTTTTTTGTTAAGAGAGCATATAGCTATTTTTTATTAATTATATCAATATTTATTAGAATTAAATCAAAATATTGGATCAATAATATGTCTAATTAACCGATTGCTTTTATTTAATTCTTATAAGTATTGACAAATTAAATAATAAATGAACACTATCTACATAAATATATTATTATCTTGGAAAATTAAAAAAAAAAATTGACACCTCTAAAACTTATAATAACAAAATTAGCACTCCAATAATATTGAACATTCAATTTGAATGTGTAATATTGAACGTTCAACATTAAACGGGTCTAAATTGTCGTTGTTTAATTCCAATTGAATGGGTGTTTAAAGAAAAATGATATTTCAATCATTTTTTTAATTGTAAAATTATAAGTTTGAACACAAGAGATGTTATTTTTGGAATTATAAGTTTTGAGAAATGTTATTGGTATGATAATTCCTCATTTGTTATGGTTTAATGAGTCTGACTGTACTTACTAATAATACTGCGCCATGTTATATTGTCTATTAACAAAAAAAATTAATTACATAGCATAACTCTCTTTATACATGGAGTTTTATTTTTAACCCCCTCAGTTTAAAAATATTTGTTTATTTTTCTTACAATATAAATGAACACATATTTTTTTATGTAATTTGTTCTTTGTTCAAAAATTTATATATAATATTAATTAAGCATAAAATTGTGTGTTAAAAAATGGCAGCAAATAAAAGAAATTAATTGATTTCTCATAATGTTCCTTATCATGTGGGTATTTTTCTCTAATTTGAATATAGAAATAGAAATTGAAGTAAGTTTATTTATTTTTAAAAGCAAAGTAATTTTGGGTGAATCACTAAAAGGAAAAAATGACTAAATTGCTCAAGTTGAAAAAAAAAAAAAAGTGACTAAATGCTCCAGTTGCAAAAGAAAGTGGCTTATAATGCACTTTATTCGTTTATTTTTAATCATTTACTATCACCCTAAGTAATAACCTAAACCCCTTTTTTATTCTATAAATACTTTTACGAATTTGGTAATATAACCAACAAATAATATAATCTAACCCAATTTCTTAATCAATATTCAAACTAAAATTTTAGCTTTAATATTATGAAAGTAACATAACAAAAATACTTCAAATTGATCATATTTTCAAGCAATTCTAATTATGTTTTCAAAATAGTTCCAATTTAGTTCTTTTTTAACAGTAAATGCAAAAAAATAAGGGTACTAAAAGGATAATAAAATTTGATAATATTGGTACTAAAATTTTAAACCAAAACTTTTACAATAATATAGGTATTAAACTAAAACCATTTAATAACATAATTAATTTAGAATATTTTTATTAAAACATGAATATCAAAAAAGTACCAAGGTTATTTATTTCATGTTGTCTATTTCGATGAAGTAGCATACTAGCTATTGAAGCTGATTTATGTTTTTAGTGCATTATTGGCACTTTGATCCTGCACATCACTAACAAACATGTCAGAAGGAACGACATCAATAGGAATATTGTATTCACTTCGATGATTAAATCAGTTCTTTGTGAGAATAAGCTTAACTCAGAGAGAATAGATGTTGGATATGCTTAAGAATTTTGTTATACGTATTTTTTGAAATTATGAAGACATATTTTTAGATTTATTAATGATGAAATTTTCATAAATAATTTATAAACATTAATTATTATAAACTATTTAATATATTAATAACCTTCTATAAATAATTTGAGTTATTAATATATATTTTATTTAAGTTTTATCTAACTGTGCGTTAATTGTGTGTCAATTGTACCTATCTAACTTTTCAAAGTCAATGTAGACCAATCAAATGAAGTTACACGTAGCTGGTCATTTTACAATCCAACACTAGCATATCGAAGATGTATGCTATCTTTCCCACCAAAGTCATCTTTGTACCTATCAAACACTTATTTCTTTCTACTCAAAACTTAATAGAGAATGAGTTTTTTATTTTTTTTTTTATTTCTATGGACTCTTTTCCTCACAATTTAAATTTGTGGTCTCCAGTGAAACTCATTTAGAAATATTCATACACTATCTTGATTGTGTTCCTCGGAGAATGAAAGAGTGGATGAGCTCTCCAATAATAGCTATCATCTGCATAGAGCAAGTGTGAAAGTTGAACTACCTATAAAAACACCATGGAGTACTAGATTATGTTTTTCTTGGACTATCATTCTAGTCAAACTCAGTCAAAGTATAAACAAGGGAACATTGGATCTTCTTGCCATAGTCGTTTAGATGGATTGATATGGCCAAATATGAACCCATTGGTGAGACTTAAATAGGAGACTGTTGAGAGATACTGTTTTATTAGCTTACAAAAGTGAGGATACATGAAGTCCTAAAGCATTAAGAAACTTCAAGTTAAAAGTCTACTCCATTTGATCATTTATAGGTTTTTCCTCATAGCTTCACTCCTAGCAAACCCCCTCTATTTTTTTCCTCCTAAAATGATGATACTTTCTTATGTAATGCCCTCGGAATTTCGATAAAAATGATGATTTTTTATTATTTAATTTTTTCATTGATTTTATCCTCTAATTAGCAAACTTCTTTACTAATCTATATTAAACTCTTAATTTCAATCATTTAAGATAATTAATTTTATCTAATATTTACTTATTAATGAAAGCATTAATAGAAATCATTTATTTTCTATTTAATTTTGCACACGTCCAACCCAACCTCATTTTTCGTTAAGCTCTGTTTGCAACCTAATGTAGTAGCTTAGTCATTTTTTTTTGTACAATAAAAGAGAAGATGTAATGATATTTAATACCAAAATAATTAAAGTTATAATATTTTTCAAAAAAAAATGAACTAAATCAACCAACCCAACCTAAAAGAAAAGAAGTTAATAAAAATGTAATTTTTAACCTTGTACTACAAATATTAATTCTTTAATTGTAAATTCAAAATTGTGTCAAAAATGCATGAAAATTTGATAAACTAACTATAAATACTAACATTAACACATTGTTTACAAATTAAAGATATCACTAGTGATAGTATACAAAATGTTAGGGTATCTGTGACAAGAGATAACGACTTAGAAATATTTGTGATGATTTTTTCATGAAAAATTAAGAAACTAACGGTAAGTGTTAATCCCATTTACAAACTAAGGATATTAGGGACAATTTATAAAATGTTAAGGGCATTTGTGATTAAGCTATAAATGTCGGAAGTATATGTGACAAAAGATGAAAATGAAAGAGTATTAGTGATAATTTTCCTATAAAATAATCATATATTATATTTCTCATTGCATGCTTTTAGTATTTTACTTGTTTTATTTAGGTCCATTTGATACAATTGAGTATGTCAATTAGTATCATCTCATAAAAAATTAAGTAAGATAAGATAAAATTGGTTATAAAAATTAATAAGTTGTACCATAAATTAATGTAACATCACATATCAATTTAGAGGAAAATTTGCTGTCCATTTAGAATGAGCAACACACAATGTAGCCTCCGTGTAGATGTGTCAATTAAGACAGGATTTCTTATTAGAGAATGATACAACCCAAATATTTTGTAAGCTCGTCTCGTCATATTTCACTCTTTTTTTTTTTTTGGTTAGGATGGTGGTAAGATGATATATGATGAAATATCTCATTTATTTTAAGTAGGCTTAAAATAAAACAACTTTTATTTGAGACATTAAGTAAGATATGGTATAAAATGTGACAACTCATTTAATATCTCTAGCTCCTTTTATTATACAGCTTCATTTCCAGGAATTTTATTCATTCATATGTAAATTAAATATAGCTCCATAATGAATTAAAAATTCCCCCATTCTGTTATTGTGAAGTTGAATTGAGCAAGTTTTGAGTAACTTTTACACTAGTATGTCTATAGATGTAGAAATTAGTCATTCATTATTTTACATAAATATATTTATTTATATATAAAGGCTCAATTTTAATATAAGTATTATTATATTCTATTAAAATTATCAAAATATAACATATGTTTATGAATCTGGTTCATATTGTCATACAAAAGTTTTTAGTAAGTTTTATACGAGTCTCATTCATAAATATCGTAAATAACCACTATATTAATTATTTTACTTAAATGTATTTACTTGCATACAGATCGACTTATTCTAAAATTATCAAGTTGCATCCCATGCTGATGAATCTTGCTCATAAAAAAAAAAAATTTCGGTTTAAGTACAAGACGACCAGCTTGCTTTTAAGCTTGTAACAACACTTCACTAGGTCTACATTAATATGCGCTCTATTAAATTGTATAAATGAATTATTATAACGATTTAACAGAATAGATATTGCCGCATATTAACTAAAGAATGTTATAACGATTTTAATTTATGATTAAATAATTAATTTTATAATTTTAAATTTTTTTATAAAAATAATCACAAAGATATTCTATAATAATTTTTATTTAATGATTTTAAAAAAAAATCAAAAATCAACTTCAAGTTATTTTGTAATGATTTCTATTTTTTTATTTTTTTTCAAAAAAAAAATGGTTATTTTTTTATAAATGTTAAGTTTTTAATCATTTTTTTCTAATATTTAATCATATATAAGTTATAAGATTTAATTTACTATCTTGAAAAAAATGTTTGATCAAAATAAAAATAAAAAATAAATCATAAATTTAATTAAAAAATCTTCATTTTAAAGATTTATAAATCACCCCATATTTTAATAATAATTTTTTAAAAATTTAAAAATTAAAAATTATTATCAAATATATTTGATTTAAAAATTAATTAAAAAAATTAAGAATCAAAATTATTATTGAAACACTCGTTAAGTTTTGGAAAGTTTTGTGTCCGACATTATAATCTTACCTAATGACCATGGCTATAAGCCTACTCTAGAAATTTGTTCTATCTAAATGAAAAGGTGGACAATATATATAAAACACAACCACTTCTCCATATGTCCTCCTACATTCTGTACCAAAAGCCACAATTTCCTTTGAGCTTTACCAAAGTGTGAAAAAACGCTTCCCGCAAATTCATAACGAGCTGGGAAAATTATACAGTGATTCTATTATCCATAGACTATAGGATATATTTGGTTGGTGTCAACGTAAACAATCTATGAGAGCTCTATACTTTGTGGAGGAGCTACTACCTTATAAAGTAACCGTATTAATGTTTTAGCATCTATTATTTCTCTAGTTATTTATTAGTATTTTATTAATTCTGAGTTATTAAAAATGTATATTTTTTCACCAAAAAGAATAGTAAAACTATTGCATTGATTTATTGAAGGGATATTATTGTCATTTTAATCCATCTCTTTAATAAATAAATAAAATTTGTTAAATATAGAACCGTTAAGAAACAATTCCTGAAGAGCTTTTTTTTTTTTTTTTTTTGCTAATAAGTGAAAAATTGAGCTTAAATTATATAGTTGTTTATATAATTATTAATTTTTATGTGTTTTCAAATTTTAAACTTTTAAAAATAAAATATAAGATCTTTTATAAGATGTCCTATATTATCTAAAATACATTATGTATATTTAATTTATTTTTTCTTTTTCTTTTAAAATAATGGATCAAAAACAAAAAGGAACAAATTCACAGCTCCACTTTGTATGTTCCACAAATTATATTAGTGTATTTAAAAACTAAAACCAACTCTTTATTAACTTAATATTTTTTTTATTCTCTCATTGAACTACTGACATGGAATGTAATTTTCTATAAGTTTTTATTTTATTTTATTTTATTACTATTATTGACATTAAAATTTATAAAATGGTAATTATAATTATATGGATATTTTGGACAATTTTATCTTTAATAATTTTTTTTTGAATTTTTTTATCCAATTATTTACTTTTGTTATAATATTTGTTTTAATAATAAATTCATACACGACAATTAGATACGTAAAAGACACGAAAATTAAAAAAAAAATACAAAATTAGAATTAATCTTATTTCTATATTTTTTTGTCATTTTGAAAAATTTAATTATTTTTTATTTTAGATAATTTTACCCTTACATTTTGGACTCCACTTTAAGAAGCCATTAATGATAATGACTAATGATCTAAAAACCATAAAAATTATGTTTATTATAAAAAATTTCTTTGACTTGCCCTTCTCAATCCTGAGTTTATTGTAAAATTGCATATCACAAATATATATTAATGTGTTCTCAATATAATTAGTATCCTAAAATTTCAATCATTATTTATATTTGAAAAATTATTTTTGTCAACATCTTAAGAAATTGAAATAATGAGTTTTAATAAAATACTATAATTTTTTTAGAATTAATGTAATTTTACTATCATGTTTAATTTTAATTGTATCCTAACATGAATATATATTGTCTTTATCAAAACTGTTTGATATGATGTTAGTTTCTTAACAAATATTAATAAATTCCTATTTATAATTGAAAACTTTAAAACACCTAATATGTGCATTTGACTAGTGCATTTTATATATGTGTATGCAATTAAGGTTCAAACCACCTTTTCTTCACTTATTAGAAAGGAAAGAAAATTATTTCTCTATTTAGACATTTTTTATTTATTTATTTGGGAGAGGTCTTAAAATGAAAATAATCTCATTTTAATAAATCAACGCAATACTTTTACTATTTATTTTTGTGCGAAAAGTTACATTTTTAATAACGTAGAGATTAATAAGATGTTAGTAAATAACTTGAAAAATAATAGATATTAAAATATTAAAATAAATATTATAGGTACCAACCCCTTTGTGGCAACATAAGTGATAATTTTCATAATCTATGTCTTTAAGAAACTAGGATAATAAACTCATTAAGAGATATTTATTCCGGATTTATTAAGAGTGTATTTATTTATTATTTGGATAAATTTTCTAAGAAGTTATAATTTTTAAAGATTTTTATGAATTAAAACTTAGATTTTAATAGAGTTTTGGGTGTAGAGGAAGAATGAGTAAAGTTTTTCTTATGATACTTTTAATTAAAAAGTTTATCAAAATCACTTAGTTTTTAAAACCTTTTACGATCAAAGAGTTATTGAATATTTTTAAAGATTTTTATAAAATCTTAATTAAGTATACCTAAAATTTTATAAATTTTAAAAACTTATATAAAATTTTAATTGTATATACCTAAACTTTTAGAGAGTCTTTAAAAATTTAAATTGAATACAATCAGATTTAAAAATTCCAAAAAATTAATTAAAAGTCTCAATTGAATATACTCTTGTAAGTTTTTCAAATTATGAATCGATCCCCTCCTTGGCTAAATTTATCAAAGGAAACTCAAAATAAAAAAGATGAAAAAAAAAAAACCCCTTAAAAATTAGTAAAAGTGTCATCAGCGTGAACAAATTAACCTTAATAATACTATAATAGGACAAGGACATCGCAGTTATATATGCAAAAAAAAAAAAAAAAAAAAAAAAAAAAAAAAATATATATATATATATATATATATATATATATATATATATATATATATATATATATATATATATATATATATATATATATATATATCACCCTTTCAACCAGTTTTGCCGTATAGAGAGAATACCCAGACTCTACATTTGTCCACTAGTAAAATTAAATGCAACATACATAAGAGAAGGAGAAGACCATCAAGATTGTATCAATATTGTAAGGTTTATTTGTATTGGCAATTTTTGTGAACAAAATGTTTAATTGTAATCTAGCATAAATATTCACAGTTCAATCAGATGATACATTGATACATGATGATGGAGTCACCAAGCTTGCAATGCTCATATGAAAGGTAAAATATTATCTCATGCATACATCCTCACACAATTGAGCACTACACTTAGTATGAATAGAATTGTTGTGAAAGTAGAGTCCTTATTTAAGTAGAATTGTTGTGAAAGCAAAATCCTAACATGAGTAGAATTGTTGTGAAAGCAAAATTCTAGTATGAATAGAATTCTTATGAAAGTAGAATCCTTATATGAGTAGAATTGTTGTGAATAGAATTGATGTGAAAGAAGAGTCCTTGTTTGAGTAGAATTGTTGTGAAAGCAAAATCTTAACATGAGTAGAATTATTGTCAAAGCTAAATCCTGATATGAGTAGAGTTGTACTCTATTATTAATTCTCTTTCAAGTCAAACTGGACTCTATATAAGCAACACTTGTTTGTGCAAAACATTCAACCCACACCGAAATAATATTTTCTACATCTGTTAAAGCTTTCAACGAAAAATCTTATTCTCTTCATCTATTAATCTTAGACACTTTCTTGTTTTTAATTGTTCAAACATATTGTGTGGTTATGTTTGAATAATTTACGTGCCTAATTGTCTTTCATGATATTTCGAATTGCATGATAGTTCTAGAGTTTACTAGCTGATTTGTTTTTACATCATATGCTGTTGAATCTGCTAGTTAGGATTTTTCATTGTTTGAATCCGCTCTAGAACACACTTTGTAGTTGTGCTATTTGTGCTAACGTTTCAGGTGACGTGTTCGGTATTTCGTGTGACTCGAAATTACCGAAGTTGACGGGTTCGATTGATCTTGTGGGACTCAAGTAGATCGGAACGTTGATCCGGATCCAGACAAGGCTATGAAAGGAGCGACGGCTCGTAAGTAAATTACAGAAAGGGAATCTATCTGTGAAGGATAGTTCTAGGACCTATGGTTGTAATTGAACATTGATTTTCATAGTGGATAGGTAGGTGGTCCGGTGGACCGATGGTTTTCCTCTTAGGTCATTGGAGTGGCCTAGGTTGTTTACACCTAAAAATATCGTGTGTTATTTTTTATTCCGCATTTTATCTTTACATATAATTGTATGTTTGGCCGTTGTAATTAAGTTACATAATTAATATTTGTTAAAATTAAAAATAACTTATTTACTTTTTTTAGATATATTTGACCCATAATTAAAAAATTTTAAATATCAAATGGAAAACGCACAAGAGAAGTTGGGTCTCGGTGGAACTTGAAGTCCACATTTGAGTCGGCATAGTGGTACATCTTTCACAATCCAGAAAAGATAGTTGACTGATAGACCTAGGAATAAGTAACTCAACTGATTCACATCAAGATTATGAATGTTTGGAATCTATATTATGCAAGGAAAAATTATTTTTGCTAATTCGAAGAGTGATACAAAACCGGTCCATTTACAGCATCATATCCCATGAATAGTGCATTTATCATAGTTGGAAGAAAAATCTTCCTCTAAGCGTTACAACTGATAGGAACATAGGCTTATTTTTCATGATTTTTGTATCAAAGTCACAATCGATAAGATCACATGGCCATTTTTTCATGATTATTGTAAGGGAGAACAGAGTCATGTTCCGTACCACTATTCCATTATATATCTCTTCAAATTATGAAAGAGAAAGTAAAAAAGAAAAATATGTAAATCAAATGCCATAATAGAGTTATGATATGAACCTTACACTAAAAGTAATAGAGTTATTTTTTTTTTAGAATAAAACATAAGCAACTATTAGATATTACAAATGTTAGAGAAATATAGTTAACACTTTGCTAAGGTTGTTAGGATTTTGAACTCATGACAAGGCACCATATAGACAATAAAAAATATTACTTGCTTCATAGTTACTACTTATTTCTCATTAAAAAATATATATATTATTATATATATCTCATTTGAGTGTAAATAATAATATTTCAAATTATTGAGTTTATGAATTCTTTATTAATGACAAAAACTTAAAATTTAAAATACGGGAGCCACAATTCTTTTTATGTATATAATTTATCTATAACTTTATAAATATAGCTAAAAATAATTTTGTCAAGAAGTGAAGGAGTTTAATGCCCCTCCTAATCCTGCATAGATTCACCCCTGGTGTGGGTTAACGGGTGTATATGATAATATTTGCAAACTTAACCTATGTTAAATTAATGATAATTAAGCAAACCTTAAATAATCAGTGATATTAAGATGTAATCTAAGGGTACCGACGAAATTTACCTCAAAATAATTATGATTTTTTTTTCCTTGAAAACTAATCTCAAAAATCGTTACTTCTAATTTTATTTTATTTTTATTATATATAAATAATTTAAAAATAGCACATATTTGTTTCACAATTAATAGAGATAAACAAAACAAGAAGTCTTTTGCTGTATTTTTCCAAAATTTTAATTTTAATTTTAAGGAAAAATACTTTTAAATGAGAAGTAAACATATAAAATAAACTGAGAAGGAATCAGATTTGTAGGGTATTACTATTTAACCCTTCTTCAAATTCTCATAAAATTATTGAAAATATTTTTTAAATAGTTTTGAGACTAAGGCTATATCACAAAGGCATCTGAATTACGCAAAATTAAATATGTATACACGACTTTGAAATGTGGGCCATAGAGGCCGTTAGAAAACAAGTAAAACATGAACTTTAAAAGGAATCGGCACCCTTTTAATATTTATATTATATAAAAAAATATTTTAAATTAATCATATTTTTAAATAATTTTATTTTAATATTTAAATTTTTAAAATAATTTTAATTTAATTATTTTTATATAAAATAAATATACTAAAAAAGTACTAAAATTTAATAATATAGATATTAAACTAAAATATTTTTATAATATAAATATTAAACTAGAATATTTTATAATATAGATATTAAACTAAAGTTCTTTCTTAATATAAATATCAAATTAAAAAATAATTTATAACATAATTAATTTAAAATATTTTTATTAAAATATGAATATAAAAAAAATTCAAGTCCACTTTAAAATATAAATATTTTGCACGTGTAGTTATAAACATGTGTTAATTATTTACATACAAGATTATAAAATAATAAAATATTGGAAAAATTATAAAATTGCGAGTAATATCATGAACAATACTACAAATATATTTTAAAATATAACAAATTCAACCTAAGTTATGAATATGAGTCAATCTTGATACAATAGAATGAGTTTGCCAAAAACTTTTTTTTAATAAAAAAAATATCTTTGAATCTTAAGATACATATCAAAGTATTAAAAGAGCTTCTCAAAATAATCATCTAAGAAGAACAATCGTAATCACAATACTATTTGATGGTGAATAATGAGCTTCTAAAGCTAACTTACTCAACCGACTAGCATTCATCTTCAAAAATAGTATACCAAATTAATACAAATATTTGTACTCAAAATTAAATCTCACAAGTTTTGTGATAATCTTTGATGAGCACACATATAACTCACTATTCTCATAGACATTTTCACAAACACATTAATTGCACACACAACCAGCTACTAAACAATAAATTCACTACTACAAGTTCCAACAAAGCAAGAACGGTAAGACATAACCAAGACACACAACAAGAACAGCACAAAACAAAATATCATATCCTTAACAAAGAATTAAACCCATCGGAGCCAGAAAGGGAAAGAAAGAGGACCACTAAACCAGGCTAATGATGGACGGCGGCCCAAGCACCACCACCTATTGACACCTACTAGAAGAAACCAAAATCCAATAGCACTAGAAAAACTCGCTAGGAAAATAGAAGCAGCAACGATAGAGCTCCTCTCAACGGAGCTGAGAAAGTACCCACCAAACGGCAACAGAGACACTGACTCCCTCACAACCTGGTCTCAACAACGACTTTCAAAACCCCAATCAAAAACCATGCAAAAATCTAGAGAGAAGGAGAAAAACACTCTTAACTTACTCACTTTTTTGTTTTTTGTTTTTTGAGTTTTTCATGTAAAAATTGATGTAAATTTTGAAAAAAAATAATACGAGAAAAAGTGTCAATGAATTTATCCTATCTATTTGTTGTCAATCATTACTTTTTTACGTCTTTGAAGATGTATATATAAGCTATTAAATTTAGACTTGAAATTGGGCTCTAAAGGATACCCACTTTTGTGGAGGGGAGAGGATATATGCAATTATGAGTCCACCTCCACACACACGCACTACCGTTGCCACCATCCGGCCACGTCGAGTAAAAATGAGTGCATGTGCAAGGTCAGGTGGCACTTTATTTTTTAAAAAAAACTTATTTTATTTATTTTCTTTTTCCTCAACAGTAATATAAGCCCCAGTCGAAAAAATGAACATTATTCTTATTCATGATATGGTCTTTCTTCTTCCGTATTTCTATCCCATGACGTCCTTCTTGTCACATTTTTTTTTCGTTATTAGCTTCATTCCATGCCTATAAATAGAGGCTCTTACCTTAGTTCATTTCACAACTCAGCTCTTAACATAAACAGTTTTAAGAAAAAGGCTATGGAGCTCTCTCTCTTTTCTTTCCTTCAATAATATTTTTTTTAAGACAGAAACTCAGTATAAAATATTTTTTTCAATTTCGATTATGAGCAACTATTATCTTTCAAGTGTAATATTTCGATCTTTAACTAGTGTAGTGAAGTTCCGATATAGATATAGATATAGATACAGATTCTGAGTTGTTTTATTCTGAGAATGACGAGACTATAGTTGCTTGCACATATTTAGACAGAACCGCAAAACATCTTAAAAAAGATTACTTAATCTACTATTCAATTCAAACAGTAATTTAGTAACTTTATTTCTGTGTTTATGTTTCTGCTCCAACATGCCATAAACTTATTTGCACGCTTAAACTACAATTCTTATAATTAGTCTTTGAAAAGCTACAATTGAAGTCAACTTCATTCTGCATTTGTCTTCTTGTTTGGTCACAATTGTTTTGTATTCTTTTGAAATTAATAGGATGATGTTTTTATGGCTCACTATATCCAAACCAGTCACTTCATTCTTGTGTAGTTGTGTTGGAAAAATGGCTGTTTGTACATACAGTGCAATTTGGTACGTATAGGTGAGTGGTCTCTATTAATTTGAGGGCTCCAAATTATATATTTATATGTTAAAAATTATATCGAAATAAATGAATAATTGACAAACAAAAATTGCCCATTGAAATGGAAAATTTGTGGTTAGTAAAACTTGTCTCTCACGAAAAACTGAATTATTTATTAAATGTTTTTATAGTATAAATGACTTTCTAAGTTTGGACTCTTGTGGGCATATATGGGTGTAAATTCTTGTACGTGCGAAACAAAATTCAAAACTCCAATTTTTGTGTTGCTCAAATATGTTGAACTTTTCGCAGTCCAGCTTTATTACGAGTGTGTAGAAATGTCAAAGGAGTGAAATGGAATTGAAACCCGCATGTATAGATTCGGAGAATTTCCGTCGAATAACGGTGGTTATTTACTTGGAGTTTCAAAATTCGAGTTTTAACATTTTTTTAATTTAAAATATTTCAAAATACATGAAATTTAACAAAATAATCTTTATAAAGTAAAAATAATATGTTTTGCATACTTTTATATATTTTGTTTTATTTTTCATAAATATTTAATTATAAATATTTTTATCCCTACATATTCTATAAAATGTAAATTTATAATTTTAAATATCGGGGCTAGGTTTCTCCAAGGATGGCAATTTGACCCAACGGTTCGGATAACCGCAGGTATTCGACTCGTTCGGGTCAATTCAGTTCGGGGCAAAATGTATCGGAACATTATATATTTTATTTAAAACAATTCAGTTTGGGGCAAAAATTCGTTCGATTCGGAGCACCATTCTTATACTCGCTTATTTACTAAAAACTTTAATTACATAAAAATTTATAATATTTTTTTTAAAATGGGTCAACGGTTCAGTTTTTTTGATTCGCGAATATTACACGAATCGAAGCCATTTTGTTTGAAATAGTTCAGTTCAATTTGAACCGCGGGTCAAAACGATTCGGATCGAATTTGACCTGAACCGACCCGTTGCCAACTCTACTCTCCACCCTGAAGTTGAAAACGAAATCAAATCCAAAATTTTAATTAAAATAATAATTGAACCCAAAAATTTTCACTAGACGTAGAATCTATTTGGTTATTATCCACAGTTATCCCTGCGGATATTTTGACTTAGATGTGTTATTTTTTCCACTCAAAATGATAAATAAATTTTAAAGAAAAAAAATGTTGCCTTAGTCTCGTAGAAAAATTATTCAGTGACAATGTGACACTTCAAAATATTAGTTTAAATAATTTTTTTTAAAATAAAAATATTTAATAAATGTTAGAGAAAAAAAGTAATGTAATTTATGAAATATACTCCAAAAGTAATAAAGAATACCCTTGCAACAGTTTTGATCCTTGGAATTTCCCATTGTGTTAATACAGAAAACGTTGTTTAGGGCAAATGAACAGTATAAACAAATGATTCAATGTATTCGGCTTTTGGGCTGTCTAAATGAAATAGAAAGTCCAAAAACTAGCACAATTCTCTCTTTTCAGGCACTTTAGAATTAAGCATACAGTGTGATTATTGAGTACATACACAATTTCTGTTAACCAGAGCAATTTTGTTGATGTACGTTTGTTGTTTTTAGCCGTAATAATCTTGAGAGATGGAAGTCTATATATAGATTATATTCTCAAACTCCCGTACTAAAAAGGGAAATCTATTTTTATATAATAAAAAAAAGAAGACAAATTTATTTAAATTAAGGACATTCTATGGTATATGGACTACCGATCTTCTAAACTCAATCTTATTTCTTATTTTTTAATTTATTGTAATTTCTAATTTTATATTATTTTATAATTATATTTTTATTTAAATCGAATTATTCAATATTTCTTATAAAGACCTAGAATGATTTCTAAGAACAATCTTATAATCTTTTGAGATGGTTATTAACTGTCCTCAAAAGTGTTACGAAATAATTATTTTTTTAGTCGCAACCCTGTATGTTGGTGTCTCAAAAGACACAAATTTTTTACTGTCCTTAAAGTGAAATGCAAATATTCTTAAAAAATAAACAACCGCCACAAAAGATGTTTAGAAACTATTTTAGGCTTATTTTTTGTGACGGTGAAAAAAATTTATATTTAACATAATTATAATTAATGTAGAACTTTCGAATAATTATAATGAGTACATATTCAAGCAAAATCAAAGTTTTATACTAAAATATCACAAAAAGGTATTTTGGAAGTTAACAAAATATATATTTTAGAATACGCAATAAGTTCTATAGCAACTATGAGGACTCTTTCTCACTTTTAAAGTATCCAAAATATTTTTACTTTGTTTTCTACCGAAGAATATCTCCTTCGAACAAATTTTATATTTTAACACAATTATAATTAACGTAGAACTTTCGAATAATGATTATATATTTAAACAAAATCAAAATTTTATACTAAAATATCAGAAGAAAGTATTTTGTATTTTGAAAGTTATAAAAATATATATTTTAGAATACGCAATACTATGAGGACTCCTCACTTCTAAAGTATTTTTACTTTGTTTTCTACCGAATAATATCTCCTACTATAGGAACCCATCTCAGGTAGATTAATTTTTCTCATCATCTTGCATTAATTGTTTTGAACAAAAAAAACAAAAATTTGTATTTTTTCACCTATATTTTATTTTAAGATTTTTTTTTTCTCATCTCGATTTTAATCCAGAATGTTTTGTGTTAAGTTTATGGTCTTTTGCTTATATTTTGTTAAAAGTCTAGATCTTCATCTAGATATATTACGTTCCAGATTTTAAAAGTTACATGTTATTAATATTTCATTTTATTTGAAGAATATCAAATATATCAATTGAGACAATCAAACATTCAATTCAAGAATCTTACAATAAAGCGAATAATAAAAGCTCAAATTTTTTTACGTTTGCCAACGAATGTCATTAATTTTAGTTTATCAAATTTCATCATTGATTTATATAAATTAAAAAAAAAAAAATTAGATTATATCTTTGATCTTTATTAATAAAATTTAATTCTCTAAAAAAAATGTTATCAAAATATATTCAAGACCAATGCTCAATAATATCATTTAAGTAACACTTAATATTTTCTTATAAAAAAATTAATACTTAATAGTTGAATAAAGTTGTACCTAAACTTATTAATCGCTAATAATTAGTAATTAATTACAAAATTTAGGGTCATTCTTAATACACATCTTTTTTACAATGCTTTCTAAAGTTGCTAATAATTGGCAGGCGTTTAGCTGCTTGAAGAAAGTTGAAACTCCCCGTATCCTTTTATTGCATTAATCTGGATGCAATGTGAGAAACCAAAGGGGTTTAATACAGATAGTCCATCATAAAGGAAAGTATGTGAGAACGTCAACATATGTTTGCTGTTTACAGAGGATAATATGTTTAGAAAATGGAAGATCTTCAAATGCTCAATACAGGGAAAATCATAGTCTCCAAAATGAGAAAGAAAAGAAAGTCTCAAATAATTATATAGAACATTTCAACTACGAACTACTATTCCATTTTTGGTGTAATATGATTGGCAGAAATACGAAATAAGATTTACAATATGGAAAAATGAAGACCTTCTCTTTACATTTTTTCAAAATATAATCAAATTTTCTTGATACAATATTATGCTCAAATGTAAGTATCCACTAACTCATGCAAAACTAGGCCTATGCAGATTTATAATTTGGGATTTATTAATAATACTCTACCAAGGTAAACTTAGCATTTTTAACTACAATACCATTCAACTGCTTCAATGCATCTCGACAATATATAGTGCAGAGCTTTGGTGCATTTTGCTCTGACTTATCATACCTAATCTGAACTGCACAACAACCTTTTCCAACTACATAACTCATTTACTAGTGAGTGTTAGTTATCTATCACGAGTTCAATGAAAAAGGTGCAAACTTAGATGTGAATTTCAGCATAATAAAGAAGGCTACTAACAGAAATGCAAACCCCTCCACTCCGCATATGTTCAAAAGAGGACATTTAATAAGAACTATGAACGCTTAGAACATATCCAGTTACAGTCTTGTCCTCTCAGTTACTGTGGACTCCACTAAAAACTGGCAATAATTAAATTGAAAACTAACCAGATAGCTTTGAAGCTAGTAGAAAATCAACACTAAGAAGATCCCGAAGAAAATCAACACTAGAAGAGCTAGGTGCTGGTGCATCATCTGAACTAAGATCAAGCAAATCCATCAGAGGAGCAGCAGAAACCTTGGAAACTCCATTCGGTAAATTAGTGAAATCCCCCTGGAGTAGAAGCAGTAGGTGGCAATAGCATGGAGCCAGCCTTCCTTTGCAATAACGCTCACCAATCATGTGCATATTGAATATCAGATCAAACAAAAATAGCACTTCGCATCCCTTAACACATACATTTATAGGGAAAAGGAAAACCCACATTCTATAATTAATACTTACCATAAATGAAGAGAGGCTGAAATAAGGCTTAGTATAGTGCCATAAATCCTGAAATCCATAAATAAGCCCCCAAGCATATGTCCCCATCAGTACAACTACCTTTTAAATATTTCATATGGAATGAGAAAAGAAATACCTGTTAGTTGATGCAACAACAACAACTTGAGTTAAGCTTGTGGAGGACTTATCCATCAATAAACATGGTTGAGTGGTTACACAAGTGCCTTGGTCTCTTCTGCATTTGAATTTCAAATTATAACCAAGCATGAAAATAGGCAAGAAACAAATCAACTTGCCATCCTGCCAACTACAAGAATAGATGTAAACTAGTAGATATCTCTTTTTATTAGTTCCCCATACCTAGAGTCCTGGCGAGGACAAATTGCATATATGAAGATAACTGAAGGCTTGCCAGACATTGCATGGGATGAGGCCTCTGAGAAAGCCTCACGGATACTCTTTTCACTCTCTCTAACATGAGATTTATGGGCAGAATAAGTGCTATGCAGCAGCATACCAATAGAAGTAATTAGACCTATATAAACAGGACATATTGGAAGTATAGAAGAGTAATGAAATAGTACCATATTATCCACATCCATGGTCTTAGATTAATCTTGAAGCATATACAGCAAGACCCACTTAAAAGAAATCAAGCCTTATCATCTAAAAATCCCTTTATAGACCAAAATTAAACTCATTGTCAAAGGCTAACCTAATTAACCATTAAAGGAGTGAGAGAGACAGAGAGATAAAATGAAGAGATTAAGGATTAGTCATGTGATAATTAAAACTCACCTCATTGAACAGTGAGGTTGTTTAATCAGCCAACAGCTTCTGCAATTGAACCCCACCAGACATAAGAGCACCTAACTCTCCCAAAGTTTTTTTTAACTTTTGTAGATCTTATGCGTTTCTCTAATTAATTCTTATGAAAAAGAGTAAATAAATACCCAATAAAAGGTTTGGTGAGTCAAGGAGGATTAGAAAGAAAAGTTCTGCCTTTTTGGGATATACATTACTACTGCTCTGAATATCATGTTTTACTCACTTTGGGTCATTTCTCTTTTCTGTTAAACTTCGTTTCCTCTTATAACAGCATATCAACTCGATTAAGACTAAAAAAATAATAAGAACAAAACAAAACAAAAAAATGATTGAACAAAAAAAAAAGGGAAAAAACTGACCTGGCCGGGATGTCATATTGAGATCTGAAAGACAAGTGTGAAGTTATTTTTATTATGTCAAAAGAGATGATTTAATTGATAGAATATTATTGCAATTCAATGGTTACTCACCTACCATAGAAAATGGGAGAAGAAAATATATGTAAGCGCATATGTCATCTTTTCAAATAGTAAGAAGAGACATATATAAGCGCATATGTTATCTTTCTAAATAATAACATTTTTCTCTCTATAAATAGAGAGTTCATTTGCTCATTTCCATCATCCCATTCCAAAATCTCATATATTCTAAGCATTTAAAGCTTCCTTACTTAGAAAGAGTTCTTTTCTCATTGTAAGAGAGAGGTTAATTGTAATCTCCTATTATAAGAGAGAGAGGTATATTGTTCTCTCCTTGTATTTAGAAAGAAGTTGTAAATCTTTCGATATAGTGAATTCCTTTCGGCCTTTGCCCGTGGAGTAGCTCGTAATCATTTTGAGTGAACCACGTAAATACTTGTGTCCATTTTATCTTCATTCTCTCAATTTTACTTTGATTGTATATTAGTTTCGACCCATAAATTTCCTAATAGTGGTATCAAACCTTTGGTTGTCGATACTGTTCACAGATACTATTTACATATACAATTACTATTCACATATACAGTTACTGTTCACGTTAATAGTGGAAGCCGGTTCAAGTGAGAAGCATATCAAAATGACGACAACAACAAAGTTTAATGTTGAGAAGTTCAACGGAAACAATTTCTCGTTGTGAAAAATGAAGATTAAGGCAATTTTGAGAAAGGATAATTATTTGGAAGCGATTGGAGATAGGCCCGCTGGAATAATCGATCAGAGCAAGTGGAACGAAACGGATGGCAACGCAATTGCTGATCTACACTTAGTACTAGCTGATGGAGTGTTATTGAGTGTGGCAGAAAAGAAGACAACAAAAGAGATTTGGGATACTCTAATAAGACTATACGAGACCAAGTCACTTCACAACAAGATCTTCTTAAAGAGAAGACTTTACACTCTTCGAATGGCAGAATCCACATCGGTAAATGACCATATCAACACCTTGAATACTCTATTTTCGCAACTTACATCAATGGGTTACAAAATGGAGAAAGCTGAACGTGCGGAG
Organism: Elaeagnus macrophylla; assembly: GCA_029378325.1. Classification (NCBI taxonomy): domain Eukaryota; kingdom Viridiplantae; phylum Streptophyta; class Magnoliopsida; order Rosales; family Elaeagnaceae; genus Elaeagnus; species Elaeagnus macrophylla. The sequence goes on along the minus strand of CM055649.1, from coordinate 10,840,574 downwards.
CTTCTACTTCAAAGTCTACCTGACTCGTATGATCAACTCATCATCAACCTGACAAAAAACATCCTTTGAACTATCTAATCTTTGATGAAATTACAGCTGCTATTTTGGAAGAAGAAACTTGGTGTAAAAATAGAGAAGACAGACATGTAAGTTCGTAGCAAGCAGAAGCTTTGACGGTGATGAGAGGAAGATCAACAGAACGTGGTTGTAATGGGAGTCAAAATTATGGTAGATCAAAATCAAGAAGTAAGAAGAATTTTAAGTGCTATAATTGTGACAAGAAAGGTCACTTCAAAAATGATTGTTGGAGTAAAAGAAAGAATGGAGACCTTGAGCCATCAAATGCTCAAGGGAAGCTAGCAAGTATCCCTGATAATGGTGAAGTCTTATACAGCGAGGCTACATCAGCAGTTGAAGGTAGAAAGCAATTTTCTGACGTCTAGTTAATAGACTCAGGAGCAACATGGCACATGACATCTCGAAAAGAATGGTTCCACAAATATGAACTAATCTCAGGAGGTTATGTACATATGGGGGATGATCATGCTTTGAAAATCGCTGGTATTGTACTATTAAAATAAAAATGTTTGATGGTACAGTTCGCATTATTTAGGAGGTACGACATGTGAAGGGCTTGAGGAAGAATCTACTATCTTTGGGGCAAATAGACAGTCTTGGATGCAAGACCTATGTCGAAAATGTGATCATGAAAATTATCAAAGGTGCGCTTGTGTTTTTGAAGGCAGAAAAGATTGCAGCAAATCTATTCATGCTTAAAGGGAAAACACTACAGAAAGCTGATGCGTGTGTTGCGTCAACCAGTAAAGGAGAAGAATCAATAATGATGTGGCATCTCAAATTAGGCCACATGTCAGAACGAGGTTTGAAGATTCTCTTCGACAGAAAGTTGCTTCTAGGGCTCAAATCGATAAATCTACCTTTCTGTGAGCATTGTGTTACAAGTAAGCAGCATAGATTGAAGTTTAGCAGATCTGATGCAAGGAGTAAAGGCATTTTGGACTTGATTCATTCTGATGTATGGGAATCACCAGAAATGTCACTAGGAGGTGCAAAGTACCTAGTGTCATTCATTGATGATTACTCTAAAAGGTGTTGGGTATATCCAATCAAGAAGAAGTCAAATGTCTTTCAAGTATTCAAAGACTAAAGACTTCAAAGCGCAGGTGAAACTTGAATCTGGGAAGAAGATTAAGTGCTTAAGGATGGATAATGGAAGATAGTATATAGACGGTGAGTTTCTTGCAGAAAAGATAAGAGCTATGTTGAGGACTGCAGGTCAATCTAACTCTTTTTGGGTAGAAGCAGCCAAATATGCATGTTATGTGGTAAATCGGTCGCCATCAATGGTAATTGAGTTAAAGACATCGATGGAGATGTGGATTGGTAAGCCAGCATATTGCTCTACTTTACATTCATTTGGATGTCCTATGTATGTGATGTACAATGCCCAAGAAAGATCAAAGTTGGATCCGAAATTCAGAAGATGTATGTTCTTAAGGTATACTGATGGTGTCAAGGGGTATCGCTTGTGGGATCCCACCACCTGCAAGCTTATAATCAGTAGGGATATGATTTTTGCAGAAAATCAACTACAAAGAAAAGATGAAGATGGTAGCACGTCGAATGAGAATTGAGAGACTACAACAATTTAGGTAGAAAATAATCAAATACAAGAAATTATAGATTCTACTGAAGCAGTACCATAACACGAGGTACATGAACCAGTTGAATCTGAGGCTCCATAAGTATGTCAGTCAACTCGTGAAAGAAGGCTACTAACTTGGCACTCGGAGTATGTTACTGAGAGTAATATTATGTACTATCTTTTAACGGAGGATGGAGAGTCATCAACTTTCCATAAAGCTACAAGTAGTTCAGATGCACCTCTATGGATGACAACAATGCAGGAAGAAATTGAAGCTCTACATAAGAATATGACTTGAAAACTAGTACCATTACCACGTGTAAGAAAAGCCATTGGTAACAAATAGATCTACAAGATCAAACGAGATAGTAATGATCAAGTTGAACGATATCATGCAAGATTGGTGGTGAAGGGATATGCTCAGAAAGAAGGTATTGATTTCAATGAAATATTTTTCCTAGTAGTACGACTTACAACAATCAAAATAGTCTTGGCTATGTGTGATACATTTAACTTACATCTAGAGGAGTTGGATGTAAAAATTGCATTTATTTATGGAGAACTTGAAGAAAAAATCTATATGCTTCAACCAGAAGGTTTTGCTGTAGACAATGAGGACTTGGTTTGCACGTTGAACAAATCTCTATACGGTCTCAAACAGGAGCCGAGGTGTTGGTACAAGAGATTTAATTCCTTCATTATTAGCCTTGGATACAACAAACTAGTTCAGACCATTGTACATACTAAAAAAGGTTTGATGGGGATAATGGCTTTATTATCTTATTGTTGTATGTGGACGGCATGTTGGTAGTAGGACCCAACAAAGATCAAATCCAAGAATTAAAGACTCAATTGGCTAGGGAGTTTGATATGAAAGACTTGGGACCAGCAAACAAGATTCTAGGGATGCAGATTCACCGAGACAAAAATAACATGAAGATTTGGCTTTTCTAGAAGAACTACTTCAACAAGATCTTGCGATGCTTTAACATGTAATATTGTAAGCCAATTTCTACCCCGCTTTCTGTTAATTTCAAGTTATCTTCAAGTATGTCTCCTAGCAATGAATCAGAGAGGAGGAAAATGTCTTGAGTACCATATGCATCAGCAGTGAGAAGCTTAATGTTCGCTGTGATATGTACAAGACCAGACATTGTACAAGCAGTAGGAGCAGTCAGTCGGTTTATGGCGAATCCTGGTAGAGAGCATTAGAACACTGTAAAGAGGATCCTTAGATACATCAAAGGAACCTCAAATGTTGCATTATGTTTTGGAGGATCAAAATTAACTGTCAGAGGTATGTGGATTCAGATTTTGTAGGAGATCTCGACAAAAATAAATCCACTAAGGGCATTGTGTTTACACTTGCAGGAGAAGCTGTAAGCTGGGTTTCTAAATTGCAAACTATTGTGGCTTTATCTACAACGAAAGCATAATACATGGCAGCTACACAAGCTTGCAAGGAAGCAATCTAGACTCAAAAGTTATTAGAAGAACTCGAGCACAAGTAGGAGAAGATGGTTTTGTTTTGTGACAGTCAAAATGCATTGAACATCGCAAGAAATCTAGCTTTTCATGGCACAATGGCAGTTGCAAGAACTAACTGTGAAAGATGACTTCAAGTGGGAGATTGAAAGACAAGTGTGAAGCCATTTTCACAATGTCAAAAGAGATGGCTTAATTGATAGAATATTATTGCAATTCAATGGTTGCTCACCTACCATAAAAAATGGGAGAAGAAAACATATGTAAGCGCATATATCATCCCTTTAAATAATAAGAAGAGACATATGTAAGTGCATATGTCATCTCTCCAAATAATAACATTTTCCTCTCTATAAATAGAGAAATCATTTGCTCATTTCCATCATCCCATTCCAAAATCTCATATATTCTAAGCATTCAAATCTTCCCTACTTAGAAAGAGTTCTTTCCTCATTGTGATAGAGAGGTTAATTGTATTCTCCTATTATAAGAGAGAGAGGTATATTGTTCTCTCCTTGTATTTAGAGAGAAGTTGTAAATCTTTTGATAGAATGAATTCCTTTCAGCCTTTGCCCGTGAAGTAGCACGTAATCATTTTGGGTGAACCACGTAAATACTTATGTCCATTTTATCTTCATTCTGTCAATTTTACTTTGATTGTGTATTAGCTTCGACCCATAAATTTCCTAACAAAATCTGTTGGGCACTGAGGAGAGCAGAAGAAAGGGTGGAACTGTGGCGGTTGGCTGACCTTCGGTGGGCGTCGAATTTGGTAAGGAGTAACGATGGCTGGACTGTTCCTTGTGGCTTGTTTTTTTGGACTAACAGAGGTTGGGAACGATGGGCACTGGTGGCTATGGTAGGGAACAATGGCTAGGAAACGGTGAGTCGAGGCTTCTAGAAAAGGGAGAACAGTTAGAGTATGCTTGAGTGCATGTTAAGGCAAAATGGAGGAGGAAGAGAGGCAAGGCGTTAGTAATGTGGCAACATTAACGGGCCCAAAAACCATCCCTAAGTACTCATTCAAGAACAGATGAGCAATTTTTTTACATTTTAGAACCTTTCTAGAATTCATTTATTTTTTTTAATGTATGCATAAGTAATATGTATTTAATTAGATATAAAGTTTTTTTCTTTTTAGAAAAAGAAAATTTGCACTAACTTAATAAAATTATATTATATTTATTTGGGTACACGAGCAACTAGCTCATTAGTGTGATAAGTCTATTAATATTAGCAGCATTCTAGTATCGTCCCTTATTTGGTCATATGGGCTCATCCAGCTTGTCAGCCGTACTTAGTCATGTAGTCTTATCTAAATTGTCATTCAATACGTAGTCATGTAGTCTCATATATTTCAGTCCGTACTCGATCATATGATGTCATCTAACATGTCAGCCCATACTCGATCATGTGATCTCATTCAACTTGTCCGTCCATACTCAGTCGTATAATCTCATTAGCTTGTCAGCATGTATTCGATCATGTGGTCTCATTTAGCTCGTTAACCCGTACTCGATTATGTTGCCTTACCTAAATTGTCATCCCCTACTCAGTCATATGGCCTCATCTAGCTTGTTAGCCTGTACTCGATCATGTAGCCTCATCCAACTCATTAGCTTGTACTCGGTCATGTGGCCTCATTTAGCTCATCAGCCCTTACTCGATCATATGGCCTCATCCAATTCGTCAGCTCATACTCGATCATGTGGTCTTATCTAGTTAATAAACCTGTACTCGGTCATGTGGTTTATCCAACACATCAGCTAGTACTTGATCATATGCTATATAGTCTCATCCAGCTCGTCAACCCTTAGGTCATTTTAAACGCTATATTAGATCGAATCTCCAGCCCATTTTATAAAATATTATAGTTTGTGTTTATAATGGCAGACTATCCATACACTTTTGTAACGGTTGATCAAACTTGACTAATTATGATTGTGTAAGTGACTTTTTAAAAACTAGATCGCAATTTATCAAATCAAACATAATATAACACATGTACATGTGTGAATATATGTATACTTTAAAGGAAGTTAATTTTGATCACTTGCAATCTAAAAATATCAAATAATTTAATTAAAATGTACAAATAAATAAAATATTTAAAGTACAATGCATGCTTCTAATTACATATAAAGTTTTATAGATAAAGTATAGTTTAAACTCGTCTTATTTCTTATTTTATTATTTATTATAATTAAAAAATATATATTTTATTATATTTTATACATATTGAATTATTCAATATGTCTATATGTTTTTATGAAGAGCTAGAACAATTTTTAAGAATAATCTTATATATATATTAAATAATATGTATTTAATTAAATGTGAAGTTTTTTTTTATTATTTTAGAAAATAAATATGTATTAATTTATTAAAATTGTAATATACCAAATAATTTGATTACAAGACATAAATAAATAAAAATTAAAAAGTACATTGCACAAATATTTTTCTTATGAAGTTATAGATAAAATATTTGGAGTAACTGTGAGTACAAAGTCTAATTATATTGTCATATGTACATAAAATTGTAATATAAATACCATGTCCTAATTTGCTTAATCCAATTGTACAATTTATCTTGCTTAATCCATTTTATTCATTTAATAGTTATGATTTAATTATTTGACATAAATTTTTTATAAATATAATTTTATTTTTAAATCCTCTACAAAATATACATATGTTTGATTTATATAATATAATTTTTCTTTTAAGTTCAGTTCTGCTGTACACTTATTGAACCAAAAAAAAATGCGGGACATATAGTTGTTTTTCATAATCTAAAAACCCAATTAGTTTTAGAGGAGTCAAAAGTAAACCTATATAAATAATTGGATATATAAATATTAGGGGTTTTCAAATTGAATTGATTTAATATATATAACATGTTCTTAAATAATAGAAACCAAATTGAACTAACTAAAAGTGTAAAACTAATTTAAACTGAATAAAAGAATTTGGGTTGGTTTGATTGATTTTTAAAAAACCAATTAGATAATTTTTTTCGTTAAAAATAAATTTTATTTCACGAACTTTAAGCTCTAAATTATGTATATTTTATTATTATACATATGCATTATAAATAAATATAAAATTTTGTACATGTTATAATTTGAATGTCAAATTTTATTATGACATTATTTAGTTAGATTTATCTGTTATTATTCAAAGTTTGAAATATAGATTTAATTTCTTATATATTTTAAATAGAGATTTAATATCTGGAATATCTAGTATTCGAAATTCATATTGTATCTTGACAACCTTATAAATAGGGAATTTAGTACACAATAATCTGAATTTATTCTTTTATTTTCTTTCTCTATTTCTTAGTTTTTATTTATTTAGTTTTACAATACGTTATTAGCACGAAAGCTTTTAAACTTTTGAACTCTTGGTAAATATTTTATTGGCTAAATTAACTCTCCTTTCCTCTCTTCTAATTTATCAAAGATCATTTTTTTCAGTTTGTTTCTTTCTGCATATGTATATTGCTGTTTTCACATGTTTCATTCTTGAAATATTGACTATTTGTTCCAATGAATATTCATATACTTCAGTTTGATTCTTTGTTGTGTATGCTATAATTACTTGAATCAAATGATTTATATTTCCCATTATAATCGATTTGCACTCTCTAAGGTTTTACATCCATGACATTTGCAATAGCTCTTACCTATTTTCAATTATTTTAAAAAAAAATTTGCATCTCATAGTTTTTGTTTCATATATAGATGTCATATTTTACTGCAATTTTCTTATAACTGTGATAATTGTTATGATGTTGTAACTCATATTTTTAGTTTTGTGATTTTTTTAACTGATAAGTAGGTTCAAATTTTGGATATATTAATCGCTATTTAAGATTCTCTTCTCCTTAAAAATAAGGATAGATTTCAACTATTTTAAGTCTCAAATATATTATTAATTATAATGGATAAGTCGTAGATGTGATGTTGCTTTTATGGAATTATTTTTCAATGCAATTATTAAATATTATATAGCTTATCTATTATTTAATGATAATCTATATTCTTGACCTATGTAATTATTGTTGCCTTTTTCACCCGTAATTTTTTTTTATAAGTTTGATAATAGATTTAGTAATATTTTTTTTAGATCCCATTAAACTGCTTCTTAATTTTGAATTAATTTTTTTTGAATGTGATAAAATGTGATATATATTACTTGAATTTGTTTTAATTTTTGTATATTCAGAACATATAACCTAATTGTTATTTAGATAATTCTATGATTCACTTTTATATTGGCATGTTTATATAAAAATATTTATGAATTGGTATTTAACTTAATGAATATATATGTTTTGTTGTATTACCAAAATTGCTTCCAATTTGATTCCTTAATTTACGTAAAGGATAAACAGTGCATATATGACTTTTGAAAACATAATGGAATTCGAATTTCTTATGTTTATCCACTCATCAACTCACAAGATATAAGTTTAATGCATGTCAGTTTATGCACATTTGGATTGGCAACTTGTTACATATTGTGATGAGAATGGAATTAATGAAATATTTTAATTAAAGTATACGTGCAAATTACTAATTATGGTTGCCCTTCATCATATGCTTTATAATGATACATACATGATAATATATCTTAATTTAATTAATTTTAATGTCTTTTTTATATAATTAACTTTTAAATTAAATTGTAGATGTCTAGGATTTCCATTTGTATTAATAACTCCTAGATTTTTGTTTCTAAAATTAATTATCATATAATGAGTTTATAAAAATTAGAAAGTATTGTCTCTTGTTAACATGTTTAATTGTAACTAATATATAATTGTATGTGTTTTATTTTTATTTATAGTTATAAAATTATTAATAGTCGACTAGTTGTTAATTTTTATATATATGTTTATATTTTTTTAATAATAATTATTGATATTATATATATTTTATATCATCAACTGTATAGTAGCATGAAACGTAAGATCTAAGGGAGTTCTGTCTAGGAGACTAGTTCTTAAAAGCGTAAGTGTCACTAGTCTTTCCTAGGAACGTTACTCTATCTAAGAGGCTAGTTTTTAAGGAGGCCTTGTCCCACTATTCTTTCCTGGGAGTACTCTTAGTAAATACTAATTATGTTGCTATATCGTTGCAAAATATTTTCTTTTTTGAAATTTGTGAGCACAATCTCTAGTACAACAAAATTAATAAAAGGCTTCGAAAGAGCTAATATTGTCCTTTTTAGTGGAACAAATTGAAAATAGATTGTGCATTATATTCTTCCAAATCTAAAATAAATTTGTTAAGTTTTAAAGATATTCATAATAATGGATATCATATTGAGACAATCAATGAGAATAATAAAAAATATCAAAGTTTTGATATTTTGGCTTGATCAATTGGGTCATCCAGGTTCCACAATGATGAAAATAATAATAGAAAATTCAAATGGACATCCACTAATAGATCAAAAGATTCAATTGCCAAGTGATTATCTTTGTACTGCATGTACAAAAGGCAAAATGATTACAAGACCATTAGTGGCCAAGGTTAATGTTGAATCTCCTTCATTTTTAGAGAGAATTCAAGGAGATATTTATGGACCCATTGATCCACCAAGCGGCCCATTTAGATATTTTATGGTATTGATAGATGCATCAACAAGATGGTCATATGTTTGCCTCTTATCTACTCGTAATCAAGCATTTGCTAAGCTTTTTGCCCAAATCATTAAGTTAAGAGCACAATTCCTGGATTTTTCTATTAAGAAGGTTCGTTTAGATAATGCTGGCGAATTCACATCCCAAGCATTTAATGATTACTGTATGTCGATTGGTATTAATGTTGAGCATCCTGTTGTCCATGTACACACCCAAAATGGTCTGGCTGAATATTAAGCTTCTCCAACTACTTGCTAGACCATTAATTATGAGAACGAAACTTTCTATTTCTACGTGGGGACATGCTATATTACATGCTAGAGCTTTGGTCCGTATAAGACCAACATCTTATCATACATACTCTCAATTACAACTAGTATTTGGTCACCAACCAAACATCTCACATTTAAGAATTTTTGGTTGTACTATATATGTTCCAATTACACAGCCACATCAAACTAAGATGGGCCCTCAAAGAAAGTTGGGAATTTATGTTGGCTTTGATTCTCCATTTATTATTAGGCATCTAGAATCCTTAAAGGGTGATATTTTCACGACACGCTTTGCCGACTGTCAATTTGATGAAACAAATTTGCTTACGTTAAGGGGAGAGAAATCAAAACTTAACGAATGTTGTCAAATTTGTTGGGATGTATCTTAATTACCTCATTTTGATCAACGAACAAACCAATGTGAACTTGAAGTTCAAAAATTGTTCATTTACAAAATTTAGCAAATAATTGTCTAATGCCTTCATCGACTCTAAAAGAGTAACAAAATCACATAGATAGGTAGTAAATGCCCGTGAAAGGATAGATGTCCTAACAAGACAATTTATGAATTTAGCTTCAAATGAATCTCAAGTTCAATTAAAACACGGTCGACCCTTTGGTGTAAAGATAAAAATCCTCGAAAAAAGAAAATGCAAGTAATTGCCACCAAAAAGGATGTAAGGGAAGAAATTGACAATAATGATCACTCCAATATTATAGAACAAATGACTCATGTAGAGTCTCAGGTACTTGAAAATATCGAAAATATTGATATCTCTATAAATTATGTTAATACGGGAGAAAAATATGGTAGAAACGAAATTGTTATTAACAACACCTTCGCTTTCAATATGGCTCTTGAAGTATCAAGAGAAAATGAGGATCCTGAACCAAAATCCATCTATGAATGTCGACAAAGGAAAGATTAGCCAAGATGGAAAGAAGCAAATCAGGCTGAATTAGAATCACTTGCAAAGTGCAAAGTCTTTGGGCCTATAGTCCCAACGCCTGAAAAAATTAAACCAATAGGATACAAATGGGTCTTTGTGAGAAAGCAAAATGAGGAAAATGAAATTGTGCGATACAAAGCAAGACTTGTTACACAAGGTTTCTCTCAAAGACCATGAATTGATTATGAATAAACATATTTTTCCATAATAAACATGATCACATTTCGATTCTTAATCAGTCTTGCAATTATGAAAAATCTTGATATGCGTCTTATGAGCGTAGTGACTGCTTATCTATTTGGATCACTTGATAGTGACATATACATGAAAGTTCTTGAAGGATTTAAACTTTCTAATAAGGGCTCTTTAAAACCCAACATAATGTATTCTATTAAATTACAAAGATCATTATATGGGTTAAAGCAGTCTTGTCGCATGTGGTACAATCGCCTCAATAAATACCTTTTAAAGGAAGGGTTTGTGAATAATGCAATATGTTCTTGTGTTTCATTAAAGTATCAGACATTAGTTTTGTCATTGTCGCAGTATATGTTGAAGACTTAAACATTATTAGAACCCTTGAGGAGATAAATAAAACATTATTGAAGACTTAAACATTATTGGAACCCTTGAGGAGATAAATAAAACATGCAATTATTTAAAATTAGAGTTTGAAATGAAAGAACTTGGAGAGACAAAATTTTGCTTGGGACTACAAATTGAACATTTATCAAAAGGGATATTTGTTCATCAATTGACATACATTGAAAAAGTTTTAAAGCGATTCTACATGGACAAAGCACATCCATTAAGCTCTCCTATGGTTGTGAGATCACTTGATATAAAAAAATGACCCATTTCACCCTCGAAAAGATGATGAGGAAATTCTTGGTTCTAAAGTACCATATTTAAGTGTTATTGGTGCCCTTATGTATCTTGCAAATTGTACACGACTAGATATTGCATTTTCAGTGCATTTACTGGCAAGATATAGTTCAACACCAACAAAAAGGCATGTAAATAGGGTTAAGCATGTACTACGTTATCTTCGTTGAACAGTAGATATGGGCTTGTTTTACTCAAAGGAATCAAAAATGCAATTAACTGGATATGCAGATGCTGGCTATTTATCTGATCCACATAACACAAGATCACAAACTGGATATATTTTTACATGTGGAGAATCTGCCATATCATGGCGATCTACGAAGCAAACTATGGTAGCCACGTCATCAAATCACTCTGAAATACTTGCATTACATGAAACAAGTCATGAATGCATATGGTTGAGATTTATGATCCAACATATTCAAGATACATGTAAATTACCTCCAATTAAAGGAAAAGCCACAATATTGTATGAGGATAATGCTGCTTGTATTGCATGAGTTAAATGAGGGTATATCAAAGGTGATAGGACCAAACACATCTCACCAAAATTTTTCTATACTCATGAGCTTCAGAAAAGTGGCGACATAGATGTTCAACAAATTCAATCAAACGATAACTTAGTTGACTTATTCACCAAATCCGTTTCGACAATAACTTTTGAGAAGCTAGTACAGAAGATCGGAATGCATAGACTCAAAGACATTTCATAATCATCAAGGGGAGTAACTCACACACGCACTGTACTCTTTCTCCTTCGCTCAGGTTTTATCCCACTGGGTTTTCCAGACAAGGTTTTAACGAGGCAAACCTTACGTGCACATGAGAACTATGTACTATTTTTCCCTTTGCTAGGTTTTGTCCCATTGGGTTTTTTTTTAGCAAAGTTTTCAATTAGGCATATTTCTTTATGTGATTAACATCTAAGGGGGAGTGTTATAATTTGGATGTCAAATCTAATTATGAAATTATCTAGTTAGATTTATCTCTTATTATTCAAAATTTGAAATATAGATTTAATTTCTTGTATATCTTAAATAAAGATTTAATATCTGTTATATCTAGTATTCGAAATTTATATTGTATCTTGACAACCCTATAAATAGGGTCCTTAATAGTGTATTGATAACACACAATAATTTCAATTTATTTTTCTATTATCTTTCTCTAATTCTTAGTTTTTATTTATTTAGTTTTATAATAATACAATCTTTATTCAATTTTTTCAATAATTAACCATATTTTCCTATTATGAGATAAGACTTATTTTAGGATTATATAATTAGTTTTTATTTAAACTACAATCTTAGTAATTTACTTTAACTACAACATTATTATTGTTTTTTAATTTTATAAAAAATAAACATCGTAAGTCACTATTTCTTATTTAATGTTTATTTCATTTTAATTTGCTTACCATAACACATTATCATTAGATAAGTTTTATTCATCATTTTATATTTAGCTACAATTATTGTATTAAAATTTTATGTGATTATTCTCTAAATGGAAAAAAAAAAAATTAGAAAAATTATCAAAAATAATACCTCTAAAATTTATAATAATAAAACTAGCATCCTAATAATATTGAACGATCAATTTGAACATATAATATTGAACGTTCAATATTGAACGGGTCTAAATTATCATCGTTCAATTAAAAAAAATATATATTAATCATTTTTAATTATGAAAAATATAAGTTTGAACACAAAAAATGCTATTTTTGTTATTATAAATTTTAAAGAGTGTTATTTTTGTTATTTTTTTAAAATAATATAACGTTCGATCAATGATAAACTTCCAATAAATTTTGTCTTATTCTTTAATCAATGGTTTATATTTTCTTTTTAAGACTGTTTATGTGGGTTGAAATTAATTGTATTTATTGACTTTTTAGAGATGAGTGTAGAGGGTAATTGAATTCAATAACACAACTTATCATACTAGCTCGTGAGTAATTTTCAATACAATTATTGCATGTATTATTTATGAGAGAAAATAACACAAAACTTGATTAATATAGAAGGAAAAATAGCTTAGAAAATATAGCTTAATCAAATAAATTTGTATCTATCTCTTTATGCTACAATAATAGATAAAAAATTCTACTAACTCAATATAAACTTGAAATTTTATTATTATTCTATATTATTTGATATAGATTTAATAGAATTTTTCAATATTCGTTTCATTAACTTTCATTCGAATTAAAAAAAAAAATTTACTTTTAAAGGTTTACAATTCGGACTAATTTTATAACATTATTAAAAACTCGAAGTCTTATAACATAGAACTTTTTATTCAAGTTTGAGATATATTAAGTTATTAACATATGTTTGCAAATAAGTTGTTATAACGTTCAATTTTTGTAAACATATTTAAAATAAGTTTTTATTTATTTCCTCTACTTTTAATCATGTAATTTTTTTTTAAATAATTCATACTTTTTCTTTTTTACAATTTGCTTTAGTTTTTTTTTAGCACTTGCATTTTACTAATAATATCATAATTGTTGATATTTAAATTAAATAACTCTAAGAGTTTAAAATAACTTAAGTACAAAACACATATATAATAATTTAAATATTTATATCATGTAATATAAGTATAATGATAAGAAAACAGATTTAGGATTGTAGATGATTAAAATTATATTTTTTAATTTTTAAATAAAGAAAAGATTGTTAATATAAAAATAAATATAATATAATATAATTAACATAATACATGTGTATATGGATTAATCGGTTTTTATTTAACAACCCAACCAAGTCATGTTTAATTAATTATTCAAAATTTTAAAAAAAAAAAGATAAAATTGTGTAATTTTGCACGCTTAACACGTTGGGTTGTAAATATCTGAATTTCGGGAAAATTTGGACTTGTCAGTTGTTCCCACTAAGTCGTCTGTCAGGAGCTCATTTTAACTTAATTTTAATACAATAAATTTAATCCGACCAAATTTTAAAATAGGTTATTTTGAGTTAATTTGATCTAAAATTAATACGACTTAAATTTAAATCAAATTTTTTTGTATCGTCGAAAATTTTTACTCTTAATGATATATTTTTGCCTTTAATTGTATTATATTATTAAAGATTTAAAATTTATAAAAATTATATGAGTTATGAATGAATATTTAATAAATAATTATGATTAAATTTTTATTTTTATTTAAAAAAGTAAATTAAATGGGTCAATTTGAACTTGACTCTAATTTGAACTCTTTTTTGTGTGGTTTTGAGTTAATTTATTTTTAACTTAAAATTAATATAATTTAAATTTAAATTAAATTTTTTATATCATTATGTCGTGGCAAAAATTATCGCTAAAAACAGGGGCGGATAGTCACAGCCGGAATAGGCGATGGTGACTCTAAGATTCCTCAAGAAAGTAGTGTCCCCACAAATGGTGTGTTCCAATTAGCACCGTAGGATCAAATTATATTTGGAGATACACACATCGTACGTAAAGTCCCCATATATTTGGCAGAAAAAGGAACACTAATAATTTAAACGGACAGTAATCGATAGAAAGACAGGTGTCCTTCTGTTTCTTTTGCTTTTCAAAGCAATCAATTCACACTTCTTTATAATTACACGGACCTTCTCAAATTTGCCAGTGTATCCGCATAAAATCTAATCTTTGCTAAATCTTGGCCAGTCATTTATCATTCATGTGTCGCATTTTGGTTTGTCTTCAGTGACGTACCTCATAGAGTCAACCAAAAAGTTGACTTAAACGAAGAGAATATCGATAGCAATTGGTGAAGTAGCATTGATTGTGATGTGGTTTCGGCGTAGAGGATAAATCTCAAGGAGGGAGGTGAATTCTACGTGTAGGGTGTTGGTGTATGATGTATGGTTGGTAAGCGCATTCACAATGTAATGATGATGTGGAAAGAATACGGTTCTGAGGAATATAAGCTTTTGATGAATTGCTAGAGTCTGTAGCTAACTACTAGCTTTTCACTTTGTAGAGAGTGAGAGTGAGAGTAAGAGCGAGAGCGAGAGAGAAATAGAGATGAGAAATGAGGAGAACTTGAAGAATGGTACTGATCCAACTCTAGAAAATGGAGACTCTGATAAAATTTCAAGCTCTAGATTTTTTTCTCTCTTGGGATCCAATGATCGTGATTATCTTCTTTCTCCTACTGGGAATCAGGTTTTTCCTTTTCGTTTCTTTCTTTCTGATTTTTAATTTATTTATTTTTTATTTTGATTGTTTGGTTATACTTGGTTGATTAATCTTGAACTTGTTCAAGAATTAAAAAAAAAAAAATCACAAGTACTCGTAAAAGATAGCGGAACACTAAATTATTAACATGTCCAACTAGAATATATGAGGGTTTGGCTTGGATCTATAATGAATTTTTATTTTTAAATCAGAAATTGGTGTTTGTAGTTTGTACTTTGTTGAAGTAATTGTAGGGAAAAGAGAATCCGATATTTTGTTTGGGTGAAAGATGGGATGGGATGTGCTTGCTTTTTAGAACAGACCCCACACGCCTGTTTGCTCTTACTGAGTTACTATGAAACTGTGAGTCTGTGACTTCGGCCCCCCAATTTATTTTCTTTATTCATTCTATTTCCGAACAAACTTTAGATTAATCGAAACAATCAAACAAATTGGAAGAAATTTAGAAAAATGGTACGTCGCGATCCTTTTAAATTTTTTGAACTAACTTGACAAGAGTTCGTACCTCATTGATAATCTAGCTACTGATTTTTAGTTACTTTTTGGTTTTTAGGAGAATGTTCAGAATTGAAAAAAAAAAAATTATTTGTAAATATATATACGTTTATAGCAAAATTAGAGGTCCTAAAATTATTTCACGAATAAATAATCAATTTCGTTATTTAAAAAAAAAAAACTGACACAATTCAATTTGCTTTTACTTGAATGCCAAAATTATTCAGGAATATTTTGTTTTTGATGTGATAATAACAAAATTCTAAATGAAAACTGTGTTGAGAGTACAGTAGTATGCTTATTTTGATGCACCGCTTGCTTGTCAGCTGTCACTACTCCAACCGGAAAATCACAGTAATTAACCTGCCCTCGAGCTCAACCTAGCTACGTAGAGGCTGACTTAAATTAAAGGGATTTAATTTAAGTTTAACTATAAAAGTTGAAGTACTTTCAAAACATTTAACTATCCTCTAAAGTGATTTCAAATGTTTGTTTGTTTGTTTTTTTTTTTTTTAAATAAATCCCTCTCACATTTGAAACAAAACTTTACTTCGAAAATAATGAGACCTAATTATTTTATTAACGTCCATTTTTTATTAATTTACCACTTGTATTAAAGCTATTTTAGTAATTGTAATACATTTAAGTGTTTTCGATTTATTTTTTTTGCCAAATACATAAGTACTTTTCAATAAAATTATTTCTAATAAAACATGCTTCTTTCAGTATCACTTCACTTAAATTGTTTTCCAAACGTGCTCTTTATCTTTACTATTTTTTTTTCTAGGACGAGTGTTTATAATTTTGTAGATATCAAAATCTATTAATATTTTTCAAATCTCTTATTCGAAAGGGTACCCAAAAAAAAATTTTGAAAAGGAAAAAGGAATATTATTAATGTGAAATCAAGTTCAAATCAGTATATGGCTCTAACCAAGGAGGAATTCCTCCAACCAAGTTTTAAAATCATTATAAGATAATGCATACATAGGCAACATAGTTTACTTTGACACACATGAAAAATTATGAGCTTGTCTTGCCAAATTGCGTATCGCTTAAACAAGATGATCTTTCACAACAAGAAGGGATTTTGGATTATTCACTACTTCCACCACTTTATCTTCTCTGAATTAATTGACGCTTTTCTTTTATAAATAATAATGCTATTTCACCCATTCACTTTTTTAGTCCCCACAAATGTCGAATGCTCAATGGAACTACATGTATTATTTTTAGTGTGTTATTTTAGGGTAATGGGTAATAATAATCCCATTAATTTTAAAAATAAACTGTTTAGTTTCAAAATTTTCAAGTTAGATGCATTAGGTTTCATAATTTATGAAAATTATTCCATTTGTATTAATTTGTTAAAATTTAACAAAAATATCTACTTTTTTAACATCTATTTTTGTTGGATATATGTACGAAAATGTCCTTATTTCAATTACTTTATGAAAGTTATGCGAAACTTACGTGTTAATTTCGTTCATTTAAACTTCAATTCTAATGGCTTAGTAGTAATTGGACTAAATTGACCAATTTGTTTAAATTACAAGACTCTATGTGTCTGATCTAATTATTATAGGATTAATATGCATTTTATCACATACTTGTGGGACTTGTAGTATTTTTTTCCGTTATTTTATGTTCTATTTATTATTAGTAAATATGTGTACAAAAAGTTCATTTTTTATACAATAAGGGCTTACATTTTCAACTTTTTTTGCCAACTTCTTGTCTCGTATTAGTGATACACCAAAAATAATACAAGAGTATTGGAATCCTAATTAATTTTAGCTAACAACATTAAAAAAAAAAAAACTAATGAAATAATACCTTTTCTCCTTTCCAAAAATAGTGTTCAGACTCCATACATGGAAAAACACCCCTGTCACGTAAGCTTTGTAAAACAATTTGTTTGCAATTGTTAGTTGGTATTGAAGAATGAACCAAGAAAGTATTTATTAGTCCTAAACTTGCGTGGTATTTCTAGTTAATTAGATATAAAATAAGTGCAATAAGTTGGATAATGATATTGTCACATTTTTTTTTATTGCAATAAAAGTATATACATGATTTGTTATATCTTACAATTAGTTACGTTTCATTGTCATTATTATTGTATAATTGTCGTCAATGAAAAGTTATTATATTAATAACAAATCTAATTATAATGGCAATATTGCTACCCAATATTGAAAAACACCAATCTCCTACCATTTTAGTAAGAAAAACTCTTATTATTAGGGTCATGATTTAATCATGATTCAAGTTGGTCCAATGATTGCTGCTAGGGGTGAGTAGTGGATCAAAATTGTATGTTTTTTACCTACTTAAATTTGATTCAATTTGAAGATATCCAATTCGAATTCGATCTGATGATGTACTCAATCTGAGCAAATTGAATTTTTAATATCAGATAAGGTCGGATTTAGATTATAATTTATTTTTAAATTATTTTTATATATATAACATAATATACATTAAAATTTAAATTCTTAATTGGTACATCATTAAGTAAATTTATTTATTTATAGTTACAAATAAAATAATCAAAAAAATAAAAAGTATGTTTTTGAATATTATTAAATTTTTATAAAAGATTTAATACTTATAATTATTTTAAAGTTAAAATAGTAATTTAAGGTAATAATAGTATGTAATATAATATATTAAAAATAATATATATATATATATATTTTTAAAATTTTAAGAGTATTTCGGCCTGGATCGGATTACAGTAGATTATAAAATTTGTCGATTCAAATTAGAATAGATTATATATTTTTCAATCTGTATTTTATCCGACTATAAAATATGTTAATCCAATTTGTTTCAAATTTGATGGATCAAATTTCTTAAATTAAGTAGATCAAATTTCTTAAATTAGGAAAATTGATCTAATTATTTGCTTATTTTTATTAACAGCCATAAGTGTCTTGTAGAAGAACTAACCGTGCTAATTAGCATGGTTATTTTATTAAAACCACCATCAATTACTTGAGATGTATTGTATTAAAAAAAAAAAATCATGGTTTGATTCTCAATGTTCTTTAACCTACAATTACAACGGACACACTTCTTTGTATATTGATATAACTCGAACACAATCTTTTAGTGCCAAGTCTTAAAACATCTAATGAATTTTTAAGCATGTATAATATGCATGAGAAACTTGATTAGATAGTTTTGCATGTTTTGAAGAAAGTATAAATTCTTGCTCTTGCATGCAGATTTACTCACTCTTTTCTATAATAGCCTATTGTCCTAAAATTTTGTCTCCGGTCTGCGATAGTGCGATGCATCCTGTACAATTCATAGAAGTATGGATTAAAAAAAAAACTTTTAGCTTTGTTTATCGATTTTTTAAAGGTAAATATCAATCAACTCTTTCAAGTTTTTCTGTTTTTCAGCTTGCGCCCAAAATAAGTTTTACATAATTCATATGAACTATGAGTTTTATATCAATATATAGTTCTATTTAACAAATAATTAAACAAAAAATAAAATTATTTTTCTTTAACTTATAATTGAATGTAGATTAAACAATGTCAATACTTGATTTCTCATCAGGACGATTCCTTTCAGATTGATCTGGAAAAAAAAAAAAAAAGAATTCACATGACGATGCAATATCAATTCTTTAACGGTGATGAAATTACATTATATAAAACCATTTACATATTTTTTATCTTCAAATTATTTCTTTTATATGACAAAAAAACTCGTGCTTTTATAATTTAAGTTGCAGTGGATAAATGGTTCTCTCTCTTTACAAGTAAACAAGATTCAAATCTTTCGATTTCTAGTGGTAGAGTTAATTAAATGCTCCAACATTTTTGTTCTCTTCTCATGCATGCATGGTGGGGATATTTTAAATTGTTACTTTTTATATTTTATATTAAAACATAAGTGGTGATATTGTCACAATAATAAAATAGATATTTCATGTAACAATAATAAAAATAATTAAGGCAATACTATGACCCTGAGTTGTTCTAAAACATATTAGATTCATAATTTAATTTTTAGATATTTTAAGATCAAACGGTGTGTCTTGAAATGATAGAAAGTAGGAGCTAGTCTTTTACCTAAGAACAACCACCCCTAATCCTAAATTACAGTTAATGGAGTTTTGAAGTTTGAACACAAAGTTTCACTAGGACACTATTTCCAAATTAATGTCTTCTAAAACTGTTCGTGTTATTTGGACAAGACACTCTCAAACACGAATGTATCTTAGTTATGCGCTGTCATAAGTATTGGGTTGTGGTGGGTTCCGACGCCCGTTATGTCATGAACAAGCAAGCCCAAAGAACATACATGTCAATTGTCAAGCATCAATCACATAAGCCCCGCTAGCATTAAAGCTATTAGTGCAACACGTGGCTCGTTAATCTCTAATATGATAGGTTTTTTTTTTCTTAGTAATGCTATTTATTGAGGTGTGCATTTCTTATTGGTACAAATTTAAATTTTTTAGACAAAATTAAAGAATTGGGACCCCTAAAATTAGAGGGTCAATTATATCTTTATTATGTTTATATTCATTTGAAATTTTTTGTAGTTCAGGTAGTAAAATTCATAATTCATCTACTAAGAACTTAAGTTTAAATTTCATTTATGTGAATGTGTTTTCTCTTATTAATAAAAATGAATGAAATTTTAGTGCCCTTTTTAAAAAAAAAATTGTGTTAAAAAAGTTTTTTTTTTTTTTTGGGGGTAATCTTGGTAGTGCATCCTTTTCTGACTTTCTGAATTTATTTTCTTGTGACTTTTGGCCAAACATCTTATGGTCACGTATCATTCTTTGTTATTCGTCTTATGCAATAATCCTTACTGGCTTGTTTCTCTTTGGCATTCAGGGTCGTCTCTGCTCCTTTATAATTTAATAATTTTGAATTCATTCTTTACTTGTTCTTTAATTAGTAGATATATAAGATTTTTTTTCTTAGGATTTAAATTAAATAATGCTTTCTGTTAGGTCCACATTACATTAATAATTACATACAAGTTAGTAGTAAAAATGAAAATATGACGGTAAAAATTAATATTATAATTGAGTTTATGAGTATTATTAAGTCTTTATCCATATATTCTTTTGAAATTGGTTGGTTCATTTTCAGCCTATATTTATATTATTGACGACATTTTGTTTTTTACATTATCTTGACAACGACCAATTGTTCGACATTGTTGTGACATTTTTGTCAAAAATATAGATATTACATTTTTTATGTTGAAAATTGAAAAATAGCAACATTATTGCAGTATTGCTGATATTTCATTGCTTGATTTTAAGTTGGTTAAATATGTTTTATGTAAACTTAGTAATAAAAGTGTCAAGTTTAATTTGTTGTAAAAATGTTCTAATGTTTAGTTTTGTTAATATTTATGTACTTTTGGTATTTTTCGTTAGCACCTAGTTTTTTAATATTAGGGGTATAAAACATATAGAAAACTTTTAAGTTTGATAATTTGTTAGTTCATGAGATAGATTTCATACTAATATGTATCAGGGTTTATTAATCTTATCGCTCATGTAAGTCTTTAATTACATAATACTATTAAATTAATTTTGAACATATAAACTGAGCTAGTCCTGAAGTTTAGAATAAAAAAAACTATTTTCCTTCTCAACTCTCAAGGGTAAATTTGTATTTTTAAATTTGTGATAAAAATTACCCACATGTAAAAAGAATTTATCATATGAATTGTAATTTATAAGATATATAATTTTCATGTTTAAAAGGAAAAGAATTAGAGAATGAATGATATTAAAAATATATAATTTTTTTTATGGAATAATTGATTACAACACTGAAGTACAATAGTTTGGATAAATATTTTTAACAAATTATATCACCATGGAAATATACAAATTTAATGAATATGTTAATTTATCTTAATTAATTTTTTTGATTTTAGGTATCTTTTATAAATTTTAGTGTGTGTGTTTGTACCAATGTACATTTACTAATATGCCAATAATAAATTAGTCAAATTTAACTTGAGGGATCTCAGCTTCCAATTAAAACTTGTGTGTGTGTGTGTCTCAGCTTCCAATTAAAACTTGAGATTAAATTGATAAGTTCTTAAACATAGGTGTATATGAAATGAAATTACCAATAAAATATTCATGTTTCATGATGTATGAATATTGTTCAATTGACATAGTATGGATGGTTTTATCTAATGCATAAGACAAAGTTGGAAATGTTTCTATATCACATACAAACGATTATAAATTTTTATGTGGTAATGGAAAATAAGGATGGAATATAATTGTATCTTCTTATTTTTTCTTTTTCTGGACTGATCTAATTTTAGTTTTGTAAATTAATTGTAGGTAAAAATTTCTGAGTTGGATGGTAAGATAGTGGGCCTATATTTCTCAGCCAATTGGTACCCCCCATGCCGTAACTTCACACAAGTCCTAGCTGGTATTTACGATCAGTTGAAGCACTGTGGTTCTAATTTTGAGATAGTGTACGTTTCATCTGATGAAGACTCTGATGCATTTAACGAATATCGTGCAAGTATGCCATGGCTTGCAATTCCATTTTCTGATTTAGAGAAGAAGAAAACATTAAACAGAAAATTTGATATTGAAGGTTTTCCTTGCTTAGTTCTTTTACATCCCAATGATAACAAGGATGAAGAAACATTGCATGATGGTGTTGAACTTATCTATCGTTATGGTGTTGAGGCCTTTCCTTTTACTAAACAAAGATTGGAAGAATTGCTTAAACAAGATAGAGAGAGGCATGAGAAACAGAACTTAGTCGATTTATTAACAAACCATGATAGAGACTATGTTTTGGGCCATCCAAGGTTTAAACAGGTAAGTCCCTTTACAGTAGCTATGATATTCAATTGGTCATAAGATCAAGGCTTGATTAGTTGCAGTTACTCTGTTCTAAAAAAAACGGCTTTCTTATTTTTTTTTCTTCCCCATTTATAGGAATTTGAGTGGGGATGGGATGTGTGTAGGGGTGGAGTTTTGGGGTTTATTTTAATTCCAGTTGAATGAGTAGGTGATTTAAAAAATGGAAAATAGTTATGTGCCAAAAATGATAACTATGTATCGTTTAATTTATTATTTAATTAAAAGTCGTATATTACATTATTTGATTTGTGGATAAAAAAAATTGTGTATTGTAACAAATTTTGAACAATCGAATCCCTTGATCAGTTCATAAGATCTGAATGGTTTAATAAACATGCATGTCAACTTAACTTAATTTACTAGTTTTCTTTCTTTCCTCTTTTGTTATCAAATTAATTCATAATCGATATTCACAATACATTATTTACTGTCATGCATTCAAAATAACAGTACAAGAAATTTGAATATAATTTATAATTTAGTTTCTCAGTACATGCAGAATATTGGTCAGATACTCGTGGATGAAGTCTCTCTTTCTCTCTCTGCAGGTACCAATTGCTTCACTAGTAGGTAAGACAATTGGACTATATTTCTCAGCCCAATGGTGTGTCCCATGTGTCAAGTTCACTCCTAAGTTGATCTTAATCTATCACAAGATCAAGCAAATGTTGGCAGAAAAAGAAGATGAAGATTTTGAGATAGTGTTTGTGTCCACTGACAATGACCATGCATCTTTTGATAGCTACTTTAGCAACATGCCTTGGCTAACTTTGCCTTTTGGAGACCCAATAATAAAAAACCTTACCAAGTACTTTGACGTTAAAGGCATACCTTGCCTGGTTGTTTTAGGCCCTGATGGTAAAACCACAACCAAACAAGGCAGATATCTCATTAACCTGTACCAGGAAAATGCATATCCATTCACTGAGGCCAAGCAGGAGTTATTGGAGAGGGAAATGAGTGAGAAGGCTAAAGATCTACCGAGATCGGTGTACCATTCTGGCCACCGCCACGAGCTCACTCTAGTGTCAGATGGCAATACTGGAGGACCCTTCATATGCTGTGATTGTGATGAACAGGGGTCTATTTGGGCTTATCAGTGTCTTGAATGTGGTTATGAAGTACATCCCAAATGTGTTAGAGCTACTGTGTCTAGCTAGCCAGCTGATTGAGGAGATTAATCTATATATATATATATATATATATATACACACACACACACACACACACACTTCCAATTAGTGTTTGCCAATTTTCATTCATGCCAGTACTATTAATGTGGTGATCAGAATTAGGCCAGCATGAATAATCTTTTTTATGTTTTTTCTACTTGGGTTAAGTTGTTACTAAGCTATTTCCTCTAGAGAGTAGTATAAAAGAATTATGATGAGGAAATATGTATAAAGCTTACCAAAAAGGTAAGGACTCATCGCTA
The DNA here is from genome assembly GCA_029378325.1 of Elaeagnus macrophylla. Classification (NCBI taxonomy): domain Eukaryota; kingdom Viridiplantae; phylum Streptophyta; class Magnoliopsida; order Rosales; family Elaeagnaceae; genus Elaeagnus; species Elaeagnus macrophylla. Next base: position 10,816,638 of record CM055649.1, on the reverse strand, counting down.
AAAGCTCTTAAAATTCCCCAAAATATATGTTATAAATTTATAGTTTGTTGTGGTATATTCGAATTTTTGCTTTTTTTGGGACAAAAAGAGGTGGTGAGAGAATTGATGAAAATATTTCAATATTTTTTTATATTTTCAGCAAAATTTTTATAAAGTGAAGGAATAGATATTGATATGCTGTTTAGAATATATTTTCTATAATATTTGAATATTTATAACTATTTTTATGAAAATATTTAATAATGTCTAAATTTTTTTATATATTTTTTTAAGTGTACTGTAATTTTTAAAAATTTTGATAAAATTTTTAATAATATTGAAGAAATAGATATGGATATATCTAAAATATTATTTTAAATTTTTTAATATTATCAAATTAAAATTACATATAATATATTATTTGTATTATATATAACTCAATATTTATATAAAAATAATTAATTTTAATTTTTTCTAAATTTTTAATATTTATCTTAATAATAACTATTTAATCATAATTTATTAAATTATTATACATTTATACATATCTAGTTATATAAATTTTTCTCAATTATTTTTCTATTCTTTCTTGTGCTAATTTGAATTTTGATTTATGTAATTTTTATTTTAAAATAATTTTATATTATTATTGTTAAACTTTTTATTTAATTTCATATAATTTATATAAATATCATGAATTAAAAATTTCATTTTATTTTCACACAAAAATAATTTTAATTATAATACTCTAACAATAGATGTATAGTTTAGTCACAAATATAATATTTAAATAAAAAATAAATTTAATTAATTTCTATTATTTGTTTTAGTATTTTTAAAAATTATACAAAAATTTAAAAAAATATATATAATTTTCATAATTTCGATAAATTTTTTTCAAATATATATCAGTATCAATAATATCGTTGATATTTTTATAAAATTAAAATTTTAATATTTAATATTTTTATTGACATTGATATTTTCGTCTATGGGTGAGAGGGCTAGCTCAATTTTAAAAATTTGTGGAGATGGCCTAGGCGTCTAATTTGGCCGATCTAAGTTTGAATAGTCTGAATGAAATATCCTAGTCCACTATAGGTGAAGAATGGAAAACGAGACCTTGTTCATATCAACTTTGCAATGAAATCAACAAAACTACATGTGGTTCTCAGTCAATTAGAATGTTTGTTATGCATTTTGGAAATAGTAATTGTCAATAGTTTGAATTTAGTTGAATACATGTAAGTCATTAAGATGCTAGGTCCACTAATTAAGATATTGTGATATGGGACTGAGATTGTCCCACCTTGAAACATTCAACATTTTCCTTTAGAATATGAGCCTACGTTATTATTTCGTTATTAACTAGTTAATTACAAATGAGGCTATGGTATATACATGGGAATCTCTTGTGGTTCAGGTGGTAAGACTCTCAATTCTCCCACCAGGAACCCAAGTTCGAATCCCACCAGAGGCATGAGTGTGTTTTTCTCTTCTTTAATAAAAAAAATGAGCCTTTAGAGCTCCTTTTTAAAAAAAAAAAAAAAAGGCTATGGTGTTATAAAAAAATAAATATATTTTTTTATTAAAAAAAATGAAAAATAAAACAAACTAAGTATATTATTTATACGCAGGAAAGTTTAAGAAATATGGAGTTGGTTCTTGTCATTTGAGAGTCGACTTTCGTGCATAGGTGTTTATCTCTTTCCTTGTATCCTTCGCCCTTTTCTACGTTAATTTGCTCTCCTTTTTTTCTTTTTTCATTATTTTAAATTCTCGATTATACTCTTTTTTTTTTTCTATAAATAATTTAATTATTTAATAAATTTTAATTTTAATCTCATTCTATAAAAAAAAATATATGTTCATTTTTTTCTAATACTAAAAAATATATGTTCATTTACGTTATAAGAAAAATGAACATATATTTTTTTATAAAGTGAGAATAAAAATAAAATTTTATATACAAAATAAATTATATCATATAATTAAACCATACAAAAAGCTTAGTTTGAACAAGTGAAGACAAATTTATGTTTATGGATTTACTAATAGATGTATAAAAGTAATGTTGGTCATTCTCCTAACCGCTTAAGTTTTTGTAAGAGTTAGAGGTTCTGTATTCTCAAGACCTAACAATCATAATTATTGATTACAAATTTTTGACCTGTATGGTATATAGAGTCAATACTTGTGAAGGAGTAACAGATATAAAAAAAATAATATTGATAATTTTTTTAATAATTTAAGCTTTTAAAAAAATTTGTGATCAATAATTTTTAATATTTATTTAAAGGTCTGATTTCAAATAAAAAATTAGAACTACAATAATTATCGTTTTTGATATAGTATAAAATAATAAGAGGAAAAAGAAGAATATGAGAATAGAGAGAAGAGGGTAATTATTTTAAAAACATGGTGGGTGTTGTAGAAAATATATTATTGTAATCATGACTGTTTTACTTAAAGTATTTTTTTTATTGAAATATTTAGCAATATTATAATTTCTTTATTTGAGTTGATGGCCTATTTTAAAGATTTGTGGTCTGTGGTGAAATTTTTGTCGCAAGATGAGCACGAACTGAAAAGTGAAAAGTGAAAAGTACAAGTTAAATAAAATTTGGTTTTTAATTGAAATATTTAGCAATATTATATATATATATATTTTTTACTTGAGTTAATGGCCTATTTTGAATATTTGCACTCTGTGGTGGAAATAAATTTACGTTGCAAGATGAACAAAAAGCGAAGAGTACAAGTTAAATAAAATTTGGGTGAATCCAACAACACGAAAAATTAAAATTGAATTAAGGGCATCTTAGTAACACAAAAATAAATATAATCATAACTTATGTTACAACACTCTTACTACTATTATTTTTTAATATGATGAGTTTGCTAATTTATATAATAGAAAATTTTGCATTTTTTTTATTATTTTTGTTAAGGCTTTTTATGTTTTCAAATATAATTATTCACTTATTAATAATAATTATAATTTTTTTTTTCTTTTTTAAGAATTATAATATATATTTTTTTATTTTATTTAAAAATAAAATTTGTATTTGTCATATTTTCTTTTGAATCATGGATTATTTCATAAAAAGTATTTATTTTATTTTTATTTTTATGTATAAGTATGATGAATTATCTTGTAACTTTGTTATTTTAAGTTACGTTGCAAGTGATATGTGATTATCATTAATCAATTTATATATATATATCAATTTATTTCCTTATAACTTTGTTATTCTAAGTTACTTTGGCAAGTGTCATATGATTATCATTAACCAATTTATAAATATATCAAATTATTTTAATTTTAGGTAATAGTCATTTAAAATTTACCGATAAATAGGGTACATGTCTTGTAAGCATTTAATTTTTTTTTTTTTTGAGTTGTTTTGTTGTATATTTATAACAATACTAGTTAAAAATACATGTATTTTATGAATTATTTATTTTATTTTAATTAAATTCTATAATATATTTAAAATAAATATGAAATTAATTTTATCATGCTTTTAAATTAATTATAAAAATAAAATGATATTTAGAGTTTTCATTAGATATGGTAAGATAATGTTATTAGAGTTCTTATTAGATATAATTCATATTATATTATCATACTTAAAGTTCTTATTTAATGTAATAATATATCATAAAAGGATATTAACTTAAAATATAAAAATAATTTTGTTTAAAAAAATTATTAAGTATGATTCAAATTTTTATATATATTAATTAAAAACAAGTGTAATGCACGTGAATTATTTCACTTATTTAATTTTTTTTCTTTGATTAGTTTTTACAATATATTTAAATAAATACGAAATTAATTTAGAATTCTTATGCTTAGAGTAAAACAATATTTATTTTTAGTTAATTTTATGCTTTCATATTAATAATTGTAAAAATAAAATAATATTTGAAATTATTTTTGGATGTTACATTTCTTATTGAATATGATCTATTCCATTATCATGTTAATATTTATGTTCATGTGAATTGTTAATTTTATGCTTATAAATTAATGGTAAAAATTAAATAATATTTAGAGTTTTTATTAGATGTTAGAATTCTATTCGATGTTATCTTTATTTTACTATCATATTTAAAATTTTTATTTAATGTGGTAATATTTTTCAAAAAAATATTAAATATTATATATCTATTATCTTTGTATAGAAAGGAGAATTACTCTTTATTTGTTATCTTATTTATTTGGTAATTATTTTGTTTAAAGATTTTTTTATTATATATTATTCTTCCTTTATCTCTTACTCTTGTACGAAAAGGAAAATTAATTTTTGTTTGATGCTTCAATTTATTTTACATTTTTTTAATTTGTTTAATCCTTTTATTAACTATATTTTTGTATTTTGATATTTATAAATAAACTTACAAACAGAAAAATTTTAAAATAAGGAAAATTAAAGTTAAAAAAAAAAAAGAAGAAGAAGTAAAAATATGACATACTCATGATCAGATTTATAGCAGAGACCAGAGAGGTGAGAAATAACCTAAAAAAAAATGGAGAGTCACAACTTTTCTGTATTCTATATGTCCACTTTAACATTTCCTTGGAAACTTATTATTTCCACTTTCTTTTTATTCTAATGACGATAAGGGCTCTTGAGTATAAGTACATCAAATCCATTTGTGGCATAAAACAGATGCAAAGGTGGAAAGAACATAAGAAGATAACCAAACTTATGAATTTAGAGATCATAATTTTTTTTTTTTTTTTTTAAATATCTATGGCCTTTGGAGAATTCTTGTAGATAAAGTTGAAATGCTTTAAAAAATTCAATTTTTTTTTATTTCAAATTTGACAATTTTTGACTTCTTTGAAAATAATTTGATTTTTCCCATGTGGTACTCCTCTTTTAGCTTTTAGTTTTCTTGGATAATCTTTTTTTTTTTTTTAATATTGATTTTATGTTCTATTTCGTGCTAAGAGATTTTCTTACTGAAGTAATAATACACGATGAACTAAGAACCTATGAATTATCACAAGCTTCATCAAACTAAACAACAATACACCACTTACATTTCTGCTGTCTCCTATTTTTAGGTGGTTTTCTTTCTCTTTTTCATATCTATTTACCAATATCTCATTCTCTTCATATTAATTTTTTGGATTTAAACCTTCATTAAATTAGTAATTTTTTTTTATTTTATGGTTCTATTGTCCGACTTAATTTATCGAGTTTGAATTATTATTATTATTTTGATAATAAAAGTTTAGATTATTAATTATATAATTATTTGGATCTTGATTAATTTTTCTTTCATTTAAATGGGTATTTAAGGGCTGTTTGAAATATTCATGGGAAGATGTACGTCTAAAAAATAAAGTTAATTCCAACGCTTAAGGTGAAAAAGGTGTGAATGTTCATTGCCTTTTAATTGATTTTAACTTTACATGAATAATATACTAAACAATGTATGTCTTTATTGTCTGCACATTGTTTTCTTGCTGAAATATATTTATCATTTGTTATTGTTATTGATGTAATTTAGGATGTTTGATTTTTGATTTATAAGAATAGCCCAATAAATAGACGTAATCAGGCTCAAATATTAATTTAAATGTAATTTGAGTGCAATTAGCATACATTTATATTACAGTAAACTTATTAAGTTTGAATTTTTTTTGTAATTATATGTGATACTACTAAATGACCAATAAAACTAGCATTTTTATGTTCAAATTTATATTTTTATAATTAAAAAAAATGATTAATATGTCATTTTTTTTTTAACACTCATTCAATTAGAATTGAACGACGACAATTTAGACTCGTTCAATATTGAACGTTCAATATTATTAGAAGTGCTAGTTTTGTTATTATAAATTTTAGGGGTGTTATTTTTAGTAAATTTTTAAATTAATATTTATAAAATTAATTAAGGTTAAATAATATTGTTATATGTAATATATAAAATTAATTAATGTTAAATAAAATATAATTATAAGAAAACACGTGTGGCACAAAACTTGTATATATATAAATGGATGGATTTTATTGAGTTTCGTTAAAAGCTTATTTTTAGTTAATATAGTATACATGTAATCGCGACACATGTACAAAAAAAAAAAAATAGCACAATAAATTTTGGATTGAGACCTAGGACAGGTTACTGATGGTGGTTACTGGATAAGGTCGTTTTGCAAAAGAGTCGTGGGTATATAAGCCAAGAGAGACCTCACTATTCAAATTAGGGCGTAAAAGAAGAAACGAAGCCGTCGACGAGGGCTCTAGCTGAGCGTAGAGTATAACATATCCTTTTCAACCAAGGTAATAACTCCTCGGATCGAATCCCAAACCCTAATTTATATATATTTTCTTCTTCTTCTTCTTCTTGTTTTTGGAGATTGCTCTTAACTGTACTTTTTTGTTTATTTTGTCCTAAAACTTCCCTTTTTATGGCTGTTGTACTTTCTTTGAGCAAGTTTCAGAGCTCTGGTTTTTCTACGTAGATTTCGTTTTGGTTCAGTACTTTATTTATTGTAGTTTGTTTTTGGGTGGGAAAGAAGATGGATCGGTACCAGAGAGTTCAGAAGCCAAGAGCAGATACCTCCATCGAGGAGAACGAGATTAGGATTACCAGTCAAGGAAGAATGAGAAACTATATCACATATGCCATGACATTACTTCAGGTCTCTTTCTCTATCTTTTTACATGTGAATAATTGTTTAATTAGAATTTTATTCTCTACTATTGACGGCCTTTATGTTGTTTGGTGAAAATTTTGCATGTTAATGACTTAGTATTTGATGAATAGTTTGCATGTTCTATTTGATGAATTCTTCTGTTAAAACTCAGCGTTTGATGAAGCTAAATGGTTTTAAAAATTATTGGGCTAGGTGTTTTGCATGAGACCATTACCATGATAAACTTAGTATTATTGTAGTGAATGATATTTTTAAACTTAAAGAGTCTTTTGTAGAGATTTTGATAATGGGCTGTCTAATGAAGAAGGAAAAGTGTATTCATAATTTGAGATTTAAATAATTCTCAAATGACTGCAAGTTAGGCCCACAAATTTATCTTATGATAAGCTACAATGTCAGTTGTGAATTTGATTATAAGAAATTTGTGATATATGGTAATTCTCAATGGAGAATGCTTGGGGACATAGTGGCACACAAAATTTGCACTCAATACATGTCACGTGGTGGCAATAATAAGTTACAACATATAGGAGCATTTGGCATGCATCTATTAGTTTGTATGCAAATTTGTGTGCAAAACTGTGTCCTAGGCATTGTAATTCACACGTACTGAAATTTAGATTTTGTCCATTGAATATCTAAACATTTCAAGAATTTTAGTTTTTCTTACTGATGGATAATTATTTTGCGTTGACAATGTCTGGCCAACTGTTATGCATTTCTATGTTATTGTATATTTTTATCTTAATCCAACAAGAGTTTGGCCTCTTGCTTGCTTAATCCAACAAATTTTTGTCATTGTCGCTTGCTACTAAATTTTCCATGCTGTGTCAAGCTTGTGGGGAGGAAAAAAGAGTCGATTTTGAGTTTCCTTGTTTTAGCAAAACATACAGTTGGCTTCTTTTTTACCTTGCAGGAAAAAGGATCTAGTGAGATTGTCTTCAAGGCAATGGGAAGAGCTATCAACAAGACTGTGACAATAGTGGAGTTAATCAAGGTTCAATTTCATTTACAAATCATTTACTTTTTTCTTTCCAAAGAATAACTGGTAGCATTATTCAAGTTCGAATTGAATTTGGTGCAGAGAAGAATTGTTGGTCTTCATCAGAACACATCAATTGGATCCACAGACATTACTGATATGTGGGAGCCCCTGGAAGAGGGCCTTCTGCCGTAAGAGCAGTTTGAACATGTTTTTGCAAATGCCATTTTTTTCCTCATTGTTTTACATATTGCATAATTTCAAATTCTTGTAATGATCACAGTTTGGAGACTACAAGGCATGTATCAATGATTGTAATAACGCTTTCAAAGAAGGAACTAGATAAATCATCTCCTGGGTGAGTTTTGATAATAAAGATTTATATCAGCATTTACCAACTGGCTTATGTCTTGGAAGATATGTCTCAATAAGAATTTTCGTACCATTTTTTTTTATTTTATTGTATGGCATTGCTGATGTAATTGTGTGTCACTTAGGTACCAGTCCCCATTACCTGCCGAACAGGTGAAGGAGTTCACAGAATTTGACTATGAAGGAGGTAATGCATCATGTGAAGAAAATTGTTTCTATATTTTTAACCTACTTCTCTTTGTTTTCTTATCTCCTCTGGTATGCTGCAGAGAGCTCAGCCAATGGCTGGGGTCGGGGCCGTGGTGGGAAAGGAAGGGGAAGAGCCAGAGGTATGTCAATGACTTTCACATTTGCTTGCGCTATTTATTCTTGGGTGCTGTTAAGTCTTTTATGTAATCTTTCATATATATAATTTGTAATATATAATGATGAAACATTAATATAGTTTATACAAGTGTGAGTTGTTTTTTTGCTTCTAAATAAGGATTCTGAATTTTTTGTACTTCTAACTACGGAGTTGTAATTTTCTTTTTTTAACTTCTCAGTTGTGTATTATTATTCCAGGTAATGGCTTTGTTTCAGTTGAATATGAAGATGGTGGTTGGGATCGCGGTAGGGGCTATTCGAGAGGTAGGGGTCGTGGAAGGGGACGTGGTTTCCGCGGCCGTGGTAGGGGAGGATACAATGGACCTCAGTTTGATTCTCACCAAGATGGGGCCTACATTCAAGAGGCACCTCGAGGACGTGGTATGCGCCACTATTATTTTATCTTTTGCATTTTTGATTACCTGTGCATCATTATTTTTGTATCAGTTTCTATTTTCCTTTAATTTATATATAAACAATTCCTCTGTAGGCCGCCACGGAAGGGGGGGACCTCGTGGAAGAGGACGTGGCTTTGGTAGATCCAATGAACCGATTGAGGCAGCTGTATAAGGAATGGAACCTTAATGCCAACATCCCAAGGATGGATGCTCGTTACAGTCTGTCCCTCTTTATTTCTTGTCTATTTATTGTTGAGTTTGCTGGACTAATGTTAACTCAGTTAGGGTTGTTAATGTAGACCGTAGTTTGAAGTCAATTATCCTTTTTTTTCTTCTAGATGTATTGTAGGTGAGGTATTTTTACTTGTAATTCGTCTATTTGGGTTGAACAGTGCATTCTTTTATTTTTGGTTGGAGGTGTTTTTGTTTAATCCATTGGAACTGTGATATACTTAAATTTTAGGGTAAACTTACTGAATAGGCATAATTATACTAATATTTACCATCTAGTTTGAATTAGCGTTATTTTACAATGTCTCGGTCAATACTTGTGGAGATATTTCACACCTTTAACCGTCACAAATGTCCGTGTAATTTTACACTTGCATGTGAATACCACGTGCAAAGTTTCCGCATCTCTACCCGCTAGTGCAATATATGTTTTTTTTTTTTTTTTATTTTATAAAAACCAACGTTATATAAAACTTATATAAAATTGAAGAAGCATCTAAAATTGTTAGATAGTGATAAAATCACATGCAAAGTTGACAAACCGGATGTGGATCTAATTTCTGCCATGCTTCCCGTTCAGTTTAGTAATAATTAATAGGGGAAAATTGAATTATACGGATCCATAATTGGTTGGGGAGAAATGTATCCAGAAAATTTGATTGATATCAATGGTAGTGATAGACCGATGGATAGTTTGTAATTATTAAAAATTATATGCCATGTCAGGTGAAGATGGGTCATGTGATTGACACAGGGAGAGTATAATGCCATTGCATATAATGAGGTCAAACAAGGTGGTTCCATGTGATATTTGTAGGGTTTTGTATAAATTAATCAATGTTGCATACATACACGTATACGGTATATACTAATAGTCTATATGAATAAAATGAAAGATACTATATATGTTAGAAATTGTTAAAGTTAAGATTTTGAGAGGACGACAAACAGTATTTTTGTGAGAAAAATGCCAATAAAAAGTTTATTAGATTAAATCTTCTGTGTCGTTTAATCTTTTAAGTTATAAACGATATCATGTAGTCTCTTAACTTTGTAAAAAGAGTTAATTAAAAACAAATCATATTATTTTAATTATTTTTTTATTAAAATATTATTATGTTTTCTGTCAAATGATTAAACAAGAATAAAACATGAGTTTTTGATAATGGTAAAGTCATAATTAATATGAAAAAAAATTCATAAAATATTTGTTTTGAATATTTGTTAATTGCCATTATTTTATTTTAATATTTTAATATTTTTTTAATTTTTATTAAAAATTAAATGGTTAACTATATATTGGTTCATAACCTTTATCCAATAATAGAATTTGGTTTTTAATCTTTTTTTTTTTGTATACAAAATAGTCCCTAATTTTTTTGAATTTCAAATTTTTGGTCCAATTTGTATGAAATAGACCATTTTGTATGAAATTGGACTAAAAGTAAGAAATTCTAAAAAATTAGGGACCATTTTGCATAAAATTGAACTAAAAATGTGAAATACTAAAAAATTATAGACCATTTTGTATGAAAAAGAGGTTGAGAACTAAAGTTTATTATTAAATAAAAGTTAGGGACCAATTGAGTAGTTAACTCAAAATTTAAATATACATATTTAAATAATTTTTTGTTTGAACATTATTATCGTTAATTTTTTCTTAAATAATTTCATATTAAATTTCATTTTCATCCTTATTAAAACTCATATTTTAATTGTATTTTAAATACTTGATAAAATAATAATAATATTTTAATAAAAATATCATTAAAATAATACAATTTGCTCTTAATTTGTCCTTTTTATAAATTAAAGGTCTATTGGGTCACATTTAACTACAGAATTTTGATAAAATCTAATACTTTAGTGCTTGTATGATCGCACATAAACTTGTATTTGCTGGGATCTAAGTTCTTCCCAATTAAAGCAATAACCTTTTAATTGGTAAAAAGGTTATCAGGTGCGAAAGATACATATGAGCATAACTCCATTTTTTAAAGATTACCAATTGAGTGCTAACTAAAGGGAGATTCTGAGTTTCAATTTTTCGACCTCGCATTTACCAATAATGTACAACCCAGTTGGTCATATTTTTTGTAAGTGTAAGTTTCATTCATCATGCAATTTAATACTTAAAATTTAACAATTCAAAGTTATTAAGGTTGAATATAAAACCTAAACTCGTTAAAAATTATTTAAAAAGTAACGTAGATATGAATTAAATCCTAGAGTGATAATTTTTATCATTCAGATTATAAATATTATTATCCTTAAAAAAAATGTAAGTACTTTTGATTTATTCACGGCTCTTACGTTAGGAAAACCATGTGGGTGTGTGGATGAAAGAAGAGTAAGAGAACGTGGGAATAATTGAGTGAGGCTCTGAAACCCTTTTCAGACTTTGTCATATACATTATACTCATCTCAATTTAATGAGAAAACACACATATCATGCATTTTAGTTCTCTCTGGTTTTGCAGAGCTCCCATGTGAGTTTTGTTTCACAAGTGAGTCTGGTCCCTTATTTAAAGAAACACCCCCTTGTGCTTTAGAAACTTCAATAAATGTAAATACAATCCCAATTCTTTTCCTATCCACCTTTTAACATCTCCTTCCTTAATTTGATCACATCTTCATTATATTTGTCTACCTATTTGAGCTAGCTTAACAAGAAATGGCAAAACTATTTGTTTTTGCGTTAACAATATTATGCAGTGTCTCAATCAAAGTTATTGCATTTTCACCATCTGGCTGGACTAAAGCTCATGCTACTTTCTATGGAGGAAGTGATGCCTCAGGAACTATGGGTATGTATGTAAATCCTTGAAAATCTTACTAACACTTTGAAATTTGCTCTCTTTTTTCAAAACCCAGAAGCCAATTTGCACTTAATATTGCTAAAGTTTCAATTTTTGTTAGTAAAATCTAAAATAAAGAAATGGGTTTTGCAGGTGGGGCTTGTGGGTACGGCAATTTGTATTCAACAGGGTATGGTACAAGAACTGCAGCTCTAAGTACTGCCTTGTTTAATGATGGAGCTTCTTGTGGGCAATGTTATAAGATCATTTGTGACTATAAAACAGATTCTAGATGGTGTATTAAAGGAGTTTCTGTTACCCTTACTGCGACTAATTTTTGCCCTCCTAATTTTGCTCTTCCAAATAACAATGGAGGCTGGTGTAACCCACCACTTCAACATTTTGATATGGCACAACCTGCTTGGCTAAAGATAGGCATTTACAAGGGTGGGATTGTCCCTGTGTTATTCCAAAGGTATTATACTTTGCTGAAATTACCCTGTTTGGGGTCAAATTTTAGCATATTTTTCAAAGACGATGATGAGTTCAGCAAATTTTTAATGTAGAATTTGATTGTCTGAAATTTTTAAAACCTGCATAGAAAGGAAAGTTCAATATGTGTGTATAACTTTTACAACACGTGTTGAAATTTCACATAGATTTGTAGCTCATTACAACTACGTGTGGAATTTTCACTGAAAATTGGGAAAATGAAAAGTAAATGAATATTATAAGACTAACTCAAGCTAGATTATAAATATTAGTATAACATTTTGTAAGTTTCCTAATATTTTATATTTTTGTGTTCATTGAGTCCATTTAACATAATTGTCATCCAAAATATATAAAGCTACAAAGATGTACATGCATGGTGGGGTTGTGGTGTTATTGGACAAATGTTAAATTTTCAAGCACCAAGCTTGAAAATGCGTGCTTATGATTTGGGATTAAAAAAAAACTGTTATTGTAATTTATACAATTGATAATTACTATACATCACAAAAATATTACAAGGTATAGTTTCATTTGAGACAACTGTGTGAACTCAATTGTATTATCCAATCACATTGTATCAATTAATTTGAGATATATTTTAAGTTTATAATATTTAGACAAATCACATAATCAATTTGAAAGTTTAGAAGCTCAATTTGTAGAAGTTTGCAATGAGATTTTGAATTTGATGAGTACTAGTTATGAATAATGGTAAATGGGATTTGGATGTGCAGGGTTCCATGCAAGAAACATGGAGGTGTTAGATTCACAATAAATGGAAGAGATTACTTCGAGCTTGTTATTATAAGCAATGTGGGAGGAGCTGGATCAATTCAATCTGTGTACATTAAAGGAACAAAAAACGATTGGATGGCTATGTCTAGGAACTGGGGAGCTAACTGGCAATCAAATTTATATCTCAATGGTCAATCTCTCTCCTTTAAGGTTACTACCACTGATGGACAAACCAGACAATTCATCAATATTGTTCCTTCTAACTGGGTTTTTGGCCAGTCTTTCTCTAGTAGAGTACAGTTTTGAGATTTCAATAAGTTCTTTGGGGTTCAAGAACTTTGATCGAACGGCAGAGGCGTGTTTGTCGTTTTTCTGAAGCAGCCCGCCACTTATTTATTTTTGGCTTCGTTAACCAAAAATGAAGAGATGTGTTTGTTTTACTAGTGGTTGGTAATGAAGATGAACTGATGAAGAGCAAAAGCTCATGAACTTAGATTGACGTAGTTTTGGTACGTTTTTCATACTTGAGAAGAGTACTTTTGTATTTGATCTCTAGTACTGAGCAAAAGTGCAAAATCCATGCTCTCGTTAATGTTGGAGTTGTCAAAACAATTATAACAAGCTTATTATGAACTTTAGCTGGTAGAAATTTAGGTAAATGAGTTTGTCGCTTCAGTTGTAAATTTGTAATGCCTATTATATTTTTAAAATAAATAATTTTATTTTAAATTATCTCTACAAATTTTAAAAAGTAATTGAAAATTTTTAATTACGGATCAAATATACCTAAAAGGGGGTGAATAGGTTATTTTTAAGTTTAACAAATATTAATTATGTAACCTAATCACAACGGCCAGACATGCAATCGCGTGTAAAGATAAAATGCGGAATAAAAAATAACACACGATATTTTTAGGTGGAAACAACCTAGGCCACTCCAATGACCTAAGAGAAAAACCACCGGTCTACCGGACCACCTAACTATCCACTATGAAAATCAATGTTTAATTACAACCATAGGTCCTAGAACTACCCTTCACAGATAGATCCCCTTTCTGTAATTTACTTACGAGCCGTCGCTCCTTTCATAGCCTCCACAAGCTAGGTGTCTGGATTCGGACCAACGTTCCGATCTACTTGAGTCCCACAAGATCAATCGAACCCGTCAACTTCGGTAATTTTGAGTCACACGAAATACCGAACACGTCACCTGAAACGTTAGCACAAATAGCACAAGTACAAAGTGTATCCTAGAGCGGATTCAAACAATGAAAAACTCTAACTAGCAGATTCAACAGCATACGATGTAAAAACAAATAAGCTAGTAAACTCTAGAAATATCATGCAATTCTAAAATATCATGAAAGACAATTAGGCACGTGAATTATTCAAACATAACCACACAGTATGTTTGAACAATTAAAAAATAAGAAAGTGTCTAAGCTTAAAGATGAAGAGAAAAATGTTTTTCTTAGAAGCTCAAATCATATATCGAAAATATTAGTTTATGTGTGGTTGATTATTATGCACAAACAAGCATCACTTATATAGAGTCCAATTTAACTTGAAAGAGGATTTGTAATAGACTACGACTCTACTCATATCAGGATTTAGTTCTCAAAAGAATTCTACTCATACAATGATTCTATTCATATTAGGATTTTGCTTACACAAGAATTCTATTCATACAAAGATTCCAACTTTCACAACAATTCTACTCATATAAGGATTTTGCATTTAATATTAAATGAGTCAAATTGGTAAAAGTAACATATGGGTCAAATTAAAAAGAGTTGTAGAAGAACTGAAAAAGAGACTCGATCGATCTAACTAGATCTCGATTGATCGATCCAAAGCCTCGATCGATCGATCCAAAAACTTCGATCGATCTAACCATGCAATTTCAAACCCGAGAGCAGTTAGACTGAAGTCGGTCTATACTCGATCGATTGCACATGCCTCGATCGATCGAAGACCTCATTCGATCGATCGATCAACACATGACTCGATCGATCGATCGATCAATTTTCTCGATCGATCTAGTTCAACCCAAGAGCACCTAGATCGAAGTCGTTTCACGCTCGATCGATCTATAACTCGATCGATCGAACTATACACTCGATCGATCGACCAACATATGCACAATTTATTTTTCGTTACGATCCATACTAAGTGTAGTGCACAATTGTGTGAAGATGTATGCATGATAGAATATTTTACCTGTCATATGGGCATTGCAAGCTTGGTGACTCCATCATCATGTATCGTCTGATTAAACGGTGAACTCTTACTCTAGATTACAATCAAACATTTTTTCCACGAAAATTGCCATTACAAAATAAACCTTACAGTAATTATTAAAATAAAATTTTAAAAAAATTTAATATAAAAAATTTTGTATTTAATTCAATATTTTTTATAACATATTTAATTCAATATTATTAAGACAAATATATTGACACAAAATTTTTTATTGCTACAAAATATATATGAGTTATTTATTTTGTAATTATAAATAATTACTTTTTAGTAATATTATTATTAGATAAATTTATTATTAATGAATAATATACATGTTATTAAATAATAAAAAAGATGAATGATTATTCACTCTTAATTTTATTATATAAAGAACAAAAAATCTTACACGTCTTAAATTATTAAATGTATTTAAGTTTTTTAATGATCTTTAATTTTTTTTCTCAAATATTTAAGATTATGCAAAATAAGAACAAATAAGCATAGTAAAAGTGTTATGTCTTTTTTTTTTTTAACGTTTTTTATGGACATGTATTTTTTTGTGTTTTTTTTATTCTTGAAGTTCAAAATTTATATTATTTATATTTTTTTTATTCAAATTTTAAATATAAATGTTTAATTTTATAGATAATTTTAAACTTTTTATTTTAGTTTAAAGTTTTAAAACTCTCAATTTTATTCTATTAGAATTAAAATAAATATAATTTCTCAAAATGGTACCTTTTACATACATATTTATTAACTTAATTTTTATAATATATTATTTATATTCGATATAAAAAATATTTTAATATCATTCATTAATTCTTATCTATTAATAAAAGTTTAATTTATAAAAAATATTTAAAGTTTTATTTTTATATTTTATCTTACGCCATAAATATCTTTAAACGAACTTCCCTTTTATTGTCTTTTTATTGCTGTTTAACATCTTTCAAGAGTCGTTGCTTTTGCCAATTGCTTAGCGGATTGAAATATGTTCTAGGCATAATGTGATTTTAAAACTCGTCCCATGTTTTAAACAAATGCATTTGTAATTAATTATTCCAAAAAAAAAAAAAAAAAATTGGTTGTGAAATTTGTAAAAAACAATATACTTAATTTATTTGATAGTAATTTATGATAATAAAAATAATATCTAAGAGTATTAAATATAATTTAATTAGATAAAGTTCAACATTAAATAAATGTTAAATGATAGTAGTTTAATTTAATCAATATTTAACATAAAATAATAAATTATAATTTTCTTAAAGATTAATAGCATGTAATAACCTGGTTACCGTGACTGGGTTTCACTACTGACCTCTAATCCCTCCCCCCTGTACAGCGCACTCCTTTTTTTTTTCCTTCTTCTTCTCTGTCCCTTTTAATTCATTTTTTAAGCCTTTTTACTCCCTTTTTTTATTCCTTTCTTTTATTGTACCTTTTTTTTTTTCCTTCTTTTATTTGAGTTAATCTAAAAAAAAAATTCATCTATTTTTTTATATATTGATATATTTTTTTGTGTTTAATTAAACATATATATTTTTTTGTTATAATTAAACATATATATTTTTCTATATAATTTAACTTTTTATACTTAATAAAAAGTAAAAATTATTCAAAAAAAGACATATGTGTTATATCAAAGAAAAATTATATGTCGCATAATAGAAAAAAAAAATGTGACATCATATGTGCCAATTTTGGAAAAAAAATATGTTATCTGTTAAAAAAGAACATATGTGTTATCTACTAAAATTGAACAAAGGTAGGGTGGGAGTTATTTTTTAAACAAGTTGAATAAAAAGTTCATAAAAAATCAGAGGATTTTTTTAATAGTAAAAATATATGAATTAAACCTAAAAATATTATTTTTTATGATTATAAATTTTAATAATATTATTTTTATTATTTTTTAATTTATTTTTGCTATTGTGTGGTACTTTGTCGGTTTATTCTTTGATTTAATATTTGGGCCAAAGTTTTTTCAAATTTTAATGGGTCGGCCCAAAGTTTCCTAGGTGTATTATGTTTTTTATTTTTATTTTTAACGTTAGACATTATAGAGGACAACTAGTTACGATGAAAACAAACAACATCTAATAATAATTATCAAATTAAGAAAAGTTCATAAGAAAAGAAAATAAATACTTACCACAAAGCATAATTACTCTCATTCAGCTGCATATTAATTAGCAAAATAACATATTCAATTGAGTTCATTTTAGTTTGGAATAAGGTTTTATATCGCATTAATTGGACTAAATAAATTGATAAATTAATTAATTTTTTCATATTAACAATATTTCATAAAAAATTCACAAAATTAATACCAAATTATTAATCAAATAGATCAAAATAATACCCTTACTTATAGCTTTAATAAAATGTAACAAGATAAGAAGATTTTATTATATCATCTGCAATCATTGCTAGTAACTTCATCGAAATTTTAACTACAAATTTATTTAATTTTGCAAATAGAATATGTCTATGGGATCAATTCTTTTTTGCATATCTATTTTGGAAAAAACTTTAGTAGAAAACTCACATTCATGCAAAAAAAAAGAAGAAGAGGGTTTTGCGCTCTCTAGCTCCTCATTGCACAATGAGGAAAAATGGCTCTCTTGAATGCTTTTGTGATTGAGATTAAATCATTAAAATTGGTAGTTAAAATATCATTAGCACACTCTCAAACAAAAGTCTTCAGTTTACTAGGTACTTTAAGAACCAAAACATTTTTCAAAAATCGTGTCTTTGTTATTTTTCCATTAAAGTGTTACCTAATGCACCTTTCTCATTTAGCAAAATAATCTTTCTATATTCAAATTTCAAGCCTATAAAAAGCCTTTGGGCACATTTTATGGGCAAATATTTTTTTTTTTTTCCCAATGCGTAATAATAAAGGGATGGAGATTTAAAATCACAATTAAATGAATATGCATCACACCTTCTATGACCTCAATTGAAGAAGTGGCGGGGAGATATTTTTTGTTGTGAGAGATTAATACTCATAGTGATAAATATATTAGAAGCTACTCTCTTTCTTTCTCTCTCTTTTATTTATTTATTTTTTTGTAAATAGAGCACTTTAGCCACCTTCTTCTTCTATTTGCTTATTCCAAGTCACTTAAAATTTCAAAAGAAGTAAATTTACTATGAGTTATATTATTGTATTCAAATTAAAAAAAAATACACACATAATAAGGGACATTGTTGGAAATAAACTAATCTCTTTCATAGGCTTTCATTTTCTAACACAACAATCTCATTTTTAAAAATATCTTATATTATATGCAAGTTTTTTTAAACAATAAATCAACTTTATAAAGTCACATGATTTCACCTTTTAATTTTGGTACATATCTTTTGTTAAGAAAGCAAATGGCTATTTAACAAGCATTTTTGTTAAATTAAAACTTTAGGTTAATCATGTGTCTAATTAATTAAGTATTTTATTTAATTTTTATAATTATTGACAAATTTAATAATAAATGAACATTATTATTTATAAAATATATCACCATCTATACTAGTTTTTATTTGTTATAGTTTAGTAAGTCCGACTGTACTTACCTTACCAATCACTGAGCCACATCTTTTATGATATATCTTACATTCATAGCAGTTTTTTTTAGTAAATAGTTTTATTCTTCTTATAAAAAAAATTTAATTGTATGGCATAATCATTTTATAAATGGAGTTTTATTTTAACCGCCTTAGAAAAAAAATGCATATTTTTTTTATTATGTAAATGAACATATGTTTTTTAATATTGTAAAAAAAATAACATATATTTTTTAACTTTGTAAGAAATAAGCATATTTTTTTATTAAGAGAATTAAAAATAAAACTAATTGAATAACTAAATTATTTATGTACTAGAGAAAAAATACTTAAATGCTCAAAAACCAAAATGTGGATCCATGTAGCTTTATGAGGTTTATTTTTTTATTTTTTTAAAGAACTTAATTACACATAATATGAAATTGTTATATTAAAAATAATAGGAACAAATGAAAAAAATTAGTTAATTTTTGACAATGTTCTTTATCATGTGATCGTATTTATTTTTAATTTAATTATAATAATATAAATTAAAATAAATTTATTTATTTAAAAAAAAATAAAATTTAAATCCAATAACTTAAAAAAATAACTCAAATTACTTTACGTTTAAAAAAAATAACTTTTAATACACTTATCATCTGATCAATGTCAATATAGAACCTTTGACCTATATATATATATATATATATAAAACCTATGTACTTATTTTAAGGGAAAAAAAATTAATTAAATTTTTTACTTGATAAATAAATAATTAAAGTACACCATTAATTTAAAAAATAAAAACAAACAAATGATATTTAAGCATGTAAATTTAATTTGATTATCTCAAAGGTGAAATAGCTCACTCTAATTTGATCCAGCTTGAATAAATTCAACTCAATCTTACATAAATAATTTCAAAGTTAAGGATTTCTAGAACTCAACGAAATATGTGTTAAATAAATTTTACAAATATTTACTTACCTTTTACAATTTGATGATATTATTTTATTATTTATTATATCATTTAAATTAAAAAATTAGTTTAAATTAATTCAAAATTCAAATTGTTACTCGAACATACTTGAATAATGAGTTTAGGATATATATAGGGTTTACATCTAATAGTAAAAAATATAAAAATAATATGATACAAAAATAATTTTTTTTATTATATATATGTTACAAAAAAAAATGTAAAAATTATAACAAATTTTTTTTTTTAAAATATGAATGAAAGATTATGTATGTGTTACATAAATAACATTTTCATTATATACATATTACATACAAAATTTGAAAATTATAATAAAAAAATTCTAAATGTCTTAATTCAAGAAATGTATGAATGCAAAATTTTATACATGATACATAAATAGATTTTTAATTATGTACATATTATATAAAAAATCATAAAAATTATTTTTTAAATATGAATGCAAGATCCTATACATAGTACATAAATAACATTCGTATTATTTACATGTTACAGAAAAACATGAAAATCATAACAAGGAAATTATAAATATCTTAATGCAAGAAATATATAAATACAAGATTCTGTACATGATACGGAGAAAACATCTTTATTTTGTACATGATACGGAGTAAACATTTTCATTCTATATATGCTACAGAAAAATCGTTATAATTTGATTGTATTAGGCTCTAACTATATGAATGTATGTTCAATTCATATTTTTTAGAGAATATAAAAATAATATTTTTACTATGTATATGATACAAAAAAAAAATTAAATGTTGAGAGTATTATCAATAGTTGTCGATGAAGATTTGATGGTTATATGGGTAAAGATTAGATATAGAGTTATTTTAATTATTATATATATTCTTTTTATTGTTAAATATAAATATTTATTATATTTAATCTTTATTTCTAGAGAATTTTAGAACTAAATTTTGAACTTTTATTTAATTTAAAAAATAAATTAGACCCAATACTAGCCCGAAAATATGTGTGAGCTTTTAAAGTGCAATTCGATCTGGGCTTGAACCCGAAGTTAGCTCGATTCAACTAACGTTGCACTTCACATTTAAAAACAAAAATAAAAAAACAAAATAGAGCAACAGTTGAAGGGTAAAAGACTCATCTTTATGGGATTTGGATGTCGGCCAAAATTTTGGAACTTAAGAGGATGAAAGTGAAAACTCTATACCATTGCCAAAAAAAAAAAAAAAAAAAAACCACATATCACAAATTAGGAAACCAACAACTACAAAAAAAGGAAAAAAGAACAAAAAAAAAGAAACCAACAATTTCCAAATTAGCCCAACATAATAGAAAGGAAACTATTTTGTAATATTACATCCTTATTTTATATTAGCACAAAATATCTTAGTTGTACAACCAATCAACGCAGTGTATTTTACTTATTGTATAACTACATATTAACATAGACAATAAACATATATGGTAAACAAAAAGTATCACTTAACATAAACAAAAAGTATTTTTATCTCAAATTATTGTTAGACAATAATTAAGATAACAATCAATAATAAATTTTAAAAAATAAACTCGATCCAATTATTATTTGTTATATAACAAAAACTTAAAATAAATACAAGTATACAAAAGAACATTTAACTATTACAAATAGTTACAAGAAATTTCTACATGATAGAATCACATATAAATATAAGAAAAAATATAAATGACATAAAAAATACCATGATTTCATAAATAAATGTAAAAATAATATTTTTAAAAAATAAATAAAAAAAAACTTAAAAATAAAAACACAAGGAAAAAAAAAAAAAGACTTCTTTTATATAGTTCACATGGATGATCATGTAATTACATAAATAGCTACCACTAACAAAATGTAAATATGTCATAACTTTAGGGCTTAATCAAAATTATGAAAAGCTTAAGGCGTTCCCAGTAATTTGATCCTTAGGTCAAAATAAAAACCTCCAGCTGCCTGCCTAATTCTGCCTTACAAAACCAAAGAAAAAGAAAAAGAAAAAGAAAGAGAGAGAAAATAGTAAGAGTTTGTGTGGCGGAGAGGGGAGAGGGGAGAGAGGAGAGAGGGAGGGGGATGACTGAGTTTCTTTGTTGTGTTGGTTTAGAGTGATGGTGGATGCTTCTGTAGTCTCTGGACTTCGTGCATTCTACAAACAAACCCTAATTTACTCCTCATGTCAATCCTCTAATTCCCCTATAATTTTTTGCACTGACTTCAATTTAATTCATTCATCCGCTCTTTAAATTGATTGATTTATTTATATTTTTCTGTTCACGCTGATCAAGATTTTGGTTCCTTTTTTCGAACTCAAAACCCTAATTTGGAATGGCTATGGCGGCCGATGCTTCATCCGATCACAATCCTCTTCCTCCTCAATCTTCTCTTCGAGGTCCAGAATTAACCGATGATGGTAGCACCGTTGTTGCCGACAGTCCAAAGTTGACGTCACCATGGACTCAAGTTGTTCGAGGTGAGTCGGAATCAATCCCAGCCGTCAATCAATCTCCAGCTTCGTCTTCTTCATCGTTGTCTTCTCTGGCCACATCGATGCCTGATTTAGCCCCATTAGAAAATTGCTCTACTTCAAAGGTGGCTGCTTCTGCTGCTCCTGCTTCACCGACGCCGATTAACTCTGTAGCCGATGAAAAGTCCAATACTAACAACAACGGCATTGCGGCATGCTCTAAGAAGCCAGCTTGGAACAGGCCTTCAAACGGCGTCATTGAGGTTCGTAATGTAATGGATGCTGATTCTTGGCCTGCTCTATCGGAGTCTACTAGGGCTTCACCTAAACCCTCAGCTGATTTCTCTCCTAAGCCTGTCACTGATGGATCGATCTCTAATTCTCAGGTTTGGTCTTTCTTTTATATATTTTTTATCTGCAATAAAAATTATGATTTGTTTTTAGAGCGAAGAATGAATATGAAACTTAATGTATTCCACATTCGTCTAGCATTGATAATGTTTCATCTGCCAATCTATGTGATTATTTCGATTGGGATCATTACTTATCTTTGTTTAATCGTACATGATATTAGCAGCCAGACAGAATTGCTTAATGGAAGTATAAATATTAAAAGAAAAACTTACATGCATGATCTCTTGTTTGATCACAGGGACCGGTGCCAACTAATTCGCCGAAGAAACAATCTCTTACTAATGCTAACCCTAATGCCACACCAAACCATGTATTTTCAGCTCGACAAAGACACTCAAGGCGTAGCGGTGGCAGTGGTAGCGGGACTTCAATTAGCACTTTCCCACGACATTCCCCCTCTCCATCACCGCCTCCACCTCCACTGTATCCTGTCTATCAAATGCCTCCTCCAAATGCTTATGGTAATTTGATGCCTCAATTACCTGAACCTTCTCCTAGAGGTTCTTTCCGAAGCAACCATTGGGAAACTAGACCTGTGGGGGGTGTCATTTCTCAACCACATGCAGCACATGATCATCGCAATTCTTCACGCAGAGGAAATCTTGGTCCCCACCACCAAGCAGATGGTGCCTACCCTAATATTCATGGGACTAGGCGTGATCAAGATCGTGGGGGTCATGGAAATGCCAGAGATGCTCACATGCAGCCACATAGAGCTCCTCCAAGGGGCTTTGTAAGGCCTCCACCACCCAATGCCACTGCCTTCATTCCCCCATCACCTATGAGACCTTTTCCACATCCAATGCGTTATCAAGGTATATTTTCTTGTAAGTATTGTTTTTCTGCTTTTGTGGATAAAAGCTAATGTTTCTATTATTTTCAGAGTTTATATATGTTCCCACATTACCTTATGAGCCCATTAGAGGTGTGATGCCATTCATTAGTCATCCTCCAGCTCCTAGAATGCTTTTTCCAGTTGCTGAACCTTCTCTGCCTACCTTGATAGTTAATCAAATTGATTATTATTTTAGGTACTCAAGTTACTTTACTGGCTTCTGTTCATTGGTAATTTTTGTTGAACTATGCTACTACTTGTTTTATCGCTGAATTAATGCTAATTTGGTCATTTGTTCACCGCAGTGATGCTAATCTAATAAAAGATGAATTTTTGAGGTCAAACATGGATGGCCTAGGATGGGTTCCAATATCTTTAATAGCAAATTTTCCTAGAGTAAGTTATTTAATTGTCTAAACTACTTTCTTTCCGTTTTCTTTGGGCATATCTTAACCATGAAACATGTAAATATGGACATTATTTTTATTCTTCGACTTTCATCATCACCTAATGTCCTCTTTGAGGTGCTTGTGGAATCACTCAAATTTTGCAGAACATCTTAATCATGTTATGCTTAGAAATGTAACTTAGCCATTGAGCAAGTTACATAAACAGAAAAATAAATAAATAAAAAGAGTGGTTGCTATCAATCTGAAATTAATATTTATGGTTAGTAATGTCAAATATTTAAGAAGCATTTTAAATAAGTTTAAACATTTATAGAAGTATTAGCTATTTATAACCTGAAATTACAGTCTTTAGTTTTTTTTGCTTGATATGTAAATGGATTTGCAAAATGATGCTGTGATGTATGAAATTGATTTGTCATGGAACTTGTGGAGTACTTGTTTGGAGCTCTGCTTTGAGCTCCAACTGGAACTTCAAGTGAAAAATATTTCTTTTATTTGCTTATATTTCTATTTTGTCATAGCTTTTACACTTGTTGATTGCTGATTCACAAGCATTACACTTTCTGCAGACTAGCTTTGATGATACATGTCTGCTTTTCCAATATATGGTAACATCTTTAGGCTGTACCAATCAGTTTGATGGCTATGCTGTACTTGTATTATTAATACCCCTAATGCTTTACCTGTTTAAGTTCTTATGATAAGATGATTAAGATCATCAGCGTAATTAGCCCATATATCTTATGATTCTATGGAGCACTCTCTTCTACATTTCATGTTGGAGGTTTATCTTGCTTTTATATGTGGGTCGCACCCAAACAAGAACTCATCTTCCATACTCTTTGTTTATTTGTTTTTTCAAGCACCGTGTGCATTCGGTTTTGAAGTCTTCCTGTGCAACATTGCTTCCGGCTTGAAAGTTCACCTCTTTATAATTCTGCTGTTGGTTATCTTAGTTTGGTGGCACCTAATTTATAAATTCTCTCTAGTTATCTGTGCACTTTCTTTAGTTTCCAAAGAAAGAAAATTTTGTGACCATTTTTCCTGACACATTCCGTACTGTTTTTGTTGTTGTTGCTTGGAGTATTATTCTGTTTTCTTAATTTTTCCTTTTTGAAATTGCTTCTGTGAAGCCTCAGTGCCCTTCGAGTTGTATGATGCAGTCATGAATAATGTATTTTTTGTTGTGATATTGTTGCGACTTGTATCTTAAGCTAAACTGTTGTTTCTGACTTTCTGTTTGTTGATAAAATTCTCACTTATTGCAACACAAAGTTAGCAAGCCAAGAAAACAGCGGAGACCTATTGGTTTAATTGCGTGAGTAAATAATTTTTAGCAGATTTGGTTTTGTATTTTTGTCTAAACCACTCTCTTGTAACTGGTTAATAGTATTCATACTATGTTATCGAAGTGATTCCTCGTTCTAGTAATATGTTTCCTTGCAGAACAGCTGTGTCTCTATAGAAACTCTCCTTTCATTTGATGTTATATGCATGGAGCTCCATTCTGTGTGGCATTTTTTGTTTCTAAAATTAAGTGCTTAGTCATGGAATTATATAAGTTAAATTCTAAAATAAGATTCCAGTTTATAAATTTCATTTTCTTTGTTGCTACAACCAGTTTATAAATTTTATATATCTTATCATATCATTATGTCCACATGGGGATTTGATACTCTATTTTTGTATGCAGGTGAAAACTTTGACAGACAATGTCCAAGTGATATTAAGCTCGTTAAGAGCTTCTACTATTGTGGAAGTACAGGTGGATTTCATTCTTATATGGTTTTTAGTGGATCCTGCAATGCATTGTTTGAAAATGGGTTCAGACTTTGTCGAGCATGATGTTTTTTTGTTTTGTAGATAATATCATTCGAAGTTAGAACGGTTACATAGATGCTTGAAAATAAAAAGAGACAAATTATTAGTTAGAACGGTTATATCATGGATTTTGCGCTTATTGATGTGTACCCTGCTTTTGGATTTGCAGGATGACAAGGTGAGGAGGCGTAGTGAGTGGATGAAATGGCTACCAACCTCTTTACGACAATCAATCGATTCAGGTTCATTATCCCCTGCCAATTCGAACTCTGATACACTCTCTGCATCCTTTGAAAAGATTACAATGGAGGAAACAGATATTGGCCATAATAGCGTAGCAAGTAAGACAGATACTAAGCCTGAGATTGGTTCAGAAAACTGTTCCATAGAGCCAACTACTCAGCGTGAATTTCCCAATGGGGAAATTACTCAAAATGCATCTTCAAGTTGAAGATTATGAATCCATGGCACCACAAAATTCTGGTATCCTCCTGTCAATAGTGCATTTGTAGTTTGAAGAACGTGGAAGGGTGGGGTTGCTTTAGAAGGTGTCATCATCGTACATTTTCATCTCTGATTGCTTCTTGCCAATTTCAGTGGTATTCTGATGAGGCTGATAGACGGAAAAAAAGAAAAAGAAAGAAAGAATAAAATTTACCATTTTAGTTATAAAGAAAAGAAGGGATGTTACACAAAACAGGCTTAGTTTATTTATTGAGGAAGGATTTTGAGTTTATTGATTTGTATAGTCTGGTTTTTGCTATGATTTATTTATTTATTTTATTTTGGTGTTTTGTTTTATTTGCCTGATGTTTTCTGGGACATGGGTGGTCATCGAATGAGAGGGTTGTAGGGCATTCTCATAAGTTAAGCTTAAGGATGCGTAAGCAGATTTTCTGGACAACTATAAATATTTAATGCCTCCTCATACTGCAATGCGTTTTGTGCCAAATGATATATTAATTTCACACCTAATTTTTTTTTCATGAAAATTTCCCTCTTAAATTATTTGACATAATTAGTTAGAATTTCAAATTATGAGTCTTACATGATCGTTTCGCATGTTTCAAGTTTTCCGGAGTTTTTTTGGTCATGTTCCTAGATCAATTTTTGCGTATTAAAAATCTGATCATTGAAAGGGATAGTTATTGAGCGAATAAATCAACTTCAAAGTGGATTTGTTGGGCATGGAGTGTTATGACCTGTGGCTGCCTGGTGTGGGCGGATCCTCCGTTGTGGTAAGTAAACAGGAAACCCGACTCTACCTCTACGAACTCAAGGATGAAAGGCTACACAGCATTGAGAAGAAGAAGCGGTGTTAAGACTGCAGCTTTTTGTAGTGCTAGCAGGAATGCAAGTGAATGAATTCCATCTAAATTACGATTAACAATAGAATATTGATTCATTCAAGAATTTCAACAAAATATATATTAATTTTATATATTTTTATACATATACATTTTAATACTAAAAATACAAGACTTTGAATGAGATGGCTATTGTTTACTAGTGTGTGTGTATATACACATCCTAGTAAAATACACGTTTATTACACATAATTTTTAATTATATATATTTTTTAAAAATAATTTAAACATTGTATTTTATTCTTCATTCATTATAAACTTATATGTCTAATTTTTTTATTATATAAATATTTGAAAAAATATATATATTTTATATATAAAATAATTAATTTTTTGAAAATAAAGATAAAATGTATTAAAAAATCTATAATTTCTTAATTAATTTTGCGAATAAAAATTTCAAAAAATCTTAATAAATAATATTTAGAACAAAATTATAGAGAGAGATATGATAACAAAATAAAAATAAATACGAGAAACATTAAAAAAAAAAAAAAAAATAGATAATTGATTGTTAACGGGTGGCGCCTGTTGAAAAGTGCGTGAGGTCATCTACCAACCAAGTAGGCCATGGACAAAAATGGTAAACTGAAAGAAATGTGAGAAAGGTATCAAGCAGATTCACGCCCAAACAGGTTTATTAGTATCCAATAAAGTCGAGAGTAGAGATGTAATTTAAATAAAAAATAATTATTATTATATAATCCTAATAAAAATCTATATCATAATTCCATAACGTGGTTTATTATTAAATAATCGGATAAAATTTTTCAAAATATAAATTATCAAGAATATTATCGATCAAAATAAAAAATAATATACAAACAAATATATATAACAATAACATTTTATTTTCCTTTAAAACATGTGATAAATAGCTAAAAATAAAAATTAGTATCAATATTATAAATAATTTAATGGGTAATATTATTTTAACATTTTAATTTTTTAAACTAAATATACTTTTAATTAAATATTAAAAATGGTTAAACGTAAAATCAGCTACGATTATTAACATAATCGTCCACATTCCTCCTGCGCCAATTTTATGTTGAAGCTGCTAAGGATTTTACGAGTCAAATTACAGGCAATTTAGAAACTTTGCTTATGAATCACAGTCCAATTCCAAAGCTGCTAAGGATTTTAAACTTTGCTGGCTGGGCGCTAGGTCGTCCTATATTTTCTCAAGGGATATTTAAGAGGGACGAAGGAATATAGGGTGCCAAACAATGTGAAATATTAATTTGCCTACATTTTTGTATTTATATTAATTATATTATAATAAATAACAAAATTATTTAAAAAATTCAATAATTTTTACCACAACATCTTATAATATTATTTATGTGGATACAATAATGAATACAAATTTACATATACTTAGTCATTTTTGCTAAACAATTGTAGACGCCACTGTGATCTTAATACTCATAATCACAAACAACAAATAAAAAACTAATTGTGACAAAAGAGCTTTCATGAAATTATCATAGAATTTATATTTTCTTTATCGTCTGATTTGCGTAAGTTTCCATGACGCTCTCCATATATAGAACCACAGAAAAGCAGGCAATTGAATTTTGCGTAAAAAAGACCAGTGATGAGAATGTGAAAGCAGTTGAGCTTGCTGTGTGAGCCAAACTTTTAATTGATGAATTACTTGTTCAGAACAGTTCGTGAGATTCGCATGGCATTCATTGTTCGTAATTGTTTTTTGCTTGTTGATCATTTAGTGGGATTTCTAATTTCTATGTGATACATAGGCAAAACCACTATAACTTTGTTGCTTTATAATACAGAATTTCACAATAATGAAACCTAATAGGCGTGCCCAAACTAGATCTTCTTCGAGTGTGGTTTTTGTCATTGTCCACCATGTATCCAATAGCCATACTATTTTTTCATTCTTGTTTATTTATTTCTTAAGCTTAATACAGAGACCTTATCCATTCATACAAAACATTTTATTTATTTATTTATTTATAATGGTGAGTCTTATCAATAAAACCAGCAAGTGAACCGTAATATAAAACACATGGATGCATTCAGTGATAGAGGTAGAATTTTTTTTTTTAGAAGAGTTAAAATTTAATTTTTTTAATATAAAGTAAAAAATTAGTAAAAATTATAATAAATTATACTCAATCTAACAATAAATTTTTTCATATCATATTATAATAAAGACCTATAGTTAGCACTAAAAAAATATAGAGTTAACATATTATAATTAACTTATAATGAAAAATAAAAAAAAATATAATAAACTTATTATTCATGAGTAAAATAAATTTATTAACTAAAAAATCTAAGCAAATAAAAAGTTCAATCAAATACCCTAAAATTTATAATTGTTAAAATTAAAACTAAAATAAATATATGAAAATATAAAAAATAAAATATGATTTAGAATTTTAAGCTTGAGACTATATTTAAAAATATATGTTTATAAATAATATAAGAATGATTAATAATAATAAAAATAATAAAAATTTTATATACAAAAATTTCAAATAAATTCTAAAAAATTATTAAAATAAAATATCAAATAATATAATATTAGATAAATTTAAAATTAGGGTTCAAATAAAATAGGATAAATATAAACTTAAAAGCTTTAATATGAAGCTTGTCATATACTTATTTTTTAATTTTATTTTTATAATGTTGAATTTAAAGTTAAATATGTAAACATTTTTTAGATTATTACATTTAAGAAGAATTTTTATATATTATATGACTTTAATTTTATTTTTGTTACTAATAGTTACCTAATACATTAAAAAATTATATATTTAACTATTTTATTTACAATTCATGTCATTTTTATTAACGTATTTGTTTAATATTGTTAATATATACTAAAATATGTACATAAAAATTAGACATAATATATTACTATAAATAAAATATTTATTTAATGCTAAAAATATACATATAATTAATTTTTTGTAAAAAAGTTAACCAGAACTGTAGCCCTGTCCAACCCCAGGATGCATCAATACACTTCAAAAATTCTTTATTTATTTATTTATTACAAACACTTGAAACATTCATTAAATATAAATCAGAATTACAATTTTAGATAATAATCATCCTAAGAAATGCATCATGACTTCACAACCACAATCAAGATATGCAAATAGATGTACGTTCAATAAATCTGTGATCAAATATACTTGAGTTTTACTTAATAGCTCTGTATTATAATTCACTTTAATGCTGAAGTAATGAGAATATTAAAATAGCACAAATTGTACATCAAATGTACCCATTCACTACATCAATAAAAACATAACAAACATCATTTGCATATTTCAAAACACATCGAAAAGAACAAGACATACAAAAAACACACATTAAAACAAAAACATTTAAACATCTAGTATATCCAAAATATTTATCTACCTCACTGGACACAAGAACTCTCCGAAAACAAACTAACGCCGTTAGCAATACAACCAGTGCTAGCTACTATCCACAGAAGCGAGTGGAGTACAATGACCACCAACCCTCGGCACTAAAATTTGAGCGCCATTGGTGGAACATAAAAAACAACAAAAAAAATCGGCCAAATGGCCACCAAAAGCAAGCCACAATCAACCCTAATCTAAGAGAGAAAAGAGAGAAAAAAAAACTTAGAGAGAGGGAGAGGGGGATGTTTAAACATACTTTAAAAATTCATGCAAAAAAGAATTCTTTTTCAGAAGAACTGATCACGGATTTCTTTTAATAATTAAAAAGCATAAAGAAAAATAGAGGATATATACAAAAAAGCACTTTATATATAAATGTTCTTTCTTAACGTTAGATTCCTCCAAAATGGGAAAAGCTTTAACATTCAAAGGGCATGAGACTATTGCCGTTTGCATTCAAAATTAGTGCTTAAAGATGTTTGACAAAAATTTCCATCTTTGGGTAATATCTTTTATCACTATCCAACTTCATAATGGTCTCCATCTTCCATATCTCTATATCTTTAACTCCACCACCACAATCACCAGATCATTAAGATCAGATCAGATTAAGAGTAGCGCACTTTCTGTGGATACTACAAATTAAGCTTAATGGCTATGCAGTGCGCGCACGACACCCACCCACCAACAAATAATAATCTCCACAATCAATAATCTTATTCCTCTTCTTCTTCTTCTTCTTCTATATAAAGCTCTCTTAGTTTGAGAAATTGAGATCCTCACATTGAAACACAAAGAGAACCCATTGAGAATATGAGAGTTATGAAAGGTATCTCAGTTGTTCTATCTTTAAGTTTGCTCTTCTGTTTCTCATTAGCTGGAGAAAGTAAAGCATCTCAAGCTAATAACAATGGAGTTTATATAGTGTACATGGGAGCTGCAGCTCCATCAAATCGTTCCTTAAGAAACGAACAAAACGAGCTTCTTAACTCTCTCTTGAGAAGGTAGTAATCATTAAATCTTTTGGCAAGTTTTTTAGAAAAAAATTATCTAAGTTTTCGTTTTGAACTTACATGGATATTCATTACTTTTTTAAGGCTTATTTATCCATTTAGTCCAAAACTTGTATAAAATTTTATAATTTGATCCATAATTTTTTAATTTATATAACCTTCCTAATGTTTCAAAATTTTAAAAATTTAATCCAAAATTTTAAATTGATTTAATAACATTATAAAGTTAAAATTTTAATTTATTTAGTCTCCGACCTATTTCAAAATACATAATTTTATTCTTAACTTGCGAAAAGAAATTATAACTTGGTCCTCAACCTTTCAAAAACATGATAGTTATGTATAATACTATTAAATCAATAGAGCAAAAATTAAAAATTTGGACTAAATTATATGAATTAAAATATTAAAAATTAAATTATAAGATTTTAAATAAATTAAGAACTAAATAAATAGATAAATTTTTTCTCTATTATGTGTAACCCAATTCAAAAGACTAATTCAGTGGATGGAAAGACTTATTCTTATAAATTGTACTGTAATATTATTTTTTATTAATACAAAATTTTAATTTAATACGTGTCTTATTACTAACAAATCCAATCACATTATAATTTTAACCTATTTAATTTATATTCTATCTATTTGATCACTTGTGTATGATTTTTTTTATTTATAAAAATCATGAATTCTCCGAACTAAAAAAGTTAACCAATGGATGAGAGGCTCATGACACTTATAAGCTCCACCATTATATTTACATTGAGTGGTAGACTATATCAACTAAAGCAGTGTAATTTATTTATTTTTTATTATAGTTTAATTTTTTTATTGTAAAAAATTGATAACACAAAAATAAATGACAAATTTTTATATTTTTATTTTTTTCTATCATTTTTACATCTTCTACAGACATATTAATTGCATAGATTATTTTTATTTTAAACATCAATGATTAAAAAATTATAATAAAATAAAATAAAATTAAATTAAAAATTAATTATTCGTTCTTATACCGTAACTTTTTATAACAAAATTATTAAACTAAAGAATAAAAAGACGGTTGTTGGACTTACCACATTTTCAAATATAAGAAAATAGATATTGAATTTGAAAAACAAACATAATGAAATTCCACTAAAGTAAGAGTACATTTGAACTTGTGGAATGTCTTACCGGAGAAACCCATCTTGCAAATGTCAAGATATATTATACGAGAAAAGTGTCAATGAGTTATCTTATATTAGATCATTTATATCATTTAATTTTTTAAATTATAAGTGATATTATTTGGTCCCTTAATTTAAAAAAAATGAGCCAATTAAAGAAAAAAAACACATAATTTTAATGATTTTTTAATTAAAATATTATTTTTTAAGAGGTCAATTAATGAAAAATTATATTATTTTAATGTTTTTGATATTAAAATCATGTATTTTGTCCTTAATTGACCAATTTTTTAAAAATTAAGGGACCAAATAATATCACTTATAATTTAAGAGATCAAATAATATAATTTAAAGGATCTTTATAGCCCTGCTACCTATATTATACTAATTGATAAAAGAAAATGTCTAGATATATTATGCATTTAACTTGAACAAGTCTAAAAATTATGATGCAGGAAACCAAAGGCAGTGATACAAACCTACAAACATGGCTTCTCAGGTTTCGCAGCTAGTTTATCGGAAAATGAAGCTCATTCCATTGCTCAAAAACCTGGGGTTGTATCCGTCTTTCGTGATCCTTTACTTCAACTCCACACTACTCATTCCTGGGATTTTCTTAAGTATCAAACTGAAGTCAAAATTGATTCAAATCCAAATTCAAACACGCCGTCTTCATCTATTATTGGTATCTTAGACACAGGTATATGGCCAGAGTCAGAGAGTTTCAATGACAAAGACATGGGTCCAATTCCTTCACACTGGAAAGGAACTTGCATGGAAAGCCAGGACTTTAATTCCTCCAACTGTAACAAGTAAAAAAAAAAAAACTCTCTCTCTTTTGCAATTACTCTATTTTAATTAATTTAAGGTCCAAAATAGTTAAATTAATTGGCCCAAAATAGCATCTTAGCTTATACATTACAAATGTACAAATTCTGTACGTTAGTTATATCATATATGTACCGATCTTAAATATTTTGGGGCCAATTAGTTAATTAAAACCTGTACATAGATTATTAATTTCGTAGATTTTTATTCATGTTGTTGTTTTAATAGAAAGTTGATTGGAGCAAGATTTTACAAAGATCAAGAGGAAGATAGTGATGAGGACCATACAGTAAGAGATAAAATAGGGCATGGTACTCATGTGGCATCAACAGCAGCAGGTGCCGCTGTGGAGGGTGCATCGTACTTCGGCCTAGCAGCGGGTACTGCCACAGGTGGCTCACCTGCCTCTAGGATAGCCATGTACAGGGTTTGCTCATCTGGGGGATGTCAAGGATCCAAAATCTTGGCTGCGTTTGACGATGCTATTGCTGATGGTGTTGATGTACTTTCACTCTCGCTTGGTGCACGGGCATATGCTCAACCCTCTTTGGACCAGGATCCAATTGCCATAGGATCATTTCATGCAGTGGAGAACGGGATTGTAGTGGTGTGTTCTGCAGGGAATGATGGTCCACTCGCCCAAACAGTCAGCAACAATGCTCCTTGGATTTTGACAGTTGCTGCCTCTACTATTGATAGAGACTTCGAGTCTAATGTTGTCTTGGGTGGAAACAAAGTCGTCAAGGTAAAAAAAAATTTCTTCATTATCTTACCTCTTTAAAAAAATTTAAGTTCTTAAGAAGGCTTAAAAGAGCTGGACGATAACCTCTGGAAACTTCAGGGAGGAGGCATACATTTTTCAGCTCTCAAACAATCTCCCGAGTATCCATTGATTTATGGGAAGTCTGCAATGAAAAATGGTGCAAGTGAAGAAGATGCTAGGTATAACTTCAAAATATGAAAAAATGAAAATATTAAAGTGTTTGATATTAATTTCTTTGTGAGAAAACGAATACACATATTTAAAAGATTGCTTACCATGTCAGAAACTGCGACGGAGATGCGATGGACAAACAAGCAGTTGAAGGGAAGATTGTCGTGTGTGAAACCACTGATGGTTATCCAACATATGAAAAGAGTGATGCAGTAATGAGTTTGGGAGGACTAGGTGTTATTATTGTAAGTGATGCAGCAAGGTTTGTGATAGATACATATGGCTCATTTGCAGGAACAGCAGTAAGTTTAAAAGATGCTGGAGAGATTTATTCCTACATTAATACAACCAAGTAAGAAAATCCATGTCCATTTAGAGCTTTCTAAATAAAGAATGTTTTAAAGAATCAATAGCTCAAGTCTATATTACTTGAACTCTTCATTTTCACAAAATATGCCGTGTTCAAACTCCAATTGGTGTAAATTTACATAAAATTAAAAAAATGGGCTTGTCTAATACTTTATGTATTAAAAAATTTACGACTCTCAATGTCCTAAAAGTGTACGTAACATAGATTAAGTTGTGTATGTGCAGAAACCCAGTTGCAACAATCTTACAAACAGTTACTGTGACCAAGTACAAGCCAGCGCCTGTTATGGCATATTTCTCAAGCAGAGGTCCATCAAAGAGTGCCAAAAATATTCTGAAGGTTTGGTTTTTTATTTAGCAAAATAATAATAATATATATATTCTTTATTTGTCATCATAATTATCTCTTCCAAAAGGAAAAAAAAAAGGCTGATCTTGCTTACCTGTTTTGCAGCCTGATATTACAGCACCTGGTGTCAACATACTTGCAGCGTGGATTGCCAACGATTCATCACAACAGACTCCTGCCGGCAAACAACCCTCTTTGTTCAATGTGATTTCTGGGACTTCCATGTCATGTCCACATGTTTCTGGAATAGCTGCTAATGTTAAATCTCAAAACGCTAACTGGAGTTCTTCTGCAATAAAATCAGCCATTATGACAACAGGTTAGAGCTGAAGAGCATACTCTTCCTTCTTCACTACTAACATTACTTTTTTAGTACTAACTCTTAACTGCTAAACATTTGCTGCAGCAACACAAACCAATAATATGGGAGCCCCAATAACAAAAGATACAGGTGATTTAGCCACACCTTATGATTATGGTTCAGGACAAGTAACAACTCAGGGACCTTTAGAACCGGGGCTGGTTTATGAAACCAGCACCATTGATTACTTGAATTATCTCTGTTACCGAGGGTATAATGTCTCAACACTGAAAGTCATCTCAAGAACGATTCCAAGTGATTTTACTTGCCCTGAGGACACTAGTGTTGAGGGCATGTCCAACATCAACTACCCATCAATAGCCATTTCGAAATATGATGAGAAAGGAAGCCGAAACATTACCAGGACTGTGACTAATGTAGCGGGTGATGGCGAAACGGTTTTCACTGCAACCGTTGATGCGCCAAGTGGTCTGAATGTCAAAGTGATTCCTGAAAAACTGCAATTTACAGGGAAAAATCAGAAGCTGAGTTTCCAAGTGGTATTCTCTTCTGCTGCTGCATCCTCACTGGGTTCAGACGCGTTTGGGTCAATTACATGGACAAACGGAAAATACAAAGCTAGAATTCCTTTTGCTTTAAGCAAATCGAATTAGATAGGACGAATCTGTCTTACAATTACACTATGTATGCTAATCTAAAAACAAATGCTGGTTTATAAAATGTAACAGCCGTCAAAGTGACTGTCGATCCCAAAATTATGCAAGAACACATAGTAGTCTTCTTGCCCGCTGTATCCATGCGATCACTGGTCACAATCATGAGCCAAACCCAAAAAATTGGAAAAGTAACATTTTGATTCCGGTGACCACAAAAATAACACGTCCGGCTTGAACACATGTTACATGTTTTGAATGCTATAAATTTTATGAATGTTATTTAAGTAATTTACTCAACAAAAAACCAGTGTCTGAAAACTAAGTCATCAACAAGTAGTTCCCGCTAAAAAGGTACCATTTCAAATTCTTTTTGGTTTACAAGAACAATTAACCATTCAAGAAGAAACCATATAAAGAGATATGGATAACATAATAATTTGAAATTTTGAAGAGAACGATAATTTGACTACATAGAAACGATTTTAAGATAAAAGTACTTCATTAATTAAAGAAGGTATATAACATAACAACATTACATGACTTGAACAGAATAAAAGTTAAAAAGGAAGGCCCAAAAGAGAAACACGCTTTTCTGTTTTTTCTTTTGGCTATAAGAGCAACAAAAAGAGCATATTATTCCCTTATAACATTCATTCAGGTCACTCAAAAGCCCATTGATTTTCCCGGCGAACTTCTTCCTCCTCCTCTGGTGTAAAGTCGTTCTTGATGTTGAATGACTTGCGAATTTCTTCAGGAGTTTTGCCCTTAATCATATCAGCCACAGTCTGGCAAGTCAGGTCAAGCAAGCTCTTGATGTTCAAATAATTTGCAGCCTACATAAACCCACAAAGAAAATCAAATTTAACACTATTATAATTCTGTATACCGAGGGAAAAAAAAACCCTAAATCGGAACAACATAAATAATACAGAACAAAAATCAGGACAAATTTTGAAACCCTAACAATAAAATCAGCACAATCGAAGAATAGAAAAATCAATAATACAAAATAAAATAATTGAAAGGATTAGGAGATCACAAAGGCTTACCAAGATGAGATCGAAGAGAGTAACCTGGTCAACCTTGACGAAGTCTTGGTCCCAAGCTTTGAGCTCCTCATCGACGGCGGGGATGCGATCGGACTTGGGGTAATCGACGTGCTTCTTGCAGTACTCGATGACCTTTGACAGGATCTTGCTGGTTACGTTAGGAAGTGGAATTCCATTGTCAGCGCAATCGTCTTCGATCATGTGCTTGATCGTCTGAGATTCCAGAGCCACCACCTCGTCAACCTCAAACGTTTGGCCATCGGAGCTCTTCAAGGTTATCTTCTTCCCTGACGACATGGTTTGAGCGATGTATGGGGTCGAAGAGAAAGTGAATTCAGATAGAAATAAAGGATTCAGATTTTGGGGGCAGAGAAAGAGAAGACAAATCCGACCGAAAGAGAAAAAAAAAAAAGAACTAATTATGGACAACTTAGTTTTTTACATATAAAAAAAAATGTTAATATTATTTAAATTTGTATTTATTATTATATTTGTATTATTTTAAAACTATCTAAAAAATTAAAAATTAAAAAAATAATTTATTTTATAAATAATTTTAACATATATTTTTTAAATAATATTAATATGAATTATGATACGAAGAATATGAATATAAAATTAGATATAAATTTATATATATTTAATATTATTAGTCAAAATATATATATATATATAAAATATGTAAAAAAATTTAATTTTGTTTTCTCTTTTTATTTATTTATTCACGCCACCTTTCTTATCTTTCAAAAAGAACGTTAATACTTTATATATATTTAAAATGATAAATTTATTAGTTGAAAGTACTAATTTAGCAGGGCTGAAAGTACGTGGATAGCCAAAAACGGTATCTTAGATAGAGAATCTCGCCCCTGTAATTTCTTTCAATTTTCTATTTATTTTTTTTATGTTTTCTTCATTTTATCCCATGTAACTTTCTGAAACTTATCTGTCCGAATAGCATTGCTTGAATACATTTGGTTACTTTTTCAAAAAAAAATACTAATCAACCAATTATTATAAATGTGACTTTTTTAATTATTTTAAATAAATTTTTATTATTTTTTATAACTATTTTAGACATTTTATTCTTCACACATTTATCTGACTTTTATAAGTAAATTTTAGTTCAATTCAATTTAAATTTTTTGATAAAAAAGTAATCAAAAAAATTAAAATGAGCAAAAAAATAATTAAAATATTTACATTTATAATAATTAGGTGATCGATATTTATCAATTTAAAAAAATAAATAATTTATAAAAATAAAGCGACCAAAATATTATACCATTTTTTAAAATATAGTTATTAATAATTAAAAATAATAATATTTATTTATTGTTGCTAGATTATGCTCACATTTATGGTTAGGGTTGTAAATTTGTCATAAAGGGATATAAATTCATGGAGAAATCTCAATTTTAATACGGGTGGGGAATGTCTGACGGGTTGAGAATTACACTCTCTATACCGCCTATTTTCCAATATTAGTTTTTTTTTAATAAATATAAATTATATATTTATAAAATTTTAGACTTAAATTAAATTAATTTTGATCAAAAATAACATTTGTATCAATATATCAATTTTAGATATAAAAATTCAATATTTTGATATATGACACAATAACTATTATAATGATTGTTAAACTTAAAAAAAATAAAATATTTAAGGCTAAATTATATTTTTGGTCCCTAAATTTTAATTTAATTCACATTTAAGTTCTCAAATTTTTAAAATTTTACAATTTAGTTCCCAAATTTTTAAAAATTCACACATAAATCCTAGAATTTTGATTAAAAAATATGTATTTTTGATTTTTCAAAATAGAACTTATGTATAAATTTTTAAAAGTGAAGAGATTATATCATAGAATTAAAAAGTTTAAGAACCTATGTATGAAATTTTAAAAATTTAGAGATTAAATTGAAGAATTTAAAATTTTAAGAACTTATATATAAATTTATTAAAATTTGAAAATCAATAAAATAGTTAAGCCAAAATTTAATTATAATTATTTTGTTCTTTAAATTTAATTTATTATATTTAATTATATAACAAATAAATATACTTAAATTTTAATAGATATTTTGGCTATTGAAATTTCAATTGATCTTAATTTATGTACTAGTGGAGAATCTTTGATCTCGTAAAAAATTCGAACCTTTGATAAATAATCTCCACAGTATATGTCTTCAAAATATTTAAATAGAGGATGTAAATAGTTTTTTTTTTTTTTTTTTTTTGCTCCACCTCACCTTCTTGA
The DNA here is from genome assembly GCA_029378325.1 of Elaeagnus macrophylla. Lineage (NCBI taxonomy): Eukaryota > Viridiplantae > Streptophyta > Magnoliopsida > Rosales > Elaeagnaceae > Elaeagnus > Elaeagnus macrophylla. Next base: position 10,777,136 of record CM055649.1, on the reverse strand, counting down.
TATCCCAAGTAATGGTCTTATGAATATAGATGCCAACATTTTTACTTAAAATAAACATTTTTTTTTATCAATACCACATGTTTTTTTAAAAATTGTTACATTTCCAAAAAATAAAATTGTAATTTTCATCAAATTTTAAAAAAAATTCGTTGATTTTTTGTAAGGTTGTTATACATTGTTGTACTATAAAACATCACATATCAATTGTAACTTGTAACATGTATCGCAAAATACAACCTACTATTTAAGAATATTTATATATATAAAAGCAAAGTCGGGTATTTCTTGCCATGTGTCTACATGTGAGCATCTTTAATTACATAACGTACGATATGTTTAGTGAATTATATTAAATAAATTAAATATAATTATAATAAATTAAAATATATTTAATTATATTATAATTAATTTATATAATATTTAGTAATAATTTATATAATGTATTTAAATAAAATTAATTATAAATATTTAATAAAATAATTTACATTAAAATTTTTATATCTTATTACATTAAATAAAAATATATTATCTTTAATTTAAGATTACAAAAAAAGTAAAGATAAAATAATTTTATAATTGAAAATTTAGATAGATTATTTATTCAGTACTATTTAGATCTACATATCTAGTGATACAAATTTTTTATATAATCGTATTAATTTTATACTGTATAATATAGTCTAATTTTAGAGCTAAACACATAGATGTATAAAATTTATACAATTAAAATTTTTAATATTATGTAATAAATATGTTAATATTATATCTTGCAAAAAAAAATGCTATTATTTATCAAGTCGTGAGGTAAGCAAAGCGACGCTCATGTAATATTAGTACATATATACATACATGCATATGCGTGCAAAACGTGGTTCAAGTAAACATACGATTTTAAGTTCTATTTTTGTCATAGTTTAACAATTTATTTGTGAGGCAGGTATATTTTAGTATGAATCTATGTGCAATACAATAGTTAATTTTTAGATAGTCAGATGTCTTTGTACATGGTGCATCTCACACCGGGCTCCAAAGATTATTTGGAGGGTGTCATCCTTGAAATTAAGGGTGGTAATTTTTAATACAATATGATAGTACGATTCGAACACGACACAATACGAATTCTTTTTAGTAAGAATTGATCAATAATTTTTTTTATGTTCTTAAAGGTTTTATTATTTCTTACTATTATAAATAAGTAACACAAAAAAAATTCAAGTAAATTTTTTAATGTACCAACCAACACAAAAACACGACACAAATAACACGACACGAACACGATCAACACAATACAATTAACACCCCTACTTAAAATAGATAAAAGTTAATATGGATGATATAGCTTTTAGGACCCTAGGCTTATTTAATTGCACAAGATTTTTTCAAACTTTAAAATTATTTATTAAAGATTATTTATGCATCCTACTTATAATCTTATTTACTTTAAAGTAGAGCTTGCAGCAATTATAGTCAAAAATTAAAAATTAAAAATTTAATTTAAAAATATTATTTTTAGAAATTTATGAATTATATCATATTATAATATTGATTTTTTAAAAATAAAAAAATTAAAATTAAAAATGTTATTAAATTGATTAAAAAATTACTTTTAAAAAATAAAAAAATGGTCAAGTTTTCGGAAAAAAAATGTACTTTAATTATAATCAAAGGACATGTAGATGTAGCACAGAGAATAGCCCAGGTAATGATTAAACCCAAAGTTTGATTTTCATTGAGCAATCAAAATAAGAGATGTGAGCCTGCATGCTATGGAATCCAAATTCATATTTCTCGTTAGTAATTTACAAACGGGTCTCATCTCTATTAACATGAAATATGTGCGTTAGCTTGTTTATGTATTGTTCTTGGTTGCTAAACGTTATCATAAAACAAATCAGGAAGGTGGATGGCAAAATTATGGTTGATGTTCTCCATATGGGTAAATCGGTCAATTTTCCAAAAACAAAAAAAATCTTATTAGTTTCTTTTAATAATAAATTAAAATTACAAACTATTACAAGCAGATCAGTCCATGTCTTCACATAACTAGATGAGAAGCAACTTATGGTTCAATTTTCCATATATATTTGAATAAATATATATATATATTTTTTGTTGCTAAAACATATATATATATATATGTTTGAATAATATTGTTATAAATAAGAAGGAAAATGCAAAAATAAATAAATAAATAAAATTTAAAGTTTGAGGATTTGAGAGAGAGCAATCTTGTATGCTTTTTCTGTGGGATGGACTGAGTCAAAAAATATGTATTCAGAAGTATTTGTACAGGTGCTTGGCTCCAACTTGTTACAAAACAGCTGTACCTCTATTATCCCAGTACCACAACACCCTCGATCCACTACTTCAAATCCTGAATATTTTAACCATTGTATATATTATATAAGGCAAAAAACAAGAATAAAGAAAATACATTTATTTATTATCAATAAAAAAGATAGGATATATATAACTATTCTTAGCCCAAAAAGAAAAGTGAGACAAGTAAATTTGTTTAATTTTAATAATTTAGATATTTTGGTTTATCAATTTTTATTTAGTATTTTAAAAGTACACTGTATTTGACTAGCATTGATTTTTAAAATACTCGGTGGCATTAAAAATCTTTTTATTATAGAATTCTAATGATAATCAATTTACATAGAAGCGAGTCTCCAAATGATATAAATAGTGATATAAAGGACAATAATTTTATTTGTCACACAAGTAAAAGAAGCATCACTAATCTCTTACCTAACTATTAGATAAAGTTGTAGAATACTAATAAAAAGCTAGTTGCTTCTTAAAGTTTCTAACTTACCTTAACTTAATTGACTTATATGAAAGAATAATAAAATTAATACTCTTTAAAATTTTTAATAATAAAATTAATATTTTTTGTATTTAAATTTATATTTATATTTTTATAATTAAAAAAATGATTAATATGTAATTTTTCTTTGAACATCCATCTAATTAAAATTGAATGACGATAATTTAGACTCGTTTAATATTAAACGTTTAATATTTTACGTTCAAATTGAATATTAAATATTTAATATTGAACGTTCAATATTATTGGGGTGTTAGTTTTATTACTATAAATTTTAAAAGTGTTATTTTTAATAATTTTTAACTTATTTTTATGCAGTACATGTGACCCAATATCAATAGTTACCTCTTGTTTCCCTTTTGATACCAACACTAGTTTTTATGTAAGAAAATGTTATAAATTTGAATGTTTTTGCATACAAAATACGTGATAAAATTATTTTAAAAACTATACAAATAATTCATTTTTGTATGAATAATATTGACATATGATACAATATAAATAGTGTACTTAAAAAATTAGTAGTATTATTATTTTTATTATAATTAGTATTATTATTATTTATTAAATTTAACTCACCAAAGTTTTGGGGATCTTGGGTGAGACGATAAAGAGGGTTGTACATATCAATGAAGAGCATATTGGCTTTTGGAAATTTAATGTTGAGGAGATGAAGCTCATATGAGAGCTTGGAGTTAAACATTTGGGCAGCTTCATTGTATAAACTCGGAGCTTCTCTTAATGGTCCTCCTGCTGTTGTTCTTGAAAATGGTAGATATCCCAACGGTATTGTGCTCAGTACTGCAAACTTCCGTGCCCCCAATTCATATAAATCCTATTTACATTTTTAGAGTATTAAATTGTTATACAAAATTTTTCATTTCATTTTTTTTTTTATTCTCATCAATAAATACAAAGTTGAAAACAAAGAATATTCAGTTTATTAATTTTGAGTATTAAACAATAAATTACCTGGAAAAATATTGATGCCCAATTAGTCAATTGAGTAGTATAAGAAGGAACATCGAATTTAATCTTCCTCAAGCCGGTAGTAAAATAGCTAAGTGTAATGTCATTGTTGCCCCCACTTATTAGAAATACACTGTTTGCTATTATGTTTTTTGATCTTTCTTCACCAACAAGGCCTTTTAATCGGACCATATATTCCTTGAAGAAACTCACTTGATCTGATAGCGAATACACACTCTGTTTATAATATTTTATGTATATATGAATTAATTAAATATGTACGTATAGAAAATTTAATTAAATATTAGTAAGTAATAATATATAATTAATTACTTGTAAGGAATGTGTTATGGGATCATAACCGGAGCCACCGGAAGCAAAGCTTAACCCAGTTTCGAGTTCTTTGTTCTTCAAGTTTGGATCATGGTATGAAGGCAAAAACTGTTTGATTCCTAAGGCTTCAGCTGTGTGTCATGAAATATCATCAAGTGATTGATTTAGTAACTTTTTTTTTTTTTTTTTTTTTAATATTAAAAAATAGAAGCTTAATTTATTCATTAAGATATATAATATTCATGACTGGTTTTAGCTCTATATATGAATCTTGCTATTATTGTATGGGCTATCCTGGTCATGGGGCACACCTCTAAAAACCTAGGGCAAGACCAGTCAACCCATAGACCAAGGCCAGCCCGAACACTATAGCTAGCCAGCAAGCCCATTGATTGGTGTCTACTCGTTGGATGTACATAACATGTTAGATGTTCTCCCACCATTTTACCCGTCTAAGGGGTTCCTTGAGCTGCCCTGACTTTACACGTTACCAATAAATCAATGTCACGTGAATCAAACTATATATATATATATTGGAAAAATATAACCATCAGAAGAATTTTGGACCATTGTAGGTAGCAACCCACTTATTTGGACTCTCTATAGTCAAGGAACTTAAATATTATTTTATAATTAACGAATAAAGTCATAAAATAAACAAAACATGTAAATAAAACATCGAAAATCTTTCAAATTAAGGCTAAATTTGATAATAATTTTAATTTATGATTCATGATTTATAATTAAATAATTAATTTTGAAATTTTTATTTGAAAAAAATACTAGTGTATTTTATAATAATTTTTACTTAATAATTTAAAAAAAAATCAAAAATTAAATATATGTTGTTTGATAACTTAATTATTTCACTAAGGTCTATTGGCTGTACTCAATAAATACATAGATATTATGGGTACCATAGGTTCCATTCATGATAACATTTTACTCTTAACTCTTCTACTATTGAGAGCCTAACACATGGTTTGTTTTTATAGTATGTAAGTTGATTAATGTAGTTACCGATTAAACACAGAATATAATATAAATAACAAGATACATAAAATATTATTTATATATTTGATTGAATTAACGATTCAATAACAACATGATTGATAATTGAAAATAGAGAAAATCGAGTACGATTCTTTATTCACGCTTTTTATTTTTTGATTTTTTTTTTAAATTAAAAATAAAGAAAATTTTTGGTAATTATTTACAAATTTTAACTTTTAAATCAATTTCTTTCGATATTTATACATACAAAAATTATAAACTATGACTTACTTTTTAGAAAAAAAAATGTTTGGTAAAAATAAAAAAAATTATAAATTTAATTCAAAAATTTTCTTTTAAAATTTATGAAAGTTGATGATGTTGCCACAATTACTTTTGTTATTATCACAGTAAAAATGCATGAATTTATAATTATATTACTATAAATAATTACATATTAATGTCACTTATATTAGTAAAGTTATCATTAATGAAAAATAATTGTGGCAATATTATCACCCTTTATAAATTATCCTATATTTTGATAATGATTCATTAAAAAGTATAAAAATTAAAATAAAAATTTGTTGATAAATATTAAAATAAAAAATTATTGATAAATATATTTTATTAAAAAATCACTTATAAAAATTTAAAAGTAAAAATGAAAAAAAAGTCTTTACGAAACACAGTCAAAAGTAAAATAATGTCACATGTCAAATAGAGAAATTAAGGCGGCACAAAATGTCATTAATTATAGGTACATACCAAAAAAGTCAGAGGGAATTCTGCCATTAGAGAAGCGGCCAGTGGGTGAACCGTTGAGGAAATCTCTACCATAAGGAGCAAAATTACACTTAGCTGTTGTGAGAAGCTTGTTGTTATTACCTGTGTCAAGAATCGAATCTCCAAATGCAATAACTGCTGAATATTTCCCTTTTTCTAGCACTAATTTTGTTGAATAAGCTTGAGTCGTACAAAACAAGATCAAGAGTATTACACTAGTGCAAAAAAAGAATAACAAGAAACATTTTTCCACACAAAATTGCATAATGATCAAGCTTGAATGGTATAGTAGTTGTACTCTCCAAGTCTAGATCAGTGAGTTTATATATATTCTTTTCTTTCCTTTTCCCTATACTATATATAGCATAGTTTAGAGTGAGGATAACGTACGAGTGGTTATATATATATATTTTTATAAATTAATTTAATTTTGTGTGTGTGTGTGTGTGGTGAAAAATGATTTGAACAGGCACGTAGGTGGAGGAGGTAGTTGTGAAATAATTGTTATCATAATTGAAATAATTAATTATACGCACACATTGTTTATTATAAGCTCTCATGCAGTTAAAGGAATTCGTTACGTTAACGTTGACTTCATAAGAACAAGCTGGTCACAGTATGAATTCAACTAGAGAATTTAAGAAGATATTTTTGGTGACTATTTCTAATTGTATCATAGAACAAAGCATACGAGTTTGATCATGTTTATGTGTTAAAATATGTGCGTGCGTGAAAATGAGGTATGTTATTTTTATATTAATTTGCGTGTAATGTTCTTGGGTTCATTTTATATGTGCGTGCGAGAAAATGAGGTATATTATATTCATGTAATTTTTTTTTTTTTTTTAATGTTCTGAGGTTCAGTCTTAGTTGGAATTTGGAAGTTCCTATGAATTTTCCTTTAAAATTATTATTATTATTTTGTTGTTGTTGATGATGATGATTTTATCCTTGTAATTATTAAGCATGTGGGATGGGATGGTAGTTGCGGATTGAAAGGTAGATAAGGAGTTTAATGGACGATAAATATGAATGGAAAAATTATTAATTTACAGAAACCCTTTATCAGTGATGCAATTATTTCATATTGAGTATGCAACAAAACTATAAATAATAAAAAAGAAACAAATGCATGTTAATAGAACTGATAATTAAAAAAAATACATAAAATTTAAACTTAATTAAATATTAAAAAGTTCGTTACTAAATAAGCTCTTGCATTTTTAAAAATAAATTTTAAAAAATAATATTTGTCATAAATATACTATATTTTCGTATATTTGTCATAAATATACAAAGCAAAATTAAGAAAATATTTGCATTGAAATACAATGTTTAACAATTGATGTGTATTGTTTATCTTGAAAAAGGGATAAAATCTTGTACTATAATACTATAATGTTCGATGCTTGTAGAACTCTATTAATATTTTTGCTTATTGTGAAATGTGAGAGCTCAATTGTTTTACTGAGTTAAGAAATATCTTAAAATGTGACCAACTGTAAGTAAAACAGTGATGTTCAGATTCAAGTATAGGGAAGAGGAAGAAATTGAGAAAGAGCGTTAATTAAAAGTTTTTAAAAAATTTATTGGAAGAATATGTTATTTTTAATAGATTTTATTTATTATAAAAAATTATTGAAAATTCTCAAAAATTTCTAGAAAATATCATGAGGGAAGATGTTATTAGTATTTAGGTAGAATTTATTTATATATAAAAAAATATTTAAAATCATCAAACTTTTTTGATTAAATGAAGTTTTTAAAAGTCATTGACATTTTGAATACCCTAATACTTTTATAAATTTTTAAAAAGTAGTAATTAAAATATACTTAAACTTTTGTAAACAGTTTTAATTCAATACAGCTAAATTTTTATAGATTCTTAAAAAGTCTTAAATGAATATACTAAAACTTTCAAAAAAATTACTAAAAATCTTAATTAAATACATCCCTCTTGAAATAAAGTATCATATAGGTCCTAAATTAGATAACTATTATTATTTGATTTTTTAGATTAAAAATATGGTCATTCAGTAAAAAAAATATAAAAAATTAAATTTTTTTTATAATTTATTAAAAATATTAATTTTTTAGTAAAGCGATTAAAACATAAGCCTTAATGATAAAATTAAAATTATAGGAACATTTTTCACAAATTTTTTTTTTAATATTTTAATGAAAAAATTCTGTAAGTGTCATTGTGGTTGTGGCAATAAAATTTTCGAGACTTCATAAGTTCATTAACACACAAGAATAAGATGCATAGAGTTTGACTAATAGATGTATTAAAAATAATATTAATCATTTTTTAATAGTTTAAGTTTTTAGGAAAGATGACTTTCTAACAATTTTTAACAACTTTAATTATTGAATTGCAAGTATTTGATTAATCATAATAAATAGAGTCGATATTAATAAGTAAGTGATTGGTGTATAACAATAACATTTTTAGTTGAGTTGATTTTTTATCAGATATATAAAAACAATGTTACAATTCTTCATATAACTAAGTTTTTAAAAGCTACTTATAAAGCCTAAAGCTTGATGAATGGATCACCAAATAAAATGCTTTAGCATCAATTTGTGGCACTTTAAGTTGGCAAACTACCTTATATCCAAATGTCACATAAGAAGTAGACCCAAAGACACGTACATGACTGCCAGCAAATTGTCGTTGGTCCTCTAGAGAAAGATTCAGTCGATACCCACTTGCTATCGTATAGTTAATTGCATTGCCAAACGAGCTAATCTTTTGTGACGAACCATGGGTTAAGTGGTAATTCCCAAAATAAGAGTTGCTTCAAAATGGTTGAGAAGTTCAATAACTAAAGCTAACACTGTTTTTCCCGAAACTTTTGAACGCTGCAAGAGTAGAAGATAAATGCTGTACAAAATACAATGGAAGCTTTTTGACCACATACAACACTCTAGAAACGCTGCAAATATTGTAGAAAATGTTGCATATTCAAAGGATTTATATCGATAAATACCCTTGGGGTTTTCCATTATATCACAAAACCTCCCAACGTTTTAAAAACATCAAGAAAGAGAATTCGTTAAGTTGAATACTTAGATCTAACAAGAGAACATAGCAATTTTGTAATATAACAATCCAAAAGCATCGAACTCGCCAAAAAAAAAAAACCAGCATGCGTCCACCCCTCATCTCCTGTCTCTTTTTCTCTCACTCCCTACAGTCTCTATTTTTGAGTGTCATTTAATGCTTCTAAAAGCATTGAACTCGCCAAAGAAAAAAGAAAGCAAGAAGCATAAACTTGCAATTTTCCAATTTTCTCAACCCAAAAGGCAATGGATTACTCCAAATCTAGGTTGGGAAAAAATAGATTTTTACGGTTGTCAATTATTATGACTTCATCTCCGATCTCCTCTTTTTTTTTTTCTTTCCCTTTCCCTTTTTTGTTAATTACTTTATTTATTGTAGGCTTTGTATTGATGGTTATTGGAAAGAAGATGATACAACACCTAATCAATACCCAATTGTAATTGTTAATTAGTCTTTTAACGTTTTTGATAAATTTATTGCTCTTTCTATATTGTTATTTTTTTAAACTTAATTTATGGTTAAAAAAAAAAAAACAGTTATTGTATGTGCTTTTTTTTTTTTTTTTTTTAAGCAAATGGGAGACTGGAATCAGTAGGCGCACCAGAATGCCCCATCAGAATGAAAAGCAATTCTTAGCACCCTCTTCCTCTTCCTCTTCCTCTTCCAACCACCCACAAATTTTATTAAATAAATAAAAAGTAACGATTACAGTACAATGCATCAGCAGAACCTATATGAAGGTTTGCCGACCATATCAGAAATAGTAAAGTGACGCGCAAAAGATGGTACATCCCACCACCAAGTCGCAGAACAAAAACTAGAAGATCTAGAAGCCAAACTATCTGCAGCCGAATTACCTTCCCGATAGATATGAGAGCAGTGGAAGTCCATGTTTGCAATTCTATCCAAACAATCAGTCCAGGGTGAGATCCATCGCCATGGCACCATATGAGATCTATTGTTAAATAAGTTTACCACATACGTAGAGTCAGACTCCAACCAAATCTTTTTCCAGCCAAACCTGTCTGCATATTTTATTGCATGAATAGCCCCTGCTAGTTCAGCCTCATAGGCGTAGGAAATTCCTAAAGGAGCGCAGAAACAACCCTTGACAAAAGATCTTGAGGTTCGAAAAATTCCCGCACAACCTGAAAGACCAGGTGCTCCGAACGCAGTCCCATCCGTGTTTACCTTTAACCAACCTGGAGGAGGAGGATGCCAGTTAACTTCAATCACTTTTGGTGATCTTGACGGTATACCACAAACTCGCAATCGATTGAGTATCTGCAAGTCATTCATAGTGTTTCTCATTGCACCAGTTTGTATTAAGCCTGCTTCTCTAATAAAACGCCAAACCGTAGTAAGAGATGAGCGTAAAGGGATCTCAATTCCATCATAGCAGCGATTATTTCTAGTTGTCCAAATAACCCAAATAACAAAGATAATGCCTGATTTCCATAAATTTCGTATTTGAGGTCCTAAATCCCTACCCATAGCATCCTTCCACAACTCCAAAAGTGACGTGTCTGTGCAGGGGCGTAAACCAAAAAAATAGGCAATTAGGTCCCAGAGAGCCCCAGCAAAAGTACACGTTAAGAAAAGATGAGAGATTGTTTCTTCTGTTCTACCACAAATAAAGCAACGTGAAGGGAAGGAAAAACCCCTTTTTTTGACCACGCAATCAGTGGGAACCTTTTCTTGAATGACTCTCCAGAATAGCATAGAGCGAGATGGAGGAATAAATGAGGACCAAACTTCTTTACCCCAGCTTTTAACTTGGCCTATTGTTCTCAAAGAATCATATGCATCACGAGTTGAAACATTTCCACTAACTGAACAAGACCATACCCGAGTATCCTTTGCACCTGCAATTATCGAGTTAATATCCATGGCTACATCCGGATGAGACTCAGCAAAATTTTGCGGTAATCGCCAACCGTCCTCTGTCTGAAATTGACCAACCAAAGCATTCAAGGGCATATCACTTGGAACCTCAGGAAGTTTCTCTATTAGTGGTGAACCCAGCCAATTGTCCGTCCAAAAACGAACCACTGAATTTTTACCTATCAACCAGCGAGAATTTAAGTTTATTTTGAAGAATTTGTCCGTCCAAAAACGAACCACTGAATTTATTGTATGTGCTTTATCCGAAGGAAATCTAGTTTTATTTTGAAGAATTTAAGTTTATTTAAATATCTTTTGCTTTATTATTTTATAACAACGTGCTTAACAGTTTTCAATTACTTGTTTCATAAAATCAGATTTTTATTTTATTATATGTTTTTTCATTTTTGTATTATTTTCGTTATAGTTAAATGTTGTTGAAAGTTTTTTAATTACGGATCAAATATACCTAGAGGGGGGTGAATAGGTTATTTTCAATTTTAACAAATATTAATTATGTAACTTAATCACAACGGCCAGACATGCAATCGCGTGTAAGGATAAAATGCGGAATAAAAAATAACACACTATATTTTTAGGTGGAAACAACCTAGGCCACTCCAATGACCTAAGAGAAAAACCACCGGTCCACCGGACCACCTAACTATCCACTATGAAAATCAATGTTCAATTACAACCATAGGTCCTAGAACTACCCTTCACAGATAGATCCCCCTTTCTATAATTTACTTACGAGCCGCCGCTCCTTTCATAGCCTCCACAAGCTAGGTGTCTGGATCCGGACCAACGTTCCGATCTACTTGAGTCCCACAAGATCAATCGAACCCGTCAATTTCGGTAATTTCGAGTCATACGAAATACCGAACACGTCACCTAAAACGTTAGCACAAATAGCACAAGTGCAAAGTGTGTCCTAGAGCGGATTCAAACAATGAAAAACCCTAACTAGTAAATTCAACAGCATACGATGTAAAAACAAATCAACTAGTAAACTCTAAAAATATCATGCAATTCTAAATATCATGAAAAACAATTAGGCACGTAAATTATTCAAACATTACCACATAGTATGTTTGAACAATTAAAATAAGAAAGTGCCTAAGCTTAAAGATGAAGAGAAAAATGTTTTTCTTAGAAGCTCAAATCATATATCGAAAATATTAGTTTATGTGTGGTTGATTATTATGCACAAATAAGCATCACTTATATAGAGTCCAATTTAACTTGAAAGAGGATTTGCAATGGACTACAACTCTACTCATATCAGGATTTAGTTCTCAAAAGAATTCTACTCATACAATGATTCTATTCATATAAGGATTTTGCTTTCACAAGAATTCTACTCATACAAGGATTCCAACTTTCACAACAATTCTACTCATATAAGGATTTTGCATTTAATATTAAATGAGTCAAATTAGTAAAAGTAACATATGGGTCAAATTAAAAAGAGTTGTAGAAGAACTGAAAAAGAGACTCGATCGATCTAACCAGATCTCGATCGATCGATCCAAAGCCTCGATCGATCTAACCATGCAATTTCAAACCCGAGAGCAGTTAGATTGAAGTCAATCTATACTCAATCGATCGCACATGCCTCAATCGATCTAAGACCTCATTCGATCGATCGATCAACACATGACTCGATCGATCGATCTAGTTCAATCCGAGAGCACCTAGATCGAAGTCGTTTCACGCTCGATCGATCTATAACTCGATCGATCGAACTATACACTCGATCGATCGACCAACATGTGCACAATTTATTTTTCGTTACGATCCATACTAAGTGTAGTGCACAATTGTGTGAAGATGTATGCATGATAGAATATTTTACCTGTCATATGGGCATTGCAAGCTTGGTGACTCCATCATCATGTATCGTCTGATTAAACGGTGAACTCTTACTCTAGATTACAATCAAACATTTTGTCCACGAAAATTGCCAATACAAAATAAACCTTACAGTTGTTGTTATTGTATCTAAATGTGTTTTATTTCATTTTTAACATTGTTTTATTTTTATTTGGTTTAATTTTATAACATAATTTTTTTTTCATGCATAAAATTTTATTTTTAACCCTTCTCAAAAAAAAAAAAAACATAAAAACATATGTTCATTTTTCTTATAACGTAAATGAACATATGTTTTTTTTTTTTTTTTTGTATTTTAAGAAAATAAAAATATTTTTTTTACTGAGAGGGGATAAAAATAAAACTAGTTGAATAACTAAATCATTCATGCAATAGAAATTTTTTATTTCTATTATTTTGATTAATATATATATATATATATATTTAAAGTGGTATTATTAATTTATTTTACTATTTTAACGAATTAAATGGAACTTGTTAACCTCGTTAGACTTAAAGAGATGCTTGTAAAAATATAAAAAAACCTCAACCATATATGTGATATAATTTCAAACCTCATGGAGATCTCTGTGACATAATGACAAACCTCAGAGGTGGTAATGTAATTTACCCCATATTCAAATGTTCTCTAGTTCTGTCTATTACAACAAAAATGCATTTAAATGCAAGTACTAGTCTTTACTCATATTTCAAATAAAGATCCAATTCAATCTAACTATTCAAGCAATAGAAAATTAAGTTGATCGATTCCTTTCCATAGTGATTGCTCCTTAACATGAACCCAAAATTATGTATCGTTCAAATCCAACTGCACCATAACCATTTAGCTTCCCTATAATTAAACAAATAAGAACCCAATTTATAAAATTACATAAATGCCGTTAAAAAAGAATTCAATCCTTTAAAAAAAAAAAAAATTCAATCCTTAGTAGGTCATAGCTTCTTTCAAACTTTCTACACCGAAAAAATAAAACAAAGTGAATTACCATAAATAAAAATTAAATCATAGCAGTTCTTTATTGATCATTTAAAATCAAAGTAGGACAAATGTTATATCAATTTGCCTATAACTTGGCATGGGACATATGTTTCTTTGCACATGACCCAGAAGACTCTGGTGTCCACTCTGACAGTCGTCTTTGCAGCCCACATCATTTGGACATAATTACGAGCTCCTAGCGTCCTCCTCTGTGGCTTGCATTCGTTCTCAATCTAACAAACAAGAGCTATCAAATATAAAGTGCATTCATTATTAAACCAGAACCAACCATACAAGTACCCAACAAAATGATGGAAAGAAAATCCTAAGCCAATAAGAAAAGTCAAATGTATTACTTGAAAAAGAATAAAAATTATTTGATACAAAGGAATAGAACACCTAAAAAGAGTTTTTTTTTTTTTTTTTCTCAAATAGCAAAGATTTGAGCAAAAGAGACTTTTGTATCTAAATAGCACTTCTTTAGAATATTGGAACGGTGAGTTTCATTTAAAAGTTTTACCATAATGCTCTTTTGCTTTATTCTTTTGATTTATAAATGTGTAAAATTTACAATGTTTTTCAGAAGATTTTGTAAAGCTTTCAGAACTCATGATAATTCGATTTTTATGTACCTATGCTGATCCTTTGAATAATTTAATTAATTTTTAAATTGTATTTATATTTATGAGTCTGATACAAATTTCTACGTAGTTTATTCAAATTAGACGTTTTTAATTAAATTTATATTAAGTGTTTCTAAATATTGTATTATTTTGATAAATAAATTTATTTTTTATATATATTCTTAACAATTACAATCTTGATCATGATATTTATTATATAAATTATTTTGTTCAAATCTTTAAGATAAAAGTTGTTCTTTAAAATATTGGAGTTTCCTTTGATTTGTTAAATCTATTAATTCTAATCTTGTTATGAGTTTTTGAATATTGTCTCTTATCATTATTAACTTTTATCTACCTATATGTTCTTTGAATAAATAAAATCCAAAGATTAGGTTATCGAATTCTATATGATTTGCTCGAACAAAATATTTCATAAAATAATTTCTTAAAATTGTTCATACAAGGTGATTTATTGAATATAAAATGCTAGAGATATAATCAGTATAAAAACCTAATATAGTATCAAATCTTTTGAAATTTTCTAAACAAGTTTCATAACATTCACCATCAAAATATTGTTCTCAATTTTCATAAATTTTCTTTCAAATAATTATATATAAGCCATAATTTTCTTTTATGAATTTTTAAATAAGCTGCAAACAAATGTTAAACATTCAAGATTCTTAACTAGCTTAAGTTTACAATTATCAACTTGAATGTGATGGGTCCACCACGGTCTTCCTTTCCTTTATTCGTCTTCTTTTGTAACACCCGCTATGCCCCAGCTTGCTTCAATCCTCAATACCCACCTAGTTATAAAGAAGCCTTTTCATCCATAGATACTACAGTGTTCAAAATTTAACTTACAAAGAAAATAGGAAAAGAGTGATTACTCTATTTATTCAAGATAAGATAATTTTACAACTTAAGGTTAACTAAGAACCTTGAAAAGATCCTTAGCTGCTCATTTCTAAAATACACATAATTTCTAAATAATACATAAAATGACTATAAATTTTTGCAGGGTTTTCCTAAGGAGTTTGGAGAGTTTTTTTATCTTGAGTTTTGTGTGTGTAGATAAGAGATAAGAATTTCTTTTATAGATGAAGGAATCTCTTTTACAATAATTATTCTACTATTCCTTGGCATGTGCTACCAACAAGGTGTGGGTCCTACATCTTTATCTTATTTGTTTCTTCCTACCGACGGTCTCTGCTTCAATTTTCTTTGTCGTTTGTTGTCGACACTTTTGATGATGTAGACGATGACGTATCTTCGTCTTTTCGATCTCTGATACAGTAGATACACTTGTAGTCTTGGGTTACCTTCCTTGCATAGTAGCAAAATATCTTTCTTGTTTCTTGGTAAGCTTTCAAACTGTTGTTGTTGAAATTTGCCTCAAACTTAGAGATCTTTTTTCCATGTTCTTCTATTAAGGACATATTACTGTGAGAAATAATAATGACCTTATTTGTTGAATAATATACTTTTATTTCAATAGAATTATCAATTCTTCTGATTTCATAATAGATTTGTCCTAACATTTGTTCTCTTAACATACAAAGTTCTTCTGAATTGAATTCTTTTTCTCGTAGTGACTTTGGCTTGGGTATTTTTCTATTAGAATTGGCAATGCCTATTTTGATAAAATGATAAGGACTGACACTACCCTCATCATTCCAATCCATTAAAGAACTAAATAATCTAAGATAAACAGGCTTATCACCTGCCCTAATTTTCTTTCTAAAATTCTTTATGACTTTTTTAAAATTTTCAGGAAAATAATTTAGTTCACTTAAATTAATTCCTAGGTAAATGTTTTCGATTAATCCTACATGGTATGACCTGTATACGAAGATAGGATCTGCTCCTTTGAGGATGTTAAGTTTGCTTCCAGCTGGATAATCTTTTTCTACAGTGTAAACCTTCATATCTTTTATATGCTCTTGGGTAGATTTTCTAGCCAAATTGTATAATCTTAACCGTTGAACTTTGCTGAGATTTCTATACTGGTCCTTTTCTTCCTCAAATTCTGAAATTTGTCTGGGAGATGTCTCTCTGAATAAAACTGGCGATCTGACCACTTTTCCTAAGGTTCTCAATCTGCTGGTTGAAGCTAGATGTTGTTGTAATGCTGTGAAATAATTCTTTACAACTTCTTCTGAATTTTTAAGCTTTGGTGTCTTATAGTTGGTATAGCTTCTTTCAGCTTCTATTCGATTGGTAAATGCTCTGTGAGTTACTCCACTAATTCTAATAATAACTTTGCTTGCATCTGCCTAATTACTATAAATTCCAGGATTTGGGCCATTTTAAATTACATAAACTTTCTTTTGTTCTCATTTTTTAGCTTCATCATCCCAGTTAAACTTTTCTTTTCCTTTATCAGAAGTTTTTCCTTCTTTTAAATTGTTAGGTTTTTCCAATTACACAAATATTTGTTTTTATTCAAAATAACAAAAAAAAAAAAATATAAGCAGATGTAGAATCAGTTTCCTATAGAGGGAGATTATATCCAATAGAAAACAAAGCATCATGCTTTGGAGACTATAAAAAGGAGTTCTTAGTTATTTTTTTAGCAATTTAATCCATTATATTTTTATTTCAAATAGACATTGGAATGTAATTAAATCAAATTCTAGTTAAGTTTTTCTGTTTTTATTATATTTCAATCTTAGTTAATTTTCATATATCTTTTCAACTTATATGGTCTATATTTTTATGATATTGTTTTTTTTTTTTTTTTTTTTTTCAAGAAGGCCTCATCGGGGTTTAGTATATATCACTACTGCCACACACGTATATTACTACGATTCATCAACTTTGACTCAAAGAGGTATATATCCATCAAATGCCAGTGAAGAGTGATAGCTAGATTAAGGCTTAACATCCAAGCACATGCTCCGAGTTTCAAATCCACATGCGCTTCTTGTTAGAATTTTATTATTGGACTAACATTAATTGAGCTTTTATTAGTTTATAAAGCCTTTTGATTTTTTTTATGACCCCCTTATTCAACTTGTTTTAAAAATAACTCCCCACCCAACCTTTGTTCTTTTTGAGTAAACGACACATATGTTCTTTTTGATCAAATGACACGTATTTTTTTTAGCAGATGATACATACGTTTTTTTCTAAAGTGGTACATACGATGTCACATTTTTTTTTTCTTTTATGTAACATATGATTTTTCCTCAATATGACACATATGTCTTTTTTTGAACAACTTTCACTTTTCATTAAGTATAAATGGTTGAATTATATAAAATACATATGTTTAATTAATATATATATATATATGTTTAATTAAATAAAAAAAATATCATTATATACAAAAAAAAAAAAAAAAAGAGGAAAAAAAATTTGGGTTAACTCAAATAAAAGGGAAGAAAAAAAAAAAGAAGTAGCAAAAGAAAGAAAAAAAATGAAAAGTTGTGGGGAAAAAAAAAGAAGAAGAAGCACCGGGGAAAAAAAAAAGAGTAGAAGTAGCACTGGAAGAGACGAGGAAAAAAAAAAGAGAGAGAGAAGCAGGGTGTTATAAGTGAAACCCGGTCACAGTGACCGAATTAATTGATACACTTAACCTTTAAAAAATGAGTTGAATTATACTTTAACTGATATGCTTGGAGGCTCATTTGATTGATATGGACTCTGTACACCTTGTGAACTTGTGCCAATTATAGTTGTGATGGATTTTGTGTAGTCCAATAGAGATTAGGATTTTGTGATGGATGAAACCCTAGTGTCGCTCTATAAATAATTGGATAAGTCCCCCCTCCATTCTAATCCGAGAGAAACTATTGTGAGACTCTCTCCATTAGAGTTATTTCTCGTAAGAGCTGGTAAGAGAAAGACCTAGCCTTGTTGATTTTCCTTTATCTTATGATTTGTTTCCTGTGTTAGATTCAATTGGATTGAAGAATATTCATGATTGCATCATGTATTTCTTTTATTTGATTTGTATTCTAATACATCAATATGATATAAATATAAATCCTACATGTGGTGTCAGAGCTAATTCATTGGTTATTAGAATCGAATCGTTCCCTTCGACTTGGATATTTTTATATCAATGATATTTTTTTTCTTTTTTGTAATCGTATATGATGTTTGCCATAGATCTGTTCTTTTTATTTTTTTAATTGTTAGAATTAATCATGAGATCCATAAATCCCTACATCAGTTTGCAGCTTTATAGTTGGGTTATGATTTAAATTATCTTTGTGTTTCATCTATTGTCATCAACTTCCATCTTTTTTTTTTAATTTGATTGAAGACAATACACCAAACAAATTAATTGTGTAGTGTATACCTAAGCAATCAATTTCGTCATATCAACCTTTTTTTTTTTTGTTAATTTTTTTCTTATGAGGTGAACTAATTAAATCTTGATGGATTTGAATTTTTTTATAATTATGATCACCTCACTATTTGAGTTATGATAAGTGTGTTTGATATTGGCACAAGCTTGAGACTGGATAAAGCTGTTAGTTTTTCCATTTATTTATCAATATATATGTTAATTTTGTATGAAGGATGTTTCACACAGGTAATTGTTGTGATGGTGACTTTCTATCTCTCATTAAGTCAAGCTAATTATTTTGTCCGAATTAATATATATTGAAAAAGAAAGGGCATCGTATATTATCGTGGTTATTTTGGCATTGTTTTGTCGAGTTTTATTGGACAGTATTATTTATATATAATTGTAAAAGCTTGAACATAAAGAAAATCACAATTCATTTGCATACGAATATAATTAGCTGGAAGCCTGGAGATACATAAATAACTCTTAAAATTGGTATGTGCTCTATTTCTCTTTTGCAGATTAACTAATATTTATGTTTTAAGAAGAAACATGACATACCATGTTCTTGGCCAAACTAATATTATATGATTATGTTATTAATATTAATTTTT
This sequence comes from Elaeagnus macrophylla, assembly GCA_029378325.1. NCBI lineage: Eukaryota > Viridiplantae > Streptophyta > Magnoliopsida > Rosales > Elaeagnaceae > Elaeagnus > Elaeagnus macrophylla. The sequence continues at coordinate 10,757,850 of CM055649.1, read as the reverse complement.
ATAATTGATAATTAACTTTATTTGCACTTAATTTTGATATTTAACTACATTAGTACTCATGATGATCCTAGGTATGTTATGATCAATTTAAATACAATAAATTTATAAACTGATATATGTGTTTAAATATATATGCTTTAGTTAATTGTCCAATATACATAATATATTACTAATATATTTTTTGATTGAAATGATAATGTTAAATTTACACCTTTTGGTAAGTATTGTAAAAATAATTGTATACTTGTAAAATATATTTACCATTAATTTAATATTAATAGGTTATCATGATTTAATGATATGATGTTGTTTCACTCCTATTGTTTAATTTTATTATTGAACAATTTTTTAATGTAATAAATACTTATTTAATTTTTAAAATGATTGAATATATATATGTACAGAGGAGTATTGGGTATTCACTAGAAATCCAGTCTTACTTATGGAGATATATTTGAAGAATTTTTAGAATCATAAATTTTAAATGAACGAATGCTTTTGTCTGAAAAAATGATTATTTGTTTTGTCATTGGATTGTGTTTTGAGGATGTCAAATGAAACTTTTTATCTCATGACAAGTTTGCATATTAGATATATGCAATCTTACACTATTATGTTATAGTTTCTGTCCCAACCTTTAGGAGAAGGGAAAAATTGTTTTTTTTTTTTTATTGGAGCTCCTAAATAAATTTTTTTTTACTAAAGAGTGATATTGATCCAATTGTCAGTTCAAGGAATGAAATACATGACCAAATTAACGATACATGAGATAATGAATGTATATTTGATTATTTTTGAATGATATAGTTTGTAAGTACTTTTACAAAAAAAATCTTATAGTTCATGAATTGAAATAAATCATTACTATGAAAGTGACTTTTTTTTTTTTTTTTTTCCACTTATGAATTTCATGCATTTTTAGAATGTACATATAATTGCCTGCCAAAATGTAGTAATTATGTGTCATAATTCTAAGAATACATGAAGTGTTAAGTGAAAATATTTGAACCTAGGGACTTCTCCTCCCAAAGGAGATGAGTTTACCGAAAGTTTAAAACTTTTATATAGTTACTTGTTTTAAGTTTCTTGTAGTGTTTTTTGTAATCCACCCAAAGGTGAGTATGTAATGATACTATAAGAAATTATTGGTTCAATAACTTTGTTATATGTTATATGCTCTACCCAAAGGTGAGCATGTAATATTTTAATAAGGATTCTTATGAGAATGGTCATTATAAGTTCATTATTATTTGTTGATTGTGATGTTTTGATCATATCATGTTACTGTTCATGACCTATTTAATAATCATAATATTTGTTGTTGTACATTCATGGAGTCAATATGTGATAAATAAATAAAAAGAGAATTCATTATAAGTAATGAAATTTTATTTGATATTTGAGACAAGTTTGTTTCTTAAGATTGTAAGATGCAATTACTCACCCAAAGATAATAATTGTATGTCATGATGTTTTGGATATTGCATAGAGCATTCATAAAGATATTTTGACATAGGAGCTTATCATCCCAAAGGATATAAATTTTCCAAAAGTTGAGAATCTAGATTATTTGAATTATGACGAGGGAACATTATTGCACGTTGCTTTCTCATCTCAAGAGATAGTCTGTAATGGTGTATTTAGGACTCTGGAGAGAATAAATATTTTATTGTAGTATAACTTATTCTTGAGAATATGTAAGTGATTGTTAATGATTTAAGTTATATGTTGAATTCACATACTGTTAGTAGAATTTGTTAATCATGCATTCATAATTAATGTTATGTCTACTAAAAATGTATAAAAAGTACAAATTGATTATGATAAAAAAAAAATTATATTAAATTAATCTTGGGATATTGAAAGTCATTTTAAATGTCAAATAATAGTTGAAATTCTAAATTAGTTATTAACTAGCTTACATGTGATTTTATATCCTTGGACATAAAATGTAATTGATTCCTTATATAAATTTTAAAAATTTTATGACATCAATAATCAGTGTAAGTGCAATTTATGACTATATATATATATATACACCTGCATATATTGTTGACTTACATGAAAGAAATATTTACTTAAAGTTTTAAGTAATATTAATGATCACGCATAAACTTGAGGGCATTTAGAAGAAAGTTGTGAGAGTAATATAATTTATAAGAAAGTTGGGCTTAAATTTTGTTGTCTAGTATGTAAAAATAAATAAATAAAAAATATAAATGTATGTTTAGATTTAAACTTTTAATAAGATTCACTAACTCTTATAGTTAGTGGGAGATATTTTAAGTATATTAGTCCTTATAAATAAATTGTCTAGTCATGATTATTATCGACATATTGATATATAATAATGCTATTATAATATTACAAGCAAACATGCAATTTGGTGTTGCTTGAGCTATTATGTGAGAAACCTTGCCATAAAATAACTTCTACAATAATATATCATTTATTCTAACTATGAAAATCAATATCATGAAGTAATGTTACAAAATTAGTGCTCCTTGGTTTATTGTGAATAAAATTGGGTGTGACGGATCAAATAATATGGTGCGAAGATCCATGATAATTACTTGGTGGACATAATTGAAGTTATGTGATTTTGTTATTTTTGAATTTACATGTTATATTAACAGATTCAGTTGCAGAGTACAAATAATTTATATTTGAGCTCTGAATAACGTGTGATAGAAGCTTCACAATCTACATAATGACATTGATATCGTGAGATATTGTACTAACATTTTCATGAGAAAATAAGCATCTTGTGAGAGACATGAATGCATTTTTGTGAGGAAAATGTCGTCTCGTGAGAGATGTGGATACGTTTTCATGAGGAAATGAGCATATCATGAAAGATGTGAATATGTTTTCACGAGAAAATGATTGTCTCATAAGAGAAATGAACATATTATCATGAGGTAATATATATCTCAATTTCACAGAGTTATAGTCTGAGGAAAACAAAAAAGTCACATTTGTTGTTAATATTTTGGTCCCTTGAGAGATTGTTTGGTGATATTGTGATTTCGTGTGAGTCATGAGAACCAATATAAACTTAGCATTGTTGAGTATACAAATAGCTATCACATCAGGTGTAATCATGTTAATTTAGACACTAATGTTATGATCATAATATGAATTTATGTAGTTAATGACATAATGATATCTATGGTTTAATATTAGTGGTTATGTTGAACCAAATCATGATTGAGGTGCTTGGTTAGACTATGTGTTGTGGCCACAATTGTGTTTCAATCTGATACCAATTAATGTTATTTAAGTGAGAGAATATTAGAATTTTATTATTGGGCTTTTATTGGTTTATAAAATATGTTTAAGGCCCATTCTAAATACATACCCTAATATATGCTAAATACATACCCCAATATATTAAAAATAATAAATTAACATATTCACCAAATACATCCCACAACGTACGCGGGAAAAATATTTCAGCATTCTTGCCACTGCCACTGTTGCCGCTGCTGCCTCCACCTTGGACCGCCAGACCGGAAAGATTTTAGCTCAGTCACCAGCTGCACTGATGAACACATTTTTGACCTATATTTTGTTATGTTTTTAAGCATTCATTTTATCTTTTATTTTATTATTTTCGTGTTTTGGAAGGTATTTTTTGTGTTTTGTAGGTTTGGGAAGAAATGTGGAAAAAGAGAGCAAAAGTGAAGCAAAAGTGTTTAAAAATGTAAGCCTTACATTGGATGTCATTCACTATGTAAGGGGGATAAACAAAGGCTTAGCAACGTAAGCCTTACATCGAGAATCAACATACTATGTAAGGGCATTTACAGCGCAAGAAAACAAGGCGCGCCGCGGCGGGCAAAACCTATGCCGCGGCGAGAGGCTCTCGGGTTGATCCTGGAATATCATGAAAACATGGCGCGCCGCGGCGGGGATGTTTCTGTTTTGAACCAACGAGCCAAAATTCAACACTCGTTGCGGCGGGAAAAACCTGTGCCACGGCGGGAGGTGCCAAAATTGCCCAGAAACCCTAAAACGCGTATTCCACTTCCTTCCCCCTATAAATACAACATTATACCTCTCCCAAACACAAGTTTTCACACCCATCTTCCTCCCCACCTTAGCTGCTACTGCAGCAAGGGTTTTCCACCCAAAATCAACCCAAAATCAAGAGGAGACCCTCCATTGTTGAAGCTACTCCAAGGATTTGAGAAAGAGGATCAATCAAGTTCAAGGATTTGGAGCTAGAAGATTCATTGGGGTATTTTTAGTGTAATATCTTTTTCTTCTCTGATTTTGTGGTTTGCCTCCATGACTAAATTGATTGACACCAATTTAGTTATGGTTGGCTAATATATGTATTTGGGATGTTAGTATTGCTTCCAATGATTGGAAGAACAATTTTGTAATTTAATTATATATGATTTGGATTTATTTCTTGTTCATGTTCTTATTATTTTCTGATTGTGAATTAATGGTGGACCAAACCTTAGTTTGTAATTAGAAAGAATATTTTAGAATTAGGCATTAGAAACGCCATCTTTGCTTAATTGTGCATTATGAACAAGAGCCTAAATTGATTGCATTGATTTGTGTTAGTTTAGGTGGTTAGAACTATTTCCTTGAGCTAATTCCAATTAGTTAATTAACGGTCCGGATCAAAGAAGTTAATTAGTTGATTGTAGTGAAAATTGCCATTGATTTGGGATTTTCTAGGTTTAGCGGAAAAATCATTAAATCCAACTTTTAATTGAATGCTTAATTTGTTTTTGCCATGAATGGATAGCGAACTAAAATTCCCATTTACATCCATCATCCCCACTTTGGTTGTGATTACTTTTATTTTCATTTTATTTTAGTTTTTAATTTAATTCCGAATTTACAATCTGTTCTTCAACCGACAATTGTTAGAATGTTTAGGATTGTTTGTTCGACTGAATAAGAAAATAAATAACGTTTTAGAACCACCGCAATTCCTTGAGAGACGATCTTGGGAGTATACTTATCACTTATTACAAGTGATTCGTGCACTTGCGAGCTTTTTATAAAATACAAAATTTGACTATCAAGTTTTTGTGCATCAAGTTTTTGGCGCCGTTGCCGGGGAATTGGCGTTTTAAAGTGTTTATTTATTTTCTATTTAGTTTGTTTTTCGTATTTCTTGATTTTTGTGATTTCTTTTTATTTTTGTGAATTTGTTAATTTTTGTGTTTTGTTTTGTTATTTTTAGTTTGTTAGTTATTTTTATTTGTTTGAGTCATTTGTTTTTAGTTGTTTATTTTATTTCTATCTTTTTCGTTATTTTTTTTTTCTCTGGGATATATATTGTGGTGCTTTGATTTCTTTGTTGTTTTTGTTAGTATATGAAAGGTACCGTTCATAGACTACATCAACATATTCAAAAGAGCACTTAATCAAGCTGGATACTGATATCCAAGAGCTAACAAATATGGAGGTATGTGGAATTTGTGGTTTATATGGACATAATGCTAATGTTTGCACTTTTGCAGGTGATTACCATATGTCTACTAACCGGAACTTCGAACCTAATGAGGGATGTCGCCTACCTTGGAATGATCCCTATACCTATATTTCCGAGTTGGAAAATCACCAAAATTTTTATTGGGAAGCAAACACTAACCCACCCTATGCCTCATACCCATATTTCAATCCTTATGACCTACCCATTCACCCTAAGAGACCAACCTTGGAGGATACCTTGAATACTTTTATTCAAGTTAGTTTAGAAAACCAAGAGAAACGTAATCAAAGGATGGATTTCTTAGAGGATTCTATGATAAGGATTGCAATGCAAATTGGGCCACTAGCGGAACAACTTCTACCACAAGAAGAGTTGCCCAATCTAGATCATCAAGTTTTTAATCCTTATGACCAACCCATTCACCCTAAGCAACCAACCTTGGAGGATACCTTGAATACTTTTATTCAAGTTAGTGTAGAAAACCAAGAGAAACGTAATCAAAGGTTGGATTCCTTAGAAGACTCTATGATAAGGATTGAAATGCAAATTGGGCAACTAGCGGAACAACTTCTAGCACAAGAAGAGTTGCCCACTCAAATTGAGCAAATGAAGGATGACACAATCCTTCAAAGTGGTAAAAATTTTGAAAATATTTATTTTCCTGAAATTTCTAATGATTTACCACTTTGTGTAGAAAATTCAGATGGGGAGCAAGCAATTCTCAAAGAAGGTCAAGTTGAGGAAAATCAAATTCTACAACCTTCTAAGGAGAACAAGGAGGAATTCTCTGTACCTCCTTTACCACTCAAAGAACCTAAGACTTGTACGTCCCCAAATCCTTCTCCTTACTACTTCCACCAGAAAGTGTGTGTTGTGCTTCATAGGAAACAACTACCGAGATGGAAGGATACGCTTAATGACATACTAGCTCGGAAAATCGATATCACACACTTCAAGATTTTTGATGATGGTGGATAGGAGTGGATTAACAACGTCTTGCTAAGACGTTAAAGAAAGCGCTTGGTGGGAGGCAACCCACTATTTTAGGTAATATTTTTCTTTTTCTTTTTCTTATCATTTAGTTTATTTTTCTATTTGTTCCTTTTAAATGCTTTTCTGAACATGTGCGTAGTTGAAAACATTGAGGACAATGTTTAGTTTAGGTTTGGGGGTACAAATTGTCCAATAAAAACTTTTTGATATAAAACTATCATGCCTTCTTGTTAATTTAAAGTGAATAATTGAATCTTTATACATGTTTTGTTTGATTTCTTGTACATATTCAAGGTTAGTTATAAAAGTTGATTTTTGTTCATAGTTCATACTTCATGCTTTTTAATATTGAAATTGAGATGAGCCCAAATTTTGTGTTTAAGAATCAAATAGTGGAGACTACCTTGTGAGATGATTGTTGAGCCATTAACGTTTTATTCTGAGAGTTAATCATTATTCGACTCTTTTAAACACTTTTCTTATTATTTCAAATTGTTAGAAGATCTCTATAGGTTTTTGCATTGAATGTTAGGATTTTCAACATCTAATGAAGAATCATAGGTTTAATTGTATGCTTAGATTAAATGATTTGAGTAAAATTTTAAGTGTTTGCCTATTTCATTCATGCTTGACTTTAAAAGATTTAAAGGGAAAATAAAACAAATAAAAAAATAAAAAAAAATAAAGTTTGCAATTCACAAAATACACATGTATGTGGGTCCATAAAAAAATCATGACCCTTAAGTTCTTCAAATGGTGAAATGGTTAATAAAAAATAAAAAATAAATAAATAAATAAATAAAAAAAATAAAAAAAAAGAGGAAATAATTTCCCTTAAAGTCAATGCATTTTCATTCATTCTAGGGCATACACTTGAAGTTTTTACTTGAGGATTTTAATTGATGCATGAGATTAGTAATGTGATTTCTTCATAAATCCTATCATTTGATTCCTTTCATGAGATCAATGTTATACACTTTTTGAGCCTTTCTTGTTTAATCATATGCGAATCTATTAGCTCATTTCTTTACATAATTTCTATTCGCATATACTTTGTTGAGTGTTTGAACCCATAGGATCAGTATGATATTAAGAGTGAATTTTTTATCTTGTGAGGAGTAGAGTTGAAACGAATTTAGATTCTTAACACTAGGTTTGGGAGAATCAATGTTGATATATATTTTTTTTAGTATTGGAGTATGCACTTGTGATACAAAACTGATTTGCATGATGAATCCTTAATGTGTTAAGATAATTGGATGAACTTATGTAGGAGTTTCGATTATAAACTAAGAATAAACTGAAGCATGAGAAATTTTGTTGAAATAAGTTTGTAGTTTTTATTTGTAGTATTGTTATTTGTCATTTTAGTTTTTCTTTTAGTTGGATGTTTGTGGGAATCATCACTGAAAACCCTCACGAGACTTTAACTCGTCCACTAGGGCAACCTAGGGGTTTAAAGGCTTGTTGCATATGCTAAATGCAACTGTGATAATCTACGGAAGTGATTTAGGTTAGTATAGTTTAATTTTAGTTTTGCTAGAGGACTAGCAAAATGTAGGTTTGGGGGTATTTGATGAACACATTTTTGACCTATATTTTGTTATGTTTTTAAGCATTCATTTTATCTTTTATTTTATTATTTTCGTGTTTTGGAAGGTATTTTTTATGTTTTGTAGGTTTGGGAAGAAATGTGGAAAAAGAGAGCAAAAGTGAAGCAAAAGTGTTTAAAAATGTAAGCCTTACATTGGATGTCATTCACTATGTAAGGGGGATAAACAAAGGCTTAGCAACGTAAGCCTTACATCGAGAATCAACATACTATGTAAGGGCATTTACAGCGCAAGAAAACAAGGCGCGCCGCGGCGGGCAAAACCTATGCCGCGGCGAGAGGCTCTCGGGTTGATCCTGGAAAATCATGAAAACATGGCGCGCCGCGGCGGGGATGTTTCTGTTTTGAACCAACGAGCCAAAATTCAACACGCGTCGCGGCGGGAAAAACCTGTGCCACGGCGGGAGGTGCCAAAATTGCCCAGAAACCCTAAAACGCGTATTCCACTTCCTTCCCCCTATAAATACAACATTATACCTCTCCCAAACACAAGTTTTCACACCCATCTTCCTCCCCACCTTAGCTGCTACTGCAGCAAGGGTTTTCCACCCAAAATCAACCCAAAATCAAGAGGAGACCCTCCATTGTTGAAGCTACTCCAAGGATTTGAGAAAGAGGATCAATCAAGTTCAAGGATTTGGAGCTAGAAGATTCATTGGGGTATTTTTAGTGTAATATCTTTTTCTTCTCTGATTTTGTGGTTTGCCTCCATGACTAAATTGATTGACACCAATTTAGTTATGGTTGGCTAATATATGTATTTGGGATGTTAGTATTGCTTCCAATGATTGGAAGAACAATTTTGTAATTTAATTATATATGATTTGGATTTATTTCTTGTTCATGTTCTTATTATTTTCTGATTGTGAATTAATGGTGGACCAAACCTTAGTTTGTAATTAGAAAGAATATTTTAGAATTAGGCATTAGAAACGCCATCTTTGCTTAATTGTGCATTATGAACAAGAGCCTAAATTGATTGCATTGATTTGTGTTAGTTTAGGTGGTTAGAACTATTTCCTTGAGCTAATTCCAATTAGTTAATTAACGGTCCGGATCAAAGAAGTTAATTAGTTGATTGTAGTGAAAATTGCCATTGATTTGGGATTTTCTAGGTTTAGCGGAAAAATCATTAAATCCAACTTTTAATTGAATGCTTAATTTGTTTTTGCCATGAATGGATAGCGAACTAAAATTCCCATTTACATCCATCATCCCCACTTTGGTTGTGATTACTTTTATTTTCATTTTATTTTAGTTTTTAATTTAATTCCGAATTTACAATCTGTTCTTCAACCGACAATTGTTAGAATGTTTAGGATTGTTTGTTCGACTGAATAAGAAAATAAATAACGTTTTAGAACCACCGCAATTCCTTGAGAGACGATCTTGGGAGTATACTTATCACTTATTACAAGTGATTCGTGCACTTGCGAGCTTTTTATAAAATACAAAATTTGACTATCAAGTTTTTGTGCATCATGCACCATTTCTGCATTAACTTATTCTGTTATTAAAATTTTGTTTATTAATACACTATTGAAAATGGAACCTTCACCACCACCGTCGTCGTCGTCGGCGGCTTCTCTAGCTAAATTTTGTGAGCTTCCACTGGTAGAGACATCCTACAATGAAGCAGAATGTTCCTTTCCTCCCCAAATAGTGGAAAACGAATCAGGGAGTGGAGAGGTAAACATGAAATTTTTTCCAGTACGTTCAACGGACCAGGTCCGAACCTATGTAATATGTTCGTACATCATAGCTGAACATTTTTTAAACGTTCAACTGATTAGGTTGAACATATACATAATGTTCAACAGGACATGAAGAAACATATGTAATACAGTCGTTAAGAATGTTTGAACATTTTACAAAATTTCAAATGATTAAATTGAACATTTTAAAAATGTTCAACAGGACCTGCCGAACATACACTAATTATTCACATATATCTGCCGAATATTTAAAAATTGCACATATTATTTTGACAAACATTTTTAAAATGTTCATCAATTATTGTCGATTCATATAGTAAAAGTGCATAAATATCTGCCAAAAATACAGTAACCTAACCTATTTATTGGTAATTTTTTGTGTAGATTAATCTTTCTGGTAGTGATGATGAGCACTTCCTGCATGTTGATTTCAGCAGTTTATTTGACATAGATAGGGTGAGTATCTCATATTTTAATTAATTGATTTAAATATAATTAAAATTTGACTAACGTAAGCATTTTTATAGGTTTTCTCGTCAAAAGAAGACTTAATTGAATGGGTAAAATATACAGGAAAATAAAATAGAATGGTTATTGTAATGAAAAAGTCTGAATTAGGTTCGAAGCGTAGAAGGCCAAGAATAGATTTTGCTTGTGAAAGAAGTGGACATTACAGATCAATGAAAGAACCTTCTACGCCACCAAAAAAGAAGAAAAAAGTTGATATACACACTGGGACAAAGAAGTGTAACTGTCTATTTTCAATGAAGGGAAGAATGTGTCAAAATGGTAATGAATGGATGGTAAAAGTTGTTTGTGGCATGCACAATCATTCTTTGGTGCAAAAGTTTGAGGGACATACATATGCTAGAAGACTTACTAAGTCAAAGCTGAATTTGTTGGTAGATATGTCAAAGTGCAATGTAAGACCGAAAGATATTTTATATAGAATCAAACAACATGATGAGAACAATGCAACTACAATGAAGCATATTTATAACGCACGTTCAAAGTATAGAGTTACTGAACAAGCAGGACGGTCTATAATGCAACAGTTGTTGCACAAATTGCAGGAGCATAAATACATAAAGTGGCATAGGAAGAATGAGAGGGATAATGTCGTTATAGACTTGTTCTTTGCGCATCCGCAGTCTATTGACTTGTTACAAGCTTTCCCACATGTTCTAATTATGGATTGCACGTATAAGACAAACAAATATAGGTTACCTTTTTTTGAGATTGTTGGGGTAACATCTACATAAAAGACATGATCTGTTGCGCAAGTGTATCTTGAATATGAGAAAGAGGACAATTATAGTTGGGCATTAATGATGTTGAAGGGTTTGATGGATGATATTATGCCTGGTGTTATATTAACAGATAGAGAATTGGCTCTTATGAATGCAATTAAGAATGTTTTCCCTTCTTCATTTAATCCACTTTGTAGGTGGTATATTTCGAAAAATGTAATTGCAAATACAAAGAAATATTTTGGAGATCAAGATAGATGGATTTCCTTCCAAAATTTGTGGAGAAATGTTGAGTTATCTAAGTCTTTCGAGGAATATACTAACAACGTATCTCAACTTGAAAACAATTTTGGAGATTTAAATGATGCAATTACATACATTAAGGAAGCGTGGTTAAGTAAATATAAGGAAAATTTTGTCTCAGCTTGGACAGACCTATATATGCATTTTGGCAATACCACAACAAATAGATAATATTATATTTAGATTGATTTTATAAAATTATATTGTTAATAGTAATTATATTACTAAACTAAGAATTATTTTGTTTAATAGGGCTGAAAGTGCACACTCTGCATTGAAAAAAACAATTGAGGTCATCACAAGGAAATTTAGTTACTAACTGGGAAAACATTCATCAACTATTGGAGCTACAACATACTGAAATCAAAGCCTCGTTTGAAAAAAGCATAATCACAATCCAACATCATTTCAAACCAGCTTGGTTATTTAGTAAGTTAAGAGGTTTTGTGTCTTTAAATGCAATGGAAATTATTTTGAAAGAAGCAGAAAGGGCAGAGAATGTATGGACTGATGTTGTAGCATGTGGTTGTGTAAAACGTCGAACTCATGGATTGCCTTGTGCCCATGAGATTGCAAAATATAAACGACTAGGTCAACCCCTTGAGTTATCATTGATTCATAGTCATTGGAAGAAACTTAATTATTCTCGACCATCACGGGTTAAGAAAGAGAAGTTGGATTGCACACCATTTTTGGATGCATTCAAGCAACGATTTGATTCAAGTGACGAGAATACACAGATGCAAATGATAAATGTTCTATCTTTTTGGGCAAAACCAAGCACTACACAATTGGATGAGCCACTTATCAAGAATAACAATCGGGGTCGTCCTACAAATAAAGATAAATCAACACGTCGAGATCCTTCTGCATTTGAGTATGCATTAGCTGATAATGCGATTGGTTGTACTTCATCTACATCGAAGGTAATTCCAAAGGTCCCAAAGTTGAAACTTAAGTCTCACGAGGAAAAGTTCAAAAAACCCCTTTATCATACATCAATCAATTTCTTTTTGCAATTGAGCCATACATAAAATGTGTCAAGGATGTCAAGAGAGATGGTAACTGTGGATTTAGAGCCATAGCTGTGGCACTTGGATATGGTGAGGATAGATGAGATCAAGTGAGAAATGAGATGCTTAATGAAATTAGATTTCATTTTAATGATTACACACACTTGTTTGGAGAAGTTCAACTAGTCACCAACCTTATCCAAAGGCTTGATCATTTTAAAAGTCCTACAGATTATAAGAATTGGATGATGTTACCTGACATGGGTCATATTATTGTTGCTACATATAATACTGTGTTCGCTACAGTTAGCATGCATGCATCGAGTACATTCCTCCCCCTTTGGTCTAAGCCCCCCTCTGACCATATGTTGATTGCTATAAGTTTTGTTAATAACGATCATTTTGTGCAGGTAAATTTTCCTCTACCCCATATATCATTAAATTTTCCTCTACCCCATATATCATTATATATATATATATATATATATTTGAAGTTAGATTGATTTAATGATTTGACATGTTTATATATTGGTGCAGATAGAATTGCAAAGAGGTTGCCCAATGCCAGCAATCTGTCGAGAGTGGATTGCATTTCACAATTCTTGTGCAAGTGAATGGGAATTGCTTTATACTAAACAAATCCAACTTTTTGAGTCAATGAAACCCTATTGTAGTTCAATACAGACTGTTATTTTGGATACTGATATGTAATATATTGATTAATAAAAATTACTGAAATTATATGAAATAGGTTCTCATACACAAATTATACACAAATTACAGAAATAACATATCAGAATTGTATACAAAATGTTCAAATGTATCGTCAGTACACATACAAAATGTTCAAACAAATAGTCTGAACTAATAAAAAATGTTCACAAGGTTTTGCCGAACATAGCTGGGGTCAATTTCAAATAGCTAAATATTATCAGTCGCGTTTACTCAAAGTGCGTGTTCAAACATTCTAGTTGAACATATTAGAAATGTACAAACAAACCCTCTGAACATTTACTACATGTTCAAACAGATAGTCCAAACATATGCATAATGTTCTTACAGTTAGTTTGAACATAAGATATGAAACTTCGACACATATTATCCAAGTTTTAACTGACCCCAGATGTTCAAATGTTATAGTTGAACATATTGAAAATGTTCAAACAAATCGTCTGAACATTTACTAATTGTTCAAACAGATAGTCCGAACATAAGTAGACAGTTCATGCACTTAGTTTGAACATAAAATATGAAACTTACTTATTATCAGTCGTGTTAACTGACCCCAGATGTTCAAATATTATGATTGAACATATTGAAAATGTTCAAACACACCGTCTGAACATTTACTAAATGTTCAAACATACCGTCTGAACATTTACTAAATGTTCAAACAGATAGTCTGAACATATTAACCAACCTTACAATATTGACTCTATTGAACATTCGTGTAATAGAATATCCCTGCTAAGAACAACACGATATATAGCAAATTACATGTCTCAGCATACAACATGTTAATCAAAATGCATAAAACATCCATTTCTCAGCAAAATATACCTCATTAATTTTAACTTTTCATAATGTTCAAGTACAACGTTAATGTCTAAAAAACTACACTAACATGCGAAAGAAAACATAGAATTACACTACGTCTTTGTCTATGTTCTACGTCTCCTGATTTCAGATGACTGTGTTGCACTTGTTGAAGAACTACTTCTACAACCTAATAGGATATTTTCAACCTTTTTCAGCTTCTTCAATAATTTTTTTTTGATTGGTTTCCGGATCTTGATAATGTACGTTGAACTATTTTCAATGCTTCAAGAACACGCTGCCAAAAATAATTACAAGTTTTGTTAATTATAATAAGTATATTGGTATCTTAAATAAAAATTACAAATTGAATAAAATATGAAACTTACTGGATCTTCTCTGAAATGATGTTCCACACGTCATGGAATGGAAGAAAGTCTATGTAAAGGATTTTGTACACGAACATGCGAAATAGATTGATATCACTCCATAAATTGTGGAACACAATCTGAAGAATGGAAAACTACTTCACCACGAGAATGCTCTGATAATAAATGACTATCCCAACTACTCCAATACTGGTATGGAATATTGAACTGTACTATGTATTGGGCTGCATTTGGTCCTCTCATAGCTCTAGATGGGGCAATTGGATCCGGTGGTATTGTTTGAACATGTCTAAACTGTTGTAGAACTCGGTGACTATGGTACGGCTCAACAACATCAATAACTTTTATACATCCATGAAAAAATGTAATATTTGGTAAGTCATTGTTTGTATAAGGATCCCATATAACCTACAAAATAAATTAAAATTAACATAAATAAGATTTTATTGTAATAACTAAAATAAACACCATGAGTGATGAGAATATGCTACTTACATCTATTGGACTTAAATAATCAAGCTACTCACGAAGGGATTGTAAGTATACTGGATCAACGCTTACTCGTGTCTGTATCAACCAATGATGAACACGTGGCTGACTATCCAAATAGTTTGGATTATACGAAGGAGTACAGCAGGGAAAATGTTCATATATCCATGATTGCAACAAGGTTATATATCCAGCTACTTGTCTTGAGCCATGTCGACTAGATGCACCAAGTTGTCGATATAAATAGGCTAGTGTTCCTGTCCCCCATGCATACTCACTTACCCTATCCAAATCCATAAGTAGAGTCAAATAACTTACTTTTACAGAACCACCAGTCTTATCAGAAAACAACGTGCATCCAAGTAAATACAATAAATATGCCCTAGCCGCACAATCAATAAACTCGTCATTATCCCTCATGGCTAAGTTATTGAATTTGTTTTTCAACCAATCTATCTTAATAGTTTGTCCTCTATTACTCAATTGTTGCCTTGCTTCTTCCTCATCGATTCTAAAAGCATTCATCAGGAGACGTATAGCATCACCTCTCTTTAACTTTTCAGGAGGTCCGGTGCATGCCTGACCAGTAATGCGAAGACCTAAAAGGTATTCCACATCATGCAAGGTAATAGTCATCTCCCCAAATGGCATATGAAAAGTATTTGTCTCAGGATGCCATCGTTCAACGAAAGTCAACACTAAAACCTTGTCTACTTGTTCATATGTTGTACTTCTCAAATGTGCCAGGCCGGATCCCTCTATGCGATCTTTAAACCTCATACGGTTGCAATTTGTTGCTCACAATGGTGTATATGATTTAACGCAAGTGCACGTGTCGCAAACAAGTAATATAATGATAAGAAAAATTGTTCCCACGGAGATTGGAATACTAGAAAATATCGTAAAAATTAACTATTAAAATCAATATTTGTGTTTTTGTTTATAAAAATAAATAAATAAATAAATAATACGAGAAGACAAGAGTGAAAACACTGAAACAACAATCAACAAGAAGGATATCAAGAATCGCAAATAGATAAATTAGTTAGGATTGCAAATATGACAAGTGATGTAGACAAACTGCTTTGCTGCAGCTTTGCTGTAGCAATGCTGTAGCAAAGTATACCAGTAACTAGAATTGCAAAAATTCACAAAGGATTCTTTCGAATCTGCAATGTTTATATATTCTATGATTCAATGAAACATATTCCTATGCAAAACTGAATCTAAGAACAACGTTCATGCACAAATTCTTTTGAGTTATGTGAGATAATTATATATTCCTATATCAATTTCTTCACACTATTCTAGCTTTATCCAACTTAAAATTAACCTTTCCAGATTCAATTTCAGTCTAATATCCTATCAATTTTTGATCAAGCAATCAATAAGAATGAATCAATCAATCAAGCGTAGAATAACTAGCATTCCTTGCCAAGCAAAGCACAATTTTATGAAATTAAAGCACAAGGTCTACATACACTTGCATATCCACAACCCTAACTGAATGAGAATTTAGCCAAGCATGTTTATAAAATTAAACATCAAATTATATATGCTCAAAATCAGATCCATATGGTTTAGAGAATTTAGAAGAATCAAATAATAAAGAAATAATGAAATAAATAAATAAATCCCTTAAATCCACCCTAAACCAATTGGATTATGATCCTTTGTCTCGTTCTTGCTTTCTCTTCAATGAAAGTCCTTGCAAATCAAGCTTCAATTGGTCTCTTTCCAGATTCAAATTGATGCTCTGTTTTGCCTCTCCTTCCTTGCACCAAATCTGTCCAGAATTTGGGGCTGCTATTTGTGGTGTTTTTCCTCCTTGCTGCTGCTGATTTTTCCTCTGTTTTTCTGTCGCAATTCTGGTTGTTCCTACTATCTTCGCTGCTGCCCAGATTCTGCTGTATATGTATTTTATTTTCTGCCGCAGTTCGCTTATGTATCAGCCCCTGTTTTTGCTCTTTTATATTAGGTTTAATTATAGACAAATTTTGGTGTGTTAATTTCCAATATTATCCCTCAAAAGGTGAGTTAATGAAAGCACAAAATCGTCCTTTTCCTTTAGTGTCCAAATCAGCCCTTGAATTCTTGATTCCACATCAGCTCTGTTTTGGCGTTGATTTCCTGGTATGGTTTTGCTGCAGCAATGCTGTAGCAAAGCTGCAGCAAAGTTGTATTTTTGCATTTTCTTTGTTGTTTTCTTTATTTCCTGCAAGGGTAATGAAAATATAATGAGTGCTCATCAAAATATAATTCTTTTTGACACATTTCATAATTATTTTGAGTTTATTATCAAAGAATTCATTTAAATCACAAAACCTACAAATAGTGTATAAATGATTAAAATGTGTGGATATTCTCAAATTAACAAACAAGTATTAATGAATAAGAGCTAATAATACTCTAATAAATTAGAGTTATCACAATTCTTAAGGTCTTAACTTTGAGTTTCTCTGAGTGTCCAATAGATTTCAATAAACCTCGCTCCTAAAAAAATTTATGTTACATTTCAACTCAAAGATATAATCATACCAAAATTTTTAAAAAAATATTTTTAATAACAAATTACAATTACCTCATTATCCCATATTTTTCGTGCTATGTGAGTCTTGTAACTTTTCAGTACTCTCAAGTTGTTTGGCCCACCAGAGAACGATGAATGTTGCTCGTGTCTCCCATCATCCTCCGGATCATTATGTAAGTGCTCACTTTCCTCCACATCCTCATTAAATATTGATTGCTCTTCTACTTGCTCAATTTCTGTAATACTGAGGGGCAATGGTTCTTGTAAAGTCTCAATCACCACTTCATCTTGCTGTGGTTCTTCTAGGGTGCTTGTTTTCTTACTCTTTCTTCGGTACATAATACCTTCCATTTTATATCTTTCCTCATTCATCCGGCGCATATCAGCCGTTGGTCGTTGTCTCGATATATCTACAAATTACATTTAAAAATTAATAATTATGTCAAAAAAAAGATCCTAATATATTTTAAGTATATTATTACATTTCATTCATGAAAACAGAATAACAAATTCAATATTTGATAAATAGGAATGAGAAGGAATTCACAAATTTGATACTAGTTTCTTCATTTTAATAAGTACAAAGATTAAACAGTGAAATTTCCTTATTGATAGGCAGAGAAAAATTTGAAAAAAAGTCTCGCTTGCAAAAAACAAATTGAATAGCAATTAAGCCGATTTAAAATTTAGAAATTGAAAAACACAAAATTAAAGGGACAAACAAAGCAATTGAAGTGTTAAAAACAAAATCATAGCACAACTTTAACATCCAAAGATAATTAAAACCATACCGAAACAGAATTGCACTCGACTGTTACTAATAATCAACAAAACAAATCATTCAAGTTATTGTTGATGGAACTAAACGAGGAAAGGAAGAAGGCTCGCCACATGATGAAAATGATGTTCAATAGGTCTTTCGGAGCTACCTTTTTAACAAATACTGGGCAAGAATCTGCTTTTGCCTACCACATACATCAATATGTAGATGTATACTATATACCAGTAAACCCGAGAACTTTTTACACTACCCACCTGAGGCATGGTTTCATGTACCCTACGATATTAAGATTATGCCACACCATATGAAGGTAATTCATTTTGGAAATTTTTTATTTTAATATTTTTTCACTATAACTACTTGTAAATTGCAATAAAGCTACGATGGTTGACAATTTTGTAAGTGGTCCAATGTATACAAGTAATTAAGGTACTGAGCATGCCGAAAATAAGGACAAAAAAGATTTTTAATTACATGTTTTCTACATTTCATCCACTCATTCATAATCGAGTTCTCTTAGCTAGCAAGCTGGTCTGGAGGTTTTAAAATGTTTTTAACAAAACAGGGTATTAGCATAGACAAACAAGAGCAAGTATTGTGTACATTTCTGCTGGTACCTCATTTTCATATTTGTAGATGTTTAAATAGATGAAATAATATAGAATAAATTAACCTAATTTTTGTTTGAATAAAAATATGCAGGTGGAATGGCAAAAGTGGCAGCGGCAAAAAGTGGCAGCAAGAATGAACGGCAAGGAAGAACCCAGAAACCCAAGCGGTAAGAATGAACCCAGAAACTCGAGGGCGAGAACGAACCCAGAAAAAACGCAGGCAACGGTGGCGGCAGAAGCTTTCTAGGGCAGCAGTGACGACAACAGGAAAGTGTGGGATGTATTTGGATGCGAGAAGTTGTTTTCTTATTTTATTCATTAATATATGTGGGGGTATGTATATAGCATAATATGTGGGATGTGATTAGAACGGGCCTATGTTTAATTATAGTTTAATTGATATGCTTGGAGGTTCATTTGATTGATATGGGCTCGGGACACCTTGTGAACTTAGTCCAATTATTATTGTGATGAATTTTGTATAGTCCAATAAAAATTAAGATTTATGATACGTAAAATCTTAATATCGCATAATAAATATTTGGATATTGTTAATAATATGTATCAATATTCGTACTTTTAAAACATAAATATTGCCATCACATTTTCGACCATATCAAAAATACTTTCATGTAGCTAGGTTACAACTCACTAATTACACATACCAACCTGAGCTGACCTGGCTCATGGCTTTGAATACTATACCAACTACTAGCTAGAAACATTGCACTCTCGATCAAATGCAATAACCAATCACAGTTTATCAATGATGAGGTCAGCTGATTTGTTTTCAGCCTTTGAATACTAATCGATTCTTATTTGTTTGTTGGAAATTGAAATAAAATTAAATAAGAGTATTATTGAAGGATCTTGGAGATAATGATCTGGTAAGCTCTTGTTGATGGATGTATGGAGTCGAAAAACACATAGGCAGAGGTGTTTTTGCAAGTCTTTGGAATAAACTTGTTACATAACACCACTGCCTCTATTAATCCCGTGCCGCAACACCCTCTATCTACTTCTTCAAAATCTGTTCAATTGTTCATTCGATATTGTCAGCAATAATACTCTAATTGAATAAATAAATAAGTATTTTTTTCATCACAGCAAAGTAATGTTTTTTTTTTAATTGCATGAAATAATTTTCTTTGTAAATAAAAGTTTAATTTTTAACATCCTCTAAAAGGTGTAAATATTTTTTTACGACATAAAAAATATATGTTTTTCACATGCATCATATGTTTTTATCATAATGTAAAAAAATATATTATTTTTAAAAAAATTAATTGAATATCTGAATCACATATAAACATAGTGAAATTTTTGGACATTTTATATATATATATATATATATTTTTGTAGCTTTAATATTTTTTTTTATCTTTTAAAATGAAATATATATTTTATATAATTTTATTAAATGATAATATACGTTAGTACCTATATAAAGTTTAACCTGTATATACACTTCTTTTTAAAAAATTATTATTAAATTATAATTATAATTATGTGAGTAGTATAGTTATAAAAAATATATATATAATTATTATTATTTTTTAAATGTATGTTTATTAATTATTTTGTAACGTAATAGTATATATTTATTATAAATATTGGGAGAACGTGAGTTGGATACCGAGTGTTACTTAAAAAAAAAAAATACGTGCTGATTTTATAATAAATTGTACCGCTACAAAAAGTTGCATAGATGTACAATTATAGTACATTGCTAATTATACAACTCGGAAAAATTAGCACATAAGAAATAAATTTCTTTTTCTGAAAAGGTGCACAGATGGTTAATTTTCCCTGGTATCATGTATTTTTATTGTTTTGTTATTATTATTATTATTATTATTTTTTTCTTCTGCTAAGGTCACATCATCACATGAAGTTGTGCCACATTATGTCACAAATGGCTTTAAAGGTTAAAGCGGTAACTATCACAAATGATCAACAATGACCACGGACCATCTTGTGGAAGTCGCCTTTTCTATTTCTTTCTATCCATAAATAATATAATTATTTAATTAATTTTTTTTTATTTTTTTAATAAAAGAATATATATATATATATATATATATATATATTATATATAATATATATATATATATAAATAAATATATATAATTTTTAAGAAATTAAAAATAAAAATTTATATATAAAAAAAATTATATCATATTATTAAATTTTTTTTTTTCAATTTTAAAGGGTAAAAATTAAAAAGCCAATGATGAGTTATTTTCTGTTATTGATTTTTAAACAATATTACAAAACTCGCACTCACAATTTTTATTTATTTATAACAATTTAATATCAGTGTGCTACAATAATATTGGCTATTACTTGTTATTTTATATTTTCATATTATTAACATAATTGACATATACTATTAATTATTCTAAACTTATAGGAGAGATTCCATTGCGTCAAATAAAATATGACACATTATATTTATATGGATTATCACAATATATTAATAAAAAATAATAAAAATAATATTTTTTAAAATTTATAATAATAAAAATAATACAATTTATTTTAAATTATATATTTTTATAATTAAAAAATAATTTTTATGTTATTTTTTTAATGTCTGTTAAATTAAAAATTGTTCAAATTAAAATGCAATAATTTATATTTATTTAATATTAAATGTTCAATATTATTAAAATATTAATTTTATTATTATAAATTTTAAAGTATTATTATTTTATTTTATTTTAGTAATCTTCGTATATTAATTGATTATCGTTGTCAACTACCCTTCTGGTAGTAGACGTTAATTAAATATCTGTCCTTTTAATATATATATATATATATATAAAAGTTTGAGCTAGCAAGAAAAGAAAAAAAAAAAAACTTATATAGTTTATTTTACTCGTGAATTATGACAGATTAAATTTAAGTTACTTAAGTGTTGTAATCTGATAGTTAAAATCAAGTGTAATAATTTTATGAAATATAATAACAACAACAACAATAAAATTACCCATTTTTGAATAATCTAGTTAAAAATATATGTTTTTTTTACGTTGTGGAAAAAAAAAAATCTCAATCTATGAATGAATTTATACAACGTTAAACCATAAAAATATGCTAGTTATCTTCTCCCAAAAAATTAACAAAGCTATAAAATTGAAAAATACTAGCATACCATATTTAGTAGGATTTTGGAGGATATCAAGCAAAGGGTTGTAGATATCCCAAATAACAAGATCAATTCCAGGAAGCTGTTTCTGAAGAGAGGCTGCTGCATTGGAGACTTTGGAATTGTACAGTTGAGCTGCTTCATTCATCTTCTCGTAACACCCTCTTTCTATGCCTCCTCCTAATGTTTTTGATAATGGCACGCATCCCAATGGTGCCAAATTCATAATAGCAATTTTTCTCGCCCCCAATTCATATAAACCCTACCATATAATATCGGATAAATGATAATTTTTATTCTAAAGCAACATTAATTAATACCTTATTGTATGTTTCAGTTTAATTTGTATTCTTTTTTGCAAATAATTTTTGGATAATGTAACACAATTATTTGGAATATTTACTACAATGATTTAATTAAAAGATTTATTTATTAATTACAAAATTCTCAAAATTTTGTGAGAATTTTCTTTTCTAAGTTCCGGAAATAACATTATTTTCCTAATAAACATTTACACACTTGTAATAACATTATTTTTATAATATGATATTGTGTTTGTGCTTGTTTTTACTTATCTTAACCATTAATCTAGATATAAAAAGATATAAATATTAAAGTAGATATTTTACATATTATTTTTATTAATAATATTAATAGTCTCAAATTTACTATGTGCATTATATCTAAAAAGTTAAAATTTATTATTTAAAGACAAACAAGCAATAAATGGTTCTATGAGTTTGTATAATATTTTTTTTTTTTTTTGGAAATATTTAGAAATAAATAAAAAACAAGTAGAAAAAAAAAAAAAAAAAACTAAAATGTTCAAAGAATAACATAACATGTTTTTAAAATAAGAGTTAAAAATAAAATCAGTTAAATAATTTACCGGAACATGTTTTTAATTTTATTATCTAACAATTTAACTTGCCTTAAATTACTAAGCAACATACATGTGATATTTCAGTGAAAGAGTAAAAGAATTTGGGAAGAAAATAAAAATAATACTTCTTTAAAATTTATAATAATAAAAATAGTATTATTATAATTAAATAATATATTTTCATATATTAAAAATAATTTATACATTTTTTTAATATCTTTTTAATTGAATAATTGTGATAATTTAAATTAATTTAATGATAAAACGTTTAATATTATTAAAATTTTAAACGTTTAATTTTATTACAAGGTTAAGGAAATTACCTTGAAAAAACTAGTTGCGAGACTGGTCAATAGATCAGTGTACGAAGGGACATCAAACTGCGCTTGTCTTAAATGAGTAAAAAAGTAAGAGAACAAAATGTCATTACTTCCATATGAGATCACATAAAGCCCATTTGTTATGATGCTTTTTGATCTCTCTTCTCCAACAACTCCTTTCAGTTTTTCTATGTATTCTTTGAAGAATTGCAATTCATCTGATGGTGAATAAACTCTCTAATAATTCCCAAATTAAATAAAATTAAGTTAATATATGAGTTTCCCAAAAAGTTGATAAATTTAATATAAAATAATGATTTTATGGATAATTTAATTACCTGTATTTTTTCTGTTAAAGGATCCAACCCAGATCCCCCAGAAGCAAAATTAACTCCTGTCTGAAGATCTTCACTTTGCAAGTTTGGGTCCAGGAATGTGGGTAACAAATCTTTAATTCCCATGGCTTCAACTGCAATACAAGTAGATCACTTTAAAGAATGAAATTTGTATGGCCACTCAATTTCATGGACTGTATATGCCCAACAAGTCTATCTTACTTTCATAAGAGTTATAAGGTCCCATAACTAAAGCAATTATACAACTACTTAGATTGCACCCCATTATTCTTTTAGTTTTTCTTTATTATTAATTTGTTGCAATTATTCTCATATTTAACAAATAACTTACCAAAATAGTTCAAATTACTACGGAACCACTTGGGGGCCAGACCCAGAACGCCACTCGCCTCTCTCAATTCTTATATTTTAACATTGGGCAACCAATTTAGATTGCTTATAATTTATGTATAAAATAATTTATATATTTTTTTTTTTATATCCTTTTTTTTAAAGTTTTTATCACTCAAAACACACTACAAACTTAATATTTAAATATATTTATACTTAAATAAAATACACATAATATATTTTTCCATAAAAAAAACAAATAATAACTAATAAATAAGCAATACTATTTTAAATATTTATATGGTGCTCCTACATTATAATCATGGATCCACACACCTATAATTTTACTTGAATTTTAGACCTTTTCATATGTTTTAATAAATTTATATTATTGAATCACAATTCGTTGATACAAGTGTTATACTTACTAAAATTTTACTTTAAATTATTTTTAATATATATTAAAAAATTATTTTTCCTTAATCAATCAATACTACTTTGAAAATTTTGTGATCATGATAAATTTATGATGAATAATATTACTCTTGTCAAGAACTTTTTTTTTTTTAATCAAAGAATACCAATAAAAATACTTCTACCCGTTTAAAAGCACTTTTGACCCAAAAATAAAAACAATTAAAAGTTAGATAATAATTAGTGAGACTAATTAAGATTAGTAAGAACAAAAATGCATATATGATGTAAGTACCTATAAAATCGGAGGGAACTTTTCCATCAGAAAACCTTCCAGTGGGTTTTCCATTGGAAAAGCTAGAACCATAAGGTGGAAAATCAGACTTGACTAATGTCTTAATGAGATTATTTGTTGCCCGTGTCAAGTATCGAGTCTCCAAATGTGTAAACCGCTGAATAAGAGCTCTTATTGATCTTTTGTAGCTTATTTGTCAATCTCAAAGCTTTTGCTTTGTTAATACAAAAGAAGAAGATGATGAACAAAGTGCCCAGTTCATAAAGTTTTTTCACCAAACAGAACTGCATTTTCATGTTTCGCTATGTACTTTGTAAAATCTTTTAGGCCCTATGGGTGTATATATGCTGCATATAATTGCATGTCACAAGTGGATTCATCCATTTTGGATAGGAATTAAAGTGTTAGATATTTCATGAGTGGTCATATTTCAAGACATTAAATGTTTGCATAATTGGACACCAAATGAGACTAAAGTCAATGTTTCTATATTTTTAAGCAAACGTTAGATATAAGCTATATTTAAACAACGCTCAATAAATCAACTAATTATAGTAGGGCTTGAGCACATACTAATAATTAGTAGGTACTAATTATACGGTGTGTGGTGTG
Organism: Elaeagnus macrophylla; assembly: GCA_029378325.1. Taxonomy (NCBI): domain Eukaryota; kingdom Viridiplantae; phylum Streptophyta; class Magnoliopsida; order Rosales; family Elaeagnaceae; genus Elaeagnus; species Elaeagnus macrophylla. Next base: position 10,732,803 of record CM055649.1, on the reverse strand, counting down.
AACTTAAACTTTTTATATATATATACATATATTGTATATATGTATATGTATATATATACTAATTTTTGAACACGTATAAAATACGAGTTAATACTCAAATTTTAAACTTTCAACGTATTTAAGTAAATTTTATGATTTTAAGCTTTGCATTGTGTAAATTGAAGTAGTAACATCTTTATTAAGTATTATAAGCTTCAAAGTTATTCCTTGTAAAGAAATAGTAAAATATATGATATTAAATTAATTCATTTATTCTTTTTGTATAAAACTTAATATTAAAAAAAAAGAAAAAGTCAAATAAATGTATGTAGATTATTTAAATTTTTAATAAATTAGTAAAAAAATTATTTTAAATTATATTTCCACAAATGTAAGGACAAAAGTTCAACGAAGACATAGAATATGAGAATGTTAATTAACTTTAAACCTTCGTTGTTTAATATCAACATATTATTTTTTGAAAATAAAATACTTATTCATGTTAATAAAATAATTATTCATAAAAAAAATATTACAATAATTTTCAATAAATTAATAACATAATCATTAGTGAAAATGAAGAAAGAATCAAATATATAACATTTTGTTAGAAGCAAAATAAATAATGTCATCAATATGGTAGATTTAAGATGAAAATATTTGTAATTTAATTTAAATAATATGAGTATAGAGCTTTTTTCATAAAATTTTATAATAAATATATATAAAATGTATAATAATATAACTTTCAATAAAATATATAAGAAATGTTTATGTATGGGTGTGAAATAAGTATCACATCTTTTATTCCCTAATTGTAATTATTGTAATAAATATTAAAATATTGTGCAATCTATCTAATTATGTTAATACCTAATATTATTATTTACCATTTTCATTAATAATATTTGTGAATACCCACTTTTATCTTTTATTTGTACAATTAAATAGCTAAAATGATGAGTATTATAAGAATCAATTCTCCAAACATTTTAAATTAGTGTATCATATGAAATGCTTATTAACTTATTTGTGATCATCGTTAGCATATTTTTATAAATAAATAAAAAAGTGAGATGAATTTATATAATTATTTTTTATTTCGCTATAAATTTTGTTTGAAAGAACTATTTTTCTACTTACCAACGTAGCTCCATTTATCTGAGGAAATAGACGTGGATCTATTTATATAATTTATGAATAAATAAAGAATTTATAACATTTAGGATTAAGTGGATTCTAATTTAAAAAAATAATAAGTTTTTTTTTTTTTTTTGTAAAATTCAAAGGAAATAAAAATAAAATATATTTTTGTTTGAAATACAAGTCAAATCTCTCTAACGGGCTTTAGAAAAAAATCATACTGCGTAAGGGATAGAACATTGATAAAAGTAAAATATTGAAATAAATAATTTAAAAACATTAAACAAAATATTTTTCTTTTCAATAAATAACTCTTCTTTATATTAGAAAAAAGAAAAATCAATTTTTTCTTTATAAATGCAACCACCGACTCTATATATATATATATATATATGATATTTAAATATTAATATTATTGATAAATAAATTAAATCAATCATATCTAATCTTTAAATTACTTATATTTAATAGTAAATATCTTAATTTTTAAAATTATTAATTATTTTCAAATTTTCTGATATCATCCGTACAATTGTTTAAATTATTTTATAGTCAAAATGATTTGTTAGATTCATTGGTTATGGGCATTGATCTTTGGATCATATCTTTATATATGTATAAAACAAAAAATATCAAATAAATATGTCTTTATTAACTCCTCTTTCTATATATACTAATAATAATAATAATAATATTAGAAAATGAAAATAAAAAACTATTCTTTATAAATGCCCACCAACTTTCATTTTATATATATTGATATTTTTAAATATATATATATATATATTTTCTACTTGTCATTAATTTTAAATGATTATTACTAAAAATTAAATTAAATAGATATTTTAAATTTAAATTTAATATAATTTTGTTATTATTTATGTTATTTTTTGTCAATATCAAAAGAGGATGTATTTCATCTTGCTAAAGTTCTACAAACAAAAAACATTCATTAAGGTCGCTGATTATCTAGGAATGTGATGGTATTTGGCTTTTTAATTCTTAAGTTAGTTTAAGTAATTAGTAATAATATAGAAGATCAAAGCTCTCTCTGAGATCTAAGGAAAAAAAAAAAGTTAAAAAATTATATTTATCATATTTTTTTTAATTTAATAGGATAAATTTATTTTACTATTTTTTTCTCTATTAAAAAATAAAATATATATATTAAATTCGTTACAATTTAGATTATTGATTTAATTCTATGGTATAATTTTTTTTTTTTATAATATTTTTTTTTAATCTTTTAAAAATATATATATATTTATTTATTTACGTTAATATAGAAGATCAAAGCTCTCTCAGAGATCAAAGGAAAAAAAAAGTTAAAGAATTATATTTATCATTTTTTTTAATTTAATAGGATAAATTTATTTTACTATTTTTTTTCTATTAAACATAAAATGTATATATTAAATTCGTTACGATTCAAATTATTAATTTAATTCTATGGTATAATCTTTTTTATGTATAATATTTTATTTTTAATTTTTTAAAAATATATATATTTATTTTTCTTATAACGTAATAAATATATATATTTTAATGTTAAAAAATAATTTTTTTATTAAATGAAAATAAAAATAAAATGAATCAAATAAAAAAAATTATTTATACACCAAATATTAATTATTTAATTTAATAAATTGCATCAACCCGCCTTAAAGTTCGTTCAATCGTTCAAGTCAATATTTCACGTTTTCCATGGCCTCTTGTACTGACAAAATTTAATTTGTGCTTTTGACAAAACAAAATTTTGAATTAATTTATTAAAATATTAGTCTATTAAATAATTTTATTATAAACAAATACATAATAAGTTGGATTGTAGTGGGGTGAGATCCTTTGTCCGTTTTTCATCCACAATTATAAATTCATCCTTTATTCTCGCTCAAAATTCTTGGGAAGACATATTGAAGATCCTCAGTAAAAAACAGAGATCTTAAATAAGAAACAAAAATTTAAGTAATATTAAAATTATTTTTTTTATTTTTATTTTCATTAAAAAATAAAAGTTTTAAATATTGAATATCAGAAAAAAAAAAATTGAGCCAATAAATATTATTATATGATAAGAAAAAAAATAAAAAATGTGTAATAATAAATACATAATCTTTATACTAAATAACATTGATATAATTTATTAGTGACTACTTTGAATTAATAAGAATAAATTTAAAAATAATTATATAGTTTTAAATTTTATAAATTTAAGTAAATAGTTTAAGTAGTATTTATAAAACAATTATATATGTTTTAAAATAATAAAAATATAATTTAAAGGTAAAATTTATAATATATAATGTATTACTTCAAATTAGTTTGAATTCTATTTAATTAAATTTATAAAAATAATTAAAAATATTTATATATTTATTAAAATAATATATATAATTTTGAGATAGGAAATACAATCTCAGTTTTTTCCCACCTCGTATTATAAAAAAACATATCTTCGTTTCTTGTTCTTTATTTCTAATTTTGTTGTCTTTATTCTTGTCTCCTACAAATAATCACTAAAAGGATTTACCAAATAAAAAATAAATTATAGATTAATACATAATTATTTTTCTTCATAACACTGATAATAATTATATTTTTTTAAATTCACATATTTTTCAGAATTATTCCTATCAATATTTTTATGTCTTTAACTAATGTACTTTGAGTCTATACGGTGAAAAAGATGAGATTCTCATCATTTACAAAAGGATAAAGTATTTCATTTGTCATATTGTTACAAGTTTCACGTATTAATTTTTAAAATTTTAAATTATATTATTACTTAATACTTTAAAAATAGAAATTAAAATTGCACACATCTAATCAAATTTGAGAATTATCATGCAAATTTATTAATTTTTAAAGCAATTTGGGTAAAAATTAGCTCATTTAGTGCCCTAATGATTTTAATTAACACTTATGTAATACTTATTTCAGTAATTATCCATTAATTAGTTGATATGTCAGATAAAAATGATAAATTTGTATATTAATTGTTAATTTGTGATTTATAAGTAAAGTTTTAAAAATTCGATAAATTATATATGACTTAAAACTTAAAAGTTTCTTATCTATTCCGAAAGACGTTAAATTTGGAGTTTTGAAAAAGTAAAGATTATTTAAAATAATATTTATTAAAATTTATAATAATAAAATAATTTTTTTTTTAAATTAAGATAAATATGAATTAATATTATGTTAATTTTAAATATGTTTTTTTTTTATAAATTTTAAAAGTGTAATATTTAATTTTATTTATTAATTTTTTATTAAGTTATGATAAGGTTGTAATGAATTATGATCGTACCATTGCTTTACAACAAACGACAAATTAAACATGTTTATTGTCCAAATAAAGTAATTTCTAACCGACGAAAAGTTTTTATATGAGTCAAAATAATGATAATTTTAATTTATTAAAATAAATATTAATTATTATTTCTTAAAATTTATTTAGTTACGTAAAAATAGTTATATATTGTACTTATTTGAATATTATTTATACAATTTATGAAAATGAGTGAATTTTTTGATATTAAATATAAATTTATCTTGCATTTTATTAAAAAGATATATTTTAAAACTTACTCATGAGACTTTCATGTGTTACTTCACAAAAAATAAAGAAAATAACAAAGAAGCATTAGTGATTTACTCTTTCGTCTATTGTTCTCTATTTCCTTTCAATCTTTATAACTCAATATATCTGATTTTGAATATTTATTAATTGATATTTAATTTCATGAATATGATTCGCTAATTTTTCTATGGTTAGGATTCTAGATGTGAGTATAGTCTCTGTTCTTCAATTATAAAAATATGTGTTTTGTCTTGACAAAAGGGTAGTTATTCAATACTCATTTTATTGATTAATTCTTATTAATTGCTAGATCACTAATTTATAAGATAATAAAATTGAGATTAATGCTGAAAATATTAGTTGATGTTGGATGAAACTTGATTAATATGTGTTTAATTTGAATCTAAAGATAATAATTAAATTTGTAATTCATATAAGAATATATAATTATCTCACATAACTCAAAAGAATCGGTGCATTAAATGTGGTTTTTAGACTCAGTTATGCATATGAACGTGTTTCATTGAGCCTAAGAAATTATAAATATTACAAATTCGTTGTCTGACTGTATCATTTGTTACACTTGTAATTTTAACTGATTTATCTACTTGTAATTCTTACCATCCTTTTTGTTGTACTTTGTTTTAGTATTCTTACTCTTGTCATCTCATGCTTATTATTTTATTTTATTATGCAAAACAATCAATATTGATTTTATTAGTTAATTTTTAAAATATTTTCTAATATTTCAATCTACATAAGAACGATCTTTTTTATCATTATATTATTTTTTTGCGATACTTGCACTTGCATAATATCTTATATACTTTTTAGAGCAATTATATAAACAAATTTCCTAACATTTATAATATATATTTTATAAAATAATATATTAATTATATATAATTTATAAAGTACACAAAAATTATATATATATATATATATTTATATATATATATATATATTTATATATATTAGATAATATGTTATTTTAAAATTAATTAATTTAATTACTTTGTCAAGTATAATGATTACGCAGGTTGACACAGAAGCATTCATTCGGTGAAGAAATTAAAGTAATTGAATTATGAATATAGGAAAATATATATCCTTACAGCTCAAAGTTACACGATCCTCTTTTAACAAAAAATAAAATAAAATAAAATAAATTACATGATCAGGATGGTTTAAAAAAATTACATCCTCTTTTAGCTGAGAAAATTTAATGATTTGTACGAGCTAAGTATATCATGCTTAATGATTATGAAAGTTGTATTAATTTATAATTGTGTTTTATGGTTTGAAAATTACCTTCTTTTGTTATTGATCAGGATGGTTTAAAAGTTACTTCGAGATAACAAAAATACTAAAAGAGAGGCATCTAATGGTTCTTTCTCTTTTAAACTATTTGGAAGGAAAAAAAAAAAAAAAAAGTTAATATATATATAATTAAATTAGTCCTAAAATATTATACTAATTTATATATATTTAATTTATGTATACTCTATAAATTATGTACAACATTACATATATTATATATACATATTATATATAATTAATATGTTAATTTTAAACAAATTTAATTTTGAGACTTGTAGAAAAGAAGAAAGTGATATTTCGTTCTGAATATTTCACTGACTTGTATTGCTTTGTACAGATTACATGAATTTATAATAGAAACAAAACGACAGAAAAGGATAATAATTAAGTACAAAGATTTCTACCATATTATGAATAATCTTTACCATATTATGATTTTATTTACTTTCCTATTTCAAAATGAATCTCAACACTCTCCCTCAAGTTGGTGCATACATGTCCCACATGCCCAACTTGTCTAAAAACTTTAAGAATACTCGATTTGATAAATGCTTTGGTAAGAATTGCTATGTTGATAGCCAAATTCTTTCATAGACTTTGTGAATTTGCTTGCTACTGCAAAAAGTGGGTTTTGGGTTTTCAGGGGTGGCGCGATTTGTGGGTGTGATTTTGGTCTGATTTCTGTTTTAGTCTGTGTCTGCGGTGGTCTGTGGGATCTGTTTTGGCGGATCTGTTTTGGTCTGTGGTCTGCAGTGGTCTGTGGGATCTGTTTTGGTCTGTGGGATCTGTTTTGGCGGATCTGTTTTGGTCTGTGGGATCTGTTGCGTGGCGCGACGCTGATTTGGTGGATCTGGGATGCGGTCTGGTGGATCTGGTGTGTGGCGCGACGCTGATTTGGTGGGGTGGTCCGGTTTTCATATCGCTGATTTTTTTTTTTTTTTTTTTTTTTTTTTATGGTTGATATGATTGGATCTGTTTTTATGGTTGATATGTCGGTGGTTTATCTGTTTCAGATCACTGAAAATGTTGTGATCGAGTTTCTGGGTTGATAGCGGCTATGGATTTGCTTTACGAGTTGGGTTTTGATTTCTGTTGGGTTTGATTTTTTGAGGTTGATTTCGGTTTGATTTTTGTTGGGTTTTTGTTTGATTTCTATTGGTGGTTTGACGAGTTTGATAAGTTTGGTTTGGGTGGTGGTGATTGTCTGTAGTGTTTGTGGGATTTTTTTTATTCAGAATTCTAACTTGGCTCTGATACCATGTAGAAAAGAAGAAAGTGATATTTCGTTCTGAATATTTCACTGACTTGTATTGCTTTGTACAGATTACATGAATTTATAATAGAAACAAAACGACAGAAAAGGATAATAATTAAGTACAAAGATTTCTACCATATTATGAATAATCTTTACCATATTATGATTTTATTTACTTTCCTATTTCAAAATGAATCTCAACAAGATTAACTTAATTTGTTTTGAAGATAGATCTAGATTGATGGTATTCATAAAGTATTAAAATAATGAAAACATCAAGATGTAAATGATCAATCTCAAGAAGAAGAAAACAAAGATACAAATGATCAAATAATATTAAATATTTGTCACCTTATCCATTAAAATAGCTACATATAATTTGAAAGCTCAAATAATTAGAGCATAATTCTAATGGCATATTTAATGCACTATATTAAATAAATTAAATATAATTATATAGAAGTAAATTGTATATGTATATTAAACTTCTATTCATACTTGTATGAAAACACATACCTTAAACATAATATTGTAAGGTTAAAACTTTAATTATGAGTAGAAATCTGATAAACACAAAAGCTTGACTTTGAAATTACAACAAGAAAAATTTGAGACTTACATATGACTGTCTCTCAAATTGTTGCTATAGACTTTTTCATCTTTCTTATTTTTCTTTCTTTGTAGAGTGATTGATGATTATTTAAAAAGAATACATATAAGCAATACTAAGTTCAGTTCTTTCTTATATTAAAGCTTGAGTTTATTAGTTTTGATTTGGTTAGATTTAATCTCTTTGTATATCTAAAACAATATCATTTTAATTATTAACATTTTTTTTTTGTTCTTCCTTTTTGTTTTAACTACAAACTCTCATTTTAAATTTAAACTATGAATATCATAATACAATTTAAAAATTATAATTTAAATTTAAATTCACTAAAAGTACGAATATCATAACTCAATCCAAATAAAAATCCTAACATATATATCTAAAAAAATATAGATTATTTAGTTAATTTAAATCATTAAAAGTAAGAATATCATAATTCATACTAAACAAAAATCCTAATATATCTTAAAATATTTATATTTTTTATTTAATTTAATTAACTAAAAGTAAGAATATCATAATTCATTCCAAATAGAAATCATAATATATCTCGATACACTTTTATTTATTTAAAATCACTTTAAAAATTCAGGATATTAGAAGAAATGTGTGTTTATTGAAAGTTTTTTAGTTAAAAAACACTCTTTAAAATAAGAAGATGCATCATTCTTGTTTTGCAAACCAAAATAAAAAAAAAAAAAAAAAATTGATATTGTTTGACAAAAAAATAAATAAAGTGCTTTAATTTTGTAATTATTAGAAAAACCATGCACAGATAATATTTTTGTTATTTTAGAAATAGATAAAAATATCGTTAAAATTTTAATTACGACAAGAGATTTCAACTTACTTCAAAGAAGTGATATTTTATTTTAGAAATGATTTTTTTTTTTTTTTATGTAACTTAAACTCACACACCTTAACTAACTTAAATCACATACATTTAAATTATGCTCAAGTGAATATTATGTATTTGAATCAAACCGTTGACATTGGTACAAAGTTCAATAGTCACATAAAAAAAAAATGAAAAAAATGTGAAGTTTTGGTAGTGGAGTATCAAGAATCATATTAATTACTATAAGACTTTTTATCGAATGGTAGGGCACCAACCAGAATTAATGTTTACATTTATTATTTACATTTTCTTTAATATTTTCAAAAACTAAAGAAACAATCAGTAGTAGTACTACTACTACTCCTGACTGAAATGAGTCAAGATAAATAGCATTACTCTCTATTAATTAGTATGTGTCTTTTGTTATTATTTGTATAAGAAAAAAGAAAGTGACAGAAGCCAAAGGTGGTTATTATTATTGTAATCAATCTATAGTGATGTAACGTGGGTGAAGGGTCCTAATGGAATTCGAAATGTAAATAGGGTGGTAAATGCTGTCAAAGTCTTATGTATGCTTTATATATGGTTATATGATAAGAAGCAAACTAGCTAGTATGATCTATATGTATTAGATAATTTAAAGCCATAAAGGTGAGCGTTGCAACGGTATGGAATTTCGTGTGGTTATGTGATATTTGTGTCCAATTTATATAGAGGAAGACTCTTTTTCGTAGATAAGAGCTTTAGAGAAGCTCCAAGTGCCACATTAATGGCGGAAAATGAAATGATATTCAATCAATCGGCAAAACAATGAAACACAGCTTGATATTTTTTTTAATTCCCAAAGAAATTCTAAATTGCTCATTGAAAATCATTTATGTGCCAAGTATGTAATTTAGTAAGCGACAAGGTCAACAATTTATTTTAGTTGTTGGAGTAAATATGCTTGCATAAGACTAATTCTCACTTACCCAAAATCAATTACCTTGGCATCATTTAGTTTGTTTGCAAGATATGTATTAATACCTCAATACAAGGTGACAATTCGCACAAGTTGTGTGTGTTTGTATTATTCGAATTTTGCAAGTTTATGTTTGTATTCCAACCCAAATTCACATAATTTTTAATGTTATGAAAAAAAATTTAATTATTTTTAGCCAATTTGATCATTTGTAATTATAAGAAAACTCAATATATTTACCATTACAAAAAAATTAATAGCTAATTTTAACTATAAAATAATTATTGTGGTATGCTTGGATCATATTATGAGTTGTTGCCTGAATTTTCACCCCTAATAAATACCCATTGTAAAATGTTATTTTGGGGCATTGTTTTAAGTGAAATTCACTTGATATAAGTGAATAATCTCATTAAATTTGTGTTATCTTATTTGAGGGCTTTATTTTACATGCTTAAAATAACATTAAAGAAATAAAAAATAGAATTTTAAGGATCACAATTGAGATGAAAAAAATTATATTTACTAATAACTTGTTCTACTCCTTCAATGATGTATATCCGTAGGGGTGGGCAATTTTTGTCTAAATTTGATTAATCAATTCAAGTTAAAGTCAAAATCAAGCGTATATATTATTTTTTTTAGAGGTTGGTTCAAAATAGGTATGAAAATTATATAAACCAACTTAGTTGGTTTAAGTATAAGGTTTAAAAATGATAAAATTGAAACGAATCTACACTTTTAATACACTAATTTTTTTAAGTATTTTTTATTATTTATTAATATATTGCAATTTCTAATATTATTAAACTATAATTATAGTTATGCTAATATTTTATTGTAAAAGTAAAAATTTAAATAAAAGATAACTTAGAATGTTATCTAAGAAATATTCAACTGTGAACAATATTTCACATAAGTATTTATAAATTATTTGTAATATACTCTTAACTTACAGTGAAATACTCTTAAAATACTTCTAGTGTTTTGTGTTAAAGAGCATATTTTTGCACTTTATTCTTAATAAATGCTTATATTTTATATAAATGAAGATATTTGTATACTTTGTTTTTCTCTTTCTTTCACCATAGAATTGTGTACTTTGTGTTTCTCTTTCTTTTTACATAGAATTATATATTTCAAATGGATCAGACTTTTATATCATATGATTATAGATTCAAAATTATCAAGATAGCACCAAATTTTTTGTGCTCATAAATTGATTAAGGTTTTGAATATTCGAAAGCCGTTGAAATAAAATTGACTTTTAAAATCCATGTCCACCCGTAACTATTACACTTTCTAAGCTTGATAATCAATTTGGTGTGAGAAAGTTTTGCTACATGTTTAATTTCTCCGCTCATAATTGAGAAAATAAAATTGAACAAGGTATTTAAAAAAAAAAAAAAAAAACACTCTTTTGCCTGCCCAAGGATAAACGGTTTCCAACATGAATGTTTTTCTTTTCTCTTTCCCTTTTTTTTTCCTTCCCTTTTTTGGGAAATCTAATATGACTGTTTTGTAAATGTCTCCATAGGTAATAAAAAAAAATGTCCCCTTAGGTCTACATATAGATATAGGACCCAAAAAAAAAAAAAACTTGGAAAAGGATGAAAATTTCAACCCTTCACTCTCTTTGAGGGAAAACGGTTTCCAACTCGAATGATTTCTTCTCTTCTTTTTTTCTTTCTTTTGGAAATCCAACATGAATAATTTTACAATGTCTCCTTAGGTCTACATATACATGTAGGACAAAACGAACTTAGAAAAGGATGAAAATTTCGACACTTCACTACTCTTCTTTTTTCCTCCTCTCTTTGTAACAATTGTACAGGCACTCTAAAATTTTAAGCATTTAGTGTGATAGAGTAAAAACACAATTTTGATTTACCAAAACAACCATGTTTGTGTACGTTCATTGTTCATTGACCATAGTAATTTGGGTGTTAGCGTGAGTAATGTAATTTAGTGTATAATATATGTATCTATTTGTAATAAAACTCTAAGTTGTACATGATTCTAATTTAATCAAGACTCTTGTAATTTATTTTCTATATGTAATCCTATTGTGAGGTAAGAATTAATACGAAATATATTTCATTCACAGTATATTTGACTTGGCATTAGAGCAGGATCAAAAAGGAACTTTATCTTTTTTTCTTCGTCACCTATCAGCGCTGCCATCAGCGTCAGCACCGCCTGTCTTTGTCCTTACCGTTCTCTCTTGCTCCTGTCTTCGTCTGCACCTGTCTCCTTCGCGCTCTATCATCCCACGCATTCTTGCCCAGCTGCGTTCCCCTCAGTCGCACTCTGTCCGTCCGCCGTCTACCTCTTAGATCTGCTCCAAATCTCTGTGCGCCGTCTGCATCTGCTCCAGTTTCCTCCTGCGCCTGTCTGTCCAGGCCAGCTCTAGATCTTCGTGCACTGTCGCCTGTCACTCCAAATCTCCGTGCACCGTTGCCTGTCCCTCAGATCTTCGTGTGCCATCTGTCGTCCGTCTGTCTTCATATTCGTAGGCCAACATTCATATTCCGCATCAACTAGTGCCTTTAAAACCCTAAGCTGAATAGTTGGTATTCATCATCCTATTCTTCCCATCAGCCCACACCCCATAGCCAAATTAGCCCACACCACATTCCTATCAGTCCACTCTCAAGCCCAATCCACCTTTCTAACAGTCAAAGTCAACGGTCAATAGTCAAAGTCAAAGGTTAAAAGTCAAAGAATGATTTTTTTTTATTCTGCTGCATATTATTATTGTCTTTTTTAATGAAAGATTCGGAAGAAAATTAGGATTTTAAGACCAATGAAATATTTAGCCTAGCTATTCAAGGAAGGTAATCAATACCAGATTTCTATGGAGTAGCTAGACAAGATCATTATACGACATGTGGAGGTAACCCTACAACTTCTATAGCTAGTCATGGTAAGATTGGTATGGTTTCAAACGTTTCTCACTCTATTAGATCTGATATTTGGATTATTGATTCTGGTGCATTTGATCATATGACTTATGGTATATCTTATTTTACCGACTTGTTTTCTCTACCAGTGTCTTATGTTACGAATGCTAACAGTGAGGCCTTTCCTGTCTTAAGGAAGGGGTTAGTCCGTATTACTCCAACTTTACAACTCCATAATGTTTTATATGCGACAGACTTAATCTCATCACTTGATCTGTTCCACAGTTGAATACTAAGTCTCAATGTTCTGTAACCTTTTTATCATATGTATGTGATTTTTTAGAATCTTTTTACCAAGGAAATAATTGGTAGGGGATATCTGAGGAATAGATTGTTTCGTCTAGATCAGAACTACTCAAGGGAGAAACCAGGAGCACAGTCCCGCATTACTTTGACTTCGAGTTCTGACCAGTTAAGTAAAATTTGGTTATGACATTATCGATTAGAGCATCCGTCTTTTAGTCTTATGAAAAAATCTATGCCTACTCTGTTTATTTATTTGAGTGAATCTGCTTTACGTTGTAAGACATATGTGTTAGCCAAATTCATCGTACTACTTATTCTCCAAGTATTTCTAATAGAAGCACTGTTGTTTTTGAATTAATTCATTCTGATGTTTGGGGACCGTCTAAAGAGCCTACTATATCGGGTATGAGGTATTTTGTATCGTTTATTGATGATTGTACAAGATTGTCATGGGTTGATCTTCTTAAAAAAAGATGAAGTTTTTCAAGCTTTTCAAAATTTTCGTACTCATGTTCAAACACAATACAATAGCACCATTAGAGTCCTACGTTCTGACAATGGGGGAGAATATGCTAATCGTGTTTTTCAAAAAAAAATTCAAACACATGGGATTGTTTCACCAAACTACTTGCCCACAAACACCATAACAAAATGGGTGTCCGCAAGAAAAAAAAATCGTTACTTACTTAATATGGCTTGTGCGCTCTTATTTAGTGCTAATATGTCAAAATATCTTTGGGGCAATGCTATACAAGCTTCCACCCATCGCATCAATCGTCGCCCATCTAGTGTCGTTCGCAGATAAATCATGTTAGAGGTTCTTGCATCTCATGTATCTTTATCATCATTTCATAATCTTCATGCCCGTGTATTTGGTTGTGTTGCTTTTGTCCATGTTTCTAAAAATTAAAGGTCTAAATTAGATGCACGAGCAATTAAGTGTGTGTTTGTTGGTAATGGAGGATATCAAAAAGGGTACAAGTGCTACCATCCACCTACCAGAAAGTATTATGTCATCTATGGATGTCACTTTCTTTGAAGATATGAGCTATTTTTTCTCATCTGATACTACTCTTAAGGGAAAGAATTCATATTTTGAAGAGCTGTATCATGGTGAAGGGAGGAATTTGAAGGAACTATGAAGTAACGCAATTAGGAGATATTTTGATGGGTCCAGTTGATGTTCTTATCCCATTGAATTCAGTAGTAGAAGAAGTAGATGCTTCAAGTATCCAAGCACCAGTTCTGATAACTGAAAATCAAAATGAAGACACAACTATTCCCTCTCATACCCTTGATCAACAACTCTCTGGTACTGAAGGTCACTCATTTGAGGTATGTATACCCACTGATACTAATAGCATTGAGTCTAGTGTTAGACAGTATGTGTTACTAAATAGATCTACTCGGGGTCAACTAGCCAAAAGGTATAAACCAAATATTCATGCAAAATTAAAGTATCCAGTAGCCAAGCCAAGTACATGTCTACTAAAAGATTATCTAAGTCATATAAATTGTTTGTAAATAAAATATCTACAATATCAATACCTAACAAAGTGCAGGATGCGTTGGGAGATCCAAAGTAGAGGAAGGCAATGGATGAAGAGATAGAGGCATTACAGAAGAATATTTGGAAACTTGTGCCTCCACCACAGGACAAGAAGGCAGTTAGTTGTCGCTAGGTGTTTACTGTGAAATATAATGCTGATGGATCTGTGAATCGATATAAAGTCCGCCTTGTAGCAAAAGGGTTTACTCAGACGAATGATGTAGACTACAATGATACTTTTGCTCCTGTTGCCAAAATGAATACTATCCGGATTATGCTTTCCCTTGCTGCTAGCCTATACTGGCCACTTTGACAGTTTGATGTTAAGAACATGGAGAGTTAGTCGATGAGGTGTACATGAGTTTTCCACATGGGTATGTAGTTGATTCTCCTAGTAATTTTGTATGCAAATTGAGGAAGTTTTTGTATGGTCTCAAGCAGTCCCCTCATGCCTGATTTAGAAGGTTTTCTTAGTTCATGCAAAAGGTTGGTTACAGACAGAGTAATTCAAACCATACGTTATTTTTCAAACATAAACAAGGGAAGGTAACTACTTTAATTATTTATGTTGATGATATGGTAATTACTACCAATGATATTATTGAGATGGATATATTACAAAGACAACTAGCCTCTGAATTAGAGATGAAGGATTTGGGTGAACTGAAATACTTCTTAGGGACTGAGGTAGCTAGGGGAAGAGAATGAATTTTTCTGTGTTAGAGAAAGTACATTCTTGATCTGCTAATTGAGACAGATATGTTGGATTCCAAACCTATTGACACTCTTATTGAGCAAAATCATTGTCTAGTAGAGTATCCAAATCAGGTAACAACTGATCGAGCTTGCTATAAGAGATTGGTTGGGTGCTTAATTTATTTAGCACATACCAGACCAGATGTTACATATGCAGTAAGTGTAGGAAGTCAGTTCATGCATAACCCGAGTCAGAGTCATATAGATGCAGTTGTGAGGATTTTAAGATACTTGAAGTCAGCTCCAAGGAGAGGAGTAATGTTCTCTAAACACAACAACCCTTTTGAAGTTTGCAGCTTCACAGATGCAGATTGGGCAGGAAATATTACAGATAGAAGGTCGACATCAGGTTATTTCACTTTTGTGGGAGGTAATTTGGTTACATGGAAAAGTAAGAAGCATAAAATGGTGGTGCGATCTAGTGCTGAGGTTGAGTATAGAAGTATGACTCATGGGGTATGTGAATTGCTGTGAATAAAAAGTTTGCTATCTGATTTGGGTTTTGAACCCAAACGTACTATAAAGTTGTATTGCGACAATCGAGCAACCATTGATATATCACAAAATCCAGTACAGCATGATAGCGCTAAGCATGTGGAGGTGGATCGTCACTTTATAAAAGAAAAGCTAGATGTCAAACTAATCAGTTTTCCTTTTGTTTCCACTAGAAAGCAACTTGCAGATGTGCTCACCAAAGGAGTTTTCAGGAAGGTGTTTTATGACTTATTAAGCAAGTTTGGCATGGTCGATATGTATGCTCCAACTTGAGGGAGAGTGTTAACATGAGTCATGTAATTTAGTGTATAATGTATGTGTCTATTTGTAATAGAACTCTAGGTTGTAAAGGATTCTAGTTTACTCAAGACTCTTGTAATTTATTTTCTATATATACCTCTATTGTGAGGTATGAATTAATAAAAAATATATTTTATTCACAATATATTTGACTTTTGGGTGATAAATAATCACAAATTTTGAAACATCCTCGGTGAGATAATGAATATGTCTTAAGAATATTATGTAATACACAACCTACGATCCTTTCCAAGCTTTACTTTTATTTCAAGTTTGTGTTTATCGTGTAATTTACAATTTTATAGTTTTAATAATTTTGTTTTATTATTGTTTAATTTTATATACTTTATTCATGTTTGTCCTCACCAATTTTGCTAACAAAATATTCAAGGAAAAATTAAAATATCAATATAAGAGGAAATGACATTCTTAACCTTTTTTCCTAAGATAAAATATCGTAATTAGGAGTATACATAGTCCAATCCCATCCTTTTTTTTTTTTTGGCAAAAAACATACCAAACCATTTAGTTAGCAGACACTGAATCAGACTAGTTAAACTTGTATAGTCCAATCCAATTTTCATTGTAGATTGTTTATAAATAAATTGCTTCGTATATATATTATATATTTAATTAAAAAGAATAAAAACTCGTAAACATGTTGCAGTGTAAGTAGTAAAGACAAGCATTAGTGGCTTGAAGTTTTCTTGTAAAAACAATAAGTCAAGAGTTCAACCTTTGTTAACTACATCTTTGGTTATAATATTTGAACTATTCTTTATTTAAAATAATTCAAACGGTCTGATTGGTTCAATCTAATTTATCTGGTGTAATATAATATAAAATTGAATTGGATCGTTGTGCTACCAAAACTAGTAAGGCTCGGATTGGTACAGTTTGTACATTCCTAATCATAACTAACTCTTGTATAGTTCATACGAGTGTGGATACAATTAACTTAGATCAAATTTAAGTTGACCTACATGTTTATTTTTATTTAATGTCCTCTAATGACAACTTATTAAACACTTAATTTACTTTAGATTTGGTTCACTTCTGGTCTTGTGGTAATACTTGTACAAAGTGCCAAATTTGAAACATAACAAAGTTAAAAACAATAAATTTTTATGATTGTTTTTTATAAACCTTGTTGTCTTTGTACTGATTATTATTATTTAAATAAAAATTAATATCGTATCATTTGGAAGAAAAAAAAAATAGTTACACACACATACCGTTTCTCAACAATAAAAAGGGTTGAAACCCATGTAGGTGGTACGATTTGTCAAGACAGCTCAAGAAAAAACAAACAAATAAATATTAGAATCTTTTATTATAATTTTTTTTTAGGAGAGAGTGAAGAGAGAAAGCTGATAATTTAAATTTTAATTGTTGAAATAAAAAAAAGTAAAAAATTATGTAATATGTTGTAGTCGCAAATTCAATTATATATATTTGTATGTATATATAAAATAATTTATATATATATAAATTATTCTTTATATATCAATTACTTGCAACTAAGCTTCTAATATATTTGCTTAGGATTTGACGAACAAGAACTTTATAGGCTCTTTCTGTGGGATGGAAACTATCCCAAAATACATAGATAGTATCATCCACACACGTAGCTGGATTGAACTTGTTACACAATATCGATACCTCCAAATTCCCAGTACCACAACACCCTCTGTTTGCTATCTTAAAACCTGAAATTCAATACCAAATAAATGAGAAATAATCTACTATTTAAAGTGACACCTGATAGCTAATTACACGATCATGTAATTAAGAGTCTGTTTGCGTAATTTCATTAAAAGTAGTTTCAGACATAAGTGATTTTAGAAGGAAAAAAATGGTGTTAGGAAACTCAAAATATGATTTTTGTGCCTTGAAAACGTTTATGACAAATTTTTTCATCTTTGATCATGAAGCATTTTTTTTTGTTATCAAAAATGCTTTTAATAAAACCAAACATACCCTAAACTATCAGGCGCAATAATATAATCCACATCAAATACTAAATAAGTAGTAATCCAAAACAAATACCAACAAACACTAATCTTAAAAATTAGTAAAGTAATTACTAACCATATTTATTTGGATTTTGGATCATTTCAAGTATTGGATTGTAGATATCAACGTAGACCATGTTTGTGTCATTGAGGTTTTTGCTTAGACGGTCTACTTCATTTGAGAGTTTAGAGTTGAACAACATTGCTGCTTGGTTTTGATGATGAGCACATTCTCTTAGTATGCCTCCTTGGAGTGTTCGTTGTGATGGTAAACAGCCAATTGGTGGTAAACTAAAGATACCAATTCTTCTAAGTCCCACTTCATATAATTCCTTAACAATTATATATTTATTATATCAAATACAACCCATGAAAGCCATTACTGAAAGAAAAAGAAAAAGAAAAGGTGCTACATTTGCTATTAATTATTACACTAATAATTGGTCCACAAAGTATTAAACATAATTAAAATGTACCTTTTAATTCTTTTTTTTTTAACTAGACATCGTATCTTTCTTAGATTTTTAAAAGGTACACTTAAGTTTAATTTTTTGTTAATTACAAAAATAAAAAATTGACATTTTTTTTTTTACATGCACATGACTTTTTAGAGGGAAAATTTGCCATTTTAGTGTTTAATGAGAAAAAAAATTAAATACTATTATCCAAAATCATTTTTATCTCGTACGTAAAAACAATTTTATTATAAAAAATAAAGTTTTTTCTAATCAATTTTATAGTGAAAACGTTTCAATTTTAGGGAAAAAAATCTTCTTTTTTTACAAAATCAGCTTTTCCAAAATTACTTGGGTCAAAACATTTTTGTTCCATTAAACTACAAAAAGATCTAATTGTCCTTTTAAAAAAGACATGCGATTTGCATAGGAATATAGATGTCATTTTTTAATTTATTTTGATAAATTAACCTTAAGTATAAATTTTAAAAAGTTGAGAGATTTATAGTGTATCAATTAAAAGTAAAAAAATACTACCATGTATCTTTTAAAAAGTATGGAACTTTTGAAGTACAACACCAAAACCGCATTAAACTACATCCATTTTATTTCCTAGTCTTTTTTTAAAAAAGAAAAAAAGAAAAGAAAGAAATAATGAAGTCCTATAGGCTTGTTTATAAAAGTTCATCAATTAACAATGATGGCCAATAAATAATACTTTGGTAGTAAATTTTGAATTTAATTGGTTTATATGAGAGAGATAGAGAGAGAGAGAGGTTGAAGTTACCTTCAAGAATTGAGAAGCATGAGAAAGCATAAGGTCAGTGTAAGAGTCGACATCGTAACGAAGTTTCCTAATACCACTGACAAAATAGGTGTTTGAAATGTCGTTACTGCCAGTTGCAATAAAAACCAAACTATTAGCTATTATCCAGTTTGTTCTCTCTTCTCCCACTATTTTTTTCAGCTTCCCTTTGTATTCTTTGAATTGTTCCAATTGATCGCTTAGTTTTCCAACATCCTGTTGTTTTGCCAAAAAAAAAACTCTTGATAAATTCAAGCAAATTAAGATAAGGAACTAATTTTCATGCTACCTTATGCCTCCTTTAAGTCACTTTATGATATTATATATTTCTTTCTTTTTTTGCTTAGAAAGCAAATGTATTACAATTTAGTGATGAATTATAATTAAAAATTTGTAAAAAATTAAAATCCAAATAAATATTTACTTATAAATAAAAATAATTAATTTGAAAAAATTAAAATTTTGTAACCAATATTTATGTTATTTCCAAAATTGTTAAAATTTAAAAAAAATTGCAAATAACGTGAAGAAATATTGAAAAATTTTTGACATTCTTGGAATTTCCATCATGATATATTTGGAAACAATTTCGAATATTATAAAATTTATTTTAAAAACATTTATATATTTATTTACAAAACTTTTGATAAAAACATTGACAGAATAGTGCTCCAAGGTGCTTTTTATTACATACCACCGTCAAGATGAGTGTCATAACGGAGGAATTATTGATGATTACTCATCAAATATTAAGTGACATGTATACTCTTATTAATTGATATTGTTATTTTTCTGACTTTACATATAAGTAATAAATAATATAAAAATATTATTTATAATAAATATGTTTAATTAATATTATATATATAAAATAATGTATTAATTATTAATTAAATATAAAATTTAAAATATGATGATAAAACTAATTAAAAAACCAGCTACAACATCTTGTTAAAATATTGTTCTATTAATATTGAGTACCACGTAACTAATATATAAAAAAAAAAATCATTAATTTGCTAAACAGAGAGCGCCAAAAATACTAGGTGATAGAAGGAGAAAATTAATACCACTAGTTGTGCAGTCAAAGGGTCAAAACCTGAGGCACCAGTAGCGAAGCTGACACCTGTCAAGAGTTCATTAGGATTTAGATTCGGGTCTTGATAAGGTGGCAGGAGCTCTTTGATTTCCAACTCTTCCGCTAAAAAAATAGACAAAAAGAAAATTATAAATATGGCTACTTTCAAAATTTACATTCAAATGTTAGTAAAATATCATTCCTTCCTTCTTCTTTTTTAGCCTTTCTCTATAATAATAATATGATTTTAAATAAATTTAACAATTAAACTATGATTTGAACCACAGTTTTAGCTTAATCTTATTCATCTATTAGATTTTTTAAAATAATCTCTTATGTTATACTTATTTTCTCTATTAAACTATTCTATTCAAACTCCATCTTTAAACACTCTCTACTATATTCTAGGTTTTTAACTTTATTTCTCCTCTCATCACATGTGCAAAACTAGTGAATATATCTATTCAATTATATTGCATATATATATACATTAATACCAAACTAATGTCAAACATAACTATTTGCAAAAATTTAAGCTCATAAGAGGTTAGTGTAACAACATAGTTATATTTTTTCTTAAGTATGAACTACTTTTTCTTTACAAAACTTATCACTTAAAGTTTACTTTAGAGTAGGATTCAATGTCTTTTTTGCAAAGTCCTTCATATCTTAATTGATTTTAGGATTGCCAAAATCTTAAGAGAAAAAGACATCTCATTCATATAATTTCAATACATCTACAAAGTATATATAAGAATTTAACTAACAATTAATGCACTAACTCTTAACTACTAACTCCCAACTAACACTTAATTAATTTATTACTCACACTAACTAAAACCTAACACATTTATTACTCATACTTTAACACTCCCCTTAAAGATGAACATAATTTATGTTCAGATTAAAAAACATAAATAAAAATAAGCAAAAAGTTGGCCGGTTGACCTTTCTAGAAAACAACGGTGGGTCGGTTGATCTTTCTAAAAAATGCGGCTTCGATGACGACACACGATGGTGGGCCGGTTGACCTTTCTAGAAAACGACGGTGGATCAGTTTATCTTTCTACAAAATGTAGCTACGAAGTCGTGAGCTTAACAAGAAGACACCAATCTGGAATTGGTGATGATGACACACGACGATGGGTCGATTGACCTTTCTAAAAAACGACGGTGGGTCGGTTGATCTTTCTAAAAAACGTAGCTACGAAGTCGTGAGCTTAACAAGAAGACACCAATCTGGAATTGGTGATGATGACACACGACGATGGGTCGATTGACCTTTCTAAAAAACGACGGTGGGTCGGTTGATCTTTCTAGAAAATGCAGCTACAAAGTCGTGAGCTTAATAAGAAGACACCAATCTAGAATTGGTGATGACGACACACGATGGTGGGCCGGTTGACCTTTTTAAAAAACGACAGTGAGTCGGTTGATCTTTTTAGAAAACGCGGCTACGAAGTCGTGTGGTTGACAAGAAGACACTCTTTAACTCTCCCCCACAAATTGGAGCATAAATATCACACATGCCCAACTTGAATAGTGAGGTTGAGGTTGAGATTGAGACTGATACCAACAGTCATGAATCCTTGAAGGCGACAGTGGTAAAAATGGACGATACCAACAATCGTGAATCCGTGAAGGCGACAGTGGTAAAAATGGACGATACTAGTGATGACCTCCTTACTGATAACACTGAGAATGAAGCTACAAACAAAACTACACCATAGAAGAAGTCAACGTGCTCAATTGTAGATGGCTATAACAAAACTCACCCTGCCGTCTATAATTGGTGTCAGCTAGAAAGTATAACTACCACATATTCATAGAAAATAAACCCATGAATTTTTTATTTTTTTTTCGCTGACTGGACTGCTGACAGTACTATTGATTGGATTGCTGACTGGATTATTGACTGAATTGTTGACTGGACTGGGCTAATTGATATTGGGCTGGTTGGTGGGATAATTGGGCCTTGGACTTAGACTTAAAGAAGAAACCTTTACACTTGGGTTGATTGAATTAGCAACTTCCAATTCATGTAGTTTTTCAATGATACTAGCTGTTGAAATATGAGTAATAAATATGTTAAGTTTTAGTTAGTGTGAGTAATAAATTAATTAGGTGTTAGTTGGGAGTTAGTAGTTAAGAGTTAGTGTATTAATTGTTAGTTAAATTCTATATATACCTTATAGATGTATTGAAATTATATGAATGAGGATAACATGTCTCTTTTGATTTTTTTTATTATCTTCTATACTTATTTTGATTATCTCTATACAATTATTTTCGTTTCATAATTTAACTTGGTATCAGAGTAGAAAATTTTTTTTTACCATCTCACAGCTCAGTTCGTCCTCCGAGCAGCCACCGGCAACCATTCGCAGGGTCGTTAGCACCTCCACGCCGAGCGCCTGTCCAACCGTCAGTCCGCCTTCCAGTCAGCCGCAACACCATCCAGTCTTTGCGCCGTAGTCCACGGCCCATCAGTGCCGTTCTCCTGCATCACGACAATCACCAGTCGTTGATCTTCGCTCGGCCTGTCCCTCCGTCCGTCCACACGCCAGCCCATCGCACCAACCTCCGTGCTCCGCGCTATCCCACCAGCACCGTCCGCACCAGGTATCAATAGCGCCGTCCGCACTCTCTCACCAGTGCCTTTACTCCGCCCCGTGGGCTCTCACCAGCGCCATCCGCACCAGGCCCAGCGTCCGCAAACCAGTCACCCTTCCAGCCGACAGCGCCTATCTCTGCTCCCCGCTGCTTGCCACCTACCGCCGCCTGAGCTCCCTCAAATTTTCAGATCTGTTGCCTCCTCTCAAAAACCCCATCAGCTCTCAAATACACAATCCAAGCTCATCTACTCTATAAAAAACCCTATCCCATCATCACATAAGCCCATTTGCACCCCTAGCTCATAAGCCCATCATCACATAAGCCCATTTGCACCCATTTGATCCAAACCCTAAATCCAAGCCCAAGTCCAATTTTTCAGCCCAACAACAACCCAGTCAGTAAGCCCAGTCTGGTATTATTCTCTGATTTTCTTCAGCCACTCTGATCTTTCTTTCATGGGTTCTTCAAGCATTTCAGCGCAATAGTTGGAGCTTTTCAGGAAAATAAAGCATGGATTTCGTTTACTGATGGGTTCTATTAATGCTTTGCTATTAATTAGTTATTTTTCTAAGTGGGTTTCTTTTGGTGAACAATGCCTAATTTGGAGAACAAGTAGTAAGGTTTCTTCTTTAAGTCTAAGTCCAAGGCCCAATTATCCCACCAACCAGCCCAATATCAATCAGCCCAGTCCAGTCGGCAATTCAGTCAATAATCCAATCAGCAATCCAGTCAATAGCACTGTCAGCAGTCCAGTCAGCAAAAAAAATAAAAAATTCATGGGTTTATTTTCTATGAATATGTGGTAGTTATACTTTCTAGCTGACACCAATTATAGACAGTAGGGGGAGTTTTGTTATAGCCATCTACAATTAAGCACGTTGACTTCTTCTATGGTATAGTTTTGTTTGTAGCTTCATCCTCAGTGTTATCATTAGGGAGGTCATCACTAGCATCATCTGTCATACATATACCCCACTGTCATCTCCATCACTGTTGTCTGCCATCTCAGCTTAGCAGCAATTGCCTTCAACCACGCCCACCGGCGCCGTTCTTAAACCACGGTCCATCAGAGTTGTTCTCAACCACGGCCCATTAGAGCTGTTCTCAACCACAGCCCATCAGCGCCGTTCTCAGCTATAGTGTCGTTTGTCAATTTTTACCACTGTCACATTCACAGATTCACTACTGTTGGTATCGTCCATTTTCACCACTGTCGCCTTTAAGGATTCACGACTGTTGGTATCAATCTTAATCTCAACCTCACTATTCAAGTTGGGCATGTGTGATATTTATGCTCCAATTTATGGGGGAGAGTTAAAGAGTGTCTTCTTGTCAACCTCATGACTTCGTAGCCACATTTTCTAGAAAGATCAACCGATCCACTGTCGTTTTTTAGAAAGGTCAATCGGGCCATCGTCGTGTGTCGTCATCACCAATTCTAGATTGGTGTCTTCTTGTCAAGCTCACGACTTCGTAGCCACATTTTCTAGAAAGATCAATCGACCCACCGTCGTTTTCTAGAAAGGTCAACCGACCCACCGTCGTGTGTCGTCATCGAAGCCACATTTTTTAAAAAAATCAACCGACCTACCGTCGTTTCTAGAAAGGTCAATCGGCCAACTTTTTGCTTATTTTTATTTATGTTGTCCAATCTGAACATAAATTATGTTCAGCTTGAGGGAGAGTGTTGAAATATGAGTAATAAATAAGTTAAGTCTTAGTTAGTGTGAGTAATAAATTAATTAGATGTTAGTTGGGAGTTAGTAGTTAAGAGTTAATGTATTAATTTTAGTTAAACTCCTATATATACCTTGTAGATGTATTGAAATTATATGAATGAGAATAACATGTTTCTCTTTGATTTTTTTTATTCTCCTCTATACTTATTTTGATTATCTCTATACAATTATTTCCGCTTCATAATTTAACTAGAGTGGCTAAAGAAAACCAGAGAATAATACCAGACTGGGCTTATTGACTGGGCTGAAAAATTGGACTTGGGCTTGAATTTAGGGTTTGGATCACAGGGGTGCAAATGGGCTTATGTGATGATGGGCTTATGAGCTAGGGGTGCAAATGGGCTTTGATGATGGGCTAGGGTTTTTTACAGAGTATATGAGCTTGGATTGTGTATTTGAGAGCTGATGGGGTTTTTGAGAGGAGGCGGCAGATCTGAAAATCTGAGGGAGCTCACGCGGCGGCAGGCGGAGCAGAGATAGGCGCTATCGGCGCTGAAGGGTGACTGGTCTGGTGTAGACGGCGCTGGTGAGAGAGCGTGGAGCAAAGGTGCGTGGATGGAGAAAGAGCGTGGAGTAGAGGCGCAGAGGCTGGTGCGACGGGCTGGCGAGCAGACGGACGATTACAGAAGCCGAGCGAAGATTAGCGACTGGTGACTGTAGCAACGGAGGAGAACGACGCTGATGGGCCGTGGACTAACGCTCAAGTGATGATGACAGAAGCCGAGCGAAGATCAGCGACTGGTAACTGTCACGACGAAGGAGAACGGCCCTGATGGGCCATGGACAGACGGCTAAACTAACGGCGGACTGACGACGCAAAGACTAGATGGCGCTGCGGCTGACTGGAAGGTTGACTAACGACTGGACAGGCGGCTCGGCGCGGAGGAGCTGACGACTCTGCGGATGGCTACCGGTGGCTGCTCGGAGAACGGATTGAGCCGTGAGATGGTAAAAAATTTGTTTTTTTGCTCTGATACCAAGTTAAATTATGAAGCAAAAATAATTGTATAGAGATAATCAAAATAAGTATAGAGGAGAATAAAAAAATCAAAGAGAAACATCTTATTCTCATTCATATAATTTCAATAC
The DNA here is from genome assembly GCA_029378325.1 of Elaeagnus macrophylla. NCBI lineage: Eukaryota > Viridiplantae > Streptophyta > Magnoliopsida > Rosales > Elaeagnaceae > Elaeagnus > Elaeagnus macrophylla. The sequence goes on along the minus strand of CM055649.1, from coordinate 10,707,008 downwards.
ATCTACAAGGTATATATAGAAATTTAACTAACAATTAATACACTAACTCTTAACTACTAACTCCTAACTAACATCTAATTAATTTATTATTCACACTAACTAAAACCTAACACATTTATTACTCATATTTCAACATATATCTTCCGAATTGCTTCTTCGTAGATATTTACCAGATTATATATATATGTGTGTGTATTTCATCGTCGGCATTCCTCAGTTTTTTTTTTTTTTGGCTTTTGAGCAATCGTCCTTATCAGTTTTTGAGAAACTGTACGTGTGGAGCCTTTATGATTTAACTGAGTTCGCCCAATCAAAATATACACACACATATATATATATATTAGATTATACATACACACACACACATATATATATAAAAGATGATATAAGTGAGTTCGCCTTTACATATATATCTTTATATATCTATAAAGATTAGATTACATATATGTATATGTAATATAAAGATTATATATGTGTGTGAAATATTCATATCAGATTATATATGTGCAATTCCTTTCAGTTTCTCCTACAAATTGAAAAAAAAAAAAAAAACAATTTTCTTTCGGTTTCTGAGAAACTGAAAAGTGTAGTTGCTTTCAGTTTCGCTCTGTCTGGTATTCATATATATATATCTTATATGTATCTTATATAATATATAATATACATATACTTACTTTAGTGGTGCCAACAAAGTTTATATATATCACTGTCCAAAGACTTGATATTAATGTTGTGTTTTGTATCTTGAAATATTGTCCAGTAATTAATCAATTTAAAGACTGTTTATTTTGATTATTTAATGTGAGCATAATTTATTTATTTAATTTTGTTCTTTATTCAATTTTAATGTCTACTACTACAATATCTGCCAACATGAATAATGTTCCAATGTTAAATGGAACAAACTTTAAGGACTGGAAAGAGAACATGTTGATTGTTCTTGGCTTCATAGACATAGAATTGGCATTAAGAATGCCGAAATCGAATGATCTCACTGGATAAAGTACTCCTGAAGAAATTGCGTAATTTGAAAAGTGGGACCGTTCGAACATGCTAATTCTTATGATCATGAAGCACGGGATTCCAAAAGCCTTTAGAGGTGCAATAACATATGACAATATCATTTCCAGTAAGTTCCTTGAGGAAATTCAAAATCGTTGTGTCAAAGACAATAAGGATGAAACAAGAACGCTCTTAGCAAGCTTGATTTCAATGAAATATAAGGGCAAAGGTAATGTCAAAGAGTACATCATGGAGATGTCTCATCTTGTTTCAAAACTTAAGGCACTAAAGCTCGACTTATCAGATGATTTGCTCGTGCATTTAATTATGATCTCTCTTCCTGCACAATTCAGTCAATTTAAGGTCAGTTATAACTGCCAAAAGAAGAAATGGACTCTCAATGAGCTCATCTCATTTTGTGTGCAAGAGGAAGAGAGATTGAAGCAAGAGAGGACGAAAAGTGCTCATATGTCAAGCACCTTTAAGGGCAAGGGTAAAAGGAAAGATAAAGGAAAGGAAGTTGCTGTTCCTAAGGGTTCAGTGCAAAAGAAACAAAAAATTAAGGAAGGTTGTTTCTTCGGTGGTAAGCCTGGACATAAGAAGAAGGAATGTGCCAAGTATAGCGCATGGCGTGAAAAGAAAGGTATAATTCCTCTTTTGGTCTGTTCTGAGATCAATTTAGCATTTGTACCAAGAAACACTTGGTGGGTAGATTCTGGTGTTACTACTCACATTTGTGTTTCTATGCAAGGTTGCCTGAACTACTGAGAGCCAACTGATGCTAAAAGGCGTATCTTTGTGGGTGATGGCAAGTCGGTGGAAGTGAAGGCAATAGGGCATTTTAGATTGTTGTTAAAAACTGGTTGTTATTTGGATTTGAAAGACATTTTTGTTGTATCATCTTTTAGACGGAATTGAATTTCTATTTCTGTTTTGGACAAATTGGGTTATTATTGTTCATTTGGAAATACTCTGTTTAGTTTGTCTTTAAATTCAAATGTTATTGGTACTGGTTTACTTAATACTTTTGATAATCTATATTTGCTGGAAACTGTTTCATCGTATAATGAAATCTTGCATGTAGAGTCACGAGGTATAAAGCGAAAATTAGATAAGGAAACTTCAGCCTCATTATGGCACAAACACTTAGGTCACATCTCTAAATCTAGAGTTGAGCGACTTGTGTCTGATAAGATTTTGAAATTCCTTGATTTTTCAGATTTTGATGTCTGTGTTGAGTGTATCAAGGAAAAACATACCAAAATGAAGAAATTAGGTGCAAATCGAACTACGAACGTCTTAGAATTGATTCATACGGATATTTGTGGTCCATTCCCTACAGCATCTTGGAATGTCAATAATATTTTATAACATTCATAGACGACTATTATAGATATGGGTATATATTTCTTATACATGAAAAATCACAGTCTTTGGACGTGTTCAAAACATTTAAGGCCGACTCAACAAATGGATAAAGAAAGTCAGATCTAACAGTGGTGGTGAATACTACGGTAGATATGACAAATCAGGTGAACAATGTCTGGGACCGTTTGCTAAATACCATTCATGTATTTTTAAATGTGTTGTGCTATGCTATCTTATAGTTTAGACAATTAAAAGGTGATTCATAAAGTTTAATTTTGGCTATCGGGTATTAAATTATCGTGGAATTAATGTATAGAGATTGGACTTGTATTTTTAAATTGATGAGGGGCCAATTTGAAAATATTAATTGTTGATAACTACCATTGGTAGTTATTTTATTATCGATAACTACCTTTGACGGTTATTTTTTTTTTATAACTGCTTGGTAGTTATCTATATAACTGCTTGAGCATAGAACTTTAAAGATACGAGTTTTCTTTGTATCCCCATCAATAGAGAACAACTCTTAAGACAACTATGCATCAATTAGAATATCTGAACCCGTTCAATTGAAGAATACTATAGATTCTGGTACGCTTCCATTATATTTTCTTCATATTCTCTTGATTCAACATAGGATTTAGAAAATAAGTTTTTCACTTTTAGCAAATAAATGTTAACATTTCTATGTATAACTGATATTAGTTACCTTTAGAGAAAAAATTTGTTAGGAAAATTTAACGTAGAATAAACTTCAAAAGATTTTTATATTGTATTACAAATAAATAAATCTAACTAAAATGACTGAGAATCGAACTCGTGCATAAATGGGGAAGGAACGTTCTAGGGTGGATCATAACATTGGAACATACGCCGATTCCACCATAAATTGCATAAATTTGAGGGTGAGGTACCATAAAATTCTCTTATATTAAATTATTTATGTTGTTTAATCATTTAGATTAAAAAATGTGTTGTTTATACCCTTAACTTTATAATAATATCTAATTAAGAAAAAAATATATTATTTTAACAAATTTTTTAATTAAAATATTATTATTTTCTAGTAAATGACTAAAACGAGGCTAAAATACGAATCTTTAACAATGATAAAAGTAAAATTTATTATAAAATTATTTTTATAAAAACATAAACAATAATAAAATTCAAACAAAAAATTATTTAAATACATATTTTAAATTGTGACAATTAACAAATATTAAAAATGAATATTTTGTAAAAAAAAATTATATTAATTGTGAATTTATTATTGTTAAAGACTACTGTGTTTTAATCTTGTTTAATCATATGAAATATTTTAATAAAAAATTTATTAAAGTAATATAATTTATCATTAATTGGCTCTTTTTATAAAGTTAAGGACTAAAAAATATTGTTTTTAATCTAAGAACCTAAACGGCATAAATGACATAAGGATTTATATGACATTTTTTTCTCTAAATTTGAATGATGAATACCTAATTAATTATTTTTCTAAAATTTTGAACCAAATCGAATTTTGAAAATAATTTTGGACAAAAATAACCGTATTCTAAATAAATTGTTATTATAATTTTGAACAACCAAATATTTAAAATTGTTTGATCCAAAAAACAAAAACATATATCATGTTCTATATTATTAGCTATAAGAAGCATTGGGAAAAATAGCAATGAGGAGGAAATTTAAAAAAAAAAAGTATAGCAAAACATTACCTAGTAGGTCAGAGGGAACCTTGCCATTAGAATATCTTCCTGTAGGGATTCCACCTTTGAAATCTCTGCCATATGGCAGGTAATCGCACCTCGCCAACGGCGACCGGATGTTGTAGTTATTGTTGCCAGTATCTACAATTGAATCTCCAAAGATAATTACTGCTGGAACACTTGTATTTTCCGGTAGCTTAATAACACCTTGTATACTTGTACTCATAAAGACCACATTTATGATGATGACTACTAACGAAAGAAGAAGCAAGAGTTGTTTGTGGAATAAGTAGATCATGATTTGCTTCTTCAGTTTCTACAAGATCAAGGCCAAGATATGTGCTATGGTTTTACAATATGGTTTCACAAAAAGAAAGAGGAATTGGAATATAATGATGTTATGGGGTGGTTGGCTCTTACTCCACATATATATTATATGGGTGCACTTATTTATTGCGACAACGCAGAGATAAGCTAGTTTTAAATTGCAATAATATCTTCGTACCCCTTCACCAGTGAATTTCAAACCAACGAATAACTAATGAAATAAATGTGTACGTTTTAATAATCAATATATTTTATTTTTTTTAAAATATTATATTTTTTATTTTCAAAAATTGATTACTCACTCACAAGTAACTCATCTTATTTCGGTGTTTACTTATATGTTATTATAATACAAAATAATTGATAAAAAAAATAACAATATTAATAATAATTAACATAACAAAAACCAACTAAAAATGCTTAAGGCTTGTTTTGCTGCATAATTAGAAAATAGTTTTCGGTACTTAAAAACAAAAAACAAAAAATTTAAAAATAAATTTGATTGTTTGGTTATTATTTTTAAGTCATTATTTTTTTTTTAAAATAATATGTTTTTAAAACAAAAAAAGTGAGAACAATCAAAATATATGTTTGATGCACCATATCGGATAGATTAAGTATAGTTATATTGGACTGAACTGTATTGAATTATATTATAATTAATTTGTACAGTGTTTGATAAAAAGATGTATAATATAGTCATATTAAATTAATTATATATATTTTACTAAAATAATTTATATTTAAAATAGTTTTTTATTATAAAATTTATTTAAATTAATATTTCATTCATTTATATATTTTTATTACATTTTTAAAAATAAAAAATATATTATTTTAATTTGAAATAAAAAAAAATTAAGATATATAATTTTATAATTGAAAATTCACACAGACTAAATTAATTATCCAATACGATTTAAACGACACCTATATAAAATTTTTACATAATTATATTATTTTTATACTATACGATATGTTCTGATTTTACAGTTAAATGTATGATTGTATATAGGCTATACAATTAAGATATTTAGTATGATATAACAAAGATACCAAAAATATGTTTTCACTGTTTTTTTATAAGAAAAAAAATGCACACACGAAAAATGAATCATACGGAGCAGAATTTATTTACGTAAGTATTCTTTCTATTAGTTACGTGTAATACATTATTACATATGATGTTATATACATCTTAACTGTTGAACTTGTCTTTTGCTTCTTCTTCTTTTTCTTTCTCTTTTATATATATTTTTTATTATTTCTAAATAAAGTTTATTATATTAGAGCTTAAATTCCAATTTTTGCCCACAATAAATTGAACATATATGAATTAATTCACATGTTTATAGTTCAAATTTTACCTCACACATTATCACAATCTTTAATCCCCTTTCCTATTTCTTCTTAAGATTATGCTAAACATTTCCGTTGTTAAAAATTAATTGGAAAAAAAAATATTTGAGAATAAATTAATTAGTAATATTTAAGTATATTTTTATGTTTGACACATGAGACCCTTTAGTTCATTTTGATAGTTTATTGATTTCAAATATTACTTAACTTTCCCTAAAAAAATATTACTTAACATTTTTAATTTAATAAAATATATAAATTGTTTAAATTAGCTTAGAAGACTAAGTTTAAAATAAAAAAAACATTTTAATATGAAAACAATTTTTAAGAATAATTGGAAAAACTTCTTAACAAGAATATTTTTTGTTTTTTTTTTTTTTATTTTTAAGAACAATTTTTAAAAACAATGGTCAAACAATTCATTAATTTTTTAAAATTATTGAAAAACTGTTTTTTAATAATGATTTAAAATAGTACAATTAAAGGGCCAAGCAGCCTCTTCTTTTTTCATTATACGAAAAAACCGACTAAAAACACTTTTATTTTGCCGGTTCTAGAAATTTCGGCTAAATTTTTAAAAAAACCGCCGGTTTTTTTAACCGACAGAACAAAATCAAACGCCCATAACGTGACATAATCCATTTGCCCTGCGTGCGCAAAAGAGCAGATTCTAAAAACTCAATTCACGGAACATCCAATATCATACAACATTAACCTATGAGTTTAATTACGTGCCGTTTTATATATCATTAATACATTGTACATATTTAAATAAAAGTCTTTAGAATCTTTTTAATATCTAATCCGCACAATTTCAAAAACACTAATCATATATATTTATTTCATCTTTATTAATTATATATATAAATTTAATATTTAATATTCATATTTATTAAATATTGATGACATATGCAAAACAATACTTGTGTTCTCAATCCAATATTAACCCATCACCCCAAGACAACAGACTTGAGACTTCATTCTATTATGCCCTTTACCATTGATCTCTATGCAAATTGAATCAAATTATAGGAATCTTTGTTATATTCATTATTTATTGTATGATTTATCCGATCATAATTTTACACATAATAATTGTGCATATTATTACTCAAATTCCCTTTCTTTCTTTATTTCTTTTTTTAGTTTAAAAAATTGGTTTTGTTAAGTTGATGAAAAATTATTCATTGCTCTTTACATACTTCATATCAATAAAATTTAATATTAATATAAATATATTTTTAAAAAATACAAATATTTAATAAATATGAGAGAAAAAAATATATATATATAATCGGTGAAGAATGAATAATACCTTCAAGTTGACAAGGAGATATGGGCAGGCATTAATTGTTCAACGACGAAAAAATACTACATGGGCAGGCATTAAAGATTGAAAGAGAAGAGAATGTGATATCTTCGCAACCACTCTTTTAGAAGTAACTCAGTTTCATTATGTAAGAGAATTGAATACCGGTTCTTGTAGCCTGTTTGCTTTGAAAATTCTTTTTAATATTGAGAATCGAGTAAATTTTAAAAAATAAATAGATTTAAATTTTCTGATATTCTGTTTTTTAAGATTTAATATTTTTCATTCAATTGTTAAGTTGTGTCTATATATTCCTATTATCGAAAAAATTCCCTTTGCTTTGCCACAAATTTGAGTATTTGGTTTGGTGGGCAAATGTACAACACGCTTTAGCTAGACTTTTCCTTTTTCCTTCTCTTTTTTATTTCTTTACGAAAGTAAACTTCATCCCAACCGCTAAAGAAAACCCTTACTTTTAAATCACAATCAAGAAGAGTCGATATTTATTTATTTATTAATCAAACATGGCTATCTAGCATTTATTTTTAGATTCGCAACAGTAACCACTACGGTCTTTGAAAATCTCACAAAATGGAGGAAAGGATGGCAATTTTTGACATAATTTAATAACATAATATGATATTTTTTTAATAAGTATTAATCAATAATTTTTTCATGTTATTAAAAGTTTTGTTATTTTTTACTATTATAAATAGACAATATGAAAAAAAAATTGAATATATTTTTTCATGTATCAACTGATACGAAAACTCAACACGAATAACACGAAACGAACTCGGTACCGACACAAATAACACAAAATAAACATGATACGGACACGACTAACACGACACGATTACCACCCTTAAACAACATGCCCACTACAGTGCTTAGCGAGCAGCTCAATTTAGTTAGTTTGTTTAAGACTAATTTAATGAGTTAAAAAATCACAGCTTAAATCCAAGCTCATTTAACGAATTAATAACTCTTAAGTTCATTTAACAAAATATCTTTATTAGTAATAGCATTTTTATGACTCTCATCATCTCCTTCTCAAAATTGTGCAATATTTTTAGTCTTTATTTGTGCTTTTTCGATTATTTTGTACAATCACTAGTTTGAATATCTTCTGGTGGACTTGTTAGATCGTTTTCTTTAGTTGAGACTTAAAGGTCTAATCTCATTGAAGGAGAAGGAGACAGTGGTTTTGAATCCATTACAATAAGTTGAAGCAACAGTTATTCGATCGTTAATCTCTCTTCTGAAGGCTTCGTTTTATATGAGAGTATCTTATTTGAATTAATTTTTCAGTTGCTTGTTAGATCTCAATTTGAGTTCATTTTCTCGTTGGTACTTTTTGGACTTGTTCCCAATTCATTTTTGGGTCTAATTTTGTATCCTCTAATTTGTTTACTTGCATGTTGATTTTACTGAGTTGGTTTTATTATGTTCTATTTTAGAATGGATGACATGTTTAGTAGCATGGATTAGGCACAACTCTCTTTTGGAATAGTATGGTACTCATAGTGTTTTAAATCCAAACGCACTCATATGTAAAGAATTGGGGGATCCATGCAAGCTTTAATACGTAGAGATTTAGACTCTTGTGATGGTTTCCTTGATTTTATATTCAATAAAAAGCATGGGGTTGTTGATTTTGTTTTGGCTTTTTTTAGTTTGTACTTGCTTTGGTGCTTGGATTGTGCTATTAATACTGATCTAGTGTTTTGTTATAGTATTTTTGTCTATTTTTATTTTGTGTTTGTATCAATTACTTAAACTTATTGCTTTTTGTCAAATTACTTAATTAAATTGCTAATTTTTTAAGGAGAAAAATTATAATTACTTATGGTTTTTATTTCATACTAACTATATTTTTAATCATTTAGTTCTTTAAATTATGTGTTACGTATAGTTGATATTAAAATTATTAAATTGTATTATTTTTCTTTTATTAAAATTTTTACCTTCTTAAAAAAAAAAAAAATTTATAACTAGTTACTCTTTCTTCGTAATTAAAAAATATTTCTTTTATTTTTTCTTGTTTTAAAAAATATAATAAAAATTAATATTTATATTAAGATTTTTATTTTCAAAAAATTATAAATATTTTTTAATTTTAAAAAGATAAACAAGCTAACTTATAAGTTACTCGACCTAATTAATTTAAAATAAATTAAATTAAATTTGACTTACATATAATTTAAATTAATTTAGTTAAATTATAACTCAATAAACTTGAACAAGCCAAATCAAATAATTTAGAGAATTTACTAAATATAACATTTATTAAAATTTATAGTAACAAAACTAGCACCCTAATAATATTAAACGTTTAATTTGAACGTAAAATATTGAACGGGTCTAAATTGTCGTTGTTCAATTCTAATTAAATGAGTGTTCAAAAAAAATAATATATTAATTATTATTTTTAATTATAAAAAAATAAATTTACATACAAAAAATATTAATTTTATTATTATAAATTTTAAAAAATATTAATTTTATTGTTTTCTCAATAATCTATACCGATATTTACAATAGCTAAATATCATACGAAAAATCGACAATATATAGTAATAAATAAGGAGACAAAAAGTCAAAGCGTGAAACATTTGGATCAAGTTTTGGATCATCTCTTGTGTCTCGTTCCCCCTCCATAAATAAATACCGATATATACTTTGAAAAATTATTTATTACCCTTCAAATAAATAATAATAAAATATTTTAACTCAATAAAATATAATATTAATATAATTATTTTTTAAAAATATATAATTATCTAATATTTGATAAAAACATTGATTAATAAAATTGATAAGAAATATATTTTAAGAATAAAAACTAATACTTCTTAATATTTTGATGGAGTGTTGTGTGCCATTTTGAAAAATTATTAATTATTTAAATAATAATATGATATTCCGGATATGATTAGTATAATTATATTTTCAAAAAAACATAAATAACTAATACTTAATACAAAAGGCAAATAATATAATTGATGACAATATAAGATGCCATTTTTATCCATTTCTCCAAATTGGATATTGACTAGTTAGTTATGAGCTACAGCCTAGGTGATCTAATTAGTAAACTGTTATCATTCTTATTTGGCTGTACAAGAATCATCGTTCTTAAACTTTTACTAATTTAATATTTTGATTTCTGAACTTTTTTGGTAAGATTTAGTATCTAACGTACATTTAATTCAAAAGGGATTAAATGTATCCAAATTAAAAAGTTAAGAGAATAAATTATAAAGAAAAAAAAAAGTAATTTTAGCATGTTAATTTTTAGGAAAATTAATAAAATTAACACCCCTCAAAACTTTTAATAACAAAACTAGCACTCTTTGTGTTCAAACTTATATTTTTACAATTAAAAAAATGATTAATATGTCATTTTTCTTTGAATACCTATCCAATTAGAATTGAATGACGATAATTTAGAACCGTTTAATATTAAACGTTCAATATTTTACGTTCAAATTAAACGTTTAATATTATTGGGATGCTAGTTTTATTACTATAAATTTTAGGGGTGTTATTTTTGATAATTTTCTTAATTTTTATTATTATAATGAACTTTTAACTTAATTTTTTAAGTTGTATTAAATTTTTTAAGGTCAAAATTACTAGACTAAATCTTAATAGAAAAAATTCGATAGTTTAAAATTGTTAAAAGTTTGGTACAATAATTGTTGTTCATCCTTCTTATTGATTTTCCTGTATTTAGCACGATCATAAAACATTGTTGGAATTGTTCTTCAAAATTACTTAGTTGAATATGTAGATTTTAAAAGCAATTCATAATTATTTAAAAATTATATAAAATAATATTCATAAAATTTATAATAACAAATAATATGTTTAGCTGGTTTTTAATAGACTCAAAATGGTGTTTTTGCCGGTTTTAAAAATTGGTGTATTAAGTGGTGGCGAAAAAATTAGCCGGTTTGAAAACCAACTCAAAAAAAATTCGTAAATTTTTGTTACAAATTAGCCTAATGATTTTTTCACTAATTTTATAAAAATTGACCCAAATTATAAATTTTAAAAATATAAATAATTAAATGCCCATATATACATTTTTTTTTTCATAAGGCTTCAATTAATATTAGAATCCATCTTTCCAAACAAATATACAAGAATAAAGCTCTTCTAATATTGAATAGGCATACATTACCAACTAGTACGAATGTTTATAATTCTATAGAGTTAAAACTAATTCCATATTACTCTAGCTTAACCGGAGCAAAGCGCATGAACCTTACATTAGAGCTGTCAAATGCATGTATGGTATTGGGTTTAGATTGATTGATTCAATTTGTATAAATTTGCCCCAAATTTATCCTGTTAATTAAAAATGTCAGAAAATGTAATCATAATATAATTTATTTAATAAATAATTTAATTTTTAAATATATTGAATAAAATTTATATTATATTTTATAATATAATAAAATTTAACATATTATATCAAATATCAACATATTTTTATATAACTTGTTAATATGATAAATTCTAATTAAACTTCAAAAATTAAATTAATTTATACATTATTTTAACAAAAAAATATATTAAATTATTAACTGATATAAAATAAAAATAATATCAATAATTATAAGTATTGTGATACATCAATGCCAAAATGTTAAAGTCTCAAATACCAACAAAAAAAAGTCTAACAAAAGATAAAATGATAAATTTTTTGTAAGTAAAAACTTGTTTAATTAAGTCTAAAATAAATAATCAATAATCAAAACATACAAAATTAAATTAAATAACATATTATTATAAATTAATAAAAATATGAAAATAAAATATGAAATAAATTTACACATTATTTCAAGAATATTTCAAAGTATAAACTTACAAAATAATTAGAATATAAATAATTACCTACTTATTCTAATAATTTTAATTATTTACTCAAATTATTTATATGAGTATGAGTTATCCGCGTTAACCTGTTATGAACTAATTTTTTTAAATAAGTTAAACAGGTCAATCTGTTTACGACCCGATCAATATAAATCCAATTCGGGCCAAATTATTTCATTGATAGATTGTGTCAAAAATTACCGACTCTATCGTACATGATTCTCTAATGACTAAAAATCAATGGAAAAATAAATTAAAAGATGAAATCAATAATAAGTCTTGTGCATGATTTGAATTCGTCTCCAATAGTTTTAAAAATAGCTCCTCATAATATGGACGAGTTGAATTATATAGTGTTTAATGATAAACAAATCTAAATGATCATAATTCAACTTTAATAATATTTAATATGAAATGATAGACTCAACATATTTTTAATGGTAAAAATATGAGCTTCACATAATATGCACTGTTTTTAGTGTTATAAATTTTAAAAATTGCTATTTTTTTTTCCTTATTATTTTTATTCCAAATGCATTATACCATTGGAAGAAAAAAAAAATTATAAAAATTTATAATAACAAAACTAACTCTCAATAACATTGAATGTTTAATATTAAACGTGTAACATTTATTATTAAACAGGTCTAAATTATCGTAATTTAATTTGAACGACATTTAATTAGACTGATATTAAAAAAAATGTTGTAAAAATTATTTTTTAATTATAAAAATATATGAATTAAACATAAAATGTACTATTTTTGTTATTATAAATTTTAAATAATATTATTTTTGTTATTTTTTCGAAAAAAAATATTACTGTCGTTCAAACCTAATTCTGCCCATAAAATTTATTAATATATTTATAATATATTTAATGTGTTTTGATAATTTTTTTTTATTTTTATATGTATGATTATGTTGTAACAAATAATTAAAATTGTTTTTTTTTTTTAATAAATTATACTTAGTAATTTTAAAAAAAAAAATCAAAAAATATTTTTAATGCTTTTCAATTCATTATTTTTTTTTTCTTTTCAAAGACCTAATTATTTTCTTCGAATATTCAACTTAATTTATTGTCTAGGAAAATATTTATGAAAATAAAAAATCATAATCACTAATCAATAAGAGTCTATTTTATAACCAATTTTGTTTATAAGTTTCAATTTTTAAATCCATATTTTCAAAATGCGTAGCGTTTGATAATTAACTATATTTTCAAATTTAAATTCAAGCTAAAACTCATTTTTTCTTTTACACATTTTTAATAAAAAACTTTGAAAAAACAAAAAAACTTTGAAAATTATATTTCAAGTTTATTTTTTATTTCATTAATTAACTTTACTTTTTTGTTGTTACTTTTTTTTTTTTATTGAATTTTTTGTTGTTACTCAAGAACGAAGAAAACAAAATTTTTATCAAACATAACTTTTATCCAATAAATTTTTGTTTTATTCCCTAAATGAATTAATAAGCAGAAAACTAATTTTCAAAAAAAAAAATTCATCACAAAAAATGCCCAAACCACTTTATTGAACTTCGCTTTAAATATCTATAGAGTGAGTTTCGATGGAACTTTGCTGAAGAAGATAGCATACAAGAAAGAAACTAGTAGATTGAACATCATTCCATGGAAGGAAAATCAATTTGCCAAATGTGGTTTATACGCCTTGTATTTTTTAGGCAGTTGGTTTGTAAGCCTTATGCTCTCCATATAATAAGAGGAAACTGCAATCTTTTGGATGCTTTAAGTACTAATTAGTAATAAAAAGTTTATATGAATATAAAACAAAACAATTAGAATTTTCCTTCGCAATCACCATCAGAGTCTTCAGTTTTTTGAAATAGGACTTACCAATGAGAACCATCAAAAACCGGTACCAATGGGTTAAAAACAACACATACATGAATACACAATATGTACCTCAATTTACATGAGAATGTTGCTCAATCCATGGAGCTCTTTTAATAAAACCTTCATTTACACAACTTCAAATAGAAAAAGTGAGAATATAAAACAAACCATTATCTGCGAGAAGCAAATGCTGTGTAACAAATTATTAATAGACAGAAGGGAGCTAAACTGAGAAGGATTTAATTTTAAACTCTTTCAAGATCAATCAAGCACCTCTTTCACCATTTAAGAAAAAAAAATTAAATTAAATCAATGAGAATTGACAAGAAAGGGGTGCTGACAAACGCCACACTCAATTGTCTCCGATCCTGAGCTGGGAACTTGGACCTGCAATGATTTCAATAAGAATCTCATGAATACATTACTGCTTGTAATAATTATTTTTCAACTCTCTGGGTATATACATACATATACATGTACTAATATTGTTAGTGCCACAGCAAATTTTTATAGTTAACAATTTTAACTATAACAATTAATGGCTATAGTGATTCAAAATCTTCCTTTTGATGTTTGCATTCTCATCACCAGTTCAAACTCTTAAGTAAATTCCTTCAGAATTTGAATGAATCTGAATAAGTTGCTTTTTCAAAAATGCTCTGCAAATGATAAACCAACTCAAATGTTTGGCACACTTGAAATTTTGACAAAGTAGGTAGCATGATTATTTATTTTCTTCTCTCTAGTTTTGGTTAAGGTTTGTGTTCTACTAAGTGGTATGTGGGTAATGAGAGGTTCGGGAGAGAATAAAATAAAACGATTTGGATCTTTATGATTTGTGGGTATTGCCCTATGTCAATAGAGATGGAAAGTTGGTTTGCCGGCTATTAAAAGGCCAGAATTCATCTGTCCATGCAGGTTAGATTAGAAGAAACTAATGGCTAAGGTTGCATATTGCATTTATATCTCTTATTGACAACAAAAGATGTTAGATCCCATGGAAGCTGTGAAGGCTTCGGCACTGGGCACGTACCATTTCAATTCATACAAAAACAGAATATTCTTAAGAGGAAAAAAAGGGCCTATATTTGGTAATAATGTACCAAAAGAAAAGAGAAACCCACAAATAAAGCATATTTTCGACAGTTAAAGAAATTGAAACAAAAAAACAATTTAAATGGAGGTGGTGGGAAACACCAAAAACAAACTTAAGAAGGTGAAGAGAAGCATGTGTCAGATTTGAAGGAGAAAGTAGAAGCTGAAAAGATTATTGAAAGAAAAAGAGAAAAAAAAAAAAAGCAATCAACGATTGAGGCTAAAACTGTCAATTTCAAAAAATTGTTGTGGCACTAACATGATTAGTTAGTGGCAATATCCCACACCCTAATATAAAACAAAATCCTAACCTGCAAGTGTACTGTGCAAATAGGACAAGCAACTTCCTTCATTCTCCTCCCCGAACCATCTGACTTTAAGCCTACAGAAACATTATAAAATAAATATTAATCATAGAATAACAGCAAGTAGACCAAAAACGTGGATCTTTTTAACAGCTAAAAAATCCACAGCTAGAATGTAATCTATGTACAGATATTATGAACATGAAAAAATACCAGTTGATGACTTGCGATTCTTTTCCATTTCCTCCTGTCAAAACGAAACAACAATGAGATGTATAAATTGGCCACGCACCAACACATACAGAGCCTACTACAAAAAATTTAAATTATAAGCATATTTACCAATTTAACGAAAAATACAATTCAAAAGGGTCATTTATATCATTATTAAAATGTAATAGAATCCACTTGTTTATCAACCAACCTCACACTCTAGTAAAAAGGTGAAAACTACCAAAGAAATCCTTCACATTATCAATTATTTATTAACATGAAAGTAGGAAAAATGTGGAAGAGCCAATATGCAATTCAGTATAGTTGATCAAATATTTATTACCTGAAGTTTCCTAGCAAGATCCTCGTGACTTTGGAATCCAGCAGGTTTATTGGCCGATTCCTTAGTATTACTCAGCCTCTGCGTTACCTCAGCCTATAAGAAAACATTGCCGCAATAAGTGAATTCACGAAATTTCAGAGGCAGATCATCACAATCTTTTCTTTTCATTTTTTTTCAGGATTCATAAATTTCATAAAGCGGACAGCCAGACATAAAGCTAACCACTCAATTCCTCTCGTAGGAGGTTTGTCAATCAAAGAGCACACGAACAAAAAAAGATACGTGGTATGATAATCAAAAGGCAAGCAGCACATATATACATACCATGCATTTGTCACAAACTCTAACAGCAGGAGCATTCTCATCAGCTGTAAGGGAAATTCTACCTTGGGTACACTTGACGCAGAAAATATCCCCACAGTTCCGGCAGTGATGCTAAAATAAGGTACAGGAAGGACGTTCATATAAACAAATTGTACTTACAGCCATCAGCTAATAACAACTTAAGTTTGAAGTAAAGCATACCTTACGCACAAAAGCCCCAAAGTCTGTCCCACATGATAAACACTTTGAAACTGCTTCATCAGGAACCTAATATAAATAATAACACAATAGGCAAAAGTAAAGCACTAGAAGCTGTACAAGTGAGTGCAAGACAATACATTTATACATGTAGATATGTGTCTTATGTTCATGTATTTTTTAGCATTATTCGTGTAATTTTTGTCCAGACACACATACAATGCTCATCTAGCCCTACTTTGTACTAGGGATCTTATGGTTATAAGCTGACCTCTTGGTCATCCACCAATATATCAATAACAAGGAGTAAAATGATATATCTAACTAAAGAAACATCAACTATATGCACAATGAAAGACTCTCTACATTCCCAGGTATAGCCAACCAATTAGGTTAAAAATTAATTCCACTAAATTACCCAATGATCTTTCTCCTCATTTCCAGGCTTTATCATGTTCACCCAGTCAGCAATCCCTTTTTTTCTCTCTGTGGACTGTTCGTTCATCTTCAGCGGCTCCGAAGGCTTGCTTCTAACACCACCCATCTCCTTCAACTGCTTAGCATAAAATAGATCAAAAATCCATCCCTAATAAATATGTTATAGCCTTACTGCAGGTTCATCATCTCAAAACAGGATTTATTCATGCATGTCTAAAAAAATACATAAAACCCATCATAAAGGATGTTATTGCTCTACTCTAGTCATGTCCATATTTTTAACTAATGAAATCCACAATAAAAGCCAAAAATCAGAATGCAACTGCATAAAAATAGTGAGACAGAGTCATCAACTGATTGTAGCTCCCTCAAAACAAAATGACTCGCAACAAGGAAAAAATATAAAAGACACAAGATGTTCAATGATACGTATTACCTAATAGCAATTCAATGATAGAAAGTTTACTTCTTTTTACGCTTTTGTACAAATTGATACATGTCAAGTAACTCAAAATTCTCAACTTGTCGGGTGATCTTTATCAGATAAAGCACAGACCAGATCAGTTCAATAAAAACCAAGAATATAATATTGGGAAAATTACAAGAGAGCCCCTGAGGTTTGCCAAAAGTGGCAAGAAGCCCACCCAACTTCCAGAAATACTAAATCTACCTACACGAGTTATTTTAAAAACTCAAACATCACATCTCTGAGCAAAAGAAAACATCACAACTTTTTGACCAGAAAAATCAAATTATCATTTCTCTGTCGAAAACCCAAAAAAAAAAAAATCACATTAAGTCATTAACAAGGCTTAAAATACTAATTTTAATAAAGTCAGAAAGGCAACAACAACAAACTTTTTACAAGCTTTATTGTTGCATATTAGCATGCGTAAAAACTTAAAACATTGTTTGTGTGAAAAAAGAAGTTCTAGTAATAACGTATAGTTCCAAACTCCTGATCCGCATATTCTATCGCTCTATATAAACATGAATAGTTAATATATTAGAAACTAGAAAGCCATGACCATGAGCTTAACTCTAAGCAAATTTAACAAAACTCTGAAAGACGGTAAATTTTTATAGATACAAAATAATCATATTCTTATGAAGTTCTCGAAACACCCACCTGTACAGTTGCAGCAGTAACTGTATCCAAAAGAGTGTTAGTGGTGTAACTATTTGATTGCAATCTAATTCTTCTTGGCTCAATGTCAACAGAGCTCTTTGACCAAAAAGCCAAGATTGTTGAATCCATTACCTATATCAGAATAAAAGAGAAATATCTCAAAAACAACCCCTGTAATAAAAAATTATGTAATAGAACCATATGAGACAAACTATCTTACTTCGCATCTAGTGATGCTCTCCAGAGAATAAATTCTCAATGTACGGTTGGTACTAGGATCAAGCATGCGAATGCCATCCAAAGCAATCTGTAAGGGAATGTTGGTCAAGGAATATGTATATGTTTCGTAAAAAATCTGACGGATGTATAAAAGCAAGGTTGAATCTCCCAACAGCTTACTTTTAGGAGAGTTGGTTTCCAACAACAAAGGAAAACCAATATGGAAACACAATCAATTAACATACTTAACATAAAAGTATTAAAATTTTCTTTTCCAAATTTGAACTGTTGATAAATTGATAAAACTATAATATGAGCATAGCAGTTATCCAGAAAATAAAGTAGAACGGGTTATGAAATCTAGAGCATTATTTGGCATACCTGGCAGAGAACATCCATGGTAGTCTGACCGTAACTTTCAGCCAATAGCTTGACACGGAACTTCTGTACGCCACTCATCATATCTTGTTGCGTATCAGGCTTCGGAACTGCTTTCACAATCTTGCTGGAACTAACAGACGAATCCTTCTCAGAGGGAACACTAATTGA
Organism: Elaeagnus macrophylla; assembly: GCA_029378325.1. Lineage (NCBI taxonomy): Eukaryota > Viridiplantae > Streptophyta > Magnoliopsida > Rosales > Elaeagnaceae > Elaeagnus > Elaeagnus macrophylla. The sequence continues at coordinate 10,688,376 of CM055649.1, read as the reverse complement.
CCTACCATAGTCGTCAAACATTGCACTACTTGACGATTTGGAAGCAGTTCCCCTAGCCCCATAAGGCTCCACCTTACCCCCATTATAAGCATAAACTCCATCTTCAAACCCATCATCACGACCCAACCCATAACTCTTCCCATATGAATCCGATCCCAAATCAGACCGACTCCGATTAAAGCTCCCATACCTATCATCAAAATAAGCACTACCATGATCGTATTTCACAGAATTCTCATATGGGTTATCGTAAGCAGGTGGGACCGAAGCTCCTGGCTGACTATAAGGTGCAGAGTACAAAGGAGAATACGACGAATTGGGAATTGGATTAGAGTTAGGATTAGAATGCGAGGGAATGGAAGAAACCGGAGGAGGAGGTGCATAGCCAGAAGGCGTCTGTGGCTGATCGAATGGTGGATAATAGGTCTGGTGCTGCGGCTGCTGAGCTGGCGGCTGGTATGACGGCGAGTGGGATTCAAACGAAGGGAAAGCAGTTGATTGGGATGTGGGATTGAAAGGTGGCAAGCTGGGACTAGATGACTGGGTATTGTTGTATAAAGGAGCTACGGGTGGGGTAGCGACAGGATCGGAAGTTTGAGGATAGGGGTGGTAATTTGTTGGATAATCGGAGGAAAGGTAACCGGAAGAGTAAGGTGGCGCTGAAGCGAAAGAACTCTGGTAAAGATCGGTGGGATTGGGATTGGGATTGGGATTCGTATTTGGATTGGGGTTAGGGTTAGGGTTTTGATAAGGAGGGTAGGGATGGTATGGAGCAGAGTTGTAATCACCTTGTTGCATCATGTCGATAATTGGGGATTTTGAGAGGGTAAAGGTGGAGATTTCAACGGATGTTTCGTTGATCAATTGTTTGTTTGTGTTTCTGGGTTTGGAACTTTGGGCATCGTAGAGAAAACGGCAAGAAAACAACAATACAGAAGATTCTCTACGGTTATATTGCGTTAGTGGTGAGACTTTTTGTTGTGTGATCGGGTGATGAAGCGAACATCTGAAGGTTCTGTACTCTTATAGTCGGTTGGCCTAGTTGAAATCATTTTATGCATAGAACGAAGAATCAAACCCAATTCAAATTAAATTTGAGTTAATTTTAAACAAACACAAATAATCCAAAAATAATTGTGTTTAATTAAAATCAGTTAATTAACTCAAAATAAAATAAAATAATATTTAATTTAAATAAAAAAATTAAAAAACAATTATATTTAAATTAAAATAATTTCTAATCCATTTTAACTTTTCACTTTTTGATATATTATTTATTTTTTTCTCTTTTTTTAAATATAAACTAATAAATAATAAATAGTTGTAAGTTATTCATTTTATTATATTATTATGTTATATGTTTTAATATTAATACTTTTAGCATTTAAATATACTTAATTCGTTAAACCAAAAAAAGTATACTCTTTTTTAATTTCAATTAGTAATATCAAGTTTATATCTTTAAATAGTTTAATTTTTGTAATAAAATTTCAAACTTTTTATCAATTTATATTTTATCGTTATATTTTCAACTAGTCACTTATCTCGAAAATCATAAATTATATAATAGTCAAAGTTGTATTATCATGTGACATATTAAGTTATTTGAATTTTTCGTTTTTTGATAAGTATTTGTGTCTAGTAATATATGTAAAGAATTTATTAACAATTTGGGTTAGTTTAGGACAGTTCGTTTGTGTTTAGTTTAAATTTAGGTTTACTTTTACTTGTTTAAATTAACCGAGTCGACAATAATATTACAAATTTTTTAACGTGATCTAACAGGAATTTACCATTCATTCAGATTTGGACCACATGCATTGACTACACAGATTTACTTTCAAATTAGAGATCCAATTATTGGGCCTGAAATTTCAACCTAAAAGAATAATCTATTAAAACGTAATACATCTCCATTATATACCTAATTTATTATTTATATTTTTTTTAATATAAATTTGTTTATACACCAACCATTATTTATCACCAAATACCAATAATACAAATGACAAATGGATTATTACAACTTTGTCAAATAGATCGTCCACTAAATATTCAATAAGATATGACAAGTTAGTCAAAAAGAGTAACACGGCACTTGAAACTTTTTTATTTTAAAAAAAAATCAATAAATAAATAAATTATTTATATTTAATAAAAATTGAATATAAAATTTTAATTATTAATCAAAGAAGAGATTTGAAATTTGACTCCCATTTTTAACTTTTTAAAATATTATTAATAATTTTTAATTAAATAAATAAATATATAATAAAAATAAAATAAATAAGCTAACAACTCGTTAAGTACCGCACAACAAAGCACATTTGTCAAGAATAAAAATATGATATATTAGCTAACGGACCGCCAGTACAATGCACTAATTGAGTACAGATTGTACTGGTTAATCTTTTTGACACCTCTAAATTATTAGTCCCTTCTCTAATAAACAAAGGTTAAATCTACTGAGAATTAAACTACATAATAAAGGCGCAAAAATTGTCCATTGGGTTAATGTATAATCACTCAATCACATATGCTCAATCAATACGAGAGCTCAAGAAATTAGAGAGAACTCCACAATGAGCAAACAAGAGAAAACTCTAGCTCAAACAGTTAGGAATACTTGAGTATACATATAGTTTCTAAGGAGGAAATATAATTAAAGAAATAAAGATACAATTAGCTGGTAAACTGAACTCAAAAGACGATTTTATTTTTTATTTTTTTTCTTTCTTTAAAAAAAAAGAAGATTTGATTTATATGTAAAAATAATTATTGATAAATAACTTCTAACATTATGTTATAATTTTTAATATAATATTAGAGTTAAACTTTTTATGTTTAAAATAAAAATTAATTCTGCTTTTTGTTATCTCATAAAGCAACTCAAATGAAGTGACAAAATTTAATTAGTTTGCAAAAATAGGCCTAAAATTTTCAATTAATTAAATGTATCATCCCAAAAATTAGGGCCTATTTTTAGTCACTTTCGTTCGTGCGTTTCCTACGTTTTATTGATAACATACACATTGGAAAAGTAAATACACACATACACATATTTTAGTTCCCACGACTTAATCATACATTAATCAAAGTATCAACTATACTATTAATGGAGTGGTAATCTTTTATCACAACTTAGACAATAAATGTTTTCTGATGCGCTAAATGAAATGAATGCAGTTGGCTAAATAAGGAAAAAGTATTGGATTTATCACGTAAGTATTAGCTCTTACACAAGTCAAAAGTAGTGTGTGGTATCCAAATTACCAAATATTGAGTATGTGCAACCCTCATTAGAAGGATACTCAATAAACAAAATACGAAAAACAATTCTATTTACTCCGCCAAGGAAGCATTTTTCTAGTTTATATTTTTGTTAGCTACTTATATACGTGGATCATAATCTTATATTAAACTCTTTGGCACACTTGTAATTGCTAGAATGATTTAGTCTTCAAGCAATGAACATTTGATCCTCGTATTATATGTCGTTTGATTCATTATGATTTGTATCTGATTTGCCTTGTGGTTTTTAAGGGGCCGGGCTATTTTTTATTTTAATGTTCTTTTCGGCCTTGGGATTCTTGTGAAATGTGAACCATGTACTATATTTACTCAAATATATTCAGTGTTATGTTTAATAAAAGTGATAATATAAATTTTCACATAATATTTTACTCACGTTAATTATGTGATGATAAATGATAAAATTATTTTTACATTTTTTAAAATAAATATGTTACATGTTATAATATTATTATTGTGCGTAAAAAATAAATACATATTTTATTAATAAAATTAGTCACATGTTATTTAGATCGTCTCACATTGACCATTTCCTAGAACTTTTGTTGTATTTCATTATGGTGTCATATTAATTGGTACGAGCTATCTCATTGAAATTGAGCAAAACCAAAAGCCTCAGGTAAGTTACGAGATATGAACCACTAATTGAAAAAACATAAGCCTCTGCAAAATGGCGCTAACCAATGCAATAGTTTCGTCTTTTAATCGAGACAGAGTCAAACACAATTACACAGACACTTCTACTCTGTCCTAAGTCCTTGCATATCTTTTTTGTTTAGTGTCAGTTAAAACTTAAAAACACTTCTACATTGTTACGGCTGGTTTTCAGGAAAAAGTTTTGTAAGCGAAGGATACATATATTTTATTAATTTTAAAGAAATTTTTATATTAAAATGAGTTTTTCATATTCAAAAATATGTATTAATATAAAATAATTAACCACTCATCCGAAAAAACTCATGAAAAAGCTTCATCGGTTTTCAGAGCTGACATTTACACAGTGACAAAATGAAAGTAAAAAAGAAAATCACATCAATAATGGCTAACCACATTGAAAATATTTACGGTCTAAATAAGGAAATAAAAAAAACTTGAATAAATATGATAAAGAAAAATTATTCTTCTCTTATAGACTAATAAAATATTAAGTTATTAATGGACTCATGGCTTAATGATATATAATATTTTATTACATCTTGTTTAAGATTTGAAAATATAAATATTAAAATCTATTAGGAAAAAAAAAAAGTTAGATGACATATTTTAATAAAACAAAATTATAATTTATAAGACTCATTTTTATTATCTAATTAAATTTTGTTACTGGACTTTACTGTGTTCATATGATAAAGGAAAATTATATTTATTAAAACTTTGTAATAAATTATGAATAATGTGACATAATATTATTAATAAGTACAACCAAATTTACCTAATTATCTATATTTAATAAGAAAGATAAGTCAATTATATTATGATAAAGTTGTGATACTATAAGGACTTTATAATAAAAGATTCTTTCACTACTTTCTTTTTTTCATAGAAAAAGAATAAACTAGTCAAAAAATTATATTAAATTAAAATTTATAATAATAAAAATTATACTAAAAAATATTAAATAAATTTTAATTTAATAAAATTTATTATTAAATAAATTTAAATAATTATAGTTTAATTTAAATAATATTTAATTAAATAAATTTTATTATGAATAATAACCTATTTTTTATAATTACAAAAATATATTAATTGAACATAATTTTTTTTTTTTTTACTTTATGATAAAATTTGAAAGTTATCATTTTTGTTATTTTCATAAACAAATTTTGATAATATCTAATGGTTGATTTGTACGGTATTTAAGTTAATTATTAAATTTAGACATCAAATCTTATCTCATACGTTGTGGTATCTTCTGATCTCCTTTTACGTTTCTCTTTTTGGGTACGTAAATTGTTAATTTTTTTAAATAATAATTACACACTACTTATTCAATGCACATAAGAAGCAACACCATTGCATTTTCAAAGACAAATTATAAACAGCATGTCAATTCTAATGAATGCGAAGTTTTAGGCAAAATGTTGAAAATTTTATATAAATTTGGTCGAAAAGTTTTGTTAAAATTTATGAGTAATGTTTTAGATGAATATTAAATTAGTAGTTAATTTTTTTTTATTAGTGTTAGAGATTATTATAATTAAAAGATTATATAATTATTTTAATTAATTTAAGAGTCTTATTTAGAGTTCCATTAAGATTACGATTTTAATTTATTATCCCTATAAATATCAATATAATTCTCTAATATTATGAATAAATAAAAATTATAATATTTTTATTTAACTTTTAAATTTTTTTTTGAACCTACTTTAATTATATATTATTTTAACTTATATATTCATTCTTTCACCTATTTTATATATATATATTATATATATATTTATATATATATAATATTTTTTTTACTTTATAAATATTATAATTAAAAAATACAAGCATTCATCAGTTATAATTATGTTATATTTAAAAATAAAAAAAAAGTTAGCATTTTTAATGCTCATACTTATTCACAAATAATAAGACCTAGGACATTTTATAACGTAATCGATCAAAATAAAGTACTCCCATAACACTTTTTGAAAGAAATAATGATTTGAAAAACAAAGAACATCCATTTAGCAAAAGTAAACAAAACAACCAACCTCATTATGATAACAACAGCATATGTATCAGAAGTTGTTAGTTGTTACTATCTCCTAAAGAAGAGTATTATTTTTTTCTCCCTTTTAATCTAGTTTGATTGATTCCTTGCTTGTTAGACCAAAAAAACCTCCATACTAGCTTCCTTATTGGATTCACAAATAGGACAAAAGGGTAAAAAAGCTTCACAGGTTTTGCAGGAACAGAGGTGTCTACAGGGAAGAAAAAGAATACACGAGCTGTGAGAATTACACCTTTTACAAGCCAAATTTTTACCTTTTTCTTGAATCACTAGTTCTTGGTCTCCATCTCTTTCACACGAACCAACAAAACAAGACTCTGCATCTTCAGCTCCATTACTATGCCTTTCTCCGACTTGTTCTAAAGTATCGTTTAGTTCTATCACTAAAGCCTCATTTGCTTTTGCTAGCCTTTGCCATGTCTCATTTTCCATCTCTACTTTTCTCAACAATTCTTCAAGTTCTATTGCCTTCTTTGTAATTCTTGCCAAGTCTTCATCTTTTTGCCTTATCAAACTCAACGCCTTTGTTTCCAAACTACTTAACAGTATTGTCAGTTGTCTCTTTCTCTGTTCTTGCAACCCAAATCTCAACTTCTCATTCTGTCCCCAAAAATGAAATGGGTAATCTCAATTAATGAAAACAAACATACCCATTAAGAGTTCAAGAGAAATTGATCATAAATGTTGTGATAAAAATCAAACATAACATACCTGTAACTGCAGAAAGCATTCCAGTTCGTGTCTTTGTAATTCAACCTGAGCATTCAAAGCTTGAGAAAAGGAATTATGAGAACAACTATTGCAATTCGAAACAGAGCAAATTCTTTGATTAGAATCAAAGTTGAAATTTTGAATTTCATGATTAAGAAGAAATTGGGTTTGTTGTTGAGGAAGGTTACTGAAGCAAAAATCATCATCAGCAATAAGAGAAGAACCATTTTGTTGTAGAGTCCAATCTTGTAGGCCACACATGGTTGGTAAAGTACCCATTTGATTCTTTGAATACAAGTGTGCTTGAACAGCCATATTGTGAAAATTTATCAAAACATAATCTTCTAAAAGTTGATATATTTGTTCAAATATTTTGTTGCCCTATTAATAAGAAACGGAGATAAATCAAAATTGGGGTAGGTTAAAAGCAAGAAGAGGTTCATGTATTATTGTTATATCAGAAAAGACGCATGACCGTCTCTCTCTCCCTCTCTCTCTTAATTGGTCATAACGTTTAGCTTATTTGTTGCTTTCAGAGACTAATATGAAAAACACTCACGAGGTGATGGTGGTGGTTATATTTATTTATAGAGTTGGAGGAGAAACTGACAAGTCTTTCCTAAAAAGTGATTTAATTAATTTAAAATAATTAATTAATATGAGATTTTCTGTACAAAACAAAATAGGAAAAGTATAAAAGACTTTAAAGGATAAGGATTTATGAGCCTTATTTTTATTTTATTTCTTTTTTTGTGGAAATTCAAAAAATAAGAGGGGCTTAAAAAAAAGTAGAAGCATTAAGAGATAATAAGAATATGGCAGTAAACGACGACGTACGACCATGCAAATTTTGTGAAAGAAAGTCACACAACTGTCCGGGTCAGAGATTTCATGACAGAGAGATATGGTGGTGATCGAGAAATTTACTCAATTGAGACGTGAAAGGGTCGTACGTTATAGATTACAGGGAATTAATTTTAAAGATTTGAGAGAAATTGACAAATTCGTCGTTCAGGAAAAGCTATAGAATAGCATTTGTTTTCCTATTTTTGAAAATATAAAATAAACCAATTTTTTCAAAGCTTAGCATAACTTTTCATATAAAAATTTATTTTTAATTATTTTTACATTTTTTTAAATAACGTTAACATATATTTAAAATAATTTTATAAATATATCAAACTATATTTTTTAACTGTTAAAATCAAACGAGTTGAATAAAGTGAGTATATATCACACTAAAATCTACAACTTAAAAAGCTCTTCTCATTAATTTTAAGAAAAAAAAATATTATAAAGATTATTTTATTTTTATAAAAGGTAAAATTTAGTATCTTAAGTTATAAAAAGTATTTTTAAATTTTTTTGTTTTTAAAAAATGTGTTTAAGTCCCTATATTTGTAAAAAATGTGTCAAGTAAATATAAAATTAATTTTTCATCCAATTCAAAGGAATAACAGAAATGTCATATGCATATTTATATTTTTCGATATATATACATATAAAAAATAAAATATTTAATTAAAAAATTACTTAATTTTTTTAGTTTTCAAAAAACACTTAAATAAATTTTTTAATGTAATTTAAATATAATTTTTAATAAAATTTTAATTGTCTAATATTTAAAGTCACAACTTAGATAAAAAAAAATTTTAAGTTTGATCGAATTCAATAAAATGTAAATAAAATTTCATTATTTAATATCTAAAATCATAAATTAGACAATGAAAATTTTATTTAAGTTTAATAGAAAGAAATTATAAAAAATTAGAATAATTTTTTAATTAAAAATTATTTAATTTGATATATATATATATATATATATATATATATATATATATCGAAAAATATAAATATGCATGTGACATATGTACTATTTCGTTAGATTTAACTAAAAATTAGATGAAAAATTAATTTTGTCCTTACCTGACACATTTTTTACAAGTAAAGTGACTTCAGAACACCTTTTTTTTTATAAGAAAATAGACTTAAAGACACCTTTTATAAGCTAGAAAACTAAATAACACCTATTGCATAAGCAAAACAACCATTCTAGCTCTTTATCCTAATTTTAATTGAATTTGTATTGCGATAGTATACACTCTACATGAGAATTGAGATAACATTAATTCAAATACTATTTAATAATACGATGGCTACACAAATTTAAATTCATATTATTTATATTGTATTTACGTATTAAAATTATATAAAAATAATAATTATTTTTTCATTAATTAAATTTATTTTATATATACACACACACACACACAAAGGGGTGGCAATTTATCCTGTAGCATGATTGTCCAAATCGTACACGAGCGAATTAAATTTAGGTCCAATTTGGACAAGTCCAAATAATACAAAAAAAAAAATTAGAGTTAGGTTAAAGCCAGCACAATAACAAGAAAATAAAAAAATAATTATAATTATTATTATATATTATTACTATTATTGTTTTTACAAGTTGAATCTGTTAATTCATGTTAAAGAAAATTTGCTACATTTTTCTTACCAATAATGTGCAAATATATTATGTTATCGCTAATTACAATTCTATGAAGTTTAAGTCTAAAATATTCATTTACTTTAATTTTAGGTAGTGATTCATTAAGTTATTTTGTAATATAATTATGACTTTGAAACTTTTAAGTTTGTAAAAACTTGTAACACAATTTTTATTTGTATATTTAATGTTATTATAATACATTAAATTTAGTTTAAATCTTTTATTATTTTAATTGGATTAAAAATTATAAGAAAATTTATAATATTTTTAATTAATATTAGATTAAATAAGGTAAAAAAAAAACTAATTAATACATGTAAATAAAAGTTTAGATCAATTCAGGCTAGTTTAGGCCAACCCGATTTTTTTTAATTTGTATTAGAATTGACAGTTCATGACACAAATTAAATTCAAATTAACTCAAACTAACCTAATTGTATAACAGAATGTAAATGTAACAGAAAGTAAAAACTATCTGAATGGATATTATTGAGCAAATGCTCTTGCCTATATATATATATATATATATATATATATATTTACATTCTATGCTATGCCAGCTTTGCTAGCAATGAGTGCACTACACGGCACTTGTAACTACCTAACAAACCAATGCCAGCTAGGAAACATAAGTAACTAACTTAGTTACTCTAAATACACTTTAATATCCTCCCTTAAATGGAAGGTGAAGGAAGCACCATCAGTTTAGGCTTTATAGAATTAAACTGACACTCTGCTAGAGGCTTGGTTAGTATGTCTACAATTTGATTAGTTGAGGGTGTAAATCTCACATCTAATTTTCCTTCAGCAACCAGATCTCTTAGGAAATGAAAGTTTAGTTCTACATGTTTCATTCTAGCATGAAGAATTGGATTGGAGGTTAAATATTTGATGCTGATATTGTCACAGTACAAGATAGGTGTATGTGCAAACTGAATTTGCAATTCTGAAAATAAAGACTGTAAGCAAATTACTTTTGTTGAAGCTAGAGCTAATGCTCTATATTCTATCTCGGTGGAACTCCTTTCTACTGTCCTTTGCTTCCCTGCACTCCATGAAACCAAATTATCCCCAAAATAAATACAGTATCCTGCATTACTTCTTCTATCATTCGGGCAGCAAGCCCTATCTGAATCAGAGAACCTAACAAGACCAAGTACTTGAGACTTTTGTAACATCACGCCATGTGAAGCTGTCCCTTTGAGATATCTCAACACTCTTTTAACTGCTTTTATATGTGCATAAGTTGGAGCATGCAAAAATTGACACAACTAATTAACTGAGTAAGCAATCTTAGGCCGTGTCATGACACAATACTAAAGAGCTCTAGTTAAGCTTCTATACTGGTAAGGTGGAATTGAAGTTTACCTTTGAAAAGACTGTCATCTTGAAAGATGTCCTACATACTCTAGAAATGAAAAAGAACTTAGTTTGGAGCTATCTTTTCAATAAGATTGGATTTATTCAAACTATAGGGGTTGATTTGTATACAATAACTAAGAATAATATATTTGTTGGGAAAGGGTATGCTACTAATGACATGTTTAAGTTGAATGTTGAAATTAATAAAGATTATTCTTCTACTTATATGTTGTGTTTTTTTTAATTTTTGGAATGCTAGACTTTGTCATGTTAATAAACGTATAATAAAGAACATGAGTAACTTAGAACTAATTTCTAAATTATCATTGACCAATTTTTAAAAATGTAATTTTTGTAGTCAAGCTAAAATAACTAAAACTTCACATAAATCAATAATTAGAGAATCTGAACCATTAGACTTAATTCACTCTGATATATGTGTACTTGATGGTATTTTAAAAAGAAATGAAAAATGCTATTTTATAACATTTATTTATGACTATTCAAATTATACTTATGTATATCTTATGAAAAATAAAAGTGAAGCATTTGATATGTTTAAAATATTTATGAATAAAATTGAAAATCAACTTAACAGAAAAATAAAAAGATTTTGAAGTGATAGAGATACTGAATATGATTCCAGTATTTTCAATAATTTTTATAAAACTCATGGAATCATTCATGAAAAAAATGCATCTTATAATCCTGATATGAATGGCAAAGCTGAAAGAAAAAATAGAACTTTTACTGAATCAGTTGTTGCAATTTTATTAAACTTTGATACTGCTTCTCATTGGTGGGGAGAAATTTTATTGACTGTTTGCTATATGCTAAACAGAGTACCTAAATCTACTAGTAAAATTTCACCATATGAAATTTTAAAAAATAAGAAACCTAACTTAACTTATTTTAAAACTAGGGGTTGTTTAGCCTATGTTAGGATCTCTGATCCTAAAAGAAATAAACTTGCTAATAGAGCATATGAATGTGTGTTCATAGAATATGCTGTGAATAGTAAAGCTTATAAATTCTATGACTTGAATGATCATGTAGTTATAAAATTAAATGATGCAGATTTCTATGAACATAGGTTTCCCTTTAAATTGAAGAATAGTAAGGGCTCGTCTTATAGTAGTTTACCCATAACTATAACTAGTGAATAAAATGAGGAATTAGATACTGAACTTAGGAGAAGTAAACAATCCACTACTATAATCTGGCCATTATAGGACGGCTCCTAATATAGAGTGATAAACAAATAGGGCGGTCTAAAGTATGTGGCCGTCTTATAAGAAAAATAGGACGGCTATTACGAAAAAAATTATGCGAAACTATTAGCAGTCCTAAAAAAACTAGCCGTCTTATTTATTGCTATATAAGATGGCTAGTAGCCGTCATATAAGAATGTATATATTTTCTCATAGGACGGCTAGTAGCCGTCTTATATAGCAAAAAATAAGACGGCTAATAACCGTCCTATAAAAAAAATATATACTTCAAAAACACACTTCACACACTATTATACATACAACATATTTCCAACAAAAACAAGCTAAAACCCCACCCTCCTCTACCAAAATTATTAGTGTCGTCGCCACTAGCTTGCGCGAAACCCCACACGGTGTTTACACGCAAAAACCCCGCAATAAGTGAAAATTCACCGCATTTTTATCGCCTCTATCGTGTCCACCGCCCTAGTACTCTAAATTCCACCCAGTCCGTCGCACTAGGCGAAACCCTACTCCGTCTCCGCCGCCCACACGAAACCCATCCCGTGTCACCCCTTCTCCAGTAGGTACGCGTGTATATTCTTCCCCTTCCCTTTTTTATGTAGCTTTTTTATATCATTTTTTAAAATTATATATTTATGAACATATTATTATGATTTTTTTGATATATAGTTGTAGTATATTATATTTGAAAATTATTTAAAATAAATGTAAACTAACAGTTTTAATTAAAACTAAAATGTTGATAACTTTTGACTTTTATGTAAACATTACATATAAGGCTGTCATAGACCATTTTAAAAAAAAATATTAGTAATCATCCTATAAAATGTTTATAGGACTGCTATTGATCGTCCTATACGAATTTTATGGGATAACTATTGACCATCTTATAAAATGTTTATAGGATAGCTATTAACCGTTCTATAAAATCTTTTTAAGATGACTATTGACCGTCTTATAAAATCTTTATAAAATGATAAAAATTATAAACTTTTTTTAGGATATTTAATAACCAACCTATTTTGCAATATATTTTTATTTAATATTCGATAAGTAAATTATTTAAAATTATAAATTGGCAAGAAATTGATTTACAATGATATATAGAATAGATAAGAGCTGGATGTCTTTGGATAGAACAAATGTAAAATTTATTGAGGGTATGAAATTTTTTTTGAGATTTGCTTATGATAATTCAACTGAAAAAGATCGAATTCGTTGTTCATGTTTGAAGTATGCAAATTTAAAAACATTTATTGTTGTTGAAGTTAGAAATCATATCTATCATAATGGCATTGATAATAGATATACAAATTGGTATCGTTATGGAGAGACTAAAAAGCAAAATTCAAAAGTTTATCCTCCTGAAAAATTTAGCGATGTCAATTCACGTGGAAATGATTTCACAAATAGTGCGAACAACTTTGAAAATGAGAATTATGATGAAAATAATAAGGGTGACATGCAAGACATTATGGAAGACGCTATAAAGTCATTATGGAAGTTGATATAAAGCCATTATACACAGGATACAATAAGTTCACAAAATTGTCAAGGTCAATCTCACTTTATAAATGGAAGGGTAAGCATGGTCATTCAAATACAAGCTTCAATGAGTTGCTAACTCTTTTGGGTAAGATGTTCCCGAAAGATAATATTTTGTCATCATCAATGAATGAAATTAATAAGATCTTTTGTGAAATGGGCATGAATTATGAAAAAATTCATGCTTGTCTTGATTGTATTCTATATCGAAATGAATACAAGGATTTCATAGCATGTTCGCATTGCCAAAAGTCAAAATGGAAACTTAATCCAATATCAAGGAAGGAAAAAGTTAATGTTCTTGCAAAGGTATTGTAGTACTTTCCACCCATTCCACGTTTTAAAAGAATGTTTCAAGATTAGCAACATCACAAAATCTAACATGGCATGCGAAGGAAAGGGAAAATGATGGAATGTTGCGATATCCATCTGACTCACCCAAGTGGAAGCATGTTGACTATACTTGGCCTAAGTTCAGCATTGAATCTAGAAATCTTAGACATGCACTTTCATCTGATGGGATCAATCCTCACAGCTCTTTAAGTAGTATGTATAGTTGTTGGCCCATTATACTTGTCATATATAGTTAAAACTTAACTATTAATGAAGGAATTTTTTTCTCTGTATATATTAATAATTGAGTATGCTCACTTGATGTTCAGATTTTTCAAGAGCTTAGAGATCTAAATAATAACATTTTTGTCACACTTAGATGAATTTCAAAATGTTCTAAGTTTCATTTGATACATTTTTGTCACACATATAATGGTTATATCATCAATGGATATAGATTTCATACAACAAAAATAGATGATAACCGAACCAATCAAAATAGTGATGTGTTCTTAGTAGCACAAGTCATGCAATTTGCTACTGCAAAGGATAAAAGACCAATATATGGTAAAATGACATATTATGGAGTTATCCAAGAGATATGGGAGTTGGATTACTACAAGTTTAATAAGTATGTATTCAAGTGTGATTGGGTTGAGAATATGAATAAGGTTGGTATTCGCCATAACAAAGATAATGGTTTTACTTTGGTAAACTTACAAAAAAATTGGATATAAAGAAGATAGTTTCATTTTTACAAGCCAAGCCGAGCAAGTGTTTTATGTAAGAGTCCCTGAAGATCCACAATGGTCAATTATTCTTACTCCTCCTAATAAAGGTTATTATGATGAGAATGATGATGAGACAGATGAAAATATTGAGGAGTTTCAACGGGCTTCAATGATTTGTGATGATAACGAGATACAAGATGGAGTTTATGATGATGACACGGAGGATGAAGAATCATTTTCTTATTTGCGTACTAATTAGAAAGGCATATGGATTAATAATAAATAAATATATGGTAATTTTCATATATTTTATTGATTTTCTTTCATTGAGTATCGTACCTACCTCTTAATTTTACTAATTATATAACTTTTAATTTTTATTAACTTGTTCATGCATTCTAACAAGTCATGCTTAAGTGTATACTCTAATATTATTACTTTATGTTTATGCAGATTAATATGGAGCGTTCTTCTAACTCATGAAATGAAGATGGTACCCATGAAAAAAGTACAGAAAAGAAGAAAGAAGGCCGAGGAATGACAACTTTGTCAAACATATTAACGAAAAGAGAAAAGATAGTAGTTGAGTTTGACGAAGATGGGGTACCATATTGTGATACAAATTCAAAGTTGGTTAGTGTTATTAGAAGTATAACTTGATCGACCATTGATATCACTATAACCAATTGGTGATTAGTGCCCGAGTCTCGCAAAGAGGAAATTTGGGAATCCTTTATTGGTACATACTACTGTTGAACTTATACTTAATACCATATGCTTTTCAATGGGTAGAATTATTTCATACTTATGATACTTATATTTTATTGTATAAATCATTTGATATTGATCCACGTATGACATATCATTTTTATATGGTTGATGCAGGTGACAAGTGGAGGAAATTCAAATCGTATTTGGCCAGGACATTCATCTTTACTTATTTGGACGATCCTGAACAGTTGTATACTCTACCACATAAGTACAGCTTCATATCTAAAGAGAAGTTGGAGATATTTGTCAATAAAAAACTTTCTGTAAAAACAATAAAACTTAGGAAAGAATGCAAGAAAAAAGCTAAGTTAAATCAGCACACATATTTTAGGAGTAAGGTTGGTTATCGTTGTTCAAAACAAAAATTGGTAAGATTTTTAGTGACAATTAATATATATTCTAGAATTGTTGAAATAATATATGATTATTTAACAGAAGAAGCAGAAAGGACCTGGAGCTATCGTGGAGCTTCATGAGACATGGCTTGACACTCAATTTCCAAGTATTCAATAACAAGTACTCAAAGATAAAACAAAAGAGCTTTTGAAAAAAATTGTAAGAATACTGTACTATGAAAGCAATTTTTAGCTTTAAATCTTAGATCATATTCTAAGATTATTAATTATCATTTTTTTTTTTGCTGTGAGTTTTTCAAGAAACATTGATGAATAAGGTAGAGACTGGAGATCTTGAAATAAAAAAAGGTAGAATGCATAATATACTTAAGATGACATTAGGTGAAGAACACTCAGGTCAAGTTTATGGGTTAGGAAGGAGAGAGAATCTTACACCTTATTTTGGGAGAAGAAGTCGTATTAAGAATTCACAAAATAAGGAAGATTTTAATAATTATGAAGCAATGGAAGAATAGATAATGAGAAATGTTATTGATAAATTACAACACATGAACGATAACCCAAGTAGAAGAAGCAGAGAAAGTGAGAATATGGACGTTCAGATGGATGCTTCGTCTTAATTAGTTCATATACTTAATGACGATGTAGAACGTTTAGATGGGTTAATGAAGGATGTTTCACGTATACATTCAAACGCCAACTCCAACTCATCACATAGTAGTACACATCCACCAAGTGGTATAGAAAAAGTAAGTTTTTTATTGTAAATTTATTAATTAGAAAACTTATAATATATTCTCATTTATTTACATTTTTTTCTACTAATTTTCTTTGACCATATATTTAGGGAGTGTTATGTTTTTTGAAAATTGATGACCCATCAAATGTTTGTGCCAAAGGCACTTGCTTTCCTCATTGTAACCCAACTAATAGGGTTCATACAGTGGAGATAGGAGAAGAAAACTTTAAAGTTTTTGTATTAACTATATCACAACAATGACACCTCTTCCACATCCAGTCCAAGAAGAATTTTTTTACGTAGGTAATGCAATTAATCAACATTTAAGATAACCAAAATATCTTGTTATATTGAGAGGACAGGTAAATTATGATGCTAATTTCATAAAATTCAATAATAGTTTATTATGTATATGTTCTTTAAAATTAGTGTAATTTTTATTATTAATTAACTAATAACTATGTTTTGTAGCCCTTGCATGAAAAACAAAGATAAATTAACAAGAATGTGCCAGGGAGATGTATAAGTACATCTAAAGGAAAGGAGGTTGTTTCTTTGTCAAGTTTGAGTAGCAATGTTAAAGAGCATAATGGAATTAAAATTTTACAAAGATAAGTGTTGAATAATATGAAAATAGAAGGTGATAACTCCCATCAATTTCATGCAATCCAACAATTTTTAGTATAAAACAACCAAAATTTTATTGACTCTGTAGGATATAGTCCACATTTGTGACTCTAGTTGGCTTGGCATTTCTTATATATAAATTTTCATCAGGTATATTTAAAATTGTAAGTATACTTTATTTTGAGTATTTCATTTCAATAACTAACATATCATCATTCAATAATAGGTTATTATTTGATAAATAGAGAAGACAAAATGTCCAATTTGAAAGATATTTTGTTTTTATAGATCTAGAATATATATGTACGTATCATGATGAAGAATACAAAGTCAACATGCTTGTGAACAAGTTTAATACAACAACGGCTTTAATGTGTCTTGTGGCTCCATATTGGAGATCGTAAGTATTACATTCTTACATTAGTTTAATTTTGTGAAATTATCAGCTAATACAGTATCATAACATGAATTATTAACATGTAGGAGTTATTGTACATTAACTGTGGTTAACCCGTTCACTTGTGAACTTCAATGGTTCAATTCTATAAAGGCTTACAATTCTTCTAAATGATCACATCCTGATGAAGAATATATAAGAATTTAATTGAGGTAACATGCATATATTTATATTATATATTACATAATATTGTTTATATAGTCGTGTTCATATCATTTGTTTATATTAACTTGAATTCTATGAATGTAAATATTATATCATAAAATAATTGTTGTAATTAACAAGGCTTTACAAACATGACATCGTCAACGTAAAAATTCAAATATTAATCTTAATTAGATTTCTATTAAGATAATTGTTTTAGTTAATTTCTAAAAATTTTCAATTATTTTTTATGTTTATAATTAAATTAATTTTACATTTATTAACTATTTTTATTTCATTTACTAGTCCAAGACAACTTGAATCGTATGAATGTGGGTACTCTGTTATGAAATTCATGGATACATATGTTATCAAATTTATTAAAAATGTACACAAATGATGTACCTGTAAGTTTAAACCTTATTATTTATGTATATTCAAGTTAATACATAATATTATTTAGCTTTAATTTTTTTTTTCATATCTTGTATTGTAGTTCTCAAGTAAGAATCGGTACACACCAACAGAGTTGTTGATATTAAGGCAAGAATGGTGTATGTACGTACGTGTATAAATATCTTTCAATTAATTAATGGTTGATATTGCATGTGGATCTAGCTAGTCTAATGTGAAGCGAGATACACATACAATTAACTTATCTTTTATATATATTAACATATCGTAATTAATTTATATATATGTATGTAGCTAGTTTTAATCTTTAGATTTTATGTTTCATATATGTTCCTGTAATACAATTGTGCATTATGATAATATGTGTAAAGCTAGACTTTGAACCATATATATATGTCCTGTAAATTATGGATGTTTTTGGAATAAAATTTATTCTGAATTGAGTTTCTAGAATGAAATTAATATTTGTACAGGTTATATATATATATATTAGTACTGGACAACTACAAAAAAAATATTAAAAAAAAAATCTTATAGGACAACTATTGGCCGTCCTATAAGAATTTTTTAGGACGGCCACTATAAGAATTTTTTAGGACAGTTAAGAAATTTTTTTCCAAAAAAAATAGATGGTTACTGATCGATAATTTTTTTTATAAGGCGCTCAGTAACCGTCCTATTTTTTCAATTCTTTTAAGAAAGGACTTTATAGGACGGCCACTAACTGTCCTATAAGTCTTATAGGATGGTCAGTGGCTATAGAACAGTTAATATCTGTCCTATAAAGTCAAATTTGTAATAGCAAGCTCGAACCTCTAAGGATTTTTTGGTCAGATTTTTAATCTTATACCTTAGAGGAAGATCCCGAAACTCTTCAAGAAGTCTTATGTTCTTTAGATGCCAACTTATGGGAAGAAGCAATAAATAATTAAATGGACTCTCTTGAGTCTAATAGAACTTGGCATTTAGTTAACTTACCCCCTAGTTGCAAAACCTTAAGATGTAAATGGATATTAAAGAAGAAATTAAAACACGATGGTACTATTGAAAAGTATAAAGCTCATATTGTAATCAAAGGGTATAGGCAAAGAGAAAATGTAGATTTCTTTGATACCTTTTCACCAGTCACACAAATAACATCATACATATGCTTTTCTCCCTTACTGCTATCCATGATTTAGTGGTACACCAAATGGATGTTAAAACTGTCTTTTTAAATGATGACTTAGAAAAAGAGATTTATATAGACCAACCTGAGGGCTTTGTTGTCCTTGGTAAAGAAAATAAAGTTTGTAAACTAAATAAATTCTTTTATGGTCTAAAACAAGCATCTAAGCAATGGCAAGAAAAAATTGATAATCTAGTTATATCACATGGATTCAAAATAAATGAAAGTGACAAATGTTTTTATTATAAATGAAAAAAATGACATATGCACTATTATATATTTATATGTGGATGACTTGCTTATTTTTTTGTCAAATATTCATATTGTGAATAATGTGAAAATTTTGTTGTGTGCTAGGTTTGAAAAGGGACGTTCTTTAGATCAATCTCATTACATTGAGAATATCTTAAAGAAATATAATTACTTTAACTGCAAACCTGCATGTAGTCCTTATGATCTTACTATAAAGTTGTTCAAAAACACCGAAGATAGTGTTAGACAAACTGAGTATGTGAGTATTATTGGTAACTTATGTTATGTTACTGATTGTACTAGGCCAGACATAGCTTATATTGTGGGACTACTATGTAGGTTTATCAGTAGATCTAGTACAAAGCATTGGAATGTAATTGAAAGGGTCATGAGGTAACTTAAGAGAACTATAAACCTTGGATTACATTATAAGAAGTTTCTCGCTTGTTCTAGAACGATACAACGATGCTGATTGGAACACCTTTTTAGAAGACTCAAAAGCAAGTAGCGGTTATATATTTAGCATTGCTGGTGGAGCTATTTCTTAAAATTTTAAGAAACAGACAATTTTGGCTCAGTCGACGATGGAGTCTGAAATCATAGCACTAGCTACTGCTAGTGAAAACGCAGGCTGGTTAAAAAGTCTGTTAATTGAGATTCATTTATGAGAAAGACCGATACCAGTCGTCTTGATCCACTATGATAGTATCGCGGCTATTGCAAAGATTCAGAACCATTTTTACAATGGCAAGAGACGATAAATACGTCGTAAGCACAATTCTGTTAGAGAATTTTTCTTTATAGGAGCTGTATGAGCTATAAGAGTGGATCATATATGTACTAGTGATAATTTTGCTGATCCTTCGATGAAAAGATTTGCAAG
Organism: Elaeagnus macrophylla; assembly: GCA_029378325.1. NCBI lineage: Eukaryota > Viridiplantae > Streptophyta > Magnoliopsida > Rosales > Elaeagnaceae > Elaeagnus > Elaeagnus macrophylla. The sequence continues at coordinate 10,668,102 of CM055649.1, read as the reverse complement.
AAAGAAAGTTTTCAAAACTTCAAAAGGAATGAGACTAATGCCCTTAGAATGAAGAGTCACTCGTGATGGTAGCCCAACTTATAAACTAGAGATCCCAATAAATAAGTTCAATAGGTAATAACTAGTCATGAAGTAATATGAGTTTAGTCATGTTATTATAAGTCTTATTTTATATTGTTAGAAGTATAAAGTCCTGAAGCGACAGAAAGAATGAGTTAATTATTAACTTTTAATGAATTCTATGCTCTATGTGGAGTAGAGTACATAGCTACAAGGGTATTCTTGATAGATTTACCTATGTGAATGTGGAAGTGTAGCCGCTTCCTATGAAACTTTTGGATAAAATTTACTAGAGTATTCACTATACTAGAATATTTGCATTGTCGTAAAGTACAGGCTTTTTCGAACTATACCTTGGAAAGGTTGTGTGTGTAATGTTGTTAGAGATAGAGTTCAAAACTATGAGTTACTCTAGTATATTCTAAAGCATCAATACTATGCAAAGGTTCAAGTCGATAGACACCTTTTACTTATACACAATCTTATATCTTTGATTGATCAGTTGCTTGATGAAAACCATTTCTATATAAAATTCAAGTGAAAGATTGTTGGAAATTTGATGTGAATTTAAAAAAAAATGAAGAGAAAAAATGTCATAAGTTACTCTCTCAAAAATCTTTTCTCATATTGTTTTTTTACATCTCTTAGTAGGTGTTTATAAAGAAAAGAATTTAGACTTGAGATTGGGCCCAAAGGATACCCACTTTTGTGAAATGAGAGAGGACCTAGACAATTATGGGTCCACCCACACGCCCACGCCATGCCGTGCAGAGCGCGAATGCGTGTGTGTGAGGTGAGGTGACAATTTATTTTTTAGAAATTTTTTTATTATTAAAATTATTTTTTCAACAGTCAGAAATTCTATTCTTATCCAAACTGAGTCACCCACGATGTGACCGTTATTTTTTGACCGTTTCGCACCAGTTTCTATTTACCCAGATTGATTCTTATAGAACATCATTTCTGACCGTTTCCTTGTGAACGTTGCACTTTCTCTATGACCGTTTCTTTGGGAATGTTGCACGCACGTTCTCATCCTCTCATCCCATTTTCAGTTATAAATAGAGGACTATAGCTCTTAGTTTTTCACAACTCAGAAACAAATACACAACTTTACTTTCTCAAGCTATCTCTCTCATTACTTTTCTCCATAAATAATTTTCATACAAAAACGCAGAAATAATTTTCGATATAAAAATTCAGGAATATTTTCCTAGTATACAAATAATTCATAAATTATTTCTTTGGTTCAGAGAAGCTTAAATTTAGAGGTGTAGTATTCCAATCTTCAATCAGTGCAGTGAAGGTCCGAGACAGATTAAGATTTCGGGTTGTTTTATCTTGGGGACGACGAAGTTGTTACTGCTTACATAATTTGGGTAGAGCCCAAAATGTCTTAAAGAGAGCGACCTAGTTCTCGATTCAACCCAAGCAATATATCATTGTATATTTTAGTATATCGATAATTTTGTTCCTGTCTATTTCTTTATCTACAGTAACATAAAAAACATTGATTGAAGAGAGTAAAGAACTTACCTCTTTGTTACAAAGGACAAGCTTCGTACTGATAAAGCACCAACTCTTTAGGAACATACTATCGGGCAAATCTATGGGGTGCAAGTCATGACATTGATATGCGGCGGTGCCAAAGAAGCACATGGTCCCACTGACAATATGAGCCACGGAGGAGCTTGATTGACCAAAGTGATCAATTAGTTGTTGAGTGAACCAAAATGGAGAAGAGTTCGAGTACAAGCTGATCACTATCGCTTGAAGAGCTCGTCATTGAGCCACCCAGCCGATCTCAGTAGAGCCCACTATTCCGACAATTGCTCGACAGAGGAGTGCAATTCCGTTAACCTTTCTCATCGTGATCGATTCTAACAACTTTTTTTTTTTAACAAAAAAAAATTCCATCAAAATCTATAATAATAAAAATAATATCCATTCAACTTATATGATAATATATATATTTTACTAAAATAATTTACATTTAAAATAATTTTTTTATTATAAAATTTATTTAAATTAATATTTAATTCATTTTTATATTTTTGTTACATTTTTAAAAATAATTAAAAAATGAGATAAAAGAGAAAATTAAGACATATAATTTTATAATTAAAAATTCAAACAAATTGAACTAATTATCCGGTACGATTTAAACTCACACCCTTTAGTCGTACAAATTTTTTACATAATCATATTATTTTTATACTGTACAATTCGGTCTGATTTCACAGCTAAACTCATAACTATATACAAATTATACAGTTAGGATATTTAGTGCGGTTTAACAAACATGCTACTTATGTTCAAATCATGTATTTTTACAATTAAAAATGACTATTATATCATTTTTTTAAACGATCATCCAATTAAACACCATTTATATTAAACTACGAAAATTTAGACTATTTTAATATTATTAATATGCTATTTTTATTATTATAAATTTTAAAATTATTATTATTATTATTTTATATAAATTCTAATAACTCGGTCCACTAGGAAATTCCACAAATTATTTATGAAATGTTGGAATGTTAGTTTCCTTCGATAATACGTATCAAAAACTTTCCTTCAATAATTGGCAGTAAATAATCCAGTGGATAACGTCAATGGGCTACATGCACCAGGTCATGAGTTTGAGGGGTGAAACAGCTGTAATTGTGCATAAAGACCCCTCTGACGACAGCCTGAGGTGCTAGCCACTGTTAATACTCTCAAAACAAGGCATTAATCCAGATGAATAGAACATAACGGACATTACTTTGTCTCCCTCCGAGGAGCTTTATTTCTGTTCAAAAAAATAATATGTATCAAAATAGTTCAACGTATTTTAGCACTTGTCGCATTATATTAATTGAGCATAAATGTGCACCAATTATGTGTATTTAACAATTTTTTTCATAAAAAATGTAGAAATTTATTTTTTTTTTTCACTTTTTTACTAATAATATTTAATTTTATAGATATAAAATTAGTTTACTGCTTTTTAATTTTATTTTGTTATTGTTTATAAAATAATAATTACATTCTTATTTATAAATACCTGAAAAATGTTATTATCATAAGATATCGAAATTTTATTAGCAAATAAAAACCTTTATTTGCTCCTGTAATTTAGGAGATAACTCATGTCATATCATATCATTTTATTATTATAATACCTATAATTATTATATAAATATGTATACGTATAGTAAAGTAACAATGTTTAAATTAAAATTTTAATTATTTTATTAATTTTTAAATTTTAACTAAATTTATATTTAATTTTTAAAAATTTTAAAATTTAAAATTTAATCTTTAAATTTTTAAAATTTCACATAAAAATTCATAAAATTTTAAATTTTATAATTTAATTTCTAAATTTTTAAAAATTTATATACAGATCCTATCTTAGTAATTTTTTTTTATCAGGAGCCTATCTTAGTAATAAAATACATATTTTTAATTAAAATTTTATGACTTATGTATGAATTTTTAAAAATTTAGGATTAAATTATAAGATTTAAAAGTTTATGAACCTATGTGTAAAATTTTAAAAATTTGGAGACTAAATTGTATAATTTAAAATTTTAAAAATCTAAGTGTAAATTTAATTAAAATTTAAGAATTAATGATATAATTTAATGTACGTTAAAAACCTGTACATTATGAAAGATTATTTTTTTAAAATATGATAAATTTTTTATACTTTTATAGTAATGGAAAACTCCCGTCCCAAATATCTGGCTTGATGCGAAGTAAAGTTTTATTCTTTTTTTTGGACAATAAAGTAAAGTTTTATTCAGGTTAAGGGCGTTATTGGAATAAAAAGCATGCCAACATTAATAGGTCGGTTCATGTTTTCCTATATATATCAGCATTCCCAGCCTCCTAAATTTACAGAACGCGGCATTAGGTACTAATTTTAGATCTGAATCCTAAGCCGCCAAGAAACCCTAGGTCAAGAACTGTGTGCATCCTTGGCTTTCTTCGCTCCCTTACGATTTTTAATTTGTGCTTTTGACAACAGAGGATCTTGTTGGTAACGTGAGGATGTCTCGGTGTTTTCCGTACCGCCCTCAAGCATATGAGAGCAACGAGTTTGTTGGGGAGGCCTTGATCGAATCGATTAAGGTTCGTTGAGCAATTTTGGTTTATGTGTTGATGCTCAACTGCTTTTATTCGAAACTATGATTGAATTCGAGGCCTCTCTATTTGTGCGTTTTTGGCATTTTACTCGTGTAATTATACGTGGGATCCTATTTGGTATTCGTACGATATTGTACGTATTGAATTTTTTTCTAGGGTTAAACGCTTTTAGGGAGTTAGGAATATGGGTTTTATCTATACGACCTGTGGTATTATTAGACCATAAATAATACTAAATGAATTCACAATATTATAGGGTTGAATATTCTGCAAGCAAAATTGATAAACAGTATGATAAAAACTAGATCTATTTTGGTTGGATGAATGAATTTGTAGTCTTAGTTATTTTGTGATTGGTTGATTGTCATCACGTTCGTTGATTTTTATGTTGGATTCTTTGTACGAGAACAATGTCTTATTAGTGGCTCGTAATTCGTTTAGTGACTCTTTTTTAAGGGGATTGAGGTCTATATTGACCATGCCAAAGTTGGTTATTTCCCATTCCTTGCGTTTGTGTTGATGTGTAATCAATTCACCTTTACATTCGTGACATATTTATGAAAGACGGACAATAGTGTATTAACTTGTAGATGTAGGAAAAGTACTGCGAAGATTATAGACAGTGAAAGACTTTTTCAGTTTAACTTTTTTGGAGTTTAATCTTGAATCAAAAACCCTATTGCTAGAAGTTGTTTCGACTTCTTCAGGAACATTGTTTTCTTGATTGGTTAAGTATGTCTTTAACTCTTTAGAGAGTATTTGTTCCATCTTGGAGAATTAGGGGTGGCGTCTTGTTGTGTGACACCATTAAAAATTTAGACAAATTTTGATCAAGATTTTTGTTTCAAGTGTGTTCATTCATATTCGTGCTTTCCCCGTCTGATGTGAAATTTTTCTGTGCTCTTTTGTGGTAGTAGTAATTAACAGGTTATTGTTTAGCTGAGTCATCTTTAATTGCATACAATATAGGGTTAATTATGTAGATTATTGCAAGATGGTTCTCGAGCATAGGATAGGTTTTGTGTATGCGGGAACTGTCATGTCCCTGTTTGATAACATGAAGATGGTCTTTCTTGAGTGAAATTTTACTGTGTTCTGTGCTCTGTACTCCGTTGTGTTATTGTAATGAAGTTAACATTAACTAAATGTTGACATCTGCATTGTCTTAAATTCATAAATTGCCTGGAGATGGCGTTAAATAATTAGTTTATTGCAAAACGGTTCTTGAACATAGAAAGGTTTCATGTATGTGGGAACTGCCATGGTGGTTCCCTGTGTGATAACATGAATGTGGACTTCCTTAATTGATTGGTTTTTCCACCCTTCATATTAATACTAAAACTTACAAGCTCCAGAATGTAAAGAAGTCCAAGAATGATAGAAAGAAAGGACGGAAATTGGAGAAAGAAAGAAGGAAAGAGCATAAACATACAAAGCAGGTTTCTGGGTGTATCACCATTGACCAATCAAGAAAGATTGATGATGAAAAGTACTCAAAATCAATTAAGAGCAATTCAAACGAGAAGTTGGATTTTCGACCAAAAGGAAATAAGGATGAAGCTGAACAATCTGAGAAGAGTGATATTACTGTAGAACATGAGCAGCCTGCTTGTTCTGGGAGCGTATTATTTGCTTCTGATAACTTGCATAACAACAGGAAGAGGAAGATCACTGATTCAACAACTCCTGCATCGAGGGTCGATGAGACTCGAAGTTAGTGACATTTTTGTTTCGATTTTTGTTCGCTAGTTTTGTTTTCAGTTATTCATACTGATCTACTCTATCTCTCTTGTTAATGTTGAGTAGAAACTGGCATACGAATTCACTTCTCTCTTAAGAAACATAGTAAGGCAAGTGTTTTCTTCAACACAGTGGTCAGTGATTCAAGTGCCAACATTGATGATAGAATTGCTGATCGAGTGAAGATAGATGGTGATCTTTCAAGGAAAGATAAAATATGCAGTACTAATCCGGAGCCCCATATAGCAGGTCATCAAGCGCCCACCTCGTTGACACTTGGAGATTCAGGTTCATCTACAGAAAATAGTGAGAAGTCTTTCAGAAATATAATTCAAAGAGTGAAATCTCCTTATATGACATTGATTGAAGATTGGATTTCACCTTCAATTCAATTTGACCAAGGTCAAGCTGAGGACGATGATTGGCTTTTTGCATCAGAAAGACGACAATTGCATTCTTGTAAGAAACATAAATCAGACAAAATTCCTTGCTACAGAAATTCAAGTTTGTGGCCGCAAGCGCCGTATTTGCATGGGGCAGAGCTTTTTGCATTTCCTTATACTGTTCCCTTTTGATTCTTTTTTTTTTTCTTTGTATTTTTGTTGTTGTACTTCTGCGGATTGTAAATACTAGCAGAGATCATAGGGTAAAGCTTTTTTTTGTGACTGGTGGTGTACTGGAATTTCTGATAAACCATTGAACAATACTGAATTTCCACTGAATAGATATCATATTTTTATGCTGTTGGCGTTGAATTTTTCTGTTGATTCTATTTTGTTGATCGTTTCATGGATCAATTATGCGAATTCTAGTTCAACTTGCTTTTTTGTGGCTGTTACGAAAACAATTGACATGTTTCTCTGAACAATGAATTCATCTTACAGGAAAATCGACTCTAAAATTTTCAATAAGTTTCATTTCAAAAGCATACACATTACTACGTTAGTGCTGTTCTTGCAAGTAGTCTTTCAATTGGCGACCGTGGATTTTCTTAGCACTAGTCAAGTGTGTTGTATGATGTGAACAACTCATTAGCCTAGCATCAGGTGTTTGAAGGTTACAAACCGGTTGGGAAGTTTTGTCATCTACACAACAAGACGCTTTCAACTCAAATCCACGGTTTTCTTTGAGCTCTTTTGCATCCTTTTGCTCCATAAGTAGTTTTAGTATCTGATTGGAAACATGCATTTAACTCAAATACAAATGATTAAAAAAAATGTTTTCATTTAATAGATTTTAACTTCATACCTGGCATATATTTGGTCGTAATCGAGTTGATTGAGTAATGCAAAGTTTGGCTGCCAAAGCCATCCTCTGCATTTGAGCAACGTCAAAGTCCCCATGTAACTTTGTGTCTATCAATGCTTTAAGATCCCCTTTCTCTAGCAAATTTTCCGCCTAGAACCAAAGTAATGTAGTTTTTCTTCTCAATTAATCTTCGAATGTAAAGACCAAGTATTCTAAAAGTTGAGTGGGAGTTTTCTTACCCACTTAACCAAGCTTGGTTGTCCCTTTGAAAGGTTGTCACTTACTGGTCTTCTTCCCGACAACAGCTCAAGAAGAACAACTCCAAATGCATATACGTCAACTTTGTCACTCACAATTCCACTCATAAAATACTCTGGAGCCATGCATCCAAAAGTTCCGACAATATTCCCGGTGACTCTGGAAACTGAATCTCTACATCCCCACATGGCTAGCCCAAAATCTGATAACTATACAGAAATGGAGAATAATTATGCAGAACTTTGAAATAGATGACATTTTTTTAACTTTGACCTTACTAGCTTACCTTTGGTTGAAGATCATTAGTGACAAGAATATTGGATGATTTTATATCTCTATGAATAACAAGCTTAGGACATTCATCATGAAGGTAATTTAGAGCTTCAGCAACTGAAATAGCTACCTTGAATCTCACTTTCCATGGTAATATACAAGTACCCTTTTGACCTATTTCACAAAAAACTTTGTCAAACTTTGCATAATTATAACTTCTAACAAAATCTTTTTGGATACTAAATTGTGAAGTTATTTGATTTGCCTTGGTCCTTACCATGTAAGTTTTCCTCCAAACTTCCTTTGGGAAAGAAGTTATAGACACTAATAAGATGTCCATTTTCAAGACATACACCAAGGAGAGTTGTGATGTTTTTGTGCTTAACTGAGGAGAGAATATCTACTTCTAAGGAAAAATCTACCCAAGCTTCCTTGTATGGTTTTAATATCTTTATTGCCAATAATTCTCCACTTGGAAGACATCCTTTATATACATTACTGAACCCTCCTTTTCCTATTAGATTTTCTGTTACACAAGTCAATTTTTAGAAACAAAAGTATATCAAAGATTAGGGTTTTGAAATTTTTTCGATCCATGAATACGATTATGACATGATAGTTAATGGCTTAATGTGTCAACAAAACACATTATATTTGTAATGTGTCAACAAATATCCAAAAAATAATACGATAAATTGCTATCCTTAGATATTAAAAGAATGATAAAAGGATCACAGTAGTCCCGTAATGCGTGAAAGAGACCACTTTGATCATGTTATTATTACCAATGACACTTATAGTCCAGTAATTATTGAAATGAGATATTTATAATATTGTAATTATGAAACTTGGCACTTTTAGTCACATTAGTCTTTTGTAAAAACATGATTAAAGTGCTCATTTTCTATAATTGTAAGACTTGTATTGTCCCAAAGCCTAAAAAGAATTTAAACAAATGTTTAACTCGTTAAGAAATTAAACTACATTACCTGATGAGAATTCACAAGTTGCAGTCTCCAACTCTATATAGCAGAACAGCCTGCATCCTGATGAACTAACTTTGGTCAGAAATTTCAACTTCTCAGATGTTAATGGGCAGTTATTATTAGTCATATTCTCTGGAATTTGTGGGTTCTCATTGTTATTCATGAATGAATCAGTCTTAGTTGGCTCTGAAGTTGCTAAAACCATGGACATTTTCTGCAGAAAAGGCCAACAAGCTAGCTTTGAAAACTTTAACGTTTCATTCACAGAAAATGAAGTTGAGCTACAACTACTAGTATCTTCACTTGTTATTTCCGAGTCTTTCATCAACTGAGTATTATTAGGTTCCTCAATATAAGATATCTCGACTCCTTTCTCAATCTGCTTCTGTGAAATTACAGTCTCAGACCTATTGGGTACACTCATTACCCACTTATTAATTGACATTCTTTTAGCTTCTGATATTCTTAGATCTTCTTGAGTAGTAGTGGCATTAGTTTTCTGAAGCAGGGGCCAACCAATACTTGATTTTGGTAGCTCTCTTTTGAGACAAGAAACGAAACTTAAATGTGCTTCCTCTTTTTCTTTCTTCATCACTTCATTTTCCTTTATATAAGAGTCTGCATTCACAATTGTGAAAGTGAAACATTTGATTTAGGTATTACGTTTTGACTCATTCCCAAAAGATGTTAGTAGCAGGCCGTCTATTTGTGCTAACATCTTGATTTTTGAGAAGGATTCAATTATTGTTGGAAATAGTGTGTGAATTTTAAAACAAAAATGAAGAGAAAAAAGTACCATGAATTACTCTCTCAAAAAGATAAAAAATGGTTGTCCCACGTTAGTATTCTATATCTCTTTGGAGGTATTAATATAAGAAAAAATTTACTAGTGGAATTGGGCCCGAAGGGGTACCTACTTTTGTGGAAGGGTAGAGGACCTAAGTAATTGTGCGTTCGCGCACGTGCCATCATCATCAGACCGACCGGCTGGCCGAGCCGAGCAAGTGTGTATGAGGTGGCACTTTATTTTTTGAAAAAAGTTTATTTATTAAAATTATTTTTTCCAACAGTTCTGTTCTTATCTATTACCCACGTCGTGACCGTTGTATTTGTGACCGTTTTGTTCCAAACCGAGTCTTACGGAACCTTCTACATGACCGTTTCTGCGTAACGTTCTCCACGACCGTTTTATGAACGTTGCACTTTCTCATCCACGGGCCCCGTTATTTGTGACAACCCTCAACTATAAATAGAGCCTTTGAGCTCTCAATTCAATATCCATCAACTCTTAACTTTTTCTCATTTTCTCCTCTCTGCTCTAACAATTGAGCAATACAAAAATTCTAGAAATTCCAAACATAAACTCATATTCAGAAACCCGAAAATATTAATACAATATGAATATTATTTTTTAGTTTCAGAGCAACAAAAATATTTTATAAGGTGTAGCATTATGGAGTTCATCAGTGCAGTGTAACTTCGAGACAGAATTTTGCTGGGCTGTTTTATCCTGGGGACGACGAGGCTGTGTTTGCTTACACAATTTTGGGCAGAGCCACAAAACGTCTTAAAGAAAGCGACCTAGTTCGCAACTCAACCCAAGCAATGTGATTTCAGTATTTTGATAACCTCGTTCCTCTTTATTTTACATATTTGCAGCAACAATTATTAGATCTTGCTACTCTTAGGCATTATTATTCATAATTTTCCTACCGGTATTTGCGTAAAAATTTCAAATTTTTTTGATTGGTTATTGCTGCGATTAAGAAAATATCTTTTTAAAATTATTATATTATTTACGTACCTATAATTCAGACCCAAACCTCAATCTTTCTAAATGCATTTTAGTTAGAACATTTAGCATGAGATTGAGATATCATCCCAATCCCCCTCTCCTCCCCCATCTATTCAGTGGACAATAATGTAAGACATTAAGTTTGTATGAAATGTGCTTAACCATATATTTATTTATTTATTTATGCTAAGTGTTAGGTGCCCAATGTAAATGCCACCAAGTGTGCTTGTCCAAGGTCATTAGTAAAGCCTATGGCTGCATGCTTGTGTGCATCTTAGAATAAAGAAGGGGGTATTCTTGTAATTTCATAGTCCTTATGTCCACTCAAGCAAAGTGATGTTTGTTTCTGCCAGAAGGGGAATGGTCATAAGAACTCTATAGGGGGAGGTGGTAAGGTGACCCATGAAGGGGCCAAGCCATCAGAGGTGTTGGGCTTAACCGTGTACTCCCTTGCCCACATCAATAACAACAAGTAGAGGAATTTCATATACAATCCTTGTGCCATGATTTATGATCTTTGCTTGTTTTATATTTACTTGGTTGCCTCGGTGTTCTTCGTTGCCTCGATTGTTCTTGCCATGTTTGTATGCTTCGGTGTGTGTTTGTTTCGATGTTGTGCCTATGTGATGGATGTGTGATTACCCCCTTGCCTACTTGGTGTTTGCAAGGTGCATTTCATGTTGCCATGTGCTAATCAGGCTGACTTGCTTCCTTGTAGGTGTAGCAAGTGCCGAACGATTCGAGTGTAATTAAGCGGATCGTTACAGTTGGTATCAGAGCTTGGCGATATGGTAGGAAGAGGCACAATGACGAACCAACAACGCTTCGATTCCTACGATCAACAACTAGGTGAGCTAGCAGGCTTACCAGAGACAGTACATGATCTTAATGCAAGACTAAATGCAATTGAAGAAGTCAACCTTCGAGATCTATTGGCAACCATTGAAGGTTTGAAGACAAGAGTCACTGCCCTTGAGAGAGATAAGGGAAGAGGATCCCCATTGACTTCCGGATCATTTGGTGATGAGGGCACGGAAGGGGTTCTTAATGCAGCACAGGGGTTAGTAGGTGAACTCCGAGATGATGTTCGTGTGGCAATTGATGCCATCAAGGCAGAATTGGGTGAGATGAGCACCAAGCTAAATGTCACTTATCGAGCAGTTGCGAATCAACCACTAAATCCTGTTGGAGCAGGATATAGCAGAGTCAAGGTACCAGAACCTCGAGCTTATGGAAGGGCACGGGATGCCAAAGAGCTTGAGAATTTCATCTTTGATATGGAGCAATACTTCCGAGCAGTAGGTACTGACTCGGATGATGCAAAAGTTAGTACTGCCACCATGTATCTAATTGGTGATGCCAAGTTGTGGTGGAGGACAAAGTACGACGAAATTCAGAAGGGGAGGTGCCAGATTGGCTCGTGGGAAGATTTGAGAGAGAGGAGAATTGAGAACTCAATTCTTTCGTGAAAATGTGGAATACATGGCTCGAAAGAAGTTGTTCAACCTTAAGCAGGTTGGTCAAGTCAGAGATTATGTGAAACAGTTCTCGGCATTGATGCTGGACATTTAGGACATGTCAGAGAAGGATAAGTTGTTCTTCTTTCTAGAAGGGTTGAAACCATGGGAAAGGACTGAATTACAGAGGCAAAGAGTTCAGAACCTTGGGCAAGCGCAAGCTGCTGCAGAGCGCTTAAATGACTATGCTGCTGAGCCTAGTCAGAACAAAAAGTCTCAGCCAACTTCTGGTGGAAACAACAACAACAACAAGTCCTCAAAGCCGAACAACAACAAAAGTGGGGGAGTGACTTTCAAAAAGCCCCAAACTGGAAAAGGGCAATCCTCATCACAAAACCTCAATAATCAGGGTTGGAAACCAAAACCCTCATCTGGTTGCTTTTTATGTAATGGGCCACATAGAGTAGCTGATTGCCCGAATCGCAACCAGCTGTCTGCACTACAAGCTGCCTTGGGTGGAAAAGAACAGGCAAAAGAAGAGGAGACAGAAAGTGAAGAGGAAGTTGGGCGCATGGGTGCGCTACGTTTCTTGGGGGCGCTGAAAAACTAAATGCAGAACTCAAAGAAGGTTGTTGAGAAAGGCCTTTTGTTTTTGGAAGGTACTCTTAATGGCAAATCTGCAAAGACTGTAATGGTGGATTCTGGAGCCACCCATAACTTCATCACAGAGCGTGAAGCTAAGAGACTGGGCTTGAAGTTGGAGAAAGATACCGGCAAAATGAAGGCTGTTAATTCTCAAGCAAGAGCCACTGCAGGGTTGGCCAAACAAGTGAAGATCAAACTTGGAGAATGGGAGGGATGTGCCGACTTTGTTGTTGTCTCTATGGATGATTTTGATGTAATCCTATGGATGGAATTTATGATGGGACAGAAAGCCATTCTTGTGCCAGCCGCAGAGAGTCTCTTAATCATGGGTGATCATCCAAATGTGGTACAAGGAAAGATGAGACAACCTGGAGAATCAAGGCTCTTATCTGCATTACAGTTTAAAAAGGGTTTGAAGAAGGGTGAGCCCTCATTCGTGGCAATTCCCATGCCGCAAGAAGAGAAGAGGAGTGATAAGGAGGTAGTTCCTTTCCAGATTGTTCAGTTATTGAAGGCTAATGAAGACATCATGTCAGAGCAACTTTCAAAGACTCTCCCACCAAGGAGAGATATTGATCATCAAATTGAGCTCTTACCTGGAGCCAAGCCACCTGCTAAGGCACCATATAGAATGTCACCACCGGAGCTAGCAGAGCTTCGAAAACAATTGAATGAGTTACTTGAAGCTAATTTCATTAGACCGTCAAAAGCCCCCTATGGAACGCCAGTGTTGTTTCAGAGGAAACAAGATGGGAGTCTGAGATTGTGTGTTGATTATCGGGCTCTCAACAAGGTGACGGTGCGGAACACTTATCCTATTCCTTTGATAGCTGATTTGTTTGATCAACTTAGTGGGGCCAAATACTTCACCAAGTTGGATCTAAGGTCGGGATACTATCAAGTCAGAATAGCAGAGGGGGATGAGCCGAAGACAACTTGTGTTACAAGGTATGGGGCATTTGAGTTTGCGGTGATGCCGTTTGGGTTAACCAATGCTCCAGCCACGTTCTGCACATTAATGAATCAGGTTTTCAGAGAGTATCTCGACAAATTTGTGGTGGTCTATTTGGATGACATCGTGGTGTACAGTTCTAGTCTTGAAGAACATGTAGAACATTTGCAGCTGGTATTTCAGAAGTTGAGGGATCATCAGTTGTATGTTAAGAAGGAGAAGTGCTCCTTTGCTCAAAAGACGATCAAGTTCCTTGGTCACATTATTGAACGTGGCCATGTGCGCATGGACATGGAGAAGGTGAGGTCCATCAAAGAGTGGAAGGTACCAGCTAATGTGAAGGAACTAAGGTCATTTCTTGGACTAGCCAATTACTATAGAAGATTTGTAGAAGGCTACTCCAAAAAGACAACACCCTTAACAGAATTGTTGAAGAAGGGTGTCACTTGGGTATGGAACGACCAGCGACAAAAAGCTTTTGAAGATTTGAAGGAGACAATGATGAAGGATCCTGTTTTAGCTCTACCAGACATGACCATGCCGTTTGAGGTACAAACAGATGCTTCAGATTTTGCTCTAGGAGGAGTCTTACTTCAAGACGGACACCCTGTGGCTTATGAGAGTCGAAAGTTGTCCGATGCTGAAAGAAGATATACAGCTCAAGAGAAGGAGCTACTTGCAGTCATTCATTGCTTGCGGACATGGAGGCATTATGTCTTGGGGTCAAGATTTGTGGTCAAGACAGATAACTCAGCAGTGAGTCATTTCTTATCTCATCCTAAGTTGACTGCGAAGCAGGCAAGGTGGCAAGAGTTTTTAGCAGAGTTTGACTTCCACTTTGAGCACAAAGCTGGTCGCACCAACCAAGTAACGGATGCTTTAAGTCGCAAGGCGGAGCTTGCGGCTCTAAAGACGATGGCAGCTTTGTCAGCCAGTTCTGTAGGCACATCTGTAAGGGAGCGCATTAAAGAGAACCTGGATAAGGACCCAGTGGCGAAAACAATCCTCAAACTGGTACGTGAGAGGAAGACACGTCAGTTTTGGGAGGAGGATGGTTTACTGATGCACAAGGGAAGCAGAATCTTTGTTCCTAGAGCAGGGGACTTAAGGAGGACACTTATGAAGGAGTGTCATGACACCTTGTGGGCGGGTCATCCAGGTTGGCAGAGGACATATGCTCTATTAAAACAAGGGTACTATTGGCCTCAAATGCGTGATGATGTGATGCAGTACACAAGGACCTGTCTCATATGCCAGCAAGACAAAGTTGAGAAACAGAAGGTAGCAGGGTTATTGGAACCTTTGCCAGTTCCAGCGAGACCATGGGAGAGTGTCTCAATGGATTACATCAACAACTTTCCTAAGGTAGGAAATCTAACAGGAGTTTTAGTTGTGGTTGACAGGTTTTCAAAGTATGCAACATTTATTCCTGTGGAGAAGTATTGCTCGGCAGAGGAGACAGCTCGCTTGTTTTTCAAGTTTATTGTGAAGTACTGGGGTGTTCCCCAGAACATAGTGAGTGATCGAGATACAAGATTTACAGGGACCTTCTGGTCAGAACTTTTCAGGCTTCTCGGATCACAGCTTAACACCTCTTCGAGCTACCACCCGCAGTCGGATGGCCAGACGGAGAGATTCAACGGGTTATTGGAAGAGTATCTGCGACATTTTGTGACAGCAAATCAGAAGAATTGGCCACAGTTGCTTGACATAGCCCAATTTTGTTTCAATGCTCAGAAGAGCTCTTCTACCAATAAGAGCGCTTTTGAGATTGCTAATGGACAGCAACCATTGTTATCCCACACAGTAGAAGGGCCTTACACTGGAAAGAATCCTAGAGCTTTCAACTTCACAAAAGAGTGGAGAAGCAATGCTGAAATTGCTCGTGCCTACTTGGAGAAAGCTTCCAAGAGAATGAAGAAGTGGGCAGACACTCACCGTAGACCGCTGGAATTTCAAGTGGGAGATCTTGTAATGGTTAAACTATTGCCTGAACAGGTTCGATCTTTACGCACAAAGGATAAAAGACTTATTAGAAGATATGAGGGACCAATTCCTATTGTTGCTAAGATTGGAAGGGCATCTTACAAGGTAGTTACCCCGAATTGGATGAAGGTGCATCCTGTATTTCATGTCAGTAATCTGAAACCCTACCATCCAGACATCGAAGATGAAGAGCGCAACCAGTCCACCAGAGCCGGAGTCGACATCAAGCTGCAGTCAACCAAAGAGCCAGAACAGATTTTAGCAGAAAGGGTCGTGAAGGTCAGACATCAACAGAGACGTCAACAGCGGCAAGAATACTTAGTAAAGTGGAAGAATTTGGGAGTCGAAGAAACCAGCTGGGAGCCGGCAGAGCACTTGGAGCAGTACAAAGGTTTAATTGAAGACTTCAAAGCCAACCAAGTCGACGAGGACGCCGACAACTCAAGTGGGGGAGAATGTTAGGTGCCCAACGTAAATGCCACCAAGTGTGCTTGTCCAAGGTCATTAGTAAAGCCTATGGCTGCATGCTTGTGTGCATCTTAGAATAAAGAAGGGGGTATTCTTGTAATTTCATAGTCCTTATGTCCACTCAAGCAAAGTGATGTTTGTTTCTGTCAGAAGGGGAATGGTCATAAGAACTCTATAGGGGGAGGTGGTAAGGTGACCCATGAAGGGGCCAAGCCATCGGAGGTGTTGGGCTTAACCGTGTACTCCCTTGCCCACATCAATAACAACAAGTAGAGGAATTTTATATACAATCCTTGTGCCATGATTTATGATCTTTGCTTGTTTTATATTTACTTGATTGCCTCGGTGTTCTTCGTTGCCTCGATTGTTCTTGCCATGTTTGTATGCTTCGGTGTGTGTTTGTTTCGATGTTGTGCCTATGTGATGGATGTGTGATTACCCCCTTGCCTACTTGGTGTTTGCAAGGTGCATTTCATGTTGCCATGTGCTAATCAGGCTGACTTGCTTCCTTGTAGGTGTAGCAAGTGCCGAACGATTCGAGTGTAATTAAGCAGATCGTTACACTAAGCATACCTTTTTGCTTAAGAACTGTGGAACGCCTTTTGTGTAAAATCTTTCTCTTATAAGTAGCAACCACAAGATCAGTAGGATTTGCATGAGTGCAAACTTTGCTACATGAAACCCATCTGTTCAAATTAACAATTATTTCACGTTTAAAGTTAGAAGAACACAATTGATGAGAATGAAGAATCAAACAAATAAGAGTAATTAATTTTAAGCTTAATATATTTACTTGCCTAAGATATAATTTTGCTTTTGCTTTGATCTTCACAGCCATGGTTGTGGATTTGATTGGTCACTGATCTCTTTGTAAATTTCTTAACTTGAGTCTCCTTTGTGAATTTGAAACTTCCAAATAAAATCTTACTAAAGTTACACGTTTTTAGTCATGTGAAATTTTGGGATCATCAAGTTTCTTTTTTGAAGATGCGTGGACTGTAAACTTAAAATGGTCTTAAATAATACTGTTTAGATCTCGCTCCTCTTTACCTATAAACTTCCTAAATCATCAATACATTTTTTATAAATTACATTTTCCAGATTAATAATTGACTATCTTTTTGTATAATAAATAAATCTCAACATGGTTTTGATAAGTCTTTTGGGCTTTCGGCTGTTACGTACAATTTTAATATATAAAATAACATAGGAATATAGCCTACCGTGTCTATTTTGCACGTGTTTTTTTAGTTTTTCAATTTAAACCCATATATTAATTAATTCCATAGCTGCCCCTGCCCCTGCCCCTGCCCCTGCCCCATATTAAAATACGACTATTGAACAAAGACAAGTTTTTTGTGAAGATCCCATGAGTGAAATTTAACTTGCCTCAATTCAATTTTAAATAGTGTTAAATTTACCTGTATTCAATGTCAAATATTTGGATTAATTTTTTTTTTTTTTTTTTGTATAGTAAAAATTTTGATCTCCACATATGATTGTAGTTACAAAAATGTGCTATAAGAATTGGATTCTCTTGATATATAAAGATGACATATAAAAATGATCATAAATTTTATCCATTTAATTATTATGATGAATTTGAAAATCTCTTTCAAAATTCAAATAGGTGTACAAATTTTTAAATTTATCACAACTACTGATAAAAAATAGTTAGATAGACGAGACCATTTTTGTATGTCATCTCTAAATGTCAAAGACAAAAAAGGTCAGCTACCTTTTAATATGGACGGTAAAAATATATTGGTTTAAATCCTCTTATCACTAAAAATATTAATAATAAAAAAAAATCAGCACAAAATAGGGAAGAAAAAAAAAAGTTTGGTTATTTGATGCTATCCAACAGGCTTATGACCTGTACGTAGAATTTTGTAAACAGGTTTATGATGATTAATATAATTTGTTCGTTTCTGAATTAATGAGATTCCTTACTTAACAATATAAAATTAAAAGAATACTATATATATATATAATTAAGGTAAACTGTCAACTATATATATATAAGGTAAACTGTCAGCTGAGATGTATGTTTCTGTTGGAAGAGGATTTTTTAAATGAAATTAATGTACTTAATTTGGTTTGATGTTTTTTTTTATTTTTATTTTTTTATTTTTTAAATTTAAAAATAACATAATTTGGTTTGAGGTTTAAATGGGATCAAGATGCTCAGTTTTATTCATAGCTATGGTCAATTTTGTTTTTTTTTTTTTAGAGAATGGGTCAACTTGGACTAGATCCTAACTCAAATTTTTTTTTTTTGTCATTTCGAATTGACCTATTTTTTACCCAAAATTAATACGATTTAAATTCGGGTCGATTTTCGAATTGTATCGAAAATTGTCACCCCAACAAACGTGTGTGTGAGTTAAGTTTATACAAAAGTGAAAATACATATTTCTCTCCAAAAAAAATTGATGTACCAATGAAATTGCAAATATTGACATTAAAATTTACAAACAAATAAAAATAACATATATTTCTTCTATTATGTTCAACCAACATCCCTTAAAATTATCAAAAAATAAAGAACTAAAAAAAAAATAATAATAAATTTTACTATTTCAATAGTCCTTTAACTTTAAACAACTTTCCATAAAAGTTCTTAAACTTTCAAAATATATAATTTAATTTTTAAACTTTTAAAATTTCTTACATAATTTTCTAATCTTTCAAATATATGATTTAATATTCATACTTTTAAAACTTCACATATAGATCATAACCAGGGGCGGAGTTATTCAGGGACTGGACGGGGCTGAAGCCCCGGCCAGATTTTCTGAATTTTTTTTTGTCTGCCCCTCCGTCGCTGAATACCCAGAGGAAGAATTGGGTTTTGGGGGGGTCAGATTCGAGCACACTGAGAACAGAAGAAGCAAAGTCGGATTGGGTTTCCTGTGTTGAGCTTGTGTATTCTGGTCTCTGGATAACTGGAATCAAGTGTGTTGATGAAGCTGTTCTTTTGATATTTTTTTATATATTTTTTTTGAAGCTTCGATGATTGTTTGTAATTCTGTGATGCTTTAACATAAAAGGTAGAAAGAAGCTCCTTCTAGGAAGACTTTGCGGCTTTTGCCCATTTGCTTTTGCTTTATTCATTGCTGTGAGAGATTTATTAATTAAAATAGAAGTAAGAGAAACTATTCGTTTCAGATATAATATTTTAAATTATTAAAATATAAGGTGAATGTAATTAATTTTTAAAAAAATATAATTATTTAATATTTGATAAAAAAAATAATTAATAAAATAATTAAAAAGTATATTCAATAATAAAGGGTGATCGTTGGATTTGTGATCCATATTTTTCGGATTATGAAAATTATTTAAGACTTTTATTGCCCAATTTTGTGGTAATAGTAACCGTGAACAGCCCAATAAATAATGTTATTAAATTATATGTATTAAATTATAGATTTGTTGGGTAAAATATTCGTAATTATACATAAAGATCTTCTTATGATAGTATGAGGTGTTAGCTATTATTTATATTTTTAAAATAAGGCATTGATTCGAATGACATAACATACTACGTTTCTTCCAGGCGAGCTTTTTTCTCTTTAAAAAAAAAATCTGTCGATAATAGTCAAAGAATGAGACTTTATTGGAATATCCTAACTGATCCAATGAACTATTCTGTTTGGTTTCGAAAAGAAAAATTAAAATTGAAATTGTAAAAAAAAGGGACGACGTCGTTTGATTTTTTTTTGGGGGCTGGGGCACATGGTATATCGAACAGTCAGTGGTGAACGGTGTTTTTTTCAAATAAGACCCCCTACAAGCAGGTACTGGAAAATATAGTTTTCTATGTAAAAGAAATCTTTTTATATTAAATGGCTTGAGTGTTGTTTTAGTAGCAGCAAGCATAACACTTGCTTATCTTATTTGTATATGATAAAATCCATCAACATTAATATAGTGTTTGGTTAGACTATCAACCGACTTCAGGTAGATATATTGTGGTTAAACTGCAAGATAGATCTGATAAAATTGAAAAATGCATTTGAAGAATTTGGCCTATACTTATTATCTAATTTCTTTCATGTTTGTCTTCTTTTTTACTTTAGCTGCAACACTTTTTCTTAATTCAATTGCTCCTGTCGGTTGCCATTCTGCGTTCTGCGTCCTGCGTGCTGCTCCAGCTCTACTGCTTCAGCCCCCCATAATAAATTTCTGGCTCCGCCCCTGATCATAACTTGATTACTTATATACATACTTGTGATTCAAAAATTTGGATATTATATATAAAGTTTTAAAAACTAGATTATATGTCTTAAAAGTTTAAAAATTTATGTGTAAATAAAGTAAAAAATTTGGGACCAATCATAATTTAATGTAATAACAAGGAAACATATGATCATAAATATGTTTTGAGAAATTACTTAAAATATAATCACTAAAATTTATAATAAAAATAATATCCAATAATAATTAACATAATTTAATTGATCAAAATTTAATATTAAATGAATTTAATTGCTCAGAGTTTAGTTTGAATGGAAACCAATTGGAGTTCAATTTGAAATTTTTGGTATGAGAATTTTCTGAGTAAAAACGAATAAATTGTACATAAAATGTGTTTTATTTATTTATTTATTTATTTATGTAAGGTTTATATTTATTGGCAATTTTCGTGAACAAAATATCAAATGTAATCTAGCATAGGGGTCACCGTTCGATCAATTGATACACAACTAATGAAGTCTTCGAACGTGCAATATTCATCAGGTAAAACATTTCATCATGCATACACACTCACACAATTGAACACTACACTTAGTTTGGATTGTATCGAAAGAATATATTGTGCACATCATGTTCGATCGATCGAGGGTATGGTTAGATCGATCGAGACATGTTCGATCGATCGAGTCTGGATCAATTTCGATCTAGGTTCTCTCTGTTTGGATTAGATCGATCGAGCAATTTGATCGATCGATCGAACCATGTTCGATCGATCGATACTGGATCAACTTCGATCTAAGTCCTCTCTGTTTGGACTGGATCGATCGATCGAACCCTGTTCGATCGATCGAGTATAGAACAACTTCGATCCAGATTCTCTTTGTTTGAGTTAGATCGATCGAGCTCTGTGTATCGATCGATCAAGTAGGTCTCGATCGATCGAGACAGTCTATCGATCGATCGAGACGGTATTATAATCCTACTCAAACTCTTTTTGTATGTTCGATCCATATGCTACTTTTACCTAATAGACCCCATTTATTGTCAATAACTGAATCCTTGTTTGAGGTTAATTGTGGTAATTGTAAATCCTGATTAGTGTAGAGTTATGACTTGTTACAAATCCTGTTTGAGCTTGAATTGGACTCTATATATATGAGAGGTGCTTGTGCTTAATTTTCTCACCACACAGAAATAGGTTTTGATAACTCTGATTGCGCTTTAAAACTTCTTCCCTTCATCTTTCAATTTTAAGCGCTTTGATCTTTTTAATTGTTCAAACATATAGTGTGGTTATGTTTGAATAATTTATGCGCTTAATTGTTTCTTCGTGATATTTGTTTTGCATGTTCTAGAGTTTGCCTGCTGATCTGTTTTTGCATCTTTTGCTATTGAATCTGCTCTAGGACACGTTTTGCATTTGTGCTACTTGTGCTAATCTTTCAGGTACTGTTGGTGACGTGTTCGGTGTTTCGTGTGACTCGAAACTACCGAACTTGACGGGTTCGATTGTTCTTGTGTGACTCAAGAAGATCGGAACGTTGGTCCGGATCCAGACATCTAACTATTGGAGGCTGTGAAAGGAGCGACGGCTCGTAAGTAAATTACATAGGGGGGCTTTATCTGTGACGGGTAGTTTAAGACCTTGCCTTATAATTGAACATTATTTTCATAGTGGATAGTTAGGTGGTCCGGTGGACCGGTGGTTTTCCTCTTAGGTCATTGTTGTGGCCTAGGTTGTTTCCACCTAAAAATTTCGTGTGTCGTTTATTAATTTCGCATTTTAATTTTATACGCGATTGCATGTGAAGCCGTTGTGTTTAAGTAAAATAATTAAAAAACGTTATTAAATCTGAAAATAACCTATTCACCCCCTCTAGACTTATTTGGTCCGTAACTAAAATTTTCAATTTATAATTACAAATTTTAATGTTTATTATAAATATTTCTTTCCCCTTGTTTTCATGAGAAAAATTCTTTGATATTTACCCGACTTTTTTTCCTTCTAAATATATAGCATTTCACAATTTATAAACTTTAGATCTAACTCCTAAATTTATAATTACATAAAATTTTAATGTCACTAACTACAATTTCTTTCTGACATTTACCGAACCATCTTCTTATGAAGGATAATTTGCCGCCAAACTTCCATACATGCTTAATGGTTATTGCATTTACGAATATATGTTAATTTTTTAATGAAACAAAACTCATTCAGCAAATATACGTTAATTTTTTAATGAGACAGAACTCATTCAGTGAATATATTTTAATTTTTTTTTAATGAAACAAAACGCATTCAATATGTTAGCTTTAATTGCATGACATAATTTATTTATATATCAAATTTTATTTTAAGTTTTAACCACTTTAGTGTGTTTACATGTTATTTTACAATGTAAAAAAATAAATTATTTTCTCATTTTATTTTTTATAAGTTAAAAAAGTGAAACTAGTTGAATAATATATAAACCGAAGGAATGTTACTTAAAGCAAGTTGAACACGTCTTTCCAATTTTTTGCAAACAAATTATTTTCTCATTTTATTTATTTATTTTACAAAATACATCAATAAATGCAATCATAATTCATACATAAATAATACAATTTAAAAAATACATACTAATGGTAATAAAAAAAAAGTTGAATATGTTTTCTCATTTTCATGTTCATTTCATGTAAGTTGAAAAACACCATGTAAACTTTGTACAACGGGAGATGATGAGTGTTATTATTAATATCCATTATTAATAATTATTATTGCTATATTTTAAATTTAAAGATTGTTACTACAAGAAATTTAGATTTTTGCGACATTGAAAAATGTCGTATTTAACTATGCAACAAATATTTATGTTATTTTTTAGAATTATTTTTAATAATTTTGACAAAACATAGCTTAAAAGATGTAAAAAGCTTTTCACATTTAATGTTGTACATTAAAGATTGTTGTATATGATAAATGTATTTTTTGTTGCACCGTATAAAACTACATTTCCTAGTGCATCAAAAACTAATAAAATATAGAGAAATAAAATTACAAATTAAATTTATATAGGAGTAAAGTTTAATGAAAAAAAAAAGTGTAGTTTTTAATTCAATCATCCCAATTTTAACTAATATAATTAATGACCATATTTAATTGAGTAATAGAAGATCGAGCTAATTTGAATTATACCCTTAATTAATTGAGGATTTTGGCACGTGGGAAGTGGGTAACACATGACCCATTTTCGAAGGGTATTTTTGTCTACTTATATTTTGTTGGTTATTTTCTTGCATGCTGTGTCCCGAGGATCATGCAAGTTAAAAAAATATTACATTTATATTTATTAAATTCATAAATCATTACTTAAAATTACTTTTAAAAAATTTATTACTTAAAAAATGACATAACAAAAAAAAAAAATCAGAAATGAAATTCGTTGTCTCTTATATTCTCCTAAATATTTTTTTATCTAATTAGTTTTTGTTTAAAATTTTTAATTAGTGAAAAGTTACTAGAAGTTCAAAGAAATTGGCTTTGACAAAATTTATTAAATAGCCTTATTAAACCATTAAGGTTGTTGGTGGACAAAAATATCCTTCAAAATGGGTCATGTGATATGAGCATGCAAAAAAAAAAAATCAATTAATTAAATAACATTATTCAAATTAGATTAAATATGATTATCATTATGAGTGGCTGAAGTTTTTCGGTTAAAAATTATAATGATTTGAGATGAAGATAAAAAATTAAATAGCTAAAAAATACCGAAATTGGGTTTGTGACTGTCTCCCTTTCTAAAAATAAGTCCACTTTTTATAGCAAAAATTTCCTAATTAACCACGTGAAAAGTATTAATTTCATAATACTCTTACTTTTTTCATCAAAAATTCAAGTTCAAATTTCACGTAAATATATTTTTTCTTATTAATAATAAAAAAAAAATTAAAAGCTTTTTTTTTTTTAAAAAGTATCAATTTCATTTTCACCATAAAAATGTTTTTTTTTTTCTTTTCAATTAAAACAATTCAATTGAATACACATTTATTAATTATTTAAAGTAGAAAGAAGTGGTCCCAAACGTTCTAGCAAAAAAAAAATAGAAAGAAATAGATTTGAACCACATTCAAAAAAAAAAAAAAAAAATTTGTGAATAAACACATCCAAGTTCGCTATAATGATAATAACTACCTACTTGTGAAGCGTCTCTCGTCTCTCTCGAAGCTGCTATTCTTAATTGTGCTAGCTCTCTTCTGTCGAAGAGAGATCTTCCTTTTAAAAGTTTATCTCTTCGGTAGAACTTGTTCAATAATGTTTATTTTTAGTCTTCAAAGCTAATGTTGATGCTTGAATTATTTCTGTCTTTTATTCTATTTTCTGTTTTCTATTAGATTGAATTTTATTTTGTTGTTTTGAGTTTCACTTAGTGTTATTTATTAATAAAATTCAACTAGTTCTAACAAAATTTGCTCTTTATATCTATTGGATTTTTGTTATTTTTGTCCGATTGTAGAGTTTTTGTAATCATATGCTTGATATTTGTAATTAGTTTATTGATATTTTGTGCTTTCTTTTTAATTTCGTTAGTGTGGATAGTGTTTATGTATCGTTTGGTTTGATAGTTGAAGATTTGGATTTCAAAATTTTTATTGTATATTTATTAAATAATGTTCAAAATATTAATTACAACGATCAATAATCAAGTAGAAAAAACTAAAGAACTAAAGAGAAAAATGAGAAAGCTTAATTTTTCTCAGGATCGTTGAACTCTATCTTTTTTGCCGATTTTTATTGTATATGAATGAAATCGAATATATATATTAAAAAAAAGAAGAAGAAGAAGAAGAAGTTCACTATAACGAGTTCAAGTTTCAAACTTTTAAATATTTGTGAATCTATAATAAAAAATTGTGGATCTAAAACAAACTCAGGAAAAAAAAAATAGTAAACATTTACGAGGGAAGAAAATCATGGGCAAAAAAAACAAAAAACCAAATCGGTGGTGAACTTATTCATCCATCCACATTTTTTGCTAACGTTATTATATTACTACTTGTTAGCTTAGAGGCAACGCTACAAACAAACTTTTTATAGAAAAGACAACAAATAAAAGCTACAAACCATATTTATTTAGAAGTGGAAAAGAAATCTGAAAAAAGCTTAAGACTGCATTAACCAACAAAAAAGCGCCGGCTGCTAGTGTCGTAAATTTTTTTTAATCCGAGATTAGTGTGAAACTCCAAGATTTATATTATAGTATAAGATGAAATAAAAAATTTAGACTGCATTAACCCCGCTCCGAAAAAATATATAACACACACACACACACACACATATATATATATATATTAAAAAATAATACTAATCCTTCTACTAATAGCTTAAATTTTTATAAGAGTTGTATAAAAGTACGTAATGTTAACCCATCTTCCAATAATTTAAATTTTTAAAAGAGTTAATTTTTCAATGACACATTTAAAAATATACAAGTATACGTGATCAATTGCACAAGGGATAAGTAATTTAAAAATAAGGGTTTTTATACCCACAAAGATTATTAACAATTTTCACTCATAATTACTAATTCGTTAGCAAAATAATTAAAATTAGTAAATAGGATTTTTTATTAATTGTAAGGAAAATAATAAACGTAAAATGAATTAATTGAGAGAAATATGTGATCATGGAACCATCTTCAACATTATTCTATAATTTAATCAAACATGTCATTAATTAAGATTTAATTTCTTGAATTTTGAATTATGATTTTATTCTTAACCAGAAGTCTAGATCTACTTAAAACTTTTTATCTTTTTTTACTATGTAATTGGTTAAAGATATGCTTATTAAGCAATCCCAAATTATGAACAACCTGAAAATATACTTACTAGATTTTATTTAAATTATGGTCTAAAAAGATGATAACTTAACTGAACAAAATTAGAACAATTATTTAACTTTTAACGAATATATTCAATCTTATTTATGACAGAAGCTGTAAAGTACTTTGAATAAGAATATTAACGATTACATACTAACACGTTAGACTAAATGTAAACATATTCATGAAATAAATTAGTTGATCATTTTAATTCATACATACATAGACATGACATTTAAATATATAATTGAACATATCAAAAATCAAGAAGTCTGGATCTACTTTATAAATTATGTACGATATATAATTTATGTATATTTTATAAATTATGTACGATATATAGATAGAGAGAGAAGATGATATGCACTAGAAGTTTATTGTAAAGAGTACAAAAATTTACTAGTTTTTAGATAGTGTACGGAAAATCTAATAACTATTTAAAAAAGAAAATAAATCAAAAGTCTGTAACTTTTAAAAAATTTAGAATTTTAGAATTTACGTGGATAACTTATTAAAATTTTAATAGTTTTTGACTTTTAAAACTTTTTTTAATAATTATTAAATCTAAAGATTAATAGATTTTATGCCCATGATAGGAACCGATAATTAATGTTTTTAAACAATAAATATAATTAATTTATATGTTACTTGATTTTTTTTTTATTTTTAAATTTTAAATTATAATATTATTTATATTATTGATTTAAATTATTTTATAATTAAAATGATTGATTATATTTATTAATTAATAATATAGATATCCGAATTCAGTAATTAACAACGGAAAACTCTTTAAGCAGTACAATTAAAACTCTTTAATATTTACGTGTAACAAACTTAACGATTGATTAATTGTTTTATATTGAAATTTAATGACCGGGGGCTGCTGTGTTATTTCATTACTTTTAGGTATATTTTGTAATTTGTATGAATATCATTAGTTATTCTTTTTCTTTTTCTTTTTTAAATAGTTACATACTTACATTATACCCTCGCATTTTATTAATTTAAAATACAACAATCATTTAATAACTTATTTTAAAAATAAATAATAATTTATGCTGCAAGGAGGCTATATAAATTGAAAATGTTATTTATTACTACTTAATAAAATAACATATTTATTAAAATTTATGTAAAAAAATAGTAATTAAATATGCATTATTAGAGTTCGTATTATAATTTTATAATTAAAAATATCATTTATTACTACTTAATAGAGTAACATATTTATCAAAATTTATGTGAGAAAAAGTGATTAAATATGTATTATTAGATTTCAAATCATAATTTTATAAATAAGTTGCATCATACATGTCGAAACTATTAATTGTTTAAATAGTGTTTACTCATCATTGCTGATGAAACAGAAGGTATATTTTAATCTACATCTTATAATACAAGAATCACCTAAAGTTGAAAATGAAAGAAAGGAACATAGAAATTTTCTTTATTTATTATATTTTATATAGCATATGAAAGAAAGGTTAGACTACATAAAGCACAATAATACAGGGATTTAAAATTTCTTGTGCACCCCAACAAAAAACACAGGCGGTGAACACAAGTAACATATTAAGGGTCATTTGATTCTGAATCTGATAAAAGTGGTTTCAAGCCGAATAAAGGGGACCGAGTATGTTTTGTTTATGCTTCCAAGACAAAAAAAAACCTTGGAAGTAAAACCAAGCACACTTAAGTGAGAATCAGATCCAGGCATACACTCAACTGATGCTCTTATTTACAACTAAAAAGGTTATTTAAAAAAAAAACAGAAAAATGTTTTTGAAATAAGGAAAAAAAAAAAAACAACCTTTATTGGCAAAAGAAAAGAAATAGGTTCAACGGAGACGCAGGAGTCGGCGTAGATTGTTCGTAGCTCCGGCGTCAACTCCGGCAGCTTCCGCATTGCAACTAAGCTTTGGCCTCATCGAGAACTTGGGCAGTGGTAAGCTACTCGGATGCGGTGATAAACTAAACACTGACCCTGAAAACTTCTCAAACTCGTCTGCTATATCAAACACCACACTTTTGTTTAATGAAGATGAAGTTAAAAGCTTAGAAACATCTTTGGGAAGATCATTCGGATCTGGGCTTAACTGGTTCGTCGAAGAAATCATCAATGACTTGGTCACTGGCTTAGCTTGTTCTATTTTTGAATTGGGGGACTTCAATTTTGTTTTCTTTGGTGTGACAGAGTGGTCTCTGCTTCCTCTGTTTTTCTTTTTTGTTGTAGGAGAGCAAGAGACGCCTCTAGTTAGAGAAGGTAGAGATTGATGGTTAGGAATAGGAATTGGAAGAGGAAGAAGAGGTGGGTTGTTTTGTTGTTGTTGAAATTGATGTGGGTATTGAGGAAAAAGGTGATAATTTGGAGGAGGGTATAAAAGACCTCCATGGATATTCATAGGACGAACAAGGTTTTCAGAGGGTCTAGAAATGAAAGGGCTTAGGTTCTTCTTTGGGGTTTTGATTTGCTTGGTAACAGCCATTATGTATATGAGATTCTGAAAAGTTAGAGAGAAAAAAAGAATATTAGCAAAGAGAAAATAAAGAAACTATAGCCTAATTTACAATATTCTAATGGACAAGAAGAAAACCCAATATAAGGATGACTACTTCTGAGTTTTAGAAGAGTAATGAAAGAAAGCTTGAGACTTTATATTATGAGAAATATGGAAAATAATCTTTAAGAAAACAAAGCTAAAAATGGATGGATGAATTTTATGATTCGGAACTGTATTAGTGTATTAGCAGCAGATGGGTTAAACTAAGCTAGCTCTTGTAAACTTTTATGCAGGAACTTCTGTTTCAAAGATTGGTTTACTTGTTTTTATAGAACAAAGCTCCGAACAATCAACGGCTAGTTTATTCGTTTTGTCTCTCTTATTTTTCATCTTCTTTTAAAATAATTTGAATATTAGTTCAAATTTTAAGAAAATTCAACATCCAAAGGAAAAATAAACTATTTAGCTTTTAAAAATGTGCATATCCTAAGTCGTTTTTTGCTACAATGTAAAAGTCATATGTCAACAATAATTGAGGGCTCTGCAATAAAGGAGGAGATAAATTTATAAAAATATTAAATTTTCTTCCAAATATCAGCAACCAGTGACCGTAGGATCAAACTAACCAAATTAATCTAAAACAAGCCAACTGGTTTTAAAGGATTATTGAGTTGGTATGATTTAAAATTTTAAAGAATCAATTAAATATAAACTAGTTCGGTTTTTTAATATATATATATATATATATATATATATATATATATATATAAAGAGTAGATAACATACATTTTTATTAAAGATGGTGAAAATAATCTACTTTTTTCCAATAATTTTTTCTATATATCTTTATTTTGAATGAATAAAATCCTATAATTTCTATTAAAAATAATAATACAAATAACATATAAATTATATAATGTCACCATTAACCATTTACTCCTAATTGACCAACAACAGTTACGGTCGGATGCCCTTTTGTCCAATCCCGGTACCGTTGGGCGGCAACCGCCAGTTTGATGTTGACCGTTGGATTCATTATTCTATAATATCCATTGAAAAGGATCAAGCCGTTGATTCTGTCCTTTCGGCTTCGTTCAAATCAATCCTGGCCTCATAGTCATTTTTCACTCCATAATACATAAATTTATATTTATTTTTATAATTATTTTAATTATATTATTATATGTATCAATAATTTTTTAAAAATTAAACTATTTCTCTAACTTTCAATTTTATTTTTATATTTAGCATAAAATAAAATTTAGATGCAAAAATAATTATAAAAATGAGTGATATTAACATTACTTTTCTTCTCAATTTAATATTAGATTTTTTTTTTTTTTTGGAAAGGTGGGGTTTGAACTTAGAATCGATTTACTTGGAGTTTTATCTTAGGAAAATGTTTTTTCTTAACTTGATTATATATATATATATATATATATAATTTCAAGGGGATATAAAAAGAAAAAAAAAAAAAAAAAGAAGAAGACTAATAGCATCTTCTAAATAATTGTATATTTTTTAGAGAAAAGAATACCTCCATTGTTAAATGCTTAACTTCTAATTTTTGGGTTTGAGGAATAGTTGTAATGGAATTGTATTTTTTTTTTTATTTTTTTTTTTAAAAGTTGATGTGTGTGGGTATTGTAACGATTTTGTATTATATACGTAGAATACTTTGCCTTAAATCATCATTCTAATTATTTGTTTGAAAAAAACCCTTTAAAAAAGAGGGAGGTCAAATTCCACGAGGCTTGTAACAAACAGGCACCGACCATATATAAACTATGCATATCTCATGAGAAGCCCAGCTTTCTTTCATCTTTATATACTAAATAATTTAGTTGCCATCGTGCATGGTCTATATCAAGTAATGATATTTTGTCGTGTAATTTTCTATTATTTCATTGGTATATGTTCTTTATAGGTTTAAAAGGCATTTTTTTTTTTTTTTTTTTTGTTATTGATGAATTTTTCTTTATGAATAATTAGACTATTCATATATTTATAATTAAATTCGAATTATATGCTATTAGATAGGGATGTCAAATAGGATGGGATATCTCATTATCTCACAGTATAATTCATAAATTTTATGAACTTATCTCATTTGATTTCATTTATATTTTGGTGAGTTGGGATTGTACGTTATAAAATATCATATTTGTTCTAAATTAATTTAATTAAAACAAGTAAAATTATAAAAATAATAACTAAAAAAGAAAATATGATAATCATGAGCTCATTAACAATAACGTTAAATAAGATGTAATGAGATGAGATAAAATAAGATTTAAAATAAATGAAATAACTTTTAATTATGAATTTATTAAGAACATCTTAATAAGATATAAAATAGAATGAGATAACTCATTAGACATGCCAAATAACTTTATATTGTTGTGTCTTAACTTAATCCATTTACACAGCCAACAACATTTGTTATTGCTTCCTAATGACATAAGAGGACATAATTGATAATAAAGTTGAGAGTTCAGATCAATAATTAATAAATAAAAGGTCGGTTTCCATAAAGAATTAATTAATGTAAAATGATAAAAATAAATAAATACATAAAAATACGTATCATTGTTCAGATTACATCTAAAGTCATCGCTTCTATGAATCTTCCATCTTTGTATGGTTCCTCTTTTGTCCAGGAAATTGTTACGTGAGATATATGTTAAACGAACACGATCATGATAAAGTATAATCGAGTACAATTAATTAATTACAATAAAAGAAAATTGCTTTTTTGAACTATTTTCTTTAATTAGGACCTCGATATTTGTATTAAATTAATAAAAATTATCACAATTAGTTTTTTTTTTTTTTTTTTATAATGAAAAAAGGCTCCCCACAGTTTAGGGTGGATAGGGCAATTGCCGCACACCACCGCACCACCATGATTCATAGCCGGGTTGGTTGCTATGCCACAATCACCGAGCTGGCTAGCGGCACCTGGCGGACTGCAATCTGACTCAGCAGAGCGTCAAAGTTCGAGAGGCAATTTTTCAGCCTATACACGGAAGTCGAACTACTGCGCCCCCCAAGCTTCGAACCTGCGCTCTGCCTTGTGAGGACAGAGGACTAGGTGCTTAGCCACAGGAGTCCAACCACTGGACTATCCTGTGATGGGCATCACAATTAGTTGTTGAACTTAACATTTTTCATCGATAAAGAATTAAATAATAAATAAGAATGATTTATCATATTTTTTTAATTAAATCCTTAATAGTTCTTCGTCTCATTATATATATATATATATATTGTTTAATTAAATATTTTTTAATGTTATTAAAGTGTTATTTTTATTATTATAAATATTTAGGATGTTATTTTTTATTAAAAAAAAAATTAATTTAAAATATTAACATATAATCTTCAATGAACGTACTCTCACACAAATTCATAAAAGTTTGGTACAAATTAAAAGGCATAGTCTTGTAGAGTAAGTTTGCTCCCCCATTGAATAGAAAGGGGCAAAGCCGCACAACTGATAGATAATTATTTAAGTAAGGCCTTTTTTTTTTTTTTCTTGATACACGTAATAAATAAAAATGCTTTCAATTTAAAAAAAAAATTGTGAATTTGAATTTTGTCAAAGACAAAATTTTATTATTGATTAAAAATTAAATTTACTTAATAAATAAATGTTTATTATGTGCTAATATATATATATATATATAAGATTTCGCCCACCTTTAAATTTCTTTGTCAACTAAGTAGGGCCTAACTGAGGCCGCCCCCCTGCGAATCCTTTTTTATTACAAGTGCTTTCAGACAAAAATAGTTTCATAAGAAGTGTTTTTTTTTAATGTGTTTTTTTGAGCTCTATAAAAGCATTTTTATCAACAACAAAAAATTATGTTTTATCACCTAACAAATTGTTTTTTAGTCATAAGTATTTTTATAAAATCACATAAACATAAACAAACAAAACTCTAAATTTGCTTCCATTTTCGGTTAGATTACTTACTTAGTATTAGGGGTATCAATCGTGTCGTGTTGGTCGTATTCGTGTCGTGTTTGTTTTTGTTGGTTGACACATTAAAAAATTTACTTGAATTTTTTTTATGTTACTTATTTATAATAGTAAGAAATAACAAAATCTTTAAGAACATAAAAAAATTATTGATCAATTCTTACTAAAAAAAATTCGTGTCGTATCGTGTTCGGATCGTACTATCGTATCGTGTAATAAATTGTCACCCCTACTTAGTACTCCACATTCTACAGTACTCTACAAGTTTCGTAGCTTTTCAAAATAATTTTGCTTTGCAAGTGCCAATCACGACTTTTAAAGTGGCAAATAAGTCATTTTCATGTTTAATAAAATAAAAGGCAAAAAAAAAATTGATCTAGGAAATAAAAGTAACGAAGCAAAAAAAAAAAAATCTATATATATATATATATATATATAATAAAATTGTTTTGACATATGAGATAAAAGTGATTTCGTAAAATATGATTTACGATAAGAGTGAATTTGCAAAAAGTTTTTGTATAAGAAAATTCTTAATCTCTGTTATAAATGTGATTTTGCAAAAAGTAATTTTGGGGTAAAAAAAAAAGTTTATGGTCGGTTCCACGTCGCAATCGATGTTTAACAATTTTAGTTGCATATGTTTTAGCACGTGAATGCCCAACTTTCTCTTATTCTATTTTCATCACCCAACCACTGTCGACACCTAACCCTCCTAATTCCGCCAGCCACCTCCACTGTTGTCGTCCTACCACATGGGGTGATACTTTTCAATCACGCAATTTGGGCCTTTTCTTGGGTTCTCAGTTTTCCTCATTTTCTCACTTACCAAAATATCTTTAAATACATTCTGATTACTTGGGTATTGCA
The DNA here is from genome assembly GCA_029378325.1 of Elaeagnus macrophylla. NCBI lineage: Eukaryota > Viridiplantae > Streptophyta > Magnoliopsida > Rosales > Elaeagnaceae > Elaeagnus > Elaeagnus macrophylla. Next base: position 10,634,659 of record CM055649.1, on the reverse strand, counting down.
AGTAATTGTTCCTTAACAAGTTTCGCAAATATTTTAATGCTTTTATTAATTTAATTTTTTATATCAAATTTATTTTAATATATAATAGAATTTTTGTTTTATTTGTTAATAAATCATGTGTATATGATTTGAAAATACCCCATATTGGAAAATTAAGTCATGAAGTTCTAATGACTAATGAAATATTTGGTTATCTTTTGTTTAAAATTTCAAGTTAATTAATGTAAATTTATTTTTTCCTTATAATATTTCATGTTCACAAATTAATTACATGAAGATATCATTTATGCATTTATTTGTTATTATTGTTCTTCAATTTGCTTTTCTTTAAGCGGCTTTTGGCTTTTGTCTTTGGATTGAGAGCATGGAAACACTTTCAAACTGGAGGAGAAGTTTATCTTCTCAAGTATGCCATTGGAAAAATCATATACGGTTGCCTCCTTCATTGATGTGATCCAGATTAAATCCGTGATGAGAGGTTTCATGGTATGGCCGAAAAAGTCATGTTATTCACTTTTTTATTTTAATAAGATAAAAAAAAAATTTAATTAATATATATAAATAAAAATTTAGGCCAATTTAAATTAATTTAGGTAAACTCAATTTTTTTTTTTTTTTTGCTTGGCTTCAATTAGGGATAGCAATTCATTCAATTTAAATTTAAATTAACACAAATTAAATTTAAATCAACACAATTTGCATAAATTGCCATCCCAAAGTAGGAGTTTGCAGTTTAAAAGGAGTTCTTACTAGTTTCCAAGGACTTTACAATTTACATCTGTCATCCTTTTTTAATTCAAAAAGGCACGTGTCTTTAATATGATTTAATGAACCATTAGAAATTTACCAATAAAATTTTAGAAAGATAATTCCAATTGTTTCATATGATTTTTTTTGTCATCTAAAGTTTCTGTAAATTAAATTATTTTTATAAATTTATCATACGACTTGCATAACACATAAACAAATATGTTAAATTTATTAAATTTCTTGAAGAAGAAAAAAAGTCATTTTTTTTTACTTTTAAATAAATACATCCTTAATAAATATTACATTTTCTCTAATAAATTTGAAGAATTTAAATTTACCAAACTTTAATAAATATACTTTAAGTTAAAAAAAAATATAAACCTAATCCACGTGGTAAGGAGTAAGGACTGAACCTTTTCTCAAAACTAAAATAATCCAAGTTCTTAACCCTACTTTAGAAATTTCACCATATATTTTAATTAAACTTAAAATTTTAGTTAAGCTGTGTTATTGGTCCCTAAATTTTAAATTCTATAAAATAATCTCCAAAATTTTTAAAAATTTTCATATAAATCCTTAAACTTTTAAATCTCACAATGAAATCCCCAAACTTTTAAAATTCACACAAATTTCAAATTTTGATTAAAAACATATATTTTAGTACTCAAGATAGGATCTATATATAAATTTTTAAAAATTTAGTAACTAAATTGTATAATTTAAATTTTAGAAACCTATGTTTGAAATTTTAAAAGTTTTGGACTAATTTATAGAACTTAAAATTTTGAGACCTAAGTATAAATTTACTTAAAATTTGAAGATCAATAAAGTTGTTGAGTCTAAATTTTTTTTTTATGTAACTTTTTTTATAGAGTCCTTAAATTAAATTAAATTAATTATTTTAAATTTGGTCAATTTTTACGAGTTAGTAAGATTTTTTTTTTTTTGGTCATTACGAGTTAGTAACATATATTCTTATAGTTAATCTATGTATATTAAAAATGAATAAATAATTGAGGGCGTGAGTGAAAAGTAGTGAGAGAAAAGCAGAGAGAAATTTCTCTCAAAAGTTTTTTATAAAAGGTTGTTTGATATCTTCTCCTTCATTGCTAAGGTTTCTCCAGCTTGCATGTAAGGCCTCTTTTAATCTGATCCCATATATTTTTACTCCATTTTGTTCTAATTTTTCTCTTATATTCTTTGTACTCCTTTTTTTTTTCCTTTTTCTTTCTTTATTTTATACTCAAAAGCATTCTTCTACTTTTTATTCAAAAGTTTAACCAAATCTTTAATTTTTGGAATCATTTTTTATGGAAGAAATGATGGAAGATTTTGAAGATAAAGATACTAAAAATGAAGGTTCGTAGTGAATATGCAAATACTGATTTGAATAATGAAAAAATGGCATCAGCCATAAAGAATGGATTAAATCAAAAAAAATTCAATCATATTTAACTAAGAATACATTTGAATATTATTGTTTATGTTTTTCAAAAGAGTCATGAAAATAATTGAAGCAAGCAAGCATTAAAAAGAAGGAAAATGCAAAACAAGCAAAGAATACTCAAAATGTCTTGTAATTTATGTCGAACAACCTCTAACTAATCTTATTTATCTAATTATAACTTTAATGTATTTGAAAAATTAAACTTTGTATCTTTTGTACTTTTCATTGATATTTAATGAAAATCTTTTTTTTATATATAAAAAAAAATGAATAATGGTCCAAATAATTTGAGTAAAAATTATTATGCATGGTTGTGTTTCTATTTTTCATTCAATGTTCTTATATGAAATTATTAAATTAAATATATTTAAAATTTAAATAAAAATAAAAGTAAAAATTGCATAGAGCTAGTTCACCTATATAAGAGAATATTGTCTTTATATAGAATATTTTTTATTTCAATAACATTTTTTTTAAACTAGCAAAAACTTAACTAAAAACTTATTGCTTCATACATATAAACATTAAAATGTTATTGCTACATAAATTTAATAAAATGAAAATAAAATTAAATCCTACAAGATCTCTGATAATCCACTATAGTTTCGACGACTTATCGAATTTTTGGTGACCTAACAAAGTTGCGGCAATTTTTTTGACGATCCATTGAATATAACTTATTATATCCACATATATCTTTAAATGTAACATATTCTATACATTTATAACATATTAAGTATAACACTATAGTAACATGTTATATTCACCTCAACAAGTTGATCTATTCAACTTCACTTTGTTATTTATAAAATTTTATTTTATTTTTATATGTAACATATTATATTTATCTCTATCTTTGGATGTAATATGTTACATCTATCTTTAGCAGGATCCCAAAGTTCCATTTTCTATCTTCAAATATAATATATTACATCTACCTCCAACAAGGTCGCCAATAGAGATGTTCGAGCTCTGGTGAAATCGTTAATGGGATGGCTGAAGCTCCAATGAGGTTGTCTACGATGTGGTAGGGTCTTATAATGATATTATTTTATTGAAGTTATAAAATAAAAATATTTTGATCTATTTATTGAGTGTTTGATATAAAATTATGAATTTTAAAATAAATTATTGATAGCTAAAAATATTATTCAATTTATTAAAAATAATGCCATTTTTTATATATTACGGAGAAAATGGCATGTCACTTATCAACCGCCCATACATATAAAATCTTCTCTTTATGCATGATTCATTGACTTAGTTCCAAGATTAACCTCTAGATTATTCTTATATGAAGATTAAAATAATTTGTGAAAGAAAAATAAATCTGTAAATTTGATAATAATAAAATAACAATTTAATATCATTAAATAGATTTTAATATTGAATAATTTAAATAGTTATAATTTAAAATGGAAGTTATTTAATTAGACAATATTAAATATAAAATGATAAATTATAATTTTTTAATAGTAAAATTACACGAATTGTACGCAAATTATAAAGATTCTATATATTTTTGTTATTTTTTCTATTTTTTTCTATCAAAATTAATTATTGATTTACATCGGAGATGACAAACATGCATACAAACTTCGAACCATACTTAAACTAATTTATCGAACCTTGTACCGGATTTAAATAATTCTTTAACTACTCTTTTCAGATCATAGAAAAGGAAAATAAAAATATTAAGTTTACACTTATTTTTATACTTAAATTACTTATATTATTTTAAAAAATAGAGAATTAATTCATGTTTAAGGTAATTCTACAATGAGAAATTTTTTGTAGTTCAGGTGGTAAGATTCTCTAATCCTCTCACCAAGAATCAAGTTCGAATTTCATCCAAAATGTGTAAATGTGTTTTCTACTATTAATAAAACAGAATAAGACTTTAATTTCTTTTTTTTTTTTAAAGTAATTCTACCACATTTTATGATATAAATATTTTGAGTACAAAAATAGTGCATATTTAAGTGATGGTCACATTCCATCCACTTAACATTATCTTTTTCTTTTCTTCTCTTGCACTATCACATGAGTTTTCATTCATAGTAATATATTTTAGATTCTTAGTTAATAATATAATTATTTAATTTAATTGTATAATAAAAAAAAATTATAGATATAATTTTATTTTTAACTTTTTTCAATACAATGCATATATATTTTTTTTATATAAGTAAAAAGATATATTTTTTGCATATTAAAAAATACAATGTACATAAATTTTTATTATGCAAAAAGCATTTTTTTTTTTTATTTTTACAAAAAAAATTATATAAATAATTAAATCATATAAAATAAAAGTGTAATTCTTTTTATATCTTATTGCTTTATTTTCATATTATTAATTGTGACATTGATTTAGGCTTTTCAATAATTATAACTAATTGATTATTAAATTTAAAATTTTATAATAACATATTAATTTATATATAATTAAATTATTTTTAATATATATATATATATATATATATTAATACTATTTATAAAATTAATTTAATTATGTTATTTTTTTTCCTTCTAAAACTCTTATTTTTGCAAGGACACCGAGCATTACAAAATTATTTTAACTAAGGAGACTAAATGACAAATTTATTAATAATACATATTGGTAAAATTATTTGAAAAAAAGGTATAAATTTTTTTTTTATTAACTATAATTAAAAAGCATAAAATTTATTAATTTTTTGGTAGGATATTAAGAGTTTAAAATTATCATAAATTTATTAATTTTTAAGTAACGTACTAAAGGTCCAAGAAATACTAAAAAGGCATTAGAAGTCTAAAATATCATAAATTTATTCACGTTACATGCAATGAGTGGTACCATATAGATAAAATTTTGATAATTTTAAAATTTTTGGACTTTAGTGTTCTTTTTAATAATTATTGAATTTTTAATATTTTATCTAAAAATTATTAAATTTTTATGCCATTTAATTATAATTAATGAAATTTTCATAACATTTTATCCAAATTATTTGTATATATATATATCTCTCCTAAATCCTAATTACATACCGATGTTATTTGATTTTTTTTAATCAATTTATGTTATTTAATTCACTACCTTAATTAGTCTACTATCACTCAGTTCGCTATTTTTTACCTTTTTTTTTTTTTTAAATGGCTCTAAAATCCTTTTTTTATTATTAATAAAGAAAAAACACACTCACACACTCTACTGAGATTTGAACGTAGATTCCTAGTGGAGGAGTAGGAGTCTTACCACTTAAATTACAAGAGATTTTCAAAGAATATAAATAACAAAACACTCATTAAAATTATGGGTCATAAAATTTAAAATTAAAAAAAAAAAAAAAAAAACTAACATATTATGAATAATTTACTATTTATTTTGCTAAATAATTAATAATTAACAAACTTTGCAGTGACACGTGTATCACCAATACTTGAAGATTCTAATTGTCATATAAAAAAGCGAATTATTCTCGATCGGGACCGTGTTGTTTTTTCCTTGAGAAAATTGTGAATTGATATATATATGCTCAAGATTTGATTGCTTCTTCTTTGATTTATGCATTTTTACTAGATATTCACTATCAACTCGATGATATCAACATTTTTGTGTTGGAAAGAAACGTCGATCATTGCCGCATCAAATTTCAATTAGTGAATGACAAATCAATTCTTTTTGTGTTATATTGAAGTTATTGCAAGTCAAAACCCAAATAAAATTCATGTGAAAAGGAAATGTGCAGCATACAAGCTCAAATTAATAATTTTTTTCTTACAATAAAAAAAAAAAAAAAAATTGGTGAAATTTATTGTTTTTAAATTAAAAAACATATTATGAATAGGAAGAGTCATACGAAGAACTCAAAAAACTAAGAAAAAAGGTCAAAAACAGTTTGCTCCGATGCTATTTGACTTTTATGGTAATTTAATGTATTTTTATTTTATTAATTTAATTATTTTATACTTGTTATTTAAATGAATGAAATTTAAATCGTTTTGAAGAAAACATCACTCTATCAATAATATGATTCAATATGCTCTCATTACATAAAGTTAAACCACATCACACCTTATTAAAAACAATAGACAAATATATGATTCAAAAAAAGTGATAAAAAAAAAAAAAAAAAAACATAGTTACAGGAAATACGTACAATCTAAGACACAGATTTTAGTAAGGAAGCTTATTTTAGACGTGGATGACCTAGGAATACTATTTTTGGAGCTTTCTCAGAAGTTTTTCTAATATGCATATGTTCACATGATTTTGACGCCACTAGCTCATCACCCTCTTTTCATATTTATAGAAATGAAATATTAAGATGAATACGTTACTACATTTTCATTCTATACAAAATTTTTGTTATGCTCTCCCTGCAGTAGTACCGTAAAATTTCTTGTTGCTTCCAAGTTCCAACAATTAAGTAGGATTTCCATTTATAACACTGTTCCGTTCGAATATTAATGGTGGTCTGAGAACTTTGATTCACTGAATTGATTTTTTCTCCTCACTGTGGCAATGCTTCTCCTCTTCTTACTTTACTTGGTGGTGATCATCTATAAGATGGATCCCACTGGCATGGGGAGATGTTTCGGACCTTGCGATTGACCGAAGACGAGTCCAAAGTTTTGCAAATAGATCCGTAAGTATTTCATGAGATTACAGCCAAAAATGGCAAGAGTTTAATTGCTAAAGTATTTGCTGCTAGACTTGCCAATGCAAAAGGTTTAAGATCTACTTTCATGCAATCTTGGGTTCATGTGTTCATGATGTGCAAGTATCGGAACTAGCCTTTAATTATATTTCAATTTATTTTTACTAAGAAAGAGGAGATGATTTTTGTTATGGATATTGGCTTCGATAATCTTTTGGTTTTTGTTCCAATGTTGTGATCAAGATTTGAATGTTTTCTGTAGATTTCATTGAATGTTCTATTTGGGTTCAATTATGGGACTTATCTTTGAACAACAAAAGTCTTCATATTATCTTTAAATATTATAAAAACTAAAAGTTAGGAAAATAAACATGATCATAAGCTTATGAAAAAGCTTTTAAAGTTTAATTATTCATATCACAAAAAGTTTATCATATTTTATTTCACTCCAAATTTTAACTTTATTTAATATTATATTATTTTATATTTTATTATAATATTTTTGATTTATTTAAAAAATTTATATAAATTTTTTAATATTTTTCCTTTTTAATTCATTTATATTTTTAATAATCTATCTTACATTATTTATCAAAATATATTTTTTAATATAATCTCAATATTAAAATTCTAAATCATATATTATATTTTATGTTTTCATATGTTCCTCTTAAATTTAATGTTAACACTTATAATTTTTTATATCTTTAATTAAACTTTTTATTTACTTAGATTTTTTAGTTAATAAGTTTATTTTATACATGAAATCAATACTTATAAACTTATTATTATATTTTTATACTAGATAGTTTTTGTTATATATTAATTATAATTTGTCGATTCTATGAATTTTTTTAATGTTAATTATATGTCTCTGTTATAATATGACATGAAAAATTTAGAGTTATATTAATAAAAGTCAACCATAACCCCTATTAATTTTATATTATTATGTATTTTTTGAAATACTTAAATAAAAATTTTATATTATATAAAAATATTTAATTTTAAAATTAAGCTCCTTGACAATATTTTCGTTGCTCGTGAATTATTGCATGCACTAAAGAGTAGGATGCATAAGGGCCAATAATATATGGTTTTAAAGCTAGATATGAACAAGGCTTACGACAAGATCGAGTAGGATTTTATGGAGGCTATGATAAGAAGACTTGGTTTTGCTTAGTAGTGGATTCAGTGGATCATGGCATGTGTATCTTATGTTTCTTATTATGTGTACTAAATGAGGAACCTATTGGTTTTTTTACGCCACAATATGGGCTCAGATAAGGCAACCTTTTGTTGTTTTTTTTTTTTGATGTGCGCAGAAGGTCTTTCAAAGTTGTTAAAGATAGAGGAACATGCAGAGAATATCCATGGTTTAAAGGTAAGTAGAACTAACCCACCTATTTCTCATTTATTATTCGCTGATGATTATCTCATTAAAAGTCAATCAAATGAGGTATTTCTTCACAACTGAATTAGGCCACTCACCTTCTTGTGTGTGCTTGGCCTTCTTGGGTTTAGGATCCGATCTCCACAGGTGACTGTGGTGCGTTGGGCTAGCGACTTACTGCATGGTAATACTGGTGCTTGGGATGCCCCTAGAATGAGGCAAATATTTCGAAGCATGAGGCTGCTTGTATTCTTTCTACCCCAATCCGGGTGGAAGGAGGTTGTGATCAATTGTTATGGCATTCTACTTCTGGGGAGGTGTTTTCGATTAAGTTTGCCTATGGTATTGCATGTGGCCTACTTGATCAACCGTTACATGGTAATAGTAGCCCGGTTAATAAACTTATTTAAAAGTCTGTATGGAAGATAAAGGTACCTCCAAAAGTTTGCCATTTCATTTAGAGATGCCTTAATGGTTTTATTACGGTTCATGTTTCTCTTCTTCAATACCATTGTCTTCTTCATGTTCTCTTCTTCGTGTTTCTCTTCTTCAATACCATTATCCTATTGAGGTTCTTCTTTAGGTCGGTTGTTCAAGCATTAGCGCTATCCTAACTACTCTTTGTTCTTACTTCTCGTTCCATCAAGGTAACCCTTTGTTGTTTTATTTTTTTATTTTTGATGTGCGCAGAAGGTCTTTCAAATTTGTTAAAGAGAGAGGAACATGCAGAGAATATCCATGGTTTAAAGGTAAGTAGAACTAACCCACCGATTTCTCATTTATTATTTGCTGATGACTATCTCATTAAAAGTCAATCAAATGAGGTATTTCTTCACAACTGAACTAGGTCACTCACCTTCTTGAACATGGAGGGATTTTGGCAGGACTTGTGTGTACTTGGCCTTCTTGGGTTTAGGATCCGATCTCCACAGGTGACTGTGGTGCGTTGGGCTAGCGACTTACTGCATTTTAATACTGGTGCTTGGGATGCCCCTAAAATGAGGCAAATATTTCGAAGCATGAGGCTGCTTGTATTCTTTCTACCCCAATCCGAGTGTAAGGAGGTTGTGATCAATTGTTATGGCATTCTACTTCTAGCGAGGTGTTTTCGATTAAGTTTGCCTATGGTATTGCATGTGGCCTACTTGATCAACCGTTACATGGTAATAGTAGCCCAGTTGATAAACTCATTTGAAAGTCTGTATGAAAGATAAAGGCACCTCCAAAAGTTTGCCATATCATTTAGAGATGCCTTAATGGTTTTATTACGGTTCATGTTTCTCTTCTTCAATACCATTGTCCTATTGAGGTTCTTCTTTAGGTCGGTTGTTCAAGCATTAGTGCTATCCTAATTACTCTTTGTTTTGCCTTCTCTTTCCATCATTAAGATAATGGTTTTTTTTTTTTTTTTTGGCACTTGTATAGGGAGTTGTTTAAGTGGTTTAGGCGAAAATTTATAGTAATAAGTTATTGGCAATTATTGCACTTGCTTTTAACAATAGATACTTTAGTGGCCTTTATTTGAGATTGTTTTTTATTTGAGATTGTTGGTTTTACTATCATTATTATTATGATTTTTATTAGTATTATTATCTCTGTATTAATTATTACTATTTAAATAAAAATAAAAATTTTATTATTTGATAAAAAACAATAAAAAAAAAGATAATATGGTGTAAATTTAAATTTTTATTAGTTATAATTTTATTTTAATTATAAGAATATAATAAAATAATTTGTATTTTTTTTTATTGTGATCATATTGCCTTTTTGAAAGTATTCACTTAGAGGTTACAACTTTAAATCCCTAACTATTGATGAAACTTACTAATTGTCTTCAACAAGTGCGTTCGAACAGTCTATATATAAAAATATGATATGATTTAAGAAAAACTATAGACTTTAAAGCATTTTTATTTAGATTTATTTTACTTTATTGTATTTGTATATGGATTAAGCTCTTAAGTATAGTCATAACATGATTGGAAAATGACACAGTGGAAGATAAACCAAAACGTAAATTTTCAGCTGTTTTTTGGGTCAATGAAACGAAGGTAACCAAACACTAGAAAATACCGGGAACTAATCTCCCAGACCATAAGTGTTCTTCATCACGTGAAAAAGACAGATACAGAGAATAGGAGATAAGCACTTTAATTCTGACCACATAATTTTATCTAAATTATGCTTATTCCATTAATTTGCACCAAACACGGTGTGGTCTGAAATAAATAAAAGTAGTATTTGATGGAAAATTCACTATTACACTTTGTGACTAAATCATCGTGATATCTGTTATTACTTTCTAAAAGGTCTCTCCTTTTATTTCCTTTTATTATTACAGGTATATGATAAATACAAAAACGTAGGTTAAAAAGAAAAATGAAAAGCCGGGGAATCTATCTTTGGCGTTTAACAAAAGCAATAGTTGAACATAGATCAAATTTTTATAAATGGTATTATTTTTAAAGATATAGTTTATTTATTTTATTTAAAATAGTATTCTAGCTTCATATTTGATACATTGAATCAAATATATTAAATATAATTATATTAAATTAAATTATATTATAATTAATTTGTATAATAATTATTGATAATTTATATAATATAATTTGATAAAATTGATATATAAATATTTTAATAAAATAATTTATATTTAAAATAGTATGTAATTTACTTTATGTAATTTTCTTAAGTATGGAAATAATTTTATTATAAAAAAAATTTTATGTTAATATTTAATTTATTTTTATAATTTTATTACATTTTGAAAATAAAAAATAATTATTTTTAATTTAAGATTAAAAAAAAATCAAAACACTTAATTTTATAAATGAACATTCAGAAATAATAAGTTAAGTGTCCAATTTAAATCCACACTTTTTAATTGCATAATTTATATTTAAAATAGTATGTAATTTTTTTAAGTACGGAAATAATTTTATTATAAATTTTTTTTATGTTAATATTTTATTTTTTTATAATTTTATTACATTTTGAAAATAAAAAATAATTATTTTTAATTTAAGATAAAAAAAATCAAAATATTTAATTTTATAAATGAACATTCAGAAATAATAAGTTAAGTGTCTAATACGATTTAAATCAATATTTTTTAATTGAATAAATTTTTTATGTAATTATATTATTTTTATATTATATAATTTTAGTTAAATATATAACTATACAAAAATTATATAATAAAGATCTTTATATTGATTAACAAATATGTTATAGGAATCTAATAAGTTAATAAAGTACAACCTTAGATGACTAATGTTAAATTTTGAAATACACATCCGACGACCACGGTATTAATGTCGTTGCAAAGCTTTCGATAGAAGTTTAGTAACGGTGAATTTACTTACATGTGAGTTTTCTAACAGTAAAATGAGTGGTGTAAACTTTTTTCACCGTCCTTTCTACCATTGGTTTTATTATTTGGTGACTCGCATTTAAATAAAATAATATTTAAAATTTTAAAATATTTGGTGACTCGTATTTATTATTATAAATTTTAAAAATAATATTTTAGATAATTTTTGAAAAAAAAACAAAACAAAAAACAAATTGTCAATTTGACTTTGTATTTTAAAAATGAAAAATATTTATTTTATCTTAAGCCGAAATAAATTCAAATCAATTGGTACATTTTAATTAGACAATTTCTTGTAAGTGATCCCTTTGTGTTTAAGACGTGTGTCCCACTTTATAAAATATCATATCAACTCAAAATAAATCACAATTTGTAGCATGCTATAAATACGAAGGATAAAAAATAAGAAGAATAAAAATGGGCTATAATTTTTCTGATTTTTAATTCTAAATTATTATTAATCTAGACCAATGTATTAGCATCGGCTCAAGACAATGTATAAATTTTCTGTAGCGTTAATTCTCTTTAAAAGTACTCATAAATTCTCAACCCTGCTGCATTCAAATTTGATTTGTTGATTAAAATTTAAAAACCAATAGGTAATTTTTTTTATTAAAAAAATTATTTCTTAAAAGAATTTAAAAATAATCTTTTAAAAGAATAAATATAATGGTATTTTAAAAAACTAAAATAGAAAACAATCGCGTTGTACAAGTAAATATTTGATTGTCTACAATGGTTAAAACATGTTTGGCGGTGTCTACTGTCTAGTGTGGTTTTTAAATTTCATACAATAAGGGCACAATTTTTCGAGCTATACAAATATTCAGTCTAATTTAAATTATTTATATTTTATAATATATTTTGATACATTAATCACACTTTTTATATTTTAATTTATACAGATACACTCACGTGTATTTAATACATATATATATATATATAAAATTTCTACACAGTACAAATTTATTTTTTATTCCCACACACCGTATTTGTATTTAACAACTTTACTTAATTTAATGTAAATATCTTTTATGTCCCCGGTATATTAGATTGCTTGCAAATTTACTCCTTGATTTGTTAAAATATGTCTTTCGACCTAATAAAATTATTTTAATTTTTATTCATTTTCTTAACAAATATAACAAAAGTAATACATATGATATAATACGAAATTTAATGACACGTGTCATTTTTGTCATTGTTGACAAAAATGATTGAATTCTTTAAATCTAAAACTACTATTAAATTAGTGATATTTTTTAAACAAATGAAATGTTACGGGCAAAATCTTCTAAGTCTATATTGCAAAAAAGTTTCAACTGAATGAAATAAAGTAAAATTTGAGACTATTTCTGTTAATTATAAGTTTAATTGAAAAATACAACTTCTGTTTTATTTTAAATGTGAAAATAATTAACAAATTTTAACCGTAGACCTCACAAAGAGCTCTTTTTGTCTCTTTCGAGTCACTCCTTGTCTTACCGCTGTCCGTAACCCAAAGCTGATATTATTATAAAATCAGACCCAAATACACGTTGCCACTCCCACAATACACTCAGCCATTGCCGACACTGTCTTGAGTCTTGACCCACTAGACTCTTTAATTTCGTTGTTGTGTGGATCTGGTGGTGTAGTTCAACCACACACATTTTTAAAAAAATAAATAAATAAATGCAAACAATTATTGCATTTTCAAATTAGAAAATTCAATAATTATCTTACAGATATACAACCCGACTGATCAATAAATGAGTTCTTTTCTTATTCGTTATTTTTTCTTCCACGACTATGATTATGGATTTAGAATACCCGTTAATAATATAAATAAATTGCCATAAATGAAGACAATTTTATCTTCCCTTGTATCTTCAACCACAGAGTTTGTTTCCTTCTTTTTCTTTGTTCTGAGTTCTACCCTTACTCCAGTACTGCGTTGAAGCAAATTGAAATATCATTGACTGTTTTTCCATTTATGTTTTCTGATCTGATCTCTTTCTTATTCTGCGTTATTCTGCGTTGAAGTGAATTTGAAGATTCGCTGTGTTCTGGGTAGAACAAACATGGGGATCTTGAATACAGTGATGGGTCTATTAGGTTTTGGAGTTGGGACTTCGGCTGGGCTTGTGATCGGGTACTTCATGTTCATCTATTTCCAGCCAACTGATGTCAAGGTTGGTCCCTCTTTCCCTTTCTGGATCAACATTTTTCTAACTTTGTTATTCGTATGTTTTGTTTGGTTTAAAAAGATTTGAGAAAACAAACAGTTAAGCTTGGGGTACTGTAAACTCTTGTTAGAGATATTCTAGGGTGTTTGTCCATACTTTTTTTTTTTTTTTTTCTTTTTAATGTTTTTTTTCCGTACTTTCCAAGCAAATTGATCTGTAATTTTTAGGTTCATAATCTATTTTGACTCGAGTAGAGTGGAGGGAGATCTGGTAGAAAAATGTTCATTTCATCTTGCTTGCACTTAATTCCATCATTAGACAATGCCCAAATGGGCAATAAACCGTGCAGATAAATTGGGTTTGTTTTGGCGTTTGTATTATTTGAAAGTGTTATTAGACATGAGATAGGTTATAAGAGTTAGTGTGAAAGGATGGATACAGAATAATTTTAGGTTTCTGAAACCTTGCAGCAACATAAACAAAGGGACTGTAAACTCAATTGAATTCAAATTCTGGAACTTTCCTTTGTAATCAGTGGGTTACATGGGCTTAAAAAGCTGGGTTTGGTTCGCTTTTTGGAACCGTTGATCCCATTTGAAGAGCACATGGTCTTCATGTGAAGGGACTGTGTCACATTGAAGCTTTAAGAAATTATTGTTTGCAATAGGACTGAGCAGCGGATCGAAACTGTCAATTTTTTACCAATCCAAATCCGAAGCAAATTTGAAGATATTCAATCTAAATCCGATTCGATATATACTCAATCCGAACTAATCCGAATCCGAACAGATCGAATTTTCGGATCGGATAAGTCGGATTGAGATTATAACTTATTTTAAATTATTGTTATATAAAAAATAATATATATTAACATTTAAATTTTAAATTGGTACTTCATTAAGTCAATTTATTTATTTATAGTTATAAATAAGAAAATCAAAATAATAAAAAGTATACTCTCGAATATTATTAAATTGTTATAAAAAATTTAACATTATTTTTATTTTTATTTTTAACCTAAAATAGTAATTTAATGTAAACGTGATATGTAAAATATTTAAATATAACTTATTAAAAGTAAAATATACATTTATTTATAATTTTAAAAGTAATTCAGTCCGTATCAAATTACAGCGGGTTATAAAATCTGTCAATCCGAATCCGATCCGAACGGATTGTATATTTTACAATCCAAATCCGATCCAAGTATAAAATATGTCAATCCGATCCGAATCCGAAGGATCGGATCGAATTTTTTTATTTAGTCGGATTGATCAGATTATTTGCTCACTTATTTTTGCATGGTGATAATTGACAAAGGAATGAAATGGCTATTGTTCGTTTCCAACTTTTAATGTCAAGAATTACAACTCCATTGGAATACCAATTCCTTTATGAGGATGAATATGAACTTTTAACTAGATGAGAAGAATAATTATTCTTTTACTCAAAGGGTTATGATTTTAATATGTTTTTACTAACAAGCCTCTTAATTACTAATAAAACTATTCTTATTCGCAGAGATGGGAGGTATTTTGGGAAAACTAGAAGAAAAAAATTAACGCATTCATTCTTCTTATTCCATAGTAACTACCAAACAAAGGAATATAAACGAATTGTTATTCCTATTCGATTGGTAATTCTATGTATGTGAATCAATGATGCCTTTAAGAGTTAAAGAAACTACTATTTTCAAAAGTTCAAACTTGTGGGAGATGGATCTAACCATTTGTGTTCTCTAAATACTCCCCTAAAGTGTGAGCTACTTTGTATTTGTAAATACCCATCACTTGAACATTTTTCAAGAGTAAGGCTTCTTTGTGACTTGGAAGTTCTAATTGATTTTGGGATTTCTTGTGAGAGGTATGCCTAACAATTAATTTATATTCTCTCAATAAGAAATTCTCTTTCTAAGAAGTTGCTTGGATGGCCCCTTAAATTGATAATATAAACAGATATTTTCTAGGTGTTGTTATTTTCTTAAAATTTTAATTTTGCACTTATTTTGGTGTTGTTAAGTGCTGATATGAAATACCGACCTAGGATGGATCTATATTACATTAATGCTTTAATGTTTGTATAAATTACCAGCGTCAAATTTACGCAACATGTACATGGATGTGCATACATGACCCTTTAAACTAGATGAAACTTGCAAAAACTTCAAGAAAATAAGCATGTCTAGCATCCATATATGCATCCCAAAATTTTATGATACTTGATGTCTTAAAAAGTGTCCATGTAGCTTAGGGATGGACACATTTACTTTATTAACATGAGCTAAGAAGAACATACTTTGAACATAGTTCTTTATTGAGTTTTACTTATGGTATTTATTGCATCCAGGATCCTGCTGTGCGTCCTTTGGTAGAGCAAGATACTAAAACTTTGCAGAGGATGTTTTCAGAGATACCTCAGTGGATTAAGAACCCAGATCATGATCGCGTAGGTTAATATTTAAAATTGGTAATTTTGTCCAATGCACATATGTTGTTAATGCAGTTATGGTTGACTAGCTTCTTATAAATGTTGCCTCCTTGAAGGTTGATTGGCTTAACCAATTTCTTGCAAACATGTGGCCTTATCTGGACAAGGTTTGAGTTTTGACCTTTCGAATTGAGGTGCTGTTCGTAGAATCTCTCTCACTGCTTTATAATGAGTAATATTTTCATCTTGCCAGGCAATCTGCAAAACTGCGCGGACTATAGCAAAACCTATTATTGCTGAGCAAATTCCAAAATACAAAATCGACTCTGTTGAATTTGAAACACTTACCTTGGGTTCCCTACCACCAACATTTCAAGGTTCACTTGATCCTCACTTTATTCTTGGCTTAAGAAATTTTACTACTTTAATCTAATATGATGATCCTTTTCCTGCTGTTATTCCACATGTCAGAGAAATTCATATCAAACTGAAACAATAAAGTTGTGATGCCTACCATGAACCTGCTTATCATTAGGCTCTTCTGCCAGGAGCTTACTTGCCTTTTGCTCTTTATGCAAGTTTTACTGCAACATATCTGAATTTTAAAGAGTGCTTTTTACCTGTAGCTGTTGGTTAATATCACTTATTATTATTGCTAAGTGTTTGTGTGGAAATCAGTTAGAATTAGGAAATCAGTTAGAATTTGTTGTTAGGCAGTTAGAAGATAAAACAGAAAAACAGAAAATATTTTATTTCTTTTATTCTTGATTTACTTTTGATTCATTAGTTTTGTTATATATACTTTCGTATTGAATATACTTTATCATCAGAAAATAAATAAATCAAATACAATTTTATTTTCCATATGGTATCAGAGCCTCGACTGCAAAAGCGAGAGCACAAAATCAGTTTCACCCAGCTCGTCCTCTTGTAATTTCACAAGTTTAGAAACAACACCCAAAAGTTTATTGGGTCGAAGGCGAGACTGAACCACGAAAAAAAAAAAATTTAAACAGAGTAACGACTTCGTAACCCAAATTGGAGCCGCCGACAGTCGAAAACAAAATTTTGTTTCAAGCCGCCTGTGTCCACCGTCTGTCATCGCACGGGGATCTTCGCTGTCTATTGCCAGTTCCACCATCGCAATCTCCCAGTCTCACGGCCCACCTTCTGCGCCACCATCACCTAACCGGTTCGCGCCGTCCAACAATCTGCTCCTCTGGTTCTTTTTCAGTCATAACCGTCGCAGATCTTCGCTGCTCCAGCCACTGTCGCAAGACCGATCTTCACTACAGTATTTTGCCATCACACTCACCTGCCAAAATCTCCCTCGCGAAGTCCTCTACGCTGTTCTTTCGACTCTGTGAAGCAAGAACAGTGAGTGAAAAATATAGATCGATTTTCGGGTCGTGGATTCCAACCCGAACCGGCGCTCCAAATGGGCCAAATAAGCAAGCCGCTCCAGATGGGCCGTATGGGCTGTGATAAATTTGGTTCTTTTGACAATTCTGGGCAGCAAGCATTTTTTTGTGAAAATCCCGAAAATACCCCTTATGGGCTTCTATCACGTGGCCCACCGAATACCTTTGGATATAAAAAGAGACTTTGGAGTGAACATTGTAGAAAACCCGAGCATACTAAGGAGACGTGTTGGGAAATATATGGAAAACCGGCAGATTGGAAATCGAAACAACAATACAAGGGAGGAGGATATCAAGTTTCTACTGATTCAGATGTAACAACTTTTAATCCTGAACAAAGAGAACTTAAAAGGATGTTTTCACAACTCCAGGTGATCGGTCAGTCCTCTTATGTTTCTTTTGGCTCATTAGCTCATAAAGGTATTTTTTCAACCGCCTTACTTACTACATCCAAAACTTCTTGGATTATTGACTCTAGTGCGTCAGATCACATGACTGATAATTATCTGCTTTTTTCGTCATATACACCTTGTGCTGGAAATTTAAAAGTCAAAATTGCAGATGGCACCCTTTCACCAATTGCTGGAAAGGGAATATTAAGATATCTGACTCTATCACTCTTGATTCCGTCTTGCATGTCCCAAAATTATCTTGCAACTTATTATCTGTCAGTAAATTAACCGCTCACACAAATTGCTCTGCTAAATTCGTTTCTTCATCTTGTATTTTTCAGGACCTATCATCGGGAAAAACGATTGGCAGTGCTAGAGAGAGTGAAGGCCTTTATTACTTTGAGACAGCCAATGTGAGTAAACAGAATCAAATTAAAAACTGTAATTTTGCTTCTCTCCCTAAGAATAATAATTTTTTGTTATGACACTTTAGAATGGGTCACCCTAATTTTCAGTATTTGAAACAATTGTTTCCGTCTCTTATTCAAAATAAAGAAGTATTTGATTTACAATGTGAAACGTGTGAACTTGCAAAACATCATCGTACATCATTTTCAAAATCCAAATACACGCCTTCCAAACCATTCACCCTAATCCATAGTGATTTATGGGGACCATCTCGGCATCCAAGTCGCACTCATGTCAAATGGTTTATCACTTTTATTGATGATCATACTCGTGTATGTTGGGTATATTTACTGAAAGATAAAATTGAGGTTCGAACAGTGTTTATTCATTTTCATTCCATGATATACACACAATTTCAAACACGAATTCAAATATTGCGTACTGATAACGGTACTGAGTATGTTAACCACTCTCTTAAAGATTACCTTCAAACTTATGGAATCATTCACCAAACCTCCTGTGTGTATACTCCACAACAAAATGGAGTTGCCGAACGAAAAAACAGACATCTTTTAAATGTGGCCCGGGCACACATGTTCACAACTAATATGCCAAAAATGTTTTGGGGCGATGCCGTTTTGACATTTGCCTTTCTTATAAACAGAATGCCCAGTCGTGTTCTATCCTATGAAACATCCATTGGGAAATTGAAACATTGTTTTCCAACTTCTCGCCTTATGTCAGATATTCCACTTAAGATCTTTGGTTGTACAGCATTTGTACATGTTCATCCCCACGACCGTGGAAAACTAGACCCGCGAGCCCTCAAATGTATTTTTATTGGCTACTCTCCTACTCAAAAAGGCTACCGATGTTATGACCCCGCCACCAAAAATGTCCTCACTAGCCTTGATGTCACCTTTTTTGAGACCACACCCTATTATCCTTCCAAAACTCCTCTTCAGGGGGAGAATATGAACTCGGAAGATCAGTTTTGCTTTTTTGACATTTCACTTCCTAGTACCTCCTTCCAAAATAATACCAGTCTCTCCTTACCAAATACAATCCCTACAACTCACATGGAACCTGTTACACCAAATCATTCTAATGTGCCATCTACAGAAACCTATTTAGATTCAGGGGGAGACGCAGAGTTATAGATAGATAAGGAGATACTTGTTTACTCAAGGAGGCCAAAATCAAAGTACAAAGGGAGAATCACTCTCAACACACTACAAGAGTCCAACTCGGTGATGGATCCTATCCTTGAGCCCTCTTTGAATCCAGGTAACTCTAATTCCTTTGATGATTTACCTATTGCACTCAGAAAACAACCTCGATCTTGTACTTTTCACCACTAACCTTGACAGGATCGTAATTTCCAAAAATATTGATGAAGCTTGGAAAATTCTCGAGTGGAGGAATGCAGTAATGGAAGAATTACGGGCTCTAGAAAAAAATGAAACTTGGGATGTAGTGGACTTACCTAAAGGTAAGAAACCAGTTGGGTGCAAGTGAGTTTTTACTGTAAAGTATAAAGCTGATGGAACTGTCGAACGTTACAAAGCTCGTCTAGTGGCTAAAGGGTTCACTCAGACTTATGGGATCGACTACACTGAGACATTTGCCCCAGTTGCAAAGCTGAACACTGTTAGAGTATTACTATTATTAGCAGCAAACTTGGAGTGGACTCTCCAACAGTTGGACATAAAAAATGCCTTCCTTAATAGAATATTAGACGAGAAAATTTTTAAGAAATTACCTCCAGGATTTTGTGAAGGTAGTCAACAAAATGCGGTGTGCAAAGTAAACAAGTCTCTCTACGGACTTAAGCAGTCACCACGAGCGTGGTTTGATAGATTTACAAAAGTGATAAAGGATCAAGGCTACCAACAGGGTCAATCAGATCACACAATGTTTTTTAAACACTCCTCAGATGGTTTAAAAACAATCCTGATTGTTTATGTAGATGACATAATACTAACAGGAGATAATCTGCTCGAAATAGAAATACTCAAAAAAGTCCTTGCCACAGAGTTTGAAGTCAGAGACTTAGGACAAATGCGATACTTCTTGGGAATGGAAATTGCAAGATCCAAAAAGGGCATTAGTGTCTCACAACGAAAATATGTTCTGGATCTTCTAAATGAAACAGGTATGCTTGGGAGCAAACCAAGTGACACTCCTATTGAAACAGGAAAGAGAATGGAACATGATGAAGAATCAGTTGACAAAGAAAGGTACCAAAGATTGGTTGGGAGACTAATCTATCTATCACATACAAGACCTGATATTGCATTTGCGGTAAGTGTAGTAAGTCAACATATGCACTCTCCGAAAGAAAGCCACCTAGAAGCAGTGTACAAAATTTTAAGATATCTTAAAGGCTCTCCTGAAAAAGGCCTTTTCTTCAAAAAAAACAGATCACAGAAGAACAGAAATTTTTTCAGATGCTGATTGGGCTGATTCAATTGAAGACAGAAGATCCACTACTGGGTACTGTACCTTTGTATGGGGAAACCTAGTTACATGGAGAAGTAAAAAGCAAAATGTAGTAGCTAGAAGTAGTGCTGGAGCAGAATTTAGAGCGGTTGCACAAGGAATTTGTGAAGGATTATGATTGAAGAAACTTCTAGAAGAACTACAAGTAGAGGCTAAGATTCCACTCAAAGTTTACTGTGATAATAAGGTTGCAATCAACATCTTTCTTAACCCAGTCCAACATGATCGGACTAAACACATCGAAGTTGATAGACATTTTATCAAAGAGAAGGTTGAGAATGGTATTATTTGTATGACCTACATTCCTACACGAAAACAAACTGCAGATATTTTCACTAAAGGGCTTCCGCGTTAGAATTTCGATGATTTCGTAAACAAGTTGGACATGATCGATATCTATGCACCAACTTATGAGGGAGTGTGGAAATCAGTTAGAATTAGGAAATCAATTAGAATTTGTTGTTAGGCAGTTAGAAGATAAAACAGAAAAACAGAAAATATTTTATTTCTTTTATTCTTGATTTACTTTTGATTCATTAGTTTTGTTATATATACTTTCGTATTGTATATACTTTATCATCAGAAAATAAATAAATCAAATACAATTTTATTTTCCATAGTTTGTTTTGCCTACGAGATTATACTCTCCTCAATATTTGTATGTCTCAGTCTGTTACCATTCTGTTTCCACTTGTTTGAACTTACTAATGGATGGTCATGTTTGGTTTCCTCATATATCAGGAATGAAAGTTTATGGGACTGATGACAAGGAGTTGATAATGGAGCCATCATTGAAGTGGGCGGGCAATCCAAACATCATTGTTGCAGTAAAAGCATTTGGGTTGAGAGCCACGGTTCAGGCAAGCAAAAGATATTTTTGCAACCATTGGCTACTTGTCAAACAGTAGTAACTTATGACATTAATATCCTTACTCCACCATCCCCCCTCCTCAAGTCTCTCTCTGTTGCACACGCACACACATACACGTTTCTAGTAATATGTCCACAAGGTTGTTGCATCATTTCTAGATTACTGAATCTTTCTAGTATTTCAGGTGGTTGATTTGCAAGTATTTGCCACTCCACGAATCACTTTGAAGCCCTTGGTTCCATCATTTCCTTGTTTTGCAAAAATATGTGTCTCTCTAATGGAAAAGGTGAGGTCCTGTGATCGTGCTTCAAATTTCTAATTGTTGTTGACAACTAGCCATAATAACTTTTTAAAACATGAAATTTTTTGAGTCAGCTATCTTCTGCATTATCACTTGATCAAAGTTCCCTTAAATCTGGCAGACACTCTCCTGTCAGCTGTTTTCATTTCGCTGCATATTTTTTGTTTGACATTTCTGTCAAATTTGATTTCTTCCGTATGGACTTTCAATTTGTTTTGCAGCCACATGTTGACTTTGGATTGAAGCTGTTTGGTGCAGACGTTATGTCTATTCCTGGCCTGTATAGATTTGTCCAGGTAGTAAATTTTTTTTTCTCATGGTACCCAGTTAACTAGTGGCCTTTTCATGCAATTAATCTGAAATTTTTGCCATGTAATATGAATCTTGTTCACTATAAGGTGTTTTCTTTAATGCTATAACTTTCTTATCCCTGGGAAAATTATGTTCTAAGTCCATGTTACCCTCTCTTTCCTCAGGAGATTATTAGAGATCAAGTGGCCAATATGTATCTGTGGCCCAAAACCCTAGAAGTAGAAATTATGGATCCGGCAAAGTAAGTTCATTGGCTCCTCTTATTCTTCCTTTTCATATTAGATGTGAAGCTTATTGTTAGTATTTTACTTAATTTTGGCAGAGCCATGAAAAGACCCGTTGGGATTCTCGATGTAAAGGTTCTAAAAGCAATGAATCTTAAAAAGAAAGATCTTTTTGGGGCATCAGACCCTTATGTCAAACTCAAATTGACTGAGGACAAGCTTCCTTCTAAGAAAACATCAGTAAAACACAAAAACTTGAACCCGGAGTGGAATGAAGAATTTCATTTTGTAGTTAAAGACCCAGGAACTCAAGCACTAGAGCTAATTGTTTATGACTGGGAAAAGGTATTGGTCTTTGAATGTGATGGCATTGATCTCCCACTCTCACTTATCATCCAGTTTTAGTTGTGTAAGGGCATTATCCATTATTCCAATCAAGGTTTCTCTTAACTAGGTTCCTCTTATTTAGGTTGGCAAACACGATAAGATGGGTTTGAATGTTGTTCCATTGAAAGATCTTACTCCTGATGAGCCTAAAGTTGTTACCCTTGACATACTAAAAAACATGAACCCAAACGATGCTCAAAATGACAAGTTACGTGGAAAGCTCGTTGCTGAATTTGTTTATAAACCGTTTAAGGTAGATGAAATGCCTGGAGATGTAGATTCAAATTCTGTACAAAAGGCCCCTGAAGGAACACCTGCAGGAGGTGGCGTGCTTGTAGTAATAGTTCATGAAGCTGAAGATGTAGAAGGAAAGCATCATACAAATCCATATGTCCGATTAATTTTCCGGGGAGAGGACAAGAAAACAAAGGTAAATTGTAAAAGATACCCTTAATTGTTATTCCTATTTTGTGCAAGTTTCGCTTTGTTTGCTTGAAATTTTGTAGTTAAGTTTACCTGCTACTCACTGTATCCTCAGAAACATTTTTGTTTTCTTTGATAATATCCTCAGAAACATATTTATTTGTCAAACAACCTCTTTCTGTTCTCTTTTTTTCCAAAAACACATTTACACAACTCAGAAATGAGAATTCCAAATATGCTATACAAATTCAAATCAAATATGCCTTTACAAATCAAATGCAAGCAGAGAGGGATAGACTAGGATCAAAATTCGAGCAAGGCCAATTTGTATAAAATTAGCAAGGAATTGATTTCATATGTGATTACTCATCTTTTTGTTCTTCATGAATTTATATGCTATTATTTGGTAAGACAATTTATTGGCCATGCTATAATCCTTCCATGAATACAGGGTAATTTTAACCTAACCTTTTGCTACAGACTACACCTTTTCAGAATGTTTGAGTTGCTTTATATTGAATGTTCTCCAAAAAGGTTGAGTTTGTATGTCATCATTTGATATATTAAGTTACAATTGTGTTTCACATTCATCTTCTAGCCCGTGAAGAAGAATCGCGATCCAAGATGGGATGAGTCGTTTACATTTATGCTAGAGGAACCTCCTACAAACGATAAAATCCGCGTGGAAGTCCTCAGTAACTCATCAAGGATAGGCTTGCTACATCCCAAGGTACATTTTTCGCAAAATTCCTTATATTACCACCTTAATTTTAAGTATTTGCTTATTATTAAATTTGGAGCCCCATAATAGCATTTTGACTTGTACATAATTGAATTGATCCTACAAAAGCATGTTAGCTTGTACATAAGTGTACGTATTTAGTTTATGTACACTTTATTTACAAATAACATGTTATTTTGGGACCAATTTAATTATGTACATAATGTACATGCTATTTAAGGTTATTATTATTGTTATTTTGTGTAATAAATAAATTTATTTAAATCAGGAAACTCTGGGTTATGTCGATATAAGACTTGCTGATGTTGTGAGCAACAAAAGAATCAACGAGAAGTACAATCTGATTGACTCAAAGAACGGAAAGATACAAATTGAGATGCAATGGAGAACATCTTGAGACCATTGGAAAAACAGATTTTATGGAGTTAGAACTAATCAGTCCTAGTCTATAGGCCTGATTAAATATGCTCCAATACTCTTACCATTTATGGCTTTTTTTTTTTCTGGTGTCTGTTTTACAGGAATTAAGATCTTGTTTAATGGAGAAACTTAGAGGTGTGAGACCTTAAAAGGGACAAAATGTGGAAGAAATATAGAAATTTCTTGTAGTGAAATTGAGTAGGACTTCTTAGTATGCTTATTGTAACAATTGAAACTCGTTGTGGATAACACATTGATCTGAAGGCTACCTTCTGAATTGCTTTTTGCAATGTAGACCTGGCTTGGCTGTACAATGAGACAATAATGATGCCTTCTTCTGTGATTGTGATTTTTGTGTTGACAAAACTTCGTATTTGGGGCCTGTGAAGTTTTCCCATCATATGAGCAACCACTTTCTTCCATATTGACTTGACCAACTTTGGTATTTTCCAGACGCATGGTACTAATGATTGGGCTTGACAAATAAAAAGGCCAACATCATTTAAGTATTTAGAATGTCTCGTTCAA
The DNA here is from genome assembly GCA_029378325.1 of Elaeagnus macrophylla. NCBI lineage: Eukaryota > Viridiplantae > Streptophyta > Magnoliopsida > Rosales > Elaeagnaceae > Elaeagnus > Elaeagnus macrophylla. Next base: position 10,609,518 of record CM055649.1, on the reverse strand, counting down.
ATAGCAAAAAAAAATATTCAATAAAACTATTATACATGAATATTTAAATAATAAAAATATTATTATATTATTATTTTCTAAATCTTCTCAAATCGTATGGCATAGACTTCTTGCAATTATTTTGATGATTTTGAAATCAATGTAAATTTGAAAATAATGATTTTAATTCATGATTTTTAATTTTTTTTAGTAATTTTTCAATCGGGTATATTTAGTAACAATTTTTTATATTAATTTTCATATTTTTAAAGAATTATTACCAAAATATAGAAGGATTCATAAATTTTTAAAAAGATGATTTATTGATCTTTTTTTTTTTTTTTCATTTTCACCCAACATGTTTTTTTTTTTAAAGTAAATCTAGTATTGTAACTCTTATGTATGAATACCAAAAGAAAATAATAAGAAACTCAAAATTTATAAATAATAACTAAAAATTCCTTTATTTTTAAAGTTTTTTTTTTTTATAAAAATTTAATAAAAGATCATTACAACCAACTTTTTTTTTTTTTTTTTTTTCATTACAACCGATTTTGATTGTTCTTTTTTTTTTGGGTTATATGCTGTCATGACCCCCTATTTATTAAAAATCTGATATGACCCCCTCCACTTGATTTTTTTACATATTGTGACAAAAATGCCCTTAATAACCCCTCAGTTGGACGACTGTCCAACTCACTTCAACAGAGTTGGACATGTGTCCAACTGAAAACCAGAGGAGTATATTTTAGATGACACATATGTCCACTCGTCGGAGCTCAGTTGGACAGTCGTCCAACTAATCAAATTTTGACCGACCGGCGACCCCACTCGCCGGAGCCGAGTTGGACATATGTCCAACTAGACTGCTCAGAATAACCCCTCAGTTGGACGTATGTCCAACTCATCTTAACAGAGTTGGACACATGTCCAACTGAAAACCAGAGGAGTATATTTTAAAGGACACATATGTCCACTCGCCGGAGCTCAGTTGGACACATGTCCAACTGATCAAATTTTGATTGGCCGGCGATTCCACTCGCCGGAGCTCAGTTGGACATATGTTCAATTAAAATCAGAGAGCTTATTTCAACATGGTAGGACGCACGTCCAACTAAAAACAGCTTATTTCAACAGAGTTGGACGTATGTCCAACTAGACTGCTCAGAATTGGACGACTGTCCAACTGATCAAATTTTGACCGGCCGGCAACCCCACTCATCGGAGCCGAGTTGGACATGTGTCCAACTGAAAACCAGAGCACAGCGATCATGATAAACTACTAAAATACTAACGATAAATTGATAAACAATAAGCTTGTAATCACAAACAATAAACAATAAACTGCTAAAATACTAACGATCATGATCTGTAAAATTTAGCAATAAGCGATTAAACTTTCAACTGGCCACAAATGAAGGATTTAAAAATAACAGAACAATAAACCGATCCGAGTTCTTTGTCGGTCCAAGAATGATAGATCGAAACTTTTGATTTCATTCTAAATCTTCAATCCAATGTTGGTGCAAGAATACTGTAAACAGAGAGATACAATTTCTGATTACATCATAGCTGAAGATAGAGAAATAAAAAAAGGCAGAAATATAATTATTTGAAAGCAGATCAAGCAAATATGATCAACAATCTAATAACCATCGGCATGTGGTTAATTATTGCCTGGATTTCAGATTGGCAACTGACCTTCGGCGCCAGTAATCGCATTATCCCAATTCTCAAGGCCCTTCCTCGTCGTCGCTGCCGGAGCTCTGCATCGCTGTCGGACCAGATGCCTCCTGTTTCGCCATCAAAGAAGAGGAGATCGGTGTGGAGGAGAGAGCAGAAGCTTCAGATCCATTTGACTCTGTTTTTTCCCCTGTTTTCTCACCACAACTAGACCTCGATTTCTTTAGACCCAAAATAAAGATCCGAAACTTGGTAGCCGATTTCAAGAACGAACTAGGGGACTGAGTCGGCTTGGAGTTATCTTCATCGTCGGAGAAGGCAACTGCAAGAAGATGGAGGTTGAGAAAATGCGAGAGGATGGAGACCAAAATTGATGGCGCTGTTCAGTCTCTGAACAATGGGTTCGGTATATCTCTACTCTAATCGTTTCTTTTTCTTCGATCTAACTAAAGGGATGGAAAAATAGGGGTAAATTTGGAATATATAAATTAGTGTCCATTTTAGATTAAAAATAACAAAAAGGGGTTATATGAGCCTATTTCCCTCTTTTTTTTTTTAATTAGTAAGTAAAAATGGTTATTTATTATAAAAATATATATATAATTAATTATTTAATTATAAATTATTATCAAAGATGAAATCTGATAATTGATATTTAGTTAATAAAGCAGGAATGTGGCAGATAACCAAGCATCAAGTTTGATTCTAATGTCACTAACACAGACAAGAATGTCAAATATATATATATTTTTTTTCACTTTAACATCGAAATGTTAGTTCTGGTTCATCTAAATCGTTTTCTAGATTAATTTTTTAAAACGAAAGTCCTTTATAAAAATCCATATTAGACATTAAAATAATATACTACTATTAATTGTTGTAAACGAATATTACTTACCTAATATATTCTAATTTTACAATAATAATTCATCCACTTGAGTCGTGCCCTATACAAAAAAAAGTATTCCACCAGGCTTCTCAAAATTGTCGTCCTTTGCTTTGCTACAGAGAAAGACCATCCAAAAATCGACGAATCTAACAACTTTGTCAACGTATTTTTGAAATGCTTAAATGGGTTTTGATTGTCCTTACTTCAGGAAAACTATAAATAAATAAAAAAATAAAAAAACAATCTTTATTCTCCATATCACTTGGGCCACTTGGTTTTCAGAATTCCCCCACTCAACATTTGTTTGAGAATATGAATTTGTTCTCCACAAACCATACCCCTATTTGAAAGAATAAATTTTTCTTTTCTAGGCACAAATCAGATGATCTCTTTACATACAATGAGACAATAATGATGCCTTCTTCTGTGATTGTGATTTTTGTGTTGACAAAACTTCGTATTTGGGGCCTGTGAAGTTTTCCCATCATATGAGCAACCACTTTCTTCCATATTGACTTGACCAACTTTGGTATTTTCCAGACGCATGGTACTAATGATTGGGCTTGACAAATAAAAAGGCCAACATCATTTAAGTATTTAGAATGTCTCGTTCAAATAGCAAAAAAAAATATTCAATAAAACTATTATACATGAATATTTAAATAATAAAAATATTATTATATTATTATTTTCTAAATCTTCTCAAATCGTATGGCATAGACTTCTTGCAATTATTTTGATGATTTTGAAATCAATGTAAATTTGAAAATAATGATTTTAATTCATGATTTTTAATTTTTTTTAGTAATTTTTCAATCGGGTATATTTAGTAACAATTTTTTATATTAATTTTCATATTTTTAAAGAATTATTACCAAAATATAGAAGGATTCATAAATTTTTAAAAAGATGATTTATTGATCTTTTTTTTTTTTTTCATTTTCACCCAACATGTTTTTTTTTTTAAAGTAAATCTAGTATTGTAACTCTTATGTATGAATACCAAAAGAAAATAATAAGAAACTCAAAATTTATAAATAATAACTAAAAATTCCTTTATTTTTAAAGTTTTTTTTTTTTATAAAAATTTAATAAAAGATCATTACAACCAACTTTTTTTTTTTTTTTTTTTTTCATTACAACCGATTTTGATTGTTCTTTTTTTTTTGGGTTATATGCTGTCATGACCCCCTATTTATTAAAAATCTGATATGACCCCCTCCACTTGATTTTTTTACATATTGTGACAAAAATGCCCTTAATAACCCCTCAGTTGGACGACTGTCCAACTCACTTCAACAGAGTTGGACATGTGTCCAACTGAAAACCAGAGGAGTATATTTTAGATGACACATATGTCCACTCGTCGGAGCTCAGTTGGACAGTCGTCCAACTAATCAAATTTTGACCGACCGGCGACCCCACTCGCCGGAGCCGAGTTGGACATATGTCCAACTAGACTGCTCAGAATAACCCCTCAGTTGGACGTATGTCCAACTCATCTTAACAGAGTTGGACACATGTCCAACTGAAAACCAGAGGAGTATATTTTAAAGGACACATATGTCCACTCGCCGGAGCTCAGTTGGACACATGTCCAACTGATCAAATTTTGATTGGCCGGCGATTCCACTCGCCGGAGCTCAGTTGGACATATGTTCAATTAAAATCAGAGAGCTTATTTCAACATGGTAGGACGCACGTCCAACTAAAAACAGCTTATTTCAACAGAGTTGGACGTATGTCCAACTAGACTGCTCAGAATTGGACGACTGTCCAACTGATCAAATTTTGACCGGCCGGCAACCCCACTCATCGGAGCCGAGTTGGACATGTGTCCAACTGAAAACCAGAGCACAGCGATCATGATAAACTACTAAAATACTAACGATAAATTGATAAACAATAAGCTTGTAATCACAAACAATAAACAATAAACTGCTAAAATACTAACGATCATGATCTGTAAAATTTAGCAATAAGCGATTAAACTTTCAACTGGCCACAAATGAAGGATTTAAAAATAACAGAACAATAAACCGATCCGAGTTCTTTGTCGGTCCAAGAATGATAGATCGAAACTTTTGATTTCATTCTAAATCTTCAATCCAATGTTGGTGCAAGAATACTGTAAACAGAGAGATACAATTTCTGATTACATCATAGCTGAAGATAGAGAAATAAAAAAAGGCAGAAATATAATTATTTGAAAGCAGATCAAGCAAATATGATCAACAATCTAATAACCATCGGCATGTGGTTAATTATTGCCTGGATTTCAGATTGGCAACTGACCTTCGGCGCCAGTAATCGCATTATCCCAATTCTCAAGGCCCTTCCTCGTCGTCGCTGCCGGAGCTCTGCATCGCTGTCGGACCAGATGCCTCCTGTTTCGCCATCAAAGAAGAGGAGATCGGTGTGGAGGAGAGAGCAGAAGCTTCAGATCCATTTGACTCTGTTTTTTCCCCTGTTTTCTCACCACAACTAGACCTCGATTTCTTTAGACCCAAAATAAAGATCCGAAACTTGGTAGCCGATTTCAAGAACGAACTAGGGGACTGAGTCGGCTTGGAGTTATCTTCATCGTCGGAGAAGGCAACTGCAAGAAGATGGAGGTTGAGAAAATGCGAGAGGATGGAGACCAAAATTGATGGCGCTGTTCAGTCTCTGAACAATGGGTTCGGTATATCTCTACTCTAATCGTTTCTTTTTCTTCGATCTAACTAAAGGGATGGAAAAATAGGGGTAAATTTGGAATATATAAATTAGTGTCCATTTTAGATTAAAAATAACAAAAAGGGGTTATATGAGCCTATTTCCCTCTTTTTTTTTTTAATTAGTAAGTAAAAATGGTTATTTATTATAAAAATATATATATAATTAATTATTTAATTATAAATTATTATCAAAGATGAAATCTGATAATTGATATTTAGTTAATAAAGCAGGAATGTGGCAGATAACCAAGCATCAAGTTTGATTCTAATGTCACTAACACAGACAAGAATGTCAAATATATATATATTTTTTTCACTTTAACATCGAAATGTTAGTTCTGGTTCATCTAAATCGTTTTCTAGATTAATTTTTTAAAACGAAAGTCCTTTATAAAAATCCATATTAGACATTAAAATAATATACTACTATTAATTGTTGTAAACGAATATTACTTACCTAATATATTCTAATTTTACAATAATAATTCATCCACTTGAGTCGTGCCCTATACAAAAAAAAGTATTCCACCAGGCTTCTCAAAATTGTCGTCCTTTGCTTTGCTACAGAGAAAGACCATCCAAAAATCGACGAATCTAACAACTTTGTCAACGTATTTTTGAAATGCTTAAATGGGTTTTGATTGTCCTTACTTCAGGAAAACTATAAATAAATAAAAAAATAAAAAAACAATCTTTATTCTCCATATCACTTGGGCCACTTGGTTTTCAGAATTCCCCCACTCAACATTTGTTTGAGAATATGAATTTGTTCTCCACAAACCATACCCCTATTTGAAAGAATAAATTCTTTCTTTTCTAGGCACAAATCAGATGATCTCTTTACATACAATTAAGAACCTAATTTTGGGAGCATCCCACTTCCATTAATAATTAATTTCCTTAAAAAGGATCTATAAAAAGAGTCACCTTTTTTTTTTTTTAATAAACTTACAATCACACGATCAATAAACAAATATAAATAAATAATAGAAAAATTACCAAAAATAACGCTCATAAAATTTATAGTAACAAAACTAGCACCTCTAATAATATTAAACGTTCAATTTCAACGCAAAATATTGAACGTTCAATATTAAATGGGTCTAATTAAATAAATGTTCAAAGAAAAATGGCATATTAATTATTATTTTTAATTGTAAAAATATAAATTTAAATACAAGGGGTGCTAGTTTTGTTATTATAAATTTTTGGGGGTTAATTTTATTATTTTTCGGTAATAATATTACTTTTAAACCAAAGTCCACAAGTTGGCTCGCTGAGTTTAATTAATTATAGAGGGTTCAAAACATAGACACTATTAGATGCAGGTAGGGTTTTTAATTCATACAGTTTAATTCGAGTCAGTATTAATAAGCTTCAACATAAACTAAATAAGAATGGGTTAATTTAAATTAATTTAAATTATTAATTATATATATTTTTTAATTAATTGATCTTTTTTATACATAAAAAAATCTTGTTTAATATTAAAACTTAATCAATAAGCATTACATATCGTAAAATTATTATAAAGTTATTTATATTATTTGTATTATTTAAAATAAATAATAGTTATAGATTATAACACTAGGATGAAATATTTGAGTATTTTCTTAATCAAAATCAAATCTATAATTAATCCTAAAAGCTTATAATATAAAATTAACTATAAAAAAATTGTGAAAAATCATTCAATTTGACTGTTTTTCTTATAAGAATTTGATTGGGTTGAAAAAATAACAGCAAACACATAATATATATTTGTTTTGGTCTCTTTTATAAAATTTTATTTTATTATATTTTGACTAATGAGTTTATTACTCGAAGTCATGCCTATTATTTTGTTCTTCCTATTATTTGAACCAAAATTTAATTTGATTTATATTATTTAATTCAAAGTAGGACAAATTTATATCCCTATATCTAATAATTTCTCTATTTTTAAAACCATGTGTAATTAATTAAACTCAGCGAGTCAACTCGTGAGAGATATTCAAGAAGACAACAGATTTGAAGGCCCCATAACTGTTGGAAACTCATTAATCAGTTTAATGAGAGAAAAATACAAACAGAGTAGACTTTTTGCACAGCCAAAAACTAAAATGTAGTCAGAGAGGAGAAACTTTGAACTATGCGTTTGGGAAGAAAAAAACCCCGACAGGCTTTGTGGTCTGTCTGTAGTCTTTACCCCGAAAATACCCCAAGCCCTTAAGATTATATTATCCAAACCTTCACGTTGCGTACATATTAGTATAGAATTTAATTGTATTGCATTATAATTAATTAATATAGTTTTTCGTAAAGTTTATATAGTGTAGTTCAAAAAAGGACAATATATGACAATTTTAAAATTAAAATGCCCATTTTTTTTAATAATTAACTAGATTATAAATATTTAATTTAATAATATAAAGCTAAATTTTATGAGTAATTTGATATTTTTTATTTAAAATATTATGTAATTAATTTTTTTAAAATTTTATTACATATCAAAATAATTTCATTGTAAAATTTCATTTATTTATTTTTATTTTATTTTTACATTTTAAAAATAAAAAACTCTTATTTTTAGTTTGAATGTAAGAAAAAGTAAATACTCATAATTTTATAATTAAAATTCAGACTTGATCTAATACAATTTAGAGTCACATGTTTATTTCTTACACTTTTTCTATTTTTATAAAAATAAAGAGCTAAAATTAACATGTTCTACCAGATATCCGTTACAGTTACTTGCAAAAATCTTTGTTTTTAGCATGGGTGGAGCTTCTTGAGGTTACATGGGGCTATAATTCAGGCAATTTTTAAAAAAAAAAAAAAAATTAATTACACATATATTTAGTATTAAATAAATATTTTATTTATAGTTCTATATTATGTCTAATTTTTGTATATATATTTTAGTATATATTAATAATATTTATATGAAAATGACATGAATTATAAATAAAGCGATTAAATATGTACTCATATTTTTATTTATTTAATAACTATTAGTAACAGAAATAAAATTATAGTCATATATTAAATAAAAATTCTTCTTAAATGTGATAATCTATAAAAAAAAAAATTAAATCTTTAACTTTAAAATTAACATTATAAAAATAAAATTAAAACAAATAAGCATATAAATAAGCTTCAAATTAAAGTTTTTAAATTTTTATAATTTATATTGTCAAAATTTATTATATTTTGTTTCAACTTTAATTTTAAATTTATTTAATATTATATTATTTGACATTTTATTTTAATAATTTTTTTTAGAAATTATTTGAAATTTTTTTATATGAAATTTTTATATTTATTTTGTTCTTAGTTTTTCATTCAATTTTATTTTCATTAACCAATTTTATATTATTTATGGACATATATTTTAAAATATAGTCTCAAGCTTAAAATTTTAAATCATATTTTATTTTTTATATTTTCATGTTTTTTTTAGTTTTAGTTTTAATATCTATAAATTTTGATGTGTTTAATTAAGTTTTTTATTTGCTTAGATTCTTCGTTGATAAATTTATTTTATACACAAATGATATTAATACTTATTAATTTATTATATTTTTGTTATAAATTAATTATAATGTAAAGCTCTATATTTTTTGAGCTAATTCTATATTTTTATTATAAAATGATATGAAAAATTTAATTCTAAATTAAGTATAATTTAATATAATTTCTATTAATTATAAATTATGATGTATTTTTTATTTTTTAATATTTTAATAAAAAAATTTACTTTATATAAAAATTAAATTTTAGTTCTCCCTCAAAAAATATTTGGCTGTACCATTGCTTTTTTGTGAGTCAAAACTTCTATATAAGTGTATAATTTTTATTTTATATGATAAAACATAAATTAACATACAAATGCATGAATTTATAAAAATTAACGGTTAAAATTTTTAATACTATATAGTAACATACAATAAAAATAAATACTGCAACCATTTTATGCCATCCCACTTGAGGTGGTTAAGTACTTAAATAGTGTATGAATTAAACTTTTCATCAAAGAGTTTAGTTTTTATTTTTTATAGTCTTGAATGTGCATACAAATATATATATATATATATATATATATATTTTTATACGCGTGCGAATAAATCAGCTGCGCAATTTGTGTTGAGCAACAGGGTCAATGTTTGAAATTAAACCATTAGTTTTGCTATTTTCTTGTTAAATAACAGAAAAAATGGGCTCTTTAAAAGTTTATTAACTTGGAGATGTGATATACTGATGGGACCTGTGTCAACTGAATGTCATATAAATTATTTGAATTGATTTAGTGGAATAGTCTAATTATTAGTTGAAAAATTAAATCAACATTTACCATCAATGCCCTTATTGCCTAACGTTTTAAAATTTAAAGGAAAAAAATCATATTTTAAAATCATTTTTGTAAGTATCTTATTTTTTAAGTTGAACGTCTTAGTTCATTTTTCTTTGGAGCATGTAAGCCGGTTGTTAATTGACAAAAATAAAAATGAAAAAATGAGTCTTTTAAGGAAAAAAAAAATATATTAAAACTAAAATAATAATATTATCACAATTATTTTTATTATTATTAAAATAAAAATATATAAATAATCTATTATCTTTATAATTAACATTTTAGTGTCACTATTGTAAGAAAATTGTGTCATTATTAAAAATTTATTGTTAAATTGAGTTATGACATTACCTCCACCCCAAAACTAAATCTTAATGTGCTAATTGAATCATATTATTTTCATTTTGTTCCTTAAAATTAAGTCATGTAATTATTTTTTTCATATTATTTTTCGCCAATGGTCATTATAAACCTTATATGTTTTACCTTGATAGTAGGGGTGACTCAATGTGCACATAGGAATGAGGCAAAATATTTATATAGGCATATATATCGGACTAATAGCAAGTATACTTTTGATTATTTTCATCACTAATTAAATTTTTCTTAACTTCGATTAACACAAACAACACAAGAGTGATCCAATAATATCAAACTTTCAACACAACATCCAATATAAAAGAGCCCTATTTTTTTATTGCATTCCTTTCTCTAACTCTAATGTGTATTTCCACTCTCATATGAATGCTTAATCTTAGAAAACCAAATGTATAGCATAAGTGTCGAACTTAATACGAATCATAAGCTTTCAAATCTCAAAAGACAAGCTTTAAAGATAATAATATACATAATTTACTTATAAATCTCACATATGTTTAATCAATATGAGACAATATATTTAACAATAGAAGTTTCTATTGTCTAATATCATATTACTCATATGAATTTCTGCACCCTAACTTAAAAAAAAGTTCTTATGTGTAATTTATCGAGAAAAATATAATATTTATCACGTTCCTGTGCCACCTTATTTAATTTCATTCCAAAATTCCATCAAAAAGCCATAATCGAACGTTGCTCAATATTTGATCAATCCATATAGGTGGCTCGATTGTCAATGAGGGCAACTAGGCGCAAGCCATTTTCTTGCGTTTCCATAATTGAACATAACCTACATATCTCTTTTCACTAAAATCTAAATCCAATATGTGACACCAATCATTCTACAGGCTGCTTAAGCCTCACTCTTCATAATTGCATCTCCTTTATATGTTAACTTTTTGTCCATTTTTCACTAGTATTTAACTTCATAATTCGTGGTAAATTTATATAATTAAACATAAATATACATGTAAAAATTGTCTGTAAATTATTTTTCGATAATCACCTAAAACATGCTTGAGTTTTGCATTATTCTACCATTTAGTTTAAGTTGTAAGAATTTTATAATAAAAATTTGGTAAAATAATGAGAAGAAAGTGTGACGCGTGAAAAAAATTAATTTATATAGAAATATACATGGATATGTAAATGAAAAAATTAGAAAGAAAGAAAAAGAAGTGAATAGTGCACTAAAATATATTATAAAATATAGATATATTAAATTATATTGTGAATATTTTTTTATGGTGAACTAAATTTACCACTTTACCCTATTATTTTTCTTCAATTGGAGTAAATTGGAATACTAAAGGACGTCATTCTACATAATATGAAGTAATTAGTCTGATTTTATCAGTAAGTTTATATGCACATAATCAATTATTAATTAAATTTAAAATTGAAAACACGTGAGAAAATAATCGAGAAGACCATAAATATAAATAAACAACTCTATAGTCTAACTGTGTAGTACTACTCTAGTATGGTGGTATAATTATTGGTGCCTTAGTACTTATATTAAATTATTTATTATTATTCAAATTTTTAATTGATATTTTAAAAATACTTCAATTTTTAATTTGATACACTTTTAGTTAAAAATTAATAATATATATATCACATAATAATTTGATAATTTAAATTTTATTATTATTACTCTTTAAGTTTTGGGTTAAAATTGTATTGTAATTTTGGGTGATACATTAATCTTATAATTTTTAAAATAAGTTAATTTAGTTCTATAAAAAAAAAAAAATTATCAATTAAATTTAAATTTTAAAAAATTTGAAATTTTTTTAAGAAGTAAAATAGGTAATCTTAAAAATAATAATAATAATAATAACCAAAAAAAATTACATTCCTTCTTCCACAATTTTAATTTTTAATTATTTAATTTTATTTTTTAATAAATTATTTAATTTTTTTATTTAAATTTTATAAATAAAATCTAATATTTTACTTATTTTACATACGAACATACCATATGAGCTAAATATAATATTAATTTATTCTCATAATTGTTGTTTCATCCATTTCTTATTAGTCTAAATATTTTATGAGCTAAATATAATATTAATTTATTCTCATAATTGTTGTTTCATCCATTTCTTATTAGTCTAAATATTTAATCCTAATTTGTCTAAATCCTAGTATTTTTTGTTTTATTTAATTTTTTATTTTTTAATAATTTTCTATTTTATCCTTAAAAAAATTAATTTTTTTAAATTTGGACTTAATTGACCATTTTAAAATTACAAAATTAAATTACTCACTCAAAAAGTTATAAGACTAATGTCTTACTTACCTAAAGTTGTGGCATATTTTGATGTGCTTCTTTTAAAAGTTGTTTTAAGATAAGTAATTTAAAATAAAGTAGTTTTGTCAAAAGTATTTTTAAGAGAAATATTTAAGTGTGTGAGATGAAAATGTTATAAGTAATTTTGAATAAAATTTTGATAATTATTATATAATAAGAGCATAGATTTAAAAATTATTTCTCCAAAAATAAAGTATTACTTATCTTGAGAGTTTAAATAGTATTTTTCAAACATTTTTAAAGCTTAAATAGTATTTTTCAATCCTTTTAAAGCACTTCATAAATATTAAAGTTGTCAAACGGGTGCGGCGTGTAGAGTTCGGGTCAACCTATATAAGCTTGACCCAGACCTATTCTGTTTGTTAAACATATTGAAAAGTGCAACCCTGATCTAATATGTTTAACAAATGAGTAAACTTGTCTAACCTACTTAGCTTATTTAAATATATCAAATAATATGTATTATACTTTATAATATAAGAAAATTTGACATATTGTATTAAGTATCTACATATACTTATGTAACCTATTAACATAATAATAAATTCTAATTAGATTCTAAAAATTAAATTAATTTAAGTTTCATTTAAAAAAAATGTTAAAATATTAATTAATATAAAATAAAAATAATATCAATAATCATAAGTATTGTGATACATCAAAGTCAAAGTGTTAAAATCTAAAATAACAACAAAAAGGTCTAACAAAATATATATCATAAATTTTTTTATAAGTAAAAACTTGTTTTAAGTTTAAAATAAACAATCAATAATCAAATATACAAAATTAAATTAAACAACATATTACTAAAAATTGATAAAAATACGAAAATAAAAGATAAATTAAATTTAAACATAATCCTAAGAATATTTTAAAGGACAAACCTACAAAATAATTAGATTATAAACAATTACCTACATACCCTAATAATTTTAGTTATTTACTTGGGTTGTTTATACGAGTTACGAGTTATCCGGATTAATCCATTATGTCCTGATTTTTTAAATGGGTCATACGTGTTGACCTGTTTATGATACCACTACAACAAAACTGGTCTTTAGTCTCGGAAAATTGGCCACGGTTTTACAAAAAACCGTGACCATAGGTTTTTGGTCACGGTCATCTTAAAACCGTGACCATAGAGTATATATATAATCTCGGTTTTTAAAATAACCGTGACCATAGATTAGACTAAAAAAAATAAAAAAATTTATAGTCACGGTTGTTAAATAACCGTGACTATATCATGGTAATATGGCCTCGGTCTTTTAAAACCGTGAGCAAAGAATGTAATTTGTGCTATTTTTTATTTTGTAAAAAGAAAAAAACTAAATTTAACCTAACCTAAATCCTGAGCGCCTCATTACTCTCTCAAACAGTCCCATTCCCTTGTTTTGTTGGCTACCGAAAACCAGTCGAGAGCTTCATACACAGTCGACCGCCGTTCCACCTGGCGCTCTTGCCGTATTGCCGAGTTGCGCCACCTTCGACCCTCACCGAGTTCCTCGTCCGACTAGCTAGCTAGTACTCCATCTATCTGATGTGAAGACCACAGACAAGGACACCAAAACCACCGAAAACAACAGCCTTTCCAACCGGGCGCGACTTGCTAGTAGTCGTCCGCCGCCACCTAAACCCACCTTTTTCCACCCAACCCTGGCCATTAACCTCCATCTATCTCACGCGAAGACCGCTGAGAACTTCGCGAGGAGTACTTTAGTTTAAAAGGCGTTCCAATTGCTGCCCTAATTCTTTCCCCCGTCGAGCGAGCCTCCGCCCTCCATCTTCACTCTCCATCTTCAGCCGAGCGAGCCTCCATCTTCAGCCGAGCGAGCGAGCCTCCATCTTCAGTCGAGCGAGCGAGCCTCCATCTGCAGTCCGAGCGAGTTCACAGTGTAAGTGCTAGTTTCTCATCTATGTTGAGCCTCCATCTCTGTTTCTGTATATTTCCAAAATGCATCAATGTTTATTGGATTCTAAGGCTCTATTAACTTGGGAGTGATAATCCGAAAAAGAACAAAAATAAGTTGGAGAATAAATACAAGTAGTAATATTTTAAATCATAAATCTGATAACAAAAATGCTTCAATGGGAAACCTATATAGCTTGAGTTTCCAAAGACGTTTTAGTTGATTACACAAGATTAAGTTTACAGAAGAATAAGTTGTCACTCAAAATGTTATCGGAGACATAACCCAAGGTATCAGTCGTATATATTTCTTCCGTAGTTTTATTGAATCCATAAGTGCTATGTGTGCTTTTATTTTATATATTGTTTTGTTATATTTGGGAATTAGAATCGCATGATGGTTTTTTTTGCATGATGGTATTTTTATTTTGATGGCATTTTGTTCTTCAATTCCCAGCGCTGTATGTCTACTCTTTGAACTCTCTTTTTCATTCCTTGCTGTTCTTGCATAATCCTTATCTTTTGCATTCCACTAAAAGTTTATCAGTTGCGTAACACATGCTGGTAATTATATAATTTTTTATTTATAGGAAAGTTCAAAAATTTGTCAGGCTTACTTAGATCTGATACGATGTTTATCATTAAAGCATGAATCTTGCAGGAATGTTATGGTTTCGTATGATTTCATTCACTTACACGCTTTAAGACATGTAATCTGATATTGAACTAGTTTGTCAATTAATTTATATTGGCAGTCATTGATAACTTATTCAGTCTACTTAATCATATTCTTCGGATGTTATTATGTTAATCCATAATGTTTACATCATTCGTACTTTGATTAATGACACAGTAACTGCTGTACTGTTATAGTGACATCAATTCAAATCATAATATTAGTATTCTTATATGAAAAGCTAGTAGTAGCAGAGAACTCCAATTTTATGAGTATTTCGATTTGTCGGTCTTAATTTGCTCTATTTTCCCCCCTTCCTGTTTTAAACACGTTTACATAATTGCTGCAGCTGGAAAACTCCCAAAACATAATAATGTGTCATGCGTGTACGAGCGACGGGAAGTCTGATTCTTCTACCATGTTCAAAGATCTGACAGGTGGCTATTATGATGCTGGTGATGCAATCAAATTTAACTTCCCTCAATCATTTGCCATGACCATGTTAAGCTGGAGTGTTATCGAGTATAGAGCCAAGTATGAAGCTGCTGGGGAACTCAACCATGTTAAGGACATAATTAAGTGGGGTTCTGATTACTTTCTTAAGACCTTTAATCATACTGCTGATTCCATTGACAGAGTAGTCGCTCAGGTACTGCATAAATATGTCTGTTATCAACTTCAACTGTTTCTAGAGATTTACATGCTTGGTATTATTGTACTCTATGGCAATGGCAATGGCAAGAAATAAAAATTTTCTTCCTATATGGGTTTTTTTAGTTCCTAATATGGCCTATGTTGGGTACCTTTGCTTGGCTATTGAAGAAGAAGTTGCTTTAGGTGCTCTGGTTTTTCATGTTTTAGAATTGTAATGAACTTGTTTGGAGGCTTTAATGGAATATATTTCTCTGTTTTTGAACACCAAAAAATATGGCCTATTTATGATTTTATCATATTATAGATGTGCTTGTCATTGCTATAATTTTCTCCTTTGGATTTTTTACACCAAAGAATTAATTTTTTTTTTTAAAAAATTTAATTTTAAAAACTTGAATATTTTTAAGATATCATTTAAAAACTTAGATGATAATAAGTCTAAAAAAAAAAAAAAAAGTTCAAAGAACACCTATCAACTTACTAGACTTGATTAGTAAGATCATTCTAATTATAAATATAAATATAAATAAGTTTAATTGTATAACATAATTTTTTTTATGCATAAATTTTTATTTTTAAATTTTTTAAATAAAAATATTTTATTATAATGTAAATAAACATATATTTTTTTATTGAGAATATTAAAAGTAAAATTAGTCGAATAATTGAGTTATTCATCCATTAAAGGGATAAAAATATCAATATTAATATTGATAAAAATATTGAGGGTAAAATTTTATAAAAAAATATCGAAGATATTATCGATATTGATGAATATTTAAAAAAAATTATAAAATTGTAAAATTTATCACTATTTTTAAAACTTTGTATGAACTTTTTAGAATTTCTAAAACAAATAATAATGAAATTAATTTTTTTTTAAAATATTATATTTATGACTCAAAATTATAAGATATTAATAAATAATGCTAGTTTATTATGATTTATGATTAATATTATTTTTGTATTAAAGAAAAAATAATTATTTTTAATTTTTTGAGAAATATTATAAATTATATTGAAATAAATAAAATAGTGAATAATACTACCACAAAATTGTTTCAAAATTAGGATTATCTATATAAAAAATAAAGAGTTAAGGTCTATATAAATTCAATAATTTTTTAAAATGTATATTTTAGTCCTGTATTTTTTAAATATGCTTAGTGACTTGTCAAAAGATACAATTTAATCCTCTATCTTTTAAGTTATAAGCCTATGGTTCTATAATTCATCGAAAGTTTCCACCAAATTTAAATAGTCTTTTTTTTTTATGGTAAATTCGAAATTTGAAAAATAAAATCAAAAAAGTAAAAATCAAAATTTTAATTCTTTAATCTTCTCCATCTTTTAATCTATTTTAAATTTATTTATTTTTTATTTATATTATTCCAAAAATCAAATTTGTAATATTCATTTAAAATAAACATTACTTTTTGTATATTATTTTTCAAAATTTTGAATTTATCATTGAAAAATAAGACTATTTAAATTTAATTGAAATTTTTGAAGAATTACAAGACCTTAAAGATATACCATAAAAGATAGAGAACTAAAGTATATTTTTTAAAAAATTACACTATCTTAGGAGTATATCTTAAAAGATGTAAGACTAAAGTATACATTTTGAATAATTATAGAACTTATACAAATCTTAACCCAAAAATAAAAACCCTCAAATACATAAATGATCTAGTTATTCAATTGATTTAATTTTAAATTATCTTCAGTAAAAAAAATATGTATTCATTTACTTGTAATACTAAAAAAAATGTGTTTATTGACGTTATAAGATAAATATATATATATATATATATATATAAAAGGCTAAAAATAAAATTTTATATGAAAATGAATTATATCATACAATTAAATCAAATAAAAAAAATATTACAAATAAGATAAAGATAATTAAAAAAAGTCAAGTTTATAAGTGAATCACAATTTGATTATAACTTATAATTAAATATTTATTTTTTAAGTAAATGTGAAAATTTATAAAAACAAACTAAAATTGTTTGTTTTTACTATTTTGCATAAATATTAACTAAATTTATAATACAAGTAATAAGTTATGTGTATACATATTTAATTTGATAAAATTAAAAACTAAAAAAATGATATTTTGTAGTATATTTATATTCATATTTTTAAATTTTTCATCAAAATTTTAGAAAATTTCAAAACAAAGTTAAGAAAATATCAAAAAAATTCAACATTTATCAATATTTTCATGAAAATATAAATAAAATTCAGATATTTTGAAAACAGCATATCTTTATTAGTTTCTTTAGATTTGGAACCCATCATAGCATAATGATTTATCCATAATTGAAATAATTTCAAAATAATACGTGAATATAAAAATATACATATTAGTTTATTTTGTAAGGTTTATTTTGTATTGGCAATTTTCATGGACAAAATGTTTGATTGTAATCTAGAGTAAGAGTTCACCGTTTAATCAGACGATACATGATGATGGAGTCACCAAGCTTGCAATGCCAATATGACAGGTAAAATATTCTATCATGCATACATCTTCACACATTTGTGCACTACACTTAGTATGGATCGTAACGAAAAATAAATTGTGCATATGTTGGTCGATCGATCGAGTGTATAGTTCGATCGATCAAGTGATCGATCGATCGAGTGTGGAACGACATCGATCTAGGTGCTCTCGGGTTGAGCTAGATCGATCGATCAATCTGGTCGATCAATCGAGCATTGGATCGATCGATCGAGCCAGTCGTTAGATCGATCGAGACAGTTTTTCACTTCTACTAGAACTCCTTTTTAATTTGACCCATATGTTACTTTTACCAATTTGACTCATTTAATATTGAATGCAAAATCCTTATATGAGTAGAATTGTTGTGAAAGTTAGAATCATTGTATGAGTAGAATTGTTGTGAAAGTTGGAATCATTGTATGAGTAGAATTCTTGTGAAAGCAAAATTCTTATATGAGTAGAATTGTTGTGAGAGTGAAATCCTTGTATGAATAGAATTCTTGTGAGAACTAAATCCTGATTTGAGTAGAGTTTCAGTCCATTGCAAATCCTCTTTCAAGTTAAATTGGACTCTATATAAGGATTGCTTGCTTGTGCATAATTACGAACACACATAGAACTAATATTTTCTACATCTGAATTGTGCTTTTAACTTCTTCTCTTCATCTATCATTCTTAGGCGTTTTCATCTTTTAATTGTTCAAACATATTTTGTGGTTATGTTTGAATAATTCATATGCCTAATTGCTTTTCATGATATTGAGTTTTATATGATTGTTCTAGATTTTGCTAGCTGATTTAGTTTTTACATCGCATGCTGTTGAATCTGCTAGTTAGGATTGTTCATTATTTGAATCCGCTCTAGGACACACTTTGCACTTGTGTTATTGTGCTAACGTTTCAGGTGATGGGTTCGGTATTTCGTGTGACTAGAAATTACCGAAGGTGACGGGTTCGATTGATCTTGTGTGACTCAAGTAGATCGGAACGTTGGTCCAGATCCAGACATCTAACTATTGGAGGCTGTGAAAGGAGCGACGGCTCGTAAGTAAATTACAGAAAGGGGGATTTATCTGCGACGGGTATTTGACTTAATGTGTCATTAATTTTGAAACAATCTGGCATTAATATTTATAATTTAAACCTAATTCGGATCGCATGAAATGTAATCGCTATATTGACAGGTAGGATCTGGCGATACTTCAGGTGGTAGTACAACTCCTAATGATCATTATTGCTGGATGCGTCCTGAGGACATTGATTATGCCCGACCAGTGACTGAATGCCACAGCTGCTCAGATCTTGCTACAGAAATGGCCGCTGCTTTAGCTGCTGCATCAATTGTTTTCAAAGATAACAAGGCCTATTCGCAGAAACTCGTCCATGGTGCTACAACCCTTTTCAAGTTCTCTAGGGATCAGAGAGGCAGATATAGTGCTGGTGGTTCTGAGGCTGCTACTTTTTATAATTCCACCATGTACTGGGATGAATTTATTCCTACCAGACTTCACCAGCTTTAACAGAACCAAGGGTAAGTTTTCTGCTTCTCATTGGTATTTTTACATTGAACAATTTCTTTTCAATGACTTCTAAGACATTTCTAATCATAAGTGGAATCATTTACGTATTACTTGGATCTGACATCTTGGAGACTTTGTACAGGAGGCTTGATTCAATTAAATCATGGAAGACCACAACCTCTTCAATATGTGGTCAATGCAGCCTTTTTGGCTACTCTATACAGTGATTATCTTGATGCTGCAGATACACCTGGATGGTACTGTGGACCCAATTTCTATTCCACTGATGCCTTGCGTAAATTTGCGCAAACTCAGGTACATAGACATTAATTTGGCTTAAGAATCTTGCCCTTGAGCAGAAGGTTGTGTTGGATTCAATGGTGAATAACTTCTTTCCTTTTGTTGGCAGATCAATTACATCCTTGGCAAGAATCCTCAGAAAATGAGCTATGTTGTTGGTTTTGGTGAGCATTACCGTAGACATGTCCACCATAGGGGTGCTTCAATCCCCAAGAACAAGATCAGATATAATTGCAAAGCGATAGTATTATGTAATACTATGTAATACTTTAAATTAGTTTAATTTCATATATGTACGTTTAATTATTAGTATTGTAATTATTATATGACACTGTATAATGTGTCATTAATTTTGAAACAATCTGGGCATTAATATTTATAATTTAAACCTAATTCGGATCGCATGAAATGTAATCGCTATATTAGTTTTAATAATATATTTTTGGATATGAAATGTTGCACTTATAATATTGAAAAAACAGGTATTTAAATTTATTAAAATGCTAAAAATAGGTGCCACTATTTTGAAATGATCATTATCTATAGTCACGGTTTTTGAAAGACCGTGACCATATATAACATTTAAGGCCGCGGTTTTCAAAAAAATCGAGACCAAAAGTGCCGAAAAATAGATGTCTATTTGAAAATGAACATTACCTATGGTCTCGGTTTTTGAAAAAACCGTGACCGTAGAATATGATATAGTCACGGTCTTTCTAAAAACCGTGGCCTTAAATATTACATATGGTCACGGTTTTTTCAAAAACCGAGACCTAAAGTGAATAATTGGTCACGGTTTTTAGAAAGACCGTGACTATATCATATTCTATGGTCACGGTTTTTAACCGTGACCATAGGTCATAGTCTAAGGTCTCTCCTTCTTAGGTCACGGTTTTTAAAACCGTGACCATAGGTCTACAGTCACGGTTAAAAACCGTGACTATATGCCAGTTTTGTGGTAGTGTACAACCCATATAAACCCAACTATTTCGTGGATGAGTCATGTCTAGTTCGTGAGTAGTGTCAAAAATTGTTAAAGAGCCTTACAAGCTTTAATTCATTCGAAAGCACTTTCAATTAAAAGAGAAGCAATTTCAGACAGATCCTTACATGACAATTTCAACCCAAAATCTAAATAATAATAATAATAATAATAAATTTAAAATGATTAAATTATCCTTCATTTTTTATTATGTTACATGCATGTAAATAATTTTTAATTTAATTATATGATCATTTGTATGTATAATTTTATTTTTAACCCTCTCAAAAAAGAAAACAAATATTTATTTTTTTCATAATATAATTGAACATATATTTTGAATAATTGGATCATTTTTACACCAAAGAATTAATTTTTTTCAAAAAAAAAATTTAATTTTAAAAACTTGAATATTTTTAAGATATCATTTAAAAACTTAGATGATAATAAGTATAAAAAAAAACAAAAAAAAAAGTTCAAAGAACACCTATCAACTTAAAAAAAAAAGTTCAAAGAACACCTATCAACTTACTAGACTTGGTTAGTAAGATCAGTCTAATTATAAATATAAATATAAATAAGTTTAATTGTATAACATAATATTTTTATGCATACATTTTTATTTTTAAATTTTTTAAATAAAAATATTTTATTATAATGTAAATAAATATATATTTTTTAATATTATAATAAAATAAATACATATTTTTTTATTGAGAATATTAAAAGTAAAATTAGTCGAATAATTGAATTATTCATCCATTAAAGGGATAAAAATATCAATATTAATATTGATAAAAATATTGAGGGTTAAATTTTATAAAAACATATTGAAGATATTATCGATATTGATGAATATTTAAAAAAAAATTATAAAATTGTAAAATTTATCACTATTTTTAAAACTTTGTATGAACTTTTTAGAATTTCTAAAACAAATAATAATGAAATTAATTTTTTTTTAAAATATTATATTTATGACTCAAAATTATAAGATATTAATAAATAATGCTAGTTTATTATGATTTATGATTAATATTATTTTTGTATTAAAGAAAAAATAATTATTTTTAATTTTTTGATAAATATTATAAATTATATTGAAATAAATAAAATAGTGAATAATACTACCACAAAATTGTTTCAAAATTAGGATTATCTATATAAAAAATAAAGAGTTAAGGTCTATATAAATTCAATAATTTTTTAAAATGTATATTTTAGTCCTGTATTTTTTAAAATATGCTTAGTGACTTGTCAAAAGATACAATTTAATCTTCTATCTTTTAAGTTATAAGCCTATGGTTCTATAATTCATCGAAAGTTTCTACCAAATTTAAATAGTCTTTTTTTTCCATGGTAAATTCGAAATTTGAAAATTGAAAAATAAAATCAAAAAAGTAAAAATCAAAATTTTAATTCTTTAATCTTCTCCATCTTTTAATCTATTTTAAATTTATTTATTTTTTATTTATATTATTCTAAAAATCAAATTTGTAATATTCATTTAAAATAAACATTACTTTTTGTATATTATTTTTCAAAATTTTGAATTTATCATTGAAAAATAAGACTATTTGAATTTAATTGAAATTTTTAAAGAATTACAAGACCTTAAAGATATACCATAAAAGATAGAGAACTAAAATGTATTTTTTAAAAAATTATACTATCTTAGGAGTATATCTTAAAAGATGTAAGACTAAAGTGTACATTTATCAATATTTTCATGAAAATATAAATAAAATTCAGATATTTTGAAAACAGCATATCTTTATTAGTTTCTTCAGATTTAGAACCCATCATAGCATAATGATTTATCCATAATTGAAATAATTTCAAAATAATACGTGAATATAAAAATATACATATTAGTTTATATAACGTATATATATATATTATAAGATGAGGTATCAAAAAAGTTCATTAGGTAGTTCTGGACTCTATGGTTGTAATTGAACATTGATTTTCATAGTGGATAGTTAGGTGGTCCGGTGGACGGGTGGTTTTCCTCTTAGGTCATTGTTGTGGCCTAGGTTGTTTCCACCTAAAAATATCGTGTGTTATTTTTATTCCGCATTTTATCTTTACACGCGATTGCATGTCTGGGCGTTGTGATTAGATTACATATTTAATATTTGTTAAAAATTGAAAATAACCTATTCACCCCCCCTCTAGGCTTATTTGATCCGTGATTAAAAACTTTCAATTGTAAGGTTTATTTTGTATTGGCAATTTTCGTGGACAAAATATTTGACTGTAATCTAGAATAGGAATTCACCGATTAATCAGACGATACATGATGATGGATTCACCAAGCTTGCAACGCCCATATGACAGGTATAATATTCTATCATGCATACATCTTCACACAAATGAGCACGACACTTAGTATGGATCGTAATGAAAAATAACTTGTGCTTTTAATTGGTCGATCGATCGAGTATATTGTTCGATCGATCGAGTGATCGATCGATCGAGTGTGGAACGACATCGATCTAGGTGCTCTCGGGTTGAGCTAGATCGATCGATCGATCTGGTCGATCGATCGAGCCAATTTTTTACTTCTACTAGAACTCTTTTTTAATTCGACCCATGTGTTACTTTTATCAATTTGACTCATTTAATGAGAAAGCAGAATTCTAGTATGAGTAGAAGTGTTAAGAAAATAGAATCCTTGTGTGAATAAAAGTGTTGTGAAAATAGAGTCCTTATTTGCGTAGAATTGTTTTAAAAGTGGAATCCTTGTGAAAGCAAAATCCTGAATTGAGTAGAATTGTGGAATCCTTGTATGAGTAGAATTCTTGTGAGAAATAAATCCTGATATGAATAGAATCATTGTATGAGTAGAATTCTTTTGAGAACTAAATCCTGATATGAGTAGAGTTATAGTCAATTACAAATCCTATTTGAAGTAAACTTGGACTCTATTTAAGTGAGACTAGTTTGTGCATAACCAAGACACATTGATCTAATATTTTTATATCTGATTTGTGCTTTTAACTTCTTCTCTTCATCTTTCATGATATTGAGCTTTATATGATTGTTCTAGATTTTGCTAGCTGATTTAGATTTTACATCGTATGTTGTTGAATCTGCTAGTTAGGATTGTTCATTGTTTAAATTCGCTCTATGACACACTTTGCACTTGTGTTATTGTGCTAACGTTTTAGGTGAGGTGTTCGGTATTTCGTGTGACTCGAAATTACCGAAGGTGACGGGTTCGATTGATCTTGTGTGACTCAAGTAGATCGGAACGTTGGTCTGGATCCAGACATCTAGCTATTGGAGGCTGTGAAAGGAGCGACGGCTCGTAAGTAAATTACAGAAAGGGGGATCTATCTGCGACGGGTAGTTCTGGACTCTATGGTTGTAATTGAACATTGATTTTCATAGTGGATAGTTAGGTGGTCCGGTGGACCGGTGGTTTTCCTCTTAGGTCATTGTTGTGGCCTAGGTTGTTTCCACCTAAAAATATCGTGTGTTGTTTTTTATTCCGCATTTATCTTTACACGCGATTGCATGTCTGGCCGTTGTGATTAGATTACACATTTTTAATATTTGTTAAAAATTGAAAATAACCTATTCACCCCCCTCTAGGTATATTTGATCCTTAACTAAAAAACTTTTCAATAACGTATATATATATTATAAGATGAGGTATCAAAAAAGTTCATTAGATAAAAAATGATGTCATTTAGCTTCTTAACTTTATAAAAATGGACAATTAAGAAAAAATTATATTATTTTAATAATTTTTATTAAATATTATTATTTTTATCAAATAATTAAAATACAATTAAAATATAAATTTTTAACAATAATAAAAGTAAAATTTAAAATAAAATCATTTAAAAAAATAAAAAATACAAGCAAAAAATTATTTAAATATATTTTTTAATTTTTAATAAAAATTAAAAAATCAACTAAATATTAAAATAAATTAATAAATATTCAAAACGAATATTCAAGTGAATTTTTTTCATATTAATTGTGACTTTATTATTGTTAAAGACTATTGTTTTAATAGCGCTTAATCACTTGACAGAAAAATAATAATATTGTAATAAAAAATTATTGAAATAATATAATTTGTCGTTAATTAGTTATTTTTATAAAATTTTTAGACTAAATGATACCGTTTATAATCTTAGAAACTAAATAGATGTTTAAAATCAAACCGATCGAATACAACCCAACTTAATTTTGACATTGTGATTGACTTAATTTAAATTCAAATTTTATAAGAATCAATTCAACCTATACATATAATATATTATATATTTTTTATATTTTATTTTAATATAATAAATTTATTAGATAAAAATTTAAAAAAATATAAAATTAAATTAATTATTACCCTAACTTGATTATCCTGTGTCACTAACTCTCTTAAATTATTAGTTTTATTAAATTATATTTACGTTTATTTTTATTTAAATAATAGCTTATGAGATCTTTGCGTTAGTATTTGATAAATTAATTAGTCGCTCAATAATAATGTTATTACTTTGCGATGAGGAGGTGATATGAAAGATGAAAAAAGGAATTGCAGGCGGATGGCTGAGAAGCGGAGAACAAAAAGATCAATGATAAAGATGACCTTTTTGTACTGATCAATTTATTTTCAATAGGTAGAGAAGAAAAAAAAAAAAAAAAAAAAGAGAACCGAAACATTAATCTTAAAAGTGAACAAATATAGATTGGTTTGATTTTAAAGTAAAATTAAAATTAGCTTAATATGATCGGTTCTTTAAAAACAAGAATCGAACCGAACCATAAAATTTGAAAAATCAATCCAACACGTACTAATTTTTTAATGCTAATTTTACTATAATACCTAATTTTAAAAATATAGATTTCGGTCACTTATCTAATATCATTATCCATATCAAACACAAAGTGCTAAAAAAATTTAAAATTAAGACAAATAAGCAATAAAAAATAGTAATCTCATACATGGTAAAATTTGCTAATTTTTATATCCAATAATATTGTTCAGTAATGTTCATATAATAGAAACTCTAACGACAAAAATATGAAAGATAATATAATTATAAATTTATATTGGATAAATAATTAAATAATATAAAATTAGTGTCTTACATAGATAAAAAATGAAATTAATCAGAGTACCTAATAGAGATGTGCTTGCATGAATTTTGCTTAAATATTCAAACTCTAACGGTAAAAGTGAGGAAAATCTGTTGGCAACTAGCTAGAGTTGGACGAACGTGTGATTTGTGAGAGGTGTCATGAATAACTCGTAAGAGGTGTTTTAGATTTTTGAGAAATAACTGATTCATTGAAAGGAGTATAAAGTATAAACGTAATCAACTGTGAATGAAAATTTAAATTTTTTTTAAAATAATTTTATAAAATAATAGTATAAATATAAATATAAATATAATAAGAAAAAATAATAAATAAATTGAATTGGTTCGATTTTTTTAAGATTTTAATAAATGAAAACCAAACCAACTCAATATTAATCGATTTTTTATTATGAAAAATTAAACTAAACCAATAAAATTTAAGAACTAATTTTTTTAGATTGAGTTGAGTTTAATGGATTGGATTAATTTCTGAATATTTTTGTTCACCCTAATCAATCCTTCATTTTTATTAGCCTTTTTTGTTGCACCAATTCAAACAAATATTTTCTTTGGATAATAAACGCAGTAACGAAAAATTATTAAAAATATAAAATTTAATTCACTCAATTCAAAAAGTTTACTTTAAATTAATTTTAGTGATTTTATTAGATATAATCAATTCTTATTTTATAAAAATCGATAGTATTAGTTTTGTCTTAATTTTACTCTAATTCAAACTATTCACCACTAAATAATACCTCCATTTAACGCCGTCAGTTTGCTAGGACCCTCTCAGCCATCTAATCTCTGCAAGTCTTATTTCACAGAAAAAAAATCTCTGCAAGTGTTAGACCCTAGGTCATGAACTCTCATGCAACTCTTTCTCTCTCTATCACCTTCTCACTCCCCTCCTTCTCACTCAACTTTACAAGTTTTTCTTTAGTTTATTCATTAAAATATGTCTATTCATGAACTCCCTAAATTGTACTTGAACATCAGCTACTTATTTTTAGCCATAACGCCTGTTTCTCACAAAGAAAGAGAGCATTGCATTAAAGCAACCCTACTTTGAAAAGTCTTTCCTGTGAAGAAGTGGAAGAGAAATAAACACAGTGGTTATTGATAATGATAACTTCTATTTTCTGTCAGATTCTTCTTTTTATTTTCTTCTCAGGTTCTAATGGTTATGGTGATCTTGATACTCTGTTAAAGCTTAAAGTTTCTCTAGTCGGGCCTAAAGGTTCTGGGCTCGAAGACTGGAAACCATCCTTAGATAGCCACTGTTCTTTCTATGGGGTCACTTGTGATAATGAGTCACGAGTCATGGCTCTGAATGTTTCGAACCTTCCTCTGTTTGGTTCAATCCCAACAGAAATTGGGCTTTTAGACAGACTAGTGAATCTCACAGTTACATCTGTTAATCTCACTGGCAAGCTTCCCAAGGAAATGGGTAATCTCAAGTCTCTAAAGTTGTTGAATATCTCAAAAAATGCCTTTGGTGGTAGTTTTCCTGGAGATATAGTGAGTGAAATGACAGAGCTTGAAATTCTAGACGCTTATGACAATAACTTCACTGGTCCACTTCCTGTTGAGCTTGTGAAGTTAAAGAAGCTAAAGTATCTTCATCTTGGTGGGAACTTTTTCTCTGGTATAATTCCTGATGAATTTTCAAAAATTGAAACTTTAGAGTATTTGGGCCTTAATGGTAACTCACTGAGTGGGAAATTTCCTGCAAGCTTGGCTAGATTGAAGAACTTGAAATACATGTATGTTGGGTACTTCAACAATTATGAAGGTGGAATCCCTCATGAATTGGGATTGTTGAGTTCGCTTAAACGTCTTGACATGGGAAGTTGCAATCTTTCTGGTGAAATCCCAATTAGTCTGAGCCAATTGATGAATTTAGACACATTGTTTCTGCAAATTAATCGTTTGACTGGTAATATTCCTCCGGAGCTCTCTGGTTTGGTTAGTCTAAAGTCTTTGGATCTTTCTATCAATGAACTCACAGGTGAAATCCCAGAAAATTTCTCAGCGTTGAAGAATATTGAGCTTATCAATTTGTTCAGGAACAATCTTTATGGTCGAATTCCAGAATTCATTGGTGAGCTTCCGAATTTGGAGGTGTTTCAAATTTGGGACAACAATTTCACTTTCTATCTTCCTGAGAATCTTGGCAAAAGTGGCAGACTCAAAGACCTAGACGTGACGAACAACCACTTAACTGGACTTGTGCCTCGTGATTTATGCAAAGGAGGGAGGTTACAAACTCTGATTTTGATGCAAAACTCGTTCTTTGGTCCTTTACCCGAAGAACTCGGCCATTGCAAATCGTTGAAGAAAATCCGTATAATGAAGAACCAGTTGAACGGCTCAATACCCGCCGGAATTTTCGCATCGCCGGAGGTGCAGATGATTGAAACTAGTGACAATCACTTCTCCGGTGAACTTCCTTCTCAAATTTCAGGCGATTCACTTAGTTTACTAGTCCTATCAAACAATCAAATTTCTGGAAAAATCCCGCCTGCAATTGGTAATCTCAAGAATTTGCAAACTCTATCGCTTGAATCGAACAATTTAACCGGTGAAATTCCAAAGGAAATTTTCGAACTTCAATCGTTAACAAAAATCAATGTCAGCGCCAACAACCTCACCGGCGAAATTCCGGCGTTATTTTCCGGTTGTTCATCTCTGACCGCCGCCGATTTCAGCCAAAACGCTCTCACCGGAGAAATTCCTTTTGGAATTTCGAAGCTGAAAGTTCTAAGCATTCTCAATTTCTCGAGAAACTCTCTCACGGGGCAAATCCCTAATGAAATTAAGTTAATGACAAGCCTTACGAGACTTGATCTCTCATGTAACAATTTCATAGGGAGACTTCCAACGGGCGGTCAATTTTACGCATTCAACGACACGTCGTTTATTGGAAACCCATATCTCTGTTTTGCACGACATGTTGCTTGCCCATCTCTAGTGAATCAATCTGGAGTATCATCTTCACATCACAAGTCAATTTCATCTTCCGAACTCACTCTTATTGTAATCGGAATAACTACTCTTCTCATTTTCATTCTTCTAACAGTTTACAGTTTGAGAAAGAAGAAAATTCAAGGATCAAGAGCTTGGAAGCTCACAACATTTCAACGGCTAGATTTCAAAGCCGAGGACGTACTTGAATGCCTAAAGGAAGAAAACATAATTGGCAAAGGTGGTGCTGGGATTGTTTACAGAGGGTCTATGAAAGACGGTTTCGAAGTCGCTATTAAACGACTTGTCGGGTGTAGTGCCGGCCGAAATGATCACGGTTTTTCGGCCGAAATTCAAACTCTCGGACAAATTAGACACCGAAACATTGTGAAGCTTCTTGGGTATGTTTCTAATAAAGATACAAACTTGTTATTGTACGAGTATATGCCTAATGGAAGCTTGGGAGAGCTATTGCATGGATCAAAAGGAGGACGTCTTGAGTGGGAAACTAGGTATAAAATTGCAGTGGAAGCTTCCAAAGGATTGTGTTATCTCCATCATGATTGTTCACCGTTGATTATTCACAGAGATGTGAAGTCCAATAACATATTATTGGATTCAGAAATGGAGGCCCATGTTGCTGATTTTGGGCTTGCCAAGTTCTTACATGACGCTGGAGCTTCTGAATGCATGTCCTCTATTGCTGGTTCCTACGGTTACATAGCTCCAGGTTCCAACCTCACTCTCCCAGTACATTTTAATTTCGTCAATTTCATTTTTACATTTCTGCATATGTACTCTGAATATTTCTGCTTAGGGAACCAGTAAAAGCGCTTCTAATATCATAAACATGTTTTAGTACCAAACATACGAAAAATTTAACAAAACTACTTTCAAAGCTTAAAAGGCATGTTTTCTTGCTTGAACTATGTTATTATAAGTTCTTATAGTTAAAATTTGTACCTGTGCTTATTTTAAAATTAGTTTTAAATGAGTTGAATTGTTTAAAAGTAATTTTAAGAATAATATTTAGGTGTTTGAGATGAAAATATTATTAGTAATTTTGAGTGATATTTTGATAATTATTTTTAAATGAGAATATTTTTCTTGAAAATAAATATTACTTACTTTTAAAAATAAAATAAAAAATACAAATAGTATTTTTTAAATTTAAATTTTTTAAAATACTTCTCAAGGAATTCAAATCCAGCTTTTATAAATTATAATTAGTTTAATTGTATAGCATAATATCCTTTCACATATAGAGTTTTATTTTTAATTTTCTTTAGAAAAAATATATTTTTTTATTTTTTTTATAACGCAAATAAATATATGTTTTTTTTAGTATAATAAAAAGAAAGAAAAAAAAAAATATATATATATATATATAATATATATATATATATATATATTAAATTAAAGAATTAAAAATAAAATTAATTTAATAATTTTATATAATTTGTTTTGAAGGTAGGTATGGGTGTTGCAATTGCAAATATTTGAATATGTATCCATTTTCAAACACCCAAATCTAAGTATTTAGATATTCGCCTTTCACTATTTTACTTTGACTAATTGAGGACCGACTCACTTAACTCTTTACATATGTACAAACAGAGTATGCCTACACACTAAAAGTGGATGAGAAAAGTGATGTGTACAGTTTTGGTGTTGTACTACTGGAGCTAATAGCAGGGAGGAAACCAGTGGGGGAATTTGGAGATGGTGTGGATATAGTTAGATGGGTGAGTAAAACAACATCAGAGCTATCTCAGCCTTCCGATGCGGCTTCAGTGCTGGCAGTGTTGGATACAAGGCTGACTGAGTATCCATTGAATAGAGTGATACATTTATTTAAGATTTCTATGATGTGTGTGGAAGATAATAGTTCTGCTAGGCCAACAATGAGAGAAGTTGTTCACATGCTTACTAATCCTCCCTGTTGTACTCCAAACCTCTTCAATCTTTAGATGAGCAGAAGAAAAGCTTCGACGGTGTTCAGCTAGTAAATTATGGAAATTAAACTGATTTTTAAATAAATTTTGTTCCAATATTTGTGCTAGTTTTTGGATGTAAGAAAAAGCTTTGAAAAAGTTGCACCGCCTGTATCAAGAGATTATGGTTTCTTGTTTTGTCAATGACAATGTAAAGTGTAAATGTTAGTTTGGATGTGCCTTTTTTTTTAGATGGTTATAAAAGAAATAATTTAAAATAAAGTGATTTGATTAAAAATAAATTTAAAAAGAGTATTTAAGTATTTAAGGTAAGAGTATTAAAAATTATTTTAATAATAATTTTAAAATAAAAGTATATATTTAAAATTATTTTTTAAAGTAAATATTATTTATTTTAAAAAAAATAAAAATAGTATTTTTAAAATTTTTAAAAATATATTTTATTAAAAATGTTTAATACTTTTGAAAGTTTTTTACTTTATTAAAAAGCAGTTTTAATTGGATCTTATATTTTGTTGTCAACTTTTTCTACAAATTTTTTTATGAGGTGGTAGATTCGAATTTGGAAAAGTGTAGCCAGTATTTATTATATTACATTAAATATTTTAATTATTTAATTTATATATAGTGATGTGTTTCATTATTAAATTAGATCGTATTATATAATATAAAAATATTATGATTATGTAAAAATTTTATATAATTAAAAATATAGATTTAAATTTTATTAAATAATTAATTTAATCTGTTTGAATTTTTAATTATAAAATTATGTTTCAATTATTTCTTTTATTTTAAATTAAAAATAATATATTTTTATTTTAAAAATATAAAAACGAATTAAATATTAATTTAAATAAATTTTATAATAAAAAATTATTTTAAATATAAATTATTTTAATAAAATACATATAATTAATTTAACACAATCATATTATATAATTTTTTATTAAATATTTTATAAATTAATTATAATATAATTATAATTAATTTATTCGTGTACGAAATATATAGTTAGTGTGTAAGACGAACGTGTTAAGGAAGAGTAAAGTATTAATTCAACACAATACTTTGTTCGGAGAAATCTAGTACTCTGATAAAGTTAGCTTGAGTCCACCACCAATTTTTGGACTCTCTGCGCTCAAAATAGAACCATGGGAGGGGGTGGGTTTACTTGGTACAGGACACGCTAGTTTTCGTCTTTATTACTGGTTAATGATGATTGAACATCCATTGCTTTTGACCGGCACAGTTAGCATGACTTCTCATTGACGACACCTTCGCCATGGCCTATCTAGAACTAAAATATTTTCAGTTATGTTTCTCCAGATCTGTAAGGATCTCTTGTTTTGAGTATTCTGTAAGGATCTCTTGTTTTGAGTATTATTTATTTTCGATATTAAGGTAAAATTTTGTAGTGGGTCTCTGTGGTTGTTGGTTTGTCATTTGATATTTTAAAATATTAGTTTTTTTTTGTCATCAAAATCTCATAATTGAATTTGATTATCTCTGCAACAATGGACACTAAAGAAATCCATCCTGAGATATTTTGTTCTTTTTTTGTGATTTTTGTGGTAGCTCTTTTCTTCTTTAAGTTCATAATTATCAATAATAGCCACACAAACAAAAACAAAAATGAAAATCATTTTCAGATTATAAAAGTGAACTGGAAATTTCTTCTGCTTGATAATATATTTCTTTATTTTTCCCTAGCACTTTTTTAATATGAAGTTATAAAAATTTGAAGGAAAAAAAATCAATTATTTTCAAAATAATTATATCAACATTACTATTTTGAAAAAAAATATAAAGAATAGATAAGATTTTACTTTTAAATAAAAATGTTTTTTTTTTAAATAAATTGTCCAATTTAGAGTACTATCAAACATGGTACAACTTATCCAATCATTGGTTGGAATAATTACCAAACGTTGTAATGATATAGTATAATACATTATAATTCAATTCATATAGTTGCATTTATCCAAAACAATACGTCGCACTAAACTTGTCAGAAATGTTACCCGGACTCGGAGGTCAAGAGAATTCTAAAAAGTAGGGTTATGAATGGGCATTTTATCTGTAGGTCCGGATATTCGATCCGATGGATCAATTGTTTAATTTGGGTACGGAGATAATTTTGGATAATATCCGATTATAAATTTTTGGGGACGGGGCGGGGACGGTTATACTTAAAACCGTACCCGCCCGTACCCGAAATATTTTTTAAATTTAATTTAATTTAAATATATATATATATAATTAATTATAAAATACTTATTTTTCAAGAGTGTCGAACCTGGGCACGTTAGTATCATTTTAGCTTATGCCAATGCCAACTGACCACTTCTATTTTTGTTTATAAGATAACATATAAATATATTTACTTATTAAAATTATTTATTATTTAGATAAGTAATATAAATAGAAAATAAGCAATCTAACCCTAACACTTTTGCTTTATTTCTTTCTTAGTGTTCGTGCAGGTCGGTGCTTCCAGAGTTTCCTTTGTGTTGATGTAGCTCGGCGTCGGCGTTCGTGTTCGTGCAGCTCGGCGTCGGCGCTTCTAGAGTTTCCTTCGTGTTCGTGCAGCTCGGCATCGGCGCTTCCAGCAGGTAGCTGTGGAAATGTGATGAACTCAGCCAAAGGTGAAATGGAGTTAAAGGTATTGCTTTGATGTGGGCCATTCTCTGATTCTCAATTTCTTGTTGGTTTTTGCAGCTTTAAGTTTGTCTTCTTCTGCATTTATTATTTTTGGTACTTGTAACTTTTGGAGCTTCCATTAACGTAGATGAAGAATTGGGAATATCCCATTCATGGTCATTATTATTGTGGTTACCTAGATAATTAGATTCCCGAGCTCCTCCTTTTGCAACCATTAAGGAAGAATCCATGAAACCATAGTTAAAAATTAATGGATTGGTAATTGGGTAAAACTCTATTTCTAATAAGGCCATTTTTGATATCTCTGTTTCACAAAGTCCGAACGTTTTTTCCACTTCTGCATTTGGAATTGGATACTTGTAAAAATTAAATTTATTAGCTGTTGTGCGTTGAGATTCTTAATTTCTTTAGTTATCGTGTTTGTGATGGGCTCTTACGCTTTTTCCTGATTGCGAGTTCTGAGGATTTCCCAATTTCTTTCGATATTCAATTCAGCTTTTTTTTGTTTCTATCACTCAATTTTCATAATTATAATTTGGGTTTCTTTTATTTTCTTATGATTCTTGCCTCAACGATTCAATATGATCCGTCTAATTGTTCTTCTAAGTATATCCTGTTTCTCTGTTAAAAATTTTGTTATGATTGTTCAAGCATTGATTTTTGTTGGGTGAAAATTATAATTTGATCTTGTTAAAATTTCCTGGTTTCTTTTTTCTGCTGTTATTCTCTAAATGGCTTTGAATCGTTGGAAAATTTCTAACTTCCATTTGAATTCCAGTGAATGCAAATGCACATTTTTAGCTGCTATTTTTCTGGTGGAAGTTCTGTTTTTTTTTTTTTTAAATAATCGAATATTGGGGCAATTTTTTTGTCATATCCGTCCCCGTCCGATCCCCGTCCGGTTATAACCATACCCGAACCGGAGCAGTTTCGGTTATACAATTATTTACTCGATTTCAGGGACGAATATGACAAAAACCGTCCCATGCCCGTTCCTAAGTAG
The DNA here is from genome assembly GCA_029378325.1 of Elaeagnus macrophylla. Taxonomy (NCBI): domain Eukaryota; kingdom Viridiplantae; phylum Streptophyta; class Magnoliopsida; order Rosales; family Elaeagnaceae; genus Elaeagnus; species Elaeagnus macrophylla. The sequence goes on along the minus strand of CM055649.1, from coordinate 10,574,978 downwards.
GGTTGGCAATTTGTCAATACAAATTATTATTTTTAATTAAAATTAATAATTAATTTTTACTTATAAATATATTAAAAAAAATTATATTATAAATAAATAAATTATTTATTTATGTTTATATAAAATTAAAAAATATGTAAATTTTGTTAAAAAATATAAATATAAATATGTACAAAATTAATAAATACGATAAAAATATGTATAATTGTATAAATTATAACTCTTATTAAAGTAATTAGACTTGCTATGCACAAAATCAAAATATATACCAATAAATACTAAATAGTAAAGGATAAAGGATACGTTACTAAATCTTTCGACATTTGTAAGAATCAATGAATGATTTGATGCGTTAAATACGACAATTGTAAGTAATTTGACGTGTTTAAGAAAGTTTTATTTTCGATACGTTCGATTATTAAATGCATTCAAATAAATAAAATTTAATAATTTATTTTTGTCATATTTTCTACACTGTCACTTGCATTATTTGGTATGAGAGTCCAGCAATCATATGAACTAAATTAATTGGTATCATAGTGAAGTTTCACCTACATTAGTTTGTATAACATCTAGATTTGGTCTTTATTAGTTGGTATTTAGCTGAAAATTAAACTTGTTAATTAATTTGGTATCCAAGTTTTACCACATGACTTATTTAAGTTTAGTTTGATAATTATTTTAATTTTTAATTTTTATATTTTATAAATTTTAAAATTAATTAAGTTTAATGATTGTATATTTTAAAATTCATATATAAAGTTAATTTATAGCTACACATTTGAGAAAGTTTAATTATAATCTAACTCAAATAATAATTATATTCTTATATTAGAATATAAATTAAATTAAGACTTATTCAACAATTGAAAACTTAAATTTAAATAAATTTAAATTTTTTTATAACAATATTATTGTTGTGTATATCTCTTTACATTTTAATAAGAGATATTTAATAAATATATAATGAACAGATCTATATTTATTTATTTTATCTAGTTTTTATCTAATTGAGTAACTTAAAAGTCATTTTTTATCGATCTAAATTTAATTTTGTGTTTATTAATTACTTATTTAAAGTGAATCATAACTTAAAATTAGCTTTTCTAATGCCAATTTTTCAACACTTATGCACTAATGTATTTTGAACTTTTCCAAATAGCTGCATCGTACAAAGGAATACCTCAATGTCAATTTTATTCAAGTATGTTGGATAAAAATCCATCAATTTTTTTAAAAGTAATAATATACGTATAAAATTTATATATTAAATAATTTATTAATTATTAATTAAATATTAAAATTGATATATAAAATAAATAAATAATTATGAAACATTTTATTAATAAAAAAATAATTAAATTATATTATATAAATTAATCTTTTGATAAAAGGTGTGTCGATTGAGACACATAAAGTTTCTTGAGAGTACGGGCTGAAAACTAACTTGATATTTATTTTTTTTGGTACAATGAAAGCTAACTAGATATTATTATTAAAATCAGTCTTTCATTTTCAATAAATAAATAAAAAAAAGCCATTCTTTTTATTATATATATATTAACTAGATATTATTATTTTTGATAATTAAAATCTACTTAATTCTTAATGTTTTAATTTTATTTATTTATTTATGAATTATATAAATGGAACCACTTTTGTTTGCTCAAGCTATATGGGTAAGTAGAAAAATGAGTTATTTTAAACAAAACTTATAACGAAATAAAAATAATTATATAAAAAACAAAACTTATTTTAATTTTATTTATTTATTTATGAATTATATAAATGGAACCACTTTTATTTGCTCAAGCTACGTGGGTAAGTAGAAAAATGAGTTATTTTAAAAGAAACTTATAACGAAATAAAAAACAATTATATAAATTCATTTTACTTTTTTTTAATAAAAAAAATAAGCTAACGATGATTACAAATAGATTAATAAGTATTTCATTTTTGAAGATACACTTATTTAAAATGCTTGAAGATTTGATTCTTATGCTCGTAATTTTGACTATTTAATTGTACAAATAAAAGATAAAAGTTGATATTCACGAATAAGTAATAATGCAAATGGTAAATAATAATACTAGGTATATTAATATAAATGGCATAATATCTTAATATTTGTTACAATAATTACAATTAAAAAATAAAGATGTGATTCTTATTTCACACTGATACATAAGCATTTATTATATATTTTATTAAAAGATATTATTATGTATTTTATTTATATTTATTATAAAATTTTATAATAAAAAAAGTCTATACTCATACTTTATTTAAATTAAATTACACATATTTTTATCTTAAATCTACAGTATAATTACATTATTATTATTATTTTTGTTTTTAATAAATGTTGTAGATTTGGTTATTTCTTCACTTTTACAAATGATTGTAATTTTTTTTTATGAATAATTATTTTATTAACATATATATGTTATTTCCAAAAAAATAATATGTTGATATTAAACAATAAAGATTTAAAGTTAATTAATATTCTCATATTTTAAGTCAATTGAAATTTTGTAGAAATATAATTTAAAATATTTTTTTACTAATTTATTGAAATTTTAAATAATATACATACATTTATTTGAGAATAAATAAATCAATTTAATATCATATATTTTAGTATTTCTCTACAAGCATCAGATATATAACTTTGAAAGCTTAATAAATATGTTATTTTAAAAAGCTTAAAATCATAAAATTTATTTAAATACATTAAGGGTACGTTTGGTTCGCTGAATGTAATCGTAATCATAATAAAATATAATGTAAAGGAATCAATATTACTATTACAGTGTTTGGTTTAGTCACTGTAATAAAAAAAAGAATCAATATTACAGTATTTGGTTTGACAACTGTAATGTAATGGAATAGAAAAAAAAATCATAACAATTAATAAATTTTAATTAATCACATAAATTAACAATAAAAAAAATTTAATTCAGCAAAAAAAATTAATTATAACGAAAAAAGTAACAACAATTAATAATTTTAATTAATTACATAATTATATAAACAAAAAAAAAATTCAGCAAAAAAAATGGACAAAAAAAAAATTGCAATTTCAGAAAAAAAAAAAAAAAAATCGCGATGGTTGAGGAAAACAGAGGGCGATCGTAATCGACGGCTGGAGGGGAGGACACGAGCTGGAAGGCGATGTGGACTGGACGGGTACGCGAGCTGGACGGCGACGCGATGGCTGGTGACGCGAGCGATGGTTGGTGACGCTCGCGATGGCTGGTCTGGTACTGACAGGACGACGACGGATGCCGAGGAGGCCTACGGATCGGACGAGACGACGAGCTGGACGGCTGGACGACGACGCCGCCACCACAAGGACGGGACGCGACGGATGTCGAGGACGGAACTGGATGTTACGCGTAAGGAATCAATAAATGTTACTATTCAGTAATGTAATCTCATTCATTGTTATTGAATGTGTAATCTTTATTACAATTTTAGATGTAATTAATTACATGTGTTTAAACAAACCAAACAATATAATGTGCTGAATCAATTACATTACATGTTTTTTTACACTCTACCAAATACCACCTAAATATTTAATTTACTTAAATACGTTAAATATTTAAGAATTGAGTCCAAAAATTAATATAAAGAAAAAAACCTAAGTAGATATGAATCACATGCCTTCACTTGTCCTTAACTACCGTTTAAAGTAATATTGTATGTATTAATATATAATATATTTTAAATAATGTGTTAGTTATTGATTGAATATAAAATTAAAATTTAAGGTAAAAAAATAATTATAAATTTTTTTATAAATAATTATAAATTTTTTTATTAACAAAAATTAATTAAATCATATTACATAAATTATAATATAATATTAAATTGCGATAATAAAAAAAATTATAATATTTAGAGCAGGACAGCAAAACCATTTGAAAGAAGTCTCTTTTATGGAGAGGAAAAAAAAAAAAGTTTGAAAGAAGCCGGGGTTGCGTTTGTTGTTCCCAATTCAAACTCTAATTTTTGCCGCCATTTTCAGGAAGACAATCAGAGGAAGTAGCAAAACCAGGTCGTCGAGAGAGAAAGAAACAATGGAGATGAAGAGTCCTCCACCATGTCCCCAGACATCAACAGTACGGAGAAACCCACCTCGAAAAGCTAGGGCTACACCTTATTCTACCAATCCTCAAATGCCAGTTCCTTCATCTTCAACAAAAGTCCCAAAAATTTCGTCATTTCCAATTGATGAAATATTATCACTGGAGGTTCCAACAAACGCTAACCCTAAATCATCTTCCGTCTCCGAAAATCTCAGAGTGTTTTTGAGGATTCGACCTCTTCAACTCTCAAAGAACTCGGGAAAATTTAACGGTGGGATCACCGACCAGAAGAGTCAGCGATACCGAGCCAAGAATGTTTGGCCACAAATCCCTGCAAAGAAGAATTCGGCAAAAGAAATTGGTACGAAGAATAAGAAGACCAGAGAAGCTTGCATCATCGTCAATGATCCTCATTCGGTGACACTGTCACCTCCATTGGCATTGCAGGACTCGAAACGGATCAAATCTGAGGTTTATGAAGGGTTTTCTCACGTCTTTGACACTAATTCATCTCAGGTTTATTTTTCCCCCCCAACTATTGGTTTAATAGCAGCTAAGTGAAGCGATTAGAGTTTTTTGATTCTTTACTCCTAATAAATTTATATTCCATCACATTCTCTTGTTGGTAGGAGGAAGTCTATGAGACGATGGTGAGCCCTATGGTGGACGATTTTCTGAAGGGTAAAAGTGGAATGCTTGCCGCATTAGGACCCAGTGGATCCGGCAAGACTCACACAGTTTTTGGGTGCCCGAGAGACCCTGGCGTTGTTCCACGTGTTCTTCAAAAGATTTTCAAGCCAACTGAGGGCGTTGCATCTGATTTTCAAAGGTAATTTGTAAGGTTTAGTTCATCCTCCTAAATTCTTTTTTCGCTTTATCACGTTGATTTTTTTTGGTAATTTGACGAAAGTTACTTTAAAATGAAGTTATCAGTAGAATGGAAAGTTCTATATTTATATTTCAACAAATTTTGGCAAAATGAATTGTGGTTTCCTTTGGACGATACCTTTACAGATCGTTTAGCATATCAATATTTGAAATTCGTTCTGAAGGAGGTAAAGTAGAGAGGTTATTTGATTTGTCTTCATATGGAGAAGAGTTAAGCATGCACCAATCTACTATAAAAGGCCTAAAAGAGGTTGGTAGCTAATTTAGTCATCTGCTGAGTTATTTTGATGGGTAAAAACTAAAAAAGCTTATGGGCATGCTTTCTGTCATACACAGGTCACTGTTTCTGATTGTGAAGAGGCAGAATCCGTTATTGCTCAGGCAATGCTGAAACGTGTCACGGCAATAACAAATTCAAACAGCCAGTCAAGGTGCATGGCAGTGATGGGTCTGTTTTATTTGTTGTTGAATGCCATGGGAAAAAATTGCTAGAAAATTCTCAATGTGGTTATTGCTGTAGTTTGGATGTTAGATGACACATTTGCATATGATTTTTGACTCTTCCTTTTTGCCCTCCTATGCTTTTGTTTTGGTTATCCACGAAATTTGTTTTTTAGTAAATGACATGTAGGGGCTTTAGCTTAATAATTTGTGTTTCGTTTGCTTTTCTTGTTTAATGGAGAATCTATGTATTTAGATTAAGTTGTCAGATAAGTTATTAAAAGACAACCTTATCCTTTTTTGGGCTGATTATTGATTTATTGATGATAGATTCTTTGTTTAGTGTCACTTATGATTTCGTTCAAATTTTTAACTGTTTAAAATGTGTACTACATCTGAAGTTGTACTTTTTCTTTGTTTGATACTGTAGTCGATCTCAATGCATAATTAACATCTCCAATGTTTCTAAAAAATCTGCGGGAGAAAATGATGTTGAAGCAAATAATGCTGTCCTAAGTATCATTGATCTTGCTGGAGCTGAAAGAGAAAAAAAGACTGGGAATCAGGTTCCTCTATCCCCCTGCCCCCCTATATATGAATAAATTCTGCATAGAACTAGATGGTCTGATATTGGACTGAGGGGTCATTATGGCTTATGCTCGACAGTATGCTTGTTTCTAAGCATTAGTTGTGAACATTTTTCTTTTTTCTTGACCGTGACATAATGAGGCTTATTAACATTTCAAAGTAGGTTTCCATGAAGTCGGTATGAGGTTTGAAATGTTCTGCTGGTATGAGGCTTATGGGATATTATTTGCACTGTAACATGTATTATAGGCATCTAAGGCATGGGTGTAGACAATCAGTGCTTTGAAATTATATTTTTAAATGAATTTTTGGTTGATAAGTGACTGATTGTGAGAAATGATTTTAATTTTAGAATCAATTGAGTTAATGCAGTCTCAATCAGGAGTCTTAAGGATTTGGACGCAACTATCACATAGTATGTGTATCTTCAATGATGTTGTTGGCTTTAATTTATGTTTAACATTGTTTCAGGGAACAAGATTGCTCGAGAGTAATTTCATCAACAACACATCAATGGTTTTTGGTTTGTGCTTGAGAGTATGTAGCCTTACACAGCTTTTGAAAAATTTTATGTGGCTAGTTTCATACTTTATAGCATTTCCAATATATCACTTCCTACGGAAAATTTGCTTGGTATATTCTCTAAGGGTTATTATCAATAGCCACCCATGAGTTTCATTCAAACATCAGCAACCTCAACTAAATGCCTGTAATATCATCAAACCCCCTTAACTACATTTACTTGAAAACACGTAAATATTAAATGATTAAACATTAAAAGAATTTAAAATTCAAATAAATAATAAGATATAAAAAATATCCAATCCAAAACAACAAATGATAAAAACACAAAACACATTTAAATTACACTCTAATTCATTAAACACATCTACACTCAAAAGTTTCATTGAATTTCAGTAGCAAAAAGTTGAATGACGTTAGAAACACAACCATAATACCATAATTATCTTCAAAATTAATCAACAACAAAACAAAACCAACTTAAATCCAACTAAAAGCAATCAATATTTGAAATTAGAGCACAAAATCTAAATCTATCACAAATAAAGACAACAATTAATATATAAATATGAACTTATCTAAATATAATTTTAGGCTCGTTGGTCATTTTAATTTCACTACCCACTTTAATTATGTTATTAGTAACTCTTAAGTCGAATGCATCCAACTCATACTTCAATGAAGTTAACCAAAATACATGTTTCTTACCTTTATCAAGCAACAAACTAAGAAAGAAATAAGGGAAAGAAATCTCAAAACATTCAATATGGTTTTTTTAGTGTGTAAACATTAATTTGCTCCACTTGTGGAAGCATTTCCAAGTCAAAGGTATTGTTAAGTGGGTTTGATGATATTTTTAAATGGAAGCTATTGATATTTGAGCAAAACTCAACGATAGTTATTGATAATTACTCTATTCTTTTTTTATTTGTTAGGTTTATTTCCTCTCTATTATTTCCCTCCATAACTTGATGCATTCATTGGTGTTTGCGTGCTTTTCTATTTTTGTTTTTCAGTCTTTGTTAGAGCATCAAAAAAACCCCAAGAAACCACTTCAGAAGCATTTCCTGAACTCTCTGGTAAGCAATCCTACTTTTGCTCCTTTTAGAGCTTGATGCAACAATGCCAGGTGATTATCATTGTTATACTTATAAACATCGTTCTTTGTTACAAGAAGTTAAGAAACTAGTGTTGTTGTTGGTGCTGCTGTAAGTTTTGGTTCTGAGATCTACTCTTACTGTTAATTTTTGTGGTTGAAATCACCAACCATTGCTAGACTTGAATTTTAAGGCCCTCTGATCTCTTGAACATAATCACTTGACTTTAAGCATTAGCTAATATCCATGTATATGACTCTTATCTCTGAACAGCTGACCAAGTACCTGCGAGAGTATCTGTTAGGCAAGAAAAGGATGACACTGGTATGATGATTTGATATCCAAAATTTGTTTTGCTTTAGCTAAAGTAGTATACTGTATAATAAATATTTTGTTTTGTTTTTCTTTTGATCTGAGCAGTGCAAAGATCTTTATTTTCCTCTCTTTTTCCAAAAAAATATTTTTTGCTTTTAACTCCCATATTTTCTAGGTTTTAACAGTCAAATCAGGGGAAGAAGACTATCTTGATGCAACCTATCTGCTAAGACAAGCTTCACCTTTTATGAATATAAAGTAAAATCCTAACGCCCACCTTTTCATTATTATCAAGTTTCTTATATGTGCTATGGCATTAAATATTAATGTTTTCTGATTATTAGATTTGAGAATGTTGAAGAACAATCAAATGTTTCTCAGAACAAGAGGCAGTTCCAAGCGTTTCCTAGAATTGAGCGACACAAAAGGTTAAAACATAGCAGCCTTGAAAATTGTGAGGTACCTCAGCTGTCTTTACAGTAGGGTTTAGAACATTATACTTATCTTGCCGTCTTATTTCTTCTATAATTTTAGAAAATGACACTGTTATTACTTATTATATATTGTTTATATTATCTGTATTTTGTTTATCCTTAATTCAGATTGAAGAAGGGAAAAGTGTTGAAGATGAACATCAAGTCACCGTGGAAGGTTTTTCAGAAAGCAGTTTTAAATCACATGTTCCCCCATTTTTTGGCCAGCCTTATCTTTGGTTCTTTTTAGCTGCTTCCTTAAGTTCTTTTGAGAATTTAGTGACTTTGTTTCAGATGCAAAGACTTTTTCTTCAAAGTCAAGTGACGTTCACCAGCCAGAAAGAGATAGAAACCATTGGATCTTGCAAAATTTTGCTAAAGCTTTATGGAATGTCCTGAAGGAGTACAAGGAAAAACTTAAGGTAGTAACTATGTGGACAACAGTGTGTTGTCCTACAATGTGTTCTTGTCAGTCATACTCGTTAGACTCCTTGACATGGAATTTGTTTTTTAGTTAATTTATCATGTTATAATTTAGGTGGCAGAAAATGAAATTCAGAGCCTGAAAGAAAATCTTAATTTTGAAAAGACAAGATGTAATGAGATGGCAAAAGAGCTGGTGGACTTAAAGTCCAGCTGTACATGTTCGCAGGAAAGTGCAGTTGTGGTCAGTGAAGTTGCTGGAGATGCATACCCAAAATCAAGTCTTGTGTTGAATGCTGATGAGGTTTGACAAAATTTTTACTTCTCTTCTTGTGCTTAGTGTCAGCAGGTCTGTTGAAGATTAACTGATTATTTTTTTCTGCAACTTTATTCCTATCAGTCCAACATGAACATTCATTTTACTGAGCATGGGGCTGAGGGCAATTGTATATTTTTAATTTTTCTTTTTATATTGGTGATTTGTGCTCTCAGGACTTAATTTCTGAATGAACGTTCTTTGGGCAGGAGCGTCTGAATCTTCATCCTTCTGATGTTAAGGCATCTGAGTGCTATAGCACTCCACAAAGAGTTGACCCTAGTCCAAGTAAGGATCACAATATTTTGTCTGAGGTACGTATTACCAGTCCACCACTATTCCCGGCTTCCTCTTCTGCTATTGAAAGCTAGATTCTGCTTGTAAACTTCTTATTCTATGTTTAGAAAAATGCTGATTTTCATTTTTCCAACTGTGACGAATTGAAGTGCAATACTGCTGAGAGGTGTGATGCTACTCTTAGGGAAGATCCGGATATATTCTCTGAGTTACAGAACTAATATGTGTTTTCCAGATTATTTTTAAAATTTAAATTTTGGGTTCTAAAACCTTAGTTGATTTTGTAAAGTGGGAGGAGTTTTTCATTATTTACTATTTTGAATAATCTCCCGATTCTGATGATTGGGAGCTTATTGGCCTCAGTTCATATGAAATTTAAGGATTTTATTCTAATCACCAGGTGCAAGAAAATGCTTCGCTTAAAGAAGCCAGCATTGAGGTATGTTTCTTTACTTTGGCTTATAATCTAGTTTTCAAAAGATTATATAAAAGCTGCTTTGCAATATACTTATTTTCGTTGCCCCTTAGGATATGCGACGGTTGGTACTGAAGGAAGATGGTGAACCTTGTCAAGGTTGCACAGCTGTTGATATCCTACATACTGAACTAGTAACTGATAAACCAGAGCCACATGTATGTGATTACTGATTAGTATTTACTTTCCTCTTTGGCTTATCAATTCTACTTCAATGACCAGCAATATTGAGCCTCAATTATGTCGAGCATTAGGTTATCAAATTAAGATTGCATCATATATTAAAGGTTGTATGTCTTCAATTTTATTTTATTCACTTTTTTCAGGAGTTATCTGATAAACCATTACCAGAAAAGGAAAAGGTTTCCTATGACGTGACTGATAGTGAAGCAAGAGAAGACAATCCACCCAACAAGGGAAAGCCAAAAAGGTCAGTTGATACCAGTACCTCTTCATCCATAACATCGACAATTTAACAATTATTTCAAAGATAGATCATTTTTATTTTTCTCGTCTTAAATTCCTTTTCCTTCGTGTAATTCATCAGGAGACTTCTGCCTGCTTCGTCCGTACTACTAAGAGATTTTAGTAATCTGGACATTGAGGATGATGTTGAGAAACCAAAAGTAAACATTTTATCTCGCTTGTCTCTTCACTCAACATGAAGCAGATTACTACAACTGGCATTACGTTACATTGTTAATCTGTTATAGACTAATAGACTTGTAGGGTTATGCATTATCATTAAAAAAGGGGGAAAAAAGAAGGAAAAATTAGCAGTAAATAATTAAACAAATAAATATTACTTTAGATCCAAAGTTATAATCTATACATGGGATTGAAAGTTTTTGACTGTTAAAATATTTTTTCTAAACAATTTGCAGGGGAACAGAGGTGGGAAGAAATTCCCTGCAGATGAAAATAAGAGAACTCAAGGTAGCATTTCTCTTCTGCAATTGCTTCGTGGCAACGTTCGTGTATAGTTTTGCATGGTCATTTTTTTCTTTTTCTTTCTTTCTTTCTTTTACTGGGCTTTTGATTCATTTTGGCTTTATTTGAAGAAATGATTATCTGAAGGATTTTTTTCCTTTTTCTTTTGCCATACCACATTGTATGCATTTTATTACAAAGTTGGGCCTAACTTTGATTTTAAATGAGTACCCATAACTTTTTATTTATTTATATTTATATATATAAATATATCAAGAATAGGCCTATTGACCGGTGGGTTGACATCTTGAGGCTCCAAATAACAAGTGAATACCGGTGATATCCGGTCTCCGTCTTTCTCTCTCTTTCTTTTTTCTTTTCTTTTCTTTTTCTAAAGTTTAAATGAACAAATGTTTCATGAAAAATTAACCATCAAAATTGATTACTTACTAATAATTGTGTATAAATTACGGTCGATTTTGAGAATTGAACTTGACACCGTGAGTAAGAACTATGATTCTGGTTGTTTCAATTAATTTTAGATATTTTTTATCGTATTTTTGATTGATTTTGCAATTTTATTACTAAATAAATTTAATATTATATAAATTATATTACTAAAAATAGTAATATAAATTATATTACTATTCTTTTGGAAATATTTTATAGTTTAGGTGGTAAGACTTTTAATTCCTCATCAGGAATCTAAGTTCGAATCTCGCTCGAGTGTATGAGTGTGTTTTCTATTTATTAATAAAAAGAAAGAGATTTTATAGTCTCTTTCAAAAAAAATGTTTCATGAAAAATTATAAAAAATAACGCACTCAAAATTATAGTTAATTTTGTAATTATAAAAATATATAATTTTATCATAATTTTATTATTATAAATTTTGAAAGTAATTTTTTTATATGTTTCTTTTAATGATTAATTAAAGATAAACAAAAGCCAAAAATTCACTTACACCTCAATTAAAAATGTTTCTTTTAGGAAAGTAATTATTGTCACTAATTTAGAGTCAATAAATAATTTGATCTATTTATTTAAATTAAAAAAATTGATTTAATTTATCAAATTTTGAATCTGATTAGATTATATGCATATATTTTATAGTTAAATTTTGATTAAAAAGTATACAATTTGTTCGAATTTATATTGATAGATTTTATAATAATTTGCTATAATTCGATCTAAATTGAATTATTATTAAAATTATAAATAAATGTATATTTTATTTTAATGTATTATGTTTAAATGTTATATTTACCACGATTGCATTAAATTATTATTTTAGTTTAAATATAAATATTAAAGCCTTTATAATAATTTAATAATATTTAAAAATATTTTTTTTATTTTAATTATAAATATAAATAAATAATTTTTTTAAAATTGTATCAATTTAAAATTTAAATATTAGTAAATATTGTATTTTATTATGACAATAAGTTATAATATTAATTCGACTTTATTTGATTAAAAAAATTTGATTTATTCGAATTCAGATTAGTTCATATAAGGTGATGTATCATAACTTGTGACATATAATATTGTTCTTTTTTTTTTTTTTTTTTTTAACGTAAATAAGAATTATTAACTTTTTTTTTTATTATCATCGTTAAAGGTTAAATTCCATTAATGTCCAATGATCAAGATTATGATTCAAAACAAAAGATGTAAAGAGTAATTTTAATTTTTACCAAACATTTTAACAGTTAAATGTTTTTGAAAGTTTAAAAATAAAAATATTTTGCTCAAAAAAGTGTTACTGCTACGGTAATAGGGATATTTTATCTTAGTTCAGGGCTATTATGGATTATAATTTTATACTTATTTGTATTTATTTTTAAATCTAATTATTCGATTTTATGCATAAAGTAAATTTAAAATTATTAATAAAAAGTAATATTTTATGCTTCATTAAAATTACATCACTTATATTTATCAAGTAAAAATAATAAGAATGAGAGTATCATAATCCCTATGTTATTGTAATCCTTAAAATGCAAGATGACTTCAACGGCAAATAATTTAAGTATTACATACCACTTTGAAAAGAGCCTACTTATGAGATTCAGCCACTTTTTCTAATTTCTCTGCTATAATAGTATAATTATTTTTTTTTTTATAAAGCAATATTTATAACATCCTTTAAAATTTTAACTACAAAAATAATATATTATATATTAAATTTATATATTTTTGCTACCAAAAAAATTTTCAAGCTAAAAAATAAATATTGATCGACATTCAGTTAATGTTGTTCAAGATTTACTGCAAATAATTAGACACACTTAATATTAAATTATAATTAATTAGGTCTCATATAATGTTATTAGAGTATTATTTAGTCGTTAAAAGTTTTAATAATATTATTTTATGTAAATAAAAAATAAAAAAAAAAGTCTAAGAACTCCATGCAGAGAAATTCATTAAATTTGCATCGTTTATATGTGCAGACTTCACAAATGATTCTGTTTGAAGGAATTTACAAATGCTATACGCAAATTAAATTTCAACTAAAAACATAAAAAGCATTAATAAAAGCCGATAAAAACCTTTTGGCTTTAAAATTTTCAAAACACTAATAAGCATATAGAGTGCCAAATAAGGCGACCAAGAAACGGTACTCGTGAGAGAAAGGACATGAAGCACTTGTCCAACGTGATTGCACTTTGACCAAGAAATTCACTTAGCATGTTAACTAAATTGCACTTTCCCACTTTTTTTTTTTATGGAAAAAAGAAATTGCACTTCACCACCAATTAATATTTGGAACTTATTATTTATTATAATATCCCTTTGAATCCCAGCCAAAAACCCGCCCATACAACCTATCGGGAGGATGGCATTATTTGCAAGCACCGTTGGGCAAAAATGCTACAGGTGCGAAGCCTGCATCAAGGTGCAGTATAGGGAGTCCAAATTTTGATGAAAATTGAGGTTTTTTCCTATTAAGGAAAGTAAAAGGAAGTGCATGAATTATTGGAAAAATGAGCAAGCGTGTGTGTGTGTGTCTATATATATATATATATATATAAAATGTAAAAAAATCAATTCAATAAATAAATAGTGTAACGATATGACAAATAACATAGCATATACATAAATTGTTGGGATTTTATCTTTATAGGCTAATTTTAATTTTAAGATCTTCAAAATATTTTTTCTCAATTTAAGACTCATATAATCGATTCTTTTTATTTTTTATTTTTACTCAATTTATTCCACTATATACATATAATATTATGTTAATAATATAATGGTTACTAAATAAGTATATTTTCTCGAACAACGGACTAAGATAAAGATAATAAGGATTGTTAACTTAGGAATGGAGGATAAATATGTTATTGTATTAAAACAAAAAGTTACATAAAATCCCCTTATTGCTAGTTATCTTGATTTATGATTCAGATTCAGAGGGAATGAGAGGCAAACTAACGAACCGTTTACCACCTATTAGTCACTTGTGAAGGGTCCCTGATTGGATTTATAAAAATCTTAAATGGGGCTTAAAATTTACAATGGGCCGGTCAAAGGGACTAATGCTGATAAAAAGCCATTCTCAGATCATAGCATATTCGGCCAGCCCAACGTTTTTTTTTTACAAAAAAAAAAAAATACAAAAGAAGAGAAATAAAAAAACATGAGAAAAACAGAAGGGGGAAAAAATCCAGATTAGGGTTAAGACTTTTTTCATCGCCGTTTGGTCTGGAGGTCATTCGTGTTGGCTGCTACTCCTTCAATCTTCAACCAGCCGGCCGTTCACTCCTTCAACTCACTCGACTTTTCCAAACCATCACTACAATTGTTGGCCTCCTTGAGTTATTTTTGAGGTAGATCTTCAAGTGCTTTATCGTAACTTTTTTTCTTCTTTTTTTTCCTTCTTAACTTCTAACTCCAGCGCTTTTCTTTTATTCTATACCATTTTATATCTCCTTTTTTTTTGTTTGAATTCTTATTTCGATACCATTATACTCTTCTTTTTTGCTTTAATGTTAAGATGATTTTTTTTTGTTTGAATGTCTAATTTATTTGCTGATTTTATATACTGATATATTTATTTATTTTGTCTTTTTTCTGCTGGTTTTTTTGCCGATTTTATTTTTTGATTTCATACGTTGATTTATTTATTTTTTCCCCCTATTTTATCTGCAGATTTTATATCCTGGATTTTTTTTTCCTTTTTTTTTTTCATAGTTTTTGATCACTGACTTGTTGTTGTCTTGTTGATTCTTTTAATACTTTTAATTAATTATCTAACTTTTAATTCTGTGCATAATGTTAGGTTGCCATGCTGTTTTAGACCTCTAACGTTTAATGTTTGTTTGTTTATGTTATTTGAACTTCATACGATGAATGATATATGGTTAGTTACTTTAGCCTTGAGGTTTACAACTGGCCTCGTGGTGGGAAATCGCCTCAAGGCTAGTTTACTTTTTTTGTTGTTATTGTTTTGAAAACATTGACTATGACATTAGAGTTGCGCTTTTATTCCCGTTTTCATGCCCATAATTGGTCTCATATATACACATAATGTCATAAGCTAAGGGCGGTATATTGGAAAAATATATTTTTCTTCTTTATGAATACTCAATGTTAATGGCATATGCTCATAATCCTCCCTTATTCAGTTTTAGGGCCCTGATTATGACATTAGAGTTGCCCATTTATTCCCGTTTTCATGCCCATAATTGGCCTCATATATACACATAATGTCATAATCTGAGGGCGGTATATTGGAAAAATATATTTTGCTTCTTTATTAATACTCAATGTTAATGGCTGCTCATAATCCTCCCTGATTCAGTTTTAGGGCCCTGATTATATTTCATCCCTTTTAATTCGTTAAATAGGCAAGATTGTACTTACTTGGATGGTCATAACATGTTTGCATCAGATATATAAACGTTTCCAAAAATTTCCCCTTAAAATCGTGCACTAGTGTTTTGTAAATTAGGTTTTGCAGCATATTCTTATCATTAAATCCATCTTCAGGTGGAAAGGTTTCATTCATTGCAAACTTTTCAATTAGTTTAAGTTCATTTTATCATGATTGCTGTTGCTGCACACAGAGATGAGAGAACTATTAGGTGCTTATTACTGTTATCAATTCTTGTGTGACTAGGAGAACTCTTTCTTTCTATTTTACCATTGGAGAATTCTGTTTCAGATGACCTCAAAAACAATGGTCAAAGTTTTTCTCTATTTTTATATTTAGATCTGGTTTATTACCATTTCATGATGGAAACATTTACATTTTTCTACTTGTTCTCAGGTTTGGATTATATTATAAAATTTCCCCGAAGTCCAGAACGACCCTTGATGGATAAAAGCTCATTGCCACTTCAAAATAGATTCTTTGAATCACCAAAACATTTTATTTGAAGCCATATGACGCTTGAAGACTTCTTTACATTGACAGAGATGAAGGATGGGCTCACTGCCCCATCTCGAGTTGAGGAACTGGTCGCTAAAATGCAGAAGGAGAAAGATTTTGCTGTGAAGAATGTCGGTGATGCCTCTAGGCAATGGGCGGCTGTTGCAAGTACTATTGCTGCCACAGAAAATAAAGATTGTCTTGATCTCTTTATTCAACTCGATGGTCTTTGGTTCCTTGATAGATGGCTAAGAGATGCTCTGAAGTTTGGTTGTGACACAAATGAGAGTTTTGTAGAAGAATCAATCGCTGCTTTGTTACGTGCTATTGAAAAGCTGCAAATAAACAGTGAGAGGTCAGTATCTTCAGGAATCTGGATTACTGTCAAGAATCTTCTTGGCCATAAAAGTTCTAGGGTTCAGGATAGAGCAAAAGTGCTGTTTGAAGCCTGGGAGCGGGAAAGGGATGGAGATGCAGTCATGCACGACGTTGAGGATGTTGCATTATTGCCTAATGATTGTAGTTCAAAGGCTGTTGAAGAGGATGCGGAGACATCTGTTCAACCTTCTGAAGCAATTGATAAAGAAGAAATTCAACCTTCAAAACCTGATAGTGATCAGATACTGCCACATCTGTTGGATAAACATGAAAGGGTTGATGATATACAGAATTCTACTAATAACAATCAGCCGCGCTTGCAGAAAGTTTTAGACAGCATAGAGAACAAAGAGAATTCCCCAGATCATCCTCTCCTTTCTTCTGTGTCAACCTCTATTCAAGAAAACTCTTCTTCCAAGGAAGAAACACCCTCACTTCCTCCAGCGAGAAGCATTTCTTTTGGGACCTGTACTTCTCCAGTTTCAAATAATGGCACTGAAGGACAACCAGATCTTCCAAAAGTGGAAGAGTTGTCAAAAGATGAAATTCAAGCAGACAGAGTAGATAATTCTTCAGAAAAGTTAGTTGTTACAAAGCATTATTCTGCTTCTTGCCAATTGGAACCTGATGGTGTTACTTCAAGGTGCGATGTCTCAAGATCTCAGGAATTTGTGAAAGAACCTTCTTTACAAAATAATGCCAATGCTAATGAGAGCAGTAGCTGTCAAATTATGTCGAGCATTGCTGGTATGGTGACACCTCCATCCAATTCAAAGAGCGGGATAGGAGATGTGAGGGTTCAGAATGATGGTGGGAATTGTTCTAATGCTATGCAAGACTCCTCTGGCAATGATAGCATCTCTGAAAAACTTGAGGAGTTGGATACTTCTAAAATGGATGGCGTAGTAGATGAAGATAGGGATCATGATAGTGATGAAGATGAGGATTCGGGGGATACACATGAGTTCTCAAAAACAGCAATGGATTTGAAAACTTCTGTTGTAATTAACAAGGGAAGGTCTGATATTGAGCTTGAGTACGGGATTGTTGATGCTCTAGAAGTTGCTAGACAGGTAGCTCACGAAATTGAGAGGGAAGTTGGGAGTGAGAGAGAACCATTCTGCAGCTCATCTTTTGAGAAAATTGATGGCGAACTCGATCAGCCTGGTAGCCCCGACTCTATAAAGGGAGAACAGGACATATCCACTAAGGTCCAACCAAATAATGTCCCTACCTTTTTTTCTTCTGAGGTATCTGGGAAAGGACACATGGATAATTCAGTTGATGTGCACACGGCACCGGAAAATTGCAACCATGACATGGAATCCTCCCAGGTGACTGAAGCCGCTCAAGAACTTGACGTAAACACAGATAAAGGTTTGTGTGGTTTTGATCTAAATCAAGATGTATGCTCTGATGAAAGTGGTATTCCAGTCAATCCTGTATCTACTCCCATTTCAGTGGTTTCTGTGTCAAGACCAGCAGCTGCTCCTGGATTGCCTGTTGCACCCTTGCAATTTGAAGGCACTCTTGGATGGAAAGGATCTGCTGCCACCAGTGCATTTCGCCCAGCATCCCCTCGTAGAGTTGCTGATGGTGATAAGAGTAACTCTGTTTGGGGCATTGGTGACAGTTCAAAGCAGAGACAGAATTGCCTTGATTTTGATCTGAATGTGGCAGAGAGTGGAGATGATATAGGGAAACAAATTTTGGCATTATCTGGACTTTCTTATGTGGATTCTACAGTGGGGGTGACTCCAAAAAGATCAGAAAGGTTGAAATTAGATTTAAACCGCATGGATGATGATACCATACTGTTAGATCCTAGGACAGAAGGACTCCTGTTAAGCAACCGAAATTGCATCCATAGCCCTTCTCCTGCTTCGTCATCATCATCGATGCAACCTTCTATTAGGAACATTGATTTGAATGACAGGCCGTATTTGCACGAGTCAGTAGAGCAAGTGCCTAGTGATAATATAAATGCATATGGCGGGCAAAAAGCAGATGCTTCTGTTATTTCTTTATTGGGTGCCAAAGTGGAGGTTAGCAGGAAAAACGTTCCACATTGTTTCTCACTGCCTAATGGCAAGACT
Source organism: Elaeagnus macrophylla (assembly GCA_029378325.1). Classification (NCBI taxonomy): domain Eukaryota; kingdom Viridiplantae; phylum Streptophyta; class Magnoliopsida; order Rosales; family Elaeagnaceae; genus Elaeagnus; species Elaeagnus macrophylla. The sequence goes on along the minus strand of CM055649.1, from coordinate 10,556,262 downwards.
ATTGAGTCTGTGGTGGATGCTAGTGCAGCAAGAACGTCAAGTTTTTTGGGGTTGGGCCCTTCTGTGTCTTACACCCAGTCAGCTGTTTTGGGATACAATGGATTAGCGACAGGGCCTGGCATGTCTTTCTCATCTACCATGTATGGTCCTGGGGGCACAATCCCTTACATGATGGATTCAAGAGGTGCGCCGGTTGTGCCTCAAATTATGGCCTCGTCATCATCTCTTCCTCCCTCTTACTCACAGCCGGCATTCATAATGAACATGACTACACAGCCAGGTCTAAATGGTGCAGGGCCATCACGCCCTAACTTTGATCTGAACTCTAGCTTCATGGCTGAGGGAGGAAATAAGGACTCGGGGCTTAGGCAGTTTTTCATTTCTGGTCACGAAAGGTCTGTGGATGAGCATTTGAGGGCCGGTTCGCAGCCTCCTGTGGGTTCCGTACTTGGTGCTAAAAGAAAGGAACCAGATGGTGGGTGGGAACCTTACTCGATTGGCTACAAACATCAGCAACAACCATGGAGATAAAAGCTATTTACTTTCTGCCCGTCTGTTTGCTCTTGGGGTCAATTAAAGAATTTAACTTATACTTTGATGATTACTTTCCAAGCATGATCCAGAAGATTAGGTAAACCTATTTGCTTTGGTAGAAGGGGATTAGATTCAATAAAGTAGAAGAAATCATCGATGTAACAGTGATTTATGCAGTTAATTACTGAATGGAAAGAAATTAGGATCTTGTTTTAATTTTTTTTTCTTTGTAATTTTCTTGTGTTTAATAGAAAGCAATTGCAAAGATATATGACTTGGTACATGTAGATGTAATTTTGCTTCCATGTATATCACAACAATTACAGTAACAATTCTGTGGGACCCGTGGTTCCTATTTGTAACAAAGGAAGAATAACTTTAGATATTTTTCTTTATAGCATTGTTAACTCAGTTATATGGGAGTTTAATTTTAGTAATGTTTATTAGATAATCTTACTCAATTTTAGAAAACCTATATATATTAGAAACTAACTAGCTAATGGTAAGATTTTTTGTTTAAGCCCAACACATGGCTGTTTTTGGGCTTGATAACGACTCCGAATAAGAACCCACCATTCTTAGTCTTATGACTCCCTTGCTGATAGCGAAATGAAGTCATTAGGGAATTGGGGGGTGACAGAGAGAGCCGAGAGAAAAAAAAAAGGTGTATCGATGAAGGCACAGGTATTTCACTAATTTATTTTCTTTACTCAATCGAAATGTAGGTGTTTTTTTTTTTTAATTAATTTAGGAAATAAGGGTAAGAATTTTTCTGTTAAGGTGACAAGCCTAATCTACTTCTTACTTTTTTCCTTGTTCAAACACTTTATGTTATGAATGGAGTTTTGTGGGTGTGTTGTTTTTTCTTCTTGCTGAATTATTTTTGATAGTGCAAATTGGAGAAGAAGTTGATAGCCCTGGTTGTTTGGTGAAGGGTTTGCTATGTCTGAGTATTTATTCATTTCTGTATTTCAGGACATGTATATTTAATTCATTTAAATTCTATATTGGGAGTTCTTGTTAGCCTAGATGTACAGTTGTGGTTGTGGCAACGAATTGATTAAATCTTTATGTCTTGCTGATAATTTGTTTTGAATATATATTTCTTAGCATAATAATGGTAATGGGTAACCGGTAAAATATTTATGTTGGTGGAATGGAGCAATGTTTTGAGGTTTTAGGAAATGGGTAATATGCATGTTGGCTTGAAAGATTTGAATATGTTTAAATTTTGTGTCCTCAATACATGAGGTTCTAGGTTATAATTAGTTTTATTAATCTGAGTAAACCATGAATTGGGAATTTATTGAATTTTCTTACTAACGTTAGAAAGTGGCACATGTTTTGAACGTCAGTTTTGTTCTTTAGCTGAATAGTTGTATAGTTGTGCTCTATACAGATTTATATGTGGTTGGGCTGAACGATAAACTTATTTGAATTTTCTCGTATAGAAGAAGTCTTGTTAACACATTCTATTTTGTAGTTGAGATTCATTTATTATTGACTGGGATAAAACTTGGTTCTTTTACTTCTATGGAAAATAAAATAGTATGACTTGCTGATATGTTTGCTCTTTGATATGTTAGTTTATGAATAATATCGTTTTGAAAAGATATGGTTGTTTGTGACCAAGTATGAATGATTTCGAATTATGAAGCGATTATGGTATAATAGTGATTCTTTTATATTTTAGATTATTGGCCAAGGAAAAATATAGGGAAAAGGGAGATTAGTTTTATAGTATAAATTTAAAAGCAAACTTTGGTGGTGATTAGCGTTTCTTACCCTCTTTCTAGGTGAAATTACTGAAATTTTAGTCAGAGATAATAGGTAAACTTGTAGGATTTGGAAAATTCACTTGTTGAGGAAGGCACATTTGGTGTGCACTAGCATAGGTAGGGAATCTCTGTCCTTTCTTTTAAAATTTGATTTTGTATGCTAATGCATGCATGTAAGATATTTATAAATTGCACTAACACGAAAGGAGTTCTTGAAATATTATTTTAGTACATGGAATTTGAAAATGATCTCAGATTTTGGTGAAAATATTGTTGGCATTTTTAGTACCTAAAGTGGTTTATCTTTTAATGGATTGTAAACATTTGATTATGGAAAAAGATTTCAAAGTAACGTTTCATGGGTTTGGTTTTTATAACATTTGTGGTAATGCTGAAATGTGTCACGGCAATAACAAATTCAAACAGCCGGTCAAGGTGCATGGCAGTGATGGGTCTGTTTTATTTGTTATTGAAGGCCATGGGGTCTGTGATGAGTCTGTTGATGGCAGTGATATTCCTTTTTTACTAGATGACATGTAGGGTAGAAAATGATGTTGAAACGAATGTCCTAAGTATCGTTGATGTTGGTAGAGCTGTAATAGAAAAAAGGACTGTGAATCAGGTTCCTCCCCCCCTTCTTCTCTTTTTCTCTCATATGATTGAATTCTTCATAGACAATCAGTGGTTTGAAATTATATTTATTAATGAATTTCTGGATTGATAAGTGACTGAATGTGAGAAGTGATTTTAATGTTAGAATCAATTGTAGTAATGCAGTCTTGATCAGGAGTCCCCTTTATTATATAGAATAATAGCTTTTTGGTGTTATGATTCAGGTGGTAGAAAATGAAATTCAGAACCTCAAAGAAAATCTTAATTTTGAAAAGACGAGATGGTAAAAAGAGCTGTTGGACTTCAAGTCCAGCTGTATATGTTCGTTGCAGACCCAAAATCATGGCTTGAGTTGAACGCTTATGAGGTTTGAAAATTTTTATTGCCCCGGACGTTCATTCAGCTGAGCCATAGGGTTTCTGAGTTCTGAGGGCAATTGTACTCCTGCAAAAGTTGAATTTACTTGGACACAGGATCATTAATATTTTCTTAGGTAGTACAATATGCAGTCTTGTTAATCCTTTTCTTTTTGTATTGGCGAAATGTGCTTTCGGGACTTAATTTCCTAATGGGCAGTCTTTGTGCAGGCTTGTCTGAATCTTCATCCTTCTGATGTTGACGCATCGTAGTGCTGTAGTACTCAACAAAGAGATGACTCTAGTCCAAGTAGATATCACAATATTTTGTGTGGTACGTATTACCACCACCATTCTCTGTTTCCTCTTCTGTTATGGGAAACTAGATTCTGCTTGTAAACGTTATCTTCGATATTTAGAAAATGCGGGTTTTCTTGGAAATAGTACTCTATAAGTCATTTGGAAAAAGTACTAATCGTATAAAGAAGATGCCACTGCTGAAAAAAGCAGTGCCATTTTTAGAGAAGAGCAGTATGTATCATAAATATTCACGATTAGAGCCACGTTAGTCACTTTGTTTATACAAAAATGTGTTATTTAGCTCCTAGTTTAAAAAATGTGTCATTTAGTCATTTTATTTGTAAAAAAAGTGTTAAGAAATGATATGTGGTATTTTCTTAACATTATTTTATTATTAAAGTCTACATGTGATTAAGCAAAAGAGAGTAGAGTAGTCATTTTATTAAAATTAAAATCCCTACACATTCTAAAGCTCTAAAAGTATATTAAAATTCTTTTTTTTAACATCATAATCTTCACCATCGTTCTCGTTCACACTCACCTTTCTATGCAAAAATTTATTTATCTCTATTTCTATATTCATCTCTAGCTCGTATGAAAACTCCACATTTGCTATCTCCTTTCTCTCCTTTGTTTAGTTTTTTTTTTTTTTTTTTTTTTTGTAACAAAGAAATAAAACATGAAAATGACCTCATATTATTTTTTGTGGGATTAAGGTTGCAATGTCAACTTTGTCGACCGTAAAAAATCTTGAGAGACAAATTTTTGGTTGCTCAATGATATGTAATATTTTTTTATAAACTATTTTAAGTTGTTGGTTATGGACGAATAAATGTGAATTCCTTATTGTTTTTGTATTTTTTAAGAGAAATTGATGATGGTGATAGTTCAAATGTTATTAAACTATTTATTTTGTTAGATTTCATTGAAAAATGATTCATTGAATAATATTAATTTTCTCCCATTTTTTGATAGTTAAACAAGTAATTTATTTTCTGTTTAATTATCATGTTGTAATATTTTAATTTTTTTTTTCAATATTCTCTTTAAGAGTCATTGTCATATTTTAAGAATTTAATATTCCTTACAAATACTAAACAATTTTTTGTTTATTCTTTCTTCCTTCAGTTATCTACTTTACTATTAGAAATGAGCGAACACAGTTCATGAATGGTGGATTAATGGAGTTTTAGGATTCTTGTTTAAGTTTAGGGAACGAATGAGTTAATGGGTATTAAGGATGTTAAGTTATTGGATATTACAACTTTTGATTTTTATGTTTTTTAATATTCACGAAATGACAATTTTATCCTCTTCAATATTTTAGATTATAATATTTTAATAATAAAATATTAATCATAAATACAAAAAGTCTTTATGTGACCATTTTTTTATAAGCAAAAAGATTAATGAACATATTTTGTAAAGTAAATAACTAAATATTACTTTTTATCAAAGCAAAAGAATATACATGATACTTTTTTCTATAATTTATGTAATAATTTTTTATTAAATATAGTCAGTTACTTCAATTATAGAGTTACTAATAATATTATATATCATTTGAAATTTATCTCAAATTAAGATATATAGACTTTTTCATAATCGTAAACTCATATATACGGACGCGTTATCTATATTGTTTTTAAATTTTTATATTTGAGTTCTATTCAGACATTAATTGATTTTGTAAACTGGGATCAGTTTTTCATTTTATACTCTACTATTGGAATAATCTCCCGAGTTATGATGATTAGGAGCTTAATGGCCTCAATTCATGTGAAATTTAAGGATTTTAACCCACATTGAGATTTGAGGTTTTTTTGAAAAACTAAATGTAGATAGGTGTGCCCTCAGTTCTTAGATCAAGTAGTAAATAGATGTGCTAAATATTTAAAGCATCTTAGTTTGAGTCTTTATCGAAATAATATTCTTATATTTTAACACTTAAAATGAATGTTTATCTATCAATAATAAAAAAAAAAAAAAAAGTTGAGAAACCAAATGTAAAAAAAAAAAAAAAAACATTTTAGGTCGCTTGTCTCTTCTCTCAGCCATGAAATAGATCACTTCAACTGACATTATGTTACATTGTTAATCTGTTATAGTGTTATGCATGTTAATTAAGAAAAAGGGAAAAAAAACTATTTGCCGAAAATGTAATAAAAATAATAATCTATATATGGCATCGAAAGCCTTGAACTGTTATTTGAGTTTTTTCTATACATTTGGTTGTGGCTTAGAGGGGGAAGAAATTCCCTACAAATGAATATAAGAGAACCCATGGCAATAATTTTTTTTTAACTTATTTTATTTTTAATAATAAAAAAAAATATTTATTTTTTTTAATACTAAAAAACTTTTTTTAAGAAAGAATTAAAAATAAAACTTTATGTATAAAATAGATTATGTCATACAAGTTTTTCTACACAGTGGCAACATTCGGGAATAGTTTGGCATGGTTTTTTTTTTTTTTTTTTTTTTTTAATTTGGCTTTTGATTCATTATAGGCTTTTTGTTTTCGGTTTGGGACACTTCAATAATTGTCGATAGGAAGGGAAATTTTTGAGTTAATAATTAATATAAGATAATACATAAAATTAATAAAATGATAAAGAATTATTATTAAAAAAACATAGTTTTATATTATAACGATTATGATTTTATAAAATTATATTTGTTTTATTAACATATACTGATATTATTTTTGACAAAATGTATTTTAACGTTAAATTCTCAACATTTTAGGTTATTAACTCTAAAAGTTATACTCTTTATGTTTTTCATTTTGAATGTGTGCACATGATGACATGATAGGGCATTTATCGTTATTTTAATATCAACCTAACAAAATATATATTAGCAAAGTTTTGAGTTGTACATAATAACCAATAATAACCAAAAATTAATGGACTACCTATATTTACTTTTTTAAGTTACACATTTTTTATTTATATATTTATCCATCTATATTATATATAAAAATGTAAATCATGTCTAAAAAAAATATTCTTATATTTTTTGAATAAAATTATTCTTATATTTTAAATTATTAACATTAGTTACTCTTTATGACTATATTATCACATATTTACATTAAAAAATGACTCTCATCCAATGAGAGACTCTAAGATTATCACATTTAATAAAAAATTTAAATATTATTTTACTTTTTCAATTAATTTATAAGTATAAAAAAATACTTTTATATTTATTTAAAATAGGGTTTTTGTTTAAAATAGGCAAAATCTGTAAGATAGTTTAAAAATGGGCAAAATTGTGTTAAAGTTTAAAAATGGGCAAAATTTTATTTACTCTCCCAGTAGCCATTTTTCTTTCTTCTTCTCCCTCCTTTCTTTCTTCTTCTTCCCTAGTTTTGGAGAACGTTACTTGTCAACTGCACTTTTTGATTCCATCAGACATGAGGCAGAAAACATGACTTTTGACTGATGGGTCGCCAAATTTGTTCCACTGTCACTTTTCCTTTGAGTCATTGAGAAGAGCTTCAATTGAGTTGAATGAGACAGTGAGGACATAGGGAAAGCACTATAATATTCCCACTTTATCATAAACTAATTTGTATGCGCAAAACAAATTATGTGTGAAGAAAGTATTGAAAATAAATTCTGGCTTAATATATTATGGAACTCTTTAAGTGCACGAAAAGTTTGGTGCAGCGGCGTTTAATTGAACAAAGAAAAATAAATATTTTTTACCACAAGCGTAATAGACAGATGACAGGTTCGAATTTTAATAATCACCAACAAATAATAGATAAAGATTAGACAAAGTTGGGGGTGGAAATGAGAATATATAGTTCACCAAAACTGATCCTAGAATCCAACTTATTCCTGATCATCTACTAAATATACTACCTGAGCGAAACTCAAAACATTCCTTACATAGACAGATAAATACATACATACATACACATGAGACTGGGAATGATATTATCTCTGTTTCTGTTCTCGATAGATCACATTGAAATTTTGTGTCATTGAATTTTTTTTTATAACCATGTGTATTTTCATGAGATATACCATGAGATATACCAGATATACCATGAGATATACCAGATATACCATGAGATATACCAGATATACCTTGAGATATACCAGATATACCATGAGATATACCAGATATACCAAATATACCATGAGATATACCAGATATACCATGAGATATACCAGATATACCAAATATACCATGAGATATACCAGATATACCATGAGATATACCAAATATACCTTGAGATATACCAGATATACCATGAGATATACCAGATATACCAGATATACCTTGAGATATACCAGATATACCTTGAGATATACCAGATATACCATGAGATATACCAGATATACCAGATATACCATGAGATATACCAGATATACCTTGAGATATACCAGATATACCTTGAGATATACCAGATATACCATGAGATATACCAGATATACCAGATATACCATGAGATATACCAGATATACCATGAGATATACCAGATATACCTTGAGATATACCAGATATACCATGAGATATACCAGATATACCATGAGATATACCAGATATACCAGATATACCTTGAGATATACCAGATATACCATGAGATATACCAGATATACCTTGAGATATACCAGATATACCAGATATACCATGAGATATACCAGATATACCATGAGATATACCAGATATACCATGATATACCATGAGATATACCAGATATACCTTGAGATATACCAGATATACCAGATATACCATGAGATATACCAGATATACCTTGAGATATACCAGATATACCATGAGATATACCAGATATACCATGAGATATACCAGATATACCTTGAGATATACCAGATATACTATGAGATATACCAGATATATCATGAGATATACCAGATATACCAGATATACCTTGAGATATACCAGATATACCGTGAGATATACCAGATATACCTTGAGATATACCAGATATACCCTGAGATATACCATATATACCTTGAGATATACCAGATATACCAGATATATCCTGAGATATACCAGATATACCCTGAAATATACCAGATATACCGTGAGATATACCAGATATACCTTGAGATATACCAGATATACCCTGAGATATACCAGATATACCGTGAGATATACCAGATATATGTTGAGATATATCAGATATACCCTGAGATATACCAGATATACTTGTTTGATATACCACACTATTCATCTTCTTCCTCAACAATGAGATAATGCAGAGCTTCACAATGAGATAGTAATGGTGGAGTGTTTTGTGCATCCTCACTATTCATCTTCTTCCTCAACAAAATTTGTGGAGGATTCGATAATAGAGAGTGGAGAGGGAGAGTAATGCTCAGAGTCGTGCAAACGTTTGGAACTGTTCAAATTCTTCCAAACGGTTTACAAATAAGTTACCGGCTAATAAATGAGGTTTTGGGTGGACGGTTAAAAAAAGCCCATTTTTAAAAAATAACATAACTCTGCCCTTTTTTAAACTATCTTACAGATTTTGCCTATTTTAAACAAAAATCCTTTAAAATATGTTATAGTATTAAAATAAGTAAAATAATTTACATATAAAATACATATTTTTAACTAATATATATATATCTTAGATCAATTTTTATGTCAATTGAGAAAGTGAAATAAATTATATTATTATTTTTAATGCTAATTTTTATAAATATTTCATATATAACTAATAAAAGATGTATATTACCTTTTGTTATTAATTCTTAATGTTTTACTAATTTTATGGAGTCTTTTTTTTTCCTAAAAATTGTTATGTAATTATAATTTAAATGATAATATGCTACTATTTAAAATTAATTTATTGATTAAATATCAAATTTTATTACTTCGTTTATCACTAACTTAAAATCAAAATAATTTAAATTCATTTCAATATTAGTAAGTTTAAACTACATATTCAACATATTAATCAACTTAAAAAAATTGGTATAATATTTTTCAATTGACATTTTATTAGTCAGTCGAATTCGATTCTTGAGAAAGTGTATAAATCAATTCTATTTTTAGGAGAAAAATAATAATTTATGCAAATCACACTCACCCCTAAATCAAGTTTTATTCATAATTTTTGTGATATTTGTAGGAAATGTTGCAATTACATGACCACAATGGATGCTAAAGAGTAATTCAGTATCTATGGCTAATTATCATCAATTATTTATTTATTTGTTGTGTTTTGCCAAAATATTATTGACTTATGTTAGGTTTTATTTTGATTTAATCACATATCCACTATTTTATATCATGTTCAATTCAACCCCTTTTATTAAAATCGATCAAAAACTTGGTACGATTTGGGATGATATTTGGACAAAAATATAATAGAGATAGATGACAATAACACTAATAGAATAATATATTTTGGGAAATTACCAAAAATAGCACCCCTAAAAATTATAATAATAAAACTAGCACCCCCTTGTGTTCAATTAGAATTGAACGTTTAATATTGAACGTTCAATATTCAATTTGAACGTAAAATATTGAACGTTCAATATTAAATAGGTCTAATTATCGTCATTCAATTCTAATTGAACGGATAATATTGAACGTTTAATATTGAACGAGTCCAAATTATCGTCGTTCAATTTTAATTGAACACAGGGGTGCTAGTTTTGTTATTATAATTTTTTAGTTTTGTTATTTTCCCTATATTTTTTTAATAACGTTTCAACTTTTTTCGGTGTTTTTTGATATAAAAGGTTATATTTAAAAATAACTTAAAATATAGGGACTTGATTAAGCCAATTTAAATTATCACGGTAGAAGATGATATTTGAGCTAAATACTGAGGTGTGACCATAAGAAATATAGAAAGTAGAAGCCCATTTATTGATAATGGTAGAAAATTACAAAAATTTCCATGAAAGAATAATAATACAGAAAAGCTCTAAATTTTAAGTGAAAAATATACACTTTACAAGAGAGAAGGATAAAGAGGAACTAATGGAGACACTTAAAAAAAAAAAAAAAAACACTAATTGTATAAAGAACATAATGAAATTTGAAACTAAAAGAATTTTGAATAATTATTTTTTGTTTAATATATATATAAATTAAGTTATAATAAATAAAAAATAATATAGCTAGGAAAATAAATATTTGTAAAAAAACCTAAATAAAAAAAATCGAAAAAAGGTTGCAAAGTAGGAAAGACGGAAAAATTGGAGAAAATTGAAGAAAAAAAAGGAATAAAAAAATTACTAAAAATAATATTTTTAAAATTTATAATAATAAAATTAGTATTTTAATAATATTGAACGTTTAGTATTGAATATGTTTAAATTAATGTAATTTAATTTTAATTAAATGAATGTTTAAAGAAAAATTATATATAAATTATTTTTTTAATTATAATAATATAAATTTTAATATAAAAAATATTATTTTTATTATTATAAATTTTAAAGAATATTATTTTTGTATTTAAAAGAAAAAAAATCACATGAGGACCAAAACATCCGGAAAAGCCCCAGCCCCGGGATGTATATTGGATTCCACATGCCCTAATTACGCTTACTCCCTTTTTCACATCGACACTGGTCGTCAAGTATCCTCCAACTCTATTGCCGCCATCTAATAATCTCCACAGTCCACTCTCTGATCGAACTCGCCAGGCTTTCTCTGATTCCTTGTTTGTCCTTCAATCTAAACAAGATATCAGTTCATCAAACTTCTCTGATCTTTTGCTATGGCTATGAGCTTCGTGTTCGACCCCCCCAGCGACGAAGAACTAGACGAGCACCAAGTTGAAGATGATGAAGAGGAGGAAGTAGATGAAGAAGAAAACGACGACGCTAATGAAGAACGACGAGTTTCAAAAACCTCACTTAAACATGCACAATCTCCATGGGACTTTGCTTCCTTCTCCGAATCCGTCGCTGAAGAGCATGCTCGTCGGAGCACTACCTCCGTCGATTTTAAGATTTCTAAAGCCCTCCAGAAACGCCCCGTAGCTGTATCTAATACCTCTGATGCCGAAGATGATAGCTCCGAATCTGAAATTGACAGACAAGTAAGGAATTTTTCATATTCCGTTTTGAAGTGCATTTAAAGCATTCGCAGCACGTTATTGAAACTGTCTTTTTGATCATTGCAGGAAGATTATATATCAGAAGATGAAGATAAGGAGGATAATACTGCTACTGAGAGTAAGTCATTTTTTGCACCTTCAGATGGAACATCGTTTCATGCTAATTCGTTCATGGAGCTGAATTTGTCTCGTCCTTTGCTTCGAGCTTGTGAGGCTTTGGGTTACACCAAACCCACACCCATTCAGGTTGCTCCAACTTTTCATTGCATTTTGTTATTGTCTTATTGTCTTATTTTTTAGGGTTTACTGAGGTTTTAGGGTGTTATGCGCAGGCGGCGTGTATACCATTAGCATTGACCGGGCGTGATATATGTGGGAGTGCCATTACTGGTTCCGGAAAGGTATTCTATTTTATATTCCCTTGGCCCCATTGACATTAAGAATTGGATCCTCATTAGCAGCTGTCTCTAAGTTTTGGAAGTTCACAATTTAATTTCCCTACCCCCAAATTGTAGACTGCTGCCTTTTCGTTGCCAACTCTTGAAAGATTGTTGTTTCGTCCTAAACGTGTGCATGCGATTAGAGTTCTCATTCTGACCCCAACCAGGGAGTTGGCTGTCCAGTAAGTCTTTATTTTTTCTGCTTTTTATATCACATTTTATGTAGATAGTTTTTCACCTGTGTACAGTAAATTTATTTTGGATTTTTATATTTATATTTATATTTTTATTTTTGAAACTGCTTCACAGGGTTCATAGTATGATGGAGAAAATAGCCCAGTTTACTGATATCAGGTGTTGCCTTATAGTTGGGGGGCTCTCCACAAAGGTTTGCTTTAGTTTTGTTAATTTGATGGCTCAATTTTCATACATTTTTTTTTTATCAAAGGATATTTAGGATGTGGATTGAATTAAGGGTATTTCCTGGAAATGCCAATCCTTTACCTTGTACTAAAAGGCGGCTGGCAATTTTGGGAATCACTGGTAGCTCGTTGGTTGAGTCTACATTCTCAAAGTACAGGAGCAGGATCGAATCCCACCAATACTGTCCCCTTCCCACGCACACAAAGGGTGCTTACCGATTGAACTAAATTTTTTTCATACATTTATGATTTACCATACACCTGCAAGAGTATATTACCTGCATGCATACCTGCTTGGGAAAAGAAGGGAAAAAGCCAAACAAAAATCCTGCATATATTTTCTTAGTACGATGGATTGCCCACTGTAATTTTCTATTATTTTCTTCTTAAAATCTAGTCACATCTGGGAATAACGTTTCTGAAATTGTGAGGATTTGGTAGCAGTATTGTCTACCTCTTTCCAATTCTTTTATTTATTTTTATTTATCTACATATCAATAACAGTGTTCTTTTGTGATATTTTTTAGGTTCAAGTGGCAGCTTTGAGAACAATGCCAGATATTGTTGTTGCAACCCCTGGTCGCATGATAGATCATTTGCGCAACTCTATGTCAGTTGATCTGGATGATCTTGCAGTTCTCATTCTTGACGAGGCAGATCGTCTTTTGGAGCTTGGATTTAGTGCTGAAATTCACGAGCTGGTATTCTGTAGCTTTATTTAGGTCCAGCATGTTAATAATACAATCCTTTTTGTTTTTTGGCCTTAAACAAGAAGAAAGTATCTGAATTTGTTCTTTTTGACTTTTTAAATAATCTTAAAATTTTTACAGGTTCGCCTTTGTCCAAAAAGGAGACAAACCATGCTATTTTCGGCTACAATGACTGAAGATGTTGAGGAGCTTATTAAGCTCTCTCTGAACAAACCCCTGCGCCTCTCAGCTGACCCATCTGCAAAACGACCAGCTGCATTGACTGAGGAGTGAGTCTCATTGCAATATGAGTATTAAGTTCCAGTTTGTTTAATTAGTTTAACAACTTAATGTGAGTGTTGCTGTCTAGATCACAATTTAAGTAGTGGAAATAACCAGTGTTTATTGAATGCTTCATATAGGGTAGTGAGGATACGACGGATGCGAGAAGCCAGTCAAGAAGCAGTTCTTCTTGCTTTGTGTTCAAAGACATTTACTTCAAGAGTTATCATCTTCAGGTAAATTATCACTTTTGATTGTTGTTATCATTATCCATTACTACCAATGAAGTAGGATTCGTGACAATTCTGGAGTTTGTATCCTTCTCTAACTTCTTTATCATGTCTTTCATGTTTCTGGCAGTGGAACAAAACAGGCTGCACATAGGTTGAAAATTATATTTGGATTATCTGGGTTTAAAGCTGCTGAACTCCACGGCAATCTCACTCAAGTGCAGCGTCTTGATGTGTGTAACTTGCATTGCATTTGGATAAACTTTCCAAGATTGTGGCAAATATATTATAAGATACTCTGTGTTTTAACCTTTGCTTTTTTAATTTGCACAGGCTTTGGAACTTTTCAGGAAGCAAGAAGTTGATTTCTTAATTGCTACTGATGTCGCTGCCCGTGTAAGAGGAAATTCTTAAATCCACCTCCATTTTGAAAAGGATTACTCTCCATATCTGTTTTACTATTTTTATGCAAAACCACTGGAAGATACGACTTATGACAGCCATCTAAAAGAGCATTATGCCCTTCACTTTAAAATAATATTGAGGAAGGGATCCTCTGAATGTTGACTTTGTAAAATCAATGGCCAGATTATATCATCTGTCCTTTCACATGCATGTGCCATTTAACAGAAATAAGTTGGCGGGTGGTTGTGTGACATGATCTTGATATATGTCTGTACCTTTTGCGCTGGAAGCCTGGGAGTTTTAGATAATTTTTCATACTTTGTAAATATTCATAACAGTGATCCATGAGTACTGGGGCCCTTCATGGTCCTTTTTCCCTGTCCTTTATTTTTTTGATTGGTTTCTTTCTACATTTGTGTATTTTTGAAACTCAATAGATGCCTGCTTTTTGTAGGGACTTGACATAGTCGGTGTTCAAACGGTCATAAACTTTGCATGTCCACGTGATTTAACAAGGTAAACACTGAAACTCTTTTTTAGTTTTGATTCCTGTTGAGTTATTTATATATTATTGTCTACGCAGTTGTACTGGCATCTCTTATGGTTGACCTCATGTCCTTTGTCTCATTTTTTCATCTTCTTTTGCAGTTACATTCATCGAGTGGGACGTACAGCAAGAGCTGGTAGAGAAGGTTATGCTGTCACATTTGTGACAGATAATGATCGCTCTCTTTTAAAGGCTATAGTGAGCACCATCTTCACTATGTCTCAGGGTTAATTCTAGTTTTGAGCTTGTGTATTTTATTTATTATTCATTTTATTGGATGTTCCAATAAATGTTCTACATATTTTTTGTTTGAGTCAGAGTGCGACTATTAATGATCAGAAAGCAACAAAACAAGTGCTAGATTCCATAGCTCTGTTGTATTTTATGCTAATTTGCTCACCCAAATTAAATAGGCAAAGAGAGCTGGTTCAAAGCTGAAGAGTCGAATTGTTGCCGAGCTATCAATCAACAAGTGGTCTCAGATAATTGAGCAAATGGAAGAACAAGTGGCAGCAATTTTTCGAGAAGAGAGGTTTTTATTGAGTACTTTTGTCAATTTTTACTTCACCCCTTGTTTTTGTATGGGTATTATTAAATCTTGAATATGTGCAGGGAAGAGATGGCACTAAGAAAAGCTGAAATGGAAGCAACAAAGGTGAATAATTATATTCTTAGGTTTCCCAGACCAAAGCATTCTTTGGATAGTTAATCTTGTTAATTATCAAGCTTTTCATTAAAATATGACATGTAATTTCTCTTATTTTTGCAGGCAGAAAACATGATTGTTCACAAAGATGAAATTTATGCACGCCCCAAAAGGACATGGTTTATGACAGAGAAGGAGAAGAAACTTGCTGTAAAGGCAGCTAAAGTAAGATAATTCTGACTTTCTCTCTTAATGCAAAAGGTCTTCGTGTTCATATGGATTAGAACTTCATTCTTATCATTTAGACTGTGGATGCTTTGGTTCTGTATACCTATTCATGCCCCTCTCTTTTAATTGGGAATAAATATGTTAAATACTTAAGGGCCCTCTCTTATTCTTCCGCTAGAGGTATTTATTTCTCTTTGCTGATATTGAGAGGTGATTCTCTCTAGAATGAAAAGGAAGCATTGAGTTTGGTCTTTCACATTATGTCGCATGGTCGAGTATTCGAATCAAAGGATTGTAGGCATGACTTGTAATTTTTTATAGGCATCTGCGGAAAATGGGAAGTCTGAAAAGGAGGTAATCAGTGCCCAACAAGCTGAAGACCTCAAAATGAAGGATAAAAGGAAGCAAGAACGTGAGGTAATATGATATTAACCCGCTGTTTTTAAATGAACCATTCATTGGTTAAAAAAATGAAATGTGACAAATTTTTTTCATTTTGTTGATTGAGCAGAAAAATTTGCCACGGAGGAAACGGCGAAAATTGGAAGCGGCTAGGGAAATGTTGGAGGATGATAATCAAAGTGAAAAATTAGAAGTATGTTTATTTCTGTGCTTTTCTTTATTTGAAATTCAAGTCAAAAAAGTTGCATTGGTTCAACTTTCATAACCTCTGAGTGCTATTTGGAATATTTTTGTTATTTCTCTTTTGGCTAAGAAGTTATGTTGCAATGCTTAGGATAACCATTAATTTGATTATATTATGGTTTAAATGGATAGCTCTACTATAAAATTTATCTTGTCTAGGTGACTGATCGATGATAGTTTGGATAGCTAGCAGAGAAGATAGTGACCACTTTTTTTTGTTCCCTTGCTTGTAAAGAGTTTTGGTTGCGTTGCTTGTGATTCATTTTCTGCATGCTACTTGATAATTTTATGGTATGATTTGCTTGACTGTGGTGTGCTTGTTTCCTAGAAGGGCTCATATGTGATGCTGTTGCACATAGTATTTGACATTTAAGAACTGCAGGGTAGCAGAAAAGATAAGAAAGAAAAGTCTGGAATTACGCTTGTTGACCTGGGTTACCGGCGGGCAAAGGCTGCAAAAGCTGTAAAGAAGGCAGCCGCAACAGGCAAGATTGTAAGGAAGGCTAGCAAGAAATCTGGTCATTCTTCCCAAAGAGCTCAGCCAAAGACAGAAGACATGCGGGAACTATTCCAGAGTGAATTGAGCGAGAAGAAGCAGAAAAGAAATGGCAGTGGCACTGGAAAGAAGCCGAGGAGTTCTTTTAAGAGCAAATCAAGGTATGAGACAGCTTCACTTGTAGCTGAATACAAGTCATGGCTCTTCTTTTTTTGCCCCCTCTGTTGAAACAGAGATTAAAAGAAAAATACAAGCAGTAAAACTTCTAGAACAATCCCAAACCTTGCATCCAAGTGTAAGCACCCAACAACTCAGGGAAGAAAGAACACCTTGAGAGATACCATATGTATCCTTTGTACAACCTTCTCACAACTCCTCATCAATGTAGAGCCTAGAGGATTACAAAAAATCAAGAATAAGTGACCTAAACTAGTACTCCTGCTAAACACTCCAGAGTCCACAGTAACACATAATTTCCAGCATAATACAAAGCAAAACTGTACGACCCCAATCTTACCCTTAGATTTATTCTCACTTTATTCCACGAACAACAATTCAATTTCACAGGATCAGATTGCATTAAATCTCAAGAATCAATCTCTACTTAAGCACCAAATACCACACATTCACAGAGCACATTACCAGTGAAACTTGAAGAAAAACCCAAAATCAATTACCAACCAACCCATAATTTCATGAGAGCTTTCTGAAGTCTCTGATGACTGAGATAACTCTTTAAACAAAATGACCCTTTACAAAAGATCAAAGGCCGAAAAACTGAAAAAAGAAATAGGATATAGATCAGGAGGAATGGAGCATAGAACATTTTTTGCCTTTGCCTTTGCCTTTGGTTTTCCAATTTTCTTCATTTTTGAGACTTTTGGAAGAGCAAGGTGAGAAATTTTTTGAGATGGATTTAGATATGATAGAATTCTGGCAGAATTGGAAGGGAAAAAAGGATCAGAAGAAGAGAGACACTGATATGATCTCTCAAAAAACTGAAAAGAATTGAAAAGAAACTAGATGAATAGTAAGAAAATGTTGATGGATCTGGGAAGGAAATGGAGACGTGCAGCTAACCTGATTTGGAGAGCTTGGATTGGTTTGGTTTGGTTTAGGGATTAACCAATAGAACTCTCAAAATATTCACCCTCCCGCAACCCCAGCCCAACGTTTGTCAAATATATAATGGTTGTTTGAAGGCATAATCTTTGCTACATGAATTTCGTAGGAGAACCTAGGCCTGAGCCTAAGCCTTGTTGAAATAATTTATTTAGAACTTTCTGTTTCAGAGACGCTAGTCTTGTTTGATCCCATGCATCCCTTTCTTTCTAGGCTGCTTGTATTGTGCTGTTGCATTTTCTAGTACCCTTAGAAGTGTAAATTAGGATGGGATGTCCAATTAACCTTAGTACAACCCATTAATTTTTATTACCAATTACATGTTGTCTCACTTAATTTTTCATGGGATGATACTAGTTGAGATATCTTATTTGTCCCGGACCTAAGATAAGTAAAAATATATAAACAAAGGAAATATACAATACAATTTAAATGGGATGGGATATGAGATGAGAAGGTATATAAATGGGATGGGATAATATTGATATTATATCATGAGCTTAGAGACACTAAATGAAACATGAGATGAAATGGTACAATTCAATTTACATTTCTATCTCCGATTGTTTCTCTGTTTTCTTCTTGTAGTAGGCATGTTTGTTATACCTGTGGCATTATATTTTATTCTCCTAACTAATACAAAGGATCTGCTAGTAAATTATATGCGGTCTCCTATTTTTTTTTTCTTTTCTTTTCCCAACCCTCTGAATCTGTTTTCCTTTTTCTTTTATCCAGGTATAAGCGCAGGTAGTGCCATCTATTTGGCGATATGTATTATTATATCATTGCTCTCTGCCTTCCGATCTAATATTGCCAAGATCCAAAGGGCACGCAAGTAGTTTATCATCTGTCTCATTTTGGAGCACTAGGTTGTCAATCCAAATTTTGGTGAAGAAACATGTCAAGCTTATTTCGGAAGATGGTTAGCTCTTCCTAACTGTCTTCTTTTTTTCACGATGCAATTCATATTATTGATTGATTAAAGAAAAATTCATATTATTGATTGATATCGCTCCTGGGCCTGGAGATTTTGCATTGATGTTTATCGGGGGAAAATTAGCTTTTATAGTATATGCAAAATTGACTTAATTGAAATATTATATAAATGTTTATTTTTGTTCATGACAACATATGAAAGGACACACGTGCCTTAGTCTGTAATGTTAAGCTAGTTTTCAGATTTTCTTTGCCAGGTTAGGTCTATGTGAGACTGGGAACTCAATGATACAGAAAGGGAATTGTATTATTGCCCACATGAGTTTGTTTCAATTCAACTCTTTTTAAGGTTGATTTAATGACTTTATCGTACCTCATTAGCACTCTTTTAACAAATACATTTGTAAAAAAATAATTATAATATCACTAGAAGGATGTTTAGGACACATTTTGCACACATTTCACTTGCACCAATGGTAAAGTAATTTGGAAAATTGAAGTTTATTTTTTCAGTTACTTTTAACATGTCACATAATAATATATTTCAGTCCAAGTTTATGTATTTAGCATTTTTCATTGCCATTATCCCATTATGAACTCATTAGGATAATTTCGTGCGTAAGAGCCTTTTTAATTCACCAAATGGATGTTTCGAAATTTGGATCTCCACAGCACTTTGTGGATAATGGCCACAAGTAGCTAAACATAACACTAACGAGGCTAGTATTTTGCGTCGTCATTAACCAGCTACTCAATTTTATTAATGTTCTGTTTTTATTTTTTGGGACATGAAATAGACGATGTGTTGTTAGTGGAATGCAGATATGGACAGCCAATGGGTAGTAGCCCGAATAAGATTAAGGCTTCTGGAGTAGGAGGTTGTAGGTTCGAGCTGCTGATTGTTATGGACTGTAGTTTATTAACAAAAAAAAAAAAGGAAAAATGGAGCATAAATTCAAGGTTTTAAATAATAAATATTAACGTTTACCTAAATGAGATTTTTTAGTCAGAGCTTTAAATTTTACAAGAGAATATTATAAATACTTTGAAAAAATTCAGGCAAATTTTATCAATATTATAATTTTTTTTTATGAAAAATTACAAAATATTTAAACAATCAATTATTTATGACATCTATTTTAATTAATAAGTCAATTAATTAATACCTTGAAATATTTATTTAATTATTGATTGTGATATTTTAATAAATAAACAAACTAAGACAGTATGAAAAGAAATTTCGCAAATAATTTTTTAAAAAACTATAACGGACGTTAACATTTAATACAATCAATATGTTGATATATTCATAGAAACTTAGTAGAAAACGAATCATGCACAAACTACAAAAATTAATTAAATATCAAACTCATTAAAATCATAATATTGGCTGTCATACATAATAGTCATCTTACGAGTTAAATAACTATGCATATAACTTTTTGTACGTTTGGTGTGTGTATTTTGGTCACATCCACGCGTGAAATCAATAAAAAAAAAAAACTTAAGTATTCTATTTGTCATTAACTTTTATAGTTTAGCCTTTAAATTTTTAAATTTTTTTATATAATTTCATAAATTTTTAAATTTTATAATTTAGTTCTTAAATTTTTAAAAATTTACATTTTATAATTTAAATTATAATTTAATATCATATATTTTAATAATTTTACATTTTAAAGTATTATTAATAACAATAAGTACATGAATTATTATTTATAAAAAAGAAGGAAAACTCACAATGTGAATGTGACAATGAGGTAGAAATAAAAAATAAATATGAAAACCAATAAAATATATTATCCCAAGTTTAAAAAATAATCTTTTAATTTAAGATACAAAACTATAAATAATTAAATTTAATAGTAAATTATTTAGAAAAGATACAAAATATGAAGTAAAAAAAATATGAAAACCAATAAAATATATTATTCCAAGTTTAAAAAATAATCTTTTAATTTAAGATACAAAACTATAAATAATTAAAAATAATAGTAAATTATTTAAAAAGATACAAAATAAATAAGTTAATAAAGTAAGACATTTTGGCAATACTTCAACAACATTTATCGATAATATTATAACAATATCTATAGTATCTATAATTTTTTTTCCTCCAAAAATAACAATTTCTAGGCAATAAAGTTTTATTGACAATGTTAGAATACTATGACATTTTCTCAACATTTTTACCAAAAGAAAAATTATAACATGTTAATGTCAAGGCATCCAAAATTTCGACATCGCCAAAGATTTTTACATGTTTGCATAAATCAGCGTCTTTCAGCTACTTGGAGAATCTTATTTGAACTACATAAAAGTCGCTAACAAGTTCCAAACAATTCTCGATAGAAATTTGTTTTGAATTAAAACTTAAACCAACCCATAGATTAGTTCATGAGAAATAGAAAACGAAACAAAACCATTTGAAGTTTTTTTTTTTTTTCTACATAAAATAGACATGCGGTCGGGGAATCACATGGCTATGGAGGGGGACTCTTCTGGGTTTAAGAATTCAGCTACTTAGAGAATCTTATTTGAACTACATAAAAGTCGCTAACAAGTTCCAAACAATTCTCGATAGAAATCTGTTTTGAATTAAAACTTAAACCAACCCATAGATTAGTTCATGAGAAATAGCAACCGAAACAAAACCATTTGAAGTATTTTTTTTTTTTTGCTAAATAAAATAGACATGCGGTCGGGGGATCACATGGTTATGGAGGCGGACTCTTTTGGGTTTAAGAGTATCCAGCTATATCAGACGGTAGGAGAGAAAGATCGATGTCGCCTACTCTGTTATTATTAGAAGCCCATTGTATCAGATTGTGTGCTCTGAAGTTTAGATCTCGTGGTATCCATCTGATTGATATCATGTTAAAGCATGAGAGGTGCTTATTCATTTCCAGTAAAATCTGCTTGGTGGATGGTTGAAGGTTGGTCCAATGTTCTTCAATGAAAGCATTTATGATAGTTTGATTGTCACCTTCGAGATAAACTGGTTGATGGGAAAATTGTTGCAAGTAAGAGAAGGCTGCAGCAAATGCTAAGACTTCAGCTGTTTCATTATTGATGGTATACCTGTAATCAACCCAGGCATGAATTGTGCGTCCATAGCTGTCTGTAGTAATGAATCCAAGTCTAGCTTTCCCATTTTGCCAGGCAGCATCAAAATTGACTTTGATGGCATGTGGCGGTGGGGGTTGCCATGTAGAAGGAATGATAATATTTTCTCCTACTACATTGACTCGAGTCCAAGATTTATCTAGGACAGATTTGAATTCTTCAATTTTGTGATGGAGTCGGGAAATAAGTTGCTGCTTATTTAAGACCTTGCCTTTATATAGAACTTCATTTTTGAGCCACCAAACTTGTTCCATCATAATTGTGGAAACTAAAGTGAATTCATCAGCAGTGATGTCATTAGGCAGCCATTTTTTGGGAGGATTTATAATAAAGTGTATGTATGCGAGAATATCTAGCTTCTCCAAAAACTCCCACCTGATGTTCCATTTCCATGTTAACCACCAAGAGCCAATAATGTCACATTTGAGAAAGAGATGGGTTGAGTCTTCGATTCCTGTATGACAGAGTGGGCAGAGAGGATCGTCTATCTGTTTAAAACGGCCAATGTTCTTTTTTGTGCTAAGGCAATTGTTCACTATTTTCCATAGCAGAATTTTATGTCGTTTATGAAGCTTTGCTTTCTAGAGTTTCCGCCACAGTGGTGAGCGTGAGTGAGGTGCTAATTTGGAGGCTACTTGAGTCCAATAAGCATCTTTGACGGAGTAAATACCGGTTCCAGATCCATACCATTTGAGTTCATCAGAGCATTGGGAAGGAGGGTTGATCTTTGTTATAAAAGGAACCATGTTGGGTCCACATAGGCTTTGTAAGAGAGTATGATCCCAACTCCAGAAAGTTTGCCAACGGCACAGATCAGTTATTTGGTGTAAATGTTGTAGGTTTTGAGTAACCTGAGTAGGAAGTTTTTGGGATGGTAAGCCCGGCACCCATGTGTCTTTTTTAAAGTTGAAACTCTGACCATCTCCCAGCTTCCAGTAGCTTCCTGCTTTTATGAGCTCTCTTGCCCACAGTATTCCCTTCCAGATATAAGAATCACTTGTTCGTTGTTCAACATCCAGAAAATGGTTATGTTGTAAGTATTTAGCTGTAAAAAATGTGACCTATAATTTTTTAGGTTAGGTAATCAATTGCCATGCAGCTTTTGATAGCATCACCTTATTAAAGTCCTCCATTTTTCGAAAACCAAGTCCTCCCAAAGTTTTGGGTAAACACAATCGATCCCAAGGTAGTGGTGAATAATAATGAGTGATATGAGCATTGTTTGCCCACCAAAATCTCCTGATTATTGAATCTGCAGACAGGCATATGTTAATTGGGATTTTGAAAGTACTCATGGAGTAGATTGGCAGGTTCTGCACAGTTGAAGTGATCAGGGTCATTTTGCCTACTTGAGAAAGTAATTTGGTTTTCCAGCTGTCCAATTTGTTTTGAAGCTTTTCAAGTATGCTGTTGAATTCCATAGTTTTTTTCCTACCGAGGGGAAGAGAGTGGCCTAGATATTTGATTTGGTTAGCCATTGTTGTTACTGATAGAGTTTGGCACAATAAATGTTTTTGAGTGGGGCCCACATTCTTGGAAAAAAAATGGCAGATTTGTGATAATTTATTTGTTGCCCAGACCAAATACAATATTTGTCTAATATCTGCTTGGTTTGATGTGCTTCCTCTACACTTCCTTTTAAAAAAATGAGTATATCATCTGCATAAAGTAAATGTGAGATTGTAGGAGTTGCAGGTGAGAGTTTTAGGCCATGAATGAGATTTTGACGTTCCGCTTTGATCATCATCCGAGATAAACATTTTGTGACCATAATGAAAAGATAAGGGGAGAGAGGGTCGCCCTGACGGAGGCCGCGTTGTGGTTGAAAATTATCATATGGAGCACCATTTATCAGGATTGAGAAAGTCACGGTGGATATACACTGATGTATGAGGTTGCACACTTTTGGGGAGAACCCTATGAGTTTCATGATGTGGAGTAGGAAGTTCCAATCTACAAGATCATAAGCTTTTTTCATATTCAGTTTTAAACCCATTAGACCACCTTTGCCCCTTGTTTTCCTATTTATTTTATTTGCAAGTTCATGTGCCAGTAAAGTATTTTCTGCGATCCACCTACCTGGAATAAAAGCAGCTTGCTAAGGCGAGATATATTTTGCAATATAAGATCTCAATCTTTTAACTAGAATTCTCGCTATAATCTTGTAGTTGACATTGCATAAGCTGATGGGACGATAGTCAGTGACATGTATGGGATTCTGAACTTTTGAGATGAGAGTGATATAGGTGTGATTCCAATTGGCATTGAGAGACCCAGTAATAAAAAAATTCTGGATTTCTTTGATGACGTCAGTGCCAATAGTATCCCAACTTTGTTTATAGAAGATGACAGAGAAACCATCTGGTCCAGGGGCTTTAAGAGCATGCATGTCCCACAACGCTTCCTTTATTTCTTTTGGTGATGGTATGCTGGCAATATGATTGTTCTGCTGAGAGTTTATGACAGTGGGAAACAAATCATGTATATCCTCTCCAAGAAGTGTGGGTGTTGTGGAGAATAACTGTCGGAAGTGACTGGAGAAGGCAAGTTCAATTTTTTCTCTATTCCAAGTGAGTTCTCCATTGTCGAGCTTTAAGAGGGGAATATGATTTATTTGTCTGCGGATAATGGTGGAAGTATGAAAAAACTTTGTGTTTTTGTCACCTTCAGTGAGCCAAAGTTCTCTGGACTTTTGTCACCACAAGGAGTCTTGTCTTTCAAGTTGTTCATTCAAGTGTTCTTGAAGGTGTTGTTCTAACTGTATTTGATCATCATTCAAAGGGCATGATTGTAAGAATTTGAGTTTTTGTTCCAGAGTAGTGATCTGCTGTTGCACATAACCAAAGTGATCTTTATTCCAAGTAGTTAATTTTGTTGATAGTGATTGCAGTTTGGAAAAAAGATTCATTGGTGCTTGAAAAGAATCCCACGTTTCCTGTATTATTTGTTTGCAATGTGAGTCTCGATATCACATGGCCATGAATCGAAAAGGTCTGATCCGATAAGGTTCCTGAGTGCCAGTAGTATGCAGAATAATTGGATTATGATCAGATGTAAATTTTGGAAGGTTGAAAACTTGAGCATTGAGGAACTGTAGAAGCCAATCTGAGGAAGTGAGCACTCTATCTAGTCTTTGCAGTATTCTATCTGAAGAGCGCCTATTATTGCACCACGTAAAGCGGGTTCCTGCGCTACCAATGTTTATTGCATTTGTAGACATTATAAATTGCTGAAGTGGATTGTGGTAGTGAGAATGAAATGGCCTTCCCCCTAGTTTCTCTGAATGCTTGGTGATGTTATTTAAATCTCCAATTAGTGCCCATGGTTTGTTTAAGTTGTTTATAAAATTTGTTAAATGATGCTAAGTTTGATGCTTGAGAATATGATAAGGTGGAACATACACACAACAAAAGCAGATTATATTATTGAGATTCATCGGGTGGATTATATCAAAACATACATAAGTAGTTCCAACCTCTGTTATCGTTAGATGATAACTAGCATTCCAAAATAAAATATACCCTCCCCTGTTCCTATCAGCTGGTAAGATTTTGCTGTGTGCAAAGCCAAGGTATCTTTGTAACAAAACAAAGCAATCTGCACTGAGTTTGGATTCTATGAGCCATAGGACATCTGGCTTATTTCTTCGTATGCTCGTTTGGCCTGAGGTCTACCCATACCTCGGCCATTCTAACTTAAAAGCTTCATTTTTCATGGGGGGCAAATTAGAGGCTGCCTCCCCGCCTTCAGCAGTATGTATATAGATTGGCAATGCTGATGAGAACTGATCATTTAAGCAGACTAATGAGGTGGACTTGGTGGATGTTGTGTTCTGAGAGGTGGTACCAACAAAATTTTTTTTGGAGTCTTTCCGGGTCAGATTTTGTGCCTTGCGTTTTTTGAGCTCTTTGCGCAAAGCTTTTGTAGGGTTGATGACGCTCTTTTGTTTGGGCTGAGTAGCTGGTGGAGTTGTATAGCTATTAACAAATGGTGGTGCCTTGAGAGCCGTAGCAGGGGACCAAACATCAGTTTGAAGAGGGTCTTGTTGGCATAGTGGTGGAATGGACGGTATGGGCGTCGGCAGCTGTTGGTTAAACTTCTTGTGAAACTGGAATAATTCACACAGAACATGAGATGAGAACTTCGCAGTAGTGAAATAAGTGTCATGCAAAACTTCCTGAGCTATATGAAATATTTGTGGGGTTTGATAGGTAAACCAGTTTCTTTCCATATCAAAGGCAATATCTATTTCGATGGCCTGAGCAATCATCTTGAAGTGCAAGTTCATATCAATGGTATCATCACTCAGTCGGAAATACCAATCGTTGAAATAAGCTGCAAAGTGGAGAAGATCCAGCACATGTATCATCTGAATGAGTTCTTGTACCTCTGCATGTATTCGTGCAGCCTTTGTTGAGAATTTTTTTGTCATTTCAATAGATTCAGAAATGAATTCTGTGTGATGAGCAAGTGTTGTTGTTCTGTGAGGTTGAAGATTGGCTACGGCCTTGGGGGGTAGGGAATTGGAGCTGGTAGTTTCGACTGAACCGGTTGAGTGGAGTTGGGTCTTAGGAGATGCAGTGTTAGACGATGACCAGAACAGGGACATTGGTGATAACAACTCATAATTGGCACGCAACCATTCTCCATATAAAGGGATGAGTGTGGAGGCATTCACTTTGAATTTCCTTTCGGACTGTAATTTACAATTGTAAGTGGCATGGTCTAACAACCCACATTTGGAGCAGAAATCAGGCAGTCTCTCGTACTTGAATTCAACCCAAATATTGGAATTAAGGCTGGGATTAGCATGTGTACTTATGGGAATGAGGCAGCCGGTGATAAGGGGTTTGTTTAAATTAATTTAAGCTCTAAAGCGCAGATAATTTTTTATCATGAAAGTTTCTTCACCCGAAAAGTCATGCTGGATGAAAGTACCTGCAAGATTAGCAAATTTTTGGGCGTTAGCTAAACGCATACCTGCAAAATGGAGTCCATGTGCCTGTATCCAGAAAGTTGTGGTATCAAATGTCAGCTCTTGAATTGTGAGGTTGTGATCCCACTCTCGTAATACAAGTAGTGTGCCATTAACATGCCATATACGACGATCCCACACTGAGTCTCTTTCTTCAGCAGTTTCAAAGGTGAAAGAGAAGATGTTTTGCCTGTAATCTTTAGTGGCGACCAACACTGTGCCTTTTGTATCCCATGCTTTGTTAATGGCAGAGACGACTTGATGTTTTTTAATTGGAGTGCGAGACAGTAGTTTACCCAGTAACATCATTGAGGCTGCCATGTGGGCTTCATCGGTGTTTTCATCCAATTCGAGAAATGGTATGTCGCAAGTGAGGTTATGAGTTTTTTCCACGAGTTCGTTGATATCCTTTTCAGTGACATACTTGGAGGAAGATGCCATTATGAAAGTGAAGCAAAAGTATATTGTTAGAGGAATGTTTTTCTTTCTTGGATTGGTAACGAGCTGGGGCGAAAATAGAAAGCGGTGGTGATTTATAGAGCGAAGTTGAGGGGGTTTGTGGGTATCAAGCTTGTAATTCATGATGTCGATCTTGGGAACTGAAAAACGTTTCATTTCCAGAGAGATTGAGGGATGGCGATTGGCGTGTGGAAAGGTGGTGTTATGATTGCAAGGTAACTCCTGGTGTGAAGAAGTTAATAGGGGATTATGAGTTGGAAAACACGAAGCTTGACATCTGGTATAAACATTTTCTGGTATGGCTTCTTTATCTGATCGGTCTCTTCAGTGGTAGAGGGGGTAAGGTACGCGCAATGGCGAGGAGCTGTACGGAGCGTTTGGTGAAGTGAGGAAGATGAAGTAAGTGGTTGAATATATGACAGATTATGGAAGCAGAAGTTTAGGGCTTGAAGCACGTTGTGGAGTAGATGTACAAGAAGAAGTGCAGGATCACCGATTGAAGAAAATGTACTTGAGGAAATTGGAACTGGAATCCCAATTCAATACCCTAACGCGAAGGGTGAACGAGAGGAACCTTAGCTTCCCAACAAACCAAACCATTTGAAGTATAAAACCAATCCAAATTGGGAAAAAAAAAAAAAAAAAGTTAGGTTTACTTGAATAATCAATTTTTAACTTCTTATTTTTTTTATCTTTCAATTTTGACCCTTACGTTAAACTCAAAATTGAAGAAATGTTTAATACTAAAGTTCATTTTAACATATGTTGATGCGAATCCCGCAACACAATTCCTATGACCCAACTAGCTACGAGGCTAGAGAACCACAAGAGGACGGTTCAAGACCCAACAACAAATTAGCATGCGAATTCTAAGCACAACAACAGATTTTTGGCTGCAAGAAACTCACCTTAACACATGGATATTACGCACCACGCACGGAGAAGAGGGTAAACGCCACAAAGGGATGCAAGTCCTTTGATAAGTTCTTGGTTTGCAATTAAGCAATGAGCTCATGGGCCCTCAATTTGTTTTCAAACAAATTTTCTCATAAAATGAACAAAAGTTTCATTTGCTGCACATAATGGTCCTATTTATAGAGTACAACAAAGCCCTAAAAGTTAAAATGAATCCTAGCCATTGGTTTTTAATCCAATGTGCAAAATTACAATTTTATATTTGTGCCGCGGCGGGAGATTATTTATGCCGCGGCGAGGAGGCTCGGGAAGATAATTAAAAGTAGGCGGGCTGCGGCGGAGTAAATTTCATGCCGCGGCGAGGAACAATGGCATCCAACCTGAGAGGCATGTGCTGCGGTGCCCCAAAGCCATGCCACGGCGCGCACGTCCTTCCAACTCTGCGCTCTCGTCTGCCCAATGCTGCGAGCGCGTCTGCTCTCCCTGCGCGCACATCTACCCAGCCTTCTGATCAAAAACAAAAACACTTGTGCTGCGGCGCACATATTTCATGCCGCGATGCGCACCTCTGGCCAAAAATTCCTACCAAAACAGAAAGTCGCTAGCCGCGGCGGGGGAATATCATGTCGCGGCGCAGCTCAAAATTTCAGAAAATCCACAATTAGCTTGGCACTCCCATGTCTCACATGTTGGTACCCTTGTTCGTGTTGTGGTGTGCTTTTCTGCGCCAATATTTCACCCCTCCTTTGGCTTGGTCCATGATACGTGTCGGGCCTTATTGGTGGCGAGATCTGGTTCGTATCATATGTTATAACAAAATATTTAATGTCCAAAACTTTTCTTAAAAATATAACATAATTTGTTAATGCTCTAGCCAAAATTGTTGGAGCTCCAACAAAAATTAAAATGTTTTCAAAAATAGTAAGAGTAAAAAATAAAAAACACATCTTAAAATGATAAAAAGTAAAAATACCTCTTAAAGTGGTCATCTCCGTCTCATGCTATATTGCCAAATCAAACTCTGAATGGCAGTAAAATAAAAATCAAGTTCACTAATTGCTTCCTTCTAGGCAAAAATTGTAGATAGCTACGACGTTCTTGCTTTCCATCAATAGAAATATGGACCATGCTATGATGATTAACTACTTACCACAATATCCAAAACATAATTCATGTTACTTAACATATTGAACAGAAACATGTATGTAACCACAAAAATAGGAACATTCACACTCCATGTTCTCCCCTGTACAGAGTGAGTAAGTCAAATTATTTATATTATGACCGAATAATGGATCGAAATCATTTAACTTTTACCAATTTGATCCGAAGTGTATTTAAAGATATTCGATTCAATCATGTAATCAATCTAAACTAATCCATATTCAAAAAAGATCGGATAAAGTTAGATTAAAATTATAATTTATTGTTATATATAAAATATAAAATATATTAACATTTAAATTTTAAATTTATACATCATTAAATAAATTTATTTATTTATAATCACAAATAAGATAATCAAATAATAAAAAATAAGCTCTTAAATATTATTAAATTATTATTGAGAATTTAACATTTATTTTTATTTTTAAACTAAAATAGTAGGTTAATGAAATCATTGTATATACAATATTTAAATATAACATATTAATAATAAAATATGCATTTATTTACAATTTTAATAGTAATTCATTCCAGATCATATTGCAACGAATTATAAAATTTGTCAATTCAAATTCGAATGGATTGTATACTTTACGATCCGAATCTCATCTGATTATAAAGTCTGCCAATTCAATTCGATCCGAATCTAATAGATCGGCTTGAATTTCTTAATTTAGACGAATTGAACAGATTATTTGCTCACCCTTAACCTATATAACCACCACCACTCTTTGATAGACTAGTAAATAGTTATACCTGCCAGGAATATCTGGTTCTACCCCACTGCCCCCAATTATCATTTGGTAAAAATAAACCACTCTGTCTATATTCTATTGTGGTCATATAATCCATGTTCTACTAAAACTTCTCATTCTCAGGGTCGGATGTAAATAGATCAAATGTGATGATTACCACAAACAAAGAACACAGTCAGATCAAAGCTCATTTTCACTCAAAGCACGCAACCAAAATTCTTCCCAGCTGTTAAACATTTACATACAGCAGAACTTTCCAACCACAGAGGTACAAGTACAATAGTTGGACAGTAGCAATTATGCAAATAAAAAGACTTTAATGGGGAAAGAGTATGCTAGGTAACAGGTTTAGATGTTCCGTACCACTACCTTATCTGAAATTAGGAGAAAGAAAGTAAAAGGTATAACAAATATGCAAATCAGGGTATTGTAGTACTCAAAGGATACCTATTTATTTCAAGGTAAAAGGGAAGGAAAAATAAAAATAAAAATAAAAAAACGACATATTGAACTACCAATGAAAATAAAAATCGCCATTTTAATAGAAGAAAATAGCAGAGCATCGAAGTCTTCATGAAGATCTCAAGCCATTGATGAAAACTTCAAAAATAAAAATATAAGCAATGCACATAGAGAAGGATGGTTTGTTAGTGGAAACAGGAATGAGACATCATCCCACACGTTCTGTATCCCATCAAATGGCAGAGCCTCAATGGAAAGCATATATGATAACTTGATAAGTCAATGGGAAAGACTGTTCAATTTTACACTCAATTTACTTAAAATAACCTACCCCTTCTCATCTATATTATACCATAAAGTGCAAAGGAATGCAAATTTTTGATAAAAGAACCCACCACGATATCGAGTGAATATTATTTACATTCAGAAGAAAATTAGAACAATCTCATTTTCTTCCTCTAATCCACTACTATTAAAACAAACAATAGTACTTGAATATAAAGTTAACATACAGATGGACGATTCAGAAGTAAAAGTACAACTTTCATTGTTTAAGAAAGCATACCAAATTGGAATTCAACCTGAGACTGAATTACTTCCACCGGAACCAGAAGCTCCACCAGAAGCATTACCAGCTCTACCCTTCCGCTCCGCCTCGTAATCTGGGTCATCTGTGGGCAGCTCAAATCTACAAACCGGACATGAATTCCTCGAACCCAACCATGGCACAATACAATCCCCATGGTAACCATGACCACAAGGCAACTTCTTAGCTGTTTCACCAACATTGACCATGTCTTTGCATATAGCGCACAATAAAGCTCCATCTTCCGAAGCAATCTTAGCTGTCGGTAACTCCATCACAACTGATTTTGCTGCCGGTGGGGCCCCTCTCCTTCCACTTCCATCGCTCTCAGCTAAAGTCTGCAACAACGCCTCATATCCAGCTGCGTCCACGTAATCCTCTGGATTACCGATAAATCGATCCGATTCTGGAACTTCGAGCCTAAATTCGATTGAATTGTCCTCAAGCCCCATCAGAATCTCAGCCCAATCTAAGATCCGGTTCCTTCCAGTCCTCGAGCGGGTGGCGAAGTCTCGGATCCGGAGCCGAATAGCCTCACGACGTCTTCGCCGCCACTCTTCCTCTTGCTCTTCGTGACTGTCACCGTTCTCTTCATCCGATCGATCACCTTCCTCGTTTTCCTCGTTTTCAACTTCATCCACGGTGCGATAACCCTCATCGTCCTCTTCTTCATCATTGTCCCAACCATTGAGCTCAATCCTCAGAAAATCGTCCTCGGAAGAAGGGTTCTGAGTCGGTGGAGGAGGAGGCGTGTCCTCGTCACGCGCAGCTTGAGCGATGAGCCTCAGAACCTGAAGAAACTGGGATCCTAAATTCGGGTCGTCAACAGGATCGGAAGATCCAGAATGAGAATCCACTGTCGGATGCGAATTGGCAGCGATTGATTCAACAAAGCCGCTCTTGCATTCGTTGCAAACGACGTCGGATATATTATCCAGGGTTTCAATGGAGACTCGCTTATCGCACTGGTAGCACCAATATTGCAGAGAATCAGTTTCCGAGACGGTGCGTGTCGGTGGCTGAGAAGGAGTTTCGGCCATGAGATTTTTCGGGTAGCTATAAAAGACCGATAAGGCCGAGGTAGACCCGGTACGACGAGCTTGGAAGGGTAGAGAGGAAATGTGGTGATAAATTATAAGAGATAATTACTTATTAGCCTCCCTAAATGAGCAAAAGGACTTGGCAAAATAAAAAAAATGAAAACATAATACTCAAAAAATTTATAAAAATAAAAATAAAATTTTTTTATATTTAAATTATATATTTTTATAATTAAATTGTAGTAATTTAGACTCGTTTAATATTTAAAGTTCAATGTTACACATTTAATATTAAACGTTTAATGTTATTGGAGTGCTAATTTTGTTATTATAAATTTTAAGGGTATTATTTTTTATAATTTTTTTATTTTAAAAAAATAATAATAAAATATAACATTTATAAAATTTATAATAATAAAAATAATTTAATTTAATGTAATTTAAATTAGACTGTAATAATTTATTATCATTTAATATTAAAATTTGTTTAATATTATTAAAATATTATTTTTTATTATTATAAATTTTAATATGTTATATATATATATATATATATATAAAGGTTTGATTTATAAATAACATACAAAAATAATTTTAAATATTATCTATTTAATTATTTTAAATTAGTAGTTACTATAAATTTGAAAATCTCTTTTTTAAAATTCCATCCTTATGATTAAATATTCATATTTACCGTAATCACTAATCAAAAATAATTAAATGATGGATATCTAACATTATATATATTAATTAGGGATTTGTACTACACCGACTTTTATATTTTGTGTAACATGAGTGAGTAGTTGTTTGAGAAAACAATAAAATTAACCACTTTTAAATTTGTAATAATAAAATTAATATTTTTTGTATTTAAATTTATATTTTTACAATTAAAAAAATGATTAATATGTCATTTTCTTTGAACATTCATTCAATTAGAATTAAACGACGGTAATTTAGACCCGTTCAATATTTCACGTTTAAATTAAACGTTCAATATTATTAGGGTGTTAGTTTTGTTACTATAAATTTTAAGGGTGTTATTTTTTATAAATTTCATAGTTATTTTTATTTCATTATTAGCAGTTGGATAGATGTGAAATCAAAATTTGAG
Source organism: Elaeagnus macrophylla (assembly GCA_029378325.1). Lineage (NCBI taxonomy): Eukaryota > Viridiplantae > Streptophyta > Magnoliopsida > Rosales > Elaeagnaceae > Elaeagnus > Elaeagnus macrophylla. The sequence continues at coordinate 10,522,924 of CM055649.1, read as the reverse complement.
AGTTGGTACTAAAATCAGGTAGATAATAAGTTCACACAGATTAAAATGGTGGTTGTACTTTTTTTTTGTTTTTTTGTTACAGTAAATAGACATGTTGTTGCAGGACAAAAGTCTATGGATGGGAACTCTTTAGAGATTAAGAGTGTCCTGCTAGGTCAAAAGGTAGGAGAGAGAGAGTGATGTCGCCTACTCTGTTATTGTTGTAAGTTCATTGGATCAAATTATGTGCTCTGAAATTGAGATCTTGAGGTATCCATCTGATTGAAATCATATTAAAGTAAGGAAGCTGCTTGTTCATATCCATTAGAATTTGCTTGTTTATATCCATTAGAATTTGCTTGTTTATATCCATTAGAATCTGCTTGGTGGATGAATGGATGTGATTTCAATTTTCTTCAAGAAGAGCTTGGATGACTGTTTGATTATCTTCTTTTAGATAGATTGATTTATGAGAGTATAATATCGTTACCACCAAAAATTCTAAGAGCACAAATTTTTTTTTTAATATCGGTTATGGTGCACACACATACTTATATTTTTGAACCAAAAAAAAATATTAAATAAATTTACACTTATTTTTATATTTAAATTAATAAAATTATAATACATGATAAAATGATTTTAAAAATAGAGAAATAATTCAATTTTTAAATTTTTTTATGTCTTGTTTCAAAATATGATTAATTTAAGTGTAAAAATAAGTATAAATTTATTTGATTGTAATATTTTTCTTTGCATTTTAAGTCTCTAAAAGAACATTTATTATTGTAATATAGATTAATTATTCCTAATTTTTAAAATAATACACAACTTACATGTACTAAAAATTAGATTTTAAATTTTAAATTTGTGCGTAGTTAAAAGAGACACCAATGCTATAAACGCACTATTATATTTTTACAAATTTATAGCTCATGATTTTTTTACTTACGGATTCTAAATTTTGAGTGTAATGTATTCATCATAATTTTTTTATATAAAACATTTTTCTATTTCTCACATCAACCGTTGCTTTTAAACCTAGTTAACATCGCTGAGCCACGAGATTCTTTTACATATAAGTATTCATGAGGCTAAGTCATAAGGGGACGTTTGGTTCGCTGAATGTAATCGTAATCATAATCGTAATTGTAATGGAATGTAATGTAAATGAATCAGTATTACGATTACAGTGTTTGGTTTAGTCACTGTAATCAAAAAAGGAATCAATATTACAGTGTTTGGTTTGGTTTGACAACTGTAATGTAATGGAATAGAAAAAAAAATTATATAATTATTTTAAAAATACAATTTTAAAAAATAAAATTTCACAAATAATACAATTTCATAACAAAAATTAATAAAAAAAAAACAATTTTACAATTTCAGAAATACAATTTCATATACATTAATTACATAAATTAACAAAAAAAATTCAGCACAAAAAATGGAAAAAAAAAATTCAATTTCAGAAATGAAAAAAAAAAAACAATTAAAAAAAAAAAAAAACAAATCGCGATGGTTGAGGAAAACCAGTACGCGATCGTAATCGACGTGCTGGACGACGTGCTGAACGGCGACGCTCGGTGGACGACGACGCGAGGTGGCTGGTGATGCGAGCGACGGCTGGTGACGCTCGCTCGAGATGGCTGGTCTGGTCTGGTACTGGCTGGACGACGACGGACGCCGAGGAGGACGGGACGAGACGACGAGTTGGTCTGGTCGACGACGGACGGACGGATGGACGGACGCGATGGACGGACGGACGAACTGGCTGGCTGAGCACGCGTATGGCTGAGGAAAAAATTTACTGTTTAAAACGTAATGTAATCCCATTACATGATCTAAAGTGTGTAATCCTTATTACAATTCTATCAGTAATTAATTACATTACATTACATGTATTTGGGCAAACCAAATAATATAATGTGCTGAATCAATTACATTACACCTCTCCTTACACCCAACCAAACATAACCTAAGATTCATTAACTTTCGTACTACCCTTAAGCATACGTGGCACGGTGTAGGGTTCACACATAATTGATGTTTACCTTTTAACAAATTAGTAAAGATTAATTATTTTGTTATTTTTTAACCTTTATCCAATAATAATATTTACTCAATAATAAATTTTAATTTCTAATATTTTTCATACAAAATAGTCCTTAATCTTTTAAAATTTTACATATTTAATCTAATTTAATATTTTTTGTTAAATCCTAAAACGAACATTAAAAATTTTCAACATCTTTTGTGTTCTCTCGAGAACTACAAGACTTAAAAATGTTGAATAATTGTTACCTACAAAGAAATTAGATCTCAAGCACACTTCATAACCTATGGCAGATTGAATGAGATAAGGGTATTTATTGTAAATCTCATCTACTCTTTGTTTCTTCTTCTCATAATGAAGCAACAATTTCTGCAAAACTACCATTAATTGGCAAAACAAATGAGAGAAGGCAAAAAATGTCAAAATTCAATTGAAGATTCGACTTTAATTAATTTTTAACTATCTTGAAAGTGAATTTGATGTATGAAATCGCCACAGGCTAAATAGGAACTATAAAATTGAAACGTTGATGAAAAATAATAACGCCGAACAGTGAACAAGGAGGAGTTGGTGGTAGAGATTTCAAAAAATTTAAAAATAACTCATCAACTGTTAGATCTCACGTTCCTAAGATTCTGAAAGCTCCTCCCAAACCATCATCTTGTTCCTCCTTGTCTTTAACACAATTAATGTCTTCATCATCAACTTCATCTAACAATTGTCGTCGTCTTCACCATCTTCTTGTCACTCCTCAAAAATGGATGACAAACATGTTTGCTTCAAGTTTTAATGAAATTTGTTATACTTCCAATATTATTTCTTGCCACCATTTTTTCATTTTTGGAGTGCTTAGGCCTTTGAATTATAAAATACATGTGTGAAGGTTAAAACTTGTTACATTAAAAGCCTGAAACTTTTGCAAAAAAGAAAGCTCATGGTTTTCAATTCTAAAATCAGCTCTGCAACAATCCAAAATGGCTCACGTGAGGTCACATAAAGTCAACTTTTAAAGTTTGTTTTAAGAATTAAGGAAAATTGTTGAATTGGATTTAAAGTGTGAACTTGTAAAAAAATTAAGGATATTTTTGTATGAAAAAAAGATTAGAGATAAAAGTTTATTATTGAATAAAGGATAGAAACTAACAAAGTAGTTAATCCAATCACTAATTTTGATCCCTAGCAATAATACACATATTTATTATTTTAGTTGTTAAATATATATACAATGTAAATATGTTATTATCGGATAAATTAGTTTTTGAGGTGCTAAATTTAAACCTATTTTATATAAAAGGTATTTAAATTATTTTTCTTTATAAAAAGATATCAATATTTTTATTTTATTTACACATAAATACCATTTTTAGTTTAATAATTGGAATATCAATTAATTTTGTAATGTATCAAAAATCAGTATGTGTCAGTTCAATTAATTAATATTAATTAATTGATGTTGCAAGCCTTAATACGAAAAATATATTTACGTATAAATAAAATAAAAACATAGGCATATTTTTGTAGAAAAAATAATTCTAAGTAATTTTTTATAAAATAAACTTAAGTTTAAGTACCTCATAACCTCTCTCTCTCTCTCTCTCTCTCTCTCTCTCTCTATATATATAAGTTAAAATGAACACTTTTAATGCACCAATATATCGAACTTTGTTATTATTATTACTAGATATGGAGCACGTGTTTTGCACATATCCATCACTTGTTAAATAAATACTTTTATTATTATCATAATTAAAATATATAAATTATATATTGTATTTTTATAATTAATTATATTTTGGTATCGTTAACATTGATTAAATTTATCATTAATAAATAATGATTATTGTAATAATTTAAGTTATTGAAATATACTTCTAATTAAGGCCATATTTATTAATTTTTAATGAAATTTAAATAATGAATTAAAAAATTTTTAGAAAAAAAAACATTGAAATTAAATTTATGTTAATTTTTTAGTAATATTGTGAATATAATAAAAATGATTATTTTACTAAAATGACTTATTAATGCAATAGTAATTATTTTTAAAAGACATGGGCTATAATGAAAAATATATATTAGTAAATTTATAAGAAAAATAAATTAAAAAATAGTAAACATTAAAATAATTAAGTTTTAGTACCGAATAAAACATACACTTAAAATAAAATAATATATGTTACATAGAGGATCGATGACTATTACATTTTTATTTTAGTTGTCTATTTATTATTGAAAATAATAATAATTATTAATCAAATTCATCCGTCTTACTTATAATATGTTGTTTTATATAGATTAATATTTAATCATGTAAATTATTCTATATTTTATTTATTAATAATATTATTATTATTGTTGTTGTTATTATTATTTTAACTATTTCTCTATCACAATACTTGTCAAATTTTAATCTATAATTTGTGCATAAAAAATATACGCGATAAAATAATTAATAAATATATAAATTATTATATTTAAAATACTAAAATATTTGTCATTTTTTATGTAACTTAACGTCATTTATTGTTATTCAGTTATGAAATTATGTGGATGAGGTGATAAAATATTTTAAAAAATATATTAAAAAAAATTGTAAAAGAGGCAAAGATAAAAGAGAGAAGAAAAAAGAAAAAATTGCAAAACAAAAAAGTTAGAAATGATTAGAAATGTTTATGATTATGATTAGAAATTAGAATAATTGAAACTATATGTTTTATATTGTTTTAGGGAAATAATAATTATTTTAAAAATATAAATTAGTAAATTAAAATATATAAAAAATTCAAAAGTAGTAAAACGTTAAAATAGTTGAAATATTTAATATTGAATGATATATACATATAAAATAAAATAATGTATATTACATAAAATATTGATGACATTTATACTATTTTTTCCTAATAAATTGTGGATTATATTTATCTGTCTCATCCTGTTGTTCTTAAATGATCAATATTTAAACATATAAATTATTATATATTTGATTTATTATTATATTTATTGTACATATAACTTTAAGTATTTTTCTATCATATTTTTTGTCACATCATAAATAATTTATGCTCAAAAATTATATGAGATAAAATAATTAATAGACGCATAAATTATTATATCTAGAATTAAAAAAATATTTATCAATTTTTGTGGCTCGATGATATGTAATATTGTTAGGCTATGAATCGTATACGTAAGATATTAAAAGATTTAAAATAAAATAAAAATATAAAAATATGTAAAAGAAGAGAAGGAATAAAATAAAAAAATATATAAAAAAAGAGAAGGAATAAAATAAAGCAAAAAAGATTAAAAAAAATAGAGCAAAAGATAAAAAAGAATAAATATGTAAAAGAAGAGAACGAATAAAATAAAGAAAAGAAAAAATATATTAAAGAAGAGAGAGAATAAAATAAAAACAAAAAAGAATAATAATAAAAAAAAAAAAGCAAAAGAAAAAAAAAGGCTATAATTTAAGATATATATATATATATATATATATATTATGAATTATTATGTTAATATTTTATTGAGTGTGAAATATTATTTAAAAATTATTATATAAAATATTTATTAATAATATTTGAAATGAGGGAACCTCTTAATTATTACCATTCTATGAGCAATTTTATCTGTTTAATAAAAATGAGTTATCTTTATAAAATGATACGTGTATGCTGGTTAAACTACAATAGTTAATTCTAAAATATGTTTTTTCAAAAATAATAAAGTAATCAAGATTTGTAAGATATAGACAAGTCAATATAAAAAAATATAGGGAAATTACCAAAAATAGCACCCCCTAAAAATTATAATAACAAAACTAGCACCCCCTTGTGTTCAATTAGAATTGAACGTTTAATATTGAACGTTCAATATTCAATTTGAACGTAAAATATTGAACGTTCAATATTAAATAGGTCTAATTATCGTCATTCAATTCTAATTGAACGGATAATATTGAACGTTCAATATTGAACGAGTCCAAATTATCGTCGTTCAATTTTAATTGAACACAGGGGTGCTAGTTTTGTTATTATAATTTTTGGGGGGTGTTAGTTTTGTTATTTTCCCAAAAATATATACATCATTTTGTTAGAGCCCATAGTATCCGTCTAAACAGTGCAAGTAAAAGGACTTGCCATTTTTTCTTTTTTCGAAGGATAATTTTATAAATCTCGTGATTATTTTAAAAATAATATTTAAATCTTATACTTATTTTTTGTTATAATTTATTTATATTATTAAAAAATAATAACAAAAGTACAAATAACATTTCCTACATTTTTATTTATTTTTCTTTAATTTTTTCGGTTGTAACTATTTAAATCAAATCAATATTTATCTAATGCCATTGAAAAATAAAAATAAAATATTAATATTATCTTTGTACGATCATTTTTTTTAACAATAGAACTAATCAGTAATAAAAAACAAGTTTAGCATTTAAATACTTTTTTTGCAATAAATAAGAGACATTTTTTTTTTAAAACTATTGTATGTCTTTTATTTTTTATTTGAAAGAAAAAATAAAAGTTATCAAACAAATTACATCAAATAAATATTCAATAAAAAATTACATTAAATATATAGATGGTTTTTTATAGAAGAGTAATATATTTATTTATTTAAATAATAAAATACATATTTTGAATACTACGCAAACAAAAAAAAAATTGTTACGTATGTAATTTTGATTGCATATAATGCAGAAAATAATTTTGATTTTGACATGTAATTTTTAAAAGAAATTTCTATTCATGTGAAATTTGTAATAATAAGAAAAGATGTGACATTATGTAATTTGCCCATATTAAAGGAAAACTACTTTTATATTGTTTAAATTTAAAATATTGGTATATATAAGCTTTTAAAGTTTAATAATTAAATTACTTATTAAAATTGATTAAAATATTACAAACTCCTCACATAACCATATAAATAATATAATTAAGGTATAAATTGTATAATTGAATATTCACTTCCCAATGACAAAAAAAAATAATCAATGATTCAAGGCTTAAACATAATTTTTTTTTTTTTGTAACAGAACATATATATATTATAATAATAAACTACAAGATTCAGCTACTATAAGGTTATGAACTAAGGTTGGAACATGAGATTCCTGAAATCTTTGTTTTGCAAACGTGCCCACCTAGCAATTTCATGAGCCACCATGTTGCTCTCTCTTGGAACCCAATTAACCAACAATACATTGAAGTGATGAACCATAACTCTAACCTTATCTAGAAATTGTTTGGCTTCCCATGACGTATTGTTGTTTTGGTTGTTCATATGATCTATAACCGATTTGCAATCTCCTTCAACTATTAATTCTTTAATCCCTATAGCCTTAGCCAAACCAACAGAAAGAGTTAATGCTCGAGCTTCTGCTTCTTCAGCACTTGTAGCTTGCAGCAATTTGCTTCATATACCAATGGAATTCCCAAAATGATCTCTAGTAATGGCAGCAATTGATCTAGAATTCTCTCTATATCTTGCATCAAAATTGAATTTGATGAAACCATAGGGAGCAGCATACCCAGAAATATTTTTCTAAGAGGGCTGATATATATTAAACTTAAAAGTATTTTTAGTTAATTGTTGATCATTTATTTTCCTAAAAAATGAATGCAAAGTTTTAAATAATTTAAAATTTTGGTAAGGTTTATCTATTATAACCTACGATAAAAATATTTAATCTAAATTAAAGTATATAAATTAAAAATTACAAACACCTAACAAAAAAAAAAAAAAAAACTAAATAATCAATAAATAAGTTATATGCCTAATCATTTTTTCACCTATTAATAGTAATTGATAAGTATAAAAATTTAAAATAAATTCCATGTTATAATATAACAATGGGATAATATATATTTTGAAATAAAGAACTCTAATTAATAATTCAAAGAATGAAAAAACAACATATTTAATGAAATAATAGTGAATTGTTATGAAAAAATGAGTGTTAAATACATATAAATTTATACTTAAATAAGCACTTAAATTAATAATTATGCAATATTTATCGATTAAAAGTTTAAAAACTATAATTTTTAGGAATATATAATACATAATTATTAATATGAGTATAAATTAAAATATAAATATTTTAAGTATTTAATATTTTTAAAAAAGAATACATGACTATAATAATTTTGCTTTAAGAAAAACATATACTAGATGCACAGCGTTGTAGAGATAAAAAATAAAGCAACAATCAATAAAGAGTAGATAAGAGAATAATAAAAACAGCTACAACAGTATAATGAAAATTAATAATTTATGACTAAGATTTTAATTAATATAACATATTAAATTATATTTATATTATTAATATTAATTAAAAAAAATTTAAAAAAGCTGTCCAGGCTTGAGCCCGACACAGCCACCGTCCAGGTCCGTCAGTGATAGGAAGGTCTCATTAAGTCAAAATTTGTGTCATTTTAAAATATACCATTCTTAGAATTCTTCCATTGCTTGAACTCAAAAAAAGATTGCTTGAACTTTGTATATCCTAATCATGAAAGGTAATAAAGTTTATACCTCCATACCAAGCCCTCCATATATAGCCTGTAAAAGCTCACAGTTCATAAAAAGATGCTTAACTGTTTCAGGTGCTCTATCACACAAAGGACAAACCACATTGATCTTACTATTGAATCTTGCCCGATTATTTCCAACAGCCAAGGTATTTGAACCAATTTTCCACAAAAACAGCTTAAGTCTTTCTTGTACCATCTTCTTTCACGATTGAAAAGTAAGCAGAACTGACAGAAAAATCACCCAACTTATTTGAAGTCCAAATAAATTTATTTAGCAAAAAATTATTTGGACTTCTAAAGTCTACTTGTAAGGTTTATTTTGTATTGGCAATTTTCGTGGACAAAATGTTTGATTGTAATCTAGAATAGGAATTCAACGATTAATCAGACGATACAAGATGATGGAGTCATCAAGCTTTCTACGCCCATATGACAGGTATAATATTCCATCATGCATACATCTGCACACAATTGAGCACGACACTTAGTATGGATCGTAACGTAAAATGTTTTGTGCACATGTTGGTCGATCGATCGAGAGTATTGTTCGATCGATCGAGCCTGAGATAACTTCGATCTAGATTCTCTCTGTTTGGATTGGATCGATCGAGAAATTGGATCGATCGATCGAACCCTGTTCGATCGATCGAGTATAGATCTATCTTCGATCCAGGTTCTCTCTGTTTGAGTTAGATCGATCGAGTGTAGTGTCGACCGATCGAGAATGGTCTCGATCGATCGAGACAGTCGTTTGATCGATCGAGCCAGTATTATATTCCTACTCAAACTCCTTTTTTTAATTCGACCCTTATGTTTCTTTTACCTAAATGACCACATTTAATGTTAAGGACAGAATTCTTATTTGAGGATAATTATGGTAATTAATAAATCCTGATGTGAATAGAATCATTGTATGAGAAGAATTCTTTTGAGAACTAAATCCTGATATGAGTAGAGTTATAGTGAATTGCAAATCCTATTTGAAGTAAAAGTTGGACTCTATATAAGGGAGGTTAGTTTGTGCATATTTTAACAACCTGAACCAACACACATAGAACTAATATTTTCTACATCTGAATTGTGCTTTTAACTTCTTCTCTTCATCTATCATACTTAGGCGTTTTCATCTTTTAATTGTTCAAACATATTTTCTGGTTATGTTTGAATGATTCATATGCCTATTTGATTTTCATGATATTGAGCTTTATATGATTGTTCTAGATTTTGCTAGCTGATTTAGTTTTTACGTCGCATGCTGTTGAATCTGCTAGTTAGGATTGTTCATTGTTTGAATCCGCTCTAGGACACACTTTGCACTTGTGTTATTGTGCTAACGTTTCAGGTGACAGGTTCGGTATTTCGTGTGACTCGAAATTACCGAAGGTGACGGGTTCGATTGATCTTGTGTGACTCAAGTAGATCGGAACGTTGGTCCGGATCCAAACATCTAGCTATTGGAGGCTGTGAAAGGAGCGACGGCTCGTAAGTAAATTACAGAAAGGGGGATCTATCTGCGACGGGTAGTTTTGGACTCTATGGTTGTAATTGAACATTGATTTTCATAATGGATAGTTAGGTGGTCCGGTGGACCGGTGGTTTTCCTCTTAGGTCATTGTTGTGGCCTAGGTTGTTTCCACCTAAAAATATCGTGTGTTGTTTTTTATTCCGCATTTATCTTTACACGCGATTGCATGTCTGGCCGTTGTGATTAGATTACACATTTAATATTTGTTAAAAATTGAAAATAACCTATTCACCCCTCTCTAGGCTTATTTGATCCGTAATTAAAAAAACTTTTTCAATTGGTATCAAAGCGGGTCACTAGATATACTTAGTGTTGCCTAGGACTTTATTATGGATCATATGAGAGAGGGTTTTTCTATAACCCGTCCACCTTACTTTGATGGGTCTAATTACCCATATTGGAAAGCTCGTATGAGAGCCTTTTTACGTTCCTTAGATGAAAGTGTTTGGAACTCTGTGCTTTATGGTTGGGAACCACCTACGGTTACCAAGGATAATGTAGTCACACTTAAACCTAGAATAGATTGGACTTCTCAAGATAAGATTGGTAGTGGATGGAACCAAAAGGGTATCAATGCTATTTTTAGTGCTGTGTCGCCGGATGAATTCCGACGTATTTCTGATATTGAAACTGCTAAGGCTGCTTGGGACACTTTAGAGGTTGCCCATGAGGGCACGTCCCAAGTTAAACGAACAAAACTTTGCATGCTAGCTACTAAGTTTGAAAATCTTAGAATGGAGGAGGATGAAATGTTTTCTGAGTTTTATGCTAATTTATGTGATATTGCTAACTCTTCTTCAAATCTTGGAGATAAAATTGATGAACGCAGGTTAGTTCGAAAAGTCTTATGCTCACTACCAGAACGATTTCAAGCAAAGGTTACAGCAATAGAGGAAAGCAAAGACATTGACACCATCAAGATTGAAGAACTCGTTGGTTCAATTCAAACATTTGAGATGAATCTTCGAACACCGAAAAGGAACATTGGTATTGCTCTTAAAACTACCAATGATGATGATGGTGATAGTGATGATGGTATAGAAGATAAAGATCTACTCACTCTAGCTAGAAAACTCAAGAAAATGTTCAACAGAAAGGATCTACAGATTAAAGAAAAATCAAGAGATCGTAAGGGAAGAGAATTCGTGCCAATGAGTTCAGAAGGTAAGAAAACTAAACCCAATGGACCTAAATGTTTTGAATGCAATGGTTTTGGTCATTTTGCAGCTGAGTGTGCCAACAAGAAGAAGAAGACAAGAAAAGCTTTCAATGCTACCCTTAGTGACACAGAAAGTGATGAAGATCAAGCTAGTGGTTCAGAAAATGTTAACTCTAACTACGTAGCTTTTACAGCAACTGTTGGTGGATACTCCAGTGAGTCAGACCTTGACTCAGATGATGAGGGAAGTAAATCTATTCTTGCTAAATTTAATGCAAACAGTTTTGAAGAATTATTTATTGATTTAATTAAATGCAAGAAAGAAAAAGATAAACTACTCATAACTGTAACAAAACTGAATGATCAAATCAATTCGCAAGATCTTAATTTGTCAGTTTTAGAAAAAGAAAAAGTTGAAATGTCTGAGCATGTTGACAAGTTGAGTTTGAGTCTTGCAGGTATCAAACAGGAAAATTCAAAGCTTGTGCAAGAATTGGAGCAATCAAAGGAAACAGTGAAGAGATTAACTATTGGAGCTGAACGACTAGACAAGATGTTGAGCATTGGTAAGCCTTTCGGTGATACACGTGGACTTGGATTCTTAGATGAAAGCTGTACACCTTCTACTTCAAAAACTACATTTGTAAGGTCTTCTAACTCTACTTCTACTGCTACTAATATTGCACAAACACCCACTACAACTGTAGTAACTAAAACTGTTAAGTTTGTGCCTGTTTGTCATCATTGTGGTAGAAAAGGCCATATTCGACCTAAGTGTAGATTTTTGGTGAATGCTCTTCGATTTAATGATCATCTTCATGCTTATAGGTATAGAACTCATAATTATCATCCTACCATGCATATGTTGAATTTGAATAGGAAATATGAGTTTAAGAGTATGTTTTTAAAACCTAATGCAATTAAGTCTCAACCCAAAAATATAGAGAAATCAAAATTCATGAAAATTTGGGTTAGGAAAGATTGCATGTTTCCTATCAATTGATCAGTATTGCTAGACCACCTAGGTACTTTTGTTTGAGTGCTTAAATGACCATAGGTGAGTATTTTCATATGTTTATTTTGTTTTTGTTGTTAGATTTTTCTCATTAATTTTTTTTAAAAAAAAAAAAAAAAAAAAAAGGCCTACAAGGTATTGGATTCAAATAATGCTTATACTTATACAAGCTTGTCTTTAGTGGCTTATTTTGATTCTCATTGTATATGTAATGCAACAATTCAAAATTTTACACACACTTGCATTTTTCACATGTGATGACACTATTGACTGAACTTATGCACACACCCACTGAACACTCATGTATGTCATCGATGAAATTTATGATTAATTTTGAAAGACTCTAAGACTTGAGCTAATCTTGACTGCGAAATTATATTGAGTTCTATTTCTTATTTTTTAAAATATTTCATCTTAGGGAGATAACTAGTATTGAGAGGGCTACCTACTATGATGTGTGAAGCTACCGTAGTGAGCGGAGAGGGCTACCTCATAACTAGTGTGAAAGTCATCATATTAGATTTATGGCTCGTACATGTTTAAAAAATGGTAAATAAAATAAAAATTTAGTTGAGAAATTTTATTTGGCATGTACAAAAAGAAAGAGCAAAAAAAAAAAAAATTTAAGAAATTTCTTTTGATAGACATATTTCATTATGTAAGAATGAAGACTCAATTATGATTTAGCATGATAGATGAAATTATTTTCTTTTGAGTCTCTTAAAATTGGTCATAAATGAATTTATTGAAATACAAGTGGAGTTCACACTGTATACTACTTTAAGTGAATGTCAATATGCCATTATATGTGTTAGTGTGCTTGTGTGACCTATTTATTTTGCTAATACAATGAATGATCAAAATTTAAGCAAAAATAATTTTTCAATTAGTTATATGCTTATTAGTCTTAAATGAGTTTATTGCTTTGTTGGTCAATAATAAAAAAAAATAATAATAATAAAAAAAATAAAAAAAAATAAAAAAAAATCTTTTTTAAATTTGTTTTTCGTCTAGAGAGTCATAGAACTTAGGGGGAGTCATTGCATACATATTTCATTATTCTTCTTTTGACTTATGCAATTCCTCCTACATGCTTTGGACATATACATGTGTGATCTCATTTGCATTTTTAGCCCACTTCAATAATAGTTTTATGAGTTGTCAATTTCGTATGACAAAAAGGGGGAGAAATATTCATGTTGCTATGGAGATTGGATTTAGGGGGAGAGGAGATGTTGCATTTATTAGTTGTGGGGGAGAAAGATTCATGTTGCACATACACTACATTTCATTCGCATCTTTATGTACACTGAACTAATAAGCAATGAGGCTGTCAAGCCAAATTTGTGTGCTATTTGTTTGTCTAATTTCAGTGGACCGAGCGTATCAAGTATCAAGCGAAGATGGTCCACCAGATCATAGACAGTCCACTATGTAATTGATGTAATGATATTTTAACTATGAGCGTTATGTAGGGAGAGAGTGGTTTTGTCACACGAAAATGCCAAAGGGGGAGATTGTAAGGTTTATTTTGTATTGGCAATTTTCGTGGACAAAATGTTTGATTGTAATCTAGAATAAGAATTCAACGATTAATCAGACGATACAAGATGATGGAGTCACCAAGCCTTCTACGCCCATATGACAGGTATAATATTCCATCATGCATACATCTGCACACAATTGAGCACGACACTTAGTATGGATCGTAACGTAAAATGTTTTGTGCACATGTTGGTCGATCGATCGAGAGTATTGTTCGATCGATCGAGTGATCGATCGATCGAGCCTGAGACAACTTCGATCTAGATTCTCTCTGTTTGGATTGGATTGATCGAGAAATTGGATCGATCGATCGAACCCTGTTCGATCGATCGAGTATAGATCTATCTTCGATCCAGGTTCTCTCTGTTTGAGTTAGATCGATCGAGTGTAGTGTCGACCGATCGAGAATGGTCTCGATCGATCGAGACAGTCGTTCGATCGATCGAGCCAGTATTATATTCCTACTCAAACTCCTTTTTTTAATTCGACCCTTATGTTTCTTTTACCTAAATGACCACATTTAATGTTAAGGACAGAATTCTTATTTGAGGATAATTATGGTAATTAATAAATCCTGATGTGAATAGAATCATTGTATGAGAAGAATTCTTTTGAGAACTAAATCCTGATATGAGTAGAGTTATAGTGAATTGCAAATCCTATTTGAAGTAAAAGTTGGACTCTATATAAGGGAGGTTAGTTTGTGCATATTTTAACAACCTGAACCAACACACATAGAACTAATATTTTCTACATCTGAATTGTGCTTTTAACTTCTTCTCTTCATCTATCATACTTAGGCGTTTTCATCTTTTAATTGTTCAAACATATTTTCTGGTTATGTTTGAATGATTCATATGCCTATTTGATTTTCATGATATTGAGCTTTATATGATTGTTCTAGATTTTGCTAGCTGATTTAGTTTTTACGTCGCATGCTGTTGAATCTGCTAGTTAGGATTGTTCATTGTTTGAATCCGCTCTAGGACACACTTTGCACTTGTGTTATTGTGCTAACGTTTCAGGTGACAGGTTCGGTATTTCGTGTGACTCGAAATTACCGAAGGTGACGGGTTCGATTGATCTTGTGTGACTCAAGTAGATCGGAACGTTGGTCCGGATCCAGACATCTAGCTATTGGAGGCTGTGAAAGGAGCGACGGCTCGTAAGTAAATTACAGAAAGGGGGATCTATCTGCGACGGGTAGTTTTGGACTCTATGGTTGTAATTGATCATTGATTTTCATAGTGGATAGTTAGGTGGTCCGGTGGACCGGTGGTTTTCCTCTTAGGTCATTGTTGTGGCCTAGGTTGTTTCCACCTAAAAATATCGTGTGTTGTTTTTTATTCCGCATTTATCTTTACACGCGATTGCATGTCTGGCCGTTGTGATTAGATTACACATTTAATATTTGTTAAAAATTGAAAATAACCTATTCACCCCTCTTTAGGCTTATTTGATCCGTAATTAAAAAAACTTTTACACTACTGATGAAATGTGAGGTATTAGCATCAAAAAGTGAGTTGATTAATGGCCATTTCCACCCAGTACTCCATTAGCATCACTTGAATCATGTACACTTAATTGTTCTGCCGATTCCAATTTTCCTTCTAAAGTTGTTGGCCTAAATTTGCTGCCCCAGGAAGTCAGGGATCATGAACCACATTAACAACTATTCCATGTCCAAGTTGTAGACATAAACCCTTTATAAGTTCTCTTCTTGCACCACAAATTCCTTTAAACTTTGAAAGACGCTCAACTCGGTAAATAATTAAATTTAAGTAATATAAATACTTAAAAATTTGCACATCTCATATAGGTAGCAGAAACAATTAACATAAAATAAATAATTGCAAATACAAAACAAATAATAGAACAAAATAGTAAATATTTTTTAATCACAATATAATTTTTATATGTTGACACATATATCAAGGATACAATGATTGATTAATATATACAAATATAATTTTCCCTTTCTTAGTTAAGTCTAGTGAAGAGATTTCGTAATTATTTAATTTAAGTAATTTAATTTTATAATTATTATATTAAATATTAAAAGTATCATAATTTTTTGAAAAAATGTAACAGTAATTATGTTATTATATATAAATAAGTACTTTAGTTCCATAATTTTTAAATTAGGCAATTATAATTTTTTTATTTATGAAAGTTAGACACTATAAGTCATCAATTTTAATATTTTATTAGACTAAAAATATTCATTTTAAAAAATATATAAGTAAAATTACTTATTTTTATAGGATTTAATTCATAAATTATAAAATTAAAATAGTTATTTTAAAAAATTACATAATTTTTAATACTTAATTTAATAAATATGAAATTAACGTGTTGATTTAAAAAAAATTATTGTACCTTCGAGACTTTTCCCCCCTTTCTTGATCATATTGACGAGGTGGACTTTATAAGTCAAGTCCTGCGTGTGTCTGGTACGATCATTTAGTTTGTCCACGTCAAGAGAGCTAACTGCAACGAATGATAAGATGCCACGTGTTAATTGACAAATCATATACCATTGGTTCGTCCACCTGGCAAAACAAGGCCAATCCGAAGTCGAGATCTAGTGAAGAATGCTAGAGCTAATATAAAACTCAAAGCAACTGACTATATAACTTGAGATAGCAGAGCAGTTTACTGATCGAAGCTACTAGCAAGTAAACCTAAAGCACGATGAAGAGGTGGACGATACCTTCAGCTCTGCTTCTTTTATGTCTTCTATTTATCCTCCCTGATCAAGGTAAGCTATTTCTTCAATCATCTCAGCTTTTCGTTTTTTCTAAATTTCAATCTCTTTAAGGTTCTTTGGATCCATTTGAGCTTATGCTAATTTCATTCTTTGGGTCCAGAATCTTATGCTTATTTCATTTTTTGAATCAAAATGCTTATAATTTCATCACAAGATTCGCATTAGTATTTTTTCAGATTTACGCCTTGTGATGTTGTGTATCAACCGTTTCTATTTGTTGTTGAATGTATTTAAGAAATTAAAATGAAGTTAGTTTTTTGGGGATCTGATCTATCGCTGTCCAGGTCGCAAATTTCACGCAAATGCGGACACTAGCTCCGACGAGGTTGTAGATCCACCGAAGGTTGAAGAAAAGATCGGCGCTGTTCCACATGGTCTATCCACCGACTCCGACGTGGCCAAGAGGTTTGTGAAAATCTCAGTTTTTGAACTCTTTCTAGCTTTTAAGTTTCCTGTAAATAAAGTTCAGTCTAGTGACAATAGGATTAGCTTCTGACTTTGGCCTTTCGGCATCTTGATTTTAATATTTATCATGATTTTTTTTTTTTTTGCAATGTATATTACATTGTTACCAATGTTGTGTGATTGTGTCAGGGAGGCGGAATCAATCTCAAAGAGATCACTCCGTAGCAATGCGGAGAAGTTTGAGTTCCAGGCTGAGGTGTCTCGGCTCATGGATATTATTATCAACTCCCTATATAGTAATAAGGACATCTTCTTGAGGGAATTGATATCCAATGCTTCTGATGTAAGCCTTTGCTTATTGTCAAATGTTTAATCTGAATTTGAATTTCAATTTGACTTGCTAAAGGGAAGTTTTGATGAATTTTAGGCACTGGACAAGATAAGATTCCTTTCCCTCACAGACAAAGAGGTATTGGGTGAAGGTGATAACACCAAGCTGGAGATTCAGGTTATTATTGCTCATATTATCTTATAGTATATACTCAATCACTTGGCTACGCATATATCATGTATTATACTCTTGACCTTAGTGCTCCTCGCAAAATATAAAATGAAATGCAGATTAAATTAGACAAGGAGAAGAAAATCCTTTCAATACGTGATAGGGGTATAGGTATGACGAAGGAGGATTTGGTAAAGAACTTGGGAACTATAGCAAAATCTGGAACTTCAGGTATCTCCATTTGACTAGTATTCAAAACCTCAAAGTAAGTTTCTTTATTATATATGCTTATGCTGACTGAAAAAACAATTGTTTGTGCAGCTTTTGTTGAGAAAATGCAGACAAGTGGAGATCTCAATCTCATTGGTCAATTTGGAGTTGGGTTCTACTCTGTCTATCTTGTGGCTGACTATGTTGAAGTCATTAGCAAACATAATGATGACAAACAGTACGTTTGGGAGTCAAAGGCTGATGGTGCATTCGCAATTTCCGAAGATACATGGAATGAACCACTTGGACGTGGAACTGAAATTAGATTGCACCTCAGAGATGAAGCTAGTGAGTACTTGGAGGAGAGCAAATTAAAAGTAAGTTTATTCAAAACACTTTTGTTATTGTTATGTGATACATTTGTTTGTGTTCATTCCATGCCATTCTTCGCGTCTATCTTTTTATTGTTCTGATGAGATGGTATCTTATGAATGCATCTCTTTTTTCTTGCTGATAAAAAAGTGGGACCATGGCCATATTGTGTCTGCTTGATTATTCCTTTGTGGTTTAACATATGTTTGTAAAATTGCCATCGCAGGAGTTGGTGAAGAAATATTCTGAGTTTATCAACTTCCCCATCCATATTTGGGCCAGCAAAGAGGTTGAGGTGGAGGTTCCTGCTGATGAAGACGAATCCAGTGATGAAGAGGAATCTGGTATGCACTTTTGTCAACACCTTTTTTTTGTTGAGGAAGAGTAGGGGTCGACTGCCAGACATTTCACATTGATAGAAAATTGTTTTGCTTAAATAATTTGTTCTGGTTTCTTTTCCCTTGTATTACAAACTTGAATGGCAGAAAAAACCTCAGATGAAGAGAGTGAAGAGGTAGAGAAAAGTGAAGATGAAGAAGCTGAGAAAAAACCAAAGACAAAGAAGGTGAAGGAAACAAGTTATGAGTGGGAACTACTCAATGATGTTAAAGCTATTTGGCTGCGCAGTCCTAAGGAAGTGACAGATGAAGAGTATACCAAGTTCTACCAGTCTCTTGCAAAGGTTCTTTCTATTTTCTAAGGTTAAAAATGCACAATGAATGTATTCAAAGTTTACTTTTCTTCATGAATTGCGTATTCATGTGCTACAGGATTATAGCGAAGAGAAACCTTTGGCATGGAGTCACTTCACCGCTGAAGGCGATGTGGAATTTAAGGCCTTACTGTTTGTGCCTCCTAAGGCTCCTCATGATCTTTACGAGAGCTACTATAACAGCAACAAGGCCAACTTGAAGTTGTATGTCAGAAGGGTCTTCATTTCAGAGGAATTCGATGAGCTATTGCCAAAGTATTTGAGCTTCTTGAAGGTAACATAGGAAATGCCAAGTATCCTGAACTTAGGTCTTTAGTTAGTATTGATATTGATATCTGACTGGTGACATTGTGAGCAGGGTCTGGTTGATTCTGATACTTTGCCACTCAATGTCTCAAGAGAGATGCTTCAGCAACACGGCAGCCTGAAAACAATTAAGAAGAAGCTCATCCGTAAAGCACTTGATATGATTCGTAGAATTGCTGATGAGGATCCTGATGAGTCCCATGATACAGACAAGAAAGGTATGGAACACATGCTCAAGTTTTCTTTATTGTACAAGGAGCATGTTGTGTAAATATTTGTTTGAACAAACAATAATCGGGGGTTAGGAATTTAATCTAGGGTAATACCAAGCATTTTTTTAAATTGTGGTATATGAAATTTCTAATCCTGAATCTGCCATATTTCATGTGGCCCGTAGAAATTTTGTAAAGTTTCATGTACCATGGGCTGATTCTGCAATATGTGGTTGGGCCATGCTACTTATATATAGTCTATTTGAGAGTCATTCATAATCAATGGGACGCCTTTAGTTTGATTCCTCTCATAGTGTCCTTGGCCCTTTGCCTTTGTAAAGCTCAATACTTGTTTTTTAATTTTTATTTTCCTCGAGTCTTTCTTGGATTTTTTCTTTATCTTGGGTCACTTATCTTGCAAAACCGTCCAAACTGTTATGAATTTTGGGAGTACATATTTTAATTTTTGGAGGGCCCCACAAAGTTGGTCAAAGAATCTACTTAGTCTCTTGTCCATATGAATTTTGCAAACTTTTAAGTGCCATGGACTGACCAATCTTGGGTATGTTCGGTCGGTGGAAATTAGTATTCTTATTTGTTTGTTTGAAGTTTTAAGTTCAAGAAGAGAGAAGGAATATTATTTCATTAGATGAGAAGAATATCTCAAATAAATAGGAGTAATATACTTTAACAAAACTCCTCTCAATTTCTAATGAAAATATCTATCTTGTTAGAGTATTTTGAGAAAACTAAATAAAATTAATTAATAGGTTAACCGTTAACTGAATGGAACATATAAAGTCTACTTAGAGTCATCTATGAACTGTGTGAGACTCCCCATCTTTTATACCTTCACGACTTGATGAATTTCATCATTTTCTATACTATCACGTCTTGCTGAATGTCAATGGTCTGTCCTTATTGGTAAATTTCGAATCTTCCTTCCAGCAGATGTTGACAAAACTAGTGATGATGATGAGAAGAAAGGTCAATACACAAAATTTTGGAGTGAATTTGGCAAATCTATCAAACTGGGTATCATTGAAGATGCAGCTAATAGAAACCGCTTGTCAAAACTTCTACGATTCGAGAGGTACATGATGTTGCTTAATATAATATTAGTTCTGTTTACAGCTTCTGTGATTGAGTTCTGCATTCTATGTGGGGTTTATTTATAACTTTTTTGTCTTTCTCACAGCACCAAGTCAGATGGAAAATTAACTTCATTGGACCAGTACATTTCAAGAATGAAAACTGGACAGAAAGATGTCTTTTACATTACTGGAACCAGCAAAGAGCAGTTGGAGAAATCTCCTTTTCTTGAGCGGCTTAAAAAGAAGAATTATGAGGTACTTACATAAGGTTTTTAGTTTTTGATTTTTATAATTGTTATTATCATATGTTAGCTCAAAATGTATGAAATATCTGTTTTTTTTTAGCTTATAGACCACCATTGTTTGAGATAAATCCTTACTACTGTCCAATTTCTTTCCAACGGTATCAAGTTTATGTATTTGCATGTCTCATTCTTTTTCGGTCACGCATTAGAAAAAAAGAATACTGATACCATATTTCTGTATTGCTGCAGGTTATTTTCTTCATGGATCCTGTTGACGAGTACCTGATGCAATACCTGATGGATTATGAAGACAAAAAGTTCCAGAATGTGTCCAAGGAGGGTCTGAAACTTGGTAAAGATTCGAAGGACAAGGAACTTAAGGAGTCATTTAAGGAGCTCACCATGTGGTGGAAGGGTGCTCTTACTAGCTGGAACGTGGATGATGTGAAGGTCTCCAACCGTTTGGATGACACTCCTTGTGTAGTTGTGACCTCAAAGTATGGATGGAGTGCAAATATGGAGAGGATCATGCAGTCCCAAACTCTATCCGATGCAAGCAAGCAAGCATATATGCGTGGAAAGAGGGTGCTTGAGATCAACCCTAGGCACCCAATCATCAAGGAGCTCCGGGAGAGAGTAGTAAAGAATCCAGAGGTATGTTCTATACTTGTCTTATTCAGAGAGGGAGAAATAGCTAAAAAAAAAATTTAAAAGCTGCATAAAAATTACTTAATAGTTGATAAAGTAAAATCATTGGTTCGTGTATACATTTCCACTTCATTTTGTTCATGGATGGTTTCTTGTCTACAGGATGATGGTGTAAAAACAACGGCACAGCTCATCTACCAGACTGCACTATTGGAAAGTGGGTTTATGCTTGAAGACCCCAAGGATTTTGCGTCCCGTGTCTATGGCCAAGTAAAATCTGGTCTAAATATTAGTCCTGATGCTGCAGTTGAGGAGGAAGATGATGTTGAAGAAGCCGAGGCTGAAACTGAGACCAAAGAAGCTACCAAGGCTGATGATGAGTCTGATGACACTGTTAAGGATGAATTGTAAGTTAACAGGCATGTTAGGTTTCTTATGATCAGGTCTCTTGAGGGAAGTTGGTAATACTAAACGCTTGTTCTGATATTTGTTCAGGAGAATGAGGGAGAATATTAGATGATAGATTTACTGTAATCATATCGCCAGGAACTTTTAATTTAGCTTCAGTAAACAAGTTTCAAATTTCACGTCAATTTTTTTTTTGTTGTTGTTGGTCTAATACAACGTTTTAGCGTTCTAATTAGAATATTTTAAAGCTAGTTCAAATGGGTGAAACATAGAGCATTGTTGTTAGTTATGAGATGGGGCGTTATGCAGGCACATATGAACATTATTGACGGATGTATGAAAATTATTAAGTAGAAGGATTAAATCATAGAACAAACACGGGTGAAAAGTTGTTATAGTCTTCAGGTTGGTGCATTTGTGCCGTTTAATCTTGTACTTGGAAATAATATCTTTGAGTTGAGAATGGTTTAAATTAAACGTACTATATGGCATTCACATAATTTCATTAAATTTTTTTTTTTCGCTATTCAACTTCTCTAAAAATGGTGCCTTTTTAATCTATGTTTTACCCTATCTCAAATAAAATATTTTAATCATGTTGTTAAATAATATTATTTTATTATGCAATATAGACCTAACTTAACATTAGATTAAGGAAGAGGAGGACTATTTGTGTAGTTCGGTTTTTTTAAACGTAATTTTTGTTGAACAAAAACTTTTAAATGGTCAAAGTGGTCTTATAACACCAATTCCTTTGCTCTATCTTCTCAATCTCAAAATGAATTTGCCCTAGTTCTCGTTTCTTTAGAACAAGTCTGAAGTAGAAATGACTTTTTGTTTAATTCCAAGTCTCCTAATTTAGATGTTAACCTTCCTAAGCAAGATATGAGATTTTTTTCAATTCAGAGAGGCAATTGGGAAAATTCAAATGATGGTGTTTGTTCTCTACCACATCCAAATTGGTAGCAAAAACCACGTAGAGGAGCTTTTAAGATTAATTTTGATACAGTTGTTCCTAACTCAAAACTTACAGCTGCAGTAGTTATATTGGCAAGATAAAAGGGTGTTGGACCAAAAATTATATTGGTAATTAAGCAGAAGGTGAAGCTTGTGCATTGTTCTTATCCTTGAAAATTGCTTTACAAAATAACTCCAAAACAGTATATACTTGGAGGAGACAACAATAACGTGATCCAGGCATTATTAATGCATGTACAGAAAACTGCAGGTACATTAATTTTGCTAAACAACTCTTGTGTAGTTTTAATACGATTTCAGCTTCCTGGATTCCTAGGACTATTAAATGCTGCTGCTCATTATTTAGCTTGATGGGCATCTCATAAATTAATTATATTGAGATTATCATATTCCTATTTCTGTACTACCCAACAATTCATAATTACTATTTGTAATGAATCTTAGTTTTTTTTTTTATATATATTTAATTTTTTTCAGGAGAAATTTTTTTTTAATGAAGAATATAGTTGATGATAAAATTCTAACAACATATCAGCTGCAAAAACTTGTAATCTTGGGGAAAAGTTTGGTTGGATTCAGTCTACAACTCAGTTCCCCTCCTTTGAAACTTTGACAAACTATCCGCCTAGCCGATAAGCAGCAGTTGTGCTGGATCAACTAGGGCTCTAATTTTTTCAATGACAGATGCTAACTTGCAAAAAAAAAAAAAACCATTGAAAAATAAAAGTCAAGCCCAATTGAAGTTGCACTTTCTTATTTCTAATCCACTGAAAAACTAGAGTACGTAGAAGGCAGACATGAGTTGCTACGAAGAACAAAGTCACTACTGGATTGTATCTTGAAATCATTTGGCCAAATTCATCTCTTACCGCTATACACAGCCCACGAGCAGTATTATCCAAAAACCTCTGCAATTCACACAAATCGCCTAGGCCACTACTATTACTTCATAGTAATCTGTGGCAATTTCTTTGAACATTTTTAAACAACTTATTCCAAAATTTCCAAAGTAAATAGATTAACATTGTCCCCCTACTGCTACATTCATCACCCAAATCCCACAATTAAAGTTGCTTGTATGAATTACTGATGTACTTCATAAACAACTTCAGTTTTGGTGATTTATTTCTAGAATCGAGCTTTTAAACTTGTGGTCTGATCTTAATTTGGACCACAACTTGCGGTACTAAGGGAGGACAAAGAAGATTATCCAATTGAACATTTATGATATTAGGTTAAAATCAGTCAAACTTCAGTCCTCAACAAGAGTCAGGATGGCCGAGTGGTCTAAGGCGCCAGACTCAAGTTCTGGTCCTCTAACGAGGGCGTGGGTTCAAATCCCACTTCTGACATTTTTTCTAATTTTTGAACTTTTTTTTTTTTTTTTTTTTTTGTTGTTGTTAATTTTTTTTTTCAACAATCAACCTCTTAATGTTATTGTGTCAGCAATATACATTTTTCACCGGACTTAAATCATTATTCGATCTTTATTGCGCAAGCTCATGTAATTCTTGTCATTAAGTGGTTTATCTATCTATTTATCTATGCTTATTCCATGGTTATTTAGCAAAAGTTTTGTAATTTTATTCAACGCAAAACTCAGTGTTATCAATATTTCTCATTTCTCTCAAAAACGTTCAATGGTATGAGAGCTATTCATGTTACTTTGAATTTTTAATGTTCGAAATTGCAATTTCTTAAAAATAACCAATTCGCTTGAGACAGAGAAGATTTGTTCTTCATAATAACTATTCTTTCCCTCAAAGAATTACTATAGTAATAAAAAAACCACAATTACGAATAAATATATCCTTATTATTAGATTACATTAATTAATTTGTTCTATGATAACTAACAAACATATGAAAAATTACAACTCTTACTCATAATAATCGATCAATATAATCCAATAAATTCCAATTAGTGACATAATCATGTTGGTTGAATTCAATTCCTTTTATCCCATTATCTTATGCAAACTAAATATGACAGGAGTAATGGATTGGCCTAAAATAGCAAGGGTGAAAACTAGAACACCTCTAAGTTAAAGATTATTCGTCCAGACGACAAAAAAAAAATACAAAATTTATAATATAAAAAAAGTTTCTGAAGGGAAAAATCTAATGTCATTATTCAGAAAAGGGAAAAATCTATATAATGGAACTGGGGTAATGCCCCCTTCAATGTCAGCCCTTGTTAATGGTATCTAGAGTCGCAGAGTCCACATACCCCAACTCTCTCAGTACATAAAACAATACACAATCTAATTAGGTGTATTTCTAGCTGTTTCATTATCAGTGAAAATAGTGGTTACATCTGTGAAACAAATTCACAATTTTCAAAGCAATAATAAAATTCAACAGACCATATGTTAAGCACTGAACATTTGCTTTGCAATCACCCGAAGGAAACTGGTGAGGGACCTTTGGGCACGGACTACTTTGGCATCTATGTTTCCTTCATTGTCGGCAGTAGAAGCATGCTTTTGTTGAGCTGACTGCACTCTTCGGACAAGTCTTCGCAATTCCTGCTTAAACACGCCAATAGTAAGCAGGAAATAAACAGTATTGCTTCTCAACATCATTATCAAACAGATTGTATCATAAAACTAATTGAATTCAATTACAAGTTTATATGCACACGGCAAAGTTCAAGAGGTGATATCCAACTAACCTGACGATCAAAATCAACATTTTGAATCGAATATACTTCATTGTTGATTTCAGTCTCATTATTAATGAGGCCATCAAACCATCTGCTTGCTAGATCAATATGGGAACCCTGTGGCCAATGATAAAGGAGAAATATAACCTTATGCTAGATACAATTATTCATTCGTCACATGAATTATCGCCGCATACCTCTTCTTCCTCCTCATAATCAGATTCTTCTGATTCTTCTTCATCATCTTCAATATCAAATTTGTCTGCACCAGCTAAATGCTGCAGCTTACCATGATCACCATCTTTTGTAGCTTGGATTAATGTATCCATCAACTCGGGTGGCACATCGCGTAGCAGTTTTCCTTAAAACATAATTAACATACCACAATCAAATGAAGGCTTTCAACAACAAATATACCACATAGTGATTGAGCATAAGATATAGCCCCTAATAGCATGTTACAAGCTTGCAAAATACATATGACCTACAAATAAACATCCCAACATGAGTTTTTAATCTTAAATGGATTTTTGTGAACTAACACCTAATGTTGATCTATGTACAAAAATGCATTTTAGTCTGTAATTTATGAGTTGGGCATTTCTATTCCCATTATTTATGAAAGTTGAGCAATTCAGTGTAAAAGTTGGTCTTGTCTGATGAGACTATAATTTCATTTTCAAGTGGGATTTGGGCTGATCATTTTTAATAAATTATGGAACTAAAATGTACTCGGTTTTTATAATAACAAGACTAGTAATACCCAACCCAAGAATTATGAAACTAAGTGCTCATTTTTTAAAAAAATGGGAGCTTTGGTGCCACGCAGCCTAATAAGAAGATACGAAAGTGAAGAAAAATAATTCTAGGAAATGTGGATTTAGTAATTTAACTTCTTTAAATGTCAAACAATAGCCCAATTCTAGTAGCAGAACAGAGGAATCGAAGACTCATAGGAAGACAAACATGATGGTTGCACCTTAAGCTAAGTTTACTAATTTTCTTCACATTGAGTTTCTAATTTTCACTTAATGGATTGTCATATGTAAGTATCATCAAGCAGAGAGGCCAATCCATATGTACATCAGTAAATAAGATGACATGGGTACCGATATAATTGAACTGCCTTCGCTTTCCTTCTCGGACATCAGAACCCAGTTTCTGCGACATAAAAGCAAACACCTTAGCTTCACAGCTTAAGATAACTTCTCTTAGAAACTCCAGAGTTTCCTACCGGTATAAGAAATATGACTAACCAAAAATCCAAAAGTTTCTATAGTGGCACCTTCACTGTCAATAAAGCTTCAAGCGCTTCTTGGTCAAGAGAAGCCACTCTAGAACACCATACAACACAAACAAACACCAAATAAATATTAGACACAAGTATCTACAGTATACACCAAAAAATATTTGGCGCTTTAAGAAATTACCAAATAAGTTGCAATGAATATGTCTACTTTTATAAGGACATTTCGATAAGAAAGTCAATTGGGTTTCACCTGAGGATGCGTTTGATTTGAGGAATGGAGAAGGAAGCAAGCTCCATACCCCAACGGACGGCGCGCTGAGCCTCGCGCTTCAACTGGTTGCGGCTCTTACGTGCGTCAGATTCCGATTCACTGGTACTTTCATCTCGGAGCTCAGAAGGTAATCTGACTCCACGTGATCGGTAATGGGCATTCCGACGAACAGAGCTCACTGTGATTAAGGAGAAGTGACTACTCATGGTTTTGGTAGTTAATGGAAATGAAGCTACATTCTGCAGCAACGGAATCGGCCATTGCCTAAGAAGCCTTCCCAGTGGAGACATGCTGAATTCAAGTCTCAGTGTTCGCTGAGGACGATGGCCTCTTGTGGCAAAGAACAACAGAAGAAACCACCGTTTCGCAAAGAGGAGATAAGATGTAACCTTTGAGGCCCATAAAATGGACCAATTTCATATTGGGCCTGGACTCCAGGGATAGCTATAGTGAATTCTTGCATTAAAAAAATCTAAAATATTCAACAAATTAATGATATTATCATAATTATTTTATTCTTGTCACGAGAAAAAATTATGAATTGTCTAATTTATTCTTGTAATTAAATTTACTTTAGCATCATTATTGTGAGATAAAAAATAATTATGATAATAAAAATTTTAATTGTAACAATGTATTACTACCGTTTTAAAAAAAATTATTAAATATATATTTTAAAATAATTGAAAAACTATTGAAAAGTTAAAACAACCTTTTCCTCGTTTCTCTTTAAACTTGGTGAAGTGCCAATAGATTAAGGAAAATTTTGTCGAAGAATTGGAAAAAAATATATATTTTAGCCCAAAAAAGGTGGCTTAGTTTGTTTAATTTTGGACCTAAAATGCTCCTTGTTTTTCTTAAAAATATGTTTTTTTATTTATAAATATAAGATAACTAAAAAAAATTTATAGTTAAATAAATATTTTATATTAGTATATTTTAAAACTTTGACCTCTTATATAGCTAAATTCATCACACACTAACTACTTAATTAATTTTATTAAATATACTAAAGATTTGCTTGCTGTGGCGTGTTGTAGTTAAATACCATGTAGCCATGCACTTCCTAATTAGCTCATGGTTATTTATTAACTGGTTAAATATGATACGATTAGTGTATGGTCAAACATTGAGTTAACATCCAATCAACAAATAAGGTTAATATCTTTAGAGATTAATTTCTCATAAAATATTATCTAAATTAATTATTTAGATTATATCTTATATTATGAAATTTAGTAATATTTTTACTAATTATTTCCTAACATATTTGCCAAATTTTGACCCATATAAACAGTCTTATAATTCAATTATAAGCCATATATTAAGATCCATCTATTCACTATTTCAGCTTTTCAAAAAATATGATTTGGGTATTTGATTGGATTTGACACCCCATAGTGTCGTCGTCCATAGTAATTTTCTTACTTTTCGAACATTAGAAAACATGAACATAGTGAACACAGAAATCCACATCAACATGGCTCAAATGAAAACATATGATATGGTCGATGTTGTTTGTCGCTCTACCGTCCATTCTAGTTTGCTTATGACTAAAATGAAGTGGGTACTAGTTTTAGGAGGTGAATTAATTTATTGAATAGGGATTAGAGTAGGTGTTAAACTTGATCAATATTTATTGATTATTTTCAGTGATTATTGGAAAATCAAGGAATATCGAACTTGAGATCATATAATGCATATAAATGATATTTGTAAATTTAAGAATGAAAGTGTTGGGGAAGATGACCCCTCAACTATTCCTATAAGAAATGTTCCATCCAATGTCATTTTATGTGGAAGAGCTATTCCTCTGTAACTTTATTCTTGAAAATTAATTGAGTGCTTTTATGATAGTGATTTATTAACGTGTTCGTGTTGTTCCGTGTCTAGGAAAAGGGAAAAATTAGTGTAATGGGAATTATAAAAATTTCTTCATTGATCAATTTATGTAAACAAATAGTCCCACATCGTATAGCTAAATGGAAAATGTGGTGGAGTTGAGCGTATAAGATGGTGAACGAGCTGAGATTAAAACCATGATCCTTCAGGCAGTTAAGGGGATGTGATGAGTGGTCTTTACTCGCGATATGTTGCGAGATGGGTGTCCGCTCCAAAGCCTGGTTACGACAATTGGGCACTCCCTTATGTACCAATCTGATCCCTCTTTATCTTACTTGAAGGAATAGACATTCAAGGAATCCACGTCCCTACAACAGTTCGAATCTTTCTTTTTGAATTTAGATTAGATACATGAATCTATTTCGTTTGGCCTGTTTGTTGAAGGACGGCGGAGGCCCGTTATTGACCTGAGTTCCCTTCTCCATTTGGGAGTTCTAAAACCGTTTGTTGGACTTGCATGTAGTAAAAATCTCATTCCGGGTAAGGAACGCCGTATATTTTGAAGGAAAAAGAGAGATTGTCCATTACATATAGAGCTTCTAATTTAGGAACAATATTCATAACAAAGCCATCAAATATCTCAGTTTATCAATAATTAAATTAAATCTCCAAAAGTCTGAGTGTTCTAATTTGTATGCTCATCATATAGAATTACAACACTATCTCTATGTATATACAACAAATCAGAATTCGCCTATACATACACTGAGATGGACTGAGAACAAACGATGTGGTAATAATGAAGATATCAAAAGGAACCCAAAAATGAAAGGGTATAAAAAATATTAACCATACCCTCTCAAAACATTGTATTTAAACCATCCATAACATCCAGAATATCAGTCATTGGGTGACCCAAATTCTGTCTTGCTCTTGCCTCACTACACGGCGAACTTCCAGCACTCCTGCACTTAGTCAAAACCCTGCCTCCTCCTTTATTGCCTACTGGGAATTCCTGACTTTTACTAACTCCTAGGACCCTCTTTTTCCAAATTGCCTCCTCTAACAATTTTTTATCTTCTCGTGAAAGTTGAATCAAGCTAGTTTTAGCTCGATAGTCCAAGGATACAAAACGCTGCATCTTAGGGTGTAACTTTGGACCCTTGCGAATTGGAGGAGAATGATGCATAGGTTGCGGCTTGCCTTCATGGTCTCTATTTCTCACTAAGCGAATTAGATGGTGAAGCCATGTCACTAGTTCAAGTACATATTGATCTGTCTTCTGCTTATCTGCATGGTAAAGCGTCTGGAGACGAACAAGATTGTTGTGTGCATTTGCAGTCTTGCCAAATTCTGGACTGTCAAGAAGGAAAAAATATAGAGGGTAAGAAGAGCATCAAATTTCATCAATACTAACACACACGCATAAAAGGTCCTTCACTAACCCAGAGTTTGCCCATTCTCCAACCCATCCAAAACCTTGATGTGCCCTGTAATCAATTGCAACAACAAAAAAAGCAAATGTGAATTGAAAGAGAAGTGAGGATATAAAAACTGAATGTATTTTCCATATTTCCGCAGAAACTAAATGAAAAGTCAAGAAATTTCAGTTAAGGTGCCGTGCAACGTACTTGTTGGTATTTGTGGCTACAGGCACAAGCCACTTGAAGGTTTTTTCCATTTCAGCTTTAATCAGAGAAACTGAGAGCTGCAGAAAACAAAATGTGAAGACACAAATAAAATTACATGACATGACATTTATAGTTCAATAGCGCCAGAAAAATAATTTTAATGAAAGCTGTAAAAAGTTATATATTGATAAAAGTCAACATGAGCTCAATGTAAACATAAATTTCAACATAATCAATTATAATTAAGCAATCTCAAAAGAAAATTTACCTCTTCCTTTACATCAAAAGCATGCAATCGCGACCGTAAAGATGCTTTGACACTCTCTGGCAAGCCTTGGTACAAGGTATCCCTTGTATTTGGGGGAAGGGATGAGGGTCGAGATGCCTAATAACATAAAAATTTCCACATTAAACTCGATTCAATTTGGCAAACATTTTTAAACTATATGAGACATGCAATTAGAAAGAGAGGGAGAGATGATAATGAACTTACAATGTTGTCTATCTGATTAATAATATTAGCATAATGTAATGCAAGACCAGCTATGCCTAATCTTTCAGGAACTTTTCCAGGCTCTTCTTTGCCAACCAGCATACGACCTACAAGGAATTCACATCTCCTTAGAGAATTCAAGGGTAATCAATAAAACACATGGTGTGAATACAATTAACTCTGTTTGGATGTCCACATGATTTCATCCATTACTGACAGGAGACAGGAATATAAATAATTATGAAATTCATATACAGTACTAAAATTTTAGTACTCCTCTTTATATGAATATATTCCATTTAATAATTGTTAGAAAGAGTGTTAGCAATCAATTCTCTAATGAGGTTAAGCACAGCAATTACTTTCATGCTCTATTTGCTTCTATTAATGTTCCAAGAAAGTCAGAACAAAGAAATAAGAAAAATAAGAAGGGGGGAATGATTCCTTTCAATTCCATATTGGTAGTTAACCAAACAAATGAATACCCGGAATTCTAATCTATTATTGTCAATCCAAACATGACATGAAGGAAAAATTATTTGAGAATCATTAATACCATTATTTCCAAATGCTTCCAAGATTGCTTGATGGATATAAGTGACAACATCAACAAGCTTCTCCACGATCTGCACATAGCAAAGTAGTCCAAGGGCAGTAAGTATTCTGATGAATTATACTAATTCCTGTGGAGGGCTACATATAATATAATAAATAAAAAATTTATGTTCAAGTCGTAGGCCTGTATGTCTAACTGTTCATTATCAACTACCTCATGGATAATTATTCATAATGAAGGTTAGATATTTCCATATTACAACATGCAAACAAATTATCACTTTCAGCGCAAAGTTTAGATAAGTATGACATGTTTCAAATTATCCAAGAAACTTTACAGATTAACATAATGTAAATTCTTCAGCAATTGTAAAAGATGGTTTACAACAGTATACCTCCTCCAAATTTCTAGACCAAAGAGATTTCTTTTTCAAGCTCCTTACAAGCTTTCTTTGTTGTTTAAACTCACTTTGTAAAATTGTGAGACTCTCTCCTACAATTAAAAAGAAATTGACTTGTCAATAATGTTACTGCTCTGTGAAGGAATAATAATACCTCATATTAGTTAGCTATAGTTCAAACAATTGAGAGTAAGCATTGAAAATTAATTCTCCAGAGTTCATCAACAAACCACATCTTGTCAAGTTAGAGTGGTTGTTCAATACCATGTATCATAGAACTCAAATTACAATTGTAAATGCATTAGTAAAAGGAGCATTGAATTAATGTCAAATATGAAAAATTGAGCTTTCTATAAGAACAGGGTTATTCTATCATCAGTCATCTCACAGAGCAGACCTTTCAAATAAACCAAACAAACATAGCACTCTGCCAACGGAAATTTTGCTACATATAATGTTATCTATGGTTGAAAAAAAAATCTATATTGTTATGAAAAATAAGAGTATAAAAATTTACTTAAAAGAACGAAAAATAAGAGTGAAATTGGTTTAGTGATCCAAAACTTGATAGAGATTATACTATGCCAAGAGAAAAGGACATTCTATGGCCAACCTTTGCGAGGGAGATTCAAGGCTTTGAGTTCCTCAAGCTTATGCCGATAGTCTTGTTCAAATCGATCCAAAGTATTCAATTCATGGTATAATTCCTGTGCATGTAGAAAAGAGTTGGATTCTTAAATTTGGACAGATTTTCGAAATCAAGATTTCAAGAAATATGTCATCCATGAGTACATAGATTTACAAGAAACGTTGAAAAAAATAAAATGTAAACATATGTTGTTCAAAAACATAAATAGATAGTTTGAGTGAGTCTTGAAAAATCTGACACTCGCACCACAGTCTAATGGTTACTTTGAAAACCAAAAAGATGGTGCAATTTACTAAGATCTTTAGAAAGAAGCCAAGCGTCCACAGTGATGTATTAGAATGACCAAATGCAAACTTTGGATCTACTAATACAATACTTTTACGAAAACAACATCTCATTTCAACGGAAATCAAATAGCTTACAGAAGTATGCTGAGCTAGTATAGTCAATTGCTGCATTGTCGATTCTGCTTCTGATCTTTGTTGTCTGTTGCTTGAATTCTTGGAATCTAATCTGAGACATTTACAAAAATCAAATATTCATTGACGTTATCAGAAAATATCATCAAAATGATTATACCACAATCCATTACAACAAAAAAAGAAGAATTTACCCAGAAAATAATCGACCCAACTTGTGCAACTGTGGATCCTTACAATGATTTCCAAATCTAACTACTTCCCTTGAGAATATATCAAGTTCCTCCCTACGAAATAAACCAACAAAATCTTCTTAAAAATCATAAAATAAGAATATTACTGCAAATAAGTCCAATTGCTGTTAAAATAGAAGACTTGATGGACTAATGGAGCCCAAAGCTAATGAGGAATATTCTCTTTAAAATAAATAGCCACCTTTTATCAGCTGCGGCAATTATAAGTAGCTCCTTAACATCTGTAGAAACTAATTTCTTTACTCCTTCTGATTGTAAAATATCCTTCTTTAGAAACTGAATACTTTCTTCTGATACAGATTGTAACAAATTTGCTCCCTTCACAATTGTATTAGCTACTTCAAATGCCAGAATAGATATTCTATGTCCTCTGGGTGCTATACCAGAAATGAAACTGTTATTGCCATTCAAATTTGACATGCTACTTCCAAGTGTGTCCAATACTTCAACTGCCCTATCCAATCCCCCAATACCAGCTTTTCCTAAAAATGACTTTTTTGGAGTTGCCTACAAAATATTTATAACGTTAAATCTAATAAGGGCAAATATGTACCAATACATATACATCATAACAAATACTTTAATCAAGTAAAAATGGGTGGGAATCGAACCATGCCCAAATGGAGGGAAGGGGTAAATGTGTCAATGTATGTGACATCAATACACGTTAGACACGTGGCAAAAGTGCCCTTTTTTTTTGTCAACATATTTTGGTGGTACAAAAAGTGACAACCAAAGGTAGCACAAATTATTAGAAATCAAGGCAGATTCCCATCCTAACAAATACTTAGTTTCACCACCACCAACAACAACAACAGCAAAAGCATAAAAAAAAAAAATTAAAATCAAAATTCTAGAATAATTAAAACATACCTTATTTGACTCATTCTTAGCAGACTTTGGATGTTTCAATTTGCCTGAAACTGACAAAGAATGCTCGACAGAGCCGTGTTTCTCAGGAGACTTTCCAGAACGATTTGTATTGGAACATGATTGTGAATTCTCTTTCTGCTTACTACTACGGACTTTATTGAGCTTGCCTGAAAATCCTACTGTCTTCTCTGCTTTAACTTTTCGCATACCCGACCCTGCCGAGCAAACCCCTCCCATTGTTACTACCAAATACTTCAATAACAAATAATCTCAAATCAATTCACACCTAACCCAGCCTGCAAAAGACAGCAAACAACAATTTTAGAAATTTAACTCAACCCATGTGATTTAATAAAATAAAAATACAAAAATTCGTTTAAGGAAGAACATGCCTCTACATAGAAACTCATAAAGATTTGTTTTATAAAGAGAGAAATAGAGAGAAAAAAAAATTTACCTATTTAATATAGGCGAGAAACCCAGATCAAAGAAACAAAGAAAAAACAATAATATGGTATGTACAGTAATAGGGTAATAAATTAAGTTAAGGGTATGCGAAGAGAAATGAAGAATAGAACTGGCGTGTTTGGAATGAAGAGAAGCCGATTTGGGCTTAATGAATGATGATATAATTTGGTAGGAAGGTAGTACAACGCGTTATTGCAGCATTGGACATCTCGTGGAATTGGAGGCTTTGAAGTTTGACTTAACGTCGAATTGAATGAGCCACAGTTATTACATCTTTTACAAAATGCCAAACAGAGAATAGCTTAACAAGTAACACATCATTAACGTATTAATAGACTCGGTCTGTATGAATCCAAATAATTGAACCCAGAATGTCAAGTCCCGCCCACCTTCTCGGAGATTTTTTTTTTCTTTTTCATTTGTGTGTTTTTGACGATAATTTGTAATGTCACAATTTTCAAGCTTTCACATCAAAATATAATTGGATTATAAAAGTGTATGAATATGCTTTATTCTATAATTTTTTAAAGAAGTCACCAAAATTATAAAAAATTATATTAAAATTATAAAATTTTATAAAACATCAAAATAGTCTATTATTTTTATTTTAAATTAATTATTATTTATTTATATATATATATATATATATATATATATATATAGTATTTATATTGTAAATTTTTTTTTTCAAAACATAGTTAATAGGTTTGAAATAATTAATTACAATATATATATATATATATATATATATATATATATATATTTATAGTATTTATATTGTAAATTTTTTTTTTCAAAACATTAGTTAATAGGTTTGAAATAATTAATTACACTATATATTTTATATTAACTATTATGTATGTAGCGATTATCATAAAAAATGCTTTGATTAACACTATGACTGTATATATTTGTTGATAATATAGTATAAATAAAATGTGTATGCATCGATTACCATAAAAAATGCTTTGATTAACACTATGACTTGTATCTAAGATATTTTAGTAGAATTTTGTTGTTGTTGATAATTTAACAATAAAGACAACAAAATAATAATTTACCAATATTATCAACAATTTAATAAAAAGATATAAATATCACATATTGATGTCAAAAAATGAAGACAATACATGATATTATGATAATGTCGACAATATCTGCGATTTTTCAAACCTTATTTCAAACATCATCACATAAATTATGGGTAAACGTTCAAATAATTGTTGAATTAATATTATTATAACATTTAATGTATATATAAAATTATAATATAATTTATTTTTTAAAATAATAAGAATACGAAAAATATAATGGCATTATTAGACTATCAAATAGCTATTATTTACAATTATTTTTATTAAAAAACAAATTTCGCATTTTCTAAAGATCCTTTCAAATCTAGAAAATATTAATTACACCTCTTGTGGTGACTCTTTAAAAACTCTTAGGGAGCGTTTGCAAAATAAATGATAAATTCAAGATATCTAAGGGATAATATTGTAATATAACAATATCTCAGGTTGTAATTATCTACTTTTCAAAGTAATGAGGTTTTTTTTTTTCTTTCAGACAACCACAAGAGATATGCTGTAATTTTCCCTTAAAAATTAATATTTTTTTAATTAATATCTTCTAATTATTATTTAAACACACAATACAATTATATTTAATAAAGAAATTTTAAAAAATTACAAAAAATAACACACATAAAATTTATAATAACAAAAATAGTACCCTAATAACATTAAATGATGTATAATTCGACATTAATCCAATTTAATTTAACATTAAACGGTATTCAACATTAAATGGATCTAAATTAACCCAGTTTAATTTAAATAGAGTCTAATTAGAGGACATTCAAAAAAAAAATGATATAACAGTTATTTTTTTAATTGTAAAAATATATAATTTGAACACAAGATGTACTATTTTTGTTATTATAAATTTTAAGGTGCTATTTTTGTTGTATTTTCAAGATTTTTTAAAAAAAATAATATATGTACTTCACTTAACTAATTTTAGGTTTTTA
The DNA here is from genome assembly GCA_029378325.1 of Elaeagnus macrophylla. Lineage (NCBI taxonomy): Eukaryota > Viridiplantae > Streptophyta > Magnoliopsida > Rosales > Elaeagnaceae > Elaeagnus > Elaeagnus macrophylla. The sequence goes on along the minus strand of CM055649.1, from coordinate 10,486,437 downwards.
TTAAAACTATTAAATTCTAATAAAAAAAAATTTCACAAAAAAAAAATTAAAAAAAATTTGAGTTTGAAAATAGGTTAAATATGTAAATATATCAAGTAGTTGGTTTATAAATTGACACATTTAATTTTGACTTTAATCTTTGTTTACATAAGTTAACTCTTTCTTTACCGTGTTGATGACTTGATTCTCACGTGTGTTTTTTCTGTGTTTTGTTTTATTTCTTTGCGTCTGAGACACAGTATTGCTTAGAGACAAATTTTGTACGGAAAAAGAACCGGAAGTATTTTGATCCTATAATTATGGAATTCAGTTAATTTAGTTTTACAATTTAATAAAAAAGTAAATTTAGTTCTAACACCATTATATTTAGGCGTAGAAATATGAGGATAATATTTAATTTTTTTTTTTAAATATTTGAATTAAAAAAAATTTATAACAAATTCGCTCCCCTGTCCTCTTTTCTCTCTCCTCTCTTGCACCCTCTTTAGAAAAACCCACCATGGAGGAAAGAAGTGAATGTGTTCTTTTTTTTAATTCAAAATTTTAAAATAATACTAATAATAATAATTTTAACAGAAAAATATAAATTAGATTTAGTTAATTTTTTTAAAATTATAAAATTAATTTGACTTAATTTAATAATAATATAATTAAAATTTTTATTTTTATAAATAAATAGTTAACTCACGTTTCTGACTTTGTGATGTCACTAGTGAGAAGAGTCAAACATTTCCCATCTAGAAAAGTAAGACTACTGCTTGGAATTGATAAGCATTTGAGCCATCAATTTGTTGGGTCAGAGTTTTTTTAATGTGAGCTCAAAAGCAGGAGACCATGATTTATTACTTTAATTCAACGAACTATTTATTTTATTATATTTGAATAATTAAATTATGTACATATATTAAAAAAAATACCTTATTACCACTGTCTTACTACAGGGTAGAAGACGATTTTTTTGTTTTTAAATGCGCAAAATGAGATGACACAGTTGACCAAATACCAAATGCTTTGGTGAACGTGGAATATACCAGGCTAGCTCAAGCAGTTACTTTCATGTTCAATATATATATAAAGTCGTGTACCAACTAAAGTAAAAGCACATTAATCTTTATTTAAAAAATAAACCCAATTTATACGTTTTTTCCTTTTTTCAGTTGAGACTGGTCTACATTTACTTTTCTAGATCCAAACCAAAAGTAGATTAGAACTGAGAGACATGTGTCACCTCTTGGTATTTTAAAATTAAAAGCTGTTATTTTAAGATTTGTTTTGTTTTTTTTTTTTTTTTAATTGAGAAAAAAAAATTTAGAAGGAAGATTATATAATGTTGATATTTTTTATTTATTTTGTTAATTATAAATATTAAAAGAAATTATGGTCAAATTTTTTTAATAATTATTATATATATTTTTATTTCTCAAATTTATAAACTCCTATAGTACAACTATGCTATCAAATTCAGTGTCCTTGTTTGATGAATTGTCGTTGAAATGGTATTTTAAGACGTTGTACGTTGATTTTTATAATTGTGTTTACAAGTAGGGAAGTGTCAGTGTCACACCTACTTGTGTTGAAATATTCAAAATTTTAGCACCACCTATATATAAACCCACAGAAAAACAAATCTCAATAAAATAGAGAGGATTTGATATCTAACATCTTGTTTTTATTTAATTATAATATGATATATAATATTTATAGGTTCCCCAAACATAATATAAGTTTAAGATTCTTTAAAAATCAAGTTATTAATTAAATATAAATTTATGATATATTTATTTGAAATTTCTCATAAAATTAACTAGAATAAGAGATAGAACTAATAAGAGATATTATTATTTAGGTTATGATAATATAAATTTTACATCCACATCATAATATCACATTAGATAGCAACCATATAAAGAAACATGTATTATTATGAACGTTGCTATAAAAATTTAGTGCAGCAAAACTTAAATGAAGAAAAAAGAGTCTATTATTCTCCTTAGCGCACAAAACATGTTTCATTAAAATCTTACCAAAAAATTTATTGGGCAAAGAAAACTTAGGGAAATACCAACTGTGGGATGACTTAGTAGAACTTGCATTATTGTTACGAACGAGTGAGGACATGTCGACTTTTGACAAGAGGGATGCGGTTCGATCCTTAGAGGCTGTATGCCTCTTAGCACGAACTGCAACGCACGTCTCGCCTTTCAAACTTGTAGAGAGTACGCGACCTTGGTAGGGTTTCTAAAATAGGTCCACTCAGGCCTCCGGCGATGATCTTTAATGGTGTGACAGTGTGTGACAGTGATTCTATTCTCCCTAAATCCTAGTGAGTTTTTTTAACCAAAAAAAGAAAACTTAGGGAAATGCCTCAAGGGTGTAAAATGAAATTAGGGGAAGATGTGAGTTTATGGTTCTATACTTTTGTAATAAAAGTTTTGTTATAATGTTTTATATAATTTTAATTTTATAAATTTGATTCACCATTCAGTTTTTTTTTTTTTTTTTTTTTCACTTTTTTTATATTTTAGTACAAAGTTTCACTATTTAATGGTGGTGTTTGGTTAGATTAAATTAAACATCTAATTTAATAAAATTTATTAATTATTATGTTTGATTGTATCCAAATTTATCAAGAATGGTAAACAAGCAGAAACATTACTACATTGCGTATATTATAGAAAAGGCTTTACCGCCTTTTCGTTTGCTGTTTTTTTTTTTTTAAACTTCTTAATAACAAAATATTATTTTTATTTCATACACAATGTCCATCAAATTTTATTAAATAAATAAATAGTAAAAAATTAATGCTATAGTAATTTTTATTTTAATGTCAAATCAAATATAACAATAATAATATTATTTTATTTTTATTCAATTATATTATAAATTATTATTCTAATTATTTTTTAAAGAACTAGATGTCGACATATGCCATGGCTAGAATTAATGCTCTAATAAATTATAAGAATGCTAATAATATTGTTCTCTGTACACTCAATTATACACTTTTATTAATATGCCGACATATGCCATGGCTAGACAACTTTGAATTGAATCAGAATTATTTTTTAGAATCTTATCGTGACACATGTTAGCATATTAATTAAGAAATATCATAATAGTTTATAAAAAGAGAGATTATACATTGGTTTTAGATTATTACTTCTCTAATACGTAAAGTAAAATAAATGCAATAAAAAAATAAATAAAAAACAAAACAAAACTTCCCACCGCTTTATTAAAAGGAGTAACCCATTACTTACTCCTTATGAATAATTTCTCGTAGAGAAATTTGTTTCTATTAGCTAGATTCAGTATTTTAGTAATTTAATTTCAACAAAAATTATAATTATATTATCAATATATTAGTAGTCTCTTTGTTTTACAAAAGGTAAATTAATGGTTCAATTTTGAAAAAAAAAAAAAAAAAAAAAAATTTATAGAAGACATAAAATAATAAACATTTTATAAATACAAAATTACCTTTTTAGCTTGAATTTTTTTCTTCAAAATTAAATCATTATTGTATTTTTTATTAAATAAAAATTATTAATATATTAATTTAATAATAAGATGACGTTAAAATACCAAACCTGCTTCTTGCTTGCGTTTATCTAGCCGTTTGCAAAATAGAATTAAGTCCAATACGCACAATGGAACTCTTATCTAACAGGTTACAACTTACAAGAGAAGCCGTTTCGACACGTCCTGTGACATTTTCTCTCTTTTGTTTTATTTAGTAGTCACTAGTCGTTGCTTTAACTTGACCAGTGTTGTGTGCAATCCATATCCCAATTGTAAAGTGTGACCTTTCAGTTTCCCACTGATCGTGAATTCGTAGTTCCTGATTCGCGGGGGTAATATGAGCAAATAGTCAAAGAAGGTCGGCATATGACGCTCTTGGGCTGAACATATTAATTCTGCATAATAGAATTTTGGTTGTATTTAGAGTTTTAGACGATTAATATATTAATTCTATAATTATAATTATTAGGATAAATTTATTTAATTCTATAATTTTAATTTTGAGTTAAGTTACTCTAAATTTTTAAAAATAATATTTTTTACAGATAAAATTAAATTTAATATTTTTTATTTAAAACAAAAAAATAATAATAAAAATTTTACTTTCATTTCTTAATTAACAAGTGTTTTAATTGTTATTCTCTATTCATTTACTCGATCTTCTTTATTTTTGCTATAGATTTTGTATGATTAAAATTATTTTATATATATTATAATATTTATATTTACATATTAAAATTAGGATAATTCTAACAAAAGGTTTCATACTTTGAGAAATCTTAACAAATTTATTTTATTCTAAATTATTAATTAAGTCATAACTAGATATATTAAAAAAAATGACTAATTTATCTATCTTATCGAAAAGAGATAATACCAAAAAGGAAGAAATAGACACACAGATAAAAACCATTAACAACCTTTTTAAGAAAATTTTGAAGTCCCCTAAATAATGGAGAAAGAGGAAGAAGGGTATTTAGAGAATCATGACAAAGTTAACAGTAGGGTAGTAATTGCACAAAAAATATAAATTTTTTTAAATAAAAATATAAAATTTAATTTTATTTTTAATAAAAACATAATTTTAAAAAAATTAGACTGATTTAATTTAAGATTAAAATTGTAAAATTAAATAAATTTATTTTAATAATTATAAGATTATTATATCAATCGAATAAAATTATACTGCGGCGCACACAGAGTCCTACATAATAAGCCTACTTGAAATATATAAGCGGCAGTGCGGCAGCTAAGTGGTTTTTTTTTTTGCCACATAGATCTTGATTCTCTCCTAGGTTAAAAGGGAAAGGGTGCTGGAGCGTTGCCGAGCAACAGAGAACGATAGAGATGCTGCACTTAATCTTCAAATTCGCTATCTTCTTCTCAGCACAGTCAGCTTAGAAGATGGGAGCGAGAGAGAGCTGAAAATACTTTTCAAATCTCACTCACAACGAATAGAAGGGGAAGCTATTTCCTAATCCTATCACCTCCTTCCTCAATTTTCTGGCAAACCCAACCACCAAAGCCTGAAACTTTATCTCTCCGACTCACAGCCAACACTAGAGGAGGTATTCAAATCTTTCTCAAGTCTTAGAATATATTGATTTCCTTACCTCTCTGGTAATCAATTTTCATTTATTAGATTTGTCTCTTCTTCGACTCTGCTTTTTCAATTACGGTGTATGTGAATGATGTAATGCAACCCAAATAAATAAGTGATTGTGTGCACGGCTCGTCTTTTCTTGATTATAAAGCTGTAGTTGCTGTGATGAATGTTGTTAACTTCATTCACGATTTTTTTTTAATTATATGTATAGTCATTTTGCTTATTTTCAAAACTGATTTTATTGTTATGAATTAGCAATAGAGTAATGTTTTACTTTCAGATTGTTGGACAAAATTAATAAGTATGTTTCTCGAGATTTGAATTCTCAATATACAAATTTGGGTTTTATATATTTATCGTTTTGAATGGCTGATTCAAGGAACTGATTATAATATTAAAACTTTGAAGTTTACTTTATATATTTCTTTTTGGGGCCTTGGGGGAGGGTTCACCTTGTAATATTGAAACTGTATTTTTGTAGTTTACTCTGATGAACTGAATGAATATCTTACTTGATAATTTTGGGCTACCTGGGGCCTTAAATTTTGTGTATGATGTTCATAATTATAATATTATTATAATCAACTCATAAAAAGTTGGGGAACACATTCAAGTTAATCGAAGAAGATGAGTTCGGCTGGACCTGACGTCGAGGAATTCTTCAAGGAGAAGAAACGAGTCGTACCAATTGGTAATCCTCATTTGTTTCCATAATTTGTCCTTTAATATTTTTTAAGGTCAGTTTGTTATATATTGTCTAATTTTATTTTAATTGCACATGCGTAGGTACTGTATAGGGCAATGTAGGTTTATATTTTCTAAATTTTCAAAGGTCTCTAAGTTTAGCATTTATAGTCAATCTAGGAAGTCTTGATGTTATGATCGATTGAGCTTTATTTGCTGTGTCTTTTATGTTATTGGAATTTTTCAAAAAATAATTAGGGAGATCTGGCAAGAGATTGTGCTGAACATGGCAATATCAATGATAAGTGGATGTTAGTATTCATGATGCAGCAAGGTAACTGAATTGCTGAGTAACCGATGTAGGCTACCTGTTCATTCAAGTAATTTGATTCTTGACTTCTAAAATTGAAATTAAAGAGGAAAAACAAAACTTTTAATGTGTCTGATTTGTTTGAGTATTACCCTCCAGATGATGGAGTTGTTTTATGCAGTGACAAGACCCACCCGATCCAGATGAAGATGCACATCTCTCTCAAGAAAGGGGCAATGATGTAGGAGCATCACTCTAATTACTACTTTTTTTTTTACAAACAAAAGTTTATCGAAAATACGGGGTAACGCCTGCTAATATCCATTCGCCCAAATCAAACGCCTTGTTTTGAGAGTTAGGAATCTTTATATACAATTACAACTTTTTTATCTCTTGAATCTATGACCTCGTACATATAACTTAGTTGCATTGTCAACTGGGTTGTTGGTACTTTAATTACTACTTTATGATGTCCTTTATTTTATTGGTCATTTGTTTTTCTGTTATTTGTACTTTTCTTGGACTACACCCAAAAACTCGGCACATATTGTTAGTTTTTGTCATGCCTAGGTGCCATATTGTTAGAAGTGTGAGGAAATATAGGTACCAGGTCAGGAGAGTGGGAAAGGAATTTTTTGACACTTTTTTGATGAAAGTTTTGTAACAATTATGTCAGTCACAATTGTGTGAGTGCCCTGTCTAGTGTGAAACGAAGAACTCATTCCATTTTATGTAGAATTTCTTCATTAATCTCAGATGTGATAAGAGTATGGCTTTCCAAATGCACCAATTTATTAGCAATGCCTCAGTTCTTTGTGCTTGGGGAGAAGTCATAATAGGCGCTCCAAGTCCAAAAAATTGCATGATAGTTTGACCAAGAAAAGAATAATCTTTTCTGACTATTCTCGGCCTCCGACTCCCATGGCCTTCGACTCCCTTAGCCTATAGGCCTCGCCTCCTGCTTAGGCGACCTCCATAGCCCTTAGGCCTCACCTCCTCCTCCATAGCCTTTCGACCTCGTCTCCTCTTCCATAACCCATTTAGTCTTGTCTCACCACTCTCCTCTTAAACGACCGAACCAGCCTTGCTTACTCCCAACTCATTATCGCCAACCGTCGCTCCGCTGTTGCCATTTCTCTTTGTCACTAACCAAATCCTTCTAAAGAACATAAGCTTTCTTAAGCCTCATCATTCTTTGTTCAAGTTCCAGCATGTTCACAGGATTATGAATAACTCTAGAAGCAGTACCATTGAAATTACAATCAACAATAGGGGGAACAGGCTCCAAAACTTTAGCATTGTCAATCATTGAATCCAGTTGAGTAAAATCTTGTGCATCAGTAAACGAAGTATGAGTAGTACTAATATGTCCAAAAGCAACATTATTGGAGCTAGAAATAACTGCACATGCGGGAAGAGAGACAATTGTAGAGTCGATAGACATCACAAGAGAGACTGGACAAACATCAATGGTGTCCGTAGGCACAGAGATGGATGCACTCGAAGGAGGAGCCGACATAGTACTTGAAGGAGGAGCCAACATAGTATTCACATTATTACCTACAATAAAATCATTATCTTCTATAATATTAAGTGCAGAAAAAACATTACTAACCGGGATGGTTGCAGAATTAGCAGAGGTTTTAGGCCGATAAATTTGTTGTGGACGAGTTTGCGGTGCAGCTTTTGGTGGGTGTACACTTTTGGGAGGATCAACAGTGAATCTATTTTTTCGACATTTAAATGCAGCATGTCCTACCGAAGAACAAATTATGCAGAACTCTAGGACGTTCTCATAGAATAAATCAATAAAGAGCTTTAGAGAACCCACTTCAACCATTATTTGCTTATCAAGCTTTTCAACAAGATCTATATCAATCAGAACCCTTGCAAATTTCTCCATTTAGAGTGGCATTATCAATTTTTAAAGGGACACCAATAATACGAGCAATATTTGTAAGAATTTGCTTATCCCAAAATTCCCATGGTAAATTGTAAAAATGAACCCACACATGTGCATTAGTTGTCTTTTGATGCAAAGGATTAAAATTTGGCATCTATGGTTGAACCCTAAAAACACCAGGCTTTAAATTGATAGGGGCATTTGCCCAAACCCTAGCTTTGTCCTCGGGGGTATGTAGTAACATATGATAATATCCCCGTCCCAATGAAATGAGCTTCCAATTAGCAGGTAATTTTCAATCTGCTGCTAAACGCGACTTTAAATTGCCTTGAGTCCAAGGCATATCTCCCTTTGAGAGGATTAGTCTACCAATCAAGAAAAACTTACATAAATCAAGGCGGGATTGATACAACTCTGTGTCCACAGCAACACATGTAATATCACCACTTTTCTTTGGAGGGCATCAAAAGGTTCAGTCACAACATTTGTGAGTGAATTAGATATGACTTCAACGTAACTTTTTTTGGGGGCAAAGGACTTAAAGAGGTCAGCATGTCCCAAGTGATCTATAGGTTTAAGATTAGTATCCAAGTTAATCCTTAACCCAAAAACATAACAAATCAGAATACGGATGGTGTTGACAAATCGAAATTCTTGCTTATTACTGAATTTTCTTATGCCAATATCAACACTTTTCACTTTTTGAAGATGAAGTTAGCAAATGTTAGATTAGTCCACCACCTTAATCCAATGAGAGTGAGGAAAAAAAAACAATATCTGAATTGAAAATAATATCAGCAGATTTGAGTAAGCTTCAGTTGGAATCTTTCTTATTCGGCCACCCAAAAACAATTGAAAATATAATCAAATATGGCATATCAGAATCGAAATCAATTTCGGCAGATCTCTACTAGCTTTCAATTTCGAAAGATTTCAATTCACCAGCTTAATAACCGAGAAATGGAACAGATAAATGATGACAAAATCGAGCTAAAAACACGCTTTAATCTAAGCACATCACCTAAAGCAACGACCACAAATAGGCAAGCTCAGATTTGAACATAAATATGGCAGAAATCATACCACAACCAGGCGAACTCAAATCCAAAGAAATAAGGTAGAAACCATCAACATTCTGACCAATAGAGAAAGCAACAGCGGAGCGACGGTTGGCGAGAATGAGTTAGGAGTAGGCAAGACTGGTTTGGTCGTTTAAGAGGAGAGTGGTGAGACAGGACTGAGTGTGTTATGAAGGAGGAGACGAGGTCTCAAGGCTATAAAGAAGGAGGTGAGGCCTAAGGGCTATAGAGGTTGGCTAAGGAGGAGTCGAGGAGTAGGCGAGGCCTATGGGCTAAGGGAGTCGGAGACCGAGAATAGTCAAAAAAGATGATTCTTTTCTTAGTCAAACTATCATGCGATTTTTTGGACTTGGAGCGCCTATTATGACTTCTCCCCAAACACAAACAATTGAGGCATTGCTAATAAATGGGCGCATTTGGAAGGTCATACTCTCATCACATCTTATTGTTTTAAATTATCTTATTTCTTTGGATCTGAGTTTGCCTGGTTGTGGTATGGTTTCTGCCCTATTTATGTTCAGATCTGAGCTTGCCTATTTGTGGTCGACGCTTTAGGTGATGTGCCTATATTAAAGCATGTTTTTAGCTCGACTTTGTCATCATTTATCTATTCCATTTCTCGGTTATTAAACTGGTGAATTGAAATCTTCCAAAATCGAAAGCTAGTAGAGATCTTCCAAAATTGAGATTAATTCAAATTTGTCGAAATTGATTTCAATTCTGATATGCCATATTTGATTATATTTCCAATTATTTTTGGGTGGTCGAATAAGAAAGATTCCAACCGAAGCTTACTCAGATCTGTTGAGATTATTTTCAATTCAAATATTATTTTTTTCCTTACCCTCATTGGATTAAGGTGGTGGATTGATCCAACGTTTGCTGACTTCATCTTCAAAAAGTGAAAAGTGTTGATATTGGCATAAGGGAATTTGGCAATAAGCAGGAATTTTGATTTGTCAATACCATCCGTATTCTGGTTTGTTATGTTTTTGGGTTAAGGATTAACTTGGATAATCCTAATCTTAAACCTATGGATCACTTGGGACATGTTGACCTCTTTAAGTCCTTTGCCCCCAAAAAAAGTTACATTGAAGTCATATCTAATTCACTCACAAATGTTGTGACTGAACCTTTTGATGCCCCCAAAGAAAAGTGGTGATATTACATGTGTTGCTGTGGACCCAGAGTTGTATCAATCCCGCCTTGATTTATGTAAATTTTCCTTGATTGGTAGACTAATCCTCTCAAAGGGAGATAAGCCTTAGACTCAAGGCAATTTAAAGTCGCGTTTAGCAGCAGATTGAAAATTACCTGCTAATTGGAAGCTCATTTCATTGGGACGGGGATATTATCATATGTTACTACATACCCCCGAGAACAAAGCTAGGGTTTGGGCAAATGCCCCTATCAATTTAAAGCGCGGTGTTTTTAGGGTTCAACCATAGATGCCAAATTTTAATCCTTTGTATTAAAAGACAACTAATGCACATGTGTAGGTTCGTTTTTACAATTTGTCATGGGAATTTTGGGTTAAGCAAATTCTTACAAATATTGCTCGTGTTATTGGTGTCCCTTTAAAAATTGATAATGCCACTCTAAATGGAAAAATTTGCAAGGGTTCTGATTGATATAGATCTTGTTGAAAAGCTTGATGAGCAAATAATGGTTGAAGTGGGTTCTCTAAAGCTCTTTATTGATTTATTCTATGAGAACGTCCTAGAGTTCTGCATAATTTGTTCTTCGGTAGGGTATGCTGCATTTAAATGTCGAAAAAATGGATTCACTGTTGATCCTCCCAAAAGTGTACACCCATCAAAAGCTGCACCGCAAACTCGTCCACAACAAATTTATCGGCCTAAAGCCTCTGCTAATTCTACAACCATCCCGGTTAGTAATGTTTTTTCTGCACTTAATATTATAGAAGATAATGATTTTATTGTAGGTAATAATGTGAATACTATGTTGGCTCCTCCTTCAAGTACTATGTCGGCTCCTCCTTCGAGTGCATCCATCTCTGTGCCTACGGACACCATTGATGTTTGTCCAGTCTCTCTTGTGATGTCTATAGACTTTACAATTGTCTCTTTTCCCGCCTGTGCAGTTATTTCTAGTTCTAATGATGTTTCTTTTGGACATATTAGTACTACTCCTACTTCGTTTACTGATGCACAATATTTTACTCAACTGAATTTAGTGACTGATAATGCTAAAGTTTTAGAGCCTGCTCCCCCTATTGTTGATTGTAATTTCAGTGGTACTGCTTCTAAATTTGTTCATAATCTTGTGAACATGCTGGAACTTGAACAAAGAATGATGAGGCTTAAGAAAGCTTATGTTCTTTAGAAGGATTTGGCTAGTGACAAAGAGGAATGGCACCTGGTTACTGGTAAGAAGGGAATGTCAAAATCCCACACCTTCTTCTGCAAATGATACACCTTATAGTGGTGTCCCCAGTCATGATTTATCATGATAGTGTTTTATTGAAATTGTAGTGGTATAGCCAATAGAGATACCCAACAAGCTTTACAGAGTTTTTGTCGGAAAGAAAAACCTGATTATATTTGCTCAGTTGAACTCATGACTAGTCTACGAGCTCTTGAGGGTCGTTTCTGGCGCTCTCTCGGATACACTTTTATTTGTGCCAATGTTCCTTCCAATCCTAAAATTTGGCTTTTTGCTTCACCCTCTGTGGCACTGACTACTACTCATTTGTTAACTTTTGTTTATGTAAGTGGTTCTTATATCAAGAGAAGAGGTCTTTGGGATTCATTGATGGTTTTAGCAGAGCTGCATGCCTCTTGGTTGGTAATTGGGGATTTTAATGCCATTTTGGGTGCCTATGAGCCTTCTAGATCCTCTCATGCAAATCTTTCCATACAAGAATTTAATGCTACTATTTTCTATTGTGATTTGATTGACATTGATGTAAAGGGTTCTTTCTTCACGTTCTTTAAGGGTGGCATTTCTCCAGCCCGGTCTCGTCTTGATAGGGGTTTGTGTACTAGCTCCTTTTTGGATGCTTGGAATCAAGTTTCTTGTTGTACTCTTCCGCGACATAAATTTGATCATCATCCGCTTTTGCTTTCTGCTGGTACTTCTATGCATAGAGGCCCTCGTCCTTTTCAATTTCATGATATGTGGCTAGATCACTCGGATTTTTTGGATTTAGTTCGCTTTGTTTGGTAAACTCCAGTTCACTCTAGCCCCATGGGAGTAGTAGTTGGCAAACTCAAGAACTTAAAAATGTCTTTAAAATCATGGAATAGGGAGGTGTTTAGTAATCTTGACTGCAATCAAGAACTTAAAAATGTCTTTAAAATCATGGAATAGGGAGGTGTTTAGTAATCTTGACCGCAATATCGAATTAGCTAATTCTAAACTGGTTGATATTCAAAAAAGATATAATAATGAGAGCTTCAGCGATGACATTTTTCAGCTTGAGTCTAATGCCATAGTTGATCTGGATAGGCTTTTAAAATAAAAAGACACATTCCTCAGACTAAAATGGCTTAAGGACGGTGATAAGAATACGCCTTTCTATCACTTTATGTTTCGGCGTTTAAAGGCTCAAACGCCTTTAGCCCATTTGGGGATTAATGGTGATATTTGTCATGATCCGGATGCTATTGCAAGTCATATTGTGGGATATTATGAGAGTATGTTTTCAGAGCCAATAAGGGGGGATCCTCCGGATTTTTCGGCCATTGATTCAGTGGTTCCAAAGTTAGTTTCTTAGGAGGATAACGTTTCCTTGAGGAAAATTCCTACTAGCGTGGAAATAAAAGCCATGGTGTTTGATATGGATCCCTTGAGTGCTTTTGGCCTAGATAGCTATACTGGTCCTTTTTTTCAACATTGTTGGGACATTGTTAGTTCTGATGTTGTTAGAGCAACACATGATTTTTTTCGTACAGGGAGAATACATCCCGGGCTTAATTCTAGTTTTGTCATATTGATACCTAAGGCTGATCATGTCAGTTGGGTTGACCAATACAGGCCTGTTGCACTTGAAAATTTCATGTTTAAGATTATCACGAGAATAATAGCTATACATCTTGGGGTTATCTACTCTCATATTCTTTCTTCAAATCAATTTGGTTTTATTCTGGGACGCAGTATTGGGGATTACATGGCAAGGGCATTTGAGTGCTTCAATGCTTTGGATATTCGTAGTCGTGGTGGAAATCTTGCTTTTAAAATCGATATTCGAAAGGCTTTCGATACGATAAGATGAGACTTTGTTATTGAGGTAATGAGGTGTTTTGGCTTTGATGAAGTTTTCCTTGGTTGGATACATGGTCTTTTTACCTCTACAAGAATCTCTATTCTCATGAATGGCTCCCTTAAAGATTATTTTCCTTACTCTAGAGGGGTGCGACGAGGTGATCGTTTATCTTCACTGCTTTTTTGCATAGCAAGTGATTTTCTTAACAGGTATCTCTCTATCATGGTTGTGGATGGTCGGCTTGCCCATATCTCTTTTCCTCATGGTATTACAGCTCCTACCCATTTTCTTTATGCAGATGATTTGATCATCTTTGTAAGGGCTAGTTATCCAGAATATCTCTGAAGCTCTTCAGCTTTATGGTGTTTTATCGGGACAGTTAGTTAACTTTGAAAAATCAAGCATCTATTTCGGCAAGGGGGTGTCGAGAAGTAAAATTCAGTATATTCAAGAGCTTTCGGGTATGCATTTGGGTGGTGATTCTATGAGTTATTTGGGGTGACTCTTTTTCGTGGTGCCCCACGTCAATGCTGGTTCCAGGGTTTGGCTGATCGGATTAAAGTTCGTTTGGATTCTTGGAAGGAATTATCACTTTCTCTAGCAGGTCGTCGCTGCTTGATTGCATAGATTATCCAAAATACATTCTTCCATTCTTTTCAAATTTATAGATGGCCAAAAGCAGTTCTTGATGAGCTTACTAAAGTCATCCGAAATTTTTTCTGGACTGGCCATACGAACAAAGTGAAATTAGTTCAAGTCGCTTGGAGAGATTGCTGCCGTCCTCTTGTTGAGGGGGGTCTTGGTCTGAGAGATTTGAAAACTTTAAATGAAGCCATTTTGTGAAGATTTGCTTGGCGGTTAATTGAAGGAACCTCTCATACCTTGATGTACTTACGGAGGCGATTTCTTGATAGGAATGATATTCCTAGAGGGTATCATATTTGCTCATCTATTTGGTTTGGCTTGAGGACCCATTTCCTAGCTTTGATTGCTGACTTCCGTTGGTTGATAGGTACGAATTCACTGGTTCGTTTCTGGACGGACAATTGGCTGGGTTTGCCTCTAATAGAGATAGTTCTTGAGGTTTCAATTGATATGCCATTGAATGCTTTGGTTGGTCAATTTCAGACAAAAGATGGTTGGCATTTACTGCAAAATTTTGTTGACTCATCCGGATGTAGGCATAGATATTAACTCGGTAATTGCAGGTACAAAAGATACTCAGGTATGGTCTTGTTCAGTTAGAGGAGATGTTTTCACTCGTGATGCTTATGACTCTTTGAGATCAATGGGGCAAGTTAAAAGTTGGGGTAAAGAAAACTGGTCCTCATTTATTCCTCCATCCCGCTCTATGCTTTTTTGGAGAGTCATTCAAGGAAAGGTTCCCACTGATTTCGTTGTTAAGAAGAGGTATTTTTCCTTCTCTTCACGTTGCTTTATTTGTGGTAGATCAGAAGAAACAATCTCTCACTTTTCTTAATGTATCCTTTTGTTGGGGTTCTTTGGGACCTCATTGCCTATTTTTTTGGTTTGCACCCTCGCATATACATGTCACTTTTGGAGTTGTGGAGGGATGCTATGGGTAGAGATTTTCGACCTCAAGTTCGTAATTTATGAAAATCAGGCATTATCTCAATTATTTGGGTTATTTGGACAATTAGAAATAATTGCTGCTATGATGTGATTGAGATTCCTTTACGTTCTTCTCTTACTATTCTTTGGCATTTTATTAGAGAAGCGGGCTTAATGCAAACTAGTGCAATGCGAAACGCTATGAATGACTTGCAGATACTCAGCCGTTTGGTATACCGCCAAGATCCCCAAAAGTGATTGAAATTAACTGGCATCCTCTTCCTCCAGGTTGGTTAAAGACAAACACGGATGGGGCTGCGTTTGGGGCACCTGGTCTTTCAGGTTGTACTGAGATTTTTCAAACCTCCAGATCTTTTGTCAATGGTTGTTTCTGTGCTCCTTTAGGGGTTTCCTATGCCTATGAGGCTGAACTAGCAAGGGCTATTCATGCAATAAAATATGCAAACAGGTTTGGTTGGAAGAAGATTTTGTTGGAATCTGACTTTGCGTATGTAGTAAATTGATTCCGCACTAGATCTCATATGGTGCCATGGCGATGGCTCTCACTCTGGACAGATTGTTTGGCTCGGATTGCACGCATGGACTTCCACTGTTCTCATATTTACCGAGAGGGTAATTCTGCTGCTGATGACTTGGCTTCCAGATCTTATAGTTTTTGTACGGTGACTTGGTGGTGGGATGTACCATCTTTCTCGCGTCACTTTACTATTTCTAATATGGTTGATAAACCTTCTTATAGGTTCTACTGATGCAAAATTATGTACTCATTACTTTTTATTTAGTTAGTAATATTTGTGGGTGGTTGAAAAATAAAAAGGATGCTAAGGACTGTTTTCCATTCTAATGGAGCACTCTGTTGTGCTTACTGATTCCAGTCTCTCATTTGCTTATAAAAAAAAAAAAGGGGGCTTCTACGCCATAGATGTATTAAAAGCTTTTACATTTTTCTCTTTAATGCTTTGATTGGTATGGACCATGCTTAGAATCAACTAATAATTTTTATACGAAAGAATAGGTTTATGATGGACCGAGCTAGTTGTCAATATTAGAGGTTTTTTTTTTTTTTTTGCTACAAAGGAAGACAAGAGTCTCAATCTTCTGTTTGGTACCCGCGTTTGATGTGTTCTGGAAGTCTACTGAGCACAATTTCTCCTTCAATATGCGTAGTTCTAGACCAATGGACTAAATTGTGAACGACTTCATTGTTCTGCCGAGGTATCCATCTAACAGAGATCATAGCGAAGTAGTGGAGAAAATGATCAAGCGATATAACTAACTCCCTAGCTTCTTCCGATAAATTGTTGAACTCATGATTGTTAAAACCATCAATGATCTGCTTATTATCACCTTCAATATATACTGCCCATTTTTTTTTCTCGAGTGCATGAGTTAGAGCTTCCCGAAAAGCCAAAGCTTCTACTTGTTCAATTGATAAGGTGGGTAAAGATTTTGTCCAAGCAAAAAATAATCTGCCAAAATTATCAAACAATCCAAAACCAATTGTAGCTAACCCAAAGAACCATGTTGCATCAAAATTAATTTTGATAGCACCTAGAGGAGGTGCTTGCCAAGAGGCAGGAATGACAGTAAAATGTTCTTCATCCAAAGGATGTTGGTGGTTAGGATCTTCCAAAAGTAAACTTTGAAACTCCTCAATTCTCAATTTGATGTCCTGAATAATTTTTTGGTTTGTGAAAGTATAGGCTCCAAAAGATACCTGATTTCTCAGCCACCAAATCTTTTCAATCATGATGACTGCAGTGAGTGTAAAAAGTTTTGAAGACATACCAGGTGGTAGAATTATCTTAGGAGGATTTAAAATGATCTTAATATAAGTGTGCAAGTCAACTTGACCCACAAATTCCCAATTGAGATTCCAATGAGAAGACTTCCACCAAGATTTAAGAATATCACACCTGATGAACAAATGTTCGTCGTCTTCAGCCTCTGAGTGACATAAAGGGCAGAGAATAGAGTCAAAATGCATGAAACGGCTCAGCCTTTTTTTTGTGCCTAAAGCTCCCATAAGAATTTTCCAGAGTAATAATTTGTGACGCTCATGTAGTTTAGCTTTCCAAAGGTTATTCCAGAAGCCTGATTGACGAAAATTGCAACATTTAGATGCTATTGTTTCGTAAACATCTTTAACGGAGAAAACACCCGAACCAGAGCCAAGCCATTCAATTGAATCCCGTTTGAAGAAATCTGGAGGTTTAATATTCTGAATGAGATGGGAAATATTTGGATTGAAAAGCCTCTTTAATAAGTCTGTATTCCAAACTTGAATTTGAGTGCCATGACATAATTGGGAGACTGTAGTCAATAGAGAGTTGGAGTTGCTCCAAGGAGAAGAGGATAAAGTTTTGGGAACTAATCCTGGAATCCAAGGATCAGTCCAAATATTAATGTTTTCTCCATTTCCAACTTTAAATATGATGCCATCCTTTAAAGCATCTCTAGCCCAAAGTAAACCTTTCCATACAAAGGAATCAGACTTTCTTGCAGTGTCAATATTAGAGGTTATTTTGATATTTTTGGGCTTTAAAGAAGATTTATAAGACAAATTGATTAGATATGGTACTATGGCCAGACGGATTGGTAAATTGAATAGTGGAACGGTAAAGCTAAAATTTGCTTAAAAAGGAAAAAAATATTTATAACTCTTTAAATATCAAAATATCTAATAATAAAATTAACATTATTGAATTTAACTAATATATTTTTACCACATAAAAAGAAAAAAAAAACCTCCAACTTATAAATTTTACCATTGAACACTATTTAAATTAAACTTTAATCAATTAAATTTAATCAATACTAAACTCTATTCAATTAAATTTTATTTTATATTATTGTGTTATTATTTTTATTATTATAAATTTTAAGAATGTTATTTTATGTAATTAAAAAAAAAAAAGATGTGGTTTTGTTTTTAAGAAAAAAAATTTATTAAATTTGTTTGTGTAGCCTTTGTATTAGGGGCGGAGGTAGGGGTAGCAACTTGTGTCATAATACGATTGTTTAAGTCAAAAACAAATTAATAAATACGAACAGAATGCAAATGAATTAAATTTATATTAGCTTGAATAACACGAAAAAATTAGAATTGGGTTAGGGTCAGACCAATGACCGAAAAATAAAAAATAATTATAATTGTTATATATTATTACTATTATTTTTTTACAAGTTAAATATGTTAATTCATGTTATAAAAAATTTGCTATATTTTCTTTACTAATAATGTGCAAATATATTATGTTATCACTGATCACAATTATATGACGTTTAAGTCTAAAGTATTCATTTACTTTAATTTTAGATAGATAGTAATTTATTGAGTTATTTTGTAATATAATTATGATTTTAAAATTTTTAATTTTTAATTTTTAATTTTGTAAAACTTGAACAAAATTATTATTTGTATATTTAATGTTATTAAATATGGTGCCCTTTGTCTATAATGTTTATTTAATGTTATTATAATGTTTGTTTATGGTGCCCTTTGTCTATGTCTATTCACCAATTAAGATTTCAATTTGTTTTTCATTTAGATCTTAATCTAGGGAACTCATGCCTGCATAACCTAATTGATATTGGAAGATTATGATACCCTTTGTCAAATGTGTTCAAATTTCAATCCCCACATCTCAAACTCAAAATGGGTGTTTGTTGTTTGAAATAAATGAAAAAAATATGTTAATTGACCTTTTTATTGGCATTGGCAAGTTAAGGTTTGTTTAAGGATTTTAAACTCAAGTTATTGGTGTTTGTTGTTTGAAATAAATGAAAAAAATATATTAATCGACCTTTTTATTGGCATTGACAAGTTAAGGTTTGTTTAAGGATTTCAAACTCAAAATGGGTGTTTGTTGTTTGAAATAAATGAAAAAAAAAAAAATATGTTAATCGACCATTTTATTGGCATTGGCAAAGTTAAGGTTTGTTTAAGAATTTTAAACTCATAATAATATGTTACTTTGTATATAATTAAATTAACCATATCTAAAATATTTTCACTTTAATTGGTACCAGGAGCAGAGCCATAAAATTTTTCTATGGGGGCTAAATTTTAAATTTTGATCATATCATGAATGTAAAATTAAAAATTTCTTTTAATATAAAACGGTTATTGAAAAAAAAATGTAATATAAAATGTACATAATTTATTAAATGTTGTTTGTGTGGCATTTTTCTTTCTGTTACTCATTAAAAGTGAATAATTTTGTCATCTTGAATTGTCATCTATGTAATTTTGTCATCTTCAATTGGTCAGATCATTTGAGTAATTACTTCACAATGAAAATGCATATAGGAAGAGGTTTTGTTATTGAAAATAACAATAGGTATTACAGAGGGAGTTATTTGCAATATTGTGGTTATTGTAATGTGTTAACATGAGTATGTAGACTTTAAAAGTCATATGTTTACACTTTGAATTAGATTATGATATTATGATAAATTGAGGTTTTTTTGGAAAACTCCCAGAGTTAATGATGATAGAGGTTTGCACGAAATATTAGAAGATTCAGATGCAAAAAGGGTGGGTAAGATATGCCTTATAACATTACAAGATTGATGCATTTATATATAATTGAAGTGGAGTTAGGAAATGAAGATATTGATGATGTTAATGATGATGGTAATGAAGATAGTGATTTAAGGAAAGAGTACATGGTTAAAGGTGCAAGTGCAAATTTACATGTAGATTCGAATGAAAATGAGAAATCTGAAGAAAATGAAGATGTATTACTTGTGGATGATGATAAAATGTATTTTATGGAGGATCTCAAACTTAACACAATACAATTGAAAATTGGAATGAAATTTGCTAGTTTGGATGTTGTAAGGAGGGCAAATTATTTAAGGTATTATCAAATAAAGTTTGGAAGAAAATTATTTAAGATAAAGAATATGAAAGAAAAATTTATAGTAATATGTGCAAATAAGGATTGTAACTGGGTTATGAGAGCAAGTAAACAAAATGGTGGATGCAATAGTTTTATTATCACAAGATGTCACAAAAAAGATGAACACATATGTGAATGAAACTATGACATGAAGCAATAGTTTAACAGTAAGTTTATAGCACAAGATTTTCTTCTTCTTTTTTAAAGAAAATTCGGGTATCAAATGAAGAGATATGTAAGATAAGGTAAAAGAGAGGTATCACATAGATATAACTCAAAATTAAGTTAAAAAGGCAAAGATGAAGGCAAGGAGTATGCTTCATGGATCTTATGAGGAGTAATATGAATTATTGGATACATATGTTCATGAGTGAAAGAGACCTAACCCAAATACCACAGTAGAATGAGTTACTTTTAAGGGAGATGATGGAACTGATAGATTCCAAAGGATTTATGTATGTTTTGGTACAATGAAAGAAGGATTCAAAGAAGGTTGTAGGAGGTTCATTGGATTGGATGAAAGTTTTTTGAGGGGTACTCATAAGGAAGTATTAGTAACTGATGTTACATCAGATGCAAACAATGGTAGATATCTACTAGCATATGCTATAGTTGAAGGTGAGAATAAAGAAATGTACTCATGGTTTTAAATTTGCTAAAGAATGACTTACAATTGGAAGAAGGTGAGGATGCACAGTTATTTCAAATGAGCATCTTGGTAATTCTTCAACATTGAAGGATATTTTGCCTAATATTGAACATAGATTTTGTACTGGCATATACTTCAAAATTTCACAAAGTATTGCAAGAGTTCATGTATTTCTCTTCAAGAGCATTTTTGGAGGTGTGCTAGGGCAATAACACCAAGGCAATTTGACATAGAAATGAAAATTTTAAATGATGGAAATCCTAAAGCATATGAATAGTTGTCTAATAAAGAAAATAAGAGGCTTTTTTAGGTAAATCTTGTGTCAAACTTATATTTTCTTTAATTATTAATGACTAAGTAATAACATTGTAATACGTTTGTTACTTATGTGTGCATGCAGGTCTGAATCTTTATGTGACATGCAAACAAATAAAATCTATGAGTCATTCAACAATGAAGTTAGGCATGCTCGAAAAGAACTAATGTTCACGATGTTAGAGTCCATTAGGAGAATTATTAGAGACATATGGACTGATAGGAGGGATTCTATAAATGGATGGTGTCGTGAATTGGGTGACAATATGTATTCGAGGTTCCTCGCTGCCAAAAATGGAGCAAAGTATTGCATTGCTAGGCACAATGGAGTAGGATTGTTTGAGGTTCAATTTGAGCTTAAGTCAGTCGTTGCTGTGGACTTGCCAAACAAAAAATGTGGATGCAGAAGTTGGGATTTAACAGGAATTTCATGTGAACATGCCATGAGGTGTATTTTAATGTAAAAGGAAGATCTAATGACATATGTGCATCCCATATTAAAGAAAAGAGTTTTTGAAGCTACTTATGCACCAATCCTGTATTGAATAGTGAGCCCCGAATTTTGACCATACCATGAGGGTGAAGAATTCAAATTAATCCAACTATTTCTATCTCCAAAGGTGGAAGACCAAAGTCAAGACATAAATCATATCAAGAAAAATATAGTAAGAAGAAATCGAATCAAGTGAAGTAAGGAAAAGATGGTAAACCAAGCCAACTGAGAAGATTTGGGCAAGAAAAAACATGCTCTATATGCAACCAAATTGGTCACAACAAGAGGAGTTGTAAAAAAAAATACAAAATCAACCCACTAGTGAGATAAAATGTTTAAATGTTTATTTTTATAAATTGTCTTTAATATGTTATTAAGTAGGTTCAATTAAACTCTTAATGTGTATAATTTTATTGAATTGTTTAAATTGTGTTGAATTGTTACTCTATTAAACTGCTAAACTGTGTGATTAAATTACAATTTTTTTACAGTGTGATTAAATTGTCAAACTGTGTTTCAGTTTAATTAATGTGTAAATATTGGCCAAGAATATTTCTGTGTCAAACTGCTAAAATGTGTGATTAAACTATTTTAAACTGTAATTCTAGTATATTGCTATTAAACTATTGTAAATTGTTAAAACTGTGTTCAACTGCTAATATGTTACATTGTCTTACATTGTTATTAAATTGTGCAGTTTTTGTGTTTGCAAATACTGGATTTCTAGAATATCTAATTTTTGGGACAATTTTATTATTGTCCAAAACTGCTATTAAAGAAAATGCAATTTTTTTGTAAAAATTGAATTTTTAGAATACTGTTATTTACATGCTATTTAATTGTGCAGCAAAACTGAATGTTTGCACGGTTTTATTATTATCCAAAACTGCTCTTAAATTGTGCAATTTTTGTGTTTGCAAATTCTGAATTTATGGAATAATGTTATTTACATGCTATTTAATTGTACAGCAAAACTAAATGATTAGACAGTTTTATTACTGTCCAAAATTGCTCTTAAATTGTGCATTTTTTGTGTTTGCAATACTGAATTTCTGAAACACTGTTATTTACATGCTATTTAATTGCGCAGCAAAATTGGATGTTTGGACAATTTTATTACTGTCCAAAACTGCTCTTTAATTATGCATTTTTTGGGTTTACAAATACTAAATTTCTGGAATACTGTTATTTACATTTTATTTAATTGTGCAATAAAACTAAATGTTTGGACAGATTTATTACTGTCCAAAACTGCTATTAAACAAAGTGCAATTTTTGTGTAAAAATTGAATTTTTGAAATATTGTTATTAAACTGTTATTAATTATACAGTAAAACTATGTTAAATTGTGTCACGCTTTGTTATGTTAAATTTTTGTTAAGGTATATGTTAGTTCATGATCTACTAGGCCATATATTGAAATAACATTTATACCAATATAAAAAAAGGTAACTCTCTTGAGATTTTAATTTAGCACTTTTATCAAATTCAAACTTATGTATTTTATTTTTAATAATATATTATAAATACAAGCTGAAGAGGTACCCCCAATAATGACCCAAGAGAGTCAAATTCCTTCAAACGATATGGATCTTATTACACTCCAACCAAGCGAACAAACTCAAATGGTCATGCGCATAAAGAGGAAGGCTTGATGCATAAAGCACAATATTAAATATGTAGCAAGCCTTTTAAAGATGTACAAAATTATTTGAGATTGTTGCAAATTGTTAGGATAGAAACATACAAAAATGTGTGATTACGAGGATTAATGTAAATTGATTGAATGTTTAATGCTTTTTTAGTTTAACTGGATAAACAATTATTTGTAAGACATATAATAAATGTTGTGTTTAATTGATTTACCAAAACATTTGGTGTTTAATAGGTTCAACTTTATTTTGGTTTAATATGACATGTTTAATATTATAAGGCAAAAGTTTTATATTATATGCATGTAATTTAATATTATATGACAGGTTTTATATAACATTGTAATGCTATGTGTATGTGAACTTAACAAAGTCTATAAAATGGATATTTTTAAGGGACTTTACAAACTTTTATTAGCACACACGTATGAACCGAATATCGATAGTTTTTATACAAAATTCAAAATAGCTACAAAATTGGGGATTCGCCCATCATCTTTTACACCCCACCTTAAACAATAAACATATCATTTAAAACAATACAAATACAACCACGTAGTAATTAAAATTAAATACACAATATTATATTTTTTTCATGAATTTTTTCATATCTTCCTTCAATTTTCATTTTCTTCTCTCTTTTCTTCCTTTTCTTCCTCAATCATATTCACGCAATTAAGCAAATCATTTATAACTACCATATCTATCGAAAGGTGCATTATCATGTTATCTAAAAAAATCACAGCCGTAGCCCCTAATTGATTGAACTCTTCCATTTACATTTATGGTACGTCTCTGTAAAAAAAAATACAAAATTCATAATAACAAATTGATACTTATTAACAAACAAAAAAAACATAACAAAAAAACTTTTTTTAATACTTTACTACAATTTAACTGTATGCACATACATAAAATCACAATTTCACAAAAAAAATTATGCAATTAAAATTAGTAAAAAATTTAATAAAAAAAATTGTAGTATTTTTCACCAAAAAACTGTAGTAAAAAATTAGTAAAAATTCAATATAAAATTTCAAAAAATATTTTCACAAAAAAATTGTGCAATAAAAAATTCCAAAAAAAAAAAATCACAATTTTCACAAAAAAATTGTGAAAATCAAATTAGCCAAAAATTTAACATAAAAAATTATAGTATTAAATTGTGCAGTAAAAATTTTTAAAAAAAATCACAATTTTCATAAAAAAAATTTGAAAATCAAATTAGCCAAAAATTTAACATAAAAAACTATAGTATCAAATTGTGCAATACAAAATTCCAAAAAAAATTCAAAATTTTAGAAAAAAAACTATGCAGTAACTTAAACAAAAATTTAACAGAAAAATTGCAGTTTCAAATTGTGCAGTAAAATATCCCAAAAAATTCACAATTTCACAATAACAACAACAACAACAAAAAACTCTGCAATAAACTAAACAAAAAATTAACAGAAAAATTGTAGTATCAAATATTGATTAAAAAAAACCCAAAAAAAAATTCACAATTTCACAGCAAATTAAATCAACAGTAACTCAAACAAAAAATTGAACAAAAAAAATTGTAGTATGAAATGTACAATAAAAAACATTAAAAAAAAAAAAACTAACAATTTCACTACAAAACTGTGTAGTAACTTAAAAAAAAATTAACAAAAAAATTGCATTATTAAATGTGCAGTAAAAAAACACTCAAAAAATTTGTAATATTTGAAAACCAAAACTGTGTAATTTGTCCATGCTAAAAATTCATGCTTAAAATGCATAGTTACTTTGCATTTTAGAACACAAATTTTTTTTTTCTCACAAATTCACTCCATAACTGTGCAGTAAAGAACAAAAAAAAAAAACTCACTTCATAATTGTACAGTAAATGAATTTCACTCACTTCTTTGCAAGTATAAAGCCTTCTACTAATATTCTGCAGTGTCCATAAATACAGTAAGTTTGCAGCTTTCCTACAATAACAAACATGAATAGTTTCATGGAATGTGGTCTTTATTTCTTACATTGAAGGATGATTACTTGATAAGCTTAACAAAGAAGAAGAAAGAAACTGAAGAAATTTGAACTAAATATGTTTTGTAAATCTAAAAAATTCTTTTATTTAATAAAAATGATGGTCAAATACCCTCATATCGTTATTTGAAGTAAGAAAGTAAAAAATGACAGAAATAATATGTCTTAATGTTAAAAATTTAATTTTTACTGTTCAAAATCTAAAACCGAAATTATTTTAAAAAATGGGTACTAAATTAAAATTATTTAAAAAATATAAATATTAAATTAAAATTACTTAAAAATATAATCAATTTAAAATAATTTTGATAAAAATTGAGTACTAACGAATTACCAAACTCAGGCAATGGAACTCGACAATAAAAACGAATAATACATTCAAAAGATTATAAACAAAAGATAAATTAAAAAAAAAAAACCCAAAGTGGAGGCAGAAGATGCAAATACACATGCTTTTTCTGACACGGAGTGGGATCGAAGAAGATGGGCGATAAGATCGACAAGTATTTCCCGCCAGACCCCAGTATGTTTGGCAGTGGCTGCCTACATTTAACGTCACGTCGTCACCCTTTGAACCGTTATTCTTTTGATCGTTCCAGTTTCGGTAAGTTAAAAGAAAAATAACTGACTCATCGAATTAGAAGCAAGAATGATGCCGTTACTACTAACGTTAAAAAAGTAGACGGAAAATATAATAAGGCTGTTAATTGGCCAACTTGTTACTTGTCCATAGTCCATGCCCTCGTCTC
This sequence comes from Elaeagnus macrophylla, assembly GCA_029378325.1. Classification (NCBI taxonomy): domain Eukaryota; kingdom Viridiplantae; phylum Streptophyta; class Magnoliopsida; order Rosales; family Elaeagnaceae; genus Elaeagnus; species Elaeagnus macrophylla. The sequence continues at coordinate 10,460,731 of CM055649.1, read as the reverse complement.
TTTGTTGATTGTTACACAACCATTTCTAATCTAAACAATAACAAATAATTGGCATAATTACATTATACATCTTCAACATATTATAATAATGATGATAATATTTATAAATTTTTAAATATATCTATAATATATTTAAAAAATAAAATTATAAACATTTTTAATCCAAACATGTATTAACATATTTATCACAAATTAATCCTAAATAATAATTATCAACGATAAAGCCGAGGCCAAGCCAAGTCCCTTCGAAAATATCCCGCTCTTCGTTATTACCTTCCTGACCTCCGACTTTCTCTCTCTCTCCCACACTTCTCTGACCCTCCCTAATTCATATACACTTCTTGTCTCTCTTTCTCAACATTACACTCAGAAAACCTCAACGTCAATATTCATTTCACCCAAAATCAAAACGTAAGTTCTCAAAGCATTTTTTAGAGAAAAATGCGAGAAATTCTCCATATTCAAGGAGGTCAATGTGGGAACCAAATCGGTTCCAAGTTTTGGGAGGTAATTTGTGATGAACATGGTGTTGATCCAATTGGAAAGTACCAGGGCGATGGGTCTAATGATAATCAACTTGAGAGGATTAATGTTTATTACAATGAAGCCTCTGGTGGAAGATATGTTCCTCGCGCTGTTCTTATGGATCTTGAACCTGGTACCATGGATAGTATCCGATCGGGTCCTTATGGTCAGATCTTTCGTCCTGATAACTTTGTGTTTGGCCAATCAGGTGCTGGAAACAATTGGGCCAAAGGTCACTACACTGAAGGCGCTGAGTTGATTGATTCTGTTCTTGATGTTGTTCGCAAAGAGGCTGAGAATTGTGATTGCCTTCAAGGTAATCCTTGCTTTTAAAATTTTACAAGTTCTATTGTCGTTGAATGTATGTTCTGAAGAATTTATATCAGTTGCAAATATGCGTTTCAATGTCATTTGAGTCTGTGGAATTTGAAGATCTATGAAGCATGGTATCCTGATTTTGCTTTGTTCTGTTTTGGATATGTATGAAGAATCTAACTCTCTACATTCAGAATTCTCTATCCTTAAATGTTTTTACTCTATATTATTTTCGTTAATTTTAAGCGTGGTGACTGCTACGTCTGAAGTCCAGTAAATTACATGAAAAGAAAAGCCGCTAGCGGTATACCATATCTGGAAATTGATTCATCTGAGGCAGAACATATATAGGATTTACGGTTATCACTTTGTTTCCATTTTTGGTATACTTATTTTTTCTTTCCGTTCTCTCTTTAGATTATACAAATAAATTCCATTCATGGCAGGGTTGAAATTCTGAGGTCATAATTTCACTTCATATCTATGAGTATCGCTTTGTGTCTTTCCTCTGACTATGATGTCTCCTTGATAAATGATGAATCCTTGACCTTAACTTCATGAACGAATATGGAACTTTGAATCGTTTGATCTAGATTTTACATAGATCTAGCATCCTAATGTTCCTGAAATCTCTCAGAGTCTTACAGAGTAGCAAATCTAAATTATTTAATTGCAAATGAAAACGTTGCAAGAAACAGAGTTTTGTGATTTACTCTGAAGCGGCTTTCAGTTTTACTGCATTATTTGTTCATTTTACTATTCAATTTATTATGGATCTAAATCAGATAATTTTAGGGGCACTGCTTTTTATAAGTTTCCCGTGATTGTCACGTTTGTCCGGTGCCTTATTATTTGTTTATTTATTTGCTTAAAGTTGAGTCCCTTACTTGTCGTTCTTTTTGTTTTTTGCGTTTTAATTGCATATGCTTATCTACTAATCAATATTGACATTAAAAAATATATTATAATGAATATCCACAACTCTGAGTTGTTGGTAGGCCCCCTTTTTTGTCTGGCGTGGATGCAGTCCTGGACAGAGGGTCATATTCCAGCTTTCAAATAAATTGATTGTAATTTAACTAATCTAAAAATAATAATACCAAAACTATGATTGGCCAAAATTTTGATTTCACCCAACCGACATCAATTCTTCTGTTTGCATTTTGAAGGGAGTAGCTGTATAGTTAAGGTTGTGGAGCATGTATCTACTGTAAAGTGAATCTTTCTTTTAATAATTTAAATTTTTATCAAATTAATTTGCTAACAACTTATAATATTGTATCAGAACATTAAAGTATTTGACCTACAATGATACATAAAATTAATATTTATGTTACAGGCCAAACAATTATTGAAAATAATAAATATATAAAAGTATAGTTACCATGTTGGGAACATCTCTTGCAGTGACCTTTTGTTTGGTATGCCTGTATGAACAAAATCATTGACTAACAAAAACACTATTAAGAGAAGAATTTCTTTTTTAAAGCGTTAAGTTTTGGATCTGCATGTCAAACATGGTGGAGAAATTATAACCAAAAAAGAAAAAATTGTCCTTGATAGCTAAGTTTTTAACAGCGAATACCATTAACTGGATTAGAATTAGAATCTGATGTTAATATCAAGCCTTTCGGGACCTGAAATTCAAGAATTGTATATGGGTTTTTAAAATTGAATTTCTGATTGCTTGCTTTTATTTATGTTTCATGGAATTAAATCAATGTTGAGGTCTTTTGATTAGTTGTCCTTCGTAGCTCATTTTCTTCTATGTGTTCTGTTTAACAATGAGAAAATTGAATTCATTTCTAAGATGTTTTAACATTAATCAGTTACCAATGGCCAAGACTAAATTGTTTATAAAAACTCAGCTTTTTGTACGGACTTGGTGCTAAGTGCTTACTTTTCTATACATCCTTCAATCTCGCAAAATGGGGAAAGTTTTCCTCCTCAACTCACTGTTATGTTTGGATTTTCAGATTGATGTTAAAATTTCGTCAATGTTGTGGTTCAGGTTTCCAGGTATGTCACTCGCTTGGAGGAGGCACTGGATCTGGCATGGGAACTCTTCTAATATCAAAGATCAGAGAGGAATACCCAGACAGGATGATGCTTACCTTTTCAGTTTTCCCATCTCCAAAAGTCTCTGACACTGTTGTGGAACCATACAATGCCACTCTCTCAGTGCATCAGTTGGTAGAAAATGCCGATGAATGCATGGTTCTTGACAATGAAGCACTTTATGACATTTGCTTCAGGACTTTAAAGCTCAGTACTCCAAGTTGTAAGTAGTAAATTCTCTTGACTTTCATATTTCCTGATAAAGCAAATTATTCAAATAACAAAAATATTTTTTATCACAACTTAATGCATATATTAATCTATATGATACAATATAATTGGCGTCCTGTTAATACGTAGGGCCACAATCACTTCATAACCCCCACGTCACTAACTTTACATTTAATCAGTAACTGTCACTTGATGCATATAATTCTACTATTCAAATAAAACAAACAAAATAATGTTTGATAATATGTTGTATATGTTGTATTTTGTTGCTTATTTTTGTATTATAATGCAGTTGGTGACCTCAACCATTTGATATCTGCAACCATGAGTGGAGTAACTTGCAGCTTGAGGTTCCCTGGGCAATTGAATTCAGACCTTCGCAAGTTGGCAGTTAATCTGATCCCATTCCCACGTCTTCATTTCTTCATGGTAGGATTTGCTCCTCTCACATCTCGTGGGTCTCAACAGTACACCTCACTTACCGTACCAGAGCTAACTCAGCAAATGTGGGATGCCAAGAACATGATGTGTGCAGCTGACCCACGGCACGGTCGTTATCTAACAGCCTCAGCCATGTTTCGGGGGAAGATGAGCACTAAAGAGGTGGACGAACAGATGATCAACGTACAAAACAAGAACTCATCCTACTTTGTGGAGTGGATCCCACACAATGTTAAATCAAGTGTGTGTGATATTCCACCTAGGAATCTAAAGATAGCTTCTACATTTGTTGGGAACTCTACATCAATTCAGGAGATGTTTAGAAGAGTGAGCGAACAGTTCACAGCCATGTTCCGTCGAAAGGCCTTTTTGCATTGGTATACAGGGGAAGGAATGGATGAAATGGAGTTCACTGAGGCAGAGAGTAACATGAATGATTTGGTTGCTGAGTACCAGCAGTATCAAGATGCCACTGTTGAGGATGAGGGTGAGTATGAGGAAGGCATGGAAGAACACTATGAGTGAACCACAATAAATAAAAAGTAGAACGTTGAACCAGTGAACCAGTTCAGAATCATAATTGCAATTGGTTAGTCGGATGTTACCATTCATAAGAAGGCCGTTATGTTTGATGCCACTTGATCATCCTTTGGCTTCTATTACATGTTTGTCATTTTATTTTGCAAGATATTATGTTGGTTTTTTACCCCAGTATATTTTATTTCAAGCGTAAATTTGGTGTAAATTTTGTTTAAGCATGGTTTATGGTTCATGATTTTCAGAAGGCTTGAATTTGATTACAGAGAGCTAAGATTTCAAAGAGATAACAATGGGATGGGGTTTGACATGGTGAGTCAAATGAGGTGGCAGAGAACAAGGAAATGTATATTTTTCATTAAAAATAAAAATCAATTAAAAATGAGTTATTTTTCTAAACACAGGAATGTTAATAATATTAACACTTTTAATTCCTAATATTTGTTGGGTGATTATGTGCATGGTCATGATTTTAGTGAACAATAGGATGCGGGTTCAAGTTTTGAGACTTGCATTCTAATTGAGTTTGAATATAACCTTAGGCACTTCTGTGATTAGCATAAACTCATATAAATGCCAATGATCTTGTAGGTGTAGTAGTGACTCTAACTCCAACTAAATTTTTTTTGTCAAAAAAATTTCTAGTATTTTGCCGAATTTAAATAATAAATTTCATGAAATTCTATCTTTTTAATTATTCTTTATATTGTATTTTTTTTAATTAATTGATGTAGTATAAAATATGAAATCACATATTAAAAACATATATTTTTGTTTTATTTAGATTTAGAAATAAACATACACCTAATTTTAAAATATTTATTTTACTTTTAAATATGTTCAAAAGTAATTAGCTAAAATTTATTTTTAGTGTGACATATTATACATTAACATACCAATTTAAAAAAGACAAGGCTCAATATGTCTACTAAATTATAAGTAACAAATATGATTGTACTATAATGCAATTAACTTATTCAATTAGACTAAGGTTTCTTTTTTTTTTTTGGGGTTGGCTGGTAAAGTTGTTAACTAAGTTAACTCATGTCAAAATTAATTTAATTACATTACTAGTTTTAATATATATATATATATATATATATATATGGTAAAGTTGTTAACTAAGTTAACTCATGTCAAAATTAATTTAATTACATTATTAATTTCAATATATATATATATATATATATATTATAGTATAATTGTTGCCTACAATCTTGTAACTTATCAAGATATAATTGATATAATTTATGATTTTATGCTTGTTTAATTTGTACGACCTTTACTCTCTTTTTTTTAGTGTGGTCTTAATTTAGTTTTAAAGAATATAGGATATTATACTACCATAAGTGTTGTGTACTTTTATGTAATTAATATTGTAGTAGTTACATTTAATGAAATTAATTTAATTTAGTAAATGCCTATTACGTAACTTGCTAGCAAATTTGCTTGTGTCCTACTGCTGGATTATGTTTTTATGTAGGGTGGCAATAAAAGTAGTCGGTCAAAAATATAAATGATCTTATTGAAATTTGTAGTCATTTATATGTGTAAACAGGATATAAAATGAACAAATTATTGATAGTCGATTTAAGTGACCATATAAAAGAATGTACTAGCGGTTTTTAAATTTTTAATTAGTACTTTTTTATAACAGTCATTTATAATTTTATTGAACTGTCACAATTAAACAATTGTTATATTAAATATTTTTTACGATAATCATTTATTTATTTTTACCATCTTTATGATGTTGATTTTTCATTTTTCGACGTCATAGTAAGAAATTTTTATGATGGTCATCCATTTTTTTTCTCAACTTTTTTGTGACGGATTTTTTTGTTTATTCATGACAATTATGACCATAGATGACAGTCATTAAATTTTGTTACCACATGAATGATAATAAAAATATATTTTTTTTTTTGATTAAATTATTATAAAATAATGTAAAAATATTTCTAGTAAATATTGTATAAATTAAAAAAAAAAATTAATGGTTTGTACATTAAATTATTAGTATTATATGTCAAAAATGTATTTTTATTCAATTTAAATAAAACTTAAAACTACCTAAATTAAATTGAAATAAGACTAAATAACATGATTTAATATCTATGCAAAATAAATAAATAAAAAATTACATAACTGAAAAAAAAACATAAATATGTAAAAAAAAAAAAATTAATATAAATTATAATAAATATATAAAAAAAATAAAGTGAAAAAAATAACTACAAGCTATTACAAAGTATAAATAAGAATAACCATTTATATAATTACATATATTGTGACAAAAAATATATAAACTGTGCGACAAAAAACTATGATTTAGAAACGATACTTAGGATGAAAAAGTTGAATTAGCAAAATTTATGAGAATATATGGAAACTTTTTATTACTTATATTGAGTCAAATTAGTAAAAATTATATAATATTAAAATAAAAGTAAAAAATTTACAAAAAGAAAAAATATATACAAATCATAAATTTGAGATGAGGTACTAATACACATTTTTTTGTAAAATAAAAAGTAGGGGCTTAATACACTGATCAAAATAAATTTAAAAAATAATAAAAAATAATACCCTTAAATTATATAATAATAAAATTAACATTTTAATAATATTGAACGTTCAATATTGAATTAACTTAAATTGTGGTTGTTCAATTTTAATAGAACGAGTATTCAAAGAAAAATAATATACCAATCATTTTTTTTAATTGTAAAAATATAAGTTTGAACACAATGGTGCTATTTTTGTGAGTTTGTTACGTTTATAGTACCCAAATTTTATCAAAAGTACCCAAATCAACCATGTTTTAAGTGGTTTCAGTTTAACACACATGCTTTTCAAATAGTTCCAATTTAATCTTTTTTAGAATTTAGGGTAGATTTTTTATTATTTATTAAATTAGCCAGGGATATATTTATTATTTCATCCTCTTCTTATTTTAAATTATTTTATTTTTCTTTTAATTTTTAGAATCCACGTAATGCTCCCGAAAATTCTCATAAAGAGTCTGAAAACAAATGAGGAAAAAAAATAAGTCAATAAGAGATGATGATGTAAAACAAAACACTAAAAATATTATTAATTTGAATAAATAAGCTTAATTAACCTGATTTATTGCAGTTAGATACAAATGAAAGAAGACTAAGCCAGCAAAGAACAAAATAACAGCAAAACTAAATGTAGCCAATGCAAGCGTTTCAGGACAATTCCTAAGTAACACAAGTAAACCACTCTCACTTTTAATCAATGTTTGATGGAGTCTCCAGCAACAGAAGGCAAATACATAGATGAAGAAAGTCAAGGTTGGTACTAAAAATGTAAGGTAAAATCTATAGTTTCTCTGCACAAGAAATTATCAAATTCAGGAAATATTTATTTTGTAAAAAAGTGCTAGTCATGCTTAAATGCAAAAGAGCTACAAAAATATACCAAAGCAATACATTAACCAATCCAAGGGCAATGATGGTCAAATTTCTCAACACAATTATCACATACGACATAGTGACAACTCCTTGATGTCCTATAAATCTTACAAATACGACAATATTTTTGTTGTAGCTCTACCCCATTAATAACAATTATTCTCTTCTTTCTGTTTCCAGGAGTAGCATTTTTCACGTGTTCCTGTTTGTTTTACATCATCATCTCTTATTGACTTATTTTTTCCCTCTTTTGTTTTAAGACTGCGCAAATGTGCAGTAAAGAACACACAAAAAAAGAAAAAAAAATCACAATTTTACTACAAAATTCATTTTAAAACTGTGCAATAAATGAATATCACTCATTTCTACGCAAGTGTAAAACCTTTTACCAAAATTCTGCACTGTTTATAGACAGAATAATTTTGCAACTCTCCCACAATAGTAAACAAGAATAGTTTCATGGAATGTAATTCTTACTTCTTCCATAGAATGATAATTACTTGAAAATATTTCTTAAGTTTAACAATGAAAAAATTAATTGAAAAAATCTACAGTAAATATGTTTTTTAAATCTAAAAAATCCTTTTATCCAATAAAAATAACAGAAATAAACCCTCAAATCGTTAATTGAGATAAGGAATAAAATGACAAGTATAACCCTACTCTAATGTTTAAATTTGACATTTACTACTCAAAATACAAAATCAGAACAGTTTTAAAAATTAAAACCATTTAAAAAATATAAGTATTATATTAAAACCACTTAAAAACATAATCAATTTAAGATAATTTTGATAACACTTGAATACTAAAAAATACCAAGCCTCTATTTTTGTTATTACAAGTTTTAAGGGGTGTTATTTTTGTTGTTTTTCCTAAATTATAAAAGCTAATTTAAATTTTCCCAATTAAGGCCTAATTTTCCAAAGGATGCAAAAAAGTATATTCAAAGTACTCATTCAGTATTTAAATACCAAAATTATGGTAAAAACGATTTAGATGTTGCGACTGGTTTCAACAAACAGATTAAGCTACTCGTTTCTTCTTTGCCAATGTATTGACTACAAAGTCATCATCAGAATCTACATCCGAGTCCGAGCTTGCGTTTTCAATCTTCCTCTTGTTTTGATTTGGTCCGTCTTTAGATACTGTTGTCTTCTTATTGGAAGGTACTGGGGAGGGTGATGTTTTCTTCGTTGTAGCAATGACCTCCTTGGCCCTCTTGACAGAAATAGCTTTTGCTGGGGAACTGATCTTTTGCAACTGACTTTTCTTCTGTTTCTTCTCCAAAACTTTTTTTGCCTCCTCTTTCAAAAGCAAACCAGACTCCATCATCCTGCAATGAAATTTTGAATACTAAATATGTGGAAGACATACAAATGCTAGTACTAGTACTAGTAAAACAACTACTAGAAGCAAAGCCAACAAAAACACAAGGATGAGCCAACATAAGTGCCAAGGGCAGAGAGGCTTGCAACGTTGTGCAGTGCCAAGTTTAAAGTAGAACAGCAACATTACAAACATAGCAGTCTAGACATCAAAGATTCAAAACTAGATTCAAAGCCTGAACTCAAAGAAGCATTCACATTCTCAGTTAGTGTAGTCACCTCTGCTCTCTTTCCCTTTTGCCAACAGAGCTTGGTATTTAGCATTTTCAGAAAGTTCCTGTAAGTCACTAAGGAAAGCAATTGCCTCAACTTTCCTAAAACACAACTCAGAAAGATAGTCCCCTACTACACCATCAGAGGAGGCCAAATCCTTCAAATTTTGAAACCAAAACTCAAAAAGATTACAATCCCCTAACTTCATACCGATTGGCTCAGATAATCCACAATTCTTCCAAAAGACAGAACTCAACTGATTCAAATAGATTTTCCTGGGAATAAAATCTTTCTGGCAAGCGAGAGATCCACCTTCTTCACTGATCAGAGCCACTGTAGATTGAATTCTAGCAAGGATTTTCATTTTCTAAAAGAGCAGTTGAACATCCTTCATCTGGTTTGATGAAGTAGCTCCAATTTGAAACAGAACTTGGAAGTCAGAGAATCAAAGACGTAGGAATTCAGGCAGACCCCAAGCATGATTAAGAGAAAGAAAGCACAATTCAGCACAGAACCAGAGATTATGTCCAGAGAGGATATTCTCTCGTAGATCGGAAGTTGGTTGCTCATTTCCGTTAGTCGATGGACAAAGAGAGAGAGCCCTTGTCCGGACGGCAACAATGAACAACAATGTAGAAAGTGGCGGAGTGGATGCAAGATGCTAGGTATGTGGTGGAGTCGATGGAGGGTTGGTAAGAGGCCAGTGATGGTGGTGGAGGGTGGCCGCTATGGTGTTTGGAAAGAAAGGGATTATGGTTTCTAGAAAGGAACTATTTAAAACGCGTTTTCAGTACATGCATGAGAGGCTAATATATGCAGTAAAACCTTCTTTCATAAAATCATTATACAAAAATGCATTCACATCCATCCTTGTGAGAATTTATGGAATGTGTAAATCAACAACAGTTCCACAAGAGATATGAAAAGCCTAAAGAGAGATCAATGCCTAGAGCTTGTCTCTTTTGGAAAAACATAAACATATGAATGCAGAAAGCACCCAATCTACAGGAAAGCATCCTAACAAAGGGAGATGATACTCAACCACTATATAGTGTTCTTCTAGGCATTACCGTTACAGCGTATTTGGAGGTTCAAATTGACTAAAATATGATTAAAAGTAGTTTGAAACATATTATAAAGCAGAGTACAATTGTGCAAGCAAAAGGTAAAATAAATAAGAGGCCATTCAACAGGTAAAAGTACTCACCAGAACTGTGCCATTTCGCTAGTTGGATCTTGCTTATACAAAGTTTCGTAAAAAATCCTTAATGGGTCTCTCTGAAATTCAAGAACTTAACAAAACAAGTTACTCAAAAATCATTAACACCATCATACCATTGCTTTAGCAAAACGAAAACCCCCACATTACAGAGACTAGAAATGAGAGAGCCATACCTCCTCAGGAGGATCTCGTTTTTGACCAGGTAAATCATAAACCTTCTTTTCCTTCTTCTTCTCTTTTCCATTTACGTCTGTTTTTTCCTTCTTCTTGTTCACCTCCTTTATCTTCAAAGATTACACAGAGTAAATATATAAGCCGACACCCATTAAACTAAATTTATAATTACAGTTCGTTTATATTGCCAAATATATAAAAGGCCTAAACTTACATTTCTTTAGAACTAATAGTTAAAAAAAGAAGAGTCATAGAAACCTTATCAGGCTTAGTTGTGGAGATTTTCTTGGAAATTGGCTTGTTATCATCATCTACATTCTCTTCTTTCTTTACTTTGGTTTCCTTGGGACGAGCCTTATTGGGTTTTTCAGAATCTGAATCATCAGATTCCTCTTTCTTGACTCTAGCTTCTTCTTTCGAACGGCGTTTGGCTGTAGAACTCGCATTGTTGTTGATGGGTTTCTTCTTGCGGTCTGCTAGAATAGAACCCAAGCTCTTCTCGTCTTCCGACTCCTCTTTCTTCTTCACACGCTTCGCGTCCCCAGAGGGCATCTCTCTATTTCTCTGAATATGTGCAACTTACCGAGAGAATGGAAGAAATTTCAGAGAAAATAACGCCAAATAAAAAGGAGAATACAAGGCTCCGTTGGTCTCATACTTCAAAATTGGGAAAAGCGTTCGATTTGAACAACCCTTCTTGGAACCCTAACGCGGGAAGGTATGCCAGTTGATTGATCAGATTAGATGGGCCGTAAATGGATTGGATGGTTTCATTCTACCTGAGCCCCAATTTATCCTTATATGGGGGCCTACTAATTAAGATTGTAAAGGTAAGGATTTTTTAAGTAATGTTGTTTAAGAAGAAATCTATTTTTTTTTTTTTCTTTAAAAGAGTATTTACTAATAAGAAAATGAAGTTATTTTCAAGGAAAGGGAATATAGATTCACCACACTTCCCTTAATATTGTTTTATTTTGTCTGCAATTTCAAAATTATTTCAACTTTTAATATTTTATTTTTACTTTTTAGCATCATTTTTAAAAATGATATTTATTTAAAATAATTTTTCGTTACAATTTTTGGTAAATTCATAGAATGTGAATGATATTTGTTTCCCTTTCCTCTTCATTTTGATTAATTTTTAATTCATTTTCATATTAATTTTTATTACAAATTAATAAACACATCTATGAATCTTTTTTCTTTATGTTTCTTCAATAAAAAATTGTAATATATATTTTATTTTTACTTCAAATAACTCTATTACTTAATTATCAACCTGCTACACCTTTTCATTGATGCAAACATCTATTAGTTAAATTGGAAAATAAACTAAAATAATGAGAATGTGTTACGAGTTAGTGGGTATGGGTGGAGCTAGGGGTAACTGGGGTGGCCACAACTCCCACGCTTCGATAAATTTCTACTATTATATATAATAAATTTTATAATTTATGTATTTTATATGAATAAAAAAGATATTTAACCTCACTAGAATTATTAATATGAAAGTCAATAACAATATAACAATTAATCATGTAATTCATTTTTTTTTTTTTTTTGTCTTTTAAGAACACGTTATAATTTTCTAATCTCTTAATATTACTGCATAATTTAACATTCCATATATAATCAAATCACATATATTATTTATGCTATATCACTTTCTATTAAATAAAAAAATATTTTGCTTTATTTAAAGTCGATTTTTTTTTTTTTATAACATACAAATTTTGACTCTAATTATACTTATGCACTATTTTAATTATATATATTTTTACTTACTACCATGCAAGACCCTCCTTAGAATTTTTTTTCAAGCTACACGGCCCCTATTGGTGGGTAAAAAGCAGTGTTATTTCATGTAAAAAAGAAATATATATGATCAAATTTAATTAAAGGGAGGAAAAAAAAAATTTTGACAACAAATTTTGGACAAAAAATCTTAATGTTTTCAATAAATGGTGTGCACTTTAAAATTGTGTTTTTAGGATTTTTCGAGGTTTTTTCTTACAATTTTTGATTTATATCTATATATAAAAAGGAGAGTTGTCCCTCCTCTATTTATTTGAAAAAATTTTGTTTGATGACATATTTTCTTCTTCTTTTATTCTTCGTAACTTTCTCTTTTTTTCCTTTTTTGTTATTACTTTTTGGTATTTTTTGGTTTGAGATATAAATAATAAATATATAAAAGAGGGAGTTTGTTGACTTTTTTTTTTTTCTTCTTTTATTCTTTATGACTTTCTCTCTCTCTCTTTTTTTTTTTTTTTTTTTTTTTTGTCATAACTTTTTTGGTATTTTTTATTTTTAGATATAAATAATAAATATATAAAATAGGGAGTTTGTTCTATGAATAGTTGTTTTGTTTATTTTTGAACATAAAAAAATATTAAGTGGTCCATAATTAATCATATTTATATCTCTCTTATTTTTAGTTTTTTATTTTTATTTTAAATATTCATAAAAAAATATTAATTTTTATCTATTAGTTTATTTATCTTATTTATTTGTGTTTGATATTTCTATTTTTTTTATTTTATTTCTTATTTATTTGTATTTGATATTTAATTTTTTTTTGTTTTGTTTGAAATAAAAAGTAGAAGGCTAAAAAAAATAGTTGATAATCTATATAATCTGATACTATATTAGTAGACATGTGTTTTTTTTAATAGTATTATATGTATTAAGTTATTGTATATATTAAGTAATATATAATAAAAATGTAACTAAATTATATTAATTTAAAAAATAATTATTACATCTAATTTATAGAAAAAAAAAATTAAGTATCATGTTATCTTCAAGAAAAATATTCTTTACAACTAAGTATATACATGAGTATTAATTAAATATTTTTTTATTGTTCAATTTGAAATTATATATAACAATTTAATTAGTTAGTTTTATGATAATATTATCTATTTTAGAAACAGTTTGCTGAATAGTAAAATTTGATAGACATCAAAAGTTGAACAATTTAAATAAAATACGCCTTTTAATATCTATAATTTATTATGCATAATCTCTTACATTTTAAAAAAAATACATATGAAATAAATTCTACTTAAAAATAAAAAAAATTATAATTCAAATTTTAATAATAATTGAGTGAATATAAATTATATAAAAAAAAATACAAATGAGCACGTGCCACGTGTCCCAAAATTAGTAAATAAATAATATATGTGGGCCAAAATTTATAAAGCCACGTTTCATAATTTTTTTCGAAAATTGTTTTTATGTTTTGCAAAGCGTTTCAGAAATTTTGTGCAATTCTACACACTATTAAAAATAAATAAATAAAACATATGGAACGGATTAAAAACACACTATTAATTTTTATTTTGTATATAATGTTTTTTTATTTTTTAATAATTTTATAAATTATAAGAGTAAGTAGTCATTCTTTAAAATTAAAAGAGTATTGTATTATTTACTTAAAATTATAGGACTAATATAACATAAAATTTAAAAAATAATTATAAAAAAATTAAAATAACCAAATTATCCTTTAATTTTAGTTATGTGATACGCATGTGATTAATTTTTGACAAAAAATATACTAATTTGAGAATTTGAATAATAATAAGTACTAACTAAAAGATAAATATGAATACTATTAAGGTCATATGGTAAATAAATATATGGGGAAGTAGACTCACAAGTAGGTGGCATGACACGACACGATAGCACCATCCGAACACGACACGAATTTTTTTTAATAAGAATTGATCACTAATTTTTGTATGTTCTTAAAAGTTTTGTTATTTCTTACTATTATAAATAAGTAACACAAAAAAAATTCAAATAATTTTTTTAATGTGTCAACTAACACGAAAACACAACATGAATAACACGAACAAACACGACACGAACATGAACAAACACGATACGAACAAGACTAATACGACACTATTGACACCCCTGCTCACAAGTATCAGTCAACTGCTTTATTAATTTAAGGGTACTAGGTAGCTAAGGTGTTCCATCAAGCAAAATTCGTAAAATATGCCCATCTTATTTCATTTTAAGAGATCATCAGAGTTATCTGTTGTGTTGTAACTCATCTGGCTTCTAATATCAGGTTGCACTAATCGGAAATGCTTGATGCATGGGATGGAAGCCGCAGTTCGAAAGTGTGCCCGCTAAAGAGGATCCTGAACTCTGGCTGATACCATGCTTGAGATGACTCTCACAAGTCACAACATACTTTTTCGTCAAGTCTCTGGCTAATATCATTCTTAACAACCTCGGAGCTGCTCAACTGCATCCATATAATGCTGGCCTGAATATAAAGTCTCAACGGTATACACTGTATCAAAGGAGCTCGTTGCAGAGCAACTGCAATGGCATGGGACAGGCAGTCTGCAATTTGCTGGAAGATTTCTCATGGATAGAAGGAAGATTGTGGTCTTGCTTCACTATCCTTCCAGGATAAAATGATGAAGACGGGGCCATCTGCTGCTGCTGAGACAACGGTGCAAACTTGTGACCGACAGCTTCAAGGGCTGAAGGGGAAGGAGATAAAAGACCTTGGGCACATGGAAGGAATGGAGGAGGTTCTTGTTTAGCATTTTGCCAGTTTGTTAATTGAACTCTGCCTGCAGAAATTCCAACGGACTTGCACTGAGTAGACCAAAGGCGTTGTTGTTGTTGTGGCTGCTGCAGTTGATATTGTTGTTTAGTCACGACTGTTGGACTTGATGGAGAATCATAAAATGGATTGACATGACATGGAGGTAGTGGCATCTGGGCGTACAATTAGAGTCTCTTTAACAAAGTACAGAAAGTTGTTATGTAAGAATAATTTGAGTAGGATGCAGTGATAGCAAAGCCAAGTAGTCTTGGGCAGGAAGACTGTATATATATGGCTTAACTTAATGAGAATTGTCCCTAGGCAGTTCATTTAGTTTGGGAAAAAGCACTTTTACAAATATGGTTCCCTCTTAGCCTTGGGACTTCGGGATCTGTTTCCAAGGTTTATTGATAACTTATACTGCAGAGAGACTTTAAAACAAGAGAGGATCGAGAACTTTAAAATATGAAATAAAAAGAGAAGAGTTGCAAAACCTGTTGGGCTGAAGACAGAAGGTTGGCATATACAGGGTTACAGTGAGACTGGGGCAAAGAGAAGGGCATGTTCTTCTGAGGTTGCAATAGTGAAGGAAGGTAAGGTACTTGAATTTTTGAGATCCGTTCAAAATCAGTTCTAGTTCTACCAAAACTGTCACTAGCCTGCAGTGCACTGCTTCCGGCTGACATTGACAGGAATTCAGAACTCTGCCGGAAACAAGAAAACTATGAGAACAAGAATGAAAAAGAAATAATGTAATAATAACACGTTACCTGCTTCTGAGAAGTGCATCTTCCATATTTCGGAGCTGACACTGGCTGATCTTGATGGAATCTCCTTTTGGGGAGAAAACTATTCTTGGTTCTATTGGCATTTTCTTTAGCAACAGAACTACCTAAACGGCTAGCAGAAACAGCACCCGTGCTGTTTAAACCACTTTTCGCTCCATTTATTTTGTTAACTCCCAAAAGAACACCTAGCTTTACTTCTTGAGGTCTCATGCAATTTCGCTGTCCCTCGGATAAATGTAGAGTATGAATTAGATGGCTTATGTAGACATGAGCTGCACACCTCTTGTAAGATCTTCTACTAGTGGTAACTTCATATACCTGTAGAATTTATTGTCCAGTATTATACAACCACTCAAATTTTTGAATTGTAAGAGAAGTTTTGAAGAGATATAAGCAAAGTTTCTAGATCTACAAAAAACAAAACCTGCAAAACTCTGTTCACCTTTTGAGCCGAAGAACGATTTTTGAGTGAATTATTTTTTGATGCATCCAAGGAAGCATCCAGCCAAGCTGGATTTGTAGCAAAAGAGGACCTGAGATAACAAAATAAATGAGCAAGGAGTAAAAGAAGAATTAATGACTAAGATAATTCAAATTTAATATAAGAACCAAGTACAGAAGACAATTACTGCAAACTTGGGCCATCGGTTCCACCATACTGTGATGTGCTCGACTTCACGCCAGGCCACAATGTAAGACCTTCGAATCAAGAACAATGTTATGTCACACTATGAAACTACTGACAAATAAAAATAGATTTTGAAAGCAAACTAGAAGTATACCAATTTCCTTTGATTCCTTGACCACATGTTCTGGTTCTATTTGGCTGCCAACGGTAGTGGCCTACAAAGTACCAAATCTCAGTACCAATGACCAAACATAAATATTTTGTTTTACTCTTTCTTGCTTTTTTCTTACCAGAACCGATGTAATTTCCATCTTTCTCTCAACAATTGGAGTCTCCTTTCGCAGAAATGGTTTTACTCTAGATAGGACCAAAAACATGGTAAGTAAAATTATACAGTCCACCATTCTCTTTTAAAAATGATGCCTAAACCCTTATATGAGACCAAAAAAAATTAACAAGTAAAAAACCGAAATTATCATCTTAAACATACTCTAGATTAACTATAAAAGCAGAGTGGATTACGCACCCAGAATCCATGTTGAGGTTAGAAGGAATGAAGAAGTTAACCATATCACATTCCGGCTTCATATCACACCGTACACTCATACAGGATGTGAGATTTATTGGAGCAGCAGAATAATATGATTTTATACATAGTTTCTTGTTCTGTGACAAAGCAGGGTCCTCACCCTTGATCTCAATAGAAGAATCATTTTTGGCAGTTTCAACTAATCTCTCCATACTAGATGAGGGATTGACAGCCTCAAAATTTGCCAAAGAGCAAATTGAGCTCAAGCCAAGTTTATCAACTGCAAAGTTCAGAGTACCACGCGAATTTTAAAAAAAATGTAAAAAACAGGGAGCATTAGTGTAAAGAAAATATGAATACCTTCAGCTTTTGCTAACTGGCTTTCCTTTGACTTGGGCAAAGTTGAACCATTTGCTTCAACAGATTCATCATCAAGTGTGGGCTTATGTTCGCCATCATTGTCGGCAAACAATCCAGAAGCCAAAGCATACAAGGTCTTCACAACTTCCTCTTCATCTTTTGTTATTGTCGGAGATTCAGTTTGTCTTGGGGAGCTGTCTACAACTTGTTTCTTCAAAATGAATAACAAGCTTATGAATCAAACTTCATAATTAAGAGGACAAAAAAACACTAGAAGGCATAGTCAAAGTACCATGCATGGTCTAAACTTCTTAGCACAGTCCATCTTGGGAGATTCTATGTCAGTTGTATGGTTTAACTTTTTTAAATCTGGCAACGGAGGAGATATAGATTCGCGATTGCGCTTCTTCATAGCTGTCAAATACAAAAGCTACAGTTTAAGCAACAATATTTAACTTCCTCAACTAATACATAGCACTTTCTGATCTCACCAACAACAACAACAACAACAACAAAAACACTTTTCTGATTCATTGAATGTACAAGTATGGCTTTAGAAAAAGCAAACGACAAAAGGGAAAGAGACAGACTTCAAACGTTTTAACTTAATCCTAAAGAATAAAGCATTAGCATAAAATGAAAGGACAAAAAAACATTAAAAAGAATCAAGACCCTGAAACAAAAGACGTAGCATCTATTATTTAAACTAAAAGAAACAAAATCCACAGAATCTTGTGTACAGAGAAAAATGGGTATATCAAGAGAGAGAGAGAGAGCAAATGCTCCAGATTTACTACAAAATAAATTTTTTTTCCAGAAAATCCATCCTGAAAAACGTATTTTAAGAAGCAAAATCCACTCATGGCTCAAAACTCAAAAGACACGGTCAGAATTTTTTTTTTAAGAAAATGCCAAAAATGAAAATTCAGAGACTCCACTTTTATGAATTATACTTCAATATAAAAGTTTCATTCACATCCCACATACCTGACCGTAGCTTTCTGGGAACAGAGGAATGATTAATGCCATTGTAGTCATCAAAAAACTGCAGCGAAAAATTAAATAAAATATCAAAAATTCAAACTAAAATTAAATCAAGGAAGGTAAATCCATGAATTCAAATATGCTACTGTTGTCTTGAAGATTGGCTATAGAAAAACAACCAACCTTATTCGGAAGCTTAAATCTCTGGCTGGAACCAACACTATGAAGGTAATCTTCTCTTTCGGATGCACCACAACCCATTTCGAAGTCTTCGTAGCTCACACTCGCTCTACCAACAGACCTCAATCTTTTGAGACTTTCTTTCTTCAATTTTGCAGAGCACACAGAGTTCCCACCAATACCATCTAAACCTTCAGGATAAAAAATTCAGCTAAATATAACAAAAGCAACAAAACAAAATAACCCACTAAAGGTGATGACAAGAGACACACATTTTAATTTATCTGCAAAA
Source organism: Elaeagnus macrophylla (assembly GCA_029378325.1). Taxonomy (NCBI): domain Eukaryota; kingdom Viridiplantae; phylum Streptophyta; class Magnoliopsida; order Rosales; family Elaeagnaceae; genus Elaeagnus; species Elaeagnus macrophylla. Next base: position 10,441,847 of record CM055649.1, on the reverse strand, counting down.
TTCTTATCAATAACAGAGGAAAAATACACAGAAAGGACAAAAACCAGATGGGTTTTTGTTTCTTTGCTGGGAGCAAAAATATAAGAAAAATAAAAATAAGGAAATTACATGGAATTAGACCAGAAAAGAACTCAAGTAAATATACCAGTTACGAACTTGTCTTCAGAATGCTTGAACCGACTCGCACCACGCCTCACATCTCGACGTTTGTCCATTTATGCACTAACAACAACGATACCAACATCAGGAAATGAAAGCGGCTTGGATGGTTCAGAATCGACCACACCCAATCTTAGTAAACGCCACAATAAGCTAAACCCATGTCTTATCAATGTATCTCTTCAAAATTTGAGCTCCTTCAGTTACAAAAGGACAAAAATAACAACTCAGAAGAAGAATAAAAGCATTAAAAAATATAGTGCAAGGATATTTTATCTGAATGCGTAATGAACCCAGAATAGCGAAGATAACGAAAGTGTATCAGAAAAACATGGAGAAAGATTAGGAGGAAGAGAGTGAATTTTTGGTGTAGCTTTTGCCGAAAAGTGGCATTTGGGTTCTTCAAAGAAAAGAAAGATCAATTTAGTTGCCACATATCTCTCCGTTTCCTTCTCTCTTTCTCATTCTCTCTGAGAGTACAAGAGCAGAGCTCGGAAACATCTCGCCGGTCAGAAAAAATAGCCAGCTCTTATAGAGAAAACTAAACTAAAAGTGAAAATTCAAGAGATTGTAAAAAGAAAAAGAAGAAAGCACGAAAAGTAATGGGCTCCTCGTGTTCAGAGAATCAGGTTCTTCGTGATTAAAGCACAGACAGAGAAATTTAAAAAATATATTGAAAGAAAAAGATGGATCACAAAAACGCACACTTCCGTACTTCAAAGCGACTATTCAGAAGGGAAAGATAAATAGAGTAGATCACCATTTAAGAAAGCCATTAGTGTTGGAATCTGGTAGACCCAAATTTTAATGGAAGGTTATGTATCACTGAGTCCTTTCACGTATCCCTTTATTCAAACCTTCAAAAGATTGATACCCAATTTTTTCAGATAAAAAAAAAAAATACCCATTTGAGTTAGTAGAGATAAGATTGAAATTTCTGAAAGGAAAATTTTATTTTATACCAGAAACTAAAAGGCAAAGTTCGACCACCAAGTTTCATGAGTAAATAAAGCCTTGGTTCAAATGTAAAGCTCTTAAGAATTAGCTACAATTTCCCATTTCTATTGAAAAAATTAATAAGAAATTTCAGTTAATTATACTCGGTGCCTTCCACAGACGGAAAAAGAAAAAAAGAAAGTGGAGTTTTTAGCTGCTAATGCAAAACGGCAAGTATCTTCTTCTCTCTATTTGCTCACTTTATTTCCCCCCTTCTCTCTTCACGTCGTTCCAAGAATCAAGATCAAGGCTTTTCAGTGCAGACAGTTATGGGCCACCACAGCCGTTAGATCATTCTGTAACGAAAATTTCTTTTATTGTATATTTCTTATTAATATTATATTTATTGATTTCTTTATACCTTTAACATATATATATATATATATATATATATATATATATATATATATATATATATATAATAAAAGATGCAGGTTATAAAAATCTTTTATATTATATTATTTAATATTTTAAAATATAAACAGTATTGTTTAATTTTTTAATTTTCAAAAAAAGTTAATTAAAAATAAAAATATATTATTTTAATAATTTTTTAATTAAATATTATTTTTAAATTAATATTTTAATATTAAAATATTAAAATAATATAATTTATTGGTATTAAAAAATTATTAAAATTATGTATTTTATAACTCATTTTTTTAATTAAAAAATCAAATAATACTATTTATAATTTAAATGATTAAATATCTTTTTATAAAAAATAAAATAATTCAATTCACCACATTCTATATGCAAAAATCTATCATGGCAACAGATAAAAAATTATTTATTGTTGAAACTAATAGCATGATAGAGAAGAGAAAATGTAAAAGATTAATAATAGTTCATATTGAGTTTATTTTTAGAAAAATGCTTTTTATGGGAAAACACTTGAAGCACTATCAATCTACTAAATATTAATTGTTTTCATAAATTTAAAACCAATGTCACATTTAGTTTGCTTTGTTGGTGATGTATAAAAATTATTTATTTTTATTATAATTTAATAAATACAAAAATTAAAATATTACTCCTAAATTTATTAAAATTAATCTATTATATTAAATTTCCTAAATTTATTAAAATTAATCTATTATATTAAATTTTATTAAATAAATTTTTTGTTTATTTTAATAATCATTCACCACATACGTGATAAGTAATGGAGGGTAAGATAAGTAAAATTTTTACGTAATTTTTTTATTTGATATTTTTTTACTTTTCAAATAATTTATTAAAAAAATTATTTAAATTAATATTTAATATATTTTTATATTTTTCTTACATTTAAAAATAAAAATATATATATTATTTTTCTTCCGCATAATTTTATAATTAAAAATTTAAATTACATAAAATATCATGTATTATTTAGATCAAAATGTTTACATAATGTTACAATTTTGATCATCAAGACTAAATGCATATTTGACAAAATTTTACGATTAATAAAATATTTAATTTTATGTAGCACACATAAATAAAACTTTTAAAAATAATTATTATTGTTTATAAAAAAATAAATTATGTGTATACTTTTAATTAATTATATTTCTTATTATTTAACTTTAAATATAAATTACGAGACATTTTAATAAACCACTTGCCACTTGCCACTTGCCACTTGCCACTTGCAATTGGAATAACATACCACCTCGTACATAGAATAATTTCATTAATATTTCGTAACCTGCCACCGTATACACTGAAATACTACTTATAAAAAATATTAAACACACATATATTTATGATATTTTTATACTAACTTCAATAACTTGTATCAATATATAAAAATTAAATTATTTATCTAATTTTAACACTTAATACAATATAAAAAAGAACTAAGGTACAAAACAAGTGATATTGCATTTCTCATGCTGTTATATATTATAAATTTATAGGTAACTAAATATTAAAAAAAAAATAAAATTAGTAAACTAAAGTGTAGATTGAATAAAAATTAGAGAATTATAAATATTATTTAGCCTGTAGTACAAAGCTAGGTAAGGATGGAGTTTGTATTCACCATTTTATTTTTTGAAATTATATATCTCATTTTAATGAAGATACAATGTTTTATATTTTAATTTTTTTTAATAAATTTAGTTACATAAAACTTAAAATAATTCTAAGTAATGCATTATATATTATATATTTTATCTTTAAATTATATTTTTATTCTTTTAAAAAATCAATAATTGTTTTATAAAAACTATTTAAATTATTTACTAAAATTCAAAATCATATAATTATTTTATAATTTATTCTTATTACTTCAAATTAGTTTGTAACAAAATTTTATTAATGTTATTTAGTATAAAAAAATTATGTATTTATTGTTACGTATTTTAATTTTTCTTCTTGTCATATAATATTATTTATTAGCTTGAATTTTTTTTTCTTTTCATCAAAATATATTTATTATTGAATAATTTTTTTTATAATTTTTCTTTTATAATAAAAATAAAAAATAAAAAAATTAATTAAAAAATAATAATTTTAATACTACTCGAATCTTTAATATGTTTTTGTTCCCTACTAAAAATTCTTGCTTTATATACCGATAAAGATTTTAAGTATTGATAAAAATCAAATTCAATATTAGAGACCAGAAACAGGGAGGAGGTCTCCGACCCTACCCCGTTCTACCATATTGAAAATTATGGATTCGATTCTCTTTGATCTAGAGAATGGTAGAGAGAATCCCCACTCCTCGATCATGTTTACTGCATGTTCATAAGAACGAAGAATGCTTATAATATATAATTATAACATGCGGTAAAAACATAAAAAAAAAAAAAAAATATAAGAGTAATTCACTTAATAATCTAGAAGACTTACAATTTTCAATTTTAAATCAAATGTTAGAATCACATTAAATATCTCTAATATAAAAAAATTGGATTTTTTTGTTGTTGATAAATTATGTTTTATAAACCAAATCTACATATCCTCAACTTAATGATTTGTGTTATATTTAAGAACTATTTAATTTTTGTTATTTTGTTAATAAATATAAATTTAATATATCACATAAAACTAAATTTCATTATATGTTACATTTATGGATAAAATGAATAAAAGTTTAAATGTAATAGAGATATTTTTTAAAAAATTAAAAGATTAGGAATAAATTAATTTGTCTCTCTCTCGCTCTTTTTTTTTTTTTTTATTTATAGAACCGGTCCAATCTGGAGACATAAAACATAGGTTTCCCAAAATTATTTACTTTCGAAGAAAATTTTGATATAAGACACAATAATTAATATGAGTATAAATATATGTATAAATTTACGTACATTTAATATTGTTCATGACTTATATCAGGATCAGAAAATGAGAAACTTCAAACATTTATGACTCCAAGTTAAATACTAACTTGATGTTAAACCTAAATGGAAACAAATAGTCTAGCATTAACTAACTTGTAGAAGCCAAAACGTCAAAAGCCTTTCCAATTTTACACTTCCCTCACCAACGTTATCCCAAGATCACAAACTCAAGGATTAGACAATAAGAGCAATTGACACCATTCTCATATTCAAGCTATTCGTGAATGGGTTTTGCCGTTCTTTAATAGAGTAAGGTTATACGCTTATACCACTCCAGAGGGTAAGCGCAGAACAAGTTGTCCACCAACAAGGCTGCATTAGTAGCAAATTTAAAAAAAAATGATCAGAACATACCATAAAGATGACATATTTGCTAAGCAAAAGTACCTACCTTTTGACATAATAGTAGCAAAAATCTGCAAGAATAAAAGTCTGAACAATTTCTGAAAGGAGTACCATAGACGGCCACAACCCATAACCCAAAGCCGTCAGTAAGCGTCCTCGAGTATCCAATACCTAAGTCAAAAAAGCGATTTAACTCTTAGATGAACCATGCTGTTGATTAATTTACAATAAGAAAATGCATCTGAAAAGCAGAAAACAAAAGGGATGGAGAAATTGCTGAGATATTATGCATTTGTTGCAATAGAATGTACAGATGCTTCCCAAGAGAAAGATCTCATAAAGCAGAAAAATAGATCACAAATCTGTAAAAACTCTTGATCCTTGCCAAAGAAAGCCAAACTTAAGGGCCTTTAGTTTTGGATTTTTTAGCAAGTATTGCTCATTTGATACAGAAATATTTATATTTCAGATGCAATTAATGACTTCCTTGTCTAGACTCCCTGTGAAACTATGTATGAGGGCAAATGCAAGTTGCCCTAAAGAGAAACAATGCAAAGGAAATATGATCATTTCACAAATTCCAAGTACATGTCCGTGTGATGATAAAAGTACATTTCTCAACAAACGTGTAGCACAGAAATTACAGTAAAGAAATTAAAAGGTCATTATCAAACCTGGAGAACCCAATGTGCACAACTCAAGAACCTTGCTACACCCAGTGCAAACACATAATGAGCCGTAAAAGGTTCGACAATCTGAAAATTTCATGAGAAAGGAAGCATGTTTACAGGACATAATTGTATAAAGATAATCGAAACATTTCCTTTTCTTCTTTTCATTTCTGAAAGAAAATAGATCAGAAGATTATTGTTTATTGGTTTCACCTATGCAAGTATGCATGCTTAATGCTCTAACTAAAAAAATTGTTAAACTTTACCAGAGCAACTAAAAGCTATTTAGCATTATTCATTTTATTTTACCTTTGTGTTCTGCATGACCCGGAGTTGTGGTAGAACTGAAACAGCTTCCAAATAAACACAGAAAGCCCAGCAAATTCTGTTGAAAATATGATGTCGTGTAGAGGGATGGATAACTAGAGAGAGCACAGCACAAGGTATAACCTAAATTGAGGTCACAAAAAAGCACAAAGTAAACTTTGAAAGACAAAATCTAGTAAAACTAAAATAATGTTATTTGTTTCTTTTATCCATTTCTTTTCTTCCTCTTCCCCTATAGTGCCTCAAGAAAATGGGAGTTGTAAAAATGTAAATTAAATGAAAAGTACAAGCTTTACAAAAGCCGTCTAAAGTAACAGTACTTCTGCCATACAATTATCATTCACTCCGGCTGCAAGCTACTACAAACATTTTGGGTTCTTGTCAATTTTCAGGGGTTTGAACTAGCTAATTATAACCTTGATTGCTATAGACCGCAAATAAACTTAATGAAGCAAAAAAGCTTTGATTAAATAAAAAATAAAATGTTTAGCAAAAAAATAACAAATCAGATAAAATGCCTCCCTCCCAAAGTCCGTTTCCCTCCAAGATTTTTAGGTCGAGATAAACAGAACATAGTGATCCTGATGATATTATATATGAAAACCAAACAGGCAGCTTTACATGCCAATACTTGCAGTATGTAAGCTAAAACCCACTTGAACAAAACAAAGGGCATGGTACCATTTTGTAAATACTCAAGAGCTAAGGCCCAAGACTCATTACAGACAAATTAAAACAACTGAAGGCAAATGCGTACTTACCACATAATAACTGGCAAAGTTGTCTTTGTCTTCCATGTAACTGGACTTCAGTATGAAACGAATCATATAAATAACCCAAAGAGTTGTAACCAACGTAGCTGTGTCAAGTATGGTGTGCATATCATATTCCATAACAAAACTGCAATATAGTCTAGCAGCTAGAAACATAGCCGTAAGTTCCTGTGACTTGAGTGAAAGTCCTGCAGTCAGGTTAAATATTGTTATTAGATAACAAACTTTTCTTCAAACAAATACCAATAATGTCAACCAAGAACAGCAATGAGGAATGTTAGAATATAAACTATGTGCCCTACTTGTATGACATGTAGCTTCGTATGACCATAATTATACGACCTATGTTGTATGATCTACTATTTATAAGTTGACCTAAAAAGATGTCCTGATTGTCTAGACCATTCAAATATGACTTGAATGGCATGACCAGAGAGCTCATGATCAGAAGATAAGAACTTCGGAAATATTGTCCAAACCATTGAAGTATGACCTAAATGGTATGACTTTGATAATACGACCTATGGGTTATGATATGAAGATGAAGACTTCAGGTAGATCATATCGCCATATATGACCTGAAAATGAGGACTTTAGGTAGATCATATCGTCATATATGACCTGAAGATGAGGACTTTAGATAGATCAAATTGTCATGTATGACCTAAAGATGAGAACCTCATGCAAATCATATCGTCATGTGTGACCTGAAGATAAGGACTACTGGTAGATCATATCGTCATATATGACCTAAAGATGAGGACCTCAGGTAGATCATATCAATATGTATAACCTGAAGATGAGAACTTCGAATATATCAGATCATCATGTATGACCTAAAAATGCGAATTCAGGTAGATCATATATGACTAGAAGATGATGACCAGGTAGATCATATCATCATGTATGACCTGAATATGACGACTTCAAATAGATGATATCATGATGTATGACCTGATTAAGACTAGCGAAATTTTCAATTCTAACATCCGACAAGTTCAGTTCTGACAGTGAGTACACATGTCTGACATTGTACATAAATGTCAGACTTGGTTACATCTATTGTACTATGACACATGTATATTTATATATATATATATATATAACTCTCATTGGGGGCTTAGCATTCAATGCTAAAAACCTTAGTGTGAGGAGAATTATAAACATAACAATGAAACCTTGGGCTATCCCACTAAAGCTTTAACAATGAAATCAACGGTACATTATATTATTATATGTACAATGCATGAGATAAAAATGTACTAAAACAAGGAAATAAAATTAAAAGCAAACAGCGTTTTAAATATAATGGAGTCTCAGTTTGCTCCAATCGGTTGAAAAGAACCCAAGAAATACCCCCGGACCTCCAAGAAATAAAAACGTCAGCTCAAGAAGCATAAGGATCAATCAAACGGACATTGCACTTTCAAGTAAGTAAATTTTGTAGAGATTGGCCCTCAGGAAAAATCCCTAAATTTTAAATTAGAAATCTTCCCAATTCCATACATAGAAATCCCTAAACAAAACCCGGCTTTCCAACTATAAGTTACCAGCACAAGTTTTCTCCTTCATAAGCTTGTAAATGAGGACGGAGATGCCAATGGCATGAGCAGCCTCGGCGGCGACGAAGAGGTTGTCGTGGTCGTGGACAACCATTCGCAGGAAAACGAGCGCTGCCATGGCGGAAACAACCGCAATAAAAGCTTTGATCGTAGGGGGTTGTTGCCGAACCCATGTCGATACGGCGTGGATCGGCTTCTTGGGTGCCTTCATTTTGGTTTTTTTTCTTTCTCTGATCTCTCTCAACCAGTTTTGCAGGTATCGAATCGAAATAAATAGCCGTTTGAGTCTTCTGAGAAAGGTTAAAACAACAGATATGGGTAGACTGGTCATTTGAGAGGGTCTCTATGGAAATTTTTTCGTTTGGAGTTGGTTTGGGCGGTTAATGTGATCAGATTAGATGGGCCACCCAACTACCAATTTTGAAGGGTTTTATTTTATATATTTTTTTTATAACAATTTTGAAGGGTTTTAACTTTTAAGCATGCTTTTATCGTAATATTTAGAGTCGTAACAAAAATATTCTTTAATTTGTTAAAAAAAAATATATTCTTGATGTTTAATTTCATTTACATTTAAGTTATTATAGTCATTTTTTTGTTGATAAAGTTAGATTTTTAATAATATATTTAATTATAATTTTTTAATAACAATTGTTAAAATGATATAAATGTTAATAGAATTAAATATTTGAATATTTTTACAACAAATTAATGCTAAAGATATTTTTGCTACCTTTCTCAACATTATGAACATAAAACAAATATAAATATATATATATATATATATATATATATAGAAATTATAAAGAGTTAAAATGAGACTTTTTTTTTTTTTTTTTAATTTATGTTTTTAAATTATCAATCTCTCAACCAACAGATCCTTATTAATTTATGACCTTTTTTTTTTTTTTTTTTTTTTTTTATGTAAGTTTTGTTGGAAGATGAATGCTGTAGATAGCTTTAAGAAGTTTGGAAGATATAAGAAAATAAAGTTAGTTTGGAAAAGATGATACTTGTTATTAAATTTCAAATTTTGGCTTGGTACAAAATGAGCAAGACCACTCCTATTTATACTAAAAGCTTATCCTAACCAATGGTTAGGATTTTGCCAACATTCTCTTAATTAATGGTTATAATTTACCTACTAAATTTTTCTATTAAATTATTCAATTCTTTAGAATTCTCTACTACTTTCTCTTCTTAAAATATCTAGATATTTTCTAAAACAATTCTAGAGCATTATTTCTAGAATTTGGGCTCTTTGGACTTTAACATTTTAATAGACACTTGAATTATACAACACCTAATATAATTTGGGTCAAATCAAGTTTATTTCCAACACCCCCTCTTAAACTTGATTTGTCATTCCAAGCAAGCTTCTCAACTTAATAAATTATTCATGCTTAAGTGGCTTGGTGAAGATGTCAGCAATTTGATCTTGAGACTTCACGTATTTCACTTGTACATCCTTTCTTGTGATGCACTCTCTTATATAATGGTAGCGAGTATCAATATATTTACTTCGATCATGAAACACTAGATTCTTTGTCAATGCCATAGCAGATTTATTATCAACAAAAATCTTAGTTGACTTTTCTTGTGGCCATCCCAGCTCTTTTAACAAATTTCTTAGCCATATCCCATGACAAACATATGATGTAGCAGCTACATACTTAGCTTCACAGGTTGATAGAGTGACTATTGGTTGCTTCTTTGACATCCAGGTGAAGGCAGTATCTCCCATGAAGAACACAAAGCCTGTAGTACTTTTTCGATCATCAACATCTCCAGCCCAATCGCTATCACTATAACCAACAAGCTTGTAATCATTTGTTGTTGAATAGAACAAGCCAAAGTTGATTGTACCTTTGAGATAACGAAGAATTCTTTTAGCAGCTTTGAAGTGAGTAATGGTTATATTCTCCATGTAGCAACTTATTAGTACTGTAGCATAGAGAATATCAGGTCTTGTGCATGTCAAATATCATAGACTGCCAATCAAACTCTTGAAGAGTGTCGTATCCACCTTTTTTGCTTCATCGTGTTTTGATAGCTTACGACCACACTTTATTGGTGTAGTAATTGGCTTGCAATCATCCATTTTGAATTTTTTGAGGATCTCCTTTGCGTAGCTTTCTTGTGAGATCAAAATTTCATCTTCTTGTTATTTTACTTGGATGCCAAGATAATAAGCCATAAGTCCAATGTCAGTCATCTCAAACTCTTTTGTCATTGCTTTCTTGAATTCTTCAAACATATTTGGATTATTCCCTGTGAAGATCAAGTCATCCACATACAAGCGTACGATCAAGACATCTCCTTCTTTGATCTTGACATAAAGTGCATGCTCATGTGGGCATTTGGTGAAATCATTCTGTTGCAGGTACTTATCAATTCTGCTATTCTACGCCCTTGGTGCTTGCTTCAGTCCATAAAGAGCCTTCTTTAGTTTAAAGACTTTATCTTCTTGTCCTTTTACCACGTAGCCCATCGATTGATCAATGTAGACTTTTTCCTCGAGAAATCCATTCAAGAAGGCAGATTTCACATCCATTTGATGGATCTTCCACCTATTTTGAGCTGCTAAAGAAATGATTAGTCTTATTGTTTCTAGGCGAGCAACTGGAGCAAATATCTCGTCATAGTCGATGCCAGCTCTTTGTCTATATTCTTTTGCAACTAGTCTGGCCTTGTATCTTTCAATATTTCCCATTGCATTTTTCTTTGTTTTGTAGACCCACTTGACGCTAATAGCTTTATGCCCTTTTGGAAGTGAGACAAGCTCCCACGTATCATTTTTTGTGATTGATTTAATCTCTTCATCCATAGCATCTCTCTATTTCTTGTTTTGCACAGCTTCTTGAAAATTTACAGGTTCACAATCAGCAAATAGACAGAAGAGTGTGAGATCTTCTGTCCTTTTAGTGTCCTCGTAAATTTCTTCTAGATTCCTTGCACGTGAAACGCTTCTTTCATTTAAAAATGATGGTGGTGAGCCTCCGATAGTTGTTGGTGGTGAGCCTCCAATAACTGTTGTTGGTGAAGTAGGTGGAGTGGATGACTCTTGTTGCACTTCTCCTAGTTGCTCCACTGACGATTGCTTATCTTATTCAAACTGAGGAAAGAAGTTGAAATCATTTGTATAGGATCCAAAATTCCATTCTCCTTCTTCATCAAATGTCACATCTCGACTAATAACAATCTTTTTATTGCTCGAATTGTACAACTTGTAGCCCTTTGAGTTAGCATCATAGCCAATGAAAATGAAACTTTCACTTTTATCGTCTAGCTTCGTTCTTCTCTCATCCGGTACATGAACATGGGCTATATACTTCCAAAAAATTTCAGATGGGAAATGTCGGGCTTTCTTCCGCTCCGTGCCTCTTGAGGTGTCTTTCCCCAAACACTTCTTGTTGGAGATCGATTGGAGAGGTAGACTGCACATGCTACTGCTTCAGCCCAAAATTCCTTTGGCAATCTTTTACTTTTGAGCATGCTCCGTGCCATATCGAGGATTGTCTTGTTCTTCCTTTCTGCAACTCCATTTTATTGGGGGGATCTTTGAACAGTTAGAGGGCGTCGAATTCCATTTGCTTCACAAAATTTTAGGAACTCCTTGGAAGTGAATTCTCCACCTGGATCGGATCTCATAGCCTTGATCTCTCGTCCACTTTCTTTTTCAACTGCAGCTTTAAACTTCTTGAAAACTTTAAAAACTTCTGACTTTTTCTTTAAGAAATACACCCACGCCTTTCTTGAGAAATCATCTATAAAGAGAAGAAAATAATTACTTTTACCGAGAGAGGTTGGCTTGATTGGTCCACAAACGTCAGTATGTATGAGCTCGAACGGCTTTTGGGCTCTTGAGTTTGACTCCTTTGGAAAACTTTTCCTGAATTGTTTTCCAAGTAAACATCCTTCGCAAAGTTGATCAGGTTGATTGATGGAAGGTAGTCCTCTTACCATGTTCTTCTTGGATAGCAAGTCTAAGCCACCAAAGTTTAAGTGCCCATATCGAAGATGCCAAAGCCAAGATGCATCTTTGTAGCAAGTTTTAAGACACTTTGCTACATCGTTTTGGATGTTAAGCAAGAACATCCTATTCCTTGACATTGGCACCTTGGTGATCAAATTACTTGTATTATCTCTTATTGAAAGACTACCATCTTTCATATGAATATCATAGCCTTTCTCTAAGAGTTGACCTAAACTCAAAATATTGTTTTTCATATTGGGCAAATAGTAGACATTTGAAATAAATTGTTGTCTACAATTCTTCAATCGAATAAGAATTTTACCTTTGCCTTTCACTGAAATTTTAGACTCATCACCAAAGGAAATATTACTGCTTACTGATTCATTGAGCTCCATGAACATGCTTCTTGTTCCACACATATGGTTGCTTGCACTGGTGTCAAGATACCAAGTGTTATCTTGTTTTTCATCATTGCCTTTATATGCTAGTAATAGAGTCTCATTTTCTTCTCTTTTAACTTCCGCATAGTTGACCTTTTCTTCAAATTTAGTTTTGAGAGCTCTACAATCTGAAGCATAATGTCCAAATTTGTGACAATTATAACATTGAACTTGAGATTTTTCATACCTTGGGTTTGAATTTCCTCTTCCACATCCTCTTGTTGAGCTTTCTCCTTTCTCGTAGTTGTTGTTGGAAGTATTGGAGTTGTAATGCCAACCTTGTCCACGACCATGACCTCTTCCTCATCCTTGACCTCGGCCTCTTCCACAACCACGGTTGTTTCTATCATAACCTTTAACTTCTTCTTTCTCCTTGAGTTGCATTTTGAAGAGTTGTTCAGTGATCTCTTGCTTCTTCTTATGCTTTTCTTCATAAGCTTGTAAGGACCCTATTAGTTGGTCGATAGTCATCTCCTCCAAATCTTTTGTTTCCTCTATTGTCACCACAATATGCTCAAAGTTTTGATCTAATGAGCGGAATATCTTCTCTATGATCCTTACATCTTCTAGTTTCTCACCGTTTCTTTTCATTTGATTAGAAACGGCCAAATTCATACTTTTTCATATGTAAAGCTTCGAATTCACATCTTAATGTTTGAAGACGTACCTTCTTGACTTGTTCAGCTCCCTTGCAAGATGTTTGCAACTTCTCCCATGCTTCCTTAGCAAATGTTGCACTTGAGATCTTCTCAAAACCATCATCATCTAAAGCTTGATAGATGAGATAAAGAGCTTTCTTGTCTCTCTTTCTTGAGTCTTTTAAACTATCCTTTTGAACTTGAGATAATGTAGCTTCATCTTGTGGCTCATTGTATCCTTTCTCTACAACATCCCAAACATCATGTGCACCTAACAGAGCCTTCATCTTAATACTCTAATTATCATAGTTGCTTTTGTTGAGCATAGGAACTTGAAATGATGCCATACTACCAGCCATATCTTTATATATAATTATAATTTTAAATTTCTGACTGCACAGATGAATTTAGAATACCAAAATACCTTAAGAGGGTCTTGAACTCGTCTCAAACTCGGTCCAACTCGGTTAAACTTGGATTGACTCGGTAATTTTGTGCAGCAAACTTCCAACGGAGCGTGAGGGAGCGTCCCAACTCCGATCAGGATGATTTTTTTACCGTCGTGTTCCTCTCATCGAGAGCTTCGATTTGATATGCTATAGTGATATGTTTGGCACCAATTTACTGGCTCTGATATCACTTTGTTGAAAGATGAATGCTTTAGATGGCTTTAAGAAGTTTGGAAGATATAAGACAACAAAGTTAGTTTGGAGGAAGATGATACTTGTTATTGAATCTTAAATTTTGGCTTAGTACAAAATGAGCAAGACCTACTAAAAGTTCATACTAACCAATGGCTAAGATTTTGCCAACATTCTCTTAATCTAATGGTTGTAATTTACCTACTAGATTTTTCTATTAAATTATTCAATTCTTTAAAATTCTCTACTACTCTCTGCTACCTTCTCTTTTTAAAATATCTAGATATTTTTTAAGAAAATTCTAGAGCATGCTTCTAGAATTTGGGCTCTTTAGACTTTAACATTTTAATGGACACTTAAATTATATAACACCTAATATAATTTAGGCCAAATCAAATTTATTTCCAACAAGCTTGTTCTTGCGTTTTTTTAGTAACAATGATTGCAGTAACAATTTTAAGATTTTTTTTCTCAAAATTAACTACGTTTTATTATAAAAAAAAATGAATTAAGTTTGTAATATATATACCTAACACATTTCAGGAGTCCAAAACATATTTGTAACATATTCATAATGTTTACTTCATTATTAATTAACTTTTAAATAGATCATGTATAATCATGCACGTGACTATTTTTAAATTTTTTGATAAATTTGTATTTTTAAAATATATTTAAAATATTTATATTATGCTACAAAATAGGCAATCATTAACTTACGTGCACTACATAAATAAATAAAGAAAAACAACAAAATTAGCACTTTTTATATTCAAACTTATACTTTCACAATTAAAAATAATGACTAATATATTATTTTTCTTTGAACACCCATTCAATTATAATTGAATGACGAAAATTTAGATCCGTTTAATATTTGACGTTCAAATTAAACATTCAATATTATTGGAAGTGCTAGTTTTGTTACTAGGTGAGATTTTTAGTAATTTTCCAATAAATAATGTGTTGTTATCTTAACATTTTAAGAGTATTTTAAGTAATTTTTTAGTTAAGTGTGTTTGATAACATTTTTTAATTTTTTTTCTTCATATTTTAAGGAATTATTGTAAAAGTATGGAATGATTTATAAATCTTCAAAATTAAAATTTTTTTGATTCAGATTTTCATTTTTATTAAACATTTTTTTGGAGATAAAATCAAGTTTTATAACTTTTGTACGTATAAATATTTGAAATTTTTTTGATTAAAAACTTAAAATTTGAAAGAAAAAAAAAAACAAAAACTTTCTTTATTTTCAAATTTTAATCATTTTTTTAATACTTATACATTAAAAAATTAAAAGACTTAATTTATTTCTTCTAAAAAAAGTGTTTGGTCAAAATAAAATAAAAAATTGAATAACCTTATATTTTGGTAATGATTCTTTAAAAATATAAAAATTAAAATAATGAATTATTATCAAGTATAATTAATTAAAAAATTATTTTTAAAAAAATTAAAAATTAAGAATCAAAATAATTTTTAAACCTAATTATTTTTAGAAACAATGACTCCGACTTAAAGTTGAAAAAAAAAAAAAAAAAAAACCTTCACTTCACTTGCCACCACCCTCATATATAGGATATACTACACACCATCATTAAGGTGGTATAATTTCACTCATTCGAAACACAAGTTGGCTGCTTTCTTGAAAAAATTATAGTTTGTAAGGTGTGATTCAGAAATCTCAGAACAATGTCGTCCTCAAAGAGGATAGTTTTCAAGAGCTCCGACGGAGTGATATTTGAGTTGGAGGAAGTGGTGGCTAGGGAGTCAAAGACAATAAGGCACATGATTGAAGACGATTGCGCGGATAATACGATACCTACTCCGAATGTGACTGGCAATATCTTGGCCAAGGTCTTTGAGTATTGCAAGAAACACGTCGATAACAAATCCAATTCCACGGATGAAAATCTTGAACAATGGGATCAAGAATTCATCAAAGTCGATCAAAATACACTCTACGATCTCATCATGGTTTGTCGCTCTTTCTTTCTTTTAATTGTTTTCTTCTTTTCGGTTCTCGATTGTTTCTTTCTTTCTTTTGGTTTTTAGTATTAATAATAATTATGATTGCGGACTTTGTGAATTGGTGTTTTATATATGCTTGTTAAAATTAAAATATAATTTCTTAATTTTTCAAAAAAAATTAAGACTTATTAATATTTGTACTTGATGATTTGCAGGCAGCTGACTATCTGAACATCCAGAACTTGTTGGATCTAACCTGTCAAAGAGTGGCCGATATGATAAAGGGAAAGAGTCCAGATGAAATTCGTAAGACTTTGAACATCAATAATGATTTCACTCCTGAGGAAGAAGAGGAAATTCGTAGGAAGTACCAGTGGACCTTAGATCAGTAGCAACTTAAGCATGATCATCTCTTTCTTAATGTCAATATATACTACCATAGGAATTATCAGATTAATTAGGAATTTGCTTCTTCTTTCTTCTCTAGCTATTGTCACCTCTATGATTGCTGTGACCAAGTTTTGGGAACCACTTTTCTCTCTCTCTCTCTCTCCCCTTATAATAACGTAGACACGTACTATAAATTCTTTCTTTGTTTTGGTTTAAACATTTTGTTGTCAATGTATCAAAGTTTCATGAAATTTCCTCCTCATTTGGGCGTTTTCATTTAATTACTAATGATTAATCAATTGTTGAAAAACAAAAAAACAAGTGAACAACTGAAATGTTACTAAACACATAAATTTGCACTCATTCAACTTATATGTCCCTGGTGCATTTAATGGTTTTTTTTTCTTCTTCTTTTTCTGCCGGTGTTATCTTTAGTTTATTAGCTTTGCTTATTTGTTTGATCAACAAGTCATGAGTTCCAAATAGCATTCTTGTTCTGCAATCATCTAGTCCTTATCTTAATTGTATATTAATTATTTCATATTGGGTTGATGAATGAATACCTCTTTTTATAAGATCCGCTCTACTAGTCCTCTGTTGGAATTTTTTTTTTGTATGAGCAAGTTCATGGATATATTGAACCCAGTTAACACCGGTACAAAAAAGGTTTTTTCTTGGATCATAATATGTATGTGTCCCAAAAAGTGACACTTTTAGGCCGTCCCTAAAAAGTAAAATGTAATCGTCCCTAAAACTCAAGCGATTATTTTTAAAAGTCTTTCGGAATAATTCAACTTCTAATTTTGGGGATGATTAATGGTTATTAACCGTACCAAAAAATATATTAGTAACCATTCCGAAAATCTTTGCTTATAATCTTTTAAGACGGTCAATAACCGTCCCTAAATTTATTTTTAAAAAATTTTTGATATGCAATTTTTATCATTGAAACTACCACTCCTGTAAAATTTTAAAATTCTCAAAAAAAAAAAAAAAAAAATATATATATATATATATATATATATATATATATATATATATATATTCAAAATCAACAAGAATAATATCATTGTTTAAGTAACATTAATAATTAATCATTATAATATAATTAGTGCTTAATTACAAAATTATTGAAGTTATTTTTAATATATGTCTCCAATATTTACATTAAACTAAACATAAAAATAGTTAATATATTTAATTAATTACTAACGATTAGTAATTAAATATAAAATTTGGTTTAATTCTTATCCTAAATATTACAAATATGATATCAATATGTATGAATCTATGGTTTACTATTCATTCCAACACCAATGTTATCATCTTATTATATAAAATTATATCTTTAGAATGTCCATCTTTTTAAATAATGTGTTTCTTAAAAATAACTTTATATTTATAATTTACCTTTTACAATAGCAAAAAATTACATATAAATTTGACTCAATATTTACTATTATTTAAAATTAAGAGAGGTGGAGGAAAGTAGAGGAATGCAATACCATTTTTTGACCACCAGTACTCTAGCTCAGCAGGCATGGGTAATCTCAATGGAGCTTTATAAAAGGAGTTTAGCCACATTTCCCTTTCCTGATCCACCTCATGCACATAGGTTTGCCAATAATCAGGGACCTACAACTGAGACAAAATCAATAAACATTAAAGGCATGTTGAATGAAAAAAAAATGCATAATCTAGTTGACATAATAAAAAAATAAAAAGTTAAATATACATTAAATAAGTTACTACAAATATTGTATCTTCTAATCAAAATATAAAAGTCAGTTGCTAAATGAAAAACACTAATATCCAATAAAAAGAGATGATATAAATAACATTAGTTGAAAAAAATAAAGAAAATAATTATACAAATATTAATAAGATGTCTAATGATAAACAGTATGCATACATACATGCATATATATTGAATAAGCTATTACATGAAATAAAATTCAACTAAATTAAATTATTGTCACTAAATTGTAATATGAGTTTAAATTAATTAACTATCTTAACTAAAAATACTTAAAGGAAAACTACACTACCACAAAACTGAGATATGATCACGGTTTTTAACCGTGACTGTAGACCTATGATCACGGTTTTAATAACCGTGACCTAAGAAGGAGAGACCTTAGACTAGAACCTATGGTCACGGTTAAAAACCGTGACTGTAGACATATGATATAGTCACGATTTTTAAAAGACCGTGACCAATTATTCACTTTAGGTCTCGGTCTTTGTAAAAACCGTGGCCTTAAATATTACATATGGTTATGGTTTTTATTAAAAATCGAGACCTTATACATTTATATGGTCACGATTTTTACAAAAATCGAGACCATAAGTAATGTTCATTTTGAAATAGACATCTATTTTTCAGCACTTTAGGTCTCGGTTTTTCTGAAAACCGTGGCCTTAAATGTTACATATGGTCACAGTTTTTACAAAAATCGTGACTATAGGTAATGTTCATTTCAAAATAGTGGCACCTATTTTTAGCATTTTAATAAATTTAAATACCTGTTTTTTCAATATTATAAGTGCAACATTCATATCCAAAAATATATTATTGAAACTAATATAGCGATTACATTTTATGCGATCCGAATTAGGTTTAAATTATAAATATTAATGCCCAGATTGTTTCAAAATTAATGACACATTATAGAGTGTCATATAATAATTACAATACTAATAATTAAACGTACATATATGAAATTAAACTAATTTAAAGTATTACATAATAAAAGACATTTTAAGTTCCCACACCTTTTTTTAAAATAAAAGACATTTTTAGTAAGCAATAAAAAATTAATTGTTATCGGCCAAAAATTTAATAATCGTGATGAGAGACATTTAGGTGGGGATTTGAACTAGGTAACACTGGACAAGAACACATTACATCTATAAACCAATTTATTGGATTGGTTAAAACTTTTTTTATGTTATTTTCCTTGATTAATTGTTAAAATTAGTTTTATTATTAATAGCCAATTTATTATCGAGTACTTTAGCCAAGGACTACCTGGTATGGTGGAGGGCTGGTGGCTGCTGCTGGTGCAGCGATGGTGTCGTTGCTGCTGGTGCAGCGAAAGCTTGTGTTTGCTGCTACGCAGATCTGGTGGCAAGCTACCTGAGTGCGGATGGGACGAGAGCGGCTGCGAGGAGGCCGGACGAGGGCGGCTGGGAGGACGTCGGACGTGCGCTGCTGAGGCTTTTACAGGAAAACTCACTAGAAGAGACTCTTATCTGCACTCTAGAACAATCCTTTGTAGATGTTGTTCAATTTTCAGAGCATGTAATATGGCATTATTAAGAACCAAGACTGTATAAGTTGAGAAATCTAGCAGATAAAGAAATAGAACTCAAATGCCTTTGAAAATTACCTCTACAAACTCCTCCATGATCACCCAAAGTCCCTTTTGTCATGTAATCGATTCTTGTAAGTTCTAACTACTGGAGGCCAAAGAGAGCCTTGCTCCAAAGGAAACCTCCAATGCAATCATCCGAAAAGTGAAAAACAACTCATTTATCTAAACTGTATTGCTGACCCCCAGCCCTCACGTATACATTGGTTTCTTCCCTATATCCAAATTTACCAGCATAAAAAGTTTCTCATGAGTTCCTCTATTCTCTTTACTATGCCACCAGAATTTTGAAAACTAATAGTAGGCAAGCTAAAGTGCTAGACAAGATTAATTGGAAAAAATATTATTTGCAGATATAGAGAGCGATGGGTTATTTTGAAATAACGTTAATCTGCCTCGTTTAGAGTAAATTAAACACCTTTCATACAGCATTGTTGATTAAAGTTTATGCAATGCTTATTTAAAGTGATTTTGTAAATAGGCTTCACCTTTAGGATTTCAAATATGCTCATACCTTGGCAAGTTGCTGAAATGAAAGCTCCTAAAAAATCAATAGGCTTCACCTTTAGGATTTCAAATGTGCGCTGCTGAGCGGAGGTTGCGAGGAGGCCGGCTGGGGCTGCTGGGTCGTTCGCTTTCAATGGCGCCGCACGGGATGGAATACCAGACGTTTCTATCTATCTTCACTTATAAATAGGTTTTTTGTTTTGTTTTGTTTTTTTTTTTTTTTCTACATATTAGTTAGGTTTTTTTTTACAATAAATTTTTTTTTATTGTCACGGTTTTTTTAAAACCGAGACTATATTACATGATAAGGTCACGGTTATTTAAAAACAGTGGCTATAAATTTAAAAAAAAAAAATTTACTTCACTTATGGTCACGGTTATTTTAAAAACCGAAATTATAAATATACATTATGGTCACGGTTTTAAGACGACCGTGACCAAAAACAAATGGCCTCGATTTTTATTAAAACCGTGGCTAATTTTCCGAGACTAAAAACCAGTTTTGTTGTAGTGCTACGTAATTAGCTAGCTACTTTTTCTAGGTTATACTGTCACATAACATTAGTTATGGGTTGATATAAATTGTAGGTCGTTGATTTGCAAAATATTAAAAGAAATTCCTGGTAAATGCCCCATATGCATATTAAGTAAGACAACATAATACTGACTATTAAGAACAATATTCAATAACTTCCTATTCACATGGATACACAAAGATACTAAGAAATAAGAGTAGAGTAAACGAACAAGAGTAATACTCTTCTATAAAATCTTCCAATCTTATAAAACATCTAATATATTAGCATTGGAAACAAGTTCTTTAATTATTTTGTGACATCTGAGAGATACCTTCTTGGTTCTCTCTATTAGAAAGACTATAGAGTTAAAAAGTTTAAAGATAACTTTTAGTAAGTCTTGATAAAAAGCACTTTCTTTTTCTTGGTCCTAATTTAACTATATTTGCTATAATTTCTTTTCGTAGTAATGGAAAACAAACAGATTAGCTATCAAAAATGATACCCATGTTATAAAGAAAAAAATTATCCATTTTAATTAAATATTTACAAATATGAAAACTTCTAACAATAATCTTCATGTAATAGTAAAAATTTTACTATAATCAAAATAATGTAATCTAACCAAAAAAAAAAAGCTTAATCATGATTCATATATAATACCTCTTAGCCAAAATCAATTCCAGTTTGCTTGTATCCCATTATCATTTCTGCTCCAAAACCAAATTACAAAACAAATGACAAATATTAAATACCCATTGTTGGTTTTCCCCTTAATCCATTTGGGATTTCGTTCTCACTTATAGCTCTAAAAAAAGGTTTTTTCAGCTATTCAAATCACAATACCCCATATGTCTTTTATGAGTAAAGAACTTTAGGAATAAAAGGAAAAGTTAAAGAGGAAAACTGAAATAAAACGTGCAAGCACTGGCAGTAGTTCACAAACATTCCAGCCTTAGCAGCAGCTACTTCTGCCTATAACTGAATGCAGCTGAAAAACAACCAATAATAGCCCAATGAGAAAATATAAAATTCTCATCGCAACCGAAAAAGAGGAGAGGGAAAATATAAAACCCTAAAATTCAGAAAGAAAAAAAAAAAAAACAGAGTTAAAAAATCAATTGATACCGCCGATAGATCCTCATCGAAATCAGAATAGTCTTCTCCTAGTTCCCCAAAGTAAAACCTACCATGCAGGATTATGTAGCAATGTAAGAAAGAAAGAAAGAAAAAAAAAAAAAAAGCAACACATATCTCTCAGTTTATGCAAGATTTTTTGGACATGTACATCTTGCAAATGGAGCACGGAGAGGAGGCGGCAGTGGCTAGAGGGTCTTGGTGCGCAGTGGAGGGTGTGTGTTTTTGGATTTTTTTGGAAAGTTTTTGACAAGTCTCGTGAAGTGGGATGGAGTGTTGTCATTTAAAATGATTTTTAGGGACAATTATTAACCATTTCAAAAGTTAAAAATTTTAGGTATGATCCCAAAAACTAATTCCGAAAAATTTACTCTCACCAGTCCCAAAAACACTCATTTAGGGACGATTGGCTAAGTTTTTTCAATTTATAACTATCCCTAAATTCAATTATTGTTGCAATGTAATGTCAAAAAGATATATTTAGTATTTATATTAAAATGAGCTTGTTACCTTCAAATAAATATATCTATATAAACTAATGAATGAAAAGTTTTTACTAAAGTATAGTTAAGGTTTTATTTTGGTACTCCCACATCTTCACGGAGAATCCAATAGAGACCTCATGTTTGGGTACTAACTTGAAGTTCTGTAATATTTTAATTTCAGCCTCTGGCAATATGCTTGCATAATCTACAGCTTGAGAAAATGGAAATTGGCTTGCAGATTTTGGAACCTTAATTGGTTACAATAATATCAAGTTTGATTCCATATTCTTTACCAGGATTGAGTTGACTGTTGTGTAATATGCTCTGAGCGGAAGATTGTCATTCATTGTTTTTCTTCACGGTCAATGCTTGCCGGGACAAGAAAAAATGAAACAAAATATTGGAAGGCAAAATAAAATAAAATAAAAAAACTTTGTAAGTCTATAGAAATGTTGCATAGTTTATGCAAATGAGTGCATTTGTGTGGCTACATTCTCAGTGGAACCAAATTGATCATGAGGCAATAGAACAGCATAGAATTTTTCCATTTTGTTGTATATAGTAATATTATTAGACAAATACCCTTGCGCTAAAACTCACATTCTTGTAGTGCCTACAAGAAACATATCTCAAAGACAATTAGTAAAATATTATCTATTTATTGATTAGTCATTTGTTACCAATAGCAACACTGTTACTGTATTCTTTATCATTAGTCTTTTCATAAAATTATTGATTATGTGTTAATTAGTCAATAAGCTTGCAACTGCAGCAAACATTTTTTACTAATTGAAATTTAAATATTTTGATGCATGCCGCATTGGAAACTTCATTTTATTATTTTGGTGTTTAAATATTTTAAAAAAAAAAAAAGTTGAATAAAGTTAGTAAAATGGTGGATATAAAACAATGTTCTCTAAATAAATAAAAAAATATGACAACTCATTTAGGGTAAAAGTAGTAGTTAGTTGAACTTTCATGTTCATCGATCAATGGTGGAAAACAATCTAAATGGCTAATATTGCTCTTAAATACATGTCATATTTTATGCATATAATCAGAAAGTTAAATATAGATTGAAAATTAACTTTGTTATTTGTATAACCTGTTTTCATAACTAAAAGACTTAAAATCCACCTTTTTTTATAACCTATACTAAGGGGTTAAACATTACCTATATGGGCCAACAAAAAGACTAGTATCGCTTTTAAAAGGATTATCTGAAAACAAATAAATTGTAATTTAATGACGTGAAGTTCATTTAAATATGTTTAAGGTCCAAGTTTCAATTATGTGGTGTAGTTAAGTTGTATGCAAAATACTCTCAAGTCCTGTGGTACCCTTGCATGTAATTCTCCTTGCAAAACTACTCGAGCACTCTCACTATTTCTCTTATTATGGCAGGTTCGTAAGTCTATATACAGAGCTTGCACATTTCCCTCAAATTCCATGTTTGACTTGCAAACAGAATCTTATATTTTTCTCGGTTAGATTAAAACAGTTGGCAGAGGTGCTCAATTTGTTGAGAATTGTTTTTCATACTATGATGTACTAGGTACAGTTCGGGAGAGATAGATATAAATAAAGGATGAATATAGAAGATGAAAAAATATTAAATCTTAAAAAATAAGAGTTAGAGAATTATGTACAGAAATTGTAGGTACATGTTTTGGCTAATCTTATTTGACCCACTATCTCGCTGGATTAGAAAATTTCCAACCGCAAGCAATCAAGTTAAACATCGATGTCTAGTATCTACTATAAATTTTGGCTAGTTTGATTTAATCTAATTAAAATAATTATTAAATCATTTTTTATTTAGTTTTTATTCATTTTATTTTATTTTTCATCAATATATTTATGTTTGTCAGAAAATAAGTCATCATCTATATGTTTATAATATATTAAGTATTGTATATATTAGCCAATGAGTTTGTGATTTAATGATATATAATATACTTAAAAGAAAAATATCATAAAAATCACATGAATTAGGTCATTTATAATATTTAGTCTCTTATATTATAAATAGTATCATTTAACCCTCAACTTTGTAAAAAAATTAATTAAAGACAAAATATATTATTTTAATAATTTTTCTATTAGAATATTATCGTTTTTCTGTCAAGTGATTAAACGCGATTAAAATATGAGTATTTAATAATAGTAAAGTCACAATTAATATATTTTTTATTGAATATTTGTTAATTGCCACTATTTTATTTTAATATTTTATTTATATTTAAATTTTTATTAAAAATTAAAATATATATTTAAATGAATTTTTGTTTGAATATTATTATTGTTTATTTTTTTTCTAAAATAATTTCATATTAAATTTCACTATTTTTTTGTTAAAATATTTTAATCTCATTTTAAACACTTGACAAAAAATAATAATAATTTAATAAAAAATTATTAAAATAATATTATTTGTTATTAATTGATCATTTTTATAAAATTAAGTGACTAAATAATATAAATTAAATAATTAAATAATTTAATTTAAAGAATTTTTATAATATTTTATTTTTTATTTAAATATATAAAAAAATATGTTGTTAAAATCACAATTAAAAATATTTGCAGTGCAATTATTTAAAAAAATCTATAATAGTAAAGTATGTCAGTGTCAGTATCTTAATAGATACTTACTTGCAAGTACACAAAAATAATAATTTTTGTTATAGTTAATGGAATTGAAGTGGATGATAGAAAATTCAATCCACCATCAATCCATATGATAAAAGTGTTAAAAATTCACCGAATTCGATCCATCCAGTTTTGATTGTTGTTGCACCATGTTTTGACAAACAAGCACGAGGCCGTCAAAAGGCACTGTGGAGATGTTGGCATTTTGACTTCTCTTTTACTCAGGTTTCAATTTCATTAGGGGACTTGTTATATGTGACAATTATGACATATTAAGTACATTTATAGTGATTTAATTGGAAGAATGGGGCTCAAAAATATTAAAGTATTAGTTATATAATGACATGTGACAATTATAATATTAAATATTTTTTATTTGATTATTATATTCCACCAAGTTTTAATAATTAAGAGTTTATTTGATAAAAATTTTGATTTTTAATTTTTAATTTTTTTAAGTAACTTTTTAATTAAGTATGTATGATAATAATTTTTAAATTTTTTTTTTTTTAATATCTTTAAAGAATTATTATCAAAATGTATTGTGATTTATAAATCTTTAAAAGAAGATTTTTGAATCAAATTTGTGATTTTTAATTTTTTTTTTATTTTGACCAAATATTTTTTTAGGGAGAAAATAAATTTTTATAACTTTAATATGTATAAATATTGAAAAAAAAAATGATTGAAAATTTTAAAATTTGTAAAAATTAAAAAAAATTATTTATTTTAAAGTTCATTAAAAAAATAAAAAATAGAAATCTATCAAATAATTTAGATATAATGTTTGATTTTTTTAAAAAAAGATTATTAAGTAAATTTTTTTATTAAATATATTAATGTTTATTTTTATAAAAAAAAAATTAAAATTAATAAAATTAATTGTTTAATTATAAAGCAGGGCATGGTTCGAATTTTTAATGTATTGGAGTTGTTTTCAAGAACATTCGGACATTAGGTGTCTCTTGCATTCTATTGTCGGGCTTTAATCTTCTAATTTTTTGACCGATCTTTGATCAATATCAAAACAAAAATAGTGGTAACTTTTTATGGTGTGTACCAATAATCTTATTTTTCTTGAATTGATATAGACTCATTTTTCAAAAAAAAAAAATAATAATAATCGATTGGATACCCCAGTACTTTACGATGAAAAGAGTATGCAAAAAAAAAAAATCCCATCAGCTTTACATTAATAATCGATTGGATATCCCAGTACTTTACAACGAAAAAGTTTTGCAAAAAATCCAAAAGCTTAACGTTGATCTCCGTCATACATATAAGCACGGGATAATAGTAAGTAACTAAGTACAAGTTGCAGAAGGGTGTTTCAATGTAGAAGTGGCTATAAAAGTCAAACGCTGATCTTCGTCATACATATAAGGACAGGGTAAGTAGTAAGTGACTATTGTAACAATAATTTTTATACATTCAAAATATTCTTCAGCTTTAGATACCCAACAAAATAATGGAAATTGGTCACTCATTCGATATTCTGACAAAAACCCATAAAAATGGTCTCTCTGATGTAGGTTTCTGTTAGTCCAAAAAGTCACCAAAGAAGTTGACGCTCACAATAGTGAGATTTTTTTTCCTTTATTACTGTAGTATAAAAATAATAAATACAATAGGAGAGAAATAGAAATAAAAATTAAATTAATTTGCGAGATAAAAAAAAGTAAAAACCTAAATAAAAATAAAAATAAATAGAGAGTGAGAGAGAGTTATCATTGATTACCACTTTAGTTGTCACCTGACCTTAGTACCCTTATTCGTCTTATGGTACTTGTCTCCTTTTCTTTTCTTTTTTTATCTAATGTCTAATTTATTACCCAAATTCAAGAAATAGTTCTAATTTGATGCAAAATGAAAATTTCATTTGGGAATTTAGTCATGTCTAAATCCAATAAAAATTATATAATTGGGTATTTAAATTGAACCAAATCAATAATATGAAAAATAATGTGTTTGAGCACCGCCTCTTTTGCGAGGCTTTTTGTTTTCATCTTCATTGAACTGATTTAAGAATTGTGTGGATCAGCATTATGACCATTTTATATCTGCCAAATATGTTTCAAAATAAAGTAAAAAGCACAATTAAGACTAAAGGAAAACAAATTTACATTAAAATCCAACCATTAAATCCATACAGATTGTTTACCTACCAATTAAACACTAGCTCTGTGAATTAAAAAATGAAAAGAATTGCTTCAACGTGCTCCAGATCGAGTTTTCCTTAGTCTTCCACGCGTAACCCGAATGGTTTCTTCCATGACTGTATCTTTTGGAGCAGGATTAGGGTTTTCAGTTTGTGAAGAAGGCAATGCCTCTTTCTGCATTGGTTCCACTTCAGCAGGGGTGGATTGGGTGGACTTCTCAGATGCGTCAGTTGCCTTTTCATTATTTGAACTGTTCGCTTGGTTTTGAGAATTTGAGACTGCTGCTTCTGTTGCTTTAGGAATTTTGGAAGAAGCAAGCTTTTCTGCTATCTCCTTTTGGGACTGACTTGAAGTTGTGCTAAATGTGGGAGAAGGTGGTTCTTCAGGATGCTGTTGTTTAGCAGTAGCTGCTGGTTGGCAACCAGATGGAGGTTTCCGAACCCTAGCTCCTGGTTCAGGCTGTCATTCCAAAACATTTAAGGAGACGAGACATAAGCAGAATTATATCACAGTGCAGTTTTCATAGCTTGGCTTAAATGTAGAAATTTATGAAATGAGTTCCCCTAGATTTTCCCATAGCATATGTCATTTCTAACTGAAAATTCAATAGACAAAAATACGTACAGAAATTGATCAGGACCGAACCACAAAAATTGATGGAAAGAGAGATACAAAAGTATATCTAAAAAGGTTAGCAGTATGTCAATTCATATCTCCAAGGAAATCAAAAGTACAGAAGCAACTAATAACAGCCCATTTCGCTGCATTCAAGTTTTGACTTGTTTATTTAAAGTTTATAAGACAGTTTATTAGAAACCAATAACCAAAGAGCACTTCATGAAATCAATTTCTTTTCATTACTCAAACGCGAGATTGTGAGTAGCTCCAGGCACTCCCTTAAATACAATCAGTATGACATGATAAGTTTTAAATTACTTCTAAGGCCACCCTGTTCTAGAAGAACATAAACCCATATTTTCTATAAGAGGTTAGTTGTAGCTATTATTTCACTCCAAATAATCCACAAATTCTGTCATAAAGAATATCATATTTGTAAGACATCATAAAAATAAACTCCGTCATTTTACAAACAAGAATATGGATTGCCAGTATAACCATGCTGGAGTCAAGAATAATAATTTTTTTAAAAATAATAACTACCTGAGAAGGCCGAGGCCTTGGGGTTGATTGTGCAGCCACAAATTGCAGTATCTCAAATATTCTGGTCTGCCCATAACTTGCAGCTCTTTGCCAATATAAAACTGCAATGTCTCCAGCCCTAGTCCTTAATTCTAACAAGTACTGATCAATTTCATTCTCATGCTTTGCAAGATATGGTCTAAAGAAGGAATCATATACATAAGCTGTCCCCTGACATACAACAGCAGTCGTCAGTAGAAAGAAAATAAAACTTAAAAAAAAAAATTTGAATGAAGGAGCTGCGTAAGAATCACTTAGCAATAAGGGAAGGGATCTCAAGTTTGCAATAAAACCTAAAAAAAACTAACTGATTTTATATCATTTGCAAACCGAACTAGATTTCGTACCTTTGTCTAAGGATACCAGTAGAAAGAAAATGAAACTAAAAAACAAACCAACTGGTTTAATATCATTTGAAAACCGAAACTAGATTTCATACCTTTGTCTTAGGATACCATAGGTATACAATGAATAGCAACTTTACTTCGTTATACATTGGAATCCTTCATAAAGGGAGTCAAAGTGAGATACATAGGTCTGAGGTGAGACATACATTAAATTAAAAATATCAAAGCATTCCCCAAGTTCAAATTAGAAATAATTACCATGAAACAAAGCCTTCACCAAATTTCTCACAAACTGTCAAAAATGCCACCAGTATCCTGAATCAGAAAGGGGATGTTAATTTCATTCCAAAAATAATATGCAAGACCAGTGGTAACTGAAATATCAATGTAATATAACATACCAATATTGACACCAAAAGCGTAGTTGCTCAATCTCCGGCTTGTTCTTTTCAACAGTTTTGTAACACTCGTAAGCTGGATAAGCATAGCCAAGAATCATTCTGCAAGATATTTAAACATAAAGTCAAATTTGATCATGAAAATGTGGAACTCCAAAAAGTTAACGAAAAGAGAGACACACAGTAACATACACAAGTCCTCTGGTTAGAAAGGATCCTATCATCTTGTATCAAAACCTGTAGAAGGAAATTAATCATGTGTTAAATTCAAAAGCATGGGAACAGCAATTGAAATAACAAAGGCCCAATACGGAGTCAATACAAAATAGCTCTCTATTATTGCAAGCAAATTCTTATCACAATGATTTCCCAACATAACTAGCAAAAAATGTTAAAGCTTAAATATTCTCATAGCAGAAGAAACAACAAACAAATATAAATCAAACAGATGCACAATATTGTTTAGATTTCAATATCAAAGAAATACTCCAAAACATCATTATGCATAAAGAAAGAACAAGTACAATTTCATATTAGTCTGTTATGCTAATGAGAAGGTATAGGATGAGAGGAAAACGGAATATAAGAAGAAGATAATTTTCTGGATCCATTCATTTGAGTAAGATAAACAATTCATTTTACATAGATTTTTGCCTAGCTCGTGGTTTTATTTTCATTTCTGATTCCCCAGTAATCACCATCTCGCAGAGAAGAGGCGCACCAAAGAAATAATCACATTTGAGTATACCTATTTAGATTAATTTGTAGAAAGGTTTTTTGAGAGTTTGACTAAAAGAAAATTTAGGGGGTTGGGGGAAAAACAAAGCTTATTTTTCCTCAATTCTCAGCAGCCAAACACAATGATAATGTATTAGAAAACTAAAAAGCACTGAACCAGATTCGCCAAAAAAAACACAAAACAAGGAGAATGTTCGAACTATATGAAGCTTAAATCGCGAAATTAGGGCCAAGAAAAATAGCATTAAACGAAACGCTGATAATATAAATGGTTACCGAAAGTTTAGTAACCATCAGAAAGAAGAAAATTTACACTCAAAAACCCCAAACGTTTATTAAATCAAAAATATAAGAACAAAAAGAACTTCGATACCTGAAAATTTTACATCGACAAAAAAATGTTATGTATCTTCTGCAATTATCTGATTCTAGAGAGATTCTAAACTGCTGACATTCAAGTAGAAGTTCTAATTTCAATGACTACCTTGAGAAATTACTACTGATAAAATAGCAATGCCAGCAGAAGCTTAACAATGAGAGTTAAATGAGAGCACGAAGAAGAGAGATCATTAATCGCCAATGA
Source organism: Elaeagnus macrophylla (assembly GCA_029378325.1). NCBI lineage: Eukaryota > Viridiplantae > Streptophyta > Magnoliopsida > Rosales > Elaeagnaceae > Elaeagnus > Elaeagnus macrophylla. The sequence goes on along the minus strand of CM055649.1, from coordinate 10,411,525 downwards.
GCTGGAGAGGATCACCGGCACGCAGAAAAATCGGCAAGGACGAATTACCAACGCGAGCCGTTGGGATGTCGGCAGCTATATGGGGGAAGATGAAAGAGACCGCAGGTGAACACACTCTGTTTGTGCGATTGTGCCGTTTTAAATTGGAAAATTTTCGTATATTTTATTACTTTAATTAATTTTTTTATTTAAATTTAAATTTAATTATTTTGGCGTCTGCTTTGATTTCTGTTGATGAGTTATTTATTTATTTATTATTATTAAAACAAGCCCGTAAATCTGCCTTTGAAATTTAATATTTAATCACAGTATTTTTTTTTGGCTGAGCCTTAATCACCGTTAAAGCTTAAACGAACGGCTCACATTTTGCTCTTGCGTATACATGTTGAAAGCTATATAGAATGTAGATTAATGCAGTTACTCTTTACTAATTATTTTAATTTCTTTTTTAAATCATAATTGGTTAGACTTTCTCATTGAAATATTTTTCAATAAATGTTTTATATACTAACATACACATAGATATTATTTATTGTTCTTAAAAATCTACCAATAATATTACTTTTTTTTATTACATATTGAATATTTATATTTTTAAAAAATTATTTATATTAATTTTAAATTTTATTAATTTAAAGTATTATATTATAAAAATAATGAATAGTATCTTTAGATTGTATAATAAATATATTACTAAAATAATTACATTGATTGTTCCAACTTTAAAAGTGTGGCCAGTAGGAAAACATAATATCTATTTGTTTTTGTTTTTTAAAAGATATTAGCAAAAGCAAAAAAAAAAAAAAAAAAGTAAAAGTAAAATTATTAAAAAAAAAAAAGTGATGCAAGAGATGAATGCAACCTGACAATGCTAATGCTAATTAAAAAAAATCTCACAACAAGGTGTTATTGTTCGAAGCTATATTTGGATCTAATCATTAATTCTACATTGAAGCATTATTTTAAAAGTAAAAATAAATATATAATTATTTGAGATAAATTTTACTACTTTTTCTTTTGTTATTTTATTTCATGTTGACCTTGAATAGGATGATTTTATGAACTCATATATATACATATTTAATAAAATAATATGATATGTTGGTTATAATTATAAAAAAAAAAAAATGTAGCGTGAAATACATGTTATATTGATCCATAAAACTTTGGAGTTAAATATTACTTTTTATTTATATATTTACTTCTTCTTTTTTTCACATATAACAATTTTATAATCAATCAAATAATTTTTTTTAAAAATAATTATTGCACGCCTACCCAATAAACTCATATACTGACAAATTTAAACCCACGTATTCTTAATAATTACAAAACTTATATAATTGTATTATAAAATAATTGGTTTAATTAAGTATTTTTATAATTAGTGTAATAAACGTACAAAAGTGAGCATATAAAAAAGTAAAAAAAATAATAAAAATAACACTTTTTAAAATTTATAATAACAAAAATAGTACTTTTTATATTTAAATTTATATTTTTACAATTAAAAAAATAATTGATATATCATTTTTTTTGAATATCAGTTCAATTGTAATTAAATGATAGTAATTTAAATTCGTTTAATGTTAAACTTTCAATATTACACGTTCAATATTATTGAAGTATTAATTTTATTGTTATAAATTTTAAAGATATTATTTTTGATAATTTAAAATATATATATATATATATAATAGGATATTTAAGATAATTTTCTCAATATAAAGTTGTGACCTCACAAACAGACACCACGTGTTAGAGGACTCGTATATTTGTGTGGAGTAGTGTTAATGTCTTAATGTGACATATAAAGTTGATGAAGGGAAAGAATGAATTAATTATAAAATTTATTAATAAAAAATTAATTAAATTCAACAATTTTTATTAATGATAAAATAATTTATTAATAAAAAAATTAATTAAATTATATAATATTTATATATAATTTTAATAAAAAGTATTTTTAAATTGTGAAAAGCATTTTTATTCCTTTTGGTCTTGAGTTAAAAAAGTGCTCTTTTCTCTTATATGTTACTCTTAATTAGTGATAATTTATATTAAAAACTTATAGCTAAGTCAAAAAGAAATAGATAAGTAAAATGAAACAAAAATATTTATAAAAAATAAAGAATTTAAGTAAGTTAAAATGTTATTCAAAAATATAAATTTGATTATATAATATGTGATTATCAGGATAATAGACTAGTTGAAAGAAAAATAGCATAATACAGGATGATTAATCGATTTAAAAATAAAAAATTTACAATATTAATTAAAATTAAAGATGAATATATTTTTTTTGTTTAAAGAGTTAGATAAATTTAAATGCTAAAAGTATTAACATAAAAGAATGTAACATAATAATGTGATAAAATGAATAAATTACAAATTATTAGTTTTTTTTTAAAGAAAAATAATTAATATATTATAAAAAATAAATATTAAAAGAGATGAAATATTATTTTAATTTTAACATAGCCTTTTTTTCTTTTTTATTTTTTTTATTTAAAATTTAATTTAAATTTAATTTATTTTAGATTCATGAATAGGCACTAATCTAACTAAATTTTTTTATTATTATTATTTGAGTTGGCTTAAAATTGATCTAAATATAATTCAATATGAACTTAATTTAGCCAACCAAACTACCGACATAAATTGTATCCTACATGTCACCTTCTCGTTCACTGTTAGATGAAAAAGGCACGACGTTTCTCAAAAGAAATGTTCAAGCTCTTAATAGAATTTAGAAATTGCTCAGTAATTGTTATTTATAAGTCACAACTATGAATTGGAATTTGGAAAAGACTTAGTATTGTAACGTTGTTAATCCATATAATTGTCGTTTACTCTGCTCGACAAGTTGACATATGTGCTTCAAAAGTTGCTCAAATGGTAGGTTGGCTAAAGGTATGGGCCACCATGCACTCTCTCTTTTTCTAAATCAACTAAAAGGCTTGGAGCAATGTCAAAATTGGAATGATGGTGTGATACAGGGATGTTAATAGAACGGCCGGTTAGGCAATCTTCATCACACAACTATATGTAACAAAAATAAACCATAGTCACAGGTAAAATAATAATTTATAAAAAAATATAATTATATATATTCAATTATACTTAAAAAATAAGAAATTTCATTCTTTCGTATACATGGTGAATCCATACAAGTAATCAATTATAACATTAACATGTAAACATACTATATCATACAAGCAATCAACTATAACATTAACATGTAAACATATCATATCATACAAGTAATCAACTATAACATTAACATGTAAACATACTATATCATAAGTCCTTTTTTTTTGGGCATTAGCATCGATAATATTTACTTTTATTAATGACTTTTTCTTTAAATGGATTGCTTTCATAAATGTAATCGTGTCAATCAACTTTATTAAATATATATATTTCATCATCATAATGCCATCATTTTCAACGAATAAACTAACGAATCTACTATTAGATTTACAAGAACGTGATGAAACTAAAAGAAACTCATGCCTAAATTGCATTACAATAAATCTATACAAAAATATGTTAGCCTTTATATAGATGAAAAAAAATACTAAAATAGTGGAAAATTTATTAAATTGGAAGAAAATAACAGTAAACAATAATATGAAGAGAGAGTCAATCCTATAGATTAGATCTAGAGGGAAAAAAAGCAAGAAAAAAGTAGAATTGATTATACTTAGAGAATAAAAATGTATCATATTATTTATAATTTATCTCAAAATTTAAATATAGAATTTTTTAAAAAAAAATTATTGTATGATGGGATTCATTGTTAATATTTCAATAAAGATGTAGATTTTTCACTAATAAAATACTTAAAATTAAATGTATTTTAAATAGACACAAAGACTATTATATAATCAAATATAATAAATTTAAAATTTATAGTACAAACATATTTATCCTTATATTATTTATTTAATAATTTAAAAATTATTAAAATAATTATTAGCTTATTTAATGTTGTATTCTTATAATTAAAACATTAATTTAAATAAAATAAAGTAAAATATTAATTTATAGATTATTTTAAAAAAATATTAATTTAGAAATAAAAATGTTATTTTTAATCAAACTTATTAAAATTTAGGATCGAAAAATGGGCTGATCGGGGAGATTGATCCCTACCCACACCTCATTGTTAAGGGAGCATTCCAACTAGAGCTAAAATCAATATATATATAATCTCTACTACAATTGATCCCTACCCACACCTCATTGTTAAGGGAGCATTCCAACTAGTGCTAAAATCAAATATATATATATATTATCTCTACTCCAATGGGCAAATTAACATCACTAGTTCTTAAAAAAGAAGAAGTGGTGTTTGGCTTTTTACCTAGAGATCAACTTTAAAGTCATGTTAATTACATGCCATTATTCCATCTTGGTTCAAGTATAGAGACAAAATAAAAGTAAAAATAAATATAAAATTGAGTAATAATAAACACGATTATAAAAATAGTGTCACTCTTGGCAAATAATGTATGACAATATAAAGGAAATATTAAGACATCTTTTGATAACATAAGTTGATAAGATGATTGATAATTGTTTGGATATCTTACCTATGACATGTTCTTTGTGCAGCCTGATCGAAATACCTTATAAATACTTATCTCAGTTTTAAATATGCATAAATCCATTTGTAAAAGTTTAGTAGTCTTAAGTAATCTTGTAATTACTTTAGTATCTTATAACACAACTTTACATCTAATTCAAAAAAAAAAAAAGAAAGATAAATATAACATTGCTCATATTTGCAAGAATAGGCTCAACATAATAATTTTAGAAAACAACATTACTCCTTTAATCATTTTTGTAAGGGGTCCATTACTCCATTTTGGTTCACGATCCTTTAATATTGTTTATCTCTTATATTCTGACCTTAATAGTAAATGAATTATTAAGTGTAAAATATGTTTTTATCAATAAATGTTTTCTTTAAATTTTGAAGATTAAGAAATTATGGGATGAAAGATGCTGACAGTTCAATAACTTTGAGTATGAAACTAAAATATATTTTTAAAAAATATATAAAACTAAAATATTTTAATTAAAAATTCTACTCGTCCAAAATTATATAACTGCCTGTGTCCTTCACACAACATTATGTTACAAACAATTTGCACATGTCAACCTGGTTACTGTTTACGAAGTTGAGTTGCAATTCGACGAAAAGAAGCTTTTTCTTTTGTGTTAAAAGTCAAAAGAAGCTAAAGTTTAAAAATTTATCGAATAAGATTCTTTTATCATTGCCATAATGAGAAGAAAAGCACACCAAAAAAGTGAAATGAAAAAAAAAAAAAAGTAAATTCCATTAAATCTCATTGGGTGGTTTATCTAGTATTTAGTATTCACTATTCAGCCATGGAGGTAGACTCAATTACTTTTCATTTTAAATTTTAAATTATATATTTGAACACATTAAATATTTAATAACTATATTTTATAATTATTAAGGATAAGGGAAGGTTTTTTTAATATTAATATTTTATATGCTATAGAGTAATGAATACTCTGAACAACTCATGCATATAGTACTCCAAACAACTTCAAACAAGTGACATTTAGAAAAATCTCATATTAAAAATGATATTGCTCTAGCTCTAGCTCTAGCTCTTTTCTTTTTCTTATCGTTTCCTTTCATCTCTTGTTATTATGATGCACCTGGTCACAATGTGATGAAGTCTTTACCATTAATACATATGGGAAGTTCTATGTTATACGTATATAGATTAAAACTTAGATTTATTTATTTTATTTTATTAAATTTGCAATGATTGAGATTATATATCTAAGAATAATCTAATAATGTGGGATGTAAATATAAAATAGAATGATCCTACAATTAAAACATTATTTTTTGTATAACTTGTGTGATGTTATTTTAGTTTATATAAAATGCGTCAATGACTTGTTGATTTTTTTTGTACCTTGCAATGACGAAATTACTTCTTTTTTTCTTCTTCTTCTTCTTTTTTTTTAACTTTTTTTAGTTTTTCTTGTGCATTAATAAATACCACATTGTTCCTATAATAAATATGTTATACTCCCATGAAGTTGTATTTGTCAGTTTTATTGTATACTAATTGTCTTTACATTATTAACAATTTGGATAATTGTTTTAATCAAATAAAGGTTGTTAGACTTATAATCATTGACATTAAAATAACAATCCATACTTACTTATTTGATGAACGTGTTGGTCGGATTATTTATGATCGAATCATATTTTTATTGAACTCGGAATTTTCTAATGAATTTGCACTTACTTTTTTGTGTGCTTAATTTAGTATTCTTCTTCTTTTTTTTTTTTTTTTTTTTAGGTTTTGCTTCTTTTTCTTGTAAATCAATAAATATTAAAATATTTTAATAATAAATATATCATACTTTTTATGAATAATAGTAGTTGGAATTAACATGTTAATTTTTTTTTATTATCTAGTCCCCTAAGTTTTAAATTTTAATACATTAGTCAATTACATTTAAATTGAATTAAATTATTTTAAACTTAATTTCCTCTTCCTCAATAAAAAATTTTCTCCCACTTCTCTCTACTAAGATTTGTTTTTGAGCTTGCTTGTGGTGGCCGTCGGCCTAGTGACTAGCCTTTTCTTCCCTATTTTTGGTACATATTTTTCATTTATTGTTCAATTTTTTTCTTTTTTAGTTTTTCCTTTTCTGGTGGTTAGGAGTGCCAGTTGTTGTACTTCTCCATGAAAAACGGTTGCTGTTGGAGGTTTCTCTATTTTTTGGTGCCTGAAACTTCACCCTTTCTTTGGTTTGGATGTTTCTCCGTTTTGTAGATATCAACCAGCATTAGGTTACCTGGTGGTGACAATAGGTGGTCTGTGGTGGCTCTCTGTGACTGTTTAAATGGTGGATATATTAGTGTACTGACTGTCTTTTTGTTATTGTTTTTATGTTTTTTTTTTTTTGCTTTTTCATTGATGTGTTAACTGGTTATTTTTTATATACAATTTTTACTATTTTTAAAATTTTCATTATTTCAATTAATTGAATCAAATATTAAAATGATTTGTAATATAAAGTTTATGGATAAAACTCATATATATATTCGCTCACAGATATATTGGGTCTATAATTATTTGTGTATCTTAAATGTAAAGTTGAAATTGTGATGTATTTTTTAGATCAGTTATTATCTGAGATTAATTAAAATTTATAATTAATGAAAAAAATTTGTTTATTATATATATATATATATATATATATATATAACACATAAAGACTAATTAAGAAACTTTTAAAAGTATCATATTAGTCAAGCTGAAACAGTTAAATTGCACAACTTGTTAAATAAATATAAGAACAAAATTTATTCAAAGCCATGAAAGTTAGTGTTTTAAAGTGATCATTGATTCGTTTTAAAGTATAAAACTTATTTAGAAATGAAACAAATTCCTTACACGTGTCCATACATGCTACAAAATCCCCCCAAATACAAACACCCATATGGTCATTCCCTAAGGGACCTCTAATTATATCATCAATTTTGTTGGATTGTCACTCTCCAAACTTTATTCCCCACCTCACTTATTGTTATAAGAAGTGTTTGATGGACTTCACATGCATCAACATTATACTTCTTTTTACTATTGAAGCAACCTTTTTATTTTATTATTATTACAAAATTGACTAACAATTTATTGAGGTAGATGCATAATCAAATAGTAGTGATCATGATATTGAGAACTTCAATTCCTCTGTTTTGGTTGTTCGTTCACTTTATTTGAACCAACCAATATAAAGGAGGTAATGGACTATTTGAAATCAACTGACTTGAAAGGTTTGGGAGTTTTGAAGTCAAAATCTTAGGAAAATTCTAGTTACATCCCACAAAATCCTCCTACATACCCCTAAAGCACATATTCCTAATAATTTTAGACATTGAGGTATGTATTTGGAGGCTTTGTAGGATGTAATTAGAATCGGCCGAAACTTATTAAACTTGTTAGGATCATGGGTAGGCCCAATCATGTTATTGTGAAGCCCATTTAAATTAAGCCTAACTTTTATAGACAGGACTTTTTACATTTTGACATATTGGTCCGTTTTGAAATTCCCTCGTCATATAGAGCCACGTGGAGCTATATCTGCAATTAATTGTAGTTTTTTGTTTTGTGAATTTGTGATGAACAGAAAATAGTCCCACATATCCAAATGCCGAAGTCTTTGGTTTTCTTAATCCCAATTGGCCTGACCTGACATCTATAAGCTTGAATTGAAAGCTGTAAATTAAAGAAACAATGTCAGTGACACCCTCTTTTTCCCACTTCAACTATCCATTTCTTTATTGCCCTCTCAAGCATTCAACTTCAAATTCTTCCTCATTTTGCTTATCCCACAAGTTCTCCACAAATCTACGCTCACCATCATCTTATCCTTGCATTAGAGCTGTCGATCTTGATCAAAACACGGTATATTTCTGTTCTTATTATCTCTCTCTGTTTTCTTACTCTCTTTTTTTTATTTTAGTATTTTTTAAGATAATTTCATTGTTTTGGGTTACTAATGATAATAATTCTAAATGTCAATTATGTGGATTAAGACTTAAGAGTTAACTGAATGAGGGTTTACACTTTACAGGTAGTAGCAATATCAGTTGGGCTTGTTAGTGTTGCAGTTGGAATTGGCATTCCGGTCTTCTATGAAACCCAAATCGATAGTGCTGTGAGTCTTTAATTTTCTTTCCACTTCCCTCTGTTTATTTTATCCCCAAATCTTATTACTAGTAAAATGTTGGTTATTTTAACTTTTTTGTTATTTTGTTTCTTCTAATTTTTTTTTATTGTGTTAAAATTTAATTAAGAGCAATCAGAAATGTATGAATGAATGAGTGTTGTAGGCTAAGAGAGAGAACACTCAAGCATGTTTCCCATGCAATGGATCAGGCGCCCGTAAGATAACTATCTTCTTTTTTTAATTTAATTGAGTTTTGTCCTTTTTTATTTTCAATATCACTTGAATAAATTCAATTAAATGGGTGAATAAGAATCAGTTCTATAGGAGAACATAACAAGTATGGTCTGTACTATACTAAGATACTTGTTAGCTAAATAAGGTTGATGTTTGCTACCTGTTTTTATTGGGAGTTTAATATTGGTTTTGGAGAATTGGTAGCTCATAATCAATTCCCAATCTCCAATTACCAACCTTCCTATATATACATAATACAATTACTAGTAGACTACTAACTGTCTACCCATGTGTTCGACAAGTTGCCTCAATGAACTGCAACTATTTACTGTTTCTTTTTCTGCTTTCTAGTCATTGTCATATTTTTTGGGATATATTTTGATTATGGATGATTTGTTCCAAAATAACTTGCGAGCAATGCTATAAGTTGTGCAAGTTCAGTGACGGTATACGCATAATGGGTGAAGGACTCGTTTTTGCAAGAGAGTACTTGAGTTGAGTTCACTTGCTTTTAAGTGGTATTCCTTAGTTTTTCAAAAAGAGGAATTTAGTCCACTTATTTTTAAGTGGTGCATTAGAAGTTACTTCAATTTTTTTTTTTTAGGAGTAATTTAGTTATTTTTCTTTTAAATAAAGCGTTGTAAGTCACTCTACTTTTTAAAAGTAAATAGACTAAAGTGCTCAATTTGGAAAAGTTAAAGTGACTTTTGGTGATCCTATGAAAAAGTTAAGTGATTTATGGTGTTCCATGTGAAAAAGTTCAGTGACTTTTGGTACTCCATTTGAAAAAATTAAGTGACTTCTAGTACACCACCTAATGCAAGTTAACTTAAGCGCTCTTTTGCAAAAATAAATGGACGTAGAAAGCCCTTTATTCTATTAAGGGGTAGTTAAGCTTTTAATCTTTTATAATATGCCACCATATCAATTTCTATTCCTAACAGTTTTTTGTGGTAGTTAATAATAGTGTGGTATGAGTATTTATAATAATCATCTTTAGGCCAATGAATCCTATATCAGGGTTAATATTAATCTCTTTCAACTGTTCATTATGTCTTGCATGTGAATATGTGATGATGATATATGTTACATGGAATCTTTGAAGAGACTGAGCGTCGTAAATATTTGTATATGTACCAAGATATCGTCGGATATGCCTACTTTTATCATATTTCAATAAATTCTACTAAATAGAGTGTCGAATACCCACACACACATGTTCATGTTATATTGCTTAGACGCTGGTACTTAAAAAAAAAAAAAAATCATGTACGATAGATGATAGAATGTGTTTCTTTTTTCCTCCAGAGAAATGCAGGTTCTGTATGGGAAATGGAAATATAACATTAGAGCTTGATGGGGATGAGAAACAAGTCTCTCGATGCATCAACTGTGATGGTCTTGGTTCCTTGACATGCACCACTTGTCAAGGTTCCGGGATTCAACCTCGATATCTTGATCGCAGGTATTTATCTTTTTAGTTTTGTTCATGATATTAAATGGAAAAAAAAGAATGCTTGAAACGAAAATATATAATTGGATTAACCATTCATAAAGTAATCTTGCTCTATAAGACTAATTAATTAAGCTACTGAATACTGATTAAGTTGGACTAGTATAAAACATTTTATGCTACTACGAATTGAAAGACGCGAGTACATATTTACTAAGTGATAGCTATGTGATGTGTGAAACTTGGAACACTGTAGCTCTGGATTCACCATTTTGATCTTGACAATATGGATTTTGTATTGAACAGAGAATTCAAAGATGATGACTGAATTGTCCTCAAACAAGTGCGTAGCTGTGCAATGAGATTGTTTTCCTCCAAGGCTAATCAAGACTCCACGTTTTTTTCTCCCCTGTTATACACAGTTTCTTTGTTGTGCTCATTTTGTTAATATTTGTATTTTTATTTTCCATGTGACTAATTTGATCTTCATTTATGCTTTTTAGGATTTAAAAATAGAGAAAATTTGCTTCTTCTTTTTTTTCCTTCGCTAAGCATTTCTATTTATTAATTATGAACATCTATTTTTAATTAATATTTAGAGACATATGATTGAGGTTTTTTTTAATTTTATTTTTTATGAAACAACAAAAGTGTTAAAGCAATTAACACAATAAATAATATGTATGTATAGAAGTTTTTTTTTTCTTTCCAATTTACGCGCAATATGAAAAACTGCAATTTTTTTTCTTTTTAAAATCTGAAAAAGTACATTGGTAAGACAATTTTACACGAGAAGTATCACATCAAATGGTACGTAGAAACTACTAATGTTTTTCCCTGTTTCATATTCTGTTTAAGGTGAAACGTTTAAAAAATTTGACATAATTTTTTAAAATTGGCAAAAATTTTCAAAAATGTATAATCTAAATGAAAAATGTTTATTTTTGTGGAAATAAAAAATGACATCTATGACTGTCCATAACCCTTCTTTGTGAATTGTTGCCTTGTTGGTTCATTTTGATATGTTTTTTTTTTTTTTTTTACTTTTTTTTTTTTTCCATTTTCAATTTTTTTCGTATTAAATATGCAAATTTATAAATATATTCTCACATGACTGCGTGATTATAAAGTTCACTCATGAGGTTTTTATGTGCCCTTTCGCAGATAATAAAAGGAGCAACAAAGAAGCATTAATCAGCTTTGTCGCTGCTTTGCTGCAGCAAAACATACAGAGTAAATCAGCATTAAAGCTGGATTTGTACAGCTAGATTTGGGCTTCTTATTAAAAGGACGATAATGGACAGTTTATGACTCATATATTTAAGGACAAACTTGAAAGTTAATACAAGAATATCACCTCTTATCAATTAAACCTAGGAAGAACATATAAAAGCCAAGGGAATTCAACATGAAACCATAAGAAGGAAAACAGGGCAGTAGAGGCAACACGCAGAAAGGCAGAAAAGAATACCAGAAACAGAGGAGCAGAACGTGGTTGATTGGGATCTGGAAAGAGACCAATTGAAGGCTTGATTTGTAATCTAATTGAGAAAAACAAGAGAGAGTTAGAGATTTGTAATCTAATTGATTGAAATTTAATCAAAGGGAGTTTTATTGATTTATTCTTTATTCTATTATTCTTGATTATTTTTCAATTTCTATAACTCAATGGATTTGAATTTGAATATTCATGAATTAATATTTAATTTCATATATATGACTGGCTAATTTTTCATCAGTTAGAGTTGTAGATGTGTAAGTGATTGTAGTCTTTGTTCTTTAATTCTAAAGATTTGTTCTTTGCTTGACAAATGGGTGTTAGTTATTCAATACTTATTTTATTGATTAATTCTTATTGATTGCTTGATCATTAATTGATAGGATAGTAAACTGAGATTAATTCTGAAAAGGTTAGTTGAAGTTAGATGAAGCTTGAATAATGTGTGTTTAATTTGAATCTAAGGATAAGAATTAAAATTACAAATTAATATAGGAATATATAATTGTCTCACATAACCCAAATGAATTTGTGCATTAAATATTGTTCTTAAACTCAGTTGTGCATAAGAATGTGTTTCATTAAGTCTAAAAAATTATAAACATTGCAGATTCAGAAGAATTCATTGTAATTTTTGAATTCTAGTTACTGATGTACTTTGCCACAACATTGTTACAGTAACGCAGTTTGACTACGTAATTTGTCATATTTGCAATCTTAACTGATTTATCTACTTGAGATTCTTGCTATCCTTTTTGCTAAGCTTTATTTTTAGTATTTTTACACTAGTCATCTCGTACTTATTATTTTATTTTAATACATAAAAATATCAAATATTGATTTTATTAGTTAATTTTTACAATACTTTCTAATATTCCAATATTCGTGAGAATGATATTTCTTATCATTATATTACTTGTTTGCGACACATGCACTTGCGTATTATCTTATACACTTTTTAGAGCAATAAGTTTTTGGCGTCGTTGTCAGGGATTAGCAATGTTAGAAATTATTCGTAGAAATCGACTTTTATTTTTATTTAATTTTTCTTTATTTAATATCTCCTTTGTGTCTTTTGTATGAGCAAATTTCGCGACGAGGATATCTTACCCTTAGATCACGAGATTAAATGCACTTTCAGACTAAGAAGGAAAGAACAACAAGGTTTCGCTTAGATTGAAGAAATGACAAATGTAGGGGATGGAAACAATGACAATGAGTCGAATTTAAACAATGCAATCAATGTGATATCTCCATTGGATAATAGGAACAGAGCTTTGAATGAATATGTATTGCCAATGCTAGAGGGGTTGAATCCAAGCATTACTAGACCGAATATTCAAGCACCTCACTTTGAGTTAAAGCCAGTGATGTTTCAAATGCTACAAACAGTTGGGTAATTTAGTGGGTTACCTACAAAAGATCTCATCTGCATCTCAAGTTGTTTATTAAAGTCAGTGATTCTTTTAAATAAACAGGTGTGATCAAGGAGGCTTTCAGGCTCAAATTATTTCCTTATTCCTTGAGAGATCGTGCTAGAGCGTGGCTCAATTCTTTGCCACTTGATTCTATTTTTACTTGGAATGATCTGGCAGAGAAATTCTTGATGAAATATTTCCCACCAACAAAGAACGCCAAATTAAGGAATGATATTACTTCTTATCAACAAATGGATGGATAATCTCTATATGAGGCTTGGGAAAGGTTTAAAGAACTACTAAGAAAGTGTCCTCATCATGGTATTTCTCATTGGATCCAAATGGAAACTTACTACAATGATCTCAATGCCCAAACTAGAACTATTATTGATGCATCTACTAATTGAGCTCTTTTAGCCAAGTCTTACAATGAAGCTTATCATTTACTTGAGAGAATGACTAGCAATAATTATCAATGGTCAATAGATAGAGTAACAGCTGCAAAAAGAGTGGATGGTATGCATGATGTCAATGATGTTACGGCACTTACAGCTTAGGTTTCATTTTTGGTTAATCTGTTGAAGAATCAACATGTGATAGTAAATGTGAATTCAATCCAAGATTCAGGGATTTTATGTGTTTACTGTTCAGGATCTCATGTGTTTGATAACTGTCCTTCAAATCAAGAATCAACTTGTTTTGTGGGTAATGTGAACCGAAACCACAATCCATACTCCAACACTTATAACCTAGGATGGAGGCAACATCCAAACTTCTCTTGGAACAACCAAAGTGGTGGTCAAACAAGTTCTTTCATGCCCAACCGTCCTATGTACCCTCTAGGTTTTCAACAATAGCCTCAAAGAAACCAACCAAATGAACCATCTAGTTCATTTGAATCTTTACTTAAAGAATACATGGCTAAAAATGATGCAATCATCCAAAGCTAAGCTACGTCAATGAGAAATCTATAAAATCAAGTGGGACAGTTGGCTAATGAACTTAGGAACCTTCCACAAGGTGCACTTCCAAGTAATACCGAAACTTCAATGAGAGAAAGAAATGAGTTTTGCAAAGTCATTATTTTAAGGAGTGGAAAAGAATTAGAGGGACCAAGTGGGTAGAAAATGAGTCAAAACGAAAGCACTTCAGCCCAAGATAAGGAGGAAAAAGAGCTAGACAAATTTGAGGCAGTTTTGAAAAATGCAAAAAATTTTGGTACCCAGAATGCTACAACATTGCTGCAGTAAAGTTCCCAGCAGCACAGACCACCTCCACCATTTCATCAGCGATTTTAGAAACAGCAACAAGATCTTCAATTCAGAAGATTTTTTGATGTTCCTACCTAGCTTCATATTAACATTTCATTGGTGGAAGCATTGGAGCAAATGCCAAATTATGTCAAGTTCATGAAAGACATCTTGACCAAAAAGAAACTATTGCCTTAACAAGTAAAAGTAGTGCTATGTTACATAACAAACTTCCTCCTAAGCTCAAGGATTTTGGAAGTTTCACAATTCTATGCTCCATAGGTAATCAATATTTTGGCAAGGCTCTATGTGATTTGGGAGCAAGTATTAATTTGATGCATATGTCAATTTTTAAGAAGTTGAGGATTGGTGAAGCATGGCCTACTACAGTGTCTTTACAATTAGCAGATTGATCCATTGCTCATTCGGAAGGAAAAATTGAAGATGTCTTGGTCAAAGTGGATAAATTCATCTTTCTAGTTGATTTTATTATACTTGACTATGAGGAGGATCGAGAAGTGCCTATTATTTTGGGAAGACCATTCTTAGCTATAGGACGAACTTTGATTGAAGTTCAAAAAAGAGAATTAACTATGAGAGTTCAAGATAAACATGTCACTTTCAATGTGTTTAAAGTCATAGAATTTTCCAATAATGTTAAAAAGTGCTCATCCATCTCAGTTGTGGATTCTTTGGTATCTAAAGAACCTGAGAAATATTGCTATAATGATTCTCTAAAAATGTTATCGCAATATGATTTCGATTATGAAGAGAAAGATGAGGATAAATTACTTTGGTTGGAAGCATATTCTAAGACATACAGGTCAAGAAATAAATTTCAATCCCTAGACTTGTCATCTTTAGATTTCAATCTTTCAAAATCTTTAATTGATATGCCACCATATACAAATTCCCATCAAAAGAAGAAATCCACAATATGAAGTTCTATTATTGGGATAAGCCATTCTTATTCAAGCAATGTGCATACCAAAAGATTAGAAGGTGTATTCCCGAAGATGAGATGGTGAATATTTTGCAACGATGTCATTCATATCAAGAGATTAGGATGATCTTAAAGAAAACTGTTGGTCTAAACCAAAAATATTGAAAATGTTGGTCCAAGAGAATATTCTAAATTAATGGCCAACGCATCAAACGTTATTAGGGAGGAATTATTGACAGGAAGTATACCTCTATTCTACTCACAGAACCATAAATGCAAGAGAAATCGGGCTGTCGACTTTAATACAAGCGCTCATGAGAGACAACTCATGTTTCTTACCTTTTCTTTTATGTTTTATGCTTTAATTTAGTTAATTTGAATTTTATTATTATTTTATTTTATTGGGTTATTTTTTTTTTTCATTTTTTAGGTCATCACAGGAAAATGAGAGCATGAAGGAAACAAAGCATGAACAACATCTTCACAGTTTTAAAATTGGGGAACTTTGCTGCAGCAATGCTACAGCAAACAGGGGCATGTCTTTACCTTTTTTCTATTTCATTTCTGTTTACTGCCTATTTTTTTGTTTTATTTTGTTGTATTCATAAGTAGTGATGACACTATTTATCTTAATTTTGGGGGGAGATTGATTTATTTGCTTTTGTTTTGAAATATGATTTTGTAAGGGTCGCTACTATGATTGTGAAATTAATTAGTGATGATGAACTGCTTTGTAGAAAAGTTGTAACCTACCTTTAAATATCTCTATGATGTATTTGTTTTTAGGTTTAATTGTTAATCTGTTAGAAGAAATCTCTTGGTTGATGAAAATAATTGACTTGATTGAGTGTTAGTTGAAAATTTTTGAAAACTTATTTTAAAATATATCTCCCATAACTCATGTGCACAATCATGTTTTAAATTTGACATGAATTTAGAGTGAGGAAAGTTTATTGGAGAGCTTCAACCCCTAGAATTGGTTTGGAGAGTCTCTCAAGGCAAAATCCTAGAAATTTTACTAATCAAGGAAATGATTTAGGCTTTCTTTGAATTCGATTGTACTTTTCATGCTAACATTGATTAAGAATATGTTTCCTTAGTACACCTAATTTGAGCCATAATTAATTGAAATCTTTATTTTCTTCAAAACCTACATATTAATCTAGCTGTTTTCTTTATGTATATCCTTCAATTTTCACCTCACAAGTACATTACTATTTTTATGAATTATTTTAGAATGGGTGATACATCTTGAGAGAAAGGAAATTATGCTGTTGAAAATCACTCTTTCTTGATTGTATTGAGTTTGGCTCTGTATTTAAAAAAAATTGTAGAAAAGTCTATAAACAGCTTTGCTACAGCATTGCTGCAGCAAAGTTTCCAACGAAAATAGCTTCATGCTACAACATAAAAGCAGTAATGTTAAAAAAAGAAGAAGAAGAAATTAAAGAAAAATTTGAGGGTGTCAATTCAAGAAAATAAAAATTCTAAAAGAATTATTGAATAGTATTTGTGATTGTGGAATATGAAACATAAATATGACATTTACCTTCCCAAGCCTTACATTTCAAGCTTTATTAAGTCCTTTTGATATTTGGTTAGTAGATATTTATATAGTGGAGAGGGATTCAAAATACCAACTTATGAAAGCATGAGTTTAAGCTTAAGGATAATGATTGTTCTTAGTTTGAGGGAAAATGTCAAATGACAAATTATGAAAATCACACGCGCATATGGCATTATTTTGGAATGAATTTGAAATATTTGAGCTAGCATTTGAGAAAAATCAATTTGGATCTTAAAATTGAGATTATTTCTTTCTAACTTTGAAACAACAAGTTTAGTTTATTTATTGGTTTACATTTATGTTTTTAGCGTAGGTTGAGGCTTTTGTTTTTTCCTTGCTTTATCACTTACCAATCATCCTATAGTTTATTGCTTGAGGACAAGTAAGATATTAAGTTTGGGAGAGTTGATAACTATAATTTATTAGAGTAAATATTATCTCTTATTTCTTGAAACTTGCTTGGTCATGTGAAAAGAGCTGCACATTGTACTTATTTGGACACTATTTGTGAAATTTATGAAGATGAATGAATTCTTTAGTATTAAATCTAAAATTACCTTGCATTTCATTAAAAAGATTTATATTTTAAAGTTCACTCATGAGGATTTTATGTGCCCTTTCGCAGAGAATAAAAGGAGTAACAAAGAAGCAGCAAAATCAGCTTTGTCGCTGCTTTGCTGCAGCAAAACATACAGAGTAAATCAGCGTTAAAGCTGGGTTTGTACAGCTAGATTTGGGCTTCTTATTAAAAGGACGATAATGGACAGTTTATGACTCACATATTTAAGGACAAACTTGAAAGTTAATACAAGAATATCACCTCTTATCAATTAAACCTAAGAGGAACATATAAAAGCCAAAAGAATTCAACGTGAAACCACAAGAAGGAAAACAGGCAGTAGAGGCAACACGCAGAAAGGTAGAAAAGAATACCAGAAACAAAGGAGCAGAACGTGGTTGATTGGGATCTGGAAAGAGACAATTTGAAGCCTTGATTTGCAAGGATTGTTATTAAGAAAAACAAGAGAGTTAGAGATTTGTAATCTAATTGATTGAAATTTAATCAAAGGGAGTTTTATTGATTTATTCTTTCTTCTATTATTCTTGATTATTTTTCAATTTCTATAACTCAATGGATCTGAATTTGAATATTCATGAATTAATATTTGATTTTATATATATGATTGACTAATTTTTCATCAGTTAGGATTGTAGATGTGCAAGTGATTATAGTCTTTGTTCTTTAATTTTACAGATTTGTTCTTTGCTTGACAAAAGTGTGCTAGTTATTCAATGCTTATTTTATTGATTAATTATTATTGATTGCTTGATCAATTGATAGGATAGTAAATTAAGATTAATTCTGAAAATGTTAGTTGAAGTTAGATGAAGCTTGAATAATGTGTGTTTAATTTGAATCTAAGAATAAGAATTAAAATTGCAATTAATATGAGAATATATAATTATCTTACATAATCCAAAGGAATTGGTGCATTAAACATTGTTGTGCATAGGAATGTGTTTCATTGAGCCTAGAAAATTATAAACATTGCAGATTCGGAAGAATCTATTGTAATTTTCGAATTCTAGTTACTGGTACACTTTGCCACAACATTACTACAGTAACGTAGTTTGACTACATCATTTTTCACATTTACAATTCTAACTGATTTATCAACTTGAGATTCTTGTTATCCTTTTTGCTGAGCTTTGATTTTAGTATTTTTACTCTTGTCATCTCGTGCTTATTATTTTATTTTATTTTAATACATAAACACATCAAATATTGATTTTATTAATTAATTTTTACAGTATTTTCTAATATTTTAATTTCTGTGAGAACGATCTTTTTTATCATTATATTACTTATTTACGACTATGCACTTGCATATTATCTTATACATTTTTTACAGCAATAAATACATTGACTAAAATATTTAGTAATAAATAGATGTAAAAGAACACTCAATCTTAAAAACAATAGGTAAATTACATTAATATTAATTTGAACAAAAAAAAAAAAATTGTTAAGGTATTATATGAGTTAAACGTTCATATTTTTGTGGTTAGTGACTTGGTTACATTTTTGTTGCTTTAAAAAAAAAAATTCAACAACACGTTTGATTTGTTTTGTTCTTTCCCTCTCTCTCTTTTCCACCTAGTTTTGAAGGGCAGGTCCCTGCTCTCAGTCTACCAGCGCCGCCACAGCCCCCCACATCTGCCGAGACAGCCAAATTAACGCTGTAAATCGCAATTCGTAAGAACCCATCTTTAACTTGAGCGAACGAGTTCTCTAAGTGTTAATCTGTCTCTTTCCTCTACAAAAAAGGGAGATGCTGTACATCATAGGTTTGGGTTTAGGTAACGAAAAAGACATAACTCTGAGAGGCTTAGAGGCAGTCAAACAATGCGTCAAAGTTTATATAGAATCCTATACTTCTCTCCTCTCATTTGGTCTCTCGTCTCATGGCCTTTCCAATTTGGTACTGTTTCTTCATTCCCCTCTTTCTTCAATTACTGGTTTTGCTTTGTATAAATTTCCCCTAATTTTTACCCTTTGCTTTTAATCTTCTTTTTTATTTCTTCAGGAAAATTTGTATGGAAGACCTGTCACTCTTGCCGATAGAGAAACTGTGGAAGAGAAAGCCGATTTAATACTATCAGAAGCTCGTGATTCTGATGTCGCCTTCCTTGTTGTTGGAGACCCTTTTGGGTATGTATCCTGTTTTGCTTTTAAAGTTCGATTCTTTTTTGTTCCCACGTTTGTTTTTGCTGATTTTTTCATAAAAAAACTAAGAATATACAAATTTGCACTAAAAAT
Source organism: Elaeagnus macrophylla (assembly GCA_029378325.1). Classification (NCBI taxonomy): domain Eukaryota; kingdom Viridiplantae; phylum Streptophyta; class Magnoliopsida; order Rosales; family Elaeagnaceae; genus Elaeagnus; species Elaeagnus macrophylla. Next base: position 10,391,602 of record CM055649.1, on the reverse strand, counting down.
TGGTTGTTCCACTTGACAAAATAGCTCTGAAAATGATGATGTTATTTATTTTTCGAGAAAATTATGCCACATATCACACTATAATAGTTGGTGTTAGTACAAATGTATGCACAAATTTGTGTGCATTTAGCATTTCTCTTTTTCCTATATAAAGTTCCACTTTTTTTCCAAAGGATTTTTCATTTATGATCATAGATAGGGAAGTGGCACACAAGTAATGGCTATAGGATAATCTGGGATCTCTAGTTTGTAGTAGTTCTTTTTATTCTGCTTGCGACTTGGTATTTCTTTCATGTCTCTATTTACTTCATTGGAGTTAGTTCAAGTGTTTTACTGTTATTTTATCTCTACCTTATTTTTAAAACAGGGCTACTACTCACACTGATCTTGTTGTTCGAGCAAAGAAGTTGGGTATTGATGTCAAAGTTGTACACAATGCATCAGTGATGAATGCCGTTGGAGTTTGTGGCTTGCAGCTCTACCGCTATGGTGAGACCATTTCAATACCATTCTTTACGGAGACATGGAAACCTGATAGTTTCTATGAAAAAATCCAAAGTAATCGCAACCTTGGACTGCATACCCTCTGCTTGTTAGGTTAAATCTCTCAACCTTTCCATTTGAAGTGCAATTTGGAAATGTTTATATGTAACTTCTAGTTTACTTTCCAAACTCTTTTGTTATCAGATATACGCGTGAAGGAACCCTCTCTGGAATCTTTTTGTAGGTATGCACTGAAAATTTGTTAACTTCCATCACTTGAGTTTTATTTTGATTTCAGTAGCTGTCTTTAACCGGCCGGATTTTATAGTTTTCTTGAAGATTTATAAGATTGTTTTTTGCTGTTCAATTTTACAGAGGAAGGAAAGTGTATGAACCACCTAGATATATGACTGTTAACACTGCAATTCAACAGCTTCTTGAGATTGAACAGAGAAAAGGAGGATCAGGTCGGGATCTTTTTGGAAACCAAAGGATATCAGTTACCAATGTTTCATTGTATTACAATTTGTCATTGGAAATTTATTCTTTGAAATCGAATCCTGCAGTGTACACTGAAGACACTGAGTGTGTTGGCATGGCTAGGCTTGGAAGTGAGGATCAGGTTGTTGTGGCTGGTAGCATGAAGCAACTCCAGTCCATAGATTTTGGAGAACCTCTACATTGCCTTGTCATAACAGGAAACACTCATCCATTAGAAGATGAGATGCTAGATTTCTTTAGACTTAAGGGTGAAAATCCGGGGACAATAAAGTATGATTAATCCCAGAGAAGATGCTGATATGTTACATTCATTTGGAGGTTAATGATTTAATTTTAGTGTTTTTGTTTTTGTTTTTCTGGTATATTCTTAGTGCTTGTTATGAAAAAATAAATTTATAAGTGCATGGATGAATGATGCTTTGTCTATCTTTGTGCAGCTAACTGTTCTTTCTACTTGTTACAAAGAGCAGAAAAGGATCTACTTGAACAATTTTGTTGAATACAATCTAATGCTTCTTCAAATTGGACATCAATTTGAATGAACAATTTTGCTTCGGCGGGCATTATATGTTGTTAATTTAACTTGTAGTTGGAAATGTCACAAGTCTTGAATTTTCAGGGTTTTTGTGGTGATGTACTTTCGTACATACTTGGTATGGTTTAGAAGGCAGGTAGGCCTTTACTTTCTCTAAGGGTTTTTTTTTTCCTACTATTGTGAAGTTGAGATTTGACAACTTAAAAGAGTGATGACAAGTAACTATCCTTTCATTATAAATCGAGATATGTTATCATATTCTTGTATGTATTCTTCCTGGTTCGAAAGCCTCAACATAGGAAAAAAAAAATGATCAACACAGACATTAAACCAAGGGTTGTCCACTACGTTGTGTATCGATAGTCTTTACACTTTTTTTTTCTTTTTCAAAATCACCTACGTTTGATATCAATGTTATAAAACAATCAAGCAATTGCGGGGCTTTACATTCACTTGCGTGTAGCTCTGTTATTCGCAAATGTATTTAATTTATCTTCTCTGCATATGATTTTTTTTTTTTTAGAAAAATGTTAATACCATGTCTTTAGTACTCATGTCTTTTATATTGTGTAAATGCTATAATTATTTTAAAAATTAGAAAAATAATTCAATTTTTTAGAAAATATCAATATGTATTATAATATAATTAGAGTGAGTATAAATTTATGTATTCTTAACATTCTTAAAAATAAAATTAAGGTAAGTTCTTCTAAAAAGAGAAAAGAATTGACAAACTAGAAAAACCAAAGATTTTTATGATCTCAGATATTCGAAACGATAAATTAGAAACTAAGGTCACGTTTGGTTGATTGTAATAGAAAATGGAATCTAATTGATTTTGTACATTACAATGTTTGGTTGTGTTAAATACATGTAATGTAATGTAATCGATTACATAAAGAGAAGGAAAAGTCATTACACAACCCAATACAAGAAAAAGTAATTACATTACATAACCCAAATCACATTTGTATCGCGTCCGTGTGCCTCTACCTCTCGTGTTCAACCATCCATCTAGCCGTCCAGCGCATTCGAGGTCCTCTGTGTGTCGTGATCTCGCATTCTATCGTGCCTCGAAGTTCGCGTTCAACTGTCCAGCCTTTGCCTCTACCTCCGTCCAGTCGTCCATCGTGTTCGACATCCTCTATGCGCCGTCCAACCATTTCAGCTCTTGCCGTCCTTTTTTTTTAGTGCATTTTTTTTTTTTGCTGAAATTGTGATTTTTTTGTTAAAATTATTGTGATTAAATTTTTGTGATTAAATTTTATAAATTGTTGTTATGAATTGTTGAAATTGTATATGTTGAATTTTTTTGTTGAATTGTTGAATTTAAAATAATTATATAATTTTAAAGAATATATTTTATTTAATTTAAGAAATAATAATAAATGAAATTATTTAAACTTCATTAAACATGGGATATTAATGTAATATTATTATGTTTTTCATTTCATTACAGTGGTCAAGCCAAATATTGTAATACTAATTCCTTTTTTGATTAAAGTGGCTAAACTAAACACTGTAATATTAATACTGTTTTCTTTACATTATATTCCATTACAAATTACAAATAGATATAGTTTTACTACACTTCCCTTGCAACCACGTCAATCTAATCTTGTCACTTTTTAGAGAGATGAATGTCTCTCTTAGATTAGGATCCTCAAAGAGATCCAATGCAGCAAAATATATTCGTTCATCAATGCCTTCTATCTCATCCAATGCTCTGATACAATTAGAAATGGTAAACTTGTCATCCTTAGGTACTGATGTAACTGCCCTTGCCTTTGAAGCAGCAACCATATCTAACATGGCTTTTGCCATAGTATCAAATATTTCTTTATCGTTTCTACTTTGACCCCAAGAATGATTTTCAGATGTAGATGTACACTTCTTTTTTCTATCAGACATGACTTTAACCGCTTTTTCGGTTGAAGAGACATGTACTTGGGAAAGTAGATTTCCAGAGCGAAGAACTTCACTTTCAGGACATGTGGTTAAACCAGCATTGTCTCTTCCACCAGATTTTCCCAACTCTTCATAGTGACTAGATTGGGCATACTTCCCATCAGCAGATGAATCAGTGAATATTGTGCATAGCTGCTCATAAATGGGACAGTCTTTGACTTTAGTTGTCTCAGACCTAGGCTGCAGCTGTTTACAAAACGTTAGGCATTTTGCAACATGATTGCTAGAAAGGAGAAAAAAAATAATCGAATAGGAATAAGTTGTACCCCTATGTCTTCCCACAGGTCAAAACCTATGCAACAAGTCTCATCTATGGTGAAGTCATTACTTTGATCATAGGCAGCCTTCAGATTATTGAAGCGTGTTCTTAAAACATCCAGATGCTTCCTCAATTGATTGTTATTGAAGCTGAGATTCGTTTGTTTATTAAATTCATCACGAATATGATTCCATGTCTTCTTATCGAAAACGTTGTTGGGTCTGTTTCCTTGTTGAATGTGCTTCACAACCAAGTCTGAAAAAATCTTATCAAGGTATGCTGTCCACCTTGTCCTAGAACGTTCATGCTTGGGTTGATTACCAAATTCACCCCCCATCTACAGCAGCATAACAAGCAATCGAAGAAAGGAAAAAAAAAATTGTTAACACAATGATCACATGCCAAGCAAAGAGAGCAGACATATACTCGAGAAGGTCTTTGCATGTTCAATTAAACCAAATTGTAACTGCATATACGGAGATCTTTTGATGAATGCGGCTAAAGGTAGGAAACAAAGGAAGAACCTTTTACGATTTTACAAAAGAAAGGGCACCTTCAGGCTCAGGCTGTTGATTTCATTTTTAATTAGTTCATGTTCACAACAGGGTCATTAGTCTCCTTATAATGGACTCAGATAAGCTATTTCTTATCATGAAAATTTTACAGAAACACAATAAAAATGACATAGAATTAAAAAAAAAAAAAAAAAAAGGCCTAACATATCATACAGAATTAATCAACTATTTGGGCCAGGATTACAGTATTTGGTTCATTCGTGAGAATGAAACACAAGGCTATGGTTTCAATGGGTATTAATAAACTATTTCCAATGCATCATTTCATATCAAAACTTAAGTCAATTCAATTACAGCAACTTATTAAAAGGAGTCACTTATTCAGAACCAAGCATCAGCGTATATTTCGAGAGAAAAAAAAAATCCCAATTCTGGAAAATTTGAAACGAGAAAACTAAAAGAAAATGGCTTCCTCCCAATCTTCTCAGCCATTTTTTTTCCCCAGGAAACCAAACAAAGAATTGGAAGAAAAGATTATTACATTCAAATCGCTTCCAGTTCCCACATGATAAGCTATTTATATAACTTCATATTCGTTAAAATCAAGTGAACCGATTGGAAATGACCCATAAATGAAAACCCTAATGATAAATAACAGCGTCCACCTAGCTAGGCTTCCTAAACTATCAAAAATCCGAAGAACAAACAAAAAAAGTTGATACATAATGAATGTCGAAATTTGAATGAAAAAGAAGCAACACAGTATGATTTGAGATGTTAGCTTTTGGCATATCTGTATTGTCAATATAATCAAAATTCTGAACAATGCAATCCCCAAAAATAGTGAGATGAAAATGTTAGTTCATGTTCACAACAGGGTCATTAGTCTCCTTATAATGGACTCAGATAAGCTATTTCTTATATGAAAATTTTAAGTACGACTCCAATAACAACATCAAAGCGACTTCCATAGAGAAAATCTGAAAAATTTAAATAGAAGAGAACATCCACGCAACGCACGCACGATGTGGATAGAGATCCATTCAATCTTCTGTGTTCGACGACGACGACGACGAATGAACCAGAGGTGAGGGGGAAGAACCAGAGAGTACGTAGTGAAATTAATGGGTGAGGACAAAAGCGTAAATTCACGTATCGAAAACGACGTCGTGAATCGATATCAGTCTAATATTAAATCTGAATCATTTGGCCTCTATTTCAGGTATTTATTTCGAAAAGAATTGACAAACTAGAAAAACCAAAGATTTTTTATGATCTCAGATATTCGAAAACGATAAATTAGAAACTAAGGTCACGTTTGGTTGGTTGTGTTAAATACATGTAATGTAATGTAATCGATTACATAAAGAGAATGAAAAGTCATTACACAACCCAATACAAGGAAAAGTAATTACATTACATAACCCAAATCACATTTGTATCGCGTCCGTGTGCCTCTACCTCTCGTGTTCAGCCATCCATCTAGCCGTCCAGCGCATTCGAGGTCCTCTGTGTGCCGTGATCTCGCATTCTGTCGTGCCTCGAAGTTCGTGTTCAACTGTCCAGTCTCTGCCTCTACCTCCGTCCAGTCGTCCATCGTGTTCGACATCCTCTATGCGCCATCTAGGGGTGAACAAATATGGGTTGGTTTGGGTTTAAACTAAAATTGGAACCAACCCAATATGATCGGTTTTTTAAAAACAAGAACCGAACCGAACCAAAAAATTTGAAAAACCAATCTAACCCGAACCAAATTTTTTGGTTTGGTTTGGGTTGGTTAAAGGAAATTTCTTCCTCTTTTTACGGTAATAAATTTTGTTTAGTAAATTTTTTTAAAACTCTTGTATTATATATAATTTCTAACATTTTTAATGTTAATTTTATTATAATACCTAAATTTAGAAATATAGATATCGATCACTTATCTAATACCATTATTCATATCAAATACAAAGTGCAAGAAAAATTTAAAATTAAGACAAATAAGCAATAAGGAATAGTAATCACATATTTGACAAAATTTACTAACTTTCAGATCTAATAACATTGTTCACCAATGTTATTCATGCAATGAAAACTCTACCGACAAAAATATGAAAGATGATGTAATTATAAATTTATAATGGATAAATAATTAAATAATATCAAATTCGTGTATCATGTGAATAAAAGATAAAATAAATGAGAGTACTTGGTAGAGAAGTGCTTGCACGAATTCCGTTTAAATATTTAAATTGTAATGACAAATAATGGACAAAACTTGTTTATCTCTCACTAACAAAGTAGAGGATAAATTTTTCTAAAATATTATCGAAAATAAAAAAGGTTGCCCTCATAAACATAACTAATTAGCAACAAATAACAAATCCAAACATATAAATTCAAATCTTTAGTACATATAGACTACAGTATATTATAAAATGAAAAATAAAAATAAAATACTTAAATTATCCAAAAAAAAAACATAAAAATAAAATAAAATTTCAAACATGTTCCAAGCTCTCATATTCTAATATATTAATAAAACATAAATATTATATTAAAATCATTGATTTCGCTAACTCGCCATTGAGTTTATTGAGGTATGTTATTTTCCAAACATGTCTACAAAAATAGAAAATTAAGTGTAAACTATGAATTAAATAAATTAAATTGTAATGATTATATAAATATTTAAATATATATATATATATATATATATATATGGGTTGGTTCGGTTTTTTTAAGATTTTAATAAATGAAAACCAAACCAACCCAATATTAATCGGTTTTTTGTTATGAAGAACCGAACCAAACTAATAAAACTTAAAAACCAATTTTTCTGGATTGGTTTGGGTTGGGTTGGTTTGGTTCTGTATTTTTTTGTTCACCCCTAGCGCCATCCAACCATTCCAGCTCTTGCCGTCCTTTTTTTTTTAGTGCATTTTTTTTTGTTGAAATTGTGATTTTTTTGCTAAAATTATTGTAATTAAATTTCTGTAATTAAATTTTATAAATTGTTGTTATGAATTGTTGAAATTGTATATGTTGAATTTTTTTGTTGTTATGATTAAATTTTTTTTGTTGTTATGATTAAATTTTTTATGTTGAATTGTTGAATTTAAAATAATTATATAATTTTAAAGAATATATTTTATTTAATTTAAGAAATAATAATAAATGAAATTATTTAAACTTCATTAAACATAGGATATTAATATAATATTATTATGTTTTCCATTCCATTACAGTGGTCAAACCAAAAATTGTAATACTAATTCCTTTTTTGATTAAAGTGGCTAAATCAAACACTGTAATATTAATACTGTTTTCTTTACATTATATTTCATTACAAATAGATATAGTTTTACTACACTTCCCTTGCAACCACGTCAATCTAATCTTGTCACTTTTTAGAGAGATGAATGTCTCTCTTAGATTAGGATCCTCAAAGAGATCCAATGCAGCAAAATATATTCGTTCATCAATGCCTTCTATCTCATCCAATGCTCTGATACAATTAGAAATGGTAAACTTGTCATCCTTAGGTACTGATGTAACTGCCCTTGCCTTTGAAGCAGCAACCATATCTAACATGGCTTTTGCCATAGTATCAAATATTTCTTTATCGTTTCTACTTTGACCCCAAGAATGATTTTCAGATGTAGATGTACACTTCTTTTTTCTATCAGACATGACTTTAACCGCTTTTTCGGTTGAAGAGACATGTACTTGGGAAAGTAGATTTCCAGAGCGAAGAACTTCACTTTCAGGACATGTGGTTAAACCAGCATTGTCTCTTCCACCAGATTTTCCCAACTCTTCATAGTGACTAGATTGGGCATACTTCCCATCAGCAGATGAATCAGTGAATATTGTGCATAGCTGCTCATAAATGGGACAGTCTTTGACTTTAGTTGTCTCAGACCTAGGCTGCAGCTGTTTACAAAACGTTAGGCATTTTGCAACATGATTCCTAGAAAGGAGAAAAAAATAATCGAATAGGAATAAGTTGTACCCCTATGTCTTCCCACAGGTCAAAACCTATGCAACAAGTCTCATCTATGGTGAAGTCATTACTTTGATCATAGGCAGCCTTCAGATTATTGAAGCGTGTTCTTAAAACATCCAGATGCTTCCTCAATTGATTGTTATTGAAGCTGAGATTCGTTTGTTTATTAAATTCATCACGAATATGATTCCATGTCTTCTTATCGAAAACGTTGTTGGGTCTGTTTCCTTGTTGAATGTGCTTCACAACCAAGTCTGAAAAAATCTTATCAAGGTATGCTGTCCACCTTGTCCTAGAACGTTCATGCTTGGGTTGATTACCAAATTCACCCCCCATCTACAGCAGCATAACAAGCAATCGAAGAAAGGAAAAAAAAAATTGTTAACACAATGATCACATGCCAAGCAAAGAGAGCAGACATATACTCGAGAAGTCTTTGCATGTTCAATTAAACCAAATTGTAACTGCATATACGGAGATCTTTTGATGAATGCGGCTATAGGTAGGAAACAAAGGAGGAACCTTTTACGATTTTACAAAAGAAAGGGCACCTTCAGGCTCAGGCTGTTGATTTCATTTTTAATTAGTTCATGTTCACAACAGGGTCATTACTCTCCTTATAATGGACTCAGATAAGCTATTTCTTATCATGAAAATTTTACAGAAACACAATAAAAATGACATAGAATTTTAAAAAAAAAAAAAAGGCCTAACATATCATACAGAATTAATCAACTATTTGGGCCAGGATTACAGTATTTGGTTCATTCGTGAGAATGAAACACAAGGCTATGGTTTCAATGGGTATTAATAAACTATTTCCAATGCATCATTTCATATCAAAACTTAAGTCAATTCAATTACAGCAACTTATTAAAAGGAGTCACTTATTCAGAACCAAGAATCAGCGTATATTTCGAGAGAAAAAAAAAATCCCAATTCTGGAAAATTTGAAACGAGAAAACTAAAAGAAAATGGCTTCCTCCCAATCTTCTCAGCCATTTTTTGACCCCAGGAAACCAAACAAAGAATTGGAAGAAAAGATTATTACATTCAAATCGCTTCCAGTTCCCACATGATAAGCTATTTATATAACTTCATATTCGTTAAAATCAAGTGAACCGATTGGAAATGACCCATAAATGAAAACCCTAATAATAAATAACAGCGTCCACCTAGCTAGGCTTCCTAAACTATCAAAAATCCGAAGAACAAACAAAAAAAGTTGATACATAATGAATGTCGAAATTTGAATGAAAAAGAAGCAACACAGTATGATTTGAGATGTTAGGTTTTGGCATATCTGTATTGTCAATATAATCAAAATTCTGAACAATGCAATCCCCAAAAATAGTGAGATGAAAATGAGAATGCAAAAGCGAAATAGCAGAAAGTATATGAACACGAAACAAACGATGATGATGATGCTGAAAACAATAAAATTCAAAAGAATCACCTTGCCTCCTGTCAATATATCAATGTAAAATAGGCCAACTCAAGGCAATACTCATCGAGACAGAACAGTCTCTGCCTCTGATAACTCTCTTAAAAATGAAATACCCTCGGTCTCCCTCTCTCTCTTTTAATTATTAAAAATAATATTCTTAAAATTCATAATAATAAAATTAACATTCTTATATTACATATTAAATATATAACATATTACGTTCAATATTAAAAATATCTAAATTATCATAATTTAATTTACATAGCATTCAATTAGACGATAGCATTAAACATTTAATATTACATATATAACATTGAACAGGTCTAAATTGTTATAATATAATTAGAATGACGTTTAATAAGACGATAATTAAAAAAAATGATGTAAAAATTATTTTTTAATTATAAAAATATATAATTTAAAAATAAAAAATATTATTTTTGTTATTTTTTTTCGTAAATGATTATTTTAGTTTTACATTTAAATTTAATACTTAAATTTAAAAAAATTAGGCTAATAACTATTTTAATTTCTAATTTATAATACTTTAGTTTTAGAATTGAAATTTTTAATTTAATATTTTTTTTAAATATATTTGATAATCGATTTTTAATTTTGATTTTGAATAATATAAATTAAGACTTGTTTGATAACAAATTTTTAATTTTTCAAAATTTTAAGTTAATTTAATTTTAAATTTACTTTTGATCAATTTTCATCAAATTTTGACCATTTAATCATTTTTGATAAGGTTGAGTATAATTGAGTATGATTGGATTATTAAGTTTTAGCTCAAAATTATATTTTATGTCCTAATGTTTGAGATCTGTAGAAAAAATGCCTTTTAACTTTTAATTTGTTACAAAAATTCTCTTAATATTTAATTTTATTACATTTATGTTATTTTGGTCATATTTTTTAATACAATTAATTTTTTAGTACTACGTTTAAATGTTAATTTTTGTAACAAAAATGTCTAAATAGGACATTAATATTAACGTAATTAAACATTATGAGCATTCTAAAACAAATTAAATATTGGAATATTTTTGCTATTAATCTTAAACGTTAAGGATATAAAATATATACAAAACTTAATTTTTAATGTCAAAAAAGAAAAATATAAATTGAATTCTATAATCATTTTTTTCATATATAATTTCAAGTATCAAATTTTAATTTCAAAATTTTAAAAAACAGTTATGAAAATACTTAATTTTAAAATTTCTAAAATTTGTATATTGAAATTAATAATTAGGAACTATTAGAACAAAAAATTAATACAATTTAAATTATTAGTTAAAATTATTAAATTTTAAATGATTTATAAAATTAATCCATTTTAAAAATTTTCTAAAATTTTTATATTATTAGTCAAAATTTTCTAAATTAAAAAGTAACCTATGAAAAAAAATAATTTTTTAAAACACAATTAAATTTCCATTTGACATATTACATGACTGACTGAGTGCTAAACACCATAAGAAGAAGTTTCTGCGTCTTACCTGCGAGGTCCATAACTTTGAACCAATAATGAGCTGGTGGAATTACTGACACAATTTTATTAGAATGTATAAAAGAGTAGATTCGTACTGAACGTAATTTTGAAATTTTAGCGGTATGATAGCATTTCATATTATGCCTTTGGGTTAAACTGTTTGTAGGTTGCCATGATACCAATATAATTTATTCATTAATTACTGATAATTTAGAATAATATGACTCATATTTATCCTAATAATGTTTTTATTATTATTATTATTATTATTATTATTATTATTATTTATTTATTTATTTAAAAAAAGGTCCATAACTTTGCGGTAATAGATAAGTATGTACATTAGGGGTGATAATTTCTGACACGACACGATAGCATGATCCGAACACGACACGACACGAATTTTTTTTTAGTAAGAATTGATCAATAATTTTTTTATGTTCTTAAAGGTTTTGTTATTTCTTACTATTATAAATAAGTAACACACAAAAAATTCAAGTAAATTTTTTAATGTGTCAACCAACATGAAAACACGACATGAATAACATAAACAAATACGACACAAACACAACATGATTGACACCCCTAATATACACCTTCAAAATTCTGATAGATTTTATCATAATGAAATTGAACCGAAAACAAAAGCATTTCACCACTTTCGAAATAAGAGTGGAGGAGGGTCTTGAAAATCACTTATATATTTTAATTATTTTATTTTTATAAATGATAATTTATTTTTTCTGTAAAAATGGTACATTTTATTCAACAATAAAATATTATTTTATTAATAAAAAATTTAATATAATAATAAAGTAAATTTCATAGTATTAAAATTGTTTAAAACTAAAATTGTACATAACAATATATTTTTATTTGCTTGGTCAATTATTTTTGTTAATCTTATATTTTCTAAAAATTTTAGTATTTTTCTAGCATTTTTCTCTATCCAAACAAACAAAATACATACAAAAAGTACGATATAGAAAAGTGCTCAAACAATACATAAATATTTCATAAAGTATAAATTTATAAAAATAGTTGACCAAAAAAAAAAAATTATACTATTCAAATTCAGTTTTAAATTGTTAAAATAAAATAACAATTATTTTCATTAAATTCAACTTTATTAAAAAAAATTATTAATAAAATAATATTTTATTATTTAAAAAATGACTAAAATATCTTATTTGTATTAAACAAGCAACCCAATATTTCCATCAAACATTTAGTAATTAGTAGAATAACTATTGGTCCATAAGCTACAATCTCATAAGAATTTACTGTTTAATTAGACATCAAATTAAATATAAATTATATGCATAAAAAATTCTTAATTTAAGCAATATAATTATGTGATTAAATAAATATTAATTTAATTTATATGTATTAATATATTATCTTCAAGTATAAATATCTAATCTAATGAGTCATCAACTGAAAAAAAGAAAAAAACCCTATTCTACAAATATCAATACTTTAATAACATTACTAATGAATTGGACCGATTTTTTTTCAAATTTTTAATGTTCAAAATTAAATTAACCTTGAATCAATTTATATTTGAAAATTTTGGATCTAATGCAACCTAATAAAAAGAAAAAAAAAAAAATTGGTCAATATACATGGACTGTGTTTTTTTCCCCTTCGAAAGTCAGGGTATACATGGACAGTGTTAGTTTGGATTAAATGTGCAAGTTTGGGTATGGTAAAATTTGAACACCGTTGTGGGCTTCTCTGTAGAGAGTTGTTTGAGTTATGGATTTTTCAGGCTGTGAATTACTGATGATTTGGGATTTTTTATACACGTGCGGCTCACGTGTGAGACTAATAATTAATTTTTTAAAATGACATCTATGGAGTGAAATGCCTCAAATATACTTATAATTTAACACGTGACAAATAACTTTTTTCATCTAAACTTAACCCCCAATATTAAAAATAAATAAATAAGTTGAATATATGAACCATTAAATTGATAGGAAATTTTAAAAAAAAAAAGTAAACCAAAACTTATAGTATTAAATGAAATGTTTACATATTAGTAAAAAATAAAGTAAAATAAAATGTAATATTTGCACAAATTTTAATTGTCATTGAACAAATAAAAAAATTAGAAAGTGCATATAGTACTTTGGCAGTCACTATAAAACTGTTTTAAATCTTATCTTCACACACCAAATATCAATATTTTATAAATACATCGTAAAACCCCAATGAATTTCTTCAATTTTCATTTCTATGTTAGGTGATTACAAATCTTTTTCTAACATAAAATATCAAACTTTAAAATTAATTTTAACAAATAAAAACCAATTATTCAATTTAGGGAACCTATATGTTAATATTTTAGTGAAGAGAATCACTCATTTACATAGAGCTAATGGAGCACTTAAGTCTATTTTTCAACTGAAATACTTTAATTTCTTATTTATTTAGTAGATTGCTTTAATCTTTTTCTTCTTCAAAATGGAGCATATAAATCCTATATTGACCGTTGCATGACCCAAAAGTTGAGAAAAGTAATCATATATTTGGGTCACATTACTTATTTTAAGGTAAAAAAAATAGATTAACACTAAACCCTAAATGCTTATTGAAACTCAATTATCTTGTTTTTTCCCTTTTAAAATTAAGTCACGTGATCCATGACTGGTTTCTCAGTATTTTTGGATAGGGATGGGTACAATTTGGAAAGAAAAAAAATGGATAAAGTGTTTAAACTCATTAGTCATGATTAAGGATGTTCAAAAATTCTCAAAACCCAAACTATCCAAACAAACTCGATCGATTTTAAAATTTTATTAATTTAATTCTTTATTTTAAAAAATTGATTAATATTGAATTGATTTAGTTTTAAATTTGGCAAAAACTAAATTAATTCAATCCATTTATTATTTTATATTTTTATTACTATTTTATACAATTATTTTGAATAATTATAATATTTTCGTTAGGTTTTTGTGATTTTCTCATACCCTCACTATCACTAATAAATAAGATTATACAATTTTTTTCTCGCCTCTCTTTGCCTCTCATGATCACCAATTTTCTCTAAACAATTGACAATTATGTTAGACCCTCTTGCTAGTCACCAGTCGTCGTTAGCCTATCTTATTTGGTTCTTCATTTTTGTATATATTTTTTTTAATAATTTAAGTATTTTACTCTCATTTTTCATTTTATAATAAATGATTTGTAATAGAGATTTAATCTATGTTTTGTTTTGTTGTTTATTATTAAATTGTTCTATTTTTAATTCCATACAAGAAGACAACCACTTTCATTTTCGATAATATTTTAGACTTGATTTAGTCTTCTAGTTTGTTAGTGTGAGATAAATAAGTTTGCCTATATTTGTCGTTATAGTTTGAATATTTAAGTAAAATTTATGCACGACTTTTTAAACCAAATATGCTCTCTTATTTTAATTTTTTATCCACGTGAGACATTAATTATTTACTATTTAATTATTTATAAATTATAACTATATTGTCTTCCATGTTTTTTTCATTAGAGTTTGCATCACATAAACAATATTATGGATGACTTCTGGATAGCGAATTTTTTCGAATAAGTCATTATTATTCCTTATTGCCTATTTGTTTTACTTTTAAATTTTTATTTCACTTTGTGATTGTTATTTTTTTTTTTTGGGTCAAAAACTTTGTAATTATTATTGATAATGATATTAGAATCTAAATATTTAAATTTAAGAATTATAATAAAATTAATATTGAAAATATTATAAATTATAATACAAAAGTTATAAAAAAAGATTAATAAACAAAATTTATTTGAAAAAGAGGGGGAATTTTTTTTGATCCAATTCAAACTAAATTAAAAAAAAATTGGCTTGAATTGGATTGATTTTTTAAATTTAATGATTTGATTTGATTATTATTTTTAAATAATGGATCATATTGAGTTAATTTTAATTATATATATTATAAGGGATATATTCTCGTTGGCTCATTAAGGAACTATAGTGCTTGTATATTCCCATTTAAAACTTCCGTCTCATGTACGAGGGATTAAAATGTTTCATTAGTCACAACGTATCTTTTTAGCTTTAAAAATTTTTAGGTTAAAACTTTTAGCACGTAGTTAGTCCAAATTTAAAGGTTTACTCACTCTATATAAATAATAAATAATATTATGTTATGAATTATTATATAAAATTAAACCCATTTTAAACATTATATGGTAAAGTTTAAGTAATTTAAAATTTAATATATTTAATAGGGTGTAGATTTTTAATGTGTAAAAATTTATAAAAAATTTATATTTTAATGATAATCTATATATATATTTAATAGGGTGTTGACAATTATTATCTATATATACAATGGTTATGATCCTTACATCATACATTCAATTTTTATTTATTTGATATCATATCATTAGAGAGAAATTGGAGGGAAAGCTAAAGGATTTTATAAGAAAAATATGTAGATCTGGAAAACAAATCACTCAGCTCTAAAACTTAATTGGTTGCTATGGATTTAAGTATGTTTCAACATATATTTTTTTTAATTCTTGATGATCTAACATGAATGTTCCTATATTGTTATTGGTGATGGTTTTCACCAAAATATTATTTATCTAACAACATGAAGTTTTACTTTTAATATTTAAAAAAAAAATATTTGTTATTTTTCTTACAATCTAAAAATCATATATTTTGTGAGAAATATATGTGATAATTTTTTATAATAACATGCAACTATCTAACAAAATAAACATTTATATAAGCATTTTTTTTTACATAATAATGTGTAATAATTAACTATTTTTTTAAAATAATATTAGATACGACATGTTTTCAACAAATATGATTTACTTATAATGAATTAGTTGAATATTTCTCATTCATTAAGTAAGCATAAATTGATTAAATATCTATCTTAATGTGCTTAAAATAAATATGTAAGGATAATAATGTAAATTTAATACACAATAAATCAACAAAAATTAAAAGTTGAACGAAAATAACAAAAATATTAGTCATGCTGCCCAATAATTATGAAGATAATTAAAATGGTATATAATATAACTAACACAATAATTACTTAAAATAAGTATATTTATTATAAATATATTTTAGTCT
Organism: Elaeagnus macrophylla; assembly: GCA_029378325.1. Taxonomy (NCBI): domain Eukaryota; kingdom Viridiplantae; phylum Streptophyta; class Magnoliopsida; order Rosales; family Elaeagnaceae; genus Elaeagnus; species Elaeagnus macrophylla. The sequence continues at coordinate 10,375,295 of CM055649.1, read as the reverse complement.
TTATTTATGTGCAAAAAATTAAAAAGATAACTATTCATTAAAAAAAATGTTTATTATAAGAAAAGTTTTGTATTTATAATTAAATATAAAAAATAATTTATAAAAAAGTGTATTCATTTAAGTATATTTTTATATTTATTAATATACTAAAAAAATAATATTAAATAAAAAAAGTATAAAATAAAAAAAAATAAAAAGACAATTATTCATAATAAGTGTATCTATTATAAAAATATTTTTATATTTATTGGTATACAAGAAAAATCAATTCATAAGAAATTTTATATATTTAGATGCACTTTTATAGTTATTAATGTTCTTAAAAAAATAACATAAACTAAAAAAAAATCATAATAACTAAAACGATACATAATAAAACTAACAAAATAATTATTTATAAGAAGTATAGTTATTTTATAAAGTAAATTAAAATAAAATAAATATTATACAATAAAATTAATAAAATAACTATTTATATTTTATAAGTGTATTTATTTTTTATACTTAAAATTAATAAAATAATTATTTATAAGAAATTTATTTGTTTTATAAGGTAAACTAAAAAAAATTAAAAAAGGGCTAAATAAATTGAGAAGCTCTACTTTTTTCAAATCTCACTCTACAACAACGTTTTGACTCATGGGTTTTACTTTTTGGCCCTTTTATTTTTTTGTTCGCATTTAGATCTCAATCCATGCTCTCATCGATCTCCATCTTCTATCAATTTACCCCAGCGAGCCGATTATTCTACTTCAGAATCAACGAGTCCAATTAGGAGGAAATTATAATACCATGAAAAAAACTACAGATCTAGTAGAAAATTAAAGGAAATAGAAGGAAGAACAAACCCATAAAATTGGACAAGATAAATAGCAGTGGTAGTGGCAGCGACGGCTTAGAGGGGCAGCAACTTGGACATCTATGGATTGGATACGAACCCTTGGTTTCAAAATGTTAAACATGCCCACTTTGCCATTTATTTCTCCAAATTCAAAATTAGATTCCAAACCTCGCCAGCTTCAACCTTAATAATCTAGCTAGGATCAAAATCAAAGAAGATTTTTTGTTTCTCATCCTATTAAAGTCAATTTTGCCAAATGGTTATAAATGCCCTTGTTAGTTTCTCTTTTCTCTTACTATTTTTTGTTTATTTTCTCTACTACGCATTGCCTAACATTTATTTTTATTTTTATTTCTTCCTATTCTCATTATATGTAATATGTTACGTACATTTTTGTAAAATATTACATGCACTTCTACTATTATAAGTAACATATTACATACATTTTTATAATAATATGTAACATATTATATACTTATCCGACGAAATTGTCAGAGTTTCAATCAGTTTACTAATAGAATTATCAGAACTCAGATGCATTTGTTTATTAGCCCTAAATGACATTTTAGTAATTTGTATGAATTTTATGTAATAAAAATTCACAATTTTAGACATATTTTTACTAATTTTAAAAAATATTCACTTATAATCTAAATATAAACTATTTATGCTCAAAGTTAAAATAAATTGCTTGAAAACTTTAGATAAAAAAGAGAGCAAAATGCTACTAGTGTTTAAAAACTATAAATATCACAAAATATTTGATATCACACCTTACTGGAAGGGGTGGCTAAGCTGAGTTGTTTATTTTTTTTTCTTTTCAAATAAAAAATCGAGTTTTTCCTAAAATATTGGGGAATTATTGGATACCATTATTGGGCTCGCACTGAGGTCTATTTCTACAAGTTCGATTCAGAGGTACATGGCCACTAAGTTTCGAACCACGTATCTCATAAATGAGGTAGCCTTGCATAATACATGTATTAAGTTGTTTTCAACTGGCCTATCCTTAAACTGATATTTCACATTGCATAATTGAAATCAACTATTAGTGACAATAGCATAATAGCATATAGGATGAGACTTCAAGGTATAGGTGAGCGTAATATTAAAATTGTATATTTTTTACTAATTTAAATTCTATTTAATCTAAATTAAATTTGAAGATTTTCGGCCTAAATTTAATCTAATGATATAATCAATATGAACTAATTCGAATTCAAGCATATCAATTTTTTCTAATCGAATAAAATCGTATTGTCATATATAAAATAAAATATTCCAACATTTAAAATTTAAAATAATAATTTTTAGTAAAATTTATTATTTATAGTTAGAATTTAAAGAATCAAAATAATAAAAAATATGATTAGATAATTATATTTATTTTTTAAACTAAAATACTAATTTAATGTAACTATGGTATGTATAATATTTAAATATAACCACATTATAAAACAAAACATACATTTATTTATTTATAATTTTAATATAATCATGATCGAATTATAACAGATTATAAAATCTGTCAATTTAAATCGGAACAAATTATATACTTTTTAATTCAAATCTAATCCAACTATAAAATACATCAATTAAATTTGATTTGAATCTAACATGTCAGATGAGATGTATTAATTTAAACAAATTGATTAAGTTATTTATTTACCTCAGATCAAGTTGCATAACATTTGAAGTCTATGAACATTTGCCTACTAGTTTGTAATTATATTTTTGTATCGGCTACTTTTTTGCAATTTTAAAATTCAATGGATCAATAATATTTTGGTAGCGACTTAAGAAAAAGCTCATAATTTGGTAGGTAAATTGATAATGTTGATATATTCGAATATATTCACATTTTTCAGGATTTTAAGATCAATGGTCATCTCAATTCATCCACTCGTCGGTGGCCAGTCTAAGCCGTCAACACAAACAGACATTATATCCAACGGTCCCCACTACACAGCGATCAACAAAGACACGCACGGTGACTTTAGTTTTACAGACTGTAAATAAGGGGCAATTCCGTCATTCAAGTTAAACAAACCAGATAAAACCGATCAGGTCCCGCGTAAAATAACCCATATTGTCGGTGCTAATGTCTGTCCGGAAGAAGCAACTAACAAATAACAATATTTTTATTGTTCTTCTTCACTTAAGGGAGGACCAATTCTCTGGCAGTTTGGTCCAGATCTATACTCACAAGTCACAACAAGCTTCAACAAAAGCTACTTCTCAACCACACCTTGTTTTAATTAAGCATTTGATTATTGCTTTTTACCTAAACAAATCGACATTGTTAATTTTATGATTGTTCCTTTTCTCCAAACCCTAATGATATTTTCCCTGTAAAACCCCAAATATTTTCCTTCCTCCCAAACGCACTTTGTGGCCATGTTCTTGTTCTTGAGCTAGATTTGAAGCTTAAAAAGACTGCATTTTCATTGGTTTGGTAGGTATCAGAAGTTTTGAATCTTATTGTGAGAAATGGGAGAGAAATCAAAGTCTGGAGGCTGTTGGGGTTGGCTTTTAGTCTTGGTGATATTGGCTCTGGTTGTTGGTGGTATTGTTCTCTTAGTTAAGAAGAAAACCGGTGGTAAATCTGATGAGGCGGCTCCTGTTCCTGGACCTCCTGGTGCCATTTCCCAGAAATATTCCGATGCTCTTGGAATTGCTATGCAATTCTTCGACATTCAGAAATGTACTCTCTCTTTCTCACTTTTTTATTTATTTATTATTTTTCATTTAAGATTCAGTAGTTTTTATGTGTTTTTGTTGTTCAGCATATTCGTTTTGACTATTTTTTATAGTATTCTAATCATTAATGGGTAAAAGTTTTTTTTTCCCCCTCTCTTTCTAGGATCTTAATTTAGAGGTGGTTTGTTTGTTTTGTTGTTTTAGCTGGAAAGTTAGTGGATAACAAGATCAAGTGGAGAGGGGATTCGGCTCTAAAAGATGGGAGTGAAGCGAAACTGGATCTGTCCAAAGGAATGTATGATGCTGGAGATCACATGAAGTTTGGTTTTCCAATGGCATTTACTGCCACTGTATTGTCTTGGGCCATTCTTGAGTATGGTGATCAAATGGACGCTGTTAAGCAGTTGGATCCAGCTAAGGACTCTCTCAAGTGGATCACTGACTACCTTGTCAATGCTCATCCTTCAGAGAATGTGCTCTATATTCAGGTTTCTCTCTTGACACCTACATGACTGTCCATTTTTGTTTAATGAAAGTTTGTTCATGTTTTGATGTCCTTTTGCCCTTGGAGTTTAGTAATACTTTCAGATGACTGAATCAGTGTATCAGGTGATAGAAATAAAGTTCTCTGGATGATGGGATTCTTTTACATGTTTGTAGAAATGCTGAAAACTTCATTGTATTTTAACCCAGACTGAATCAGAGTTTATTACCATGCTTCTAAATGAGGGAAATCTTGGAATATGAAAATGGCTTCTTATGGTGGTTGAAAACTTGTAACCTGTAAGATTATATATAAAAACCAAGGTTTAAGCATTCCAGTTTTGGTACCGAAATCTGGACTTGTCCTGCTTCTGATCATTTCTCAAAGTTTATTCAATGTTTTGTTGAAACCAACAGTAGTATTCCTTACATTTTGGAGTTAATTGATTAGTAGACCTTTAAACATAGAATTTGATTTGAGTGAGTTCTGCACCAGACATGTCTATATCCAAATTATGAAACAAATATACCTTTGAAGCTTCTAAAATCTCGCCTGTTTTCAAATTTAAACATTGGATGCAGGTGGGTGATCCTGATCTGGACCATAAATGTTGGAACAGGCCTGAAGCTATGACTGAAAAGAGGCCACTCACACAGATTAATACGTCTGTGCCGGGAACAGAGGTTGCGGCTGAGACTGCTGCTGCTTTTGCTTCAGCCTCTCTAGTGTTTAAGTCTGACTCCACATATTCAAGAACTCTTCTAACGCATGCCAGACAGTTGTTTACTTTTGCTGATAAGTATAAAGAATCGTACAGTGTTAACATCCCTCAGGTCCAGAAGTACTACAATTCAACAGGATTTGGAGATGAGCTTTTATGGGCGGCAAGCTGGCTCTATCATGCGACAGGAGATAAGACATACCTTGAATATGTGACTGGGGATAACGGTGAAAACTATGCTAACTTTGGAAATCCAACATGGTTTAGTTGGGATAACAAGCTTGCAGGGACCCAGGTAAAAGCAATGATTTTATTTTATTTTTCATTGAAAATCAATGTATTTATTTACCTCACAAGGAGGAATTATATACGGATTACAATTATGCCTAATAAGGCAAGTACTATTCCTAAGGCAAGTAGTAAATCTAATAATACTATAGATATTACAAGATATTATAGATCACAGAATATCTCTACATAAATAAGATAATTATAGATTACAGAATATTATAGAATATTTTCATAAATAAGGTAAGTATAACTCATATCTACATAAATAAGTTTAGTATGACTCATGCCAACACTCCCCTTAAGTTGATGCATACAGATTACGAATGTTGAACTTGTTAAGTAAGTCATCAAATTCCTTACTCGATACTGCCTTAGTCAGAACATCAGCTAACTGTTCTTCCAAGTTGACAAAAAGAAAAGAGATGAGCTTAGCTCCAAGCTTCTCTTTAATGAAATGTCTGTTAATCTCAACACGCTTAGTTTTTTCACGTTGTACTAAGTTGTGAGCAATATCCACCGCTGTCTTCTAAGGACTTATTCAACTTACACACAAATCTTCCTCATATGCTTGCTTCATATCTTAGTGATAGTTTCATATAGACTTTTTCAAATAGCTCTCCATGTAAAAATATATTCTTCACATCAAACTGTTGCAAAGGCCAATCTAGATTAGGTTAGGGACATCAACACTCGAACCATATTAATCTTAGCTACTAGAGCAAAGGTCTTTTCATAATCCACACGATATGTTTGAGTATATCCCTTTGCAATAAGTCTTGCTTTATATTTGTTCACTAAACCATCTGCATTGTGTGCAATAAGCCCTGCCTTATATTTGTTCATTGAACTATCTGCATTGTGTTTAACAATGAACACCCATCTACATCCAACAACTCTCTTTCCCTGTGGAGGTGGCACCAAAAGTATTATTCTTTTTCAATGCCTTAATCTCTTCAACCATCACTTGAGACCATTTGGGATCCTTGAAAGCATCTTGCACTTTATTAGGAACACATACAGAGGATATTTGATTCACAAAAGAAGCATGGGATTTGGATAACCAATGGGTGGATACAAAGTTAGCTATAACATACTTAGACTTAACATTTAAACTTGGTTCATTTTGAAGAGGTGGTTTACCACAGGTGCACCTAGGAGGTAAAACATACACACTATCACCATTATCAAAGTTAGAAGAAACACCACTAACCTCAAGATTGGGACGCTTCTTAGGGATTGATTGACAAGGGTTATCTGTATCTAATAGGGGTGGAGGAGCTTGGCCTTCTTGGGCCATTGAATTTCGAATGTCGTGTTCTAGTTTTGCTGGCGCTAGGAATGGAATAATCGATTATTTGACTACCATCTTCTTCGAACCTATATGGTGATTGATTGTTGGACTTGAGATTACACGAACATCATCTTCCATTGGCCAAATCTTAATATCACAAGACTTCTCTTCTAAAAAAGTGTGTTTCTCCCCCTGAAGTGAAGGATTGGTAGGAGAAAAATAACAAGCATCCTCATAAAAGGTGACATCTATGGTAACATAAACTTTTGGTGTAAGAGAATAAAAACAATTGTAGCTTTCCTAATTGACACCATAGCCCACAAATACACACTTTAATGCCCTGACATTGAGTTTGGACCGTTGATTATTAGGAACATGGACGAACACAACACACCCAAAGATGCGAGCAAGGAGATTGGAAAACGAAGGGACAGACACATGATTTGAGAGGGTAGCATAGGGGTTTGACCATTGAGAATAGAGGAAGGTAGCCTATTGATGAGATGATAAGCAGTGAGAATTGCTTCTTTCCAAAGATATTTAGGCATATGAGCACTAAATAGAAGAGATCGAGCTATGTCAAGAACATATCAATTATTTCTTTCTGACACCCCATTTTGTTTAGGGATTTAAGGGCAAGTAGTTTGATGAATAATCCCATAAGAATGGGAGAATTGGTGAAATTGTCAGAATGAAAGACTTTAATATTGGCTCTAAATTGATTTTGAACAAGAGCAAAAGAAAATTTGGAAAGCAAAGAAGACTTTATATTTGTGTTTCAATAAAGAGACCCAAGTAAGATGGGTATAATCATCAATAAACAAAACAAACCAATGTTTGCTAGACAAGGTTGACTCATAGGAAGATCTCCATACATCATAATGATTAAGTTCAGAAGGAAAAGAACTCCTAGTAGTACTCATTGGATAACTAGTACAATGACTTTTAGCTAAGACACATGACTCACAATGCAACTTGGACTCATTAATGACCAAAAACAAAGATGGCATAGATTTCTTCATGACACTGAAGGAAGGATGTCCTAATCTTTAATGCCATAGCCATAATTCTTCAACTTGATTAGTAACCCCATTGAAATCAAAGTTGCTTAGACCGCCTTCCCTGAAGAACATGCAATCCAGATGAAACAATTGAGCGGACTGCTCAGATAACCTTTGCTGATTATTTCCCAAGTGAGGAGGTCTTGAAAAATCACATACAAAGGAAAAAAAAAATGTTACAGAACACCAAGATTGAATATTAAGATGAGGCATAGATATGAGATGAGAGAATCAAGAACATAAAGATCATTATTACCATGCTTCTAAATGAGGGAAATCTTGGAATATGAAAATGGCTTCTTATGGTGGTTGAAAACTTGTAACCTGTAAGATTATATATAAAAACCAAGGTTTAAGCATTCCAGTTTTGGTACCGAAATCTGGACTTGTCCTGCTTCTGATCATTTCTCAAAGTTTATTCAATGTTTTGTTGAAACCAACAGTAGTATTCCTTACATTTTGGAGTTAATTGATTAGTAGACCTTTAAACATAGAATTTGATTTGAGTGAGTTCTGCACCAGACATGTCTATATCCAAATTATGAAACAAATATACCTTTGAAGCTTCTAAAATCTCGCCTGTTTTCAAATTTAAACATTGGATGCAGGTGGGTGATCCTGATCTGGACCATAAATGTTGGAACAGGCCTGAAGCTATGACTGAAAAGAGGCCACTCACACAGATTAATACGTCTGTGCCGGGAACAGAGGTTGCGGCTGAGACTGCTGCTGCTTTTGCTTCAGCCTCTCTAGTGTTTAAGTCTGACTCCACATATTCAAGAACTCTTCTAACGCATGCCAGACAGTTGTTTACTTTTGCTGATAAGTATAAAGAATCGTACAGTGTTAACATCCCTCAGGTCCAGAAGTACTACAATTCAACAGGATTTGGAGATGAGCTTTTATGGGCGGCAAGCTGGCTCTATCATGCGACAGGAGATAAGACATACCTTGAATATGTGACTGGGGATAACGGTGAAAACTATGCTAACTTTGGAAATCCAACATGGTTTAGTTGGGATAACAAGCTTGCAGGGACCCAGGTAAAAGCAATGATTTTATTTTATTTTTCATTGAAAATCAATGTATTTATTTACCTCACAAGGAGGAATTATATACGGATTACAATTATGCCTAATAAGGCAAGTACTATTCCTAAGGCAAGTAGTAAATCTAATAATACTATAGATATTACAAGATATTATAGATCACAGAATATCTCTACATAAATAAGATAATTATAGATTACAGAATATTATAGAATATTTTCATAAATAAGGTAAGTATAACTCATATCTACATAAATAAGTTTAGTATGACTCATGCCAACACTCCCCTTAAGTTGATGCATACAGATTACGAATGTTGAACTTGTTAAGTAAGTCATCAAATTCCTTACTCGATACTGCCTTAGTCAGAACATCAGCTAACTGTTCTTCCAAGTTGACAAAAAGAAAAGAGATGAGCTTAGCTCCAAGCTTCTCTTTAATGAAATGTCTGTTAATCTCAACACGCTTAGTTTTTTCACGTTGTACTAAGTTGTGAGCAATATCCACCGCTGTCTTCTTATCACAATACAAGTCCATGTCTCATTTGGGTTTAAATCCCAAATTAGTAAGTAAATTTCTCAACTAAAGTAATTCACAAACTGCATAAGTCATACCTCTATGTTTTGCTTCAGTACTTGATCTGACCACAACCTTCTGCTTCTTACTTCTCCAAGCACCCACAAAAGTGAAGTAACCATAAGTGGATTTTCTATTTGTAACACAACTTACCCAGTTTACATCAGCATGACCACTAATATCCAAATGATTATGCTTTGAAAACATTAAGCCTTTTTCAAGTGCTGACTTTAAATACATCATAATACAGATCACAACTTTCATATGAGGTTCACTTGGATTATGCATGAATTGACTCATAGTACTAACTGCATATGCAATATCTAGTCGATTGTGTGAGATAGATTAATATGCCAACTAACCTCTGACAATGGGCCTTCTCTGTAAGAGTTTGATTAAGGAATTGAGCTACTTTAGAATTTTGTTCAATAGGAATATCAACAGGTATACAATCTAGCTTTCCTGTCTCTGTCCACAAGTTAAGCACATGTTTTCTCTGGCACAAGAAAATTCTTGAACTTCCCTGGCGACCTCAATTCCCAAAAAATATTTAAGAGAACTAAGATCTTTCATCTCAAACTCTGATACAAACATATCTTTTAATGTTTCAACCTCATCTAAATTGTCACTAGTAATTATCATTTCATTAACATAAATAATCAAGGTAGTCAATTTACCTTCACAACTTTCAAAAACAACGTACAGTCAAAGTTGCCCAATTTGTACCCAAAACGATACATAGCTTGAGAGAATCTTTCAAACCAAGTTCGTGGTGATTGTTTGAGTCCATGTAAGGACTTATTCAACTTACACACAAATCTTCCTCATATGCTTGCTTCATATCTTAGTGATAGTTTCATATAGACTTTTTCAAATAGCTCTCCATGTAAAAATATATTCTTCACATCAAACTGTTGCAAAGGCCAATCTAGATTAGGTTAGGGACATCAACACTCGAACCATATTAATCTTAGCTACTAGAGCAAAGGTCTTTTCATAATCCACACGATATGTTTGAGTATATCCCTTTGCAATAAGTCTTGCTTTATATTTGTTCACTAAACCATCTGCATTGTGTGCAATAAGCCCTGCCTTATATTTGTTCATTGAACTATCTGCATTGTGTTTAACAATGAACACCCATCTACATCCAACAACTCTCTTTCCCTGTGGAGGTGGCACCAAAAGTATTATTCTTTTTCAATGCCTTAATCTCTTCAACCATCACTTGAGACCATTTGGGATCCTTGAAAGCATCTTGCACTTTATTAGGAACACATACAGAGGATATTTGATTCACAAAAGAAGCATGGGATTTGGATAACCAATGGGTGGATACAAAGTTAGCTATAACATACTTAGACTTAACATTTAAACTTGGTTCATTTTGAAGAGGTGGTTTACCACAGGTGCACCTAGGAGGTAAAACATACACACTATCACCATTATCAAAGTTAGAAGAAACACCACTAACCTCAAGATTGGGACGCTTCTTAGGGATTGATTGACAAGGGTTATCTGTATCTAATAGGGGTGGAGGAGCTTGGCCTTCTTGGGCCATTGAATTTCGAATGTCGTGTTCTAGTTTTGCTGGCGCTAGGAATGGAATAATCGATTATTTGACTACCATCTTCTTCGAACCTATATGGTGATTGATTGTTGGACTTGAGATTACACGAACATCATCTTCCATTGGCCAAATCTTAATATCACAAGACTTCTCTTCTAAAAAAGTGTGTTTCTCCCCCTGAAGTGAAGGATTGGTAGGAGAAAAATAACAAGCATCCTCATAAAAGGTGACATCTATGGTAACATAAACTTTTGGTGTAAGAGAATAAAAACAATTGTAGCTTTCCTAATTGACACCATAGCCCACAAATACACACTTTAATGCCCTGACATTGAGTTTGGACCGTTGATTATTAGGAACATGGACGAACACAACACACCCAAAGATGCGAGCAAGGAGATTGGAAAACGAAGGGACAGACACATGATTTGAGAGGGTAGCATAGGGGTTTGACCATTGAGAATAGAGGAAGGTAGCCTATTGATGAGATGATAAGCAGTGAGAATTGCTTCTTTCCAAAGATATTTAGGCATATGAGCACTAAATAGAAGAGATCGAGCTATGTCAAGAACATATCAATTATTTCTTTCTGACACCCCATTTTGTTTAGGGATTTAAGGGCAAGTAGTTTGATGAATAATCCCATAAGAATGGGAGAATTGGTGAAATTGTCAGAATGAAAGACTTTAATATTGGCTCTAAATTGATTTTGAACAAGAGCAAAAGAAAATTTGGAAAGCAAAGAAGACTTTATATTTGTGTTTCAATAAAGAGACCCAAGTAAGATGGGTATAATCATCAATAAACAAAACAAACCAATGTTTGCTAGACAAGGTTGACTCATAGGAAGATCTCCATACATCATAATGATTAAGTTCAGAAGGAAAAGAACTCCTAGTAGTACTCATTGGATAACTAGTACAATGACTTTTAGCTAAGACACATGACTCACAATGCAACTTGGACTCATTAATGACCAAAAACAAAGATGGCATAGATTTCTTCATGACACTGAAGGAAGGATGTCCTAATCTTTAATGCCATAGCCATAATTCTTCAACTTGATTAGTAACCCCATTGAAATCAAAGTTGCTTAGACCGCCTTCCCTGAAGAACATGCAATCCAGATGAAACAATTGAGCGGACTGCTCAGATAACCTTTGCTGATTATTTCCCAAGTGAGGAGGTCTTGAAAAATCACATACAAAGGAAAAAAAAAATGTTACAGAACACCAAGATTGAATATTAAGATGAGGCATAGATATGAGATGAGAGAATCAAGAACATAAAGATCATCATGTAGTGTTAGAGAAGGGGTAAGTCGAACAGACCTTATGCCTAAAACAGGAAAATAATCACTATTGGCATTGACAACGGAAGAAATAGATGGTAGATTGAGAAAAAGAAAGAAATTACGATCATAGGTCATATGGTTAGATGCTCCAGATTCAATTATTCAAGTATTATCTCCAGTAAAGTTAGAAATTTTAAAGCAACTCCATCTTGCTTGATCACGGTCGAAACTTGATCTTTAACCATGATGAATACGAAGTGGAAGGAAAATCAACAAAGTGCTTGCCGCTTGGAAATATAAGAAGGCAATGGTGATGAAAGTATCAAAGGACAAGGGACAAATCCAAGCACAAAGAACAAGGGTCAAGGATCAAAAACTAATGAGTCAGATTGTATCTTCGCTTTGGTACCAAGTCAAATATAACGAAAAGTGAAAGACATTTTTGGCCGAATAACTCAATGTATTCATTCACCTCACAAGGAGGAATTATATACAGATTACAACCTTCCCTAATAAGGCAAGTACTATTAGTAAGCCAAGTAGTAAATTTAATAATACTATAAATATTACAGAATATTTACATAAATAAAGTAATTACAGATCACAGAATATCTGCATAAATAAGGTAGGTATGACTCTTATCTATATAAATAAGGTAAGCATGACTCATGCCAACAATAGGTGCTTAGAGTTCTACCATTGTTGTTTGTGATTAATTGTACCTTTTTATGCAGGTTTTGTTGTCCAGGTTAACCTTCTTAGGTGACAAAGGCACCTCAAACAATGGTGGCCTTCTAAAGTACAGAAAAACTGCTGAGGCTGTTATATGTGGCCTCCTACCAAACTCTCCAACAGCCACAAAAAGCAGAACAGACGGTAATACTTTTTCTTACTGTATGAACTGATTTAACAATCATAGATGTACTTACCCCAATTCCTCCAATTCCCTTTTTCAGTCTTTGTTTTGCCTGTTTGGTCTTTTAGTAGGAGCATGTTCATTTAAGCCAAAGCTTATTATTTGATTTAAATTTTTGTTAACTTTTGATATATGTCCCCAGAATGTTGTTCTTAATGTCTTTAGAATTAACTTTCGACACCTTTTTTTCTTTAGTTTGTTGCAAGCTATATGATTGCTGATTTGAGCTATGAACTAGATATGAGAGTGCTATGGTGTGGAAAGGAGCAGACATTATGATTTCATAATGTCTGATATGAAGAGTCCTCACACAATTTGCAACCTATCAAAAAATATGCATAGGGCTGACATAGGAAGTCTTGAAGGCATTTTAAAGATTTACAGTATGCTTGAATTACCTAAAAAGTGCTGCAAAAGTTGAACTATGCTTTGTTAGTATCGTTTCGCTCTTTGTTCTCGTGCTTAATATTATCGTTCTTTACCATGCAGATGGTCTTATATGGGTTAGTCAATGGAATGCTCTACAGCATCCTGTAGCTTCTGCTTTCTTGGCTGCTCTTTATAGTGATTACATGCTTACATCTCGGACAGCAAAGATCTCTTGTAATGGAAAATCCTTTAAGCCTGCTGATATTAGGAAATTTGTTGCATCTCAGGTTTGATGTTTTCTTTGTCAAACTACTCTAATCCTTTAGGCATTGTCATTACTTTCTAAACTGAACGTACTCCCTTATTTTTGTGTAGGCGGACTATGTCTTGGGCGACAATCCAATGGAAATGAGCTTTCTTGTCGGTTACGGGAAGAAATACCCACAGTATGTACACCACAGGGGAGCTTCTATCCCAGCCGATGCCAAGGATAACTGCACTGATGGATTCAAGTGGCTTGAATCGACTAAGCCTAATCCTAATGTTGCCACTGGTGCACTTGTGGGTGGGCCTTTCCTAAATGAAACATACAACGACTCCCGGAACAATTCAATGCAGAGTGAGCCAAGCACATATAATAGTGCTGTCATAGTTGGTCTCCTTTCAAGCTTGGTCACTACATCTTCAGCAGTTCAATCGTTTACCTAAACCCATATTATCATTCTCACACGGTGCTTGTATTATGTATAGATTTATGCATGATCATTTTTATGAGAAATTTAGGAGGTTACAATTTTATCGACATTGATGCCTTCTTTACTAGTCAGAGCTCTTAAGTTTACTTGCTTGAGTAGACTGTAGGGTTTTTCTTTCTTTCTTTTTCTTTTTATTTGTTTTTGTAGAAGTGGTTTGTAATTGTTAGTTGCCATCCTTTCATTTTCCACTTTCGTCTTCTGTCCAGAGATTTGAGTTTGTACTCTTGTACCTTAGGAAGAAAACTGTATTATTTGATTTGGTTAATTACTTGCAATTAAGAATATCTTCAAATACTATTCCACAACCTTATCGGAAACCTATAACCTCATCTATTACTTGCATTCTTTGTTTTTTATTGCTTGATTCTTCATTTCTGATGAAGATGTTTTTACTAGATGTGAATATATAAATTTTTTTTTTTAAAAAATAATAATAAACATATGCGATATTTGAATACATATCTAAAAAATTTACCGACTTTCCTTCTAATATCATAATTCCACATTATTGATTCGAACGGTAGATGGATCAGATAGAGGGGGGAAATGGGAACGCAATGATGTTATATATAAATTAATCAAAAATAAAATAAATGGAAAAGACATGGATGAGTGACCCGAAAAGCTATGATGGGACATTCCTACCAACAAACTCAAGTAAAGAAGGAATAAAAAGAGAGTCGAGTCTGACTCAATCCACTACCTACAACTACAAGATAAGAAATGCAAACAATTACACCTACTGTGATAACCTAAAAAACTCAAGAGTCAAAAGAGGAACATTACCATCCTCACTTTTAGCCAAATTTAGGACAAAACTATGGCGAACAAAGACGATGGAAAGAGCATTTTTGTTCATTTCAAGTTGAGATCTGGTCGACCTGAATGTTTTTTTTTTTAATAAACAGTTATACTCGTACACACTTTTTATTTTTTATTAGTGCTCACTTAAGAGTATATATCACAAGTTAATTTTGGCCTAATATATATATATATTATTTTGGGAAATTACCAAAAATAGCACCCCCTAAAAATTATAATAACAAAACTAGCACCCCTGTGTTCAATTAAAATTGAACGTTTAATATTGAACGTTCAATATTCAATTTGAACGTAAAATATTGAACGTTCAATATTAAATAGGTCTAATTGTCGTCATTCAATTCTAATTGAACGGATAATATTGAACGTTCAATATTGAACGAGTCTAAATTATCGTCGTTCAATTTTAATTGAACACAGGGGTGCTAGTTTTGTTATTATAATTTTTAGGGGGTGTTAGTTTTGTTATTTTCCCTATTATTTTCAATTTGAGCAATTGAATATTTAAGAGTTTCAATTCTCCCACAAGTCGATACTCTACTATTTATAGCTTGTGTAGTATAAAATTTTTTTTAAAATTTAAATTGAAATTTTTTTGTAATTCAGATGATAAAACTCTTAATTTTTTTACTAAAAATTGTGATTATATATTTTTTTATTAATAAAAAAATGTTTAAAGTCTACCTAACTGTTTTATTGAGTCATATCCTTTCGGTATCATTTCAATTAGTTAGGATATCTTCTCAAAATGATAAGACTTTTAAGAACTAAGAGGTGTTTTCTTTTCCTATAATAATTCTTTGGGAAAATAACAAAATTAACACCACCCAAAAATTATAATAACAAAACTAGCACCCATGTGTTCAATTAAAATTAAACGACGATAATTTAGACTCGTTCAATATTGAACGTTCAATATTATCCGTTCAATTAGAATTGAATGACGATAATTAGACCTATTTAATATTGAACGTTCAATATTTTACGTTCAAATTGAATATTGAACGTTCAATATTAAACGTTCAATTCTAATTGAACACAAGGGGGTGCTAGTTTTGTTATTATAATTTTTAGGGGGTGTTATTTTTGGTAATTTCCCTAATTCTTTTCTTTATGGAATCCCAAACCAAAACAACTGGGTACTTAGCAAAATGCGATCCTCGTCGGTAAATATAAACAATCTTTTTGATTAGTTATTAATTGGTTATTAAATTTGAAAATAATATCACTAAAAATAAAATAAAAATTTATTTTTACAGTAAATTAATATTTAAAATATAATATCGTCATCAATGATAGTATCTATTTAATAATTTTTAAGTACTTAGTATGTAATCGATTGATAACATCTTTATTAAAAGCAAGTTGATAAATAGCAAAACTTTAGGGAGGGTATTGACAGTTTGACACATACCCGCCAATCCCACGTGAAGTCTACAAAGAGTACGTTGTTTCTAGCCCCTTCTCAGCTTATCTACACAGGTAGCTTCAACTTCGGCCACAGAGTAACACAACCAACCTGTACTAAAAGAGAAGAGGACCACTGTGTGTAGTGACCAGTCCCTAACATACGCTTTGATTTCTCCTCTTTTGTATAGGCAGTACGTCAAAAGGTCCTAGTGGGTACGGTCAAACACAGTTCTTTGTTTCCTTCCATATTTTCTTTCCAAAAAAAAAAAAGGTCATTGTTTTTGTAATAACAGATTTCACATTCACACACGCGTATGCTGTAAGGTTGGAACACACATTCTCTACTTGGAGCATATAATTAGCTGGAAAAGTCATTGTCCCCTACGTAAACTTCTCATTCACCCACTTGGGTTCAATCCTCTTTGGAGACTTTATCCGTATTTACTTAGTATTTCCGGCTCACATTGTAATAAGTGTGTAAGGTTTATTTTGTATTGGCAATTTTCGTGGACAAAATGTTTGATTGTAATCTAGAGTAAGAGTTCACCGTTTAATCAGACGATACATGATGATGGAGTCACCAAGCTTGCAATGCCAATATGACAGGTAAAATATTCTATCATGCATACATCTTCACACATTTGTGCACTACACTTAGTATTAATCGTAACGAAAAATAAATTGTGCACATGTTGGTCGATCGATCGAGTGTATAGTTCGATCGATCGAGTGATCGATCGATCGAGTGTGGAACGACATCGATCTAGGTGCTCTCGGGTTGAGCTAGATCGATCGATCAATCTAGTCGATCGATCGAGCATTGGATCGATCGATCGAACCAGTCGTTAGATCGATCGAGACAGTTTTTCACTTCTACTAGAACTCCTTTTTAATTTGACCCATATGTTACTTTTACCAATTTGACTCATTTAATATTGAATGCAAAATCCTTATATGAGTAGAATTGTTGTGAAAGTTAGAATCATTGTATGAGTAGAATTGTTGTGAAAGTTGGAATCATTGTATGAGTAGAATTCTTGTAAAAGCAAAATCCTTATATGAGTAGAATTGTTGTGAGAGTGAAATCCTTGTATGAATAGAATTCTTGTGAGAACTAAATCCTGATTTAAGTAGAGTTTCAGTCCATTGCAAATCCTCTTTCAAGTTAAATTGGACTCTATATAAGTGATGCTTGCTTGTGCATAATTACGAACACACATAGAACTAATATTTTCTACATCTGAATTGTGCTTTTAACTTCTTCTCTTCATCTATCATTCTTAGGCGTTTTCATCTTTTAATTGTTCAAACATATTTTGTGGTTATGTTTGAATAATTCATATGCCTAATTGCTTTTCATGATATTGAGCTTTATATGATTGTTCTAGATTTTGCTAGCTGATTTAGATTTTACATCGTATGCTGTTGAATCTGCTAGTTAGGATTGTTCATTATTTAAATCCGCTCTAGGACACACTTTGCACTTGTTTTATTGCGCTAACGTTTCAGGTGAGGTGTTCGGTATTTCGTGTGACTCGAAATTACCGAAGGTGACGGGTTCGATTGATCTTGTGTGACTCAAATAGATCGAAACGTTGGTCTGGATCCAGACATCTAGCTATTGGAGGCTGTGAAAGGAGCGACGGCTCGTAAGTAAATTACAGAAAGGGGGATCTATCTGCGACGGGTAGTTCTGGACTCTATGGTTGTAATTGAACATTGATTTTCATAGTGGATAGTTAGGTGGTCCGGTGGTTTTCCTCTTAGGTCATTGTTGTGGCCTAGGTTGTTTCCACCTAAAAATATTGTGTGTTGTTTTTTATTTCGCATTTATCTTTACACGCGATTGCATATCTGGCCGTTGTGATTAGATTACACATTTAATATTTGTTAAAAATTGAAAATAACCTATTCACCCCCCTCTAGGCTTATTTGATCCGTGATTAAAAACTTTCAATTGGTATCAGAGCGGGTCACTAGATATACTTAGTGTTGCCTAGGACCTTATTATGGATCATATGAGAGAGGGTTTTTCTACAACCCGTCCACCTTACTTTGATGGGTCTAATTACCCATATTGGAAAGCTCGTATGAGAGCCTTTTTACGTTCCTTAGATGAAAGTGTTTGGAACTCTGTGCTTTATGGTTGGGAACCACCTACGGTTACCAAGGATAATGTAGTCACACTTAAACCTAGAATAGATTGGACTTATCAAGATAAGATTGGTAGTGGATGGAACCAAAAGGGTATCAATGCTATTTTTAGTGCTGTGTCGCCAGATGAATTCCGACGTATTTTTGATATTGAAACTGCTAAGGCTGCTTGGGACACTTTAGAGGTTGCCCATGAGGGCACGTCCCAAGTTAAACGAACAAAACTTCGCATGCTAGCTACTAAGTTTGAAAATCTTAGAATGGAGGAGGATGAAATGTTTTCTGAGTTTTATGCTAATTTATGTGATATTGCTAACTCTTCTTCAAATCTTGGAGATAAAATTGATGAACGCAGGTTAGTTCGAAAAGTCTTATGCTCACTACAAGAACGCTTTCAAGCAAAGGTTACAGCAATAGAGGAAAGCAAAGACATTGACACCATCAAGATTGAAGAACTCGTTGGTTCAATTCAAACATTTGAGATGAATCTTCGAACACCCAAAAGGAACATTGGTATTGCTCTTAAAACTACCAATGATGATGATGGTGATAGTGATGATGGTGATAGTGATGATGGTATAGAAGATGAAGATCTACTCACTCTAGCTAGAAAACTCAAGAAAATGTTCAACAGAAAGGATCTACAGATTAAAGAAAAATTAAGAGATCGTAAGGGAAGAGAATTCGTGCAAATGAGTTCAGAAGGTAAGAAAACTAAACCCAATGGACCTAAATGTTTTGAATGCAATGGTTTTGGTCATTTTGCAGCTGAGTGTGCCAACAAGAAGAAGAAGACAAGAAAAGCTTTCAATGCTACCCTTAGTGACACAGAAAGTGATGAAGACCAAGCTAATGGTTCAGAAAAAGTTGACTCTAACTACGTAGCTTTTACAGCAACTGTTGATGAATACTCCAGTGAGTCTGACCTTGACTCAGATGATGAGGAAAGTAGACATATTCTTGCTAAATTTAATGCAAACAGTTTTGAAGAATTATTTATTGATTTAATTAAATGCAAGAAAGAAAAGGAAAAACTACTCATAACTGTAACAAAGCTGAATGAACGAATCAATTCTCAAGATCTTAATTTGTCAGTTTTAGAAAAAGAAAAAGTTGAATTGTCTGAGCATGTTGACAAGTTGAATTTGAGTCTTGCAGGTATCAAACAGGAAAATTCAAAGCTTGTGCAAGAATTGGAGCAATCAAAGGAAACAGTGAAGAGATTAACTATTGGAGCTGAACGACTAGACAAGATGTTGAGCATTGGTAAGCCTTTCGGTGATACACGTGGACTTGGATTCTTAGATGAAAGCTGTACACCTTCTACTTCAAAAATTACATTTGTAAGGTCTTCTAACTCTACTTCTACTGCTACTAATTTTGCACAAACACCCACTACAACTGTAGTAACTAAAACTGTTAAGTTTGTGCCTGTTTATTATCATTGTGGTAGAAAAGGCCATATTCGACCTAAGTGTAGATTTTTGGTGAATGCTTTTCGATTTAATGATCATCTTCATGCTTATAGGTATAGAACTCATAATTATCATCCTACCATGCATATGTTGAATTTGAATAGGAAAGATGAGTCTAAGAGTATGTTTTTAAAACCTAATGCAATTAAGTCTCAACCCAAAAATATAGAGAAATCAAAATTCATGAAAATTTGGGTTAGGAAAGATTGCATGTTTCCTATCAATTGATCACTATTGCTAGACCACCTAGGTACTTTTGTTTGAGTGCTTAAATGACCCTAGGTGAGTATTTTCATATGTTTATTTTGTTTTTGTTGTTAGATTTTTGTCATTAATTTAAAAAAAAAAAAAAAAAGGCCTACAAGGTATTGGATTCAAATAATGCTTATACTTATACAACCTTGTCTTTAGTGGCTTATTTTGATTCTCATTGTATATTTACGCAACAATTCAAAATTTTACACACACTTGCATTTTTCACATGTGATGACACTATTGACTGAACTTATGCACACACCCACTGAACACTTATGTATGTCATCGATGAAATTTACGATTAATTTTGAAAGACTCTAAGACTTGAGCTAATCTTGACTGCGAAATTATGTTGAGTTCTATTTCTTAGGTTTTAAAATGTTTCATCTTTGGGAGATAACTAGTATTGAGAGGGCTACCTACTATGATGTGTGAAGCTACCGTAGTGAGCGGAGTGGGCTACCTCATAACTAGTGTGAAAGTCATCATATTAGATTTATGGCTCGTACATGTTTAAAAAAAATGGTAAATAAAATAAAAATTTAGTTGAGAAATTTTATTTGGCATGTACAAAAAGAAAGAGCAAAAAATTAAAAAATATATATATATAAGAAATTTCTTTTGATAGACATATTTCATTATGTAAGAATGAAGACTCAATTATGATTTAGCATGATAGATGAAATTATTTTCTTTTGAGTCTCTTAAAATTGGTCATAAATGAATTTATTGAAATACAAGTGGAGTTCACACTGTATACTACTTTAAGTGAATGTCAATATGCCATTATATGTGTTAGTGTGCTTGTGTGACCTATTTATTTTGCTAATACAATGAATGATCAAAATTTAAGCAAAAATAATTTTTCAATTGGTTGTATGCTTATTAGTCTTAAATGAGTTTATTGCTTTGTTGGTCAAAAATAAAATAAAATAAAATAAAATAAAAAATCTTTTTTAAATTTGTTTTTCGTCTAGAGAGTCATAGAACTTAGGGGGAGTCATTGCATACATATTTCATTATTCTTCTTTTGACTTATGTAATTCCTCCTACATGCTTTGGACATATACATGTGTGATCTCATTTGCATTTTTAGCCCACTTCAATAATAGTTTTATGAGTTGTCAATTTCGTATGACAAAAAGGGGGAGAAATATTCATGTTGCTATGGAGATTGGATTTAGGGGGAGATGTTGCATTTATTAGTTGTGGGGGAGAAAGATTCATGTTGCACATACACTACATTTCATTCGCATCTTTATGTACACTGAACTAATAAACAATGAGGCTTTCAAGCCAAATTTGTGTGCTATTTGTTTATCTAATTTCAATGGACCGAGCGTATCAAGTATCAAGCGAAGATGGTCCACCAGATCATAGACAGTCCACTATGTAATTGATGTAATGATATTTTAACCATGAGCGTTATGTAGTGAGAGAGTGGTTTTGTCACACGAAAATGCCAAAGGGGGAGATTGTAAGGTTTATTTTGTATTGGCAATTTTCGTGGACAAAATGTTTGATTGTAATCTAGAGTAAGAGTTCACCGTTTAATCAGACGATACATGATGATGGAGTCACCAATCTTGCAATGCCAATATGACAGGTAAAATATTCTATCATGCATACATCTTCACACATTTGTGCACTACACTTAGTATGGATCGTAACGAAAAATAAATTGTGCACATGTTGGTCGATCGATCGAGTGTATAGTTCGATCGATCGAGTGATCGATCGATCGAGTGTGGAACGACATCGATCTAGGTGCTCTCGGGTTGAGCTAGATCGATCGATCAATCTAGTCGATCGATCGATCGAACCAGTCGTTAGATCGATCGAGACAGTTTTTCACTTCTACTAGAACTCCTTTTTAATTTGACCCATATGTTACTTTTACCAATTTGACTCATTTAATATTGAATGCAAAATCCTTATATGAGTAGAATTGTTGTGAAAGTTAGAATCATTGTATGAGTAGAATTGTTGTGAAAGTTGGAATCATTGTATGAGTAGAATTCTTGTAAAAGCAAAATTCTTATATGAGTAGAATTGTTGTGAGAGTGAAATCCTTGTATGAATAGAATTCTTGTGAGAACTAAATCCTGATTTGAGTAGAGTTTCAGTCCATTGCAAATCCTCTTTCAAGTTAAATTGGACTCTATATAAGTGATGCTTGCTTGTGCATAATTACCACTACTACAAATTTGCATTTATAGGACGGCCTCTGACCGTCCTATATGACTTATAGGGCGGTCAGTGGCCGTCCTATAAACTCCCGTCCTAAAAGAATCGAAAAAAATAGGACGTTCGCGGAGCGTCGTAAAAAAAGTTCAATTTTCTTATAGGACGGTTATTAACCGTCCTATATGTGAGAAAATGAAAAAAAAAATACATAATGGGATCGAGCTGGCAAGTAAAAAAAAAAAAAAAAAGTTCAATTTTTTTATAGGACGGTTATTAGCCGTCCTATATGTAGTATATAAGACGGTTAATAACCGTCCTATAAGAAAATTGAAATTTTTTTTTTAAGACGGCCAGTGGCCGTCTTATAAAGTAACGCCAATTTTTTTCCGTAATGGCCGTCCTATATTTCTTAAACGACGGTCATATACATGTGACCGTCCTATTAGTTTCTCACTCTAAATTTAAGACCGTCCTATATTGCTTATATTGTAGTAGTGTACGAACACACATAGAACTAATATTTTCTACATCTGAATTGTGCTTTTAACTTCTTCTCTTCATCTATCATTCTTAGGCGTTTTCATCTTTTAATTGTTCAAACATATTTTGTGGTTATGTTTGAATAATTCATATGCCTAATTGCTTTTCATGATATTGAGCTTTATATGATTGTTCTAGATTTTGCTAGCTGATTTAGATTTTACATCGTATGCTGTTGAATCTGCTAGTTAGGATTGTTCATTGTTTAAATCCTCTCTAGGACACACTTTGCACTTGTGTTATTGTGCTAACGTTTCAGGTGAGGTGTTCGGTATTTCGTGTGACTCGAAATTACCGAAGGTGACGGGTTCGATTGATCTTGTGTGACTCAAGTAGATCGGAACGTTGGTCTGGATCCAGACATCTAGCTATTGGAGGCTGTGAAAGGAGCGACGGCTCGTAAGTAAATTACAGAAAGGGGGATCTATCTGCGACGGGTAGTTCTAGACTCTATGGTTGTAATTGAACATTGATTTTCATAGTGGATAGTTAGGTGGTCCGGTGGACCGGTGGACCGGTGGTTTTCCTCTTAGGTCATTGTTGTGGCCTAGGTTGTTTCCACCTAAAAATATTGTGTGTTGTTTTTTATTCCGCATTTATCTTTACACGTGATTGCATGTCTGGCCGTTGTGATTAGATTACACATTTAATATTTGTTAAAAATTGAAAATAACCTATTCACCCCCCTCTAGGCTTATTTGATCCGTGATTAAAAACTTTCAAAGTGATTTAGGTGTAAGAATTATTTTGAACAAACGTTCAAATATAGCATATATAAATAAAGAAAATTATAAAAAATATGTAACTTCATGATTTGAAAATAAAATTATGTTGTATTGTTGTTATTCACCGGTGAATATGTGAATATCATGAGCTTTTCTTCTCCACCAAACAACAATACCCATCACACCTAAAATAAGACAAGCCTCTTAACCTAACGTCGCATTTATATTAAGTGAGTTACTACATAATAAAATAACTATAGCATGCATTATATAAAGTCACAAACATCAAACAACATACAAAATGATAAACTCACCTTTACCAAAGATACCGTAAAAAACCCAACAGTCTTAAGTGAGAAACATAATATAAGAGTCAAATATTTAGTAAGTAGATTTGTAAATTATGTTATTGGTAGGCATGTGAAATTTCAAAACTAGAAGCCAACAAATATCTAATGCAATCATGCCCAGATCGTGACATAAGCTAGTACAATTGTACAAAAATATTGCATAAAAAAAGCTGTAGATAAAGATAATTCTTAAATTATTAAGGCCCTACTATGATGATGAAAATAATTATCATCATCATTCTCAACTCTCAAAATGGACAAATACAAATGTCACGTAATAGAGGAGATGATATGAACTTCCCGTAAAGCTTAAAACGAAATTGGACTTCTAACATATTATGATATCATAAACAATAATTAACATCATGCCCACAACTAGCAATATAATACTAAATAATTTGATGTAAGATATTAGCTCATTGTGATAATAATAATAATAATAATAATAATAATAATAATAATAATAATGAGCACAAAATAAATACTTTACAAATATTTGAAATGACTTGTACTAATTTATAATTAAGCAAAAAATTTAAATGTATATATCATTCTACATGATAAAAAATAAATTTAACAGTCTCCAATTTAAACAACATAAGTTATTGATTTTAATAAAATATTAATATAATTGGTTACATGAAAAATTTTAAGTATCAGTCTTCATCCAAATTTAATATCTAGTCTAAAATATGATCCAAAAATATTGAATATGTAAAACATCGACAATGTGTCATTGCATAATTAAACACTTAATACAACAATATGTTTAATATCATGTTTCAAACAATAATACGCACAACACATAATATGACAAAATTATTTCATAGTTTAATATCATGTTTTAAACAATAATACGCACAACACATAATATGACAAAATAAATGACCATCATGTGCACAATAATATGGTCATAAATAGAAAATTTTCAAGCTTCTACTTAATTAATACAACAATAAGTTACACCCTTCACTTTTGAAATGCATGCTCTTAAATCAAAATGAGCCAAAACTTTAGTAAGTTAACCAAAATGGTGATTATAAGCTCCTCTTACTTAATACAACAATATGTTTCGGTATTCACTTTTGAATGCGTGCTCTTAAATATAAATGAGCAAAAAAAACCTTAGTAAGTGGACCAAAAATGAACTATAATAAATATGTTTCTCTACACAAAAATGACATTAAAGGAGTATAGTTAATTTATTATGCTTTATACTCATTATGTCATATAAGAAGCATAAAAATGTAGAATTATCAACCATAATATTTTTTAACAATTGCAGAATAAAAACATAATTTCCTAACCCTGAAAAATAAAATTCTGCATCTATTTGGTTGTTACAACCCTAAATAGCTTCTAAATTATATCACATATTTGGCACCATAATAACAAAAGGTAGATTTATTCAAATTCATGTAGTCCCAAATTACTCAATATTGATATGAAGTAATAACACAATTAATACAATCTAGATAAACTCAACCATGTTTTATAGTATACCAACCAAAATATTTTCCAAACAATCGCAAATTATATGTATAAACATTTAAATAGTAAGTTAATCTTACAATTATTCAATCATATAGACTAATAAACACTGTTTGTTGAGATTTTCACCTCGTAAACACTTAGGATATTTCTGGGGGTCCCCTCACTTAGCTCTTATGGGCATGGTAACAGAGGCTCTGGCTTTGGTGGAGGGTAGCAGATTCCTTTCGCTCTTCCCAGGCTTCGAACCTGTGACCTAACCCTTAAGTACACAGATTGCGTGAAGCTGGTACCATCTGGGATGCCCAGATGGTACCAGCTTCACGCAATCTGTGTACTTAAGGGTTAGGTCACAGGTTCGAAGCCTGGGAAGAGCGAAAGGAATCTGCTACCCTCCACCAAAGCCAGAGCCTCTGTTACCATGCCCATAAGAGCTAAGTGAGGGGACCCCCAGAAATATCCTAAGTGTTTACGAGGTGAAAATCTCAACAAACAATAAAAGGCGCCCTTTTATGTCGAAGCGCATACGCACCCGACTCATGATCATCCCCACGGGTTCCCTCTCTCCGCTCTTACGAGCTTGTCGACAGAGGTCCTGGCCTATGGCTCTTACGGGCATGTCAACAGAGGCTCTGGCTACAGTGGAGGTTATTGGGTTTCTTTCACCTTCCCCAGGCTTCGAACCTGTGACCTAACCCTTTAGTACACAGATTCATAGAAGCTGGTACCATCTGGGCTATAGTCCAGATGGTACCAGCTTCACGCAATCTGTGTACTTAAGGGTTAGGTCACAGGTTCGAAGCCTGGGAAGAGCGAAAGGAATCTGCTACCCTCCACCAAAGCCAGAGCCTCTGTTAACATGCCCGTAAGAACCATAGGCCAAGAGCCTCTGTTACCATACCCATAAGAGCTATGTGAGGGGACCCCCAGAAATATCCTAAGTGTTTACGAGGTGAAAATCTCAACAAACAAACACAAAATAATTTTTGGATATCTTAATATATATTAATTCCTAAACTTTGTGGATTATCAATATCCAAAATTATTAACATAGTCTGTCTTATCTCAAAATAAGGATTCACATTTATGAGTCGTAGAAATTGCAATGATTATGAATTGCATGTTAAACAAAAAGCATGCATATTGCAAATTTTCTTCACTTATATGCTAGTCTTAGTTACAAAATAGACTTTTATATACTATAAAACAAAATAATCAAGCATCACAATCAATTTGTTAATCTATCATCGATCGGATGAGATAGATTACATGATTCATGACATTTAATTTTTTTTTTTTTTATTAATCTAACCATCCTTACCGAACAATTAATTATCAATATAAAATAGCATAATTGTTTATAAGGGTCGTAGTAAATGAATGACCATATATATGTATACTATAATATAATGGTCATTTATTCAAGTGAACTTGACATGCTTGTACTCATGACAATACCAAAATATTCAAACAATTATTCTTATTTTAAATTGTTGTTAAAAACTTTTAAACAACATTTTAAAAAAACATATATTATTAAGATAACACATTTTAAAAAAAAAAAAAAAAAAAACTTCATCGGAGTTAGATCACGGCCACACCCTATAAATTATCAGCATGTTTTAAATTTTTACCAACCACAAGTGGAGCCAAGCTCATGTTCAAATTAGGCATTAGAACACATGTTCAAGCCTCGAACTTACAATCTTGCTATCCTTCCCACTGTCTAACTAACTAAGCTATCCCCTTATTGCAAAATAACACATAATGTTTAGCATCTAAATAATATAACAAAATATATATATATATCACCAATAAAATAAAAAGTGATTGGTGGATTCTTAATGTATGAAATTAATTAACATGCTCAACATTTGATCACAAAATTTATAAAATAAGCATTTTCATAAAATACATGGTTGTTATATCTCAAAATGTATCATAATTTTAGTAAGTGGCTGTTTTGTATTTACTCTGCCAAATAATTTAAGGGTACACAATAATTTTCAAAATTAAACTGTAAAACGTTACCCTGTAAGTTACTTTTAGTTGCAGACATTGAAACGTCACAACCACTTGTTATTATATACTAAAGAAAAAAAAAATGTATATATACATCAAAATGACCCTCTGCTCTCTTTTAGGACGAGAAGTTTTTTTTTTTTTTTTCTTTTCTTTTCAAGTCATCATCATAGAAAAAACTTTCTATACGTGGGCCCTTTTTTAACAGTAAATTTTTTTTTTATTTATTTAAAGCAACGCACGTATGAAGACACACAATAAGGATCGAATTCATTTAACTAACGCGTGTATTTTACATGCATAAAGCAGAAACTATTCATTTCTCTAACGCACATAACAAACGTTTTATTTCTGAAAGGGTGGGCTTGTAGTGTACGTCATCTCCTTCCTACAACTGGATAAAAAACAGAGAGATGCAAGTTTGAAAACGGGTCAAAAATGTCCGATCGAAATAGCAATTTTTTATATCAATCTCCATGTTGCATTGTTATTATTCTATGAGTTCTTCTTCACCAAATAACAATACTCATCGCACTTAACATAACACAAAGTTTCTATACAGAATAACCTAATGTTCTATTTATATTAAGTAGATAGACCCGCTTAAGATTTATGGACTTTATACACACAATAAAATAATATTTAGTCTATTTTAATTTATTATTTATATATAATTAATTTAATTTAATAATTATGTTAATTCATAAATAATAGCTACATGGTCGAGTTTTCTCTGATTCAAAGTGTACTCTCTTGTTCAGATACTTATTGTGTTATAGCTAAGTGGTAACAATTCAGTTGGCAGCATATGAAGAAATTATTTGTGTCTCTTCATCATGGAATTGAATTTATTAATTTATTATTGTTCGTCGTCTTCTTAACGTAAAACTTTCATAATTATGATTAACGTTGCTTTTTAATTTTGATTTAAGTGAATTATGTGATTCCTTTGGTAGTTTAACGGATAAATTTATTTCGAGAAATTATTAAAAATAATATCCTTAAAATGTATAATAACAAAAGTAGCACTCCAATAATATTAAAAGTTTAATTTTGAACGTGTAATATTAAATGGGGTTTAAATTACTGTCGTTCAATTTCAATTGAACGGGTGTTAAAAAAAAAAAGATATATCAATTATTTTTTTTAATTTTAAAAATATAAGTTTGAACACAATAGGTACTATTTTTGTTATTATAAATTTTGAGGGGTGCTATTTTTATTATTTTTCCATTTATTTTTTCAATTTAAGTCACTTGTTTAAATTATATCAAATATTGTTCATAGATAATTTACATGCATAGCACCATATATTCATAGATAAAATTTTATTTTAACATTTCTTAGATGTTAAACATGATAACATATATTTAATGCATTTTTTTATAAATGTGTTAAACATATATATTCTATAATATAATGAGTGTATATTTTTTTTAGAGCTCCAAAATAAAAATAATTGAACAAGTGTGTAATATACTTATTTATATAATGGATGGATTGATATATATATATTTTTTTAACAAAATAAACACCTTTTTAGGAGGAAGATAAGCTAATGCCTATTTTTTTTTTCCATTCACTCATATCAATGCTAATATTAAGAGTACCAATAATAGCTAGTATTTGAGGTTGTTATCAAAGAAATTTTTATGCACAATTACAATTTTTTCTTTCCTTAAATCCATAATTTTATGCATATAAACCAATTAATAATACAATTGAGCTATTAATTGTCATTGATTTCTCATACTATCAAATTATGATCCAAAACAACATTACTTAACAATCGTGTTATATTGCGGTGAGTGCATGACGAATTTACTTTAACGAGAATAACTAGTAATTTTATATAGTATTAATGGTGCATCGATACAACAAGTAATTAAATTTTATTAACACATTGGTCATGAATGTTTAGTGGTGATACTAATACTAAGGATTTTTCAAGAAAAACACTTGTTAGTATGTGTGTATCTATATATATATATATGACAATTAATTAAATTTTATTAACGCATTGGTCATGAATGTTTAGTGGTGATAGTAATACTACGGATTTTTCAAGAAAAACACATGTTAGTATATATATATGACAATTAATTAAATTTTATTAACACATTGGTCATGAATGTTTAGTGGTGATAGTAATACTACGGACTTTTCAAGAAAAACACTTGTTAGCACGGCCGTGCAGGTTCATGCTTCCAATTATGATGTTAATTTTTTTCTTTTACATCTAATTTTAATAAAAACTAAAAATATTTGAAATGGTTTATAATTCTTAATCTAAACATTTTAAAAGAGTTGAATTTTTTTTTTTTACAATAAATTACCTTCCGAAAGGAAGAGACGGATACTTAGTTTACCATCTGTATCATCAATATAATGTGAGATACTGAACCATGAGCTAGCAAAGGGGTAGGATAAGAAGCAACACTTAGATTTTTGCGGACCTCGAACCTAGAAGTCAGTACATGTAGCACGAGTTAAGGTTCCATGTCAACATGCACAGCTAGACATGTTTAACTAGAGCTGTATGGTACTTTTCAAAAATAGAAAAAAAAAAAAAAAAAAAAAAAAATCCGTGCATGTCACGTGAATTAGGAGCAAAATAAATAATTTTATCTGTTTGTAAATTAATTATTTTCTCATATATATAAAAAAATTATAAAAAACAATACCTATAAAATTTATAATTATAACAAAAACAGCCTTAATAATATTAAATAAGGTTTAATTAGATAGTGTTCAATATTGAATTAGTTTAAATAATTATAGTTCAACTTAAACGACGTCTAATTTAATGACATTAAATATGAAATGATGAGTTGAACTTTTTTTTAATAGAAAATTTATGACTTGAATATAAGTAATGTTATTTTTGTTGTTACAAGTATTAAAGGTGTTATTTTTATTATTTTAAAAAATAAAAATAAAAAATTATTGTCTCATAAAAGACATATTTCTTTCATCAGTCTTGTACTTGATATTCATGTGAAGTTCATTTTACCATTAGATTCTAGTTTTGAAATCAATTGAAAATCTTAAACTTTATTTTTTTTTTTTTTTTGGGGTTGAAATTGAAAAACTTAACCTTAATTGAACATTTACATTAAATTTGTAGATGACTCATTCGATAATCATTTTAATTCTTATTTTTTAAATTTTTTAAATTTTAAATTATGTAAGTTTGATAACTTATTTACAATTTACAATTTTTATTTTTAAAATTTTGAAATTCATTTTTGAAATTTGACTAAATTTAGAATTAAAAAAAGTAAGTTTTAGAATTGAATTTCTATTTTTTAATTTCTTGACACTAAAATTAATAACTCAATCATACTCAACCTAACTTAAAATTATTAAAGAGTCAAAATTTAATAAAAATGATCAAAAATAAGTTTGAAATGGAATTTTAGAGTTTAGAAAGTTGAAAATTTTAAAATTATGAATTAATTAGTTAAGCATATCCAATTTTCAATTTCTACTTTTTAAAATTGAAACTATAAATTAATTATCAAACAACTTTTATTTTTTACACAAAAAAAATTTAAAATTGAAAAAAAATTTAAATTTTGAATGGTTACTAGTTTTGGGATTGTTAGTTTTAAGGGATATTATTTTTGTTACTTTTTCATTTTGTTTCAATCGATAAGATCTACTTTAAATACGCATTTACTAACTAACTATTCTAAACTATGAAGACTCAAAAAAAGGTCTAAAAGAATACATATATCACATTTTCTATCAAGTTATGGAAGTGATAAGTAACCCAATCATTATTTAAAATATAAAAAAGAATAAGTTAAAAATATTAAATCAAAATTTTAAAAAATTATTATTAAAAAATCTTGCTCTAAATGAACAATAAATATTAAACCATATCTTATTTTTATCTCTTTTTTACTTTGTCCAACTTCTCTTTTACAATTTTTTTTTCTTTTTATTTTATTTTTTGTTCAAAAAATACCTTATTAAGATAGGAAGGTAGATAATAGATATAACAACCCTCATATATTCACACACCACGCCCACACACCTTTATTTTATCATTGTCCTTATTTATTAGTTTATTTAAATAAATAAAATCACACTGATACTCTTTATTTTATTACTATTTTTTCTTCCATATCCTTTATATAGAACGATTAATACATAACTTTATTAAAAAAATTATCATAATAAATGAAATTTAAAGTTTATAGCATGTATAAAGCATTTTTGTAACATTTTATTATAATATAATTTTTTTTTGACATAATATAATATATTTTATGGTAATAGTTATTATATATAAAAATTATTTTGTGTAAAATTTTTAATTTTATTATTACAAAAATTCTTCATACACAATCACATATTTTGGCAAAATAATATAGGAAAAAACATTCTATAAATTATCTATTTCTTTGAAAAGAACTAGTTAGTCATGTACCTATTTTTTGCGACCCTTAAATCATATTCTTAT
Organism: Elaeagnus macrophylla; assembly: GCA_029378325.1. Lineage (NCBI taxonomy): Eukaryota > Viridiplantae > Streptophyta > Magnoliopsida > Rosales > Elaeagnaceae > Elaeagnus > Elaeagnus macrophylla. The sequence goes on along the minus strand of CM055649.1, from coordinate 10,343,475 downwards.
TAAAAAAAAAAAGCACAAGTTTTTTTTTTTTAAGAAAATTTAAAAAATACCTCTGATAAAAAATGCCTCTAGATTCCTTCCATTAATTATAAAAATTTATTTGTGCATATTAGAAATTTTATGTAAGTACAAATTTAAAAACGAAAATTTTATCTGTTTAAATATTAAAAATTATTAAAATCAAAATAATACAGAAAATTTTGGTATTAAAACGAATAAAAAAATAAAATAAATTTTAAAATTATATTTATCCAATCTATTACAATAAAAGAAGTAACTTATCTAAAATATTATAAATAAAAGTTCATAAAATTAATAAAAAAAAATAAAAAAATTAATATAGAACAAATAAAATAAAATGATTGAAATAATTAAAAAATATATAATTAAATTAATAAAATGTTATAAATAATAAATTATTTTTATAAAATTTTATAAATATTTAATAAAAATTTATAAAATCTTACATAATAAAAAAGCAATAATAATATTTTTTTTAAAAAAATTAAAATAATATAAAATGAATTAAAATGTCTCTTTTCGTTATTAAAAAAAAAAAAACCATTGTTCTGCCCAATAACAAATTAACAACCCATCTAAGAATAAAATCACGCTCTGCCACTGTTAGTTATTATAAAGATCTTGTTCAGCTTTTTTGTAAGGACAATAATGACACATGACTGTTTTCAGAAACAAAAATTGACACATGACTTTTTTTTTTTTATAACTATTTAACATAATATTTATATTTTTTAATAAAAAAACATTTCTCAAAAAAAAAAAAAAAAAACGTCGGCTATGTTTCATTCACTATAATTAATATTTTATTTTGAGAGTATTAATAATAGCTAGTACTTGAGATTGTCGTTAGATAAATTTTTATACCCAATTACGACTGTTTCACCCCTCAAATTTATAATTTGATACATGTAATTCAACAATATTATCTACTAGATTATCCACCATCGATAACATAATGTTCTTGTATACCACACATAGTATTAGATCATAAGCATATTTTTAATAAATTAAAAGCCGAAGTAAATTTGTAATCTATAATATGTTGGTGGAAAAAATAATAAATATCCTAACATTTAATACAAAAGTTAAAAATTCCTTGCGTATTGAAGAGGAAAAATTGACAAGTTGTTATAATTTCACCACACCCTTTTGTTTCTTGTAATTTAAAAGTCTAGTACAATCATCATTTATTTTTATTCTATCTTTAATTTCCTTATTTTCTTCGTTTCTCTTTTATATGAAAGCAACTTGGAACAACCCATGCATTAATTGTTGGACAAAATTAATTAAGAAATAAATAGAATATAATAAATATACAGAATTAGCAATCACCGACATGGGAAACTAGCTAGTAATTAAATCACCGCCGGGGCCTGGTTGTTCCAGGTCAGATTCTAAACCATCAATTTTAATACAAAGGTTGATCAAACTAAAAGTAAACTGTTGTGGGCACTAAAATTCTAATGGAAGGTCATCAAATCTACACCATCAAATTTATCCAACGGTCATTAGTTGTTTGATCAAATTTGTAAATCATAAAAGTCAACGAGAAATGTCAATCTTTGCATTTGCAGTGTATCCAAGTTGTTGCTCCATCTCCCAACTTAGTTTAGGGGCATCTCCATAGTGCTTGGGGACATAATCCTGGTCAAACCCATCATGTGACAAATGGATGGTTCAGATTTTAATTTTTATTCAAAGCACGGTCCCACAATGGTGTTTTCACGTGTAATACTTTGCTTTTCGTGGAAATATAGATTAATAAATTAATTATATATATATATATATATTACCTCTAGCTTGGACATAAGGTCTTGGGCAATTGGGGCAGAGACAATAATGTGACGGGCAGCTGGTGTTATGAAGCCTTCATCTACAGCTTTGTCTATGAAGGACAGCAATGAGTTGTAAAACCCATCCACGTTTAACAAGCCCACCTGCATACACATTCCCAACTTCACATTATATAATATTTCTACTTCTATTTCTTCTACTATTAATTATCTTTCTTAACTTAAAAACTCTATTTATAAAAAATAATATGATAAAATACAATCAAATTCATATAATTATATTTATTAGGATTGTAATATATAAATGTATTCTTCTTAAATAGGATATTTTATAATACACCAGCACCTAGACTTTAATGATATATTTTTCAAATGTAGAGTCATAAAGTTAGCAATTTCTAAGTTTTGAATTCCAATAAATATATAAATAGTAAAATTATTTATAAAAAAAAAATTAATAACAATTATCTATTTATTTTTTAAATAATCATATATTTATAATTGAACTCCAAATTTTTTACATATGTGGATATCATGTTGAGTTTGCCTTAGTTTATATATATATATATATATATATATATTTATTTTTTTTTTTTTTTTTTGGGGGGTTAAAAACACAACAGTTTTTCTAAAGCTAGAAATTTTATTAATTAAAGTAAAACAAAAAAAAAAAAAATGATTTGATTACCGGTTTATTGTGAATTCCCAATTGAGCCCAAGTGATAACTTCTAAGAGTTCTTCCAAAGTGCCATAACCACCTGCATATTAATAATAAACATGTAATTAATTAACTATTAAATCCAATTAATATTATATTTATCAAGTGGTAAATTATGTACACTTATTTCGGAAGGTTTTGAAAATCAAACCAAAGCATAGAAGAAATCCAGAAAAAGGGAATAAATATAAATACCAGGCAAAGCAATAAATGCATCAGCTTGTCTAGCCATCTCAGCTTTACGTTGATGCATGCCTGATACAGCTCTTACTTCTCCCACTGGCTCTCCTGTTATCTGTTTTTTTTTTTTTAAATTTAAGAATCATTCTGAATTCTGACAACTTCTATACAAATTGATATTTTCTTTAAATATTTATTTGTTGTTTTTTATCAGTAGAAAGTTAATTACCTCTTTAGCCATAAGAGTCTTTGGAATTACTCTGCACAAAATTGAAAAAGAAAATAAAATTAAGAAAAATTAATCACTAAAATGAAAGACAAAATAAATAAATTAAATTAATTAAATGGTTGATTTTACCCTAACACATGGCGACCACCATTATATACAGCTTGGGACACCAAACCCATCAACCCAATGCTTCCTCCTCCATATACCAAGTCAATGTTCCTTTCAACCTGCCAATTTAAAAATTTCTTCTATTAAACAACTCGACGTGCTTCAATGAAACATTCATACCAGTCATTCATTAAAAAAAAAAAATTAAAAGAAAAATCATTTTTTATACAGTATTTATTAACTGACACATAAAACACCACACGTAAAATAATACAATACAGATGATCTACTTCCATCTTAAATCTATCACAATTTATTATTAAATATTTGTAAACCGCCAGCCACATTATTTAATTAATTTCAATAATTTAAGATTTTAAATAAATAACATTTTTAATATAATAACTAAAATTTACTCTCTCGGAGTTACCACCAAGAAAAATATGACTCGTGATAAATAGTAGTTACTCCCATAATAACAGTGTAGTCAAGTCCCATGTTAATTTTTAAATTCTAGTGCATTTTATTGTTTTGAAAAGGTTTTATCATCTCAATTTGAGATAGATTATCAAATCATTTAACATATTTTAATTAGATGAAATTATTAGATCCTACTTTTTTATCTAATCAAATTTATTTATATAAAGTTAAAATAAATAGAACTACTTTATTGTACTCATCAATTACCATTGATCACCAATTAATCCAAAAATTAACGAACAAACACAAGACGCACAGAGACCCCTCTGACTAACTCTCTCTCTCTTAATCCACCGATCCAAACCCGTGATTCAAGAGAAAAAAACATTTCTCAAACTTAAAGAAATTAATAACTTTAATTTCAATCACAAAACAACAAATCCTCTAAATTAATATCATGCATGTTCAAAATCTTTACCCAATGTCTGCCTTTAAAGGTTTTATTATTATTATTATTAAGAGTTATACACTTATTTGCACAGATTTAAATAAATAATTTTTTAAAATAACATATATTATTATACTAAGAGATAATTGAAATTAAAAAGAAAGTTTTTGTTCAATGAAAAACAACAATAAAGGTGTGTGAGCTTTACAAAAGAAGAAGTAAAAATAGTAGTACCAGTTGTTTGCCAAGTTGAATGGCGGCGAGTTGATAGCTTGGGTTCTTGCCAGGACTACTACCACAAAATACACAAACACGTCTGAATCTTGATTGATTTTCCATAACAATATAATTAATAGCCCTTTTTCTTTGGAAATTAATGACTACTGCTTTTGATATTCTTGTTTTGAAAGAGAGAACTGGCTTCCACTTTCAATTGGAATGAAAATGGGTGACATTGTTCTTTTTCTTATATAATGATAAAATTAAATCATAAATAAAATAGAGTAATAATATCATGCCCACCACATCACGTCTCTCAGTTTATCGTCTCGTGGTTTACATTATTTTTGCTTAATGAAATAAACGTTGACAGCGACATTATTATTATTTTTTCTTCTGTTTATAAAGAAGAAAAGTTTAGATAAAAAAAACACTATACAAAAAAGTGAAAAAATATACAAATTTGTTTTTGTAAAATATTAAATTTATAAAAACAGTATAATAGTTAAAATAAAAATAAAAAAAACAGTATAATCATTTTTTTCATTTTTGTCAACGATTTTTATAAATTTTATATTTTATAAATTTTTTTTTTGTATTTTTTTACACTTTTTTGTATTGTGTTTAAAAAAAATTATAAAATATCTATAAAGATAAATTCTTAGTCAAATTGTATTTAGTATTTAAAATTGGGTCAATAAATACATTTAATTAAATAGATAACTAAAAAGATGTCATTTTAAAAATAAAATATAAATAAATATTTTTTATTAAATAGGGATTAAAAAAAATACCTAAGGCCAATCGAACCGTCCATTATGGTGATTTATAGTTCGATTGGGTCCAATTTTTAGTAAAAAAAATTTAACCAGATCAGACCGTTTATATTATTTTAACCAAATTGGACAGAACCATTTAACTAATAAAAATTTTAAAATTGTTTAATTTGGTCCGGTTTAGGTTAACGATTTTCAATGGATTTTTAAAACTTTTTTTGCTAAATTTTTTCTTTAACTAAGAATGTAATTAAATTATAACGCGACACACGTAATTATATTTTTGTGATTTTTCGACTCAAACATTAGCATTTTTAGGAAAAATTAGATTTTTAAGCATAGGAATTTTTCAGTCTGAAACTGCATAACTGGGTATTAATAATAATCATTGTAAATATAAATGAAAAGCTGCGAAATTACATATGTAAGTAAATTGTTGTATATTAATATTACAAAAAGCTACATTTACAGATATGAGAAGTGGGTAATAATAATAATAATAATAATATATTATTATTATTATTATTTTAAAAAATTAATATTTTATTTATAATGGTCCAATCCGGTCCTATCTGATTGGTTAAAAAATTTACAAAATTGGACCGGACCGTTTCACCAACGGTTTATATAATTTTTAACCGGATCAGACCATGTATTTGTTGAAATTGTCCGATCCGATCCAGTCCAGTCCAATCTGATCCAATTTTTTAATTTTGTCTAATTTAATTCAATTTTTTGACACCTTTACCGTCCATACAGCTTCTATTATCCATTAGAAAAAAAAGGTTTCTTAGAGCTTTTGATCAGACATTGGTGTAATTTAGCAAAAAGTAGAAAGAAAAACAAAACTGAGGGTCGACCAATTTAGTCACTTATTTGTTTTAATAGTTTTTTTTTTTTGATAGAAAATTTGTTTTAATAGTTTTATTTGTTTTAATACTTTTTATTTGTTTTAATAGTTTTAGTTCTTAATAAAGACATATTATCATTTATATATATATTTTTTTAATTGTTACTATTTTATAATAATATTTTATTGATTTTTAATTATTATTAAAAATTAAAAAGTATATTTAAATAATTTTATTTTGAGTATTATTATTGTTATTTTTTTAAATAATTTTATATCAAATTTTACTTTTATTTTTGTTCATATTTCAATCGTGTGTTAATTATGTGATAAAAAATAGTAATATTTTAATAAAAAATTATTAAAATAATATAATTTATTTTTAATTGATCTATTTTTTCATTATTAAAGGACTAATACTATTCATAATATAATAAACTAAATAAAATTAATAATATAATTTAAAAGACTTGTACGACATTACACCCTTTATAATATTAATTCATACATAAAAAATACATGTATTATCAAAATCAACAATTAAAAACAGTTTTCATTTAAATTAAAGCAACAATTTAAACACATTTTTCATTTAAAATATATAAAAACTTGCATTTTTAGGTATTTTTTTTTTTTTAATAACAATTACATACTCACACTCTTATGTATAAAGTGATACACTAACACTATAAGGCCCAAAGACACTATTTTTTTAATAAACAATAAACATATACATACAAGGGAAAGTGGTGAGAGTAAAGATAAGCTAATTTTATCATATATTCTAAAAAAACTAGCTCACTTTTTAAAATATAGTAGTAATTATAAACTCTCTTAAAACATTACACTTTAATAGTGTGGACTTTCTTAACACCTTTTAAGATTATTTTTTTGAATAAACAATAAACACACAATGCGAAGGAGCCTCAAACTCTTAACGTTATATATGTGATACATCCTCAAGCATTAAGACACATTAAATGAACTCAATTGACTATACTTTTAAAGAGATACTAATTTTGATAGATATAAGAAAAGTAATGTGTATACTCTTGATCAATTACATTGATAATAATTTTGATTTTATAAGTATATTATACATTCAAAAAATTCTTGAACTAAAGAAGCCAATTGGCTTGGAATATCAAATAATCCATAGTCCAAATGTAATGAATAAATTTATCTTTTTTCAATCATGTTTTAATAAAGTAACAAATACTCACTACTACAAATATAATTTTTGGCTTTGGGTTTTTATTATTTTCTTTTGTTCAATTCTCCTCCTCCTCCTTTCTTCTTTATTTTTATTCAATTTAGTATCGATTTAAAGGTTGGACTTATCCTAAATTTGGTTTAATTTAATTTGAAAATCAAACTTAACATATTATTTTATTATTTTTTGGCCATTTTTTTTTTTTTTTTTTAAAGTTAACTTAGAATCACTTTCAAGATTGAACCAACATTAAATTTGGATTTGGATGAGCTTAACCCATAATTGACACAAAATGAGTTTTATCATTAAATCAACACTAATTGTTGAATTATATACGCTGTTTTGTAGTAGTGATTTGACACTTTTGTAAAGAATACCTTGTTATAGTAAAGTCTCACTTTCACTTTCACAAGTTAATTTGAACCAACTTTATTAAAATTTTGAAGATAATTGTTCTGGAAATTATAGGATGATTTGACAAAGAGTTGTATTTTATTAGGTTGAATTCAATGCAAAAATAAATTATTTTATTATTTTGTGGTCATTTTTTAAAGTCAATTTAGAGTCGGTTTTAAAATTGAATAAACATTAAATTTGAGTCAGCTTAACCTATAATCGATCCAAAATGAATTTTATCATTAAATGGACCCTAATTATTGACTTATATACCATGGTTTGTAGCAATGACTTGACATTTTTTTTTTTTTTTAAAAGAATACCTATTTAATAGGAAAGTCTCAATTTCACAAAAGTTAATTTGAACCAACTAAAGTAAATTTTGAAGATAATTGTTCGGGAAATTATAGGATGATTTGACAAAGAGTTGTATTTTATAAGAGCAATTAATTTATCAAAGTAGGATACAAAAAGAAGAAAAAAGAAATATGAGGACATGTAAAGGATGAGAAAGTGGGGTTGGAAAGAAGAAAAGTAAGAACATGAACGATGTTAACTTTAAAGAGAATGTGGGACTGCTAGGAATTAATGGGCCGGGTAGAAAGAGCACAAATTTTTGGGAGGTCACTCGGCCCCATTACATGGGACAGACAATACGTAGATTCAACCATTATTGATACCTTACCTACCTTTTAAGCTTAGCTAATAACTGACTTTCTCTTTTCTCTCTTCTCTTTCCTCTTTCTCATACATATTTTCCACTTCAAGCAAAACCTCAACAACCACTTCTCAATGCCACGTGAATTCATCAAATATTGGACACTATTACTACATTTGGATATACAGTAGATCTGAATTCGAACCTATATATAAGTAGTGTACTTTTTTTAAAAAAAAATCCTATCAATTTAGGGCATGTTTGATAATGATTTTGATTTATGATTAAATAATTAATTTTGTGATTTTTGATTCTTTTATAAAAATAATCACAATTGTATTTGAAAATAATTTTTATTTAGTGATTTTCAAGGAAAAAAATCAAAAATTACCTCCAAGTTGTTTGGTAATTTTTTCTATTTTTTGAAAAAAATTTAAAAATAAATAAAATTTTTGGTTATTTTTTATAAATTTGAAGTTTTTAATCATTTTCTTACAATATTTAATCATGAAAAAGTTACAAGACTTTATTTACTATTTAGAAAAAATGTTTGGTCAAAATGAAAAAAAAAAAATAGAAATACAAAATTTATTTTTTAAAGATTTATGAATCACCCCATATTTTGGGAATGATTCCTTAAAAATATAAAAATTAAAATCAAAAATCGTTACCAAACATACTTATTAAAAAATCACTTAAAAAAACCAACAATTAAGAATTAAAATCGTTATCAAAGAAGCCCTTAGCTATTTTGAAATTTGGTGATTATAATTTTTTTCTTCTCTAGTACTTGATGGGAAATCAAATAGATGGTAATTTGTCATACTAATTATATTTGAATGTTATTTTTATCATCCGATAAAGTCATATATATATATATATATATATATATATATATATATATTTTAAAATTTTTAATAGTTGAAGGGTAATGATACTAACACAATTTCTTTTATTATTATTACAACAAAAATATTTGAATTATCTATTTTATGTTAGTAATTAATTATATTTTATTGTTAAATAAAATTATTATTAATGAAAAGGAATTATTATAATAAGAAATTCAATTATAGCAATTCTTTAATGTATATATTTATTAGTTTACACATATTATTAAATTACTTTATTTTAGAGTCTCTACTTGGAGTTTAGACTAAATAATAAATTTAGCGTAAGAACATTAGTCAATTTTTTTCAATTTAGTCAACGTTATCTAAAATTTTAAATTTATTGGAAAGTTTGGTACAAATCACTAAAATTTTATTATCATTTACGTAATTTAACATATAATTGTTCATCATATTCATAATTTTAAAAATATCTTAATTAATTTTATTATAATTATTAATTTAATATTAAATTTTATAAACGATTAAGTTACCAAAATAACTAACACCGATCACATATATACTTTTATATTTACACTATTTAAAATTTGTTCGCAGTTATCATATCTAAATGTTTCATTTTTCATCATTATTTTTAAGAATATAAATTTTTAGAATTTTTACGCAAATTCAAACAATAATTTAAATTTAATTTAATCGATTTAAATATTTTTAAAATATAAAATTAAAAAAATTAGTACAAAATTATTTAAAGTAGAATACTAACTTACTCCTCAAACTAATTCATAAATATTTCTACTACTTAATTTTTTCATAAAATTTTGGACAGAATTATCGTCTTTTTCTTAACCATTTATATAGAATTTTGGATCAATTTAATCCTATAATTTTATTTAATTAACATTTTAGTCATGTAATTGTTAAAGTAGATCTATTTGATCAAATAATTTTTAGTTTAAGTCATTTAATGATATTTTTTTAAAAAACTTCAAATTTTATCATTAAATAAACATGTGCAATTATATGTATTAATTTTTAAGGGTGTTATTAGTTTATCATTAAAATGTCCAAATAATTAAAAAAAGAAACAGAAAAAAAGAGATTCGGAACCAGACTAAACTTGAGACGATTTGAAAAGAGATAAATCTTAGAGAACTTAACATATATTTAAGTAATAAAAAAAATTAAAAAGAAGAATAAGCTATGTATAAGAATGGCGCCAAAAATTTACATTTGGCAAGAGTTATTGATACGAGGATTAAACATATTCCAAATCTCTTTTTCTTTTCTTTTTTAATTATATGTGCATTTTAATGATAACTCAATAATATTTCTAAAAATAATACATATAAAAGACACATATTTATTTAATGATAAATTTAAAGTTTTTTTTTTTTTTTTAAGTTCTTAAATGACTTAAATTAAAAATTATTGGACTAAATATAACTATTTTAATAATTATAAAACTAAAATATCAATTAAATTAAATTACAAAGTTAAATTAACCCATAATGATATTTATACATGTCTGCCCATGTGTGCTTGTTATGTATGAAACAATGAAAGTGATTGTATGAATACGAAATGTAGTAGCTGTTCCTTGCAGCTATAATAAATTAATAATACATGTATGTTGATATATTGAACTTAAATTAAAATTTCTTTTTTGTCTTTAGCTTTATGTAATAACATAAATGACGATGGTCCACTATGAATACTTTTTTTCTTTTCACACTATAATATCCACTGTATATAAGTAAAGAACACAGAATACGGAGATATATTTAATAATAGTATTATATATGTATTAAATTATGATATATATTAAATAATATATTAATTATTGATTAAAATATATAAATTAAGATAGTCTATTAAATATATTTTTGTAAATTTACCAAAACTAATACTTCTAAAATTTATAGTAACAAAACTAGCACCCTTAATAATATTAAACGTTTAATTTGAACGTAAAATATTAAATATTCAATATTGAACGAGTCTAAATTATAGTCGTTCAATTCTAATTGAATGAGTGTTAAAAAAATAACATATTAATTATTTTTTTTAATTGTAAAAATATAAATTTAAATATAAATGATGCTAGTTTTGTTATTATAAATTTTAAGAGGTGTTAATTTTATTATTTTTTTATATTTTTTTGTGTCATAAATATAATATCACAGTATATAAGTATATAAATAAAGAGTATAGAATGGGAAGAAATATTTAAAAATAATGTTATATATATTAAATTATAATATATATTAAATAATGTGTTATTGACCGGATAAAATTAAAATAATTATATGATCTAAGCCGATCGAACTATGTTATCTGGTTGATACCCTTTTTTTTTTTTTTTTTTTTATATTTTGATACACGTCACTTCTATCTCATCAACAAGCTAATACTCGTCTACTAAATTTGGCCACGAGGACCATGGAGGAAGTTTCTCAATGATATTAGGAGTATCTTAGATCTATCTTATTTATTTATTTCTTGCTAAATTAGATCTTAATTATTAACTGTGTTTTAGTACATATGTCTCTTTCATTTATAATTTATATGGAAGGCGTATTGTGAATGGGATTTGGACAATGCTTAATTTAATTTAGATTGATCTCATTTCCATCAAAACAATAATAGATCTAAGAAAATGTAATTATAATGTAGGAAAATATATCTCATATATTGTTGGATGATTTTTCAATATATATTTTGTAATTTGCAAAATAATCTGACAATAAAACTCAACCATTTTTCATTTTTAGTTATATATTTAAATCAAATTAAAATATAATTAGATTTAAAAAAAACTATTAAGTATATATTTTATTTTAAAAAAATAAATTTTATAAATGATTACTTTATATATAAAAGTCTTCTGACTTATAAGTATTAAATGTATCATGTAGGACATGTAAGATAGAATAACCAAAAATATAAAACATGATGAGATGAATTAGATTTAAAAAAACTATTAAGTATATATTTTATTTTTTAAAAATAAATTTTATAAATGATTACTTTATAAATAAACTTATAAGTGTTAAATGTATCATATAGGACATGTAAGATAGAATAAAAAAAATACAAAATATGATGAGATGTTATAGAAGTTATTTAAATTAAGTTATTTATGTCGTTCAATTTTTTAAATTAGAAATAATATTATTTAGTCATTAGGTTTGTAAAAAGATCAATTAAAAAAAATTATATTATTTTCTATCTAATGATTAAAAATGTGTGTTTTTAATATAAAATTGTTTAAGATTAAAAATCAACTATAATAATATTTAAACATAAAGTTATCTAAATATATATTTTAATTTTTAATAAAAATTTAAAAAATTTAATAAAATATTAAAATAAAACAATGGCAATTAACAATAATTTTTTTCCTTCATATTATTATAATTTTATTATTATTAAAGACTCGTATTTTAATCGCGTTTAATCACTTAACAGAAAAATAATAATATTATAACAGAAAAATCATTAAAATATTATAATTTGTCTATTGGTTTTTTTTTACAAAGCTAAAGAATTAAATGATATTATTTATAATCTACATAACTAAACAATACAAATTATCTAATCTAAATGACTTCTATGACATTTTTTTTCTATAAAATATTTAGAATATTTCAAAGAAGTCTTCAATTTTGGAAAATTATTTCTATTAGACTTTGTCCAAGTTTAAAAATTATGAGCTTTTAAATCACAAAAGATTAATTTAATGAGTAGAGATAACTACAATTATGTTATATTTAATTAATTTAAGATATTACATTTAATATTTTTTTCTTAAAGAGTGAGTCTTTTATCTCTTTTAAAGTTTATAATTTGTATTTTTAATATATTTTATTTAGAGGAAGATGTTCCAAAGGTTTTTTGTTTCGGTAAAAAATAGTATTTAGTTTATTAAGTTATAAAAAGTTGCGTTTATTCATTTTAATTACTAATGAAAAATGAGCCACATAAGGATTTTTAGTAGTATAGGTTAATATTTTATCCATAAACTAATTAGAAAAATATTTAAAAAGGTTATTTTCATCATTTCACTTCTCTAGGAAATAAAATAAAATAAAATAACAGAACAGGTGGTTATTTCCGAAACCCCTTCTAACAAACAAAAAAAGATAAAGAAAAAAGAATGAGTTCCTCTCCAGCTTTTTGAAACCCCTTCTAACAAAAAACATTGTTCGCTTCATGCTCTCCCATTTTAATAACCCTAGAGCCACACTATCGCCATTTTACCCATTTCATATTGAAACCACCATCAACTGCTAGTTGGGGCTGATAGTTTTTTTTTTTTTTTTAAGAAAAGACTCTAAAGTTTCCGTTCTTTTTTATTAATAAAGAAAAAATACACTTGCCAAGGCCTTAGTAGCCAAATGGCATTGTAACCACCATAATAAGGTGGAGCTCTCGAGTTCGAGGCTTGAATATAGCAAAAAAAAAAAAAGAAAAAATACACTCACACACTCGACTAATTCGAACTTGATTCATAATGGGAGAATTATGAATCTTGCTACCTAAACCACAAGAAATTCCTAAATTGAAAACTAAAACAATTCAGAACACCATATTTTAATACTTTACATTGTTCTCATAAGTTGGGGTTGATAGTTTTTTCTCGAGAAGATTGAAAATAGAGTAAGGGGTTGATGCTTGATGGCTTAATAAGGTTGGAAATTGATTACAGAGAGAGGGAAATAAGGGGAATAATTGGGGGAAGAAAAAAAAAAATCAAACAGTAAAATGACCTCCCTTGCGCTTCATTAGTTCCTTTTTTTTTTTATAGTAAAATAATGTTTAAAAATACTAATTGTTTTTATTAGCACCCATTGAAGAAGAAAAAGAACTAAAAAAACACCTGCTCTAACTTAATTGACTAAATAACACATTTTATATAAGTAAAATGAGTATTTTAGCTTTTTATCCTTTTATTTATTATATTCTTTGGCCACATTTTTTTTTTTTTGCAATGCCCATTTAATTTTTTTTATTTTTTTGCTTTATTAAAAAAGGCCTAAGATTTTGTGCTAAATTGACCCAAGCTCTGATGTTACGTTAAAGTCATATTTATTAAAATCATAGTCTACTTAATCTAAAATATCAACTCATTAGGTAAAGATACCAATAATTCTTATTATAAACTCAACTATAGTATTGTAGTTAATTACTGTGAAACATTGTCTCTAACATTTATAATGGTTTGAATGTTACACATGGTCATGTGTTAGTTCCAAATTTTATCATGATAATTGTATAATTGTGCATGCATGTAAAATGAGTTACATTTGAGCATATGTATCATTCACTTTTGCCTTATTTTTGTACAAAATTAGAAGATTTAGTTAACTAGATGGATTCTAAGATATTGAATATTTGTAACTTTTATGATTGTTTTCAATTTTATAAACAAAATGTATTTATGTAAACTAATTTATAAGCTCATCTCTCAAGTCATTTGAACAAAGTTGAAGAAATGCTCAAGCTACATGTAGTTACATTTCAAGTATATATTTAAAACCATCACATGCCTTCATTAGCAAGTGCCCACAACACTTGGCGTTATTTTTTATGTGAAAAGTTGTTTGTGTTGGTCGTATTAGATTCTCGATCAATTGAGCTATTAGATCAATCAAGTTTCGATCAACTTCTATCGATACTTCTCGATTGAGTTTCTATTTTAAAGTTTGATGAGTTCATTTATTGAACTTCGCTTGAGTCCCCTTGGATCATTTTTTTTTGTTGTGAATTTTTAAGAGTCGATGGATCAAATTTCAATCAATTTTGATTGAGTCTCCTCATGAAAAATTGGGTGCAAAAGTTATTGTTTATCTATTGCGCTCGAAATTTTTTTTTATAAAATATTTGTTTAAACTCTAGTTATTTTGTGAAATTACAACTTACCCTTTTCTTTAATGATGTTTCACGAATGTTTTTTAGGGTATATAGGTCTTAATGAACTTGTGTAGGTTTAAGAGATAAAATATATATATATATATATACAAACCTATTACATCGTTCATTGATAACTCACACAATATTAATTTAATATCTTGGAAACTTTGAATCAATAAGAATTTACCAGAAAATATAAGCTAAGGAATTATTCTAATGAAAGCTCGAAGTTGACACTACAACAAAATATATCTATAGGTACGGTTGTTAAATTAAAAATTTGATAACAACAATACCTAAATAGCTATAAGTACGGTTGGCCGTGTATTTTAAAAGAATTACCTATGGGTACAGTTGTTAACCGTACCTAAAAGTGAACCAAAACGCGGAACTTTTTCGGAAAATTACAGAAACTTTTAGGTACAGTTGTTAACCGTACCTAAAAGTTGACCTACGGGTACGGTTAACAACCGTACCCGTAGGTTAATTAAAAAACTTTTAGGTACGGTTAACACGGGTACGGTTAACAACCGTACCTAAAACTCTACGGGTACGGTTGTTAACCGTACCGAAAAGGCTACGGGTACGGTTAACAACCGTACCTAAAAAATTTTAATTAACCTACGGGTACGGTTGTTAACTGTACCCGTAGCCTTTTAGGTACGGTTAACAACCGTACCCGTAGGTCAAATCTTTTAATTAGGTCTCCACATCCACACGGGCTCCACACAATTGTTCTTTTCTTCCCCACCCGAGCCCACCCTTTGTCCCACAATATCCAGCGCCGCCCCCTTCCCATACAAACGTGACCGGTTTCGCCTGGGTGTTTCGTTGCCGGCAGCTTTCCGACGGCGTGAGTGCTGCCGCCGCCGTGTTGTACAGTTTTGAACCATTAGCCGCCTAGTTTTTCTCCCATTTCAGCCGAAAAATTCCATTTTTTTCCTCCACCATTTCAGCCACCAAAGGTCCCATTTTGACCTCCATTTTCGCTACCATCAACTTTTGTCCTTCAAGGTATGTATTTTTTGTGCTTTTTTGAGTAATGTACTTGATTTTTTCTCTGATTGAGCCGGCATTGGCTGAATCGTCGGCGGTGACACCGTGTAGCTCGTGGTATGTTTCACAAAGACCTGTTGATGAGAATCGTCGTTTCAAGGATCTTAGAAGCGTACAGTGGCGTATAAATCTTGGGATTTTGCTTTCTTGTTCTTCCATTGATGATATTCGTCGGGTTACAGCTGATTCTCGTAGGAGGTAATCTTAGCGCAAAATATTTAATTTCTTACCCTTTTTGTTTTATTTTTCCAAGACTTGTATGAGTTGATATAATTTCGTGATACATTCAATGATTTGTCTTTTTAGTTACGTAGATTTTGTATTTTATTTAGATATTTTTACTTACTGACTTCAATTCCTCCATATTTTCTTGAACTGTTAAGTTTTTTTGGCCTTATATAAACAGAGGCATCGTTTTTTGTTTTTCGTTTTTGTTTGTGATTGTGATTGTGATTGTGATTGTGGTTCATTGGAAGGTTCACCCGTTCATGGTTTCTTCAAGATCCTCTTTAATATAGTTATTTCCTTTTTCATATAAATTATTGCCTAATTTTATTGGTTGACCTAATGGTTTGTTGGATTGTTCATATTAATTGTTATGAAAGCTGAGTATGAACTTTTCCTGGATTATTTTTTCATGCATCTATACATTCTTATTCCTCATTATCCACGAGGATTTTAGAGAAATTTAAGTCTTTTACTGTACAAGGTTTAATTTTGATTAAGCTAGTAAATTGATAAAAAATGCTTTTCATAACTAATTTGTGATAATCTCAACTGATGCGGCAACTTGTGGTTAGTTAAAACTAAAGCAATGTGAGCCTTTGCAATTAAGTGACCAATCTCATCTTGCCATGTCACTTGAGATTGATCACATATTTGTGAATGAGACTAGCTTTCTAAATTGATGGATCCAAGTCTTAACAGGACTAGTTTGATCCCCAAAAAAAAGGTCTTAACAAAACTTGTGAGTTTCAGAAGCAGTGAATTTGACCAAATTTCTATTTGTTAGTTTACTTTGCTACTTTTGCATCTGAAAATTTAGAGTGATCTCAACTCAGAGAGCAATGATTAACTTTTGGTTGGGTCTGATGGTTCAGTATTGTGTATGACTTGTCCGCTTTAATCTAGTCATATACTTGTCTTTTTCCCCACTTTTTTGGTTTTATTATTTTAGAGTATTACTCTCTTGTGTCAGGTATGCTGGATTAAGAAGGCGCCTTCTTGTTGATCCACATATTCCCAAGGACGGAACTACTACTGATCTTGGCATGGACAATACTATCATAAATTTTTAAGTATCATGTATTTTCTAATTATTTATAACTATATATAGATCTAATTACCTTTTTTTTAGTTTGCAGAAAAGAAAACATACACCCGAGAAGAACTTGATGTTTGTCGAAGAGAAGTATGTCAATTCCTTATTGATAGTATTGAAAGCACAAGTTAGACGATTAAATATTTTATATTTTGATATATATTAGTTAGATTTAACTTGTATGTATATATAGTTAATTTAATTAAGTTAGTGACATTAGCTATGTATTTTAATTTACTGAAATGACGACGCAATATGCATAATTGTAATAGAATATTTGTATGCTTGTTGAGATATGTATATAAATGTCTGATTAAAGTCTGATAATATAGTGAGCAGGGATAAAAACAGGTAAAAATATAATTACAGAAAAAAAATATTAAAAAAAAAAAATTTTAACCTATAGGTACGGTTGTTAACCGTACCTAAAACCATGTAATAAATAAGACAACCGTATCCGTAGGGTTTTAGGTACGGTTGTTAATTGTACCTAAAACTCTACAGGTACGGTTACACAAACGTACCTAAATCCCTACGGGTACGGTTGTTAACTGTACCTAAAACTCTACGGGTACGGTTAACAACCGTACCCGTAGGGATTTAGGTACGGTTACAAATCCCTACGGGTACAGTTGTTAACCGTACCTAAAACTCTACGGGTACGGTTAACAACTGTACCCGTAGGGATTTAGGTACGGTTACAAATACCTACGGGTACAGTTGTTAACCGTACCTAAAATTCTACGGGTACGGTTAACAACCGTACCCGTAGGGATTTAGGTACGGTTACAAATACCTACGGGTACAGTTGTTAACTGTACCTAAAACTCTACGGGTACGGTTAACAACCGTACCCGTAGGTCAACCTATAGCGACACGCACAATGGGTACGGTTACGCGCTAAAAGACAACCGTACCTAAAAGCCTATAGATACTGTTAACAACTGTACCTAAAAGCCTTTTTCCTTGTAGTGTGATGAATAGTGATTGAAATTTTCCTCTGCTTCTTCTCATTAGTTTTCACTTGAAATTTGCAACGATATTTATAGAGTGAATTGGCTATTATACACATGCCAACTCAACTCCTAATAAAGGCCAGAAAAATAACAAACCAAAAACAATCTATAACAGATTACATCAATGACTTTAATTTCTGTTATTTATTAACCACATTTGATCTCCTTTGGTTGTCTTCAGTAACTACATTTGATCCACATCATTATCACCAAGGACCACTTCTATTATAACCTTTACATCTCCTTTCAAACTCAGTGGCACTTCAATGACACTGAGTTTGGCTTTCAAAAGTAGAAAAGAATCAGGGGAGAGGGGTTTGGTTAGAATGTCAGCAGTTTGGTCATAGGAAGGGACATGTTGAACACTGAGTTGTTTTTGAAGCACCTTGTCATGCACAAAGTGACAATCTAAATCTATATGCTTAGTCTTAGCATGGAAGACAGGATTGGCAGATAAAGAAATAGCATTAGAGCTATCACACCAGACAACAGGTGTAGTGGGAACATGAATTTTCATTTTGTGAAGTAAAGCATGTAGCCATACTACCTCTACAGCTGCACTGGCAAGACAACGATACTCAGCCTCAGTGCTTGATTTGGAGACCGTTGATTGCTTTTTAGCGTACCAAATAATCGAATTAGCACCTAAAAAGATTCATATGCCTGAGGTTAAGCATCTGGTATCTAGACAAGAACCCCAGCCTAAGTCTGCAAACCCATTGATTTGTAGACTATGGAGGGTTTAAAATTCAGACCATGCTCAAGTGTGCCTTTCAAATACCTTAGAATCCTCTTCACAGCTCCCCAATGTGTATCCTTAGGCTGACTCATATATTGACACTCTTTGTTCAAAGAGAATGCAATATTTGGCCTAGTTATGGTGACATATTGCAATGCACCTACAGTGCTTCTATAGAGAGCAGGATCAACACAATCATCACCCATATCAGCATGTAGAGCTGAACTGGAAACCATGGGAGTGACTACAGGTTTAGCCTGAATCATATGAGTTTTGGATAGGAAAGTGCTGATGTATTTAGACTGTTTGAGTAGCAAATGGCCATTTGCTAGCTTAGAGACCTCAATACCCAAGAAGTAATGTAATAAGTCCATGTCTTTCAAAGCAAATCGTGCACGAAGAAGTGCAACAAACTCATTGACCTTGGTTAAGTCAAACCTAGTAATAATCATGTCGTCCACATACACAATTACATAGATTCTGTAATATGGGCATATTTGAACAAAGAGAGAATCATCAGATTTAATTCTAGTGAAACCCAACAGTATAAGAGCATTGGAGAGGGTGTCAAACCATGCCTTTGGAGTTTGTTTCAAGCCATACAAAGATTTCTTTAAGTGACACACATAGTCAGGATGATCCTTGTTAGTAAAATCGACCGGCTGTCTCATGAACACTTCCTCTTGAGGTGGGCCATTGAGAAAAGCATTATTAATGTCTAACTGCCTAAGTGGCCAACCAAAATTCAAAGCAATAGACATAATGATTCTGACTGTAGCATGTTTTACAACTGGGCTAAAGGTCTCCACAAAATCACAACCAGCCACATGTAGATAGCTTTTAGCTACAAACGAGATTTAAGCTTTTCCAATGAACCATCAGCTAGTTCCTTGATTCTAAACAACCATCGTTTTCAATTATCTTTTTGTTTCTGGGACAAGGGACCAACTCCCAAGTGTTATTCCGCATGAGTGCATCATATTCCTCTTTCATGGATTTAAACCAGCCATCATGTGCTAAGGCTAGTTTCACATTTTTTGGTAAGGTGACATTGTGAGAAATCATATAGGCTTTGGGTTTGAAAATGCCAACTTTGGCTCGAGTTACCATGCAATGGGTATTTTCAAGTGGTTTAGGTGAGATATTAGAGGACTGAAACATGTGATTGGAATTGAAATTGAAATTGGGTAGGGTAGATGAATGAGAGCTGCTAAACAAATCATTGATGAGACTATGTCCTTGTAGTGCAGTATCAGAGGAAGAATTGAATTGTGACACAGGTGATACATACTGAAGATCAGACTCAACAGGTGGTTGATGACAAAAATGAATAGGAACTTTAGAAATTGTGGGTAAGGTTATTTTGAGAGGTCTGAGATCTGGTATGACAAGGGACTGAGAAGCAAATGAAAAACTAAATTCATCAAAGTAGACATGTCTAGAAAGAATGATCTTACCTTCAGCTGAGAGACATTTGTGCCCTCTATGACAAGGATTGTATCCAACAAATGTACATGGTTTGGACTTGAAATCAAACTTATGCTGATTATATGGTCTAGTAAGAGAAAAGTATTTGCACCCAAAGACCTTAAGAAAAGAGTAATCTGGGTTGACAGAGAACAACACTTCAAGAGGACTTTGCCCTCCTAACACAGAGCTTGGTAATCTATTAGTCACAAAGGTGGCGGCATAAAAAGCTTCATCCTAGTACTTTAATAGCATGGAAGCAAGAGCTAGCATACTTAACCCCATTTCAACAATCTGTCTATGACGTCTCTCTGCTAACCCATTTTGCTCTGGGGTGTGAGGACAAGAAATGTGCCTTGTAATTCCAACAGCACTAAATGCACCATTTAAATTGTCATACTCTCCACCACCATCAGTTTGTAACACTTTAATATGGTGACCAATTAATAATTCAACTTTTGTTTTAAAAAGTAAGAATGCTTGTCTGCAGTCAGATTTGTTTCTCAAAAAATAGATCTAACTAAATCGAGAAAATTCATCAGTAAAGTGTACATACCACCTGAATCCAAGACTAGATAACATAGGGGAGGGACCCCACACGTCAGAGTGAACAACATCCAAAGGTGCTGTAGCTTTATTCAATACAGAAACAAACGGTAGTTTATGAGTTTTGCCTAACTGACAAGCACTACATACAAATTGAGTATTAGACAAGCTAGCACATTTGATATTACAAGTATTCATCATTGCTTTAGTAATTTGTACAAATGGATGGCCCAATCTGTTGTGTCATAGTACCAACCTTGAGTTTTCAACAACTTCTTTACTGACTTCACTGAACAAACTCTGAGGGAAATGTGCAGTACATCTGACAGGGAAGAGCATCTTGTTGATGGTTAGATCAAATGCATACAATCCATTACTGAGTCTCCCTTGCATTAGTTTCTGCCCTGTGATTTTGTCCTTCACATAGACACAATCAACATGAAATTCCATGAGCACATTATTATCCTTAGTAAATTGAGCCACACTAAAGAGATTCTTGGTAATAGATGGCACATGCAACATATTGGATAAAAGAAATTGTTTTGTGGTGTTATGAGCAAGGGAGACAAAAGACATACCAACATTGGCAATTTGTAATCCAGACCATTGCCTACATAAAGTTGCTCATTACCTGCAAACTCAAACTTTACATCCAAATTTAGTGGATCAGTAGTAACATGATGGGTAGCACCACTATCTGAGAACCATGTTGGATCACCCACTGAATTTGAATTAGTATAGAGAGCAGTTGCAAGTTGAGTGACCAATGGAGAAAATGTTTGAGCCACTGGAGAGTAATTGGTAGGTTGCTGTTGTACAGACATTAGATTAATAGGTGGGGAGTGTGATATTGGAATTGATGAATGGTGCATATAAGGATTGAACACAGTTACTTGAGCTTGTGGAGCACTCGAGTTGGCATAGGAAGGATTACTGTATGATTGGGCTTGTGGTGCATATAAGGAATAGATGGACGGTGGAATAAGATGAGATGGGTTAGAGTTATAGTTAGGTATGAATGATGAGTTAGAATGAAGACTTGGTGAATAAAATTGAAGAAATGGAAAACTTACTGGGTTAGATTGAGTATTGAATGAGAACTGATTATCAAATCTGTGCCAACACTTGTTAGCATAATGTCCCATTCTCCTACATATATGACATTGTGGTCGATTGTTGTTATAAGAGTTTCTTCCTCTATCTCTGTTGAAATTCTGTGAATTATGAAAACCATGTAATCCATTATATTGATTATGCCTTTGATCAAATGTGCTAGATGATGTATTTGGAGGAGGTAAGTACACAGGTTGAGGATTAGGATAGTAAGGTCTGTAGATAGGCTGAGTATTGTGTGACTGAGGTATTGAGTTTGTATGATTAGTTGCAAGAGTATAGGTATTTGCAATAAGAGTAGGTGTGTTGCCAATGTCCACAAGATGGCTGAGGGTAATAGGGAGACAGGCATATGTCGTTCTTTCAAGTTTGCTTTCATGACTGAGAGCTTATGTAACACTTCTTGCAATTTCACAGTTCCTTCTTGAACATTAACTACAACTGAATCATAATCACTATCAAGGCCATTCAAGATAGTCATGATCTGCTCTTCTTTAATTATTGCACGTCCAACAGATGATAACTGTGATGCTAGAGATTATACACATTGCACATATTCACATATGTTCATTCCTTCCTTCTTCATAAAGTTCATTTCAGCTTTATAGTACATGATCCTAGCTCGAGAATGAGATAGAAAATAACCTTCAAGACAGATCCATACTGCAAAACTTGTGTCACAATCTTGAACTTTCTTTACAAACTCATTGATCATAGATCCTACCATCCAGGAACTAATTATGTGATCTTGCCTAATCTAATACTTATATTCAGCAGTCCTTACACCATTCGTACCTAATTTTTCAGGACATTGAATAGATCCATCGACAAATCCTTCTAAATCATAACTTCTAAGCATACGTAATACCTGTTTTTTTTTTCAGACAATGTAATTTTCTTTATCTAATTTCATAGAGGATACTTGATTGTGAAATGAAATGATTCCTACTTCTGCTGCTCTTTGCTTTGCCATTTCTTGATTTGTGTTTTCTTTGATCTGCAAATGATTTTTTTGATTTAACTCTTGATTTAACACTCTTGATTTGATTTGCGTTAACAATGTGCTCTGATACCATCTTGGAAACTTTGAATTAATAAGAATTTACCAGAAAATGTAAGCTAAGGAATTATTCTAATGAAAGCTTAAAGATGATGAATAGTGATTGAAATTTTCCTCTGCTTTTTCTCATTAGTTTTCACTTGAAATCTGCAACGATATTTATAGAGTGAATTGGCTATTATACACATGCCAACTCAGCTCCTAATAAAGGCGGGAAAAATAACAAATCAAAAACAATCTATAATAGATTACATCAATGACTTTAATTTTTGTTATTTATTAACCACATTTGATCTCCTTTGGTTGTCTTCAGTAACTACATTTGATCCACATCATTATCACCAAGGACCACTTCTGTTATAACCTTTACATAATAGCTAGATATTTTTCTCTTTGCTTTTGTACTCTTCATCTCGGCTCTTGTAGAATCCATATCTAGGTAATCTTTAATGCTATTTTGAATGTTTGATAAACTGTGTGAGTGTTCTGGACTAATTATTATCAAGATATAATGTTTCTTGTTCCATTATAAAAATCTTAGCTCTAATTTTGTCGCAATCTATATGAACTAGGATTAGGATTTTTTTTAATATTGAAATTCAGCTAGAACACACATGGTCGCATTGTGTTTCTATGTTAACATTTTTGCAGGTTATTTTGAGGACAATTCAATTAGTTGTTAGCTTATTAAAACGTTGGTCTAGATGTTACGCCTATCTTATAAACTATAAAGATAGAACAAGGACTCGTAAGTAAATTACATTAGAACATTATCATTTTAATAGTAGTCTAAGATTTGAATTTGTACTTGAACATTACATTTTCATTGTTGATAGGTCAAGTGGTGACTGATAATTTTTTTTCTCAAGTCATTGTTGTGAACTATGTTGTAATTTTTACCTAAAAGTTTCATGGATTATTTATTCTTCTATTACTATTGATAGGCAATTACTTAGCTGGCTCTTGTGTTTATGTATCAAACTTGAAATTAATTTAAAAAAAAAAGAAGAAGAAGAAGAAGAACATATTCTCCCCTTTAAATATATTTAGTCCATTTTAAATCTTTTAATATTTAACACTTAAATGCCTACGAGGCTTATGGACTTTTCACAATGTGATGTGTTTATTCCTAATTAGAAGACATGAATATATTATAAAATTTGATACATCGTGAATTTTTTTTTCCAAAATGTTGATAAATCGTGAATATATTGCATTTTGGAGCCTATATAGTGGCTTTGCCCTAACGTGTAAACAATTTATACTTGTCAGCATTAATATTTTTTTGTCAAGAAAAAATCTCAATAGGGAGGAGGCACACCGATATGTCCCCTTTTATTATCGGAGATTATTAACTATATTCGGACCAGTATATCTACCTTAGGCTAATGGGCACGATAACTTGACAATTTGCACTAAAGGTCAGTAGCTCAACAGAGGGAGCTATGTCCCTCTCATACTCAAACCGCTGACAAACTTTAACATTGTTTATTCAAAAATATTTGACATTGTTTTGTTTTTTTTTTTTTTTCAAAAAAAAACTTTTTAGAGCTCGTTAGGCCCTCGTCAGTGAGGATGCTATTTGTTTTGAGAGCTATTGGTCCTCACTGAGGTACTCGCCAAATGCTTGTTGTGGTTGTCAGTGAGGTCTTGACTATTTGCATGGTGAAAGGTCGGCAAGGTAGGCAAAAGTTGAAATTTTTTCTATAAATATCTATTTTTATTAAGAAAATTATGGAAAACTCTTGCATTTTTAAACTAATATTTGCATATAAAAAATCATGTTTGCAATCTTGGATCATTAATATATTGAGTGTTTTTCAATATTAGTGATTAGTAGATCTGAGATTTGTTAACTCTGATTTTGATAACTTGTGCTTCTCTATCATCATTACGTTGGTAGTAGTTTTGTATTATAATACAAGGTATTTTTGTGAAAACAAAATATTTAATAAAAAGTGATTCCGTATCAAAAATACATTGACTATTTTTTTTGTATTGTTAATATGAAGTGATTTTAAAAAATGATATTTGGACAAGTGTTCAAAGATTAGGTTCACACTTTAGTAATTATAAGTACTTATACCACACTACATAGTGGTAGAGCTCAAAAGAAGAGCCAATTATCTTGCAGATCACAATAGCTATGCAAAAAGCTAGCGAGAACAGCATAGGTAGTTATGATGAGTGGTCCTAACTTATAGAGATATAGGCATTTATCTTTATCAAGTTTGTACAACTATTTAGTCATAGTGAATTTTTTAATATTGAGTGGTTGCCTTAAAAAATCTATGAATGCTACCACTTAGGACTATAGCCTAAGTGAGTTTACCACATTATATTGTGGTGTTTGAATGCCTGCATTAATACAATCAATGATATATTCAAGTATATGCCAATATATGAGAACTATTGAGTAATTGGAAAGCTTTTATTATTTTATTATGTCTCTAAAGTTGTGTGTACGAGAGGTGCAAGTTCTAAGGTGTCTGTATCACCTTACCTCGGTAGCTAGCAGAGTTCAAACCCTCTCAAATAGCATGCTCCAGATCTATAATGAGCCTATGAGCCCTAGTGGCTATGCTATGCAAGTTACAACCCTCGAACTCCACATACTTTATAAAGTCCGAAATAATGGACAGCCTAGGCAAAGCTATGAAAGGAATATCCAATTCTACGGATTATGGGCATGTATGCCCTGAAGTCCACACCATTGGAATATCAATAGGCATGGGAGAAGATTTTGCCATCCTAGGAAGCAAGTTAACAATAGGCACTCTAGAAGTAGTGGTTCTCCTCCTTTTCGAGGACCCTAAACACCTCCATTGGGCTGGACACCCTCAATAACCTTAGAAAAATAATGCTTCAACTCTTCTGCCCAGTTGGAAGTCTGGAAGTCAATCCTGCAAGAAAAGAAAAACAACCAAAGTACCTGAAGAGTACTTAAAAAAAAATAAGGACATAACTTACTGTCAAAGGCTAGTGACTTCCACTATTGGCTCAGCTACCACAAGGTTCAAGCCCCAATAAGCAATCCGCTTAAGAAGAATGAGTCTATCACTGTGAAATTTTGTCAAATAGTAAAAAATGATACTCTACTACTCTACAGAAGCTTTGCATGGCGACCAATGAACTGTAAACAAGAAGAAACGTGTTAGAAACAAACAAAATATACTACAATGAGGCTAAGTCTCGAAATACACTACCATTCATCGCATACTTAGTAGAAGTAGAAGGAACCCCCAAGAGATCTATATTGAAATCCCCCTCTATTGTAAAAAGGGAATCATGTCACCCCTTTTTGTTCTTTGAAAGACCCTCGATCATAACCCAATTACTGTAAGGCTTGAGATAGTACCAACCATGGCTACTACCCTGAAGTTGTGAGTAGTAACAAAATAAAAACTCCTCCACGGTCAGCTCTCATTCGTACTCCTTCTAGATTACCGAACAAGAAAACAATATTTTGTAACAGTTAAGAGGAAATTAGGTTAGGGCCTTATCGACATACGCTAAGAACTTTTGCGTAACAAGCACGAAAATGAGTCTCAACCTAACAAAAAGATGATCTGTTGAAAAGAAGACTTTACCAAGAGTGGGGTGACTACAATTTTTTCTGGAAACCTAAGGCATCATCCTAATCAACTCTAGTATCCAAAAAATGCTCCTAAGTTTATCCAAGTATCATTTGTCATTTAGGACCCTATTCACATAAAAGAAAGTGGAATCTTCTTTGTCAGGACCTAACTGGTACAAATGGATCCCAATTGAAATGACATATGTCTCCTTGTCATTGGAATTGATGACCTATGTCAAACAAACACATGAACGGCCCCTACAGGAAGAACTATGTCGTTATAAAGGTCTAGAATCACTGCTTGGACCCAAGCCACCAGGACCCTTGTCGATCACTCCCCCATGTATCCTCTACTTAGCCACCACTTCACGAGACCCATCCCATTATGCGTGCACTCGACCCAACGATGGCCAAGTGTGGCCTTATTCATCCATCACTTTGTCCTCCATCATTGCCTATGTGGGAAATTGTGGATGTAAGTGTCGTGGGGTGCAAAGTGTTTGGATAGTGAGAAAATAAAATAATACATTTTCTTTGTGGGACTAGAAAGATAAATAAATGAAAGAAGTTAGGAAAATAAGGAACTTACCAAACTTTGGAGCCAAGCTTTTCTTCTCCATACTATACTTTATCCCAAAATGTGGGCTCTGCAAATATGGAGGGAAGAATGAGGGTGAGACTTCTTATATATCTCATCCATCCATCTAAAAACCCATTCAACGCTTCAAGGAAAATGGGTAGACCATGGGCTCCCAAGCCAAATATTTGAATTTATACTTTTCCTCCAAAAAGGAAAGATTTGACTCATAAAAGGACAACTTTGAGTTAAGTATAACTCTCCAATTGGGAGTCTAATTGTGAAACCAAAAAAAAACCACCATCGATAGGAAGCCGCCACACACATCTTAAACTTTCGGACGGGGCAAAATCCTTCGATTGGACAAGTGAAACATGCGCAAAAATGGGCTTAGCACAACTAGTATAACTTGAAGGGTTGCGAACCCCGATAACAACAGTATCACGAGACAAGACCTTTTAGCCCATGTATCCAAGTTCAGGAGGCCTAGAGGTGATGTTGGGTATAAATTGACCCATGTTATATGGCCTCAATGTGAGAGGTTCTAGTAAACACACATGACTCATAGACCAGTCCAATAGACATTGAGTTAACAAATGACTAATGAGCATAAACAATTGGATAAGTATCCAAGAGAATAACCAACTGATAATCATCATAACTCTGACAATAAGATAAGTATATCACAATAGATAAAGGTCATCAATAGATAGATTTTACCTTATATAAATTCACTCTGCTTACTTCACACAAGACATCTCTTAGATCTCACTTCTAACAAACACCATAAAGACACAATCTTTTCCTAAATCTCTCTAATCACAAGGAGAGACATCAATCTCCTCCTTTATCATCACTTACTCAAACTTAAGCACTTGAGGTAGGGGTGACAAATCGTGTTATTTGAGTCGTGTTCAAGTCAACCCAATATCAACCCGATACGTTTAGAGAAAACCCAAACATGAGTTTTACCAACCCGAACCCAAATCCATACTAACGGGTTGACACGATATTGACCCATTAAGTCAATAATTGATAATTGGTTAATAAAATTATTCATCAACCCATTAGTGACCCTAATTTAACATTTTTGAAAGGCAAATTCACTCTTTTGCACTCGATTCATATTAAAAACTAATAATTAATAACATAAAATGCATAAAAGCAAGGTTCTAAGTACTAAATACATATAATAGACTCTTGAATCTTTATTGGTATTGCTTGCTAAATTGGATTAGGTTTATTGAGAATTGGGAGTGTGAAGCCAAAGGTTGATTAGTTTGCTTGCTAAGTTGATTAGGGGATACGAAAAAGTGGAAAATATTGAGAATATGGAAGGGAAATGAGATTTTGGTAACTTGGGAAATGCAAAACTTGTTGGATTATCGTTAATTAATACTTATTAGTTATTAGCATATATATATATATATATATATATATATATATATATATATATATAACTAGTTATTCGAGTCACCCAAAGATAAAATGAACTTGGCCTATTTTTAAACATGTCAAAATTGGTTGACCCAAAAATAACCCAAATGCATTATGAGTCGTGTTCGAGTCGAATTTTTCGAGTCCTGTTTAAGTTGTGTTGATAGGTTTTGTCATAAATTATCATCCCTTATTTGAAAGCTAAAGATCATTATATTTCATGATGATTTGAAATTTTAATGGTACGTTTTTTCGGTGCACGGAAATGGAGGTGCATTCAATAATAAATGTCTATAGAAATTGGCATTAATAATATATATATATATATATATATATAATCTTTAATCTTTTCAAAACAAATATGTTTCAGTTTTTATTAAAATCGACATTTGTAGCTAAACTCAGCATAGTTCTTTCGTACGACCGACATAAAATGAAATTTGTGATTCTGAACTTGGACAATTTTGGGGTAATGTTTCAGTCAAAACCTTGTCAAGGAACAAAGGAACTAATTAAGAAAATGACATCAGCTTTCATAAAGAATGTTACAAGTGATTTCTACTTTTTCTTAGAGGTTAAAGCAAATGTGTACGTTCATTAGTGGAATCGCTTTTTCAAGAATAGAATTTCCACACAAAAGGATACGTGTGGTGTTATCCAAGCTACAAGATAGAGCTAGGCTGCTAATTAAATAAGCTAATCATGTATATAATTTTTTCTAATGATTCATATTTCGATTAGTTATATTTTTAATTTTTTTAATAAAAAATGTATTTTATTTTATTTTTTTTAATATTAAAAATTATATATTTATTTATATTATAAAAAATTAAATATTTTTTTCTGAAGGATAAAAATAAAATCCTATGTATAAAAAAAATTAAAACAAATATATGATTTTTTTTCATTTATGTATTCTAGTTAAACTTATATAATTTAAAGTTTAGAACGTGCAACCCTCAGCTTATTATGAAGTGTCACGTGTCGTTTGGGCTACATGTCAATCGCAAATAAAAAATAAAAACTAGTTTTTTTTTTTTAATTAACTTTATTTTTTTTATTAAATAATACTTAATGTGTTTCACAGTTCATATTGTATGCAATAGTTTTACCCTTTTAACTTTTTTTCTTTTCTAAAAACTAGCTTTTCCCTTTTTGTTTTAATTAACTTTGTTTTTTTTATTAAATAATATTTGATGTGTTTCAAAGTTCATATATATGCAGTAGCTTTTCCCTTTAACTTTTTTCTTTTCTAAAAACTAGCTTTTTCCTTTTTATTTTTATTAAATAATACTTAAATTCAAAATTAAAGTGAGGAATGTGAGGGTTATCTATCAGTCCATAAAGTGAACCATTTTAACTTTGTCATTTTTTGCAACTTGCAAGTTTTTCTTTGAATATACATTTCTATTACTCCAAATATTCTTTAGTGGAATTTAATATGTTGGTTTATACTTTATATGCTCCCCTTATACACCTTTTTTATTTTTATTGCCTGAATGACTTGTCATTTTTTTTCACCCTAAAATTAAGCTTTATTTCAGGAATATTCTTTTGAAAAAACAAAGATACATGTTTATTCATAGAAGTAAAAAATGTATTAAAGAACGTATTGCATCCATCATCTATATAATTAAGGTACCATTTGATCAGCATGTGTGTTCAAAAATTTCGGCAATCAACCCAACCAAATTACCTAAACTAATCAAACTTAAAATGTTCAATTTTGAAATTTTATTGATTCAATTTGATTCTTCATTTTTTTAAAATTGATTAATGTTGGGTTCATTCGATTTTTATTTCTTTAAACCTTGAAAAAAACTAATCAACCCAATCTAATTATTATTTTATTACTTTTATATTTATATTACTATATTATATAATTATTTTTCAAAAAAATTAAAATTTTCATTAGATTTTCGTGATTATTAATTCAACCTCTTACTATCACTAATACATTAGACTATACAATTTTTTCTAAAAAAAATTCTTGCCTCTCATGGTCACCAATCTTTTCTTAACAGTCGTCAGTTTCCGTCAGTCTCTCTCACCAATTGCATCAACCCCACTTGTTTGGTTCTTCATTTTTATATTTTTTTTCATGGATAATTTAAGGATTTTACTCACATTTTTCATTTTATAATAGACGGTGTGTATGAGATATTTTAACTTCTATATTTTTGCCATTAGAGTTTGCATTACATGAACATTATAAATTACTTGGATATTAAAATTAGCAAATTTTTCTGAATAATTCATTATTATTTCTTATTATCTATTTGTATTACTTTTAAATCTTTCTTGCATTTTATAATTAATATGAATAATAATATTAGGTAAGTTATTGAAATCTAATATCAATCTAACCCAAACTAATCTTTTGGTTTGGTTCTCATTTTTAAAGAATCAATCATATTGGATTGGTTATGGTTTTGGTATAAACACAAATAACTCATATATGTACACTCCTCACCAATAGTATTTCTCTAATTGAATTTCTCTAATTGAAGAGTTGTGAGAGTTATGAGCGCATTGGATAGTTATTAAAAATAAAAATTAAGGGTCTATTTTATAATTAATTTTATTTTTAACTTCCAATTATTGAACTCTTTCAAACCGTGTGTTTTTTATATGTAATTCCATTTTCAAGTTCAATATCATGTTGTAATTCAGTTTCATTTTCTCACACTTTTTATAATTTTTGAAACTTAAAAAGAAGTTTAAAATCATATTTCAAATTTACTTTTCCTTTTATTAGTTAACTATACTTATTTGTTATGATTTTAAAAAAAAAATGAAAGAAGAAAACATAACTTTTTATTAAATAAATTTTTTCTTTTTAAATAATTAAAAAATCGAAAATTACTTTCAAAGAAAAAAATTGAACTCGTTATAAATCGTGCCCTTAGGGGTACTATCAATTATTAAACCTTCCCTTTTTTACTTTTCATCCTTATTTGCCTTGATGTTAGAAGGTGTATTCATTTAAGATTTTGATAGATTTTTAAAGAATAATAAATTTTAAAGATTTTTATGAATTTTTAAAAAAAATTGTAGATTTTACTAAAATCATATGAATTATAATGGATTTTAATTTATGGACTTTTATGAATTTATGTTAACAATAGTTGAACTGAGCGTTAGAAAGAAGTAAATAAAATAAAAGTCCTTATAAATTCTTTAAAATATTTAGGTTGAGAAATAATGAGCTGAAATTTTTGAATATGCCCAAAATTTTGAAGATTTATATAAAATTATAATTGAATATACTTAAAATATATATATATTTTTAAAAAAAATTATTTGAAAATACCTAAATTTGTATATATATTTTTAAAAAAACTCTAATTAAATATCGTAGATTTGAAAGACATGTTAAACAAATATATAAACCCGTAACATCACAATCCACCTTCTCAGCACATTAACTTTGAATGATTTTGGTGGACCGATTAAAGATGAGGTTTGATTTTTCTCATCCCTTTTAGGGTTTTGGGTATTTTGACTGCTTATACTATACAAGAAGAATATTTGAATTTAATAAATTAGTGGTGTGAGCTAACTTTATCTTCTTAGACTATGTGTTTTAGATCACAACATATATCGCACATATGACTTCAAAGGGAATCTTTAATCTGTTAGGTAAGTAGAAGAAGAAACAACCTAATCCTAATCCCTTAAATAATAAATGACTATGCTTGTTGACTTAATTTGGAATCTAATGGTTGAGACTGAGTGTGCCTGGCAATTAAGAGACAAAGCATCTCACTTCGTTTTCTTTGGAATGTTTTGAACTCTCTTTTTTTTTTCCTTCTTTTTTTCAGTTTAACACTTAATCAGGATCAATGTAAGAATGAATTAAGACGGAATCATAATTATAATTTCGTTATAGATTTAATAGTGTTTAATAATAACTTCGTGAAATCAGAATAAATATGATGCATAGTAATGAAACATGTGAGTGAGATGGAAGGAGAATAATAACTAGCTGCTTTATCATGTCATCCCTTTATAATATAAATTGCTATTTATGTTTCATTCGCGATAAAATTTTAGAATAGTTTATATTTTAAAAAAAACTATAATATAAGTTAGAACTTTAAATAAGAGTGTATATTACTTTATATGTTATAAAAATATTGTTAAATATTTAAATAGTTTAAAATTACAAATAAAAATAAATTAACTTTTTTTAATACTTAATTAGGTTTGTAAAGTTGTAGTCCAAAGATATGCATGTTGTTAATAGTTTCAACAAGGTAATTTCAACATATTGAAATTTTATTAGAGTATGATGGTCATAGAAATAATTTACATAATTGACAAAAAAATAGAAATAATTAAAAAAAAAAAAAAAAAAAAGTAATAGAAAGTGGTTCAAAATTAAGAATGAGAATGGTGTTTATGAGACAATATCTTTCCTTTTAGAGGAAATTTTAAGATAAAATCTACTATTTACCATGTTTCATTGGATGATTATTAAAGTTAAAAAAAACTTCAAATTGAATTTTTTTATGGCTGAGATTAACTTAAACAATCTAATGTGGCAATGTTATAAGATGTATCTTATATTATTGGAAGATAGAATAACCCATTTTTTCAATTACAATGTACTTATTTTAAAATAATAAATATGAAAATTAAATGGCTCCGTATCTATTAAGTCTCCGCAACTTATGTAACCAAATACATCATGTATGTAAGTTTAAATCGTTGGATCTTTTTTAAGTTAATTCCAATCATAAATTTTTTTTAATTAATAACCACCCAACAATACTTGAGTAATGTAACATACAAAATTTTCATATCAGAATTTTCTTCCATTAATCATAAAAAAAAATTGATGATTCATGAACTTAAACGAATCAATAATTTGCGAATGTCTTGGGCGACAAGTTTTTAGTCATCCATTCTCATCACATTGAATTGTTTTTGCACAGATTGGTTCATCAAAAAACTTCAAAGCTATGTCTTCAATGATTTTCCGACATAAGGAATGCCGCCATGTGTATTTGCACGTGTATGTGATTGGACATATTCGAATTATTCTCTTTTACCTTAAATAATATAATAAGATTATCCAGGAAAAAAAAGATCTGGGAAGAAAATAGCTTTTTTTTTTTTTTTTTTTTGCTTTAATGAAAACAACGTAACATGATTCACTGCAAACAGCACCCCAAGTGGCTCCATCCAACAAGCCAACCCATCCTCTCATATCTGGCATTTCAAGAACGCTTTTTCCACTTGCAACCAAAACATATATTTCAATGAGCGGCAACTTGCTTTGTAAAGAGTCATAAATTTTACAGAACTAAAACGACGCAGGTAGAAGAAAATGGTTGCGATCAAAAACATCTATCAAGAAAATTCTGGGACCCAAAAAAAAAAATAGTTTTCCTTATGGATCCATCTAGAACAGAATAAGTACCTTCAAGCAGAAAGATATGAGATTGTCCCCCGAAAAGTATATTGTTGTTACAGGGGAAACTCCAACACAACTTTATCAACAAAAGTAAAATTCAACTCATCATAGAAGATAATTCCAGATATAACTTGTTAGACCTGAAAACCACTCTAATGAATGAATTCTCTAAACCCACAATCACCAAGTACAATGGTCTCTTCTAAGCCAGTGCCAATGCGCCATAACACTTGTACATGTGATGGGCCATTTTAGTGTGCCCTTGAGTGTAAAACAATATAAGAAAAATTTGCCAAAAAAAAAAGTCTAAACCTCTTCAACAATAACAAATAAGCCAATAATACAATATTGCAGGCGATTTGATGCCCGCCTATTCTACAACAATTCAAGATCTTCATGGCCCAAATGGCATTGTACTAGCGGCCAGGTGGTGGCAGATGCCGCCTATTAGGTCTTCTATCTAATGCTGCATATTGGTTACTTGGTTGCTGGGAGGGAGCATACCCCCTGGCAACGCTCTGGTTGGAAGGTGGAACCCAACCACCAGCCCATGGATAACCAAAAGCTCCAGCTGGTTGGTTGCTCTGATAGTGGTTGTGACCACTTGGATAAGGATGAGCATTGAATCCACGTGGAGGTTGTGCCCTAGGTCCTTGCGGGTACATGGGTGCTACATTCTGAGGAATTCCTGATGCATATGCATCATGTGTGTAGCGTTGCCCACTATTATGGGAAGATGATCGGTTATTTCTTTCATAATGTTGAGAATGAGGCCTAGAGTGAAGATGGCCAGAAGGGGATATATCACTATATTTATGGTCACCATGATGAGGATTGATGCTGTAGTTTGAATGGTTTTTAACTTGAGGGTTAACTGCTCCTGGGGATGGCATTCTCTGATGTGCCTGATCATGGAATCCATGACTCCTGGCATTTGACTGTGTAGGGTAGTACGGCCTTCTATCATAAGAGGCATGCCTCTGGTGAGCATCCCTACCCTGTAAACTATTAGCAACAAACCGATGTGCAGCTTCCCCCAAGTGTCGGCCAGAAGCACTTCCATGAGGATTTTGCCTGAAAAAAAATAATGTATAAACTGAGGGAAATAAATGATAAAGAAAGCACAGAAGACTATACGTGTATGTGAAAATGTACATGCAAGATCAAAGGAAAAAAAAAAATGCTAGCATAGCATTTCAATCAGGACAATATACCTTCCATTTTCCCATGGCTTCCTACCAAAATCTTCATGCCACAAGGCAGGGGGAGCTTTGAGATCACCCAACGTCACAATCTAAAATAAAGCTTGAAATTAAACATGGCAAAGTACGAAAATATCTAGGACCCAAAGAACCGAGCTTGGTCTTGCAATGCAATTATAATTATAATAATAGACAAATCAAGATTTTTTAACAGTGCAGATACTCCATAAAAACACAGAAAACCCTTTTTGCAAGTGTTGGAGAGTATCCGTAATCGGATAATATCAAAAGCTAAAATCCTTTAACACTTGTCTCAAAGAATCTAATGAAGTACCCAGGGTTGGAGTTAAAAAAAATTTATACAAAGTAAAAAATTAGTAAGAATTACATTAAATTATACTTAATTCAAAATTAAATTTTTTGTCATAATATAATAAAAACATAAAGTTAGCACTAAAAAAATATAGAGTTAATACATTATAATTAATTTATAATAAAAATTAAATAAAAATATAACAAATTAATAAGTATTAGTATCATTTATGAATAAAATAAATTTATTAACTAAGAAATCTAAACAAATAAAAAGCTCAATCAAACCCATCAAAATTTATAGTTGTTGAAACTAAAACTAAAATAAACATATGAAAATATAAAAAAGTAAAATATGATTTAGAATTTTAAGTTTGAGACTATATTTAAAAATAAATGTTTATAACAATATAAGAATTACTAAAAATAATAAAATTTTTATATAAAATAATTTCAAATGAATTCTAGATTATTAAAATAAAATGTCAAATAATATAATATTAAATAAAGTTAAAATTTGGGTTGAAATAAAATATGATAAACATAAACTTAAAAGCTTTAATATAAAGAATTTTTACATAGTATACGACTACAATTTTATTTATGTTACTAATAGTTATCAAATATATGGAAAAAAGTATATACTTAACCACTTTATTTACAATTCATATTATTTTTATCCACATATTCGTTAATATTGTTAATATATAACAAAATATGTAAATAAAATTAGAAATAATATATTACTATAAATAAAATATTTATTTAATGTAAAAAATATAAATGTAATTAATTTTTTATAAAAAAGTTGGCTGGGGTTGCCCGCTCGGCCTAGCCCCAACGTAGCTCCGCTCTAGGGAGTACCAAGGATTGCTTTAGCACTAGCAGACACCACATATTAAAATCTGAATATAAAATAGACGGGCATATATATAGGTGTGATTTGTTTCTTTTGGCTAGTCCTTGACGTGGATTTAGTTGTTTACCCTGTTATCGTGCATGTGATTGGATAGATTTTTTTCTCTTTTTTCATTTGTTTTTTGGATCAGACATCAGTACTGAACTAAGCAAAACTAGTCCTTAATCATAATCATAAATATTACACAATTTTAAGACAAAAAAGTAAACTCAACTACTAAATAAGAAAATTACAATTGATAAAGAAGCATAACTCACTAGTAGTGACATACCTTCTTAGGGAACTTAACATCTGCAGGAGGTCTAGTAATGTGCTTATGTGCATCTGGCAGCTTGTAAATAGCACATCTGAAATGAGGCAAAAACAAAGAAAATGAATATGAGTGAGTCACACAAAGCTTCTGCAACTTGGATGTCATACTGAGGAAAGCTTACATGACTTGGTTGTCCATAATATCTTCCAATCCCAAAACAGGCGAGCGGAAAATAGGAGGGCAAGGCTCCCCACCGCAGGGAGATAGATAACCATTCATCCCTTCACTGCATGTAGCCCTAAATAAAATCAGAAAATAGCCGATTGATGTCTTAAATTTATAGCTAACACGAAGAGAAAACAAACCTTAAATAATAACTTCTAACATTAGCAGAATAAAGCAATTTATTATCAGAGCAAGGGCATAGTATCCTTCCAGAACAGAAAGGGTAAACCTACAAAAATACCACCAAACTATTACATTTGTTTCATTCCATAGTACAGAACGTTTTTCCTCTTGTTTATGCCACCCAACTCGTAAAAAGTTCCATTTATACCATTTTGTTAGTCTCCGTCCAACGGAGTCACATGTCAGTAGTAGATTTTGGAACAACTCAGATAGTTAAGTGGTATATTTAGAACACTAATCATACTTTATTTGTATTGTGATGTTTGATGCTGCTATTGGACAAAGACTAACAGAATCGTACAAAAGGAACTTTTTATGAGTTTGGTTGTATAAATGAGACCAAAAAAGTTTGGTCATATGAACAAAACACATGCAATAGTTCCTTGGTAATTTTTTAAGTTTATCCGAGCAGAAAACACAAAGTAGCATTGTTTGTGTCAAATTTATATATCAAAAAGAAACATACGGATGGTACTGGTTAAATTCAGGTATCCAATTATATGTATGAATAAAAACCTCCATATCAGTAAATCTACTGATGCTCCAAAATTGGAACAAATAACTCTTGAACATAATAACACAGACCTATAATTGGGATCAATTCGTTCTTTAACCTCAGCTCGTTCTTTTTCTGTCAATTGTTTACATTGATTGTCAAGAGAATATATGCATACGGAGAGAGGATGAGATGATGTCACAAATAGCATGTCACACATCATACTGTTTCTTCGTGCTTCTTCATCCTAAACCCAGGGAAACATGAAGAATGTCGGATACCAATATTTACAATATGAAGACTTGTCCAAGCTAAAAATAGAAATCAAGATTAATGAACTTGACAGGGAAGCTCAAGCAAATCAAAGTACATTACCGTTAATGTATGTTCAATCTTTTTAACCTCAGTAAGAAGACGCTCTTCGTCAATAAAAGGCAGTTTTGCAATACCCTATAGAACAGAAAGCAAGATGTCAAAAATCCATATATGCTTCAATTTATCATCAATGCCAAACTTATACAACGGAGAAAATCACCTGCCATGAGTATCTTTTTCCATTCATATCCACTTCAAAGTCTGACAGACAGAACAAAAGTTAAACCTCTTATTCAAGAGTTTGGTAAAAAAGAAAGTTTCCATGAACCCAAATCAGCAATAGCACGTACCAATTGGGTAGAAATCTATAATTGGTGAGTTTGGATCAGTCATCAATTTCCTATAATGTTCTGGGAGAGCATGTGCACTGCAAAGAGATAAAAGTAAGTTTTTTGCTAATTAAAAACTTCGCCTTGAGAGAAAGTGTGTGTGTCTGTCAGAGAGAGTGTGGGGCTGAGAGACCGAGAGAGCCTGACACACCTTGCAGCTGGAAAAACACCCAAAAGCTGATTGAATGGTTTAAAAGGTGAGCCCAAATCAAAGTCTATATTCAGCTCACCAAGGTTCTTCAGATCAGAAGCAAATGGAGCATAGTGGTAGGGGTAAAACCTGAAATGAAAGAATCCAGCAAAAGGGTAACCAAAATAGCAAAATATGGAACGGAAAACATCATCAACCAAGACTTCGTTCTACATTTCCTTGAAGTACCTTCAACACCAAAACCACATATTTGCAGGCCTCTTTTCATGCAATTTTCCTCGACTAAATTATATACAACCATAGAAAACGCCTGGAAAATAAAAATAAATTTCTTGATTCCTACAACAATCAGCTTAATATTGACACTTCTATCACCAGCCATTCCACATAGCATATAAACCTCGAATGCATCAATAGAAAGCCCAAGATCACAATTCCCTTCAATGGCTGCCCACAAAATACAACATGAGAACCTCCTAATCTTACTGAGAAGTAAGAAGCTATTGCCAAGAGCAATTGTATTCAGTTCTTAATAATGGGTGCATTTGAGATGCAGTGGGTTCTGAAACAACATTAGATTGCACGATTTTTTTGTTAGTTTTGGACTTTGGTAAAACTTATACTGGATAGCTTTTACTAAAATATGGCAGTTACACAGCACGAAAACCTAGCGACTCAACTCTTGAACCTTAAAATCATGGTCCCCCTGAATAAAGTTCCATTTCTACCCTTCTTGAAAAGAAAAAAAATTTACATGCCTATCACATCTATTTTGGTACTTAAAAAATGCAACAGGCACTTCAAAGAAAGTATTTTATCGAACACTGAGCCGACGTTCATAGCAACTAATTTTCAAAAGGCAATAATAATACCATACTAGCTCCAATTATGTACTCCGTATCCATGCAGTGGGCATTTAAACATAAGAGAAGGTATCATTTTGATGAGAAATTCATAACAATACCATAAATTCCTTTCACACTGAAAAGCAAGGCAGTGGAGGAAGCAGATGGTGACATAAAACTTACCACTGCCAAGAACAAACCCCTTCATAATAATAGTGCATAACCCAACAGAGGCCTTCTGTGTATCTCAAGACCTACTCAATATAAGCACCAAGATATTAGAGATCAACAAGTGTGGAAATTTGAGAAACATTTGGGGTCATTAACTTACGATATCTTTTCGTACTGCCTCACGTTCCTCAGGGGTTTTTGCAGAAAACTTCTCTTCATAATATCTATCTTTCCACCCGGGTTCTCCCAATTTAACCTAATGACATAACATAAAGCATCAACACATGATGTACATAACAAAAAACTAACCTGATATGGAAATATCTTTATATCCACTAAGGTCCCGTAATTTAACAAAATTATTCAAATTAAGACAATTAACATAACGTCCTCGTTATCAACCAAAAAAAAAAAAATTGTACATCCTCGAAATTGGCGCTATTTTGGCATAGAAATTAATGTATTTGGTTCTGTTAAAAATTTAAATATGTGACTATAAAATATTAATTTTCTACGACTTTTCAAAAGTACAGAAGTGATAACTTCTGAAATTTCGTAGAACAAACTTTTCAAAACCTGATTCTGTAATTCCCAAGGCCTTTCAAACCATTAAAAAACAGAACAAAAAAATGCTACCCTACTTTACTCTCATATTCAGTTCTATACACATTTTTCATTAGACTCGTTACATTTACAAGTAACAAAAGCAGTCAAATTAAACAATGAATTTTTATAGTACCTTATAAGAATTAATTAAAACACATTATATGAACACCTTTGTTAGAGGAGAGTTAGCAACAAATTCTCCTAAAAGCTCAAATTGTTATGAGATGGGCTAACTATCCTCTTATATTGTATTTGGGTCTTAACACTTTCCCTCACTAAATGGGTTTTTTTCGGCAACACAGTCTTCAATTAATGAGCACTCACTTGTGGGCTAAAATAGACAACTATGATGGACCATCAAGTAGAGTTAAATATAACTTTATCAACTAAGTACACAATCATGATAAGCTCTTACTTGTTGATCAAGTAGACAATTTTTAAATCCATCAAGTAAAGATAGAATCCCATCAACTAAATATATGAAGAGGTCATTAAGTGGAAATACACTTAAAGTTGGATTGAAGTGAAAGAAAGGGAAGCCTCTTTAATATTAGTGAAATTTTGGTGTTGAAAGTTCAAACCTAAAACCTTAAGCTTTGATACCATGTTAAAGGATAATTAGCAACCATTTTTCCTAAAAGCTTGAATTGTTAGGAGGTGAGCTAACTTTATATTATATTTGGTAATTAACTTTATATTTTCTTAATAACAGCTAACTTTTCTAATTTTGCAACCACAGATTTTTCAGAAGCTATTGTCATAAAAAATTGTCCTGTGATTTTTTTTTTTCCCTGTTCCCGTCCATCTTTGAACTACACCAAAACAATGCACCAAATTCAAAATGGGCTTGAGATAAAATGCACCTTAAGCAAATAAAGCAAACCCTATATTCAGCAATTAATGATTTGAAAAGGTGAAATCTGCATCAAGTTATATCAAATGAAAAGAGCAACTTCTCGTAAAATTCCCTTACTCTGCATGCAAACGGATATTGTATACCTTTAAAATATGTCAACTTTTTCAAAACCACGTAAAAATTAACATGAGTTGCCAAGTAAAATACAATACGACAATGTAAACCATGAAACCATCCTTTATCTATTTTTGAGACATGAACAGTATTTATCAAAATACATCATACAACCTGTGAATGCAGCAATAATACCATAAGCTACGACAAAACAAATGAATAGCATAATTTCATAAAACTAATCAGACCTTGTCCTCTTCATGGTTCTCATCGTTAAAAGCATCAGACTTCTCACGGAGTTTCTCCTTGAGCTTTGATTTCAACTCTTCTGTGTTGTCCTGTATCTGGGAACCAAAGAAAGAGAAGACAACAGCCTGATGAGCAGAGCATTCAACATTTATTCATTGCTACTTTTTATCAATAAAGACAATAGGTATGGGTAAATGATGGCAAAGCCAAAATAATCAATTCGAACACAGGTGTGCGTGCTCCAGCGCAATTGTATTCATAGCCTATCCCAATAAAGTGTTACATTTATGAAATGAAACATGCAAAAAGGAACATACATCATCTTCTTCAAGACTATTCTCAGCTTCCACTATAGCAGCACCAATGCTAGCCCCAGAGGACATACGGGCAACTTTACGGGCACGTAAAGTACTTTTGTCGTTACATTCTTTCTCAATCTCAACCTGAGAAATGCTAGTAGTGGCTAGTCCAACGTGGGATTCTTTCCTAGCAGAGACAGATTGCTGAAAAGGAGCAGGTGAAGGACCTGAAGCAAGACGAGATCCATGAAATCGGGATACTGGAACCAGAGAATCTGGTTGAACTTGAGGCTCCATATCATCTCCTCTCCTTGTTTGTCGCTTTTCACGCTTTATTCTTTCTGCTTGCCGCTGGAAAAAAGAGAAATATATGTCATAATTCACTTCCTTCATATGACAATTGAGGATGCTCAACATACAATTAATTCATGATCCTAGAGTCTGATTTTTGAAGGAACATTGTAATGGAACTATTATTAATTTCATATGTATATCATTCTCACATATGCTGATCCATCTTTCGAGGTTATGTACAGTGAATCAAACATAAAACCAAAAAGGAATAATTTACACTTTCATCTAGAGATTTTAAGGAGGAGAAAAGGTCCTACCTAAACATATCCAACACAGAAATTATATTTATTCCATGTTCTCAACAAAACATACCTAGTTCAGCTGTTGAGACATTAATAACAATCCAAGATAAGTAAAACCCAACTCCATAACTAAAAACCAAAGACCTTGCTACTACAAATAAACGGGACGTTAAAAAGCTCACAGATAAATTCAATGCTCGCATAACTTGGAATAATATTTTATGGGTTAAAGAAAGATGATAAACATTTCCAGCAAGGTGGATGAGGTATTGTAAACAAGTAGTTTACAATCTATGCAGCAAATGAAGAGAGTATTAGCTGCTTCAGAGTAATAGAAATTCAAAAATTTAATATACCTGATGCAGTCGGGCTCTTTTCTGGAATATCTTGTCTTCATAGGATCCAACTGCCTGAATGAAATGCTCCACCTGACTCAAATTTGCCTGAGAAAAAAAAAGGTTAGTGATAAGTCTCAAGAAAATTATATTAAGCCTTAACCCATCACTTGCAGCAACAAAATCATTCCGTACCTTACTCGAGTCGGTCAAATAACCACCCATTGCCCTGAACTCTTTCTTGTAAACTGCCAAAAGCAAATTAATTGCACCCTGCAGAGCAAAAAAGGAAATTTTGAAACAAGAGACTATTTATCTAAAGAATAACTCACGTAGACTTAATCATGGAAAATAAAGAGAAATAAATCAATATTCACTCCACCTTAAGTCATAATTAAAAATGTTTCGGGTATTGAAAAAATGAAAAATCATTATAAGACTGTCCAAGGTCCAGTTCAAAATTTACAGCTTTCGACAATACACCCAATTTAAGAAGTTGGTGGCTAATACACATTACATAAAGAGCATGATATAAATATCTAATTTTAGGACTTTGCTAAAATTCGACATTTTTTTGTCACAGGTGACCTCAATACACCAAATATTCATTTTTCCAGCTAATACAACATGCTGAGAAAGTCATCATAAACATTTTATCTTCAGTAATATAACAGTATGTTGATGAACCTAATCTTCACACTAGTCAAACAAATTTGACTTCTAAATATACCATCGAAAAATGTCAAAATTTATTAAAACTGAGATGACCATGTCAGTGATGCCAAAATACGACTACAAAATGTGCTAACCTGATATGCCATATCAAGAGCTTTTTTTTTTTTTTAAAACAGTGCACAGTAGCTTAGCATACCAAAAGATTTTATTACTGCTTTATAGAAGAGTTTACTTTAACCAAAATAGCATACCTCCCGAATCTCCAATGTGGGCATATGAGGTAAGAAATCATTGCCCACAAAGAAACACATGAATATAAAATCATCCACAATGCGCTCAAGATCAACCTCAAATGGAGGATTAGGAATTGTCAGCTCATATTCCAGATACTCTCTCAGCGTCCAAATGTTGAGAAACTGCTCAGTAGAGAAAAACAA
Source organism: Elaeagnus macrophylla (assembly GCA_029378325.1). NCBI lineage: Eukaryota > Viridiplantae > Streptophyta > Magnoliopsida > Rosales > Elaeagnaceae > Elaeagnus > Elaeagnus macrophylla. The sequence goes on along the minus strand of CM055649.1, from coordinate 10,299,719 downwards.
AACATGAGAAGTACATCAGAAAATAATATTATCTATAAAATACTAGATTGAACTCAAGGCTAAGTATTTACTAGAAAATTAATGTAAATGATAAAACATGTCTAAAAAATAAAATAAACCAATGTTAGCCCTATAAGCGTCTCAAATCAAGAGAGCAAGATGAAGGATCGACCTCGATATTAAATATGGAATAATATCTATAAAATAATATATTGAGCTCAAGGCTAAGAATTTACTAGAAAATTAATGTAAATGATAAAACATGTATAAAAAAATAAAATAAACTGATGTTGGCCCTATAAGCTTCTCAAATCAAGAGAGAACCATGAAGGATCGACCTCGATATTAAATATGGAATAACTTACCGTTTAAATAAACATCAGAAAGGAAATTTATATCCACACACACCAACAACAACAACAAAAAAAGAGAAAGGCAACTCAGGCACTAGTACTGTCATTCTTAAGGCAAATATCTCAATCAGCACATGAGTTTAAGGAGGGGGCTCTAACCTGGAATGGCTTCTTGGACACAACACTATCACCTTTCTCATCAAACTCACCAGCCTTCCTCTTCACCTTTCCTTCACAATTTGCTGCCAAATGACCAACCTGGCCACACAAGAAGCACTTGTCTTGCTGTCCAGGGGTGAATACAATCTGAAAAATAGAAGTCAAATAGACCAAACTATCAGCTACTGAGTAAGAAATGTCCATAAAACACATTGCAATTACTTGCAGTTCTAGGAAACAAGAGGCACAAACCTCACGGAGGATTGAAAAATGAACTTCATGAGTAGCTAAGGCCAACATAATCAAATCAGCATCCTGCCAAACAGCATCCATTATCAGAGCAAATAAAACTCGACCAAAGTAGTTTGGTATTCCTAGAAACATACGAACATTAAAGAGTATTGTTTGAAGATAAATTGAATATACCAAACCATATAGGCAATGGCGTGTGTTTGGATCATAACCAGGAAGATTTCTTTGGAGACGTATGTACGACATAATCTTGTGTTCCCCTTCTCCCGGAACATTTGCATCAGAAAGAATAACCTTTCAAAATATTTACACTTTTCAGCAAGGACTATAACAGTGATCATTGGGACAAACCCAAGAAAGAATATACATAATCCTCATCAAGCACCAGCAGAAGATAAGGAGCTTGTCAAGAGAATACCTTAACTTTTTTCCATCCAGGATCATTGTTTAATCTAAGATGAACATAGTATTGCAGTGCAATAGACAGAACAGCCATAAATTGAGTTCCAGGAGTGATTATATTGGAATCAAAAGTTTGGGACTGCTGTTTAGGAGGAAGCTTCCTGCCCTCTCTTTCAAACTCTTCACGTAGTTGTTCTTCTTCAGCTGCCTTCAAAAGCCCAAAAAAATCGCAAATCAATAGTGTAACATTGAGACATCTCTATTTTTCTACTCGCACGTACTAAGATAATGCAAAATAAAGGCTCACAGTGAAAATGTTACCTGCCTTCAGCTTAAAAGGTCACAATCTAATTTCTATAGATGTAAAATCATGAAAGCAATTTATAAAGATTAAATTCCCTTGATTAAAGGCCAGTTGCTAATACCAAGGACCTCCAAAACAAGAAATAGTGCAACAAGGCTGGTAATAAAGATAGAGCAGGTTGCTTGAAACAAGGGTATTACTGTAACAGCCAAAATAATCATCTTAAGTCCAACTCCAAACCCAATATAAATAACAGTGTATTGTAAGGCAACAGGCAGGTCGAAAACCAACACCAGGTAAAAAATAAATAAAAAAGGAAAAAAAACTACTTTTAAATGATTTAATCCCTTATCAAGAAACGTGCCTAAAAAACTACTGACCAACCCCATTTACATATTTTTGACCCAAAAATAAGAAACGAAAAGAAAACCCCATCAAAATGCTAATATCCAAGATCCGTAATAGACACGACTGATAGCTTTGCTGCATTCGCATTTAGCAATCCAGTTAAGTTGGTTGTAAGCATAAAATATTTAACAATAGAAGGAAAAGTCGGAGGTTATCTCAGTCAACACAAGAACATCCTTTGCATGCATGCACATGGAGGACATGCCAAATAATAGAAAAAGCACATACCGCATCTGCTGCATCTTTAGCTGCTCTGAATCGTCTAGACCTCTGTTGGTTCATTTTTGCCCTTGGGGCAACACCATCTATAATAGTTTTACACAAAATTAGAACTACTGTGCGACAGTACATATTATCATACTTTAGTTCTAAAACTCACCAATGGCCATGTATAGCAGCTTTCTGGGACGCACCATCACAAAGAGTCTATCAATGTAATCAAACATGTTCTGAAATACTTCATCAAATGTTACTGGAGAAGGCTGCATTGAGTGAAAATAACAATGTCAAAGCACAACTTCACGTTTGAACATGCAGGTGGTCATGTATTGATGAGTATACAATCAACAAAGACATGTAATAGTTGAGTTTTGAACAACACAGAAAGTTCGACGAAATTAAAGCCAATAACTAAATGAAAACAAGCCAACTCTTATGAAGTCATGTAAAATAGCTATGCACCCAAAATTCTAACAAGACAAATGAAAAATAAATAATAACCTGCACCGCCACTATACACTCCTCAGAAATCAGAATAAAATATAATTTGTAAAAGCCTCTCTTTTCAAATAGGGAGCTTAGTTTTAGGAAAAATGGAGGGCATTGAATTAATCTACATCCTACTAAATGCTCCTCAGTAGCACAATACAAAAAAAATCCAATTTCTGAATCACTATGCGAGCTAATATTGATCAAAATAGCATGAAACCATCTATTGGCGGGAACTAAACTAAAGTGTATCCATAATCCAGGCCACATGAGAGGAACAAAGACAAAGTTACTTCACCGCAAACAACACTGATTTATTCATATTTAGTGGAGTATAGTTGCATTGTATAGCTGCTATCATCAGTAGGTACAATTGTGTATAGGCCAAGGCATGTACTTGACATCATTGTGTAAATGTCAGAGTTAGATAGAATATTTCATTTCTTGGTTTACACGTGTAATTAGCTCATTGCTTCTAGGATTGTATATATCTGATTATTCAATATAAAATTGGGCATCAGTTCATTTCACAAATTATTCTCTCAAGTCTCAGTTTTCTAATTTTCATTCTTTGTATGGTATCAGAACCCATCTGGGCATCTTGAACAGTGAATATGGCTGATCAAACACCAAAAAATAAGACATCAACTGTACTCGATTCATCATCTAATTCTGGGACTATTTTGTCATCTTCCTTAGCTGCAAAATCGAATATCTTACAAGTGATGTCTTCTTTTCCAATAAACCTGTCCTTTTCTTTGAAATTGGATAACACCAATTACTTAATGTGGAAAGAATAGTTGGAAAACGTGGTATATGCATATGGCTTGGAGGAGTACCTGATTGGTACATTTTCAGCTCCTTCTAGGTTTGTAGTAGAATCAGGAGTTCGATCTGTAAATCCTGAATTTACTAGCTAGAATCGCTATAATAACTTACTGAAAAGTTGGATTAATAGTTCAGGTTCTGATGAAGTTCGTCCACATCTCACTCGAAAACCCATGGCTACAGAAATGTGGTTTACTATGGAGAAAAAAATTTCTTACTACTTCTCAGTCTCGTCTTTTGGATTTGAGATCTCAGTTTCAGAACTTAAAGCAAGGAGACTTATCTATTGAAATCTTTTTACTTGAAGTCAAAAAGATAAGTGATCATTTAGCTTCCATTGATGCACCTGTTAGTGACACTGATCTAGTTCTACAAGTATTGGATGGACTTAATGGTATTTTATTGATTTTGTTACCAGTGCTTTAATGCAATCTAATCTTACTGATACAAATGAGTTACACAATATGCTTTTGATTCATGAGAGAAGGAATAGACAACGATTTTTATCATATCACTCTAGTTTGCAAGCTAATATTGCCAAGATGAGTCATCTTAACTTCAAATCTTCCTTTGAGCCTTCTTCACAATCATCATCCAAAACTTCACCATAGAATTTACATCAATTTCTTTCAGGAGTTACTGGTTTTGGAGTTAGTGGTAAACTCAAACCCAAAAATGGTGATTACAAATGGAAGAAATCTAGTGACAGGTCTAATGATAGACCTCAATGTCAAATTTTGTTCCAAAATGGGTCATATTGCTGTTAATTGTTTTCAGCTCAGGGATATGCTTTTAAAGCAATCTGGTGGAAGTGCTAGTGCTCGATGCTAGAGGGACATCTGATGGTGAGGAACATGGTTGGATTTTGGATAGTTGTACTACGCATCACTTAACCAATGATGGTGGTAATGTTTATGGAGGTTCAACATATGGAGGAAAGAGTGGCGTCGCTGTAGGTAATGGTCACAAATTACAGATTCGACAGCTAGGATATGTTGATCTATGTTTAAATACTCATAGATTAGTTCTCAAGAACTTGCTTCATACACCACAAGTATCATCTAACTTGTTGTCTATTAACAAATTATGTCTTGATAATAATGTGAGTGTAGAGTTTTATGGTGACTCTTTTTGTGTTAAGGATCAGATGATCAAGGAGATGCTCTTCCAAGGTAGACTTGAACGAGGAATTTACAGAATAAAGAAGAATGTGGAGAATCTACAATCAGTTTCAGGTTTGCATTCAAGTGATTTAGGTTTAGACATTTCTTCTAGTGCTCTTGTTAATACGATAGATGTAGAGACATGGCATAGTAGAATTGATCATCCTTCTGCTTTTATTTTTAAGAATGTTATGAAAAGTGTTAATGCTAAGTTACTTTCAGTTCCTACAAAGTGTATTGCATGTCCTTTGGAAAAGTCACATCGTTTACCTTTTTATTCTCAACATATTAAAGCAGATAACTCTTTTGATCTTGTTTATGCTGATTTGTGGACTGCTCCTATTATCTCTTCTACTTCTACTAAGTATTATCTCTTGCTTGTTGATGATCATTCTCGGTATGTGGATTTATTTTGTCCAATAAAAGTCAGTGCAAAGTTGCTTTTTCTTTGTTCCACAACATGGTTCAGAGATAGTTTGATTGCCATATTAAATTAGTTCAAACAGATGGAAGGGGGTGAATTCAATTTTCTCACCATAGAGTGGGAAAAACAAGGTCTCCAGCAGACACACTTGTTCGCACACATCTCAATAGAATGAGATTGTTGAAAGTCGAATCAGGAGGGTTACTGAGTTAGCACTAGTGCTTATGCTTGAGTCTTCTATGCCTATGAGGTATTGGACATATGCATGTAGGACTGCAGTCTATTTACAAAATCGACTACCCACTAAAGTTTTGAACCTTCAATCTCTTTATGAAGTGTTGTATGCTCGACAACCAAATTATACTTTTCTTAAAGTGTTTGGTTCCCTTTGTTTTTCATGTTTGAGATCTTATAACAAGCACAAACTTATGCCAAGATATGTTCCCTGTGTCTTTCTTGGGTAGGCCCCTAAACATAAAGGTTATCTTTGTTTGGACAAAACCACTAATCGAATTTACACAACAAGACATGTTGATTTTCATGAAGGAAGATTTCCTTTTGATGAAACACTAGGCACTTCTCAAAAACAGCAATTTCAGTGTGAACTATCTTCTGGTATGTGTCCTGATTTTGTTATGGTTTCTTTACCTTGCCCTACTACTGATTCTTCTTCTTTTCAGGTTGTGCATGGTCTTACACTTGCTCAATCTTCTTCACCTGTAGTATCTGTTCCTTTAGCATCTACTCAGGTTCTGAATTGTCTTACTCCTACTCCTACTTCTTTTTGTTCTCCCAAACAATGTGTTGCCTACACCATCTGTCTCTGCTATTTTACCGTCCTCTCCTCCAACACTACCTCTTATTGTACACCGTTCTTTTTCACCTAATCCTGCACCTTTCCATGATCTAAACACACATCCTATGGTTACACGCGCTAAGGATGGTATCTATAACGCAAAGGCCTTTGTTACTCATCAGCCACTTCTCACTGAACCTCAGCGTTTTTCTCAAGCATGTAGTGTTCCTGAATGGCAAGCAGCTATGCGTTTAGAATTTAATGCTCTTCTTAGCAATCATACCTGGGATCTTCTGCCTAAAAATCCTCATATGAAAGTCATACGATGTCAATGGATTTATGAGACAAAGACCAAGCCAGGAAGAATTCTTGATAAATACAAAGCACGAGTAGTTGTTCTGGGATGTCATCAATCAACTGGGGTGGATTTCTTTGAAACATTTTCTCCAATGGTTAAGCATGCTACAGTAAGAATTGTGCTTTCTTTGGCCACTTCTAGGGATTGGAGTATGGTTCAACTAAATGTGAATAATGCTTTTTTAAATAGTGACTTAAAAGAGGATGTTTACATGAGACAAGTACCAAGTTTTGAGGTTCAAAGTGATGTTCCCATGGTCTGTAAACTGCATAAGGCTTTATATGGCCTTAAATAGGCTCTTAGGGCCTGGTATGATAAATTAAAGGGTAGTTTGTTGAGAATGGGTTTTCATCATTGCAAAGCAGATGCTTCAATGTTTGTTCATCATACTCCTTCCTCTTTTTCAATTTTGTTAGTGTATGTTGATGATATAATATTAACTGGTAGTGATTCTTTGTTGCTTCAACATTTTACTTCCTTATTACAATCACAGTTTGCTTTAAAGGAACTAGGTGCACTATCATTTTTCTTGGGCATTGAGGTGCATCGCACCACATATTGTTTACATCTTTCTCAAAGAAAACATATTGAAGATTTGCTACTTCGAAGTGGTTTGTCTGATACAAAGCCAGTTACTACTCCCATTGGTTCTGGTGGCAAACTTTCACGTTATGAAGGAATTCCTTTGACAGATGCTAGTGAGTACAGGAGTATTATTGGTGCTCTCCAATATTGTACCATAACTCGTACAGAAATTGCTTTTATTGTCAATAGGTTATGTCAATTTTTACAAACCCCAACTGATTTACATTAGAATGCAGCTAAGAGGGTATTAAGTTACCTCATAGGCTCTAGTTCACATGGCTTAGTTCTTAAAAAATCTGAGTTTTGTGACCTTACATGCTTCACTGATGCAGATTGGGCTACAAGTAGTGACGATAGAAGAAGTACTGGTGGTTATTGTATTTTCTTTGAAGATAGCCTTATTTCCTGGAAATCCAACAAACAACAAATAGTTTCAAGGTCATCTGTTGAATTTGAGTTGAGGGCACTTGCTATTAATACTACTGAATTGGTTTGGATTTCTGCTTTATTGTAGGAGTTACATGTTCAAGTTGCTGGTATTCCTACCATCTATTGTGACAATGTGAGTACTCAATATTTAGCTCGCAATCTAATTTTTCAGCACAAAACATATTGAAATTGATTTTCATTTTGTTCGAAAATTAGTCATGAATAAACACTTGGATGTTCAACATATTGCTTCAGAATTTCAACTTGCAGACATCTTAACAAAGGCTATGCCCACTACTCGATTTCTTTCACTTAGAAGCAAACTCATGATCTGGCATCGACCTGTGTTTGAGGGAGAGTAGTGGAATATAGTTGCATTGTAATATCAGTAGGTTAGTTACAATTGTGTATATGCCAAGGCATGTACTCAGCATCATTGTGTAAATGTCAGAGTTAGTTAGAATATTTCATTTCTTGGTTTACACATGTAATTAGTTCATTGCTTCTAGGATTGTATATATCTGATTATTCAATACAGAATTGGGTATCAGTTCATTTCACAAATTATTCTCTCAAGTCTCAGTTTTCTAATCTTCATTCTTTGTAATATTGACGTTTCCTCCAACCACCTACAAAGAAGGCAACCTCACCCCAGCTAAACCAAACCAGATAATTAATTTAACACTACAAATCTACAAGGATAGCAGTAGGGCTAAAACACTTGGCGAGTGATTACATCTCACCACCAAAGAGAGACAATCCTAATCACAACACAGAGAACAAAATTAAAAAATTATCGAAATAAGGTTATCGATGCATACCTTATCTTCGGGGTGAAAACAAGGGTGAATTATCCCATTCATATCGAGGTAGAGATTATCATATTCGAGACCGTTAGGGTTAGGTTTAGATGTGTCAACAGGAATCGAAACATCGTCAATTACGACTGGTTCTTCTTCAACAACATCGACGACAACTAGAGGATACTTCTCAGCTAACCACCGATAAAAAGCAGGAACTCCCATTGCAAAGTACTCCCAGCCACCTCACAGATCTTCCAGGAAAACGCGAGAAAACGAAAGAAAACACCTGAGAAAATCCGAACGTGGCCGATACCTTTGAGATACCGAGCAAGAGGAGAATATGCGAAAGGACAGCGCGCGCCGACTCGAGTCTAGATGTTTTACGATTTACTTCTCGACGTTGAACAACGGAACGAATGCTATAAATCTGGTACGGGTCTGTCCTCGTTTAATTGAAAATTTTCTCTCCAAACTACAAGTACAATTTCAAGAACTTAAGGGGCTTTTTTGTCTTTGGAGCTAAAGATAAATATCTGAATGAATCGCCAAGTCGGTTAGGTTTTTAAAAGAAAGTGCCGAGGAGTTGGAGATATTTTTGTGGTGATTGAGAAATACCTCCCTCTAGTTTCATAAAAGAAAGAAACAAACAAACAAAAAATCCTCTATATTTAAAGGGCAAAAACCTTAAAAGGTCTGTTTCTAAGTGAAAAGTTCACTTAGGGACCATCAGCCATTACAAAAGAGATAAAAGGCTTGTAAGGCCTTATAACACAATACAAAAAGTTTAAAAAATTACAATGTCAGAAATAATAAAAAATCAAGAAGTAATACAAGAAACAATGGAAGTAGAAACACAAGACATCTCCGGATGTTTTTCACAAGAAATGATATTCAGTAAAAAGAAATTTGAAGAAATTCAAAAATCAAAACTAAATTTAAAAGAAAAAGATGGATTCAGAGAAGAATCATTCTCAAAAATAAGGAATTTATTCCCAAGAAAAGACATAATATATTACGGCATAAGTAATAAAGAAATGAGCATAACCATAGCAGATGCAAAAGGAAGGTTTAACATACCATTAATAAATAAAGAAACTATCATAGAAAAATTATCAAAAATTCCTGAAAAAGACAGAGAAAAAATTGGATACATCCATTTAGGAGGAATACAAATATTAATAAAAGCACACTTTAGAGAAGGAATAGATACACCAATTAAGTTAGCACTATTAGACAACAGAATAACAAACAGAAAAGATGCCTTGCTAGGAATGATTAATGGAAATCTAGGATACCAGAAATTAAAATTTACAGCATATCCAAGATTTGCTGTTAATATTCATGATAAAAATCTAAACCAAGTATTAAGTCTAGCTTATGACTTTGAACGAGGAAATTTAATGAAAGATGGAAACCATCCATTTTCAGTCCACTACCTTGTAGGATATTCATTAACAAATAGTCACAATAGTTCGATATACGGACAAAATGAATTCATAAAAATAGATAAAACTTTTAAAGACATAGGACAAGTAATAAAAAACCCAGAAAAATTATTAGAATATGAAATACCTGATGAATGGAACTTAGATATTAAAGAAAAACCTTTAATACCATCAAGAAGAAGTAATGTACAAACAATAACATTTGTAGACACTCAAGCAGAAGCCAGTAAAAGAAACAGAGAAATAAAAGAATTAAAAGAAGAAATTGAAGAGGTAAAAGACTTAGTCTATACAATGAAATAATAATGATAAAAGAAAAACTATTAGAAATACGATTAGAAGGAAATAATAGTTTAACAAGTATAAATAACAATCAAATATCCATAATGAAAGCTTTAATTCTTATAGCAGAAAAATTAGACATTACAGATAAAAATATACAAGAAATACAGTTAAAAATGTATAAAGAGATCATAGAAATAAAAAAAGATATTAATAATATACCAAAAGAAAATGGATTAAAATTTGATCCATTAAAAGGATTAAAAGATGAACCCCCTAGAAGATATGATGCTTTAATACCTAAAAATGAAATAAGAAAAGCAGAAGAATCTAGACAAATAATAACAACCTAATGGATTTAATAAAATACAGAAAAAACTTAGAAGAACAATTCATGAATCCTGAAAATAAGGATATAGAAAAGCTAATCAGTTTATTAACTTTAACAGATAAAGAATTAGAAAAACACTATGAAGAAAAATCTTACATAAATAAAGAGGAAGATGATTTGACAGTAATAAGTGAAGATGAATCTGAACAAGAAAATATAACCCAAAGAATTAATATGGAACCAGTTCTAATACCTAGAACAGAACAAGAAAGATCAACTCCAGAAGAAGGAGAAACATCTGATCCACATAGAGAACATAGATATAGGCCAGAAGAGCCTAATCCACCATATAGAAGGAGACAACCACCAAAAATGAAAGAAGGATTACATTGGGGTACTAGAGGAAGTATTCCAGTAGAATTTAAACCACACGAAAATTATAAAACAGATATTCTAGACCTAGACTGTATAAGAGACAGGAAAAAAGCCTTAGATGAATGGGCTAGTGGAATGAGTGTAATAATACAAACATCACCAACTACGAATACAAACCCTTCAGTTTGTAAAGTATTAGTAGCTCACAAAATGACAGGAAATGTAAAAATTTGGTTTTCAAACCTAACTGATCAACAACACTTATTAATGCAAGGAAATGCTACAACAGGAAGAGATTACTTAGATACAGTAATAAATGAAATATACAAAGAATTCATAGGAGAAGATAAAGGAAGAAATATAACAGAATCTAGTGAACATGAAATAGAAGAAGCCAAATGGCATTTAACAAACATGGAAATATGTGACATGTGTTACATAGATACTTTCATATGTGAATATGAAATGTATTATCATAAACTACCACCATCTATTCAAGAAGTTTATAAAGAAATGTTTTACAAAAAATTACCTGGAACATTATATAAAACCATGACAGAAGAATGGAATAATAGGAATCCACAAATCATACCTGACACCTTAGGAGGAAGAATAAAAGGATTAAAAAATTGGATAATAATAAAATGTCAAGAAAGAAAAGAATTTAAACAAATAAAAGGAAATGACAGAATCTGTTGTGATACAAGAGATTTCAAAACACCAGGAAAATATGGTTGTAATATAAAACCATATAATAGGTATAATAAATATAAAAAATATAAGAAATATAAAAGATTCAAGAAATATAAATTTAGGAAACAAAACTTCCAAAAATATAAAAGAAGATATAAAAGAGAACCTTATAGGAAAAGATTTTTTAAAAGAAAAAGGTATTACACACCTGAAAAGAAAAATTATTGTCCATCAGGAAGAAGGAAATGCAGATGTTGGATCTGTAACGAGGAAGGACATTATGCTAATGAGTGCCCAAGTAGGCTACAACATAAAAAAGAATTTAAAAAGGAATTCCCACAGAAAGCAAAAATATTAGAAGAAGCCTTTAGAATGGAATTAGAACCAATAGAGGAATCTGATATAGATGATACGTGTAGTATCTATCTATTAGAAGAAACAGAAGAAGAAATAACAGACTTAGAAACGTCTGACTATAGTTCTGATTCTGAATATAATTCAGAATAATGAATGAAATATTAAGCATAACAAACCCAAACAGTACCTATATAAAAATAGGATTAAAATTCAAAGGATACAAAAATTATCACTTACATGCATATATAGACACAGGAGCTAGTATGTGTGTAGCTAGTAAATATGTGTTTCCAGAAGAATTTTGGAAACAATCCCCAAAAGATTTAATAGTAAGAATTGCAAACAATACTACAATAAATTTAAACAAAGTATTAAAAGATACGGATGTATCAATAGGAGGAGAAATCTTTCATATACCAACAATTTACCAACAAGAAACAGGAGTTGATATTTTATTAGGAAATAACTTCCTAAACCTATATCAACCATTTACACAATACTTAGACAGAATAAGTATCACCACCTTAGATGGAGAAACAATTTATGTATCAAAAATAAGAAAAGCATTAACAGTTTCATCACCGACTTTTATGTCTCAACATAAAAAGCGAAAACGTGGTGAGGATATAGAAAAACAAAAACCATATTTAGAAAATATTTCTTTAGACATAGAGGTTGATCAAAACCCCTTTCTAAATGAAATACAAGAAGATAAAGCTTTAACAAGAATAAGAAAATTATTAAAAACAGTGTGTTCAGAAAATCCTTTAGATCCAGAAATAAACAGATCTAATGAAATAGCAAGAATAGAATTAAAAGACCCCTTAAAAGTCATAAAAGTAAAACCAATGATTTATACCCCAGAAGACAGAGAAGAATTTGAAAAACAAATTCAAGAACTATTGGAATTAAAAGTAATTATACCCAGTAATTCACCACATTCCAGTCCAGCATTCTTAGTAGAAAAAGAAGCTGAGAAAAGAAGAGGAAAGAAAAGAATGGTAATAAACTTTAAATCTTTAAATAAAGAAACAATTGATGATGGATATTTTATACCAAAGAAAGAGGAATTATTATCTCTCATAAAAGGAAAGAAATATTTTTTAAGTTTTGATTGCAAAAGTGAATTTTGGCAAATAAGACTTGATAAGGAATCACAGAAATTAACAGCATTCAGTTGCCCTCAAGGACAATTCCAATGGACAGTTGTTCCATTTGGACTTAAACAAGCACCAGGTATTTTCCAAAGACATATGGACAATATCTTCAAGAAATATTATAATTTCTGTTGTGTTTATATAGATGACATACTAATATTTAGTAATGATTTACCAAAACATTATCTAGATATTATTAATGTCTTACAAGAATGCAGGAAAGCTGGAATAGTATTATCAGAAAAGAAAGCAGTAATTGCTCAACAAAAAATAAAATATTTAGGGTTAGAAATAGAAGATGGAAAACATCATCTACAGCCCCATATATTAAATCATATACAAAACTTTCCCAGTATAATTAAAGATAAAAATCAATTACAAAGATTTTTAGGATGTTTAACATATGCAGAAGCATATATTAAGAAACTAGCAGAAATGCGAAAACCCTTACAAGTAAAACTCAAAAAAGATTATGTCTGGCAATGGACTGAAGAAAATACTAAATATATGGATAAAGTAAAAGCACAGGTAAAAGATTTACCAACTCTATATCATCCAGGACCAGATGATAAAATGATAATAGAAACAGATGCTTCACATGAATATTGGGGAGCAATATTAAAAGCAAAAGTTGATAACAAAGATGAATATCTTTGCAGATTTACTTCGGGATCATTTCAAGGCCCTGAACTAAATTACCATAGTAATGAAAAGGAATATTTGGCTGTCAAAAAGGCCATTAAGAAATTTGCAATATATGTAATAAGTTCAAAATTTATTGTTAGAACTGACAGTAAAAATTTTGGACATTTTTTAAGAACTAACATTGCAGGTGATTACAAACAAGGAAGATTAATAAGATGGCAACAATGGTTTAACTACTACAAATTTGATGTAGAGCATTTGCCAGGAAAGAAAAATTGTTTAGCTGATGCTTTAACTAGAGAGTTAGCACCACTAACTATGTTTTTTATGACAGGAACGAAATCAACAGAAACAAAATCAAGAATGGATTCTCTCGACATGGAGATTCTAATCAAGGAAAAGGAAATTTCAATACATGAGACACAAATCAAATGCCTCAGGGAACAACTAGAGGTATTAGAACTTAAAAAGAAACTACAGAACAGAGAAACCATAACAAATCCAGAACTTCACATGGAGAAGTCTGAAGAAGAAGAGGAAGTTGGAACAAAGATGCAAATTGAAGAAACTGCCAGTAACAACCCAGAACCAATAAAAAATTTAGAAAAGAAAAAACAAAAAATGAATTAGGCTGATGAAGCCGAAAAGGAAGAATCAAAAAAGATCTATGTAGTTTATAATGGACCTAATCCAGGAATCTATACCAGTTGGCCAGAAGCTAGTAAAGCAGTAAATGGAATCAGTGGAGTCATCCACAGATCCTTCACAAACAGAATAGAAGCAGAAGGAAGCTATAAAAATTTCAGAGTCCCTAAACTCATCACACCAGCAGAAATAGTAAGGAAAAACTATTCCCAAATGGTTCAACAACCAGCAACAGGAACTAGTAAAATGAGGAACCTTGGAACTATCCACAGACCAATAATTTTCAGAGAACCAATTAATGCTTCTCTCGAAGAAGAAAAAGAAAGGTATAGAAATTTGACTAAACAGGAATGGCTAGGATTATATAACCTTGCTAGGAAAACAACTCAGGAACATATTGAAGATATGAAGTTTTACACCACCGAAAAGGATTTCCCCTCAGGTAGTAAATTTAATATTTTAGAAGGAGCTGATCCAATTTTTACTTATAAAACATTTTATGCAGGACTCATTGAAAATATATATCCAGGAAATGAATTAAGAGAATTAATATATTTTCCTGATAATTTTAAAAAAGCTGTTAGAAATTTTAAAAGAAAAACCAGGGCTGCAAAAAAACCTATTTATATAAGATGTTTCAGTTCTTTAATGGATTGGAACCAAGAAGAACCAGTAAGTCCATATCATATTATTAAGCTTGGTGTTTCAAGCAGCAAAAGAGAAGTAACTAGCCCAAAGGGCTTACCAGAAAAGGAATTCAATACTGGTGAATTGGACCTCGAAAGAGGACAAATGTTAAGCCAGATTTATTATGAAATTAGAAGAATTACCAATTCTTCAGAAATAAAAGTAAATTATTATACAAGTAAAACCATAATTACTTCCCAAAGTAATTCGGTTATCAGTAATGAAGACAGTGAAAAAGTAATCTCTTACGAGACAAATTTCAACAGTGGCAACCTTGAAGTAAATGAAGAAACAAAATTAGCATTTTGCTATTATGCAACACAGCAATCAGCTGATCACAAGTGCAACTATTGCATCCGAGGAAAAATTCCACTACAGACAAGCTTATCCAGTAGCAGCTCAATGTCGGCAGAACCCACTCAACCAGACATGTAGGACCCTCCTCAACAGCTAAAGGCAATAAATCCAAGACAGCAATAATGTAAGGCGTCTTAACGCCAAATAAAAAAAGTAGGAATAGTGTATTCCCTCCATTGTAAATAGGGAACCCTTATTCTATAAAAGGGAACTCTTCAACTCTAGAGAGGATATCAGGAAACACAGCAACAATCCATACACGAGAAAATAACACTACAACCTATCAGGAATCCAGATATCAGGAAAAACAACACAACCACCTTTTAAGCTTTAAGCTATGTATTTAGAAATCAGGAAGAACTAAGAACCTCTTCAAGGTTACTAGTTCTCTAGATTGTAAATTACCTGTCAATAAATAAAAAGTCCATTTCAATTCCAAATTATCTTTTCTATTTTCATCAAAATTAAGTACGGATCTCAGAGGATCGGCAGGGTCAGGAGGACTGAGAGCTTTGATCCAGGAGTGAGGCTTAATTTTTGGAAACAAGAAGATAACAAGGAAGCGGAAGAACGCGGTGGACCCATATTTACAAAACAGGTAAATCTACAGGTAGGAACTAGTATTCCTTGAAGTTCCATTAATATTGTTTATATTCATTTAAAATGCATGATATAATGAATAATGAACAAAACAGCATGAAAAGGAAATCAGAAACTATACTCTATAGAAGTAAAAGTAAAAAATACTCTGAAAATCAAGAAAAATTAAAAGATGTAATATATTTAAAACAATCCCTTAATTGTTTTAAAACATCTATAAAAGAAAACTTTGAAAAAAGTACAGGAAGATCAAAAATAATGGAAAATCTACAAGGATTAATTGATTATTTCACTAAACAGGAACAAAGAAATAATCTGAAAAAAGGAAAGGATAAAGAACACTTAGATTTAGAAGCAAGCTTAGAACTAGTACAAATGGATATAGAAGAAAATAAGAAAATCATAGAATTAAGTCGTTGGATAGAACAGAAATTAGGAGAAATCAACTCTGAAATCCAACCAGAAAATAATGATTAATATAGAACACTTTGAAAGAAAATATTTAGAATTATTAGATGAATACATGGATAATGAAGATTATGAAACATGTTTAGAAAATTTTACAAGATTTGATATGTTATTAAGCGATTATACTGATTTTATCGCTAGCATATTACATCTAATAAACCATCCAGTAGGAAGAATATTAAAAGATTATTTTAAACATTACTTTGTACAAGTAAATAAAGAAGAATTTGATAATTTAATCTTCGGATTTTATTTATTCAGAGAACAAATAGGAAGATAAAACTTTGAATTAACAAGTAACTGAAACTTTACAATTCAGCCCCCGAATTGGTATCAGAGCCAAGTTTTCAAAAGAAAGTCATAAAATAATCGAAATTAATTGTAATAAAATGCTTACTGAAATACAGATAAATAATTTGAAAGAACTAATAAATCTAATTATTAATATAAATGACAACAAAGAATTTAATAAAGATTTTATAGGGTTATTTTTAGCCTGTATAGAAATAAAAATGAGTCATATAAGTTTATCTCTTAGACAAACAGAAATATTAAAAGAAAAATTAAAATATTTGGAACAAATAAAAACAAAAGAAATCTTCATAAAAGAATATAAAGACTTTATGATATTTATTCTAAAAAATATAATTGAAAATATTTGATAAAAAACAAAAACAGGACAAATTTTGTTATAAAAGTCCTTATGTGCAGATTTTCCCTCTGTAAGGACCCTTTTAGACAAATGCCCATATTTAAAAAATAATAATCACATTTTTTTTTTCACTACTTTAAATTTTTTCAAGAAAGGTGTTTACAAAAAAACAAAATCACGAAAAAAATTGTATTAAATTAATAATTGAGAGACATGATTATCTATTTTTTAAAATTAATGAATATTTTTACTATTTTAAAAAACCTAAGAAAATTCTATATTTTTTCATATTTTGATGGGCGGTGAAAGTGTTTCTATGATCAAGAAAAAAAAAAAATTTGTTAAAATAGGATTGTTAATTTACCATCAAGTTAACTCAAATATATTTCTCACCGACTATTCTTTTCATTTTTTATTTTTAATAAAAAAAGACTATACACTTTTATTACATGGATTAAAATTACAATCTTATACAATAATCACTCTATAAAATACATTATAAATTTAAATCTAAATTTAAATTCAAATACAAAGTCAAGACTCAAAAATTGTTGTAGCTTGGACAAGATCTATGAGTGAATATACTTAATCTTTTTTTATGATCTTCATATTACAACTTACATTGATGCTTGATTAAAGCACTTAAATTAATAAAACTTCAAAAATAATATAAATTGTAACTTGATTTCAATAATTCACCGTACAAACAAAAGCACTAAAACTATCACTTACAAAATTCTATAACACAATAAAATGCGAGAAAACACTAAAAAAGCACATAAAATTAAACAAATTTACAGAGTTAGTACACCTAATCAGCCAACTACCACCACCAGAATAGTCTAAATTAAAGAGTGGATGACTGATCAAGCATCAAAAACACAAAGAAACAACCCCTTCAATAGCTACCACCCTTAGCGACGAATTTAAAGGTAATCGAAGAAAGGAAGAAATTGGAAAACAAACACCAAACATCAATCAAAAAACCAACCCAAAAACATCAACTCTAACCAAAATCAAGCAACAAGTCACCAACACTGAGCCAAAAGTAGCCCAATAATGGAAACAAGCGAGTTTGAAAAGCTACCTCGATTGGAGGAAAAAACATTTGCAAAAACAAAGAAAAAAAGAAGGCATAAGATACTATACAAGCAAAAGACGGCCCTCCAATGGGCTAAACACGCTGGCGATTCTCAAACTTTATATTTGCATAGAAACATTGCGGGGTGGGAAAGAGTAAGAGTTTACTTTGACCTTTAATGAGGATTTTGATATTTGATTTTTTTTTTTATTTGATATTATTTTTGTTAAGCATTAAGTTCTTATATTTTAAACAAAATAGTTACATTAAATTTACATATATTAACCTAAAATATTAAATCATCATTTATTCTACAAATAACGAATAACTCCTCTTAATCTCATTAATATCTTGTGTTGTCGATCGGAGAAATAATAGAGATAATAAAATATGAAATGGTAAAAGAAAATATAATTATGCATTTTTATAACATGAAACGAGGCAAGGAAGATAATGCATTGCACTATAATTTATATATGGCTCAAATATACATATGGTTTTACTTTTGATCCCTTTAAAAAATAAATATTTTTAAATTATAATATATATATATATATATATATATTGCATTTTTTAACCAATAACAAACACATATTTTTTACATTAGATGAAAAATTTATAAGTGCATGACATGGATTAAAAATAAAATTTTATCTAAAAAATGTTATATCATGCAATTAAATTATTGTACTATTTACATTTTTAAAGATTTTTATTAATTAAGTTACGTTAAAACCTAAATTAATACTAACTATTATAATAAATAATTGGGTTTTTTAATATAAAATTATGAAAATAATTGTAATAAAGACGGAAAACCATTGCCTTTATCCACAAACATGTAAATCATCATACATATGTAGCTTAATAGCACCCCTTATATATGTAAGATACTATTAAACTATATTGACTTGGTTTATCATAGAAGGTTATAAGAGTGTGTAGAGCAAATCCTGCCCCCACTGCCAGTGTTATTGCTGGAATTATGTTGTTTTTGGTGTTTGCTTGGTATTTTAATTTGTCATTATCTAATGAGATTCATTCCTAACAATTTTCATGAGATATCTAAGTTGCATACGGCATGTTTATTGTAAATTATTGAATGAGTTAAACATAATTTATTGAATTAAATTATATTATAATTAATTTGTATAATTTTTTATGATTAAGATGTACAATGTAATTAAATAAAAATAATATTAATATTTTAATAAAATAATTTATTTTTAAAATAGTTTTTATCATAAAAAATATTTAAATTAATAATTAATTTATTTTTATATTTTTATTACATTTTTTAAAATAAAAAATATTATTTTTATTTTGAGATGAAACAAAAAGTTAAGATATATAATTTTATAATTAAAAATTTAGACAGATTAACTAAAATGTTTAGTATGGTTTAAACTAACACCCATAATCGTACATAATTTCTAATAACTTTATTATTTTTATAATAATTAAATATATAACTGTACATAAATTATATAGTTATAATTTTTAATATTGTATAATAAATATGTTGTTAAAGTTTTAAATGGAGTATATACTCTTCTTCAAACAAATAATGCAAAAGGCTAGAAAAAACAAAGTAGCTTTCTTATAAGAGGCATGTACCCAACATATCAGAGTCGCCAACAATCATCACTTCTCAGCTACGTTTGTTTTTGTTACATGTATGGACAACTAAGAAAACGAAGCTAAGTTGTTTTGAGTATTAGGACATCTCTAATGAAGTTTTAAAGTATTAAAATAGTATAATTTTTGTACTAAAAATTATTCCAAATAAGTTTTATAATTATGTATTAAAATAACGTGATAAACAGTATCACATTATAGTTATAGTTGGCATGATACTATTCACGCTCTATTTTTGTTTTTAAATAAATTTAATTTGACTTTTAGTATAATTAATTGGAGTTGAAAAAAGATTGAGCACCTTTTGCATTAAAAGAAAATTAGAAGGAATAATTTAATGATAATTATGTATTAGGTCGGAATATATAGTGTAAAAGCTGCTCTAAAATATAATTTTAGGTTGGAAATGATCTTAAATTAATTTGAAAAATTTTAAATTAACTTTTAAAAGATAGTAACAAAGAATATTATATTATATTTTAAAAATTAAGATAAATATAATAACAAAGAATATGAAAAATTTGTAAGCGTTGAGTGGGAGGAAACTCTTTACAAGAAGAGAGAAAAATATGTTATAAAAAAAAATAAAAGAAATAAATGGGGCACGAGAGATGCTAACTAATATAAACTTATATATATACATTCATATTAATTATAATATTATAAATATCAAATAGCAAATGTGTGTACATTTAATTATCAATAGAAAAAAATAAAACTTTATTAAACTCGAGTAGAATTGTTGTGAAAGTATAATTCTTGCATGAAAAGAATTGTTGTGAAAGGAAAATCCTTGTATGAGTAGAATTTGACTTTATTATTAATTATCCTTTATGTCAAATTAGACTTCATAAAAATAACTTTTGTTGAAAAAAATATACCACACTAAATATAATATTTTCTACATCTGATTGAGTTTTTAAAAGAAAAATCTTTTTTTCTTCATCTATTAATTTTAGATACTTTCTCAATTTAATTGTTTAAATATATTGTGTAATTCATATGCCTATTTTTTTTTTCATGGTATTGAGCTTTACAAGATTGTTTTAAAGTTTGCTAGTTATTTGGTTTTTACAGTATATATTCTTGAATCTACTAGTTAAAGTTTTTCAGTATTTAATCTGCTATAAGATACACTTTACACTTATGTTATTTGTATTAACATTTTAGGTACAACAGGTAACGTGTTCAGTATTTCGTGTGAATCGAAATTACTAAAATTGATGGGTTCGATTAATCTTGTGAGACTCAAGTAATTAGGAGCATTGGTTCGGATCCGAACACCTTGCTTGTGGAGACTTTGAAAGGAATGACAGCTCGTAAGTAAATTACATAAGGATGATTTATCTGTCAAGTGTAGTTTAAGACTTGAGCTTGTAATTGAACATTGATTTTCATAGTGGATAATTAAGTGGTTTAGTGGACCGATGGTTTTTCTTTTAGGTCATTGTTATGGCTTAGGTTGTTTTCACCTAAAAATCTCGTGTTATTCTTTATTTTTGCATTTTATTTTTACACGCGATTGCATGTATGGCCGTTGTGTTTAGTTTACATAATTAAAATTTGATAAAATTGAAAATAACCTACTCATCCCTTCTAGGTATATTTAGTCCGTAACTAAAAACTTTCACATGCCTCTTTTAATTTAAATTAAAAATGTTATTTTTATTGTTATATATTTTAAGGATATTATTTTAAGTAATTTTTAAAATTTTTTTCTCCCTATTATACAAAAGTACATAAACCTTATAAATTTTATATTCCATTTGTTTCCCATATTTCTTCAATATAGAATTGGTTCTCACACACAACAAATATTCTTATGAGACAAAACCAACAACAACAACCACCACAAAAAAAAAAAAAAAAAACTATAAAATTTTTAGGAAAATTACCAAAAATAGCACCCCTAAAATTTATAGTAACAAAACTAACACCCTAATAATATTGAACGTTCAATATTCAATTTGAACGTAAAATATTGAACGTTCAATATTAAATGAGTCTAAATTATCGTCGTTCAATTCTAATTGGATGAATGTTCAAAGAAAAATGACATATTAATTATTTTTTTAATTGTGAAAATATAAATTGAAATATAAGGGGTGTTAGTTTTATTATTAGAAATTTTAAGGGGTGTTAATTTTATTATCCTCCCAAATTTTTACTTACATGCAATGGAAGACAATAAATTGAACATTAAGGTGGGAGGACATCATCGTATACTTGAGCCATATTGTGAACTTAGATACCGACTCAAAGTCTCTTGTATATTCCATTGAGCCAGTGAACAATGCACCAAATCCCTAACTTGAGATTGTAACGAAACTTAATGCAATGGCACATAGGTGGCATATGTAACAAACAGTGATACATCGTACACAAGCAAGCATTCATTGGGTAGGATTTTTTTTTTTGCTAAGACCTGGGTAGGATTCATTGAATTTGTGCCCTCATTGATTGGCTTGAAGACCCATGATGTTTGTGAAAAGGCTCAAAGGCCCATAGGCGTTGAACAAGTCAAATGCGGAGAGTTGAGGCAAAAAAAAAAAAAAAATCCTTTGCACTATACATAAAAATAATTATGCATTTCGGATGAGTGGACCTTAATTGATGGAACAAATTCACCAGTTTCATTTTGTGCATAGCACAGTATAAATCATGAATTAAGTGATGTCATATTTTATTTGAATTATAACTAGTTTAAAAAAAACTATTAATTTAAACTCTATTTAACTTGATTTTATATTTTTGATAATTCAACTGCTATACTGTAAAATAACATTTTAATTATTTTACTTTGAGTTGGTGTGACATTTTAATTAATTTTGTCATTTAATCAAAAAACTTAAGTGGAAAACATAATACTTGACTATTAAGAAGCCATCGAACATTTGAATTAGTTGAGCAAAATATCGGACTAAATTCATTTCGAATCTATAATTTAAAATAAAAAGAATGAATCTTACCAACAAAATAAGAGTTACAAAGAGCCGATTATTAATTGAGAACTAATTTGAGATTGTATCTCAAACTGATAATGTGAGCAATTTTCAAACAATAAAATGCTAATAAAAAAAATAGTAAAGTGAATACACAGCTATTCTTTCCCTTTTAATTTTTTAAGTTATAGCCGCTCAGTGCCACATTATTTTTAAGAAAGAACAATGATCCCTATTGAAAGCATCTATCTAGCCGTACAAATATTCTGCACTTGTAGCTTATATTATTCATGTAATACTCTATTTAATGGGTCAAGGCATGGGATGGGTATTCAAAGTCAGATTCTGTGTTAGCTTTCAACACTTAAAAAGCCCATTAAAGCTCGCAAAAATAACAATGGTCCCCAACTTACTATAGATAAAACACTAAACTCGCATCCACAAACTCAAAAGCCGTAGCAAATGTGTGGATCTCTTTCTGTCCAAGCTTTAGCGCCTCTAAATTTCCCACCACCATGTTCACCATATTCAGAGGCTGTGTAATAATTCCCCATATTATTAGGAATACCATTTTTGTCACACCTCTGCTTAAGCTTCTCCATTGCCAAACATTCGCTCAAACATGTGTCTGATGATTAAACTACATGGTTCCTCTACCCTTCATCTTAATCTCAACCTTCACAATACAATCAACAAAACCCATTTCACTTGTTTCAATACCAAGTTTCAATCCAAACCCATTTACCGTTCTAATTCATTGATTTCCATTGTTTATAAACAACCCACAATGCATGTTTCTTCTGGTAACGTTCAGACTTCGATTAAGAGTTCTCTAATTGAACCCGATGGTGGGGTGTTGGTGGATCTCGTTGTATCCGAGAAAGAGCGAGCTGGTAAGGCATTAGAGGCTGAACCGTTGCCTAAAGTGAAGATGACTAAGATTGATCTCGAATGGGTTCATGTTATCAGCGAGGGTTGGGCAAGCCCATTGAGAGGTTTTATGAGGGAAAACGAGTATTTGCAGAGTTTGCATTTCAATTCTCTTAGAATGAAAGATGGGTCTTTGGTGAATATGTCTCTTCCAATTGTGTTGGCTATTGATCATGAGACGAAAGAGCAAATTGGCTCTTTACCCGATGTGGGTTTGGTTGGACCAAATGGAAATTTGGTTGGTATTCTACGGAGGTTAGCCACTTTCAATGTCTATATAGTATTTTATTTTTTATTTTTTACCTGTAGTAATGAATTCCAGTTGATCTTTGAGATGGCTTTGAACTGATGCACATCTGTACATGGATTTTGGATTTTGCAAATTTTTAAACTCGTAGATTGGGGACGCTGTTTCTATTTATTCTGTATTATCATTTGACAAGTTGAAAAATCTTAGAAATTTTCTCCTATATACATAGAAAGTGTATGATTTTAGATAAAATGATTGATTTGCCCTGAGGGATGAGGAAATATAAGATACGACATTGGTTATTATCTAGCAGAATGTTCACCAACTCAATTGGGTTTGTAACCGTTATAAGCCTTCACTATATTCTGGCACTACTCCCCAGTAATCACAAACTCCATACTCCCTAGTATTAAAGATGTATATGGAATGTCTCTCTGTATTTATCATTACACACTTTGAGAATCTTTGCCTATCTCATAGGAAAAAGAAGAAAAAGTTAACTCATATCAGGCATACCACCTATAGGGATATGCTGGATTCAGGAAAATATTTGTTTTCTATCAAAACGGTGAACGATTTATTAAGTCTCCTTTTCCAAGATTTGTTAAATATCTCTGGTTTTAGTTGAATCCTTTTTATGTGTGTGTACACTAACATGTGAACATATGCTTCTTGCTTTTAGGATCGTTTTTTTTGCTGTCTGAACGTGATCCTCCTTTTTATTGCATTAATTTCTTGGTTTACTGAGTTTCATCTCATATGTTCCTTCAACTTTCTTATCTTGGTCCCAGCATTGAGATATACAAGCATAACAAAGAAGAAAGAATCGCTAGAACTTGGGGGACAACGGCTCCAGGATTGCCATATGTTGATGAAGCCATTACTCAGGCTGGAAATTGGCTTATTGGTGGAGATTTGGAAGTCTTAGAGCCTATCAAATATAATGATGGTCTTGATCATTACAGGCTCTCACCCCAGCAACTGCGGAAAGAATTTTGACAAACGCCAGGCTGATGCAGTATTTGCTTTTCAATTAAGGAATCCTGTGCATAATGGTCATGCTTTGTTGATGAATGATACCCGTAAGCGTCTTCTAGAGATGGGCTACAATAATCCTATCTTATTGCTTCATCCTTTAGGAGGTTACACAAAAGCTGATGATGTTCCTTTGGATGTTCGAATGGAGCAGCATAGCAAGGTTATTCACAAATTTCTTTTTACATATGATAACTATTTTACAGATGTTGCACATTTTTATTGTGTTAAGTGTTAGAATGTATAAATATAATGTTGGCTCATCTACCATTGGAATTTAACAAGGTATGGATGGTCTTGTCTTTAAATCCCAGCAACTCCCAATTGTTGAATTTAAAGTATTGGGCCTACAATAAGTATATAGCCTACACTTGAGGTGAGTGTTAGAAAATAAAATAATTTTTGGCCCATCTCAAGGATTGGTAACCAATATACTTCTAGCACTAGGCTTAGATAAGTAACCCTTATAAGCATGATAATGGTGACAAGTGCAATACCCATCTTCTAACTTATGCATGCTATGCAGTTTCTTTGTATTACGTTGAAGTAATTTCATGCTCTCGTGGACCTTCTGCATTTTCTCTTCAGGTGCTAGAAGATGGAGTTCTTGATCCTGAAACTACAATTGTATCCATATTTCCATCACCTATGCATTATGCTGGTCCAACGGAAGTGCAGTGGCATGCTAAGGCACGGATAAATGCTGGTGCAAATTTCTATATTGTCGGTCGTGATCCTGCTGGTATGGGTCACCCAATAGAGAAGAGGGATTTATATGACCCTGATCATGGGAAAAAGGTCCTAAGCATGGCTCCTGGCCTTGAGAAACTAAATATTTTGCCATTTAGGGTGGGTGAATCTACACGCCTTTTAGCCCTGGGTGCAGCTTTCTATGTTCTTTCTAATACGCTCTCATCAGCATGTTTAGTATGTTATGTTACCATATCTTACATCTAATAGCATCTATTAAAGAAAAAGGTTTTGCTAGTTTAGATTTTAATTCTCACTGCTTCAGTGGTTTTAAGTGGTTATTCTCGTGGTTGTCATTATGCAAGCAGCTTCACATTTTTTGCTGTTTCAGGCAGCTTGCAGTAATAATCCCTGTCAACCTTCTGATAAGCATATGATTTTATTCTTTGTGTTGTTCTATGAAATTAATATTTGCTCATATCCAAGCTCTCTTTGCATCTTGGAACCTTTTTTGTTTTTGCTCTTGGAAATCGATGGCTGATTGCTGGTTTAGAGTTGGTCTTATATAAAATAATGATAAATTGCTGTCTGTGCGTCAATTTATCTTTTTCTTTTGCTGTGAATGTAGGTCGCAGCATATGACACCATTCAAAAGAATATGGCATTTTTTGATCCTTCGCGCTCTAAAGATTTTCTTTTCATCTCTGGAACCAAGGTAAAAACTCCAGTCATTTATAATTATCTTCGTATAACTTATAATCTTATTTTGATGGGTTAGTAGCATTCTTTGAGCGGCATAAACTCAGAGAAACTTCTATTATGTCATATTTTATGAATTAAAGTTATCTGCTATTCATAATGGAGTATGAATTTGATCTGAGAAACGAAAAAATGGGGCTGTTAATTGTGCTAGAGGGTTAATCTATAAAATCATGGTCTAACTAAAGGAAGCTAGACCTTCACACAAAGAAATAGGGTGTGTGACACCAAATGTCCCTTTTTTAAATGATCATTTTAGTCCTGATATTGTTGTGTTAGACACTTTTAGTCTTATGTTATTATAAAATTTAAGAAAACAAAAAGTGCTTATTTTTCATAATAACAGAATCAGAAGTGTTCAACTCAAGAATATCAGGAATGGGACTACTAGGACAATTTTTTTCTCCAATTTGAGTACATCCCACCCTAAAATGTGTTCTTATCGTTTGAACTAAAAAAAATTAATATTTATGAATATATAGACACAAATGTAAAGTTTGTATCGTTTTGACAACATATTCATATGAATGATGATTTTGGAATCAAGACTCTTTTCTGCAAAAGAAGCATGCTTCTTACAAACATCAAATCATGCTAGATGCTAGCATATTTGAGGGGAGATGAGGACATCAATGTTTTTAGTGATAATAAACCCAATGGAAGTCAAATTACATTGGAAATAATAAGTTTTCCATATTTCATCACAAGGCATTTTTCATTAGTTAGAAAGGTTAGACTGATATACATACATTAGCTACCTTTCAAATTATGGTAACATTATTGCTTATTTATTGTTTTAGATGCGAACATATGCGAAGACTGGGGAGAACCCTCCCGATGGTTTCATGTGCCCTGGTGGATGGAAGGTCCTTGTTGACTACTACCAGAGCTTACAACCAGAAGAGACCTCACCACAGCCAGCTGTGTTGTCATCTTAGCTATCGAAATTGATGACAGAGTTTATGTTAGATGGTTCATTAAGAGGTATGAAGCTTTAGCTTTGCGCGAGGCAGATCATCATCTACAAATGCACAGGGGAAGTTTAGGCGTCTAAATTTTAAAAATGTCATATTTTGCAATGCTTGTAAGTTGTTGAATTGTTCATATTCGTTTTTAACAAAAGATAATCTTTTTATGCAATGAAAAACAGAGCTAGTATTTTCCCTTTTTACTATGTTTTCAAGGAAAATAAATAATATAGTTCACTTGTCTAAAATTCCATCAGACGGATGTGAAACTTTTAGAGTAATTACCCTCTGGATCATATGTGTACAGTGGGTGTTCGTTGTGTTCTTTATGGCGATTAAAGGAAAAAAAAAAAGAAGCTTTTCATTACAATTTTATGTATGCATCAATCTACATAGCACCATAAGCCGGTAGCCCAGTTGGTTGGGTACTGTGCGTAAGGTCGTGGTCCCGCTGGACAGTTGGGACGCGGGTTCGAAGCTTGGGACCGGCGTCCCAATGTTGAGCCTGAACACGGCCTTAGGTACTTCGGTGGTTGGTAAAAATCCCAAATAAGAGGTCCACTCAAGCCTCCGACGATGATTCTTGGTAGTGTGGTGGTGTGTAACTGCAGCCTTATTCTCTTTACACCTTGGTGAGCCATATTTTGACAAAAAAAAAAAAATCAATCTACATAGCAATTAGTAAGTGATTTTACAATAATTTTATAATTTTATATCATTAATTTTACATTCAATGAATAATTGACATATTAATTGATGCATATAGCACTACTTGTAAAAAAAAATACTTCCAGTTCCACGAACAACCTCACCACATAATTTTTGTCTTCGAACTATTTCACTTTTTGCATGAAATTTTTTTCCTGCATCAACACAAAGAGATTTTTTTTTTTTTTTTGCATCGAAGATAAGTGACCCAAATTTTTTCTTTGAATTTGATGCATAATCAGATGCTAAGGCAGGCTAATTGGACAGTTGAACAGTGAGAAGAATAGCCCAATAGTCTTATATGCATGTTCAAAATTAAACGATTACTTAAGTAGATTCAAGCTTTAATAATTTTTTTAAAATACCTAATCATGCTCGGGCAAGCTTTAATAATATTTTACATTTCATATTATTTTTTCACTTTTAAAAATATTTATTGTTGAACATATTAGTTGTATTTAATTTACTTTTTGTTTTATATTTTATATTTTTCATAATATTTGAAAAAATATTATTTATAACATTCTTAAAACTTGTAACTATAAACTAAATAAAAAATCTTGTAACCACAATTCACAAAAATAAAGAGATTATTGCATATAATAGAGTTGCATTGATACATGTTGAAACAATTTTATCTTAGCTTTATATTTTATAAAATGAAAAAAAAAAAAAAAAAAAAGTGTAAGAAGTGAGGAAAAAAGCAACAATTATTATTATTATTATTAGAGCATACAACATGTATACTAAAATTTCTCATAAAAATATTATTATTATATTCAGTTCATATATTTTTTTACAAAGAGAAATTCCAACTCAAACATTCAACATTGAATCTTTCAAGTTAAATTTTGACTAATTACACCTTATTTAATATTGAACTCCAGTTAATTAGACTCTATTTAATATTATTCAGAATTATTATTTTTGTTGTTATAAATTTTAAAAATATTATTTGTGCTAATTTTTTTATATACTTTTAAGAGGCAGTGAAGTTTGTTGCTTTTAACGAAAATGTACTTTAGGCCTGTACTTATTTGAAGGGGTAGTACAAGTCCATTACCTTTAAAAAAAAAGTCAATTTTATAAAAGTAATAGATTTCTACTGTCTCTACAATAAGGGCGATAGAAGTTCATTACATTTATAAAATAGATTTCTACAAGGTAATGAACTTTTGCTACTCTTTCTTAAAAGTAATAAACTTATGGTGCCCCTTTAAATAGGTACAGACCTAAAATATATTTTCGTCAAAGTACTCGAATTGTACCATTTTTTATAATTTTGAATATAACCTATAGGGTAAATATCAAATAAACCCTTAGGCCATATTTATTATACGGTGTTATATATCCTGACTGTATAATTTATATACAGTCATGTGTTTGGCTATGAAATCAGACCGTATTGTACAATTTAAAAATAGTATGATTATGTAGAATTTTGTATGGTCAGGAAGAGTGGGTCTAAATTATACTGGACAATTAACTTAATCTGTCTGAATTTTCAATTATAAAATGATATGTCTTAATTTTTTTTATCTTAAATTAAAAATAATATTTTTTTATTTTAAAAAATATAATAAAAATATAAAATTGAATTAAATATTAATTTAAATAAATTTTATAATAAAAAATTATTTTAAATATAAATTATTTTAATAAAAAATATATAATTAATTTAATCTGACTATATTATACAGATTTTCACTAAATACTGTACAGACTAATTATAATACAATTCAATCAAATATAATTATACTTAATCTATTTAATACGGTGCACTAAATATAGCCTTAAGGTTTATCCATTCCAATAGTTTCATTTTGTCTCACAAATCTATCTTAAGGTCATTTAATTTCTATGAAACCCCAACATAGGGGATGACTAATGAAAAACAATATAAATATTCCAAATTTTTATAAGAGAAAATAACATGGTAATATAAAACAAAAATAATGAAATAATATTAAAAAAAATGGATTGTTATTGATAGTTACCGGCAAGTGTATTATTCTCACACAAGCATGACTAGGCAGGGTAAAAGAGAGAAAAAAGTTGCACAACATTGTTTATATACAGTTGCTAGTTAGCTAGTAGTTTTTTTTTTGCTACATTCAAGCCTCGAACTCGAGAGCTCCACCTTATTATGGTGGTTACAATGCCGTTTGGTTACTAAGGCCTTGGCTAGTTAGCTAGTAGTTAGCTAGAGAGTAGTTCTTCAAATTATATAATAATATGTAAATTATTAATTTAATATAAAGTTAAGTATATATAATTAAAAAATAATTATAAATTTTTTATTAATAAAAATTAAATAAATTATATTAGGTAGATTATAATAATTATTCGTTTGTTAGCCCCTAAAATGTGAGAAAACCGCTGACTTTGCTAAGGCTAACCCATAGCCTGATAAAGATGATCCTATAGGCTATAACACTAAGCCTAGTTATGATTTAGACAGTCGTAGCCCAATATGGTTTTTTATGCTGCGGCGCTTACTTTTGACAATCGGCAGCTAAGCAAGTAGCTAACTATCATGACATGTTTATTATACGGCTAAATAACACTTATAATTATCTAATTTTTATTCATTTTATATTTTAATTTTTTAATTAATTTTTTAATATTTAATTTTTTAATTTTTTAAATTTATTAATTTAATTATTAATTTTTTATAAAATTTAATATCTAATTTTTTTTAATCATTTTTTCCTTCATCTTTTTAACGAAAAAAATTTTGAGATAGTTCGATAGTTTTAAAGTTTTTATTTTATTTTATTTTATAAATATTTATTCGTTAAAGAAAGAAAAAAAAATTAGACATTAAATTTCACAAAAAATTAATACTTTTACTAATATTGTTAAATTTAAAAAATTAGAAGACTAAATGTTAAGAAAAAATAATTAAAAGACTAAAGTATAGAATGAATAAAAGTAAAGAGACTTTAGATGTTGTTTAACCTACATTGTTTAAATCTTGTCGTATAATTTTAATATAATTATGCATTTAATTATTAAATTAGATTGTATTATATAATATAAAAATAATATGATTATATAAAATTTTTGTAAAATTAGGAAGTAACGGTCTAAATCATACTAAATATTTTATTTAATTTAATTTTTCTAAATTTTTAATTATAAAATTATATATCTTAACTTTTTATTTCATCTCAAATTTAAAATAATATTTTTTATTAATAAAAATGTGATAAAAATAAATTAAATATTAATTTAAATAAATTTATAACAAAAGAATTATTTTAAATATAAATTATTTTATTAAAATATTTATAATCAATTTTACCTTATTATATTATATAATTTGTTATCAAATATATATAATACAATACAATATAATTATAATTAGCATATAACAGTAATTGTCTTACATTCATGACAATGTTAAGCCCTATCAACGTTCTTTCGCAAAACAGAAGTCAAGGCCCTATTCTCTATCCAAAAAAAAGAAAAATAAAAAAGACAACACAAGGGTAGCGAATCTTCTTTTATGTGATTATGTCTCCTTTATTTAACTTTGTTTTGACACATTCCTTTCTAGTCACTACCCCGTAGTATGATTTCAAAGACGATCATTAATCGTTATTATAAAACTACGATAATACTTCAAAAAAAATATAATAACCGTAATCTATTCAGACATTATCGTAAATAAGTATCTTTAATGATGGTCATGATCGTCATGAAAAATAAAAAACGACCGTCATTAAAAATTGTAAAAAAATAAGCGACCGTCATAAAAAAATATATTTTATGACGGTTGTTATTTCATGACCATCATTGTAAATTGACAATGACCGTCATTAAAAATATCAAATAAAATTTGAAAATAACGGCTAGTACATTATTCAATGACGATTATTCAAATGACCGTCCTAAATATGCGTGTATATATATATATATAGATATATTAAATATTGTGCTTTCTATTGATCCTGTTTTATATATTAAATTGACCATACGAATAATAACAAATCAATAACTTTATTAATAAATCTGTAATCTCCAATTACTAATTAACTTTTCAAAACATAAGTAGGTCTATACTCAAAATGAAAAATATATAATTATCTAAAATAATCTCACTATACATTAGCTAAAATAAAAGTAAAACTTTATATGTTCTACTATCCACGAATATGCATTGTCACATATATGCACCACTCCTGTTTCAATTGAAATAGTTCTTCTTTTGTATAGCGCAACTTATACTTCCACTACAAGCATTAGATACAAAATAAAGTTTAGTAAAATAATTAAAACTATATTAAAATGTAAACATAGATTACATAAACTATATTAAAGATTAATACCAATTCAGTTATATTTGTACGAGGATTGTTAACAATGTCTTTCATAAATAGCATGACATAGTAGCCATATTCATAGCCTCCTGCTTGTTTTGGGCACTATTCACAATAAAATTTAAACAAATAATATAATTAGTCAAGTAAATAAATACTATAATTGGACCATAAATAATTAACTATCATATATACCTTAATTTGATTGACTTGCAAAGTCGATGAATTCTCTCTTTGAATCATGACACCCCACATATTATAAGCCCTATATACAATAATTGTCATCAAACAAAAGTACAAGAATTTTAAAAAAATACAAATAAACAAATATATATGGTTTTTGGTCTTACTCTTGTAAAATTTTTAAAAAATCAATTGGTATACTTTGATTGATGGAATCAATCCAAGCAATTGTTCCACTCCATGGATTCATCAATGCTAACATCCAATGAACACTACATAGTTGAAAATTAAATTCTACATACATTAACAGAAAATTTCATGAAAGCATAAGAATATATGTTAATAAATTTAATTTATATTACACTTACCCTCTCCAATATGGGCAAACTAGTATAGTATTATTCTCCATACCCTTCATTCTCATAGCAAGCATTTGAATTTGGTGATCTTCATTTGCCATTTCGAAAGCAATTTAATTTGGCTTCATAAATCGATACAAATATAAACTTTTCGATTGTTCCTTCATCATGCGCTCATGCAATATGCTATCAAGAAACAATTATAAAAAATTAAACACTCATTAGTATGAATCATAATATTTAATAATGATAAGTATATTAATTAAATGTACATTCATACCTAATATAAATTTAAACGACATTAGCTCCAACCCAATCTTCTTCACAAATTTCTAAAATATCTTTCACCTCTATACCAATTACACCCAAATCATGCCCCAATACTTCTTGAGTAATTGGAATAGGAATTCTAGCTTCCTCTTTAAGCATTGTCTTTTGTGCATATCCCAAAAGATACTCAATTGCATAAGAAGTAGTGTTGCTCACAATGGTGTATATGATTTAACGCAAGTGCACGTGTCGCAAACAAGTAATATAATGATAAGAAAGATCGTTCCCACGGAGATTGGAATACTAGAAAATATCGTAAAAATTAACTATTAAGATCAATGTTTTGTGTTTTTGTTTATTAAAATAAAATAAAAAAAATAAAATAAAATAAATAATACGAGAGAACAAGAGTGAAAACACTGAAACAACGTTCAACAAGAAGAATATCACAAATCACAGATAGATAAATCAGTTAGGATTGCGAATATGACAAGTGATGTAGACAAACTGCTTTGCTACAGCAATGCTGTAGCAAAGTGATGCTGTAGCAATGCTGCAGCAAAATATACCAGTAACTCGAATTTCAAAAATTCACAAAGGATTCTTCCGAATCTGCAATGTTTATATATTCTATGACTCAATTAAACATATTCCTATGCAAAACTGAATCTAAGAACAACGTTCATGCACAAATTCTTTTGAGTTATGTGAGATAATTATATATTCCTATATCAATTTCTTCACACTATTCTAGCTTATTCTAACTTAAAATTAACCTTTCCAGATTCAATTTCAGTCTATTATCCTATCAATTGTTGATCAAGCAATCAATAAGAATGAATCAATTAATCAAGCGTAGAATAACTAGCATCCTTTACCAAGCAAAGCACATTTTTATGAGATTAAAGCACAAAGTCTACATACACTTGCATATCCACAACCCTAACTGAATGAGAATTTAGCCAAGCATATTTATAAAATTAAACATCAAATTATATATGCTCAAAATCAGATCCATATGGTTTAGAGAATTTAGAAGAATCAAATAATAAAGAAATAATGAAATAGATAAATAAATCCCTTAAATCAACCCTAAACCAATTGGATTATGATCCTTTGTCTCGTTCTTGCTTTCTCTTCAATGAAAGTCCTTGCAAATCAAGCTTCAATTGATCTCTTTCCAAAGTCAAATTGATGCTCTGTTTTGCCTCTCCTTCCTTGCACCAAATCTGTCCAGAATTTGGGGCTGCTATCTGCTGTGTTTTTCCTTCTTGCTGCTGCTGATTTGTTCTCTGTTTTCTGTCGCAATTCTGGTTGTTCCTCGCTGCTTCGCTGCTGCCCAGATTCTGCTGTATATGTATTTTATTTTCTGCCGCAGAATGCTCCTCAAATCAGCCCCTGTTTTTGCTCTTTTATATTAGGTTTAATTGGAGACAAATTTTGGTGTGTTAATTTCCAATATTATCCCTCAAAAGGTGAGTTAATGAAAGCCCAAAATTGTCCTTTTCCTTTAGAGTCCAAATCAGCCCTTGAATTCTTGATTCCACATCAGCCTCTGTTTTGGCGTTTATTTCCTGGTATGGTTTTGCTGCAGCAATGCTGTAGCAAAGCTGCAGCAAAGTTGTATTTTCGCATTTTCTTTGTTGTTTTCTTTATTTCCTGCAAGGGCAATGAAAATATAATGAGTGCACATCAAAATATAATTCTTTTTGACACATTTCATAATTATTTTGAATTTATTATCAAAGAATTCATTTAAATCACAAAATCCACAAATAGTGTATAAATGATTATAATGTGTGGATATTCCCAAATTAACAAGCAAGTATTTATGAATAAGAGCTAATAATACTCTAATAAATTAGAGTTATCAACTCCCCTAAACTTAGCATCTTGCTTGTCCTCAAGCACTAAATTATGTGATGATTGGCAAGTGGCAATTTAAAACAAAAGTTTCAACTCACGCTAAGAACATAGTTGTCAACTAATAAATAAACTAGACTTGTTTCAACATTAGAAAGAAGAGATCTCAAATTCATGGTCCAAATTGATTTTTCTCAAATGTTAGTTTCAATGTCTCAAACTCATTCCAAAACAACCCCATGTGTGTGTGTGATGTCTCATAATTTGTAATTTGATACTTCCCCCCAAACTTAGGTAATTTATGTTCCTTAAGCTTAAAATCATGCCTCCATATGTTGGTTTTTTAAATCCCTCTCCACTAATGTAGATGTTCACTAATCAAAGATCAAAAGGACTTAAATAAGCTTGAAATGTAAGGCTAGGGTAAAGGTAAGGTGAAAGTCATATTTAGGTATCATATCCCACAAGCACAAACACTATTCAAGAATACTTTTGGACTCTTTATTTACATTGCTTCTCTTCATTCATTTTTTTTTTTTTTTTTTTTTTTTTTTGGAGTGAATCTGTTTTGCTGCAGCAATGCTGTAGCAAAGCTGCAGCAAAGTTGTTTCCAGATTTCTCTCTTTTTTTTTTTTTGAATGAAGGATCGATCTCAATATAACCAAACAAGAGTGATTTTCATCATAAACAACACCATTTTCAACACCATAATTTTCTTTCTTCCAAGAGGCATCATCCTTTCTAACAACAATTTATAAAGATAGTAATGCACTTGTGAGGTAAAGGTCAAAGGATATGCAAATAATGAAATGCTAAGTTTTTACGTGGGTATTGACAAAAAGAATTTTGATCATTCATGGCTCAAATTAGGTGTGCAAATGAAAGATATTTTTAACCAAGGTTAGCATGAAAAGCACAATCGAATCCAAAGAAGGCCTAGATCATTTCATTGAGTAATGAACTTTCTAGAATTTCGCTTTGAGAAATTCTCCAAACCAATTCTAGAGGCTCAAACTCTCTTATAAACTACCCTTATTCAAAGTTTATATCAAACAAACAAACAAGTAGACAGTGCAGTTAGAGTTGTGGGTGTATATTTCAAAATAAGTTTTCAACATTTTCCAACTAACACTTAATCAAATCAATTTTTCTCAATAAGCAAGATTTCTCTTCTAATAAAGTGACAAATTAGTTTCTTTTTCAAAACAAAGATGACAACATGAAATTTTTGACAACCTTAGATCAAGCAATTCATCATAAAATCACAGCAGATTTCGCATCATAAATTAAAATTCAGCATAGAAATTTCATCAATTCCACAGTTCAACAGTAGACAGATTAGACAGTAAACCATAGTAAACAGATCAGATAGTAAACAGCAGATTCCTTCCCCCCAAACTTAAAATAAGCACTGTCCTCAGTGCGCACCATTAAACAAATCAGATAGCAAACAAAAAGGCAGAAAAAGAAAATGACAAAGTAAAGAAACTGCCCTGATGGGTGACTGGGAGTGAAAGGCAAACCAAATTGAAGCACTGAAAAATAAGCCCAACCAACATAGAACTTTGCTCAAAGAAGAACAGTGTAGAACTTTGCTATAGCGTTGCTGCAGCAAAGCTGCAGCAAAATTTTCCAATTTTTTACACTGTGAGAAAATTTTCCTCTCCATTGGTGTGCTTTGCTTTTCTCTTGCTCACACTCCCTGGGATGACCTGAAAATGCAGAAAATAAACTTCTAAGTAAAAGAACTCACACAATTAAATTGAATTAAAAATCATAAAATAAAAATTAAGAAAAATGAAGAAACATGGGTTGCCTTCCATGAGCGCTTGTGTTAGAGTCGACAGCCCGACTTTGCTTGTAGTCATGGGTCTAGGAGTGGAATGGAGGTATGCTCCCTGTCAAGAATTTCTCTCCAATAATGTCTAATGTGTTGGCCATTAGCTTGAAATTTTTTCTTGGACCAACATTTCCAATTTTTTTGACTTAGACCAACATTGTTCTTTAAGATCCTCTTAATTTCTCGATAGGACTGACATTGTTGCAAAATATTCACCATCTCATCTTCGGGAATACACCTTCTAATCTTTCGGTCTGTATATCGCTTGAACAAGAATGACCTATTCCAATAGTAGAACTTCAATTTATGGAAAAATTTCTTCTTTTGATAGGAATTTGAATTTGGTGGTACATCAACTGAAGATTTAGGAAGATTGAAGTCCGGAGATAAAAAGTCTAGAAATTGAACTTTATTTTCCGTTTTGTATGTATTAGAACCTGCTTCCAACCAAGGTAATTTCTCCTCAATTTCCTCTTCACAATCGGAATCATATTGCGATAAAATTTGTAGAGAATTATTATAGCCACATTTTTCAGGTTGATTAGATACCAGAGAATCCACAACTGAAATGGATGAGCACTCTTCAACATTATTGGGAGATTCCATGGTTTTAAACACGTTGAAAGTGACTTGTTCATCTTGAACTCTCATAGTTAATTCTCCTTTTTGAACATCAATTAAAGTTCGGCCTGTAGCTAAGAATGGTCTTCCCAAAATAATAGGCACTTCTCTGTCTTCTTCATAGTCAAGTACAATAAAATCTGCTGGGAAGATGAATTTGTCCACTTTCACCAAGACATCTTCAATTTTTCCTTCAGGATGAGCAATGGATCGATCTGCCAATTGTAAAGAGACTGTAGTAGGCCATGCTTCACCAATCCCCAACTTCTTAAAAATTGACAAAGGCATCAAATTAATACTTGCTCCCAAATCACATAAAGCTTTGCCAAAATATTGATTACCTATAGAGCATGGAATTGTGAAACTTCCAGGATCCTTGAGCTTAGGAGGAAGTTTATTCTGTAACATAGCACTACTTTCACTTGTTAAGGCAACTGTCTCAAATTCGCCAAATCGTCTCTTTTTGGTCAGGATGTCTTTCATGAATTTGACATAATTTGGCATTTGTTCCAAGGCTTCCACCAATGGAATGTTGATATGAAGTTGCTTAAGAACATCTAAAAATTTCCTGAATTGAAGGTCTTGTTGCTATTTTTGAAACCTTTGAGGGAATGGAGGAGGTGGTCGGTGTTGCTGCAAACTTTGCTGCAGCAATGCTGTAGCATTTTGGGTACCAGAATTTTCTGAGTTTTTCAGAACTGCTTCAGATTTTTCCAAATCTTTTTCCTCCTTTTCTTGGGTTGAAATGTTCCCTTTTTGACTTATTTTCTGTCCACTTGGTCCCTCTAATTCTTTTCCACTCCTTAGAGTAATAGCTTTGCAAAATTCCTTTCTTTCTCTTATTGGAGTTTCAGTGCCACTTGGAAGTGCACCTTGTGGACGGTTCCTAAGTTCATTAGCTAGCTGTCCCACTTGATTTTCTAGATTCCTCATTGAAGCAGCTTGACTTTGAAGAATTGCATCATTCTTAGCCATGTATTCTTTGAGTAAAGATTCCAACGAGCTGGATGGTTCATTCGGTTGATTTCTCTGTGGCTGTTGCTGAAATCCTGGTGGGAATGTAGGTCGATTAGGCATGGTATGGTTAACTTGACTACCACCTTGATTGCTCCAAGAGAAATTTGGGTGTTGCCTCCACCCTGGGTTATATGTGTTGGAGTACGGATTATGGTTCCTGTTTACATCACTCACAAAACAAATTGATTCAGGATTTGAAGGGCAATTATCAAATACACGAGGTCCCGAACAATAGACGCATGAAATTCCTGAATTTTGAATTGAATTCACATTTGCCGTCACATGCTGATTCTTCAACAGATTAACCAAGGATGACACTTGAGCTGTAAGTGCCGTAACATCATTAACCTCATGCACACCAGCTACTCTTTTTGCAGTTGCTACTCTATCCATTGGCCATTGGTAATTATTGCTAGCCATCCTCTCAAGTAGATCATAGGCTTCATTGTAAGTCTTGGCTAAAAGAGCTCCATTAGCAGATGCATCAACAATAGTTCTTGTTTGAGCATTGAGACCATTGTAGAAAGTCTCCATTTGGATCCAATGAGGTATACCATGGTGAGGACATTTCCTTAACAATTCTTTAAATCTTTCCCAAGCTTCATATAGAGATTCTCCATCCAATTGTTGATAGGAGGTGATGTCATTCCTCAATTTAGCATTCTTTGTTGGTGGGAAGTATTTCATCAAGAATTTCTCTGCTAAATCGTTCCAAGTTGCAATAGAGTCAGGTGGCAAGGAGTTAAGCCATGCTCTAGCACGATCTCTTAAGGAATAAGGAAATAGTTTGAGCCTAAATGCTTCCTCGGTTACCCCTGTCCATTTAAATGAGTCACTGACTTCGATAAATAACCTGAGATGCAGATGAGGATCTTCTGTAGGTAACCCACTGAATTGCCCGACTGTTTGTAGCATCTGAAACATCACCGGTTTTAACTCAAAGTGAGTTGCTTGAATGTTTGGTCTTGTGATGCTTGGATTTAACCCTTCTAGCATGGGCAGTGCATATTCATTCAAAGCTCTGTCCCTATCATCCATTGGAGGTATCACATTGATTGCATTGTTTAAATTCTGTTCATGGCCATTGTTTCCGTTCCCTGCTTGTGCCATATCTTCAATCTGAGCGAAACCTTGTTGTTCTCTTCTTCTTAGTCTGAAAGTACGTTCAATCTCGGGATCGAAGGGTAGGATATCCTTGTCGCGAAATCTGCTCATACAAAAGACACAGAAGAGATATTAGATAACAAAAATTAAATAAAAACAAAAGTCGATTTCTACGAATAATTTCTAACGTTGCCAATCCCCGGCAACGGCGCCAAAAACTTGTTGCTCACAATGGTGTATATGATTTAACGCAAGTGCACGTGTCGCAAACAAGTAATATAATGATAAGAAAGATCGTTCCCACGGAGATTGGAATACTAGAAAATATCGTAAAAATTAACTATTAAGATCAATGTTTTGTGTTTTTGTTTATTAAAATAAAATAAAAAAAATAAAATAAAATAAATAATACGAGAGAACAAGAGTGAAAACACTGAAACAACGTTCAACAAGAAGAATATCACAAATCACAGATAGATAAATCAGTTAGGATTGCGAATATGACAAGTGATGTAGACAAACTGCTTTGCTACAGCAATGCTGTAGCAAAGTGATGCTGTAGCAATGCTGCAGCAAAATATACCAGTAACTCGAATTTCAAAAATTCACAAAGGATTCTTCCGAATCTGCAATGTTTATATATTCTATGACTCAATTAAACATATTCCTATGCAAAACTGAATCTAAGAACAACGTTCATGCACAAATTCTTTTGAGTTATGTGAGATAATTATATATTCCTATATCAATTTCTTCACACTATTCTAGCTTATTCTAACTTAAAATTAACCTTTCCAGATTCAATTTCAGTCTATTATCCTATCAATTGTTGATCAAGCAATCAATAAGAATGAATCAATTAATCAAGCGTAGAATAACTAGCATCCTTTACCAAGCAAAGCACATTTTTATGAGATTAAAGCACAAAGTCTACATACACTTGCATATCCACAACCCTAACTGAATGAGAATTTAGCCAAGCATATTTATAAAATTAAACATCAAATTATATATGCTCAAAATCAGATCCATATGGTTTAGAGAATTTAGAAGAATCAAATAATAAAGAAATAATGAAATAGATAAATAAATCCCTTAAATCAACCCTAAACCAATTGGATTATGATCCTTTGTCTCGTTCTTGCTTTCTCTTCAATGAAAGTCCTTGCAAATCAAGCTTCAATTGATCTCTTTCCAAAGTCAAATTGATGCTCTGTTTTGCCTCTCCTTCCTTGCACCAAATCTGTCCAGAATTTGGGGCTGCTATCTGCTGTGTTTTTCCTTCTTGCTGCTGCTGATTTGTTCTCTGTTTTCTGTCGCAATTCTGGTTGTTCCTCGCTGCTTCGCTGCTGCCCAGATTCTGCTGTATATGTATTTTATTTTCTGCCGCAGAATGCTCCTCAAATCAGCCCCTGTTTTTGCTCTTTTATATTAGGTTTAATTGGAGACAAATTTTGGTGTGTT
This sequence comes from Elaeagnus macrophylla, assembly GCA_029378325.1. Classification (NCBI taxonomy): domain Eukaryota; kingdom Viridiplantae; phylum Streptophyta; class Magnoliopsida; order Rosales; family Elaeagnaceae; genus Elaeagnus; species Elaeagnus macrophylla. Next base: position 10,259,006 of record CM055649.1, on the reverse strand, counting down.
AATTTCCAATATTATCCCTCAAAAGGTGAGTTAATGAAAGCCCAAAATTGTCCTTTTCCTTTAGAGTCCAAATCAGCCCTTGAATTCTTGATTCCACATCAGCCTCTGTTTTGACGTTTATTTCCTGGTATGGTTTTGCTGCAGCAATGCTGTAGCAAAGCTGCAGCAAAGTTGTATTTTCGCATTTTCTTTGTTGTTTTCTTTATTTCCTGCAAGGGCAATGAAAATATAATGAGTGCACATCAAAATATAATTCTTTTTGACACATTTCATAATTATTTTGAATTTATTATCAAAGAATTCATTTAAATCACAAAATCCACAAATAGTGTATAAATGATTATAATGTGTGGATATTCCCAAATTAACAAGCAAGTATTTATGAATAAGAGCTAATAATACTCTAATAAATTAGAGTTATCAAGTAGTATTTTCCTTTTGTTTATTTTTCATATCGCTAAACTTAGGTAGTTCTTTTGATTTCTTTTTTGGTACCAACTTTGACTTTCCTTTTGCCTTCACCATTGGAGGTTGAGATTTAGCCTAGAAAAAGGCACAATAACAAAAGCATTAAATTTAAACTTCTTTTTAAATTCATACTACTACCAATTAAGAGAATTGATATCTAGATGGTCATTTGAAACTATACCTCATCTTTTGGCTTCTCCTTTGATTTTTCTTTTGATTTTATTTGTGAATTTTTCTTATGATCCACTAAGGGAAGTCGAGATTTAACCTACAAAAAAAACATATATAATTATACTTACTAAGATATTATTAAATAAGAATGAAATTTAAATAATCTTGATATTCATATAAGTATCAAGTAATTTCTCTTAAATTGGCTAGTTGAAATTATCTCATCTTTTGGCTTCTCATTTGGTATCTTTTTTGCTTTCATCAATGAATTTTTTTTAAGATCTACCATTGAAAGTTGACAATTGTCCTACAAACATTACATATACTTATGTGTACCAATATATTGTCAAACAAGCATTGAAATTTAAGAAACTTAAAAATTTAGATAAAATACCGAATAATTTCTTTCTAATTGACTACTTGTAATTACCCCAACTTGAGACTTCTCCTTTGATTTCTCATTTATTTTTATTAGTGAATTTTGCTTAGGATCTACCATTAGAAAGTTGAGACTTGGTCTACAAAAATCACACATATACATATCATCAAATTGTCAAATAAGCATTGAATTTAAATAACTTTAAAATTCATTAAATTACTCACATTGGACATGACAATCCAATGTTTTGGCCAAGCTACAAATGAGCCCTTAGCCCCAATCACAGTAGAAAACTCATTTGTTGGGTAAGGCAACTCAAAATCCTCTTCTAGTAAAAGACCTTGTATACACACTCTTAAATTGGCTCGACCTAAAGGAATCCCATGAATTTTCTCTTGGATACCTTTGTTGGGAAAGACCTTACCATAAGCAACAATATTGTTTACATCATCCATAGCTAACTTACAATCATTTCCCTTCAAAGAAAAAAATGAGTGACTTCAGTAAAATATGTTATATTTTGTTTTTATGCATAATTAAAACTAATCATGCTTACCTCCAAAAATATCTTTTCAAACTTGCATAAAGTAGCAACAACTTGCTTTTGGATTTTATCCAAATTATTTTCATCAATTGACTTTTTACAAATTGAATTAAAGAAGAAGCAAAAGTCAATTATAGCATTCCTCACTTCCTTTGGCAACAAACCACGAATAACGATTGGTAAGAATTGTTGCATTAGTGCATGACAATCATGTGATTTCATGCCATTTAGTTTATTTTCATCAATGGACACCAAATTTCTTATGTTTGACGAGTATCCAATTGGAACTTTAATGTTCATCAATGAGGACAAAAAAGTTTTTTTCTCTTGCTTTGAAAGGGTGTAACAAGCATGTGGTATGTACAATCTCCCTTTGTCATCTTCTTTTGGAGCTAGTTCATCATGAATACCAAACTCAACCAAATCTTTTCTTGCTGCTAAACCATCCTTATTTTTACCAGGAATAGATAATAATGTACCAATGATGTTATCACAAACATTTTTTTCTATATGCATTACATCAAGAATATGCCTAATCTCTAAAAATTTCCAATATTCTAACTCAAAGAATATAGACTTTTTTCTCCAACAAATTGATGTATTCATTTGCCATTGATCCTAGACTTACCACGTGGAAAGTGTAATCCCTCTACTTCTTCTAGTATTTTAAACCCTGACAATGGAGTTGGAGCTGGTTCAACTTCATCATGACCATTAAAACTCTTTCTAAATTTTCTATAAGGATGGTATCGACTAAGCCATCTTCTATGACCCATGTATGACATTTCTTTGAATGTTTACAACGTTCACAACTTGTTTTATTGCTACAAATTGGACACCCTAAATAACCTTTTACAGTATGTCCAGACAAATTTCAGTAAGCTGGAAAATCATTAATAGTCCACAATAAGATTGCCCTCAACATAAACATCTCTTTGAGATATGTATCATAAACTTCTATACCCCGACTCCACAAAACTTTTAGATCGTCAATCAATGGCTCCAAATACACATCAATATCATTCCCTGGTTGTTTGGGACCTGATATTAAAAGTGTCAACATCATAAACTTTCTCTTCATGCATAGCCACGGTGGAAGGTTATAAGTAACAAGTATGACTGGCCAACAACTATACTTGCTACTTAATGAACTATATGGATTTATACCATCAGCACTAAGTGCAAGTCTCAAATTTCTTGGTTCAGAAGCAAATTCTGGCAATTTCTTATCGACTAATTTCCAAGAAGCGTCATCTGAAGGATGCCGCATTATGCCATCATTTTTGTTTACTTTTTTATGCCATGTCAAATTTTTGGATACCTCAGTACTCCGAAACATTCGTTTGAATTGAGGAATTGGAGGAAAATACCATAACACCTTTGCAGGAACATTTTTTTTGGGCTCCAACGTGGTCTTAGACACTTTCCACCTTGACTTTGCACATATTGGACAATGATCTTCCCCTTCATACTGCTTTCTATAAAGAATGCAATCGTTAGGACAAGCATGAATTTTTTCATATCCTAAACCCAATTCATTAAGTATTTTCTTCATTTCATACATTGAAGAGGGCAACTTATTATTCTCAGGTAACATTTCCTTTAAAATCTTTAAGAGCCTTGTAAAACTCTTATCAGAATGACCAGACATCACCTTTAAGTTATATAATGCCACCAAAGCCGAAATCTTAGTAAACTTTGTACACCCTTCATATAAAGGTTTTTCGGCATCTTCTAGTTCACTATTAAAACTATGGTAATCATTTTTACCAAGATTTCTTAAACCCAATTCATATCCTAAACCCAATTCATTAAGTATTTTCTTCACTTCATACATTGAAGAGGGCAACTTATTATTCTCAGGTAACATTTCCTTTAAAATCTTTAAGAGCCTTGTAAAACTCTTATCAGAATGACCAGACATCACCTTTAAGTTATATAATGCCACCAAAGCCAAAATCTTAGTAAACTTTGTACACCCTTCATATAAAGGTTTTTCGGCATCTTCTAGTTCACTATTAAAACTATGGTAATCATTTTTACCATTAACATCAACATCGTCAACACCATCATTGTGATCATAAATTGCTTCTACCATGTTAATTGTTTCAATAAAAATATCTACTTTTTCAACTCTTGAAGTAGTTGGTCTGTTTGACGGCTCTTCTCCTTGCCAAATCCAATTATTATAACTTTGGTCAATACCATGAAAAAATACATGATTTTTAACCTCATTCAAATCAAGACTTTTGAAATTTCCACACTTAAGACAAGGGCATCTAATAATATTAGGGTTATTACTATTTTTGCTTGCATATTCTATAAATGCTTCAAGTCCCTTCAAAAATTTCAATGATCTTCTATCCTTACTCATCCAAGATTTATCCATTTTAAAACCTATATTTTTGTGATTTCACAATTAAAAGACAAACATATTATTTAACAATTACACAATTAACAAAAATAAATATAAGTGAAAGATTTAAACTTTATTTACATTAATTATATTATCTTCTAACAGTATTATTATTATTATACTAGTTAATTTTCATTTATTTTAATTTCAAAAATATTTTATACATTTTAAATTTTTATTAGTGAAATAAATTTAATATAATTTTTTATATATATAAAATAATTTATTTTGTTAAATTTCTTATAATCTTTCTTCTTGTTATAAAATTTGTTATAAAAAGAATATTAGATTATATGAAAAGAAAAAAACATGATTGGCGAATATGGCTAACAGAATTAACATACAAATTAATCTTTCTTAACATACAAATTAACATACAGATAGAAGGTTTACTGGAATATTTTATATAATCTTTCTTCTTGTTATATGACTAGACATCACTGTATATATTACTTTATACATACAAATCATTTTATTCATATATATATATATATATTAATACATACAAATTCGTATAAAAAGGTATTCATATATATTCATATATATCACCAGACATCACGGCATATATATATTAATTCATACATACAAATTATTTTATTCATATATATATATATTAATACATACAAATTATTAATTCATATATACAAATTCGTACAGGAAGGTATTCACATATATTCATATATATCACCAGACATCACGACATATATATATTAATTCATACATATCTGTGTAGCGACGGCGGCAACTGTGCGAGGACGAGCGGCGTGGACGACGCGGGGACGAGCGGCGAGAGGCGAGCGCGAGCTGGGAGGACGACGCGGGGACGAACGGCAGCGAGGACAACGCGAGGACGAAGCGACGACGGGCGAGGACGACGCTAGGATGAAGCGGCAACCGGCGAGGACGACGCGGCGACCGGTGAGGATAGTCGTTGGAAAACTGGCGGAGAAGTATAGTACCGTACAGGAAAATTTTACTGTGCAAGCTTGGAAAAACCGAATGTATACATACCCTAATTAGTTTACGTGTGCGAGGAAAAATTTTAAAAAGATTTTACGACGGTTATTTTTTAATAACCGTCATTAAATATATTTATTTTTAATTTTAAAATTTTTGATGACTATCATAATTTAAATGACCGTCATAAAAAAAATTTATTCTTTATTTTGAAGTTTTAATGACGGTCATGTTTAAAATGACCGTCATTATAAGTTTAAAATTTATGACCGTCATCGTAACTTCATATACATATTTTTAATGACGGTTATTTAAAAAAAAAAAAATGGTCGACCGGAGAAAATAGTTTTGATCATTTGTAAAAAAAAATTTAAAGCACACATTAAATAAGTAATTCAATGACACCACTAATATTCGAACTTAAGCCATTTAGCACTAAACACTACAAGCTTTTGCAGCTTATCGTTTGACTACAAGTTTATAGCAGCAGACACATGAACAGAAGTAAAGGAGACATAATAACCCTAACCTTCCGCTAGTGAATAAGTAATAAAAATTTAACATTAATTTCTTAATGTTTTTTTTTTTTTTTGAAACCAATTTTAATTTCAAGTTTTACTTATTGAAATCAAGTTTTCAAAATGAGTCTTTTTTAATAATTAATATTCATTTTTAAGTTCAAAATTACTTTTTATTATTTTTGAAACTAAAAAAAAAAAGTTTGAAAAAACATATTTCAAGTTTGCTTTTTATTTTCATTAATTACATTTACTTTATGTTTGCTGTGACTTAATAGGGAATAAAATAAGAAAACAAAACTTTTATCAGACGATTTTTGTTTTATAAGCTAATTTCAAACACAAAAAAAACAAACTTGTTCCAAAACAAGCGGTTAAATTATTCATAACATGAATCCTATAATTTACTCTTAATAAGAAGGTCCACATTTTTTATGTTGTACGTAGCAAAATGACACCAAAATTAACCCAAAGATTAGAGGTTCGATTGTGTACTGTGATTTTATAAAAACGAAGATCCATAATTTATTCAATGAAAAACTGTATTCCTCTCAACCAGTTCATTTCACAAGATTTAATTGGAAATTTGTAACTAATTATAACTTAATTTCTCTGTTTTAATTAATGAAATTTGAAAATTCTGTATGTAATAAGATCACATATTTTCTGCTATTTTTATTTACGTGTTTATAATGTATTAATAACTTATGTAATGTCATATCAAAAATAAGTATTACGAGAATTAGATGCTTTATTTAAAAATTGCAAAATAATTTGAGTATAGGAGTTAGATAGAAAGCTGAGGAAGCTCTTTGACGTAATGGCTTTAAGTAGAATAATGAAAGAAGAGCCTTTCTTCATAAAAATATAGTATTCTCTTGAATTAAGCTACCAAAGTTGAAGTAATTGTACCCAAAAAAAGTTCAAATTAAGTTGTGTTGAGCTAGCGTGACCCTATAGGGCAAATCAGGCAAGCTGGCTTGGACCCTCGTGATACAACGATGTGAGCCAATGTAGGGTCAGTTGTGTTTAAGAGTAACTTGAAATATTTGACAAGAAAGGTGTTAATGGTGTTGTCTAATATTAGAGGAATACAACATGCAGGAGCAGGAACATGTGCTCAGTCCTATGGTCGAGGTACATCCGTAGAATCCTTTGATGCTACATTTGTCATGCGTCGCCTCTATAATTGCCTTCATCTTTATCACCTTTCTTCTTTTGGAAGATCTTACATTACATACTCCATCTCCAAAAATCAAATTTTTTTTTATCTTTATCATATTTTTAAGGTAAAATTTGCAGTTGTAAGAAATTTTTATACATTACTTGTTATATACCTCTATTAATATTAGTCATTAATTTAATTTATACTTTTATGAAGTTAAAGATAAATATGTTTTACTTCTTAATAGTTGTGTTAACAATTGATTTGTAAGTAATTTGATTATGATAACTAATATGTTATACTCATATGCTTATATACAATAAAGATATGCTAATAGTAGTTGTAATAAATATATAAAAGATAATAGATAAAGTGATATTTTTGGATGATAAATATCATACCGACGCATTACCTAATAATCGACCATCAATTATTAAAAATTAATATAATTAAAGTTCAATATTCTTAGATTGATCCCAAAAAAAAAAAAAGTTCAATATTCTTGGTCGTCTTATTAAAATTTGAAAATATTCATAAAAACTAAATAATATAAAAAATAACAAAAGTTATCCAAAAGAGAAAAAATTTCTTTAAATAATGACTAAAAAATATGTAAAATTACTGAAATTAATTTTACAATTTTTAGTCAATTTATCTAAATTTAAAATTCTTATTTAAATTAATTAATCCATCCTTCGTCACATATTTATTAAAAAATTATATAGGGTGACAAGCTTTGACCAATAAGCATAATTATTACATGACAATAATAATTGAATGAATTAATCACTAAATATTTTTTCAAATATAATATTATTCCTTGCCATTATAATTAATAAAGTGCATAAAGAAGAGTTAAATAAATAAAAAATAATGCAATAATACTTTTATTTATCATACTACTAATTTTGATCACGAATATTATATATAATTGTATTGATTATAAATTAAAAAAATAATTTTAAATTAAAAAATAACAAATATTTTTTTAAATAATATTATACAATTTAAAATAACACTTAGATCATAAAATTATTTAAAAATTATATTTTTAAACAAGCGTTTATGAAGTAAAATATTTTTTTATATAATTTAAAAGATAAAAAAACAATTTTTTTTTTATCAAAATTAAAATTTTAAACTCAAATAAAAATTAAACATGACTAACTACAAATAACATATATAGTACAACATTATATAAACTGTAGTTGTTCATCAAAATCATTTAATGTAAGTATAATAGTTTAAAACTCAAGTTTATAACTATTCAAGTTTAATTTCAGCAATAAGAAAATATAATTATATTTATGTTTGGATCTATTATATGAAAATTCGCTTAGTTTGCAAGCAAATACACTTATACAAAACAACGTTGGCGTGTGAATGATAAACTTTTATATTGTATACCCATAAATAAAAATTAGTAAAAAAAAGTTATATCAAATAAATTAAGTCATAAAGTAAGATTAATAAGAAAAAATAAAACTGTAATAAGTAATGATAAACTGTTATGACCTATTCAATAATCCATTTCAATAATTTTTTTTTGAAAAAAATTATTTTAAACATTAAATAAATAAAAAAATTTGACAATGAAAATAAAAGTAAAAAATAAAACTCAATAAATGATAGAAAAGAAAAAAAATAGGAAATAATTTTTTTTCACATTTATAACAAGGTTCAAAATATATAAAAGTATAAAATACATTAAAATAAGACATATTTCATAATTAAAAAAACAACAAAATTAGCACCCTTTAAAACTTGTAATAAAAAAACTAGCATCATTTGTATTCAAATTTATATTTTCACAATTACAAAAATGATTTATATATCATTTTTCTTTGAACACCCATTCAATTAGAATTAAACAACGACAATTTAGACTCGTTTAATATTTCACGTTCAAATTGAACATTCAATATTATTGAAAGTGCTAGTTTTGTTATTATAAATTTTAGGGGTGTTATTTTTGATAAATTTTCTTCATAATTTAAGCTCTCTCCACTCTATTTTAAGACATGCCTAATAAATTCTTTATCCCTTTTTAAAAATATTAATAAAAACATAAAATTATATCTTTTATAATTATAAAAGAAATATCAAACAAAATTATTATTAAATAAATATTGTGAAGCAAATTTTCTTTATTTATAAAGTAAAAGATATACTAAAAAAATATAAATAAAATATATTACATAAATGAAAAATAAAAAAAAATAAAAAAATATTATTCATCTTAAAATAAATATAAAGTTATAAAAAAATTAAAATTATAAAATAAATATATTCACACTAATTATATATTAAAATAAATATAAATTATCTTATAAAATATATTAAATGAATAGAAATGGAAAGTATAAATAATCAACAAAAATTATCAAATAAATAAAAAATCACCAACTCTCCTTTATATACATATTAAAAGATATATAATATATAATAAAATATAAAAAATCATCAAACTAAAAAATATAAAGTGGATATTTTTTTATCTCTTAAAAGAAGAGTACCAAGAGATAGTAAAATAATAAAAAAATTATCAAATAAAAAAAATATCAAATAAATATTACAAGGCAACTTCTCCTTTTATATAAAATAATAGATATATATTCCTTGGGTTTTAGTATTAAAGTCTGTGGAATATTGAGGGTGTATATAATTAAGTTAGCTAAAAAATAATATGTTAATTGTATATATGTATATGTATGTATGTATTAAATTTATTTGAAAAATTATACATTCTTAAAACTTATGAAAAGAAAAATAACATTTCAATAATATTGAACGAAGTTCAATTGTTAAAGTTTAACATTTAACGAGTTTAGTTGGCTGGAATTTAATTTAAATGATGTCTAATTAAATTACGTATTGATATTTAATGTGAAATTTTTGAGCTAATGATTTTTTTTTTTTTTTTTTTTGCAGTAAAATACATTAATTAGATATAAAGAATTTTATTTTTGCAATTATAAATTTAAAGAAATGTTATAAATGTTGTTTTCTCAACTTTTTTTTTTTTTTTTTCTTTCTATTTACTCTCTTATATTTTATTTCTTTTTAATTTGACACACTCTCATATATTTAATGTATGTTTAGCCTTTTCTCAATATCAAAAAAAAAAAAAAAAAGGGGGGGTTCTGTTTGGCTAGTTTAATTATGTTTTCTTTATTTTAAAAGTCTTATATAATTAATTAATAATATTGATATCCAAATTCTTTCCCCATACACATACTAAATGAAACTCCCACTAAATATATTCTAATACGAAACAAGTTAACCGTACATTTTCTATTACTTATAATAATTGAGAATAATTAGGTACTCAAAATCATTAGAAAAAATACCTTTGTTTTAAATCAAATGTATCCGATGGAGCATGTTGACAAATAGGAAGAAGCAAATAATTTATGAAGAAGCAAATAGGAAGATTTATTAAGATGTAAATATTTTATTCAATATCAAGTTTTATCTATACATGTATCTATTCAAGTAACTGTGATTAGTGATGGAGATACTCAAAGATAAACAAGATGAAAAAGCTCGTAATAATTTTGATTGTACTCGCAGTCGAGCCATCTTTCACCCTATGTAGTCCGTGTTTATTTAATTTTTTAAATATATCAATTTCAGATGAACAAATAATAATTGTATTGTATTTTTAAATAAGAGTTTTAATGAAAAATCTTTAACTTTTTATATTAAAAAATGGGTAGAGTTGATCAGATATCTTTTTTTTTTTTTAAACAATGGTGCAGGCAATTATTCATTTATAAATCACCCAATAAAATCGAGTTAGTGTGAGATTTTGTAGAAAATAATGCAATATGATGCTTCTAATGCTCTACATGGTTGAGTTAATGTGAGATTTTGTAGAAAATAATGCAATATGATCCTTCTAATGCTCGATATGGTTGAGATTTACAAATGATCATTTATAAGTTCTTACCACAAGAGCTTCAAGAAAAGCACCAATAAAGAAGATGAAATTGGAAAGAATACAATTTATTCAATTAATTAAGCAACACTACTATAAAAATGATATATGGATACGGTTTTTAAACGTGACTGTAGACTTGGTAACGGTTATAAAAATCGATGCATAAGATTGAGAGATCATAGAGTACTACATATAGATACGTTTAAAAATTGTGACCATAAACGTAAGATATTATCACAAGTTTTAAGGAGACCGTGACCTATTAGTGTTTTATAATCAAAATTTTTGTAAATAATTATGACTTTATATGTTGTTGAGAGAGTCTCAACTCGGTGAAAAATTAAATTTAGGTGATACGGACATCTAAGGATTCGTCCTTTTTCATATAAGCACCAAAAAAGCAATTAACAGATAACATGTAATTGTAGATAAATAGATAAGGCAAAGAACATATATAGAAGTACAAGTAGTAAATGTTTACGAATCTTAGTATATGCTATATATATTATCACATATATTGCGAATAATAAGATTGGAAAGCATTTACTAAAATGATTTTAACAAAATGTTTTATCTATTTGATAAAATATTTTTAATAAATTCAATCACCACCTCGTATCTCAATACAGAAACAACACTCGATATATTGAGAATACAGAAATACTATTTTATAAATGAGTTTACAAACTCTACTACCACCTCGTACCTCAATATAAAACAACACTCAATGTATTAAGAATACAAAAACTCCATTTTATAAATGAGTTTACAAACTCCACCATCACCTCATAGTTCAACACAGAAAAATACTCGATGTGTTGAAACTACGGAATAACTTTTTGAAAATATTTAAATTTCAAGTAAACGAATTGCCTCCAAATTACTAATAAGGAAACATACCAAAATATTGGTAATACAGGAAATAAAATATTTATCAAATACACCAAATGACTAAGATATATTTTTTACAAGTTATAAAAATATGCAATGTGAGAAATATATGTGAAAGAGATAAGAGAGAGGATAAGAGATGTGTGTAAATGTGTATTTAATAAGTAAGATAAGGGGGGTATTTATAGCTAATTTTTCAGGTTCTAGGACCCTCACTGCGCACCTCCGGAATGCTTCGTTGACCAACCTAATAAGTCCCCCTTGAGATGTCAGCTAGGTCGAATGAGTCACAGTTTCACCCTGTGCACACTTGTGGACTCTTCACCCACCCACCACCTCAGCTAACCACCGGTGAGACCTCTGTGAGACCTCGACGAGTCATTAAAAATAAGTTTTTTTAAGGCAAAACTTCACCAAATAAAAAGCCATAAACACCCATTAATTCAGGGAAACACGTGCAAGTAAAAATGCATTTTAACATGCAATAAATATGCTCCTAATCACCTAGTGGTGTGTGTATCATACAAGTATACAATAATATTAAGATCTACGTAATTGTGTGCAAAACTAATAGCAAACAAAGTACCGTACAAAAAAAGTAGACAAAATTATTAAGTAAAATAAACAGACTCTGTCTTTTGCACAAAAAAAATGCCAATAAAGACACAAAGAGACTTACAAAACTTATAGTTATATTAGGTCACAATTTTTGTAAATAATCGAGACCTTATATACATATTTGGTTTTGGTTTATACAAAAATTGTGACCATAGGTTACTACAATTGATAATATTCAAACCCTTTGTTTTTAGTATTTTCATAAATTTAAATACCTATTTTTTAAATATTTATTGCATTTAAGTGCAATGTTTATATCCAAAATATTGAACTATTATAACTTCATATATTTTATTAAAATTAAAAGTGCGATTACATTCTATAAAGTTTATGTACTTCAAAACAAAATAATCATTCCAATAACTAAAGTGTTTCAAAATTAATGACTATTTATAAAATTTGTCATGTAACAACAATACTAATAATCAAAAGTACATATATGAAAAATAATTCAAAGTATTACATAATAGATTCGTTAGCTATCTCTTTAAGAAGTGATTTGTGTTGAGCAACTAAACATACTTTGTATTTATCATGACTACCATCAGGCTTTTGCTTGGTGCAATAAACCCATAAATTGCTAATAACTTTGGCACCAAGAGGAGGCACAACCAAGGACCAAGTGTTATTCTTCACAAGGGTAGTGTACTCAACCAACATAGCACCCCTCCACTCTTGAATTTTAATTACATCCCTAAAATACTTAGGAGTAGATAATTGATAAGTGCTCAAAAAGCACTAATATTTCGTAATTAATTGTGCTTAATTATTTAACTTTTGGATTCGTTGTGATTGTTTATTCGATTAAATTCATAAATCTATCCATTCGGAGTCACGGGTATGTTTTAGTGCATTTCAGGTGTTTTTAGCGTCAAATGAGTTAAATGATGAAAACACGCAAAGACGGAACACTTACGGTGCTCGGATCACGAGTTACGGGCAAGACAAGTAAAATATGTAAGCCTTACATAACGAGCCATCACATACGTAAGGGGGTAAACATGAAGAAAAGGAAAGCAATGCGCGCCGCGGCGAGGAAAAGTCATGCCGCGGCGGGGAGCTCTCGAGTTTTTACATTATTTCCAAAATTTGTGTTGCGCCGCGGCGGGGAAAATGCATGCTGCAGCGCGCCTATTCCTATGACAATCAGGATTTGTGTAAACCCTTACATCTATAAATACCCCCTTAGACTCTCCCTTACAGAACAACTCGAACAACTCAAATACAACTTTACACTTTACAATTTTTGCGACTAAACACTACATTCAATCAGTTTTGGGAGTTTTGCTACACTTAAATGAAGCGAGAGAAACTATTCTAAGGATCCGAGGAAGCCGTCGACGATCGAACATAAAACTTTTGGAGAAGAACGCTATCCCATCCATAAGCGTTATTTAGATCTAGGTTTTCCTTGTTGTTATAGAATTCTATTTTCTTCTTCTTTCGTTAAAGTGTATGATCATATTTTATTTGTCTATGAATATCAATATGAACATGAGCGGCTAGTTTCATTATGGATGTTTAGTTTGTGTTGCCATGTTTGCTAGAATTGTGTATGGTGTATATTTTATTGATTTAATATAAATAAATTACCTTTTGATTAAGAGCATGTTTAGATATTTAATTATGAATTATCATGGGCCAATTTGAGATTCGTAGTTAGGTTGAAAAATTTGAGAATTTAGTTATAGGAACGTCACCTTAACTCTATTCTGAAACACTTAATCAAAGCTTCAAATTAGTGACTTAGTCATAGCATTAGTTTGATTGGCATGTATTTTCTTGCGCATAATTTGATTGCTATTTGATTTACCCCGACCAAAGGCAGTTAATTAGTTAATCAACAAAGAGATTTACCCCGACTGCAGGCAGTTTCGTAATTAAAAGGAAAGCCGGTAATATTGTTTATATAGAACGTTCATGTTATTTCACCATACCTTTTTGATGCAAGCATGGTCAACCAAGCTAAACGTCCATACATCCTCCATTGATTTTTAATCCATATTGAATTGATTGTTAAATTGCGATTTTGTTTTTGTTTAATTGTTCGTACCTTGTTCCCGTCACAAATCAAATACCTTTTTACAGTTTTACTAGATTTAGGACTCTAGTTGCTTAGAGTTTTAGTTTCACTAGAGCTCTATTTAATTAGTGTTTTATTTGCATTAGAACTCTATTTAGATTAGAAAGAAGGTTATTTAGAATCACTGCAATTCCTTGAGAGACCGACCTTGGAAGTTGCTTATCACTTTTCTACGAGTAATTCGTACACTTGCGAGTACTAAATTTATCACATCAATAATAACACAAGTTCTTGAATAGAAGTAATCGAGGCCTCGGGCTTAGAATTACCCATTTTGGAATGAGTAGCATTGGATGACAATTGTCACCAGTATCATTAGAAATAGAAGGAAGACAAACTTCCAAATGAATACCATAAGAACACGGCACTAGAAAGCTAGACACACTATGATCAGATATAGGTAAAAGACTAGCACGTGCAGTAGCAGACACATTAGAAGACAAGCTGGAAACAAGCGTAGGTAAAAATGAGTCTGTACTATTGACAGGCTGTTGTGATAAGGATGACACATTAGGAACCAACAGATTAGTTTAACTAGTACTATTGGGTGTAACAGACGGTAAAGAATTGGTAGATGAGCTAGTAATAGAAGGAAAGTGGGAACTAGATAAAGGCCAAGTGGGACCTAAGGCAAGTTGAGAAAGTGACACATGAGAGGAACTAACCAAGATGGAACATGTAACCATGAAGCCACAAAAGGTAAAGAATTATAAAAAGACAAAGTAGGATCACTAAATGGAAACTCATTTTCATCAAATACCATATGCCTGCAAGTAATTACCTTTTTAGTTTTCATCTCAAAACACGAATACCCTCTTTGATTAGGGGAATATCCAAGAAAAGTACAAACTGAAGATCGAGCTTACATTTTGTTAGTATTAAAAGGTCTAAGACATGGAAAACTGAGGCAACCAAAAAATCTTGAGAAATTACAATCAGAATGTGAACTATACAATTGAAAATAAGGGGAAGAAAATTGAAGAGCCTTACTAGGTACTCTATTCAAAGAATAGAAAGTAACCCTAAAAGCAAAAGGCCAATAAGACAAGGGAACTTGAGATCTAAACAAGAAAGCCAAACTAGTATCCACAATACGACGATGGCGTGATTCAACCATGTCATTCTACTGGGAAGTGTGAGGACAAGTTCAACGATAGACAATACTAGTATTTTCAAGTGTTCTAGCCAAAGGCTTAAGCTTACAAGCTCCATCAATTTGAACTTGTTTAATCTTTGTATTATATTGACATTCAACCATATTTTAAAATTTGATAAAAATAGAGACAAATTAATCACGAGTTTGCAAAACATAAATCCAACAAAATCTAGTGCAATCATCAACTATGAAAATAAAATATTTGTCTCCATTTACACATGTTTGAGGAGCAGGGCCCCAATGTTAGCATGAGTCATGTAATTAGTGTATAATATATTGTAATTAATATGTGTTTATCTGTAATAGAATTCTAGGTTGTTCAAGATTCTAATTTATTCAAAACTCTTGTATTTATTTTCTATACATACCTCTATTGTATTTAATTCTCATTCATGTTATATTTAACTTGGTATCAGAGCGAAGGTCGAAAGAATTGTACTTTTTTTCATCTCCTGTCAGCGTCGCCGTGTAAGTGTCACCACCACTGCAAGTCCGCCTGTCGCCTTGCCAGTCTTTGTCGCAGCAAATGTCTCTGCTCGCTGCGCCTGTCTTCGTTCACTGCGCCAGTCTTCGCTCGTCGCGCCTATCAACGCGTTTGCTATGCTCCTGTCTGTCCTCTGCGCCAGTCTCCAGTTCAGATCTGTCGCCTCCAGTTCAGATCCATCATCAACCAATTCCTCATCTCTTCCAGATCTCCTTCAAACCCTAGCCCAAACCCAAGCCCTTGTCCAAACACGTCACCAGCCCATTCCAACCCACACACATCACCTACCCAGTCAACAACCCGGTCAGCGGTCAATGACAAAAAAAAGAAAGTGATTTTTTATTCTGTTGCATCTTATTATTGTTTGTTTCAATGAGAGATTCAAGAAAAAATCAGAGTTCTAAGACAACTGAAATTCCAAAATTTGAAGTCTCTGTCAAGAGTTCAGAAGGTGGCTCTTTCGGTGGTACCAAACTCAATGGTACCAACTTTCGAACATGAAAAAAGGTTATATCCGTTTATCTCCGCGGGATGCACAAGATGGGACATATGATTGGAATAATCAAGGCTCCTCGTGAAGATGATGTGGAGGCCTATATTAAGTGGGAAGATGATGATGGCCTCGTAATGTCTATTCTGTTTCGAGCCATCATCAATGATGTATTATAGATGGTGGAGGAGTGTGACACAGTTGAGGCCATATCGAAGACTTTGGGAGATCTCTACACTAATGAATCTGACTTTATACAGGTCTACAAATTAATGTACAAAGCTGCTAGCATGCAACAGAATGATCAACCAGTGTCTATGTTTTTTACCAAGCTGAAGAATATATGGGTTAAAATTGATCAGAAACGTCCGTGCAAAATTAAAAATTAGGAGGAACTTATATGGTACAAGAAAGAAAAGGAGCTTGAGTAAGTTCATGCATTCTTAAGAGGACTTGAAACGAAACATAATAGTGCCAAGGGCGAATTGCTACGAATGCCAGACCCTCCGAGCTTGACCATAGCTTTTACATACATCTGTAAGGACGAATCTCAGCAGGAAAGTCTTAATCAGGCATAGGTCGAATTATCTAGCCTGGCCATTCAAGCCAAATCAAAGGCACCTTTTCTCCAGCAGTAGAATTCAGTTCCACTTCATCAGCAAGGACCACCACCAGGCTTTGCCAATCACCCTCGTCCTCATTGCTCTTATTGTAATGAAGGAGGGCATATTCGATAGACTTGTTGGAAACTGAATCCGCACCTGAGACCTAAAAGGCAAAATTTTCATCCTCAAGCGAAAGCAGTTGCAGTATAAGTAGTACAAAAACTAGATTTCTATGGAGTGACTGGACAGGATCATCATATGACATATGGAGGTACCCCTATAGCTTCAATAACTAGTCATGGTAAGATTGGTATGGTTTAAACGTTTCTCCCTTTGTTGGGTCTAATACTTGACTTATTGATTCTGGTGTGTCTGATCATATGACTTATGATAAATCTCATTTTACTGAGTTATCTTCCCCACTAGTGTCCTATGTTACGAATGCTAACGGTGAGATTTTTTCTGTTTTAGGAAAGGGGTCAATCCGTATCATACTACTATTTGTTATGTTTTTAAGTATTTATTTCGCATTTAATCTCAATATAATCTTGTTTTGGAGGGTATTCTATTGTTTTGTAGGTCAAAGTAGGTTTGGGAAGAAATGTGAAAAAAGAGAGCAAAAGTCAAGCAAAAGTGTTTAAAAATATAAGCCTTACATTGGGTGCCATTCATCGTGTAAGAGGGGGCAAACAAAAGCTTAGGGACGTAAGCCTTACATCAAGAATCAGCAAAGTATGTAAGGTATTTACATAGCATTACAAACATTGCGCGCCGCGGCATGGCGAAGAAACTATATGCCGCGGCGAGGGGCTCTTGGGTTGCATCCTAGAATTTCATGAAAACATTGGGCGCCTCGGCATGGTTATTGTGCGCCGCGGCGGTGAGGTTTCTGCTTTGGTTCGCAATTCTGAAAAATATTGCGCGCCACGGCCCGCGCGCGCGGATTGTAATTCCCCCCAGCCACACACGCACATACTCTTTGGGAAACCCTTACATAAAAAAACCTAATTGAACAACACACGGGGAATTCAGCCTCCAACACAACAAACTCACGAGACTCAAAGGGTTAACAGTATCAAATTCAGTTTTTTCATACAATTTTGGGAGAGAAGTTACTTCATCAAAGGCTATTCAATTGGAGCTTCATCAAGAGACTTGAAATAGGTGATCATCCAACATCAAGGATCTTGTTGGAAGAGTGAAAATTGGTAGATTCTTATATGTAATCCTTCTCTTTCTCATTAGAATTCTTTCAATGTCATTTATAATGAAGAATCTGGATTTGAGTTTGATTATGTGTAGCTAAACCCTTGTGTGTGGGATTTTAGGGATGTGACTTTGAACAGATATTATTTATGTGGTTTGATTATTACTTGAGTGATTTGTTTCATGCTCATTGTTTGTTAACATCTATATTCATTAATTATTTTTAGCCAATTTAATTATGAATGTTTGAGACTATTTTAGGATTGGACTTTAGAAACGCCATCTAAGTTTAATCGGGCATTCTTGAGCATGAACTTAAATTGAGTGCATTGACTTTTCTTAATTTGAGTGATTAAATTATCTTTTCTGGGATTAATGCTAATTAACTAATTAACGGTCCAAATCAAAGAAGCTAATTAGTTAATTAAGGGAAAATCACCATTGATTTGGGATTTTCTAGGATTAGTGAAAAGAATCAACAAATTCACTTAATACGCTTGATTGAGGAGACCAAGTAAACCAATTTATCCATACTTAGTTCACTAACTAACTTCCCACACTAGTTCATCATATAGTTTCGACATCGTTCTTTATTCGTTGATTTATTTATTTTAAGTAATCACACTTTTAGCAACCATTTTCCAAACCAATCTTTGATTAGAGTGTTTAGGATTTATTTTAGTGTCACGTTTTAGATTACATTTAACTCTTTTAAAAACCACCGCAATTCCTTTGAGAGACGATCTTGGGAGTATACTTGTCACTTACTACAAGTGACTCGTGCACTTGCGAGCTTTTACAAATACAAAATTTGGTTATCAAGTTTTTGTGCATCAAATTTTTGGCGCTGTTGCCGGGGAATTGGCATTTTTGAAATTGTTATTTGTTTTCTTTTTAGTTTACTTAATTTTTAGTCTTTGTCACTTTCTTCGTTTTTTCTTATTTTTGTGTTTTTGTTACTCGTTGGAGTTGTATAGTGTCTGGTGCTCTGATTTGTTGTTGTTTTTTATTGTACATGTACGGTAGGAGATCTCTTGGAAATTTACTCGTGCCGTTCATAGATAACGTCAACAAGAAGCGCACTCATTTGAGACCATTCGACGCTAACATTCTGGAGGAAGAGCATCCACCAATTATGGGAGAACATTTACCTCCACACAGAGAGATGACGATGAAAGAGTACGCAAGGCCAATCATTGGCACTGCAACTTCTTGCATCCAATTAGGGGAAGCAGCTCGAAATTATGAGATTAAGAATATAAATTTTAATATGTTACCATCTTTTTATGGGATTCCTAACGAAGATCCTCTAACTTTTATTCGTGATTTTTATGCCACTGTGCAGACTTTTCCGCTACAGGGGCTAAATGAGGATCAGCTGAGGATGAGGTGTTTCCCGTACACGCTCAAAGACAAGGCCAAGTCATGGCTTATGACTCTTCTGCCTGGATCTCTTTCAACCTGGGACACAGTGTTCAACAAGTTCATGGGAAAATTCTATTCCCACCAAAATACTGCGGACCTAAGGACTAAAATTGCAACATTCTCTCAAATGGACGGAGAACCATTTTATGAGGCGTGGGATCGCTTCAAATTGCTTCTGATACAGTGCCCACACCATCACTTTCCTTTGCAACTCCAGAATCAATTTTTCTATGACGGGTTGACACAACAGTGTCAATTCACTGTGGATAATGCCGCGGGAGGAGCAATGGGAGAAAAGACCGCTGATGAGACATATGATCTATATGAGATGTTGGGTGCTAATTCCCAACAAAAGAGCTCTAGAGGATGGCGGATGGGAGTTAACGAGGTAGCTCCGGGAAATGACATGGCAATGCAAATTGCGGAGCTTACAAAACAAATCGCGCTCTTCACCTCCAAGAACACACCAACTCAAGAGGTATGCGGTATTTGTAGTACTTACGGACACAGTGCTAATATTTGTCCTTTTGTTTGTCATCAAAATGCAGGTACAAGTTACGAGCAAGCTAATGCTATGAAGGGATACCAACCGAGGCCAAGGAATGATCCTTACTCGAACACATATAATCCCGGCTGCAGAAATCATCCCAACTTCTCTTGGAAGGGAAATAACAATCAAGGCTATGCTCAGAATAATTTCCCACACCATCCAAACAACAACAACAATCCACAGCTCACTCTGCCAAACAAGCCAAGTTTGGAGGACAATTTGAACTCCTTCATTCAAGTGAGTCAAGAAATTAATCAGAAGAATGATCAAAGGATAGGTTCTTTAGAGGCTTCCATGAAAAGGATAGAGATTTAGGTGGGCCAATTGACTGAGTACGTGCACAAGCAAGATAAAGAGAAGATGCCTGAACAATTGAATGCTATCACAGTCATTGAAAATGGTGAGGTCCTAAATGATAATTTTACTAAAAATTCTGATGATTTGTTTATAGATGCAGGAGATACAGGAAGGAAACATGCAATTCCCAAGGAAAGTCAAGCTGACATTGAAGTCTTAAGACCTTCTGTAAAGCATACGGAGAATCTTGAAGAGTTAACCAAACGTCCACTCCTTCACAAGTCACCTAATCCATATAGACCTCCGATTCCATTCCCACATCCCTTAAAGGCGACTGATTAGGATAAGCTATTTCATGAAACTTTTACTTCACTTTCTAAAGTTAATATTAACTTACCTTTGTTGAATATCATTAGGGACATTCCATCTTATCCAAAATTTCTCAAAACCCTACTCTCCAACTAGAGGAAGTATAAGAATGAGGAGAAAGTAATAGTTTCAAAACTAGCTAGTGTAGTGTTGCAAAAGAAACTACCCCCCAAACTAAAGGATCCAGGTAGTTTTAATATCAAAATCACTTTGGGAGATAAGATGGTGTTGAATGCTATGTTAGACTTAGGGGCAAGTATTAATGTCATGCCATATTCTGTGTACTTACAACTAGGTTTGAGGGATCTTAAGCCCACAAATATGTCACTACACCTTGCTGATAAATCTATTAGATATCCCAAGGGAATAGTTGATGGTTTGTTGGTACAGGTGAAGAGCATAATTGTACCGGTCGACTTCGTAGTTATGGAAATGGAAGACACTATACCTAAGGACAATGAACACACTATTATTCTCGGTAGGCCATTCATGGCTACCACCAATACAATCATTGATGTCCAAAGAGGGAAATTGACAATGAGAGTCTTAGGAGAGACTATAAACTTCAAAGTGTTTAACCCTTTACTTACTGCTCCTATTTCTTTTGCTAATAATTGTGTTGTTCTAGATTCTAAAGATTTACCTATTTTTGACAATCATTTGCAACAGGGTACATGTAATAAAACTATTATTTCATCTATAGATAGGAGGGTGAAGGAAACACTTACAAACTCAACTCAGGATAATGCCTACAAAGACCATGTCAAGTCTTCACAAATTAAAAACCTGGATTGTGAGTTTCTCTATCCTGGAAAAGATTGTTATGCATATAATACTCGTTTTAAGTCTTTTTCAGGTGACATGAAGCCTTGTTTTGAGAAGAGCAAAGAGAAAGGAGGAAGCAAGCACTTCAAGGATGCATTGAGGCCTCCATGATAAGAATGAGCATCGTCTTGCTAAGACGTTAAACTAGGTACTTGGTGGGAGGCAACCCACCGTTTTAGGTATTATCTATCGTTTCTTTTAATTTAGTTAAGTTTAATTTAGTTTTCTGTTTGCCATTGCTAAATTCTTTTCTGAACTATTGTGTAGTTGAAAACCTTGAGGACAATGTTTAGTTTAGGTTTGGGGGTACATTTTGCATTTTTGGTTGGTAACAACATTTTCATGCTTTGGTCAATTTTTGATGAATAACTAGTCTTTATGCATTGTTTATCTGATTTTTTTTGAAATGTTTAAGGTTTGTTGTAAGGATCAGTTTTAATTTGCAATCTTTGTTTCATGCTTTTGATGTTGAAACTGAGATGAACCCAAATCTTATGTTTAGGAATTGAATAGTGGAGACTATCTTGTGAGATTATTATTGAACCTTTAACGCTTTATTCTGAGAGATAATTATTTTTCTACTTTTTTAAACACCTTTCATATCATTTCAAATTGTTAGATGATCTCTATAGGTTTTTGCATTGAATGTTAGGATTTTAAACATGTAATGAAGGATCATGTGCTTAATTGAATTATTTAGATTAAATGATTTGAGTAAAATTTGAAGTATTTGCCTATTTCATTCATGCTTGACTTTAAAAAAAATAAAAGGGAATTCCTATATCAAACACAAAAAGAGCTAAGAAGTGGCCATTCACAAATTACATATGTATATGGGTCTAAAAAAAAAAAGAGGATAATAAGTTTATTATGACCCTAAGTTCTTCAAGTATGAATGGTTAATACAATATAAAAAAAAAAACAAAAGAGAAAAATAGGAAATAAGTTCCCTTAAAGTCAAAGCATTTTCATTCTATGGCACACTTGAAGTTTTTGCTTGAGGATTTTAATTGATGCATGAGATTAGTAATGTGATTTCTTCGTAAATCCTATCATTTGATTCCTTTCATGAGATCAATGTTATGCACTTTTGAGCCTTTCTTGTTTAATCATATCCGAATCTATTAACTCATTTCTTTACATAAATTCTATTCGCATATACATTTATGAGTGCTTGAACCCATAAGATCGGTGTGATTTAGAGAGTAATTCTTGTGAGAATTAGAGTTGAAACGAATTCACATTCTTGACACTAGGTTTTAGGGGAATCAATGTTGATACACTTTTAGTATTGAAATTTAGATTTGTGAAGCAAAACTGATCTAAATGGTGAACCTTGATGTGTTAAAATGTTGGATAAATTGGTGTATAAATGTTTTGTTATGAATTGGAAAGAAACTAAAGCATGACAAGTTTTGTTAACTTCAATTTTAGTTTTGTTATTTGTCTTTTCAATTTTAGTTTTGCTTGAGGACTAGCAAAATGTAGGTTTGGGGGTATTTGATGAATACTATTTTGACCTACTATTTGTTATGTTTTTAAGTATTTATTTCGCATTTAATCTAGATATAATCTTGTTTTGGAGGGTATTCCATTGTTTTGTAGGTCAAAGTAGGTTTGGGAAGAAATGTGGAAAAAGGGAGCAAAAGTGTTTAAAAATGTAAGCCTTACATTGGGTGCCATTCATAGTGTAAGAGGGGGCAAACAAAAGCTTAGGGACGTAAGCCTTACATCAAGAATCAGCAAAGTATGTAAGGTATTTACATAGCATTACAAACATTGCGCGCCACGGCGAAGAAACTATATGCCGCGGCGAGGGGCTCTCGTGTTGCATCCTAGAATTTCATGAAAACATTGGGCGCCGCGGCATGGTTATTGTGCGCCGCGGCGGTGAGGTTTCTGCTTTGGTTCGCAATTCTGAAAAATATTGCGCGCCGCGGCCCGTGCGCGCGAATTGCAATTCCCCCAGCCACACACGCACATACTCTTACATACTCTTTGGGAAACCCTTACATAAAAAAACCTAATTGAACAACACACGGGGAATTCAGCCTCCAACACAACAAACTCACGAGACTCAAAGGGTGAACAGTACCAAATTCAGTTTTTTCATACAATTTTGGGAGAGAAGTTACTTCATCAAAGGCTATTCAATTGGAGCTTCATCAAGAGACTTGAAATAGGTGAACATCCAACATCAAGGATCTTGTTGGAAGAGTGAAAATTGGTAGATTCTTATATGTAATCCTTCTCTTTCTCATTAGAATTCTTTCAATGTCATTTATAATGAAGAATCTGGATTTGAGTTTGATTATGTGTAGCTAAACCCTTGTGTGTGGGATTTTAGGGATGTGACTTTGAACGGATATTATTTATGTGGTTTGATTATTACTTGAGTGATTTGTTTCATGCTCATTGTTTGTTAACATCTATATTCATTAATTATTTTTAGCCTATTTAATTATGAATGTTTGAGACTATTTTAGGATTGGACTTTATAAACGCCATCTAAGTTTAATCGGACATTCTTGAGCATGAACTTAAATTGAGTGCATTGACTTTTCTTAATTTGAGTGATTAAATTACCTTTTCTGGGATTAATGCTAATTAACTAATTAACGGTCCGGATCAAAGAAGCTAATTAGTTAATTAAGGAAAAATTACCATTGATTTGAGATTTTCTAGGATTAGTGAAAAGA
Source organism: Elaeagnus macrophylla (assembly GCA_029378325.1). NCBI lineage: Eukaryota > Viridiplantae > Streptophyta > Magnoliopsida > Rosales > Elaeagnaceae > Elaeagnus > Elaeagnus macrophylla. The sequence continues at coordinate 10,234,747 of CM055649.1, read as the reverse complement.
ATCAACAAATTCACTTAATACGCTTGATTGAGGAGACCACATAAACCAATTTATCCATACTTAGTTCACTAACTAACTTCCCACACTAGTTCATCATATAGTTTCGACATCGTTCTTTATTCGTTGATTTATTTATTTTAAGTAATCACACTTTTAGCAACCATTTTCCAAACCAATCTTTGATTAGAGTGTTTAGGATTTATTTTAGTGTCACGTTTTAGATTACATTTACCTCTTTTAAAAACCACCGCAATTCCTTTGAGAGATGATATTGGGAGTATACTTTTCATTTACTACAAGTGACTCGTGCACTTGCGAGCTTTTACAAATACAAAATTTGGTTATCAAGTTTTTGTGCATCAGTGATGTTGTACAAGCTTCTGCCCATCTCATCAATCGTCTTCCATCTAGTGTCATTCACAGAAAAATCCCATTTGAGGTTCTCGCATTTCATGTATCCTTGTCATCATTTCATAATCTTCCTGCCCGTATATTTAGTTGTGTTGTTTTTGTACATGTTCCTAAAAATTAAAGATCTAAGTTAGATGCCCGGGAAATTAAATGTGTGTTTGTTGGTTATGGAGGTTATCAGAAAGGGTACAAGTGATTCCATCCACCGACCAGAAAGTATTGAGGACATGGGTTATTTTGGGTTATTTTTCCTCACCTGATACTACTTGTCAGAGGAAAAATTCATATTTCGAAGAACTATATCATAGTGAGGGGGAGGAATTGCAAGAATCACCTACTGATATTTCGATGGGTCCAGTTGAGATTCTTAACCCATTGAATCCAGTAGTGGAATAAGCAAAAACTCCAAGTATCCAAGCACCAGTTCCAATAACTGAAAATGAAAATGAAGATATTGTTATTCCCTCAGACATCACTCATACCCTTGATCAACAGCTCTCGAGTACTAAAAGTCACTCATCTGAGGTATGTACACTACTGATACTAATAGCATTGAGTCTAGTGTTGGATAGTATGTGTTACCAAATAGGTCTACTCGAGGTCAACCACCCAAAAGATATGACCAAATATCCATGCAAAATCAAAATGTCTAGTAGCCAACTACATGTCTACTAAAAGATTGTCTAAGCCATATGAATCATTTGTAAATCAAATATCTGCTATATTAGTTTCTAACAAAGTGCAGGATGCGTTGGGAGACCCAAAATGGAGGAAGGCAATGGAGGAAGAGATAAAGGCATTACAGAAGAACGATACTTGGCAACTTGTGCCTCCATCATAAGGCAAGAAGGCAGTTGGTTGTCTATGGGTGTTTACTGTGAAACATAATGCTAATGGATCTATGAATCGGTATAAAGCCTGCTTTGTAGTAAAAGGGTTCACTCAGATGTATGGTGTAGACTACGATGAGACTTTTGCTCTGGTTGCCAAAATGAATACTATTCGTGTTCTGCTTTCGCTTGCTGCAAGCTTAAACTGGCCCTTTGACAGTTTGATGTCAAGAATGCGTTCCTTCATGGAGAGTTAGTCAAGGAGGTATACATAAGTCTTCCACTTGGGTATGTAGCTGCTTCTCTTAGTAATTTTCTATACAAATTGAGGAAGCCTTTGTATGGTCTTAAGCAATCCCCTCGAGCTTGGTTTGGAAGGTTTTTACAGTTCATGCAGAAGGTTGGTTATAGATAGAGTAATTCAAATCACACGCTGTTTCTCAAACATCAATAAGAGAAGGTAACAACTCTAATTATTTATGTTGATGATATGGTAATTACTGGAGATGATGCTGTTGAGATGTATAAATTACAGAGACAGCTAGCCTCTGAGTTCGAGATAAAGGATTTAGGTAAACTGAAGTACTTCTTAGGAATTGAGGTAGCTAGGAAGAGCGAAGAAATTTTTCAATGTCAGAGAAAGTACATTCTTGACCTACTAACTGAAACATGTATGTTGGATTGTAAACCTATTGACACTCCTATTGAGCAAAATCATTGTCTAGCAGAGTATCCAAATCAAGTACCAATTGATCGAGATCGCTATTAAAGGTTGGTTGGGAGTCTAATTTATTTGGCACATACTAAACCAAATGTCGCATATGCAATAAGTGTGGTAAGTCAGTTCATACATAACTCGAGTGAGAGTCACATGGATGCAATTGTGAGAATTTTAAGGTACTTGAAGTCAGCTCCAGGGAGAGGAGTAATGTTCACTAAACACAACAATTATCTTGAAGTTTGTGCCTTCACAGATGCAGATTGGGCAAGAAGTATTACAGATAGAAGGTCGACATCGGGTTACATAAAAGGTCAATTCATGCATAACTCGAGTGAGAGTCACATGAATGCAGTTGTGAGAATTTTAAGTACTTGAAGTCAGCTCCAGGGAAAGGAGTAATGTTCACTAAACACAACAATCCTCTTGAAGTTTGTGCCTTCACAGATGCAGATTGGGCAGGAAGTATTACAGATAGAAGGTCGACATCGGGTTACTTCACCTTTCAGGGGTGGTAATTTGGTTACATGGAAAAGAAAGAAGCAAAAAGTTATGGTGCGGTCTAGTACTGAGGCTGAGTATAGAGGTATGGCTCATGGTGTTTGTGAATTGTTATAGATAAAAAGTTTGCTATTTAATTTGGATTTCAAACTCAAAAATACTATGGAGTTGTATTGCAACAGTCGGACAACCATTAACATATCACAAAATCTAGTACAACATAATCGCACTAAGCATGTAGAGGTTGATCGTCATTTTATAAAAGAGAAGCTAGATGTCAAACTCATTAGCTTCCATTTTGTTCCCACTGAGAAGCAACTTATAGATGTGCTTATCAAAGGAGTTTTCAAGAAGGCATTTTATGACTCACTAAGCAAGTTGGGCATGATCGATATGTATGCACCAACTTGAGGGGGAGTGTTAGCGTGAGTCATGTAATTAGTGTATAATATATTGTAATTAATATGTATCTATCTGTAATAAAATTTTAGATTGTTCAAGATTCTAGTTTATTCAAAACTCTTGTATTTATTTTCTGTATATACCTCTATTGTGAGGTAAGAATAATAAGAAATAATTCTTATTCACGTTATAATTAACTCCCAAATGTTAATATACACACGATCAAATGGTTTAGCAGCTTTAACATGATTGGAAACAAAGAGCAATCTATGAGTTTTAGCAAGGGCACAAGCAGTACAAGTAGAGTTGTCAAATGGGTGGGTTGTGTCGAGTTTGGATCGATCTGTGTAAGTTTGATCCTAACCCAACCAATTTATTAAACATGTCAGAAAGTACAATCCTAACCCAACCTGTTATAAATGGGTTGATCTATTTGACCCGTTTAAATATATTAAATAATATATATTATATTTTATAATATAAGAAAATTAAAGATATTATATCAAGTATCAACATATATTTATGTAACCTATTAATATAATAAATTTTAACTAGGCTCCAAAAATTAAATTAATTTAAGCATCATTTTAACAAAAAATTTAAAAATATAACTAATATAAATAAAAATAATATAAATAATCATAAATATTGTAATACATCAAAGTCAATATGTTAAAGTCTCAAACAGTAACAAAAAAGTCTAATAAAAATATATATCATAAATTCTTTGTAAGTAAAAACTTATTTTAAGAAAATAAAATGAATTTAAACATCATCTCAATAATATTTCGAACTATAAACTTACAAAATAATTAAATAAGAAACAATTACTTACATATCCTAATATTTTTTGTTATTTACTTGTGTTGCTTATACGGGTTATCCGATTAATCTATTAAGACTTGACTTTTTAAATGGGTTGAATAGGTCGACCTATTTACGACCCAGTCCATATAAATTCAACCTAAATCTGACTATTTTTTGGGTGGGTCGTGTCGAGTTTGCGAATCGTGTCAAAAGTTACCGGCTCTAATACAAGTGCTTGAGCTATTTACAAAAGAATTGACTTTTATTCTATTATTAGTAAGAAATTTAGTAAGAATAGGTTCAAATATATGTGCAAGATAATCATGCCACAAAGGGCTCTTGGAAAGCAAAACATGATATTGATCACCAACTGGAGCAGCTAACTGATTCCAAAACTTGTATAAACCATGCTCAACAAGTCTTTTAAGTAGAGCCCTTTGCATAATTATGTCCTTGACAAGAAAATAACCAATTATGAATTTCTATAAAAATATGATTATCTTACATAATTTGCTAACAGAAACCAAGTTTATAGACATATTAGGGGCATGCAAAACATGATTTAAGTACAAATGTTTATTATTATTAGTACTAGCAAATGGAAGAACTGAGAAACTGGGAGTGAAAACTAAAAATGAGAAACTGAATTGTATTATTCCACTCTAATTATACAAAGCTGCAAGTGTTTATATATATGTAAAGATGCTTAACAACTAAGGAAACTCTAAGTAAGTGACGTGGATACATGAAACAAACTGATAACAAACTCCTAACAAACTAATATTCCAATAGCCCCCCTCAAATTGAGGGTGGTGAAACAACCATCAATTGGACCAGTACGCAAACGGAGACTTGAAAACAGGCTTTAGTAACAAGCTGCGGCAGAATCACATCTTCACAGGACCATTCATAGCCATGAAGTGGCTAAAAAATCCATGGCCAAAATCATGTAGTGTTCCACCAAGTTTCAAAGTCCTGACCTCATCATTATCCATCAACTTAGACAAACTAATGAACCAAGCAGAAGTCCTCTTTGCGTTGAATAATAGATAGAATTGGACCTTTCCATAACACAAAAGAGAAGCAACATCAGCCAAGTATATGCCCATTTTGATAAAACAGTTAAGATCAGGACGCTAGGGACTACAATAAAAAGAAAATCAATCATCCTTGTCGCCATCAAATCCATCCACCTCTTAGAACCGATTGTTGCATCATCATCTTTCTTGAGTGCAATATCAAAGCTTCGATTGAAGTCAATTGAGTGGTGTAGAAGCATGAGAAGCAAAATTATGGTAGAAAGCCTAACAATTTCAAGCATGGATGATCCAGTCAATTTGCTAACAAATTCTTTTCTTTGTAAGGGGCTTGTTTGGACTGAACTAAAATAAAAGAGAATCATAGCCCACACAAATGCCGTCGGAAAAATATTAATTCAAACTCTAAGAAGAAGATAATGAACATGAATATCGCAGATGTAAAGAATTGAAAGAAATGAAAGAAACTGATGGATCTGCAGAGGAGTGAATACAGAATCAATGGGTTCCTCTGTTGCAACATTTCGTAAAGACAAAATCTATTTAATGAGAAGTATAACCATTGTTCCAATGAAACACAACATCAAGAACATATCAACACAAGGTGAAATCCACCTTTGAGACACATTCAAGAACATCAAATTACCAGATTTCTTGATTACCAAAGATGAAACAACATCAAATTTTTCAGCATTTCGATTTTCTTGAAGTGTTGCAGTGAACTCACCATTATCAGGCACAGTAAGTACTGATTTATCTGAAGGTGAAACAACTAGCGAAGACGACAAAACGTCTCTGTAGAAAGCTATAGATGCTATAAGCACAATCCAATTGATTGGCGACATAACTGTTGTAGCAGGTGGAAAAACAGAAGAAAGAATATCTCTATACATCTCCATAGCAAGTGACATGCAATTTGGAGGAATTGCTAAAAAATTGCGTGAAAGCACATAAAAAATAATAGAATTTTCTTCAGAACCCTTAGGAATTGAACCTAAAAGAGGAGTTCAAAGAATTGAATTCTGATTACCAAGAACCTCATTCGAAGGTTGACCTCCTTTACTCACTGAAGGATCACACTGTTGTTGATCTTTGTTGCTACAACCATCAGCAGTGGCAGTGATTGAAGGAGAGAAAATTACATCTTGACAAGAAGCCTTGGACGCCATGAACACAGGTCTTCAAGATCACAGATGCTCTGATACCATACTAGCAAATGGAAGAACTAAGAAACTGAGAGTGAAAACTAAAAATGAGAAACTGAATTGTATTTTTCCACTCTAATTATACAAAGCTGCAAGTGTTTATATATACGTAAAGATGCTTAACAACTAAGGAAACTCTAAGTAAGTGACGTGGATATATGAAACAAACTGATAACAAACTCCTAACAAACTAATATTCCAATAGCCCCCCTCAAATTGAGGGTGGTGAAACAACCATCAATTGGACCAGTATGCAAACGGAGACTTGAAAACAGGCTTTAGTAACAAGCTGTAGTAGAATCACATCTTCACAGGACCATTCATAGCCATGAAGTGGCTAAAAAAGCCATGGCTAACATCATGTAGTGTTCCACCAAGTTTCAAAGTCTTGACCTAATCATTATCCATCAGCTTAGACAAACTAATGAACCAAGCAGAAGTCCTCTTTGCGTTGAATAATAGATAGAATTGGACCTTTCCAGAACACAAAAGAGAAGCAACATCAGCCAAGTATATGCCCATTTTGATAAAGCAGTTAAGATCAGGACGCTAGGGACTACAATAAAAAGAAAATCAATCATCCTTGTCGCCATCAAATCCATCCACCTCTTAGAACTGATTGTTTCGATGAAACACAACATCAAGAACATATCAACACAAGGTGAAATCCACCTTTGAGACACATTCAAGAACATCAAATTACCAGATTTCTTGATTACCAAAGATGAAACAACATCAAATTTTTCAGCACTTCGATTTTCTTGAAGTCTCGCAGTGAACTCACCATTATCAGGCACAATAAGTACTGATTTATCTAAAGGTGAAACAACTAGCGAAGACGACAAAACGTCTCTGTAGAAAGCTATGTACGTTATAAGCACAATCCAATTGATTGGCGACATAACTGTTGTAGCAGGTGGAAAAATAGAAGAAAGAATATCTCTATACATCTCTATAGCAAGTGACATGCAATTTGGAAGAATTGCTGAAAAATTGCGTGAAAGCACATAAAAAACAATAGAATTTTCTTCAGAACCCCTAGGAATTGAACCTAAAAGAGGAGTTCGAAGAATTGAATTCTGATTACCAAGAACCTCATTCGAAGGTTGACCTCCTTTACTCACTGAAGGATCACACTGTTGTTGATCTTTGTTGTTACAACCATCAACAGTGGTAGTGATTGAAGGAGAGAAAATTACATCTTGACCAAGAAGCCTTGGATGCCATGAACACAGGTCTTCAAGATCACAGATGCTCTGATACCATACTAGCAAATGGAAGAACTGAGAAACTAAGAGTGAAAACTAAAAATGAGAAATTGAATTGTATTATTCCACTCTAATTATACAAAGCTGTAAGTGTTTATATATATGTAAAGATGCTTAACAACTAAGGAAACTCTAAGTAAGTGACGTGGATACATGAAACAAACTTAAAACAAACTAATATTCCAATACTTTACCTCCATTGTCAATACGAACCCCATTAGAATTTGTGTAAGTTGAAGCATTTGAGATGTTACTAGCATCATTAATCACATGATGACTTGACTTGCCCCATTATCGAGGATCCACCCTACGTTATCATTATTTTGTTGACCACTATTATGAGACGAAGATGCAACAAAGCTAAATGAGTCCCACACCCATTATTGGAACCTCCCATATCAACATTACTATCCAACAAATTCTTCAAAGTGTAACACACTGAGGCCACATGTCCTTGTTTAGAACAAAATTGGCACTGAACAGTACTCTTACTATCTCTTCCTTTACCATCATTACGACCGTCACTCCTACCACGTCCATGGTTAGACTAACCGGAGTTTGATGAATTACTAAATTTAGAAGATGAACTAGATGACTTATTCTTTTTAGAACCTGTCTGAGTATAATTTGCTTGATAGACTTGATTGTCTCCATTCTTGTCTTATTGAATCAACAAGTTTTCATAAGCAAGTAATTGACTTTATTGATCGAACATATGTATACAAGGATTGAACCTAGGGCTGAGACCTCCAATAATTAAGATTATCAAATCTTGTTCCTCCACAAGCCTTCCAACAACAGCTAGTTCATCGACTAGTGCTTTCATTTTGTCAAAATAATCAAGAATCGACAGATTGTCCTTCCTAGTTGTCTATAATTGCAATTTGATTTCCATAATCTTAGTCTTAGACATAGAGATAAAATTGTGTTCAATACTCTCCCACATTTCATAAGCAGTAACTTTTTTAGAAACAATTCCAATCATACTACCATAAATAGAGCCATAAATCCAACTTCTAATGACTACATTAATTCGAGACGAAAGTGCAAATTCAGGATTGATTTTAGTCGTACTTGTAATGACTTTGGATGGCTACTCCAATGGAAACATTTGTAGGTGGTGCTGTAACAACCAATTGAGCTAGCTGTCGAGAAAGCATATCACTAGTGCTTTCTGTGTTTGTTGCCAACTGATTTGTTGCACCAGAGTTCGCCATTCATTAAATTCAAGAAATGCAATTGAACAATCTCCTAAGAAATTGTGCTCTGATATCATACAAGAGTTTCAAGAAAAGCTCCAATCAAGAAGAAGAAAATGGAAAGAATACGATTGATTTAATTAATTGAGCAAGCCTCATTCGAGTATTGCTTATATACAACTTAGGGATGAGTTGTTACAAATAAGTAACTAACTCTTTTTAACTTAACTAATACAATTAGACTATTCACAGTATTACATGTGTCAATACTTACTAAATCAGTTGGGAAAAAGATATGTTCTTCAAAAAAGTCATTGACATATCAATATTTGGAGAAAGGTGAAGTTCTAGCAGCACTTTCTCTATATCAACACGCAAGATTGTGAAGCTAGGGTGATTTTATCAAGCACATTGTCAAATAGTCACTAATATAAACACTACATGACTAAACATTACCATCAAATATCAATCCAGTTCATGTCATTACAAAGGAAAAGATCTCACTTTACTCTTGTTATGATTCTTTAGCACGGCATTGGATATATGTGTATATACACACACACAATGCAAATTAATAAAGGTCTAGTAGTCGGTTTCGGGATTTCCATAGTAGTCTACAACATTTTCAATTTTGCCTTGTTCAAGTTCATCATCTATCCTGTTCAATCTCATTGATCATCTTGTATTTTAATTATGTTCATATTCAACAATAGAACATAAATAAATAAAATAAATACAAATAGGCTAAAACGTTGGCCAATGAACTTACAGATTATAACATATTTTATTATTTAATTTATGGCAGTAATATTGCCATAATTTAATTTATTATTATTATTATTATCACAGCAACTAATCATTAATAATTATTTTATTTAATACCAATAACATTAAAATATAATTAATAATAATAATAAAATAAATATTTTATATATCTTGTTATATTTTATTATAATAATATCATTACCATTCATTTAAAATGTGGCTGTAGAACTCTAGCAAAAAAAAAAAATGTGCCTGTAGAAATATGTGAATGTTATTTCTACACTTACATAATTCAATTACATACAAATGTAATTTATGTGTGAGACAAATCCTATGGCTCCACATATCGAGATTTCTTACGCCATGAGTGATAATTGTGAGCAAGGAAAAAAAGTCGGACAAAATTGCATTTATATAGCACCTATTGAAAGTTACGGCTAAAAAAATTAAATCAATTATATTTAGATTATATAAAAAAAAAATATCAATTATATTTAAATTATATATTTTGAATATAAAAAAAAAAAAAAAAAAAGTTCAACCAATATATTTTATATTAAACAAAATTATTTAATATCATTTAAGTTGAATTGATACAAATTTGATTGGGTTAAAACTCTAACCAATTAGTATGCAAAAATATGGACAAAATAATAAAATATTTAAACAATTTTACATACTTTTTCAACCCATCAAAAGTAAAGCGAAATTTACCGAGATTGGTGGCACATGCAACATAAGGAAAATGACATAAGAGAATTGTAATCCTATCTATAGTCACGGAATGTTATTTGATATGAAATGCTCCCAATCAAGTCATTTCTTTACCGAATGCAATCCCACCCAGATTTTTCCTAGTGAAAGTGAGTACATGAAATTCTTATAAAAGCACTTGGAATTTTTACCCCAACTCTATTTTCACAACTGGTGCATTATATGTTTGAATAAAGTTTGCTAAGCCGTTGGAGCTGACGTGGGATTCATTTTCAGAAGCAAGTATTTGCAATAGAGTCCTAAGGTAAATGGGTAACAATAACATGGTGCTCATTTGCTTTTAAGAGATGAGTCATTTTCTTCACTACAAAAATACAGAATGAAAAGAATAAATAATAAATAAATAAAAAGTCCACTAAATATTAACGGTTATTAGAGTCACTTGCTTTCGGTGAGAATAGGGAGGGGGGGGTCCATATCCTTATTTTCCCTCTGTTTTCATCTCCAATTCCCCAACCAATGTCCTTCACAGAACATGGGGCTTAGCTTCTTTTTTAAAAAATTGTGACCCATTGGTCTACTCTAAGAAAATGACGTGTATTGCTGTGGTGAGTACAGTTTTTTTTTAGCCTGGAGTACTGGTGAGTACAATTGAACACAATCCGAATGAAAATAGATAATATAAAGTCAATCCGTTTAATTCTGAGTTTTTAAAGGCCATGCATGTGATTGTGTTGAAACCATTTAGTTTGTAGTCTAAGGCTCTTAAATTGGCCTCTTTTAGGAGTTGAGGACTAAAGGACCAGCTGTGATATTAATTAGGTGATTATGAGACTCATTTTAGCTAAAGTTATTTGATGTTAGAATTGCACCAAGTAAATCAATTGAACTTTAATTTTACAATCCCTATTATTTGCGTAAAATACATTTTAAAGTTAAATGTCATGCGGTACTCTACACACTTCATTATTTCTTTTGTTGCTCATAACCGTAACAGAAGACCTAATTATACATTTTTTATATTTCTTATTTCCGCTTGAATTTTTTGTTTTTTTTTTTCGATATATTAATAAAGGGCTTGTTTAAAAATGATTTTGATTGCTAATTTTTTATTTTTTTTAAAGTGATTTTTCAATCAAATATATTTACAAACGATTTTTAATTTTGATTATTACATTTTTAAGAAATTACTACCAAAATATAGAGTGATTCATAAATCTTTAAAAATCAAATTTCTGATTTTTTTTTTTTCATTTGAACAAACATTTTTCTATAGAATAAATTCAATTTTATAACTTTTGTATGTATAAGTATTGAAATAAATTGACTAAAAACTTAAAATTTGTAAAAAAAATAACAAAAATTTTTCTTTATTTTTAAACTTTTTGAAAAAAAGAAAAAAAAAAAAAGAAGAAAAGAAAGCATTACCGAAAAGCTTGGAGGTGAATTTTTCTTTTCTTTTTTTCTTCTTGAAAATCAACAAATATAAATTGTTATCAAATATATTGTTTATTATTTTTATAAAAATATTGAAACTCTTAAAATTAATTATTTAAATATAAATTAAAATTATTATCAAACATTATACACTTAATTGTGGAATAGACATAATTGTCGCACCGAATATAAAGTAGCTCTGTAAGGGAAGGTTCATGGCATGTGCATTTGTTTGGAGAAGTCGTAAACTGACTCAATAAAACCAACTAGCATTTATGGAGAGAGTTACACACAAATTAGTTAATATTGTGATGTTTAACTTTCTTTTTAATTAATCTCTCTTTTAATATTTAATTATAATAGATACATTAAAAATGTGAATTTGAATTCGTCCATATAAATGTTTGTAATTGTATTTAATATAAAAAAAAAAAACTCTCCTTATATTTTTTATCCTACATAAGCTAGAATTGAGAATTTGTAGTTGGCCAAGCACATTTATGCTTTTATGTTAATGTTACACTTACACATGTACTGTAAAAGTACTTGTTATTACTTATTAGGACTATATAATATAATGTGAAATCAAGAAAAAAAAACATGGAAAAGAGGACAGAGAGGACGTCACCGTATTAAGGAATTAAATAGGCATAACCATCCAAAATTTTGGTACAACATAAGAGCTACTTCTGGGCCTCAGAACATAGCGATATCGATTTTTTATTTATTCTGAACCCTGCAATATCATATATAACCAGGGTTTATCGACATGAGCTACCTCCCTCATTTAATGTTATTAATTGATTGCTCCAATTTTTTATATAACTTATTTATTCACATAATTTTATTTATAATTATTAAAAATTATATAAAAAAATATTTTTTTTTAATGATATAGAAAGCACTACATTTTCAAACATGCCTAAAACATATAATTGAACAAAGAATACTAATATTAAGTTCATTTTTTAATATAATTGACTAGGTTTAAAATGGAAAACAGATGAAGATAAAAAAAAAAAAAGGGTCAATATATATACTATTCAAGTTCCTTCTAATTCGATCCAAACACACCCTAGACATCTAATAATTATGACTATGCTTCTGTTCTCACGTGTTTGGTGGTACATTCTTGAATGGACCACCTACTTAATGTTCTTAATTTGCAAAGGCAACTAATTATTAAAATCTAATTAAAAGGAAAGTAATAGAGTATATGTGTAGTGAAAAAGACTTGCACTAGGTGATCCTCTTATGTGTTAATTTTGTTAAATGAATGAGATTCATAATTTCATCAAAACCCAGATAGTTTTATTCAACATTGCCCTTACATTTACACCATGTTCTATTGATACTTCCTGTTTTTTTTTTGTACAGGCTCGTGAAACATTTTTGTTTCTGATTTTCAACCAATTTGAGCTTTCAAACTGAATATTGAAGTTTTTTGACTGAGACTGACTTATTGAGCCTGTTCATGGGGCCTAATGGTTAATAATGACGGTCACATGGTGGAGTCAGATATAACATTAAGTTAGCCGTATAGATACAGTCCAACCTAATTTCTTAAACTTATACGCTCTTCAAACTTATATTTTTTATTAATTAATAGGATTATTTATTTTTTATTTAAATAAATTAATATCAAATACATGATGAAAATTATTAAAAACATTATTATACATACATTATAACATAGACAAATAAAGGATAAATCTGCTAAAATTGCACTTCAAAATGCATTGATTGAATATTTGTGGAAAGAATAAACTAATTTGAAAAATTAATGTCCCACTAAAAATGTAATTTTTATTTTTTAACAATATAATATTTAATTCACATAAAAAAGTAAAATATATTATTTAGTAAAATTTTTATTTTTTTTACTAAAATTATAATTAAATTAAATAATATTAATATATAATTAAATATTAATTAGTTCGATATAATAATTGTTAGGAATTAATTAGTAAAAAAATATATTCTATTTTTATAAAAGAATATATTTTTAGTGTAATATTTAATATAATTGAATTGAAAATAAAAAAAAAAAAAATATTACTAAAATAAAATTTTGGGTCGGAGATATTTGAAAATTATACTTTAGACACATTTCTACTATATAGATACTAGCAAAAAAAAAATGTTTTTACTTTTACATGAATTCATTTTGAACATGCATTCGAAAATCTAGTACGTCTTAATTTTTTTTCTATATATTAAAGGTATCAAAGAGGTCGGGTCAGATTGGCCTAACACGGCTCAGTCCATCAAATTAGTGTGTGTATCGACCAGTGGCCCTTTAGCTAGAGTGTCGTGCCCAATTCGGCACGCCCGTAACCCCTTTATTTTATTTTTATTATATATTTATTTAATTATTTAGTTAAAAAATTATTAATAATGTTTTAAAAAGTTAAAATGATAGTTGAACTCTTAACTTCTCATTTGATAGATTGTTAAAAATTCATTAAATTATGTCCAATTTTATTTAAATGTAAAAAAATTTATTTATTTATTGGTATTTTTTTAAATTAATTTTTAAAATAATAAAGCTTCGCTTGCCGTACCGGCCTAGCCCAGCCCGTTAAAGCCGCGGGTCATGAGTCGTGTCGTACAACTCATTTTGACTAACGGGCTGTGCCGTGCCGTATCAAATATTTGGTGAGTCGTGCCGTGCCGGTCGGGTGAGCCAATGTGTTAAGTGTTTAACGGGCCGTGTCGTGCCATGCCGGTTCATTTGACATCCCTACCATATATTATCATTAGTCAGTTCTTAGGAGTGATTAGCTATCTTTAAAAAAAATAGAGAGAGAGAGAGAGAGTGATTAGCTTTAAGTTTAATTGTATGACATATTTTTCTTTTATATATTTTATTTTTAACTCTTTTTATAAAAAAAAATATATTTATTTTTTTATAACATAAATGAATATATTTTTTTAACGTTAGAAAAATGTGAATATATATATATATATTTTATTAAGAAGATTAAAAATAAAATTATTTAAATATTTGAATAATTTATGTATAGGAGAGTTAGCTTTATCAAGAACCCAAGCCAATCTATAAAAAATCTTTGTACCAACAGTTTTTAGTCGGTTTGTTAGATCCAAAATTCTGAAGTAAATTGTTTAAAAAAATAGACGTAAATAGAAGTAATTCCAATAAAATTAGAACGAAACAATCATATAATAAAAAAAATCCAAGTTCAAGTGCATTTTCAAATAATTAAACACTAGAGAGTCCAAATTAAATTCATGAATAATCATCCTAAATACAAAAGGAAGTTACTAGTAACTGTTAATTCTCCGTCGGTCTATTTTAAGCTTCAAACTTGCTTCTTCAAATCTTGTAATTTTATTCTATTTTTTATTTTTTTTTAAAAGAAACTCTAAAATTCTCTTTTTTTTTTATTAATATAAAGAAAACGCACTCACGCACCCGATGGGATTTAAACTTGGGTTTCAGGTGGGAAAATTGAGAGTCTTACCACCTGGACCACAAGAAATTTCCAATTTTATTCTCATTAATAATAACAAATATTGAAATAAAAATAATAATATTAAAAAGAAAAAAGTCTCATATTATTTAAATTTAATTGGCTTCATCCTTTTTAAGAAGAAAAAAAAAAGAAGCAAATTCGGATCGTTTCAATTCATGTAATATAATCGTAATATCCTATAAAAAGTAAAATATGCTCTTGTAGAACATAACAATAAGAAACGAAGAAGAAAGTATTAATGTATAAAATGTAATATAATACTAAAAAATATTAGAGATTTATTAAAGACACGTCATTATATGTATTCAAATTAGAAGAATGAATTAGTTATCTGTTAATTTTGATTTATATCTGTTTTTTCGATCCCAACCTTAATTCTTTATGTTCTTTTTCTCTTTATGTGTCCTTTTTTCCTTCCTATATCAAAAGTCATGGATTCGAATAAGAATATGTACTATGATTAAAAGAGAGATACACAACATTTTATGAAGTCTTTAACTTTTTTTTAACTCACTTCCTTGTATGAGACTATGTCAGTACTCCTTAAAAAGCTTGAGAGAGATAAATAAAAGTTTTTATGTCACTTTCTCAAACTGTGGATAATATATACACAACTGACTCTCTTTGAACCCAAATTCCAAATTGTCTAATGGAATCTTGTTAACTCAAGCTGACAGATTTAAAATTTATATCGGAGGGTTATCGCATAATAAAAAATAATGTTTAATACTTTTTAATAATTAAATATTTTTAATTAAAAATATATATTTTATTTTAGTAAAAATATATATAAATTATTAAATTTGTACAACAATATTTTATATATATAATTATTTATAATTTTATAAATATTATATTAAAAATTTTATTAGTTAAAAATTAAAATGAAGTACGAATCCCCTTAGATCCGCCCTGAGACTCAAGGACCACCATTGGAATTGGCCAAACATTTGTGTTCCAAAAGCCAAATCCATCCACTAAGTAATAATATTGCAAAGCTATTATTACAAGTACGCAAAAAGTCTCTTCAATAGTGGTGGTTGGTGAAAACACAATGTTTATAGGCCACATATCTCTCATGAAAGATTGATCGGTGGTATCATATAACATTTAAACATCGATATAGAGTGGCCAAAATTGTTTTGCCCCTTTACAAAATTTCATTCTTCTAAATTCAATAGTACTATCGAATCTAAATTTAATTATACTTTTTGGGTGGACATCAAAAGTTATAATAAGAAAAAAAAAAAAAAAAAAACATTGTCAACTAATCTAAACTAAAAGACTCAATGACTATTACTAAGGAGTGAGGAATTAGAACTCTTAATGGAGAGAGGGAGAGAGTTTGTAGTCTAACAGAAATGAAAGGAGGGCATGTGAATTATTCAACTGTATCTGTCACTTTTAAGCAAAAAGCTCAGAGATCAAGAAGACCAACAACTCACATCAACTTAATTTCGTACGTCTCAGTACACTCATTTGTTCAAGGAATTTATGATTATACACAGCTCACATTATATGTATACGGCCTTGGTGTAAATGTGAAAAAAAAAAATATTGAAATCATATATAATTTCCTTATATTAAATTATCTGTCTCAATTAATACTTTAAAGTAAAAACTATATCATTTACTCAATTAACTTTCTAATAAAAAAAAATAAAAAATAAAATATATTATTTTAATAAATTTTTTTTAAAAACATTATTATTTTATATCAAGTGATTAAAATACGAATATTTAACAAGAATAAAAGTAACATTTAATATAAAATTTTTTATAAAAAAAATTAACAATAATAATATTCAAACAAAAAATTATTTAAATATATGTTTTAATTTCTAATAAAAATAAAACTCAATAAAAAATTAAAATAAAACAATAGCAATTAATAAATATTAAAAATAAATATTTTGTAAATTTCTTTTTCATATTAATTGTGGTTTTATCTTTCTTAAAAACTTGTGCTTTAATAGTAGTTAAGTACTTGATAGAAAAATAATATTTTAATAAAAAAATATTAAAATAAATATATTTTTTTATTTATTGATTATTTTTATAAAATTAAATGATTAAATAATACAGTTTTTAATTTAAGAAACTAAAAAAAAAATGACATAATTTAAATAATTTTTATGACATTTTTTTTGAGAAAAAAGAAGCTAGAATTTTGTAATTTCAAGTTTTTTAAGGAAAAATTATATAATTAAAAACATGGACTAGATTTTCAATCAAAAAAAAAAAAAACATGGACTAGTTTTACATATATGGTTTTAAATCTTAAATATATGTATTTATTGTTAAGCTAAAAGTCATACGATATTAAATTTGAAGTGCTAAAGTCTGAATACTAGTAAAATATATATTAATTTAAATTTAAATACACATATTCGTAGCTCGAACCTATTAAATGCTCAACTGCAGAGGTGAATTTGATTCCAATGAGTAAAGATTTTTGGCTTCAAAAGTTAATACTTGATGTACGGAAAATAAATAAACAGAATTATATTTTTTAATTGAATTAAATAATGAATGGAATTAATATATTTTTTTTTAAAGCGAACTGAGGGACATTAGGATAGAAGAGCGTGTCCAACACCCAAAAAGAGGGAACATAGCACTATCTGTCTATCGGAAGCTTGAAAATTATTATAACTTAAAAACAATAGGTTTTCAGTTAAAGCAGAGACATTGCAGAATTAGTTGGTCGTACAATTGTCAAAAGTAACTTTGAAATTTACAGCTTTTGAATTTACCATTCACGAGATTAAGAAGAAGATAAATGTTAATTATTACTATTAACTAAACTAATAATTTTATCAATAAATATATATTATTAAAATACTATTTATTATTTAATATATCGTAAACATTACTCAAAGAAGAAACAAACTAATAAGACCTACCACCAGTAAATAGCTCAGAAGCATTTACTACCAACTTTTTATTATTTTACCCCTTAAAACGATCAATCAAAAGAAAATGCTCTCTGAACAAATGGAGTCCTAGGCATGTGTCGAACTAAATAAGCAAACAGATAGATTGACAATAATTTTCTTTTTTTTTTTTTTACTTTTATACCAAAACCTATTAAAGAAATGGCTAAAATTTTGCATTATTTTAATGCAATAAATAATATTACATTAAATTTGGTATAATAATAGTCATTATATTTTGCAAAGTTTTAGTACCTATTTGAAATAAATTTGGGTATAAAATTCGTATTAAAATAAAAATTTAGTTTAAGAATATCATAATTCTAAAAAAAAAAAAAATTATCGATTCTTAAAATTTATAATAATAAAATTATCACTTAAATAATATTGAACATTTAACATTAAATATGTATCATTAAATAAATTTAAATTATTATGATTTAATTTAAACGATGTTTAATTTAGAGAACATTTAAAAAAAAATGATATAAATACTATTTTCTCGTTAAGGAAAATATATAATTTGATTATAAAATTTGCTATTTTTTTATTATAAATTTTAAAATTATTATTTTTATTATTTTTTCAAAAATATATTTACATTTTAATATAATAAGTTTGATATAAATAAAATGTCAAAATTATTCTATTTTAATGAAAAAAATTACATTAAAATAAAATTTTTGGTTAATTTTTTTTTATTATCAAAATTCAAATTGTGCAGTCGATAAACCTTACAGATTTCTTATTTCATAAAACAAACCGTCCAACACAAAAGGAACAAGTCCTATCTAAACAAAAGAGGATCCAACTCATAAGCATGAGTAACAAGACACAATATAACAAAAAAGTTGAAATCTTTGAAGATATGACTAAGTCATAAAGAAGACTGGGGAATAATAGCCACGAAAATTTCCATGTAATTAGTTCTCAGTTTCTCAGAATAGTACGTTGGTAAAATACAAACCCAGATTATACTTTATGGGTTTACATTCACATACAGTGTTTAAGAAGGCCAAAAAAAAAATAAGAAGAGAGATATATACCCAGAAGCAAAAAAGCAGAAGAAACAATTTTGAATTAACAGAGAATCAGAAAAGAAGCTTCATCTTCATACATTTTAACCCAGAAGTGTAAAAATACCTCTGCTATTAAGTTCAATGAGACTTTTCGTATTAAAGATTTGAAGTTAAATACATAAAATCTTCTTCTTCACAAGGAATAGTAAGACCCATGTTATGATTAAATCCAAACTCTTCCCCTGCTTTTTGAAGCAACCTTTGAAACTCAGGGTTAGTCATGAAACTGATGGGCAAAATAAATCTGCTTCTGTATTCACCAACATATACTACAAAATGGCCTTTTGGGACATCCGTGTTTATGACACTCATGCTCTTTCTTAACTAAACTTGAACACCTTTTCAAGATTTTCTTCATCTTAGCTGTTTGAAGCTTTCTTTTTGATTTTCTGATAGCCATTTTCAGAAGATAATTAGTGTAAATAATCCAAGATAAGTAGTAGGAATCTAAAAGAGTATTCGGGAATTAAAGAGGGTTGATTTCAAATGAGACTCAAGAGGTAGAAATAGAAACAGAGCCATGTGGTGTGGGGTTGTGGGTCAGAGTGCATAGGACAATTCACAAAGACAACTATGATTTTCTGTAACTAAAATTACTTGTTTGGATAAAAAATTCCATAATTGCCCTTCTAAGGATGGTATGGAATTATGGGGAGATAGATAAAAATGAAATTTTATTATTATTATTATTGTTATTATTATTATTATTATACATATATATATATGGTGAAAATGAAAGTTAGAAATTGATAGTGTTCAACTTATAATGCTTATATTTGTCCCACCAAAAAATATATATAATGCTTTTATACTTTACAAAATTAACATCTATTAAAACTACGATCAATTTTAACTAAAAACTTGTAAGCATTGCCAACAATAAATAAATGAATGTTGTAAAACAAAATAAATGACTCAGTAAAATATGCTAAAAATGCCAAGTGATAATCATTACAAGTGAAAGACATGAAACTCGAAAAAATTCTAATGTGTGATAATACTATAATTAAGTTTATCGCATTTTGAGTTTTTCTTGGGATTAAGCTAATCTCTTGAAATTAAAATTTTATTTTTTAATAAAGAAAAAGTGATGTAAAATATGATTAAAAAAAATAGTAGACACGAATTGAGGTTAGAAAATTAGGCAAATAAATAATATGAAAAATAAGAAACTAATATGTTTTAGAAGTATAATAATTAAAATAACAAAAATTAAATACTTATAAAATAACTGATAATTATTTTAAAAGTTAACTTAAATAATTAAAAGATAAATAATAAATTTAAATGTTAAATAAGTATAAATTCCAAATTAAATTGGCATACATCATCTATTTTGCATTAAAAAACATCCAATACTTGTGAACTCCAGTGGGTGGGTAACTGGGTCTTTTGAAGAAAACAGAGAAAATAAGACCAATAGAATTGGTACCCAATTATGTCCTTTAGCTTAAGCGCAGCCCCCAGAAAACTAATGGTATGTCCACAACCCCACATGACTCTGTTTCAAACCCTACCTTTAAGTCTCACTATAAATACCCTCAAGTCCTCTTTGTAACCACAAGTCCTTTTAACTTTGTTTCTCATAAATCCCAACTTTATTCTCTCTCTCTCTCTCTCTTTTTGAAAAAGGAAAATAAAATTCTCTCCTTTTCTTTCCTCTTGTAACAACCCAGAATTTAGTTTTTTCAAATATGGCCATAAGAAAACCAAGCAAGTTCTCTCAATCAGCTGTTCTTAAACAAATTCTCAAAAGGTGCTCCAGTTTAGGCAAAAAACAACCACATTATGATGAACAAGGACTTCCTTTGGATGTTCCAAAGGGACATTTTGTGGTTTATGTTGGAGAAAATAGAAGTAGATACATTGTGCCGATCTCTTTCTTGACTAGACCTGAGTTTCAAACTCTGCTTCAACAAGCAGAAGAAGAATTTGGGTTTGTTTATGATGACATGGGTCTCACAATTCCGTGTGAAGAAGATGTTTTTCTCTCACAAACATCAACTTTGAGATGAAGAAATGGGTTTATTTTAGTCACGGCTAGGCATTATTGGGTTTTGTATATTTTTGGGAGAGAAAATTGGCTTAAAGATGAAGCTGCTTTACTGCTTCTCTGTTTTAGTTTTCTCTGTTTTTTTTTTTTCTTTATTAATTTTATTTTTTCTTGATTCGGGTTGTTCTCTCACAGTGACTTTGACCCAACAAGAAAGAAAACCCATGATTATTATTACTATTATTATAATTATTTTTAATATTATTATCTGGGTTTGGAGGTGTAAATCAGAATCTTAATTAGTTGGAAATTTTCCTCACGGTGGTGTATGATTTGTTCTAATGTGTACCCTGTGAGAAAACTAATTAATTATAATATTATTTGGGGTTGTTCCCCAATTCCTTAATTCTTCACTTTCTGTAAGCAGATTGAAAATTTGATCTTTTTTTTTCTTCTTCATGTTTTTGTCTGATTTGCCTGAAATTATGCTGGTTTGTCTCTTGTTTATTGAACAGTTAACGGTCAAAACTGTATTAAACTGGTTTTCATGAGAAAATTTATATGGAATGTTCTGTCACGAGCAAAGAGGCAAGAGCACTTTATCATAGAAGTCTAAGCTTGCTAATGTTTGAATCAACTACTTCAGTATTCTTATTCAATCTTGTTTTTAAATTTTTTTTTTTTTTTGATAAGTCTTACTCAATCTTGTTGAAGATGCTAAATGCAAGCACTTTTTGGACCATTAACAGTACAAATATGCTTTTTGCAATAAAATTGGTTCGTGGTTAGTTGGGGATCCGTAATTATTTTAACATTTTTACTTTCTCATTTTAATATCTAATCTAATAATAAGCAAAATTCTAAAGAACAGTAAATTTTTTTTTTTAAGTAAACAACATTTATAAAAATTACACTCCTTAAAGATTTTCAACTACAAAAATAATATACTTTATATTTAAATATTTTACATTTTAACATTATTTGGTTGGTTACTGTTAAAATTGAATTCTAATTGTTTAAATTATTTTAATATTATTGTAATATTATTTTTATTGTTATAAATTTTAGGGTAATATTTTTAATAATTTTTCAAATGAGTCCTTTTTTTTTTATATTCAAAATAAGAAAAAGTGACTAGATTTAACAATATTTATGAAAAAATAAATAGTATAAATTTATTATCTTTAAAAAATGAACTTATTTTTATAAAATAAATTTCTGTAATTTTTTTTTTAAAGACAATAAATTTACGGTACATCTTCAAATAAGCATGGACTTAAAGTAAAATATTGTTAGAGGCAACAGATTTCAGGTCCCTTTATCCTATATGTATGTATAGGAAAGATGCCAACAAAGAACGGGTAAGTTGTTGTAAATAAATGGGTTTATTAGTTTAAGAATGAGGTGCCAAAAATTGAAGTGCAGAGATTGGAGAGGGGTAGCCGGCCAATTATATGCATGAAGTTATGAATTTAAATAATAAAAATATATGTAATAATTATTAAAATTTTTGACGACAGTTTTTATTATTAACTCACTTTAATACTTAAAATATATATATTAATTTAAATAAATAAAAAAATACTAATATTATACGACCTCCCTCGTGGAAACCTTATTTTGTCAAATAATAATAATAAATAAAAATGAAGGGTGGAGGTACAAGGTCAGATTTGTGGTAAAGAAAAGCATAAGAATAATGTAATAATTTTAACGAGATCTACACGTGTCAAATTTAAAAATTTAAAACTTATATTTTTCTTCCATTTTCTACCATTTGATCAGCAAAGTCAAATTTAAAATTTTAAGCTCAAAATACACTATTTAATTAAAAAACAAATATTAAATTGAAAGGTATATTGATTATTCTATTTTTATAGAATAATCACACTTGAACGTTGAGCTGTAACAAATGAATGTGCAACAACATTCTTGCATGGTTATCAGGAATAAGAAATCTTGATGGAGCAACTCAAAGATTTGTACAACTAGGTAAGGCCAATATGGTTTGTCTTTCAAAGCATTCCCCAAAGTGTTGGTACAAATGGTTCAATGAGTTTGTGCAATGAATTGCTTCTAAAAGAACAAGTATGACCACCGTGCATGCTTTAGAGGAGCAATGACTTTATCTTCTTCTCTACGGAGATTGTTAATTGTTAATTATGACATGAGTCGTATTAAAAAGCTAAAAAAGGTTACCTGATGTTATTATATAACTAATTTTATTTATAATTTTTTTCATTAAAAAAATATATGTTCATTTTTTTATAACATTAAAAAAATATATGTTATTTACATTTTAAAATATATATATATATATATATAAGAAAGAGATGGAAATATGTGTATTTATATTACTGGAAAAACTAAAATTGCATTTCATTCATTTGCACATATTATTTATTTCTTCAAATAAATTATTCCAAAACTTGTATCATTTGTGCCTGCTTAGTATATAAGATTATGGAGTTAAGTTAAATAATTTAAATAGTTTGTTACATGTAATTAAAGTTGATATCTTTACATGAGTCACTAGTACGACCCAAATTCATTTAGAATAGAGTAGCTGTAATCGATTGATGATAAGTTAAAAGCATTTATATAATAATAAATCATATAAGAATAGACCAGACGTATTACAAACGTTATAAAACATCTGTTTACACTATAGCATTTTCAATGTGTCACTCGATGGCCATTGGAAAATGATCTTACTTGTCCCTCTCTATAGAAGTGTGACATTTAGCATATTACAAACGTTATATAACATCCGTTTACACTATAGCATTTTCAATGTGTCATTCGATGGCCATTGCAAAATGATGCTATTGCTCCCTCTCTATAGCAGTGTAACATTTAACTTACTCAACATGTTTGGACTTGTAGGCTAAGATATATTGTATCTTGGTGTCATGTCGTTATGGTTGGCTTGAAGGTTATCTCACATCTCACATGATATAAAATTCACTCCATCTGTTTCAAAGTTTGCGCCAATGGATGCAATCAGTGATATGATCAGAAATAATTGTTCATATGAATAAATAAAATTAATAAAATTATAATTAGCATGCACGAAAAAAGAAAAAGTTAAAAAGAGGTTAAAAATAATATGCCTTATCTATGAAATAAACAAATTTTTGATAAGTTCTTCCTTGATAAACATATTTTATTATATAAGATTGAAGACTCAATTGCAATTTAGTATGATATATGATATTATTTTCTTTTAAGTCTTTCATAATTGGTCATAAATAAACTAATTGACATACTAGTAGAGTTTAAACATGTATACTATTTTAAGTAAATGTTAATATGTCATTATATGTATTAGTGTGTTTATGTGGCTTGTCAATTTTACTTTTTCATTATACGATAGATGATCAAAATTTGAGCAAAAATAAATTTTTAATTGGTTTTGTGCATATTTGATATTAAATGAGTTCATTGCTTTATTTGGCAGAAAAAAAAATCAATTTTTTTAATTTTCTTATAGTAGAGACTTTGCTTACTTAGTCCAATTTACGTTTAGAGAGTTATAGGACTTAGGAAAAGTTATTGCATTTAGAGAAATTTAACTCCAGTGCATCCTTGTATACACGTTTCATTATTGTTCTTACTTGCACAATTTCTTCTACATACCTTGGATTTAACTATAGGTGTCATCATATGTATTGTGTACATATTTTGATAAATGTTGAACTTTAGAATCATGTTAACTTTGCTACTATTTATCTGAAATCTTCTTAAATTTGATTGATTAGTCGTAGCCTCTAATATCTCTCTCTCCTAGTTGGCATTTTAGATAGGGAAAGTTTTTTCATCTTGTTTGGACTTTTTGTTTCATCATAGTTTGTCATTTTTATATGTCAAAAAAGGAAAAAGTGATTCATGTCATTTCATTCTTATGATTCATGTTGCTATGCATATAAGGAGAGAGATTAAATTTAGAGGGAAAATGCTTTGCATAATTATGTGCATGCATTACATATTCTTTGCATCATAATGTATACTGAAAAAATAAACAATGAGGTTCTCGAGCTAAGTTATTGTGTCTATCTGCCTATATCTTTTTTAGTGCACATGAGCCTTATCGATATTCAAGCGAAGAAGCGAAGATGGTGTAACCAGATCATAGATAGTTTTACTATTAAATGTGTAATTGATGTAATGCTATATATTTATGAGCATTATATAGTAAGAGAGTGGTTTTGACAGACAAAAATGTCAAAGGGACAGATTGTATGGTTTATAAGTATTGGCAATTTTTATGAATAAAATATTTGATTGTAATCTAGGATCTAGGTTCATTTTCAAGTCAATTAATCAAAATTGAAGAAACAATCGAGCTTTCAACACGTACGTGTTAGGTAAAAATATTTGTTTCATGAATACACCATCACATGATAATGCACGTATACTTAAAAATTTTTTTGTGTAAATAGCTAGATTGATACGAACCTCGCCAACTTGTGACGAAACCCGTAAGAAGTTTAATACCTAGGATCGTTCGGGTCTGCGTTCCATGCTCTTGTGTTAGCCATGTCCTCATCATAGATAGACTGAGATTAGATCAATCGAGTTCAATCTAATTGCCCTCATATTTGAAAAATGCATGATTAGATCGATCGAGGGTCGATCAATCAAGGGTCTCTCATCGTTGGTAGATCATTCGAGAGTAGGTTCTTGATCGATCTATCGATCTTTGGCTAGATCGATCAAGCCAATTTTACAATTTTTTTTTAATTCGGCCCATATGTTGTTTTTACTAATTTAAACCTATGTAATTGTGAAAGCTGAATACTTTTGTGAGCATGTGTCCTTTATTATTAATTCTCGTTTAGGTCAAATTAGATTCTATATAAATAACTTTTATTAGAGAAAAATATATTGCACTAAACATAATATTTTCTATATTTATTTGAACTTTAAAAGAAAAATATTTTTTCTTCATCTATTAATTTTATGCATCTTCCTGATTTCATTGTTCAAATATATTGTATGATTATGTTTGAATGATTCGTATGCCTAAATATTTTTCATGATATCGAGCTTCACATTATTGTTCTAGAGTTTGTTAATTGATTTAATTTTTATATTATATATTGTTGAATATGCTAGTTAAGGTTTTTTATTATTAAATATGTTCTATGATACACTTTGTACTTGTGTTATTTATATTTCAGGTACTAATTGTGAAGTATTCTGTAATTCATGTGACTCAAATTTATCGAAGTTGATGGATTTGATTGATCTCGTACTCAAATAGATCAAAACGTTGGTATGAATTCACACACCTAGCTTGTGTAGACTGTGAAAGGAGTGACGACTTGTAAGTAAATTACATAGGGGACTTTATTTATGAGGGGTAGTCTAAAACTTGGTCTTGTAATTGAACAATAATTTTCATAGTAAATAGTTAAGTAATCCAATAGATCCATAATTTTTCTCTTAAATCATTGTTGTGGCTTAGGTTATTTTTACCTAAAAATTTCGTGTGTTATTATTTACTTTGGTACTTTATTTTTATGCGTGATTGTATATCTAGCCGTTATGTTTAAATTATATATTTAAATTTGATTAAAATTGAAAATATTATTCATTCAATTTAAGTTAATTAGATCCGTATGTAAAACTTTCAATAACTAATTTCATATTTAATTGTTGTATTTATATTACATATTTAAATTTAATTAAAATTAAAAATAAGATATTCACCTTTGTTTTTTAGTTAATTAGATTGTAATTAAAATTTTCAATAATTAATAACTTTAAGTGATATAAATTTAGAGAAATTTTTCTCTCTTTTTATCCTTAATATTCTCATTTTTTTTTTCCTTAATTTATTGAAATCGTAAAAAATACGAATTCATATTAATATTTAAAATGTATATTGTAAGTTTTAAATACATTGTCAAATCTTTTTTTTTTTATTTTATTAATACGGTTTAATAAAAATGTTTAACTTTATTTTGCATAATTTTCTCATAACATTATTTTGTAACAAAGTTTGATCGAGTATATTTACATGTCCATATTTTATATATTTATACTTTTTAATTTATCATTAATACAAGACAAAAATTGTAATTATTTATGCCACTTTTACTTTATCTTTTATATTTAAGAAAAATATATAATATAAATCCTCCTTTAATGCCTTAAATTTTTATCTTTTAATATTTGTCTAATTTTATATTAAGTTTATAAGATTATTATTTTTTTACTAAAAATATATACTTGTTATTTGTATAGTTTGAGAAAGAACTTCAACTAGTAATTGACAAAATAAAATATATACTAGTTATTTGTTTGAGATACATTATATAGTTAAATAAGTTATCAAAAATAAAAAAAATTATTTTTATTTATATTATTTTAATATAAAAATATATTTAATACCCTAAATTCATATTTAGCCTTAAGCCTCCGCACCACTTGAGCCACCCCTTGTTCAACGAGATATCTAGTAGAAAGAGAAAATTAGATACTCAAACATTAAATTAATTAACTTACTTGATCAACCAGAATATTAAGCGAGATGATAATTAAACTACATTCTTCGTTAATATTAATATATTTCATTTTATTTAGTAATTTATTAGTAATATTCATTTATTTTAAGTCGCATATTTAAATTACAATAAGTACGATTTAATTTTAAAAAAATATTAAAATATTTGTTAGGTTATTTATTAAAAAAAATTAAGTTGAAATGAGAAAAGGGGACAAAATTCACGTGTGTGTGCATGCATATATAGTTTAATAATAAAGTGAAGAAAAGCAGCCTATCTAGATCTAATAACACAGGCAATAATTTATATGAATGTCTGTAAAAAAAAAAAAAAAAGGATTATCCGAATGTTTTTTTTTTTTTATGTTGATAAAGTATTTCAGGTTTTTTCGGTGCTACACCCTTTGAAATTTGATGTGTTGCCTTACTCGTTTTCATGCCTTGTTATAAGTCAGATAATGTTTCAATAAAGCTATGGACTGTATAGCCAGTCAGTAACTAACGTGGTCTTATTCTACGTGATTGTAAAGTAATAGAGCACTGTTGGATATATCTTGTTAGGAAAAAAAAAATGTTGGATATATGAAGTAATATATAATTGAATTTGATGTTAAAAATAAGAAGCTAAAGTAATTAAAGCATTGAATGTAAAGTTGAGAATGAGATATTAAAGTATGTAATTAAAAAATACTTAATTTTTAGCAGCAAGAAATTTTTTAAGATTTAATTAAATGACATAATTCTATTTATACGTGTAATTTCATTTTTAACTTTTTTTTCAATCGGTGCATATATGTAATTTTTCAACATAAAAAAAAAATATGTATATATGTTTTCAGTATAAAAACCACATATGTTGTTTTCTCAAAAAGAAAAAAAATACCTTTTTAAAGAAATAGAAGTAAAATTTGTTGAATAATTGAATTATATATAAACATGAGAAATTTCATTATAATATGTATATTTTTATTTTTCAATTAAAATTTATTTTATATCAAAAAAATATTTTAAAAAATAATATATCTAAAAGTTTAATAATTTCTTTAAATATTTCGGCTAGAATTTTTTTACACTAAATTATACCAATAGTTCCTATATTCTTTCTAATTTTATGCTTTATTCCTTATATTATTGTTTCAAATGGAAGCTTAAGAGGCTATTATTGTTAGCATTATCAACGATGATGAAGAAGAATATTTTTAATAATTGAATTCTTTTGTGTATTACAATTTTGAATGAAAATTATTATTTAAAAAAGAACCTCCAATGTCACTAATTTCATAAATAAGTAGAAAAAAATTATAATATTACCTTTGCATATGTTGACACTTCATTATCATAACATTTCATACGTCTCAAGAGTATTACACATCTGCTATATATATATATATATATATATAATTCGGAACGACTTGAGACTTTCTATATATCAAAGTGGTCTAGAAACTACTTGATTGGTCAAGGATGGTTAATTATGTTTGGCTTTGAGTTTCCTATGTTTATTGGAGTTGAGTTGTGTTGTTTGAAAAGAAGAGCCATTTATGTTGGGAGGTGGAGAGAAGTGTAGGGTATATCACGTTTCCTCTGGGAATTATGTGGAAAAAAACCTCATGTTCTGACTAACACTAGGCTACCCCATTTGTTTCCTTATTGTTATTCAACTTCTAACTTCTGAGCTGTACGATTCATAACTCCTTTTAATAACATTGTTAGAATACAAAGTCGTCCTAGTATCTTTGAAGAAAACATTCAAATGGAGCAAAGAAACCCTAGCATTGTCATTCAAAGTGTAAGGACCTCGTATGGACGAAGTAGTGTAAGGACCTCGTATGGACGAAGTAATTATTTGGCCTCCTACCTAATGACAGGTTCCATCCTTACGAAGTGATCCAGCATCGTCCTCGCCGCCTAAAGGAACAAACAAGACGTCGCACTTGGTATTCCGAACTGCCTCATACTCATGAGGTCGTCCATCATCATGCAGTTAACTTTACGACGTCGTATGTACGAAGTGGAACACCATCAACTTAAGTACTCCCACATTCTCAGCTAGTCACCATCATTGACGCGACCTCTGACAGAATCTGACATGTTTAGCGCCAGTCTGCATACCTATTAAAGGGGGACAACTGTAAACCCCCTTTTTGTCTATATATATGTATTTAGATTTATTATTAGAGAGATCTAAACCAGAACAAGTTATTCTAGTGATTTTTAGTGTGAGAAAATTCTTAAAACAATTGGCGCCCACCGTGGGGCTTCAAGCTTTTTAGCTCTTGCTATTTTCGTTTGAGACCTTAAAACTAGTTCATAACTAAGAGAATTAGATCACACTATAGAGAATCTAGTTCATTACACTATGTCGCAAATTGATCTCAATGATTTACCAATACCAAATCATGCACCCAGTGCGGTGAATGAGGACTTAGGCCTCGTTAGAGAATCAGCCCCAACCCATGATCAGACCACTCGACCTTCATCAAAACGCTCTGACTCTTCAGAACATTCGAATCCCCCTCAAGGGGACAATACTATATCACTCCTCCTACAACAACTGTCGGAGTTACAACGAGCTTTCTTGCAAAGTCAAAAAGATAATCTTGAACTGAGGAATCACTTGGCTAATACCAGCAACTTTAGATCGAATCCGCAAGAATATCTCCATCATGATGCTGAGAGTTCACACGGAGCACATAATTCGCCTCTTCATCATACTCTGACCCCGGAGATTTCTCTTCCCATAGCTCTTCGTGAACCCGAACCCCAAATAGAGAGAGAATGGGAGGGAAGAATGAAGAAAATGGAAGAGCAGATTAAACAACAAGGAGTGGGAAGTACTCAGTATGATATTGACAAAGTTTGTGATCAGTTGAATGTATCACCATTCTCCGATCAAGTTGAGTTTACCATACCTCCTCAAAAGTTTTCTTCCCCTAGATGTCCCGCCTATAGGGGAACCAGAGATCCGGTCTCCCATGTCATGCAGTTTAAGACCATAATGTCTCCAGTCTGTCTTCCGATAGAGAAAAAAGACGCAATGATGTGCAAGATTTTTGCTTCCACTTTGCAGGATTCTGCTCAAAAATGGTTCAACGGGTTGACTCCAAGGAGCGTGACTTGTTTTGGGGAATTCGTGAAGATCTTCATTACCAATTACGCGAGCAACAAACCAATAAGAAAAGAAGCTCATCACCTTTTCACAATAGTACAAGAGCCATCAGAAACTATCGAAGCATATCTCAAACGCTTTAAAATTGAAAAACTTGAGATTATGGATTGTCCTGAATCCTTGGCAATTGAGGCCTTTCGAATGGGAATCAAAAGAAGTTCTGCTCTTTTCATTGAACTAACAAAAATCACTCCGAGGTCATTAGAAGCAGTATATGATGAAGCTCACAAATTTGTAAACGTTGAAAGGGAAATGACCTCAGCTAAGTCATCATCTACAAAGGCCGGAAACATAAAGGCTGGAAATGATGGAGGAAAACTTTCATACGACAGAAAGCTCAACACAAAGAGACCGTATCAAGGCATTAAACCATATTCTTCAAAATTCCAACCTAACCATGCTTCACATCAACATACTCAAACTTGGGGAAGATCTTTATCTCCCTTTAGAGGACCACCACTTCGCGTTTCAGTAAGTGAGGCAGTCCGGCACATGGAGAAAACCCAACAGGTTCGTTGGCCCGCCCAAATGAGGGCTGTTCAACGCAACCCCAACAAATATTGTGCTTTCCATAAGGATACGGGACATTGGACGCATGATTGTCGACACCTGAAGTGGGAAATTGAGCAACTCTTATCTAAAGGTTTGTTGCGGGAATTGGTTGATGACAACACATCGAAACCCCATAGAGAGCAAAAGAATTTCACTTCAGAATCTGCGCAAAACATTCCCCCTAGAGGCGATCCTCCCAAGCAAGGACAGTCGTCTCATGTAAGAATAATTCATACTATCCATGGAGGCCCAACCATGTCCGGTTTCTCACATAATTCCAGGAAAAGATATGCTAGAGAAGCTCGTGACGCAAACAGACCAGCTTATTCAGTAAGAGAAGCGGACCCGAGTTACTCGATAAGCTTTGAGGAAAGTGAAGCACCTCCACTTCATGACGATCCGTTGTTGATAACTGTAAAGATCGCTCATTGTGAAGTTAGAAGGGCCTTAGTTGATAATGGTAGTTCCTCCGACTTGATGTATCTAACCACATTGTTGGACATGGGAATTGATCCCAATGAGATCACTCGGAAAGAAATGCCGCTGGTAGGATTCAATGGCAGCACCACCATGTCCATTGGAACGATAAGACTACCCGTCTCGGTCGTTGGTTCTATCATTTTTACAAATTTTGTCGTACTAAATACTCCAACATCTTACAATGTTATACTAGGACGAAGTTGGTTACACAAAATGAGAGCAGTCCCCTCTACTTACCATCAATTGCTGAAGTACCCCACACAAGAAGGGATTAAAGAAATCCGAGGAGAACAAGAGCGGGCTAGAAGCTGTTATCACTCGACTATGAAGAATGCTGAGACACAATAGCAATCAAAGTTTAGGTCACTTCATAAGGGGTTAGACTGCCCAAGGATTCCTAAACAAGTCTTGACAGCTTCGTTGGATGACTACGAATTCATACCCATAGGGAATGGAGAGGAAGCGAAATTCTTAAGAGTCAACGCCTCGCTCCCTGATGAAGTGCGAAATACCATAATTATTTTTCTCAAGGCAAATACGGATGTTTTTGCTTGGAAACCAGAAGATATGCCAGGTATAAGCCCCGAAGTCAGCCAACATAAGCTCAATATTGATCATACCAGAACTCCAATACAACAAAAGAAAAGAAAGTTTGCGCGAGAAAAGAACATAATCATCAAAAAACAAGTCGATTCCCTTAAACGAGTCGGTTGGGTTCGAGAAGTAAACTACCCTACTTGGTTATCGAATGTAGTTCTGGTGAAAAAAGCGGGAGGGGAACCCCGTATGTGTGTGGATTTCACAGACGTCAATACAGCTACTCCTAAAGATTGTTTCCCTTTGCCCAGTATTGATCAACTGGTAGACGCAACTGCCGGTTACGAGATTATGAGTTTCATGGATGCATACTCAGGCTATCATCAGATTCAAATGGCACCCCAAGATGAAGAAAAAACTGCTTTCATCACGGAAGAGGGGACTTTTTGTTACACGCGTATGCCGTTTGGCTTGAAAAATGCTGGCGCTACATATCAGAGAATGGTTAATAAGATGTTTGAGAAACAACTTGGCAAAAGTGTGGAGGCTTATGTCGACGACATGGTGGTCAAAACTAGGGTCATGGAGAATCATATCATAGACCTCCAAGAAGTTTTTTCAATTATCCGTCTCCATAATATGAAGTTAAACCCTAAGAAATGTGTTTTTGGGGTGTCCTCAGGAAAATTTCTAGGGTATCTAGTGTCGGTTCGGGGCATCGAAGCTAACCCTGACAAGATCAAAGCATTAGTCGACATGCGATCCCCACAGAGTGTTAAAGAAGTTCAGCAGTTGAATGGTCGAATCGCAGCTCTTAATCGATTTATATCCAAAAGCACGGAAAAATGTCTTCCATTTTTTCAACTCTTAAAGAAAAACACAGAGTATAAATGGGACAGAAACTGCGAAGACGCTTTTCAAAGTGTTAAACAATACCTGGGACAACCTCCCGTCTTAGTCAGCCCTTCCACTCAAGAAACCCTATATTTATACATGGCTGTTACGACAACGGCGGTAAGTGCCGTTCTGATGGTCAATCGAAATTCCATTCAGAAACCCATTTACTATGTTAGTCAATCATTGACGGGAGCTCAACAGCGATACCCTGATTTAGACAAAGCTGCTTTCACTCTGAGGATGGCGGCCAGAAAATTGCGCCATTACTTTAGTGGACACACCATCGTTGTTATCACTTCATATCCCTTGAAAAAAGTGCTAGGCAAGCCCGAAACATCTGGAAGATTGTCACAAATCGCGATTGAATTAAGTGAATTCGAAATCCAATATCAATCACCCACAGCGATTAAAGGCCAAGCTGTCGCCGAATTTGTAGCTGAATGGATGGAAATGCCGCAAGTGGAAGTTGCCACAATCGAAGGAACTCTACCCCCATTATGGAAGGTGCATGTTGACGGATCAAGCAATTCTAAAGGAGCAGGTGTTGGAATTGTCATTTTTACACCAACTGGGGATATGATCGAACAATGTATTCGATTAAATTTTCAAGTAACCAACAACGTCGCTGAATATGAAGCAGTCCTTTTGGCAGTCCGACAGTTGAATAATTTGGGAGCAAGAAAGGTGATTATGAGCAGTGATTCTCGGTTAATTGTGAACCAAGTTAACAATGTTTTTGATGCTAAAGAAGAACGAATGGTGCGATATTTAAAATTAGTTCAAGAAGAAATCTCTAAAATAGAAGATTTTGTTTTGATCCAAGTACCACGCAGTAATAACAATCACGCCGACTCTCTAGCCAGTTTGGCCTCGGCTGTGGTGGCCAATACGAAGAGAACAATCCTTGTCACATGTCTTACTTTGCCGAGCATATCCTTCGAGAAAAAAGTGCATGACAGTTTGGCGATTGGAAATAATGTGGAAGAAACATGGATCACTCCTTATGAGCGTTATTTGAAACAAGGGATTCTACCTCAAGACAAAGAAGAAGCACGCAAACTGAGGACTAAGTCTCAAAGTTACGTATTATATGAGGATTCTTTGTATAGAAAGAATAATGGAGGTCCCTGGTTGAAATGCCTAGACGGTGCTAATGCCCAGTTAGTTATTGCTGAGTTACATGAAGGACATTGCGGGGCCCACACGGGCGGAACAACTTTAGCCCAACGAATCATACGACAAGGTTACTACTGGCCAACTTTAAGAAAGGATTGTATGGTTTATTCCCAACAATGTGATCGTTGCCAAAAGTACGCTAGTTTGACACACAAACCAACTAGCGAATTAAAGTCAATTGTTAGTCCATGGCCTTTTCAAAAATGGGGACTGGACATTGTAGGTCCCCTGTCGGTCGCTTTGGCTCAAAAAAGGTTTCTGATTGTAGCCACGGATTACTTCTCGAAATGGGTTGAAGCCGAACCACTGGCAAGAATTCAAGAAAGGGACGTCCTGGGTTTTGTTTGGAAGAACATTGTGTGCCGTTTTGGTCTACCAAGAGAGTTGGTGACAGATAATGGGAAACAATTCACAGGTCAGAAGGTCATCACCTTTTGTAACGATTTACACATCAAGCTCTCTCATTCCACTCCGTATCGACCACAAGCAAATGGCCAAGCCGAATCCTTAAATAAAATTTTGATCAACATCTTGAAGAAAAGACTGGAAGGAGCGAAAGGAAAGTGGATTGACGAATTGCCTGGTGTATTATGGGCGACACGAACAACACCAAGATCAGCCACAGGACAAACCCCCTTCTCTTTGGTATATGGCACTGAAGCTGTTATACCGTCCGAATTACAAGAACCAACCTTACGGTCGAAGTTGTCATACGAAGAGCATGATGATCTGAGAAAGGTGGACCTCACACTATCGGAAGAATTGAGAGAATCAGCGTTGGTTAGAATTGAAGCTCAGAAGAGATTGATCCAGAGAACTTACAATAAAAATGTCAAAACCAAAATTTTTAGTATCGGACAATGGGTGTTACGTAAAGTAGTCGGAAACAAAGTACAAGCTGAACATGGCAAGTTCGCAGCCACTTGGGAAGGACCCTACGAAATCATCAATGTCACTCCAGGGGGAGCCTACAACATCCAATCGAGGGGGGGCGAGCCAGAACCTTTAAGCTGGAATGCTGAGCAGCTTAAATTATATAACTTTTGAACAAGGTACCTTATGCGTTAAAAATTTTGTAAATTTGTTTTTTTTATTTTCCCCTTTTGTTCTGTTTGTTTGTTTGTTTATAAATTACCAAAATGTAAGACGTTTATTTTATTACCCTTACCAGATGATATCGCAAATTACATTGCGAAGAGTTCCCAAATGGAGAACCTATTTCTAGAGGTTCAACATAATGACGACAGACTCAGATCGGTCATTTGTCCCTCATCACGAATTACATCGCGAAGAGTTCCCAAATGGAGAACCTATTTCTAGAGGATCAACATAATGACGACAGACTCAGATCGGTCATTTGTCCCTCATCACGAATAAAATAACGTGATATCGCGAATTACATCGCGAAGAGTTCCCAAATGGAGAACCTATTTCTAGAGGATCAACATAATGACGACAGACTCAGATCGGTCATTTGTCCCTCATCACGAATAAAATAACGTGATATCGCGAATTACATCGCAAAGAGTTCCCAAATGGAGAACCTATTTCTAGAGGATCAACATAATGACGACAGACTCAGATCGGTCATTTGTCCCTCATCACGAATAAAATAACGTGATATCGCGAATTACATCGCGAAGAGTTCCCAAATGGAGAACCTATTCCTAGAGGATCAACATAATGACAACAGACTCAGATCGGTTATTTGTCCCTCATCACGAATAAAATAAATGTTTCAAATTACATCGCAAAGAGTCGGGCATTAAGATCAACGTAAATCAAACTCATAAATGTACTCGAAGTAACTTAAATATAAAGGATGCATACACGTTAAAGCATATCTTGCCGTACAAATTACAAGTTTGGATTGTTTGCAGAAGGTAACGACTGATAATACAAAAATTTCCAATGTTCCACCTCCTGAGATAATTTTTTCTTGTCTTCCTCAAGAATAGCATTCTTTTGCTTCAAAACATTATAC
Organism: Elaeagnus macrophylla; assembly: GCA_029378325.1. Lineage (NCBI taxonomy): Eukaryota > Viridiplantae > Streptophyta > Magnoliopsida > Rosales > Elaeagnaceae > Elaeagnus > Elaeagnus macrophylla. Next base: position 10,198,642 of record CM055649.1, on the reverse strand, counting down.
TCCACCAAGATTTGATCCTTTGACGCAATCAGGTCTCGATTTTCTGCAAACGTCATATCCTTAAGTTGACGAAGTTTCTCTACATCCTCAACCACTTCATCAAACTCTTTAGCAGTCTCATAGTACAACTGCATTTTTTTGTCATAATCTTTTTTCAACGCTAAAGCTGAATCATACAGGTCGGACGCTTCCCTCTCACTATCAAATGTCAGTGAGATAGCCTAAAAAAAAAAAACACGAGGTGAAGTGAAAACGTTAAGTAATGCATGTATGATGTAAATAAGACTGACAAGATGTGAAGTAAAAGACACGACGTGAAGTGAAAACGTTAAGTGATGCATGTATGATGTGAATAAGACTGATAAGGGATGCATGTACGATGTAAAATAGGATATCGAATGTGAAGTAAAAGACACGACGTGAAGTGAAAACGTTAAGTGATGCATGTATGATGTGAATAAGACTGATAAGGGACGCATGTACGATGTAAAATAGGATATCGAATGTGAAGTAAAGACACGAGGTAAAGTGATGTACAAAAGCAATACAGGTAACGTGTGTACGATGTATAGACAAGTGATGCGTGCTAAAATTTCACCTCGAGCATACGACGACTTGCCATCTGCCAAAGAGACCCATTCTCCTTTCTCTTGCTTTCAGCAATGGCAATACGATCTTCTTCATGACCCAAATGGTGGTACAGGTCATCCTGTGCCGACCTATTTCCAAATAATCCAGTCTCAAAAAGCTGTGGGAGATGCGTATCCCTACAAACTGGACAAGGGACTCCATCATCTGATTCCGAGGACATTACATAAATCGAGCGATCTTTAATCGCCTCATCCTTGAGATCAGAATCCTCAGGTGGGTAAGCTTGACTTCGTAGAAGATTTCCTTCCACGTCGCCCAAACTATCATTGTCAAAGGACCTAAGGATGTCCCTGACATCAACCTGAGAGAAATCCATACGATCTTAAAACACTCTAAAATAAGATCTACTTTTCTCACTTCAGAACTAAAATTCTCTAAAATATACTCGCAAAATAAAAAACAAGTGTTATAGGTTAAACCTATCGTTCTATATATATATATACACAACCCTACCCTACCCTAAAAAAAAAAAAAAAAATTATATATATATATAAATACGTGTATATATGTAAATAAGTATATATGTGTATATATAAATACATATGTATACTTAAAATAACAATAAATGTATAAATAAACTCCAAAAATTTATACACAACTCCAACCACAACAATCTAAAGTTAAAAACCTTTTCCATTCCATCTTTAATAAAATGTTTACATCATGGTCAGAACAGACGAGGTTACAAAAATTAATCTCCCAAGGGAGACAAAAGAACTCAAAACACTGTAACCCTCGAACTCTACTTCTGAGGAGACGAGGTTGTATCATCGTGAACATCTTGTGCCCCAGCCACGCTCTGAATAGGAGAGTTACTCTTTTCCTTTGGCTGAGACGAGCTTCCACCTATTTGCATAGCTCGTACTAGACTTGAAAAGGCACTAGTCAAACCTAACTTTGACGCTTGAATTTTTAAATTTGACATCAGCCACGACACCCCTTCACGATAGCCTCGAGTACAATCTTCTTTCAGTTTGACCACCAAGTCACGAAGAGAATTCACCTCGGCACGAAGTAAGTTCACCTCGTCTCGAAGCTTCGCCGTTTCTTCCCTCGAAGCTTTCAGTTCCTCCTCAGCATTGTCAGCTCGGGCTGTTTGATCCATTGCTGCGTTCCCGGCTATTTTTAATTTCTCTACCCGATCTAAAAGCTCAGTCCCTAGGTCGTTTATCTTCAGACGAAGACGACCTATTGTATTATCCTTCTGGTTGATAGCCTGTTCGTACTCAGACAGTAGAGACTCCGCCTCTTGCGTCCTCTGGCGATAAGCCTGGTTTGCGATCTCCCCCTCGCGCACGATCGATAAAGCCTACAAGCACAGAAACATTTATTACAATCTATTTTGAACATTTCCAAAACAAAACACATCGTACGAAGATATTACCTCCATCAATCTTTGAGCAACCATTTCCCCATGGGTCAGCCCTTCTTCTTTGCAAGCTGATTGGACACGAGCTCTTTCTCCAGCACTACCAAAATGCTGGTAGAGGTCGAGCTGTAAGTCTTTTTTCCCAAAAATCCCCTCGTCGAAGTAGGTTACTGGGGTGTTCACGTACTTGATGTTTTTCAAAAAGACATCGCTGAATTCCACTGACTCAGGATTCAAGACACGAACTGGAGAAGACACTTCTTCAGTTTGTATTGCCTTCATTTTTCTTTTTCTGGAGGGTTGGGGATCGGACTTCGTCTGTGACGAACTGGCCTGAAAGAGAGATTTATCTACCTCGGTTGAAAGCCCAAGGTCGCTCTCAATTCCAGCTCGTACCTCACGAGCCTGAGTACTTTTCTCCACCTCGACATCAACCAACAAGTCCGAGCAGTCAACTCCAGAGTAGTCCATACCTGCAACAAACAATATTCAAAATTAGTACAATTGATTTAAAGATCGTAAAAGGTACCTCGGCGTTCACAAAACATACGACCTTTTCGTCGTATAACTACACTGCTCCAGACACCTGACTCCATCAATTTTTTCGGTGTCAGTATACTCCTGAATGAGTGGTACTCGGAGTTCTTTAATTTGATCCTTCGAAGTTTGTCTCTCTCCTCGGACGTCAGTCTATAAAGGACCTTGTCCCCCTTTGGAAGATCGTTCACAAAATTATGGTTCCAGTTAGCTCGGACAGTGCGGCCCCTATCCAACTCCCATAAATCACCTCGTATGAGGAAGTACTTATCCTTCCAGGAATGTTGACTATCAGGAAGGTTCAAGATCAGCCCCTTTTGTTGAATAGGAGATATGTACGATCTCCCTATGTCCTTTCCGTTCTTCTTCACGGTGTACATCGAACGAATTAATTTTTCCTCAATCTCCAAATTCAGCTCCCCACTAAGAACTGCGAGACACAACAGAATCCTCCAGCCATTAGGATTAAGTTGAGCAGGGCAAATGTCGTACATACCAAGGAACCTGGTGACGATACGAGGTGCTGGAAACCGAAGTCCTATCTTCAAAGCCTCTTCGTGAAGCACATACCATCCCTCTGGAGGATTGTCATTATCACGCAAATGAGAAGGAACTAACTGTAGATCGATCTCAGGAGGAATATGATACACCGACCTTATCCTCCCCAGGTCGGATACCGCCAGTTTACTTGGAAGCTTTGAGATCGTATCCCTACGACTCTTGGGTGGCCCCCGTTTCTTTTCTGGTAGCTTCGTACCAGATTTTTTCCTTCTCGGCTCTTTAGCTTTTACATTGGGGAGGTTAATCTTTGGTGGAGGACCCAATGAAGACGACCCAACATGTGCTGAGGTAGAGGCATATTCACCGGTAACTGGAAGAGCTAGGACCCTTTCCTTTCTTAGGACCGCTTGCTCTAGAACTTCCTTCCCCACCGACGAAGTACCCCTCTCTTCTGTATTTTGATCCTTCGATGCCAACGATGCACGACCTGAAGGAAAAATCACTTCTGCATGTTTCCCTGATTGATCTGTACTAATCTTAAAAGTAATTTTCCTCGATCTTTCCGGTTCGGATACCTTGGGAGATGGCCCAACTTCTTCTGAACGCTCCGAAGTTATGACCTCTTTTGGGGGGTTTACTTCGGATGACACTATTTCTTCGTTTGAAGTCATACTCAAAGTAGAAAACCTAAGACTAGAAACGACAAAGCAAAATCGAGATCGAACAAAATTTTACCTGTAAAATTCCAAAGTGAAAAAAGCTCCTGGCTGGAAAAAGGACCAGTTCGCCAAGAAAGACGACCTTGTTCTCCAATATATCACGAACTGATTTTCCTTTCGGACACACTCACGATGTTGTTCTCCACGGATACGATCTTGTTTTCTCTGTTTTTAATTTCTCGAAAAACTTTAACAAAAATGATTTAAGGTACTTTCCTCAAAGTTAGAAACCCCTTCTTATAACCTACAATTCGGAACGTTGCTATCTCGGGAAGTGGAAGAGACTAATAGTGAAATTTTAAATAAAAATGTTTTAAGAGAACAATTACCACCAATAAATTCTTTAAATGTGATAATAAATATGATTACAGGAAGATTATGGAAATAAAGTATCTCTGAAGAACATTCTTTCACTTCGTCTCGAAGTTCAAGAATGGGGGACTTGATGTTAGAATACAAAGTCGTCCCTAGTATCTTTGAAGAAAACATTCAAATGGAGCAAAGAAACCCTAGCATTGTCATTCAAAGTGTAAGGACCTCGTATGGACGAAGTAGTGTAAGGACCTCGTATGGACGAAGTAGTGTAAGGACCTCGTATGGACGAAGTAATTATCTGGCCTCCTACCTAATGACAGGTTCCATCCTTACGAAGTGATCCAGCATCGTCCTCGCCACCTAAAGGAACAAACAAGACGTCGCACTTGGTATTCCGAACTGCCTCATACTCATGAGGTCGTCCATCATCATGCAGTTAACTTTACGACGTCGTATGTACGAAGTGGAACACCATCAACTTAAGTACTCCCACATTCTCAGCTAGTCACCATCATTGACGCGACCTCTGACAGAATCTGACATGTTTAGCGCCAGTCTGCATACCTATTAAAGGGGGACAACTGTAAACCCCCTTTTTGTCTATATATATGTATTTAGATTTATTATTAGAGAGATCTAAACCAGAACAAGTTATTCTAGTGATTTTTAGTGTGAGAAAATTCTTAAAACAAACATCAACCAATTTTTGATCAAAGATAAAGAAAAACTAAAATATCAACAACAGTTACAAAACCTTTAAATCCATTTGTTAAAAATTCTGAATGTACGTTGAGTTTTTCGAATTTCATGTTTTAAAAAAAATTGAGTTTTGATTATGCATCTGCACATAGACGGATCCAAGAAATTTTTTTTAGGAGAACTAATATATATTAAAAAAATTCTTCTATAAAAAAATTTATTTATAATATCAAGATTTATAATTAACATTAAAAAAAAATATAACAAAAAAAATTATAAACTTAAAAAAAGCAAACAAAAAATTTATTTAAGTTGTTCCGACGATATTTTATAAAATTCATTAATTATTAAATAAGGTTCAACAAATCTAATAAAATAATAATCAACTGTTACGAAGAAAGATGAGTGCTAAATATATACAAATTTATACTTACATAGGCACTCAAATTAATAATTATATGATATTTATCGATTAAAAGTTTAAAAGTTATAATTTTTCAGAGTATATAACATACAATTATTGATTTGATTGTAAGTTTAAGTACAAATATTTTGAATATTTAATATTTTAAAAAAAATATATAGATAACTTTAATAATGTTTTAAAAAAAAAATACTAGACTTTGACTTTATGCAGCAGAAGCAAGACACATACTAAAGAACATAATTACATAGTAGAAAAGGAGTAGAGTTGCGGACAATATAATACCAAAAAATGATATATTAGTCTAAGTTTATTTATAGAATTTTTGTGATAAATAATATATTATGCTTTACAAAAATATTAGTAATATTTATTAAAAATAAAAATCTCAAAAAGACTATATCGAACATGAGTTCGTCATTAAATATAATTTTTTACTTATTCATAAAGGTGACATTACCAACAATATTCTTTTTTATATAACTAATTCCTTTAATTTTATATATTAAAAAAAAAATCTCAAAAAGGTGTCCGGGCTAAACCACGGTACAACCTATCTGTAAGTTCGTCTCTGCACCTGCATGACTATGTTGTGCATATAGATGTCAAATGAGTTGGGCTGATTTAGCTTGCTCAAGCTAAGCTCATTTTATTTTTAAATTAGTAAAATTGGATATCTCATTTATTTATTTATTAATTTTATTTAAATTATTTTAAAATATTTAACTAATCATTGAAATATAAAAAGCTCATTTTATCTTACATTCCACAAACAATTACATGACTTTTAATAATATCATATAAGCTACTTCTTTTTATTTAATAACTTAAACTTTTTTTAACAAATAATACGCTTTTTAAATAACATTAGATGAGTATTTTTAATAACTAAAGTTATATATATATATATATATATATATATATATAATAAAAACCTCATTCTAAATAAACAACATATAGATTTTTTTAATAATATGACATTGACTTTTTTTAAAAAATAATATGCATAATCAAATAATCCTTTAGCAATTGAAAAGAAAAGTTGAATTCATTAAATATTAAAGTAGTGTTGAAAAAACTAATTAATAATTTTATACTATAATAAAATATGAAAATTTTTAAATAAAATGAGCATTATTTTTATACAAAAATTAAAATAACAAACCATAAATTTCATAAAACTTTGGCATATAGAGTTTTTTAATAGTATATGAAATTTATCATAAATTATTGTAAGTTAGTACTAATTATATTTAAAAAATAAGTCAATAATGTTCATTAGAATATGAACAATTCTTAATAGAATGAGCATAATTTTTTTTTATAGAAAAATTAAAATTACAAACCATAAAATTTATAAAAACTAGACTTTTAGTGGCATATGAAATAGTTCATAACATTTTGTGAGTTAGTACCGTTTATATTTCAAAAACGAGTCAAAAATAATTTATTAAATTTGAACAATCATTAGTAAAATGAGGATAATTTTCTATAGAAAACTTAAAATTACAAACCATAAATTTTTAGGAACTAAACTTTTAGAAATTTCTAGTGATATATGATATTATTCACAATATTTTGTAAGTTTGTACAATTTATACTTAAAAAATGAGTAAAAATCGTTTTACTGAATCTGAGTAATCATTAGTAAAATGAACTTAATTTTCTATAGAAAACTCGAAATCACAAATCATAAAATTTTTTAAAAACTAGACATTTATAAATTTATAATGTTATATAAAATAAATCATAATATTTTGAGAATTAGTACAGTTTATATTTCAAAAATATTCAATAGAATTTGAACAATATTCAATAAAATAAGTACTTATTTAGAAAACTCAAAATTTTAAAACATAACATTTCTTATAAAATAAACTCTTTAATATTTTCAATAATATATGAATTTAATTATAAATTATTATAAATTAAATTTAAATTAGGTCAATGATCATCTCTTTAACCTCAATTATATTTTGTATGTTTTTTAATATATTTGTCTTGAAATTTTAGATTTATTAAAAAATTCTAATGTAAATTTAGTTATATCTTCTTATATATTAAAAAAAAAATTGGTTGTTATTTTTTATATTTTTTATTTTGACTAATAATAATATTTTGTTATGTTTGTGGCAATAATTGATAATTATATTTTGATAACTACTTCATTTTCTTTGTTATTTTTAAATTATTAATTCAACATGTATTTGTCAAATGAGTTAGCGAACTTCTTACGAGCTAAGTGAGTTGATTTTTTTTAACATACGAGCTAATTTTAAATAAGATGAGTTTTTTTAAGTTATGAGCTAAGTGAGTTAAATTTTTTTAACTTACGAGCTAATTTTAAATGAGATGAGTTAGACTCAATAGCTCATTTGACATCTCTAGTGTGTAATGTGATTATACGATGTGATTAAAAAAAATGCATTGCAAAATTCATGAACTCAGTCTACATTTTTTGTGTGGAAAATCTCTCGCATGGATAGAAAATTTGCGTATTTTTACCGCAATATTCCTAGGGTGCTGACAGAGGTGGATATACATTTCGACGAGAAAGACACATGCTCCTTAACTTTTAACAAATTTTTTTTTAGATATAAATATATAATATATATGAAATATTAGATAAATTATATTTATAAAATGAAATTATGTTCTACTTAAATTTTAATTTTAAGTTTTTATCCGTAAAAAATTTACTATAAATTTAATAAATTGAATATATTTATACTTAAATGGTATTTAATTACATAACATTTTTTCATTATCTGCCGCTGGTTGTTGATGACTTTTTTGGCGCATTGCATATATACAAGCATGTAAAAGAATGTCATGAATGCTGGTCCAGCTTTAAACCAATTAGACAAGAATCCATGATATAAGGCTAAATTTGTATCTCAAATTATGCTAATTAGGTCTTGATATTTGTGTAATTACTTGACTTTTTTGAACAATTGCAGTATAAATGGGAAGCTTTCTCAAAGATAAAATGACCAGTATATCACTACCTCGTACGTTAAGATGAGATCAGCTTGATTTAAAAAAGAAAAAAAAAAAACAAATATAACAAACTCTGTTATATATAATTTATTTATTTATATTATTTTATTTTTAACCTCTAAAAAAATATTATTTTTATTATAACATAAAATAATATATATTTTCGTAAAAAAATATATATTATTTTAGGTCGTAAAAAAAAATTATTTATGAGATTAAAAATAAAATTTTATATATAAAATGAGCTATATTATGCAATTAAATCATATAACAATCCTAAAACTTATAAAAATAAAAATAACATTCTTAATATTAACTTAATTGTAACTCATATATTTATAATTCAAAATAATTATCTTATTTTTGTTATTATAATTTTAAGAAGTATTATTTTAAATAATTTTTTATTTTCGTTTTATTTATTTAGTTTAATTATATGTCATATCTTTTTTTACGCATAAAATTTTATTTTTAACTCCCTAAAAAAAATTATTTATTTTTTTATAACTTAAATAAATATATATTTTTTAATGTTGTAAAGAAATAAAAAAAATTAAAAATTAAAATAATTAAATAATTTAATTATTTATACATAAAAAAAAAAAAATGCAAACTAGGTATTGTTGTTGACATTGACAAGACGCGAACACAAAGTTGGAAAGAAAAAAAATTATCGATAGAGCTAATCACCTATTGTTATATATATATAATTTTCATAGTCCACACTAGGCTAAATTACTTTATAGGTAGTTTGGCCAAAAAAAAAATAAACTTTTTAGATATCCGGATTGTTATTTTTATACATGAAAGTACCTTACTTTTATGATATTTATCTATATTTATATTTTTATTTTATTTACACGTAAATATTATTTTAAAATTAAGACTTATCATATTAATTAATTAGTGTTAATTAATTGATAAAACATTTATTAAATTTTGACACTTGAAAAAATTAATTAACATGATAAAACTTAATTTCAAAAAAGCACTTATATATAAATAAAATAAAAATATGAGTACATTTTTATAAAAATAATAATTTGAATAAATGTAAATTTAAATACCTAAGTTGTTTAGCCTTATAAATACATAAAATACCTAAGTTATTTAAATTTTTTCTTGTGACACACGAACACAACACGAATCTGACTTTGTGACCTTTTATGGATTGAGATTAAAATCTTCACACATAAAATAGCACAACATAATTATAATTCTAAGTTCAATTCATTGTTCCATCTCAGTCCTCAGACCAAGAAGTCTGGCGTAGTGTGCATTTTCTCGGAACTGGGCTTTTGTACAATCCGATTATCCATGAAGCCTACAAAGGGGCTTGCTTTAAGTTCATTTTGGCACCCAAACACATTAACAAGAGGGGCTGGACTCTTATGTGGACATAATATAAACTTCTAACCCTAACATGCAAGTAAATGAACTGTATCATACAAACCATTTTATTCAAGTCGGTGATTGAGAGTCAATTCAGGACCATGTTATTGATTTACATTTATTAATAGTGTGAGCGTGACTAATAAAGTTAGGTCTAGATTGGTGTCTTGTGATTGTAGCATTGATAGAGTAAAAGAACAATCAATTGAATTATATATGATCAAATTGAGAGTATAATCCTTGCAATTCAAAAATATAATAATGTATTAGATTATCAATCTAAAACACCACATTTATAACAAACTTTTTTATGAGCCATGCTTATGGAAGCATGACTTGGAGAAAATTTCTATTTATTATTTTACATGAATACATTTACTTAAAATTTTAAGCAGAAATAGTCTTGTAATTACGGGTGAGTGACATATTAGTTCTTTAATTTTTTAGGTGGGTAGATTTAGTCCAATAATTAAAATAATTCATCTAATTAGTCCAAATTTCAACTTAATTAATTACATGCTTGGCATTTGATTGATTTTTTAAGGACACTTTAAGATTTCTAAATTTTGGGAGTTAAAAGAAAAAGAAAACATCAGGCTATGTTTCAAGCATGTGTATATCGATAGAAGGTCCCAAAGCAGGTTTCAACAACCCCATTTACCTTGCCATCCAAATCTATCTTCCACAACCCCTTTAAATCTTTTTGAGCAACAACATCATCTTCCAATAAGAAAATTTTATGCAATTCTGGATACATTTCCAACAAGTAGAACTTCAAATGATTTAACATTGACAACTGCCCGATGCTACTAAATTTCGTGTTGTTTGCTTCCTTGTTAGTGTTTTTGTCTGATTATAGCTAAGCTTCTGTAAATTGGCCAATTCAACTTGTTTAAGCAATGGTACATATGATGGATGCAAGAAACCAAAGTCCTTGACTACCTTGACCTCCACATGTGCACCACCTTAACTGGCCTCATCTTAAACTAAACTTTCATTGCTGCAATTGTCATCTTAATGGAAACCACATGGAAGACGTGTTTTCATGGTTATACAACATTTTCCACCATCGATTTTACCACTATTGACATTGCTTTATCTGAGAAAATTGTAAATGTTGGCTCTTGAATTTCTTCGGATGTGAAACTCTTTCAAAAACATTGCCTGAAGATTTTTCTTTTTTAACTCCCAAAATTTGGAAATCCTAAAATTTTCTTAGAAAATCAATCAAAGGCCAAGCATATGATTGATTAAGTTAAAATTCCAACAAAATTGCAAATTTTGGACTAATTGGACCATTTATTTTAGTTGTTGGACTAAATCTACCATCCTACAAGACTAATGTGTCACTTACTTATAGTTACAGGACAATTTTGACCAGAATCCCCATTTTAAGTGCTAATAATATCTTCTTGAAATTATCAAGGTATACCATTAAGTTCTATTTTATGTAAGTGCTAATAATATCTTCTTGAAATTGTCAAGGTACACCATTAAGTCATACACATGGCTCATACAAATGTTATTCCTTATTCACATGCTCTGACACCAAACCACATTAATGTATATGGTTGAAGTATAGAATTATTCCTGTGAATACTGCAGTGTAACCTGAAAATCATCAGATGAAGCGGAAAAGAGACGACTAGATCAAACTTTGAACATAAAGACTCAAATAACAATCCACAGTCTACTCAGGAAACACAGCTAGTCTTAAGTAATATGACAACCTATATACAGTCACAAATCCCACAAACTTAGCCCGTTTATGGTGGAAAATGAAATCAAAAGATGTTACATAAAAGAAAACTTCATAATCTATGTTATGATTCGATTAACCAAATAACACAAGGGAAACAGAAAAGAGAAAGAAAATGACGGATATGGATATCATATACAGCCATTAGTTACAAAATTACCTCACTTTAAGAAATGCCTTCTCAGATTGAGCTTCACATATAGGAATTCTGCAAAGAAATGATTCAGGTACAGAAATGAAGGAGGTCTCCATTTCTGACGATTCTAATCATTGCTTGTTATTTCCACCACGAGGCACTTTTATTTGGGTAACCACACACACCTAATGTCCATTCTTCCCTTTGGAGGAAAAGAATCTGCTAATTCCACGTGCATGCTTCTCCGGGGTTAGAGTAGATGACGAAGATGAGTAGCTCGATTTTGTTGGTCTGTGTTTTGGGTTCTTCGAATTGACTGGTGATTTCAAGGGGTTTCCAACAGCATCGGATGGACTGCATGGAGAACTGTATACATCAATGTGTGATTCTGTGCTGACTCTGTGTGCATTGACAGAAGTGGCAGTATCCATATCAGCCAAATCAGACTCTTGCAATTTCAACCCGGTACTGGAAGGTTTGTCCTCGGGTAAGCCTTGATCCCTCTGTTGAGATCCTGCAATCTCTGATTGAGGACGCAAAGCATTCAACTGCTTGCCTAGAAGAAATATTGTTTCTTGACACTCAGCTAGCTTTTCTGCAGCAGCTTCCAATTCTTTATCCTGTTCAAACATAAAAAAAATAGTCATCATTGAATTCCTAATTCATGCTGAGGACAAAAACCTCAAATGACAGAGAAAAGAAATGAAGTTATAGACACAAGCTGTGTCAGAATCTAGAGGCAAGTGTTTCCAATAAATTTTTATTAGAAAAATACATGTTTTAATATTCAAACGCCTAATTTCTGTGCATATAATTTTGATGGTCTTAGATATTTTAATTATGTTTGTACTAATTCAACTTTAGAATATAAACATAAGCATATTAACCTCACCTGCTTTGTCTGTTCATTATCAGCTGCTGAAGAACTAACACAACACTCATTCCTGACACAATTAAGAAAAGCATTAGTTAAAAAAAAACTAATAACAGAGCCATTCCAGGTCTTACGTGCAGAAGATGATAAATTATTGAACCTAGATATAAGCAGATAAGTTCTAAAAAACTACAATGCACATTGGATTATGACCAGAAAAAAAATACGAACAATTGATTGGCAGATTAATATGGAAATGATAGGCATCAAGTTCTAACTCATTAAGTTTGTTGCTAACCTTTGCAACTGCTCTTCAAGTTCTTTACATCTGGTCAAAGCGTCTTCATGACTGCTTTTTTCATCTTGAAGCTCATTTTCAACAGTTTCCATCTTAGCTCTTAAAACGTTCAACTCTGTTTCTAACTCCTGAGCCCTTTTCTCAAGTGACCTATATGATTCAGCCATACATTTCAGTTGCGTCTCAGCTAAGCTGTTTGTCTTTTCAGCAGAAGCCAACTTTGATTTAGCTTCAGCAAGAAGCTGCTCAGTTTGATGCAACTGAGAATTGGTTATTTCGAGGCTTTCTGTGCAACTTGCTAGATCCTTTGCAAGGCTATCTTTCTCTGATTTTAGTTGTTGAAACTCTTCCAATGAGAATTTTCCTGACGCAGTATTAGAGCTATATCCCAACACTACATTTCCATCGTCAGGAACCTCGGGGTCAGAAGTAGGACTAGTCATATGGTCACAACCATTTTGATAACTTTCGCGTGATGAATTCTTCTGTACATCCTTATTCTCAGGTAGTGCAACCTTGTCAATGCAATCAGGACTGCTAGTTTCTAATTCAACTCCTTTGAAGCCCATAATATTAAATCTCAGTTCACTGGCTTTTGTTAAAACCTGGGAGAGCTCAACAACAAAATCAGCCAAGCTCAAGCTGCTGCATTTGAATTTGCTAAAGGAGGTAGAGAATTCCTCAATCTGTTGGCTAAAACCACTGTCATCAGGAAATATGCCATGGACCCCATTAGATTCTTTGTTCAAGAACAATACAAAGTCATGAATACTAGAGATAGCAGCTTCCAAATCTTCAGTAATTATGTATACATTTGCTTCAGGGGACTGGCACGAAGAAATATCCTTCTCTGTGGTTAAGCTGGCATCTTCTAGATTATCTTGTCTGTCATAATTGGCATTGGAACAATGCACATCCTCAGTAATGCAACTTGCTGTGTCTTGTTTCAGAGTATCATATGTTTCCTGAACAGCATGTTTTATTTCCTCCAAAATCTGTCCCAAATTCATTTGCTTAGAAGAAGAATCGAACAGTGTAGATATTCTTGATTGCAGCTTCATCTGTGGCAACTGGTCTGCATCAGATCCTGGACTAGACTTTGATGATTTCACTATAGAAGATGAAATATGATTTGACACATTTGAGTTATTGTGCTCTTTTGACAGGCTTCCATTGCTCGTAGCAACACCTGAACCATCATGGTTAATTGCATCGTGTACTTTAGCATTAGAAGATTTTGAAACAGAGGTGCCTCCATTAGAATCATTTGACATACAAGCCAATTTCTCCATTTCAAGAAAATCTTCCATAAGATTCAAATGATTAGAGTTCTCAACCTTGCTTGGCTCATCATTATTTCTCTCCTTTTTGAAATGAGATAGCTCAGAGACCACTCCTGTAGCCCAAGACTCAGCACAGCTCTTATCATCGTCAAGTCCATCCTCAGAAAAGGAAGTCAAGCTTGGTGGACTGCTTGCATGCTGACTGAGTGAACCTTCGATAGGAAGATGAGCAATGGATTTCGGGGAACTGCTTTGATGATTGCTGATATGAAGTTGTGCTTCAAAATTCTGAAGCTTGCTGGCTGTCTTAGCACACATACTTCTTGTGGCCTGCAATTCACCGTTTCGCTTTGCCAAAGCTTCTTTCAGCATCTTTGTCTCTTCTTCCATTGCTAGTAACCGTTCTGTGAGAAATTCATTTTCCTTCTGATATTTCTGTACATTGTCAAGAGAAAACTCAGTTAACGGAGACAAATTTGGACTGGAAGGCTTAGCAGGTGACCTTCTTAGTCGACTTTCGCCATAATCGCGGCCTAAACTATCAACCTCTAGCTTCATTTGAGCAAGTGCAGCAGGACCAGGAAGCTTCTTTCGCACAAGACCACGCAACCTTTGGCATTCTGCTTCTAGTTTAGCTATTTTCTTGACTCCATCCATGTGCTGCTTATTTGCTGCATCTGCAGATCTCATACACATGTTTTTTTCTTCATTACGGATTTCTAGCTCCTTGGAAAGTACATGGAGTTCATATTTGAAAGAATTTATTTCCCTTTCACAGGATTCAATGTTGCTCTTCAAAAGCTCAATTTCTGCCTCAGCTTGTGATTTGTCTTCGTTTATCTTGATCAACATGTTTGAGCGGTCTTGCAAAGACCTTGAAAGAGCAGCATTTTCAGCTGCAGAATGTAAGAGTTCTTGTTCTAAATTGGACATCTTTCCTTCGAGTTCAAGCTTCATTTTTTCGAACTGTTTAGTTTTGCTGAGTGCAAGATCCTGCATTTTCTGTTCATGTTCTTCCTTCAGATTTCGTATCTGTCGCATACACTCTTTCAGAGCACCATCCAGATGCGCAGCTCGATCATCTGCAGTGAGCTTTGAGAGTGTAACAGATTCCAGATGACCTTTTAATGCAACTGCTTCTGCTTCAGCTTTCTCCCATCCTGGAACAAAATTAATTCACAAATTCGAAAACTGGGGCCAACTTGAAAAGTACTGGAAGCAAGAAATTTATTCCTTCATGTACATTATCAAAATGAGATTAGCATCATACCTGAGACAGCTTCTTCAGCAACTTTGGCATGTTGTTTTACCAGAATGTCCTTGCTATTCATCTCTGAATTTGCTGCAGTGAGCTGCTCATTTAATTCATTAATTTGATCCTCCAATGACTGAACTTGTTCTTCATATGTCTCCACTTTATCCTCCAAACTTGTGAGATTTGAATATTGCTCCACGGAAATTTGAACATATTTTGGTTTCTTATAGTTATTCTGTTCATATTAAGAAGGAAAACCAGAACGGAAATTATTTAAGATTCATAATAATCCAAAGATAATAGGAAATAAAATTTTAAGAATATAGAAATATGAAAATATAAGCAGAAAACCTGACATAAATATACTCTTTACCAACTCCATAGAAATAAAATTGCCAGAGCAACAAACAGATGAAAGGCTAAGTTGATTTATAGGAAAATTAGCAAAAATGAGAGAGTACGACATGATAACTTGCACTACACAGAAAATTAAGATACATGGTTTAATGGGATTAATTTAACACAAAAATTGGGCCTACATCAGTCCAAACATTTCTCATCCTTTCTATTTATGCATTTTCTTTAATGAATCATGATTGAAGTGGACATAGCAGCATGAAACATGATGATTGAATTTGGGATTGGTAATGCACTGCATGATTTGAAACTGAAGAAATATGAAGCGGAAAAATAGGAAAATCGGACCAAAACGAGTTTAGAGTATTATGTTCGTTACTTAACACAGATATGAAACAAACCTCATTCTGGGTTCCATTTGAAGCCAATGCCGCAGCAGCTGCATCTGCTGCCACAGCTGCTTTTCCAGCAGCCTTGTCGGATGATTTTTTTTTCCAGGGCCAGCTCCGTCTGTCCATATTACACTGAGATTTGCAAATATGTAATTCATAATGAGAATCCAACATCATAGAAAAAGCATCAAAATAAACTATTAAAAATAATTGATTATAATATGTACCCTAGTCGTCAATTTGATAATCAAATAAACAATTGAACTTGTTTATGCGTTCAATAGTTGGTCAATGAGGCTAATTTTAATGCCCTAAGAACATGTCAAGCCGATCTCAGTAACCAGTCCTCCAAAGTCCACGTTAATCAAAAGAAAGTAAAATGGAGAAACAATGATTTCAATGCATATAAGGTTAAGAACAATGAAATTAAGAGAGTATTGCCTTTATCTACTATTAGCACCAACAAAACTGTAATAAAAAGTTCAAAAGAAACAGGACATATACATTCTGTTTTTGCCACAAGGAAGAACTCAGGCTGATGACTCAAAAGGTGGATTAAAAAGGAGAAAAGAAAATTCCCCTTGCTTTCGCTATGCTTATCAATCATACACAGTATGGTAGGAAACAAGATAAAAACATGTAAAATGCACAAAATAAACTCACCCCTCTTGTCAATTATTTAACACGGGATGAAATATTCCATATTTATCTAAAACTCATAGGCTATAAGTCGGTGGCTCGATGCAGCCAAGACGATCATTGTTTTAAGCAATCAGCAACATTGAATGCAGTGGGCACTATGAGTAGGCCCATGATTTCAGAAAAAGTAAGCCTCAAGATCTAAGCACGTAGCTATTGATATCTGAAGATCCTAAAAGTTGAAGAATTTAATACGCGTAATAATACAAAAATTATACAAATTTAAAAAACTTTAACACTTGTTCAATCAAATATTAGATCCAATTTAATCAGACGAGAAATGAAAGAAAACTGTTGATGAATAGAGTAGAGACGCATACGGTTAAACCGCAGACAAAAGAGACACTGGTAGACTGATAACGTAAATTTTCAATATGTAAACTAAATGAGACTCCATTTTTAACTAGAAGAAGAAAAGAAAGACTTACTATAGTGGAATAATGCAAAAACGAAAAATAAATAGTTGCAGAATTTTCCAAAAAAAAAAAAAATTCCAAAAATGGTAAGAATTCAGAAGAGAACCATCACTGACAGATAGAGATGAAAATATATCTCCAAATGGACTAGCCAAAGCCTCAAAGTAAATTCAGAGCTCGTTTTCACAAACCAGCTATAAACACAAAACTGTTCCTTCTTTCTATTTTCCGCTTAAATAAATTCATTATTTACTCATCAGATGAACAACTCCGAGGAACGAAGGGAATAAATATTGAGAAACGCCAAATGCCGATGAAATCAACTCACCAGAAGAAATGCAGCTCCGATAAAGAGAGTGGCACTGGGTGGAACTTTGAGAAAGGGAATGATACCTGTGCGAGTTTTGGAGCTAAAAGATCCGATACTCGGATTTCGTGAGAAGAAAGTTTCGGAATTCCGAAAAAGAAGAGAAAGAGAGAGAGAGGAATGTGGACAAAGAGGAGCGGGGAGCTGGTGGTGGTAGTGGAGGTGAGATGATGGTGTGTGAGAGGCTGGAAGTGAAAATATTCGGACTCAACGTGTCACTTAAAAGGCCAGGACGTTAGAAAAAGCTTTCTGAAAAAGAGAGCCTATTTATTAATTTTGAGTAAATGATTGATGATTTCATATTTTGTGCGAATAAAAAGTAATAGTACAATACAAGTATTTACCTAGGAGCATGATTTGTGGTGTGTACTGTACCTTCCTATTTTCAGGTATTTTTTTTTTTTTTGACAAAAATAAAACAATTTAAGTATTCAATAATTAATTAAAAATATTAGTTTTAAACCTTAGCTATAATAAAAATATCGCTAATGTTTAGTCATGAATATTTATTTATTCATTCATTTTTTTAATAAAATTAATTTTTTATAATATTTTTAATTGTTAACTTTTTAAGAAAAATAATTAAAATAATATAAATATTAAACTAAATGTTAAAAATATTGAGAGAATTTTTATTATCTATACCAAACATTAAAAGCATAAAAAAATTACTTATGCGGAGTAATTAATAACATCTTTCTTAGAAAACAATTCCACCTTTGAGAAAGGACAAATTATGATTTTGTATTTACTGTTTGCAATATAGATAGTAGTCGCTATTTTTAAAGAACTTTTTTTTTTTTAGTTTCAAAGTAATTTAATATTCTAATATTTTTAAAAATAAAAATATTATTTTTGTATTAATATTTTATACTTTGAAAATAATATTATTCTTATTTTATTGTTGCTACAACAAAAATATATAAAATATTTATTTAACCTTATTATTAATTATATTTAACATGTAATAATTAATGAATTATGATTATAAAAATAATATTTTAAGTTATAATAATATCGTTACCCTATTATTTAAAGTTATAACGATTATTTTTATTATTTTCATAACAAAATTATTTAAATTGCCTATTTCATAACTATTAATCAATTAATTAAACATTAATATAAGTATTATTAGATAAATCGTTATTAATGAGAACTAATTTCAACACTAAGTATTACTATCCGAAATTAAAAATGATATAAATTTATCTAATTTGTGAGATAAAATTGAAAAATATGGCCTTTGGCAAGTGAATTTCCTTCCTTCCATTTGAGTATGATCAGAATTTCTTTTAGCTTCTTCGATATTTGTTAATAGCCAAATTGGAATTTTCAATTACGTCTATTTGGAATGAGCTGTCAATTTAAAATTTTTTTTTGTTAGCTACTCCTACTCGTGAGCAATAAAAATATTTATTATTATTATTATTATTTAATATATATAATAATTTATATAATATAATTTAATTTATATTTTTTAATAAATGGTTCCACATTTATTTATTTTTTATATTTAATAAATAATTAATATATATAATAATTTGATGGCTGAAAAATGAAATATTACCATTGACTATTTGGACCACCGTCAATTAGTTGTTACAGCTCATACGTTTAGTGCGTCTTCTCTTTGTTTACGGCTAATAAAAGCCTTACTCTGGCACTACTTTAAACCTTTTAGACATCTGTGATCTGACTCTTCTGCCATTATTAAATAAATATTTTTTACAACTTAACTTGAAGTTCCCTTTGAACAAAAAAACAAATATTTAACTTGAATAACTTTTGCAGAATTACGGTTTATTCTCTATATTTTTAAATAGTTTATTTAGTATTGTACGTTAGAAAAAGGATTTGAAAATTTACTAATTATAATTAAAAAATATAATTTTTTTTAAATTTGTT
This sequence comes from Elaeagnus macrophylla, assembly GCA_029378325.1. Classification (NCBI taxonomy): domain Eukaryota; kingdom Viridiplantae; phylum Streptophyta; class Magnoliopsida; order Rosales; family Elaeagnaceae; genus Elaeagnus; species Elaeagnus macrophylla. The sequence goes on along the minus strand of CM055649.1, from coordinate 10,179,291 downwards.
AATAAAATATAAGAAATTTAATAATTATTAAAAAAATTACTAAAAAATTAAAAAATTTATAAATTTAGCTACGTGGCAAGCAATGAGTGATGTTATATAAATAAAATTTTGACAATTTTAATACTTTTAAAATTTTAGTATTTTTTTTTTAATAATTATTGGACTTTTAATATTTTATTTAAAAGTTAGTAAGTTTTTGCATTATTTAGTTATATTTAGTAAAGTTTTATTATCTTTAATCTTGTCCATAAGAAAAAAAGGTATATTTTAGTTATAAATATATGATTAAAACACACTTTTAAAACTAAAAATAATTACTAAAATGCATTTTTATAAATTTAGAAGACTAATAATTAGATAAAAGGTATGAGATTTATTGTCAAAAGTTATGTCATTGTTTGTGCCACTCATTCTAATCCGAGAAATGCTTTTTTTTTTTTATTCTTATTCGCTACGATATTTATTATATAATATAAAAAATAATATAAATTTATATATCATCATATAATTAATTTATTATTATTAAAGTCTTATAAAAATATTAATATCTCACATTTTTAATTTAATATCTAATTTAATACAAACACTATATATATATATATAATCACATTTTTAATTTAACATCTAATTCAATACTAACACATTTTATATATATATATATATATATATATATATATATATATATTTAATGTAATAATTCTCGCATTTTCCTTTGGACTCAATACATATATCCCTCGGATTCATAGATAATTTAATAATTTAATTAATTTTATTTTAAAATTTTAAAAAATATATATATTTTTACATTATGATATATTTTTTTGACAAAAAAAAATATTTTTACCTTACAAAAATATAAAAAAATAATATAAGTATACCAACGAAAAGAAGGTTAAATATCAAACTCAATATATAAAGTGAGTTATCAAATTACCCAAATCTTCAAATTTATGAAAGGTGCTTTTTTCAACTTCTACTAATTACTCTAAGTAAGTATCTTCGTTGGTATAACTATATTTGAACATTGTAAAGTTGAGTTATGTTGAAAATAACAATTTTGTATATCAATATTTTTATCTTTAGAGATATATTAGCTTAGAAGTGTGTTGTTGGGGGTATTAGGATAATATTGTATATTGAGAATTATTTAGGCAATAAATTTGTAGGTTTTTTATTTTATTTTATTTTATTTTAAATAAGAGTATTTGATTAATTTATAAATTTATATATGTGGTAGGTGTCTTGCGTTGAAATGTGGATCTTATAAGCTCTATATTTTATCTTAGGAATAAAAATTAGGGAAAATAACAAAACTAACACCCCCTAAAAATTATAATAACAAAACTAGCACCCCTGTGTTCAATTAAAATTGAACGACGATAATTTAGACTCGTTCAATATTGAACGTTCAATATTATCCGTTCAATTAGAATTGAATGACGACAATTAGACCTATTTAATATTGAACGTTCAATATTTTACGTTCAAATTGAATATTGAACGTTCAATATTAAACGTTCAATTTTAATTGAACACAGGGGTGCTAGTTTTGTTATTATAATTTTTAGGGGGTGCTATTTTTGGTAATTTCCCTAAAAATTATGGATAATTGTATTTCACATTTTTATGTTATTGCTTTCATAATAAGACATACATTGCATATTTAAATTTAATAATTAATTATATTATTATGTTATTATTGTTAAATAAAGTTGTTTTTAATAGTTTTTTTTTTATAGGTTTCTTTACTAGTTGTGACAATCTTAAATTATGACAATATTATTTAACAAGAAGACTACTAGGTGACATGTAAAACAATTCTGAAAAAAACAATATTTATAATGATTCTTAAAACTTAAAAATATAAAAATAGCATTTGTTGTGTTTAGTTCATAAATTTTTACTATAAAACAATTCCAATTCAATTTTTTCACTTAAACTTAAGTGAATTAGATTCGTTCAATATTAAACTCTAGTCATTTGAATATCGTTCAATATTATTATAGTTATAAATTTTATAAGTATTATTTAATATAATTTATCTATAAAAAAAATGTTATTGACATGTAATTATTTTTAAAGTACAAATTGTGTTAAAAAGATTTAGTGTTCCTCAACCAACAACTATTAACATTTGGACATTATTTATGATGAATTATTCATTGATCTAAGCCGTCTCACATGCCATTCTTATGTAGGGAATAAAGAAGGAGGGTTAAAAGTGGCTCACACATTTTCTTTATTTTATTATCAATAAATTATAATTTATTTAAACTAACACATTAATATCGGTCAAATAAGGCTATCCACGCAACAAGCGATCATGAGCTGGGAGGCCATTTCAATTTCTCATTCAAAACAAAAACTACGTAAAAAAAAAAAAAAGTAGTTTAAATAATATTAAGACTTAGCATGAATTTACATAAATTTTACTTTTATTTTGTCCAATAATATTAAGACATTTCATTTATGATATATAGCAATTTTAATATTAACAATTTAGCATACCATGCATATAATTAATTCATGCAATAGAATTATTTTAAGAAAATAAAATTGATATACCTAACTACAAAGTCAAAGGTAATCAGAGATATTAGCAATAGCCAATAGCCATTAACCACACAAAAAGAGTAATCAGAGAGAGGGTTTGTACTTTTTATCATCTGATGATACAATGTCGTTTTCAATCTTGAGTCTTGACATTCGTTGGTAGTGGTCCAATTACGATTAAAGGTAATTAACACATACTCAGAGGCTACTTGAAGATATACCTCTGACACGTATAGGTTGTTAATTTAGCAATTATATGCGAAATTGAATTTAGTACCATGTGTTATTTATTATATATTGAATTTAAGTTCTTGCATATATTATAAATATCTTTAATTTGTTTTGGTCTGGTTTCGATCAAATATCATGCGAATGAGCGCAGTAATATTTTGAAGAAAATGATACTACTAATGAGTGATGGTATTAAAATAGGTTTAATACATAAGATTCTTTCTTTCTATTAAAGCAAAGTATGTAACAAAGTGGAAGATTGAAGGAGAAGACAAAACTGATATCTAGTTTGGGGCATTTCAGATATATATATTCATGTTGATTAGATTTTGAAGGTATCCAAGAGAAGGGCATTTTTGATATTTGTGTGTGGAGTTTCCTTCAATGAGTTCAGGTGTCCCTTTCCTTTATATACGTTGGCAGAATAGTGCATCGCCTTCAATGACTAAAAGCTAAGTACTCACTACTTTCATTAACACAAATAAATGAATGAAGGTGAGTTAAAACACTATCTGACCAACAAAATCATTTTAATTTTTCTTATTTCTTTCGTACACATGCAATATATTTTTAAATATGCATAAAACATATATCTTTTATATTATAAGGAAAAAAAAAAAAAAGTGCACTGCACAAAAGTGAGTTAAAAATAAAATAGATTATGCCAAACTTTTTTAAATCTAAATAAGGCATGCGAAAAAACAAAGATATATATAAAATTAAAATTTTAATACGAGTCATAAAATCATTTTTAAACTTAGATACAAACTATTCGAGCACATGTAAATTAGTAAAATATTATGTAAGTGTAAAGTTATAAGAATTATGAGTATATATGAATTTCTTACCCAAAAAAATTAAATTAACGGAGTAGATATTGTCACTCATGATAATTTTTTTTTTGCTAAACTATTGTCCGGACGATCTATACTTTGAACATAGATTAATGTTAAACAATCATACATAGAAAATCTCAGGAGGGGAAAAAAAATACAGACAATCAAAAGAGCACGAGATTTGAAGTGAATCGCTATGAAAACAAGTTAAGGGTGTGTGAGTTGTTTTCTCTTTATTAATAAAAAAAAGGACCTTTAGAGCCCTTTAAAAAAAAAAAAAAAAAAAAAAAAAAAGGGCAGAAGAGAAGATGACATAAATGATGACCCATCAGCATTGACATAGAGACATAGAGACATAGCTAGAGTGGCAACACATGAGCAAATTTAAGGATATATATATGTACAACTAAAATGAATCATGATGGGACAGAGCCTAATATTTATGCAATTCTCAAACCTCATAAACTTCTAACATTAATATTATATCTTTTTAAACTTGATTTTTATTAATTTATCATTATTTTTATTATTATTTTTTTTTTTGTGTGTGTGAATATTTACTTATGTTTCACACGTAACCATATGTCCTAATTCCTAAATAATTTGTTTTGTATTTTACAGGCCCACATGTAACATGTTGCTTAGAAATAGCTAACTATTGGTTTAAGCGCGTGAAATGTTAACCAAATATATGGTTGGTTTCTCAAAACTCTAAATCCAATTAGATAAACTGTTTATCCATGAGCTATCACTGATCCTGACAATTAATTTTCTTACTTTTAACATAATTATATTATGTTAATTAAGAAAAATTATATATATATTTTTTTTTCAAAAAATATTAAACACCTAATTGATGTGATATAATTAACTTAACCACAGCTAAAAAGTTGAAAGTAATATTTGATTGTGTGATTTAAACTATGATTTGAAATAATAAAAAGAAGAATTTTACTATCAAACCCCTATAACCTCTTAGACATATATTAAAAATAATATAAATAAGTTCATGGTACTGTAACAGAATGGGGACTAGAATGTGGTAAAGTAGGAACAGATACAACTACTGTTTGATGAAGTTGAATGGTGAAATAGGCTGTATTATGAAAAGCCACCTTAGCTTACAATAAAGTCAAAATGTTAATTCCTTATGATTATGACCTCCCTTTAATAAATCCATACAATAAATAAAACATGGGCAGCTGGTCAGCAGTTCACTTCTATGTTTTTCCACTTTCATTAATTTAGAAAAATATTATATTATGTGATTTATTTAGTAATATGACTATGACACAAAGTCTTATCTTATTTCAAGTTTTTTTTTTTTTTATCCGTGCAAATTTTATTTTTATAAAAAATGATTAATACAATCTCAAAATATCACAGCTTATATAAATACAAATGAAATCATATATAGAAAGCATAAAACAATACTCTTAAGGGCGAAAAAAAATGGCAGCCAGTAATCGATCCATGATAAAAATCAAGAAAAGAACAAATTATGCGTCATTTCGCGTCAAAAATTAGACCAGATATTATTTAATACATAAATTATTATTCATAATACAACAAAAAAATCTTATTAATTATGCCAACGATATATATATATATATATCCTCTTTATCTCATTTATTTTAATCTAAACGACATAACTCAACTTAACTCATATTATACAATTTTTTTATTGTTATTGATTAATTTGAATTTAAAATTTACAAAATTGATCTATCATAAATTAGATTGATTGATTCTTAAAATTAAAGTTAAATTTTTTATAAGAACGATTTAACTTATATCTATAATATATTATATATTTTTTATTTAAATATAATAATTTTATTAAATAAAAAATATAAAAGTTTAATTAGTTCTTGAAAATTATTTCTCTAACTCTATTTAATTTCTTAGCAGTCATATACTCTTGTCAAATGAACACAAAGAAAAGTAGGAGACAAAAACAAATATAAAATTTTTCCAATTATAGGAAGAAGAAAAAAAAACACACAAAATAAAAAAATTTTATTCAATTGAATCCAATCAAAATCGAACGGTTAAGATTAGTTTTATTGGTTTTATTAGATGGAAGAGATTCTTATTCTTTTAATAATCAACATTATTAATTCAATTTTAACTATAATACAATCTAATACACCTATATCACTTACACACTTATTCAAGTATTATATTTTATATTATAAAAATGGAAAATTAATCACCTATTTATATCTATATTATTATACGGAAGTCTCATGCACGCTTATTAAGACACATGTATTTATTTTTAGGAAGGAAAAAAAAAAAAAACAAATATATATTTCTCTATTTTAAATATGATAACTTATAATCTTTTCTTCTAACTTATATTTTATACCAAATTTTAGATAAACACGATAAATAGTTGCATTATTTAAATAAATAAAAAAAACGCTTATTTGGTTTAAATTATTCTGCAAAGCATAATTTAAGCAATTAATTTTTTACCTAAAGGTATTGTTGTGATTGAGGTCGTAGGGGATTTATCTAGATAATATTAATTATTTATTATCTATATCTACACCAAAATTAATTATTTTGTTTATTATCGTGAATGTAAAAATATTTGATAAAGAACTTTCTTTTGTTTTCTTTTCACTGTTATATATTTATATATTACTCAATATATAATTTTTTAGTATTACCATAATTAGTCATTTGTAAGTTTTAAAAAATATGTCTACCGCTAAAGGTTATTATTAGTGCATATCAATAAAGTCTACAAGTTTGATTAAATATCATTAATTTACTCCAAAAATAATATTTTATTAACTATATATATGACAAAAACTCTTATCATTAATTCGCATAAATTTAGATAGTTTGATAAAAATGATTTTTAAATGTTCTTTTCAGACAAAATAAATGATTTAATTTCAAAGCCAAAAATCGTAATTCTCGAATGAGCAATTGAAAAAAATTCTAGGGCATCATCAGATTTAGAGCCTAACCTTCCATTTCTCCAACAGTTTATCATTCTGATCCTTTTTTTTTTTTTTTTCTCCCTCTAGGATACATAGGATACATACTAATATTATATCATCAAAAGTCATTATAAATACAAGTAGATGTACATTCCCCAAATTCAGTATTCTTTAAGATCAAATTGCTTAAGTTGATTAGGAGAATTCATATACCTGTTAATATTAAAATCTATAAAATATAATGAAGCCAAGTCTAACCATTTTTCAATGAAAAACCTTAATGAAGTTCTCCACAATTTTTAATTGTTGGTATATATGCAAGAAACTTGTTGGGAGGAAATTTTTTTTACCCTTTTCTCTATTTACTATTTTTTTTTTCTGTTTAAAAAAAATTATTTCTTTATTCATTTTTATTTATTTTTTGATGTCAAAATAAAAAACAAAATATGTGATATTTACTCTCAAACTATTTGTTTATTTGTTTATATAGTAGTAATTTTATTTTCTCCTCCTATGAATTTATTTTCTATTTTCATAAGAGGACGTCCAATGTGGTGGATGTAATACAACTATTTTATTTAATAACTTAAAGTAATTTAATTTATTTATGTAAAAATTAAATTCACTTGTCATGCACATATTTACAACTGGAATTATTAAATTTTGTATAAATTCAACATCATATTGTGAATTCTTAAATAAAATTCATGAGTATAATAAAATATATAAGTATACAAGTGTTTAAGTAATTTAGTCGTGTGTTTAAATAAGTTTCATTTTTAAACACATTGTTGGATAGTAATTTAATCAGGTACACGTGACGCCATATATTGTCCTCTAAGGTGAGGGGCTTTCCTGAGCAACCATAAAGTGGAGTATTGACAAGGCAAAAAGGATATTGTAGCTTCATCTGCTTACATGCATCCTTGAAAAGGATATACACTGAGTTGCTAGTGTCTTGTTATTGACAATCTATAGAGTTATAACTAGCACATCATAATGTGGATACACTAATTGCCCAACCTCCTTCTCAATGAAAACCAAGTCTTCTCTTATTATCCTAGGCTCCTTCCCTTTTCCATGGATCTGGATGATGCTAAAGACCCCTTGACTAGCTAGGAATCCTCTAGCATGCATTTTTTGGGCATAGTTTGAGTCCCTCCCAATTGGTTCTCCCAGAATTGTGCAAACCTCGTTCAAGGTCAAGGGTTTGTGCTCCTTGATTCAGCATTTTGGAGCGGTGGAGAAAAATTCCCCCTTGGCTAAGATGTATTTTTAGCAAAGATCAAAAAATACTAGGAACTCAAGAGAGAAAGGCATTGATGACGAGAAAGTCTAGACAATCTTCTCATTGCTAAAGGGTCGAAGAAGTCCTTAAGTGACTTATTTTCTATTTGAATCACCTTTATCAAGTGTGTAGGAGTCTTGGGTAGCCTCATTTTAGCTAAAAACTTATTAAAGAATTGGCTTACAAACTCTATAAAGTTCCAAATAGTTCACTATTTCAGGATTTTGTACCAAACTCTGGCCTTTCTTGCTTGTGTCATGGGAAATGCTTGGCAACTGACAACATTGTTGTGTGCATATAGATTCACTCAATCCCGAAACAGGTCAAATGGATTAGTGGACCCATCATATATCCCAATGTTGGGCTGCTTGAACTTCTCCCATAGGGGTGGATAGTACTTCAGAAGTGAATGGGGCCTAAGTTGAGTCTGTATATTCTTACTTATGTCTCTTCCCATTCAATTTTTGCTCCATCTTTCAAAGCTTGTATTATAAGTCCTTAATTGGAGGGATTGTGTGGGATGAACGCCTATCTCCAACCCCTAATGTTTTCATGGGCAGAATCAGCGGCTTCATCAGTGTAGCTTTCTTTGCCAAAGTGGGAAAGATGCTTGGACTTGAGGTGGTTCCTATAGTTCTGACGTCCAATGCACAGGCACTATAAGCCAAATTGGCTGCCACTAACTTGGTCATTGATTGCTTGAGGTATTGATGATAGGGCATCACCGCCTTTCTTATTGAGTGTGTCCCGATCTTAGGATTCTGGACACGAGGACCCAACAACTGGATCTCTAAAGTTGTGCCTAAAGCTGAGTGATTGGTGCTGTTGTTCTTGGGCATCATGCCTTGGGGGATCACTGAAGCACTATATTGCCTTTGAGAATGTGCTTGAAATTGCATAATTTGCCCCATCATGCTTTTTAGGCAATCAATTTTGAAAATATACCTTTAAAAAGAAAATCAATAACAAGAAAAATATACATATGTATTAAATCAAGCATGTGTTTACTAGTTCATGATTTGAATAAATCATAAATCGAGTATGAGTGAATTATTAATAAATTGATGTATTTTCTTTGATATCATTTATTAACACTTCACTAGAATCAAAATAAATAAGTAGAATGAGAATCATTTGCATTGAAATAAATTATTTTACCAAATTATCCTTATTATATTAATTACTATTTATTATTTTATCATTATCATTATTAGTATATAAATAATTAGTATTTATAATTTCAAATAAACTTTAATTTTGAAAAAAAAATGGATTTTTATGAAAATTTTTTGAAATAAAATATTTAATTAGTTAAAAATAATATAAACATGGACTTGTAAGTTATCACGATCCAATACTTCATTTTGGAGTTTACATTTTGGCTTGGCAATTGAAAATCCCTTGTAGATGTTCTACAGAAGCACACAAGGTGAGCAATCATAATTTACCACATTAATGAAAATAGGGTAAATGTTCATACTAATTTTTTGATTAAGTTTTAAGTGTTATTTAGTCCATTTATTTTTAAATAATATCATTTAACTTTATTAATTGTCAAAAATGTGACATTTAGTGTTTTAGATTATTAAAAAGGTATTGTCGAGGTCCCTCAAATTAGGTAATTTGTATTATTTACTTTCTTATATTATAAGTAATGTTATTTGGTTATTTAATTTTAGAAAAATTGGCCAATTAAGAACAAATTATATTATTTTAATTTTTTATATTAAAATAATAATTTAAAAAAGGGAAATTCTCGAGAAATCCCGAAATTTACTACAAGACATCCCGTTAAATAATAAAATATTTAAAATAAAAGGAAATGACAAATTTACCCTTCTTACTTATAACTAAATAATACATCCCACATCCCACATCCCACATCCCATATCTCACTCTCTTAAAAAATTCTCATACATCCCACCCTTTCTTCCTCACTCACCTCCACCTCTATCTCTACCTCCACTACCTCTACTTCTACCCCCACCTCCACTCCCATATTTACCACCAAATCTTAATTCAAAATATCAAAAATGAAACATATGTACATGAAAAATGTAAAAAAAATGGAGTCAAAAAGCAAATGAAACAAGTATATAAAATTTTTTTTTCTTCTGCAAATCGCGCAGTGGTTCGGTAGGGGCTACCGAACGTTTATTATATGTTCGGTAATGGATACCGAACATATTAGAAAGGTTCGGTAGGGGCTACCGAACATATTAGATAGGTTCGGTAGGGGCTACCGAACCTATCTGATATGTTCGGTAGCCCCTACCGAACCTATCTGATAGGTTCGGTAGCCCCTACCGAACCACTGTGCGATTTGCAGAAGAAAAAAAAATTTATATACTTGTTTCATTTGCTTTTTGACTCCATTTTTTTTACATTTTTCATGTACATATCTTTCATTTTTGATATTTTGAATTAAGATTTGGAGGTGGAGGTGGAGATGAGTGAAGAAGATAGGGTGGGATGTATGAGAATTTTTTAAAGAAATTTTTTAAGAGAGTGGGATGTGGGATGTAGGGTGTGGGATGTGGGATGTATTATTTAGTTATAAGTAAGAAGGATAAATTTGTCATTTTCTTTTATTTTAAATATTTTATTATTTAACGGGATGTCTTGAAGTAAATTTTGGGATTTCTCGAGAATTTCCTTTTAAAAAATCATTAAAATATTGTATTTTGTTATTAATTAGCCATTTTTTTTTTTATAAAACTAAAGGAACAAAATAACACATCACACCACTTATAATATAAGAGACTAAATAATATAAATAAAATAATCTAAGGGACCTCTATGGTCCTACTCTCAATTTTATTATTAAATATGTGTTTAGGTCAATCATATGAGAAAATTGTGCTTTTTTAAGGGTTAAAACTAAAAATTTAAATTTATTAAAAAAAAAAAAAACCACAACTACCCAAGAAAAAAATAAATAGAAGGTCGAGTATATTGTGTTTGGAAGAAAACACATAAAGTGACTAAAATACCTCTTTAATAAATTTAAAAATATGCTAAAATTATAAAATATTGGTGCTAAAGTAACATTTATCTTTTCTTTATCTATTTTTTATAAGTAAAATAATTAAATAATATATTTATAAAAAAAAAAAAAAAAATCAATCACCTCTAAAATTATAAGTAAAATGCACTTTTAAAAATATTATCTATTGGGTTTTCTTTATAATGTGCTATGCCTCAACCCATGTAGGTTCATTTAAAACCACTTTTTTTTTTTTTTGCTTGAAAGTAATTTTAAAAGACTTAAAACAAAAGTTTTTGATAAATGATTTCAAATTTGTGAAATATTATTTTTACTTTGAAAAAATGTAAGTAATTAATCTTTATTTTTAAAATAAGTAATTTAAGATGCAAACTATTTTATTTCGAACTAATTATAAAAGAAACACATTAAAATGGTCCGTAATCTACGTAGATTAAAGTTGAAGACCTATATTCAAGTTATAATTGCCAGGATGTGAATTGAGTTGTATAAAGACTAAATGAGGTAGACTAAATGCCGGGAATATTATCATTTTTACATAACTAACAAATTTATTTAAAAAAATGCATAATATTAATATTTTTCTAACAATAAAATTACACAATTATCTTCATGTTAATATTAATAACATTAGTTTTAAAACAAAATGCACAAAATTAATAGAATTAATTGCCTCTATAAATGTGCCTATGCATAAAATCTTGATTTTAAAATACTACAATTTAATTTATAATATTTACTTATTTACATAGAATATAAATTTTGTATACAAATTATTAGTAAATGTAAATATTATATACAATATCATATTACGCATAATCACATTTTATATTATAACGAATGTATATATTACATGTAAAATAAATATGTATGAACACATTACTTTAAAGTAATTGAATATCAAATGTATTCACAAAAGTATTACATAAATAAAAAATACATTTCAATAAATAAATATTAAAAGATAAAATAAATTAAATACAATCTAATTAAACATCTACTTATTTATATGAAATGTAAATTTTATATACAAATTATAAATAAATGTAAAGATTACATATAAAATTTAATCATCTTGAATCACAATTTATTACAGAATTTGAATGTATATGTTACATACAAATTATATATATATATATATATATATATAGACACACACACATTAATGTGTCAGTACATATATAAATTTTAATTCTAAAATATTACATAAAAAATATATTTTAATAATTAAATATTAAAATAAGTGAAATGTTAAAAGATAAAATAAATCAACCATAATTTAATTTATAATAAATAATTATGTATATAAAAAATATTAATAAATATAAACATTATATATAATATTATATTATTTTCAGTATTATTATTATACAATAAAAAATAATATGGTAAATAATTATTGTCTAGAACGTAGTTACAATACACTTTAAGTAAAAATAATTAAAAATTGAATAAAATCGCTAGTATAAATAATTAATACAATAAATTTGGACACCACATGACCCACTACTTAAAAATTAATAAGTAAACTTGTCCGAAGAGAGTGACCACATATTTCATGAAAGGGGCAATGCTTGGGCCTTAATTATCGAGAATGAAACAGACAGCGTCGGCAAAGAGAAAGTAAAGCCTATACACGAAACATGACACGTAAGTATAAAAGTTAAAAACACATAGCTTTCATATCAAGAACAAAACTCTGAAGAACAAAAAAAAAAAAATTATTATTAAGAACAGAACAAAAAAAAAAATAATATAGCTCCAGAATTAAGACAAAACGTAAAATTAAATACCCACCGCTGTCTATTTATTCTTCTCCTACCCTCATCACCCACCAACGTTACATTACTCAACAACAAACTGAATTCTTTGATTGACTCTTTGGGTCGTGCGGTGTGTTTATTAGGTATTTACATGTCATACTTTTGTCTTTTAAGTTACATAAAAGTTTGATTTATTATTATATTTTTTTATGAGCATTAGTTTTAGACTCTATTTAAATTTAATTAATATATAATAATGTTAATTCATATCTTAGTTGGCTATTTTATTTTAATTCAAATGATATATGACATGATGTGCACACAAAATTACATTATTAATTTAATACAAATATGATCCGTTCATAAATAAACTAATTTATTTATAATTTATTAAATTTGTAATCATCAACTACGATCATCCTTAAGAATCAAAATAATTATGCCAATGAGTTATAGTTAAATAGCATGAAGCTCATGTGAGCATGTAAAATACATAAGAGTTGAGTCTTATTTACAAATATATAAATAATATAGTTGTTAGAAAATATCAAAATAATTATCTATTGATAGTAATATAAAGTCAATATACATAACAAAATTATTAAAATGCCTATTCATCAAAAATTTATTTATTATAAAAATGTTTTAGTATTTTTTGTGGGTCCAAAAAAAAAATGTTTTGGTATCTATTAGTATAAAAACTAAAATAAAAAGGGACAATAACTATCAACAAATTCATATCTGAAAGAAAATTATTCGTGTTTGTATATATAGTTTGAAAAGATATTTCATAGCGTAGGATTGCCATTCTTCAATCTCATACATCTAAAAATTGTTATTACAAGTTTTGCAACACAAAAAGTGGTTGAGTGTAAAAGTCATTATTATTATTATTGTTTTTTCTATCTAGCTTCTCTTTAATTTATTTGGTGAGGTAGAGATTGTGATATGATTTTTGAAATTTTAACTTAAGTAGTTTCTCTTTTGCCCTTCTGCCCAAACTTTCATTTATTTGATCAATATTTTGCTAAATTACATAAGCCTCTCTTTAGACTTAATGCTTCATGGAATCTCAAGTTAAATATAACAAAAATAAAAATATTTTCTTATTAATTAGACACTTTATAGTAAAAGTATATATAAAAAATTACAAATGTAAAACTTAATCATGTATAATTTTGGTCTCTACTAAAGATAAATATTAATTACTATAGGATAGGTGAAAATTAATTACAACATATCACACACTAATTACACAACTCACGCTAATACTCTCCCTTAAATTGGAGTATATACATCGATCATGCCCAATTTGCTTAGTGAGTCATAAAACACTTTTATGAAAACTCATTTGGTGAGCACATCTACAAGTTGCTTTTCAATGGAAACAAAAGGGAAGCTAATAAGTTTGGCATCTAGCTTTTCTTTTATAAAGTGATGATCAACCTCTACATGCTTAGTGCGATCATGTTGTACTGAATTTTGTGATATATCAATAGTTGTTTGGTTGTCGCAATATAAGTGCATAGTATTTTTTAGTTCAAAACCTAAATTAAATAGAAAATTTCTTATCCACAGCAATTCACATACCTTATGAGCCATACTTCTATACTTAGCATAAGCACTAGATCGCGTCACAACTTTTTGTTTCTTACTTTTTCGTGTAACCAAATTACCTCCCATAAAGATGAAATATCCTAATGTTGACCTTCTATCTGTAATATTTTCTGCCCAATCTGCGTCTGTAAAACCACAAACTTCAAGAGTGTTGTTGTGTTTAGAAAATATTATTCCTCTCCCTGGAGCTGACTTTAAGTACTTTAAAATTCTCACAACAGCATCCATGTGACTCTCACTTGGGTTATGCATGAATTGACTTACCGCACTTACTGCATATGCAACATCTGGTCTAGTATGCGCTAAATAAATTAAGCACCTAACCAATCTTTGATAGCAAGCTCGATCAGTCGATACCTGATTTGGATATTCTGCTAAACAATGATTTTGTTCAATAGGAGTGTCAATAAGTTTGCAATCTAACATACTTGTCTCAATTAGCAAGTCAAGAATATATTTTCTCTAACATAGATAAATCCCTTCTCTCCCTATAGCTACCTTAATCCCTAAGAAGTACTTCAGTTCACCTAAGTCCTTCATCTTGAATTCAAAGGCTAGTTTTCTTTGTAATTTATCAATCTCAATGATATCATTGCCAGTAATTACCATATCATCAACATAAATAATTAGAGCTATTACCTTCCCTTATTGATGTTCGAGAAACAACGTATGGTCTGACTTACTCTGTCTGTAACTAACCTTTTGCATGAACTATGAAAACCTTCCAAACCAGGCACGAGAGGACTGCTTGAGACCATACATAAACTTTCTCAATTTGCATACAAAATTACTAGGAGAAGCAGCTACATATCTAGGTGGAAGACTCATGTACACCTTCTCAACTAACTCTCCATGAAGAAATACATGCTTGACATCAAACTGTCCAAGTGGCATGTTTAAGCTAGCAACAAGTGAGAGCAGAACCCAAATAGTGTTCATTTTGACAACAGGAGCAAAAGTCTTATGATAGTCTAAACCATACGTTTGAGTAAATTATTTTGCTAAAAGGCGGGCTTTATACCAATTCACAGATCCATTAGCATTATGTTTCATAGTAAACACCGAGCGACAACTAACTGCCTTCTTGCCTTGTGGTGGAGGTACAAGTTGTCAAGTATTGTTCTTCTGTAATGCCTCCATCTATTCCTCTATTCTCTTGCTTCACTTTGGATCTTCCAATGCATCATGCACTTTGTTAGGTACTGATATAGTAGATATTTGATTTACAAATGATTCATATGGCTTAGACAATCTTTTAATGGACATGTAGTTAGCTACTGAATATTTTAATTTTGAATGAATATTTGGTTCATATCTTTTGGCTAGTTGACCCTGAGTAGACTTATCTAGTAACACATACTGTCCAACACTAAATTCAATGCTATTAGCATCAGTAGGTGTACATACCTCAGATGAGTGACCTTTAGTACCAGAGAGCTGTTGATTAAGGGTAGGAGTAATGCTTGAAGGAGCAATTATGTCTTCATTTTCATTTTCAGTGATTAGAACTGGTGCTTGGATACTTAGAGCATATGCTTCTTCAATTACTGGATTCAATGGGTTAAGAATCTCAACTGGACCCATTGAAATATTAGTAAGTGATTGCATCACTTTCTTCTAGTTTCTCCCCCTCACCATGATACAACTCTTCAAAATATGAATTATCTCCCTAAAGAGCAATATTAGATGAGGAAAAATAGCTTATGTCCTTAAAGAAAGTAACATCCTTAGTGACATAATACTTTTTAGTAGGTGGATAGAAGCACTTGTACCCTTTCTGATAACCTCCATAACCAACAAACACACACTTAATTACCTGGGCATCTAACTTAAACCTTTGATTTTTAGGAATATGGACAAAAGCAACACAACCAAAAATACATGCAAAAAGATTATGGAAGGATGACAAGGATACATAAGATGCAAGAATCTTGAATGGGAGACGATTGATGCGATGAGAGGAAGCTTGTACAGCATCACCCCAAAGATATTTCGGCATGTGAGCACTAAATAAAATGGGCCATATCAAGTAAGAGACGATTTTTTCCTTTCTAACACCCCATTTTATTTTGGTGTTTGTGGGCAAGGATTTTGATAAACAATCCCATATGTTCAAATTTTTTTATAGAAAAAATGATTAACATATTCTCCCATATTGTCAAAATGTAGAATCCTAATGGTGTTGTTATATTGTGTTTGAACAAGGGTATGAAAAGTTTGTAAAGCTAAAAAAACTTTATCTTTGGTTTTAAGAAGAGCAACCCATGACAATCTTGTACAATCATAAATAAACGACATAAAATACCTCATATTCGATACAATGGGCTCTTTAGACTGTCCCCAAACATCAAAATGAATTAATTCAAAAGGAATGGTACTTTTATTATAAATACTAAGAGAATAAGTAACGATAGCTCTTGACCAAGACATATGTCTCACAACGTAAAACAAACAAGTAGGCATGAATTTTTTCATAGACTAAAAGACGAATGCCTTAAGCGGCGATGCCAGAACCAAATTTTACTAACTTGTTAAAACTCGAAGTCAAAGCTGTGTGAGACTGTGCTCCTGGTTTCTTTCCTGTGTAGGTCTGATCTAGAAGGAATAATCTGCCCCTCAGATACCCCCGACCAATTATTTTTCTTGAAAGAAGATCCTAAAAAATCACATACATATGATAAAATGTTATAAAACATTTAGACTCAGTATTCAACTGTGGGATAGATATTAAGTGATGGGATAAGTCAGGTACATATAAAACATTATGGAGCTGTAAAGTTAGAGTAATATAGACTGACCCCATCCCTAAGACAGAAAAAGCCTCATCATTAGCATTCGTAATATAAGATACTGTTGGGGAAGATAACTCAGTAAAATAAGATTTCTCATAAGTCATATGATCAGACGCACCAAAATCAATAATCCAAGTATTACATCCAATAAGAAATATTTAGGGTCATACCAATCTTACCACGACAAGCTATTGAGGCTGTAGGGGTACCTCCACATGTCACATGATGATCTTGTCCATTCATTCCATAAAAATCTAGTTATTTGACTACTTGCACTGCAGCTGCTTTCGCTTTATGATGATAATTCTACTTTTTAGTTTTTAGGTGTGGGTTCAGTTTCCAACAAGTCTCAAACAGATGCCCAACATCATTGTAATAAGAGCATTGAGGACAAGGGCGATTGGGAAGGCCTGATGGAGGACCTTGTTGATGAAGTGAAATTGAATTATGCTGTTGGAGAAAAGGTACTTTTGATTTAGCTTGAATAGCTAGGCTAGATACTTTAACTTGTGCCAAATTAAGACTTTCCTGCTGAGATTCATCCTTACGAATGTATGTAAATGCTATGGTTAAGCTCGGAAGGTCTGGCATTTAGAGCAATTCGTCCTTGGCACTATTATGTTTTGCATCAAGTCCTATTAAGAATGCATGACCTCACTCAAGCTCCTTATCTTTTTGGTAACATATAAGGTCTTCCTAATTTTTAATTTTGCACAGATGCTTCTGATCAATTTCAGCTCATACATTCTTTAACTTGGTAAAAAATACAGATACTAGTTGCACATTCTGTTGCATGTCAGTAACTTTACACATTAATTCGTGGACCTGTATAAAGTCAAACTCCTTAGTGTAGAGGTCTTCTATATGACCTCAATTGTTTCACACTCTTCTACCATCTGCAGTACATCATCGGTGATGGCTCTAAATAAAATTGACATTACAAGGTCATCATCATCTTCCCACTTGGTATATGCCTCCACGTCATCTTTACGAGGGGGCCTTAATTGTTCCAGTCACATGTCCAATTTTGTGCATTCCAAGGACATAAACGGGCATAACTCTTTTTCATGTTAGAAAGTTTGTATCATTAAGTTTGATACCCCCGAAAGAGCCACATTTTGAGCTCTTGATAGAAACTTCAAATTTTGAAACTGTTGTGATTTTAGGACCTTAATTTGCTCTTGAATCTTTCATTAAAATAGACAATAATAATGTGCAACAGAATTAAAAAATTTTAATAAATAAATATTAATTATAATGTATCATACACTAATTACTATAATCATGCTAACCTCTCAAATAAAGTATAGAGGATAATGCTTCCGATTAGGTGTGGCTGTTGTTCTTTGTTCAAGATTTAAATCCCAACACCTATAATGATACCGACAATGCTGAGTATATTGAAAACATGTGTAATCTGCTTCATATTTTTTGAAGTATCAATGTATTTATTAGTTTAGCTAAGATTAAAGAAAAAAAAGAGCGAATAAGAAATATTTAAAAGTATTCTTTCATATATTATGTAGCATAGAGTTAAACAATCTTGGTTTCTTATTTAAAATTTTATTGTATTTAAAAAAATTAGTTTTAGTTTTTCTTATGTCACTGTTTTGTTACTGTAATCTTTACAAGTTATTATGGAAAAGAAAAAAAAAACCCGTTATTTTTCTGACCAATCATTTTCCATTTACTTCTAAGTCCTTTCAGATTGCTTTGGACAAGGTTAAATTTATTGTATATAAAGTTATAATTACAGTACAAAAGAGATAGATATAATTTGATGAATAAATATCGGAGAAAAAAAGTATTAAATTTTAAAAAATAGGAGATTAAAAAATTTAGTCTTTTTCTTTTAAAATGTACTAAAATTTTAATATATCTGTTGTATAAAAAAAAAAATCGCAAAACCTACAAAAGTTAGTGATTTTTTACATTTTTAGTGAAACAATCATTTTAAAAATTACTTTAAATTTTTAAATTTTAATTAATAAAAATAATACTAAAATAATTTTATATAGAAATTAATTAATTGATTAAAATTTAATGTTAAATGAATTTTAACAACTGAAATTGAACTTAATTGATGTCCGTTCCAATGTTTGACATATATTTACTTTTATAATAAATATATATAATATAAATATAAATTATGTAATTTTTATAATTATAAATTTTATGCATGCATTCAACAAAGCTGAAAGCATTTAATTTTATAAAAATGCACGCATCCATCAGGTTACAAAACGACAAAATTCAATAATGTAATAAACTACAAATTATTCTTAGATGACTTCATTCTTTTTTTTTTTTAATTCTCTCAAGTACAATATTTTTTTAAGAATAATATATTATTATAATTATTTTTATCATTTTATTATTATTATTATTATAAAAGTATATAAATTATTAATTCTGTACATATAATTAATTATATTTTAATATCATTATTATTTAATAAAATTATTATTAAAAATAAAATATTTTAATAATACAACTTAAATTATGATAATATTATCTTTTTTTTTTTTTTAATCTTAAGAAATAAACCGCACCATATGCATGTACAAAGTTCAAAAGAATTGTTCTATTTTTGGGATAAAATAACCTCACTAGGTAAGCAGATATTCGTATTATCTCATATCATTAGCAAAAAAGAGGGAGCTCTCTTGTTTCGCCTTTCTCATTAGGTAGGGGTGGCAGTTTGGGTCGTTCAGATCGTGTTTGGGTCGACTCGATTTTAACTTGACTTTAATACGACAAACCCTAACCTGACTTGATTTTTTTGGGTCATTTCGGGTTGACCCATTTTGACCCGATATTAATTCGGTTTGGGTTCGAGTCGGTTTTTTCGTGTTGGGTTTCGTGTCATCGAAAATTTCTACCCCTAACGATGTGTATTTGCATTTCATCATATTAGACTATTAGAGATTTAAGGTTTACAAAAGTTATGTGAGTTATGACTTGTGAGCGAGTGTCTAATAGATAGTTATGGTTAATTTTTTTTTTAAAGAACGGGTTGAACGGGTAAACCCGGACCCAACCCTTTTTTTTCCATGTCATTTCGAGTTGATCCATTTTTGACCCAAAATTAATACGTGTCGGGTTCATGTTGGATTTTTCGTGTCAAAAATTGCCACCCCCTATCGTTAGGGTTTTGAATTGGAGTCTCTGATTCAATTTGCAGCACTGTGTTTTCTTCAATCATAGTTTCAATTACTTGGTTCCATCATTCCTGTTAGCTCAATTTACATGTTACATCTTCAACTACTCCCTCCGTCTCGTCATCTTTCATTAAAGCTTACAGTACCATTTTTTCCGATCACAACCATTACTCACAGCCTTACTTCATCTGGTAATCAGGTACCGTTCAATAAGGGAAGCAGTTCCAAGAAACGTTTCTACTCTCCACCAAGCTTCGTGCTTCATACCATCTTTCTTATTAACTCCACAAAGTACTTTTTGCACAGCGCAATCATACCCTCGCCTCCCTCACGCCAATTATCATTCCTCAATCTCTCTGGAAATGAACCGTTCTTTTGTTCCCAAGAACGACATCATGAATTCCAATATTGCTACTCAAAAGCCCTCTCAACTACGAGCTATAAATACCCCAAACTACGTTCTTTATCCACAACTATTCAAAAGCCAAAAAAGAAAACCGTCCTCGTGCTCATTTCCTTTATCATCACTCCAAATATGGCCGCTAATTTCCAATGTATAACTGATAAAGACATAGGAGACCTGTTGAAAAAACTCAGCAATTAACATGTGACATTCCCTTCCTTGAGTTGGATGAAAATATTGATGAAGCTCAAATGGCAGCCTCTGTTATGCTAATAGGCAAACTTTTGTCTTGCACACCAATCAAAAAACATCAAGTAGTTTCTGTAGTTAACAAAGCTTGGGACACAAAGGGTGATGTTCTAGTCACCACCAAGGACTACTGGCAAAATATTTTCTCCTTCACATTTGAATCAGCTAAAGAACGAGACTCAATATGAGACCGTCGAATTTGGCACATCAACGGAGCACTACTTGTCTTAAGAGAATGGGATCACAACCTCACAATACAAGAGCTAGAATTTGACACTGCAACTTTTTGGATACAAGCCCATGGACTCTACTTTGCAGGTATGCGTTTATCTAATGCACAAAAGTTTGCTAATCTTATAGGTAAATTTCTCCAACATGACTACTCAGGAGATGATTCATTCATGATTCAAAACTACCTGCGATTCAGAGTTGAAATTGACCTCACCAAACCAATCATCACTGGATGCCTTATTCCAAGATGAACACTAGATAACCACAATCTTAAATCCAATATTTGGGTTGAATTCAAGTATGAAAGACTTCCTGATTTCTGTTCCAAATGTAGTTTATTAGATCATGCTACTTACAACTGTAATCTCCGTTCAGAAATGAAATACAAAGTAAATGACTCCACATTCATTCCTTTGTATGGAGAATGGCTGCGCGCAAACTATAAGCTGTTATCTCCAATGTCACTCTTCTGGTCCTCTGCTAACACAACAACTTCAAAGTCTAAACTCAAACCAACTGATTCTGTTGAAGCTGACAATTCCAACCTTTTGTTTTCCAAAACAGCTAGTGTCATCCCTATTCACAAGGCAACAACCAAAGACAACCCCGCAGACCCTATCTCTGAATCAGTTGACATGAAAGAAAAATTTTCAACAAAAGCTGAACAAATTCATGCAGAGGTGCAGGACCTCATTCAAATGATACATGTGCTTGATCTTATTAATTTTGCTGCTTACTTCAATGACTGGTATTTCATCTGAGTGTTGACACTATTGACATGAATCTACGCTTCAAGATGATAGCCTAATCCATCGGCATGGACATTGAGTTTGATATGGAAAGAATTTGGTTTAATTTTCAAACCACACAAATATTTCACATTGCTCAAGAGGTTCATCATGAAACTTATTTCACTACCTCAGATTTCTCATCTCACATTCTTTGTGAATTATTCCAGTTCCACAAGCATTTGCAGACATCAACACCCTCTCCACAATCACCTTGCTACAATCTCCCACTCCTAACTGAAATTTGGTCTACTTCCACAGCTCTAAAGGAACCTCAATCTGCACATAGCTCTATTAATCAACCCCTTCTTGTATCCAAAGGCAAAAAATCCGCCAAGACCAAGACTACTGGTAAAGTTCTCGGTAAAGCGCTCAGTAAGCGCAAGGCACAAAGTCTGCTCAGAAAAGAATCCAAAAAGCTTTTTGTCTGTAATGATTATCACCACAAAACCACTACTGATTCCACCTCTCTGGTGTGGAGGCATCCTCTAATTTATCCCCATCTAGAAAATAAAGGTTCTAAGTTAGAATGGCCAGGGTCTGGGGAGACCTCGAGCCAAAAGAGCTCTATGCTATCTCATATGCAGAAACAGGCCTGATGTGGTATGGTTGATGGAGTCCAAACTCAGTGCAGACAGCTCTCTTTTTTTGCAATGCTATCTTTGTTTTAATCACATTTATGTTCTACCAGCTGAAAGAAACAGGGGTGGTTTTATTTTGTTATGGAATGACAGTTATCCCATAAGATAACAGAAGTGGGAAATAGTTATGTTTGTTTTGATCTAAACCATCCGGTTAATCCTAATAATACAATCTGCATTTGTTGTATGTACATTTCTCCTTATCATACTCTTAAACAGCAAACATGGCAGAGTTTAACTACTCTTCTAAATAATTTAAATAAACCATGGGCTTTAATTGGAATTTAAACAACATCACAAAGCAATCTAAGAAGTTGGGCAATATGGTTTTTCAACCACAACAAAACAATCCACTCCAACAATTCATTATGTCCAAAAATGAATTGACATAGGTAGCTCTGGAACCCGATTTACTTGGTGCAATAATAGACACTCTTCAGACAGAATACAACAGAGACTTGATAGAGTACTTACATCTCTAGAATGGCTTTTACAATTCCCAAATGCACGTGTTTTCAATCTACCCAAGTTCACATTAAATCACAATCCAATTATACTGCATGCTTTTGGCACTCGGAACCTTATAGAATCAAACATTTTCGTTTCATGGCCATGTGGTATAGAGACTCATATTGCAAAATAGTAATTCAAGATACTTGGGACTCTTTTGAAGCACCAACGGATCTCTCTACCAAATTGCAATTAGTTTCTTCAAAATTAACCACTTGGAATAAAGATCACTTTGGTTTTGTGCAACAGAAGATAAGTGCTCTGGAACAGAAACTCAAATTCCTACAATCATGCCCTCTTAATGAAAACCAGGTACAACTTAAGAAACAGACCCAAGATCAATTGAATGAGCAATTAGAAAGACAAGACTCTTTATGGAAACAAAAATTCAAAGAACTTTGGCTCAATGAGGGAGACAGAAACACCAAATTTTTTTATACCTCCACTATCATTCGAAGAAAAACAAATTATATTCCTCTTTTAAAGTTAGACAGTAGAGAACTCACTTGGAATAGAGAAAAAATTGAGTTGGCTTTTTCCAGATACTTCAGAACGCTTTTTTTAGCAACCTCCACAATCCTTGGTGATGAAATTAATGCTTTATTTCCCATTGTAATTCATACACAACAAAATAATCATATTGCTAGCACACATTCACCTAAAGAAATAAAGGAAGTTCTATGGGACATGCATGCTCTAAAAGCCCATGTCCTTTTCTGTCATATTTTATAAACAAAGCTGGGATACTATTGGTGCTGACGTCATCAAAGAAATTCAGAATTTTTTTATTACTGGGTACTCAATCCCAATTAGAATCACACCTATATTACTCTCATATCAAAAGATTCAGAATCCCATCCAAGTCACTGACTATCGTCCCATCAGCTTGTGTAATGTCAATTACAAAATCATTGCCATAATTTTAGTTAAAAGATTGAGATCTTATGTTGCTGAACACATCTCTCCTTACTAAGCAAGCTTTCATTCATGGTAGATGGATTGCTGAAAATACTTTACTGGCACATGAGCTAGCCAACAAAATCAATAGGAAAACAAGGGAAAAGAATGATTGATGGGCTTAAAACTGGATATGAAAAAAGCTTATGATTTAGTAGAATGAAACTTCTTGCTTCATATCATGAGTCTAATGGGGTTCTCCCCAAAAGTTTGGAATCTCATTCATCAATGCATCTCAACAGTGTCTTTCTCAATCCTGATAAATGGAGCTCCACATGACAACATTAAACCTCAGCGCAGGCCTCCGTCAGGGTGACCCTCTTTTCCCTTATCTTTTCATTACGGTCACAGAATGTCTGTCTAGGATGTTACTCAAAGTAGAACATCAAAATATATTACATGGCCTCAAAGTGTCACCAGCCGCCCCTTCTATTTCACATTTACTTTATACAGATGATATACTAATTTTTTTTGAAAGGTAATGTTGAGGAAGCACATCAAACGAAGATGATACTGGATACTTATTACTCTTGGTTTGGACAATAAATAAATTATCAAAAATTTGCAATCTTCTTCTCAAAAAACATAGGAGTTCCTCAAAAAACTTGATCTACCAAACTTTATCTGTGACAAATATGGTTGGCACCATTAAATATCTGGGACACTTCTCTTCCCATCGGCAGGAAAAAAACTATGGAATTCAACAACATCATAGAAAAGTTACACAGCAAATTCGGACAGCTTGGAAAGCTAAACTACTTTCATAGGCGGGGAAAATGACTTTGATAACTTCAACTGTGCAGAATTTACCAATTTACTCTATGAGCACTTTCAAAATTCCAAGTAGTGTCTGCCTGTCTGCCGATTCCATCATTAGAAGATTTTGGTGGTCCAACAATACTCATTCCACACATTATTATTCACCTATGCCTTGGGATACTTTATGTTTACCTAAAACTTTTGGAGGGCTTGGATTTCGAAAAATGGAGGATTTTAACAAGGCGATGCTTTCCAAAGCCGCCTGGAAAATGACTACCCAACCTGACAAATTCTGGGTAACAGTTTTTAAAGCCAAATACTTAACAAGTAATAATTTTCTGGATGTACAACAACGTACAGGTGATTCTCATATTTGGAAGGGTATTCTTTGGGCATGAGAACTCATTAAGGTAGGTAGTTACTGGCAACTGGGCAATGCCATAGTTTCAACTTCAAGCAGGAAGCATGGATTCGGGATTACCAAAACAAAAGCTTCCAGATCAAGGCTACTCAAAATTTACAAAACTTAAGTACATAACTGAACTTTGTAGCTGGTAAAATTTTTGGATCTGGGATCACAACAAAATACAAAGTCTTTGTGGAACCCAACATTGTTCCTTTTATTGCAAATATTAGTTCTCCTTCTAACAATCCTAATGAATTCAAATGGTATGGCTCTGGTAAAGGAATTTACTTAGTCAAAGATGCTTATTGGACTCAAATCTCCCCCAGACTATACCCTTTTTCACATTCACAATTATGGAGGAAAATTTGGAAAGCAAAACTACATGAAAGACACAAACTTCTGCTATGAAAAATTGTGAACAACTGTCTTAGCAAAAAAAAGAACATTGGCATTTTTAAACAAATTGATGATCCATTATGCCCACTCTTGTCAAAAAGAAATAGAAGACTCTACTCATCTTTTATCAGATGTGATATTCTTCGATCTTGGTGGTTAACTTGGAAAATGGAACATCAATTGGGTTTTCCTGGAGAAACTTGACATTTTCTCTTACATAAACTTCATTCTAAATCCTCCAAAAAAATGGCTACCCAATGACCTTAATGCTGCGGAATTTACTCTGGTTTCAACAATTATAATGGAGCAAATTTGGTGGCTACGAAATGAAGTTTTACATAAAGCAAAAGTTTTAAATCCACAACAACTTATCTCCAGACTCCATAATAGAATTGAAGAATTCAAATCTCTACTAGTTAAACCATGGACCAGGGAATCTACAGACGAAGATACTATTGTCATTCCTTCTAAATGGAAACCTCCCCCTCTAAATGCCATCAAAGTAAACTTTGATGTCGCCTTGAAAAATGGGAAAGTTGGTCTGGGGTTCATCATTACAGACAACTATGGTCGCACAATTCATGCTTGGGTCGACTATCGACATATTACTAATATTGAAGTAGCCGAAGCCTTAGCCTTTGCTGCAGCTGTCTTTTACTTGCTAAAATTCTCTCATAAATTAGTCTATCTAGAAGAGATAATCAAACATTCATCCAAGCTCTTCTTGAAGAAAATTGGAGTCACATCCATCCATCTACCAAGCAAATTCTAATGGATATGAACAAGCAGCTTTCCTACTTTAATAAGATCTCAATTAGATGGATATCTCGAGGTCTCAACTCCAGAGCACATAATTTGATCCAATGGGCTTACAACAATAACAGAGTAGGCGACATCACTCTCTTTCTCCTACCTTCTGATCTAGCCGGATACTTTTAATCTTCAAAGAGTTTCCCTTTCATAGACATTTGTCCTGCGACAACATGTCTATTTACTATAGCAAAAAAAAATCTCATATCATTAGCAATTGTAGTATTATCTATCAAATTGCCGCAATGACCCATTATGGTTTTAACCTATGGGTAGGATAGGTCATAGGAGTTCTACCATTTAATAGTTATGCAACTTTAACGCCCGATTTAACATTCAAATTTGTAATGTTGGGCATATCAATCAAATTGTGGGCACCAACTTGACTGACTTATGACAGGGCAAAAGGATTGTTAAATGCGACACCTTTCTCATAAATTTAAAAGGCATGAAAAAATCAATGCATCAATGTGTACACAATAACTATTTAAAAACAAAACATTTATTATTATTTGTTGAGAGAAAGTGAATGAATTGTTTTAACCTCTCATCAATTATAATGAGTTCTTATATATAAAACTAAGTATGACTTAAAAAATATAGAATTTATTAAATTATTTTAATTATATAAATAAAAATAATATAATTATCTTAACACTCTCTCTCAAGGTAGAGCATATTCTTTTCTTGGTACAAAGATAGTTGAAAGTAGTTTTAGATATTGTTTTGGCAAAAAAATCCTCAAGCTGCTTAATTGACTTGATGTATGGTGTATTAGTTTCACCACTCATGACTACTTTTCTAATGAAATGACAATCATCTTCAATATGTTTAGTTCTTTCATTATACACTAGATTCTTTGTTATGTATGTAGCAGCTTGGTTATCACAAAACATAACAAGTGGCTCCTTGAACTTGACATTTAACTCTTTAGAAGATTTTTTTTTATCTATTTAAGTTCATACATTGTGTGCGCCATAGCCCCATACTCTACCTCTGTACTAGATCTAGAAACTACATACTACTTTTTATTTCTCAAGTGATCAAGTTTCCTCCAATAAAATAACCACTAGTAGACTTTTTGTCACATTTAGAACCTGTCCAATGACCATATTAATATCAAACTACATCAATACAACTCCCTTTCTTGTAGCAAACTCCTAAACCAATAGTTTTCCTTAAGTATCTCAAGACTCTACAAAATGCATCCTAATGACACTAATTTAGACTTTGTATATATTGACTTAAGGCACTAATAGCAAATGTGATATCAGGTCTTGTGACAGTGAGATAAATAAATTTACCAATTAGATTTTAATATCTTCTCATATCTTCAAACTTAGGGTTGAATGAATCATTAAGCACAACACTTTGGTCCATGGAGAATCAACAGGTTTGTACGAACCTTGTTTTCTTCTTGTCACTTCAATCCCCAAAAGATATTTTATTTGACCTCAATCTTTTGTCTAAAAATAATTCTTCATATGGTCTTTAAATTCTTCAATACATGTCAAATTACTACCAGTAATAATGATATCATCCACATAAACCAAAAGAATTATAACTCTTTTAGTTGTTAATTTAACAAACACAAAATGATCAAAATAACATTGTTTAAAGTCAAAACCAATTAAAACACTACTCAGTTTGTCAAACCAAGATCATTGTTTTAAGTCATAAACGGCTTTCTTAAGTTTACAAACCATATGTCTCCCCTAGAATAACAAACCCTGATGGCTGCTCTATATATGCTTCCTTCTACAAATCCCTATAAAGTAAGGCATTCTTGACATTCAACTGAAACAAAGGCCACTCAAAATTAACTACCAAAGAGATTATTATGTGTACAGAGTTTAATCTAGTAACAAGTGAGAAAGTCTCAACGTAATTGATACCATATGTTTGGGTATATCCCTTAACAACTAGTCTTGCCTTTAAACCTTTCTATAAAACTATCAGAAAAATATTTAATAACAAATACCCATCTACAACTTATCACTTCCTTACCAGTAGGCAAGTGTTCTAACTTCCATGTACACCTGTCTACAATGACCATCATCTCTTCCTTCAAAATAGCTTGCCAACCAAGATGAGCCATAGCCTCTTTATAGGTTGTAGGAATAATAATAGCTGACAAAGCAACAGAAATGGTAGCAAATGAAGGTGAGAGATGATTAAAAGTAACATGTTGAGCTAGTGGGTACTTGGCAGGACATCTTATGGCCCTACTTGCTTTGCGAAGAGCAATTAGAACATCAATGTCAAAGAACTAAGAACTAGGTAGAGAGTTGTACAATAGAATGTTATGTGCTTCAAAAGACTGATGATCAGGTGCTAGATCAACTAAGTGTTAGGCTCATTAGAAGACTGAGGATTAGATGATGGATTAGACAATTGATTATTAGACATTTCAGTTGTAGGCATATGAGTGTCTTGTGAATTAGTACCATTATCTACAACACTTCTATCTCTCAATTCATTAGGCTCACACACAAGTGAATGTTCATTTATAAGAGAAATAGGAACCAACACAGGAATTGAAATTAAATTTTCATCAAGAAACTCACTTTGTGCAGAAAAAAGGGAGTAGACTCAAAAAATGTGACATCAACATTAACAAAATGTTTTTGAGTTGGAGGATGATAACACTTATATCATTTTTGGCTTATAGAATATCTTAAAAAGACACACTTAAGGGCTCTATGAGATAACTTGTTTTGTAGATCATGCACATGTGCAAAACAGACACAACCAAACACTCACGAAGAAAGAGAGAAAAGTTATTTTTGAGGATACAAAATAGAATGTGGAGTCTAAAACTTAAGAACAAATGAAGGTAAACGATTTATTAGATGGAACGTTGTTAGCACATTATCTCCCCAAAATCTGGGGGGGACATGCATATGAAACATAATAGTTTAAGCAATGCCAATCAAATGTTTTTTTTTTTTTTTTCCTTTTTTCTTTTAGCAACTCCATTTTATTATGGTGAGTAAACACATGAGGTTTGATATACTATGCCACATTGTCGACAAAACTTGGAGACAAAGGATGAACAAAATTTCAAACCATTATCAGATTAAAAAACTTTAAGAGAAATATTAAATTGAATTTGTGTATCTCGATAGAATGAATCAAGTAACGAGAAAACTCTTTTCTCTCTTTTAAAAGAATGAATCAAGTATACGAGAAAACTATTTTCTCTCCTTTAAAAGATAGACCCAAGTAGCTTTAGAGTGATTATCAATAAAAGTATTAAATACTTAAGACCATAGACATTAGGAATCCAAGTAGGATCCCAAATGTCTGAATAGACCAAATCAAAGAGATGTGAACCTATGTTATTAACTCTAACATGGAATGAGACTTTATAATGTTTACCTAGCTGACATGCCTCATATTCTAAAGTAGATGCACTATTAGAAAGTAAACCAAGATAACAAAGGAGAAGCATGTATGAGACGATTATGCCATTGTAATGGAGATATAGTAGATGACAATTGATACTGAGATGAAGTGGCCGACTTTGATAATACATAAATGACATTAACTTCATGCCTAGTAACAATCGTCCTTCTAGACACCATATCTTGAAAGGCACAATGAGTAGGAAAAATGTCACATTGGAATTAAGAGCTTCATAACTTGACTAAAAGATAAAAGATTCATAGGAAAATCAAGAAAGTATAAACCAGTGGACATAAAGCATTGATTAGTTAACTGAATTGTTCCTCCCCCTTCAATTTTAGATTTGGAACCATCACCAATGTGACAAAGGAGGGTTCATTAGGTGAGTTAAGACTCTAAAATATAAACTTATTATTAGTCATAGTTTTTACAGCACTAGAATCAATACACTAAAGAGAAAAATTGGATGCACATATGATTGAATTACCTGGTTGGGCAAAAGAGGCTAAGACAGTCGTGCACTAGAAATGAGTTACTTGGTTGGGTTTGCAGGTCACGTTGATTTGGAATAAAAACCCTATTGCAAAATGAGGCATAAAAATAGGCCAATGATGGTAGCAAGAGAAGTGAGTTTTGCAACAAGGTTGAGCAGCAAGTCTGACCGCGACTGAATTAATTTTTTTTTAAATCAAAGAAAAAATGGAGAGAGGATAAAGTTAAGGTTTAGAAAAGTGTTTGCTAGTGTTTAGAGTCGAGCACTACTTTAGCACTATGTTGAGAGAAGTGAATGAATTGTATTAACTTCTCACCAATTACAATGAGTTCTTATATATAGAACTAAGTATGATTGAAAAAAATATAGAAATTATTAAAATTTCCTAATTATATAAAAAAAACAATATAATTATCTTAATATTTTTTAAAGAAAAGATACATAATCAATTAATAATGTTTATAATTCATGACGTATATTAGATTAAAAAAAAGAGACATGTATTATTTTAAAATAACGTATATAATTAATTAAGGCTAAATAATACATATGGTTTCTAACTTTTACTTATTTTACATTTTGATCTCATAATTATTTTTTCTTAATATTTAGTATCTTAATTTTTTAAATTTGACTATATTAATCCAACTATTAATTTTTTATAAAATTAACGTGTAATTTTTTTTTCTCTTTTTTCCTTTCCTTTTTTTTTAATGAAGAAAAAAATTTGGGATAGTTCAATAATTTTTTTAAAATATTTATTCGTTAAAAAAAAAAAAAAAAATTATATATTAAATTTCATAAAAATTAATAATTGGTTTAATATTATCAAATTTAAAAAATTAGAAGAATTAAATGTTAAAAAAATAATTAAAATATTAAAATATAAATTGACTTAAAAGTTAGAAGATTATAAAAATTGTTTAGTCATTAATTAATGATGTTTATAAGTCATTACGTATATAGTACCATTATAACAGTTTAATTAACTGATGAAGCAATTGTTTGATCTTGTCAATAGATATAGAAACTTTCTACACAAATATATATTTTAAAAAAAAACGTACTTTGACGTAATTGAGGGTGATAGCTACCTAAAAACTATAATACAGTACGTACCTACTACCTAAGTGCATATAATAGTAGAGTTAATAATTTAGCTGTCATTTTCTACTCAAATTTATGCAGTGACGAATTAAAATAAATGTGCTGCAAAGAGAAAATAATATATATATATATATATATATAGAGACAGGTTTTATGATTTTTTTTTTTATTTTTTACGTAAATTAATACTGACCTTGAATGAATTTAATGTATGACTTCTTTATTGCATGCACTTTTTTATTAATTTCTCTCTCCAATTATTTATTTTTTTTAATTAATTCTCTCTTATTTATCTAATTATGAGTAATATAATTAAAATACATTAAATAAATAAATAATATATGCTATTATTTCGTACGTGAGAGACCTCAAGAGACTTTTTTTTTTTCGTCTTTATCCTCAAATCAAAACATATCAAAATTTTCACGATGATTATTTATTTTGAGCAAAAAAAAAAAACACCTTATCACCTATTCTTTAAAGTATCACTTAGGTAACTAATTTTGGAGAAGTTTATTTTATTTTATTTTATTTTATTTTTTATTTTAATTTGTTTTTAAAATTTTAGTTCTATACATATTTACCCAAATATAATACTGAACTAAATTTTTTCTCATATATTTTAGATTTTACTCTTAGCATTTTGAATTCTTATGAAGTCACTCTAGTATCAAAATGAATACATTTATCTTTTTATTTATCAAATAAATATCCATGACTTGAATTAATTGAATGTATTTGTGTTGATAGTTCAAATGAAAAAAAATATATATATATATTTCAAAGAATATTAAAAATTTTAAAAGAATTTTTTAAGTCCTAAAAAGTAAAAATATTACCCTCATACTCATAGAAAATAAATAAATAGCTTTTATTGCTGTAGCACACAAGCCAACAGTCTTAGAAAAAAAATTAAAAACTAAATACGTATATTAGATTAGATAGCTTTTTCACAATCTTTCTTTGAGGTGTTTTATTTAATGTAAGATTAGTTAAATGGATATATGAGACATAAGAAATTTGAAATAAAGTTTTTTAAAAATTTTAATAGTTTAAGAATACTTGAATCAAGTTTAAAAAAAAAAAAAAGTTTGTTTGTTTTCGCAAAAATAAAAATCTGGGAATAGATGTGAAGTATGAACAATGGCACATATTTTTCAAATTGTTTATATAAATTTTTTTCAGATATTTTAGTTGTATTAATAATAATTAGTTTATTAAAAAAATAATTAATTAGATGAGAGAGTATAATTTTAATTAGCATAATTCATTGAGAGATTCTTTTTTTTTTTTTTGAAGAGTTTTATTATTGAAAGATTAATTTGGAGAAGAGAGAACTAATTAAAGAGATAAATAAATAAAGTAAAAAATTAATGAAAAACGTACCATATAATAAATGCAATAGAGAATACTCTGAACAGAATAAATCTAAGTCATCTATTAAACTCATGTCTAAAGCTCAATAATTGATATATTAATTTGTGTAATAAAATAAAAAAAAAACATAAAACCTGCCTCATATTTATTTATTTCGAACGGATGGCTAATTCTAATTATATATTATATAAAATTTATATGGTATTAAAATTTTAATTGCTCAAAAGACACATACAAAATTAATGAGTATTATCGTAAAAACAAATACGAGTCTTATAAAAATAAAAAAAATAAGTGACATAATAAATTTATGATATAGCAAAATAGATTAAAAAATATAAAGTGTTGAGTCAAATAATCCATACTTTAAGAAAAAATGTTGAAATATAAAATGAATGTCTCGTATTATTAAATAATGAAATTAATATAATGTTTATAAGTAATATAAGACTTAATTTTTTTAAAGATTAATTAAAATCATAATAACTATCGAAAATTTATTAAATTATGTTATGTATTAAAAAAAAATTAACAGTTAATGTTATTTTAAATATGTATTTAAATAAATTTTATTTTTAATCGTATATTTATTATAAATTAAAAAAATAAATAAAGTAAAGAGCAAGAGAATAAAAAGGAAAAATGCTTTAAATAAATTGACTTTTTTACCGAGAGAATCAGGTTCATTATAAAAGTGGATCCAACTATTAATTGTGGATCCTTTAAAAACAGAAGCCAATAACTTTTCGAGCATTTAATTTCTTTTATAAAATTAAATTTTAAATAAAAATTACAAAATTTTGGAGCATTTAACTTAAGATTAGGATTATCCAATTTAACCTCCAGGACATTTTCAGAAGCATAAAACTAAAAGAACAAGCTGGCAGCATGTATCTATCTTTATATTTTTATTATTAAATAAAATCCCTTGGCCTCAAAAAGTAGGTTTGCTGAAAATCAGGATAATTATTGCTTATGCTAAGATTCGCTAAATTTATATATGCAATAAATTTTAAAATATATAATTTAATTATTAATTTTATTTTTATGTATAAATTATTAAAATTTTTAATTATATAATTTAATTTATAAAATTTTATAATTTCGTAGATAGATTTTAACTTCACTACTCAAATGCATATTTATGAGGCTTATCTATCAATTTGGTTTTCAACATATATAAGACATTAAAATTTTGTCCACAATATTCTAGTTCATACAATTTAGTAAAAAAAAAAAATTAATTTTTGTCGAACTAATTTAACAACGTTATATTTAACTATCACGTAATTGAAACGTTAAAGTCCAAATTATAAATTTTATCAAAAATTAAATTATATATTTTGAAATAAATTGAGACTAAATGAATTAAAAAGACAAGTCGTGCTATATATAATCAAATGTAATGCCATTAAAGTAATTTGACAAAAATAAGATTTTGGATTAAATTTATTAAATTTAAAAATGTTATGTACTATAAATAGTATTAGCGATTAAATTATAATATCTTAAACATATTTAAGACTAAATTGATGGATATAATTCAAAATTTTAGAATCTATATATAAAGTTTAAGGTTTTTAACTGGACAGGATAGGGTTGAGGACTCCTCCATTCTTGGTCCTCGATTTTGAATTTATCCTTAATTTTTATTTAAAATTTTGTGAAAAATATTGGGGATTCTTAGTGAAAATAGAGACCCCTAAATAAGGAACGAGAGTGCAAGTAATATTAAAATTATTAAAATTTTAAATTTTTAGTAATTTTTATTTTTATTAAAAAAGAAAATATATAAAAAAATTATTTAATAATGAATATCTTATGATGAGAAGAAAAATAAATTTTGACCCAATAAATAATATTATATGTTAAGAAGAAAAATAAAAATATGTAATAATAAATACATATTCTTTTTATACTAAATAACATTAATAAAATTTTGTTACGGACTAGTTTGAATTAATAAGAATAAATTATAAAATAATTATATAATTTTAATTTTTAATTTTTTTGAATTTAAGTAATATTTATAAAAAAAATTATTGATGTTTTAAAAGAATAAAAACATAATATAAAGATAAAATATATAATATATAATATATAATATCTAATATATAATGCATTATTTAGGATTAGTTTGAATTCTATATAGCTAAATTTATAATAATAATAAAAAAAATTAAAAAATAAACATAAATTTATATATTTATTAAAAAGAGATATATAATTTAGGAGAACTGAGCAAAAAATACAATCTTCGTCCTTGTCCTACTCTATATTATAAAATATGGATCATCGTTTTTTTTTTTTTTTTTGGTCCCATCCTTGCCTCCAACTAGATAATTCCTGTAAAGATTTGCCTATTCAAGAAAAATTGACAACTCTAATGAAGTTTTAAAAACTTGACTACTTAATAATATGTTTTAAAATTTATGTTTGAATATAAAAGTTTAGGATTAAAATTTATTAAATTTAGAATTTTTATTTTCTTTAGGGAAATTCCAAAATATAGCCCAACTTTATTTTTTTTTTGGGAACCTTTGTTTTGTGGTAAAGAAAGAATGTTGTTGATGGGTAACCTGAGACCTGCAATAAGGAAATTAAATTATGTATAAATTTTAATAAAAAATGTTTAATAGAAAACCAAACTTTACCATTTTGAGGTCCACTAGTCTTTTACACAGGACAGCTCTAAGTCCACCACCACCATACTCTCCTCAACTTTTGTATCTATATTCCAAAGCATAAGACTTTTCTTCCTAGGATTCGGTTTAATATGCCTTTGTCGACACTCCTCCATTTCTGCACTTTTCTTTTTTACTTTTCTGCACATTGATCATGAACATCATCATTTTTTGGGTTCTAATCCATTTGCTATTTTTCTAAGTTAATAAATGTTATACAATAAATTATAGGAAAATGATTTTATATCTCACCTTAATGTAATTAACTTGCGAAAAATTATTAATTGACCATGCTGCTTATTAATACGATGGTTAAGACCAATCAAATGAGATTGAGAATGTACAGTGAGAGGTATATTGGAGAGAAAAAAATGTGTATGTTTTTTTTTATTCTCTCATGTCGATTGGTTTGATCAATTACATTAGCTTAATTCAAAATCAAATCAATAATTCATTTTTTAATTAATAATTAATTCAACATCTCCGGTTTCTAGAATATATATTGAAAACTTGAAATAACATTAATATGCGTATAACATAACATTGATCTAAAAATATCCAAATATATCTAAAAAATTAAAAACTAAATCACTAATTTAGTTATTTACAATTTTCAGTTTCTATCGAGTTTTTATTTATTTTAAAACCAGTTTCCATAATTTTGACATTTAATGTGTTTAGTACAAAATATTTGAATTTGATCAATTTAATTTATAATTTTTCAAATTTTTTTTTGAATCTAATGGGGAAAAAAAATTAAGATAAAATTTTTTTTTTTTAAAAGGGACAACTGTATTCCTTATTTGCCTCTTATTGTGTAACGTATTAGAGCTATTTTATTTTAATTATCTTTTTACATATACATTATCTCATATTTTATGTCTATCTTGATAAATTTCTCACTGATATTCTTCTCTCTCACTACATACACAATAATATTGTATATGTACATGTCTATAAAACACGTCCCAATATAACACAAAATAGCATAAATTATTTTTTCTCCCTTAAGAAAGTACATTTGACAAAAATTGGTAGATGAAGTATTATCTCTCCAAGTAATTGACTAATGTTGACTAGATGTGATTGCATTAATTAATCTTTGATTGACATTGACCATTATTTATTGACCATTGATTGAGGTTCACCAACTATTCTCTATTGACCACTAAATAAAGACAAAATAAAATGATATAAATTTAAATGAATCTATACTATTTTATTGATTCTAAATAAAGTCTATTTCATCTATTAATTATCGACTAATTGTCACTAACATTAATTGACCTTTGATTAGCATTGATTGATCATTGATAAAGGTTTAATCA
Source organism: Elaeagnus macrophylla (assembly GCA_029378325.1). Taxonomy (NCBI): domain Eukaryota; kingdom Viridiplantae; phylum Streptophyta; class Magnoliopsida; order Rosales; family Elaeagnaceae; genus Elaeagnus; species Elaeagnus macrophylla. Next base: position 10,142,539 of record CM055649.1, on the reverse strand, counting down.
ATTATAGATAACATATTGATCACTAGATGAAAGCCAAATGGAGTGGCCTTCATTCGATTAAAATCAAATGAATTCAACATCATCTGCTTAATCTAGACGAAGTCAACTTTTTTCGATTGAATTTGGATAAAAAGTTGGCTTCATCCTATAAAAATGGAATCCAAAGGAAGTTAAATTCATCTAGTTGAATCTATATGCAATCAACTTCATTTAGAAGATGAACTTGACTTTATTCGAATGAACTATATATAATGAGTATGGATTTTTTTTTCAGATACAATCTATTTTGGTAACACACTCACTAAATACTTTTAACTACGAAAAGAAAGGATTTGAACCCACATTTTAAAGGACATGTGGCACCACCTTTACTATCAAGCTACTTAGGTGATGGGCGTGTATGGATGTCAATGTATTCTATGGATAGAGGAACCTTGGTTTTGACAACAATGGATGTGCCCCTTGAGGTACCATGTAAAGTTGGGAATCACTCTTCCTACCCTGCCTGTTTTTTGAACCCAATTTTCCAACAATTACCTTTTAAATTCTTATATCTTTTTATAAGTTTATTGTTTTTTAATATTTTTATCACTAAATTAATACTTCAATTATAAAAATAGTCGATTCTAATGTATAACAAATTTTAAGGATGAAGGGCACTAATAGCTACATGACTTTGAGTAAAATAGCAGTTAGTATTATACTTTTATAAAATGTATACTTTAATATCATATTTGATGTAAAATGTGCAATTTATTTCCTTTTTTTTTTTTGTTGTTGTTGAAATTTTTGGAATTAAAATGCATCTTAATACAAAGGTATGAGACTAAATTGCTCAAGTTAAAAGCTACGAGACTAAATTATTCTTTTGTCCAAACTGTAAAACTGCTAGTGCCATTTACCTATATTTTAATTATTGTAACAATTTACAAAAAATATGAATACGACTATTATTTGTACCTTAAATTTCAAATTTAATTCTTAAGCTTTTTTTTATTAAGCAAAATTCCACAATTTCAGTAAAATTCTTGAACATCATATGAAGAATCTTATACCACACCTTCGCTGCCCCATGCATTGACATCCCAAATGAAAACTTTGTTATTTTGAAAAAAAAATTGACGATTTTTGCAAAGATATAAAGGACCCATCATTGACATTGCTTCTTCCTGACATTTTATATGCAAGTGTTCTTCACTTTTATTTTCCTTTCCCTTTATTAGAGTATTATTTTTTCAAAAACTACAGTTCAAGTTTTGTGGATAATAAATTTTAAGCATTTGAGTGTGGGAACATCCAATTACTGTATAAGTATTAATTAGAGTGATATGAAACTTATGTATTTATAATTGATAATCAAACCGTAATTTTCTACCTGCTTAAATGAGCGGATGCTATTGAACCAAGCTCATTGCTTAGATTATCTTTTTGCTTAAGTATAAATATCACCTTTATTATTTACTTTGTTACAAAAATATAATATAACTTTGATGCCATCCATCCCTAAGTTGGTGTCGACTGTATAGTTTTTAATTTGAGGTATTTTGTTATGGAAAATGTGAGAATTTTTTTTTTTTTTGGTCAGTAACAGAATTTGATTTTGGTCCTTCAAAAAATTAGATGATTTTTTTTTTTTAAATAACAAAAATATCAACCTCAAAACTTGAAATAATAAAAATAATACTTATTGTATTTTAATTATATATTTTCATAATTAAAAAAATAATTATTATATCATTTTTTTTAACTCTTTTTAATTGAACGCTGTTGAAATGCAATTTAAACCTATTAAATATAAAATTTTGTCTAATTAAATCTTGTTCAATATTTAAAAATGTTATTTTTTATAAGTTTTCAATATTTTGTGCGGGCGTTGAACCGATATTAATCGTAAAAGATACTTAGGCTTTTCTTCTTTATTGTTACATTCTAGGCTTTCTAACGGATCTTCCGAACATTATATATACATGTGTGTGTATGGAGGTACATGTCATATTGAATGTAAAATTGATGATTTGAAATTATAAAAAATTGTATGATTATTTATTACTATGAACTAATTAAATTATGATTCATAAAAAAAAAAATAATTAAATTATAATATATAAATTAATGTATATATCAAAATTATGATTTTATGTATCGATAAATATATAATTGAGACCTATTTTTGGGGTGTAGGTAAGGGTGGCAATCGTGTCGTGTTATTCATATTAGTATTATATTTATTTCATGTTATTTGTGTCAATACTGTGTTTGTTTTGTGTTATTCGTATCGGAAATTGTCACCTCTAGGTGTAGGATGATGGTTGGATCTTATGTATGTTTTTGTAAAGTGGCTGTAGCACGTTTGGAGCCTGTTTACTCATGGAGTGGGGATGGTTGGATCTTATGTATGCTTTTGTAAAGTGGCTGTAGCACGTTTGGAGCCTGTTCACTCATGGAGTGGGGTGCCTCATATTAAATGATGTGGGTTCGAGTAGGGTTAGTGTGTAATCTTCTTAATCTATGTTATATAACATAAAAGATAAAAATTTACATTTACATGTGCATGTGCATGTACAATATATAGAAAATAGAATTGGTCTTAAATATAATATTAACTATATATATATAATATATGTATCTAAATTAAATATATGTATTTATATATAAAATAATATGCTATGTATGAAATCAATTTAATTGTGTAAAAATTAACATATTTTCATGAAGTTTCAAATTTATAGGAATATAATGAATTCTTTTTGTTAATTTAATATAATATGTTATTGACTTTGTCAATAAAACAAATTCATCAGCTTTTAAGATATCATTAAACGAATCATATGTCTTAATTTCACGAACTTAGCCACTTAGGCAAAAAGCAAAAGAGTAATTGTAAACGCTTTATTCTCTCCATTTAATTAATGTTTGATAACTTGAGCATGAATAATGGCTTTTGATTCAAAAAGGTATTTAAAGCTAATTTCTTTGTTTCTAATGATGTAGATCTTAGTGATAATAACAAATTATAACTTATCAAAATTAAACTTGCAACAATCCAAAACCCAAAGAGAGAGATATAAATAAAACAAAACATAATCATGCAAGATTATTTGCAAGAAACCTTTTGGCATTTTCTTTTTTATATAGTTTATATTGATTAGATATGATGTAAAAACATTTTGTTTTTGGGATCAAGCAAGAGTGATCCCTAATCATTATGTTTATAAGCGGAAAAAGAGAGATACAGTGCTTCCATAATTTTGTGCATTTTTTTTTTTTTTTTTTTTTTTTTTAAAAAAAAAGGAGCTCTAAAGGCTCCTTTTTTTTTATTAAAGAAGAGAAAAACACACTCACGCCTCTGGTGGGATTCGAACTTGGGTTCCTGGTGGGAGAATTGGGAGTCTTACCACCTGAACCACAAGAGATTCCCATAATTTTGTGCATGAAAGTGAATTAGTTCTGTATTTCTCATCAAATGCACTTTTAAATGTTTAATTTTACATTTTTGTCAAAATATTTTTTTTCTTCGTAAATATAGAACTGAAAAATATATGATGAAAAGTACTGGACTAGAATGTACAATTTATAAGTTATATTTGAGTCATTTACAATCAACTTACTTACATGCTATTAGAAATTGTTGAAAAATCGATTTTTCTAAAAATATAAGTTATTGAAAGAAATGTTAACAATATTTTTAAATATTTGTTGTCTTACAGGTATTCTCGATGCATCAAGTAAGCCAAATATTTAAAATTTAAAAACGAGTTACTAGGGTTGAATATAAGACATCTAACTTTAATATCATGATAAAAGTCGTAAAAAAACTAACAATTCATCTCAAAAGCGTCAATTATTTGGAGAAAGTTCAATAATAATTTTATATGATGTATATGTTTGTGTACAAGTCTTGACTCTATAGGAGTTATTGATCAGGATTTTGATCAGATAGAAAAGTGGCCCTAAAAGGCTGAAGTGCAATGAATAAAACCGAGGAAAATAAAAGTGGTCCAAGATCCCAAATCTTGTGAGAGTTATGGAGTAATAATGTACTACTAGATGAAGAAACAAAGCTGGTCCTGAAGAAGAGGCAAATTAAACAAAATAGTAAGCATGGTCTAATAACTGTCATCTTGTTACTTGGTTTTTAGTATTTGTATATATTTTGTTAATGATGGCAGTTCTGAGATTCTGATCTGAAGTCACCACCAGCAACCATGGAGAACTCTCTGCTAGTACTGCACGCTTTGTGTTTTGGGGTTCACATGTGATTCACTTGGAACTGACTCACGTGACATCCACTAACTTAACACAATGTAAAAAAAAAAAAAAACTATTAATAAGTTTGCACATACTAATATACGTAGGAAAAATGTTTAAAGTGTCGCGCATTTTGTCACCTAAATTGAAAAATGATCCCAACTTTACAATTTATATATTATTGGTTGTAAAATAATACACGTGACATGACAAACAAGATATTGTTTCAAAGGAAAATGACTCAGAGGTCAACCCGTTAGGCATTGAGTCATCATCACATGAGTATGTAATTTTTTTTTAACAGAAAAAAATTATTTAAAAGAAATGAAATAACGCTTGTTATGCTCCATTCATCTAGATCAACGTTTTGTTTTGAGAGTACTAACAGTGGCTAGCACCTCAGGCTGTTGTCAAATGGGTCTTTACGCACAATTACGACTGTTTCATTCCCCAAACCTATGACATATTGCATGTAATTCAATGACGTTATCTACTGGACTTTTCACTGCAAATATAATATGAGTATATATGCAAGATAATAAATTATCGATAATTATTTTTAATTATTCAAAAAAAATAATTACGTTGCTACAAAAAGTTAATATAAATAGATAATGAATTAAACATCAAGTAAAATCTATCTCTTATATATATTTTCATGTTATACACTTCACACTAAAATAATAAGAGCAATCATAAATAATACTCTTTCTTTGATCACAATGCAAGACCTTGAGTTGCTCTTTTCTTTATGAATATCTCATATTAATTTATCAAAGTGTACCCTACCGACATTGTAATGATTTTCTTACTTAGGTTATAAGAGATTCATATATTTACGAAAACACATGTATAATGTACGTTATTTCATATGCAACTGTTTGGATTAAATAACATATTTGTAATTTTTTTATACAGACATATTATTCATTCTTTCAATTGTTTGAATGGTTTTGTTATTCAGTTAATTTTGGGAATTAGTAATTGACTTAAAAAAATTAAAGTATGTTGTAGTTTAATTAATGATAAAATATGTAACATGTATGTTGCATGATCTGTCTTTAGTTAGATGAGCACTAGTACTAAGCATATTGTTCAGTACTGTTTGTCTAGGATTTCAGAGAAAAGTTGAGAGATTTTGGGATCTTACATATTCACCAACCAGCAACATTATTAATAATGTGTCTCTCCTTGTATCCTTTCTAATTTGTTTTGTATGCTGCTTCAATCGCATCAAATGACTTGGAAGTATATACGAGCAGCATCAACAAAGCAAAACAAAAAAATTTACTGTGTATAAATAGTTAAAGTTATTTAACTAATTTTATTTTTAATAACTTTTAATAAAAAAATATATGTTTATTTTCTTTTAATAATAAAGAAGATATGTTTTTTGTTCTAAGGGAGGTTAAAAATAAAACTTTATACATGAAAGAAAATTATGTCATATAATTAATCACAAAAAAATCACAGTTTTTCACATAAAGTAGTATTATATGTATTAAGTTGTGGTATGCATTAAGTGACTTGTCAGTTATTAATTTGATATAAAGTTGGGATGTGAGATAATTAAATAATTGTAGGACCCTTTATTAATAAGAGCCAACTAAATTATACTATATAGATTATAATATACATCAAATTATAATAAAAAGAATTATTCTCTCGCATGATGCTGCAAAACTAGACCACTGTTTGATGCATGAAGTGTAATCTAAATCACGTACGTGGGACTTTGGTCTACAAGACATGGACCTAATTTTGAAACAGAAAAATACCGCAAAAATAATACTTAATTATTATACTTGTATTTTATTATATTTTAACCTTATTATTATTAAAAAAATAATCACACAATAATAAAATTAATTTCTTTTAATCAAATTTTCAACTATAATACATAGAAACAGTTTTGACCTAAATAATGTAAAAAATTAAATAAAAAACATAAAAGATTGTTTATTTGTTCTTATGGGTCACTTTTTCATAATTATATGACTTAATTGTAATAAAAAAATAAATAGAGGACGTGACAAATAAATATGAGACTTGCACGATTACTCTCCGATTTAAATATTATGTAATATTTTATTTTAATAGGAAAGATACCAAAAAAAAAAAAAAGCTAACAAATATTGAAGTAATGAACTACAAAACTATTTCCATCCAACTTCTAATATTACTACTAAACATTCCCCATACTTCGATTCTAATTCGTTACACTTCTTACCACAATTTTCTTCATTTTCTAATTTTTATATTTATATATCTTGAATTTCAATGAGCAATTGAATTTTTTATTTAATAAAAAAGACATATAAAAATATAAGTAAAATAACTATAGCAAGAATCTTGGTGTGAAAAATAAAGTTCAACAATATTTAAAAACAAAATAAAGTGTAAATGCGTAAATTAAACATTGTGCCTTTGTCTTTTGATATGTGGAATATACCGAATGAGCAGTAAATCTATTTATTATCTGGCCCAAACATTGGGCTAGGTGGAAACTTCAAAACGGACCATGAGGTATCATCTAAAGCAGTCCTCTTTGGACTGAAGTAAACTCTTATTTTGTTTAGTGTTTCAATCTTATTACTTCATATGAGGGTTTTATTTATATATATATATATATATATATAATATATAATTTACACAATTCATACAAATTAGAGATCGAACACTTAATCTTGGATATAGTGAACTTGCATAAGGAGATTTTGGATTAATTTTAGATTTGCATATCTTAAAAGGATATTTTGGAATGGGTTTTAATAACCAAATTACAAGCTAAACTACCATGCATTAAAGTTGCTCAGTTCTTTAAAAAGAAATGAGAATACCTTTCATAGAAAAAAAAAAAAAAAAAAGAGTTGATCCTACTTTGCTTCTTAATCATCAAATTTTTGAGAATCACAAGTCTGAGCAACCTGAGCCTAAAGTGAGAGACCATTATATTTTGGTGGAGGACTATTGTTTTTTGACTTTGAACATCTTTAAAAACACATCTAGTTGTTGTATGTCACATCTTTTTACAAATTTGACACTGTATATTATCAAATTTGCTATTCTTGTCCTTTTCTTGATTATTAGTATCAACACTACTTACATGTTTTTAATTCACTTATGACTTGGACTGATTTGAATATGAAGAATTAGAATGAAGATTTAAAGTGTTGAAAATAGTTAGCTTGGACCAATTGACTCTTAGGTATCACCATTCTTTCACATTGTCTTTCATGCATGCACATTCTTGTAAAGACTTCATGTAATGACAGCACTCTTTTTTTATTTGTGATATTAAGTAACAAGTGATGTGCATTTTTTGTCTAAACCACCAAGAACATATAAGATTTGTTCTCAATCATTTAAAGTGTCACCTAACAATGACATGATCAATTAAACCTTTAACAACACTAATATATTGCTCTATAGCTCGTGTACTTTTTCGCAATCTACTTTTTCACAATGATTGCAATCTCCACCTAAGATTCATAAGCTTTGTTTGTGAGTCATCATTTAAAGCTTTGGCCAAAGAAATTCAATACTCTAGAGCTGTTATATTTTCATTCAAATATTTATGATAGCTTGTGGTAATTAACTAAAGAATGGATCTAGTTCTCAATATCATTATCTTGTCTAAACCACAAATGAATATTCAATTGTTTCTTGAAACATATCTCGTGTGATTGATACGATATCTGTACCAACTGTTGTCATCACTTTTTTTTCAAATCTTTGTGGAATAGTGAAGGCTTCATCAATCAAATTTTGCATACCATAACAACAATAACTTGCTTGAGTTGTTCTTTCTAAATCAGCTAATTTGTTTCATCTAATTTTACGAAAAAATTAGGGTCAATCGAGTAAGTAGATAACATTGTAGCAATTATGTAATTTGTTGTAACTTATTGTACTAGATTTTTTGTCATGTTGTTTTTAACGATATTGATTTATGTATTTTCTTGATGTGAACCAGAGGCAACAGAAAGTGTTCAGACGCCATAGATGATTCTGATAATATATGAAAGTTCATAAGAATCATAAGCCTTTTAATATCAAAAAGTTAACTCAATAAGTGCAGAAACTAATATTTCTTATAAACTATTTCATAATATAGTCTTTTATCAATATGAAACACTCACTTTCTCTTAAACAGGGAGAAGAAATGTTTAAATATATCCAGTAAAAAAAATAAAAGATTATTGGAATTGAATTTCTCAAAATATAAACTTTTCTATCATTAAGGGAATCTTTTGTGTTTAAAAAACTTTAGGTTGTAGTTGATAAAAGGTTAAATTAGAGTGAAAAGAAAAAAGGACAAAAGAAGAAGAGAAAAATAAAGTTCATCAAGTTCTACACTACCACTAAATCTCAATCTTTTCAATAAGTTTGAATTAAGGTGTCAAATATGTCATGTTATAAATGAGTTAATTAGTTTTAGATTGTTTATTAAATAGATTGTAACTTAACAGTGTGCTAAATCAGTCGAATCATAGGCAAATTGATCCACTTAAGACTCATTAAAAAAATTGTGATACAATTGCCAAAGCAACAAGAACTCTAGACTTTTATGTGAATTCGAGTGAAGTTAAATGGAATCTTCTTGGTAACGTGGTTCATACCCAAAAAGTAAATATATTAGGAGTAATTTATCTCAATTATATATCAAGTTGCTATTCATATTTTTTAATACGAGACTCATTCGTACACCCAACAATCTCCCTTGAACAAAAAAAAAACAAAACTGAATGAAGATAAGAGGAAAATGAAAAAAAATATGGAACAAATCTAAAACAAATGAATAAACATAAAAATTGAATGAAGATGCTACCAAAAGGACATAAACAAGTATGGAATAAATCTAAAACAAATGAGAAAAAAAAAAAAAAACTTTGAAAATTGCTATTGTACTCATCTAAGGAGAAGAAGCTCCCTCCACGGAAGCTAATGTGCCGCATAGGATAATGGTGGTGGTTAAAGATGAGAAGAGGAAAGTAGAAGAAGGGGTAGGGAGTTGAGGGAGAGGGGAGAGGGGTTGTGAGATGGTAAGGGTTTTCTAAAAAAACAGTTTCAAAAGTGTTTCAAAAAAGGGTTTTTGACTCCAAAAACTCTTTTATGGGATGTGGTGACTCATTGATACTTATTTGTTGTCAAAGTTATTTAGTCATATCTTAAAAATATTCAATTTTTTTAAAATGTATCTCATTGATCTTTAATTATGTGCACTAAGAATCTAAGAGTGAAGGATAAATTTTTTATTATTTAACATTTTATATTGTCTTTCCTTTCTTCTTCGATCAATTTTATTTTTGTTTCTGTTTTCTCTTCTCCCTTCTCCATTCTCCATTTTCTTCTATGTTTCTCTCCTCCATCTTCTTCTCTTTTCCTATCTCCTATCTTGTCTTCTCTCACATTTCTTTATTTGAATAAAATCCTATCACATTTCTTCTTTTACAAGCTCTCTAATTTCTTTTTCCACTCTCCTTTCATTCAACTTTTTTTTAAAAGAAAATTAAAATTATTTCTCCAAAAGATGAATGAAAATACTTTTTTATTGTTATTATTGAAATAGTTATGTATATACATAAGATTAAAAAATTTAACCTATAGATTGATTTTTTTTTAAATTAAATTTTCTAGCTTAGTTGGAAGTTAGAATAGCATGGACTCAATATAACAAGTGTTGCTACTAGAAAATGCTTAACCAGTGTTTTTTTTATAATTTATTTGGCAGTGTTTTTAATGTGTATGAGACCATATATATTTAAAATACTAGAATTTTTTAGAGTTAAGTCCTCTCTTTTTTTTTAAAAAAAAAAATACTATTTTTTTAATCACTTTTATATCAAAAACGCTTTGTGTTCAAATGAGGTATATTGTGAAGCTATCTAGTGGATGGGCTTTAAAGAAGGGAAAATGTTTCAAAACTACATTTTTAGAGTAATATAATTGAAACAATACTAAACTTTTGTCTTTTATTTTATTTCCATTTTACTTTTAATTTTAATTTTAATTTTTTTCCTCTTAATTTAAATTCATAAAATTAAGTAATATTTCAAAATAGAAAATGATAAATAAACACAAATTTTCACATACATTATGAACCAACTCATATTGAATAGCTTCGTGCTAGTTTGATATCCATTTAATTCTTAATTCTCAATTTTAATTTTAAAATTTTAAAATTAAGTACATTTCATTTCCAATTTCTAAATTCTAAATTTTGAAATTCAATTTAAAATTTGGCTAAATTTTAAAATTCAAAAAAAGTAACTTTTGGAATTTATTTTTTTTCTTTTTATTTCTTGACATTAAAAACTAATAACTCAACCATATTTAATCACACTCAAACTTATTTAAAATGATTAAAGAGTCAAAATTTAATAAAAAATTATCAAAAATATGTTTGAAATTCAATTGTAAAGTTTAGAAAATTGGAAGTTGAAAATTAGGAATAAATTTTTAAGTAAGCATATCAAATTTTCAACTTCTATTTTTCAAAATTCAAGCTAGAATTTAGTTATCAAACAATTTCTACTTTTTTTACAAACAAAAATTAAAATTGAAAATTCAATTTAAAAATTAAGGAATTAAAAATTTGAAAGATTTTCAAACATCACCTTAGAAAAACAATCAAATATTACAAGATTAGAGAGGCTCATATTGGGAGGAACATGATTGGTCACTTTTGAATATATTTTATTGGTTATGTTTGATTTATTTGTTGGCCCATCTTCAAATTATGAATCTGAAGTTGAAGAAAAGCTGGATCACAACTATTGCAATTAGACCTTTTGTAACAAGGTTCGATAAATGCTATAACATTTCATTTTTGTACTTATTTTTCTTATTTTTGCAAATATATTATTTATATTGTGTTATGTATAAAATTATTTTAAAATTTGTAAAAATGATTTAATTTTTAAGTAAATACAAATTTATAAGTATACAGCATTTCGGACAAACTTTTCCTTCCACGGTATGACAAGGAGAAAAGTTCAATAGTATCATCATTAGCCTTTACATCATTCTCTATTGGTATTAATCTTACTACAAAATAACATTTATTTTTATTAATATTGTTGGATAATTAAAAGTGTAATTATTTATAAATTTTCTATAAAATCAACAAAATACAAGTGTGACACGATCATTGGTTCATTACCTCAAAGAAAATTAATAAGATCAAGATTTTTTTTTTTTTTTTTTCATTTTTGGGTTTGTTTTGATTAATCTTCTCAGCGATATGCAGAGGTCACCATTTGCTTAATTGTCGTTATTTTCCGTAGTATATCTGATTGAAGATAAAAGGATAACTATAATATCAAGCATTAATCTTATTGAAAGTTTTGGAGGATAAATTATTCACTACTCTTTGAATAATCGATGATATAATACTTCATATTAATAATATTAAAAATTAGTATAAATATTTTTTTAAAAAAATATAAATATTTAATAAATAAATGAGAAAAAATATAATATAATTGATGAGGTATATATTCTAAAAATAATAAATAATACCTCATCTTGAACTATTAAAACCAAAAGAGATTATCCACTAAAAAAAACGGAAATAATATTTATAACACATTTAAAGTTTATAATTATAAAATAATTTTTTTTTTATGTATATAGTTTATGTATTTATAGCAGGAAAAATATCACCCAAACATCCCTTTACATGACATACAAGCTACTAAAATAAATATGAACTGTATAGCACATATTACAGCCGCTAGTTGAAAGGTATGTAAGTTGAATTATTGCTGACAAGTCTGTTAAAAGTTAAATTATATTTAATTAAATTTGTTTAATATTATTAAGGATTACTTTTTTTTTTGTTATTGATTATAAATTTAAGGATATTATATTATATAATATCTTAAAATTAAATTAATTAATAAAAAATAAATGAGATTACGAAAATTGTACTCTTAGTATTACTTTTAATACTGAATTTGAACTCATATTCTTTTCTGGTTAACGGGAATTCATAAGCTCCAAAAATTCTTGAGAGCATTAATGACATGCAAAAGATAAGCCTATGCAACCCTTCTCTGGATTCACACCACCAACGCCCCAAATAATGAATTGCACTATTGCAGACTTCTTCGTACTTATCTCTATTTTTATCTCTTGCTTCTCTTACTCAACCACTTTTTTCGAGGCTTTTCCTAGCAACCATTCATTACTTACATATTTTCATCCAATATACACAATTTTTATTATTAATAATAACTTTATATAACAATAATTTCAATACAACGCACTATTACAATTAGACCGCCAGGTGGATCGTCACACTAGTACAAAAAAAAAAAGGCTTTAGGGACGGTTCCATTTTAGGGCGTAACCGTCCCGTATGCGGGCGTCTCAAAAAGTGTCACTTTTAACCGTCCCTAAAAGTAAAACATAACCGTCCCTAAAGGCTTTTCGGGATGGTTATGTTTCACTTTTAGAGACGGTTAATAACCGTCCCTAAAAGTTTTGTATACGATTTTTTGGGACAGTTATGTTTTTTTTTTTTTTTTTAAATTTCAATATTATGCTTTTCTAATTTAAATTACCTGTATGATTTTAAAATTCTCAATATATTTATGTAATCAACAATAATAATATCATTGTTTAAATAACATTAACAATGAATCACTATAATATAATTAGTAATTAATTACAAAATTATTGGAGTCATTCTTAATATATGACTCCAATATCTACATTAAAATAGTTAGTATACCTAATTAATTACTAATGATTAGTAATTAAATACAAAATTTGGTCTAATTCTAACTCTAATTATTTAAGCTCTACTCAAGTTCTACTAATTCTGTTAATAATAAATGTACACCATTCTCCTCGACAAACGTCAATATCCTCTCTTGTGTATATTTTTTTTCCTGCAAATTATATGAATAAATATATAATGTTTAAATTAGAAAACAATTACATAATATTATAAGAACCATAAACATTAAAATTATTATATATATATATATATATATATATATATATATATATATATATCCAAATACACATATTAATCAAATTACATATTTCTTATAATCAAATTACATACTTCTTATAATCAATGTTATTATTCCAACACTTAACAATCTCTCCTTGGATTGTATATAATGTCCCTCATGTATCGTATTACATAAAATCCACATTTAACATCATTAGGTTGTATTGGGACCTATAAACATATTATTAATTAGATTCCTAAAAAGTAACATTAAAGTAAAAATTATTGAAATTAATTAACTTATTGAAAGTAATACTTACTTTGATAGGTCAGATATTGGGAGGTGGTTTAAATGAGCGCGTAATGGTCGTATACCATTGAGAGATAGCTCTACAAGAATCATACATTGATGTTTGAATATATCATATATTTTAAGTTAATATATAATAAATGTAATTTGAAAGTATTTTCTTACCCAGATACTAATTGTACAAATCTTTGTGGTGGACTATTATCAAGTGAGTCTAGCCATTCAATTACACCACTATATGGATGTATAATTCCAAGCATCCAATGATTCCTACAAAGATATTCAAAATCATTAAATAACGTCACATGTCATAAACTTTAACACTTAACAAACATAATTAAATTCTAACATATTTGTAAATTACTCACATGCTCTTTTCTATAAAGTATGCAATCATTTGGGCAAGCATGTATTTTTTTGTATCCCATTCCAGCTCATTTAGAATCTTTTTAATCTCGTACATGGAATTAGGAAGTCTATGATTATCAAGCAACATTTCACCAACTACACTTAAAAATTCTTTAAAGTTTTTATCAGACATTCCAAATTTTACTTTCATATTGTACAATGTTACTAATGTCGATAGCTTAGTAAACCTAGTACAACTTTCCCAAAATGGTTTCTCGGCATCTTAGTATAAATATTTAATAAATAAATGAAAAAAAATATAATATAATTGATGAGGTATATATTGTAAAAGTAATAAATAACACCTCATCTTGAACTATTAAAAGCAAAAGAGATTATCCACTAAAAAAAACGGAAACAATATTTATAACACATTTAAAGTTTATAATTACAAAATAATTTTTTTTTATTTATGTATATAGTTTATGTATTTATAGCAGGAAAAATATCACCCAAACATCCCTTTACATGACATACAACTATACAAGCCACTAAAATAAATATGAACTGTATAGCACATATTACAGCCGCTAGTTGAAAGGTATGTAAGTTGAATTATTGCTGACAAGTCTGTTAAAATTTAAATTATATTTAATTAAATTTATTTAATATTATTAAGGATTACTTTTTGTTAGTGATTACAAATTTAAGGATATTATATTATATAATATCTTAAAATTAAATTAATTAATAAAAAATAAATGAGATTACGAAAATTGTACTCTTAGTATTACTTTTAATACTGAATTTGAACTCATATTCTTTTCTGGTTAATGGGAAATTGGGAATTCATAAGTTCCAAAAATTCTTGAGAGCATTAATGACATGCAAAAGATAAGCCCATGCAACCCTTCTCTGGATTCACACCACCAACGCCCCAAATAATGAGTTGCACTATTGCAGACTTCGTACTTATCTCTATTTTTATCTCTTGCTTCTCTTACTCAACCACTTTTTTGAGGCTTTTCCTAGCAACCATTCATTACTTACATATTTTCATCCAATATACACTATTTTTTTTTATTAATAATAATTTTATATAACAATAATTTCAATACAACACACTGTTACAATTAGACCCGTCAAACAAGTGGATCGTGTCAGGTTCGAATCAACCCATTTATTATCCAATCTGTGTAAGCTTGATGACCTAACTCATTTATTAAACAGGTCAAAAAGTACAATCTTAATCCAATCTATTTAATAAATAGGTTGATTCATTTAATCCGTATAAATATATTAAATAATATATATTATATTTTATAATATAAAATATCAAAAATATTATATCGAGTATCAAGATATATTTATGTAACCTATTAACATAATAAATTTTAATTATACTTCAAAAATTAAATTAATTTAAGCATTATTCTAACAAAAATGTAAAAATATTAACTAATATAAAATAAAAATAATATCAATGACTATAAATATTGTGATATATCAAATCCAATATGTTAAAGTCTCAAACAGTAACGAAAATGTCTAATATATATATATATATATATCATAAATTCTTTGTAAGTAAAAACTTGTTTTAAGTCTAAAATAAATAATTAATAATAAAAACATACAAAATTAACCTAAATAACATATTATTATAAATTGATAAAAATAAGAAAATAAAATATGAATTGAATTAAACATCATCTCAATAATATTTCAAAGTATAAACCTACAAAATAATTAAATAAGAAATAATTACCTACATACATAATAATTTTAGTTATTTACTTGAGTTACTTATACAGGTTATGGGTTACCCAATTAACCCGTTAAGATCTAATTTTTAAAATAAATTAAACGGGTTAACCTATTTACAACCCAACTCATATAAGCTCAACCCAAACCTGACTATTTAGTGGGTAGGTCGTGTCGAGTTTACAGATCGTGTCAAAAATTACCGGCTCTAACTACAATGTGCAATAAAATATTAAGAAAATTAATTATGTGCAATTAAACATTAATATTTTTAAAAAATTAAAGCTAGGTGTATTGTTATCTAGTAGAACCAGTTCATCTAAGCCATAGTTTTTACAAAAATAGAAAAAGTGTATGCGCTGAAAAATGGAGTTGATGGCTTTTTTGTTATAATAATGTTAAGTTTATAAGAAATACAAGTATTTAAATTTTAAAAAATTAACCTTAAGATAGTTATACTTATATTTATTTATAAAGTTCATGTTAGTATCATGCTTAAATAATGTGAAATAATATCTCTAATATCTTTCATTCAAGTGTGAGTCTTTATCTCTTGCAAGGCTCATCATATTATATTTTTAACTTATTTTATTATATTATATTTTATTTGAATCACTTATTTTTTTTCCTTTCAAAAATCTCATTCATTTTTTTGACAATGTGAGACCCAAGGACATAGTTAGGAATTTTGTTCAAAGAGGCGACCATGCAAACTTCAAGTTTAGTGATATCAAAACTTTGGCTTATATGATAGATGTTTAATCATAGTGTGTAATTAGAGTAATGTTATTAAAAAAGATTATGTAAAAATGTAACAATATAAAATAAAAATTAAATTTATATTTTTGTTTAAGAATAATAGAAGAAATATTTTGAGATAAAATTTATTAACAAATATATAAAAATATATATATATATAAAATAATAGTTACATTGTACTAAAAAATATATAAAATTAAAATTAAAATTTTTATAATTGACTTTAGTATTAAAAAAATTGTTAAATTGAATAAAAAACAAAAAAGTGAGAATGAAAAATAAACTAAAAAGTGATTATATTATTTTTTTTAATTATAAAAAGTAATTATATTGTTAAAAAAATATTATTTTAGTTTTATTCTTTATAAGCTATAATTTATGAAAAGATGCATTAGATTTATTTAAAAAAAAACATTTCGGGACGGTTATTAACCGTCTCGAAAACTATTTACGAAATTTTTACACGAAACCGTCCCAAAAACACACATTTAGGGATGGTTAGCCGTGTTTTTTCAATTCCCAACCGTTCCTAAATCCATATATTGTTGTAGTGTCAGGTTCGAATCAACCCATTTATTACCCAATCTGTGTAAGCTTGATGACCTAACCCATTTATTAAACAGGTTAGAAAGTGCGATCTTAATCCAACCTATGTAATAAATAGGTTGATCCATTTAACCCGTGTAAATATATTAAATAATATATATTATATTTTATAATATAAAAAATCAAAAATATTATATCGAGTATCAAGATATATTTATGTAACCTATTAACATAATAAATTTTAATTATACTCTAAAAATTAAATTAATTTAAGCATTATTTTAACAAAAATGTAAAAATATTAACTAATATAAAATAAAAATAATATCAATAATTATAAATATTGTGATATATTAAATCCAATATGTTAAAGTCTCAAACAGTAACGAAAAGGTCTAATATATATATATATATATATATAATAATATATAGTATTATCATAAATTGTTTGTAAGTAAAAACTTGTTTTAAGTCTAAAATAAATAATTAATAATAAAAACATACAAAATTAAACTAAATAACATATTATTATAAATTGATAAAAATAAGAAAATAAAATAGGAATTGAATTAAACATCATCTCAATAATATTTCAAAGTATAAACCTACAAAATAATTAAATAAGAAATAACTACCTACATACTTAATAATTTTAGTTATTTACTTGAGTTACTTATACAGGTTACGGGTTATCCAATTAACCCGTTAAGATCTAATTTTTAAAATAAATTAAACGAGTTGACCTATTTACAACTCAACCCATATAAGCTCAACCAAAACTTGACTATTTAGTGGGTAGGTCATGTCGAATTCGCAGATCGTGTCAAAAATTACTGGCTCTAACTACAATGTGCAATAAAATATTAAGAAAATTAATTATGTGCAATTAAACATTAATATTTTTAAAAAATTAAAGCTAGGTGTATTGTTATCTAGTCGAACCAGTTCATCTAAGCCATGGTTTTTACAAAAATAGAAAAAGTGTATGCACTGAAAAATGGAGTTGATGGCTTTTTTGTTATAATAATGTTAAGTTTATAAGAAATACAAGTATTTAAATTTTAAAAAATTAACCTTAAGATAGTTATACTTATATTTATTTATAAAGTTCATGTTAGTATCATGCTTAAGTAATATGAGATAATATCTCTAATAGCTTTCATTCAAGTGTGAGTCTTTATCTCTTGCAAGGCTTATTATATTATATTTTTAACTTATTTTATTATATTATATTTTATTTAAATCACTTATCTTTTTTTCCTTTCAAAAATCTCATTCATTTTTTTGACAACGTGAAGCCCAAGCAAGGACATAGTTAGGAATTTTGTTCAAAGAGGGGCAAACTTCAAGTTTAGTGATATCAAAACTTTCTTGTAAGGCATATAAATATATGATAGAAGTTCAATCATAGTGTGTAATTAGAGTAATGTTATTAAAAAAGATTATGTAAAAATGTAACAATATAAAATAAAAAATTAAATTTATATTTTTGTTAAAGAATAATAGAAGAAATATTTTGAGATAAAATTTATTAACAAATATATAAAAATATATATATATAAAATAATAGTTACATTGTACTAAAAAATATATAAAATTAAAATTAAAATTTTTATAATTGACTTTAGTATTAAAGAAGTTATTAAATTGAATAAAAAAACAAAAAAGTGAGAACGAAGAATAAACTAAAAAGTGATTATATTATTTTTTTAATTATAAAAAATAATTATATTGTTAAAAAAATATTATTTTAGTTTTATTTTTTATAAGCTATAATTTATGAAAATGATTGCAATTAAGATAATTTTTTTAAAAAAGAAATTAAGCATTTCTCATTCTATATACATTAAAAATATAATTTTTTAACAAGAATAAAAATAAAAATAATATTTAGCTATTATATATAAAAAAATAATATATAAAATAATATTTTGTATAAATATTCATAATATAATAAGAAAAAAAAATACATATTTCTATAAAATTGAGAGAAAAAATAATCAAATTTTATACCAAAAAATATTAAGAACATATAAATATTATAAATGAAATACATATTTCTAAAAATAGAGAGAGGGTACGTGGCTTGGGAGACACTTGCCTATGTCCCTGAGTCCAAGATCTTTAGCACATTGAAATTCTAAAAATATTTTCTAATATTAATGGTTTTTTTATATGACAATAAAATAATCAAATTTTATACCATAAAAATAATAAAAATATATAAATATTATAAATAAAATATACATTTTTAAAAATTAAAAACGAATATATGTTCCTCTAAAAAACACATGGCTCTGTCTCTAACTAAGTTCAAGATTTTTAGCGAATTGATCCACAGAAGTTATAAAAATATTTTCTAACATTAATGTTTGTTTTGATTTGAAAATAAAACTATGGGGTTTTCATAGATTGAGATGTTGGAGTTACAATTGGTGGTAATTTAAGAATATTGACATGATATAGAGATTGCTTTTAGTTCACAAAATAAAAATATAATAAGAATAAATAGTAATAAAAATTAAATTTAATAAAAATAATATTATTATTATTATAATATTTATTTAACTAATATAATAAAAAGATATGATAATATTAAAATAAATTTATAAATTATATATGAAGCAAAACTAAAAAAAGAAATTTTTTATTTATAAATGAGAAAAAAAAATCATAAATGATTATACAAATATGTGAGAAAAACAGAATATTGCAACGTATTCTTGAAGAGTATGAGAGGAACGAGGATTACTGCTACTGTACTTTACATTCCATTACAAATTAGCAATCAAATTAAATACGTAAAAAAATTGAATTATTATTATTATGATTCTTATTAATGGAAACCAAACAAGATTTTAAAAATTTTGTCAATTTTTCCAAACTAGCAAAAATTCATTCCAAAATTAACAACTTTGTATACAAAAACATTCTTACTATATAAATTAAATTCAGTAAAATAAAAATAAGATTAGAATCTACAATATTTTCAATGACCATCAACGAATAAGTTTCAATGATCGTTTTCAGCAACTCAACCAAAGTCAATGATTGTTGTCGGATGTAAGACCTTACATATTTTAAAAAATATTTTAATGTTACGTATATTTCAAATATAAGATCTTACATATTTTTAGGTTGGATGTAAGGTTTTACATGTGACTTCGACATTAGTTATTGAAACTCCGGCAAAACTTTGGTCTCAATTTTTCAAGTTATGAAAAGTGAGGATTCTTGAACTTTTTTATTGGATAATTTGTATGAAGTGTGTTTTGGGATGAGTTGTTCGTATTATAAAAAAAAGATTAAATTATCAAAATTAAAGTTATTTAGGGCAAAAATTCTTGTAATTTTTTGTTAAATATAATTATGTAAAATGAATTTTTCTAATCAATAATATTATGTCATATTATTCAAAATTTATTTTAAATTTAAGATGTATAAACTTTTATATTATTGAAACATATTTTAAAGATAAAAATATAAAAAAAAACTTATATATCTTTTTTTTTTTTTGAGACACTTGACTTTACTTGCTTTTAAGTTTATTATTAAAACTACTTGACTTTTTTTTAAAAAAAAAGTACTTTATTATATTTTTAAATTAATTTTAGTATAAATTATTTAAATTATGTTTTATAACAATTTTAATTTATGATTAAATAATTAATTTTGTAATTTTTGATTCTTTTATAAAAATAATTATTAATGTATTTGATAACAATTTTTATTTAATAATTAAAAAAAATCAAAAATCACCCCAACTAGTTTGGTAATACTTTATATATTTTTTATTTTTAAAAAAGAATTTAAAAGTAAAGAAAATATTTTGTTATTTTTTACAAATTTTAAATTTTTAATTATTTTCTTCTAATACTTGATCACAAAAAGGTTATAAAACTTAATTGAGTTTTTATAAAAAAAAAAAAAAAAATCATAAATTACAAATTTAATCCAAAAATTTTCTTTTTAAAAATTTATAAATCACCTCATATTTTTATAGTGATTTCTAAAAAATATAAAAATTAAAATAAAAAATCTTTACAAAATATTTCTGATCTAAAAATCACTTAAAAAAAATAAATCAAAAATTAACATTATTATTAAACAAGCCTTATCTTTTTAATAGATGATTTTTTTTTTTTCTTTCTAAAACACATTTTATAAGGTGGTTGTTATTACTAAAGCATAAAGTAAAACAAATAATTTAATTGGCTAATTATAAAAAATAAAAATAAAAATTAGCACAATTTTGACTTCATCCAACATCCAAACTATACATATAATTAATAACTCTAATGTTACTTAATACTTAAATTTAATACAAAGTAAAATTAGTGTTTGAACAAATTTAAAATTTAATTTATCTAACATTAGTATTTTTGTTTTTCTCTTCTCTGTTAACAGAGTCACATTATTGGTACGAGTTGTAAAAGAAAGTATTATCACAAGTATGATGAACAATCATGAAGTGAAATTTCTCTACAATTTTCCATTTACCAATCAATTTATCACAATTTACAAAAATTGAAAAAACTAACTCAAATGTCCCAAATCAGTAATCATCAAATCTTATCCATCTTCTAAGTTCAACTACGATTCAGAGCTCGGGACGACTCGGTGGAATCTCGCCCACACATTGGCCATCGCCTTAGCGATCTTCGGATCTCTACTTGCATGCGAACTCGGTCTCTCTGCTCAGTATCTCACAACATGAACCCACCACCGCTAAACAAATTCTCAATACAAAGTCAAAAGAATTCTCCGCCATTAATTCGCATTCCTGGCTCAGTAAACTCAGCCGAGTCAAATGTGAACTCACCTCCTTTACTTTGTACATTTCTTTCTCTCGAATCTATTTTTATTTGCCTTCCTTTGAATTCGAGCTAACCAACTCTGACCGAGTCAGAACCAAATTAGTTTTCTACTTATTACTTACCAAATAGTCTTCTCTGCGAAGCCGTGAAGCAATGGTCGGGAATCGGGCCAGAAGTCGAGCTTGTTCTTTAACACGACGTGGCAGTGTTTTTGAAAGTCCTCCAAATTAACGAAGCGGGGCGAGTTACCAGACTCGGATCGGGAAATGTATCGGAGGAGTTCTTCAAACAACGACTCGTCGCAAGGGATCGCTAGCGGACCTTGGCTTGAATAACCGTACTCTTCTTCGGCTTGGACTAAGAGCTTCTTGAAAAAGGGATGGTTCAGGTACGTCGCACGCACAACGAATCTCCTGCAACTGCTTCCCACACAGACAGCCACGTGTCCGGCGGGGACATCGGAAGGTATGCGACTGGATGAGATGCGGGCCTTGTTGCGCCACCTTCTTAGCATTTGTCGGACCCTTACAATGTGGCGGATTCTGCAGCATTTTCCAAGTCCAACTGACATTTTCTCGAGAAAAAGTGATGGAAAAAATATATGTTGTGTGTGTGTTTTTTTTTTTTTTTTCTAGGTTCGTTTTGCAATAGAAGGAAAGGTCAATCAGAAAATGAGGGATTTGGAATTAATGAGGGAGATGATTTATATAGAGATAGCCAAAGGGGATAAAGAAATGCCGTTGGTTTTGCAGATAATTACAAGATAGTACTAGTAGTAGTATCTGTTACGTTTGTACCATTTAATTTATATGATAATTTACCTAACATATTTTAATTAATTTTGTTGATAAATATCATATAATTATTTTTTTATTGGCCCCCAACTTTCTATTTTTTCATAAAAAAATAAATATACTTTGTACACGTTTTTTAAAAATTACGGAGCTCATTAATTGTCTTATATTACATATGTTTTTCTGCTACTATATAAACACCCTGTCAACATATATATATATATATATATATATTTTCAATACTTTGTTTTGTTTAAATTTGTTTGTTATGTTTTTAAAAAACTTTTTTTTTATTTCTATATTAAAATTGGCTGTTAAAAAATGATGAAAGATTTTATTCAATATTATTTTATTTTATATAATTTTTTTTAAATAATTTCACCAAACATTTTGGTACTAGCAAGCTATATTGCTTGGACGTGAGTGTAGTAATTAGATGCTTTCACTAAGTATATGACTATGAGCTAATCCTAAATTATGTTAATGCTAATAATCGAACGTGTTTCTTCACGTCTATCCATCTTGGGTATACTCAAAATATATGGACAACGTAAAATCTACTTTTTCACTACTATAAGTTGGTGTATATTGAAAATATGAAATGTATAATAAAATATGTTGCTTGTAAAATTTATTTATTTTTTATGTTTGTAATATATTGTTGATTTTAGTCTGATAGTTTCGAAGGAACATTTTATCCACAGTTAGCTCTCTCTTCAATATCATTTATCCTGTTTTGTTTTTTGTTTTTATTATTATTATTATAAATTATCTGTTCCTGTATCTTAGTAATTTATTTTGTTAAATATGATCCTATGTAGATGATGTTCCTGTATTGTATATTAGAGTCCAAAGTTTTTCAAAATGCAAATATTTTTCTATATAAAATTTATTGATACATATTTTCAAGTAATTATGATTAAAAATAGAAATAATAAAATATGAGCAAAATCTTGAAGCTAATGATGTTTTGGTAGTACTTATAATATAATCATCTTTCTTTTTACGTTTGATTTGTGTTTGTTTAATTTTTGAATATATATTCACGAATTTTATTTATACAAATAATATTCTTACTAGAATTTATACATATAAAACTTAACAAAATATCTATCTATTTTGTAAATAAAAAATGAAGAAGTTAGGCATCTCAAATCCTCAAGTATTAACCTACCAAGGACAATCCTAAAAACAACCTACATTTAAAAGAAAACAAGGATTCAAGTTGATTTTGTGTTCTCTTAATTGCATATATTATTCACTTATTTATAAAATTTTATTTTTAATCTCATTGAAAAGAAAAATATATATTTTTTTATAAAAAATAAAACATATTCGAACTCATGTTCAAGAATAATATATATCTAAAAAAATATTTTAGATGTGTAAATTTATTGATACTTCAATAATTATCTATCGCCAAAATTATTAAAATTTTGATAAAAAAAATAATAAAGATAAAAATAAAAATAAAACTCAGTAAAAGAGTAATTTCATGCATTATTTTCTGGTGTTTATTATTTACCAACGAACAGTACATAGGCTGCCTCCAATTTTAGCAGCAGCCGACGCTATTAAAACGATTTTCTAGAATTGACGGCATCTTGTAGCGTCCTTGCGGTACGACTTTAGCAATACACGCCAAGTTAACTCAAGAACCCACCACCACATGCGAAGTTTGGGTTTTGCCTAAGACAAAATATTCATTAAACTATTAACTAACTCATAAAACAACACACAGAAAAAAACATATTTTTTTAAGGGACAGAAAAAAGTAGTTGGAGATGCTTTTATTTTTTTATTTTTTTTATCCCACTACAATTAATTGAAACTCTAAAATGAAAAATAAGAAATAGTTCTCGTCTTCTTCCAAAAGTGCAGCGATTTTGGTACTCTCCAAATCTGACCATTGCACCCTCCCCCATGTGCACTGATACCCTTTTTCTTTAATTTAATTTAATAAATAATCCCAAACCAGAAGCTGCCAAAATGTACCCTCCTTAATCACTCTCTGAACATATCTTTTCTCCATTGCTCCTCTCTACCCAATCAAATTTCAGATATTCTTCCCATACTTATGATTATTATTTTTTAAGTAATATTATCTATATATATCAAATAATATATTTATTATTTATTATATATAAAATTAAAAATTTGAGATAAAAAAATTATTATGAGACGTCTTCTTAACAATTAGTTAATTAGAATGTATTATTTGAATCGATATATGCATTATTGTAATAAAAAATGTTTTTAATTTTTTTAGTAATATTATATGCATCAAATTGTAATATGTGTTAAGTTACTGTCACTTATTAATTGAATATAAAAATAAAAATATGAGATAAATTGGTGATTGTGTGACCCCTTAATAATAATGAATTAATTAAATTATATCATGTTGATTGATGTATGCAACAAATTATGATAAAAAATATTTTTACTTTCGTTAACAAATTCACATCAAATTAATAAATAAAATTATTATAATTATGTAAATTTATACATATTTTTACACTCATATTACTTATATTATATCACATGACATAATTATACTAATATTACATAAATTTATACATATTTTTACACTCATATGTTATCTAAAAAATAAATATTCACTCAATTTTTAAGAAAATTTTAACACGTATTTTAATATAAATTATATAAATATAAATTTATGTATTTGTAATATTTCTCATGTTACTATATAACATGATTTAGTTTTATTTATAACTCATCCTAACCTCATTTTAAATATTGAAATAATTAAAAAATGATTGTTCTAATTATCTCACTTTTTTTTATAAAAATTATGGTAACTATCTAAAACTTCTTTAGGGCCCGTTTGGTTGAATGTAATGGAGTGGGTAATATAATGAAATGAGTCCATTATAATGTTTGGTTAGATTCAACGGTGGGAATGTAATGTAATTTATTACATTAAACGGTGGAATTGGGATTACAAACCTGAGAACAAGGAATTGGAATTCCTTTACGTCCTTTCTGTTTTTTTTTTTTAATTCGTCCTTTCTGTTTTTTTTTAATTCGTCCTTTCTGTTTTTTTTTTTAATTCGTCCTTTCTGTTTTTTTTTTTTTAATTCGTCCTTTCTGTTTTTTTTTTCCTTTCTGAAATTGATTTTTTTACATTTTTTGTGCTAAATTTTTTTTTTGTTAATTTATGTAATTAATGTATATGAAATTGTATTTTTTTTAAATTGTATTTTTTATTAATTATTGTTATAAAATTATATTTTTTTATTAATTTTTGTTATGAAATTGTATTATTTTTGAAATTTTATTTTTTGAAATTGTATTTTTAAAATAATTATATAATTTTTTTTTATATTCCATTACATTACAGTTGTCAAACCAAACACTGTAATACTGATTCCTTTTTTATTACAGTGACTAAACCAAACACTGTAATCGTAATACTGATTCATTTACATTACATTCCATTACAATTACGATTACGATTACGATTACATTCCAGCGAACCAAACGCCCCCTTATAGTTTGTTGAATACGATCTATACGAAGTCTCAAAAATTATCCATACGGTTCTTTGGTTCGAGTAAATACTAAAATCAAATGTTCTATAGAGGCACCTTTTCCATTTTTCTCTCACTGCTTCTCATGTTCTTTGTTGATCTGTCCTTAATGGGGGGAGGGGGGCTTCTCCTTTAAAGTTCTCAAGTAAATTTCACCCAAACTCTACCGATAAATAATTTGTTATCATTGATTTCAGTGGTTTATTTTGTCAAATGTGGTCATATGAAGATATTTATATACTTCAATAACTATTTAGATATGCAAAATTTTCTTTTAAATTGCAGACATTTTGTTAATTTAAAATACTATGTGTTAGAATATAGGCTAGGCATCCTTGATGAACAGATACTACACTAAACAAAGAACGAGAAATCACCATAACATACCTAAGACCATCAGAATTGGAAAAGTACGAAGTGGTTGTATAAAGAGAACTAAATCAGCCCGTATGTACGAAGTGGCAGTCGAGCATCCTACAGAACAAGAGACCCCGTGCCGGTGGAGTGATCTAAACATCATCTTCGTTGCCTGAGCATAAATGGACTTCGTACACACTGATCAGATGACCTCGTATTTATGAAGTCATCAAGTGCTATACGATCTAAATTACGTGACGTCATATGTACGAAGTAGAACATCGTCCTAATATATATATATCAAAACGCTTCCATAAAGGTGTACGACAGATTACAAACCACTGATGTGACCTCCGTTAGAGCGCGTGCTGATATCAACACTGACGAAGGAGCATAGTATGACGTCACTTCACAAGTACGATCTGATATAGAGCTCCGCATCAGATAACATCGTACATAAGATGTTATTTACATTGGTTGGCCGCAAGACATCATACAAACGAGGTAAATCACTCACCCTCTGACTCCACACATGCGTCACAGGTCATACGTCATTTGAAGGAAGTGACAGTCTGCATAAACGTCCAATCTAATTGACATATCGCAGGATGTCAGACTTTGTCTCAATAAGACAACTGTAAATTGTAAATACCTATATATATGTAATAACAGTCTCAATAAAAGGGATTATTCCAAATCAAGACAGAGAGTTCTAGTGATTTCTAGTGTGAGAAATTCTTAAAAATAATTAGCGCCCATTGTGGGGCTTCAAGCTTTTTAGCTCTTGCTATTTTCGTTTGAGACCTTAAAATTAGTTTATAACTAAGAGAATTAGATCACCCTTTGAGAATCAGTTCACCAGTTATACCTCGTCATGACGGGACTTAATCCCAACAATCCACCATTGCAAGACCAAATGCCCAGCATTTTGAATGAAAGTTTAGGTCGTGCTAAGGAACCCATCCAAATTAATGATCAAATAACTCATGTTTTATCTGAAGAGCAATCTGGCTCTACTGAATCACCAGGTCGTCTCAATCAAGAAGATAACACCCTGTTGTTGATTTTACAACAACAATTGTTGGAGTTGCAGCGAGACTTTTTACAAAGTCAAGAAGACAACCAAAAGCTGAGAAATCATTTAGCGAATACTCACAACCCTAGATTGGATCTCCAGGAACAAGAGTTACATCATGATGCTGAGAGCTCTCACAGAGTGTGGAATCCACCTCCCCATCAAGCTTCAATTCCTCGAGAAGTCATCCCATCTATAAATCCTGGCATTCCTCGTCCAAATTCACATACAGACCAAGAATGGGAAGAACGGATGAAGAAAATGGAAGAGCGGATTAAGCAGCAGGGAACTGGACGAACTCAGTATGATATTGATAAAGTTTGTGATCAATTGAATGTCTCTCCTTTTTCCGATCATATTGAACACACTGTCCCGCCCCAGAAATTCTCTTCTCCCCGGTTTCCAGCCTATAGAGGGACCAAAGATCCAGTCTCTCATGTCATGCAGTTTAAGACTATAATGGCACCAGTTTGCCTTCCCGTTGAGAAAAAGGATGCAATGATGTGTAAAATTTTTGCGTCTACCTTACAAGATTCTGCTCAAAAGTGGTTCAATGGTTTGATTCCAAGGAGCGTAACGTGTTTTGGGGAATTTGTAAAGACGTTCATCACAAATTACGCAAGTAACAAGCCTATTAGGAAAGAAGCTCATCACCTCTTCACGATAGTACAAGAACCATCAGAAACAATCGAAGCCTATCTCAAACGCTTTAAAATTGAAAAACTTGAGATCATGGATTGTCCTGAATCCTTGGCAATAGAGGCCTTCCGAATGGGAATTAAAAGAAGTTCCGTGCTTTTCATTGAATTGACAAAAATCACTCCAAGGTCATTGGAAGCAGTATATGATGAAGCTCAAACGTGGAAAGAGAAATGACCTCAACAAAATCATCCACCACGAAAGCCAGAAATGAAGAAAAACACTTGTCTGATAGAAAGTTCAATACGAAGAGACCATATCAAGGGATCAAACCATACTCTTCGAGGTTTCGACCCAGTGATGCATCACCACAGCATACCCAAACTTGGGGAAGATCTTTATCTCCTTTTAGAGGACCGCCTCTTTGTGTTTCAGTAAGTGAAGCGGTTCGTCACATGGAGAAAACTCAACAAGTTCGTTGGCCAGCTCAAATGAAGGCAGTTCAACGTAACCCCAATAAATACTGTGCTTTTCATAAAGACACAGGACATTGGACACATGATTGTCGACACCTGAAGTGGGAGATTGAGCAGCTTTTATTTAAAGGTCTGTTGCGTGAATTGGTGGAAGATGGTGTAGCAGGACCCAGTGGAGAACGGAAAAATTCTAATTCAAAATTTACGCATAACCTCCCTACCAGAAATGATCCCCCTAAACAAGGACAATCAGCTCATGTGAGAGTCATACACACTATTCATGGAGGTCCAACTATGGCAGGTTTCTCACATAACTCAAGGAAAAGATACGCTAGGGAGGTTCGTGAGGTGAACAGACTAGCTTATTCAGTAAGAGAATCAGGCATCGTCTATCTGATAAGTTTTGAAGAAAGGGAAGCACCACCCCCACACGATGATCCCTTATTAATAACTGTGAAGATCGCTCATTGTGAAGTTAGAAGGGTTTTAGTAGATAATGGTAGCTCATCAGATCTGTTGTATCTCACCACACTGTTAGATATGAGAATTAATCCCAATGAAATTACTTGCAAGGAAATGCCCCTGGTAGGATTCAATGGCAGCACAACCATGTCAATAGGAACAATACGATTGCCTGTCTCAGTTGTCGGTTCCATCATTTTTACAAATTTTGTTGTACTCAACACTCCAACTTCCTACAATGTTATATTAGGACGAAGTTGGTTACATAAAATGAAAGCAGTCCCTTCCACATATCATCAACTGTTGAAATATCCCACTCAAGAGGGAATTAAGGAAATAAGAGGGGAACAAGAAAGAGCTAGAAGTTGTTATCACTCCACTATGAAGAATGCTGAAGCTCAATAGCAACCAAAGTTTAGCTTACCTTGCAAAAACAAGAAGTTAGAAGGTCCAAATGTTACTAAAACAATCTTGACGGCCTCGTCAGATGACTATGAACTCATACCCCTGGGAGATAAAGAAGAAACAAAATTCTTAAGGGTCAATGCATCACTTCCCGATAAAGTACGAAATTCTATAATTACATTTCTCAAGGAGAATGTAGATATCTTTGCATGGAAACCGGAGGACATGCCAAGAATAAGCCCTGAAGTTATTCAACACAAGTTAAACATTGATCATACTAAGACTCCAGTACAACAAAAGAAAAGGAAGTTTGCGCGAGAAAAAAACATGATTATCAAAAAACAAGTCGACTCCCTCAAAAAGGTCCATTGGGTCCGCGAAATAGATTACCCTATGTGGTTGTCAAACGTAGTATTGGTTAAAAAGGCAAGAGGAGAACCTCGCATGTGTATAGATTTCATGGACGTCAATACAGCAACCCCTAAGGACTGTTTTCCACTTCCAAGCATTGATCAATTAGTGGATGCAACAGCTGGTTACGAGATTATGAGTTTCATGGATGCATACTCAGGATATCATCAGATTCAAATGGCGCCTCAAGATGAAGAAAAAATAGCCTTCATCACTGAGGAAGGGACCTTTTGTTATACAAGGATGCCATTTGGTCTGAAGAATGCTGGCGCAACATACCAGAGAATGGTTAACAAGATGTTTGAACAACAACTCGGTAAGAGTATGGAGGTCTATGTCGATGACATGGTAGTCAAAACAAGGGATATAGAGGATCACATCACAAATCTTCAAGAAGCTTTTTCGATCATTCGTCTATATAACATGAAACTAAACCCCAAGAAATGTGTTTTTGGTGTGTCATCTGGAAAAATTTTAGGATATTTAGTATCAATCCGTGGTATTGAAGCTAATCTTGATAAGATTAAAGAATTAGTCAACATGCGATCTCCACAATGTGTTAAAGAAGTTCAACAGTTGAATGGCCGAATTATGGCTCTCAATCGATTCATATCTAAGAGCACGGAAAAATGTCTCCCCTTTTTCCAACTCTTAAAGAAGAACATTGATTATAAATGGGACAAAGACTGTGAAGATGCTTTTCAAACTATCAAACAATACCTGGGACAACCTCCCATCCTAGTCAGTCACTTTGCTCGAGAAACCCTATATTTGTACATAGCTGTTGCAGCCAGAGCGATGAGTGCGGTTATAATGGTTGATCGAGATCGCATACAACGACCCATTTATTATGTTAGTCAAGCATTGACAGGAGCTCAACAACGATACTCCGATCTGGATAGAGCTGCTTTCACTCTAAGGATGGCAGCAAGAAAATTACGCCATTACTTTAGTGGACATGTTGTCATTGTTATCACTTCATATCCTTTGAAAAAGGTACTGGGAAAAATCGAAGTATCTGGAAGACTATCACAAATCGCCATCGAATTAAGTGAATTCGAGATCCAGTACCAATCACCCACGGCAATTAAAGGACAAGCAGTAGCAAAGTTTGTGGCTGAATGGTTGGAGATACCACAGGAGATGGAATTCGCAACAATGGAAAAAACCCCATCCTCATTATGGAAGGTCCACGTTGACGGAGCAAGTAATTCCAAAGGAACAGGCGTCGGAATTGTCATTTTTATATCGGATGGAGGTATGATCTAACAATGTATTCGATTAAACTTTCAAGTAACCAACAATGTCGCTGAATATGAAGCAGTACTTTTGGCAGTACGACAATTGAACATTCTGGGGGCAACAAAGGTGATCATGAGCAGTGATTCTTGGTTAATTGTGAATCAAATCAATAACATTTTTGATGCTAAAGAAGAAAGAATGGTGCAATATTTGGAATTAGTTCGGGTGGAAATTTCTAAAATAGAAGATTTTGTTCTGATTCAAGTACCACGCAGCAATAGCAATCATGCTGACTCTTTAGCCAGTTTGGCCTCAGCTGTAGCGGCCGACATGAAGAGAACTGTAACGCCCCCCGAGCCTACCTTGTGGGTAGACTAGGAAATGTTACTTTTTTTTTTTTGAAAAGATAGTTTATTTGAAAAGTAGGTACTAACTTGTCAGGTCTCTCAAACTTTGAAATAATCTTAAAGTTTAGCTTTCTTCATAAATAAAAGAGCATGAACTAATTAGAATAGAAAATATTGTTCGTGTTTCAATACAGTAAACTTATTAAATACTTATTTATAAACAATCATTGACTTTTAAAAGATCTTAAACTGGGACCACTTCAGAGCCACACTCTTAGATGTCTTCTTTATGTCGTCCAAAGCTACTGCTCATTATCTAAAAAAATTAAAGTAAACACGAATGAGCTAACGCTCAGTAAGTAAATCCACATGCAACATGCATCAAGATGACAGATTTATTTATTTACATATTTCTCTTCATTTACACATGTCCTCTTTTCTTTGTACTTTTCTTCAATTGTTGGTTCAATGGTGGTTTTCATATAAATATATATATATTTTTAATCTTTATAGTAGGGCCCTTGTGTGATACCTATGCCATTGGTAACCAGTGGGCCATGATTTTCGGAACCTGTTCCAACTACCGGATCCTTGGTAGTATCGTACTTGGGGCATAACATGAGTGTGGACCAACTGAAGTCGCCACACACACATTAGTGATCCCATTAAGGGCCTATCGTTCCCTGTGGCCAACTAAACATAAGGGAAACCTCTCTGCATACGATCAATCATTCATTTAACTATGGTGGGTCCGCCGGTCCCCCGCGTCCCTTGCCCACTCAGCCCTCAAAACATAGGCACACACAGACTTTGAACTTCTTATTTCATATATTTATGACAAAACATCATTATCACTTTTCTTGTTTCTTAATCAATATGCTTAAAATATATTTAACATATAAATGTTCATGTATGGTTTGGACAATTAATAATGAACATGTATGCATGAGCATATATTATTATGTAAAATAACTTTAGAAGCATATAAATTTCACGTAACATATAACATACACATAACTTACTCTAATGCAAAAAGATTGGGATTTACTTACTTTAAACCTTTAGATGAATTGTCTTAATAAAAGTATCCTTCAATAGCTCACAACCTAAGTCTCTTAAAAAATCCAAGAAGAAAGAATAGATTTGAGGAATAAGGATTAAGAATATGTGGTAGAGAGAAGGACTTTGAGAAGAGATTTTAGGAATGGATGAGCCTAACACATATATATAGTGCTTCAAAAACTTGGACCATAATCAACATTCTTGGAGACAAAGGAACTTGCCCACCAAGTAAAATATTTAATTAATAAAAAAAGGATTTGCCCACCAAGTAAAATATTTAATTAATAAAAGGAGGACTTGCCCACCAAGTAAAATATTTAATTAATAAAAGGAGGACTTGCCCACCAAGTAAAATATTTAATTAATAAAAGGAAGAGTTGTCCACCAAGTAAAATATTTAATAATAAGGTAAAAATACTAGTTAAAAAAAGTAACAAATTTATTAATTGATTATGTGAAATATCTAACAAGAATATTAATTCAATAAATACCACTTAAACTGATAAATTAAATTACTTGCTTTACTTTTCTGTAAGAAATCTATATGATAAAAAATCTAATCGTCACAATTCCCTTCCCCTAAGGAAAAGTTTCGTCCTCGAAACTAGACATACTGAATAGGTAAGGGTACTTAGAACGCATCTCATCTTCACTTTCCCACGTTGCTTCTTCGACTGCATGGTTTCTCCACAGAACTTTAACCAATCGAATGCTTTTGTTCCTTAGGTTTTTCACTTCAAAATCCAATATTTTCACTGGTGCCTCTTCATACGAAAGATCCTTGCGAACATCTAATGATTCATAACTCAAAACATGGGAGGGGTCCGTCAAATATTTTCTAAGCAAAGACACATGAAAAACATTGTGCACTTCTGATAAGGTTGGTGGTAGTGCCAACCTATAAGCTAGATTGCCTATTCGCTCTAAAATCTCGAAAGGTCCAATGAAGCGAGGACTCAATTTACCTTTCTGTCCAAATCTCATTACTCCCTTCATGGGTGATATCTTAAGAAACACCTTATTACCAACTTCAAATTCTAACGACCTCCTCGTCTTATCAGCATAACTTTTTTGTCTACTTTGTGCTGTAAGCATGCGCTGGCGAATATGAGTTACCACTTCAGCTGTTTGTCGTACAATTTCTGGCCCAAGTAGTCTCCTCTCTCCTATTTCATCCCAATGGATTGGTGACCTACACTTCCTTCCATACAAAGCCTCATATGGTGCCATCCCAATAGTTGCTTGATAACTGTTATTATAGGAAAATTCTACCAATGGTAAGAACTCATCCCAAGAACCTTGGAAATCAATCACACAAGCCCTTAACAAATCCTCCAAAATTTGGATTGTCCTTTCTGATTGACCATCTGTTTGAGGATGGAAAGCGGTGCTAAATCTTAATTGTGTACCCATGGCCTTGTGTAAGCTCTCCCAGAAAATAGATTTAAACTTTGGATCTCTATCTGACACAATGGATACTGGAACTCCATGAAGTCTTACAATCTTTTTAATATAGAGTTGGGCATATTGGTCTGCATTGTATGTTTTCTTAACTGGTAAGAAATGCGCTGATTTTGTGAGTCTATCTACAATTACCCAAATTGAATCGTAACCCTTCTTTGTCCTGGGTAAACCAAGAACAAAGTCCATTCCCACATGCTCCCATTTCCACTCTGATACCATTAGTGGTTGTAAAAGACCCGAAGGTCGCTGATGTTCTGCTTTGACTTGTTGACATGTTAAACAATGTTCAATATAATCAGCTATTTCTCTCTTCATCCTTATCCACCAGTAGTGCTTACTTAAGTCCTTATACATCTTTGTGCTCCCTGGATGGATTGAATATGGAGTGTTGTGAGCTTCATACATGATTTCTTTCTTCAACTCTTGATCATTAGGAATGCATAATCGATTCCTATATCTCAATACTCCATCTTTTGATAGAACAAACTCTGACTGCTTGCCAGCCTCAACTTCGATTTTGATCTTTTTAATGACTTGATCTTCATTCTGGGCTACTTTGATTTTGTCTAAAAGAATAGGTTGGACCTTTAATGTAGCTAAAAAGGCTACATCATTTTTTGAAACAATTTCAAGTTCAAACCTTTGGATGTCAGATTTAAGAGGAGTGGGTATATGCCTTATAGATGCTAGAACTCCTGAGGACTTCTTGCTTAATGCATCAGCAACTACATTTGCCTTCCCAGGGTGATAGTTAATGCTGCAGTCATAATCTTTTACCAACTCCGACGTTGTCTCATATTTAGCTCCTTTTGAGTGAAGATGTATTTTAAGCTTTTGTGATCGGTAAATATCTCACATTTTACACCATAAAGATAATGTCTCCATATTTTCAAGGCAAATACCACTGCAGCCAATTCAAGATCATGAGTTGCGTAGTTCTTTTCATAGTCTTTTAATTATCTTGAGGCATAAGCAATTACTCTCCCATATTGCATTAACACACAACCTAACCCTTTCTTAGAGGCATCACTATATATGACAAATCCCTCTATTCCTGATGGTATAGCTAAGACAGGTGCTGAGGTCAAGCGCTTCTTCAACTCCTGGAAACTGTACTCACATTCACAAGACCAAAGAAAATTAACATTTTTTCTCGTTAGTCGAGTTAGTGGTAAAGCAGTACGTGAAAATCCCTCGACAAAACGTCTATAATAGCCAGCTAATCCTAAGAAGCTTCGAACTTCTTTCGCATTCTTAGGAGTTGGCCATCCTTGTACAACTTCAACTTTGCTGGGGTCCACAGCAATGCCTTCCTTAGAAACAATATGGCCAAGGAAAACAACATGATCCAACCAAAATTCACACTTCTTAAGCTTTGCGTACAATCTTTTCTCCCGAAGGATGTCTAAGACAAGTCTTAAGAGTTTCTCATGATCCTCCTTTGATCGTGAGTAAATGAGAATGTCATCAATGAAAACGATTAAAAATTGATCCAAATATTCTTTGAACACTCTGTTCATCAAATCCATGAATGCAGCTGGTGCATTTGTTAATCCGAAAGGCATAACAAGAAATTCATAATGACCATATCTAGTACGAAAAGCCGTCTTAGGAATGTCTTCCTCTTTTATCTTAAGCTGATGGTACCCTGATCGTAAATCTATTTTAGAGAAATGATTGGAACCTTGAAGTTGGTCAAATAAGTCATCAATTCGGGGCAACGGATATTTGTTCTTAATCGTGACTTTATTCAACTCACGATAGTCCATACATAATCGCATAGTCCCATCTTTCTTCTTTACAAATAGTACTGGGGCTCCCCAAGGAGAATGACTAGGTCGGATGAAGTTCTTATCCAACAACTCTTGTAATTGCACCTTAAGTTCTTTTAATTCAATAGGGGCCATACGATAAGGTGCCTTAGAAATTGGGGCAATACCAGGAACCAAATCAATGGAAAATTCCATTTCTCTATCAGGAGGCAGACCTAACAAATCATCTGGAAAAACATCTGGGTACTCACAAACAACTGGTAATTGGACCATATTTATTTCCTCCTTTGGTACTTCAACAATAGAAGCTAAGTATCCTCTACAACCTTTATTCAACATTTTTCGGGCCTTCATTGCAGAGATTAACGGGACACTTAACTTTTGTTTTGTACCAATAAAGGTAAAGCTAGGTTCGTTTGGAGGTTGGAAGGTTACAATCTTATGATGACAATCAAGGATAGCATGGTGCGTAGCCAACCAATCCATGCCAAGGATAACATCGAAGTCATGGATTCCTAAGATTATTAAGTTAGCAGGTAGTAAACGGTTTCTAATTTTAACAGGAGAAGCCTTCAAGCTAAAACTCGATTTCATGATTTCACCAGATGGGGTTGAGATGTTGAAAAATTCATTCATAAGAATTGGTTTTTTGTTAAGTTGCTTTGTAAAGGCATAACTAACAAATGAGTGTGTTGCACCAGGATCTATAAGTACCCTAGCTAAACAATTATGTATGTTCATCATACCTGTTATGACAGTTGAAGTGTCATTGGCTTCTTGTTGAGTTAGGGTATACACACGAGCTTCAGTCCTCTTTTGAGCATTGTTGTTGATATTATTTGGCCCTGGGCCTCCATAGCAATCACGAGCAATGTGTCCAACCTTTCCACATCTAAAGCAAACACTACTCCCCATGCGACATTCTCCTCGATGGTCCTTGCCATATTTGGGACACATAGCCCTAGGTTGCTTATTTTGATCACCCCAATTTCCATTGTTGTTATCCTTGTTTTTATACTGGTGTTTTCGCTTTTGTCCCTTGTCTTGCCAAAACTTCCCCCTTGAGTCATTTCCAGCACCTCCAAAAGGAGTTTTACTTGTTCCATGGACCAATTGTTGGGCCATTTCAATCACTAGTGTCTTATTCACCACTTCAGTGTAAGTGGTTAATTCAAACGGTAAAACAGCTTCCTTAATTCGTGGTCTCAATCCTTCCTCTAATCGTTGGGCTCTACATTCCTCAGCTGCCACAAAAGTAGGGGCAAATTTTGCAAGTCGAGCGAACTCTGCCTCATACTCAGTAATAGTTTTGTTTCCTTGTTGTAGTTGAAGAAACTCGCATTCCTTCTGTCTTCGAACACTTTTTGGAAAGTATTTCTCATAGAAGGAGTTTCGAAACATCTCCCAAGTAAATAAATCCATGTTGCCTTCATGTTGTCGTCCCATCATCTTCCACCAGTCAAGGGCGTCTCCTTGAAGCATGTATGCAGCGTTTGCCACCTTTTCTGTCTCGGTACATCGTACAACAGTAAAAGCCTTTTCCATCTCAGCTATCCACTTTTCTGCCTCTTGGGGATCTATAGTACCCTCAAAGGTCGGTGGTAACAATTTCTTAAAATCAGAGAAGCTACTTCGTTCTGGTTGGGGTCTTGGAGGATGTTGTTGTTGTGCTTGCCCGAAAGTAGCCATTGCTTGCATAAACATGCCTATAGTAAGTGGAGCATTTGGTTGAAGTGTTTCTTCATTAAGATTATCCCCATTATTGCAGTTGTCACGTGATCTAGTATTACGACTGGCCATACTCTAATTTCCAAGAACAAACTATACTCACTACTATTTCTCATAAGTTTCTAAAAAAATCATAAAATCATAAGACAATAAATTAAAAGTTCAATACATTATAACTTACCGGACGACATTTGGTAGACATCCAGTGGTATGATCTTGTGGTCCCTTAAGTCTACAGGAACAACAAAAACCTTTGCTCTGATACCAAACTGTAACGCCCCCCGAGCCTACCTTGTGGGTAGACTAGGAAATGTTACTTTTTTTTTTTTGAAAAGATAGTTTATTTGAAAAGTAGGTACTAACTTGTCAGGTCTCTCAAACTTTGAAATAATCTTAAAGTTTAGCTTTCTTCATAAATAAAAGAGCATGAACTAATTAGGATAGAAAATATTGTTCGTGTTTCAATACAGTAAACTTATTAAATACTTATTTATAAACAATCATTGACTTTTAAAAGATCTTAAACTGGGACCACTTCAGAGCCACACTCTTAGATGTCTTCTTTATGTCGTCCAAAGCTACTGCTCATTATCTAAAAAAATTAAAGTAAACACGAATGAGCTAACGCTCAGTAAGTAAATCCACATGCAACATGCATCAAGATGACAGATTTATTTATTTACATATTTCTCTTCATTTACACATGTCCTCTTTTCTTTGTACTTTTCTTCAATTGTTGGTTCAATGGTGGTTTTCATATAAATATATATATATTTTTAATCTTTATAGTAGGGCCCTTGTGTGATACCTATGCCATTGGTAACCAGTGGGCCATGGTTTTCGGAACCTGTTCCAACTACCGGATCCTTGGTAGTATCGTACTTGGGGCATAACATGAGTGTGGACCAACTGAAGTCGCCACACACACATTGGTGATCCCATTAAGGGCCTATCGTTCCCTGTGGCCAACTAAACATAAGGGAAACCTCCCTGCATACGATCAATCATTCATTTAACTATGGTGGGTCCGCCGGTCCCCCGCGTCCCTTGCCCACTCAGCCCTCAAAACATAGGCACACACAGACTTTGAACTTCTTATTTCATATATCTATGACAAAACATCATTATCACTTTTCTTGTTTCTTAATCAATATGCTTAAAATATATTTAACATATAAATGTTCATGTATGGTTTGGACAATTAATAATGAACATGTATGCATGAGCATATATTATTATGTAAAATAACTTTAGAAGCATATAAATTTCACGTAACGTATAACATACACATAACTTACTCTAATGCAAAAAGATTGGGATTTACTTACTTTAAACCTTTAGATGAATTGTCTTAATAAAAGTATCCTTCAATAGCTCACAACCTAAGTCTCTTAAAAAATCCAAGAAGAAAGAATAGATTTGAGGAATAAGGATTAAGAATATGTGGTAGAGAGAAGGACTTTGAGAAGAGATTTTAGGAATGGATGAGCCTAACACATATATATAGTGCTTCAAAAACTTGGACCATAATCAACATTCTTGGAGACAAAGGAACTTGCCCACCAAGTAAAATATTTAATTAATAAAAGAAGGACTTGCCTACCAAGTAAAATATTTAATTAATAAAAGGAGGACTTGCCCACCAAGTAAATTATTTAATTAATAAAAGGAGAACTTGCCCACCAAGTAAAATATTTAATTAATAAAAGGAGGACTTGCCCACCAAGTAAAATATTTAATTAATAAAAGGAAGACTTGTCCACCAAGTAAAATATTTAATTAATAAAAGGAAGACTTGTCCACCAAGTAAAATATTTAATAATAAGGTAAAAATACTAGTTAAAAAAAGTAACAAATTTATTAATTAATTATGTGAAATATCTAACAAGAATATTAATTCAATAAATACCACTTAAACTGATAAATTAAATTACTTGCTTTACTTTTCTGTAAGAAATCTATATGATAAAAAATCTAATCGTCACAAGAACAATCCCTGTCACGTGCCTTACTCTGCCAAGCATATCCTCCGGGAAAAAAGCAAAGGATGAAAGTTTGATGATTGCACACAATGAGGAAGAAACATGGATTACTCCTTATGAACGATATTTAAGTCAAGGGATTCTACCTCAAGACAAAGAAGAAGCACGCAAATTGAAAACTAAGTCTCAAAGTTACGTACTGTATGAGGACTCTCTATTTCGAAAGAATAATGGGGGTCCTTGGTTTAAGTGCTTGAAAGGTGCTGAAGCTCAATTAGTTATTGCCGAATTACATGAAGGACATTGCGGAGCCCACTCAGGAGGAATCACTTTGGCACAAAGAATCATGCGTCAAGGTTGTTATAGGCCAACTTTGCGCAAAGATTGTATGGTCTATTCCCAACAATGCGATCGTTGCCAAAAATATGCCAATTTGACACATCAACCAACTAGCGAATTGAAGTCGATCGTTAGTCCGTGGCCTTTTCAAAAATGGGGGCTTGACATTGTAAGCCCTCTGCTGGTTGCTCTGGCTCAAAGGAGGTTTCTAATCGTAGCCACCGATTATTTCTCCAAATGGGTCGAAGCAAAACCACTATCAAGAATTCAGGAAAAAGATATCATTTGTTTCATTTGGAAAAACATCGTGTGTCATTTTGGTTTGCCAAGAGAACTGGTCACAGATAATGGAAAACAATTCACAGGTCAAAAGGTCGTCACCTTTTGTAAAGAGTTGCAGATTAAGCTCTCCCATTCTACTCCGTACCGACCGCAAGCAAATGGCCAAGCTGAATCTTCAAATAAAATTCTGATCAACATCCTAAAGAAAAGATTAGAAGGAGCCAAAGGAAAGTGGGTTGATGAATTATCTGGCGTATTGTGGGCAACACGAACCACCCCAAGATCGGCTATGGGACAAACTCCATTTTCTTTGGTATATGGTACAGAAGCAGTCATACAATCGGAACTGCCAGAACCAACATTGCGGTCAAAGTTGTCACATGAAGATCATGATGATCTAAGAAGAATAGATCTCACACTATCTGAAGAATTGAGAGAATCAGCGCTAATCAAAATTGAAGCTCAGAAAAGACTGATTCAGAGAACTTACAACAAGAATGTTAAAACCAAATTTTTTAGTGTCGGACAATGGGTGTTGCGCAAAGTTGTTGGGAATAAAATAAATGCTGAATATGGAAAGTTTGCAGCCACCTGGGAAGGACCATACGAAGTCATTGATGTTACTCCAAGAGGAGCCTATCACATCCAATCAAGAGGAGGAAAACCGGAACCTTTAAGTTGGAACACTGATCAACTTAAATTATATTATTTCTAAGCAAGGAGGATTACCTTACTATCTTTTCAAGATTGATAACGCGTGTTACATTGCGAAGAGTTCCCAAATGGAGAACCTATTCCTAGAGGATCAACATAATGACGACAGACTCAGATCGGTCATTTGTCCCTCATCACGAATAAAATAACGTGATATCATGTGTTACATCGCGAAGAGTTCCCAAATGGAGAACCTATTCCTAGAAGATCAACATAATGACGACAGACTTAGATCGGTCATTTGTCCCTCATCACGAATAAAATAACGTGATATCGCGTGATACATTGCGAAGAGTTCCCAAATGGGGAACTTGTTCCTAGAAGATCAATATCATGACGATAAATTTTTATGAATAAACAAGATACGATTATGACAAACTCAAACATAATTTCTCCATAAAAACACATTTATAAATAGGAAAAAATAAGTATCAAGGACATAAAAGTTGGAATATGTTTTATTACAAAAATTACAGTTTTGGATCATTGACATTAGATAATGATTGATGCTACAAATTTTTCCAATATTCCACCTCTTGAGATAGTTTTTCCTTGTCTTTTTCAAGAACGGCATTCTTTTGTTTTAAGGTATTACACTCATCCAGTATTTGATTCTTCGATACAATCAGCTCCTGATTTTCTACAAACATCGTATCTTTCGCTTGACGCAGATTTTCCACATCTTCTACTACCTCATTAAACTCTTTAGTTGTCTCGTGGTATAAAAGCATTCTCTTGTCATAATCCTCTTTCAGTGCTAAAGCTGATTCATATAAGTCTGACGCCTCTCTCTCGCTGTCATGTGTCAAAGATATAGCCTAAAAAAAATTTATGATGTGCGATGTACGATGTCAAAATGCTTACGATGTACGATGTCAAAATGCTTACGATGTACGATGAACGATGTCAAAATGTTTATGATGTACGATATATGTAAACACGCACGATCTGCAAAATTGCTACCCTCACCTCTAACACACAACGACTAGCCATATACCATGAAGCACCGCTTTCTCTTTGCTTCCTTTCAACAATTGCCACACGATCTTGGTTATGACCTAAATGGTGGTACAGGTCATCTTGTGCAGATCTGTTCCCAAACATTCTAGTCTCAAAAAGTTTTGGGAGATGCGTATCTTGACA
This sequence comes from Elaeagnus macrophylla, assembly GCA_029378325.1. NCBI lineage: Eukaryota > Viridiplantae > Streptophyta > Magnoliopsida > Rosales > Elaeagnaceae > Elaeagnus > Elaeagnus macrophylla. The sequence goes on along the minus strand of CM055649.1, from coordinate 10,100,531 downwards.
CACTAGACAAGGAACTTCGTCATCGTCTGATTCCGAGGACATCACATACGTAGGGTGATCACCAATCTGGCTATCCTCTTTGAGATCGGAGTTCATGGGATCGTAGGCACTCTTTAATACGAAGTCCTTTTCCCCATCGTTCGAGCTCTCCTTTTCAAAGGACATAAGAATGTCCCCGACATCGATTTGAGAAAAATCCATTTCTCAAATCAAGCCTAAGTGACCTTAAAAACTCAAAGATACGACCTGTTTATCTCACCCTAGAGCTGAAATTCCCTCAAAGACCTTCAGCTAAAAACTATTCTCCAAGTAACTTGTTTCACAAAAGGAAATGATATTAGCCAACCCCTTGTTCTATATATAGGGGTATTACATATTTAACTATTTAAATTATTTATAAAATATTAACACATCATCAAATTCCAAAATTAATCCCTTTCATTTAATTTTAAAAAACAAATTGGTTACATTGCTTTCAACTAAAAAGAGATTACAAAAATTTATCTCTACATGAGATACAATTAAAGATAAAATGATTCAGATCTACAAACTTCATTTCTGGGGAGACGATGCCACGGTTTCATCATGAACATCTTCTTGTACCCCAGTCACACTTCGTATTGGGGAATTGGCCTTTTCCTTTGTAGGTTGAGACGAGCTTTCACCTTGCATAGCTCATACCAGGCTTGAAAAAGCACTAGATAGGTTCAACCTCGAGGCTTGGATTTTTAAATTGGACATCAACCATGACACCCCTTCACGGTAGCCCCGTACGCAGTCTTCTTTCAGTTTGACCACTAAATCACGGTGAATTCACCTCGGCACGAAGAAGGTTCACCTCGTCTTGAAGCTTCGTCGTCTCTTCCTTTGAAACCTTGAGCTCTTCCTCAGCCTTGTCAGCTTGTGCTGTTTGTTCCATAGCCGCATTCCCAGCTATTTTTATCTTCTCAACACGATCTAAAAGCTCAGTCCCAAGGTCGTTTATCTTCAGACGAAGACGACCTATTGTAGCATCTTTCTTATTAATAGCCTGCTCGTACTCGGACAATAAAGACTCTGCCTCTTGAGTCCTCTGACGATAAGCTCGGTTCGTGATCTCCCCCTCACGGATGATTGATAAAGCCTGCAGAATTAAAATCTTAATATATGTACTTGCCCACCACATTTATTTTTCAATCTTGATAAAATAAAAATAAAAATTAAAAACACTACATCGTATGAAGGTATCACCTCGAGTAATCTTTGAGCAATCATCTCCCCGTGGGTCAATCCTTCCTCTTTACAAGTTGCTTGAACACGAGCTCGTTCTCCAGCACTACCAAAATGTTGGTAGAGGTCAAGTTGTAGATCCCTTTTTCCAAAAATCCTCTCATTGAAGTATGTCACTGGGGTGCTCACGTGCTTGACATCCTTCAAGTAAATATCGCTGAGTTCCACTAACTCAAGATCAAGAACACGAACTGGCGAAGTTCGTTCACCAGAGTGAATGGCTTTCATTTTTCTTTTCTTTGATGGCTGAGGGTCGGACTTCGTGTGAGATGAACTAGGCTCGAAAGGAGGTTCAGTCACCCCTGTTGAGTGTCTCATGAGGTCGTCCTCTACCTCAGCTCGTACCTCAACGTGTGAAGGATCTGGTAAACCCTTCTCCACCTCAGCATCTGCTAGTAAATCCGAATAGTCGACTCCAGAGTAGTCCATATCTGCAAATTACAAGATCACTATTAGCATTATAAGATTGAAGGTCGTAGAAACTACCTCGTCCAGCACAAAACACACGACCTTTTTGTTGTATTGCTACACTTTTCCAGACCCTTGTTGCCCACATTTTTTCTGGCGTCAATATACTTCTGAAAGAAAAGTACTCAGAATTCTTCACTTTGAGACTTCGGAGTATATCTTTTTCTTCAGACGTCAGCCTGTAAAGCACCTCATCCCCCTTTGGAAGATCATTGATGAAGTTGTGATTCCATTTAGCTCGGACTGTACGACCCTTATCCGACTCCCACAAATCACCCCGTATGAAGAAGTATTTATCTTTCCACGAGTGTTGGCTATCAGGTAGGTTCAAAACAAGCCCCTTCTGTTGGATGGGCGATATATACGATCTCCCAATGTCCTTCCCATTTTTCTTCACAGTGTACATAGAACGAATTAATCTCTCTTCAATTTCGATGTTCAACTCCCCACTAAGAACGGCGAGACATAACAAAATTCTCCAGCCATTGGGATTCAGTTGAGCCGGACTGATGTCGTACATACCCAGAAATCTGGTAATAATACGAGGTGCAAGAAACTGAAGTCCAATCTTCAGAGCTTCTTCATAGAGCACGTACCACCCTTCCGGAGGATCGTCGTTATCACGCAATTGAGAAGGTACGAGTTGTAAATCGACCTCGGGAGCAAGCTGGTACGAAGACCTTATCCTATCTAGATCGGACACCACCAACTTGCTTGGTAGCTTTGAGATCGTGTCCCTACGATTCCTTGTTTGGCCTTCGACTTTCTCTGTAAATTTTGTACTAGTTTTTTTCTTTCTTGACTCTTGAATTCCTACAGTGGGAATATGAATTTTTGGTAGAAGGCCCGACGAGGACAAACCAATTTTTGCCGATGTTTGGATAGGTTTACCAGCCACAGGAGGAGCCAAAACAATCTCCTTTTGTGGGATCGCCAGTTCAGTAACTTCACCCCCAGATGGAATATCTTTTAGTTTTGAACTCTGGCCCTTTGATGCCAAAGTTGTACGATCTGTAGGAATAACAACTTCCGTATGCTGTCTTGTCCGATCCGTACTGATTTTAAAGGTTATTTTCCTTCCCTTTTCTGGTTTGGCTACCTTGTGAGACGGCCCAGCACTTTCAGGATGATCTAAAGGTGTATTATCTTTCGTGGGATCCACTTCGGATCGTACTCTCTCTTCACTCGAAGTCATAATTCAAAGAAGTGTAGAAAAACTAAAAACGAAAAAAAGTCTAAAATCGAACTAAATTTACCTGTAAAAGTCCAATGATTGTAGAAAATCCTTCCAAACTGAACTAATTTGCTAAGAAAAGACGACCTCGTTTCCCAAAATTCATGAACTAATTTTCTTTTCTGGCACACTCACGAAGTTAATCTCCAAGTGTACGACCTAATTCTCTCTGCTTGAGATTTCTTTGAAAAACTCTTTTTTAAAGTAACTCGATTAAAACATGACCCTTTTATAAACCTTATAATTTGAAACGCTGCAACCTCGGGAAGTGGAAGAGACTAATAAAAAAACTCAATAAAAACGGAAGAAACACCTTTTAAAATCAATAAAATGTTTATTACGGTATAAAAATATGATTACAAAAAGGTTAAAGAGACAAATATTGATGATGAAAAGTACATTCTTTCACTTCGTTGCGAAGTTCAAGAATGGGGGACTTGATGTTAGAATATAGGCTAGGCATCCTTGATGAACAGATACTACACTAAACAAAGAATGAGAAGTCACCATAACATACCTAAGACCATCAGAACTGGGAAAGTACGAAGTGATTGTATAAAGAGAACTAAATCAGCCAGTATGTACGAAGTGGCAGTCGAGCGTCCTACAAAACAAGAGACCCCGTGCCGGTGGAGTGATCTAAACATCGTCTTCGTTGCCTGAGCATAAATGGACTTCGTACACACTGATCAGATGACCTCGTATTTACGAAGTCATCAAGTGCTATACGATCTAAATTACGTGACGTCATATGTACGAAGTAGAACATCGTCCTAATATATATATATATATATATATATATATATATATATATATATATATATATATATATCAAAACGCTTCCATAAAGGTGTACGACAGATTACAAACCACTGATGTGACCTCCGTTAGAGCGCGTGCTGATATCGACACTGACGAAGGAGCATAGTATGACGTCACTTCACAAGTACGATCTGATATAGAGCTCCGCATCAGATAACATCGTACATACGATGTTATTTACATTGGTTGGCCGCAAGACATCGTACAAACGAGGTAAATCACTCACCCTCTGACTCCACACATGCGTTACAGGTCATACGTCATTTGAAGGAAGTGACAGTCTGCATAAACGTCCAATCTAATTGACATATCGCAGGATGTCAGACTTTATCTCAATAAGACAGCTGTAAATTGTAAATACCTATATATATGTAATAACAGTCTCAATAAAAGGGATTATTCCAAATCAAGACAGAGAGTTCTAGTGATTTCTAGTGTGAAAAATTCTTAAAAATACTATGTAAAATATAAGAAGTTGAAGTGTATTACTAATCAAAATTAATCGACCAATCTAACATTTTTATCAAAAAAAAAAAAAATAAGAGAGAAGGTATCAAATCCACTTCTATTAACCTTAATTTGAGACGTATTCTCGACATAACTCATAAAAGATATTACGTAAAACATAAAAAATTAAAGTGCACTATTAGTTAAAGTTAATAGAACAATCTAATATTAAAAAAAAAAAAAAGCACTGAATACACTTGTATTAATCTTAATTTGAGATGTATTCTCAACATAACTCGTAAAAGATAATTGGTTCACAGAAAGGAGTTATCTTCTTTATTCAATCACATCCAGCCAACTAAGTTAAAAACATATTTGAAATTGAGAGGAAAATTCTTTTCCAAAAACATTTATGTACAATTTTACCCTTCTTCCATTTAAAAAATTCAAAAGAGCTTATTTTACACAAGATTTGATTGTATATAACTTGCTTTACAATTAATCAAAATTTAAAGATAAATAATTACATTTGTAATCAGGCAAGTTTTGAATATATTAATTTTAATTATAAATAATATAATCCAGATAGAGTAGTCTAGATAGCAAGTCTATCTAGATATATTGTACGAAAATTGTGGATTTTGTTGGACAGCGAAGCGCCTAGATTTGAAGCTCGAGGCATGCACTTCAATGTTGAGCCTTCACTCATCACCTTTTACTAACTCTGGATGGATATACTCCTCAATTGAGGTTGGATACTTACCCAATGTCGATGATTCGTGGTGTGTGGGTGTAGTATGTAGGTGTGTGACAGTTGTCTTATCCCTTATCCATCTTTCTATCCTCAGTGAAGTATTTTTGATCCAAAAAAATAAATGTAAATATTTTCTTATGATATAATTTTGTATAGCATAAGTATTCTCCTATTTTCAAGACGGGTAATTAATGAGTACAGGATATATAATGATAATAGCAAAAATGATAAAAATAACATAGTATATAAATAACTTTTTTTCATTTTATACATATTACAAAAAAATTTAAAATTATAAAAAATAAATTATAAATATGAACACAATTTGTACATGTCTAGAAATAATATTTTTATTATATACTTGTGACATAAAATATATGAAAATCATAACAAAGAAATATAAATATTTTAACGCATAAAATGTATGAACACAAAATTTTGTACATGGTACATAAATAATTTAATGAAAATAACAAAAATAGCATACTGTAAAACTTATAATAACAAAAATAACACTCATTGTGTTCAAATCGTATATTTTTACAATTAAAAAAAGATTGTTACATCATTTTTTTAATTTCGTTCAATTGAACACCGTTCAAATTGAACTGTGAAAATTTAGACTTGTTTAATGTTGAACGTCATCTAATTAAAAACCATTAAATATTAATGAGATGTTATTTTTATTATTATAAATTTTAGAAGTGTTATTTTAGGTAATTTTTTAATAACTTTTTTATTTTGTACAGGTTACAAAAAAATATGAAAATCATAATAAATAATTTCTAAATATGGACGAATTTTTTTATATGATGCACAAGTAATATTTTTATTATATACATATTATAAAAAAAATATTATTTTTTATCTTTTTTATTATTAGATATAAATTCCTACTATATTGGATCTTTTATTCATAATTATTCATGTCATGAAATGTATGATATGGAGGATTAATTTTGTAACTATTTTTGTAATAGCTTTTGATGTTTAGTAATGCCAAGCATTGTTTCTTGGATGTATGTTCGATAAGAATTTTAATTTTTAATTTCTAATTTTTTTTAAAATTTTTTAATCATGTATATTTGATAATAAATTCTTATTTTGTCTTTCGTATTTTTAAAGAATCGAGATAATTCATAAATTTTTAAAAAAAATATTTTTGAATTAGATTTATGATTTATGATTTTTTTTTATTTCCTAAATATATTTTTTCAAAAAAGTAAATCAAGTAATATAACTTTTATATGTACAAATATTTGAAAAAATGATTAAAAATTTAAAATTTATAAATAATAACTAAAAAAATTCTTTTTTTGATTTAAAAAAAAAAAAAAAGCCATTAGCAAACAAGTTATAGGTAATTTTTTATTTTTTCTTAAAAATCACTATGTATAAATCGTTATTAAACACATTAGTCATTATTTAAAAAAAAAAAAAGAATTAAAAATCATAAAATTAATTATTTAATCATAAAGTATGAATTATAAATCAGAATCGTTATCAAACATAATCTTAGCTAATACATACTCTAAATTAATTTCCAATAATTACTATGTGTGTAATATCTTAAAGGAACTATATTAAATTTGGGAAATTTTTTTATTGCAATTTAATATATATATATATATATATATTCACGTGTCCTAATATTTATAATATAACAAAAATGCTTTTTATCATAGCTAGTTGCATACATAAATCTATATAGCATAATTTAATTAGTCCTTTATTAGTAGGGGATCCTACAATCATTTCATCATCTCACATTTTTAACTTTATATTCAATCAATAATTAATACATCATTTGATACATATCACAACTTGATAACACTATTTTATATATAATTGGCTTTTTAGTAAGTGATCTCACAATTACTTTAACATTTTATTTTTTTAGTTTAACATCTAATCTAATATTGATACATCATTTAATATATAAATTTTTTTTTTAATAAAACGTACATAAAATGACTTAATGTATATAATATTTTTCTTAAATTTATGCACTTAAAACTACATAATTAACTTTATAAATAACAATGTTCATTGTCAAATATTTGGAAATGCAATGGCCATTATTGACTTCGACGTGTTCGGTACCGTTTTAGTTTTCTATTTAATAAAAAATAAATATTTATATCTTTATTTTTAAAGTAACATCTTTTTAGTCCCTTTTTAAATTTAAATTGTGAATGTAATTTAACAAGAGTTAGTTTATTTTTTTTTAGATATTATGTATCGCATTTTTTAAAACGTGATATGGAAAAATATCAAAAAAATTCTCATAAAATATATAATTTACAAAAATAATTTACCAAAATATAAAATAAAAAATTATTGTACTGTTATTTTATTTTAATAGTATAAAATTAAATTTGAACAATATAATGTTTTTTTTATTTTTTTTTGGTAAACTATTTTTGTAAATTTAATATTTTGTGAAATTTTTTTGTATTTTTTAGCACTCTATATATATATATATATATATTATCCAAAAATTATATCTACGAAAAATGTGATATAGAATATCTAAAAAGATAAATTAGCATTTAAAAATTGCATTTAATATTTAAAATTAAGCCAATTAAATACTTTTAATTAAATAAAAAAATTGAAAAGATATCAATTTAAAAATAATAATACAAGTGATACATTTTATTAAACAAGAACATTTAGGATACTAAACCCTCCAGCACTATGCTCATAGTTATGAGAACTTGAGAAATATGACATATAATTGGGCAATAAAATATAAATTTTATAGCAATAGTAAAATAAAATAAAATAAAATTCTTTTTATGAAATATATAATAATTCATTTATAATATAATTGGTTCATCCAGTAATTATAACTACTTCATCATTGTAATTAGATAATAACTATTTCATCATTTTATACCTTCAATATGTAATCTAATATTAACACATTATTTTTTTTATTTAAATATTAACATATAACTTATTTCATACAATAATATTTTTTAAAAATATTGGCATAATATATATTATTTTTTGCATTTTAATCAAATTTTCATACTAGCTAAAATTTATTCTAAAACTTACAGCTTCATACCCATACAAAGGCTAAAACACCTTTATTATATAAATTTAATAAAATAATAATAATATTAGACTTTGTTAGAGTTCCGACAATTATTAATAGTGACTCCATATGTAAGACATTACATATTTTTAAGAAATATATATATAATGTTAACATTTAATAACCCTCTAAGTTCTAGTAACTATTGTAGGATGAAAGATCTTAAATATTTTTTAACCGGATGTAAGGCCTAACATCCTGCAAATTCGTTGATGGTCCTTAGAACTTCAATGAAACTACCAACAATGTTGGTTGAAACTTTGGCAATACCACCATTGACAATTTTCGGAATTCCAGCAAGACCCTTGGTTCTATTTTATTGAAATTATGAAATAAAGGTCTTTTGGTATTTTGATTGGATGATTTGATATAAAATTATAAGTTTTGATATTAGTTATTTTTAGTTTAAAAAATTTAATCTATTTTTTAAAATTGATGATATTTAAGGAAAAAAAAAATTTATAATATAATATAAACAAAGATTTATAATCATAATTTAATGCATTAAATATAATTATTATATAAATTTATACTTACTGTATTAACATTTTTTTTAATTTATATCACATAATATAATTTGGATAGCTTTATTTTTAGAATAAAAAAATATTAATTTTAAAATAATTTATTTATTTTAAAAAAATATTAAATTATTAAATTATAAAAAAAATTAATTATTTTAAAATAAATATTTTTTATTCTAAAAATAATAATTTTTCATAATTTATCTATAATAATAAATAATTTTGTAATTATTTATAATTATAAATCATTATTATATATCTATGTCACATCATATACCAATTACCTCATGACACGGCAAAAAGACATTGGGTTCCTTCATTATCAGCACTACTCTCAAGGACGGGCGTTATTGCATACCCTACATATGTGTCAGGGACTGACATGTAACCGCCATTTTTTCTGTGGGCGGATAACCATGGTTTTTTTTTTTTTAATAAAAGACTGTAGCACTGATTACATTAAAACATCCTAATTAAATTAATACTTTTTTCGTTAAATTGTTCGATCATTAATATTAATAAAATTAAATATATAAATAAATATTTTTAACAAAATTTATTATTAAATTTATTAATAATATTTGAATAAATAAAAGAGTTAACAAGGCGGGACATCCCACCACCGATCCTTGGTTGAACCTACGGAATACTGGAAGAGGTAGGACTCGCTTTTAAGTTTCAACCACTATCATTTCTCCAAACCGGAAAAAGCAATTCCTTTCGATGAATGATTAAATATATATAAATTATATATATTTAATTTATATATATTTTATAAATTAAAGACCAGAATCTCTTCTTATAAGCTCAAAGTTATTATAATTTGTATTTATATAATCAATATATATATATATATATATATATAAGAGGTGATTGAAAATAATTTGATATTGTGGATTGTTATTTCTTCCAAAACTTAAACATCGACAAATACTTGAAATCTTTTTAATGACTATTACATTTAAATAAAATAGGCGTGGCGACGTAAGAATCTACTAGAGCCCTTATCTTGTAGGTTTTTTTTTTTTTTTTTTCCTTTCTATTAATTATTTTTAATAAAATAAATATATATATATTTTTCTACCTTGTTATATAATATTTTTTATCTAAATATTCATTTAATATGATTTAGTATTAAATTTTTATTTTTTTAAAGAACTATAAATATATTAGTTGGAAAAACCAAACAGTCAATTAAATAACATATAAAGAGAAAGATAAAAATTTAAGGTGTGTTTAAGAAAGTTTTTAATTTTAGTTTAATAATTTTGATTGTTGGTATGTTTAGATTGATAATTTTTTATCTAGATTATATCTTTTGATATTTAATTGATAAAATTTTATTTTTTAAAAAAGATAATCTGATATTGTGCCTAATAGAGAAATAACTTCTTATTTAGGTCAAAATCATAATATTTTCAAGATAAAAGACCAAAAGCAGAATAATCATTAATTGGATAGCAAACGATAATGTCAATATTCAAGATTTCGTTTCAAAGATTTTGTATCAGTACCGCATGCATTTTAATCTTTTTATATCTAATAAAACTTTTTTGACCAATGGCTTTAATAATAATTGAGAAATAAGTCCTCTTAATTTATGTTATATATATGTAAAACAGGCAGTGAAAAATATGTTTTAATATTTCTAAATGAATTGCTTTATATAAAATATATGCATTTATAATAAAAATAAAAAGATCAGAAAATGATATTAATTAAATACAATAATCTTTATCATATTGTGCTCTGATTTACTTTATTATTTCAACAACGAATCTCAATACTCTCATTCAAATTGATGCATAGATGTCACACATATTTAATTTGTCTAAGAATTTTGAGAGTATTCGAATGAACACTCATTTAGTAAAGATATCAGCTAATTGATCTTCTGATCAAATTTTTAGTAGTTTCATGGCCTTTATATCTAGTTTTTTCTTGATGAAAAACTTATCTTCCTTGATATGCTTTGTACAGATATGTTTAACTAAATTATGGGTTATATCACATGCTGTTTTGTTATCACAATACAGTTGAATTGGTTGCTTTGGGGAGTAGCCTAAGTCTTATAAGAGAAATTTCAACCACAATGCTTCAAAAATTCTTAAGACCATTCCTCTGTACTAAGCATCTACACTAGAACGTGCAACAATATTTTGTTTCTTGCTTCTCTATGTAACTAAGTTTCCACCTACAAAGGTAAAGTATCTTGAAGTTGACTGTCTATCGTCAATTGGTCCGGCCTAATCAGTATTGGATATATACTTTGATATTTTACTTATTTGTGTTTTTAGAAAATAAAATTTCCTTTCTTGGAGTAGATTTAGATACCTCAAAATGTGCATGACTGCATTCATATGTTGCTCATCAGGATTATGCATAAACTAGCTAACGATACTTAGAGCATAAGCAAGATCTGGTCTTATGTAAGCTAAGTACATCAACCTTTTCTGGTATCTCCCTAGCCCTGTCCACCGATACCTAACTTATCTCAATACATAACTTCAAACCCTCTTCTATTGGAGAGTCAGGTGGCTGGCAGGCTGACATACCAATTTTATGTAGGAAATCTAAGGTATACTTTCTCTGAGGTAGGAATATTCCTTTACTTGATTGAGATCCTTCAATTCCCATAAAGTATTTTAAGGGGTCTATACCTTTCATTTCAAATTTTTTAAACAAGTATTCTTGCAAAACTCTCATTTCTTCTGGATCGTTGCCTATGACAATCATGTCATCTATATATACAATTAGTGCAGTAATTTTTCCATGTCGCGTCTTTAGAAATAATGTGTAATCTGAATTGTTTTGTTTGTAACCAAATGTTGTCATTGATTTAGTAAATCGTCCGAACCAAGCTCTAGGGGACTATTTTAATCGCTATAGTGATTTCTTCAACCTGCACACATTTTGATTTTGTCTTTCTGTTATGCACCCTGAGAGGGAGATCTATGTAGACCTTTTCAAATAGTTCACCATATAGGAATACGTTCTTCACATCAAATTGTTGTGATGGCCAATCAAAATTAGCAGCTAAAGATAATAAGACTCGAACTGTGTTGTTTTGACTACAGGTGCAAACATTTCAGTGTAATCAATTTCATAAGTTTAAGTGTACCCTTTTGCCACCAATCTAGCCTTAAAATGTTCAATCGTTCCATTAACTTTGTATTTCACAGTAAAGATCTATCGACACCCAACAGGTTTTTTTCTGTGGATCGATTGACGAGTTCCCAAGTTTAGTTCTTCTATAAGAGGCTATCTCTTCATTTGTCGTAACTTTCCTTCTTGGATCATTTAAGGCTTCCTGCACACTATTAGGTTTAGATACAGTAGATAATTGATTAAGAAAAAACTAATTTAATTTTGACAAGCAATGTGCAAACATATAATTATTCATGAAATATCTTACTTTATTAGACAATTGAGGTTCATATATAGGTTTTGGAATACTCCTAGTGAGAAGTTGTGGTAATTGTCTCTTGGAAGAATCATATACTATATAAGGAATATCTCTAGACAACAGGCTCTGTTTCAAAAAATTTCTGCTTTCTGGGTGTTCAATTGGGAGAGACCTAGGCTCAATTTTAGAAGTTTTTTTTGGCTTTTTGAGTGTTCATTCCCACTTTGATTCAAGTTTTGACCACTAAATTCTAACTCTTCCACTTCTACACTTATTATATCGTTGTTTTTGGGATTGAATTTTTTTATGAGATAAATTTGGGTTTACAAAATTGTAGTTCGCTTTGATACCATGTAAAACAGAGTGGAAAATATGTTTGTATATATCTAAATGAATTTCTTTGTACATAATACATATATTTATAATAGAAATAAAAAATTCATAATAGGATATTAATTAAATAAAATGATTTCTATCGTATTAGACTCTAATTTACTTTCCTATTTAAATAACAAATTTCAACAAAATAAAAAAACTACTTTTAATTTCTAACTTGCATGATTATCCCTTTAATTAATTTTGATTAATTAAAAAAATGATTGAATAATACTTGCATGAGCTAGTGTTAGAGTTTTAGAGTACTTATCCTATATTGATAAGAGACAATATTATGAAAGAATTTATAACATATATGAGTGTCTTTATTTATTGAGTTAACTTTTGGATTAGATAGCTTGTGATTCTTAATAGACTTTCACATAGTATTAGAGAAGTGACCAAAATATAATATAATAAATATGTTAAAAATATAAAGTGATACTTTTTGCAAGAAACAAAAACTCACAACTTTAAGGAAAGTTAGAGAAATTGTCTCATATTAGAGAATTCATATTTTTTTATAGACTTTTACATAATATCAGAGAATATAATTGTTTTTACTTATTGTGTTAAATTTTAAGGATAAGAAGGATTCATGTTTTTTATAACATCGAGAAACTTGTGAATATTAATGAGTTCATGTATGGCGATAATATTAAGATATAAAATTGTGAATGTTGGGTTGATTTTATATAACAATTGGCTTAGCTTTCCTTGAATTTGGAAACAGTTCAATGCATTTCATAAATGCAAATGTGTTATAAATAGGACTTAATAATGCTTTTACTAGAAATTCACAACATTGTTATGTAACCTAACCAGTTGATATTTGTTTATCCGAAAGTAAGGACAAAAGCAAAATTAGAGCACAAGGATGGACAATTGAAGAACATAAAGTCAAGATAAACGCCTAGCTGTTTTACTGGTAGTGGTTGGCACACAAAACCCCAGCTCCTTTTGACTACATCATATAGATATACATAGGGACATAGTCACAATTTGTATTCAGGTGACATTGCGTGTAAATTTAATAATAAAAATGAATAATTTTGATATTGCGTGAATTATAATAATAAAAATGAATTTCTTCAATCGAATTATTGTAAAATAATATAAAAATTTTGTAATAAATATTACAAAAATTAACAAATTTTAATGGTTTTGAATATTAATCAGTAGTATTACATGTCATATATTTTTATTCAATTTAAATAAAAATTTTAAATTATATAAATTAAGTTGAATAAAACTAAATAACATAAGTGTTTAAATTTGTCGCAAGGAAGTTAACCGTCTTGCTACTTTTGTAATTGACATGTAACATTTGTGATAATTCTGTAATGGTTTAATATTCAATGATACTTTGGTAACACATCCCTAGATTAGATACTAATGTAACGTTAGTGGTAGTAGGGAAGAAAATTCTAAAGTCATTATTCAAAAGTCTTCATTATTGAGGGAATTGCCGAGTGTGAGACCATGACTTCCTTGTGTGGGACACAAACCTTACTAGGTAAGCTGAATGGTTGGGAAGATTTAATAGTGTACACAATTGAAATAAGTTATTGGTTAAAAAAAGATGGATCATTTGACAGATAGGATTTTGAATTTAGACGTATAGATTCAATTACTTAGCAGCTAATGTTGAATATATAGGAGTGCTTTATATAGTAGACTGATGGTAATTAAAATCATAATAATGTTTGATCCAAAAACTTGAACAAAGAATCAATATATTTTCATAAAATGTACCTATCTTTTATCTGTTGACAGAGAGTAGAGAGGGGTGACGACCTTGATCCACCATGTTTACAACCCTATAGAATATATTGACATGAAAAATAAGAAAAAACTAAAAAAAAAAAAAAAAAAAGAATCGTAGTAAGTAACAAAAATCATAGTAAAATCTGTAAATAAATATTTATCCAGGCTCCATGTCACTTGCACCACTTTTTGTATATTAGTGTATGTGTCACTAATAAGTGGTTAACAAATATACAAAATTCTTCACCTTTTAAATAATTTTTTTTCCTACTTCAGCAACTTCTGCCTACAAATTTGTGTATTGATGGTATACAAGTTAGTATACCAAAAGTGGTGCAGAAAATTTGGACTTATTTATCCATACCTATAACAAGTTAACAACATTGATTTTGTCTTAAAAGAGTAAGGGAAGAAGAAGAAGAAATTTATACAAAAATATAGAAATAGTCACCCTTAAAACTCTAACTGATAGATTCTATTAATAAAAAATAAAAATAAAAACTAACTGGATAGATGCAGATTATACATAGTTTTGTAAACTAATTTCATCATATTTATTTACGCGCATGTGATATACCAAATGCATTTAATATGTGTTTTTAATGTTTGCAGGTGTTTGGATCATTTGGAGCAATAGAATGAATGCAAAAAGGAGCAGAAAAGTGAACTTGGAGTGTAATCAGAGGCACCATCGATCAAAGAAAGGACTCTCGAGTAAAATTTTATCTCGCTTTCCATCTATCTAGAAAGGTTTCGATTGATTGAGCCAATTCAAAAAGTACAAAATAGTGTAGAGGGCCAAGATTAAATTGGAATGCGCCATTTATACATCATAATTAGGTCAGTTAGTTGAGAGCAACATGAGTGAGATCAAAACGACGCAAGAGAGCTCCACACAAGTTATTAAGAGAGAAGTTGAAGACAAAGACGAAGATTGAAGATCCAAAATCCTCCATCACCATCATAAGCTTCTTCTTTCTTTATCTTTATTTATTTTCCATACAGTTTATATTTATTTTAGTTACTATTATGTATAGCTATATACATACGTGTCATGTGTGTGATTAAGGGCAATTTTTAAGCCCTGATTCAATTTTAGTAAATGTTTTGAATTAAGTAATTTGTTTTCTATAGATGCTTTTAATTTTATATTTAAATGCCATAATTTTGCTTGTTATTAATAAGATGTATAACTAGTTAATTGCATGATGGATTTATTGCTAGTTTGAGAAGTCAGCTATAGTTTGTAATTACTTGCTTACTTATCGAAAGTAGCACCTTATAGTTGTTATTACAAGTAGAGTCAGACATATGCGTTAAAAGTTATCAACGGATTTAACTTTTCATATTTTAGTTATCATAGTTTTTGAGCTTTATGTTGTTGTTGAAATTGAACTTTTTAAAAAAAAAAAAAAGTTCTAAAGTTTTAATTTTTATTAATAAAGAGAAAATAGACTCACACATTCAGGTGAGAGGTGAGATTCAAACTTGAGTTTCTAGTAGGAGAATTGAGAGTCTTACACCTAAATCACAAGAAATTTTCAAAAAAAATAAAATAATAAATAAATAAAATAGCAATTATGTTACTATTTAGCAGTAAGAAACGGTACAAAACCTTAAGCGTACTTAGGTTCCTAAACTGATTTTTGAAGGTAGTAAGATTCTAAATGACTAATAAGTTCAGAGTTTGGATCGAGTTAAGTCGTACGTTCATATACAGAATGAAACTAATGGTGAATAATGTCATTTAATCACATGCTAGCCTAATATTAATCTCTATTATGTTTTCAATCATTTTAGTAATTTTATGCATGTTGGTTTATTTTTCACAAACAAAATCCGAAACTCTCATTTTAACTCGGTGAAAGTACTAATTAGCTAGCATTTAATATAATTATTGTCCATATAATGACACTTATTAATCTACTGCTATATGGACACAATTTTTCTTTGACCGCTTGTTTTGAGCGTGATACTAACCAACAAAAATAACCCAATTTTCTTAATCGGAAGAAATTGAACGTAATATTTTTAATCATAAATTTTAAGGATATTAGATTTATTGATTTTCCAAATATTTTAAATGTGTAGACTAAAATTAGAAAATATTTTTAGAAATATATCAAATCTTTAATAACTAAAGAACTTAAAATAGAATAGAGTCCAAAATCAATTCAACGCAAAAAAAACGCTATCATTTAGTTAGCGTATATAGTTACTATAATAGCTAAAAAAACAACTCATGTTACATAAAATACACATTCAACAAACAAATTTACCTACTTTGGTATGTATATAAATGTTTCAGCTCCCAAAATATATACAAATGATTACTAAATACCAAAATATTTATTCTTTTGATTTACGTTGTTAGTTATCGACATTACTTCTCAAATTAAGATATAGAACAAACTCACTTTGTGTGTTCCATTATGTGTGCTTTAGTCAAAGACTCACTCTCTTCAACATCAAAATTGTCGCCATATTCATTGTACTCTGCAGCAGTTGCAAGATATTTAGGAAGATTGCGACAAGGAATAGCTAGGTTTGGATACATTTTCCTGAATCTCCTCTTAGATGACTCAAATTCATGAGCCCAAGAAATCCTTGTATCAACCTAAAAATCCTTAGAGTCAAGATACTCTTGCATAGTCTGCACAACTACATCCTTCATCCAAGTAATCAACTAGGGGTGTCAATTTCTAACCCGACCCGATAACATAATTCGAACACGACACGACAAGAATTTTTTTATAGTAAGAATTGATCAATAATTTTTTCATGTTCTTAAATATTTTATTATTTCTTACTGTTATACATAGGCAACACGAAAAAGAGTCGAGTAAATTTTTTTATGTGTTAACTAACACGAAAAATCGACACTAATAACACAAAATGAACCCGATACCGACACGAATAACACGAAATGAATATGACACGGACACGACTAACACGACACGATTGCTACCCCTATAGTCAAGCTCTGGATCTTTGCTCTAACCCTCTCTAGCTCAAAGCCCTTCTAAGTCAGCTTATTCTACAGCAGAGTCCTAGTGGCCTTCAAAGCTTCAAAAGCCTTCTCAGCAACTTTTGAAGCCTAGTTTACAATCTCTAGTGACTTGGCAGTTTGTTGCTTCTTTCTGAGGACTTTCTCTAATGAAGCCAAGGCACGATCCTTCTTAGATATAGATGCTTAAGTGGTATCTGTCATGGAATCAAGAAAAGTCAAAGTCTTAAGAAGAATTTCCTCCGCAACAAGCTTGAGCCTCACAAACTTCATAATCAATCTTGAAGTGTCAGTGCCAAACAACTTGGCCATGGGAGCACTAGGAGCAACGACAGGGAAAGGAGCATGATGATGACTTATAAGTGGGGCATCATCCTTCATTATAAAGTCTTTAATTGGATGGGGAACCTGAGTCATGCTGGGCACTTTAACATCCGTGTTTGCCTCGACCTAGGGAGCTAGTGCTTGACGTTCTCTTTTCTTCCCTAGCATATTCCCACTTTGCTTTTTTGCTTCTATCACTTAAATACTTGGATATATATTAAAAGACAATAGTAGATGGACCCTTCTTGGAGGAAACATGTTGAGATTCCATGACTGCAAAACACAACTAGGAAACTTTAAAAGATGAGTAAGAGTGACTCAAGTGAAGTTCAACCTGGGTCATTAAGACACCTACATGTGGCAAGTGGAACATCAAACTTCCTTAGTAAGGATGAGGAAAGTTGGAGATTCTAATATGCAATTCTCTCAACTATAGTCAACCTCTCGTTGTATGATCCATGGGATATAGGCTAAAAATATGACCTTTTTCCATCGAACTGCACAAGGAAACAAGAGTTTAGTAAAACCAATAAAAAATAGTTCATAGGAAAATAAGTCAGGCAAATTTAGGAAAATAACTCACCACTAGGAACAAACTAAGTGAGCATAGGGCCAAGTGCAGGACAAGAAACATCATAAGCTCCAAAAGCGATGAGCTAGAAATCCCACCAACCCTTATTAGACTTAGGCAAAAATTTATTATGAGTTTACGTTTACTAAAGGGCCTTAGACTGAAGCAACAACACTGCAGCTTCTAGTTACCAAAGAGCCTAAGACTAAACCAACCCCCACTAACATATTGTGCACAATAGAGAGATCAAAAGTCCACCAGATTCATCTCTCTATCATTCTCTTTCCATAGTTCATGGCAAGATAGCAAAATTTTCAAAGCATTGGGAAGAAACTACTTAGGAGGAACCTCTATCATACATAGGAACATTCACACTAGTGGCGAGAATGGAAATCTAAGTCCAACAAATAGGTGATCTGCAAAGATAGTGATCCCTCTAGAAGAGTGTTTGCTAGGAAAAATCTCTTTGTCGAAAAGAATAATCCCAATGCTCTCAGGATCTCAAACATTTTCCTCAATTTATCTACCAAGAGTTTTATGGTGCATGACATAATGAAGTCCACATCATATCTAGAGCTAGAAAGATGTTCAAAATTTCGAGCACTATTAGGAATGTCTTCACTAGAAATAGAACCAAAAGCCTCAATAGAAACTACACGATCACGACGGGGAGAAAAATATGACAAGGGTCCAAGATTAGCACTGGAGTTTTCGCCGCTGTCAGGAGTGGGATTGTTGCCCGAACTCACCATCAACCCGTCCGATTTCTCAGATGGCCAATCGACTTGCTGGTTGGTCTATTGATTTTTTGGCTCTCCCTTGCCAGACTGCCATTTGGCTCTTAATAGATCCTTCGTCCCACTTGTAGGACCCTTTGTGTGCCAAATCTGCACGGGTTCCCACTCTTACTTATGAAGTTTTCTATATACTAGTCAACCATTCTAGATCCACTCCTGTGATGGTACTTGTGGTGGGTTGAATGTGTTCTCTCACAAGACATTAAATTCCTTGGTGCCAATTTGTCAAAGTGACTATAGTGAGACACATAACTTTTTGGTTCAAAAAAAAAATTACAAACTCTTCAAACAGTTTCCTGACCTACCAATCTAGATCTACACAAAACAAAGATAAAGGAAAATTTAAGAGTACATATGTTCTACCAGTTCCTAAGGTTCATGCAAATATTCAAAGCAAATTGAAGGAAAAAGTAAAAAAATAATAAATAAATAAATAAATAAATAAAGTAAAGACCATATACTCTCATGTTTGGTTGAAGCAAAATGTTGTTTCTAAGTTCTTTACCTCAAAGCTCTAACCTTGGCTTTAGAATATTTGGTAGAGTTGAGAGTGACCAGGTCTATATATAGACTAGATGGATCAATATCAACCTACTATCAAATAGAGATCCAAGGATACAAACAAGAATAAAATTATAGAGAATCATGCTAAAAAAATATCTATTTTGGGAAGTCAAACTAATGAGTTCACAGTTGATTTTTTTTTTTTTCAAACTTTGATGGATCACAACCTTCGAATTGAGACTCAGATTGAGACACATAAATAGTTGTTTGAAAGCTCATGACCTCGTGATTACTATGGAATAAAGATAATTAGGATACATGCTTCATAACTCAGTCATGATGTTCCAAAATCAATTGTCATTGTGCTACCATATCACATGAGAAAAACTAAATCACTTATCTTGCTAAAGCGGCCCAGACGGTCTAAAGGGCTTGTGTTTAGTAATAAAATAATTAAGTATATTTAATTTGTCCTTTTCGACTTTGAAAAGTAAAATAATATAGTCAATGTATAATTAAGTAAATCTTTAATTAAGTAATTTCTATTAATTATTACATATTTAAATTATTTTTAATAATTTAAATATTAATTAATGTAAATTATTTACAAAAATGTCATCTATTATAAACATATAAATAGACCATCATAATTTGAAAATGTATGCATAAATTCACCATTCAAATCCTCTCAAATTTTCTCTGATATTAACTTTTCTAACAAAAATTGACTAAAGCATCGGAATAGATACGACATTCTACGGTGTAGTTCCTTCTGACGTGATTTTCTAGTAATGTAAAGAGTCAATGTATCAAGAAATGCGATTGAATAGAAATCAATTTAAACAATTATTTTCCAAAAAGAATATTTTAAAAATGTGGAATTAGGAAATATATTTAGAAAAACATCAAAAAATTAAAAATAAAAAAGATAGGTTCTAAAGTCCCCTTCTTTTTTATTAATAAAGAGAAAATACACTCACATGTTTGGGTGAGATTCAAATTTGAGTTTCTTATAAAAAATTAAGAATCTTATAGTTTAAATCATAAATGATTCTCAAAATTATGGATGATGAAAAAAATGATGTGTTAATATTAGATTGTATATTTAAGATATGAAATAATGAGGTAGTTACGGTCTAATTATAAATGAACCAAATCTTTTAATAAGGAAAGAACTTAAAATATAATAGAGTCTGGAATCGATTGATATATATATCGTTTAGTTAGCGCAAAGTCACTATCATAGCACAGAAACAACAAACTCATGCACGTTAATTGTTATATAAATTACAAGTACAACAAACAAATTTACCAAATTTGGTCTGTATATATGTTTCAGATCCCAATATATAAGCATATGATTACTAAATACCAAATATTTATTCTTTTGATTTACGTTGCTAGTTATCCCCATTACTTCTCAAATTAGTATAAAGAACAAATTCACCCACTTTATTTTGTGTGTTCTATTTTATATATTATCAATTATTTTATTATATTTAAAAAAATATTTTAATTATTATTTTTTTTAAATTATTAACATGATATTATGGGTGTTTATGGTCCGATTTTTAACCAAAAAAATTAACTAAATTGAACTGAACCATTTATCTTATAAATTGTTAAAACCGAACGATTCGATCCGATTTAAAAATATAAAGATTGATAGGAGTCAATGGGCATTACTGAAATAACTAGATTCAATATGCATTAGTGAAAAACATGAGGTGGATATAAACAAACATAAAGAAAATAATGCTATTAAACCTTTTTTTTCTCTATTTTGAAAGAGGAAGGAGATAAGAGGTAGTGAATAGTGCTGTGAACTATAAAAACATTAGATCTCGGAGAAAGCTAATATAACATCATTCGTACTTGAGAATTATCATGTCAATAAGAAATGAAAAAATTTACTTGAGCTATGGTAGTAAGAGTAATGACCTGATCGTTGTTTTATTATAAATAACGACGATCATATCAAAGAGAACTCTTTAACAAAAAAAAAAAAAAAACTAAAGAGTAACTCGTACAAAAAAAAAACTAAGACAAGTACGTGAGAATAGTACAAATAGATATTTATGCATGAATATGTCATTCAAAAAAATTTAAAAAAAAACTATATATAATATATAACAGTCCAATCCTATTTAAATAGTTAAAAAATTCATAAAATCATATTGAACCATAGAAACGGTTTGAAAAAATATAAAATCGAACCATTTAACTTATATAATTATAAGGTCTAATTTTTCGGTTTAATTCAATTTAATTTAGTGCGATTTTTTAACATCCTTACATGATACTACTTAATATACAA
The DNA here is from genome assembly GCA_029378325.1 of Elaeagnus macrophylla. Lineage (NCBI taxonomy): Eukaryota > Viridiplantae > Streptophyta > Magnoliopsida > Rosales > Elaeagnaceae > Elaeagnus > Elaeagnus macrophylla. The sequence continues at coordinate 10,078,839 of CM055649.1, read as the reverse complement.
AATTAATAAGGGAAATTACCAAAAATAACACCCTTAAAACTTATAGTAACAAAACTAACACTTCAATAATATTGAACGTTTAATATTCAATTTGAACGTAAAATATTGAACGTTCAATATTAAACGAGTCTAAATTATCATCGTTCAATTCTAATCAGATGGATGTTCAAAGAAAAATGACATATTAGTCATTTTTTTAATTGTAAAAATATAAAATGATGCTAGTGTTATTATTATAAATTTTAATGGGTGTTAGTTTTTTTATTCTTCCTAATAATAAAGAAGAATTTCTCTCTTAACATATTAGTTGAAATCCTCCCGATTCTTTTTTTTTTTTTTTTCTTTTTAATTTTAAATATATTATAAAATGGCACAATTTAAATAAGGGACAATTTTTGAAATAAGCATTCACAACAGACTTGTAGTTGCCACGACTTTTGCCCTATATTTGGTATAAATACTCACTAAAAGACAAATGTCATTTTATTATAAGACAAAACAATTAATTAAGGAGCATTTTAAGAGCTTTGAATGTTTGGCATAATTGAATATAGCTTGGGAAAATATAAAAAATAATATATTTAAAATTTATAATAATATAAATAATATTATATGTCTAATTATAAAGAATTAAATATTAAATAAATTTTAAATAGCATTAAATATAAAATGATTTGTTAAATTCTTTAAAAAAATATATGAATTTATATTTTATGATAGAAGTGGCCATGTCCCTACCGAAGGGCCTGATCTGCCATTTCCAACGGTCCATAGTGCCCTATTGGATGTAACTTGTAAGTGACAAATGATAATATTATTATTATAATTTTATTTTATACGATCATTAGGTTTTTCTATGTATACCCAATTCGAAATGAGTTTCTTTTTAAATAGGATTCTAATAATGGCTTGATATTTGACCAAATATTAATTTCAAATTTCCAATTTCCAATTTCCAATCTATAATGTGTACAAAGATTATTTTATAAATATATGTAGTAAGGTAACATCATTATTTCTTCTTTTTCACGTTTCTGTTTTTGAAAATTAAATAAGTCGTTATAAATGATTGGAAAATTATGTTCACACAGATCTCATATATTAATTTATACCAAAAAAACCTCTATGCCTAGGGGCAGATGGAATATTGCCATGACTTGAATAACCCTGAATTAGTATTAATTTAAATTTCAGTGTAACAAATTTATAAAAAGAATTAGAAAATATAAAAAATTTATATATTATTAACATGATATTTATAATTTTGGCAAGCAATCTCCATTATTATCCCATTTTGTGTTATAAAACACGGATATGCATTTATCATTTTTTATTTTCTATTTTATTGTTTTCATTTTTGGCTCAAACTAAATAATTTTTACAAGAATTTACACTGTCATAAAAAATTAACAACCCTGGATATAAATTAACAATCATTAGCATAACTGTGCTGTGTCCTAGATTTTCATTTCATCTATATGTCAATTGTTCTTTTTCTTTTATGGGTTTTATAGAGAGTTCATACAATGGATTTGTTTGCGTGCCGATGGTAGTAATCTACTTGGAGTTATTGCTATTGTCTTTTGGTTTATATGGAAAGAAAAAAATGTTAGTCATTTTCAATAGGGAAGGTTCTCAGTTATTGGTGGTGTCTGATTTGAAACGATTTTGATTTAATTGCATAGTATAATTTTTTTTAATATATAAAATTTTATTTTTAATTTTTTAAAAAATATATAAATATATTTATTGCATGTGAAGGAATTATTTCCAAATGGGTTTCTTTTTTGTATGTGTGTGTGTTACCACAAGCATTTAATATCGTGTAAATCATCCCAATGGAGTGATATATAATATCTTGATATAAATAAATGTCTTAAATTTAAAACAAAATGTAGATATTTCATTAAGAACATGAACTACTTTGAGGGTAGATGAATTCAGAATTGTCATATTCTGATGCATGAATCGTGGGCCTTATTCTTCTTAAATCTTAATAGATTCTTAACCAATAAGAATTAAGACCCACTTGAGTGGGCTTCTTTTATCTGAGCCATCATAAGAAATTTATTACAGATTTTAGGGACCTCTCACTCCAAACAAACAAACAAAAAAATTAATTTTAGCGATTAGTAGGAGCAATGAACTAGTTGAGCTGCCAAGGCCCTGGTAGCCCAATGGCATTGTAACCGCCCTAATAAGGGGGAGCTCTCGAGTTCGAGGCTTGTATGTAGCAAAAAAAAAAAAAATGAACTAGTTGAGCTTAAATAAAAAATCAAATACATAAACTTATAATTATATTTAATCTATTATTAATATAATCATTAAATTGAATTTATAAAAAATAAGAAACAAATAATATTAATTTATTATTTATATTGTATCACTCCTAAGTTAAAATACTCTATTGCTTGCTTGCCTCTATTACTCTCTAGCCACAAGAAAGACAAAACTAATATGATGAAGTAGAAATTGAGAGGATAACATGCCAGAATGACTAGCATTAATTATTACTTGGAGCAACAAAAGCAAAGCTAAACTTTATTTATTTATTTATTTATTTATATTTGCTTTACAAAAGCAAAGCTAAGATTGTATCTAACTCAATCGCATTACACTTTGATTCACCAATTGGACATTGATAGATGATGGTTATATGGCATGCTTATTTTCAACTTTTTTGTTTTCCTTTGAAATTATGATTACTTGTAAAATTAATGGTAAGAAATGATAATTTAAATATACATAATAATAATAATTAATAATCAATTGACTCAAACATTCTTATTATATAGTGTCACGTTCCTATTATCATATTAGAATTTTAAATGGGCAATAAATTGACTAGTATTAGTCTCTTTAGTTAGGTTTAAAAAAAATTTAGTTACTTAGTTTGAAAATTAAATTACTTTTAACTCTCTCCTTTAATATAAAAAAAAAAAAAAAAAGTTTAACTTTTTTATTTCCTTTAATTTTTCAATGTTTCAATCACATGACATTATATTTTAGGGTGATATTAGTCTTTCAAGCCACTACTATAATATTGAATATGAGAGTTCAACTAACCACCATTTTTTTCACCAAATGTGTTTTGTTATATTTCTTGAGATGAAATTATGTTATATACACCATTTTATCACATTTATTTACCTTTTATATTTAAAATATTAAATAATATTTAATTATTTTAATTCCTAAACTACCCTTAATTTTGTGGATATCCACAACAAAAATTTAAAATCAATCAAAAGACTCCAAAGTTTTTTATAAACCAAATTAAGAAAATAAAATTTACCAATGGACAATAAAAAATATATATGTATATGTATATGTATGTATGTATGAGTCCAGTTGCATGTATCAATTTCTTCACCAATTAAACACATCGAAATAAATATATCGTTTATGATCGAGATTAAAGAACATAAATATTGTACATAACTTTTTCATTTTCGTGCACAATTGACGATTAAAAAGTTGGCTATTTAGTATTGTTCATTCAATACAAATGCATGACAGCTTCAAAGCCAATATGAGATGGCAAATTGAAATTTATTAACCTAATCCTAATTTAATTACAATGAAATGATAAACGTGTGGCAAGTGCGAGTATAGTGTTGTATATCGACAATAAAAATTTTGCTTCAGTTTGATCGTAAAAATTTGTTTAGTATAACTATAATATATCAAAATTATATTTTATTCTTATTTTTAACTATTACCTATCTAACTTGTTAGAAAAAAATAATATCCTACATTGATAAAAAATCATACTGTGAAAGAGTTTAGGAAACATTAATGTCTCTACTCATTAAATTAATCTTTTGGGATTGAAGAACTCATGTTTCTTATAGATTTTTACATGGTATCAGAACTTCAGTCGATCAATGAGAAAAAAAAAAAAAAACTAATGTCTTCCTTCCTTGCAGGAAAAGAAAAAAAAAATAGTTGAAGTAAATGTGAAAATTGATGATATATTTAAAAAAAAAAATTTGTTTTCAATTAAAATTGTTGAGTAATTTTTAGCTTTCTCTAATTAAAAAGTTATTAATTACATATATATATATATATATCGAAAAATATAAACACATGGTTCTTTGTCACTCCGTTATATTTAAGGAAAATTAGAAAAATGTTAAATTTTTCCTTTGTCTATGCCTTTTTAGAAAAACAAAAATAAAATGATATGTACAGACTTTTACCAATAACTTTATTATACTCTCTAGTAAAACTAATGAAGAAAGTATCATGCTCAAATCTCAGTGGATTCTGAACTTCAAAAGAATCCATAGAAAATAAATAAATAAAGTTTGTACGTTAGTGGGAATTGAGTGCTTGATTTACTAGAGACTAGTGAGTGAGAAACTTTGCAACTCAAAAGGCTATAGCTACAGTATTTGTTTCTTACCTTTTATTCGAAGATTGATGGTGCTGGTACTAGGGTTAGTGCTTATTATAATTTACTCGTTGATAATTATACCATTATTGAATTTGACATAATAATTAGACATAAATCAAAGTTATTCTCATATGTCTACATGAAATATATAACACTTATGCTATTGCAATTATAGTTATTGATGGAATCATAACAGGATTTGAGGACCAAAATATCTTATATATTTTTAGAGTTGAAGTGAAATTGATGTTAAATTGTTGACTTGATAGTGTATAAATGTATGTATTTTATATAAAGTATTTAAAATTGTACAAAAGTATATACTGTAGTCATTGTTGAAACTATATATGGATTTTGTGACCATTTACTAAAGTTTCGATTACTGCCCAAATGGATCAAGAAGAAGAAACAAAGACAGGATATGGTATGATTTTTTTTTTATTTTGATTTATCAATTGTTTTTCTGATGTAATATCTTTTAAAATCAAATGGTAATTTAAATATCTATTTTTTAAAAAAAAAATTGTGAATTTTAATATACTAGGTAAACTACACACACTGACGTAAATATTTTGGTTGCATTACTTTATAAATAAATATAATTAAAAATAATTTAAAGTTCACAGAGTTGAGAAACATTTAAATTTAACACAACTAACACCTCTGAGGGCAAGGCACCATAGGTGACATATTTTATTATTTATTATTATTATTATTATTATATATAATATTTTTATATATAACATATTTTATATATTTATATAATTGAATATTAAAGTTTAAAAAAATTTATGGCATCAAACTTTCGAGTATTTAACTTAAATAAACAAATATTATAATTTTTATAAACTAACAATTTAATTTCAAAACTCATAATTTTATATATATAACAAGAAAATATTTTATTAAAATACTCTTTATCTTTCATCTATGAACACTCCAACCTCATCGAGCTTCAGTGACCTCACTGGTTGTCGGATAATGATAGAATATGTTACATACAACAGAAGAAGTAAATAAAGCATGTTAAGTATAACACAGAGATAGATGTAACATGTTACATATAACAATAGAAGTATATGTAATATATTACATAAATAAAAATTACATATTACACAAAAATATATATATATATATATATATACAAACTATATAATCCATGCACGTCTATAATTCTCAGAGTTGAGAAACATTTAAATTTAACACAACTAACATTAGAGGTGTTAAAAGAGGGCAAGGCACCATAGGTGACATATTTTATATATTATTATTATTTATATATAACATATTTTATATATTTATATATTGAATATTAAAGTTTAAAAAAATTTATGGCATCAAACTTTCGAGTATTTAACTTAAATAAACAAATATTATAATTTTTATAAACTAACAATTTAATTTCAAAACTCATAATTTTATACATATAATAAAAAAATATTTTATCAAAATACTCTTTATCTTCTATCTATGAACACTCCAACCTCATCGGAGCTTTGGTGACCTCACTGGTTGTCGGATAAGGATAGAATATGTTACATACAACAGAAGAAGTAAATAAAGCATGTTAAGTATAATCATAAAGATAAGATGTAACATGTTACATATAACAATAGAAAGTATATGTAATATATTACATAAAAAAAATTACATATTACACAAAAAAAAAAAATATATATATATATATATATATATATTCTAACTTGCTTCAAATAAGAATTCCTTTATCACACACTCACACCATACAGACTATAACTCTTATAACTATTAAAGTCCATGGCATCAACTCTACTAACGACCCTTTACACAATCAACTTCTAAATTGAAATTATTAGATGGTTCACGGTATTCCTGATCCTCATAGTCTCACATAAACAAAACAGGGACAATGCGGCCACAAATAAAGAAAGGATGATATCTATAAAGCACCTTACTTGGAACAGTGGACTTATGTGCTGCAACCTTCTTGCTAGCATATAAACTTTTTATTCCATTTCTTATATTCCCGTAAATCTTAAACCTCCTATTAGAAACCACTAATATGCAATAAAAATCATCTAACTTCCAACAAGTAATTAATGGAAAATTTTAGTCCCCCTATACATATTAATAGTACTTGCCATATATAGATGATCATGAAATGGCAATATAAACTGATTCTTTTTTCTTTTCTTTTTTTAACTCAATGTAAACAGCTATGATCACATATTCCATCAATTTCTAATAAATCTATATCTAAATATCAACGAAGTCATATATTTAGTAAGAAACAGTGAAAAAATTGATCATATTGTATAGAAAAAAGTATTGCAGAGGTTCTCACATAAGGTCTTTTGTATTATTTAGTCCTTTCAATTTAACTATAAATATTGTCATTTGGTCTCTTAATTTAAAAACAAAATGGGACAATTAAGAACAAAATACATTATTTTAATGATTTTTAATTAAATATTATTTTTAAGAGGCTAATTAAGAATAAATTATATTATTTTAATATTTTTTATATTAAATATTAACTTAAAAAATTATTAAAATTATGTATATTTTTTTTAACGATTCATTTAAAAAAAATTAAGAATAAATTGACATTATTTATAATCTAAAGAATTAACTAATACAAATAATCTAATTTAAGAATCTTTTATAATCCTACTTCCAAGAGTATGCCGTAGACCAACAAGATTTGCCACAATCTATATAATAATTCAAAATCAAGCATAAAAAAACATTTACAGATACACAAACAACAATACAGAAAATATATAAAAATGAAGCAAAAAAAAAAAAAACTGTAAAAAAAAATAATAAATGAGGAGACCAACTTCGTTTATATTTTCTTTGGCTTTCACCCTCACTCATAATATGCAGACCGTAGCAAAAATCCGTTTCACTTTTCCTCCTAAAAATTTCTCTCTTTATATTCCAAGTAATAATGCTTGAGATTTGACCAATTAGAGGCTATATATTTTCGCATAATTATAATTATTTGTTTTTTTTTTTATTAAAAAAGGCTACTTTAATTTAAAAAAATTAAAATTATTATCACACACTGTCACACTATAAAAATAATCACCTTTTTTGTTTTAAAATCGATCAAAAATTGGTCAAATGATGTTAGAGAATTGAAACCGACGATAAAATATAGAGGCAATATCTGAGTTCCCTCAAGAGGAATTTCATCGCACTAAAAATTCAAACCCTTACCGCTGAACCAAACCACCGCCTCGGTTAATCGTTTATTTTTATATTAGTAAAGTTCATACGCACTTTATTTTGATATATATAACTGGTTCCATCCTATCCGTTGTTCGGAACTCGTGGACTATTTCAATATAGTGTAGCTCCTCTATTTAAAGATCTATGATTTAGTTCAACTTTCTTCGGTAATAAAAGTTACTGCTTCATAGATATTCTCTGTATTATATCATTTATATTATTTAATTTTTTAAATTATAAATAATATTTTTTAATCCTTTAAATTTAAAAAAAATAAATTAATTAAAAAATATATCATTTTAATAATTTTTAATTAAAATATTATTTTTTAATTAATATTTTAATATCAAAAATATTAAAATAATATAATTTATTCTTAATTTATCTATTAAAAAATTATTAAAATTATATATTTTGTTCTTAATTAATTTTTTTTTTTAAATTAGCTATCAAATGACAGCAATTATAATCTAAGAGGTGAAATAATATAAATGATTAAATCTGAATGACATCTATAACACTTTTTTTCTCAAAGTTACTAAGTTGTATTTGTTTCTTCCTTCTTTTGTTTGATTACTAAGTTATATATCTTAATGGTAGTTTTTTTTTTTTTTTTTAAATTATAAAAAATAACATTCTTAAAATTTATAATAATAAAAATAACATTTTAATAATATTGAACATTTAACATTGAACAGATCTAAATTATAACAATTTAATTTAAACAACATTCAATTAGATAAGTGTTCAAAGAAAAATAATATAATATTTATTTTTTAATGGTAAAAATATATAATTTAAATATAATTTTTTTATTATAAATTTTCAAGAATATTATTTATTTTTATTTTTTTTAATAAATTATAAGGATAATTTTGAAGAAGTTTTAATTTCCAATTTGGTTTTAATGGCTAGTTACTAGCGACTTGGAATTAATGGATCAAATCAGAGGATTAGACAACCAATAATTTTTCAAATTGCGGTGTAGATTTTAAGAAAAAATAAATAAAAAATTATTAAAAATAATACCCTAAAAATTTATAATAATAAAATTTGTACTTTAATAATTGTGAACGATTAATTTAAACGTATAATACGTTCAACATTAAACGGGTCTAAATTGTCGTCGTTTAATTTCAATTGAACGGATATTAAAAAAAAATGATAAATTAATCATTTTTTGAATTGTAAAAATATAAATTTGAATACAAATGGTATATTTTTTATTATTACAAATTTTAAGAGGTGTTATTTTTATTATTTTTTTAAAATAAATTTAAAATAAAGTAAAGGTTAAATAGTATTAGAAATATTCAAACTTAAATTCATTTTATACAAAAATATTTATACTTTTTTCTCTGCAAAAAATTATTAAGATTTTAATTTTATTTATACATACGTATTTTTAAAAAAAATTAATGTATATCATATAAATAAATTAACACTAATTATTTAGTATGAGTTGCAAATTCTTATTACTCCACGCTTTAACTATTACTATTAATTATAAAAGATTACAACTTAGGCGAGCTTATTAGTGTAAATTTGTTTATACAAGACACATTAATTTTAAAAAAATATTTAAGTGTAAATTAAAATAAAATTTGGGTATATTTTGTAAAAAAAAAAAAAAAAAGTTAAAATATATTTGTATAAAATGAACATAAACTTTGATATCTTACGTGATTTAATGTATGCGATGCATAAACCAGAAGGGCATTTTAATGAAAGTTAGATTTACCTTTATACACTACTACCAATTACTTGTCAAAGGGTCTCACTACTTAATAAAACATCTCCATCAGTCAATTATCAAAAGTTTAAGAGGCTCACTTCTTATTTCATTTGGTATGTACTTACGTCCTACTTCAGATTGAGTTATTGACTTTTATTCCCCAAAATTTCATTTTCATGCAACTTAAATCGTATAGGAGATCATATATATATATATATATATATATAATTTTGATAATTGACTGATGGAGATGTTTTATTAAGTAGTGAGACCCTTTGACAAGTAATTGGCAGTAGTGTATAAAGGTAAATCTAACTTTCATTAAAAATGCCCATCTCACTTTTATATATATATATATATATATATATATATATATATATATATTAATGTTACATTTTATTAATTTAAAATATCATATAATCATATGCTCTACAAATAATAAATAATCCCAGTTATATTTGGTACACATCTTTAAGACATTTTTTTTTTTTTAAGTGTACTTAATATCAATCAAATTAATTAATTTTATAATTAATTATTAAATATTTGTATTTTAAAAAAAAATTACTACATTAATCTCATATTTTATTAATATAAAATACTATATTATTATATATTCTAAAATAAATGAACGATTTTTCCACGATGCATAAATCAATGTATTTCAAATATGAATCATGCAATACACGGGTAAGAGCAAACACGGCATTGCATGGCTATTTGAGTGAACATTATTCAAGGTTAATTAATAAAGTGATAATACCCAATAAAAATCTAACATCTGGTCGGTCGGTAAGTATATCATTTCTTTTGATATATATATATATATATATTGAAAGTACCAAAGCCAATCTTACTTAATTCAAAGTGCTGGATACATCTAAAACACGAAGTGTATTAATTCCAAGCTATTGAAATCGTGCTAATTACACCATCCTTTTGCCTTATCGCATGCCGCTCGATTTCAGCGTCGAATTCCAATCGTCCGTTTGTGTCTCGAATCCACATGAATAAAATAATGTTAGCAGTTGACATTTTCATTTATGTAAATAAGTAAAAGTTTTGAAATTTAAATCTCAGTTCCAATATAAATTAGTACAATTTTTTAAAATTTAAAAATAATTCTATTTTATTTTTGTAAAATTAAATTTATAATAAAATTAATATAAGATAATAAATATAATAAACATAATACACCTTTTGTACTACATTATATTAAAATATATGATATTATTATATTTAATTTTATAATAAAATTGATATAAAATAATACTTTATATAATAAACATAATACACCTTTTATACTACATTATATTAAAATATATAATATTATTATATAATCTAACACCATTAATTAAAAAAAATACTATAAACATATGTTTCACTTTATTCACATCACACATGTCATCTGCATTCTCATGGCTATAATAATCCATAAATTAACTTATTTAACTGAAAATATCCGATGAATCTTATGTTTTATAAGTTGAAATAAATTAATTTCAGTTTTAAAAAAAAAAAAAAACCAATTTGTGATAAGTCCATCAAGGTTTTAAAATTTACTAACAGATACTTAATCAAATCAACTTTTATATATATATATATATATATATATATATATATTGTATATTATATACATACGTACACACGTAAGAATGATAAATTAAACGACCTCATATATTATATGTTAGATGATAATTACAAAATTTTTTCTATATATTTATAGTATATATATATATACAAGAATAATATATTGGGCGACATCGCTCGTTATATAATGGAAGACAAATTTTTCTAGTTTATGTTTTAAATTTTAGGATTTAGATATTAAGATTTAGAGTTTAAATTTATAAAAAAATATATAGTTATTGTATAACATATAAAGAGAGATATTGCACAATATATCAGCCATATACATATAGTAAACATATAAAAGAACTCCGAAATATTGGGTTTGTTTTGTCCATTCCACTAACAAAATTTTGTCGCGTTTATAGTACCCAAACTCATAAAAAAATTCATTTATATTATTTTGTTAGTTTTATCACACATTATTAAAAAATTTAAAATAGTTTAAATAGGCAAGTGATATATTTTGAACAACAAATTGTAATGTGACTTGTGGAGACTAATAAAATAATATAAATAAAATTATTTATAAGTTGTGTAATATTAACAAGAGGAAAAAAAGTTTGATGATATGAATAAAACAAATGCAATAATCGATGGTTTTTTTTTTTTTAAGTTTATCCTATATGTTTATGTTTATGATAATATAATTTTAATTAAACTTTTATGTCAATAGAAAATGTGAACAATTTATATTATTTTTCTATAATGTTTATTTTTATAAATATTTAAAATAATTAATAAAAAATATAAATTGCTTTTTTTTACTTGAATTCTCAATAATTTGCTCATTTTTAATTATTTTATACTTAAAAATTAGTGCACAATTTTATTTTAATTGCTAATATACTACTTTTATTAATTAAATTGTTGATTATACATTAAATTTTATTTATTATTTTAACATTAACATTAACATAAAATTAATTTTAATTTATTTTTAAAATATGTGGATCTAAATTACAAATTAATAAATCAAACTGACACAAAATTTAAAAGCATTATAATAAATTGTGCGGTCATCCCCAAACCACATTATCGAATAGTGGACAATATTGAATGGAATGGAGGTAATATCATAATATGCGACTCAGATGCACATTGTTGAGTGCATAATTTGCACGATCGTATCATATTTGCGGATTTAGAAGGAAAAAAATTGTACTTTTTCAATATGCATACACCTAAAAAGTATTTGAGTAAATATTGGACCCTAATTATTATTATGTACAAAAAATTCTTTAATTTTTCAGCAGGTCAACGAATGTAAAAGGAAAAAATATATATATCTAATTGTCACACCCTAATGTTGGGTTAGACTATCATGACATAAATATATAGTGGGACAAACATAACATTTTTTTTTTCATTGAAAATATATTATCCTACACAACAGCATAAGATTGAGTTCTTAATTAGTTTAAAAGCCTCCTTGAAGTTGAAAGATTTATCATTTACGTATTACATTTTTGTATTTGTCTTAATTAACTCAATATGTACTGATATATTTTTCTTCCTATCTGGGGTGGTTATTATTTCTTTCTTTCTTTCTTTCTTTTATAAAACACCACCGTGAATCCTCTATATATATACTATAGTTGTTGATGATGATGTCTTGATGTTTGATAGACTTGTTTTTCATACAAATTGCAATTGAAAAGTTTGTAAGAAAGTTGCAATTGCAATTTATTATTAGGCTTGTTTTATAGCCTTTTTTTTTTTTAATCCTTATCTTATTTTAACTTCTTCCTTTTCATTTATATTTCCCCCCTTAAACTTATTTACTTTTTTTTTTTTATTATAAATATTTTAACATTTTACCTCACACAATTTAAAAAATACTTACGATGTAATTATGCAACTATTTATTATTATTTATACTATGAATTATTGCTTGTATCTTTTTTTCAAATACTTGAATCTTTTTTATATGTTTGTTATAGTTGATATTGTTTAATTATTTTAATTTTCTATGTTAGTTTGCATAGATATTGAACTATGTTATTTAGTCTTATTATAATTTAATTTATGTAATTTTGAGTTTCTATTTAAATAGAATAAAATACATATTTGATATGTAAGACTAATGGTCAAATGTTTAAAAACATCTAAATTTGTTTTAAAAAAAAACATCTATCACGAACTTTTACACCTGATTTTACAATAACTCAATTCAAAAAACTATCCATTATTACTATTATCATTCATGCAGTGTCAAAATTGTCTATTTTCTCTACTAAATTTATGTGCGATGCCCCACTAAATATTAATCTTGGCTACGTACGTCTCTGCTTTTAAGATAAGTAAGTAATACTTACTTTTAGGAAAAGTAGCATTAAATACATACTCTTATTCTAAAATTATTACTAAAGTGTTAATTAAAATTACTTCTAATATTTTCATGACACACTTAAAATATTTTTTAAAAAACTATTTTTAACCAAATCACTTTATTTTAAACAATTTTTTTGAAAACTCCTAAAAAAAAAAAATTACATCTAAACGATCATAGTACTTTATATTATATTTTTGGTAAATTAGTGGAATATCAATTTATTTTTTTGGTTCAAAAAAGGTTTTGTCAAGATTTAGGGGATAAGATATTATCACATATTTATACCTTTATGGTTCCTTGACTATTGGGTGACTCCCACCTACTAGAGGTGTACACCACCATAAAATGTGCAAGCCTCGTGTGTAAGACTTGATATTGGAATGCAGGTTTTAAGACTTAAACTCTTGTTTTGCTATTCAATAAAACTATAAATTTTGTGCAATTATCTAAATGATTCTACCATTTAGACAGCCTATTTAGGTAGTGGAACATCATTTTACTTATTACAAACATATGAACTTTATTCCATACTTTGTCATATGATGCATAATAAGAACAAAATAGTAATTTAAAAAAAAACGTTAATAATAATTTAGAATTTTTGTAAATATGGTAAGAATATAAATTTACACATTTTGCATTACATTAACCAATTATTTTAAAAAATAAAAAAAATATTTATTTTTTTAAATAATATTAAACGTGATACAATATTATTATTTATTTATATGCAAAATTATATTCAAATTTATGTATTTGTAGCCTTTATTATTTTTTATATATGCATAGGGACAAATTTAGAATTTATTTCATTAGGGTATTGAAGTCAAGTTAAAAGTTTTAAAAGTTTAAAATAAATAAAATAAACTATTAGTAATTTATTCCTTATAAATATTTAAGTTACTATAAATTTAAGTTGTTAATGAAAAATAGGTGCATGATAGCTTGAGCATGTGAGTGCGCAAATAATTATTTAAAAAATAAAACAAATATAATTTTTTTTAAGGTTTTAAGTTTTAATTATTAATTAATGTGATCAAAATGATATTAAAAATATTAAATTATATGAATATAATTATAATAATAGTTAAAATATTGTGTTGTATTATAAAATACTTAGGTGATGTTTGGTTCGCTGAATGTAAAAATAATGAGAATGATAATTATAGGAATAAAATGTAAAGAAAACAGTATTATTATAATGTTTGTGTAAGCAGTGTAATCAAAATAAATAATAATGTTAAAATAAAGATTATAAAATTAATAATGAAGTAAAATTAAAAAATAAACCGTTTTTATTACTAAAAGAGATAGAATGAGCAAAAAAAATCATAAATGATTATACAAATTGTGAGAAAAATAGATAGAGTTGAAAGTGTAATGAGGATTACAGAGGGCTGCAGGCGTAATAAAAATTACTGCTACTGCTGTAATCCCTTTAAATTTTATTACAAAGCACATTTAAATCAAATATAGTAATACCTTGTATGATTCCATTACGATTACGATTACTGTCAACTAAACATGTCCTTAGTGATAAATAAAATTATATTTGTTAAGATATTTGAATGGAATATAATATATATATATATATATATATATATATATATATATATATATATATATATATATATATATTTAAATTTATATAATAAATAAAAGTAAGATGTTTTCAAAAATATAACATATCATATTAGTCATTTTATTTTTATTTATTTATATATAATAATAATAATAAATTTATTATAATAAGGAGGATTAAAAATTTTATTTTACCTTTAAAATATATAAAAAATTATATATTAATATGAAAATTTTATCAAGTGACGAAAAGTCGTGGCTTACCTTTTTTTTCACCCTTCTTGTTAGGGTTTTGAATTGGGATTTCCTATTGAATTGCTTCGATTGCATATTCTTCACGCAGAATGTTTAATCACTGATTCACCCAACTCTTCGTTCCCGAGTCTAATTCCAATCAAGTTCAAGTTACTGGTTTACTCAGTTGTTGTGTCAATTTCACACCAACTCTTCGTACAACTCATCGCCATACTTCATCTGATCACGCAGACACCGATCGGCTTCCGACGTACCTCTATAAGTTACTCTCAATTAACACGCCTCGTGATCCTCTCTTAGCTCTCCCACTCCCTTCTGCCATTATAGAGATCAACTGCAATCATAACACCGACTCTCCACACGCCAATACCATCCCTCAATCTCTCTGGAAATGAAACGTTTTCCAATTCCCAAGATCGACATTCTGAAGCTCAAGACAGATACTCAAATGCCCCTTCAAATTCGAGCTATAAATTATACCCGATTGCTCTTTTCCACACAGCTCTTCAAAAGACCAAAAAAGAAAACCATCTCACTGCTCGCACATTCTCAATTTACCTTCGTCATAGACGCTGCTTCCAAATTTGTTACTGAGAAAGATATAGGAGACCTAGTAGAACAAACAAAACACTTAACCTGTGACATCCCTGTGCTTGAACTCGATGAAAACACTAAAGAAGCTCAGATGGCAGCTTCAGTAATGTTAGTAGGCAAATTGCTGTCTAGACATCCAATCAAAAAATACCAAGTTGTGTCTGCAGTCAACAAAGCATGGGACACCAAAGGAGATGTATTGGTTGCCACTAAGGATTATAGGCAAAATATTTTTTCTTTCACGTTTGAATCTGCTGAAGAACGGGACTCAGTGTGGGATCGTCGCATTTGGCATGTCAATGGCGCCCTACTTGTATTAAGGGAATGGGACCACAACCTCACCATCCAAGAATTGAAATTTGATACTGCAACATTCTGGATTCAGGCTCACGGTCTTCATTTTGCAGGTATGCGTTTATCAAATGCTAAAAAATTTGCTGATCTTGCAAGGACTTTCATTCAACATGACTACTCGGGTGACGAATCATTCATGGTTCGAAATTACCTACGCTTCAGAGCTGACATTAATCTCAATAAACCCATTGTCATTGGCTGCCTTATCCCACGACGAAATTTGGACAACCTCAGCCTCAAAGACCAACTCTGGGTTGAATTCAAATATGAGAGACTTCCAGACTTCTGTTCCAAATGTGGTTTTCTGACTCATGCCACCTATAATTGTAACATCCATTCAGAAATGCACTACAAAGTGAATGAATTCACTCTCATCCCTTTGAATGGAGATTGGCTGCGTGCCAACCATGAACTACTCTCACCTATGTCACAGTATTGGTCTGCTCTCAACAATGGACACTCAAAAGATCAACTTACTTCAACTGAATCTGCTGAAGTTGATAATTCACATCTTTTACCTCCACACACAGCAAAAATAGTACCCAACCACAGGGTATCCAATGCTGCCTACACTGTCGAACCCATCTCAGAATCTGTAGACAAAAAAGAAAAATTCTCAATTAACGTCGACCGTATTCATGCCGAAGTACAGGAGCTCATACAAATGATACATATGCTGGACCTTGTGAATTTTGCTGCTTATTTCCATGACTGGTACTTTCGTCTCAGTGATGATCATATTGACATGAACCTGCGTTTCAAGATGATAGCACAGGCCATCGGGTTAGAACTTGAATTTGACATGGACAGAAGCTGGTTCAACTTCCATACCACACAAATTTTTCATATTGCTCAAGAGGTTCATCATGACACGCTTTTCACGACCTCAGAGTTCTCCTCTCACATCCTATGTGAACTATTCCAGTTCCACAAGAAATTCCACCAACAACTGCCGACACCAATGCCTTCTAAACAACTACCTTGCCACAACTCTCCTATCCAACTTGAAGCTTGGTCTCCATCCACTGCTTTACAGGCCCCCTCAGACAGCAACTCTACTAATCAAAGGCACCGTTGCCACAAAAAGCTCGCCACCAACCGTAACGTCATTGGGAAAGCCCCCACAGTCCTCAGTAAAGACATCAAAAAGCGTAAGGCCCACCTTATTTTACAAAAGGACTCTAAGAAACTATCTGTTGGTAATCCTCATAACCATACGGCTTCCACCAACTCCAATTCTCTGATTTGTCTGAATGATCAAATTTCTCCGGATATTCCCACACAACCAATTACTGCTGAAGGCGGGGAGGTAGCCTCTAATTTGCCCCTACTGGAAAATGAAGGTACTCAGTTGGAATGGCCGGGGTCTGGGTAGACCTCGCGCCAAAAGAGCCCTGCGCTATCTCATCCGAAGAAACAAACCAGATGTGTTATGGTTAATGGAGTCTAAATTGAGCACAGATGGCTCTATTTTGTTACAAAATTCTCTTGGGTTTAAGAATATCAAAGTAATACCAGCTGAACAAAACAGGGGGTGGTTATCTTTTGTTATGGAATGATAAGTATAATTTACAGATAACTGAGGTGGAAAATAGCTATGTATGTTTTGAATTAAATTACCCTGTCACTATTAATAATAAAATTTGCTTTTGTTGTGTGTACATTCCACCTTATCCTGCACTCAAACAACAAACTTGGCACAATGTAACAACTTTCATCAACCAATTAAATAAACCATGGGCTTTAATCGGAGATTTAAACAACGTTACAAAGCAATCTGAAAAGCTAGGTGGTGTGATTTTCAAACTTCATCTGAATAACTCACTCCAACAGTTCATTGTGTCCACTAATGCTATTGATATTGGTAGTTCTGGCACCCGATTCACATGGTGTAATAATAGGCACTCTTCAGCCAGAATACTACAAAGACTTGATAAAGTACTTACATCCTCAGACTGGCTTGCTCAATTTCCAAAAGCAAAAGTTTTCAATTTACCAAAGTTCACATTAGACCACAATCCAATAATATTGCATACTTCTGGTACTCGGGAACCTTATCGCATCTGGCCTTTTCGGTTCATGGCTATGTGGTATAGAGACCCATCTTGCAAAACAATCATACAGGATACTTGGGGC
This sequence comes from Elaeagnus macrophylla, assembly GCA_029378325.1. Classification (NCBI taxonomy): domain Eukaryota; kingdom Viridiplantae; phylum Streptophyta; class Magnoliopsida; order Rosales; family Elaeagnaceae; genus Elaeagnus; species Elaeagnus macrophylla. The sequence goes on along the minus strand of CM055649.1, from coordinate 10,060,605 downwards.
TCTATTCAACCAACGCTGGATCTTTCTTCCAAATTGCAATCACTCTCTTCCAAATTAAATACTTAGAATAAAGACCATTTTGGCTTTGTGCAACAGCAGTTAAATACCTTGGAACAGAAACTCAAATTCTTACAATCATGTCCTTTGGATGATAGACAAGTACAATTAGAGAAACAGATCCAAGATCAATTGAATGAGCAACTAGAAAGACAAGACTCCTTATAGAAACAAAAGTCGAGAGAATTATGTCTCACTGAAGGAGACCGAAATACCAAATTTTTTCATACTTCCACTCTTCTTCGCCGGCAATCAAACCATATTCCTCTTCTAAAACTTGAAAGTGGCGAAATCACTTAGAATCGGGATAAAATTGAGAGTGCTTTTTCACATTACTACAGAGCAATGTTTTTAACAACATCCACAACCATTGGAGAGGAAATACAAGAGTTATTTCCTGCTGTGATTAACTCTCAACAAAATGATCAGATTGCCAGTATACCGTCTCCGAAAGAAATAAAGGCAGCTCTTTGGGATATACATGCTTTAAAAGCCCCAGGACTAGATAGTTTTTCTGTCTTATTTTACAAAAAGAGCTGGGATACTATTGGCATTGATGTCATTAAAGAAATTCAGAATTTTTTTCTTACTGGACTCTTAACCCCAACTGAAATCATACTTACATCACTCTCATCTCAAAAGTTCAGAATCTCATCCACATCATAGACTTCCGACCAATCAGCTTGTGTAATGTCAACCACAAAATCATTGCAAGAATTCTAGTCAAACAACTGCGATCTTATCTTGCAGAGCACATCTCACCTTACCAAGCTGCTTTCATACCTGGTCGGTGGATTGCAAAAAACACTCAGCTGGCACATGAAACTGCACATAAAATTAAGAGGAAAACAAGAGGCAAAGATGGTTTGATGGGTTTAAAACTGGATATGAAAAAAGCTTATGATATGGTAAAATGGAACTTTTTACTTCATATCATGAATCTCATGGGATTCTCCCCAAAAGTTTGCAATCTCATTCATCAATGCATCTCTACAGTATCCTTCTCTATCCTCATAAATGGAGCTCCACATGATAATTTCCGACCACAGCGTGGACTCCGCCAAGGAGATCCTCTCTCTCCTTTTGATAATGGTCACAGAATGTTTGTCTCGGCAGTTGCTCAAATCAGACAGTCAACACCAATTACATGGCATCAAGCTAACACCAGCTGCCCCTGCAATTTCACATTTGCTCTATGCCGATGACATACTTATTTTTTTGAAAGGAACTGCTACGGAAGCACATCAAGCCAAGCAGATTTTGGATACTTATTGTCATTGGTCTGGACAGCAAATAAATTATCAAAAGTCTGCAATCTTTTTCTCACCAAATATGAACAACGCTCAGAAACACCTGATCTGCCAATCTTTATCTGTCACAAATATGTCTGATAACATCAAATACTTGGGTCACTCACTCCCTATCGGAAGGAAAAAAACAATGAAATTCAACAACATTTTAGAGAAATTACACAACAAATTGGACAGCTGGAAATCAAAACTGCTCTCACAAGCAGGCAAAATGACTTTAATCACTTCCGTGGTTCAAAACTTACCAGTTTACTCCATGAGCACGTTCAAAATTCCAACTAATGTGTGCCAAAATGCGGATTCCATAATTAAGAGATTTTGGTGGGCGAACAATACTCATGCCACTCATTACTACTCACCACTGTCTTGGGACAAACTTTGTCTACCAAAAACTTTCGGAGGACTTGGTTTTAGGAAAATGGAAGATTTCAACAAGGCGATGCTTTCCAAAGCTGCTTGGCAAATAATCACCCAACCTGAGAAATTATGGGTCACAGTTTTTTAAGCCAAATATCTATAACGTCACCACTTTCTGGAAGTTCAACAACGCACAGGTGATTCATATATTTGGAAAGGCATCCTATGAGCACGAGAGCTCATAAAAGCAGGTAGTTACTGGCAATTGGGAAATGGTCAAAACTTCAATTTTAAACAGGATCCATGGATACCGGGATTACCATACCAAAAATTACCCACTCTGGCTACACAAAACTTGCAACATTTACATCACATAACTGATCTCTGTTACTGGAAAAATTTCTGGGTGTGGGATCATAACCAACTACGAAATCTGGTTGGACCAAACATGGTTCCATTTATACTCAATATTAGGCCTCCTTCAAATCGCCCAGATGAACTCAAATGATATGGATCTGGCAAAGGAATCTACTCCGTCAAGGAGGCTTATTGGACTCAAATTTCTCCCAGAATTTTCCCTCTTTCACAATCACTGCTATGGAGGAAACTTTGGAAAGCCAAAATTCATGAACGACACAAACTCTTACTTTGAAAAATTGTCAACAATTGCCTTAGCACAAAAAAGAATATTGCCAGATTTACACTTATTGAAGATCCCCTTTGCCCTCTTTGTCACCAAGAACCAGAGGACACTACTCATCTATTCCTCAAATGCGATATTCTTCGATCGTAGTGGCTAACATGGCACTGGAACATCAGGTGGGACTTTCTGGAAAAACTTGATCTCTTCTCTTACATAAACTTCATTCTAAACCCTCCAAAAAAATGGCTACCAAACACAATCACTGCTGAGGAATTCACTTTAATTTCCGCACTTATAATCGAGCAAGTCTGGTGGCTAAGAAATGAAGTTTTATTTAAAGAGCAGGTTTTAAATAAGCAGCAACTTATACACAGACTTCACAATAGATTTGAAGAATTCAAAGCTGCACTAGTTACACCAGGGACCAGGGAAACTGATATTGGTGAAACTATTATCATTCCTACGAACTGGCAACCTCCACCTCCACATTCCATTAAAGCAAATTTCGATGCCGCTTGGCACAATGGGTATGCTGGATTGGGATTCATTGTTACAGACAGCTATGGCCGCACCATCTATGCCTGGGTCAATTATTGCAAAACTGTTAATGTTGACGAAGCTGAAGCCTTAGCCTTTGCTGCCGCTTTCTTCTATTTACAACAATTTTCCAACCAACCAGTCTATCTAGAAGGGGATAATCAAACGATCATTCATGCTCTTCTTGAAGAAAATTGGAGTGACCTTCATCCCACCATACAGCAGATCCTAGTGGAAATGGATCATCATCTATCCAGCTTCAACATGATTTCTATTAGATGGATCCCTCGAGACCTCAATCAAAGAGCACACAACTTAATACAATGAGCTTCTAACCATGACAGAGTAGGCGATATTGACATTTCTCTCCTACCTTCTGATTTAGCATGATACTCTTAACTCTACAAGAGTTCCCTTCTATAGACTGCTATCTCCCGACAATACGTCTATTCATTTTAGCAAAAAAAAAATTTACGAGTTAAATATTTTTGCCTACGGATGTGTTAATGTGGTAATTATTATTATTTTTATTTAATAATAAAATCCTAAACCGGTGGCCAATCGTCCTTACGTGGGTAACGGAGAAACGGCGCCGAAACCGACCGACTGGGCGATGGAACGTGTAAATACAGCTAAAAGTGCGATCTTTCCTAATTTTGTCGTGAACCGCAGGCGTGACGATTGGTCAAATATATCATACGCAATGCCACTGTTCTAAAAAAAAAAAAAGAAGCTTTATTTTATCTCTTTCCTCTCTCTTGTTTTTAATAAAAAAGATGTTTTTTTTTTTAAGAAAAAAAAAAAAGGCAGAGCGATGGGTCTAGGTTTCAAACTACAGCAACTTTTAGAAAGCCACGTTTAATGGATGAGCTTGATACCTATTTGTTTATTATTTTACGAAAAAAATATATTAATATTTTACTAATTATAATTAAAATATAATAAAAATTTATTAATTTTTAAATAAATTATTAAAAAAGACACCAAAGATCCAAAGCTTTTAAAATTGCATAATTTTGTGACAAATTTTTTATAATCTTAAAAATTTAAAACTATTATTTTTAATAATTATCAAAATTATAGTACCCCACTCATATGTTAGTGTTGCACTTTGATTATAGTTTATATGTGTTTACTAATTAAGAAAAAAAATGAAAGGAAAAAGAGTCATTTTCATTATGTTGTTACTTTTTAAAAACATGGTAGAAGGGAATAAAGATCCCATAAATTTGAGAGTTATTCTCATTAATTATTTTCCTTTTTTTTTTTATTGATTTTTTTTCTCAAATTTACAATATATAATTACAAAAATATCCTTTATTTTCATATTTTTGTTTTATTTTATATTTTATTTTTATTTTTAAAATGACATTTGATGTCAATTAATAATTTTATTTTAATTTTTTATAATTATTTAATAAATATAAATAAATGAATAAATTTTATATTCTCTTTTCTCTCTATTCTGATTCATGTTCATTTATTGACAGATACAAAAATTTTCTTACCATATAAATAGTAAAAAAATAAAATTATTTATTTTTAATTATTATTTATTTTTATCGATAAATATTATTAGAGTATAAATATATTTAATTTATTAAATTTTTAGTAATAAAATCTTAAAAATAAAGTTTAAAAAAAAATCTACATATTTATTTTATGAATATAATTTATTTATAATTTTATAAATATTATATTTCAAATAAAAGTTATGAAAAATTAAAAAGGGCTAGTGCACACGAACCTAGTTCCGACACTGTATATTATAGACTTGACTTATTCAAAATATTTTCTCCAAATAAAGGTTTAATTAGTCAATTACTATGAGCAACTTTTAAATAAGTTTATGAATTATGCTATTTCTTTTCACTATTTTACATGATATATTTAAAGGGTATTATTTTAATGTAGATATTAATAATAACTCATTAAAATTATCAAAATATACTATTTGTCGAGAGACTTGTTATACAAAAAAAAAAAAAAAAAAATTCACAACTATCTATACATACAAGTTGCTCTTTATATTTATTGATGTATGACTCGTTTCCACGCTTAATAATGTCAAAACGTTAATCACATGTCATTCGACTTAAGACTCCATATGCTTACCTATTTGGATCAAGTTTCACCTTGAGATCCATCTTATACAATGGAAATTGTTGCTTGACCCTGATAATAATTTGTTGAGTATAATGTTCCAATCTAAAATGCTAGTATGTTAGGGTGACTTTTTCATCGTTACAATATATTTTATTTATTATTTATATTTATCTAATATAAAATTCATTTATATCCTACAGATATCAATGTATCATTTTATGTTTGTTCACATGATTAAAAAATTAGCAATATATTATTAAGTAGATTATTGAAGATATTTATATTAACACAATTAATTTTATTATTGTTACAATAAAAATATATAAAATGTCTATTTTATTTTTATAATTAATTACACTCAATCTAATTTTACTAATGTTAGATAAAGTTATTACTAATAAAAAGTTGTTACAAAAATAATTTAAATCATGTTAATATCATCACCGCCTATTATTTGTAATATTAAAGAATAATTTTATCTTTACAGTAAATTTCATCAAAATGCATATAAATTAATATTTATATTACTCATATTATATTGTATAACAATTTTTTTAAAATAAAAAATTTTATTATTTTTAAAATTATTGTGATATATATGTAAAACGTGTAACATTAACATTACTCATTTTTGTAACATTGGCATTTTGTATTATAATTACCACCCTAAAAGCCTCATAGTTTTTCACCGGAGTATTTTATTTTTATAACGTTATAATAATGTATTTTAGTAATTAAAAAAATAAAAAACAAGAATAAAGTATATATTTTACACAAAAGTATGAAAGTAGAGTGCTATTGAGAATAACTAAATTAGATAAAGCGATTAAACACATATTTTAAAAATAATGTTACGTGTTAAATTATGTTGAAATTAATTATTAATTAAATATAAAATTAAAATAATAATAATTATAGAGTCTTTTATTAATAAAAATTATTTAAATTATGTAATATTAATTAATGTAAATATCAAAGTTACAATAAAAAAAATATTTTTGTATTTTAAATTCCAAAGTACGGATTTTTATTGGATCACCATGAAAGTTCAGCATGTACGTATTTTTTATGTGCAGTGATACTAGTTAAGCTAAAGCACAAAGCTGTGAGTGAGTGAGAGAGAACGAGTATAGACGCTCCTCATTCTCTGCAAATTCCTCGTAACCTACGTGCTAGAATGCTCCATGTACATTTGACATTCTTTAACTTTTGGGTTTTTTTCCCCCACAAAGCCTCTCCTAGCTAAGTTATCTTTTTTCTTTTCAAAATAACAATAGAAAAAGAACTGGTTCTGTCTCTCTCTGAACAAGTGATTTTTTCTTTCTTTCGTGTTGAGATAGTATAGCTCTGCTTTTTGTCCATTAGTTTATTAATTTTTGTTTGAGAACATTATAAGGAACTCTTATAATATTATTACTCTTCCCACAGTTCAAAGCTCTTACAAAATCGCCTTATACAACAAGTCTATCTATGCGCAGGATAAGTGCATGCACACACTCTTCCCAAATTCAACTCAAAGAAGAGCAGAGCAAAGATAAATAGGAAGGGAGAGAAAAAAAACAAGTCTTTTTTGTCTTGAAGACATAGATATAGATTTGAGAAGAGGGTCTTTTGTTTCTGTAGATTAAGGGAGAGAGAGAAAAGGGTAGTCAAGTAAGGCAACAAGGAATCAGAATGATGAAGAGGTTCATCGGAAGGTCGGTTTCTTTTGGAAGATTAAAACAAGCACTTGAGTATTATAGTTGAAGCCACTCATACTTTGGTCCGCGTGCTTTGATTGCAAACTTAGTTGGGCCAACGCCCCCACTTTAAAAGAAATCCTTAGCAGTACCTTTTTGCAGGTTTTGCTTCTCCATTTTGGTCGGACTCTGGAGGTTCTCAGTGTCTCTGCTTTTGTGCCCTGATTGGATTGTTTGTTTCCTTGTAGATTAGAATACAATATGGAACTTTGAGAGACACATAAGGTTGCTGTTGTTTTCTCATTTCTTTGTATACTTTAGGTGAAAAATAAGTGATTTTGAGTTTTATGGAATAATGTATTGTGTTTTGGAATTGATGTTCTGGGTTTTGCACTAATAAAGATGTAAACATAAAGGTAGAGCCTTTTTAAGCTTATTGAAGGTGAAAACCAATAACAAAAAATGGGTTCAGTTGAAGAAAAAGTTAAAGCAGGAGGTTTTGTTTCTGGAGCATCAACAAAGTTATTTGAGGAGATGAAGCTGTTGAAAGAAATGCAGGAACAACCTGGTTTGTTATCTTAATGAAACTTTTGTGTTATTTGGTTTAAAGGCTTTGCTTTTATTATATGCTTTGAGATGATTGGTAATCTAGTTCTGTTTGAATTCATAAAAAAATTAATCTCTAATGCTCTAATTTGCTAACTGGCAAGTAAATTTTATAAGACTTTTTCAAGATTGAATATTTATTAGATTGATCTTTTACTTGTTGATTTTTAGGGTCCAGGAAGGCTATGAGTTCAGAACTATGGCATGCCTGTGCTGGTCCTCTTGTTTGTTTACCTCAGTTGGGGGGTCTTGTTTATTACTTCCCTCAAGGACATAGCGAGCAGGTATGCTTTTGTTACTTGTCTTTGTACATTGGAGCTTTGTTCTATATGAAATTACTCTCCTTCTAAAAAATTTCTTAGTACTTTAATAGTTTATTTCTGTTTAAGCTTTTTGTACCTACTGTTTCTGACAAATGTATAAAAAAGCTGGTGTTATTATAGGATATGTTTTGACATTCTTAATTTTTTTTCGAGAAAAATACGTGTCAATTATTTTGGTTCACTAGCTGCAGAATTAAGAAGAAAATTTGTATGTTCTTGCTTTATACAGGTTGCAGCTTCCACAAAGAGAACAGCAACCTCACAAATTCCTAACTATCCTAATCTCCCTTCTCAATTGATGTGTCAAGTTCAAAACGTTACACTACACGTAGGTGTTTAAGGATTAATGATCTTTTTTATAGTTGATATATTTGCTGGAAGATTTATGTTTAAACTCTCTAATTTTTGCTTTGAATTCTTTTATAGGCAGACAAAGATACAGATGAGATTTATGCTCAAATGACACTTCAACCAATAATCTCTGTAAGCTAACTTCCTACTTTATATGTTATCCAAATTATAAATCATCTAAGAAGACACCGTTTAATTAGTAGTTATAATTGATTTTAACAGTTATTTCATCTATTCTTGGTTAGGAAAAGGATATGATCTCAGTACCAGACTTTGGACTGAAGCCCAGCAAACATCCAAGTGAGTTTTTCTGCAAAACTTTGACTGCAAGTGATACGAGCACGCATGGGGGATTCTCGGTACCTCGAAGAGCAGCTGAAAAACTTTTTCCTCTGTTGGTAAGCCTTTAAATCTTCAACTTTTTTTTAATAAATAAAACTTCATTGATAGAAGAAACTGAAGGTTAATTTTCACATTATGGTTAATAAATTTTGCAGGATTACACAAGGCAACCACCAAGCCAAGAACTTGTTGTCCGAGACTTGCATGAGAATACGTGGACATTTCGACATATATACAGGGGTGAGTTCAGCTCATAGGATTTTCTCTGCTATAAGTTTCACATCTCAATCAATTTGTTGAACCATTTTGCATTTCACCCCCTTGCTTTTAATATTACGCCGAATTTGATTAATCAATGCACTTGGTATTGTTTTTGTTAGTAACATTTATGGAGTATGGCTTTTCTTTTGTTTTCTTGAATATAGGGCAGCCGAAGAGACATCTTCTCACTACTGGATGGAGTTTATTTGTTGGCTCAAAGAGGCTCAGAGCTGGTGATTCTGTTTTATTTATCAGGTAAATGTTAATTGCTAGGTTGCCTTTTGTTTTTCCTTTATATGTATATAACCTCCAAAGAGAAAAATATATAAATATCCTCAAACAATAGTTATCTCGGTCTTATTTTCAACATTTTTGCACAATAGTAAGTTCATATCCATGTTATAAAGACATGGAAGTGTAATCTTTATTTTACACTTGTGAAGGGATGAAAAATCACAACTGATGCTTGGGGTGAGGCATGCAAATCGTCAACAAACAACGTTGCCATCATCAGTTCTATCTGCTGATAGTATGCACATCGGTATACTGGCTGCTGCTGCACATGCTGCTTCAAAGAGAAGCCCCTTTACCGTATTTTACAATCCAAGGTTCTTTAACATCAACTTTGCCATACTTTTGTTTTTCTACTCGTGTTCTCAGAAAATCACTCTTTCTTATATTTATAGGGCATGTCCTTCTCAGTTTGTGATTCCTTTTATCAAATACCGGAAAGCTGTATATGGGACTCAATTCTCAGTTGGTATGAGGTTTGGAATGATGTTTGAGACCGATGAATCAAGTAAACGCAGGTTGTACTTAAATATTGGTTACATATTTGAAATTTAATCGAAGTTTACAGATTTGAACAACTGTTTTGGTATATATGATCCTTTGGTATCTGGTGTATGAACTATTCACTCGAGGATTCACATTTTTATTATTTTCTTCTACAGGTATATGGGTTCTATAGTTGGCATTAGTGACTTAGATTCACTAAGGTGGCCTGGTTCAAAATGGCGTAATCTTCAGGTACATTTTTGCTATTCGAAAATAAGTTATCTCGTTAGTTTATATGATCTCTTGTTTTGTAATGAGTTTTGTTTTCTTATGTTTGGAATTAGTTCTTTTGTTTTGTAATTCATTTTTGAAAGAAAACATTAACTTTTTTTTTGCTATTGAAGAAAATATAAACTTGTTTGGTAAGAATTTTGTTTTCTATTTTTAAAATATGCACATAACATAATAGAAAAAGCTGTTTTTTTATGTTCGAAATTTCAACTTTCTTTATTGAAAATGATGACAAAAAAGGTTTGACTATGGCCATTGCGAAAAGTAGGTATAATTAGGATTTGAAATTTAGTCATGAAAATTTTGAAACCTAAATACCGAAGACAAGTTTTGAAAGCTTTATAAAATTAGATTAAAAAGTCAACTCATTTCCATTTAAAATGAAAACTGAAAACATAAACTATTTGGGGCTTGTTTTGTAGCCCATTTTGTTTTCAAGTTCGAATTTTTAAACTAAGTTTTCAAAATTAGTGTTTGGTAATTAATTCAATTTTCAAGTTTAAAATTAGTTTGAAACTTAATTCTATTTTTACAAATATTTTTTCTTATTTTTGAGACTTAAAAGTAAAGGTTTTGAAAACCATATTTCAAGTCCACTTTTCTTTTCATTAGTTAAATTTAATTTTATTTGTTGTAGAAAATAGAACTTTTAAACAAACGGGTATTTGTTTTGTTCTATTAGAAAATATATAACTAATTTCAAACACAAGAAAACAAAATTTGAAAACAGAACCGGTCACAAAACGAGCCCGTGCAAAACAACACTAAATTAAAAAACTTGAGTTTGAACATTAAAAACATAAAATAGAACACGTTACAAAACAAGCCCAAAGTAAAGATATGGATATGGTTTGTTTTGTTTAATGTTTTTAACCATAAAATGTTGATTGATAACAGGTAGAGTGGGATGAGCCGGGTTGTTGTGACAGACAAAACAGAGTTAGTCCATGGGAAATTGAGACTCCAGAGAGTCCTTTTGTTTTTCCTTCTCTGACTTTAGCTCTTAAACGACCATTACACGCTGCATATTTAGGTAAGTTTATATTTCATTTGTTGTTAGCTTGCAAAGCTCATTAGTTAAATTTTCTAATAATCTCCATTCTACTAGGAGGTGGTGAGAATGAGTGGGGGAATTTGATGAAGAGACCTTTTAATCGGTTTCCCGATAATGGAAATGTTGATCTTCCATACTTATTTTCAAATCAATATCCAGAAATGATCAAAATGCTACTGAAGCCACCACTCAACTATCCTGTAACTTTAGCTTCCTTACAAGATATGAAGAGTACAGAGGCCGGAGCACATCAAAACCACCACCTTATTTGTTCTGGAAGTATGACTATGCAAAATCAAAACAACCCTCAATCATGTCTTGATCATTCTGGTACTATGCCCTTGAATTCATCATCAAATTCTGTTCTACCTGAAACTTTGAACTCTATTGCCAAATTTAAAAACCAAACACTTGCGGGAGTTAATGTTGAAAAGCCAAAGTTGGAGACTGATCTTTCGACAGATCAGTTAAGGCAGCTATCTTCTGCAGGACAGGGAAGTCAGGAAAAAGTTTCTCCAGACCTTGTCAATCAACAAAACCAACTGACATTCCTTAACCAAAACCAAGGGCTAATGCAATTTCAAACAAATCTACCGGTTATGCAGCAGCGTTTAGAATCAATGTTCCATCAACAAAGCGATGGAACACAATCTGATTTCACTAGTTCAAATGCTTCTCTCCCAAATTTGGATCCAAATGAGTGCATGTTTTACCCCTTTAACCAATCTCTTTCGGGTATGCATGGTTTGCAGGATGATGTTTTTCATGAAGCAAATAATTTTCCTTTACCTTCAATAGGTGAGGACATTTGGGATAATGGTCTTGGTAATTTTAAACTTCTATCCCAAGCAGAGCAACTCGGTTCGTTCTCTCAACAAGACATGAGTAATCTTAATTGTATATCTAATTCAAGTAGTCTGAGAGATTTATCAGATGAGAGCAATAACCAAAGTGGAATTTATAGTTGTCCTAACATTGATACATGTAATGGAGGGAATAATGTGGTTGACCCTTCAGTTTCAAGTAGGATTTTTGACGAGTTTTCTACACTAAAGAATGCAGATTTCAAGAATCCTTCAGATTGTTTAGCTGGTAACTTCAGTACAAACCAAGATGTTCAATCCCAGATTACTTCTGTAAGCCTAGAAGACTCTAGGGCTTTCTCTCGACAAGACCTTCGAGACAATTCAGGTGGTACATCTTCTAGCCAAGTTGATCTTGATGAGAACAGTCTCCTGCAGAATAGTTCATGGCATCAAGTTGTTACACCGATTCGAACTTATACCAAGGTATGAGATTCATTCAACGTTTTCAATTCTGATAAACTGAAAAAGTTTCCTTATCCATCTAATTGATGGCCCTATACTTCACATAATAATATATAATGTTTCTGTTAAGTAGTGCTTTGAAAATATGAGTGCATAACCTCAATATTTCTATGTTCAACCTTACTTTCAACTAGGGTTTGTTTGTTTATGCTTTTGAAACTCTGTAAAAGCACTTCAGGGTTAAAGAGGAAAAAATTTGTCAGAAGCGCTTTTAGAGTTCCCAAAAGACATTTTGTGATTATTCTTGAAACTGCTTCTATCTGAAACTATTTTTAACAAAAGCACAAGCAATCAAACATGTTTGGTTGACAGTAATCGTAATCGTAATCGTAATCGTAATGAAAATCGTTCAGGGTATTATTGTGTTTAGTTTAATTGTACTCTGTAATGGAATGTAAAGGGATTACAGCATAGCAGTAATCTTCATTACGCCTTCAACCCTCTTTATTTTTCTCACAATTTGTATAATTATTTATGTTTTTTTTGTTCATTCTATCTCTTTTAGTAATAAAAAATGTTTATTTTTTAATTTTATTTCATTTATAATTTTATAATATTTATTTTAATATTATTATTTATTTGATTACACTGCTTAAACAAATATTGTAATAGTAATACTGTTTCCTTTTTATTTATTATTTTCATTACTTTTACATTCAGCGAACCAAACGTCACCACCTTAATCTCATAAAGGTTTCATCTAGCGAACCAAACGTTACCTTAGTCTCATAAAGGTTTCGTCTAGCTTGCATCAGTTCCATTTTTTTTGTAAATATTTTCTTACTTTTTTAAATGGTTAAGAAGTTGTAGCTTCTAAAAACTCATGGAATTTATGGTAAACAGGTACAGAAGACAGGATCTGTAGGAAGGTCAATTGATGTGACAAGTTATAAAAAGTACGAGGAACTCATCTCTGCAATTGAATGCATGTTTGGACTTGAAGGTCTGCTTAATGACTCTAAAGGTTCAAGTTGGAAACTGGTTTATGTGGATTTTGAGAATGACGTCCTGCTTGTAGGAGATGATCCTTGGGAGTAAGTTTTTCATTTTTTTTTTTTTTCTCAATTTCATACTTTTAGTGGAGTCCATTAAGATTAGTAGCTATGTTGTGTGTATTTTGGGTGAGACAAAATTAAAGGTTGTAATTTTATGAAATGTGCAGTCAATTTGTGGGTTGTGTGCGGTGTATAAGAATTCTTTCACCAACAGAAGTAGAGCAGATGAGTGAAGAAGGAATGAAGTTGCTGAATTGTGGTGCCGTTCAAGGAATCAATAGCTCTATGTCTTGATATCAGAGACTGCAAAAAGTTGGTCACTTTAGCTTCCTTGTTAATTGATAATATTTATTTTTTGGGTCAAACGTTAGTTGCTAAATTGAGAATGGAATTCATGTTGGTATTTGCACTTTGTGCCGAATTGATCGATGTTTATAAATATATATTGTTTGATAATGTAATGTTTCACATTTAATCAGTATTTAGCAGCAAATATGACCAGTATAGTTTTAGTAATTCTTTTTTTTAGATGAAACATTCTTTAGTATGATTCAAACTTGTCACTGAAGCTTTACTGCCGGACTAATGTCAGATTAATTTTTCATCCCCACTCCATTCACCAAATATTTCGTTAATTGTTGTGAACCTACCTGATTTATTAGTGAATTCTATGTATTATTATTTTTTCAAGTTAAATAAAATAATTATATTAAAGTTTATCATTGAAATTAAAACTACTGTAATTATAACCAGAAAACACTTGGGAATGCTACAAGCCATTTTTACCAGAGCTCAGTCTCCGATAAACAATCACGACTTTTTTTTTGTCCCATAGTTGAATCAAAAATGAATTTTTATCTAAATTTCATGACAAAAATTAATTTTACTCGAACCAATTATTTGTAGTCCATTAGTATTGTGTCAAAACTCGTTAAGTTACATAAAATGATAAAATTTAGGGTAAACTCCTTGTAAGTCAGATATGACATGAAGCTGAGAATTTGCAAACAATATGAACAATTGTTGAAATGACGATAATTTATCTTCAACACTACATTAGAAATCGTAAGAGCTTGTGTCAATATGATCCTGAAGTTTGGTTATTTGTTTTCTATACAACCCTCGATGCCCTTTGAGCAATATGAAGATCTTTTGAGGTATGGCAGCTGTGTGAAAATCTGCAGACCACAGAAGCAAAAAGTTTCTCCTACATGATTTGGAAGTTGTAAATGATAATTAATTTATACTAACATTAGAAAGAAGAATCAAGAGAAGAAGAAAAGAAGAGGAAGAGGAGACTAGGGTTTTTATTGAACTAAATTGTGCTCTTAACATATTACAAGCAAGCTTTTTATAGGCAAAATAGAGAGAGAAAAGAAAATTACCAAAATAACTTTACAATGAAGATATTACTAAAATAACCCTATAAAAATATATTAATTTACTTTAATATCCTCCCTTAAACTCACGATACGGCTGCAAGAAGCATCGAGAGTTTGCCAATTAGAAAACGAAAGCGTGAAGTAGGATGTGACTTAATAAAGAAGTCTGCAATCTGCAAAGAAGAAGGAACAAAAGGCAAGATGATGGTGCCTTGTTTGAGGTGTTGACGAGTAAAATGACAATCGATCTCGATATGCTTGATGCGTTCATGAAAAACGGAGTTGTGAGTAATCTGGATAGTACTCTAATTGTCACAATACGTAGGAGTGGGATGAGAGAGAAAAATACCCATATCTGCTAGTAACCAACGTAACCAAACAATCTCTTTGGTAGTAGATGCTATTGCACGATACTCTGCTTCAGTAGAAGATTGAGAAACAACAGTTTGCTTCTTGCTCTTCCAAGAGATAAGAGAATCACACAAAAAGATACAGAAACCAGTGACAGACTTGCAATCTGGGGGATCACGATCATAATTAGCATCAGAGTAAGCACGCAACTCTAAGGAATATGTGGATAAAAATAAGAGACTATGAAAAATTGTACCCCGAAGATACCGCAAAATACGTAGAACAGTTGCCCAATGAGTGGTAGTAGGAGAAGCAACAAACTGACTAACAATATGAACAGCATAAGCAATATCCGGACGAGTAATAGTAAGGTAGACCAAAACAATAGTTCGATATAAGGTAGGATCTTGCAAAGGAGTGCCATCCGAAGGAGAATATTGAACATTGTGCTCACAAGGGGTATCAACAATTTTAGTATCAGTAAGGCGAGCACGCCCAAGAATGTCAGTAGCATACTTAGATTGAGAGAGAAGATAACCTTTTGGAGAGAAGACAACTTCAATACCCAAAAAATATCGTAAAGAACCCAAATCTTTCATTTTAAACTGACGGGCTAATTCTGACTTTAGCACTGCAATCTCATCAATATCATCACCAGTAATAATCATATCATCAACATATAAAGAGAGAAAAATATGACCTGTAGTGGTATGCTTAATAAAGAGAGCAAAATCATGATCACTAGAAGAAAACCCAAAAAAAAAGCAATAACAGTAGAGAATTTCTCAAACCATGCTCGAGGTGCTTGTTTTATACCATATAACGCTTTTTGAAGCTTACAAACTTCTCCATGATTATGTGATACACCAAGAGTGGGGGAACCATGTAAACTTCTTCATGCAAATCACCATTCAAGAAAGTATTTTTAACATCCATCTGAGATATACGTCATCCATGAGTAGAGGCAACTGTAATAAGTGTACGAACTGTATTCATTTTTGCAATAGGAGCAAAAGTCTCTTCATAATCAATACCACTCATTTGAGAGTATCCCTTTGCAACTACTCGAGATTTATACCTTTCAATAGACCCATCAGAATGAAGCTTAATTTTATATATCCAACGGGAACCAATAGCTCGTTTACTTGGCGGTAAAGGTACTAAGACCCATGTATTTGTTTGATGCAAAGCAGTAAGTTCTTCAGCCATAGATTGCTGCCACAAGGGATCAAGAGCTGCCTCTTTATAGGATAAAGGCTCAGAGAGACAATGAATAGATGCTAAAAATGAAGTAAAAGAAGTGGAATAAGACAAGTAAACAAAATCTGGTAGTTTAGTAGACTTACAAGTGCATTGAGGATAACGAAGAAAATTCACAATTTCAGGAGAAGCTTGGGCAACTGCAAGAATAGGGAAAGTATCAGAAGTATCAAGCTGTGTTGTACCAATATCTTTAGATCTATCAGTACGAATCTTGCGAGAATATTGAATAGGAGAAGGGACTATAGGATCAGTAGATGAGTCAGAATTAGTAGTTGGAGGAACTTGTGGAGAAGAACTATCAGTATGGTCAGAGAAAGGATCAATATGACTAAGATCTGACTTGGTCAAGTTGTGAATTGAACTAGGAATAGAAAAAAAAGGTATATGCTCAAGAAAGATAACATGACGAGAGACATATAGTTTTTATGAAGTTGGATCAAAACAATGATATCCCTTTTGCCCTTCACCATAACAAGAAAAACACAAATGACAGAACGTGACGATAATTTGGTACGTTCTACATGAGGACGAAGGACAAAACAAGTAGAACCAAAGACTCTCAATGAAGAATAGTCAGGATGATGTACATATAGTTTTTCAAAATGAGACAAACCTGAAGTGATGGATGATGGAATCTTATTGATTAAGTTGACCGCAGTAAGAACTGCTTCTCCCCAAAACTCACTAGGAACAAAAAAGAACGAGCAATTTCAATAATGTGCCTATGTTTCCTTTCAGCAACACTATTTTGCTCAGGAGTGTCAGTACAAGAAATTTGGTGAGTAGTTCCATCTAAAGCAAGCAAATCACAAAATTTATTGAAAGTATATTTGCCACCTAAATCACATCTAAAACACTTAATTATAGCAAAATATTGAGTTCTTACTAGGGCTCTAAAGTTATTATAAATATCAAAGAAATCAGAACGTTTCATAAGATATACCCAACAAAAACGAGTGTGATCATCAATAAAAGAGACATAATGGTGAGACCCTCCTTTGAAAACAACAGGAGAAGGTCCCCACACATCAGAATGAACTAAATCAAAAGGTGCAACAGAATAAGAAGTACTTCTATTAAAAAGTAATGCAGAAAATTTTGCAAGTTTACAACCACTACAATCAGAAATATCACGAGCTTGCAAATTTTCTAAGGTTCCATTAGAAGCTAAAAATCGTAAACGGAAAGCTAAAACATGACCAAGACGTGAATGCCATAAATAAAAACTAGAAGATGAAGGGCACAATCGAAAAGAGGAAAGATCAACACTAGGAGCTGCAAATACTAGTAATCTCAGCTCGTCCAAAACATATAATCCCCCCTGCCTACGGTCTGTCCCAATCAGCTTCTGGAATTGTAGATCCTATACATGACAAGAAGTAGAAAAAAAAAGACACTGAGTAATCAGAATCACACAATTGACTAACAGATGCAAGGTTTAGTGAAAGCTTAGAAAATAATAAACATTATGAAGAGACAAATGAGAATTGACAACAGAACCGACACCTGCTAATGGCATAGGAGTACCATTAGTAGTCATGACAGGCACAGATGATGTAGGACATAAATAAACAAAAGATTTTGACTCGGGAGACATATGATGGGAAGCTCCAGAGTCAAAAACCCAAGTTGAGGATGACATACCTGAGGAACTAGAGAGGGACTGACCTATCGTAGAAGAGGCAGACATGGCATGTTGTTGCGAATAAAGAAACTTTTAAAATTGCTCGGTGAGAGCAGCCAAGGTAGAATTTGAAGATGAAGCACCAAAGTCAAAGGATGCCGATGGAGGAACAATTGCTGCAGTGTTATATTGTGGAGGGTGAAATGGACGTGGTTGTGATTGGTTGCCAAACTGTGGAGGCTTGAATTGCTGCTTTTGTTGGAACTGATGTGGTGTCCGAGTCAATTTTGGACACTGAGTTTTCCAATGACCCTTTTCTTTACAAAAACTGCAGGTATCAATCCAACCTTTACATAAGGTCTGTTTCCATAGTGAGCAGGAGGTCGAAAAGAAATTGCAAAAATAGATGGATTAAGTGTTTAAAGAATTTCTTTTTCTGCTTGAGACTTAAGGCGTATTTTATCAACCAAAAGTTCACTGACCACTGAATCAACTGAAGGAAGTGAGCTACGATGTATAATGGAGCCACGAAGGCCCTCAAAATCATCACGAAGTGCCATCAAGAATTGAACCAAGCATTACTCCTCTCTACGAGCAATATAAGGTACATAAGCTCGTAGTTTTGCTAATTCTGTTAGAGCCAATTGATCCCAAATGTCTGTCATTACTGAATAAAATTCTTGAATACTCATATTTTTCTGCTCAACAGCTCGAATATCTGATTCTAACTGATATTGTTTTGCAAAGTTTGACTGTATATACAATCTTGCAAGATGTTCCCAAACTTCCTTTGCTGTATCATACTTTGCTAATTGGATGCCTATTGAGTGTTCAACAGAATTGTTTATCCAAGTGATAATTTTTGAATTATATACTTCCCAAGTATATAGCAAAGTTGCATAATCAGTCTTCTCTATTGTAGGTTTATTAAAAGTTTCAGATACATAACCTCACATCTTGTTGCCTTTTTGAAAATTTTTCATTACATAACTCGAATACGAATAATTCTTTCCATCTAACCTCATACTAACTGATTATAGCGAATCATCCTTAATACTAGCAGCTATTGAGAAAAACAAAACAAAACTTCCAGATTTTCAAAACAGACAATATTGCAGTTCGAACAAATATTCAAAAAATTATTAGAATCAGAAGAAAAAATACGTATTTGATATGAGGATCAAACTGTGTCTGAATTTACAATACCTTCAATAATCTAAACTCTGATACCATGATAATTAATTTATACTAACATTAAGAGAAGAAGAATCAAGAGAAGAAGAAAGGAAGAGGAAGAAGAAGAGGAAGATGAGACTAGGATTTTTATTGAACCAAATTGTACTCTTAACATATTACAAGCAAGCCTTTTATAGGCAAAATAGAGAGACAAAAAGAAATTACCAAAATAACTTTACAATGAAAATATTACTAAAATAACCCTATAAAAATATATTAATTTACTCTAATAGTAAATACCGTAACTTTAATTCATAAAACTGATACTCTTTTATATGCATATATCAACGCTAAATGTAGCTAGAATTACATCACTAAAACAACCATGAAGAGGAACACACAAAAGGATTAATAATCCTAATAGGAATATAGCAAAGGGGAAGCAATAATACTGTGATGCTGGTCAAAAGGTCAATAGCTGGGCTTTTCGGGGCTGTTTGTTTATGCTTTTGGGATTTGTAAAAGAGTTTTTAACGTCAAAACAGTGCTTTAAGACTAAACATTTATCAAAAGCGATTTCAGAGTTTATAAAGTATATTTTGTGCTTGCCGACATAAACACATTATATGCGCTTCTTCCTAAAACCCTTTTTTTTCCCTTTTTCAAAATTGCTTCTGTCAGAAATTACTTTTAACATAAACACAAGCACCCTTAGGCTATCCTAAGATTCAAAGTTTTAATGCTTATTTGGTTCTCAATACTTATTGAAAGTTGGTTATATGGCTACATTTGAATGCTAGCTGAAAACATCAATATGAAACACTGCAGCAGATTATTAACTATTTCATTCCTAATCATTTTATTTTCCCAAAAAGGCAAAAATGGAAGATAAAACTAATATCTCCTAAAGCACATTATAAGATATAACTAGTTCTAAATCTGCAGAATATGTATTATACTCCACTGCCTATTTGCAAGGAGGAAAACAAACAATTGATGAACTAATAAAAGCAATGGATCACACAAATTCCATGTCAAAATTGCAACATATAAATAAAAACAGAAACTTTACCTCTTCAACTTTCACAATATGGAAAATGATCATCCAAATCTAACGGGCTTCTGTAGAACAGCAGACAAATAAACCTCAGATTTGCCTGACCCTGCAGCACCAATCTTCTCCCCAACAACCCATTTGAGCTTCTTATAACCAAATCGTTCAATCAACTTGGTTAAATCCATTTTCTTTTTATCATTTGCAAAATAAAAGTTATCCAGCCAGAACAAACCTCCCGGCCTTAAAATCCGATCAATATCAAACATTAAAAAATCCATTTTTTCTGGTTTTTCCCCCAAATTCAATCCACTTGAAGCATGAACCAAATCAAACACATTATCATAGAAGGGGAATCTATGATCTAAAGTCAGAAACATAGGAAAAATCCCTCTTGCAGCAATGAATTCACTAAATGGGGCATCTATATTCAAAGTGTTGGTAATGACAGTGACATTCTTTTCAGCCATTTTAGCAGCAAAGGTTCCAGAACCACCTCCAATATCAAATCCAATCCTAATTCCTCCATTTACTAGGGCTAGTACGTCATTAATTAGAAAATCATTCTTACATCTAGACTTAACATATTTCTGATTCTCAGACTCATTTGTTAAATTAAAGCAACCAACACATTCTCTACTCAATGTCTTACTGTTTAAGCATGCAAAATTTTTACAACCAAAACCACTCCAAGAAACAATCTTATCAGCAACATGCTCCCAAAGAGAAATTGGAAAAGGTTTTAAACCCACCTTTGGAATAGACTTGGCAAAACATCTCCTTTTTGGCAAAGGTTCACATCCACGCAAAATTAGCTTCTGGGCAAGACTCCAATCGTCAGGACAAGGTCCACAGACCTCGTAACTCATATATTGAGACAACAAGGCAACAGATTTCTCACAAGAATGGCCCACAGAAGCCACCATTTCAATGATCCCAGTTTTTGAATCTTTGCCCAAAGGAAGCTGATGATGGTGGAGAAAAAGTTTAAGCTCATTAGCAATATTGGATCTAGAAAGATCGAAACTTTGGTACCCAAGAAGATCTTTTTCCATCTTGGTAAGTTTCCTTTGTGAAGAGTCGATCTCTCTAAGAATCAGAGATACTTGTTCTGAGATAAGAGAGATATTCTTCTGAGTGTGGTTGAGAAGGGTGTGAGTATGGTGGTCTTTTGGGGAGGATTTGAAGGCATAGAGAACGAAAAGATTGGTGGTAACTACAGAAAGAAGCATGAGAATGTTAACCACTGAAGAACACAAAGTTGCCCTTTTAAATCTGGCTGTTCCATCACCAATTTTCAGTGAAACAGAGCCCATGATGGTTCTGTTCCTTCTTCCTCCACTCCCAGTACTTAGAGTACTGAAGTTAAACTTGATTAAGTAACATTTTATTTGGGTGGGTCCAATTCAGTGAGAGCAAGTGTCATATTGCGAATGCAGGTAAAGAGATACTAGTGTCAATCTTTTTGAAGAGAATAGTACTCGTCGGTTGCTTTGTAATAAGATAATAAGATTCACCCATTCAACTCACTACGATTCAGCATCTTTACCAGTCTTATTAGTTTAGTAGCTTCCATGTGACATTAGCTAAAATTATAGCTAGTTAGTACCTTCCAAGTTACATGAGGAAAATTATAAATTTTCCATGAGCCAAGTTGTTTCACAGTAGCTTTCAACATTTAGCCCACCAAATATACCAAGTTTTTTTTATTAAATTGTAAAAAAAATGCTTTTTACATGCATATTAACATACATGCAATTTACTTGACTTATATTAATGAGTATTTTCAAAATTATTACATTATTTTATATTTAATTAATAATTAATATATTACTTAATGCATAAAATAAATTTATACATGTAATACTTCCATAAATTGTATTCTTATAAAAATGATAAAAATTTATGTAAAATAAATAACTCGATAGCCTAATAATTTGGGTATCAGAGTTAAGATGTTGAGTTTCTATTTTCATACGGTAAAGTGCAGGTTCGAACCTTCAATATATTGGAATTATATTTGAAGGACATTCAGACACATGTACCTCTCGCGTTCTGTTATGAACTCCAATTTTTCAGTATTTTTTGACTCACTTTTAGATCGATATAAAAAAAATAATGATTATTAATGATGTGATAGTGTATAAGAATAACTCTATCCATCATAAATCGAATAACCTTATTTCAATATAAAAAAAAAAACTAAGAGCGTTGATATTTATAATACTAAAGTTAATACATAGCACTGTTTTTCACAATCTTAATATGACTTACTAATGCTAGCAAATTAAATTTTGAGATTTAAGTTGTTGTATGCGGGATAAGAAGCATTATTCATTTATTCTTATAGAAATCTGGTAGACGCAAACGCAAGTCGTAGCACTTTCGTCCCGAGAAGATAGAGTATTGTCTACTAATGGGACAACAAATTCCTATAGGCGTTCAACTGAAATAACTGCCAAGTACCTTATCCAAATGTCCTCCTTTGCGCAGTTTGTATCTTCTTCTACTTCGCCTCCTCTCGTTTTTCCCTTTTCGTCACAAACCCAGACGCTTTCTTCCCTCCAAACCCACCAACAACCCAGAACTGCTCTTAAACACATTCCTCTACTCACCATCTCTACGACCACTCCTTCCTTTTCAGAACCTACATCTTACTCATGGGTCGAAACTCTGCGTTCAAAAATTCGATCCAATCAATTCCAAGAAGCCATTTTGACATACATTCAGATGACCCGTATGGGTACCCCACCTGAAAGTGCTTTTCCAGCAATTCTTAAGGCAGCTGCAAGCCTACAGGATTTGATATTAGGGAAGCAAATTCATGCCCATGTTGTTAAATTTGGATATGGGTCGTATTCAGTTTCTGTGTCTAATAGCCTGGTGCATTTGTATGGGAAATGCGGAGATATTTGGGACGCGCACAAAGTGTTTGAAAGAATAATTGAGAGAGATCAAGTTTCTTGGAATTCATTGATTGCAGCTTTGTGTCGGTTTGAGGAATGGGAATTTGCTCTGCAGGCGTTTCGTTCCATGCTATCTGAGAATGTGGAGCCTAGCTCATTTACTTTGGTTAGTGTGGCACTTGTTTGTTCTAATTTGCTTACGCATCGTGGTTTTTGGTTTGGAAAACAAGTTCATGCATATAGCTTGAGAACAGGTGATTGGAAAACATTTACAATCAATGCTTTAATGGCAATGTATGCTAAATTAGGAAGAGTAAGTTATACAAAAACTATTTTTGAGTTGTTTGTGGACCGTGATTTGGTATCATGGAATACATTGATAAGCTCATTGTCTCAAAATGATCAATTTGTTGAAGCATTGATGTCCCTGCAACTTATGATTCTTGAAGGATTTAGACCAGACAGCGTTACAATCGCAAGCGTTCTTCCTGCTTGTTCCCATTTGGAATTGTTAGATTTGGGGAAGGAAATTCATGCTTATGTCTTGAAAACCAATGATATTATTAAGAATTCTTATGTGGGTAGTGCTTTAGTTGACATGTATTGCAACTGCCAACAAGTACAAAGTGGTCATTGTGTTTTTGATGCTATCACGAACAGGAGTGTTGCGCTTTGGAATGCTATGATTTGTGGTTATGCCCAAAACGAGCATGATGAGAAAGCCTTGAACCTCTTCCTTGAAATGTATGCTGCTGCCGGCTTCCATCCCAATGCCACTACAATGTCAAGTGTTGTGCCTGCTTGTGTGCGCTCTGGAACATTTTCTGATGAAGAAGGTGTACATGGTTATGTAATCAAAATGGGTTTTGATAAAGATAGGTTTGTGCAAAATGCACTAATGGACATGTACTTCCGTATGGGAAAATTGGAGATCTCAAAAACTATATTTAAGAATATGGAAGTAAGAGATATAGTCTCTTGGAATACGATGATCACTGGATATGTCATTTGTGGATTACATACAAGTGCACTTAATCTGCTACACGACATGCAACAAGTAGAAGAAAAGACCAACAATGATGATCGGTATAGAGATGAAAAAAGAATTCCTATCAAGCCAAATTCAGTAACACTGATGACAATTCTTCCCGCTTGTGCTGCATTGGCAGCTTTAGCAAAGGGGGAAGAGATCCATTCTTACGCAGTTAGACATTTGTTGGCATCAGATGTTGCAGTAGGAAGTGCACTTGTTGATATGTACGCAAAATGTGGCTACTTGAGCACAGCAAGAACTGTGTTTGTTCAAATGCCAGTGAGAAATATGATCACTTGGAATGTACTCATCATGGCTTATGGAATGCACGGTAAAGGAAAGGAAGCTTTAGAACTGTTTGATAATATGGTGGACGAAGGAGTCAGGAACAAAGAATTAAGGCCTAACACGGTTACATTTATAGCAATTTTTGCTGCTTGTAGTCACTCAGGTCTGCTAACTGAAGGCATGAATTTGTTTGAAAGAATGAAAGAAGATCACTGTGTAGAGCCCGAACCAGATCATTATGCTTGTGTAGTGGATTTACTTGGTCGAGGTGGTAAAGTACAAGAAGCATATGAACTCATAAACACCATGCCTCCGGAGTTCAACAAAGCAGGTGCATGGAGTAGCTTGCTCGGTGCTTGTCGAATTCACCAAAATGTAGAAGTTGGCGAAATGGCTGCTAACAATCTCTTGCTTTTGGAGCCAAATGTGGCTAGTCACTATGTCCTACTCTCAAATATTTACTCATCTGCCGGACTTTGGGACAAAGCAATGGATATTCGAAGAAAAATGAAAGAAATGGGAGTAGTAAAAGAACCTGGTTGTAGTTGGATCGAGTTTGGTGAAGAAGTTCATAAATTTTTGGCAGGAGATGGGTCACATTCACAAAGTGAGAAGCTTCATGAATTTCTTGGAGACTTATTTGAAAGGATGAAAAAGGAAGGATATGTGCCTGATACTTCATCTGTGCTTCATAATGTTGATGAGGAGGAAAAAGAAACTCTACTATGTGGGCATAGTGAGAAACTAGCAATAGCTTTTGGTATTCTCAATACACCTCCTGGAACTACCATTAGAGTTGCCAAGAACCTTAGGGTTTGTAACGACTGTCATACTGCAAGTAAATTTATCTCAAAGTTAACAAATAGGGAGATCATTTTAAGAGATGTAAGAAGGTTCCATCATTTCAAAAATGGAACTTGTTCGTGTGGAGACTACTGGTAAAAAATACACTGTTGAATACTGGTATTGAATCTATTGATGCTTTATTTTCTTGGCATTTTGTATGTTATTTGTACACATATTCACTTTACATTGGAATGGAGTCCATGTTACTTGCATCTCATAACAGATTGGAGTTTTTGTGAAGAAGAAAAAATGATGAAAACTTTGTACTTTAAGTCTTCTTCTTCTTCTTCTTTTTTTTTCTTTCCCCTTTTTCCTTTCTAGAATAGTACAATGAAAGATTATTCCATGCAAAAACCGGATTTATTATTTCAAACTAAGATGCTCTTTCTTTTATTCTTTTCCTCCCATTTTTATTTAGAGTAACCTATCAACTGAACAGAGTAATATTTGCAATTGTAAGAGCAAAATGACTATTTTAGAACAATTTGAGCTTTAAATTATTGGATTAAATAAGAAGTGTGTGCTTAGCATTCCTCTATGTGCATTAGAATAAGAAAATGCTAAATACACACGAATTTGTACACTTTTTATACGTACCATGTGACAATAATTTTGAAAAATTGAATTAATTCACAAATACTTCCTACTTTCCACTTTACATTCATTATTTCAATCTAAAAAAAACTTTACATTTATTAAAATATTTACACATCACATGATGCAAATACTAACTTGATACATAAATCATTACTCGGGATGAAAAGGCTTTTAACTCTTTCTAAATCCAATTTTCATGTTATAAATGAAATGGCTAATAACTTAAGATACTAAATAATTTCTCTTTTCAAAGTAATTGTTCTTACTATTTACTAGTTCAACTCAAATTCTTCGTTAAGAGTCATCAGACAAACTAATAATATTGTAGTGTAATAATACATTTTCTTTGTATGTATTGAAAGCACGTGAATTCAAAGCCCATCATTTTATATATGTACCTAACTATATGAGTATGTAATTGTTATTTAAAAGTCTTAAAACACAAACATTGATGAGCATGCACAACAATATATACATATTATCTAGCTTTAATAAATTTAGGCTGAAGTAAGCCTTTAAATTTTCACACACAAATTTTAAACTTTTAAATTATATTATTTAGTCTTTCAATTTTTAAAACTTCACATTAATAAAAAAATTAATTCATACTAAATATATGTTTTTAAAGATTAAGGGGAAACAAGATAGATATGTTAAAAGCAACTCACAATTTACTGGGAAAAAAAAAGGGAGGTCTGGTTAAGGCTTTTATAAACACAATTAACGGGAAGAGAGGAGAAATTCCATGCACAGTTTATATTAGATGAAACCACAAAAGGATTTAGTCCAACATAAATTCACAAGAAATATACATCCCCTCAAATTCATAAGAAATCAACTCCAAAAGAGGTTTAATTAAAAAATGCTAAAATTCTAAATGTTGCCGTTTATTGAAAACACTTCTTCAAAACCACTTCAAGATATCATTTCTATTTACTACGTTTGGCAGCCCGTCTTCCTTTGCCCTTCTTAGGTGGTCCCTTTCCTCGACGCTTCAACATTTCAAGCTTTGACAAACGCCTGGTACAAGCACAATATACAAATGAATCAGACCAAACTGTTACTAAACGTTTAAATTTTACATAGAATCTTTAATTGTACAATTATCTCATCTCAACAGAACTATAAATCAATGCCAAATATCATATTCCAAGATATATATGGGAGAAACAAGCAGATCATGTATCCATTTTTCAAAAAGTTAGATGAATGGTTCAATCACTTTGATTAGGTGAAATACAGACTTAGTTGTGGCTTCTCTGAGTACAAGGAGTTGAGAAACAAAGCTGGGAAAATAATTAGTATATATTCTTTCAGGTTTTAAATGATATTTCAACGAAAATGTTTGGTACTTGGCTGAGGTTGAACAAGCTTAAGAAACCAAGAGGGAAACAAAATCAATCAGCCATGGTACTACAGCGTACATGCTGTTATGGTAAAAAAATTGTTATCTGAGAACGGCAAAGTAAAATGAATTGCAGATATATGACAGCAGGAATCATGTTAAACCAGTTCATGAGGAGAGAGAGAGAAGGGAGAGGGCAAGAGCTCACTCTTGTTCTTCACGAGCCACAACAAGAGGATCATCTTTCTTTATGTCACGTGGATACCACTGAGCAACTTTTTCACCAATGAGCTTCTTGCGCAGAATCTTGTGGGCAGTTTTCTGGCCTGTAGGGTTAAGCACATGACCAAATATCCTTGCCCTTGCCTCAGTTACACCACTAATAACTGCTGCAGCCAATATGCTCTTTAGTCCACCACTAGCCATCTTTCACTTTCTATTCCAAATGGGCAAAGGCTTCAGTTTTATCAGACCAATGGTGCACAACCAAAAACACATTAAACTAATATTTTCAAGTGATAGAAATTAAAAGGTTGTCGACACAAATTACAGTGCTAATTCCGCACTCAAACTTTTGCATATAAAAAGTGGTTAGGCACTTAGGCTTACATCATCGACTTGAAGCCTTAAAAGGAAACATGATAAAGGCACTTCATCCATAATCAACTCAAAATTCGAGTTGTTACTCCAAATACGCCCTTCACATTAAATGAGGATAAGGTTCAGTATCAGGGTTCACAGGACATGCATTACAGTGTGGTTTTATTGTGATTTTTCAAAGATATAACTTTTACACAATTATGTAGTCAAACCATGAAAGCCTGCTAAGTTCAACAATCAGGGGTGGCTCAAGAGTGTGTGAATCAGTATAAATATTATAAAAATTATTATAGTGTAAATCTATCTATATCTAACCGATAATAAACATTAAAAAAAAAAAAAAAAAAACAATCCCAATATAATGATGAAAATCAAAATACTACAATACTACTACTTTTTGATAAAAACAACTATGCATTAGTAATTAATAATATTTATAATTATTTTTTTTGTTATTCACTATTTTGACCTTTGCATTCCAAGTTTTGGACAGCTAAATTTTTCAAAAAAAAAAAAGAAGAAGAAGAAGAAGAAGAGGGAAATTAAGGTGAGAAACTTCAAGTTTTCCAAAAATCATCAAGTATTATTACAAGCATTCAACAAATCCAGAAAGAAAAAAAAACATATTGAAAAGTTCATAATAACACTTTTAAACGATTCAAAGGTACATAAAGCATCATATTATTAGATCACTAAACTAGCTAATATCACAGTATCACTATCATAAGGTCGGAAAAACTAAGCATAAAGA
The DNA here is from genome assembly GCA_029378325.1 of Elaeagnus macrophylla. Classification (NCBI taxonomy): domain Eukaryota; kingdom Viridiplantae; phylum Streptophyta; class Magnoliopsida; order Rosales; family Elaeagnaceae; genus Elaeagnus; species Elaeagnus macrophylla. Next base: position 10,032,372 of record CM055649.1, on the reverse strand, counting down.
ATAAATCTGAAATCATTAAATCAAAAAACTTCATGAGACCAGAGCACAGTTACATGGATTACCTATAACTAAAGAGTAACAGCCAAACAAGCTAAATATTGGAAACTACAAACCGACTACCAAAATGTAACCTTAAATCTAAAAGAAAATGAGAGAGAATTTTTTTTATTTGCAATAATCATGAAACCTAAGAAGAAATCATTTGAAAGTAGCAGCTAATAACCCAAATTAGACAATAAGAACTTAGATGAGAGAGGGGACTCGCCTATTACATAAGAAGGAGATGGACGGATAGAAAACGGCGAACTCTGTGGAGACTAAGGGAGCCAATGGAGCTTAACCAACTGAAATAGCTCGGAATTTTTAACCCAAAAAATGAGGATCATAGCCAAGTAGCCAACTACAGCATTGGATCGGGAAGAAAAGAAGAGAGTTCAATTAGGGTAAGTAGAATTGATTGGATTTGGATTGGGCCTTTCAAATGGGTCTCTTTTGATTTTATTTTATTTTTTCAACTGAAAAATCTTTTTTAATTCATTATATAAATTTGAAGTCGTTAATTTTATTTTAATAAAAAATTATTAATTATTTATTTTATTTATTATTCAAAAACAAGTGAAATTATGAAATTACAAGTTTTTAATTTTTTCTTGTTATTTATTTATTTAAAAATAAGTAGAAGAGATAAAATTAATATAATCATCCATATGATAAAATTAATATAATCGTACATATGATGAATAGAAAATATGAAGAAAAAAAAATAATTAAAAAAAATATCCGACAAAATTTTCTAAATTTATTGTAAACATAGAAAACAGTGTGACAATATATATCAGCCTGCAATAAACGATTATCGGATAAAGGGATTTAAGACCATGTTTTTATTAGATAGCAAAATGTACGTTGAATGCTCGGAACCTACATTTTAATAGCCTAATAACAATTTTAGCTTCTTTTATTTTTCTTTTTCATTTTTTTTTTTCAAAAAACAGCTCAAGAGATAACATTGATTATGCCACATTTATCTATATTAACACCTTATTTTAAAAATATTAATAATAACTAATATTTTAAGAGAATTTTTAATGCTAGATTATATACATTAGGTCATAAATTTAAAAAATAAAATAATCGTAATTATACATCAAATAAATATATAACATATTTAATATATGTAACTTAGTAACATTTGATTATTCACTTTCGGTTGTTATTAGCTATATTTTATAATATTATGATGACTTAGTGTGATAATATATAACATATCTAAACTTATTTTACATTTACTATTGTAAAAAAGTAAATATTTGAGTCATGTTTGTTACCTTTCTTCTTCTTCTTATCTCGCTTGATATTATTTCCGAAACGAACCAAATTGAAAGAAGAAGAAGACGACGAAGAACAAATAGGAAAGACAGATCCAAAAAATCGCGCAATTTGATAAAGGAGGAAAAAATCGACCTGTTTGGTTGCCGAATTAATCCAGTGAGAAAATGGGAGCATCAACATCGACGGAGCAGAAGGTCTCTGGGGAACAACGAGAGGCGGAAAGCCTCGCAGCTTCTGTTGGGGCTCTTCCGATGCTGCAGAAAGCTTTCTCCAATTTGGCCGACCCTCATTCAAACGCAGTTTCTATTGATTCTCTTCAGGTAATTCAAGATCACGAGCACCTCTCTCTTAAAATTTTCCTCTTTTCACTGATTGATTTCAGTTTCCTGTTCTGTGCGTGCCTCTGATAACAAGTTGATGATTAACGGCAGTTTTATATTGTTTTTTACTTTTAAAATCGTTGTCCTAGTAACAATTTACATTGTTTCTGGTTAATAAGAAATTGTATTTAACTTAATTCTCTAGAATCTGTAACATACATAGTATTGTTCTCTTAATCTTACTAGATTTGTTTGCATCTTTAACTTTTGTCTTTTTCTTTTTTAATTGTTTAGTTCATTATGGTTTTCAGCTGTGCTTTTGTTTAACTTATTAGCAATTTACATTGATTCTGGTTACTAAGAAATTTTATTTAACTTAATTGTCTAGAATCTGTAACTTACATAGTATTGTTTACTATAGTTGTTTGCATCTTTAAATTTTTTCTTTTTCTTTTGTTTTGTTCATTATGGTTTTCAGCGGTGCTTTTGTTTAACTTATAAGAAGCCAATTGTTGAAACATCACAAGTTCCTGAACAATTTCTGGGATTGTTGGATCATCTAGGTTCATCAATAGTAGACATATTTTTCACGTCCGAGAAAGGAGGCTTCAGTTGGGTGGAGTTCTTAAGAGGGTATAACAAGTGCAGTGGAAGGACATCTACCTCAATTTCACTCAATACATTGTTGAGAGTATTTGCAGCAACTGCAGCGAAATCAGGTTTTTCTTTGAAATTGGACTTTGAATCTGCAGATACTGATTGCAAGATCAGTGGGTCTTTGCTTCCCAAGGACGTGCTTATGCTTCTTTGGATGTGTTGGGCTATGTGGTCGGATTGCAAAAATCTTAAGTTTCTGAAAAGGAAAGCTAACTTGTGTTTGATGGATGTTAATCATCTAGTATTATCAGCTGTAATATCATGTGCTGAATTAACTAGTGGCTTTAATGTGTGGGATTGTGACATATCAGGCTTGGATGTTAAACTTTCTGTGGGCAAGTTTCTGTCATGGGCCTTGAAGACGTTGCCAAGCCTTGCTGATTGCTTTGGGCAATTTGTCCATGCAAGACTAGAAAACTCCGTTACTCAAGAGGTATCCAAATTTCCTTTTTCACAGTACAAAGTTTATAACTTTATATCAATGCTTTCATGTCTTTTGTTTTATCACCATCAGGTTCTCTTTATAAGTTTGAGATAATAGTTATACTGTTGTGAGAACTAGAAGAAGAATATATGATCACACTACAAGATCAACAACTGCACATTGAGAATTGCATCAGACTTATTATTATCTTGCATGAATTAAACTTCCACAATTACAAGCTTCCTGATACACTTTCCTATAAACCCTACACTATATGAAACTCTGCTGTAAAGCCTTACAACTTGTACATGTAAAGAAAAGGATTTCACACACACATTCTCGAGAGAGACTTCACTATATATAAGCAAACAAACACCCTAACTTTACAATGTTTACAGCCCACAATACACCACACACCCTATTGGTCCACATGTTACTAACTCCACATCATTATTGGCGCCAAAACTACAAATTCTCCACCTTAGAGCCAAGAATGATATCTCCTACTGCTTCTCTGTCTGACCACTGCCTTCAACTTCATTCTTTTCCACAATCCTTACCAAGCTTTTACACAATAAGAACTTATGCAGAGGAACTACCTTTGTGAGCATATCTGCTGGATTTTCTTGAGTGTGTATCTTCTTCAATTCCACCAGCTTCTCCTCAGTCACATTTCTGATAAAATGGAACTTCACATCAACATGTTTGGTGCGCTCGTGGTGCTGAGGGTTTCTTGACAAATGGATTGCTCCCTGATTGTCACAGAAAACAATCACTTTGTCTTGCACAAACCCCAGCTCCTCAGTAATTCCTTTGAGCCATAGTCCTTCCTTCACAGCTTCCATAGCAGCTACATATTCTGCTTCTGTTGAGGATAAGGCCACTACCCTCTGCAGGTTGGCTTTCCAGCTTACCAAACTACCTCCAAATTCGAAAAATAGCCTGTTAAAGATCTTCTTCTGTCTAAATCTCCAGCAAAATCAGAGTCTACATACCCCACCACTTTAGGCACCTCTTCTTGTTTGCTGAACATTAAACCAGTGGTTGCAGATCCTCTCAAGTATCTAAACAGCCACTTGACTGCTTCCCAGTGCTTCCTTCCAGGCTTGCTCATGTACCTGCTTACTAAACTAGCACTGTGTGCTAAATCAGGCCTAGTGCAGACCATAAGGTACATTATACACCCCATTGCACTTGCATATGGAACTTTCTCCATATAGTCTTCCTCCTCACTTGTCACTGGTCCACATGAGGCTGACAGTTTAAAGTGTGATGCTAGAGGGGTTGACACTGGTTTAGCAACATGCATTCTAAACTTTTGCAACAACTTCTTCACATAATGAGTTTGAGATAAGAACAATTTCTTTGCATCTCTATCCCTCCATATTTTCATGCCCAAAATTCTCTTGGCTTGGCCTAGTTCCTTCATATCAAACTCAGCTCCCAAAAGCCTTTTGATTCTCTCCACCTCTGCCTTGCTTCTGCTTGCAACAAGCATATCATCTACATACAGTAGAAGATACACTGTATCTCTGTCACCAGTGTTGCGCATGTACACGCACGGGTCATACTCACTTCTTTGAAAACCTACACTTATCACATACTCATCAAAGCGCCTATACCAGCACCTTGGCGACTGCTACAGTCCATATAAGGACTTCTTCAACAAACATATCAGGTGTTCCTTACCAGGTAGCTCAAAACCTGCAGGCTGTTCCATGTAGATCTTCTCATCCAACCTCCCATGTAAGAAGGCTGTTTTAACATCAAGCTGCTCCAACTCCATGCTGTATTAAGTCACAATGGACAGTAAGATCCTGATTGAGGTATGTTTCACCACAGGGGAAAAAATCTCGTTGAAATCTACTCCTTCCCTTTGAGTGAATCCCTTAGCCACCAGCCTTGGCTTATACCTAGGTAGCTCAACCCCAGGAACTCCATCCTTCCTCTTATATAGCCATCTGCATGCTACAGTTTTCACCTTCTCTGGTCTGCTCACTAGTTCCCAAGTTTCATTTTTTATTAGTGAGTTCATCTCTTCCTGCATTGATTCTACCCATTTACTTGCCTCCTCACAGTTAATGGCTTCTTCATAAGTACGGGGATCAGAGTTATCCAGCGCAGATGCAACATTGAATGCATATGCAATAAGGTTAGCACCACCTCTACTTGTGTCATCCTCTTCATCTTCATATCTAACAGGCCTTCTAGTTTCTCTTCTCTTCCTATCTCTTGCCAGTTGATAATCTCTCAGACTACCCTGCTGATCCTGTGGGTGATCTGGTATATCAGCACCATCTACACCATTTTGGTCAGGCTAGCCTTCATCAACCTCCACCTCAATGTCAAGTAGCCTTCCAGTGTTGTTGGTGCTGTTTTCTTTGTTCACAAGAGTCTTCATATACATTTCTTCCTCTCTGAACACAACATCTCTGCTGATCACACATTTAGCACTCACAGGATCCCAAAGCTTATACCCCTTAACTCCATCAGGATATCCCAAGAAGATACACTTTACTGCTCTTGGTTCTAGCTTGTCCATTTTTCTATGCATGTAGGCTACACAACCAAACACCTTTAGTGTCTCATAGGTTGCTGGTTTACCTGTCCACTTTTCTTCTGGTGTCATGAAATCAATTGCTATTGAGGGGCTTCTGTTTATGCAGAAGCATGTAGTGTGCAAAGCTTCTGCCTAGAACTTCTTAGATAAGTCAAAGCTCACTAGAAGACACTTTACTCTCTCCAAAAGCGTTCTATTCAGCCTCTCAACTACCCCATTCTGTTGGGGTGTATAGGTCACTGTTCTGTGCCTGTTAATGCCACAATCTCTACAGAATTTGCTGAACTCTTCATTGCAATATTCCAGCCCATTGTCAGTTCTGAGGCATTTCACCAGCTTTTCTGATTGGAGTTCAACTTGCAGTTTCCAAGTTTTGAATCTTTCCAGAGTCTCATCTTTAGTCTTAAGAGTGTAAACCCATGCTTTCCTAAAGAAGTCGTCTATGAAGGATATGAAGTACCTGGAACCACTCAGGGATAGGCTTTGGGTAGGACCCCATAAATCTGAGTGAATGTAGGCTAACTTCTCACTAGTCTTCCTCTCTGATCTTGTAAATTTCACTCTTGTTGACTTCCCCAACACACACTGCTCACAAAATGGCAGCTTGCTTAACCTCACATTCCCAAGAACACCTTGCTTGTGAAGTTCCTGCAACCCCCTTTCACTTATATGAGCCAGCCTGTGATGCCACAGTTTGAGCTTTGCTTCACATTCATCCTCAGCCACTGCAACTGTGGGTGTAATGTCTCCACCTTTCAGCACATAAATTCCATTCTTCAACTCTCCTTTGAAGCAAACCATAGATCCTCTAGTCACCTTCAAATCCATGTCATGCCCTTTGAATACATACCCTTCCTTCACTAACTGACCTAGTGAGATTAGGTTTCTTTTCAAATTGGGGACATGCCTTACATTTCCCAAACTCCTCTCAGATCCATCTTCCATTTTTTGAGTCACAACTCCCATTCCAACCACTTTGCATTCCTGGTCATTCCCCATGAACACAACTCCGTGTGTTACTGGTTTATACAAAGTGAACCAGTCTTTGCAGGGTGTCATATGATAAGAGCACCCAGAGTCCAAGATCCATTCTTGATGGCAATGGCTGTCCATCACAGTTAGAGCCTCTGCACTTTCATAACCATCATGTGCAACTGATGCTTCTGCAAAGCCATTATCTCTGAATCTTTTTCGTTTATCTGGGCAGTCTTTCTTGAAGTGGCCTTCTTTGTGACAAATGAAGCATCTGAGAGTTTTCTTGTTTTTGGACTTTGATCTTTGATTTCCTCTCTGTGGTTTAAACTCTCTTTTATTAGTTCTTCCCCTCACAGATAATGCGTCTCCACTACTGCCAGCAAACATTGTCTTATTGGAGGACTTCATATCCAGTTCCTTTGATCTCAAAGCAGCAACCACCACTCCCAATGTCAGACTCTCCCTGCCATACTCAATGGCTGCTCGTATTGCATCAAAAGTCTCAGGTAGTGAATTCAAAAGAATCACTGCTTCGTTTTCATCACTAATTACTTCTCCAATGTTTGATAGTTCGATGGTGACCCTTTTAAAGTCATCAAGATTTGCTTCCAAAGTCTTGGTGGTATCCATTTTATATCCAAAAAGCCTTTTCTTGAGTTAGATCTTGTTCGACAGAGTTTTCCTCAAATATAGATCCTCCAGCTTATTCCAAAGACTGTGTGCAGTGGTTTTATCGTCAACTTGTCTAAGCACTGTGTCAAATAGGTTCAAGATTATGCTCGTGAAGGCTGTGTCTTGAATTTCTTGTTTCTTCTGAGCTGTTACTGTTTCTGGAAATTGGGGGTTATCATTGAGCGCGATGGAAACTTTCTGTTGCACCAGAACAGCCCTCATCTTCTTCCTCCAGATTCCGAAATCTCCAGTCCCATCGAATTTCTCTATATCCAACTTCATTGATCCCATTCTTGATTGCCTTTCTTGAATGTTCTGTCACCAAGTAACCGATCAAGAAATGTCTTCTGAAACTCCCTCCTTCACCGTGTGCTCTGATACCAATTTGTTGTGAGAACTAGAAGAAGAATATATGATCACACTACAAGATCAACAACTGCACATTGAGAATTGCATCAGACTTATTATTATCTTGCATGAATTAAACTTCCACAATTACAAGCTTCCTGATACACTTTCCTGTAAACCCTACAGTATATGAAAACTCTGCTGTAAAGCCTTACAGCTTGTACATGTAAAGAAAAGGATTTCATGCACACATTCTCGAGAGAGACTTCACTATATATAAGCAAACAAACACCCTAACTTTACAATGTTTACAGCCCACAATACACCACACACCCTATTGGTCCACGTGTTACTAACTCCACATCATTATTGGCGCCAAAACTACATATACATTTTATTAGGACATGGTTAATACTACTTTGGATTTAGCATATGTTTTGTGTTTGGCTTTGCCTGTAGATTGAGTGGCTTCTTTAGATATTTACATGTTGTTCATTAGACTGTTATTTCTGATTCTATTTTTTTCTTACACGTGAGAATTGAGATATAATTTTGTATGCTTGGAATTGATCTTAATGGCAGGATGAATTGGTTTCTTCTAGTTCATCAGTTGGAGATATTTCTACATCGAAATCATGCAATTCTCGTCTTCTAACCTGGGGAACAGCATGGGCAATTTCTCTAACGATGAGAAGTTCAATAAGTGAAGAATTGTCAAGATTATGTCTGTTTAGCAACGATGATGGAACTAATGAAAATGTTCTTTATAGGTTTGTCATCTTCCACTTTTGGTCTTGTGTTGACTGATTTGTTGCCTGCCCGCTTACATGCTATGCTGCTAATCATTGTTTTTGCTCTTTCACTTCCTAAATTCTATACGAACAATCATGAAGTAGAGTCGGTGTACTTTAAGAATGTGCTGGGCCATTATGTTGTTTCTGATAACTCTGCAACCACTCCTTCCTGTCATGAAAAAATTATTTGTTTTCTACAGCCAATAGCCTCAACTATAACTGGACACCAGGGTTTCATAATCTGGTCAACTTTGTTCTTGACCTCTTGATGCTGCCAATTTTTCTAATATATAGAGTAGTGTTATGGTGAGCATTGCGGTTCTACATCAGTTGAGCTCTATAAGGACAGAAAAGAACATAAAAAGTATGTAAATATCAACATATTTATACCATGTTAATGATGTAAACCATAACTTGTGAAAGTTAAACATAAAAACTTAAAAATTAAACTAAATTGTCCTTAAATTTATAAGATATTTTTTTAACGCCTGAGATTATCCTCAAAAGTGAGTGTCAATTCTCATTGTAACATTTCTGATAATATATATACATATATTTCAGTTTATTTTTATGTTTGATGATATGAACCTAATTGTGTGAAAAGCAAGTTTACAATCTTTTATTGAGTTTTTGTGTGTGATTCATTGTTCTCCTTTGTTGATGCAATGATGCTGATCCGGTTCTAGAACCGAGAATTGCTTCTTTAATATTGATTTATGCTGCTCTCCAGGTCATCTCTTCATGGTAGGGGTTTGAACAGATTCTGGTCCAACATTGAAGGCTATCAAGGCCCAATGCTTATGTTGATATCTGCAACCTCAGAAGACACCCAGGAGGGTAGTTCTAAAGAACGAAAATGGATAATAGGTGTCCTTATCCAGCAAGCTTTTGAAAATAAGCATCTATTTTATGGAAGCTCTGGATATCTCTTCGCTATAAGTCCAGTCTTTCATGTGTATCCAGCCACTGGTACATCCTTTAAGGGAAGAAGTCTATTTCATAATTTTTATTGATCTATACTAATGAAATGAAATAATGACAGGAAAAGAAAAGAATTTTGTATATAGCCACTTGCATCCTACTGTTAAATCATATGATCCCCATCCGAAGCCTGTGGGCATTGCATTTGGAGGAAGTATGGGAAATGAGAGAATATTTGTGGATGGGGATTTTGCTAGAGTTACTGTGCGCCATCACGCAGTTGATAAAACTTACCAACCCGGCGCCCTCTTCCCAGATCAGGTAATAAATGTAATAGTTGAATTAACTCCAAGTGTTGACAAATTGAAGAATGTACAAGTTTTCTGTAATTGAATACGTGAATAGTGCAAGCTTGGGCGCTTGTAATGTCCTCGGCAAAATACAGAACATATACTGTGTAGAAGTTTCCTAATGTAATCTCCCAATTTTTTTTTGTTTTTGTTTAACTTTAGGGATTTCTACCAGTTGAAGCTTTGGTTTTAGAGGTGGAAGCATGGGGACTTGGTGGAAAAAAAGCCAAGGAATTGCAAAATGCACATAAGAAAAGAGAGCAACTTTTCACTGATCAAAGACGAAAGGTAACCTAGTTGTACCAAAGGGATGATTTTTGTTTCAATTTTGCATCTGGGTTTTAATATGCTGTTTTTGCAGGTTGACTTGAAAACATTTGGTAATTGGGAAGACTCACCTGAGAAGATGATGATGGACATGGTTACTGATCCCAATGCAGTTCGACGAGAAGATCGTTAGGTGGATAGTTTATCATCACAATTTGGCATGAGTGCCATAATTGTTAATTACTCTGTGCAGTGTCATTTGCTATTGTATATATGTATGGACGGGAGTAGTCTCTTTCCTGTATGTGGATGATTAAATTCTGAATCTTTGTTCAAGCTAAAAGAGGTATAAAGTAATCTTGTCTTAAAATCATATAAGCAGGTGAATAAAAAATATTACTTATTTAGCGGTTACCATCAGATATTCTGCCCAAGTGAAAGGTAACCAAGTTTCCACAGCGACATTTGTTGTCCGGCACCAATGTTGTCTAAGTCTGCTCCATAAGAAAACCCAACAAGAATTATTCTCCAACCATACTTCAAACTTCAAAGCGTGGTATACATTATGCTGTATTGTCTGGTTTGTGCCTAAGCTCACACGAGTTTGTTATTGAGCTTTAACCCAACCATGTTGACACACATGCATAAGCTCCATATCTCTACCAGATGTTTGATGAATGTGGAACCTGGACTGTCAGTCTGTCACAATCTCTCCTTTGGTGTTCCCGCCAAAGTGGGGTCAACAAACAGATCCAAGCACGTACAGGGTCAAATCCCGGCATTTCATAGGCCTGGGCCACATCGAAATAAACTCTTTGTTCTTAAATATTATTCTCTCTTACATGATACAAACCCACGAGACAAATAAAAATTTAATCATAATTTATCAATAATTTTTTTATATTTTTAAATATCTTATTATTTATTGCTATTTTATATAGACAATATGAAGAAAAAAAATTAAAGTAAATTTTTTCAGATATCAATTAATATGATAACACGACACAAAACAATAAATGTGAAAACACTACACCAACAAGGCTAATTGACACAATTTAATACTTCTAATTATAAAATTATTACTATTAGCTAAACTATATTATTATCAAACTTTAATTAAATTTACTATTTGATATACAAACTTTTAAAACTTCACACAATGATCTCTAAACTTTTTATATCATACAATTTAGTCCCACAAATTTTTATAATTTTACACATAAATTATAAAATTTTGATTCACAAATATATATTTTAGTAACCAAACTAGAATTTATGTGTAAATTTTTAAATTTTGAGACTAAATTGTAAAATTAAAAATTTAAGAACATATGAGTGAAAATTTAAAATTTTGATACTAAATTGTATGATCTAAAATTTATATATGAATTTGCTCAAAATTTAAAAAATAATGGTATAGTTAAGCCTAAATTATTTTCCCACCACTAAGAATCATAATAGGTGAGAATTTAATCATAACCAAGACGATCCTTCTATAATTATGTTTGATTTAAGGAATAAAAATGGTGATAGTTATAGAAATTAAATTCAATGAAAATGATATTATTACTATGTTTAAGAAGTTAAATTAGATGATGATAAAAATGAAAATAAAATTATAATTGAATAAGTTTTTTAACTTCTAAAAATTAAAAATTAGAACATAAATAATAAATAGAATATAAATATGTAAAGAAAATAAACATTCAAACATATTATTTAAGGGCATGGGACAAATGGGTTTTCCATCATTGGTAAAATACTTTCACTGCATTCCATTCTAAATTAATATTTAATTAAAATAGAAAAAAAAAATTATTTAGTACTAAATTTTTTAGTTTTATGTTGACTTAGTACTAAATTTTTTTTTTTAAATTACCAAAAATAACACTCAATAACTTATAATAACATTAAACGATATTTAATTGGATGATGTTTAACATTAAACGAGTTTAAATTACCACAATTTAATTTAAACGACATCCAATTGGACGTCCGTAAAAAAATGTAATAGTTATTTTTTTAATTGTAAAAATATATAATTTAAATACAAGATATTTTTGTTATTACAACACATAGGTATTATTTTTGTTGTTTTCCTAACTTTTTTTTTTTTAATTTTAATTTACTACAAAAATTATTTAATTTTGTTTCATGATAATTCAGGCATCTAAAATAACAAAAAAAAAAAAAAAATTAAACATGTACTAGTATATTTAAGTAATTTTTATATATAATATATTAAAAAAAAAAAAGCAACTTACCATTGCTTTTTTTTTTTTTTTTTCAATTTTTTTACATTATAAAAAATTATCAAATGGTTAGCACATGCTTAACTTTTCTGTTATTTTGAATACTTGAACAAACATAACATCAATATGAATAATTTAGCAATAAATTAAAAAAAAAAAAAAAACTTTAATACTTAATCGATACAAAACCTATAATTTTAATACTAAAATGAAACATTTATCCGAACAAAACACAAGTGCTTATAATTCTCTCTCATTACCATTTCTATTATTAAGTACCAAACATAACATATTCCAAATTGGTTAAGTCAAACACAAAAATACCCGTAATTTCTTCCCATAACCATTTCATGACCTGGTTTAATATAATTTTCATGTTTGTCTTTGCCTTTGAGCTTCGTTTAAAGATGTCATTAGTTATTGCTTCACAACTGTCCCGGGATTCTCTTGGGCAACAAAGCACCTTATAAAATTTAACACCCAATTCAAAATGAATCTCCAAGAATAACTGTCGTAGGGTTTACCCAATTCATTATCACATCGAGGCTGCCGCCCAAATATAAATCATACTGCTCCAGCAAGGAAGAGTAAAATAATAAAACATGGCAATTAGTGAAAAGACCAAGCCTGGTTGAGAAAATTAGAAACCTTCAGCCTCCATATAAAAATGTACAAACATAAACCTCAACTTTTAACTGCTAATATCTCCATCCATTTTCATTCTCTTTGCACCCTGTGCCTCCGGCACAGTGCCGCCACGAGGCTGAAACGAAGGTTCATGCTGATATACACAGTTGGCTCCATGACGACATCCCCTTGAGCTGTTAAAATATATGCAAGGTTTCATTATCTTAGGTTTTGAGTCTCTTGATTTTTGGTTATTAGCTGATTCCATTTCCTGGTTTGACATTGACAGGTGACCATAACGGTTAACATATTGTGGAAGGGTTTCTTGACGGTCTCCTCCATGTTGCTGAATCAAGCTCTTATAATAGTTGATGTCTTTGGGTGGAGGAGCTCCGGTGGAAGGTTGAGACGGTTGAGGGGAAACAGAAACGAATGGAGGTGGTACAAGATGCAGAGGTCCATTTGATAGAGCAGTTGTAGATAGGTGACTGGTTTGCATAGTGTTAATATGAGCAGGAGAGGGATCAGATAAGGTCACTGGAGCAGGCCTTGAAATAGGTTGGTTCTGCAGGTTAGCGGCTGTTCCATGTTCTGTAACCAACTTCTCAATCATTTTTGGATTACTAAGAATTTTTATCAGCAAGTCACGGTCAATTGGGTTCCCTTGCTCATTGCCATTCATAATAACAGTGAAGGCGGCAGATGCTGCAGCTAAAACATCAGGTTCTGCAGCAGGAGTCACTCCAGGCTTCTCAATTGAAGGAGAAATTCCAAAAGGCTGGTCCAGTAACTGTGAACTCATAGGGGTGTTAAGTTGTGCTACTTCACCAAAAGATGTCTCAGCTGCTAAATCTTCATCTTCTATTGGAGTGATAGGTATTGAAGGAGTTTGCCCATCACCATGAGACTCTTCAGCATCTGCTGAAACTGAGGGACTGTACCAAGATAAGGGAACTTGTTAGTTACAAAGCAAGCATCAAAACCCAGATTAAGTTTAATACAGCAAGAGAAGTATCAAACTTTGGTGGAATGGAAGACGGGCGAGGATAAATTGCTTCAAGTACTCTCATTTCCCTCTGACTTTGAATCTCCACTTCTTTGCTTTCCTCCCCAGCAACTACTCTCCAAGTAGAGTTCAACACAAACTGATATTCATCAAATTACATAGGATTCATTAGTGTGAATTTCAAATTAAATTTCCATCGCATATTTCAAAATTATTATCAATTTCAAAAAAGCAATGAGCTACCATTGGAGGAAACCTCCATTTCACTACAGGAATTTGGGAAACTTTTGTCTGTAACTGATTTTCAGGATGAGCTCCTTCAAAACCAGGAGGAAGGATATCATCAGATCCTGTTCCAGTTGAATGTGGCAGCCAAGATGCCTTTGCCTGAAGGTGTTCTTGTGAATCCAATCCAGCTTGTGAAGGACAATCTTCAGACAAGAACAGTTTAACCTGTACAAAAGGTGAAACTTTAGTTCATTACCAACTCCTCGATATGATTTTTATTTTGAGGATACATCATCATCCTCACAACAATTGGGAAAACAAGCACTTGAAGCTTTGACATGCATTAAAACAATAACTAAAGAAAAATATCCTCTAGTACGAAACTCTTGCAATAATGTTATCTGAAATGAATTCTGATAGAGCAAGGGCAAGCCAAAGTATAAGAAGATATTTGAATTAAATTCATCTATATAAATCCAAAAGATGAACCCATTCACGTACTCATTTCCAAAATGCTTTTCAATCTTATCATTCATAAGTTACTACTGAGCTGATGCTAAGCCCTTCCTGTGTGCAATGCACATCTCAATTTCCCCTCTGTTTTAGCCCAATCAATTAATGATTGATGATTTTCCTGAATATCAATTTAGAACCTTCATCACAATTAATTATATATTTAATCACAGGAGCAAGTTGTCGCAGTCAGCAAATAGTCAAATACATATTTTCTGATTGATGTACAAGAATCCTTCAAAGTTCAAATTGATATCTGATCCGTTTAATACCCTCTTTAGTTGGGATCGGGGCAAAACTCCAAATAAATATGATAACAGCACTCTAATAAACTCAAACCGACCTGCATCTCAGTCCCAGTGCTGCACTAACTAAAAGACAACAACAACAAATACTTGATAAAGATGAGAGATTCATCACTTCTGGAACTGCCAAGGAACAGGGAGAATACAGACAGACACACAAAAATACAGAAAAAAGGCAGAAGGAAAAAGAATTAGAGGAGAAGCAACTAGGTTTGAGAGAGAATGGGCAACAGGTTGAGAAGAAAACAAATGACAAATATTCAATATCAAAAGTCAATTCTCATGACAAACCTCCTCAAAACGTTACAATGTATCACATACATATAGGTAAACCCTGAAATAATAATAAGAAAACCCTAAAAATGGTATGAGGAATATTGTATCCATCATAAAAGTCTAAGGACATTATGAAAATCAGACTCTCAGATAAACTACAACTCTGAACTACCAAAAATAAATCCTAATGTAGATGCAATAACTGCTGCATCACACAAAGTCACAAACTATCAGAAAGTTTGACAACCAAAATTTTGATTACCTTTATGTCATTTTTTTGGCATACATCAGAAAGAATTTCTGCAAGATCTTATCATGGGTTTCAATGCATCACATTACATCTGAAATTTTTCTAGCCATTCAAATGACCACACAAAACTCATCCCTGAAGACAAAAACAAACAAACTTCAACCTAAGCACCTGATCACCAGCACCTAAGGTTATAAAAACAATACTTTAGAAAGGGGGGAATGTAGCATACTTTATAAAGAGTAGTCCAATAATTAATCCTCAAGCATCTCTAGCATGAAGCTTATCTTATTTTTTACCTTGAGGGCCATTTATAGGACTATTCAGTTTAATTTGTATCAGTTCTACAAATTCATAAAGATATTTATTAGTATGAAAGTTCCATGTAGACTATTGAGTAAGGAAATTTGAATTGAACACAGAATATTAAACATGCAAGACGTATCTAGTATGGTCAACGTTTTGCTGTTTATATTTGCAGTAGACAGAAGCAATGCGTCTATCTGACGACAGAGTTTAACATTCCATATTAAATCAGCCTACTTTGTATAGTTGTTCAACAACTAAATATCTACTAGTTATAAACTCAGCACATATTTGACCATCAACCCATTCTGTAAGCTCTATACATTGAAAGTGACTAGTGTAAGAATGTTAAGCAAACTATTCAGAAACTAAGTTTGTAAACTTCAACATTTGGTCCTTTATCTGAATTTAACAAAAGGAAAAGTCTTTTCATATCAACTAGAGATGGGATATCAAGTTAGGTGGCAAACTTTAATTTGATAAAATAAAATTGTCGAACCCATTTTTATTGTCAAATCAAATTTTGGCACCTAACTTAATATGTCATCTCAAGTTGAGATAAAAAGAACTCTTAACAGAAAGGCTATACAATCAACCTTTCGTTGATTATATGCTGCACTGGAGGTAAGCACAAAGAGATAGTAGCAATGCGTCTATCTGACAATAGAGCTTACTCGTCAAAACCCTACTTTTTTAAGTGATTCATCAACAACTACATATCTATGAAGGCGAGTTGTAAACTAAGCATACATTTGGCAATCAACCAGTTTTTGTAAGTTTTGTACACTAGAGTGACTAGAAAGCATATTGCCAAACCTTCTTATACATTAACAGAAACTAAGTCTATGAAATTTGATATTTGATTTCTGGATTTACAAAGCCAAAAAAGGGTAATTAGAATATTTTGTATCCCTTGTCCATTAATACTAGTGGAATTTTCTTAATGAGTAATCATACTTCTCAAGTTGAAATGTCATTCAAATACCCCACCTTCAATTGATGGAAAACATTTGTTTGAATTTAGGATTTGGAGCAATGTATTAACTGAATGCAATAGCCAATAGGGTTATACTAAGTAACTCGTTTAATCTATTTCCTCTTCTTTGATGAACATATAATTTTAGCAAGAACTGCAAATCCATGAAATACAAAATTTGGCAGTTAACTATTGCTTTCAAGAAGATGCTCCAATAAGAAAATTTAGAAATGTCAAACCTTTAGCTCAATTAGCAGATATCTAATTTACCATCATAAAAAGCAACAAGTATGCACAGACATGGACTCAATAATATGCTTGAGCTCAACACACATACGGACATCTTATGAAAGACAACAAGTACAAATCTGAATTCTCAGAAAACATGCTTCACATTCAATCAGTTCAACGCATCACACGTCGAGATTCGGGGAAAATAAATATAACCATAGAATAAGAGAAATGGAAAATACTAAATCTAGTGTTCAAAAACCACGGTTCAATCCTTATTTTTCATTTTTCTTTTTGTGACATTTCAATTATACTCAAATTATTTTATGGATTTTAAATTGATTTACTGGACTGCAATCTTCCTCAATTAATCGATTATTATTACCTGACAAAGGTTAACATCCGAAGCCCAAGAAACCCTTTTCGATTTGTGCAATCCTTTCATATTTACAGAACCAATAAAAATTTACCCCAAAAATACTGCTTTTTTCTGCTCTGATCTCAGGTGATGGTTAAGGTCTCAAATGGAACTATTTGGGTCGGATCATGAAGTAAAACCCTTCTACACTTTCGATTCGAAACCCTAGTCTTTTACTACGTCGTCCAAGCCCTCAACATTGCGTACCATAACTGTAGTTTACGCGATCGAAATGCAGGGATTCAGACGACGCTGTACTTTGATCGCAATCTACAAGCTACAGAACGAGACAGAGCGAATCAACAAACCCTAGATGCTCAGGTTCGGGATTTTGCCGACTCTATATTCTTCATTTCATTTTATTTAAATTAGACAGTACTTAAATTATATTGGTAAAAAAAAAACTCCATAATATTTACATCCACTATTTATTTATTTATTTTAATTTAACAACAACTGTAATCAAATTTTAAAGATAAAAAAACTTTAAAAATTATGTCTTTTAACGCATTAATTTAACTATTAAAATAATCTAGTGTACAGTATATAGTTCAGCCTTTTATTTATATGAAATATATTATTTTTGATAGTATAACCTAAGAATGCCTCAAAAATCCGTACAAACTGAACAAAATTGAGAAATCAAGCCAATACTGATCCGAATCGACCAGTTTTTGTATTATAATAGTCTAATGACTAATCTAATTTTATATTGTAGAAGTGAAATAAATCAGAACAAACCAACCGTATAAAATTATTTTAATATTTACCATAACTCTAACCCACACTCTAAGTGTTATTAGGGTTCTCTTATCCACCAAGTCAGCTTAGCAATTTATGCTTTTAAGTAATTTCTTTATTCTTAATTTATTTATCTAATATAAATACTATACTCTAATTAAAAATGAAATATGGTTAGGGCACGTGGGATTCAAATCTTGTATAATTTTAACCAATTCGATCCAATGTATACTATGTAAATGGTTCAGTATGATTTACAATTTTTTTTTTAAATCTAGCAAGATCTTAAAGAGCAAAAACAGCACGTTTAATCGTTAACTCTTTGTACAACTACTGCCGTTTCTAAGGCCAAAAGATGCCTCAGTTGCACACGTACCTATATAGTGTAGTGTCGATTTCACATAGACATAGCCTTTTATTATCTTGAGAGTGCATGGCATAATTTTTATTTTTCAAAGTATGAATTAGATTTGTGATAATAAATAATATTTTTTTAAAATTAAATTAAATTTTATTAATAAAAGTCAAAAGATAAATCAAAATCAAAATTTATATATTTAAATGCATCAATAATTAAATTTGATAAACCAAAATGAATGATCTTTATAATTTGTTCTATTGTAAGATTTTTAAACTGAATGTTTAATTATTTCAATTAATATATTTGATTTCTTTTAGAAGTAATTGAATTTTGATATCATCTTTTAACTTTTAAAATTTTGAACACAATACATTTAAATAAAGACCTAAATTTTCAATAAAATACAAATAAAACGAGCATAAACATAAAATAAATTGTCTTATATTAAAATTTAGATTGAAAAAATTATCCTAGAATAAAATCTAGGTGAGAAATCATAAATATATATTTTAATTTAAAACAATAAAAATAAAAGAATATGAGAAAAGCTAATTTGCTAGAAAAGTGACCTCATAGAAGTATATCCTCTCTAATAAAAAATAAAGTAGATTTTAATTTTGGAGAGTTTAGGTGAGAAAAGAGTCTCACAAATTATTCATTAAATTTAAATTTTAAATTTTAATAACATTTTAATTTAATATTATTATATATTATATATATATTATATATATATATATATATATATATATATATATATATATATATATATATATATATATATATATACTAGTTTTGGAGGCGCTTGTGATACACGCACTTAAAAATACTTCCTCATTTTAAGTTAATTTCTTTTTATAGTTAGGTAAAATAACAAAACAACAGTAAGACCCATTAGGAGTAGAGGTGCCAATTGTATTATTTTGTATGTTTGTCTGTTTGTGCTTATTTGTTTTATATATGTTTGTTGTACGTACTTTCTATATAGTAAGTTTATAGCACATGCCATTTGCTTAATTATAAAATATAGTTCTAAATTTTATTATTTTAATATTATTATTAAAAGCATAAAGATTAATTATTTTAACTAGAAGTTTTTATCAAATTTAACTTTTGAAAAAAATAAATAAAAATTATGAATAAAAATTTATTTATTAATTTATGTAGGAAATTAAATTTGTAAATTATGATAAGTTACAAGCATAAAATATTAATTACTCTCAAAATTATAGAAGAAATATTAAATATTATAATAAGTTATAGTTGATAATGCTTCATTATCATCTATCTTTATTATAAAAGTATTTTTTCAATGAAAAATACATACTTTTTGTACTAGTTTTCAATTGTAAAAGATCATTTATATAGTCATCAATTGTTGATAGAAAAATAAAAAGGATAACATTGAGAATGAAAAATAAAATGCAAAATAACATAGAATCATAAAATAAATAAAAAAAAAACAAAAAGTTAGAAATTAAAGTTATCTTAGCGCTCTTTGTTTTTTAAATTATGATACATTAAGCTTAAAAATTAATTACTCTCAAAGTTATAAGAGAAATATTAAATATTATTATAAGATAATAAAAAAGATAATGCTTTCATTATCATCGATCTTTATTATAAAAGAATATTTTTTTCTAATGAAAAATACATACTTTATTAATTCATCAATTGTAATATACTATTTTATATATATAGTCATTAATTGTTAATAGAAAAAAAAATAACATTGAAAATGAAAAAAAAATAAAAGTGAAAGAAATAAAATATATATATATAGTGACAAATAATTTATAATTATGAAAAGTAAAAATAAAAATAAAAGATAACACTGAAAAAGGAAAGAAAAAAAAAAAGGAAGTAAAAGAAATGAAAAAATAAAATGCAAATAAAATATAATAGAATGTAAAAAATAAATAATGTAAAACAAAAAAAGCATCGGTTTTATAAGTAGGTTACCGACTTAAAAAATAAATAATGCAAAATAAAAAAACATTAGTACTATAAGTAAGTGTCGTTAAGCCACTTTTTATACAAGTATAAAGATGATATAGAAAGAAAAAATAAATAAATAAATGCAAAAAAATAAAAAATATAGTTATATATATATATATATATATATATATATAATTAAACTAATCTTAAAATAATATATTAATTGTACATAACGTGTACTTATAATTTATGTTTATATTGTACATAATGTATTAAGTGTATATAAATTAAATATATATACTCTATATATATAAACTAACATACTATTTTAATATTAGTTGAATAATATACAAGATAATATATTATTATGTATTTTAAATTTATTTGTGCCTTTTTTAAAAGAAAATAAAGCAATTTATTTAATTACTTTTAAATTCAAAATATTTATTTTAATTAGTTATTAATGTGGGAAGAAAGAATATTGAAAAATATTATAAAGAGATGAGATTTATAAATTGGGGACTTAGGACAAAAGAATTTGAATTTATTGTGAAAATGGATAAATAAAAGAGAATCCAAGAAAACAAAGATTATTAATAACAATAAATAATTAAAATAACTCTTTTTGTTTTGTTTAAACTTATTGATATTTTTTATATTGATATAAAAAAAATTTATTACTTTAACATTTCTTATTATATTTCAAACGACTATTATAATGATTAATAAATGTTAAAGGTGTTAAATTTAGTTTATTAATATATCACTTATTTGAATAATGTAGAGTAAACATTCATAAATAAAAATAATTATAGTAATAAAATAATCACATAAATTTAATTACTTGAATTTGTATTTGACATAATTAATAATTTGAGTTGAGTTAACGTTGGATTAATTACTTATCTTCTTCAAACGTTGTGTAATAATAAACACTACTTTTTGCTCTCCGTAGAAATGATGAGTTAACAATGCTTTTTAGTTGATAAATATTAAGTTTAATATAAATATGATCTATTCATAAATAAATTGATTAGACTCAAACTATTTGTTAAATATATAAACATAAACAACATAATTTTTTATATAATTAACACAATTATTCATGCATAATCAGGACGGATTGAATAAAACTACAAATTCAACCAATTTTTTTTAAAAAAAAATTAATTATATATATAATTTTAATACTAAATAAATATTTTATTTATAATAATATATTATGTCTAATTTTTATGTACATATTTTGATATATATTAATAATATTTAACAAATATGTGAATAAAAATGACATGAATTATAAATAAAGTTGTTATATATATATATATATATATATTTGGTAACTATTAATAACATAAATAAAATTATAGTCGTATATTATGTAAAATTCTTCTTAAATGTGATAATATAAAAAATGTTTAAATATTTAACTTTAGATTTAACATTATAAAAATAAAATTAAAAAATAAGTATATGATAAGCTTCATATTAAAACTTTTAAGTTTATGTTTATCATATTTTATTTCAACATAAATTTTAATTTTATCTAATATTATATTATTTTACATTTTATTTTAATAATATTTAAAAAAATTTATATAAAAATTTTGTTATTTTTATTATTATTAGTCATTATTATATTATTTATAAACATATATTTTTAAATATAGTCTCAAGCTTAAAATTTTAAATTATATTTTATTTTTTATATTTTCATATATATGTTTATTTTAGTTTTAGTTTTAACAACTATAAATTTTGATGTGTTTGATTGAACATTTTATTTGCTTAAAATTTTTAGTTAATAAATTTATTTTATTCATGAATGATACTAATACTTATTAACTTGTTATTTTTTTGTTTAATTTTTATTATAAGTTAATTATAATGTGTTAACTTTATATTTTTTGAGTGCTAACTCTGTATTTTTATTATAATATGATAAAAAAATAAAAAATAAATATTAAATTAAATATAATCTGATATAATTTTTTCTAATTTTATATTTTATATAAAAATAAAAATTTAACCCCCTAATTTTTTTTTCCTAGCTTGATCTCTGTGCATAATTATATAATAAAGAGAAAATAAAAGAATAAAGTTAAAAAAATTGATATATAAAAAAAGGGCATAATCACATGCGTAAGAATAATCACCATATCATCCACAATTTTATATATATATATATAGAAATAAAAATAAAAATAAAAATATAATCATTTGTCATGAGTTACTTTGACTGAATTGTCATTAATTTTCCATTGAAATGTACATAAAAAAGAAAAATATATTAAGATAGCAGGCGCATCTCGAAAACAGCTGCCTAATATGATTTTCTAATTATTTTTTGACACCTGACTAACTTCAATAAAAAAAAAAAAAAAAATTTCTAATTATTATTTTGAAGTAGAGGATGCTATGCTACTAAAGGTTATACACCTTTAAATAAGTGTCACATTAGTTTTTTTATTTTTAAAATAAATTAATTTAATTTTATAATTAAAAATAATAATTAATTAAATTTAAATTTTAAAAAATTTAAATAATCATATAATTTTAAGTAAGTGATATATTAATTTTATAATTTTTAAAATAAATTAATTTAATCTTGCAATTAAAAATAGTAATCAATCAAATCTAAATTTTAAAAAGTTGTGACTTTTTAAAAATAAAATAGGAAATTTTTTTTAAAAAAATTAAAGATAATTAATTAAAAAATATATATATATTTTTAAATTATCCATCTTTCTTCTCTCCCAATTTTCACTTTTTGATTATCTAATTTTATTATTTCAGTTTTATAAATCAAAACTAATATTTTACTTATTTTAAATATAAAAAAAAATTAAATATAATATTAGTTTGTCCTTCGATTATTTATTATTTCTTCCTTCTTTTTTTGTATCTAAATCCTTAATCCTAATTCGTCTATTATGTCTCTCATTTTTGTTTATTTCTCTCTCTTATTTTTCATCAGTTTAGTATTAGAGTCAATAATATTTCAATTTCTTAAACGAAATTTCCTCTCGAAATTTTTTCAAATAAAAAAAGCCCACTTAGGAAAAAAAAAATAGTAAAATGGGAGAGAGAAGGCATATAGAAAGTTTTTTGATCTTTTAGTTTTTAATTAGTTTAATTTTTTTAATGATTTTTTATTTTACTCCTAAGAAATCTCAAATTTGTCAATTTGGATTTGGTTAACTTTTTTTTTTAAATTACAAGACTAAATTAATCCATCATAAAAATTATAGGATCAATGTGTCACTTACCTAAAATTACATGATATTTTAATCAAAAAGCCAAAATAAAATATAAATATCATGTTTACAATAAGTATAATACATTTGGCAGTATTTTCCCCTTTGTATTTATACAATGGGATGTAGAGAGGACATAATTTTTTTTTATCAAAGGGTATTTGGGGGTTTTTATCCACACAAAATGAAAAAATATTTTATGTGATTCAAATATATAAACCATAACAAAAGTAAGTTTTACCATCAAACCACAAATTGAACCACTTAAAATAACATAATTCACCTGTTTTACTAAAAAATTACTTAAAATAACACCTTTTAAAATTTGTAATAATAAAAATAACATTATTTTCTTAAATTTGGAGGGATATGAGTTAAGTTAATACTATAGGTGTTATTTTTATTATTATAAATTTTAATAGAATTACTTTTATTATTTTTTCATTTTATTTTGTGTGTAAGTCTGAATGTTCCACCTATTATATTTTTAACAAATAAACAATTATTTTTATCTACTTTTCAACCCCTTTTCTCCAAGAGTATGCCAATTATTAGTAATATATGCAACATCACACCAAAAGGATCATAAATAAAAAATAACCAAGTGATTGTCAAAGAATAAAGGGCGTTGGTGTAGAGAGGGGAGGGCTTAGCGATCTATCAAAAAAAAGCAAGAAAAATCATATATGACATGATAAGCCTGTCTTTGAAGAAAGAATGAAATAAACAGGGGAAGAAGCAGCAAAGAGAACCGATAATTATCTCTAATAATCAGCAACAGCAAGAGATTAGTAGTACAAACGCCAGAGCATCTCACTTGAGTTAAATAAGCTGGTAACAGTTTAAAAGGGAGTAAAATTTTCATGGCCCTAAAAAATCAGCACTTCTTCTATATGTGACAGCTATTATCAACATATAATGTGGGTTCAACATTAAAAATACATTTCATGCAATGCTCAACGATTTTTCCAAATAGTGTTTCACCTAGTAAGTCTAGTGGTAAGACTCACTAGAGTTTCAAGTGACAGGCTCAAGAACATCCAAGTACTATTTGATTAAAAAAAAAAAAAAAAAGTTATCCAAATAGAGAAATCACCAATTTATTACAATAAAAGAAGGCAGAAAAGCCTCAACAAAGCTCGTTCACCTTACAGTTGCCTCCATTTGGACAAGCAAACAAATGTATCTGTATCAAATCAACCTAAAAGCACACTTATGCCGTTTGGAGAAGAATACAGGAAACAATAAAATAATAATAATCTTTATGGTAGCATTAGAAAATGTACATCAGAAACTCACTCAGATTAAAGAGACTTTTTACTCCAACTTACTTATCATATAAGTAAAGCGACGGAGCAGCAGTACCGCAAAACTAAGTAGCTAATCCAATCAACCAAAGATAAATTTGTCAAATTGATAGAACCCGCAAGGACCAGTCATCCTTTATCATTCATTGTTTATGGCGACATATGATCCTCAATACCGATACCACTTCACCTCTGCCATTTTCTCTCTGAATAAAGAAAAGTTCAAGTACGTAAGTAATCAAGTCCATACTAAGATTCAATTTACAATCAAGTTACATTCTGTTCGACATTTTTCAATATCTCTAAGGTAAATCATAATGCTAAGTATTGACAGAGTTCACAGTGCTAACTTGCTTAGTAAACATAATGTTTAGAGCTATAGATCACAGTGATGTATGTTCCATATGAAAAATATAAGAGCCTAGACAATTGAAGATAGAAAACAAAGGGGGAAAAGAGAAAGAGATTAAGCTAGAAAGGAAGGCTGAAGCATAAGGCTCTAAGGGATAAACCTACACACCAACTCCTTTGAAAGTAGCTGACCTGTCTCCACCCACAGATACAAAGGGAAAGAAAAAGCATCTATGATGTACAGAACAACCTTTTGCACCATATAATGGAAGGTCATTCATCAACTTTTGTGGTGTTGATTTTAAAGATTTTTATTTTTTCTTCTTTTCTTAATTCTATTTTCTGCTAAAGGAAAGATAAAACTAGCAGGGAATTCTTAAAATAGCTACAAAGAGCAAGAAAATTAAAAACTATAGGAGAGTATGAAAACAACAAAACAAAACCAATATATGCATACGAGAAGGCTCAGAGAGTACAATGAAAGGTAACCATACCATTTTTCTTCGTACTCTGTTGAGCTTGAGACATTGCATTTTGAATTCGTGGAGACCCCTGTTTTCCATTGGCACCAGGTAAAGAGTGTCTCTTTTTTATGTGGATGTCTCTATCATGCACATCGGGACTTGATATTGGAGAGCTGTTTGCATTGAGCTTTGCTTTAGCAGATTCTGTGGCTAGCATGAAACGGGGGAGAGAATTATTACTACTGCTGTCTCTAAGTTCTTGGTCACCATGCTCAGGTTTTCCTGGACCAAAGGAATTGCGTCTCTTTCCGTTTTTCTGTTCTTTAGGCAATTTTTCCACACTAGTTCTGGAGCCAGAACCATGATTTATATTTGAAGGTGACTTCTTTCCTGCAGAGAGGGACCTTCGTTTAGGGTTGGACCCACCCTTATCAGCTTTATTTCTGGATTTCACAGAAATCTGACTGGAAGGTGTTCCTTGGGATTCAGCAACAGTCATGCGGCTTCTTGGAGAAGCTCCGGGCGATGACACATATGTTGGAACAACTGTCACAGAGTTTTGTACCCTTGGAACATTAGATGAGTTTGTTTCTGGCTTTAGCTCTGTCTGCAGGGTACCTCCATTTAGAGAATCAACAGACTGATCTTTAAGGATGGCAAGGTTCTCTGGCTGATCTGAGACCAAGATAGATAAGCAAGATTCTAACATTGCAGGGACATCGTTACCCTCAACATCCAGGTTTTCTGTGCTATCAGGATTGTGAATTTCTTTCTCTAACATATGCTCACGTACAGTGGCTCCGATATCAGATGTATTGGGTGAATCAAGAGTGGAGGAAATAGAAAGTTCAGTGGCACACTCTGAGCCACCAATTTGAACCCTCAATCCATGTTGGACAGGAATTTCTACTCGATCATTCTCCTCTGTGTGAAACGTTAATCCATGCAGTACAGGATTTTCTGCTCCATCAATCTCTACTGACCTAATAGCGGTTATTGGCTCAGATGAAATTGCATCCTCCTGTGTCTCAACTCCGTCCTCTTGAGAGGATGATCTAGTTGATTTACCTGAAATGACTGCTGAATGCAATTCTTCAAATTTTGAGTGAGCAGCAATAAATGAAGGGTTACTCGCCTTCCGTGATCCAAATACAAATTTCTTTCCCTCAGTTTCAAGTGGCTCTGAAGCAATCCTTTTGGTTGAACGCTTAGGTTGATCCATTTCTACTTCAGGATTTTCAGCAAGAGATTTTTGCTCCACTTGAGAATCCATATCTGATTGCATAGTTTGATTTGTTAGAGAACTAGTTTCCACTAAGGTGCCTTTCATATCAGACATGCTTGCATTTTCAAGTTGAGGCTGCTTGACATCATCTCTTCCTGAGTAAGCCGTAGAATTGCAAGCATTAAAGTTGAAGATGTCTGCCTCATAAGTAATTAGATTCTCTTCGTTGTCTGATGGCATATTGGACTTTGACTCTACTGCCTCCCAAAAGACCTCAGATTTTGTTCCATTTTTCAATTGGGACTCGATCTTCATTTCCTGTTCCACAGACTTTGTTCCAGTTTCCAATTGGGACTCGATGATTTCTACCTGTTCCTCTTCTTGTTGTTTTCTCAATGGTTCTGCTTTGTTTGGCTCTACATTATCTACGGGAGATACTGACATCCACCTTTCCAACCATTTCCAAGCAGAATCAGATTTAGAAGGATCGCACTTGACGCGAATCGGTTTGGACTTTGGAGTTGACTCCAAAAGCTAAAATTGAAAAACAGATCAGTTCAGTTCAGCAACCCCTGCATGCAATATTAATAGCCTCATAAAATAAGGGAACACAGAGATCAATTTTACCTGGCGAGCAAACTTATTGCTAAGTAGCTTCTCAATGGAAGTGGATGTCACTCCCTGCTTGCTTACTAAGTTTTCCTTCTTCTGGAACATAAACAAAATTTTCAGAATTTAAGTATATGAAACAAAAGAGCATATAAAGTACTTCGCCAGACATATATCAGTATTTAGGCACTAATGCACACCTTAAGAAGTATTGGTCAGTTGCAGCAATGGAATTTAACAAGCAAAGAAGAAGAAATCAAACGAGAGAATCACTCCAAATAAAAGCATAGTGACAGGCTATGACGAATATAGCAATGAGGTCCAAAAACAAGCCATGCACATTTCAGATATCAAACCAAAAGGCTTTAACATTCAAGACATGATCAACTAACTTCCAAATGTCAGGAAACTTTAGAACATTCATTTAAAATAACGGGATATACAAGTCCAGATATTTACTAATTTTCCAAGGAAAACTCTATCTTTAAAGAAACAAAAAAGGAAAAAAAATGTTTTAGATGACAACCATCTTTCTGAAATCCAACATAGATGGTTAGATGATCACATAGGTTATACTAGCATCTTTTAAACTAGATTTACTAGTAAATATGACAAGGAAGCTGAAGTTAAGACACGTAAAGCTAATTAAGTTTTATATAGTTATACTACCAAATTGCCAATGCCTAGAAATAGCCCAAGTTCTTCAACCAATTTCATGTACTAACACTTAAAAAAACCAAGAGTGTGTATTTGTGGGGAAAAAACAAAAACTCTCACAAGAGTGACAAAATCTGAGCAGAATTACCAAGGTTGTAGGATTTTCCTCATTAAGAGCTGCATCCAATTTCTCTGGATATGATTTTTCAGTAAATAGCCGAGCACAACGCGCACGGACAAGAAGTTGCATTTTGACAATGGCTTGAACACAACGTAGAGTTCCCACAGCATGCCTACGAACCAAATGTCCTCGAACTGCAGCTTGCAACTTAACTACACTTTTAAGTTTCAGCAAAGCTCTTCTAGCCTGCCATTGATATAATAAATGCGTTCACTCGTAAGGCTGGAAAGGCACCAACAATGAAATCAAATAAAAAAGAGCAAGTACCAGGAACGCTCTGATGGCAGTCTGGATGACAATGGCAACAGATTCCTCAACTTTGACATCCCTTTGAATTTCGTTTTGTGTAACAGCAACTTCAGTCTGGGACTCTTTAGATTCCAGTGGTACTGGGATTTGGGACTTCTCATCATTGAAAGATTCCACTGATATTTGGACTTGGGCCTTCTCTTCATTGAAATGCTTAACAGAGTTTTTCTCTGAAACAGTGGTCTCAGCTGGTGCTTGATAGTTGACAGTGGCAGATTCAGCATTCTCCTTATTTACAGAAGAGGGATTTTCTATGATCACAGTATTGCTAAGCACGCGATGCCTAGCAGACCTCTTCCGGAAACTCCAGCCACGCTTGTCACTTGTGTTCTTGCTCTAAAAGAAATTTTGAACAAACATTAATCAATAAACACATGAACATAATTCTTATAACCCATTTTTCACAACCAATCATCAGTCAGAACTCCCAATAATTCATCTCTGAATAAGTTTTAACTGCTCTACAATTCATGGTGATGGCGATTTTAACTATTAAACTCGGTATGCTTTGGACCTACTCACCTACAACTTATATCATACACAGCACTTGGATATAAAATAATCAGTGGCTCATCTTGCATGCAGATTTTAATATTCAACCACTATCCAACCCGGAAGAACAAAATCCAGAAGAGTAGAATCCCAATTTCGATAGGCATATATAGACTGACATACAAAATGCTTCATTTATTAATCTATTTAACGATACTAAAGCAGCATGCATTAATTACATGTATATAAAAAATAAAATATAAAAAGATAGCATTGGGGATAACTCTGTTCAGTGAAGATCCTAGGTTTTTCAGATCTTTAACATACAAAGCCATTTATATGAATCTCAACAGTTCATTCCATCTCAGTTGTTAAAAAGATAGCATTAGGGATTTCCATTACATTTATACATTAGATTCAACAAAATAAACATTCTAGTCCATTTATACTTGCTTCACATATTAAAGAAACCAATTTATAAGAAAATAAAAGCACCAAGCTCCGAGTCACAAAATCACAAACTTCATTAGGAACAAATCATTTTCCGGGAAAAGATTTTAAAAAGAAACTATGAGATACCTCATCCACATTGAGATCGTCTTTATCCGCTGTATCACTACTGCAAGTGATAATCTTGAAACAGGAGGTAGGTTTCCCCATTTTTCTCCTCTTTCTTTTATGTTCACAATCAACTCACTGTTCCTCTCTCTGTGTCTGTGTTTTCACTCACTGACAAAACCGCCTATGTAGCTGAGGTGTTGGAAATTGTTAACACAAATGAAGATTAAGAACGCGGACCTCAACAAAACTCTTTAAATCTAGCTAAGTTTCTTGTTGGAATCCGCCATTTAACATCTCCGTTGGAACTCTACAACTTGACCGTTAAGAGCGAGGAAGATCTCCTATTTTTTATTTGAACGTTATTCTTTGCTTCACTAGTAAATCTTTTTCTTTTTCTTTTACTTTCAATAGCTCTACAATTTTATTTTTATTTTTTTTAAATAATTACACAAAATTATTTTTATCTTCCAACTAATTTTACTATTCACTGAAATTGAGTGTCAGACAAATTACATCGAAGAGTTTATAAAAATTACGAGTATTTTTACTCATTAAATTAACTTTTTAATATTAGAGGATTCATAATTCTTATAAACTTTCACATTAAATTCTTAATATTACATTTATCTTTAAAAAAAATATTACATTTACACACCTTAAAATAAAAATTTAGTGTTATTGCACTATAATAGAGCATATTAAATGTATATTCATTGACAATTATAATGTTTACAAAATTTTGAGAATGTAGAGAAATTATGAATAAAATATCGATAATATTGTTATTTCGTGATACCCTCATTTAAATTTTCAATAAAATGAATAAAAATATAGTTTATAGTTTATTGATAACTTTAGTCATTTTTTTAAAACAGAATATTTATATTTATTTTTCAAATCATTTTGTGAAATTAGAACAACATTTTTTTTATTTTTTTTATTATAATATAAATATTACATGCATTTAAATTATATATACTAAATAAAATAAAATAAAAACTAGTTTAAACAATAAGTTATTAATTATTTTAATATTTTGAAAATTTGCTTAAATTTTCATAATTTTATTAGCTGTTATTTCCGTAATTTTTTAATAAATTTTAGAAAAAAACGCTCTCTTAATAGAGTTGCTCGTAATTATTTTTATTGAGCAAAAAAATAATAATTAACATTTTCTTCAAAAAGAGTCATCAGCCATTGATCAAAACACAACTAATAACTCGCGAGAAATTATTGAGAATACGATAGTTGAGCCCACTTCAATAAATTTTGAGCTAATTTGGCTTTACTCTACAAGTGTATTATCGTTAATCTTATCAAAATTTAAATAAAAAAAAAACAAGAATTATCGTAATGGTCCTTATGGATGCCACTTTAATGATGAGTTTATCTAAATGTCGTTATCTTAATGGTCTTGTATTATTAAATAAAATGCGATGACTTTCTTATATAACTTAATTAGTATTATTTATGTTCATTTTAAAAAAAATAATAATAATAACATACTAATTTTAACTCATATTTTTTTTTAATTTAATTTATTTTGATATAAATATTAAAAATAAAAATATTTTAAAATATTTATAAAAATTGAATATACTTAACATATAATGTGTTTTTTTTAGTTTAATTATTTTTTTAAAATTAAAAAATTAAATAATAATACTTAAAATTTAAGAGACTAAATAACATAAATAATATAATTTAAAATTTTTTTATAACTATGCACCTTATAAAAAAAATATTAGTGTTATTATTAGAACCCGATAAACTACGGTGACAAAAACTATGAAATGGTATTATTATATTTTTTATTAAAAAAAGGTTAATTTCTTGAATACGACATATAATAATTTACGAAATGAATGATTCTGTATTAACACATGAATAGTAAGAGAATAACGAATCATTATTGAGACATTGATAATTCAACAATTTGAAGAAAATGAGAAGTGTTGTATGGGGCCAAACATGGCTTCCATGTGTGGCTTAAGAATAAATGAGAAAGGTGTCTAATATCTCTCTCAACAAAGTTTTTTATAAACCAAGCGAATATTTTGCAAAGTGAATAATTTTATATTAAAATAAACTCAAATTTTTTATCTCTTAATTTTTAAAAAGTTTAGCACTTTTTTTTTTTTTTTTCAAACCAATTCTTTATTTGTCTCTATCACTTATAATCTTAAATCTCTATTATTATATATATAAAAAAAAAAAAAAAAAAACCTCTCTCACTGTTACAAATAATTGGATCTTAATCAGCAGTGATCTAATCGTCTTACAGCTCTTTTGTCGTCATTAGCCACGTGTGTAATGATCTAGTTGACACGTATTAGGCACATGGGAGTACCAAAACTGTAGGAAAACTCCATATATCCGGATCAAAGTTGCATTTATTGTAGGAAAATTCTACATATCCGTATTAAACTTGTATTTATTATATTTTTATGTAAGAAATACACAACATATTCTACAAATAATTATAAAAACTCATATTTTAAATTTAATATAAAATTTATGCTCTAATAAAAATAAATAAATTATGCAAAATGATATATTTGCACTCAGTGTAGATGGTCATGCCCATGTTTAATGTGCGGTGCTGCAAGTGGGCTGCCACTTTCCATGTTCTTGTCTGGTATCTACCCTACTATTAAAATGATTAACTTTTAGTTATATTTTAGCTCCAACAAAAACAAAATTGGTCCAAGTTTTATAGTTTTTAATAGACCATGTAACTCATATAAATTTCATAAACTTAACGTTAAAATTTTATTCTAATTATTAAGATTTTATTATATATTATTTATAATCATTTAATATCATCTTAATTTATCATTTAATAACATTATAAAAATAAAATAAAATAAAAGTATATAATAAGATTCATATTAAAGCTTTTAAGTTTCTATTTATCATATTTTATTTAAATCTAAATTGTAACTTTATCTAATATTTTATTATTTGACATTTTATTTTAATAATATTTTAAAATTTATTTGAAATTTTTTATATAAAAATTTTATTATTTTTATTTTTATTAATCATTTTTATATTGTTTATAAACATATATTTTTAAATATAGTCTCAAGCTTAAAATTATAAATTATATTTTACTTTTTATATGTTTATTTTAGTTTTAGTTTTAACAACTATAAATTTTGATGTGCTTGATTGAGCTTTTTATTTGCTTAGATTTTTTAGTTAATAAATTTATTTTATTTATGAATAATACTAATATTTATTAACTTGTTATATTTTTATTTAATTTTTGTTATAAGTTAATTATAATGTGTTAACTATATATTTTTTTTAGTACTAATTCTATATCTCTATTATAATATGACATAAAAAAAATTAGTATTGAAATAAATATAATCTACTGTAATTTATATTAATTTTTTCCTTTATATAAAAAATAATAATTTTAGCCCCTTTTAAAATATTTTTCTAACTTTGCTCCTGTCTATATTCCATTAAAAAAATTATAAAATTTATGTATTTTAATATATTTATGTAATTTATAGGATCTCTGACATCTTTTATTCCCATTTTTATATGAAATTGTATATAAACACTTCACCTTGGTCTGGATATACTTTTTTTGTGATTTTAAATTATTTATTTAAATTATATAAATACTATTTGATTTAAAAATAATAATAATTATGTCAAATTGCACTTTTTTTTTTTTTTGGTTGTTGATAAAATGTCAAATTGAACATAATGTTGTACATTATTCAAGATTGTATCCATAATTTTGAAAAAAAAAAAAGTAACTAAATTTTATAAAGCTTGATTTAGTACCTTCATTGTGACTCACAAACTAATAATCTTGTAGGTGCTTTTTCTTGGAAATAATCTTCTAGATTTAGTTGGAGCACATTCAAATAAAATGATACAACATTTAGTTAAAAAGTTGTAATGATTTTGTAATTGCATTTTATATTTAAACAAGTTTGAAAGTGGAATCATAAAATACTATGACTTATGTTAAAAAGCTATAATTTTTGCGTATGAATTTTGCATAAGTCGTAGTTATTCATAATATTAATTTGAAAGAAACATTAGTCATGATTATTTGTTAGCAAAATTGATGATGAAGTCCTCTAATTCTCTTCTCTCACGTAAACATTTCTCTACTAACAAATATAGAATATTAATAATCTTGTGTGCTCTTTATCAAATTAAGTAATTAACTGTGTAGTCTTCGTTAAAGAGCATTTGCATGACCCAATGCAATATAGAAATGATAAAGGCAATTAATGTATTCTTAACATAAAATAACATATGTTATATGCCATATTTTCATTGGTCGTAATATAGTTCACAGTTCAACCTAATAAATACTGAGTAAGCAGATAAGTTCAATTGCTAGATAAATAATAATCAAATAATTAAGTGTTGAATATATCTTAATTATTCTATAAGAGATAATTAAAGAGAAATAACCTCCGATGTATAAATAAATCCATTTTCTTATGTAAGTAACTAACAACAAATATATCTCTATCCCTTATATATATACACTTGGTACATATTCTCAAAAGAGTAAAAAGTCTCAAGTGACGAGTTTGAATATTCATAACTAGACATAATTTCACACATAGTTCTTATATTTTTTCTGTCTATATTTCTTCTCTCGATTATCACGGAGTTGAGGTTTAAATCTTCTCTTTCATCACCATTATCCGAATTGACTTAAGTAAGGGAGGGCCAAAAGCCACCACATTCCATGGTGATCCGAGGTCTAACGTATTTTTTCTACTCGAACGTTTACAACGTTGACGGAAAATGATATCAAAACGTATTAAAAAAAGCAAGTTAAAGTCATGTCTTGAAGTTAATTACGTTATCATATTTTAGAGGCCGATGGTGAAGGTTAAATGGAAAACAAATTTTCAAAACATTTTATATGTGATTATTGGTATTTGAGGAACTTTAATATTAATAAGTTGGAATATGGCCTCCCCAACAAATTGATAAGTCATGGCAGCCTTTCTTAGTCTTTTTCATATTTCCTTGACGGTAGGTTGATGAAAAAACGACTTGTCGTATAAATTACTCCTATAGTTGATAATTGAGGAGAAAATTCACATTTTATGTTATGGATATAAATATAATCCTACCAAAAGGAAAACACAATTTAATGATGATGTGGTGGGTATCTCGTGTAACCAAATGGATTGCATGCTCGTTAACCATAAAAATAATATTATTTATTTAATATTCATTACTCACAATTGAATTGAATTTTCCGAAAGATAAAATGAATTACACCTTCTCATGAATTCGTTTACAGGTTAGATGGACCTTTCTTTAGAAAACAGAGAAATTGCAACATGGAATATTATTAGATGTGTGGTCTCAATCCCTTAAGCATATTACCCAACACGGAAAACTTGTTACACCTACCATTTATAAAAACCAATTTCATTTATGACGCATCAACATTTTCTCTTAAGTTAAGCTTGGTGGGTTCTGAAGTTCTATTTGAAATTGGAGGCGATTTAGGATACTAGTATTTAGGGTAATTGGCTGAGTTAGTAACTATACTTTAATCCACTTTTATGAATGAAATATAAGATAGTTATCGTCGTTATATAAGTGGAATCAATAAAATTTGTTAACGTGGGGTCACTCAAACATATAACTCAATATTTAATTATTTATGGGGGAGGGGTGCCAAAGTTCTTGCAACTTTTTCAGAAAAAAAAAAAAAAAAAAAAAAAAAAAAAATAT
This sequence comes from Elaeagnus macrophylla, assembly GCA_029378325.1. Lineage (NCBI taxonomy): Eukaryota > Viridiplantae > Streptophyta > Magnoliopsida > Rosales > Elaeagnaceae > Elaeagnus > Elaeagnus macrophylla. Next base: position 9,997,172 of record CM055649.1, on the reverse strand, counting down.
ATATATATATATATATATATATATATATATATATATATATATATATATATATATATATATTTTAGTCGGAATGTTTTTAAATAGAATATTTTAATTCTATAATTTTTAAATATGGTGTATTTTTGTCGTAACAATTTAACATTATAAAACTTATTTCTTCTCTTTTTGAAATTAAAATGTATCTTTTTGTAATTAAAATATACATTTTTTTCGATAGGATTCAATTGCTTTGGTTAAAAGCTACAGGATTATAACACTATTTTTTTTTTTATGATTATATAAATTTATACTTATTTTTATACTCATATCAATTATATTATAATATGTGACAAAATTATCTTAAAAAATTATATCTTTCGGTGCATATATGACCTGTCATTTAACTGATTTCATTTTTAGCTCATAGTAAAAAAACATTAGTTTATTCTTTTTTAACACTAAAAAAATTATGTTCATTTACTTTATAAAAAAAATGAACATTTGTTTTTTATGAAGGGGTTAAAAATGAAACTCTGTATATGAAAGGAAGTTATGTCATACAATTAAATTAAAATTAAATTATTCATTTATTTTTTAAATAACTTTATCACAAAGTTACAATATAATTAATATAGATACAAAAATATAAAATTGTGTTATTAATTATTTTTTTAAAGATAAAGCCAAATATTGATTGCAATTGTTAATCACAAGTCATGATTATTGTAATTGCTTGAGATAATTTCTTTTAACAATAATCAGAAATTAATGGATCTTTGTGGGCTTAGTGAGTAGTGTAGAGTCCACTTTCCTACTATCATTTTTCAAGTATTATTATATATATTACTAATATACAACAAAAATAAAAATGATCAAAACAGTGAACATTTGTGGCATAAAAAATAAATCTTTTACTCATGTATTTATTATTTATTAATAATATAATAATAACATATAAAAAATAATATAAGAAAACTAAACTTGTATAAATAAATTTCGGCTCATATTGTTATATTGACTTTTTATATAAAAGTATAAGATAAAAGCAGCCTATTTTTGGTTAAAACTGTTTTATTTAGATCATATTAAAATTTTGATTACAAATTTATTATTATTCTTTTACAATAAATTTTTTTTTTATTTGGATAAAGCCTTTATATATATAGATTTCTTTTTATCCTCTGGTGCATAAATGATCAAGCTATTTAATTAGTTTTATTTTTAATTTTCCTAAATGAAAAAATATGTTCATTTTCTTCTAATACTAAAAAACATATGTTCATTTACATTATAAGAAAAAAGCATATGTTTATTTACGTTATAAGAAAAAATATATGTTCATTTACGTTATAAGAAAATTAAACATATGTTCTTTTTCTTGAGGGGAGTTAAAAATAAAACTTTATATAAAAAGAGAGATTATACTATAAAATTAATTTTTTTTTTGTCCTAGTAATAGGCTTATGCAAAAAAATCTTTGAATAAACATAATTATTTGACCCAAAAATACCACATTAGCAATATTAAAAGAAGAGTTAGGGCCCACAATCATATAAATGTACAATTATATAAATATATGTATATAATTTAATTAATTTTAGATTAATATGTTAGTTATGGGTGTGTGTGTAAAGTTGAGTTAGTTTGGTTTTGAACTAAAATTCAAACCAACCTAATATGGTAAATTCTTAAAAATATAAATTAAATTAATTAAATGTGTAAAATTAATCCAAGTCAAAATAAATATTTGTGTTGGTTGTATTGGTTTTTAAAATTTTTATTTTTCTTTGTAGCTTGTAGCTATAAATTTTGTTCCTTCAAAATAAATTTGATTACACAAACTATAAGCTTTATATATATACATATCTATATATATATATATATATCTATATATATATATATATATATGAAATCATGGTTGTTAATGTTAAAGTTAAATAGTTTCTAAAATTTTAATAGAACTTATGCACATGTTACCCATTTGAATATTTCTATTTATATCATGAACACAAATACAACTATAAAAAAAAAAAAGGCTTAAGATTGTAAATGACTAAAATTATAGGTTAGAACTTTAAATTTTTAAATCGAATAAAAGATAAGCAATCTAAAACTAAATAAATAAAAAGCAAGAAAATAAATTATATATATATATATAGGTCGGTTTGGTTTTGTTTGAGTTTTGAAATTTAAAAATCAAACTAACCCATAATTGATCTATTTTTAAAGTTTAAAATCAAACTAACTCAATAAAACTGACAAAATTGGGTTGGATTAATTTGAATAAATTAGGTTAGTTTGGTTCATGTAAGTGTTGCACATCCCTACCTTTTTCTTAAAAAAAAAAAAAAAAGAAAAGAAAAGAAAGGGATTTTAAAGTATTATTTTTTTTTATTAATAAAGAAAAAATATACTCATATATTCTGGTAGAATTTGAATTTGGATAATTTTTTGTGAAGAAATTAAAAATTTTACCATTTGAACCACAAGTAATTCTCAAACTAAATATGTATGCACAACCTTAGTTAGTTATATATAACATATATACATGACATACATAATTTATAAGTATATAAATTAAATATGTATGCTCTATATATAACTAACATGTTATTTAAAACTAGTTTAAATATTTATAAGCTGTTATTATAAACTCCATATCTTATAAGTTATAAGAATAAAAAAAGAATTTATTAAGAAAACAACATAAATAACATTTGGTCTAGCTGCATGATCTTTTTTTCCCACTCATATTCTAATACAATTAGTAAACGTTTGGTTGTAGAAATGTAATAAAAATCTAAATGAAAATAATAAAATTATTATAATATTTATTTGAGTAATATAATTAAAATAAATAATAAACTAAGATAAAATTTGTAAAATTATGAATGAAATAAAATTGAAAAATAATTTTTTTAATGTGATAAAATGAGGAAAAAATTATAAAAAATTATACTAATATGTTTGAAAATAAATCATTACAATATATTCTTTGAAAGGTGTGAAATGAATTAGGATTATTTTAAATAATTGAGGAAAATAGGGAATCTGTTTAGTAGTTTCCCCATGTAGAACCACTCCCCCACCCCATTTGGATTAAAAAAAAAAAAGAGGAAATTATTAAATTTTACAACAGTCAACAAATAATTAAACTTTGTCGACTAAATCACAAAATAATCCATGATTAACGACTTAGGTACAACAGTATATGACTATCCACCCCAAATGAATTTTGAAAGTGTGGTGGAGCCAGTTGTCACATGGGAGTGATCTTGACATGTAATTTTCCAGTACCAAAGACATTGTTATTTTCACGGCATCAATAAAATTTATAGTACTGTATATTTGGCAACTTGGCATGAGCTTTTTTCTGCAGGCTACTCTAAAAAGAAATGGCCTCAGTGCATTTCACATGCCAAAGGTCCTGACTTGTCACTTTGAAACAATTAGTGAGGACCGGAAAAGAAAAACAAAAGAAGATAAAAAAGATGAGAACATGTTTGTTAAAGAAAAAAAAAATTAGGGAGAATTTACCAATTGCGTATGCAATACTATATTGTTATTGTGGGCACTTAATAATAATATGTGTAATTTTTTTTATATATAGGTAAAATTAAATTTTATTTAATAAAGATCAAAGATACAATTTATATTAAAATTCATTCATCTAACTGCATCAATAATAAAATTTGATAAATTAAAACTAATAATATTCTTTGGCATACGGAGAAAAACTTGAGCTTTAGTCATTTACTCTATTGCAAGGTTCTCAAATCAATCATTTGATTGTTTTAATTGATATACTGAATGTTCTTCAAAAGTAATTGAATTTTGATACCATTTTGTAACTTTAAGATCTTAAACACAATACATTTAGATGAAGATCTAGGCTTTCAATAAAACACAAACAAAATGAACATAAACATGACAAAAAGTATCTTAAATTAATATTTAGATGAAAAAAAAAAAACATAAAATAAAATTTAGGTGAAGAAACACAAATTTATGTTTTTATTCAAAGTAATAAAATAAGAAGATAAAGAAAATTACTGCACTAGAAAGAGCTTTCGTAAAAAGTTATCATCTACAGTAAAAATAAATAAATTTTCAAAAAAGAGAGAGATAAGATAACGATAACCAGAATTTTTGAATAATAAGTGTAAGTTAGAACCCTACTAATATATATGAATTATCTTTGCTTGAGCCTATGATATGAATGTGTAGCCATTTATTAAGAAAAAATGGCTTATTGCTGGGGAGGACTAGTTCTCAAATATTAATGCACACATTTGTTATTAACGAATTTGAATTTATGCAGAGTAAGTATTCATAAACAGTAAATATTAAGATACTAACATTTTATTTTATTTAAAATTTTGAAATTTTAGATTTGCCCTTAACAAATTAAATTTTGGTTCCGAATCTAACTCCCAAGTTAATATTGTGGCACGAATTTTCCAGGAATAAAGAAAATAAAAAAGTGGATTTTGCTGAGAAGCGGATTATTCAATTTATTCTCAATGTGCCATTGGCACATAGCTTTTTTTTTTTTTTTTCCTTTCTTCCCGTGAGTTGTTCACAGAACATGGTGGAATGCCCTTTGACACGATAAAGAATAGAGAGAAATCATATATCCTAATTGCATATATTAGAAAAAAAAATTGGGTCTCAAACATCCGCACTTAACTCTAATTTTTTATTTGAAGAAATCAATTAAGGTTAGTTTGAGCTGGTCTAAATTAAACCAATTTAAATTTATTTAGTATTTAATTTAAATCAAATTTAATTTAAGTCAATAAATTAGAATTTAAACTTAAACCAAACATAAATGAGCTAATTCAAATTAGTTCAAACTAATTCGAATTGTTAATAAATTTTCTATACATATTGTTGATAAATAAATATTTATTAAAAAATGAAGAATTTAAGTAATATAAAATTTCATATAAAAATACAACTTTTACTATTAGGTAATGATGGATTTCTAGGTCAATAAATTAGTTGAAAAGAGAATAGCATAATATATGATGATAAAAAATTTAAAATTTTATTATAAATGCTAATGTCTAATCGATTTAAAAATATAAACTTTATAATACTAATTGGAATTAAAGATAGGTAATTTTTTTTAAAGAGATGGTAAATTTAAATGCTAAAATTAATAAATATAACATAATAAATATAATACAATTATTTATTTTTTATCAGTTTATTATTAAAATAAAAAGGAAAGAAAAAAGAACTAGTATCATAAAATAAAAAAAACTAAAAGAAATATGATGTTTTTTAATTTTAACTTAGCTTTTTTTTATTTTTTATTTTTTAATTAAATTTTATTTTAAGCTAATTTTTTTTTAATAATTTAAATTAATTCAAATTTGACCAAAATTTAATTCAATTTAATCAATCAAATTGTGGGACAAATTTTCATTTATGTAGACAACTTGGTTTCTTAGGTTTAATTGTTACTTTATCCCATATTTTAATCTTATTTTATTAAAATTGACAAAAAAAAATAATATCTTAATGATAAAATAATAAAATAATTTTTTTTCTTAATTATTTTTTTTATTAAATAAATATAACAAATGATATAATTTAGAACACTGTAAGAAACTAAATAATATTAATATTAATGACTTAATTTATGAGACCCGTGATAATTTTCTCTAGAATTTAATATTAAAAATTTGGTACATTAGTGCCACTTAGTGGCGGATCTAGGATTTTTAAGGAGGGGGGGCACCATGTAAAATTAAAAAACATATCATATATATAATATACATACTGGCCAAAAAAAAAAAAAGTGAAAAGAGAACAAATAAAAAACATATCTTATATTTATATATATACATACGGGCCAAAAAAAAAAAAAAGTGAAAACAGAACAAAACAAAAAAACATGTCTATATATATATATATATATATATACATACTTACCGTCAGGAAAGGAAGAGAACAGTGGTCAGTGCGTACTGGGCAGTAACGAATCGAAGAGAAGACTTGAACAGTAGCAGTAGCGATTGACAAATCTTAGATCTGGTCGAGCTGCTTAATTATTTTGTAAGGAAAGGAAAAGAACAGTGGAGAATTTTTTGAAAAGAAACGAGAGTAAATGTGAGTTCTGAGAGTAAAGACGAAGAGATAGTTAATTACTAAGCTTTATTCCACTAATTACGATATTAATAAAATAGATAAAAAAAATTAAACAGTAAAAAAAATTATAAATGAGGTGGACACCTCCTTTAAATATTTTAAAAAAAATTTAAATTATTATTATTTAGAAAAGTATATAAAATTCCAGCCGGGGCCCGTGCCCGTGCCCCTCCTCACTATCGAATAAATCCGCCCCTGGTGCCACTATTATAAAAGTGTTGATATGGAATAAAAAAACGAGTGCTCAAGACGATGAATTTCTCCGTGATAATTAAATATTTTAACTTAGTGAAATATAAAATTATTATAATTATTATTATTTTTTAAAAACATCGGTTTAATAAAAAAGTAACTAATAAGATGATTGAGAAATATATTCTAGAAGTATTTAACAGCCTCAGAGGAAGTATTTACGATTCGACTTTTTTTTTATTAAGAACAAGATTCGTGAAAGAGATAATTTGAGATCCACTTCCAAGTCCCAATTTCCAAACATTAGTGAAAATGTTTGCCCTCTTTCAGACACGAAATACTTATGACATTCACCAGCAAGCTTGTTTGTGTGGAGTGAGACCCGCTATCATCTAAGCAATGAAAGCAACTTATCGTTACTGTCTTAACCAAGCACGCAACTTAATTACCTTTTCTGTTGAAGAAGCAAACATGAGTGTATAGTTTTTCTTCTTTTGGGTCCCTACGTTAAAGCTGGCTAGTTTATTATCGGCTTGCTATACATTCGTGTAATTGTCATTTTATATTTTGAGTTTGATAGCATATTTATAAAAAATAATAATAATAATAAAGAGAGAGAGAGAGATGTGTACATGTTTCTCTGAAAGAATTAATAACAGTTATTGTATGTATAAAGTTTTTGTTGAGAGAAAGAATTTCTATTCTTTGCTGAAATATTTATTATTCTCCTTCAACAAAGAATATATGTTCCTTATTTAAAAGGAATACGTGTTCTAAAAGAATTGCAACCTTGACCTTCAAAGTTAAAAGAAATAAAAATACATATTGTATTCCTCAGTGACTCAGTCTATTCCCTCCAACCTAATATGATCAAGGGTTTTTAAAAAAGACAGAAGCAAATAATAAAGTGGAACTTTATTTTATATTAAATAGAACATAATTACACATTTTCTTATTATTATTATTATTAAAGTAATTTCAGAAAAGAAATATTTACTAAAAATTGAAAAATGATCATCGTCGTCCCTAGCTATCATCCATTTATGATGTTAACTTTATGAAGAATGATTGATACATACAACGTAATTACGATAATCAACACTCTGTGACAAATTACTATGTTGTTTTTATGCCACACAACTTCCGAGCAAACTAGGTTGTTTAGATCAACCCCAAGTTTGCAAGAAATTTCAAGCCAAATAGCATCAGTTCATTTGAAATTTTGGGCTTTAAATGACCCAACTTCTAAATATAGCAAGTTTTGAGAAGGTCGTGATTGTAAATGTCTTCAAAGGAGTGTGTACCTTGTTGCAAGGAGGATTTTGCTAATTCGGCTTTTGATAGAGATATGCAAGCAAATTGGGTATCAAACACACCAATTTACATGATCATTTTTGCAAAATAGAAAACATTAAGCCTCGCCTCCACCTCCATAGCCGTAGCCGATATCCTTGTGACCTCGCCTCCTCCTCCATAGCCCAGTCGGTCCTGTTCTCACCAGTCGCCTCTTGAACGGTCGAACCAGTCTCGTCTACTCCCAACTCAATCTCTCCAGCAGCCGCACCGCCGTTGCTTCACTAGTTCGTTGGAATTTTTAAGGATTCATCAGCCTTAGCCCGTCGCCTCCCATTTATCACTTCAACCCCCACCTATACGCAGGATCGAGCACCATTTTCGGCTGTGACTCTCAGATCTTGCAGAAACTCGATCTCATACTTTAATACGAAGCTCAATCGATCGATTCTTGTCGCCGTTGCTGTGCGATGACTACATGAATTAGAATTTTGTTGTTGCGTGTTTTGATTTTCCTTCGTCAATTTGAGGAGGATTTCAAGTTTGATACAAGTTTTGATTCAAGGAACCACCTCCATTCAGAGATAATCACACAACAAATACAGAGGAAATAAGATTTGGGGGTTTTTAGCTTCTCTAATCATCGTTAATTGTTGTAATCTACCTATGGCATTATAGTGCTCTGGCCTTCATGTTATCTGTTTTAAGCATTACAATCAATTCAAGATCTAATTACATTTAACAATTTCAAGATCTGGTATGTTTTGGTATGGAGATTGCTTTAATTAAAGTGTTAGTCATCCTCATGTTCTGAAGTTTTAATGCTTGTGAAATTTCTCATGTTTTTGTTGTTGCTATCTGAGTATTTCTGTTCTCTGAAAATCGCTCTTCAATATTAGTATTGCTTTTTTACCATCGAAGCCTTGTTCGACTACGGCAACTACTGAATAAGTATTTGTCAACCTCGGTGCCTCCAAGTGTCTCAAAATTATAGTATCATATTTTGATCCGATTTAGATTGATTTTGAAAATTCAATTTGAGTTGATTTTCAGTTTCTAAAATTTGAGTTGATTTCAATCTAGTTTAGTTTCTCTCAGTATCATTTTCCAATTGTGTACTAATCACAATCTGTGTTCATTTTATCCGTGAGTCATAGGTGCTTTTTGGACTCGCCTTCAATCCACTTTGTGTGTGATTTTTTTTACTCTGGTTTAATTTTGATCAATAATATGGACAATCTTAACCTTGGATTTGTTGTTCATGGTGTTACCATTCGATTTGTTAGTCTTGATTATTTGATGAATGAATTCGAGCAAAGTTGGGTGAGGATTAAAAAACTTCAACAATGTTTTGTTGCTTGTATGGAAAGCTGGTTTCGGCATGGATGTTGCTTGACTCAAAAAGGTGTTTATGATGTTTTAAGTTCAAAGATACTCAAAAAATAGGGAGTTGTGGGATCTAGACAAGCTCTCGTGGATGATGGTTTGGACTTGGGGTGATAATTTTTTTGTTTTTACAATTGCAGTATTTTTTTAAATATTATTATTTTTTTGCTATATTTTTTTGGTATTATTCTAGTTATCTTTCTATTATAATAAGTGTAGCATGGTCTATTTTTGTTTGTTGTCTGTATCAATTTTATAAGCTTGATTACTTTTTCTCAAATTACCTAGTTGGATTACTAGGAAAAGAAATTATTATTACTTATAGTGTTCAATTCATACTAACTGTGTTGCCAATTATTGGATTAGCTTATTCCTTAAGCTATGCAATGTGTATAGTTGATGTTAGAATAATTATTTTGTATTATTTTTTGTTTTGAATAAAATTTTTCCTTCTGACAAAAAAAAAAAAAAAAAAAACACCAATTTACTGAAAACATCTAAGAGAAAAAGGGTTATATGCCTACATGATACTATATTTGGTAACATAAAATTTGACCTCTCCACTTGTCTATTTATAAAATATGAGAAAAGAAAGTTGACTAAATTATAGTTAACTAGCAGGTCCTCTGATTATAAGATAAATGATGAATTAAAACAGCCATTGAATTTTGAAACATCAATGCCTACATAAGCAATATTCACTCATACAATGACGATTAAAAGAACTAAAATTTATCATACGAGTACATGCACTTTTAAGATGTCTCTTGTCCTGTGGGATACTAAAAATGAGTTGGGACTTCTACTTCGACTTGGAATGCCTAAAAATAAGGAGAGTAAAAAAAAGAAAAGAATAATTAAGTAAAATAGTATACGACTCTGTACTATATACAAAGGATTTAGAAACTTATATACTCTTAGTATCGTTATTTCAAAAGAAGTCTGCGCAATGTGAAAATTTGAATACACAGTGGCAAACCGTTCAGTGGTGAAGCTATTGGCTGAACTCGTGCAGTCGTGCTCAACAGAATTGCTATTTAGTGTTCTCCGAAGATGGTTCATTTTGCTGAGAATGCAGTGTCTCTGATTGTTGAGCATGTTGTCGTCGTTGGTGTTGTTGCAAATGATAAAGATTCAAATGAGCAGTCTGCTGGTGGTGCTGCAACTGGTACATTTGCGGATTTATTGAAAGCTGTTGAGCCATGCGGTTTGAGAGATGGCCTTCGACACCCATCTCCGCAGCTGCAAGCTTTAGACGCTGGACTTCTGCAGTAAATGCTTCATTCAAAGCTGTGAAATGAGAAAGAACAGGTGAGTACATAACCTTTATATACAAATGGGTTTTAATGCAAATAAAAAGGCCGTTCAGAGCAGAGCATGCACGAAAATACTCCACTATATGAAAACAACTCTGTCCACAATGGGGGAAAATTTGTACCTCAAAACTACAAAACCTAGCAACAACTAAAGCAAAGTATTAAATTCTGACAATGGGTGAGCGGGCGGGACTCAAAACAAGAATTTAGGATATTATGACCTCCAAATTGCTAGATTTGGAACCATGACAATGTTTGTTGGTTTCTGTGAAATATAAAAACAAGGCTAAACTACTTTATTGGTCCCCAAATTTTAACTAAATTTATACTTAGGTCCCCTAAATTTAAATTATATAATTTAGTCTCCAAACTTTTAAAATTTTATATATAAGTATTTATACTTTTAAATTCTACAATTTAGTCCCAAACTTTTAAAAATTCATACATAAATCCTATTTTAGGTGCTAAAATACATATTTTTGAATTAAAATTTTATGATCTGTGTAAGTTTTTAAACGTATAATGATTAAATTGTAAGATTTAAAAATTTAGAGATTTATATGTAAAATTTTAAAAACTAAGGACTAAATTATAAAAATTAAAAGGTTGTGAACCTAAGTATAAATTTAGTTAAAGTTTAGGAATCAATGGCACAATTTATCCTAAAAATAATGCTGGAAGTATAATGATAACAACCAAGTCGATTGTAGCACAGAAAGAAAGAAGATAAAAACCAAATAGACTGGATGGCTTGTTTTGAACCAGAAATGATTTTTGCAATTGGCAAAGTAGCCATGCGGTTCTTATAGAATAATTATGTTCTGACTAATGTAAACTCCATCCTAATCTCAAGGAGAATTGCCAGAATATTTTGTATAATGAACAGGTAATGGCTACCTAAAGCTATACGGTTCCAAAGTAGATAAAGCAAATTAAGTCCAGTATCGTCAACCATTAGAAAGGCCAATAAGGAAAAAGAAGAAGAATGGATAACAAATAAGACTGCTCGTGATGAACTGTTTGAAACGGGCACTAATACGTAACTATGTTGAATCTTCCCTATAGGAGTCAACACTGGCTCAATTCTTTCTATGACTATTCTCCCCTTCTTATGAATTACTGATGTGCCATGGACAAAGGGCATGACAGAGAAATGTGCTCCTTGCCAGTGAATACTGAATATTGCTTCAACTACAATGGAAGTACTGAATCAAAGAGTTTAACATCTCCCACTCAGGTGCTCATTGATATTTTTGACAATGAAAACAAGAGAGTGATCAGCAAACATTAGAAGCAATATTTGAACGAAAACAAACACTACCGTGTCTTCAGTTGTCTGAATGACTGAATCAGTATATTCCTTATTCAATTAGATGGAAAAGTGAATAATCACGACTCCAAAACTAAGTTTCTAAACAACAAACCATGTAGATAAATTGAGATTCATGGTTTTTCAGATTGATGTGGCTAAATGAAAAATCAAAGTTCTGGCTAATGAAGGTCATGTAATGAAAATGAGAAGCCAGCATAACTTGTGATTCAAAAGAGAAAAAAATTACCAGAAAATCAAGTAGAAACAGAATTGAACCAATAACCATGAAGCAACAATTATCAAGCAAATACAGAAATCGGAAGGAGCTCTCTTATTCAAACAGAATACCACATGCCTTGCTACATAACTATCTTGTAAAAATTCCACATTCAAACTTCATGAAGAAATTAATTCCGGCACAAATGATAAGGATACATTCATCTAAATAGAAAGACTACGAGAAGAAACATATTACCATCTTTTAATTGGGCCTGCTGCTCCATGGATTGAAGACGAAATTTCAACTCATTGTTTTGACTTGTAAGTCCAGCAGAATCTCTCTGGAAAAAAATACACAGAATAAATCAGAAAACTATAATGACAATCAGAAAACTATAATTTGCACACACTTCTGCCCCCAAATCTCTTATATTGTGACAGGTGTCATAATTTTTGGAAATTGGAAAAGTGATTCATTTTTCTAGACAATGCTAACACGTAACATAACATATGGGGTGTAGGTGTGGGTGTAAATTTGTCCTTAGCATTCCTCATCATGACAAACTAAGAAATAAAATAAAAAAAATAAGAACTTTGAAATGTTGGGATATTCACCTGAAACTTTGTAAGCTGAGAAGACAAAGTGGTTGCCTCCGTCTGCAATGTTTGAACCTTGTGTTCCAACTCAGAAATATATTGTGACCTCCGCTCCTTAGAGCGAGCAGCTGATTGACGATTAGCCAAAATCCTGGTTAGATAAACAAGATAAAAGTTACTCAATCATGTACAGATTGCTTCCATTAGTTTAGATAAAGAGAAAAAAATACGCACCTCTTGGCACGCTTGGGATCTAACATTGCTATCTCCGTGAGTTTTTCATTTTCCATAATCTTTTTTACCTCAGCTGCACTAAAGTCACCACTCAGTACGTCCATTCCCAACTTAGTAGGGGCACCATCCATCGAACTGCTAGGAGATTGCTGACCACTTTGGGTTCCAGGAAGAGAGGACTTTAAGGATTCAGGATCAAAATTCAAACTTCCCATGTAACTATCCATTGAAACACTTCTATAGTGTCTGGTAGTTGGTGCAATATCTGCACTGGCACTCCTCTTAAGTCCTTCCTTCCTCCCATTTCCAAAACTTGAACTTGACCCCTGAATACTGTTTATATTTCCATTTAACCCACTCTCAACTTCATTATCACTGCTTTCACATCCATTTGTCTTTGAGCCACTAGCTCTGCTATCAAAATCTTTATCCTCATTACCAGACGAGTTTACCTTATCAACGTTTTCAAAGTTCATGTAAGAATTAATCATATCATCAACAACCTCCCCCTCAGATTTCCTCTCAACCTTACCATCAGGATTGATGCTACAATTCCTATCCCCATTTGATCCCTGTTTGACCAACTGAATTGGCTTTTCTCTTCCAGAAACCAACCCATCTAAAATTCCCTTACTTCCAATAGGAATTAACTGAGGTGTTGGCTGAATCATAGCAGAGAATCCTAAAGGAATATCACTGTTAGAGCGCCTATGTCCTCTTCGAGGAGGAAGACCCGCTCTACCTCGGGTATCAGGTGAAGGAATCGAGGAGGCATAAGAATTAGCAGCACTATCCTCCATAGAAACCTCATTTGAAACCGGGTCAGAAACTGAGGACCCTGAGGTCACACGAGAAGGCAAAGGACCCAACGGGGGCAAACAATCAAGAGAGAAAAACGAAGGTTGAGACAAAGACCTGGCATGTGAAGGACCAGGACTCGAATTTTGAGAACCCATTTGCCAATTACCCATTCCAGACCCCATAAACTGAGAATAAGGCAACGAAGTACGTGGATTATTGGGATGAGACGGTGGTATTCCAGGTCTCTTACCAGTCTCAGGACTCAAACTTGAAGAAAATTGATGCATATGTTCACCCATTTGTGAAGCTCCAAAAATGGGCACATCTAATTGATTATTTGGTCTCTGAAACGAACCAAAATTCGAATTATGCCTCTGTGTAGTAGTACGAGTTTCTCCACAACCTTCCATTTCCTGCCTCTAGTTAAATCCACTATCAAAAACCACAACCATCAACATTAGTCAAAACATAAACAAAAAAAATCAACTTTCCATCTTCTTTTCTATCTCACACTATTATTAAACAGTTTAAACTCTAAGAAGCTACATAAGCACTTGAAATTAAACCCAAAACAAAACAAAAAAATCATGAAGACATCAAAAGAAGATAAAATGAAAACTGATATACCTGGATAAAAACCCTAGCTTCTGTGTCAAAGTACTCATAGAATTTCGTGAAGGGAGAGTGAATCGAAGAAATGCCAGTACTGTGGCGGTTAAATAGCTATAAAAAAAAAAGATCTTTACAATAGAAAACTCAAAACTTGTCCAGAAGTATTAGTTCAATGACATGTTCACCCCAAATCCCCCAATCTGCGCTAGTTACCGGAAAAAAAAAATATAGTATAGGAGTATAAATTTTTCCATTGTTTTTCTTGGATATGCCTAACGCGTGGAAACCACATACGCGGTTTTTGGTTATTTCAATTGGGTGTCTTTGACTCTCCACCTCTATCACCGGCTTGTCCTAGGGTCTTTCTGAGGGCAATTCCACGCTTAATTTTTCTTAGAAGACCGAAGACGGAGTGTGATAAGAGTAAATACTGTAAACAAATGGAGAAAAATTGTGGTTTTTTTTCTCTCTCTCAACACTTTCTTGTATTTTGATTGACCTAACCTGTCGTATTATTGTTATTAATAAAAAAATAATTCTTCAACCATTTGTTAGATGTAAAATTATTTGTTAAACCAACATTAATTACATTGTAAACTGTTATTAATTTTTTTTAAATAGAGAACAAGCTTCCTTGAGGAACATTCATTTAAATTAACTCTTGTATTGAGAGTACTAGACTGTAGCATCAAAAACTATCATTAAAAGAGTATTAATAATCACTACATATCTTTTCTAAATTTTCATACCAATGAAATGAGTATTTATTTTGTCTGTATGTATATACAATGCAATATAAATAATAAGAAAAATTAAAAATAAATAAAAATAAAATTTATAATAATAAAAATAAAAATAACACACAAATAATATTGAATATTATTCAATTCCTCAAAGTTTAACATTAGATGAATATAGATGACCGTAATTCAATTTAAAAGAATAAAATGATAAGTTGAACATTTTTTAATAGTAAAAATATATGAGTTGATTATAAAAAATATTATTTTTGTCTTTTTAAATTTTAAGTAAAGATAGCAGTTTGATCCGATAAATCAGTGCCCTCGTACCCAGCACATTTGAGTCGGTCTGAGGCATGTCCTATTGAGTCCTAAACATTTTAGTGCATGTCTCATTACTTGTAATACCAAATTTGGGTCGGGTCTAGTCAGAATGAGGTTGAATTTTATTTGTTTTGTTATTTATTTATTTAGTTATTTTTATATTTTTAAAAGTTAAAATAATATTTAAAAATAAGTATACATTTTAGTCACTATAGGGTAATTTTTAAATTGAATTGAAATTAAAATTATTTAAAAGAATTCAATTCAATTTATTATATAGTTTAATTCAATTTATTTTGTATTTAACTCCAACCAACTCATATTGTACTTAATTTTAATAATGTTATCTTTGGAAGATCTCATTGGGATTAATACATTATCCTGCAATTGATAAATTTCACTTAAATTCAAAGATTTCGTGCAGATATGCTTTTATTTTTAACGTGATTTCTTACCTAATGTTTGATTAGAAACATCTAGAATGCCTTTACCGGTTGTCAAAAAAGGGAGATAGCTTTTACCAATTTCTGTACATAATGGATAGAATTTGAAATTCGTACTTTTGTGGTTAATCTTTCCTAATTCACTGTAATCTAGTATTTTGTTTGTGGTACAATATAATATGTCACATAGTTTCAATAAAATAAGCCACGTTTAATTTGTATGATTGTTATACTGCCTATTTGGCTACTTGTTAATAAGTTATTGATTGCCTGTGAAAAGGTTAGCTATTAACGATTATAGGTGAAGATTTCACTGCAATACAAGCAAAAGCGAAATAAATTCAAGATTGGAGCTTGACTATATAATGAACGGTTACTATAACAGCATGACTTCCTACGAATTAACAACTTCAATTCTTCAAAGTTGTGTTGCCCTTCATTATTTCAATACTTTTCTAACCATGTCATTGTAGGTTTAAGTGAAGGTATAAGGTATTGATAAGTTTTATGGTATTTTATAAATTTTTAAAACTCATTTTATTTTATCTTTTTTAATTTTTAATAAATTAAGATAATAATGAAAAAAATATTAATTAAAATATCTTTTTTTTTTCTCCTTCTAATGAGTCTAAATGATACAAGTAAGAATACAAAAATAATATAATAATACATGATTATTTATAATATAAGTTTAATAAAAAAATGATACAATATATATTTAAAATTAGTTCTATTAGAATTATAATCTAAATAAAATAATATTTAAATAAAATGAAAAAAAATAAGATGAGACGGTTGTAGTCTCAATTAATACAATTATTTGTATTTGTTCTCAATAGCCTAAAAACTCTTCTTTCCTCTAGGATAGCCGTATTGGATGAAAAAATAACTCTTCAGTTTTTATAACAAAATTATTTAACTTATTTAACTTAATAATCATGTTAAGTTAAAAAAATAATATTATTATATAATATATAATATATATATATATATATATATATATATATATATATGTATCGCATGCAAAAAATATATACATAGCATACAAAAAATAATAAATAAAATTTAAAGTATGAATTAATAATGCTATAGAATTTACAAAAAAAAAAAATAAATACGAAAAAACTAAAAATCTATATATCTAGCCTGCCTCCATAAACTTTAAGTATTATATTTATTCCTTTAATTTATAAAATGTATTTTTAAGTCCTTTTATTTATAAAAAATATATTTTTAAATCTTTTTACTTTTAAAAAATGTATCAGACAAAAACAAAGATAAATTTTTATCAATTTTTTTGTTAAATTTAATAGAATAACATATATGTCACATATATGTTTGTATTTTTCAAAAGATATGTCATAAAAAATTAATATTTAAATTTAAACAAAATTTTCAATAAAATTTAAATAAAAAATTAATTTTCTAATATCTAAATTTAAAATTAGACAATAAAAAATATTTTAATTAAATATTAATCTTTTAAGGATACATCTATTTAAAATATAAACATATATGTTACACATGTGTTATTTCGTTAGATTTAATGAAAAATTTGATGAAAATTTAACTTTATCCTTACCTGTCACATTTTTCATAAGCAAAAAAAAAAAAAAATTAAAAATATTTTTTCTAATCTAGAGTACTAAATACCATATTTCACAAAAGCAAAAAAACTATACAACATTCTTTTTTCTATTGATAAATAATCTTTTAAGAATAAATTCTTGCATACAACATATTATTAAAATTTAGTACATATTTGATTCATGAAAGTAAAATTATTAATCAATTAAAAATAATAATTTTTGAATATAAGAAACTTGGAATAAGAATTATAACTCTTGTTAATTATTTAGTTATTATTACATAATGATACACGAATGTATAAAATTTTAATTCAAAGGACGAATAATAACTATTTTTCTCATATAGAGAATAATACGAATTTTTTATCTAGGAATAACAGGCATTTCTAAGGAATTCCAATTGATAGTCTTACATAGTGCAAACGATAAAAGAAATTATAATATTTATTCCTTCTGGCTTAATGTAATGGGTTCATCTTGAGTCTTTACTTTTATAAAAAAATTATAAGTATTAGATATGAAGACAAAATTAGCTATTATTATTAATAAATTATATGCGTTGTATTTAAAAAAAAAAAAAAAATTCTCACAATTACTTTAATATTTCAATTTTTAATTTAATATTATTCAACATTAATATATTATTTATATATACAATAACTTTAAGTTGAGATAATAGATAAGTGGACTAAATATCATTTTTAAAATAACTCACTTAGCATAGGTGGTCAAATTTAACAAAAATTACTTAAATTTGAGTTGGATTCAATTTTTTTACTAAAATTGTTTGACAAAAGATTTATTATAGTAAAATATTACCTTATTATGATAAGTCTTACTACAATAGTGATTGGACAATATTGCTTGCCATTACCTCCTCGTCCTGGGTCAATACCTTTCCACAAATTGACTCAAATTCAATATCTTTTTACAAAAATTACTCGAGTTAAAACTTACTAGTGTTATGGTAAGGTTAGTATGACTTGTCAATGCCTTCTTACGTTCGTCGAAAAGTTCGCCAGAAGTCAATAATTATCGTTGCTCCTTTCATAATTTTATTTTTGTTATATGTAAAAATAAATGCAGTAAAAGTTTGATCTTAAAATTATATATGTAATACATATAAAGATAATTTTAGTAGAAATTGCATTTAGTTATACAATTCCTACTAATTTGTTAAATAATTCGTATAAATGTCATATTATCATGCCATTTTGCCATATTATATGAACTTGAAATTTCACATCACATAAAATTATGAAATTATAATCTCACATAAATTTATCACATTATTACTAGCGGTGTCCAGAAACCATAGAAATCGAAACTTGTCTTTTTTATAATAACTTTAATGCATACAATATTATTCAATAATAAAAAAAAATGACTTTTAGAGTTGTTACTAAGTGGTTGCAAATAGTTTTTAAAATAACTCAAGTAGTATAGATGTTGTATTATCATGTCATTTTTTCATTATTTTATGAACTTGAAAGTTCATATCACATAAAATTATAAAATTATAAGAAAAATTATTAAAATTAACATCCTTAAAATTTATAATAATAAAAATAATATTTCAATAACATTCTATGACGTTCAACGTTGAACGGATCTAAACTACTACCATTCAATTTAAACAGTGTCAAATTAAAAGAGTATTAAAAAAAATGATATAATTTAATTATTAAAATTTATAATTTAAATTCAATATATACTATTTTTGTTATTATATATTTTAAAGATGTTTTTATTATGTTTTCTTATAATGTCACATAAATTTATCACGGTACTGTTAGTGGTGTCCAGAACCGCAAAAATCGAAACTATTATTTTCATTTTCTGTAGTTTTTTCTCACCATTTGGTGAGTTTTTTCTTCAATTTATACTTTTTAGTTGGCATATAATAGCAACTTCTCGTCTTTCTGTGCAATTTATTCAACTAAGGCTATGTCTGTTAAATCGTATGGTACAAAATCGTGTTTGTCATGGGTTTGGGGCATTTCTTTAATTATATAGTCATATTCTGATCTACACAAAAAGTCATTGAGAAATTACCAAAAATAGCATCCCTAAAAATTATAATTACAAAACTAGCACCTCTGTGTTCAATTAAAATTGAACGTTTAATATTGAACGTTCAATATTCAATTTGAACGTAAAATATTGAACGTTCAATATTAAATAGGTCTAATTGTCGTCATTCAATTCTAATTGAACGGATAATATTAAACGTTCAATATTGAACGAGTCTAAATTATCGTCGTTCAATTTTAATTGAACACAGGGGTGCTAGTTTTGTTATTATAATTTTTAGGGGGTGTTAGTTTTGTTATTTTTTCAAAGTCATTCTAAATGAATTAATTATAATCAATGGAAAAAATCTTACATTTAATGATCTCATATATTATATAATGGATTAAATTAATTTTGACAGTTTATTTTAATAAAAAAAATATTAAGTATACAAATAATATTAATAATTATAATTTATAAAAAATAAACAATATATTTCATTCAAAAATTTATGGTCAAAGGTGGGTTTTGAGCATAGAGGATAGTCCTCATCTAAATTTTAATGCCTTACTCATCTTCTTTCATTGCAAGTAGGGTGTCTAAAAAACCATACAAATAGATAGTAGTAGGCATTTTTTTTGAAATTCTATTGATGAACTTGAGCTTATATATTTTTATTTGAAATTGGTTGGTTAAAGTAGGTTCCAAAAAATTATAAAACTGACAAAATCAATTCGATCATAAGTTATAAAAAAATGAAACTGACACAATACATTTTAAAATATACTAATTTTTTAAAAAATATATTTTAAATTATATTACAGTATATATTTTATAAAAATATTTTATTAATTATATTATATAATATATTGATTTCTAAAATACCTAAGCCTAATTTATTATCTTTGTTGATGCCTTAAGACTCTTCACAATATTAATTATGGGTCTTAGTTTTTGATAAAATTATAATGTTATGGTTATTTAATTAAGCATTTTTGTGACAAAAATATTATTTGTGACTTTTTTTTTGTTTTTTATTTTAATTATATAAATTAATTGTCTAAAATTAAATTGTTTCATTACTTTATTTTTTTTTTAATTAACGTTTTGTTAAGTATATAAATTGTGTGAATTATACTTGAAGTATATTTGATGGTGTGAGAAAGTTCGTTGTTTGTTTCACTCCTTTAAGAAGATCTAAGAACATGATTCTTTTATTAAACAATGTTGTTTTATTTTCTCAATGTTGTTATTTTAATAGCTACTTTAGGTTGCTCTATTTTTAATTTCTTTATTTTTTCTACAATTATTTTGTAGAAATTTTTTAATAATTAATATTAAAAACAACAATAATTTTATATTTACATGGTACTTGAAGTATTAACAATTTTATGTGTATTAACAACAATCAAATCGTTTTAATTAATTTAATTAAAAAATATATATAAGTAAAATATATGCAATAACCCTCTCTACCAAACTTCGATACTCTAACCTTTTACTTAGTTCTAAATTTTATATATTTGTTATATACGTAATTGTTCTTTAAAATAATACAAACATTTGTGAGGCATGGGATTTCATCTTTGTAAAAAATACCAGTTTTTTTAAGTAATTAAATATATATTTTAAATAATTATTACATAATCGGTCTAAAATTGTTAATCAGATTAAATTATACAGTTCAATCAGGCTGATTTGAAACGGCTTCTATTAACTAAATGGTCTGGAATCATAAATATCCCTAAATGCAAGTAAACCAAAAATCTCTGCAATATTATTTGATTTCTTTCTTTGTTACGAGCACTTCGACTCAAACTACATACTTAAAACAAATTTTGTGATTCCAAAAAGGCTGAAGGACATGATTTTTTATTTTTTATTTTTTTTCTTTTTATAGAAAATCATGGTTGATTCCGAAAAGTAATTGTCCTTTGCAATAAATTAGAGTCAGTAGGTTTTGAAATCTTTTGAAAACTTGTGTTGTTATCATAGTTAGCAGGGACGAATATTATTTGAATAAATGTAGGTACAGATGTATTATATTTATTTTTATATAAAAATATTTTAAAATTTTGGTATAAAATATCGGCACATAAAAATATATAAATACGAGTATTATTCATTTAATTTTAAAAAATATGTTATAAAAAATGTGGTAATAATTGTCATATATATTTTAATAAAAATATTATAAATTTTTTTTATAATAATATAAAATATCAATAATTTATTTAATATAAATAATTTATATTTAAAAATAAATTAGTTGTTAACATCAAAATTAGTTTCTTTTTAGTTTTGTCTATCTAATGATGAAAAATAAGACTACTCTTAGCTCATTTCAAGTAGCAAGTTTGATATTAAAAATTCATCTTTAATCTCTTTATTTTCATATATATATTTTATTATTGAAAAGTTAATCTATATATGTAGATGTAATTTTTGCGAATATTTTATGATATATTTGTATGAATTGAAAAAAAAATTATTAATATTTAAATAAACTATAAAAATTATAATTTAAATATAATTGATTATTATTTATATTATTGATACTAATAATAAAACTTATTTTTTTAAAAAATATTTTTCATTTAATACTATACGGAAAAATTATTATTCAAGTATAATATTTTTCAACTCAAAAGTATAAATATTTTTCTATAGGTTTGAAAATTATTCTAAAAACGAAAATATTTTTCATTAATTCGTACGGATATAATATGAGTATAATAAGCAAACTAGGATTGTTATTCAACGACTGTAATAAAATATTCTTTTATTTTTGTTTAATTTGTTATTAATTCATTCTCTTATCGTTTCTGGTTGGCGTTCTTTGCCAAATTTTCTCCTTTAAAAATTTTTAAAAAATTAATTTTAATAATATTTTCGTTGTGAGACAATTTTTTAATAATATATAATTAATTAAACATAATCAATCATTTGATATAAAAAATATAAATATTAATTATTTCATGTCTTTTACTTCTTTACTCGAGGTCACAATTATATATCTAATATCTCAGTAGATAGTTGTATTACTTGTTTCTGTAATGGTTTAAATCTAAAGCAGTTCAATCCTATACAATTCGGTACGATCACATTTATATCGTACAGTTTTAGTACTAAATAATAGGGTTATCAATCGTGTCGTGTTAGTCGTATTGTATCGTATTTGTTAGTATTATTCATGTCATATTTTCGTGTTTGTTGACACATTAAAAAATTTACTTGAATTTTTTTTTGTGTTACTTATTTATAATAGTAAGAAATAACAAAACCTTTAAGAACATAAAAAAAAATTCTTGATCAATTCTTACTAAAAAAAATTCGTGTCGTTTCGTATTCAGATCGTACTATTATATCGTGTCAAAAATTACCACCCCTACCAAATAAGCCCTAATAATTGATAGTCAAGACTAACAATAATGAAATTATTCAAATGATCATAGCTGATCAAATTATGCTTCTAAGGTATAGTTTCGCATTAATCTTTGAATATTTATTAGTTATAAAGGTCAAAAAAGTTGTATAAAAAGAATCATATTTAATTTAACTTTTTTTAAAATTGATTTTTTTTATATATAATTTTTTTTTTTAAATAATTAGTTGTTTGAGGTGCCTTCAAATCACTTATAATATTGTTATTTTTAGTGCATCATTATTAATTCGTTTTCTTTTCTTGATTAGGAAGATCTGATGCCACTATCTCGCTTGGTTAAATTGGATTTTCTTTTTGATAGAATAACAAAATTAACGAATTTTTAAAATTTTTAATAACAAAATTAACACTTTTTTATATTTTTACAATTAAAAAAATGACTAATATGTTATTTTTCTTTGAACATTCATCCAATTAGAATTGAATGGTGATAATTTAGACACGTTTAATATTAAAAGTTCAATATTTTACATTTAAATTAAACATTGAACGTTCAATATTATTAAGGTGTTAGTTTTATTACCATAAATTTTAAGAGTGTTATTTTTAATAATTTTTCTTTTTTGACTTGTGGTAAGTACAGCCAAAATACTGCTAATGTTTATAAACTTTCTTAAAATAACTTATTTTAATAAAAAGTTAAAGCAGAAAAACACAAAAGAAAAAAAAGAAGATGAATAATTCATTATGTATATCATTTCTGTTAAAGATAAAATTACAATGAAAATAGTGTGCACTAGCAATCTATATATAGACTTTTACAAGAGTAAGTAGGTTATTGAAAAGGTACAGAGTTCGTGAGCAATACTATTCTGATTTACAATTCCTTGCTCTAACTAATTTGTTGAGCTGATGTTTTGTCGGATAGAAACGTGTCTTTTAAATGCTTGTTTTTTATTCCTTTACAATGTTTTCTTAGAATTTTGATGAATAAACTATGTTTTTTTTAGTTCATTATTATTATGGCCAGTGATGACAACTTCGATACAAAGCTGAATTGCAAGATATAAACTTGCATTTGGTGTTGAAAATCAAGAACTAGTACGATCTGAGGCTATTGAATATTCATAACTTGAAATGGGTTTGTAACTCTTTGTGAATCACTTAAAAGGCGGTTTAAATTGGTTTTAAAATTATAGGGGTGTATTCTACTCAATCTTAATGATTTTTTTTTTTTAAATTTAAAAAAAATTGAGGGGTAATTAATTATGATTTTAAAGAAGTTTTAAAAAATTTACATGTAGCTAATAACGATTTTGTAAAAAAAAAAAAAAAAAATTGATCAATTTTTATGAATTTTTAATAATTTTTTAGTTAAAATTATATGTAAAAGATTTTTATTTATTATTTTCTTCGTCTCTAAATTTTTTACAAATTTATAAAAATTTCATTACAATTTAAAACACTCTATTAAAATTTACAAAATTTTTAAAGTTTATATATTTTTTTTTTTGTTCAAAAAAGGCTTCACCAAAGTTTAAAAAATGAGCTATTATCAGGGGCGGAGCATCATGGGACTGGACGGGATTACAATTTCGATCAATTTTTTTTACAAAAAATTAATTATATATATATTTTTAGAATTAAATAAATATTTTATTTGTAGTAATATATTGTGTCTAATTTTTATGTACATATTTTGACATATATTAACAATATTTAACAAATAAGTGAATAAAAATGACATAAATTGTAAATGAAGTGATTAAATATATACTTTTTTTATGTATTTGGTAACTATTAATAACATAAATAAAATTGTAGTCATATATTATGTAAAAATTCTTCTTAAATGTGATAATAAAAAAAATTAATATTTAACTTTACACTCAACATTATAAAAATAAAATTAAAAAATAAGTATATGATATGCTTCATATTAAAGATTTTATGTTTATGTTTATTATATTTTATTTTAACATAAATTTTAATTTTATCTAATATTATATTATTTGACATTTTATTTTAATAATATTTTGAAATTTATTTGAAATTATTTTATATAAAAATTTTATTATTTTTTATTATTATTAGTCAGCCTCATATTATTCATAAATATTTTTTTTAAATATAATTATAAGTTTAAAATTCTAAATCAATTTTACTTTTTACATTCTAAATCAAATTTTAAATCATATATCTATTTGTCTAAATTTTTTAGTTAATAAATTTATTTTATTTATGAATGACAATAATACTTATTAACTTGTTATATTTTTATTTAATTTTATTTATAAGTTAATTATAATATGTTAACTATATATTTTTTAGTGTTATCTCTATGTCTTTATTATAATATGACATAAAAAATTTAGCATTAAATTGAGTATAATCTACTATAATTTTTATTAATTTTTTATTATGTATAAAAAAAATTAACCTTCAACTCTCCTTTTTTTTTTTTTTTTTTTTTTCTGAATCTACCCGTACACTCTCATATTATTATGATTTATTTGCTATGCCTATGGGTGAGCCTTATCTTTAAGAATTTGTGTGGTTATATGAGATTCATGTGTAGGTTTCAAGCCATTATGAACTTTGTATAATTATTTGGTGATTTTATCACCTTGTAAAATTTATAATTATTTTTTAAATTAAATACACCTTTTTGTGACTGCTGTGGATGATGAGAATGCTTTATTACACAGTTATCCCTGTCTGACTTGTGGATGATGACAATTTGTATTCTGACTCAACTCTTAATATTTACAAATAATAGAATAAGAAATCAATATAATTAATAAAATATATATTTAAAAAATAATTAATACTATTTTGAAATTAATATCAAAATAAAAATAAAACTATTAATGAGATTTATACTATCGAAATATTCTTCTATTTTGAACTGTCGAATGGATTATGGTATTTTTAGACTACTTTAATTTTTTGATTTAGTACTATAAATAATTTTTATTTTTAATTATGATTATTTTTAAATATTTAAATTTTAGTTATTAGTACTTTTATGTTTAAGTTATATATATTTTTTAATTTATTATAAATTTTAAAATATTAGTTTTAAAAGGGTATTTTTGTCTTTTTACATTTAAAATATTTTTTATTACTTTTTTTTACTAATGATTTTCTTTTAATTATGTTAAGAAGTTATTTATGTTATTTTTTTTAATTATAATTCAAGCTATACTATGGAGTTTATATCTAGTAAAGATTGATACATAATTTATTTTAAATTTTAAATTATAAAAATTGATATTTTTATGATTCAATATTATTATTCTAGTTGATATATTGTACATTTTTATGTTTAACGAATTAAGAAAATTTTGTTTGTTTCTCAAGCATTTTAGTTTAACATAAAAGATTTAGACATAAGACACAAAAAATCCTCATATGTCCTAAAATAATTTCAACAATTAAAAAAAGATAATTTATAATTAAAAAAAATCTAACTATAAATAACTTAAAAAAATCTAAAATAATTTAAAGAATTAAAAGAAGATTATTTATAAAAATAAAAAAAATAAATAAATTAATAAAAAATTTAATTAAAAAATTTAATAAAATTTATAATTAATCAAATTAAATAAACATATTTATTGGTAAATATTTTTAAAAAATAAATAAAATTAATTATAAATTATAATATTTATATTATTAATTAATATTTTATCGGTAGTATGTATTGTGTCTCGATATCAAGATTTTTAAAACACGAACATTGTCAAAATATTGTTTACAATGCGGATGATATTTCATCCTTAATTATAATTACAATCAGGCTACGATCTTCTCCGTAAGGTAGAGTCTATTATTGATCTTATTATGGTTTGTTGTTCAATGGAGGCGATCGAATTTGTGGACCTAACTGAGGACTTGGCGTTTGTTAGGTGATTGATTTATGAGTAGCACAGTACGATATTCAATATCGGATATTGACAAATTGTATGAATGCATTGAGGAATTCTTGTAGCGAAATAATTACAAGACGAGAGAGTTTTATATATTTAGAAAATTATATAAAATAATACACTTTTACATTTTTTAAATGTTATTTTTACTATTATATCATAGTTCTCTTTATTTAAAGATCAATTTGTTCTCCTTTTATTACAAGAAAGTACTCTAATAATTAAATGTAAAAATTAATCCCGTTACAGAAAATTCATTTTATGGATAAAACTCTTATTGGTAATGTTCAACAAGAGAGAAAAAAAAATTAAATATAATGGATCAAAATTATTTTCATAACCTTAAAAGATATTAGTTTTCAAATCACGCCACAATAACACGAACATGACATAATTATTACTCATAAACAATTAATCTATCCTTTTTAAAGAAATGGAACCAAATTGATCTTGAAAAGGAAAATAAAAAATGACTAAACGCTTCCAACCTCTTGGTATTATGTTTTTATGTTTTTTTTTTTTCTATATGAAGGGGAAAACAAAATTGACATTGCCCAGTAAACACCGTAGTCCCAAGGCAAAGTTATTGAAACTTCAACTTTCCAGAAGATTAGATTCGAATACTATCCTTGAGTCAATGACTCAAAGCATTTTACCCATTTATTGGGGGACTCACTCCAAACATTTATGTAACATGTTGGAAAAATCATGTGGGTCAAAAATTACACGTTGATGGAGTGAGTCCCCCAATAAAAAAAATAGAATTACTCTAAAAAAATCAGGATAAATATCATTTTCAATGCAATGTTAGGGTGTGCAACATTACATAATTATAAAAAAAAATAAATCACTTCTCCAATTTTCAAAACTATTACACCACATGGCACATAATGGTGTGTGCTATGCATTCCTCATCATCATATTCTTTAGGGAAACTACTTTTAAAATAATGTAGGAAAATGTAATGCAAGTAGGTAACAATATCATAAAAAATAGTCATGCCATGTATCAAAAAAGGTGCAAGTTAAACAAAGAAAACCATGGTTGTTTTTAGCTTAGAAGTACCTGGCTAGCCATGCCATTAACTCAAATACTTAAAATTCATGCAATTATACACGAGTTACAGACTGAGCAAGCACTTTACATAAGGTTCTTTTTAGCATGAAAATGGCATCCCAATTCCAATACCAAAAAAAGTGAAAAAGCTTGTGTTCTAGCGAGTGTTTTCGGTTGGATTACCACATTGATCATTGACAACCAACCATCAATGGACTAGGACACAAGTGATAGAGCTAAAAAGACCTGGAAGTACTTAATACTAAAGATAACTTAGTACGGTGGTACATCACTGAATGACACTTCCATCTTGGCTATTCTTCCTTATTAAAACTGGTTAACAAAAATTTACAGTCCATACCTGGTTACGTCTACGAGCTTTTGGCTTTCCTTTCTGCTCTCTACCCATTTTAAAGTTTGTTGATCTACTTGATCGTGATGTAGCGGTTTGTACCATGCTTGGCCCAATGGTCCTTCAGATCAACTGGATTTGAAAGATCATGCCCCTCTGCTGCAAGTCTGCTCAACAGCTTGTTGAAAGCACTTCCACTCATTTTTCGTCCACCAACTCGGGCATGTCGTTTGTTTGGCACAGCTGGTAGTGGATACATTGACAACACAGTTGTACAACATGAAGACTGCCAACCTCCATTCCCCCATTTGTAGCACTGTCTCAGGACTCCGGTGCAGGAGCATACTGGTGGTGGCATGGTCGACTCATCATACACGACATGGTTCAACCCCAGGTCCTGACCCTTCCAATCAGACTTGGACACAACCAAATGCTTGTTGACGTCATCACTTCCACCAGCTATCATATCCTGTTCACTCTTCCACTCCGGTGATTTGCCAAATGTCATCTTATTCAAGTCATCATTCTCTATTTTGACCTTTTTCGGAGGTTTTGATGCTTTCTTACTTGATGACATTGGCTTGTCCTCCTTTGTTCGTTTTCCCCGCCGTGACTTTGTAGCCTCTGCAGCATCTGGTGATATTGGGAGTGAATTAGTTGGGTGCATTTCCCTTGTACCATAAGAAGCTTCATTCATGTGTTGTAGATGATGTACATGTGTTTGAGGGTGGTGCATATGCTTCACCCCACGTGAAATTTGGCATCCTGGTGGGCAAGAAGAAGACATATTACCATTGTTCATGGAGTTCTCCCGAAACTGCAGAGTTGCAATAGCATTATCTCGTTCCATGATAGCATTGTTTCGTTCTGCAATTGCTGCATCTCGCTGCAGGCATGCCATGTCTCTTTCAGCAAGGGCAGACTTTTTCTCAGAAAGGGCCAAATTTCTTTCTTGAATAGCAGCATCTCTTTCGGCCATTATTGCCATTATCTGTTTCATTGATGGCTGGTGTTGCATCAACCACTGCAACAACAATATTACAAAGATATATCATAAGCCATAGCCTTTTGAATAATATATATGTGCATGCGTGTGTCTGCAGACCATAGCAAAATTATCAATGATAAATAATACATGAGCATTAATTTGCTAATGACACATATTTGCAAACATGTTTGCACCAACACCAATCATGGTGTGTCATGTGTCCGCAAATGTACGTGAATTTAACATTTCTCTTAATATGTTATATCATGTTTCAGTATCTTTTAAATGTTAGCTTCTGTTACCTGGCCCTGAGCTGTTTTGTACTGATCACCCTTGTGTCTTCCATTTTCACGATGCCCACTATCATCCATTTGAGACCCAGAAATGCAGCAATTGCAGACAATAGTTGCAAACTTCCTCTAGACTTGCTACCTAGACTAAAAATCCTGTACTAATAACTGTTCAGACTTTTATTTTATGACATATAGTTAAAAGAAAAGGTAGTAAGATGGTGGAAATTTTTTTTACTATTAATCATGGCACTCAATGAACAGCCATATTTTTCCTTACAAATATTGTTGCTGTTCTTTAGCCATTGGATTAAGTTCTTCATAATAGCTGAAAATATACCTCATCCCAATATATCCATCCTCTCTCAGGTCTCTTATTTCGTATCTCTTGTCCTCTATTTTACTGCACAACTAATGTTATTCTCCCTCTTCTATCCTCAATCCACATTTTTTTTTTATGCAACAAAATAACGTTTTACATCCCCCAACAAAAAAGTAATCTTCATAGAAAAAAAAAAAAAGAAACTATAAAGATAAGATAGGCCTTAGAAAGAAGAGAGAGGAGAGAGGAGAGAGGAGAGAGGAGAGAGGAGAGAGAAATATAACACAATTCACGAAGTACATTTAAGTTTGAGAATGGAAAATTATGATGAGTTTCAATCCAGTCTCTAACAAATAGAAAAAAGTAAGTTTGTGGCTACTCATCCTGCCTTGTTAACTATTTGAGAAATAATATATCAGAAATAAGATCAAAAGTTATAATATTAGCCAATCGATAAAAAGTATATATTGGTGTGTGCCATGGAGTCATAAGATTATAAGTTATAACATTACCATGGGTGGGAAGACTTCAAAAGTAGCAGTCATTCTTTTGGTTACAAACTCTGCACATCAAAATATTAAACATGAACCAATAAATGATAAAATAAAAAAATATATATATAAATATATCAACTAGAAGAAATATTCTATAAATATTATATGATCAAAAAAAAAAAAAAACGAAAAAATAATATATATATATATATATATATATATCAACCAAGATTGCTAGTCCCCCTAACCCTAATCACAGATAAGGAATCAGCCGGGGAAGTTATTTGATTTTCGCACATGAAGCTGCATGCATAAGATGAGATGACATGAGTATATTAAATCTGCTTTTAGGAACTACAAAGGCATAAGAGTTCCTAAGAGTAAAAGACTAAATATGCTGGATATAACTTAAGATTAAGGATATAAGAAAGATACAGAGATCGACAAAATTAAGGATTAAAGTTGTATTGTACTGATAAGTCAAAATAGAGTCAAAAAACAGTTATAATTTGCATTAGGAGTAAGGAGAAATATATTGAATTTAGCAACCACAATAATAAAATAAAAATAAACAGAGGATAAATCTATTCTACACCTATAAAATATATATCCAAGTCTAAGAATACTACAATATCCACATCCTTGATAGCATTTCATTCTATAAATAACAAAGCATCTGGAACAGATTTTTCCATCAATTGGTAATAGCAATGCACATAAGTGTGAAGATATGTAGAATTGTATTATTTCTGGAATATAAAACAAAATAAGAATGAAATAACAACTGCAAGATTTCAACAAATATCAACTACAACGTATCTTAATTTTTCACTCTCGGCTTTATACCATATTTGACCAAAAAGAAAATATAATTGACAACATTTTTATGATATTTGTCATCAAAGCATTCATATAGCTTCACTTGTGCAATGCAGCATGAGAGCTAGAGCATTGGCAACATTAGTCATAGTGCAAACAGAACAAACAAAATTGTTAGCTCTTGGCCTCTTGCCACATAAAGCACTTTCACTAGAAGATGGTAAAATTAAACTCACAGCTGGGGACTAAAGTCACTCTTCCTATTTCAATATCACAAATGCCTTGGAAGAAAAACATTTATTAAATAAATTTTGTTTTCTTTCTTTTCTGGCAAAGAACAATCAGCTCAAGCCACAAAACCAACTAAACTGATACAAATACAGATCAGTGCTCGAGATTCCAACAATAATTAATAGTACTGAAAAATATCTCTTAAGCTTAATCAAGCAAAAGAGCTCAAGCTTTGAAGTATGTCGGGAGGTCAAAGTTTATCGTTCTGCTTAAGATGACAACTAAAGTTCAACAATAACAGTTCAAATCAACCAATTTACATTTCTTCTTAAAAAAAAATAAACTTTAAAATTCAAAAACCAAAAGCCCTAAATTCCATCCAATCAAGCTCATTTCAACAGCAAAAACAGTTCTAAAAAAAACAAAAGAAAACAAAATTATGAACAAATTTAGCAACAAAAAAAATATAAGCAGAAGTCACACCAAATCACTCAACAAGTATAAGAAAAAAACCAAATTAAAGTTTCAGCAAGTAAAACCTAGTTACATAGGCCAAAAAAAAAAGGTAAAAACTTGGTCCATAGCTCTAGTAGGTAGAGAAAGATGATGTTAAGCAAAAAAAAAAAAAAATTTAAAAACGTGAAGAACAAAAAAGAAAATCGCCGAGCTAAAATCAAAATCATACCAGAGAAAGTAAAGAGCAAGAGAGAAACGTACTGAGAACCCTAATCTTGAAATACGAGAGTACCTGAAGAAGCTGAGAAAGAATTTTCGACTTTTTTTTGGTTTTTTTTTTTTTTTGAGCAATGGGAGGTGGGTTGGGTACTTGGGGTGTGTTGTGTGGGGTTTTACCTGTCTTTGTCTGTATTTTGTAATTTGTACTGTAATTTTTTCTTATGTCGTATACTCGTATTGTTCCAATATTTTTCTATTATGTTAATAAGAAATGTTAATGACGTGTCCCTATATTCTTTCAAAATAGTTCATTAATTGATTAATCGGAGAAAATAGTCTTTTATTTCTCGTAAATTAATTTCATATTGATTTTTTTAAAAATTGAATATCTATAAGTTACCGCTCAGGATGATCAGGTGCATAGCGCATTTGTGACGAAGCGACGTCGTGTTATTCCGATTAAGCCGTCATTTATTACATGTACATGGATTTTCGTGCCAAACTGGTTTTTCAGTTTTTTTTTTTTTCAATTGATGAACTATTTCACTTTTGCTCGTCGAGTTATGCTCTTTTAGATTTTAGTCTTTTTCCTTCTTAAAATATAGAAAGTCTTATACTTCCCGTTTCGCACGTGTCATGTGGTGTTTTACAACGACTTGTTATTTATCACTAGTAGTACTAGTAAGTGAGATGATATTTTCAATAATTAAATAATTTGCTTTATTAATAAATAGTCGTATGTAATACCACATTATTATCACTTAAAAGAAGTAATAAATAATAGATGATGATATTCTTGTAATAAAATGTATTTTTTATATAATAATAAATTATTAATGACCACTTTATTAAATATCAATTATATTAAAATATAATTAATAATAAAAATAAAATAGATATTTTATATATTTTTATTGTAACAATAACAAAAAATATTTATAACAATATCATTACTCTATATAATTTCTCAAAAAATTAGTCACTAATTTTATATTTTTTAATATGCGTCAACAATACTAAAAATATATATATTAAATTATACAAATAAATCTTAATTTTTTTTACATTTTACACTTTGATTTATTACTTTTTTCTTTATGAATTTATTCATTTATTTTTTAATTTTCATGTTTAGTTTTATTTATTTTTTTGCTACATTTTTTTTTATTGAAAAAGTCTCCTCTCAGTTTAGGGAGGATAGAGCTGTTACTATACACTACCATGCCACTAAGAATCATCGACATTTTTGTTTTGATACCAATCAGGGGCGGGTCAAAGGATGCTGGGGAACTAAAATCTGACGACAGGGTATGGGAGGAATCGTTGTCCGAGTGTCTCATATGTACAACTCTTAACATCCTAAAAATTCGAACCCGCGCCCTATTGAATAAGGATAGGGACCCAATGCCTTAACTCTGATGCCCAAACCACTGAGCTACTGCCTGATCGGTATTTTTTTTGCTACATTTTAATCCCTTTATTTTTAAAATTTAATCCACTTGCTTTTATAAATTTGAAACTTATTTTTCAAATTAGTCTTAATATTTAGACTAAATGTATGAAACTTATAAAGTAAAAAGATCAAATTGTGAGGAAAAAAAAAAAGATCGTAAAAGTTAAAAATAAGGAGCTAAACTATAAAATAAATAATAATAATAATAATAAGTTAAAAAGAAAAGTGTAAAATATATAAAAGTATAAAAATCATTAAATTTCATTTTACTAATTCTTCATTTCTTTGAGTTCATAACGAACTATTGATGAACTACACATAAATTTATGCAACATTTAAAATTAGGTTGGGCATGAACAATTATGAGACACTAATTACAGGATTCTTTTATATATTATGTTAATAATTATTGAATCTGATTTATATTTCAATCGTATTCTTTAGCATATTAACACCGCATATTACTAGAAAATTATGTAAGAAAGAATGATACAATTGGTATCAACTCCAATACTTAAGTCAATTTATTGATAGAATATTAAGTTCATAGAGATTTTGAAAATCTTTTCAAGTTGTGATAATATATGTATAAGTTTATGATGGATGACATTCTAGTAAATAATTTATATTAATTAATATTTAAATTATTTAATAATAATTAAAATATTTATGTAAATAATATAAATTATTTAATAAAAATTTACTTGATGTAATTATTGTGTCATTTAACTTTGTTAATTATTAACGTGAATTAAGCAAATGGCCTCATGCATATTGCTTATTTTATTACCCAACAATAATTTTATTAAAATTTTAATATTTAATAGTTTAAAATATAAATATTAAAATATTGATTAAAAATACAAGCGCATATGGGTACAGATTTATATTTCAGTTACTTTAAATATTAATTAAGGTAAAAATATTTTATAAGAATAAATAATATTTTAACTATAAAAAAATTTATTATTAATTATTATTCATTAAAATTAATAAATTTAAGATGTTAATAAATTTATTTTAAGGACATTATAAAATATTTTTATATAATTTACATAGTTAAAAAATTAAAATTTGAATTTGAATTGCGAAAATTTCAAAATATGAACTTGAATTCATTTGCTTTAGAAGAAGTAGTGTCGCCTTTTATCGTCTAAACTAATTATATATCGTTTAAATATTAAGTATATTTTTCTAAAGTCAACTAATTTAATGATAATTTAATAAATTTTGTATTATTTATCATTTTAACAAGTAAAAATTTATTAAATTTACATGAATGAAATATATATATATATATATATATATATATAATTTAAATTAATAGTGTAAATGATATTATATTTTTAAATTTAAATTTAATAAATAATTTATAAAATTAAAAATAAAATAAAAGTAAATAACAATATATATTTATCTTTAAATTAACTTAAATCAGTAGTTAAAAAAGAATTTCAAAAAAAATTATATAATTTATTTGTATGGGGAATAAATTATAATGTTTAGCACGTGTTTTAAATTTTTTTATTATAAATATAAATTTATTAATATTTGCATAAAAAATAACATTATAAAGATAAGTATAATTTTAATTATAAAGTAATTAATGTTTATGTAATATTAAAAGTAAACTTAATAAAAAATAAAATTATTATATAATGTAATCATTATAATTAAACAAATAAAATTAATGATAATGATAATTTTTGTAATTAAATTTGAATAAATTTTTTATTTTCTCCTTTAATTATAATATCATCATTATTTTAAAAATAAATATGCATTTTAGCTTATCTAGGATTTCTAATATGAAAAATTAAACTATAAATAAATAAATAAATGTATAGTTTTATCTTTAATCTTTCAATTTTATTTTTCTTTATTTGATTAAGTTTTTTTTTTTAGCCTGTTATTTTAAGGGGGAAATTTTTAATTTAAACATATATTGTGTATTTTTAAGTTATGTAACATTCTTTTGAAAAAAAATAAACAAAAAATAATTCTTATAATATTTTATATTAAATAAATAAAATTAATAACAATCAAAGTTTTCGTAATTAAATTTTAACTATTTTTGTCAAAAAATTTTATTAATTATGAGTGATGTCATTATTTTAAAAAATGTATTTATTTTAATTTATTTATTACTTCTAGTATATAAATTAAACCATAAAAAATATTATAACCTGATCTTTTATCTTTTAAATATTTTTCTTTTTTATTTATTTGGGTCATTTTTATTTTTTATTTGTAATTATCGTTAAGTATATATATAAAATACATTAAAGTAAAACTTTTAGGATAAAATTTATTTTTTTAACCCAATATTCTAATATAAAAATTAAAAAAAATTAATATTTCAAATGTATAATTATACGTTTTAGGTGATCTTATTATTATTATTTAAAAGTGTGAAGGGATTAGCAAAACAAATTTCAAATTTGTCCAACTTATTTTGCATATATGATAATATAATCTCTTTTTTTTCTAAATTAAAGCTTAGTTAATGTTGTTCTAAAAATAATCTTAATTTTTATGTATGTGTTTCATTCTTATAATTAAATTTGCACAAAGCCACAAAGATAAACTATATATCTTTATGGTTTGTTTTATGAATTTATATTGTATTTTGTATTCTAAATTTATCTTTGAATAAAAAATTCCTAATACTATAATATTAATCTTTATTTAATAAGAGAATTTGATTCTTTTAATACTTTTTAGCTACAATCACAATTCACCTTGTATATTAATTGTTCGATGCTTTATCACCAATATTGAGACTTTAATATGTTCTTAGGTTTGTTTTATAATATTTATAGTTTATATTATATTTAAAATCAATTTAGCTTTTTCTTAATTGAATTACAATCTTAGTTCTAACTTTAAGACTCGTAAAGTTAGTTGCAATAAAATAATTAGATATAGAATTTGTAATAGGAATTTAAAAATAAAAAATTGTGCAAAAATGATATTTTCGAGGTTTCAATTCAAATATTTTTTAAAATTACTTTCTTTTTACTATAAAAATCTTTCAAAATTATCATATTATCTGTTTTAAAGCAAAATGATTGATTCTTATTAAATTAATATTTCAGCATAATAAAATAAATGATTCTCATTATTTTTGAGTTGATTTTGCGGGAGAGTCAACGAAGTTATGAATGCATAATATATGTATGTAAAAGAAGTCTCAATAAAAATATAAAAACAATGCAGGTAGATTTCTCAATCTTTATAATTAGTATTAATTTTTTTTAGAATAATTACATCTTACACACCAAATTTAGATTAGTAAAGCATTAGCTTTGTAATTAAATACAAATTTCAAATTTCACTCCAGAAAACTTATCTAATTATGAAAAGTTTGATTTCTCTAACAAAGGAGATAAAAAAATTCTATATTTCTTTAACTCTTTTATTTTTGGATTAAAAATAATAACATTTAAATTAAAATTAATGTTTATTTTGTATTTTGTAATTACATTAATATGTATTAGCTTTGAATACATATACAAATTTTGTTGTTATTATTATTATGATTATTTATAATTAATTTCAGCATGTTTTAAAAAAGAACAAATTTTTTTCTTTCAAATTTGATAAATACAATAGTTTTTTTTTTTTTTCATTTTAGTTAAAATTATTAAATAAATAGTGAAATTTATTTGAAAAATAATCTTTCAAATCGTAATAATATTTTTGTATTTAAAATAGACAAGATGAAATCTACACATATAATAAATAATAAAAAAATATTTTTCTTTGAGAACTTTTTTTTTTTTTTAAGGATATAAAGAAAATGGTGATATTATAGGACATCAATGTATTTAAGAAATATATTAACATCAATGTAGCATTATTGATCTATATCCAATATATTTAAGAAATAATTATATCTTGAAGAAAATTATTTTCTAAAAACTTAGACCTTGTTTTTCTTATATTTTAATTTATTTGGGTAGAACTAATTGATAAAATCTATTATGAAATTTTTGTCAATTAAAAATTTCTCCAATATATTAAAATTAAAATATATTTGAAAACAATTCTACGAATACACATACCTAATTAAGAGACAAAAAAAAATATTAATTTCTATTTTAAATTAAATAAAATTAACAATTTATTAATTTATGTGCAAAGTATTTGTTCATAACTAGAAAAAAATAAAAGAAAGTTGTTAATAAAATTCTTACGATTTTATCTTTATAATAACATAATATAATTATTAAATAAAAAAATTAAATCAAATTTATAAATATGTATTTTAGGTTACATACAACTTCTTGTAAATAAAAGTAAATTGTAGATATAATTCTTAAGATCTTATCTTTATAATAATATAATGTAATTATTATCATTTATTATTAAATAAATAAAATTATTAATAATGATAATTTTGTAATTAAATCAAAAATTTAAAGATAAAATCGTACAAAGTAACAAATAACATGTATGCAAATATATGTAATAATACATACATATATATACATACATATATATACATATATATACATACATATATATATATACATATATACATATATATACATATATATATATATATATACATATATATATATATATATATATATATATATATATATATATATTTGCTATGTATTTTATTTCTATATATATATTTGTCTATATATATATATATATATATATATAT
Organism: Elaeagnus macrophylla; assembly: GCA_029378325.1. Taxonomy (NCBI): domain Eukaryota; kingdom Viridiplantae; phylum Streptophyta; class Magnoliopsida; order Rosales; family Elaeagnaceae; genus Elaeagnus; species Elaeagnus macrophylla. The sequence goes on along the minus strand of CM055649.1, from coordinate 9,959,288 downwards.
TTGCTATGTATCTTATTACTATATATATTTGCATATTTGTTATTTATTATTTTGAATGATTTTATCCTCAAATTTTATTTTAATTACAAAATTTTTATTATTAATATTAATTTTATTTATTTAATAATAATAATTACATTATCTTATTATAAGATAAAATCATAAAAAATTTATTTATTGTTTACTTTTTTTTATAACAAGTCCTAAATAAGCTAAAATACATATTAATTTTTTAAAAAATAATTATATTACTCTTAATTAAAGGAAAAATTAGACAATAATATTTAAATTTAATTACAAAAAATTTCATTATTATTAATTTTACTTAGATAATGACAAAGATTATTAGAATCATATACTTTTTTTACAAGTTCTAAAATACATAATATACGTTTGAATTTATTTTTATTTTTCTTATTTATTGTCATTGTCTTAATATAACCTTCTTGTTTTTTTTTACAAGAAGTCCTAAATAGCTAAAATACATATTTATTTTTAAAATAATTAAAATACTCATAATCAAAGAAAAAATTAGAAAAAAATTCAAATTTAATTAAAAAATTATCATTATTATTAATTTTACTTATTTAATGAAAAAGTTATAAAAATCATATTTATTTATTTTTTACTTTTTTTTTATAAAAAGTTCTACACAATATACATTTTTTAATTTTCTTACTTATTTTCATTATATAAATATATTTCAAAAAGTAATAAATAAGCTAAAATGCATTTTTATTTTTTAAAATAATTATAGTACTCATAATTAAAAAAAATGTTGGAAAAAATCGTTCAATACTAGTTAGAAAACTTATCATTATTACTAATTTTATTTATTTAATGATAATAATTATATTATTTTATAATTTAATTAATTTTTTATTATAAGAGTTCTTCACAAACATTAATTATTATTTTATATTAAAAAAGTTATTAAATGATATTTGAGGATAGGAGATCTGAACAAGGAATTTTATTTTTGTGAAGGCTGTTGGCAATTAATAACTTACATTTTAAAATTTCTAATGCAAATTTGTTATGTTCTATATAATTATTATTTTGCAATGGTTAATTTTTTTTTTTTTTTTTTTTTAAGTTTGAGCTTTTCACAATAAAGTTTAATGCCATTGTGCTTCATAAATATATTTTTTTTATAATTAAATAGTTATTAAATTTGTAATATTTTATTTAATAAAATGTTAATATATATATATATATATGAACACGACTTTAATTTTCCAAGTAATTTAAATTGTAAAATAATATTTTGATTAAAATATTTGCAAAAGAGAATCTATTAATATTTTAGTTTGGTTAATCAGTTGAATTTTTTCAATTAAATTGTAATAATGTATTTATTGAAACTATTTTTTTTTTTAGTTTATGTCAATTTTATATAATATATAAGCAACATAAGATATTTATTTCTTAAACTGTTGACATTTAAGGTAGTTAAGTCTCGTGATTACTTATAAACTTTATATTAGTATCATGTTTAAGCAATATGGGACAATACCTCTAACATCTCCTCAAAGTATGGGTCTTTGTATTTTGCAAATCCCATCACTTTGTATTTTTAACATATTTTATTATATTCTATTCTATTTAGATCACTTTATCTTTTTTTTTTCCTTTCTTTTACAAAGCCCATTCATTTTTTTTGTGAGGCGAGACCTAAAGTATTTAATCCATTGATCGACTGAAGTTCTAATACTATGTAAATTTTATATAGTGTAGCAACATAAAACATTCACTCCTTAAAAGGTTAACCTTTAAGATAACTAAGTCTCATAATTACTTATAAATTTTATTATGTTTAAATAATGTAGAATAATACTTTCAACAGTTTCATTTGAGAAATAAACATAATCGCCTAAGCTTCTATATTCTAATTAGTTTATTAATTTAACGTTTAGTTTTCTCCATATTGACGTCTCTTTGGTCTTTAACATTTATGCAGCATTGCTTCAGTTTATCTTTTAAAGTTAGGCCAAAAATTTTGGACTTCAAAGTGAATAAGAGTTATTATAACTTGTATCGTTTGCTTATACATTCCACATTTTTACTCGTATTTTCGATTCAATCTCCACTTTTAAATATAAAAATTATAATATTAGAAGTCATGTTTTCTTGTAAAATAGACTTTATTAATATTTCACGTACTTTATTTTTATGCTAACATATATAAAATTAATGAAGATAAATTATGTGTTTTAATTTGAAGGATGGTGAACTTAAGTCTAAGGAGAAATAAAATTTTGTTATTATTAAGTTCTACTTCTTTATGTGAGATGAATAAATGTTCATTTATTTATTCCAATAAATTATATTAAGTTTGACTACCGTATTGTTTTATGTTCGTGTTTATGTAATGTTAGTGTGTGAGTTCATGTAATAATGTATTAATGTTTGCCTGTTGGTGGCACAATAAAAAAATAAGATAATACTTTAAAATATATTATTTATAATAACATAAAATAATAAGATTTTTAAATTTAACAAATAATTAGTGATAAGTTATAGTCAATCGTGTTTTAACCGTATAATAATCATATTCATGTTACATTAATGTGTCGTGTCAAAACAAAGATACTAGGATTTGGACACATTCGATCAAGAGTAGAGTCACAATAAGCGAGGTCTATGATTCATTACACATGGTTGGAAAATATAAGAGTTGGGGTAGGACAATATGGGCCCCTTTCATACCATCCTCTTGATTCATATTATTTTAGCACAGGATACACACAATTGCCGGTCAAAAAAGAGAAGAATGGTATGAAAGGGATGGCAGAGGATACTTTTTTTTAATCTTTTTTTGAGTTGTCATTTTTCAGATAAACTTTTGGATTTATTATATTTATTTTTGGGCAGAAGGTCTCGTATTCACTCTTCCATCTTAGATTTATGGACTAATGCAGTGTAGTTGAATCTTAGATAACAACTTGACAATCTATAGAAAGCAGACATAATCTCAATTATCTAAGTGATTTGGACAATTATAAATAATATTATATTCGACAAGCATACTTCTTTGAGATATGCAATTACCATAGTTTGGTGCTTCATCCATGAGGCAAGCTTATCATTGTGTGGATTAATGCAAAACATAATGGAATACCTTGTAGTCCTCTGAAGATTATGAGTACCAAGAATTTCATGAAGAGTTTCACAAATTATAGAGATTATTTAAAGACCACTACCATCAGTGTAAATAAAAATCAACACAAATGGTATTGTTTTTGGCTCAACTGGTCTAGCAAGTTGTGCAAGGTATTTCGTACGTTAAGGTCATTTGTCAAAAGTTGTTTATGTATTTCACTTGGCATTGCATATCTTTTAAGGCTGAGCTTGCAATGTCTATTTACACGATCATGTATGTTGTTACCTTCGAGTGGCAAAAACTGTGGTTATAGTTGCTTATATTGTGTCTCTTTTTCACACTACATTGTTATTAGTGCCTTGACGATAGAATTTAGTTAGGTTAACTACTTTAAAAAGATTGCTCATATGAATTTTCATTGTTCATATATATATATACAAAGATGACAATATTGTTGCTAATTCTTTAGTCTCTAAGACATCTAATTTGTGTATTGTGGTATAGTAGTGAAATTATCCTATCATTTATTAATGCTTTTATTTGTTTTTTGGATGCTAACAGCAATTATAAATTTTACTGAAGTTAAATTTTTGTATTATTTTTTATTAATTCAATAATACTCATACTTAAAGAATTAATTAAAAAATATATTACGAAGGTGTCAATTTAATTAAAATATTCTTGTGTATCTCTAAAATATGTTAATCACATCCTTTATTTAATCACCTATAAGAGAATAGATAAATAAATAAATTTAATTTATTATATATTTCCAACAACAAAAAAATCATTGGTTAACGACCCTCGTTTTTGAGCTGGCCTGCTCATAATATATTACTTTCAAATATTTGCATCGATTGTTCTCTTTCAAACTCAAAATTGTTATTATTTATAATACCAATTGTTACTTGACATTTTTTTTGTTGTTGTGGGATAGTATCGAATGTTACTTGACATTGACAACGTTAAATTATTAAAATGAAAAAGTAGAAGCAGACGGGCATAACAGTAAAAAGCTTATATGCCAAATTACTAAAGACTAAAAATATACCCGTAAACAAGTGACCATAGGCTGATTTTTTATGGCTTTTTAAATAATCTACTATGGTTATGTGCTAGAAAAACACGAGCACTAGTAATACTCACTTAGATGTTTGGTAAAACCTTTAAAAATGCAGATTATTTTAGTGTTTCGTAAATTAATTTTTAAATTATTGTAGTAAAATTATTTTTAATGAATAAAATAGTTAAGGGTAGTTATTTGTAAATTATTTTACTGACATTTATTAATTCAGAATAGTATAATAAATTGTAATAGGGTTGTGTGGAAACCATAATAGGAAGAAATCAAAATACCTTGGTTGACTAGCTTACTAACCACCCTTCTTAGGAATAACAATGATAACTCTTTGTTTTTGTGAAGCGAATATGCAAAATTGCAATAAAATAATAATTTGATCAATAATATCTTGAATATTAATTTTTATTGATATAATAAAATTAATATTTGAAAATATAAAATAGAAATAATCAATAAAGATATGACAGTAGAATGTATAAAATTTTCTAAGTTATGAGTGCGTATGTGGTAGTTGTTTCAAAAATATATCTATCAATAGTAATATAAAAAGTCGTAGTTTGCTTTTGGCTTTGTCGTCGTCATTCTTCTTTTTTTACATTGTTTTTTTGGGCTCTTCTAATTAACCCTTTTGAAGTCGATCCCTCTCCAAACACACGCTCATTCTCTCCCTATCATTCTCTAAAAGATCAGTGACATTAAAACAGGCGCATAAACTAAGGCCTGTTCAAACAATCGTTGGATTCTAAAATTATTCATTATATATAAGAGCTCTTCTATATTATATTTAAATTTTAAATATATTATATTTATTAATTTTAAAAATCGAATATAAAGATACGCATTTACTAACTTTTATTTAAATTATTTTAATATTTACTTTATTTATAAAATATTATAAAATTTAAATTTAAATTGTAAAATTTTTCAGTTAAAACTTAACTCAAAAAAAAAAATTAGATCATTATCATCTTAAGTAATTATATATCTTTTAACATTAAGTATTTTTTCATTAAATTTTGATAATTTCAGAATTAAAATAAAATATTTATTAATTGCGTATCAATTTTTATATACAAAATAATTATTTTTCGTACTTAACTAACTTAATTTTTTTTTTTAATATCAAATAAATTCATGATATTTACTTATATGAGTAGGTAGACACATATTACTTAGAAATGTTATTTTTTTTCTTCTAATAAATTAGATTAGATTAAACTTGGCAATTATATTGTGTCATATTAATATAATATGTTTATAAATAATTATATATAAAATAATATATTTATTAAATGGTTAGACATAATGTCATAATTGGGTTAATTATTACTTAGATATTTTATACTAATTATATTTTAATTAATTAATAAATATATTGTTTTGTATTTAATTATTTATAAACATATAATATTTTATCTAATTGTCTAATTCATTTTGATTTTGTGAATAAATGGTTCTTATTGTGTCAATTTACTTGTAAGAATATAATATTTTATTTAACTAATCATTTTTATACGGTGTTCATGAATTTTTAATTCAAAAAATAATAAATTAAAATACATATTTTAAGTTAAAAATAACTTGTTAATTTTGTTTAGTATTATAGTATTCATTTCGAGTTAACATAAAGGACCACAAAATAAAATAGATAAAATTTGAAAATAAATATGAATTTAAAAAACACAATTTACTATAAGATTTGAGCTCTATCTTATATAAAATATGTTATTATTTGTGTATATTTTATTCCTATATGTGTAAAAATTTTGTAAAAAATAGGATAATAATATTTATATAATTTTTTATAATGTCACTAAAAAATGCATGAATTATTAATCTTAGATTTAATTATATTTTATTGTCATTAATGCTAAATAAAATTATTATTAATTACACAATTCGTTCAAGTCATTGGCATACAAAAAATATATATATATGGCTCTAAGCTCGTGGCTTGGCACGAGCAACCATCCTAGTATTAATTAAAATCAACACGTTAATTATATTATATAAAAATGAAAAACTACATTCATTATTCATTATTTATTATTATTATTATTATTATTATTATTATTATTATTCTATTTTAAATATTTAAGTAAAATTAATTTGTAAATTAAATACAACTAAGGTAACCATATATGAGTTATGTTGTGGAATAATAACTAGTTCACAAATTATCTTTTAAATGTTAAATTTATAAAAATTAAATTTAACTAAGGATATGTTTATCATCACTTAAATTTATATTATTTAAAAATAAACTAAATAGAACAAACCTCAATTAAAAATGAAGGACATGACTAATGTAGTATCAAAGAATAACTCATTGTAAAATTTTGTATATAAATAATTTTAAACTTAATTAAGGGTATTTTTTCTTTACAACATTAAGGTATAAAAAATTTGAAATAAAATGGAATCAATAATAAGATCTTAATTTGAAAAGATTGATTTGGTATGGGAAAAAGGCCGTTCTTAACACTACGGATGTGTTTGGTTGGTTGTAATAAAATAGGTAATGTAATTGATTCAGTCTATTACAGTGTTTGGTTGTGTTAAAGAGATGTAATGTAATGTAATCAATTACAAATGAATAAGGAATTGTGATTACACATGTGGGGAGACGTAAACACTTTTACATTACTGATCCCATTCACGCTAAAATTGCCCATTGCCAATGTTCGTGCGCTCGCCCTTCTCTGACTTGTCTTCTCTGTCTCGTTCGTGTGTCGACCATAGGGGTCGAAGTCGTCGCTCTCGTCTGGCGTCATTTGCTGTCTTCTCGCCGCCGTTTAGGTCTATTCTCGAGCTGAACATTGCCACCGTTGAACCAGAGTTCTTCCCCGCTCTTGAACGCTCGAACCAGAGTTCTCTCCCGCCCTCGAATGGTCGAACCAGGACTCGCCTTCGCCTTCAAACGCTTCGTCCCCCCTCCGTGCGTCGTCCAGCCATCCATGGCGTTGGACCTCCGGTGCGCCGTGCTGGAAATTTCTTGAAATTGCTGAAATTGCATTTTTTATTTGCTGAAATTGTATTTTTTTTATTTGCTGAAAATATTTTTGTTAGCTAAAATTGTATTTTTTTTGCTGAAATTGTTGTGATTAAATTTTATTAATTTTTGTTATGAATTGGCTAAAATTGTGATTTTTTTTGTTGAAATTGTTATGATTAAATTTTATTAATTGTTGTTATGAATTGGCTAAAATTGTGATTTTTTTGTTGAAATTATTGTGATTAAATTTTACTAATTGTTATGAATTGCTAAAATTGTATATGCTAAATTATTTTTTGTTATGATTAAATTTTTTTTATTAAAATTGTTGAATTTAAAATAATTATATAATTTTAAAGAATATATTTTATTTGATTTAGAAAATAATAGTAAAATAAAATTATTTAAACTTCATTGAATATGAGGTATTAATGTAATATTATTTTGTGTTTTTCATTCCATTACAGTTGTCAAACCAAACACTGTAATACTGATTCCTTTTTTGATTACAGTGACTAAACCAAACATTGTAATAATAATACTATTTTTTTTACATTACATTCTATTACGATTATAATTACGATTACATTCAGTAAATCAAACTCCACCAACTAGTTATGTACACCGATGCACGTTCTTCACAAACGTAGTCTTGTATTAGAAGTTTATATAGCAAATGGTCAATTAAAAGAGAAAAAATACCCAAACAAATTAATTTTATGTACAAAACATTCTATTAAAGATTTAATAAAATATAAGTAACAAAATAAGTTTTTCATGATTGACAAAATAATGATTTAATTATATAGCATAATTTTTTTTTCATATATAAAACTTCATTTTTAACTTTTATCAGGAAAATATATATATATATATAATCATTTTTTTTATAACGTAAATAAATTTTTTAAGTATTCGAAGAAAATGAATATAATTTTTTTATTAAGTGTGTAGAAATGAAACCAGACGAATGATTGAGTAATTTATGCATAAGAGGAAAAAATAATTGATTAAAAAGAGCAATTTGATGACTTTGAAATTTAATATGATTATCGCGAGGTTAAGTTTACTTATAATCTGTTATAAAAAAAAAGTTTACTTTGTAGTTTATGTCACAATAATTATTGTGGCATATCACCAAATTATACCGTGGTATATATTATTATATATATATTATCACCAAATTTGCCTTGCGGAGCCTATAAAAGTTATTGAGGATGTTTGCCATAAAAAAAAAAAAAAAAACTACACCAATTTAAAAAATAAAAATCGTAAGCCTAGTCCTTAATTATGGGAATAAAAGACACAATATAAAAAGTATTTATATTTAACAATAAAAAAAACAAAAATAACATATTTAAAAAATATAAAATATATATTTTAGAAAGCAAAATTATTATTTTACCTAAAATATTCCTCTATTAATTAAAGTTAATGGAATAAATTGATTATAATTTCAATTAGTAAAGAGATATTATACATAAAGTAATAACTTTATCTTTTAAAATATATATTTTTTAATTTTTAAATATATTACTTTTGTTTTTTTCATTATTTTTTATGAATAGGTGTTATATCATCCCAACATGTTTATATTAAAAAGTCAAATAACCTCACACATTATTTGGGCTAAAATTAAAATCCCAGAGAAACATAAATTCGTGAAGAGAAATCACGGCCCAGTTCAAGCCCAATATATTAATTTTTGACAAAAAATCGCACAATGACATTGTTTTTGCAAGATTAGGGGCCATAATACTCATGATAAGAATATTGTACCATTTCATTAAAGAAGTTAAAATATGTTTAATTGCTTACTAAAAATATAATTAGAACTATAGGTACAACTAAAATCTCAAATTTTCAATGAACATATAGTCCATAATGTTAGACAAAATATAATAATCATAAAAGTCGCAAACTTTCATAACAGATATAGAAATACACATAAACCAAGTTTTGTGATAGTGCAATAAAAATTAATATACAACAAGGAAATTCAATGTTTGTAATTAATATCTATATTTTTTTTAGCATAAATGATCTAGAAATGACAGCATAGTTACTAGACAAAAATTAGATCACACTATATTGGAAAAATATAATAGAATAAAAGTATAGCAACCTAAAGTAGTTATTGAAATAACAATATTAATAAGATCAAACTAACCTTATTTAACAAAAGAATCATGTTCTTAGACTTTCTTGAAAGAGTGAAACAAACAATGAATTCTCTCACATCATTAACTAATTAAGAAAAAGAAATAATATAACATAATTATGATTAGATCACACTATATAGATAAAACATAATATAATAAAAGTATATAAACCTAAACTAGTTATTGAAGTAACAACATTGAGAATATCAAACTAACCTTGTTTAACAAAAGAATCATATTCTTAAACCTTTTTGAAAGAGTGAAATGAATAATGAACTTTCTCCCATCATTAGCTAATTAAGAAAAAGAAATGAAACAACATAATTATGATTAATTAATTATCAAGTAATTTATATAATTAAAATACACTAAAAAAAATTATAAATAATGTTATTGTGTCATAAAAAACTTAACATAATTAAAAAAGCATAATTATTCAATTTTCCAAAAACGTAAAACCCATAATTAATATGCAAAGAGTATGTAGACACTAACAAATATAATAAATTAGATTTAGATCATCTAGGAATTAATATATTGCGTAATACAATAAATATAATATTTTTTAAAATGTAATATAATTAATTTTTTTTTTTAAAAATTAGTATATATTAAAGTGTAAGTCGGTTTGATTGTATCGATTTTCATTTTTTTAGAACTTATAATTGAATTGACTTTATCGATTTTGTAATTTTTTATACTTATTTAGACAAACCAACCTTAAATAAAAAATATATAGATTAGGTTTGGTATTGGAGTCAATGTGGTTGGTTTTGAAAAAAAAGCCTGCTCTTAAAATTGACTCTATTTAAAAGGAATATACTAAAGAATAATGCTAAGAATACAAAAATTTGCACACACTTTTACACTTATACTCTTTATGTTGTGACACATGTCAATATTATTTAAAAAAATGGATAATTTTTTCAATTTTTAAGATAATTTTGACATATATCACGATATAAAAATATAAATGCAAAAATAAATATAAATTTAAATAATATTAATATTTTTCATATACTATATATACTCGACTTGAAAAAAAATTGAGCTAAAGTGTTTTAATCAAAATGTTACATGATTATTATGACATAATCCCTTGCTTTTGCGCCATTTTTGAAGGCTGGAATCCCTTATAAAACTTAATTTGATTCTTAAAATGAAAACAAAATGAAAATGAAAATGATAATAAGAATAGAATTTAATAAAAATAGTATTACTATAATTATGTTTGTTTGAACAGGAAAAATAAAATAAAGATAAATATTAAAATAACATTTATAAAATTATAAATGAAGCAAAATTATAAAATAATTTTTTTTTTGAAATAAGATAAAATGAGAAAAAATAATTTATCATATAAATATGTGAAGAAAATAGAACATTTCTATGTATTTTTAAGAGGTATACGAGGAATGAGTATTCTTGATACTGTTAAAATGCTTTACATTATATTCCAGATTAACAGTTAAATCAAGCACAATAATAGGCTAAATCATTCCTATTTCTATTACTTTCAACCAAACCATCATCTTAAAATATACTATTAAAAATTTAAACAAAAAATTGTTACATATTTTTTTTTTCCAATCTTTTCTTGAAAAATTGGTAAGATGTTACATATGTTTTCCATTTTTCATAAAGCATAGGAATTATATATACCATGAAAGATCTTATTATATATATATATATATTTCAATCAAATATAATAGTAGAATATACTATTGAAAATTTAAACATGAAAGTCTTACATAATATTTTTTTTCCATACTTACACACACATATATATGTATGGTGTAAATTATCTCATGTTATGTGGTGCAATATGAGAGGTCACAATCATCAGTTGACTTGCAAGCCAATAGGCGAGTTAGCAGATAATATAACCACTAGATAAATATCTAGTGGGATAATTAACTAGTAATTATTTACTAATTATTCAACAAATAAATAATTACTACAGGATGACTCCGACGTTAATATAAGTTTTTCACAATGTGTAAATGTTATCAAGTAAAATCTCTCCTATACACTTCACACAAATATCAAACATATGATCTCATATCTGACAAACACATGAAGATACAATTTTTTCCTAAATCTTTCTTCACCTTTCTAAATTACAAAAAGAGACACTAATATTCTTATTTTTACCAACTATTTGTATTTACTTAAATATCAAAGGGTCAAATATTATCACATTCTAATAGTGTGTTCTTTTTCGTAAATCGTACAACAAAAAAAAGTGCAACAAATTATTAATATTGACAAAAATTAGCATCAATAATATATATAGAAAGCCTCACATAAGATTTAAAAAAATAATTATCGGTTGCAATTTGTGTAATTTTTTCGATCTACATGCATTTGTGCATTTAAATATGGCAAGGACTAAAACAAACTTGAGTTGGAGCTCTATTTAAGGTTTTTTTATTTTAAAAATAACTCGAAGTATTGAAAAATGGATACTTCTGAGAAAATATATAGACTCAAAACCTGTAATACTATCAATGCATTGCTGGCAGCCTGGTATCAGTCCGACTTGTATTTTGGCTTTTTTCCTATCTCTTTCTAAGTAAATAAAACTCCTAAAGAGCCAAAAAAATTCTCCAATTTAAAATGTCAATCACGGTGTGACAATTGTTTATTATTGTATTTTTTTTTTGTTTGGGTTAACTTATTGAAGATGATGTAAGTTTTTAATCACGTTTTTTCATTTATAGTAAAAAATAATAAAAATTTTAAATATACAAAATAATTACTAATTAATTCTCATTCAAATATATTTTATTTGTCAAACATAAGTAATTTAATCCAAAAATATTATCTAATATTTTTTTTTGTGCGCGCGCGCTCAATATCCATTTAATTTTTTGTTTTATGGTAAGATGGTTGAATTTTTTTAGCTTAATTTATTGAAACTTTAATATTATGTCAAAGTTTATAAAAATTCTATTGTTTTTAATCATTGTGGCAAGGGTGGAGCTAGAAATAAAATACATTGGGCCAAAGTTAAATGTTTTAAAATTTAAGGGGTGTAAATAAATTTTCTAACTTACTAACTTGTAATTTTTTTTTTTTTTAAAAAAGTAGTATTATTTTAAGAACTTTTTTAGACTTAGGGCTTAGGGGCGTGGCGGCAACCTTCATGAATCATTTTAATTTTTGTAAATGGGATTACAGTCTGGTAATTTTTGTCAGTCTTTTTAATTTGTATTATTTCATGAATCATTTGTCGCATCTAAATTAACCTAGAAGAAGGAAGAGAAAAATAATGACAACCGGGTTAATAAAAAGAACAAATATATAATTGTCGCTTTCTTCGCATGACATTACATGCATGGATGGGTTGGAGAGTTCATGTGCAATGCATACCATATCAAGTAGACCCGTGAATGCCTGACTACTCTTATAAACGGCCTTAGTAAGATAAAATAATAAAACCCCGACTCATTCAATGCATTTTTGTGGCAACCTATAATTTACTTGCATTAAAGTAAAATAATGTAATGAACCACATACAAATGTTCATATAGACTATTAAAAAAAAAAAAGTCAAATATATTAATTTGAAGTGAGAGATTAAATTCTCCATTCAAACAATTTAATTTCATAATTTTAAATTTTAGAATTAAATTGCACATTTTTTAAAAATTAAATATAAGATTAAAATACTCTAATTCAAAACTATAAGATTAAAATATTATTTTTTATAAAAGCTATAAGATTTCATGAGTCTCTTATCCCAAAAAAAAAAAAAAAAAAAAGGAAAAAAATAATAATAAACGAAAGAGAGATTGAAATATTAGTTGTGGATTGATCATGAAAGACACGTAAATTAAGTCCTTGTTTCATAACTATATGAATTTTTTATTTTTAATATTGTAATAATTAATTTTGATGATTTTTGATTTTTTTTATAAAAATAATTATTAATGTATTTAATGACAATTTTAATCAAGTGATTTTCTAGGAAATAAATAAAAGATCACCTAAAAATTGTTTGGTAACACTTTACATTTTTTGATTCTTTCAAAAACTTTAAAAATAGAGAAATTTCTTTGTTATTATTTAAAGATTTTAAGATTTTAATTATTTTTTTCAAATATTTATACATATACAATTATAAGATTTAATTTCTTATCTAAAAAAATGTTTGGTGAAGATGAAAAAAAATCAAAAAATCATAAATATGATTTAAAAATTTTATTTTTAAAGATTTACGAAGCGCTTCATATTTTAGTAGTATTTTCTTAAAAAATGTGAAAATAAAAATTAGAAATTTTTATCAAGATTTTTGATTGAAAAATTACTTAAAAAAAAATTAAAAATTAAAATCGTTACAAACAAAGAGTAAGATAATAAAGAAGACAAGATCATGCAAGAGATTATTTACGCCAGGATAATAAGTGTTTGTTTTTTCCATCTACAAACAACTTTTCTTATTGATTTGTATATTATTTTCTAGTTCTTATTGATTATTGTTTCTTAGCTCTTATTGATTTGTTTATTATTTTCCTATTTTTTGTGTTTAATATATTATGTGAGATGAGAAATATGCATACTTGCTTTCTACGGTAAATTTTCAGAAAGATAAGAATACTAGTCGAATTTTTTTTTTTTTAAAAAGGATTGGTTATAACTTATACGTTGTATATTAGATTTGATTATATCCCATAATTTAACAAATAGTCACATTAATCTAATTAACATAACACCGTTGAAATAAGGCAATATATATAATAAAAAATACATTTGTTAAGTACATAACAAATTTACAAATGATTAATAAGTGATTTTTAACCAAAAACAATTAAAAAATTTGAAAAAAAAAATCATATATAACAAAAGCTTAAAACTATTTTTTCACAGTTGAAAAAAAAAAGAACAAAATTTAAATATAAATTTGCAAAATTTTAAAATATTACATTTTTTTACGCCAAAATAAATATTTTTTTGGGTCCAATTAATATGGATATATATTAATAATATCCCCTAAGATTTGATACAAATTCACAAATATTTCTAAAATTTTAAAAATATCACAAATACTATCCAAATTTGAAGAAAATGAATAATAAAATAACAGAAATAATGAAAAATCAAACAGAAAATCAAAACATAATGAAAATTAAAACATAAGACATTTTATAATATTTTTTACAAGAAATGTTACTTAGCAAAAAAAAATTTAAAAAAATTCAAAAATCAAAATTAAATATTAAAAGAGGAGATGGATTTAAAGAAATAACATTTTCAAAAATAAGAAATATATTCCCCACTTTTATTCCGTGAATAATCCTCCAAGAGTACATCAGAAATTGATGAAGTAAAAGACCAATAAAGGAATCTTAGTAAAATACAATGGTTATATAGGTCTCTATAACTTGGTTAGAAAATTTACCCAAGAATATATAAAAGATATAAAATTCTACACCATTGGAAAAAAATATCCCACAAGAATTAAGTTTAATATTCTTGAAAGAGCAAATCTAATTTTTTTATACAGAGCTTACCATGTAGGTTAATTGAAAACTTATATCTAGAAATTAATTTAAGTGAATTAAATTATTTTACTGAAAATTTCAAAAAAATCATCAAGAATTTCAAGAAAAATATTAGAGAAGAAAATAAGTCTGTTTATCTAAGATTTTTCAATTCATTAATGGACTAGAATGATGAAGGTTGAATAAGTCCTTATCATTTTATCAAGTTATGGATTTTCAAGACTAATAGAGAAATTTTCAAGTCAATAGCACTTCCAGAAAAAGAATTCAACACAAATGAACTCTATGCATTAAGAGGACAAATGTTAAGTCAAATTTATTATGAAATTAGTAAGATTGACAATTCTATTGAAATTAAAGTATATTATTCAACTAATAAAGTCATCATTATTTCCTATAGTAATATCGCTCTCATGGAAAAAGATGGTAAAAAAAACTCTACAAATTTGAAGCAAATTTTAATAGCAATGACTTGAAAATTTGTCAAAAAATGAGTAAGGTTTTTTGCTTCTATGCCAGAAAAATCATTAAAGACTACAAATGCATTTTTCAAAACTATCGGCAAAAAATGATGAAGAAAAATGAAAAAGGAGAACCGTCAGTAGAAAACAATAAAGAAAAATAAAGATGTAAACCCACATCTTTAATTGACAGTACCTGTGAAAGAAAAATAATGGCTGAGATTAAAGGCCAAAAATAGTAAAAGCAGATGAGTAATGATTCTTTATTGGAAATTTACTAAAAATAACACCCCTAAAATTTATAGTAACAAAATTAGTATCCCCAATAATATTGAACGTGAAATATTGAACGTTCAATAACGTGAAATATTGAACGTTCAATATTGAACGGGTCTAAATTGGCGTTGTTTAATTCTAATTGAAGGGGTGTTCAAAGAAAAATAATATATTAATAATTTTTTTAATTGTGAAAATGTAAATTTGAACACAAGGGGTGTTAGTTTTGTTATTATAAGTTTAAGGGGTGCTAGTTTTGTTGTTTTCCCATCTTTATTTTGTTAAAAAAGAAATTTCTTATGTTATAAAAAGAACCCTTATTTCTATTTGAAGGACATGGAGCACACGGAGAGACCATAGAGCTTTGGAATATAAAACACACAAGTCCATCTCTACTCCATGAATAATCTAGGAATTATATATTTTTAAGAAATGAACGGTTAAGGATCTATTCAAAGTTTTTAGTTAGCTTTAGGGTTGTAATAATTATTATATTATGAATAAAATAAAGTGAAGTTACTCTTATCTTACTTCTTTATAAGTCCAATTTTAAACACTATAATATGTATGGATGCAAGGACTTCTCTATTACTATGTAGGTATCAAAGATTAAAGTAAGCTGAGACATACCAGGTGCAATAAGAGAATACAAATAGAGGAAGAGAATATCGTGGTGGACTCATTAAATTCAGATATGATAATTATAACTCTAAGCTAATTAATGATTTTAAATGAATTAATATTTGTTTATTTTATTTACAAATTAATAAACATATGGAGAAATTTGTATAAACAAAAGGAAATAAAATAAAATAACGATTAAAATCAAAGATTTTTAAAAGGAAAGATTTGGAATTCCTAGAACAATATCTTGATAACAAAAGTTATAAAACCTATTTAAAAAAATTTAAAAGATTTGACACTTTTTTAGATTTTTATATAGACTATATTTATAATATTTTATACCTAATAGATTATCCCGTAAGAAAAATTTTAAGGAATTATTTTACACAGAAATTTGTCAAGATAAATGAAGAATAATTTAATAACCTAATTTTTGAGTTTTATTTATTTAAACAAAATATAAAAAGATAAGTTAACTATTGATTAAAATTCTTAAAATTTAGCATGCAAATTGGCATTTGAGCTTGATTCGAAAATTAAATAATGTCTAAAATAAAGATTATTCAATACAACAAGAGAAATAAATTATTTTAAGAGGAATTTAAAACATTTCTAGAAATTATTTTGAAAAAATTAAAAGATATTTTTTAATGGACAAAAAACTTAACATAGGTCAAGTGCATTCTTGAATATATTCAAAAGGTTAGGGACATATGAGAAAATATCCCAACAAAATATAGTGGATTGCAACTTGCAAAGCATAGATCACATAAGAAAATGTGCTTCTATGATCCTAAAATTGTGACTTTTGAGATATTTAGATTCCAAATTTTTTACTAATATATTTTAGTCCTATACTTTAATAATTTAGGACATTACGTATAAAAAAAAGTGACAATTTAGTGCTTAAAATTTGTTAAAATGTTATATTTTAGTCTATAAATTTCTAAAATTTAAAGAACAATGTATTTCAAGTTAGTAAAGTTTAGAGACAGAAATATATTAGTTAAAAATTTAAAAATTAAAATATTTCAAGACATAAATTTAATGACTATGTTGTCATCCAACGGCGTATATGTATAGATGCTTGTCTCTGGAGCTGTTGTGATCAAGCAGACCGAACCGTTGCAGCCAGGCTGGAGTTGATGCGAAGAAGCAAGCACAATAAAAGGAGCATAGGCCAATAGTTTGTAGGCTGGAGCTGATGTGAACAAGCAGCTTTTGAGAAAATAATATATATTGCCTCCGCTAACATACAAATCATCACCGCGTTTCAATTTTCAATATGGTAGGAGGTAGGTATAACAATAATATTTTTATAGGAAGAACAAGAAAAGAGATCATTTATTGTTATTGTGTATACATTCGAATCTAAATAATTAATCCAATAATTATATGCAAATATATGGCAACATGATTGGATCATTCGGGGTGATATAGTAGCACCGATAAGATTTATTTGCAAAAGTATTATTTATTCCAAAAATATTATTATATTTAATAAATAAAACAACATATCTACGTCTACAACTAAATCACTGGATCAAAGGAAAAAAAATTCCATAAACAAAAACATGAAATTAAAGCTCATTGGGATGAATCTACGCATGAGTTCTAATATAACCTAAGCAAAAAGTTAAATAGACTTTTATAGTCAGCATTATTAGTGGGACAAATTACAATTATTGTTTTTTTAAGTACAAAAGGATTGAACCTACGATCTTAAGATTATGTAACATCACTATTACCACTAACATAACTCCTTTTTATATATAAAATTTTATTTACAAATCTCTTCCTTATTGCACATAATTTGTTTATATAATGTTAAAAATATATACTTTAAATTATGCATATTTAATAATGTGATGCTTATATATTTTATAACATAAGTTTTTTTTAGGAGATTAAATGTGAAATTAGTTGAATACATATGTCATATAAAAATATTTAATTATATAGCATAAGTCATTTTATAGATTGAGTTTCATTTTTAATTCTCTTCACACTATAAATATATATATTTTTTACAATATAAAAATATTTTTTTATTTGTTAAAAAATACAATATATTTATATTTTTTTATATGGTAAAAAATAATTTTTTAAAAAATTAAAAATAACATTAGTTAAATAATTGAGTCATATAAAATTAAACAGTAAAAAATTAGAGGAAATTAATGAAAGAGAGTTAATATCTATTAAAGGAATGATTTGCTATCTGATTGAAGCAATAAAATGAGATAATAACCGAGTGAAATGCTAAGATTTGGAGAATTGAGAGAGGAGGTATTTTTTATTATTTCTAGAATATAATTTTAAGTAAATTTTTTTATTTTATATATATATATATATATATATATATAATTACATTAATTTTATATTTTATTAATTTAAAATATTATATTATAAAATAATGAATAATTTTTCAGCAGAGAGGCCATCCTTCATAGATTAAACAAGATTATCCATCGACATTCATTTATTCGAGATATAAGAATAATTCATGAAATCAATACATTGAAAAAAACATTCCGTACGTACAACTAAAGTAATAGCATTAATGTAAAAGCACTAGATATAGCGAGCATCTTTTCATAATTTTCTGACTAACTAAACGTACGAAAAAGCAAAAAATAATACCCCTTAAATTTATAATAATAAAATTAATATTTTTTATATTTAAATTTATATTTTTATAATTAAAAAATAATTAATATATCTTTTTTTTTAACATTCATTTAATTAAAATTAAACGACGATAATTTAGACACGTTCAATATTAAACGTTTAATATAATTTGAGTACTAATTTTATTAGTATAAATTTTAAAAGTGTTGTTTTTGATAATTTTTTTTTTTTATTAAAAAATTCTCGTTAATAATGAACTATCAAAAATATATCGAGCAATGATTCAATTTTAAGATATATATTATGACAAAAATTACTTATTAGTTGCGGAAAAGAAAAAAAAACGTTTTAATGCTAACTCTTTTAGTAAATAAATTTCCAACTTTAAAAATAAATTATTAAAATAATTCAAAAATTTATACTCAAAATTAAAAATTACATATTTTTTAACCATGTTCAAAACCTTAGAAGACACAAACTTCTATAAGACATTTATACAAACACCTTTCTTAATCACCTTCAAAATTTTAGAATACTTGAGACACAAACTTTTATGAGACATTTACACAAACACCTTCAACTCAAAAAACAACACAGTAACAACAGACAACCAAACAACAAATTATAACAAAAACCAATCATCACAACTACAAGCTCACACCCCAACTAGAACTATAGGACAAAATTCAAACAACACGCAAACTTTATTAAAAATAAATAAAGACCACACTTTAGCAAAACTAATTGAGATTCTATTTACGAAGGCAACTAAGTGGTCGGCGATGCTGTGTGCAGCAACAATAAATGAACACTATTTTGACATATATTTTATTATATTTTTAAACATTTTTTTTTTCTGTTTTATTTTATTATTTCTGTGTTTTGGAAGATATTTATGTATTTTGTAGGGTGTTGGGCTCTTAAAATAATATTAGATTAAAATGACTCAAAATGAGTCAAAATGGAGTAACAAGAGTTAAAGAATATAAGCTTTATATTAGGAGTCAGCAATTATGTAAAGGTTACATACAAGGCGAGCACAACAAGGCGCGCCGAGAAAAAGAAATATTTGTGCTGCGGCGGTGAGCTCTTGTGTTTCAATACTGGAGCTAAAAATCAATGCGTGGTGTGGCAGAAAAAATTCAAAGTGAGTCGCGGTAAAAGAAAACTCGCACCGCAGCACACGTACCAAAAATGCCTAAAAATCTTAACACACGTGTGTCTTTTCAATCCTGCTATAAATATCACATTATACCTCTCTCAAACACAAGTTTTCATAAGCATTTTTCCTCCACCCTTAGCTGATGTGGCAGCAAGGGTTTCCACCAAAAAACACACCCAAAATCAAGAAAAGATCCTCCATTATTGAAGCTACTCCAAGGAATTGAGAAATGAGACCAACCAACTTCAAGATTTTGGAGTTAGAGGATTCATTGGAGTATTTTTATTGTAATATATTTTTCTTCTCTTTGATTTTGTGTATGTCTCTCATGGCTAAATTGATTTACACCAATTTAGTTATGGTTGACTTATTTATGTATTTAGAATATTAGTATTGTTTCCAATTATTTGAAGACCAATTTTATGATTTAATGATATTTGAGTTTTGAATTTATTTCTTGTTCATATTCTTAATATTTCTCATTATGAATTAATGATGGGTCAAATCTTGATTTGTAGTTTGAGAGAATATGTTAGAATTTAGGTATTAAAAATGTCATCTTTACTTGATTGTGCATTATGAACAAGGCGCGCACAACAAGGCGCGCCGAGAAAAAGAAATATTTGTGCTGCGGCGGTGAGCTCTTGTGTTTCAATACTGGAGCTAAAAATCAATGCGTGGTGTGGCAGAAAAAATTCAAAGTGAGTCGCGGTAAAAGAAAACTCGCACCGCAGCACACGTACCAAAAATGCCTAAAAATCTTAACACACGTGTGTCTTTTCAATCCTGCTATAAATATCACATTATACCTCTCTCAAACACAAGTTTTCATAAGCATTTTTCCTCCACCCTTAGCTGATGTGGCAGCAAGGGTTTCCACCAAAAAACACACCCAAAATCAAGAAAAGATCCTCCATTATTGAAGCTACTCCAAGGAATTGAGAAATGAGACCAACCAACTTCAAGATTTTGGAGTTAGAGGATTCATTGGAGTATTTTTATTGTAATATATTTTTCTTCTCTTTGATTTTGTGTATGTCTCTCATGGCTAAATTGATTTACACCAATTTAGTTATGGTTGACTTATTTATGTATTTAGAATATTAGTATTGTTTCCAATTATTTGAAGACCAATTTTATGATTTAATGATATTTGAGTTTTGAATTTATTTCTTGTTCATATTCTTAATATTTCTCATTATGAATTAATGATGGGTCAAATCTTGATTTGTAGTTTGAGAGAATATGTTAGAATTTAGGTATTAAAAATGTCATCTTTACTTGATTGTGCATTATGAACAAGTGCTTAATTTGATTGCATTGATTTGTGTTAGATTAGGTGATTATAATATTCTTGAGCTAATTTCAATTGATTAGTTAACGATCCAGATAAAAAAGGTTAATTAAATGATTGTAATGAAAATTACCATTGATTTAAATTTTTTAGGTTTAGTGAAAAAATCATTAAATCTAACTTTTAATTAAATTGCTTAATTTGTTCTTTACATAAATAAATAGCGAACTAAGATTCTCATATATATCCATAATCTTTCCCTTAGTTGTGATTTCTTTTATTTGTACTTTATTTTAGTTATTGAATTAATTTAAGAATTTACAATCTTTTTTGCAACCAACAATTGTTAGAATATTTAGGATTTTTTGTTCGACTAAATAAGGAAATAAATGACATTTTAAAACTACCGCAATTCCTTGAGAGACAATCTTAGAAGTATACTTATTAGTTATTACAAGTGATTCGTCCACTTTCGAGTTTATTACAAATACAAAATTTAACTATCAACTCATTGTGCATCAACAACCAACATCGTTGAATTGACAAAGCCAATAATCTGAAGGAACATAACTCCAACCAAACCAGAAGACCAATCACATCGAGACCCAAAAAGAAAGCCACAAAACCACCAAAAACCACACAAATGGGAGGTAGGAGGCTGAGAAGAGAATAAAACCAAGCTAAAATAGAGTTGCAGATTGAAAGCAAGACCAAAACAAGCAAACCCATGCCATCGACAGAGCTGAAAATCGAGCTGACGCCAACCCACCAAATGGAAAGAACAAAACCGGCACCCTTCCACCCAAATGGCCACTACGGCCAAGTCCTCATAACCAAACTCCAACAAATGACTCTCAAAATCCACTCCAAAAACATGCAAAAACCTAGAGAGAAGGAGGAGTAGCATCTCTCTTAACTCGCACGTTTTTTTATGGTTGTTTTGTTGTTAATTATCCAAAAATATAGCTATTTTCTATTGTTTCTAACTAAAATGTTAGAGGAAAAAGTAATTGCTTTGAAGATGAGCCACCACAAGATTAATATTATTCTAATTAGTAAAAACATTTAGGATTAGTCCCATGAATAAAATTTGATATATGTTATTATTAATACTGATGATTTTTATTATTAGAAGAAGAATGACTATTTAATTTAGAGCAAAAACTGTGGACTTTGAGAACAATGAAGGAAGAAAAATATTCTTATTAGTAAATTTAACTATGCTTAACAATCCTATTTATATACACAATAATAATAATTTAATAGATATTGACTTATAGGATTGTTACACGTGTGCTATGTATAACTAACTTATATTTTTAACTTACACTATACAGCTTTTTAATACCCCTTCAAACTTAGGTTGTTGATAGACTCAAAGTTTGTTTCTTAATTGATGAAACCGTGTAGCTCCTAATGATTTTGTAAGGAGATCTGCAAGCTACTCTTCTGAAGTACAATACATGATTTCTAGTTCTTTTCTTAACACTTGATTCTTTATAAAATGTAAATTAATTTATATATGTTTCGTCCTTTGATGTTGAATTGGGTTTTGGGCCACATGTCTGTAACTTATGTTATCACATATGATCAACAAAGACTTCACCCATATAAGTTATGCTGGAGCTTGAGCTAAAGCTCTATACTCTAATTCAACTCATGAGCTTGCCAGGACATGTTGTTTTGAGGATTGCCATGAGATCACATTCTCACCTAAAAAAATATTGTATTTTCAAACACTTCTTCTATCATCTACACAACCTTTTACTTTGCATCTTAGTAGGCTACTAACTACAAAGACCTTGCTTTCTAAAACAACAACCCATAACTTACAGTTCCATTTAGATATCTCAATACCCTTTTAATTGCCAACAAATGACTCATTGTAAGAATACTCATAAACTGACACAACTTTGAAACTATAAAACTAACTCATGCCATGTTATGCAAGAGTACTGAAGAGGACTAACCATTGACTTGTATAACGTTGGATCATCTAACATATCACCTTCAAATTTGGACAATGCACCCTCTGAAACCATGGGAGTGGAAACTGCCTTGGTTTCTAACGTACCATACCTTTCCAACAACCCTCTAATATACACAGACAGCACAGACTATGAACCAGTGAGGCCAAATGGTACAATTGACGAAATAGTAGCAGGTACTATTGTAGGCTAGAACTATTGTGAATGATCATACCTAGATAGAGACAACTCATGCCTACTACTAGAAAAGCCTAAATGAAACACATGTGGAATAATCAAAGGAACCTGCCATTGAATACTAAACCTAGACATACCCAGTAGATCAATTAAAGAACCAAATTGAGCATATTGGATAAAAGGAAACTTCTTTTTAGCAAAAGTAACACTCTACAATTTTACTTGTATAAACATGGCCAGTAGACTCTTCTAAACACAAAAAACTTCTTTGATGATATGCATATTCCAAAAAAAATACACACTTGGCTTCCAACTTATTTTTCCTATAAGGTTTAAAGCATGAAAAGCACATACATCCAAAAACATTAAGAAGTTAACACCTTTGAAGGCACCATATTCGAAGTTAACACCTTTGAAGGCACCATATTCAAAGTAAACATAAAAGATTGAAAAGCACAAGCTCAATACTTTTGAGGTACATCAGATCGAAACAAAAAAGTTAAATTAATATCCACAACTCTTATATGTCTACTTTCAACCATTCTATTTTGCTTAGAATTATACGGACATGTTTGTCTATAATTAACACTATTATCACCCAAAAATTTAGCCAAAGGATGACATTGCACCATGTCACTAAATTTTGTAAACAAAGAAAGAACTTGATCTTTACTTTGCAAAAAAAATATATTCATTTATAATGGGTATGATCATCTACAACCACGAGAAAATACCTCTCACCACCATCACCTACACATGGTGAAGGACCCTTCACATCTACATATAACAAATCAAAAGGAGCGACTGTTGTTACATTTTTACTTACAAAAGAAAACTTATGAGATTTAGCCAACTCATAAGATACACAAACAGTAGATGAAGACTCCTTTATTGTCTTGATATGACTACTATTAAGAACCTTATTCACAATAAGATCCAAAACATGTCCTAAACACTCATGTCAAAGAGGCATTCTTGCCAAACAAGCGACAAGAACAAACTTGAAAGAACTGCAATCTCCATTTGCACACAATTTGTACAGTCCCCTATCCATTGGTCTTGATGAAGCATCTTCCTCAAAGTCTTGTCCTTAATACAAAAAAAGTTAAAATGAAATGCAATAAAGATTTTATTATCAACACACAATTTATGTATAAATACCAAATTAATACTAAGATGAGATTTATGTAAAACATTTGACAATTGAAACTACAATTAGTAGTAGACAAACTAGTATCACTAATATGTTTAATAGGAAGCTTAACACCATTACCTATGTAAACTCCCTCAAATCCAATAAATGGAGTAAGCTTAGCAAGATGACTTTGATTATTTTACATATGATGTGTAGCATCTGTATCTAGTAACTAACTTTCATTATTCGAAGAACCATAGGCATAAAATAAAAAAGTGGTTGTGATTTTCCTCCATAATTAGAACTAGAATTCTGTGAAGACACACCAAGAAGCTTTTGAGGCTTAAAACAATTTGAAGTTACATGTCCATTCTTACCACAAAATTGGCACTAAACATTCTTCTTATTACCTCTGCCTGAACCCCCAGGGCCTCTACCCCCAGGGCCTCTACCTTGTGCCACACTAGGATAAAAAAACATTACTAGATAGTGGTGGTGTGTGAGAAAAATTACTACAATTACCAAATTATCCTTTAGATTGAATAGATAGAGCATTAAACTTGGCTAAATTAGCCTGAAACACTTGATTCTCTTCTTCCTTATATTACTAAATCAAGCGATGCTCATAATGAACAACTGACTATGTGATTCCTCCCAACACGCTTAATCAAACCTATTATTAGTTATGCCTTCCACAAAAGCATCATATTTATGGTTTAAACCCCCAAGAACATAAAGAACAAAATTTTTATTATCCACTTTCTCATCAATAGCTTTTAGATTATCAGAAAATGACTTAACTCGCAAAAGAAAAGCATATGTAGTCATACCTTCTTTATACACAGTCTGCAATTGCAATTTTAGCTCCAATACTTGAGCTTGTGAGGGAGCTGCATAAGATATTTCAGACGCATGCCAGAGTTCGCGAGCTATTTGTTTGCCCACCAACACTATGGAAACTTCAGATATAACTGATTTATGTTAGGGAATTTAGGGATTGAAGCTAACACACAATCAAAGTAAAGTTGAGAGAATGAAGATAAAACGAACACAAGTATTTACGTGGTTCACCCAAAATGATTATGGGCTACTCCACGGGCAAAGGCCAGAAGGAATTCACTATACTGAAAGATTTACAACCTCTCTCTAAATACAAGGAGAGAACAAGATACCTCTCTCTCTTATACTAGGAGAATACAATTAACCTCTCTCTCAAAATGAGGAAAGAACTTTTCTAAGTGGAGAAGCTTGGAATGCTTAAGATGTTTGAGATTTTGGGATGATGGAAATGAGCAAATGAGCTCTCTATTTATAGAGAGAAAAATGTTACTATTTGGAGAGATGACACATGCGCTTAGGTCATCACTTTGATGATGCAAGCGCTTAGCTCATCACTTTGATGATGCAAGCGCTTAGCTCATCACTTTGATGATGTAAGCGCTTAGGTCATCCTTTGAAATTGCAATAATATTCCATCAATTAAGCCATTCCTCTTAAAAATGACTTCACACTTGTCTTTCAATTTCCCACTTGAAGTCATCTTTCACGATTATCTCTTCCAACTAGCCTTTGCTCAAACCTGCTGCTTACGTCTCTGCTAAGCCGTACGAGGATCGACACCATACAAACTTGTCAGTGTTGATAGGTTTTGTCATTACATCTGCTAGGTTCTCTTTTGTGTGAATTTTTAACATATCCACACTTCCTTCTTCCACTACTTCTCGAACAAAATGATATTGTACTCCTATGTGCTTAGTTCTGGAATGAAATGCTAGATTCCTTGCAATGTGCAAGGCACTCTGACTGTCACAATACACAAGAATCTTCTCTTGTTTGTGCCCGAGCTCCTCCATTAATCTTTTTATCCAGATTGCTTCCTTGCAAGCTTGTGTAGCTGCCATGTATTCTGCTTCTGTTGTAGATAATGCTACAACTGTTTGCAGTTTTGAAACCCAGCTTACAGCTCCACCTGCAAGTGTGAACACATAGCCAGTAGTGGATTTTCTTTTGTCGAGATCTCCTGCAAAATCTGAATCAACATATCCTTTGACAGTAAAATTTGATCCTCCATAACATAATGCAGCACTTGAGGTTCCTTTGATGTATCTAAGGATCCTCTTCACAGTGTTCCAATGCTCTCCACCAGGATTCGCCATAAATCGACTGATCGCTCCCACTGCTTGTGCAATGTCTGGTCTTGTACATATCATAGCGAACATCAAACTTCCCACTGCTGATGCATACGGTACTCGAGACATCTCCCTCCTCTCTGCTTCATTGCTAGGAGACATACTTGAGGATAACTTGAAATTAACAGGAAGTGGGGTAGATATTGGCTTACAATCTTGCATATTGAAGTGTCCCAAGATCTTGTTGAAGTAGTTCTTCTGAGAAAGCCAAATCTTCCTGTTATTTCTGTCTCGGTGAATCTGCATCCCTAGAATCTTGTTTGAGGGTCCCAAATCCTTCATATCAAACTCCCTAGCCAATTGAGCCTTTAATTCTTGGATTTGATCTTTGTTGGGTCCTGCTACCAACATGTCGTCCACATACAACAACAAGATAATAAAGTCATTATCACCATCAAACCTTTTGTAGTATGTACAATGGTCTGAACTAAGTCTGTTGTATCCAAGGCTAATAATGAAGGAATCAAATCTCTTATACCAACATCTCGGCACCTGTTTGAGACCGTACAGAGATTTGTTCAACCTGCAAACCAAGTCCTCCTTGCCTGTTTTTACATGAAGAAATGCAGTTTTTACATCCAACTGCTCTAGATGTAAGTCAAACGTTGCACACATTGCCAAGACTACTCTGACTGTTGTAAGTCGTACTACTGGGGAAAATATTTCATTGAAATCAATACCTTCTTTCTGAGCATATCCTTTTACCACCAATCTTGCACGATACCGTTCCACTTGATCATTGCTATCTCGCTTGATCTTGTAGACCCATTTGTTACCAATGGCTTTTCTTCCATGTGGTAATGGTACTAGTTTCCAAGTCGTGTTCTTATGTAAAGCTTCAATTTCTTCCTGCATTGCTGTCATCCACAGAGATGCATCTAAACTACTTGTAGCTTCATGGAAAGTTGATGGCTCTCCATCCTCCGTTAAAAGACAATATGCAACATTACTTTCAGTAACATACTCCGAGTGCCAAGTTGGCGGCCTTCTTTCACGAGTTGACCGACGAACTTCTGGAGCCTCGGACTCAACTGGTTCTTGTACATCGTGTTGTGGTGCTACTTCAGTAGAATCTTGAATTTCTTGTATTGAATTATTTTCCACCTGAACTATTGTAGTCTCTGAATTCTCATTTGATGTGCTATCGACTCCATCTTTTCTTTGTAATTGATCTTCTGCAAAGATCACATCCCTGCTGATTATGAGCTTGCGGGTAGTGGGATCCCACAAGCGATACCCCTTGACACCATCAGCATATCCCAAGAAGATACACTTTCTAGATTTTGGATCCAACTTCGATCTTTCTTGGGCGTTGTACATTACGTACACAGGACATCCAAATGAATGTAAAGTAGAGTAATCTGCTGGCTTACCAGTCCACATCTCCATCGGTGTCTTCAACTCAATTGCCGTTGATGGCAACCGATTTATCACATAACATGCAGTTTTGGCTGCTTCTGCCCAAAATGAGTTGGATTGACCCGCAGACCTCAACATAGCTCTTATCTTTTCTGCAAGAGTTCTGTTCATCCGCTCTGCCACTCCATTTTGTTGAGGCATGTATGCGACTGTGAACTGTCTTTTGATACCTTTTTGTTTACAAAATGCAAGAAACTCGCCATCTATATACTCTCCTCCATTATCTGTCCTCAAGCACTTGATCTTCTTCCCAGATTCAAGTTCCACCTGCGCTTTGAAGTCTTTGAACACTTGAAACACATCTGACTTCTTCTTGATTGGATATACCCAACATCTCCTAGAGTAGTCATCAATGAAAGACACTAAGTACTTTGCACCTCCTAGGGACATCTCGGGTGATTCCCATACATCAGAATGAATCAAGTCAAGAATGTATTTACTCCTTGCATCAGATTTGCTAAACTTCAATCTATGTTGCTTACTTGTAACACAATGCTCACAAAAAGGTAGATTTACCGATTTGAGCCCTGGAAGCAACTTTCTGTCGGAGAGAATCTTCAAACCTCGTTCTGACATGTGGCCCAATTTGAGATGCCACATCATTGTTGATTCTTCTCCTTTACTGGTTGATGCGACACACGCATCAGCTTCCTGTAGTGTTTCCCCTTTAAGCATGAATAGATTTGCTGCAATCTTTTCTGCCTTCAAAACCACAAGCGCACCTTTGATAATTTTCATGATCCTATTCTCTACATGGGTCCTGCATCCAAGACTATCTATTTGCCCCAAAGATAGTAGATTCTTCCTTAAGCCCTTCACATGTCGTACCTCCTGAATAGTGCGAATTGTACCATCAAACATTTTTATTTTGATAGTACCAATACCAGCAATTTCCAAAGCATGATCATCCCCCATGTGTACATAACCTCCTGAGATTGGTTCATATTTGTGGAACCATTCTTTTCGAGATGTCATGTGCCATGTTGCTCCTGAGTCTATTAACCAGACGTCAGAAAACTGCTTTCTACCTTCAACTGCTGCTGTAGCCTCGCTGTATAAGACTTCACCATCATCAGGGATACTTGCTATATTCCCTTGAGCATTTTGTGGCTCAGGGTCTCCATTCTTTCTTTTGCTCCAACAATCCTTTTTGACATGCCCTTTCTTGCCACAATTGTAGCACTTGAAATTCTTCTTACTTCTTGATTTCGATCTACCATGATTTTGACTCCCACTAGAGCCACGTTCTGTTGATCTTCCTCTCATCACCGTCAAAGCTTTCGCTTGCTGCGAACTTACTTGTCTATCTTCTTTGTTTTTACGCCGAGTTTCTTCTTCCAAAACAGCAGCTGTAATTTCGTCAAAGACTAGATAATCCGAAAGGATGTTGTTCGTCAGGTTGATGATGAGTTGATCATACGAGTCAGGTAGACTTTGAAGTAGAAGCTCCGCACGTTCAGTTGTCTCTATTTTGTAACCCATTGATGTAAGTTGCGAAAATAGAGTATTCAAGGTGTTGATGTGGTCGGTCACCGATGTGGATTCCGCCATTCGAAGAGTGTAAAGTCTCCTTTTTAAGAAGATCTTGTTGTGAAGTGATTTGGCCTCGTACAGTCTTGTTAGAGTATCCCAAATCTCCTTTGCTGTCTTCTTTTCTGCCACACTGGATAAAACTCCATCGGCTAGTGCTAAGTGTAGATCAGCAATTGCATTGCCATCCTTTTCATTCCATTTTTGATCATCAATGATTTCAGCTGGCCTTTCTCCAATTGCTTCCAAGCAATTATCCTTTCTCAAAATTGCTTTAATCTTCATTTTCCACAACGAAAAATTACTTCCGTTGAACTTCTCAACATCGAACTTTGTTGTTGTCGTCATTTTTGATATGCTTCTTACTTGAACCGGCTCCCACTATTACAAGTGAACAATAATTGTATTTGTGAACAGTAACCGTATACGTGAACAGTGACCGTATACGTGAACAGTGATGGTATACTTGAATAGTAACTATATACGTGAACCGTGAACAGTACCCACAACCAAAGCTCTGATACCACTGTTAGGGAATTTAGGGATTGAAGCTAACACACAATCAAAGTAAAGTTGAGAGAATGAAGATAAAACGAACACAAGTATTTACGTGGTTCACCCAAAATGATTATGGGCTACTCCACGGGCAAAGGCCAGAAGGAATTCACTATACTGAAAGATTTACAACCTCTCTCTAAATACAAGGAGAGAACAAGATACCTCTCTCTCTTATACTAGGAGAATACAATTAACCTCTCTCTCAAAATGAGGAAAGAACTTTTCTAAGTGGAGAAGCTTGGAATGCTTAAGATGTTTGAGATTTTGGGATGATGGAAATGAGCAAATGAGCTCTCTATTTATAGAGAGAAAAATGTTACTATTTGGAGAGATGACACATGCGCTTAGGTCATCACTTTGATGATGCAAGCGCTTAGCTCATCACTTTGATGATGCAAGCGCTTAGCTCATCACTTTGATGATGTAAGCGCTTAGGTCATCCTTTGAAATTGCAATAATATTCCATCAATTAAACCATTCCTCTTAAAAATGACTTCACACTTGTCTTTCAATTTATAATTCCACTTTTTGATAGTCCAATTAACTCGAGTCCAAACTCCATAATTTGGGTTCACACCTCTAGAAGAAATAATTGTCATAGGCTCTATTTTTGATCAATCGATATACTATTCCAACCTATACACAACAATTAAATTCAACAAATGCTTACGACAAATCAAAAATTTGATGACTCAAGCTTGATCGAAAACATCATATTTGCCTAAGGTAAAACAATTGATTGATGTGTATTCAATGAATTTCCAAGAAAGTATTCATTGATCTGAGTCTATTTGTGTTTAAGCTGTCATTGTTCAACTCATAATTCAAGAATTATCTTACTCTCCTAGGGAACCCACAAAAAAAAAAAGAAATCAAGAATCAATAAGATGAAAAATTCTTAGATGAAATCCCAATCCATCGATCTAATACCATGCATGACTTTGAGAACAATTAAGAAAAAATGTTCTCATTAATAAATTTAACTATGCTTTACAATCATATTTATATACACAATAATAGTAATTTTTTAGATATTGACGTATAGGATTGTTTTACGTGTACTAAATATAACTAACTTATATTTTTAATTTACACTTCCAGCTTCACATGCAGGGACGGACCCAAAAAAAAATTTTTAGGAGGGCTAATATATATTAAAAAAATAATTATAATATTAAGATTTATAATTAATATTAAAAATATATATAAACTTAAAAAGCAAACAAAAAACTTAAAAAGTAAACAAAAATATATATAAACTTAAAAACCAAAAAAAAAGAAAAAGAAAATATAAACTTAAAAAGCAAACAAAAAAATATATAAACTTAAAAGACAAACAAAAAATTTATTCAAGTTGTTCCGACGATACTTCATAAAATCCATTAATTATCAAATAAAGTTCAACAAATTTAAGGAAATAATAGTCAACTGTTATGAAAAAAGAAGAGTACTAAATATATACAAATTTATACTTATATAGGCACTCAAATTAATAATTATACGATATTTGTCGATCAAAATTTTAAAAGTTTCAATTTTTAAGAATATATAACATACATTTATTAATTTGATTGTAAGTTTAAGTACAAATATTTTAAATATTTAATATTTTTTAAAAAGAATATAAATAATTTTAATAGATTTAAAAAAAAATACTAAATTTTGACTTGATGCAGCAACAAGCAACAGACTAAAGAACATAATTACAGAGTAGAAAAAAAATAAAGTTACATACAATATAAGACTGAAAAATGGTGTATTAGTTTATGTTTATTTATAAAATTTTAATAATAAATAATGTATTATATTTTATAAAAATATAAGTAATATTTATTAAAAATTAAAAAAAAAAAAATTTGAAAAAGGCTATCCGTGCTCAAGCCCGGTATAGCCCATGCTATGAGTCCGTCACTGTTCACATGGTAAATGTGGTGCTATATATATTTTTTAATGTGAGTTTGAATCTCCCTTCCATGTATGTTGTATATTCTAAAACTGAATTGTATATATCGAAAAAAAAATTGAACTAACAAATTGTTTCGGTGAAAGAAAAAATTATTCCAAAAATAGGTCCCTTCTAAATTTTTTATATAAAACATTGCAAAATTTAAGAAGAAATTGAAAGAATATTATTATTAGTAACCATCCATTTGAAGCTGAGTGTGAAAATACCAATTAATTTAGAGAAGATATTGCTCTAGCTTAAATTATTGTTTTCTCAACCATTCATTATTAATTACAAATTTATTGAAAAAATAATGGCATTATATTATATTAGAATTATTAGTGCGTTAAGTTCATAAGAATTATGTGCTATTTAATTTCAAAATGTTAACTTAATGGGTGGGGAAACACATAATTTATATAAATTTTATCATAATATTATTCTTAAACAATGTAAGAAATACATCTAATTTATATAATGTAATTATTTTTAAGAATAAAATGAACAATTCATTCATGATAATATTATTATCCTATTACTCTTATTTTATTAGCATTTTCCTTAATTTATGAGAGCGTTTTATATATGTATGGTTATCCCACAAATGTATAGGGCTGAATTTGAAATCATCCTATTTTGTGCTCGCTAAAATAAATAGGAAAAATTACCAAAAATAACACCATTAAAATTTATAGTAATAAAAATAGCACTTTTAATAATATTGAACATTCAATTTGAATTTAAAATATTGAACAGCTCTAAATTGTCGTCGTTCAATTCTAATTGAATGGGTGTTCAAAGAAAAATGACATATTAGTTATTTTTTTAATTGTAAAAATATAAGTTTGCATAAAGGGTGCTAGTTTTATTATTATAAATTTAAAAAGTACTAGTTTTATTATTATAAATTTAAGAGATGCTAATTTTATTATTTTTTTAACAAATAGCATACATCATTTTAATAGAAGACAATTAACTTTTATTATATATTAAATAAGAAGAATTTTAAAATGTTGATGCATGTGCACGTCTTGTTAAAGATTTTAAGGTCAAAAGTTTAAGATTATATTTCATACAAAATAATTAATGCATATTATTCGGGAAAAAAAAAGAAGCATTTTTTAATACTTATAATAATAAAAATAATACATTTTATATTTAAATTATATATTTTTATAATTAAAAAATAACTGTTACATTTTTTTAACACCCATTAAATTAAACTCTATTTAAATTGAATTGCGACAATTTAAACTCATTCAAAATTGAATGTTCAACATTAAATGTTTAATGTTATTGAGGTGCAATTTTTGTGGAATTGGTATTGTAGTACCCAAGTTAATTGCATGGTATTTCTTTTCACCCATGTTCTCAAAAGGTTCCAATTTACCATCTCACTTCATCAATTTGTTTTAACATTGTAAAATTAAAATAATAATCTCATTCAATTTAAAATTTTTAACATGTTCATGGCACATGGTAAAGAATCTACAGATAAATTTGACATTTTTTTTCCCTCCTTTCTCCCTTCTTCTTCATTTTTTTTTCCAACACCAATTTATTATTATTATTTTCTTCCTCCCCCTCATCTTTTTTTCCTTTTTTCTCTCTCTCTCTCTCTCTTTTTTTCCAACACCAACTTTCTTTCTTCTTCTTTTTTTCCTTTTTTTTTTTTTTTTCTTTCTTTCTTTCATTCCTCTCTTCTTCTTTATTTTTTTAGCCCTAATTTTCTTTTTTCAACAAGTAGCGATGGTGGCATTAATGGCATTGAGTAGAGGAAGGAAAGAAAAAGAAAAATAAAAAGAAGAGAGGAAGGAAAAACAAAATTAAAAAAAATAAATGCCAAAATTGCCCCTAATTTTTTTGCCATATACATGCCACATGTTAAAATTCCAAATTAAATGGGGTTACTATTTGAATTTTGCAATGTTATAATCAATTAATGTAGTGGCGTACTAAATTGGAACCCTTTGAGAACATGGATGAAAATAAGTACCAGTTGATTAACTTGAGCACCACTACGATAGTAGACCCTGTTTTTATTTTTATAAATTTTAGAGGTATTATTTCTTATAATTTTTCAAAAGAATATATAATAAGGTTTGATTTGTAGATGTTACGCACTTTCGTGTTTCAAATTCTTCTAGTTTAAGTTATAAATTCAAAATACCTTAATATTTTCACCTAAAATAAAGAGTGAAGGGTATTAAGTGTTATGTAGAATATACAAGTAGAGTGTATAAAACTCATAACTTTTTGGTGAATTACATAGGTCCTATTATTTTTATAAAATTAACATTAAAATTTTATTTTGAATGTTGATTGAAAAATTGTGCCAAATTTTTGTTATTTCTTGAATAAATTTTTTATTGAGATTATTCAAGTGATGGTAAAATATTAAAAATAACCTCATAAATTTAATTATATGATTATTACATGATAAAATTTGGTTTAATTTCTTAGTCATATGTCAAAAAAAAAATTTATGAAAGTAACAAGACTTATATAGTCTATTAAAAAATTATATAATGTATGAGCTCAATTTGTCTAACCTATAAAAACCTCTTTTATCTTAAAATAAATAATTTAATTATTTTACTTGTGTGTGTATATATATAATTCTGTTATCAGTGTACCTGATTATAATATTCTGTTATCACGGTACTCGTAGTACAGAATTGCATAATTTTATTGTAGTTAGTGTACATTTTTTTTTTTTTTTTTTTTATAATGAAAACCTCACCAGGATAGGGATAGATAGGGCTATTGCCACACAACACCACACACCTGGATAATCAAAAATTGTTGATATGTCACAAACACGATAAAGAGTCAGCGGCACCAGCGGACTGCAGTATAGTTAGTGTACATTGATGAAATGAAGATGAAATATATTGATACAACTTTTAATTAAAGTTCTAATGACAGTGATTTAATGATACTGTAAGCTTTTATATATATATGTGTGTGTGTGTAAAACGTGACATCCTCGTTATAAATTAATAAATTATCTTTATCATAATTCATTAATTAAGAAATTAAGATATTTTTAATTAGTCAACAAAAATAATAAATTAATAAAATTAGTTATTTTTTTTATATAGAAAATATTTAATATCAACTTATATAAGGTCACATGTAGTTGGTTATAATAAAAAAACGAAATGTAATTAATTCTACATATTATAATGTTTTATTGTGTTAAATACATGTAATGTAATGTAATCAATTATACAAAGAGAATGAATTATGATTACATTACTCAATATAAAGAAAAGTGATTATATTACCTAACCAGCCTTTCTCTTTTCGCGTTGCCTCTTAGCGTTCAGCCTCAGCCTTTACCTTCGCCTCCGTCCAACCTTCCACCGCGTTCGAGGTCATTCGTGCATCGTCCATCGCGTTCTCTTGCGCCTTGCCTTTGCCTCTTTGACTTTAGCCATCCAGCCTCTGCCTCTGCCATCGTTCAACTGTCCATCGGGTTCGAGGTCCTCTGTGCGTTGTCTATTGCGTTCTCTCGCACTTTACCTTTGCCTCTTCGCATTCGATGTCCTTTTTTTTTTTAATATGCATTTTTTATTTTTAAGTAATAATTATTTAAAATAATTATATAATTTTAAAGAATATATTTTATTTGATTTAGAAAATAATTATAAAATAAAATTATTTAAATTTTATTGATTAATGTAATATTATTGTATTTTTTATTCTATACAGTGGTTAAACCAAACACTGTAATATTAATTATTTTTTATTATAATAATTAAACTAAATATTATGGTAGTAATACTATACTATTTCTTTTACATTATATTATATTATATTATAAATATTATTTCTATTACGTTTATATTCGATGAATTAAACGTAATTTAAGTTATGTGACCGTAAAGAAAAATCACATCTAACTGTATTATCAATAAATGACTGTCGATGTAAATAAAACTCTTACATCTTTAATAGGAAGTTTCCTGGCTGACCAGTGGTTATCAAATTATATTTGAAAGTTTTGTTTTGTTTTGTTTTTTTTTTTTTTTCTGAAGATCGCTGGCCAAAGCAGCTTAATAACGAAGTTAGCCAGCAAGTTGCAAATCATTTTGCCATATGGGCTATTATTCACTATCACGGTAAACGAATAAACTTTAGTCTCTCTTTCCATTTTTCGGTCAAAGTTTATTCATTGTTTTATATTATTTATTTCATGATTAGATACTTAGCATCCTCTGTTTTGTGATTCTTTTCTACCATGAAAGAAATTTCTTTTTAAAGTCTTCTACAGTTAATATGCTTAGCAACAAACATCAAACATTTTATTTATCTTAAATTTGAATTTGTGACTTAAAATAAAATAATTATAAATCTTACTTTCATAACACTAATAACCAGTAAACACACCAGATTAATGTTACAAACTGGAACTTTTTCTTTTTTGTTGGTTGAAATAATTACACAACTTATGTACTCGTAATTGATATTTGAACCCCAATTTCCTACTGCCCAAGTAAACTTGAATATTTTTTTTCATTAAACAATGTTATAAACTGAATATGGTACATATTCTGAAGAAAATATAAATGAATTGCATCATGGCATATAAAAAGTGATCTATTACTAACTGTTCTGGAATGGAGTGGCAAGAGATCTGTACGATGTAAGGGAATACATTGTTTTAAATCCTTCAATCAATTATGTTTTGATAAAAGATCTATTTTTCAAAAAAAATCATAACCATGGGGCTTGTAGCTTGGTTTACAATCTAATTTATTAAATTGAGTATTTAACACCGTAAGATCAAATTTTATTGAATGCGTGCGTTTGTACGTAAGACTTGATTTTGATGAAAAAAAGTTTTGTTGTATATTAGCTGGAAATTTTCAATCCTTAGAAACATTTAGCATATATTGATGACGTCTCCAAAGGGTAAATAAAATGACTTCACATGATCTTATTGACTTCCATGAAAATAAACACCAAATACAACTTTTGATTAACAACTTCTATACAAATTGACAAACTATCTACATCCAATATTCTCCTGGACCTTCAGATCTTGTCAACAATTATTCAATCAAATTCATAACAATTGAAAAATAAAATATTAATAATGACATCTATGGCATCAAATAAGTTGGATCCAAATACCATCACTAGGAATATCTTGATGTACCACAAACAAAAGATAAAATCCTTGGGGTGCAAGATAAGGAGTACTAGGCAATGTGACTTGAATTTCATATAGTAATTTTCCCAAGTTCTTCACTTTATCACCTGGTAAAACCAACAACCTTTGATTCATCGAATAAGAGTGTGTAGTAAATGACGGTGATACCATTGTTACTTTTATTTGATTTTCTGTTACTTGGCCCGTAACTCTGAATCGAACCACTAACTTTTGTCCATAAATAACCTTTGTGTGACTGTTTGGCAAAGCAAATCTTGGCTTCAAGTTTAAAAACTGGGCATCCAAGTATTGAGGACTAAATGCTTCTAAACTCAACTCTGTTGGAAAAAGCACATTTGTGAAATCGTAAGTTGCATGTGGGTTACTTCCTCCTACTAAAACTCTACCATCACGAATCAAAATTGCTGTTGAATGGTACATACGGGGAATGGTTGTTGGGTTTTGGGTTTCAAATCTTGATCCGAGTTTATTATCGGGTTGGTAAAGAACTGGACTTAATACCGGGTTTCTACCCAATTCCCAACCAGCGGATCCCAATGATGCTCCATTAATGATAATCACATGACCATTTGGAAGCAATGTCATATCTCCCATGACTCTAGCAATAGGCATATCTTCCAGAACCCAATTTGGATTCGGGTCGGTTATTTTGATTCGGGCGCAAGATTTCAAAGCTTCGATAAAGTTTCCACTATTTGCTTGAGTATAAGACCCTTTTGGAGCTCCACCACAAACCAAAACCTCAGCCTCAGTTTTCGTTCCAGCTTGAATGTTCTTCAACGGTAACAAAACAGCCGAACCAGTACTCGGGTATGATCTCGGGTCACCACCCGGTATTGTCGGGTAAGTTTTCACAACCTGATTTCTCGCGTAATTAAGCAGAATAGCTCTGTTATTAGCGAAAATGAAAAGATGACCATCAGGGTTTAGAAAAACAAATGGGTAAAGATTGTTTTCAATTCCTGCATCATTGGTTTGGACAAGAAAAGGTAAACTATAAGCATTTTTAACAGAAGCGCTTTTTGGGTAAAATTCGTAATTGAATTCTCTCCGACCACCAATGATAATCTGCCGTCCATCTGGCAAAAGATGATTGGTAGCATACCAACGACGATTGTCTAACCCATTATCAATCTCTTGCCAATCACAGTCATTACAAGGATTGAAAGTTCTAACTCTCCGTTCACCACTGCTAAAACCACCAGTTTGAATCAAACGACCGTCAGGCATTAAAGAACCGGAAGAACACCAAACATCAGTTTGGACAAAAAGCGGTCGGAAGGTGTTTGCTTTAATGTCGTACTCAGCCGAGTGAGCTGTGCAATCAGTTTTAAGCACAAGGTCATTGGTACGACACTTGCCGTTGGGTAAAGACAAGTTGGATCTACCAAAGTCAGTACGGTCGAAGATAACGACACGGTCATTGCTGAGCAATTGCATGTGCATTGCTGAAATGCCGATGCTTTTTTGAAGAACTTGCCAACGACCACCTGCTGCATTTGTAAGAGATGGCCTTGTGAAGAGTATAAGAAGATGAAGAAGGCCTATAAAGAAACAAGTATAAAGATTGAAACTTTGTTTCATGTTTGTGGGAGCGAAAATGGAAGAAAGTGTGTAGTTTGAGACTTGTGAGTTTTTTCTTTTTTTTTGTATGAATGTTTGAGCTGAGCCTTGTGGCTCTGTTTTATGTTACGGTTGTGACTTGTGGAGTAGCGAGGTTGGCTTCCTTAAATGCTATGCGAGGGAGAGGAACTTAAGAGAGAAGCTTCCACGCGGATGTAAAGAAACGTGTGGAACAGGTGTTGATTTTAGGTTAATTATTATTTTAAAATTGAGAATTATTCTAGAATTTAAATGATTTTTGGTTTGTTAATTAATAGATTTATGGGTGATTGAATTCAATAATATTATAGCAAGCCTAAATATGATTTAGTTTTGAAAAATTTACCTATTTATCATTTTGAATCACAACAATTATCATGTGATTAAAAAACAAATATAAATTAGTTTGAAAAATGCTAATTGCACAAAAGATTTGCACACATTTTACACCGGTATTTTTTATACCATTTTATCTAGGGGTGAACAGCGGATCGAATTTGAATGTTTTTCAACAATTCAAATCTGATCTGTAGCGGATTTAAAAATTCCTAATTCGAATTCGATCCGATAATATAGTTAATCAGAACCAATCTGAATTCAAATAGATCGAATTTTTCGGATCAGATAAGGTCGGATTGAGATTATAATTTATTTTTTATTATTATCATATATAAAACACAATATATACTAACATTTAAATTTTAAATTGGTATATTTTTTAGTAAAATTTATTTATTTATGGTCACATTTTAGATAATCAAAATAATAAAAAGTATATTGTTGAACATTATTAAATTATTATAGAGAATTTAACATTTATATTTATTTTTAAAATTAAAATAATAATTTAATGTAATTGTAGTATGTATAATATTTAAATATAACACATTAAAAATAAATATGCATTTATTTATAATTTTAATAGTAATTCGGTTTGGATTGGATTGCAGTGGATTATAAAATATGTCAATCCGATCTGAATCTAAACGAATTATATATTTTTTAATCCGAATCCAATTCGACTATAAAATATGTTAATCCAATCCGAATCCGACGTATCAGATTAAATTTTTCAATTTAAGCGAACTAATCTGATTATTTGCTCACCCCTTCAATGTATCAAAAATCAAAATTATTTTAAAATTTTAAGAAATAATTATTAATATTTTTGCTTATTTTAAAATAATTAATTATTATAAACAATATTAAAACGTGTTATATCATAAGAATTAAAAAGTATTGGTACAAAATTGATGCGAATTTATGCTAGTTGGTTTTGTACAGGCGGCGTTTTAATTGAAGATAAATATGGGTTAGGCAGTGAATTTTGAGGATGTGTGGTCTAGTTTTGTTACAGTGAATGATGTGTGTTGTAGAGAGTAAATAAGTGGATGCATGTTTGAATCTGAAATTTGAAATGATGTGCGCGTGCAATAGAAATAATATAGCCCTTTAAAGTGTTTGTACATTGTGATCAAATGGTACAATGGCTTAGCAAAAAAAAGAGGTACAATGTGATTTTAACTTATAATTTAACATAAAAGATAATTTAGTGTTTTGTATTTTAGAACAAAAGAGGAGTAAACGTTCCAAAATTACGAAAATCTAATATATGAAAAAACATTATTAAAAAAAGTATAAAACAAAACTTGGCAATAAAGGAAGAATGAAGCTAAAATATATATATATATATATATATGGTAATTAGTTTAAATGTTGTCAAAAGGAGACAACTATTTATTTATTTATTTATTATCAAATGATACTCGGAAATTCAAATCAAATTAAAAAAGATCAAAAACAAGAGAGAATGAGAGTGAATATAGTAAAATTTATTAATTATGTTGCTTAGAAAAAGAATTCAACTATAATTTTAAATAGAAATTTTGGTTTATATGGGATCATGAAAGTAAAGTAGTAGCGTAAAGATTTCAAAATTAGGTAATACATTATATATCGCATAAAAAAAACTTGAGATGAAAATTAATTTTATCAAGATATTAGTACTAAATTTTTTTAAAACAAAATTGAGCAAGGCATATTACCATTTATTT
The DNA here is from genome assembly GCA_029378325.1 of Elaeagnus macrophylla. NCBI lineage: Eukaryota > Viridiplantae > Streptophyta > Magnoliopsida > Rosales > Elaeagnaceae > Elaeagnus > Elaeagnus macrophylla. Next base: position 9,918,213 of record CM055649.1, on the reverse strand, counting down.
TATGCCTGAATCCTGATATTTTTCAAATAAAAAAGCGATCATTAGATGAAGAAGTTTAAATTAATGTAAAAATAAAATTGTTATCGAATAACTTTTATGATGATTAAAAAAATTCCAGCCTAAAAAGCTATTCTTTGAAACGATGGGAATTAATTTATTCATCTATTTTTCTAATAATCCCATCTTTTTTCATTGATTCTATTCTTTGATCAAGTGAGTGCTTCTGTCGGTGAAACTTTTTCTTTTGATGGATTTTCCTTTTGTTAATTAACATAATAATTTCATTTTCTTCTTTGTCCGATGGCGTGGATTTACTTTGACTTGTATATTGACCTTCTTTATTAAAACATTTCTAACACAATATAATTGGCCATGATCATTTATATCAAGTAGACGATTCTAATTTAAAATTAAGTAAAAACAATAAAAATATATAATTATGATCTGTATCTTTTTTTTTTTTTTTTTAATATAATAAATAAAAGGAAAACTGCATTTATTTTTATATGTTTAGTTTTGGCTCACTTATATAGCTAATTGTACAACTATATACTAGTTTTAAAATGTATAACTGATTATAAAGGGTTCAAATTTGTTAGGGAAAATAACAAAATTAACACCCCCTAAAAATTATAATAACAAAACTAGCACCCCTGTGTTCAATTAAAATTGAATGTTTAATATTGAACGTTCAATATTCAATTTGAACGTTCAATATTCAACGTTCAATATTAAATAGGTCTAATTGTCGTCATTCAATTCTAATTGAACGGATAATATTGAACGTTCAATATTGAACGAGTCTAAATTATCGTCGTTCAATTTTAATTGAACACAGGGGTGCTAGTTTTGTTATTATAATTTTTAGGGGTGCTATTTTTGGTAATTTCTCAATTTGTTATTAAAAAAAAGTTTGTAATTTATTAAAAGTAAAAATAATAATAATAATCCAATCACACTTTAATTAATTTCACAAACTCAAACGTATTTAAATCATTGCTCTATAATTGCTGCCAATATTTAGTTTGATTAATTAACATTTTACTTACCTTTGACTTTTCTAGCTAGGTCAACATCAAAATACCTCATAGGTCAAAAGTACTAAAGGAAATAAAGAAATTTAGGATAGAAATGTATATCCATTGGATGAAGTTAAACGCTGTTTTCTTGTTGAATTAACTTAGTGTTAGACAATTGCAAAATTTATAAGTTTAGTAGGTTAATCTACTTAAAATTGATAATATTCCTTGTTCAAAGTATTTAACGTGTATTCTTCTTTTTCGTGAATGAATGAATTAATATGTTTAATTACCCCTTGGTCCTTTGTCCACATCTTCTTTGTTCAAATGCATGCAAAATTTGTCGTTATTTATTTATAAACCTATAACTTTTCATTATTTTTCAAACATTGTAATGTTTCCGTGGTTAGTTTGTTGTCTTATTACGCAACTTCGTTCCTAGCTGGCAAGTTGTTGGGTGGATCATAGCAAAAAAAATAAAATAAAATAATAATAATAATAAATAATAATAATAATAAGAAAAATTATTAAAAATAACACCCCTAAAATTTATATTAACAAAACTAGCACCTCAATAATATTGAACGTTCAATATTGAACAAGTCTAAATTGCCGTTATTCAATTCTAATTGAATAAGTGTTAAAAAAATGACATATTAGTCATTTTTTTAATTATAAAAATATAAATTTAAATACAATAGATGTTAATTTTGTTATTAAAATTTTGAGAGGAGTTAATTTTATTATTTAACAAAAAAAACAAAATGACTGACCTCATGCTTCCCCCTTTCCCTCTTTGATGACTCCTGCCCCTAAATAGTAGGAGTGTGAAAAACTTATATAAGAATCAATCCATCCCAAGTTACTTAAACTAATTACCTATAATTAGGGATGTTAAACGTATTGTGTTAGTCGTGTTTGTGTTGTGTTTGTTCGTGTTTGTGTCGTATTTATTCGTATTTGTGTCGTGTTATTCGTGTCGTGTTTTCGTAAAAAAAATAAAGAATAAGAGATTAATAAACAAAATCTATTAGTAAAAAAGGGGGGAATTATTTTTAGTCCAAACCAATTGATTTGAATTAGATTTATTTTTTAAATTTATTGGTTTGGTTTGGTTCTTATAATTTTAAGAATTGATCATATTAATTTAGTTTCGATTTTAATCTAAACTCCAACCAACATATATATATATATATATATATATATATATATATATATATATATATATGCACACTGCTACTAAATTGGTTTTACGGTAGGTACGTAATTAAATTAAACTAAAAATTGCATATTTATTATACAAAACTTACACATAAATTAAAAATATACTATATATAATATACAAGAATATATATAAATTAAAAATGTATATTTTATATATAAATTAATATATTATTTTATTTTAAAATTAATTTAATATATATGCTAACATGTTATTCAATACTTCAAATCCATCTTTCATATAAAAAATAAATAAAATATTATTGATCGTTCGTTTTCCTACGTTTTTTACTATGAATTGGTTCGCATAATTGGTATCAATTAACCAGAAGCAAACTAATTCGATCAAATTGAGTTTGACAATAAGCTTTTGATCTCTCTCTCTCTCTCTCACACACATATACATATATATTTTTTCTATTTTTAAGTTTTTCATATCATTAATTTAAAGTTAAATATTTAAAATATTTTTAAATTATTATATACTAGCTTAAGAAGAATTTATATGTAACAAATTAAAAATATGTTCATTATATATAAATTATTTTACTTATTTTAATTTTTCTCTTTGATTAATTTTTACAACATGCAAGATAAATACAAAATTAATTTTCTTATATTTCTAAATTAATTATGAAAATATAATAATATTTAGAGGTTTTATTTAATGTAGCAATCATTATATAATTAGAATCCTTATTAAATATGATAATCATCATATTATTAGAATCCTTATTAAATGCGATAATTATCATATGATTAGAATTTTTATTAAATGTGGTCCTTATTTCATTATCATATTTAGAGTTATTATTATCCTTAAAGGGCAGCTAAAATTAATAGCTTAAAATATAGGGGTAGTTTTTTCTTAAAAAATTCGAGATGATTCAGATTTTTATACATCGTATAGATATATAACTATAATTTTATGTGTAAAAGTAATGTTTACCAAATCTTAGAACAAAAGTGTATATATTAAACCATTTTACTCACAATTCACATTATTTTTATCTACTTGTTTATTAAATGTTATTCATGCATACCAAAATATTCACAAAAAATTAGATAGTATATTATTATAAATATAATATTTATTTAAAAATAAAAATATATATGTAATTTTTTTTTAAGTTGGTTGATGCTACAATCTCGTATAACTCCAAAGATGCTCCACCCTTATATACACACACACACATATGTGTATATATATACATATAGACGAACCTTCTTGAGGTTGGGCGAGATTGTAGTTCTGGCCAATTATTTAAAAAAGATTATATATATATTTTTATATTAAATAAATATTTTATTTGTAGTAATATACCGTGTCTAATTTTTATATACATATTTTGATATATATTAACAATATTTAACAAATATGTAGATAAAAATGATATAAATTGTAAATAAAATGATTTTTCATGTATTTGGTAATTAACACTAACAAAAATAAAATTGTAGTTATATATTATGTAAAAATTCTTCTTAAATGTGATAATCCAAAAAAAGTTTAAATATTTAACTTTAAAATCCATATTATAGAAATAAAATTAAAAAAAGAAGTATATGGTAAGCTTCATATTAAAGCTTAAGCTTAAGTTTATGTTTATCATATTTTATTTTAACCTAAATTTTAATTTATCTAATATTATATTATTTGATATTTTATTTTAATAATCTTTTAGAATTTATTAGAAATTTTTTTATATAAATGTTTTTATTATTATTAGTTAATTTTATATTTTTTCTCAACATATATTTTTAAATATAGTTTCATGGTTAAAATTTTAAATTATATTTTACTTTTTACATTTTCGTATATTTATTTTAGTTTTAGTTTTAACAACTATAAATTTTGGATTTGTTTGATTAAGATTTCTATTTGCTTAGATTTTTTAGTTAATAAATTTATTTTATACATGAATAATATTAATACTTATTAACTTGTTATATTTTGATTAATTTTTATTATAAATTAATTATAAAATATTAATTCTATAATTAAAAAATATTAAATTTATTGACCACAATTTCTTAAACAAACTTGTAAATGTAGAGTTATTTTATTGCTCGTAAATCATACCAATTCTATGCTAAATTTGTTATATATATATTTTTTTAATTTAGATTCGTCAACAATGGGCATGATATGCATTAATCGTATATTTGTTACATAATACTAAAAATTTTAGCCATATAATTTTTATATAGTCATATGTTTGTTTATAAAATCAGACAGTATCGTATAATATAAAAATAATATTATTATATAGAAATTTTGCACGGTTATAAGTGTGGATCTAAATTATACTGAATACTTAATTTAATTTATTTAAAATTTTAATTATAAAATTATGTTTTTTAATTTTTTATTTTATGTCAAATTAAAATTAAAATTTTTAATTTTTAAAAACATAATAAAATATAAAAATAAATTAAATATTAATTTAAATAAAATTATAACAAAAATTATTTTAAATATAAATTATTTTATTAAAATATTTATAATTAATTTTATTTAATGAGTATTTAAACACTATATATTAATTATAATTTAATCTATAGCTCATCCATCAAATACGATTTACATTAATAACCGGATTTGTATTTTTTTTTTTTTTTTTTGGTTAAGGAATTCAAACCTCAACCACTTACGATGACCTCAGAAAAAATGTAAGGCTAGAAAAAAACAGATTTTTAAAAATGAAATAATTAATGAAATAAAAACATTTGTATAACCAGGCTTGAGCCGTCCCTATAGGACCTATATTAGATTATAGAAATAGCTAGCTAGCTAGTGTTTGGTACACAGACAAAGAAACCATCAAACTTGCCGGCGTGTCCTGATAACTAAGGAATCTAAAATTGTATATCAAAATGAATTAACTTGTAATATTATTATTATTATTATTTGAAAGGAATATATATATATTTTTTTAATATGATTGCTGAAAGGAATATTGTTAAATTTATTATTTTTTTTTGTTTGTAAAAAAACCTTTCTAGAAGAGAGGGTCACTGTTGCTATCATATTGTAAAAAACATCGTTAGAATATCTTGTCTAGATTATTAGAAATTTGTTATAAATTACCAATTTAGATTAAGGACGAGATTGTATCAAATTTTACATTAAAGTGCAGGTACTAAATTTTGAATTTGCTCTATCTGTTCAGTAAAATTATAGTACTCCATGAACCTTCACCCAACCAATTAGACTATTAAAATTGGTATATTTGTGAGGATTCCAATTATTCGTCTATTATGAAAACATAGTTATAAATTAAAATGGCTTTGATTTTCGTAGTTCACGTTCATTGAAAAGGCTCAATTATCTGATAAAAAAAGTAGAGGAGGAAAATGCTCGATTATAGATATCTCTTTTATATACCAACATGTTAAAATATGTGAATTTTTTTACGAAAATTTAATTTCTAAATAGAAAGAAACGCTAAATGAAGTCTTAAAGTTTTACTCAATTTTTTTTTTGATAAATAGAATAAATATTGTTTGTGACACACATATATGTTTATGTTTTTTTTATATATAGTATACATGTAATGAAGTCATTTTTAATTAAAAAAAAATTACTCAATATTTTAATTTGTTTTTTTTAATCGAACTTAATAAAAAATTTATTGTTTAATATCCACCATTATAATGGTACTCATTATAATTTCATAATTTTATTATTGTTGAAAGTATGATTAAGTAAAAAACAATTGTTGATAAAAAAATAGTTTTTAATTGTATTTTTAATAGGCAAAAAATAACTATTTAACTTAAAATATTGAGTAATTTATTCAAACTAGAAATTACTTTATTACATACATACATACATATATATATATATATATATATATATATATATATTATTAACCTAACTATCTATTAAATATTATATTCTATTAACACCATTAAATTTACCATATATATATATTACATATAAAAATGACTACTCAGTGATTTTAAAATAAATACAGTTCGAGTCCTAGTCCTAGGTAGTTTGAGGACATTGGACAGTTGGACTTATTTTTCTTTTGTTTTTTGAAAATCTTGTTTTATAATAAGATTCTACAACGTGTTTAATGTTTAGGTATTAAAAAATAAAAATGGTAAATTTGATATGGTAGATCAGGCATATATATATACACATTTTATTCAATTTATTTTCACAATAATTGAAGGAGCTAATTTCAACGCAATCAGCGAAATTCGTATTTGTTGGGGACGTGTATAACACGTCTTTATATTATTTGTTAAACATATACTAATACACTATTATTGATTACAAATACTTTGCTTATCAAAACCTCCTTGCCTATTCTTGGAAAATATAAACCAAACACACTCATCCATTTTGAAAATTAACAATTTTATATTTTCAAAAAATGTTAATTGAATGCAAATTTACAATCATACTAATTATGATGTATCATGTGATAAAAAAAATTCTTAAATAATGAATAATTTTTTCATCTTCAAAATTATTTTTTTACATAACACACTATAATTAATACTGAGTGTAAATTTTTGTATGCTTAGAGAAGTGTTTGCATGCACACAAACAAATAGACGTATTTTAATGATTAAAAAAAAAAAAACTAAGACAAGTATTTGCATGCACACAAACTAAAAAAGAAAAGTAAAAATGGAAAAAGGATAGGAAATATATAATATAATTGTAAAGTTTTCCAATTAAAGTTAATTACAAAACAGTGACAATTACAACATCCAATGGAAGAATGTTGTTTACCTTGATCTGATGCAAAGTATATGTACAAATACTTCAATGCATTTAAGCTATTAAAATGCATCCGCCCACTCCTCTAGTAAAAGTTGTTAATTAAGAAGGTTTTCCTCACAAGTGAAAAAGGTTGAGTTTTTTTCATCTCATTCATAAAATCAATTAAATCACTTTCAATTAGGTAAGTAAACAAATAACAAACTAAAGTAGCTATTATAGTACAAGTTGACTCAATTTATAATAAACAGTAAGAACCTTCTTTGTTGCTCAAGTATATATATCCTTCTTCTTTTTTTTTTTTTTTTTTTTAAATACACATTCACAAGAAGAATCGAGTACCTTTTAACAATTAAAATTTAAAAAAGGCAGAAAAAAAAATGAAATAAATCTATTGCCCTAAATCTCAATTATTAAAAACTGGTAATATTAAAATGTATATAATACATTATATATCCTAATTCTATCTATCTATATATATTTGTGTATGCGCTTTATATTACAACTTGATACAAATATTAATCTACATTGCATAAACCAATTGATCCTTTCTTTTTAAGTGGTCACACAATTATTTTATCATATAAATTTTATATTTAATTAATAATTAATATGTCACTTGATGCATATAATAATATAATTAATATATATAATACTATTTTATATATATAGTACTATTTTATATATATAAATATTCTTACAGGTAAGATGTATTTTACATAATTTAAATAAATAAAAAACTAAGCACTATGTGTGGGTGTGTGTGTATAAAAGAGGATGAAAGTATATTGTCTGCATTATTTATTTACTTAAATTAATATTTATATTGAAAATAACAATAGTATATTAGTATTAAAATATTATCGTTAAAAAAAATTTAGTAATTATTATATATATTTTTATTATTTTAAATTTATAATCTCATATATATATATATATATATATATAATTGATTATTGCCGGTACCATGATGGTAGATATGAATTCTTAATTAATGCTGGTATAGAACAAAATAGTTGGCATATTCTAAACTTAGATATGTGTTTTTTCTTTTCCATTAAATTATTTTTTTGGACCCACTTTTCTTTTTATGTTTTTTAAGGCAGGGGTTTGGCATCATATTTTCTAAAAAGCTTGAATATGGTCATGGCTAAAGTAAAGTAAGGTTGGCTGATAGCTAAACTCACGTGGTCCTATTATATGCTTTTGGCTTTTGGTCTATCTATATTGAACCTTCTTCTATCGTATAACCACATGATGTATTCGCAACTTTGGACTTAATATTCCTTACTCATGGATTTTTATTTTCATGTGCATACATTAATTATTAATTATGTAAAAATGTGCTATATATTAAGAACTTATAAATTTATACCAATTTTTATACCTATATAAATTAGATTATAATATATGATAAATTTATTTTAAAAAATGAATAAATAATTTAATTTATTTAGATATGATGATGTAAGTAAAAAAAAAAAAAAAAGTATAAATTTATATCACTATAATATTCTTCACGTGAATAATCATCTTCGAAAGATAGATTTTTTTTTTTTGGGACTTTACTTAATTATTTAAATATTTGGGTAGTGTGTTGTGTAAAGTAAGATTTATAATAAGCACGAGGTTTGGTTAAGAATCAATGTTGAAGTTTCTTATTTTCTTTTAACCTTTTATTCTATATTTCTATTTGAGGTCTTAATTAATTAGATTAAACTACAAAAAGTTAAGTCTGCAAGGAAAAAATCAATCTTGGTTTGCTAACTAACAAAGGCAATCAATTAATGCATTAAGGAAGTCGATTATTGGTATCCAACATCAAACTTTAATGAGTTGTATGAAGTAGTAGTGACAAAGAAAGTAATATGAAACAAGTTGATCAATATAAAGCAAGAAATTACAATTTATTAGTCCAACTAAAATGGTACATTCACTTTATTTTAAATTTAATTATATAGTATAATTTTTTTCATGCTTAAAATTTTATTTTTAATTTATTTTAAAAAAATATATATTTATTTTTTTATAACATAAATTAACTTATATTTTTTAGTGTTATAAGAAAATAAACATATGTTTTTCAATATGAGGATTAAAAATAAAGTTAGTTGAATAATTAAGTCATTTATGCACCAAAAAGTTAATTATATGACATAATTTGCTTCATACATAAAGTTTCATTTGTAATCTCTTTAAAGGAAAAAATATATATGTTTATTTTTATTATGACGTAAATAAATATATGTTTATTTTTATTATAATGTAAATAAATATATATATTTTAGTATTTTAAGAAAATAAATATATATATTTTTATTAAAAAAAATTAAAAATAATATTAATTAAATAATTGAGTCATTTATATATAAGAAGATTTATTTTATTTTTTTACGATGGAAAACATATTTCTTTCAAGTTTGAAAAGTTGCCACCAATTGTATTAATACAACAAAAATAAATGGTTTCTTTTTTATCGATATAAATGGTTTCTTTAACATTTACCAATTTATATTTAATAGCACTTTTCTAGCATATATTAAGGTATTTTTTAATTTATTTTTAGATTAGATCGAAAAGTTTTTATTTATTCAAATGAAATTCAACCTTATTTTGTGAGTTTATTTTTATTTTTATTTTTTATGAATTGCATATGTATTTAAACTTTTTATTTTCCTAATCAAAGTGTTTGATAGTTAACAATTATAATTTAAGATTAAATAATTAATGTTATAATTTTTTTTTTTAAAATAATCACCAATTTATTTGATATTAATTTATATTTAATAATTTTCAAAGAAAAAATCACTTATAAGTTGTTAGGAAATGATTTCTATTTTTATTTTTATTTTTTAAAAACTTAGAAAAATAAGGAAAATTTTTGGTTATTATTTACCAATTTTTAATTTTAATCATTTTCTTCAAATACATATTATTTATATATAGAAAGCTTATAAGACTTGATTTACTCTTTAGCAAATATGTTTAGTGAAAATAAAAAATAAAAAAATCATAAATTTTTTGATACTTTTAAAGATTTATTAACTACCATATTTTAGTAATAATTTATTAAAAATGTTAAATTCAAAATCATATATCGTTATTAAATATATCTAATTAAAAAATTAAGTAAAAAAAATCAAAATTCATAAAACAAAATCCTTATCAAACACACCCTTAATAGTAGAAAAAAAGATTCATCTAAAGCCACTACTACTACTAGTTAGGTGGGGCCAAGGTCCAATTCAGTCCAAATTTTAGCAAAAAAATTAACTAAATTAGATTGTTTATATAAGTTTAATCAAACTAGAGCAGATCGTTTGACTTATAAAATTATTAAAATCAGACAGTTCAGTTCGATTTGATTTAATTAACGATTTTTCATGGTTTTTTATCTTAAATTTTTTCCCTCGAAATCATGTTCTTGATACTTGAAATTAACATTAAAAAAAAAATTAACCAAATTACTTTAAATATACTACAAATATAAATCATATAATGTTTCACATAAACTAACAATTAAATTTATAAAATTTATAAAATATAAAATTATCATAATATATATGTAATTAAAAATTATAAACTGTCTATTACATGGCTAAAATTGCAAAGATCAATAGGATTCAATGAGCTATAAACAAACATGAAGAAAATAGTGCTATTAAACTTTTTTCTTTTCTTTATTCTAGAAGAGGAAGGAGATAGAAGATAATCAATACTGCTGTAAACTTTAAAAACATTAGATCTTGGAGAAAAGTTAATATTACATCATTCGTACTTGAGAATTATCATGTCAATAAGGAATAAAAATTTACTTGAGTTGTGGTAGTAAGTATAATGACCTGATTGTTAATAGTATAGAGAGATATAGATAAAGAAAGAAAGATGTATTGTATTGAATTTGTGTGTTTTGAAATGTACATAAGGGACCTTATTTATAGGGTCTTATAAGTGTAGTACAAGAGTGTAGTACATGTAATAGTACAAGTGTAGTACAAGAGTGTAGTACAAATGTAGTACAACTTATATATTAACATCCCCCCTCAAACTCAAGGAGGAAGAGAAACAATCAACTTGAGTTTGGAAACTAAGTCTTGAAATCTGCCTGGTGGATGAGATTTTGTGAAAATGTCAGCTGTTTGATCTGTGGATGATACTGATTTGAGACGAACAGTGTTTTGAAGAACATGTTGACGAACAAAATGACAATCAATCTCGATATGTTTTGTTCGTTCATGAAATACATCATTGTGAGCAATTTGAATAGCACTCTGATTGTCACAATAAAGAATAGTTGAGGTTGACTGGAAAACACCCATATCAGCAAGTAGCCAGCGAAGCCAAAGAAGTTCTTGAGTAGCGTCAGCAAGGGCGCGATATTCAGCTTCAGTGCTGGATCGGGAAGTGAGAGATTGTTTCTTACTTCGCCAAGATATGAGAGAGTTCCCAAGGAAGAAACAGTATCCAGTGGTAGATCGACGATCAGTAGGGTCGCCTGCCCAGTCAGCATCAGAGTAGGCCGAGAGAAGAAGATCAGACTTGTTGGAGAAGTGAAGGCCGTGAAACATGGTGCCTTTGATGTAGCGGAGAATGCGAAGAACAGCAGCATAATGAGTAGATCGTGGAGCAGACATGAACTGACTAACCAAATGAACAGCATAAGCGATGTCAGGACGAGTGACTGTGAGATAAACAAGACTGCCAACTAGTTGTCTGTATAATGTGGCATCTGAGAGAAGAGCACCATCTAATGGAGTAAGTTTGACATTGGTTTCTAGAGGTGTTGATGCAGTCTTGCAATCAGTAAGACCAGCCCGATTAAGAATATCTGAGGAGTACTTTGCTTGAGAAAGATAATATCCTTGGGAATCAGATGAGATTTCCAAGCCCAAGAAGTAGTGAGAACAACCAAGGTCTTTCATTTCAAATTGATGGTTGAGAAACTGCTTGAGATTAGTAACACTAGTCGAGTCATTCCCTGTTATGATCATAACATCGACATAAAGGAGTAGAAGTGTAATACCAGTGGGGGTCTTCCGAATAAAGAGGCCGGAGTCATAAGAGCTAGAAGTGAAGCCAAAGTCAGTAAGTGTAGAGCTAAATTTGGCAAACCAAGCCCGAGGAGCTTGTTTGAGGGCATAAAGAGCACGGCGAAGTTTGCATACTTGATTGGGTGAATGAGTATATCCAGGAGGAGGTTTCATGTACACTTCCTCAGTTAGGTCTCCATTGAGGAAAGCATTTTTGACATCCATTTGAAACATTTTCCAATTTCGGGCAGCAGCAATAGCAATGATACTGCGAACAGAGGTGAGGCGAGCCACAGGTGCAAAAGTTTCTTCGTAATCGATGCCATATTCTTGCGTAAAACCTTTTGCAACCAGACGAGCTTTATATCGTTCCACAGACCCATCTGAATGAGTTTTGATTTTAAAAATCCATTTACAACCAATCAGAGATTTATCAGACGGAAGATCAACAAGATCCCATGTATGTGCTTTTGTTAAAGCCTGCAATTCATCTGTCATAGCTTGCTGCCAATGAGGGTTAGAACTAGCTTCTCTATAGTTTTGGGGTTCATGATAAGACAAAATAGTGGAGAAACATTTGTAATCACGAAGATGAGAGGGAAGAGTACTTACTCTAGTAGTACGACGAAGTGATGATTCTGCACAATCAGGTGGTTGATCTTCAGAGGATGTTGTAATGTCAGGATCAGCAGAAGGAGCAGACTCGTCAGGAGAGGTCGTAGTAGACAGTGGAGAGGGTAATGGAGTAATGTCAGAAGGAAACAGATCAATAGTTGGGTCATTAAAGAATGAGGGTGAGGTAGGAGATGAGACATGAAATTGGGAAAGAGAGGAGAACATTTTATGTTCCCAGAAGATGACATGACGAGAGATGCGCAATCATTGAGAGAGAGGGTCCCAACAACGATAGCCTTTGTGTTCTATTCCATACCCTAAGAAACAACAAAGACGAGCACGAGGTTCCAATTTATTGCGTTCATGAGGGTGAAGAAGAACAAAACAGGCACAACCAAACACTTTGAGCAGATTATAGGATGGAGGAGTATTATAGAGGCGTTCATAAGGGGATTGATTGTGAATAACAGGCATTGGAACACGATTGATGGTATAAACAGCAGTAAGAGCTGCTTCACCCCAAAAGCGTTCAGGACAAGAACTAGAAATGAGAAGAGTGCGAACAGTATCAAGAATATGTCTGTGTTTTCGTTCAGCTCTTCCATTTTGTTGAGATGTGCTAGGACAAGAATATTGAGAGAGTGTGCATTCTTGTCGAAGAAAATTTAAAAAATTTGTTTCTTTATATTCCATAGCATTATCAGCTCTAAAAACTTTGATGGTTTGAGAAAACTGGGTTTTAACCATTTGGGCAAAATCATAATAAATTTTTGGTAATTCAGATCTATGTTTCATGAGAAAAATCCATGTAAATCTTGAATAATCATCAATAAAAATGACAAAATATTTGCATCCCCCCATAGTAGGATGTGGAGAAGGACCCCAAACATCAGAATGAATTAAGTCAAAAGGGGAGACAGAAATAGAATCACTTTTATTAAAACATAAAGCAGGTTGTTTCCCTAATTGACAAGATAAACAATTTACATTATCAGAAGCAGAAACAGAAACAGATCCTAATTTACCAGAAGATGTTAAGGAACGAAGACGTCCTATAGATGTATGACCTAGACGAGCATGCCATAGGTCTATAGGAGTAGTAGTAGTAGAAGCAGCAGTAGAAAGATGAGGAGAATTGGGTAGATGAAGGTTGATAAGTTCAAATAGGCGTCCAACTTTACGGCCTATCCCAAGGGTCTGCCCCGTCTGTGGATTCTGTACATGACAACCAGAAGAAGAAAAAATAACAGTAAGACCAAGTTCACATAATTGACCAACAGAGATAAGATTTAGAGTAAGATTGGGTATATGAAAGGTGTCAGAAAGTGATATAGAAGATGTAGAAACTTGACCTATATCATGAACATGCATATGCGAACCATTAGCAGTTTGAATTAAAGGTTTCGAGGTAGAAGATTTTGTGGGAGAAAAGATGTGAGCATTATGAGTCATATGGTTGCAACAAGCAGAATCAAAGTACCATGGAGAGTTACCTGATGTGAGAGACAAGGCAGTAGGAGGAGGATTACCAGAGTTTGAGAGGACGTGTTTAAGAAGACCTTCAAGTTCTTGAGTAGAGAAGGTGAATTTGTCATGATTACCTTCAGAAACCATAGCAGTGACAGATGAATTACTTGTTCTACCTGAAGCATTGTGATAGGGATACCGAGGGCAATCCTTCAAAAAATGTCCTGGACCTTTCTTGTTACAAAATTTACATACCCGAATGCGACATGTGAGAAGATCATGATTGGTCTTGTGGCAGTAGGTGCAGCCTTGCTGGTTGGAGCCCTCTTTAGGGCGATAGTAGGGAGTGGCAAGAACAGAATCAGTAGGTTGAACTTTGAGAACCCCAATCCGTGTTTCTTCAGAGCGAAGCTCAGTCACAGCAGTATCTAAGGACGGAAAAGGACTGCGATGAAGCAAGGAAGCCCGAACAGGTTCAAAACGATTATGGAGAGCCATGAGAAAAATAACAAGACGCTGGCGGTTACGATAAGTGGCAAACATCTCAGCATCAGTTTTGTTTGTCCATGATGGTTCAGAGAGAGCGAGTTGATCCCAAATAGTATGCATTTCAGAGAGAAATTGGTTAATTGTTTGATCAGACCTCTGACGTTTAGTATGAAGATCTGTCAGAAGTTGATATTGGTTGGCCAGATCTGTGGTAGTGAATCGATTCTCAAGAAATTCCCAAACTTCCTTGGCAGTGTCAAAACGCCCAAACTCACCATGGATCGAGGGTAGAGTAGTGTTGCGGAACCAAGTAATGATTTGATGATGTTTGCTTTCCCAGTCTTCAAGACGGTCAGCAAATTGGGCCTCTGTTTCAGTGGGTGCTTTTATGGGTATAGAGATATCACTGGTTATGAGACGCCATAGCTTGCGTCCTTTCAAAAAACTTCTCATTGCTTATGCCCAAGCTAGGTAGTTAGTATCATCAAGGGTGGTAGAGATTGGTTTAGGGACATCATTTCTATCCATTTTAAGGAGAATAATAGAAAATAGTATAAATGAATTTATATATGTCAAATAGAACCTTAAAAATGGAAAGAGCAGTCAAAAACAAGCCTGGAACTGGTCTGAACCGGAGAAGAACCGACCGTGAAGGTGGTAAACCGGAGTTGGGAAGTGGGAAGTAGAAAACCGAGTCTGGAGAGCGTGGGCCGGGTATGAACTGGGTCTGGTGAGCGTGGGCCAGGTACGCTTGGAGCGCGGATCTTGAACGGATCAGGCAGCGCGGGTCGGTTGCGGAGCGAGTTTAGTTGGATCTATGGTGGTGATTTTGGTGGCGTTGGAATATTCTGATTAAGACGAGTCTGATGGTGGTATTTTTGTTTGGATTGGATTAGTATAGGTGATGGTGGTTTATTGTGATGAATAGAGGCGAAATTTTGATGGAAATTTTAGAAGTGTTTGAGAGGCTCTGATACCATGTTAATAGTATAGAGAGATATAGATAAAGAAAGAAAGATGTATTGTATTGAATTTGTGTGTTTTGAAATGTACATAAGGGACCTTATTTATAGGGTCTTATAAGTGTAGTACAAGAGTGTAGTACAAGAGTGTAGTACATATAATAGTACAAGTGTAGTACAAGAGTGTAGTACAAATGTAGTACAACTTATATATTAACACTGATCATTATTTTTTTTTTATAAACAAACATGATTATATTAAAGAGTAATTCTTGGACCCAAAAAAAAATATATTAAAGAGTAACTTGTACAAAAAAAAGTCCGTGCATGAGAATAGCACAAACAGATATTATGCATGAATATGTTATTCAAATTATATATATTTATATAAAAGTTCGGTTAAAAAATTCTTAGAATTAAATTGAAACGTTTGAATAAATTGGACTGAAACGAATTATTTAACTCATATAATTGTATAATTCAATTTAATTTGACTGGATTTTCAATTTGATCAAAAAAAAAAAAAAAACTTTTGAACACTCCTAATTACTAAGGCAAATACAATGATTGACTCAAACCCGCAACTTCAATTGATACTACCTACCTACTACTTGCTATGAATGTGTTATCTAAACTTGCTCAGTTCGATATTGAGATATTCAAGTTGAATACGTGATCGAAAAAATGGATTAAGTCAACGAAAGACACCGCTAGCCAAGCCTAGTTCACCTAGGCTAGTTGCTGCCAGATTGATTAAAACAGTGAAAAATTGATGTTGTTGGTCATAGTTCAACCAGCTAAGCTTTCATTGACTTTCGAGTTATGTCTATTTTCTTCCTTCTACAAAGGTATCAAGTTCTTAGACAAACAAAGAGATCAAATTAATGGTTTCTACGCAACGAACTTCATGCTTTCACTGTTTCACATCAATCTTCCTATTTCGTTATTTCCAGATTAGAAATAAGAACTTGACACATGAGGATTTAGGGCCAAGCGATATGATTGTGAATTTATGGGTCAGGACTCCATGAGAAACCAAGATTTTAACAATGTTTGCATTTGTTTCAATTGCTAGCTTGCAATGTTATTTGCTCCAGGTCGATTCGAGTCTCATCTAATATAAAAAGGGTGTGTGAATTGGTATATTGGTTATTAAAAAAATAATGTGCCCATTTGTGCATTGTAGATTTGTTTTTTAAATAACACTACTTACTCACCCACTAGTATGTGAAACAAAACCTATCAACTCTCCGATTGAAAAGTTGTTATTCAACTACACATGTCAAGTCAATATATTCCTGTTTGTGTTTTGTTAACTACATTTGTACCCTTTGTAAAAAAAAAGAAAACCATATTCTTTTTCTAGTAAAAAAAATCCAAGATGAAAGAGACTGTAACCGTATTTATTATCTAAATTATTGACATGTGTTAAGAGACTAAACTTTGAACCAACAGTAAAATCAGTATATTTATGCCCTATTAATCGTGCTAAATTCACCTATACATGATTAGTGTGCATGTGAACATTTATTTTAAAAAAAATTATCAAGTTACAAGTAGCAATTAGTTTTAACAAGAAAATTTTCAATATTATGCGCATTATGCAATGTTCGTCCTCCGTACACCGTGTACAAAAAACCTCCTTGAATACAAGGAAAAAGAAGAAAGCTCGTATAGTTTCTTACCCCTAGAAATTTTGTTAAATACAATATGAACAGAGAAAATATTTTCAACTCCATGATGAATGTTTTCAAGTTTTTAGCATCCATGTTTAATTTTAAGTTTGTGGAGGATGGAATTCCCATAGCGCCACCGTTGTGTCTTTCGATGCTGAGGCCATCTGCATCAGCTTTGAATCCGGAGCATTACATTTCAAAAGAACCCCATAAGTAAAATCAGAAAAAAGCCAAGACATTGTCGGGTAATTAAACGTCAAAACGGGTGAGAAAATTTACCATACAAGAGCAAGAAAGATGTAGATGAGGTTTCCTATTTGCTTATCAATGTACATAATCAAAATTTAAATTTTTCCTTGAACAAGCCAACATATATACCACTGCGAGGTGATACTTCAATATGGCCAATGCATGCGTTTCCTTTGAGGTTATTACTATTAGAGTTATTGTAAATTAAGGTGAGGTTTATAAATAAATTTAAGTATAACTATCCCTTATGTTAACTTTGGGATTAAAAAATTCATGGTGTTATAAAAATTTTGGCATGATATCAAAATTTTAGTTAATTGACCTATAATCCTTAGCCATCTCTCACAAAAATATATATATATATATATATAATGAGTATTGTAAAAGGAAAAAAAAACGAGTGACCTAAATAAAATAATAATAAAATAAGTTAAAATTGTAAAAATAAAAAATAATAATAATAAGTGATTCAAATATAATAGAATAATAATAAAATAAGTTAAAAAAAATAAAAAAGACAAGTAATTTAAATAAAATTAAATAATAATAAAATATGTTAAAAATGCAAAATAATAATAAAATAGTTTGAAAATATAAAGTGAGACTCACACTTTAAAAGAAATGATAAAAATATTGTCACATATTGTCAAGCACGATACTAATATGCGATTTATAAAAAGTAAGAATGAGTATTATATATTATTCTTAAATTAACTTTTTAAGATTAAAAGACTCATAATTCTTATAAATTTTGATTAACAATTATATGTACTCGTAAAAAAGCACACACTTACAACTTACAAGCACATAGCTAGTAGATACAAATAGTTCCAAATTTTAAATAAGGATATGGCATTTTGTTATTTTAGACAGCAAGTAGCAATTATTCAGAACTCTTTATTAAAGATGATGATTCGAACCTGTTGTCCCAGTCAGCTGTTGCGGCCTGATACACCAGGCCGCGGCTCCATATTTATTTCCTTTTGACCACACATGTTACACAGCACAGCCACAGAACGCGGATAATCATAGTCCCATATGTGACAAAGATTTAAGGAACAATGGTCATGATTGTGAATCAACAATCTCAGAAGTAATACAAGTTCATATAGCTATCTACAGATGAAATATCTGCCAGCTAGTTGCAACGTAAGGTTGAAGTTACCATAGCATGATCGAAATAGTACAGCACAACTTTGTCATCTGCAGCTCCAGAGATACCACCCTTGCATGACCCATCAATGCATAGCCTTAGAACTGCACACAGAATACAAAATGACCATGCGCTGTCCTACAATAATGAGAAAAAGAATGCACAAGATTTCTTTGAAATTGTGTCCCACTCCTGCACTTGACTCTGTATGAAACCTAATAGAAGTCGCTGGAATCCCACGATTTCTAATATATCCCACTAAAGCATGGAACCATTCTCAGAACTGTCATAGAAATAGAACCACAGTCACGTTACAAAAACTAAATCACTTTTCTTTTTTATAAGACAAATCACAAAATCAGTCTTCTGACTAATAAAAAAAAGTAATAGATTTAATTTTTAGAAACTAACAACTCTTAATAAATTGCAGGCCTAAAAAAACTAATGAATTCTGGTGAGTACTCATAAACACATTGAAACATGTATACCAAGTGCTCTGAGCGCATGGAGCTGACAACAATATGACTGGACAAGCCTGAACCAATTGTCCAACCACTAGGATTAAAAATGACAGCAGAAATCAGAAAGAAGCCAATTCTTTTATGACCATAGAATCTAAAAAGCCCATAATAACCAAAACCATAAGAATGATCATAATGATATGTCTAGTATAAGGTTTCTATTGACAGAAAGTGAATTTTTTTTCCTTTTTTTTTTCTATAGATATATAAAATAATTGTTGGTCTTTTGGCTTAAGCTTTTGCAAGATTTGTTTCCCAACAACTTTGATAGGTTTTGTATTTAAGACCCAGCAACCCTAATTATTGAATTACAAGTGTTTGGCTTGCATAATGTATAAAACCAACACTTGTAAAGAGTGATAGATATATAAAATAATTATTGGCTCCCCTCTTAATAGCTTAAGCTTTTGAGAGTGTTGTTAGCCAAGAATTTATAGCAACTTCTTTCTCTCTCTTTTTATTTTTTTTATTAACGAACATATGGAGTGACTTTTGCATTCAACGTGCGCAGCAAATTATGGTAATGGAACGAAGTGTCTTAATACATGGAAAATGTGATTCATACGGTGAAAATGCTTGAATGGAAAATGCACATTCTTGGAAAAGAAGCAAATAATAAAAATTATGACTAGGAAAATTTGGGCAAACACCAGTGATAATATCATTCATGGTCTACCTAGTTTTATTTAATCATTAAACTCCTCGAATAGCACTATGCTCACATAAACTTAATTTTAAGTGAATGTTATTTTAATATCAGATGGATGCTTTACCAACAAAAGAGAGAGAGAGAGACAGAGAGATGACACAAAATTTTCATCACAATGTCAGCAAATGAATGATACATTTGTGATGCTGAGCCCAATGAGGTAAGCAATTTCTTACTAGTAATATATCATCTTGAAGGTCCTACAATTGAAAACATACCTGTTTCCTTTGTAGAAAATTTAGGTGAGCCACTAGAGCAATTTTGAGGTAATTGAACAGACCTTTACGCAGACTTGAAGGTCCCAAACCTCAATCTTTGTTAATGAAACCATGTAAAAGGTGAGAAATATGACGATAAAATTTCAGTGTGACTAATTGTCCAACTATATCATAGCAATAAATACCATGAAGAGTACCATCCATTAAGAAAAAGACTTGATGAATCACAAACATAAAATTTTAAATCATGGAATATAATGCATTTGTATAAGTTACTAAAACCAAAATTTCCAGTTGAAGTAAAATATGAAAATTCCATAGATGCACATTAATTTTAGTTATAAGGGCATTTTTTAAATTAAGTGATTGTTTGAGAATAACAATAAATAATCTCTAACTTGTCTTTCTTTCAGAGAACAACACCATTAGATCAAGAAATCAAACAGGCTGGATATGGAAGAATCGACAATCTAATTACAAATGAAGAAGACAATGAAGGGGAAAAAAAAAAAAAAACTGAACTCTATATCCCATCCTTCCCCTAGTAAATTCATGCCTCCCATCAAGATGATAAGCATCTCGCAATGGATAAATTCTCTTTAACTCCTGTTGATTTTATCTAACTGCCTAATTCACTTGAGTCTACTTTATTTGATTAAACCCATTACCGGCATAATTGTTGATACCACCTTATAGAATCCAGAAGTCCATGGCACCCATAAGAGCTATCAATTCTAACCTAAAAAGTCAACATTATTGGGTGTTTGGAGAAGTAGCCAACTACTTATATACCTCTTGGATTTTCTTACTTTTCCAATATGGGCTCTTATTTTCCTTTACTCATAAGAACTACGAAACAAAAAAAAATACAAGTTGATAATTTATGCTACAAAAAGTTACGAAGAGACCTTGTACATGATTGTATTACTTGCAGACTTACATTGTTAGATGAACAATTGTGCAACATGAAGTCCTGATGAACGATGGGGCAAGCATCTCAGTTGAATAGCCTTGATATCTGGAAGCAATAGTTAAGTCGCATGTGCACAATAATCATTTAAGAGTAGTTGTCATTTGTATTTCCTATAGGATCACCAAAGCTTTGTGGGCAAGGTCGTATTTTGTACTTCTTTTTTTATAACCAGAGCTATTACTTACATCTTCCAAAATCAAATACCAAACACCCATAGGTGCATCCGACATCCCTCTCCCATACATGTGGCAATAGATTGGTCTTAACCTGTAAAGCTTAGGCGCCAAAAGGTCAATTTTTGTTGCACTAACTCGTTGTATGGTGCATGTCAATTACAGCATATGTTCACAAAACGTGAAATTCTACAATTATATAATTTTAGATATTTAATTTAATTTACGTATTCACAAGCCATATTTTGTTTTTTACACAAAGCAGGTTCAATTTGTCTATTAAATAAAATTGTATTAGTAAAACTAAAATAGTAGATAAATAACCATAAGAATTAAAAAACACAAATACAAATGATCTTTTTCATTACAAGATTTTTTTAAAATTAAATTGTACTTAATGTAGTTTGAATCTATGATTTAAAATATAGTAGAATAAACATTACCGTTAAATTATTAGATTGAATAAAATATAACACGAGAAATGGTAAAAAATTACGAGTTTGTTTATTGTAACTTTTTATGCACAATTTGCATGTGAATTGTTGTATATTTTTTTATTTTTTTTATTTATCTTTTACAATATTTTTGAAATTTATATGCATAATACAATAACAATAAATAGAAAATAAATATTATCCATAAGTTTCTGAATATATCAAAATTTCTTAACCAAAAAGCATGTATGCATATAAAAATGTGTACAATGAGCATCCTTAACTAAACTCCTTAGTTTTGAAAATGTTTTAATGCCTGCATGTATTTTTTTTTTCCCAATAAGTTAAAAAATATATACAAGTATCATATATATGTTAGTAAAACAAACTTCTTAATATTACAATTTTTTGTCTTACTTACTGTGGTTAGCTTATGCTGAAATATAACAAAATATAAACTACAACTCTATAAGACATGCTATTATTTAAAATATAAGAATATTTTATATGTAATTGAGATATATATATCTATATATATTTTGTTGGTGGGTAATTATTATTTTTAAATATTTCTTGCATGATTTTTTTTTTCCTTTTCAAAATGGGTAGAGTACCCAATTAACTATAATAAAAACTTATTTTTTTTTAAATTATTTTTGCAATATGTCAACTTTCTCATAATTCACTTGTTAAATAATCATATTTTCTCTTCTTTGTTTTTGTTCTTGATTTGATCATTCTACGTAACATTTGTATACTTTTATTTATAAGTTGTTATTTAGAGACTTATTAACCAATTTCATATGTGTTTTTTCTTTATGTTTTTACTAATTACCAATTAAAATTTATGAATTAAAATATCAAGTACTCATATATTTTATCTTCTATTTATCATAATTGTTGATAAAATTTATTTCTTAGACATTAAAAAATAAACATGGGCTAAGTTACTGTTTCTAAGTATTTTTTATTAAGGAACAAAAAATATAATTAAGTAAAACAAAGATTTCATATTGCAATTGGATACACACTTTCTATTTCAAACTTGAACATTGCAAAAAGCTTTAAAAAATATCAATTCTATATAACTGGCTGCTTAGTAGTAAGTCACATAGTTACGTGCAATGAGATACACAAAATAGAAATAAAACTTTGGTTATGAGAATATTAATTTTTTTTGAATAAAATTCTAATAAAAATAAATTTTAATTATTATAAGTAATGATATTAATTTCTAAGATGAAAAAAATTAGAGCTAATGCAATAACTTATTTTCTAAAATTTTTTAGAGCTAAATGATATAAAAAAAAGGAAGAAGTCATTATAGTAAATACTCCCAACAATAAAAATAAATATTGAAAAAGAGTAAATAAAGTTTCAAATTTTAATTTTATTATAATATTATATATTTACCATTCATAGAACTTAAAATTTTACCCACTTTATTATTCATAATAATTTTTTAATTTTTTATAACCATTTTTTCTTAATAAGAACAATTGTATTCAATATATTTCATATATATATATCTATATTATATATTTTAAATTATAAAATTTTAAATTTATAATATATAATTAGCATAATTAGTGCTACTTTTTGATTTTTAAATTAGCATAATTAGTGTAATTTAAATTTATAATATATAATTAGCATAATTATTTATAACATAATTAGTGTAATTTAGTGCTACTTTTTTTTTTTTAATTTACATTAATCTCACTTGATAGGAATTATTAACTATATATGTTTCTCGTATTTGATTTTTTGTTGAATTCAAGTGGTCATAGTGCAAATCTAAAGTTTTTGACCTAATTTTATATCATTCACCAAAGTAAGATTAAGAATTAAAGAATGTAAAGAAGTGTTGATTTAAATTTAAATGGGAGTACTTAAAAAAATTGATGTCTTAAGCATGATATAAAAATTAAAAGACAGTGTCTACCAAAGAGAGAAAAAAATAAAAAAAAATATATACATATATATTTTTTCATGTATAAAAATATACTATGCATAATTTCAAACATATTTTTAAAGAATTTTCACTCATTGTAAATATCCATTAATTTGTGGATCAAATTTGATAGTGATATAAAGAGCAACAAATAGCTTAAAACACATAATACATGCTAAAATTGAGGTGTTATCTCTTTATTTTCAGTTTTTTTAATAATCATTTTCAGTTGAGTTTGAATTTTCCGTAAACAAATTTGTGGTGTCGTCAAGACTTTAAATTTTTTTGTCTTTCGATTTTGCATTATTAAAATACATTTTTCTTAATAAATGACTTCATACGATATTCACAAATAAACAAAGAAAATGTCTCATTACTAATACATTTAAAATTTTTTATAAAATGTAACATCCAAAAACTTATAATAACAACATTAATTTCTAATAACATTGAACAATATTTAACTGGATGATATTAATATGACGTTTACGGATTATATATTTTTTTTAATAAAATATACGAGTTATAAACACAATGAGAATTGTTTTTGTAATTACAAATTTTAAGGATTGTTATAAATGCTTTTTTTTTTTTTATTATAAATTTTTAAGCATGTATATGTATTTGTAAAAAAAATTATTTTTCTTTTTTGAAGTTTAATATTTCTCTTCATGCTTAACAATACTTTTGAATTGCAAGTTGATAGGATGCAATTTTCTTATTTTCTTAATCAAGTTCACATATAACAATTTGTAGTTTTATCTAAAATATAGTTTTTAAACTAAACGATAATTAATATGATTCAAACGTATAATTTAAATAAATCTTATTGCTTTAAAATATAAAATGATGTATTTGTGATCTCACTACTATACATTTAATACATGTTTTAATAAAAATGCAATTAGAGATTAAACTATAATTAAGGTCTAAGGAAGTGAATGTATAACAATATAATACTCATTCTATATATATATATATATATATACACTCACTTACATGGATGACAAATTATTATTTTAGAATTAGTAGCTAATAAATTATTTTATTAGATTTATCATTCAGTCTAATTAAAAAAAAATTAGTATTAATTAAATTTTTTTGTAAATTTTTTAACGGGTTATAGCCCTTCTTAGCTTTCCACTATGGTTTGCATATTCACGTGTGCAATACATGGGCATTATAGTTTATATATATATTTAAAAATTTTAATAAAGTATATGTGAATTCTTTAAAAATTTAGTAAAACTTTATTAAAATCTAAAATCTCTCTAATATATTTAAAAATTAACTTATCGCAGAAAATGATGGATTTTACTACTTTTCAAAATATTTGCGCAACCCAAAGTTACAAATAGCTTCGTTTTCCTAGTCTAATAGTAAGCATGTACAGAAACATGCCCTAATATTTTTTTCTTATTTTCTTCGCATTTTGACTCCTACTCGCGCACTTTGTAGAACCGACCTTTCCAATTTGGCAATTCCTACTCCGTGGCTTTAACGTGCGCACCTCCGTCTCGTCGACAAAATGCATTAATGCCATTGTATTCAAGCTCCAGCCTCGCAGGTCCGACATTTTCAATCCCTAGTTCTGTCTATCGTTAGGGCTTAGTAATTCTATTAAAAAATAAAATCACCAGTTTAATATTTTCTTTATTTTTTATTTTTCTCTATTTGTACAACTGGAGAGAATCTATTGCCAATACTTGGAGGATGGCTTATTGATCTGATGGAACTGTGTGATTAATTTTTTGTTCGGGACATTATTTTGATATGTGATTTTTGATTGATATGGGGATATCTAGGTTTGGCTTCAGTTTTATCATTCATTGCACGGTTGTTGAAGAGCAGGTTTTATCAGTAACATGAGCTTTATCTTCTCCAAATGAGAAGTTGAAGGTTATGATTCTTATTCTGGGTAGTTGCATGTTGGTTTGGGCACTGAAGATTGAATAGTATAATTTAAAATTGTTGAGCTATTGAATAATTTCTGGGAACCTAGTGCAAGAAAATGGATGAGGAGGGCATAAGGTCTGGTTTTAAGAAAAAATCGAAGCTGATCAAAGTTGAACTTGATTCAAACGATGATGAGCCTATTGGGTCTTTATTGAAGTTGAAGAGACCGAGAAACCCTAAGAAGGTTAAGCTGGTAATAGAGGGCAGGCGCAAGAGGGCTAAGAGGGTTGAGAGTGAGAATGATGATTTGGGGGGAATGGATGATACTTTGGCGAGTTTCAGAAAGAAGTTGAAGGGTCCAAAAAAAGATGTTGCATCTGGAACAAGGGTAAAGTGTTCTGCTATGGATGTTGTTGATTCTTCCGATCTGTCACGTAATGGTTTCTTACAGGGTGGTGGTTCAGATGCAAAATCTGTATCAAGGATTGTGGAGAAAGGTCCATTTGTGGGTGAGGGTGGATCTATGCTGACTATAGATGTTGGGGCTCAAAACAAACGTAAAGGAAAGGTTAAGAAACCTAAGATTAATTCTAATGCTAAGACAGTTGATGAATCAGATCCTGTGTTGAAGGTTAATATGAATGAATCAGAGTCGTTGCATGGTGATGGTTCTAGTCATTCTTCGTGCAATCAATTGGAAGACTCACTATCATCATTCTTCCCCAAGGCACCATCTGATTTAGTCAAAAAGTCCCGCATGGCTTCAAGTGTAAAAGAGAGTGATACTCTGTCTGAAGTTATGTTGGAGGATACAGGTACGCATTCCTCACCGTCAAGATCTCATTTTAAAGCACCTAAAGATGAAACCATGGTGGACCCTTGTGGTGCCATTATTAGTGAGAGACTTACAATAGATCCGTGTAGCTTCAGTAAAGAATATGATGGAGATAGAAACCAATTCAGCAGTGTTCAACTCACTGAGAGTGGGTCTGCTCTGAGCCAAAAGGAGTCCTTGAAACTGCAGACTTTTCAGGATGGTTTAAAGCAGTGTTCTATTGCAGTTAAAAGCATTTTAATGCAAGATTCTGTTAAAATTCCTTGTTCCATTCTTCCAGCAGAACAGAGGAAAGAAATGCATGGAGTTCGCAGAGAAACTCCTTTTTCTTGTTCTGATGATTATTTACTTGACAATTCGTGTGAGGACAATTCTCAACATATTGAAGCAAGTGTTTTTGGAAGAAACTCAGTCACATCTTCAAGAGAGTTTTTGCACAAGTCCTCGCTGTGCCACATAGAGACGACAGAAATTGTGAAGTCCAAAGATGAGCTTGGTTTTGATCAATGCGCAAAAGGTACAGAAGATACTTGCGGTAATTCTTATGTTCCACTTCCAAATACTTGTACCAAAGAACCAGATCTTGTTTCAGGTCTTTTACCGAAGGAAAATTCTATACCCCTGGAGATCTCTATCCACCAAAATGAAATTGTTGGCAATGGAGATAAAGCAGTCTATGTTCAAAGCCATGATTATGTTTTCAATAATGAAAAGGATAATAGTATCTCTCCTCCTCCTTCAACATCAAATGACAATGAAAATGCCCCTGATGATGGGGTATCTTTACCTGATGCTGAAAACAAAGATAGTAAGATGGTAGCTGTCCAGCGTGCAATGCGCAAAGCTAAAAGACTTAGGCATGGAGACATGGCTTATGAGGGGGATGCTGATTGGGAAATTTTGATAGATGATCAAGGTTCTCTCGAACCCCATTGTAATGTGAATGTTGAGCAGTCATTCAGAGCTAGAGGGAAACTTGATCCGAGTATATTTACTGAGGCTGAAAGTGGGGAGGCAGCAGCAGTGTCTGTTGGGCTTAAGGCTCATGGGGCTGGTCCGGTTGAGAAGATTAAGTTTAAGGAGATCTTGAAGCGCAGAGGTGGGACTCAAGATTATTTGCAATGCAGGTTTGTAATGTTTCTGAACTTCAGTGGAATAAGTGGTATTAATTATCTTTTGCTGATTAGTTTACATGCATGAGTCATTTTTTTCCCTATTTCATTTTGAAATTTCAGCTTAGTTGTAGTCTCAGATGTTTACTATTGTTAGTTTTGACTGTAGCGGTCAGTGGTTCAGTCTGTCTTTACATATTAAGCTTGTTTTTAGATTTCCTGTCTTGAATTGGAATTTGTCAAAGTTCTTGTACTCTGTCGCATTAATTGGAAATTCTCAAGGTTTTTCCTGGAAGATCTCATCAAATCTGTTAGAAGCTTCTAGTTGAACTTGTTTTTGTGGGATGAGTTTTTTAATGGAAATATTGGATGATGCTTGTATCTCAAGTAGTTAATGTTAAAACTTTTTGAAACTTTATTGTTTGAATAGAAAAGATAATTTGCTGTCTTCTGCAATTTCTGTCTGCCTTAATAAACTCTGCCATGTTCAGTAGAGTTTCATTATTTGGTGCTATACAGGAATCACCTTATAGGTCTCTGGAGTAAAGATGTTAGTCGAATTTTGCCTCTTGCTGATTGTGGTGTTGGAGATACTGCCTGTGCAGACGAACCACCTCATGCTTCACTAATTAGGGAGATCTATACATTTCTTGATAACTCTGTAAGTTTTCAAAGTCTACCATCATTTCTTTGCGATTTTTCTCTTTGTTCCTTGCCTTTAGTAATTTGTTTATTTGCTATGTCTTAGAGGAGATGGAATTATCTTTTGTGTTCAGGTTACATTATTGTAAAAAAAATGTTCTTATATTTGGACAGGGTTATATTAATTTTGGAATTGCTTCTGAAAAGGATAAAGTTGAATCTGGTACTAAGCACAACTGTAAGCTTGTTACAGACAAGAATTATGATGAAAGCTCTGGGGTATCGGTTGCTGATTCAGAGGATGGAGTTTCCTTTATTGTTGGTCAGGTTAAGAGCTCTAAAACTGCAATTGAAGAAAAAGGTGGAGTTATACTAAATAATGAAAATCTAACAGAGGAAGCCACAAAAAGCAGTGAGATTATTGCACAGGTGCCCATGCAATCAGCTACTGAAACAAAAAAAGGATGCCAAGAAATATGTCCAAAAGATGGTTGTGTTGATGCAAAATTACCAGACAGAATAATCAATATGGAAGTTGCAATTGCTGCTTCATCTTGTGAGATACTGGACGGTGGAGAAGTATCTCCTGTAACTCCAGAAATGAAAAGTGAATTCCGCAGCATTTTATCCACAGCAGATGATGATATGGGAAGGAAATCTCATATGCAATGTGGTTCTGAGGTTGGCAAGAAAATCATCATCATCGGAGGTGGTCCTGCTGGCCTAACTGCTGCACGCCACATGCAACGTCAGGGTTTCTCTGTCACCGTATTAGAAGCCAGGAGCAGAGTTGGTGGTCGTGTATATACAGACCGATCATCACTATCAGTTCCAGTAGACCTTGGTGCTAGCATTATTACTGGTGTTGAGGCTGATGTGGCCACTGAAAGAAGGCCAGATCCATCCTCATTAGTTTGTGCTCAATTGGGCCTTGAGTTGACTGTGTTAAATAGTGATTGCCCTCTTTATGACATTGTTACAGGTCAGAAAGTTCCTTCCAATCTAGATGAAGCTTTGGAGGCAGAGTACAACCGACTCCTTGATGATATGTTGCTGCTTGTTGCACAGCAGGGGGAAGATGCAATAAAAATGTCTCTTGAAGAGGGTTTAGAATATGCTCTTAGAAGACGACGTATGGCTCAGTTAGGTATACAAATTGAAGAAAAGCTGAAAAATGCTGCAAATGGCTTATTTGATTTCAAAACAAGTATTGATGGTGCAGTCCCCGAGAAGAAATGTTCTGAGGAAGAGCTTTTGAGTCCTCTTGAGAGAAGGGTTATGGACTGGCATTTTGCCAACCTAGAATATGGTTGTGCTGCTTTGCTTAAGGAGGTTTCCCTTCCCAATTGGAACCAAGATGATATCTATGGTGGATTTGGAGGAGCTCATTGTATGATTAAAGGGGGTTACAGTGCTGTTATTGAATCCTTGGGAAAAGGACTTTGTATCAATTTGAATCATGTAGTTACTGATGTTTCATATAGCACCAATGATTCTGCAGTTTCAGACAAATGCAACAAAGTCAAAGTTTCCACATCAAATGGCAGTGAGTTTCTAGGAGATGCTGTCTTGATTACGGTGCCACTTGGGTGCTTGAAAGCAGAGACCATAAAGTTTTCTCCTGCTTTGCCTCATTGGAAACGTTCTTCTATCCAGCGGCTTGGTTTTGGAGTTCTTGATAAAGTAGTTTTGGAATTTCCTGATGTTTTTTGGGATGATTCTGTTGATTATTTTGGAGCAACTGCTGAGGAAACAAACAAAAGAGGTCAGTGCTTCATGTTTTGGAATGTTACGAAAACAGTTGGGGCTCCTGTTCTTATTGCATTGGTGGTTGGTAAGGCAGCTATAGATGGCCAAAATATGAGTTCTAGTGACCATGTAAACCATGCAGTGATGGTTCTACGCAAACTATTTGGAGAGGCTTCAGTACCTGATCCTGTTTCGTCTGTTGTGACTGACTGGGGCAGGGATCCCTTCAGTTATGGAGCCTACTCTTATGTTGCTGTTGGAGCTTCTGGAGAAGATTATGATACTTTAGGCCGCCCTGTGGATAATTGCTTATTTTTTGCTGGTGAAGCTACCTGCAAGGAGCATCCTGACACAGTTGGTGGTGCAATGATGAGTGGGTTACGGGAAGCAGTTCGTATAATTGATATTTTGACTTCTGGAAATGATCACACAACTGAGGCAGAGGAAATGGAGGCTTTGCACAGACAGTCTGATTTTGAAAAGGATGAAGTTAGAGACATCACAATGAGACTTGACACGGTTGAAGTTCCAAGTGTCTTTTACAAGAATCCCTTGGTGGATGGTACGCAAATTCTAAGTAGGGAGTCTCTTCTAAAGGAGTTGTTCTTTAACGTGAAAACCTCTGCTGGACGTCTTTATCTGGTAAAAGAGTTGTTGAATCTTCCTCGTGAAACATTGAAGTCCTTTGCTGGGACCAGAAAAGGACTGACTATCCTCAATTCATGGATATTGGTAATTTGCATCTTGTTTGCTCACAAAGCTATTTTCAAATCAATTACTTATGAAATGCATAGTTTGGTATTTGACTGTTGGCATCAACTGCTGTTTTGTTTATAGACCTAGTATATGACATTTCACATCTTTCGAGTTACTGCAGGACTCAATGGGGAAGGATGGGACCCAATTATTGCGGCATTGTGTTCGTCTTCTTGTGCTTGTTTCAATGGACCTGCTTGCTGTGCGTCTGTCTGGTAATTTATTTATTTATTTACATTTCTACTTCTGGTATCTGTATTTGCATTCTACATTTGTAACTGCAAATACGTCCGTAAAGATTTAAGTGTGTGAATTAAAATACAGAAATTGCTTAGATTTTTTTACAATTCCCCCTATATTATAACCACAAACTTGTAAGCTGTTCTGACAGCAAAGTTTGGCATGTGCCATTGATGAAATTGAGTCAGTTCTTTACATCTCACAGCGAGCCATTTGAATCACTTAACTATAATTCAGATGCCAAACTGGAGCATACTCATTTATGCTTCTAGTACTACTGTACTAGTATCATTTACATAAGTTTGATTCATGGTTTAAAAAATCGGAATTAATCTCTGTATTGTATATTATCTATAATATTATGTATCCATAGGTCTGATATGGATAATAGTATGCAATATCTTGTTTACAAAAGTATCATGAAAAATATGTATATCATCGATATTATTTTGGAATATCATCCATTTGAGCAAAATCTTTTTGTTAGTATTTTTTTTAATGAAAAATCGCAATAATTTTGCAATATATCCATGTAAAAATCGTAATTTTCAAAACACATTATTAACACCCTAAGTTACATTTTGAGCCTCACTTTTTTTTTTTTTTTTTAATTCTTAGACTATTAGCTTGCATGTTATTAGTGTATTTATACGGCTTAATTAAAAAAAAAGAAAATTTAGAAAGACAAAAGGCTAGAGTCTATAAAAGTGTTCCCTTTTCAAATATTAATTAATTTTATTTAAATGTGTGGAAATATCGTGAATATACCGGTAGTATTATGGATATTTTAATCCATCTATGTAACTACACAAATATTACTTGTACTTCCTTGACAATCTTGATGTATTTGATTATTGCATAATTTGTTAACTTCTTAATGTTAGGGTACATTATTTTCATTCAAGTTAATATTTTATTTTACATTTGGTTAATAATTTTTTGAGGAGATTGTTGTATTAGATGTTATCTTTTTTTATTTATTATTATCTTAGTTCTTACCTTAAATTCAAGATTTTTAAATTTTTTACTTATTATTATTTTTATTTTACATGAATTTTCATCCATAACGATAATATTCTCAATATTTCTATAAAGTTGAATGTTTGATATATCGTAACCATCGATATCCTTGGTTTGATTAAATTATATCTTCATTACATGAATTTTCCTTGGGTACTTGCATGATCCACATACAACTTATTTGTTGCCTTTTTAATACAAGAATTGTTCCTTGTTTTGGTGTAGGCATAGGTAAAACTGTAAAAGAGAAAGTTTGTGTGCACACTAGCCGGGATATACGTGCCATAGCAAGTCAACTGGTTAGTGCATGGCTTGAAGTCTTCCGTAAGGAAAAGGCCTCCAATGGGCGATTAAAATTTTCGAGGCAAGCAGGTGCTGTTGATCCTTCAAAGAGAAAATCTGCTAAAGATCCAACCTCAGGAAAGCCACCTTTATATATAAATCGTGGTGCTCTAGAGGGTAAAGGAAGTTTTCAAGTTTCAGCTTCCAGTGGAACCCATTTTCCTTCAAATGCAAACACAAAGAAACTGAATGGAAAACCGGTCAAACTAGAAACAACAGACATCTCAAAATCAGAAATGAAGTCGTCAAGGTCCCAATGTTCGACGGATAGATTGGGGACTAATCTAGAAAATGATTTGGCTATGACTGAAGAAGAAAAAGCTGCCATTGCTGCTGCTGAAGCAGCCCACACTGCAGCACTTGCAGCTGCTGAGGTATGGTATTCTTCTCTCTTAATTGAATCAATTTGTGCCTATTTTTTGTCCCATGGTTAGATATTAAGATATTTTTTTTTACATATATTCATTATATTAGTAGTCTACTTTTGAAAGATTTTTTAAGTTTTTTCTAAAATTGATTTCCAATATTCTTTTTGATTCCCAAAAAGCTTTCACTTATACAACTCTAAAATTTAGTCTAATGCATATCCATCTGAATCTGTATATTTAGAATTAGTATTATGATGCAGTTCAAAGGAAATGCATGAATTTTCTTCACTATCATTTGAGCATTCCAATGATACTGTGTTCTGAAGCCCCCAAGATAAGTGTTGGGCCTTCTGGCTGCTGCTACTTGAAAATAATTGAATGAAATTTAATTGACTAAAACACTCACATGATAAGTTTTGACTGCTAGTTACTTAAAAAGAGTGGAGTGTGGTTTAGTTGAGGAAAAGACTCCCAAGATAAGTTTTGGCTGCTAGTTACTTAAAAAGAATGGAGTGTGGTTTAGTTGACTAAAAGGCTATTGTAGGTGTTCTAGCCCTGAATTAACAGACCAGATATAACTATAGGCTACTCCCTTTTCTATTATTTTAATGTGTTTTCTCTCATCATGTTTGGAATTAATGATTGTCACATATGTTAGGCGTATGCATCTTCAGAAGCAAGAATCAGTGCATTACTGCAGCTTCCTAAGATTCCCTCATTTCATAAATTTGCTAGAAAGGACGAATATTCTCAAATGGATGACTTTGACTTTCAGAGGAAGTGGTCTAGTGGTGTTTTGGGAAGACATGATTGTTCATCAGAAATAGACTCTAGGAACTGCAGAGTTAGGAATTGGCCTGTTGATTTTTCTGCTAATTGTGCCAATCTTGATAATTCAAGAGTTTCAGCTGATAACCTTTCGCAACGAAGCCACTCAAATGAGGTTGCTAGTCATTTGAACTTCAGAGAGCACTCAGGAGAAAGTGCTGCTGTTGACAGCAGTGTATATACAAAAGCATGGGTTGATACAGCTGGGAGTGTGGGTATAAAGGACTATCATGCCATTGAGAGATGGCAATCACAAGCTGCGGCAGCCGAATCTGAGTACTTGCAATCTGCTGAGCACATTAGAGATGGGGAAGATTCAAATGTGTCTTCAAAACAAGCCACCTCAAAGTGTGATAGAGTAGCAGAGAGCTCGGTTTCACAGGTTACAGTAAACAAAGAGTCTTCAAGAAGTCATCGCCGAGGGGCAGATCAGATTAAACAGTCTGTTGTTGACTATGTTGCATCATTACTTATGCCCCTTTATAAAGCCAAGAAAATAGATAAAGATGGATACAAGTCGATAATGAAGAAAGCTGCGACTAAGGTCATTTAGTTTCTTTAATTGGAATAATGGGATAAATTGCTATTATGAGTTACATATTTTTATAATTTGGTTGAACATGAGATTGAAACTAGTACACCTATCATTTTTAGTGACAATTTCTGTCATTTAATTTTCAGGTCATGGAAAAGGCTACTGATGCAGAGAAGTCCATGGTTGTGTCTGAATTTCTTGATTTTAAACGTAGAAACAAGGTGTGCTTCCCATGAGTTAAAATTTTGCTTTGTTTTACTGCCATTTTGCTTCCAGAAATTCTGCTAAATTTTTTAGAGTAAATGGTCAATTTGGCCCCAAAGATATTTCTTTGTGCTAGTTATTTTAGTTCCCTTACCTTACCTTTCAAGGTAATATTTTTAGCTCAAAATGTCTAAATTAATAGCTTCTGTTACAGAATTTAATGGTCAAACTGATTCACTCAAATTGAATGAAAATTCTGACTGCTGTGAACAATTTCATTGTTAAATTTGTTACTAGTGTTATTGATTTGGTGCTTTTGGACCAAATTGACCCAAGAGTTTTAAAATTTGGACCAAATTGACTAAAATGGAAAGTTAGTGACTAAATGACTAATGTGGATCAAAATGGCCATTTACTCAAAATTTTAAAAGAAAGTTTTAGATCTAAACTATGTTGGGTTGTTCATTAACAGCAAATATTGTTTACTTGGTTTGGGCATGTTTCCCCATCAATGCAAATTTGGACCAAATTGACTAAAATGGAAAGTTAGAGACTAAATGATTAATGTGGATCAAAATGGCTATTTACTAAAAATTTTAAAAGAAAGTTTTAGATCTAAACTATGTTGGGTTGTTCATTAACAGCAAATATTGTTTGCTTGGTTTGGGCATGTTTCCCCATCAATGCTCATTTTGTTTTCAAAAAGTAAACAAATGGATATTATTAGGTGTCTTAAGTTATCTGAATTTTGTTTAAAATGTTGATTTGAATTGCTTCAATATGGTCATTTACTCTAAATTTAAAAGAAAGTTTTAGATCTAAACTATGTTGGGTTGTTTATTAACAGCGAATATTGTTTGCTTGGTTTGGGCATGTTTCCCCATCAATGCTCATTTTGTTACCAAAAAGTAAACAAATGGATATTATTCTGTGTCTTGAGTTATCTGAATTCTGTTTAAAATGTTGATATGAATTGCTTATCATCTTACATCCTTACAAATTAGTAGTTAGTGCATTTTATTTAATTGTCGCATATAGTGAAGATGTAGTAGTTCTGCCAATTTTTTGTATGCTACAGTATTCCTTGTACAATGAATTTGTCAATGGACTCTTGGTTTGAACGATTATGTTTATTTTCAATAGAAACAAGGAGATTTTGTAGTGTTCAATGTCCCTTACAAAATTTTCCTGGTTGCCTTAACTTGCAGATTCGAGCCTTTGTGGATAAATTGATTGAAAGCCACATGGCAGCAAAGCCTCATGATGGCACTAGCGATTGATGGTCCTGTTTCTTATGCACTTTTTGTCAACACTCAGAAGTCTGTTCATATTTTCCTGCATGACTGCACAAACATATATATAGGCGGTGGGGACAGAAAAGTTGGCAGACATAACTCTTTGCTTGTACTCGATTCAAACCGTGAATGAGCTTTGGGGTGCTATAAAATAGCAATTGGGGATGGAATGGTGATTTGGTTGCCCTTCATAATCAAACTTTCTGAAAAGACTGCCGAGTGCTTGAGATGTGCTGCAGCACAGAATATGACATGTTTTGATCTGATAGCTTCTTGCTGTTTGCTTTACTCATCCACATTACAGATATTATTGTGGGATGAAGATGGCATTGCATTAACAAGTTATCAAGGTTGTGTTTCCAAGGGTGGAAATTTGATGCCCTATCATTTTAATTCATGGATGGTGGAATACCAACAAGAGACTAATTGTTCTTGAC
Source organism: Elaeagnus macrophylla (assembly GCA_029378325.1). NCBI lineage: Eukaryota > Viridiplantae > Streptophyta > Magnoliopsida > Rosales > Elaeagnaceae > Elaeagnus > Elaeagnus macrophylla. The sequence continues at coordinate 9,882,350 of CM055649.1, read as the reverse complement.
TTTTTGTTTTTGTTTTCAATTTGTACAGAATAGGATTATTTTTGTAACAAGCATACAGTGCAATTTTTTTATCTTCCAAAGCTACCCCAACAGTTTTGGTGACTTACAATTTAACATCAATTAATTAGATTTACTGTCATCATATTGATGAAAAATCCGAATCTTGGGTCAATTTCTTTTTTTGGATTTGATATCCATGCTAGCATGTATGCATTTACTTGTTGGCATGCTTCTAAACTTTTTATGGTATTCTTATGAGTCATGAGTAACTAAACACGTCAGATTTATTCATCTAACTCTTCAAATTTGTGAGATACCTCTTGAAATGATTAATCTGCCTCTCTCTATCATAGGACATGGGAACATCAATTTCAAGCTTCAATGATGATGGGAATCATACTGCCTAGAATCTGTAGTGGATGATTGATGCTTCATTTTATCCTTTAGCCCTCGTTCCTTTACAGGTATGCTTACTCCTGTCTTTCAGTATTGATAGGCTGCTACAACTGTCGTATCTGCTTCCAACAGGTATGTGCCCTGTTTCTTAATGTTATGTTAATAGACTTTATTATTTATTGTGCAGTGTGGATTGTGGAATTGTCTTGATAGACCAATTCTTCGGGTGGATGATAATGATAGCGCAGGTCCATTAGTTATGTGAAGAAGAGTAATTTAGTCCTTTATTATTTTCTGTAGCAACTTAGTTTTTTGTTTTGAATAAGTTGTCCAACACAAGGGGATTGATTATTTTTCCTCATTTTTTCGACTATGATTGAGTTGTCAATCACGTAGATTATAATTAGAATTAGACAATACTAACTACAAAATTAAAATTAAAATAAAAAAAATAAAAATTTGATATTTTGTTGTTGTGGTGTCACTTTTTTATAACAAAATGACTAAATTGTTATAAAAAATAATAAATAGACTAAACTACTCTAACTGACATAGTTAAAGGACTCGAGTGTATTTTTCTCTTCTTTTTCTAAGGAACTCTGTCATGGAAGTTTCTTGTCATTTTGAACGCTTTACATTTCTCCTTTTTCAGTTTGTATGTTTGGCACTTGATGGATAATTATGAGCGGGAAATCACACTTTCTTATAAGTACTTCATCAACATACAAACGATTGTTTCTAATCTAGTTTTGATTATAATTCTTTTAGGTCATGTTTGGTTGGAATTAATGAAATTAGGAATGTAATTGTTTCTGCTTATTACTACGTTTGATTTTGTTAAAAACATAGAATGGAATATAAAAGATTACTAAAAGACATATAATTGTGATCACACCACCTTCCTTTAGGAAAACTCATTAGTATGCAACAACAACGCTGGCTACGGCGCGAAATAATCTGCGCCGCGGCAATTCCAAACTTGAAGTGCGCACTTATGCATGTTGTGCGATTCCTTCTTTAATTCCAATGGTTAAACTAAACACTGTAAGAGTAATATTATTTTCTTTACATTCAATTTTATTATAATTATCATTCTCGTTACTTTTACATTCTGTCAACCAAACGTGACCTTAGTGTACCGAAGAAGTTGTTCGTCCTTGGAGCATGGATTTAAGTTTGATTGTGCTTCTTGAGTTGTAGTTTATTGCATGTTTTCGAAGAATTGGCACGGGCAACTGCGAACTGGGCTTGCAAGGATACTGCAAAAATCGAACTTACAAGATTCTACTAAAAAATAGACTACAATGGGTATCACGAATGCGACTTATGGTATCACTCACTGTTCTCTCTCTCTGAACTTTTTGCATATCTCTGTTAATCATTCTATTTTCATTTGCATTGCATTTGATGAGCTACCTCAGCCTCTGAGATTTGTTTTCTCAGTGCAGTCAATTTTGAGGATAATTCTATAAGATTTCCTTTACATCATGACATTATCTACTGGCTTGGTTTAATCCAGCCTTTTTCAATTACCGTACTTCTGTGAATTTTCAGTTGAGGATAATTTTTCATTGCATATTTTGTAGATAATTTGTCATTGATATTGGTTCATCGTCTTTATGGATTTAGATGTCGAGAAGAGTTTGATGTGTTCGTCTTACCCCTGCTTTCTTTGAATTGTTTTTGGTTCCCAAAGTAAATGAGCTGAAATACTTGCATTGAAAACTCTTAAAAGTTCATGGAAAACGTTTTCATACAAATTGATTAAAAAAAATTTGTTATTGAAGGCTAAGTTTGTTAATAATTCTGATTTCTTATTAAATAATTAATTTTGTGGTTTGTAATTTTTTTTTTTTAATCAAAATAATCATAAATGTGTTTGATAACAATTTTTATTTAGTAATTTTTAAGAAAAAAAATCAAAATCATTTACAAGTTTTTTGATAATGCTTTCTGTTTTTTGTTTCTTTTCAAAAAACTTTAAAAATAAAGAAAAAATTTAGTTATTTTTTACAAAATTCAAGTTTTAATAATTTTTTTACAATATTTAATCATACAAAAGTTATAATATTTGATTTACTCTATAGAAAAAAGTTTTGTCTAAATAAAACAATCATAATTTTTTTTAAAGATTTATGAGTTGCTCTATATTTTAGTAGTGATTTTTTAAAAATGTTAAACATACATAATTGAAAAATCATTAGAAAAAAAAAAAATCAAGAATTAAGAATCAAAATCGTTATCATACAAGCTAATAATAATTGAATGTTATGAATTTTGTTCTTAATTTCTTTAGTAATATTACATTTTACATTGTTATTAGCTGACTACACTACAATCATGTACGTATATAATATGAATTATAAAAACAAAATTTATAGGTAATAACTAATACAATATCAAAGTAAATATAACAGTGAAGACAAAAAAAAAAAAAAAAAAAAATTCCAAAACTCGAATAAAAAGGAAAATACAAATATTTATTTAGTACGGGATGATATTTTTCGATATTTGATGACATATTGCGTTAATATTTATGATACTTTAGCCAAAAACGGTATTTTTTATGACAATTGCGACGTTGTTGACATTGCACTAACTAAATCATTTATTATATATATATCTTTTAAATATTGAAGTGAACTTTAAAAAAGTTGTTTCACTGTTGTTCTCAGTTAGGAGAATAAAAATATGGATAATGTGATTTAAAATGTACGAAATGCTTCAGGTAACTGATAATAAAATAGAAAATTATCCTGAATTTTTGTTATTTTTATGCGTGTTTTCTCTTTATTTTTTTTTTTATAGTTTTCTATTTTGTTATATATTTTTTTTCATCTATCTTTCTTTTTGTTCAATAAACTTTCTGTATTATGTGTTTTTCTAACCCATTTTTCAAAAGAAAAAAATTCACTGGTTCAGAGGTATGAAAAGGAAAAAAAGGTCTTTGTCTATTATTATGTCTAAAAAACTAGGAGAATGTACATTTGCTTCAAAAAGATTTCAAATAATTGTTTTACAGTTTTGGGCGCTTGGAATCCTTGATTACATTTATATGTAAATGAAATATAGTTGTTGTGAATAATTTATTTTTAATTTTTTAAATATAAATATGTAGACTCACTTACATGTTTGGTGTATTTTGGACAACAGAGATTATGCCTCTGTATAAACCTTGAAAAATTAAGTAAAATATTATTATAAATTAAAGAGAAAAAAGATAAACATGATAGAGTAGAAAAATTGTATAAAGATTTGATATGCAAGTGTATTCTTACATGTACATCTAAGGTCTTTATATATTTGAAGACAACAAGAAAAAATCATCAATACTGCCTAATTATTTTCTCCATTTATGCTACACTTTTAACGTTCATAATTTTCTCTCTTCATAATCAAACCTATTGACATATGCAAAATATTTGCTTTTATAAAGAGTTATTTGAAAGTTGAATCTGTGTACCTATGTAGGCATTTGAAAATAATAAACATACATAAATTTATACTTATTATAATTATATTATATCTGTCAATATTTTTTAAAAAATTGAGTCAATTTTTTAAATTTTAAAATAACTTTGATACTTGGCATAATATAAAAAGGGTGATTATATTGAAATTAATTGTATGACATAACTTTCTTTATGCATAGAGTTTTATTTTTAACCCCACTCGTAGGAAAAAAAACGTATGTTTATTTTTTTATAATGCAAATGAATATATGCTTTTTTTAATGTTAGAAGAAAATAAACATATTTTTTTTACTAAGAGAATTAAAAATAAAATTAATTAAATAATTGAATTATTTATATATTAAAGATGATATTATTATAATTATTTTTGTTATTATCATAACAAAAATGTATGAAAAAATGGGTGTTATTAGAAAAAATGGGCTAGTTTTGAAGCGCACTATAATTTCTCATTGGTTCATCAAAGAGCCCAATATGAACTTTGGGTAATACATGGCCTAATAACCTAATACTGCAACCTATATAAAACGAATGTTAAACTATTGCAAAACTGCCTTAATTGAGGTAGATAATCTGCGACTTAGATCGATGCATTTTCACAAATAAATAAATAAACTTACAGATAAGAAAATTGACAAAACAAAAAATAAATATTTGATAGAATAGGAACTGGAAGGACAACCAAAAGTGTCGCAGATCCGATCGTCCCGAAATCTTCCAGGAGAATAATGTCTTCAACGTTCAGCGGCGATGAAACGGCACCGTTCTTTGGCTTCCTCGGAGCTGCAGCTGCTTTAGTCTTCTCTTGTAAATACCATAATTCATTACAATTTTGATCCAATTGATAGGATGTAAATTGATGATTGTTTCTTCAATGATGGATCTAGGATTTTGTTATTGATGTTATTTGTCAAATTTCAGGTATGGGAGCAGCATATGGGACGGCGAAGAGTGGGGTGGGAGTTGCCTCAATGGGGGTGATGAGGCCGGAGCTGGTGATGAAGTCTATCGTACCGGTTGTTATGGCTGGAGTCTTGGGTATTTACGGACTCATTATAGCTGTCATTATAAGTACTGGCATTAACCCTAAGGCTAAGCCTTATTATCTTTTCGATGGCTATGCCCATCTCTCTTCTGGTCTCGCTTGTGGCCTCGCTGGTCTTTCTGCTGGCATGGCTATTGGGATCGTTGGTGATGCTGGTGTCAGGTAGCTCTTGTTCCCTCTCTGTCTTTCGTTTGTTAAATTTAATTTTCGTTTGACTGAATTGGTTTTCTTTTTAAGAGTTTGGTTAGCATAAAATTTAATTACAAAAGTGGTTTTGATCGTAATTGTTTCGCCTGAGTATTGTAATCTTTTGCGACATTCTCCAAATGTTATGATGAGTGAAATAGGGTTCTATTGATCTGTATTAAATGTATGTTTCATGAATTTTTATAGTGTATTACTTGCGTTGATTTGTTTGCTTGTGTTGGTTCTGAGATTCAAAGTGAAAAATTCAAAAAGTTATGACTTGCGTATGTCTTGATAACGGCTTGTTGTGTAATTTTAAGAGAACTTCATTAGTTGCAACTGCACGGCTCAGTAGATCCTTGGTCTTTGTTATTAACTCCATGATATATTTTTCTTAGATAGAAGGCAATGCTATAGCTTTAACACTAATTCTTTAGCAAAGAATAATTCAGATCGACCTTTTGTGGGGAGTTATTGTTTTTGTTTGAACTCAAATATGTGTGTCCAGAATCCAGTCATCCACTCCTTGGTAAGTGTTGGGCCTATCATAGGCCTAAAGGCTATGGAGGGATGAAATTAAATAATTTAATGTCCACTTTCTAATCACTAATTGATTTTTAATAGAATACGAACAAACATTTCCTTAGAACTTCGTAGTTGAGTGTGTTTAGCCTGGAGAAGTTCAAGTATGGGTGACTTCCTAAAATGTGCCTTGATCCTATCAGAGGATAATCACATGTCTGACATGTGAGCTAGCACTGTATCAACCAATAGGTGGGTTGACACCGTATTAACATGCAAGTGAGTTGGTAGGTTGGCACTAGGGTTTACTGACAAATGGGCTGACAACCTGGCACTGGATCAGTTGGCAAGTGGGCTGTCAACCTAGCACTGGGTCAAATAGCAGAAGGCCAAGATGGCTATATAGTCGAAATGTCGGTGCAATGCAAGGTTCGAGTCTCAGGTTGTTATTGAGGGGAGATTTTTGGGCTTATTGTAGGACAACGAGTACCTAAAGACTATGGAAGAATAAAGTTAAATGATTTTATATTCACCTTCTAATCACTAATTGGTTTTTAAATGAATATAGACAATCATTTCTTTAAAACTACATAGTTAAGCGTGTTTAATTTGGAAAAGTTCAAAAATGGGTCTCAAACCTATAATAAGGATGTAAGGTAGCTCAATGGTGTCACTGTCATTTTCCTCGGCTCGTTGAAAGATGGAACTAGTCAATATAGAACATTAGTTAATCATTTTTATCTTTTTGTTGCTTGAAATAGGAAGTTAATTTTTTTTGGGAAATTACACAATTAGTCACCCGAGAAATCTAAGCAACCAGTGTGGATGATATTTTTATTGTTATGAGTTTAGGGGTATTAGATTTGTTGTTTTTACATCCTTTTTAAAACGGGAAGTTATACTTACACCTTGGCCCGCATAACTCAATGGTAGCTTCAGTAACTTATTACTACCTGAATTTCTTGTTTGTTAAATAGAATTGTTGTTTTCAATTTTATTTTTATTTCTGATTTACTTCTATTGGAAGTTATTTATGATACCTTTGCTCTTTATAACTTTTCAGGGCCAATGCCCAACAGCCTAAGCTTTTTGTTGGGATGATTCTCATTCTCATTTTTGCTGAAGCACTTGCTTTATATGGTCTCATTGTTGGTATCATCCTCTCTTCCCGTTCTGGTCAGTCAAGAGCCGAATAAGAGTGCATTTCCCATTGCCATGATGTCTTTTTGCAATAAACAAGAATTATCTTTTATATTCATTGTAGGAAATATTTGAGCTTGGGATTGATGAACCTTTTTATTTTTATTTCTATTTATGTGTGTGTGTGTGTACACTTTTGCTGTACCAAAATGGAGAAATGTATTATGTAGTTTTGTTTTTCTGATGGTAGTTTACCGATTTGCTTTTAGCACTGCATCTTTTGTTAAGTTTCAATTATTTTATGCTTTTGAGCGAATAATAAGGTCCTTTTGCTTATGATTTTGTTAAAAGTGGTTTCAATAAAGGAGGAGAAAAGAAGAAAAAAAATGACATAATGTACTAATGTCAGGAAGCATAAAATGTACCTTTTTAAGCCTCAAAAAGTGCTCTGTTAGAAAGCACATGTCAAAATGTGCTTTCGTAGCTATTCTTTTGTCTATGAACCAGTCATGTTTTACACATTATCGTGATTCAATGGTCTATTGTATCATGATGCACAGCTTACAATATGTCATATTGTATATGTTACAATTGACATATTTTACACTGCTGTTGGATTATGTACAACAAACACAACATTTTTTGAAAAGTTGGCTGATATTTTCGAAAATGGACGAAAATTTTCAAAAATGATGGGCATGACTGAAAACCGAGGCATCTATGTCTGTTATAACTCATCTGAAAGTCATTCCAGATTCTAGACAATTATGTGCTGGTATAGAAGTCATTCAAGATAGCTCAAATAATCTGTAAAGGTTTCAAACAATTTTGTTTTGTTCTGAAAGCATTATAGTAATAACTCAATAATCTGGAACATTTTTCAAACAAATTATGTATTATGTATTGATATGAAAGGGTTCTTGACGGGAAAATACGTTAATTAATTTTTATGTTAATTGAATTTATTATGTTGATTAAGAAAAAAAAATTATTTACATTAATTTTGCATAATTATTGATTTATTGATGCTGAAAGATTTTTTTCGAATATTTTGCTAGTATTTGTATTTTTTTAATTCTCATTGTCAAGTATTTATTTCTTTAGTTGGAACTTGGAAGTACATATTAGAAAATTAGAAAGTTGAGTCGTTCTCCTTTATCGAAATCTGTTCGGGAATTCATGACATAAAGTGTAAACCAACGTAACATTTAAAAATGCTTTTTATAAGTCTATGCAGAAAACGACTTGTACATGGAGAGTGATTTGCTAACTATAATTAAAATACTCGAAAGTTTATTAATTTTGATGAGATATTATAAGTTTAATAATTTTTAAAAATAATATTAAGAGTTTAAAATTTATAAAATTATCAAAAATTTATCCATAGGCTTTACTTATTATATGTTTTGTGGATAAATTTTTGACAATTTTATAAAATTTTAAACTTTTAATAATTTTTTTAATAATTATTAAATTTTTAATATTTTACTTAAAAATTAATAAAATTTTATGCAAGTTAATCATAATTAATAAACTTTTCCTAACATTATTCTAAAACAATTGATGCCGGTGTCATTCAAAAACATTTTGTGAATTACTTTTTTGATAGCATGAGTTAATTATTACACATTTTTTAAAATTGATACATTTAGTCACATTTTTATTATATTTTAATTATTTATTATCAATTTTAATTTTTTTAATCTTTTTTTTTTTGAAAAATTTGAGTTAGATTGAATGTTTTTCATAAAAGACTAGTGAATATTTATAAAAAAAAAAAAAATGCTTCAAAAAGTTTTCAAATAAATAAAATAACAATAAAGTTGTTAAGCCCAAGATGATTAAGGTTCTAAAAAATATAAAGGGTGGTAAAAATATATTAGTTTAAACTAGGGTGATTTAAACTAGGTGCTAAATTTATAAAAGTGAATAGCCACGAATACACTTTTTCTTACTCTTTTCAAGTACAGAAGCCTGTTTTCACGGATTATATTTTATCTAAGCATATAGCGTGAGGATTGTGATAATTAGACGTAGTTAACAAAAATTAAACAATAATATGTCACATCTTATTTTTGCATAAATAGATTAAATTTTTTTTTTTCATAATGTGCTACTATGACAAGACTTTCAGTTCACCGCTTGAAAATGAAACTCTAACAAGATTTTTAATATCAAAAATTAAAAATGTAGAAAAAATCCAGTGCAGTTCCACAATTACGACTATTGGCATAAATATATAAAATTAAAAATTAACCTAGACAATCTATATGATGTAATATTTTCCACCTGTAAATAGTTTTGTGGTCAGTTTATTACCAATTGTACAACTGCTGTACAACTGTTATCGAAGCAGAGTTTTCACTAGATGTAAGGTATATAGAACAATTGCATATTGAAAAACAAAAACTCAAACTACATGCATTAAACCATTGATAGGATCATGCAAACAAATGTCATCGTTGTCATGTGTCAATCAGTCTCAACAGATGCTTGAATAACATTGGGGTAAAAAACAACTGGATTAAAAAAACAAACCATCCAACTCCATAAAATTTCTTACTAAATGAAAAAAACAAAGGACCATCACTAGAAAAAAGCAGAAGACTGTTAACGCTTAGGCTCGTGGACCAACATATCAACTCAAGAGGATGCACCACTGCGTAATGCTGAAGACTTCTTTGTTTTGCTTGTTGCCAACTGACTCTCCGGCTGCAAGAATGGGAAAAAAAAAAAAAAAAGGTATCAAGAAAATTGAAGGGGCAAGGTTATCATTTTGGAATACTTTATAAAATGAAGCATATATCATTATTACCTCCTTCTTGACAGGCTCTTCCTTCTCTGACAATGTCAACTCAATATGGCATGGAGATGACATATAGGCTGCGATGATGTAAATAGGTCTAGTTAAGATCAATTTAGAAACAGGAAAAAAAAACTGAAACCATAACGTGAACTTGAAAAGCATACGGTTGATTCTCCCGTGAGCTCTGTAGGTCCGGCGCCTTTGCTTCTGAGCTTGGTTGACTTGGATGTGAGAAACATGAAGTGAATCAACATCCAAACCTTTCACCTGTAATATCATTATAGTTTTGTTAGAAATACACAAAGATAAAAACATTTATGGTACACAAACTGAGGCATGCATACCTCAGCATTACTTTCAGCATTCTTCAGCAAATCAAGAATGAATTTTGCAGATTTAACAGGCCATCGACCTTGCCCATTGGAATGCCTATTCTTTGCTTGTGCAGTACGCCCAACACCACGACAGAAACGACGGAAGGGAATGGCTTGTTTATGGGCTAACACATCCTCCAAATATCTTTTTGCCTTGCCTAAAGGCAATTTTCTGATTGCGTGAGCAGTTTCCCTTGTGTTCTGTAAAACACAATAATGAGATAAAAACGAAAACACATATTCATGAATGTTATCAACTTTAACAACTATAGATCCAAGTGTAAGAATTTCTTGCACTACTATTATGATGTTGTGAAGTGATAAAGAAGTTCTATATAATGTCTTGAAAATTATAAGCAAAAATAACGTATTGTCATTTATTGAGTTCACCCAATAATAATGCAATTATAATATTCCTAAAGTTTACCAGAGCCACTTCTTACTAGGCAACAGGACCCTACTTTTTCATCAGGCTTGAAAGAGGACAAGAAAACCCCATGCATCTAATACAGACTATGAATTAAGTGCTTATCGTATAGGCATCTTTAAACTCCAAGCAAGCAGCTTTGTTGAAAATTAATCAAACCACAACAACAAAGAAAAAATTAATCAAATGATCCTATCAAAATTAACACAACTTTGCATCATTTACAGAGCCTTCATCCACAAATATCAAAACACAGGTTCACCCAAGAACAAGAATTTCCTGACATCTATGAGAGGCCAATTACAAAGGCAAGAGGCTACTTCTTTTTACATCAGGTTCAGAGTCAAGCAAATACGTGTACTAAATGAAGTTGACATAAAATAATATAAAGTACCTTGAAATGAACTCTGAGGTCAGATCCCCTTGCCTTGCAGGCTGCAACAAGCAAAACAGAAAAGTTTGATGAAACATTATCAGATATTCAGATCAAGCTGAGAAAATTTCTAAAAGAAAAAAAGAAACAGATTCACCAATAGACCAAAGCATAATGATACGTGAGATAAGAATAAGGCACTTACACTTGGTGTGGTTATCAGGCTCTTTAGAGTACTTCACCTACAATAAAGAAAACCAGAATCGTAAAGAAGTAAACTTTGTTTGATATAAGATTCAGTATCAAAACAATAACCCCTCTCCTAAATTGTCTTCCTGTGATTCTATCGTTGTATTTTATTAGATGTGTTTATATCCTGATGATGGCAAAAGTTTGTTTTCTCTCATCTATAGTTTAGGATTTCCTTACGTTTATAAGTCTCTCTCTATGCGAAGCATAAATGTTTTTTTCCCTTATCTTTCTGCATAATTAAAATACTTTCAATTTCAATTACTTGTGCAAAAATTAATTTTAAAATTCTGGCATAAGAAATCTCCTTGGTCAATAAATTCGTTTTTTTTTTCCTTTAAGTTTCTCATGTAATATGTATACAATATCAACCCTCGCTAATCTTTATGTTGCAATAGTTAAAGGAATCGAGTAGCCGATTTCTTACTTTTTCTTTGTACCCATATTATACAATGGTTTCAAATACAAGGTTCCAAAATTTACTCACGAATTTCAGATGTCGTCAATTATTTATTTAAAAAAAAAAAAAACCAGAGACAAAAATCCTAACCACAAAAATTCAAACCTTTAAACAGAAAATCAAAGACGCAGATCGCCTTACATGTAAACAAACAATACCAAAAGTATATGAATAACAGACATGATAGTCCAGCATCAAAAACCCTAACCCCAATATCCAAACCTCCAGAGAGAAACAAAGAAGCAAATCAATAAGTATACGGAAAAAAAAATAATAATAAACAACTACAGAACTATATGAATAACAAACATAAGTATAAACCGATTCTTAGATGACATAACGACATAAAGACGCAAGAGAGAAGAGTACCATTTTGCTTCCGATTCGCCCAGAAAGTGATTCAGACGCTGCGAAGTATTATGGGCAAGGAGAGGGAAAACAAATGTTACTTTATATACGCTAGGGTTTATAGATAGCTATTTCGTTTACGGGCTTGAAATGGGCTCAAAATCTAAAGCTCCAAACTTAGCCCATGTTATAGGGAAAAATCTTCTTATGCCCCACAAACTACTGTATACCACAGTTAGATGCGATTTGTTTGGGGTCTAGTGTTTAATAGGTCCTGTAGCTTTTACAAAGTGGAAATTAATTTTTAATTTTAAAAAAATATATTATTAATCTCTTAATTATTCTAAAAGTGCATAAAATTTAAATTTAAATATTTTATTAATATTTAAGCATATAAAAACTATATAATATTATAAATAAGAGTATAGATTGTCATTAATAAAAATATTAATTTCCTTTAAAAAAAATAATTTCTCAATTCCATGTTTTCTACAGCTTTATTTATTTTGACTCTTTGACACTTTTTTTTATTCTCTTTTCTTTATCATATATATTTATTTTTCGTATTTTCTTTATAGTCTTTTATTTTTTCATAAGTAATTAGTGACTGTTATTATAAATCAACTTCTTTATGGAGAAAAAAACCTATTTTTTTTTATTTTAATAACAATAAAAAATGACCACTTGCAATAAAATATTATACAAATTAAATTATTTATTTTAATTAAATAACACAGTAGAGTAAAAGCAAAAGTTCATGCGCTATTATAAAAAATATAAATTACTTGTCATTATAGTAAAATAACTAATTTAATGTATAATTTTATATTAAAAAATATTGATATTATTTAAATTTAACTTATGTACATATTTTAAATAGCTAAGTAGCTAACAATGTATTTTTTAAAAATTAAACATTAAAATATATATTTTTAAAAGCTGAGAAATAATAAAACTTTTTTCCCGATTTATTTGTATTTGTTAATGCTATTGTTTTTCAGTTATTAAAAGGCAGTTTATTTAAGCATAAAATATTTAAAGTTAAGTATTAATTATAATTTATTAATAGTGTAACTATTTTAAAAGAAAAAAAATATTATTATTATTTTAATAATGAATGAAATATTTAGATCTATTAGTTTTTATTTATTTATTTATTTATGAATTTAGACCTTTATTCTTTTTTTCTATGAATTTAGATTACGTGAGAGTACGTATAAGATTTATATCACAATAAGATAAAATATTCGATAAACAAAAATAAAATAAGTGTTGTAAAACTAAATAAATAATAATTAAGATAGAGAAAGAGAATAGAAGATATAATATAAATTTTAAATATTAAATATAACAAATATTAATTTATATTTAAGATATATAAGAGATTAAATCTACATTTCAAATTTTGAATAATAAGATATAAATCTAATTAAATAATATTATAATTAAGATTCGACATCCAAATTATAACACTCTTTCTTGGATGTCAACCACATAAAAAAAATTCTTCGTTAAAAACCTCGTTAGAAAAATCCAATGAGACAAAACCTAGCAAAAGGAAAAAAAAAAAAATACATAGTTCTCATGTGCACATAAGGTCTATCTCATTAAAACCTTATCAGGAAAACTCAGTAGGATAAAACCTGAGCGAAGGAAAAAGAGTATAGAGCGTGTGTGTGTTACTCCCCCTAATGATTATGAAATGTCCTAGAGTCTATGCATTTTGATCTTTTGTACTAGCTTCTCAACAGTTGTTGTCGGAAGGGATTAATAAATAAGTCAGCTAAATTATTGTTTGATTGAATTTGTTGGACATTTATGTCGTCACTTTTCTAAAGTTCGTGAGTGTAGAAAATTTTTGATGAAATGTGTTTAGTCCTATTGCCTTTGATATAACCTCCTTTAACCTGTGCAATACAAGCAATATTATCCTCATACAATATTGTGGTTTTTTTTTTAATCGAAGGTAATTTACATTTATTTTGAATATGTTGGATCATAAATCTCAACTATAGGCATTTACGACTTGCTTCATGTAATGCAAGTATTTTAGAGTAATTTGATGACGTGACTACCATAATTTACTTCGTAGATCGCCATGATATGGTAGTGGAGTTCGTAGATCACTATGATATGGTAGATTCTCCACGTATAAAAAATATATCCAATTTGTAATATTGCATTATGTGGATCAGATAAATAGCCAACATCTACATATAGTCAATTGCATTTTTGATTCTTTTGAGTAAAACAAGCCCATATCGATAGTTCCATGAAGGTAACGTAGTACGTACTTAACCCTATTTTCAATGCCTTTATGTTGGTGCTGAAGTATATCTTGTAAGTAAATTCATTAAAAATGCAATATCTAATCGTGTACAATTTTGAAGATATATAAGGGCACCAATAGCACTTAAATATGGTACTTCTAGACTAAGAATTTTCTCATCATCTTCTCTATGACAAAATGGGTCCTTTTTTACATCAAGTGATCTCGCAACCATTGAAGAGCTTAATGGATGTGCTTTATCCATGTAGAATAGTTTTAAAACTTTTTCAGTGTATGTCGATTAATGAACAAATATCACATTTGATAAATGTTTAATTTCTAATCCCAAGCAAAATTTTGTCTCTCTAAATTCTTTCATTTTAAACTCTAATTTTAAATAATTGCATGTTTTATTTATCTCTTCAAGAGTCCTAATAATGTTCAAGTCGTCAACATGTACTGCAACAATGGTAAAACCAATGTCTGATACTTTGATGAAAACACAATGACATATTGCATTATTCACAAACTCTTCCTTTAAAAGGTATTCTTTAAAGCAATTTTACCATATGCGACAAGACTACTTTAACCCATATAATGATGATCTTTGTATTTTAATAAAATACATGATGTTTTTTGTATTTTAATAAAATACATGATGTTGGATTTTGAGGAGCTTTCATTAGGAAATCTAAAGCTTTCAAGAACTTTCATGTATATGTCATTATCAAGTGATCCATATATATAAGAAATCACTACGTCCATAAGATGCATATTAAGATTTTTCATAACTACAAGACTAATTAAGAACCGAAATGTGATTATGTCCATTACGGGAGAATATGTTTCTTCATAATCAATTCCTGGTCTCTAAGAGAAAACTTGTGTAACAAGTCTTGCTTTGTATCGCACAATTTCATTTTTCCCATTTCGCTTTCTCACAAAGACCCATTTGTATCCTATTGGTTTAATTTTTTTTAGCGTTTAGACTATAAGTCCAAAGACTTTGCACTTTGTAGGTGATTCTAATTTAGCCTGAATTGCTTCTCTCCATCTTGGCCAATCTTTCCTTTGTTGACATTCATAGATGAAAATTGGTTCAAGATCCTCATTTTTTTCTTGATACTTCAATAACCATATTTAGAGCAAAAGTGTTGTCAACACCAATTTCATTTCTATCATATTTTTCTCATGCATTAACATAATTTATATAGATCTCAGTATTTTCGATATTTTTAGGCAGGGGTGAACACATATGGGTTGGTTTGGGTTTAAAGCATAATTGGAACAAACTTAATATGATCGGTTCTTTAAAAACAAGAACCGAATCGAATCATAAATTTTGAAAAATCAATCTAACCCGAATTATTTTTTTTTTGTTTGGTTTGATTTGGATTAATTAAAGGAAATTTCTTCCTTTTTTTTCGCTAATGAATTTTGTTTATTAATTTTTTAAAACTCTTGTATTATAGTTTCTAAAGTTTTTAATGCTAATTTTATTATAATACCTAATTTTAAAAATATAAATTTTGGTCACTTATCTAATATCATTATCTATATCAAACACAAAGCGCTAAAAAATTTTAAAATTAAGACAAATAAGTAATAATAAACAGTAATCACATACATGGCAAAATTTGTTAATTTTTATATCCAATAATATTGTTCATACATTAAAAACTCTAACGACAACAATATGAAAGACGATGTAATTATAAATTTATAATGGATAAATAATTAAATAATATAAAATTAGTGTCTTGCGTGGATAAAAAAATTAAATAAATGAGAGTACCTAGTAGAGATATGCTTGCATGAATTTTACTTAAATATCCAAACTTTAACAATGAAAGTGGGAAAAACCTGTTGGCAACTAGCTGGATTGGACGAATGTATGACTTGTAAGAGATGTCATGAGTAACTCGTAACATGTGTTGTTTTAGATTTTGGAGAGAAAATTGATTTATTAAAAATGTATAAAGTATAAAATTAATCAACTATTAATGAAAATTTAAATTTTTTTAAATAATTATATAAAATAACAATATAAATATAAAAATAATAAATGAATTGGGTTGATTCATTTTTTTTAAGATTTTAATAAATGATAACCAAACCAATCTAATATCAATCGATTTTTTATTATGAAGAACCAAACCAATGAAATTTAAAAACCAATTTTTTTGGATTTGGTTGGATTTAATGGGTTGGTTTGGTTCCGGTTATTTTTGTTCACCCCTATTTTTAGGTATTTGAGACTCTACATGAGTCATTTATTCTATAATATTGAACTGATAATTAGTTTCAACTTCTTCTTTTACATCCTCTTTGGTAGCAATTACTTGCATCTTCCTTTTTTAAGGATTTTTATCTTTTGCATCAAACGTTCGATCACGTTTTAATTGAACTTGAGATTCATTTGAAGTTGGGTTCATAAATTATCTTGTTGGGACATCTATCCTTTCATAGACATTTACTGCCAGTATATTTGATTTTGTTACTCTTTTCGAATCGATAAAGGCATCAGGTAATTTATTTGCTAAATTTTGTAAATGAATAATTTTTTGAACTTCAAATTCACTTTGATTTGTTCGCTGATCAAAATGAGATAATAAAGATACATCCCAACGAATTTTACGACATTCATTAAACCTCGATTTCTCTCCCCCTAATGTAAGAAAATTTGTTTCATTAAATTGAAAATATCACCCATTAAGTGTTTTAGATGCCTGATAATAGATGGCGAATCAAAGCCAACATAAATTCTTAGCTTTCTTTGAGGGCCCATCTTAGTTCGATGTGGCAGTGTAATTGGAACATATACATCATAACCAAAAATTCTTAAATTAGAGATGTTTGGTTAGTGACCAAATACTAGTTGCAATGAAGAGTATGTATGAAAAGATGTTAGTCTAACATGGACCAAGATTCTAGCATGTAATGTAGCGTATCCTAATGTAGACACATGAAATTTCGTTCTCATGATTAATGGTCTAGTAATTAGCTGGAGATGCTTAATAAATGATTCAGCTAGACCATTTTGGGTATGTACATGAGCGACAGGATGCTCAACATCAATACCAATTGACATACTGTAATCATTAAATGTTTGGGATGTGAATTCACCAACATTTTCTAAACGAACTTTCTTAATTAGAAAATCCATGAATTGTGCTCTTAATTTAATGATTTGAGTAAGAAGCTTAACAAATGCTTGATTACGAGTAGATAAGAGGCAAACATATGACCATCTTGTTGATGTACCTATCAATACCAAAAAATATCTAAATGGGCCACTTGGTGGATCAATGGGTCCACAAATATCTCCTTGATTTCTCTCTAAAAATGAAGGAGATTCAACATTAACCTTGGCCACTGATGGTATTGTAATCATTTTGCCTTTTGCATATCCAGTATAAAAATAATCACTTGGTAATTGAATCTTTTGATCTCTTAGTGGATGTTTATTTGAATTTTTTATTATTCTTTTCATCATTGTAGAACCTGGATAACCTAATCGATCATGCCACAATGTCAAAACTTTGGACTCTGAGTTGTTTTAATTTATTACTGCATATGATTCAATTGTACTTATAAATGTATAATAGAAGTCACAAGAGAATGCATTGAGCTTTTCTAGAATAAGCTTTTAATTAGAGACAATAGATGTAATGCAAATATATTTTCAATTGTTCTTATTGATTGTCTCAATATGATATCCATTATTGCAGATATCTTTAAAACTTAACAAATTTCTTTTAGATTTTGAGGAATATAAGGCACAATCTATTTCCAATTTTGTCCCACCAAAGGATAATATTAGTTTTTTCGGAGTATTCTACTAATTTTGTTGTGCTAAAAATTGTGCTCACAATTTACTTTTACAAGTTTCAAAAAAGAAAAATATTTTGCATATCGTACAAATGTATGCGTTGTTGCACTATTCACAAAGCACATATTATCATTATTCATAAAATTAACTGTTTTGCTTTGAAGATCCATTTTCTTTTCATATGCAAAAATAAATAAAGTAAATAAGATATTCTTTCTTATTAAAAAAATCATTAAATAAATGCAACATAAAATTTTATTAATATAAAATGCTAATTAAAAAAGAAGGAAAAAAAGCTAATAAGACATATAGTCATGCCAAATATTAAAAAAAAAATAGAGACTAACATAAAAATAAATAAATAAATCTTAGACAATATTTTCTAGATCTTCAAGGTAATCTGAGATGTCTAATAGATTTAAGGCCTTTGGATCAAATTTTTCTATAATAGGGGTAGTATTTTGTTGACCATTAAAGTCAACAAAATTTGTTTCCATTTGCTTTCCCTTTCCTTTAATTGAAGCTTGGTAGAGATTCACAAGATGACTGGGGGTGCAACAATTTTTAACACAATGTCCTTTTGCACCACAACGAAAACATGATTGTCCATTACCCTGTAGGGTTTTCTCCTTTTCTGGTTTGCTTTCATGTTTATTCCATTTTTGGTGGTATGTGAAAGAATTCTTAAAATTTGGATGATGTCCACTGTGCCTATTATTTCTGCCACGACCACAATTGTGACCATGTCCATTTCTTTGTCCACGATTGTGGCTATGAGATGCAACGACATTTACCTTGGGTAATGGTGCATAGCCCATAGGGCGTGCCTGATGATTTTTCATTAACAACTTGTTATTTTGTTCAACTATTAGAAGGCATGAGATTAGTTCTAAGTATGTTGTAAACCTTATCTCTCAGTACTGTTGTTACAGGACCACATTGGAGGTATGAAAAGTGGAGAATGTTTTTTCTAACATAACATTTTCAATAATTATTTCTCCACATAATTGAAATTGAGAGTTAATTTTGAACAGTACCGAGTTGTACTCACTAACACTTTTAAAATCTTGTAGAAGCAAGTGCATCCATTCATAACGAGCTTTGGGGAGTATGACTATCTTTTGATAGTTATATCGCTCTTTTAAAGACTTCCAAAAGACTAACAAATCTTTTATTATTAAATACTTAAACTTCAGTCCTTCATCGAGGTGATGTCTAAAAAAGATTAGTGTTTTCGTACAATTCTCTAAAGAGGCTAAGTTTCCATCTTTAATTGTTTGCCCCAATTTGTTGGCCACAAGGTGGGTCTCGGCATTTAGAATTCATGATAAGTAATTCCTTCCAGTAATGTTAAGGGCAAGAATTTTCAGTTTCGTAAGACTCGTCATGATAGCTATTAGATAAATAATATAATTAGTTCATGTTTAATTTGAATTTTTTTTTTGGAATAATAATAATAATAGTAACAACAATGATGTAGTAACATAATTAGTATTCACTAAGAGTGCTCCCATAAAAGAATGGTGGGGCGAGGCCTCTTTAAATACCACCCTCTTAAACAGAGCAACGTTCATAAGAAAAACTAGTGGCACTAAGGCTTTCAAAAGCTAGTCTCCTAAACAGAACTCCTTTAAATCTTTACTTTTCATGCAAGGATTTAGAAATTTAAAAGTTTTCGTGCTGATAACGTGTTGTGAAACTAAATAAATAAGAACTAAGATAAAGAAAGAGAATAGAAGAATAAACTCAGACTATTGTGTATTTTTAATACATTACTAAGGATCCTATTTATAGAGTTATCCAGATACAATATAAATTTCGAATACTATATATAACAAATATTAAATTTCTATTTAAGATATACAAAAGATTAAATCTACATTTCTAACTTTAAATAATAAGAGCTGAATCTAACTAAATAATATCATAATTAAGATTTAATATTTAAATTATAACAATAAGCAAATATTGAACATATGGTGTGATAGAATTTTCCTTTAGTAATGACCGGAAGATTGAAGAAGATGAATGCTACAAGTACTCATTTATGTATTCTCGGCTTTAATACTTCATTAGTCTTTTAATTTTAATCCAGTCTTTTAACTATCAAATCTTACAATTTAGTCTCAAATTTTTTAAAAATTTATACATAAGTTCTATATTAATTACTAAAATAAATATTTTTTAATCAAAATTTTAGAATTTATTTATGAATTTTAAAATTTAGGGATTAAATCGTATGATTTAAAAGTTTAGAGACATATACGTGAAGTTTTAAAAATTTTAGGATGAAATTATATATTTTAAAATTTTAATGACTAATATATAAATTTAGTTAAAATTTTAAAAATAATGATATAATTTAACCTATTATTTCTTATACCTAAGTGACATTTGCTATTTATTTATAAAATTATTTTCTAAAAATAAAATGCAACTTTTGAAAAGTAAAAGGGCACATGAAGTGAGAACGTATATAAAAGTGTGCATGAATGTTCGATACATTCACTAAAGAATATTACAACCAATACCATATAAAAGCTCGATTGTTGTTCTATATTTATATTTAAAAAGTTTATACATAAACTCCGAAAAATTTAATCACAAATATGTATTTTAGTAGTCAATTCATGTATAAAATTTTAAAAATTTGATTGCTAGATCACATGATTTAAAAGTTGAGGGAAGTATACATGAAATTTTAAAAGTTTGAGTATTATATCATACGATTTAAAAGTTTGAAGATCTATACGTAAATTTTTAAAAATTTGAGTACTAAATAATATATTTTAAAAATTTTATTACTTATGTATAAAGTTACTCAAACTTCAAACTTTGAGAATTAACGAAGCAATTAATGTGGAAAAAAGAATGTAAGAATTGTTTGAATATTTCACTTGATTAAATTGCTTTGTATATATTACATGAATTTATAATAGAAATAAAAACGACAAAAAAAGATATTAATTAAATACAATGATTTCTACCATATTGAGAATGATCTCTCATATTAACATTTGATTTACTTTCCTATTTCAAAATGAATCTCAACACTCTCCCTCAAGTTAGTGCATAGATGTCACACATGCCCAACTTGTCTAAGAACTTTGAGAGCACCCGACTGGACACTCCTTTGGTAAGGATATCAGCTAACTGATCTTATGACCGAATCTTTGGTAGTTCCATAGCCTTTTCATCTAGTTTTTCCTTAATAAAAAATCTATCTACCTCGACATGCGTTGTACGGTCATGTTGAACTGGATTATAAGCTATATCATATGCTGCTTTGTTGTCACAATATAATTGAATTGGTTGTTTTGAATAGTAGCCTAGATCATGTAAGAGAAATTTCAACCACAATACTTCACAAATTTCTAAGGTCATTCCTCTGTACTAGATCGTGCAACAACATTTTGTTTATTGCTTCTCTATGTAACTAAGTTCCCACCTATAAAAGTAAAGTATCTTGAAGTTGATTGCCTATCGTCAACTACTCCGGCCCAATCAGCATCAATATACACTTTGATGTTTTCTTTGTCTGTGCTTTTAAAAAATATAATTTCCTTTCCTGGAGCAGATTTTAGATACCTTAAAATGCTCATGACTACATTCATATGTTGCTCACTAGGATTATGCATAAACTAGCTAACGATACTTAGAGCATAGGCAAGATCTAGTCTTGTGTGAGCTAAGTACATCAACCTTCCAACAAATCTCTGGTATCTCCCTCTGTCCACTGGTACCTGATTTGTCTCAATACATAACTTCAGACCCTCTTCCACTGGAGAGTCAGCTGGTTTGGCAAGCTGACATACCAGTTTCATGTAGTAGATCTAAGGCATACTTTCTCTGAGATAGAAAGATTTCTTTACTTGATCGAGATACTTCAATTCCTAGAAAGTATTTTAAGGTGCCTAAGTCTTTCATTTCAAATTCCTTAGACAAGTATTTATACAAAGCTCTCATTTCTTTTGGGTCGTTGCCTGTGACGATCATGTCATCTACATATACAATGAGTATAGTAATTTTCCCATGTTGCTTCTTTCAAAAGTTTCTTGGTTTTTAGAAGTTTCCTGGCTTTCTAGGTGTTTGTTCCCATTTAGATCCCAATTTTGATTACTAGATTTCATCTCATTCACTTCTATGTTTATTATGTCGTTGTGTAGGGTATTACCATTTACATCAAAGTTTTGACCACTTAGATTCAAATCACCTACATTTGAATCAAATATTTCCACCACATCTTCCTCAAAGTTGTATACAATAGTTTAAATTTCATCAAGAGACTCCCCCTAAAAGTCAGACTTAGAGAAATACATAGTATCTTCACGAAAGACAACATCAATAATAATAAACATTCGTTTAGTAAGGGAATGATAACATCTGTATCCTTTTTGATGAATTGCATATCCGACAAAAACACACTTCAAGGCTCGAGGCAGTAACTTCCTACATTGGTGTTTGGGAAGATGAACATAGGCAACACATTCGAAGACATAAGGGGGTAGGTTTGAGATTGTTCGAGTAACTGCAGCTTCTGTAAGTGTTTGAAAGGGTGTTTTGAAGTTGGTAGAACTCGATGGAACATGATTGATAAGATAGGCAGTAGAGAGAAGAACTTCACCCCAGTAGCATAAGGGCATGTGAGCCTCGAGTAGGGAAGCACGAACAACTTCCAACAAGTATTTATTCTTGCATTCGACCACACCATTCTGTTAAGGTGTATTCAGACAAGTGGTTTGATGAATTGAGCCAGAGAGTCCAAAAATTGCCGAAGTTTAGAACTATGGTATTCCCTACCATTATCACTTCATAACACTTGTATACGAGCATTGTACTGTGTACGAATGGTGTTATAAAACTCCTGAAACAACAACGTAACCTCTAATTTGGATTTCATCAGGTATAATTAAGTCATTCGAGTACAATCATCTATTAAAGTAACGAACCAATGTGACCCCCCCCCCCCCCCCCCCCAATGTGGGAACTTTAGATGGTTCCCAAACATCAGAGTGAATAACCATAAAAGGAATTGGACTTTTTTGTAAAATTAAAGGAAATGAAGTACAATGACTTTTTGCAAATTCACACACATCACATTTGAAAACAGAAAGATCCAAATTTGTAAATAAGCTGGGAAATAATCTTTTTAAATAACGAAATGAGGCATGTCCCAAACGTCGATGCTAAAGCCAGATCTCAATGATCTTCTTTGGTGAACTAGTGCTGCCTACTGCAAAAGCTTGTTGTAATTTGCTAGAAGTTTTTGACTCCAAGTCCAAGTAATACAAATATCATTTCTTAACACCAAACCAATTGTTTGTCTAGTTTGGATGTCTTTGAACACACAATAATCAGGCCAAAAAATAACAATACAAGCTAAGGTAGTAGTGATTTGAGATGCAAACAGAATGTTATAATTTAAAGAGAGAACAACTAACATAGAATTAGAATGTAAAGTATTATTAAGATGTGATGACCCTTCCCCATTAATTGGGGTAGTATTACCATTGGTCGTAGAGACACAATTTTGGCAGGATGGGTTAAGGGTTAAGACTTGTTGAACATCAAATTTCATATTATCAATAGCACCAGAATCAATTATCCATGCACTATTCAAAATAGGTGTAGAAATGTTTAGGCTCTTACCTCCAGTGTTTCTAGCGGTTACTAATGTTAATGACGTAGGAGTTACTTTGTCTTCTTGTGTTTGAGCGACAACTGCAGTAGAATGCCGCTTGGAGTTTTGATGTCATGTTGGATCCAACCAATTTTCAAAGTAACGACTTTTTGAATTATCTGTTTGATTGCAATGAGTGCATTTGTATGTAGATTTTCTTGAATTAAATGGACCTTTAGACTGAACAAAAACTGGAACATATTTGCTTTTGGAGGATTCAATCTGGTCACTCATTTTGTTCTTTTTTTTTGTTTTGTTTCCTCTCTTTTTTCTTTTTTTCTTTTCCTTCTTCCTCTTCTTTTAAGAGGCAAAATAAATAAATAAATGTAAAGGGTATGCAGAGGGAGCTGAATGGGTGCGATGGGGGCTGTGTTTGTTTGTGGGTGGTGGATCGGTGAGGGGTTTGGGGGTCGTGATGGGTTGGGTGGCGCAATGGCGGTCTATTTGGGGATTGAGGGGTGGCATGATTGGGGTCTATTTGGAGTGGTCGGTTTCAACGATAGTATGGTGGATTTGGGTTGGTGAGCGGCAGCGAGGGTTAGGTGGATCTGTTTTCTGGGTTGGTGAGCGACAGCGGCGGGGTTGGGTTGATTTCTGGGCAATGGTGGTGGGACGAGTTTGGAGGCTGTTGGGTTTTGGGTAGCCTGTCAACGGTGGGTTGGCGACAGCTTTAGTGGTTTTTGGTGGTGGCTGTCAGTGATTGGTTGGTTTTGGGGGTTTTGGGTGGTGGTTTTTTTTTGTTGTTGATATATTTAGGTTTACAGAATCGTAGTTGGCTTTGATAATATATATATATATTTTTTAAGAGTTTGTGAAAATGATCCGAACATTATTCGTACAAGACCAATTAATTAATCCAAATAAAAAATACTCAAATAACTTAAGTTGGAATTTAACCTAGTCCTTTAGTGGAAGACGGTAAGTTTTGTTGCATAAATCACATAAAATTTATCAGTTAAACGATAATTGAGGCGGAAGATTTAGATAAGGATATTTACCGAAAAATTGGAAATATAGTGTGAAAATAAATGGTTAAAATTTTGCACAGAATAACCTTGTGAGCAATAAGAGTGACATGAGTTTTAGGCTTTTCGTATATCCACAATAAACAAGTGTGTTTGCAAGGGTAAATGTTTAACCTACAATGAAAGTCCATGATCTATTTTCTTTTCCTTTAATTTCCTTATATATTTTATTTAAATTAGATGAAACAATAATTCATAGGACTCTTTGTAAAAAAACAAGAAGCAAAAACTGAAATAAGACATGAATAAGTTTCAAAATTACTTTAACAAATATATATTTTTCCACCTCCAGGAGCGTATGTGGCAAAGAACCCTGGTTACCAATTAAACAATTTACGGGTAAAGGGTTTGGGTAAGAAGCTAAGTCCAAAGATTTCTTTGGGTGCTTGATTTTGCTCCACAAACCCAACTAACCGTGCAATGAGTTGTGCACTATCATTCAAGTGCACGATGTCTCTAGTGTTGGTCCATAACATACTTGCCAACTGTTCACTTCTCTTCTTGGTTTTAAGTGAAATGTTCCACTTTTCGTACAATTTTTCTCGTTCCTTTCTTGAGAGTTTTTTATGCACTTGCTTGCTTAACATTTCTCTCTCGCGATTGAGTGCCTTCAAACTGTTCCATCATCAAAAATAGAAAAAGAAAGTTAGAGTCTCCATCTTAGTGTTTGTTTTAGGGAAACATGTCGGCTTAGTCCAATACTTATTGCAAAATAGACATAATTAAGTTAGGTCAATTAGCTCATAGTATTTAACAAAAACTTCAAATTGGTCCAATTAAACTAACAAAAAATGCATTTATGAAGCACATGTTTAATTAATTAAAAAAAAACTTAATAATTTTAATATATAATAATTAAAAAAAATTAGAAAAAAAGATTCATATATAACAACAACAACCAAAAATAAATAAAAAGCTCGACATATATTTTCCAATAGTACAAAGAAAAAACTTCGATTTAAAAATGAAAGAATTTAAGAATAATATAACATGCTAAAATAGATAAAATCTATTTAATATCCATAAAAAAGAAGATCGCACATCTTCTACTTTTATATGTATTTTTCTTTTGTATTTAAATGAAAAATAGTGATTTGAATTTATTTAACTATTTCTTTAAAATTTGGGACCAATTAATTTCAACTCAAAAATAATTGAACTAAATTGCTCATTTTACAAAATAATGGTATTAAATTGACACTCACCCATTTGCTTTCTATATGAACTTATTTAGGTGAAGTTAAGAAGAGAGAAGACTACCTTGAAGCTTGAGTTGGAGTTGTACTACCCTTCATCCTACTATTGTCAAGTGAAAATGTTTCTTTGAGAAATGACAACCTTCTCAACTCTACTTCTAAGTAGACAGAATCAGACTGTTCACCTTTGAATAGAATGAAGAAATGAGACCTGTGTACCAAAGGTACATAGCATTCCGCCCACAGTTCAATTATTTCTCTCCTCTGTCTCTCAAACTCAAAGGGCCAACAAGCAGCATTGGGTTGGAAAGAATTTCCTAGTATTTCTGTAGCAGCACTTTGTCTTCTGCCTCTATGCCTTTGAGGTAATGATTCTTCTCCCTATCAACCATAAACATGAACACCTCATAGATGAATATCATACAACTTAGAAACATGTATGCTAGTTACCACCTTTGACATGTATAGATATAGAAAAGTGTAACTTACAGCTATATCACTTCGTTGAGTTGTACCGCGTTGTCTGCTGGCTCTACTTCGTCCCGCAAAAGAATTTACAACACTTACATTATCATCTGATGAGTCAGAATTTTCAGAATCTTCTTTAACCAATGGAGCACTTAGAATAGAAGACCTTGAATGTCTTTGCCCACTATTGGATCCAATATTTGATTTTAAATGATTTCGTTGAAGGTCTCTTGAACTTCCTGATATGTTTTGGGATGCATCCACCATATAACACTCTTTGATCTCCTCTTCCTCTTCCTCCTCCTCCTCCTCCATTGCAAAACTCAATAACGTTGAGTTCGAATCTTGTCTGCTTAATTTAGTAATTTTGGCCTTATTCTTTGATTTATGAAGTGTCTGTCTTGAGCTTTTTGGTTCTTCACGAGTTTCAGTACACACAGCTTCCTCTACATCAGGATCCTTGTTGTCGTGTGGCTCCATTGTAATGCTAAATGTAGAAGCATCAGAGTTTTTTCTGGAATGCTTTTCAATGCTGGGACTATTATTTGAACTAGGGAGCCTTAACGTAAGGAAGTCCTTTTCTGACCCTATAGGTGGTGTGTTGGTAAACTGTTCTCCCTCCTTGAAAGAATTAAAAGATGAACTTGTGAGGGTAGCTCTACAACTTCTGCTTCTGGTCCAAGTGAAGCTTCTAGAACCAGATATGTTAGATTCAGATGAAGAAGGTGAAAGATTGACAAGAGAATTCACTGTTCTTTGCAATTCTTCAATTTTTTTCTTCATAGCAGCCACTGTGCTTTCCTCATCTGTTCGGCTGGACTCTGAACCAATGCAACGAACCTCCTTGCAACTACCTTCAGATTCTGTGTCAATCCTGTTTGCAACTTCCTCCCAACCCTGACATGGATTGGGGCCATCAAATTTAGGTGTTAGTCCATCCAGAAGAAAGTTGTCCTCTGAAGTTTGAGATATGTGTCGCTGGTGATTATGAAACACATTAGATCTCGGTGCATCAACGTTTTCAGAAGAAGCATCTGCTCCAAGACTCTTGTCAAGATGATTGGCTTGCACTGGTGATCCTAATGTTGAATTTCCATCTATAGTTGAAGCTTGGTCTTCACTAACTGCTCGTAGCATATTCTCAACACGAGATTGAGCAATATCACGTTGTCGCTTCAATTCTTGTATCTCTTTCTCCATCTGCACATTTCAAAGCAACTAAACAAGGTCAAAGCCATAAGGGTAGAAGCATTGAGCAAATAACAATATGCAACTAGGACAGATCCAAGCCATAACTACAAGTTAATATTTTCACCTGCTCAATCATAAGTTCTTTTTCTTTTAATTCTTTTTCTTTCATTAATGCAACAGAATTAGATACGACAGAGTTTGGATTCATGTTTTTCAAATCACTCTCCAGTTTGGCCAGCTCTCTTTGCAATTGCTTTACCAATTCCTTATCAGATACAACTTCATTGACCCGTGCATTTGTAGTCACCTCTTTGGCACAACATGCAAAGAAGAGTGTGTTTCTCGATTGCTCAATGTGAATACGCGCAAGGCTTACGGTGCATATAACGGCTGTTCTCGCATTGCCTCCTAAAGAGTTTTGCAATATTCGTGTCAGTTTAGAATCTCTATACGGTATGTGTCCATTTCTTCCTTTGCTACACAAAATTAGACAATGTATAAGCCTATTAAGTTAAACAATACGCTTCATAAAAATACTTAAACATCAAAATAAAGAAAATACTCTCTTATATAATCAATGGATGATGAATAAAATGTTCAAAAAAAAGTAAAATTATGAACCTTAATTTGCGAATAACAGTTCCCAGAGTCAATAAACTGCGATTTATGTGGCAACCTTCTTTCAACCTTTGGCCTGCTGAATGTGTTTGAGAGTTACGCTCACTCCCTGCGAGATCAACAAAGTTCTGCAAAAAGAAAGCATGTAACTATTTTATTCTTATGAAGTTACAATATATATGGGCTTTAAATTTAAAATTTACCAAAGGAAGATACATTTTCATACCACAGTTGCTGCGAGTGACCTTGCACTTCTTCCACGTACGTAATCCCGAGTTGAACTTTCAATTGTCTTTGTAGACATCATTCAAGAGACAAAAGTAATAAAATATTATTTGTAAAATGATATAATAGAGAAAGAAGTATAACATTTACAAGAAATAAAAACATAAAACAAATGGTAATGATCTTAACACAACTATTATTGTTATTGTCACAACAAAAACGTATTAAAAGTTAATTTTACCACATATTATTGAATAAAGTTATCATTTTATAAATTATTATAATAACAATAATAATGATTGTGGCAATATCGTACACTAAAAGGAAGAAGAAGAAGAAACCCTACCAATCTCAAAATTTGATGAGACCTGGAGCTAGTTTCATTCATAGAAGTCTCTCCGATCTTTCTTTGGGCTACAAGAATACAAAATCATAGGTAAGGAAACAATATCCATATATAATGAACAAATAAAAATTAACAAAAGATATATATATATATATATATATATATATATATAAAACAAATTAAAATAAAATTCTTAATTGACCTTCACATATAGTGAGCAACTCTCTCAAATGATCTCGGTCTCTCAAAATCTCCTCTGTTAGTTTGTCAATGACAGTCCCTTTCTATATAAGAGAAATAATATTAATGAAGGTTTTTTTCCTAATCCAATTTATTTTATAAATCATTGGTTTTAAAACGACAAGCAAATTAAAAAAAAAAAAATTTGCATAACTGACCTCTGGATCATCTAGCAATCTAAGTGGAGCATTATCTTCGCCAAGAAGGTCTCTCATAGTTTCATTATATATTTCCAATGCTGAGAATTTTAATACAAACTCCCTTTCTTCATGCTATACAAATTAATAAAGATCAAATACTATACTTTGAAAATAAAAGGCAAAACATAAAATATATCCTAGTTCATACAACATAAACTTCAAAGTTGTTCTCATGTACCATCTCTATGTAATTATATATGTCTTCTACAGCATATTGAGTGATTCCGCTCATGGTATATGTCTTTCCACTGCTTGTTTGACCATAAGCGAAAATAGTAGCTGAGAAAATTCATTCCAATTTTTATTAATAAGTAAAATAACTAATTTTTTTTTATTTCCTAATTTATGAAAATATAATAACAAGAAAGATGATTGATTACTCACAATTAATACCACTAACAACTGAGAGAATAACCTCTTTGGCTGCTTCCTCATACACCTGTTTCGTGGGGCACTGAGGTCCAAATACTCTATCTATCTCAAGAAAAAATATATATATAAAGTTGATAAAAATATTCAGAGTCTTGGTGGTAATAACACGATAATGATAACATATTTACTCAATATTGGCGAATAAATATTTTAAAAAATGCATAAAATAACATTATTAAAATTTATAACTAATAAAAATAATATCCAATAATATTAAATTAATTTAATTACAAAAATTCAACATTAAATAAATTTAAATAACGATAATTCAATTTAAATGATATTCAATTAAGTGATATTTAATGTGAAATGATGAGATAATTTTTTTTAGCTTAACTACTCATTTCGTCTCCAAATTTTTAAAATTTTACACATGAGTCTTTAAACTTTTAAATTTTATAATTTAATTCCCAAGTTTTTATAAATTCATACATAGGTCCTATCTTAGATAAGAAAATCCATGTTTTTGAACCAAAATTTTAGGAACAATGTATGATTGTAAGATTTAAAAGTTTAAGAACCTATATGTAAAATTTTAGAGATTAAATTATAGAATTTAAAAGTTTGAGAACCTAAGTATGAATTTAGTTAAAATTTAATGATTAATAATATAGTTTAGTTTTTTTTTTTTAATAGTGCAACTATATAAGTTAAAAATAATGGTGATATTTTGTGGTTACAAATTTCAAGAATACTATTTTTTTTTTCTTTTTTTAATAAATAGACTAATGCAAAAAAAAAAAAAAAAAAAAAGAAGGAAATTATAAAAAATAACACCCTTAAAACTTATAGTGACAAAACTAGCACTCCAATAATATTGAACATTTAATTTGAACATAAAATATTCAATATTCAATATTGAACGGGTCTAAATTATCGTCGTTCAATTCTAATTGGATGAGTGTTCAAAAAAAAATAACATATTAGTCATTTTTTTAATTGTGAAAATATAAATTTGAACACAATAGATGGTAGTTTTGTTATTAGAAGTTTTAAGGGGTATTATTTTGTTATTTTCCTAAAAAAATAAAAATAATATATATATATATATATATATATATTAACACGTTAACATTATATTATTAATAGTGAAGCACACCCAATAACACAATTCAAATTGCCATCCTCAATTCATAGCTGAGAAAAGGCATGAGAAGGACCAAATATTGTCTTACCAACATTGTAAGAAGAAGGGACATTAGATCGCTCAGACGGGTTGTTCTTAAATAGAATGGTATTTTTATCGACAATTTCCAAATCACATGCATCACTCCTACCCAATTCTTTCTCATTCAAAGGCCTCAATCTAACTGAAACGAGAATTCTCTCTTCTCGAGAATTTGAATTCGATAACTCCTCACCCATTGCTACAATACCTCCCGCTCCTTTCCCTTCCAGAAAAAAAAGTTTTCCTTCCAACCAAACAACCTCAAATCCCCCTTGATTCGCCTCTCTCACACGGTCGCCTCGAGCATGTGAGAGGGTATAATACACTTCAGATTTCCATTATTTGCAATAACAAAAGAGAAAATGGATTAAAAGAAACTGAAAACGGATCGACCAAAACTCCCAATACGGAAGAAGATTAGAGAATTGGCCGAAACCGTTTTGAAAATCTTCTGTGAGATTGTTGTTTTGTTGAGAGAGGAAGAGAAACGAGGAGGAGGAGAGGAGAGAAAAGAGAAAAGAGAGTTATTAGTCTCTCTTTTTCTCTCTGTCTATTGTTTGTCTGTTTTCTCAAACCCTCTGAATTCGATCCAGCAACGGCCTTCGAAATTTAAGGAGTAAAACTACCATAAAACTAACCGAAAATTGATTTTTGACTATATCATTTTGCGTCTCAACTTTCCCACCAAAATAATTGTCTTATATGTTTATGTTTTTTGTCTTTTTTGTTTGAACCAAAAAAATTATCTTTTTCTTTTCTTTTCTTTATTCCCTACAAAATCTATAAATTTTTTTATAAAAAAAAAAAAAAAAACAAAAACAAAAGATAAAAATAGCATTTTTAAAATTTTAACAAAAAAAATACTTCATAAATGACCAAATTATTCATCTAGTTTCATTTTTAGCTTCTTTAATAAAAAAAACATATATTTATTTTCTTATAACACTAAACAATATATGTTCAATTACGTCATAAGAAAAATAAACATATATTTTTTTTTGCTGAAGAAGTTTAAAAATGAAACTATATATATATATATATGAAGGGAGGCTATGTTATACAATTAAAAAAAAAATAGCATTTATTGCATTTAAATCATATATTTTCACTATTAAAAAAAAAGGATAGTTATATCATTTTTTTAAGCTAAGTTGAACTGCTGCAATTTAAATCAGTTCAATATTATTTGTGTGCTAGTTTTTATTTTTATAAGTTTTAGTTATTGTTGCTAAAGAATATATTTCTTAAGGATGAAAATTACTTATATTATTTTTATTGTATTACTATATACGTCATTAATTTTTAATAAACATGTATAAAAAATATTTTTTATGTAATAAAAGCCCACATTTTCAACTTTAAAAGCCAAGAGAATTGGACTTATTTCTTAATTATTTTAGAAGCTGTTTCATTTATTTAATTTTCAAAAATCTCATGAAATAACTTTGCTTAGTGCAACTGTATTTGTAATCCTCAACCTTTTCAAAATCAAGAATTACAACTTTGTCCTGTACGTAGTAAAATTTGAAAACTATTATACTAATAATTCTCAAGCTGTAACGCACATATTTAAAATTTGTAGCTCAATTGGGAGTGTACTCTCTAAATGGGAGAAGTATGATCGATATCACTTTTTTTTTCCTCTCATTAATGTCGTTTGGCCTAAAAAATTAAGCACACATATGAATTGATAGAAAAAACGAAATTATTAGCACAAAATTGCAACGACTATTGAAAGAAATAAGATGGCATTGTAACACACACACATATATATATATATATATATATATATTAAGAAAAAATAGTAACGATTAAAACCTTTTAACAGTCTATGGTTGAACATGTAATGTATTTTTCCCACTCAATTAAATAATATTTAGCAATAATGGTAAAAAGTGCAAATTATTGCGCCCTTGTCAATTTGTTTTCAACTTTTAATTTGTTAAAAAAGAAAAAATTAACTGAACGATGCATTACTTGTAAATACTTTCTTTCATTTTGTCAACTAATTTAACAAAAAAAATGTGGCATTTATTTCAAGTGACATGTATCATATTTTGTTAATAAAATGAACAACAATAAGATAAAAATCCTAAAATGTAACATAATATATTAAATTGTGTACATGTTTTTAACAAATCAAAATTAAGTTAAAATAAATTTACAATCAACCTAAAAAATTAAGGGCATAAAACACAATTTACAATAATAATTTTCAATTACAATTACTTATTCGACTAATATGCACAAATGTAAAGTAAAGTACCAAAAAGGACTTACGCATTACACTTTTATTTGTCAAACATTAATTTTTTTTTATTTTTTTTTTTAATCTTTTCTCCCAATTGACTTTAAAAAAATCAATGTGACAAATTTTTATCCAAAAAAAAAGTAGAGATGTATAATTTAGATCTAAACTCTTCTTTTTATGGTCATCAACATATAATTTACATGGCTTAAATTTCAAAAAATTTAATAAAGTTTTTTTCTTTTCTTTTTGAAAAACAAAAAAATTACTCCAAATATATAACAATGAAAATAACATCATTGATGTCTAGCTTTTATAAGGTTTTTCAAGTATCTGTTCTATTTATCAAAGCTACGTTTTATTCATTTGTAATTCCATTTTCCCCTTCTTCTCAATCTTTATTCACTTTCCATCTTATATTCACCTCCTTAATTTTCTCTTATTTTATTCATGCTTGTGGGAAGGATTTTTAGAGTCTGATTCTTGAGGTTCATAAGGGGGTGATTATAAGTAGGTGCTAATATATATATATATATATATATAATTTATTAGAGTATGACATTGAGTCAATTAACACGACTAAAGATTAGGGTAGAGTGGGGATTTATTTTATAAGAAGACCGAACTAAGTTAAAAATATCAAAATTTTTAAATAAATAAACTAAATTATTAGTAATTTATTATTTATGAATATTTAAGTTGCGTGAATTCGAATTCATTAATAACAAATATGTGAGTATACAAATATTTATTTAAAAAATAAAATAAATATAAATCATACAAGTAATAATTATATTTTATTGCAGAGGGGCCAATTATCTTATATTATCTTCAAAATGTCAAAAATACAAGTACGAAAGAATTTATTGAGCTAAGAGAGGCCGTAGCCCACCCCAATCTCCCCTTACCCCTACTAAACACCATCATAACTAGCAATATGGAGCGAACATTGAAGATTAACAATTTTCCTTCACATTTACTTGATGTCAACTGATTGTTAAATTTATTCTAATTGAACTTTTGGAGTATTCAGAAATTAAAATGTTGGTTTTTTTTTTTTTTTTCCTTCTTTCCTTTTTTATAAGATGTTGGTTTCTCTTTGTGTTCATAATGGGTAGAAACATAACGGTTTGTTAAAAGAAAGTTTAGTGCATGTTCCATTATTTAAAATGTGGTCTTAAATTGAATTGAATTAGTAAGGATTCAGTTTAACTTTTATATGTTTTAATTATTTTTGAACGTTTTTACGTATAATTAAACTAACTAATCACAAAATATTAAAAATAATAACTGCAAAATTTTATTTTAATTAAAACTATATTATTATTATTATTATAAAAAAAACATCATCGTACATTATATTAATATTTTCAATAGCCTTTAAAAATAATTGTCAGTATTCAAATAAAAAATTAAATTCTAAATAAATTATATAATAATTAACGAATAAAAGCCAATATTAGTCATCATTCTAAAATATAGATCACCAACTTGCATTTAATACCTTAATAGAAATGTACCTAAAATTACTATAATTGTAGAGTTCAATTTGCCAATAGGTCAATTCAGTTTGAATCCATATCGGATAAAATATTTTAGAAGTTATTTTATTTGTATTAACAATATAATTTATTTATATTACTTCTATAAAGTATATATAAATTACTTATTTATTAAAAAAGACAGTAACAAGTTGAAAAGATGACACAATGAGCTACATTATTTACAAAAATATCTTCTTCTTTTTTTTTAATTTGAAATATTACTAGGTTCAAACAAGTTCAAAGGTTCATTCAAAAATCTGCACTTTTTTTTTTTTAATAAAATCTTGAAAATGTAATATATTTTCTTTATTGGCCAGCCTTGGGCGACACTCATAGTTATTTTCAATGGCGGATGTATTTACAATCTAGGAGGGGCACGTGCCCCGTCTCACTTGATAAAAATGTAATTTTACGTGTAAAATTTTATAAATTTTATGAATAATTGATTATGTTTAGCACGTAGTACTCCCTCTCAATTTTATTTTTGAGCACATATTTTAAATTAAAAATGTTTTACGCTCAATTTTTTTAATTAAAATAAAATTAAATTAAAAAAAAAACTCACATTTTGATACCTTTTGTCTAAAAATTTATTTCTAATTTGTTTAGCTCTAATGTATAGTTTATTTTTTATATGAGATTTTTCTTATAAATTTTGTTATTGAATAGTGCCCCTTCTCAACTAGAATCCTAAATCCGCCAGCCACTGGTTATTTTAGGACTTTATTTTTTAGACAATAATACTTTAATTATTTTATAATTTTATTTAATTTTTAGAAATATTATTTAAGATTTTATAATTATTTATTAGTTAGGGTTTCTATTTTAGCCATAAATACTTATAAATCGAATAATGTAAAAAGTTATAGATATTATGAATATAATTTTATGAGAATTTTTTTCTTTAGTTTTTTTAAGAACTTTTATCCGAAGTTATTAAGAATTATTATTGTTGTGTTCAAAACTTAGATTTATCACTTATATTTTCTTCCTAGATGTGGTGTCTAATTATTTATTGTTGATACTAAGATTACTATCTTGTTATAGGTAGTGGATCATAGTTTTCCTTTTTTTTTTTGTTTTTTATAATAACAATATGAATTGAAACTGTCTTGAATAAATATCTGAATATATTTTTCTTTTGTGAGATTCATATCAAGTCACTGCCTAAACAATAATATCATGTTTTATTATTAGTTTTTATTATATTATCACATTCATTCCACCATTTTTCTCCTTTATAATAGTTTTTTTATTTTATAATTATAGGCAATTTTTTCTTCTTTTTTTTATTCCTAAAATTGTGTGTGTAGTTTCTTTTTCATTTTTTTTTGTTAAGATTAAATACACAAGTTACAGAAAAAGGACCTTAAAAAAATCAGCAATCTGTTTAAAGATAATATATATATATATATATATATTAGTTAAGAAAAATAAATCACCCATAAAGAAATTAAAAAAAAAAAAAAACACATACACCTAATTTATAACAACTTTTTAAAACTTATGTCCATAGAATAATCGGCTTGTTTGTTTATTACAACAGGTTAAGAGATGTCTAAACGCTAAAGCAAAAAATTAAAAGAAATTAACCATACTTTTAG
This sequence comes from Elaeagnus macrophylla, assembly GCA_029378325.1. Classification (NCBI taxonomy): domain Eukaryota; kingdom Viridiplantae; phylum Streptophyta; class Magnoliopsida; order Rosales; family Elaeagnaceae; genus Elaeagnus; species Elaeagnus macrophylla. The sequence continues at coordinate 9,846,265 of CM055649.1, read as the reverse complement.
ATGATGAAAAAAGACCGTAATTATTCTAAAAAGAAGAAAAAGATCGGGAGAAAAAGTAAAGGGCCAAATAATAATTATGATGAGTAAATATGAGTCACTTGTCATATAAAAGGCCAAAAAATTGAAATTGACAACTTTGTTTCAATTTTGATAATAAAATATTACGTACTTATTTAAATGATGATTAAATTATATATATTTTTTAAAACTTGTTTGTTAATATTGATTCTTATTTTTTAATTTTTTTTAAGTAATTTTTTAATAAATTATTAACGATTTTTTATTTTTATTTTTATATTTATAAAAAATTACTAGTAAATTATAGATGATTCAAAAATCTTTTAAAAGAAGCTTATTCAATTAGTTTCAAATTTTTTATTTTGATCAAATATTTTTTTTAGAAAGTAAATTAAATCTTATAATTTTTGTTTGATTAAGTATGAGAAAAAAATGATTAAAAACTTAAAATTTATGAAAACGCCCACTAATGATGGTAAATATATGTACAGAGTGAAGAGCTAAAATAGGTTATTTGTTTATGTAATAAGTATCATTTAATTTTATAACTTATAAAAAATATTTTTAAGTCCGTTTGTTTATAAAAAAAGTATTCTTAAGTTCTTTTACTTGTAAAAAAAAGTATTATGCAATAACAAAATTAATTTTTCATCCAATTTTTCGTTAAATCTAACTGATAGTACATATGTTACATGCATATTTATATTTTTCAATAGATATATATCAAATTAAATAATTTTTAATTAAAAAATTACTCTAATTTTTTACAATTTTTTTATACTAAACTTAAATAAAATTTTCATTGTCTAATTTGTAATTTTAGATATTAAAAAATAAAAATTCTATCTAAATTTTATTGAATTTGATCAAACTTAAATAAAATTTTTATTATTTAAGTTATGACTTTAAATATTAAACAATTAAAATTTTATTGAAATTATATTTAAGTTTTTTTTAAAAACTAAAAAAATTAAGTAATTTTTTAATTAAATATTAATTTTTTAAAGTATATATATATCGAAAAATATAAATATGCATGTGATACATCTACTATTCCGTTAGATTGGATGAAAAATTAACTTTATTCTTGCTTCATACATTTTTTACAAGTAGAAGGACTTAAAAACACATTTTTTAAAAGTAAAGAGATTTAAAGACACTTTTTATAACTTATGGGACTAAATGTCACATTTTATAAAAACAAAATGACTTTTATGATATTTTTTTTCATATATATATATATATATATATTTCCCTTATAGAATAACAATAATAAAATAATTTAATTTTATAAAAAAAAATGTATCATATATTATAATATAATCAATATAAATATAAATTTATGTAAATTTTGGATCAATTTAGACATATAACTTTATTCAATTAATACATTAATACTATAATTATTAAAGTAAGTTCATTTAATTTTGTAATTTTAATTTTAGCTCAAATTATTCTAATTTTTTAAAAAATATTTTTTAAGGGTAATATTAGATTTATCTCTCTCTCTAATTTTTTTTTATTTAAAATAAAAAATAAAAAACAAAATAAAAATTTATATACCGTCCTCCGTCTTATTAATTCACTATCTCATCTGTTATTTCTCTAATTTTTTTTTGTCTTCAAATTTTTTTTTTTTTGAATTTATTATGACTTTAATTTTCAATTAATAAACAATAATTTATTAATTAATGAAAACTTTAAATCTCAATAATTTGTATTTGTATATAAAATTAGTGTTCAATAAGCTACGACCAGAAAGAAATAAGTGCGTATAAACATCTTAATTAAGTTATTGCAAGGGCGGAGCAATTTTTTTTTTAAGGGGGGTTAATTTTTTTTTTTTATAAAAAATAAAAATTTAGTAGAAGTTATAGTATATTAGGCTCAATCTAAAACTAAATTTTTTCGTGTCATATTATAATAAAGACATAGAATTAGTACTAAAAATATATAAAATTAACACATTATAATTAACTTATAACGAAAATTAAAAAAAATATATAACAAGTTAATAAGTATTAGTATTATTCATGAATAAATTAAATTTATTAACTAAAAAATATGATTAAATAAAAAGCTCAATTAAACACATCAAATTTTATAATTGTTAAAACTAAAATCAAAATAAACATATGAAAAGTAAAATATAATTTAGAATTTTAAGCTTGAGACTATATTTAAAAATATATATTTATAAATAATATAAGAATGACTAATAATAATAAAAATAAAAAAAAATTTATATAAAAAAAATTTGAAATAAATTTTAGAATATTATTAAAACAAAATGTCAAATAATATAATATTAGATAAAGTTAAAATTTAGATTGAAATAAAATATGATAAACATAAACTTAAAAGCTTTAATATGAAGCTTATTATATACTTATTTTTTTAATTTTATTTTTATAATATTGAGTCTAAAATTAAATATTTAAACATTTTTTAGATTATCACATTTAAGAAGAATTTTTACACAGTATACGATTATAATTTTATTTATGTTAATAATAGTTATCAAATACATAAAAAAGTATATATTTAACCATTTTATTTACAATTTATGTCATTTTTATCAACATATTTGTTAAATATTGTTAATATATACTAAAATATATACATAAAAATTAGACACAATATATTATTACAAATAAAATATTTATTTAATGCTAAAAATATACATATAATTAATTTTTTGTAAAAAAGTTAGACATGATGTGTAGTTCCATCTAACCTCCACATAAATTCACCCATGAGTTATTGGTTATGAATGAGAGAATTACAAAATCAAAAAAGTATGAGCATATTTAAAATGTGAAAAGAAAAAGGAAATAAAGAGTGAATCGAGAAGATTGAGGATGGTATATAAATTTTTATTTTTGGTTTTAAATAAAAAAATTCAATATTATTCTTAAATTAAAAAAAAATAAAAAATCAGAGAGGCTAATTTAACTTAAAATTAAAATTATAAAATTAAATAAACTTATTTTATAATTATAAAATTAAAATATTAAATAAATAAATTTATATGATTAAATTGACCTAAAGTTTAATTTATATGATAATAATTTTCATCGTAATAATTTTATTATCTTCCGAGCACTTTTTCTATAGAAAAAAGCTTTTTCAAAAGCATGAATGCAGATGGAAATACTTTCTTCGTTCTTCAACTTCTTCGCGGCGAGTGGGACATACTGAGAGCCCCAACTCCCAAGCACTAATCATCATAGCCACACCTCCAAAGTCAAAAAATAAATAAATAAAATAAAAATAACATTAATTTATAACGTTCGTTAATTAAATATTTTTATATTAAATTATGATAATTTAAGTTTATTTAATATTAAATATTTAATATTATGTATTTATTATTATAAATTTAATATTATTAAAATGTTAATTTTATTATTATAAATTTTATGAATATTTTTTTTAATAATTTTTAAAAAATAAATTTCTTAAAAAAAGAATTAAAAGTTTATAGTTAAATCCCCAAAATTGAATTAAACAATAAATAAATCCCTAACGTTCTGTCGTCTTCTCTTAGCTATATATCTTCTCTGTTTTGGGTCCTCAGGGCCAGGAGTACCCTTTTCTTCCATTTGTATAACGAGAGATCATAACCTTCCTCTCCTTCTTTATTTCAAAATAATACAGAGAGCCCTGAGAGCCCCTCTTGGTGGAAACCCTAAAGCAGCCAAGAAATGGCGACTAGAGGGAGCAGATCAGAGAAAGTCAAGAGGATTTTCCAGCAATTCGATGGAAATCAGGACGGTGGTCTCAACCGTGAAGAAATGGCCTCTCTCGTTGTCGCCGTTAACCCTAGGGTCAAATTCAGCGACGAGCAGATCAATGCCATTCTCGACGAGGTGTTTCGTACCTATGGTGATTTTATTGATGGCGAGAAGGGTCTTACCTACGAGGGTCTTTTACGGACTTACGATGATGGTGCTGGGGATGTTGACCGTGACTTCGACGCGCTTGGGCTTGAGCTCAATTTTGATGAGACCAAAGGGCTTTCCCTGGCTTCTGAAGGTTCTTCGTCTTCTATAGTTGATGAACGTGTCCTTGAATCTCAGAAGAAGCAGAGGACGGCGGCTTGGGCCGTGTCGCCAAATCATGGGATTGTGTTCGATGATACGTGGAAGATTGTGGACGATTTGGAGATTTTGCTGAAGAGATTGAAGGCTAAACAAGCTAAAGAAGGGAAATTGAAGAATGATAATTTTGATGCTTACTCTGATGCTGGCTGGTCTAGGGAATTGGGTCCGTCTTCGGAGCTTAGTGAGAAAAGGGTGTTTTGGGAAGAGTCTGGGCATGATTATGCTGCTTTTGTGAAGGAATTGGGGGTTTTAAGAAGCAGAGCTGATGGTGCCAGGTCGAGAGAAGAGGCATTTGATGGGCACATGGCGATTGGAAGGGTTTTGTATGAGCACCAGTTGTTTAAGGAGGCATTGGTGAGTTTCAAGAGGGCTTGTGAGTTGCAACCTGTTGATGTGAGACCACATTTTAGAGCTGGGAATTGCTTGTATGTTCTTGGAAAATATAAAGAAGCAAAAGAGGAGTTCTTATTGGCGCTTGAGGCAGCCGAGGCAGGTGGGAACCAGTGGGCATATTTGCTTCCTCAAATTTATGTCAATCTTGGGATTGCACTAGAAGGTGAAGGTATGGTCTTAAGTGCTTGTGAGTATTATAGAGAAGCTGCAATTCTTTGTCCAACTCATTTTAGAGCTTTGAAACTTTTGGGTAGTGCGCTTTTTGGGGTTGGGGAATATAGGGCGGCTGTAAAGGCCTTAGAAGAAGCCATTTTTATGAAACCGGACTATGCTGATGCCCATTGTGATTTGGCTTCAGCCTTGCATGCCATGGGTGAGGATGAGAGAGCAATTGAGGTGTTTCAGAAAGCCATTGACTTAAAACCAGGTCATGTTGATGCTTTGTACAATTTGGGTGGGCTTTATATGGATTTGGGTAGGTTTCAAAGAGCTTCTGAGATGTACACTAGGGTTTTAGCCGTGTGGCCAAACCATTGGAGGGCTCAGCTTAACAAGGCTGTTTCGTTACTGGGAGCTGGTGAAACTGATGAAGCTAAGAAAGCTCTGAAGGAAGCATTGAAGATGACCAACAGGGTTGAGTTGCATGATGCAATATCCCATTTGAAGCAGCTTCAGAAGAAGAAGAAAGTAAAGACAAATGGGGGTGCCAGTGGGGAGGGCACTTTTATAATTGTGGAACCGTCAAAGTTTAAAACTGTTGGCGAGAGGACTACATTGAGGCTGGTGCTATCCCACGCTCTTGAAATTAGGGCTTTTCAGAGGGTTACCAGATTGAGTCGTTGTGATGTGGAACAGCTAAAGAAGGAAATGAATGATAAGAACATACCAGTTTCCTACTCTGGTACTGGTTTGCCTGAGAAATCCATACGCAAGTCTAACTTGGAAGAGATTCTCCAGAGGTTACTCAATTTCTTAAAGCCTGAGACATTCCAGGGAGCTGTTAAAGCCATAAATGAGAGGATACTCTCTGTTTTGGATGAAACGGGCTCAGGAAGGGTGGATGTAGGCATGTTCTTTGCTGTTATAGCTCCCATTTGCAATGGTGCTCCAGAAAAGCGTAAAAGAATTGCATTTGATGCACTTTTGTGGCGTCCAGTGAACGAAGGTGGTTCTCAGATTAGACAAGTTGACGCTACTGGATATATCAAATTGCTCAGGGCTATATATATCCCTTCGCTGGGAATGAGTGAGATGCTGGAAGTCCATGGAGAATCAGATACTTCATTGGTGTCTTTTTCGGAGTTTCTTGTCATGTTTAATGATCCAGATTGGGGATTTGGTATCATGTCAACTTTGATAAAGCTTGAAAATGGGGATAGAAATCGCCATGGTCGTCATATCTGTTCGGTTTGTCGCTACCCTATTATTGGTTCTCGTTTCAAAGAGATGAAAGCTCATTTTAGTTTGTGTAGTCAATGCTACAGTGAAGGGAAGGTGCCCCCAGCTTATAAACAAGAAGAGTATAATTTTAAAGAATATGGAAGTGAGTCTGAAGCAATGAAAGAAAAATGTATGTGCTTTAGTTTGCAGTCTCATAACGATCCATAACTAGACAACTTTTAGTGAGTTTTTCTGTTTATCCTCTTCCCTCATTATAACTGTTCAGTCTGAAAATATTTATAGCTTTTGAATGTGTTCATGGGGGCATCATGTTGTATAATAATTGTGCATGCAGCAGCTTCTACATCCATGTTTGGTACCATCACTTCTTGAAGATCTATTTCCTCTTTATAGCTTTTTTTTTAGATAATGTAAAGTGTCAGTATGATTTTTCTGCTTCTTTTGTGTAGAGGTTTACAGATTGGTAGTAGGAACTGTTGGCTCTCAGTGCAGTAATTATATTATTCGTTGAGTTTTACACTGCAAATGTTCGAGGAAGGCGTAGTTTTCTGCTGTTTGCTCTTCTGACCAACAAGAAAGTGAATTTAATTGATAGTAGTTTGATGATTGTTTCTGTTGCTAAGTTGAATTAAATTGTTTGTTTACCCATCTGGTGAAAAAGAGTGAAAATTATGTGACCTTCATTTTGGACTTAGTCCTAACTGCATTGGTGAATTTTCCAAACCCTTGTATATGTGATCACTACTGTATATCATAAATATATGATGTAGCAGTTTTTTCATTAAATACAAGACTTGTCACTAACATTGTGCTGCGTCATTTGAGATGAATCTCAAATTTGAAATATATATACTAATTTGAGTTTGATTAAGGAGACCAATATTCAAGGGGTAGTGGAATGCAAGTGTACGAAGTTAGATACATGCTTTTCCAACTTATAGTTGTAACGTGTTCTTTTTGGCTACTTTAAATTATTGTAGTAGATTATTTGCAAGGTATGTTAATTGTTTGTATGATTTGTTTTTTTGTAATTCTCTCGATCAATCATTAATCCCCCCTTCTCCCTCTCTATTTATCACTTTTTTAATTAGCCCCCTTCTAGGATTCTCTAATGATTGGGCCAATCCTAATATGAATTTTCCATTTATTTATTTCAATTCGTTTATCTATGTCATGCATTTTGTTAAAAATAATTTCTAAAGTAATTATAATTTTATGAAGTTATATTTCATTATAGAGTAAATTATGTTTTAGTACAAATTTTTCGTAATTATATTATTTGGTTAATTTATACATCGTCATAACTCATATTATACTAATCATCAACTCCGACACGTAAGTTGCCATAGTAATTTTCATGTACTTTAGAATTATATAGGATCTTAAAATTCTATAAAATCGAGATATTAAAAGAAAATGTATATTTTTTATTTTATATATTTTTATATTTTTTAAAAATAAAAATAAACAATACATAGTATTTTTATAATAAACAAAGATCAAAATATGTGAAATTAATGTTAAAATAATTGGGTATTTTATTTGTTAATAAATATTGACAAATACATTATTTATATTTTAAAATTTTAATAATTAAATCATACATTTTTAAAATTTAAAGATTCACGTTTTAATTAAAAAAAAAAACGTTTAAGCATTTGGGATATTATGAATGTACACGACTACACATTGACCAAATGGTAAAAGCAATAAAAAAAATTAGACAGTAATATTTATACTCATAATTATTATTTATTAAATGCTGTAATTGTTTTATATATGTACGACACAATTAATAATAAATGTAGTTGCGTTAAAATCATTATACAAAAATTAAAAGAAAAGTTTATATATGCAAAAGATAATAGATGATAACATTGTTATAATTTAAATTATTATTGTTATATTTATTTTTTATTAATGATAATTTTATTTAATAATAATATATAAAAATATAATTAATTATTAAATTAAAAAATAATTTAAACACTTTTATTTAATAAAAGTAGTTGTGATAATATTATTATGTTAGATAATTTATACACTATTATTGTAACTATAGTTAAGGACACATACCTTACATGTAAATTATTATAATTTATTTATTTATTTAATTTTTATAATATATTTAAAATTTATATGATACAATCACAAATAATAAAAGGATAAAAAATTACATATAAATTATGGAGTAAATGAGAGATAAAAACTCATTAATCAAAAGTATACAACTATACATCCATACTAAAATATAATACAATAAATATTGTTAATTAGGTTTTTAAAGAATATTTTTTGTCTGAAATTATTTTAATTGTTATAAAAGATACCTACTAGAAAAATAAACTGTAATAAAATACATCTATTAAAAAAATAAATTCCTAAAAATTATTAAACACTTTAATTTTAAGTGAAAAACTTAATTTTTTTCTCGAATTTTAAAACTAATTTTTAAGGTATACAAACTTAGACTTGTTATAGTATTTAAATTATTTTTTCTTTGCAAAAATGTTCGCGTACTTTTGTTTTATTTCTACGTAAATATTTTGTGGTGATACATCAGCTAATTTTGCTATCTGTCAAAATTTAACATATATTACGTCAGTTAATGTTGTGTAAACAAAATAAAAACATGAGTATTTTCCTGTAAAGAAAAATAATATTAACACATTTTGCATAAAATAAGTTTAAATTTAGGTACCTTTTTATCAATTTACCCTTATTTTATTTTACTTTTTTTTTTATAGAGAAATATTAAAAATATATAAATTTAAAGTTAAACCTATATAAATTTATCTAATCTTGAGATATTATTCATCATTTTTAAAATACACTTTTTATTAATTTTATTGGTTTTTTTTTTTTAATAAAATATTAAGTCGTTGCATTTTAAAAAAGAAAAAAAATGTTATGGAGGTCCTTATATTAAGTCATTTGTGTCATTTAATTCTTTAGATTATAAGTAGTATTATTTGGTCCCTTAGTTTTTAAAAAAAAAGACCAATTAAGGACAAAATACATAATTTTAATATTTTTTTAATTAAAATATTTTTTTAATAAACCAATTAAGAACAAATTATATAGTTTTAATATTTTTTATATTAAAATATTAATTTAAAAATAATTTTTTAATTATAAAATTATTAAAATTATGTATTTTGTTCTTAATTAATTTTTTTAAAACTAAATAATCAAATGATATCACTTAAAATTTAAAGTACTAAATGATACAAATATCTTAAACCTTTATACCTTGCTCCCAAACTTATAACATTAATACATATAAGTTCTTAATTTCTCAACAAATACATATAAATTTCTAAAGTTTAATAACTTGAACACATGAGTCAAATTGTTTATTAAATATTATTAAAATAATATAAACTCACTACAAGTGATTCATGTTGTTATGGGCAAAATTGTTAATTCATCCCGATGAAAATTTAAGGGGTAAAAAACTATTTAGCCCTAATCACTGACAAAATTTAAATGCCATTTTCATCCTCAATTTCAACTTATTCTAAAAGACATTCTCACTTCTTACTTTTAACTTGCATTCAACTATTATTACAAGTCAAATAATCAAAACATTAGAGACATGTCGAAAAATGTTTTGAATTGAGATCATAATGTCATTTTGTAATTTTTAGAAATATAAATTGTTTTCTAATTTTTTGTTAACACATTTACAGGGTTGTCTATACTATTTTGTAAAGTTATTAAAACAGGTTTATTTGCAATTTATTTTTAAAATGCACAAATTATTTTGCTTTAGTTTGTAAATTGAATAAATTATCAATTATTTAGAAATATAAATTGTCATGCATTTTGTTTTAGAATGTACACTTTGTAAATTGTTATATAATATAAATTATTTATTGTAAATTATTTTAGAATGCAAAAATATAGGAACATGAATAGAACTGGAAAAAAAAATAGATGAATAAAAGATGACCCAATTTTTTAACAAAAATAAATTGATTGGAAAATAATAAAAAAATGTTTTCATTTATGTGCAAAAATAAGTATTATAATAGTGCAAAGTTAAAAATAAAAAATGGTGAAATATCATGTAAGAAATAGAAAAAAACTGATAAAATGATTACTCATATTTTAATTAAAATATTACATGCATGTCATTTTAGAATTTATGTGTACTAAATTCATAAGTTATGTCACCGCATCCTTTAAAAAATAAAAAATATTGTTATAATATTTCATTTTAGGGAAAAAATATCCTAAATTTTTTTTAATTCTTTAAAAAAAATTAATTTAAACTTTCACTTATTTTTAACAACACTTAAGTTCTTTTATAAAAAATGGTAATATAAGTCATTTTTTTATAAAAAAATAATAGCACAAGTCTTATTTTAAAAAAAAAATATATAAAAAATACTCATGATAAAAAATACATCTAAATTCAATCTATTAATTATAAAAGTTTATTTGTGCATATTATAAATTTTATGTAAATACAAGTTTAAAAATGAAAAATTTGTTCTAAAAAATTTATCTACTTAAATATTATAAATTATTAAAATCAAAACGTTGCATGTAATTTTGATATTAAAGTCAGTAAATAAATTAAATAAATTTTAAAATTAGATTTATCTAACCTAATACAACAAGAGAAGTAAATTATCTAAAATATTATAATGAAGAATTAATAAAATTAACACTCTAGTAAGAAAAAAATTAATATAAAATAGGTAAAATGAATCCAACAATTAAAAAAAATTATAATTAAACTAATAAAATGTTATAAATAATAAACTATTTTTGTAAAATCTTATAAATACCTAAAACAAATTTGTAAAGTCTTAAAAAAATAACTAATATTATCACTTTTATAAAAAAAAAAAGGGTTAAAATCTATATATACTATAAAAGAGGCAGTTTACCTTTTAAGAAGTAATATACAACTATATCCTCAATTTTTTATATTTTACTATTTTAACCTTTAAATTTATTATATATCATTAATTCATTGGATGTATTACAAATTTATGTTTTTTAATTTTATGTTCTTTTCATATTTTCCGAATTATTTAATCCTTTGTAATATTATTAATATTAATGGTAAGATTGTACCTGACTAAATTCATTTGACTTATCGATATAAATTATAACTAATATTAAAAATATGTATATAAAGTTTAAATTGTTATTAATACCATAATAATTTATGAATTATCATTTTATTTAATAATAATAATATTAGGTATAATTAATAATAGGAGTAAAATTGTATATTTTTGTTATGGTATAATACTAACAAAATTAATTAATTATGATAATATTATTAATCATTTATAATTATAAATAAATATAATTACCTATCATAAACAAAATCGATAATTTTCCCTCGTAGCAATAGTGTTAAATCAATTAATAAATATTTATTTTTAAACATCTATTCTTAATGCATATTTTATTTTTCTACTGTTTTGTACTAAATTAATGAGACATTTCAAATCAAACTAAATGACTATTATTTTGACACTAAAATCATCGGTTCAGAGTCATTTAATTGCAATTTCATTTGCTCTTATTGTATCAATTAGTCATAATTATAAAATTAATTATTATTTAAAAAAAAAGTGAAATATTAATACTATGGCTTATGAAAATGAATTAATAGTTTTAAATTATCTTTTAAATTGAATTTTCAATTGGGTCCCAAGGAGAATCTATTTTTTTAGCACCTGTCTTTAGAACATGCTGTCCAAAGTTATTAGTGTAAATTTTGAGAATCTCCTGTGGTTCAGATGATAAAATTTTTAATCTCTTACTAAGAATTCAAGTTCAAATCTTACTCGAATGTGTGGGTGTATTTTTTCTTTATTAATAAAAAGAAGAAAATTTTAGAATTTTTTTTAAAAAATAAAATAAATTAACACTATTTAATAACTTATAATTTATAACGTATCACATTTATATATAATATTTAATTTTTAGTAACTTGAAAAAGAAGTAAATGAATTAAATTTTTAGTATACCCATGACCGACATAAATTCTTTTAAAATTAATTTTTTTCATTATTTCATACGTACTATAATTATGCTATGAATAATTGCATTAAAAGGATTACCAGGTTATTAGACAATTTTCTTCCTATTTAAATTTAGATTGAAAGTGACTGTTATTATTTCATTTATGTGCATTTAATTTGGTAAAGATCGAGAATTTGATAAAAACTTATTTTTGAAATATTTAACTTTTAAGTTTTTTTTTTTCCCTATAAAACAACATTTAGCCATCATGAAAATATTGAATTTTTTTTTGTCAGAAAAAAAACTCCCAAAAGGAAGATGGAGTAACACCTGCTATTCTCCATTCACTCAGATCAATGCTTATATTGAGAGTACCGACAGATCAGGATCACATCATAAGGGGTCTTTTTGCACAATTATAACTTTTTCACCCATTGAACAGACGATCTAGTGCATATAGTCCAGTGGCGTTATCCACTGAGCTATCTCACTGTCGATGAAAACATTGAAATTTGAAAACAGGTCTTTCCCAATAAATTTTATACAATTTCTCAAGTGGTTAAGCTTATATGCTACTATCTTATTTTTCTTTTTAATTTATAATTTTAGTTGGTGATTATGTTGTGTTGCAATATGGTATCTTTCTTAGCCTTATATTATCATTTAGCATGAATTATTATTTAAATTATATGACTTTATATTGCTATATTGCTTTATCACTATATTGTTTTTTTATTTCCAATAATGTGTTTAATTATAGAGATTTAGCATTCTACTGTAAGTTTTTTTTTTTTTTTATTGTTTTCCTATTAATTACATTACTCAAAATATTTCAATAGATTCTTGATGTTGCTTTTGATTTGTACAATTTTTTGTTATAGATTCTTTTAGTTAAATATTGTTTCTAATTTTCATTTGCTACTTTATTAAATCGTTAGCTAATTTTATGTTGTTTGTCATGTTCTCTTCTCTCTCTCTCTCTCTTTAAATCACTACTGAAATGGAGTTTTTCAATTTTATATGTTTGTATGCATAATTTTAGTAAGTGAAATTTGAATTTAACTTATATATTTGTATGTTATATTTAAGATATATATCATTAAAGGTGATGTTTTCAAGATGTTGATTGTAAGCTTAAAGATATTCTAACAAAACTATGAAATATTGGTGCAATTTAGGTATATATATATATATATATTTTATTTTATTTTATTTTTTTGCTTTCGAGTTGAATCATTGAATGAGCTGATATATAATTTATATTCTCAATTGAATTTTTATCTTATCTATACCCCTCTTCATCTAAGCTTGAAATAATTATTTGATGTACAATACACAATATTATTATTGTTCGTACAAATAAAATTTAGTATTATTTTTTGTATTTCTCCTCTATAACTACAATTTAAATGAACAATAATTTAATTTTAATTTATAAAATTAATGAAAAAAATTTTGATGATCATTCGTACATTACAACAATAATAGGCTTTTGAAAAGATTCTAAATTTATATAAAAAAAAGATCAATCATCTTTAAATGTGTGCTTTGGGGACAGTTTGGGCGATATTTTTCTGAAAAATATTTTAGACGGTTACGATAGAAAAAATAACTGTTCTTAAAGGTTTTTTGGGATGACTTTTGTAGTCGTGGTAATCATATGAACTCCACTAATATCTTATTTAAAATTAATTTAAAAAAGTTAAATACAGTGACTAATTAAATTTATTTGCATATACATTTATTTGCGTTACATTTTTATAAAGCTAAATACTTGAAATATGGGGCAACATGAAAAGAACGTGGAGCATTGAATTTTGTATGAAATTTAAAATCTAATTGATTGTTTGCGTTGGATAAGTGTCAAAGGAATGGAAGTGTGTGTTTACATGAATAAAGTAACTTTAGGTAAAATAAATAATAGTGCTTATGTAAGCTTATTTTTAAGTACTTTTAATGATCTTTTAAGAAGTAAACTCCCTTATAAAGAAGCTAAAATAATTCTCTAAAACATAAAAGATCTTTGCTAATAATAATTAAAATTTTGACCAAATACTAAAATTTATTCTTTATTCTTTTTCTTAAAAAAAAAAAATCAAAACTCATTAATTGTGCTGCAATAATAATAAGAATTAAAAGACATTTTCAGACACTGTTGCTCACCTTAAAGAAAGCACTACAAGGGTAAATTTATCTTTTTTAAAAAATAAGCATAAAATATATAAGAAATCAATAAATTTTATACCTTATATGAAAAATATTAATCAAAATAAGAAAATCTAAAGCATAAAATGTTAAAACTAAATCCTAAATCTTAAAAATTAACCTAAATTAGCTTATTTTATACAAGTGACTATTTTATCCCTTTGGTGCTCACCTTAATGTAAGCACTATTGCTCACTTGATCATTTTTGTAAATCACGCTTAATATTATTTTGGACAAAATTATCCCTATATTTTAAACTAATGTTATTAGTTGTCAATTTAAAATCTATTTAAATAAAGACTCTAAATATTATTTAATAATAATCACATTAAATAAAAACTCTAATTATATAATGATTATTACATCAAATAAAGACTCTAAGTATTATTTTAATAATAACTCTAAATATAATAATGAAATAAAAATTACATTTGATAAAGACTTTAATCAAATGATGATTACCACATTTAATAAGAACTTTAAAGATTATTTCACTTCCACAAATAATTTAAAAATATGACACAATTAATTTTTTATTTTATTTTAAATATGATATAAAAAGTAATCAAAAATAAAAATTTAAATAAATAAAATAATCTACATACAATATAAGTATTTTTAATTAGTAATCATTAAATACTTTATAAACTTTTTTATTTTTTTATTTTTTAATAATAACTAGTGAATTACAATATTGTACTGCAATTGGTGCATTGGTTTGTGGAGCCTTAATGCTTTTTTATTATATCTTATGTGCAAGTATACCAGTGCAACGTACGTGCTCAATAGTCAATACTAGTAATATAAAATATAAATAACGGACTCAAATATATTTTAAAAAAAAAAAAAAACCTATTAGAGTCCCATCTACTACCAGACATTTCTCATATCTGCAACCCTATACTCTTCGTCCGCAACCCGATCCCATCTCTGTCTCTACTCTTCTCTTTCTGCCTTCCGGCCTCATTTTTGTATTCAATCTCTCCCCCTTTGTATCTGTGCCTTTCTGTGTTTTTTTTATAAACAAACTCATTTCAACCAAAAATAAGAGTTAACGGAAGGACGGAAGCTCCGTTGGGAAAACCAACTTTGATTGCTGTTGATTTGTTCATGAAATAGGACAAATTAACTTTACAGATGAGTAATTTGAAGATCACGTACAAAAAATTATGATTTTTAGTTCTTGAGGAATTTGTTCTAAGCTTTCATTTTCCAAGCAATTTTGGTTCTCTACCCATTAAAAGATGTTATTAGATATTATTTGTATTAGAGTCTTATCATTTTTGACAGGGGCACAAAAATTATGAGCATAAAAAATGCATTGAATGTCCATAAATTGGCTAACTGTTATGCAGCTCAGCTGCAGTTATGTTGTCGTCGGAGCCACATTTCATACTCCATGGCTCGAACAATCCACGCCCACATGATATGTTCAGGGTTTAGACCACGTGGTCATATTCTTAATAGCCTTATTGATGTATATCGTAAATCTTCAAACCTTGTCTATGCTCGTCATCTGTTTGACAAAATTCCTCAACCAGATGTTGTTGCTCGAACCACACTGATTGCGGCCTACTCTGAATCTGGGGATATAAAGCTGGCTCGTGAGATATTCAACGGAACTCCATTGAGTATGCGAGACACTGTCTTTTATAATGCAATGATTACGGGGTATTCACATAACAATGATGGTCATGCTGCATTTGAACTCTTTTGTGACATGAGGCTGGGTGATAGTAGACCTGATGATTTTACGTATACAAGTGTACTTGGTGCTTTGGCACGTATTGCTGATGAGGAAAAGAAGTGTCAACAAATGCATGGTCTTGTTGTGAAGTCAGGAACAACAATTGCTACTTCGGTGTTTAATGCATTGGTACATGTTTACATTAAGTGTGCATCTTCACCATTGGTATCATCGTCGTTGTTGATGCATGCAGCTAGAAGATTGTTTGATGAGATGCCTGAGAAAGATGAGAGGTCATGGGGGACAATAATTAGTGGGTATGTTAAAAGTGGTCATCTGGATGATGCTCGAGAATTTTTTGATGGGTTAACAGAAAAATCATTGATTGCATGGAATGCAATGATTTCTGGTTATGTGCAACATGGGTTTTTCCAAGAATCTTTGCAGATGTTCCGGAAGATGCATTCAATGGGAATTAAGTCGGATGAGTTTACCTATACTAGTGTAATAAGTGCTTGTGCCAATGAAGGGTTATTTCAACTTGGAAAGCAATTGCATGCTTATATCTTAAGAACAGAAGCAAAACCTACAATTGACTTCTCATTATCTGTGAATAACGCATTAATTCATTTGTATTATAAGTTTGGAAAAGTAGATGAGGCACGTGAGATTTTTGATAAGATGGTTGAAAGAGATATTGTTTCATGGAATACTGTCTTGACTGGGTATGTGGATACAGGGCGTATAGAAAAAGCCAAATCCTTTTTTAGAGAATTTACAGCGAGAAGTCATGTAGCATACACTAAACTAATTTCAGGTTTAGCACAGAATGGGTATGGAGAAGATGCCCTTAAGTTATTTAATCAAATGAGATTAGAAGGTCTTGAACCTTGTGATTATGCATTTGCAGGAGCAATCACTGCTTGTTCTGAGCTTGGAGCGTTACAACATGGATGCCAACTCCACTCTCAACTAATTTCCTTGGGGCATAATTCGAGTCTCTCAGCTGGAAATGCACTTATTACAATGTATGCAAAGTGTGGAGTTCTTGAGGCTGCAAATCGTGTGTTTCTTACAATGCCGTATGTTGATTCAGTGTCATGGAATGCTATGATTGCAGCTTTGGGACAACATGGATGTGGTGTTCAAGCATTAGACCTTTATGAACAGATGTTGAAGGAAGATATACAACCTGATAGTATAACTTTTCGTAACATTATTTCAGCATGTAGCCATACTGGTTTAGTCAAACAAGGGTTGGATTATTTTGATTCCATGCATGACTCTTATGGTATTGACCCTGACGAAAATCATTATGCTCGTATGATAGATTTATTGTGCCGAGCTGGGAAATTCTCTGAAGCAAAGAATTTGGTGGAGTCCATGCCGTTTGAGCCTGGTGCACCAATTTGGGAGGCCCTTTTATCTGGTTGCCGGAATCATGGGAACATAGATTTAGGGATTGAAGCTGCAGAGAGACTCTTTGAATTAACGCCACAACATGATGGGACCTATATACTTTTGTCAAATGTGTTTGCAAATGCAGGCAGGTGGGATGATGCTGCCAAGGTGCGGAAATTAATGAGGGACCGTGGTATCAAGAAGGAACCTGGTTGTAGTTGGATTGAAGTTGAAAACCAGGTTCATGTCTTCTTGGTTGATGACGCCATGCACCCTGAGGTGGAAGCAGTGAACAAGTACCTGGAGAAACTGAAACTTGAAATGAAAAAACTGGGATATGTCCCTGACACAAAGTTTGTGCTACATGATATGGAGTCTGAGCACAAGGAGTATTCCTTATTTAATCACAGTGAGAAGCTTGCTGTTGCATTCGGGCTCATGAAGCTTCCCCAAGGAGCCACTGTTAGAGTCTTCAAGAATCTTAGGATCTGTGGGGACTGCCATAATGCATTCAGATTCATGTCAAAAGTGGTAAACAGGGAAATAGTTGTAAGGGATGTGAAAAGGTTTCACCATTTCAAAAACGGTGAATGCTCTTGTGGCAACTATTGGTAGTTGGAATTTCTGATATGTTGTTTTTTATAAAAAAGAAAAGTTTGACTGGATTTGATTCATTGCTATTATTGGAATAGCTTCAACTTTATTTTGGAAAAAGTTAAATAAACTTCATTTGATCAAAAAACTTTATTTTGGAAAATGGAGTCAATGCTGCAGGCAGCAGCCAAATCATGCTGAAGAGAATTTGATTGTGTTATATGCTCATAAGCCATTATGTTGATATGGACAAGTTCAGTTATGGAGCCTAAAACAAGGTCTTCAGCTGCTT
The DNA here is from genome assembly GCA_029378325.1 of Elaeagnus macrophylla. NCBI lineage: Eukaryota > Viridiplantae > Streptophyta > Magnoliopsida > Rosales > Elaeagnaceae > Elaeagnus > Elaeagnus macrophylla. The sequence continues at coordinate 9,828,173 of CM055649.1, read as the reverse complement.
CATAACCCCAATTCTATTGTTTTTGCCACTTCATTGACATCCAGGATACTTCTCACTGGTCAGAAGTCGAAGTTTTACTTCGTAATTTCCCAGATCTCGCTTCTTGCAGATTCGGGCCTTTGTGGGTAAATTGATTCAGAGAAGCCAATTGGTAAACTAAATACCAGTTGTTTTTTTATTTCTCTATCATGACTTCCCAAGCATACATGTTCTGGAAACATAATTCCATGCTTGTACTTCATTTAGAACATCAAGATGCCTTTTTTAATGAAGACAGAAAAGTGATTTAGTTGCACTCAAATAAAAAAAATGGATGATAAGACTCCAAATTGTTCACCATTTGGTGCTTTCTTGAGCTGGGAATGTGCAGAAAGTCGCAAAATATTACAGATTTTGAAGGTGGTGACCTTTGTACATTCATCATGATGCAAGTTGTTTTACTCATTTGCAATGGGGCAATTATCATGGTACTAATATGGATCACTGTTAGCTGTTGACTAAAGGACATGTCAGGTTGTTCCTCGATGTGGTAAAGAACTTAACTCTTTTTTATATATTTTTTATTTCTAACATGGGACATTGGGATATCATTGAGAGAGAAGTTTTCTAAACAATTTACGTCTGTTTTTAACGTGTATGGATTTTATCATTTTATGCAACAAGCATATAGTCTATTATATCGGATCATTTCCAAGAATACTTCAACCACGTGTTGGTTTTCAAGTTGAATATCTGACTTTGATTCTTTTGTCCAAAAACTAACAAAAAACTATGAATTTACATCAGTTTCAAGCTAGATATATATTACTGACTGCAGATTATTTCACGCAGACAAGTGCAAACTTCTAGTCACAAGTAACGTAACATGTTAGTTTTTTTTATAATTAAGTCCAAAATAAGCTGAGTTGTATATATATATATATTTGCTTAGCATGGGACGTTGTGTCAAACTTCAACCTCTCTCCCTCTCTCCCTTACAGCCCTCTGTTCCATTACATTTATGCTTATTTCAGATGCTAGGCCACGAAGATGATATAGCTGTTTTTTAAAGAGGTACGTACTCCGTGTCAATACATTTGCTAGCAGATTTGATTATTAGCGTAGTTTCAGCATTGTTCTCATAATCAGTCTGAAACCTCGACCAAGGAATTAATGTGGAGATTTTGTATTTTTAATATTACTTTGTTTGTTGATGGGTGAATATGAGTAGAAAGTCCAGTTTCTTGCATGTGTATTAGTTCATTTTTACATAAAATTTAGGTTACTTTCTCGATTTATTATGCTTCAAGTTCTTTGAGGTTTTCTTTGAAGTCTCCTATATATAGCATTCCTGCAAGTTTAAATCCAGCTTTGTGCTCCATAAGTTGTGGTCGAATACATATTTCAGAAGATATGGTATGGGCATTGCATGCATGGTTCAAACTGAATAGCGAATTTCAACCGAACATTATGGTACAAATAAACAACTTATGGCATTACCTAAAAATGATTTAGATTATCTAACATTTGTTGCATTTGGTGATTTTCTAAGTACTTGAAATTTGTCTTCTGTGTGGTTACCATTCACTTTCATTTTTCACATTGATGTGCAGTCCAAGACATTGGTTTCAGACTTCAGTATCACAATTGTGTTCAAGATGTTTCTGGGATGAGAAATGAAATCAATAATATTCAATTTTCTCAAATTATAAAGTCCTTTTAATTATGTGTTTCGTTTAGGACACTGGAAATTTCTTCGATCAGGGCTTCTGATCACCTGCCTCCGATGTCGGCTTAATTGAAAGCAAATGAGAAACTCCAACTCTTGGATGTGGCAATTATGAAGGCTTGCTTTTAAATGTATGTTAGTATGTTATACATATAATGATCCCGGAAACTGGAAAGTAATTATTTCATCGAACGTTCTGGATTTTTCTCAATATTTTTGTTTTGCTGAAATTCGTATCTTCCCCAATAAATAGTGAATTTGATGCAATTTTCCATTTTTCTCGGTGATCAATGCTGAAGTTGAGGTAATTTTTGCTTTAGGAATTTGACACGCTACCACCGAATTATATCCCATTTTCTAATAAAATTATACCAAACATAAAAAATGCTTTTTATCACAAAATTTGATGTATGCATCAATAATTGGCTCATTATTAAAAACATACACAGTTATCCTGAACAATAATTAGTAAATAATAAATCCAAACATGAGCAAAAAAAACAAAAAAATGGAAAGAAAAAAAAAAAACAATAACCATTACAACAGGATCGAAACAAAAAAGTAGCCGTTTTAGTAATAAATCTTCACCTCTTGCAACAACAATAAATATTTGATCATGGTAAACACATATCCTCTTTTTGATGTGAAAAGATTTAACTACCTGAAAACAAAAGAGAACTATGGACGTACATAGTAATGAACTACATCCACTCAAATTCATGACAATCCAGGAAAACTAGAAGACCAAAATGTTCTGGTTCTCGTTTGAACATGTTATCAACCAAAGGAAATATGATAAACCAAACTGCCATGACAATCTGGTAAGCTCTTACCTATACAAAAAACAAAACGTGTATAAGTATATGAAAACTAGGGCAGGGTTATATAGTGGTGGTCAATGATATCTCTTCCCAAAAGCTTAAGTTGTAGTAGAGATATAAAGTGAGTTTTCGATTTAATGCCCTTAATGAGCTATGGTTCAAAGTTGTCTCATTCTAATTAAATTCCATAGACCTAATGAGCCACACTTTGAACATTATGTCCCATCATTTTTTCCACGTTGCTTTTCTTTCTGTAAAACTTCACATTATAAATAGTTCATGTTTAATTTTTTCCCATTATTTTTTATTTTAACTTGTCCTATATAGGCTCATTTGGGGAAAATATGATATCCCAATCTGTGCCATTCCAATACCTTCCCAACCCATAAAAAATAAGTAGAACAAGATGAGATGAATTCCTACAATTAATGATCATAGGTTAATGGGACATATCATCCCAATAGACACCTCTAAGGTTGTAGGATATGTGGCTAAATTCTTTCTTACATTCTCTAACAGGTGTTTCATGTCTACTAGTCTGAGTCTCTTTCCAATAGTTTACTTCATAAAGCTTTCACTTGTATTTCTTTCGTCTCAGTTAGACATCTAAGTCCCATCTCACTCCAATCAATAGCTAAAACTGAAACAAAATGACCTTTCAAGAAATCTGGATAAACAATTTATGGAGATGCATACTCACATAAGATGTATAGAAGATGGACCAGATACAGCAGCTAATCTTTGTGCACGCTGTGCTTCACCCCTGTAAAGCTCCTTGGTGTCTTTTTTCGTACGTCGTGCTTCACGTCTTTCCTCTTTTACAGCAGCCTAGTAGCATGCAACATTTTTTTGAATGTCACCATGACAGAAAAGGAAAAAATATGTAGTACCACAACATATCTAATATCCAGATCAGTGTCACACATCTCACATGGATGGATTATCACTCCAAACTCCTAAGATATTTATGTTTACAATAAATCAGACATAGATTGTACCACTACCGGACAATTGTTTTAGATTTAGATGACAAGAATATGGCAAGCAAAATTTTAAGTTAAAATACTAATACCTTTCTTTCCTTCTTCTCCTCCTTTGATTCTGGACCATGTTGCTTCCTCTTTTGTGAGTCAGTTTGCAATCCATCCTTAACTTTCATTTTTTCTGGAGCTGGTTTTCTACTGCGTGGAAGAAAGTCAACAGGCAACTTTTCTTTTCCTTTAAGGGATATGACATTATTTGTGGCATTTGATGATCGATACACTGCTTCAGCAAGCTTCTTTTTCCTAGTTACCCCAGGAGCTTCAATTTTACCGGGGTGGTTATCAAGAGTTGAATATGTAGAAACAATGGTGTCACAATCCGACACTTCTGATTCATCGCTACTTTCATCTACAAAAACCACATCTTGATCATGCTCACCATTATCATACTTCTCAGCATATTCTCGACATCGGCGAATAACATCACTAGCAGAGTCTAATAGCTCTTTGCTGTTTGTTTTCACATTAGCATGCACTAGATCAGCAGGAACCTTGTACTCCTGAAGTTCCAAGTCATCCATAACATTTTCATTTAGGGCATTTTTTAGCTTCTCTGCAGGGAATTCGTCGTCTTCAGCTTCATACCCATAACCATCATTGTCATCATCATCAAAGCCATATTCCTGACTTAGAACCTACGAAAGAAATATTGTGAGGGACATGTCTAATATGGGAATAAAGAAAAAAGAGATGCCAATGACGAAATAACAAAGGATAACAATATAAAGTCAAGGTTTCAGTAAAAAGAGGTAAAAAAATATATAGCAAATGCTCAACAAAGCTAAATGTAAATGTTGCATATTTAGGTACACCATATTCGCTCGTCAGGTACCACATCATTAAAAACTAAATCAGGTTACACGCTTATATATTAGAATTGATAATCAATATGTTTGGTATTTCATAAAATTGTGATAATCTTGAGGTACACTTCCTTGATGCTGAAGCAAACAAAGAACTATGCTAAGTGCTTCACCAATCACTACGAGCATAGAAAATGAATTTTAGGGTGAATATTTAACCAAGCTAGTGAAATGAATTCAGAAAGAACCAGAAGCAAACTCACAACATCAAATTGCTCATCCAGAAGACGTCGAGTTCGTGGCATTTCCACCACTGAGCCACTCTCTGCTTCTGCCAGATAATCAGTTTTTACATCCTGGGTACTGACGCCTGCCTGAACATTTGAATGCTCCAAGTTATGGCCTTCATCAATCACATCTTTGGCCTCAGATTGCTCATTTGAATTCAGCATCGGATTCACACATGCATTCTCTTCGTCTGGGAGGTTTGCTTGAACAACAAAATCCTCATCAAAATCCTCAACATCAGAACCAAATCGGTAATCATCACTATCATCAAGCAAGGCAGCTACTTCAGGATCAACAGCTTTCTGAACTCTCACACCAACAGTCTTCGTAGCCACACTACAAATATGCTTCTCATCAGGATCATCATTCAATCCTGAAATTTGCAACTTTGAAGCATCGAATGCCTGGAAAACCACCACGAAAATTACATTAATTTTTTTATCAACACAACAAAAACTGTATCAATTAAAACAAAACTAAACTTGAGCTAAACGACAATAAATTCCTAAACTTTTTATTCAATTATCTAAGAGACCAAACAACAAAAGCAAAACCAACTATGAACAAACCTTGACATCACCAGCAAGTTGATCGAGCTTGGCCTTTGAATTATGATAAAACGCAGAACCACCACCACTATTCTTAATCTCCCTCAAATGCATCAAGTAATTATAACCATCGTCCGGGAACCCAAGCTCCAAAATTTCGCTCCTTACATGTTCAGGCAGTACATTTTTACCGGAAAATCGGTTATCGAGGTCTTCATGATCATCGATGGCATCGGCGAATAAAGAATTGACAACATCGTTGCCGGCGCCGGTAACGTTATCGGGATTATCGTCAGCAAAGAAGGAATCGACGGGGTAGGAACTGTTATCAACTCGGACGAAGACACGGTCACTACCAGGTGAGTTATCAAAACAAGCATCAGACGAGTCGCGAGCAAGCAACTGGAATGTGGCGGCTTTCTTTTTGTCGATAAATTTCTTCTTGCCCATTTTTGAGTCAGGGAGGTTTTTAGAAGAGAGGAAGAAGAAGACTAACACAATAAAAAGCTCAAAGCATAAACCCTAGTCAGTTGGCGATGGAGAGTTCAATCAAAAACATTAAAACCCTTCCGTTGCCGGGACTTGAACCCGGGTCTCTCGGGTGAGAGCCGAGTATCCTAACCACCTAGACTACAACGGATGTTGCTAGCTTGTGTTGGTTGATATATATTTAATAAATAGTTACGTTTGTCTAATAATATTTTCCCCCTCATTTAGAAAGATTAATAACATGAGCTAACTTAACAATAATGTCGGCTCGGCTATAGTAATGATAAAGACACTTTTTAATACACTACTTTATAAGGATGGTACAGTATTTTTTATGGCTTAAAACAAAACATAAAATGATATATTTTATATCTTTTAGAAATTCAAATTTGATCAATGGACAATAATTAATTAACGATATTTTTTTTAAATATAAATTAAAAATTAAAAATTGATTAGATAAAGATGTAAAAGTTATGTTTTTTTAAGTAGCAACAAGAATATTGTATAAGATTATTATCTTTCATCAACAATACTTTCATTTAGGACCTGCATGATTTTAAACACATATTTAAATAAATTATTTTTATATATACTTTAAAAATACAAATTTTGCTAAAATTTTTAAATTTGTGATAAACAATTGTTAAATGATCGAATACTATGCTAAATCTCAAAAGAATAAATGTGGGAGCAAACCATTACTCTTGAACTTGGGTTCAAAATATTTTTTTTTTGTAACATATGTTTATATTTAAGCATTAATGAACTAGATAATAAAAAATAAAATCATTGGAAAGCAACAAAAATTACCCATGTTTTTGTAGAGAACTTTATAATAAAATAAAATAAAATAAAAATCAGAAATTATCTACAACATTATATTGTTTATCTTTGAAATATGAATAAAATAAATATATAAGTTTTGAATTTTAATAACATTATTAGACACATATAAAAAAGAGATGAATAAATATTTATACATAAAACTATTAAAAGAGACAGTTTTGCAACGTTTATGTATTATTGTTTTGAATAATCCTAATTAATTAAAAAAATAAGATTATTAAGAAATCAAAGACCTTAATTTAATTATTTAAGAAATCTAAGAGTTTTTATTATATAATAAAACTAAGAGTCAATATCATCTTTCAAATTATTAGTTAGTGTGTAAATTTTTATTTTTATAACTAATATTTATTAGGTTTATTCAAAATTAATAGCATTAAAATGTAACTATTTATAATTAAAAGTAAAAAATTCATAAATTATTTTGACAACGATAAAAATTTGTGTTGTGATAATACTATCACTCGTAATATTTACTGAAAACATAATAATTTTTTAATACTAATATCTTCAAAAAAAAATATTTATTTCAATAAATTATTTATTTTTGATAAATATAAAATAAGAAACATAAAAAATTGTGGCCGTTATCAAGTGGGCATAAATCTGCCTTTCTCATCCACGTAAAGCATGAGCTACTTTGTGCTACTTCATATACTCTCTCACTTCTTTCATTAACATGTATTAATGAAGTTTTCAAAAATAATTTTTTTATTTAAAAAAAATTTTAATTTAATTTTTTAAAAAATATATAACACATGTCAATAACAAAGTCAAAGATTGTAGGAAAAAAGCCTATTAATAAGCATTTTTTTAAATCATTATAATATTTATACATTTATAATTAAAAATTAAACATGAAATTTTTTATATGTTCAAATATGCTACATATGTCATTAAACAATAAATTTGTTGGCATTTTAATGAGTGTTGTTAGTGCTCATCACGTGGGCTTGTTTTTGTTGGTCAAACTCAAGTGAGCTCTTATAAGATGAAAAAATCCATAAATTCAAAAATTAATTAGTTTATTTAATTTATGAGCGGCTTATAAACTTATTTAATAAAATATATTTATTAATAATAATATTTTTATAATTACAATAATATTATTATAAAATATCAAAATTAAAATATAATAAATCACACTTTTTTTTTTTGGAAGTGAGCAGAGCACTTAACTCGTATAAATTTAAAAATGTTTAAGGTAAAACGAACTTAATTAAGGTTTGCCAAATCGAATGGATCACAAGTTCACAACACGTCACGTGCCTCGCTTGATTGCCGAGTGGGCGCGAGAAAAAAGCCGTTACCGCAGAAGTCGGTGCTTCGGTGCGAATTCGAAGAAGAAATGTTGAATCAGTTTCAGTCTTCCCGCTAACTGTGTGTTCCTAATCCCACCTTTGAAACAAATTCCCTAAGCGTAATGTGATAACCTCTTCATTTCCATAAATTTCGATTAAAATACTGTATGTCTAAACTTTAATTGCTGATTCAATTTTTTAGATTGAAGCGTCTTTGATTCACCGTAGCTCTGTGATTTGAAATCTATGGAGGCACGAATACTAAGCCCGACTCATAGATACGCCTCTGCTGGTTTGTTCACGCTCGCTCTTCACCAGTCTCAAATCCATCAAATTTGGCCGTCTAATACTTTACCTACTTTAGAAGAAGAGGGAATTGGGGATGGTGCTAGCTTAGGAAAGACCGCTTCGGTTTCTGAAGAACCCCATTTGTGGATCCACCAAAACTCTGGTTTGCTTTTGCCTGTTCTAAGGTTTTGATGGATCCATAAAAGAGGCAACTACAGTTGGTTATGAGAGGAAAATTGAAGTTCTTTATACACTAATTTCAGCCTGTATAGCAGATAATGCTGAAAATAGCAAGAAATGTTTGCAGTCAAAGAGGGGTTATGATGCTAGACACCGTGTAGCATTGCGGTTGCTGGCAACATGGATTGAAATTGAATGGTCAAAAGTGGTTTGTCTCTTTCTTTGCTTCCTGGATTGAAGATTAGAACTTTTTGCCGGTTTGAACTACTTTTCTGTAGTTTGGTTGGAATAATAGGCTTCTGTATTTCAAATTTCAAAAGTAACATTAGATTATGTGCCTATGCACATGAACATGACAACATATTACTTTCTGTTGCTTATTGGTGCCTGCGGAGCTCCCCTTCTGACCATTTTCTTTTACATACCATAATTTATGCACGTGAAGGATTTGCTCTGCAGGAAGCTATGGAAATTATGGTAGCTTGCTCTCTAATGGATACAGAGAAAGGGGGTACTGATGATGAACAAAAAAAGACTCCAAGTTACCCTTTGGACAGTGTGAGGCGTGGAGGTATGATTGGTGCAGCTGCTTTAGCTGGAGGAACTCTGATGGCCATAACTGGTGGTATGAAACCTTCCAATAATGATATAAATCTTTCTCAAGTTTTTCACCGGTGTATTATGAATGGAAGAAAAGTCATAATTGTTGAATGACATGAAATGTTATAAATGATGGTTGATTTTGTTTTTCTCTTTGCTACAGGGTTAGCTGCTCCCGCAATTGCAGAGGGATTAGGTTCTCTGGCTCCTACGTTGGGGGGTGCAATTGGAGCAGGTGTGGGTGCTGCAGCTGGTGCCACGGGCTCTGTTGCTGGAACTGCAACTATTGCCGCATCATTTGGAGGTGTGCAAAAGTTATTAATTATTTAGAGAAAATTAACATGAACGTATGACATTGCAGAGCTAGTACAAACATAAAATAACACAAGCATTATACTTGTTAATACAAACATGTTAGTGTACAGGTCACAGCTGAGACTCAAAGTTGTACGATCTGTTCGTCTCCCTCTTTGTAGGATCACCTAAGTTTACTTATTGTAAAGAAGCATTTATATCTGCTCTTTAAAAGCAAGTTCTGAAATAAAACAAGCCAAACACTGGGATTTATTTTTAAAGATAAATATGCTACCATATAAGGTTTTGGGAATGGACTAGTTCATAAACCCTATCATAGGAAGGTTATTAGAGAGGGGAAAGGGTTTAAGTGAATGCTCAGTTATCAATTGTTTTGTGCTTTAGCTGCTGGAGCAAGCCTTTCAGGGATCAAAATGGCTAGAAGAACAGGAGATGTTGAAGAATTTGAGTTTAAAGTAATCGGAGAAAATCACGGCCAAGGCGTAAGTTCAGTTTACTCCATTTGTAACTCCTTTTGATTGGCAACAAAATATAATGGGACTAGACTTGGATGTTGGGAAAGGTATAAAGAGCTTTTCTTAAAGCATGGCTATATATTGAAAACTTTTCTTTATGATAGAGAAATTTTTTCTTGAATAAGGCCAATTTGTGTACTGCTACAGGATTATACTAACCACATCTACTTTATTTTTTAAATCCTTTGCAGCGGTTAGCGGTTGGAATATTGGTTTCTGGACTTGTTTTTGAGACTGAAGATTTTATTAAGCCTTGGGAAGGTCACACCAACAACATAGAGAGGTATATAATTCATTATCCTAACCTATAGATTATGAATCTGCCTTGCAGAGGTTTATCTTGGTGTTTGCTTGGTGAATACTTTAGATGTTTTTGGATCTGTGTAACATCTTTCATATGACTCCTTCGCAAATTTTACTTTGTTATTTTGCAGTCTCTTCTTTTTTATGTTCAGCAACAACCAAAGAAAAAAAAATCTTCTGTTTCATTTGTATCTGTCATATTTCATGGCTTAAGTTACTCAACTTCTTATTGTGTGATGCTATAAAATGGTTTTCAACCAGCAACAACCAAAGAAAAAAAAAATCTTCTGTTTCATTTATATTGGTGTTTTCCTTGGTGACCATTTTAGGTGTTTTAGGATCTGTGTAATATCTTTCATACCACCCCCTCACAATTTTACTTTGCTGTTTTGCAGTCTCCTCTCTTTCCTGTTCGGGCGACAACAAACAAAATAAAATCTGTTTTCTTTTTGTATTTGCCATATTTTATGGCTTAAGTTGCTCAACTTCTTATCATATGACACTATGAAATAGTTTTCAACCAGCAAAAAAGCGCCGGGTTAGAGCCTCATTAGCAGAATCTAACTTAGTGTGGTTTAACCTTGTAGTTTGATGGATAAGACTTATTCTCTCTCACTCTAAGTCACATGTTCAAAACAGCAATAGACGTGCCTGGTTAGAACATCTATGCATCAAATTGAGTGGGGTTTATCTTTTATTTTGGTGGATAAGACTCACTCTCCCTCACTCTAAGTCGCATGTTCAAACCACACACCAAGTACCGTTTGGTTTAAAACTAAAAGGCAGTATAGAAACCTAGGGGTTAAATGTGATGAAAAGAAATGTCTCGGTATGTGTGCTTGGATATGGCTTTGGGATAAATTGGTTTAATTTAATTTGATGAAAGGAATTTTCGTATGTGTAAGGGATGTGTTCTTTACCCAAGGGGAACTTCCATGAAATCAAATTGCATTGAATGTTTTCGTCATCTGTGTCTAATGTTAAGAGTTGAATGTATAGATATGCACTTTGCTGGGAGTCTGAGAATTTGATTGCACTGAGCACTGCTCTTCAGGATTGGCTTACTTCAAGTAATTCTGTTTAGTTTAACCATCCATTTTTCGTGACCAACAATCTTAACTACAATTGGCATATCTAACTGACAATATTTTATCCTCTTGCAGGAGTTACTATGATGTTAATGAAACAGGGTGCTATGATGACTGTGTTGAGCACACTTTTAGCAGCGTTCTCTTTGCCAGCAACGTTAGTTTCTGCTTCTGATATCATTGATAGTAAATGGGCGATAGCAGTTGACAGGTAACCTGTACTTTGTTGGAAGGAAACATTCACATGTGTAGATGGATGATAATGGAAGGAATTGATCTGTCTGTTCCATTTTACATGTCAATGAATTTAGCAGAGTAGCAGCCTTCCCTCAAAAGGGCTTAATATTGTAGCCCAAGTACCTTCATAGATTATCATCATTACCAGGACTGATGATGCCATATTCTCTTTTGGATGACTTTGGTTTTCTTCATTTGTTGAATGCAATATCTTTCTTTTGACTGTCTGCTTAGACCCATGGTCCAAATCACGTGTAGTTGGCTTAGAGAAACTCTTTTATAGTTTATTATCTATGTGAATTTTTCATCAGCAGCAGAAACTTAATTTTACGTAAAATTAAAACCAAACACACTGCTTATTATATTTTACAGATGAACTTATTCTATAAGACAAGGATGTCCTAATTGTACTCCTTTCCTACCTGATGTGCAATTTTTTCCCCAGTTTTTCTTTCCTTTCTTGACTTGGCTTCATAGCTGGAAATAGTTAATTAGGAATGGAATTTAACATGTGCTACCATGGTTGCTAAAATTGTACTTAAAATTGTACTTTCATATCTAGCAGTGAGTAATTTGTTGAATGCTATTGGTTTGTTTTCTTTGGTCAGATCAGACAAAGCTGGTAAATTGCTTGCTGAGGTGCTGTTGAAGGGACTTCATGGAAACAGGTAATACTATCTTTACAGGATAAGGGTAGGAAATTTATTCATCATTTATGTCAGTGTTATTAATCAATCATTAGAGCCTCTGTGGTCCAGGCCTGTTACACTCATAGGATTTTCTTTGGGGGCCCGTGTAATTTTCAAATGCCTTCAGTGTTTGGTTGATGCTGGAGGAGATAATGGTATCTTCAATATCCATCTTATTTAGTTTTGAAAGGTGAGGTACTGGTGATAAAGAATAGTTTTTATATGTTTCTGCAGCTGGAATGATCGAAAGAGTTGTTCTTCTTGGAGCTCCAATTCCAATTCAAAATGCGAATTGGGAGGGTGCTAGGAAGGTAATTGGATTATGTTTTCAAACATTGGATTGATTTTCCTTCTCAATTTATCATTCATCACTTTCTTTTGATTTATAGATGGTTGCCGGGAGATTTATAAATGTTTACTCTATAAATGACTGGACACTTGGAATCACATTTCGAGCCAGGTATGGTGACATATACCTGGTTTTAGTGTCGCATCTGTTGCTGTTTCTAGCATAAGCAAAATTTACTTTGGTCCAATAGATATTATCTATCATGGGATGATAGGACTTCTTGTTCTGTATCTTATCATTGTAGTTTTTCGCTCTATTTAATGGAAGCATTCTTCATTTCCCTCTAAAATCCCCCACTAAGAAAATGGAGAAGTACAACTTTGTTGTAGTTTCTGCTGGAGGCAATTTCAGATTCTTATGGGCACTAACGTTTAAAGCACTAAAATCATGATACAGATACACACACATGAATGTATTATGCTTATAGTATCTCACCAGACTCTGCATTTCTTTCTCAGAAGAAAATTATTCTTTGTCCATGTTCGTATGATCATGTTTTAGTTAATTCATTAAACTATCTGCATCTTATAACAATATGATGATTGTTTCCTGTACGGTGCTGTATATACTTCTATGGACTAAGAGATTTCCTATGGACAGCTTATTCACTCAAGGTTTGGCTGGAATTCAACCTGTCAATATTCGTGGCATTGAGAACGTAGGCTTTTTTAAATTCTTTCTCCATTCTAAGATGCTCTTATTGTGCTTTTTCTAAAATTGAGGACATCTCTTTCGGAATGCAGGTTGATGTAACAGAACTCATAGAAGGCCACTCTGGTTATCTTTGGAAAACCAAAAAAATATTGGAGCAGATTGATCTTGATTCTTGTTTTCCAACATCCCAAACAACAAAGTCCAATATTCTCTAAGAAAAGGAAACAACTTATTTTGCAGAAGAGAAATGGATTTTCACCCGTAGAACTCTCACCCATTTGAGGTGATCATGTGTCATAATATCTTATGAGAGAGTTCAAAGAGAAGCTATCAAACCCCTTAACACAGCCCATTCAACGTTTAAAAGAAAAGAAAAATAAAATGAAAGGAGATAATTGGAAAGAAGAGCACAAAATCCTTAAAGCATCTTTCTAAATCATGACATTTGCTCCTGCTCAGAGTTGGAAGCAGGATCAATTCAATGCCTGGCATAGTTTTGTAATTGTTCTCAACATAATACCAGTCTATTAAATGATAAATAATAAATTTTATTGAAACTTGATGCATACAATAATTTACATATCACAATTTAATTTGGCCAGTTACTAAGTAGTTTCCCATCTACTTTATTCATCTAACATCGTCAAGTTTACGTGCAAGCATTAATTAATACGTTATTTAAGCATACAATAACTTAACTTAATATACATATAGAATTATTCTTAAATAACAGTCTATGTGTTTATTTGCCTCGGTGTGAGGAAACCTCTTGCTTGAGCCTTGAGAGGCCAAGATTTTCGTCAATGTCTTATTGCCTAACAAAACCTGGAATTTAGAGCGACAAAAGTCTATCTCGAAAATATTTGGTTTTCTTTTCTTTTAACCAGTGAATGTGCAAGTTAATTTAATTTCAAATTGCACAGTTTTTCTATCAAGATGTTCGTTGCTCCTGAAGAATATGACATGAATACTCCAAGCTAATCAGATTTTTTTTTTCCTCCCTGTTTGACGTATTGCAAGTAAAGTAACTTTTTCTAAGAAAACATATGCATTGCCATTTACCAAACATTTTATTGGGCAGGAGTTTTCTTTGCCTGGAGCAACACGCCAACACTTAGCTAGTAATTAATTAATGCATGCTTAGGAAATGTTTTAAGACATTTTTTATCAGGCAGATTATTTTAAGTTTCGTGTAGGCCTTTTCCTTTATTTTTATACAATAATTATTATTATTTTTCAAATTGCAGTTTCTGTGGGATAATGGGCATCAACAGATTTCATGAACAAGTGTATCTACCGTACTACCATCTTACAATCATGCGGTATTTTCAACATCTTTACGAACTGCTGCTTCAGTGCTTCCTTCCTCTTAGATACTTTCTCCAATGCTTTAGACTTAAAGGGCAAGCGAAAAACAATAAGTACTATACTCATGTACGTTGGGCAGGGTAACGATAGGTATCAAAGACTTTGCCATCAATTCGGTTACATACTTTATTAGCTTAACCAAATTTGTTTCTCTCATTCAATTAATACACACAATTTATACCATCAGCAGCCTTAATTTTCTGCTTCGTACTTTTGTTAAATATCTTCGTGTATTGTATATTCACATAATGAAGAAAAATTTCATTAAGTGTAATGTAAATTGTGATATACATTAAGTTGTGATAAAAAAATTATTCATTATATTATAAGTAGTATTATATGCATCAAGTAACGTGTTATTGATAAAATGTAAAATTAAAAATGTGGGATAAAGAAGTAATTGTGAGAACCCTTCTAATAGGAGCCAATTAGATTATTGTATGCATCAAGTTTATATGAAAAAAAACATTTTTGTTATATTATAGGTTTCTTTCTTATTTAATAAATTTTGAAAAGTGAGTTAGAATCTTTCGTGCATGTATGACTAACTTACTCAAATAATTTTATTTTTAATTTTCTTAAAAAAAATAAATTTTCACAATGTAAAACAATATATATTTTTTGTAAAGAAAATATGTTCCAGTAAATATATATATTTATTTAAGTTTTTGTTTTTTTTTTTTTTTTGAAAAATTAAAAGTGAAACATCATGTAATGTAATATTTTAAATCAGGCTGAATAGAAGATTTCAAAATGAATTTGATGTATTCTCTGTATTGCTTTTGTTGATTAACACAAACTTTTGTAACCTATATTAACCATTTTTTATCTTTGTTGTTTGAGTGGCATTTTAAAAATTCTCAAATTCACGTAAAGATACCCATTTGATAAAAATAAAGAGTAATTTTTAATCGTTATTAAAAAAAAAAAAAAATTAGGAATAGATGTACACATCAACTCCAACCATTATGTGTCGATATGTGTTATTAATATGTAATAAATATATGAATAAAATATTGCTAAAATTATATGCATTTATTACCTAAAAAATAAATATTTCTGTCGATATATTTTTAAGTATTGATATATAATACAACAAAAATACTATTAGTGATTTGGAGTATAACATATTCTACGAAGTGGGCGCATATGAGTACAGGGTTGGCAGAGCTCTGAGACTTGCAGGCTTTCAGCCCACAGCGTGCGCTATAAAAGAAAGAGCTAGAAAGTGGGGACAAAGTGAGATTGAAGGCAACCATTAAAATAGAGCTGGATCGTTTTGAGACATTCTTTAGAGATCTGACACAAGTGGGGGCAACTATCTAGTTGTCAATGGTTAAGATTTACGTAAACTGCTCTATATATACTATGCACTGAAGCTATTGCTTGACCAAGCTAAGCTAACTACTTCTTCTCTTTGAATATCTAAAAGATGAATAGTACTACTCCAACATGCTTATGGGCAATCTTGTTTATTTCCATTGTTGTTTTTGGAGTGAAAGCTGATGATGATAAGAAGAAAAGAAGCACTGTTCCAAGTCAAAATGACAATGCGACTCAATCATCTCTTGTTAATGGAGAACCGAAAAACAAGACCTCTAAAAACGAAATTGTGTTCAACAATGAAAGTAAAAATTCATGGAAGTATAGAGGAAGAGGAAATGGTGGTGGTGGGGGCGGGGGCGGGGCGGGGGCGGACGTGGTGGAGGTGGAGGTGGGGGTTATGGATGGGGATGGGGTGGGGGTGGGGGTGGGGGTGGGGGAGGTGGAGGTGGAGGAGGAGGTGGAGGTGGAGGTGGTGGAGGCGGCAGTTGGGGATGGGGAGGAGGTGGCGGTGGTTCGTATAAATGGGGTTGTGGAGGGCGTCCAAAATCTGGTAAGGGAAGCGGAGTAGGAAGAAGAGGTAGTAACAAACACCATATATCAGAGAAGAGATTGTTTAATGAGGGAGACTATAAGCTAGGAGAGTTTGCACAATGCATGCGAAAGGGTCGTTGTGAAGGCATGAAATTGGATTGCCCACTTCATTGTGGTGGACCTTGCTTCTATGACTGCCAATATATGTGCAAAGCTCATTGTCGACATCTTTGATTTTGTCCTAATCTCCTAACTTACCTCATTTGTTATTCTTTCGGGTCACTACATTACAAGATTGCAGTTTTTTAATACTACCTTCGTTCTTTTATGGGGTGAAAATATTCTTGAACCTATTGTTCATTGTTTCATATAAGAATGTTTTTTTTTTCTTTATAAAATAGTTTAGTTGGGTTGTTTCATGGTAGTTTTTGTATGTTTGTTTTCTTTCTTCCTCATTTGTTTTCCACAAATATATGTTAGTTGTTACAAAAATAGCAACTTAACTTTAAATTATTATAAAATTAAAACTAAATTTCAATTGTTGTCACATAAGTATGATTGTTGTTACCACTGTCAAAAAATTAAGGAAAATATTTTAATCATGATGTAAATACTTATGTAAAAATAATTGAAATTTTATCGTAATTTTAAAATAATTTAAAATTTAATGGTATTTTTGTAAAATTATTTATTTATCCTTCTTTCTTCGTATTTTATGTAGTATGTAAGTAAGTGTATGAGAATACACTGCATTTGCATATTTGGTTTAAAGTATGCTTTCGAGTTATAATAATTAAAGAGCAAATTGTCATTTGAGTCGTTTGCTTCTAATTTTGTTAGTCAATAAAACAATATTTTACAAGTCCAAAACTGATAACTTCATTTATAGTTTAAGGTTCAAAATTAAAAAAAAAAAAATACTCAATCAATTTGATCGAAATTAGTAGTTTAATTTATAAATTATGTAAAAGAAGCTATAAATTAATTTCTAAAATTTTGAGTAAATTGACTACTGAAATATGGCACTAAATGATTATCGCTTAAAATAAGAACCAAATTGAACATTTAATCTACAAAATTCATAAAGTAAAAAATACAAAACAGTGAGTAATTGAATTTGCATTATGAGGTTTGCAGGACATTGATGTATAATGCTGCCTATGGGGATACTCTCTCTGTCTCTGGTGGAACCAGAGCAATTATAGTTTACTTTGAAGAAAATCAGCTAAGCTAACACAACAAAATTTGCTTTGTGATATATAAAAAAAATATTGCTTTAAATCATTGCAGAAATTTCTTTTTGCTTGCGTCAGAAACACATTTGCAGATAGGAAGATATAATTCTAAGCGAAAAAAAAAAAAAAGAGGAGGAAGAAATAATTATTGTTAATAGTAGGGGTGTCAATCGCGTCGTGTTAATGTCGTGTTTATTCATGTTTGTGTCGTGTTTGTTCATGTTTGTATCGTGTTTGTTCGTGTTTTCGTGTTGGTTGGTACATTAAAAAATTTACTTGAATTTTTTTTGTGTTACTTATTTATAATAGTAAGAAATAACAAAACCTTTAAGAACATAAAAAAATTATTGATCAATTCTTACTAAAAAAAAAAAAATTTGTGTCGTGTCGTGTCGTGTTCGAATCGTGCTATCGTGTCGTGTCAGAAATTGCCACCCCTAGTTAATAGTATAGAAAGATAAAGAAAAAAATAATGTATTGTATTAAAATTGTTATATTTAAAATGTATATAAGGGACTGTATTTATAGGGTCGTAACAATCATAGTACAAAAATAATACAAGGGTAGTACAATGGTAGTACAAATAAAATATAACTCATATATATTAACATTTCCTCGAGAAGGAAGAGAAACAATCAATTTGAGTTACGAAACTAAATCTTAAAATCTGCTTGGTAAATGAGATTTTGTGAAGATGTCAATTGTTTGATCTGTGAATGATATTGATTTGAGACGAATAGTGTCTTGAAGAACATGTTGACAAACAAAATGACAATCAATCTCGATATGTTTTATTCGTTCATGAAATACATCATTGTGAGTAATCTGAATAGTACTCTGATTGTTACAATAAAGAATAGTTGAGGTTGATTGGAGGACACCCATATCAGCAAGTAGCCAACGAAGCCAAAGAAGTTTTTGAGTAGTGTCAACAATAGCACGATATTCAGCGTCAGTGTTGGATTGAGAAGTGAGAGATTGTTTCTTGCTTTGCCAAGATATGAGAGAGTTTCCAAGGAAAAAACAACATCCACTGGTAGATCGACGATCAGTAAGGTCACTTGCCCAATCAGCATCAAAGTAGGCAGATAAAAGAAGATCAGACTTGTTGGAGAAATGAAGGCCATGAAACATGGTACCTTTGATGTAGCAGAGAATGCGAAGAATAGTAGCATAATGGGTAGATCGTGGAGCAGACATGAATTGACTAACCAGATGAACAACATAGGCGATGTTAGGACGAGTGACTGTGAGATGATTAAGACTGCCAACTAGTTGTCTGTATAATGTGGCATTTGAAAGAAGAGCACCATCAAATAGAGTAAGTTTGACATTAATTTCCAAAAGTGTTGATGCAGTCTTGCTATCAGTAAGACCAGCTCGATTAAGAATGTCTGAGGAGTACTTTGCCTGAGAGAGATAATATCCTTGAAAATTAGATGAGATTTCTAGACTTAAGAAGTAGTGGAGATGACCAAGGTCTTTCATTTCAAATTGATAACTGAGAAACTGCTTGAGATCAGTAATACCATTGGAGTCATTCCATGTTATGATCATATCATCTACATAAAGGAGTAGAAGTGTAACACCAGTAGGGTTTTTCGAGTAAAGAGGTCAGAGTCATAAGAGCTTGAAGTGAAACCAAAGTCAGTAAGTGTAGAGCTGAACTTGGCAAACCAAGCACGAGGAGTTTGTTTGAAGCCATAGAGAGCACGACAAAGTTTGCATACTTGATGAGGTGAATGAGTATATCGAGGAAGAGGTTTCATGTATACTTCCTCAATTAGGTCTCCATTGAGGAAAGTATTTTTGAAATCCATTTGAAACATTTTCCAGTTTCGAGCAGCAGACGGTAATGATACTGCGAACAAAGATGAGGCGAGCCACAGGTGCAAAAGTTTCTTCGTAGTCGATGCCATATTCTTGTGTAAAATCCTTTGCAACCAGACGAGCTTTATATCGTTCCACAAACCCATTTGTATGAGTTTTGACTTTGAAAATTTATTTACAACCAATCAAAAATTTGTCAGAAGGAAGATCAACAAAATCTCATGTATGTGCTTTTGTTAAAGCCTGTAATCCTAACTCTTCAATTCAATTTTGAAATTTTTTATAAAATTGAACAAGACCATAAATATTATGGGCCTAATATGAAACTTTAAACTATTTTACATATTTTTTTTGACATGAAAAAATATCACTTGGGAAGAAGAGTTATTGTTTTTCATCTTCAATATGATCAACTATATAGAGGGTATTTTCTATGAGCTAGCAATCAATAGAGGGCAATAAACTAGTAATATTTGAGCACATTTAAAGTTTTTTTACCCCTTGAATTTATAATTTTATACGTATAAAATAAATTACAATATCAACCTGCCTATCACATAGTCAGTACCTACTCTTTATATTTTGATAAAGATTTTAGGTATAAAATAAAAAGAAACATTTATTACTCTTCTACTATTTTTATTACAAAAAAATATTTACTATATTATTAAAAAAAAAAAAAACATATCACATTTATAAAAAGAAAGAGGGCTACAAAGGTCCCTTTTTTGAAAAAATTGATACAAAAATTATTGGATCAAAAATTAATAGTCATGTTATTATGAAAATAACTACATTTAATCCTATAATTATTTAAAAAATTAGCAACTTAAATCGTATAATTATTCAAACTAATGTACTTTAATTACAGGATTAAAATGTAATTTTTACACTAAATTTTTTAATTTTTACAAATAACATAATTATAAGTGTTCAACTCATAGTTATAAAATTAAAGTATCTATTTTTACATAATAACAAAACGTCTAATACCTTTTTTTTTCTTTATAAAAATATATTTAACATATATTCATTACAATATATATAAAAAAAAAAAAACCTTTGGAGGTGTAAAAATAAGACACTATTTATAAAGAATAATGTTATACACTTACTAAAAAGGAAAAATCAATATTTGTAATTATCTTTAAAACTTGTAATTATAAAATAATGTATTTTTTATGTTTTGTTCATATATACATTTAAAAATATATTTTTAAATAATTTTTTTTTAATATTATTTTATTGAATGTTGTTTAAATTGTGTTTAATATTGAAGGTTTATTTTGTTGTTTTTATTATTTAATTTATTTAAATATTTAAGAATATTGTGTGTTATTTTTATTTGTTATATGTTTTAAGGTTTTTTTTTATTTATGTAATTTAAAAATAAAAATAAAAAATTGGATACGTGGCGACCTGAAAATTCAACGAATAGGGAGCCCACATGAGACTGTTGAATCCACCTTGTTCAATTCCCGGAACCGAAGGAAATTCGTAGAGTTTCTCGATTCAAGCGATTCAGCTTCTTTAATTTCCGAATTTCAACCAAAAAGCTGCATCTTGTTGCATCAAATGGATGCGATCAGAAAGCAAGCCTCCAAGTTCAGAGAGCAAGTCGCTAAGCAACAACAGGTTCTTTCTTTCTTTCTTTCTTTCTTCTCCCCTTGGTCCCCAAAATAAAAAGAAAATAGACTCTCTGTTAATTCAGATATCTTCTTTTTGATTGTCTCCTTGAATCATTGTACTCATTATATGATGCCAATTTTCATTTTTTAATCGTCTTAATATTGAATTCCGATTCAAATTCGTAAAGCATAATTGCCTCCTTCATGTTATGTGTAACTGGTTTTGAATTTAAACATGATCTATACTTGATCAGAAATCGATTTTGGTTATTCATGGTGTTATCTAGGGTTTGGATGAATCACACGATGTTTTGGTTTTAAAAAAAATTAATTCATCAATTTTTGGAATGTCCTGCTTGTAGCTGCGATTTTGTACTTGTATTGCATACTGTCTTAAGTTTTTTGTTTGGATTCGGACAGAGAATAGGAAATTAATGTCAATCAGCAACTAGGAGTAATAAAAAAAACTCGTTATCTTCTAAAATTGTTTAATTTCATGCGTGATTATTCTCTATTTTAAAGGCCTTTATCTAGGGTTGATTTCCTGTTAATCTGCAGTTTCTTGTGTCTTGTTACATTTATTCCGTCATTTTTGTAATTGGCTTTCAGTTCATGATGGCTATAATGTTTTGCTTAAATCCTCAGTCTTACTTTTTTTATGATCGAAGAACATTGAGAATTGTCTGAGATCCTTTATTTAGTCTGAGTATTACTAAGGCTATGTTGCATAGTACGTATATTAGAAGCCACAGCTTGAAAAAATTGCGGTCATCTTCTAACTCCTTCATGTCTTTTTTATATTTGCTCCAAATTGTTATTATTTAAGCATCCAACTTGTGAATTCTTTGATGTGTCAGGCTGTTAAACAATTTGCTGCTGGTATATATGGAAGTTCAGATAATATTGTTATTGATGAAGCAGAAATCCAACAGCATAAAAAACTTGAGAAACTTTACCTATCGACCCGTGCTGCTAAGGTTGGGTTTATTATTTCGCTTCAGTGTAATTTGGCCACATTTTTTTCTTTCTAACCATATATTCTTTATTTCAATTGTTAAACAGCATTTCCAAAGAGACATTGTTCGTGGTGTTGAAGCTTATGTAGTCACAGGGTCTAAGCAAGTTGAAATAGGTAATTTGCTTAAACAGGCTGTCATCTATATAATTCCATGTTACTTTTATCATTTGTATAAAATGAAAATTTTCTTCTACAGGTACAAAGTTATCAGAGGACAGCAGGAAATATGGCGTTGAAAATACTTGCACAAATGGTAATACATTATCCAGAGCTGCTATGATTTTTGCTAGGGCTCGTGCTCAAATGGAAAAGGAGCGTGGAGTCCTTTTGAAAGCCCTTGGCACGCAGGTTTGATAAACTTGATATGGACACTGATTAAATAATAGCATATTGGGCACAACATTTGTAAGTAATAATATTCCTATAATAACCAATTAGTACTTCTAATGTTTGTTAAAAAATCTTTGCAAAATCTAGCATGTGATCTCAGTTGCAGTTGCAAATACGCACGTCTATATATGTTTAGTATGTGACCTATGTAAAACATGTTTAGAATATTTCCTATCTTGTTTGGTATGATGAAGCCATGAAATATGGTTGACTTCAACATTTTTTATAATTACAAGTTGAATAATATAGTTTTCTTTTTATCTACATAGACGTATTCCCAGTTCAAGAATAATGAATAAAGTATAAATAGACTAAGAAATTATTCTGGTTTCTGAAACCTTAGTTCCACCCTCTCTTTTTAATAATTATTTTTTGGTAAATATTTGTCACATGCCATCCTCCTTACCTTTTTTAAAAATCTATTTAGGTTGCAGAGCCGTTAAGAGCCATGGTTGTGGGAGCTCCTTTGGAGGATGCTCGGCATCTTGCTCAAAGATATGATAGAATGCGGCAGGAAGCTGAAGCTCAGGTAATAATGTATATAATGATATTATGCTGCTCTAGCTTCTTTCCTCTAAAACATTGACTATGTGATAGGAAGTATGGATGAGTTCAATTTTGAAAGAATTTTTGATGGTATGGCTAGCTTTACATATTGGAGCTTTATTCATGATTTCACCTACAAGTTAATCTTTACATTCTGACTTGTACCCAGACAGGCCATTGATGTATCTAAGCGCCAAGTAAAAGCACGGGAATCTGCAACTAGTGGTGATTTTATCGTGAAGCTAGAAGCTGCTGAAACCAGGCTTCAGGAGCTTAAGTCGAATGCGGCAATATTGGGAAAAGAAGCTGCTGCTGCAATGGCTTCTGTGGAAGGTCAACAGCAAAGATTGACTCTTCAACGTCTTATTGTGATGGTAATGCACTTCTATCCTGCTTTCCCCCCTTATTATTGATATATTCATTCTTTAGCATGTTGGTCTTGGTCTGTTTTTCAATTTTCATTCCTGTAATGTTGAAACTTGTTTTCACTTTTATTTTTTCAATTAGATTGAAGCAGAACGTGTTTATCATCAGAGAGTTCTTCAGATACTTGATCAGCTTCAAGGGGAGGTATGGATTATGTTAGCTAGTTACTTTAACATGTCATAAAGTCAAGGCATTTCCTTTTCAGTTTAAATAGGTTGTATATTGGCATCTGCTTAATTTTAATCTCCTTTCAAATGGTTATGATTAGCATCTTTTTCCATATCATTATCAATTAGATATCGTCAGAGCGCGAAAGGATTGAAGCACCACCTAGTCCAGCTGCAGAGAACAGTATGCCTCCTCCACCATCATATGATGAGGTCAGTGGCACCTCTGCTTCTGAAACTTATGATGGGTCAACAGACAACGTGGATTATTTCTTAGGAGAGGTAACTCTTCATTGTACTATTTCACCTTTCCGGTGGCATTTTTGGTATTGGATTGTAGAACATTACAACTTTTGAGTTTCCAAATGTTTCTCATTCTCCTGTATAGGTTATGCATACATTTCAAGCTGTAACTGATGTGGAATTAACTTTATCGATTGGCGATTATATTGTTGTGCGAAAGGTTTGTCTATCTAACTTTTCCTCATTCATTTACTGAATGGTTCTTCCTATCCATGAGTAGCAGTGAATGATGTACCATAAATAACATGTTAATAACAAAAAAATTGGAAAAAAGTATAAAATCTCTAGAGATGCTTTTAGTTTGTGATGTAGCATATGATAAAAAAAGGAAAGATCTAGTCAGGACAGTTCACATGCTTGCACGTCTGAGATCAGGCCGAATTATGTTTGGAAATAGGAAATTCCTTTGGAATATGTTATGAATACCCATCGAATTAGTCGTGATCACTGTTGTGAGAGCATTAATTGCTACTCAATCAAGTTAGTACATACAGGATACTTTCTTGCTGCTTTAGCCTCACAAAGCCCATATGAAGCAGATGTCAAAGCAATAGGGCATCTTGGGCCCTATGTATGTGCTAAACCATGTAGTCAATATTGTGGTGATCATATTCACCAGTTTGCATCATTGTGGGGGATGGTGCTCTTTCTTTTGGGGGTTGCTTTTACTGCATTTACACTGTAAGCATCATATCGTGGTGTTTTAATAGGAAAATTATTATGTCCTTCCTGGAAGTGCCCACTCTCAATCTGATCGATTTCCCTTCTATCACTACTGTCATTGGCATTTTGATTTATAATTGTTTTCTTTGAATGCGCTTAGTCTTGGAATTTTGACTCCCCTCAAGCCTTATTTTTCATTCCTCTTTATTATGTCTCCAAGCATACTTTGTGGATGTTTTTGCATTATTTTTTCTTATAACAAGTTGAAGCTTTCTTGGGATTTGACAGGTAACAAAAAATGGTTGGGCTGAAGGCGAATGTAAAGGCAAAGCTGGTTGGTTCCCGTTTAGCTACATAGAAAGGCGAGAACGTATTCATGCAAGCAAGGTGGCTGAAATCTTTTGAAGTCGATAATTAGTATGCTTTTGTTCGTATGGTTCTCTCTTTAAATTACCAAGGGAGGTCTCAGCGAAAAGATCCAAAGAATTGCACCTATGTATATCAGATAGAGTGAGTTTTTGCTGCTTTAGAATCTTAAACTCAATAGTAGAAAGAATCTATTTACTCAATTGATGATATTCTTTTGAGATTTCCGTCAAATATATTGTAAAACCCAAGAACCTACAATTTGTGTGTGTGGTGCTTGCTCGCTCGGCTATCATCATCAAGGGACATGATATAGTTACTCTTTTCCAATGGCATACTTTACACTATTAACATGTGACCTTGGTTTTCCACTCACTCAGATATTCTTTAAATGTTACTATTATATATTACAAAAATATCACAAATATAATTAGTAACAAATTTATGATGTATATTTAGGATGAACAATTCTTTTATGCATATAATTTGTCTATAATTTATAAATATTATACTTAAAATTTTATTTATCGAAAGTTAAAGTGGAGTATGTATTCCTTTTCATACTCGTGTATATCTACCCTTGAGCACAACTTATGTGGCATAATTATATTTGATACAGCTTTATATACTTAAATGTAATCTTCAATCAAATTCAATCACAATATTTAAAATTTATTATAAATTTATGATATTTAAATTTTTCTCATTTCAAATGCCTTATGTTAGCTTGTAATTTATTTCCTCACCCAAACTATATGTAAAGTTGTGAAGTAGGTTCAGGTTTTAGATGGCTTGGTGAACAGAAAAAAGAATTCAAAGTAGGTGTAAGGTGTTTGATTATATAGCACAATAATTTTTTTTATACATCAATTTTTATTTTAATTAATTTTTATACAATGCACATATATATTTTTTATAATGTAAAAAAAACTTATGTTTTTCATATGCACACATATGTTTTTTTCATAATGTAAAAATATACTTCTAAAAAATAAATAATAAAATTAATTGAATAATTTAATCATGTAAAAATTAAAAATTTAAAATATTGATATTGTGATAGAATCACAAGACATAATTTATTACCTAAATTTTTTCACCACTAATTTTTAAAAATTAAAATTTATGACAATAAATTTATCTCATTTTTTATTTCTTATTACCTCTGAACCTCAACCTTTAAAATATAATAGTATAAAAATTATATATAATTTTATAATCACTAATTGTATCCTACTAATATTTACGAAATAATAACAATTCAATTTTTACGAATCTGAATAAAATTTTCTGTGAAAGAACATCAAAAGAATTTATTAAAGATACTAATGGATATTCATTATTTGTTATAAATACTGCGGCTAATACTAGACTATGGGAAAGCATGCAGAAGATGATAGTTTTGGACGTTTGGAAGCTTTCGGTACTAATCAGTAATCATATTAGGGAATCCTATTGTTCGAGGAATAGACAAGTGAAAAGATGTTGACATGATATACGTTTAATAAATATAATTTTATTTTCCAACTACCATAAAAATCTCTTCAATTACAAAATTTGTGTCCATTAATACCTTACGTAATATTATTTATAATATATTTATTTTATTATATTAAATATTTTAATTATATAATTTATATATTTAATTATAAAATTAGACCGTATCTATAAAAATAATATAACTATGTAAAAAATTTAAACAATTAAAAAATTTGATTCTAAATTATAATAGACGATTAAATTAATCGATTTGAATTTTAAATTATAAAATTATATATTTTAAATTTTTTTTATTTTAAATTAAAAATAATTTTTTTTTTATTTTTAAAAATTAATAAAATATAAAAATAAATTAAATATTAATTTAAATAAATTTTATAATAAAAATTTATTTTAAATATAAATTATTTTAATAAAATATGTATTATTAATTTAATCCAAAAACATATGATTATCGATATCAATATTTTTTACTATATAAGAAGCATGTGCAGACTGCACAGTGCAGTACACTTGTGTTATTAATAAAGGGTAGCTGAGTCAATTTTTTTTCCTTCCCTCCCAACACTTTTATTCCGCCAAAATAAAGTTCATTGTACTGCTTCTTTTCAACATTTTTTCATAATAGCAGACAAGCGGCCACCGACCACCGACCACTCATTAAGTCAACGATCCAACCTTTAGCGACCAGCCCTTCGGCCACAAGTTCCAGCCCTTTGTTGCCACAACTCTTATATTAGACAATTTATGTAAAACTGTGTAATTGGAAGGCTCCACCCTCGAAATGGATAAAGGTCAATATAGATGGTGCAGCTTTTGGAGCACCAAGATTCTTTGATTGTTCAGGTATTTTTCGTACTTTCAGATCATTTGTTAAGGGTTGTTTTTGTATTTTCCTTGGAATATCGTATGCTTTTGAAGCAGAACTAGCGGCAGCCATTTATGCGGTGAAGTATGCATATATATTTTGGTAGAGGCGTCTCTGGTTGGAATCAAACTCACAATATGTTGTCGCTCTCTTTCAGACTCGGTCTTCTTCGGTTCCTTGGAGATAACATTCTGCTTGGACTGATTGTTTAGATAAAATTACCCATATAGAGTTTCACTGCTCACGTATTTATAGGGAGGGTAATGCCCCACATTTCGCTAGCTCTTTCATTTATTCAGATGCTAACAACAAACCTAATTACAAGTTTTGTTGAGAATTTTTATTTGTATGCTTAATTTTATTAATATTTAATAATATTAGTGGTTGAGTAGTTTAATGAAGAAAGTGCTAAGGAGGTGCCAACCTAGTTGGTATGTCCCGGGTGCACCCACTGAAAACTGTTAGCCAGGGGCGGATTTGTTCACGTCGGAGGAGGGGCACGTGCCCCACCTCAATTTTTGACAAATAAAATTTTAGGTGTAATATTTATAAAATTATAGATAATTATATATACAAAATCTTATTGTGCCCCTCCTAACTTTCAAATTTTAGATTTAATATTCAATAACTCAATACAAACTTAATAATTTACACATATTTTTACTAAAATAAGATACATATAATATATATTTTTAATTAAAAATAATTAATTATTAAAAAGTATTAAATATTATTTTTTATTACATGTATGGTGCCCCTCCTGAATATAAATTCTAAATCCGCCACTGCTGTTAGCCACAACCTTTTATAAAAAAAAAAAAAAAAAAATTTATGTAAAACTGTCATATATTCATGTCTAATCTCCAGCCACCACCACTCTACAGCCCTTAAGCTTTGGCCTTTCGCATGCACAAATTCTCAATATCCACTACCTGACTACCACTATATAAGCCCCTTCATCTCCTCTCTATTTTCATCAACAAAACTTCACAGTTCATTGCCAACAGAGCCGGAAATTTCAAATCAATAACCACCGAAAATCGTTCGGAGTTCCTGAACAGACTGAGCGTTCATCTCTCTTTTTGTAAACTGAAAATTGATTGAGAGAGTGGAGCTTATTTGGTGGATGATCTCACCAGCACTTTTAGCCTTTTTTTTCAAAAAGCTCTGATAAAGTCTCTTTTACCCTCTCCTTATTCATTAGTAAAATAAAATACAAATATATAATGTTATTTTATTTAGGGTATTAATAAAAAAATAATTTTTGGCATTTTTTACAAAAGTAAAGGAACAAATGATAACTTTTTTTTTTTTTTTTTTTCTAAGTGACTAAATAACCGATTTAACCTAATGTAAAGGCCTTGTGTGACATTTTTCTCTATTTTATTGAACAACAATAATATTGAATGAGTCCAATTGTACAGAGTTTAATATTAAATGCATCTAAATAATCATTGTTTAAATTGAACGACACGTAATGTGAAATTATGGATTGGATTTTTTTAAATATTAAAATTATATGAGCTGTATTTTTATTATTACAAGTTTTCAAAATGCTATTTTTGTTATTTTTTGAATTATTTTTCCTCCTCATTCTCTTATCTATTAGGATTGACTTTGATTGAAAAAATGAAGTTAAAATCTCACAACCTTACCATAGAGGCATAAAACTAATAGGGTTATTTATTATTATTATTTTTCCCTTATGAAAATTGCTACCAATGTTCGAATTACAATTATTGCAGTTAGAATTTTTAAAAAAATCAATTCTTTTAAAAATTTAATCCAGTAGGAGAAGTGTCTGTAAAGTTTCTTGTGCTTAGGAATAAGAAATAAGAGCAACATATAAGGGCAAGGTGACCATAATGGCAATTAGAGTGACCATGTCACATTGATTGGCACGTTTAGAACATAATTTAGATTAGTCCAACATCTTAAAGAGCATGAAGCTTAAATTGTAAAGTGAAAATAGCTTCCACATTACTTAAGCAACAACTTCTCTAAACTCTCTAATATCTGTTCAGTTTGTTAAGTCTATTATGACTTCAAATCAATTGTAATACTTTTGATGTATCAATAAATATACTACTAATAAATGACAAAAAAATAACCAGATACCTCCACTTTTTAAACAACTTTACTTCCCATGTAATACTCATTTTTAATAATAAATAATAAATAATAAATAATAAAAAGTGAATACTAATAAAATAAATTATTGGAGTTAATTTTGAAGATTTTTTTTTTAATTATAAATTTTAGGTTTTTGATAAATAAGTGGCATTTTAGTAATAATTAATATTATATAATATTCATTTTGGTAACTTGGTTTGGTAATTTAGAGTAATATTTTAATAATAATTAATATTAGGTAATATATTTTTTTGGTAAATTTGGAGAAAAAGACAAAAAAAAAAAAAAAAAAAAATTAAAAGAAGAATATGCCTTGTTGGCCGAGATAAAAAGAAATGAAGAAAAAAAGGACTGTCGGTAGTAAAAATTAATTGAGCCACAGCTCAAAATATTGAAATTTTGGTGGGGGTTAATTGAGCAGCAGTTCAATATGTCAAAAGCTTTGACTATAAATAGAGCTCTTCAGGAGCATTATATAGAGATAATTTTTTATTTTTAGGGAAAATTCTCAAAAGATAAATATTGTAGTTGGAAAGAGAGTTTTATTAAGAAGAATAATTTTTTTAAGTTTTAAATATCCTTAATATCAATCTACAACTTAATAATTATTACATTATTATATTTTATATTTACATGTTTTAACATCTATAATAGCTTCATTTACAACATTTTATAATTACTCTTTCTACTATAATTAATCATTTTATTTGAAACAGATATATTATATAAAATATGATATTTTATGCATAAAATTTTAGTTTTGAAAAAGTGACCAAATATATTTTATAAATTATAATATTCTAGGCATGAAGTTTGAATTATGGAAAGCTTATTTAAATAATATAATAAAATATTATGATCAACTATATTTCACATATATGATAAGCCTAGTAAATACTTTTTCATAGAATTTTTATTGCCACCACTCTGATTACCATTCTCATATGTTATGATAAAAAAGACTTCAATATTATATAAATACATGGTATGCAATGATGTCTATGATAAGAATATCATGATATATATTAAATAATATGACATAGATTTAATATTATATACCAGTAAGAATATGAAAAAGGCAATGCACATAAGTAAGGGTGGTAATTTTTGACACAATATAAAAATTGACACGAAATTTGACACGTATTAATTTTGGGTCAAAAAATGGGTCAACTTGAAATAACACGAAAATAAGGGTCGAGTCCAGGTTGACTCGTTCAATCTGTTCTTAAAAAAAAAAAAAAATTAACCATAGCTATCTATTAGACACTCGCTCACAAGTCACAAGTCACAAGTCACATAACTTTTGTAAACCTTAAATTTCTAATAGTCTAATACGACGAAAGGCAAATACACATCTTTAGGAGTAGAAATTTTCGATGACACAAAAAACGACACGAAAAAATTGACTCGAATCCGAATCGAATTAATTTCGAGTTAAAATGGGTCAATCTGAAATGATCCCAAAAAAATCAAATCGGATTAGAATTTATTGTGTTAGGATCGAATTAAAATTAGATTAATTCGAATACGACCCGAAGCCACCCCTACGCATAAGACCCAAAAATATTATAGCGTAATTATGATTATGAAAAGGTAGTGCAAAGTACGTAAGGGAATTGAAAAATATTATGATATGAACTATGTTATGGACTTTTTT
Organism: Elaeagnus macrophylla; assembly: GCA_029378325.1. Taxonomy (NCBI): domain Eukaryota; kingdom Viridiplantae; phylum Streptophyta; class Magnoliopsida; order Rosales; family Elaeagnaceae; genus Elaeagnus; species Elaeagnus macrophylla. The sequence continues at coordinate 9,797,147 of CM055649.1, read as the reverse complement.
TTTTATAGAAAATAGTGATGATTAATTTAAATATAATTATTAATTTTATTATTAATAATATATTTACTATTATTATTACTATAATTGTCTTAATATATACTATTATTATTATTATTAATGTTATTGTTATTATACTATGCTACAGTTATTATTCATAGTACTGTTATTTTTGTTGTTGTTCTTCTTATCATTATTGTCACTACTAAATTTATTTAAGTTAATATTATAGTTATTATTCAATTCATAAAATTATAATTTTTATCATTACATTTGTTACTGGGATTAGAGATTTTGTGCATAAAACAAATTTTGTACAATAGACTCTTTCATAAATTTGTACTAAATTTATAAATCGCCACTCATTGGGCAAAACTTTGCTCGCCCAATTTTGAAAACTATTTTTTCACAACTGAAGATCTTGAATGCCACATTTGAAAGTTTGGAAGCTTAAAATCATATAATCATACTTTCCAACTAGGTGTTTAATTTTTTTTTTTTTGTTTGTTTGTTTTGTAGTAATGTTGTGAGACTTTTTTATTAACGTTTCAGGATTTCAAGATTAAAATTTGGATCAATATTTTCTTAAAGATTTAGTTGTGTACTTATTTGAGGATGACAATCATTATTATGAAGCATTAGATGTGTTAAGAAAAGTATTTGCGATATATTTATGAGAATTTTTATTTATTAGTTGAATAAAGATTGGATATGAGATATTCAACGTACTAAAGAAAGTATCAATTTTATATTTATGAAGACTTAAAATAAAAAGAATTAAAATTTAAAAAAAAAAAAAAAAAATCTCTAACATACGCTAACATGATCTAGGGTGGAGTTGAGTGGCTTTTGACATCTCACCTCAACAACTTTTACTTACGTATATGTTACGTATTAGTAATAAAAGAAAAATGATACATAAAATTTAGATTCGTTTACTATTAATACAGAAAAACAAATTCAATTCATTGAATCAACAATTCAAAAATGAAAAAACGAAAAAGAGAAAGAGCATATTAGAATTCAGTATTTGAAATGAAGCTTAAGCCATAATTAATCCGACTTGTGTTGTTATGTTAGAGTATAATTTTTTATTGTAACAAAAAAACAAAAAGTGAAAATGACTTGAAACGTGAAACAGACATAGATCCGAAAGACAGGATTGGATCTTGACAGTTAAGAATTAGGCACATATTCGAGTCCCCATTTCGAGTCCTTCGCATCGGTCACATTGTAACTAATTACTTGTTTGGCCAATTTCTATTGTTTGGAATTTTTTTTTTCTTTCTGTCTTTTTAATTCACTAGGTAAATCAAAAAAAAAAAAAAAAATTTATTGTTCCACGTTATTGTCAACTGCTATTATGAGATTTGAGAATATCTTCTTTGATTGAATTTGCCACAACCATAACATGTAAACTTCAAACTTAAATATTTAAAAAAAAAAATTAGTTAATTTAAATAAGTTCCTCTTACCTAATATATTTAAAAGATCGTAAATTTAATTACAATAAGTTTCATATTTGTCTACTCTGGTGGTAGCTTGACTTTGATGAAGGAAAAAAAAAAACGTATGTTTAGTAACAATTTCGAATGTTTAATTAACTATTTTTTTTCCCTCTCTTTTTCGATTAAAAGTACTTCTAACGCGTTCAAATGATTGTATTAATATATTTATCATTAATAAACAACTTTACAAAATTTCATACTTTTTAAACTATTCTACACTTATTTCAATTATTTATATTAAATATGGCACAAATAAAAATTTGGAGTCAAATAAAAATATAATCATTCACTCTATCCTCTCACAAGTCACAACCATGAACCATCCTTATCGCTCCAAAATCATAAGAGTATTATTTTGTCATCATCAGAAAGAACATTGATTTTAACATAATGAGTCAATGACGTTAATCACGTAGTGTTAGTCTCCTTTGAAATCACTTTCTTCTTTCCGCAAAAGTTGCTATTTACTCTTGTAAAATGTGTTTCATATATTTGTAAATATATATTATTTAAATTCATTTATTTGTATGAAAACATTTGAGGTAAAAAGCAGTTAATTTTTCATATAATTTTTAATTAAATATAACAGAAAAAAGACATGAATATGTGACATTTATATTTAAAGAAAAAAATATCTAAAAAATTAACTCTTTACTTACCTAACATTTTCTTCAAAAAACATACTAAACTCACATTTCCTACACATCGACGAGCCTACACAAAAGTACCGACACATTCCCTTTCCTTTTACAAATAAAAAGGAACTTCACATGAAGAGCAAAACAACTGAACAAAATAAAGAACGATAAATATATTAAATAATAATTAAATATAATGAAATAATTATAAAAATTTTATTAATAAAAAATTAATTAAACTATGTTACGTAAATTTGTGCATGCATAAAAATTATGATAAAAATTATTTTTTATAAGAATAAATCCAATATTTGAGTTTTTATTTATTTATTTATTTTAAATTAAATTTATTATTCTAACTTTATTTAAAAAAATATTTAATTGTTAATATTTTAAAAAGTATAATTTAGTTCTTAATATTTTAAAAATTAGCAATTTTAGTTCAATTTTACAATTATGAGCAAGGAATAAATTAAATTTTTGTGAAAAAATTAAAAATTAAATTTTGTTAAATTATAAAAATGCTGTTAAGTTCTAAAAATTTAAGAATTAAATTATGCGTTTAAAAGAATTAAATATTATTTTAATATAAAAATTAATAGCCAACAAAATACTAAAATAATTAAAAAAAAGAATTAGATAATAACAGAACCTAAAATCCACAAACTAATTTTTTCCCGGTACAAAAGAAGAAGGAGAAGAAGAAGGAGAAGAAAAAAAAAACCAAACAAATGAACTGCATCAAAAAGGACTAAAAGGTCCAAAATAGTAGATAAAGCCCAGCCACATCTCAAAAGAAAAGGAAAAAAAAAAAAAAAAAAGAGTATCAAAACAAATAATTTGCGTTTTATTTGAAATCATTAAAAAAAAATTAAATTTTTATAATTATTAAATTAGGTATAGAAAAAAAACTTTAATTTCATAATTTATAATTTAAATACTATAAGTCATATTCTTATATAAAAAAAAAATAAACAATAATATTCATATCATTTTTTAAAGGAAGCGGGGCCATAGAAGTCCCTTAGATTATGTCATGTGTGTCATTTGGTCCCTTAGATTATAAGTGGTGTTATTTGGTCCCTTATTTTTAGAAAAAGGGACTAATTAAGGACAAAACACGTGATTTTAATGATTTTTTAATTAAAATATTATTTTTTAAAAGGTTAATGAAAAATTGTATTATTTTAATGTTTATGATATTAAAATATTAATTTAAAAAATAATATTTTAATTAAAAAATCATTAAAATCATGTATTTTGTCCTTAATTAGTCCCTTTTTCTAAAACTAAGGGACCAAATGACACCACTTATAATCTAAGGGACCAAATAACACACATGACATAATCTGAAGGACCTCCATGACACTTTTCTCTTTTTTAAAATAAACATTAATACTTCAGTAAAAGTATAAAATTTGTTGCACTCCCATAAATTACATAAATAATAGAAGTATAAATATAAAACGAGATTAAAATACTTATTTATAGATGATAACGTAACTACATTCACATTTTTTTAAATATCCAATATTATAATTGCAAAATTAAACTGCATAGAAATAATAACGAGACCTGGTGACCGGCTTCCCATTTTGTTACCACCAAAAGGATCTGACTCTCTTCGAGACAGACGAGTTGGGGCTGACCTGTGGAACAGTAAAACCATCATCAATCCACCTCTTGTTATTTGCTTTCAAGTTCGTACCTTCTTTTGTTTCCTTAAACACAATATGTACTCCCCCAATTTCCGTACTCGGGTATGCCAAAGTGGCTGGTGTTTGAGGTACCCAAATCCCCATGTTTTCTGATGAGAAAGATCCCAAATTGTTTCCAGTGCTATCATCCAAAAACGACATGTCGTCACTCTGAAAAAAAAAAAGAACAGAGTAGCAATAAAGTTATGATTTGTCTCAACTAAAAACTTAACCAATAAAAAAATATCACAACCCATGTATAGTAATTCTTCAAGAAGTGGAATTAAAGAGTCAGCTAATGCAAACCTTAAAGAACCCAAGAGATGCAGAAGTTGAATCAAGAAGGGCTTCAAGATGCCAATCAGGGAGAGTTTCAATCAAATACTTTGATATACTACTTGTTGATCCATCATCTTCATTTGCTGACAAATTTTCAGTTATTGACGAAGTTGAATTCTTAGCTATTGTAGTTGGGTTCGAGATTAAAGACGAAACAGAGACCGACTCTTTACTAATACAAGGCTTCTGGGTGTTTGGATCGGTTAAAACGACAGAGGGTGATGAATCAAACGCAGAGGCTGAAGAAAGCTTAATCCCAGTTAAAAGAAATCTATTATGCTTCTGGGTATGTTCGTTAGCTGTGTGAATCCGAACATCACAGTCTCTGCAGAGAATAGCTCTGTCTTGTTGACAGAACAAGAAAGCTCTTTTCTCCTTTTAAAACAAAACCCACATCAAATAATAGTCACAAACAAAAACCCATCAATCAAGCAACAAAATTTAACAAAAAAAAAATAATTAAAAATAAAAAGAACCTGGGCTTTGGGTTGTGTTAGGAATTAGAAAATTACCTGACAGATATCACAAACAGGGTATTGTTTGGAAGAAGGGTGAAGAAGAGAGAAGCGTTGGTGTTTGGAAGCGAGCTTATTGGCATGGTGGACTCGATAATCGCAGCTATTACAAAGAGCTGCCTCATCGGCAGTACAGAAAACAGAGGCTTCCTCTTTGTTACAAACATCACACTGGATCTTCATTGATCTGCTTTGTTTTATTGAAGATTTTTAATCAAACGCAGAGAGAAAGAGAGAGAGGGGATAGTGGCGGTGGATGGAAATAACCTTCCCAAAGAAAGAAAAGTAAGCAAGTCAGAGAAATGAAGCCCATACTGATATAATAATCTAAAATATTGCAGAGTACTAATAAATTATTTAAAATGATAATCCATATATTTAAAAAATATTTTAATTAATTTTTATTAATAAATTATTTACTATCATTTTATAATCTTAAATACATAATTTATATGGTTTAATTATATAATATAATTTATTTTTATACATAAATTTTTATTTTAAACTTTTAAAAAATATAAAATTTTATTTTTATTATAACACAAATAAATAAATATTTTTTAATGTTAATAAAAAATAATTAAATAATAAAATTATTTATGCACCAAAATTTTTTTTATATTCAACTAATAAATACAAATTTTTTAGCGCGAATAGATAATTTTATGCATATATTATGAGCTCTTGGGTGGTTATTTTATATATATATATATATTTTTTTAAACTGTGTTTCTTACGGTTCTAAAGTACGTGAGTATAAATGAAAAAGGCGGGATGATAAGAGTAAAATGTGTGCAACTTAAAACAAGCTTTTAAATAAAAAAAAAAATATTGAAAATAATTAAAATAATATATAATAAAAATAATAAAATAATTATTTATAAAAAATATAATCAATAAATTATTAGTATATTAAATAAATTAACAAAAAATTAATAAAAAATGTGAAAAATAAATAAAATAGTACACACTAAAATTAATTATTTATAAAAAATGTATTTATTATAAGGACATTTTAGTATAAAAAAACTAACAAATTTTTTTTTTGAAAAAAATTATAGAATAATTAAAATGAAATATAATAAAACTTAAAAAAAAAAAATGTATGCAAAAATATTTTAATATTTATTAGTATAAAAAGAAAAACTAACACTCTTTATTAAATGATGTAAGGACATTTTAGAAATTAAAAAGCATGAAAAGAACTACTGAAATTTTTATATATAGAAGACATATAAATGGGTGGGTTTTTAAAAGTTATTTTGTCCGTAAATATTGTAGTTATTTTATTTTTATAAAAAATATTTAAGTTAATTTTTTTTTAAAAATAAAATATTTTAATCGCTTGTTAAATAATAAAATATTCTTAAATAGTCCAAAACAACAAAATTCCTAAATGGTAGAAAAAATTCACAGCAACTGTGACCATTCTTCCATGCCGCATCAAAGTTCAACTTAAAAGCTCCTATTGGAGGCGCTTGCCAAGATAAAGGAACACATGTGGCACAATCTATTATCTACCTTTTCACTGTTTAAAAAAGTGAACGTCCTATATTTAGAGAATAATATTACTGTAATATTTATAAATAATATTAGACATAAAATAATACATATTATATGATATTTTTTTATTGATTTTACTTTAATGATATAGCTCGTGATCCAACTCAATAAATACTGAGTAATTAAATAAGTTCAATTATCAGATAAAAAATTTTCTAGCCAAAAGATCGACAAATTTGAATATTAATTTAGTTTCTTTAAAATTTAATTTTTTAAGAATTGAACTGTCATAAGATAAAATTTTCCATACTAATTAATAAATAAATGTTTAATATCCTCCGATTTTTTATGGCATAAAACACATGTAGAGTAACTTAAAATTTGAAAATCTTCCAATTGATTTCTTGGCTGGTAAAGCACGATGAAAAATCCTCCAAAGCAGAATTTTATGACGCTCATGTAGTTTAGTCTTCCATAATTTACACCAAAATGAAGCTTGAGAGTTGAGACATATCACATCTGTCTCTAATTATAACATTATAAACATTTTTAATTAGAATTCGCTTCTTCCAATTCCTAACCATCTCACAACATACAACACCAAATTTATCACATTTGGCATTTACGAGAATAACTATATTCTACTTGACATTTTAAAAATAATTAAAAAAGTTATTTGTAAAAAAGTTAATTTAAAAATCTGTAGACAAAAATATCCCTTCGAAATGGGTGAATTGATCTTATTTTTGTAAAAATGTTTAATCAATTAAAAAAATTGTTTAATTTAGTTTAAAACGTATAAATGACTAAGGCTTTGTATTTTTTTAGTATTAATATTTTGTGAAAAATATCAAAAATTATCATTATATATATATATATATATATATATATATATATATATATTATATATTATTTTAAGATTATCAGTCATGAGAGATAGAATTTTGGTCAGCCGGAGAGAAACCAAAATATGAAATGCAAAAGAAAAAAATGGTATCAAGGCTTTTACTTACTATTAAAAAAATTAATTAAAATATATGATGTTTTTTTTATACCATTTTATCTTTTTTTATTTTTTGTTTAAATGTTAAAATTTTATCTCTCATAACTAATAATGTTAAAAAAGATTAAAGTAAAACTTTTTAATTATGATAAATATTAATATAAAATTATTTAAAAATATGGGCATGGTGATTTTTACAAAATATAAATACCGAAGTAATACCATGGTCACTAAAATTTAGACATTTAAAATATCTCAAATTATCCTAAAACAAAATCCCAAATAAAAAATTAAAATAATTTAAAAAATTAAGATATTACAAAGACACCGAGCCCCTTCATGCGAAATGATAGTAGCCGCTCTTATTTTTATATAATTACTTTATGCAAGTATATTGGCACAAGTCAAGATAAAACGATTTTGGGTTCTTTAGTAGTCTGGTCAAATATACTACTATTTACTTTGAGGACATTTAATCTTATTGTAATCTAAAAATATAATTTTTAATTTACCATCTTTTTACATTCATACGTTGGATAACTATACGCATGATAATGTATTTAAAATTCATTTTTTTAAATGACATTTAACACTCATGTGCACGTGACTGAATTCAAAATTCACGCATTTTAAGTAATTAGAAGAAAAATATATCATTAATTTTTGGGTAAATAATTAAAATAACATATTTAAAACTTAAAAATTATTTTTTTTTAAATTCTTCTAATTAGATATCGTTTAAATTAAATTCTGATAATTTAGATTATTTTAATGTTGAACTTTGTCTAATTAAAAATAGTTCAATGTTTATTGCGATATTATTTTTGTTATTATAAGTTTTAAGGGTGTTATTTTTGGTAATTTTTCTTAATTTATTTTTTAATATCTACTTTTAAAATTTTAAAAATCTTACCATTAATAGAATTGTAATTTTTTTTTTGAGAAATTTAATAAAATTATAATTGATAATTTTAAAATCTATAACTTATAAATGTATATCTAAAAATATAAAATATAAAGCGTGCCAAAGCTCACAACAGAAACTAGTATTTAATAATTTGAAAAAGGCGTACTAAATGTAACGTGAACCGAACCGGATTTGGTCACTTTCTTTTTCATATTTTGGTTTAACTTTCAGTTGATGTTACTTGATTTTGCTGTTCAATGAATCTTACGCTGTTTTGGAGTTTGATTCAATGGGATTCGTACCCATATTAAACAGCTAGTACTAGTTTGCTACAGTAACGTATTTGATTATAAAATTAAACAATATTTTTTACCATAAAATCATACAATATTTTACTGGTAAAATTGCATAATTGTATAGAAATTTTAAGGCAACTTTTTCATTTAATATTAAATTATTAATTTTGTGTTGATTTAATATTTTTTTTTGTTTCAACTAAAACTATATAATTTTGTTTTATTTTATTATTTTGTTACCTTAAGCATAAAAAAATAACAAAAAATCAAAATCAAACGTGTGTAAATAATATGACCACAATGGATGTATTTTAGTAGTTTTCATATGTAATAAAAATTGAAATAAAAAAAAAAAAAGCAGCCTTTTTTTTTTTTTTCAATTTTTGATTTTTTTTCATTTTATGTAAAAATTATTAAAATACTCCTCGTTGTTATTTTTTTTAATTTGTTATTATTTTGAATGCCAAACTAACATAATAATAAAATAGAGCAAAATTACATAATTTTAGTACTAGGTTGAAAAAAAAAAAGTTTTAGTACTAAGTGCAACACAAATTAATAATTTTAGTACTAAATAGTATTTGCTCAAAATTTTATTCCACTAAGAGTGTGAGTTTAAAATATATTAGATTAATTTAGTTTATCTGAATTTTCAATGATAAATATTTTATTTAGTACTAAAATTATTAATTTTGTGTTAACTTAGTACTAAAACTGTTAATTTTGTGTCGATTTAGTAATAAAATATTTTTTTTTCAATTTAATACTAAAACTATGTAATTTTGTTTCATTTTGGTGTTATGTTAGTACTAAAACTTTTTTTTTCTTTCAATTTACTACTAAAATTATTAGTTTTTATGTTAACTTAGTACTAAAACTTTTTTTTTTTGTTTCAATTTATTACTAAAATTATTAATTTTGTGTTGACTTAGTACTAAAATTTTTTTTTCTTCAACTTATTACTAAAATTATTAGTTTTGTGTTGACTTAATACTAAAACTTTTTTTTTTTGTTTTCAATTTACTACTGAAACTATGTAATTTTATTTCATTTTAATATTATGTTAGTTTAGACATCAAAATAATAGAGAAATCAAACATTAGGGATATTTTAGTAATTTTTATATATAATGTAAAAAAAAAATTAGAAAGAAAAAAAAAAAAAAGGTACCTTCCACCTATGTACCTTGTTGCTTCTTTATTTAGTTTTTTTTTTTTTTTTACATAATATACGAAAATTACGAAAATAATACTAACGTGATCACATGATTATTATATGTTTAATTTTTATGTTATTTTGGATGCCTAAACTATCAAAATACTAAAATAAAACAAAATTACATTAGAAGTAAGGTTAAACAAAAAAAAGTTTTAGCACTAAGTTGGCACAAAATTAATAATTTTAATATTAAATTGACATAAAATTAATAATTTTATTACTAACTTGACACAAAACTAATAATTTTAGTATTAAATAAAACGTCTACTTAATTTTCAATTCTAAAATTATGTGTCTTAATTTTTTCTTTTATATCAAATTAAAAATAATATTTTTTATTTTTAAAATATGAGAAAAATATAAAATTAAATTAAATGTTGGTTTAAATAAATTTTTATAATAAAATTATTTTGATACGTAAAAAATTACATAGAAAAATTACACACTATTTTGAATAAAAATATTTATCATTTTCATATTATCTAACCATAGTATACTAATTACAAATTGCCAAAAAAAAATTATATTAATTAATTATAATATAATTTAAACTCAATACAACAATATATACTTGACATATTGATTATATAGCATTAAATATGTCACTAAGTTGTGATTACTTTTCAATTTCATAAATAATATCTATTTGTAATTCCTTTTCTGAGGTAATCTATTTGGCATTCCTAAGAAGGGTACTTCATTGAAACTTCTAATGATTTTATTGTAGTTTTAAAATAAAGGCGTATTATATTTGGATACTTTAATTTGCACGTACCCGACCAAATATAGAGTTCTAATTGGGCAGAGTAAGTAAAAAAGCTAAGACCTTAGTATTATAAATGATTTGATTTTTTTTAAACAATAAAAATAATATTTTTAAAATTTATATCACAAAAATAGTACATTTTATATTCAATTTATATTTTATTTTCTATTAAAAAATTTTTGACATATTATTTCACATTAAATACAATCTGAGTAGCAAACACATGTTATTCAATAGTAATAGAAGAAAAATGCGATCTAGGTAGATGTCATTCAAATTTTATAATTATTTAAATTTATTTAATGTTAAACTCCATTTACTTAAAGCCCATTTTAATGTTTTCAATAAGAAAAGGAAAAAGAAAAAATCATTTAATTTTATTGAGTACTTTTTTTGTTTTAAAATTTTTTAGGGTCTTATTTTTTTTTTTTAGTGATTTATTTTCCTTCTTATTTACAGACTATACTCTTGGTGAATGAATATGAAATTTTAGAGAGTAAATGCAAAGACGGAAAAAAGGAAAATAAATAAATTAAAAAAACTTAGAAGTTAATATACGTTTCTAAAAAATAGCAAACATGGCACATAATATATCTATTGACGTTAATATTATGTTTGCAATATAGAGTTGCGTTAAATGGAAAAAGTATCCTTTGGCCCCTGTGGCTTTTAAATTTTTTATTGGTACATTTTAATTTTTAATAGTTTAAAACGTTATATATAAAAATGAGTTCTTAAATTATTATTTTTTTGAACATTTAGTCTCTAAATTTTATTAATATGAGACATTTTAGTCCATAAAATCTGGACTAAAGTATACTTTTTTTAAAATTATGACTTAAGTGTACAAATTGAAAGTTTATGGACTAAAGTGTTTCAAAAATATCAGTTTAGAGACTTTATAAATTGGGTGAACAATGTTTCAAAATTATGATAATATGTACATAAGATATGTTAAATCTTTAATCCAACATTGGGCTTATATGTGAATAATTATGTGTTGTAGACTGTCATATAAGTTTAAGCCCGTTTTAAAATTGATATGCTAAATTTTAAGTAATTTGAACTTTAATGTATCTAATAAGATATGAGCCTTTAACGTGTAAAGACCTAAAGATAATTTATATTTATTTTAATAATAAACTAAAATAGAAATATTATTATTATCCAATTATATAATGGTTATGGTCCCCAAGTCATATATGTATAATTCTATTCTTTTTGATATCTTATCATTATAGTGAAAGCAGAGAGAGATGTAAAAGTTTCTCTTAAAAAAACTTATAGATTTGAAAGATAAACCGCACGATTCCAAAAAATAATTGATTACTATGAATTCAAATATACTTTTGCTCTTATTCATCTTTGAGTTTTGATAATTCAACATATACATATTTAGATCTTTTATTAGTGATTATTTTTATTAAAATATTATTTATCTAACAATCTAAAGAATACATTTAGTAAAAACAGTGATATAAGATTAGTTTGGATTAAAACATATCTTATGTTAAATGTAAATTTGAAATATATTATGTTTATATAAAGTATCACACACTAAAAAAAAACGCCAGACTTTATATAGGATTTGACAAAAAAAAAAAAAAATGAAATAAAAGTCTTAAGGTTTGGTAGCCATCAAATCATGTGTGCAGAAAGATGGAAATGGCGATGAAAATGCAATTAACATAAGAAGAACACTCCTTACTTGAATGGAAACCTTATCCCTAAGTGTTTGTTTTCTTTTGCTGAATATGTTTATTAGTTTTGTTTAGCTATCTTTAGGAGAAAAGTGATGAATATATGGATATTAAATAACAAGTTAGGCATGTAAAGAAATCCTAATATATACATATATATTCAATTTTCTTAATACTACACTACTCAAGCTCTCAAGCTAGTTTAAAACTCAGATCTCACAACTTTACAGCTCTCTAATTGAACCTGGTTCGAAAACAAGATGATTATATGACAATATTGTTATAATTCAAATTATTATCGACACAATTGAGATTTTCATTAATGAAACTTTATCAAAATCATAATGGCACTAAATTGTAACTAGTTATATGATTATTTATTTATTTATTGAAACTAGTTATATGGTTAAAAAAGTAATTTAGACATTTTTATCGAAACAATAACAAATGTAATTATAGCAATAATATAACAAAGCATAACAAAAACTAAAAGGGTTAAAATGTCATTTATATGATATTTGTTATTGCTACAATAATATTGAATTATTGATTGTGATGATAGTGCAATTTGAAGACTTAAATAATATTAATTCAGAAAGCAGGACAGCTAATTTACTAGTATTTTAATAAGCCCATTGCTCAATGTGATACGTGGAAAGATACAAACGTAATTATCAATACATTGATAATGGCAGGCAAGAGTTTAGGGTTAAAATACATTAAAATCTAGATAATCCTTGCTTAATTAGGATTATTATGTAACCCATTCTCATAAATAAATAAATAAAAAAACCCGACTTTTCTTTCCCATACAAGACAGTTGTACATTTGAATATTAAATCACATTATACACGAAACTCTGACCTGATGAGACTTTGTTTTCTTTAAATTAATTTGAGAAACATGATGAGTACTCAAATTAGTTCAATTGGATAGTTACCGTACCTTATTAATCGTGTATTTCTTAAAACTATACTTTAATTATGTTATTTTAAGTTAGGTTAATTCGATAAAAGTTAGATTACAAAAATCAAGATAACGTATGCTTGACACGTATATATTACAAGATCAAGATAAAATTTGCCAAAAGATAAAAATCGATTAGTGATTATGTATACTTGACACGTATATGGTAAATGAGGAGTATTCAGTTGTTAAGTCCTTGACAAAAATATTTAGTTGAAAACTTAATGTAAAAATACAATAAACAAAATAGATATCATTCTTCTTTTCAATGTCCTCTGTATAAATAATACCCTAATTTTTTTTTTCTACCACAAATTGAGTGTAAATAGAATCTTTTAGAATGAGATTATATATATTTGTCTTCATTTTTTGGAAGATATGAATAAGGGGTTGAAAAATTGATATTGCATCCTTCTCCAATTGCGACAATAATGTTGATTAACATGTGCAAGGGCAAGATAGAATAGAAAGAGGGCAAGGCATGGACCACCTGCGAGATTCATGAAATATTCTGGATTGTGGATTTCGAGTATCTTGGGTTTAGTTAGTAAGGTTTAAGAACGAATTTCTCTTGGCGTTTAGTGTGATCAATTTCATGTATACAGTGTCACAAGTGATTCCTTGTGTACGAGAACATGAACTGCTTATGATGGTGGAGGCTTGGCATCACTTAGTTGACAGGTAGTGGCTGGTCGGCCACGTCCTGGTTGGTTGGAGGTGACCTTTGGGTTATGTTTTTTTTGGCGCAGCCTAATAAAATTAGATATATTAACACACAATTTATTATTGTTATTTTATACTTATAAATAATTACTATTTAGTAATATTATTATTAGATAAATTTATTATTAATGAATAATATACATGTTATTAACTAATAATAAGATTGATGAATAATTGTTCACTCTTTATTATATAAAGAACAAAAAATCTTATATATCTTAAATCTCAAATTTTTTAATAATTTTTAATTTTTTTCTCAATTAATTAAAATTATGCAAAAGAATAACAACTAAGCATTATATAAATGTTGTCATCTTTTTTTTTTTATAACGTTTTTATTTTTATCTTTTTTACTTCAAATTTAATGCATAAATATTTAGTTTTATAGACAACTTTAAATTTTTTATTTTATTCTAAAATTTTAAAACTCTCAATTCTATTATATTAAAATCAAAATAATTTTAGTTTATCGTCAAATATATACACAAAAAAATTATATTTATTAATTTAAGTTTTATTATTTATTATTTATAATTAACACAAGAAATACTTTAATATTATTAATTAATTTTTATCAATGGATGAAAATTTGATTTATAAAAAATATTTTAGGCTTTATTTTTATGTTCGACTTTAGGCCACAAATGTGCATGAATATTGAGAGTAAATTGGACTCTACGGCATGAAAGGTGGCAGTCTAGACTATGCAGCCTAAAAGGAGGCATATCACATGCATTTGGCTAGTCATGGATGGTAGTGTGTCTTGGACAATGGGGCATTAAAGGTGATGTTTCATGTCCAGCACAACCTTGAAATCGACATTCTGGACTACACGACCTTAAAAGCAGCTTGTTTGGAAGGTAGAGTCTTAAGGGCAACGTGTCTTGTATGCGTATGCTCTGGGCATTAGACGATGCAAAAGAGAAATGTCCTGATATGATAGGGAGGAGGAAGTCTCTAGTCTCTACAATACTGGCTGCAATGTTTATTCAACGTTAGCCACCCTAGTTCCCATTTAGCTAGTATTCTTTGCCTAAAAGGATTAAGTTTTGTTATTAGAATTTGTATCATACGTACATGCGAGATCTAAAATACTAAAAGAGTATTCATAGGTCGTGGTAGCTATGATTGCTCATCTCTGTCTATATATCTCGACATAGTTGGAATGAGAATAATATTCCTTAGCAAGTAGCAACTCCTCTTAATAGAATATATATTCTTAAAAAAAAAAAAAAAAACAAGAAGAAGAAGCTAATATCACACATATTTGTGTATATTTTTACACTCAATATTTTTATGTTATGTCTAGAATCAAAATTATTTTTAAAAATTGGAGAAATAGTAAATTTTTTTTAAATAATATTAACACATGTTATAATATAATTAAAGTAAATTAAAAAAAGTCTAAATTTATTTATTCTTAGCAACAATAACTCTCTAAATTTACTGTATACTCCAAGTCAAATGAATTTTTTTACCAAATTCTGACTACTCCAGTTATACTTATTTTAACACAAAATTAGAATTTATTTAATACGGTTGAGGACTAAGTAGAAAGACAAAATATTAAAATAAATAAAATAAGTCATTTACTCTTTGGGAATTCTGAAATCAAATTCGTTAATGGTAAGTAGCTGCGCGTGGGCATATAAATGTGGAAACAATTATTTATAAAATGAAACAAATATAAATTCTTTTAAAAGATACAAAATTTTCACATATATAATACTTAATAATAATAATTATTAATTAATGGGGTTCAAAATATATATATATATATATATATATATATATATATATATATATCTTAATTGGCTCTCTATTTTTAGTGATCCCGATTTTCTGATTTTGTCTCAACCAAAAGTTCACAAGTTAATCGAGATGTATATGTCAATTATGATAATTAATAACATTACTAAAATAAAAAGCTTAAAAATCATGTGAATATATTATAATAATAGTTATAATATTATATTCCGTGTATATATATAAATTTATATTATAGATAAATGTAAGATGTGTTTTAAAATATAAAAGACTATACTAATTATTTTATTTTTTAAAATTATATTTTAATAAAAAAAAATTATTGAATTAAGAAGCAACATACCCCACTTGGTGTATGAAAAATTAATCATTAGTTTTTAGAATAAATTAGCCCTCAACACACAATATAATGGGCTTTAAAAAAGAGATATAATATTAATAACTACTTAAGGGCATCGAGAATATTCTAGGCGATACTAATAAATAATGTACATGAGATTATGAGAAGGTGGCTATGGCATATTTATAAATATTAAATTAAATATAAGAATGGGCTGGGATGTTACACGACGTCTAGGTAATAATAATTAATAATAATGGAGCATGGGAATGGTAGAGACTGGTGATGGGTAATAATACCTTGACAGTTTTTGTACAATTTAAAGGTGCATTATTTCATAAAATTTAGAAACATTATGCTTAAATTGTTTAAATTAGAAGGTTAATAACTAAATTTTAATATTTTATAAATGATTAATTAAAAATAAAAACAAAAGTTTGAATAATAAAGACATAAAAAGGTAACTTTTCTTGAAAGGTAATTGACAAGTTTTTGGGAGAAAACTTTGAAATAAAATATAAAGTATGAAATTAAATGCAATGTTTATCTCTAAATAAATAAATAAAAAAAACATATATATATATATGAACATTATAAATTTTGAAGGTTAAACAATGAATATTTCTTCTGGTTTTGGACCATTTCAATTATTGAAAAAAAAAAAAAGATGTGGAGGCTATCAAGAACTCGAATGTTCAAAGTTGATTTAGTCATTTAAAAATGTAAGAGTTTGAAATTAAGAGTCAGCAACGATTTACCTTTTTTATTATTTGTAAATGAAGAAATTTTAGGAAATCCAAATTTACACGAACACATTATTTACGATATGCCATTAAAAAATAATTTTATAAAATAAGAAATTGATTTTTTTTTTTTTATATAATGAGAATAAAGTGTGTACACAAAATTATACAAATATATGAGTCACTAACATTGCACTAGCTAATAACATTGAGTTAATTCTATAATAATTTTAAAATTATATATATACTAATGGAAAATTGGGCCACTTATTATTTTCGGCTCGAGCCGCCTGTGTCAATGAGTTAGAACTCCTCATCACTTTCAAGTCAATGTTTGAATCACTTCGCCTTCTTTCTCTCAGTTGATCAGGAGCTGTGTGTTATTGGTCAAATTTCTAATTCTACTTATTAATTTAAAATAGAGTAATTTATGTTATGTGAGTTATATAATTAAAGAGATAATATTTGAAAAAAAAAAAAACACTTAAGATGGTGGAAACAAAATTGAAGCAATTTAAACCAAAAAGCCATGTCATTCTGTTCACAATCTTAAACAACAAAAATATTGTTTTTTTTATTTTCTTTCCTTTTTTTATAAAGCTTATATTTAATACTCCAACTTTCACTATTTTTTTTTTTTAATTTACTATTCTAATTTTATGTTATTAAATTGGTACACAAATTTCACATTTAGTTTAATTTACTATTTTAACAAAATTAAACTCGTTTGAGTATACTTACCTTAAAATAGTTTTAAAAAAAGTGATTTAAAATAAAGTAAATTGGTTAGAAGAGGTCTTAAGAAAAGTATTTAAGTATTTAAAATTAAAATTTTAGAACTGATTTATTTAGCATTTTGGTAATAATTTTATGACGAAAATATATATTTAAAACAACTTTTCTTAAAAGTAATTATTATTTACTTCTCTTAAATCTCAAATTTTTGAAAATTACTTCTTATAAATATTATCAAACACTGTTAAAAATATTTTAATTCATTTGTAAGTGCTTTTAATCAAAAGAAAAAAACAGTTTCAAACAGACTCGTCGATTTTTATATGCTCATTATCACTAGCATGACATACTAAATTGAGTAGTTAAATAAATGAAACTTCAAAATTTGAGTATTGAAATGTATTAAACTATAAAATTTAATTACTAAATTGAATCAACGACTAAAGTTTCGGTTCTAAACTGAAAGTTTAAAATAGGCAATAGTGTTATTTTAAAATTAACAATGAAAGTTTAAAATATCGAATAGTTATATTTTAAAATTAAAAATGAAAGTTTGGGTAACAATACAAACTTTACTTCAGCAAATCAAAATACCCAACATTGTATAAAATATATTTTTCACCAAAATAACATATATTTTAATAGTAAAAAAGGTTTTTTTTTTTTTTTAAGTATAATAGATGAAATTTATTTACTTTAGTTTAATTTTAATATGTTGAGTGATTATTGATTAATATTGACTAGTTCTGATCAGAATTAATTGATTGTTGATTGGCATCGACCACTAATCTACTTCATTTAGTTGAAAATATAGATAAAGTGAATTTTATCTGGTTAAATATAAATAAAATTTGCTATAATTTCACTAGATTATGTCTAGCTAGAGTGATATTTTTTTAGTTAGATATAGATAAAATCAATTTTATCTAACTTGAGCGCAAATAAACTTTTCCATCATCAGATATAAGTGTAGATAAAACTGTGGTGTATATATATATATATATATATTGATTTTGTCAATCGTGACATTTTTTTATATTAAAAAGTCTATTTTGTTCAGTCATATAAATATTATGTGGAAGGAGAGAGATTTATTGCAGTCTTGCAAGATAATCTCAATTAAAAGAACTACGGACTAAATATCTCAGCAACAACATCAATGTATGCAATAAACTTGGGATCTAATCGATGTGTTTTGGATAAGATATAAAATTGCCCTTTGGATAGAATGGGTACCGATACAAGTTTATACTTGGTCATATTCTACCCACACTTTATCTATATATAACAAAATCATATTCTTTCCACTTGACCACTTATATTCTTACTTCATTTGTTTATTAAATATTCAGAGATAAGTTTTTGTGCGTCATTTTGGTGAGACATTAAAATTGCATGCTACCAATAATTGATAAATTTATTATAAAAAAAATGATAAGTAGACAAAAATATGGGTAAAAAAAATTTAAAATTATATCATAATTTGATTAGTGACACATAACAAACCAAAAATGAGCATATGAATTTGAGTAAAAAATATTTAGGAAAATAATATTTATTTTAAAACGTGTAATCACAGCACCTTTTATGTACTGCTAGTAGATGCTTACTAAATTTTTTTTTTTTTTTGAAAAAACAACAAAAATAACACCCCTCAAAACTTGTAATAATACTACTAGCATCCATTGTGTTCAAACTTATATTTTCACAATTAAAAAAATGACTAATATGTCATTTTTCTTTAAACACTATTCAATTAAAATTAAACGATGATAATTTAGACACGTTTAATATTATTAGAATATTAATTTTATTATTATAAATTTTAAGTATTTTATTTTTGATGATTTTTAAATAAAAAAAAAAATTCCAAGCCCAAACAATCTTTATAAAATGCTGGGTAATTGAATGACATTAAAGTTAATATTTAGTCGATTAGATCCATTAAATTTTATTAAATTATTATTTTTATTATTATAAATTTTCAATGTTAATATGTAAGTGCTACTGATCTCTTCACCTAATTTTCTCATTTCTATCTCACCTAATATTCTCCTTATGCATCTTCTTGGATTTTTTTTTTTAATTATTATTTAGTGTCCTTTTTTTCCCTCACTACAGTGCTTTTTCTTTTCTTTTTTTTTTTTTTAAATGTCTAAAGTACTTCTTATGCTCGGGAGGAATAAAGGATTATTAAATGAATTGAATAAAAAAAGAGGAATAAAAAGGTATGGCAATCCAGTAAAGAGTATTCCCTAACAAGAGGAGACCCAAATGCATCAACTCAAATTCCCCACTCTTAATTATTGTTTAATAAAAGTATTACATTTATAATATAAAAGGAAAATGCATTTTCCAGAGCAACAAAAAGAAGAAAGAACAGCTGAGAACGTGTGCTTTTAATAGCATGTTTGGTGTACATATATTAATTATAATTATATTGAATTAAATTATATTAAATTATATTATAATTAATTTGTATAGTATTTAATAAAAAATTGTATAATATAATCGGATTAAATTGATTATATATATTTTATTAAAATAATTTATATTTAAAATAATTTTTTATTATAAAATTTATTTAAATTAATATTTAATTCATTTTTATATTTTTATTATATTCAAAAAAAATTATTATTAATTTGAGATAAAAGAAAAAATTAAAACATATAATTTTATAATTAAAAGTTCAGGCAGACTAAGTAGATTGTATAGTATGGTTTAGACCCACACTTTTTAATCGTATAAATTTTTTATATAATCGTATTATTTTAATACTATATGATACAGCATAATTTTATAACTAAATATATGACTATATATTAATTATATAATTAAAATATTTAATATAAAGTAATAAATAAAAGCTACCATTTCATTAAATAGTACTTTATTTATGAGAAAAGGGCGTTTTACCCCTCTTTTATTAATTATAATTAAAAAGAATATAAATTTATTAATTTTTTGGTGAGGTATTATAAAGTTAATAATTATTAAAAAAGTATTAAAAATATAAAGTTTTTAAAATTGTTATAAATTTACGTGTCATACAATAACTGATATCACATAGATAAAATTTTGATAATTTTAAAAGTGTTAAATTTTTAATAATATTTTTAATAATTATTAAATTTTTTATATTTCATGCAAATATTAATAAATTTTTATATTCATTAATTATAATTAATGAACTTTTAATACGTTTCGTTTTTTCTTAAAAATAAGGAAATTTCAAAAAGCTTTAATTATCCAGGTAATAGATTAGAAGCATTGATCTATTGTATGTGATTTGCGCAATAACTTATAAGCTTAATTCATCCTACTTAGTCCACCCAGGTGTGAGGGTGACAAAAATACAAAGACTACTCTGAGATCAACTGTCCGCATTAATAAGAGTAGGTGAACCGCTAACTTCTACGACATATTTAATTTACAGTAATTATTATTATAATAAAATTAATTTAAAATATTATTATATTTAATTTAACTATAATCTGTAATATAATATAAAAAAATTACAGTAATAGCAGTAATCTTCATTACGCATACAACTTTCTGTAATTCTCATTACATCTTCAATACTCTATAATTTCTCATAATTTGTATAATATTTTTTTTCTCATTCTATCTCTTTTAGTAATAAAAAAATTTATTTTTTAATTTTATTTTATTTATAATTTTATAATCTTTAATTTAATATTATTATTTATTTTGATTATATTGCTTAAACAAACATCGTAATACTAATACTGTTTTCTTTACATTCAATTTTATTATAATTATTATTTTTATTATTTTTACATTCAGTAGATTAAATATTACCTTAATGTTACAATTAATTCATGATATGAAAAAATGTTTAAAAAGAGAGTAATGTTAGAAAAGAGTATGATTTGAGAGTTATGTATTATAATAGTACTTAATTTAAATCGTCAAAATTAAGAAGGATAAATAAAAAATAAATTAAGCAATGAAATAAAAGATCATAATAGAGTAGTAATACGAAACACTACTCCAAAAACTGTGTTACATGTTTTTTTTTTTTTAAAAAGAAAAAAAAATTATTTATCATTATTAAATAAAATAATGATTATATATCACGTAATTATGTATAAAATAATGATTGATCATATATTATTAAATTTTTTATCATATGTATTACTTAATATATAATTTAATTAACCATAATTTTATACATGAGTGATCATTACTTATATCATCCTACTTACTACAAAGATTTAAAATGAGGTAGCCTATTTATAAATGCTAATATTAGGTGAAATATTAATGATCATATATTATTAAATTTTTTTATCATATTTATTACTTAATATATATTTTAATTAATCATAATTTTATAAGTGAGTGATCATTTTATTTGATAAAGTTTACCTAACATTACTTATTTCATTATACTTACTACAGAGATTTAAAATGAGGTAGCCTATTTATAAACGCTAATATTAGGTGAAATTTTAATTGTTCTTGTATTGTTATCTGATTTAGAAATTTTCTGAAAATGTCAAAAATTATACTACAGATTTATACTCATATTAAATTAAATTATATATGTCACATGACATTATTTCTTTTCTTGAAAATTGTGAATTTTAATTACAAGCAGTGGGCTAACAAAAAATTATTTATTACTTTCAAAATAAATGATAATATAACATTCTAACCTAATAAAATATAAGATTATTACAACTATTTTCTTAAAAAATACAACTATCTAATAGTTGATGAAACCATCAACTAATAAAATTATAAGGAAGTATACTTTAGAAACAATGAATAATACCTCGAGATGTAACTACAAATGAGCTTTTAAGTCTACTTGCTTCTAAGTGAATCACATTATTACTTGCTTCGAAAGCAATAAATAATTTCTCTTGCTTCTAAGTGGTACTTTAAAAATTAACTAGTTTTTCAAAAATAACAATTTATCTTATTTATTTGAAGTGATGCAATAGAAGTGAGGAGCATATTTTGTTCAATAAACCATGCATTCATTACTCAAAAGGAGCTATTATAAAGAGTCTAGTTAAAGTAAAAGACATGACTAATTATTGGAAGACCTAAACCAAAATGAGTATAAAGCTCCACCAAAGAATACTTAGCCAAACAGCTACTAGATTAGCTCTCCTAGCAACAAAAATAATGTGAAAAGAAGTCGTAACTTGCAAATAACGTAGTACTCTCAGGTGCAAAAAATCCCCCGAAATAGACTGCAATATAAGGACAACATTGAATGAGTACGTATATAGTACAACACGTCGGGCTTTCATCTGAAATGCTAATTTTGCCTCTTCCAGCAAAGTAAACAACTCAACAATAATAAGGCTCAAAACATGAAAAATTCTATACGTTTGCGTCGCAACAAAGCGACTCTCGTGATCCCAAACAACAATGCCCAATCTTGACACCCTAGACTCAGGATCTCAAGTAGTGTTTTTGTTTATCTTATACCACCCTATTGGTGGGGAGCTCTAACAAAGATACAAAAATGGCCAGAAATTATTTTAATTATTTTGATTTTAAATAGAATATCAAAAGTTATTCATACTTTTTAAAAATAAATAGAATAAAGTACGTGATTTTTAGTCCACAATTTTTTTTTTTTTATAATAGAAATTCTCATTAATCAAATTCACAAAGTATATCAAGTAGTAAATTCTTATTTGAGATACAAATCTAAACATTAACAAAGCACATCAAAACTAAAGTTAAAGCCCTAGGAGAAAAATGTGAACGAAGTCACTCATTGGTGGTAAATCCTAAGCTTTTAAGAGCTTACTCAAGCGACCAACCTCCATCATCAAAAGTAATGATTTATCAAGTAATTGCAAATAATTACACTTAAAACAACAAGACACATCTTTGATGCTAAACTTTAAAATATGACAACCCAAAAAATCCCTTTAAGACATTTTTAAAGATTTTTAGTCCACAACTTAAAAGCAAGACTAAAACAACAAATGCTACTTGGCAAAAACAAATATAACCAAGAGCCCTTTTTCCGCTTTTGTTTTTGATATCTACCTTTGCTTAATTTGCTAAGAAGGTTGAAATTGCTGTCAATTTCTGTACTTTAATTTGCAGAGTTGAAAAGGAGTACGATAAACTCAAAAGAGTATTATGTACTTGAGTAGATTTGAATGGCTCAAGTGAGTTCATACCAGGATTAAAACATCCATATTTAATTATTTATAAAATTATTCAAATTTCAATTTTGCAAAAAATATTCTAGAAATTTTGAAGATATTGATAATGACAGAAATTATGGTAAAACGTAAAAATTAATTAATTTTTCAAACAGATATTGAGGGAATTTTTATAGATTGATCTATATTCTCCATTCTCTGCTGATAATTTAATTTCTTTTTGAAGGAAACTTATATTTGTGTGATAAGAAAATGTCACCCCTAGGTGCCTATGTGCAAAAACCAAACAAGCCAACCAAAAAAAATCCTAAAATGTTTGTTGTATGGAATTTCTACAGTTGATTTTTTCTATTATTTAATAAAATTTATATAATATTTATAAAAAAATTTAGGGTTTTTTTCACATACTTTTTCTAAACATTTCTTTAATTCTGTACTCGTTTATCTCTATTTTTTTTTTTTAGAATGTGCGTCAATTTTCAACAAAAATTCTATAAGATTAATATTACTGAAACATTAGAGACATCAATGTCACATGTCGAAGGTCGGGGGTATTATATACACTACTAAAAAACGTTGGAGGTATAATTTATAATTAAATTACTTTATAGGCACTATTTTTAGATAATGATTAAACATTACTTTCCATGTTTTCTATAAGTTTTAATGTCATGAAAATAGACGGGTGGAAAAGGGAGTAAATAAAACAACGTTATGCAAACGTTGAATGGACATAATGGAGCTTATAAAGCACTAGATGACCCATCAAAAACGACAAGTGGATAGAAATACATAAACAAAAGTGAAAATAACAACAAGATATTCACCAAAAAGAGTTTTTGAAACGATTGTGTCGGATTATGATTATCAATTTCTTCTTACAGGTAAATTCCTGCAAAAATTATCAGATGGAGGTAAGAATGAAAACAATAAATAGAGAATAAAAAATAAGAATATGGATTCATATTTTAAATATAATGCGGGATAAGGATAGGGATGACATTCCACCACTTATTTCTTGAAATTATATAACTCATTTTAATAAATATATAAATTTATTTATTTTTTTAATTTTTTTTTATAAATTTAATTACATAAAACTCAAACTAATTCTAAATATTGCATTATATATATATATTTTATCTTTTATTCATGCTTTTTATTCTTTTAAAACATCAATAATATTTATAAAAAAAATTCTAAAATCATATAATTATTTTATAATTTATTATTATTACTTCAAATTAATTTATAACAAAATTTTATCAATATTACTTAGTATATAAAGATTATGTATTTATTTTATATTTTATTTTTCTTATTATCATATAATATTACTTTATTGACTATAAATTTTATTTTCCTACTCATCATAAAATATTTATTATTAAAAAGTTTTTTTATAATTTTTTTATATAAAAAATAAAAAATTACTAAAAAATTAAAAATAATAATTTTAATATTACTACTAAGAAATTAAAATTAATAATTATAATATTTTTATTTTTTATATAAAAATAAAAAATTACTAATAGATTTTGATAAGTTTTCGTAAAAATTTTAAATATAAATGAAAGATAAATTTAAAATCGTAAATAAAAAAATAGGAAAAAAGTCCCCAGCTCCATCCCACTCCATTGACAATACTACGCGGGACAATAGATCCCATCTTGAGGTAATGATCAATAGTAAGAGAAGCTTCCACATGATGCTGAAAGATCAATCCATTCCTTGAAGCCAAGATCGTCAGAAATTCACCCCTATTCTACCCATCAACAGACCAATTCCTTATAATTCTATTGCTATCAAGTAAAGCATATAAATTTTATTAATTTTTTAAAAAATACCACAAAAATTATGCATTAACTGAAATCACACATATGCTATGTATCAAGCATACCATCAAAATGATAGCATTTTCGAGTATACCAAAAAAAAAAAAAAAAAACCCCAACAGTATACATAATAAATTAATAAAAATAAGTCCACAAAACCATATTTCTAGCTCACCCTTCCCCACCACCCCCTATCATTACCTTTCTTGTTCTACATGAGCCTCAAACAGCCACCACTACCCACCATCCGTCGTCGTCATCATAACCCCTCCAACCAATTTTAATTGACTGTTCACTTTGATCTATAAGATTATTAATGGGGATCTAAGGCCTTCAAGATTTTGCAGGGATCTTATTACCCTTTTTTGTAATCACTTACAACATTTTCGTACAAAGACTGAAAACCCAGCAGGGCTGTTTGGGCTTCTAGTGATGGTGGTGGTGGTGGGATGGGTGGTTGGTGATTGGGTAGGGTGAATGGGGAATATGTTTTTGGGAATTACGACTTTTTTTCATTACCGCCTACAAATTTATTTAAGATTTAAGTATGATATATATATATATATATATATATATGGATCAGATGATTTTATTGAGAACAAAAAATGCTTCATTTTTATAATCACATGCTTGATACATAGTTGACACAATTCCATTTCATTTAATAAAGGATCTTTATAATATATATATTTTTAAGTAACAACAGTATTTATATGCTATTTGATTCAACCAAAAACATTAACAACCAAAACGCATTCCTTACAAATTAATCGCAAAAAGTAGATAACCTGCATGACCTGGTCTGCCTCCGAAAATTCTGTAAAACAGAGTGTAAAATATATGGTTTGTATATTTAAATGTATTGATTTGCATATAAAATACATGTATTTATATTAAAAAATAAAAAAATAATAATAATAATTTAATACAATTATCTCTATTATATTAGGCTTTGATTTACTTTCTATTTTTTTTAAACATTTATAACTTTTTCTAATTATCTCAACACTCTCCTTTAAGTTAGCATATAGATCTCACATATATTCAACTTATCTAAGAATTTTGAGAGTACCTAATTGGACACTCATTTGTTAAGAATATTAGCTAATTAATTTTTTGATCAAATCTTTAATAGTTCCACATATTTTCATCTAATTTCTCCTTAATAAAGAACTTATCTATCTTGAGATGTTTTATATGACAATGTTAAACTAGATTATGGGCTATATCACATACTACTTTGTTATCGCAAGTATAATTGAATTGGTTGCTTTGAGGAGTAGTTTAAGTCCTGTAAGAAAATTTTCAACCACAATACCTCATAAATTCCTAAAGTCTTTTACACTAGATCGTACAACAACATTTTGTTTCTTGCTTCTTCATGTAATTAAGTTCCCACCTACAAAGGTAAAGAATCCAGAAGTTGATCGTCTATCATCAACTACTCCAGTCCAATCAGCATCTATATAAACCTTAATATTTTGCTTATTTGTATTTTTAAAGAATAGAATTCCTATTTCTGAAAGCAGACTTTAAATACTCAAAATGCACATAACTGCATTCATATATTGCTCACCAGCATTATGCTTGAACTGACTAACAATGCTCAGAGCATAGGCTAGATTAGGTCTTGTTTGAACTAAGTACATCAATCTTCCAATAAGGCACTGGTATCTTCCTCTGTCCAGTAGTACCTGGTCTGTCTCAATACATGACTTTAGACCCTCTTCCAATGGAGTGTTAACTGATAAATATGCTGACATACCAGTTTTCATGCAGTAGATCTAAGGCATACTTTCTTTAAGATAGAAGATTCTATTACTTGATTGAGATACTTCAATTCCCAGAAAGTATTTTAAGGAGCCTAAGTCTTTCATTTCAAATTCTTTGAACAAGCACTTCTACAAAGCTCTCATTTCTTCTGAATCGTTGCCTGTGACAATCATGTGATTCACATATACAATAAGTACAATAATTTTTCCATGTTGCTTATTTAAAAATAATATGTGGTCTAAATTACTTTGTCTATAACCAAAGTTGTCATGGATTTAGTAAAATGTCCGAACCAAGCTCTAGGGGATTGTTTTAAAGCATATAATAATTTTTTTAACTTGCACACCTTTTAATTTTGTCTTTTTATTACCATGCACCCTGATGGAAGATCCATGTACACTTCTTCGGAATATTCGCCATGTAAGAATGCGTTCTTCATATCAAACTGTTGTAATAGCCAATCAAAATTTGTGGCTAAGGATAAGAAGACCCTAATTGTGTTGATTTTGGCTATAGGTATAAATGTTTCAATGTAGTCAATTCCATAAGTTTAAGTGTATCCTTTAGCCACCAATCTCGCCTTATAACGTTCGATCGTACCGTCAGCTTTGTACTTTACAATAAAGATCCATCGACAACTAACTAGTTTTTTTCCTGTTGGACGATCGACGAGCTCCCAAGTTTAGTTTTTTTGTAAGAAAGTCATCTCTTCATTCATTGCAAGTTTTCCATCTTAGATAAGTTAAGGCTTCATACACACAATTAGGTATAGATACAATAGATAATTAATTGATAAATGATTGATTTATTTTTGACAAGTGATGTGTAGAAATATGATGGTTCATGAGATATCTTATTTTACTAGACAATTGAGATTCATATGTAGGTTTTGGAATACCTCTAGTGAGACGTTGTGGTAACTGTATCCTGGATGACTCGGGCATTGTATAAAGAATATCCTCAAACAACTATTGGTTTGGTGTATCAATTTTGAGAGACTCAGGCTTGGTTTCAAAAGTTTCCTTGCTTTCTAGGTACTCATTCTCATTTAGTTCCAAGTTTTGACCACTACGTTCCAAATTACTTACATTTGGATTAGATACTTCCACCACTTTAAAGTTTTGACCACTAGGAACCAAATTATCAACACTTGGAGCAGATACTTTGACCACATCGTCCTCAAAGTTATATACAAGAATTTGAATTTCTGCAAAAAATTCTCCCTGAAAGTCAGACTTAGAGAAATAAATAGTATCTTCATGAAAAACAACATTCATAGTGATAAACATACGTTTAGCAAGGGGATGATAGCATCTATATTCTTTTTGATGAATGACATATTCGACAAAGACACATTTCAAGGCCCGAGGCAATTAACTTACTGTATTGGTGTTGGGGAAGATAAATATAGGCAACACATCCGAAGACATGAAGAGGTAAGTTTGGGATTGTTGAAAGCAATAATAGCTTCTGCAAGGGTTTGGAATGGTGTTTTGTAGTTGATAGAACGAGATGGAACACGATTGATATGATATGCAGTGGATAAAAGAGCTTCACCTAGTAGTACATTGGCATGATGAGCCTTAATTAGAGATGCGTAAACAACTTCCAATAAGTGTCTATTCTTGCGCTCAGCCACACTATTCTATTGAAGTGTATTTGGATAACTTGTTTGATGGACTAAGCCATGAGAGTCCAAAAATTTCCAAGTTTAGAACTATAGTATTTCCTACCATTATCACTGTGCAACACTTGAATTTAGGCATTATACTGTGTAAGAATGATGTTATAAAACTTTTGAAATAACAACATAAATTATGCATTGGACTTCATCAAACATAACTAAGTTATTCTAGTACAATAATCACCCTTAATGTGGTAACTTTTGGATGGTCCCCAACATCAAAGTGAAATTACCATAAAAAGAGTTGGGCTTTTTATAAGTTCACACACATCACATTTGAAAATTAAAATATCCAAATTCATAAATAAACTAGGAAACAATCTTTTTAAATAAACAAATGAGGTATGCCCCAAATGTCGATGTCGGAGCCAAATCTCGGATATCTTCTTTGATGGACTAGTGCTTTCTACTGCAAAAGTTTGTTATAACCTATTGGAAGTGTCTGACTCCAAGTCCAAATAATATACCTTCCCTCTCTTAACATCATAACCAATCGTTTATCGAGTTTGAATGTCCTTAAAGACACAATAATCAAGCCAAAAGATTACAATACAAGAAAAAATAGTAGTGATTTGAGAGATTGAACGAAAGTTATAATCTAAAGATGAAACAACTAACACATAATCAAGATATAAAGTATTAATAAGATGTGATGAACCGTCCTCAATAACCAATGTGATATTACCGTTAGCCGTAAAGATACAATTTTGAGATGATGGATTAAGGGTTGAGAGTTGTCTAATATCAAATATCATATGATCTGTAGCACAAGAATCAATTATCCATACACTATTCAAACTAGGTGTAGAAATGTTTAAGATCTTACCTCCATTGTTTGTAGTGGTTATCAATGCTGATGACGTAGGAATGTTATCGTCGCCCTTTGTTTGAGCAACTGCTACAGTAAATGGTCGCTTGGAATTTTAATGTCGTGTTTGGTCCCACCAATATACATATCAAATAAGTTCAAAGCAACAAATTTTTGAATGGCCTGTTTGATTGTAGTGAGTGCATTTTTTATGTAGGTTTGTCTGAACTGTTAGAATTCTTCAAATTGGTGGATTTGTGTCGGTCTTGTGACATCTAACTAGGTCGATGGCAGTAAATCATAATAGAAGCTTAAAGTATTTCAATGTCCTCATTCAAAGTTGCAAATCATATAGCCTCACTGCACAGTAAGGAATAATACTCTTCCAGACTAAATAGGGGTTCATGATGCAAAATTTCTTGCCAAAGTTTATCAAAATTCTTATCCAAACCAGTAAGAAATATGTGTACTCAGGTACGCTCAATGAACTGTCGATATGTTGTAACATCATAAGAATCCTTCATGACCACTTTATCTTCGTAATCCAGTTCACGAAATATTTTGTTTAACTCTCTATAGTATACAGAAAATGATTTGGCATTTTATTTGGTAGAAAAGGCTGATGCAAAAAGTAGACATGCATTTCATCATTACCATCATACAAAGTTTTAGAGAGAGTATTCTAGATTCACGCCAGGGGCGGATGTATGTATAAATCAGGGGGGGCACGTGCCCCACCTCAGTTAAAAAAAATATAATTTTACGTGTAAAATTTTATAAATTTTATAAATAATTGATCATGTTTAATACGTAGTGCCCCCTCTGAACTTTACTTTTAAGCACATATTTCAAATTAAAAATGTTTTATACTCAAATTTTATGTTTAAGTTCAAATTTTTTTAATTAAAATTAAATTAAATTATAAAAAAACCCACATTTTGATACTTTTTTGGTCAAAAAAATTATTTTTAATTTATTTAGCTCTAATATTTAATTTATTTTTTATATGAGATTTTTTTTTATAAATTTTATTATTTAATAGTGCCCCTCCTCACTTCCAATCCTAAATCCGCCACTGATTCACGCGTAGTAGATATACGGAGATATCGCTTCATAATGTCAGGAGACATGGACATTAGAAGCCAGCACTTCACCTTGATTTTCAACATACCACTTATTATATCCCATGTCTGTACAGCAGTAGAGTAGAGTTGCCTATGATGTATAAAATTTTCTCTTGTTCAACGACATGCATATCCATTAATTGAGACCATACAGCGTAATTTATTTCGGTAAGAAGAATATATGCATTAAACGGACCCTCACACCGAACAAAAACTGGAACATATTTGATTTCTAAGGATTTAATTTGATAACTCATTTTGGTGTTTTTTCCTTTCTTTCTTTCTTTTAAGTAGTAAACAAATTTAGAAATGTAAATGGGGGTCATTACCTATCGCGTGTCCCGTACAGGCAGCTAGGTGTGCGAGCAGCTGCGACGACAATGGCAGGTGTGCTAGCAGTCGCGACGATAGGTGTGCGAGCAGCTGCGACAATGGCAGGTGTACGAGGGGCGAACGACAATGGCGTATGGCTTTGGATCACGCTTGGACTAATAGGTTGTCGGTGGGTTGCAACAAACTTCGTGTCTTTTTGGGAACGAATGGTGATGACAACGCAGCGGCATCGAACGAGCAGTGATGGCAGTGGATGGACAAATGATGGGTCTGGGTTTTCACGATCCAATTTTTCAATTTGGATTTCTGGGTATAGGTATGAGATTTCTGGATTTGAATTTAAAGGGAGTAGAATGAGGATTATCCTATTTGTTGGGTGTTGTCTGTTGGAATCTGTTTGTTGGGTGTTTAAATCTGTTTGATGGGTTTCTGGTTTTGATTTACTGATTGTGTTTTTGGGTATTTTTTTTGACCGATTGTATTTCTGAATTTTAATAAGTTTATGAGTGGATAAATTTTTATTTTATAGAATCGTGCAAGCTTTAATACCATGTAAAACATAGTGTAAAATATATAATTTGTATAATTGAATGTATTAACTTGTACAGAATATAAGTACTATACTAAAAAAAAAAAAAAACACTAATTTATTAAAATTATCTCTACCAGACACTAATTTACTTTCTTATTCTTTCCTAAACATTTATAATTTTCTTAAAGAAAAGAACAAATCTTACCTTATAATGCGAATTCCAAAGATCAATTCAAACAGTTCTATAGTTATCATTTGGAGTTACAAACCTAAGTTAAAATATAAAATTGAGACGTAATTGAATATTTTTATCACTAATTGAAAGATTTTATCAAATAATACAAATAATAAAAAATATTCATTTTTAGTGAAGTATAAAAAAATTATTATCATATACAATTAATTACAAAACTATACAAATATTAAAAAATTATAAGGTTAACTACTTTATTGATCCTTAATCTTTACCAAATGATAGACTTTGGTGCAACTTTTTTTTTCCATACAAAATGGTTCCTAATATTTTAGAATTTAACATTTTTAGTTAAATTTCATACAAAATGGTTCATTTTATGAAATTAGATTAAAAGTGTAAAATTTTAAAAAATTATGGACTATTTTGTATGAAAAAATGTTAAAAATTAAAGTCTGTTATTATATAAAAATTTGAAACCAAACAGAATATTTAATTCAAATATATATTATAGTGTTAGATAATGATTAAAATTATATTTTTATTAAATATATAAATATAATTTGAATAAATAAATAAAAAAAAAACTTGTAAATAATTTTAAAAGTTAAAAGAGGAATAAATAAAGTTATTATGAAACTTGTTATAAAGTAATATATAAGAAATTTGGTGAAATAAAATTAAAATTTATTTTGAAAGGTATAAAAAATGATATTAAATAACATATTAGTAATTTTTTTTGGAGGAAAAACAATGAAGTAAAATAAAAAAAATTAAAATTTTCTAAATATCTATTTTTAAATATATATATATATATATATATATATATATATATATGAGATAAAATTTGAAAGTTAAAATAGCTATTTTTAGGAATAAATATGAGTTCTTATTTTTAACATCACAATTAATTTATAAAAAAAATGTAGATAATACAAAAGAATAACCAAAGATAAAAAATAATTTTACAAAATTTATTACTTAAAATTTTTAAATTTATCAAAGAGTAACATTTATTTATCAATTTGCTAATAACATGTAAAATAACATTAAATTAAATAAATATATTTTTTAATTTCAATATCTTTTAAATTTTTTTATAATGTTATATATTTAAAAATATATATAATAGATATTGATAAAAATTTAGAACCTATATTGCACGGTCTCTCATTTATTTAAAGGACAAGTCACCTATAATTGAAAAAAAGATTAATATAAAGAATATTTATAAAAAATAATAAAAATGATAAAAATAGCACGTAAATATTAACTTGTTATAGTATAATTTTTAATCTAATATCATTTTTTTCTTTTCTCACTTTGTGATATCGTTTTGTGCTAATCATTTTAAAATTTTTACCCTAGAGCATTTTTTTGCTTTATAACTCAGATAAGTTTATATTCCAGATTTTTTCGTAGCTTCATAATCTTGTGTGATCTCTTGTCCTTTCCTCTACCAGTCCTGACTTCGTCGCCAGCAACAAGTCCGTTTACGTTGAGACCCAACAAGTCTCTCTACTTTTTTTCTCTAAAACTTTTATAGTTGTCGAAGAAATTGAGGCCAAGCTTCGTCTAGCCAATTCTTTTTCATATGCCACTCAATTTTCTTACTCACTCTGTTAGTTTGTCGAAAAAATGGTATTATCTTCATTTTTTTTTTTTTACTTTTTTGGTTTTGTTGAGTTGATCTTTTGAAAATTGAATTGAATATAAATTCAAATAGCTAGAGTTATGGATATAAGAACCTCCAATTCACCAGGTAATGTTAATTGGAAAGTTCAAGTTACAGAAATTTAGAGTTTAAATTTTTAAATAAACTTGATGGCACAATTTTTCATAAATTTCTCATATGAATCAAAGCTTGAGAATTTGGACAGTATATTATCGATACTTTTTTTTTTTTTAATAATATGTAATATGTTACATTTTTTTTTACCGTTGAAAATTTGAGATGTTGATATAATATGTTACTTATATTTCTATATGTAACATGTTATACATACATCTATCGATGTATGTAACATATTATATATACTTTTGTTATTGTCTATAATATGTAATATGTTATATATTCTTTTGTCATTATATGTAACATATTATATATTCGTTTGTTGCTATATGTTATATGTAAATGTTATAAACCACTCCGATACCGCTCAGGTGAGAGTTATCGGAGCTCCTGTATGATCGTCGATAGAGTCGTTAGAAATTCGAATGAAGTCGTCGATAGAGTTACATGAGCTCGAATGAGCTCACTGAAGCTCCGATGAGGTTGAAGCGTTTATAGATGAAGTGTAAAGTGTATTTTGGTAAAATACATTATTTTTATGTATATGAAATTGTGAGTTTTGAAGGTTCAATTCCTAATTTGAAAAAATTATAATATTTGTTTAAAAACAAGTTATTTAAGTCAAACACTCAAATAGTATATTTAGGAAATAAATAAATAAATATATTTTAAAAAAATAAAGTTATTACTTTACCTATAATATGTCTTTACTAATTAGAGTTGTAATCGAGTCACTTCACTAATTTTAATTAATTTAAGAATATTTTAAGTAAAGTAATAATTTTATTTTTTAAAATATATATTTTATATTTTTTAAATATGTTATTTTTATCATTTTTATTGTTAAATATAAATACTATTCTTTTATTCACCCGTAGTCTGGTACTCATATAATTTTCCTTCGTTCTAAAATGAGAAATAAAAAAATTACGAAATTAACCATCATCATTTGAAAAATTAAACAACAGATAATCACGATGTGAAGGGAGAGACATAAGAGTGGACTTTGAAGGTAAGGGAGTACAAGAATTGGAAAGCCCATCGCAGAGATCACTGAGCTCATTGGCTATGTTGAAGAGACCTTAGTGTCGCTTGGGCCAGAGCCCATGTTTACTTTCTATAAAGCGGCCTGTACTCTGAAACTTGGGCTGAATCACATACTTAAAAAGATAGCCCATTAAAAGGAGTAACTCGAACAAAAATCATTTTTAAAGCCATACACATCCCTTTTGTTATAAAACTATAAATAAAACAATAAAAAATAGAGTTAGTAAAATAGAATAAACAACACTTGTTATTTATTGAGTATTAAATACAATTCGATAATAAATAAGGTTTTTAAAGTACAAGCTAATAATAATAATAATTTCAAGTGTTGAAAAAAAAAAAAAAACTAAATAAGTATTTAAAGTTATGTATATTGTGATAAAATTAACAAAAATAAGTAACCAAGATTTGGATATATAATTAAGATTTGATATCTATAATATCATTACATTTTTTCTACGGTTGACAAACATTTTTAGTTAAAATCTTTGTTAGAAAAATTCATTATTATAAAATATGAAAAAAAAAAAAAAAAAAAAACAGTACATCATCTCATCTCATGTAATACACTAAAACTGTCTGTCTCATTAAAATATTTCCAAGGACACCCAATTGGACATAACATTGACGAAGGAAAAAGGGTACGGTGTGTAAATAAAAGATATTATATAGATGATATTTGTATTTAATAATTAAAATGATAAAAATAGTAAGTTTAAAAAATATAAAATATATTTAAAAAAATTATTGTTTTATCGAGAATATTTGTTTATTAATTAAGGTTAGTGCAGTGACTCAATTACAGCATTAATTAATGAAACGATATTTTAAATAAAATAATAATTTTATTTTTTTAAAATATGTATTTTTTATTTTATAAATGTATTAATTTTGTCATTTATATTACTTTTTTTTTTTTATAAATAATTCATATATCAATGTTTCGCTCGTATGTAGATGGATACTCTCCTACTCGTCATAGCAACAAAAACTTTGAAACATTTATGAGTCCACATATTAACTTTTAAGGATTGGATCACGTACTTTAATTTATTATATAATTTTTTACATTTTTTTATTTAAGGGTTTAAATTTAAGAAAATATTTTTTTCTTTTTTATTTATTTTAAATCTTAATCGTTAAAATATGAAATTATAAAAAATTGTGTAATAAATTAGGTCACTGATTTAACCATTAATTTTTAGGTGACGTTTGGTTTGCTAAATATAAAAGTAATAAAAATTGTAATCGTAATGAAATTGAATGTAAATAAAATAGTATTACTATTACAATATTTATTTAAACAGTATAATCAAATAAATAATAATATTAAAGTGAAGATTATAAAATTATAAATGAAGCAAAATTAAAAAATAAATTTTTTTATTACTAAAAGAGATAAAATGAACAAAAAAAATTATAAATGATTATACAAATTGTGAGCAAAATAGAGAGGGCTGAAAGAGTAATGAAAATTACAGAGAACTGCAGGCATAATGAGGATTACAGAGGGCTTCAGGCGTAATGAAGATTACTGCTATTACTATAATCTTTTTATATTCCATTACAGAGATATAGTTAAATCAAACATAATAATATCCTCAATAATTTTTATTATGATTACTGTCAACTAAACATGCCCAATATACCAACCTCTGGAACTTCAAAAAGAAACTAATGTATCGAAGAACTTCATGAGTTGTTGCTTAATCCTACATATATTGTATTGTTTCTCTAAATTTCATGACCACAAATTTACACCAGCAACAAAACGTCGCTTATCTAGAAAGTATGTATTATTTTTTAAGGATTTTAAGGTCATGTATTCAAAATTTGTCTAGAGCAACCACATTTATCCATAAAAATATTTCAAAATTTTCTAATGCATGAATAAAAGAATATTCTCTTCAAGTTAAATATTTTGTCTTTAAAATATATTTAAACATAATTTCTTTCACACACATAAAATACTTACATAATAACATAATATATTTCTTCAGTAGATATTTTATACGCTGTGAAATGATTTTTGGTTCTTCTTGTTATTATAAATAGGACGTTTAATTGTATGTGATAAACTTCCTTAATATATTTTAACCCCTTTTAGAAAAAAAAAATATTTATTTATCTTATAACATAAATGAACATATATTTTTTAATGTTAAAATAAAATAAATATATTTTTTCTATTAAAAATGATTAAAAATAAAACAACTTAAATAACTAAATCATTTAATACTAAAAAATAAATATCATCACATAACAAAAATGATATATATTTTAAAATCAGGTACCAAGGAATCTTTAAAAGTACTTAATTTTCATTACTTATATTATGACAAAGTATTAACTCTTTTATGTAAATGATGTGAAATTATTCATCGTAATAAAGGCGAGTTATAATTTAGTACTATATAGTAATGAAATTTAATATTATTATAAATATTTTTAAAAAAATACAAATATGTAATAAATAATAGAGAAAAAAAATTAATATAAATAGTAAAATATACTTTAAGAATAATAAATAATACCTCGATAAATAATATTGTCCCAATTTTCAAATGATTTGTTGCACTAATATTCTTTACATATGTTATGAAAGTTTATTATCATTTATTATTATTTATTGTATTGTCATAAAGGACTAATTTAGTTTCAAACATTCAGCTAATCTGATAATCAATTTATTTGTTTAGCGCATTAAATATGGTATGGTTTATTAAAAAAAAAATTATGTCATTTTCCTTATTAACTCATTAATATTCTTCTTCATGGGAGAAAACTATTTAAAATATCAAAGGAATCAATGG
This sequence comes from Elaeagnus macrophylla, assembly GCA_029378325.1. Classification (NCBI taxonomy): domain Eukaryota; kingdom Viridiplantae; phylum Streptophyta; class Magnoliopsida; order Rosales; family Elaeagnaceae; genus Elaeagnus; species Elaeagnus macrophylla. The sequence continues at coordinate 9,759,685 of CM055649.1, read as the reverse complement.
CTTCTCCACGTTTATTGCAATATCAATCCTCCAAGAAAATTGAAATAATATCAACAAAAGCAAAAATGATATGCTTGACCTTTTATTAGTTTTAACACTATACTGAATTTTTGTAAAGAGTTGATAAAATAAATAAATAAATAACTACAATAATTAATTTTTATTTAATATATCTTATTACTATTTTTTTTTTCCATATATTATGTTTCATTTTAGATGATTTTATCCTCAAATTTTTACTTTAATTACAAAATTATCATTATTATTGATTTTATCTATTTAATAATAATGATTACACTATCTTATTATAAAAATAAAATCATAAAAATCTTATTTATGATTTATTTTTTCTTACAAAAAGTCCTACATAACCTAAAATACATAATTATACATTTAAATTAATCTTTTGTTTTTTATTTTCTTTAAAATAATTGGTTAAAAAATTTTCATTTTCATTTTAGACAATTTTGACTCCAAATTTTTCTTTAATTACAAAATTATCATTATTATTTATTTTTTATATTTAATGATAATAATTAAATTTTATTATTTTTATTTTTCTTATAAAATAATAGGTTAAAAAAATGATGCAAACAAATAAAAGAAGGAAAAGATAAAAAACAAAATTATAATATTTTTATTTATAGTTTAATTTATGTATTAAAAATTCTAGATAAACTAAAATAAATATTTATTTTCAAATACCACTGCACTATTTGTCTATTTTGGCCTTAGGTACGGGCGCAAAATATTGCTCCAGTTTTTGTTTAAGAGCAATTTTGAGCCTATTTTTCTTTTGAGAAAACAGGCACAAAAAGAAAAGGCCTAATAGTCCAGTAATGTAATAGTGAAAATAATGACAATATTATAATTACAAAAAAATTTAATAAAATTATTTAAATTTAATTACAAAAATTATTACTATTATTAATTTATTTATTTATTTAATCATAATGATTACAAATGTAGAAATGAGGATAACTTAGTCTTTTATTAGGTGTTATTGTTTCAATGGTGGTAAGGATAGCATATTAAAGACCCATTAGTATAATTATATATATATATTTATTATTTAATGTTTTTAATTACCTTGTTGAGTTTTGAGAATTATGAATAAAATTTGAAAATAAATTATTTTATTTTTATCCTCTAAACACCTTTTTTTTTTTCTTCTTCTTCTTCTTTCTTTCTTCTAAATCAATTATTTGCTTCCATTTTTAAATTTTTTATACATCAGTTGATATCAACGTCATGACCAGACTGAGTCATGTAGGCTTGCGTTCGTACGAGAACATATGACTTTCTAAGTGGGGATTGTAAGTGTTCTTGTACATGTTCTACAATAGTTAAGAATTTAAGTGATAATGTGCTTATAAGGGGTAAATATTCTCTAGATAGTAGTATGACGTGTTTTGAGATTATCCTAAAAACAAAGCCATGATGGCCAGCTGAACTGGTGAGTTATGAACGTAAGCCTGCTGAATTCACAGTTATGATCTAAAGGAAACAATCTCGTGTCATGTGGGGTAGATCTTATCCCACTATAAGCAAAGAAATTGACCATCCTACATCAAATTGATATCAAAGCATTGTTATGATTTTCTTTCCTAAGAAAATCGATCATGTTCTTATTTCATCTTTTTTTTTAATTTCTATCTCGATCCAATTTATAATCTATCTTTTCAAACCTAATTTCTTTCAGATCCCAATTTCTACCTTAAATTTTTTTTTTCTATTCTTACTATTTCTAATTAAAAAAATAGAAAAATCCAATTTTCCCAACCCATCCACACCAGCAAAATCCATCCACTACTCTGCCACCACGTCTTACAGGCTACTCAATATTTCCAACCTTCACAGAATTGCGCTACTTCCACCATATCCACCGTCAACCGAGGCAAACTTATGAAGAGGTTGGGGGTTTCTGCCTTTTTTTTTTTATAATGTAAAATTATCATTTTATCCCCACTAACTTAATATAACTTGACCTTCCATTTTTTTAAGTTCGTGTCTTCGGTCTTCCATCGCGTTCTCACGGTCGCCAGGTTTGTGTCTCAATTTGCCCAGCCCCCAGGGCCAGTCGCGAGCTGCTTTTTGGTGCCCAGCTCGCCACCCCCGCAAGTAGGGGTGTCAATCGTGTCGTGTTGGTCGTGTTCGTGTCGTGTTTGTTCGTGTTCGTGTCGTGTTTGTTCGTGTTTTTCGTGTCGTGTTTTCGTGTTAGTTGACACATTAAAAAATTTACTTGAATTTTTTTTGTGTTATTTATTTATAATAGTAAGAAATAACAAAATCTTTAAGAACAAAAAAAAATTATTGATCAATTCTTATTAAAAAAATTTCGTGTCGTGTCGTGTTCGGATCGTGCTATCGTGTCGTGTCAGAAATTGCCACCCCTACCCGCAAGTCACAGCTCCATGCAGTGCATGCACCGAAGCAGCAAGCTCCTCTACTAGCCTTTAACGCCTTTAACTCCAGCCTTCAATCATTGTCCGTTCAACGCCTCCACTCCAGGCTCCAGCCATCAACTTGCCACCGCCCACCAGCAACATTGCAAGGTCAACAGCTAGTCAGACGTCAAGTCAACCATGAGCCTTTGCCTTTGCCTTTGCCACCGGTAAGTGTAACTTATAATTTATGAAATTTATAATTTTTCTCCTGATTAATATGCTTAATATTAATAATATTATTGTATTAATAATGTGCATGTTATATATGAGCTGATTGGCTGAAATAATTTTTATTTAATTATATATTTATATGTTAATAATATATTGTGATACAACTGGACTGATTTATAAAATTATAAATTTAGAATTTTTGTTATTATATTGTAGTAATAATCAATTAATTAAGTTAATAAAATAAAAAATAAGTGTAAGTGTATATATAAATAATATAATGACATAAATTTAATATTTGAAAGAGTGAATATTTTTTTTAATATTTAGATATTTATTTTAATGCACATTGATAAACTAAAAATTAAACAATACTTCAATATTTATAAATTTTTAATAGGTGATAAGTTATAATGGAATATGAACGTGAAAGCTTAAAGTCGATCAAAACTTTTCATTCGTTTTGTAGTTATATATTTACATGTTAATAATATATTTTTATGTTAATATTATTTTTTTATTAGTTAATATGATATTTTTAAAATTTATTATAATTTTATTTATTTTTTATTCATATTAATATATTATGAAAAAAGTTAGCCCTCTCAAATATTATTTCCTGCCTCCCCTGGCCATCAACCTCCCCAGTTTAGCGAATCACCCACCTAGTTCTGCGAGTCAAACTACATCGTCGTTCTCCTAAAACCCCTTGGGCACCTTTTGGCAACCCCCAAGCAGCACCTCCGCTCCGACCACCAGCCCACCCACGAGAACAGCCACCAGCAAACAATTCGTCGAACCCATACCACCGCGTCATCAACAGAAACCATCGCGACCAAACACCCACAGCCTTCACCACAGCGTCGTGAGTTCACCAATAGCCACCAGAGCCCATTGCACCACCTAAGTCATCTCCAAGCTTTCGCCGCTGCTACTTCGCCTCCTAAACTCACCTGTCCACTTACGCACCGCAACCTCCTTAATACCTAGCCTCCTTCATTACATATCAACCCAACCCTTTGAAGTTATTGGGAAATATTTTTGGGTTTATATATTGGGTATTTGTATTTGTTGAGAACACAAGCAAGTCAGCTTGAGACTAACAACGCACCACCCTGTTTTTGGAGTACTAGAGAATTGCTAATTTATATTGTCTAAGAAGTCTTGTTGCATTAGTTGGGTTACTGGTGGTACATATTTATTAATCTTTTGGATTGTTCTTATTCAAAGTCAGCGTGGGATTAGATGCAATTCTTGGTGTTGTGGAATTAGAGAATCAACCGGCAATCAATGGAGCTAATTTGGAAGGATAAATTTTCTTCACATTGGTTTGATATATCTCTAATCCTTTTAACTTGATTTGTATTTGCATTATTCATCTTTTGGGTTGTTATTATTCAAAGTCAGCGTGGAATTAGATGCAATTCTTGGTGTTGTGGACTTAGAGAATCAACCGGCAATCAATGGAGCTAATTTTGAAGGATAAATTTACCACATATTGGTTTGATATATCTCTAATCCTTTTGACTTAATTTCTATTTGTATTATTATATTTTGTTAGTTAATTTAGTGAAAAATGCATTAGAATAAAACCTATTTTCAAAATGTAGTATATTGATTATTATTGTTCACTTAAAAAAAAACCTCATGTTCCTAAATTTTGTGGAAGTAAAGCACTAATAATGGTCTATTACATTGACTAAAATAGGTTAAAATTACTTTGATTATTAGGATACTTTTGATGACCTTCAATATGTGTTTATGACAATGAATATTATAGAGTAAGTTTGGATTATCAACCAATGAGATATTAAACTAACATAAAATCTATATTGTTGCAAAAATATGGTCCTTCTAAATATTACTCATGCACATAAACTTTTAACTCTTCCAAACTCATTTTCTAAAGTGTGCCGAATTGTTATCCTATGTCTAATAAGAAAATAGAGTTAATACCCAAGTGTTTTGATGAGTGCCAACTAACACCTATTTATACTTCTACCTAGAGGTGGTAATTTATATCATAGCTCGATCGATCGAATCAAACCTAAATTGAAAACTCGAATCGAATTAAATTTGTGCTTGTTTAGGCTAAGTTCAAATAACTCGAAAAAAATTGAGCTGGGTTAGGGTTAGTATATTAGCTCGAAATTATGTTAAAATTAAAATAATCTTTAATCTTTTTCAGTACTTCTCTTTTATGATATATTAGTTATTTTTCTTCTATTTTTTTAAAAATAAGCTGATATTGAATAAATAATTGTAATTTATTCATTTTGTCACATTGTTATGTTATATTCTTTTTTGTTAATACATTTAGCATTTAAATATACCAAACTCTTTAAACAAAAAATAATATTCAACTTTAATTTTAATTAGTATTATAAAATTTTTATATTAAAATATATTAGGTATTAACTTTTGAAGTAAAACTTCAAACCTTTTACGAGTCTGTGTTGTGTTATTCACTTTTTAACTAGTTTATTGTCCTAATAATTATGTATTATGTAATAGTCAAAGTTCAATTCTTGTGTATAAAAAAAATTATATTCTCGTGTGACATTTTAAGTTACTTGAACTCTTCAATTTTTGATAAGTATCTCTGTTTAATTTACTAATCTCTATTTATTTTGTTTAGTGGGTGTAACAAATTTTATTGGGACTTGAGCTCTTTATTATAAATGTGAGTTTTTGGATATGACGACATCTAACTTTTGCATAAGTAGAATTTGATAGGCGTTTATCTCTTGCCTAATTAATTTAGAAATTGACTTCTTACTTTAATAATTAGTTTTTCTCTTATATTGATCTTTTCTTTTTTGATTATTTTATATATATAATATTCCTTGAGATTTAATCATTAAACATGTTTTTTTAATAAAAATAAGTTAAATTAACTAAAAAAAATGTAAAATTAACAATTCAGTCTATTTTGGACCAGCTCGTTTGTGTTTCATTTGAGTTCAGGCTTATCTTTACTAACTCGAATTAAATTTGAATTGAACTAGGATTTAACCAATTTAGACTTGATTAATTTTGGGCCAACTCAAACTAGCTATCTCGCACAAATTGTCATTCATACTTTTACCCCAAAATCCCAAACAACCACCCTATTACCAAAAAAGTTGCAAATACACACTACTTTCATGACTACATTCATCATCAAACAAAATGTGTGTGATATGATCATGAATTTTGCTTCCAATATCAATATAATTTCTCCTCGTATTTTAAAAGTCTTGAGTCTAGAAACCAAAATACATCCTAACCCTTATATTTCTAGATGGATTAAGAAAAAAAATGACACTAAGGTTATTGAAATTTCTAAAGTTTCGTTGTCCATTGAAAACATTACAAAAATGAATTGTTGTGTGATGTGGTCGATGTGAATGCTTGTTATGCCCTTCTTGAAAAATCTTAGCAAAACTAAGTGAAAACAATTCACAGAGAAAAGAAAAATAACTACATATTCCCTTGAAATTGTAAAAATATATTATTAATTCCTTCTAAGGAAAAATCAAATTTTATTAACTTCTTCTATTAAGAAAGAATCATTGATAGTGCTTTGTCCACTTAGACCACCCAAACTCCTTCAACTTTAGAGGGTATTCTATGTCTTCCATCAACACCAAAAGCCAATTGTTGTGGAAAAAGGTATACTTAGTTCACCTTCAAAATTAATTCTTCTTACTATACCATGTATAAGTATACTTGGTCATTTTTCAAAGAAGGAAATCTTAAAAAAAGTCATATTTTTACCTATTTTACCTAAATAAACTCCTTGTGTTCCATTGGAACCACAATCCCCCAACAAACATATATTTGTAATTACAGAGAACCAACACATCCTAAGGCATGTACTCTAGTTCATATTATTAGTTCTAAGCTTGATTTTTCTAATAGCCTTTGTCCTTCATTTTCAAAATCCAATGTTTAGCTTAATCCAACCTTTATTGCCCCATTCAATTGTTCAAATCCATACTTATTAGAATGTTCTATTCATATAATTATGCATTTATATTTCAAATAAGATTGATCAGTAACTAATTAAGGTTCAAAGTCTTGTTTGTTTTTATTTATTAGTGCTACAGGTTTGGGTTATTCTTGTTGTTTCACATACACATTCTGAGGAAGTTGAAATAATTTTATTTTAGTTGTTACTTTATGGTTTTACAAACTCGTCGGAGTTGAGTAATTTTCAAGTGGGAGAGAATAATGTAAGAGAAGGTTAATTTAGTATTTTATTAGTTATTATTATTTTAATTATCGTAAAGCTAGCATATTAAAAACTCATTAGTATAGTGATATATAAATTTCTTATTTCATGTTTTTAATTATCTTGTTAAATTTTGAGAATTATGATTGAAATTTGAGAACAAATTGTTTTCTCTTTTTCATCTAAACCCTTTTCTTCTTCTTTCTTTCTTTTAATTCATTTCTTTGCTTTCATTTCGAAATCTTCCTACATCAATTACATTATATTATAATTTTATTTCTTTCTTTATTATTATAAGAGTTCTTTTTCATATTACATAAACATTAATTACTTTAAAATTAAAACTTTCAATTTTTATATTTGTGATGCAAATTTTTTCTGCTCTAAATATTTTTTATTTTTTGATGTCCAGTTATTTTAATAATTATTTTTAGTTTTTTAAGTTTAAGTGTCTCAAATTAAGTTTTGATGTTATTGTACCTCACAATGAGATTTTTTTTATAATTAAATAGTTATTAAATTTTTAATGCTTTATTTATTAAACAAATTATTAAATGCATATTTTAATATTATACAAAAATATAATAAAAAATTAAAATTAAAAATAAAATATAACACGTTTAAGAACGTACATTTGATCAATCTTTCTATATTTTTGAATATTTTTTTGTAAAATTAAAGAAAAACTCAACATCTATTTATTTATCGTATCTAGGGGTGGCAATTCGTGCTCGCTAGACTAGTTAGGCTGGTCAAAATTTAATTCGTGTCAACTGCTAACTCTAACTTAAACCAAAAAAATTCGTGCTAATATTTGAATCAAATTTAATGCATTCTAATAACATTAAATATATAAATAAAAATTTTGTTACAAGTTTTTACAAAATTAAAAATTAAAAGTTTCAAAATCATAGTTATATTATAAAATAATTCAATAAATTACTACCTAAAATTAAAGTAAATTTTAGACTTAAATTTCATATAATTATGATTAATGATAACATAATATATTTACATATTATTTAGTAAGAAAAATATATTAAATTTTTTATAACATGAATTAAGATATTCAATTTATAAAAAATTAATAGTAATAATATATAATAATTATAATTATTTTTTATTTTCGTGTTATCGTACTAATCCTAACTCAATCTTATTTTTTTTCGTGTTATTCAGACTAGCCTAAATTAAATTTTAATTTTATTCAATTTAGATAATTGTGCTGAGCATAAATTGCATTGTATCCTTATGCAAATGATGAATCTCTCGCACTTTGGAGCCCTCCGTATTTGTCTCTATCAGCTAAGGTGTAAAGCAAATATAAATTGCAAAATTTTAGTCAATTTGTAATCTGATTCAATCCGTATAGATATTATATATTTTATAATCTACAACCTATCTACAAGTTATAGTTATCCGGATCAATCCAATCTATTGTATATGTGGATTAATTCGGATCAATATACACAATTGGATAAATGATATTTTTCATAGCCATATAAAAAAAATTAACAAAAAATTATGCAATCTACAAACCTACAGTACTCAAAATTTAAAACTATAATATGCTATCTTTCTCCAAAAAAAAAAATTGTCAATTTATTTTGGAAAAGAACAAATAACTTTTGCAAAGAAAAAATAGTAATGAAAGAGAAAAAAAAAATCCATTGACCAATTCAATTTAAGAGGTTAAAAAGAAAAGAAAAGAAAAGAAAAAAGTAAAGTTGTTTAATTATTATGTGGGTGGTATGGAGTAACTTTTAATTGTGTGTGGTAAAATTATTTAAATTATTAAAAAAAAAAAAAATACTCAGAATCTATAGACAAATATAAAAAGATGTACATATTGGATTTGATTAATTCAGAATTTAAGGATGATAATCTGTTATTTGATCTATACCTTGCAGATATTGAAAACTTGTACACCCCTGTACTCCAAGCTGACTTATTATAATTGTAAATTACTAATCTATTGAGTAATACAATTAGGAGTTTTTTCCGATTGCTATGAATAATATGATATAATCTTTGGGGGGGGGGGGGGGAATATATGGGCGCGAATTTTTAACCATTTCATAAATATCTACCTGTAGCTACGTTGATCTATAAATATAGTCTACAGCACTAGTTTAACCATCATCATGTTTAGCACATGAAAGTGCTAAGTAAGATAAGCACATCCCTTGCAAAGTTGAATTAGACTTGAAGTAAAAGTCCCCGACATTGTTTGAATTAATAATAGGGTAGCATAGCACTCCTAGCAATTGGTCGTTTACATATACTTGTTATAAAATATGTATACACGTATGTTTATAGAAGGGATGGAGATTAACTGTGTTGTACTATTTTATATGCTATATATATGTGTACGAAATATTTACATTTTATGCAATAAATGTTCATTTTTTTAGCTTTTTTTGTCCATATATTTTTTATCGTGTATTAATAATACATATAATATAATAATATAGTATATCAAAAATTACATAAGAGAATTGGAGAAGAGGAGTTAGAAATATAGATTTTGTGTCCATACATACATAAGAAACAAAATTATTCACAAGAAAAAAAGCGAGAGAAAGTGATTGATAGTATACTCTGCTTTCCCTTTTTGAAATATTAATAGAATATTGTACTATATAATCATATGTCGTCTGGGTAATCATTTAAGCGTTTTGATGTATTTAATATTTGATAATATTAAGAAATTGAGGAGAATTCATCGTCTATGAGTAAAAGTAATGGTGTTAATTAATTTGAAAAAAAAATAAAAATAATTAATAGTTGGGCGAGTGATTCAACCATATATAAGAGTTATTATTTATTTATTTATTCAAAAATTATTTATTTTTTGGTATCTTAATTTTTACCAATTTTACATGCTAGTTTTTTTTTTTTTTTTACGTAAAATATGGTAATCTATACCTAAAGAAATGATTCAAAGAGCACCGCTGTTCACTTAAGGTGAGCACCACTACAGTGATAAATTTGTCTTATTTTAAAAAACGAACATAAATGTATATAAAATAATAATAAATTCTATACCTATATAATAATAAAATCTAAACTATAAAATATTAAAACTAAGCCTTAAACCTTAAAATTAACTTATTTTAAACAAGTGGTTATTTTATCTCTAAGGTGATCAATAGTGTTCACTTAATCATTTTTGCCTATGTTTGAATTATGCTTTATAGTTTTTATATAAAATTATTTCTATATTTTAATATATTGACATCAGTTATCTTTTTAAAATTATTTTCTACATATTATTTGAGTTTTATAATTAATTTAGAAGTATAAAAAAATTAATTTTATATCTATTTTAAATATAATATTGAAGTTAATTAAAAAGAAAAATTAAAATAAGTAAAACCATATATATGTAAGATATGTACTTTTTAATTAGTCAAATTTAAAGGGTTAATTGTACTTTCAAAATTTAACCATTTAGTAAAATATTTAAAAAGTTAAAAATCATATTCAACAAAATAAATTAGAACAAAATCAAGAATGGACAAAATTTTGACACTACTTATATCGAAAATTTTAGAATTCATTGGTCAATAACTCTCCCAAAAGTTTAAGCTATTAGGCGAAAGACCAATATTATTTTCATACATCTATTACTATCTCATAAGTGCTAGCTCTAAGGGTTGGCACGATTCAATTTTAGTCATTTTTGCCTGAAATATTAATTGAACCTACCTATATCGGTTTGTTAAATTAAGAACCCAAATCAATCAATAAAATATCTATTTGAGAACATTAGACCAACTTATTTAAATCAAATGATAGGTTTTGTTCGTGATTTTGGCCTACTTATTTTTAAAGTGAATTAAAATTATTTTAATTTTATATTAATTTTAAATTAATAAATAAGATTTTATGTTTAACCAATAAATTAATTCAAAAGGTTGTACATTATCATTTAAATTAGAAATGTGCATCAATTTTTAAGTAGAGAAGAACTTTTAAAAATGAATAAATTATTGAGAATTCGAAAAAAAAATGTATATAAATTTGATTTTTTATTAGTTATAGTAAATATTCAGAAAATTTTTCTTCACATTTTCAATTGATATAAAAGTCTAAAACTATCATAAACATATATAATGTATATACTGTAAATGTCTAAAAAATATTTGAATATGAATATGAATATTTATTATATATAGGTAGGATGAGTTAAGTGTCGATTTTTCAAACTTTAAAACTTTAACTGATAAAACACAAGTTGAATTTTTCCATAATTTTCAAAATTGAAACTAGCCATTTTAAACCTATAAAACATAAAATTTGATTCGGCCTTGCTCGACTTGGTTTAACTTGATTTATCGGTTATTATGTTCATCCTTATTTAGCTCCATGTACCATATAAATTTAATATTTGCAATTAAATAATTAAATTCATTGGGCTATACAAGACTTTAATTTTAATATCATGTTAGAATATGTTGGAAAGTTAACTTTCCAAAAAGCGTAAATTGTTAGAGGAATAACACCAATACTTTTATAAACTTATCATTTGCCTACAAATATAGGCTATATGTATTATGTAGGTTAAATACTTACATGTCTTGGATATAAGATCTGATCCGATCCGATGGTCGGATTGAAACATCTTAATCTGTATTTGATTCGATAATATTTCAAATTTGATCATATCTGATCTGTAATTTATTCGGATTGGATCCGATCAATCTGATCAATAAACTTAATTAACTCTATTTTAATATTTTTGAATAAAAAACTAAATTTTCTATGTAACATAAACATATTTAAGCTAAAATAAACATTAAAAAATTAAAATACCAAATAGAAATGTTGAAGTACAATTGAAAATGTTCAAACATACATAAAACAAAATTATACAATATTCATTTAAATAAAATTAACAATTCATTCAAATAATAAACAAAAGCATAGTTCACTGTTTTGTTTGTATTATTTTTGTTATAAAAAAATATTTTAAAATTTTTAATTTTATTATTGTATTTGAATATAATGTGGTGTATAATATAAATAAAAGTGATAAATAAAAATATGACATATATATAAATTTAAAATATATTTATTTTTTTCGGTCGGATTGGATGGAATCGGATGATAAATAGTGAAATTTGTTATCCGATCCGAATCGAATAGATTGAAAAAATTTCAATCCAATCCGATCCGATCCGATCATCGGATTGAAACCGTTTAAAAATTAACAGATTTGATCGGATTGATAGGTTGATCAAATTTTTTGAACACCCCTACTAATCACTCATTAATAAATATGTATCATTTAGTGATCTTATAGATTTAAATAAATTATAATTAATAGTCAAATATACATCTACATCAATAGTATTGGTACCTAATAGGTTTTTTTTTTTCCTTCCGGGCGTTATATATAGTATATGTATTGTCTACTGTATGTTTTATAATCGATATTATTTTCAAGTTATAATTTTTAAACTCAAGATTTCAAATATTTGTTTAAAATCATGACGTTAGAATTGAATTATACTTTTACACATTTTTTATGGTTTTTAAAACTTAAAAAAATATATATATATATATATATATTCTAAGTTCATTTTTTCATTTATTAGTTGATTTTACTTCTTTTTTGCTGTGACTTAAGATTAAATAAAATAAGAACATATAACTTTTTATGAAATGAATTTTGTTTTTTTGTTTTTTTCAAATGAATTAAAAAAAAACTAATTTTAAATAAAAGAAAATAAAACTTAAAAATAAAATTATTACAAAAACAAGCTCTTTAATATTATTTATTTTTTGTTATTTTATAGTCAATGAATCATTGGAGTTAATTAGTTCAATCAACTTTTAGCCAAGGGAACCTTTGAGATTACCTTTCTCGGTAAAACTTAGCCATTTACTGTTGGTAAGATTAGAGACAGAAAGAAAAAAAGGTGAGGTCAACTTGAAGCGGCCTTGCACTGGGCTCGAGAGTTAGTGACAGAAGGCGACACAATTATTCGTTCCGCTTTATACCTTTCTAAACCCTTTTGTTCTTCTTAGTTCCTAGAAGAAGTAGAAGGGAAAAAAAACCCTTTTGCATGTTCTACACACTATTATTTTATTTTAATTAATCTCCCACCGTATATTCCTCACTATTTCAGACAAATACGAGTCCTGAATTGTGCACTCATATTATGATTTTCAAAATACTTTTTTACCAGAATTTGTGAGTGTGTGATATGACAAACTTATTTAACATTTTATTAGTACGTGTTTTAATTAATATTTTTAATTTTATATTTAATAAATAATTAATACGTTACGTAATAAAAAAAATTGCAAGTCTATTTATTATTAAAAATATATATTTATTTCCTCTATTATTGAAAAAAATTATATAAGTCCCTTTACTTTTTGAAAATGTTAATCAAGTCAAAAATGACTACTTGTATTTTTACTAGGGAAAATGGTTTTTTTTAAAATAGCTCCTTGAAATTAAAAAAAATTAAAATAGTTGTTCAACTCTCAAATTATTCATCACATCGACCCACTGGTACAAATGTCTCTATTTCACACCGCTAGTGTGCATACCCTCCCAAGTCGCCAATTATTCGAGCCCCAAGTATTCCCACTACCTAAAATTATTAGAATCATCAAAAAACTTGAAATTGTTATCGAGAAAGAGATGATGATTTCTGCAAAATAGATGACAACAATACTTAGCCTTGACTAATCGACAACTTGGGAGGCTACACTTATCAGTGGTGTGAAATAAGAATGTCAATATTAGCAATAGACGAGATAATCAATTTGAAATTTTTTTATTTTTAAAATAGTCGATGACTTATAGTAGAGATGCTAATGCCTAGGGTTGGATGATGGAGGAATTTTGGTTCAGACGGTAGGAATGTTGCTAGGTATGGTAATCAAAGAAGACGGTGTTGAGCTAATAATGGAGGCAAAAGGGTATGGTTGTTTTAATTTTTTAATAAAACTTCTAACAATTACTTTTTATAATGACTATTTTATTCTTATTAAAAAAGTCTATGTAGTTATTTTTAACTTGTATAGCCTTTAAAAAAAAAAATAAAGTTTTGTGACCATTTATAATAATAAAGATATTAAAATGTATATTTTTAATAACAAATGAACCTATAGTATGCAATTTTTTTTCTTAGGCCATAATATGTATATATTAATATTCTATGATTTTAGTTGCATTATAAATATAAGTTTAATATTTTGTACGATGCAATGAAGTTGAATTTTTAAATAATAGAAATAGTTGCATTAAAATTTGCAATATTTTTCCACAAAAATCACATTAAATATGGTTTAGAGTTAACGAAATTTACGAACAAATAATGCATAATTTTCAAAGCTCAGACACCAAGTGTACGAATAGCTAAAGGTAACAAAATCTACACTGAATCCCACCAAAATGATAGAATGTTTATAAATATCTATATATATATCGGTCATTATTCCAAAAATATTAGTAATAAACATGATATAATATGAGTAGCATTATTTTTAGAGCACAAAATTAATAATATTTTTATTTTTAAGAATATTAAATTATGAGACAAAATTACTTAAAATAATATTTTTTTAAACTTATAATAATAAAAATACATTATTTTTTTGAATTAAGAGATATATAAATTAATGTTATAAATATTATTTTTATGGTTATAAATTTTAGTTAGTATTGTATAGGTTATTTTTTAATTATAAATTACTAAAATATTATCATTTTTTACTTTAACTCTCTATAATATTTAAAAATAGAAAAAATTGTTATGGAGGTTCTCAGATTAGATCATATGTGTTATTTGATCTTTTAAATTATAAGTTGTGTCATTTGGTCTCTTAATTTAAAAAAATGAGCTAATTAAAGACAAAATATATAATTTTAATAATTTTTTAATTAAAATATTATTTTTTTTAGAAGGTCATGTAATAAAAAATTATATTATTTTAATATTTTTGTTATTAAAATATTAATTTAAAAGATAGTATTTTAATTAAAAAATTATTAAAATTATATATATTTTTTCTTAATTCGCTATTTTTTTTAATTAAAAAATCAAATAATATCATTTATAATTTAAAATATCAAATAATACAAATATAATTTAAGCACCTCTACATCTCAGTTTCTTAAAAATATTATTGATACTTCGTTCAAAAACTTTTTGAATTTGAATTAATGTTGAATATATATTCTAACCAGGTGCTCTCTGCCAAGCTTTAATAAGATACGAGTTTAAAAACAATTAGTGGGGGGGCTAAGAATGATAATGATGAACTGACTCTATGAATGCCAAAAGTTCAATTTGGCTTCTAGTACTGATCTGCCATGATTTCTGCAGAAAAACCACCAAATAGTATGATTAATCACACAATATTATATTATTTCTGTCAAGAAACAAATGGCATAATTTAATTTCCTGCCTCGGGACCCTAATATATTATTATTTATCAGAAGATTAGAAATATTAATAATTAAATGATATTATTAACAATTATAATTTTTGATAAATATGCCAAGAATCCTATAATTTTCCCACACAAAATTTCCCTCTAATTATAGTTCTAAAAAATATTTCATTTGAATATTGAACAGTTTGTGTAAATTAAGAAATTAAAGTACATTAATTTAAATAATAAAATTACAATGTACTTTTGATAAAACTTATTAGATTATTTAGGTATCCATCCTATTTTATAAGGTTTTATTCATAAATATCCCTTTTTATATGTTTCCATAAATATTAAATACTCATTTACTAATTTTAAACATTTGTTTATTTTCTCTGCAAGCAATTGTGAGGCCTTAAGACTTGTTCAGGACTCTTTTATATAATGTTATACTTAATAATTCTATAGCAATTAAATTTTAATTATATTATATTTAGATTATAAATACTATATCATTGAATAAAAAAACAAGCATGTACACATATATTTATTTTTATTCAGAGTAATTTAACTATAATATTTTTATATTAAAAAAAATTGTAAGATTAATTAATTTTGTTTACTTTTTTCAACTATGACAAACCACATTTTACTAACTCATGTAGTCGTAGAAATTAATTATTTTAAGTTTTGAACATTTTATTTTAAACACATGTTCGTTTGTTCTCCAATTTCGAAGACAATTATTTTCAATTATGGGCAGCGCTGAGATTTAAGATAAAATATGAAATTTATTTACCTAAAATATTTTTAATATTAAAATAATATAAATATATGAAATTTACTCTCATTTTTTAACAATTTACTTAGACATATAGAATGTATACCAACCAAGTAACCAAGTATATATTTTTCTTTGTAATCCTTAATTGAAGTCATTTTATCAAACAATACAAATAACAAGTATACATCATTAGTCAAATATTAAAATTAAGTAAAAAGCTTGTATACTTAACATACAAAATTAGACAAATATTAAAAGATAAAAATTTGCAATGTTAAATAAGGATTGATATTATTTATAATTTTCAAATATAAAAGATAAAATAAAATATTAATAAATAATTATTTTTTTGTCAAATATTAATCTTCAATTAAAGATGTACATAAAAAATATATATATATGAATAAGTACAAATATTTGGTTGAACTTTATTATATAGTAATATGATGAGTAAACTCTATAAAAGTTACATTTTGCTTTGAACCTTATAATAATAAGATTTCCTTTGACCACATATTAATAATTATTTTGTGAAATCTTTGATGTAAATTGATAAAAATAAAATTGTATGCATATTTATTTAAAAATAAAAAATAATATATGCAAGATAAGATCTGAAAGTTAAAATAAATATTTTTAATAATAAATACGATTTTTTATTTTTTACCATTTCAATTAAGTAACGAAAAGGAAAAAGAATATTAAAGAATAACTAAAAAAATTTCCCCAAATGTAGCTTAAATAAATAAATAAATAAAGGCTTAATTATTTCATTCGACTCTAAACTTTAACTAAATTTATACTTAAATTCTCAACTTTTTAAAATTTACAATTTTGTTCCCAAACTTTTGAAAATTTCACACGAGGTCCCTAAATTTTTAAATTTTATAATTTAGTTCCTAAATTTTTAAAAATTTACATATAGATCATATCTTGGTATTAAAATATGTGTTTTTAAATCAATATTTTAAGATCTATATGTAAATTTTTTAAAATTTGATAACTAAATTATAAATTTAAAAAAATTTGGAAACTAAATTATAGAATTTAAAATCTTAAAAACTTAAGTTAGTTATTAATGATATAAATTAGCCTTAAGAAAATTTAGAGTTTACGTCGCATGGATTATATAATATTTATTTTTTAATTAATAAATAACATATAAAATCAAATTGGTTTAAGTATATAATATATATTTTTTAAAATTTACCTAGTTAAGTCCCATTCAATTAAAAGATAAGCCGCCCAGAATACAAGTTGGCGATAACATGAGTAATGGATGGTATTAAGTAAAAATGTAAAAATAAAATTGAAAAGTGTTACAAGTACCTTAAAAAAAAAAAAAACACAAAGTGTTAGGAGTATTACTAGGAATAAAAAAATATAAAAATAAAATAAAAAGCTTAATTAATCTATTAATTTTTACACTTTCAAATTTTATAATTTAATTTTCAATTTTTTAAAATTTTACACATAAATTCCTAAATTTTTAAATTATACAATTTATTTTCTAAACTTTAAAATTCTACACATATATTTTTAAACTTTTAAATTATAAAAATTAGTCTTAAATTTTTATAAATTCATATAGTTCTATCTTGAGTACTAAAATATATGTTTTTAAATTAAAATTTTAAAATTATATGTAAATTTTTAAAAATTTGGGATTAATTTGTAAGATTTAAAAATTTAAAGATTTATGTATAAAATTTTAAAAATTTAAGAATTAAATTTAAAAATATATAAAAATTTAGTTGAAATTTGTGTTTAGTAAATAAAAAAAACCAGTTATTCTTCGTGCTTGACTAATTAAAAAATTGTTTACGATCAAAATATAGCCAAGGGAGATTACATAAAACGAAATCAACGAACTTTTTGGTTTATGCAGCGTAGCATAGGCCCAGGCAGAGTCAGTCAGGGAGCAATTGTACGGCGGGTCAAGGCGTACTGGTTGAATAATTAATAATTTGAGAATTCTAATCCAATAATTAGCGGACACTAATTTCAAAAACAAAAAGATTTCACTTTCACGTGATCGTTTTAATAAAGAAAGGTACAGTTCCTCTTTTAATGTAACTAGACTAATAACAATTATAGGTCCTCTAAAACCTACTTTACCGTCCTATTTTTCATTAAAAATATATCAATTTACAACAATTTTTTTTTTAAATTTTTAAATAATTTTAATATATGATAAAAAAATAAAAGAATTATATACTAATATTAATATATTTTTTTTATTAAAATAATAGTAAATTGTATAAGAGGTCTCTTCTTTTAGAAAATGCGAGCCAATAATAACAGGGTTTGCTAATTGAGTGAGGTCTACTAACTAGATCCATTGGTGGTCCCTAATTAAACCATGAGGTCTCAATCACATCATTTTTATTTTATTTTATAATTATAATTATTTACTATTATTTAAATTTAATTTAGTTATTTTATTTTTCTTCTTCAAGGCACGCTGCTTAACTGCTTATTTAGAATATTTGATCCTTTTTTCTCCAGATTTTTTTGAATACTAGGTTTGGGGATAGCACCTAATTCATTTTTGAAAGTGACTAGTATATTTAGATAAATATTTAATTAAAAAAATATACAATTGACACAAATATAAATTCTTTTATATCACATACATTCTTTTAGGGTTCAAATTTAAATATGTGCGTATGTTACTTATGTCTATAATTTTTTGAAAGTTATAAAAAAAAAGACACTACTAATAAAATTAAATCACGAAAAAACTATTAACTTAAATTATAATATTTTAAGAGAAGAGATAATAATTTGTGATGGAAAATTAGCCACTAAATTAAATAATATATATGTATCAATTTTTTTTTTTTGTATTTTGTATTTTGAATATTACATTTAAAAAAATTAATTTGACAGTAACATAAAAATTAGCATTTTATAATGTAATTAAATTATAACTAATAATGAAGTATTTGAACTCAGCAAATTTAGTGTACTATTAGTACTTATATATCCAATTTTATATTAAAAATTTATTTATAATTTAAATAATATATACAAAAAAATTAATTTAATTTTTTGAAGTTTTTTTTTTTTTTTTTTTGTATTGGTAACAATTTACATAAATAAAAACTTATTTAAATAATCTGTAATTAAAACAAAATTATTTTAGAATAATTTGTTTCATACATGAATTAATATATTTCAAAAACAAAACACATAATCATAATCTATAATATAGCAAAATTAAATTTATTATAGAAACATTGTTACTGTAAAAAAAAAAAAAAGTAAAAACAAAAAAATGTAAGAAAGTAAAATAAAAAAGTGACAGCATTTTAGTCCACAAATGATAAGAATTTGTTCAAATTTATTGTCTTAAGTGAAAAAAAAATTACAAATAAAAAATAAAAAAAAATTACGAAAGAAAATGTAAAGTAGCTATAATTGATATATTGTTATATCTTAAATATGAAAATGTGGATCAATTGTCATGTGGCTTAGTTTCAACGAATTTTAAATTTATATGAATAAGATGTTAAAAAAAAAAAAAAACAAACAAAACAAAAAGAAAAAGAAAAAGGAAAAAATTGGGCTATAATTAAGGCCCTTTTATTATATTGAGAAAAATTGTCGATGGATCCAATTATTAGGTAACAGGATATTTGAACAGGAAAAATATCTTTTAGCAATTTTTATAATTACATTGTAAATATATATATATGCAGATTTTATGGCCACTCTTTTTTATACAAATAATTAAATAAATTAATAACTTTTAAATTAAGTTTTAATTTATGGCTTAAATTTCTCTTATTTTAATTTTTTTTTTTTTGCGCAACTCTTGTTTTAATATTTGAAGCTATAATATATATATATATATATATATATATATAATTGTTCACCTTTTCTTTGTAAAGTTTTCATGAAAAATAAGTTTCACAGATTATATTTTTCAAAAAAAGTTTCCCAACTAATTAGGTTTGAGTTAGGTTTGTAAGAAACTAATTTTGATAGAATCTTATTATAAATTAGTTCAAAATAATACGAACAAACTATAAAATACATAATTTTAGGTTTTAAGAATTTAAAAACTTGTTTGACAACAATTTTAATTTTTAATTTTTTTCAAATGGTTTTTCAATCATGTATGTTTGAAAATGATTTTTTATTTTAATTTTTATATTTTTAAGGAATATGGGTAATTAATAAATCTTTAAAAAAATTGAATCAAATTTGTGATTTCTAATTTTTTATTTTTATTTTGACCAAACATTATTTTAGAGAGTAAATCACATTTTATAACTTTTATATGTATAAATATTGAAATAAAATTATTAAAAAATTAAATTTATTAATAAAAAAATAATCAAATTTTTTTTTTATTTTAAAGTTCTTTGAAAAAAAATAAAAAATAGAAAGTGTACCAAACAACTTGGAAGTAATTTATGATTTTTTTTTATAAATCACTAAATATAAATTTTATCATACACATTAATGATTATTTTTATAAAAAAATTATAAAACACAAAATTAGTTATTTATTGATAGATCATAAATCAGAATCACTATCAAATATAGCCTAAGTAAAAAGTTTAAATAATTGTTATAAAAAGAAAAGTTATAAATTTTTTTTTAAAAGAAAAGCATAATTTAATTAAGATTAGTTTGAGTTTTAAATATTAAAGTTTCAAATATAACTAAATCATTAAAAGGTTTCAAAAATATAAATAAATTATTATATTTATTAAAATGTGTATATAGTTTTGGAAATAAGGTAAAAATTGCAATCCACGACCTTATCTCGTCTTATATTATAAAAATATTGATTTTTCATTTCTAATTATGTAATCAACATCCTTGTTCTAACATAAAAATTCTGTAGAGATTTACTCTCTAAAAAAAATGAAATTTTTTTTTTTTGACAACCTTAGTTCGAGTGCTTTTAAGACTTGTAATCTTGTATATAAGCTTACGCATATATTTCCCATTAATTATGATATAAATATGTAGGTTATGATAAGCTAACAAACCCAATACTAGCTTCTCAGTAAGTTTAAGTTCGATAGTGTGTGATCCGAGTAAGATAATCGCGAATGTTCTTACTGCTATGAGGAAATGATTTTTGTAATTTGATTCCTTTTATGGGGAGGGGAATCTTAGGACTGGCTGGGTGAATATGAGATAGAATTACAATTTTTATGTACCAATTTTATTTTAATGTGTCAACGCATGGGCTACTAATGATCACCAAAGATTGAGACAAAGGTAGTTAGAAAATTAGACAAAGTAAGTGTGAATAACAAAATTTAAATTACTTACTTACTTATTTGTTTTTTTTTTGATAAAAAAAAAAACTTCTTGCGATTTAAGAAGGATAGGACTATTGCCACACACCATTACACTACTGAGAATCATAGCCATTTGATGCTCAAACCTGGGCCAAACATACCCGCATAAGCCCAATTAAAGACTGTAGTAAAGCTCAACATCGAAGCTCATGCTCCGAACTTCGAATCCATGTGTTTCGTTTAAGATAATATAATCTTAATAGTAACATTTAAGATAATATACTAAAAATAGAATTATGAATTTGGTCATGCATTCAAACATAAAAATAGCAAGTTGGTTTTTACAATACATTTAAACAAGATTAATAGCTAAAATAGTATTATAATTTTTAAAAATATATGATTTAATAATTAAATGATTGACTTGACCAAAAATGGTACACTAATTGTTGAAGTCGATTTCTGTTCAATCGCATTTTTAGCACGTCAGAGGGAGGAGTTTGAAAAGATTTGAGCTGTTAGCTTATTCATACATTTTCATATTATGAGGACCTATATATAGGTTATTGGTGGATGACATTTTCAAAAATAATTTATATTAATTAATATTTAAATTATTATTATCTAATTTAAATATTTGTAATTAGTATAAATTATTTAATTAAAAATTAATTTAATTGTATGTTAATCGTACTATTTGACTTTTTAGAATTTACGTAGATTAATCAAATGAGACACAATTATCTTATTAATTTTCTAATCAACATTGACTATAATAAAAATAAAAAAAAAATGTGTTTAACACATATTTTATTTTTTTTTAGGATTATTTTGATATTTTAAAATTTTAAATTAAAAAAAATAGAAAACTCATTAAACTAGAAAAAAAAAAAAACCCTCCCCCCCCCCCCAACTAATTGTTGTTGCTTCTTGTTTTTTCAATCCAAATTTTCATTATAGTCAAAATTACTTCTAAAAAAATACATGTGCTAGGCTGACGGTCTAAATATGAAATTTTGGTCTTATTTAAAATTTTCATGATATTAATATCCTTATTTTACTTAAATAAAATATTACTATATTAAAAATTACCTTTAATAAAGTTAGTGTTTTTATTATTGACTATACCCCATTTGAATCACTTTCACTTACACAATAAATTATTCAAAAAATTGATGTATGCAGATAATATATTGAATAATCAAAATTAAAAGTCCCGTTTATTTTATAAATACCATTATGCTTTTTTTTTTTTTTTTTTTTTTGAGGTGATTGTAAAAGAAGTGATATGAAAAAAAGTGGTTTAAAGAAAAATATTAAATTTTTTTATATGAAATTACTAAAAGTGGTTTAAAGTGACATTTTGATTATTAATTTAGGAGAAGATATGCATCATAAGATCCATTTGGAAAGGCTTTTTTTTTTTTTTTTTGCTTGAATGGATTAAGCCATATTTAACGATATTTGATAATCTTTATAAAAAGTACTTTCAAAAGTTTGATAAATATTATTTATGATTTTAAGATAAGTAAGTAATACTTACTTATAAGAGAAGTAGTTTTGAATACATGTTTTTATCTTAAAATTATTACTAATGTTTTCATTAAAACTACTTGTAACATTTTTATCCAAATACTTAAATATTTTTCTTAAAATTATTTCATTTTAAATTACTTCTTTTAAAATCACTTTTAAAATAAATACATACAAAGAGGCCCTTAAACTACTTCTCTAAAAAGTAAAAATTACATATTTTTTTTAAAAATATAAATAATGATTCCCAAAAAATAGTTTCTCATATTATCAAAACACTTTTAAAAAATACATTAAATTATTTACATAATTAAAAAGAGAAGCAA
This sequence comes from Elaeagnus macrophylla, assembly GCA_029378325.1. Classification (NCBI taxonomy): domain Eukaryota; kingdom Viridiplantae; phylum Streptophyta; class Magnoliopsida; order Rosales; family Elaeagnaceae; genus Elaeagnus; species Elaeagnus macrophylla. Next base: position 9,736,541 of record CM055649.1, on the reverse strand, counting down.
TTCCAGCCTATGACACTAAAGTTGGTTATAAATTAAGTAGTATTGGTGATGAATAGTATTATTTTTTGGGGGTCATACACAGCTCTCCAAGGTGGAATCGAAAATGACACTCGTTTTTTTCATTCATTTTAATTAATATTTATATTAAAAGTATTAATAATAATTAACATTTAAAATATTATTAAATAATTTTTATATACAATTATAATTTTTTTACACATTTAAATTTATAATCATATGCATATTATTCAGTTACTAAAAGCTATATACTGTCGGTGATGAATATTATTAATCAAATAAATAATATCAGTAAGGACTAAAGTGTAGTTACCTCTGTCATGAATTTAAGTTAGGAAACCATCAAATATCATTCCTCTTCCGCCGAAAAGACAGCGGTCAAAGATTATTTTGTATAGTCATTGGGGGTAGACTATTCAGAACGTTCCATAATAGTAATTCAGTAGACTATACGATCTATACTCATAGGACTTGGGAGCAAAATAATTACTTTTGGGGTAATTATTCCCAAAACAAAATTGTAACATTTCTTTCACTTTGTACATCGTATTACAATTTTTAAAAGAGTTACAAGGTTTAAATTGGACAAAGACAAACAGAAATAAACAGGCAGAGGTCCTAATTTCATCCTCTAATAATTCTAGCAGCACTTGAAGCTCAGTCTTTTGTAAGCTATCATAAAACGACAAAGTTTTTGCATCCAATTAAGAAAACAGAAAATGATCAAATCAATTGTTAATCTCCTTATAGAAGGCTATATGTTTATTGTTAACACTTGGCAATAAATTTAATCTTTTAGTTAGAAATGTTAAGTATACGTAAATTTGTATACACGTTAATTATGTTATGACGTGTCTAAATTATTTTAATTATTCATATTTTAAGAAAATTTGTTGTGTTATATTATAATTAATGTAATTGTAAATATATATAAATAGGCATAGGATTTGGAACTCATGTTTTTACCTAATTTTTTACATCTTATTAATTCAAGGGTTGAGATTTAGTAGAATAAATTTATATCCCTTATCCGTTATGCAAATACGTACGTATTTAGTATTTTTTACAAGTGAGTTTGAAGTAACAGTTGCATTACTAGTACTTTTTTCTTCAAGTTTATTATCAATACAAATAACATGACAAAATTTTGTTACTGATAACTATAACTTATATTAATTGATCACATTTTGACACATTTTTTTGAGATACATGATAATATTTATAATTTTTATTATTTCGAGTACAACCAATTAAAAGGAAAGAAAAATATCTTCTCCTTTTTTTTTTTTAACAATTGAAATTGAAATGTTTAGACTTGAGAATTAACTCAAATATCATCCACTAAATATGCTAACTATTATGCTAGAAAGCCAGTGAGGGAGCAAGGTGAAGGAAGTGATGTTGGCCGTGGCTAGTGGTAACAACTCATGCAAAAAGAGTAACTCTATATCACCACTGGCAGCTAAATTAGTTAGGTGAATGTGCATTTGATTATTGATTAAATTTAGATATTGATAATAATAAAATTAATTTTTATTATTGTCACAATAAAAATAATATATAAATTTACTATTTTATTTTTATAATTAATTATATATTAATGACACTTATATTTGTAAATTTATTATTAATAAAAATAATTATGATAATAATAACTTTAGTGGTAATAATGCTGTCACTCTTAAATTTCACTAAATACAAACACAAATATAAAAGTTTTATTTTTATGAAAAAAAATATTTATTTTTCTTACAATTTAAATAAATAAATCTATTTTTAATTTTAAAAATAAATAAATATATGTTTTTTTAATTATAAATGAATTGGAGGGATAAATTTTCCACCAAATTGTTATCACCGTCAATTAATTATGTAAACATTTTTTCAAACAAGAGTCACAATTTTCAAAAAAAAAAAAAAAAAAGGGTCAAATCACAAGCAAAAAAACATTTGGATCACCTAATATTTGCTACCTTCCTGCCTAATACTCTCCAAATTCAAGTCAACACGTCATTATTAGGAGGAACATGGGTTTTTGATATTCCATTTGATCAATTAATCCATTCAATTTCACAAAACAAGCTTGATTTTGCTGGCTTATTCACCAACAGTCTGTCACATGATCTCTACTCTACAGCATCCAATCAAACCCTACAGCTCCTTCCTCAACATCAAAAGTTGTTGACCTCTCATTGAACCATCCAATTTTCTCATTTTCTATAAATTATCCTTTTCAACAGTTCTTTTGTCAATCATAAAATGATTACGACAAGAATTTTTAGTGGAATACGAGGCATTATTTAATAAACAAGTGTAGTTGTACGTATAATTAATTATAATTTACCTCTTAAGGTAATTTGATATAAAATTAGTAATATATAATTATGAAGTGATTTATTAATAAATGATTAACTAATTTATGTTCATATACATTAATTTATGCGCGTTTAAAAGCATTTTTGATATATTTTTTTATTTCTCAATATAAGTCTTTTGCTATTTTAGAAATGCCTAAGCTAAAGGGAATTTAGAATCAAATTTTAAGGACAATTAATGTTCGAATAAGTCGATCTACCTCAAGTAGAGGGAATGTGGTCTATGCATTGTTACTTGTTTGGTCCAGGAAAACCAAACAATAATTTCATAAATTAAACAAATATTTTTTATTACTCTTTAGTCCTTTCAGGATAGTGAGATTTTGAGAGGAATCGACACATCTGTGATGGAATTCACAAGTATATATGCGATAAAGAATTTTTTTATGTTGTGACTTTTAAAATGAGGTTAGTTTTCTCTCAACTCATTTTATTTATGTGTGTTGCGTTTATGATTTATTATAAAAATTAATTATCAATTTTACTATTTGTGTATTACTTTTTGTTTTATATTTTCTAATTATAATATATAAGATTTAATAATGTTGCCATAAATAAAATTGATTAGGTATTGTGTGTAAGGTCGTAATCCTGCTGAACGGTGCCTTGAACCTGCGTTCTAATATTGAGCACGAACACGACATTAGATACTCTTGTAGTTGGTACATCTGAAAGTAAATTCCGATTATCTGAGGGTATGACAATAGTACTAACCTTGAGAGGTTTTTCATTGAAAAAAAAAATAATGTTGAAAAACATAAATTCAATGTAGTACTATAAAACATTTTTTTGCTAAGAGGATAGCTCTTAAACCAACGAACACCAGTTAAAACTGGCATTCAGGTTCAAGGCTATATTACCACAAAGAACCACTCACGCACCCGATGTGGGATAATACTCCATTCATTAGGACTTATTATCCCGAAACAGTTTTTTTGCTAAGAGGATAGCTCATAATATAATATTGTGACTTGAATGTAATTAAGTTTACAACTCACACAATCTAATTAATTTTAATTTAATTATGTTTAGTTAAAATTAATTATTAATTTTTATTGTTTGTAAATATTGAATTTTTTTTTATTATTATCAATAAATAAATTACCTAAAAGTAATGATTTAAGTGTATAGATTTTTTTTATATAGATTGGGTTTCATTTTTAACTTATTCCAAGATATTTTTATATAAAGTAAAAAAAAAAAAAAATTTAACGAATTTTAAAAAATACAGGATTTATATATATTATTATTGTAAGTTAAATTAGCTTAATAATTAGGGAAAAAAAATTAATTTATATAATTTTAAAAAAAAAAAATTACATGAATTTGAGCTGAAAATTCAAATACGAACACACACAATTGACACCGCTAAATTTGGGAGGGCATTAGATTTGATTGATGTATTAAAAATTGGAAGGGAAAAGAAAACAATCTTTGATTGCTGGAACGGTCAAAAAAAGGTACTACCGGGTTTTCCGGGCCAAGGACGAATAAGTAAAAGCAAATGAAATGACACGTGGATGGATAATAACCACAAGATGGTCAATGAACGACTAAGATTGAATTAATTTGTACAGAGAGATTCATTGAAACTGGAAGGGAACTGTAGAGAGAAGTGTCCAGTGGGAGAGTGATAGATTTTGTTGTTCCCCTTCTCTTTCACTCACTCATTTCTCTCTCTCCCTATCTCACAAACAAAAGCATACAAAAACCCAGTTGTATATTGAAAGCGAGAGGCAAATAGAGAGAGTGGAAACAAAGTTGGCGTCTTGTGTTAAATAAGAGAGAGAGAGAGAAGAGATCATCAAAGAGGGTAGTACTAGTACGCATAGCTATAGTTATGTGTATGAGTGTATGAGAAAAACAAAGAGAGAGAGAGAGAGAGAGAGAGAGCAATTGCCATGGCGGCGTAGCAGAGTGCTCTAAATCCATGCCATAATTGCTAGGAATGAAGAAAGAGAACTGAAACCCAAGTTAAGAAATCACCTTCTCTTCTCTAGCTATTTTTAACCTTAAACAAAATTAATTACTTTTTTTTATAAATAAATAAATAAATAAATAAAAAGCTGCAAAAACCCCAATAACAAGATCACAGATACTAGTCAGAAACTGATCAGAGAAAGAGAGTTAACCCAAAACCAACATGCCAACACAACTATATTTTAAGCTTTTTTTTATTTAATTTTTTTTTTTTGGGATTTGCAAGTCTGCACTGAACTACTAGTACTGATATTACTACAGAATATAGTAAGGCTTTTTATCTGATATGGATTTTAACTCCAAATTGAGATTAGTCTCAGATTTGATCAGTTGTGGAAAATGGCAGGGTTCTTTTGTTTAAGTGGGAGTGAATTAGAAACCCCACCCCCACCCCCACCCCCAACAACAACTACAACAACAACATCTAACAAACAACAAGAGGGTGTTGGTGGTAGTGAAAATCATCATCATCAAAGAAATCAAGGTAACAATAATAGTCTCTTTTTGTTCAGAAACGAAGAGATCTACAATAATAACAACAAGGGTTTTGAGATATGGCCTCAGTATCATCAAAACCAACAACAGAATTTCAGCAACTATTACTCGTTTGGAGTGGTTCCTAGCAACCGTGGTACAAGTAGAATCTCTAACAATAACAACGACAACGACAACGTTTCTGATGAGTCAGCAACGAGGTTGGATTTTACTATGATGAGGCAAGGAAGTGAAGGAATAGGTGGAGGAATGAATTGTCAAGATTGTGGAAATCAAGCAAAGAAAGACTGTGCTCATCTTAGATGTAGAACTTGTTGTAAAAGCCGAGGGTTTCATTGCCCAACTCATGTTAAGAGCACTTGGGTTCCTGCTGCTAGACGCCGTGAACGTCAACAACAACTCACTTTTTTGCAACAACAACAACTTCAAATTCAACAACAACAACAACAAAATCAACAATTTCGAGCTGACCATCCTAAAAGACAGAGAGACCCTCAAGCTTCTACTTCTCTTCGTATACCCACTAACACTTCAGGTAAACGTACTACTCGTAAGTTAAGGTAATTTATTGAAAAATTCTAAAAATTAAAAAAGTACCCATCAAAGAATTTTCAATTTACTGTATTGGGTTCAAAAAGTTTTGTTAAGATATTTTCAATTTCCTTTTGTACTACTACTGTTTCCTAGTAAAACTGACGAAAAATTCCATTAATTTTTTTTTTTTTTTTTGTAATAATGATTTTAATTTTGTTGGAGTTGAATATTAGGGTTGGAAATTGGGGCGGCATTTCCACCAGAGCTAAATTCTCCAGCTTTGTTTCGTTGTATAAAAATGAACTCAATCGACGAACCAGGTGAACAATACGCTTATCAAACAGCTGTGAATATTGGAGGTCATGTTTTCAAAGGAGTTCTCTACGATCAAGGGCCTGATGGTAATTACACAAGTAGTACTGCTGGTGATGGCGGTGGTGGAGATCAACAGCTTAATCTCATAACAACAGCTCCAACAACAACTGGAAACCCATCTGCTTCGATTATTGACCCTAATTCACTTTACCCAACTTCTTTCAATGCTTTTATGTCTGGTACGCATTTCTTCCAATCACCAAGGTCTTAATTGTAATTTCAAAATTAACATCTCCAATTTAGAATTATTTAATAACATTACTGTCTTGTTCTGTGTATTAGCTAGAAGATTAGGGATAGGGGAAGAATAGATAGGAATGAGGAAGAAGATATGGGATGTTAATTGGTTGTTGTTTATTTCGAATTTCAATTCAGATTTACCTTGTTAAGAACAACTTCAATTATTTTGATCTTATCGATTACTTCCCATTATCTATTTAGAAAGCATTTCTTCTTTGGGTTTTATATACCAGAGTGGTTTATGAGGATTTATTAATTTTTTTTTTTTTTATTATGTACGAGAATGATTTTTTTTTTTTGGCATATGTATCAACAACTTGTTTTTAAATTTTAACAGTCTCCTTTTATATCTAATACATATAATAAATTTTAAGCAATTAATATAAATAATATTGAAAAAATAACACATTCAAAACTTATAATAACAAAAATAAAATTATTTATATTTAAATTATATATTTTATAATTAAAAATTAATTTTTATATTATTTTTTTGCGACAATTTAAATTTATTTAATGTTATATATTAAATTTTATTGTTGTGTTAGTTTTGTTATTATAAATTTTAAAAAATATTATTTTAATAATTTTATAATAATTATTTAATCTTTAAATATCAATATATTACATAAATTTGATAAATAAAAAATCTTAATTCATGTTTCATAGTTTACATATAAAGTCAAACAAGAGTATGATTCTCTAAAAATATACTCAAAACTTACTTCATTCAAAATAAATAATTATTCTCCAGCATATATGTGGCATCATAAGAAATGTTACACATATGTGTGTATTCACATATAATTAAACATTTCTTTTTAAAATAAATCACTAATTTTATTAATTTTAAAATTATTTTATCACGTCACACATCACATATCATCATCATTATTATGTGTCATGTAATTAATTAAATTTGAGTAAAAATGTTTGTAAAATTTATTTGTATGTAGATATTTTTGTTTTTTTGGATTTTCTTATCCAGGCTTTATTAAATGCGCTTTCTGCTTGGTGTTGAACTCGAAGCTTCTTTTTCCTGTTTATCCGTTTTCTTGCCGGAAGAAAATGGGACGACTAGGTTTCGTGTTTGGGTAAGCAAAAAAAGATTTTTAAAAAAAAAAATTCAAATATTTTAAAACAAAAACTCGTAGTTTCTTAGAAAAAATTAAGCACAAAATTAAAGTTATAAAGAAGGTCCACCTTTAACTTCATGTAATGTAATGGCTATTGGACACTTAAAAACAATACGGAACTCCAGTCCAAAAGTAAATAAAGCCTTGAGGAGATATAATAAACCCTCTCATCTCTGTCTCTCTGATTTTATTTTATGTATAATACTACTGATCTTATTGTTACGTAAAAGAATAATTAAAATTTAGGCATCTGAAAAAGACATGGATAGTGACCTATTAGGTAGAGCTGGGGAGGCTCGGAAAAGCTAGTGATTTGGATCATTAGCTGATTATGTTTAATGTTGTTGAGTCTGTGTATTTGCATGTGGCTGATGTTATCTATCTATCTATATATATATATATATATGGGGACTCAAAAAATGTAACTATCATCTCTAGGGTGAGTAGTAGTACCTAGTATATTTTTGGTTAATCTTTCATGTGCACTCCCTTCTTCCCCAGATTATGACACTACACTTCTTTATCAGATACATTTCTTCCCTCGTCTCTCCTCCCTCGAAACAATTTCTTCTGTGTTTTTGGCTTTTACTCGATCCCATAAAAATATACTTAATCTTCTACAATTTAATTTTTTTTGAAATAGTTGATTTTTCAATGATGTTATAATATGATATTATAATTGAATGTCTTGTATTGTTTGATTTATAATGTATAGAGTTAATGTTTATGGAGCAGTGATAATATGTAAAAGTATAATTAAACTCTTCTCGTACTAGTTTATACTTTCAAAAAGTTGATTTCTTAATAATTTTTAACTTAACATAATGAAATATTCAAATTGGGGCTTTCTATTTTTTGTGGTGAGTGGCACTAACAGTTTAATATGTTAGTAGTTTTCAATTGATACAATTTAATATCATATATTTATAAAAATATTTACTTTAATACATAATAATATACTTTAATAATATATTTATGATCTAAGTGTCAAAATTTATAAATTATAAAACTAAAATGTTTCAGTAATAAAAGTATTTGATTAAAGTTTGCATTTTCAAAAGTTAGAAGATATTAGATACATACACTTTCAAATCAACTGCAATAATTGCTATGTTAAATTAAGAAACAACAATTCTGTTAAGAAATAGACTCTGACAGTCTGACCTCCCAAGTTTATCATTTTTTATTTTTTTTTGAAGGTTTCTATCAGTCTATAAATATTTATTAATGTATTGCCCTGGATTATCCTGATATTTTTCTTTTCAAGATTAGTAAATACATTGACTGTGAGTGTTTAGTAATAAATAAATAAAAACATGAAAGATTTATAAAATTTAACAAAGAAAAATATGAATATATGATAGGACCAGTACTAAAGATTATAGTAGACGCATCTTGGAGATAAAATTTGATCAAAATTGATTGAAAGATAAATTATAGTGACATATGTGTATATGTATATATATATATCTTAGCTGGAAACACAAATATCGATATTAATTCACATTAACCCTTCATAGGCATTGTAAGACAATGCAGATTAATGGTTCAAGTAGAAAGTGATCGATCTTCAATAAGGACAATAATGTATTGGTGGAAAGAAGTGGACATGTTTCAAATAAGATATATAATTAATAATAAATTCAAATAAATAATAAGTTTTATCAAATCAAGATGATATATGAGGACTAGAAATTTTTTTTTATTTTAAAGGGGTATTAAAATTTTTTTCTTTTTTATTAATAAAAAAAATACATTTACATACTCGAGTAAAATTTCAAATTTAAAATTTTCATGAAAAGATTAAGATTCATACCACCTATGACTCCCGAGGACTACAAATTTATGTAGTGAGAAAAAACTTCAATATTTTCAACATATATTTATCACACATTTTCAATTTAACTTTTTTTATATATAATGTTTTCAAGAAGATTATTTATTCTTAAAATTTAAGTTGTTTAGAGAAAAGTAGACAATATTTTTATATATGTATAAAAAAGTTTATTAATTAATCTGATCTCAAATGTTAATATTAAATTAGTTTCATGCATACACAAGAAATAGCCGACGAGTATGCTAACAAATAACTGCCTTCACCATTTGTGGATGCTGTATGAGTATATGACTTGAATGAATTGAGATAGTTTGATGTTTCCTAGACATAATGAATTGTTTCGCATTGTTTTTTTTTTTTTTTTTTAATTTAATGAGTTTCAATTTTTTGCTCATAGGCTCGCAGCCCATTTATGATCACTAATAGTGAATTTGATGTGGGTTTGAAATTTGAATACTCCTAACATCTATGCCCTATATATAGTCTTTAATGTAGCAAGTTTTGTGTGTTCAGTCATTTGAGAAAAAAAAAAATTAGCAATATAAATTTCTCGGTTCAATGCAAATGTGCGCTTAGAGAATTCCACACAACTACGAGATGATAATATTATCTTTTCATTTTAGGCATAATAGAACTGTGCACAGTGCACACACACACCCGATTTGCTAAATAGTTACACAAGTTAATTATTTATAAATTGTCGAATAAATATATTAACAAGAAAAATAAAATGAAGACAATTCTGGAGAAAAAATTTAGTGTTTATAAATTAAAGAAAACTAAAAATATAAAACAATTAAAATAATTTTGTTTTACATAAAATAGTACTTAATGTGGTTTTAACCAATAACTTTAAGAGCGAAAAGAGTCTTACATATTCATCAAATTATAAAGTGGGTTCACTTATGATTGATAAATATATATAATTAAGGTAAATTTATTCATGCTTTATTATCATAGTTAAAAAATGCAAAAAAAAAAAAAAATTAAATGAATAAAATTTGAGACAGATCTCAACAGGTCGGGGCGTCAGGGCCCTAGCCAACTACAACGTGGATATGCATATTAATGGTCAAGGGAATTATAGGTGAATGATTGAGTTTTGATAGCTAAGAGATTATATATATATATATATATATATATATTGCTCACTTCATCGTATATATATATATGTGTGAGTGTGATTGTCAATAATGCATTTATAATGATTGTGTTGTGCACTTCATGCTCTAAATTTATAGGTTTTAAAATTTAACTCAATTATGTCTGGAAATTGCAATGATGTAAGGGTAAAATTTAACTCAAATATGTCAGGAAATTGCAATGATGTAAGGGCCTTATGTAAGATTTTACATAACATGCGTCATTTTGAGTTCTTTTAAAAGGTCGGGTTCTAACTCATAACAATGCCTAATTACCAGCAAATTTTTTTTTTTTTTTTTTACATTATTTCATATTATCAGTAGCATGATTCTTTAGTATCTGATTTGATTCAATATTAGTGATCGTTGTAAAAAAAAAATTAAAAGAAAATAGTTAGGACACATCATTCTTGTAGTTTGGTGGCATAGTAAAGCTAATGTACTATAATCTTGACTTCTTGAGGTTTTGATTGGAACCTTGCTTCAAGCATTTATTTGTAATTTGTTGCATTATATAAGTTGTTTTAGAAATCTAATCCCTTCCAACAAGGGCTAGGTTATGAGTAATTTGGATTAAACCATAAATAAATACAACTGTCAACCCCAACCGTAGGTTACATTCCATAAATAGTACAAGAAATCAGAGCTTAGCTATCAATATGGATGTACTTAGATAAGTCTGTACATATACACTAAATTAAAGAAAGCTCATAAAATCCATTTGACACTCTCTGCTGTCTACATTTCAACTTTTTGTACAATTTCAATTTGTGGCCATGTTGGGGCAGTGTGGTGGTTGAGTTAAAGATCATAAATGCCTACTGTCTAAAAGGTGAAAAAAGCCAAATTAAGTGTAAGACCTTGTAGTATTTTCTTCAACACACTAATATATATAATTATATATAGCTAACCTCTCCCATTCTCCCTAGTCCCTACCTAGTTAGGGTTAGGGTTTGAGTTAAGGCCCTTGAGTCTCATTCGCGTGCAAATTACAATTCATCACTTTCTTCTCTGCTTTAACTTGTTTGTGGTCCAATAACTCTCAGTTTTTTCTTAAATTTTAATTTTACAAATATCAGTAGTAATTGTTTATCATAAATAAAAAACAAGTATGATTTCTTTAATTTGATTATATGTTTTTGTTAATTTTGAGCCAATTAATGAGAAAAGGTAATTTATAATTGTTAAAACAGAATATTAAATGCATGAATATTTTGACCTAAAAACTAGAACGTAGTAGAGATGGACTGATTGGTGTTATGAGACACGATCTCGAAAACTCGGAGGAAGGTACTAAAATAGTGTAAGTGATGAAGGATGGAGGTGACTCAACTGTAAAGGTCTCTTTGTACGTTGTCAGAGGCAACAACTACATTCAAAATCCATTCTTTGTCTGTCTTCCAATACGGCTATACCCTACAGACCTGTCCTACTACTCCTAGTATAGGGCAACAATGCCATCGCAATCAACGGAATGAATGCTTCTCAGTTCTGCCCCCAACCATTAATTTGGTAAAGGGAATGGCACTAAACTTATATACTCATCAGTGAAATTATACGCACGGTACTTACAAAACAAAAATAACGACTTAATAATATTTAATAGAGTTTGATTAAAATTAAATGAGTGTAATTAGTCAGAATTTAACTATTTAATTCGACAAATATTAAAAAACTACTTAAATTTTATAATTATTGAAAAAGATGTACTTTTGTCCCATGACTTAAGTGCAATTTTTACCCTAAAATTACTAGCTTTAAAAAATAAAAAGGACTAGAGATGGCACAACATAAATTATGAGAGTGCATATTGTTACGTAATATCACTACTATTATGGCATTTTCCATGAGTTCGAATATTAGTAACTATGATCTATTAAAAAAAAAATGGAATGATGCTTCTGGGCTAGAGCTTGGGTTTATAGAATTTAAAGTCGATTGAATGCTTCTAAATCAGCCCACATTTACTCTAAGATTGTCCACTCAACTTAGCCCATAATCTCATTGGTTTCCCCACCCACTTATATTTTTTTAAAGCTATAATTATACAAGTATAGAAAACAATTAAGGAAGTTTGAAGAGTTTTTTTTAATGTCTTTGAAGCTTATTCTCCATTTTCTTTCAAGACATTGCCTTGAAAGTATTTATTTCAATAAACTACAAAATTTAAAGTATGTTTTATTTTAAATAAAAAAGTTTTCATTTTCCGCATGCTAAGTAGGAATAAATTAGATTTTCCTTACTAGTTTAAGACTACATCCATCTAAATCGAATTATTTTAGCAATGTATTTTAAAAGTTAAATGAAATTCTCTTTAAGAATGATGTTCAGTTTTTTTAATTTTGTACTATGTATTTATGCTTTTGAAGTAATATATGTGCTTACTATTTTTTGTGTGTGTGTGTGTGTGAAAATAATGTGTGCTTGCTTAAAAGGTTAGTTAACTTAAGAAAAATAGGTGTCAACTTTCAACTGAATCGCTTTATTCATATAACATCGAAAAAAATGTACTTTAGTTTAAAAAAAAGGTACACATAAATATTGTAATTTTAGACTTTTATGATTAAAATGCGCACTTTTTTAATAATATGGGACTAAAATGCTCTACTTAAAAATAACAGAACTAGTTATGCCTTTATAACAATTATGCACCTCCCACATCCCTCACCCAAATAAATTATGTGTTCTAATTTAGAGGCCGTACAATGGAGAGAGTAAGATAGAAATATATGTAAGGCTTCTTAGTAATGTTTTGGCTTTTTGTTATCTTATGTGGGTTTGATTAGAATGTGCGCCAAAGCCCAACTTATAGAATCACTCATTTTTAGGCAAGTTAATGGGCCTTATACTTGCCATCCATCAGGTTAGCCTACAAATATCCGTTTCTAAATAAACATTTTCTTTCCATAAATAAATAAAGACCATTCATTCTATTTTTTATTTTAGAAAGAAAAAAAAAATCATTGAAATTAAGGTTATGGTTTTAATTTTATTTATTAATTTATTTTGAACAAACGATTTTTATTTATTCAGTATTTTAAAAGAGCTATTGCTATATCAATGTTTATATAGCAACTCTTTTGGTTATAAGTGAAGTTAAATGCAGATTTTAATGTTAGGTGTTTAGTAAACTTTGTTGTTGGAAATGAGTATAAATTTTTGTTATTCTTATTTTTTCTTTCAAAAAATAACAAATATAGTATTTCTAAAATTCATAACAAAAATAACATATATAATATTAACCCAACACTAATTCATATTCTTCAAATTTAAGAAAGTAATACTACTTTTGTTATTCTTATTTTCTTTGAAAAAAATTATAAATATAACATTTTTAAAACTCATGACAAAAATAGCATATATAGCATTAATCTAACGCTAACTCGTATCTTTTAAATTTAAAAATAATTAATTATAAAATTAAAACAATCTTTTTGTGAGTAATGATAAAAAACATGACATTAAAATCATGTTATATACTACTAATTAAAAAACTTAAATAATGAATTATATAATCAAATCAAAAATATAATTCTAAAATTCATATTACATAACTATTTTCCTAAATTTATTGCCGCGGACAGTTTTTTTGAATTCGCGACCCAAATGTATAAAAAGCACGCGAGTGACCTCGACCAACGGGCACAAGGCTAAAAATTGGGAACATTCCTAGTCCAATAGAACCTGTCAATTTGATCAAATTGCTTTCGCGTCAAAACGACGTGACAGCTTGCTTAAAACGAAGGCTTTTTAAACCGCGGAACTGGTTTGTTTGGCAAATTTAACATCCGATAATAATAAAATAGATTTTCGGAGGAGGCTTGGTCGGAGTCTGAGATTCTTCTGATTTCTCTCCGATCAGGCATTTTGTCAAAGAACTATATTCATGAAATTTGTATTTCTATATATGCACATACACAAATAAATTTCTCTATAAATATTTATTGATTATTTACATTAGAGATTGAAAATATATATAGTAGAGGAATAATGGGAGGAGGAGGTTGTTGTCCGACGATGGATCTTCTCCGATCGGAGCCAATGCAGTTGGTCCAACTTATCATCCCCATGGAATCAGCTTATTGTACCGTGTCTTATCTCGGCGATCTCGGTCTTGTTCAATTCAAAGACGTAACTAACTTTACTCAACTTTTGGATTATAAATCATTTTTGTTGTAATGGTTATGATTGTAATTTTCTGGAACTGTCTATCGTAGTAGGATTTTGAGAACCTTTTGATCTGTGAATAAAATGACTTTTGGATCCATTGTTTGGGAAGAAGAAATGTTGAGCAATGTAGTCAATACAGTATTATTGTTGAAGGTTCTGAATGTATATTCTATTAATTGTTATGTATTCGTGATAGGCTTATAGCTTCCTTTCTGAATTATGAGCTTTTTATTGTTATCCTCTTTTTTAAGGAAGAATTAATTCTAAAATTTTGTCTCTTTTTTATATTATCTTCTGTAATATTAATTTTCCAGCTAAATGGAGAAAAGAGCCCGTTTCAACGGACGTATGCTTCTCAGGTGCGTTTTATTATTATCACGTCAGGTCTCATATTGTATAGTCTATGTGACAACTTAGTTAATTTAGATCTTAGATGCTCTCTCTCCATATTTAAGTTGATAAAAAATACGAAACTACATGCATTTAAAAAAGATTGCTAGAGCAAAACTTCTAATCACCAGAGCAAAAGCAAGTCGTTCAACTTAGGTGTAAAATTCTTTGGTTTAATTTTTAAATGTTGAGAATATAGCCTTTCTTGCTTTGACATTAGCAATTCCCTTTTTAGGCAAGAGTTCATATTTGAATCTTTTATATATTGGAGGATTCAATTTGGACCTCATATTCGTGTACGCAATATATATATATATACACACACATACACATGTGAAATATTGTTGTATGTAATTGTACACATATGCAGCACTATAGCCGGCAATTTTTGATACAATTTGCGAACTCGATACGACTCACCCACTAAATAGTCAGGTTTGAGTTGAACTTATATAGGTTGAGTCGTAAACAGGTCGACCCGTTTAACCCATTTAAAAAATCAGGTCTTAATGAGTTAATTGGGTAACACGTAACCTGTATAAATAATACAAGCAAATAACTAAAATTATTAGGGTATGTATGTAATTATTTCTTATTTAATTATTTTGTAGGTTTATACTTTGAAATATTATTGAGATGATGTTTAAATTCATTTCATATTTTATTTTCTTGTTTTTATCGATTTATAATAATATGTTATTTAGTTTAATTTTGTATGTTTTTATTATTTATTATTTATTTTAGACTTAAAACAAGTTTTTACTTACAAATAATTTATAATATACATTTTTGTTAGACTTTGTTGTTATTGTTTGAAACTTTAACATATTGGCTTAAACTTTAACATATTGGCTTTGATGTATCACAATATTTATGATTATTGATATTATTTTTATTTTATATTAATTAATATTTTTACACTTTTTGTTAAAATAATGCTTAAATTAATTTAATTTTTGGATTTTAATTAGAATTTATTATGTTAATAGGTTACATAAATATAAATATATGTTGATACTCGATATAATATCTTTGATTTTTTTATATTATAAAATATAATATATATTATTTAATATATTTAAACGGGTTAAATGAGTCATCCCATTTATTAAACAGGTTGGGTTAGGGTTGCACTTTCTGACCTGTTTAATAAATAGGTTGAGTAGGGTCAAGTTTACATAGGTCGGATTGTAAATAGGTCGACTTGAACCCGACACGATCCATCCTTTTGACAGCTCTATGCAGCATTGTTGTATATGTACCGAAAGAATGAGGGAGAACAGTGAATTTTTTTTGACAAGATGGACATGAAATAGATGAGAATATGTGTGCAAAGAGAGAACTAAAATAAAATAGCTTAAATTGGAAAAAGTGTCTTAAATAATAGGGTATCAATAATGAAACTGATTACATGAACAAATATCATCTAGGTATGCATCCAAATTTTATCTGTTCTTACAAATTTGTCTTTTTTATATTAAAATACTTCCAAAATGATCTGACACTTTTCATCTTACATATTCTCTCGATCCTGTTTATTTAGCTCTATGGATTATGGATATTAAGATGTTTTCAGTAATGATCTTGTAAATCAAACCATGGAGTTCACTTTAGAGCATGTCCACCATGCCTGCATGGATTTTGCTACATGGTTATCAATTTTTATGCATACCTTGGACTTGTTAAAATTTACTACACAGTTGCATATTTCTATGATATAGTATAATTTTTTTGTTAAATATGACCATGTTATTTCTTTCTTTCTTTCTTTCTTCTTTCCTGAGCATGTTCCTACAATTTTACAATGCAGATCAAAAGGTGCGGGGAAATGGCACGTAGGTTACGTTTGTTCAGGGAACAAATGATAAAGGCTGGTGTGTCACCTTCAACAAACTCTGTGAGAAGTAGTAACATCAATCTGGATAGCTTGGAGGTTGTTAGAATTTGCGGTATTGTATTTGTAGCTTTTTATGTTTTCAGGTTCTTTATTAAAGCAATGTTTTGGTGGATGTGCCCAGGTTAAACTGGGTGAATTTGAAGCTGAGCTGTTCGAAATTAATGTTAATAATGAAAAGCTGCAGCGCACTTACTCGGAGCTGTTAGAGTATAAATTGGTTCTAGAGAAGGTGTGGCTTCTTTTCTGCTTCAATGATAGGTTACCGAAGTGTTCCAACAATATTGTAGCCATTGTGATACTGTGGGATTTAATGCTTTTACATCTTTTTGAAATGCTTTGGCACTGATATTTTGTCAATAACTTTAAGGATATATCTATTATCTCATAGTTTAAAATACTGTCTCCCTCCCTCTACAAAACTTCTGTTTTATTTTAATTTTCCTAAATTTATCGATGATGTGTCATCTCATTCTTAGCTGTTGAATTGAATAACATATAAAGTTTAGGAAAAGATGAACTCCTTCTTCCTATCATGCTTGAATCCATCAGCATAGCATTAGTTTTTGTTTTGAGAAATCATAATGTGAAGTCTAGATCTTTTTTTTTTATTACCATTTTAGGCTGGTGAGTTTTTCCATTCAGCTCAAAGCAATGCTGCTGCGCAACAGAGAAGAATCCAAGCGGAAAATGCTAGTGAAAGATCCATTGACAGTCCTCTTTTACTCGAGCATGTATAGCTTCAGTTTTATGTTTCACTTTTACGCCCAGCTAATAATTATTTGTTTCTGGTTTGGACGATCTTACCATTTTGATGTTCTGCAGGATATATCTACTGATACCTCAAGGCGAGTTAAGCTTGGTTTCATCAGTGGTCTTGTCTTGAGGGAAAAATCAGTGGCTTTTGAAAGGATTCTCTTCCGTGCAACGCGGGGTAATGTGTTTTTGAAGCAAGTGGTGGTAGATAACCCTGTCATCGATCCTGTGTCTGGAGAGAAGGTTTCTGTTTGAACTCCTTTGTTGTTGGTTTTGCTCTTATAATTACTTGCATGCTTTGAAGTGCCTGTACTTTGTTTATTTTGTTGTGTTACCGCTTTGATCTTATAATGTGTGCGTTTGAGTTGGGTGAATAAGGGTTTAAAGGGGCCTCACAATACATAGTCCCTAGCTAAAAGATGCTGTTTGGAAATAAAATCCTTTTCAGACAAAATAAAAAAAGAGCAATATTCTTGTGTTCTGTTAGCAACGGTTCATGAGATAATAATGGCTAATCTTCCTTTCAAACTTTGCTAACTTTTTTATTCAAAAATAGGTCCCTGTTTTATACTGAAAATTTTATTATACTATTGAAAAATAAATAAATACCTCAAGTGTGGAATTACATCTCCTGTATATATATTTAAGAGAAAAAAGTTACAGTAGCCCTAGATTAGGCATTTATATTTTATGAATTTTGTTATGCCATTACAATTTGGCCTTACCAATATAACTTAGGCCCGTTTGATAACGATTTTGATTTCTGATTTTTTTAAGTGATTTTTTAATCAGGTATGTTTGGAACGATTTTTAATTTTGATTTTTACATTTTTAAGAAATTACTACCAAAATATGGAATAATTCATAAATCTTTAAAAAGAAGATTTTTCAATCAAATTTCTGATTTTTGATTTTTTTCATTTTGACCAAACATTTTTTCTAGATAATAAATCAAGTCTTTTAACTTTTGTATTATTAAGTATTGGAAGAAAATGATCAAAAACTTCAAATTTATAAAAAATACTAAAAATTTCTTTTGTTTTTAAAGTTTTTTTTGAAAAAAATCAAAAGATAAAAATCATTATCAAACAACTTGAAAGTAATTTTTTATTTTTTTTCTTTAAAAATCACTAAATAGAAACTGTTATCAAACGTATTTGTAATTATTTTTATAAAATAATCAAAAATTGTAAAATCAATTATTTAAACATAAATCTTAAATTAAAATTGTTATCAAACATGTCCTTACTATTTAGAAAGTTTTATTTGAGAAACTAATTTTGTATTCTTCTGCAGGTTGAGAAAAATGTATTTGTCATCTTCTTTTCTGGAGAAAGAACAAAGAACAAGATTTTAAAAATATGTGATGCTTTTGGAGCCAATCGTTACCCATTTTCAGATGAACTGAATAAACAATTTCAGATTATAAAAGATGTATGAAGCATTCTATTCAGAATCTTGGTTTTTTTTCTTTACGAACTCAGATGCTCCACTATGGGAACTTGGGAAGCATTGTTGATTCTTAATTTTCTTTTGTGAAGTATCATAATTGTAATTAGTTTGGCTTCTAGGTATCTGGAAAAATCTCAGAGCTGAAGACTACCATAGATGCAGGTTTGCTGCACCGGAGCAATTTGTTACAGACAATTGGCTATGAATACGAACAGTGGAACTTTATGGTTTTTGTCAAGTTTCTTCTTTTTTCAGTTTCATTTCTTATTCATAAAGCATGTACAACTATATCATTATCCTTGCTTTTCCATTCCTTCATGTGTAGATTTATTCTTTTGCATGAACCCGCATGTATTATGTTGGTATCAACTGTCAAGTACTTGCTTTTTGAATTTGATTGTTGCATACATTTTTTATAATATTTTCTTAACTAAATAGGTGAAGAAGGAAAAGTCTGTATACCATACTCTAAACATGCTCAGCATGGATGTGACCAAGAAGTGTCTTGTTGCTGAGGGTTGGTGTCCTGTTTTTGCATCAAATCAGGTTCTCTTTATCCTTTATTTATTCATGTTTAATCAGGTATATTTTTTTTGTCTTGTTTTTGCATCAAATCGGGTTATCTTTATCCTTTATTTATTCATGTTTAATCAGGTATATTTTTTTATTTATTTCTTTAATCAGGTATAATTTTTATTTATTTATCTAAAATGTAAAGTCTTGGTCAGTTAGAAGTTTCTTCATTTTGGCAGATTCAAAATGCACTGCAGCAAGCAAGCTTTGACAGCAACTCTCAAATTGGGGCCATATTCCAAGTTTTGCACACCAAGGAATCACCACCCACTCATTTCCGTATAAACAAATTTACTGCTGCTTTTCAGGAAATTGTTGATGCGTACGGGTAAGTCGATTTTAAAGAAGCAATTCCCATACTGAACCTAGGACCATATTTAGTAGGAGGAGATGTTAGACCTCCAATACGCATTACATATGCGCGCAGGAAGTAGGGCAGCGGCTTTATAGATATGTTATTTATTTCCTTTATTTGTTATCTTTATTTTCAGCATTATGTATTTTCTTTATTTCTATTTTTAGTAGTCTGTTATGTTAGTGGGAAGAGATTGTCCATGTAGGATACGGTTAGAAAACCCATGTGGTCAGGGAGAGTATTTGTATGGTCTGTTAAGGAGAGAAAGGCATGTGAAAAGTAAAGTCTCATTTTCCTTGGGAGAGAATCAAGCCTCTCGAATAGCTTGAAATCAGAATTGTTCTAGTTTGATTAATAGAAGTTTAATCTATCATTTCTGGAGTCTGAAATTTGTTTTCATTTCAATTAATTTTCTAGTTCATAACAGATTTTGGTATCAGAGCAGAGAGATTCTGAGAAGGGATGGCCAAGAATAATACCCAGAGACTTGAGGCGATGGAGGAAGTTATTGGGCTATTGCAAGGGGATCATGAGAAGCTAGGAAGAGAAGTGGGAGGGTTGAGAGAAGACATACATACCTTAACTCAACAAATATCCCAGCGCTTTGAGCAGATGATTAAGCTACAAGAAGAGCGTCGCCGACAATCTTCCATGACTTCCGAGAGAGCAAAGGAATTGCAAGAAAATACACCAGTGTCTAATTTCCACCATGGATCAACACAGGTGAACAGCGAAGCAAATGGAAACACGAACCCTCGGCATGACTTTCGATTTAGGAAATTGGACATGCCTATTTTTGATGGCCAAAATCCTGATGGGTGGATAATGAGAGCTGAGAGGTATTTTGCTTTTCATCGGATGAACAATGAAGAGAAGTTGGAAGCTGCCATAGTAAGCTTTGAGGGAGATGTTTTGCTATGGTTCCAATGGGAAAATAAGAAGAAAATTTTCGTTTCATGGGAGGAGATGAAATTAATGATGTTGCGGCAGTTTCGCACTACCCAAAATGGAACGTTGTATGAGCAGTGGCTGGCTTTGACGCAGGAAGGATCAGTTAGAGATTACCGGAGGAAATTCATAGAATTCTCGGCGCCATTGGAGAAGATAACAGAGGATATAGCTCTGGGAAATTTTATTAATGGGCTGAAGATGGAGATCAAGGCTGAGTTAAGGATTTTGGGCCCCAACAATTTGGGCCAAGCCATGGACCTAGCCCAGCTGATAGAAGAAAAATTAAACATAACCCACAATGCGAGAACCATAGCGAGAAACAATGGCTACCGATCATCCTCTGTTTCGCAATTTTCAGCTCTGCCCACCATGACCCACCAACCCAGTCCAAACCCAAGTGCACCGGCGACAACCCCAATGGCAGAGATACGGCGGTTGAGTGATGCGGAACTTCAGAAACGGAGAGACAAGGGACTATGTTATAGATGCGACGAAAAATGGTCGCCTGGGCATCTTTGTAAAAAAAAAAGAGCTCAGCGTGCTCATCACTAACGATGAAGAAGATGAAATCGAGGAAAGGAAAACTGCCGAATGGGATGAGAAGGAATTGGAAGTTGCTGAATTAGATCAGGAGGTTGAGATTTCTCTGAATTCGGTGGCTGGACTAACTTCACCAAAAACAATGAAGTTGCCTGGGTTTTTAGGAGAACAGGAAGTTGTAGTGTTAATTGACCCCGGCGCTACACATAATTTTGTATCAACTAGCGTGGTAAAACACCTCGAATTACCAATAACCAAAACAGGAAGTTACGGGGTTATATTGGGGGCAGGTGGTACAATCAAAGGTGAAGGAATTTGTAGGGGAGTCACTTTGCAACTACAAGAAATTACCATTGTAGAGGATTTTTTACCTCTAGAATTGAGCAGCTCTGATGTCATATTGGGAATACAATGGTTGGAGACGCTGGGTACTACTCAGGTTAATTGGAAGATACAAACCATGAAGTTCACGATGGGCCAGCAGGTAGTAACTCTAAAAGGTGATCCCTCACTACGTAGATCTAAGGTTTCATTGAAAGCCATGATGAAAGCTTTGAAGCAGGAAGGAACAGGGGTGTTAATTGAAATGAATGTGATTGAAGCTGGACAGAAGGAATTGGAAGGTAACCTGAAAATTTTGGAACCTATATTGTAGAAATACAAAACAGTGTTTGAGATGCCGGAAGGGTTGCCACCCACAAGAGAAAAGGAGCACACTATCATCCTCAAAGAGGGTGCTGCCCCAGTGAGTGTTAGACCATATAGATACCCTCACATTCAGAAAGATGAGATTGAAAGATTAATTAAAGACATGCTCAGAGCAGGAATTATTCAGACCAGTACTAGTCCTTTTTCAAGCCCAGTGCTCTTGGTTAAGAAAAAAGACGGATCATGGAGGTTTTGTGTCGATTATAGGGCTCTAAACAAGGTTACTGTCCTTGACAAATATCTTATTCCAGTGATAGATGAATTATTGGATGAGCTGCACAATGCTCAAGTTTTTTCCAAATTGGATTTGAAATCTGGGTACCACCAGATCAGATTGAGGGAGGAAGATAGGCACAAGACTGCTTTCAGGACACATGACGGACATTATGAATTTTTGGTGATGCCATTTGGTCTCACAAATGCTCCTGCTACATTTCAGTCTCTCATGAATGAGGTATTCCGACCCTATTTGAGAAAATTTGTACTTGTTTTCTTTGATGATATATTAATCTACAGCACTGATGAGATTACTCACCAAAGGCATTTGGAGTTAGTACTAGACTTATTGAGTCGACACAAGCTGTATGCTAACAGGAAAAAGTGTGAGTTTGGCAAGAGGCAGGTTGCTTATTTGGGACATCTCATTTCGGGAGAAGGGGTTGCTGCTAATCCTAGTAAGATCAGTGCCATGCAGGCTTGGCCACAACCCAGAAATCTAAGAGAACTTCGAGGTTTTTTGGGACTGACTGGGTACTACAGGAAATTTGTGTCAGGGTATGCCCAGAAAGCTTGGCCTTTAACGGAACAGCTCAAGAAGGACAATTTCCATTGGAATGCAGGAGCCACTAAGGCCTTTGAGACACTTAAGGCCGCTATGACCGAGGTTCCCGTGTTAGCCATGCCTGACTTTTCGAAGCCATTTATAGTGGAGACTGATGCATCAGGATATGGGTTAGGAGCAGTGCTTTTACAGGAAAAGAGACCGGTCGCATATTATAGCCAAACATTGGGCACTCGAGCCAGAATGAAATTCATTTATGAAAAGGAGTTGATGGCTATTGTTTTTTCTATTAACAAGTGGAGGCCTTATTTGTTAGGACGACATTTTATTGTGAGAACTGACCAACAGAGTCTCAAGTTCTTACTTGAGCAAAGGATCATCAATGCGGAGTATCAGAAATGGGTGGCCAAACTCATAGGATTTAGCTTTGATATACAGTACAGAACGGGTTCAAGCAATAAAGTAGCTGATGCGTTGTCGCGATTACCCGAATCAGTGGAATGTGCGGATATTTTTATTCCTCAGTGGCTTCATTGGGAGGAATTGCAAGAGGAGTTAATGAAGAGTGAACACTTACAGAAGCTCAAGCAGCTTATTGTGGAGGGATTACCTTCTCCGGCTGGATTTCAGGTACATAATGATGTCTTATACTATAAAAGGAGGTTGGTGATACCAAAAGATTCTAAGTTCTTGAATGAGATTTTAAGAGAGTTTCACTCTACACCTATGGGGGGTCATTCTGGAGAGACCAAAACATACAAGAGGTTGGCTTCAGAATTATTCTGGGAAGGAATGCACAAGGATGTGGTGAAGTTTGTGCAAGAGTGTGGGGTGTGTCAGCAAAACAAACACCAAGCCGCCTCTCCCGTTGGACTTTTGCAGCCAATTCCAGTACCCGACAAGATTTGGGAAGATGTGACTATGGATTTCATTGAGGGACTTCCTCGGTCAGAGGGATTTGATTCCATTTTGGTGGTAGTAGACAAACTTAGCAAATATGCCCACTTTGTCGGACTTAAGCATCCTTACACCGCTTCCAGTGTGGCCACAATTTATGTGAAGGAGGTGGCCAAGCTCCATGGACTACCTCACTCCATAATTACAGATAGGGACCGGATTTTTTTAAGCCAGTTTTGGAAAGAATTGTTCAAGCTCCAAGGAACGGTTCTTAAGCGCAGTACCGCTTATCATCCTCAAAGTGACGGCCAAACCGAGGTAGTTAATAGGTGCCTGAAAACCTATTTACGTTGCTTCGCTTCTGACAAACCCCGAACTTGGGGAAAATGGCTACCATGGGCTGAATATTGGTATAATACTTCCTACCACAGCGCGACGGGAGTTACACCGTTCAAGGTGGTTTATGGAATTGATCCTCCTCAATTGATCAGGTATAATAGGCATTCCACTAATGTTTCGGAAGTTGACTTGTTGTTGCAAGACAAGGATGCCATATTGGATGACTTGAAAATGCATTTGATTCGTGCCCAACAGAAAATGAAGTTTTATGCTGACTCTAAACGACTACCAGGGGAGTTCGAAGTGGGCGATTTGGTGTTCCTTAAGCTCAGACCTTACCGACAACAATCATTGGCAAAGCGCAAATATGAGAAATTGGCCGCTCGTTTTTATGGACCTTTTAAGGTTTTGCAACGGATAGGGCAAGTGGCCTACAAGTTGGATTTACCACAGACTTCGTCCATCCATCCTGTTTTTCATATTTCTCAACTACGCAAGGCTAAGGGACAAGAATACTCTTCCTCAGTGTTACCGGCTCAACTTACACCTGAGTTAGAGTTAGTGGTGGAACCAGAAAAAGTACTAGGAATGCGTCCTAAACAGCCGGGTCAGAATAAGGAAGTGGAGGTGTTGATTAAGTGGAAGGACCTTCCAGAATTTGAAGCCACTTGGGAGGATTTTTATATACTCCAAGAGCAGTTTCCTGCATTTCACCTTGAGGACAAGGTGCGAGTTTGGGAGGGGGGTAATGTTAGACCTCCAATACGCATTATATATGCGCGCAGGAAGTAGGGCAGCGGCTTTATAGATATGTTATTTATTTCCTTTATTTGTTATCTTTATTTTCAGCATTATGTATTTTCTTTATTTCTATTTTTAGTAGTCTGTTATGTTAGTGGGAAGAGATTGTCCATGTAGGATACGGTTAGAGAACCCATGTGGTCAGGGAGAGTATTTGTATGGTCTGTTAAGGAGAGAAAGGCATGTGAAAAGTAAAGTCTCATTTTCCTTGGGAGAGAATCAAGCCTCTCGAATAGCTTGAAATCAGAATTGTTCTAGTTTGATTAATAGAAGTTTAATCTATCATTTCTGGAGTCTGAAATTTGTTTTCATTTCAATTAATTTTCTAGTTCATAACAGAGAAGTGGTATCGGTAGGTTGTTTATTTGGAAAGTGGAAATACCTTTTATCAATTGGTTGGTACTGATGGGAAATGTACAAAGTTTGCTAGTGTCATTCGTCCATTAAACTGACCAGCTGGTGAGTAAAGTTGACTAGAGAAATACAGGGCTGTTTGGTAAGGTTAGAAAGTATCAAGGTATTATAGTGGAAAACATCACTCTGATCTAGTTCCTTTTCCATAGTAACATTTTATCTTAGTGTACGAAATAGTAAGAACAATTTTGTTTCCAATAGAAAAATAAAAAATAGCAGTTTTGTTTCATGGTATTTAGTCTAGTGTAACAAGCATACCGTAGTTGTTTGATCTCTTCCTATCCATCTCGCGTACAACACCTGGAACATAGAATATGCATGCAGGTGTTTTATTGAAATATTGATATTCTAGGTGACACAATTTCTAGAACCCTAACTTCTTTACTTTGAGTCGAGAACACTGTAGGGGACTGATGTTTGTCTTCTAAAATTAAAAATTGTTTTGCCAAGCAAGAAGGGCTACTATGTACAGGGATTTTATGTTTTTATTTATTTATTTAATATACAGTTATATCGTTTCTGCATATTGTGTCCGCTTTCATATCAAAGTTCCCCCCTTTGTCCATCACAGACACACACAAAGCAGACACACCAATATACACATATATGTCTATACACATTTATTTCACACACTATTTGGATATTTTCTGACTGTTCTACTCTTAACCTCAATTGATTTCATTAATGTTTTGTTATTGTAGGGTTGCTAAATATGAGGAAGCAAATCCTGGTGTATACACGATTGTCACTTTCCCTTTCCTTTTTGCAGTTATGTTCGGTGATTGGGGTCATGGAATTTGCTTGTTGCTTGCAACTCTTTATTTCATAATCAGAGAAAAGAAATTTTCCAGTCAGGTAATATCTGTTGTACTTGTTGGCAAATATTGAATGGACTTTATGTTTCTTTTACTTATCACTTAACTCCTTTTACTTGATTTTATTGATGACAGAAACTAGGAGACATCGTAGAAATGACATTTGGTGGTCGTTATGTCATTTTGATGATGGCTTTATTCTCTGTATACACCGGAATAATATATAATGAATTCTTCTCAGTTCCATTTGAACTGTTTGGGCCCTCGGCTTATGGATGCCGTGATCCTTCCTGCAGGTACTGAATTAGCATGAGATAATATATAGTAATGCATTTCCCCCCATTTTAAACTGTTTGAGTTTTCCCCTTTGGTGGCAGGGATGCTGGTACAGTGGGATTAATTAAGGTGCGTGACACTTACCCATTTGGTGTGGACCCTAAATGGCATGGTACACGGAGCGAGTTACCATTCCTTAACTCATTGAAGATGAAGATGTCAATATTACTTGGAGTAGCCCAGATGAATCTTGGCATTATATTGAGTTACTGCAATGCAAAATTCTTCAGTAGCAATTTGGATATCTGGTAAGTCATGCTTGCAAAATACAAGCATTGAAATTTTATATAAAGTTGCCCAAAATACATCTGTTTCTCACCGTTTGTCATTCTATTCTAGAGCTGCTAGGTAGAATTGAAATTTTATGACCATTAGCACATGAATCGTTTTTTAGTTTCATTCCACACCTTTTCTTTTCTTTTGGATTGGATTGGAGTGACAGTGGTCTTTAAAACTTCTGAAGCTCAACACTTTCTTTTTCTGTACTTGTTCTATAATTTTGATTAATTTTTGCTTGTATGCGTCCGTTGTTCAGGTACCAGTTTATTCCTCAGATGATATTTTTAAATAGCTTGTTTGGCTACCTTTCACTCCTCATAATTGTTAAATGGTGCACCGGATCTCGAGCTGATTTATATCACATAATGATATACATGTTCCTCAGCCCTACTGATGACTTGGGGGAAAATCAGCTTTTTGTTGGTCAAAAGCTCCTTCAGGTATATATATATGCATGTTTTCATCGGATACTGATGAAAGTCTCTGAATGCAGAGTCGCAGAGTTACTAATTCGATAAGGTTCTAATATTTTATACCAGATTATCTTATTACTAGCGGCTCTTATTGCTGTACCATGGATGCTGGTTCCGAAACCTTTTCTCTTAAAGAAGCAACACGAAGAAGTATGCTTGAACTTTGTTAAAGTTATCTACTTTCCTATCTATTGTTCTCTGGAAGCTTTCAGTTATCTTTAAAAAAAAAACTGACTCTATCATCTTTATTTTCATGTTTCTGCAGAGGCACCGAGGTCAATCCTATGCATTACTTCACAACACTGATGACCCTCTTGAAAGGGAACACTATCATGGCTCCCATGGTCACGAGGAATTTGAGTTCAGTGAGGTCTTTGTACACCAACTTATACATTCAATAGAGTTTGTTCTTGGAGCAGTATCCAATACAGCTTCATATCTGCGTTTATGGGCCCTCAGGTTGGTTTTAAAAGTTCAAAGATATTACAGTCTTTTCACTTGAGTCAGCTTCCTTAAATCCAAAACATCCGTGTTAGAATTGTTTCCATTTGTCAGTCAATTGCAGTTCATGATATATTTTATATACTGTTTAAGCATTCGCTTCTGCTTCAGAAATTTAAGAGCTTCCACTTCAGGAATTTTAACTTTCATGCTGTAGAATATCCAACTGTTTAAATATAGTGAGGCGGCATTTTTCATTGCAAAATATGCTTTTACTTTGATCTTGTTCTATCTGCATTTTGCTTCTATCTAATTTTCTTCAATCTACGACATTTTCTTCACTTTGAACTACTGAATACTGGTAATCTGATTCTATTTGGTTTTTGGGTAATTCATTCAGCCTAGCTCATTCAGAGTTGTCGAGTGTATTTTACGACAAGGTTCTACTTCTAGCATGGGGGTAAGTAGTTTACTCACGTTTTTTACAATCCGGGCCTTAAAGAGCATGTAAAATTTATACATAATTAAATTGGTTCCAAAATAACATGTCAATTGTGTATAGTGTTTAGATATGTTACATGTACATTGTACTTGTACATTCATTTACATACAGAGCGTACATAAATTAGTTAAACCAATTATTCATTGTACATAATGTAATGTACATTCATTCATGTACAAAACATATATAAACAAGTTATGTACATATGTTATATGTACAATGTACATTCATTTACGTACAGAGTGTACATAAACTAATAATATACATATGTATGTATATATGTATATAAACTAATAATATACATATGTATGTATATATGTATATGTTATGTATAACCTAATATGCTATTGGATCAATTCAATTATGCACAATATATATATGCTTTTTTGTAGCTTCAATTCTGTTTTTGACTTGGTGATTGAGATATGGAAAAAACTGGGTTATGATTTGTATCTTTTAAATGATTTCAGGTTCAACAATGTTGTTATTCTAATAATTGGCATAATTGTTTTCATTTTTGCTACCGTGGGAGTTTTGCTAGTGATGGAAACCCTAAGTGCATTCCTACATGCCTTACGGCTTCACTGGGTGGAGTTCCAGAACAAGTTTTATGTGGGAACTGGTTACAAATTCTTGCCCTATTCGCTTGCATTACTTGGCAAAGAAGATGAGTGAATCGAACTGATAGGAAACAGAATTTTGTTCATATTGGCTGTGAGTAGTTAAATATGATGGCATAACTCTATTTAGGCTTGATTCAGAAAGTCGGTTTTGGGGTTCTAGCAGTTTACTGGATAGGATTCGACTGCTAAGGACTGACCATGTTTCCCATTCTGAGTGTCCTAGTTTGTGGTTCTTTGCATTAGTGTCGGTATGTTTCCGCATGAGTGCCTCAGTTTACATTTTGTTGGTCATTTCTGCTGATTACTCTTGGTAGCGATGACATGATATTATGGAGCATATGTATTACGAGTTATTGGTTTGTAGCTGCTGAGCCTCATGTATAATCGTGAAAGCTAACATGCTCAACGTCTAAACTGTAGTCAATTATATAAGGCTTATATATTTTTGTATTGTCCTTAGGGTTTGGGGCCGGTAACAAAAATGACCCTAACCTATAATTTATTATAAAAATGCCTATAATATTTAATTATGTCAAGTTAACTAAAGACATTTTTGCTAGGAATATAAAACATACTTAGGCAAATTCATTTAAAGTCCTCTAAAACTCGTGCGACGCTCTTTAGCATAAATGCCACATAGTTAACCTCTTAAGGCAACTATATATTGTAATAGTTCGTCAAAATATATTCTGTATGCGAAAGCTTTCCGTTGCCGGGACTTGAACCCGGGTCTCTCGGGTGAGAGCCGAGTATCCTAACCACCTAGACTACAACCGAATAACGCAGCGATGTTGAAAAGCAAAATTAAAACCTGTTTCTCTTAATTATAGCACCACATATCCTGACCTTGTTTAAATGCTTGCAGGTGGACTAACTTAACAAATAATGTGGAATAGTTTAGTAGCACTCTTTCTTTTAATATTTATTATTATTATTTTTCTAATCTGAATTTTGATGCAATGTTTGTAATTAAATGCTTACTGATCGATCTATGTATAATTTGGTAGTGGTACTGGTATATGCTGTTAAAAAAATTACTCACTAAAATATTGCTTATACACATAATTTGATATCCAAATGATGCGCATGCAATTGCAGTTTTAACTGGTCTTGATGGTTTGATTGTTCTTAGCTTTCAATCTCGAAAAAAAAAAAAAAATTTGATGGATAATATCTAAAGTCAAAAGTCGAAACATAGCAAGTTCCAGAGAACTGGTTTATCCAAAACAAAAAATGAAAAGAAAAGATAATTTGCATTAGAACGTCGTCTGAAGTCTGAACAAGCTGACAGCAATTGATAAGGAAATAATTTTTGTTTTTCCATGAGATTTCATTTATCAGAGAAAACATATAATTCATCTTTCTAACTTATACTTGACAAGATTTTGATTCCCAACCAATAAATAGCTCTCTAAGTTTATCCCGAATATTTGTTGAGGGTTGAAATTTAAGATAAGATAAAAGATAATTATTTTCTTAAATTTTAACTCTTAAAATAAGAAATAAAAAAGTATAAAAACTTAATAAATTATATATATATATACATACATATACAAATAGATATACATACATATGTATGTATGTATACATATGTATACATATGTATGTATGTATGTATACATATGTATCTATATATGTATGTATATATATGTATACATATATATGTATGTATATATATGTATAGATGTATATATACATACATATATATGTATGTATACATACATATATATGTATACATATACATACATATATGTATACATATACATACATATATGTATACATATACATAATATATGTATATATATGTATGTATACATATGTAGATAAATAGTATATATATGTATGTATATATATGTATACATATATATATATGTATATGTATATACACATATATATATGTATGTATGTATATACACATACATATATATATGTATGTATGTATACATACATATATATATATATATGTATATAGGAGTTGCACCGACCACACTTATGACTCTACAAATTTTAATATGGTACCAAAACACAGATGATTCATGGTATAGTGGTAATGAACCTGTGTGCCACAAATAAATAAAAAAATCAAATATCCTAAATAATGGACAAGTAAATAAAGGTCTTTACAAGGAGGGATATAGTACAAAACTAGAGGGTTCTACATTTAAAAACTAGCGCAAGTAATTTATAAAACTATTAGCCCTTCCCAGCGTGACAGTTTTCAAAAACTCGAATAAATTGGATTTCAAAACCAGTTTTCTTTTTCTATTTTTATCCTTTTTATCAAAATTCAATACAAAGCATAAATTTTAGAAAACGTTAACAAACGCAGACTAAAACAGTTCCCACATGTATGCCTTAGCCAGCAGAAGCCATTACTTTAAAAAGTGAAATAAATATCAGAAAAGCATCCTAATACAGATAAGGGTATAATCTTGAATATGGTCATAAACAAGCAATAGATGGATATCATGACAAGTTCTGCTAGTAAGTGCTGAAGAAGCCTTACAAGTACATAAATACATAGCTTATTCTATACATCTAACCCCTCATAATTGCTTGCACATTACGATTTAGTGTTTGGTTGTATGCAAAGCAGCAACAGTTGATACCATGGAGTCCACTCCACAAATATTACGACCCCTGCAGATCTTGTAATATCCATCCTCTCCCCAATTCTGTCCCCATGAATTCTTTAGGATCCAGTAAGGCTTGTCCTTGAATCGGATTGGAGCATAGCCAGCAGATCCATAGCCCACCAAAAGCACCCCGTGATCGTGATGCTTTGAGCAGATAAATGGGCATGAAACTCCTTTTACGTATGTCTGCATAAAAGCTGCATTGATACCAACTGTACCATTGAAACAAAGTCATTATTAGAATCCAATACAAAAATTTCAGTCATAAATGAGTTTTGGGTTGATTTATTCCTGTAAATTTACCTAATTGACACTTTAGTATAGTAATTATTGGGGTAGGACCATTTCATCTGGTAGTTTTAGGTTTGCGTTTGAAGAACAATTTCTTTAAAATGTCAAACTTTTTAATTAAATGAGCATGTGCATGTGCCAATTATAATCCTAAAATACGCCTAAAAAAGAACTTATGTGACATACACTTCATTTAATGAAAAAATATAAAATGTTTTAGAAAATTGTAATTCAATGACTCAAAACTTAAAAATACTAAACTAAATGGACTTACCGTATTAGGACTAAAATGTCAACTAGATAAAGTTACAAACTAAAATCTACCGAAACCGGTCATACATACACACGCTATAAAGCAAAGTTATTTAACATTGTTTGAACTAAAGTTTCACAAAACAATGGGGAAATGCATCAAGTAGGTAGCTAGTTACCTGCAAGGGGGCCATTCTTAACCAAATTTGCAGCAATTTGATCTTCATCTAATGAAACAACACTGAAATTAGATACAGAAGCAGCAACCTTTGTCTTGTCAAATTTGCAGGGACCACGATCGTTCCCTGTGTAGGGATAGTCCTCCTCTCGCTCTACTCCACCAACCTTAAGTGTGTACTCAAAGGCACTTGTCATCAGTCCACCACCACAACCTGAGTCACATTCACCTTGTTCTTCAGGATCACACTGCCAAAATGGGGGGGGGGGGGGGGGGGGGAATGTTATTTAAGATAAGGGAGCGATTTTTTCTCATTATCTCCAAGATCATATTGTGAGATAAGAAATCAGACTGAGGTACCACAGTTCAAACTCTATACTAGCCAAACAAATTTAGTAAGATTTATAGCTCGTAATGAATGCTAACCTCAAACAGAAAAAAGGAATAAGGCATCAAACACTTGACTACTGCCGCTAAAATTTATAGGGAAACAAAAAGTGAGACAGTGACCACCCATGAGGTTTGAGCTTACGTCAAGTCTAAAACAAAGAGTTGTTTTTGATAAATCTTTAGTCTTTAAAGAGATTTAAGGGTTATCTATTTTTGTTTTTAAAACCATGCTACAAGCAAAGTAGTTTATTTCATTCTATAATATGAAAGCTAGGATTTACTACCAACAAGTAACAATTATGAAGTATTGGTCCCAGTTTAGCCTCTATTCAGAGACTTCAAATTCCATATTTATTCATTTGCACTTGTATCGAAAATGCAAAAAAATAATCACAAACGGTTTTAGCCTAAAATTTGCAAGGGAAAGGAGATTTACATCGTAAACAAATACAAACTCATGAAACAACACAACAGAATCACCAACAAAAGAGTAAAAAAGTGAAACCTCATGGTCACAATCCACAAGCTGTTGCTCACTGAGGCTCACAAGCTCCCCTGTCGCCAGAAAATGAGCTCCTTCCAGCGCACCCGTCGCGCTAAATGACCAACACGACCCACACGAACCCTAAAAATATCCAATAAACTTCAATTGTAAACAAAAATTGAAGTCCGTAAACAAATATATCATCTATCCATGATAAGTTCTTTACCTGGTTTTTGATCGGCGTTACAGCACCATGATCGCGCCAATCGAAGTCGGCAGGTAGATCATTAGTAGGAAGGACTGGAGCGTCATGAGCATCGGCGGGA
The DNA here is from genome assembly GCA_029378325.1 of Elaeagnus macrophylla. Lineage (NCBI taxonomy): Eukaryota > Viridiplantae > Streptophyta > Magnoliopsida > Rosales > Elaeagnaceae > Elaeagnus > Elaeagnus macrophylla. Next base: position 9,703,362 of record CM055649.1, on the reverse strand, counting down.
AGGCGAAGACGCTTGAGACCGAGAAAATTCCGGCGAAACTCAGCTGGTGTGAGATCTGAGAACTTGGTTAGGCCATGAACGGCGCTAGGGTCGAGCTTCTGGTGGCGTTTGGCTCGGCGCAAGTTAGCCTGGAAAACGGAAAAACGGTAATCGTGCTCTTCTTGAGTAGAATAAGTTTTGCCGAACCTTGTTTTGAAGTTGGAGAAGTGATGTTCGGCGTTAAGAAGCGGGTCATCATCGCCGTGGGATGAAACAACCTGGCGAATCAAAGGGTCGTCGGTGTTCGCCTGATCGAGAGATATGGTGGAAGTGAGCGTAGATGATATGAGAGATGGAAAGAAGAGAAGAGTGATGAGAAGTGTTGGGCGTTCCATTTCTGTGAATGAAAACTGAGAAACAAATGTGACTGCTTTAGTTTAAAATTATGCGGTGATCGTTAGGACTTTGTAGATATTTTATTTTATATATTTATTTTTTATTTTTTTTGTTTAACATAAATATTTTATTGGTTGCCCCGTAGCCGCCTAGGAGATCGGAGAAAGGGAGGTGTACCACTTTGATTATGACACGTGTTTTTGTCTTTTATTAACTAATTCTGTTTCTTGCAAGTTGAGTTTACTAAACGATGTTGAAAAAGATTTGATTTCAATGCTAAATTACCTATATTCTATCAATAAAAAAATAAAAAATAAAATTTGCAACGCATAGTACGAGTAGTTTTATAGAGCCTGGTATCTATGATATGCTTTACATTTTTATTTATATTATTAAAAAAATAATATTAAATGTTAAAATTATTTTTGTCTTTTTTTCTAAAATTTTAAATTATTATAATTTTTTTTATTTACAAAATTATTATCGGGGTGGCAATTTCTGACACGACACGATAACACGATCCAAACACGACACGACACAAATTTTTTTTTTAAGTAAGAATTGATTAATAATTTTTTATGTTCTTAAAGGTTTTGTTATTTCTTACTATTATAAATAAGTAACACAAAAAAAATTCAAGTAAATTTTTTAATGTGTCAACAAACACGACACGAATAATACGAACAAACACAACACGAATACGAACAAACACGACTAATACGACACGATTGACACCCTTACTAATAGATAAAATTAATTAATAAATTAATATTTTTTAATAATACTGTGAAAATTAATATCAAATTAATAATATAAGTAGCCTTTGTTATATTTTGGCACGTTTTCTCATAGATGTAAATTTTGATTTGCTGATTTTATATGAAGTTTTTATTTGGGGTTCATAAATTATGGAATTCAAGTAATCAAATTTCAAATTTTATTTAAGATTCATGTATAGTTAAGACAAACTTAGATTGAGACTAAAAAAAATTAAAAAGAATGCTCGGACAATATTACTCTTTTAGTTATAGTTATGTTATTACGATTTTTATAATAATTTGATATTTTTTTATTTTAAAGGTTATTTGATTACTTTTATTTTGAATTAAAAAACTAAATTTTTTTAAAAACTTAAATGTATTTTATATCTCTAACGTTTAATAATTGTAATAAAAAAAATTTCTAACATTTAAGTCATTTAAAAAATATTTATAATGTTTAATTTCGAATGACATTTATGTCATTTAATGTTAACAATGTTTGTTTTTTTAACCAAGCGAAACAATCACTATTAATAAAAATAATGTTAGAAAATAAATATTATTAATGAAAATGATGAAAAATATATAAATGTCATACAATAATAAACACTAAAAGTATTTTTATAATAACTTAAACTCAATTTTGTGGATATAAAACATATTTAAGTTTTCTTTTTCTTTTAATATTGTATGTTTCCTTACTCTACCCCCAATTCAACTTCAGATCTTTGCAATAGCTCAACTTAACACATCTCTTAACATAGCCAAGTCCAACTTGAATGATATAGCTAGATGTGACACTCATAACAAGTGTGTTGTATTGTTTAAATTTTGTATCATAAACAACCACTAAATTATGAGATGGTGTTAAAGAAAATGAAAATTATATATTAATATAAGATAATATTATAAAAAAATTTATAAAAAAAATAATGTATTTATCAATTGAGTTAATATTTAAAAATTGAAAAGTTCCAAAATATTTCTATAATGATGATGATGTCTCAAGAAGGACATCTTATTCACCTTTTGAACATTAACATACGACACACAATGTACCATCACCCGGTAAACGCTTAACTATTTTTACTATTGGTTGAGAAACATAAATTTTTGTAAAACTTAACCAGACATTAAAGAAAAAAATGAAACTTAAGATTTGAAATACTATTTTGCTCCACCTTAGATATTAAAACCTAAATTTGAATACTATTATACCAGAAATGCTAAAAGTCAAAATAATAATAATAATTAGTTTATATAAATAAATAAATAAAAGTATCATAGGCTAATAGCTATTAGCTAGTGTTCAAGCCTAATAAAAATAACAAAGATCTAGGATTTGATTTAAATAAATTATTTTTAGATAAATATTATAATTTTTTTAGACTAACAATTTAATTTTTCAAAACTTATAGTTTCACTTAAATAATAAAAAAATATTTTACCAAAATATCTCTTATTCTCATACTCCTTTATTCACCATCTTCTATCCACCACATCTTCGGCAAACACTGCTAGCAATATCATTAGAGCCTACTAACTATTTTATCAGAGCTTCGACGATCACCGTAAGCAACCTTACCAGAGGGCCATTAGAAGAGGATGTAACATGTTATATGTTACATTCAAATGTAAAAGTGAATGTAACATTTTACATTCAAAGATAGAGTTGCTGCATTGTTATCGAAGCTCCAATGATCATACAAGAAATGAGTGTAACATATTACATATAAAGATAGAATTGATATAATATAACATGTTAGAGATAAACATTACATGTTACATACTTAAACTCAAACTCAAACTATAACTTAGCACCCAAAATCTTACAAAACCTAGAAACCAATCAATGGTCAGAGGTTCAAATATCCCAAATGTCTATGGGAATTGTACCCAATAAAAACATTCATAACTGCATGCAAAATCAAGAGGAAAAAAACATATTTACTTTCACATAATAATAAAAACAATTAAGTGTTTGAGTTTCCCAATAACCTTAATCACTTAAAATATTAACCGATAATATCTTGTTATTTCTCTCGAAAAATAAGTTTATCTACGCAAATTGTAAAAATGAAAAACAAATAAGCATAGCAACTTTAATTTGAGACCCCATATTTGCAAGAAATTAGATTTGCAAATTTAATTTCTAAGACACTCAGCATAAAAAATAATAGAAAGAAGAATATAGAAGATTGAAGAAATAGACGAATGAAGAATTCTAAAATTTTTATTTGTAAATTGATAATTTTAAACAATAAACAATAGCACTATTTATAGGTAAATACAAAAGTAAAGTAAAACGATTTCTTCTTAGAAAACTTAAAAAAAATCCTACTTTACTGGCACTAAGCCACTAAGTAACCACCCACTAATTTGCATAACAGTGCCTACAAATCTGTTATACAGACTTATTAAAAAACAAGACTTGGTCAACAAAGTTTGAGTTTAATCAAATTCCAACAGCCTCCCTAAAACTCAAACTTTCAGAGCTACACATGCCCATTTTCTGCTTCAAATTGTAGAAAGTTTCAGCTTTCAATGATTTTGTGAGGATGTCGGCAATCTGATATTCAGACTTGCAAAATTCCATTGCAATTTCATCTTCTTTGACAAGGTCATGAATGTAATGAAATTTGATGTCAATATGCTTGCGACTCCCATGAAACATTGGATTCTTAGAAAGAGAAATAGCTGACTTGCTATCACAATAAATCTTCGAAGGAAGTAGTTGAACTTGTTTGAGTTCATTGCATAATTGACGTAGCCAGAAAGCATGACATGCAGCAGATGCAGCCACCCTATACTCTGCTTTAGCAGTTGAAAGTGCAACAACTTGTTGTTTCTTGGAAGACCAAGAAATTGCTCCTGAACCCATGTGAAATACAAAACCAAAAGTACTTTTATGTCCTTCATATCTCCTGCCTAATCATTGTCTGTGTACCCAACAAGATCACAATTGTTAATAGATGTATAAAAGATACCATGATTGTGAGTACCTTTGATGTAGCACAAAATTGATTTTGCAATTTGCAAGTGAACTTAACTCAGTGTCTCCATAAACTGGCTGATAAAACCAACTCTATATGTAATATCAAGTCTAGTAGAAGTCAAATAACGTAGACTACCTCTAAACTTCAAAAATAAGTTGGATTGACAAGCTCACTATTTTTGACTACATCCATCTGTAATCTTGTTTCAACTAGAGTTTTGATGGGATTACATGATTCCATTTTGAACCGTTTCAAGATATCTACTACAAATTTCTTCTGTGAGAGAAATATCCCATCCCCTGTCTGTTCAATTTCAAGGCCAAGAAAAAATGACATCAGTCCCATATCAGTCATTTCAAAATTTCTATTCATATCCTTTCGGAATTCATCAAACATGCTGGAGTTACTTTCATTAAATATCAAATCATTTACATACAAACATACAATAAGCATATCTCCTTTTGCATTTGATTTGATATATAATGTAGGTTCATACGGACACTTGAGAAAACCATTTCCCTAAAAATATAAGTCTATACGTGTGTACCATGCCCTCAGAGCCTGTTTTAACCCATACAGAGCTTTCTTCAACCTGAGAACTTTATCTTCATTGCCTTTCTTCACGTAACCAGCTGGTTGATCAACAAAAACTTCTTCGTTAAGAAATCCATTCAGAAATGCAGATTTGACATACATCTGATGTATCTTCCACTTCTCTTGGGCAGTTAAGGCAATCACCATATGTATTGTATCCATGCGAGCTACAGGTGCAAAAACTTCAAAGTAGTCAATACCTGCCTTTTGTTTGTAGCCTTTCACGACCAACCGAGCCTTTAGCTTGTCCACCTGACCATCAGATTTGTACTTTGTTTTATACACCCATTTGACACCAATTGTTTTCTTTCCTTTAGGAAGAGAAGCCAGCTCCCAGGTATTATTCTTTTCTATGGATTGAATTTTCACATCCATAGCCTGCAACCACTCATCATGTTGTGCTGCTACTGCAAAAAAGAGAGGGTCACAATCTGCAAGCAAAGCAAAATTTACAAGTTCCTCGTTAGTTATATCATTATTATTAGTCATGACATAATCGTGTAAACGATCAGGCAACACATGAGGACGTGTCGATATATGAGTGCCACTTGGATTTTGCATTGGTGCAACATGCTGCGACTCTCCACTAATTGATTCTTCATTCAAGGAAACACCAATTTGTGACTTCTCTACATTCTGCCAAACCGGCTTTCCACTAACTGATTCTTCATTCAAGGAAACACCAATTTGTGACTTCTCTATATGTTCTGCCAATCCTAAGCTTCAGCTTCACTGAACTCAACATCCCTACTGATGATGACTTCATTTGTTTGCAGATTAAACAACTTATAGCCTTTGCTTCGTTCACTATAACCAATAAAAATACATTTCTTACTTTTACCATCAAACTTCTTCCTTTTCTCAGCTGGCATATGGGCATATGCTACACACCCAAAAATTCGAAGAGCTTCAACATTCGACTTATAGCTGCTCCATGCTTCCTCAGGTGTCATATTAAGAACACTCTTTGTCGGACTCCTGTTCAACAAATCAACAGCACAAGATACGGCTTCTGCCTAAAAAACTTTTGGTAAGTTTTTACCTTTCAACATACTGCGTGCCATTTCGACAATTATTCTGTTTTTCCTCTTCGATATCCCGTTTTGCTGTGGTGAGTAGCTTGCAGTAAGCTGATGCTTAATACCATGATTTTTACAAAAATCAACAAAAGCATTAGAAATGTACGCTCTTCCTCTGTCTATTCGAAAACACCTCAAAGTCAACCCACTTTGTTTTTCCACATAGGCTTTAAATTTTTTGAATACTCCAAAAACTTCAGATTTTTGCTTCAAAAAATATGCCCAAGTTTTCTTACTACAATTATCAATGAAAGTAAAAAAGTAATGATTACCTCCATGTGATTCAGTCTCCATTAGTCCGAAAATGTCAGAATGCACAAGCTGTAATTGCTGCTTTGCTCTAGATGACTTCCCCACTGGAAAAGAGTCCCTGTGTTGCTTGCCCAAAATACAGCCTTCACACAAATGATTAGAATCTTCTAACAATGGTAACCCAATAACCATTTCCTTCTTTGCCAATACCCTCAAGCCATTAAAATTTAAATGACCAAAACGAAAGTGTCAAAGCCAATTTCTATCCATAATAATAGTACTAAAAGAATGAATTATTTCACTCTGTAAAGGTAAAGAAAACATTCGATTTTTGGTCATCTTAACCTCTACAACAAGCTCTTTTTTAATGTTCTTAATAGTGCAAACTCCTTTATCAATGATAATTTTAAGTCCCTTTTCAGAGAGTTGACCCATACTCAATAAATTCCAGTGTAAACTAGGAACATAAAATACATTAGAGATATGCTCACGAGAACCATCTTTCAAATGTATGAGAACATTACCTTTGCCCATAATCGAAACTTTAGCTTTGTTTCCAAAATTTACCTCCCTACACACCGATTCATCCATGTAAGTGAAAAACTCCTTCTTTTCACACATGTGATTACTACACCCGGTATCTAAATACTATTCATCATGATGTTCTTCTTCTGAAGAGCTACAAGCCAACAACAAAGTTTCTTTTTCTTGGACATCATTAGCGTAGTTAGCATGTTCATGATTTCTTTTTGGAAATTGAAATCTACACTGTGATCGATAATGCCCAAACTTCTTATAACGAAAACATTGAATTTTGGATATATCATACCTTGATTTTTCAAGAGCTTGCTAACTGAAACTATTTTCCTCTATGGAGGCATGATTCTTATAGCTAACATCTTTGCCTTGGCTTGATGTTTTGTCACCGCTGCAATTGCTAGTACCTGACAAATTGACTTTACTTTGAAAAGCTTTCTCTACAGGTGTTGCAGCCCTGTGATTCATTCTATGTTCATGAGAGCATAATGAACCCATCAATCCTTCAAATGTCATGGTAGAAAGATCCCTTCCTTCTTCGATTGCAGCAACAATATAATTGAAATGATCCGTAAAAGATCTCATAATCTTTTCAATTACACGTATATCCTCCAATTTTTCACCAATAACTCTTAATTGATTCACAACAGATTGAACTCGTGAAAAATAATCAGGTATAGTTTCAGAATCTTTCATAGAAAGAGTTTTGAATTCACCTTATAAAGTTTGCAACCGTACACTCATCACCTTCTTATCACCTTTGTAGGATTTTTACAACATCTCCCAAGCATCTTTAGCTGTTGTTGCTCTTGAAATCCTTTCAAAGACAATCTCGTCCACAGCTTGGTAGAGGAAGAATAACTCCTTCTTGTCCTTCTTTCTGTTCTCTTTCAAATTGTCTTTCTGGGTTTGAGAGAGAGCTGCTGCTACTTCTTGATCTGCTGGCTCAACGTATCCGGCTTCAATAATCTCGCTTAGCTCTTGGAAACCAAACAACGCCTTCATCTGGATACACCATTGATCAAAATTTTTTCCGCTAAACAGGTTGAATTGTTCCACTCATGTTTATAACCTGCTTACAAGCAATTTAAGTGAACTATTTAGAAAACAAGAACTTTGGATAATTTGGCTCTGATACCAAATACAAGAAATTAGATTTGCAAATTTAATTTCTAAGACAAAATAAAAGACACTCAATAGAAAAAATAATAGAAAGAAGAATATAGAAGAGTGAAGAAATAGACGAGTGAAGAACTCTGAAAATTTTATTTGTAAACTTATAATTTTAAACAATAAACAATAGCACCTATTTATAGGTGAATACAAAAATAAAGTAAAACGATTTCTTCTTAGAAAACTTCAATTAAATCCTATTTTACTGGTACTAAGTAACTACCCACTAATTTGCATAACAGTGCTTACAAATCTGTTATACAGACTTATTTAAAAACAAGACTTATTCAAAATCAAAACTTGGTCAACAAAATTTGAATTTAATCAAATTCCAACAATATTTAGTCTCTCCCAACTTTACGTTTTCCGGGATGGTTTTCCTCTCCATAATCTCCTCTTTTGGCATCGGGAGATATGTGTGAAGGGCTTTTAGCAAGTGAATGACAAAAACGTAAAATTAATAAAATAAAATGAAGTCATATATTGACCTTTAAAAAAAATGCTAGTAGATGAAAAAAATTGCTAATACAAGATAATAATACGTAAAGATTGGTTCAAGTTAATATGAGAAAAAGAGTATAATGAGAAGTAAAAAAAATTAAAAATAGGGTAAATATCATTTATACTTGAAGGTTTGTTAAAATATCATAAAAGTTGTGATTATTTTATATTATATATTTATTTTGATGTATTATTTTATTTTAACGGTATCTAAATGATACAAGTATTAAAAACTAAGAAAATGATATAAATTTTTTGGAATACATTTATAAATTATTGTTATTATCTCATGAAATCTTTAGTCAGAACCGAGATAAAGAAAGAATCAGTGATGACGTTGGATTTGTAGAAAAAGGAGAAAAAAAGAAAGAAAGGGAGATAATGATGAGGAATATAAGAGAGCAAAAAATGATGTTAACGACCGAATTGACAATGCCATTAAAAGAGATTGATTTTTTCAACCGAAATTTATTTGAAAAATAAAGAAACAAATTGGGGACAGTGTGACATGAGAGAGATGTGAAAATATATATCTCATAATTTGTAATTATTCTATTTAAAAAAAGATATTTATTGTTCTTATTTATTTTTTTGTTAGTTTTTTTTTTTTGAAAGATTCTTTTGTTAGTTTTTAATATATCATGAATATATAATTCAATTAGAAATTATAATATTTGACATTATATAAATAAAAAATTTGATCATAATTAATCAATAATTTTTTATATTCTTAAAAATTTTAATATGTTTGATTACTTTGTACAACATAAAAAATTAAAATAAATTTTTTTATACATCAATTAATATATTAATACATACGATTAATGTCATAATATAACATAATATAGACACAATTAATTAACACGAATTTAATTTAGTTGTTATTCATACTTCGTTGGTTAATTGACAACTTAATTGCAGTTTATTAATATTATTGTTAAACTTAATATTTCTTTACTGTTTGAAAAACCTTAAGGAAAATAATTGATATTTAAACTAAATTTTTTCTTTTCTTTCTTTCTTAAATCGCTATTTTAAATTTTAATTAGCGTGGCTCAATAATTTTTCCGGTACAACTTGGTGACTTACAAAGTCCCAAAAGAATCAATTAGAAAAATGAAAAAAAAAAAAAAACCCAAAAAAATCTACTAAAGTTTTGATCAAATTTTATTAAAAAAACATAAAAATAATAATATTTTTAAAATTTATAATAATAAAAATAATATTTTTTATATTCAAATCATGTATTTTTATAATTAAAAAAAAATTATTATATTATTTTTTTAAATATAATTTAAATTAAATTGTAATAATTTAAACATGTTTAATATTAGACGTCGTTTAATTGGATATTTTTTAATATTATTGATTATTATTTATATTATTATAAATTTTAATTGTATTATTTTTTATAATTTTTTAATTTTATTTTAGTATTTTCAAATTTATAATTTAAAATAAAAGAAAGATAAAGTTTTTTTTTTTTTTTATAAGTAAATGGGAGACTGGAATCAGTAGGCGCACCGGAATGCCCCATCAGAATGGAAAGCAATTCTTAGCACCCTCTTCCTTTTCCAACCACCCACAAATTTATTAAATAAATAAAAAGTAATGATTACAGTACAATGCATCAGCAGAACCTATAAGAAGGTTTGTCAACCATATCAGAAATAGTAAATTGACGCGCAAAAGATGGTACATCCCACCACCAAGTCGCAGAGCAAAAACTAGAAGATCTGGAAGCTAAAATATCTGCCGCCGAATTACCTTCTCGATAAATATGAGAGCAATGAAAGTCCATGCTTGCAATCCTATCCAAACAATCTGTCCAGGGTGAGATCCATCGCCATGGCACCATATGGGATCTACTGTTAAATAGGTTTACAACATACGTAGAGTCAGACTCCAACCAAATCTTTTTCCAGCCAAACCTGTCTGCATATTTTATTGCATGAATAGCCCCTGCTAGTTCAGCCTCATATGCGTAGGAAATTCCTAAAGGAACGCAGAAACATCCCTTGACAAAAGATCTTGAAGTTCGAAAAATTCCCGCACAACCTGAGAGACCAGGTGCTCCGAATGCAGTCCCATCCGTGTTTACCTTTAACCAACCTGGAGGAGGAGGATGCCAGTTAACTTCAATCACTTTTGGCGATCTTGACGGTCTACCACAAACTCGCAAACGATTGAGTATCTGTAAGTCATTCATAGTGTTTCGCATTGCACCAGTTTGTATTAAGCCTGATTCTCTAATAAAACGCCAAACCGTAGTAAGAGATGATAGTAAAGGGATCTCAATTCCATCATAGCAGCAATTATTTTTAGTTGTCCAAATAACCCAAATAACAGAGATAATGCCTGATTTTCATAAATTAAATTACCCATAAATTAAAAGAAAGATAAAGTTTATTACCCAGTGACTAAATAGTCTTTGAGTTTTAAACTAGCAATTAGGTATTATCCGGAAAATGTCGGGTGATAAGCGGCTGGCTGACTTTACTGTTCAATTTCAATAGGTTCAGCCGTTCCGGTCCGATCCTTAAATACTATGACACCACCGCCTTTGTAATAGAAAAGAGTTAAGAAAAAGCTCGAAATTAGAGATAGAAAGGAGTAATAATGGAGGATGATAAAAGTACTAGTAGTTCTAGCAGCTTAGAAACAGGGAAATCAGAGAGATCTGTGTGGTTAATGAAGTGTCCTGTAGGGGTGGCCAAGTCATGGAAGTCCCACACTCCATCTGATCCCCACCCTATTGCTAAAGTTGTCTTCTCACTCGACCCTCTTCGTCCTGACGATCCCTCTGCTCGTGAGGTACTCTATTTCACTATCTATTCTTGAGATTTTTCGTACTACTTGATTTCGATTTTATTTGGGTTCTTGAAGTCCTCTACATAGCAGACTTTTTTTTTTTTTTTTTTTCTTTTTCTTTTTTTTATCTTCCAATTTTATCGTAAATTTAATTACAAGGACTGTAAATTGGGGTTCTGGATTTTCATTTGGTTGCTTGTTTTATTTATGTTTGAAGAGAAACCCTAGTTTACTGATTTCCTTTACTTATTGGCGAACTTGTGTTTGTGGATTTTATTTTTGTACTGTAACCCTGAAATTCTGATTAACTTAAGATGCGTAACTTAACCAAAATTAAGAAACAAACAAGACCATTCAAGATTAAGAAACAAACAAGACCCTTCTATGTATTGGGCGTCTTCTACAAAGGTTAGTGAGAGACTTATATGTTTGACAAGGCCTTTGACATTGTTTAGCTGAGAGACTAACGTTCCTTGTAGAAGACAAATCAGGATGTCATTATGGAGATGATTGATTTTTCGTGCTTCACCAACACAACCTATGTTACAGTGACTTTTTAGGGTACTGAGAGCTGTAAAAAAAAATTATACGTATTCAGTTGTCCAGTATGCCCCTTTTTTTCAATTTCTTTTTCTACCAAATTGGGGTGTTTGAGTATACTACTTCACGAGAAATGAAAGTCCAAGTAATATAGCCTACATATGTTGGTTAATTGCATTTAAGTTGTTCGGATTCCTTAATAAGATTAACTTGTCATTAATCCTTTGTGTTCAATTTTTATTTGTTCTTCATTTCTTTCGAACAAGTTTGCATGGTTTTGGTAAACAAATATGATTTAAGCTAAAGTTCTCTAGTTCAGGGTATGAACTGTGTGGCAATGAAAATTGCTTAGCTATATGAGTATGCTATGGATATCATTGAAAAATATTCTTGGCAGGCATGTACATTGCTTCACTCTGCCACTATGAACCACTAATAATAAAGGGGAATTTCATTTTGTAGGAAGCGGACATGTATCTCTTTCTTTCTATTCCTTGTCTTGTCTAATTAACTAGGTTTAAATTGTGGTTACCGTTTCCTTTATTACTAATTTCTCTTTAATAAAGATTAAAGAAAAAAATTTGGAGTAGCACTCAACTGTTCTTTATCTCGTTGAATGTAATTGTAAAATGATAGCTCAATTATCTATGATAATAATTAAGTTTGGTGTTGTGCTTGGTTTGCATTTTTGTACAACTGATGTTGTCTCTATCTCCCCTTGTGTTATTCTAACTGTTCATCAGTTCACAATGGAAATTGGTGGTACTGAGTTTGGAAATCAGCCAAAAAGTTATTCACTAAATATGTTTAAAGACTTTGTTCCGATGTGTGTCTTCTCTGAAACAAATCAAGGTAAGGATCATATATATCTTGGTACTTCATTCATTTGCTTAACAAATGACTATGTCTATTCCACTCATCTGTATACGTCCACAAATTTAGCATGCCCTTTCATGCAATTATTGGTGCTTCAAATGGTGGCCAAATATCTCATTAAAATTACTCATAATGATTCATTTACTTTATTGTTTTCTTACTCTCATTAGTTCATATGGTAAAAATGATTTGTGGTTCTCTACAGACAAGGTTGCAGTAGAAGGGAAAGTGGAATATAAGTTTGACATGAAGCCCCATGGAGAAAACCTTGAATCGTACGGAAAGTTGTGTCGTGAAAGGACAAACAAGTCTATGATTAAAAATAGACAAATACAGGTATTCATCTGAAATATTAGACGGTTACTAAAAAGTAGGTCCAACAGATTACTGTTTTAAAAAAATCAATATGTTATACCTAATTTTTGCTTCTATTGTTTTTCAATGTAAGGTTATTGACAATGATCGTGGTATACATATGAGACCCATGCCTGGTATGGTTGGCTTGGTTTCATCGAATTCCAAGGTATCAGCATCTTTTATTTACCCAACATGTTGTCTTTCTTTAGCCTACAAATTAATCATTTTATGTTGTTATATCAAACTGATTTTAGTGTTTTTGGCTTACAAGTTAATCAGTTATGCTGTTATACCACACCAATTTTCGTGTTAAGTCTATCCAGTTATACTGTGCTAAAGTATATATTTGTACTGTGTAGACAGTGTAGTAGGTTAATGAAGCACGATTTTATGCTAATATCAGGAGAGTGTGGATTCCCGAATGTTCCTCATTGTCGGCCACTTCTATGGATTGTTCTTATATATAAATAATAAAAATATAATAGTATAATGAAAAACTGTTTGCTTTGCTTACAAGGTTAAGATGATTGATAAGCTATATTGATGTTTGACTTGCATAGAGTTTCGTTGGTACTAGCATTTTGTAGGGTTATTTGATAATTTTAGCTGCTAAGATTCCTAAGTTTATCTAAAATTTCTCAGTTGGATGCTTAGAAGAAACGTCCAATGATATGCTTTCTATTTTCATCACAGGATAAGAGGAAAACAGCTCCAGTTAAACAATCAGATGTGAAAAGAACTAGAAGAGATCGTGGGGAACTGGAAGATATAATGTTCAAGTTATTTGAAACACAACCAAATTGGGCTTTGAAGCAGCTTGTGCAAGAGACCGATCAACCTGCGGTAAGTCGACTGCGTATTCATCTTGTGATGATAAGTTTGTCTATAAGGAAACAATAATCTCTATGTTGCAAGTGTAAGCTAAAAATAGCACATCTTGATGGTTTGAAATCGTACCATTTGTTTGACAAATATTAAAAATCTTTGCATCGGTTCTTTGACCAGAGAAGTTAATTTTCGTTCTTTTAATAACATTCCTTCTTCCCAATGCAAACTGGGTACTAGGATTAGATTTTACATTGGGTTGAATTTTTTATTACCATGTAAAATATTTTAGGATAAAAGTAACTAACAGTCCTATAACTTTGGACAAAAGAACGGTTTAGTTCCATAATTTTCAACTAGAACAGTTTAATCCAATAACTTTTATAAGATGCATTTTGGTCCGAAAAAAAGATACTAAAGTGTACCTTTTACACTAAAGGTATGAGACTAAACTACATCTTTTATAAAGCTACGAGACTAAACTGCACCTGCTGTTGAAAACTATGAGATTAAACTGTTTTCTTTGACCAAAGCTTTGGGATTGTTAATGCCCTTCATCCAATATTTTACTCTATTGTTAATATTATTTTTGATGACCAGGTACTTAATGAATCTTGTTTTGTATGTATTCTGCTCACAGCAATTCTTGAAAGAGATACTGAACGAGCTGTGTGTGTACAATAAAAGGGGAGCCAACCAGGGAACTTATGAGCTTAAGCCAGAATACAAGAAGACTGTTGAAGATACAAATAGTCAATAAGTTCCTTTTTGTCTGCCTCACCATTATGCCTTTATCTTCTTGGAGGAAGTTATAATAGGAATGAACCAAGAAATAGGGTAGGGTATACTTTGATGGCAACACAAGTTTTGTTTTTCCCCTAGAGTGTGTCTAAAAGAACTATTTCTCTGTGCCCTTTCGTTGGGGAAGTACAACCAATTAAGCTTTGGTCAGGCTCTAACTAAATAAGTGAATTGGGGATAGAAAAAGTAGGAAAAAAAGAAGATAAGTATAAATTTAATATGGATTGACTGGCTACTTATTATCCAGTTACAAATTGTTAGTTACTTGTTGCCTTAACTAGAAAAAGCTCCAAATTTGTGATCTAACACACGCATAATGATGATGTTGCCAGCATGGTTGTGTTTGTGTTTGTATTTTTCATCTTAAATTCACATATTTTTAAATATTATGAAAAAATTAAATTATTTTTATCAAATTTATTTATTTATAATGGTATGAAAAATTAATATTATTATATGTACAAAAGAATTAATAGTTAATTTTAATTAAAAATATTTTGTGCCATATTAGGTTTGTGTTTTGGGTTGTAATTCAAATTGTCACCCTAAAGTGAGTGGAAAATCATGCTCTTTGTGAGCATCTAATAAGTAGGAGTTTTGTAACTTGTGAAATTTTATTTAAACAAAAGAAGAGAAATGCATGACGTTGATAATAGTATAGTTCTTAAACTGTCGTACACTCTTGTTTATGCCAATTATTTTATTATTAGACCAGTTTTATCAACAAAATAGTACGCTTGTTCCAAAAATAACATGAATTGAAAAAAGCTGAAATTGTTATTCTCGTTTTCTGTCTAAAAAGTTGGGATAATCTTTCTCCTTTGTAGAGGTGTCAATTGTATCGTGTTGGTCGTGTTTGTTTGTGTTCGTGTCGTATTTGTTCGTGTTATTCGTGTAGTGTTTTTGTGTTGGTTGGCACATTAAAAAATTTACTTGAATTTTTTTTGTGTTACTTATTTATAATATTAAGAAATAACAAAATCTTTAAGAATACAAAAAAATTATTGATCAATTCTTACTTAAAAAAAATTCATGTCGTGTCGTATTCGGATCGTACTATCGTATCGTGACAGAAATTGCCACCCTACTCCTCTGTTTGATTGTGTTTTTCGGTCAAAAAGTTGTTCCTTTTCAGAGCAAGCTCTTCAGTGTGGTACATGTTCAAATAATGTTCTTTTAGCGGAAACAGTCTTCATTTAGTGTACGATTGCTGCTTGTTGATCATAGTAATTTGTTCACATATTATCAAACATCTATAGTGAAACCGTGAGAGAATGAATTTGTCATTAAAATCTTGTGTAATACACGGACTTACGGTTTATTGCAATCTAAGTTCTTATTTCGAGTAGTTCAATTTCTATTGTAATTTTATAACTTTTTGTATTTATGTAATGTTTGATCTACATATTTACAATTTTATAATTAATTTCTTGTTTTTCTTTAGCTGATTACGAGATTATCAATTCAAATTCAAATTATTAGGTCAACCATAGTTTTCATTTTATGAAAAAGGGAGAAATTCCTTATATCTAATCATTTTAAAAAAAATTTATTACAACAACTATAATTAAGATTCAAATTTTTTATATGCTCAAAATAAATTACATGTCATTAAGTTACAGCTGGTTAGCATTTAATTATTATAATTGAAGTTTCAAACGACATCTTAAGTACATGTTATTGCACAAATATTGTCTCAAACTTTGAGCTTTCTATATAGTAATTTTGGATATGACTATTGCATTATTTGTTAACTTTTTAATGTTAGACACTATTTTTAATTAAGTTAGAGTTTTATTTGAAATGTAGTTAATAATTTAGTGAGAAGATTTTTGTATTTGATTTATCATGCTACATGTTAAAGTTATGAACTTGAATTTCAAGATTTTTTAAATAAGTTTTCTTACCTTTTATTTAAACATTAATTTTCGTTGACTGAGACTCAACGTTTCGGTAAAAATTTACCACTGAATTAAAGTCAGTTTAAGGACTTTGGGTAACATGAAAATGGTTAACGTTGGAATAATAACCCATGTTTATACATAAAGTTTTTATTTTTAATTTTTTCAAAAAAAAAAAAAAAAAATTTTTTTTTTTTTTAGAACATAAATAAATATATATTTTTTAACAATGTAAGAAAAATAAATATTTTTTTATTGAATTAATTAAAAATAAAACAAATTAAATAACTAAATCATTTAACATTTCATTAGCAAAAAAAAAAAAATCATTTAACATTTATAAATATAAATTGGAGGGAATTATAAACTCATAAATTATCTTAAATTAGGTCAAAGTGGGAGATTTTAATCACATACCTAACATCTCGCCAAAGTAAAACTTTGTTTAAATACCCATTCACCCATTAATCAACCTAAATTTAGTCGATGTGGTATTTTGTCTGCATAACCGATAATCTCACCAACGTGCCCTGTTCGCAGACATCCAACAATATTTCCCTCAAATGTCTCCCGAAGATATGCATTGCCATAACTTTTTACATATCTCCATCAATTGAATATATAAATTCTCTTTACACTTTGCATTGTTTAGCTCCTTCCTTATACAAAAGAGTATTCATCTTCGTGCTCATGATGAATCTTGTGATTTACGAAAATAATAAGGGCCAACCACCAGCCTTAGGATCACGTAGACAAAACCCATGTATATTCGCATAGGCGCTCACAGAGTTTTATCTGAAAAACTTAACCCATTACTTAAAAACCCATAAATCACCCAGAAGTACAGCTACAAAACTTTATTTGTACGTACACACAATACCTGAGTTGATAAAATAATATCTACTAACAAGGACAACTACATAGGAATCATATTCGTTAGCTTTGGAAGAATTCAACCCCATATTTTTGCTTTCAGATTCCAATACCATCTCTCAAAATTGTTCATACCAAAGAAAAAATCCCCCAAATATTCAATGAACAGGTGCATTAAGTAGGCAAAATTTCTATCAGTATACACAATTCTTTCGGACAAAAAAAAAATTAGGAATTTCTTCCCATTCTCATGAAGTTAATATTGAAGTGAAAAAAAAAAAAAATTAAATGGAATCAAACCAAACATTAATCAACTATAATTGCGGTGTAATTAGGGAAGCAAGACTCCTTCAGATTTACCAAACAGTGTTTTGACAAACAGAAATTTACAAACCAAGATGTAGAAGAAGAAAATTTAGACATCAGAAAAATAGAGTAATTGTCATATATAAGGCAAAATTGGCATTTAAATTTTTCTCTTATAAATATAAGCTTTTCACTCATCTTTGACTATGAGCATGAATAACAATTACGACAGACCACTTGTTTATTTGATGAAAACAGGCAAAAAAAAATCACTTGAATACCACCAAGCATATTCAAGATTCGAGCAGATTGTCACTGATCCACATGCATGGTAAGGAAATCGCAATGTTAACCATGTATGTTAAAGAGCACCCATCTTCAATAAAGAGAATCACTTTTAAAGCAAGCTTTTCACGAGTAAATCTGCTTTTACTCGAAACTCTTCATACCAAGGTGGTTAGTACGATTGTCATCAATTGGATCTCATAATATGCTCTCCTGCAACAAAGAAAGCTGGAACGTTAGATTAAGTCATCTTTATACAATCGAAATCTAAAATAAAAAATCTACGAGTGAGTGATTGTCAGGCATACTATTCCTCGACAAGTAGGAATTGATTCAAATAATAAATTCAAGATATTATTCAAGGACGTTCAAATGGTTAATTTACACCATGACTAGTGTATTACTTATACCTTTGAAATATTCCTTTAATGCCAATATTATGCTTAGCAAGATCAAATGAACACTGCAATTGTTTTAGAGGAAAATATCCCGACCATTAAATGATGATCGGCAATCACATGATTTGTTTCTTGTGTATGATTAATCTCATCACATACAATTCTGAAGAAAGGGCTTGTATGGAAGATTCTTGACCTTTTTTTAGACCATAAATAAAAGTTTCATTAAGTTAACCAAGGAAATACACTTAAAACATCCAAGAGTACATGTACTCTGGACAACAAGGCATGAGCTTTAACAACTAATCAGAGAATTACATGCTCAAGCATCATAAACCTGCAGGAAATAATATAATATCATTACCGAGCCAAACCATATGCCCAAAGAAACATAAAAATTCCATCCATATGTGCTGGAGAATCATCCACCACTGAGCAGTTGTGCATTTTCTTCTACAAAGAAAGTATCTCCTAAGGCCACATTGTGAACTTTCAACAAACACTTCTTGTGCATATGAGGTCAGCAAGATACCACCAGAACAAGCATAAACCACATAAAAATCAACCATAAACAAGTTGAGGAGGCTGAACAAATCCACCACAGGGGGGTGGTACAAAGTACAAACCACAAACTACCTAGATATGAGCTTCAAAATCTGAGTAGAATTAAGAGTCATGCACCAACAGCATACACACAAAACACGCACACATGGCGCAAAAGAAATCCACCACAAAATAATTTTCAGAACTGAAAAAAGAAGTAAAAGTCTACCCTCTCCCTCCGGTAGAAGAGAAGTAGTTTTAGAAATACTAGGATTAAATGTAGTAGGAAAAATATAAAGAAAAATGTAGAGCGTTCATTCATGATTTCTGTTGTTTTCTCTCTCTTTTCTGGTTTCGCTCTTTTTGTCAAGTCTCTTTTAGTTAAGTTGAGATTCTTGACTTTGTAGCTGCCTTAGGCCAGAGTTGCAAAGTAGAAAGTATGGAAAATGAAAAAGAAAGAAAATTTGATTTCTGTAATTTATGAGATTACAAGTAATTGTAGTTGTCCTAAAAAGTTATAGACAAGTAGATGAACTAATGCATGATTCATTTAGAAACATTGTCAAATTCAAAGAGCTCATAATTTCAATCAGAAACAAAATTGATACAAGGACCAAAGATTTAATGTGCACGTCATTGTTAGAATTAGTTCCTCAAAGAATATATAAGGTGTACCCAGTAAAACTTACGGGTAAATCAGATCTAAGAGGTGGTAACTAAGATTATTGTGTCCATTAATATAAAGACCACAATGCATCCATGATAAGATTATTTAAAACGCAATGGTACAAAGGAAATACATCTCAATGAATAAAAAATAGGATTGTATGGATACAAAAATCATCATTGAAGGTGGTTCTAAATCTCATCCAAGACAAACTCTTGTAGGGAGTTTATTGAAATCATTGAATTCACAATATGATAAAGTACATGCTAGGTGGGGAACTACTCCTTTGATGGGTCTGGCAATGGCCCTTTTTGCAGTATCCCTACAATTATTTTGGAAATTTATTCTTCCATTTGACTAGAAGGAATTTCAACAAATTAGTTTCAAAAGAAGTATTAACTACACAGTTAATTTCAAGTCTCAGCAGAAAAAGAGTCATAAAAGTGAGAATAGAAGGGTGCTTTCAGGTGTGATGTCTAGAAGCCATATTATATAGTAGTATTCCATCTATTCACTATTTTTTTGTTAAGATATTCCATTTATTCATTATGCTTAGCGAGAGATGTTTGTTAATATACTTGAAAAACATTTATAATCTAAGATATAATTACCATAGGGAAGATCACAAGCCCAAGTTTCTTGAAGTAAGTTTGTCACCATGCAAAGTAATCTTCCAGCAGTCTACTTGGCAAATAAAGACAGAACTTCTTTTGGGCACAACTGCAAATTAGTCAATGATAATAATAAACAGTTTTATCATCAGCATTCATAGTGAATCTGATGAATGAGAAAAGCAACTGATGAAAAAGAAATTATTTTTGCAATCTTCATATCTTTTTCTTTCTTTTACTTCTTGACAATTCCATGTCATAATGTGTTGGTAGAAGACAAATTACCTCGAAATTTATCATCTTGTGTAATGATCCCAAATGTTTCCGCCGTCTCACGAATCATAATTCCATTCACACCGGTGAAAGCAGATGTTTTACAATCAGCGACTGCATACAGATTAATAAGAACACCACACTAAGTAAAAACATACATGCTATAGGACTCCTGCAACTACATTTATTTATTTCCTTTAACCATGTTTGTATTGCTTATTAACTTATTCATGGGTTTTGTGGAAGGACTTTGTCTGGCAATGCCCAGAAGAGCACTCTTCTCAAGAGTCAACCCAGACAGCTAAACCAGTGGATCAACATGCATGAAAACTTAGAAGCAAAACTCACACACAGAAATTTTACAGGAGATAAGTGCATAGTTACAAATAACTGCAAGGATGTAGGCTTCACAGCTCAAATTCATCATTATGGATCTTGAAGAATCAAATATTGCCGGTCACCATCATTCCATAATTTCTGAAATGATGTCAATGAGTAAGCTAATAAGGTGGTTCATAGGTTTCTCCAACGAAAACAACTCTTAAGTCTTTAACATTTGCAAGTCACAGTAATCTTTTCAGTATTTATTTCATGGTGAGAAGTCCGAAACATATAAAGAAGATGGATCCTCAAGGCTCTGGCATCATCTTTTGGGGCAACTAGCCTTAAAAGTTTGATGGGAATGTTTTTAAAGCTCCATTAGTTTTTGCTAATATAAGCAATGAAAGAAATATCATTATTACCTAAAATAATAGCACCATGTAGATCTGCATCGAGAAGATACTGAGCCAACTGATTTTTCCTGGAAGGTCAAGTAGAATGGTCAGAATACCAAGAACAAGCAGTGACAAAAATAACCAGACTCAAAGAAAGGTAGCATAGTCAAGCAAGAAGAAAAACTGCATGAATGTAAAATCAACAAATAAGAAAATATCTCACCCACAATTTTTAAGAAGTTGCATCATATAGCTTTTCCACATCTCATGCATTGTCATAAAACTTCCATATCTGTGATTAATTAAAAAGAAAAAAAAGAAAAAAAACAAATTTTGTCACCTGGAGAACATGAATAAAAGGCAGACAAAAAACAATCATAAAAAATATAACGCTAATTGTTGCAGTTATATTTTTCCTAATTCCTCTCATTAAGACAAACAATAACTGACTTTTTTATATAAATTAAGCTAATCATGTGCAACAATGTAGCACATTCTAAAAACCAATTTTCTGGAGATGCCTTTAAGTGAACTTTTTTCCCAGGCTGGTAGACTAGCATAATCATATTATTCTCAGAATATACATATCATCACTTTAGCTGAAATAACAATGCAGGGCATAAACATAGAGAAGGCGAAACTATGACTACTCCTCAAGGCGGTACGAGGTGTAAGCCTCATTTTGAAGAGTTTGAAACAAAATTATAATAATGTATCGTACCCTCATTTTGAAGAGTTTGAAACAAAATTATAATAATGTAGTTAAAACTTAACAATGAATAATTATAATTACAAGTCCAAATGTGATTTTAGGGATATTAATAAGAAAAAAAGTTATGATTGATATAATTGAGATACTTGAGGCCAAACACACAATTTCATGTTGATTATTTTGTCCTCTAAAAACTAATTTTTAGCCTAGATTTATTGGGTTACTACGATATTCAATCCACCTATGAGGAAACAATCACTGACAAATTTTGAGGCATATACCCTCATTGTGCATCTAATGAGTAAGCCTCAACAAAAAGATGCACAATCCTCAAATAAACTATTTGAGGCTAAGCCTTAACTCGTTGGAAAAAATGAGGCTTACTAAGGCGAGCCTAATTGGGAGCATCAAAATAGCAATTTAAAACCATTATAATAAACTTACCTCAGAAGCTCTAAAGGCAAATCAAATGATCCATGTTTTTTATGTTGTTTTATGGACATGTGCCTTTTGGAGCGTTTGGAATGCATCCGTAATGCCCTGATCCGAGAACCAGTAGACACACCACGTCCTTGGACATAGTTGTCCAAGAGGATCCAATTATCAATTCTTTTGGTTTTGGATCCTTGCGTGTATTTTTGAGCTGAATCACCCTTTGAAGAAGCTCATGCACAATCTTATCAACTTTACTTTCTTTTCTACCAACAACCTGCATTGCCTTCATTGCAAGAATGGAAGCTGAAAAACTTATTATCTCCTAACTATTTAAACTCTCCAACAGGGAAATCAATGTTTCAAAATTTGGTAAGTAGAAGTACCTTGTTATTGACTGTCAGCAAATTCTCATGTACAGTATGAGAGAGCTTTGAATATGTTGGATCATCTTCCTTGACATCTGCAGAAATAAATAATCACGTGGAGCCCGAACACATGATACAATCTTTAAATTTTTAAAGGGAACTTTTGGATAATAAAAAACAAATGAAACAAACAGAATTTTGGATTTACAAAAGAAAACCTTTCTTAGACGGGGTTGAGAGATATGTAACAGATGCAATGGCCGAGGAGGCCACAGAAGGATTTATACTACGAGATTCTTTTCTATCTGCCTCAGTAAATCCATTCATGCTCTTCTGTTGCTGAATAAGTTCTGCAGCAAACCTTCGCTCAATTGCTAACATCGCACGCTTTGTTGGGTCCTCAGAAACTTTATTACTAGCCATAATAGCTTAAAACTTTACTCTTCCTTCTTACCAGAAGAATTACTGCAACAAACTTGGAAAAAAGAAAAAGCCTCAAAGATAAGCTCAAACATAAATTAAGATATGCAAAAACAAAATATGCTTCATATGGGAACTGGGAAGTATGAAAACCAGTTATGAAACAATCAGAAAGTTGCAATCAACATCGCGCTGGGGGCTGGGCAACGCAAATCCTGGCGGCGGTGAGAGTAGAAGAAAAAGAGTGAACGGCGCGCAGGAGAACTGGAGAAGGAAGACGCGAGGGAGAAGGTTATATTAGATTAGCACAGGGGGGTAAAATGGTAATATTACGCGAGGGAGAAGGTTATAACTTATAAGTCCGCATCTGGAAAAATTATATCATTAGATGTCCATGTTTAGTAGAATTCTATCATTACATATCAACATTTTTTTTTTAACAATTAAATGATTTGTACTTTTTTTTTCCTCAACGGTTATTTAATTCTTTATACTTGTTTTTTTGTTTATCTTCAAATAAAGTCATTATAATTAATCTTAAACATAAATGATAAATCCTATTTGAGAAACTCTTCGTAAGGACATATATATGTACTACATATGTGTGTAGTTTAGCTTATATGTTTTATCTCCTTATTTATATTTTATTGGCTAAACATTTAACGACAAAGAGAAATAATTTTTTTTTAAAGTATTATTCAAAAAATATCATTTATTGAATTTTTATTATAACTTTAATTAAATGAAAAATAGAATATCTCCAAAAAAAAAAAAACTTGAAATAAAATATGTGCGTTTGCACATGCAATATATTCTTGATAATTTTATTTGAGACAATTTTATCCTCTTGTATAATAATCTCAATTATTAAGGTTCATTTAATAATCATTTAAATTCTTAATTCTCAATTTCAAGTTTCAAATTTTATAAATTTTGAGATCAGGTACATTAAGAAACTTGTTTCTAATTTTTAATTTTTAAATATTAAAATTCTGTTTTAGATTTGACCAAATTTTAAAATTTACGATTAGAATTGGATTTTTATTTTTTAATTTCTTTAACACTAAAAATTAATAATCAAATCATACTCAATCATACATATAATTTTATTTTCTTTACAAATATTATTAATTCATATTTATATACAAAAAAATTTCAAAACAAGTGCACTTAACTAGTATTCCTTTTCCTAATACAGTTATCTTTTTTTGCATTTAAATAAAATCCATCAGATGAAATTATCTACTGATAATTTAGTTTTCTTATTCCTAATACGCTTATCTGTTATATTCCCTCATCTGATAATAATATACTCATTTAATAATTTATTAATTAATTCTTGAGAAATCCATCTATTGGATTAAACCAAGACTGTGTATTAAATTGAGAATTTTAGGGAATTGTATTGATTTTAAATTTTTTTAAAATTTAAGTATATTCATTTAATTTTTTTAAAAATTTATACATATTTAACTGTATTTAATTAAAAAATTTAAAGACTTTTTAAAAATTTATAAAAATTGTATTCAATTACTATTTTTTAAAAATTTATAAAAATATTAGGATATTCAAAATGTCAATGACTTAGAATTTTCACTTAATCATAGACTTTATAGAATTTTTAATATTTTTTTAATGTAAAAATAAAGTCTACCACAAGTAACATATTATCTTATGAGATTTTAGAGAATTTTAAACATTTTTATGTATAAATAAAATCTACCAAAAGTAACTATCTTTCTCAACTTCGTCCTCTTCTTTAACCATAAATCTAAACATTGTTATTTTCATTAGTAGATGCTTCGGTAGCGGAAGAGAGAAAATTATGGGCAATAAGGGTGGTATGAGTTTGAAAAAATTAGATTATAAAGAAGAAGATAGAAACGTCGTCATCTTCTAAGTTTGTTAGTATACAAAGTTGATTATTTCAAAACATATAATATATTTCTCTTATTTATTATTATTTTTTCTTAGGATAGTAAAATCACACAATTTTATTACAAAAATAAAATTAAAATATATACTTTAATTATAGCTAATAACGCTCGATGTTATGGGTGTAATTTTTTTCTTTTTTAATTTATTTCTAAAAGTGTTAGAGTTTATTTAACAATGATATTTTCATTATTTAATTAAGTTTGAATTTTATATGCTTTTTAATTATTAGATCTATTAAAATATATTTATTTTTTTTCTCTATTTTTATTTTATTTTATTGCATACTCAATATAAAATAATTACATCGTTAATATTTTTGAATATTTATTTTATACATTATATTTTATATTTTATTATAAAATATAAATAATATAAATTTATTATTAAAGTGTAGAGTTAAATATGAGAATCTTTTAAATTTTATATTTTTTTGCATTTAAATAAAATTCATAAGATGAAATTATGTATTGAATTTAGTTTTCTTATTCCAATTACACTTATATGTTATATTTCCCTCATCTATAATAATATACTCATTTAATTATTTATTAATTAATTCTAGAGGAATTCATCTATTGAATTAAATCAAGAGTGGTATATTAAATTGATATTTTTAATGACTTGTATTGAATTTAAGACCGGTGAGATGCCATAAAAATCGCTTAGATTAAATTATTTGTGTTATTTAGTTTATTAAATTATAAACGGTAGGGATGGACATAAAATAAAAAAATCGACCAAACCGACCGGACCGAACCTAAACCGAACCTTTTAAGTCAGTTTTTAATGATTTAGTAGGTTCGGTTCGGTTCAACTTTCTAAAAAATCGATTAAATAGGTTCGGTTAAGGTTTAGATGAAAAAAAAAACATATTTAAACCGAACCGAACCTACATATTTAAAATAATATTTTTTTAATGTAAAATGACGTGTTTTTTATTTCTATTAGCATTTATATATGATAATATTTACATATTATCATTATGATATATTTATATAAGCTTAAAACTTATTACATGACTTTAATTTTGGTGATTTTATTTAATTAATATTATATTATAGTGCAGTTGATATTATTATGTGTATATATTTTTTTAATAAATATAGTAGGTCCAAACCGACCAACCGAATCGAACAAACCGATTAAATAGGTTGGTTTGCGGTTCGGTTAGTTTTGATAGGTAGGTCGGTTTTTGTTTATAAAAATGCCTAACCGACCAAATCGGTTCGGTTAGTTTTTTGAGTCAAAAACCGAACCGACCAACCTACTCCCATCCCTAATAAACGGTGTTATTTAGTCCATTACCTTTGTAAAAATGGTCAATTAAAAACAAACTATATTATTTTAATGAATTTTTTATTAAAATATTATTATTTTTATCAAGTATTTAAAATGCGATTAAAATATAAATTTTTAATAATAATAAAAGTAAAATTTAATTATTTTAAACATTATTATTATAAAATTTCTTTATAATTTCATTATTATTTTGAATTAAGATTGGCTTCTCAATCTTAATAAAGATGATAGGCAATCAATTTCTTTATACTTATTCTTTATACTTCTTAATCTTATGTTCCTAAATTGCCTCTTTTAAAAGTGTTTCTGCTTTCCTAGTAAATGTCTTGGTAGAAGATATGATTTTTTGGAGCTGAAGTTTCTTTGTTTCTAAGTAAGTAACTCAACGAGAAATTTCATTATTTGTCCAATTTCTAATGAATCAAAATAACCATTCATTCCAATATAAATAGTCATGATCTATTCTTCCATTGCAAAGGGGCAGATTGGGATTGTTTGAGTAACTCACGCAATTGTTGACCTCTTGCCAGGTTATTATGAGTAGCTTTATCGTGATCAAAAGCGAATTGTACAAAGGCTTCTAATTTTGTGAATTGTGCCAATCCCAATTTTAATTTTTCAACTACTTGTTTCATAGCTTTAATTTGAGTTGCGGATCATACTCAAGAAACAAAAATACTAACATTAATAGCAGGTCTAATTCTAATATTGAATAGACTGACGGATAAGAATATTTGTCCATCTGTAATGAAAATAATATTAGTAGGAATATAAGCCGAAACATCTCCCAATTAGGTCTCAACTATTAGCAAAGCAGTCATACTTCTTTCACCTAGATGAGAAATTGATTTAGCAGCTTTTTCCAAAAGGCGTGAATGCAAATAAAAACATCTCCCTAAATAAGCTTTATGGCTTGGTGGTTGATGAGAATCATGGATTCTTACGACCACTACAAATTTTAATTGGACCGATCACAAGATCCAAGACGAAGTAACTTAAGGAAGTTTTAAATGGGCTCATTCAAGAGTTGATTCAAGATCAAGGGAAGTCAAGAAGTGATCGCTTTGCATCGAAGGGACTGATCAATGAGTTAAGGGCAAAATTTTCAAAAGAAGCTTTGCGCCGTGGCAAGGAATTTTAGTTGCCGCGGCACCAACTCTCTGTTTTTGGCTGAAAGTCACGTCTAGATGTGTGTGCCACGGCATAGATTTTTGGCTGCCATGACAATTGATTCTTTTTTTTTATAGAGTCACTTCCAGACATGTGCTCCGCGACATATATTTTTGACCACCGCGGCACCTAACACTTAGATTGGCATACTTAGCTTTTTGTCGCAACATGAATTTTCATCTGTTGCGGCCTACATACTTTTTGGGGATCCTGAGCCTAGTTTTTTCTCCACCATCACCCAGTAAAAATATCTTGTAATTTTTTTACCATTGAAATAAAACCAATGGCTCATATTTCTTTTGCTTTAAGTTTTTGTTTGTTTGCTATAATTACACTTTAAGTTTCAGTTGTAAAGTAACTTTTGACATGAATACAAAATTGACTCAAAATTAATTATTGAGAGCTTGAATGCTTATGGTTCTTTTTCCAACCAACTTATCAAAGGATTTGCAAACCTTTGTGGTGTTTCTTTTCGTCTCATTTCATGGTGTATAATATTAATGTATTAAGGTGAGTTATTGCTATCATAAATATGATCTTTTTCTTAGGATTTGAATGTTAATTTAGTATTGGGTCTTAAATTGAATTTATTGTGGTTCTCAAACCATTTTACGTTTGTGGGTAGTAAGGATTGTGCTCTCGGGTTTGTATTATTTCGTATCAGAGCTCTTGTTTGTAATTTCATATTCCTATATTGTTCTTGTCATTTTCGTTTCTATAAAAAAAATTCTAAAAAATATCTGTGTTGTTCTTCATTTTTTGCTTGTTCTTGTGTGTTTTCTGAAAATTTTAAGCTTGTGTATTGTGTTTCCTGCACTTTATGTACAGATTTGAGGAGATTTTTATATAATTTTTTTTTGTTCGTAAGAGTGGATAGTTTGGTAATTTTTTGTGTTTTGTTCGTATCATAATTTTTGAACAAAATTATATCCCTTAGAATTTAAAAAAAAAAAAATCTCTTAAGATATTTATTTATAAAAAAAAGAATAAGATATTTTTGGAAATTAAAAAAAAGAAGAAAAAGAAGAGAGATATTGTAATTTTAAAGAATTCTACGAAATTTTCATTAAAATATTGTTTATATTTTAACTTATTATTTCTTTGTTCGTTTGGTTATTACGAGTATTGATTCGCTTGATTTAACTTTGTTCTAATTCATAGAGTTCGAACTTCTAAACACATTGAATTAGATTCATTTGTACTTAACAATTGGATATTGTAAACTACAATTGGTGATTACAAAATTCTACATTTGTTTGAAAAATTTGAAAGGTTTGGTTTGCTAAAGAGCTAAGAGCGCTTGAGCGATCAATCCGAGTAACTAATCGTTTGTTTGCATTAGTTGTTGTGATAATGTTTGACAGAAATAGTTTCGAGAAAAGATCGGATATTGATTCATGATGAAGGCATTACAACAATCTATCGAACGAATGAATGTCATCATAGTAAACATGAATGAAAGGGTTGAAAGACAAGAGGCTACTATCGCCAACTTACAACAAGAGGCACCGCGTTCCAAATGTTAAAAGGCCTAATAGGCGAGCTTATGTTGAGGAAAAATTTGAGGAAGAAAGTTGGGAAGGAGAATTCGAGGATGATGAAGGAAAGATACCTATAAGAAGTAGACATTAGCATAGAGGAGGAAGGAATGGAAGAGGAGGCATGTGGAGACTACCACTTCAACCATATGATGGGGTTGATAGGAATTTGGGGAGCATTAAGATGAAGATGCCAACATTCTAAGGAAAGAATGATCCGGAGTTATATTTGGAATGAGAGAAGAAGGTAAAGCACATCTTCGAATGCCATAACTATTTCGAAAAGAAAAACGTAAAACTTGTTGTAATTGCATTAACAAACTATGCATTAAATTGGTGGGATCAATTAATGATTTGTAGGAGGAGGAACTATGAAAGGCCTATTGATAGTTGGGATGAGATGAAGGCTATCATGAGGAAGAGGTTCATCCCTAGTTACTACTATAGGGAGCTTTACCAAAGGTTGCAAAAGCTCAATCAAGGATTTAGGTTCGTTGATGAGTATTATAAAGAGATGGAGGTAGCCATGGTAAGGGCTAGTGTGGAAGAGGATCGAGAAGCCATAATGGCTCGATTCTTGAGTGGGGGTTAAATCAAGATATTGCCAATGTTGTAGAACTCCATCACTATGTGGAGATAGAAGACATGGTTCATATGACAATTAAGGTGGAGAGACAATTAAGAAGGAGTAGTCGGACGTTCCCACCTAAGGTAAACCCAATAACACCAAAATTGAACCCTATAACACCATGGAAGACTAATTGGAAAAGGGATGAAAGGACTAGTCCCAAACCTAGATTTGAGCCATACAAAGCAAAAGAGGTTGAAGTTAATAAAGACAAGGGTAAAGTTGAAAACCCAACTCGAAACCGTGACATTAAGTGTTTTCGATGTCTTGGAAGGGGTCACATTGCTTCTCAATGTCCGAATAAAAAGGTCATGATCACCTAAGCAAATAGGAAAGTTGGAACGGATGATAAGAGTGAAAATGAGGAGATGCTACCACTAAAGGAAGCTAGTGATGAGGAGATAAGACCCGTTGAAGGAGAGGCACTTGTGATACAGAGATCCTTAAATGTTCAAATCAAAGAGGATGATATGGAACAAAGGGAAAACATCTTTCATACAAGATGTCATGTGGAATGCTAAGGTATGTAGCTTAATAATTGACGGAGGGAGTTGTACTAATATAGCTAGTACTACTTTAGTTGAAAAGTTAGGATTGCCTATAATCAAATACTCTCAACCCTGTAAGTTGCAATGGTTGAATGATAGTGGAGAAGTGAAGGTAAATAAACAAGTCTTAGTGTCCTTCTCCATTGGAAAGTATAAAGATGAAGTGATGTGTGATGTAGTCCCAATGCATGTCGAGCATATTTTGTTAGGAAGGCACTGGCAATATGATAGGAATGTTACACATGATGGTTATAAGAACAAGTATTCTTTTCAAAGGGAAGGGAAGAAAATCACACTTGTATCCTTAACTCCTAAACAAGTTTTCGAAGATTAAGTGAAAATGATCAAAAAAAAAAAAAAAAAAAAGGGAAAGAAAGAAGGAGTAGAGAAGGGAAAAGAAATTTTTTTTTGAACTTCTATGCAAAATGAAGTGAGTTGAAAAGAGTCATTTTGGCAAAAAGGCCCATACTTGTACTTTTGTACAAAGAGGCTAATTTTTCTACTAATAAACTTAACAAATCTTTGCCAAGTGTTACTGTTTCCTTGTTGCAGGAATTTAATAACGCTTTTCCTGAAGAGATCCCAAATGGAGTACCACCAATTAGGGAAATTGAACATTAAATTGATTTCATTCTAGGAGCATCGTTTTCAAACTAACCCGCCTATAGAACTAACCCAGAAGATACCAAAGAGATTCAAAGGCAGGTTAAGGAGTTTTTGACAAAGGGTATAGTGAGGGAAAGCTTGAGCTCATGTGTAGTGCTGGTGCTACTTGTGTCTAAGAAGGATGGTTTAAGTCGGATGTGTATTGATTGTCGGCTGTCAACACCATTACGGTAAAGTATAGGCATCCCATTCTTAGGTTAGATGTCATGCTAGATGAATTGCATGGTTCTTGCATTTTTATTAAAATTGATTTTAAAAGCAGATATCATCAAATTAGGATGAAAGAAGGTGATGAATGGAAAACTGCTTTAAAAACAAAACATGGATTGTATGAATGGTTAGTGATGCCTTTTGGGTTAACTAATGCACCTAGTACTTTTATGAGACTTATGAATCATGTTTTACGTGCTTTAATTGAAAAATTCGTGATTGTTTACTTTGATGACATTCTCATTTATAGTAAAAATTTAGAAGAGCATGTATTACATTTGAGATTTGTGCTTGAAGTGTTAAGGAAAGAAAAACTATATGTTAATTTAAATAAGTGTTGTTTTTGTATGAAAAAATTAGTTTTTCTTGAATTTATGGTAAGCTCTAAAGGAATAGAGGCATATAATGAGAAAGTGAAGGCGATTAGGGATTGGCTCACACCTAAATCTGTTACTGAGATTCATAGTTTTCAAGATTTAGCTAATTTTTATCGCAGGTTTGTTAAAGACTTTAGCACACTAGTTGCACCATTAACTGAGGTTGTTAAGAAAACTATAGGTTTTAAGTGGAACGAGGAACAAGAGAGAGCTTTTTATTTTATTGAAGGATAAATTATGTTCTGCACCTGTTTTAGCCTTGCCTAATTTTGTTAAAATATTTGAGATTGAGTGTGATGCTTCAAGTGTAGGAATAATAAGAGCATCCTATTGCCTTTTTTAGTAAGAAGCTCAATGGAGCGTCCCTTTATTATCCGACATATGACAAGGAGCTCTATGCATTGGTCAAAATACTTGAAACTTGGCAGCATTACCTTTGGCTGAAAGAATTCGTCATTCAAAAGGATCATGAGTCCTTAAAACATTTGATGAGCCAAGGTAAACTGAATCGAAGACAAGCAAGGTGGATGAAATTCATTGAGACCTTTCCTTATATTATTTAATATAAGAGAGGTAAGAAAAATATTGTCGCTGATGCTTTATCTCGGAGGTATACCTTACTTTCTACTTTGACTACTAAGTTGCAAGGGTTTTAGTATATTAAGGAGATATATACTAATGATGATGATTTTTTTTGTTGTTTATAATGCATGTTACAAAACTGCTTTTGAAAAATTTTACAATTTAGATGGGTATTTGTTTAAAGAAAACCTTTTGTGCATACCCAACTGTTCTATGTGAGAACTGTTAATTAAAGAGACTCATGGAGGAGGTCTAATGGGATACTTCGGTGTAAAGAAGACCTTAGATGTTTTGCATGAACATTTTTTGGCCTAAAAAGAGGTGTGATGTAGAGAGAATTTGCTCTAGGTGCATCATTTATAGGCAGGCTAAGTCTAAAGTCCTACCTCAAGGATTGTATACACCCATACTTGTGCCTAACATACATTAGGTGGATATTTCAATGGATTTCATTTTTGGTTTGCCTAGGTCTAAAAGAGGAAGAGACTTCATTTTATAGTTGTGGATAGGTTTTCTAAAATGGCACACTTCATTGTGTATCACAAAATTTATGATGCAACTAATGTGGTAAAGTTGTTTTTTAGAGAAATTGTTAGGCTCTATGAAGTTCTAAAAAGCATTATCTTTGATAAGGATGTTAAATTCCTTAGTTACTTATGAAAAATTTTATGGGTTAATTGGAGACTAAACTATTATTTTTTACTACTTGTCATCTCCAAACTAATGGCCAAATTGAAGTAGTCAATAGAATTTTATCTACTTTACTGCGAACAGTAATCCAAAAGAATTTAAAGAATTGGGAAGACTGTTTGCTTTTTGTTAAATTTGCTTATAATATAAATATGCATTTAACTACCGATCATTCACCTTTTGAAATTGTTTATGGTTTTAATCTACTAACTCTTATAGATTTGTTATCTTTAACTATTTTAGTAAGAACTGACATTGATGGTGCTAAAAAGGCTAAAATGGTAAAGAAGTTGCATGAGAGCGTTCTTGAGCATATTAAAAAGAAGAACAAAGAATATGCTTTCAAGGCAAATCAAGGGCAACAGAGAGTCATTTTTTAACCCGGTAATTGGGTTTGGGTACACTTGAGGAAAGGGCGATTTTCTAACAAGCGAAGGTCAAAGTTACAACCAAGAGACGATAGGCCATTCCAAGTGATTGAACAGATTAATGACAACACTTATAACCTAAACCTTCCAAATGAGTATAATGTTAGTGCTTCTTTCAATGTTTTAGATCTCTTCCTTTTGATTATTCAAGTGGCGATTTGAGGTTGAATTCTTTTGAAGAAGGAGAGAATGACGAGAATCATGGATCCTTACAACCGCTACAAATTTTGACTTGACCGATCACAAGATTCAAGATGAAGCAACTCAAGGAAGCTTTAAATTGGCTTATTCAAGAGTTGATTCAAGATCAAGAAAAGTCAAGAAGTGATCGCTTTGCGTCAGAGGGACCGATCAATGAGTTGAGGGCATAATTTCCAAAAGAAGCTCTATGTCGTGGCATGAATTTTTAGCCGCTGTAGTGACGAACTCTCTATTTTTGGCTGGGAGTCACTTCTAGACGTACATGCCGCAACACCTGATTCTCGGATTGGTATACTGGGCTTTTTGCCTCAGTATGGATTTTCATCCATTGCAGCCTGCATACTTTTTGGGGATCCCGAGCCTAGTTCGCCGCAGCACATGTTTTTCTCCGCTGCAGCATAGTAAAAATATCTTGTAATTTTTTGGCCATTGGATTAAAATCAATGGCTCATATTTCTTTTGCTTTAGGTTTTTATTTGTTTGCTATAAATACACTTTAAGTTTTAGCTGTAAAGTAACTTCTGGCATAAATACAAAATTGACTCAAAATCAATTATTGAGAGCTTGAATGCTCATGGTTCTTTTCCCAACCAACTTATCAAAGAATTTGCAAATTTTTATGGTGTTTTTTCTCGTCTTATTTCGTGGTACGTATTATTCATGTGTTAAGGTAAGTTCTATCTATCAAAAATCAGATCTTTTCTTAGGATTTGAATGCTTAGACTAAATTTATTGTGGTTCTCAAACCATTTTGCGTTTATAGGTTTTAAGGATTGTGTTCTCGGGTTCGCATCAATTGTCTTTGTAATAAAAGAGATATTTGGTGATAAGCATGTGCTTGTTTGGAGGGATCATCATAAATAATTAAAGTGTGTTGTTCATGGTATATAAAATATTCAACCAATGCCTCCTCTGTATAAGGAGCCAAATTTTGTAATGTATCCAAAGAATCTGCCATTTTAGCTACCACAATAGTGTATTCCATTGCACCTATTTCTTGCAAAGTAGTCACCACCTAAGCTATAGAAGATTTTTTTTATCAATAGCTACATAAACACATATTACATTTTGCTCTTGTTGATTAAGAGTTATATTTGTGGCTATTGTTGTTTTATCCGTCTACGTATCCCCAATAATTAATTCTTGCTGACTGCGTTCTATAAGAATCAACGAGTCAATAGCAATAATTCCTATTTGAAGAAACTTATATACAGAATGTCTCGAAATAATACCTAGAGCAAGAGATTCAATAAACCGAAATTCAAAAGCTATAATTTCACCTCAACCATCAATAGGTTAGCAAGGGCATTTATAACATGGCCTAAAAAAGTCTCACTTACTTGTATTTGAGCAATTTTTTATGTTACTTTTGCAAGACTTTCCTCTTGTATTATCAAACTGTCACCCATTAATACCACACCTACATTATTTGATTCCAAATTTAGAGAAATGCATATCATACCCTCTTTAAATTCTACTAATTCACCTGCCATTATTCTATCAAGACCATAAATACGAGCAATGCCATTGCCTACTTGAAGTACAGTACCAATATTTAAAATCTATTATCTTGCTCAATACGTTCACAAATAGTATTACTAATTTCATATGCTCGAATGGTTACCATGAGTATTTCTTAATTATTTATGTTTGTTTGAAAGATAAAAAAATAATGCCTATGATAGGACTAACTCGTTATTTTTTTCATCATACCAAACATGTCAATATTATTACTAATGGTACATTAATGTAACTCGTTATTTAAACAACAATTCAGAGTTCCTAGAGTCCTTGTAAGGTTTGTTGAAAAATACGTTGTTGAACTTAATTAATCACACTTTGTTGTTCAAAATGATTGGTTTCATTTTTATAGTTTTATAATTGTTCCAAGGTCTTATAATTTAAATTAATCAAATTTTATTTTTCTCATTCTATTTCAAAGTATCTATTAACTCGAAACTGATCCGCCTCAATTTCTACATTCCAAAAGTAGGCTTAGCCTTTTTCTAGTTGTTCTAGGCCCCATCCTACAATTCTTCTAAATTTCAAATAGTTTTCAAGATCCTATGTTTTTGATTATCTAATAAATCACTTAATGAAAGTATTATCTTTCAATCGTGGCATACGATGATACCAAAAAATAGTATTTGCATGTCATCTTCATACTTTTACTGTATCAAATCCCATTTTTTAGGCTCTATAAATCAAATATAATGATAAAAATTCACTCCAACAAGAATCAATATTTTTTTTTTGGTTAAGTTTTTAATATTTTATGATTTTTCAAATATTTTGACTTAAAAATAAATAAATACTTCCTATGTCCAAAAAATTCTAAAATTTTATATAATAACAGATTATATATTTTTTAGCATTCTGCAAAATAATCTCATTAAAATTTCATGTTTTGAAAAAGAAAAAAAAGACTATATCTCCCCATGTAAAGTTATTTTTATTGTTATTATAGGTAAAATCACCATAAAAACTTCACCAATTAGAACAATTTTTATATAACTTGGTTTTTTGGTTTTTTTTATTATTAATTCTCAAATTTTTGTTTCATATATAATTCATTTATTTAAATACTTTTATTTTTAATTATTATAAAAAAAAATAGGTTCATCATGTTCTAAAAACATATATTTAGTACTTTTATAAATATATTTTAAATATATATTCACCACGTTATAAAAAAACATATGTGTAGTTAAAAATGTTAAAAATAAAATTTTATTTTTTTATATACGAAGAAGGTTATGTTATGCATTTATATCAATTTTTTATTATAATTTAGCCATCAATTTTTAAA
This sequence comes from Elaeagnus macrophylla, assembly GCA_029378325.1. NCBI lineage: Eukaryota > Viridiplantae > Streptophyta > Magnoliopsida > Rosales > Elaeagnaceae > Elaeagnus > Elaeagnus macrophylla. The sequence continues at coordinate 9,667,295 of CM055649.1, read as the reverse complement.
ATTATAAAAAATTGGTCCAATTTGAAAACTAATAAACAAGTTTGTATGTTAAAAGTTTAAAGATAGTTTGAGAATTAAATCATATAATTTAAAATTTTATGGACATATTTATAAAGTTTTAAATATTTGAGACTAAATTATTTAATTTAAAATTTAAATGTTTATTTGATCAATAGAATAATTTAACCTTATTATTTTTCCTAATTACATGTATGTAAGTAGTTATGCTACAAAACATCGTTACGTACGTTCGGTTTCACAATAAGAGGGTTAAAGTTATTTAAAATTTAAATTGTTCAATAAGTCCCTCTCGTAATTAAACCTTGTTGTCTAGTAGTTAAAAGATTTTGTTACATTATTTTAAATCATATGTTCCTGCGATTGCCTTAATCTTTCTCCTTCAGTTTTTCCTCCTTGCATTTGTTGGGTATGAAATGATCATCAGTATCAAAGATCTCTCCAATAGGAAATAATTTTGGAAAAAAAGAATATATAACATTTTATCGTGTGTTCTTTATCATCACACAGAATAACAGCAAACCAAACATTCTACTTGCTGGGACTTGATGGTAGCCACACTACGCGGTAACCACTTAAAAAGAACCTCGTATATTTTGTGCATCGATATTCTTCTTCTTCTTCTTTTTTAAGTGCAGGTACTTGATTAATTCAATTCGGTGTAAATTTAATTTTTTAAAAAAAAATAGTTGTGTTTGCCACCCAGATAAATATAAATGTTTGAATCCAAGTACTTGATTACTAGGGACGAATGTACATGTTCCTCCTCACTTGATTAAAAATGTAATTTTATAAGTAAAATTTTGTAATCTTCATCAAAGTTAAATCATATTTAATTTGTAGTATTCCTTTAAATTTAAGTTTTAAGTTCATATTTTAATGATAAAGTGTTTTAAGCTCAGTTTTTATTTTTTATTTTTGGGTGTAAAATCTATTAATTTTTAATTAAAATTCAATAAAAGTGTAATTAAAAAAAAAAAAAAAAAACACGTTTTGATACTTCTTTGACAAAAAAATTATTTTTAAAAATTTTAGCTCAAATTGTAATTTATTTTTTATTTGTAAGTTTTTCTTAAGAAGTTGGTATTATTGAACATTGGACTAGTACTCCTTATAAATTAGAGTCCCACTGCATATAACATAAGTCGAAAATATGGAGTGAGATTAATTGGCTTTTCAGAAATAAAATCAAACTTACATGCAAAACTTACTCAATACAGAATAGAGCAAGTGAGGATAAAGGAGCCTCGGTGATAACTCCATACAAGGGTCCAACAATATACAGCTCAAACTACTCCATTGCACAGTAGTGTTATTATTATTACACCACTTGGAGAGGCCAAAGGCAAAAGCTGGACACTTGGTTGTTTGTACCTAATTAGGCATTGTTTGTCTTGGTCTGGTTGGTTGGTTTTACAAGCTCCTGTGTTGAATAAGTACTCAGCTAGGCTCTGTCACCTCATACTGTATGAGTGAATATAAGGTGCACTTAGTATTGTGATTTAGAGATTAATGTGTGAATATAAATACTTAGTACCACAAATTGTGATGAATTCTTTCTTAAATTTGTGCGAGAGGTGATTAGAACTGTCATCCTCATGACGTCCGTTTAGTTCTTCGTTAAGGAGGAAACAAGGCCCAAATATCTTAAGCTTGAACTTCAATGGTATTCCTTCATCTTCATCACACATATATGATGGCCCAGAGAGATGCTTTAGTTTTCCACCCTTATAATTCCAAAAATATAACATACGTGTTGGATTTAAAAAAAATGAACTCATGATTATTTAAAAATGCTTCAAGTTAGAGTACACAATACTTTGAATTCTAGAATGTCTCCACACAAAAACGCAACATATACAAGCGCTGCGCCGAAATAACTAAGCCGGCAAGACAAACCGAACGACAGAGTTTGAGCCGATCATGTATCTACATGGGGCAACCTCACCATGCAGTATGACTCATAGATGCATAATACAAGGGAGCTTAGCAACTTTCACGTGTGAGGCAAGTAATAACAACTACCTTAACATTAAACACCAAATGCAAAATCCATGCTTGTAATCTTGGTTGCCCTCTTCAATTAATACATCAAACATCACCACATGTTTAACTTCTCAGAAACTCGCTTAAAGAGAACGGTGGAGGTCCATCCTGCAAAACAATCCGGGAAAAATGACCCAAAGGGCTTTATCATCTAGTCTTATTCGGCAAGGTAAGTAGAAAGATTAGCTACATGTTACCTTGCCCGTCTCTTGACTTAAGTACTGTCTAACTATTGTTGTTTGTTGAATCAGCCTTTCCATTGATGTATGGCTGGGAAGATTCGCATGCACTAGAATTTTTCATGACCAAAATGAAAACAAAGTTATCTAGACTGAATCATTATAACAACATATATTGATGATCCCTGCAAAGAAACATAAATGTCTACACGGGATCATAAATGAATATTGAACAAATATGCTTGGAAAAAGATTCGTTTAACAGACCAAGAATTGCTCGATTCAAACTCTCTGCAACTTGCTGTCGATAATTTGGGCTAAGCAGGTGAAACATTGGTGATTTGTCTGGTTCCTCATAAGCAAGAAGAGCCAGGAAGTCCTGTAATAGAAAAGTGCGATGAATACCATTGTAAACTAAGCAATACGTACAGCAGGAATGTAAACGAATTGGGTACACACTTCGAGTTTGTCAACAAATTTACGCATCTTTCCAAATGGAGTCAACTTGGTTTGGGCAAATTCCAGAGCTTCTGTGCTGCCAAAAAATAAAATATTTATAAAACAGGAATTGCATAAAACATGCGTCTGGGGATACATGTTTACCAGTTCCTTAAGCAGACCAGCTTGACAAAATGAAGGCTCAGAAGATCTAAGTGCAGCTCTTTATTTTTGTCCAGTAAGTCATGCGCAAATTCTTCTGTCAGTTCAATTGCTTTAAGTGCATCACCCTCTAAAACTAATCGAATTATTCCTGAATAGAAATACTCAATTAGCATGAAATTAATTAAGAATTACAAGATAACCAGTAATTTAATATGGAATGAGCTAGAATATGACTTAATACTCCCGGGTAAAAGCAGTTTATCTGAAGTTGATAACATCTGGCAATAATAGCAAGAAAATGCCAGTATACCCTTTTCTTTGCTATAGAAATCTTCAATTGATTCGATAACCAGGGGGAAAAAACTTGGACTCACGAGCATTACCTAAACTAGATTTCAATTCAACTAATACTTCAGTATGCATGGTGATGATTAATATTACTTGTCATCTACAAATGCATACGATTGACATAATAATCCCTAGAGTGATGATAAAGCAGAATAATTTGCTTAACCATTCAATACATGCACAATCATAAACATGTTCTCTAGCAGAAGTGTTCTTTAAGAACTTAGCCATAAGACTCATAATAGTAAGTTCAAATTAAGAGAAGCAGAGAACCTACTTTTTCTTTTCTCCATATTCTCAATGTAGTCAGCAGGCTGCCTCGTCGTACCAGTGGAACCAATGAATGACTCCAGAGTTTCTTTATAACAATTATGCATTAGATATGACAGGACTATGCTGTGGATGTCATTGTCATTGATGATCTGTCAGAGAGACATGATGATAATTTCTTTAATAAACCAAAAAATAAGTACTACATATATAGAGCAATATAATTCTTCATTCAATTAAGAATGGAGAGGATGGGGATTTAGTGTAGAACCATAATCCTGAACATAATGCATAAAAAATTATTAACAAGAACAAAAGAGAGACATTGTAACAATCATTTGAAATCGCTCAAGATTCAGATAGAAGATAAATTAAAAATAACAAATTTCACAGAATAAGTTTTATTGCTGCGAAGTCCCTCTCTTTAAGGTGAAGTTAGACCGAAAACACATCCTTTGAAATCAATAACATTAAAAGCCGTTTTGTGGAAATCATGAGCAAGCATACTAGTCTTTCAGGATAACACACTTGAATGAGCATTATTAGAACAAAAATACATAAATCCAACTCCATTAACAAAACTTTCTTGCTGATTCATTAATCTGCTACTGTAATTTTAAAAACAGATTCAATTAAAACCCTAATTTACTCCCAACAAATCACAGCGTGAATCAAAGTTCCTATTATCACTTTTTGCATTATATTCACTTCTAGCCCCAGGTTTGATCCTTTACACATATCTAATATACAAGTTAACAAAAAAAGCAATATTTTAAGCAACCAAAACAATCAAAATAGGGTTTTGATGATGACAACATCATCAAATCAAAGAGAAAAAAGCTCGAAGTTCAAACCTAGGGAATAAACAGTTACACTCAATGCCTCAGGCTCATTTTCTTAGGATGATTCACCTCCTATGAAAAAAATTGAAAAAAAAAAAAAAAAAGAGTAATAAAGAACTCACAATGTGGTCGTAGGGACGAGGATTGACATCCATTGATTAAAAGCAGATAACTTAGAACTAAGGGTTTGTTTATTGACAATGGGGCACAAGCAAAAGGGGATATGAAATTGGATATGAAATTGCAAGCTTGCTTGGTTCAAATCTGATATCTACGATTTAGCAAGAACAATCAAAATGAAAGAGACCGGAAAAATAATAAGGATAATTGTTAACAGGGGTGGACATGATAACCGATAAACTAACATACCCGATCAAAACCGAGCCGAACCAATTTTTATGTTTTACTAGTACAATGGTTTCGACTTTGAAAATGTAAAAACCGATTTGTGTAGGGTTGGTTAAGATTTTAAAGTTTGTAAACCGACATTTAACCGAACCGACCTATATATTACCAATACACATATACTTTTTTAATTTTATACATTTATAGTACATATATCATATATATTTATGGTTATTAAGTTAATTTTTTATGTTAACTTAAAAGGTGAAGCAACCATGGTTTCAAAAAAAACTGTGAGGCTAGCCTCAGGGCTATTATTCCACCTAGGTGGCCTTAAGGCTAGTTTATTAGGAGCTGAAAAAATTATGCCTTTTATTGTTGAGGATTAAGCATTTTTTCAAGCACTAATACTATGTACTGTGAGACTAATGAGGCTTATAACCTCTATTTAGTACCAGGAAAAGAAAAATTGGTGCTCTGGAATGCAAAATTAAGGTTCCACTTAGATTCTTAGATAAAGTACATTAATATTTAGGCTCAAGCAAGTAAAATAGAAGCTAAAAAACAAAAAAAGCTACAAAACAACTAACAAAAGGCAAAGTGAAAGAGAAAATAAAAATTCCTAGATTTTATAGTAGAACTTCTTAGCATCCCTTTTCTTCCTCTTTCTCTTCCCCTACCCTAGTCTTGTTCTTCTCGATCCCTTCTTTCAACAACCCCGTGTTTTTTCCAACAAGCACTTCTATGTTTTTCTTTGCTAAAGAAAGAAAGTTGAATCACAATGAAAGTAGATTGAAATAGAGGATAATAAATTTGGAGAAAGAGATGAGAAATTAATTACTTCTGTGCTGAATCTAGTAGTCAAGACAATATGATAATATAATCCTTTTGATAATTATGAAAACTATACTTTTGGTGATAATTGGAACAAATGATAATAATATTTGTAATTATAAGAATGGGAATGGGAATGAAGAATATGATGATGGGCTCTAAATACAAGATATATCTTAGTCCAAGGTAAAGCTGCTAGATTTTTTATGAATGTTATTAATATCTTATTTCTATATTATGAACCATATGAGGTTATTATGATGCTATTTTGTCATAATTTGTCGTTTTTATCGTTTATTTAATTCTTTTTTTTATATTTTGTTTTAATTTGAGGCTTAAGACTCATACCGCATCAAGGCTTACACCTCGCCTAACTTGAAGGGATACGCATCGAGGCTAGAACATGCTTTTTAAAACATTAGAAGCAACTTTTATTATTTTTTTCTAATGTTCATTTTTATAAATATTTTATATAACTAACAAAATCTAAATTATTTTTTGTTCTCAAATTTTAAATACTTTACTCATTTTAAAGAATTATTCTCTACTTTGGAATAAAATTTTAGTTTAAAAGATAATGTACAACATTTTTGAATTAAATTATTAATTGAACATTTAATTATTTCTTAAATTAAAATTAACATGTAATCCATATAATTTAAATTAACTTTAAAAATAAGTATATCCAATCCGCAAATCAAACCAACATAAATAAACTAATCTAATGTTTTATAACCGACATTTTATAGGTCAGTCTCGGTTCTTGATTTAGCTAACCAACATATATTGGTTCACATCTAGCATTTTAGGCAAAAATCGACCAAAATTGAACTACGCCCACCCCTATACAAGGTACAATTGTTGGATCTTCGTATAAAACTAAGAACGATAAACGCAGGTGTCTATGTGATTCTTGCGCACGTGTGTTTTTTTATAACAAAATTGAGCACGTGTCTCAGATTATTTTAAAAATTATATTTGATTACTCACACGCTAAATCAAATCAAAACCTTACATTTAAATATTTTAGGAATAGACATTGATGTGCCTGTATCAAGTTTCAATGTTTGAATTCAATTAACAAGAAAAGATCAAAATAGTTTCAATGTTTGTTTCCTAAATGAATGTCAAACCATATTGCAACTCTCTTTTATAAAAGATAGAACAATGAATTTTGTTCCCAATAACTGTATTAAGTTCATGTTCTCATTTCAAAGTGTTAATATAGAATTATAAAAATTGCATAGTTATTTTTATATGCTATAAATCATCCCCCCTTTCACAATTTTAACTTTATTTATTTTTATTTTTTTTGGATTTACTTCAACTATTGAGTTGAAATACCAGTTCCCACAAATTTGTGATTTCAATTGCACTCATTTTGAGGTCAAAGTTTAGATGTTGATTGCAAATTTTTGATTGTTCAGAATTCGTAACTGGTTTTCATGCTTCCCATATGAAGCATATTTTTTTTTTGCATTTCTTAATTTCTGTTTGAGCTCATCTTTGAGGCTTTTTTTGCAGGTTTGTTACTGTAATTCTTCTGGTAAGAAGGAAGGCTAAAGTGTTAAGCTATCATGGCTAGTGAAAAAGTTCCTGAGGATCGAATAAATCGTGCGATTTGCTGCAGAACTTATTCAGCAACAGAAGAGCATTAATAGATTTAGGCCATGTTTGGTTGGGTGTAATGAGAGGTGTAATGTAATTGATTCAGCACATTACATTGTTTGGTTTGCCCAAACACATGTAATGTAATGTAATCAATTACTGATAGAATTGTAATAAGGATTACACACTTTAGATCATGTAATGGGATTACATTACGTTTTAAACAGTAAATTTTTTCCTCAGCCATACGCGTGCTCAGCCAGCCAGCCAGTCAGTCCGTCCGTCCGTCCGTCGCGTCCGCCCATCCGTCCGTCCGTCGTTGACTAGACCAGCTCGTCGTCCCGTTCCGTCCTCCTCGGCGTCCGTCGTCGTCCAGCCAGTACCAGACTAGACCAGCCATCGCGAGCGAGCGAGACCAGCCATCGCGAGTGTCACCAGCCGTCGCTCGCGTCACCAGCCACCTCGCGTCGCCGTCCATCGCTCGCATCGTCGTCCACCGAGCGTCGCCGTTCAGCCCGTCGATTACGATCGCGTATTGGTTTTCCTCAGCCATCGCGATTTGTTTTTTTTTTTTTTTTTTTAATTGTTTTTTTTTTCCATTTCTGAAATTGAATTTATTTTTTTTTTCCATTTTTTGTGCTGAATTTTTTTTTGTTAATTTATGTAATTAATGTATATGAAATTGTATTTCTGAAATTGTAAAATTGTTTTTTTTTATTAATTTTTGTTATAAAATTGTATTATTTGTGAAATTTTATTTTTTAAAATTGTATTTTTAAAATAATTATATAATTTTTTTTTCTATTCCATTACATTACAGTTGTCAAACCAAACCAAACACTGTAATATTGATTCCTTTTTTTATTACAGTGACTAAACCAAACACTGTAATCGTAATACTGATTCATTTACATTACATTCCATTACGATTACGATTACGATTACATTCAGCGAACCAAACGCCCCCTTAGTGAGACAGACATAAAAGAATCTCGTAGTATAAATCCTTCTGTGGCCTCCCCGGCCAATGCATCTGTTGCATATCTCTCAACCCCGTCTAAGAAAGGTTTTCTTTTGTAAATCCAATATTCTCTTTGTGTTGTTTATATTCTCCAAAAGTTCTCTTTAAAAATTTAAAGATTGTATCATGTCTTCGGACTCCACGTGAATATTTATTTCTACAGGTGTGAAGGAAGATGATCCAACATATTCAAAGCTCTCTCATACAAACCTTAGGTTTGGGCAGTAAAAAAGCACTTTCACAGAATCAGAATCAGAAACAAAAAGAACCCAAGTCAAAAAAAGAAAAAGAAAAAAGAATTGGTGCTGCTGTGATACATAGAAAATATATCAGTTATATTGATTAAATGGGGAAAACATATTCAACTAAACTTCCTTACACAAGAAGGCTTAAAAACACTACAATAAGCATAAAACAAACCACAAAAGTTTATAAAGTGAACCTAGTTAAGCCCAATAAAGCAACTGAACCATCATAAATAAAAAATGGCAATAAAACTAGTGACTAGCACCCAAGAATCATAGACGCAATCAAGACAGCATGTCGAGATACAGTGAATTCAAATACAAGACAAACGAATCCATATTCCAATTTCTCCAAGTTATCTAGGCCAGCAATTTAAACCCATCAGCAGGATAACCTAAAATTTCATAAATTTTTTATTTCCCGTATAATCTAATCAAATAATCTAAGCAGAAAAACCTAAGGTTGAATCACGTAGATATAGACAGAGAAACCATACCATATATCAAAAATCAAATATATACAAAACCCAGAAACCGAAAACCTTAAGTAAACAATTTTAGAGAAAAATGAACGAAGAGAAGAGATAAGTAATAGATATACCAATTTCTTGGACTCATTTTCTTTCTCAAGCTGCTCCTTCCAAGCATCAACTGTGTGGATACCAATTACTTGAGCTTCTTCTACCATGTTCGTTGCTTTTTTTGTCGGGTAATCTCTGAATGCGTCGATATTAAGCAGTTAATTTAAAGGCCTGGGCTTTGGTCTTCATATTATAGGCGATCCACCAATTGTTCGATAGGGAGCTCTCAAAGTGAATTACGTAAATGCCCTTTTATAAGCCTTTGCCACAATGCTAATGTGATTTTGGGTTATTTAGTCTCGTAACTTTATTTAATTAATACATTAATCTTATAATTATTAAGATAGGCCTATTTAATCCTATAATTTTAATTTTAAGTTAAATAAGTCCAAATTAAAAAAAATAATGTTTTTATTAAGAATAAAATTAAATTTCACATTTTTATTTAAAAAATAATAATAATAACAAAAATTTAGTTGATATCATAATAAATAATTGAAAATAAAATAAAAAATTTTTTAGACTAAAAAATGTTTGTTAAGATTCCTCAAAATATAAAACATTCGCTAAAATTATCCAAATTTTAATATATGAATAGAAATATCAGAATATACACAAAATAATTTCAATACTACAAAATCTATAGCATAAAGAGATAGAATTGAGTAGATAAACAGATTATAATAGAAAGAGGAAAAATAACAATACTCGTCAGAGAAAAACAATTAAAATGAAAAAGAGAGTTAGATTTCTATTATTATTTTATGTTTTAAATAAAAATATAAAATTTAATTTTATTCTTAAAAAAAATTATTTTTAAAAATAAAAAAAAAACATACTCACACAATATGACTTCATGTTCATTCTAGGAACAAACATGGAAACTATTTTGATTCTTTCTTGTTAATTAAATTCAAATTAGTTTTTTTTTTTTTTTTCACCATTGGCTATGGCTATTCGTTTGAGGCCTCAGTCTCTTATCTATAAATTATTTTTTTTTCCTCAACATTTTCCCAATTGAACTATTCTTCCAGAAATAAATAAATAAAAAGAGTTGCAAACCTCCATCAGAACAAAAAATAAGTAATTCAAAAAAGTAAAAAGACTAGGAAAGAAAATAAAGAATTAAAAAGCAACCTTTATCTCAAATTGAGATAAATAGAACTTTATCAAAACATCAAAAACTTCAAAAAAATAAAAGACAATTTAAAAATAAGACTAAAATCAGTTTTCAACAAAGCTTACAACTTATCCGTTCTAGGTCTCAGTCTCAGTCTCAGTCTCAGTCTCTTATTTCTAAATTGTTTTTTTCCTCAACATTTTCCCAATTGAACTATTCTCCCATAAAATTAAAATAATAAAAAAAAAGAGTTGCAAACCTCCGTGTAACAACAAAAAGATGAATAAAAAAAAATAACCACCTCTACATCAGGTTGAAATAAATAAAACTTCATCAAAACATCAAAAAAAAACTCAGAAAAAATACTAGACAATTTGAAACGAAGACTATAACTAGTGTTGGGAATTAATTTAACTAGCTAAGCATGGCATCATTTAATTGGTCCATATTATCATGTGAAAAGTCGTAAAATTAGCACACAGTCAAATAAATCTTTATCAAATGATTCACATTAATGACTTAGATATTTAAATTATTATTAAATAATTTAAATATTAATTAATATAAGTTATTTACTAAAATGTTATAGAAAAACCTATAAATCTCAACATGAAAAAGTATGTGTAAGCTCATATCCAACGCTCTAAAATTCCTTTGATTTTAATCATTTATCCCAACAACCCCACTTAAGCATAAGAGTAGATACGACACCCCACATCATCATTCCTTCTAACATGGTTGTTTAGTGACTTACAAGGCTCATGTGCCAAGATTGCAATGAACATAGAAACTGACTTCAACATTTGGCACCGTCTATGGGAAAGAAATTTGATGATTAGTCACTGTGTTCTTTATCCTTGTTTATCGTATTCTTCATCCATTTTTTTTTCTCAAAAGCACGTACGATCCATCAAACAACTAAGATGAGCTCTTAATCAAGTTCTCAAAACTCTTCTCCTCCTTCACATGATGAGGAACATGTGGAGGTTCAGGTAAGCGATACACCACCACTAGTACAATTCAATTCCAAGCACATTTTCAAGGGCAACCCAATGCTTCAATGACACCTTCACTACCACTGGACTCCTCAAGGCATGATGCCAGGGAAGAACAGCATCAAGTGCCTAACGTTAGCCACAACTCTAAAGGTCTAGTGCACAGTAGGATGAATCCTAGTGTCTAAGATCCTAAAGATCAGGACATACTATATAAGAATGGCAATAACACCCTACCACTAGTACCACAAGCAGTTAATGGCCAAGTAGGTGGTAGCCAACTAGGCTTAGAGCGATTACGCACTGGATGCTAAGACTTGAAGAATCACCTTTAGTCCAAGTGTTATGCCTGCTTTGGCCAAGAAAGCTACATTGATAAAGTCGTTGACTCTACCCATAACAAACATCATGCATTGGCAGTAGGCATTCATCCCATACCAACTCCACCAATTGGGGACTTGAAACACAAGCTCCGAAAGATGGAGCATAAATTGAATAGGGAGAGACAAGAGCAAGATTATACAAACTCAAATCAGGCCCCACTCACCTTTGAAGTACTATTAGCCCCCTGGGAGAAGTTCAAGGAATCTAACATTGGAACATATGATGGGTCTACTAATTTGCTAGACCACCTTGACTTATTCAGGGATTGGGTGAATCTCTATGCACACATCGATGTTATCAATTGTAGAGTATTTCCCATGACATTGGTAGGAAAGGCTAAAATCTGGTACAAAACCCTAAAACCATTAACTATTGGAAACTTTACGAAGTTTGCAAGCCAGTTTCTCAACCACTTTTTAGCCAAGATGAGGCTACCCAAGACTCTTACACCTTGATGGGTGTGATTCAAAAAGAGAATGAGTTACTTAAGGACTTCTTCAACTGCCTCAGTAATGAGAAGGTTCAAATAGAAGATTGTCTAGACTTTTTCACCGTCAATGCCTTTCTTCAAGGCCTACAGATGAGTCCATTATGGAATAAATTGGCAGCAAAACTCCCTAGCCTGTCATACAAAGGCATGAGCAAGATGGTGGGAGTGATAGTCACCATTGAAGATATGGCTAGCCATCATAGAATTAGAAACAAGAATTGCCCTCAAATTTGCGGTGCAAATGGAGTCTCACCTCCTTCACACCGAAGAACGCTCGAGGCTGAAGACTTAGAACTAATAGTGATTGCACTCATTCACATCCAGCATGAATTAGAAAGGTCGATCCTTCCTCAAAACCATGCACCAGATCCTTACACGCACTGGAGCAAGAGAGAACCCCAACCTTCCATCGGACCAATGCGTGTCATTTCCCTAGAAATGATTTAAGGCTCCAAAATTCCCTTGTCACACTTGAAATAGTAGGACCACCTACCTAGGACCAAGTGATTATTAAGTCTTACCTAGGAACTGGGCATTATTGCCTCATGTCACTATTATCTTAATAGAACTAGTGTTAAGCATTATTTATCTGCAGCACTCACGATCTAGGATTCAGACAATTTTCAACTAGTGTCTCAATGGATCGAATCATGGAAGGAAACGATGTATGTCATTCACCCGTTGGCACCTACGAGGGATTCATCCAGGATCCAGACATTAGTTAGACTTGAGTAATTGTCCACAGGATAGCTACTTGGAACAACCAAACACCTTCCCTAGAGCCATGTAGTGGCGACTTATTTTGTTGGGCATTGATAAAAAAGTAACACATTTTGCAAAATCATGTACTGGTCACCCACTTCACGTGAGTGGTACATAGCGCCAAACCAAACATCGGGGAAGGAAGATATCCCAAGAAAAAGACTTAAGGCCTCAAAAGCGCTTCATGACACTTAGGATAGTAGTAAAACCTACCTTGGACCAAGTACTGGTTAAGTTTTACTCATGAATTGGGCACCACAGCCCCACTTGTCATTGTCTTAATGGAACAAGTGTTGTAAAATAAAATAAATGTATGAAAAGCTTATTATTTCATTAATCCTAATTGTGTATTTATACACAAATACAAAATCTTAAGGTCATAGACAATGATACTACATTCTGTTTCTTACTTCTTCAACTTACCAAATTTCCTCCAACGAATATAAGGTACGCTAAAATAGATTTCTTATTCATCTTGGAACATGTAAAGTCATAATCAATATATTTTTTACTAAGAGGACATTTTATCTTCAAGTACAATATGAATATGCTACCTTTAGTTTGCTATCGAATACTTATTATTGAGCTACTAGACCATTAACTCTCTCTCTCTATGTGGTGGGATAACTTTGTTAATTATGTTACATCCTCTTGTAAGGACTTTTATGCGATCGTTTTTTTGGGGGCTATATAAGTGTTTCAAGTTGGTACCTAATAATAAAATCATATTAGTTTTGTACAAAACTAATTTTAGTGATCAACTTTAACTTGAGAAAACAGTTTCTACTATCATGGTTTCAAAATTAATAATATCCCATATATGCACGTCAAACAAGTAAAAATATGCTGTTGAATACAAAAATTGTCTTAAAGTATGCAAGATCTTCATATATTGGGTAGGGAAAAATATTTTTTCCCCATTAACAATTTACCTAGTTACAAACACATCTATGAACTTGAAGATGTTAATAATAGGATTTGGTACCTTTTAGGTACCTAGTTTTAAAGGTACCTAAATTACTCTAATTAGCACATTTCAAATACCCTAATTTAAGTGTTGATAACTTTTAAGCTATAAATTGAATAGTGCTTTCTAATTAATTGAGAGATGTCACACTACTTTCATCTTACATAATTTGTAACAACAGTAGAAGAGAAACAATATTTAACAACAAAATTTTTGGTCGATAAAAGTAAATACTTTGTTGGGAAATTTTTTCCTCAACAAAAATTTTCGTTGCAATATTTGTCGACTAAATCCCATTGTTGAAAGCATTCCTTGACAAAATCATGATTTTGTCGATGATTATCAAATATTCTACGATTAAAATATTTGTCGGCAAATCTTTTCTTCAACAAAATATTTTGTCATAAGAAGTTATAGGATCTTTTTGAAATTTAATTCTCTAACAAAATTTTTGTCAATAAAAACGCCTTCATCGACAAAATTTATTAGTAAAACATTTTTAGGCAAAAAAATTAAATTAAATTTTAATAGTAATATCATTCACTATTAATTGTAAATAAAATGATTTTAAATTTAAACATCTTACAAATATTCTCAAAATGTTAGACTTTTTGAGACAATTATTAATCGTCCCTAAACGTTAAATACAACCGTCCCCAAAAGACTTTTTGGATTGATTGACGTAATTGTAATTATAATTATTTTAGAACTTTATGATAACAAGTATATATTCAAGCAAAATCAAATTTTTCTACTAAAATATCGCAATAAAGTATTTTTTAGTTTCAAATTTACCAAAATATATTCAACACTAATGATCAGCATTATCTAAATGAATAAGTAACTTGTCAAATCAGGCAAAGTTAAAAAAAAAAAAAAAAAATCATTGCCTCCATGATCCAATAAACTAGATTATTTCAAAAATAAAGGAAATGCATCCCAAAGAATTGGTTTAAAATAAATTATAAATTTTCATAACCATATCATATGCACAGTAACTATGCATATATGTATTCGTGCAAATAGAAACAGAAGACTTATGACCATACTCTTACAATCCAAGATTAGAAGTCTTATATTAACATTTAGTTGCATATAGTATCTTTGTAGAATAGTAATTCCCCACTTGCTTCTTTTCTATATTAAATTGAACTCCCTTTGCGATCATAGAATTACATCCACCACATCATATATTGAAGGGCATCTCAAACCTAAAATCAACCAAATGTTTATAAAAGTACTATTTTTTTCTAGGCTAAGACCATATAATCAAATAATTAAATCAAGATTACAAAAACTAAAGTGGCGCCTTTTCTAAGTTTAGGATGTAGTGTACAATCAAATAAATTCTCTGCAGTTGTCTCAGTAGTATTTTACATAAAAAAGTTATAATTTAGAAAGCAAAGTTAATTGAATTAAATAAATTAAACAGCTCTTTAACTAATTATAAATACTCATATACCTTAAAGATTCATTTTCATGATTTAAATGTATGTAACTAAACATTAATCATAAACTTTTTGGAAATCCTTGGGATTTTTTAACTTTATTCTTGATGCATTTAAATTTACAAAGCCCCATCAAATTCTTTAACATCCATTATTAGCAACTATAAGAGAAAACCACTAAATTTCTAATAATGGAAGGTGATATATGAGATGCATCTCTATAACCAAAACCAAATATGGCTAGCATGCTTTACCTTATAATCAAAAAATCAGTAAGCATGACCAACAACCAAGAACAAAAGTGCAAACTAAGATCTAGTTAAAAATGCAGTCTTACATATACCATTGCCAGTAAAAGTGTAGAGCAAATCAATAAATACATCTAAAAGCTTTCTCACAAAAATGCCATAAGCTATCAATTTACCTTGATTATTAACAACCCTTCTATTAGCATTTAATTGTCCATGCCACAAATTCATATACAAAGGATAAAGAGAAAGCTCCATTATTCCTCATGCAAAACATAACTGATCAAAATATGTTTTGATCTAATAATGCACATAATAGAGATAAATTTTTAAATTCTTTCATTACAAGATTCAATTATTTTCCTACATGGTCTCTACAATTAAACAAGAACATGAAGAAATTTTTTTTTTCCAATTCTCAGATAAACTAAAATACTAATCAGAGTGGTAACTATAATGCAAAAATACATATAGTACATATTACCTATTGTTTGAAGGAGGAGGAGTCGCTCGAGATTCTACTTAGGCGAGGGAGGATCTGTTGCTGCTGGGTTAGGATAGTGCTATCGTGAGCGAGGTAATGAAGGCGACCAATGGTTGGGAGTCGCAGCTAGCGAGGGAGACCACTCTGCGTGAGAGACCTATACCTTTGTGCACACTGGTGAGAATGTTGGTTGGGAAGGGTGATGGCAAGCAGAAATGGCGGCGACGGTAGCACAAAAAACTTTGATAAGAAAGGCAATGGTTTGATCTCAAACTCGCGATGGCTTCGAGCAATGGCATAGATAGCAAGGCAATGACTCCAGCAATGGTAAGCAGTTAGCTCTCGCATGGTGTGAAAAGGATGACCAATGGGGAGAACAAAGTTGGTGGTCAGCGTTGCCTCTTTTTCTCTCTCTCTCGGAGGTGAGGAGACTAACTCTCCAAGTCTCATGCATGGAAGAAACAAAGGGGATGAGAGTAAATAGGGTAGGTTTTTGTGTGTTAGTATTTCCTAAGTTTTTAGTTGACTAAATATTTTGTCAATAAATGATTTTAACTTTTATCGACAAAAATTTAGTCAATGAAAGTTTGGTGGGAATGTTATGTTTACGTGCGCGAAATTTTTTTTCACAAAAATAAATTTCGTCGATAAAAATTGTCGAGAATTTTATCTGAAGGCCAAAGTTTGGATTAGAATATTTGGCAACAAAATTTTATATTTTGTCGATAAATATATACATTTATCGACGAAATTAAGTTTATCAGTAAAAACCTTTTTTCTTGTAGTATAAGAGTGAACAACTTGAACTAGATAGACTTTTAATAGATGAGAGGGTGTGTAAAAAAGGGAAAGAAAAAAAAATTACAAATTGAGTTTAAATAGATAACAATAATTTAATACATAAGGATTACAAATGAAAGTCAATACCAGAAAAAAAAAAAAAAAAGTATATTGTATTCAACAATCAACATCAAAGCAGGGTAGTAAACATAGTGAAATATCCAGCTATGCAATTCATTATGAGCCAAAACAATTTTGCAAGTTTTGGATGTGAAGATTTGATCGTTAATGTTCTTGGAGAATTTTTTGGTATATTGGTACTAATCGTACACTTACATTTTCTAAATGAAATTAATTTATTCTATAAAAAAACTTAATAGAAAAATTATTCTACATTTGAATATTATGTGGATTGTATCATATTTATGCAGATTTAAAAAATATGAATTTGCAATCATATCCGTATCTCGCAAAATACGAAGAAAAAAAAATTCATTTAATTCAATCCAACCATCCATGCGGATGAATTTTGCATATCAACCGAATGAACACATTTTTTATACACCCCCATATATATACTTAATGTAGAAAATTAAACAATTTGCTAGCATACAATTAATTATATTAAATAATTAATTCTGTTTGGCGTGGCGTTGAACTAGAATTTAAGTAACTATAAAAAGGGAATAAATAATTATCTCTTGACTTGCCCTTATTGTAGTAAAAAGCAAAGACAAAACGTTCAAAATTGTGGGGAGGGAACATGATGAATAACACGAGCAATATATTGGTTAATAGCAATTAATTATGTTAATAGTAAGTAATTATGTTATATCACAAGTTTCCTAAATCCATAATTAAGGACAACATGCGTTGTGAAAAACATGTTTTCACTTTTACCCTTCAAAAAAATATATATGTTTTTGATGTTATGAAAAAAATATATGCATACGGAGGGATTAAAAATAAATTTATTAAATCTATAATTTATAATTTTTATAATATTTCATCCATCCAAAATTATCTTTCATTTGAATAAATTAGTCCTTCTTAGTTTTAAAGTTTGTACTAATTTTGACTATTTTAACCCAAATTAAATTAATCGAATGAGAAGATTTTTAAAAAATTATCTATATTAAAAAAAAATTATAATAGAAAAGTTGAAAAACTTAAATTAACAAATTCGTATTATCAAAATGCTAATGTATTGTTTTTTATGATTTTAATAGAGTTATAAGACCTTGAATATTCTTCAAAAAAGAATATCCTAATTTAAATCTCTCAAATCTAATTATCATATGATAAAAAAAAATGCTAATATCTTTTTTTTAAATTGTTTTAAAGAGATTTAGAATGATGGTGGTCTGAATTAATGGGGAACAACATGTATATTAAAGTGAAGGGAGTTGATATCAAAATACAAGTCCTCAATTGAATGTGGGAATATCAGTGGACACACTTCATTAGCTTACTAAGTAAAAGAAATAAACTCTTATAAAATATTAGACCTTTAAATTCAATTGGATTAAGACAAGCTTCTCCAGTGCATTTTTAGCCTTTTTGATATTTTGATTCTTATTTATTAGAAAATTAATCAATAAAACATATATCCTAGGATTCTTCCTATTGGCTCATAGACATTCCATCGACACCAATATCTATAAAATAAATTCTTGTATTTTTTTTTTCCTATTAATTTCAAACAGTAGTGAACTGCTATGAAAAAGAAGATCTCATTCCATTAACCCATCTATTAATCTCATTTAAAAATACTACTAATGAAAAATTTTCACCACAAGACAGAATAAGAAAAATATTATCAATATCTCTTAATTTTTCCACTCATTATTCATTCAAATTATGCTACATAATTTATAAATTATACTTGTACTACAAGAGTCACTTGTTTTGGTATTTATATTATCAGTTCTCAAATTATCTATTAAATTTTTTTAAACCCTTCATATTATATATAACTTATTCAAATAATTTTACTTTTAACTATTCTAAAAATTATATTTATCATGTCATAAAAAATATATTTAGCACATTTATAAAAATGCATTAAAAATATATTTATCACATCATAAAAAAAACATTTATTTAGTTGCAAAAATTAAAAATGAAACTATATTTTCTATAAAGAGAATTATATTAAGCACTTAAATTAATTTTAAATCATATAATTTAAGCTTTTAGCCATCAAATTAACTTTTAAAATTTTATAAATTGATTGGATTTGAAAGCTAACATGCAAGTTTGTGAGTTAAAGATTTAAACATGTAACCCACTTGTACATATAAGATATTAAATTTTAATTTTAATTACAGGTTTAAGTAATGTAGTTATTAAAAATTTAATAATTAAATTATATAATTTAAAATTTGATAGAAATATTTATAAAATTTTAAATATTTGAGAGTTAAAATATAATTTTAAATTTTAAATACTTGTGGTTGCAAAAAATAGTTTAACCTATATTTTTAATTTCTAATAGAAGTTATGCTACAAAACATAATTATTTGTACGTTCGATTTCAGAGGATTAAACTTATTCAAAATTTAAATTGTTCACCTTGTTATCTAGTAATTAAAAAATTTTGTTCATTTATTTTAAATCACACGTTTAAATTAAATCAACTATATTTTTATCTATACAAAATATATATATTTTCCCATAAATAATGGAGAAATAACACTATTTTCTTAGTACAGATGCATCTAAAAACATAAATGTCATTGATGCTTCACCAGCTTCGATAACATACAATTACTGGATAGTGCGTAGCCAAAAAATTTATTTATCTGAGAGCTCAATGCAAATTGTGAGTAATCTTTTACTTATAATTCGAGTCGTTTTAATTCAGTGGCATCAAAATCACCTTCTAAAGAATATAAATGTAAGATAAAAGTTCAATTATGATTTATTATTTATGTAATGTTATTTAAAAAAAAAAAAGAATAAATTTAATAATATAAAATAAAAATTAAATTTATACTTTTGTCAAAGAGTAATATAAGAAACATATAGGGATAGAATTTGTTAACGAATATAAAATAGTTGTTATATTATATTATAAAATAATAAGAAAATTAAATTAAATTTTTTATAATTAAATTTAGCATTAAAAAAGACATTAAATTGAATAAAAATAATGAACGAAAAAAAATAAAAAAGTTATTAGATTGTTTTTTAAAAAGTAATTATATTTATAGATAGTGACAATTATAGTCTTAAATAATGAAGAATTTAATAATATATTAAAAAATATAAAATTTTAATAAGAATAAAAATAAAAAGAAAATTTTAACTATTTTATTAGCTCTTATTATATAAAAGTTTGAGATATAAGATAAGTTCACAAAATTTCTCAAAACTTAAAATTTATTACAAGTTTGAAAAATCTCAAATGGCATTAATCAAATTTTACAATAAAAAATATTTAAAAATATATAAATATTATAAACAAAAAACTCATTTTTAAAAATTGGGAAGAAACACATGCCTCTTTTGAAAAACACGTGCCTGTGTCCCAACCACAACACCCACAAACATACCTCCAATAAAAGTTCTAAACCATAAAATATTATATAAATGTTAATATCACAAACTTTTGCACCAAATTATTTTATATTATGGTAGTGTCAAAATTGTTATTAAAATATAATTAAATTAAATATAAACGTAAATGTAAAAGTGTATGTTATTAACATTTCTTTAAATATTGTTAATTAACGGAGACTATATTAGGAGAATAATAAATAATATGTCCGTAAGAACATGTGTTTAAAAATAAATTATTATTATTATTTATTTATTTAAGAGTTGTGCACAAGTAACGTGCAGGTAGAAAAATACAAAGTGGAAATGCACGTAGAACTTAGTCCAATGACCAGGGGTAGGGTTGAAGGAAAGCATGGGCTCCACATCTCCCCCTCGTGCGCTCTATTTACATCAACGGCAGCACCATTCATAATTATCATCATTAATGGCATGCCTAAGAAAACTTAAATTCGTTTATTTTAAAAATAATGAATAATATTTTTTTAAAAAAAAAACTCCTTCATATTTTATTAACACTAATGTTAAATAACATTAATCAAATTAGTTATAATTTGTATTATAATTTATGTATAAATTAATATTAATTAAAAAATGAAATAAATAATAAATATAATACAAAATTTATTTATACGTATTCGACTTTTTTTCTCTCTCTTCCTCTGTCAGGTTTTCTTCCTATATTTGTACCAGTTATTTTAACACCCGACTATCCCCGAGCATTTTTATAGGCATTAATTTGTCTAAAAAATAAAAGAAAATAAAAATAAAAATAATACAATTGGCTTAACGGTCAATCCCGGCTTGTACATACATAATTATTCTTTTTCACCTAGTGCCGTTGGGGTTGTCCAAAAAAAGAAGAAAGTGCGAGACAATCAAACAAACAAAATGAAGATCGACAATCGTAATAAATTTAATTAAATCACATAATATTTTTCATAAATATAAAATTTTAATTTTAATTTTATTAAACATGTATTTATTTTTTTACTATAATATAAATGAATATAATATATATATATTTTAATAAAAAAAATTAAAAATAAAATTAATTGAATAACCGGAGCTTAAAAAGTTCAAATTTTTTCGGTTCATATTTGAATTCATACGAACAATCGATCACCTCCTATTTCCTTTCTTATTAATCGCCCTTTTTCTCCTCTATTTATACCTCTACTCTTCCTCTATTTCTTCATCACTTCCCTTTTGATCTTTCCAATTGGTAATTAAAAATGGCAGAACAAAGTTCAAAAAGAATGTGGTGTTCAGTCCCAGAGAAACTACAACTTCATGGGGCAATGTTGGCCTTACAGTTTGGTTATGCTGGGTTTCATGTTGTCTCTAGAGCTGCCCTCAATATGGGAATTAGTAAATTTGTCTTCCCTGTTTACAGAAACGTCATTGCTTTGCTTCTTCTCCTTCCCTTTGCCTTTTTCTTGGAAAAGTATCTACTTAACTCTCAAATTTCAATATTTATATCATATTATTTATTGTTTATTTAAATATTTTCTACTTATCTATTTTTACACAGGAAAGAGAGGCCTGCAATTACCTTCAACTTTCTCCTTCAGTTTTTCCTCCTTGCACTTGTTGGGTATGAAATTATCATCATTATCAAAGAGCATCCACTTGCAATAAAAATAAAAATAAAATAAAAAAATAGTAGTAGCCATTTTGATCATGTATTGTATTGTGACACAGAATAACAGCAAACCAAGCATTCTACTTGCTGGGACTTGACCACACATCCCCAACATTTGCTTCTGCAATTCAAAACTCTGTCCCAGCTATTACTTTCCTCATGGCAGCCATACTACGGTAACCAACACTTGATTACTTCAATTTGGTGTAAATTTAAAGAAAATTTAGAAAAATAGATGTAAATTAGAGTGCCACTGCATATAACATAAGTCGAAAATATGGAGTGAGAATAATTGGCTTTTCAGAAATAAAATGAATCACCATCTTATATTAATCTTACATGCAAAACTTACTGAATACAGAATAGAGCAAGTGAGGATAAAGAGAAAAGACGGCATAGCAAAAGTGATGGGAACAATATTGTGTGTTGCTGGAGCCTCAGTGATAACTCTATACAAGGGTCCAACAATATACAGCCCAACTACTCGATTGCACAGTAGTGCTATTATTACATCACTTGGAGATGCCAAAGGAAAAAGCTGGACACTTGGTTGCTTGTACTTAATTGGGCATTGTTTGTCTTGGTCTGGTTGGTTGGTTTTACAAGCTCCTGTTTTGAAGAAGTATCCAGCTAGGCTCTCTGTCACCTCATACACTTGCTTCTTTGGAATAATTCAGTTTTTTATCGTTGCTGTTATTTTTGAAAGAGACTTACAGGCTTGGATCTTCCACAGTGGTGGTGAAGTATTCAGCATATTCTATGCGGTCAGTAGTTAACTAAATACCATAAATCAAACCTTGACTATATAAAGATTTGTCGATACTGTTTTGCTTTAAAACTTCAGCTTTATAGACACTTGCCTATACCATATTTGTTCATCTCTGTCCTTGTCACACTGTACAAAGTTTAGATAATTTCTAATAATTAGTTGAAACATGTCTGAAATCAAGATATTCTTGCGTTTACTGGTTTTTGAAATTTATGGATTTGGCTCCCCTATCTAAAGTCTGTGGAGTCTTCTGTATCAATAGTACACTTAAATTACATTATTTGCGTCATTTTTTATTTTTAAATTATAATTAATATTATTTAGCTTAAAAAAAAAAATACAAAATACATAATTTTTTTAATTAGAATATTATTTTTTTAGTAAAACTTTAATATAAAAACATTAAAATAATGTAATTTATCTTTAATTAGTCTTCTAAAAACTAATATTTTAATAAAAAATTATTAAAATAACTTCATTTATAATCTAAAAAATTAAATGGCACAAATTACTTAACCTATAACCTCTATCACACTTTTTTCTAATTTTTGTTGCTACTATAACTTAGAAATTCAGGACCTAATAAATTGTGTATATGTGAGGTTTGAACTCAGGACTTTTATGGTGTACGTCTTAGCTGATAGACTTAGATTGAATTGAGAAATTGAGAGTGTATATATAGTTAAAATACTAATAATAAATAAATAAATAAATAAAATGGGAATTTGATTTTGGTAGTGAAATGATAAATACAGGGAGTGGTGGCATCAGGAATAGCATTTGCAGTACAGATATGGTGCATTGACAGAGGAGGCCCTGTATTCGTAGCAGTTTATCAACCTGTTCAGACTCTTGTTGTGGCTATCATGGCTTCCTTTGCTTTAGGCGAAGAGTTCTACTTGGGAGGGTGATTCCGTCTACTTATCATATCATATATTCTAGAGCACTTCTTTTCATAGATAATAATCCAAGTTTAATGTGTTCTAAACAACTAACTTTAAAATGAATTGCCTATGCAAAGGCTTGTTTTTCTAACTTGTTCTGTTTTTTTTGTTTAATATATATATCAAAACTCAAGTTTTTGAATTTAGTGTTGTTGGATAACTAGTTCTATTTTAAAATTTCAATTTATTTGGAAATGAGTTTCACTTATTAGTCTGATTTTGGAAATAGAAAATAAAACTTGTTTTCTGCTTTTAGATTTCAAAAATTAGAAAACAATTTTATCAAATGAGTATTATGTGTTTATATTTAGTAAACAGAAAACAAAACTCGTTAATAAAAATATATATCTTGTTCTTATTTATTTTTATGTATTTCTTTCCCTTTCAAAGATTTTGGCTTGATCTTATGTCGATATATATGGTGTGAGAATATTAATAGAATTATTAAGTCTATGGATTTGATCTAAAATGTACAGGATAATAGGGGCGGTGTTGATCATAGCAGGATTGTACTTGGTGTTATGGGGTAAAAACGAAGAAAAAAAGATGGCTCAATTAGAGAAGGCTATGATTCAGTCCACACCAGAACACTTCAACATCAGATCACCAAACACCTTTCTCACTCAGCCACTTCTACCTCCCTCTTCAGAAAATGTTTAGACCTCTTATCCACAGCTAGCTTTGCCTTTGAGATGAAGAAAGGAGGGAGAGAAAAAAACAAAAACCCTCCAAATTAGAAAGTTTTGTGCGTGTAATTTTTGTTATTTTTCTTTCAAAATCACTTCCCAGTTGATTTCTAGGAAAAAGAAGAGATGAACTGGCAAGAAGAAGATGATTATGATTATTAATGTCTCAAATGTAGGCCTCATGCCCCAGAATTTCATAATTATTTTATTGAAATGTGTTGCTTTATGGTTTGATTTACAAAATAAATATTTTTGCTTGGGCGTTATTGCTAGCTCCGTATATCATTACATATATAGCATGTTTCAAGGTTAGAATATAGAACCTCTATTATTACCGTTGCTTCTCTTTTATGATTTGCATGAATGTTGATTCCAAGTCAAAAGATGTGACTGCTTCTCAAATTGAGGACTTAAATAATGCTTTTTAATATTTAATATATTTTGGTTTAAAATAATATGTAATTTTAATCTTTAAAATTACTTTTCTAACCTTTTTTATTTTTAAGTTATCTTTAAAATCATATGATTATGATTAATGGTGGCCTCCATTATTGTCTTCTGGGTATATGATGAATTAAATAAATATATTTCTAACAAAGAGAAGCAAAAAAGTGATGAACGGAAAGAGATGAAATGATATTACATTATTGGGTGCAACAACTTTGAATCATAAACACGTTCAAAGACATTAAATAAAATTCTAATTCAATTTGTACCGTGGCATTCTCTCTGTACGTTATTTCACTCTCAACAAAATTTAAGAGGAATTAAAAATAATAATATTTTTATTTATTATAAATTGTGATGAGTTACCGACTTACATAATTAAATAATAATTAAAATTTACCTATTTTATTTTATCATAATCTATTATCTAAGTTGATAACTCATTCTGACTTGATGACAGGTACGATTGTAAGATCTCTCTAGAAAACTAAGAACGGTAAACGCAGGTTTGTCTATGTGATTGTTGATTTTTTTATTTTATTTTATAGAAATAACATTTGATTACTCACACCCTGAATCCAATCCTGCTACGTTTATATATTTTACGATAAAAAGAAATTATGATTTCACTGAATTATAACCAACTAGGCGTGCACGTGTATTTGTTCCATTACATATTGTGATTTTTATTATATTTTAAAAAGAAAAATTACAAAACATTAGCCCAAAAATATACAAAATAAGAATAACTCTTTTTAATAGTATCTCGTAACTTTTTTAATATGATATTTTTATTTTTATAATTTTTAAAGTGATATTTTAGATAATTTTTTTTATTTTAAATAATAAATATAATATTCATTTATAAATAAAATTTCATTTCTAACTACAGCACAATTTATATATGTTATTCAATAAGCATATTTAATGTTATATATATATATATATATATATATATATATATATATATATAAACTCTTAAATATATATATATATATATAAAAGTTTAAAAATAAAAATACTTAAATATCTAAGTCATATAACTTAGATGTGAAAGTAGCACAATAGCACTAATTTTTGTTTTCAATGTAAGTACTCTGCAGCATCACTTTTATAATAATGTTTTGAAAAACAACTCTTTCTTTTAATGGAAGATTTTATATATTTTATGTTTGAGTTAAATATTAAATGTTGTATTGAATTATCGGTACGTATTATTAAACTATATATAACTACATCTAATTAAAAAATATATAATATTAGTTATAATTATATTGTAAATTTTTTTAAGGGTAGAGTTGTAAAAATTATTTTGTTTGTACCTAAGTATATATTTTACTTTGTTTTCACTGAGGATAATTATGTCCTTATTTTATAAAAATGAGACAATTTAATTATTTTTTAAATAATAAAATAAATATTAAAATAATAATAATAAAGTGAATTTAATATGATAAAATTATTGTATTATTTTAACAGTATAATATTTTTTTAATTTATTGGCCAATTATTTTTGTAAAATTTATATTTTATGAAATTTTTAGGCATTTTTTTATCTCATTTTTTATAGCTATTGTATTTATATCAAAATTGTAAATTTTATAATATCATAATTAAAGACTATATAAGTCAAAAAATTACAATATTAGTGGCTTTGAAACCACATAAATAAACTCTTCTATCCATCATCTTTGAAGACTAGTGTTAGAAGTTGAAAGGCATGCCTTTATTGTGTTGCTTAAAGCTGTAAAATGGCTACGTCGTTCGTGTAATCTCTAACAATAGTGACTAGAGGAGAGTTCATATGTATTGTTCCAATACTAATAATATTGTAAATTTTTGATCTGTGTAGCCTTTATATCTAATATTGTAAAATTTATAGTTTTGATCCAAACACAATATATACATACTAATATGATTCAAAAAGTGCTAAAAAAATACAAAAAAATTTCACAAAGTATGAATTTTAAAAAATAGTTAACAAAAAATTATTTTAAATTTATTTTATTGTTAAAATTTAGGTTTAAACTGTTAAAATAAAATGATAACTTTGTTTCATTAAATTAACTTTATTATTACTTCAAATTTTTTATTAATAACATAATATTTTATTGTTTAAAATTTAACTAAAATATCTTATTTTTATATAAAAAATAACTTAAAAATTCTTTGTGAAATAAAAATGACTTAAATATTTTAATAATACCATCAAAATAACTTTTAAAACTTTTAATCATTTTTTAATCCTACCTAACATTATTTATAATTATACAAAGTGAAAAATAACTATAAATAACACGTTTTTAATTAATAGTATGAATTATTTTCAAATCACAAACCACATCATTTTGTATATTTTTGTGCATGGGTATTAGATAATATATATAAATCGTATATATCTAATATTGATTCCTACTTTAAGCATTGGATCCATCGTCTCAGTTATCAGTTAAGAGGAGTCATGAAAAGAACAGGTTCAAAATCACGATCAATTCCCTTTTCAAATCCTGCGGCAGCTGCACGAGCCCTTTCAACGTGCCATAAATGACCTATGAATAAGAAAAATCCTAGAACAAAATGAGAGATAGCTAACCAACTTCTAGGAGAGACATAATTGACTGCATTGATCTCGGTAACCACGCCATCCACGAAATTTAAAATATATTAAAATATTATATTAATTATATATAATATATACCAAATATAATGTTCGTTTTATGTACGGCTATATATTGAATACAAATATGTATATAATTATTTTATGTTATTTTACTTTATATTTTTTTAATAAACCATAAATTAAGAGTAAACAATGAATCAAAATCGCCTATTTTTTTTAAAAAAAATAATTTCAATTCGATAGTAAATACATTTGGAGATTTTTAATCTAAATTCGATTTAATGATGTAGTCAATCTAATTTATTTTTTATTATTGTTATATATAAAACACAATATATATTAATATTTAAATTTTAAATTGATATTTTTTAGTAAAATTTATTTATTTATAATCACAACTAAGAGAATCAAAATAATAAAAAGTACACTCTTAAACATTATTAAATTATTATAGATAATTTAATATTTATTTTTATTTTTTAAATTAAAATAGTTATTTAAAAAATTATGGTATATATAAATTTAAATATAATACATTAAATATATAATATGCATTTATTTATATAATTTAATAGGAATTCGGTCAGTATCATATTGCAGTGAATTATAAAATTTGTTAATTCAAATTCGATTTAAATTTGAACATATTATATACTTTTTAATTCAACTATAATATATATTAATTTAATCTGACTCGAATATGATGAATTGTATCGAATTTTTTAATTTAGACAAATTAATTAAATTATTTCCTTACCCATACCGCAAACACACAAATATAATTTATTTTATTTTATTAACAATATGCGTCAACAATCGTTTAATACTTAAGAAAGGATTAAAATTAAATATAAAATTAATTAAAAATTAGAATATATATGAAATGAAAAGTATTGTTTTTACATTAGTTCTTTGTACGGGAGTAACAAAATATATGAAATTTAAGTTTTTGGATTTCTTAATACAATAAAAATATAAGTATTTATTTGTCAGGTTTTTGATTTAGGAAAGAAAGATAATAGATTTAAACGTATATAACAATTAATTAATAGTTTTAACTCGAGCATTTTTTTTTAATCTTGTTTAAGAAATTGTGATACGTCTATGGTAAATGTTATGTATTTTAAATTTGAGATAATGGTGTAATATTATTGATAATTATAATAAAATTTATTTAATTATAATAAATAAAAATTGTTATATCAGTTTAGATAGTAATGTATAAATTGTTATGTTACTTGAATTAGTGGTGTTATGTGTTGTTGCTCTCCGTTTGTTGGCCAAAACAAACACGAAAAAGAAATGTCAGACGTTTGGCATTTGAACACATGATGATTTACAAAACGGCAGCGTTCCTAGTAGGGAAACCGTGAAACTGTGTAAGCGGCAATTCAATACACAGCCAGTGACATACGTGGATGCGTCATTAAGAAAGCGCTTGGCAGTGTGTCAAACGCGTATCTAAGGGTAATTACGTAATTGACTTTGAAATCCCTATAGAATATTTGGTGGATCGCCTACATAAAATGAATACCAAAGCCCAGGCCTTTTAAATTCACTGTTTAATATCCACGCAGCCAGAGAAAAAAAAAAGCAAAGAATCACAAAGCTTGAAGAGAAAGCAAAGAAGAAAATGGCAGAAGAAGCTCAAGTAATTGGAATCCACACTGTTGATGCCTGGAAGGAGCAGCTTGAGAAAGCAAATGAGTCCAAGAAATTGGTAGATCTATTACTTATCTCTTCTCTTCTTTCTTCTTTCTTTAAAAATTGTTTACTTTAGGTTTTCGGTTTCTGGGTTTTGTATATATTTGATTTTTGATATATGAATATGGTTTTTCTGTCGATTTCTCAGTGATTCAATCTAAGGTTTGTCTGCTTAAGATTATTAGATTATACAGGAAATAAAATTTTGGAACAATTACACCCCCTAACCCGGTCACAGTGACCGGGTTTCAAAATTGCCCCCGCACGCACATTGCGTTTTCACTTTTTTTTTTATTTTTTTTATTTTTATCTCTTTTGGTTTCAATACCAGTTTTTCAACTGGTTTTGTAGTATTCTGCTTCCCATTTTTTCTTTCTTTTTTTTTTTTTAAAAAAAAATAATAATAAGTTGATGTATTTTTTATTTTTTTTAAGTTTAGTTGAGGATATGTATTTTTCTGTTCAATTATATATATATATATATATATATAATTCAACCATTGATATTTTATTAAAATTTAAGAAAAAGTACATAGTGTTACAAATCATATGTTGCGTAATGAAGTAAAAAAAAGTGATATTATACGTACCATTTTAGAAAATAAAAACGAATATATGTGTCAAATATTAAGAAAAAACTTAAATGAAAAAACATATGCCAAAAATATGTGTATCATCTACTAAAAAAAATTAGGTAGGTTATTTTTGAAATGTTGAAAAAATGGGTCATTTAAAATTCGAAAGCTAACATGTTGAGAAATTTTAGGTTATCCTGCTGATGGGTTTAAATTGCTGGCTATATAACCTGGAAAAAATGGAATATGGTTTTGTTTTTCGTGTATTTAAATTCAGTGTATCCAGACATGCTGTCTTGATACCAAATCTCGTTGGCCATATGTTGTAGTAGACAGATCATAGGTTTAATCACAAAAGAAATGTTGTCTTGATTGCTTCTATGATTCTGGGGTGCTCCACTAATTTTATTGTCCTTTTATGATGCTTCAGTGGCTTTATTGGGCTTAAATAGGTTCACTTTATGAACTTTTATGATTTGTTTTGTGCTTATTGTAGTGTTTTTCAGCCTTCTTGTGTAAGGCAGTTTTTTTGAATATTTTTTTCCTATTTAATCAATGTAACTGATATATTTTCCAAGTATCACAGCAGCACCAAATGTTTTTTTTTTTTCTCTTTCATTTTTTTTTTTGTTGGGAAAAAAATAATAAAAATTGTAACCTCAAAACTTGTAATAACAAAAATAACACTCTTATGTTCAAATAATATACTTTTACTATTAAAAAATTATTATATTATTTTTATTTGAATGTCATCCAATTGCAAGCGTATCAATTTAGACTCGTTTAATGGTAAATGTCATCTAAGTAGATACTATTTAATGTTATTGGGTGCTATGTTTATTATAAACTTTAAAGGATTTATTTTTGGTAGTTTTCCTTCTTTTTACTTAGGGTTTGTTGTTTCTGCTTCTGATCCTGTAAAAGCACTTTTTTACTCGCCAAAACGCTTTTGGACCAAACAGTAAAAAATTAATTCAGAAAGAGGGCTCAGAAAGTACATGACTTGTGCTTCTTTCTCATCTATGAAACCACTTTTATTAGAAGCCAAGTAGAGAGATCCTTAGTGTTGGTGATTATACCACCTATTTTTGCAAGACCATTTTTTATTGAGTTTTATGCTCTATTGCTTTGGCATAGAAAGGTTGCTTTAAATCCTTTGTCTTGATAAAATTATAGCATTATATGAGTTTACAAGTTACAAAAACTATCTTTTATGAGATGGATTTTTCTCTATTTTTGTCATCCGTTTGAAAGTTTGATGGAGTGTATTATTCATGATTTAAGTATAAACGTGTCATTCTAAATAAGCTTTTCTACTACTAGGTGGTGGTTGATTTCACTGCTTCATGGTGCACTCCTTGCCGTTTCATTTCTCCAATTTTGGCAGACATAGCTAAGAAAACGCCCACTGTCATATTCCTGAAGGTGGATGTGGATGAATTGAAGGTAGAACAAATTCTCAAGGCTTCTATGATCTCATTTTCTCATTGCATAGAGTGTTGGAGTGTCATATGTTCTTGACTTATTGTTTAATCTTTAACTGTGTGGGCTTGTGGATGGACTAAATGCACTTGTTTTTCGTTGTTTGTGTGTTGCAGACTATTGCTGAGGAATGGGAAATTGAGGCAATGCCGACATTTTTGTTCCTAAAAGAAGGCAAAGTTATTGACAAGGTTGTGGGTGCTAAGAAAGATGACCTTATCTCGACCGTTGCAAAACATTCAAGTGCTGCTTCAACTGCTGCTGCTTAGTAACTTGTATAAGAGATTATTCAAACTTGTTTCAGTTATTATGTACTAGTTGTTTATGATGTTTGCTGTTGATTGCTTTTTTAAAGTTTTTAACTGCTACTTAATGTCACCTTAAATAAAGCTTGGCATTTAGCTTCCATCTTGAGGTACTCATCATTCCTATAATGCATATAAATGAACTCTTGATTCTATTATATTAATGTAGTTTTTCCATTGGCTTATGTATGCTTTTAAATTGGCCCAAATATCTTTTGATGCTTCTGTATTAGTCAATTCAAAGAGGAGCTTTTAAAATTTTTGAAGTTATTTTGAGGACAAGTGTTTTGGATTAATTCAATTGTCTAAAATAAGTCTCACTCAAATTACTACTAATCTGTTTGGTACTTTGTTTTTAGCTTTCAACTAGAAATGCTTTCAAATTTGCAATTATAATTTTGGCAATTTTCTACTTTCAAGTACTATATCATGTCTTTTCATAAAAAAAAGAAAAAAGTACTTTATCATGTCTTTCTATCTATGACTTTTGGGTAAACACCTTAAATAGGCCCTTTTATGTGCCAAACTGCAAAAATACACCCCATAAGGGAATTCTTGCAAAAATAGACCCCTTACATAAAAATAAGAAAAGCCTTACAAAAATCATAAAAATCTGTAAAATCTTACATAACTAAAATGTCAGAAATAACAGAAACAATAGAAAATCAAGAAGTAATACAAGAAATAATAGATGTAGAAACACAAGACATCTCAGGATGTTTTTCACAAGAAATGATTTTTAGTAAAAAGAAATTTGAAGAAATTCAAAAATCAAAATTAAATCTTAAAGAAAAAGATGGATTCAGAGAAGAATCATTCTCAAAAATAAGAAATTTATTCCCAAGAAAAGACATAATATATTACGGCATAAGTAATAAAGAAATGAGTATAACTATAGCAGATGCAAAAGGAAGGTTTAATATACCATTAATTAATAAAGAAACCATTATGGAAAAATTATCTAAAATCCCTGAAAAAGACAGAGAAAAAATTGGATACATCCATTTAGGAGGAATACAAATTTTAATAAAAGCACACTTTAGAGAAGGAATAGATACACCAATAAAATTAGCACTGTTAGATAACAGAATAATAAATAGAAAAGATGCCTTGCTAGGAATGATTAATGGAAATTTAGGATATCAAAAATTAAAATTTACAGCATATCCAAGATTTGCTGTTAGTATTCATGACAAAAACCTAAATCAAGTACTAAGTCTAGCCTATGACTTTGAAAGAGGAAATTTAATGAAAGATGGAAACCACCCATTTTCAGTACACTACTTAGTAGGATATTCACTAACAAATAGTCATAATAGTTCGATATACGGACAAAATGAATTCATAGAAATAGATAAAACTTTTAAAGATATAGGACAAGTAATAAAAAACCCAGAAAAATTATTAGAATATGAAGTACCTGATGAATGGAATTTAGATATTAAAGAAAAACCTTTAATACCATCAAGAAAAAGTAATGTACAAACAATAACATTTGTAGACACCCAAGCAGAAACTAGCAAAAGAAATAGAGAAATAGAAGAATTAAAGGAAGAAATTGAAGAAGTAAAAGACTTAGTCTATACAATGAAATAAAAATGATAAAAGAAAAATTGTTAGAAATACAATTAGAAGGAAATAATAATCTAACAAGCATAAATAATAACCAAGTAAATATAATGAAAGCTTTAATTCTCATAGCAGAAAAATTAGACATAACAGATAAAAACATACAAGAAATAAAAAAGAATATTAATAACATACCAGGAGAAAATAGATTAAAATTCGATCCATTAAAAGGATTAAAAGAAGAACCCCCCAGAAGGTCTGATGCTCTAATATCCAAAAATGAAAAAGAAAAGCAGAAGAATCTAGACAAATAATAACAATCTAATGGAGATAATAAAATACAGAAAAGACTTAGAAGAGCAATTCATGAACCCTGAAAATAAGGACATAGGAAAATTAATCAGTCTGTTAACCTTAACAGATAAAGAATTAGAAAAACATTATGAAGAAAAAACTTATATAAACAAAGAAGAGGATGATATGACAGTAATAAGTGAAGATGAATCTGAACAAGAAAATACAACTCAAAGAATTAATATGGAACCAACCATAATACCTAGAACAGAACAAGAAAGATCAATTCCAGAAACAGGAGAAACATCTGATCCACATAGAGAACATAGACCTAGGCCAGAAGAGCCTAATCCACCATATAGAAGAAGACAACCACCCAAAATGGAAGAAGGATTACATTGGGGTACTAGAGGAAGTATTCCATTAGAATATAAACCACATGAAAATTATAAAACAGACATTTTAGACTTAGACTGTATAAGAGATAGAAAAAAAGCCTTAGATGAATGGGCTAGTGGAATGAGTGTAATAATACAAACATCAGCAACTACAAACTCAAACCCTTCAGTTTGTAAAGTACTAGTAGCACATAAAATGACAGGAAATGTAAAAATATGGTTTTCAAACCTAACAGATCAACAACACTTATTAATGCAAGGAAATGCTACAACAGGAAGAGATTATTTAGATACAGTAATAAATGAAATATATAAGAAATTCATAGGAGAAGATAAAGGAAGAAATATAACAGAATCCAGTGAACATGAAATAGAAGAAGCCAAATGGCATCTAACAAACATGGAAATATGTAACATGTGTTACATAGATCCTTTCATTTGTGAATATGAAATGTATTATCATAAACTACCACCATCTATCCAAGAGGTTTACAAGGAAATGTTTTATAAAAAATTACCTGGAACATTATATAAAACTATGACAGAAGAATGGAATAATAGAAATCCACAAATCATACCCGATACCTTAGGAGGTAGAATAAAAGGACTTAAGAATTGGATAATAATAAAATGCCAAGAAAGGAAAGAATTTAAACAAATAAAAGGAAATGATAGAATCTGTTGTGATTCAAGAGACTTCAAAACACCAGGAAAATATGGTTGTAATATAAAACCATATAATAAATACAAAAAACATAAAAAATTTAAAAGATTTAAGAAATATAGATTTAGAAAACAAAATTTCCAAAAATATAAAAGAAGATACAAAAGGGAACCTTATAGGAAAAGATTTTTTAAAAGAAAAAGGTATTACACACCTGAAAAGAAAAATTATTGTCCATCAGGAAAAAAGAAATGTAGATGTTGGATATGTAACGAGGAAGGCCATTATGCTAATGAATGCCCAAGTAGGCTACAACATAAAAAAGAATTTAAAAAGGATTTTCCACAAAAAGCAAAAATATTAGAAGAAGCTTTTAAAATGGAACTAGAACCAATAGAGGAATCTGATATAGATGATACATGCAGTATCTATCTATTAGAAGAAACAGAAGAAGAAATAACAGACTCAGAAACGTCTGACTACAATTCTGATTCTGAGTATGATTCAGAATAATGAATGAAATATTAAGTATAACAAATCCAAATAGTACCTATATAAAAATAGGATTGAAATTCAAAGGATATAAAAATTATCATTTACATGCATATATTGACACAGGTGCAAGTATGTGTGTAGCTAGTAAATATGTATTTCCAGAAGAACTCTGGAAACAATCCCCAAAAGATTTAATAGTAAGAATTGCAAATAATACTACAATAAATTTGAATAAAGTATTAAATGATACGAATGTATCAATAGGAGGAGAAATCTTTCATATACCTACAATTTACCAACAAGAAACAGGAGTTGATATATTATTAGGAAATAACTTTCTAAACTTATATCAACCATTTACACAATACTTAGACAAAATAAGTATCACTACCTTAAATGGAGAAACAATTTATATATCAAAAATTAGGAAAGCATTAACAGTTTCATCACAAACTTTTATGTCACAACATAAAAAGCGAAAACGTGGTGAGGATAATATAGAAAAACAAAAACCATACCTAGAAAACATTTCTTTAGACATAGAGGTTGACCAAAACCCCTTTCTAAATGAAATTCAAGAAGACAAAGCCTTAACAGGAATAAGAAAATTATTAAAAACAATATGCTTAGAAAACCCTTTAGATCCAAAGATTAATAGATCTAATGAAATAGCAAAAATAGAACTAAAAGACCCTTTAAAGGTCATAAGAGTAAAACCAATGATCTATACCCCAGAAGACAGAGAAGAATTTGAAAAACAAATTCAAGAACTTTTGGATTTAAAAGTAATTATTTCCAGTAATTCACCACACTCCAGTCCAGCATTCTTAGAAGCTGAGAAGAGAAGAGGAAAAAAGAGAATGGTAATAAATTTTAAAGCTTTAAATAAAGAAACAATTGATGATGGTTATTTCATACCAAAGAAAGAAGAATTATTGTCATTAATAAAAGGAAAGAAATACTTTTCAAGTTTTGATTGCAAAAGTGGATTTTGGCAAATAAGACTTGATAATGAATCACAAAAATTAACGGCATTCAGTTGCCCTCAAGGACAATTCCAGTGGACAGTTGTTCCATTTGAACTCAAACAAGCACCAGGTATTTTCCAAAGACACATGGATAATATCTTTAAAAAATATCACAACTTTTGTTGTGTTTACATAGATGATATTTTAATATTCAGCAATGAATTACCAAAACACTATCTAGATATTATAAACATTTTACAAGAATGTAGAAGATCAGGAATAGTGTTATCAGAAAAGAAAGCAGTAATTGCTCAACAAAAAATAAAATATTTAGGATTAGAAATAGAAGATGGAAAACATCATCTACAACCCCATATTTTAAACCACATACAAAATTTTCCAAGTATAATCAAAGATAAAAATCAATTACAAAGATTTTTAGGATGCTTAACATATGCAGAAGCATATATTAAGAAACTAGCAGAAATGAGAAAGCCATTACAGGCAAAACTTAAAAAGGACTATGTCTGGCAATGGACTGAAGAAAATACCAAATACATGGACAAAGTAAAAGCACAGGTAAAAGATTTACCAACTTTATATCATCCAGGACTAGATGATAAAATGATAATAGAAACAGATGCTTCACATGAATATTGGGGAGCAGTATTAAAAGCAAAAGTTGATAACAAAGATGAATATCTTTGCAGATTTACTTCAGGATCATTTCAAGGCCCTGAATTAAATTACCACAGTAATGAAAAAGAATATTTAGCCGTTAAAAAGGCTATTAAGAAATTTGCAATATATGTAATAAGTTCAAAATTTATTGTTAGAACTGACAGTAAAAATTTTGGACATTTTTTAAGAACTAACATTGCAGGCGACTACAAACAAGGAAGATTAATAAGATGGCAACAGTGGTTTAACTACTACAAATTTGATGTAGAGCATTTGCCAGGAAAGAAAAATTGTTTAGCTGATG
This sequence comes from Elaeagnus macrophylla, assembly GCA_029378325.1. Classification (NCBI taxonomy): domain Eukaryota; kingdom Viridiplantae; phylum Streptophyta; class Magnoliopsida; order Rosales; family Elaeagnaceae; genus Elaeagnus; species Elaeagnus macrophylla. Next base: position 9,630,567 of record CM055649.1, on the reverse strand, counting down.
CTCTAACCAGAGAATTAGCACCGTTAACTATGTTTTCCATGACAGGAAGCAGCAGATTCAATACAAGAACATATACAGCAGGAATTACAGAAACAAAGTCTGCAGGAATGGATTCACTTGACATCGAGATCGAGATCAAGAAAAAGGAAATATTGATTCATGAAACACAAATCAAATGCCTCAAAGAACAACTAGAGGTATTGGAACTCAAAAAGAAACTACAAAATAGAACAAATCTAGAACTCCATATAGAAAAATCTGAAGAAGAGGAAGCTGAGCCCTCAACAGGAAGAAAGATGCAGGTTGAAGAAACTGCCAGCAACAACCCTGAACCAATAAAAAATTTAGAAAAGAAAAAACAAAAAATGAATTGGGCTGATGAAGCCGAAAAAGAAGACTCAAGAAAAATCTATGTAGTCTACAATGGACCTAATCCAGGAATTTATACCAGTTGGCCAAAAGCAAGTAAAGCAGTAAATGGAATCAGTGGAGTCATCCACAGATCTTTCACAAATAGGATAGAAGCAGAAGGAAGTTATAAAAACTTTAGAGTCCCTAAGCTCATAACACCAGCAGAGATAGTAAGAAAAAACTATTCCCAAATGGTTCAACAACCAGCAACAGGAACCAGCCGAATGAGGAACCTTGGAACTATCCACAGACCAGTAATTTTCAGAGAACCAATTAATAATTCTTTTGAAGAAGAAAAAGAAAGATACAGAAATTTGACCAAACAGGAATGGCTAGGATTATATAACCTTGCTAGAAAAACCACTCAGGAACACATTGAAGATATGAAGTTTTACACCACCGAAAAGGACTTCCCCTCAGGTAGTAAATTTAATATTTTAGAAGGAGCTGATCCAATATTTACTTACAAAACATTTTATGCAGGACTTATTGAAAATATATATCCAGGAAATGAGTTAAGAGAATTAATTTATTTTCCTGATAATTTTAAAAAAGCCATTAGAAATTTTAAAAGAAAAACCAGGGCTGCAGAAAAGCCTATTTATTTAAGATGTTTCAGTTCTTTAATGGATTGGAACCAAGAAGAACCAGTAAGTCCATACCATTTTATTAAACTTGGTGTGTCAAGCAGTAAAAGAGAAGTAACTCGCCCAAAGGGCTTACCAGAAAAGGAATTTAATACTGGTGAATTGGACCTCGAAAGAGGACAAATGCTTAGCCAGATTTATTATGAAATAAGAAGAATCACCAATTCTTCAGAAATAAAAGTAAATTATTGTACAAGTAAAACCATAATTACTTCTCAAAGTAATTCGGTTATCAGTAATGAAGACAATGAAAAAGTAATTTCCTATGAAGCAAACTTCATTTGCAATAATATTGAAGTAAGCGAGGAAACAAAAAAGGTTTTTTGTTACTACTCAACACAGCAATCAGCTGATCACATATGCAACTATTGCATCAAAGGAAAAATTCCACTAGAGACAAGCTCATCCAGTAGCAGCTCAATGTCGGCAGAACCTACTCAACCAGACATGTAGGACCCTCCTCAACAGCTGAAGGCAATAATTTAAGACAGCAATAATGTAAGGCGTCTTGACGCCAAATAGGAATAGTATATTCCCTCCATTTGTAATAGGGAACCCTTACTCTATAAAAGGGAACTCTTTAGCTCTAAGGAGGACACAATTAATTTCGGACACAATTAATTCCAGGACACAATCAATACACGAAAAACAACACAACCATCTCAAGCTTTAAGCTATGTATTTAGAAATTAGGAAGAACTAAAAACCTCTTCAAGGTTACTAGTTCTCTAGTTTGTAATATTATCTGTTTATAAATAAAGAGTCCATTTCAAATCCAAATTATCCTTCCCATTTTCATTAAAATTAAGTACGGATCTCAGAGGATTGGCAAGGTCAGGAGGACTGAGAGCTTTGATCCAGGAGTGAGGCTTAATTTTTTGAAACAAGAAGATAACAAGGAAGCGGAAGAACGCGGTGGACCCATATTTACAAACAGGTAAAACAACAGGTAGAGACTAGTATTCCTTGAAGTTTCATTAATATTGTTTAAATTCATTTAAACTGCACATAATTATGAATGATGAACGAATAAACATGAAAAGGAAATCAGAAACTATTCTCTATAGAAATAAGAATAGAAAATATTCTGAAAATCAAGAAAAACTAAAAGATGTAATATATTTAAAACAATCTATTATCTGTTTTAAAACATCTATAAAAGAAAACTTTGAAAAAAGCACAGGAAGATCAAAAATAATGGAAAACCTGCAAGGATTAATTGATTATTTCACTAAACAGGAACAAAGAAATAATCTGGAAAAAGGAAAGGATAAAGAACACTTAGATTTAGAAGCAAGTCTCGAACTTGTACAGATGGATATAGAAGAAAATAAGGAAATCATGGAACTAAGCCGTTGGATAGAACAGGAATTAGGAGAAATCAACTCTGAAACTCAACCAGAAAATAATGATTAATATAGAACATTTTGAAAGAAAATATTTAGAATTATTAGATGAATATATGGATAATGAAGATTATGAAACATGTTTAGAAAATTTTACAAGGTTTGACACCCTATTAAGTGATTACACAGATTATATATGCAGCATAGTACAGCTAATAAACCATCCAGTAGGAAGAATATTAAAAGATTATTTTAAACATTATTTTGTACAAGTAAACAAAGAGGAATTTGACAATTTAATCTTTGGATTTTATCTATTCCGAGAACAAATAGGAAGATAATCAAGTAACTGAAACTTTGATAATTCAGCCCCCAGATTGGTATCAGAGCCAAAAATTTAAAAGAAATATGCTTACAGAAATATAAATAAAAAATTAAACAGAAAAATAATAAAAATTTTTATAGGAAAATAATAGAAACAAGAAAAATAGGCTAAGGGTACATTTTTGACAAAAAACTACCTATGGGTACAAAAATAAAAGATGACCCTTTTAAGGGTACATTTAAGATAAAAACCCATGACTTTTTACTTTGTGAGTAGTCAAGATGTGGTTTTGAATAATATTTCTTTTAAAAAAATTACTAGAGTATCGAACATAACTTCTTTCAACTTTTTTATTTTATACATTTAAAATATTTTTCCTAGGAATTAAAATCGAAAACTCTGGGACAAATGACCCACACATTTGTTTGACAGGGTTATTTCAAGGATAAAGTGCTTTTGGAATACATAATTTGTATTTTTATCGGGAAGCATAAAATATTGGTATCTCGTAAAATAAAAAATAATTAATTTTTATCAATGCATATCATAATTTATATGGTACAATTTAATTAAATTTTTATAAGTAAAAAAATTTTTAATTATTTTTTTATTTTATATTTTTAATTTTACATCAAATTAATAATTAATATGTAACTTAATGTATAACATATGGCCTTCCTCTAAAAAGAAAATTTTCATTTTCTAAAGACAATATGTTGGATCACTAAAAATTAAGAAAGAATTTACAGAAGCGTAATTAAAATTAAATCTATAGTAATCAATTACATTACAGAGTTGAGCAGTTTGAACTATATATTTTCCTTAAAAAATTATTTAGCTTTTTCTCTACTCTTTCTTAGATGATGAGATATGAGAAAGAATATAATTAAATATGTGACTTGGGATCATAATCAGTATATATATTAAATAATAAATGTATTTTTATTTTATTTCATCATAAACATAGGAAGTATTATTAGGCCTATATTTTATTAGATACATTAATTCATTACTCAAATTTTAACATATTATTTTTAAAACGGGATTAACATCATATAACAATTTACAATATATAATTATTCACATGTAAGCTCAATATTAGATTAAGAATCCAATATTTTATAGGTTAAGCTACATTTTTGATAGGATAAACTAACAATTATATGGCCTAACTATCGCAAAAGTTGTAAATTTATTATATAATTTTATTGAGTGATAAAAATAATACTTAAGTATAATTAGTGGTACAAATTTTTGATTATAAATTTGTCAGTTAATAAAGAGTTTGATAGTAGATTTTTACTATTAGTTAGAAGTTAGGTGGTAGATTTGTCACAATAATTGTAAATTTATGCTATTAATTATATTTAAATATTAATTTTAACACTAAATAAAATTAAATAGTATATTTACAATTTTTGTAATATTTCACTAGTATCTTTATTAATTTACCGTTTTTTAATAACATATGTTTGAAGTTTCATAATATTAGGTACATATTGATTTTCATAATTTTATCAAACTCATAATGGACGACTAGGATACGAAACCAAACACACACTAGTTAACCAAAATCTCAATACATCCAGGGCTAAACTCAAATCTATTAAATACAAACATCCCAAAATCACAATAAGACAGCTCAAATCTAATGTGCATCGATTAGCTTAATATCCTATAAAAGTATAAATAGAGAGCAATTCTACATCCAATGTAATAAGTGCTTCTTTTTTTCTCGGAACATTTGTACGAGTAAGCTTGAGTGAGTGCTTAATTGCAATACATTTGGATGAGATAGTGCTACTTTATTGTTTGGGATATGTGTGGCGCAGCAGAGTGTTGATGAGAATAATGAATAATAAATTTATAAGAGTAATTAAACTGATACCTCATTTTTATCTCACAATTTAAATTTTATTGTAGTATTTTCTAAGCTAATTTTCTTATCAACTCTTCTCTCTAAATCTCAGTAGTGAATTATGAGATTTGTGAGATTTGAGATGCATGCACTTTTCTATGTATAGAGAGGTATTGTAGCAATGATCTCATTGCTTACCTTATCTTCTTTCCTCTTTTTCAATATTAACTGCACCGTCCATTGCAATTTACTTCTTCTTATGCTTCTTTAATGTCAAAGATGACTGCTCTATCTAGAAGAAAGAAAAATAAGGCAGATTCATCATTTATGATTGTAAAAATTTTTCACTTAGTAAATTTGGCTCTGCGACTTTAAATGTGATTTTGCTTCAATTTTTTAGATTTTACCAGTGTAGGATGAGTGTTGTTATTCTTCGTTTTAAGTTCTCTTATACATTTTCATATAATCCTGAAGTGGTGCATTTGTATAATCACGCATTTGAGAGTACCATTTGTCACACAATAATTGAACTAAAATTATAATGTGTCTTCTTCATCTTCTTGTAGCAATTAAACCCGATAATGCAATATCTCCGACATTCATAAAATGTACACCTTATAAATGTTAAATTCGTAGCAATTAATGAATATATGCTACAAATTGCAAATCATTTAATGCCTCTAAAAATTGCCATTATCGTACATAATACACCCTGGACTGACAATAAAAATTATGTTACACAATAATTTGTTGTAACTTTCGCCAAGTGCTGGAAAAGCATAACTGTCCCGCCAGATATGTTTGCTATGAATAATGAAAATATATTCTACAATATTTTGATAATATTTATTTTTAGAATTTTTTTTATAATAATACACATTATTTACAGTAACGTAGATAAAATATTAATGTTGATAAAATTTTTAAAAAATATCAATTAATAATATAGATATTGTCGATAAAATATCGAATGACATAGATAAAATATTATTTACGATTAATTTTATTTATTTTTAAAATAATTTATCATTAAATATTTTTAATTAATTCAATTATTATAAAATTAATATTTTAAAATATTTAAATATTTTAACTATTATTTCTAAATTTTTTTATTTATCAATCAAAATAAATACGAAACATATTTATATTTATATTTATTAAATAAAAAATTAATTTAATAAATAAGTAATATTGTGTTGATATTTTTAAAGATTTAATTAAAGTTTTTACAATTTTATTTGTCTACTCGTGAAATTTTTTTCAATGTTTTCGTCAACAATAATAATATCTTTGACATATTAATAAAATTTAAATTTCGATATTTTGACCGATATAATATTTCAAACCTTATTTGCTTCACAATTTTCATCGCCAATGAGTTTAACAGAGATAATTTTGACAATGATCATTTTTTTTATTATGTCAGGGGAGCGCATAAACATCGCAACTTTTTAATAGATCACATAGGTCCAGTTATTTTCATGAAATTAAGAATAAAATTATATTTTAACTGATTGAGCCAAAATTATTTCATTTGCTGATCTTGCACTAAAACAAGAAATGGATTTTGGGACGGTTTGAAAATTGAAAAAAGAAAAACGCTAAACTGTTTCAAAAGAGTGACATTAGGACGATTTTTGGCGAAACTTTACAAAAATAACAGTCCCAACAAGTTTTATTTTTATTTTTATTTTATCTTAACCGTTTCCTATATCAAGCTCCCATAAATTGATCTTGACCGTTCACTATATCGGGCTCGCACATCCTCCTCACATTTACCCACACTTAAGCAGCGTCATAGTCATAGCTCCAGCACCTCTCCTTGCGTTGCAGCCGCCGTCCAGTCCCTCTTCCAGCCACACATTACGTTCCCAACCTCTGTTTCACCCTCACGCGGCGTGCCCATCTCCTATCCTTGCATCCAACAACAGCTCCTCTGCATTACAGGTAATGCAAAACCTCCATAACTAATTCTCCAAGACATAGTTCCAATATAAGTAATGCTCCTCCTCGGCCTTTTAAAACCTTGCTATTTCTAGGCTACAATATAGGCAATGTTCCCTTGAGTTCCGATACAATATAGGCAATGGTTTTTTCTCCCAATACCTTGTTGTTCTTGATGAAATCAAGGGTACCTAATTTTTAACGACATTTTCAAATTTAAAATTGTATTAGTATTATTAGAAAATATTTGAATTTTGTAACAATTATTGGTGCGGTTCAAATAAAAGAGATGATTTAGAGAGACCAAATTCGGAGAAGTTCAATAGAATCTTCAGCAAAGTGGAGAAGCTACACACAAAAGGTACCTTTAATTCAAAATTTTAATTTATACGATTTTTCCCTCTTGTTTACATGTATCTGGAGTATTTAATATTAAGAGTTTATTGGGACTGTTACTTGTTCTAGTTTTGGTTTTGGGAAGTGACTAAAAATTTATGGAACGTCACGAGAATTTTGTATTTTAGTTTCAAATGCAGAGGCAATATTGGACATACTAACACCTTGGTGAACTCTGTTAAATCTCATTCCAATGAAGGCATTACCCCATCAGATTTTGTTTCTCGTTTGATTAGAGTTGCCAGTAATGATAATGCCAAGAATTTAGTTTGTTGGAAAATGCTGGGCTTGATGTTTCACCCATATTTAGAAAAGCTCATGGATACTGCACCATGTAAGTTTTTGTGGACATACTTTTCAGTACTTAGCTTCTCTTACTGATTTGCTGCTCTTTCCTTGGATTCTCCGAATTACTTTACTGCTTTGTTTCCCCCCTCCAGGCTTGGACCTATGAATGTTGAGTTAAAGCAACGGAAGACTGCAGTTCATAGAAGACATGAAAAACCAACTGTAACCGCACGACCCGAAAAGGTAAAAATTGTTCTCTGTTTCAGCTCTAGCTTCCATTAAGATTTCTAAGCTGTTTAGTCTATGTATGTGAATATTGTTCTCCAAGGAATTGAAATAAAAGAAGACTGACTAAAGTGTGCAACTTGAAGTACATAAGTGCTTACGGGACATAACTCTTAAGTTTGCAGCATGTATTAAATTGTTTGTGTTTGTGGATTATGTTCCTGAGTTGGTGATAGATATAGTTAATCCCTACGCCCTTGAAATTTTGTATGTTCCTTAAATTTAGGCATCTATGGTAAAACTTTTAATGAACTTGATATTGCTATTTTGAAATTATACCACAATAAATGTTCACAATGTCAATTACATGACACATGTTATATTTCATGATTGACCTATGTAGTCTTTAGTGTCAAACTTTAAAGTTTGTTTTTCCTTAGAACTTTCAAAAATATGCATTTACAGGACTTTAGTGAGCTTGCATCAGCCTGATGATACCCAACTAGAAGAGAAATTATGGGAATGATGGATCAGCTCCAAATGCCGGGTTTTCACTGAAGGTTTGTCTACATACGGGACGATTATAGGCAAAAAAAAAAAAAACTGTCTCTGAAGACTTTTTGGGATAGTTAATAACTTTAAATGATTGTAAATGATTAAAAATAACTTTACAAATTTATTTATATGACTAAATTTTTAGTTTTTTAGTCAACACTAAAAATAAGATTTAGTATTAATTTATGAAAGCAATAAGATTTATATGATCTATTAAAAACTATAAGACTTTTATACTTGTATAAGCAATAAGGTGCGCGTTACCCTTTTTTGTCTCAGTTTTCAAACATTTTTTTTCATTTCACTTTTTAACTTTCTTTATCAATTAGGGAAGAATGAGAAATATGCACGACAACTTTATTGGATTTGGCTTCGTTCCTGCATGTCACAAGAGAAGGGGTCTCCTATTCAAACAACCCACAGGTTAAACTTTCTTACATACTATTTTATTTCACTACTACATATACTCACACATTATCAGCAGCAATTAATAAATAAAAAAACTCTGGTTTTTATTTTGGTCCCTGAGTTCTTAGTTTATAGTATTAGCTGCTAGAACCAGCTCAAATCCCTGCTTGTTTCACCATCCGTAATCATCATATTGTCTTTGTCCTTTCATCACATTGATTTGCTACATATAAACAAATGTACAAAATTAGTTTTCAATAATTTCAAGTAAATAAATAAATAATGACACAACATGCATTAATCAGAAACAAAAAATTATGAGTAAGAGTATTGAATGAATGTACCTCACAATTTTGTCTCATTGAAGTCATGTTATATGCATCATAGGAAGTTTTAGGTGTTGGTGATTTGTTTTGAGAAACATGAACACCAATGGCCTCAAGAAGCCAACCTTGTCTCCCATGAAATCCAACAACAATTCCATCTTTGGAATAAGGTGATGAAAATGGAATCCCTTGTTCTTCACCAAAAGGACCATACTTTTGCTTATTTGTATGGAATGTTATTGATTTCACCACTGTTGCATCTCCTATCATCATTGATCCATAATACCCACTTATATGTGTCAAGTACTCATGTGGATAATTCAATGTTACCTGTGTTACAATCACATACCATTCAATGTTATGAATAATTGATTCCCCCAATTGGTAATTCAATGAATCTGTTTGTTTCTACTTATTGCATTTTGTGGAAACATTTCCAATAGTATAAAAGAGGGCTTTAGAATCAATCAGGAAAAAAATTGCAGGAGTGCTTTGAAGGACATTAAAACATATTTTGTGCTTTTTTCTAAACCGCCTTTTTTTTCTTTCTAAAATCAATTTCATTTGAAACCATTTGTAACAAAAACACAAGCAAAGGGACCCAATATATAACTTAATCAAGAAATGATTTCTTGAAAAGACGTCAGTTACACATAAATTTTCTGAGACTCTTATTACCTTTACCATCATGTTAATGAAGTGATAGGTCACTAATAGACCATTTACTTAAAAAAAAAAATTAAGTAAATGGGATATCAGATAACATGACGTGCCAAATGTCAAAAAGAGAGTAGTTTTTTTTTTTAGTACAAAGATGTTCACCTTGTCTGTTTTGAGTCCAACTTTGCCACCATTCTTGTTGCCCCAAATGGTTTGACCATTCTTGTCTACATAACAAGCTTTAATGGAAACAATATCTTTGGCTCTGGCTAAGTGGATTTCTCTAACACCTGCATAAACTCCATCATCAAATAGAGTGCCTTCATTACTACCCCATGGTCCATATTTCCCTAGTACTACTTGTGATCTCACCATTGCTTTGCCATTTTGGGAAATTGGATTATACATCTGAAAAGTAGGTATCAAAATTCAATAAAAAAAATTATTTATGAGTGGTGCATCGAATTCTAATTAATGATAAGAGACTATTTAATAAAGAAACAAATTAATAAGAAAAAAAATAGAGCAAAATTTCAAAGCTAGCTAAACCTGACCTTGTCATGAGTTCCATAGTCATCAAATTCGTGTTTGGAGGCATACATATGGCCCTCAGATTGTTTATAGTGGTGAGGTCTCCCAATTTCAGCATTAGCAAACATCTGAAATTTCAAAAAAAAAAAAAAAAAGAAAAGAAAGGAAGGTATGCCTAATTGTCCAATTTGTTGTAAACGATATGTCGTTTTGAAGAAATTTTATTTATTTTAATTTCATATTAAATGACAAGATTAAAACAGAGAAACTAATCAATAAGAAAAACAGAGCAAAACTACGAATCTAGCAAGTCCTGACCTTGTCATGAGTTCCATATTCATTAAATTCATGTTTGGAGCCATACATACCACCCTCAGACTGTTTATAGCGGTGAGTCCTTCCAATTTCAGCATTACCAAACATCTAAAATTTTAAAAAATAAAATTTGTCTAATTGTCCAATTAACAAGTAAACGACATGTCGTTTTGAAGAATTTTTATTTTTATTTATTTAAAATTTAAATTTCATATTAAATGACAAGATTAAAACAGAGAAACTAATTAATAAGAAAAACATAGCAAAATTACAAAGCTAGCAAGCCCTGACCTTGTCATGAGTTCCATATTCATCAAATTCATGTTTGGAGCCATACATACCACCCTCAGACTGTTTATAGTGGTGAGGTCTCCCAGCTTCTGTTTTACCAAACATCTGAAATGCCAAAATAAATTTTAAAAAAAATGTCCACTTTATTCTTTTTTTTTTTTTTTTGAGTTTTTAATTCCATATATACCATCCTGTTTTTAGCTTCAAAGTGATCTCCATGGTCTCTGTTTTGTACCATAAAAAAGTTATCTTCATCATCATCTTCAGTCTCATAAAACTTTGGCTTAGGGTATCGTTGTTGTTGATGATGGTACATAATTTGTTTTCCACCTTGATGAGCATTAGTGGTATATGCCTGAAATCAAATTACACGTGTTGTTCAAATAAGTATATTTGACTAATGTATGACACCTCTATTTAACTAATTCTTTAATCCAACTCAATTCATTTAAATTGGATTATTATGTTAGGCGAAATTCAACTGATTTAAAAATGAATTAGGATGCAAACACAATATTATTCTAGCTTACAAGTTAAATAAATTTTGGCAAAAATATTTAAGAAACTAAGAGAGTACTTACATTTTTTCCTCAGTACTTTCACATTCAATGAAGAGTTTTTATTTATTAATTTTAATCTTTCATTAGCATTATTTGTAACATGGTTGGAGGATTAACCCTTTTTAAACCCCTGAAAACAAACACCATTAATTCATTTTTACATTAGTTAGGTTCAATCCTATAACTTTAAAACCAGGCTTTGTCATTCCATTTAATATTTTTTTTTTTACATTATCTTCAGGTATGTTATCTTGTCTGCATAAACTCTAATTACAAGGAACTGTCTGTTGGGCATAAATACATATCCAACGTCTATTAGAATATATATATATATATAAATAATAAAAAAGAACATATATAAGAGAGAATGTTAATTTACACACATGATCATTGTAGTTATTTGGTGAAGAGTAAAAAGCATGCATTGGGACACGCATGTGTTCTTCTTTGTCTCTTAGAGCCTGCTGCTTCTGGTAGGAAGATATTTTGGCAGCTTCTGTCATGGTATAAACCTGCAAATTAAAGAGGGAATAAAAAATAAAAATAAAATGAGATTAATCAAAATCAAATATTTGATTAGGAGCATTCTTAATTGGTTTTAGTCACAAAAATATGAAGAATTTATTGAATAAAAGTAAAGAGAATAGAGATAGGGTATGTTTGTTTCTGATTCTGTAGAAGCGCAAAAAAATGCTTCTTACCAAACATCGTAATATTTGTCAAAAGCATTATCAGGCTTAAAAAGCATATTTATATTTGCTGATGCTGAAATTGCTTTTATCTAAAATCACGTTTTAAAGAAACAGAAGCAAACAAACCCTTACATTTTCACGATGATATATACATTTTCCTCATTGGTGTGGTAGTCAAGACCATAGGCTCTGTACTGTTTTGGGAAGATTTCATAAGTGACAGGTTTTTCTGATGCAACAATATTGCAATAGCCAACTGATTTAGGGGCAGATACTTCTTCTTCAACCCAGTAATTTGTATGCTGGTTTTGGCTACCTTGCATGTAACTCTGCAACTTGTAATTATTAATTAAATTAATTTATATACAATTCTGCTTAAATTATATTAAAAGTTACATATACATATTGTTTGAGAAAAAGGTAATATATTAATATGTCACATCAATTTTTTTATAGACCAATACAATATCACACATAATTTGATCAATGAAATACCATCGCACCTTTTTTTTTTTTTTTTTAATTATGACTATATAATTCCTGTTGACATTTAAATTTTATACGAAAGATTAAGAAAATAATTATTTTTAATAAATTAATACAAAATCACACATAATTTGACAAGTGAAATACCATCACACATTTTTTTTTTTTTTTCTTTTTCCTCCTCTTTTTTTTTTTTTTCCTCCTCTTGTCTTAATAACACTTAAATTTTATACTAAAGATTAAGACAATGATTATTTTTTTTTTCCTTGTATAACTTTTTAATAATAATAAATTGTTAAGAAAAATTAGTATACAATTTAAGTGCTTCTTTTACAATAATTATAGAAACTAGTGGTACTAAAAATAAATAAATAAAAGCTAAACATAAAACATCCCATGTTCGAAAAATTCCAACGTGAAATATCAAAATTTTGCCACCTAAACTTGGGATGCGATGTACATAAATACAAACTTAGAAGGTGTGTAACATAGATCTTTTCAAAATTAGCTACTAATAAATTAATAATATATATATATAGTTTACAGTGATTTAAAGATTATTCTATTAAAAAAATGTTAGAGAAAGAAAATGAACTTACCATTATTTTTGGCGAAAGTGCAGCAAGATAGGTATAGAGGAGATAGCAAATGGTGATGAGGATTGAGAGGTGGAGTGCGACTTTTTATAGGAGGAAAAAAAAGCAATTTGGAGCTAATTAGCATAATAAAATACTAAGCTAGCATATGTTAATTGTAAGCTTCTAATCATAGTTACACTTGCTTTAGTTATTTTGAATAAAAATTATTTTACAATTTTTTTAATAAACAATTGCACATATTTTATATCTTCGAACCCAAGTTTTTTTAGTACTCAAATTTTTTTTTCATAAGAAAGAATCCTCGAGAAGAAGATGAAATAAAGTTAATTTTTTTTTCTATTTACTTAAATCACCATTTATATTTGAGTATTTAATATTGAGTTAGTATATGATGATATTATCAAAGTCTTAGTAACTATTATAAGCGCAGAGCTACGTTAGAGCTAGATGGAACTGCAATTTCAACTAATTTTTTTACAAAAAATTAATTACATATATATTTTTTAGTATTAAATAAATATTTTATTTATAGTGATATATTTTGTCTAATTTTTATATATATATTTTAGTATATATTAACAATATTTAACAAATACGTTGATAAAAATGACATAAATTATAAATAAAATGGTTAAGTATATACTTTTTTCATATGTTTGGTAACTATTAGTAACATAAATAAAATTATAATTGTATATTATGTAAAAATTCTTTTTAAATGTGATAATCTAAAAAAAAATTAAAATATTTAACTTTAAACTTAATATTATAAAAATAAAATTAAAAATATAAGTATATGATAAGCTTCATATTAAAGATTTTAAGTTTATGTTTATCATATTTTATTTCAACTCAAAGTTTAATTTTATCTAATATTATATTATTTGACATTTTATTTTAATAATCTTTTAAAATTTATTTTAAAAAATTTTATATAATTTTTTTTAATTATTAGTCATTCTTATATTATTTATAAATATATATTTTTAAATATAGTCTCAAGATTAAAATTCTAAATTATGTTTTACTTTTAGCATTTTCATATGTTTATTTTAGTTTTGGTTTTAATAACTATAAATTTTAATGTATTTGATTGAACTTTTTATTTGCTTGGATTTTTTAGTTAATAAATTTATTTTATTCATGAATGATACTAATACTTATTAATTTGTTATATTTTTATTTAATTTTCGTTATAAGTTAATTATAATATATTAACTTTATATTTTTTGAGTGCTAACTTTATGTATTTATTATAATATGATATAAAAAAATGAAAAAATTTAGTGTTGAACCTACTAATTTTATACTTTGTATAAAAAAAAATTTAACTTCCCCTAAAATTTTTTCCTGACTCCATTCTTTTTATTACGTATAATTTTATTATTTTAAATTTATAATTTTATACATATAATTTAATTGTATTATTAACTCGACTATACGGTGGATTTTTTTTTTTAATACTCATTTAAAACAATATTAAGGCAATTTGTAGACCTTTTAAATACTCTTGGATAGGCAATTATTGGAAGCTGTCAAGACAACTTTTTGGAAAGATGAGAACCTAATCTTGTCAGGACCTTCCCACAGAAAGTGATTCACTTTGTTTGGGGAAAACAATATGTTCCACGCATCATTTGGTCCATCTTCGTTCTCTAATAGGTTTCATTTACTTAATAATTTATAATTAAATTTGAAATAAATTAATGTACAAAAAGTCCCATTTTAAAAATTAAAAGCGCCAGCGAATTTACGGCTCAATTGTACTTGAACGTGTAAAATATTTAGAATTTTAATTTTAATTATAAGAGGGTAAATTATGTATTTATTTAAAAAAAAAAATGAAATATAGAAATATTTTCATTGTTTTAAATTTATTACTTTTATAAAAAAAGTTTGTGCCTCTTATTTCTAGCCAAATTCTATATGTTTTGTAATTAAATTTTTTTTCTTGCTTTCAAGCTTCAACCTTTTTCTTTTGATAAGCTGCCTTCAGCCTCTTTTTTCTTTATAAGTTGCTTTCAACTATTTTTTTTATTATTATTTTAAGAATTTACATAAAATAATATGCTAAAATTTATAATAAAAAATAATATCTTAATAATATTAAATGAGATTTAATTAAATAAAATTCAATATTAAATATATTTAAATAATTATATTTTAATTTAAAATAATAAATTATATTTTTTTAATAATAAAAATATATAAATTAGATCATATGTTTTTTTCATAAGTTGCTTTAGTCCAACCTTATTAACTAGCGATATGTTTGTACTTTACTATTTCTTAGAATCATATAAGGACAATTACCACAACTAGCTAGCATGTTCACATCTAATATATTATTGCGTGTTAATTCTTTAAATTTTAAAGTTAGTATGTTTAATTCTCAAATTATAAATATATTTTTAGTCCCTGCTTTAATAAATGAACAACTAAGGGAAAATTTTATTATTTTAATAATTTTTTATTAAAATCTTTTTTTTATTTATTAAATAATTAAAATGCAATTAAAATATAAATTATTAATAATATTTATAATAATAATTTATTTTTAAACATATTTTTTTTTAAATGACTATACCATTCACGCCCCCTTAAATGTGATTATCATTAAGTCATAACTAATTAACAATATAAAAATTTATCCATAATAATAATAAGGATATATTTTTTATAACTATTTTTATTATTGATACAATAATAATATATATTTTGTATTTTATTTTTATAATTAGTTACAATTTAATATTTTTTTTTAAAGAAGCTCTAAAGTCTCATTCTTTTTATTAATAAGAAAAAATACACTCACACACACTCGAGTGTGATTCAAACTTGGGTTCTTGCCGGGAGAATTGAAAGTTTTACCACCTTAATTACAAGTGATTCCCAAAAAGGGGCTCTAAAGTCCATTTTTTTTATTAATAAGAGAAAACATACTCACACATTCACGTGAGATTCAAACTTTGGTACAATTTAATGTTATTATTACTCAATAAAGTTGTAAATTAATAATAAAAAATAATTATAACAATATTAATTTAATTGTATTAATATCACAATTCCAATAATACTTAATAATCTAAGATGATATATATGAATATGGATGCTTTGCCGAGCATGATAGTGTACGAAGGTGTTCAAAAATTCTCCCAACAATCCAATCCAATCTAAATTATTTAAACCAATCTAACCTAAATGTTTAGTCTACAAAATCTACAATAACTTCATTTTTTTATCAGCAAAAAATCATGTGCTGTGCACATGACCTTAGTAATGAAGAGTAATTTTGTGTTTCTTATTTTTTTTTTTTTTGCTAATGTTATTTATTTCTTTAAAAAATATTGTAAGTGATTTTTTTAATTCTTAACTACTCATCTATCATGCTTTTGTATTGAAAACAAACTACCCATCACGATTCTTATAATTATTACCTTTATATATTTTTTTGTTCAACTATACTGTATACAAAAAACTTAAATTCACTTCTCCAATGTGCAACTGTACTATGTGATATTGATATCTCATGTGATATTTTTTGTCTTTTAATATTATTATTTTCCCCTATTTTCCTCAACCTCTAATCCTATAACTGCCTCAATCCTCCTCTCTCTCCCTCTCCCTCTTCCTCCATATGTTATGCATTTCTAGTATTTGTTGTTCTATTCAACGTAACAGAGCATCTCTATTCAAGCCACCTAACAGAACATTTAGAAATTAGTTGCTAAATGCAAACCTCTTCTTTGTTTACTGGGTCTACAAACATTTTCCGAGAGTCTTTCCTATAATGTGAGCAGAAAAGTTTATTCAGAAACTAGTTTTCTTCTTAAAAAATAAATTTCCCAAAAAAGAAAGCAATATCTAGAGAAGACTGAAGAGGAGGTAAAATGAGTCAAAAAAAAAAAAGCGTTAAAATATACACTAAGGACTTACAAATTATAGGAAAAAAACTGTTTCTGTTGAAAATGCTAGACATATCATTCATTAAAATTGCACATATTGGTTACATAGGAAAATTGTATCAAAATGATACCTATTTTAAATATGATAGCAATAAAATATCAATTAATAATAAAAATAAAAAACATATCAAAAATAAAATTAATATCCTAATAAAGTAGCAAACCCTAATATAAGTACAATAATTTTATTGAAAAACAACAACTACTTAATATTTTTCAAAAACAATCACAAATAATGCAGAATACTACATTACTTGCTAAAACTCTCAACTTGTAGTGATTACAATAAGGGTATTTTCTCTGCATAAAAATTAAAAGAGATTTAGAGTATAAAATATATAATTGAATTAATTTTAAAATAATATGTTAGTTTATAAAGTATAATAATTTAATTTATATATTTTATATATAATTAATATGTTATTTTAAAATTAATTTAATTATATATATATATATATATATATATAATATATATATATATATATATATATATATTACAGGTGTTATTTATTTAGGCACAGAACTCAAAAAGTATAATTACATATAACGGAAAAGTTCCCCATTCTTAGCAATTAGTCCTGCACAGCCATTTGTCTAGATTTGTTGACACTAATAAACAGAGAAGGGTTGTTTCTGAATTATGATTAGGAGACTTCGGTTTTTAAATGGATTTTAATATGGCCTAGATTCGTGATTCTCAATTTGAAGAATCTTGCAGTGATCGTTGATAAAAAGAATATATTCTAAAAACAATTAAATATAATACTACTAGTTATTATAAATAAGATAGAATAATATGATTGACAATAATTTAATAAAGAGAAGAGAATCTTGTATATAATTGGGTATTAATACGTAGCAAAACATATGTTTTTATCATGGTATAAAATAGATTTTATTTTGGCCAATAAAATTGATCTTGATATATATTATTTTTGATTAATTTGTGATATACTGAATTTTTCAAAAAAAAGAAAAAAAGATAACCTCATTGTGCGTAGAAGTTCTTGTCTTCTTGATGGATTAGATTCTCTCATTTTGGGGTTTAAAATAAAATATCATTGGAGCTCCGAATCAGCTTCCCCTGCATCGAGTAGTCATAGTTTTTTTTTTTTTCATTATAAGAAACTAAGAACCTTTGAAACAACTTGCATGCCTGCCTCTTTTATAGATGAATCTAATTCAATAATAAACAAGTATTTTAAAAAAAAAATTATTTCTAATTTGTCTATTATTGTAGCTTTGGAAATTCTTTTCGTATTCTTTTAGGTTAGATTAAGGGTAAGGAAAACAAGTAATTTAATAACAAATGCAAACTCGAATATCTTGAAATATAAATTGAATTTTTTTATTAAAAAAAAAAACCAGGAAAGATGAAACAAACGGACACTCGTCCTTAATACACGTTTCGGAAAACAATTATCAAATTTAATCTTATATTCAAAAAACCATATTTCTTATTAATAAGTGGGGTGGGAAAATGTGTTTTAATGATTTATAGTAAATATTACTATGATTTCTTGATTTCATGATTTCTATTACTATATTCAAAAGTGTTGGTTAAAAGTTTTGCTTAATTCAACTCATATAATTTTTAAATGAGGCTATATTTAAGCAAATTGAGATATCACAGCTCATTTAGCACTGCTACTCTTGCATTGAGCCAACAAAAAGGTTGTTTTTTTTTTCCTTTCCCCCTAGTTGTTTTAATTCCTTTTATATTAGCTTTTGGGTGTATACATATTACATATTCAAATATTTTGGAAAAAATAACATTCTAAAGCTTATGTAAATATTAGTGCCACTATTGGTACTTAGATGCATTCGGAGCACATGATTATATACATTAGTGTAAATTACATTAATACATATGTTATAATTTATGTATTGTTTCCTGTTGGGCCTGCTAATATTGTTTGGGCTATTGAATAAAGTTTTACAGGCCCATGTGACTTGTGTTGGTTGATGGATCGAGGGGGTAGAATTGTCATTTTGCCTGGATGTATATAATCACCCTCCTAGGGTTTTTCTTGTGCTCTGGTGTCATTTTGTTTTCTCTTCTCTCGCAGCGCTCCTCTTCTCTTCTTCTTCTCCTTCTCTTTTACTGTATCTCTGTAATACTATGTATTTAGTTTATTTGTGTGAGTTCAAGAACATGTATTGAGTTTGTAAATCTCATGTGTGTTAGGTTTTACCTCTATTTATCTTGTTCTTGTTGTATTACTCACTGTGCGAATTTTTTTTCAAAATGGATATGTTTTTACCATTTCGTAGTGGTTTAGGTCGTGTAGTTTAGGGGCTGAACGACTTTAAATCTGGCGTTTTATGTTTCTGCTTTAATTTGTCCTAATTTTTTCTTTCTGGTAAAATTGCAATATCGCGAATCTTTGAGTTTCTTTTAGTGTTCTAGTAAGTTTGAGTGTTGAAATCGTAACAAAGTGGTATTAGAGCCCTAGTATTAGTGTTGTTTGGCCTTATCGAAGAGTACCGAACTCCAAGATCCATATATTTTTTTTGTGGGTTTGGATTCTAGCATGACTCAATAGTTTAGGATTTTCTAGAACCTCTGGGTTCACTCAGATCTTGCTTCTGAGTTGAGTTTCTTGGGTGATTCAGAAACTAGGGTTTCAAATTTTTCTAAGTTCTAAAAGAAAATCTAACTCTTCGACTTCTACGCCTCAAATAGGAAATTTCTCTATCTTTTTCTCTCGCTACATTTATTATTTAATTTTTGTTATGATGAATACTAAAGTAACTTTGTTTGATGGCTCAGGTGACTATGGCTTATGGAAACGTAAGATGAAGGCTCTTTTGATTCAATAAGAAGTTCATGGTGCGATTGACACTGATGATTTGCCTAAAAAGGCCTCTGAGGTTGAAAAGAAAAAGATTGAGAAAAAGACACTCTGCAATATTGTTTAATCTGTTTGATAAAATTCCTAGGGAGGTTTCTAAGGAAATCATTGCAGAAAAGGTGGTTTCTAAACTTAACTCTCTTTATCTTACTAAGTCTCTATCTAGCAAAGTTTACTTGAAGTATAAATTTTACACTTTTAAAATGGATTCTTCAAAGGATCTTGAACAAAATCTTGATGATTTTAAAAGACTGACTTTTGATTTGGATGATATTAATCATAAAGTTGAGAACGAAACTCAAGCTATTATACTATTAAATTCTTTACCTGAAAAGTATAAAAATGTTAAAAGTGGCATAATGTATGTAGAGATAATCTGACTTGTGATCTTGTTGTTTCTAATTTGAGGTCAAAAGATTTTGAGATAAAGGATAAGAATGCTTTTAGTGACAGTCTATTTGTTAGAGGAATAACTGAAAAAAAAAAAAAAAAAAAAAAAAAAGAGATTTAGAGAAAAATCTAAGCATAGATCAAAGTCCATATCAAAGAAACATGTTAAGTGTTACTTTTGTAAGAAAGATGGTCATTATAGAAATGAGTGTCCTCTTAAGAAGGGTAAGAAATTTGATAGAGTTGAACCTAGTTCTGATAGTGAGTCAAATCTTGTTTATAAGGGTTACAAGAGTTTTAAAGTCTTAACTATGAGCTCCTCTAGGTCTGAAATTGATTGGGTTTTAGATTCAGGTTGCACATTTCACATACTCCCTTTACACACTGGTTTAGTAGTCTTACAGAATCAGACTGTAATAAAGTCCTAGGAGATGACTATGAGTGTCAGGTAAAAGGAGTGGGCTCAATTAAATTTTCCTTAGATAATGGAACAGTTAGAGTCCTAGATAATGTGAGCTTTGACCCTGAACTTAAGAGAAACTTGATTTCACTAGACACTTTAGATACATGTGGTGTGGTAAAGTCCTTCTAGGAGATGACTATGAGTGTCAGGTAAAGGGTGTGGGTTCAATTAAATTGTCCTTAGATGATGGAACAGTTAAAGTCCTAGATAATGTGAGGTTTGTCCCTGAACTTAAGAGAAACTTGATTTCAATAAGCACTTTAGATACTTGTGATTTTTCCATTAAAGTTGAGAATGGAGTAATGAAAGTTTTGAAGGGTTCACTGTGTGTGTTTAAAGCTATCAGGGTTAATGGTTTATATTTGTCGCAAGGATCAACCTTAAGTCTTGAAGGTAAGGCTAGTGTAGCCCAATCCTTAGAATGCTACCTTATGGCATAGGAGGTTAGGGCATGTAAGTGAGAAAGGTTTAATAAAGCTTGCCAAATAGGGTGTTCTAGATAGTGATCCCTTAGGAAACTCAGAGTTTTGTGAACATTATGTGTTTAGTAAACAAACTAAGGTTACGTTTTCTAAAGGTCAGCATACTACCTTGCATGCATTGGATTATGTTCACTCTAACCTATGAAGGCCTGCCCCCACTCAATCTCTAGGAGGTAACAGGTACTTTCTGTCTTTAGTTGATGATCATACTAGAAGGGTGTGGACCTTCTGCTTAAAGAAAAAGGATGAGACCTTTATCACGTTTAAACAGTAGAAGACTCTTGTTGAAAATCAAAAGGACTGCAAGGCAAAAGTACTTAGAACTAACAATGGCTTAGAGTTTTGAAATGAACTCTTTGACTCTTATTGTAAAAACCAAGGTATTAGGAGACATAGAACCGTAGTGAATACTCCTCATCAAAATGGACTTGCTGAAAGAATGAATAGGACCATTCTAGAAAGGGTTAGGTGCATGCTGTCCCTATCTGGACTGCCCAAACAGTTTTGGGCAGAGGTTGTTAATACTGCCACCTACCTCATAAATAGGTGCCCTTCCTCTGCCATAGGATTAAAAATTCTTGAGGAACTTTGGGGTTGTAAACCTGTTAATTATAATAATCTTAGAACCTTTGGTTGCATTGCATACGGTCATAGTAGTCAAGGAAAGTTGCAGGCTAGATCACTTAAATGTGTTTTTATTGGTTATCCTTTAGGAGTTAAAGGGTATAGGCTGTGGTGTCCTTCCTTGAAAAAGTGTATAACAAGTAAAAATGTTATTTTCCTTTAATGTCAATTATATTTAGATTTAAAACTGGAACCTAATACACTTGTTGATACTAATACCTTGTTTGAGGTGAAGGTAGGTGCCACACCTCCCAATGATGGTAACATTGAGAGTGAGGTAGAGGTACTAGCAGCACCTCAATCACAAGTTCCTCAAATTGAAGAAAGGGACCTCAGTAATGATGATGGATCTACTGAGGAGCACAATGTTCCTCCTGGCAGTTCCCCTAAACTAAATAATTACCTTCTGGCCAGAGATAGGTCTAGAAGAAATCCAAGACCCCCCACAAGGTACATTTCCTTGATTGCTATTGAAATTGAGAATATTGATGCCTATGCCTTATCTGTTGCTTCTGAACCTAAGTCCTTTATTGATGCTATGAATTCCTCTAATTCTTTAAATTGAATGAATGTCATGCATCAAGAAATAAACTCTTTGAAAAAGAATAGGACTTCGATTTTAGTTGAAAGACTTAAGAATGTAAAAATACTTGGTTGTAAATGGTTGTTTTAAAGAAAAGAAGGAATCAAAGATATAGAACCAACTAGATTCAAAGCTAGGTTAGTAGTACAAGATTTTGCACAAAGAAAAGGGTTAGATTTAATGAAATATTTTTCCCTATAGTTAAATTCACCTCCATAAGAATACTGTTATCTCTTGTAGTTCAATTTGACATGTTACTTCATCAAATGGATGTTAAAACAACATTCTTGCATGGTGACTTGAATGAGGAAATATTTATGGCTCAACCTGAAGGTTTTGTTAAAAAGGGAACTGAAAATCTTGTTTGTTTACTCAAAAAATGTCTATACGGTTTAAAACAGGCTCCCAGACAATGGTGCAAAAAGTTTGACAATTTTATGTTTAAAATTGGATTTAAAAGATGTGATTTTGACAATTGTGTTCACTTTAAACTCAAAAATGTTTCAAACCCTGTTTATCTATTATTGTATGTAGATGACATACTTATTGCATGCTCAAATAAATTTGAGATTGATTTATTGAAATTAGAATTAAACAAGAATTTTGAAATGAAAAACTTGGGACCTGCAAAAAGAATTTTGGGTATGGATAAATGAATGATTTGAAGGCAATGAACATCACTATATCAATTGAACAACAGCTTGGTATGGATATCAATTTGGGAATGTGTTAGGCAGAATACGTACTACCATTAATACCAACACATTCCCACCTCTTCAATGTGTCAACCTGGTAAGAAATCACCCAGTTTAGAAAATATTTGTGCATCATGTAATTCATCTAGCAGCTCGTCTATAACTGGAATAGGAAACTTTTTTGGAATGGTAGACTTGTTTAGTGCTAGATAGTCAAGGCAGAACCTCCATGAACCATCCTTCTTCTTGACAAGCAACACTGGGCTGGAAAAAGGACTGGTGCTAGCTCGAATTATTCCCACCTCTAACATCTCATTAATAAGTCTTTCAATTTCATCCTTCTAAATTTGGGGATAATGATAAGGTCGAACACTTATTGGGCCACTGGATTCCTTAAGAATTATTGAGTGTTCTCTACCTCGGGTTGGAGGTAGTCCTCTGGGCATATTAAAGACACCTTCAAATTTTTGTAGTATAGATCTTAAAAACATTGGTTTTGGGACTGCTTCTTCATTTGTTGTTTGCAAATGGCTCATCTCCACCAATATCCCAGACCTCTCATGTTTGATAGTTCTTAACATTGCCTTCAAAGATACACGTGATTTTCCCAGTGAAGGATCCCCACGCAAGGTGACAGTCACACCGCCCACAGAAAACTTCATAATCTGCAATTTTCAATTGGTATGGGTCATACCCAGTGTCTCCAACCACTGAATTCCCAGTATAACATCCGAACTTCCCAAATTGAGAGACAAAAAATCATCAATGATGTTTACTTCTTGTAACTACAAGTGTACACCTCGGCATACCCTTTCTCCTCGAACTGAATTTCCTGACCCCAAAGTGACCCCATAGCTCTTTATGGGGGTTACTGGAAGCATGAGTTGTTGAACCAATTTCGAAGAGATAAAATTATGAGTGGCTCCTGGGTCGATTAATGTGACTACCTCTTGTTCCCCAATCCTTCCTCGCAATTTCATGGTTTTGGGTGTTGTGAAACCCACAATAGAATTGAGTGAGACGTCAATTTCTTGATCCAGCTCAGTAGCGTCCAACTCCTTATTACCTCATTTTCCAACGCCTCATGATCTTCTTCATGCATTATCAATACGCTCAACTCTCCGCTTACATCGGTAGCCAGACGCCCACTTATCATCGCAGTGGTAACACAACCCTTTTTCCCTCTTCTTCTGTAATTCAGAATCTATCAGTCAGCAATTTTCACCCATCGTTTTACTAAGTGTCGCATTTCCTTCCATGTTGGTGCGAGTTAGGGCTGTGGGTGTTTGAGAGAATCTCATTCCCAAATTTGCTTTTGTTCTGAATACCTTCCGAACGTTCTTGGGCTGTTAGCAATTAAAATTTTCTCTTCAATCATTTGGGCCAATTCCATAGCCCGGCCCAAAGAATTTGGCCCCAAAATTCGCAGCTCAGGCTTGAGCCCATTGATGAAGTTCCGTATTGCAAGTTCATCGTTATCCAGTGGAGCTAAGAACTCGATGAATCTTCTATAATCTTTCACTATTCCTTGTTCCAACGATAGCCATTGCTCGCATAGTGACCCTGTTTGTGTCGATCAGAACTACCTAAGAATCATCAACTTCATCTCTTCCCATGAAGTGAAGCTTTTCTTCTTATTTTCCCATTGATACCAAAGTAATACATCACCCTAAAAAACTCACGATCGCAGCTTCCAGTTTCTCCTCATTAGTCATCCGGTGAAATGTGTAATACCTCTCCGCTCGCATGATCCATCCATCCAGATTACTTCCATCGAACAAAGGCATGTCTAATTTTCAAAAACAAAAATCAAGTCTAGTATTTGTATTGTTACTTGTGTCTCTCACGCTTTGCGTATTTCCTTGATAACTACCAGCCATGGGACTCACTACCAAAGCCTCTCTTGCTCTATTAGAGTTCGTTGTTGTGTGGCGTACAAATTCCTCATGTAATTTAAGCATCTACTCAAATCTTTGGTTCATTTGTTGAGTTAAGGTTTGTATCTCCTCTTTCAATCCACCAACCTCTTGTCCTAACTTCTCCTGGTCTCCTTGCACAAACCCCATTATCTCCTCCATCACCTCCATTCCCTGGTTTGTATTTTTCACCATTCACCCAAAAACAAATTGCTTTGATACCAATTTGTTAGGAATTGGAATTTTAATAATATGTTAATGAGAAATGTAAGATTTTGCAAATTAGTTAATCACTCGACAACAAAAATGAATTGCAAATCATCTATCGACTGTAAATCTGTCAATTAATTGTGAGTTCATAAAATATCACTCCAAGCATTCGGGAGGCTCGGTGACTCTACCAAGAGCAAAGCTTATACAATCTCACAATACCCATCACTAATTTACCTAGCCGCTTGTAAGCTCCAATTCCTCTCAAGTGGATAACAACCTAACAAACTATCAAATAAAATTGCAAAAATATAAAATGCTCTAGTAGGACCACACTACCCACACAAGTCGTCACGTTTATTCCCTTCAGCCACTTTGAGCATTCCCTGATTTACCCTTCCTCCTTGCATATGTTAAACACATTTGTGGCTTATCAGTCTAATAATATTTGTTTGATTAGGATAGAGGCTAGCTTTTTTTCTTTATGTATGAATAAAAGTTGGATGGCTTGTATGCTGATCAATTTTCCATTCCAATATCGAGATCGAATTCAAGTCCACAATGGTTGATGTGATCATTTTGTTGTCTATCAATAGCCTTAGCTTAATCTAAAGAGTCAAGTGCATTTTCATGTTTAATTTTTGGTATTTATTTAATCATGCACTTCAAATTGAAAATTAACTCATTTCAAATTATTAAACATTTTGTCAAAAGTTATTTAGAAACCAACTTTTTCCGAAACTCAAGCTATTGAGCGAAGGACCAACAATACTTTTATATATATATCACTTCAATACCATATAAGTCCACTTCAATACCATATAAGTCAAGCACTTGCAATTTAACAATTAAGGTTATTGTTGTTTGAACATTTAAACTCCAACTCTGATATCATATTAATTCACTCAAAAAACTATTGCACCCCAAACCCCCCCCCTTTATATATATATCACTTCAATACCATATAAGTCAATGAAGAACTAGCCTTACAATAGGCCAATTTTTCCTAGAAATAATAGTTTCTGAATATTTTTGTAACCTTGCATGTTGAAACATTGCTTGTATACTATTAACCAATAAATCCAGCAGAGAAAACGATTATCAAATCCTCAAGGAACTGCAAGAGGAGATGAAGAAATTGTTTGGTCCATTATGTGCTTCAGGTATATATAGAGTAGTTTTCAGATTAAAAAAATCATCAGGATACATAGTTGTTATAACAATTATTCTCTCTTTTTTGGCTAATCATATTCTTTGCCTTTTTTATAAGTAAAAAAAATAATAAATCATTTTCTATTTAGACCATAATTTATAGCAATTTCAATTTCTAATTACTTAGTTTTATAATTAGATTTACACTATTAAATTTCTTGGGAAATAATTAAAATCTTCTTTGATAACCAATTCTTTTGTTTAAATTTTCAAATCTATAAATCAGAAAATGGATAAAGAATAACTATTTAATTTCCAGAAAGGAGCATGTACAAACCTTAATTTTTGCTACAAAGTCCAAACTTTAGATAACTAGTTGACAGCATAATACAAAGTAGAGTACCTTACCTGTTCCAGAAAAAGTTAATTTGAGTCAACAATCAAGAATGCTATAAATTGTATCAATATAAAAAAATTATATTCGTTACATTAGGACAAAAGTTTACAACACAAAAGACTTCATCTCTTCCCAAGCACCTATCATGAATTTAGATCATCTTGTGACTCAAGTTGCTTCCCAAGTTTTGCCAATGCAATTGAATATATTGTTTTCCGTTTCACTGATGTTGCGGCAGCCACCAATTTGACAGCCTGTATGCAAATAAGAGTTTTCAATAACAAAATAAAGTTGTGCCAATCAGACATCATGACATTTCAACACTAATAATTCATTTTTAAGTCATATTGCTACCACCAGTCACGATAACTGGACAGGTTTTCCTGTCACCTTAGACTGGTCTAGTGAGACTAAATATTAAAATGGCGCGCCTGCCAGAAAGAACAGATAAAGAAAGAAAATATTACAGATTTCAGTTTCTAGAGATTCACCAATCTTCTTACTTTTTCCTTTTCCCATCAACCTTTTTGTTTCTCTTTTAATATATTTGGACTTACATAACTTAACAATTAAAAAGGAAAAGGAAAAAAATCCATGTAATGAGGTATAAGTCAATACCGTTGAAAGACTTTGGCCATTGGAGACTAAATCTCTTAACTGATTCTCAATCTCCAACTCTGATGGAATTTTGACCGTAGAATTTGTTTTCCCTTCAATTAATAGAGTAATTTCTCCCTTTGGTTGATGAGTTGAAAATGCTTCTTTTGCTTCGCCCAATGTTCCCCGCCAAAACTAGTGAAAGAATAGCAGCATCCATAAGCTTTTATATGTGTAAACACTAGAGTATAATGTGCATGTGATGCCAAAAGTGATCTACTCCAAAATATCTCAAAACTAGCTATTGGAATCGAGTCCCCTTCTTAAGGACTGTTTCGAGCTTATGAAGCCTGAGAATGGGGCCACCGTTAAAAACAAAACTAGCATCTGACTGCCGGACATTCATCAGAATACTTCTACAAAACAAAAATGTTTTATCTTTGTCTAGTGAAGTTTTCTTTTTCACCATCTTATTGGCTTCTTTCTAATTCATTCCCTTACAATCTCATACCCGAGGCACATGATATGAACAGTTTTCAGACAGCATCAGGCTTGGCCCTTGCATTATCTTACATTGTTTCAATCCAACATGTTGAATGAATTTCTTTTATTTTTTTATTTTCTTTTCAACATATCAAGATTTAACCTGGCTAAAATATGATAGTAGAGTTGTACATCCCATCTTAGAAGGAAAATTAGAGCATAAACTAGATAGGCTAGGGTCTGCTCAATGTAAAATTGCAAGTTCCAAGAAAAACCCAGGTAGATATAAGCAGCAATGTCATCTAAAACTTACCTCTTCATAAAGTTTCGTTATTTCGCGAGCTATAACACATCGTCTGTAGGACAAATTATATAAAGTCAAAATTATCAGTTTGTACTAGTAAAGCAGCTAAAGCAAAGGATAGAGCCTATACAATATATTAA
Organism: Elaeagnus macrophylla; assembly: GCA_029378325.1. Classification (NCBI taxonomy): domain Eukaryota; kingdom Viridiplantae; phylum Streptophyta; class Magnoliopsida; order Rosales; family Elaeagnaceae; genus Elaeagnus; species Elaeagnus macrophylla. The sequence goes on along the minus strand of CM055649.1, from coordinate 9,602,445 downwards.
AATAGCATAGTGCAAGCTGTACATTGCCTGTTAATAATACAAGTCAAACTATATGAAATACCAAAAATTAGGACAATACCTTGAATCACAGAATAAACCAGAAGATTCTTCAAGAAACTGATGGAGTTTGTGTGGAGGAACATAAAATATTTGAGTTCTTGTCTCATTTGCTGAAATCATTAGCCTCTCTCTTCTAGATCCAGCATGTTTAGGAAGAAATCCAACTGCAACATCATATAAAATTTTAGAAAGCTAAAGTCTTCACAAATAAATTGTTGGCAGATCTAACAAGAAGCATCAGTTGAGCATAAATTCTACCTAATGAACCTACCAAATGTAAACTCATCAGTGGTCAGGCCTGATGCAGAGAGAGCAGCAACAAAAGCTGAAGGTCCAGGGATCGGAATAACAGGAATGTTTTCATCCACACACAATTTTGCCTGCATATGTATTTCATTCACAGTTTGGTTCCTTTAATTGTAATAAAGTTTAGAGAAGGAATCTACCAGCTTCAGCAACTGCAGCATACTCTGACTGATAATATTGACAAGGTAAACTCACCAACTCTGCACCGGGATCACTGATGCCTGGAGTCCCTGCGTCACTTATAAGTGCAATAATTTCGCCTTGCTTCAACCTACTTAACACTGTTTGCTCCCTTTGAGATTCATTGTATTTGTGATAGCTCAGCTGCAAGCTAGAGCACATAATTAGAAAATAAACACGGACTAAATAGAAAAACGGTGTGGCAAAATCTAGCTCTAAGACTCAAGAAAGTTATCCACCCAAAGAAAAGAAGAAAAAGATCCCAGAAACTTACAAGGGGAGTTTTGATATCGTAATAGTGAAGCAACTTCCCAGAATGCCTCGTGTCTTCTGAAAGTATCACATGAGCTGACTTTAAGACTCGAAGAGCCCTGCATTAACAAGATTTATGAAAAATAAAAAATAATAATCTAAATGTCATCGAAAAAGTAAATGCTAGTCAATCTGTAAATTAATCATGTATATCATTAATTACTTCTATCAATTTTGCTAAATACTTTGCAACTTAAAGAAGCAGAAGAAGAAACACAAAAAAAGCAGGCTAAAATGTTTTTTTCAACACTTAGAAAGTAGCCAGCACGCTTCTTTCTCCAAGTAAGATCGAGAATGTAATTTGTACTGAATCAAACAACAATTACAGAAGAGAAGAAAATAGTAGAGTGATATTTGAGCAATTACCGTAAAGTAATATCCTCAAGGTTTCCAATCGGAGTGCTTACAAGATACAACCCAGCTTCCAACGGAGCCTGAGACGAGAAACATAGTCAAAACCGAAGGAAGCAGTACATAATATCGAGCTAGATTTTATGCAATAAACTATGAATCTTACGCGCTTTGAGGATTGTTGAGACATTAAATCGGAGAGTTGGGTGGAAATTGGAGAAGTAGGGCAGAAGGCAAGAACTCCAATTCTATTGCGACAAATGGTAAGTGGTTGGGTAGAATAAGTGAACTCCATTCGAGTGCGGACGAAGCTAAAAGGTCTCCACCGCCATGGAAGAAGTGTTAATAGAGAAATCGTAGTAGAAGGCAGTCGCAGTGTTAACATTGGTGCTATGTAGCGAACATCAAAAAACTAATTTTGAAATAATTTGGCGACACCCACTATCAATATATATATGTGTGTAAAACTTCGGTACTGCAAAACGCATATGCTGATACGCATGCCCTGCAGTTCTTTCTTTAGGGGTCTTTACCATAGGGCGTCTTCGTTTACACACATGTTGATGTTATGAGAAAGTTAAATTTTAGTATTTTACTAAGATGTTAAAAATATTATGATTGTGGATGAAAATTTTGAAATTTTTAAAAAAACCTACAAAAATTGTATTAAAATCATTTAATTTGTTTATAAAATTTAAGTCTAAATAATTTATGAAACATTCAATTTTAGGTTATTTTATCTAAAAGTTATTGAATTTTTTCTCGACAAAAAAATATTTATACTTCGTTTACAAATAAGGATTTTTTTTTTTTTTAATTAATGTGACCCATATAAATAAATTTATACTAATGAGCTCGTATAAATTGCAGTTTCTCATGGTTAGGAACATTAATTAATATGTGGGATAATAAGAAACAATAACTAATGCGACATTAATAGCGTTAATTTACTTAAGTGATATATATTAATTCTAATAAAGTACTTGTGTGTCAGAAATAAAATATGATTACTTTTTTTTAAAAAAAAAAACTTTTGGTATCTTTGTATAAAATAACTTAAATTTAAATACTTCTAAAATTATTTAGCTAAAATTTTATAAAATATCATAACAATTTATTATCAATTTAGATCTTTAAATTTATTTCTTATTTAATATATATATTTAAAAAAATTATTATATTTAAATTGAACAATAAGTTAATTAATTAATTAAAATATTATAAAATTGTTAGTTAAAATATCTAATAATTATTTATATTATAATTATAATATTATTATAATGGTCGGGTTTCCTTAATATATAACGTATAAAAATGGCATTAAATTTTGTCTATTTAATTAAGGGTTATATGCTGTCATGACTCCTATTTATTAAAAATTTGATATGACCCCCTCCATTTGATTTTTTTACATATTATGACAAAAATGCCCTTAATAACCCCTTAGTTGGACGACTGTCCAACTCACCTCAACAGAGTTGGACATGTGTCCAACTGAAAACCAGAGGAGTATATTTTAGAGGACACATATGTCCACTGGCCGGAGCTCAGTTGGACGATTATCCAACTGATAAAATTTTGACCGGCCGGCGACCCCACTCGCCGAAGCCGAGTTGGACACATGTCCAACTAGACTGCCCAGAATAACCCCTCAGTTGGACGTATGTCCAACTCACCTCAACAGAGTTGGACATGTGTCCAACTGAAAACCAGAGGAGTATATTTTAGAGGACACATATGTCCACTTGCCGGAGCTCAGTTGGACAGTCGTCCAACTGATCAAATTTTGACCGGCCGGCGACCCCACTCGCCGGAGCCGAGTTAGACATATGTCCAACTAGACTGCCCAGAATAACCCCTAAGTTGGACGTATGTCAAACTCACCTCAACAGAGTTGGACATGTGTCCAACTGAAAACCAGAGCACCCATCTTTACTGTTAGCCTCATTCTCGTCCTTGGGAAGGTGAGTTTGACGAGCTCCATACCGATATTGTTATGTTTGATGATGGTTGGTGGAGCATTTTTCGAGTTGATTTTTCTGGAAATTTGGAACTTTCTGGTTACCCAATAGCTCCAACTCGTATCACACCACCAGGTCTCCATTGCTTCACTCCCGCAGCTCTTCACGATGGCAATCGAATTGTCGTTGCAACTCGGCGGAAAGGAATGAAGTATCGGCACATTGAGCTTTTCAACGTCGATTCGAAGACTTTTCAGCCGATTACCGAAACTTTGAATCCAAATTTTCACCACTATAACCCGTTTGTCTCACCGGATTCCAAGTTTATCGGCTATCACCGATTCCGCGGTGAGTCAGCTCGAGGTGAAATGACGGTTCTGAATCTAAAACCAGTTAGTTCTCCCATCAAAAACCTCAGAATGGTACGACTTAATGGCTCGTTCCCGTCCTACTCAAAATACATATCGGATAGTTGGAGAAGAGAGGGAGGATAATGAATAAATGGGTATATTTGGAAGTTTAGTAATAGGGGGTTAGTCCATAATAAGATTAATAAAAGGGGTCTAATGTAGCCTATTTTCCTTTAATTAATGGTAATAATCAATTTAAAAATTTGGTTACAATATTTAAATTTTTAAAAGTGATTTTCAGATTCATCACAACTATTAATTAAAGGTAATTAAATGAATGATATTTAATGTTATTTTTATATATCATCTCTCTATGTTAAAGAATACAATCTTTATTATAAATGGATAAATTTTGACAATACAAATTTAAATTATAAAAAACAAAAACTTAAGTAAAAATAGTAAAATAAATGTGAATAAGATGTATAAATAAATATATATGTGTGTGTGAAAATAAGTATAAAATATTGTTTTAAATTCAAATAAATAATTTTTTGATTGAACATAAAAAATAATAAATAGATAAATTTAAAAGTAAATTATTTTGAAAATAAAAATAAATAATTTAATAAAAAATAATATTTTCTTGATAATTTAACGACAATAATAATTTAATGATAATAATATTTTAATAACATTTTTGATATATTTTTAAAAATTTTAGCTAAAAATATGAATATTATATATTAATGTTAAAATGTATAAAAAACCGATAAGATTGCGATATTGTTGACAATATTGTTGATTTTTTTCATTTTTACCTGTATATATATGTACTTTTTTTTTTTTTTTTTTGATGAAAGTAAACCTCACCGGGATAGGGGGGATAGGGCTATTGCCACACACCGCCACACACCAGGATCATCGGAATGTTTGGATCAAATACCAATCGCAGGTCAGCCAGCGGATCCAGAGGGGACTGGAGCCCGACAAGCAGAGCGCGGAATCCGTAGGTTACAACCAGATTAAGCCAGACTAAAGAGCCTGACAGAAACTAGCGTTCTGCGAGCCTCGAACCCACGCCCTGCCGTGTGAGGACAGAGACCCTGGATCTTAGCCGCTAGAGCCCGACCACTGGGCTACCAAACGATTGGTACCTGTATATATATGTACAATCTTATGTTTAGCTTGAAAATCTGGCTACAGAGTTAAATAATAAAGTAAGTTAGGTCAATTCAAACTTTCAACGAATGAAATTCAATGCATCATAAATTTAATATAATTTTAAATAATATAATACAATATTATTAATAAATATAATTATATTTAAAAAAATAACATATTAATTATTATTATAATACATATTAATACTCTTCAACGAATACTAATTTAATAATTATTCCTATTTTACTTATTCTTTTACATCATTAAATATAAAAATGTTAAAAATACAACTCATACAAGAACCCAGGTCACGTTTGGTTCGCTGAATGTAAAAATAATGAGAATAATAATTATAATAGAATTACTATTATAATGTTTGTTTAAGCAGTATAATCAAAATATATAATAATATTAAAATGAAGATTATAAAATTATAAATGAAGTAAAATTAAAAAATAAATTTTTTTTTATTACTAAACAAGATAGAATGAACAAAAAAAATCATAAATAATTATATAAATTATAGAAAAAAAAATTACAAGGGGCTACATGCATAATAAAGATTATTGCTACTACTGTAATCTCTTTACATTTCATTACAGAATACAGTCAAACCAAACACAGTAATACCCTGAATGATTTCTATTACGATTACGATTACGATTAATGTGAACTAAACATGCCCTCAATTTACTTATAATAGTATAATTGGAGTTCGTTTTGTTAATAGTATATATATGTTAAAGAGCTAAAACTGCAAAAAAAAAAAAAAAAAAAAAAAATTAAATATTATTTTTAATTTTTAATAATAATTTAAAATATTTTTTTTTCAAAACACATACTAATATATTATATTTAAATAAAATTATATATAATATATAACGGTCCGATCCGGTTTTGGTGGTTAAAAAATTTATAAAATCAAACTGAAACGTTTAAGAAATGGTTTGAAAAAATATAAACCGGACCGAATCATTTGATTCATATAATTATACAATACAATTTAATTTTGTTTTTAAACACCCCTACCTCCGATAATAATCCCTTTCTTGCAATAAGCTAGTTTGATTATTTTTGCCGGACAAAATTGGTTTTCTTTTATTGTCTTCAATTTTCTTATTTACCTTATTTAGGTGGCCAATAATTTTAGATGGGTGAGAGAATTTTGAGATGATAATGAATTTCCAAAATGAATATCATATAAAGATCAAGAACTTTACTTGTCTTTTGTGCTAAACCAGATATTTTGTGAAGAATAAGTGAGTTAAATAGATCGATAATTTATTTTCAGAGAATTTAAAAAAATCACTATTAATAATCCTCAATTACTTGAAAATCCTACAAAATTAACTAAAAAATCTAAATATACAGTTCCACCTTATGAGATTGAAAAAGAGAGTTAAATACATGGGTTTCACTCTTTTTATTTATTAAATTGTTGGTTTAATGAAAGACGAAAATACTTTCAAAATCTCACATGAGACCATCATGTGTGGTATATCTCTAATTTAATTTAAAAATTATACGAAATTTGTTACCAATTTGTAAATCGCGGTATCATTAAAAATGAGTAAAAAATTGACACCAAAAATTAAATTGTGATACTATTAAAATAACAAACTTGTATAATTGGGCAAAATTGTGATATTCCGGATTGCTCCACAAAATATTATATAAATTGTTGTCAAATACTTAATTTATCTTACTACATAATATGCCCTAAGGTGTGATTCACGTATTTACTACCTCATTTTAAATTTTAATAATTTGAAACTTTTAAAAGCTTACATATTGCTCTAGATGCCTTCATTTTTATGTTTTTCATACATTTTTTCATTTATGCACTATTTTGGCTTATGTTATAGTGCTAAGTGAGTAACTGACTTTTAGAAATGAGTAAATGCATGGATTAAATTGTTGTATTATTCGTTGAAATGGTGGCATGTGTCCCGGACCCTTCTTAAGTTGGTCACGTGTAGCTGATTTTAATTCTTCAAAAAAAAAAAAAAAAAAAAGTTTTAAAGCCTCTGTTAAGTGTTAACATATACCATAATATACAAGTATACTAAGAATATTACATGCTCAATCAAACTAATTATAATGTATCATATGTTAAAAAAATTAAAAAAATGAGAAGTTATTTATTTTTTATAAAAAAAATTATTAGGTGTCACATCATAATTTGTACAAGTATAAATTTATATTTATTTAAGATTTCTCATAAGTATATAGTTTAACAAAATGTTACAAACAAAAACATTGGCTATAATCGGTCATACGAAATTAACAACTTTTTTTTTTTTTTTTTTTTTGCTACATTCAAGTCTCGAATTCGAGATCTCCACCTTATATCAGTGGTTACAATGCCGCTAGGCTACTAAGGCCTTGGCACGAAATTAACAACTTAAAAGGCTTTCTTTAAATCTTAAAACAAGAATAACCTAAAAAAAGAAAAGAAAAAAGAGTGCTATTAAATTCACATACCAAGTTAACCCACTGCAAGTTGTATAACATCTACACGTGGGTTACCTTATAAATAATGTGGGCTAATTTTGTAGTGAAAAAAAAAAAAATATCATTATAGATTCTTAATGAGTTTTTGGCCTAAATAGCATGTATTTTGATTAAAAAGTTAATTTTTTCAAAACTAGCAATAATATATTTAAAACTGTAAGTTTTAATTATATTAAAATTATATAATGTAATATGTGATATCAGTAATTCCTTCAAACTTAGAAACAGCATCCTTAACAGAATCAAAAGGCGCTCTGGTATCAATTACGGCTCTGTTTAGATCTAACTGCTTAGCACTTTTAGGAGAACCAAAGACTTCCTGTTTTTTAATTGCAATTTCATTTGTGTTGGAAAGAGTAAGCTCATTCTGTTGTATTACATGATCATTACTATTAGAATGATCTATAGCGGGAGAGGCAGTAGATGGTGAAACCACTTTATCAACATGTGCAGGGACACTCTCAGTAGAACTAGCTTTTAGAGATTCTTGTTCACAGGCATTTTCTATGCATCCATTTTCTGAACCTTCCTCTAATTTAACTTGATCATCTGTCTCTGATTTATTGATTGCTGTGTAGCATCAGATGAAACAAGTACTTTTTCATTTCTGAAATCTTTATTCACGGTACCTTGATAATCTTTACTATACGTTCCAGTTCCACAGGTTGAAGGTGGAGCATCGGATGGAATAACTTCATTCTTTCCTACAGATAGATTCACCATTGCATTTGTTGAGCTAGCTTCGGCATTCTCTAAAAGAAGTTGGTTTTGCTCAAGAGAATAACCATCAGCAGCACCCTGTGTAGAGGCCGTTTGACAATTGTCCTTAAATAATTGACTGTTGGTGTCAACCCGTCCACCCACAACCAGGATCTCTGGAGCTTCTTTGGTGGAATGATTCTCACGGTTGGTGGATGAGGAGGATTCTGGAGACGGGGATTCAACAATTTTTGCATCCTCCATTATAAGAAGTGCCTCAAAGAATCTATTATCCAGGAAAAGAGAAATTGGATCATTAAAAGATGAAATTTAAAACCATATAAGACGTGTTCCTCAAAGAATCTAGTATTAAACTGTGTTACATACTAAAATAATTATATGTAAATAAGTTTACATACTATATAAATGAATTTACATACCAATATGACAGTATGTAAATGAGTTTACATACCAATGTGATAGTACCGTCTTTTTAGTATTTTTGCTTTCGTCTTATGCTTGGGCTATGCCATCCAATTATTGTGATTTTCAACCTAAGGTTTTTATGTTTTTAATCTATTTTTTATTTTTTTCTAGATGATTTTAAGATTGTCATCAAGTTTTTTTATTAAGTTGGGATAATTCGTAGATGTGGTGTCTTCTAATTTTTTGAGTGCACATTTGTGTGTATTTTCACTCGGTATTGAGTAGTTAGAAGGTAATTAGAAGATTTTTTGGTCCGATTTGAAGTGTTTGTGAGAGATGATTGTCATTTCTATGAATGGTCTCAAAAGATTTCAACCGATAATCTTTAGATGTTTAAATTTCGTTTTGAAATCTTTTTTGTTTTTCCTTTTGTTTGTGATTTGTTACACCACTTGTAAGTCTCTTTGTTCTTTTTTATTTTGAACATTTAATATTATCTTTTTTTATTATCTATTTTTATGGTTAAAATGATAAAGGCTTTTAATCTTTAAAGATGTATCTTATTATATTTAATGATTTACTTTAATTTAAATAAAATACAACTTGACTTTGGATGGAAAAAAAAGTAGAACACTGGCGCATTTCTTCCATTATTTTTGTTTTGTATTTCTTATCCTTACAATCAAACTAAGGCATTGTAACATTTTTCTTTCCTCCATCGGAGAAAAAGATCTTCTTTGTGAGGACTTTTACCTCTAAAAAAAACTTCTTCTCTAGTGGAGATTTTATTTTTATTTTAGGCCCTTTATTTCCTACTTTTTTTTTCTCTTATATTTTATTTTAGGTTAAATTATATCATTAATTTTTAAATTTAATTTAAATTTACATATAGGTTTTTATGCTTTTAAATTCTACAATTTAATTTCCAAATTTTTAAAATTTCACGTACAAGTCTCTAAATTTTTAAATACTACAATTAAGTCCCCAAACTTTAAAAATTAACAATTTGATTCTAAAATTTTATTTCAAAAACCTGTATTTTAATACACAAGATAGGATCTATGTATGCATTTTTAAAAGTTTGGGAACTAAATTGTAGAATTTAAAAGTTTAGGAACCTATATATGAAATTTTAAATATTTAAAACTAAATTATAGAATTTAAAAATTTAGGAAGGTGAGTGTAAAATTGCTTAAAGTTTTAAAATTAATGAAATAGTTTAGCCTTTACTTTATAATTTAATTTTATTTTCTCCTTCTTAATCATTGTTTTTCTTTGCCTTTTATTTTTCTTCATTTTTCCCTTTTCTTTTTTTCCTTATTTTTTCTTCTTGTACCATCTAATTAGAGTTTGTACTCCATTTGGTGTTGAGATTTTGAATGAGTATAGCTTGCTTAATTCAGTCCATATCTCGGCATTGGGATGTTTTTATGCAGAATGTGTGTGTACCTCTAAAGCTTAAAAGGTGCTTACTGGATTGTCTAAATGATGCGAAAATGTGATTTGACACCCTTTTGATAGCTTGAAATCATAACATGGATTTCTGTTCTCTTCAATGTACTTGAATTTGTTTAGACGTATAAATGAACAAATTTTTCAATTAATTTTATTTTTAATTTTTATATATTTCTTTTCTTTTGATTTATATATATATTTTTTATAAAAGATTAAAAACAAATCTCCATACATGAAAGATAAGAATGTCATACATTTAAATTAAATACGACTCAAAATTGGAGCGGCCCTCTTATATCCATTTGATATTAGTATTGCCTAATCTAGAACGGATATATGACAATAAGTGAATTGGTTGACAACTTGACCTTGTTTAAGCCCAGTGCACATGCACTGGTGCACTACATTATGGCTGAGAAAAACAATTACAATTCATCATTAAAAACTTGCACACAGAGAAGTAGGCTTCATTCAAAGCATGGAACTTTATGCAGTACTTTAATAATGCAATGTTTTCATATAACCTTTTTTTTTTTTTTTTCTTTTTATACATATATTAAACGTTCGTTTTGTCAATAGATACAAATTACACTTTGTCATCGTGGAACCACCATCTCGTCTCCTTTGGAGATCTGCCATTCCTACAGTTCTTTACATAATGATCATTATCTGTGGGGCGTTGCTGCAAAAAGATAGATGCATAACACATCAGTATACAAGAATTGTGTAAAAATTGCAAAAGAGAAGACAGAATAGAATTCCTCAATGTTCAACCAGACCTTTGCAGTTGAACTTGATAACATGGAGAGAATGCTGATGCAGATGGAATTTACAGTCATTGCAGGAGACCATGAATCATAAAGAATATCTACAACACAAAAAGTTCATGCATTTATGCCAATTTGTCATAAAGAAAAACTAGCTTGAAAATGAAACTAATATAGGATAAGAGTCAAATATTTCCCTCAACCTTTTTGTTTCCAATCATTTAAAAAAAGACGACATTTGAAGAAGCAAATTTTATATTGAAAGACTGGACCAAATTCGAGAAGAACAGGATCCCAAGAAGAACGGGGAACTCGAAAACTAGTTACTCAGTTCACCCCATTCAAGTAAATCTTAATGAATGTCAAATGCCACAACTAAATTAATTGCAATAGAGAACTACTCGGCTCATCTAAACCTTGCATTCTAAAGCTCTACATGGAATTAAACATAGTAGGGAAGCCTATGAAAGATTTTTTATGTATGTTCTTTCTATAGGTTCTATAGAGCAAGAGGATATATTTAGAAAAACCACAAAAAGCATGAACAGCCAGATTAGTCCAAACATACCCGCTTGTATGCCAAAACAAGCACCAAGTGTATCACCTTATGTTTGTGTGTCAAGTCACCAATAAATAGTTTATATCTTCATTGTTGAGGTTAGATGATTTGGCATCATGATTACATTCCAAAATATATGGTGAATATTAGTGCATATAAGATTGAAACTGACAAGCAGAAGCTAATAGGCTTCAATTTCAAAGCTCCAAACAGGAATACAAACTTTGATGTGAAACATTAATCAACTGAAGAAAGCCTGAGAGAGACACAGGCACAGCATAACAAACTTTTATTCTTCTCAAAGGTGACTCATATGCCTTCTAACCAATGAAACACACGTTCAAGCATGAGAAAATCAAAAAGGAGAATTCCACTCGCAAAACCCAGAACCGATTCGAGTTGATTGTTACATTTGTTAAGAATAATTGTAATATCCCAAATTTTCAAATAACATTAATTATTAAAAAATAAAGAGTTATTTGAGAGTAAGTTATAATTTTAAAATAGAATTATAAGTATGAATAAACTCTTTAAAGATAAAGCAGATAGTAGGTTTGAATTTGTTATCTAAGGTATATTGGACTCTTATTTAATTCAAAGAATATGACAATAATAATTAGAATATCCTAATAAGAATAGGTTTCTACTCACATATAAATTCTTTATTAGAACAAAATATATAAATCCTTTACTAGACCAAAGGAGAAACAAAAACCCTACGTCTATTCTTCTCATATATGTCTTTCACAACAACAATCATAAGAGAATGGAAGTTCATGAATTAAACTAGGTACGTTTGTTAATTTTCCTCCATCACTTTATCAGTTATGATTTAAGGGTTTATGGTTAATGTTTAGTGATTTTTCTAAGAAATTTTATAAAGTAATTGTTTGCAAATTTTCTGCAGAATCTTGAAAATAAATTAGTTTCAAAACCTTATACTATTCAATAAAATCTTAAACTATTTTTATATTAAACTAGACTTCTTGAAGAATTCAACGAATATTTATTTGTCGAAATATCATTTATATTGAATTTGTTATGAATTTGTGAAGTTTGTGTTTTAAATCTGTCAGTTTTTGAACTACTCGAATTTTAGGGTTGTTTTATATGGGTTTTGATTTCAATTTGAAGATAAAATTTTTGTCTTTATAACTATACACAATAAGAAAAATTTTGTCTTTGGAACCTCTATAAAATTCTATGTATTTAATTTAATATAATTTTTCGAAGTCAAAATTTTATGCTGGAAACAAGAAACCTGATAGATTAAAACAAAAAGTTTGGAATTAATTTATGGCGTTATAAATGTTAAACATTTGTGAAAATTTTTATAATACGTTATATGGGTCTTATTTATTATTTGATAAAATTTTATGATTTTTAGATCAGATATATATATGTTATGAATTTTTGATTTATATATGTTTGTTGCTCAAATATTTTACAGCAGATTTATTGAACTAGTTTCAAAACTCGTTTTACCTATGAAAACAGATTCCAAAGTATTTGTAAATTTTTATGTATAATAATATTTAAGTTATAAAACTACGGTTAAAATTTCAATTCGATATAATTTTCCAATATTTTTCTAAAATTGTTTAAGTCCAGTAGTATTGCTGATTTTCTTATACTGGCAGTTTTAAAAGTTATCGAATAAAAATCACTTTTGTAATTGCTTAGCATTCGGTTTTACCTAAAAAATTTATTGAAAATTTTACTATACCTCTATAAAAACTCTGAAAAATTTGGTAATCTTATGACACCAATTAAGTTTGAAATTAATTATTTAGTTTCTGCTGACAGTGGAAACAACTAATAATTTTGTGAATAAAAATATGAAACTTTTGAAAAAACAAGAGTTAGACCTAAGTATTAATATATATATATATATATAAAGGAGGATACCTAATATATTATGAGTATCTAATAATTATACAATTATAATTTGTTTAGGCTAAACTCAGTTGAATTAGTGGGTGATTTTAGCTGTGCTAGTTATTCGTACCAGGTAAGTAGACTAACCCTACTTGTAATATTATGTATTGTTTGATTTGTTTGTGTATGAATATTTTCGTGGTCGTTTTTACATATATATTTTGTTTGTAACCGTTATGGCTAAATAGATAGCGTGATCTCATTTTCGTATGTATATGTGCTTTGTGTTTGCATAATTGATTATTGGTTATGTAGTATTGGCATAAGCATGTTCATATGCATAACAATCAAAACTTTTGATGTTAAAAACTCATGTTTTGAATTATAACTTTCGATTTTAAAAATCAAACAGATTTTTGAAAATGGTTTGATAGAATGCTTTTGACCATCGTTATGACTGGACTCTAATTGGGAGCATATTGTAATTGTTTTGAGCCGTGTGAGGGGGGTGTCCTTGGGTACCCGAGGATATTTGGTTCCTTACCATATGATTTAGACGTATTTTTGCATGTGAGCATTTGTTATGGAATTCCAGCTTTGACCCTACGATTTTATGACTCACTTGCACTTACCCTTCACGCGTGCTAATCACCGACGGGTGATTTATTGTTTGGTCACCGACGGGTGATTTATTGTTTTGGTTGCCGACGGGTGACATTTTGTATTGGCTCCACCATTCATGCGATAGAGTTCATGGCATTCTATAAAATATAGTTTTGAACAGTTTTGTTATGAGTCGTGACATATTGAGAAAGATCATTTTTGAACGTTTTGCTATGAGAAGCGACCAATTAAGAAAGATAAGTTTATGTATGTTTTGGATACGAGTCACAACATTATTTGAAATATGGTTTTCAAATATCATTGTTTAAGTAGAGACCATGCATTACATCGACATTCATATTGAAAACACAAGCATTGACATGTTGTTTGTCTTGAATAAATTGTTTATTACATGTGGTTGCTTAATGTTTCAAGTAAGGTAAGTTTGCTTACTGAGTGATTTCACTCACCCCAAGCTTCCTTTCACGTTTTCAGGAACACCATGACGAGAATTTGGCAATGCTTGAGGATTGTTATTGGTTCCTTAAGAATAAGTTCCCTTTTTCTTGGCTAATAAATTGTAAACTTTAATAAGTGCTGAACTTTTTGGCAAGTTTTTCTTTCTAAGGTTTTTAGCTATAAAATCTTTTTCCATTTAATGTCAATACAATTTTTCAATTTTTCTTTTAATAAAACCACAATTAATTGTATCAAGGTTTTCAATCTCTAAAATGTTTAGATAATGCTCTTATTTGTATGTAAAATATCGGAGCGTTACAATAATTTTCACTAGTTTGCCTCAAGCTATGTTGAACTAGATGGATCTACTCAAAAATCAAACTCACTCTAACTATCTATATTAATCAGATTCGTAGTAAAAAGAGAAAACAAACAGAGATAACAACCACATATTTATAATCGTTTGTAGAAAGTAATAAAAGAAGAAACAATTTTATTAACAAGATGAATATAATTTCTACAGTTTAAATAAACATCAAAGCCGAATTCATGATGATACCTAAACAGATATGACCATTGCCATAAATGTGAGGATGCATAGGAGCTGGATGTAAGAAGATCACCTGGCAGATCAGAACAACAGTATCATGGTGAACGCATAAGCATGTAGAAAATAAGAAGAAAATAAATATTCACCATGTGTCAGTTTGTTTGCTAAGAAAGTGAAAAAATAAACTTAATTCACATTAAATCATCGGTTATTAAAAACACTAACAAACAAACACCTTCCTCTCAACTAAACCCAGATACACAATTACAGCAAAATACAACTTTTACAACTTCTTTCATCTCACTCTGTCTTGGTATAAATGAAAGATAGCAAAATGAAAACTGATCATCTACCTGTGGAGCCTCCATTGGGTAATGGTCAGGAAAATCAACTTGAAGCTGATACGTCTCATTAGCATACAGAGTCCCCGGTGCTCCAGTGACATCGATCACCCATCTTCACAAATTTTAAATAAACCAACATCAAATTACAGAATAAAATGCCCATAAATAAGAAATAAATAAATGCATACGAAAAAAAATGAGACGAAAACCGTTGGAGATTATCAGTGGCTTTCTGTTTGAATCCAGCAGGAGGATTCATCTGCCACTCCACAAGCTCTTTCTGGAGCCTATTGCAAGCGATTTTGCTTAAAGCCTAAAAACATCCAAATTAAGCAAACAAACCAATTAATCCCCTTTCCTAAAATAAATCAACTATCTTTTACTTTGACCCATGGATACGAAATGCGATTTTCCATTAACTAGAGCAAAAATTCAAAACACATTGACCTTGGTTTGAAGCACATTTCTAAAATCGGATTTAAAAATGCCCAATTAGGGCTATATATATATAACCACGTATATGATCTATGTATAAACATAAATAACGATAGATACCCAAAAAATAGAATAAAAAGAAAACGACCTTGCGTGATTGGGCAGAGGAGCTAGTCATGGCTTCCCAAGGAAGAAGAGTAAGACAAGACGGTACGTCGAGGGGAGATGGGTTTGGGTGTTGATGTATTTTGATGAATCTCTCTATTGAAGTGGGAAGAGAAATTTGGAGAACATTGAGACTGGTCAAATCAAACCAGAGAGTATTACAAAGATATCTTAATCGAACGCTCCCAATTCCTCTGATCCTGCCACGTAGCCATCTCATCGCACAAAAGCCACACGTGATGTTTTTCCAAATGGGAAACAGGCAAGAGAAGGAGTGGACAAGTCTGGCTCTGTAGCAATTCTTCTTATAAGTCGCCGATTATGTGGTTGATGTTATCGCATATTTAATATTAATTTTATTTTATAAAAATTAATCATAAAAATTTAAGTATTTTATCATATAATATATATAATAATTATATCCTCTTTTACCTAATTTGGGTATTAAGAAAATAATAAAAATAATATTTCAAAAAATTTATAATACACTTTATATTCAAAATATATATTTTCATAATTAAAAAATGATTGTTATATTAGTTTTTTTTTAACTTCTATTTAATTCAACATCGTTCAAATTAAATTGTACGTAGTAATTTAAATTCATTTAATATTATACGTTTAATGTATTGAGATATTATTTTTGTTATTATAAATTTTAAAAATAATTATTTTTTATAATTTTTCTACAAAAAATTGCATCTAGTTGGCATCATATCTAAATAAACTCATGTTTAATAATAATTTTGATTCTTGATTTATAATTAAATAATTGATTATTTTATAAAAAAAATAATTATTAAAGTATTTAATAAAAATTTATACTTATTGATTTTCAAAAAAATAAAAATAAAAAATAACATCTAAATTATTTGACAATATTTTTTGTTTTTTTTTTTTTTTCAATGAACTTTAAAAATAAAGAAAAATTTTGATTTATTTTTTACAAATTTTAAATTTTTAATCATTTTTTTAATAATATTTATACATATAAAAGTTATAAAACTTGATTTCCTTTTTTAAAAAAAGTTTAGACAAAATAAAAAAATTATAAATTATAAATTTGATAAAAAATTTTATTTTTAAAGATTTAAATATCACCCCATATTTTAATAATAATTTTTTAAAAATATAAAAAAATAAAATAAAAAATTATTAAAAAACATACCTTATTAAAAAATAAAAAACCATCGATCCCTAAATTTACATGCTGGCTTTGGTACTAAAAATTGCAACTAGTAAGACACAACCCGACTTTTTTTTTTTAAGTACAATTTTATATTAGTTATTTATATTCCAACTTCGAAATTACACACAGTAATTATGATTTTTATTTAGCAATTTGTCTAATGTTTATTTTATATATATTAGCTTAATGATTTTATTTAAAAAAAATCATAAATTTATATTTTTTAAAACTACTTTTTTAGTATGACTTTAAATATTGCTCATTATTATTATTTTTTTGAAAAATCTTAAAGTGTTCTTAAAATAATAACCAATTGAAATAAAAGATAAAAAAAAATACTGCATAAATAATTTTGTTTTTTTTTTTTTTTAAGTTAAACATGCTTAATTAACAAAAATTAAGGGTTTGTTTGTCCATTTAACTTGAAAATTATTTTTAAAAATTATTTTCAAATCATTATTAAAAAATAATTGTCAATAATTTTAAAAAATAATGAATTTTTTGGCCATTGTTTTAAAAAAATGTTCTTAAAAACAAAAGGCAAAAAAACATTATTACCAAGATGTTTGTCCAATTATTTTTAAAAATTGTTTTCATACTAAAATATATTTTTTCTATTTTAAAATTAATTTTTTAAGTTAATTTAAACACTTACACATATTTTATTAAATTAAAAATATTAAGTAATACTCTAAATGTTAAGCAATACTCTAAATGCTAAGTAATAAATAAAATCAATAAATTATCAAAGTTGAGGAAGTAATAACATAAAAAAATGTCATTAATATAAATTTTTAATTATTAGTTATATATTTAATATTTGATTTTAAATGTTAAATACCAAAAAAATTAACAAATGATATGGATCTAGGAAATAATTATTAGGATAAACAAAAAAAAAAAGATGTTTTTAAAATTTTTAAAAGTTGCATACATTATTGAAATAATTATCAGGATAAATAAAACACCCTACGGTGTCATTTCTTCTTATACAATTTGCTAGTGACGTACAAGATTAATGTGTCAAAGAATATGATTGAATAAAAATATGATTGAACATAAATATTATAGACATATTTTTAACAAATCTAAAGATATAAAACATTATTAACTCATTAGAACACCAATGAAACTTAACTACTAAAATAATAAACTTTATTTAAAGAATTAAAAAAAAAAAAAAAAGCTGTTAAATGGAATGCAACATAATATATAATTATATAATAGATATTACATAACTAGCTATCAAAAACAATATTTACATACATGTAAAATAGTTACATAAAAATCAAAATTTTTTATGTTTTAATTTTTTTCAAAAATAATGGAAATACATTTTTACTGTTCTCACTTTTTTTTTTTTTTTTAAGAACATATTGTTTTAGAAAATAATTACTTAAAAACAATAATCAAACAATCATTTGTTTTTAAAACTAATTTTTTATTTTAAAAACAGAAAACTGTTTTCTAATAATGCAGCCAAAGTCCTAAATTTTTAATAAAACTCGATGAAGAGATTTATTAACTGAATGACTTCGAGTTTGATTGAAAGTTGTGCGGAATACAACTAAACTTACCAATGTCTACCCCTAAGACGGACTCAAACAAGGACAGAACCATTCAATGGCTTGAAGGGGCCACGACCACCCTTAGCCTTGAAAGAATGGTTATTTATAATCCTACGGCCTACCAATGTACTTTCTATAGTAAAAAGTTTGTGCTATAAGAAGAAAAAGGACTTTCGGCCCCTCCTAAAAATTAACTAATTTTTTTTTTAAAGAAAACTCATATATATTAAGAGGGAAAAAAGAAGCAACAATATCATGTATTGAATATTTTCTATGATATTTTTAATCACATCATATAAGCATCTTCTTTTTTTTTCGTTTCACAAATTGTATAATTGAATAATTCAAATTCTCTCATAGCTTTAAATAATACTGTCTAATTCTTTTAGGAAAAAAAAAAAGCACATAATTTCTTTTTATTAATATAAGGAAGTATATTATCAATTAAAATAATTAAATTTAAGTAGAGATTATAAAGAATTAAATAAAAAAAATGTTTGAATTCTTGTACTACATATCTATTGTTATGACTTTTAATAATTTCAATAATTTGATGCGAAACCTACATTTTTTTTTTTCAATATATATATATATATAATAAAGTATATGTATATATTTATATTTATATAGAATAAGTTTGAGTTTTAAACTCAACACTTAATATCCAAACAAATTATCATATGCATAGTTTAGTTTAGTTTTTTTATTTTTATTTTGAATATGTCTAGCATATTGATGAGAATGAGACTTAAAAGGCTACCACTACATAAAACACAAATGTATGTGGCAAGACCATAACATATATAGTTATATATTAATTTAATAAATGATCAATATTATTGTATACTATTGTAATTTATTATGTATAATAGTTTAAAATATAATATTTTTTGTTAAATTTAAAAATATGATAGTTTTATCTAGCCCCTCAAAATTATAATCCTAGATTTATCCTTGGACTCGAATACTAGAATAATGATAAATGTACACATATTTATACTCATTTTAATTATTATTTTAAGTTTAATTTCATGGCATAATTTATATATATATATATATATATATATATATATATATATATATATATATATATATATTATGTGCCATATTTTTTTTTTCCATAATACAAAAAACATATTTTTTAAGGAAATTAAAAGTAAAGTCATAAATAAATGAGTTATACATAAAGTAAAGATTTTATTAATCACTTGTAGACATTATATAATTAATATAAATATAAATATATGTGTAAATTTTATGTTCTTAATATTTTTTTAAGACAATTTTTAAGAAAAAATAGAAGTTTTGAGAGTCGATTTTTTTTTTTTTTTTTTTTTGTGGTAGGGGCTCAACGTCCATTGACGGCCATTCCATTCAAGTTAGTTGCCATATATTTGCCCAATGCCTTAGTCATCTGCTATCATTAGTCTGCTTTGCTTAATCTTCTTCAATTGTTTAGGTATGCAATCTATTTTAGAGGCATTTGGGATTCATTGCAAGGGTTTCTTAGTTGCAGATTTTTGATTGGCTTTTCCATCTCTTTTTTTAGTGCTCATGACTTTTCTGGCTCTGCTTGGCTCGAATTTGACAATGATTTGGTTTTTTATTTTTTATTTTTTTTGCTTTTGTTTTGAATAAATATCACAAGAATTTTTTTGTGATTTATTTTTTGTCTTATATAGATTTAGATCTAGTGTAATTCTTCTTCACTTAAATCTGATTTGATTTATGATAATATTAGGTATGCTTTGCTATATTTTGACAAATTTTTTTCTCCATATTTATTAGATCTACTATCCTTATGTTGAGTTTCGTTATAGTTTACAATTCACAAAATGCAAGGCTTTAAAGATCAAAGTGTATAAAAGATTAATCATATTGTCAATTGGAACGACCAAACTTAGGTAGAGACTAGAGACCATAAAAAGTTAAAGAAGAATGTTTGAATCTTTGTTCTACAAATATGTTGTTACTGTGAAAGTTCATAAGAACTACGAGCCTTTCAATTTCAAAAGATTAACCTAATTAATAGACACTTATACTTCTAATAAACTTTTTCATAATATTGCATTTTTATCAATGTGGGACAATTTTTTTAATATTTCCTCAAATTATGAGTCTTTGTCTCTTGCAAAGCTCATTATATTTACATTATATTTTTTTTACCTATTTATTATATTCTATTTAGGTCACTTGCTTTTTTCTTTCGCAAGGCTTATTCAATTTTTTTTGAGAAATGAGACCCAATTTTTTTTGGCCTATTATTCGATTAAAGCTTTGATATAGTGTGATGTTAATTTTGTGCCACTATGGTACACTGAGCATGAGGAGACAATTAAATGGTTAATTGATAGGATCATACATTTGTATATATATGTATATTAGTATAATTGCATTGATACATATAAGTATTGTATTACTATGTGTATTGGGCCTTTGGACTTGCTGATTGATTTGTTGGGCTGTTGTTTTGTATAATTTTTTCAGGCCCGTGGATCACTTATGCGTTATGGACCGAAGGGCATTTTAGTCAATTACCTGGATGTATATATATTTACTCGAGCTAGGGTTTTTTCAATGTGTGCTCTGGCCATTCTTGTTTTCTCTCGTGCGCCGCGACTTCTCTTCATCTCCTTCTCTGTTGATCCTAGGATTTCATCACCTACGGTTTCTTGTTTTATTTTCTGGTGTAATCTGTGCATATTAGTGTTGTGTCTCTATTTTTGTGTGAGTTCAAGAACCTGTTTATGAGATTCATGTTCTCGACTGGTGTTAGGTTTTACCTCTGTGTTGGTTCTTGTTGATTTACTCACTGTAAAACTCTCTATTAATGGATATGGTTTTACCCTTTTACAGTGGATTAGGCCGTGTAGTATAAGGGCCAAACCACTTAATTTTTGGTGTTCATATTTTTCATTATTTTTTTGCAATTTAAAGTTTGTTGAATATTGTTGAAATTTGAGTGTGGGATTCGTAACAAAGTGGTATCAGAGGGCTAGTGTTAGGGTTGTTTGGCCTTCATTACTTTAGAAGAGTACCAAACTCCCTAGATCCATACATTTCTTGTGGTATTCAAGGATTCTAGTGCGACTCAGTTATCTGGGGTTTCTTGGATACTCTGGGTTCACTTGAATCTTGACTCTGAGTTATTTTCTTGAGTGATTCAGAAACTAGGGTTTCCTAGGGTTTCTGAGTTCTAGAAGGAAACTTGACTCTTCGACTTCTACGACTTAAAACAGGGGGTTTTCTAATCTCTTTACTTACTCTCCACTTTAAATTCGTTTATTATGAATACTCAATACAAATTTTATCTTTTCGATGGTTCAGGTGATTATGTTCTTTGGAAACGTAAAATGAAGGCATTGTTGGTTCAACAAGAACTTCATGGAGCCATTGATGCCGATGACTTACCTGAAAAAGCCTCTGAGGCTGAAACGAAAAAGATTATAAAAAAGGCTTACTCCACTATAGTGCTTAACTTGTCTAATAAAATCCTTAGAGAAATTTCTAAGGAAACTAATGCAGAAAATGTGTTTTCTAAACTTGACTCTATTTACCTTACTAAATCTCTGTCTGAAAAAGTCTATTTGAAACATAAATTCTATACTTTTAAAATGGATTCATTTAAGGATCTTGAACAGAATCTTGATGATTTTAAAAGGTTAACCTCTGACTTAGATGATATTAATCATAAGATTGAGGATGAGACTCAGGAAATTATCTTGTTAAATTCTTTACCTGATAAATATAAGGAAGTTAAAAGTGGTATAATGTATGGTAGAGATAATTTGACTCTTGATCTAGTTGTGTCTAACTTAAGGTCAAAAGACTTAGAAATTAAAGATTAAAATGTTGTAAGTGATAGCCTGTTTGTTAGAGGTAGGTCAAAAAAGAAAGAAAAGGGTTATAGAGGAAAGTCTAAACATAGGTCGAAGTCTAGAAATAAGAAACACGTAAAATGCTACTTCTGTAAGAAAGATGGCCACTATAGAAATGAGTGTCCTCTTAGGAAGGGTAAGAAATTTGAAAAATCTGAGATAGGCATTGATAGTGAGACAAATCTTGTTTCTGAGGGATATGAGAGCTCTGAAGTGTTAACTGTTATTTCCTCTAGGTCTGAAACTGATTGGGTTCTAGATTCAGGTTGTACATATCACATGACTCCTTTTAGGCATTGGTTTGATAGTCTTAAAGAAGTAAACTGTGGTAAAGTTTTACTAGGTGATGACTATGAGTGTCAGGTTAAAGGTGTAGGCTCTGTTAAACTGTCTTTGCATGATGGTACAGTTAGGGTTCTAGATGATGTGAGGTTTGTCCCTGATCTTAAGAGAAATTTGATCTCACTAGGCACTTTAGATGCTTCTGTTACACTGTTAAGGTTGAAAATGGAATAATGAGAGTTATGAAGGGTTCTCTAAGTGTGTTCAAGGCTGTCAGAGTTAATGGTTTGTATATATTGCAAGGTTGTACACTAGATTTGAATGGTAAAGCTAGTGTTGCTTCATCCACTGGAGGTGCTATTTTATGGCATAGGAGGTTAGGACATGTAAGTGAAAAAGGCCTAATAGAACTTTCAAAACAGGGTGTCTTAGGAAGTGATCCCTTAGGAACCTTAGAATTCTGTGAACATTGTGTGTTTGGCAAACAAATCAGAATTAAGTTCTCTGAAGGACAACACTCCTCCCTGCATGCACTAGAATACATTCACTCAAACCTTTGGGGGCCTGCTCCCACTCAATCTCTAGGTGGTAATAAGTACTTTCTGTCCTTGGTTGATGATCACTCTAGAAGAGTTTGGACATACTGTTTGAGGTCAAAAGATGAGACTTTTGTTACTTTTAAACAATGGAAGACTCTTGAAGAAAACCAAAAGGGTAGTAAGGTTAAAGTACTTAGAATTGACAATGGCTTGGAATTCTGTAATGAACTCTTTGATACATACTGTAAAAACCAAGGGATTGGGAAACATAGGACTGTAGTTGGAACCCCTCAACAAAATGGACTTGCTGAAAGGATGAATAGAACCATTCTTGAAAGGGTTAGATGCATGTTATCTCTATCAGGTTTGCCCAAACTCTTTTGGGCAGAAGCTGTTAACACAGCCACATACCTTATAAATAGATGTCCTTCCTCTGCCATAGGACTCAAAATACCTGAGGAAATCTGGAAAGGAAAATCTGTTGACTATAGTAATCTTAGAACCTTTGGGTGCATTGCTTACAGTCATATAAATCAAGGTAAACTTCAAGCAAGATCACTAAAAGTATTTTTATAGGGTATCCTTTAGGAGTTAAAGGGTATAGGCTTTGGTGTCCCTCCTTGAGAAAATGTATTACAAGTAGAAATGTCATTTTCTGTGAATCAAAGTTCTATTCAGATTTAAAATTAGATCAGAATACTTTGGTAAATACTGATGCCTCAATTGAGGTGGAGGTAGATGCCACCCCTCACAACGATGTGAATACTGAGACAGAGGTGGAGGCACCTGCAGCACCTCAATTTCAAAATACCCAATCTGGTGATCCAGATTTCAGTAATGATGATGGATCTACCGAGGAAACAAGTGTTCCTCATGGTAGTTGCCCTGAACTGAACAACTATCTTCTAGCTAGAGATAGATCAAGAAGGACTTCTAGACTCCCTCAAAGGTATATGGATTCCTTAATAACAACTGAATCTGAGAATGTTGACATTATTGCATATGCTTTGTCTGTTGCTTCTGATTATGATGATTCTGAACCAAAATCCTATTCTGATGCTTTAAGTGGTCCTAATGCTTTAGATTGGAAAGATGCTATACATGATGAAATAAATTCCCTTAACAAAAACAGAACTTGAATTTTGGTTAAAAAGCCTAAAAATGTCAAAATTCTTGGATGTAAATGGTTGTTTAAAATAAAACCTGGTATAAAAAATGCTGAACCTGCTAGATTTAAGACTAGGTTAGTAGCCCAGGGTTTTGCTCAAAGAAAAGGAATAGATTTCAATGAAATTTTTTCTCCTATAGTTAAATTCACCTCCATAAGAATCTTATTATCCCTTGTAGTTCAATTTGATATGTTTCTTGAACAAATGGATGTTAAAACTACTTTCTTGCATGGTGAGTTAGATGAGGAAATTTTTATGGCTCAACCTGAAGGGTTCATTAAAAGGGGCACTGAAAATCTTGTTTGTTTACTTAAGAAATCCTTATATGGCTTAAAGCAGGCCCCTAGATAATGGTATAAGAAATTTGATACTTTTATGTCTAATATAGGATTTGAGAGATGTGATTATGATAATTGTGTATACTTTAATCTTCAAAATGTTTTATGTCCTGTTTACTTATTACTTTATGTTGATGATATCCTCATTGCATGTAAAAACATTTCTGAAATTGAATCTTTAAAATCAAAATTAAATAAACATTTTGAGATGAAAGACTTGGGTCCTACTAAAAGAATCTTGGGGATGGATATAACTAGACATCATGGTCTATTACATCTATCTCAACAATCTTATTGTGAAAAAGTATTAAAAAGATTTTCAATGTCTGAATCAAAATCTGTTTGTGTGCCATTTGGTTCCCACATCAAAATTTCCATTAATGACTGTCCTGTTTCTGATTCTGATAAACAATTTATGACCAGAGTACCATATTCTAATGCTGTGGGCTCACTCATGTACGCAATGGTCTGCACAAGGCCTGATATTGCACATGCTGTGAGTATGATTAGTAGATATATGTCTAATCCTAAAAAGCCTCACTAGTAGGCAGTAAAATGGATATTAAGATATATCAAAGGCTCTACTAATGTTGGTTTACTATTTAAAAGGACCTCTAATGATATTCCTATAGTATCTGGCTATACTGACTCTGATTTTGCAGGTGATAAGGACAAAAGAAGGTCCCTATCTGGCTATATTTTTATTGTCTATGGAAATGTTGTATCCTGGAAAGCAAATCTGCAATCTGTGGTTGCTCTTTCCACCACAAAGGCAGAATTCATTGCTTGCACTGAAGCTGTCAAGGAAGCTCTCTGGTTAAGGGGCTTCACTAGGCAACTTAACTTAGTGAAAAATGATGCTATTGATACTGTATACTATGACAATCAATCTGCTATTCATTTATCTAAACACCCCATGTTTCATTCTAGGTCAAAGCATGTAGACATTAAAATGCATTTTATTAGGGATATTGTGTCACAAGGTTTGATCTATTTGGATAAAGTCTCCACTGAGGATAACCCCTCTGACATGCTAACAAAATCAGTACCTCAAACCAAACTTAAGCATTGCTTAAAATTGATTAGAGTAGGTCACCCATAGGCATTAGAATTGAAAGGGTAAACTGAATTCATATCCATAAATTGCATAGTGTCAAGGTAGAGATTGTTAATTTTGTGCCACTATGGTACACTGAGCATGAGGAGACAATTAAATGATTAATTGATAGGATCATACATTTGTGTATATATGTATATTAGTATAATTGCATTGATACATATAAGTATTGTATTACTATAGTGTCAAGGTAGAGATTGTTAATTTTGTGCCATTATGGTACACTGAGCATGAGGAGACAATTAAATGATTAATTGATAGGATCATACATTTGTGTATATATGTATATTAGTATAATTGCATTGATACATATAAGTATTGTATTACTATGTGTATTGGGCCTTTGGACTTGCTGATTGATTTGTTGGGCTGCTGTTTTGTATAATTTTTTCAGGCCCGTGGATCACTTATGCGTTATGGACCGAAGGGCATTTTAGTCAATTACCTGGATGTATATATATTTACCCGAGCTAGGGTTTTTTCAATATGTGCTCTGGCCATTCTTGTTTTCTCTCGTGCGCCGCGACTTCTCTTCATCTCCTTCTCTGTTAATCCTAGGATTTCATCACCTACGGTTTCTTGTTTTATTTTCTGGTGTAATCTGTGCATATTAGTGTTGTGTCTCTATTTTTGTGTGAGTTCAAGAACCTGTTTATGAGATTCATGTTCTCGACTGGTGTTAGGTTTTACCTCTGTGTTGGTTCTTGTTGATTTACTCACTGTACAAAAACTCTCTATTAATGGATATGGTTTTACCCTTTTACAGTGGATTAGGCCGTGTAGTATAGGGGCCGAACCACTTAATTTTTGGTGTTCATATTTTTCATTATTTTTTTGCAATTTAAAGTTTGTTGAATATTGTTGAAATTTGAGTGTGGGATTTGTAACATGTGAAAGTTCCAAAAAAAATTATGGTTTTGGCTCACGAAATACTGCCTTTAAAACACGTGAGAGACTCTATGAATGGCTTGTCATGCCTTTTGGCTTGTGCAATGCTCCCAGCACATTTATGAGATTCATGACTCAAGTTCTAAAACCATTTATTGGCAAGTATGTCATTGTGTACTTTGATGACATCCTAATCTTTAGCAAATCAACTACTGAGCATCAAATTCACCTGAAGAATGTGTTGCAGGCCCTCAAAGAAAGTTAAGGCCATCCAAGAATGGAAGACTCCTTCTAACATTCATGAGGTACATAGCTTTCACGGCTTAGCATCGTTCTATAGACGTTTTGTTAAAAATTTTAGTTTTGTGATTGCTGCTATTACTAACTGTATGAAGCAAGGTCATTTTCACTGGGGAGACTTAAAAGATCACAGCTTCAATGAGATTAAGTATAAATTGAGCAATGCACTCGTCTTGGTACTCCCTAAGTTCAATAAAATCTTTAAAGTGGAAAGTGATGCCTCTAGCACTGGTATTGGTGCTGTCTTAATGTAAGAAGGTAGACCAATTGAATTCTTCAGTGAAAAACTCAATGAATCAAGACAAAAATGGAGTACTTATGAGCAAGAACTCTATGCTATTTTAGATGTTTCAAACATTGGTAACACTATCTTATTCAAAGAGAGTTTGTCCTACATTTAGATCATAGAGCACTTCAATTTATGAACTCCTAGAGACAGGAGAGCCGTATGCATATTAGATGGGGACTATTTCTTCAAAAATTCAATTTTGTTTTTAAGCACAAAATTGGTGCTAAAAATGTAGTAGCAGATGCTTTGAGCAGAAAGACTTATTTGCTCACTACCATGCATACTCAGATTACAAGCTTTGAGGCCTTACCTACCCTTTATCTAGACGATGAGGACTTAGGCACCATCTGCTGCCAGTGTCAACAACTCCTGCCTGTGGATGGCTTCCAACTCCATCAGGGTTATCTCTTTAAAAGAATACAATTATGCGTTCCTAGAACTTCCTTACGAGAGCAACTCATTCATGAAGTGCACTCGGGTGGACTTGCTGCACATGTAGGAAGAGATAAAACTTTAGCATCACTCAATGACAGGTTCTATTGCCCACATATGAGGAGGGATGTCATTCATTTTTTCAAAGGTGTGGCATTTGTCAAACTGCAAAGTGTCAGACACAAAATATAGGTCTTTACACCACATTACCAATTCTTACAATATTTGGGAAGACATCAGCATGGATTTCATTCTTGGACTTCCCAAAACACAAAGACATGTTGATTCAATTTTGGTTGTTGCTGATAGATTTTCTAAGATGTCTTATTTTTTGCCTTGCAAGAAGACTACAGATGCAAGCTACATTGCTAGTTTGTTTCTTAAGGACATTGTTAAGTTGCATGGTGTCTCTAAGCCTATCACTTTAGATAGAGACATCAAATTCACTACCCATTTCTGGCGTGAACTATGGAAAAAAATGGATACTACCCTTAAATTCGATAGTTCTTTCTATCCTCAAACTGACGGTTAGATTGAGGTCACTAATAGAACCCTTGGAGCTATGTTACGTTGCTTAGCTGGTGATAAACCCAAACAGTGGGACATTGCTTTTGCCCCAGCTGAATTTGCTTTCAACAACATGATTAACAAAAGTACAAGAAAATCCCCATTTTCAATTGTCTATACTAAGCTCCCACGTTTTCCTCTTGATCTTATTGCACTTCCTCACTAAAAAAGTAATTCGGCTAGCATACTAACAAAGGAAACACAACATATGCTTACTGAGGTTAGGCAACATCTCATTGATATTAATACCAAATATAAACAACAGGTTGATATGTACTGAAGAAAGAAAATTTTTCAAGAAGGGGATCTTGTCTTAGTCCACCTTAACAAAGCATGTCTCCCACCACAGAGTTGTGCCAAGCTTCATGGAAGGAAATTTGGACCTGTGCATATTGTTAAGAAAATTAGTGACAATGCTTACATCTTAGACATGCCCCTTGACATGCAGATTTCTTCCACGTTCAATGTCAAGGATCTCTTTGATTATTATCCACCTAATGAAGCTCCTATTTCTATTCAAGATTCAAGGACAAATCTTTCTCAAGGGGACAATTGATGCAGCCACTATACACCATCCATTTGCTTTTGTTTAGTAATTAACAAATATGTTAAGTTAGGCCTTGTTTGATAACGATTTAATTTTTGATTTCTGATTTTATTTAAGTGATTTTTTATTCAGGTATGTTTAGTAACGATTTTTGATTTTGATTTTAATTTTACATTATTAATGATTTTTTATTTTGATTTTATATTTTTAAGGAATCACTACCAAAATATAGAGTGATTCATAAATCTTAAAAAATAAGATTTTTGAATTAAATTTCTAATTTCTAATTTTTTCATTTTGACCAAACATTTTTTTTAGATAAATCAAATCTTATAACTTTTGTATGATTAAGTATCGGAAGAAAATGATTAAAAATTTCAAATTTAAAAAAAATAACAAAAAATTTCCTTTGTTTTTAAAGTTTTTTGAAAAAAATAAAAAAAAATAGAAATAATTACCAAACAACTTGGAGGTAATTTTTAATTTTTTTTTCTTGAAAATTATTAAATAGAAATTGTTATCAAACGTATTTGTGATTATTTTTATAAAAGTATTAAAAATTATAAAATTAATTATTTAATTATAAATCATAAATTATATATCAAAATTATTATCAAACATGCCTTTAGTTAATTGTGCTTTGTTCTTTAAAACTTTCATTTGCTGCTTTGTTGCTTTAGAGCATTATTTTCAGCTTTTTTACTTTTGCTGCCGTGTAGCTTTGGGCACTAAGAGTTGGTTATGCTATTTTGGCACCTAATGGGCACTAAGAGTTGGTTATGCTATTTTGGCACCTAATGGGCACAATTTCGGCAGTGCTCAAAGCATGGGAATTATGTGAGCTATAAAGCTTTCTGAGCAGCTCCTAGGAAAAAAAAAATTGATTAAGAATTGTAAGCAACTCTCTAGAGAATTATCTCTAGCTTTCTATTCAAGAATTGTGCCGACTAGCTCCTTTTCTTTTCATTTATGTTTCATATTATTAGCTGCATCAATAAGACTGTCTTAATCTCATGTATCGATGTGGTTTTGTAAAAGGAAAATTGCAGTATACAATTCTAATTCTCTGTTAAGGTATACAATCATTCTAAATCAGGCCCTACAAAAAAATCTAGCGTTTATGCAAATGTCCATATACAATGGCACAACAAATAGTACATGAGAATTGAACAAAACTGGAAAGCATGAGTGTGTCAATTCAGATGAAATTAACAATCTTTTCCAGAGAACCAGGATCTGCTATAAGTGGGCACATTTTATTTTATTTTTTACAATAGATACAATTAATTTTAAAATACATAATATAATTAATAGTTAATTATTTTAAATTATAGTAGAGCAGCACCTTTATGATCAAGTTGGTGTACAAATTAGATTGATTTTGTCAAGTGGATCAAATCGTCAAGTGGATCATCAGGTTCAACAATCAGCATCTGCTACTTGATTTTGTAGTCTGACATAATTTTTTACTTTGGTTTTTGAAAACCGGACCATAATGTCTGTAATTTTTAATTTTCATCACATGGAATAAAAACAAATACTTGGCAGGTTTGTTTAGCTGACCTGTCCATTTTAATCAGGAGTTCTATGTAAATGCTTTTCTTTTATTTTTATTTTTAGGTGTTCTTTTTTTCTTTTTGGTGCCCCTGGTTCATCATTATATAACATCCCTTTGTTCTTTTCTTAAAACCAATTTATTTCTTTGATTTTTTTTTTTATTCTCTTCATTTTTATTGGACAGACTTGGGGACAGTCATAAAATCAGGGTTTAAAATTTCAACACCCTTTATTTGATCTTTACCAGATGTTGTGCTTTGTGTAATATTCTTATAATAATGATTTTGCTTGTATCTCTGTTAACAATAATTTTAGAAAGTAAAAATTTTATGAAGAAAAAAAAAAGTGTTTTCTTAACCCTAAAATTAGTTCTAACAAATTTTATGTTTGGTCCTACAGCCATTAAGCAGAAACAAATAAACTGGAAGCATTGCTTTCTTTAATGTTGAGTATACGTATTTAGATGCATGTCATAAAATGTATTTTTATTTTTAATTCCTATACATGATGCACTTACGTTATTTTTTATAATACGTAAAAAAATATAATTTTTTATATTTAAAAAATGCAATACACATTATTTTCATAACGTAAAAAATATGTATATTTTTTTAAATGGATAAAAAATAAAATTACGTGAATAAATTAACAGCAGTGAATAACTAATTTTACTATGGTATACTATTTCGGGTTTGACATATTGCTAATCTATTCATGTTCATTTTTTTTTTCATGGTCGCCATTTAAACAACTATTTTGAGAGGATTTCCGATAAATTAAAAATTATGTCTCATATGAAGTTCGAACGGCGAATTTTTAGTGTATGGTGTTTTTGTTATCAGCTCGACTTCATGATTGGGAGCTGTTCATGTTTTTGTTAAGCCCAGTTTATTTCCCAAATGAACAGTCCTGTTGCAGAAAAGTGATTAAAATAGTGACAAAATGGTAGTATTATAAACTTACTTTTGGAACTGTAAAACAAATAACCAAGCTCCTTTTGACCTGCTATGGTTGATTTCTCAGCATCCCATTAAGACTTTCATTTTAAAAGACCTGTCTGAAATTGACGACGTTCAATAAGCACCTTTTGCTATGTTAATGTAGCAGCAGTGAGCGTTACAGCAGAATATGAACACTGTTATATTAAATTAATGTTACTTGATTCAAGAGTAAAGAAGCTGCTTTTATTTATATTCATTCATTTATAAACCAAAATAAACACTTCTTTTGGGGTAATCCCAAAGCATCATTCACAAGACATAGTAGCTGAAAATCTCTATTTAAATTTTTTTTTTGTTTGTACTGGTTCAGAATTGTGCAGACAAGCAGACAACTTTAATCTTATACAGGGTGGGGCCTTTTCTTTCTCTCTTCCTACAAAACAAAGAAGCTATGAAACAAAAATGGCAATCATTTCTAAAGCATCCAAATGAAACCCAGAATCAGTCTTATCAACACATCACATTTCATATCCAACCACAACAAAAACTACCCATTTCTCTCCCTCTCTCCAGCTCAAGATCCTATTTTTATTTTGTGTATATTCTCAAAAGATTGTAATTTTCAGTGTCCTTTCAACATCTCTTTGTATGATTAAAATAGACGAAAAAGAGTTGGCTATTTCCATAAGCTAACAGTCCTAGAACTGAGAGTGCCCAAAAGATAGCCTCTTTTTTTTATTTCACTAATATTTTTACAGACTAAAGCAAGAGTAATGCAATATGCATACTTTGTTAGTATTATATTGGATGTTAAACTGAAAAGTGAGAAATAACGTAAGCAAATTATGTTGTAACATGTACGATAAAAAAAAATATTTTTGCTAAACCAAACTCTCTCTGCACACACACCACATTTTTACAAGCTGAGGGTTGTTCACCTGTATCTAGAGAGAAAATATAGAACTACACTGTTTTTAGCTCAAAATGCTTTTGATTCTCCCAAAGAAATGTAACTACAGACACTAAAAGCTGGAGGCTTTATGCTTTTCTTTGTTGTATTATGGTCAGGAGGATAGTAAGGTAGGGGACCATTCTTTACTTTTCTTTTTGACAAAAATTTTGAGTTTTTTTTACTGAGCCAATTAACTTTGCCCCTTAAAGAACTAGCGGAAGTCTATGTCTTTAGGACTTGCAGCTTTCTGCATCTCAGGTATAGACCAGTTGAGAGGGAAAGAGAGAGGGACTATTCTTTGAGTTTTTATTTTATTTTAATCAATTAAGCTATTTTCCAAAAATAAATTATTAATTTTCTACATTTGACATTCATCTTAAACAAGGCTGAGTTTAATTTTGGCTTTGGCTCTTCTCCAACTCTCTTGAACTTTGTTTATTCTTCTTCTCTGCCAATCATGGGTTTAAGTTAGTTTGTCAAAGATAATTATCAGTTTGTCTCCGTTTTTCTCTTTCTAGTGAACTTAAAGGGTTAATGGACCACATCCATTTTTACTTTTTAAGAGTAAAAATCTTCTGATTAGCTAGCGAAGTCTTGAACTTCCTTCCTGTAGATTCTGGTGGATGATGATATAAGAGTGCCCATGATTTATCTCAAGGCAAGTCTTTCTTTGAAAGTACAAAAGAAAATTTCAACTAGTCTTTTCTAAGCATGCTTTTTTAGCTGTTATTGCTTTGAATTTAGCGAGTGTTTTTGAAAACTGTGAATCTTTGCTACTAATTGGTTTAGTACTTGGGTTTGATTGTCTCCTACTTAGAAATGAGTGTTATTTATTAGTATTGTCTCAGTCTCTTTACTGCCCTGACAAATTATATTTATTGCATTCCATATACAACTTGAGGTTGTTTAAGACAAGTTGACAAGTCCTTTATAGCAAATCAGCTTTCAATTTCTAGGTTATAATGGTTTCACAAGACTCACCACCACATCCATCCTCGAACATTCTACACCAATCCCATTTCTCAGATTCAATTACCAATCAAAACCAATTTGAAACCCAACATTTTGATGATGCTTATGGATCTACTTATAGAAATTCTGTTTCTTTTCCTCAATCTCTTGGTTTATTGCCCAGCATTCAATCTCTTGAAGAAAGAATGTCTAGATCAGTTGACCTTGTTCAAGCTCCTACAGTGGCAGGGGAATCAGAGATGAGTAACACAAGGCATTTGATTGATCTCTTTGGAACACCAAACCATTCAAACCACCCAACCCAAAGACTTTCACTGTCTCTTGGTTCTGATATGCTTGTTCCTTCCGTCCACTATACACATAGGTCTTTCAATTCAAATCTAGTATGCCCAAATTACTTGAACTCTAGTGAAGATCAATCAAGAGAAGCTTGTAATCAAGTACTAGAACGTGTAAGTGATAACTATTCGTATCCTGGAAGTGCAGTTGCTTCGTCTTCTAACGCGTTAAATCGAACCTCTTTCACTTTGTATGGTGAAGAATCACTTGCTAATGCCATTGGAAGGTCAAGGTTTTTAAAACCAGCTCAATCCCTTTTAGAAGAGATCGTTAGAGTTGGTGGGAAAGCAGTTGAATTAAGTAATGAAAAATATGTCGTGAAGTTAACTCGTGGAGGTCGAAGAGGATCTATGAGTCTCGCTTCTGAATTGAAAGCAGAATTATGCAGCACTGGACTCATTTCAGTTGAGAAACATGAACTACAAGTGAAAATTGCAAAGCTCATTGCTTTGTTAGAAGAGGTGGGTTTCTGTAACTTTCAATTCTTTGTCAATTTTTTTTATTTGAGAACTAATAAATATTCTTAAGAAACTTGTTTGGTATGTGGTTCATCTGGTGGTTCTATTGGTAAGACTTAGCTGTCTCCCATTTCAAGCCACATGTATAAATAACACCAAATACCGTTAAAAAAAACACTTGTTTGCTCTAATTTTAGGTTGAAGGAAGATTTGAGAAGTACTACCATCAAATGCAGGAAGTGATGATTCCATTTGAGATGATAGCAGGTTCAGGATCAGCAAAATCTTATACAGCTTTAGCACTTCAAGCTATGTCTAGGCATTTTTGTAGCTTAAGAGACAGCATAGTCTCTCAAATAAAACTTGAGAAACGAAAACAGATTTCAGATTTCCCCAAAATCAGTACAGGACTTTCTCAACTTAGTTTGTATGACAAAGACTCTAGACATAACAGGACCACCCTTCAACAGCTTGGACTTATGCAAAGCCAACGCCAAGTATGGAGACCTATCAGAGGACTACCAGAGAATTCTGTTTCGATTCTTCGCGCATGGCTTTTCGAACATTTTCTCCACCCGTAAGCACTTCTGAAAAATTCATAATTAGCTATGTCTTGTCTCTGGTATTAACTTTTGTGGCTTTAAAGCAGTTATCCAAATGACTCTGAAAAGCTGATGTTGGCATCACAAACAGGCCTTACCAAGAACCAAGTAATTATTTTCAACAAGTTGTTTGCTTTGATTAGTGATTTGGAGTTGAATAAGATGTTAACGTCTATGAAATTATGATGTTTCAGGTTTCAAATTGGTTCATAAATGCTAGAGTCCGGCTTTGGAAACCTATGATAGAAGAAATGTACAAAGAAGAGTTTGGAGATTCTTCAGAAGATTCAAATCCCTTGGCTGGTGGTAACATAGAACATGATGAAGATTGAAGAATGGTTTGAAGATTGAAGATAATGGGTAGTAATTGACAAAGTCTAGATTTGTGGTTTTCTTGTTGAAAATGTACTATGCAAGTTGAAAACTTTGTAGTTCATAGTATTATGTTGATGAACCCAAGAAAAGACTTGGAATGTTCCTTTTTGACTGAAGTGGTTTCTAAAGGATAACTTCAAAGCAAATATTTCAAGTTTGTCACTTTCAATTGTGACTTTATGTTGTCTTGCATTACAAGTGAGAAGATCTCAGTTTTGTGTGTGTGTGCGCGTGAGTTTTTTTTTTTTTATTATTATTATTACCAACATATAAATATTTATTTGGCGCATGGAAAAACAAATTATCATCTTTATTTACTGGAACCCACGATTCTTAGATATAAAACATTTTTATTTAATTCCTAAAGTAGTGACAAAGGACAAAAATATTTCAATTTTGTAATCAAAATGAATTCAGAACAATTTATGAATGGCATGGATAGTTAATAATATAATATAATATGAGCACAATCATTAAAATAACCTTCAATATTAGGGTAACGTTATCTCTTTGAAGTAAGTAACTGTCAACAAGTATATCTCTATCTTTATATAATGCACATGAATTCTCACACACGTCATAATAAAACGAATAATATGCACACCATTTCTATATTATCTATGTCTTCACTTATTCTCCTTATTACCATGAAGTTAAGGCTTAAGTCTCTTTCTTTATCGTTATTACTTGAATTTACTTAAGCATCGGAGGGCCAAAAACTATCATACCATGTGGTAGTCTGAGGTCTTGACATGTTTTCTTTGTTTGCAGGTTCACAACGAAAAAAAGTGCACCCTTATACTGATGTTGACAAAAAATGCATCAACACTAAGATTGAGAACCAATGCAAGGTACCGAGGGAACCATCAAGCCAATAGTTAGGGATTCAAATTCGGGCAAGCTGGGATGGGCTAGCGTAAGCTTAAAACTTTGAGTTAGAGTTGGACTAAGACATGGTATTATTGGGCCATGCATATTTTTGAGTTGAGCTGAATTTAAATGCAAATTTAAATTTTGGCCCTAAAATATTTGAGTAAGTACGACCTTACTTAAAATTTTGATTTGATTTAAATTAGTGTCCAAATTTAAGTATGCAATCAATTGTAAAATAATGACAAACAATATTCAAAGATATATATATATTTTATAAAATTTTAATTTAACTCGTACTTCGAATCAAGTTCGAACTGGGCTAATAATATAAATGTTTGGCCTTAAAGATGGACTTATTCATACCTAATTAGACTTCGACCCAAATTATTTAAGCTTTGATTGGGTCGGACTAAATTACATTCTACTTCTAAGTAATCAAGTCATACTTATATCCAACTCACTCTCTTATAATTGGATTTGCCTTCAAGCTAGTAGCCTCATCTTCCTCAATCCCACAAAAATCCATTGTTTTATAAAATGTACACTTTTATCATGTTTAATGAACGCAAAAAATGCAAATAAGTTCAATGTAAATAAAGTAGGTAAAAAATCACTTAGACTCTTGCCTTTTTATATGAATATCTTTAACATTTAAAAAAATATTTTAATGACATTGATGTTAAGCATATTATCAAAAATAACTCCATTAATAACGACGTTAGCTTTTTTATTCATTGTTTCTCACATATATTTTACATTTTTACTAAATTACTCAAATACTCTTTAAAAATAATGAGGTAAAATATACATTTACTTTTTTACTATTTTTCTTACAGTTAAAAAATAAAAATCTATACTAAATATAAGAATACTGATAAATGTATAAAAGTATATTGAATATAATAAAAAACAACATCAAGGATAAAAACATCAATTATAAAAGTATATTGATAAAAAAACAACATGAACAAACTAAGCACATTGTACTTGATAAAACCTACATAAAGGATAATTTGAATGCTAGTGTCATTAAAATTTCTTATATTAAAAATGTTGATCAATTAGCTGACATTATAATTTATGGTGCTGTAAGAAGTTCTTTTCATATCACATTATCTTTATTAAGCATGTGTGATATCTATGCTTTAATTTGAGAAACAGAATTAAAATATATTATATTATATATATAGTTTTATTATAGAAATAAGTTTAGTTCTTATTTATTATAAATTAAGGGTTTAGTATCCTTGCTTAGAAAGGACTTGTATATGTGTATAAGTATTCAGTTAGAGTAAATGAATAAAGTAAGCTTTTATATCATAATAAATATATAAAAATATAAATGATTATCTAGTTTAAATTTTTGAAAAATTTAGTATATCAAAAAATTCTAATCAGGCTTCAGAGCTAAAAGTATAGTATTCAAGGCACAACAACCTCATTATTGAATTGTAAATGTTTAGTCTATATGGTACATAGAGTTAACACTTATAAATGAATGATAAATGTATAAAAATATTGTTGATTTTTCTCCTATGAACTTAAATTTTTAAGAAAGTTAATATCCTAACAACTTCTAACAAACACATAAAAATAAGAAAAAGCTTAATTAAATTAAAAATATTGTCTTAAAAAAGTAATCTAATGTTTATATCTTCGTCTCACTCTCTCTAATTGTTAATTTTTCTAAAATATCTATATTTTTATACATTTTCTAAAATTTTCTATCAAATTTTATATTTATTGACAAAAAAATTAATTAATTAAATATTTCAGGAAAAAAAAAACTTATTTTAAATGCTTTTTATGATTGCTTATTAAAATTTACTTTTTGGTATACTTAATATGGTTAAAAATTTACTTATCCCATCCAAGAAATAAAATATATATTTATAATAATTGGATATTTATTAAATGTGACAATTTTTCATACATATGAATTAAATAAATTTTTATGACAAAATATTTTTAATCATTAATTTAAATTAATTCAACGATGAATATATATTTTTATTTGATTTAATTTCTCTTTAATTTTCACTAGTTATTCATTCAATTTAAATTTAAAAATATTATAACATTCATACTATTAATTTAGTTTATTTTATGGTTATAATAATTTGTTAATATTATTTAATAAACTTATTTATCCGTTTATTAAAAATGAGTTAATTATAATTTAATTCAAGCCAATTAATCCACAAACATTAATTTAATAAAATTTAGTCTCAATTTTTATATTTTTACAAATTAGTTAAATTAAATATATTATTTATTCCAATATAAATGTTAAAATTAAAAATATTATGTTATTTTTGTTATTACATTTTAAGTTAGATGTCATTAGATTTAATTAAAATTTGACCCTAAATCATTTATAGAAAATAAAAAATAAAATTAATCACTTTACAACATCTGGTTTGGGATAAATAAAAGCACAATTTCATTCTCTCAATTGGTAAGCACATACATATATATTTTTTAATTTTAAACGTATTTATTTATTTAATTTTATTGCTTTATATTATTAGAATAAAATAAAAATTTAGCCTTTTTATTTTTATTTTTTATTTTATTACTTTAATACTATTGATTATATAATATTAAAATAGAAGATAAATTAAAATTTATCTTAATAATATCAAAGACACCCTTAAAGTACTACAAAAATATTACTCAATAACCATTACTTTAATTTTTGATAAAGTCAGAATGTTATCTTTCATATTTTTAAAAGGTTCAAGGTTTTTATAAATAAAATGCAAATCTTAAAAATATTATTGATGTTTTCTCGAAAAATGACATAAAAGTTTAGATTTTATTATTGCATGTAATTGAATAGTAAAATTAATAAAACATAAATGCATATATTTTCAACCAAACAAAAGAGTGAAAATTTTCAGAGTTAAGAAAAAACACCACTTAAGAGTTTTTTTTTTTTTTTTTTAATTTGGATTGTTTCAATAAGAAACTCATAAGATAAATATTAATAGGGATAGATACATGGACGATTATACTTACAACTATAATCATTATATATTAATTTTAGATAGATTCGGATAATAACCATCGTTTATAAGTTGACAACAATTTTTTCACAAGTTAACATGACTATTATTTCTTAATATTTATTCAAAAGTATACTTGTTATTTATGTCACAAAACAAATCATTAGATGATATTTTGGAATTGAGTAATATATATATTGTCTAAACTTTTTCTTGAAGGAAAAGTTTACTTGGAAAAGAAATTTACTTAGAGAAGAATACTTGGAGAAGAAAATCTTGGAAAAGAGATTTACTTGGAGGAGAAGTATACTTGAGAGCTAAGTATACTTGATGGCCAAGTTTTGGGATTTACTTTCTCTCCAAGGATTTTTTTGCCTATATATATTGCTTGCTACAATATCATTTATGCACAACAACAACATACAAGCCACCACACCAACTTAGAAGAGTGCCACTATATTTGTGTGAGAGGAAGACAATTAGATTTATCCTTTTGAAGATAGTAAAGCTACTATTTGGTTGAAGTCAATTTGGGTTCTTTGAAGCAAGCAGTTTCTTGGTGGAGAACCATCACAGTACATTACTTGTGCTTCTGTCACTGTACAAGGTTAGAGATACTGTGTAATTTAGATTTCATTTTGTAAGTGGTTATTTACTTGGATATTGGTGTCTGTACTCTCCTTTTGGATTTGATAGTGGATTTGCCTCGGTGTGCCGTTGTCAGTGGAGTAGACTTTTCACATTGAAAAGTTGAACCACTTAAATCATTGTGCCATTTATTTTTTCTTATTGCTTACTATTTTGCTGTTATCCAAAATTAAATTATTTGTGCAACTAAATTGGACCCAAAACTTCGCTTCCGCTAGCGCCAATTTATAACAAATTGGTATCAGAGCTTTGGGTGATTTATTGAAACTAATCAAGTTTGCTCTTTTGAATTTTTTGAGCTTTTGATTATTTGGTTGGTTTCATATTTTCTGGGTTGTGCTTCTGTTAATTTAATTTTGGGTATTCTGTCATGGCGGCAAAATACGAAATTGAAAAATTTAATGGTAGGAATGATTTTGGTCTTTGGCAAATGAAGATGCGAGCCATATTGGTTAAAGAAGGGCTCGTTAAGACACTTGAAGGCAAGGATAAATTATCAGAAAAATTGACTGAGGAAGAAAAAGATGCATTGATGGAAAATGCTCTCAGTTCAATTCAGTTATCCTTGTCTGATGATGTATCATGAGAGGACCAAACACATTGATGTCAGATATCACTTCGTTCGTGACATTGTGTCTCAGGGTGCTATAGTCGTTAATAAGATAGCTACTACTGAGAATCCAGCTGATATGTTGACCAAACCAGTTTCAGTTAACAAGTTCAAGCATTGTTTGAACTTGATTGGTGTTTGCAGTAAGTGATTGCCCTTTGGGGCGTTTGGACGACGGCCATTTGGTATTTCGAGGAATTTTGTATTTTGAAGAATTTTGGTTTCTTCGTTTTGTGCCAAGGTGGAGATTTGTTATTTATGTCACAAAACAAATCATTAGATGATATTTTGGAATTGAGTAATATATATATTGTCTAAACTTTTTCTTGAAGGAAAAGTTTACTTGGAAAAGAAATTTACTTAGAGAAGAATACTTGGAGAAGAAAATCTTGGAAAAGAGATTTACTTGGAGGAGAAGTATACTTGAGAGCTAAGTATACTTGATGGCCAAGTTTTGGGATTTACTTTCTCTCCAAGGATTTTTTTGCCTATATATATTGCTTGCTACAATATCATTTATGCACAACAACAACATACAAGCCACCACACCAACTTAGAAGAGTGCCACTATATTTGTGTGAGAGGAAGACAATTAGATTTATCCTTTTGAAGATAGTAAAGCTACTATTTGGTTGAAGTCAATTTGGGTTCTTTGAAGCAAGCAGTTTCTTGGTGGAGAACCATCACAGTACATTACTTGTGCTTCTGTCACTGTACAAGGTTAGAGATACTGTGTAATTTAGATTTCATTTTGTAAGTGGTTATTTACTTGGATATTTGTGTCTGTACTCTCCTTTTGGATTTGATAGTGGATTTGCCTCGGTGTGCCGTTGTCAGTGGAGTAGACTTTTCACATTGAAAAGTTGAACCACTTAAATCATTGTGCCATTTATTTTTTCTTATTGCTTACTATTTTGCTGTTATCCAAAATTAAATTATTTGTGCAACTAA
Organism: Elaeagnus macrophylla; assembly: GCA_029378325.1. Lineage (NCBI taxonomy): Eukaryota > Viridiplantae > Streptophyta > Magnoliopsida > Rosales > Elaeagnaceae > Elaeagnus > Elaeagnus macrophylla. The sequence goes on along the minus strand of CM055649.1, from coordinate 9,561,518 downwards.
ATTGGACCCAAAACTTCGCTTCCGCTAGCGCCAATTTATAACAATACTCATAGCATAAATATGAATAGGGATGGATACATGGACGATTATGCTTACAACTATAATCATTATATATTAGTTTTGGATAGATTTGGACAATAACCATCGTTTATAAGCTGACAATAATTTTTTCACGAGTTAACATGATTATTATTTCTTAATATTTCTTCAAAAGTATACTTAGTTTTTTTTTTAAAAAAAAAAAACCTTGAAAATTAAAATAATACTTATTCTACTAAATTATTTAAAAAATTGATGTCATTTATTATTATTTAATTATTTAGTACATTTTAAGAAAAATAAAAAATACATATGTAAAGACAAAGAAAAATCAATTTAATTGTTCAAAGTGTTGTGTGGTTAATATTAAAATTGTCTTTTATCTTATTGTGTGCTTAAAAAATAAAATATAATATGATTGTCTTTCGCTGATAGCAATTTTTAACTCTTCTCTTTTTGTGGGTTTGCTAAAAATCTGATTGTGTATGTTTGTAATTTGTATATATATATATATATATTGATTTGAACTAATCGTTTGATTTATTACAATTTAATTTTAGGATACAAAAACAAGTTGACTAGTAAGACAAATGAAGTGTTAAATGTTTCTAATAACATGCCACCACCAACACATCTTGATAAACAAGAAGCACTCAATCAACACTAGACTCAAGAAAAATGCTACCACCAAGACCTAAAAAAAGACGAAAGGAGGGAGACAAAGAAAATCCTAAAATACAAACTAAAGATCAGAGATATTCTGAGATATGAGATCATTTTTGTCCTATTGATGGTTGTGATCCTAACTACCCTTGAGCTTCTTGTAACTATTGTGGCAGGCATTATGATGTTCATTTGAAGAGGAATGATATGTCGAATTGTTGGAATCATTTAGAAAACTAATGTTAAAAGTCACCTTTTGGAAAAGAAATTAAGAAACAAAAACAAAAATTTTGACTTTTCAAACTTCTAAAGATAGCGGTTGCGGTAGTAATTTAATTTCTTGGAATTTTGACCCTAAAGTTGCAAGACAATCCTTGGTTGAGATGCTTATTTTAGATAAGCTTCCATTTAAATTTGCAGAAGGGATTGAATTTAGAAAATTTTGTAGAGTGTTATTGCCCATTACTAGAGATCCTATCTCGAAAATAATTACAAGGGATATCATGCAATCGTATTTGGATGAGAAAAAGACATTGAGGATGGCATTCACTAGCAAGAAACAAGGAGTTTGTCTCACAACGGATTGTTGGACTTCGATTCAAAATATTTATGGTTATCACTGCCCACTTTGTGGACTGTGATTGAAACTTATAAAAATGTATTTTAAACTTTTGTGAAGTGCCCAACCATTGTAGAGAAACAATCGGTAAAAAAAGAGAGTCTTGCTTGCAAGAATGAGGTGTGGATGGTGTTTTTACAATAACAGTAGACAATGCAAGTTCAAATGGAACTATTATTAGCTGGATAAAGAAAATGTTTAAAACTTGGAATGGATTGGTTTTGCGATCGAGGAGAATATTTGCATGTGAGATGTATTGCCCACATTCTCAACTTAGTTGTTTCTGATGGTCTAAAAGAGATGTATGACTCAATCAAACACATTAGGAATGTTAGATCTGTAAGATTTATATTAATTTTATTGATATATTAGAATACAAATCAAATAAAAGAAATACCTGATGCAGCCATGAATATTCTTTGATTTGATTGAATCTAACACAAGGAATAAGTTATAAGATAAAAGAAAATTAACATGGTTAGATATTTCCCTTACCAGCTCTAATGGAGAGAGTCTCACGACAGTTTCTTTAGGGTTAGAGTGGAGGGGGACCTATCCAAATATTTATAAGTTGACATTAGGGTTTCACCCATCACAGAACCCTAATCCCTATTGGACTACGCAAAGTCCATCACATCAGTAATTGGTTCAAGCTTACAAGGTGTGCCAAGCCCATATCAATTAAATGAGCCTCATATCAGTTAAACTATAATTCAACCCATTTTATAAACAAATTAAAGCTCAATTAATGTAGCCCAATAATAAAATTCTAACATTCTCCCACTTGGGCAACATTAATTGGTATCAGGTTGAAACACAATTGTGGCCACAAAACATAGTCTAACCAAGCACCTCAATCATGATCCGGTCCAACACAACCATTAATATTAAACCATAGATATCATTATGTCATTAACCACATAAATTCATACTATGATCATAACATTAGTGTCTATGTTGACATAATCACATCTGATGTGAAGTGTAGTCCAAACTTTAGCTACTTACATAACCAACAACACTTAGTTTGTATCGGTCCTCATGGTTCTCACGAAACCACAATGTCATCAAATAATCTCTCACGAGACCAAAATATTAACAACAAAGGTGACATTTTGTCTTCCTCATGGTAGACTATATCTCTATGAAATTGGGATATACATTACCTCATGGTAATATGTTCATATCTCTTATGAGGCAATCGTTTTCTCACGAAAACATATTTAAACCTCTCACGAGATGCTCATTTTCTCATGAAAATGCATTCACGTCTCTCACGAGACGCCCATTTTCTCACAAAAATGCATTCATGTCTCTCTCACAAGACGCTCATTTTCTCATGAAAAAGTTAGTACAACATCTCACGATGTCAATGACATCACTTTGTAGATTGTGAAACTTCTATCAAATGTTATCCAAAGCACAAATATAAATTATTTATACTCTTCAGCAGAAATATGTTAATATAGCATGTAAAAATAATAATAATAAAAATCACACAACTTCAGTTATGTGCACCAAGCAATTATCACGGATCCTCACATCATAATACTTGATTCATCAAACCCAATTTTATTCACAATACATATATATATATTACTGCCAAGGAGCGCTAGTTGGGAATATATTTCATGCTATTGATTTTCATAGTTATAATAAATGCTATATTATTTTTAGAATTTATTTACTGGCAAAGTTTCTTACATAGTAGCTAAAGTAACACTAAGTTACATATTAGCTTATAAGAGTTTAAAATAACTCTCACTAACTACAAGAGTTATTAAATCTTGTTAAAAGTCCAAATCTTAACATGCATTCATATTTTGTTTCACATATCAGACAACAAATTCAAGTACAACTTTCCTAGAGATTATCTGCATAAACTTTATATGCTCATAATTCTTTAAATGTTCATATGCAAATGCGTGATCATTAATATTATTTAAAAATTTAAATAAACCTTTTTTTTTATATAAGTCAATAATATATGCAAAATATTAATACATAGTTATTTAGAAAATATAGTCAAAATAAATTGCACTCCCACTGTTTATTAACATGATAGAATTGTGAAAATTTCTAAACGGAATGAATTACATTTTAAGTCCCAAGACATTAATCATATATAAGTCAGTCAATAATCAATTTAAAATTTTAACTCTTATTTGACGTTTAAAATGACTACTCAATATCTCAAGAACTTTAATTTTAAATATTCGGTTTAATTAATTTGTTTTTAAAGTTATATTACAAGTAGATAAAACAATAATAATACATGCATTATAAAGGGCATGATTAATAAATTTCACTCACAAATGTGAATACAACATATAATTTAAACCATGAGCAATCATTTATATATTCTCAAGAATAAGTTTACTATAATAAAACACTTATTCTCTCAAGAGTTCTAGATACACAATTGCAAATTATCCTTTGAGATGAGAAAGCAATGTGCAGTAAAGTTCCCTCGTCACAATTCAAATAATCAAGATACCTAACTTTTGGAAAACTTATACCCTTTGGGATGATAAGTTCCTAAGTCAAATATCTTTATGAATGCTTTATGCAATATCAAAAATATCATGATATACAATTACTACCTTTAGTTAAGTAATTGCATCCCACAATCTTAAGAAAAACCTTATCTCAAATATCAAATAAAATTTCATGACTTATAATGAATTTGTCTTTTATTTATTTATCACATATTGACCCCATGAATGTACCAACAATAAATATTATGAGGATTAAATAGGTTATGAACAATAACATCATGATGATAAAAAAATATATCACAGTCAACAAATAAGAATGAACTTACAATTATCATTCTCATAAGAATTCTTATTATAATATTACATGCTCACCTTTGGGTGGAGCACACAACATATAACAAAGTTCTTGAACCAACAATTTCTTATAGTATCATTGCATGCTCACCTTTGGGTGGAGCATACAAAATACAAGCAATTTAAAATAAGTGATTAAATAAAAATTTTGAATTTTTTGTAATTTTATCTTCTTTGAGAGGGCAAGTCTCTAGGTTCAAATATTTTCACCTAACACTTCATACATTCTTAGAATTATGACTCATAATTACTACATTTGGGCAGACAATTATATGCATATTCTAAAAGTGCAAGCAATTCATAAGAGACCAAAAGAAAACAAAAGTTACAATATACAAGTCACTTTCATAATTATGGTCTATTTCAATTCATGAACACTAAAAAAAATATTGTCAAAATACTTACAAACTGCATCATTCAAAGATAATCAAAATATAAATTTATTACCTCATGTATTGTTAATTTGGTCATGTATTTTATTCTTTGAACTGACAATTGGATTAATATCACTCTTTAGTTAAAAATTTACTTTGGAGCTTCAATAAAAACAACTAATATTCTCATTCTTCCAGAGATTAGGACAAAAAATACAATACAATTGTGTAAGTTTGCATATATGGTAATGTGTAGGCTTGTCATGGTAATATTTTACAAGTATACAATTATTTGTGCAATACTTACTAAATTGATAAATCATTATTACTTCAATAAAAAAATAAAAATCCAAATTTTCATATACTCATGTATGTTTGACATCTAATGGAAGCATATATATAGTTCAATATATGTATTAGTTTGCAAATTTATTGCATTTAAATTAATTATAACATGTTCAGGATAATCTTAAATATAAATAGATATTATAAAAAAAAAAATTAAGCTATTAAATTATTATTTGATTAAATCAATCACTAGCATTCAAAACAAATATCTCATTAACATAATTATGTAATATTAATTCATGCAAGATTATTGTGTATCAATCACATAAACATTCTTGAGAAGAATAGATACCAAATATATACATGTGAACATACATAGATATGCTTATTCTAGAAACACAAATAAGAAATTGGCTGATTAAAATCATATATATTATTGAAGTAATAGCAAGGTAATTACACCATAAAATTTCTATATCATTGACTTGAGGTAATGCATGCCTTATTTATACAACAAAATTTCAAACTTTGTAATAACTCTTCCTTAAGCATATAATAAACAACAATAAGGAAGTTGGTTGTGATAATAGGTATAGATGCACAAGGTCAAATTGATGATATTAAATGTGATATTAAATTAAATTAATCAACCATTCCAATTTACAAAGAATTAATAATTTTCAAACTAGACATCCAAATTTATTTTTTGAATACCAATTTAAACAATTATGAATCATGTGAATAACATGCATTAAAAAGAAAATAATAATAAATATCATTAAATACTCTTATCATATTATTACATTACATATGCATGAGTCAAAATTATATATATATATATTTAATATGTATATGGGGATTCTCCTTTACATTGAAATAGTATACATATATTCAAAAATATAAAGTAATCAAATCATATTAATGAGAAAATACAAAGATAAATTCAATTGATTACATGATGATGATTAATATATTGTTCCTTTTTTTATTGATTACATTATGATGATTAATATATATATATATATATATTTATTTTATTTATAGTATTCAAGTTTTATTGGTGATTCATTCAATCAGACAAAAAAAAAAAAAGTAATAGGAAGAGAATATATTGAAGATGGCGGCACTTTCATGAATAAATTGCAGTAGTTTCAATGATAGTCATGGTAATATCAATTTTACACACTGCGGCACAAAATCAATACACATTTGCATAACAATTGATGGAAAGCATTGCGAAAAAGAGATTTATCAGTTTAAAGGATACATAATCACATAATTGGAGACGGTAGCAAACATAAAATAAAAATATAATCATAGACTAATTCTAACCATCAATGAGTTGGCTCTGATACCACATGTAAGATTTATATTAAGGTCACGTTTGGTTCGTTGAATGTAATCAATATCGTAATTGTAATCGTAATGGAATGTAATGTAATGTAAACAGTATTACTATTACAGTGTTTGGTTTAGCCACTGTAATAAAAAAAGGAATCAGTATTACAGTGTTTGGTTTGACAACTGTAATGTAATGGAAAATACAGTAATATTACAATAATACCCTTAAAATTTATATTCAATTATTATTTTACTATTTATTTCTTAAATCAAATAAAATATATTCTTTAAAATTAAATAATTATTATATAAAATTTTAAAAAATAATTATATAAAAGTTTAATCTTGTTAATTAATAAATTAAAATTTATAATCATAATAAAACTAAAATTTAATAATATTATACAATATGGTTATTTATCAAATTCATAAACTCAAATATTATATGACAAATATAAAAAGTGTTCACAAACCTAAAAATACATATAAATATTAAAACTAAAATAGATTCATAAACCCAAATGCTTTATGACAAATATAAGAAGTATTCACTAACCTAAAAATACATATCAATATTAAAACCAAAATACATTCATAAACTCAAATATCATATGACAATTATAAGAAGAGTTCAATAACCTAAAAATACATATCAAGTTTAAATGTCAAAATACATAACAATAGCATCCTTAAGCAAAGATATGAAATACAAATCCATATATATATATTAGTTGCATTTTTTCATAATTATTTAGATACCACCTTCACGCCTAAGGAGACTTCTAATCCAACCATCCTTTTTCTCATCAGGTACACCGAAGAAGACATTCATCCTTGCAGGCTTGTCAACAAGTATAATAGTAGCAACATCAAGCTCTTCAAAGGAGAGCGATGTGGTTCTATGCAATTCGTTATATAACCTCATTTGTTTTTCTTCCTCTCCTTCTTTTGATATGGATCAACTTAAAATGTTTCCAACGTTTTTCATCTCATTAGCAAGCATGGATGCGGCCCTCTCAACAGATTGTCCATAGTCATTAGCTTCTCTAATTCTCTTCCTTTTTTTGGAGGAAGTATTAGAGTGCTCTTGATTGGTAGCATCTACGGACGTAAATATTGGATTAGTTTCATCTATTGCCTCTTAATCTCGTTCGTTATCAAGTTCTACCACAACATCATCTGCAATCTCTGCATTTTTTCTAATGGCCCTGTCTTTTCCAAATATAATAGACAAGTCCTCATAATATAGAAATGACCTATGTCTAAAATAAGCAGTTTCTTTGTAACTCTAAAAAAAAATTGAAACAAGTATTAGATTATTAAAAATATTAAAAATTAAATACATTATTATCTAGTTAGATTAATAACATTATTTTACCTCTAGATATGCGTTTCAAACTGGTGTCTCAGCAGTCACGAGTTTATTCACAGGATCCCATCCAATTCCACTACTATGTTGACCACATAGCATGTCATGAACCGTAGTAAATTGGCTCTTTAGTGTTCTCAGTCGAGACTCGATATGAGGTTTGGCCTTCATAGTACATCCTGACATTTTTTCAACAAGCAACCTCTTTACAGCATTTAAATACCCAGGTTTGAAACCTCCATCAGTCCTATACGAGCCTTGTGAATGTAATTCTAGCAGACATTCAACTAGTTTTTTATCCAATAAAGATGTCCAAAACCTTTTGTTTTGACCCGGTCCTCAATTTTTTGAGGTTCCGCTTTGTGAAGATGACATCCTAAATGAAAATGTCAGATTAAAACAAATACAACATCTAGGTAACAAGTACATCAAATTAAACAATACACCAAATATTACACAAAAATGCTAATACAAAAATTGAAGAAATCTTCTTTTACAAAACAATAATACAATTTCATTACATAAAAATAAATGCACAACATTACACAAATAATATTTCATCTCATGCTTAAATTAAGTATCTCATATGAATATCAGTTCTTGAAGAAATTTTCTTTTAATTTAAAAATAATGGTTAAATATCAATAACATTTCCAAGTTTCCATTAATAGCACATTAATCTCAAATTTAAAATAATATCAAATTTTGATTGAATACGATGGGATTGAATACAACTCGAACAAAATCTCAAATTTTACACAAATAATGAATTAATTTGCTATTCAATCCAAATTATCCTTGAAGAAGAACTCGTTCCTGCTTTATTCTTTTTTGCAGCAACAAAATAACCAGGGAGCGCACAAAAATACCAGGGAAAATAATGAATTAATTTGCTATTCAATAATACCAGGGAGCGCACAAAAATACCAGGGAAAATAATGAAAATCAATGATCTGTCTCAACAAAATAATACCATATTAACGCACAAATTAATAGCACAAATGCCAGGGAACGCACAAATGTGGAGTAAAATTAATAGCAGAAAAATTAATATCAACTGTGGAGAGTGAGTAATACCCGAACGGCGAGACAGAGCTAACGGCGAGGAACGGCGAACGCGAGGGAGAACGAACGGCCCACAACGCGAACGACAGGGAGATCGAACTCGAGCAGACTCTTCTTTGACGATGGTGCACGAAGGAGACGGAGAACCACAACCCACGACGGCGAAGGAGAACGACGGCCAACGACGGTGCACCCTTTCGGTTTCACGAACGGCTGAAATGGATGGAGGCAGCGTCAATGAGCAAGCAGCGTGAAATTAGGTTAGGGAATGTAAACAGCATTCATGATATTGGATTGTGTAATGAGAATTACTTAAAGAGATGTAATGGATTACATTACATTACATCTCTTTAAGGAAACCAAACAATGTAATGAGTTGAATTGATTACATTACATGTGTTATTACACCCAACCAAACAGAGACTAATTTCATTGATGTATTAGAATACAAATAAAATAAAAAAAATACCTGATGCAGCCATGAATATTCCTTGATCTGATTGAATCTAACACAAAGAACAAGTTATATGATAAAAGAAAATTAACATAGTTAGATCTTCCCCTTACCAGCTCTTACGAGAAACAGCTCTAATGGGGAGAGCCTCACGACAGTTTCTCTAGGGTTAGAGTGGAGGGGGACCTATCCAAATATTTATAGAGTGACATTAGGGTTTCACCCATCATAAAACCCTAATCCCTATTGGACTACACAAAGTCCATCACATTAGTAATTGGCTCAAGCCCACAAGGTGTGCCAAGCCCATATCAATTAAATGAGCCTCATATCAGTTAAACTATAATTCAACCTATTTTATAAACAAATAAAAGCTCAATTAATGTTAGCCCAATAATAAAATTCTAACAAGATCATCTCCTTCACGTTTACAAAAGTTTAAAGAATGTACGTTTATTTGGATGTGAGTATAAGGTGAAATTCCACATTTCTTATGTTAGAAGCTGTCGTGGAGTTCAAAAAGACATTTGATCGAATGCAGATTTTTGAAGGAGATTTATGAACTACTGCCTTGGCAGTGAAGAAGATAATAACCATGGTCCACCAAATGATTATGATTGGAAACAAGTTGAAGCCTTCGTGCAATTCTTAAGAACCTTATATAAGGCAACTTTAAGATTTAGTGCTTCATTGCATGTCACTTCTAATAAGTAGTTCATGAGTTGAATTATATACAAGTAGAATTGCGTGAATTAGTAACCTCAAAAGATTCTTATTTGAAAAATATGCCTATTAGCACGAAGACAAAATTCGACAAGTGTTATAGAGACATTCATACCTTATAGGAAAAAATATTTTAGAAGATAAATATATAAATCACCAGAAAAATTATTGTCCATCAGGAAAAAAAAATACAAATGTTGGATTTGCAATGAACAATAGCATTATACTAATGAATGTCCTAAATTTTTTTAAAAAATTTCTACAAAAAACAAAAATTTTAGAAGAAACTTTCAAAATGAAATTAGAACCAATAAAAGAATCAAATATAAATGATATTTATAGTATTTATTTATTAGAATAAATTATAGAAGAAATTATTGACTCAGAATATGATTAATCTTCATCAGATGATGAATGATTTGTATAGTATTACAAATCTATTAACTATGACTAAAATTTAAGGGATACACAAGTTATCATTTTACATGCATATATAGACACAAGAGCAAGTATGTGTATTGTTAGTAAATATATATTCTTAGAATAACTTTGAAAATACTCATAAAAAGAATTAGTAGTAAGAATAACAAATAATACTATAATAAACTTTAACAAAGTCTTAAAAAATACAGATGCATTAATAGAGGAGAAATATTTCATCTCTCTACAATATATCAACAAAAAACTAGAGTTAATATTTTACTAGGAAATAATTTCCAAACTTGTACTAATTATTTATCCAGTATCTAGATAAAATAAGTCTAACAACTCTAGATGGTAAAATTATCTATGTATCAAAAATTAAGAAAGGATTAACAGTTTCATCACTAACTTTTACGTTACAACATAAAAATCAAAAACATGGTAATAATATAAAAAAACTATATTTAAAAAATATTTCTTTAGACATAGAAGTTGACCAAAATTCATTTTTAAATGGAATACAATAAGATAAAGTTTTAACATAAATAAGAAAATTATTAAAAATAATATGTTCAGAAAAACCATTAAATCTAAATATTAATAAGTTTGATGAAATAGAAAATTTAAAATTAAAAAATCCGATCATTAAGATAAAACAAATGATTTATACGCTAGACGATTAAGAAGAATTTGAAAAATAAATTCAAGAATTTTTATAATTAAAAGTAATCATTCATAATAATTTACCATAATCTAGCCCAACATTCTTAAAAAAAAAAAAGTTGAGAAAAGAAGAGGAAAAAAGAAAATAATAATAAATTTCAAAGCTTTAAATAAAGAAATTATTGATTATGGTTATTTTATTGCAAAAAAATAAAAATTATTATCACTTCTTAAAGAAAGGAAGTTTTTTTTTTTTTTTTTTTTTTCAAGTTTTGATCGTAAAAATGAATTTTGACAAATAAAACTTTACAATAAATTACAAAAAATAATATTTAGTTGTCCATATGAACAATTTTAGTCTTCAGTTATTCCATTTGGACCAAAACAAGCATAAATTTTTTTACAAAGATATATGAATAATATTTTTAAAAAATATCACAATATTTGTTGTGTATACATATGTGATATCTTAGTATTTAGTAATGAATTACCTAAATATTATTTAAACATTATTTATATTTTACAATAATGCATAAAATAAAAAATAGTCCTATAAAAAAAAGGCAGTAATTGCTCAATATATATATATATATATATGATTAGAAATGAAAGATGAAAAATATTATCTAGAACCTCATCTTTTAAATAACATACAAAGTTTTCTTAGTACAATTAAATATAAGAATTAATTATAAAAATTTTTAGGATACCTTTCATATGTAGAGGCCTATATATCGAAATTAGCATAAATGAAAAAATAATTATAAACAAAACTTAAAAGAATTATGTTTGTAATAAACTGATTAGGACACTAAATATATGGATAAAGTGAAAGAACATGTAAAAGTTTACCAACTTTATACCATTCATGACCATATTATAAAATGATAATAGAAACAGATGATTCATATGAATATTAAGGAGTACTGTTAAAAGTAAAAGTCGATAATAAAGATGATTATCTTTATAGATTTACTGCATGATCTTTTCAAGACCCTGAATTAAATTATCACAATAATTATAAAGAATATTTAGCTGTTAAAAAAACTATTAAAAATTTACAATATATGTTATAAGTTTGAAATTTATTTTTAAAACTGACAATAAATTTTTTTGACATTTTCTAAAAACTAATATTGTAAGTGACTATAAGTAAGGAAGACTTATTAGATGTCAACAATGATTTAATCATTATACATTTGATGTAAAACATTTACCATGAACTAAAAATAGTTTATTAGATGTTTTGACCAGAGAATTAACACCTCTAACTATATTTTAATTACATGAATAAATCATCTTAATATAGAAATCAAGATTAAAGAAAAGAAAATCCTAAATAGAGAAAATGAAATCAAAATCTTCAAAAAAATAGTTTAAGATATTATACCTTACGAAGTCTTTAGATAATAAATGTACGTTGGTTGACTTAGATAAACAATAAATCTCTAAATAAGTTAAAAGCTCTCATTGTAAATAAGTTGAATCTTTAGAAAAAATTGAAAAGAAAAAAAAATTTTCAAAAACAAGTAATGAGAAAACTAGTATTAACAACTCATAAAAGAAAAAAAAAAAAAAAAAAAGAAGATTAATTGGGCAGATGAAGCTGAGAAGGAAGATTTAAAAAAGATCAATGTTTTATACAATAGACCAAAACTAAAAATCTATACCAACTGGCTGGAGGTAAGTAGAGCAATATTAAGATTTAGTGAAATCATTTACAGTGCTTTCATCAACAAAATAAAAGCAAATAAAGTTATGCTAATTAAAAAGTTTAAAAGCTGCTATCACCGACAGAAGTGATAAGGAATTACTCTCTGATAGTAACACAATCTATTGAAGGAACCAACAAATTAAAAAACCTTGAAAAAAATTCTCAAATCAATCATCTTAAAAAAAGCAACAAGTAATTCTTCAAAAGAAGAAAGAGAAAAGTATAGGAACTTGACAAAACAGTAATGGTTGAGTTTATATAATTTACCCAGAAAAACTATTGAGGAATATTTTGATGATATAAAGTTCTATACTATAAAAAAAGACTTTCCACCGTATAACAAATTTAACATTTTAGAAGGAGCTGATTTAGTATTTATCTATAGTGCATTTTATGGTGGATTAATAGAAGATTTATATCCATGCAAATTAAACTATTTTCCTGAGAACTTCAAGAAATTTATCAAAAATTTTAAATTTTTTTTTAGAACTATAGATAAACCTATTTATTTATGATGCTTTAGCTTAATAATGATTAGAAGTAGGAAACACCAATAAACCCCTATCATTTTATTAAGCTTAGATTAGCTAATACTAAATAAGAAGTTTTTCGTTCAAAAGCCTTACCAGAAAAGAAATTTAATCCCAAAGAATTATGCATTAGCCAAATTTATCATGAAATAAAGAGCACTACTAACTCTTCCAAAATTGAAGTTAATTATTGTACTAATAAAATCATTATTACTTCACAGGATAATATGGTTATAATTAAGGAAGATAGTGAAAAAGTAATCATATATAAAACCAACTTCAATTATAATGAGCATTGAAACCAATAAGATATTTTATCATTATTCTAAAAAGAAATATGAGGACCATAAATGAATTTATTGCATTAAAAATAAGGAAGCATACGTTTACTCAGAGTCATTATAAAGCTTAGTGTCGACAAATAAGAAAAAATTGATGTAAGAACCACTACGATAGTTGGCACTGGAGGCCTCAATAATGTAGACATTTTAACTGCCAAAAAGGAAAGTTATGTGCAATAATAATATCCCACCTATGTAAACAGAGAATTCTTGTGTCTTTAAAAGGGAACTCTCTTCTGTTAGAAAAATATACGAAATCACTATAACTTTTATCTACTATCTATTTTCTGTTTGTATCATTAGAATGGGTAAAAATTATAAATCCTTTCAAGGTTACTAATTTTCTATATTGTAAATTGTTTGATTTATGAATAAAAGTTTATTTTAAAATTCCAAATCATAAATTTAGTCCTAGAAAGTTAAGTACGAATCTTGTCAAATATGAGTAAGGACAAGAGATCTATAAGTTTAGATTTGGAGTGAGGTTTAGTTATTGGGATTAAGAAGGATATAGTTAAGAAGCGAAAGTTCACGTTAGACCCATATTAAAAAACATGTTAGTTTATAATTAGAAACTAGTATTCAATTTTTGTATTCCATGTAAGTATTAATTAGTAATTTAGCAAGATACCTTTAGATTACGGTAAAATACTATTTAAAGGGAATTTAATATTCACAATAATGTTTATAAAGTAGATTGTTTTTAATTAAAGGTTATTAAAGTCTTATTTTATATTTAGCTTATTTAGTCTGTAGTTTCTTTTATTTACATGATACTCTCATTTTTTTATAAAATTGATAATATTATTAGATGATGTTGGAGGGATCATATCATCTATTTGCCATGCCACGATAGATTAAACCTTGCAAATATTTGAAACTTTAAAAAAGTTTTTCTATGAATCCTAGTGCTTTTATGTCAATAAACATGTTTGTGTTTACATTATTTTTCTTCACGTCCCTTGTACCAATTAGTAAGTTTGATTGAAATTTGATTTTTTTCCCCCATAAATCGACTAAAATTTAGCATTTTTCAAATATACTATAACAAAACTGGGTCATAAAATTACGCAATAACCAACCTAATTGGCAACAGATCATTCCTAAGGGTTTTTGTCTAAAATGGGCAAATCCCATAGTTTAGTTTAAAAAAGGGCGAAGTTGTGTTAAACTTTAAAAATGGGCTTTTTTTAACTGCCCACCTGATATTGGTTTTTTAGCCAGTATTTTTTTTAAAAAAAAGGAAGAAGAGTGCTTTAAAAAATTTGAAAGAAATCGAATAGTTCCCATATTTTAACAAAACACTCTCCACTTTCCCACTAACTTGAGGAAGATGACGCACAGTACCTTGAGGAAGACGACGCATGAAACACTCTACACAAAACTTCTCCATTTTTGAGCTCTGCAATTTTTGGTAAGTTTTTTAAATGAATGTCTTCTCCATCCCTTCGTTTCGTTTAGTATTGGGTTTTGGTGATGGTTGGAGTTGAGGGTATGTTCCATGTTGAAACTAAACGAAAACCCCTTCTTTTTTTATGGATTTTTGTGAAATGTTGGTATATCTGTATTCGATTTTTGTAAAATGTTATTTTTTTATATTGGGCTTTTGTAATTATGGATAATCTGATTTTTGGTATATTGTTTGTTATTCATGAATATCAATATGAGCATTAAACAAAAGAATTTTTTGGATTACGCTACCATGTTAGGTATATCTGGGGTATATCTTTGGTATATCTCGGTATATCTAGATATATCTCGGTATATCTTTGGTATATCGGGGTATATCTGGATATATCTCTGTATATCTTGGTATATCGGGGTATATTTGGTATATCTCAGTATATCTGAATATATCTCGGTATATGTGGGTATATCTTGGTATATCGGGATATATTTGGTATATTTGAGGTTTATCTTTGGTATATTTATGGTATATCTCGGTATATCCGGATATATCTTAGTATATCTTGGTATATGAGGGTATATCTTTGGTATATCTATGACATATCTTGGTATATCTGGATATATCTCGGTATATGTGGGTATATCTCGATATATCGGGATATATCTAATATATCTCGATATAACTTGGTATATCTTTAGTAAATTTGTGGTATATCTGAGTATATTTCAATATATCTGGGTATATCTTGGTATACTTCAATATATCTTGCTTATATCTTGTTATATTTCAGTCTATTTTTGTTAGTTTCCCTCATATGAAGCTAAAATTGAAGTAAATTTATGTTGCTTTACTTTGATTGATTTTTTTGCAGTATATATTGACTTGTATTGATGTTATTTTGAACAAATTGTTCACAAGTATTAATTATTTTTGTTTTCTTACATAGGTATATGCAGGATATGGCAGACAAATCAACCTTTAGTCTTCAGTCTCCCCCTCTAAATATTATGTTGGTAAAATAACCAACATATCACGTATTCAAAATTTTAGCACATTGAAGACGACCCTAGAAGGATTTGGATTACTTGAGAGGTTTAAAGAGCTCTGCTTTGGTTTCATCACAAGAATGAACCATATAGAGTTCACAGCGGGATTGTTGCATCACATCTTATTGATGCAAGACAAAGATCAATCGGGAAAAGAGCTGCAAATAATTGTGAATGGCACACCCTACATATTTGGATATGAAGAATTTAGTTTACTTACTAGTTTGATGTTTACCGGTGAGGAAGAATGTCCACCTCGAACTGTTCGGTTGCGAAAAACATACTTCAAGACAGACGGGTAATAAAGAAAGGCGAGTTGGAGAAGGTATTCGTAAACCTTCCTACGTCTACCGAGCTTGACGATGTTTTGAGGTTGGCCCTCATTTATACTTTGGAAATAATTCTTTTGGCCGATCATAATCTAAAGGCTATTAATGATGAATACTTGGAGGTGGTTGAAGACTTCCACAAATTTAATATCTACCCATGGGATAAGATAGTTTATGACTTCACTATAAGAAGATTAAAAAGTGTTATTATGCATAAGGTTGACAGAAAACCTAAAGGTCACATCGAGGGTTATGTTGGCCATGTTGGGGGGGTCGAGTCTGAAGAAGGACAAAAACACGCGAATACTTACAGTGTCTACGATTTTTGTTTGGCACTGTAAGTTTGGGCCTATAAGTCCGTACAAATGGGTGTATTTGATTTATCCACCAATATATTCCCTGATGAAATGCCTAGGATACTACTTTGGGAGAACCTAAGAAAGGAACAAAATTTGAAGTTCTTGGACTTGAACTAGAAAATCTTCCAACGTTCGGATGTAAGTTTGTTGCATTTATATGTTATTTTAATTATTTTGGTATATCTAAATGTACTTAACTAATTTTAAATATTTTGTGGGATATTATACAATTTTATATGCTGAAGTAGAGGTGTCAAAAAGGACGGGCCGACTCGGCCCGACATAGCCCGACCTGTCAAATTAGCGTGCTGTACCGGCCCTTGGCCCGTTAATTAGTGTGCGTGCCAGCCTTTGGCCCTTATATGGGCCGTGCCATGCCTCAGTTCTTGGCTTGTGGGCCTTAACGTGTCGTGCCATGCCCGGCCCGTTGGGCTGTTCTTAACGGGCCGGCACGGCCCGTGACCCCTTTATTTCATTTTTATTATACATTTATTTAATTATTTAGTTAAAAATTATTAATAATGCTTTAAAAAATTAAAAGTGAGAGTCGAACTCTTAACCTCTCATTTTATAGATTGTTAGAAATTCATTAGATTATGTCTAATTTTATTTAAATGTAAAAAAAATTATTTATTTATTGGTACTTTTTTAAAATTAATTTTTAAAATAATAAAGTTTTGCGTGTCGTGCCGTGCCGTGCCGGCCCAGCCCGTTAAGGGCCGAGGTCCATGGGCCGTACCATGCTACTCATTTTGGCTAATAGGCCGTGCCGTGCCATGCTGAATTTTTGGTAGGCCTTGTCGTGCCGGCCCGGTGGGCAAACGGGCCAAATGTTTAACAGGTCGTGCCGGCCCGTTTGACACCCTTATGTTGAAGAGACTCACTCCTAATAAAAAGGAGAGACAGAGTCCTTACTACATTTCGGCATAAACATGTGTGAGTGAAGTACGTATGGGTGTGCCGAATGTGCCCAACGTCGGTGGAATTGATAAAGAATTGCCTTCAGAAGGCGATGAACAGCATTATCCATCTGGTCACATGAATGATATCAGTGTCCCTAACCTGGAAGTCTAAAAGGATCAAGGTTCAGCTCCTTCATCAAGTTCCATTATGGAGGTAATATACTATGGCACGTAAAATTCTGCCATTCAAATGTACTTGATTTTTTATATCTAACGTATATATTTTTATCATATTTCAGATATTGCAAGAGCTGAGGGATTTGAAAAATGAGGTGATAACAATAAAGGAAAATCAAATGTGGATTAAGGATGCTTTGAAGAAGTTGTTAAGATCACAAAAAATACCTTCAATAGGGGACCAATCAAAGAAACCTTCAGTGAATGCGTCCAGGGTCAAAAGTGTCCCATGTTTTGACCGACGTAAGATTCAAGATGAACAAATATCTGGGGACAAAAAAGTTGTGATGCCCATGGATGAAGAGCCAGTTATGGCAAGTTATGTAGGCAAAGAAATAATTGTGTTTTCAGAACAATTTGATGAGGAAACTACCGTGCCTAATATAAATAAGAACGAAACATTCGTGGGTGTCAGCGAAGAATGTCCCACTGAGGTTAACCTTGACAAACAGCCAGTTGATGTCTTCCATGTAGAAGAAAACTTGAAAAATGTGCAGTTGTCTACTCTGGAAGAGATTTTGGAGGCTGCCCCACTCTAAGTGGTCCATCGTTAATGCGATTAGGATCGCTAGCATCCAAGGGCGTAAGATCAACTTAAAGGTCCGCTCCATTTTGGTACCACGTACAGTCGAAGGAAGCGAAAGCTTGGTCCCTCCCTCAAGTCTCCATATGTTCATCCAAAGAAGAAATCTGGTATATTAATTGGGTCTGAACAATCGGATGAAGGACATGTGCCAACCCTTTATGACCCGATGAGAAGGTTCGATGAAGATAGATATAGATTCTTCTTGGAGTGACTATATCTTAATTTCTCAAACAACCAGTACGTATGTCCTATTATATATAGTTACATTTTATTCATATATGTTTATTTATTAATAGGGTTATTCATTAAATTGTTATTGCTTACATTTTAGGGAAAACATTAATGTTGGTTGCCCAAGTAAGGGTATGGCTAATTCTTCATGGTTTTATTGTATATTCAAACCCCAATCATCCTTACTTAACAAGGTAACTGTTTTTGATATTTACCATTGCTTGCATACAAATGATGTGAACTTTGGTGTATACTTTGTTATTAATTATTTCATATTGTTACAAACTAACTACTAAATCGTGTATGTTGGTACCTACTTCATCTCAACTAAAATTATGCAGCACATAGATTGTCGACTATGGTTGTTGAGAAAGAAAGAGAAAATTCACCCGCAGTTGTTCCCTAAGAATAATTGGACAACAATAGACTCAACGTTCTTGGTAAGAACCAATATTATTACGAATGATCAAGATGATTACCTGGTTGGACAGTATGTTGTATGTCATATTTGTTATGTATATGTAACTATTTGTATTATTTATTATGAAAATGTAGGCTTACGTGGAGTCAAGTGCAAGTGATTGGAAGAAACTTAAAAAGAACGAGCAAATCCAATTTTGGAATGTAAACAAGAAGTGGTTGGATTATGTTACAGGTTAAACATAATAACATTACTTCCGCATCTCTCATATATTAATAACATATTTATAATCATATAAATTTTAAATCTTTTGAAACAGATGTACGTCCTGAACATGGTAAACCATGGAATTGTGTGCACAACATTTATGGAATTTTATTGGAAAAGTGCCATTGGAATTCTTTCAGAATTGACATTAGACAACAACAGATTGATGTCTACGATTCACTTCCGAAACACATAAGGGATGAAACTCTTAAGAAAAGGTTTCATAACTTATGCGTAATGATCCCAAGCTTAATTAAAGCTTGGGATTATTTCAATATAAAATCAAAGATCGCTGGCCCATTTATTGTAATGCGATACCTGTTCTACAACAAGTTGAAGTGTAAGTCTATTTAATTCTTGTAGTAACACCTTCTAATTCATCATTCATATAACTGGGTTATGATAAATTTGTAATTATTTTAATATGTTTTGTATTACATGTATTACACAGGGGAGACTGTGGCATTTACGCTCTTAAGTTCATCGAGTACATAGTACATGATAAAGCCCTCATTGACATAAAAAATGAGGCAGTTAGTTTTTTTAGGAAGAAACTTTATTACGAACTATTCTTTGTCGACGATGATTACATTATTGTATAGGTGTAGTGGCATGAGTTTTTGAATTTTTTAATACACTTCCCAAACTGTGATTTGTTTTGTTGTTTGTATTGTAAAACTTATGTTCAGTATTTTTGGTTAAGCCCAAATTCAAATAAACTGTTAAAGATAGAAGTGTTAATTTAAAGGTTTAATTTGATTGGATTATGTGTTTTATCTGTCATTTTTTTGCTGTAAGTATGCATGGTATATCTGGGTATATATCTGATGGTATATCTGGGTTCATTTTCGATATATCTAGTATATCTGGGTTATTTGGAGTATATCTGGTATATTTGGGTTAATTTTCAGTATATTTGGGTTAATTTGGGGTATAATTGGGTTAATTTTCGGTCTATTTGGTATATCTGGGTTAATTTTCGTTATATCTAGTATATCTAGGGTATATCTGATATATCTTAGGTATATTGTCATAACTGGTATAACTCGAGTATATCTGAGCATATCACTTATAAATTGATTTAGGTCATCTTTGTATCGTTTCAACTTTTCAAGCTTCCCCGTATTGATTTATCCATACTGACAACCGTAAACTCGATATACATATATACATTGTACTACCCACTTTGTGATGTTTAATGAACTCGATGTAATACTTCCCCACGTGAGCATTTGAATTGAACTTTTTATGTCTTGCTTAAATTCAAATGAAATAAAAAAATATTAAATATTGTCGCATAAAGTTCCAACATAAAAAAAAAAACCCCAAAAATTGAAAGAAAAATAAAATTAAACTAAATAAAATAAATTACAAAAATAAAAATAAAAATTAAAGAAAAGAGAAAATACAATGCGGGAGGCTTAGTTCTCCACATCATCATTTTGCTCGTTGTCATTCTGGGGTTGGTTTGCCGATGGTCGGTAGACGAAGTCGTGGCTCGAATACTGCAGGATTGGGCCGAATTGGGTGAGGTCTACTCCACTTTGTGTCAACTGAAAGCTCATCATTCAGTGGAGTAGAACTTGGTATTCATGTGAATACTTCAATTGGTCGCTCAACCAAGCTTGTTGTTGAGTCTGGTAATCTTGTATTTTATTTACCCTCGCTTCCAAGTTCACCAATCTGTCTTTGGTGGTAACGTTACTGGAAGAGGTCCATTCACCCTTCCTACTACCTTGTCCCGCTTTGGTGCCACTAGTTAGGTGTTGCATGTATGCGAAGGTCAATGTTTCACCCGGTTGTAGTAGTACCTCACCCTTGTCATATTGGACTCCCTGTTTGACACACAGGGCGGTGATCAATGGGGGGAAGAAGTAGCTTACGTTGTGATGCTTAGCTAAGTACACAACCCATTGTTAGATAACCATCTCAACGTCAATTGTTTGCTCGGTCTCTATGGCATACTGCAAGATTGCCCGCTCCCTATCAACAGTACTATAATGTCGGGTTGACATTAATCTAGAACATACAAAATACTGTCAGATACGGGAGTGGGTTCTAAGGTGCTTAGCTTGAAAGATATTGATCATGTCTCCCTTATATTCCCATTCCGCATAACCATCGGTGAAGGTATTTATAATCTCATCGTAATCCACCTATTTTAGATAGGTTTCATACCCGCTGTCCTGAATATCCCTCAACCCTTAATATGCATTTATAACCGTCCTATTAAAAAGGACCTCAACACCCCTTACCCATACCATTCCGTACCGAGCTTCTGGGACATTCGTATAGAATTTTCGGATCAATGAACTCACACCCGCTTCTAGGGCGTATACAAATTTTCTCCACCCTAATGCCTCAATCTTATATGAAATTCCCATTACTTTGACTTGTCTAAAGTCTAACCCCCTTTCATTAACGAAACATTTATTCCTTTTAGCGGCACCTTCGTACCGCTCTTGTGCCTCCCGACTAACAAAACGACAGGCATTAAAATTTTGTTCCTCAACAACTTTACCTTTTTCTTTTGAACGACTACTTTCACCAGTCTTTCTTTTAGGAGTTATTAATTTATTCAAAAATTTCACAATAATATTCCAGAAAATTCAAAAAAATCCCAAAAATTTTCCTTCTTATCCAAATAAATTAACTTAAATCCAAAAAGTCTAGTATACAATTGGCAGATTCCAAAAAATAATTACCAAATGAAGCACATACATTGTGAAGAATGTTACCTCTTTGGAGTTCGATTCAAACCTTGAAGAGAAAGCCCCGAATTGTTTGAACCCCAAGTTTTTTAAAAGAAGATGAAGAGGTTCTTGATTTTTTGGAACAAATCTGTAAAAATTGATAGAGGATTGCTTGATAGCAATGTTATTTGTAGAAAAATATGAAGTAAAGTTTAGATTTTGGAGAAAAATTGAGAAGAAATTGGAGAGAAAGTGAGGAAAAATGTGAGAAATTTTTTGAATTGTGTTGGGGCATAGATAAAATTTTTCATTTTATGTGTGAAACTGATTAATCCTCGCTGCGGCATGAATTTTTTCTCACCGCGGTGTGTATAAAATGATGAAAATATTGTCGTAAAATAGAACCATACTCGCCGTGGCACAAATTGATCCTCGCCGCGGGGCACATAAAATTTGCCAAAAATGGTCCCAAAAATAAAACCATTGTCACCGCAGCAAAAATATTCCTTGCCACGGCAAATTTTTTTTTTGTAAAAATCCATTCTGAAACAGAAACTTTGTCGCCACGGCAAAATGTTTTCCCTACCGCAGCACGCACAAAATATTTTCATTTTTTTCTCTGGTTTATATTGGAGTATATCTGGTATATCTTAGGTATATATGTTATATATCTAGGTATATTTGGGGTATATCTGGGTATATATCTAGTATATCTGAGGTATATCTTTGGTATATCTGGGGTATATATTTGATATATTTAGGTATATCTGAGTATATATCTGGGGTATATCTTAGGTATATTTGGGTATATATCTGTTACATAACGGTATATTTTTGGTATATCTGTGGTATATTTCGATATGTCTGGGATATATCTCAGTATATCTTGGTATATCTCAATATATCTTAAAAATATTACTGAAATGTACCAATAAAATACTAAAATAGACCGAATAGTACAAGTAATAAAACTTGTTGAACTGTATATTATTTCAAAAATATGAATAATATCTTGCAATTATGTATATTTTACAAAAAATACATGATGATACACATGACTGGTTAAGTATAGTTGATTTTCTTGATATTCATTCAATTAATACAAATTTATTATAGATATAATATAACACTTGAATTGATAATAAATTACGCAATGAACAAAAATGTTTATGAGTGAGAAGATATGGAAGGTTTTATTATCATCTTACGGAATACATTACAAGTCCTCATGTTATGACCACTATTTCCACACCTACTGCATAATATGATCTTTTTTATTACTTCTCCACATGAACATATGCATCGCTTTTGTGGCCTGCCACATTTTTTCTTCATGTTGGGAGGATGATTAACTAGATCTATGATCTCTGGTGGAATGTCCCACTCACCATTATCAGTTGTCAGAAATATGGACTTTACAAATGCGATAATATAATAATTTACTGTGTATAATTGGTCAACAAATGAATGGACATCAACATCTTGAAAATGGGCGGCTGCAATGGCATGACAACATGAGATTTTGTGAACATAAACTCTCTGCAACTACAACTTCTGTTCAGTAGATTGACATCGTCACTAGTGTCACCATGTACAACCTAATTTCATATAATTGAACTTGTTATATTATGTATAATTGATGATAAAATATATTACACATTAGACAACAAATTTAAATAGATAAACATTTAAGAACAATAAATTGTTGTATGAATCCCATACTTGAAAAATGTGTGCATTAATTTTGAAAATCCTGTACCTTAAGGACTTATTATGATTTGCACACATAATTGATTCAACCTCTTCTGTAAGTTGGTGAGTTCCCCATCTCATCCCAACCTCTCTACGTTCCACAAACCAATGCTGTATTTTACTACGGTAGTACTCAGCAAGCATGGTTATGGGTAACTCACGAGCAAATTTCATGACATTATTAAATGATTCTGAACCATTTGTGGTCATTATACCGTATCTCATTCTTGGAAAATAATATCTTGACCACTTCTCAATTCCTGCTTCCAATAAGTACTTTTCTATCTCAGGATTGATCTGTCGCAAATTTCCCATGTACTTGTCAAATTCACGCTTTATATATGCCCTTGAGCAACATTTGAACAAAGGTGTAATATCAGGATTCTTAAATTTGTGGTTTAAATTCATCTCCATGTGAATGCATAATAACCATACAAAGCATTGGAGAATGCTTTCGGAACAGCTTGAATAATACTTTGGTGTCTATTTGAAACAATAACAAAGTTGTCAATGTACCCAACTATGTGATAGTTTTAACAAAAACCATTCCCAAGCTTCATTATTCTCAGAATCTCCAACCCCAATGGCCAATGGATATATGTTGTTATTTCCATCAGAAGCATTTGCTACGAATAATGTCCCAGCATACCTACCTGATAGGAATGCACCATCAATTGTAATTACATGTCTTATACAAGATAATAATCCTCTAATACATGGACCTAGTGCCATGAAGGAATACTTAAATCTTCTGAACTGGTCAACTTCAATATGTGTGACGCTACCGAGATTTCTTTCCTTCAAAATGTGACAGTAGGAAGGAAACTTCAGGAAAGATTCTTCTTCACTGCCACGTAGCAACCTCAAAGCCTTCTCTTTAGACCTGTATGGTGTGATGTAACCAATCTCAATCCCAAACTCATTCTGATAATCATCAATAATATCTTTGGGCTTATAAATTCTTCTAGGTCGCACCAACTTCATTTTTATGGCATTTCCTATCACTCTTGAGGTTGCAGTCCTATACTTTCTCATGTAATGGTTAGGATCACAAGTATGTGTTGATTCAAACTATTTTACCCTGAACCTATCTGAACCAGTGAACCGATTACATATAATCATCCAAGTACAACTAGATTGAATGCAACGTATCACGACACGGTCTTTCTTAATTGTCAGTGTCCTCGTCTCAAATCTGTTTCTTATGGCATAAAACCCGACATGTGTGGTGAAATCTATCTTACTGTCAAACACTTAATCAACTTTCAAATCATGCTCAACATGTGCCACAGACGAGGAAATGTCACCAGTTGAAATAATCTCTGTGGGTGTACTTGATGGACCAAAACGTAATTCATATTGCCCCCAACTATAGTTTGTCCTTCAGATTGAGATAAACCATTTAACGATTGATCTCTTACAATCAGCCTTTCTGGTTCAACTTGTGTCCTTTCATTATCATTTGCATGTAAAGCTCCCATTGAGGTCATGTCATTATCAACATTTTCGTTGACAGGACCACCTTTTAATTCATACTCTCTAATCATATCAAGATGAACATCATCACCCATCTACAGTATATCTGAATAGTAATCTACATCATCACGAATACTATCAAGTATATTATCGCAATTTCTATTGGAATTTTGAGATCATTCGTGCCGATGAGTATCGCTCAAGTAATTTACATGACGCCCTCTAGTATTAAGAAGTTGTTCATGGCAGATAGAATGACTTGTACCTACTAATCTTATCTCATTTTTTGTTACATATAGAACAACCTTCTTTTGTTTATCTTTAACATGAAGGTCAAAAAACTAATCCAAAGCTTCATCATCACCAATTAAAACAATAGGTAATATCAAATCATTCTTATAGAAGTATCTCACTGAAAGTTCATACTTTAACTTATTGATTTTTAACTTCATAAACAACTTTTCTTTAAGTTCATT
This sequence comes from Elaeagnus macrophylla, assembly GCA_029378325.1. Lineage (NCBI taxonomy): Eukaryota > Viridiplantae > Streptophyta > Magnoliopsida > Rosales > Elaeagnaceae > Elaeagnus > Elaeagnus macrophylla. The sequence continues at coordinate 9,535,877 of CM055649.1, read as the reverse complement.
ATACTTAAATCTCTTTTTTATTTTCATCGCCGAACCTTCACCTCCTCGATATACTTCTTTATCATCTTTTAATGACCACTTACAATTATGAATTATTAGAATACTAAGATAATCCATTTTGTAAAATGTTTTAAAATAATTAGGCAATATTAATTAAAAATACCTAAAATTTAATTGATATATGAAATAATATACAAAATATTGAATAACTATATCAGCATATAACATATATACTAAATTAAATGCTGAATAGATGAAAATATATCAAGATATACCGAGATATACCAAGATATATCGAGAGATACCACAGATATACCTAGATATACCAAGATATACCACAGATATACGAAGATATATCCCAACTATACCGAGATATACCAAGATATACTGAGATATACCCCATATATACCTAGATATACCGAGATATACCTCAGATATACCGAAATATATCCAGATATACCACAAATATACTAAGATATACCGCAGATATACCTCAGATATACCAAGACAAACATATAACAAACATATACCAAATTAAACACCGAAAATAGCATAGTTCATTACACGCGAACACTGGTACAGTTCGATTAAAAATAATTTATTCAACCAAAATTTTGTTTAAATAACATCCAAATCAATTTCTTACAAAAAAATTACTCAAATGGTTGGCAATTTTTCAAAAATAAATTTGCCCAAAACCAAAAAGTGCGAAATTTCTTAGTACAAATCTTGATATAAATTTCACCATTTATATGCTAATAAAAAGTGCGAACTTTTTATCCAACCAAAATATTTAATATCACTAACCTCAAATTTAAAAATTTTGCGTGATAAGATGTAAAAATGAAGAGAAAATCAGACAAGAAAAAAGAGGGCGTAGAAAAGAAGAGAAAAAAATAAATAAATAAATTTTGGTAAAAAATAAGAGAACCGATAACTAGGAGAGTCAATTAAAATTTACTTATTTTTAAAATTTAACGCAAATGAGCGTTTTTTTAATCTAAACCATAGATTTGTCTATTTCAACAAAAACCCCATTCCTAACTCACACCCAAAAAATGGCCCCAAGAAAGAGAAGAAAGAAGAGAGAGAGTCCTTTTTGATTTTTATATAGCTTTGTGAACGAAACCTAGAAGAGGAAATAGCATAAATTATGGCTAAACAAAACAATGCTTTGATGGGGATGCAAAAGAAAAGATGGGCTTTGATGGTTTTGGCTTTGTTTTCGCTTTCCACAGCGATGGTTTTCTTTATGAGAACAGCTTTTGATTCATGTAGCTCCAGGTCGAGCAATGATTTTGAAGGACGAGATAGAGAAGAAGCCCAAGTTCATTCCGCTGCTCAATTCCACAGTTCACAACCGAATCCTCTGGAATTCATGAATTCTAAGCTTGTTCTTTTGGTTTCACACGAGTTATCTCTCTCTGGTACTTATTTTAATCTCATTTTTCTTTGCTTTTGTTTTCTTTTCGTGTTCATCCTAGAAAGGAATAAGAAAAGTAGATAAAAGTAAGGGAAATTGAAAGTGCTTATGTTTGGAACTTCTCTTTCTTCTAACTTCTTTATTGGTTTCTTGAATTTTCTTTTTTGAAAAAAAGGAGGGCCTTTGCTGTTAATGGAGTTGGCATTTCTGTTAAGAGGAGTTGGTTCGGAGGTTGTTTGGATTACTTATCAGAAACCGGTGGGGCCTGATGAGGTGATCTACAGTTTGGAGCATAAGATGATGGACAGAGGAGTTCAGGTTATTTTCCTCTTCAAAATTTTCTTGTTTTTCTTTCAAACGAACATCATTGTATGATGTAGTGATTCGTGCATTTACTTACTCTTTGAGATTGCTTGAATATTTACGAAATTAATTTTGGGAATGCTCATTTGATCCAATTTTGATAGGATCAAACTCCTTCGTCTTCCTGATTTTGCTGAAGATAATTTTCTTTCATTACCAGATGAGTTGTAGTGCTGTAAATAAAATTTTCCTCTTTTTTTATTTTTGTCTTTCTTCTTTCTCCCCTTCTCATAATTGGCATACGTCACTGATGCATATCCTGGAGAGGAATTTTCCTACTAGATATGCTTTGGCTCTGTCATCTAAAGACACGGGGTTTTCATGCTTTTAACACTTCCTGGAAAAAAGTTCTTGAATGATACTATGTTACTTGTACTCTTCAATTTCATGGAGTATCTTGTCCAAGTGACATGACATGGTCATGGTGTGGGTAGTACATTCGAATTTGATGTAATTTTACAAAAAAAAAATTGAAAATTGGGTCAGATATATATCAAAAAATTTACAACTTTCGTTGTTCTAAAAGAGTACGTATAATAGGAATGAAAAGATTTTGATGAGGGGTTAAGTGATAAGGTTTACCCTTTCAATAAATTTTTAACCCCAGTGTGCAGTGAGATGGATATACATCTAATAATTTTCATGTCTCCTGCTGTAGTGAATTAGATTTTTTTGCTTCACATTTTCTTTCCCCTACCTCTCTCTCCAAATGTTTATCTATTATCAGCATAGTTTAACTCTGTTACATAATTAATGACACTTTTTGCCCTCTCCGTACTCTTGCGTACAAATAAAATCTTGCTTGCGGTTTCCTGCATGAGATTTGTTGCTCTTGAAAGTTGGTATCTGCCTGTGAATTTATAAACGTAAAACCTTGTCAATAAAGCCAAGAATGATGGTATATTGTGGATTTTCCTACCTTGTTCTCTTATTATTTGGAGAAATATCTTTAAAACTTCTTTTTTCTATCTAGACAATTAGGAGGAATTGTTTAACTTTTCTTTATATGCTTCATTCTGTTGCATCTACATCTATTGTCATAACATTTTTCTGGTAGCTTTTCTCTATATACCATATTCTCTTTACTAGATGTCAGCTTCGTAATTGCAAGTTTTCCAACTCTCTTAGGTTTTCTCTGCAAAGGGTCAAGAAGCTTTAGATACTGCTCTTAAAGCTGATTTAGTGATTCTAAATACTGCTGTTGCTGGGAAATGGCTAGATGCCGTTTTGAAGGAAAACTTTCCCCGTGTTCTTCCAAAGGTTTTGTGGTGGATACATGAGATGCGGGGGCATTATTTCAAACTGGAATTTGTTAAGCACCTGCCTTATGTTGCCGGTGCCATGATTGATTCTCATGTAACTACTGAATACTGGAAGAATAGGACTAGAGAGCGTTTGGGGTATGTTTTGAGATGTCACTTCATTCTATTAGATGCTTTCTTCTTCTTTCCTATATCAAGGAAAAGTTATAACTAATTTAAGTGCAAGAATATCTAATTCCAGCAACCTTTTGTTATCTTACTTATTCAGCACAATACGCTACACTTCTTTCTTTTGTAGGATTCAAATGCCCAAAACCCATGCTGTACATCTTGGGAATAGCAAGGAACTAATGGAAGTTGCTGAAGATAGTGTATCCAGGAGGATCCTTCGTGAGCATGTTCGAGAGTCTCTTGGAGTGCGCAGTGAAGATCTTCTCTTTGGCATCATAAATAGTATGTTATTATTGTCAACATGATAAAAAATATATTATCTTACATCAACCTTTTTTGTTTTCATGACCTTCCTGTTTTTCACGTTTAACTCAAACAGCAATATACACTTTGATTTTATCACTAATCTAGTCACTAAAAAATTTCCTCAATTTTATATGTGGCGTTGCAGCTTGGCAGTTGCTAGGTGTAACTAGGTAGTTTAGCCTTTATTTATTTATTTTTTTTACTCTTTTAAGTTGCACAATTTTATATTATTTGCCTTTAGTTATTCATCATAAACCTTTGGAATGCAGTATGCTGCAAAACTTATATATAGTATACAATGGGCCTACATAATCTCCTTTGGAAAAAAAAGAATATGGATGCAGCATTCAATAATTGAGTTTTTTGTTCTAATGTTTTTTCCCGTATACAACTAGGGTATAATTGTCTTCTTTTCCTATTATTTTCTGTCACTGCAGAAATATAATGGTCCCTTATCAGCATGCATCACTAAATTGCAGGTGTCTCTCGTGGCAAAGGGCAAGATCTATTTCTTCGTTCCTTTTATGAAAGTCTGCAAATAATTAAACAGAAGAAATTGCAGGTACCATCAATGTATGCAGTAATTGTAGGAAGTGATATGAATGCTCAGACAAAGTTTGAAACAGAACTCCGTAACTTTGTATTAGAGAGAAATATTCAGGACCGAGTTCACTTTGTCAATAAGACCTTGACAGTGGCTCCTTACATTGCTGCAATTGATGTTTTAGTTCAGAACTCTCAGGTGCGCCCTTTCCTTTTGTTTGTGATTTAACTTTCTCGACCTTATACTTTGCTTGCACATCGGATGTAGACCATATTCATGCATGCTAATCTATAGCACATGGTTGTGTATAAGATATATGTATAAGATATAGAGAAGGAAAATTTTCTAGATATCTAAACTACTATAGAAGAGCAGACAAAAATAAGGAATACCATGGTTTTTCCAAATTTTTTTCTTTTCTTGTTCTTAGGCCTTACTTGGGTTGCATTTAATGACGTGAACATGATCTTCTATGTTGTCATTAGTCAACCATTGAGTGATTATGAAAGTTATTTACTATTTGCACTGTACGTATGCAAAAACTAAAATTATAACCTCGATTTTCTGTCCAAACCCTATTGCCCCTAGTGGGTAAGGCTTGCCCCATATTTATGTTGCCATATGGGGATGTTAGACCCACAGTTCATTTCACTTATACACAAAGGAGGAGAGGTAATTAGTCAGGGACAGAATCGTAATATCAGATAAGTGGTCATCACATTCAGTTAATTGTTTTCTTTTCCATTTTAGTTTGTTATTTCCCTTATAAGTTTGTTATTTTTTGTGCATGAGTAGTTTGTTAATTTTGGGACTACTGTCCACATGGTATTTTCTGTTGTGAATGGAATATATGGGCAGCAAGGTTTTGGTGGGAGGGGATTGGAAATTTTGTGAAGAGCTTAGCTCTGGGGAGAGTACCAAGCCTCTCGAACACTTGGAATGTTATCAGTTTTTTCTTTATTAATCCATAATACAATCCAAGAAGATCATTCCCAGATTATTTCACTGTATTTTCTGTCTTGTTTTTGTTAAATTGCTCTAGGAGCTTGACAGGGGTACTAAGTTCGTAACAAAAGTGGTATCAGAGCAGTCAGATCTTGGGATAATGGCAAAAAACAACAACCAGAGAATGGAAGCAATGGAAGAGGTGATTGGAGCAATTCAAGAAGAGCAAAGTAAGGTGGTGAGTGAAGTAGGAAGGTTGATGGAGGATTTACATACCTTAGCCCAGCAACTCAATCAATGTTTCGAGCAGTTGCTCAAAATCCAAGAAGAACGACATCAATCCTCTATTACTGGTAAAGCCAAAGAAGCGTTGGTCCTCAGCCCATCAATAGGAAATCACCACGGAGGTGGCCAGAACAGTGGCGATCATAGTGGGTCGCACCAATCCAGGCCACACTTTCGATTTCGACGATTAGATATGCCGATTTTTTATGGTAATAACCCAGACGGTTGGATTTTGCGTGCTGAACGATATTATAATTTCCATCAGATGACCGATGACGAAAGGCTGGAAGCGGCGGTCATTAGTTTCGAAGGTGATGTCCTGTCGTGGTATCAGTGGGAAACGAGCAAGAGAAATTTCCGATCATGGGAAGAATTGAAGCTCTTGCTTCTTCAGCAATTCCGATCAACCCAGAGTGGAACGATGTATGAACAATGGCTTGCACACGAGCAAATAGGGACCGTGAAGGAGTACCGGTGAGGCTTCATAGAATTAGCAGCTCCGCTGATCAATGTTTCAGAAGATGTGGCCCTCACGACATTCATAAATGGGTTGAAACCTGAAATTAAATTGGAACTGAGGCTACTTGGGCCGCATACATTGGGTTGGGCCATGGAACTGGCCCAGATAGTGGAGGACAAATTGTATTGGGCTCAGAAAGCCAACCGAACAGCAAAAAATATAATGATCCCATCGTTTATGAAGACGATTCCAGTTGGGAGTGTCGGCGTTCGAAGATTTCATGATCAGACTGCAATGGGTAACAAGATTTTGGGAGAAATTCGCGGATTAACAGATCAGGAAATGCAAAAAAAAAAAAAAGGGTGCGAGGATTATGTTATAGGTGTGATGACAAATGGGCACCAGGCCATCTCTGTAAACGCAAGGAATTGAGTGTGCTAATTATGCAAGAAGAAGCCGATGAACAGGGACTTGAAGTTGGTGAAGAAGACGGTGAAATAGCCCCAATTTTAGCAGAACTCGATCAGGAGGTTGCAGTTTTTCTAAATTCTGTGGTGGGTTTTACGACTCCAAAGACGATGAAGCTATGGGGTTCTATTGGAGAACGAAGGGTGATCACTCTGATTGATCCTGGGGCTACTCACAATTTCATAGCTTCTGAAATTGTGGAGGAATTGAAACTACCCATTGTTAAAACCAAAAGCTATGGAGTTACTCTGGGAGCTGGAAATGCCATTAAGGGTGAAGGGGTGTGTAAGGGAATTCAATTGGAGTTGCAGGGAGTGGAAATAGTTGCTGATTTTTTGCCCTTACAGTTGGGGAATTCAAAAGTGATTTTGGGCATTCAATGGAAACTCTGGGTATGACTCACACTAATTGGAAACTTCAAACCATGAAATTTTCAATAGGGCAGAAAATGGTTACCTTACAAGGAGAACCCACCCTGAGTGTGACAAAAGTTTCTCTTAAGTCCATGATGAAAACAATAAGACAAGAGGGTCAAGGGATCATGGTGGAGTTGAATAATTTGGGAACTCATGAGGAGTTGGAGGTCAATGATCCTGCATTTTTGAGACCTTTATTACTTCGAAATAAGGCAATTTTTAACATGCCTGAAGGGCTTCCACCCTTAAGGGGCAGGGAGCATGCTATTATACTGAAGGAGTGAAGTGGTCCTATTAGCGTTCGGCCTTACAGGTACCCTCACATACAAAAGGACGAAATTGAAAGATTAATCAAGGAAATGATGAGTGCTGGCATCATCAGGAACAGTTCTAGTCCTTTTTCTAGCCCTGTCTTACTGGTTAAAAAAAAAGATGGATTGTGGCAGTTTTGTGTGGACTATAGGGCATTAAACAAGGTGACGGTTCTTGAAAAGTATCCCATCCCAATTATTGAAGAACTCTTGGATGAGCTACATGGTGCTCAGATTTTTTCCAAACTAGACCTTAAGTCGGGTTATCATCAAATACGGGTTAGAGAGGAGGACATTCCCAAAATAGCTTTCAGGACTCACGAAGGGCACTACGAGTTCTTAGTCATGCCTTTTGGCCTCACCAATGCCCCCGCGACTTTTCAGTCATTGATGAACGAGGTATTTAGGCCTTACTTGAGAAAATTTGTATTTGTCTTTTTTGATGATATTCTAGTATACAGTGCAAATGAGGAGGACCATTTGAGGCATGTTGAATTGGTATTGGATCTGCTGAATCAACATCAACTGTTTGTCAATAAGAAAAAGTGTGAGTTTGGCAAGAAAGAGGTGGTGTATTTGAGGCATATCATTTCTGGAAAAAGGGGTATTAGCAGACCCAGAGAAAATTAAAGCTATGATGGAATAGCCATAGCCTAAGGATCTAAAAGGATTACGAGGGTTCCTTGGTTTCACAGGCTACTATAGGAAGTTTGTGGCGAATTATGCACATATTGCCCATCCATTGACAGAACAACTCAAGAAAGACAAATTTTCTTGGAATGATGCAGCTACCACGGCCATGAATGCTCTTAAGCATGCTATGACACAATTACCAGTATTAGTCATGCTAGATTTCACCAAAACCTTCAGTATAGAGACTGATGCTTCAGGTTATGGGTTAAGGGCAGTGTTGGTACAAGATAAGAGACCAGTAGCTTATTTTAGCCAGGTTTTGGATCAGCGAGCTAGGCTGAAGTGTGGAAATCCCGAATAATTAGGAAATCAGTTAGGATTTATTAGTTAGAGAATATTTTGTTTTAAATCTTTTTTCTGTTATTTTCTGATTTATTTATTTTTATTTCTGATTTACTTTTGATTTAGTGGTTGTACTATATATACACCCTTATTGTGTACATACGAGATATAAGAGATTAATAAAACAACTACAGAGTTATCAATCCATAACCAATCCATATGGTATCAGAGCCAGAACTATGATGGATACTGGCGAATCTGTTTCATCTGATAACAACGCCAGAGAAGCAGCAACCAGACCTAGAATGAGTCCTTCAGGGCTCGATAGCTCTCCAATTCAACTTACAGTTGAAAAATTTGACGGAAAAAATTATCGAGAATGGGCGCAATCCATCAAGCTGGTCATGGATGGCAAAGGAAAATTAGGGTATCTTACCGGAGATATAAGCGAACCCAGCCTGAGAGATATCACAGCCCATCGGACTTGGAAATCAGAGAACTCCATAGTAACGGCGTGGCTCGTCCAATCCATGCAGCCAGCTCTCGGAAAAACGTTTCTGTTCTTACCCACGGCAAAGGATGTGTGGGAGGCTGTTCGGGAAACCTATTCAGACACAGAAAATTACTCCCAAATCTTTGAATTAAAAACACGATTGTGGAATTTAAAACAGGGAACCAGAGAAGTTACCGAATATTACATGGAAATGTTGAACATATGGCAAGAGCTGGATTTAAGCCTTGAGGAGAGCTGGGCTTGTACCACCAATAGTGTACAACACAAGAAGAGGATCGAAAGTGAAAGAGTGTTTGAGTTTTTGGCTGGATTAAACAAGGATTTGGATGACGTAAAAGGGAGAGTCTTAAGCCGTCGGCCTCTCCCATCTACCCGAGAGGTGTTCGCCGAGGTGCGACGAGAAGAACGCCGGCGAGGAGTAATGTTACACGGCGGCGACGGCGCTGGGGAGAGCTCGGCTCTTGCTGCGCGACGAAGGAGCGACGATGAATGGGTGAGAAGGAGAAGTGGCGAGCTGATCGGGCCGAAGGAATATAAGGGCCTTGCTGGGCTCGGGTCAGATTTCCATGGGCTCGGGTCAGGGCCTGGCAATAAAATTTTCAATCCAGCCCATGAGGAATCATATTCACTTAATGGGCCCGAAATTTCTGGACTTTCTTCTCGTGGGCCTCAATCTGGGACAGGCCCAAACCAAATGAAACGACGACCTTGGTGTGAACATTGCCGGAAAAATGGACATACAAAGGATACGTGTTGGGAGATACACGGAAAGCCACCAGACTGGAAACCAAGGCAGAACTCCAGAACTCGAGGGTATCAAGTCTCTACCAGTCAGAATGAAAACGACAAAATGTCCAATTCAACATTTAATCCTGAGCAGCTTCAACAAATTTATCACCTATTTTCCAAATTCCAAACACCTGGTCAGTCTTCTACCTATGTTCCTTCTGGCTCGCTAGCACATAAAGGTAATTTTTTAACAGCATTACTTTCAAAAACGAATACCCCTTGGATTATTGACTCTGGGGCATCAGATCATATGACAGACAATCATGAACTTTTTTTCTCATATGTACCTTGTGCCGGTAACTTAAAAGTAAGAATTGCAGATGACACCCTTTCTCCAATTGCCGGAAAAGGGAATATTAAAATTTCCGAATTTATTACCCTTGAGTCCGTTCTTCATGTGCCAAAATTATCTTGCAATTTATTATCTGTCAGTAAATTAACCGCTCACACAAACTGCTCTGCTAAATTCATTTCTTCATCTTGTATTTTTCAGGACCTATCATCGGGGAAGACGATTGGCAGTGCTAGAGAGAGTGACGGACTTTACTACTTTGAAGCAACCAATGTGAGTGAACAGAATCAAGTTAAAAATTGTAATTCTGCTTCTCTCCCTAGGAATAATAACTTTTTGTTGTGGCCCTTTAGAATGGGTCACCCTAATTTTCAGTATTTGAAACAATTGTTTCCATCCCTTATTCAAAATAAAGACGTATTTGATTTACAATGTGAAACGTGTGAACTTGCAAAACATCATCGTACATCTTTTTCAAAATCCAAATACACACCTTCAAAACCATTCACCTTAATCCATAGTGATTTATGGGGCCCATCTCGGCACCTAAGTCGCACTCATGCTAAATGGTTTATCACTTTCATTGATGATCATACTCGTGTATGTTGGGTATATTTATTGAAAGATAAAACTGAGGTTCGAACTGTGTTTATTAATTTCCATTCCATGATATACACACAATTTCAAACACAAATTCAAATTTTGCGTACTGATAACGGTACGGAGTATGTTAACCGCTCTCTTAAAGATTATCTTCAAACCCATGGAATCATTCACCAAACCTCTTGTGTGTATACTCCACAACAAAATGGAGTAGCCGAACGAAAAAATAGACATCTTTTAGATGTGGCTCGAGCACTCATGTTTACAACCAATGTGCCAAAAATGTTTTGGGGCGATGCCATTTTGACATCTGCCTTTCTTATAAACAGAATGCCCAGTCGTGTTCTATCCTATGAAACACCCGTTGGGAAACTGAAACATTGTTGCCCAACTTCTCGCCTTATGTCAGATATTCCATTTAAGATCTTTGGTTGTACAACATTTGTACACGTTCATCCCCACGACCGTGGAAAACTGGACCCACGAGCTCTCAAATGTGTTTTTATTGGCTACTCTCCTACTCAAAAAGGCTACCGATGTTATGACCCTGCCACCAAAACTGTCCTTACTAGCCTTGATGTCACCTTTTTTGAGACCACACCCTATTATCCCTCCAAAACTCCTCTTCAGGGGGAGAATATGTACTCTGAAGATCAGTTTTTCTTGTTTGACCTTTCATTTCCTGGTACCTCCTTACCAAGTACAATCTCTACAAATCACCCAGAACTTGTTACACCAAGCCATCCTACTGTGCCATCTACGGAAACCCGTTTAAACTCAGGGGGAGACGCAGAGTTACAAGTAGATAAGGAGATATTTGTTTACTCAAGGAGGCCAAAATCAAAGTACAAAGGGAAACTCACTCTTGACACACTACAAGAGTCCAACCCGGTGATGGATCCTACCCTTGAGACTCCTTTGAATCCAGGTAACTCTAATTCTTTTGATGATTTGCCTATTGCACTCAGAAAACAACCTCGGTCTTGTACTCTTCACCCTTTATCTAAGTTTGTATCGTACAATGCTTTGTCTCCCACATTCCGTGCTTTCACTATTAACCTTGACAGGATAGTAATTCCAAAAAATATTAATGAGGCTTGGGAAATCCTTGAGTGGAGGAATGCAGTAATGGAAGAATTACGGGCTTTAGAAAAAAACAAAACTTGGGATATAGTGGAGTTACCCAAAGGAAAGAAACCAGTTAGGTGCAAGTGGGTTTTTACTGTAAAGTATAAAGCCGATGGAACTGTTGAACGTTACAAAGCTCGTCTAGTTGCTAAAGGGTTCACTCAGACTTATGGAATCGACTACACCGAGACATTTGCTCCGGTTGCAAAGCTGAACACTGTTAGAGTATTACTGTCATTAGCAGCAAACTTGGAGTGGACTCTCCAACAGTTAGACATAAAAAATGCCTTCCTTAACGGAGTATTAGACGAGGAAATTTTTATGAAATTACCTCCAGGATTTTGTGAAGATAGTCCAAATGCGGCATGCAAACTAAACAAGTCTCTCTACGGACTTAAGCAGTCACCACGGGCTTGGTTTGACAGATTTGCAAAGGTAATCAAGAGTCAAGGTTATCAACAGGGTCAATCAGACCACACAATGTTTTTCAAACACTCATCAGACGGTTTAAAAACAATTCTGATTGTCTATGTAGATGATATAATACTAACAGGAGATAATTTGCCCGAGATTGAAAGACTAAAAAATGTCCTTGCCACAGAGTTTGAAGTCAGAGACTTAGGACAAATGCGGTACTTCTTAGGAATGGAAATTGCAAGATCAAAAAAGGGAATTAGTGTCTCACAACGGAAATATGTTCTAGATCTCCTGACCGAAACTGGTATGCTTGGGAGCAAACCAAGCGACAGTCCTATTGAAACAGGGAAGAAAATGGAACAGGGTGAAGAATCAGTTGACAAAGAAAGATACCAGAGACTGGTCGGAAGATTAATCTATCTATCACATACAAGACCTGACATTGCATTTGCGGTAAGTGTAGTAAGTCAACATATGCACTCTCCGAAAGAAAGTCACTTAGAAGCAGTATATAGAATTCTGAGATATCTTAAAGGCTCTCCTGGAAAAGGCCTCTTCTTCAGGAAAACAGATCAAAGAAGAACAGAAATTTTCTCAGACGCTGATTGGGCTGGTTCAATTGAAGATAGAAAATCCACTACTGGGTACTGTACCTTTGTATGGGGGAACCTAGTTACATGGAGGAGTAAAAAGCAAAACGTAGTAGCTAGAAGTAGTGCTGAAGCAGAATTTAGAGCAGTTGCACAAGGAATTTGTGAAGGACTATGGTTGAAGAAACTTCTAGAAGAACTACGAGTAGAGGCTGAGATTCCACTCAAAGTTTATTGTGATAATAAAGCAGCAATCAATATCTCTCTTAACCCAGTCCAACATGATCGGACTAAACACATTGAAGTTGATAGACATTTTATCAAAGAGAAAGTTGAGAATGGTATTATCTGTATGACGTACATTCCTACACAAGAACAAACCGCAGATATCTTCACCAAAGGGCTTCCGCGTCAGAGTTTCGATGATTTCATAAACAAATTGGACATGATTGATATCTATGAACCAACTTGAGGGGGAGTGTGGAAATCCCGAATAATTAGGAAATCAGTTAGGATTTATTAGTTAGAGAATATTTTGTTTTAAATCTTTTTTCTGTTATTTTCTGATTTATTTATTTTTATTTCTGATTTACTTTTGATTTAGTGGTTGTACTATATATACACCCTTATTGTGTACATACGAGATATAAGAGATTAATAAAACAACTACAGAGTTATCAATCCATAACCAATCCATATGAAGTCTATCTACGAGAAAGAGTTGATGGCTATTGTCCTTGCAGTTCAGAAGTGGCGATCATATTTACTGGGTAGGCATTTTGTGGTCAAAACTGACCAAAAGAGTTTGAAGTTCCTACTTGAACAGCGGATTGTTAACTCTGAGTACCAAAAATGGGTGGCTAAGTTGATGGGATATAGTTTTGAGATTCAGTATAGAACTGGAGCAAGCAACCATGTAGCTGATGCTCTATCCAGAGCCCCAGATTCTGTGGAATTAGGAGAAATAACTCTTCCTCAATGGAAGCATTGGCAAACTCTCCAAAATGAGATTGTACAAAATACATTCTTGAGTAAGCTGAGAGATGATATTGAAGCTGGCAGAGCGTACCCTGAGGGTTTCACATTAAATGAGGGGCAATTATTCTACAAAGGGAGGTTGGTGATACCTAACACAATGACCCTTTTGAAGGAAATAATGAATGAGTTCCATGGGTCATTGGTTGGTGGACATTCGGGAGAGACTAAAACATATCAGCGAGCAGCTGGGGAACTATATTGGGAGGGCATGCATAAGGATATAATTAAGTTTGTTCGAGATTGCACCGTTTGTCCAGAAACACAAATACAGTGCTACTACACCAGCAGGGTTATTACAACCTTTACCCATCCTCTAACCAGATTTGGGAAGATATTAGTATGGATTTCATATAAGGGTTACCAAAATCTGAGAGCATTGATACCATACTGGTGGTTGTAGACCGGCTAAGTAAGTACGTACATTTCATTGGCCCTAAAACATCTTTTTACTGCTCAATCTGTGGCTGCAATGTATATTCAGGAGGTAGTGAAACTCCATGGTATTCCTGTGTCTATTGTTTCAAACAGGGATAGGGTGTTCTTAATTCATTTTTGGGAAGAGTTATTTAAGTTACAAGGAACTACTCTGAAACGGAGCACAAGCTTATCACCCTCAAACTGACGGACAGACTGAGGTGGTCAATAGAACATTGGAGACTTATTTGAGGTGTTTTGCTTCGAAAAAATCAAGGAAATGGGCAATTTGGTTACCATGGGCTGAGTATTGGTACAATACCTTGTTCCATAGCTCCACAGGTACCACACCTTTTAAGATGGTGTATGGAAGAGACCCACCTAAATTGATCAGATATGGGAGGCAAACAGCTAAGTGTTGGTGCTATAAAAGCAGGTGCTCGAGGATAGAGATGCTAATTTGGATGACCTCAAAATGCAATTAGTTCGGGCTCAACAACGCATGAAAAAGAATGCAGATCAAAAACACCATCCAGAAGAGTTCAATGTAGGCGAAATGGTGTTTTTGTAGCTAAGATCTTACCGGCAACAATCCTTGGCAAAAAGAAAGTATGAGAAACTTGCAGCAAGATACTATGGCCCATATAAGATCTTACGCAGAGGTTGGGCAAGTAGCTTACCACTTGGAATTGCCTACTACCTTCTACCATCTACCCTATTTTTCATATATCTCAATTGCGAGCTACAAAGGGAACGACTTACTCATCCTCCGTCTTACCTTGCCCAACTCACCCCTGATCTAGAAATGATGGTAGAGTCGGAGAAACTGTTGGGAGTGCGCCCAAGAGCCCATGGGTTGACTAATGAAATTGAGGTGTTAATCAAGTGGAAGAATTTGCCGGAGTTTGAAGCTACTTGGGAGGACTATTATAGACTGATGGAGCAGTTTCTCCATTTTCACCTTGAGGACAAGGAGAAACTTTGGGAGGGAGGTATTGTTAGACCCACAGTTCATTTTACTTATACACGAAAGGAGGAGAGGTAATTAGTCAGGGACAGAATCGTAATATCAGATAAGTGGTCATCACATTCAATTAATTGTTTTCTTTTCCATTTTAGTTTGTTATTTTCCTTATAAGTTTGTTATTTTATCTGCATGAGTAGTTTGTTAATTTTGGGACCACTGTCCACGTGGTATTTTCTGTTGTGAATGGAATATATGGGCAACGAGGTTTTGGTGGGAGGGGATTGGAAATTTTGTAAAGAGCTCAGCTCTGGGAAGAGTACCAAGCCTCTCGAACGCTTTGAATGTTATCAGTTTTTTCTTTATTAATCCATAATACAATCCAAGAAGATCATTCCTAGATTATTTCACTGTATTTTCTGTCTTGTTTTTGTTAAATTGCTATAGGAGCTTGACAGGGGTACTAAGTTCGTAACAGGGGACTTTGACATGTGCATATAAACCATCCTTGGAGCATTTTTAATAAATCTCTTTGTTTAGCAAAATATGAATGATGTAAATGTGAGCATAAACTCTTCTAAAGCTTTTTGGTGAAGTACTTACCTACTACTGGTTGGCATACATGGGACTGTTCAGACTTAATTTCGCGTAACAATTCCATACCTTCCAAAGTTGCAATTTTTCCTATTGTTTTGTTCCTTTTTCATTTTTTAATGGATATTTATTTCACTAATTGCGTTGGTTGTTCATAACTAAGTGAAACTTAAATTTTTGGTAGGGCCGTGGAGAGTGCTTTGGAAGGATAACAATAGAAGCAATGGCATTTCAGCTACCTGTTCTGGTACGCATTTTGCAACAAATATACATTTCCCCAAGAGCTATTCACCTCTGTAGTGAGTGGTTGGCACCTTAGCTGCTTAGTGCTCATATGGTCAAATATGTTGGGGCATAACTTGTACTTAATAGTTTATTCTGTCATATAACCTTGTCATTTTTTGTTTGGGGATTTAATTTTTCTTTCCTTACTTGACCTAAATTTTATTCCAGGGAACAGCAGCTGGGGGTACTACAGAGATTGTAGTGAATGGCACTACAGGTTACTTGCATCCTGCTGGTAAAGAAGGCGTGACACCGCTTGCCAACAATATTGTGAATTTGGCCACACATGTAGAGAGGAGGCTAAGAATGGGTAAAAAGGGATATGAGAGGGTGAAAGAGAACTTTTTGGAAAACCACATGGCAAAAAGAATTGCTTTAGTGTTGGAGGACGTGTTGAAGCATTCAAAGAATCACATCAATTCTTAACTTGTAGAAGAGTGCTTTCTCATTTGGCGGCACTATGTTATTCTCTGATAAAGTTGACGGAATTGGGATAGTATACGGCTATATGCAAAGAGACAGACCCTGAACATTTTCGACTGAGTGATCAATCTGTATCATATGTGGGAAGGAAATTTAGTAAATAGAATTTAGTCTGGTGATAACAATTTTTGCCCTTAGCTTTGAAATGCTAGCTCATACTATTCAAAATTCATCTCTTTCGTACAGATCTGAGAGAAGGAATGACTGAAATTGCAAGGGAGCCATCGGCAGCACATGGTTGATGACTCGAGCAGGTTCTCTTGAAGTGTTGCTCAATCTGGAACAAATATGAAAGGCGTGTGGTTTAACTTTGTGTTTGTTAATGAGATTTTTATTTTGAGATCCTTTTCGCACAGAGTAAAGCAAACATACGTAAACAAGAATACATATTACGCGTACAACTGTGAACGTTGGATGAACTTCTCAAACTATTTGTTTATACAGTAGGGATATTCTTTGTTTCTCTCTTCATCTTCGGATTCCTATCTAATGATCCAGGGCGTAATGGTGGACGTGAAGAATAAAAAAGAAAAAAATATAGTTTTTTTACTCCACATCTTAAAAAAATTGAAAAAAGAAAGAAAAAAACTCGTACTAAGAAAACAAAAGGAGAGGGATTCGAACCCTCGGTATGAAAATCCCGTACAAGGGATTAGCAATCTGATGCTTTAGTCCACTCAATGAATATAATATCATATTTATCCCCTTTTTGCTTACTAACAATGAAAGAAAATGAGTGGAAATTGAGTCATTCATATTCTCACGTTTACTTTATAAAAATATAGAGGTAAGGAAACAAAGGCACATAAATTTTGGATTAATTTTCATTGATTTATTTCTTATACCTTTATTATTGTTTTTTTTTCTTAAATTCATAATTTGTAATTTTATAATTATCCTTACTTTTAATTTTTTATTTTATTTTTAATGTTCATCATCATTTTCAAGAAAGATATTTAAGTAAATTAATATTTTCATTTTAATTTATTATAATTTGTAATAAATTCATAAAAATAGAATAATTTTTTTTCCTTTCTTCTTCATTCCGATTAATTTTTATTTTGATTCTAGATTGATTTACATCACGGATTAATAAGCGCATTATAAAATCAAACGTAACAAATAGTAATCTCTTTTGGTTCATTAAACCTTTTTTTTTCCGCTATAGAATTGATTATAACTTGAAGTACAATATAAGATGCATGCTCCTAATCATTGAATCATTTTAGGTTTAGCTTCATAAGTATCCCTTTTTAACTTGTTTCAAATCTATCACTTCCCCTACTGCACCCAATTTTGATCACTGTTTATGTTTAGATTTTAATGTTCATATTCCTAATTTGCACACATGTTCACATTCTCTACTTTCGAATACATACTCATATTAGTGTATTTTCATAGAATACATACTCATATAAGTGTATGTTCAAAACAACAAGGGTTTATATCCCTTAATGAGTGTATGCTCAAAGAAACGAGTTTTTATACAAGTCTTTGGTCTTCATATGAATGTATATTCTTTTGAGCAATTGTTTATACATTCGTGTGAACACATATTTTTTTAATAGATTAAACGATGCTTTGATATAGTTTGAACCTATGGCTTAAAAAAAGAGAGATGTAAGTTTTACTAACAAGATCAATAGATAAACCACAATTTAAACACATAATCATATGATTATAATAGTATGTATTCATATAATCTTCACTTAAACATGTGTTTTATGTGTTCATATTAATGCGCATTTGTATCAACACATAAATAAGTGTTCATGCATTTATTCATTATTAGAATATATATTCATACGTTTATATAAAAATTTGCATGAACAAGTACAAAAAAATAATATAAACGATCATACCAATAGAAGTTATGACTTATGGGTGACCAATAGCATGTATAGTATATATATAATTGATATGTTTTCAAGCATGTCAATAGAGTATACATAAACTAAATATGTTTTATTTTGAGATCAATTTAATTATATATAAATAAATATATTATTATGAAGGTTCAAATCAAAATAATTAACAAAACCAAGGTAAAGAGGGGAAAAAAACAAAAACAAAATTGTATCATAAGAAGTTTAAAAAAAAAAAAAAACCCTTCAAAAACTCAACACATGAACTAATTCCATAAATGTAAGCCTTTACATAATTATCTCAACAAGAGGGAACTGTGCAAATTGTTACTAAACTTCTTCGCATTCTATGGATTTTTTATTTTTTTTATAATTTAAACAATTCACTTTTTAATGTTTACACTTTAATCATTTTATTTTATTTTTTTATAATTTTGTCTATTTATTTTAAATTTTCACACTTCAATAATCTCACTTTTTAAAAATTATTTAACAATTAAAAATTTTATTTTAAATTGGTATCAAATTTTAAAGTACATGTCTAAAAAGCAAAAATATAAAAGATCAAATCATGAAGGAAAAACAGAGTAGGAGAACGGAAGTATAAGACAAAAAGTAGGTCAATAACGATAGTCAATTTCTTTTTAAGAAAAATTAATCTCATATATTTTGAACAATAGTCAAGGAATTTAATTGCATAAAATATCACATTTTATATATTTAATTGTATATATTTTAATAAATATGTTAAATATATGTTCAATTTATATAATATTTTAAAAATGTGTTTATTGTATGTTGTTAATGTTTATTTTATAATATGAATAATTTTACTTTTTATTATTTATGAAAATATATTTATATAAAAAACAAATGAAATATTTGAAGATATATTGAAATGCATAAAAGTAAATATATTTATTTTTTAAAAGAAGTTAAAAATGATCGGTCATCTTTTAGTATAGAAAGCTTCACATTTTACCAAAAAAATATCCTAATTCAAATTCAATTTTCAAATATCGTTTAAAGTTAAAAATGAAATGAAATTATATATAAAACATACCATAATAATTTAACATGTCCTATTGGGAATCTCTTGTGGTTCAGGTGGTAAGACTCCCAATTCTCCCACCAGGAACCCAAGTTCGAATTCCACCAGAAGCGTGAGTATGTTTTTCTCTTCTTTAATAAAAAAAAAAAAAGATGAATGAATAGGAAATAAAACAATGTATAAATTAGAAAGAAAAAAAATATATCAAGATTTAATTTTTATAAATTAAATATATTAATTATTTTTTTAAAATTAATATATTTTAATAGCTTAATTATTATAAATGTAAATATTTTAGTATTTTTAGAAAAAAAAAATTTATTTTTTTTATTTTCTGAGACATTTTTTTTTAAATATCTACCAGCTCCTAAGGTTTAATTCGATTCAACTTAAATATTTTCATAAAAAATAATTTAAAAAATTAAAATTGTTAAGAAATGAATAAAGTATTCATATTTATAATAATAATGTAACTAATATACATAAATTTGAAGAAAATTGACTAATATATTTAATTTATAAAATTAAAATGATTAAAATGGCATGTTACCTCAACTACAATATATATTTTATTTAATTTATTTTTGTAAATGTTTACATTTAAGTATACATAATAATATTACTATAATAAAAATATATAAAATGTTTTCGTATTATTAATTATACCATAATATCACTAATGTTAAATAAATATTCATTAATTTAATTTGTCGTAATTAGGAATAGGCACGGGGAGCAGCAAGTACGAATTCTTCTTCGAAACCAAACAAGAAATTGTGTATCTAAAATTGTCCAAAAACTATTCCAGTTTGAGAAATGGTATAACAGTGCGGGAATCGTGAGGAGATTAGTACAAAAAAAATAACCGCTTCATGCTCGATTTTTTTAATTAAAAAGGTAATTAATCATAATTTTTAATAAATATTAGTATTTTAATTAATAAATAGTTTTAAAAGATAAATATATTTATATAATTTTTTGTATATATTTAAATTAAAATAAATTAAAAAATATATTTTGGGTACGTATAGGTACGATTTTATGTATAATCGTTCCCGTCCCGTCTCCAAAAATTTATATTTAATATTTCTCAAAATCGTATCCGTCTTCAAAAATAATTAAAAATAATCTATCCATTGAATTGAATATCTGCCAATGCTCAAATCCGCGGTTAAAAATGCCTATCCCTAATAGTAATATCATTATCGTTAAATATGGTGTATTAAAGTCGGACTCGGACCCAATCGAGTTGGATAAGTAGTCTACAAAAAGACGAACCCTAATCAATTTGGCTAGAAGTAGTTTGTGAACAGAGCTCTTGTTTTCTTGCTTAGGAAGATATCTCAGGTGGAGTTTTGTGGCGAGTCATGAGTGAAGAGGAAGCTGTTCGACGTCGTGCCTCGATCGCCGATTATCGCAAGAAACTCCTTCACCACAAAGAGCTCGAGTCCAGAGTTCGATCTGGTCAGTCACTTTGTCCAACATTCATTTTAGGACGTCGAGATACTTTCAATCAAATTTGGTTTAGTTTTCTCCAGTTCTTTGGCACTTTAGGGCTTCGAATTGCATCAAATTTAGGGTTTCAGGCTCCTAATGTTATTTATCATCTTATTGGAAGCTAAGGATTAGGCTTTTGTTCTATTTGGTATTATTCATTGTGAATGGCTAATTTAGACAATCTCATTATAAATTGTTCATTTTTTTCCCCCTACGGGCTACGAATAACGACAGCTAAACCAATATGAATATCTGATTTGATTGGACTATGTGATAAACCTTGGTATATCCTATAGAACTCTTTCTTTCACATTAAAGCTTCCTATTTTATTTAAAGCTGATGAAGTTTTCTTATAGTGAGAGAGAGCTTGAAAGCTTCAAAGAAAGAGTTCAACAAAACAGAGGATGATTTGAAGTCTCTCCAAAGTGTTGGGCAGATCATTGGGGAAGTCCTCAGGCCTCTTGACAATGAACGCTGTAATTACCTTTCAGATTTTGTTTGTGGATAAATTTTTCTATAATTTCAAATTTCATTGCATCATATTATGCATTATTATTTGACGCTTACATTTTGACTGTTAAGGCTCCTCTACAGATACTCATTGGAATTCTTGAATTCTATGTAACACAATCATTACTCGTGCATTTGAGCAAATACTTCACTTTTCTGAGAGCATATAAATTTTTATTTCTCTTGTTATACATCATATAGTCATACCAGAATGTGATCTCTCCTGTACTTTCAGTGATTGTAAAAGCAAGCAGTGGCCCTAGGTATGTGGTTGGCTGCCGCAGCAAAGTGGATAAGGAAAAACTCACTGCTGGAACAAGGGTGGTCCTGGACATGACAACACTTACAATTATGCGAGCTCTTCCTCGTGAAGTAAGTTATTTTGAATTTTGATTTGTTGTTCATATCGCAACTCTATTAATGTCAGCTGCAATTATGAGAGGGGGAATTGTTTCATGCTTAGTGATTTACCGATTTATATTCTCTCTTCAATTGCCAGGTTGATCCGGTTGTTTACAATATGCTTCATGAAGATCCTGGTAATGTTAGCTATTCTGCTGTGGGTGGACTATCTGATCAGATTAGAGAACTGAGAGAATCAATTGAGCTACCTCTCATGAACCCTGAGCTGTTCCTCAGAGTTGGAATCAAACCCCCTAAGGTTCTGTCTTTCTCTCTCTTTCCCTGGATATTTTTTATCCCATTTTGCTTTAAATCTGGTACGATATCCCATTGGTTAATCTAAACCTATCGCTTTGTGGTAGAATAACTCTTGACTGGCTGCCCGTTCATTTTTCTCTTAAAGGGTGTTCTTCTGTATGGACCTCCTGGTACGGGCAAAACATTGTTGGCAAGAGCAATTGCAAGTAACATTGATGCCAATTTTTTGAAGGTTAGGTACTGTTTGAATGGAAAGGACTTGAGGTTTTTTAAACACATGTACACATACATGTGTTTATTTCTTTATTTTCTTATAAGATGGTTACATCATTCCTTTCAACTCATCTAATATAGGTTGTTTCAAGTGCCATTATTGATAAGTACATTGGAGAAAGTGCACGGTTGATTCGTGAAATGTTTGGGTATGCTCGTGATCACCAGGTATGATCCTTTCCTGTCATTCATTTGCTCTTATTGTAACCTGCATTTGCATTATGTCTTCTTATCAGGATTCATTTTTATGTTTTGCTTCTTATTTTGACAGCCATGCATTATATTCATGGATGAAATTGATGCCATTGGTGGTCGTCGTTTTAGTGAGGGAACAAGTGCTGATAGAGAAATTCAGCGAACATTGATGGAGTTGCTCAATCAGCTTGATGGATTTGATCAGCTTGGAAAGGTATGTTCCTCCTTAAAGTTTAAACTGTGACTTAAAAGGTATGCAACATGCATCTAAGCACGCTTGTATTCATTTATGGAAAAATGATATTATGCTTACATTCAAGTGTTGGTGTTGGAAAAGTGTCGTATCAGATTGTGAGATTTTTGTATCCCTGTTATCCTATACATAGGAGTTTGAGTTTCTGATAGAGTTTGCTGATGCTGTACTTGGTAGCTTGTAAATAAGACTTAAAATTTCTGAGTTGTTATGGTGGTAGTTACTAGTTTGCTCTTCTCCATAAGCATCATAAATGTTGAGATATTTATCTCTGTTCTATCCAGAGTTACATTGTTTTCATTCATCTTAACCCACAAGTGTTTCATCAGATATGTTGAAATGAGAATATGGTCCTTGTTGCATTGGTGTTTCAGGTCAAAATGATAATGGCAACAAATCGACCTGATGTTCTAGATCCTGCACTTCTCCGTCCAGGTCGACTAGATAGGAAAATAGAGATTCCATTGCCAAATGAGCAATCAAGAACGGAAATCCTCAAGATTCATGCTGCTGGAATTGCCAAACATGGTGAGATCGATTATGAAGCTGTTGTAAAGCTGGCCGAGGTGAGTAGAGCATGAAAATTTGTGCCATCTATGTTTCTTTTTGGCCAATTAGTTGTTCCGTGTATTTATCTTCACATCATTTATTTATCTTGTTTTCTCTTTATATTGTTTCAGGGTTTCAATGGGGCTGACCTCCGAAATATTTGCACGGAGGCTGGAATGTTTGCCATCCGGGCAGAACGTGACTATGTCATCCAGGAAGATTTCATGAAGGTAAGGCTTAAAAATGGTGTCATACGTTTTGTGGATTATGGGTTTTGTGAAGTATGTGAGCTATTGAAGATCTATGTTTATAGCCTCTGAACCTTTCATCTTTACCATATTATTCAGGCTGTTAGGAAACTAAATGATGCGAAGAAACTTGAATCAAGTGCACACTATAATGCAGATTTTGGAAAGGACTAGAATTCTTGTTGTTGCCTCCGAGATCCATGGATGTTTGGACTGGGACATCTTCAGTTTTATCAGCAGAATCAGCCATTATTGTGTATTGGGAAGAATTTTAAAGAAGTCACTCTATTTGTGTATGACTTGTTATGACTTATGCCTATACTCCTTTAAGAAGCAATATGGTCTTATTCTAAAATTCCATACATCCAACTGATTTGAGGACTTAGAAAGAAGAAAAAAAAAACTAATTTGAGAAAATGAACTTATTCATTGACCGTGGTGCTGTTTACGTGCGTCAATTTGCATTTAGTATAATACATTTCTCGAGTTTTTTGCTTGAATTTATGCCAACGTGAATTGATTTTCCTGTAGATATTTCACACCCCTATTGTTACATATGTGAAAAATACCTACGAGCATTCTGTTGAATTTAAAATTGAAAACCCACTCTTTTATCGAGAAATATTATAATAATAATAATAATACAATATTAAAAATGACTCTTTTTAACTATTTTATGTCACCTTTTACCTACACTCTCTCACTAATCACTTCACTCACTCACACAACGCACGTCACTCTTTTACAGCACACGCTCACTTCACCCTTCTCTCACACTCAACACTCTTGTATAACTCAGACTTTACTTATTCTTCAATTACACTCCTAATATAAGCACTTCTAATATATATAGGATGCAAAGTTAGTTGCCTACTTACAAGCTATTAGGAGTTTCAAGAATGTTAGTTACTAGTTCTAGATTTACTTGAAGCCCAAGGACAATTTAGACTTCTAGAAAATAGTCTCTAGAAAAATTGAGTAAGAAGAAGAGGCGGTGATGAACTGATGATAATATTTGACACTTTTCTTCATCACCGACTCTCTATTGAATGTTTTTTTTACTCAATTAACATACTTTAAATTTAGTTTCTTTGATATTGTTGGTCTTCGAATTGGTTGTTGTTCCTTTGATTCAATTTCTAGTTGACTTGGTCTAGATTCTTTAGTGGTTGATGTGCCCTTTCTAATTGAGCGCTTTGTGTCTCCTGTATTGATTCTTCTTTTGTCTCACTTGGATGCTCAAATCCTGATAAAAATTATTAATTTTTGATGTTCTTTTATCATTTACTTGTTTCCTAACGTATTTCTTTAGTTTTTGTTGACTCCTTTTTCTCTGACGACCACCATGACGATGTTTCATCAAATGCTAAATTCCTTGAAACATAGCATCAACCAACTTTTGGATCGTAACACCTCCATTCTTTTCTTTGACTGGCATAGCCCAGAAAGATGCATCGTGTTGCCTTCTTATTGAATTTGCTCCTTTGATGATCTGGTACAAACACATAGCAAACACTTCCAAATACTCGAAAATGATTGACTGTAGGCTTATATCCCCACAATTTTTGAAAGGGTGTCATGAATCCCAAACTTGATTGAGGCAACTTGTTAATCATGTGTTGCCATCCTTATGCCTTCAGCCCAAAACCTTCATGGCATGTAACATACTCCGACATGTTTCTGCAAGATGTGGCTTCTTTCTCTCTGTCATTCCATTTTGTTGTGGAGTGTTCGGACATGTTAGTTGGTGACGTATCTTATGCTCACGTAAATATTGGGAGAATTCATTCGATGTGTATTCTCCCCCGTTATCCGTGTGTAAGCACTGAATCTTTTTACTGACTTTTCCCTCAACTCTTGAAATCTTTTAAACTTTGTAAATACTTCTGATTTCTCCTTCATAAAATAAACACATACGTACGTCGAGAAGTCATCTATAAAAATCACCCATGTAGCACTTATCGCCAATTGATGGATGTTTGATAGTTCCAAATACATCCGAGTGCACTAACTCCAAAGGTTCCTTCGCATTGAAATTAGACTCCTTAAAAGGCAATTTATGAGCCTTCCCATACTGGCATCCAGCACATACAATATCTTTTCTCACCTCTAGCGACGGGAGACCCTTCAACATTTTATTTTTCATAATCTCTTTTAGCTTATAATAACTCATGTGTCCTGATTGTGCGTGCCACAAATCTGTTGTCTCATTCTTTCGTGTCTTGTCTATGTACGCAGATTGAGTTGATACTATGTAAACAGATTCTATCTTTCTCCCTTCCATTGTTGGTGTTCCTGTGATCTTGACATCTTGATATACCTTTACATCATGAGGGCCAAATAAGATATAGTTACTTGCAGATATTAGTTGTGGCACAGACAACAATTTTTTTCTTATTTCAAGCACAAGATAGACGTCTTTTAATTGTAATTGATTAGGACCACAAAGTGGCAAGACAACGATCTCCCTTGTACGTCTTAAAGTTTTACAGCTTTTTATCATTCCTGTTCATATGAATCGCACACCCTGAGTCAATAATCCAATCTTTTTCATAATCAACTTGTCCAGGGATACTTACAGAAAGTGTCGACTCCTTCTTGCTTGTACTTTGTGTTTCTTTTTAATTGTTGTTGTGCATGTTATGACATCTAACACTTCCTCACTCTAATGTTCTTTTTGATTGTTGGATGTCATAGTATTACCTTCAACTGATTTCTTTCTAAATCAGTAGTCTCTTGCGTAATGACCCTTCTTACAGCACATGAAACACGGGCCACTACTTTTCCATAATTCTTGAAGGCTTTGTCCTCTTTTGTCACGATTACTTTCAGTTCACTCTACTTGAAAATCTTCTCTTTCAAATTCATCTTCTTTAGATCCTCTACTAGGTTTCCAATTACGTCAACCTTTTTTTTTTTTTTTTTTTTACCACTAAAGATTGCCTCCTCGTTAGCTTTTAGTGAGACATCAGATATTTGCTTTGCCAACACTTTCTGATTGGCAAGTAAATTTTCTAATACTGCTAGAGAAGGTTGGGTTGGCCAACCTTGAATGGTAATAATAAATCCTCTATAGCTTGGATTTAACCCATGAATAATATTTTTTTCTCATTCTAAACTCAGAAATATTAGCAGTAGGATCTAACTTTGAGATTTTCACGACAAAGAGATTTTATCTTATTAAAATAATCGTTAATTGACATATCTTCTTGCCTGACTGATAGGAGCTCGTTCTCCAAATGATGCAATCTAGTATCATTCTTCTTTGAGAAAAGTGTTGCAAGAGTGTCCCATGTTGCCTTCAGTGTGTCACAACGCTTGATGTACTCTAATATTTGATCTTTCACTAAGGCTCTCTGGTCACGTAAATAGTTTTGCTTGTTTTAATCTTCCATTTCTTCAAAGCGCCAGCATCTTGCGGTGGTGTGACCTACTCGCCACTTCCAATTTCCCATAAGTCATGGCCTTGAAGGTAAGGTTGTATATATAATGACCACATGCTATAATTGTTATTGTTGAGTTTCTTTCCCACCTCTTGTAGGTTTGTCATTACTGTGACTTGGAGAAACCTCCACGTTATCCAAACAAACTCGATCTCTAATAAGCTTCACAATTCTTTACGATTGTGCACGACTTCCGTTAGAAGTTTCAACAAAAATTTAGCACGTAATTAAGTCACTCATAATATCAAATTGTTGAATTTAAAATTGAAAACTCACTATTTTATCAAGAAGTATTACACTAATAATAATAATAATACAATAGTAGAAATTACTTTTTCAACTATCTTTTGTCACCTTTAACTAACACTCTCTCACTAATCACATCACTCACTCACTCACTTATTTTACTCTTCTCTCACACATTATACTCTCAGACTCCACTTATTGCTCACTTACACTCCTACTACAAGAACTTCTAATATATATAATATGCAAAATCGGTTAAGTTGCCGACTTATAAGCTACTAGGAGTTTCAGGAATGTTAGTTACTAGTTCTAGATTTACTTGAAGAACAAGGACAATTTAGACTTCTAGAAAGAAGTCTCTAGAAAAATTGAGTAAGAAGTAGAGGTCGTGATGTAATATTTAACACATTACACATATATAACTTGTTTTTGTATCGGCCATTGGGGTCACGTTTGAAAGGTAATGTAAAATTTGGGAATTAATAATATAGCAACTCAGGCAGTAGACTCAAGTTCTGGTCTATGAAGGAGGGCATGAGTTCAAATCTCACTCTTTGACATTTTTTCTTTATGTTTTATATTGTAGGTGTGTTTAGTTTGCAGAATAAAAAATAATAAGAATGAGAATGGTAATGAAATTAAATATAAAAAAAATAATATTATTAGTGTTTGGTGACACACTAAACAATATTTCTTTCTGTTTGTAGTATTATATTACTTTAATATTTTTATGTTAAGTTAAATTTAAATAATATTATTTAATTATTATTTTCTTCTTCAAGTAGAATATATTATTAAAAATATATTATTATTTTTTAAATAATTATTACTTAATCTAAAAAAAAAAAAACGTAAGAAAAAATATTTTTGATAATTTTTTTCTTCCATATTATTTGCAAAATAACTAAACAATATGTTAACATAAAACCAATTTTAATATTTTATGATATGTGTATCATTTATTATTTTATGATAAATTAATTTTATATTACTTATTTTAACTCGGTGTCAATAAAGTGAGGATAACAATATACTCTTAGAGTAAAAAAAAAAAAAAAAAGGGTGCAATACCTATTTAGAGAGAAAAGAAAAGAAAAAAAAAGGAAAGAAAAAAAAAAAAAAAAAACAGGGGCAATAATTTTTTTTTTTTGGAATTGAGGGTAAAATTGAATAATAAATGTTTTATATAATGAGATGGGCAATGAGTAATTTTTCCTAAAGAGGAGGCGGTTGAATGATATTTCCTTTATCTATTGGTAATATTTTTTATTTAATTCTTAGTTAATGACACAACTAAATATGTGAATATGTGAAAAATAATTCTATTGCCAATTTCATTCCCCCAAACCAAACGATACCTTACCATAAAGGGCTCAACTTAATCTTTCTGAAGGAACTTGAACACAAAATCGAAGTCAATTACTTTTTTCCAAGGGAAGTAGGTTGAATGATGTTTCTTTATCTATTGGTAAGGGTGAACAAAAATATTCAGAATTAATCTAGCCCATTAAATTTTATCCAATCCAATTCAATCTAAAAAAATCAATTCTTAAATTTTATTGGTTTAGTTTGATTATTTATAATAAAAAATCGAATAATATTGGGTTGGTTTGGTTTTTATTTATTAAAATATTAAAAAAATCGAATCAACCCAATTTATTTATTATTTTTTTTTCTTATTGTTTTTATATTTGTATTTATATTGTTATTTTATAGAATTATTTAAAAAAAAAAATTAAATTTCGTTGATTAAGTTTATACTTTATACCCCTTTCAATGAATCAGTTTTATCTCAAAAAAATTAGTTCGGGTTGGATTAGTTTTTCAAACTTTATGGTTCGATTTTCGTTTTTAAAGAACCAATTATATTATGTTGGTTCTAATTTTGATCTAAATTTAAATCAATCCATATATGTTCACTAGTATCTATTGGTAATATTTTTCATTCAATTCCTTGTCAATGACACAATCACATATGTGAATATATGAAAATAATTGCATTGTCAATTTCATTCCCTCCCAAACCAAGCGATACCTTACCACAAAGGGCTCAAATTAATTACTCTGGAGGAACTTGAACACAAAATCTAAATCATCTGCTGCGTTTTGCACCTTCGTGTTAGAATTGTATGCATAATAAGTTTGGAACACGTCTACTTGTAAAGATTTATCACCATGACGATAAATGTTCAACAAAAATGTATTGATCCTCTTATTCTTAACTTCTACCAATTAGAAACCCTAATCATTTACATAAACATTTGTGTTGTTCCCCAATTCATAACTCTTGAAAAATACCATTAAGCAAAGTTTAGCAATAGATATGCTAACTTCTAAATGCTAAGTCTTCAGCTGTCGAAAGTTAAAACTACTTAGGCATATATCTCGTAGAAAATAGTGTACCTATATCATTTTACTTTTACAAATTAGATATATTTGTCAGTTTGCTTTAAACTGGTTTATTTACTTAGTTTATTTACCTAAACTCTTTATCATTTTAATTACTTTATTTTTCATTTTTTTCTAACTTTTTGAGACACTTCCTCTTCATCTAACAACCCTTATTAGTAAGTTTCAATTCAATTTAAGTTTTTTACAGAAAATTTTTGTAAAAAATGACTAAAATTTTCCAAAAAAATTGAAAGTAAGGTAATTAACGTGCACAAATTTTAAAAAAGATATATATATCAAATTTATAAAATTAAAGCAACCAAAGTGCTATACTATCCTTTCTTGTATAGACATGCTTCTAATTCAGCCGAATTAACTTAGAGATTTGATTCATTTCAATAACTATTTAAAAATGCAACATTTCTAGAAAAATTAATTTAGGATTTATTTGATAACGATTTTGATTATTGATTTTTAATTTTTTTTTAGGTAATTTTTTAATCAGGTATGTTTGATGACGATTTCTGATTTTAATTTTTACATTTTTTAAAAATCACTACCAAAATATAGAATAATTCATAAATCTTTAAATATAAGATTTTTTAATCAAATTTGTGATTTTTAATTTGATTAAATATTTTTTATGTATAAATATTAAAAGAAAATAATTAAAAAATTTAAAATTTGTAAAAAATAACAAAAAAACTTATATTTTAAAGTTATTTGAAAAAAATTAAAAAATCAAAAATATTACCAAATAATTTGAAAGTAATTTTTTATTTTTTTCTTAAAAATTACTATTATAAATTATTATCAAACACATTAATTATTATTTTTACAAAAAAAATTATAAATTACAAAATTAATTATTTAATTATAAATTAAAATTATTATCAAGCCTTTAAAAAAAGTACTCATAGTAAATTCACAATTTTCAAAATTTTGAAAGCGATTATCCTTTGTCCCATTTCAAAGGACTTCTAACCAAACGAAAAAGTGTCAACAAAACAGGAAGAGAATCAACTCTTGCTGGCAACTAACAATTGGTTGCTGATCCGAAGATTTATCAAGCACAAGACGATGGAAGAAACGAAAAAAAGGAAAGCTGAAGGCATGCCCAACATTACTGAATACAAGAAAAGTATGTGCATGACTTTCTGTCCAAAGTGAAGTGGAAAAATAGTTAAAGCAGCGAGAAAGTGAAGTAGCTACTATGATAACATGTAAAGAAAGAAGTGCCTAAAATTCAATCATATAATAGTACTAGCTTTTCATACACGCACTATGTATTAAACAAATAAAAATAGTTAATCTAGGGGCAATGAGCGAACTCCAAAATATTCAGATCGGGTCCAAACTATCATTTGCCTCCTTTTTTTTTTTTTTTTTTGCATTCTATGCAATACCCTTGATCACTAGATTAAGCAACATGTGCATCAACATCTGCTGTGCCTGTACATGTCAGTTAATACCTGGAAAATGATCAAAATGAATTCAAATTTATTACTAGAGCTAGGCCAAAACAAATTTCCTAAAAATACCAGTTTTAATATCAATAACGTGACTGCCCTAGCCTCTAATTCAACCTGCATTGCTCAATCTTTGTTATTTCTGGCCCAAAATCCCTTCTTCCTGGCGGTTTCATTTTCGGACAGGAATCTACTCCACTTTGATCCAAGAGAAAAGTGCCGTTTCAAAAAGGGCTTCGCTATAGAGCCCTTTGTGCTGGAACTTGCTTCCATTTTGGGATGTTTTCCTTTTCTGTCGGTATACTTTTGGGGATCGGATATATTAGAATGACTGCCACGGTAGCTGTCCACAACTCTATTTTTGGATATTTTATGAATTTTAGCCTTCAGGTCTGCTTCAGCCTTCCAAGCTTTTCTCGAAAACTTTGAGAATTGTTTCTCTCCAAGCATACAAATTGGGCAAGCAGGGTCAAATTTGTCGGTATCTGATGTCATAGTTTCTAAGCACTCAGCATGATAAACATGACCACAGACCAACACAGCAACTACTGATAGCTCTGGACCAGCAATAATTTTCTGGCTTCTCCATGAAGATCTTTCTGTTAATAGCTTGGAGCAAGCCCCACAAGTCTGCAAATCTATTGAAGGGGAATATGAGAACCTGCTACTGCATTCACTTGTTTTCCCATGAATGGAGCCTAAGTGCTCACTGTCAAAAGACCACTGCTCTCTATGAGAAGAGGCCACAAGCTCAGAAAATGTGCGCATAGACCAACCATCAGAAGAGCCATAGTGGGATCCATTTGCCAAGTCATTGCTGCAGGTGGAGAGTACAAAAGATGGTCTTCCTTCAGAAACTGAGTTGTTGGTTGGTGATTTTAATCCCAGTATTCGACTGTCAGAAACTTGTCTCAACAGCTGGTGTCCTGGTGACCGACAGGCCTTTCTTGATGGGGTTGAATTGTGAAACATTGGATATGTATGAGTGGCAAAACAATCTGAATTTGGTGTTGACAATGAGGAAGTTATTGCAAATGGAAGATTCTGAGAAGAGGAATCCGCAATCCCAGGTGATCCTGCCAAGTTCTTCACCTGCAACAAAACAAAATAGAGGCTCTCATAGATCTGATAATGAGCAGCATTAACCAAAAGTAAAAACAAACAATTAGGATCGAAGTGCTAAAAGAGCTATAGGTCAAACTCACATCTGGAGAATAATTGCTTGCCATAGATATGTCTGCAACACCACATTTAGAACATCAGTACAAAGCAAAGAAACAGAACCTCATAAAAAGAAATGAAGTTTAAAAAAAAAAAAAGGCCTAGGAACCATCCATCAAAGATCCAGAGTTGCTCTGTCCCTAAAATGATGAAAATATGAAACAAAAAATACAGATGACACATATGCTAAAGGTCGTGATATTTGCTAAGTTCAACTTATATACAATTTGGCGTTTGAAAAATAAAAAAACTAGCAAGAAAGTCTTGAAATGGCAATAAACGTTTTCCCACAAAGGTCCTTTGCCAACCTTTATACTTCCTTTTGAATCCTTGGGAGAGCATCCAGTGCTTGCTTCTTTTAAAATAACTTCAAAGGACATATTTATAAAGGTATACTTGGATGCATCTAACTTGCCTTTAAGAAAATAGTAAACTAGATGGCACTGCAATTTCACCTGAAGGAGAAGTCACAAGGTGTGTAACAGTTCCTCTATGAACCAGAGACTTCTGAGAGGTGGGTG
Organism: Elaeagnus macrophylla; assembly: GCA_029378325.1. Lineage (NCBI taxonomy): Eukaryota > Viridiplantae > Streptophyta > Magnoliopsida > Rosales > Elaeagnaceae > Elaeagnus > Elaeagnus macrophylla. The sequence goes on along the minus strand of CM055649.1, from coordinate 9,503,444 downwards.
ATCCATAATTCTCCACTGGGCTTCCTGCCTCTGAAATATTACCTCTTTCTGAACCCAATGTCCCCTTCAACTCCATACTAGTATTCCTGCTGATTCCATGAGAGACTTGACATGGAGTCTCTATTTCACCAGCAACCCGCCCTCGATTATCCCACCGGAAGCTCCATGAGGGTGAATATACGACATTCCTGCGCACAATTTCAGTTCTGCTACTGGGATGGTTTCTTTCCCTTGCAGCAACACAGCAAACTGATCCCATAATGGCTTGGATATTGACAGTCTATTATAAAAGTATCCAGGCCGCAAAAGCATACAACAAAAATAATAGTCACCAGCCTCCTGTTTTGGATGGGAAAAGTTATTGAAGAAAACAAAATTACACATAATGTCATCATAAGAATTACCTATAAAATAATTGCATCATATATGAAGATTTTCATACAAGAAAGTTAGAAACCCACCTCAAACCATTTCTGAGGGAACTGTAGCCTGAAAGATACAAGCAGCACAAAATTTGGTGCTCTTCAATCAAAGGGAAGAATTTAGAACATATGTTCATTAAATCAAAACTTCATATAGAGACTCATAGAAAAAGCTCTTCTTCAAATAGAAACAAAGAGAAAATGTATAGCAAAGATCATTCAAATCACAACTCATCCAAAGTTTCTGTCAGTTTTATAACATATAATGGAGACTAGCAGAAAAGAACAGAAAATTTATAGCACAGACCACCCAAATCATAAGTCATTCCAATTTGCCTTCTATATTTTTTAACATGTATTGCATAAAGCAAATGAAGAACAATGAAAAGTAACAGGTCAAGGATGTTAAAAGGGTAAAATGGTGGATAACCAAATGCCTTCAACATCTCTAACTAATTCAACATCCATATAAATCCAACAGATCACCATCTATTACCTCAATCATTACGGTAGGTTTAATTTCTCCAACTGCAGACCAGAAAAGATTTTCCCATGCGAAAGAACTTCCTTCTTCCCAATACAATAAATCCAACAAGTCAAATTCATTTAGGCATATCACCTTCACACGAAAATAAGAACTTGAAATACATCTGACTATGAAATGTGTAACATACAACATAAAAGTTAGTCATCCACTATGATTCTTCCCTGAAATCCCATATGAATATAATGCAGTCCCATTAAAAAACAGTATATCTAATGCGTGGATTCCCAAACTATTGGATCTTGTGACATTTGTTGATAATATAATAACATGAAGATGATTGAGTGTAATTGTATTTGTACAGGAACATTCCACTTCTTATCCGACCATGGAGCTCATTTAAAGGGTATCTATCTACTACCAAAATAGTCCCCATTTCTTCATCAATCAAGTCTCCCTAAATTAGTAAAAACGATACTACCAAAAAAGACGCCCTGTTCATTTCCATTCTTTCTGCCTTTGAAACTTTTTTTAAACTAAAATATATGTAAATCAAAATATGATCATCAAGACTCATAAATCGTTCCTTAAACTACCATTAAAAAATGCACAATAAATATTTTCTATAAATGACAGCTATATCAATGATGCTCATCAAGAGCTTTCCATTTCATATGATGTCCATGGAGATCATTAAGGGTATTAGTATTACTACCAAAACCGTCCACATGTCTTCACCAATCAAGTTCTCCCTATGTTAACAAATAACGATACAAGCAGAAAAGGTAACCTCTTCGTATCTATTCTTTCTGCTTATGAAACTTCAATTTAACTAAAATAGATGTAAATTAAAACAAGATCAACATAAATTATCATCAGTATCTTCGACACAATAAATATTTCATGTACATGACAGCTATATCAATGATTCCCATCAAATTAAAAAAAGCAAGTAAATAATTTGATCATAATTATAATCCTACTTCATATATATTCCTTTTTAACTTCAGATATAAATTTCTATATCCAAATCCAATGCTGTCTGAAACCATTAAATATTTTAATTTCATATATTTTCATAAATAAGAAACTTCGCTTAAGAGATAATAATCCCCTTAAGCAAACCAGAGCGACATTTAATAGTGAAAACATAAATTTTAAGTCGTTAAGAAAACTCATACGAAAGCAAAACGCCGTAAATATTACACCAAATTATGCACATCTACAATATGAAATGAGCACATGAACAAGAACATCTGAAAAAAAAATTACCTATAGCAATTAATCCTTGATTTCTAAAGCAGAAAACCGCTGAGGCACTCAATCGAAAAGCATGAATTTATTGAAGACAAATTCGAAACTCTACCGAGCCATTTAAAATAAAATCAGAGAAATCAAAACACTAAATAGAACAAGGGTTTATAAACTGTTCGAAGTTTAGCGCCCAGAAAGAAAACAAAAACGGAAAACGCCAATGAGATTGAAAGACGATAAAGTGGCGTGTTCTCACGGTTTTGCTAGCTGTAAGGTTTCAGAAAGCTATAGGTGTTCTACTTCATCATCGTCATCGTGAGAATCTACACGGTGTGAGCAAGTAGACTTCATAAAGTCTGATTTTGTGGCAGAAAAAGACGACATTCTGTTATGACGGAGTTACCCAGGGAAGAGGAATTTGTGATGTGTGTGGTGAGGGAATGAAAGTTTGTGTTTTTTCCCATCCTTTTTTCTCATTTTTATTTAATACTAATTGAAAATACATGCCTAACAAATAAATAATTTTATTTATTTTATTTTAAAAAAAAATAATTAAAATAATATTTTTAAAACTTATAACAATTAAAATAATACCCTTAGTTTTTAATTAAAAAAAATATGAATTAATATTATAGGTGCTATTTTTATTGTAATATATTTTATGCATATTATTTTTATGGTTTTTCTTAATTTTTTCTCTTTGGTTAACTTCTACAACATATTTGTAGTAAATATAAAATTAATTTTTATATGCTTCCAAATTAATTGTAAAAATGAAATAATATTTAGAATTTTCATTGGATATGATAGTTATCACATGATTAGAGTCTTTTATATGTTTAAGTTCTTATTTAATGTGATAAATTTATAATAGATCTTGTTAATGTCATTTTTGTCAATATCATAATAGAGATGCATTTCTCCTTGCTATGGTCATGCCAATAGAGAAAATATGTTAGAACTTAAAACTACCACGGGATGAGGTAACTGTTGGTCCTACGATGTTTAAATCAATTCGAGTAATGAAAGTGGAAGAGGAGACCAAAGTCTCTCTCTTTTTGATTTAAAGGAAAAGAAGTGTAGATAGAAAGAATACATGTATATTGTGTTTATGTTAGTTAATGATATAAGATATGACTTCTTGTGTGTGAATGTGTACAAGATACATATATGTGGAGAAGAAAGATATGTCTGATGGCTTTCATAATCACTTATCTATGAAAATAGACTTTATTTAATATTATAATTATCTCTCTATAATTATCCCATATAGAATAATTAAGGAATGTTTGTCGGATAATTATTTAGTAGAGCCCCCTATTTAACATTTGGATTTATTTGCTGACTCAATGCTCACTAAACTAGGTCGTGAGTCATACTGCTAAGTATGATTAGTAATATCATGTCACGTGACTTAGGTTATTTTAGACCTAACAGTTATTAAAAAAGGCAACTAATATCAATAACTTAAAATATACGAAAAATTTTGTTAAAAAAAATTAAGAGTGATTCAAAATTTTATATATAGTATACATTTAATAACAATAATGTGACATCAATTTTTTTTAGTACACATTTATTTTCCTGCTAAATAATTCAAATTATTTTTAATTTTCTACTTTATATTTTTTTTATTGTTAATTTAGTACCATATATTTTAAATTTACTATCATATTGATATTTCAATTAAAAAATTGGTAAAGTATGAATGAAAAATGTCATATGCTAAGCATTGGTTTGTCGAAAATACCCATTGCATTTGTTACGTGCTTGGCACGTGACATTCTCTATCCATACTTAAGCAATTTCTTAACGGTATTGTTAGAAGTTTTATCCCATATTATTTAAGCGTAATATTAATGTAAGGTTATAAATTTTATAGGCTAAATAACACCTATGATCCCCTAACTATTTTTCTTAACATTTAATCCCCTAACTTTTTAAATTTGATAATATTAGCCTAACTATTAATTTTATGTGGAATTTAATGTTTGATTTTTTTTTTTCCTTCCTTTTTTTAACGAATAAGTATTAAAAAAAAATCATAAAACTATCAAACTATCTCAAACTTCTTTTTTCATTAAAAAGAAGAAGGAAAAAAAAAATTAGACATTAAATTTCACATAAAATTAATAATTAGACTAATATTATCAAATTTAAAAATTTTGGGAACTAAATGATAAGAAAAAATAATTAAGAGACTAAAGTGTATAATGAGTAAAAATTAGGGGATAATAGATGATGTTTAACCAATTTTATATAGTATATAAGCAATATAAGACATGTACTTATTAAAAGGCTAACCTTCAAGCTAAGTTTCATGATTACTTCTAAACCTTATATTAATATCATATTTAAGTAATGTGAGACAATATCTCTAACATCCCACTCAATGCTCATCATTTTATATTTTTAACCTATTTTTTATATTATATTTTATTTAGGTCACTTATTTTTTTTTTCTTTCTCATGGTCCATTCATTCTTTTTTGTGAGACGAGGCCTAAAGTATTTAGCCCATTGATCGATTGAAATTTTGATACCATATAAATTTTATATAGTGTGTAAGTAATATGAAACATTTATTCTTTAAAAGGTTAACTTCTAAGATAGCTAAGTTTCAAGATTACTTATAAACTTTACATTAGTATTATATTTAAATAATATGAAATTATATCTCTAATAAGTATTATCAAAATGATAGCAAATTTAGTACGTAGGATATCAAATTAATAGTAAATAAATATAAGGTAGAAAGATAATAGTAATTTGAAATATTTAATAGGTAAAAAAATGTTAAAGTTCAATAATGAACTACTTTCAATGATAATAATAAAAAATGTCAGTATATAAATATAATTTTTTAAAAATATACTATAGCATAAATATTTAAAAATAAAATAAATTTTATAATAAATATGGATCTAATTAAGTAATATTGACACAATTTCGAGATGTCAAGGACTTATTTAATCATTATATTAATATCACGTTAATATAATGCATTTGTAGATAATAATCCTGCAAACATTTTCTTAAATTGAGTGATAAAATTGGGTAGCTTGCGAAACCACATTATTTATGCTTCAGTCGTGCATGCACATTGACTGCTTAACCATTAATAATGAAAATAATAATAGAAAAAATTATTTTTAATGTTATTTTATTCTCATTAGATATTAGGGTCATTAAAATAAAATAAATAATATAAATAGAATATTTTACATATTATAATTTAATTAATTTCAAAATTATTTTATTATCACTTCTCCCGAAAACAAAACTAAAGTACCTTGAATATGAAATTCGGGCTAACACAAAGCTTTAAATGTTTGACATTGTTTTCAAAATATGTCATGTATTATTTGGTAAAAAATAATGGGTTTGACATTTTAGAAATATTCATGTTTAAGCAGTTGGTACCCAATTTTACTTTTGGTTCCAATTAGTATTATAATATAATTAGTATATTATTTAATTAAAATAATAATTTTATTTAATTTAAAAAAATTTATGTGCAATGCACGTGTAAAAACAATTTAAAATAATTAAGATTACTATTTTAATTGAGCAATGTATGAACTATTCCATAGACTAGGATCCAAAATTAGAATTTACATAGTAACTCCACCAAGGTGCCAAACCTAAAAATTAACAAAATGGTACCTCCACGAAGGTGCCAAACCTAAAAATAATAAAAGTTCAACAATGTTTTTTTACAGAATTACTTAGAGCTTATTTTAAAAATAATGTAAAATTAATAAAAATTAGTATTTTTTTTCAAAATAACAAATTTATATTTTTTATATTTCAAAACAGGGGAGGAGGATAGTGGGAGCTAGGCGGAGTTACAATACTGGCCAATTTTTTTTATAAAAAATTAATTACGTGTATATTTTTAGTATTAAATAAATATTTTATTTGTAATAATATATTGTGTATAATTTTTATGTACATATTTTTAAATATATTAACAATATTTAACAAATACGTGGATAAAAATAATATGAATTGTAAATAAAATGGTTAAATATGTATATATATTTTTCCATGTATTTGGTAACTATTACTAACAAAAATAAAATTATAGTCATATATTATGTGAAAATTCTTTTTAAATGTGATAATCAAAAAAAAGTTTTAATACTTAACTTTACTCAATATTATTAAAAAAAAATTAAAAAAATAAGTATATGATAAACTTCATATTAAAATTTTTAAGTTATGTTTATCATGTTTTATTTCAACCAAAATTTTAAATTTATTTAATATTATATTATTTTATATTTTATTTTAATAATTTTTTAGAATTTATTTGAAAATTTTTTATATAAAAAATTTATTATTTTTATTATTATTGGTCAATGTTATATTATTTGTAAACATATATTTTTAAATATAATCTCGAGCTTAAAATTCTAAATTATATTTTACTTTTTATATTTTCATATATTTATTTTAGTTTTAACAACTATAAATTTTTGTATGTTTAATTAAGCTTTCTATTTGCTTAGATTTTTTAGTTAATATATTTATTTTATTCATAAATAATACTCATAATTATTAACTTATTATATTTTTGTTTAATTTTTGTTATAAGTTAATTATAAAATATTAATTTTATATTTTTTGAGCTCTAACTCTATATTTTTAATATAATATAATATAAAAAATTTAATATCTCTTATTATTTTTTTACTTTATATAAAAAAAAAAAAATTTAACCCCTCTAGTTATTTATTTCTGGCTTTGCCCCCTGCTTCAAACATGTGTTTTGAACTTCTGACTACGTAACATTTTATACTTAGGCTATGCCAAACACAATATGTATTCATTTTATTGATGATATAACGACGTATTTCTTCTTTTTTTTTTTTTTTTTAACAAAGAAAGACTCACAGATGAAAACGAGGTAACGCTCGTTATTTTTTATTCACTCGGATCAGTGTCTATATTGAGAATAACGACAGGAGTTAGCACTTCAAGATCACGTTATAAGGAATCTTTTGGCACAATTATGAATTTTTTACCCCTTGAACGAATAATTTGATGCATATAGCTTAATAACGTTACCTACTAAACTATCCCACTACTAATAATATAACGACGTCTTTCACCCACATTTATTTTACACATAAAGACACAATCATTTATGTTCACAAGCAGATGAAGACACATTCATTTACTGATGGATGTCACAGATTGGTCAACCATATACCTTAGACTTGAGGTTTTTATATGTGATGGCCCGATGATAGGTAAAGCTATTGATTTTTGTGATCGTTATTTTAGAAGAAAAGTCAACATTGATCAAAATTATGTTACTCCTTTTTTGTCGATCGACATATTTAGAGATATTAGCAACAAAAAAAAAAAAAAAAAAAATCAACATATGAATTGTTATGGACAATTTTAACGAGCAAAAGAGATTCTTAGACTTAAATAATATTTACAATATATATAATATATATATGTGAAGTGTACATAATATATACTATATATAGTTTATATATATATTCTATATACAAATTAAAATATTATTTTAAGATTATTTTAATTATATTTAAATTAAAGTATATTATTACGAGGCTATAAATCAATAAAATGTTGGAATAAATTTGTAACTAAAAAAAGAGGATAGTTTGGCCATCACTATATACATATATGTTGTCATTCTATTTATTTATTTATGAGCTATGCTAATAACAATTTCATTTTCACTCTTTTATTTATAATATATGTGAAAGTTTATAAAAATTATGAGTATTATAATTTTAAAAGTTAATTCAATGAATAAAAATACTTGTATTTTTTATAAATTTTTTCATAATATTGTCTTTTTTTAATATGAAATAATTTTTCTAATATTTTTTCTCAAAGTGTGGGTTTTGGTATAACATATTTATTATATTATTTTATTTGTGTCACTTGTCTTGTCTTTTTTTTTTTTTTCATAAGGTCCATTTTTTTTAGAGGTGAAGCCCAAAATTTTTAGCCTATTGATCAATTAAAGCTATGATACTATGTAAATATATAACTTATAAACAATATGAGACATCCACTTCTTAAAAAGTTAACTTTTAAAGTAGCTAAATTTTATGATTACTTATAAATTTTACATTAATATCATACTTAATCAATGTTAGACAATACCTCTAATATTCTCCTCAAAGTGTAATTCTTTGTCTTTTACAAAGTTCATTACTTTGTATTTTTAACATATTTTATTATATTCTATTTTATTTTGATCATTTGTCTTTTTTTTTTTGCAAGGCCAAATTTTTTTTTTGCATTGCGAGGCAAGGCCAAAATATTTAGTTCATTGATTAATATGAAAAAGTTTATAAGAAATACGAATTTTTCTATTCATTATATTAATCTTTTGAGAATAAAGTGCTCATGATTTTTATAGAATTTTACATGGTATCAAAGTTTTAATTGATCAATGGACCAAAAAAGTTGAGTCTCATCTCGTAAAAAAAAATGGATCTTGCGAAAGAAAAAAAAGACAAGTGATTAAAATAGAAAAATATAATAAATATGTTAAAAAATATAAAGTAATAGATTTTGTAAGAGATAAAAATCCTTGTGACAAAATATTAGAAAAATTATTTCATATTATATAATATAATATTATAAAAAATTTATAAAAAATATAAATATCTTTATAGATTAAATTAACTTTTTAAAATTTAAATGATCATGATCTATATAAAATTTCACAATATCACTGTCAGTGCAAATGACATAATATTTAATATATTTTTGTAACTTTATACAGGGATGACGAAACTATTGATTTATAGGATATTTATTATTATTTTAAAAATGTTAAATAAAACATGTCATATTATGGCATAGAAAAGATGAGTATTGTTAATATAATTTAATAGATAATATTATTGGATTATATATATAAGATAATAGATTTAAAATGATAAAAGAATTATGTAATAATTATTAAGATTTACTAACGATAGATTAATTGCTACACATTTGATTGTTTCGCTTTGGAGCTTAATTGTTAAAACTATATATATATATATATATATATATATATATATATATATATATATATATATATATATATATATATATATATATATATATAGAAAAAAATATGTATTAATTGTTTTGACCATATTGTAAAAACCATATTATGCAATGTCTTTTTCTATTAAATTTTGGGCTTTGACCTTTGACTTTAAAGTACTCGACAGTTTTAAAGAGGAAGACTCCTACAAATTCAAATAGGCTGTTGCCGTGTTATATATATATATATATATATATATATATAAACTATTAAAGTAAAAAATATTATTGTAATTATATTTTATAAATTTGGAAAGGAAATCCAACCAAAGGGATTAAGAAAATCATCAATAGGAATGATTCTTAAATTTGTGAAGTTCTTATTTTGTTTCTATCGTATTTTTAAGAAGCAAACTTATAAATAAAAATAACTCCATTTTCTCACATTTTATTTTCTTATTAATAAACACACTCTAAGTATAATTGATTGTTTTTTTTATAGAATAATATTATATGTATTTAATTATTATATAAATTAAATGATATATTAATTATAAATTAGATATAAAGTTGAAAGTGTTAAATGAGAAAGTAATTGTAAATAACTTATTACCAACAATTTATTTACATCAAATTATAATAAAAAAATATTTTTATTTTTATATGAATAGTATTTTATGTATAAAGTGAAATATTAATTATTGAATAGATTTAAAATAAATACGTAGAATAATAAAAAATAATTATAATATTATTTATTAATAAAAATTAATTAAATTAAGTTATTTGCGCATAAATTTATGAGAAAAAATATTTTTATTACATATATATATATATTAATTAATATAATATAATTTAATTAATTTTATAATTACTTTATGACGTCATGCTTTAAAATTTATCCGTTTAAATCTGTCGTACTTGTACTCCTACTGACTAACGCCAATTCCCATACATTATTTGATTTATTTCAGTAAGTCCTTCTTTGGTCAAGATCTGAGGTATGTGTTTACTGCATTCACTTTTATCTTTGGATTCTTTTCTGTTCTCCTGACTAGAGGACCATGCTTGTACGCAGACTGCTGCCTCTTTGACCACATACAGTTGTTATTCAAAGCAAAAATCTGCTGACTAAAGCTCTCTTAGAATATTAAGTCAGTGTTATACGAATTAAGATCCTATATTCATTTAAATTGCACTATGTAAAAGTATATATTAGAAAAATATGCACCATTACTTTGAAGTTGAAACAATATAATAGTGCAATATTTTGATAGATATTAAATTTAAAAAATAGCAAAAATTTTGAATGAATTTTTGGGTAGTACAAATAGATTTAATAAATCAAAATTTTAAATATTTGAATTATAGTTGTCAAAGTTAAAATTCAGTGAATCAGATTAATTTAAAAACATTTAGGGAATAGAGAATGATATTTTTTGGCTTATATAGACTTAAAATTATATGATGTTTACATATCTTTAAAGTTTGTAAGATAGAGAAAATAGTTGAGGAATAAAATACAAAAAAAAAAAAAAAAAAAAATAACAACTCTTCAAATTTATTGTCAATTTTTGAAACATAATATACAAATATTTAAAAAAAAAATGATATTTATTTTGAAATCTTATAATCTTGAATAAAAACGATTATTAACATAAATAAATTTTGGATGTAATAATACATTTAATTTTGGGGTGATTTTGATTTATCTAATTATAAACAACCATTTAAAGCCTCAAGTATTTTTTTATACTCCTTATTTGTTAACACTATATTAACTTTTATTTATTAATAAAAAAAGTTGATATAGATACTTCCTATTACATTGAATGAGCTAATTGAATTTCTTAAATAAGCCGTATGAGATGAGGAAAGTTAGACTTAGGGGGCCAATAACAATTACACCCGAATCTTTCCTCCTATTTGCAAAATACCGCAACATTTTTAACTACATTCTTCAAATATCAGGGGTTGCTAAGTCCACTTTGGGCCCGCGCATGCATCACATAACGTGTATATATTAAATTAAATATAAAATTAAAAATACGATATATTAAAATAATTATGAATTTATTTATTAATAAAATATTAATTATATTATAATATATAAATTAATATATTCATCAAATTATAAATACACTTTTAATTGTATTATTGTTAGTTTTTGGCCTACTCTATCCTAGTACAGGTAGAAAACTCAATTAGCTTGTTATATGTATTTTTTTTAAGAAATTGTGTAGGACTCCATATAATGTAAAAATTTCACAATTTAACATAATTAAATTATACCATTATATGAAATTGTGATACCTCAATATAGCATTATATGACATATTCTAAGTTGGTAATTATTATTGGGTATTTATCAATAGTCAGCCTATAAAACAAGAAATACGTCAGAATTTACAGGAAGATCACAAAGGGGAGTTGTATTTTTTGATGTGTAAATTATAATACTCGCAAGTATACAAATCACTCGTAGCAAGTAATAAGCAACTCTGAGGCCAATATCTCAAAGAATTGCGGTAGTTTTTAAAACGTATCAATTATTTCCTAAAAATTATTTGCAAAACTAAATCTAAACAATCTAACAAATTTTGTTAATGGGACGAATGTTAAAATTGTAAAATTTTCACAAAAATTAAACAGACGAGCAAAAAGTTAGCTAAATTGATATGATGAAAAAGCGTAGGAAACTAGCTAGCTAACCAATCGTAGATAGAATATTTTACGAGAGTTTCACAATTAAGCACGAAAAGTTAGATTTATTGACTTTTCTTAATAAACCCTAGAAATTTTCAAATCAATGAAGAATTCCTCTTAATTCATTAATTAACATATTTGATCCGGAACGTTAATTAGTCAATTAGCATAAATCTTTAGGGAATCAAATTAGCTACCTAATCTAAGACAAATTAATGTACTTCGATTAGATTCTTATTCAAGATTTCTAAATTAAGCAAAGATGATATCTCTAATACTTAATTCTAATTTATTCTTTAATGTTCATAAATCAACATAATTAAGATTAATCATGAACAAAGATATTAACAATATTGAACAAGACATAAATCACTTTAATCCAAATTAAATCATAAAAATATTTATCCACTTATGGAAGCATCATTAAATCCCACATAATAAGTTTAGCTACTCATAATAAAATCTAAATCAATATTTTCTATTACAAATAGCATTCTTAAAGTTTAAGAGAGAAAAGAAATTACAAACAATGGAGATACTTCTATTTTCACTCTTGCAATGCCCTTCTTGGAGTTGGATGGTCACCTCTTCTAAATTGGTTCTTGAAGAAGCTTCAATGGAAGGCTTTTCTATGTAGAAAATGAAAGAAGATAGTTGCGGATGGTGGTTTTCGGCTACTGTTCACCATAGGATTTTGGAGAGGTTTTTGTATTGTATTTATAGGTTAGGTTAGGAGTATGTAGAAATCTGGGCATTTAAGTGTTAAACAGGTACGCGGGCCTCGCGCTCATTTTCTTCTGCTGTGGCGCGCATTGAAATTCTGGGATGGATATAAAACAAGGACCTCACCGCTGCGGCCCGCATTTTCTCCTACAGCGGAGAGCAGTAATTTTCTGGCTTCCCATAATACAACCCGAGAGCTCCCCGCCGCGGCACACAATTTCTTCTACCGCAGCACAACTAGTTGTAAATGCCTTGTAAGGGTCCTTACATAATTTCTGGTTCCTAACGTAAGGCTTGCATTCTTTTATCTGGTTTGTTACCCCTTACGTAATAAATGGCGTACAATGTAAGGCTTACAACTTTAAGCTCTTTTATTCCATTTTAGCTCTCCTTGATCACTTAAATCCATAATTCATTTCATACTTACTCGAACCTACAAAACATAAAAATATCCTCCAAATCAAAGTACTATCGAAATAAATCATGAAATAAATACTTAAAAATTAACAAATAATATGTCCAAAATAGTGTTAATCAAATCCTCCAAACCTACATTTTGCTAGTCTTCAAGCAAAACTAGAATTTAAAAAGACAAATAACAAAACTAAAAAGTTAAATTAATAAAACTTGTCATGATTCAGTTTCTTTCCAATTTATCATCAAAAGTTATGCACAAGTTCATCCAACAATTTAACACATCAAGGTTCCCCATGTAGATTAGTTTCACTTCACAAATCTAAACTCCAATACTAAAAATATATCAACATTGATTCCCCTAAATCTAGTGTTAAGAATCTGAATCGCTTCAACTCTAATCCTTACAAGATTCACTCTTTAAATCACACTGATTCTATGGGTTTAAACACTCAACAAAGTATATGCGAATAGAAATTATGTAAAGAAATGAGTTAATGGTTCGCATATGATTAAACAAAAAAGGCTTAAAAAATGCATAACATTGCTTTAATGAAAGGAATCAAATGATAAGATTTATGAAGAAATCACATTACTATTCTCATACATCAATTAAAATCATCAAGTAAAAATTTCAAATATATGCCCTAGAATGAATGAAACGCATCGACTTTAAGAGAAATTTTTTTCCTATTTTTCTTTTTGTAAAATCCTTTCACCATTTGAAGAACTTTAGGGTTATAATAATTTTTTTAAAAAATCCTGGCAAATTTTGACTCTTTTGTGTTGGCTATATGGATTTTCTTATATCTTTTAAAGTCAAGCATGAATGAAATAGAGAAATACTTAAAATTTTACTCAAATCATTTAATTTAAGCAATACAATTAAACATATGATTCTTCATTAGATGTTTAAAATCTTAACATTCAATGCAAAAACCTATAGAGATCATCTAACAATTTGAAATGATACGAAAAGTGTTTAAAGGAGTAAAAAAAAATTATCTCTCAGAATAAAACGTTAAAGGCTCAATAATCATCTCACAAGGTAGTCTCCACTAATCGACTCCTAAACACAAGATTCGAGTTCATCTCAATTTCAACATCAAAAGCATGAAACAAAAATTACAAATTAAAATAAACCTTTATAGCAAACCTTAAACATGTTTTAAAAATTAGACAAACAATGCATAAAGACTCGATTATTCATCAAAAATTGACTAAAAGTATGATAATTTTGTTACAAAAAGTTTTTTATTGGACCAATTTGCATCCCTAAATTTAGACTAAACATTGTCCTCAAGGTTTTCAATTATGCAACAATTCAAAAAAGCATTTAGATAGGGCAAATGGAAAACTAACTAAACTAAAAGAAAGGATAGATATTACCTAAAATGGTGGGTTGCCTCCCACCAAGCGCCTATTTTAACGTCTTAGCAAAACGATGTTTGGTCTACGGTGCATGCACTTCAATGCACTCCACATCCCCAGTATGAACGACTCCCTCCAAGTAAGGCTTAACAAAGTGTCCGTTCACTTTGAATGTTATTTGTGTCTTCAAAAATTAGCAACTCAACAGCTCCATGAGGAAATACTTCAACTATTTGGTATGGTCCACTTCATCTTGATCTAAGCTTTGCTGAAAAAAGTTTAAAATGAGAGTTAAATAAAAGTACATTCATTCCAGGATAGAGAGACTTACTAATGAGCCATTTGTCATGGTAACGCTTGGTGTGTTCTTTGTAAATCTTGGCATTCTCATAAGCCTCATTTTGAATCTCCTCAAGCTCATCAAGTTGAAGTAAGAATTTTTCTCCCGCTTGTTGATAGTCCATGTTCAATTGCTTGATTGCCCAATAGGCATTGTGCTCAAGCTCAACGAAAAAATGACATGCTTTTCCATAAATCAATCGGTATGGGCTTATCCCAATAGGTATCTTGTATGCCGTATGGTAAGCCCATAATGCGTCATTGACATTTGAAGCCCAATCCTTTCTCGAAAGGTCACACCGTACGTTCCAAAATACCCTTAATTTGTCGGTTACTTACTTCAACTTATCTGGATGTTTGTGGATAACATGGACTAGCCACTTTATGAGTGATGTTATACTTGCTCAATAATCCATCAAAAAGCTTATTATAGAAGTTGCTCCCTCCATCACTGATTATCGCATTCCGTGTCCCAAACCTGCTAAATATTATATCCTTTAAAACTTCACAAAACCGTTAGCATCATTAGTTTTAGTAGGTATAGCTTCTACCTACTTGGACACGTAATCAACAACAACCAAAATGTACTCAAATCCAAAAGAAGGGGAAAAATGACCCATGAAGTCAATCCCCCATACATCAAATTACTCAACAACTAAATTATATGTCAGAGGTATTTCATTACATCTACCTATATTCTCAGTTCTCTGACATTTATCACAATGCATGCAAAAATTATAAGCATCTTTAAACAAAATAGGCCAATAAAAATTGGATTGAAGTAACTTAATGACAATTTGCTTACCACCAAAATGTCCTCCACAGTGAAGCTCAAGACAAAAGGCTAAAATACTTGCATGTTCCTCTTCTGGCACACACCTCCGGATGACTTGATCTTGGCAAAGTTTGAACATATACAGGTTATCCCAAAAGTATTGCCTGCAAACATGAAATTTTTTTTCCTGAAAAGAAATGTTAAGCCTCAATAAACCATTAGCAAGATAATTCACTATGTTAGCATATCAAGGGTTTGGACCTACAGAAAATAACTATTTATTAAGAAAAGTCTTAACAATATCAATCTCTTTATTACTCAATAGTGTCAAAGTTAGAAATTAACCTAGATATATGATCAACAACAACATTTTTAGTTCCTTTTTTATCCTTGATCTCTAAGTCAAATTCTTGTAAAAGCAAAATTCACCAAATTAATCTTAGCTTAGCATTCTGTTTACTCAATAAATACCGCAAAGTCGCATGGTCTGAATGCACAATAACTTTAGATCCTACCAAATAAGATCTAAATTTATCTAAAGAAAACACAATAGCTAAGAATTCTTTTTCGGTGGTCGAGTAGTTAAGTTGGGCGTCATTAGGAGTTTTACTAGCATAGTAAATGACATGCAAACGCTTATCTACTCTTTGTCCTAAAACAACCCCAATAGCAAAATCCGAAGCATCATACATAATCTCAAAGGATAATGACCAATTAAGTGCTATGATAATAGGCGCAAAAGTCAATTTCTCATTTAAAGCATTAAAAGTAGTAAGGCAATCGTCATCAAAGACAAAAAAAATATCCCTAGCTAACAGATTACATAAAGGATGAATTATTTTAGAAACATCTTTAATAAATCTCCTATAGAAACCCGCATGGCCTAGAAAACTCCTAATTTTCTTAACATTAGAGAGGTGGCAATTTAGCTATTAAATCAATTTTTGCTTTATCTACCTCATTGCCTCTACTAGAAATGACATGTCCTAATACAATGCCTTGTTTGACCATAAAATGACTCTTTTCTCAACTAAGGGTCAAATTACTTTCAATGCAACGTTCAAGCACGAGAGTAAAATTATTCAAGAAATCTTCAAATGAATTTTCAAAAACTGAAAAATCATCCATAAATACCTTAATACATTTCTCCACCATATCCGAGAATATCGACATCATCCATTGTTGCAATGTGGTTGGGGCATTGCAAAGATAGAATGGTATCCTCTTGAAGGCAAATGTACCGAATAGGCATGTGAATGTGGTCTTCTCATGATCTTCCAAAGCAATGGGTACTTGGTAATAACTTGAAAGACCATCCAAAAAATAGTAAAAGTCATGCCCTGCTAAACGTTCTAACATTTGATCAATAAAAGGAAGAGAAAAATGATATTTCTTTGTGTACAAATTGAGTTTACGAAAATCAATGCACATCTTCCAACCCATAATCATCCTAGTGGACAGTAACTCATTCTTATCATTTTTAACCACGGTAATCCTAGATTTCTTAGGCACTACTTGTACCGTACTAACCCATTTTCTATCTGATATAGGATAAATAACTCCCACTTTCAACACTTTCAAAATTTCAATTTTCACTACCTCTTGCATAATAGGGTTAAGTCTCCTTCGAGTGTCTCCCACAAGTCTGGTATTGTCATCTAGAATGATCTTATGCATACACATAGTAGGACTAGTACCTCTAATGTCACCAATGCTTCACCCTATAGCTTTCCTATACTTCTTAAAACCTTCATTAGCTCTCTTTCTTGGATTTGAGTCAAAGTGGATGAAATAATAACTGGATAGGTATCCCCCTCTCCCAAAAATACATACTTAAGATATAACCGAATAGGTATTCCTCTCTTTCTTGGGTTTGTGTAGGTAATTCTTTCAATTCAAGCTTAGGTGGAGTATTGTCTTCCCTAGATGGGGTCTTAGGTAACTCTAAGGGTACACTAGGTTCTTCTAAAGGTTTGGCACTATCCAACAACTCAAGATATCCCTTAGTCTCCTCATCAAAATTATCCTCTACTATATCAACTGTTAAAACATACTCAAATTTGTCTTCAATCTTATTTTGCAAAAAGGTATTATGAACAAGAGTATCAATATGATCAATGTAAAATCATTCATCAATAGTAGAAACAGAAGGTAAAAGAGAAGAATCAAACACTTTAAAATGAACAGTTTCTCCCAAAACTGTCATAGTCAAGATTCTACTATGAACATGTATAATAGTCTTAGTAGTGGCTATGAATGGTCTACCAAGAAGAATAGTATGTTCTTTGTCTATAGATAGATTTTCATGCATATCCAACACAACAAAATCAACAGTTATCTACCTGTACAAGCAAATTCTCAACCATCCCCTTTAGATATTTAACAGATCTATCAACTAATTGAAGGGACATGGTTGTAGGTGATGAACACTATTTGTTATGTTTTTAAGCATCTATTTTGCATTTAATCTCAATATAATCTTGTTTTGGAGGGTTTTCTATTGTTTTGTAGGTCAAAGTAGGTTTGGGAAGAAATGTGGAAAAAAGAGAGCAAAAGTGTTTAAAAATGTAAGCCTTACATCGAGAATCAGCAAAATATGTAAAGGTATTTACATAATCAGCAGAGTATGTACAACGCATGTAAAGTCATGTACATGTATGTACATACCTTTACATGCAAGGCGCGCCGCAGCGAAGGAATTGTGTGCCGTGGCGAGAGGCTCTCTGGTTGCATCTTGGAAAATCATGAAAACATTGCGCGCCGCGGCATGATTATTGTGCACCGCGGCGGGGAGGTTTCTGTTTTTGTTCGTAGTTCAGAATCACATGCTGCACCGCGGCATGGAAAAAGGTGCGCCGCGGCGCGCGCGCGTGGATTGCAATTCCCCCAGCCACACACACACATGCTCTTTGGGAAACCCTTACATACACGAAAACCTAATTAAACACATGATCATCTCCAGCCTCCAAGAGTTATCATTCAGCCTCCAACACCAAAAAGAAACACACGACAATCCAAGGTGAACAGTAGCATGAACAGTACCGATTCTTCTTCTTCTCCACATTCTTGAGAGAGAAAATTACTCCTTTAATGCTCCGCCATTGAAGCTCCATCAACAATCTTGAAGAAGGTGACCATCCAACATCAAGAGCTTGTTTTAAGAGTGGAAGTGGGGTAATTTACTGTTTGTAATCTCTTTTCTCTTTAAGAACTCATTAGAATGTTATTTGTAATGAAAAATATTGATTTGGATTTCATTATGAGTAGCTAAACTCTTTGTGTGTGAGATTTTGGTGATGTAACTATGAATGGATGATTGTTTGTGTGGATGATTCTAAAATAAAGTGATTTATTTTATGTTCATTGTTCGTAATCCATATGTTCATCAATTACTTCTGGCCAATTTAATTTGTTAATGTATGAAACATTTTAGGATTGAGTTTTAGAAATGCCATCTGAATTCAATTGGGCATTTGTGAGCATGAGCCTAATTTAAGTGCATTGATTTGTCTTGAATTAGGTGATTAAACTATTTTCCTAAGTTTAAGGCTGATTAACTAATTAACGGTCCGGATCAAAGAAGTTAATTAGTTAATTAAGGGAAAATCACCATTGATTTGGGATTTTCTAGGGTTAGAGAAAATAATCATTAAATTCTACTTTTTGGTACTTAATTGTCAAAACCACATAAATCAATTCATCCATAATAGTTCACTAACCATTTTCCCACACTCGTTCACCTCATCGTTTCAACTTCGTTCTTTATTCATTGATTTATTTATTTTAAGTAATCATACTTTTAGCAATCGTTTTCCAACCAAAACTTTGATTAGAGTGTTTAGGATTAATTTTAGCGTAACGTTTTAGATTACATTTAATGCTTTTAAAAACCACCGCAATTCCTTTGAGAGACGATCTTGGGAGTATACTTGTCGCTTACTACAAGTGACTCGTGCACTTGCGAGCTTTTACAAATACAAAATTTGGTTATCAAGTTTTTGTGCATCAAGTTTTTGGCGCCGTTGCCGGGAAATTGGCTTTTTTGAAATTATTAATTGTTTTCTCTTTAGTTTACTTAATTTTTAGTCTTTGTCATTTTCTTCGTTTTTTATTTTATTTTGTGTTTTTGTTACTCTTTGGAGTGGTATAGTGTCTGGTGCTCTGATTTGTTGTTGTTTTTTATTGTGCATGCACGGTAGGAGATCTCTTGGAAATCCACTCGTGCCGTTCATAGATAACGTCAACAGGAGACGAGCACATTTGAGACCATCCGGCGCTAACATTTTGGAGGACGAGCAATCACCAACAATGGGAGAACATCTACCTCCACACAGAGAGATGACGATGAAGGAGTATGCAAGGCCAATCATTGGCACTGCAACTTCTTGCATCCAATTAGGGGAAGCGGCTTGAAATTATGAGATTAAAAACATACATTTTAATATGTTACCGTCTTTTTATGGGATTCCTAACGAAGATCCTCTAACTTTTATTCGTGATTTCTATGCCACTGTGCAGACTTTTCCGCTACAGGGGTTAAATGAGGATCAGCTGAGGATGAGATGTTTCCCGTACACGCTCAAAGATAAGGCCAAGTCATGGCTTATGACTCTTTCGCCTGGATCTCTTTCAACTTGGGACACAGTGTTCAACAAGTTCATGGGAAAATTCTATTCCCACCAAAAGACTGCGGACCTAAGGACCAAAATTGCAACGTTCTCCCAAATGGACGGAGAACCATTTCATGAGGCATGGGATCGCTTCAAATTGCTTCTGATATAGTGCCCACACCATCACTTTCCTTTGCAACTCCAGAATCAATTCTTCTATGACGGGTTGACACAATAGTGTCAATTCACTGTGGATAATGCCGCGGGAGGAGCAATGGGAGAAAAGACCGCTGATGAAACATATGACCTATATGAGATGTTGGGTGCTAATTCCCAACAAAAGAGCTCTAGAGGACGGAGGATGGGAGTTAATGAGGTAGCTCCGGGAAATGACATGGCAATGCAAATTGCAAAACTTACAAAACAAATCGCGCTCCTCACCTCCAAGAACACACCGACTAAAGAGGTATGCGGTATTTGTAGTACTTACGGACATGGTGCTAATATTTGTCCTTTTGTTTGTGATCAAAATGTAGGTACGAGTTACGAGCAAGCTAATGCTATGGAGGGATACCAACCGAGGCCAAGGAATGATCCTTACTCGAACACATATAATCCCGGTTGGAGAAATCATCCCAACTTCTCTTGGAAGGGAAATAACAATCAAGGCTATGCTCAGAATAATTTCCCACACCATCCAAACAACAACAACAATCCACAGCTCACTCCGCCAAACAAGCCAAGTTTGGAGGACAATTTGAACTCCTTCATTCAAGTGAGTCAAGAAATAAATCAAAAGAATGATCAAAGGATAGGTTCTTTAGAGGCTTCCATGAAAAGGATAGAGATTCAGGTGGGACAATTGACTGAGTACGTACACAAGCAAGATAAAGGGAAGATGCCTGAACAATTGAATGCTATCACAGTCATTGAAAGTGGCGAGGTCCTAAACGATAATTTTACTGAACATTCTGATGATTTGTTTATAGATGCAGGAGATACAGGAAGGAAACATGCAACTCCCAAGGAAAGTCAAGCTGAGGACATTGAAGTCCTAAGACCTTCTGTAAAGTGTACGGAGAATCTTGAAGAGTTAACCGAACGTCCACTCCTTCACAAGTCACCTAATCCATATAGACCTCCAATTCCACTCCCACATCCCGTAAAGGCGACTGATCAGGATAAGCTATTTCATGAAACTTTTACTTCACTTTCTAAAGTTAATATTAACTTACCTTTGTTGAATATCATTAGGGACATTCCATCTTATCCAAAATTTCTCAAAACCCTACTCTCCAACAAAAGGAAGTATAAGAATGAGAAGAAAGTAATAGTTTCAGAACTAGCTAGTGTAGTGTTGCAAAAGAAACTACTCCCTAAACTAAAGGATCTAGGTAGTTTTAATATCAAAATCACTTTGGGAGATAAGATGGTATCGAATGCTATGTTAGACTTAGGGGCAAGTATTAATGTCATGCCATATTCTGTGTACTTGCAACTAGGTTTGAGGGATCTTAAGCCCACAAATATGTCACTTCACCTTGCTGATAAATCTATTAGATATCCCAAGGGAGTAGTTGATGGTTTGTTGGTACAAGTGAAGAGCATAATTGTACCGGTCGACTTTGTAGTTATGGAAATGGAAGACACTAAACCTAAGGACAATGAACACACTATTATTCTTGGTAGACCATTCATGGCTACCACCAATACAATCATTGATGTCCAAAGAGGGAAATTGACAATGAGAGTCTTAGGAGAGACTATAAACTTCAAAGTGTTTAACCCTTTACTTACTGCTCCTATTACTTCTGCTAATAATTGTGTTATTCTAGATTCTAATGATTTACCTATTTCTGATAATCATTTGTAGAAGGATACATGCAATAAAACTATTGTTTCATCTACAGATAGGAGGGTGAAGGAAACATTTACAAACTCAATTCAGGATAATGCCTACAAAGACCATGTCAAGTCTTCACAAATTAAAAACCTAGATTGTGAGTTTTTCTATCCTGGAAAAGATTGTTATGCATGTAATACTCGTTTTAAGTCTTTTTCAGGTGACATGAAGCCTTGTTTTGAGAAGAGCAAAGGGAGAGGAGGAAGCAAGCACTTCAAGGATGCATTGAGACGTCCATGATAAGAATGAGCATCGTCTTGCTAAGACGTTAAACTAGGCGCTTGGTGGGAGGCAACCCACCGTTTTAGGTATTATCTATCGTTTCTTTTAATTTAGTTTTCTGTTTGCCCTTTCTAAATTCTTTTCTGAACTATTGTGTAATTGAAAACCTTGAGGACAATGTTTAGTTTAGGTTTGGGGGTGCATTTTGCATTTGTGGTTGGTAACAACACTTTCATGCTTTGGTCAATTTTTGATGAATAACTAGTCTTTGTGCATTGTTTATCTGATTTTTAAAATATTTAAGGTTTGTTATAAAGATTGGTTTTAATTTGCAATCTGTGTTTCATGCTTTTGATGTTGAAACTGAGATGAACCCGAATCCTGTGTTTAGGAATTGAATAGTGGAGACTACCTTGTGAGATTATTATTGAGCCTTAAACGTTTTATTCTGAGAGATAAATATTCTTATACTCTTTTAAACACCTTTAATATCATTTCAAATTGTTAGATGATCTCTATAGGTTTTTGCATTGAATGTTAGGATTTTAAACATGTAATGAGGGATCATGTGCTTAATTGAATTGTTTAGATTAAATGATTTGAGTAAGATTTGAAGTATTTGCCTAATTCATTCATGCTTGACTTTAAAAAAAATACAAGGGAATTCCTATATCAAACACAAAAAGAGCTAAGAAGTGGCCATTCACAAATTACATATGTATATGGGTAAAAAAAAAAGGATAATAAGTTTATTATGACCCTAAGTTCTTCAAGTATGAATGGTTAATACAATATAAAAAAAAAGATCAAAGAGAGAAATAGGAGATAAGTTCCCTTAAAGTCAAAGCATTTTTCATTCTATGGCACACTTGAAGTTTTTGCTTGAGGATTTTAATTGATGCATGAGATTAGTAATGTGATTTCTTCGTAAATCCTATCATTTGATTCTTTTCATGAGATCAATGTTATGCACTTTTGAGCCTTTCTTGTTTAATCATATGCGAACCTATTAGCTCATTTCTTTACATAACTTCTATTCGCATATATTTTGATGAGTGTTTGAACCCACAGAATCGGTGTGATTTAGAGAGAAATTCTCGTGAGGATTAGAGTTGAAACGAATTCACATTCTTGACACTAGGTTTGGGGGAATCAATGTTGATACACTTTTAGTATTGGGATTTAGACTTGTGAAGTGAAATTGATCTAAATGGTGAACCTTGATGTGTTAAAATGTTTGATAAATTGGTGCATAAATTTTTGGTTATGAATTGGAAAGAAACTAAAGCATGACAAGTTTTGTTAACTTCAATTTTAGTTTTGATTTTTGTCTTTTCAATTTTAGTTTTGCTTGAGGACTAGCAAAATGTAGGTTTGGGGGTATTTGATGAACACTATTTTGACCTACTATTTGTTATGTTTTTAAGCATCTATTTTGCATTTAATCTCAATATAATCTTGTTTTGGAGGGTATTCTATTGTTTTGTAGGTCAAAGTAGGTTTGGGAAGAAATGTGGAAAAAAGAGAGCAAAAGTGTTTAAAAATGTAAGCCTTACATCGAGAATCAGCAAAATATGTAAAGGTATTTACATAATCAGCAGAGTATGTACAACGCATGTAAAGTCATGTACATCTATGTACATACCTTTACATGCAAGGCGCGCCGCGGCGAAGGAATTGTGTGCCGCGGCGAGAGGCTCTCGGGTTGCATCCTGGGAAATCATGAAAACATTGCGCGCCGCGGCATGATTATTGTGCACCGCGGCGGGGAGGTTTCTGTTTTTGTTCGTAGTTCAGAATCACATGCTGCGCCGCGGCATGGAAAAAGGTGCGCCGCAGCGCGCGCGCAGATTGCAATTCCCCCAGCCACACACACACATGCTCTTTGGGAAACCCTTACATACACGAAAACCTAATTAAACACATGATCATCTCCAGCCTCCAAGAGTTATCATTCAGCCTCCAACACCAAAAAGAAACACACGACAATCCAAGGTGAACAGTAGCGTGAACAGTGCTGATGAACACTATTTTGATCTACTATTTGTGATGTTTTTAAGTGTTTATTTTGCATGTAATCCCGATATAATCTTGTTTTGGAGGGTATTCTACTGTTTTGCAGGGAAAAGTAAGTTTGGAGAGAAATTTGGAAAAAGAGAGCAAAAATGGAGTAAAAATGCATACATATGTAAGCCTTACATTAGGTGCCATACATTATGTAAGCCTTACATTGATAATCAACAGAATATGTACAAGGCATGTACATTCATGTACAAACCATGTACACCCTTACATGCAAGGCGCGCCGCGGCGAGGGAATTGTATGCCGTGGCGAGAGGCTCTCGGGTTGCAATTTGGAAATCATGAAAACATCGCGCGCCGCGGCATGGAAAATGTGCGCCGCGGCGAGGAAGTTTCTGTTTTGGCTCGTAAATTGTAAAAACATTGTGCGCCGCGGCATGGGAAATGTGCGCCTCGGCGCGCGCGCGCGTACTGGAATCCTTTTAGGGCACGAGACTTACATCAATTATGGAAACCCTTACAAAACCTAATTGGACAAAACTCTATATATACTCTCTAGCCTCCAAGTGATCAAATATTCAGCCTCCAAAGGATTCCAAGCCTCCACCACTCCAAATATTGAGCCTCCATCTACAGATTATCATTGAGCTTCCACCACACTCATTCACTTCATCGTTTTACACAAAGTCTACGCATTCACTCTATTTTTCCTGTCAACTTTTACAACTTTAGCAAGAATCTCCACAACCTTCCTTTGTTAGAATGTTTAGATTTAATTTTATTGTAATCTTTTAGAAAACAATTCACATTTTTGAAAACCACCGCAATTCCTTGAGAGACGATCTTGGGAGTATACTTGTCGCTTACTATGAGTGACTCGTGCACTTGCGAGCTTTATAAATACAAAATTTGGTATCAAGTTTTTGTGCATCAAGTTTTTGGCGCCGTTGCCGGGGAATTGGCGTTTTTGAAATCGTTATTTGTTTTCTTTTTATTTTACTTACTTTTTAGTCTTTGTTGTTTTATTTATTTGTTTTTCTTGTTTTTGTGTTTTTTTGTTACTCGTTAGAGTCGTATAGTTTCTGGTGCTCTGATTTTTTGTTGTTTTTGATTGTGCATGCACGGAAGGAGATCTCTTGGAAATCCGCTCGTGCCGTTCATAGATAACGTCAACAGGAGACGAGCACATTTGAGACCGTTCGGCGCTAACATTTTGGAGGACGAGCAACCACCAACAATGGGAGAACAACTACCTCCACACAGAGAGATGACGATGAAGGAGTATGCAAGGCCAATCATCGGCACTGCAACTTCTTGCATCCAACTAGGGGAAGCAGCTCGAAACTATGAGCTAAAGAATATACACTTTAATATGCTACCGTCATTTTATGGTATTCCTAACGAAGATCCTCTAACGTTTATTCGTGATTTTTATGCTACTGTGCAGACTTTTCCGCTACAGGGGCTAAATGAGGATGAGGTGTTTCCCATACACGCTGAAAGATAAAGCCAAGTCATGGCTTATGACTCTTCCACCTGGATCGCTTTCAACTTGGGACGCTGTATACAACAAGTTCATGGGAAAATTCTATTCCCACCAAAAGACAGCAGACCTAAGAACTAAAATTGCGACGTTCTCCCAGATGGACGGAGAACCTTTTCATGAGGCGTGGGACCGTTTCAAATTGCTTCTAATACAATGCCCACACCATCACTTTCCTTTGCAACTCCAGAATCAGTTCTTCTATGACGGGTTGATACAACAGTGTCAATTCACTGTGGATAATGCCGCGGGAGGAGCAATGGGAGAGAAGACCGCAGATGAAACATATGAGCTATATGAGATGTTGGGTGCTAATTCCCAACAAAAGAGTTCTAGAGGAAGGAGAATGGGAGTTAACGAGGTAGCTCCGGGGAATGACATGTCAATGCAAATCGCAGAGCTCACAAAACAAGTCGCACTCCTCACCTCCAAGAACTCACCAACTCAAGAGGTATGCGGTATCTGTAGTACGTACGGACATGGTGCTAACATTTGTCCTTTTGTTTGTGATCAAAATGCAGGTACAAGTTATGAGCAAGCGAATGCTATGGAGGGATACCAACCGAGGCCAAGGAATGATCCTTACTCGAACACGTATAATCCTGGTTGGAGAAATCATCCCAACTTCTCATGGAAAGGAAATAATAATCAAGGCTATGCTCAGAATAATTTCCCACACTCATTCACTTCATCGTTTTACACAAAGTCTACGCATTCACTCTATTTTTCCTGTCAACTTTTACAACTTTAGCAAGAATCTCCACAACCTTCCTTTGTTAGAATGTTTAGATTTAATTTTATTGTAATCTTTTAGAAAACAATTCACATTTTTGAAAACCACCGCAATTCCTTGAGAGACGATCTTGGGAGTATACTTGTCGCTTACTACGAGTGACTCGTGCACTTGCGAGCTTTATAAATACAAAATTTGGTATCAAGTTTTTGTGCATCAAGTTTTTGGCGCCGTTGCCGGGGAATTGGCGTTTTTGAAATCGTTATTTGTTTTCTTTTTATTTTACTTACTTTTTAGTCTTTGTTGTTTTATTTATTTGTTTTTCTTGTTTTTGTGTTTTTTTGTTACTCGTTAGAGTCGTATAGTTTCTGGTGCTCTGATTTTTTGTTGTTTTTGATTGTGCATGCACGGAAGGAGATCTCTTGGAAATCCGCTCGTGCCGTTCATAGATAACGTCAACAGGAGACGAGCACATTTGAGACCGTTCGGCGCTAACATTTTGGAGGACGAGCAACCACCAACAATGGGAGAACAACTACCTCCACACAGAGAGATGACGATGAAGGAGTATGCAAGGCCAATCATCGGCACTGCAACTTCTTGCATCCAACTAGGGGAAGCAGCTCGAAACTATGAGCTAAAGAATATACACTTTAATATGCTACCGTCATTTTATGGTATTCCTAACGAAGATCCTCTAACGTTTATTCGTGATTTTTATGCTACTGTGCAGACTTTTCCGCTACAGGGGCTAAATGAGGATCAGCTGAGGATGAGGTGTTTCCCATACACGCTGAAAGATAAAGCCAAGTCATGGCTTATGACTCTTCCACCTGGATCGCTTTCAACTTGGGACGCTGTATACAACAAGTTCATGGGAAAATTCTATTCCCACCAAAAGACAGCAGACCTAAGAACTAAAATTGCGACGTTCTCCCAAACAACAACAATTCACAGCCTACTCTACCAAACAAGCCAAGTTTAGAGGACAATTTGAACTCCTTCATTCAAGTGAGTCAGGAAATTAATCAGAAGAATGATCAAAGGATAGGTTCTTTAGAGGCTTCCATGAAAAGGATAGAGACTCAGGTGGGACAATTGACTGAGTACGTACACAAGCAAGATAAAGGGAAGATGCCTGAACAATTGAATGCTATCACAGTCATTGAGAATGGTGAGGTCCTAAACGATAATTTTACTGAACATTCTGATGATTTGTTTATAGATGCAGGAGGGAAACATGCAATTCCCAAGGAAAGTCAAGCTGAGGACATTGAAGTCCTAAGACCTTCTGTAAAGTGTACGGAGAGCCTTGAAGAGTTAACCGAACGTCCAATCCTTCACAAGTCACCTAATCCATACAAACCTCCGATTCCACTCCCACATCCCGTAAAGGCGACTGATCAGGATAAGCTATTTCATGAAACTTTTACTTCACTTTCTAAAGTTAATATTAACTTACCTTTGTTGAGTATCATTAGGGACATTCCATCTTATCCAAAATTTCTCAAAACCCTACTCTCCAACAGGAGGAAGTATAAGAATGAGGAGAAAGTAATAGTTTCAGAATTAGCTAGTGTAGTGTTACAAAAGAAACTACCTCCCAAACTAAAGGATCCAGGTAGTTTTAATATCAAAATCACTTTGGGAGATAAGATGGTGTCGAATGCTATGTTAGACTTAGGGGCAAGTATTAATGTCATGCCTTATTCTGTGTACTTGCAACTAGGTTTGAGGGATCTTAAGCCCACAAATATGTCACTTCACCTTGCTGATAGATCCATTAGATATCCCAAGGGCATAGTTGATGGTTTGTTGATACAAGTGAAGAGCATAATTGTACCGGTCGACTTCGTAGTTATGGAAATGGAAGACACCATACCTATGGACAATGAACACACTATTATTCTTGGTAGACCATTCATGGCTACCACCAATACAATCATTGATGTCCAAAGAGGGAAATTGACAATGAGAGTCTTAGGAGAGACTATAAACTTCAAAGTGTTTAACCCTTCACTTACTGCTCCTATTTCTTCTGCTGATAATTGTTTTGTTCCAGATTCTAATGATTTATCTATTTTTGACAATAATTTGCAGAAGGGTTCACACAATAAAACTACTGTTTCATCTACAGATAGGAGGGTGAAGGAAACACTTATAAACTCAATTCAGGATAATGCCTACAAAGACCATGTCAAGTGTTCACAAATTAAAAACCTGGATTGTGAGTTTTTCTATCCTGGAAAAGATTGTTATGCATGTAATACTCGTTTTAAGTCTTTTTCAGGTGACATGAAGCCTCGTTTTTGGATTGGCAAAGAGAAAGGAGGAAGCAAGCACTTCAAGGATGCATTGAGGCCTCCATGATAAGAATGAGCATCGTCTTGCTAAGACGTTAAACTAGGCGCTTGGTGGGAGGCAACCCACCGTTTTAGGTATTCTCTATTGTTTCTTTTATTTTACTTCAGTTTAGCTTTTCTGTTTGCCCTTTCTAAACTCTTTTCTGAACATGTGTGTAGTTGAAAACCTTGAGGACAATGTTTAGTTTAGGTTTGGGGGTGCATTTTGCATTTTTGATTGATAACAATACTTTCATGCTTTGGTCAATTTTTGATGAATAACTAGTCTTTATGCATTGTTTATCTGATTTTTAAAATATTTGAGGTTTGTTGTAAGGATCGGTTTTAATTTGCAATCTGTGTTTCATGCTTTTGATGTTGAAACTGAATGAACCCAAATCTTGTGTTTAGGAATTGAATTGTGGAGACTACCTTGTGAGAATATTGTTGAGCCCTTAACGTTTTATTCGGAGAGATAAATGTTCTTCTACTCTTTTAAACACCTTTCATATCATTTCAAATTGCTAGATGATCTCTATAGGTTTTTGCATTGAATGTTAGGATTTTAAACATTTAATGGGGGATCATGTGCTTAATTGAATTGCTTAGATTAAATGACTTAAGTAAATTTTGAAGTGTTTGCCTATTTCATTCGTGCTTGACTTTAAAAAAAAAATATAAAAGGGAATTCCTATATCAAACACAAAAAGAGCTAAGAAGTAGCCATTCACAAATTACATATGTATGTGGGTCTTAAAAAAAAAAAGAAGAGATAATAAGTTTATTATGACCCTAAGTTCTTCAAGTATGAATGGTTAATACAATACAAAAAAAAAAGAGAGAAAAATAGGAAATAAGTTCCCCTAAAGTCAAAACATTTTCATTCTATGGCACACTTGAAGTTTTTGCTTGAGGATTTTAATTGAAGCATGAGATTAGTAATGTGATTCCTTCATAAATCCTATCATTTGATTCCTTTCATGAGATCAATGTTATGCACTTTTGAGCCTTTCTTGTTTAATCATATGCGAACCTATTAGCTCGTTTCTTTCCATAACTTCTATTCGCATATACATTGTTGAGTGCTTGAACCCATAGGATCGGTGTGATTTAGAGAGTAATTATTGTGAGGATTAGAGTTGAAACGAATTCATATTCTTAACACTAGGTTTGGGGGAGTCAATGTTGATACGCTTTTAGTATTGGAATTCAGATTTGTGAAGCAAAATTGATCTAAATGGTGAACCTTGATGTGCTTGATTGTCGGATAAATTTGTGCATGAATTTTTGGTTATGATTTGGAAAGAAATTAAAGCATGACAAGTTTTGTTAACTTCAATTTTAGTTTTGTTATTTGGCTTTTTAATTTTAGTTTTGCTTGAGGACTAGCAAAAAGTAGGTTTGGGGGTATTTGATGAACACTATTTTGATCTACTATTTGTGATGTTTTTAAGTGTTTATTTTGCATGTAATCCCGATATAATCTTGTTTTGGAGGGTATTCTACTGTTTTGCAGGGAAAAGTAAGTTTGGAGAGAAATTTGGAAAAAGAGAGCAAAAATGGAGTAAAAATGCATACATATGTAAGCCTTACATTAGGTGCCATACATTATGTAAGCCTTACATTGATAATCAACAGAATATGTACAAGGCATGTACATTCATGTACAAACCATGTACACCCTTACATGCAAGGCGCGCCGCGGCGAGGGAATTGTATGCCGCGGCGAGAGGCTCTCGGGTTGCAATTTGGAAATCATGAAAACATCGCGCGCCGCGGCATGGAAAATGTGCGCCGCGGCGAGGAAGTTTCTGTTTTGGCTCGTAAATTGTAAAAACATTGTGCGCCGCGGCATGGGAAATGTGCGCCGCGGCGCGCTTGGGCGTACTGGAATCCTTTTAGGGCACGAGACTTACATCAATTATGGAAACCCTTACAAAACCTAATTGGACAAAACTCTATATATACTCTCTAGCCTCCAAGTGATCAAATATTCAGCCTCCAAAGGATTCCAAGCCTCCACCACTCCAAATATTGAGCCTCCATCTACAGATTATCATTGAGCTTCCACCACACTCATTCACTTCATCGTTTTACACAAAGTCTACGCATTCACTCTATTTTTCCTGTCAACTTTTACAACTTTAGCAAGAATCTCCACAACCTTCCTTTGTTAGAATGTTTAGATTTAATTTTATTGTAATCTTTTAGAAAACAATTCACATTTTTGAAAACCACCGCAATTCCTTGAGAGACGATCTTGGGAGTATACTTGTCGCTTACTACGAGTGACTCGTGCACTTGCGAGCTTTATAAATACAAAATTTGGTATCAAGTTTTTGTGCATCAAGTGCCGATTCTTCTTCTTCTCCACATTCTTGAGAGAGAAAATTACTCCATTAATGCTCCGCCATTGAAGCTCCATCAACAATCTTGAAGAAGGTGACCATCCAACATCAAGAGCTTGTTTTAAGAGTGGAAGTGGGGTAATTTACTGTTTGTAATCTCTTTTCTCTTTAAGAACTCATTAGAATGTTATTTGTAATGAAAAATATTGATTTGGATTTCATTATGAGTAGCTAAACTCTTTGTGTGTGGGATTTTGGTGATGTAACTATGATTGGATGATTGTTTGTGTGGATGATTCTAAAATAAAGTGATTTATTTTATGTTCATTGTTCGTAATCCATATGTTCATCAATTACTTCTGGCCAATTTAATTTGTGAATGTATGAAACATTTTAAGATTGAGTTTTAGAAATGCCATCTGAATTCAATTGGGCATTTGTGAGCATGAGCCTAATTTAAGTGCATTGATTTGTCTTGAATTAGGTGATTAAACTATTTTCCTAAGTTTAAGGCTGATTAACTAATTAACGGTCCGGATCAAAGAAGTTAATTAGTTAATTAAGGGAAAATCACCATTGATTTGGGATTTTCTAGGGTTAGAGAAAATAATCATTAAATTCTACTTTTTGGTACTTAATTGTCAAAACCACATAAATCAATTCATCCATAATAGTTCACTAACCATTTTCCCACACTCGTTCACCTCATCGTTTCAACTTCGTTCTTTATTCATTGATTTATTTATTTTAAGTAATCATACTTTTAGCAATCGTTTTCCAACCCAAACTTTGATTAGAGTGTTTAGGATTAATTTTAGCGTAACGTTTTAGATTACATTTAACGCTTTTAAAAACCACCGCAATTCCTTTGAGAGACGATCTTGGGAGTATACTTGTCGCTTACTACAAGTGACTCGTGCACTTGCGAGCTTTTATAAATACAAAATTTGGTTATCAAGTTTTTGTGCATCAGTAGGTTTCAATTCCCCTAAACTTAGTTGCAAATAAATTGAATATGACATTAAATTTATACTTGCACCTAAATCTAGCATAGCTTTTACAACTTTCTTATTTCCCAAAGTGATGTCAATGTTAAAACTTCTTGGGTCCTTTAGTTTTGGTGGTAAATTTTGTTGAAGGATGAACTTGAGATTTCAGACACAACAATTCTCTTATTCAGTCCATACTTTCTCTTCCTAGTATTTAAATCTTTGAAAATTTTATATAGGAAAACACATTTTTAATAACATCCAATAAAGATAGATTAATTTGAATTTTTGAAAGCATATTAAAGAGATTAGAGAATTGCTTATCCTATTTATCGTCCTTGAGACGGTGTGAAAATGGTATAGGTGGTCGGTAAGGCTCCAATATTTTGTGCAACTGTGGGAAAGTAGTTGATTCTCTAATTGCTTCTTTGGAAGGCTCATCATTCTTGGCATTAATCTTATCACCTTCTTTTGGTATTGCACTATCTACTTTCATGTTTCCTGCACTAAATGGTAAATCATCAGAAATTGCAGGTAAATTTTTATTGACTACCTTACCACTTCGAAGAATTGTAACCGCCTTTGCTTGCTCGGGTTGGCTAGGCAACTTTCCTTTCTCTTGCCTTTGGAGATGCTCTGCTAATTGGCCAACTTGGCCTTAAAAACCCTCTTCATAGAAGCATCCAATGAGTCCAACCTTTAATTGTTCTTCATGTGGTTGTCTCGACTCACTTGAATAAAAGAGTTCAAGTTATCCTCCAAACTTGGCTTGTTTGGTAGAGTGAGTTGCAAGTTGTTGTTGGAAGGATTGTTCTGAAAATGATTCTGAACATAGGCAGGATTGTTGTTTCCCTTTCAAGAAAAATTTGAATGGTTTCTCCAACTCGAATTGTAAGTGTTAGCATAAGGATTATTCCTTGGTCGCAGTTGGTATCCTTTCATAGCGTTAGCTTACTCTTGGCTTATACCTACATGAGAATTGCAAACAAATGGACAAGTGTTAGCACCAAGCCCATAAGTACTACAAAGACTGCATACCTCTTGAGTTGGTATATTCTTGGAGGTAAGGAGTGCAATTTGCTTAGTTAGCTCCGTGATGCACAAAAACTTGTTAACCAAATTTTGTAATTTATAAAAGCTCGCAAGTGCACGAGTCACTTGTAGTAAGCGACAAGTATACTCCCAAGATCGTCTCTCAAAGGAATTGCGGTGGTTTTCGAAAGAGTTAATTGCAATCTAAAACGTGACAATAAAATAAATCCTAAATACCCTATCAAAGGTTTGGTTCTGAAAATGGTCTCTAAAATAATAAAAATACTGAAACAATAAAAATAAATGCGTGAAAGTTTTGTTGAAACGATGAGATGAATGAGTGTGGGAAATTAGTTAGTGAACTAAGTATGGATAAATTGGTTTACGTGGTCTCCTCAATCAAGCATATAAAGTGAATTTATTGATTCCTTTTACTAATCCTAGAAAATCCCAAATCAATGGTGGTTCTCCCTTAATTAATTAATTAGCTTCTTTGATCCAGATCGTTAATTAGTTAATTAGCATTACTTTTAGAAAAGGTAGTTTAATCACCTAAATTAAGACAAGTCAATGCACTTAATTTAAGTTCATGCTCAATAATGCCCAATTGGACTTAGATGGCGTTTCTAAAGTTCAATCCTAAAATTGTCTCAAATATTCATAAACTAAATTGGCCAAAAATAATTGATGAATATAGATGTGAAGAGTAATGAACATGAAACAAATCACTCAAATAAAAATCAAACCACATAAACATTATCCATTCAAAGTCACATCCCTAAAATCCCACACAAAAAGGGTTTAGCTACACATGATCAGATTCAAATCCAGATTCTTCATTATAAATAACATCAAAAGAGTTCTAATGAGATAAAGAAAGATTACAAACAAGAATCTACCCACTTTCACTCTTGCAACAAGATCCTTGATGTTGGATGATCCCCTATTTCAAGTCTCTTAATGAAGCTCCAATGGAATAGCTTTGATGAAGTAACTTCTCTCTCAAAATTGTATGAAAAATCTGAATTCGCACTGTTCACGAGTTGGAGGAGGCTGATAAAATGGTTTGGAGGCTGGAGAAGTGTTATATCCTTGCTAGGTTGCTTTAGGTCTCTTTTATATGTAAGGGTTTCCATTTTTTTCTGTAAGTCTCGTGCCTCAGAAGAAGTCCAGTCCGCGCGCGCGCGCCGCGGCGCGCCTTTTTCCATGCCGCGGCGCAGCATGTGATACGGATTTACAAATAAAAACAGAAACCTCCCCGCCGCGGCATAACTTTTCCTCGCCGCGGCGCGCAATGTGTTCATGATTTGGGTCCAAAGCAGAAACCTCCTCGCCGCGGCATAACTTTTCCTCGCCACGGCGCACAATGTTTTCATGATTTTCATGTTTCAACCCGAGAGCCTCTCGCCGCGGCACACAATTCCTTCACCGCGGCGCGCCTTGCATGTAACAGTGTACATGGTATGTACATTTATGTACATACGTTGTACATACTCAGTTGGTTATCAATGTAAGGCTTACAGAATGAATGGCACCTAATGTAAGGCTTACATATTTAGACATTTTTACTTCATTTTTTGCTCTCTTTTCTACATTTCTTTCCAAACCCACTTTGACCTGCAAAACAATATAATACCCTCCAAAACAAGATTATAACGAGATTAATTGCAAAATAAACACTCAAAAACATAACAAATAGTATATCAAAATAGTGTTCATCACTCCGCAATTTGTATTACTATTTTATTACCCAGAGCTACTTCATTTACTCCAACTCTCCTGGAAATTGGCACCCAACATCTCATATAGCTCTGATGCACAAAAACTTGATAACCAAATTTTGTAATTTATAAAAGCTCGCAAGTGCACGAGTCACTTGTAGTAAGCGACAAGTATACTCCCAAGATCGTCTCTCAAAGGAATTGCGGTGGTTTTTAAAAGAGTCAAATGTAATCCAAAACGTAACAATAAAATAAATTCTAAACACTCTAATCGAAGGTTGGTTTTGTAAATGGTTTCTAAAATCATAAAAATCCTAAAACAATAAAAGTAAATGCGTGAAAGTTTTGTTAAAACGATGAGATGAACGAGTGTGGGAAATTGGTTAGTAAACTAATCATGGATGAGTTGATTTATGTGGTTTTGACAATTAAGCACGAAAAAGTAGAATTTAATGATTATTTTCTCTAACCCTAGAAAATCCCAAATCAATGGTGATTTTTCCTTAATTAACTAATTAGCTTCTTTGATCCAGACCGTTAATTAGTTAATTAGCCTTAAACCTAGGAAAATAGTTTAATCACCTAATTCAAGACAAATCAATGCACTTAAATTAGGCTCATGCTCAAGAGTGCTCAATTGAATTCAGATGGCGTTTCTAAAACTCAACCCTAAAATGTTTCATACATTCACAAATCAAATTGGCCAGAAATAATTGATGAACATACGTATTAAGAACAATGACCATGAATTAAATTACTTAATCATAAAATTATCCACACAATCAATCATCCAATCATAGTTACATCACCAAAATCCCACACACAGAAGTTTAGCTATTCATAATAGAATCCAAATCAATATTTCCTATTATAAATAACATCTTTTGAAATCTAAAAGATAAAAGAGATTACAAACAATAAAATACCCCACTTCCACTCTTGAAACAAGCTCTTGATGTTGGATGATCACCTTCTTCAAGATTGTTGATGGAGCTTCAATGGAGGATCTTTAATGGAGTAATCACTTTCTCAAAATTGTAAAGAAGAGGAGGATTTTGGTACTGTTCACGTTGCTTTTCTTCTCTTTATCTCGTGTGATTGATGGAGGCTCCAAAAATGTGGTGGTTGGAGGCTGAAAAGTGTTGTATGTAGATAGGTTGCATTAGGTCTCTTTTACATGTAAGGGTTTCCAAACATTTTGTAAGTCTCGTGGCCCAGGAGGAGTCCAATCCGCGGCGCACCTTTTTCCATGCCGCGACGCACAATGTGTTCATGATTTTGGGTCCAAAATAGAAACCTCCTCGCCGCGGCGCACATTTTCCATGCCGCGGCGCACAATGTTTTCATGATTTTCATGCTTCAACCCGAGAGCCTCTCGCCGCGGCATGTAATTTATTTGCCGCGGCGCGCATTGTTGTACATACTATGTAAATGCCTTTACGTACTTTGCTAATTCTCGATGAATGGCACCTAATGTAAGGCTTACATATTTAGACATTTTTATTTCGTTTTTGCTCTCTTTTTCCACATTTCTTTTCAAACCTACTTTGACCTGCAAAACAATAGAATACCCTCCAAAACAAGATTATATCGAGATTAAATGCAAAATAAACACTTAAAAACATAACAAATAGTAGGTCAAAATAGTGTTCATCAAGCTCGTATGTCTCAACTGCAGTCTTTTCTCCCATAGCCCCTCCTGCGACATTGTCCACAATGAATTGACATTGTTGTGTCAATCTGTCATAGAAAAATTGGTTCTGGAGTTGCAGTGAAAAATGATGGTGTGGGCATTGAATTAGAAGCAATTTGAAGCGATCCCACGCCTCATGAAATGGTTCTCCATCATTTTTTGAGAATGTTGCAATTTTTGTCCTCAGTTCGGCATTCTTTTGATGGGAATAGAATTTTCCCATAAATTTGTTATACACTACTTCCCAAGTTGAGAGAGAACTAGGTGGAACAGTCATAAGCCATGGCTTGGCTTTGTATTTGAGTATGTATAGAAAACATCTCATCCTCAATTGATCTTCATTAAGCCCCTGTAGCGAAAAAGTCTGCACAGTAGCATAAAAATTATGAATAAATGTTAGTGAATCTTTATGAAGAATCCCATAAAAAGAACGCAACATAGAATAATAAATATTTTTAAGCTCATAATTTCTAGCTGCTTCTCCCAATTAGATACAAGAAGTTGTAGTGCCAATGATTGGCCCTGTATACTCCTTTATCACCATTTCTCTAGGTGGAGGTAGAGGATCTCTCATAATTGGTGGTTGCTCTTCCCACCAGAATGTTAGTGTCAAATTGTCTCAAATGTGCTTGCCTCCTGTTAATGTTGTCTATAAAAGGTGCTAATGGATTTTCAAGGTATCTCTTACCTTGCATCAACAATAAAAAAATAACAACAAAATCAAAACATCAGACACTAAATGAGTCCAAACAAGTAACAAAAATACAAAAACGAAGAAAATCACAGAAACTAACAAATTAAGAAAGTAAACTAAAACGAAAACAAATAAATGATTTTAAAAAACGTCAATTCTCTGATAATGGCGCTAAAAACTTGATGTACAAATTATAATACTCGCAAGTGTACAAATCACTCGTAGCAAGTGATAAGCAACTTCGAGGTCGATTTCTCAAGGTCTCAAGAAATTATGGTAGTTTTAAAACGTGTCAATTGTTTCCTAAAAATTATTTGCAAAAATAAATCTATACACTCTAACAAAGTTTGTTGATGAGACGAATGTTAAAATTGAAAAATTTTCACAAGAATTAAACAAACAAGCAAAAAGTTAGCCGAATTGATATGATGAAAAAGCACGAAAAACTAGCTAGCTAACAAATCGTAGATATAATATTTTACGAGAGTTTCACAATTAAGCATGAAAAGTTAGATTTATTGACTTTTCCTAATAAACTCTAGAAATTTCCAAATTAATGGAGAATTCCTTTTAATTCATTAATGAACCTATTTGATCCAAAACGTTAATTAATCAATTAGCAGAAATCCTTAGGAAATCAAATTAGTCACCTAATCTAAGACAAATTAATGTACTTCAATTAGATTCTTGTTCAAGATTTCTAAATTAAGCAAAGATGATATCTCTAATCTTAATTCTAATTTATTCTCTAATGTTCACAAATCAACATGATCAAGATTAATCATGAACAAAAATATTAAAAAATATTGAACAAGACATAAATTACTTTAATCCAAATTAAATCATAAAATATTCATCAACTCATGGAAGCATCACTAAATCCCATACAATAAGTTTAGCTACTCATATAAAATCTAAATTAATATTTTTTATTACAAATAGCATTCTTAAAATTCAAGAGAGAAAAGAAATTAAAAACAATGGGGATACCCTTATTTCCACTATTGCAATGCCCTTCTTGGAATTGGATCGTCACCTCTTCCAAATTTATTCTTGAAGGAGCTTCAATGGAGCATCAATGGAAGGTTTCTCTCTCTAGAAAATGGAAGAAGATGGCTGTGGATGGTGGTTTTTGGCTATTGTTCATGCATAGGATTTTGGAGAGGTTTTTGTGTTGTATTTGTAGGTTATGTTAGGAGTGTGTGTGAGTGATGTGATAAATTTAGTACTCGCAAGTGTACGAATCACTCGTAGAAAAGTGATAAGAAACTTCCAAGGTCGGTCTCTCAAGGAATTGCAGTGGTTCTAAATAACCTTCTTCCTAATCTAAATAGAGTTCTAATGCAAATAAAATACTAATTAAATAGAGTTCTAGTGAAACTAAAACTCTAAGCAACTAGAGTCCTAAATCTAGTAAAACTGTAAAAAGGTGTTTGATTTGTGACGGGAACAATTATACGAACAATTAAACGAAAATAATATTGTAGATTCACAATCAATTCAAATAGATTTGAAGATCAATGGAGAATGTATGGACGTTTAGCTTGGTTGACCATGCTTGCATCGAAAAGGTATGGTGAAATAACATGAACGTTCTAAATAAACAATATTACCGGCTTTCCTTTTAATTACGAGACTGCCTCCGGTCGGGGTAAATCTCTTTGTTGATTAACTAATTAACTGCCTTCGATCGGGGTAAATCAAATAGCAATCAAATTATGCGCAAGGAAATACATGCCAATCAAACTAATGCTATGACTAAGTCACTAATTTGAAGCTTTGATTAAGTGTTTCGGAATAAAGTTAAGGTGACGTTCCTATAACTAAATTCTCAAATTTTTCAACCTAACTACGAATCTCAAATTGGCCCATGATAATTCATAATTAAATATCTAAACATGCTCTTAATCAAAAGGTAATTCATTTATATTAAATCAATAAAATATACACTATACACAATCCTAGCAAACATGACAACACAAGCTAAACATCCATAATAAAATTAGCCGCTCATGTTCATATTAATATTCATAGACAAATAAAATATGATCATACACTTCAATGAAAGAAGAAAAAAATAGAATTCTATAACAACAAGGAAAACCTAGATCTAAATACCGCTTATGGATGGGATAGCGTTCTTCTCCAAAAGCTTTATCTTCGATCGTCGACGGCTTCCTTGGATCCTTAGAATGGTTTCTCTCGCTTCATTGAGTGTGGCAAAGCTCCCAAAATTGAATGACTCTCTTGTTTAGTTGCAAAATTGTAAAGTGTAAAGTTGTATCAAAGTTGTTCGAGTTTTTTTGTAAGGGGGAGTCTAAGGGGGTATTTATAGATGTAAGGGTTTACACAAATCCTGATTGTAATAGGAATAGGCGTGTCGCGGCATACATTTTCTCCGCCGCGGCGCAACACAAATTCTAAAAATAATGTAAAAACCCGAGAGCTCTCCACCAAGGCCCACAATAATCATGCCGCGGCGTGCAATGTTTTCATGATTTCCCAGGATGCAACCCAAGAGCCTCTCACCGCGGCATATGGTTTCTTCGCAGCGGCGCGCCTTGTATGTAATGGTATGTAAATGCCTTTACATACGTTGTTGAGACCCTCACCGCGGCACATGGTTTCTTCGCCGCGGCGCGCATTGCTTTCCTTCTCTTCATGCTTACCCCCTTACATATGTGATGGCTCGTTATGTAAGGCTTACATATTTGACTTGTCTTGCCCGTAACTCGTGATCCGAGCGCTGTAAGTGTTTCGTCTTCGCGTGTTTTCATCATTTGACTCATTTGACGCTAAAAACACCTGAAATGGGATAAAACATACCCGTGACTCCGAATGGATAGATTTATGAAATTAATCGAATAAACAATCACAACGAATTTATATATTAAACAATTAAGCACAATTAATCACGAAATATTAGTGCTTTTTGAGCACTCATCAGTGAGTGTGTAAAAATCTAGGCATTTAAGGGTCAAACAAGTACGCTGGTCGTGGCGCACTTTTTTTTTTTCTTGCCATAGTGCGCATTGAAATTATGGGCTAAAATAAAACAGGGACCTCACCACTGTGGCGCGCACTTTCTCCTGCCGCGGCGCGCATTGATTTTCTTCTACCGTGGTACAACTCGTTGTAAATGGCTTGTAAGGGTCCTTACAGAATTTTTGATTCATAATGTAAGGCTTACATTCTTTTCTTTTGTTTGTTACCCCTTACGTAATAAATGGCCTACAATGTAAGGCTTACATCATTTCTTTTATTCCATTTTAGCTCTCCTTGATCACTTAAATCTACAATTCATTTCACACTTACTCGAACCTACAAAACATGAAAATACCTCTAAATCAAAGTATTATCGAAATAAATACTTAAAAACTAACAAATAATAGGTCCAAAATAGTGTTCATCACTTTTATATAGACTTTGACGATCAAATCAGATAGTGATCGGTGAATAATAATAATTTAGCAAGAAGTAGGGTAGAAGAATATCATAGAGGTTTCTATGCTCTGCTCAGATTGTGATTACCTGTTACGAAGGTCATTTTGAGTATTTATAAGGTTTAGATTGAGTGTTTTAGTCGGAGGATGAGTCTATCCATTATTGGTCCTAAATCAGGACACTTATCCATTAGAGGCAGACTCCTTTATAAGGTGGGAGTTGACTCAATTATCCAATAAGAGCCTATAAGTGAGTTTGTGTAAGAACATAAATTAAGGATGACGCTGCTCAAGGCTATGAGAGGTTAGATACGCTTCTTGGAGGCAGGTCGAAGCTATCCAAGCTAAGGAGATCAGTGTCATAGAGGATGTTAAGGCATGAGGAGTTTATGGGCTCTACCTTTGAGCATCTCTAAGCTATTATCTTAGGTCCTCTTTGGAGCTTAAGGTGGAGGAAGTTGGTGCATTGGGCCTTTGGAGCGCCAATGTTGATGCAAAGTTGTTCCTAATGGAGGCAAAAGCAGTGGAAGCTGTGAAAAGCTAATCTTCTAACTTTTATCCGTCTTTTGCACACAAAAATACTAACAAAGAGGCGAAGGAACTTATAGGACTTGTACTTATATATGTGTCTCTTGCTGTTCTTAAAGTTCAAAACATTTATTGTTCGTTTGTTTTTTTTATTTATTTATTTAGATTTTAGTTATAAATGTTTAGTTTTATAGATAGTTTTAAACTTTTTATTTTATTCCAAAATTTACTAAAAAATTTCTTAATTCTTCTCTATCAAAATCAAATTTAATTCATTGTTAAACTACTATACAAAAAAAGTGATTTTTATATGTGTATTTATTAATTTAATTTTTATTATTTGTTATTTATATTTATAAAAAAAATATTTTAATATCATTAATCAATTTTTATTGTCGATGAAAATTTAATTTATGAAAAATACTTGAGTGACTCTGCCTTAATGTTTCACCAAGGACAAAGCTAGGATTATAATTTTGAGGGAGCTGAGATAAAATTATCATATTTTTAAAATTAATAAAAAATATTATATTTTAAATTATTGTTCTTAATAAATTGCAATAATATACAATAATATTAATCATATATTAAATACATATTCAAAATAAGTAGATAATTATATGTGTTATGATCTTGCCACATACATCTGTGTTTTATGTAGTGGTATCCTTTAAATCTCATGCTCAATATGCAAGACATTTAATAATAATAATAATTATTATTATGCATATGATAATTTTTTGGATTTTGAATATTGATTTTAAAAGTGAAACTTATTCAATATAAATATAAATATATACATATACTTCATGATATTAAGAAAGAGAAATTATGTATTTACTTTTTTTCCAAAAGAATTAGACAAATATTGTTTAAAGTCAAGAGAATTTGAATTATTTCAATTCTAATATTTGTACAATGGAAAGTAAAAAAAAAAAAACCCAAACAAGATGTTTATATGATGTGATTAAAAAAATCTTAGAAAATATATAATACATGCATTGCTTTATTTTTTTTTCTTTTTCTTTCCCCTTTTAATAAATTACTTCTGCTGTTTTGAGAGTGAGTTTTCTTCTCTTTTTCTTATTTTGTTCTTCGCCTCCTTCATCTTCCTCTTATTTCTTCCTTCCTTCCCGTCTTTTCGTCTTCCCTCCTCTACCACGTTTTCTTTTTTTGTTCTCACCCACAAATCAATTTCTTGCTTTACCCTCCTTACCCCTTTTACTTTTTTTTTTTTTTTTATGCATTTGCTCTCTTTGTTTAAGGGTTGTTTTTGTTTGACGATTGAAAATCTTTGTAATCTCTCAATAACAATGATTATTTCTTAGTGCAAGTTTTTAGGTTATTGTTGTGGATTGTTATTGTTGCTGCGGACCTAATTATGCATTTTATTCCTATTTTGAGTCTTTCTTGGTTGCTAGGTTTGCTTGTTTTATGAAGGGATTTCATGGCCAATATGCACTGCAGCTCAAGAACTTTTGTGGCCTAACGCGAAGTATAAAAATGGGGCCCTTAACTATATTTTTTAAAATAATTTTAAATAAAAATAGTTTTTTTTAATAATCTATTTAAACATGTAGAAGTAACAAATATATATTTAATTTTATCATCAATAATTAAATTTTTAAACTCTATAATGAAAAAAAAAGGAAAATATTAGAACATTTATTTTGATCATCTTGAAGTCAAATGCATTGCAATTCTCTTTTCACACTTTAATCTTCTGACTTTAGCTCCAATAAGTATGTGCTTTAAAATTTTATTTTTCTAGCCTCTTGAGAAGAAAAATTATTAGTTAAACTTTTATAATCTACTTTTAAAAGAAATTTTTTTAATTG
The DNA here is from genome assembly GCA_029378325.1 of Elaeagnus macrophylla. Lineage (NCBI taxonomy): Eukaryota > Viridiplantae > Streptophyta > Magnoliopsida > Rosales > Elaeagnaceae > Elaeagnus > Elaeagnus macrophylla. The sequence continues at coordinate 9,460,264 of CM055649.1, read as the reverse complement.
ATAAAATAGCTAATCCATTTAATATTTCTTGTAACATTGTCGAATGCAAATAAGACATAATTAATTTTAATTTTGAAAAACTTCTTTTAGCGGAAGCAACTGTAATAAGAATAGTCAATAATATTCTATATGCAATCCATTTATTAGGAAAAGAATTTAACTTTTTGAGAAAACTTAACACCTCAAGTGGTGTACTTATCTCTTTTGGCATAACTTCGTTCAAAATTTTTAATTTTAAAAATAAATCTAGCCCATGAATATCAGAAATTTGATATTGTTTCAAAAATAATTCAAGATTGTAACAACTTTTTCCAAATCATCATTGCCTAATAAACTTAATTTTTCTAAATCATACAAAAAATCAAAAAATTCTTCATAAATTTAGAATTGCTTGAATCTATTGTGAAAAGATGAAATAGATTTATCTACTATATATAAAAAATTATTAACCCTAAAAAATTCTTCAACAGATATTCTTACCTCATTGTTGGCATTCTCATCAATTTTTTTATTTCTACGAATCTCATGTCTTTCACTAAATATTGCTTCTATATTCATTTTAGCTACAACATCTTTAGTAAAATTTATAGCATATTCAAATCTATTCGCTCTATATTTTTTAAAGAAATAAATAAGACTTTTGATGCAAACTATAGCAAAAGTAATATGCATATTTTCATATTGCAAATATTTGTTGACTGAGTTAACTGCATGTATTATGTCATACCAAATAGTAATGCCTAGCAAAAATTCAAAATTTCCAATTTCATATGTTGCTAAAGAAAAAGCTTCACTTTTTTCTTCTTCAGGTAATCGCAATTTTTTGCTAAATAAAATAAAGCATCTCTTATCTGTAAAACTTGAAATTTTATCGCTCTAACACTTTCGACACGACTTTCCCAATGTGTTTGTGATAATGGCTTTAGAGTCAAACATAAAATATGATCTTGTAAAACTTTATATTTATTTGTAGAAGAAGAGAATAATTAATATATATGTTGTATCTGTAAGGTTTATAATTATTGGCAATTTTCATGAACAAATTATTGATTATAATCTAGCATAAGCGTTCACTGTTTAATCAGATGATACATGATAATGGAGTCACCAAGCTTGCAATGTCCATATGACAAGTAAAATATTTTCTCATGCATACATCTTCACACAATTGAGCACTACGATTAGTATGTAATGAAAAATAAATTGTGCACATGTTGGTCGATCAATTGAGAGGATAGTTCGATCGATCAAGTGATAAATCGATCGAGTGTAGATCTACTTCAATCAAGGTGCTATCGGGTTGAACTAGATCGATCGAGTCATTAGTTGATCGATCGATCGAATGAGGTGTTCGATCGATCTAGACATGTTCAATCGATCGAACATCGATCGAGAGGTCTCGGATTGAATTTCTGTATTACTGGAAACAACTAGATCGATCGAGTATGCATAGATCGATCGAGATTAAGTATTCGATCGATCGAGTAGTTTTGAAATTCACTCCGCCTCTCGTATTTACCAAATTGACCCCTTTTAAGTGTTACAAGTGAAATAGAATTATTGTAAAAAATAAATCCTGATATGAGTAGAGTTGTCTTTTTTATTAATCCTCTTTCAAGTCAAATTGGACTCTATATAAGTAATGCTTGTTTGTGCAAAATATTTACCACACTGAAATAAGATTTTCTACATCTGATTGCGTTTTTTAAAGAAAAATCTTCTTCTCTTCATCTATCAATTTTAGGCACTTTCTTGTTTTAATTGTTCAAACATACTGTGTGGTTATGTTTGAATGATTCATGTGCCTAATTGTTCTACATGATATTTAGATTTGCATGATCGTTTTAGAGTTTACTAGTTGATTTATTTTTTATATCGTATGCTATTGAATTTGCTAGTTAGGATTTTTCATTGTTGAATATGCTCTAGGACACACTTTGCACTTGTGCTATTTGTGCTAACTTTTCAGGTACTATTTTGTGACTTGTTCGATATTTCGTGTGACTTGAAATTACCGAAGTTGACGGGTTCGATTGATCTTGTGTGACTCAAGTAGATCGAAACGTTAGTCCGGATCCAGACACCTTGCTGTTGGAGACTATGAAAGGAGCGATGGCTCGTAAGTAAGTTACATAGGGGGCATTATCTGTAAGGGTAGTTTAAGATCTTGCCTTGTAATTGAATATTAATTTTCATAGTGGATAGTTAGGTGGTTCAGTGGACCGGTGGTTTTCTTCTTAGGTCATTGTTGTGACCTAGGTTGTTTTCACCTAAAAATCTCGTGTGCTATTTCTTAATTCCGCATTTTATTTTTACAGGTAATTGCATGTCTGGCCGTTGTGTTTAGGTTACATAACTAAAATTTTATTAAAATTGAAAATAACCTATTCCCCCTCTAGGCTTTTTTGATCCGTAATTAAAAACTTTCAATTGGTATCAGAGCAGGTCACTAGATAAACTTAGTGTTGCCTAGGACCTTATTATGGATAATTTGAGAGAGGGTTCTTCTACAACCCGTCCACCTTACTTTGATGGGTCTAACTACCCATATTGAAAAGCTCATATGAGAGCCTTTTTACGTTCCTTAAATGAAAGTGTATGAAATTCTGTGCTTTATGGTTGGGAGCCACCTAAGGTTACCAAGGATGATGTAGTCACACTTAAACTTAGGAAGGACTGGACTACTGAAGATAAAACTGGTAGTGGTTGGAATCAAAAGGGCATCAATGCTATTTTTAGTGCTGTATCGTCGGATGAATTCTGACGTATTTCTGATGTTGAAACTGCTAAGGTTGCTTGGGACACTTTAGAGGTTACCAATGAGAGCACGTCCCAAGTTAAATGAACAAAACTTTGCATGCTAGCTACAAAATTAGAAAATCTTAGAATGGAGGAAGATGAAACTTTTTCTGAATTTTATGCAAAATTATGTGATATTGCTAACTCATCTTCAAACCTTGGAGAGAAAATTGATGAACGCAAGTTAGTTCGTAAAGTCTTGTGCTCCTTACCAGATCGTTTCCAAGTGAAAGTTACAGCAATTGAGGAAAGCAAAGACATTGACACCATCAAGATCGAGGAACTTGTTGGATCAATCCAAACCTTTGAGATGAATCTGCGAACACCCAAAAGGAACAAGGGAGTGGCTTTTAAGACGACCAACAAAGATGATGATAACTGTGATGATTCCATGGATGATGAAGAATTTGTCTACTTAGTTAGAAAATTCAAAACGATGTTCAATAAGAAAAATTTCCCAAATAAGAATATATCTAGCCGCACCAGAGACTACAAAACAAAAAAACTCAAGCTCATGAGTTTTGATGGTAAGAAATCTAAACTCATTGGACCTCAATGTTTTGAATGCAATGGTATTGGTCACTTTGCAGCTGAGTGCACCAACAAGAAGAAGAAAGCAGGTAAAACTTTCAATGCTACTCTTAGTAATTCAGAAAGTGACCATAATCAAGCTAGTGATTCAGATGATGGTAACACCAACTATCGAGCCTTTACTACAACTATTGATGGATACTCTAGTAAGTCTGACTCTGACTTAGAAAATGAAGTAAATCTAACTCTATTCTCTCAAAGTTTAATGCAAGCAGTTTTGAGAAATTATTTTTTGATTAATTAATTGCAAAAAAGAAAAAGATAAGCTTCTCATATCTGTGACAAAACTAAATGATAAAATCAAATCACAAGACATTAATTTTTCAATTCTAGAAAAAGAGAAAGTTGAATTGTCTGAGCATGTTGATTAGTTGAGTTTAAGTCTTGTAGGTATCAAATAGGAAAATTCAAAGCTTGTGCAGGAATTAGAGCAATCAAAGGAAGCTGTGAAAAAGTTGACAATTGGAACTGAAAGATTAAATAAAGTCATTGATCTCGGAAAGCCCTTTGGAGACAAGAGAGGATTAGGCTATGTGGATGAGCACTCCACACCACCCTCATCAAAAACAGAGTTTGTTAAATCATCTAATCTTCCCTCTTCACAAAATGTTCACATAACACAAGCATTCACTGCTAAATTTGTTCCCACTTGTCATTACTGTGGTAGAAAGGGACATATTAGACCTAAGTGCAGAATACTATTGAATTCTAAGTGGAGTGATCATAACATGCATGAATCATACTATAGGAATTATAATTATGCTCACTTATATAGATCAAGAACTAAACATATGAGAACACGGTTTAACTCTTCTAGGACATGTGAAGTAGATACATCTAGAACCCCCTCCCCCCCCCCCCCCCCCCCCCCCCCCCCCCCCCCCCCCTTCCCCTAATAAAACAAGCCAAAATTAAGAAGGGGTGGGTCAAGAAATCTAAAATACATTATTTTGTAGCTCACATAGCATTTAAGGCTAAGTCTACCACTGCATGGTACTTTGATAGTGGATGTTCTAGACACATGACAGGTGATCATTCCCTATTTAAAACATTTGAAGAATATAATGAAGGAACATTTACTTTTGGTGATGGGAAAAAATCCAGAATTATGGGAAAAGGAACAATTCAGGTAGATGGTATACCTAAACTAGATGATGTTTTATTCATTAATGGACTTAAAGCAAATCTAATAAGTATCAGTCAAATTTGTGATAAAGACTATAGTGTGCAATTTACCAACAGTCATTGCATTGTAACTAATCCTAATGGTGAATGCATGCTTAGAGGAACTAGATCTCATGACAATTGTTACTGTATTGATATAACACCTATTGTTACCTATAATCTTGGTCATAGTGATTCTATAATTGTATGGCACCAAAAGATGAGACACATAAATTTCAATGACTTGGTGAATTTGAGTAGAAAAGAAATTGTGCGTGGTCTACTGATGTGTTAAAATATGTACTCGCAAGTGTACGAATCACTCGTAGTAAAGTGATAAGCAACTTCCAAGGTCGGTCTCTCAAGGAATTGCAGTGGTCTTAAATAACTAACTTTTTAATCTAAATAGAGTTCTAATGAAAATAAAACACTAATTAAATAGAGTTCTAGTGAAACTAAAACTCTAAGTAACTAGAATCCTAAAGCTACTAAAACTGTAAAAATGTTGTTTGTTTTTGTAACGAGAACAATCATACGACAATCAAACGAAAACAAGATCGCAAGCAAACAATCAATTCAAATATCAATGGAGGATGTATGGACGTTTAGCTTGGTTGACCATGCTTGCATCGAAAAGGTATGGTGAGATAACATGAACGTCCTATATAAACTAAACTACCGGCTTTCCTTTTAATTACGAGACTCCTTTTGGCGGGGGTAGGTCTCTTTATTGATTAACTAATTAATTGCCTTTGGCGGGGGTAAATCAAATAGTAATCAAATTATGCGCAAGGAAAACATGTCAATCAAATTAATGCTATGACTAAGTCACTAACTTGAAGCTTCGATTAAGTGTTTCGGAATAAAGTTAAGGTGACGTTCCTATAACTAAATTCTCAGATTTTTCAACCTAACTACGAACATCAAATGGGCCCATGATAATTCATAATCAAATATCTAAACATGCTCTTAATCAAAAAGTAATTCGTTTATTCCAAATAAAATACACCATACACAATTCTAGCAAACATGGCAACACAAACTAAACATCCATAATTAAACTAGCTGCTCATGTTCATATTAATATTCATAGACAAATAAAATATGATCATACACTTTAACAAAAAGAGAAGAGGAATTAATTCTATAACAACAAGAAAATCCTAGATCTAAATACTGCTTATGGATTGGATAGCGTTCTTCTCCGTAAGCTTTATCTTCGATCGTCGTTGGCTTCCTTGAATCCTTAGAATAGTGTCTCTCGCTTCGTTAGAGTGTGGCAACGCTCTCAAAACTGATTGAATGTAGTGTTTGGTCGCAAAATTGTGAAAAATAAGAGTTGTGTGCGAATTGGTCGAGTTGTACTGTAAAGGGGATCTAAGGGGGTATTTATAAATGTAAGGGATTCCTGATTGCATTAGGAATAGGCGCGCCGCGGCATGCATTTTCCCCGCCGCGGCGCAACACAAATTCTAGAAATTGTGTAAAAACCCGAGAGCTCCCCGCCGCGGCATGACTTTTCCTCGCCGCGGCGCACTTTGTCTTCAGTTTCTTCACATGTACCCCCTTACATATGTGATGGCTCGTTATGTAAGGCTTACATATTTGTCTCGTTTAGCCTGTAACTCGTGATCCGAGCGCCGTAAGTGTTCCGTCTTTGCGTGTTTTCATTATTTGACTCATTTGACGCTAAAAACACCTGAAATATACTAAAATATACCCGTGACTCCAATGGATAGATTTATGAAATTAATTGAATAAACAATAATAATAAATCTATATATCAAACAATTAAGCACAATTAATCACGAAATATTAGTGCTTTTCGAGCACTCATCACAACCCCCAACCAGCTTCTTGCTAGTCTCTAGCAAGTGAAGCGACCTAAAATAAAATTAAAAACAAACAAATAAACTAACGTAACCTAAATCACTTCCGTAGATTGTCACGGTTGCATTTAGCATATGCAACAAGCCTTTAAACCCCTAGGTGGCCCTAGTGGACGAGTTATAGTCTCGTGAGGGTTTCCAGTGATGATACCCGCAAACATCGTAACTGACACAAATAAAGACTCAAAACATACTTGAATCAATCCATGCATACGTCTCAAAAACTGTTAATAACGAATGGCACATGAAATAGTTAAACATCCCCTAAGCTCAAAAACAGTCCAAACATCAAACTCATCATGGTAATCGGATTTTGAACAACCAATCAAACCACAAACCCGTTAGTTATACTATCTGACCGTGTCATGCATGATATTCATAGATTACATTTCAATGTCTCATAAATATGCAAGTAAAATATGAATGTGAATTTTTGCACTTATACACTCCATATGCTCATTTTTCAAACTCATCTCCACTAATATAGAAACTAAACTACCTAGAATCAATAGGACTTCATTAAGCTTGTAAAGTTGTGGCTAGGTGTGTGATTATGAAAGTACGAAAATGATGTTTTCATATGATAAGAGTACTTTTTATTTCACAAACATATTTTCAACTTTTTTCACTAATTGCGTTTTTTCATCCTCCCTTAAATTCGTATGTCCTTTGGATCTTTTTGCTTGATTTTCTTTCTCTACTTTTCTTGCTCGTTATTTCAATCATCATCATTTTTTTTTTTTTTTTTATGATGAAGCAAGACAAATATAACATAATTGCTCATGAAAATCAAATATTACATCGAGTACTCTTATCACTAAGGGTAGTACAATGTATGTCAATGTTGAGTTCAAGGGTGTGCTATTGATAAAATATTGCGGGGAGGCATGAAAAGTCCAAACGGTCCAAAGATGGCCTAAATCACTTTCTAAGTGGCATTTGTTTCTATTATTTCGCTTCAATGGGTTTTCAAATGAGTTCTAGAGATTGTTGAGACTTAAAACATATCATGAACATGCATAAATTCCACAAATCAAAATAGTTATACTAACCATACAAACTACCACATGTACCACAAAATCCTCAAATTAGATAAATCCAACATTTATGTGCTTCGTTGCTTAGGTAAAAATCTAACATCTCTCATATGTCACCGTCATTACAATCATGTTAATATCATAGATTTCTGGATTGACTCAAGTAAACACGACACTAACCTAAAACACTTCAAGTGACAAAAGTTAAAAATTTAAAATTGGTCATATTTCATGCTCATGGAATATCCTTCCTACCCCCAATCTAATTTCTGCATTGTCCTCAATGTTGAAAAAGAAGAACAAAAGAAATAAGAAAAAAGTGTGAGAAGTTACCCCCCCTTTCGTATGAGATTGTGTCATTACTCGTTATGCTCCGGTTCACTGTTCCTCGCTTTTCTCATGAAGAATTTATGTGTATGAACATTTATTGAACCTCAAAGTGTATGCAACACAATTCAAACTCAAACCCAATTTTAGATTATAACTAAGTTAGGTGAAAACAGAAAAACATTAAGCTAAGTTAAACAATCCAAAATAAAAATAAAAAAAATAAAAATACGATAAAAGAAATAAAAGAAATAAAAACAACGAAAGAGATACGATACCGAATGGGTGCCTCCCATTAAGGGCTTAGTTTAACGTCTTAGCAAGACGTGACTGATCTCGTGTCAAGGGGGGTTAAATGTGTAATTGTACTGTTTATCTCCTCCTTTATCTTTCTCAAAATGAGCTTTCGTCCTCCAAGTCGAGTTTTTGTAGTTAGAATGTTTAATGCATTCTTTGTAGGCATCATCCCGACTTAAATTTATCAGTTTGTCCTTCCCTCTCCATTCAATGTTTTGAGCCTCAATTCTGTTACTTATGCTATCCTGCAATTGAATGTTAGAAAGAATAGGGGAGGGTTGAAAAATGTCAAACTGTACAGTCTCTCCAAAAACTGTCATTGATAACTTCCTATTATGGACCTCAATAGTTGTCTTGGTCGTGGCCATGAATGGTCTACCAAGAATAATTGTATGTTCCTTGTCCTTAAGAAAATTTTTGTCCATCTCAAGCACCACAAAGTCCACTGGTACAATAAACTTGTCCACCTGTACTAACAAATTTTCCACTATTCCTTTTGGGTATTGAATAGAACCGTTTGCAAGTTGAAGGGTCATCCTTGTTTCTTTAAACTTTCCTAATCCTAGTTGCAAGTACACTGAATATGGCATTAGGTTTATACCTGCTCCTAAGTCTAGCATAGCCTCGAATACCCTTTTGTCTTCCATAGTGATGTTAATGTTGAAACTACCTGGATCTTTCATTTTGAGAGGTAAGTGTTGTTGGATCATTGGACTAGCAATTTCTGACATTTCATTCTCTTTGCTTCTACTCTTTTTGATGATAAAGTTCCTGAAAATTGGATCATAAGTTGGACTGTTCTTAATAACATCCAAAAGAGGCAAATTACAGTTAATCTTAGAAAATAAAGCAAGAGTGTTAGAGTATTGTGCATCCTGATTTTTCTCCTTAAACTGGTGCATAGGTGGTATTGGTGGTCGGTATGGGTCCATTGACTTGTGCAATCGAAAAATGTTGGATGTTTCTCCAATTTATTTCTTGGGAAGTTCATTAGGAGTGGTATTAGACTCATCATCTCCCTTGAGAGTTGAATTCTCACCTTCCAAGTTACCTGTACTAGACAACAAAACATTAGAATTATCAGGTAAATTTTTAGGTACCTCCTCATCACTTTGAAGGACTGTGATCGCCTTTGCTTGTTCAGATTGACTAGGCAGCTTTCCTGTTTCTTGTTTGTACATTTGTTCCGCTAGCTGCCCAACCTGTATTTTCACTCTCTTCACTGAAGCTTCTATAGAGTCCATCCTTCCATTACAAGAGTGTGAAATTGTTTAGGGTTTCCTCTACGGTTGGCTTATTTTGTGGAAATTGTCCGTTTATGTTTTGGCCTTGTGTTTGGTTTTGGACAAATTGTTGGCTATTGTTTTGTTTCCATCCAAAATTAGGGTGATTCCTCCATCCAGGGTTGTAGGTATTTGAATAAGGGTCGTTCCTAGGTCTAGGTTGGTACCCTTGCATTAAATTCGCCTCTTCAGTAGTACCTGTGTAAGGATCACCTGCAAAAGAACAAACGTTAGCACCATGTCCATATGAACCACAAACTCCACATACCTCGTGTTTTGGCATTTGATTAACATTGGAGGTTGTGAGAAGTTGCACTTGTTTCGTCAATTCAGCAAGTTGCATGGCCATTTCATTGTTGGATCCCAATTCGTGGACTCCAGCTCTTCTTCCTCTAGCGCTCTTTTGTTGGGAATTGGCTCCCAACATCTCGAATAGTTCGTAGGTTTCATCCGCTGTTTTCTCACCCATAGCTCCTCCTGCAGCGTTGTCAACTGTGAATTGACATTGTAGCGTCAATCCGTCATAGAAAAACTGATTTTGTAGCTGCAACGGGAAGTGGTGATGTGGACATTGTATCAACAACAATTTGAATATGTCCCAAGCCTCGTGGAAGGGTTCTCCGTCCATCTGCGAAAAAGTAGCAATTTTTGTTCTTAGGTCAGATGTCTTTTGATGGGAATAGAACTTACCCATGAATTTATTGTAAACATCGTCCCAAGTGACCAAAGAACCGGGTGCCAATGTCATTAGCCAAGACTTAGCTCTATCCTTGAGAGTGTATGGAAAACACCTCATGCGTAGTTGATCTTCACTAAGTCCCTACAGTGGAAAGGTTTGCACAGTAGCATATAGTTCACGCATAAAATTTAAAGGATCTTCATTAGGGATACCGTAAAAGGAGGGAAGCATGGAATAATGAATATTTTTCAATTCATAATTCCTAGCCGCCTCTGTAAGTCGAATACACGATGTGGCGGTCCCAATGATAGGTCTTGCAAACTCTTTGTTCATCATCTGCCTAGCTACGTTGTCACCCATTGTTGCTTGCAATTGTTGTTGGACTTCTTCCTCTTGAAATTGAATATCCAGTTTCTTTGATCGGTGTTTGACTCTATGTATGTTGTCAATGAAAGGAGAGAGTTCCTTGTTAAGTGATCTCCTACCCTGCATGCACAAATAAAAAGCAAACAAAGATCAAGGCAGCAGTGAAATTTGAAAATTAAGCACTATTTTTTGATTTTTTTGATTTTTTGATTTTTTTTTTTTTGTATTTTTGAATAAAATAAATAACTAAAATAAATAAACAAATAAAAATAAATCAGAAATTCTAAAAAGTTAAAAAGAAAATTATTTAAAACGCCAATTCTCCGGCAACGGCGCCAAAAACTTGATGTGTTAAAATGTGTACTCGCAAGTGTACGAATCACTCGTAATAAAGTGATAAGCAACTTCCAAGGTCGGTCTCTCAAGGAATTGCAGTGGTCTTAAATAACTAACTTTTTAATCTAAATAGAGTTCTAATGAAAATAAAACACTAATTAAATAGAGTTCTAGTGAAACTAAAACTCTAAGTAACTAGAATCCTAAAGCTACTAAAACTGTAAAAATGTTGTTTGTTTTTGTAACGAGAACAATCATACGACAATCAAACGAAAACAAGATTGCAAGCAAACAATCAATTCAAATATCAATGGAGGATGTATGGACGTTTAGCTTGGTTGACCATGCTTGCATCGAAAAGGTATGGTGAGATAACATGAACGTCCTATATAAACTAAACTACCGGCTTTCCTTTTAATTACGAGACTCCTTTTGGCGGGGGTAGGTCTCTTTATTGATTAACTAATTAATTGCCTTTGGCGGGGGTAAATCAAATAGTAATCAAATTATGCGCAAGGAAAACATGCCAATCAAATTAATGCTATGACTAAGTCACTAACTTGAAGCTTCGATTAAGTGTTTCGGAATAAAGTTAAGGTGACGTTCCTATAACTAAATTCTCAGATTTTTCAACCTAACTACGAACATCAAATGGGCCCATGATAATTCATAATCAAATATCTAAACATGCTCTTAATCAAAAAGTAATTCGTTTATTCCAAATAAAATACACCATACACAATTCTAGCAAACATGGCAACACAAACTAAACATCCATAATTAAACTAGCCGCTCATGTTCATATTAATATTCATAGACAAATAAAATATGATCATACACTTTAACAAAAAGAGAAGAGGAATTAATTCTATAACAACAAGAAAATCCTAGATCTAAATACCGCTTATGGATTGGATAGCGTTCTTCTCCGTAAGCTTTATCTTCGATCGTCGTTGGCTTCCTTGAATCCTTAGAATAGTGTCTCTCGCTTCGTTAGAGTGTGGCAACGCTCTCAAAACTGATTGAATGTAGTGTTTGGTCGCAAAATTGTGAAAAATAAGAGTTGTGTGCGAATTGGTCGAGTTGTACTGTAAAGGGGGTCTAAGGGGGTATTTATAAATGTAAGGGATTCCTGATTGCATTAGGAATAGGCGTGTCGCGGCATGCATTTTCCCCTCCGAGGCGCAACACAAATTCTGGAAATTGTGTAAAAACCGAGAGCTCCCCGCCGCGGCATGACTTTTCCTTGCCGCGGCGCGCTTTGTCTTCAGTTTCTTCACATGTACCCCCTTACATATGTGATGGCTCGTTATGTAAGGCTTACATATTTGTCTCGTTTAGCCCGTAACTCGTGATCCGAGCGCCGTAAGTGTTCCGTCTTTGCGTGTTTTCATTATTTGACTCATTTGACGCTAAAAACACCTGAAATACACTAAAATATACCCGTGACTCCGAATGGATAGATTTATGAAATTAATTGAATAAACAATAATAATAAATCTATATATCAAACAATTAAGCACAATTAATCACGAAATATTAGTACTTTTCGAGCACTCATCATCTACCTAAACTTTCTGAAACTGACAAAATATTTTTTGGACCATGCCAACTTGGCAAACAAACTCGTAATCCTCATAAGAAACTTAAAGGAATTAATACAAGTAGGATACTTGAGTTGATTCATATTGACTTAATGGGTCCTATGAGAACTGAAAGTTTGGGTGGAAAGAAATATATCATTGTTACTGTTGATGATTATTCTCGTTTCACTTGGGTAAATTTTCTAAGAGAAAAATCTGATGCATTTGATGTCTTTAGTTTTTTTTGTCTCAAAGTGCAGGTTGAAACAGGGAATCAAATAATCAACATTATGAGACTAAGGACTGATCATGGGAAAGAATTTGAAAATACAAAATTTGCTGAATTTTGCAAGGAGCATGGAATCAATCATGAATTTTCAGCACCAATCACCCCTCAACAAAATGGTGTAGTTGAAAGAAAGAACAGAGTGATAGAAGAAATGGCACGTGTCCTACTACATGCAAAGGAAATCTCAAAGAAGTTTTGGGCTGAAGCAGTAAGTACTGCATGCTATATCATGAATCGTGTTTATCTACACCCAGGTGCGAATAAAACTCCATATGACATATGAGAGGGCTACCTACTGTGATGTGTGCAGCTACCGTAGTGAGCGGAGATGACTACTTTACAACTAGTGTGAAAGTCATCATACTATGTTTATGGCTTGTGAAAAAAAACATTTAATTTAAAAAAATTGCACAAAAAAAAAATAGCCAAAAGAAATTATTAAAAAAAAAAATCAATCAATCAATAGCTTTTCTTTTGATATAACTTTTTTTTCTCTCAAGTTTCATCATATAACTTACTTGACATATTGATGGAGTTCAAATATATATATCATTCTAAGTACATGTCACATATCATTATAGGTAATAGAGTGTTTGTGTTGTTATTTCTTTATTTTCTTCTTTCATATGATTTGAATGATAAATTTTAAAAAAAAAAAAACATTAAATTTTTTTTGGATGTGTGCTTGTTGATTATTACATGAGTTTGTTATTTTACAAAAAAAAAAAAGAATAAAGAAAAAGAGCTTGAATATCGATTGATTGATAAAGAACTTGATCGATCCATGTTGAATTTAGATCGATCGAGCGGGTACAGTTTATATACCCGAACAGTTTTTCTCCTCCTCCTTTCGCGTATGTCAAAAAGGGGGAGAGAGAGACATGAGTGTGATGTGATATCTTGCAATGGTAATGTCACATTTAGGGGGAGCACATTAAGGGGGAGCATTATTGATCTTAAATTATGCTTTATTCTATTACATACACTGAATTAATAATGGCTCCTGAGCTAAGCTACTGTGCTTATTTGTTTTCTTTTTCAGTGTACCAAGCATACAATTTCTCAAACAAAATGGCTCTACCGGATCATAGATAGCTCCACTATTGAATATCTAATTATGTAATTTATGAGCGTTATGTAGTGAGCGAGTTATTTTGTAACACGAAAATGCTAAAGGGGGAGATTGTAAGGTTTATAATTATTGGCAATTTTCGTGAACAAATTATTGATTGTAATCTAGCATAAGCGTTCATCGTATAATCAGATAATACATGATAATGGAGTCACCAAGCTTGCAATGTCCATATGATAGGTAAAATATTTTTTCATGCATACATCTTCACACAATTGAACACTACACTTAGTATGGATTGTAACGAAAAATAAACTGTGCACATGTTGGTCGATCGATCTGACACCTTGCTGTTGGAGACTGTGAAAGGAGCGACGACTCGTAAGTAAGTTACATAGGGGGCATTATCTGTAAGGAGTAGTTTAAGATCTTGCCTTGTAATTGAACATTAATTTTCATAGTGGATAGTTAGGTGGTTCGGTGGACCGGTGGTTTTCCTCTTAGGTCATTGTTGTGATCTAGGTTGTTTCTACTTAAAAATCTCGTGTGCTATTTCTTAATTCGGCATTTTATTTTTACAGGTAATTGCATGTCTGGCCGTTGTATTTAGGTTACATAATTAAAATTTTATTAAAATTGAAAATAACCTATTCACCCCCCTCTAGGCTTTTTTGATCCGTAATTAAAAACTTTCAGTATCACCCCAGAGAATATGATAGCACTAGGGCATGAATTTGCCATATCACAAAGCCATAAATTGAGACCATGACAACCACAAGGCGTATATAATACTCTAGAATTGATATCCAATAACCTTTTTTATACACCTTGGTGTTTTCCTTTCATATTTGAACCATTGTCCTAACCTTATCCTCTATTGTTATTTACATCAAGATCAAGACTTTTCATTGCATCAATGAGCGCATCAAAAAAGGCCTTCTCTTGTTATATCATCAACCTTTAAAAACTCTACGAAACACTCTTCAATCACAACTGGACTTGTTGAAATATCAACACATCTTAATACAAGAGACATATGCTCTTGGTGACTAATATTAAGAGTGTAATCAAGTATAATAGAAAAATATTTTGCATCTTTTACTTTTCTAACTATAGTTTTCTTAATTTCATATGCTAATGAACCCATTTTGTATATTATGGCCAAAACAATGGCTATGAATCTCACCAGCTTGAAAATGCCTCAGATGCTCTTGCATTATTGGGTAAAACTCTGCGATCATTTCAGTTAAGCTCAAAAAGTATCCATTGCCATCTTCATAAATTTTCTCCTTTTTGCCACGTAATGCCAAATTATTTTTTGCAAAGGTTTTTACAACAACAACAATTCTTAATTATACGTTTCTCTAATGCTCTTTTTCTTTGTTTATTCTTTCTTGCAAAAACTTGTAAATAGTTTTTTCTCTATCGATCTCACATCAGCATCAACCCAAGCATTCATTGTAATTACATGCTCATTGCTTGTTTCATGGCTTTTGAGTTTAGCACTAAGATTTTTCTAATCTTGACACCCTTCATTTGCTAATTTACTAAAGCTTGAACATGTGTCAAATAACTTGTAACAAAAAAAAAAACACTTTATCTAATTCTTTTGAATACACCAACCATCTCCTATCATACTTCTCCTCATTTGATAGTTTTCGTGTGTAATAAAATGTAGAGAAATGTCTAGAGTGCTCATTCTTTGGAAAGTTGAAATCAGTTTTTCTAATTGGAATTTTTTCTATTAACAGGTCTCTCAAATTTGTGTCCATATTTGTCCAATATACATGATCATATATATCAGTGATAATAGTTGCAGTAGTTGAATTATCGATTGCTTCACTTTCTCCATTTTTTTCTAAATTTTAATTTTGGCCATGTTCTTCAGAAAAGATCTTATCATCCAAAATTTTCTCAAAATTTTCATTTTCACCCAAAATTGTATCATTTGCTAATGAAGATTCTTTCAGTTTAGTTCCTTCAATTTCATTTGGCTTCTCAAGACTACTAAAAAATTTATCATGTGCACCTTTCTGAGACTTAATTAATTCTTCTACTCTTCTTTTTTTCTTACGCTTTTCATTACCATATTCATATTTTCTACTTGACATTTCTATACTTATAAACTAGCCTTTTTTATCCGTAAAATATGTATATTGTAAAAAAAAATAATATAATTCATCAAACTAAAAGATACTTACTGCTTATAAATTAATTAAATAATATATTTAAGAAGAAACAAAGTAACAAAACAATTCAATATATTTTTGTTTAAGGTTTGTGATCCAGTCATAAATTTACATATATACTTAATATCTAATAATATAAAATTACAAATCAATCTTATTTTATAAAATAAACAAAATATTTTATTCAAGCATCTTAAAAAAACTTTTCAATTAGTCATCAATATTATCTTGAATTATTCATTATTTTATGAAAAATATTTGAGAAAAGTTAATAATAAATATTATATAAGAAATACATACTAGAATAATTAGAAGTAACACAGCTATTAGGCACTAGCTGAAGAAAATTATGGTAGATATTTGTTATATATAAAGATGAATGAAGTAATGAGTTATTGTCTAATTGTATTATTGAGAATGAAAAATATGAACTTGAGAGTTATATTGTCACTATTTTGAGTATAAAAAAGACATAATTGTAAAAGAATGGAGTAAATTGTGAACAAACTGATTTTTTTTTTCCCCTTTGAAGCCGAAGAGATACTAGCTGCTGATAATAAAGTTTATATATATATATTATGAACCAATTGTATTAAAAGTGGATAACGGTACAATAATTTTTCAGTTTGTTTTTCCTACATGGTTTTCTTCTTTGCATCCAACGGCATAGTGGCCTTTTAGCTTCTTTTCTTGTTTCCTTTTTTTTTTTTTTTTTTGCTATAAGGTTTTCTTCTTTACCTGTTTTTTTTTTTTTCATTATTTATTATTTTTGTTGCACAATTTTTAATAAAAAAAGTAAAAATTATTAAGGAATTTAAAAAAGTATAATTTTTTTTTGTATTATCTAAGTAAAAACTTTATTTTTTTTATGTATTAATAATATGTAAAATAATATTGAATTATATATATAATATTTATTAAAATTAATTTTTTAAATATAAAATACGTATTACAAAAAATGGGGCCCCTATTTGATTGAAAACTTAAACGATTGCTTCATTGGCCTAAAGGATAACCACCCCTGCCAATATGTCAAACCTTATAAGTTGGGGTCAATCTATGTTACATTGAAAAGGATTGTCATAGTTTCTATTGCAACAATCAACATCAAGGTGGACAGTAATTTTGAGCATAGTTAAAATGCTCAAAATGCTCCTATAGATTTTTTCGAGTGTTTGTTGCTATGCAAGTTTGATTGTGCAAGTTGGATTTGTGATTTTTCTTAGAGACGTATACTTTAATTCTACATGTAATTTTCTCGATTGTTAATGAAATCTTTCTTTTTATTAAAAAATAAATAAATAAATATGGAAACAGAGAATGTTTAGGGAAAAAACAAAGGTTAACTCTTAACTTTTTTAAGCTAATATTTATGGGAGGCCAAAAGTCCATTTTCTTATTATATTACAAACTTTTTACTATAGAAAATACATTGGTAGCTAGGATTGTAAATAACCATTTTTTCAAAAAGATCCACTGGTTCGAAGTTTCACGAATATTTGCTCTATATGATCTACTCTGAATTGGATCAAAAAGGATCATTTTTGGATTAAGTTGGATCATGATCCACGTATAAGATCAACAGATCGAATCAGATTAGATCAAATTGAGACAGATCAATCCATGAATCGAGCCTAATCAGATCAATCCAAAACTAATTATTTTAAAATTATAATTTTAGTACTAAAAAAATCACACATTCCAAAAATACTTCCCAAATTTTTATAATTATTTATTTAAAAAAATTTATAATATTATTCTTTTATAATTTTAGACGATATCAAGTTAATAATGTTAATTTTTTGTTACAAAAGTATTTTTTTATTTATCAATTATAATATTAATAAAAAACTTGAATTGAATATATATTAATTATAAATAAGTAATAAATATTTTTCAAAAAATCTATAAGTTTCTTTTATTTATATTTTTATTTATTAATTTAAAGTATGTAATATACCATATTAAATAATGTATTAGAAAAAATGAAAAAAAAAAAAAACAATTCGGATTGTATCATAAATATCCATATGATCCACGGATCAATAACAGATCTAATCCATATGATCCACGGATCAGAACAAATCAAATCAAACCGGATCTTTTAAATAACGGATTGGATCATCAATGAATCAGATCGAATCCAATCCATTGTCATACCTAATTGCGAGATCGATATACATAATCAATATTGTTGACCAAGAATAAGAATATGAAAGAGGTGGGGCGAGGCAGGGTCAGTTCTCTCCCTCATTCCCAAGTAGAAATATTTTTTCATTTTCACTTAAATTTCTTGCATTGATATAATGGGACCAGAGATTCATATAATATTTTAAGATTGACCTAAAAAAATTGTAATTTTAATAGTAAGGTAAAACTAAAATAACTACATGAAAATTAAGTCCACAACAAATATATAGGTGTAAATGAAAGTTTAAAACAATTCTCATTATTAAATTAAAAATAATAATAATATTTTCTTACATTATCCGATTTAGTAGTAAGTTTAAATAATTTTAGTACTAGGAAAGTTAATTAAAAAAATAATAAAAATAACATTCTTCAAAATTTACAGTAATAAAATAGTATCTCTTGTAGGGGTGTCAAACGGGCCGGTACGGCACGGCAAGGCACGGCACGGCCCTTTAGCCAAAGTGAGTAGCACGGCACGGTCCATGGCTCTCGGCCATTAACGGGCTGGACCGGGCCGGCATGGCAAGGCACGCGAAATTTTATTATTTTAAAAATTAATTTTAAAAAAGTACCAATAAATAAATAATTTTTTTTACATTTAAATAAAATTGGTCATAATCTAATGAATTTTTAACAATCTATAAAATGAGAGGTTAAGAGTTCAACTCTTACTTTTAATTTTTTAAAGCATTATTAATAATTTTTAACTAAATAATTAAATAAATATATAAAAAAATGAAAAAAAAAAAAAAAAAAAAAAGGGTCACGGGCCGTGCCGGCCCGTTAAGAATAGCCCAACGGGCCGGGCACGGCACGACACGTTAAGGCCCACGGGCCAAGAACTGAGGCACGGCACGGCCCATATAAGGGCCAAGGGCCGGCACGGCACGCTAATTAACGGGCCAAAGGCCGGCACGGCAAGCTAATTTGATGGGCCGTGCTGGGCCAGGTCAGCCCGTCCTTTTTGACACCTCTAATCCCTTGTATTTAAATTTATATTTTTACAATTAAAAAAATGATTGATATATTACTTTTTTAAACAACCATTCAATTAGAATTGAACGACGGTAATTTAGATCAATTCAATATTGAACGTTCAATATTACGCGTTCAAATTAAACTTTCAATGTTATTGGAGTGTTAATTTTGTTATTATAAGTTTTAGGGGTGTTATTTTTTGTAATTTTCTAAGTTAATTTTAAAATAATAAGGCTTAACTATTCAATTAGTCCTTAAACTTTGAGCAAATTCATACATAGATTTCTAAATTTTAAATCAAACAATATAACCCCCAAACTTTTAAAATTTCATGTATAAGTCCTAAATTTATAAATTCGTAGTCCTAACTTTAAAAAATTCACACAGGTCATAGTTTGGCTGCTAAAATACATATGTATAAATCAAAATTTTAGAACATATGTGTAAATTTTCAAAAATTTGGCGACTAAAATATATGATTTAAAAGTTTAAGGACCTATGTATAAATTTTAAAAGTTTGAAGACCAAATCATATGTTTCAAAGGTTTAAGAACTATGTGTAAAAATTAAAAGTTTGATCATCAAATCATATGTTTTAAAAGTTTATGGACCTATGTATAAATTTGATTAAAGTTTGGGGACTAGTAATTAGTCATTAATTTATAATATATATATATTTGAATGTAACATTGTATAATTAGTCATTAATTTATAATATGTTATATTTGAATGTTTATTTAGTCTCAATATAAAGATTTTTTTTTATTTTCTTAAAGATGTATACATATGTTTTTATAAATTATAAAAAAGAGGTATAAAGTTTCGAGGAATGGAGCGAGGGTGCAATCCTTATCTTTAACTTGCCTTTTGTCATCAAAATGGGAACCCCGGTATCCAATCCACATTTTTTATTTTATTTTTCCCATCTTTGTTTCCAATTAGGGCATTCTCATAGAAATTTGCCTTGTTAGAAAAAAAAATTAACCCTAATTAAGAAACACCCAATGTGTGTATACCAATTTCTAGGAAAGATGAATAAGTGTGCATGAACCCATGTGTCATGCGAAATCATTAATGCTGGACAACAATATAATGAATATTTATTTTATTAATGGTGTACAATTCAATTTTTCAATATATATCGTACATGGCTTTTAAGGAATATCACCCTATATATGTTGTCACACAAAATTGACAGAGAAGGCAAATGCATTATCATAAAACTTCTTTTAGTAAGAAGAAAAGTTAATAAATATTCACTACGCCAAAAAATGGTTTTAAAGACGGTCATTAACCGTCATTGTAAAGTTACAATGATGCTTCAAAAAAAAATACAGTGATCGTCATCTATTCAGGCGTCATCATAAATAAGCTTTTTTAATGATGGTCGTGACCGTCATAAAAAATAAAAAACGACCGTCATTAAAAATTGTAGAAAAATTAGTGACCGTCATAAAAAATATATTCTATGACGGTCACTGTTTCATGACCATCATTGTAAACTGACACTGACCGTCATAAAAAATCTTAAATAAAATTTAAAAATAACGACTAGTACATTATTCAATGACGGTTATTTAAATAACCGTCCTAAATATGTGTGTGTGTGTGTGTGTATATATATATATATTGACCATATAAATGATAAAATATCAATGACTTTATTAATAAATCTGTAATTTTCAAATTTTTGACAGTCATGACTATAAATGCTAATAAATCTATATATATATAAGCCTTCGTAGTACATTAGTAGGTCTATACCCAAAATGAAAAATATATATTTATCTAAAATAATCTCACTATACATTAGCTAAAATAAAAGTAAAACTTTATATATTCTACTATTCACGAATATGCATTGTCACATATATGCACCACTCCTGCCTCAATTGAAATAATTCTTCCTTTGCATAGCGCAATTTGTGCTTCCACTACAAACATTAGATACAAAACAAAGTACTGATTAAAATTCATACTACTACCAATTAAGAGTACTGATCACTAGATGACTATTTGAAACTATACCTCATTTTTTTGCTTCTCCTTTGATTTTTCTTTTGATTTCATTAGTGAATTTTTTTTATGATCCACTAAGGAAAGTCGAGCTTTAACCTACAAAAAGAACATATATAATTATACGTACTAAAATATTATTAAATAAAAATAAAATTTAAACAATCTTGATATTCATATAACATATTTGCAATAACTTACTTTGAGCATAAGGTGGTACTATTTTTCAGGGTGAAGCTTTTAAATCCCAATTGTGTCATATTAGTGTCGGATAATTCCTTCTTAAATTGCAACCCTTGATCACATCATCTACAAAAAATGTAGCACAAACTGGCCGGTGATCAGAATTTCAAGACTCCCCACAAATGTAAGAGAGTTGACGAATACCATTTCCATGCCACAGTAATCTATCACACCTGCAATTTCTAAAAAGTCAGAATGATTTCTATAATGAGCTTAATGAAACTTTAATATATATACATATATAAATATATGTATATATACTCTTCAAGCTTAAACATACCAAGTTGGTGTTCTCCTTTTCTTTTTTGAGGTTATAACCTCTCCAAAGTAAGTATTTGAGTTGTAAGAGTACTTATATGTAGGTGCAAAGTAGATCTTTCCCTCTTTCCATCCCTTAAATACTCACCCTGCTTCTCTTTCATTCTTAAGCTATACAAACAGAAAAACTAACTCCATATGAGCCACATAAGGAAAAAGTTAGCATTTGACATCCACATTCCAACCAAAACTAACTAGTCAATTCAATAGTAATGTCAAGTACCTGATCTTTCTGAAGAAGTGTATCCCAATTATTAGCCTCAAGAAGCTTTCTGGTCTCAGAATAGCTCAAAGCGATTCGGTAATTCAGATCTCCAAGCCATATGATCCGACTAGACCGAAATTGCAAGAAACAAACAAGATAAAAGTGAGTATAACAAAGTTGTGTAAGGATACAAATCAGGTATTTGTCAAAAAGAAGTTTTGAGATGCTCACCCATGGTCTATAATTTTATCAGGAATTCTATTGTGAGATTGTCTGCATATCTTAGAAAATTGAGTGTTTTTGAGTATCTCTATTACATCAAGGTTTCTTCTTAGTTCATCGCCCTCTTTCTCACCAGATGCCAAGTGACTACAAACAAAACAAAAGCTTGTCTGGTGGAATGTAACTCACTGATATACAACCCTAAAAGAACAAATTCATATCATGAGGTATGTTCTGAAAAATAAGTTTATTTTTTTCCCTATATTTTGAATAATGAATGATAATGACACAATGCCTAATATGTTCTAATACTACCTTGTTTCTAAGCCAGCCCATGATCCCACGACTAATGCTGCAAATTCTCAAGTGACCAGCATATTGAACAAGCTTTTTCTTCATCCAAATAGTTAGAAAAATTCCCCCGTTTGTTTTCACTTAAAGCAAAATATTAGTTGCATTGCCAATCAAGCACCTTTAACTTTACATATCATGTTCTTTAGACGTTCCATAAATTAATAAGTAAAACTTTATATATTGTCTTTGCTAATTTGAACCAAAAGAAATAAAAAGCTTCAATGAAAATGAAGAAAAATGCTGGTACGTTCTACAATTAATTTGAACCAAAAGAAATAAAAAGCTCCAATGAAAATGAAGCAAAATTAAAGATCGAACCCAATTTAATTAATTTTTTCTGCTCTAGCTAGTACCATTTGAATAATACCGATCCTCTATATCATATCCCTAAAATCAGGACCAATGTGATGACGAATCAAGAAACCGTGACCATCGTTAGATACACCAAAAATCGAACATCGGCTCATTGATAACAAAAATATGATAAATTTCAAAATTTCTCAGTAGTGCAGTAATGTAAGTTATCTGATTGTCCTTTGCTCACATAGTGGTTAGAGTAAAACCCCACTACTACTTCTTTTCAACCCAAAATACAAAGTGTTTCCAAGAGGCATTAGCAAAAAGAAAAAAAAAAAAAAAAAACAGATCGAGAAGAGCTTCACCTTGTTGAACTCGATCTCACAGAAACTATGGAGGGCGATGCGAATGGATGTTTGAAATACCAACTGGGTTCGAGCTCGTGAGAGACAGAGAGAGACGGCGAGACGTGCAACGGCGAGAGGGCTGGGAAATTAAGGAGGCGACGGCGAGAGTGCAGGGTTAGTCGGCTACGCAAATTGCAATTTGGGAATGGGATTAGATTTAGGGCTTATGAATTATTCACATTTAAAGGAGAGATTGTTTTATAAAAAAAAGGAAGGAATTTGGGCTATAGGCCGGCCCGAACCTAGCTCATTTTTTTTTTCGAATTGTTCAAATTGGGTCAAATTTAGTACAAATTTAATTTAATTTGTATTCAATTCGAATTCTTCGATTTAGATTCGAAGGCAGCAAGAGGCGAGAGGCGAGGGACGAGCGGCGACGGTGAGAAGGGTAGTGAGCAGCGATCAACTTGAGAGTGAAATTGAGTACTGAATCAATCTAAGGAAGAAAAATATTGTACCTTAAAGTTAGTTTACGTGTGTTATAATAATGCGAGGAAAAATTTTGTATTGTTATTTTGAAAGGTTTTTATGACGGTCGTTTTTTATTAACCGTCATAAAATATATTTATTTTTAATTTTAAAATTTTTTATGACTATCGTAATTTAAATGACCGTCATAAAAAATATTTATTCCTTATTTTGAAGTTACCATGACGGTGATTTTTAAAACGACCGTCATCGTAATTTTAAAATTTATGACCGTCATCGTTACTTTATATACACATTTTTAATGACGGTCCTTTAAAAAAAAAAATGGTCGACCGTCCTTAAAAGTCATTTTTGGCGTAGTGATTTTATAGGAAAACATTATAAATACCTTAAAAAATGTCTCATTCCATGCATGCTTAGGTTCTACACACCCTCTATTTTTTTCTCCTTTAAAGCACCCACAAAATTAACAATCTTCAACTTGAGGTGCCTTCTCTCTAGGGGTTGCACTTCAAGTTTTTTATGCCTTTTCTCAAGGGTTTCTTAAGGTCCTTGGGCTCTTGGTCGACGAAAATGAAACGACAACCCCTTTTGGTTGTTCCTGTCGTCTGGTGATGTTCTTGGGCTAATGTTTTGGGTTTTTTAACATCAACTCCAATTCACTATGGATATTTTTGCTTGGATGTTTCATATGGCAGTTTGCTTTGTAGTTTTTGCATCAAGTTTCCCTAGATGTCACCGTTTGGTTATCAAGTTTTTGTCTAGATGTTTACTTAACTGGGTGTTGTCGTCTGGATGAGTGGTGGTTGCCTAGGAGCTTGCACATAGGATGACACCATTTGGACCAAACGTCTTTTAGACCACAAGCTATCTATGTTCAGTTCTAGTATAACGTTTGATTTTTGGGATAATTTTCAATTCTAGCATTTGATTTTCAATTCTATGTCTAATTTTCAAGTCTGTCGTCTAATCTGGTGGTGGCTATTGTATGGTGGTTGTTATGTAGACCTCTGGCCGTGCGGACGGATGATGTTCTTGGTTTTTGTGCCGTCTAATTTAGGGATTTTTAGCTTTAATTGGCTTAATAAGGGGTTTCTTTGGCTAATTTTATTTCTGTCATTACTTTCCTTCGTTAGTTTGGGGAGGTATATTGGTAAGATATTCCAACTTTTGGAGTGTTCCGTGCTCTACTCCTTAATACGTTCTGTTTGTGTGCCTTTATGCATTCTAGATTTCATTCAATAATGAGCACCTCAAAGGTTTTATAGTTCGATTAAGAGCGTATATTAGAGATGATCATTATTCTTATAGATGATCTCATAAGGATTCAACTGGTAAACTTAGAGCGTTTAGTTTTGTTTTAAAATTGTTTCAATTTTTTCATGTGGTTTGAGTTTTGTTACGCTAGTAGTGTGACTGTTTATTGCATTTTAATATGCTATGATTGAATAATTAACATTAATCTGTTCACTTTGTATATTTTATGGTTAAAATACTACATGATTTTAATTTTTTAAGATATATAGTATTTATATCATGTAATTTATTTTATATTAAAATGAATCTTAACTTGAGTTTTGGTAAAAAAAAAAAAAGTACGTCACAAAGTGTTTGTACCTTTTAACTGCTTCTTAAAATTTTTGATTACATTTATTACCTAAAATTGTAGACAGAATTCAAAATTACGTCTTTAATATCTACTAAAAATAAATATCATTGCATCACAACGTAGTTAGTCATATGTGTCGAGTTTTATAGCAGTTGATCAACGCTTTGTCCAATCTAGTCATCTCATCACTTATTATTGTATATGGTCGGTCCTTCTTATAAATATCTAAATCCCTTTAACAACCTTATAAATCATTTTCTAGCTCTTCTTATTCTCATGCAATCCTACAAAATTCCTTACCCATCGTAAATCCATCCTTCACAATATTTAAGCAAACATATAATTTATGTAATCTACATTATACAACAAAACAATCGTATTAGTAATGTTAAACAAATATTATTAAAAAATTACCAAAAATAATATTCTTAAAATTTATAAAAATAAAAGTAGCAAGGCCGGTCCTAACCATTGAGTGCTCTAAGTGGGACTTAGTATAGGGCCTTTTATATTATGCATTTAATATTTATTAAATTTTAAATATATTTAATTTATTAATTTAATATACGTATATTAAAACATTAAATAAAATACTAGCACACTAAATTTTATTCAATTTATTTTAACTATTATTTTATTTTTAACACACTATAATACAATTGAAAGAATAAATATTTCATGCTTTTTAGACTATCATATTTTTACCAACTCAGTTGGTCATAAAAATTAATAAATTTAAGATAATAAATAAAATTTATTTTATATACACAATAAGTGAGTTTTTATCTCTTCATTATTATGATAAATTAAAAACTTAATTTAGATAATATTTTTATCAATCGAGTTAATAATTTGAAGTCCTTCACTTTGAAAAAAATATTGATCATTACAATGTTGAGTAATTATATATTTTTTGAATGAGTATATTTTTATAAGATTTAAGAAATTTAAGTTCTTTATATATGAGAGAAAACAAAGCATGAGTATGCCTATTACCATATGTAGAAATACATAACTTAATTATAAATTGACAACATTATCTTATGATTTCACCAAATATTAAGTATTAAATTTATCTAGAAAAATTTATTATATACATAATAATATGCATACTATTTATTGTAGATAAATAATAACAAACAATTATGATTCATATCATTGTAATAAAATAGTTTAATATTTATTAATTAAAAATAACTTTAAATAAAAATATTCATGTAAAATTAATATAATGAATATAAAATTAATTAAGATAAAAAGAATGTAATATATTTAAAATGTTATAAGACTGAAGGAAAGGTAAAATTTTATTATTTATCAAGTTTTATTTCATACAAGGTGTACGTGCATGTTACTTATATTTTGTATCTGTAAATTAAATTAGGCTCGACTTTAATAACAATAAAATAAAAATTAAATAAAAATTTGAAAAGACACATTTTAGATCTGGGCACCCTTTAAACTGGGGCTCTAGTTGACTACTTACGAGGTTAGGCACCCTGTATACCACCATTATTCAATTGAAAATGATATAAAATAATATTAAGAAATGTTATTTTTTTATTATGTATTTGAAGGACGTTATTTTTGTAATTTTTTTAATATTATTTACATAATATACTTATAAAATAACATAGTATATCTTTC
Source organism: Elaeagnus macrophylla (assembly GCA_029378325.1). Lineage (NCBI taxonomy): Eukaryota > Viridiplantae > Streptophyta > Magnoliopsida > Rosales > Elaeagnaceae > Elaeagnus > Elaeagnus macrophylla. The sequence goes on along the minus strand of CM055649.1, from coordinate 9,433,445 downwards.
AACTCCATTGCCATCCTTCTTAGTAAATAGAACAACAGTAATAAATGGTTTGTACTCCATATTTCTTTTTGCATAAACATTAAGCCTAGACTATTGTTCTGAACAATTCTCATCATTTTTTTCGTTGCTTTTTGTTTAACTATCTTGAGTACTTGATTGTGAGTGATTTTCATATTAGTTATTTTCCTTAACTTTTGATCTTGCACCTTTTTGTCCATTTTGCTTTTGCTTTTGATAAATATTCCTAACTTCACATTGGTACATTTAATTCTAATTATATCTTTTATATTTTTCATATGTCCTAAATAGTTCCCTACCAATACCATGCCTACCTTCATAATATTTTAAAGCTTTTCTTAAGACACAAACATAAATACCATGATGATTAATTCCCAACTCCATTTTCTACATTGAATAACTTCCATATGTATAGTTCTTGGTGCATGATCACATCTTCTTGACATCAATCAGCTCTCTCCTCTTCCTCAACACATTATAACTTGTCACCGTATAATTAATATCTCCATGTTTTCAACAATAACCTCATCAAAATTTTCAATCTCCTTTTAATTACGAGCTCAATTGGATTCTCAAATTCACTTTCGGGGGTAATACACCAATATAAACATGTATAGCTCTTACACTATTACTTTGTACAAAATGTCCAATTTCATGGTTAGAGCATCTTTATTGGTCTTAATTATGTACACGCAACTCATTGTTATCATACACTAGTCTTGCTAAGAATATTTTTCAACTTATTTAGTTGGCTTCAAAATCTTCTAAGATCACGCGTAGATTTTTAGTATTATTAGGATTACAATTAATAGAAATGTTTGGTAATATATGCGAACGCATTCAAGCTAATCGAGATCATCATCGTAGAAATGTTGTTAAGTGAAAAAATTTATAAAAATTATGAGCCTTTTAATTTTAAAAAGTTAACTTTAATGATAGAAGACATTCTTACTTGTTATAATTTTTTTTATTATATAATTTTTTGTCAATATAGAATTTTCCTTAATGTGTGAGTTGCTTAACCTACACTTTATATTTTCATTATATTTTTATCATATTATAATTCTTTTAAGGTTATTTTTGTCTTTTTTTTTTTTAAAGGCACATGTATTTCTTTTCTTTTTTTTTTTTTTTTGTGAGGGAGATGTATCGACTGAAGCTCAAAGAGTATGACAAAGTTTACAAGTATCATGAACCTTTAAATTTCAAAAAGTTGGCGCTAATAAATGAAAACACATATATTTTTTATAAATTTTTTCACTGTATTAATATTTTATGAGTATATGACAGTTATTTTCTCTAATAAGCCACATTTGAATTGAAGCCATATATCCAATTTGATGCCGCATAGATATCACGTTAAATTAAACCACCTCTCATATTGATATTAAAAGCTTGGCCTTTGGCTGCAAACTTGCCTTGCATTTTTGCTAGTTGGATGAGAATTCTTATTGGAGCATCTTGGGAATCGTTTTACGTAAGACAACTGCATCATAGTTTGCTCTCTTTTGGGTTGATATACAATGTTTCAAAATTTAATCCCAACTCAAAGACTAGCTCCTAATTAAATTTGCATTAAATTAACAAAAGCTGATAAAATACAATTCATGTTAAATATTGAAAATCAAATGTAGGTCAAGTATTTATTAATTGCTAGCCAAAGATAGTACACCTATTTTCTTACTAGTATTAATACACTTGTTTTATGGGTGAATGATATTAATAGTTTCATAACTTTAAGTTAAAAAGTAATTTAATTTTATAACTTTCAACTGAATCAGTTTAATCCTATATTTTTGTAAAAGATGCACTTTAATCTTATACATTTGATGCAAAAGGTGGAATTTAAACCTTTTTTTTTTTTGGAATTTTTGGAACTAAAATGCATCTTATTACAAATGTATCAGACTAAACGACTACAGTTAAAAGTTATGAGACTAAATTGCTTCTTTATTCAAAGTTATGAGATTGCTAGTGCTCTTTACCCTTGTTTTAAACCATACAAAGTGTATTTAATATAAGGGTAGCATAACAATTTAGTAACTTTATGTTTTCAAATTGAAAATATTTGTCACTTTTCTTTAAATTAGTTCATATTGGTCATTTAATTATTACAAATGTGGATACTTTAGTCATTTATTGTTGATTTGATTTTTTTCACAAAAAATTTAAGTTGAATCAAATTAATCTTACTAATAGGAGCTGGTAGATATTTGAAGAGAAAAATGTCTAAAAAAATTGAAAAATAAAGTGACTAAAATGATAAAACTGACCTAAAATGACTAAAGTGTACACATTTATAATAATTAGTTAACTAATGTAAATTAATTTAAAAAAAAATACCAATATTTTTCATTTTATAAAAATCAAATGACCATAAATGCATTTTTTTTCTTTAATACAATTAATGGAATTAGGGCAACAACGAAAAAGCAAACTAACGTAGCACCAGTGTTTTTATGGACTACATTGTAGTATAGAGAATCATTAAACAATGGCATTGAAGCTATCAATGGAGAAAAAACCACAAGTGAGACGTTGGGATTGCTCTAAGATTTTTAACATATTTCTTACATAAAATTTATAAAATATTGCAAAATATATTGACAAATGCAAAAAACAACAATATAAAATATTAGAAATTGTTGGCAACAATCTTCTAACTATTTAAGCTATTGAAAGGAGGGAAAATTATTATTATTATTTTTTTACATTTATCACTCTTTTACAAATGTTGGCTCTATGCATCATGTATATGTTTATGCATAGAGACAACAATTGCAATTCAATAATTGTGATTACTCTTCTACAAGCTTAAACTGTTAGAAAGATGACCAACATTGTTTTTATACATCTATTACTTTCCATAAGTGTTGACTCTATGCATCATGCAGACTAACAACTTGCAATTCAAAAATTAGGGCTGCTGGACCTTAAATACAACACTTCCAACTCTGATATTCTGATACTTTGATATTCTTCCAAAAGTCTGTCCCACATTACTTTTTTACATCTATAAGGAGGTATATATAAGTAAATAGATTTACAATTAAGATTGGGTCTCAAGGGACACCTAATTTTGTAGAAAGGAAGAGGACCTAAGAAATTGTGGGTCCATCCACACACATGTGCCACCACAGAGTCACCACGATCCCACATTATAAACGTTATTTTTTGACCGTTTTGTTCTTCTCACCCACGTTTGTCTGATCTTATCCTCCCGTTTATTTATGATTGTTACACGTTCTTAAGCAGCTCTCAGTTCAATCATCTCTCATAACCTCACCATCATATCTCAATCTCTCATTCTTCTATGGTCTTTGTAGCAACTCAGAAACTATTAACCCAAAAAAATACAAAAACCAACGTAGAAACACTTTTCAATAAAGAAACCCAGAAATATTTTTTGATACATAAATTATTTTCCTTAATTTACTTTCCAACCCCCGAGCAACATATATTTGAAAGTGTAGTATTCCGATCTTCAACCAGTGCATTGAAGGTTCGAGATAGATTTAGATTCTGTGTTGTTTTATCTTGGGGATGACGGGACTGATTACTACTTATACACTTTGGGCAGAGCTACGAAATGTCTTAAAGAGAGCAACCTAGTATGCGACTCAATCTAAGCAGTATATTGCAATATATTCTAGTATATTAATAATTTCGTTCCTATTTATTTTATCTACCTACAGCAACAGATACCCTATTAAAAATTATTGAAAAACTAACTCTCCTAAAAGCTTAAACTATTAAAAAAAAAAAGGCTAAATAATCATTTTTTGTATTTATCACCTCTATAAGTGTTTGCTCTATGCATCATACAAGTAAAACACTTACAATTCAATAGTTAGAATTATAAAACACATTATTTCAATAAAATAAAATAATTAAAAAAAAAAACAGTGTGAGAATGATTCCACATGTCTTGAGAGCTACCCTCTCCTCGCAAATCAAACTTTTTGATTGTGATTGTCTCACATAGCAACCGTATAAGATTCTTGAAGTAACCTAAAAAGTGAATGATTTAAAATTTGAATAGCATCAGATTTCTCTAGTACCAAACAGATGTTTGATAATTTTCGTTGGGTTTTGGGTTTGGATTCTTTTTTAATTCATGTGTGCTATTGGTGATGTCCTTGCGAAATTTCCCTTGTTTCATTTACCTCTGCTCCAGCAGCTCCACGTATTATTTTTGTTTATTTTAACATAAAATTGATGGAATTGGTGCTATTAGGTAAGTAAAATTTTGGATACAACTTAGAAAGTAGTGAACTAAAGTGTACCATTCGCTTAACTTACTAGACTCCGTGAATATTTCCACCATAAGACTTGTAGTTGTAACGTTAATATGTATTTTTGTTTTTTACCTCTTTATCTTGAAATTTTGTTTTTTTGATTTACATTATGAAATGAAAGAAATTGAATTAGTGAGAAGTGGAAAATTGAGGTTAATTTCATCGACTAGATGTTGAAGTTTAGGGTGGAACCTTGTGGGTTGGGTAGCGGAACCTGCCACTGGTGGGTTTTGTAGGGCTGTAGTGTGAAACCTTGTGGGTGAAGTTTGTTTATTAAAGGTGGGGTTACTTATAATAAACGTGGGCTAATTTAGAGATACTCTAACTTAAATGGGCTACAATTCACAACCCAGTTGAGGTTCCCTCCGGTCCAAGAAGACAATCGAGTTGAGGCTTTCAAGGGAAATTTGCCGGCCGACTATGTTTTTAAAAAAGTTGTTGAAAATTAGTTGAGTTATCAGAATTTTGTCGTGGGCTATTCTACTTACATCTCACTCATATTCTTCTTAACTTGAAAATTGCAGAGTTGGTGAATATTTCACTCGGTTCCTCTTCATTCTTCAACATTTGGGTATCATCTAAGTTTTCAATGGTTAAATGGCAGTATGTTTGGGTTTAGGGTTAGAGGTGGTGGAGGAGGTAGATAAGGTTGATGCCTAGTAGTTGTTTTCTAACCTTGAAGAGAAGTAATGGGGATGTATTTGGTGCATGAAAAATATTTTTCTTTTTATTATATTTTTAATTATTTAAGTGGTAGATTTTGACAAAAATAATAAATTTCTTGTTATTTTACCCTGAAAAAGGGGAAGAAAAAAAAAACTTGTTCTTCAATTTAATTAAAAATTACATATCACTTTTAATTAAGAAAATCTAGGAATGCTTCTCGAAAGATATTCATATACTCCTCAATTTATATGATTGACTAAGTACCACTCCTCTTCTCCCACGTGTATGAGTAACTATCCAGAGAAATAGGGAGTATTATAAAAATAATTATTTTATTTTATACAACAATGACATATGAATTAAATAATTATTAAAAGACTTGTCTAATGTAAGGTTTTTTTTTTTTTTTTTGTTATATTTATTGTTTTCTAAAAAAGTGTAAAATAAAAATTCTTGTAATTTTTTATTAAAAAAATCCTCGTAATTAAAAACTTATTTTGTAGGTTAGGTCTGACAATAGCACTCGTTTTTTTATATTATATTTTAAGTTATAAATTCAAAACATATTAATTAAAAAAAAAAAAAATCACTTGTCATTATAAATTTTATAGAAGCCACGAGGAAGGAGAGTTGTGAACCAATTTGTCAATCGAGTTAGGCATCTTTCTAATTCTAGTTTCAATTAATTCTTGGTTTGACTTTTCAATGCATAAGATTCTCAAAATCTTAAGCTCGAATTATTAATTTAAGTTTCAACAAAATAAAATAAAAAAGTATTATTAATTTAAGTGTTTGGCTTTTTTGTTGATTAATTTACTTTATTGTCTCCGTCAGGTGATATATTAAATTTTTATAACAATAAGAGTCAAAATGTTTCAAGATATTAAGCTCGAATTATTAATTTAAGTGTCAATAATAAATAAATAAAAAAGAATTATTAATTTAAGTGTTTGGCTTTTTGGTTGATTAATTTACTTCATTGTCTCTGTCATAGTGACGTAAAATAAATAAATAATATTAAAAATAGAGTATTTATGTTATAATATGATTGTGATTAAATTATTTAAATTATAATTTGTATTTAATAAGAAAATAAAACAAAATAAAAAATTTAAAAGAAAAGAAGAGTAAAATATTTTCACATTAAATATTTTTCTTTATTTCCCTTTTCTCTTTTGTTTCTAGCATTTTAGGTCTACAAACAACAACAAAAGTGATCTCAAGGTAAGAATCAAGTCCCAAAATTTATAATTTTTAATAATTTTCATATGTTTTTATTAAGAGTTTTAAGGGGAATAAAAAATTCTAAATTTTTATGAAGAAAATAAACATATTCTAATTTTTCTAAATTTTTGTTTTTTTTTTTTTTTTTTTTATGTATTAAAATTAAGAAGGGAAAAAGAAACTATAATGAAACCTCATAAACCCTAAAATTTTGAGCAAGTGTACGTTCTGATAATTTTGAATTAGTTAGGTTTTGAATTTGGACTTGAAATTTTTATTGAAAAATATAGACATGTTTTCAAGTCTAATTGTTTTTTAATCACTCAAAAATATTTTATTTTCCAACTTTCGTGAATTTTTGAAATTAGATCTGAAAATCTGAAATTCTGCAATTTTTGTATTAACATCCAAAATAAAAATAGTTTTAGATTATTTAACCTAGTTATTTTAATCTAAAATTTTAATAACAACTTTACATATGTGTTATTCATTGTTTATGAAAATTTCGAAACCAAATAAGTTTTCTAAAATATTTGAGATATTTTCAATAAGGGGTACTTTGACTAGAAAATTAATTTTCAAGTATGTTTTGAATATGATTCATTTATCTTTTGAATTTGAAATTTTGAATACAAATAGATACATATGTCTAGTTTGACTCCAAGAAATATTACGAAGAAACTAATTTTTTATGTTCAGTAATAAATCATGTATTGAAACATGTTTATATTAGCTTAAATTTTTAAGTTATAATAAGTGTCCTATATTTTCCTTAGGATAATTTTTATAAGTGTAAAGGAAATTTTAGAACATACATTATTTATAAAAAAAAAATGTCATAATTTATGCAAATACACAAAGAATAGGATTTAAAAACGAATAAAAGAAAAATAGATAGTTATATCCATATAGTTAAGATCATAAGTTGATTCTTTTATTCCTAAAAATTATAATATAATATTGGCTGTGTCTAAATCATATGATATTGTCCAATTTTGTAACATATTTGAGGTAAGTAAACTAACCCTACTTGTAATATTAAGTATTGTTTGTTTTATGTATGAACATTTTTATGGTTGTTCTCATTTATATGTTTGTTTTGAAATTGTTATGGCTAAATAAATAGTATTGTATCATTTTCGTATGTATATGTGCTTTGTGTTTGCATAATTGATTATTGGTTATCTAGTATTGGTATAAACATGTTCATATGCATGACATTCAAATCTTTTGATATTGAAATCTCATGTTTTGAATTATGCTTTCGACTTTAAAATCAAACAAATTTTTGAAAATGCTCTTGATAGAATGTTTCTAACTATCGTTATGATTGGACTCTAATTGGAAGCATATTATATTTATTTTGGGCTGTGTGGGGGAGGTGTCCTTGGGTACTCAAGTGCTTTTGATTCCTTACCATATGGTTTGGACGTATTTTTGCATGTGAAAATTTGTTATGAGATTTCAGCTTCAACCTTTCAGTTTTTATGACTCATTTGTACTTACCTTTCATGCGTGCTAATTACCGATGAGTGATTTATTATTTTGGTCGTCGACTGGTGATATATTGTATTGGTTGCCGACGAGTAACATTTTGTATTGGCTCTACCATTCATACGATAAAGTGCATGACATTTTATAAAATATAGTTTTGAAAAATTTTGTTTTGAGTTGTGACATATTGAGAAAGATCGTTTTGAATGTTTTACTATGAATAACGATCTATTAAGAAAGATAAGTTTTGTATGTTTTATTTTAGGTCATGACATTATTTGAAATACGGTCTTTCAATATTATTATTTAAGTGGCAACCATGCATTTTATTGACTTTCATGTTGAAAACATGAGCATTGACATGTTATTTGCTGTGTATAAATTGTTTGTTATATGTGATTGTTTAATATTTTTTATATGGTGAGTTTATTTATTGAGTGATTTCACTCATCTAAGTTTTATTTACTATTTTTTAAGAAACTCTATGAGAAGGATTTGACAACATTATTAAAAGTTGTTAGTCCCTAAGGTTGATTTTGGTCTAGCGTACTAGGTTTAAGAAATTTGTTGCTAAGTTATATTCTTATTGAGTTTTATAAATATTAGTCTAAAGAATTTTAATGTTTAAAATGATAATATTGTCATTAGTAGATTATTTGAAAATTTTATTTAACATTAATGACATTTTTTATTTATTTATTTACGTATTAAAAAAATCGAGATGTTACATGGGATATATTAAATTTTGTTAACAATAAGAGTCAAAATGTATTCAAGATATTAAGTAAAAAGCATTTTGATGGCATAGTTTCTTAGAAGAATAAAAGCATTTTGATGGCATGGTTTCATCAGAAGAATAAACGCATTTTAATTGTCACAACAACATGAATGAAGAAGATCAAGGCATGCACAAACATATCGTAATTAAAATAATTAGGATAAAGAATGAAAAAATTAGTGTTTCTTTAAGGTATTAACTAAAATAAAAATAACTTTTATCATAATTTAATAGATATATTAATTTATATGGCATAATTTAATTAATTTTTTTGTTAATTCATTGTATCATAATTATCCAATATTTTAAATTTTATGTCCAATTTATAACAATTAATAAATTATTTAATGTATTTAATAATTTAAAGTATATATATAACCTACTCATAGTCATATAATTAAAATGTTATTTGAGAGCCATGTAGGTTCATGAAAAATTGATCTCTTGTTTAATTTAAATTTTTATTTTAAAGTGAATTATATTGATAAAACAATTTATACTAATCACGGACATTGTTTACATCCTTAATTCTTTAATGTTGTATCAGTTGTTAATAATTCTTTTATATATAAATGGTCATATTATTTAATTAGTTTTATTTTTAATCTTTTTATTAATAAAAAAAATATTTTTAAGAGAATTAAAAATAAAATTTTATAAAAAAGTTATGTCATATAATAAAATTTTTAGATCGTCTAGATATATTATGATTTTTATTCTTATCTAGAATATATTTAATTACACGCATTTTAAATATTTATATTTATTTTTTATATTATTAGATAGATTAGTGTTTATCATTTTTAATCTTATAAATAGGACAATAATCATACTTCAATTATTGAATACAACTTAACTTCTACCCTATTGTTTTATTTATTTCTCTCCCCTTATTCTATCTTCCTCTCCTAATACTTAGTTCCTACCGTTATACATCAAAATATATTGTAACTATATTCCTGTTATACAAAATATTTTCACAAATGGTAAAACTAATTTGATAAATTATATAAAATAATATTATTAAAACTTGTAACTTTAAATATAGTCTAGTTATTGAACTTGGTATTTTTTTAATACCCATATTTTGCAAAAAGTACTAAAAATTGACTATATTTTAAAATAATTATAGATTAACACTTTAATCTTTTTTAACATTATTGGTTGGAGACATAAAATTTTGGCATTTAGGTAGTAAATAGACATAGATAAAATGGTTTATAAATATGAATTAAAAAAAAAAAAAATGCCATACTTCACGCATAATTCTAATTAAGGTTACCTACAATTTCAACTCTCTCCGTGAAGTGTAAAGTGTGGCATTTTCTATGTTTTAATTCAAATTAAAAAAATTAAAAATTGACTATTTTACTTCTAAATATTTTTTGCCCAAATGTCAAAATTTTATCTCGCCTGACCGATAATGTTAAAAAAGACTAAAGTAAAGTTTTTTAATTATTATAAGTAGGGGTGTCCAAAAACCGAACCAAATCGAAGAAAATCGGACCGAACCGAATCGAACCGGATAGTTTAATAAGTGGACCGGTCCGGTTTGTTATTGCCCAAACCGTTTGACTAACGGTTCGGTCCGATTTTTCAAAATTTCAAACCGAACCGAATCGAAAATTAAAATTATTTTTAATATTAATTATTATTAATATATATATATATATACCGAACCAACGTTTTAATTTAAAACCAATAACCCAGAAGCTGCTTTTCCTGTCTCGCGCGAACCCTAGAGAGCGCTGCCTGCCGTCTGGCCAGCCAGCCGTCGTCCCGTGCCTCGCCAGCCAGGGTTCTGCAGCCTCACCAGACAGCCCTCGTCCCACGCCCCGCCAGCCAGCGTCCCGCGCCTCGCCAGCCCCCGTCCCCCATCCCGCGGCCCGCCAGCCGTTCAGGTCCTCCGCCAGCTCCCCCAGCTATCCTCCCCTTCGACCATGGAAGGAAGTCAAGGAAGAGGTAATGAAATTAATGGTCCAGTTCCATATCTCCATTGTTCTCTTCATTCTTACAATCTTACTTATCATCATGTGGATACCAATGCTTTATTAAATCTTCACTTCTATTTGAGGTATTTTGGCTTATTATATGAACGAAAGATGTGCTAATATTACATAACAATCAGCACAAGTAGTCAACAAAGATCCTTAAACACAAACATTCAAATTCTGAGGCTCTTAGTCATATTCAACAAACAAAGCTAATAGACAACATCAGTTAGTACTAGACACATACTAAGTTAGCAATATGAACCAAACTTTAACAAGAAAAATATAATAGGTCCCATCAGTTAGTACTAGACACATACTAAGTTAGCACGAATAAAATTCTCAATTCCCACTCTGTCATAGTTTGGGGGTAGTTCTGCTTCCCAGTAACTGTTTGACTTCTCATTTCCCATAGCTGCATGAAAATATGAAATATTCCAATCATAAAGAACAAGAACAGATGTCCAAGTGATATTTTAAAGATGCAACCAGCCAACTTACACTGGATAAACGCAACCTGCTCTGGAAGCCATGTGTCAAGTGTAGCAGACCTCACCTGCAGCATAAGCCAACAAAAGTTCAAAAGAACACATTACAATAAAAGCTTTCATTTGTGATATATTTATTTACAACAGGCAAAATAAATAAATACTATTTATAATGAAAGAATTAAGTCCAGAATCAAGGTTAGATAACGAAGACTTCATGTAATATTTGATTTGGTAACTCTTTAGACTTATATTGAATTTGAAACTAAGATTATTTACATATAATGTAGGTGATGATGATTTATTTGAGTTTATCAGACCAAGTCAATTTTCAGACTTTACTATGACTGAAGACATTGAATTTGAAATTCATCCTGAAGAAATGGAAAAGACACTACCAAATTTAAATGAGTCAACTTCAAAAAGGGGAATAGAAGGAAGCAATATTGACCTAGATAATGAAGAATCTGATATGAAGAAGCCAAAAAATTCCAGGTCAGATATATGGAATCATTTTTTATACAATAGACATTTGATGCTGAAAATCCTAGAGCTGCATGTCATTATTGTAATAAAGATTATGCTGCTCATCCTATAAGGAATGGAACCACTTCAATGAAAAATCATTTCAAAAATTTATGCAAAAAGATTCCTAAGGAAGTAGATAGAGGGCAAAAAATTTTAAGTTTTCATCCACAAAAAGGAGAGGGTGATACGACAACTCATAAATTAGTTGTTGTATCATTTGATGCAAAACGTGCTAGAGTTACTTTAGCAAAGATGATTATTATTGATGAATTGTCTTTCAGATTTGTTGAGGGTGAGGGATTTATAAAATTTATAGCTGAAATTTGTCCTAAGTTTCATGTGCCATCTTGTCAAACAATTTCTAGGGATGTATTCCAACTATATTTAAACGAGAAAAAAAGTTTGAGAAACTTTTTTATTAGTGAAAAGCAAAGAGTTTGTCTTACTAGTGATTGTTGGACTTTAATTCAAAATGTTTATTATATTTGTCTCACTGCTCATTATGTTGACAAAGATTGGGAATTGCAAAAGAGAATTATAAACTTTTGTCAAGTCGAAAATCATAAAGGTGATACAGTTGGAAGAGTGATAGAACAAAGTTTGCGTGATTGGGGTATATGTAAAGTATTCACCTTAACTCTTGATAATGCTTCCTCAAATGATACTGTTGTGTCATACTTGAAAAGGAAGTTGAAAAATTGGAATGATGGAGTTGTTATGAATGGAGAGTTCTTTCATGTACGATGTCGTGCTTACATTTTGAACTTGGTTGTAAGACAAGGACTTAAAGATCTTCACAATACTATTTTGAGTATTCGTTGTGCAGTTAGATATGTTAGATCTTCTCCTTTGAGATTACAAAAGTTTAAGGTGTGTTCTGCTAAGGAAAATATTGAGTCTAAAGGAACTGTCGTGTTAGACGTGGCTACAAGATGGAACTCTACGTATCTAATGTTAAAATCTTCTTTAGATTTTCAAAAAGCTTTTGATCGTCTTGAAGAAGAGGAAGGATCAAACTTTACTTCTTAGTTTCATGAGGAGCGTTCTAATGTTAGGCCTCCAACAATAGATGATTGAAAAAACGCTAATGTTTTTGTTAAGTTTTTGAAGACTTTTTATGACTCTATATTAGGATTTAGTGCTTCTTTGTCTACCACATCAAATTTATATTTTTTAAAATTGCATAACATTCAATCTCAAATAATTACATGGTGTGATTCCGATGATGAGTTGTTCAAAAATATGGCTGCTAGCATGAAAATAAAATTTGAGAAGTATTGGGGAAATGTTGATAAGGCCAATAAGATGTTGTATGTTGCATTTGTACTTGATCCAAGGTACAAATTGGAGTATTTGGAGTTTCTATTTGAAGAGATTTATAATTTAGAAATTGCTAAAAAAATGAAAAACGATGTTAAAAATACTTTCATTGACATGTTCAAAGCTTACTATAAGTTAGTGCATGGAGAGGATTGTCAATCTAGTGTGACTCAAGCACAAGATGTAATAGGAATGATTCCCTCATCTGAAGAAGCAAGAAAGATGAAATTTCTCAAACGCTTGGAGGAGAAAAATAGTTTAGAGTTAAAATCTAAGGTTGAGAAATATTTGAACACCCCATGTGAAAGTATCATGTTGGATAAGTTTGATATTTTGAAATGGTGGAAGGCAAATTCTTTTAGGTTTCCTATTGTCTTTCTCATTGCACGTGATGTATTAGCAGTTCAAATTTTAATTGTTGTATCTGAGTCAGCTTTTAGCACAGGAGGGCGTATTCTTGATCCATTCAGGAGTTCTCTTAATCCTAAAATGGTGGAAGCATTAGTATGTACTCAAAATTGGTTTCGTTCTCCCACTAAAAATATGGTTGATGTGGCTTTACAAGAATACATTGATGATCTCGAGATATATGAAGATATTGATTCAGGTAATTGCATTACTTAAATCTTATTTATAATATTAATTTTTATATATTATTATCTAATGATATTTGATTTTATTTGATTGTAAAGTTAGTTAAAGACATTATATTGATCAATGATGATTGATAGTTTTTCTTATTAGTCAAAGAATTAATGGCAAGTTTTACTAAATAATTAAATATATTATTAAATTTACTTTTTTTACATTTAAAAATAATTATTATTTTTTTTTGCAGTCGGAGATTTTGGAGATTTTATGGAAGCTTCACTGTGAATACTTTAAATATAAAATATTTATTTTCTTAGTCATTATTATAAACTTGTGTAAACTTTTTAATACTTTAGAATTTAGACTGTAATTATTTTGAATTATTCATGGATTAATGTATTATTGTATTTTGCTATAGAATTTGCAAAAATATTTAGCTTTAGACTGTAATTGATTTTTAGATTATCTTTTGTATGTTATTTTTAAGTTTTAACAAGTTTGAAGACGATATGTGTGAATTGTAGAGAGAGCTCAATAGAGTCTTTTTTCAATAGATGTAATGAGTTATGATTTCTTTTTTATTTTTTATCATTATGTTGGAAGAATTCTAACTATATATGTTACTTTAATGATAATTTCAAGAAGTCATATACAAAAAGATTTTTTTTATGGCTCATAATTTTAGAATGTTATGTTTTTTTCTTTAAACTTCATATTTATTTTATTATGATATGTAGTAAATAGTTAAAAAAAATTATTTTTGTATTAAAAAAAAAAAACCGTTAACCAAACCGAACCAAACTGTTCAATTTTACAATTTTATTAGTCAATCGGTTCGGTTCGATTTGGTTAAATAAATATGTTCGGTTCTGTTCGGTTATTTTTTTTATATCAAAAATCGGACCGGATCGCAGACACCCCTAATTATAAGTACTAATCTAAAATTATTTAAAAACATTGTTAATTTTTGTAATTTTTTTGCAAAACATTGGGTACTAGAAAAGCTCCTAATTAATTATGAATTTAATATTAAATAAATATAATCGACTAAAATTTAATCTGAATGATGTCTAATTAAATAAAATTTAATGTATATTTTAGCTTGAGAATTTTTTTTCATAAAAATGTACGAATTAAATATAAAAATATATATATTAATTTAATAATTGCATACTATAAGATAATTGCATACTATAAGAGGAGGTGCTATAAGTATTATTATTTTTTAAATAATTTGAGTAGTAATCATTAATTTCTCGTGAGTGTACCGACCAAACAAATTGAGGATAACCAGCAACACATTACAAGTTTTTATTGAGCCCAAAAGTATCTCTCTAAATGCATAATGCCAAGTATTTAATTGCATTGCATGTAAACAAAACAGGTCATGATCCACCATAATAATTATATATAGTACTAATAACTGTCCTAATCTTTGCTTTATTTGTTGTAATTATAAGTTATAACTGTGGTCTCCGGTAGAAAATAGATTAAAGGTGTCCATTAAATATAAAGAAAGGTACAAGTAATCAACCACTTGTGACTTAACCATTGTTAATCAATTATATTGTACACTCAAAACCTAAAACCATTTTAATTTAATGACTCTCCACTAAACCAAGAGTCTGAACATCTGATGCAAAGAAAACGACATCTTTTTTTCAACTCATTAGCCATTATCTTTTTATTTCTTAATAGTTTGCTACATATATGCTTTCGTCATTTACTAATTATGTTTATAATCTTTAATTTTTTCCTTCTAGAGTTTAGTTAAGGATGGCAAATTATGTAAATTAATCGTACTTAGATAGTATTCTTGTTATGTTATCCATGTCTTTTTTTTTTACATTAATCGTATCATATTATGTATTAGTTAAAATATAAAAAAAAAATTTATTCTAATTTTTTTATGTGTTGTGTATATAAAATAGTAAGAAATAACAAGATCTTTATGAATATAAAAAAATTATTGATCAATTATAATTAAATTTGTATGGTATTGTATTATACCAGAGATTGTCACCCCTTGCTCTAGCAAACAAACAATTATTTTTAGAAATAATCAATCAAATTAAATATAAAAAATTGTTATTTTTAGAAAAATAATAATAATGCTAGAGCAATTTAAAATTTTGCTATGAAAATAGATACCTTAAATATAAAATAAAAAACTACATTTATAACAACATAAAAATCAAATAAATAATTGTTAAGTCCGTATAATCAATTTTGAGATATACAATAACTACTTACTAATTACTCACAATTACGAGGATGAAGATTTGAAACCACAATCAATAAGAGAAAAGGTAGAAAAAGAAAAAGAAATAGAAAAAAAGCTAAACTATTTTTAATGCTGTAATTTTGGATTCATTCACACAAAGTTTCATAAATTAAACGAATATAATAATTTAGTCTTAAATTTTTTGAGTGTTATATTTAAATACTTTTTATCACACTTAATTCCTCAAATTTAATAAATTTAATCACTTAAGTTATATTAATTACACTATAATTCTCAATTTTTTAATTTAAGATTTATATATTAACATATAATAAATTTAGAAATTAAAATGTTAAATTTTTATATTTTAGACTTACAGATTATTTTAAAGTTTGAGACGTTATAAGTTATTTAACCTTATAAAAAAAATATGGTTTCAAGTTTTCTCCCACTAAAATTTTTAATTTTTAATTATTTTCTTGTAATACTTATATATATATAAATATTATAAAACTTAATTTATTCTCTAAAAAAAATATGTTTAGTTAAATTGCATGACATAACTCTCTTTTTAATATTAGGAGTTTCGATTTTAAACCCTTTAAGAGAAAAGAATATTTGTTCATTTTTTTTAAAACCTAAATAAACATATTTTTTTTTTACTGAGGGAGGTTAAAATAAAATTAGTTGAATAACTTAATTATTTATGCGCCGAAGGAAAAATGTTTTATGAACATTAAAAAATCTGAAATCTTATTAAAAAATATTCTTTTTAGAGATTTATAAATCACCTATATTTTGCTAGTTATTTTTTAAAAATATAAAAATTAAAATAAAAAATTATTATCAAACATACCTGATTAAAAAATTAATTAAAAAATATCATAAATTAAGAATTAAAATCGTCATTGAAACTTACCCATAGTTTTTCTTTTGCTAAATGGAGAAAATTGTAATCCTGATTTTTGATGATTTAATTTGCTTACAAAGTATTCTCCACGCAGATAGAATAAAAAAGAGTCGCACGCTCACAGGGCACTATATATTGCCCATTCACAATGCTTGGATATGATACGACTGCCTAACTTGCAAAAAATTCAATATTTGTATGCATCCTTAAGATTTATTATTGGGGTGTGGTGTCTAGTGTTAATTTTTCTTTAAATTAAAAATTGTATTATTTAATCCTTTAATTATAAAAAAAAGTTACCAATTAAACACAATTCATATAAGAGCTTTTAAAAAGGATAAATGTTATGAGAAAATTCAAGGTCCTAGATATTGCAATATTGAATTTAACCAAGCACAATAAACAATATTCAAGCAAATACCTAATAAAAAATCAATCCAACAACAAACACCATAAGTCTTAGAGATTTAATCAAATATAAGGAAATATAAATCATAGCTAAAGGAAAGAACACATCAAAATTATAGTGATTGAACTCAACCAATGATGAGTCTACTCAACTTCTTCACCCCTCCAATGGAGATGAGCTCCACTAGCTTCAAAGTTAGAGATTACAAATACAATGGAGAAAATGCTAGAAGAGAAACACTTTCTTTGAAGAAAAATACTCAAAAAGACACTTAAGAATTTTCCTCACTCACAATAGTGAAAAGGCCTCTCTTCTTCTTCCTCTCTTTTCTAGTTTTTCTTCTCTTAAAGTTTAAGCACACGATGCTCTCTCTTGGAAACCCTAGGAGCTCTTAAATGTGTTTATATAGCACATTTGCACAATTGCAATAATGCCCAAACTATTCCTAGCTTCCTAATACAAAGCTCATGCCTTTAAAAGTCATTTATCCTGTTTTTTGCGAAGAAATAGAAACTATTTGTAAGGGTAGGATTGATCCAGACAGAGGGGGATCGATCCATCTTGAGGGGGATTGATCCGTCTTCATATCTAGGCATCAGTTTTCCAGCATAAAGTCCAGGATCAGAACGTGCTTGGAGCATGATCGATCCGTCTATGATGGATCGATCCGTCTTGAGGAGGATCGATCCATCTTCTTGTCTGAGCACCAATTTTTTAGTAAAAAGTCCATGATCTGATCGCGCTTGGAGTGTGATCGATCCGTCTTGAGGGGGATCGATCTTGGATGCTCTGTAGCCCTATTTTCGTTCTCTTCTTTCTCCACACTTGATACCATACAATGCTCATAGTCCAACCTTTGATGCTTGATCACCCACATTGGTTTTCAAGCATCTCCCATGAATTTGTATTACAATATCACAAAAAAAATAAAATTTTATATGAAATTGTTTAAGAAAAAAATCAACAATAATAATATTCATGCATAGAATTATTCAAATATATATTTATATTTTAATAAAAAAATTAGTAAAATATTGAATAAAACATTATTATTAAAAAATATTAAAATGAATATTTTATGAAATTTTTTCATATTAATTTTTTTTACTTTATTATTGTTAAATATTCGTGTTTTAATCTCGTTTAATTCATTGATAGAAAAATAAGGCTAAATTATACTATTGGTTCCTAAAGTTTTTACATATTCACACATAATTTTTAAACTTTTAAATTCTATACCCCAAATTTTTAAAAATTAACACATAGGTCCTAAAATTTGATTCAAAAATATGTATTTTATATCTAAAAATAGGACCTACGTGTAAATTTTTAAAAGTTTAGAGACTAAATTGAAGAATTTAAAAGTTTAAAAAATTATGTGTAAAATTTAAAATATTTAGGGACTAAATTGTATAATTTAAAAGTTTATGAACCTATATTTGAAATTGCTTAAAGTTTGGGGACTAATGGAATAATTAAGCCAAAAATAATAATATTTTAATAAAAAGTTATTAAAATAATATAATTTGTCCTTAATTGGTCCCTTTTTTTTTAGTTAAGAAATTAAATGATACCATTTACAATCTAAGAGACTAAACAATACAAATGATCTAATTTAAGAGATTTCTATGATATTTTTCTCTTATTTTTTAAAATAATTATACTACTTGCAAATTTTTCATTGAGACTCAAAACTCATACATTTCATATGTCATTAAAGCACATTAAATAAAACAATGTAAGGCTATAAAAACTAAAATATTGAAATAATTTTGTCATTCAAAGAATTGTACCGAGAACATACACTACAAGGAAAAATAATTTTAAGTACAGTTGTTAATTGTACCTAAAAGGTTTTATTTACGGTTGTTTTTGCGCTTGTAACCATACTAATAGCCATTGTTGCCATAGGTTGAACTTTTATGTACGGTTGTTAACTGTACTTAAAAGGTTTTAGGTACTGTTAACAACTGTACCTAAAAGTTTTGGTAACTATACCTAAAAAGTTTACGCTACAGTTCAAAATTGTACCTAAAATTGTTTAGATTAGGTTAATAATCGTATCTAAACAAACAACAACTGTACCTAAATGTGTTTAGTAAACCATACCTAAAACTATAGGTATTGTTACCAACTGTACCTAAATAATTTTAGGTATGGTTGTGTATAGTTTTATATCTTTTAGGTACGGTTAACAACCATACATAAAATAATTTTTTTTAAATAATAATTTTATGTTATAATTTTTTTAACCTATTTATAATTCCTACTCATTTGAGAATATACATGCATTTCAAAATTTGATTAAAAATTTATATATATATATATATATATATATATATATATATATATATATATATATATATATTAGAAATTGACATACTTTCCTTCGAAAACATCAAGTTCTTCCCGTGTGTATGTTTTCTTTTCTGCAAACTAAAAAAATGTAATTAGATATATAGTTATAAGAAACTACAAGATAGTTAAAAAATAAGAATATGATAATTTAAAAAACTTACATTAAATTAGCTATTAACATATATTGTATATACATGCATGAATTTTTTTTAATTTACTAGTAGTAATCAAGACTTTCTTGGTTGATAAATAATATCTCTCATATATTTTATTATGAAAAAATCACACTTGATACCATTATTTTGAATAGGTACCTACACAAATATATAGGACAACGTAAATGTATAATTAATTAATATTGCCTGACTTAGCTAAATATTTATTTGTAATTAAAGATATACATACATATAATAAATAATAAATTAATATTAACCTTAATAGGCCAGAAATTAGGTGGTGGCTTAAACGAATGTGATATAGTTTGGTACCATCTAGAAAAAGCACTATAATATTGACAAAATAAAATAAAAATTATTCATAATCAAATATCGTGCATGATTAATTAGAAATAATTTAAAATCAATTTAATAAAATATATTAAGTTAATAATATACCCAATGATCATATCTTGAAATCTTTGTGGTGGACTATTTTTAAGTGAGTCAAACCACTCAATAACACCACTATATGGGTGGATCACCCCAAGCATCCAATGATTGCTACAATTAATTATAAATGATTTAAATAAAAATGAACAATTAACAACATTAGAACATAACAAAACTATAAATTAATAAAATACTAACGCTAGCCAATATGCAACAATAAGTCTTTCATTTTCTCTTACTCCAATCATTCGTTTAATTAGAGAATTGATTTGATCATCAAGAATAGGACTCCATTGATTTGATATAAGTGCATGATGCAGAAAATGATATAAGTTGTAATTTTTTACATTTCTTGTTAAGTGATCAAATAAAATCCTATACTTAGAAGAAAAATAATTATTATATGACTGTTCAAAAGAACTTAGAAATAATATAAAATATTAAAATAAATATTACCTCTCGTATACTGCAATAATTGTTACTTGTAGCCACTCAATAATACATAATGGTATTATGTCCTTGCTCTTAACCTCCAAAGGCTCCTCAATGCCCAATGCGGCTATGATAGAGATTTGGAATGATTCGCCATCACCTATCATATTGGTGCATGAATACATTGTCATACGTTCAATGGCACCTCCATCACCTACACATGAAAAATCTTTTATTCTTTCTCCATGAGAAGTATCATTTTTCTTTGGCTTGATTTGCTTTTGGGAGGCCTACGCTTATGTAAAATTATGTTAATAAATATAATTATTTTTGGGAGATTATCCAAATTTTTGGCCAAGCTACCATACATTCTTCAGTATATCCAACACACTTCAACTCATCCCCAATGAGAATTGGCAAAAAAAATTTATCTTTAAATGACTTCTCAATACTAACTCGTGCATTATACTTACCAAGAAGTATATGATGCACTTTAGCCTATGGGTTACTTGTTTGGTAAACTTTACCATTAACTATAATATTATTTATATCATCCAATGCTAAATAACATAGAGTTCCCTAACAATATTATTAAACTCATATTAGCACTACTTATATAAAATAAGTTACAGTTGTCATTATATGTGATGCATACCTCTAAGTCGTTGATAGGAATTGTTGGATTCATTGGAGGAATAAAAGTATTGCTCTCTTGAGTGATACCAAGACTTTTTACCTTAAGTGCTTTATTCTCTGCCCTTAACTTGCAGTTCTCTTCTAAAAGTTGTTTGTCCTTGTCAACCTTCCCTTTACCTTTAATTGGCTTTTTTGGGTTCTTCTCACGTGTAGGCGTGTGATGACTCTTAAGTGTAGTAACCCCATAACTAGCACCTCTACCATGTCCTAGATGTTCTTTTGTCTGTAATGGCTAGCCCAATATATCCTTGTGACCAACAAATTTAAATTCTCCTGACACTATTTTTCTTTCAAATTCTTCCTATAAATTAAGTAATCATTATATAAACTTCATGAAAATATTAACAAAAGTTATAATCAATATATTTTATGTTAAACTTAATTAATTACAATCAATTCTAATGCCTTTTGGGCTGCTTCATTAATTGAAACTCTATCTCTAGAATGCATGTGCTTCCAAGTAATATGTTTTCCTAGAATAATTCCATCCTAAAAATTTGTTTTCTACAATATATTTTAATACTAATGACTCTTCAGTATTTTCAATACTTGTTCGACCCATATAATTTACACACACTAATTGTTCTTTATTTTGTTTGGACTCCTTGCTCAAATCTTATAAAAAGTTGTGTCAATAAAATACTTCAAATATATATATATATATATATATATATATATATACATATTATGATGGGAATATGATATGTATTGAATGTAATTGATTTATAGGTCATTACCTAAAAAGTTTCAGTTTGTGTCCACTCCACAAACTAATCTCATTATTCTTGAGTAATAAAATCATATTTTTCAAGGAGTATTCTCAACAAATCTGAAAACTTAATATTCGGCACCACATTCTCTTTGTATAACTTATGTTTATATTTTCTTCACATATCACCCAATTTTTTCATGGTATATACTCGTGCTATCTCTGAGTCGATATTGGGAAATAAAAAGTTGTCTACATAAAACATGTACACAATATTGAGAACCATATATAATTAACCTTACATAAAAGTAAAATAAGTAAAGAAATAGTATTACTTACTATAACATCCTACCATAAAAGTTCTTCGCAATAATCAGGCATATTCGTCTATATCTTATAATTAATTGTAATTGAGGTACGTGCTAATACCCCCAAATAACTAATGAAATTATTAGAATTTTGTCTAATATGTATGTTTTCTGAATTAAAGAGTACCAAGGTCCTAATCCCTTTACTTAGTAACTCACCAACTTATTCATTTGGTATGACCTCTTGTTTTCTTCTCCACACTATTACTTAAACTTTGAGATAAAACCATCCAGCAATATTTTAAGAATATAAGTACACAATATAATGAACAATTAACAACTAAACATAATAACAAATTGTAATTAAATTAAAGTATAACTTACAAATACAATTATGACTAGGACATTATTTTTCTTTGTCATGTATAATCCATGTTCCTTCACACTCAATTCGACAATAATCAACCTCATTATCTTCTTGTTGTTCTAAAATGTCACTTTCATCTAACAAACTAACAACCTCATCATGCTCCATTATGATGTCTCCTAATACGTTGATATTAAGAGTACCATTATAATCCTGACAAGGAGGAGTTAAGACATTCCACCATTGTTTTTCTTGAGCATCATGAATGTAGAAAACTTGTTTAGCTTGTGAGGCCAATATAAAAGAGTCATTTACATGAGAAATCTTATTTAGATAACCAATGTGAAACCAAGAACATCCTTCTTTATTTCATGTTTGCTATCTACCCAACTACACTTAAATAAAGGAATTCTAAACTTCACATAATCTAGATCCCATATTTCATCAATAACTCCATAATAATCGATGTCTCCTTCAATAGGTTGCTTATCCTTGGCACTTAAAAATTGCATAGTTTTTGTCATTATAGAAATTCCACTATTTTGGATAACACGATAATCACTTGTATTTTTTGTTTGGCAATGGGTCCCATTTATAGTATAATCATAATACTTAATGACATTAAACTTCGAACCTTGTGCTATTCATCTCAATTCTTCAAAGATATTACAACTTATTTTATTCAATTCATTTCAAATCTAAGGAAAAAAAATTAATTAGAATCTATAACTCATTAGTATAAGTGGTAATGAATAATATAATTAAATCTATATGTGTAGTAAATACAACTTATAATTCACTTACTTGAGCTTGTAACCAATATATAAATGTGCGATTATGTTCATTTAATAACATTTTTCTCTTTTGTTTTGATTGGTATGACGAATGTGCTTCATATGTTTCCTACAAAATTAATTGAAAATGTATGAAACTAAGATAACGATTTGATGCATAAATCTAAACAAAAAAAAAGTATGAGGAGTACACATACTCAATGTAAGGTTGAACTACTTCCAATTTTTTCAAAACATTACTATGTGCTTGTTCTCAAAGTGCACGATTGATGTAATCAACGCATCCACCTTTATCTGGCTTTCCAAAGTTGTTTTCACAATTTAAGTGTTTCATCAAGTCAACTGAAAGACCAATTAGTTTCACTACAATTAAAAATTTAGAGCAAAATTCTATTGCTTCCTCCTGCACATAACACTCTGCCATATACCCTTCTAGACGATTACGAACATAACTTTTAAGCACACTCATATGTCTTTCAAAATAATACATCCATGTTAGGTACACAAGCCCACATAACTCCAAATGTTTTGTGAGATACACTGCTAGGTGTATCATTATGTCAAAAAATGATGGTGGCAAATACTTATCAAATTTACATAATGTAAGCACAACTTTGTTTTGAATTTCTTCAAACCTTTTAACATCCACTGACTTTTTGCATATATCATTGAAAAATGTACACATATTTATGATTGCACTTCTAACATCCTTAGGCAACATACTACATATTAGAGGTTGTATTAAAGTGTGACAATCTTGAGACTTCATTCCATTCAATTTTCAAATTGAAGTGGAAACCAAAGACCGTATGTTAGAGAAATATCGAGAAAGAACTTTAACATTGGATAATGCTTCCATAAAACTTTTTTTCTCGACTTTAGACAAAGTAAAATACACTGGAGGAAGAAAAATGCGACTCTCCTCAAATTGAGGATGCTATTATGGACGTAACTTCATGTCTGCTAAGTCCAACCTAACACCTAACACCTAATTCATCTTTTATTTTTCTAGGAATATTCAACAAGGTGCCAAGAATACTGTCACCCACATTTTTCTCAATATGCATGACATCAAGAAGGTGTCTAATTGACAAATGTCGCTAGTACTCTAACTCAAAGAATATTGATCTTTTCCTCCAATATATTGAAGTATCTAAAAAATTTTGTTGATCTTTTGATTTACCATGAGAAATTTTTTTTCCTTCAACTTCTTTTAGAATATCAACTCTAGTTTGTGGTAATAGACCTTTATTATATTCTTGTGTTCCATCAAAACATCATTTTTGATTTCTATATTTATGTCCAAGTGGAAGGAATTTGCGATGACCTCTGTAACACATCTTATGAGAATGGGCTAATTTATCAACATGTGTGTTCGTGCTACAAACTGGACAAACAAAGTAACCTTTCACGGCATGACCAGACAAATTACCATATGTTGGAAAATCATTTATAGTCCACATTAGAATTGCCTTTAAGTTGAACTCCTCTTGACGATATGAATCAAATACTTCAATACTATTATTCAATAAAATTTTTAAATCATCTATTAATGGTTCTAAAAACACGTCAATATCATTTCTTGGTTGCTTAGGGCCTGTCTGATATCAACAATGTTAGCATCCTAAACTTCCTTCTCATGCATAGCCACAATGGTAGATTATAATTTACCAACATAATAGGCCAACAACTGTACTTACTACTTATTGAGCTATACAAATTAATATCATCAATTGTAAGTGCAAGTCTAAGATTTTCGAGGCTCTGATGCAAATTTAGGCCACTTTTTATTGATGAGGTTCTAAGAATGAAAATGTGATAGATGTTCTATTTTACCATCAACAACCACTTGAGTAGCATGCCAAGGTAACTTTTTCGATGTATCAATGCTTCAAAGCATCTTTCAAATTAGTGGAATTGGTGGAAAATACCACAACACTTTTGTTGGAAATTTTTTTTTGTTTTTTCATCTAATCCAATTTTGGACTCTTTCTATCTTGATTCCTTACATATAGGACGTTCACGTGCATCTGTATACTCTTTCCTATAGAGTATCCAATCGATCCGACATGCATGTATTTTCTCATATCCCATACCTAGCTCATTAAGTTTTTTTTAACATCATATATTGAATGAGATAATTTATGATCTTTAGGCAACATATCACCTATTACTGTAAGAAGTTCTTTAAAATAATTATCAGGTATTCCACACTTTACTTTAATATTGTACAATGCAACTAATGCAGATATCTTAGTGAACTTCTTACACCCATTCCATAATGATTTTTCGGCATCCTCTAAAATCTCATTAAACTCTTGACCCAACCTATCGGCATTCAAATTATCTTGTATTGCATCTAACATTTCAATAGTATCAACAAAAGTTTCATCACGCCTTCTCTTTTGAGTAAGGGATGCATTGGAAAACTTGTTATTATTCTTCATAATCTCTTTTCCATGCCAAAACCATACTTTATGACTTTTGTCAATATCATGTTTAAATACATGATTTCAAATTTTTATCACATTATGTCATTTTCGATTCTCATGTTTCAGACAAGGACACCTAATTTTTTCATGTTTACTTGCATTATTAGCAGCAAAACTAAGAAAATATTTAAGCCCTTCACTAAATTTATTTGACATTCTATCCATTAACATCTAAGACTTATTCATTTCAAAACCTAATTATATATATACATATATATAAACATTATGTCAATAAATATAATAATGTGAAACAACAAGTGACACAAATATTAAAAAATGAATCAAATAATATATATATGTATATACAAATACATACAAGATTAATTCAAAATAATTATACATATTAATATCACACCAATACAAACCTCGTATTAACTAAAACAAATTATACTAATCAAACAAAAAATAAATTAAACTAAAAATTAAAAAAAAATAACAACAAATAATATAAGTATAACTAAAATATTAAATATTATAGAATCAGTACCTAAAAGAAATTATACAATGAATATATATGTTTATCATATATAATAAACTCTTATTCATGGGGAAAAAAAATTAAAAAACAAGATAATGATATGTTTATCATATATAAGAAAATAATTAATGATAAACTAAAAATTAAAAAAAAAAATTGAATCAACCCTATATCACAGCATGCATGTATTTCAATAGATAATAGTTTAACAAACAAAAAAATAACAATCATTGCTCAAAAAACTTAAGAAAAAGTGTATCAAATAAATACCTTGCAAGATTATACTTGAAAAGTGGCCGTTGGTGGCTAAAATGAGAGTAAACCGGCAGTGTTGGTGGTGAAATGGGTGTGCGTGAAAACTGGAGGCAGCGCGCGCAAGGACAACAATGCAACGCCGGGAACTCCTCAACGTGGTGGATACACGCCGGACAAGGCTGACGGTAGCAACGTGGAACGAGACGAACGGAGAGGGACGAGAATGGTGGGTGACAGCACTAGGGTTTATGTGGGTCATGAAGAGCTCAGATAGGGGAGACAAAAAGAGTTGAGAGATTTTGTAGATCCCTAATTAATTGTCCTAAATGAGATTTAGGTACAGTTAACAACCGTACCTAAAGAAAACTTTTTAGGTATGGTTAACCTACAGGTACGGTTAACAACCGTACCTTAAAATCCTTTAAAATATATTTAGATACGGTTAACCGTACCTATAGTCTTTTAGGTATAGTTAACAATCATACCCAAATCACTTATTTTAGATATGGTTGTTAGCTGTATTTAAAAGTTTTTGTAAATTTTCAAAAATATTCTGTGTTTTGGTTCACTTTTAGGTACGGTTAACAATTGTACCCAAAAATAATTCTTTTCAAAAATGCGGTCAACCATGTCTAAAGCTATTTAGGTATTATTATTTTCAATTTTTTAATTATATAACCGTACCTGAATGGGTTTGTTTTTGTAGTAATAAATGTCGTCTCTCTCTCAAATTTCTCCTCCCTTCCTCTAAACTAGGGTTTCATGTGTGTAGCAGAGGCTGGCCGATTGTGGACAGTCTGGCCGTTGGCTAGTCCTGTTTGTTTAGCACTCCCTTTCCTATGTTGTTTGTGTGGGTTTACTTGCTTGGTCGGTTTCTCTCCTCAACTTCCATCACCTGCTGCGAGTGACTTCGTCGACATTATCTTTGGTGTCTTAGTGGGTCAGACTGGTGTTGTGTGCGAGGGCCTTGTTGTGATGCCGACATCTGGACGTGTGTCTCAGGTGCCTTTTTTGGTTTCTCTCCTCAGTTTCCTTCATCTGTGGTGGCCTTGTTGTGACTTTGAAGACTCCTCTGCTTCCAACACCGGTGGACCCCTCTTTGGTTTTGCTGAGGGTGAGTGTTTCTGCTTTTATTTTTTTACTGTTTTTCAATAAAGTTGTGTGTTTTGTTGTATTTTCCTATTAAGTGTGTGTGGTCTATTGTGGTTGTGGTTTTTGTTCTACAGCTCTTTTGAAGCTTGTAAGTGGTGATGTTGTTGTTTGTGTTTGTGATGTGTTTGGTTTTGTAGCCAACGTGTTCATAGAAATGTCTCACAATTTTATAAGCCATACAAGTGTTCAAATTTTGAAGGATATGTGCAGGTTTGTGAGTTATTATCTTGAGTATAAATCTCTACATTTTTTTTTTTATAATTCACTACTGACGTTGGAGATTAGTTGGTTGAGCGAACTTGCTTAGATTGCTCATGTTTCACCACCATTATATGACTTTGCTTACGATAGTTCTTCTAGGGATGTATTATTTATTTTGATGTATTATTTTGATGGTTTGATGTGTAGTTCAAGTTTGAATTTAGTACTTAATATATCTTTGAGATTTGATTAATGAGAATTCTTTTTAAAAATAAAAAAAATAAAAAGCACATTAAGTTAGCTTAAAATTATTTATCCTTCTTGAAATAAGGAATATATATACTCTAAATCAAATTAAATGTTGGTCCTAATTTTTCGTCAACACTAGATATAATAGTTATCTTAGAATTTGTTGGATCATATTTCTGTCCAATTTTTATTTTCTGCCACATCAACCTATACCTTACTACCAAACTCCTTCAGAAGATACTACACTAGAGATATTGTATCTTCTTCTATGCTTAATTAAATCAGATTCTAGAGAGAATAATTAAGCTCAAAAAAGAGTTTTTTGATTATGAGAAGGGACATATAGTTATGAAGCTTTATTTAAAAAATTTAGATATGTGATATTTTAATAAATAAGTTGAATTAATTAATATTTATATTATTTAATAATAATATAAATATCTTGATTATTAATACGTATTATTTAATAAAAATTTAAGTTAATTATATCATTTAATTTTTTTTCAACTGATATAAATTAATTAAATGATGATACGCATACTTAACTTATTTTCTTTCCAACTAAACTTTACGTCTTGCTCTGTAATTAAAGAAAATACTTTGCTTGCAGTTATTCATCCTTCTTGTTTTGTGTGAAATGTTTATGATAAATATACATAGGAGAGAGAATCTACCTGATGCGTATTGCTTACCATTTTGGTATTCTTTCTATAACATAGCGATTATTTTTTTTTTTTCGTACATAATTACGTCTTACCGATAATTAAAGAATAATTATCTTTTGTCATTTATCTGGTTAAAAGATTACTTAACATATATGCTTATACGATGACTTAGTGCTTATTTTGTTGACCTATAAGTCATTTTATTGACTAAAATAATTTATTATTTGTCACGTGATATATACTAATTGACAACCAACAAATAGTAACACATTTTAAAAAAATATCAGTTCATTTAAAAAATGGTAAAAAAAAATTACTATACGAGTTTTAAATTTCAATAATTAATTACTTGAGTTATTTTGAAAAGAACATTGCGTATCTTTACACTCTATTTTAGTTTATATTATAAAAAGGAATCAATAACTTGACAAGCTCACCTAATAGCCTGGGTCCTAGACTGTAAAATTCATTTTTTACTCGTTTTTAATCTAAGAGATTTATGTGCTATTTTTTTTTTTTAATTATACTCTAAATTAAATTAAATATTGTTGTTAATTTTCGTCTATACAAAATATAATAGTTCTCTTAGAACTCAAAATCTTATTTTGTAATTAAAGAAAATATAGTGTTTGCGATTATTCCTTCTTTTTATTTTATATAAAGCGTATATATGTAGTAAATATATATATAGGAGAAAATCTACTTTATGTATATTATTTTACCATTTAGGAATATTTCATGTAATAGTGCGACTATCAATCCGTACTATATAATTATCACTTATAGACAATTAAAAGATAATTACCAATCATTTTTATTTCATTAGAAGATTATCTAACATGTACGCTCAACCGATGACTCAGGTTTATTGTGTTGATCTATAAGTCATTATGGTGGCTATGATCACTCATCCTCCACCATATGACGTATATTAATTTACACCTAACCAATAGTAATACATTTTTAAAAAATTGTCAATTCTCAAATTAAAAATTGGTAAAAAAAATTGAGTTATGAATTTTAAATTTAAATAATTAATTAAAAAAAAAAATCCTGACTTTGAGCAGGCATATCTTTACACCAGAAATTTTAGTTTATATTTGGAAAAGAAATCAATAATTTGACAAACAAAGCATAGTCGGCTGACTTAATTGTCTTAAGTCATTTGAATCACACTAACGTATCATTAATTAATCTTATAAAAAAAAAAAAAACATGAAAGTGAGTATAAGATATAATTAATTTCTTTGCAAGATACTGTATTTCATCAATAGTGAGTATATAATTAGATATAATATAAATTAACTTATAATTGATAGCATGATAATCAATTAATAATTATATCATTGACATTAAAATTGAGATCAGCCTTGAAAATTAGAAGATGGAAAGCCTTGTGCAGATAGATATTCTTGTATTTAATTATGTTGTGATCTAGAATTTCTAGATAGATAATAACTTTATTATACTATAAGTTAGAATTAGTTATATATAAGAGTAAATTAAGAAATATATCACTAAATCGTTTGTACAAATATATTATTTAATTTGAGCTTCATTAAATCTACCATCAAATTTTTATTATATTATTAGACCCTTACAAATCTGCCACTTTTGTGACAAAGTATATTATTGATCTCCTTCTTAACGGTACAAATTTATTACTAAATTTTTTATTAAATTTATAAATTTATCACCAAAAATATTACTGTATTAATGATAGTTTTATAACATTTATAAAAATTTTGATGGTAAAATTATCACAACACACATAATTAAGATGTAGATTTATGCAAACACTCTAAATTTAGTAATATATTTGTTAATTTACTCCATATATATAAAGATATCACTCAATCTATTCAATATTGTTATCTGGTGTAGGTAGAACGCAAAATATTTATTTTTTGGAAGATTTATTCGAACATTTATATATGATCTAAGTTATTATTCCTCTTCAGTTCCTATATATATATATATATATATATATTATAAGATTTAGTTATTCAACCCATTTAACTTTTAATTCCTCCTAAAAAATATATATATATATATATATATATATATATATATATATATATATATATTTTTTTTTTTTTACGTTATGAAAAACAACATTTTCTTTTACGAAAAACATATTTTTAAGTTTTGTTACGTTATAAAAAAAGATAAAGAAAAAGAATAAGCAATATATGTGCACAAGTTAGTAGGGAGTTAAAATAAAATTTCATGTATAAAGAAGAGTTATGTTATACAATTGAACTTTATTATACTATAATTGATAGCATGATAATAAATTAATAATTATATCATTGACATTAAAATTGAGATCAGCCTTGAAAATTAGAAGATGGAAAGCCTTGTGCAGATAGATATTCTTGTATTTAATTATGTTGTGATCTAGAATTTCTAGATAGATATATAATTGGCTTCACTTTCCAAGCCTAGCTAATACCATCTACTCTTTGCTTAATTCATACAAATAATCCTTTAGTAAAAACATTTCATTATTAGAAAGGAAAAAAAAAAAAAAAACATTTATTTCATATTTTTTCCATAAGAAGTAAGAATATAAATCGTATGTCTTAAAAATTTATCAACCTTTCAACTATATTTCAGAGAATTTTCAAAAATAATAATAAAATGTTAGGAACTAAGACCAATTTAAAAAATATTACTTGCTGCAATATATATTGCATATATTATTAATTACATATTTATTTTTTAGGGTTAAATGAACATAAATTATTTGCCGTAATATATATTGCGTTTATTTCTTACATTTTTTATATATATTTAACAAACATGTAAAAAAAAATGACATTAAAGTTTGAAATATGTATTTTCTTTCAAATTTAGCAAATATTTATTTTACACATAGAATTCATAGTATACATTTACGTGGTGTAGTCCAAAAATATTTTAAATTTGACTTTTGTCTAACTTTATAAAAAAATGCGATTGTCAAACATTATTAAAATTAAAAGAAAGATAAAGAAAAGGCTTAATAATAAATTTTGGACTAAAGCTTTCACGGGTTTGTCATTCATATTTTTTAAGTATTCATTATTTTATTTACTTTACTTTAAATTTTAACTTTATTTAATAGAATATAATTTAACGTTTTTTTAGTAAAAAATATATATTTTAATATTTTATTTTAATAATTTTTTTGAACATATATATTTAAAATTATTTTTATATGAAATTTTTATTATTTATTTTGTCCTTTACTTTCTCATTTATTTTTTGTCAATTTTTATTATTCATTAAGATATATTTTTAAATATAGTCTCAAGTATTTCTTTAGATTTTTATATGTTTATTTTAATTTTAATTTTGACACAAAAAATTTGATATATTTAATTGAGATTTTTATTTGCTTTGATTAACTTTTAGTATGTTATGAGTATGTTTCAATATTCTATTAACTTATTGTTTTAAGTCTTATTCAATTTTATTATGAGTAGTTCACTATCGTTATAGGTCATAATGTGCGTAATTCAAAGCTCTATGTTTGTGTTGCAATATGACCAGATAAGTCATGTTAACTCTTACAATCTTACATCACAATGTATCTTCTGCTGCTTAATCAACTATGAAATTGAAGCTTAAACAAGGGCCAGCTAAATTACCTTGAAAATCTTGGGACTCATTTTGTAACAAGTTTTGTTTTCTTGTATTTTAAAATAGTTTTTATTTTTCTAGTTTATTTAGAAAAATAAACAAAAACTCGTTTGGTAAACTTGGAATATGGTTTTTAAAATCTTTATTTTTTAAGATTTCAGAAACTATAAAAAGTGTGAAAAATGGAATAGGGTTCGACTAGATTTTAAACTAAAACAATGAATTAATTACCAAACAATAATCATTTTAAAAATTTGAAATCAAAAATCAAAAATTGAAACTTGAAAATAAAATTAATTACACGAGCCTTAATGTTTTTAGATTTTGGATTCTCCCCATGAAGGTAACTGTAATACTGTTAAAAAAAAAAAAAACGATTTTTTTTTGTTTTTCAACTGGAACATGTTCAATTCTCTAGCTCTTCAACTTTCAACACTTATTGAATTGAAATAGTAACAGTAAAAATTTAATAATACATTTTAAGTATAAAAAAATATAAGTTAGAATTATTTATATATAAGAGTAAATTAAGAAATATATCACTAAATCGTTTGTACAAATATATTATTTAATTTGAGCTTCATTAAATCTACCATCAAATTTTTATTATATTATTAGACCCTTACAAATCTGCCACTTTTGTGACAAAGTATATTATTGATCTCGTTACAAATTTATCACTAAATTTTTTATTAAATTTATAAATTTATCACCAAAAATATTACTGTATTAATGATAGTTTTGTAACATTTATAAAAACTTTGATGGTAAAATTATCACAACACACATAATTAAGATGCAGATTTATGCAAACACTCTAAATTTAGTAATATATTTGTTAATTTACTACATATATATATATATATAAAAAGATATCACTCAATCTATTCAATATTGTTATTTGGTGTAGGTAGAACGCAAAATATTTATTTTTTGGAAGATTTATTCGAACATTTATATATGATCAAGTTATTATTCCTCTTCAGTTCCTATATATATATATATATATATATATATATATATTATAAGATTTAGTTATTCAACCCATTTAACTTTTAATTCCTCCTAAAAATATATATATATATATATATATATATATATATATATATATATATATTTTACGTTATGAAAAACAACATTTTCTTTTACGAAAAACATATTTTTAAGTTTTGTTACGTTATAAAAAAAGATAAAGAAAAGAATAAGCAATATATGTGCACAAGTTAGTAGGGAGTTAAAATAAAATTTCATGTATAAAGAAGAATTATGTTATACAATTAAACTTTATTATACTATAATTAGACTTAATTAGACTTAAGTAACTCAAATTCAAAAATTAAAAAGAACTAAATATGTAGAAGTGGAAAACAAATTAGCAAGAGGACTCACTCATATGTCCCAAATTTAAAGTTACTACTCTCGTTACCGTTTAATAATAAGACAAATTACAAATTATATTTGAAATAAAATATTAAATTTCGAATTCCATACCTCACACCACTATCCTTTATACAAGATAACACAATTGTATTTTATTTTCTGCTTAAAGTACTAATTATAACTCTACACATGGTTAACTAGCTAGTTAGTTACTATTTTGGAATCAAAAAGTACAGTACATCACAACAACACAAGTAGGAAACAACGTGAATGCAGCCAATTTAAGTTCAATATATATGATACGTGGTTTGCAAGTGATATGTAGGATCGACTTGTCAAGGAACATGAGAATGAACATAAATAATGTAATTTAAGTTTTCATATAATCAATGAAACTGTTTTCTTCTTATTATAAATAAGAAAAAAAGGAACACAGCCAAATATGCCTTGGGCTCCTTAGCCTTAGTGAGTAATAATACTAAATTCCAAGCAACACGCTACAACATACCTTTGCAAATTATATATCACATAAAATAATTTAAATCGACAGATTTAGGTTTCAGAGTAGGTGAAATTAACTTAGCTTGAAATTATGGATATATACAATGCATATGCAAAAA
Organism: Elaeagnus macrophylla; assembly: GCA_029378325.1. NCBI lineage: Eukaryota > Viridiplantae > Streptophyta > Magnoliopsida > Rosales > Elaeagnaceae > Elaeagnus > Elaeagnus macrophylla. The sequence goes on along the minus strand of CM055649.1, from coordinate 9,399,115 downwards.
TTTGACAAGTTTGTGTGGAATATTTAGATAGGTATGTAATAATATTTGACATTTCAAGATGTGGAAAAGAAGATATAAGAAAATTTTATTTTTAAATTATGAACTGTAGCCGTGATTATTGTGAAAGAAAAAAACTCAAAATATATTATAAATGTTAATATAAATAAATTTGACCAATATAAAAATAAAGTAATTTTTTTTTTATTGTTATTATTTTCCAATTTACATGATACCTTTGAGGAGCAAATTGACAAAGAGTCAAAGACACAAACATAAGGGTTTGGCTCTTTCTAGAAAATATCTTGATCTCTGTTGTAAAGCTTTGAGAAAAGATGTTCATATAATGTTAAAACATCACATTGTACATGTTTAAACCTTGATTGAGCTCATTAACCAACTATGCTGTGACGTATAAAGTAAATGAGGTTTCACTTAGGCACTAAAAAGTGGAAGATTTGTTGAACTAGCAAATAATGCGTGAAGGTTCTCCTTGTATGCCTCTTTCTCTTTGAAAAAAAGAAAAGAAAACTAAATTATATGTAAGATTTATGATGTATTAGTTACTTTTTTTTTTTCCAAGTAACCAAGAACATGTAGTGTAATATTCCAAAAATAATTTTTTAAATGTTTCTAAATTAAAATTCATTATCGACTACTACAAGAAGGACCGATTTCGTAACATTTATTTTGCCCGTTTTACTATAAAGGCGGCAGAAAAAAAATCTTCACCTCTACTTGTTTCATTGCTTATACTAAACAAAAAAAATTCACTATTTAGCCAGTTAAAAACCTGCATAATGATTTGAAGTAGTGATCACGAGTTCCGCTCTGCAAGTTTTATGTTGGAAAAACGGAAATTGCATATCTTAAAATTCAATCCAACAAATGTAATTTTTTTTTTTTTTTTTTTTTTTTAATGTGGAGGGATATGTGAGTTAGTGTGAGGAAAATATTTTATTGTTATAAATTTTAATGGTATTAGTTTTGTATTTTCTTATCTAAGGAGTTAGTGAATCAATGATATGAAGTACACTTGAATGTATGAGATTTGAATCTTAGTCATGAGTATATGAGTTATAGTTTTCAATAAATTTTAGGATGGAGAGCTAAAATGGTCAATTTGCTTAAATAATAAGTGTTATTTAGTCCTCTAGCTTATAAAAATATGTCTTTTGAATCTTTTTGCTTACGAAAAATGTGTTTTGAAGTCCATTTACTTTTCAAAAAGGTGTTATGCAATGACAAAGTTAATTTTTTATTTAATTTTTCGTTAAATCTAAAAGAATAGCACATATGTCATATGAATGTTTATATTTTTTAAATTGACATATATCAAACTAAAAAAAATTAATTAAAAAAATTACTCCAATATTTAACAATTTCTTTCAATTAAATTTAAATAAAATTTTCATGATCTAATTTTTTATTTTAGATATTAGACAATGAAAATTTTATTGAATTCGATCAAACTGAAATAAAATTTTAATTATCTAAGTTGTGACTTTAGGCATTAGACAATGAAATTTTTATTTAATTTTTATTGAAAAATATATTTAAATTACATTGAAAATTAAAAAAAAAAGGGTTATATGCTGTCATGACCCCCTATTTATTAAAAATCTGATATGACCCCCTCCACTTGATTTTTTTACATATTATGACAAAAATGCCCTTAATAACCCCTCAGTTGGACGACTGTCCAACTCACCTCAACAGAGTTGGACATGTGTCCAACTGAAAACCAGAGGAGTATATTTTAGAGGACACATATGTCCACTCGCCGGAGCTCAGTTGGACGACTGTCCGGCCGGCGACCCCACTCGCCGGAGTTCAGTTGGACACATGTCCAACTAGACTGCTCAGAATTGGACGACTGTCCAACTAGCATAATTTTGATTGGCCGACGACCTCACTCGACGGAGCTTAGTTGGACACATGTCCAACTGAGTTGAACGTATGTCCAACTGATCGAATTTTGATTGGCCGATGACCCCACTCGCCGGAGCTCAGTTGGACGCATGTCCAACTAAAAACTACAGAGTTGGACGTATGTCCAACTAAAAACCAGCAAGCTTATTTCAACAGAGTTGGACATTTTTTCAACAGAGTTGGACGTACGTCCAACTAAAAACCAGCGAGCTCAGTTGGACGACTGTCCAACTGATGAAATTTTGACAGGCCGGCGACCCCACTCGCCGGAGCCGAGTTGGACACATGTCCAACTAGACTGCCCAGAATAACTCCTCAGTTGGACGTATGTCCAACTCATCTTAACAGATGTCCAACTGAAAACTAGAGGAGTATATTTTAGAGGACACATATGTCCACTCACCGGAGCTCAGTTGGACAGTCGTCCAACTGATCGAATTTTGATTGGCCGGCGATTCCACTCGCCGGAGCTCAGTTGGACATAAATTAAACAATGAAGTTGGAATTTAAGCATTCATGGGAAATCATTTTTCAATCCTACTCACTGCCCACAGTGGCACAAAATCTATAACTAAGAGAAATTAAACAATGAAGTTGAAATTTAAGCATTCATGGGAAATCAAAAACTGTGCGAAAACATTTCAGAAGCTACAAAACATATTCCAAGACCAATGAGCTAATAGGTCAAACGAAGATAGAAAGGAAGCATGACATTGCAACCTTAGCAGTAAAACAAACAAACCAGAAACGAAGGAACCCAAATACCCAATTCAGTCCGGAGCGGACGCGCTCCATTCAGCCCAGTTCAGCGCCGCAGCGAGGTCCAGCAGCGCAAGTCCGTCGCCTCACACCAGTCCGCAGCTCCTCCGCAAGCCTGTCTCTGCCACGCCGCGAGCAGCCCAGTCACCAGCAGTGCCTCTCGCCGTCCCTTGGTCTTCTTAGGTGGGCCCGACGAATTAAAACCAGTGCCGGTGATGGCAGACTTGAGCTTGGGGATTGGGGCTCCAGGCAACGCAGTAGCATCAGCGATTTTCTTCTTCTTTGCGAGCTTTTCGCGCTCTGATCGGAGCTTACCCTGGAGTCTGAGGCGCTTGAAACTTAGACCACCCATGGACCAGTGAGCCTCGTTGGCCCATGAGAGAAGTGGATCGAGGACTGGGACTGGTTGGTAAACACGCTCGTCGTTGAGCTTCATTTCTGTATAAAGCTCACTGCTCCGTAGTGTATTTAATGGGTAAAATTGGTATTTAACAAAAAAGTGTCCATATTAGAATAAAAGTAATCTAAGGGGGTTATGATAGCCTATTTCCCAAAAAAAAATTGAGTAATTTTCTAATTAAATATTAATTATTTTCGTATATATATATATTAAAAAATATAAATATGCATGTGACAAATGTGCCATTATGTTAGATTTAACGAAAAATTGAATGAAAAATTAATTTAATCTTTACTTGACATCTTTTTTACAAGAAGATGACTTAAAAATACTTTCTTTTTTTTTTTTTTTTATAAACAAAAGACTTAAAACATATTTTATAACTTAGATGATGACTACATAAAAACTTTTACAAAAATAAAAATACCAATATGACACTTTTTCTTAAATTTTATGGTTTTTCCAAACATATTTTCGTTTAAGCTAAATTTTAGCTCGAAAAGTTCTCTTCAAAAGATAATAATCTAGAATGAATGTGTGATAAATCATAGGTAAAATATAATAATTAACAATAATGATAAATTGATAATTCAGCTACTACGTTACCTAATTAATTTGCTTTTGATAGCTAGTCTTTTGCTTTCACAAAATTGATCAGATAATATGTCATCTAGTCTCCATCCCTTGCCACTAAAAAACACTTTTCATACCAAATATACTTAGATTCCCATTCACGAAGTAAAAGATATTTGTTTTCCTAAAGTTTAGTTTTCCTAAAGTTGGGTACTCAAAATTGCTCTCCATTGTTTCGACCAAAAAAAAAAAAAATACTCTCCATTGTGTTCTTCTACTAGCTCCTTTTATGGGACATTAACCGGAAGATTTAGCATGAAAGTTACTATCCAGTTTAAGGTCCTTCTAGATGTTGAGATCCAATCTAATTGTAAATGGTGTTCTAACTCTCAAGATCAATTAAATAAATTGATTTTCATGTTTAATTTTCCAATGTTTTTTATTTATTGATATAAAATGATAAGAAACAAGAATAGGTTCTTTATGAGTATTTTTTTTTTTATTTAAAAAAGTTCTAAAATTTTTTATATTTTTTTTTATTAATAAAGAGTAAAATATACTTACGTATTCGAATAATTCAAATTTGAGTTCTTTGTAAGGGATTGAGAGTCTTACCACCCGATCTACAAAAAATTCTCATTTATTTCTCGATTTATATTTATCATTCTTGAGCAACGCAGGGGCTATGCTAAGGATATGTGGGTTCGAATATTTTAAAACACAAAAATATTTTGAATTTTTTTTTTATTGTATTCAAGTACCAAATATGCCAATTTTGTAAACTTTTATCAAATTAAAATGATAATGTAAGCAATATTTATATTGAGCCCACTTAAACACCAATATTTTATGAAAATCAAATATGTGTGTGTATGAGAGAGAGAGAGAGAGAGAGAGAGAGATGAAACTAGATAGAATCAATACTTTTATATATATATATATATATATAGAGCTTTTACACCACATAATTAACAATACTGACTCTGTTACATGAGAAGACCCAATTCCCTATTTCAAAGCCTTTCCCAGAAGATAGTTAACCCATAATTTCAAAGCCTTTCACGGTTTTAACCCCAGCTAGAGCCTGCAAAGGAAAGCTAATGTTTTAGTTATTGAATAGAACACTGAAAAAAGGACAGCTTCTTATCTTTCTCTTCAGTACACTCATTGAGAATAGATACAATTACCACACACACCTGACAGTCTGACACCACTAACAATGAAAGACAAAAAGAGATTGAACCCATTTCATGCTATGAGCCAAAAGCCGGGTTGTGAATAACAATGATGGTGATTAATACTGAAGCATAGCCATAATGGGTTGGGTACCACAGAGCAAATTCCATGGGTTCATAACACTATTTTGAAGAGTGGTTTCACATTGAAGAACCTCATTGCTGCTGCTACTGCTGCTGTTGTTGATAAAGTTCAATATGTCATTAAGAGAATGTAGTCTTTGGCTTAGCTCTATCAGCTGAGCTCTCAAAACTGAATTTTCAGACTCAACAGTCATCAAATGTTGAGTGGTGATATTTATGCTTGTGAGGATTTCGCTATTTTGTTTCCTTAGTTGTGTGACTTGTCCCATCAGATCATCCAAGTGCTGTTGTTTTCTCATCCTTGATCGTCTTGCTGATTCACGATTTGATTGCATTCTTTTTCTTTTTCTCTCATCCATCACATGCTGTAAATCTTCTTCTGAACCAGAGTTGTTGTTCTGAAGCTGAGTAGAACCTGAGGAATTTCCACTAGAAGAAGCCATAGTTTTCTCAAACAAACCAAAGATATTAACTAAAACTTACAAGACGCAGGACCCAATAGACACAATAGATAGTGATAATCTTTATGTAGATTATTGAAAGATAAATTATTTATGATTTATACTATATTAGTACTAGTAACATAAGTTAGGAATTTATGAGAGTTGATTTCTGAGAAAACATAGAACCAGTAAAGAAACACCACAGAGAAAGATTGAACTAAATGGGTCCTGCGTCTGAGTGAGGAATCTACCATAAACCCAGAACGAAGAATTTCACTAAGAACTGGAGACATGAATCTCAAACATCAAGAACAAGATATGAAGCATCCAGATTTCCGAGGGTTTCAAGAGATAAAAACAAAAAGAAAAAACAACAGATCTTTGAACAAGATCAAAACGACTTTCAAGGAATTCAAGATATGGGTTTTTGTAACAGAATCTATTACTCAAGATTCAAGAACGAAAATCCAGAAATCAGAACAAAAAAAGAAGATGAACCCACAAAAGGGTATGAAGAAAAACAGGGGAGAAAACAGAGCAAAAGACCAGACAGAAAGAAAAAAAAAACAGAACTTCAACAAAAATGAAGAACTGAAGAGCCTTAGATCTATAGAGGGGAAAAGAGAAGAAGAGGAAGAGGCTATTGATTGTGTTGAGGGTAGATTTTATAGAACAAAAAGGTAAAATTGAAAATGACAGAAAGTATAATAAAATTGGAGAGAGAAAAGAAAATCAATAATAAAATTGAGGAGAAGAGAAAGTAGAGAGCTTTGGAATCTCCTCGGACTCTTTTGAAAGAGTTTGTTGAGGGAGGACGTGATTGTAAGGTGGGGATGAAATTTCCACAACCATCCAATTTTTCCAGCTGGAAAGCAGTAAGTTATAGAATTGGATTTTTGTTTATTTTCTTTTAAATCGTTAACCAATTTTTTCTATTTTTTTTTTCTTTACTTTTTTTCTTTTCTATCTATTCTTTTTACCTCTCTTTCACCGCCAATAACTGATTTAACTGTTTCAAAACAGTTGTGAATCTGTGGAGTGGTCAATTGGTTTGAGGAATATCAGCCTATCAGGGATAGAGGTGGTATAAGTACTTTGAACTAAGGACAATTTCGTCATTTTAAAGGCTTTAAATTTTTTACACTAAACTAATACCAACATCTTTGTCATAAAATAGTTTTTTTTTTTAAGATTATTGTCATAAATTAAACACACCCAAACGTGTATTCGATTAGTCTAATTCTTTTCTCTACAAAATTACAACACAATAGTTGTTTGTTACTTGTATTTATAAATGAGAAAAATATTAAACACACGATTTTAGAATTAAATTTGTACTCCAACTCATAAATTTCTGTCACGTTTTCTAAAAATTATAAATTTTAAGATTTTAAGATAATATTTATACATATAATATAATTTATTAAATCCAGAGAAAATTTAAGTTTATGTTTAATACTCCTCATATTATTATACTATATGGGATCCACACAAAAAAAATAACAAAAATAATAATCTTTAAAATTTATAATAATAAAAATAATATTTATTTTGTTCAAATTTATATTTTTAAAATTTTAAAAAATAATTAATATATTATTTTTCTTTGAACATCCGTTTAATTGAAATTGAATGAAGATAATTTATATACGTTAAATGTTAAACGTTCAATATTATACGTTTAAATTGAGCATTTAATATTATTGAGTATTAATTTTATTATTATAAATTTTATAGATATTATTTTTGATAATTTTGAAAGAAAAAAAAAAAAAATATATATATATATATATATATACATATGGGACAAACAATTGGTGTACGAAGATGTTAAACTTGTCATAATAAAACAGAAGAACGTGATTCTCTATTGACTTTATTAGTTTTTACGAATAAAAATCCTCGTTAAAAATAAATAAATAAAACAAGCATGTGAATATGATGTGCATCTATTTTATGATTAAGTTGTGCAAGTACGCCTTTTGATTATTCTTGGCTTTATGCAAATGTGTAAAAACCTTGGTTCAATTATTATTATTATTTTTATCAATACTGTTTTTATTGGGAAGAGGGGCATAAATAATTTTTTTTTAAATTAATAAAAAAAAACTCTCATAAATTATTATATCATATATTAATAATTATATTATTATAAAAATTAAATATATTTAGTTCTATAATTATTAAACATAAACATTTATAGTTCCATAATTATTCAAATTAATATACTTTAGTCCTAATGCACTTTTTACACTAAAATTTATAAATTTTATAAATCATAGAATTTAAAATGCCTCATTTATAAATTGTAGAATTAAAAAAAAATTATTTTCACATTATAATAAAACTTCTATGACCATTTTCTTATAAATAATAGGTGATAAATATGTGTAAAAAAAATGCTCTAAAATTGAACAAAGATGCATAAAAATATCATTGTGTATGTGGTTGGAAAATGGAAACTATTAATGTACACAAAGTAACATATCAAAATTAATGTATAAAGGTTTAAAAACTTATTAATAAAACTATTTTTTTATTGTTGTTAAAATAAAAATATATAAAATATTTTATTTTTATTATTAATTACATATTAATGCTATTATTATTGATATGATGGTTATTAATAATTTATTTTGACTCCCTCGTTATTTTTGAACAATTGTTATTATTTTTACATGCTTTTAAAAGTACAAAAATTGGCCTAAATATTTAGATCCACTAATATTTTTTTTTTTTTTGTTATTTCCATCAAAAAGCTAAGGAAATTAAATAATATGAATATTCTTTATAATAAATTAAACGTTGAGAGCATTTTTACGGGATATAAAACATATATAAGCCATAATTTTTTATTCTCAAACAATTTTAAGATACCAATTTTCATTGACCTGATGCTGTCTTATAAGTTTGAGATTTGGGAATCGAGGAAAAGAAAGAAAAGAAAACAACTTTAAGGTAAATTGATCAAAATGCTTAAAACTGTACCGATTTTACATTATACAATTGAGTTAGCAGTAGCTTAATTTTAAAAATTATTAACCAATTAATTATGGATAATTAGTAATCCATTACCCTCCAAATAATAGATAAGACCCTTTTTATTTTAAGTACCAACCACAAAGTAATATTTGACTTTATAAGAAATATATATTTATTTACGAGATTTAGGTGAAATTAACTTTATTTTTTTGTAAAGGTTAAATATGATTAAGGAATTGACTATTATTAAGAAAAATTTGATTCTCTCCAAAGAAATTTGGTTCCTTCAAAAATATCATGTTTTAACGAAAGCTAATATTTGTTGAAAATAATTTTGCCCTCTATTAAAAACCAAATTATATAAGCCCATTCTTAAAGGAAGAACTAGGAAGCCTCAACAATTAATAGCCTTCTATATTAAAAAAAATATAACAACAATTAACATACAATAACTACCATTCTTAAAGGAAGAACAACAATTAATAGCCTTGTATTTGAATAATATTATTTATTATTGTTGCAGGATGAGAAATATTCTCATGGATCATATTATTTTTTCTCTCTATAATTTATTAAATATTTATATTTTTAAAAAAAATATTTATTACTAATATTAAATTTTATTGGTCTGAAATATTACATTATTACTTAACTTAGAAGTAATAAATAATTTCTCTTATTTAAGCATTATTTTGCTGCATTTTAATATTTTATTTTTATTTTTTTTGAATAAAAAAAAAAAACTTGTCTTATTCTTATTTAATCAGCCAGAAATGAAGAAGAGTGACACATAGTATATAATAACCTTTTTGATGTAAACCTCGCATCTGCACATATTTAAAATTGGCATCTCCATGGAGACAATTCACAAATTTAAATAATTTTATTATTAAGGAAGATTTTCAAATCACAACAACAAACAATTTAATTAGTTAAATAATACATGGTTGCGCTAGACTATTTTCCTTTTCTTTTTTTCTAGAAAGCGAGAGTAACATGGTTTGCTTCAGACAATAGGCTATTTTAGTCCCCAAAATATAAATGTATTTTTTTAAAATCCTACAGATTTGAAAAAAGTGGCTACTATTCGTAACTTTTATTAAAAAAAAAAAATTACCAAAGGATTAAAAAGTAATAAAATACGAGATAAACAAAATTTTAATTTAATATAAAATTATTTAAAAATAATAATATTGTAACATAAAATTATTTAAATATATTATTTTATTTAAAAAATAAAAATTAAAACTTAATTCGAAAATCTTGGTTAACTTTTTTTTCTTCTTTAATTTAGTTCTTATTATTTGTCTAAAAATATTGAAAGATTTTCCTATTGTGAGGAAGAACTTGTTAGAAAAAGGGGTTGTGCTACATCCACATATTTGAAACACTATATTAAATAAATAAAATATAATTATATTAAATTAAATTATATTATATTGTATTATAATTATCCAGTATTATATTTGATAATAAATTTTATAATATAGTCAAATAAAATTGATTATAAATATTTAATATATTTAAAATAATTTTTTTATTATAAATTTATTTATATTAATATTTAATTCATTTATATTTTTATTACATTTTTAAAATAAAAAATTTTATTTTTAATTTGAGATAAAATAAAAGGTTAATATACATAATTTTATAATTGAAAAATTTAGATAAATTAAGTTAAGTATTCAGTACGATAAACTCACACATCCTATCGTAATTTTTTTTTACATAATTGTAATATTTTTATATTGTACGATAATGTTTAATTTTATAATAAAATATATAAATGTATATAAAATATATAGTCATAATCTTTAATATTGTACAATAAATATGTTAGTAGTAAAATGTCTTTTTAGGACATAATTTTGAATAAAATTTACTTTATATAAGTAAATAATATTGTTTGATTTAATATTTTTTTTTACAGTACTTCGAAATTATATATAATATATTTATATATTCAAAGTAACACAATAAAGAATTGACTCTCAAAAATCATCAATAGAGGTGAAAAAAATTAGAGTTACATTTTGTAATTGTCTAATTTTGGTAACCAAATGTCACCAGAAGATTCTCTTGCACACCATGTCGATACAACTGTACACAGGAGTGAGTACAATGGGTGTTAACAATCAGGTATCCGACAAGGATGGGTTAAATCCAAATAAAAAGCAAGTTTATTAAAATAAATAAAATGTTTAAACACACCCTTAATTATTAGTCCAATTAAAATGTTTAAACACACCCTTAATTATTAGTCCAATTAAAAGTATTAGGCCAATCAAATCAAAAGTATTAGACCGATGGTTGGTTGTTCGAATAGAAAGCGTGCTAATTGTGCAAAGTTTTAGCCCATTTGACAAATATCGATATTAGATATGTGAGAAATGCTACCTTCTTATAAATTTATATTTAATTTTGAATTTATTTTAATTATATTATGATATATAAAAAATTAAATTATGTATTTTTTAATTTTTTAAAATAATTTTATCACGTTTTACAATATAATTAATGTGTGTAAAAAAATAAGTATAAATTTATGTATTTTTATCATTTATTAAGATGAATTTTATATGGGTGTAATAGAAAAAGAAAAACGCTTAACGTTACAAATGAGATTGAATTGTTTTCCGATTAAAACCCAACACATGAATTGAGAAGCATATTTTATTTATTTGTGACATAAAACAGTCTTCTTTAAAAAGTTGTTTTTGAAAACAACGACGAATTGATCCATGAAATTCATAGAGGGGATCAATCTAAACGTGATAAATAAATAAAAAAGAATTTGCTCCATAACATAAGGGATCAATCCACTCATCATCTAAATCGATTAAACCACACCAAAAGGCATATAAAAAATGTTTTATCCATCAAAACAAAGTAAAACGAAAATATATGTATAGTGCACAATGATCATGACCAGCTTAAAATGTAAAGACCTAAAGTAAAATATGATCAAATCGGAGCTTTAAATATTTTTCATATGAAAATAATACAAACAAAATATTTTACTTTTTGTTTAACAATTTATATATACATATACATATATATATATATAATTTTAATAATTTTTAATATGATATTAAAGCTAAAATTATTTGGTTTATACAGTACATAAAATAAACACTTTTTAAAAAATAATTACTATATAAAATAATTATTAATATCTCTTTTAAGAACTTGAAAGTTAGGTTTTAATAACTTATCACAATATCATTGAAAAGCTATAAAAACTACACAAAAAAACATGAAATATCAAATTATTTATTGTTGATGGAGCAGGCAATTTTTTGAAAGGTGATTTGATTTGAGATTCAAAGGCTGGTGTATTTTCATTGGATAGAAAATATTAATCATCTCAAAAGAAGCCCACTATTGCCAAAATTGAAAAGGGAAAAAAATTGTATATTTTTGTGACTAGGAGGAGGAGGGGGACATAGAGATAGATAAGCCTCGTAGCCAACTGTAGATTTTATGGCAATGGACGTTAAAGAAAGCGCCGATTATGTTAAATTACTTATTGGTATAACTTCGAATTGCATAAATTTGAGCCTGTAGTTCAAGCTCTAATATATATTATATTTTGTTTTAAAGAATTCAGTCATATGGTACTAAGGAGGTGCTAACCTAGTTGGAATGTTCCGGTGCACTCACCGAAAACTGCTAACTACAATCTTTTATAAAAAAAAAAAAGAATTCAGTCATATAAACAGTGACAGGGTCTATAGGCCTATATTAGTGCTTTTATAAAGCTGGGAAAAAGGTTTCTGAGCGATGAAGATAGATCGGAGTTGCTTCAAATAACTACCGTTGAGCTTTGGTATTTTTTTTTCCCCCCCTCCCTTTTTCTTTATTTTCTAACTGCACTAACTCTATCTTCAAGGCTTGTTTGGAATTTGAAGGTGGAATGATAAATTATTTTTTTAAATATATTAAATTATATTATTCATTTCTAAATTTTAATTAAATTTATACTTAAGTCCTCAAATTTTTAAATTTTATAATTTAGTCTCTAAATTTTAAAACTTTTACATATAGATTCCTAAACTCTTAAAACTTAAAATTTAGTTCCCTAATTTTTAAAAATTGGTCTTAAAATATTAATTTAAAACATGTATTTTAGCATCAAGATTAGATCTATGTGTGATTTTTAAAGAATTTAGAGACAAAATTGTAGAATTAAAAAGTTTAAGAATTTATGTGTAAAATTTTAAAAATTTAGAGACCGTTAATTTAATTAAAATTTTGAAACCAATAAAATAGTTAAACATTTTAAATAATATTATACAACTTATGTAAATTGTAAATCGAACCAATAATATTAAATTTGAGCGTTTCACAATGAGACTTTCATGCCACAAACAATTATGTATGAATAATAACCACAAAGAAAGAAGATCTGTATGCAAACCTGCACCAGTATTTTGCCTTAGCTTTTGAATATTGTTGAGTTGTCTTCATTAAGCATATGAGAGGGACATACCACACAAGTACTCATAGTCGGTTTGTAGTGACATACAAAGTCTATTTCGATCAGCTTTTTGCTTATCCTCATTAGAAAAAAAAAATTGCAATAATAAAATTCAGCTTTTCTTTCACTAGACCAAAGAAAATGACATTAGTTCAATTTCAGTTTAAATTTGCTTTTATTATTTATTTTTTTGAGCTACAAATGATTTTTACATCCTACCTTTTTTTAATCTCCTTAGTAAAGGAAAAAATGCTAGATTTTTTTCCTCAAACTTATTAATGTACGTACATAGAGTTGATGTTTTGAGTGATGTTTAATTAATTTTTCCACTTTAGTAGTTTTAGATACATATTTTTATTTTAAAATTATTATTAAAATATCAATATAAAATACGTTTAATAATTTTTTTAAATATTTTAATACTTATTTTAAAATTATTTTTAACAAAATTATTTTATTTTAAATTATTTTTTCAAAATCACTTTTAAAAGCGAGTCCTAATTCTTTTTTCGACTTAATGTGGGATTTGGAAGAGAGAGAAGAGACGGTATTAAAAAAAAGAGAAGGTAAAACACCTTTAGCTTTAAATTTTTTAAAAAGTCACTACACTGTTGGTTTTAGCCGTTGCTTGGATTTGAAATATATATATATATATATTCCGAACACTTTTAAGAGATTGCTAAGCCTTTAAGCTCTCGGAAAATGTAGATCATGTCCTAAAAATATAAATAGATAAATAAAAATTGACATAATAATCACTAAACTAATTTATTCTACCAAAATCAAATTAAATCGAATTTATGTTTATATTTTATAAGTTTAAATAAATTAGTTTTGATTTTTAAAAAGAAAAAATTGGCTTGTTTTTAAAGTTTTAAAGTTTACAAACATATACTTAACTTAATTGACCTATATATTATTAATAGATATATTTAATTTTTAATTTTATGTACTTATATTATATATATCATATATACTTATTATTAGCTAATTTTACAAAAAAAAAAAAAAAAAATTATGTCAATTTAATGGATCAATCAATTTATGTTATTTTTTTTTATTTTTATTTTTATAAATATTTAATATAAGCACTAAAAAATTTAAATTACTTTTTTTTCTCAATTTTTAAATAATTTATTTATTTTAATAGTTATTTTTTACTTAAAAATTGGTGCGTTATTCTAATTTAAGTGCCCATGTATAATTTTTTTGAATTAAATTGTTGATTAAATATTAAATTTTATTTATTATTTTAACATAAATATATAATTAATATAATTTAAAGTAAATATATCACATCATATAAATAAATTAATTTAATATTTATTAATCGATATTTTATAAGTAGAAAAAACTCTCTGAAAAAGTTATTTGTTTGGTAACTTATACAGTTCTCGGTCTCTTACTTTTCCTTTATCTTTAGTTTAAATTGGAAGTTTTATATTACCATAGCTCGAAGAAAAAGATGAACTCAACTTGGGTTTAGTATATTTTTGGAAGAAAAATACTGTACATAAATTTTCACTTTTTTTAAATTTAAATTATTTATATTATAACACGTAAAAAAAATATTTTAAAAAATAAAAAAATAATTTATTTATTTAATAATTTTATCACTTATCATGTTATATTTAATTTAAGTACAAAAATAAATATAAATTTATGTATCATAAATATAAAATATTACTTATTTTAGCAAGGCCAGTGATCATGTGTTTCCTTACATCAGTTATAAAATATAGTAAAAGCCTTCTTCAGCATCAAGTGGCTTACTTTTGCATCTTTAATTAAAGTTTTTTTTTTTTTTTTTTTTTCCTTGCTAGAAAAAAGAAAAAAAAAAAAACAGAGGGTTCATTTACTTGAAGTGCATATAAACAAATGTTGATACGCGCATGGAAAATTATCAGTTTTTATAAAAAGTGATTTTCTTTGGAAAAGCAACCTAGCTCCTGCCTTATCTTTAATAAGCAATACCCTCTTTTATTTTGGATTCCAACTCAAAATATATATTTAATCTATTAAAAAGAGTATATTAGAGAAAAACCATTAAAACTAGTATTTAATTTCAATTTTATGTACCAAATTATCATAACTATAAGGTCTTAGTTCTTGCCTCAATCTCACTTCAACCTAATTACAAAAATTTCTAAACAATAAATACACATACTATGATTGTTATGCGGAAACCCAAAGTCGAGTTTAACATTTCAAATAATACTCAACTCTTGGGTTACATATGACAATTTTTTTCCTAATGGTCTGGCGTAATCAGAGGTGAAAAATTATGTTAAAAAGTAGTGTTTGTGGTATATTATTATATCGTATTTTAATATTAATTGTGTTATGTTAACGTGTTAATTGATATATAGAAAAATTTACTTCTATTTTTTTGTGTGTGCTATTTATATATAATTGTAAAAAATAACAAGACCTTTAAAAAAATGAAAAAATTATAATTAAATTTCTTAAACGTGTTGTGTTATCGTATCGTGTCAGATATTGTTATCCTTAGCTCTAAAGCTCATCCTTTTCTATTTGAAGTCACAAATTCGAATCATATAAAAGTATTATTTAATTTAAATATTTTAAAAAAAAAATATTTATTGGTTGTATATGACAATTTTTCTCAAATTATTATATCGTATTTTAATATTAATTGTGTTATGTTAACGTGTTAATTGATATATAGAAAAATTTACTTCTATTTTTTTGTGTGTGCTATTTATATATAATTGTAAAAAATAACAAGACCTTTAAAAAAATGAAAAAATTATAATTAAATTTCTTAAACGTGTTGTGTTATCGTATCGTGTCAGATATTGTTATCCTTAGCTCTAAAGCTCATCCTTTTCTATTTGAAGTCACAAATTCGAATCATATAAAAATATTATTTAATTTAAATATTTTAAAAAAAAATATTTATTGGTTGTATATGACAATTTTTCTCAATTTATAAGCATTAATTGAACTTTTTCAACCACTAGATTTTTGGGACAGAATTTATAAAACACTCACGTAAGTAGACATATAATACCTGATAAACTAACACACACGACCAAAATTGAGTCTGGGAAAACCAATTTTTTTATAGGTCTAAATAGGTAAGCTTTTGTTTTGAAAATGCAAAAAATTAACTTGTATATGTCAGATTGATTAAAGTTTTAAAGTTTATAAATTGATATTTAACGAAATTAACCTATATATTCGTAGTATATATATTTATTTTTTTATTTTATACATATATATATATATCATATTTTTTATAATTATCTAATTTTAATTAAATTTATGGTAATTGAAGAGGTGAAACAAATTGTATCGTTCATTTTTAAACTAATAAAATATCTAAATTACTTCTTGTTCTTGAATTCTCAATAATTTACTTATTTTCAAGACTTTCTCTATTTGGAAAATGATTTACAAATATAGTTTAATTGCTAATATATAATTTTTTGAATTAAATATATGATCAAACAATTAAATTTTATTTATTAATTTAATACTAACATAAATTTAAAATAATTTAAATTTAATTTGAAAATAAATAGATCATTACTACAAATTGAATCCATTAAACTGATTTTTTTTTTAAATTAATTTTGATTCTTGATTTATCAAAATCAAATAATATATATAGATTAGGCTAACTTAAAAAAAAAATAAAAAAAAATCAAAACCCTATTCCTCCCTCAGCCTTATTAATGCGGCCCCTGTGAAAAGTGTGGGGTTGGTTAGAAGTTAAGAGAAGGGCTTGAGTTGACGAATTCTGCAGAAGACACGAGTACACCATTAGTTGTGATAAAACTTTATTTTATTCCCACTCAATATTATTTAGACTTAATTAAATTTAATTGTAAGATCTCATCTTACTTTCCCACAGATCCAATTACTTATTCCACTTTTAGAACTTTGTAGAGCAGTAAATGCATGCACTTAAATATTCAATTCTTTTTCTCTCCTATATATTATTTTATTTAATTAAACTTCGTATATATTACATTTTTTTTTTACTTCTTAACAAGATTTCTCAATTTTGATGAAAGAGAAATTATAAAAATACTTCTAGAACTTTGTAGGACAGTAAATGCATGCACTTAGATATTCAATTCTTTCTCTCTCCTATATATTATTTTATTTAATTAAACTTCGTCTCTATTACATTTTTTTACTTCTTAATAAGATTTCTCAATTTTGATGAAAGAGAAATTATAAAAATATATTAATTTACACTAATTTTGGTCCACATTAATTGTATCATTATACATGCATGATATAATTATTTTTAAAAATATAAAATTAATTTATTTTTTAGGATAATCCTACCATTATACACTATAAATAATAATTTATATATTTATAACATTCATCTTTTACTTAAAAATAAAAGTTTCAGATATTCTTTAATTTTTTTTTTTTTATTGAAAAAGACTCACCTTAATTTAAAAAAGATATGATTATTGCTACACACTATTAAATATCACTGTCATTTTTGTACTCAATATCCTATCGTACGAGAACAGAGACCCAATACTTTAACCCTGATACCGAAACCACCAAACTATCGCCTTATCCTTATATATAGTTTCTGTTATTTCAAATCTATATAATTATGTAGTAATAATAACATTAGCCAAGAAATATTTATTTTTGTTGGAGCATAAGAATCGGCGAGGATATTGCCTTATCCTTATATATAGTTTCTGTTATTTCAAATCTATATAATTATGTAGTAATAATAACATTAGCCAAGAAATATTTATTTTTGTTGGAGCATAAGAATCGGCGAGGATATTTGGTTTCATACCTATTGTGTGTGTTTTCGGAAAAAATAAATTATTATAAGTGAATGGCAATTTTTTTTTTTAATATTTACTCAAGTATATACGTAGATTAAAAAAAATTAAACAATTATTACTTTTTAATATTTACTCAAGCATATACTTGGATTAATAAAAAAAAAATGTTAATATAAATTATTCGACTAAATTATTTTAAATATTTACCTTATTTTTCATTATTTAACTATTTATTAATTTTTTTTAGAAAAATAAAATATATATATATATATATATATATATATATATATATATATATATGTAAGAATAAGAAAAATTTAATCTAATTATTCATGAATAATTAAAGTGTGTTTAATATTAAAAGTGTATTTTATTGCATAATTATATCTATATATAAAATACAATATTAATATACACGAATTTTAAATTGTAATTATCATCCCAACATCCCATTCGATTACTGTTAATCTCAGAGAGAAAAAAACGTTGAATTTTTATAAATAATTATAATTTTGGTTATCACAATAAAATCTTCATCCCAACAATGAAGTATAAGCTTTGAAAGATAAATTCATTCAAAAGTTTTGATTAAAAAAATAAAGAATAGGGTTATAGAGATTTCTTAAATTATATCATTTATATAATTTGGTTCATTAGATTATAAATGTTGTCGTTTGATCCCTTGTTTTAAAAAAATAAATTAATTAAGGACAAAACACATTATTTAATAATTTTTTAATTAAAATATTATTTTTAAATTAATTCTTTAACATAAAAAATATTAAAATAATATAATATGTTTTTAATTGGCCTCTTAAAAAATAATATTTTAATTAAAAGTTATTAAAATTATATATTTTATCCTTAATTTGTCTTTTTTTAATGGTATTATCTTTTATAATTTTTCAAAAAAAAAATAGTGGAAAAGTTTATTGATAATTTTTTATAGTAAGTTCAATAACTTCTAAATTGTTTTTCGTAAGTATTTTTTTTTCAATTGTAAAAATAACTCTTAAAATTATAATAATAAAAATAACAAATTATAATATTGAATAAATTTAATTGGATAGAATTTAACATTAAATAAATCTAAATGAATATGATTAAACTTATACGGAGTTCAATATAAAATGATAATCTGAACTTTTTTTATAATAAAAATATATGAGTTAGATATAAATGTATTATTTTTATAATTACAAGTTTTTAGTATACTATTTTTGTTGTTTTTCAAGCATACTCTAGATAATTTATTGTTATCATTTTACAACTAAAAAAAAGTAAGAATACTATATATGAAAGTTTTGTAGAATATATATTGTCATGTAATCTTGATCGCACTTACTAAACTTTTTTTTTTTTAAAGAAAAATATATCCTTTCCAGTTGTAGGCACACATAAATAGTAGTCTCATTTAAGGTTTGCAAGATTAGGCATTTGTTTGTAGTCATTCTTGGCATGATTAAAATTTAAAAGCAGAATCATAGCTTGCAGGGTCTAAAGGAGGAACAGAACATTACACATATTCATTGGCTTGTCCACGTCCCCTTTAGCTAGTAATCTTTCAATCAATGAAAGCAATAACCAAATAGACTTTCTAATTTATAATTTTTTAGGTTTGTAAGTGATTTTTTTTTTTTTTTTTGAGAAAATATTAAAAGTTGTTTGGACAAAATGTTAGACGAAAACTTGGGTGCGCTTACTCTAGTATTTTTTTACCTAAACGTTTGTCTCAAGTCAAATGAACACAAGCGTGAGCAGATGGCAAATCATAGGCTCCACCATTGGAAGCTGACAAAAGAATTCCACACTATTTGGCTACCTTTTAGGCTTTAGCAGCCAAACTTTATCATTGTTCTAATATTCACGCATCAAATTCTTTTATTCTTCTTTTTTTTTTTTTATCAAAAAATAAAAAAATAGTTATATTTTGAATGTAAACTTAATTTTTTATAAATGACAAATTTTATGTCTTCATTAAAACTTGAATCTACGATTTTTTTTTAACGTGAAATACTCTTATTTATCACTTACGCCTAACAAAAAAAACAAATTTTTTTATGCTTCAAAAAATTATTAAGTATAACACTTTTTATAAGTTTTAGTAGCTGATTTTGTCCAATTTTGTAACACTTTTTTTTTTTCTTATCTTTTTCATAAAATAGATGGTTCAAATTCGTTCTACTGCCTATTAATACTCTTGTTGCATAAAATAATCTCTTATTGCTTGCAAGTTCTTCCACTGTTTTTAGTTGCCAAATATTCTTTGCAATAACCCATTTCTTATCCATTGAGATGATAATGGGTTAAGATTTTTATTTTGTACCTTTGCCCAATGATATTTATAGGTTAAGCAAATAAATTTTACATTAAAAAAAATATGAAAAATAAATTGAATATATAGTAGTATTATTTGGATTAATATGAGCTACTTTTTCTAATAAGTTAATCATTTAGATTGAAACTCCGATCTATCAATAGTATTAGAGGTATGACCTAATTTAGCATTACGTGAGTTTTTATACAATCATGTACATATTAGGCTGTGAAAACAAATTATATTATACAAACAATATCATATAAAAATAGTACGGTTATGTATAAATTTAATTTGTATGGCCAAGAAGTGTAATTCTAAACCGTATTTGACACTTAACTTAATCTATTTAAACTTTTAATTATAAAATTACGTGTCAACTTTTTATTTCATCTTCAATTAAAAATAATTTTTTAAAAAAATTACCACAAATAACATCCCTAAAACTTATAATAACAAAACTAATACCATATAACATTGAGAGTTCGACATTGAACAGGTTTAAATTGCCACAATTTAATTTGAAGAGTCTTTAATTGGACAAAAGTTCTAAAAAAAATGATATAAAATCATTTTTAATTGTGAAAATATATGATTTGAACATAAGAAGTGCTATTTTTGTTATTATAAATTTTGAGATGTGTTATTTTTATTATTTAAAAAAAATTTAAATGAAATAAATATATAATAAAAAATTATTTTAATCAAGTACAAAGCTAAAATCAATACAATGAAGCAATCTTGAAGCTCTTCTTTCCTGCAGAAGTTCAATATATTTTCCTGACTCTCAAAAAGTACACGAGTGATAGGATCCATTACCACGAGTACAAGAGTACTCGTTACAAATATAACTACCTTTTCTACCATTCCACGAGTACACGAGTACTTGTTACTCCCTTTTATACCTATTCTATTTCTAGTTACAAATATAACTACCATTCCACGAGTACACGATCGAGTGATATATAGGATCCATTACCACACGTGTCATTTACAATATGATATTACAGTAGTAAACTACTTAAATATAAAACACAAACTAATGATATAACATGATCAGGTGATCACCAACACTTAGAGAGTCTTAGCACTTCATCGCTAACTAGTCATTTGTGTCACTAATTTACACCTTCTTGGTCAAATCTATATAGCAAGGTTTAGAAAGCCAAACAGAGCCGTGATTTAGTCACAATAAAATTACTGTCTGCCTCTTTAATGGCATCAATCATCACCTTACACGGAATGAATGGTTATGTTATAGATATTGTTTTGTAAGAGAGGCTGAAATTATAATTAAAGTCGTTCCTTAAGCTGTATCCTTTTTGGCTATATATATATTGTCCAGATAAGTCCTAGCTAGAGTGTTTGGTAATATACATGGCGCATCCCATCTGTTACGTTCTATCGCATTTACTTTCTAGCTAGAGTGTTAGAAACTAACTAACAGCTTAAATTAAAGAGTTAGTTTTTCATCAAATATGATATCAGAATTAAAGATCATGTATTTAAAGCCTAACAATCTCAATTATTAAATTATAAATGTTTGGTTTGTATAGTACTCTGCCAAACATTTTTGTAGAGAGATAATTTTCCATCAATTTCTAAGAATCTTTAACTTAATTAATGACTAATCATAAAGTAATTCCATTTGTTCCGATCATAAGAAATTTTGCCTCATGAGTATTAAATTTGTAGTTCTTTGAAGAAAGGTTGTGCTTACTGCTTAATATGCAACAGGTTTCAGCGTTTACAGTGATGAGTTCACAATCACATAGTACTCAATAAAAGCGAGACACTTGTGTTAGATGACAGAATGAAATTATGACTATTTGATTTTCTTGTATGATTGCCAATTGCTGTATCTGTTTGACGTCCATATCACCAGCAATATTGGTCCTTTTTATGAAATGAAATAACCTGTTGGAACGTGCATTTGATGTGTTCCAATATACTCACAAGACTTTGTACACCAGTATGAGAAAAATACTCCTACAAGAGTTAAGCTAGTGAGAAGAGGGTGGGTTCATATCTTATTAAAAATTGTTAGAAATTAAAGATTTGTTTAAATATTTTTCAAAAATTGTTTTCAAATTATTATTAAAAAATAATTTTTAATAATTTTAAAACACAATAAATCATTTGGCCATTGTTTTTAAAAAATTAAAAACAAAAAAAGTAGTTGTTAATGTGTTTGTCCAAATTATTTCTAAAAATCATTTTTTTAATATTAAAATTAATCTTTTAATATAATTTAAACACTTTCTTCATATTTTATAAAAATTGAAATGTTACATAATATTTCAAAATAATAAGTTGCCAAAGTAAAAAAAAAAAAAAAAAAAAAAGGTAATAACATATAAAAAAAAAAAACATGAAATTATTTTTGCTATGTAAACAGTAAGGAATTTTTTATCTTTGAGGAGTCGTTGGTCTCACTCTCACATAATAATAATAATAATGTGACTTATTTTGTTTATATATCAAAACTAAAACTAATTAAAATGCTTATATAATTGATATAGAAATAAATAAATAAAATACCAAATTAATTAAAAAAACTTAATGAGTAATGATATGTCATATTTTTTTATGATAAACAATTATTTTTTATTATCACAAAAAAATTGTTTAATTTATCACTACAATTAATCATATTTTAATTTTACAATTGTTATTATTGAATAATAATTGTGGAAAAATAGTTTGAATTGTAAAAAAAATAAAAATATCGTCAAAAAAAATATTTTTATTATTATTAAAAAACAAAAAAATTGCAAGTCTCAAAAGAGGGGGGGGGGGGGGGGGGACAAAAAAAACTGTCTTTGCAGAGGCACAAAGAAAAAGAGTTGTTAATCAACTAAAAAATTGTAAATTTTCTGAGAATAATTTATTCACCGTGTTTTCTTTATTCTCAATTTTTATTTTTTTTAAAATATATTGTTTTATAAAATCATAACTTAAAAACATGGCCAAATATATTAATTTGTTTTTAAAAATATTTTTTTTAAATATAAAAAACAGTTTTTAGTTTATGCTGCCAAATAAGCTTAACATTTTTAAAAAATTAAGCTATAAGAAGAATCATTAATTATATTTTTATATATTTATTAATCAAATAAATGACAAAAAATGAATTTCAAACTTTTGTGCTACATGTCTATTGAATTTGGATTATACTCGCCCGCTAAGTCCAGAGGCCAAAAGCCCAAATAAGGTTCTTTTTTCGAGTTAGAGATTAATATAGCATTTTTTTTTTTATGAAAATTATCAAATTGACAAAAATGACATATTTTTGATTTAAAATGGTGAGTTTTAATTCTTATATTTAAACTAATTTTATCAAAATATTCTTTTTTTAATTGTGTTTGTTTCAAGGTTTATAAACTTTTTTAGAAATTCTTGAAGGTTTACAGAATGATTTTTAAAAATATATTTAATTTTTCTAAAATACTTTTTGAGTCATCTTATCTTCAACATTGTTTTACAGTCTTCTTATTTTATATCTTATAAGTTCTTGAATAAATAAAATTTAAAAATTAAATTATCAAATTCTACGTCATTTACTATAACATCTTTTTGTATGAAATAATGTCTTAAAATTCTTCCTACAAGATGATATATTAAATATAAAATATTAGAAATATAATCAATATAAAAATCTAAAATATTATTAAATCTTTTAACGTTTTCTAATAGGTTTCATAACACTCACTATACAAATATTGTTCTAAATTTTCTATAAATTTTCTTTCAAAAAATTCTATATTGATCATGCTTTTGTTCTATTTGTTTTATGAATTTATAAATGAGCTACAAAAAAATAGTCAAACATTTAAGATCCTTAATTAGCTTAGGATTATAACTATCATATCTGAATTTTATGGGTCTACCATGATCTTCATGTTATCTGTTCGTCTTCTTTTGTAACATCTAATATGCCTCAACTTGCTTCAATCCTCAATACCCACCTGATTATGAAGAAGCTCTTGCATCCGTACATAATATGGTGTTTAAAATTTAACTTACAAAGAAATAAAGAAAAGAGTGATTTCACTCTATTTTATTCATAATATGATATTTATTACAACCTAAGGCTAACTAAGAATCTTAAAAGGATTCTTAGATGCTCATTCCTTCAATATACATAATTTCTAAATAATACATATATAGAGAAAAATAAAATTTTCAAAGTGTTTCCTAAGAGAGATCTAGTGTAGAGATAGCAAAGTGTAGTTGAAGTGTGGAGAGAGTGTCTTGAGATAAGAAATAAGAGTTTTTTTTATAGACGAATGAATCTCTTTTACAATAATTAACCTACTATTTCTTGGCATGTGCTGCCGACAAGGTGTGAGTCCTACATCTTTATTTTTCTTTGCTTTTTTTCCTACCGACGGTCTCTATTTAACTTTCTTTGTCGTTTATTGCCGACACTCTTGATGATGTAGATGATGACATATCTTCATCTTCTCAATCTTTGATACAGTAAATGCACTTGTGATCTTGAGTCACTTTTTTGGCATAGTAACATAACACTTTTCTTATTTCTTGTCAAGCTTTTAAATTATTGCTATTAAAATTTGCCTCAAATTTGGTGTTCTTTTCTCCATATTCTTTTGTAAGGGCCGTATTACTGTGAGTAGGGGTGAACAGCGGATCGAAACTGCCTGTTTTTCACCAATCCGAATCTGATCCGATCCGAAGCGGATTTGAAGATTTCTAATCCGATCCGATAATGTAGTCAATCCGAACCAATCCGAATCCGAGCAGATCGGATTTTTCGGATCGGATAGGTCGGATTGAGATTATAATTTATTTTTTTATTATTATCATATATAAAACACAATATATACTAACATTTAAATTTTAAATTGGTATATTTTTTAGTAAAATTTATTTATTTATAGTCACAAATTAGATAATCAAAATAATAAAAAGTATATTGTTAAATATTATTAAATTATTATAGAGAATTTAATATTTTTATTTTTTAAAAAACTAAAATAATAATTTAATGTAATTGTGGTATGTATAATATTTAAATATAACACATTAAAAATAAATATACATTTATTTATAATTTTAATAGTAATTCAGTCCGGATCGGATTATAACGAATTATAAAATCTGTCAATCCGAATCCGAACAGATTATATACTTTTTAATCCGAATCCGATCCGACTACAAAATATATCAATCCAATCCGATCCGAATCCGATGGATCGGATCGGATTTATTAATTTAAGCGGATTGATCGGATTATTTGTTCACCCCTAACTGTGAGAGATAATAATGACCTTGTTTGTTGAATAATTTACTTTGATTTTAGTATAATTATTAATTCTTCTGATTTCATAATAAATTTGTTTTAGCATTTGCCCTCTTAACATACAGAGTTCTTTTGTATTGGTTTTTTTTTGGTAGTGCCGTTGGTTTGGAAACTTCTCTATTGGCGTTGGCAATGCCTATTTTGATAAAATGATAAAGATTGATACAACCTTTGTAGTTACAATCCATCAATGAACTAAAAAATCTAAGATAAACAAATTTATCCCCTGCTCTAATCTTTTTCCTAAAAATTTTAATGGTTTTCTTAAAATTTTTAGGAAAATAATTTAATTCACTTAATTAAATAATTCATGAGTAAAGATTTTCAATTAATTCTGCATGATATGCTCTGTATACAAAGATTGGATATGCTCCTTCCATAATGTTAAATTTACTTCCAGTTAGATAGTCCTTTTCTGTTGTATAGAACTTCATATCTTCTATATGTTCTTGGGTAGATTTCCTAGCCAAGTTGAGCAGGCTTAATTATTTAGTTTTGCTGAGATTTCTATATTAATCTTTTTCTTTTTCAATTTTTGAAATTTGTCTAGGGGATGTTTCTTTGAATAAAACTATAGATCTTGCCACATTTTCTAAGGTTCTTAACCTGTTGGTTGAAACTGGTTGTTGTTGCAATGCTGTAAAATATTTTTTTACAACTTCCTCTTGATTTATCAACTTTGATGTCTTATAGTTGGGCATAGCTTCCTTCAGCTTCTATCCTGTTAGTGAAGGCTCTATAAGTTATTCCACTAATCTAAGAATATATTTTCTTACATCTGCTCAATTATTGTAAATTCCAAATTTTAGACCATTGTAGACTACATAAACCTCCTTTTCCTATACTTTTTCAGCTTCATCAGCCCAATTAAGCTGTCATTTTCCTTTATCAGAAATTTTTCTTTCTTTTGAACTGCTAGGTTCTTCCATTTTAATCTGAACTTTTTCCTCGGAAGTTTTTTCAGAATTTTTAGGTTCTAAATTTTTTTTTGAGTAATTTAGTTCTTCCTTTATATTACTTATCTCCATAAGAGATTTTTTCAGATATAAAAGCTCAAGTTGTTACCGAAGAGTTTTTATCTCTTTATCTTTTATCTTGATCTTTATATCAATATGTTCAATTCCTGACAAATGTTAATATGTTTATATCAATATGTTCAATTCCTGTAATCATAAAAATAGTTAATGGTGCTAACTCTCTAGTTAATGTATTATTAAACTATTTTTAGTTCCTGACAAATGTTCTACATTAAATTTATAATAATTAAACCATTATTACTATCTGATAAGTCTTTCTTGCTTATAATCACCTACGATATTGTTCTTAAAAAGTGTCCTAAATTTTTATTATCAATTCTAACAATAAATCTTGAATTTATGACATATATTGCAATTTTTTTAATAGCTTTCTTTACAGCTAAATACTATTTTTCATTACTGTGATAATTTAACTCAAGGCCTTGAAATGATCATGAAGTAAACCTACAAAGATACTCATTTTTGTCATCAATTCTTTCTTTTAATACTGCTCTCCAATATTTATTTTAAACATCTGTTTCTATTATCATTTTATCATCTGGTTCTGGATGATATAAAGTTGGTAAATATTTTACATGTGCTTTTACATTTTTCATATGTTTAGTGTCTTGATGAGTCCATTATCAAACATAATCTTTTTTAAGTTTTGTTTGTAATGGTTTTCTCATTTCTGCTAACTTTTTATATAAGCCTCTGCATATGTTAAACATCCTAAAAATCTTTGTAATTGCTTTTTATTTTTAATTGTACTAGAAAAAACTTTGTATATTATTTAAAATATGATGTTGTAGGTGATGTTTTTCATTTTTAATTTTCAATCCTAAATATTTTATTTTATGTTGGACTATTATTGCTTTCTTTTCAAATAATACATTCCTTGATTTTCTATATTCTTGTAAAATATTAATAATGTCTAAATAATGCTTTTGTAGGTTATCACTAAATACCAATATATCATCTATATAAACACTACAAAAATTATGAAATTTTTTAAATATATTATCCATATATTTTTAAAAAATTTCTAGTGCTTATTTTAAACCAAATGAAACAACTATCCATTGGAATTATCCTTGTGGAAAATTGAAACTTGGTAATTTTTGTGATTCTTCATCAAGTCTTATTTGCCAAAATCTACTTTTACAATCAAAACTGAAAAAAAAAAACTTTTTTTCGTTTAATAAGTGATAAAAGTTCTTCTTTCTTTGAGATAAAATAACCATTATCAATGGTTTCTTTATTTAAAGATTTAAAATTTATGACCATTTGTTTCTTTCCTCTACGTTTTTTAGCTTATTTTTCTACTAAAAAAGCTGGACTTGAATGGGGTGAATTACAGGAAAAAATTACCTTTAATTTCAAAAGTTCTTGAATTTGTTTTTCAAATTATTCTCTATCTTTTGGAGTATAAATAATAAATTTTACTCTAATGACTTTTAAAAGGTCATTTAGTTTTATAGTTGTCATTTCATTTAATTTGGATCTAACGGGTTTTCTGAGCATACTTTTCTTAACAATGTTCTTACTCTTATTAGGGCTTTATCTTCTTGTATTTTATTTAGGAAGGGGTTTTGGTTAATCTTTATGTCTAAAGAAATATTTTCTAAAAATGGTTTTTGTTCTATATTCTCACCACGTTTTTGCTTTTTATGTTGTGACATAAAAGTGGGTGATTAAATAGTTAAAGCTTTTCTTATCTTTGATATATATATATATATATATATATATATATATATATATATATATATATATATATATATAGTTTCTCCTTCTAGGGTTGTCAAACTTATTCTGTAATATTGAGTAAAAGGTTGATATAGATTTAAAAAAAATTTCTAATAAAATGTCAACTTCAGTTTCTTGTTGATATATTGTAGGTATATGAAATATTTCTCCTATTAATATATCTGTAACTATTAAGACTTTATTAAGATTTATTGTAGTATTATTTGCTATCCTTACTACCAATTCTCTTTGTGACTGTTTCCAAAGTTCTTCAAAAAATACATATTTACTAGCTACACACATATTTACATCTATGTCAATATATGCATGTAAATGATAATTATTATATCCTTTAAATTTTAATCTTATTTTTGTATAGGTGTTGTTTGGATTTGTTATACTTAATAACTCATCCATTATTCAAAATCAAATTCTGAATCAAAGTCAGATGTTTTTGAATATATTATTTCTTCTTCAGTTTCTTCTAATAAATAAATACTGTAAGTATCATCTATATTAGATTCTTCTATAGGTTCTAATTCTATTCTAAAGGCTTCTTCTAAAATTTTTACCTTTTGTAGAAATTTCCTTTTAAATTCTCTTTTATGTTGAAGTCTATTAGGACATTCGTTTGTATAATAACCTTCCTTATGTAATTTTTCTTTTTCTAGTACATTAAATTTTATTCTTCTAAAATACATTTGTTTATAACGTTATCTGTTATACCTTTTTTCATATTTTTAAAAATTATGTTTTCTAAATTTATACCTTTTGATTTTTTATATTTTTTTTATGGTTTTTTATATTTATTATAAGATTTTATATTGCATCCATATTTTTTTGGCATTCTAAAATCTTTTGTATCACAACAAATTCTATCATTTTCTCTGACTTGTTTATATTTCTTCTTTACTTGACATTTTAGAATTATCCAATTTTTAAGACTTCTTATTCTACCTCCTAATATATCAGGTATATTTTCTCTATTATTAATACATCCTTTTATCATTGTTTTATGTAATGTTCCATGTAATTTTTGAAAAAACATATCTTCATAGATTTCTTGCATAGAATGTGGTAATTTGTGATAATACATTTTATATTTACATATAAACGAATCTATGTAACAAATATCACATATCTCTATATTAGCTAGATGTCATTTGGCTTCATTTATTTCGTTTTCATTGGATTCAGTAATACATCTACCTTTATCTCTTCTCCAATGAATTTTTTATATATTTCATTTACCACAGTTTCTAAATATTCTCTAACTATATATTCATTTCCTATTATTAGTAAGTGTTTTTGTTCTGTTAAATTTGTAAACTAAATTTTTACATTTTTTGTCATTTTGTGAGCTACTAATACTCTACAAGTGGAAGGTTTATTTGTGTGGTCATAGAAGTTTGTATAATTACACTCATTCCACTATCTCATTTATCTAAGACTTTTATTCTATCTCTTATACAATCTAGATCTAAAATATCGAATTTATAGCTTTCATGAGGTCTAAATTCTAGAGAAATACTACTTCTAGTTCCTTAATGTAAAATTTTTTCCATTTTAGGTGGATGTCTTTTTCTATTTAATGGTTCAGGTTTTTCTTGTATTTGTCTATTTCTTTCACCTCTATGAAGGTCATATGTTTCTCTTCTTTCTGGATATGGTGGATCTGGTCTTCTTAGGGCTATTAATACTAGTTCCATATGTATTTTTGAACTAATATTTTCTTCTTTAGATTCACTTTCACTGATTATTGTCATATCATTTTCTTCTCTATCATTAGAAAGTGCTTTTGTTATGTTAAATTTGTAAACCAAACTTTTACATTTTTCGAGTTACTAATACTCTACAAGTAGAAGGGTTTGTTTGTGTGGTCGTAGAAGTTTGTATAATTACACTCATTCCACTAGCCTATTCATCCAACACTTTTATTCTATCCCTTATACAGTCTAGATCTAAAATATCGAATTTATAGCTTTCATGAGATCTAAATTCTGGTATGATACTACTTTTAGTTTTCAAATGTAAACTTTCTTCCATTTTAGGTGGATGTCTTCTTCTATTTAAAGGTTCAAGTTCTTCTTGTCTTTGTCTATTTCTTTCACTTATATGAGGGTCACATGTTTCTCCTCTTTCTAGATATGGTGGATTTGACCTCCTTGGGATGCTAATACTGGTTCCATATATATTTTTGGACTTATATTTTCTTCTTTAGATTCACTTTCACTGATTATTGTCTTATTATCTTCTTTTCTATTTGCAAAAAAAAATTTCTTCATAATATTTTTCTAATTTTTTATTTGTCAAAGTTAAAAGACTGATTAATTTTTCTATATCCTTATTTTTAGGGTTTATGAATTGTTCTTCTAATTCTCTTCTATATTTCATTATATTGGGATTATATCTTTGTCTTTGGATCATTTTTCATCTTTTCTTTTATCGTTTTTAGGTATCAATGCATCAGATCTTCTAGAGGGTTCTTATTTTAATCCTCTTAATGGATCAAATTTTAATCCATTAGTTTTAGCATCTTTTCTTAATTTTATTATTTTTTTTATGTATATCTAATTATTTTTTTTAGTACAATTATATTCTCTTTTTCAAGGATTTCTTTTTGTATATCATTTATATTCTGTAAATATTTATTATTTGATTCATAAGTTGCATATACTTCTTCAGCTAAAAGATCGAATTAAAGCATTTATTATGGTTTTTATGCTTCCATTTATATTTCTGTTTCTTTCTAACTCTATTTCTTGTAATTTTGATTTTAAATTTTTTTAATCTCCTATGACTTCATGTATCAGTAAATTTTTAATTTCTTTAATCTCCTGTTTTAACTTTTTTATTTCTTTTTGTTCTTCCCATTTAGGTTTATCAACTTTTGCATTGTTTTCAATAAATTTTATTATAGAAATACTACTTTTTCTACCTGGTGTAAGAGGTTTTTCTTTGATATCTAACTTTCATTCTTCTGGTATTTCAAAGTTGGTCATTACTTTAGGTTTTATTACTTCTCCAATTTTTTAAAACGTTTTTTCCATTTCTATAAACTTATTTTGTCCGTATATTGAACTATTATAACTATTAATTAATGAATATCTTACTATATAATGTATAAAAAATATATGGTTTCTTTCTTTCATTAAATTTACTTTCTCAAATTCATATGTTAAACTTAATACTTTATTTAAATTTTTGTTATTAATATTAATTGCAAACTTAAGGCATGCTATGAATTTTAATTTTTAATATCTTAAATTTTCATGTATCATGCTTAGCAAAGCATTTTTTCTGTTTACTATTTTGTTATCTAATTTTATCTTTATCTTTTTGTGAAATTTTTGATAATTTATCTATAATTATTTCTTTGTCAATTAATAGTATATTAAATCTTTCATTTACATCTGTTATGGTAATATTTATTTCTTTGATACTTATTCTATAATAAACTATATCTTTTATAGGAAACATTTTTCCTATTTTTGAAAAAGGTGATTCTTTAAATCCATCGCCTTCTTTAAGGTTTAATTTCAATTTTTGAATTTCTTCAAATTTCTTTTTATAAAATATTATTTCTTGCAAAAAAAAAAAAAATCCTGAAATATCTTATGTCTCTATTTTCATTATTTTTTTTTTTTGATGTTTTATGATTTCTGTGATTTTAAAATAATATGTTTGCAAGGCTTACAAAAATTTTTGTTATATTTTGTAATACTTATATAAAAATTTTGTATTCTTTTAATTTATTAAAAGGTAATATTGTAATTTATTTTGTTGAAAACGAAGTCGTTTATTGACTTTTGTCCAAAAAATAATGGACCTCAATATCCCTCTATTTTGAGTCTTTATTACTCTTTTTTCCTCCACCAAAGTTATATGATCCATTATAGTGGATTTAATGACTCTGTAGCAAAATACTATTTAAGTTTAATTTTACCAAAGTTACTATGCAACTTCATTTCAAATCATTCATTTTATTTTTATACCCAATATTTGTCATATTTTATATCAATTTTTATTTCTCATTAACGAAATCGGTCAAGATGATAAGCTCCATTGCAGCCATCAACCCAGACTAATATTCTACACGGTCTACTATCTTATAAATTGTGAGATATAGAACACAGGATGGATAGTAGCTGAGGGAGGAAGTTCCAGTTTATAGGCAACCTGACCAATGCATCGTACGACCTTAAAAGAGCCATAGAAGCGAGCTGCAAGTTTTTTGTACTTGCGTTGAGCGAGGGAGCATTGTCAGTATGGTCGAAGCTTCAAGAAAACCAAGTGCCCCACTGTAAACTCCATATGGTGTTGTTTGCCATCAACCTGCAGCTTCATCTTTTGTTGGAATCATAGTAAATGCATGCAGAGGTCATCTAAGATAGCATTGCAATCCTCTAACACCTTATCAACCATTGAAAAGACAATTGAGCCACGTTCGTAACGAATGAGATGAGGAGGGTCATGCCCATACATTGCTCGAAATGGGGTACAACGGGTAGAGGAATGAAATGAAGTATTCTACCAATATTCAGCCCATGCAAACCAATGAGCCCAAGTGCAAGGCTTCTCTGATGCAAAATAATGTAAATAAGTCTCCAAACATCGAATGACGACCTCTGTTTGTCCATCGATCTGAGGATGATATGCAATACTATGCTTAAGGAATGTAACATTCATTTTGAACAATTCACTCTAAAAATGGCTTAGAAATACTCGATCTCGATCTGAAATAATGGATTGAGGAATACCGTGAAGCCTGACAATCTCCTTAACAAAGGCTCCAACCACTGTCACAATAATAAAAGGGTGCTTCTAGCTAATAAAGTGGGCACATTTGCTTAATTTGTCCACCACTACTTGTATAGTATCCACTCCTTTAGAACGAGGTAGTCCTTCAATGAAATCAATTGTAATTTCATCCCAAACATGTGCAGGGGGAATAGGCTGTAGCAATCACGCCGGTGTAATAGCTAAATGTTTGTTCTGCTGGCAAGTAGTGCAATTCTGTAAAAACTTGATAATGTCTTTGTGCATACCTACCCAATACAACTCCGCTGCCATGCACTGATAAGTTTTGTCTCACCTAAATGCCCTCCAATTGGAGAATTATGCAACTCACCGATGAGTAAAGGGTAGTTGAGAACTGCGTGGAATTACAAGGAGATCCTTATAATTCAAAACTCTATGTTGCACCAAAAACCCCATATGTAGTTGATGTCCTGAACTGATGTCGTCTCGTAACCTAGCGAGGAATTCATCCTAGGTTAATTCAACCTGTAGTGTATCCCAATGTTGCCATTGAGGTATTGCCAATATAGAACACTCCACTTTCTTAGGAATACATGAGAGTGCTTCAACCACTCTATTGCTTGCCCCACTTCGATATTGTATATCAAAGTTGAACCCCATGAGTTTGGTAACCCACTTTTGATACTTTGTACCTACAATTCGTTGCTCCAAGAGAACTTTAAGCTTTGTTGATTTGTTCGTACAACAAGCCGACTACCAAGCAAATAAGGCCTCCAATTCATGACATCAAACACGATCGCCATCAATTCTTTTTCATAAATTGACTTCAATCATGCTTGTGGCTCAAGTGTATGGCTGAAAAATGCAATCAACCACTGTCGCTGTATAAGAACTACCCACCCAAAACCAGATGTGTCAATCTCAATAATGAAGGGCTGTGTAAAATCAAGCATCGCCAACATAGGTACCATGGTCATGGCACGATTTAGTTCCTCAAAAGCTTTCTCAGCCTCACCATTCGAAACAAAGTTGTCTTTTTTTTAGTTGTTCAGTCAATGGTAAGGCAATTTGGGCATATTCAACTACAAAATTACTGTAATAACCTGTCGGTCCCAAGAATCCTCGAAGCTCCCTTAGGTTGGTAGGTGTTGGCCACGAAATCATGGAATGAATTTTGTTAGGATCAACTATGACTCCTCTAGAAATAATATGCCCCAAATAAGCCACTTGGGTTTTACCAAACTCACATTTCTTACAGTTGTCATACAAATTATTCTCTTGCAAAATGCTCAGAACTTGTGCCAGGTGAACTTTATGGTCCTCCTCGCTCGCACTGTAAATCAGAATATCATTAAAAAAAACCAAGACAAATTTTTTGAGATAGGGCCGAAACACATCATTCATATGTCATTGGAAAGTGGTTGGGGCATTAGTGAGACCAAACGGCATCAAAAGAAATTCTTAGTGGCCGTCTTGAGTTCAAAAGGCTGTTTTGTGAACATTTGCATCCTTGACCCTAATCTGGTTGTACACTGACTTCAAATCTAGTTTCGAAAAAATACAAGCACCTTTTAATTCATTAAGAAGTTCATCAATAACAGGTATAGGATACTTATCTAGTATAGTTAGGGGTGGCAACTTACACCATAGCTCGATTGACTAAATCAAATCGAATTAAATTTGAGCTTGTTTCAGCTCAGCTCGAATAACTAAAAAAAAATTGGGCTGGGTTTGGGTCAGGGCCAGTTCATTAGCCCGAAATGAAATAAAATTAAATTAAATTTTAAAAAGAAAAAAAAATCTATTTTAAAATTAAAATAATCTTTCATCTTTTTCAGTACTTCTCTTTTATGATATATTAGTTATTTTTTTCCCTTTTCTTTTAAAAAATAAACTGATAATTAATAAATAGTTATAATTTATTTATTTTGTCATATTATTATATTACATTCTTTTATGTTAATGAATTTAGCGTTTAAATCTACCTAACTCTTTAAACAAAAAAATAATATTTATATTTAATTTGAATTAATATTATGAAATTTTTATTTTTAAATTGATTAAGTATTAATTTTTGAATTAAAATTTTAAGCCTTTTATCAACCTATGTTATACTATACTTTTTTTTCACTTGTTCATTGTCTTGATAATTATTATGTAATAGTCAAAGTTTTATTCTTGTGTATATAAAAAAAATTTATATTCTCGTGTGACATTTTAAGTTTCTTTAACTCTTCATTTTTTAATAAGTATTTTTATTTAATCTACTCAACTCTATTTATTTTGTTTTATAGCTAGAAAAAGTTTTATTTGAACTTGAGAGCTCTTTATTTTACATGTGAGTTTTAATGAGGGCATGATGGCCTTTAACCTTTGTATGAGTGAAATTTGATGACATTTATCCCTTACATAATTAATTTTAAAATTGAGTTCTTACTTTAATAATTAATTTTTTCTCTTATATTTTTTTATTATTTTATGTAATGTTGTGTGAGCTTTAATCATTAAACATATTTTTTTGATTAAAAAAAGTCATATTAACTAAAAAAATATGTAATTAACAATTCAAGCTAGTTTAGGCCAATTTGAGACAGATCGTTTGTGTTTGGTTTAGGTTCGGGCTCACCTTTACTAGCTCAAATTAAATTTAAATTGAGCTATGGTTTGACTAATTTGGACTGAGCTAGCTCAAACTAGTCCAGCACGCACGAATTAACACCCTAGGTACAACGACCTTGTTTAGAGCTCGGTAGTCCACATAAAAATGCCACGATTCATCCTTCCTCTTGACTAGTAATACTGGGCTTGAAAACGAGTTGTTACTAACCTGTATGATGCCAACTGGAAGCATCTCCTTGATTAACCGTTCAATCACATCCTTCTGAACATGCGGATACCGATAAGGTCGTACACTGATAGGCGTGTGGCCTTCCTTAAGCACAATAGAGTGCTCATGTCCTCGAGAAGGTGGCAACCCCTTTGGCATATTAAATACGGCCTCATGATCTGCTAAAATTTGGTGAAGAAATTGGGGTGTCAAATCCCTCCCTTCATATTGCAAATCCATCTCATTAAGTTCAATCAAAATGCCTTACCCTTCATGCTTAATAGCCTTCATCATAGCTTTTAATGATATCAACATTTTTCCCAAAGAGGGGTCTTCTCGCAGAGTAATTGTTTCTTGGCCCAAACTAAACTTCATCACCTGAAGTTTCCAAATAGTGTGGATCATTTCCAGTGTCTCAAGCCATTGTATGCCCAAAATGACATCAGAACTGTCCAAACCCAAAGGCAAAAAATCATCCACAATATTAATTCCTTGCAAATGTAAGATTACTCCTTTACATATTCCTTTACTTTAAACAGAGTTTTCCGTACCCATCATCACCCCATAAACATCTGTTTTAGAGATAGGTAATTTCAGTTGTTCCACTAATTCCAAAGAAATAAAATTGTGAGTTGCTCTTTGGTCGATTAGTGTCACCACTTCTTGTTCATCCATCATCCCTTTTAATTTCATGGTCTTCGGGTTGGTTAGGCCCACAATTGAATTGAGTGACACCTCTATCTCTTGTTTAATTTCAACTGTCTCCAATTTTGTGTCTACCAACAAATCATCGATGACTGTTTCTTCTTCCTCCACTCTATGGGTTAGCAATACACTTTGCTCCTTCTTTTTGCATCTATGACTAGGTACCCATTTATCATCACAGCGAAAACACAAGCTCTTTTCACGTTTTTTTTTTTTTTTTTTTTTGTAATTCTGAGTCAATGAGCCATCACACCTCCCCATATGGTCTCATGGTGGTCAATATTCCATCCAGGGCTGGCCGAGTGGCTCGCCACTGTTTCTCACCATTCCCAGTACTTCTCGATGGTAGATAGCTCCAAAATTTCCATCGAAAAATCTGTTTGCCTTATGGATTTGAGCAAGAGTCAGCTTCTCTTTAATTTTTTAGTCCAAATCCATGGCCTGGCCCCAGTTACTTGGGTCTAGAATTCTTACCTCCACCTTTATTTCAAGCTGAAAAGTTTCCCAGCTACATCATCAAAAACACCTTCCAAAGGAGCCGAGAGCTCGATAAACTTCCATCTATATTCTCTCACTCTACCTTCTTGCTCCAACACCAACCATTGTTCGTAAAGTGTCCTAGGCTAGGTCGAACGAAATTGTTTGAGGATTAAAAGTGTCATTTCTTCCCAAAGCACAAAGGTACTTTTCTTGTTTTCCCACTGATACCATAGCAGTGTATCCCCTTCAAAGCAAAGCACAACCACTTCCATTTTCTCCTCATTTGTGAATCAAAGAAAAGAGAAATAGCGTTTTTGCTTTCAACAACCACCCATCTTGGTTGCTACCATCAAATATGGGCATTTCCAGCTTTCTAAACTGAAAATCTGGTCATGACCCTGAGAATGCAGAGGTGCCATCGCTTGTCTGATGCATTCCCACCATTGGACTAAGCACCATCCTTTCTTTAGCCTTTCCTATGGATGATGAAGCATTTTGAGTGGTATTTTCTTGCAGTTTGATGAGTTGATCAAATCGTTTATTCATGTTCTATAATTTTTCTCTCAAACTTCCCATTTTCGGGTTAAGTTTTTCTTGCACAGAATCCATTACTTCTTTAATTGTGTCAATGCGCTGTGCCACATTCTTGGCTGCCATTTTCCCAGTTTCGTTGCTCTGATACTAGATTTGTTATTCTCTGGAACAGTAAGAAAAGAATATAAGAAAAATTAATGTAAGAGAGGTATTATTATTAAGCAACTCAAAATTTCAAGAAGGAAAAATACAACGCCAAGCATTCGAGAGGCTTAAAAACTCTCCTAAAAACAAGCTCACAATAATTTTCTGATGCCTTTTCATGCAGCCCACATGCTGCTTTTAAACTACTTTTTCCACGTCTCTTTTGAAACAGAATCCATAAAAAATTCATAACATAATTATATTTTAGCATTTCCCAAATTACCCTTCCTCCTAGAATAGGTAAAACGAATCTGTGGCCTAACACTTTTCTATTAAGTAGCTGAAGTACTATATCTAGGTTTTCATGTTAAAATCTTTCTTACGTTCTGCCTGGATGATGTTGAAGCCTATTGCCTGATGAGGTTTATTCTTGGTTTTACAACTCCTCCTCCTCCCTTCTTCCTTTTTGATTTATGTGTGCACGTGTGAAGTTTGGTAGTTGTTCTGGACCCAGGTGGAGTGCAGAAATCTTTATTTACATAGATACTATTATAGGAGTTGTCTAATTTGTTTTGCTATTGAACTTGTTTGAAACTTGAAAAGTCTTGGCTGATGTAGATAGGTTATGCAGGGATATATCCTTACCTCTGAGATTGATGGCACTATTCAGATGAAAAGTTATCTTACAGGCAATCCAGAAATATGGCTTGCTCTTAAAGAGGATTTGGATATAGGAAGAGGAGGTCAAAATTATGGTATTGATTTAGCCTGTGGAAATCCCTTTGCAATGTATATCATGTACTTGACCTATTCCATTCTTATGATTCTTTCTGCTTACTAGGCCAACAAATTTGGAAGATATGTCTCTTAATAGGATAATTATGAATTGGAAATCTCAAACTTAAGTAATTATTTTTATCAACATTTAGTTTTGTCATAGGGTCATGTTCTTCGATTGGTTCTTAGATGATTATAACTCTTAACCTAGTAATAGGTTGAAGCCTTTGTCTTTTTGTTCCCACATGCTTTGTGGAATGATATGGTTTTGTAAAATGTGCAGTCTTCATCCTCTCTGTCTTTGAGACAGGATCCATATAGTAAGTTCAGTCAAGTTATAAAGGTTTTCCCTGCATGATAATTTTCGTGATGTCTTGAGCTGTAGGTTATGGATCAGGGACCGTAATTCTAGATGATTTTAATTTCCATGAATCTGTACAGCTTGATAGTTTTGACCTAGATAGAACTATGACCTTGGTAAGTTGACTGAAGTTTAACTATTGGTGGCATAACAGCCTAATATTAAGGGAGAACCTTGTTTCATTTTGCTGTTGGTTTTAATGTTAAAACATCACACCACTGTTTTGACAGATACCCCAGATGGTGAATTTCCTGTCATGAATTACCGCATCACTTGGGAATTTAATCACCACTTTCATATTACTGCATTGATTGAAGAAGCAGGATCACTCAAGGGGAGTAAAACCTAACTCCTATTATGAAAATACTAAGGACTTCTGAGTTCCTTCACCTTTTGAAAAACCTTTTAATCTTATTACGCAGAAGTAATTATTAAAATGCGTGCTGATTTCTCCCCAAGCACTGCTGCAAATACAATTCTTGTACAGTTGCTGTTGAAACAATTACGTAAATAATTGATAGGAACGAAGTTACCAATTTACTGAAATAACACTGCTTGGGTTGAGTCGCGGACTAGGTCGCTCTCTTTAAGACGTTTTGCGGCTCTGCCCAAAATTGTGCAAGCAAACACAGCCTCGTCGTCCCCAGGATAAAACAGCCCAGCAAATTCTGTCTCGGAGTTACACTGCACTGATGAACTCCGGAATGCTACACCCTGCAAAATAACTTTTGTTGCTCGGAAACTAAAAATTATATTAATTTGGTTTTTCTTTTCTGGATATTTTCTGATGCTCAATAGCTAGAGCGAGATAGAGAGAGGGAATTGAGAGAGAGTTGAATGGTTTTGAGTGATTTGAAACTGAGTGGGATGAGTTCTATTTATAGGCCTAAGGGTGTCACGGAAAACGGAGCCCAAAAACGGTCGTGGAGAACGTGCAACGTTCACACGTTCCGTAAGACTCGGTCCGTAATGGAACGGAACGGTCGCAAATGCAACGGTCACGACGTGGTAACGGATGGCAACGGTTCCGTGAGACTCGGTCTCAACGGAACGGAACGGAACGTTACGTTAAAAAAAATATAACGGTCACATCTATGTAACTGGACTGTTGGAAAATTTAATTTTAATAAATAAATTTTTATCAAAAAATAAAATGCCACCTCACCTCACACACACGCACTCGGCACGGCTCGGCAAAACCCGGCCGGCCGGCCGGTCGAATGGCGGCGGCGGCGCGCGTGTGTGGTGGACCCACAATTGCCTAGGTCCTCCCCCCTTCCACAAAATTGGGTGCCCCTTGGGGCCCAATCCCACTAGCATTTTCTTTTCTATATATATGCTTTCAAGGAGGAGTGAAAAAGTAATGTGGGACAAATTTTTAAGAGAGGAAATTTTAGCATTTTTTCTTCTCTTTCTTTTTAATCAAATTCACAATTTCCAACAATCCCCCACTTGAATTTTATATAAAAATAGTTTTTCATCGAGCAACCGATCAATCAAAGATATAAGATTGTGCATAAGCAGAAGGTGTCTTTCGACTTGAACCTTTGCATAGTGTTGATGCTTTAGAATATACTAGAGTAACTCATAGTTATGAACTCTATCTCTAACAACATTACACACACAACCTTTCCAAGGTGTAGTTCGAAAAGCCCGTACTTTACGGCCATGCACGTATATCCGAGTATAGTGAATGCTCTAGTAAATTTTCCCAAAATTTCATAGGAAGCGGCCACACTTCCACATTCACATAGGTGAGTCTATCAAGAGTACTCCTGTAGCTATGTACTCCACTCCACATAGAGTATAGAACTCATTAAGAGTTAACAATTAACTCATCCTTCTGTCGCTTCAGGAATTCATGCTTCTAACAATATAGGATAGGACTCATAATAGCATGATTCATCTTATATCACTTCATGACTTGTTATTACCCATTGAACTTATTTCTTGGGATCTCCAGTCTATAAGTCGGGTTACCATCACAAGTGACTCTTCATTCCAAGGGCATTAGTCCCATTCCTTTCGAGGTTTTAAAAACCTTCTCTCTTGCTAAACCTTTCGTTAAAGGATCAGTCAAATTGTCTTCAGTACGTACATGATCCACTCTTACAGCTCCTGTAGAGAGAAATTCTCTAACAGTACTGTGCTTACGACGTATCTGTCGTCTCTTGCCATTATAATAACGGTTCTGAATCTTTGCAATAGCCGCGGTACTATCGCAGTGGATCAGGACAGTTGGTATCGGTCTTTCCCATAAAGGGATCTCAGCTAACAGACTTCTTAACCAGCCTGCTTCTTCACTAGCAGTAGCTAGTGCTATCATTTCTGACTCCATCGTAGATTGAGCCAAAATTGTCTGTTTCTTAGACTTCTAAGAAACAGCTCCACTAGCAATGCTAAATATATAGCCGCTAGTTGCTTTGGAGTCTTCTGAAAGAGTGTTCCAATCAGCATCGCTGTATCCTTCTAATACAGCGGGAAACTTCTTATAATGTAATCCAAGGTTCATTGTTCTCTTAAGGTACCTCATGACCCTTTCAATTGCATTCCAATGCTCTATACTAGGTCTACTGGTAAACCTATATAGTAATCCCACAACATAAGCTATGTCGGGCCTAGTGCAATCAGTAGCGTAACGTAAACTACCAATGATGCTCGCATACTCAGTTTGTCTAACACTGTCTCCGGTGTTCTTGAACAACTTTACACTAGGATCATAAGGGGTACATGCAGGTTTGCAGTTAGAGTAATTATATTTCTTTAAGATCTTCTCAATATAATAAGATTGATCTAGAGAAAGTCCCTCTTCAGACCTAGTAATCTTTATACCTAGGATTACACTCGCTTCACCTAAGTCTTTCATGTCAAAATTAGCACACAATATGTTTTTCACATTATTTACAACATGAATATTTGACCCAAAAATTAGCAAGTCATCCACATATAAACATATAATAGTGCAAATGTTATTTTCTGTTTTATGATAAATACATTTGTCACTTTCATTCAATTTGAATTCATGTGAGATAACTAGATTATCAAATTTTTCATGCCATTGTTTAGGTGCTTGTTTTAGACCGTAAAGAGATTTATCTAATTTACATACTTTGTTTTCTTGACCTAGGACTACAAAGCCCTCAGGTTGGTCCATATAAATCTCTTCTTCTAATTCACCATTTAAGAAGGCAGTTTTAACATCCATTTGGTGCACCACTAAATCATTGATAGCAGCTAGGGAGAAAAGCACACGAATGGAAGTTATTCTTGTGACAGGTGAATATGTGTCAAAGAAGTCAACATTTTCCCTTTGCCTATACCCTTTGGCTACAAGGCGAGCCTTGTACTTTTCAATAGTACCGTCGGGTTTTAATTTCTTCTTTAGTATCCATTTACATCCTATAGTCTTGCAACCAGGAGGTAGGTCAACTAAATGCCAAGTTCTATTAGACTCAAGAGAGTCCATTTCATCATTTATGGCCTCTTCCCATAAGTTGGCATCTAAAGAAGATAAGGCTTCTTGAATGGTTTGGGGATCTTCCTCTAAGGTATAAGCATAAAAGTCAGACCCATAATCCTTAAAGGTTCGAGCTCGTTTACTTCTCCTAAGTTCAGTTTCTAATTCCTCATTTTGTTCACTAGATGTAGCTATGGGTAAACTACTAGAAGACGAGCCCCCACTATTCTTTAGTTTAAAGGGAAACCTATGTTCATAGAAGTCTGCATCATTTGATTCTATAACTACATGATCTTTTAAGTCATAGAATTTATAAGCTTTACTATTTACTGCATATCCTATGAATACACATTCATATGCTCTACTAGCAAGTTTATTTCTTTTTGGATCAGGGATTCTAACATAGGCTAAACAGCCCCAAGTTCTTAAATAAGTTAAGTTAGGTTTCTTATTTTTCAAAATTTCATAAGGTGAAATTTGACTAGTAGATTTAGGCACTCTATTTAGCACATAACAAACAGTTAGTAAAATTTCTCCTCACCAATGGGAAGCTGCACCAGAGTTTAATAAAATTGCAACAACTGATTCAGTAAAAGTTCTATTTTTTCTTTCAGCTTTGCCATTCATTTCAGGAGAATAAGGTGCAGTTTTTTCATGTATGATTCCATGGGTTTTATAAAAGTCATTGAAAATATTGGAATCATATTCAGTGCCTCTATCACTTCGAAATCTTTTTATTTTTCTGTTAAGTTGATTTTGAATCTCAGTCATAAATGTTTTAAACATGTCAAACGCTTCACTTTTATTTTTCATTAGATATACATAAGTATAATCTGAACAGTCATCTATAAAAGTTATAAAATAGCGTTTTCCATTTCTTGTTAGAGTTCCATCTAGTTCACATATATCAGAATGTATTAAATCTAATGGTTCTGATTCTCTAATTACTGATTTATGTGAAGTTTTGGTTATTTTAACTTGACTGCAAAAATCACATTTTTCAAAATCATTCATTGATAGTTTAGGAATTAGTTCTAAGTTGCTCATGTTCTTTATTATTCGTTTATTAACATGACAGAGTCTAGCATGCCAAATATTAAAAGAACACAACATGTAAGCAAAAAAAGATACTTTATTAATTTCAACATTTAATTTGAACATGCCATCAGTGGCGTACCCTTTCCCAACAAATACATTATTCTTAGTAATTGTATACAAATCAGCCCCTATAGTTTGAGTAAACCCAGCCTTGTTGAGAAGATAGCCTGAGACTAAGTTCTTTCTCATCTCTGGAGTATGCAGGACATCCTTCAAGATGACAGTCTTTCCAGAGGTAAACTTTAATTCCACCTCACCAGTACCAGCAACTTTAGTGGAGTGAGAGTCGCCCAGCAGCACTTTCTTATCCTCAGACACGGAATAGGACTTGAACATGTCACGATCATAGCAAACATGGCGAGAAGCACCAGTGTCCACCCACCACCCCTCAGATCCACCAACAAAGTTGATTTTAGATATCATAGCTATAAGCTGATCTTCGGTAAGGTTCGCCTGCGGGGCAGGATGATTCCTGTTCCGGCAGTTCCTGGCCAAATGGCCAGGCCTGTTACAACTATAACACATGAATGTGTTATTTCCTAAGGGGGGTTGAG
Source organism: Elaeagnus macrophylla (assembly GCA_029378325.1). Lineage (NCBI taxonomy): Eukaryota > Viridiplantae > Streptophyta > Magnoliopsida > Rosales > Elaeagnaceae > Elaeagnus > Elaeagnus macrophylla. Next base: position 9,355,328 of record CM055649.1, on the reverse strand, counting down.
ATCCAGGACTAGGTCCATTCCGTGGAGGATTTCTATTTTTATTCTGGTTGTTACGGTTCTGGTTATTATTACGATTCTGAAATTTCATGTTTCTTCCTTTTGGTTTCAGAATGACAGAGGAGGATTTTTTATTGGCAGTGTTATTTGAGACAACAAGTACTTCATCTTTTTGGTCTTGTTTTCGGGCTTCTTCTTCTATTCTTAGTCGGGTTATTAAACTTTCTAGGGAGAATTCTTTAGTTTTATGTCTAAGAATATTTTTGAAATCTTTCCATGCAGGGGCAATTTATCAATAATAACAGCTACTTGAAATTGTTCATCTAAAGTCATACCTTCAGAAGTTATTTCATGTGCTATCTTTTGCAGTTCATGAGATTGAGCTTCCACAGATTTGTCATCAGTCATCTGGTACTTCAGATACCTGCTGACAGCATACTTCTTGGTTCCAGCTTCCTCAGTATCATACTTCTTTAGAAGTGCATCCCAAGTTTCTTTAGCTGTCTTATCAGAGTTATAGTAATCATACAAATCATCAGCTAAACCATTAAGAATAAAATTTTTGCATAAAAAATCATTTTTCAGCCAGGTGTTTAAATCCTTAGTTGTATCTTCAGTAAGAGGATTTGGCAGTGTTGGTTTTTCAGTAGTAAGAACAGAGGCTACTTTTTTCATGGTTAAGAAAAATAGCATTTTTTGTCTCCATCTTTTAAAATGTAGCCCCTCAAAACGAAAAGGTTTGTTAAGGTCAGCAGCTAAAAATTCAGTAGACATGGCAGATGAAATCGTCTTAAAATGGTTGAAACAATTACGTAAATAATTGATAGGAACGAAGTTACCAATTTACTGAAATAACACTGCTTGGGTTGAGTCGCAGACTAGGTCGCTCTCTTTAAGACGTTTCGCAGCTCTGCCCAAAATTGTGCAAGCAAACACAACCTCGTCGTCCCCAGGATAAAACAGCCCAGCAAATTCTGTCTCGGAGTTACACTGCACTGATGAACTCCGGAATGCTACACCCTGCAAAATAACTTTTGTTGCTCGGAAACTAAAAATTATATTAATTTGGTTTTTCTTTTCTGGATATTTTCTGATGCTCAATAGCTAGAGCGAGATAGAGAGAGGGAATTGAGAGAGAGTTGAATGGTTTTGAGTGATTTGAAACTGAGTGGGATGAGTTCTATTTATAGGCCTAAGGGTGTCACGGAAAACGGAGCCCAAAAACGGTCGTGGAGAACGTGCAACGTTCACACGTTCCGTAAGACTCGGTCCGTAATGGAACGGAACGGTCGCAAATGCAACGGTCACGACGTGGTAACGGATGGCAACGGTTCCGTGAGACTCGGTCTCAACGGAACGGAACGGAACGTTACGTTAAAAAAAATATAACGGTCACATCTATGTAACTGGACTGTTGGAAAATTTAATTTTAATAAATAAATTTTTATCAAAAAATAAAATGCCACCTCACCTCACACACACGCACTCGGCACGGCTCGGCAAAACCCGGCCGGCCGGCCGGTCGAATGGCGGCGGCGGCGCGCGTGTGTGGTGGACCCACAATTGCCTAGGTCCTCCCCCCTTCCACAAAATTGGGTGCCCCTTGGGGCCCAATCCCACTAGCATTTTCTTTTCTATATATATGCTTTCAAGGAGGAGTGAAAAAGTAATGTGGGACAAATTTTTAAGAGAGGAAATTTTAGCATTTTTTCTTCTCTTTCTTTTTAATCAAATTCACAATTTCCAACAGTTGCCACTGCCAACATATACAACAAGGTGATTTTTATTCTATTTTTGTTTTGGGTCACTTATTGAAAATGGTGGATGATTTGCTTGTGAAATTTCACATTACCAAAGACTTGTTTTATCCATTTGTACTTTCATGAATTGCCAAATGGGTAAAAGTTCTAAATGATACTAAAATTTATTATAAAGATACATTTTAGTACCACAATTATACAAGGGTACACAGCTAGTATCTTATTAGTCTTTTTTTTTTGGTTAAGATTGACCAAGTTTGACCAACTTGAGCCATTATTAAAGAGTATTTGTGTTATTTTTATTTTTAGCACCTATCCTATTAATTTTCCCACTAAAAATAGTTATATATATGTTACTTCTTCCACCACTTACCATCCCTCATATTTTCTTATTATTTTCTTCTTTCATGCCATTCACATTTTTTTTTTGTTAAAGTGATTTTTTCTTCACCATTAGAAGAATCCCAAAACATCAACATATAAGCTATTAATCAATAGCGAATCCATCTAATATTTGTAGTAAAATTCCAAATAAAACAGAGCCTCCAATTAAAATGATAAAAAAAAATAGAAAACAAACCTAGAACAAAATAATAAAAAATAAAAAATGTTTCATGCTCACATCCGCAATATCATTTTCTAGGTCCAAGATATAGACTAAAGTGCAAGTTTTCTTCAAAAATAAAAGTACTTGTTTTTCATTTTGCTTCAAAAGTGAGCAAAATTGAGCAATTTTAATGAAAAAATGAAGCAAAAATTTGTATTGATTTTAATGAGGAAGTAAAATTTTAGCAACAAAAAAATAAATGGCATGAGAGTAGAAAATGAAAATAAAATATGAGGGAGGAAAGTGGTGAAAGAAATAACACATATATAACTATTTTTGGCATAAAATTATCTAAAATAATAATCTTTAAAACTTATAACAACAAAAATAACACCCTTATTTTGAATTAGGAAAATATTAGTTAGCATTGGGTTAATACTAGAGGTGTTAGTTCAATATTGTCATAAGTTTTAAGGGTGTCATATTTGTTATTTTTCCAAAAATTAGTAAGGTATGAGCTAAAAATTGATAGGGTATGAGCTAAAAATAAAAATGACAAAAATGCCTCTTTCATAATTAATCAAACTTGGTCAACTTTTTTATTATTTTGAACTAAATTATACATATTTAAAAGCTACAAAATTTTTGATGTATCTTATAAAAATTGTAGTATTTATGTGTACATTTTAAGAAAACTAAGTTACCACTCTGTACCAACCCCAATTGCTTATGGGAACTTCATCAAGCCGTGCATCTCAGTGACTTGCCATCTAAAGATCATTTGACCTATGTAGCAAAAAGAAAAGAAAAAATCAATGCACATATATGAACCAATTTATGGGTTCACGGAATAAAAATATCTGGATGATGTGCAAGTTGTAACCATTATATCAGGACCATATCTCGCGAGTGTCACCTAAAGGCTCACTTTGTAACTAGTCTCTTCTCGTGTAAAAAAATAAATTTCTAATTTCTAATTTCTAATTTCTAATTTCTATTTCATTTGTTAAAAGAAAACATAACTTTGTTTGGTAATGAGTTCAGTTTTTAGTTTTGTAATATGAAAATAGAACATAGAAAACTCGTTTGGTAAAACTGTTTTTTGTATTATATTTTCATTTTCTATTTAATGCTTATTTTTGTTTTTTATATTATCATTTTTAATATATTACTTTTAATCATATTTTATGGAGAACTATGATAGAAATGAGATTGAGTTCATCTTTATAAAAAGGGTTAAATGTTGAAGCATTAACTATTGCTTACTGTAAGCTTTAAGCTTACTTCTTATACTACTCTTCTTAAAGCTGATGCTTATGAAGTTAGGTACCTAAGTTAGGGAAGTTAAAGCATTAGCTTTTATTAACCATACATATGCTTCTTAATTTGCTAACTTGCTAAAATACTTAGGTTTAATAACCATTTTTCAGAGCAATTTAGTCCACTAGCTTTTGAAAGAGTAACACAACAAGGGCAATTGTTCAATTTTAATGTTTTCTTCACATTTCTATACTTTTTAAAAAATATTTTAAAGAAATGCTTCAAAAAAATTTCATGTTACAACTATATTTGCAAATGCAATTTAAAAAAACTAAAAAATAAAAACTAGTTATTGGATTCAAGTGTACTGATTTGTTGGACCTAATGGTGTTTGTCACATTGTATTAAATACCTTGATTATATAATTTATATACAGTCATGTGTTTAGCTGTAAAATCAAATCGCATCGAATAGTATAAAAATAGTATGATTATGTAGAAATTTTGTACGATCAAGAAATGTGGGTCTAAATCGCACTAGACAACCAACTTAGTCTGTTTGAATTTTCAATTATAAAATTATATATCTTAACCTTTTCTTTTATCTCAAATTAAAAATAATATTTTCTGAAATGTAGTCCAAAATATGATTCGTAGAGAATATTCACTAATCGCATTTGAGTTACACGACCAAGAAGTGCATTTTTTATTTTATTTTTCAACTGACAAAGAAAATTTTATGATAAATAATTTTTATTTTTTTATAAATAATTTCTTTTATGAAACAGAAAAAAATGATTAAGATCACTACTGTTGAAGTTATAAGGTGATCATTTTTATCTTATTCTAGTTATTGCAGTTGACTTACTAAATAAGTTGATAATTTAAATGCTCAAAAAAGTTTGTTTCTGTATAATAGATAGATGTTAAAAGTTATTGTGATAATTTGATATATGTTATAAAATTAAAGAAAATAAGAGAAGTAAATAAAATAATTAAGAAAAGTAGAGAGAAAATAAATTGAAAAAATAATTTTTATTAATTTTTGTTTTTTAATATATTGTTAAAAAATTTATTTATAGGGTTTACAAGATTCAATATAAATTTTAAATTTAAGATATGATAGAAATTATATCTTTAATTATTTTTAAGTAAATATAAATTTATAATACAATAGAAATAAATTTTTATTTAAAATAAATCTAATTATAAGATAGATATATTATATTTAAGATTTGACATCTAAATTTTAATACTTTCCTTAGATGTCCAATGCATTGAGAATATGTTTCTTAAAAACGTTGCTAGAAAAATCCAATAGGATAAGAAAACTAGCAAATAAAAAAATAGTACATTATTTTTATACAATATGCTTAAGTTGCCTCATTAAAACTTTTGTAAGAAAATTTTATGGGACAAAACCATAGAAAGAAAAAAAAAAGTATAATGCGTATATAGATGTGCTCTCCTTGATAATGAAATTGTTAAACATAAGATATTCTCTTCATTGCCACATTTTAACATCACTATAATATCACTATTGCAAAATTAATTAGAAATCTTATACTTATAAAACATGCTGTAGTAATGATTATAATTTATTTATTTAATTTATAATAAAACTCATAATTTTATTTTTCTGTAAGATTCAACATTTGTATATGCTATAATAATATTTATCAATGTCAATAAACACACTGAATATCAATTATCTTATAGATAGTGACAACTTGTTGAAAAATGAAGAACAATGTAAAATAAATATTATATCATGCAATCAAATAATAACTGGATATATAATATGCATATTTTTTATCCATAAAAGTAAATCAATACAAATTTATCTCTAAGATAATTATTTATTTTTGTCATATTTTTATGAGCACATAAAACACATTAACATACTTTGTATTCATAACAAAGTCATGTAACATGTAAAAATATTGAATTTTAATGTTAATGTGAATGCATTAGATATCTATTAAAATTTATACAGTAATTCATTGTTTTAATAGTATATGCCTATTAATTATCATAACAATAAATGAGATTTGAATTTAGTGCTTTTATAAGCAGTAAGTACTATTGATTTATTCATATCAATAACTATATATAAACCAATATTTTGTGACTACAAGTCACATTTTAAATTCATTTTATATGTACTAGAGTAAAATTTTGTATCTCACAACCTCATTAATTTTTGAAATAAATTCATGTATTCATACATGTTTTATATTTTTAGGTATTTGAACAACTAGTTCTTATAAATATATATATAACAAACATATCATGTATTCATATTATATTTATTTCACTTTGCACATAAGTGAATGAATATGTATCAGAAATAATATTTTGTATTAATTAATTTTTTTTGTCGATATTTAATAACTTTTAACATTATTAAGTATTATTATCATCTCTTTCTTATTAAAAAGAGACATGAAAGTAATATATTGTACAATATTGATATTTTCTTTCTCCTGTAGTTGAAATGATATCATTTTATTTATCATGTACCTTAAACTCTTTAAGAGTCAAAAAGAAAAAAATTTTGATATCATTTTTTGAAGTATTAATTGCCTTTATTTCATCAATAATTATATTATTTTTGTATCAATATAATTAGCAAACTTTAGACAAATTACGAATATTTTCTAGCATTTCATTTTATTGTCTTATAAAAACTTCAATAATTGCTCGAGTATTTTGCAGCTACATTTTTTATTATCTAAATGCATCAATAATATATAATACTTTATCATCGAGTAATTTTTTGAACATCAGATTTCATAAAATAGATACATTTTAAGTAATTTCACGCCATTATATTTGTTTTGTCCCTAATAGCCAAAATTATTTTTATTATTAAAATTATTTTGTAAGTATGCTTACCCTTCAATTGGTGAAATATATTCAATATAAATAAAACTTAAAACACATGTCTTAGTTGGCTCATATCAATATATTTAGTCTGTTCAATAAAAATAATGCAACTTTATTTTGCCACCATTATAAGTTAATATAAGTTGCAATTAAGAAATTTTAATAACAAATTTGTGGGTTATTAAACCCAAAATATATCATGTTATCGTAATAAAGCTGACAATATTATTTTCATAATAAATGATTTTTTTAGAGGCGTGAGATTCACTATCAACTTTTGTCAAATATAATAAATCCATTAGTCCATAGCTATTTAACTTTCTATTGTATACAAAACCAATTTTGATTATTTATGACTCATTTTGGTCATAATAATTATTTAATATTTTATCCATTAAAATTTATTTATATTTTCGATATAAATTTAAAGAAACTTTCTAAATATTAACTTATGATAATGTATTTGTGGCATTATATTTTATACCAACATATGCCCTATTAGCGCAATTTTAAATAAGATTGATATTTTAGAAAATTTTTTAAGTTTAAGCTTCTATTTAAGACTTATAATCTCGAATATATCACAAAATATATTCAAAATTTTAAATTCCTCTTCAATTTTGAAGAATTTATCAAACTTTAATTTTTCAAAACCTTTTATTAAGTTATACATGAAATTGTGTTAACTCCAATAATAATGAATATTATTGCATTATTTTTTAGATACAAAAGTATTCATCATTTCAATTAATAGGCAATAGTTACAAGCCAATTTTATATTTCTTCATCTGTAAGTTTATAGATGATCATTATCTATTGAGATAAAAAAGGAAATATATACTAGATAATGTTGATAAGGCATTGAATTTTAATTAACATTTTCTTATTTTGTTTTTGTAGAATCTCATGATTCATTACAAAATTAGAGTTCAAATGACAAAACAACAACTCCAAATTAATTTTATTTTTCTATATGAGCTTTCAATTTTAATAATATGATAAAGATCAGAATTATCATATTGGTAATATGAACACAATAGTTCAAGTTATACACATAATTATCATATAACATTCATTTTAGTAATGACATAAAATCTACAAGTAACATATTTTCCTATATATATATATATATATATATATATGTAAAATATTTAAAATCTTATGTCATAAATATTTTTTATACTTAAATAAAGTCTACCAAAAGTAACATCTTTTTTTATAAGATTTTTGACTCTTTTTTTTTTGAACTATTTTCCTCAACTTCGTTCTTCAGACATAAATCTAAAAATTTATGTTTTTATTGATAAATACTTTGGTGGCTAAGGGGAGAAAATTCTCTACAGTTTTGAATACTTTCTTTTGAACTATCTTCTTCAAGCTTTTTTTTTCTTCGACCATAAATCTAAACATTGATATTTTTATTGATAAATACTCTGGTAGTTAAGGAGAGGAAATTCTTTTCGGTATGAGAAATATGAGTTTGAGAAATTAGGTTATAGAGAAAAAGATGAAGAGGTTATTCTCTCATAATTTTGTTAGTATACAAAGTTTATTATTTTAATATAGACATTATATTTCTCTTATTATTTTTTCTCTTATAAGAAAGTGAAAACGTACAATTTTATTACAAAAATAAAATAAAAAAATTTAATTTATAATTGATAATGACGTCATAAAATTTAATATTATAGGCATAGTTTTTTTTAAAAAAAATTATTTATAGAAATATAACAGCTTATTTAATAATGAACTTTTAAATATTTAATTAAGTTGAATTTTATATTTTTTTTAATTATTAGTTCTATTAAAATATATTTGTTTATTTATCTATTATTTAACTTTATTACATTCTCAATGTGAAATAATTATATTGTTGATATTTTTAAATATTTTTTATGCATTATATTTTATATTTTATTGTAAAATATAAATAATATAATTTTTTCTTATTAAAATGTAAAATTGAATGCGAAAGTTTGAATTTTATGTGTTAATATTAATAGATTGTACGGAGATGTGAATATTTTTAAATAGTAAAAAAAAATTGAAATATGCATAAAAAAATGAATAATAAAAGTATATGAATTTATATAAAAGTTATTTTAAATTTACGAAAGTTTTAAAATTTTTTTAAAAAGTCTTAAAAAGTTTATATAAATTTATAAAAAAATTTAGAATTTATAAAAATTTAGATAGAATATTCGGTAAGGTTCGTTGCAACATAAATTCTATTTAACCTATATGGTGTATCAAAACCAAGGCTTATAGGGGATTTTGTCTAAAATAGCCATTTTTATTAAAAAAGTTTAAAAAAGGGCAGATTTGTATAAAAGTTTGGAAATGGGCAACTTACCCTTACATAAGAAATAAAAAGCATGGAATACCTTACAAAAGAAATTAAAAATTTGTAAAAGTCCATAAAACCAAAATGTCAGAAATTATAGAAAATCAAGAAGTAATTGATGTAGAAACACAGGACATTTCAGGATGCTTTTTACAAGAAATGATATTCAGTAAAAAGAAATTTGAAGAAATTCAAAAATCAAAATTAAATCTTAAAGAAAAAGATGGATTTAAAGAAGAATCATTCTCTAAAATAAGGAAATTATTTCCAAGAAAAGACATAGTATATTATGGCATAAGCAATAAAGAAATGAGTATAACTATAACAGATGCAAAAGGAAGGTTTAATATACCATTAATTAATAAAGAAACTATTATAGAAAAATTATCAAAAATTCCTGAAAAAGATAGGGAAAAAATTGGATACATCCATTTAGGAGGAATACAAATTTTAATAAAAACACATTTTAGAGAAGGAATAGATACACCAATAAAATTAGCATTATTAGACAACAGAATAACAAACAGAAAAGATGTTTTGCTAGGAATGATTAATAGAAACCTAGGATATCATAAATTAAAATTTACAGCATACCCTAGGTTTGCTGTTAGTATTCATGACAAAAATCTAAACCAAGTATTAAGCCTAGCTTATGATTTTGAACGAGAAAATTTAATGAAAGATGGAAACCATTCATTTTCAATCCATTACCTGGTAGGATATTCATTAACAAACAGCCACAATAGTTCAATATATGGACAAAATGAATTCATAGAAATAGATAAAACTTTTAAAGATATAGGACAAGTAATAAAAAATCCAGAAAAATTATCAGAATATGAAGTACCTGATGAATGGAACTTAGACATTAAGGAAAAACCTCTGATAACATCAAAAAGAAATAATATACAAAGAATAACATTTGTAGATACTCAAGCAGAAGTTAGTAGAAGAAGTAGAGAAATAGAAGAACTAAAAGAAGAAATAGAAGAACTAAAAGATTTAGTCTACACAATGAAGTAATAATGATAAAAGAAAAACTATTAGAAATACGGTTAGAAGGAAATAATAGTCTAACAAGTATAAATAAAAACCAAATATCCATAATGGAAGCTTTAATTATTATAGCAGAAAAAATAGATACTACGGATAAAAATATACAAGAATCAAAAGGAATACAGTTAGAAATACATAAACAAATTATAGAATTAAAAAAGGATATTAATAACATACTAAGAGGAAATGGATTAAAAACTGATCCATTAAAAGGATTAAAAGAAGAACCTCCAAGAAGATCTGATGCTTTAATACCTATAAATGAAAAAAGAAAAGCAGAAGAATCTAAACAAATAATAACAATCTAATGGATTTAATAAGATACAGAAAAAACTTAGAAGAACAATTCATGAATCCTGAAAATAAGGATATAGAAAAATTAATCAGTCTATTAACATTAACAGATAAAGAATTAGAAAAATATTATGAAGAAAAATCTTACATAAATCAAGAAGAAGATGATATGACAGTAATAAGCGAAAATGAATCTGAAAAAGATACAACCCAAAGAATCAATATGGAACCAGTATTAATACCAAGAACAAACCCAGAAAGAGGAGAAACATCTGATCCACATAGAGAAAATAGATATAGGCCAGAAGAACCCAACCCAGCATATAGGAGAAGACAACCACCTAAAATGGAAGAAGGATTACATTGGGGTACTAGAGGAAATATTCCACCAGAATTCAAACCACATGAAAACTATAAAATAGATATTTTAGACTTAGACTGTATAAGAGACAGAAAAAAAAGCCTTAGATGAATGGGCAAGTGGAATGAGTGTAATAATACAAACATCATCAACCACAAATACAAACCCTTCGGTATGTAAAGTATTAGTAGCTCACAAAATGACAGGAAATATAAAAGTTTGGTTTTCAAACCTAACTAATCAACAACATTTAAGAATGCAAGGAAATGCTACAACAGGAAGAGATTATTTAGACACAGTAATAAACGAAATATATAAGGAGTTTATAGGAGAAGATAAAGGAAGAAATGTTATAGAATCTAGTGAAAATGAAATAGAAGAAGCTAAGTGGCATTTAACAAACATGGAAATATGTGACATGTGTTACATAGATTCTTTCATATGTGAATATGAAATGTATTACCATAAATTACCACCATCCATACAAGAAATCTATAAGGAAATGTTTTACCAAAAATTACCTGGAACATTACATAAAACTATGACAGAAGAATGGAATAATAGGAATAGACAAACTATACCTGATACTTTAGGAGGAAGAATAAGAGGACTTAAGAATTAGATAATAATAAAATGTCAAGAAAGAAAAGAGTTCAAACAAATAAGAGGAAATGATAGAATCTGTTGCGATTCAAGAGATTTTAAGACACTAGGAAAATATGGCTGTAACATAAGACCATATAATAAATATAAAAAACATAAGAAATTCAGAAGATTTAAGAAATATAAATTTAGAAAACAAAACTTCCAAAAATATAAAAGAAGGTACAAAAGAGAACCTTATAGAAAGAGATATTTTAGAAGAAAAAGATATTATACACCTGAAAAGAAAAATTATTGTCCATCAGGAAAAAAGAGATGTAGATGTTGGATATGTAATGAGGAAGGACATTATGCTAATAAATGCCCAAATAGGCTCCAACATAAAAAAGAATTTAAAAAAGAATTTTCACAAAAAGCAAAAATATTAGAAGAAGCCTTTAGGATGGAACTAGAACCAATAGAGGAATCTGATATAGATGATACATGTAGTATTTATCTATTAGAAGAAACCGAAGAAGAAATAACAGCCTAAAAAACGTCTGACTATAATTCTGATTCTGATTCTGAATATGATTCAGAATGATGGATGAAATATTAAGCATAACAAATCCAAATAGTACATATATAAAAATAGGATTAAAATTTAAAGAATATAAAAATTACCATTTACATGCATATATTGACACAGGCGCAAGTATGTGTGTAGCTAGTAAATATGTATTTTCAGAAGAATTTTGGAAACAATCACCAAAAGAATTAGTAGTAAGAATAGCGAACAATACTACAATAAACTTAAATAAAGTATTAAAAGATACAGATGTATCAATAGGAGGAGAAATCTTTCATATACCCACAATTTACCAACAGGAAACAAGAGTTGATATTTTATTAGGAAATAACTTTCTAAACCTATATCAACCATTTACACAATACTTAGATAAAATAAGTATAACAACCTTAGATGGAGAAACAATTTATGTATCAAAAATAAGAAAAGCATTAACTGTTTCATCACCAACTTTTATGTCACAACATAAAAAGCGAAAAAGTGGTGAGGATATAGAAAAACATAAACCATACCTAGAAAACATTTCTTTAGACATAGAGGTTAACCAAAACCCCTTTCTAAACGAAATACAAGAAGATAAAGCCTTAACAGGAATAAGAAAATTATTAAAAACAGTGTGTTCAGAAAACCCTTTAGATCCAAACATAAATCGATCTAATGAAATAGCAAGAATAGAATTAAAAGATCCCTTAAAGGTTATAAGAGTAAAACCAATGATTTATACCCCAGAAGACAGAGAAGAATTTGAAAAACAAATTCAAGAACTTTTGGAGTTAAAAGTAATTATTTCCAGTAATTTACCACATTCCAGTCCAGCATTTTTAGTAGAAAAAGAAGCTGAGAAAAGAAGAGGAAAAAAGAGAATGGTAATAAATTTTAAAGCTTTGAATAAAGAAACAATTGATGATGGTTATTTCATACCAAAGAAAGAAGAATTATTATCATTAATTAAAGGAAAGAAATACTTTTCAAGTTTTGATTGCAAAAGTGGATTTTGGCAAATAAGACTTGATAATGAATCACAGAAATTAACGGCATTTAGCTGCCCTCAAGGACAATTCCAATGGACAGTTGTTCCATTTGGACTTAAACAAGTACCAGGTATTTTCCAAAGACACATGGATAATATCTTTAAAAAGTATCATAACTTTTGTTGTATTTATATAGATGATATTTTAATATTCAGTAATGAATTACCAAAACACTACTTAGACATTATTAATGTCTTACAAGAATGTAGAAAATCAGGAATAGTGTTATCAGAAAAGAAAGCAGTAATTGCTCAACAGAAAATAAAATATTTAGGGTTAGAAATAGAAGATGGAAAACACCATTTACAACCCCATATATTAAACAACATACAAAATTTTCCTAGTATAATCAAAGACAAAAATCAACTACAAAGATTTTTAGGATGTTTGACATATGCGGAAGCATATATAAAGAAACTAGCAGAAATGAGAAAACCATTACAGGCAAAACTTAAGAAGGACTATGTCTGGCAATGGACTGAAGAAAACACTAAATACATGGATAAAGTAAAAGCACAAGTAAAAAATCTACCAACCCTATATCATCCAGGACCAGATGATAAAGTGATAATAGAAACAGATGCTTCACATGAATATTGGGGAGCAGTATTAAAAGCAAAAGTTGATGACAAAGATGAATATCTTTGCAGATTTACTTCAGGAGCTTTTCAAGGCCCTGAACTAAATTACCATAGTAATGAAAAGGAATATTTGGCTGTTAAAAAGGCTATTAAGAAATTTGCAATATATGTAATAAGTTCAAAATTTATTATTAGAACGATAATAAAAATTTTGGACATTTTTTAAGGACTAATATTGCAGGTGATTACAAGCAAGGAAGACTAATAAGATGGCAACAATGGTTTAACTACTACAAATTTGATATAGAACATTTACCAGGAAAGAAAAATTGTTTAGCCGATGCTTTAACTAGAGAATTAGCACCTCTAACTATGTTTTTCATGGCAGGAATGGATTCTCTTGACATCGAGATTCAGATCAAGGAAAAGGAAATTTCAATTCATGAAACACAGATCAAATGTCTCCAGGAACAATTGGAAGTATTAAAACTTAAACAAAAATTAAGAAACAGGGAAACCATAACCAATCCAGAACTCCACATGGAAAAATCTGAAGAAGAGGAAGCAGGAACTTCAATAGGAACAAAGATGCAGATTGAGGAAACTGCCAGTAATAACCCTGAACCAATAAAAAATTCAGAAAAGAAAAAACAAAAAATGAATTGGGCTGATGAAGCCGAAAAGGAAGACTCAAAAAAGATTTATGTAGTCTATAATGGACCAAATCCAGGAATATACACCAGTTGGCCAGAAGCAAGTAAAGCAGTAAATGAGATTAGTGGAGTTATCCATAGATCCTTTACCAATAGGATTGAAGCAGAAGGGAGCTATAAAAACTTTAGAGTTCCTAAACTCTTAACCTCATCAGAAATAACAAAAAACTATTCTCAGATAGTACAGCAACCAGCAATAGGAACTAGTAGAATGAGGAACCTTGGAACTATCCACAGACCAATAATTTTCAGAGAAACAATCAATAATTCTTTCGAAAAAGAAAAAGAAAGACAAAGAAATTTGACAAAACAGGAATGGTTAGGATTATACAACCTAGCTAGAAAAACAACCGAAGAACACCTTGAAAATATGAAGTTTTATACAACAGAAAAGGATTTTCCTTCAGGTAGCAAATTTAATATTTTAGAAGGAGCTGATCCATCATTCGTTTACAAAGCATTCCATGCAGGACTAATAGAAAACATATATCCAGGAAATGAGTTAAAAGAATTAATATACTTTCCTGATAATTTTAAGAAAGCCATTAGAAATTTTAAAAGAAAAACCAGGGCTACAGAAAAGCCTATTTATTTAAGGTGTTTCAGTTCTTTAATGGATTGGAACCAAGAAATACCAGTAAGTCCTTATCACTTCATCAAACTTGGTGTTTCAAGCAGTAAAAGAGAAGTAACTCGCCCAAAGGGCTTACCAGAAAAGGAATTCAATATTGATGAATTAAACCTCGAAAGAGGACAAATGTTAAGTCAAATTTACTATGAAATAAGAAGAATCAACAATTCTTCAGAAGTAAAAGTAAATTACTGTACAAGTAAAACCATTATTACTTCTCAAAGTAATTCGGTTATCAATAATGAGGACAGTGAAAAAGTAATTTCCTATGAAGCGAACTTCAATTGTGGTAACATTGAAGTAAGTGAGGAAACAAAGAAAGTATTTTGTTACTACTCTACACAGCAATCAACAGATCATGAGTGCAATTATTGCATCAAAGGAAAGGTCCACCTATCAAGCTCATCCAGCAGCAGTTCTATGTCGGCAGAGCCAACCATGTAGGACCCTCCTCAACAGCTGAAGGCAATAATGTAAGACAGCAATAATGTAAGGCGTCTTAACGCCAAATAGAAAAAGGTAGGAATAGTGTATTCCCTCCATTGTAAATAGGGAACCCTTATTCTATAAAAGGAAACTCTTTAGCTCTGGGAAGGACACAACACAGCCACCTATCATCTATCTTTTAAGCTTTAAAGCTATAACCAGGAAGAACTAAGAACCTCTTCAAGGTTACTAGTTCTCTAGCTTGTAATACTACCTGTTAAATAAATAAAAAGTTCATTTCAATTCCAAACTATCTTTCTCATTTTCATTAAAATTAAGTACAGATCTCAGAGGATTAGCAAGGTCAGGAGGACTAGAGCTTAGATCCAGGAGTGAGGCTTAGTTTTTGAAAATAGTAAAGAAGCGGAAGAACGCGGTGGGCCCATATTTACAAACAGGTTAGTCTGCAGGTAGAGACTAGTATTCCTTGAAGCTCCTCTAATATTATTAATACCTTGTTTATACTGCATATGATCATGAATAATGAACGGATAAACATGAAAAGGAAATCTGAAACTATACTCTACAGAAGTAAAAATAGGAAATATTCTGAAAATTAAGAAAAATTAAAAGATGTAATATATCTTAAACAATCTTTGATTTGTTTTAAAACATCTATAAAAGAAAACTTTGAAAAAAGTATAGGAAGAACTAAAGTAATGGAAAACATACAAGGATTAATTGACCATTTTACTAAACAGGAACAAAGGAATAATTTAGTAAAAAGAGAGGATAAAGAACACTTAGATTTAGAAGCAAGTCTCGAATTAGTACAAATAGACACAAAAGAAAATAAGGAAATTATAGAACTAAGTCGTTAGATAGAACAAGAATTAGGAGAAAATAACTCTGAGATTCAACAAGAAAACTATGATTAATATAGAATATTTTGAAGGAAAATACATGGAATTAATAGAGGAATATTTTGACAATGAAAGTTATGAAACATGTTTAGAAAATTTTCTAAGGTTTGATAACTTATTAAATTATTATACAGATTATGTCTCTAGCATATTATTTTTAATAAATCATCCTGTAGGAAAAATATTAAGAAATTATTTTACACAGACATTTGTACAAGTAAATAAAGCAGAATTCGATAATTTAATCTTTGGATTCTATTTATTTAAGAAACAGATAGGAAGATAAGTAACTGAAACTTAAACTTTTAATTCAGCCCCAAGTTGATATCAGAGCCAAGAAATCAAAGAAATTAAGAAGAAAATTTTAAACAAAATGTATAAAATAAGATATACTCAACCAAATTCAAATAGAAAAATGAATTATTTAAAATATTACAAAAAAGAAACAATAGAATTAATACTACAAATTAAAGAAATAACTAAAGAATTACCAGAGGAAATAAAACAATTAATAATTTATAAAGTACTCTATAATTACAATAAAGATTTAACATGGTTATACTATAAATAAAAATGCTCACAGAAATACAAATTAATAATTTAAAGGAATTAATAAATTTAATCAGAAATACAGAAAATAATAAAGAATTTAATAAAGATTTTATAGGAATGTTTTTAGCATGTATGAAAATAAAAATGAATAAAATAATATTATCAAAAGAGCAAACGAAAAGTTTAATGGAAAAATTAAAACTCTTAGAAGAAATAAAATCAAAAGAAATTTTTATAAAAGAGTATAAGGATTTTATGAACCTTATTTTAGGGATTTTGTCTAAAATAGGCAAAATTCTTAAGATAGTTTAAAAAAGTGCAGACTTGTGTTATTTTTTAAAAATGGGTTTTTTTTAACCGTTCACCCAAAACCTCATTTACTAGCCGGTAACTTATTTGTAAACCGTTTGAAAGAATTCGAACAGTTCCAAACGTTTGCACGACTCTGAGCATTACTCTCCCTCTCCCTCTCCCTCTCCACTCTCTATTATTGAATCCCCACAAATTTTGTTAAGGAAGAAGACGAACAATGAGGATGCACAAAACACTCAACCATTACTATCTCATTGTGAAGCTCTGCATTATCTCATTGTTGAGGAAGAAGATGAATAGTGTGGTATATCAAACAGGTATATCTGGTATATCTCAGGATATATCTGGTATATCTTAGGATATATCTGATATATCTGGTATATCTCAAGGTATATCTGGTATATCTCATGGTATATCTGGTATATCTCAGGGTATATCTGGGGGTATATCTGGTATATCTCATGATATATCTGGTATATCTCAGGGTATATCTGGTATATCTCATGGTATATCTGGTATATCTCAGGATATATCTGGTATATCTGGTATATCTGATATATCTCATGGTATATCTGGTATATCTCAGGGTATATCTGGTATATCTGGTATATCTCAGGATATATCTGGTATATCTCAAGGTATATCTGGTATATCTCAGGGTATATCTGGTATATCTCAGGGTCTATTTGGTATATCTGGTATATCTCAGGGTATATCTGGTATATCTCAAGGTATATCTGGTATATCTCAGGGTATATCTGGTATATCTCAAGGTATATCTGGTATATCTCATGGTATATTTGGTATATCTCAGGGTATATCTGGTATATCTCAGGGTATATCTGGTATATCTCAAGGTATATCTGGTATATCTCAGGGTATATCTGGTATATCTGATATATCTCAGGGTATATCTGGTATATCTCAGGGTATATCTGGTATATCTCAAGGTATATCTCAGGGTATATCTAATATATCTCATAGTATATCTGGTATATCTCAGGGTATATCTGGTTCATTACACACAACCAAAAATACACTTCGATTAATGATTATTGATTTGGGGTAACAGTTTAATACGGTTTTTCAATCAAAAATCTCTTTAAATAACACCCATATCAGTTCCTCGCGAAAGTATCAACCAAATAGTTGGCAATTTTTCGAAAATATATCACTTCCAATCGCATTTTTCGGTATTACTAATCTCATTTTTGAAATTTTTTCAGGATAAGACGCAACAATGGAGAGAAAATCACTGAAAAAAAAAAAAGAGAGGGTGCGTAGTTGGAGGGAGAAGAAGAAAGAAAATTACTTTGGTGGGAAACTAAATGACTCAATCAAACCGACTATTGGGAGAGTAAATAGAATTTTGCCCATTTCTAAACTTTTACACAAGGTTGTCCTTTTTTAAACTATCTTAAGGATTTTGCCTATTTTTGACAAAAACCTCTTATTTTAGAAAAATTAATAGAAAAAGAAAACTTAAACAACACCTTTTCTAAAAGAAATTCTGTAAGAGTCCAAAAATGAAGTTTTGCACTCCAAATTGACCATTATAGCAAATACCCGGCTTATAGGTTGTAATCTAATCGCGTAAAAGAGTACAGCTGTTTCTTCGAAAGAGGGAGAGTGTTACTGTACTGTTGAGTTACGAAGCAGAGACTGGCGTTCCGCGGCTGAACGAACATGAGTCAACGCGCATATTAAACCTTGAAATTGAAAGTTGAAACAGATTTAGGGAATCTCCCACCGTCATTACCCAAAACGAAATATGATAAATTGACAAACAAGAATAGAGCAACACTCTTTCTTAAAGGTAACGACAGAACTGAGAAGGAGGCTAGGGTTTCCATTCCACCTACGTCGACGTATATTGGTTCGATCTTCTCTGCCTCAGGTTCGTTTTTCTCCTCCGTGGTTCTTTACCTTATACAAGTTTTAGTCTCTCGCTTATCTACGTTTGCCAGAAGGTTGTTCTATTTACGTTGTTGGTTGGGCTTTGCAATTACTGAATTCCACGTTAAAACTAAATATATTTAATCCCAAACGGAACAACGGTGCGGTTATTATAGAATTTAGTGGTTTTGTGCATTTGGTTTTAAGTTCGTTAGATTGCTTTATTATTGTGTTCTCCTCTTTCTTTCTTTCTTTCTTTTTTCCTTCCTAGGATCGATGTATAAAAAATTTGATCTTTATAGCCCAGTGTTTGTTCTTGTGCAATTCCATGAATTAACTGCTGTATTATTTTCGTCGTGTTCTCTTTATCTTGGGTCCCTTGTTGATTTTCGTCTGATAACAAGTTTCGTACTGTTGGCTGATTTGAGATAGCGAGAAGGATTGAATCGAGACCCCAATAATGCCTTCCCTATGCCCTAAAATAGAATTTTATTACGTCCTTTCAGAGTGTTCAATTCTGCGAAGTTTATCTTGGACCTTAGAGCTTGGATTTCTAATCCAATATGATAATTTCCTATAAATTTTATTTATAAGCAAGGCTGTTTAGGGTTCCCTTATTATACAAGATTTATACTGGTTTCCTACTGATCTAGTATGGCAAACGTGATCAATATATTTTCAGTATGAGAAGTCATGCTATCAATATTCACATATTGTTATTGGTTCCCCTCTGAATTTAACAATTTTCAGTGTAGAATATACCAAGTGTTTTGCAGTATCGATGATAGATAAAGAACTTATTCTATCATGTAGGAATTGCTCCTGAAATACCTCCGCCACAGGGGGGTCCAGGAGGTTCAACAGGTATGTGTACGGTAAAAGAACCTCAACTGTGTTCTGCTAAGTGGTACTTCAGTAAAGCGGAAATTGAGGATCATTCTCCTTCTCGAAAGGAGGGAATTGACCTGAAATATGAGACACATCTGCGGAAGTTATATTGCTCATTCCTTCAAGAGCTTGGCATGAAACTTAAAGTGTAAGTTAAAGTAATATAGTAGTAATATCTGGTTCTGTTGGATGTGTTACTGGTGATGCTAAATTGCTAAGTGAAGATGTGTACCTTTCAGGCCTCAACTGACAATTTCATGTGCTATGTTGCTGTGCCACCGGTTTTATATGCGTCATTCTCATGCTAAGAATGATTGGCAGGTACACATCTTACATTATTAAGCATGCTATTTTATTTACTTTAATCAAATTTGTGGGGCATTTAATCTATAGCACGTAATTGGGCATTTATATTTCTATGTACTTTTTGTTAGACATGATCCATTGACAATGTGCAATATCATATTCTTAGAGGCATCCTCTGAGAACATTTTCATACACCTATAATAAACAGTCACATAGTTAGATGAGTTGCTTTAATCTATTATTGTGAGCTACATGTCATACATATTTGCACAGTTTTTTGACAGGACATAATATGATCATATACGGTGTGAATTATTTACATGTGGTATAAATAGACCTGCCAAAAAAAAAATCAAAATGTTTTGATTGTTTTCTAAAGAATATTCTGGTTTCATTTTGAATGAGTTTTTTAGCAAAACAAAACTATTATTTCTGATTGAGGTGTCAATATTTACATATTATTGCTTTTTAAAGTTAAGATTTTTATGTGGTTTTAATGTTTGCAGACAGTTGCTACTGCATGTATCTTTCTTGCATGCAAAGTACAAGAAACACCACGCTTCTTGAATGATGTTGTGGTTGTGGCTTATGAGAAGATGAACGAATGGGATCCATCTGCCTCACGAAGAATCAGACAAAGAGTATGCTTTTCTTGCTATGTTGCTATTCATAGATCATACCTTTTTTTCTGTTTTCTTTAGCTTTCCCATCTCTGTTTTCCTTAATATATGATCATTCATTTTTTCCTGCCACTTCTGCTAAGGAGGATCATGTTTTCTTTTTTAACTTGGTGGTTTTTACTACCGTTTTTCTATGCAGGAAGTTTTTGATAAGCAGAAGGAATTGATTTTAATTGGGGAAAGGCTTCTGTTATCTACTATTGCCTTTGATCTTAATATTCAGCTTCCCTACAAACCACTTGTTATGGCTTTAAAGAAATTGAATATCTCTTCTGGTCTTGCCAAGCCAGCATGGAATTTTGTTAATGATTGGTAATAGTTCTACTTTTCCTTCTTTTCAACGTTATTTTTTCCCCTGCTGTGCACATGAATAAAATAATTTTCTTTTGTGTTTTAAAGATTAATCTTTCTTGTCAAATGGAACTTGTAGGATCTGTACAACAATGTGCTTGCAATACAAACCCCATTACATTGCAGCTGGCTCACTTTTTCTTGCTGCTAAATTGCAAAAAGTGAAGTTGCTTACAGAAAAGGGAAGAGCATGGTGGATGGAGTTCGAAGTCTCTTTGAAGCAGCTAGAAGGTATGTAATTCTGTTTCTTCTTATTTCCTCTTCTTTTCCGTCTGTCCCCCTCCCCCTACACCTACAACAAAAACACACACGTCCTTGGAGACTGGTGAGAGGGAGAGAGAATCAGAAACATCATTTCTTAATTTATGGATTGTTGGTTGATACAAAATGAGAAGACAGGTGTGCTAGGAGTATCCATGAAAGTGTAGGTATCTCCATTGCAGTATACTTCTATTATCTATACTATGAGCAGTGTTACTTCATAGCGAGTTTGCTTTTGTAAATTATTCTTGACTTTAAGTTATGATATGCTATAAATTTTGGACTACAAGACTTGAATGAGTAAATTATTTATTTATTGTTGCCTTTTAAAAGATTTTCTTGTGTAAATCCTCCGGGATTATTTTATGTTATGATCGTTCCTTGGGATTCCTTATGGGCATTAGCTTTTTTGCTTAAACAATTTAACTTATATATTTCAGAGGTCATTCAAGAGATGCGCAGACTGTTGGAGCGGGACAAGAAACAAGCTTTACCACCTTCAAATGGCAGGGTTACTCAATATATTACTTCTGCTGGAAAGCCATTGACCAGTAGCTCTCAGTCATGTATTTCTAGTGAACCAAACAATGATCGGTATTGTAGTAATGGAGCTTTAGCAGAGGATAGGAGATATGGAGAACCCCTGAAGTCTGACTCTAACAGTAAAGTTTCAGAAAGTGAAAACTACATCCCTGTAAAGGATGTTTTACCACGCCAGAGTAGTGACAGTACTGTTAGTGCAATTAGTGTTATTGAGGATCATGGTGGTGAGAACCGGATAAGAACTGAGGAATTGGATCAAAGCTTGAGGTCCAAGGCTTATGCTGTTCATGATATATGTAATAAGATTGATGTCAACCGCATTAGGGGAGCCCTTAAGAGGAGAAGATGTGATACAATCATCAATAAGAAAGTGGAAGACATGGATGCTGAGATAGACAGTGAATCCTGGATAGAGAGTGAGCTGGAAAATGGAATAGAGCTGGGGACCGCTACGATTACATCTAAAGAGAAGAAACAACGGAAATTATAGCAAATCTTCAGAACCAATCCGTGATATTACTGTAACATAGGAGTGTGGTTCGTCTGAAAATGCTGTTTCTTTTTACAAGTTTGAAAGTATTACTGATGAATTCATTGCACATTTACACTTGCTGATTTTAATGGACACATTAAAAGTAGCGTCAGGATGGTGTATGCAGCTGAAAGTTGTATAGTACATGAGTAAGTTTATTCATCTTTGCAGAGCAGATGCAAAAATTGTAAGTTAGGCAATTTTGGAAATAGTGTCTGCAAGTGTTATACAACTATAATATGTTTGATTTGATATTTGATTAATATTCATTCTTAAAGCTTAATGAAATGTAAAATTACTTTTGTATGGTCGGTCAAGAAGAGAGTAATAATATGACATAGTGATGACAAGTGACTATTTAGTATGGACATAGTGATGACAAGTGACTGTTGAGTATGGACTTGATAGGTAAACAAACCCTACATGCCAAGAGATGGCTAGTACTCTAATATAGTATAATGATGATGAGCCAAAATAGTCCCATGAGGAGTTAAAATAGCCTTTTTATTTATTTATACAGCATGTATCATTTAGTATTTTAGTTTATAAAAGAGATTTTTAAGTCCATTTGTTTATAAAAAATGTATTTTGAAGTTCAATTTTTTTTGTTAAATCTAATAGAATAGTATAAGTATTAAATGCATGTTTATATTTTTCAGTAGATATATATCAAATTAAATAATTTTTAATTAAAAAATTGCTTTAATTTTTTACAATTTTTTTCAATTAAACTTAAATAAAATTGTTATTATCTAATTTATGATTTTAGATATTAAACAATAAAAATTTTATTTAAATATTAAATTCAATCAAACTTAAATAAATTTTTTTATCTAAGGTGTGATTTTAAATATTAAACAACAAAAATTATATTTAAATTACAATGAAAATTTTATTTAAGTTTTTTTTTTAAATTAAAAAAATTGAGTAATTTTTAATTAAACATTAATTTATATATATATATATATATATATATATATATATATATATCAAAAAATATAAATATGCATGTGATATATTTGCTATTTCATTAGATTTAAAGAAAAAATTGATGAAAATTTAACTTTATTTTTTCCGGACACATTTTTTACAAGTAAAGAGCCTTAAAAACATATTTTTATAAACAAAAGAATTTAAAAACACTTTTTATAACTTAAAAGACTAAATGTTATTTTTTATAAAATTAAAATGACTTTTATGATATTTTTTTCTATAATATAAACTATTGAGGTCGTTTTGTAATGTTTTTGTGCTTGAATAAGAAATTCTTAGGATTTATATTTATACTTTTATGCATAAGCATAGTCGATGAAGTTGTGACTTCTGTAAAACATTAGCATCACAATTTGCCAGCTCTCAGCACAAGCATTTATGTGACTTTTTTTTCTCCGTGATACGTGTAGGATGATTTAGAAATGAGATTAGATAAATTATGAATGGTTTAATAACTTTTTTAAATTAAATATTATTGTTGGTGTGATTTAAACATATCGTTTAAATTTTGAAAATATGACAAAAGATTAAAATATTCATGTTTACGAAAAACCAATATATTCAAGTTTATAAAATATATAGAAAATATTACTGTGATTGACGTATGGCACATAGCCAATTAGCCACTTTTGTATTAATAGAAAGCCTAAAATTCACGGCCAATACGTGGTTGCAGACTGCAGTAATGGGAGGGGAGAAATTACTCGTCTTTTCTTTATAAATATTTTTAATATTTTATAATAGTATTGAGTTTAGACATATTATTCTAAATACTTCTCATAAATAACTACATTAAATTTTTCATTCATTGTCTCTAGCATACATTTTCAATTTTTGATAAATTCTTAAAATATTCCTTAAAAATAATAACAAAATAAAAAATATATTTATTTATTTATTTACTTTATGGTTAAAAAAATAACAATCTATAGTAAAGAAATACATGGAAATATAAAACTTATGTAAATTAAAAAATAATCCTAAGAATTAGTCAAATGTTGTCGATTTTTTACCACTCATTTATCTCATTCTCTCTCTCACCATTAATTTTTTATAAATATTAAATGGTCCAAAAAAAAAATTCTCAATATTAATTAATTATATCATTAGTTAAATTCAGAATTAATTTTTTTTCGTAATATCTTATAAAAAATCAAAAATTTACTTTTTTTATACTTAATATAATTAAAAAAATTATTAATTGCATTCAAGAAATAGAATATATGTAGATAATAATTAAATAATTTATTAAGAAAATTAGTTAATTATAATTTAATCCAACTCAATTAAATTATAAACATTAATTTCTTAAAATTTAGTCTCAATTTTTTTTTTTATATATTTATAAATTATATCAATTTTTTAATTTTATTATTAAATTCACTATAAATGTTACAAGTTAAAATATTATGATATTTTTAATATTACATCTTGAATTATATGTCCTTAAATTTAAATAAAGTTGGACTCTAAACCATTTATAGAAAGTAAAAAATATCCATTCGATATATGTATTTCAAAAAAAAAATTCTTAGTTTGTAAAGCACGTGTATATGTTTTTTAAGTCTTTATAAATTTATTTTCTATTTTTATGTTTATAATATTTGATTAAAATAAAATTCTTAGTTTAGTATTATTGATTGATTATTTAATATTAAAATATAAGAAAAATTAATATTTTAGCTTAAAATTAAATATATTATTAAATTTTAAAAATATTATAAAAATATTATCAAATAACTGTTATTTTTAACTTTTATTAAAGTTTAAGATCATCTTTGACATTTTTAAAAAGTTAAGAATATTTGTGAAGAAAATGTAAACCTCGAGATTATTATTGATATTTTATTTTGAAAGGAGCCAAAAGATAAATGTAATTACACTAAACTCAGTGAATTGATTAAAACTTTAATATGGAAAAAAATAAAACTTAGCTAAAAAATAGGAGTTTACTAACTCCACTCTATACTCCACTATCAAAGTGCTTCTAAAGAAAAGCAGTATCTACTAATAAAGTGCTCGTAAAGAAATGGAATCCACTGCCCCAAACTTCCTAACAAATAGAACAACTAAAGAATTATTAAAAGCAACAAAATAAAACAATTATTACAATAAATTTCATCATCCCCCTTAAACTGAATGTTTTAAAACATCAGTTTTAACAGAACATGCTCCAACAACCCAACTTCTATTCTTCTAGGCCAGCTTATTTCTTTGAACATTCTCAGAGAAGACTTTGAAGCTTAACAAGCATAGCAGGCTTGAGACGCTTAGTGAAAATATCAGCAACTTGCTATTCACTTTTGCAGAATGCCAAATCAATAAATCCTTTCTATATAAATCACGTGAAAAATGGTACCTCACATTAATATGCTTGCTCCTCCCATGTTTGAAGGCTCTACTACAATCCCATTGTCACAATAAATCATTGTTGGACTTTGTTGTTGGTTGTATAGAACCTCAAGTAGTCTTTGTAGCCAAATGCTTGACAAGAGCTTAATGTTGTAGTAACAATTTCAACATCAGTGGTTGATAAGGTCAAGATTTGCCGCTTCTTAGATGACCATGACACAGCTCTAATATCCATCATAAACACAGTACCTGATATGCTTTTCTTCTCTTCAATATCACCAGTATAGTCACTGTTTGAAAAAACCAATCAAGCTTGAATTTTTAGTCTTATACAAGATTCCAAGGACTCTAGTGCTCTTCAAATAACAGAATATTCTCTTTGTAGTAAGGAGATGTTGCTCAATTGGATGCTCCATATATATGCTAATGGGGCTCAATGCATACATCATATATGGCGTTGTAGCTGTTAAGTACATCAAACTCGCGACAATTTGCTTGAAGAAAGAGTTGCCAAACCTATTGCCTTTAGAATCCTTCGTCAATTTTCATTATGGTTCAGTTGGAGTTGCAACTGAATTGCAATTCTTCATTTCAAACCTGTCATCTGAAACTCTACCATCATTGAATGCTTAAAGTCATCAAACAACTCTTTATCATTCCCTGTGTAGATTAAATCATCTACATATAAGAAAACATAAAAGTATTTCCCTGCAGCTCCATATCTGATGTAAAGAGTATGCTCATATGGACATTTTTTGAAACTCATTAACAAAGTAAGCATATATACGACTATACCAAGCTCTAGGTGCTTATTTTAGCCTATAAAGTGTCTTTTTTAACCTGTACACCTTCTTTTCACTTCCTTCTTGCACATAACATGTGGCTTGATAAGTGTAACGGTCCGCGAGTTCGCATAGCGGAATTTCGACCGTTCGGCGCCGAGACTTCCCAAGTCAAGGCCAACCTATCACCTATCGAGTCTAAAGTATGACCCTTTGTCCAAAGACTTCGGTGCTCCTCTTAAGAAAGTACCAACGAGAACTACTCTCAACGAGTCTCGCACACATACGACTTACTGATTGCTTCCCGGCATCAAGGTTACCTTTACCAAGACGCTCGCCCCATCGTAAGGTTCCACATCATCAAGGCATAATGCCGCACAACTGCTCACCCAACTGTGTATGTCACACATGTTAGTAGCAAGTAGTACAACAAAGTACCAAGACTAGTCGGCTTTCCATACCTCTTGTCGGGTCTCTTCATGCACACCCTCGAATAGGCAATCTCGACACTAAGGGCCATCTTCATGCCCAAAGGTCTACCTCCTCTTGCACCTCATGTGCACATATGTATGATGCTCCCAAACATACATAACTCAAGCAAGCACTCATGACAACTTATCCACAAGTCATCCAAACAAGTGTGCCTTCCATGCGAGTGAGTTCCATTCACCCAAACCCACATGTTGCCTGAGTGAGCAACTCTCTGATCCGAAGCCCCACAATGATGCCTTCATCTTAGCACGTTGTCGCCCACTATCGTGCCATCAAGCCTACGGATCTTTGGTGCTTGGCCGAACCCGTGACCAACGCACCTTCCTCCTCGACATCACCATCATGAGTGTTGTCACCTTTGTAATGTGCCTTACTTAGAGCAATGCTGTCTCACTTGCATGCCACTACTCCTTTGATGCACCATTACTTGGGCAACGCCTCCCACAAGGTGTGCCGCATTCCCTCGAAGCTACTTTCCCATGCCAACTTCGAATATACCGCGGGGCATACCTTCCGTCACATGTAGCCTCCCATGTGGGAACCATGCGCAGTATCGACCCTTCCGCATCATCAATACTGTCCCTAAGACTCCCAGTCCTAAAGAGACACTGACATGCCCACTAGCACATCAATGCCCGCCCCGTGGGCATTCTCTAGCCCACAGGAAGCTCACTTAGCACACCGTGCCTATGGGTGCCGGGGGTGGTGGAGAGCCTGACACCATGCCTCCCCCTATAGAGCTCTTAGAGCCATTTCACTAGTTTCAGGAACAAACATCAGTTTGTGCGAGGAGACATAAGCCCAAAATAATCCAAAAATGACTATTTTGTCAATTACCGAATTGACCCTCATACAAATCATGTCATTCTCATGCAAACCGTGACATCCTCCCCCACTTCATTCATTCGACGTCCTCGTCGAAGTGCTCTCAAGAGTCTATAGGCTCCGCATTTTCTGATTTGGCTTCTAGCATGCAACTGTCCCTCTACTCCATGTAGAATCACCCCGGGTGATGACCTTCGCGCGCCCCTCCGAACTTGGCCTGAGACTTACTGCATCTATTCACCCAAACTTAGCTCCACATGAGCAAGTGTCATTCCCAATGACACAAGTAATCTCCACCTACCATTGGCCACCCAAACTGACTAGTTCTACCCAAAGAACCTAGTCAAGTCCACCCAATGGACTGGCTCTCTTTGATGCATCTCGTAAGATGTGGCTCACAAGCCAACCGCTCCTCCATCGCGGCATCTCCACGGCAAAGTCTTACCCAAAGACTTGCCTTAGTCCCTCTGGACCGAAAATTAGCAATCGAAGCTCCTTGGCCCTTTCGAATTGCTTGATTTCCAACATTCAATACATACACCGACCCACTTAGGTCCTTCCAAAAGTGTAACATATTGATAAACTTTGTTTGCACTTGATGCTCCTTGGCCCTTCAAAGTGCAACACTTAAGCATAAGCACCTGGCGCTCCCTGGCCCTTCCAAAATGCAACTCTTAACCAAATGCATCTAGCCTGCCCAGGCTCTTCCATGATGCTATCAATCAATTTTGTTGCTCGTGCACTATGTGCTCCCCGGCCCTTCCAATGTGCTTTCGCTTCAACATGATGCGCGTGCACTCGGCGCTCCTAGGCCCTTTCAACGTGCACTCTCTGCACAATGGTGCGCCCCTTCCTTGAGCGTGGCACTCGTTGCCAACCGTATCCCCTATACGGCACCATGCGCTTTTCCTAAGCGCAAGACGAATCCAACTCTTATAATTTTGATGTACCCCGCTAGGTAGAGTTCGCAAACTCACTGCTACTCATTAACAGCACCTCCATTATAAGATTTCTGATGTGCTACCCTTGTACTCCAGTCCCCTATAAGACCTTCCCCCAAGGTGAGCAACTTCAGACGATGTCTTCGTCTCTCGCTTTTCCTTTGCCACATTACCATAGTGGCGTGAGGTCCTCCCCCACTTCATTCTTCGACGCCCCTATCGAAGCAATCTCAAACTCGACGAACAACGATGAAGCTTAAAACCATGTAGGCGCTCCATGGCCCCTTCCTACAACGGAACAATATCTCTTCACATCATGAGCATCCCATGCTCTTCCAACATACGGCTTTCCTGTGGCTTGAACGCTCCACGGCCCTTCTCAAAACCAGCTGACACACACAGGACCCTCTTGACCCTTGTTATGCTGATTACCGTCTGCTGACATAGACATACTCTGACCCTCATCATTGTCGCTTCACAACAACTAGTCACTTTGGCCCTCCATGGCCACTCCAAACGTGACACTAACCAATCAGTGATCCCACAAGTAATATCCTCAGTTTTGTAGAACTTCGCTTCACTTCGATGACATGGGCGCTCCACGGCCCTTCCCAATGTCTGAACCACTAGCATTAGCGCTCCACGGCCCCTCCAATGCAAATTTACTTGACCCTCACGGTCACCAAACCTTTCATGGTTGAAACTGAAGCTGACCCTACTACGACGATGACCCTTCTTGGTCCCTCACTGGCAACCCGTGCCCTTCGGCAAAACCAACGGTCTTTGTCTCTCCTCGGATACACTAATAGATCCCACTTGGTCTTCAAAGGCACTCTTGCCTTGGCCCACTTGGCCTTAACATATCAAAGTCGGAGCTTGCTGCCATAGCCCCTTTTGGTTGGTCCTCGTGACCTCCCACTTCACAACATGCTGCTCGTGCCCTCCTTGACACTTCATGAGCAAGCCCTCTGTGAATGTCTTGAATACTCTTCAACCCCCAACAAGGTTTCCTTCTCAAGGCAAACTTGACACTCAGTCACCCAGACGCATCCGGCTTGTTCTTCCTAGTGCTACCCAAAGCACAAGGGTTGTCAAGACTTCTTCGCAGCTGATAATTTCCATTAAGCACAACTATGTTGGCAACCTCATACTAAACCCACGGCTTACAAGTCCTTAAATCTTAAGAGAAACGCGCCTTCACAACTGACAACCTGACGAAGGATGCGCTACCTTGCGGCTTATAACTTCCCAGAGATGCAACTGTTACAACGGCTTATAGTCTCTTGCAACCTTCCACGAACAAAGCGCAAGCAAACCATACGGCCACCAACCTTACCCTATCACAATCCCCACTTCAAGAACTGTGCCACCGAAACATCCTACAAACAACGCCATCACGACCATCATCTGTAGGTTTCCTTACCTACACACCCAAGTCTATACCGACTCAAACATGCAGGGTTTTGCTACCTCGAGTATTCTGGATGATGCAACCTTTTGCCACCAATACCCGCTCGCTAGACATCAAGCTTCTCACAGATTGTTGAACCCCTCGAGCCAACCAATTAAACCAAGCTTGTGCCCTTAACCAGTAGTGCCGGGTTCACGGAAACTCATCATCCAACACAGAGCACCATTCCGCACCAACACACCTCTATCATGAGCGTGAGTCGGCTCTGATACCAACTGTAACGGTCCGCGAGTTCGCGTAGCGAAATTTCGACCGTTCGGCTCCGAGACTTCCCAAGTCAAGGCCAGCCTATCACCTATCGAGTCTAAAGCATGACCCTTTGTCCAAAGACTTCGGTGCTCCTCTTAAGAAAGTACCAACGAGAACTACTCTCAACGAGTCTCGCACACATGCGACTTACTGATTGCTTCCCGGCATCAAGGTTACCTTTACCAAGACGCTCGCCCCATCGTAAGGTTCCACATCATCAAGGCAAAATGCCGCACAACTGCTCACCCAACTGTGTATGTCACACATGTTAGTAGCAAGTAGTACAACAAAGTACCAAGACTAGTCGGCTTTCCATACCTCTTGTCGGGTTTCTTCATGCACACCCTCGAATAGGCAATCTCGACACTAAGGGCCATCTTCATGCCCAAAGGTCTACCTCCTCTTACACCTCATGTGCACATATGTATGATGCTCCCAAACATACATAACTCAAGCAAGCACTCATGACAACTTATCCACAAGTCATCCAAACAAGTGTGTCTTCCATGCGAGTGAGTTCCATTCACCCAAACCCACATGTTGCCTGAGTGAGCAACTCTCTGATCCGAAGCCCCACAATGATGCCTTCATCTTAGCACGTTGTCGCCCACTATCGTGCCATCAAGCCTACGGATCTTTGGTGCTTGGCCGAACCTGTGACCAACGCACCTTCCTCTTCGACATCACCATCATGAGTGTTGTCACCTTTGTAATGTGCCTTACTTAGAGCAATGTTGCCTCACTTGCATGCCACTACTCCTTTGATGCACCATTACTTGGGCAACGCCTCCCACAAGGCGTGCCGCATTTCCACGAAGCTACTTTCCCATGCCAACTTCGAATATACCGTGGGGCATACCTTCCGTCACATGTAGCCTCCCATGTGGGAACCATGCGCAGTATCGACCCTTCCGCATCATCGATACTGTCCCTAAGACTCCCAGTCCTAAGGAGACACTGACATGCCCACTAGCACATCAATGCCCGCCCCGTGGGCATTCTCTAGCCCACAGGAAGCTCACTTAGTACACCGTGCCCACGGGTGCCGGGGGTGGTGGAGAGCCTGACACCATGCCTCCCCCTATAGAGCTCTTAGAGCCATTTCACTAGTTTCAGGAACAAACGTCAGTTTGTGCGAGGAGACATAAGCCCAAAATAATCCAAAAAGGACTATTTTGTCAATTACCGAATTGACCCTCATACAAATCATGTCATTCTCATGCAAACCGTGACAATAAGCATACACCTTCTCTTGCAACTTTCCATGTAAAATGGCAGATTTCACATTTAAGTAATAGATGGACCATGAGTTTTGCGCAACCATAGAGAGCACCAACCTATAGTTAATACTTATATGCTTGCACCCTTTTGCCATAAGATGAGTGTTGTTCTTTTCTACTTACTTCCTTCTCATTCACACTGATTGTCTTTTGCCCTTTTGGAAGATAAGTCGGCTCCTAAGTATCATTTTTCTCAATGGATTTTGTCTCTGCATCAATGGATTTGTCATTTTGTATCTTTCATTGCATTCTCAGATGTTATAGGATCACAATCTACAAATAAAGTTAAATGAACAAACACTTCATCATCAGAAAGTTCATCTCCACTTACATAATCCATCATCCATGTAGGTTTATTCTTATTTTTTCATTAAGGTCGTAAGCATTGTTATGCAGCTTGAACCTCATGTATTGGTTGCCCGTTTGACATATCTTAAGTGAGAATAATTAGTTGCTGCTGCACTTCTACTTGTTCTTTATCATTGATCATGTTGAAAATTGTAAATGAATTTGAATAAAAAAGAAAGAAAAAAATGCAAAAGTTAATCTCTTAAAAAACTTGTCCTACATTGGTATTATATATCTCTTTGGAGGTATTAATATAAGGAAAAATTTACTAGTGGGATTGGGCCCCAAGGGACACCAATTTTGTGGAAGGGGGAGAACCTAGGCAATTGTGGGTCCACCACACGCGTGTGCTGCCGCCGGCTGGCTGAGCCGAGTGCGTGTGAGGTGAGGTGGCATTTTATTTTTTGATAAAAATTTATTTATTAAAATTAATTTTTCCAACAGTTCCGTTACCCAAATTATGACTGTTATTTTTTTAACATTCTGTTCCGTCGAGACTGAGTCTCAAGGAAACGTTGCCTTCGAACGGTACACGTTCTTATCCATTACCCCACGTCATAACCGTTGCATGTGACTGTTCCGTTCCGTTCTAGACCGAGTCATACGGAACGTTGTACATGACCGTTGCACATTCTCCACGACCGTTCTAGCTCCGTTTTTTGTGACATCCCTCAGCCTATAAATAGAGCTTTGAGCTCACAGTTTCAAACACACCATTCATCAGCTCTCAACTCTCTCTCATTTTCTCTCTCTCGCTCTAACTATTGAACAACACAAAAATTCCAAAAAAGAAAAAACCAAAAAGCCATAAATACTTTCCAGTATACAAATTAATATAATTTCTAGTTTTCGAGCAACAAAATTATTTTATAGGGTGTAGCATTCCGGAGTTCATCAATGTAGTGTAATTCCGAGACAGATTTTGTTGGGTTGTTTTATCCTAAGG
The DNA here is from genome assembly GCA_029378325.1 of Elaeagnus macrophylla. NCBI lineage: Eukaryota > Viridiplantae > Streptophyta > Magnoliopsida > Rosales > Elaeagnaceae > Elaeagnus > Elaeagnus macrophylla. Next base: position 9,322,345 of record CM055649.1, on the reverse strand, counting down.
ACAACGAGGTTGTGTTTGCTTGCACAATTTTGGGCAGAGCTGCAAAATGCCTTAAAGAGAGCGATCTAGTCCGCGACTCAATCCAAGCAGTTATTTCAGTAATTTAGTAACCTCATTCCTATCTATTTTTTATGTATTTGTTCCAACAGATCACAAGTATTTGCTGTTGTTCTACGTATTTTTCTGTCTAATTTCATGTTTCATGTTTCAGTGATCCCAAGAAAGACGCATTTTTCTCCCTCGTCATCTAGCACCCAAAACTTTGAAGTGATCAAAGTGATGGCTCCCATCCGCCCCAAGCTTCCTCTAGTGTCATGTCTTGAACTGCATGTGTGGGACTTCAATTCAAAACGCTTGGGAACTCTAGTTCACTGCTTCTGGCAAAAAACGCTTGGGAACTCTTCCTTTAGCCAATAAACTTCTCACCATGTTCAGGATAGTTCAAGTCTTTCTTTCTTTCAGACACACAATTATGCTTGGGTGTGTATACTGCTGTTAAATTGCCTTCTTATACCATGCTCCTCACAAAAATTTGCAAAACTTTTGTGACATGTATCCTTCACCACAATCAGTGTGGAGAGTTTTAGTGGCTTTCCCAACTTCATTCTCTACCTAGGATTTGAAACTTTTGAATACTGTAAAAGATTCAACAAATTTCTTTTCAACCCAGGAATATAAACGACATTTGAAGTTGAGGATTCAACAAAGGTGGAAACTTTTACTGTTTGTTCCTCAGTTATAGTGCTAATTCGGTTAAGCTTTTGCTCATGTACTAACAAAAAACTCTGCAGCTCATAAATGGAAAGTTGGTCAACATAATTTGATTCTTCAATTGTACAAACGATATAGTCAAACTTCGATGTCATTGATCGAAGAATTTAGACAACTATGGTAACATCAGTCGTTGTATCACAATGCAATCTCATGTTTTTTGCAATTGCCATTGTGCTTGAAAAATACTCATTCACTGACTCTCCCTGCTTCATTTGGACAGTCTCAAAATCTCTTTGTAGAGCTTCAAGTGGAGATCGCTTCACTTACACTGATCTTTTGTACTTTTTCTTCATTGATTAATTTCTTTTGTTGTGCTTTAGACATTGTTGCTCCATTTTTCGGTTCAACAAAACTGGTTTCCGCATGACTCCAATACTCCTTGGATCTTAGGAAATTCTCCATTAACATGCTCCAATGGTCATAGTGACCATCAAAGCGAGGGATTTGCAGGTTAAGTGAAATGGTTGTCTGTTGCTATCGATTCTTGTTGCTATAAGTGAGAAAGTTGCGACTTATTCTCTTCCTTATAGAATGTAACTACATTGAATTCAGGGAAATGATTACAACTTAAATAGGAAAAAATAAAACTTAGTTAAGAAAATAAAGAATTATCAAAATTAACAAAATTAAATAATTATTCCAATAAACTTTATCAATATTCAATAGTACTCAAGTACATTCGTATTATTAATTTTTTTTTTTTGAATTTATTCTAATTTGAATATTCTCATTTGTATGCACAATTTTAAAATAATGCAAGAAATAATGAATTAATGTCGAAACTGTTAAATATATATATAATATAAAATTTAAACTTAATTCGAGTTTAGAGTTGCATTCCAGTAAAACTTACGGTAGAAATATTCGAGTTTTGAACTCTAAAATTATTCAAATATTTAGATATGATAAAGTCTAATTTTTTTTTTAATAATTAAATTTTGAGTAAAATTAAATCAAGCAAGATGTATAGTTTTAACACTTTTTTTTTTTTTCTAAATGGACTTTGTTCACAACAAGTGTTGAACTTGTGACTTTTTGTTATTGGAAGGAATGTTATGTTATTGGGCTACTAGACCACCGGCTAGTTTTAACACTTATTCTAGCACCTACATTGCCCTCTTTGGGCCAACTACGTTGCTCACACTATGCCTCAATATGCAATTCGTTAGTTAGTTTAATATAGTTAATTTTAAAATCACTCTAAATGCAAACTTTTACTTTATGGAATTTAAGTACACTACATTGGAAGGAAAAAAAAAAGCCTTTAAATTTTAATTAAATTCATCTTTAATTTTTAATTTTTATAATTTAATTATTAATTTAAAATAAAATTTATGTGTAAATTTTTTAAAATTTAGAGATTAAATTGTATAATTTTAAAATTTAAAATTTTTTGTAAAATTTTAAGGACTAAATTATAAAATTTAAAACTTTAAAAATTTAAATATAAATTTAATTAATGTTTAAAGATTAATAAAATAATTAATCATATAAAAAAATTTATGGCTTTGAGTGAACTAAGATATTACATGCCCCCAAACAGTTTTGGATACTTAAGTTTCTGAACAAATTTTTTTTTATAATTAAATTAAGCCTAATTTTATCCCCCAAAAAAATAAAAAATCAAACTAAATTGGGTCTTAGAGGCTTTTTACCAAAAAAAAAAAAAAAAGAGTAACAAAATTAACACCCTCAAAACTTCTAATAACAAAACTAGCACTCATTGTATTCAAATTTATATTTTTACAATTAAAAAAATAACTAATATGTCATTTTTCTTTGAACACCAATCTAATTAGAATTGAACGACGATAATTTAGATCCGTTTAATATTGAACATTCAATATTTTATGTTTAAATTGAATATTGAACGTTTAATATTATTGGGGACTTAGTTTTATTATTATAAATTTTAGGAGTATTATTTTTGGTAATTTAAAAAAAAAAAAAAAAAAACACTTAAATTAGGGCAGTTTCTGTTTCATATTCAAACGCAGTCACGCTCTGTCTTCACGTGTCACGGCTCCATATATTGTAAGTTGCATTCTTCCTCTCAAATTGATTATTTTCTTCTTCTTCTTTTGTTTGACGCTTACCCTCGGACCGCGCTTCGTCGGAACAAAAACGCCTCGGTACCTTCTGTCTATTTCTCTTGTTTTACACTTTTCTACTTCTATAACTTGTTTGGAGAATATATCTCGCTTTTTAACCTTCGGTTTTATAGCTTAAGATTTAAGCTATTTTTATCAAATGAGTTGATGCTTTGAATAACGCACATAATCTGTTTATGAAAATGCATATAAAGGTAAAAAGAGATACAAAAATACTCTACAGTATTATTTATTTATCCATACCTTTTAGTTCCTACAAGTTTAGGATACTTCAGATTAAATATTGTACGGTATGCGTTAACTGTATTTTTAGAATCATAGTTTATGGAGAAAAGGTAACTACGCACCAACTATTTCTGTAATAAAAAAGTGTATATAATTCTAACAAAGAAGTTCATAGAGGAAATTTTTAAACTCAGTCCAATGCTTTCAATGGGAAAGAATCTAATTACATGCCCATGACTATTATAGAAAAGCTAAGAATTTGTTGTGCCTCAAACCCCAATTTGGACCAATTTTTCTGACTCCATATATTTCTAATCGGTTTCTTGGCTCCCATTATTTTAAAGTTAAAGAAGTTATATATATATATATATACACATTTTTTTTTTGAATTAGTTAACTATTTTATTGGTAATTAATCAAATATCTCTAAATTACTAGCCGAGCTCAGTGTTTTACCATCATGGAGATTGGAGCTTCTTCTAGGGTTTTGAACACCAGCCAATGCTCGAGCTTTATTAGTCCTATCTCGCTGAAATGCCAAAGTTCAAGCAACTTTTCAAGCTTATGTTCCCAGAATTTTGCAAAGCCTTCATTATCATTTTCTTACAGGCATTGTACTCCTTTCAAAGCTGCCCTGAAAGGCAACCCCATCTCAGCCGAGAAGGTTCTTTCGTTATTCACCACTTGTTTCTTTATTCTATTTAGAGTTTCTATCCCTTTTGTTTAAGATAAATTTGACAATTCAGGTGGTCAAGAAGATGCCTACTGAATTTGAGCTTTCAAGTATGACAGCTCTCTCACCATTGGATGGTCGTTATTGGGGCAAAGTGGAGGACTTGGCTCCATATATGAGTGAATATGCTTTAATCTATTATCGAGTCTTAGTTGAGGTAATCTTCTCAATTTTTTTTTTTAAATATATTTATGTCCTAAATTTTAGTGTGCTTATTTCCAGCTTAACATTATATAGTTAAATGTTTCATATACATAAAACCTTAACTTTATTTATTTATTTTTTGATCGATAATGAAATAAATGCTCCTTAAATATGCTTTTGTGGGGGTGGTCATCAATTATCAAGTAAAACTTTTACTTATTTTTGGTGTTTTGATGCTTTTGTTATTAGGAATGTCTAGAACATTCTCTGTCTTGTTCTTGCTCGTTTTTCTTTTTCATGACCATACAAAAACAATAATCATTGCTCATGTTTACGTTCATAATCTCAATTTACCTTTACCAGTGTATTAATGGTTTCTTATTTCTCTACTTGCTTTCTTCTGGGTTTATTTTGGATTTTGACATTTTACTCTTTCTTCTCAGATTCAGTGGTTGCTAAAGCTGTCACAGATTCCTGAAATGTCTGAGGTGCCTAGTTTTAGCAGCAATGCTTCTTCATACTTACAAGGAGTCATTAATGGATTTAGCGAAGCTGATGCTTTGGAAATAAAAAAGATTGAGAGAGTAACAAATCATGATGTAAAAGCAGTAGAATACTTTTTGAAACAGAAATGCCAATCACATTCAGAGATAGCCAAGGTTCAAATTTACTTTTTAAGGTGTTCATATACTTGAAACAACATGTTTATTGCACTGTACGCTGTCATTTTTATTTGCTTCATTTTGAGAACTTAAGGATAACATAAACCATTCTTTGTCTCCGTTTAGGTGCTTGAATTTTTTCATTTTGCTTGCACATCCGAAGACATCAACAATCTTGCTCATGCATTGATGCTGAAGGAAGCCTTGAATAATGTTATACTTCCTGCTGTTGACAATCTGATTAAGTCAATATGTGAGATGGCTAAGGAGAATGCACATGTTCCTATGCTTTCTCGTACTCATGGACAGGTGAAAACACTATAATGGATTTATATTTGGGAAATGCTATGCGATAGACCTTCTTTATTTTTCAATTATGTCTATTTACTTGTACTTTTCAATATTGTAATATAATATTTCATTTTCTTTTTGTTCTATATCCTTTAGGCAGCTTCACCAACAACTTTGGGAAAGGAAATGGCAATATTTGCTGTCAGGCTGAGCAGAGAAAGGAAGGAAATCTCTAATGTTGAGATCTTGGGGAAGTTTGCAGGAGCAGTTGGTAATTACAATGCCCATCTTGTTGCATACCCTGATATTAAATGGCCCCAAATTGCTGAAGAGTTTGTAACCTCTCTTGGATTGGTTTTTAATCCCTACGTTACTCAGGTACTCAAATTCCAGGGAGTGAAGCTTTTATTGGGTCAATTCTGTTCTACTTTGCATCACTACACAATTTCTAACATTTTATGGAGTGAAGCTATTACATTGCATTATGACATTATTACTTTAATTGTTTTGCAGATTGAAACTCATGACTACATGGCAAAACTTTTTCATACAATTTGTCAATTCAACAACGTATTGATTGACTTTGATAGAGATATATGGGGCTACATATCTTTGGGTTACTTTAAGCAGGTGAGTGTTGATCTACAGCTTAATAGTTTCATTTTAAAACTATAAAGTTGAAATGTTTCATATTCAAACTTCGAGCAGGTAACAAAGGCTGGTGAAATCGGATCGTCTACCATGCCTCACAAAGTAAATCCCATTGATTTTGAAAATAGTGAAGGCAATCTTGGTGTGGCTAATGGAAATCTGTCTCACATGAGCATGAAGTTGCCTGTCTCGCGGTGGCAGGTTAATTCATCTCCATCGTCTGATTTGAAGTATTTATTTCTTTGCTCGTTGATCATCCTTTAAAATTCTACCTATGGTATTTCAAGTTAAGAGAAAAATAATATTTTTTATTGCATTTCATGACATATATGTTGGATGGTTGTGAATGAAACTTATCAAAATAATTGTTCAAGCCCACACAATAGCAAACTGGAATCTTTTACTTGGTCAGCTGGTAGTATTTGTAAAATGGTGATATAATTGTGAGTCCTGACACTAATTGTTTTCCTGGCTATATGTTGCTTTTGCAGCGTGATTTGACTGATTCAACCGTGCTCAGAAACATGGGTGTGGGACTAGGACACTCTCTTCTTGGCTACAAGAGCGCCCTACAAGGCATTGCAAAACTTCAGGTATGCAACAATCACTATGCCAATCATCTTTTGGCAAGCTGCATATGTCATGCCAATTTGGGGGTCCTTAAGATGACGTGGTAACAGTCGTAAACTTTAAGGGGTGATTTCACTAGGGAATTTCCTTTACTGAGTTTTGAAGAATTTCAACTTTTCTCCCAGTGTACCTTAAGTTCCAGCCTTCTGGCAGAAAAATGAATCGACAAGGAAACTATTTTACTATTTTTGTTTTGTAATGTAGGTGAATGAAGGCCGGTTAAGTGATGATCTGAACCATTGCTGGGAAGTGCTTGCTGAACCAATACAAACAGTAGGTCTTTTTGGTTTTGCTTGGTTTATCCAAATGTTTGATTTCTGTTCTGTGGTCTTCTATCTTAGAACCCTTTTAACATTGTTTCTAATTTCTCTATTTCTGATTTATAATAACTGTTAGGTGATTTCAGCATTGTTTAGGGGAAAAAATTCCCATTAAAAAGCATGTTTTAAAGTAAATAATTAATGCTTCTAGTTCTCTTCAAGTGAGTTTTCGTGTGTTTAACAATATTGTCATGCTGCTACTTGCATACAGGTCATGCGAAGATATGGTGTTCCCGAGCCTTATGAGAAACTGAAAGAACTAACCAGGGGTAAAGCAGTTACAAAAGAAAGCATAAGAGAGTTTATTGAGGGCTTGGAATTGCCCTCAGAAGCAAAGACCAATCTATTGAAGCTGACACCTCATAGCTATGTTGGAACAGCCATTGAATTGGCGAGGACAGTTGACATGGCTGTAAGTTTGGTGAACGGAACAGAACAAAGGTGCTAAGAACTTGTGGTTGAATCGGCTTTAGATTATTGTATAGAGGGTCTTCATTGCCTTACAACATCATTACTATGTATTATTTTCCCAATCAGTAAGCCCTTAGTGGCTTGAACTTTAGTTCTACATTTTGCTTTCAAGAAAGAGGCTTGTCATTTTTGGTGATTAGCAAAAGGTCCAAATTGCCTTTATATTGTTTGTATTTCTCATGTTTAATGTTTAGGTCATGTATTGCTCTTAGCAAGAGTGGAGGGCTTTCAATTGAGATAGACAGGGCTAATATAAGTTACATAACAAGTTGGATTCTTGCAAGGTCGTACTGTTTGCTCAATTTGCTCGCCAACTGACAAAATAAGTTTATCTCGTACTTTTGTGATTTGTAGATGCAGTTATGCCCACAAAATAACATTCAATTGCAAAATGCCTCCACCCACATTTGCATCTAATACGATATATATCTTTAAAATGGAAAATTACTTCAAATAATGAACATTTTTAAATTTATAACAACAAATAGTATTTTTATTTTAAATTAAAAGAGATATATATTGGTTTTAAGGATACTATTTTTATTATTATATATTTTAAAAATATTAATTTTGTAATTTTTTTAAAATATTTTTCTAATTTTTTAAAAAAGTTTTCTAGTATGGTTTATATAATTAGAATAGATTATTGTGATAGAATAAATTAATCTTAACTTTTTTATTTTATAAAAGATATTAGACATGAGGATAGCATTAATAATTATGATTAATAGTGAGTGCACAGTTTGTTATATTTAAATTTTTTTTTTATATATTTAATCTTTTTTCATATAAAATTATATGTTAATATAATGCATATATAGCATAATTTAATTACTCTTTATTAATAAATAATTTTATAATTATTAATAATTTTATATTTTTAACTTTATCTCTAATTTAATACGTTATTCATCATTATTATATTATTTGATAAATAGAACTACTCTTTTTTATTTGGCTAAACTATATTATTGATCATAAACTTTAATAAAATTTTCATTTTAAGTTCTCAAATTTTTAAATTCTATAATTTAATTTCAAATTTTAAAAATTTTACACATAGATTTTTAAACTTTAAATCCTACAATTTAGTCATAAAATTTTAAAAATTTGCACATAAATCTTTAAATTTTGATTCAAAACATGTATTTTAGTACATAAAATAGCTTAAAATATGACCTATAAATGAATTTTTTAAAATTTGGAAACTAAATAATAAAATTTAAAAATTTATATGTAAAATTTAATGAAAATTAAATTATAAAATTTAAAAATTTAAGCATAACTATAATTAAAGTTTAAAATCAGTTTAGTTTTTTTTATTTATAGCATTACTATTTTCTTTATGAAGTTTGATTCGCTTGACCGCTACGACAAACCAAGAGTTTTCATTCTTAACATTTATCTTTTATAGAAGATGGAACCTTATCCAGATCGAAACGGCTTTGAGTGAGTGGTGAGTGGTAACAGACACTATTAAATATACACGTTTATATACAGTCAATCTCTACAGCTGTCGGCATCTTTTTTAGAACTAATCATTAGTACTTTAAATTAATAAAATATAAAATTAATAAAAAAAAATTAAACATAAATATTCATTACTTGATAAAAAGTTTATTTTGAGAATATAATAACACTTCTATGTTACTCATCATAGTAATGTTATATTCAATTAGCATGTATTAATAAATAAGACCTTAAATTAATTATATAATAATTTATTATAAAATAATTATATTATAACCTGAATTAACATGTATTAAATCATGGTTACAAAAATTTCTTAATGACTATTAATTATTGTTGTAATAAGTAGTAAACAGTTGTATTTAGGGAAAAAAAAAAAAATTATAAAAAATAATATCCTAAAATTTCTAACAATAAAAATAGACAATATGATTTAATTGATCAAAATTTAACATAAATTTAATGAATAAAATTGAATAATAATTGATATAAAATTTTGATGGGTATAAATTTTATGGAGTAATATAATTTTAAAAAACATTAAATACATCAGTTATTTTTCAAACAATGAATAATTCCACTAATTTGAGAGGTGTTATAATTTTATTTATTATTTTTAAAATACATTTTTAATCAATTATACTGTTTTATTTTCTTAGTAAACATTGGATATTAAAAAAATAATTATACTAATTTTAAATTTTTTTAATATAAAGTACTAGATCATGAATAATTTTCTATTAATTTAGTTAGGAGATAGTAAATCTTCTTTATTTGTTTAAAGAATATTATAGAATATTCTTTATTAGTTAGGAGATAGTAAATCTTGTTTATAGAAACATAAATTTAAACTTATTTTTAAGGAATATTAGTTAGGAGATAATAAATCTTCTTTAAAAAATATTAGTTAGGAGATAGTAAATCTTCTTTATTTGTTTAAAGAATATTATAAAAATATAAATTTATTTTTATTTTTATATTTAAATTATTTATATTAAAATAGGTGGCACAATTATTTAAAAATGAATTATTTTTTTATTTTTAAAATAATTATATTGTGTATTACAATATAAATAATTTAGGTATAAAAGTGAATGTAAATTTGTGTACTTTTTATATTTCTCTCAAATTTTTTTATCAAAAGAGTCTTAAATACCTTTTACAATAAGTATATTGGTCTCATAATTATTAAGTTATGCTTTAAAGGTTCCTTAATTTTTCAAAATAATCACTTTAGTATCATAATTTATAAGTTATATATTTTAAGTCTTATTATTATGAAAAATAAGTAATTTTAGTCATTAAATTTTTTAAAATGAGCACTTATAGTCCAACAAAAGTATTAAAATTGAAAACTCATAATCCTTAATTTTTATAAATAATAAAATTATAAATATTTTATAATTATGAGATTAAAGTGTATATTTATATATAATAATAAATTTATTGTAGTATTTTTTAAAAAATTATAAAATTTTTAGTATTTTAAATAATAATTATTAGATTAGATTGCTTCATTTCTGTATCAGCTTTCTTTCAATATTCTTCCCATTCTTAATTATGTTAGATTCTGACAATACTAGTAAATGACATTAGGTAGAGCGATAGTGATATTGCAACATATAATTTTTATTAAAGATAATTTTATTAATAATAATAATATATAATTAATTATAAAAATGTATTAATAAATTTATATATATTTTTTGGTTACGATTATTAATAATTATGATAACATCATTATATTCGTACGTTAAAATGCAATTCATTAATTAATTAAACAAATAAAGATTGTTAGCGTAGACAGAAAGATTACTCATATTATTTTAAGTTTACTTGACTATTTTATTTTAGAAAAGGTTATGACTATTCTATCATCTTTTTGCACATAAATAATGATTCTTACTAAAGAAGTTGTTTTTGAGCCCAAAAAAAAATTTATTTACTAGAGTTAGAACCACTGTAACACCCACTAAATTATCAATATTTAGTTTCATTTTTTATTTATAAAAATACTTAAAATTATATTTGAACTCAACTTTAAGATACAAGTCTCAAGCTTCAAATTCGCATCTTACTAATCAACAAGATCATAATTTTACATAATTATCTAATTATTTAGACTACTTGGTTATGGCAATAAAAGAAGTTATTTACATAAAAAAGTTATTTACATAAAAATTTATCCAGGAGAAAGCATTATTTAAGAAAAAAAAAATCATTCACTTAAAGATTTTACATTTTAGTTAAATAATTTTGTTCTTTAAATATCAAAATACTCTTTAGAATTTGATGATCGAACAATTAGAGGGTTGAAAAATTATATTAAATAACCCATTCAAACTTTATAATAATATTAAATAATTTAATTAAATGAGTTTAAAGAAATATAGTGTAATTGAAAAATTTATACATTTTCACTATAAATGAATCAACACTGCATATCTATTTAAAAATAGACTAAATATTTTATAAATACGTGAGTCATACTTAATTTAATAATATGATCAATATTTTAAAATCAATACAAAATTGTTACGTTAATAAGGTTCGTGCTTTGATAAAAATAAATACAATTATTTAATCTATAAAAACATATAAATTATTTATTTATTATTATTTTGTTGGCTAAACTATATATATATTTTAATACTAAGATAAGATCTATATCGTGAATTTTTAAAAATTTAAGAATAAATTGTAAAATTTAAAAATTTATATGTAAATTTTTAAAATTTTGATAATTAAATTATAAAATTTAAAAATTTATATATAAAATTATTTAAAATTTAATAACTAATAATATAATCAAGCCTGTTTTATTACGTAAGTGAGGAATTTGTTCATAAAAAAAAAGGTGATTTATAGAAAACAAAATTATCGATTTAGTGTTTTTTTCTCAAATGACTGACAAGTCCCCATTTTCAAATAAGCTACAATAAAAAGAGTAATTTTATTTAATTTTTTTAAACTATGAATTTTGCTTATCTATCAAGTTTGTAGTAATTTTAAAATACAAATTTTATTATAAAAAAAAATGCACAAATATTTATGGAAAATATAATGTATTTTTAGTAAAAGGGAAGTAAAACATAATGTTAGTCGGATATATAAAGTTTTGCGGGCAAAAAGAATCTCTTATCCTCTTCCCTATCTCTCGTTCTTCTATGTGATCTTGTTTTTGTCGGTTATTTCTCTCAAATTTTCGATTGCTTCCTCTGTTATTTCATCTATTTTCCTCTCTTTTTTCTTAGCCATTGGTTTATTTTTCTCCTCTTTAGATCTTATTGAAATTTATATAAATTATAAACCAGTATTTCAATCTTGTCGCAGAGATTTTCGTTAAGATTTGGGTTCCCGTTGATTGTATAGAGAATCTGTGGCCGAAGCATCGGAAGCGTAAGGACTTTTCCTTTCTTTTGGCTTCGATCGTCGTAATTAAAAGGATTTTGATCTCGGTCTCTGTTTTAAGGTAGAGAGTCTTTAGTCTTTGAGGTTTGATTTTACGTTTCAATTTGATCATCTAATACTCTGTAGCTAAATATAATAGTTGTTGGGACCCACAGAGAGAGAAAGAGATGCATACAGGTTCTTAAATAGGTGGAGTCTGGAGATATTTCCTTTTCTGGATAACTGGATAAAGATGATTTTTTTCGATGATTGGAATTTATTTTGTTTTCTATATTTTCTTGGCAACCAAACATGATGTTTCTAGATTCATGACATAAATATGCCATAAGACGTACAATAATGCAAATTTTAAAGTTTAGAACATAAAATATTTAACAAGTTTAATTTTTGGTAGATTTTGATAATGGGGTCTTCTCTTCAAGGGCCAGTGATTTGCCCCACCGTTGAAGCAAAACAAGTTGGATTCTACGCTCTGCCATTGGTAGGTCCTTTGGTAAAGGGTAAGCTTCTTAGAAGCGAATTCTTGGGTTTCAAACGGATCAATGGTAGCTTCATTAAGGCTGGTGTTGTTTCGCGCCCATTAAGCGCGCGTAAAAGAAAGGTAATTCAATGTGTTTTCAGTTCTTCGTCGAATGGAAATGGAAGCATGGAGGAGAATTTTAATGAAAATGATGAAGATTATGTCAACTCTAGTCTACTTGAAGCTGGTATGCTAATTCATCTGTTGGCCAACTCTTATTTCCACAATATGTATGTTGAATTTTTAGGAATTTACTTCCTTTTGATATATTTTATCCAAGTGTCCATTTAGGTGTTTTTTGTTTGTTTTTGGAATATTAGTTATATCTGACAATAATTGTAGTTTTCTGAAATTTATCTAGTTGAGTAATAAAGCAATGTATGTAAATGATGAATTTGATGTGTAGTTGAGGTAAAGAGTGGAGCGGATGGTTTTATGATTAAAATGAGGGATGGTAGGCACTTGAGATGTGTTCATAACAACCCTCAAGGTGGACATCTACCGAATTACTCACCACATCCTGCAATGGTGTTAAAGATGGAAGATGGGACTGGTCTTCTTCTCCCAATAATTGTTTGTACGTTCATTCGATCTAATAAATCTTAACATCAGAAAATCACTTCTTGGTTTATCTTTGGATATGTCTGTCGTTCTGTTTTTAAGCTATTGAAACCTAATAGTTTGGCTTTAATTGCAGTGGAGATGCCTAGTGTTTTGCTCATGGCAGCAATGCGCAATGTTCAAATTGTATGCTTTGATTTCTTATCTTTATTCCTTATTTTGATTCAGAATTTCCGTTTTGGACCATTTCACCTCTCAAAGATAAATTGTGGTGAAATGCTGGTTCTGTATTGAATGTGATGTTGAAAGTTGTGTGTATTGCTTTTCAGGCGAGGCCTACTCTCTATCAAGTGGTGAAGGAAATGATTGACAAGATGGGCTATGAAGTAAGCTTCTGTGTAGTTTCCTCCTTTTCTACGTTGTCACAGTACTTTTTTCTGATATGCCAATCATCTTATATGCATTGCAGGTTAGACTTGTCAGAGTGACAAAGAGAGTGCATGAGGCATACTTTGCTCAGTTATATCTCACAAAGGCATGTATTGATTTCTCTTGCTTTAATGGATCTTTTTCATTTTTGTTCTGTTTTCTACCTGTTTCTTATTTGGGATACTATGCTGGTTATTGGAGTTGGGGAATGGGTTCACTAGACTATTTAGACTAGTATTATTTTTTCCATGGAGACCATGATATATATGGTTGCAGGTAGGAGATGAGACAGAGTACATTAGTTTCGACCTCAGACCTTCAGATGCCATCAACATTGCAGTAAGATGCAAGGTACTATGATTATATAAGCTACAATAGGTGTAGTAAAGTCAGGTAGATATCCATATACCCATTTTATGTCACTGTGAATTTAAAGCTAGGAATGTCAGAATGTATCATTGCTTCTTTTTAGATCTTATAATGAAAGAAGGATAAGACACACCCATGGGAACATTTGATCTGATACTATAATGTCTTTATTCCTTATTTAGCTGAAGAATGGAAGTAGTTATCTAGTATCTGTTTTGTTATAAGGCTGAAAGAGGTTGTATGTTACTTCTGAGGTGCTTTTGAGACTTGAAATTGGTTTTTACCTTCTTTTTTTTTTTTTTTTTTTTCATTTTGCGATTCTTAAACTGTTAGGAATCTCTTCCTCTGTAAGATCTTATTGGGACTGAGTTAGGCTCAGGTTCTCTAACATGGTATCAGAGCTGGTACCCTGGTCACCATCACCGTGGGCTCCCCTTAACGCTCATCGGTGGCTCCAAATCTTAAGACCACCCCCGTTCAATGTGGAGGGGGGCTGTTAAGGAACCTTAAGTCCCACATCGACCAGGTGCTGGTCCTCTGCTGTGCTTATAAGCCTGGGCAAACCTCTTCCTTGTAAGATCTTATTGGGACTGAGTTAGGCTCAGGTTCTCTAACATGAACTATACTGAAATACGTTGACTTGAAACTATAAAGCATCCATATTTTTTATATTATGGTTCCTGATTGAGCATGGGTTTCACCACTGCCAATGTGGTTAGGTTCCGATACAAGTCAACAAGTACCTGGCATGTAGTGATGGAATGAGAGTGATTGAATCGGGGAAGCTCTTGTTGCAGACCCCTGCTTCAGATGGCTTATTATTTGGTGAACTGGATCGGTAAGTTTTGAATAATATATCTTCGATTTTCTTTTCTTAATCAGTGGAGCTTTTGCATTTGATTCGTAGAGTTCATTCAGTCTAATTTTGTTGGCAGCTTCTTTGTAGTTAAAATACTTTGAAGTTTTTTCTTTGGACAATAAGACAACCTTGAAGATATTAAGGCCTGTCAAAGTTATCCATTAAACATATATGACTTTTAAGGAAAGATTATTAGATTTGTAAAATGATGTTTTTCTTCGAATTATTGGTTTGGTACGTGATATATTAAATAATAAAGCAGTGGATTGAAATCATGCATATCAGTACTAGTTAATATGACAGGAAAAAGGTAATAATCAAGAACTAGAATTTTAGTTAGTGGCCATATTTATCTTGACATAAGGTAGGAATTTAAACGGAAGATGTATGGTTTCAGGCCAAGTGGTCAGCTCTGCGTTGAAACAAAGGAATTTGATCTTGTGCGCAACATGATGATAGCAGCTGTTGAGGAACGCTACAGAGATGCTGGTACCATTCTATCCGTGTCACATAATGATAATTCTGGCAACTTCTTGTAGTCTGCATGTGATGTTATTTAGCATTATACTCTCTGGCCTGATACTTTCAGATGACATCACTTTTACTTTTTTTGATAAGGGGATTTGAACTCTACCTTTAAGGAGTCTGGTTCTTGACGTCCCTGGAGTTTATCATAATTGTTTGAGCTTTTATTATGCCAGCCACATTCTAGTGCCATTGATAAAATCAACGAGCTATATGGTATTTCTTGGAATGGTGTGACTTTTAAAATTTTAAACAAAATCCTTGAGTCATCTTCTTGCTAGAGGTTAGGTAATAGAAAACCTTGACAAATTATCTAAAGTAACACTTCCTAAAACAAAAATAGCATACTTGCTTTGAATTGAGTAGAGTATGAATTAGTGTTAGGGAGGGGTTCTATTTTTATTATTATAAATTTTAGGAGTGTTAGTTCTGTGGTTTTTCTTATAATTATTTAGCTTCTATTGAATTAAAGAAAATATATGCCTGACTTCTATTTGTCAAAAAAAAAAAAGGCAAGTAGTTTTCTTTTGCTATTCTGTAAGGTGACTTTCAATGTACATTTTTGAATTTTCCTTGGCCTTGCAGCTCAGTGGAGGGACAAACTCAGTCAACTTCGGGCCAGGAAGAACTTGACATAATGGGTATGAAGTTCTTACTTGTTCTCCCTATTCAGGCATTTTCAGCCATTAAGAATGTACATAAACTGCAGTGGTTGAAGTTGATGAGGACAGCAATCAGTCTGTCTTCTGCCTTCATTTGTCTATATGTACAATTGTGAATATATTGTATTAGATAAAATTTATATGGGTATATGAAACTTTGAGGCCATTGTAATGTCCAAGTTAAAGCTTTTCCTTTGTAGGGGTCTATGTAGATATAAAGTAGAGAAAAAACATTATTACGATTATATGTTGAATATTGATGCTGTGCGGAGGATCATAACCGCTGATTATTTATACATCTAAATAATTTTTATTTGTAACTAATCGGATTATTAATTTATTTTCATAGAACCAATATTTTTAACTGTTACATATAAATATAATGCGAAACAATGAGTTATTTATTGTCTTTGTATCACCATAACAGAAAATGTACTATAATAGTTAGAAAAATAATGAAAAAAGAAAATGCACTTGTGGTCGTTTAGTTTTTATAAATTAAATATATTCTATTGATTTTTTTTTAAATGAATGCATATTAATTATTTAATTATATTATTACTTAATTATTATAATATGAGTAGTTAGTCATTTTAAAGTAATTAATTTTTGTTATCATTATATTTTTTATTTTTTTATAGATATTTTTCTCTTCAATCATCTATCAATTATAAGGTTTATTAATTTAACTTAAATTTTTTTTATCAAAAAATGATTAAAAAAATTAAAATTGATAAGAAATTATTAAAGTGTGATAGTTAATGTGTATTATTTTTAAAAAAGTGAAAAATATATTTAATTTATAAAAATAAAATGATTAAATTATCATACTTTAAAATAATAATAATAATAATAATTATTATTTATTTATTTTATATATTTTTATTATTAAAAAAAATATGGTCTATAATTTCAATCGCCAGTTAGTTAAACGTATATTTATTAATTTCCACTTTCATAATTATATTATTATTTTACTTTCTTATCTTTATATGTTTGACGCATATTGTACTATTTTATTTTATCTATCAGCAAGAAGAAACCTTCATGGGTAAAAATTACAGTTGATGTCCTTCTCATTTCTGAAAAAGAAAAAGAAAAGAAAAAAGAATTACAGTTGATGTCTCATTCCTTGCTCTGCTGAATACCTAACTATACCTTCATTCTTCCTTGGCCATGTATGTTTTAATTAACCTCCTTTGAAATTATAAAACAGAGCATAAACAAAAAGCTTTCGTCAATGTTCATCGCCTGAAGAAAACCTAATAACCTTTCTTTTTCTTTTTCTTTTTTGTCCGAGCGGGTCAATTTAGTTATGTAATTTAATTTATTTGACATTTTAGTCATATAATTATTACAATATATTTATTTAGTCATTTAATTTTATTTTTAAGTCTAAGTTAGTTCAATTTTTTTTAAAATGAAATATTTTTAAGAACAAAATAGAATTTTTCTCTTTTTTAATTTAAAAAAAATCTCTCTTTTCTCTCAACTTATATCTTCAAATCTACTCAATTTAGAAATAAAAGCCGATTCTCATAGAAATTTCTATAAATAAATAAAAAATTGAATTATATCTTCCAATAATTCTCAAGCGAAATTGTTTGCTAGTCAAGTGGAGCAAAAGAAAAGTTTAAACTTTAGTTCTCTTTATCTTTTTGTTTCCTTTTAATTAGTTTTCAAACATAAGGGCCAAAGCTGAATTGATGCTTTGTACCAATAATGGGCCTTAAAACTTTTTGATATTCAAACTTATTTGGATTTTTTCACCATTTCTTAGGAACCAAACAACACTAGTATAAAAACAAAGTCAACAATGGCTCCTTTTTTCAACTATCATTATCTTCAACTCTCTCTATCAGTGCTCCATCCTCTGCATCATTTATTTTTATTAATTATCGTTTAGAAAGTAGAAATCTAGAGCAGAAGATATTTTGATAGCTATTATTTATTTTTTGGATATGGCTTAGATTTGAGGCACATTCGAGTTAAAACGGGAAATATTTGCATGTATAAGTTTAATATAGTTTAGTCTTCTATCACTCCTTTCTTTTTTGGGAAAATAACAAAACTAACACCCCCCAAAAATTATAATAACAAAACTAGCACCCCTGTGTTCAATTAAAATTGAACGATAATAATTTGGACTCGTTCAATATTGAACGTTCAATATTATCCGTTCAATTAGAATTGAATGACGATAATTAGACCTATTTAATATTGAACGTTCAATATTTTACGTTCAAATTGAATATTGAACGTTCAATATTAAACGTTCAATTCTAATTGAACACAAGGGGGTGCTAGTTTTGTTATTATAATTTTTAAGGGGTGCTATTTTTGGTAATTTCCCTTCTTTTTTTAAGGATGTTGAATTGGCTTTTTATTAATGTGATAATTTTACGAAAATAGAGCTATTTAATCACTTTTAAGTTAAGCTAATTATCTTGCTTTGCATTTAAAATGATTCAAATGATGTAATTTATGTTTAATTGAGCTAATGTAGGTAAAACAATAATAAATGGAGGAAAAATGAGAAAAAAGGGGACACAATCAGTGTAGCGAGCATTGTGCCTCGATGAGACCTATTTGATGCCCGACGCGCCTATTTTCCCAGACTGGCCAAGAGCTCAGTGCCATGGTGCACAACATTTCCAGTCATGGTGCATGTAACCTTCTTGGCAACACAAGTAGCTTGTGCCGCGGCAGGCAAAAACATAGGCCGCAATGCACATTCTTTAACATGTGATTTGAGAGCACCATGCCAAAGTGCGCCTTGTTTTCCTGTGCGTGGAATCAGCTTTTATTTGAACCAGTTTCCTAAATTGACTACATTTGTTTGTAGCCTACAACTCTTAGCTTATAAATACAACTCTTAAGAAGCCAAACAATTGATTCAACACTTTTTTATACTAACCTAAATATTTAGAGAAGAAGACAACAATTTAAAGAATGAGACAAACCAAGAGAAGGATTCAAAATTGAAGATGTTGAAGTTTAGGTCCACTTGGATGACAATCGATGGAGATTGGTTCTCGCATGATAGGCGAATATTGGTTTCATCTTTCTCTAATATTTTATTTTTATTTATTCTCTTGTATTTTCTTATTGTTTGGGATTTATTGAATATGATTATGTATAATTAAACTTGTTATTAGGATCCTCTTGAACTCAATTTTTTTATATAATGAATTAATTTGTTTCTTCATTCTAATGTAATTGCAAATCAAATTATATTATTTAATTTAATTTTTGTGCCATTAATTATCTAATTAACAATTATATCATAGATGTAATTATGTAATTTTGAGAGAAGTATTTAATTATTTGTCTTGATTGAATTACATACATAATTTTTAGATTGAGATGTACGATTCTTATGAGAGAGAAATGCATGTATAGGTAATAATCAGTTGATCATATAATTTATTTGGTAATTTCTTGAAATTGTAAATAAATTCTTGTGTAAGAGATTAAGGGATAGTGGATTCCTATGACTATTTTGCACTTAATTTGTTAGAGTGAATGTGTTGAATCAAGTAGTGTAAATATTGGGTTTATATTATTTATATTATTTTATCTATTCTCTTTATGTTAAATAGTTTAGTGTAATTGTAGTTTAGTACTTAATTCTTTATTAATATAATTTTCATAGATAAGATAATTTGATCTTTAAATATTTATCACTTGTATGCGTTCTGTATACTTGCAATTTAAAATGAAAAAAATATGTGTTTAGAGAGAATGAAGGTAAACAAATTAATGAAGTTAGTGTGAATAACAATCATTTATTAATATGAGCTTCCATAAATATGTTTAATAATTAATTAATTAGAGAAAATTAAATTGAATTGAATATGCAAATAGAAGTAGGGGCAAGCATTTGAACAAAATTGTTTATTTGTCCCCAATTTAAATTCGATTTGAAGTTGATTTGAAAATTTTTAATATGAATTTGATCCGATAATGTAGTCAATTTAAACTATTCTGAATTCAAGTAGATTGAAATTTTTTTTTTTATTAGATAAGGTTAGATTTATATTATAACTTATTTTTATTATTATCATATATAAAACACAGTGTATACTGACATTTAAATTTTAAATTAGTACATTTTTAGTAAAATTTATTTATTTATAATCATAATTAAGATAATCAAAATAATAAAAATTATATTCTTGAACTTTATTAAATTATTATAGAGATTTAACATTTATATTTATTTTTTAAACTAAAATAGTAATTTAATGTAATTGTGGTATGTATAATATTTAAATATATAACATTAAAAATAAAATATGCATTTATTTATAATTTTAAAAATAATTTAGTATGGATCGAATTGCTGCTGATTTTAAAATTTATCAATTCAATTCAATCCGAATTCGAAGAATCAAATCAAAATTTTCAATTTAGGTAGATTAATCAGATTATTTGCTCATCCCTAAATAGAAGCAAAAAGAAAGAGATGGGGAAGAAGATTGATATTTTTTTTTGTTTTAATTAAAAAAATACAATTTTGTCCTTAAAAAATTTATTTATTCAAAATTTTGAACTAATTTGACCCAAAAAAAAAATGACAGGACCAAATAGAACTACTCTAATAATTAGAAAATTAATATGTCAACTTAGTAAAATATTGACTAAGTAAAGCCAAAATTCTTGTTTAATCCATCTCCTTAATTTTCTTTTCTCTTTTCAATTTTGGACGCTTTTCTTGGCACGTCGACCCTACTCATCATTAAAAAATCATATCAAAAGGTAAGACACCATGAGATGTTGTATCTACCCTAATGCTTAAATCAATTTATTGAGATAATGTTTGTATTAGAGAGAAATTTGAGAGATTTTAGTATGAATTTATGTGTACTTTTTTTGGTTGTAATAACCTATTTATAGGTTTTTGTTGAATAAAATTTTAGCAAATAATTCATATTAATTAATATTTAAATTATTTAATAACAATTTAAATATCTATGTCATTAAAACGAATTATTTAATAAATATTTACAATTGTGTGCCGACTGTGTCATTTGACTTTTTAACTGATGACATGGATCAATCAAGTGGTGCCGCACATACTTGCTTAAATTACTATCCAACACAAGCGCCCTAGGTTGCTTGGGCCGCTTTGGTAGAATAGGTAGTCTAGTTTTTCTCTTGGGGTACGATGGCTTAACGACAATTGGCATTGGGATTTCTTAACTAAGATGGGTAACTGGTATCCCAAGTATCTTTATGCCCAATGATCTCATGGTCATAAACTTTTCAACACCTATTTTTGTGTCTCAATCTTAGCCCTGGTAGGAAAATTATGACTGGTCAAAGTTTTGGAAAAAAGTCAACTATAAGCTTGCGAGTTTGACTTTCCAAAGCTAATATATTCTAAGCATGATACTCCAAAATGTTTTCCTTATCTTTTTCCTTGGATTCATATCTGATGGGAGGTTGAGATTGATACTGTCAATCTATGGTCATTCTCAACTTCTTCACTTTAGAATCCAAAGTCAGAGCTCTGAGGAAAAATAGTATAGGAATAGCTTTTCGACTCCACTCACACTTGGTAATTGAATCAAAATTTATTTTTTCACCTTTTTTCTTCAGTTTGCGTTAAAAGTTGCATGGACCTAGGAATTTGGTAGAACACATATACCATTAGAATTTTTTTATTTTCCTTTGAGTGGATCTAAACTAGTAGGTCGGGAAACTATCTTAAGGGTTTATGAATTTATTTTTTCCATCCACGATATAATTGTCCCATTGAACCACATTTGACAAATTGGTACGGACCCCATGTCTAACGGGAAAGCACACATACACAATCAAAACTCCAACATAGAAGTGGACCTAGTATGGCTAATTGGTTTATTGAAAACCTTAAAAGCAGTAACTAGAACCCAGGTGGAGAAGGCACACAACAAGGAGGACAAGACATGAGGGTCTCATATGCAGATCAAGACAAAATGGGATGGTGACCAACTAAGGCATGTGCGATGCACGAGCTGGAGGGAGTCTATTGGCAGTCAGACAGGCTAGGCAAATTGGCTGTAGGTCCAGCCTACGACCCCCTTCCCTAGGACTATGTTGACTCCGACACCAAACTTGTTCCCTTATCCAATTTTTCTCCCATGTTTACCATGATGCTTTTGTCGAGGCTTCCAGTTCTATTTCTAGCGGAGATGTTTTTGAAAGGGATCCAAGTTCTTATCTTGTATCCAATTTTGGTTATAAAGTGGACTCCTTGGTGCCATTCACTACCCAATATTTCGTGGATAAGTTGAGGGAGATGTTTGAGATTCCTAACTCCTTTGGAATCATACTTCTTAGTAATGGAATAGTTCCTAGTAAACCCCCTTTTGGAGGGTAACGATTTTTGCTAATCACCTGTTTGTTGGACTTCAACTCCCATTCTTGCCATTGGTACTAAAGTTTCTTTGCATGATAGAGGTGCCTCCCAGGCAATTCCCTCATAATGCTTGGAATATTTTGACGTCTTGCTATGTTATGTGGAAGTTGCCAGATATAGAGATGAATCTTGCGGACTTCAAGTCCCTTTATTATGCACTATCAATTAGTTGGGGTTGGTTTTGCTTTAAGCCCTTTAGTGGTTGTAAGTTGGTCTTTAACTTACCCAAATCCAACAAGGGTTGGATAAATTTTTGGTTCATTATTGTTGGGGCTTATTATATAGCTTGTCCTAACTAGGGCCCTACACTCATTTAGTTTGTTCCCAATGGTGAGCAGGATGCATATGCATGACTTGTACTCTAGAAAATAATTTACCTTTGTTGTTTTGCGCTAACTCTTTTGGTTCTATCTTATGCAGTGCACTGGAAGAAAGTTATATTTCTGATGAGAAGAAAGAGTTCATTGAATCCCTGCTTGCCTTGTCCCTTGCGAGGCGTAACAACTCGAGGTTGGTCATAGCTAAAAGAAATATTCACTAGGGTCTCCAGCTCTCTTCATCCATTCCCAAAACTTTTAGTAGTTATCCTCTCTTATGTAAGTGTCTTGGTAGATATTTCAATATGGACTCAGTTAAAGTTTACCTTACTCATTCCTTGTTTTTGTCTTTTGTCCTACAGTTATGAGATTCTATCACATGTCTTCTTAGAAGGGTCCATCCACCAATGCCTTCCAGTTCATATCCAAGAACCTGGGGAACAAGAATATGAAAAGAGGGGGTGCATTTTTTGGAGGAAGTTAGAATGCTAAGCGCCAACTCCCTAAGTTGAAGAGACCGCAGGAGTTGAGGTGTCTAACATGACTCGGGTTCCCTCTCCAATTGAGGACTTTTTCATAGGGGAGAAGGCTCCACACTTGAGTCCTCCACACGACCCACCTTCAGCAGTTGTTCCCTATGCTCCCATTGGCAAAGTGACTAAGTTGACTTGTGTGAAAACTTCAGGATGGATAAAGAAGTATGAAAAACTTAGAATTGTTGCAGAGGACTGTCTCCTTGAGGCATAGACCTTTTTGGATCCCTTAGCAAGTGCCCTCCAAGCAGCCAGGTTAAAAAGAGATCAAGCTTAGGCCTCATTGAACTGGGCTCTAAAAGAGAAACATGAGCTTACTAAGGCTTTGGAAGAAGAAAGTTGTTGTCAAGAGGGTATAAGTTAGCTCATCATTGCTGTTGAGGCCAATATGACTAAGCTTTAAAATTAATTGGCTCTGAAGAACTTTGAACTTGAGAAAGTTAGGGTTAAGAATCAGAAGTTAGCTACCGAGGCAAAAGTTGCAGGCGTGTGAGATGTAGAAAAGTATCTAGACTTTGAGGACATTATAGTTGATATTGAGGTTGCATAGGCTCATAGCTTTGAGTCAGCTAAAAAAAGATTCAAACTAGTCTATCAAGAAGATTTAGACTAGTCTATCTAGACTTGCCTCTACCTTTCCACAAGCTTCCAGATTACAATATTGATACAACCAAATCTGGAGAGTATAACAACCAGTCAAACTCCAAAGGGAATGACTCCTCAGCTGAAGAGGTGGTCCAAGATCTTTCTAGAGTAAGGGATGCAATTGGGACCCAAAAGGTAGTTTAAGTACACCTATCTTTGTTGTCTTGTCGAAGAACGTTAACACTAGCCGTCAACAATAGACCTATGATTTAGACTTTGGTAGCAATTTTCTTTTGTTATTTGTTTTATAGTAGATTCTTAGCGATTGTATTCACTTGGCCTTTAGTTTGTAGTTTCTCCACATGCATTAGTTTAATAAATAAAAATCATCACTCTTTTTGACATCTTCATGTTCCACATTCAACTTAGCAAATTTTTGTTTTTTTGCTTGTTGATGCAAAACACAATTCGCCACTTGTGACTTACCTTATATTTCTTTTGTTTTCCTTAGAACTTGGAATGAGAACATACCCCAGGTGCTTTGTAATCTTGGTAAAATGCACTTAACGCTCAAGCGACCTAGGGAGACAACATCCATTATTTGAGTGTTCCCAATAAATCATGCTTAGGACTTGGTGTCCTTAGGAGATCATCATCTACATTGCAATGAACATGGACCTTGAAAAGCACGCTTAGCTCAACTCTTGGAACTTGGACTAGGAATGAGCTTAACAATATTTTTGGAATTTGGATTATAGGAATGAACTTTGCAGTACTCTTGGAAGTTGAACCTTGAAAGTACATCAACAATGTTGATCTAGGGAGAGCACACCTTCACTTAGTAACTTCAAGATTTTTAGGAGATGCCTTGCACCTCTGCGAAATTCTTTGAAAGTTAAGATGACAAAACCAAAGTGGGTTCACCCTAATCACCAAGGATGAGAATGGTGCCAGCCCCCTGCGTGGGTCCAAAAAAGTTATAGAGGACACCAACAGGACATAAAATGGCAAATGCATGACTGGATTTGATAGACACAAAAGCGAGGGTAAGCCATAACTTGATCAATAAGGAGCTGACCTAGTATTCAACTAGTCGGTTGGTCAGTAGTGGTGATAATTTGGCTCATGGAGGCACAAGTGTGCAGGCGAGTGGCCGTGCATGGAAGCAAGCAGATGCGGCACGACTGGTAGGTCAGTCTGCCCGCCGGCTAGGTAGAGATGGTGTTGCCTTGGTTCCTTCATCTTATTGACATCTAAATGCTCCAGTTGGATTGTATCTTCTACATTCGTGGTGATGGTTTCCTGCCAGTCCCATGATCGATAGTCCTGTCTTGTCGGCACTACAACGTTATCCAACATGACTTACCCAAATTCGACTTTAGTAACTTTTTTGTAGACTCCAAGTTTTTGTTAAGGCCATTCTTTAAATAAATGACTTGCTTTGTTGTTGAATTCATGAATCCTAATCAATATTTTTGGTTGGATTTTCTTGAGTCCAAAGTCTTGATTTTTCAAGTGCTTCCTATGTTCTTGAATTTTCTGATCTTCCCAAGTTCCTTAGGAATTTTTTTTTGTTCTTGTCTGATTATCAAATCCTCCCAACCCCTTTGCTTGGTGGGCTTCTTGAGTGTAGCAAGTAATAACCATCCTTTAGAGTCCAATTTGTTCTAGGAGTGACCTACATGTTTTCCTAGGGAAGCAGTGTGCAAGTCTCATTCCTAGTAGTTCTGAGTGCCATTTTTAGTGCCTGGATCTTAGGTTAGGTTTTCATAGGTGCCAGCTTCCACATTGTTTCCTCACTAGACTTCACCCATTAAGACCTTAGTCGACCATTGTCTGGATTCTAATGATGATAACTCTACAAAAGTAAAGTTATTTAGCCACTTCTAAGCTAATTATTTGTCTTATTTTGTGCTTAAAATGGTTAAAATGACTTAATTTATGTTTAATTATGTCAATGTAGGTAGAAGGATGACACACAGAGTAAAAACGAGGCCAAATGGGCAAATATTAGTCTAGGCCTCAATGGGGATTTATTGGGCCGTGGCACACAAATTGTTGGACACATGCTGGAAATAGAGAGCCTTGTGCCACAAGGGAGAAAAGGTGGCATCGTGATGCATGTTTCTACATTGGCAATTTCGAGACCCATGTGCCTAGACAGAGTAAAAGTTGTGTTGCGATGCACATTCTTCCACTGGTGATCCGAGTGCCTTGTGCCGTGGTACACAACTTCTTAGGCTATGGTGCGCGTTGTTTTTCCTATGCATGAAACATGCCAATTTCCAGTTTTCTTTTTGGACTATAATTATTTGTGTCCCACAACACTCAAGTCTATAAATAAAACTCTTAGCAGCCAAAGCAATGGATTCACACATTTTACCACTAACCTAAACCTTTAGATAATGAGGCAGCAGATTTAAAGAGAAATACATCAAGAGAATGATTGAATATTGAAGCTTGCACGCTTCAAGTTGGTAGTCACTTAGAAATTGGGTGTATTTTTCTTCCCTACCTTGTATTTTCTTTTCTATTTTGTAATTTTCTCATTATTGGGATTTATTATATGTGATTATGAGTAACTAAATTTATTGTTCGGATTCTCTTAAACTCAACTTATTTGTGCAATGAATTAATTTATTTTTTCATCATCTGTGATTTGTGATATTTCAATAATCTATTCTTACTACTTCTAATTGAGTGAGATAATTAAGTGATGAATGTCGAGAGACCATCTAATTTTTAGTTATGATTAATTACATATGATATTTTATTTAATCTGATTTGTATGCAATTATACCATAAAGGCAATTAGGTAGTTTTAATAAAAGTATCTAATTGTTTGTCTTGATTAAATAACATGTATAGTTTCTAAAGAGATTCTTATGTATTTGGTCCATAAATGAAATTTTAATGAGTAATATACAACCTAGTTAGCGTGATATGTGACAGGGATAATTAGGTTGATTATTATAATGCATGTAGTTTACTTGATAAAGGAATGGATGCTAGTATAAGGCATTGGATCAAGCATCATATCATGAATTATTTTAGATGGTAAATAAATTCTTGAGTGGGATGTTGAGGGATAATAGAATCTTAGGACTCTTTTGCACTTAATTAGTTAGTGTGGGTGTGTTGGATCAAATCTTATAAATATTATTATTTTTTTTATTGTTTACATTTATCTGTTTTTCATTAGCCTAAAAAGTTTGCAGTAATCATAATTCGATACTTAAATTCATATTAATTCAATCCTTGTGGGCACGACAACTCGATCTTTAAATACTTATCACTTGTATATTGACTCATGCATTGTGGATTCTGTCACCTAGATCAAGGGTGTTGTGGATGTCTAAGGGGTTGTGAGCCTGCATTGGCCTTGTACAACACTTGTTCCATTAAGAAAATGGCCAAGTGAGGTTGTGGTGCCCAGTTCTTGAGCAAGACTTAACCAACACTTGGTTCTGGGTAAGTTGTCTTACTTTCCCAAGTGTGATTAGGGGTTTTTTGAGCCTTAAGTTATTTTCCTAGGGAACACCACGTGTTGGTCTGGTGGAAGGTTGTGGTACCCTCCTATCCAAGTGCATGGTTTGGCGCTATGTGCCAACCTTGTGGGGCAATGGCCAATACATGGTTTTACAGAAAGTGCTTCTTTCCAGATCCATGCCCAACAAGTAGGAATGGGTATGGGGATGAGCAGGGACGATTTTTGCCATATCTGTCCTCGAAACCGAGCAAATAATTGTGTAACCGAAACTACCCGAAATTGCTCCGATTTGGGTATGGTTATAACCGGGCGGGAATCTGGCAAAAACGGATATAACAAAAAAAAATAGCCCTAGTATCCAATTATTTTTTAAAAAAAATCTTTAGAAAAGTTCAACTAACAAAAAAAATAGCAAGATATATTCATCAACTAACATGTATTTAGTGTGAAATGTTAGAAAAGTTTAGGAAACAAATCTTTCTTCCAAATTGTTGTGCATTAAGACTGTCCACAAAACCAAGAAACAAACAGATTAATAATCCAAACAAATCTTTCTTTCGTTAGCAGAATAAGAATTTTTTTTTAAACAAAACCCATAAGAGTCTATATCAGCAACCCATAAGAGTTTATATCGGTAACCCATAAGAGTATTGTGCATTCAGGATTTGTTTGCAACCATAAAAAATTAGAGTCTGAAGAATATTGAAGTACCGACAGCTATAAGAGTCTGAAGAGATGAGAGTCCGTAGAGATGAGAACAACAACGATGAGTAGGGAAAAGATCAGCAACGATGAGTGGGGAGAAGGAGATCAGCAACGATGAGCAGGGAGAAGGAGATTAGCAACATGAGTGAGTGATTGGGCATTAGGGATGGGAGGGAAAGAAAGCTTTAGAAGTGGAGGGCTGGAGCTGGAGCTGGACCGCCTTTCGCCGAGGCTATGGAAGACTGGAAGCGCCGACGCAGAAATGGACGACGACTTCGTCTAAACTGGAAGGGTGAAAAACTGGAAATCGCGAGCTGCTGCAGTAATAAGAAAGAAAGGAAAATAAATTAGGTTTACTTTGTTTCCTATTTATACAATGATTTTATTAGTACTAATAAATAATTTTAATAAACAAATATATTTCTATGTTATAATTGTAACAAAAAGACAAGTAGCCTGGTGGATGTAACAAGAAACGGTATCACTGTTATCCCAGGTTCAAAACCCACGGTTCGCTACATGGCTCTGGTGAAGGTGATTACTTCCTGATCCATCGTAGGACTTTATTGTTCTAAGTATCTATCTTATGGATAACTACTTAAATCAAACTAATGTCAAGATCCTGGATGAAGTCCTTGCAAGTGCCCTACATCGTTTTCTCTCAAAGTTTGATCCATTGAGACACTAGTTGGTCATTGTCTAGATCATGAATTATGAGTGATACAGGTGAGTAAAGCACAACACTAGTTCCATTGAGACAATGGTGACATGAGTCAATAATGCTTAGTTCCTAGGTAAGACTTAATCATCACTTGGTTCTAGGTAGGCAATCGAACTGTTCCAAGTGTTTCTAGGGGCTTTTGGAGCCTTAAGTTCTTTCCAGAAAATTGACACGCATTAGTTCAATGAAGGTTGTGGTTCTCTCTTGTCCTAATGTATGTGAGGGTCCAGTGCATGATTCTGGGGAAGGAATGGCCTTCATAATCCATGCAGGATAGGAATGGTGGCAATCACTACTGGTTCTAAGTATTGAGCCTTAGGTGTTCTTAGGTGTGAATGAGGCGAGACTCCATTCATACTACAAGTTTGTCCTAAGACCCAAACTCTAGGTAGTAAAGCTTCTTGAGTTTTGACTCTAGATAATCGTGGCTACCAATTTTCGAGGAGGGCCAAGACTTGTTCCCATGGGGTAATAGCACGCAATAGCACAAAGCTAGAGTTAGTTGAATGAGTTGCTGAAGCTCATTCTGGGTTATAGCACTTGGATCCTAGCTAAAGCCAAGTCTGGCTACCAGATGTGAGGAAGGAAAAGTGCTCGCTCCTAAGATGTTGTAGTGCACAAAGGCACAAAGCTAGGATTGGCTAAGTTTACTGATGACTGCAGTGTTGAGCTTGTAGCTCTGAGGTCCAAGGTAGATGTAGAAAGCTCTAATTAGTAATTACATAAATGCCAAGTTGGCTAACTATTTCTTTATTCTCATTTCTCATTATTTTTTTATTGTTTGTTGTTGGTGTTAAAGTGACTGCGTAGGACCTCACCTACCATTTTATGGAAAATAAAATACATGGATTGAAAGAAAAAGAAAAGCAAACTCCCATAACCATATATCCTACTCGTGCCAACGACTTTTTTGTTTACATCTTCTGACCTTGGTGGATCCCTATATTGTACCATTCCCAAGCTACTCTCTATTCTCCCAAGACCATCCTCATTCTCATTTTTATTGGGAATTTTAGGGTCAGGTTGTAGGTTGATGACACTACCCTAGTGGCATGTAGGAATGGTAGTCCAAGGATGTCGTTGTATGCTGAGGAAGAGTCTACAACCAAGGAGTTGATCATTAAGGTCCTAGTGGTGTGGCCTTCCCCAATTGTAATTGGGAGTTAAACACAACCCTCTAAAGTAAGGGGCTTTTTTGAAAAGCCATAGAATGGAGTGTTGACAAGGCAAAGAGGATGTTACAATGTTATGGACTAGTAGAGTGAAAGCCCCCATTAGCTAAGATATAGTCTTTAAGGTAACCCTTTTAGATCCAGTATTCAATTTCCCTCTTAAGTTCCCAATCAATTCAAGTCCTGGTTCTAGTTTGTTGGACCTACATCAACACTTGTTCCTGAGTCATGTTGAGGGGAAAAAATTTATTAAAGTCAAACCCAGGTTAAGGGTGACCAAACTTCTTGAGAACCATTTTATTCCTAGTTCCCAACTTTGGCTTTTTCCCTTTCATCTTCAGGCTTTCAGTTTTAAGGGTGATTCTTTCTTCCATTTCTATGGTGGCTAGCCATATCTTCAATGGTTATTGCAGTTGCCATCATCCGGGTCATCCCTTTGTATGACAGACCAAAATTTTTTGTAACCAACTTATTCTAGAACAAACCCATTTGAAGCCACGGAGAAAGGCATTAACGGTGAAAGAGTTTGGACAATCTTCTATCTGGATCTTTTCATAGTAGAAATGGTCAAATAAGTTCTTGAGTGACTCATTCTCCTTTTGAATCACCCACATTAGGTGTGTAAGAGTCTTGGGTAGCCTTCTCTTGGCTGAGAAGTGATTGAGGAAGTAGCTTGCAAATTTCGTTGAGTTCCCAATAGTTCTTAGTTTTAGGTTTTTGTACCATACTATGTCCTTTGCTACCAATGTTATAGGGAATGCTCTACAACTGATAGCATCATTGTGTGCATAGAGATTCACCCAATCTTTGAACAAGTTAAGATGGTCTAGCCGATCAATTAACCCATCATATGTCCCAATGATAGACTCCTTAAACTTCCCCCTAGTAGGGTTGATAGTACTTTAGAGGTGAATAAAGCATGAACTGAGTCTATATAACCTTGCTTATGTCTCTCCCATTCAGTTTATGCTCCATCTTTTGGAGCTTGTGTTCCAAGTCCTCAATTTGTGGGGTTGGTATGGAATAAATGCATACCACCAACCCTTGATGTTTTTCATGGGCAGAGGCAATGGCTTCATTAGTGTAGCTTTTTTGGCTAGAGTAAGCGTGATGCATGGACTAAAGGTGGTTCCTTAGGACTTAGATCTAGTGCACAGGAGCTCTAAACCTTGTTGGCTACCACCCACCTGGTCGTTTATTTATTGACGTGCAGGTGGCAGGGCATTATTGCCATTCTTATTGAATGCGTATTGATCTTCAGGATCCTAGACAAGAGCACCTAACCTACTGTGGACTGGACCTCTAGAATTGTGGCAAACACTGGGCCTTAGGTGCTGTTCTTCCTAGGCATTATGCCTTGGGAGGTCCAATGGTAATGAATGTGTCACTAAAGCACTAGGTTGCCCCTGAGAATATGCTTGGAACTGCATGAATTGCTCCATCGTGCTTTTCAATTTGCTTAACTACTTATTTTTCTTGGTCTTCTTTGGTGGCAGTAGATCTCTCACTTGAACCTCTACATGCTCCTCATCTAGTGAGGAAAGATGAGAGTTTTGAGAACTTGATTGGAAGCTCATCTTAGCTATTTGACGAATCAAGCATGCTTTTAAGGGGAAAAGAGGATGAAGAAGGCGTTGAACAAGGATGAAGAACGCGAAAAATACTATGAATATTCTTGAGTTTTCGTTAGGTCAATCAATTGAACACCAAATTTCTTCCAACAAAAGCGTCAGTTGTTGAAGTCAATTTTTGTTCAGTCACGTTCCTTGGCACGTCGACCATACACATCACTAGAAAACTATGTCATAAGGTACGACACCATAAGGTGTCGTATCCACTATAATGCTTAAGTTAGTTTCTTAAGATAGGGTTAAGATCAAAGAGGAATTTGAGAAGTTTTGGTTTGAGCTTACGTGTATATTTTCAAGTTATGAGTACCTATTTATTGATTTTTGTTGAATGATATTTTAGTAAGTAACTCATATCAATTAATATGTAAATTATTTAATTATAAAAAGGAAATAGGTGTCAGTGATCTCGTAGCTTTGGACAAAAGAAGCAATTTAATCATTTAACTTTTAAGTTGAGCACTTTAGTCCTATAATTAAAAAAAAAATTATACTTTAGTCCCAAAAAGGTGCACATAAGTCTTGTAATTTTAAATTTTTAGGACTAATATGTACATTTTTTAAAATTATGGAACTAAAGTGTTCTATTTGAAAACAAACGAGACTAAAATATTTTTTTTTTAAAAAATTATAGAACTTGAAACACCCTTCATCCATAATTTAAATATCTAAATTATTAATACAATTATTTAATAAAAATTAATTAATTATATGTTAATTATGTTATTTAATTTTTAATTAATGATATTGATTAATCAAATAACATCATGCTTAATTAATTATATTATAACCCAACAATCTATTTAATGTTCTGACCAACAAAAATAAATCTCTTTAATGAGTAGGGTAATGCAGGCTGTCGGCCTTGTGCCTGTCGGTAGTATATAAATTAGAAAGTATTGTATAAGAAGAGGATAATTTAGATTCGTTGAATGGTTGTAGTTTATTGCTTTCGAGTTCGATTTTTAAGATGAGTAATGTAATAATGTAAGCAGCAAAATGTTTTTAAAGAAATTTACCAAAAAAATGATTATTTATTTTTCAAAAAAAAAAAAATGATTAATAACACTTTTTTAAAAAGATCGATTAAAAACTATTTGAAAGAGGAAGTTGACTGTAAATTAATATTGTTGTAATAATAATTTTTAATATATAAATAATATAATTATTTAATTAATTTAATTTTAATATTTTTTAATAAAAAAATATATGTTATTTTTTTAATATTAAAAAATATATGTCCATTTATGTTATAAAAAAATGAATATATTTTTTTTCTAAAGAAATTAAAAATAAAACCTTATACATAATCAATTAAATTTAATAATAATTTATTAATAATAATTTTATTTAATAATAATAAATATTAAGATAACTATTTTATATGTTTTTATCATAAAAAAAAAAAAAAAATTGTGATATCATTAATAAAAATTTACAAAGAACAAAAGCCCTTTATTTAGGAAAAAAAAAACCTTTAATTAGAAAGAAGGAAAACAAAGGAGACAAAACTAGGCATAAACTTAACTACGTCTGTAAATTCCCGCCAAGCCCAACAAGCTTTATTACGACGGGCCGACGGGGCAACTACCAATAGCAATCAAGACAAAGGTCGTTGATGAACCGTTTCTCTTCCGTCTCAAACCCTTTGACTTTCGGTTTCTTTAGTTTCTCAGGGGAATTACTTTTAATTACCCCAATTAATTGATTAAAATATAATATAAACAAAATTAATTCTATATCGCAATCCTGATTTTAATTTACACCCTAAATTCTTATGTTTCTCTGAATTCTATCTCTCTCCCCAGTTTGACGAGTTGAGTCAGATTATCCAAGAGATGTATCAGATCGACATAAAGTGTAGAAAATTCACAGGAGAAGATATTTCTTCAAGAAATCCTAATTATTTGTTCCTTTGAATTGTTTTCGGTACTTTGTTCATTGAATCAACTAGAGTTTTGATTCCTCAGAACGTTGCCATGTCGGGACCGCTTGATCGATTCGCTAGGCCCTGTGAGTTTTTTTTATTTTATTTTCTGTAGCCCTGATATTCCTTTTTTATTGCTTGATAAATTATGTTACTAGAAAATTTTTCTGGTGGTTTTTTGGTTGAAGAAATTTTCAATTTGGGTTTCGAGTTTTTACCTTTTTAATTGAGTTCTAAAATTGGAATCATTTTGAACATCGTAATTTGGTTTCTTCTTGAAAATATTTCTCCAATTATCTTATTTGGCCGCTTAATTATTCATAAATGGAATACCTACGTGGACCTAAATGCAGAGAAAATATCAGGGAAATATTTTGAGGCTTTCTAAATATACGACTTTCTGAAAACTGGAAGATTGTCTTACTGAAACTAGTCTTTAATTTTAATATGCTCTTAACAAAGATTTATATGCATTTTGTTCAGAGCTCAGAATCCCAATAATGAGTGAATCTGTTTGTGATTTTGATGGCGTTTTATTTCCAGGCTTTGAGGGATTCTCTAGCCGTGATGAAAGAAAAGAAAGGAAATCAGATTTTGAAAACTCAGAGGATGATAAAAGGACAAGAATGGGGAATTTGAAAAAGAAAGCAATTAAGTTCAGACACTCTCTCAAGAGGTCAAGGAAAAGCCAGAGCAACTCTCTTTCAATTGAGGACATTCGGAATATCGAGGAGCTGCAAGCTGTAGATGGATTTAGACAGGCTCTTATCTTGGAAGAGTTGCTACCTCCAAGACTTGATGATTATCATATGTTGTTGAGGTGATTCCTTCAACATTGTAGACGTTGAATGGGTGCTTTTTACCATGTTCCATTGTTTAGTACTTAATTGTCTTTGCAGGTTCTTGAAAGCAAGGAAGTTTGATATTGAGAAAGCAAAGGCCATGTGGGCTAACATGATCCAATGGAGGAAGGACTTTGGTGTTGATACCATCATGGAGGTAGGATACTTTTTTCATTTGCTAGCGTTTTGTGGCATGATTTCTAACTAGTCCTTTGGGTTATTCGTTTGTAATGCAGTTGGGAATTGTTCTAGCTTTTCATACAACTTAGTTGTGTAATCTGTTCCCACTCTCCATATAATTGACATTTTATATTATTTTCTAGGATTATCAGTATGATGAGTTGGATGAAGTTCTGCAGTACTACCCTCATGGTTATCATGGTGTGGACAAGGAAGGAAGACCTCTTTATATTGAAAGACTGGGAAAAGTTGATCCAAACAAACTTATGCAAGTGACTTCTTTGGAACGTTATGTGAGGTACCATGTAAAGGAGTTTGAAAGGACTTTTGCCATTAAGTTTCCTGCGTGCTCTATTGCTGCAAAGAGGCACATAGATTCAAACACAACTATTTTAGATGTTCAAGGCGTGGTATGATGTCTATTGGTTTAGTTTGAACTTTAAAGTTTTCCTGAAATAGTTTCTCATTCCAAGATTGTAGTCTCAATTTCCTCTCCCAACTGTGTAATTTTAGGGTTTTAAAAATTTCACCAAGTCTGCTAGAGAGCTAATCACACGGCTGCAGAAGATTGATAATGACAACTACCCTGAGGTATGAAGATTTGATATTTACTGCTCTTTTGTAGGCTGAGAGTTGCTGTATTTTTCAATATCTGTTATCAAATTTAGACTTTAGTGTGAAATCAGCTCATGTAGCATCTCTTCTTTCTGCAGACTCTTCACAGAATGTTTATAATTAATGCTGGTCCTGGTTTTAAGCTACTCTGGAATACTGTTAAACAATTCATTGATCCAAAAACCGTCACCAAGATTCATGTATGTTTGATAAAAAAAAATTAAATTTATTTGTTTTCAATATTATAAGCATTTGATTGAAGTTATCAATATGGCCTAACTAATATAGGAATTTCCATCAGGTTCTGGGTAATAAATACCAGAGCAAATTGCTTGAAATTATTGATGCCAGGTAACTGGCCTTATTGTTGTGAATGTGGTCAATATGTCAGTTAGTTCTGCTAACTATTGAAGACAGTAAAATATTTCGCTTCTTTTTCCAGTGAGTTGCCTGAATTCTTGGGTGGTACTTGCACCTGTGCTGGTCAGGGAGGTTGTATGAGGTCTGACAAGGGTCCATGGAAGGATCCGAGCATAATAAAGGTTTGTACTTGACCTTGACGTTCTTGTCTCTTATTAATTATCATGTATTACTGTTGTCATTTTATTCTTCGAAAAGTATGGCTCAATGAAATGATATATTTCGTGCAGATGGTACTTAGTGGTGAAGCACAATGTTTCAGACAAATAGTAACTGTTACCAACAGTGACGGAAAATTAATTTTGTATGATAAGCCTTGTTTTTCAATGGTATGATCTGCTGGATTATCATACATTCCATATCATGAATTTGTTATGCATTTATTATTTTTCATTAAGGCACACTTTGCCTAATACTAGCAATCTGGTGGTTGATTTAGTCGAGAAGTGGAGATACTTCTACTGCAGAGTCAGGATCTGAAGTTGAAGAAATGACATCTCCTAAAGCTAGCAGAAGCTACTCACAGCCAAAGTTGACTCCTGTCTGTGAAGAAGTAAGTGGT
Source organism: Elaeagnus macrophylla (assembly GCA_029378325.1). NCBI lineage: Eukaryota > Viridiplantae > Streptophyta > Magnoliopsida > Rosales > Elaeagnaceae > Elaeagnus > Elaeagnus macrophylla. Next base: position 9,286,424 of record CM055649.1, on the reverse strand, counting down.
TGTAATTGATATTTGATAATAAATGTCTTTTGATGCTTAGCATAGAGAAGCATTATGGTGATTGGACAAGTTCATTTATAGATAAACTCGTCGTTGGTCTCTCCCTGTCTGGCCCCTCATTTTATTCTCTCACGCTTTCAACCTTGATTGCATTGAATACTTGGAATGAAAGCGCTGTGCTTTCCTTCTTTTTTCTTTTTTCATCTTATTAAATCACAGCCTAGGGAAACATTCTTCCGTTTATCACTTGGGTGAAAGATGCAAACAAGCTAAACAGAAATAGAGAATGGTTTTTATCTGAAAATTTTGATATCATTTAGCGAAAATACTGGATTGGAAAAGAAAAAAAAAGAATGTTGTGAAAATACCGATCATTGATGTTTGTTTCAGGTTAAGGTACTTGGGAAGGCTAACAGTACTGGTAGCTACTCCGAATATGATGAATATGTTCCCATGGTTGACAAGGTTGTTGATTCAGGTTGCATGAAGCAGGTTTTGCATCAAAGTCCATCTGTTTCTGAAGGTTAGAACGCATACACTGTTCAAGTATTGTTTTATCAAATGCATGAAGCTGGTATTTGTTTGCTAATAGTCTGCTAATAATGCTATTTATCTGAGGTAATCTTGCTTTCGCCTTTTAATGTTTCCTAGAGCAAGAGGGTAGAAGTATCTATGAATATTTTCGAGAAGAGATAATAATCAGTTATTCAGAAGATTAGGTAATATTGAATATAGACTTTTAATATTTGAACTATCTAATTAGTTGAAAATTCATCCCAGGAATACCTTCGGAAACTGCAAAAAAACCTTCAGTAGGAATCTTTGCTCGTTTCTGGGCTATACTTGTGACAATCTTTGTCACTTTCTTTACTGTTATTCAATCAGCAACACGCCGGGTGACCAAGAAACTTCCCAACACTCTGTCTGATTCTGCCTTCAACCCTCCTGATACAATGGTGGAATCACCTTTAAAGGAGGAGTTTCGTCCCCCTTCACCAGCTCCAGGATTCACAAAGGCAGAGCTTTTATCATCTGCTTTGAAGAAACTTACTCAACTTGAAGAGAAGGTAGATATGCTACAGACAAAATCTTTTGAGATGCCTTGTGAGAAAGAGGAGCTGTTGAATGCTGCTGTTTGTCGTGTAGATGCAATAGAAGCAGAGCTAATTGCTACGAAAAAGGTAATTCTATCTCTTATTTGATATTATTTGACAACATTCAAGACACAATGATGACCATAGTTTCATCATCTATTTTCCCATTAAAATTTAGCAGTATCCCAAACTATACTAGAATCTTTTAACTGAAATGTGGATCTATAAGGTGTCTCTGCTATGATTCCAAATATGACACTTTTAGCATGTTTGTTTATTTATTTATTTATTGTGTTTGCTGTTATGGAGATGTACCATGCCCCCATTGCCTTGTTGGAAACATCTAACATCTCTTCTAAATATAGTCCTGCATTTCCATCAAGTCTTGAAGCATGAATCCAAAATACTGAATTAATTTTTTGAAACTTAATTTTCTGGCTCGGTATTATGCCATTATGTTTTTGAGTACGTATCGTTTGCCTTACCTCTCTGGCATGAATCTTTCCTTTATTGTGGTCTTGGATGATAATTTTTTTTCTCTTTCCTGAATAGGCTTTGCACGAAACTCTAATGAGGCAGGAAGAACTTTATGCGTATATTGACAGACAAGTGCATGCCAGGCTAAGGGTAAGCTCAAAATTTTTTATTGTCTAGTTACTTGTAATAAAGTACCCTTCTCAGTTACAGTTCAAAACTGATGCTTACATCTGGTTTTCCTGATTTGAAAGCAGAAGAGGAGGTGGTGTTGCTGATGCTGTGACCGAGAAGTGGTTTGTTGGTGCGTCTTGGTTCCATGTCCATGTTTGTAAACGTCAGATTTGTTTCATATATATGTCCGTGCTTTTAAACATACATTTATAAACTACTACGCGGTGTATGTATATAATCGAGCTTCATTTATGTCAAGGTCGTGGATGCAATGTGTGTGAGCACTGTGAAATTGTTAACGTTGGAACCGTAACACTTTGATCGTAATTCACAGAAGAGAGTGCAGTTCAAAGGTGTGTTCTGACCTTACCTTGACGAATTGGGCATTAATGGTTCCATCCATGCATTCATGTTAGTGAAGCGCCAATCTAGAAATAATGAATTCTCCATTTTTCTAGATTTTGGTACCACGTGACATATCATGATTGTGTAGAAATATGTATTGTATTTGTGTATAATTAGCTTTTTTTCTTGTGCTATAAGCACCTTGGGGGCGTAAATTAGTAAAATATTAAAATAATATAAATTTGCACCTATTTTTGCATCTAAACCATTTATATTGTGACACATAATATAATAGAGTCGCTTTAAAAAATGAAGTAATTTATTTTTTTTAGAATATTTTGTTACGTGTAACGATAAATTGATTTAAGTGCAAATTTATTTGTCTTTGAGTGCAAATTTGTGTGGACATAGCATTTCTCGTTAAGTATTTAAACACCAACTAAGCCTAAACCAATACCTTAGAGGAATTTAATATAGGATCTGCTTCTAAAGACAAAAGAAAGAGGTGGTGTTCACACTATTACTGAAAAATATTTTGAGCTTTTCCCATTTAGATAAATCGACCAGCAATTGGCGAAGTAAAACACAAGAAAAATTAACTCTGGGATTTTGTAACTAGTCCTGTTTATAAATTTTGTTTTCTTTGAAATTAATTTTATGTTTTCTAATTCATTCCTTGAAAAAAAAAAAACAAAGAAATCGTTTGATAATGAGTTACATTTTTTATTTTCTAATATATGAAAACATAAATGTTCTTTGGTAAAACAATGTTTTGTCTAAAGAAAGTTGTTAGTTGGATAGGGATGACTAATTATTATAAGACCAACTCTAGTTACATCCTACAAAGCCTCCAAATACATACCCCAATGTCTAAAATTATTAGGGATATGTGCTTTAGGGGTATGTACTTAGAGGATTTTGTGGGATGTAACTAGAATTTCCCTTATTATAATGGTTGGTGAGTAACTGCCTTTGTGTATATATAGAGCTATGATCAATGATAACTTTTTTTTTAATTATTTTATAATGCAATAATAAATGTTCTAAATGAGCATTAAGAAGACATGAGTTCGTTAGTGTCTGTTACTATAAATGTAAAATTAATTACTTAAACAAAAAAATGAGAAATATATAGAATTTATTTCCTGCCCCAATTAATCTTTTGTTGCTTTCAACTTGCTCTATTATGTCTTTAATTTATATTTAATAATTATTTTTTCATTTATATTCTTATTTTTAATTATATTTTATTGAAAATTGCTATAAAATAAGGTGGTAGGTCTTATTAAAATAGCAATAAAATTGGTTCTTTTTTATAAAATAAACTGCTTATAAGGTATTTAAATTTAAGTTTATTATACGTAAATGTGCTTATTATAATTCTCTTCAAGGTGTTCATACCATTATTTTATTTACACATAAATATCTTATTAAGATTCAGAATTGTTAAGTGTTAAATTTTGATAGGTGATTAATCTTAGTCTCAATAAAGTAATCATGTATAAACAAAACAAGTACCTTTATTTAAACAAAAATAGTTAAGATACTGGACCTAAATTTTGGTACCTCAAAACTGTTTATCCTTTTTTATATACCAAAATGGCGGCAAAAAGACAACGTACTACATTAATGGAAAACCAAAAAGCACGAAAATATCATTCAACATTCGTTAAATAGCTAACCTCAACGAGATACAAATCAAATACAACAGGTCAAACACAGAAAAAAATAGTAAAATTAACACACTCAATGAAATTCAACATAAATACAACAGAACAATTCGCGAGACACATCAGATGTAGAAAACGAGTGAAGTCATTGAATGAAATTGAAGCAGAACTTCAAAGCTAACATTATGGGTGGGATATTTCAGTTAGACGTTTTTTTTTTTTTTTTAAAAAAGAATAAAATTAGCACTACTTAAAACTTATAATAACAAAACTAGCACCATTTGTATTCAAACTTATATTTTTACAATTAAAAAAAATAATTATTATTTTTCTTTGAACACGCATTTCATTAAAATTGAACGACGATAATTTAGACTCATTCAATATTATTAGAGGTGCTAATTTTGTTATAAATTTTAAGGTTATTATTTTTAATAATTTTCCCCTTTTTTTTCCTTCCTTAAATTGGAGAATTTTTTCTATATTACAAATAACAATAAAGAGATAGATATAAATTAGAAGTTGAACGTGGTAGAGAAAAATACTAAATCCTAAAAAAAAGAGGAGTTTATTTCTCTCTTAAAATGTACTCAATTTTCATACATTAATTGTATAAAAAATATTTCCTTCAATTCCTAACCGTCCCAACATATTTCAGTTAGCAAATTCAATAATCGGAACCAACATATAAAACGTAGGACCTGGCTTGGCAATTATCTGAGTTTGAGACTATTTAAGTTATATAAAATACATGTCAATAATTCAATGTGTCATGGAACAGTAGTTATAGTCATCTTAAGCAATCACAGTCCAAACATCACATCACTTTTAATGTGTAAGAACTGACGACTTTCTTCTCTTCCTTTTCAGACACTATTCTAAAAACCGTATCAGTTCTAACAATGTTAATGATCTTCACTGGATCAGTATCACCTACAACTGTCACTGTGTTTTTTTTTTGACAGATCGACTACGATGGAAGCCATTCCTTCTATCTTCGCAAACTTTATCACCTTCTATCTGCCTTTGAACATAGCTCAACTGACCCCACAGTTTTCTGCAACAAAAATTTCAGAATATGCTTCAATACTTGTGAGTTCAGAGTAGATGAATTTCAACAGAAAAAAGTACTCAAGTGAGTCAGTGATTAGAAGAACATTGGAAGACATAGGAGTACAAGCCATAAAAACCTTAGATATCATCTTGGTAATGTTTAATAATACAAAAAATACTGGAAAGGTGAAACTTGATCAATCTACCAAAGAAAATGTGAATTGACCAAAAATTCATATACATGGAATATTTCCCATGTCTCAGTTGAATCTTGTTCTCTTGAAAGTACCTTAGTAACCTTTGTTCATATGTTCCCAAGTAGAAGTTTGGTTGAGAAGACCACAAAATGATGGTAAGTGGCTAGAAGTAAATGTCACTCAGAAGGTTCAATTGGATCAGCTATGCCCCTCCGGCCAAAATTAATACATCATCATCCTCGTAGCCTAGGGCAGATAGGGTGCTATTTTTGGGAGTCCATACTTTTTTTGATACCCATGTTTTAACAAAAGTACCCCTAAATTTACCTTGTTATAAATTTACCTTGTTATAAAAAAGTTACAGTTTAATACCCATATTATGAAAGATTCCACTTTAATATCCACGTTATCAAAATGTTATAGTTTAATACTCTCATGTTATCAAATTTTAGTACCTTTTTAGTATACTTATTTTCAGTAAAAATGACTAAATTGAAACTATTTTAAAAACATAAATATTAAAATAGAATCTCTTAAAAACATGGTTAATTTAGAGTATTTTTTATATAACATAAGTATTAGAAAAGTATCAATCTCTTATTTTTGTGGTTACAAATTTTAAGGCTGCTATTTGATTTTTTTTTTGGAGAAATATATTTATTTACAAAGTTTATATTATGAATAGTGTGTTATGAATTTAAGGAAAAAGTTACATAGCAAATGGCTTGCACTAAGGCCTAAAGGAGAGTTGGAGAAAGTGACTTGAACTTACCATTGAAAATTTAGTAAGTATGCTCCAGGAGCATTCAGGCTTTTATGGTATTTTCATAACCTCCATTGCTTCGAGCTTTGACTGCCACTCCTTTCTCTTGTGTTTACCACCTGAGTGTAGCAGTTCACAACCTTCCTGTCCAGTTCGTAATATTCTTCCATCTTCTTCAAAGGTTTTAAATCCAGGTCAATGAAATATACCTAAGAAATTATAAATCATTTCAGATAACTGCAAGAGAATAGGCTTCCAGCCCCCAAAAGGAAATTCAACATAGGAATTAGCATCAACACTCAATCCAGATGCATAATAGGAACTAATAACAACAAAATTTCAATTTGACATGAGTAACGGGATTTTCTCAGGATGGATAAATAACGCACTTCATCTTTAGGATTAGAACACAGTGAAATAGAACCGTAATAATTTACATGGCCTTGAGTGAACGTGACAGAGGAGTTCTTTTACGGCATCAAGGGATTTCAATTGAGCATTCATGAATTTGTATGATACTAGTTTAGAAATAAATACAAATGTCACAAGGCATATGTCTTGAGGTCATTAACAATCATTCCTAATGAGTTTTTTATATGAGCTCTTCAAGAGCTCTACTATACTCGCATATCAAAAATAAAATTAAATATGTGAACATTTTGATACCTTGTAATCAAAAGTTTGCTTGGTTGATTCTAGATACACGCTATGATATGAAGATGCATATTTTTCTTCTTTCCTAGGTCTGAAACTAATCATTAAACTGCAGTCTTTTGCAGTTGCTGCTATCAGGAAGTCCTTCAAAATCTTTAAGCTTTCTTCCAAAGAAATGTGGTGCAAAGAGGTATGTCTCTCCAACACTTTTTCTTCCCCCAATTCTTTGCATACTGTGCAAGGCTCAGAAATAATGTCATAATATGCATGAATTGCCCCCTCTATGTCAAAACTATCAAGCTTTTGGACCTCAAGAAGCCTATCCATTATTCCAGATTTATAAACAGCATCAGAAAGAAGCTGCAGAAAACTTTCTGCACGCTGATCATGATTTGTTTGAATGAAACCCTCAAGTGCATCTCCAAATGTTTTTTTAATTGCAGAATTTGTACTCTCTGCATTACCACCTGAGCCCCCAATTATCATAAAACCATTTTTAAATACACGAAAATTGTTTTGAGGGGTAGCGAATAGATCCCTTATAGCTTTAAGTATCCTATCCTTATTTCTAGAGAACAGATCAAGAGGATCATATTCACTATATTCACTCACCTGAAACAAAAATTAAAATGTCCTCAGCTCACAGTCAAATGCAAAAAAAAAAAAAAAAGGTTACATGATTCCTCATACGGAGTCAATTAAAAAACACTTAAAAATCAATTGTTAACCATTTGATAAATGGTCTGTGACGTAGATCGATAAAGTACCTTTCCTTGATTCAACTTCAGGGCTTGGTGCATCCTGAATCGAGTTATGTGGTGCTTAACTGAATTTCCTTCATCTATGAAATCAGATAATGGAAGAAATCCACATTTTGGCTACATTGAGAAATTAAATAGGAAAAATGGCAAGGACCATCAGCATAACAAATATCACAAGAAACAGGGAAGGAACAGATATCATGAAAACCAACCTTTATCTCCACAGATATGCAGGGCTGATCATCTTCTTTTTTCTGGTTGTAGGAGGGCTGATCTTTTTGGATACCTGATATAAAGAAACAACATCCACTTTTTAAACATTTACATGAAAATCATTCTCGTAGAAATGTTGGAAATTCTTCTTGAATCAGGCCAATTGCTTCTCAACATGATAAGTAAAGGAATAATATGGCAAGTATTTATTGTTGACATTTCAATCACGTAAATATAAAATAACAGATATCTACAAGCAACTAAACCATAAAACCCCCTAAATCACAAAATGAAACAGAAAGGGTAATAATAACATTTTTGGTACTCTGATGAAAGGCATTTTCTAGTGTACTATGACCATCTATCTAGTATTTCCATAGTATATACCATTTCATGATAGTTTTCCTACTTCACATAAGGTACAACTAAAATACCATGAACTCTTTTTAAGGATATAAAAGGGGAAAGGGGAACTTTCAAGTGGAAACAATTAAATCAAGCGTTGAAAAAAGAAAGAAACACATGATCTCTACTACAACCTCAGAATCACAATTATTCAATAGAATTTAAAAAGATGGTAATTACTGGGAGGAAAGAGTGAATGATCAGACAGTAGAAGCACAGAATCACAACACATATCAATTTTCGCAGCATCAACACGCCAAGCTGGACGCTGACGAACAATGTTTTTCTCTACTGCCTCCAAAAACCCCCTTGTAACAGGAACACGTACCTGCAAATTTCAAAGAGAACAAAGAAAATATATATCAACCATTTGATTACTTCATCTCTTTTCACAAGCATTTCATACCAACATGCATACATACCCCAGAATCTACATATTTGGAACCCAACAAAGGGGTCATTACGTACTTCACATAAAGTTGGCTCACAGTTTCATTGTTGGCGGAGGATACAAGGTTTTCTATATCCTTCCACAAAAGACGTTCTTGCTTACTTAAAGCTTTGGGGCTCTCTGAACGCCTTGAACCATTCCTTAGTGCCTTCTGTATCCGCATTACTTTCCCAATCTACGTAACAAGTTCCAAACTTTTTTAGCTCCAATAAACAAACTTCTATGAACAGTTACGAATTTCTTTTCTTTTTCTGTCTTAGATAAGAGATATACAAAACTCACAGAAGACATGGGGAAGAAAAGAGAGGAAATGAGAGAGAGAGAAAGTGTGTGACATTGCTCAAATATCAATTTCGCTAAAAGTCTCTGAGAACGGTATAATTGTAGCTCAAAAGTAATAATTGTAAATTCAATAAATAAATAAAAGAGAAACAAAATTAAGTTACGGAAATCGAAGAGAGAGAACTGACTAATGAAGAAGATGAACCAGTGTAAGCGATAACAAGATTAGCAGCCCCTTCGCCTCTGTAAGTCCAATCAGCAGCGTCTTTTTCCTCCAAAGTAAACTCCATATCTAAACGAATCTTCTTCTAAGCCGCAGCCGCCAATAAAACCAAATTACAACTTATTTCAATTTCTGTTCGTAAAATTATATGAAAATAAATAAAGATAAAACGATTAAATTCAACCGTACACAAAATATGGAATATGTAAAGAACCTGATCAGATAAGGTTTTGCGAATAATTGAAAGTCTCGTTCCAATTAAATTCTTGAGCTCACTCGCACGAATTAAAAGTAGAATCAGGTCAAAATACGCTTTATAGCAAAAAGCGAAACGATCACTGACCATCAATAACAGTACAGAATCTCCAAAAACTAAAAATTTTGTAGAACACCAGAGACACTGGTAAAGGAGAACTCCTTTTGAGCATCACGCTTTCAAGACTTGCGTTGCTTCTTTTTTTTTTTCATTTCTTTTTTTTTTTTTGCTTTTAATTAAAAAAAATCATTTTGTTATATATATATATATATTGAAAATAAAAAAAATAAAAAAAAATTGGAACTATTTACAAATTTTAAGTTTTTTATTATTTTCTTTGTGCTTATGGATTACAAAAGATTTAATCTTTAAAAAAAAATATTTAGTGAAAATAAAAAAAATAAAAATTATAATTCAAAATTTTTTTTTTAAAATATTTATAAATCATCTAGTAATTCAAAAAAAAAAATTTTAAATATTTATAAATTATCTAGTAATTTTTAAATATATTAAAATTAAAAATTAAAATCGTTATCAAACATATTTTTAATAATTTTAATTTTATATCATAAAAATTGAAACTATAATTTTTTAAAATATCAATTTTCCATTAAATAAATATATACATTTTGCATGTGTTTACCTTTTTAGTATTTTTGAATTATACAACTATTTTTCAAACATTAGGTAGATAATACAATCACAATCTTTTATTTATCGATCATCTGACCTTGCATTTTGGCTTTTAGAAAAAGAAATTTAGTATTATTATGCTACATCAATGCAAATTATTGTCATAACCTATTTTTACTATATCCTCTTAACTCTTTTTATTATTTAATATTATATAACTTGTCACTTCATACAAATTTCTTGTAACAATTTACAAAATAGATGCAACTATGTTATTATCCTTTATTTATGGGTGATATTATAACCAAAATTAATAATAATTTTATTCAATAAGGACAAGTAAAATAAATATTTTATTTAATTTTATTGTAATAATAATAAAAAAATTGTGATAATATTATTATTTTTATTTATTAATATAAAAATTGCACCAAAATCATCACTTTTAGGGTTTTTTATTTTTATTTTTTTAAGGTAGAGATTAAAATCTTTGACCAAACTAAAAAGTAGAGAATAAAATCACTTTTAGATTAAGATTTAATAAAATAACGAGGATGAGTGTCTTTTTGAAATTGCTATTTGAAGAATGAGTGGGCTATCATGTGAGTGTGACAAGTAAGAAATAACGTGTAACATGAGTACTAGATGTAAAAGAAAAATGTTTTATACTGAGATAAAATTTAACTTATTTATGATATATTGCTAGAATTTGAATGAAATTTTGAAAAACGAAAAAAAAATACGGTAGGAAACGGTAGCCACCGTTTGCTTTTTCTCTTTAATTTTGTTTTGTCCATTGGGTTGTTACTCCTTGCAGCTTTAATTCTTTGTCGGTTGTGAACTCTATGTATTATATATAAATGAGTAGTCTCATTTGAGGATAGATAGCAGAAAAAAGAAAAATAATATTAAAAATTTGATACAAAATTTTTATATTTTAAAATTAGGTTTTATTTTAATAAAATTTAAATTTTTAATAGAATAATAAATTAATAGTGTTTAATTTCTGTTAGTAGATTATTTTAATGGAAGATAAATTTTCGAAGTATTTAAACACCTACGATGAAAGAAAAAATTATCTTAAAAACATCATGTGTTATACAGAATTCGGTATTTTTAAACTTTATTTCTTTTTATGTTATTTAAATTGTGCATTATAAATTATATGTATTTTATTTCTTTAAATTTAATTTAAAAAAAATACAATTTTTATTCTTAAATTATTTGTCTATTATTAATTTTTTTACGTATCTTAAGATAATTTATACTCCACCTTTTTTGGGCAAACAAATTGCGTTTGTATGGTCTTATATGGAAATTGTTTCTTGATATTTATTGTTCTTCTTTTCAGTTTTACCACTCGATGAATTTTGCATCTCAATTTGCTTTGCTTATAATACTTGTTAATTCCTTTATTTCATACTTGTTTACTTTTCATGATAATTTTGTTTTAATTTTTGTCTCTGCAATTCAGTCACCTTGATATTTGATTGTTAATTTCAATTTCCTTATATTAATTCTTTTTATTATAACTCTATAGCTATTAACGTTTCCTCTACAGATTAATTTCGAGTCTAATGTCTTATCAAAAATTATCAAAAATAATACTTTTAAAATTTATAATAATAAAATTAACACTTAATAATATTGAACGTTTAATTTGAATGTAAAATATTAAACATGTCTAAATTATCGTCTTTTAATTTCAATTAAATAAGTGTTCAAAGAAAAATGACATATTAGGCTGTGATATTGTAATGCAAATCTATGGAGATGCTTGAAAATCAATGTGGGTGATCAAGCATCAAAGGTTGGACTAGGAGCGTTGTATGGTATCAAGTGTGGAGAAAGAAGAGAAAAAAAAATAAGACTATAGAGCATTCAGGATCGATCCCCCTTTGGCCGGATCGATTCCGCTCCAAGCACGATCTAATCCGAGACTTTTTGCTGCAAAATTGGTGCCCAGACAAGAAAACGGATCGATCCCACTCCGAGCGCGCTCTGATCCAAAACTTTATACTGAAAAATTGATATTCAAACATGAAGACAGATCAATCCCCCTCAGATCCGTATCAATCCCCTTTAAGACGGATTGATCCCCCTCTAGCCAGATCGATCCCGCCCCTTACAGACAATTTCTATTTTTTGGAAAAAATAGGGTAAATAACTTTTAAGGGCATGAGCTTTGTTCTAGGAAGCTATGGATAATTTGGGCATTATTGTAATTGTACAAATGTGCTATATAAACACATTTTAGAGCTCAGAGGGTTTCTAAGAGAGGATTTTGTGCTTACACAAGAAATGAAGAAATAGAAAAAAGAGGAAGAAGAAGAAAAGGGATTTTTTACCATTGTTATGAGGAAAAATTCTCGAGTGTCTCTTTGAGTGTTTTTTCTTTCTTGTGAGTTTTCTCTTCAAACATTTTTCCATTTGTACTTGTATCTCCAACTTTGAAGCTAGTGGAACTTATCTCATTGAATGAGTGAAGAAGTGAAGTAGAGTCACTACATTGGTTGGGTTCAACTACTATAATTTTGGTGTATTCTTTCTTTTTGTTATTATTTATATTTCCTTGCTTTGATTAAATATTTATGACTTAAGAGTAATTGTTGTTGGATTGATAATTTTGTTGGGTGTTTGCTTAGAAATTTCTATCTTATTTGATTAATTTTAATAGTATAATATCTAGGAAGTTGAATTCTTATATAATACAGTTATGTTTTTAATTGTGAAAATATAAATTTAAGTATAAAAAATATTAATTTTATTATTATAAATTTTAAAAATTGTTATTTTTATTGTTTTATTTATTGCTTCTTTAATCAGCTTTTATAGGATTTAAATATTAGTCAACTGAATTGTATTATGTCGTACAACTTAAACTATTATACTTTATTTTTCAACTTCTCAAACATCCATTACTTTACACGTTTCAAATTTGAATTGTGCTGTCAATTTTTTTTATATATCTCCTGATAACTCTAATTGTAACTGATCGATTTTTCTTTTACTGTTATATATTGCTTTCTTTTCTATTCTGTTTGTTTATTTTCATTATTTCATAATTTCAGTTTTCTTTCTGCAACATTATTGAAAGTACTTATTTTACCTTGTACCTATTGTTATATTTTTATCAGCTTTAATAATTCTTTATTATAAATTAATATTTGTTTACTACTCATTATTCTTCTTTATATTTACAATTAATAGTTGCTTATTATTCGCTATTCTTCTTTATATTTGCAATTAATTTTTAGTTATTCGACATATTGTTATAATTTTAGTAATAATTTTGTGGCCTTTCTATATTGCTTTTTATATTTATTATCTTTGTTACGTGTACTGCTACTATTTTTTTTTCTTACTGCCTTTTAATTTGTTTTAACTATTAATGTATTCAGTTTGGACCTTTTGATTTTGCTATTATTATATTTAATTATTAATTTGTGATTAAAATTTTCTTTAATTACCTTTTTGCGCTTTGTTGAAAAAAAAAAATCGTTTTTAATAAATAATAGTAATTATTTCATAATTATAAATTATTCTAAGTTGTTTACTTGTATTAATTGATTATACTATTTTAATATATAAACTAAATATTATTAGGTGGTTTAACACCTTGGTTGTTACTAATTTTTTCGACATCATAAATAACTTATGAGATGACTACTCTTGAGACTCTAACAATGAATGCTTTTAACCATTCTGTGGGTGGTTCTAATGTAAACTAAGTAGTAAGGTCTACTGTGACTCACAGAGTTACCCCAATGTTACCAGTTTAGGTTCCTTTGAATCATGTTGTGGCAGAGAAACCATAGAAGTTTAATGGATTGAACTTCAAGAGGTGGAGGAGTAAGATAATGTTTTATCTTACCACCTTGAATTTAGTGAGATTCTAAACTAAGGAGGTTTTCAAGCAACTTAAGGGTGAGCAGAATGTGCAATCTGCTAGTGCTATTAAAGCATGGATGCATTATGACTACCTATGTTGGAATTATATTCTGAATAATCTTAATGATTTTCTGTACAATGAGTATGTAAGAAGAAAACATCTAAGGACTTATGGAGTCTTTGGACCGAAAATATCAAAGTGAAAATGTTGATGCCAATAAATTTGTGTTTGATCGCTTTCTAGCATATCAGATAGTGGATTTCAAGTCAGTGACCAATCAAGTAAGAGAAATCCAAGACATATTGACTGAGATTCATAATGAAGGGATGATTCTCAGTAAGGCCTTCCAAGTAGCTACTATTATTGAGAAACTATTCCCTTCATGGAAGGAATTCAAGTCCTACCTTAAACACAAGCAAAAGGAAATGAACTTGAAGGATTTGATCATCAGATTCAAAGTTGAAGAAGACAATAAGACTTCTACAAAGAGAGGGTACACCTTTGTTAGGCCAAAGGCCAATATTGTGGAGCATGGTCAAAGTTTTATAAACAATATTATGAATAACAAGCAAGAGAAGGAATCAAAGTTGGGACCTAAATCTGGTGCTTTCAAAACGCAAGGGTCCAAAGGGAAGTATTGCAACTGTCATGGTTTTGGACACAAAGCCTTTAATTACAAGGTTTCAAGGATGAATAGAAATCATGAGATAAATATGGTTGATGACATTACTCAAGATATTTCTAATATCGACCTGTGTATTGTCATTTCTTAAATCAATTTGATCAGGTCCAACCCAAGGAAATAGTGGTTTGACACTGATGCAACCAAACATGTTTGCTCAGACAATGGGCTATTTACCACTTCTGAAGCTGTCAAGGAAGGTGAAAAGTTATTCATAGGCAACTCTGCAACTTCAGCTGTTGAAGAGCAAGAAAAAATTATACTAAATATTACCTTTGAAAAGGATATGACTCTAAATAATGTATTGTATGTGCCTAAGATTTGCAAGAACCTTGTGTCTGATTTGTTGCTAAATAAACATGGCTTTAAAATTGTATTTGAGTCAAATAAGATCGTGTTGACCAAAAATGGTACATTTGTAGGTAAGAGGTATAATTGTAATGGGTTATTTAAGCTTAATGTTACAACTATAATGCCTAAGAAAATTAATAAAATTAATTATTTTGCTTACTTGCTTGAGTCTTCCAATTTGTGACATGGTAGACTAGGTCATGTTAATTATAAATTTTTGCGTAAATTAATTAACATGGATCATATACACTCTTTTCAAATTGATTCCAAACACAAATGTGAAATTTGTGTTGAGGCAAAAAGGACAAGGTCATCATTCCATTCAATTAAAAGGAACATAGAACCTGTTGACTTAATCTATAGTGATCTATGTGATTTGAAGTTTTTTCAAATAAGATGTGGCAATAAGTATTTTATTACTTTTGTCGATAATGGTAAAAAATACTGCCATGTAATATTTGCTTAAAAGCAAAGATGAAGCTATAGAGAAATTTATTCTCTATAAAGCTAAAGTTGAGAATCACTCAATAAGAAAATCAAGGTACTACGAAGTGATCGTGATGGTGAGTATAAAGCACTTTTTGGTGAGTTCTGTGCAGAACACAGAATCATGCATGAAACCACGACCCCTTATTCGCCTCAGCAAAATGGAGTAACCAGGGGTAAGAATCATACCTTGAAAGAAATGGTAAATGTAATGCTACTAAGTTCTAGTTACCCCAGAACTTTTGGGAGAAGCCATTTTATTGGCTAACTACATTTTAAATAAGGTTCATAAGAAAAAGGTACAAAAGATGTCGTATGAGTTATTTAAAGGAATGATACTTTTCTATAAATATTTATGAGTGTGGAGGTGTTTTGCTAAAGTAGCTGTACCTATACCTAATAAGGTGAAGATAGGTATGAAAATAATAGATTGCATTTTTATTAGATATGCACATAAGAGTAGTGATTATCGTTTTGTTGTGCATGAGTCAAAGATCTCAAACATACACAAGAATACGATAATGGAATCAAAGAATGCATCATTCTTTGAACATGTATTTTTATGTAAATCTCAAGAAGAATCAAGTTTGTCTAAACGAACTTATAAGACTATGAATGAAGATAGTCAACAATAAGAACTTGAACAAGAGGTTGAGATTGAACCTAGACGTAGCAAGAGTGTTAGGACAGAAATGTCCTACGGTCCAAATTTTTTAACTTATATGTATAAAGTGAATCTCAAATCTATGAAGAGGCTATAAACTATTCTGAAAGTCCTCAATGAAAAGAGGCCATTAATAGTAAAATTGAGTCCATTCTGCAAAATCACACTAGGGAACTAGTTGATTTACCTTTGAGTAGTAAAACACTAAGATTTAAGTGGATTTTCAAGAGAAAACTCAGACCAGATGGATCAATTGAAAAGTACAAGACCAAACTTGTAATTAAGGATTACAAACAACGACATGGCCTTGATTACTTTAATACTTATTCTCCTATGATGAGAATAACATCCATTAAGATGATAATTGATATCGAAACTTTGCAAAATCTTGAAATACATCTAATAAATGTAAAGATAGCCTTTCTAAATAGAGATTTAGATGAAATTTACATGGATCAACTTGAGAAGTTTTTCACCCCTAGGCAAAAAGGAAGGTTTGTAAATTGGTGAAGTCATTATATGGCTTGAAGCAAGCACCAAAATAATAGCATGAAAAGTTCAATAGTATCATGAAGACAAATGGATTCAAAATCAATGAATGTGACAAATGTGTGTATGTCAAGGACACTAAAGATGGTTATGTCATCTTGTGTATGTACGTTGATGACATGTTAATTGTGGATAGTAATGATCAAATAATTAAATCTACCAAAAATATGTTAAACTCAAGATTTGACATAAAAGACATGGAACCTACTGATGTAATTCTAGAAATTAAGATATCGATGATATCAAGCAGTCTCATTCTAAGTCAATGTCATTATGTTGACAAAATACTTAAGAGGTTCAACAAAGGTGATTCTAGTATTGTTGGAACACAAGTAAATGTTAATCTACACATATCTAAGAATAGAGGTGAGAGTGTATCTCAACTTGAATATTCTAGAGTGATAAGAAGTTTTATATACTTGATGAATTATACAAGATTGGACATAGCTTACGTGTAAGTAAACTAAGTAGGTATACCAACAATCCAGGATCTTATCACTGAAAAGGTATAACTAGATTACTTAGATACTTAAGATACACACATAGTTATGGATTGCACTACACAAGATATCTAGCTGTATTAGAAGAATACAGTTATGCTAATTGGATATCTGATATGAAAGATTCTAAGTCTATTAGTAGATATGTGTTCACACTTGATGGTGCAACTATTTCATGAAAAACTTATAAACAAACTTGCATAGCTTTATCCATGATGAAATCTAAATTCATTGCTTTCGATAAATGTGATGAAGAGGCCGAATGGCTGCAAAATTTCTTAAAGGATATTCTAAAGTGGCCAAAGCTTATGCCTGTAATTTGTATTCATTGTGGTAGTCAATTTGTAATTGGTAGGGCACAAAGTAATATGTATAATGGTAAGTCTTGACATATACGTCATAGACATAATACCATTAGACAACTACTTTCAACTAGGGTTATCTTTGTTGACTATGTGAAGTCAAACGATAACATTGCAGATCTGCTAACCAAAGGGTTAAATCGAGAGTTAGTTGACAAGTCATCGAAGGGAATGGGACTGAAGCCATGAAAAGAAAAGGATTTGTAAAGGAAGCCCAACCTAATTGACTGAAGATCCCAAGATCTAGGTTCAAAGGGACAACCTAGTTGTAAAGACTTAGTGAGATCACTGTAAGGGCTTACCCTCAAGTTCATTCCTATGATAAAATACAGTGATACCCATAATGTTAAGGTTAAGCTAAATTTTTTTAATGATTTTTACGAAAAGAATACCGAGTGGAGTATTGCAATTTACTCTTTGCAGATTACTCTTATAGTTAAGAGATTACCTATGTGAGAGCGAAGTGGGACCGCTTCAAAAGGAAATTGTGTAAGGCTCAAGTCTTTAGAAACTCTCGCAGAACCATGCATTTGTTCATGGCCAAAATGAACATAACAATGAAAACTGAATTGTATTAGAAAAGATTCATGTGTGAAGTATGTAATCGCTTACATCGTGTCTACTGGTCAACTAATAAGCTAAATATACTCTCACAAAAGAAGTTTTAAAAGGTAACATCTACCTATCCTATTCAGATTTCGAACCGTTGAACTCTATCTCCATGTCAAATTGATTTGAAAGCTCCATCAATTTTCATTAATGTGAGACATTGTTAGAATTTGAATGAAATTTTGGAAAATGAAAAAAAAAAAAAAAAAAAAAAAAAAAAAGGTAGGAAACAATAGCCACCGTTTGCTTCTTCTCTGTAATTTTGTTTTGCCCAATAGGCTTTTACTCCTTGCAGCTTTAATTCCTTGGTGATATTGAGCTCTATCTATCTATATATAGATAAGTAGCCTCACTTGAACATAGATAACATAAAAAGAAAAAATAACAATAAAAGTTAGGTAAAGTTTTTTATATGCTGAGTTAGGTTTTATTTTAATAGAGTTCAAACCAGAGAAGATTTATTAGAGTAGTAAATTAGTAGATCATTTTATCTCAGAAGATAAGTTTTCGGAGTACTCAAACACTCACAGTGAGCGAAAAATTATCTTAAGGACACTGTGTGTTACACAGGACTCAGTTATTTCTAAACTTTATATCTTTTTATGTTATTTAAATTGTCCATTATAAATTATATATGTTTTATTTATGTAATTTTAATTTAAATAAATGCAATTTTTATTCTTAAATTGTTTGTCTATTACTAATTTTTATATATATTTATTGGTCGTTAAATAAATGTAGGTTTTACATTTTAGCTATTAATCAATTATATGTAGTTGAGTTAGTGTCGTAATCGATTAATATACATGAAGTTTTGGATTTGAGTGAAAAAAATATATGTAATAAGTTATTAAAATTACTTGATTTTATTATATGAGACTAGATTGAAGGTAGTACTTTCAATATGGTCGATAAACTTATAGATGAAAGGAGTTGATCCTCAGTCTACCAAGTACCAAGTGAGATTTTTCTTGCTCAAAAAAATATTTTAGCTATTAAAGTTTATCTCTTCAAATTACAAAATGCTATATTTATCGTGATAAATACAACTTGAAATGTTTAGCATTATTTAATGTAGTATTAACCCTAGGGTTCAAGGGGTAAATAATTTGCTCTATATATTCAAATGATAGTAGGTTTAAATTTCGATGAAGACAATAATTTTCTATTTTTATATTTAAAATAAATATTTATTAATTAATTAAAAAAATATTACTCTATCTAAAATATTATGGGCGTAAAGAAAAAACATGATTATTAAAGTACTAAGTGCCACTGATAAAGAAAGAAAGAAAAAAAAAAAAAAAAGTACTAACTGCCAGTTTGTATACAGCATAAACTAATAAAAAAAACAGTAAATAAGGGATTAATGATTTTATAAGTTTCAATAAGAGTAAATTTATGCGACCAAAAAAAAAATAAGAGTCAATTTTTAGCCCCTTTTCCTGCATATAAATTATATAGATGTATTTGGATTTTTTTTTTTTATTAGAACCTACAGCGTTTTTTTTATAACTTATTTGTGCTTAAAATTGTTCTTCAGATTAAAAAAAAAAATGTCTACAATAACTCACACATATTATATGCATGGTTTCCGATACAAATAATTTAAATAAAAATTTATAAAACAATCAGGGGTTGAATTAATTTTATTAAATTGTGTTTAAGTTTATTTATCATTTATCCGTTTGAAACCCAAGAATTGGCTTGTAAGGAGCTTATGATGTGTTTATTAATAAAGAAAAGAGAATGAAAAAAAAAAAAAAAATGAGTCATTTTTACTATATTATTTAATTTAGAGTTGTTTAAGATCAGGATTAAATTAAAAAATTGGACCAATTTAAATAGTTATGTGTGTCAAATAATTTAATTTGGTTTATATTTTTTTAAATCATTTCTCAAACGATTCAATTGGTTTATATTTTTTTAAACCGTATTTTAAATTTGGTCCAGTTTGATATTTTAAATTTTCTAACCATCCAAACAAAATTAGACCGTTATATATTATATATATAAATATATATTATATTATTATTTATTTAAAAAAATAAAAAATATATTATATTATTTATTATTAAAGATCAAATATTACATTTAAGTTTTTTTCTTTTGCAGTTTCAACTATTTATCATATAGTTTGCAGTTTTCAGTTGCATATAGTTTATAATGATTTTACATTTAATAAATTTTATCAATTTAATTGTTAGCTTATGTAAGATATTATATGATTTATATTTGTAACATATTTAAAATAATTTGGTTAGATTTTAATTTTTTTTTTCTTATATTAATTTTAAGTTTCAACATGATTTGGAGGAAAATTAAAATTATAAAAAAATCATTAACTAAATCGAATAGGACCCTTCAGTTTCAATAATTTTATTAGACAAACGATTCAGTCCGGTTTAATTTAAGTCATATAAATGGTTTAATTTTTTTAATTTTTTTGTACTAAAAATCCGACATGAATGGACCATAGATGGGTCCCTAGTTTATTTTATAAAAATATGGTAAAAATAGAATAAAAACCTCACAAATTTGAGTCATTTTCATTTATTATTTTCCTACTCTCGCTTGCTATTGATTCCCTTTTCCAAAATCACAATAAATAATTACAAAAATATCACTTATTTTAATTTTTGTTTTATTTTATATTTTTCATTATTACTTTTAAAAAGATATTTAAGTCAATTAATAATTTTATTCTAATGCTTTAATTTAATAAATATAAATAAAAAGAATAAATTTTACATTATATTTACGGATGAAGTACTCTAATAATCAATTTTTTTTTGTAAATGAATTACTTTAGTCACTTTGCTTTTAAGTGTTCCACCTCAAGTAACTTTTCTTTTAAAAAGGAGTAAATTGAGAAAAAAAATTCACATGATGTCTCATATGACATACCTGCAAAAAGCTAATTAGTAAATTTAGTTGTAAAAAAAATAAATTTTGGGATATATTTATAATCTCATTTTGAGTAATTTTGAACAAATTTTTATATTATGAAGACAGTTTGATTATGTAAATACAGATGTATATTTAAGAGTTTTAAACGAATTTTTGTTAAGAATTGTAATTTTATGTTTATAAATGATTTGTTACCTAAATTATTTGTTGTTATTTTCTTTATTAAAATTGCTTTAATTTATTTTACAATTATTGATAAAATAAATAAAAATAATTATATGATATTTTTTTAAAAAAATAGTTGTATATTCAAATGCGAATTAATGTTAGGGAAAAAATTGGGGGAATTAGAGGTTATAATGTCAAAAGGAACTATTTTAAAAGAAAAGAAAAAAAGAATTAACCGTTAATAGAGGAGTTGGTTGATTTCCAACCTATACCCCTTGTCAAATAAGTTTTTTTTCTCTAATTTGTATTAAATAATACAAATTGAAATAAATTTACTTCTTTTAAAAAAGAAAATGATTTATAATAAATCACTTAAAAATAAAATAATTAAAATGGTCTATTTGAAAGAAGGAAAAAAAAAAAAAAAAAAAGTAACTTTCTCTCTGTTCCGATTCATATTCCATTTAATTCCCAGTACCAAAGAAACTACCCATGGCAGCGTGTAAAATCCAGCTTATTTTGCTTCAACGGTGGGGCAAATCACTGCCCCTTGCAGAGAAAACCAAATTATCAAAAATTAAACTTATTAGCTGATAAAAGGTATTTTTTAAAAAATAAAATAGAATGAATATAAATATTTTAATAAATGTGGGTTGGAATTTCACTCACTTTATTTTTGAATAGTTAGTGAATATATATTTTAAAATAGAAGACTGAAGACTGAACTTTTAGAAGACTGAAGTAAATATATATATTTTTAGAAAATAATGGGAAAAAAAAAAAATAGAGATGTAAAGTGATTTATCTCATCTCATTTTATATTACTGATGAATACATGGTATAATAATATCTTATTTTATTTAAATATAATAATGAACCTAGCTTTAACCATAATGTATCAATTTTTTTATTAAACTCATTTCAAATTAATATTTTGAAATTCTAAAGTCTAGTTTAGAATTTAACCAAATTTTGAGTTTAAAAAAGTTAATATTGGAATTTAATTTCATTTTTTTTTATTTATTGACACTAAAACTAATAACTCAATCACACTTAATTATGTTCAATTTACTCAAAATGACTAAGCAATCAAAATTTAATGAAAATTTATCAAACAAAAAAAAGATTTAAAATTGAATTTTAGAACTTAAAAAAATTAAAAATTAATTATTAAATAACTTTTTTTTTCTATAAAATCTTGAAATTGAAAATTTAATTCTAAAATTAAATAATTAAAAACTATGAATTAATATGGATATCTAAATATTTCAAGTAGAAATAAAGTAGTAAAAAGAAAGACGAGTAATTAAAGATTGTGAAAGCTCTTATAAAAGGGTAATGATTTAGTATGTCTAACGTCTATGACAGCATTTAAAATACTAAAAATGTTTAGGGAAAATAATAAAATTAACACCTCTAAAATTTGTAATAACAAAATTAACATTCTTTGTGTTTAAACCTATATTTTTATAATGATTAATATATCATTTTTCTTTAAATATCTATTCAATTAGAATTGAACGACGTCAATTTAAACTCTATTCGATATTGAATGTTCAATATTATTAGGGTACTAATTTTGTTACTATAAATTTTAAGGATCTTATTTTTAATAATTTTTCAAATGATTATTTCTAATACACCTTAAATGCTTAGATCTTGACTCTCATTTATGTTATTACATAACTCGACTCGAACTCCACATCTTTTATGTAAACAAATAGACAACATGATTAACTCCTATTTGTCACACAATTATACGGTAGGTATTGAAATAATATATATATATAATTGATATTAAAATAATATATTAATTTATATATTTATACTCTACACATAAATAAATATATACGGTATACATATATACACGCCATGTATAATTAATACATTATTCCATAGTTACTTCGATTATATATATATATATATACTATTGAAAGGCAAGACTACACAAGTAGAGATGACAGCGAGTCGATTCGGGTCAAATCCGACCCAAGCCGTTTTGACCGCGATTCAAATTGAATTGAACCGTTTCAAATAAAATATGTTCAGTTCGAGTAATATTAATCGTTGATCCATTTTTTTTAAAAAATATATTATAAATTTTTATGTAAATAAATTTTTTAGAAAATAAGCAGATATTTGAATGGTGCCCCGAATCGAACGAATTTTTGCCTCGAACCGAACCGAACTGTTTTAAATAAAATTAATGATATTTCGATCCATTTTCGAACCGTTTTGTCCCGAACTGAATTGACTCGAACGGATCAGATACTTGCGGGTATCCAAACCGTCAGGTCAAATTGCCACCCTTGTACACAAGTAGCAACGTCACTTCTACCTCCCACTGTTTCTCTCCCCCATTCTACTAATAATATTGTTTGGTTAAAAATAATAATAATAATGTTCAAAATTAAACTTACCAAACCAAAAGCAGAAATAACCCTCCGCTCGTTAGATTTGTTTGTGCAACTGTATATGTGATTTTGAGATCTAACTTCTCCTTAATTGTTTATATAATTTAATAACATCAAGTAAGGCCAGAGCCCAGAGGTCAAAAAGAGCAACACTTGATTATGCCCACTAGACTGAACTTTGATCAGCTTGTTCGTGAGGTTTTAAAAGAAAAAATGTGAAATTTCGATGGCAAGAAAACAAGACATGCTTGGCCAAATGTTAGCTGACTGTCTTATGCCCTCCTCGTCTTCCTCTTTCCCTCGTTTTTTAACCTGTTACTTAATGCATATCACATAACAAAACTTACGACTCCTACTGTAACATATTACCCTTATTTTCTTGCATGCATAAATACGTACGGTCGAACCATAAATCTGCCAGAGGAGGAGCAAAACATGGACAAGCATTTTGGGAGCAAAACACTGGCAAGTGCAAACTTCACTGTGCAAGAACTGGGAAGATGTCATAAGTAGAGCTTCTCATGCACAATTTGAATGAGTTGTATTTCTGCTATGTGAAAAGATGATTTAAACATCATATACAACACCAGCATCTTAAACTTCAACATATGTAACTAAGTTTTGTGCATAAACAAAGCTAATGCTGCTAGTACTTTGTGCCTCTCACACACTGTAATCCAACCTGACTTCACATTTCAATGCTTACAATGAGGCTTTGATGCCACTGGGCTAGAATAATGAGGACAAACTAACATTTCATTAGAAGGAGGGCTTGAACCTCCGAACCTCCAACTTTGTGCCTAGTGTCCAATAAATGAGTCAACAAAGACACTTGCCAGCCGCAATCAGGTCATTAGGTCACAGTTGCTGTTTTTCTTAAAACTTACAAAATTGCTATTTCAGCACCTTCCTTGGTACTCGAGACATCTCTTCCATCATCTAAAAGAAATAAATTTCCTAAGGAAACTCAACACCAGTAAATATTTCCATGGTAAAAATGCATTTTTGACGTGGGAAGGAAGAAAAGCTATAAGGTTCTCTTGATAATAAGGCACTTGAAATTCACAGATTACACTTCCACTAAGGATATGAAATATCGTCACCAATACGTTCTCTTGATTACCCTCTTCCCATAAATCAAACAAGAACCATCTAATTGTAACGATATCATTAACTCGTTAGCTAACATATCCTACGATCATTGCAAATTTCCAGCAACAAACAGCTCTATTTAAAAACACTACTAAGCACTTCAGGACCAGACTTGAAAAAAATTATCGGAAGTGCTTGGCTCATAATGCATATTTTGTCCTAGAATCACTTCTGTCTGAAACCACTGTTTACATAAGCTCAAACAAACGGACCCAATATCTTTCACCTATCCTCAAATATACTTCAATTTCTATTCAACGACAATATTACAAATTTCCACAATAATGATAAAACAGTTTCAATTGACCAAAGATTTTGCAACCAAAAGCTTCAAACTTCGTTACTTTCCATAATGACCTCATCTATATTCCAACTGGATTGAACATTTAGACAAACACTTAGTAGGCATTCAGTACAATTCCAATAATCAAATACACACAAAAGAAAGAAAAATAAAAGGAAACCAAACCTTGTCTGCTCTTGAAATCTCCAATAAACTAGTAATGAGCATCTACTTCTTCTTGCCTTTAGCTGCTTTGCGTTTAGATGGAATCACAATCTCACCCTTGAGCACAGGAATCTCCATAAACTCCGTGAGCTCGCCGAATTTCTTTCTGAACTTCTCAACTTGGTCGGCGTCGACGAGTGACGCCGTTCGGCTTCCCAGATAGAATGGGTGATTTCCTGACCACACGTCCACCACATACTCCTTCTTGGTCCCACCCGTTGTCATCACAAGCTCGTTATTGCAGTAAACCTTCGCGTCCTCGTAGAATTCTGGGTGTATATCTTTCTTCCTACATGTCACCACTGGCCTACAATTTCCTACTCCACTTGGCACCTGTACAATTCAGATAATAAAAAAAGAAAAAGATATAAATTTGTTGAAAAAGGATATGACAGGTGTTGGTTCGTGAGAAGAAAGGTTATTGTGGTAAATTTACCTTCTTGGGGGAGAGTATAGGGAGGCATGGTTTAACTTGGAGGAAGGAATTGGTTAGATTGAGCGCCATTTCTTTGTACTTGAGAAAGATGAAAATTTTTATGGATGAAGAAGAAGAAGAAGATGAGGCTTCTGTGGTCGTGGTGACGAAGTATACCGTTAATGCTTCCTATAGAAGGCTTTTTCGGCCCATTTGCATTTTGAAGAAAGCCGTTCTTGGACTGAATTGGTTTCTTGTGTACATTATTAAAAGCTGGTAATTATTTAATTTAAATAATTTAATTATATAATTATTATATTGAGTATTAAAAAATTTATAAATTTTAAAAAATATTACATTAATTTTATTATTAAATACAAATGAATATTTTAGTCACATAATTTTTAAATATGACACTTATAATTTATTTATTTATAAAAGTGAGCACTATAAGTAATCAATTTTAATAATTTTGTTAGATTATAAGATGTTTATTTTAAAAATTTATATGATTAAAATTATTTATTTTTATAATAATAGGATTTTAAGTGCCTAACTCATAAATTACGGGACTATTGTATTGATTTTAAAAAATTGTAAGACTTATAATATCTAATTCAATAATTATGGAACTAATGTGCACATTTAATAAAAATTATGGGATATCTAGTATCTTTTTTCTATATATTTTTTATTTGGGTCAAATAATAATTCATTATTTTTAATAATTTAATTAATTTTCTCTAACTAGCAACCATTAATTTCAAAATTCATAATTTTATATCAAATTATTCAATAAATAAACCAAAATATCTTTATTTTATAATTTTAATAAATTATAATCATTATAAGATCTCACATCCACACCACATGTCTACCAACCTTACTGAAATTTTAGCAGCTCTATCATGAATCTTATTGGAGTTACAATAACCGCAACCAATGATCTTATCAAAGATGGATGTAATAAATGTAGAGTTGGATGCATGGATGAAAATATCTTCGACATTGTTGACAATATTCATATTTTAGAAGTCTCAATATTAATACACATTATATGCAATAATGTCGACAAAATATCGATGTTAAAAAAATATCAATAGAATATTAATTAATAATATAAATATTATCAATAAAATGTCAAATAATATGATTAAGATTGAAAAAGTTTTTTAATTACAGATCTAATAAGCCTAGAGGGGGGTGAATAGGTTATTTTCAATTTTCAACAAATATTATATAATCTAATCACAACGGCCAGACATGCAATCGCGTGTAAAGATAAATGCGGAATAATAAAACAACACACGATATTTTTAGGTGGAAACAACCTAGGCCACAACAATGACCTAAGAGGAAAACCACCGGTCCACCGGACCACCTAACTATCCACTATGAAAATAATGTTCAATTACAACCATAGAGTCCAGAACTACCCGTCGCAGATAGATCCCCTTTTCTGTAATTTACTTACGAGCCGCTTGCTCCTTTCACAGCCTCCAATAGTTAGATGTCTGGATCCGGACCAACGTTCCGATCTACTTGAGTCACACAAGATCAACCGAACCCGTCACCTTCAGTAATTTCGAGTCACACGAAATACTGAAGCCGTCACCTGTAACGTTAGCACAATAACACAAGTGCAATGCGTGTCCTAGAGCGGATTCAAACAATGAATAATCCTAACTAGCAAATATACTAACATGCGATGTAAAAACAATATCAGCTAGCAAACCCTAGGTATATCCAATTAAGCTCAATATCATGCAAATCAATTAGGCATATGAATATGACATGAGAAAGCCTAAGAACAATAGATGAAGAGAATAAGCACAATTCAGATGCTAGAAAGTATTAGTGCTATATGATTCTAAATGCTCAAGTTAATTAATTATGCATAAACATCCCTTCACTTATATAGAGTCCAATCCTAGTTCAAATAGGATTTGCAATTCACTATAACTCTTTTCCTATCAGGATTTACCAATTACCACAATTATCCTCAAATAAGAATACTGTTCTTAACATTAAATGTGGTCAATTAGGTAAAAGAAACATAAGGGTCGAATTAAGAAATAGAGTTTGAGTAGGAATATAATACTGGCTCGATCGATCGACAGGCCGTCTCGATCGATCGAGAATGTCTCGATCGATCGATACACAAAACTCGATCGATCTAACTCAAACAGAGAGAACCTGGATCGAAGTTGTTCTATACTCGATCGATCGAACATGGTTCGATCGATCGGTCCAATTGATCGATCGATCCAGTCCAAACAGAGAGCACTTAGATCGAAGTTGTCTCAGTCTCGATCGATCGATCACTCGATCGATCGAACAATACTCTCGATCGATCGACCAACATGTGCACAATACATTTTTCGTTACGATCCATACTAAGTGTCGTGCTCAATTGTGTGCAGATGTATGCATGATGGAATATTATACCTGTCATATGGGCGTTGCAAGCTTGGTGACTCCATCATCACGTGTGGTCTGAATAATTGTTGAATTCCTATTCTAGATTACAATCAAACATTTTGTCCACGAAAATTGCCAATACAAAATAAACCTTACAAAGATATTATTTATGATCAACTTTATGAATTTTTTAAAATAATTCACTATTAATATCCTTATTTAATTATATTAATCATAAAATATATTGATTTAAATAATTATTTTAGATATTTTAACTATATATTATATAAAATTGATTTATTTATCAAAATAAATATGAAACATATTTATATTTATGTGTAATAAATAAAAAATTAATTCAAAAATTAAGGTATTGATTATTTTGATATTCTGAAAGGTTTGTTAAATTTTTAATAATTTTATTTGTTCATAATTTTTGTTATTTTTTAATATTTTTATGGATAACGATAATATTTTTGACATATCTATAAAATTTAAATCTTAATATTTTAATAGATATAATTGAAGTTTCGATGACCTTGATAGAGATAAATGTAATATATTATATCTAAATATAAAGTAGATGAATAAGTTACATACAAATGTAGAGTTATATTTATAAATTGCAGAGTAAAATTAAATCGACTAACTTGTAAAGGTGCATGTAAAAAAATATTACATGCAAAAATACATATAGATGTAATAAGTCACATGCTAATATAATAAGTTACATTCAGTGGGTCACTAGTCAAACCCCTGTGAGTCGCCGGTGGCGATCGTTGGAACTCCAATGAATCGCTAAAGATCTTGTATAATCTAATTTTATTTTTATTTTTATTGAATTTATGTAATAAGAGTATTTTGGTATTTACATATAAAAAGTTATGAATTTTAAGTTAAGTTTTACTAGTTTGGAAACATGCTATATGAAAGCAATATTCTTCATATACGAGTTAATAATAAATATAGAATAATGCATAAAATTAATAAAATTATATAAATAATAAATATTAATATGAAAACACATAATTTTATTTTATAATGTGACTTTATAAAATTATGTTTACGTCACTTACATTGTATAAGTTATTTTTGACAAAATATATTAAGCATTAAATCATCTCTATTTTAAATCCTCGACTCCACATGTTTACGAAGATAATGTTATGGCAACCCACTTCATAGAACTATAAAATATAAATGTACAAATACAATTAGGAACAACAACGAGGTGAAATGGAATGGAAGAGTATAAGTTTATATTATTTTCGCAATGTAATAAACATACATAAGCTCGATCTTATTTGGTGACCATTATGAGCTGCATAAGGCAATCACTCGAGAGCAAACAATTAACTAAAGTAAATCAACAATATACAATTCGATAAAAATAAAAACACAAATATCTCTATCAGTTGGAAAAACCTATTCTTACTGCTCCAATGCTTCCCTCGTGTCTCCACAACAACTATGATCAAGATCGAACCTAGCTTACCTTCAAAATCTCACTACCACGTAATGTGTTACAATTACCAACGACTCATAACAGTGACAAACTTAAGGTAAACACAACTCCAATGCACATGTACCTATCTTGCCATTATATGTCTTAGTGTTTAATTTAATTTAATTAACCTACCCAAAAAACGTATTTTTTACAAGTCACTCAACCTGTCAATAATATGGAAACACATTTAACCTGTTACTCACACAGAAACAAAAAATTAATTTTTTACTCAAATTATCTCCAAAATCACTAAAACAGAAAACACACTCAATATATTAATGATATAAAATTTAGGAGTTTGTCAATAAAAAATACATGTTCATAAAATGCCAAAATTTTCCCCCATTTTCTAAATGTTACAACAATTAAAAATGAATGAGGTATTTATATAAAACTTTTGGCCTTCTGGTGACTTTATCGATCACTCGACGAGAGATATAACTGATACAATGAAGGAAATAGCCATCAAACTTGATTGACCCTTCGCTACTGTCTAACTTACTCTTCAATGACATATCGACAATCTTAAGAAATAGTCATTTTTTTTTCAAAAATTTACAACTTATTTTCCACAAATACCCATAATAATTAAAAACAGATGCAATGTAAAAAACAAAACTTAGCATATAAACTTCATTCTCCCAACTAATCCATGGTATGTGTAACATATAAATATAAAAAATATTAAGTTCTATGTAAATGTGTGTAATATTAAACCGATAGTAATTGACTTTATATAAAGGAAGATAAAATACTAAACAAAACAATAGAGACTTTGTATTTATATGTGAGAATGCTAACAAGACAACAACTAAGGGCAGAGCCAAAAAAAAAAATTTAGGGGGCTACAATTTAATTTTTTCATTCAAGGTAAAATTTTTATAAAATATTAAAAAATAAAAAATACATTATAATATATAATTAGTATGAATTATGGTGGACTCTCTTCAATTTAATACTGAATCTTTCATATCATAATATAGTAAAGACATAGAATTAGCACAAAAAAATTATGAAATTTTAACACATTATAATAAATCTATAACAAAAATATAATAAGTTAATATGTAATAATATCACATATGTATTAAAAAATTATTAACTAAAAAATCTAAGCAAATATGATAGATCAATCAAACACATCAAAATTTATAAAATATTAAAACTAAAACCAAAAGAAAAAAAAATAAAAATATAAGAAATAAATATGATTAGAATTTTAAGCTTAAGATTATATTTGAAAATATATGTTGATAAACAATATAAAACTGATAATAAAAATAAAATGAATGAAAACTAAAGACAAAGAAATATTACAATTTTCATATAAATAAAAATTAAAATAAATTCAAAATTTATTAAAATAAAATGTTAAATAATATAGTATTGGATAAAGTTAAACTTTGGATTGAAACAAAATATGAGAAACTTTAAAGATACGAATATAAATTATAGAAACTTAAAAGTTTTAGTTTACACTTTATTGCATGCTTCTTCTTTTAAATTTTTAACTTTTTTATATTGGGTCTAAAGTTAAATATTTGAATTTTTTTTTGGATTATCACATTTATAAATAATTTTTATATAATATACTACTATAATTTTAATTTTGTTACTAATTAGTTACCAAATATATAAAAAATGTGTATATTTAATTATTTTACTCACAATTTATCTATTTTTTATCCGCATATTTATTAAATATTATTAATATATATCAAAAAATGTATACTAAAATTAGACACAATATATTACAATAAATAAAATATTTATTTAATAATAAAAATATATATATAATTAAATTTTTGTAAAAAAAAAAATTGCAATTTTATGTAGCGCTTTAATTGCTCTGCGTATGACAACAACTAGACTTACAATACTATTTCTATTTCAATAAAATAGTTATTTTTATTTATTTCTGGTATTCGTGTGCAAGAATGTTAATTTCTTTTGCAGGATGCAATGTTCTTGACTAAAACCAAATTTTGGAGTCGATGGGAGAATGGTGTAAATCTGGGATCATATTTTCCTCAAATTCCCTCGTTTTATTTTCTTAGAAAAATGATTTTTATCTAAACTTTTGACATAAATTAATCCAAATGGATAAATATAATTGACTCTACAAATAAGTCTGACTCAAATCTTAATACGTTTATTAATCCCCGGCTTTATAATAAAAATAACAAAAATAATACGCATGTAATTTATATCCATAAAATAGTGGGAAAAAAGGAAAAAGAAGAAGAAGCTCATTTACCATTACAATATTAGTTTTTTTTTTTTATCGCTCGTGTTGTTTTGGTTTATATATTGCATCTACTTTCTATGGTTAGCCTCGTTACTATCACCCTGAAAAAGAACACTTTGCTGCACTGCTCCTCTTCTTCAACAGAAAATGGCCGCGATTTCATCTCATTGTGCAATCCGAGCTGATAAACCATCTTTATCCTCTTCATTTTCCTCTTTCTCTGGACAGAATCTCCGCCGCTCGGCTCAGATATTCAGCAAGTTCTCCACCATTTCACTCTCTTCTCCGGTGCATCGTCGAAGAATCTCATACCAGACCTCCTCTGCTACCTTCGATACCATCAATGTAAAAGGTTGATACTGACGCTTAGTCCTAATCTGTGTTCTTACTGCTTTAAAGTTCTATTTCTGCAACATGCGGTAGAATAGGGTTTTAGGCATGGAAATAGATTACGATGGAATGGTAGTTTTAGTGTATAATTTAGTCGTTTGGTAGTAAGTATCTGTTATTTTTTCTTGAAAATTGATGTTTTGTAATTTAGGTTCGGTGGTTGAGAGTTGTCACTGTATTGTAGAGAAATTAACGAAAATGTATCCATGATAGATGAAATTCTTCTGCAGATAGATCTTGAAATTAGATGCATCTGTTGAGGAGATCAAGGACTTCTTTAGCAATTTTGAGATCATGTTTCAAATGGTGTTATGGCATAATGGCTTTTCTTACTATACTATTATAAATAAATTATTAATCTAAATTTTTTAATATTAAAAAGCACTTAAATTTGGCAGAAAATACGAATATGCACAACACAAAGAAATACAACATGATTCACACTCCTAATTTCTTGAAAATTATATCATATTTTAGGAAGTGGCTAAACTCATGTTGCCTAGAGTCGTGGTTGGACAATGTGGGCTCAAGTAGGGTCATGTCCTGTGTTTTGTAGTTGACTTTCACTGTCTTTATCTGCCCAAATAAGTTTCTATCTGCTGTAACTATCTAACATCATTTTTTTGTTTTAATTTTACAGCACAATCAGGCAAGAAAGATTTTCTGCATATCAATGATTTTGATAAAGCTACTATTTTGAACATATTAGATCGAGCTGCAGAGGTCAAGGCTCTAATAAAGTCAGGAGAGAAGACATTTCTCCCTTTTAAGGGGAAGACAATGGCTATGATCTTTGCCAAGCCATCCATGAGAACACGAGTTTCATTTGAGACTGGGTTTTTCTTGCTAGGAGGCCATGCCATATATTTAGGGCCAAATGATATCCAGATGGGTAAGCGGGAGGAAACTAGGGATGTTGCCCGTGTCTTGTCCCGCTATAATGACATTCTAATGGCACGTGTCTTTGCTCATCAGGTATGCTGGTGAGTTTTTATGTTTGTTATTATTTCTGCATCAGAATTATTTTATTTTGATGTTGTAACAGCAGATGATATGCATTGCTAATGGTATCCTTGAAATGGGTATTGCTTCTTGTGTAGAGTTTTAACATATTATGAAAGGCTGTGCAATTATCAAATTAGATACCTGTAATAAAAGTTCATTAACAAGTATTAGCCCAAAAAAATTATAGTTCACAAAAAATGAAGAAAGAAGGAGAAGAGTGTAGGTGAAATGGTGCCTAGATGCTAACCATCCATCTTTATGCCTTGTTTTAAGTGCTCATATATGGTTCCTTTTGATCCCTTGCATGCACTGGGATTATCCCTGATGGTTACTAAACATAAAATTATAATTGAATATTGAATTAACTCAAACTGGAATTGTGATTTTTCTACCTTCATAGAGAATCTTTCTGTATCCTTTTTCTTAGTTTGTTTCTATACATGAGATTGCCATTGGGGGCTAAAACATCTCAAATGTAATTATTCTTTCTACTCTTATGGTTTTACAAGTGAAAATCAATATTCCTGTGATGCACTGAGTGGAGAGAAGATAGTGCGTTGTAAACTTATTGAAGATGGTTCCATACTCTATCAAGAGACACCCTCAATTCTAATCTCATTGGCTATAATACTAGTTTACTACTGGTATCACAGACCTCAGTTCTAGGTGAAAGTAGTTTACTGAACCTTCCCGTAAATGTATATGTGATGCTGATCCTATGCTTTGTGCATGACCTGCTGCAGGACATTCTTGATCTGGCTAAATATGCAAGTGTTCCTGTTGTCAATGGCCTGACAGACTACAACCATCCTGTCCAAATTATGGCAGATGCCCTCACTATAATTGAGCATGTTGGGAAATTAGAAGGAACTAAGGTCAGCCCTGTTTGCTTTAAGCTGGGCATGGTTATTACTAGTTATATTGCAATCTGGACATAAGTTATGATGATTTGTTTCATG
The DNA here is from genome assembly GCA_029378325.1 of Elaeagnus macrophylla. Lineage (NCBI taxonomy): Eukaryota > Viridiplantae > Streptophyta > Magnoliopsida > Rosales > Elaeagnaceae > Elaeagnus > Elaeagnus macrophylla. Next base: position 9,252,584 of record CM055649.1, on the reverse strand, counting down.
TCCTATGTGATTTTAAAATTTAGGTGGTCTATGTTGGAGATGGGAACAACATTGTGCACTCATGGATGTTGCTGGCATCTGTCATACCTTTTCACTTTGTTTGTGCTTGTCCTAAAGGCTTTGAACCTGATGCAAAAACCGTTGAGAAGGCACAGCAAGCTGGTATCAGCAAAATTGAGATTACAAATGATCCTAAGGAGGCTGTGAAAGGAGCTGATGTTGTTTACTCTGATGTGTGGGCTAGCATGGGGCAAAAGGAGGAAGCTGCATATCGCCGCCAATCCTTTCAGGGATTTCAGGTATGGGTTCTAACAAAACATTCCAATAAAGCTTCGATGTTCAAACTTTCATCATAGGGGACACTGGATCTTCATAGAATTTACTTTCTTTTTGGCTAATTTGCCGGATGAATTCTAACGGTCTTGTTATGGACAGATCACTGAGAAAATTATATATTCCACAGCAGTAGTGCCCAATTTGTGACTGTATGAACCAAGTAAATAAATAGATTTATTTGGCTTATATCTAATCTGTCACTTCACAGATTATGGTTTTACCAAGTAGTTGGGATCCGTATTTCATTGTTCTAAAGGCAAAGAAGAGATAGCAAGTTATGCTTGTTTTAATTATTTTATTGATATATGTTACTCTTGGCTTAATATGATTCAGCATTCAAGTTTACTGTAGTCATGCAGCTTATTGATGATCCTATGTCACTAAGGAGGGAGCTACAATTTCATTCTAGGGGGTCTCTTTCCCCCCTGAACTTTTACATAAAATTTTCTTACTAGTAATATTTCTTTGAGATTGGTTTAGTACCCCAAAGAAAAATACATTTCCAATAGTTTTTAATAAATATATCAATTTGTGCACTCATGTTTAGGTTTCTACAAATAGAAGTCAATAAAATCATGTCACATGAATAAGATTAATAACATTGGTATTTTTGTTTTTGATTTTTTTAGGTTGCATCACCTAATTTTGAATTCCCTCTTTCTTTAACCACATATTTCCGCATTATCCTTTTTTTTTTTTACCAAGTGCTTTCGATTTTGTTTTTCACCACATAATTTTGACTTCTCCTTTTCACATGTAAAATATTAGTGTTCCATAAGATGATCCGACATTATAACTTGCTTCCTTATGCGAAGCAAACTAGTTTTACAATACACTTTTCATACTCTCCCACCTCCTTCTATCACTTGGTAAAAAAAATATTGGACCTGGATAACATTAATTATTGATTTAGTTTGAACTTATTTCATCATATGTTGATAAAATTTGATTTATATTTTATTTTTATGACAATGTTTGTACACAAATTATAGCCCTTTATATTTTTCTTTAATTTTTTGGCGCATTTCAAAAAGAATCCATAAGTTCAAAAAATTTAAATTCGACTTTTAATATGTTTATTGAACTTCCTATATCGTATATCTCATACACATATTTATTCATAAATTTTATATTAGATAACTAAAAATAATTAATAAAATCGTATTGGTAATTTACATGGTGGTCCCTTTGAGTTAAAATTACTGCCTCCCTCCCTGTCTATCACTATGTAAGAATAGTTTGTCATGAACTACTGACCTAGTAAAAGGCAAAGTGGTAATACTGTTTTTGCATGTTTTGCAGGTGGATGAAAATCTTATGAAATTAGCTGGTCCAAAAGCTTATTTCATGCATTGTTTACCGGCGGAGAGAGGAGTGGAAGTGACTGATGGAGTCATGGAGGCCCCAAATTCTATTGTCTTCCCACAAGCTGAGAATCGCATGCATGCCCAGAATGCAATCATGCTTCATCTGCTTGGCGTTTGATTGCATATTACAGCTCGTGTTTGAGGAGCCAATCTCATGGCCAACTTGACTCTTTTTCAGCTCCTTTTTAGCGCCAAGTATATGTGTAGTCTAGTAGGCTGCTTTCTTTTTTCATTTTATTGAGAGAGATCTGGTTTATCCTCAACTATTGTTGTAGACTTGTACTTCTTTAAACAAAGCGTATTGAGAGGCTGGATCATAACTCATAAATAGTGTCTACTGTAGACTTTTCATCATTGACTAGGCCAATGAAGTACAGCCAACTGTTCTAATTGGAATTTAGGGGTGGTAATTTTTGACACGATTCGAACACGACATAAATTTTTTTTTAGTTCGAATTGATCAATAATTTTTTCATGTTTTTAAATATTTTGTTATTTCTTACTATTATAAATAGGTAATACGAAAAAAAGTCGATTACATTTTTTCATATGTTAATTAACATGAAACGAATCCGTACTAATAAGAATAACATAAAATGAACAAGATATAGACACGATTAATATGACACGATTGTTATTCTTGTTGAAATTCGTGGCCTTTCAGCGAAGCATAGGTTTTATATTGCTGGAGTTTTTTTTTTTTTTTTCCCTTATCTTTATTTGTCCAAGAATAATTTGCTATTTATGTTGGTGACAGGATTCACTCAATCTCATATGTTAAAAACTTCGAAAGTATTGTCTAATATTAAAAAAGCAAAAGAAAAATGAGAAAAAAAATATTACGTCTAAAATTTATAATAATAATATTAAATGTTCAATATTAAACGAGTTTAAATTATTATAATTTAATTTAAATAACGTTTAATTAGATGATTATTAAAAAAAAATAATGTAAAAGTTATTTTTTAATTATAAAAATATATGATTTGAATATAAAAAGTATTATTTTTGTTATTATAAGTTCTAAAATGTACTATTTTTTTATTTGTATAAAAAAAATTTAAATCTAATATAAAAATTATCTACTTTTTAGGAGGCAAACTTATGAAGACATATCATAGGCTTGCATAATTGGTGAGGATGAATGAGGTAGCCATGAATTTTGTTCTGATGGGACATCACGCAAACAACCAATGATTTTCTTTTTCGTAATTTGAGCAATTGTAACGTATTAACATCAAAAACTTTTTATAAGGCATATAAATGTAATATCAAAGATTTGATCTAAAAATGTATGAATCGTCTAATATTATATTTTAAAAAATAAATAAAAAATTTAATAATATAAAATAGTAATTATATTATACTTTAAAATAATAAAAAAATTAAATTAATTTTTCATAATTAAATTTAGTATTAAAAAAGTTTTAAATTGAATGAAAATAGGGAACGGAGAATAAGTTAAAAAAATGATTATACATTTTTTTTGGAATATAAATAGGTGATTATATTGATAAAAAAAAATATTATATTAGCATTCTTCTTTGTCAAGCTATAATTTGTAAAAATGATTCTAATTATGATATTTTATTATAAGATAAACTAACAAATATATTATCCAACTATCTTGAAAGTTGCATATATATAATATAACTTTATCGAGTAACAAAAATAATATTTAAGTATAATTAATATTATAAAAATACCACTATATTATATCTTTTGTGGTAGATTTGTATAATTAATAAGAAATTTAGTGATAGATTTTTACCAATAATAAGTTTGGTGGTAGATTTGTAACAACAGTGATAGATTTATACCACTAATTATACTTAATGTTATTTTTGTCACTCAAAAAAATAGATGATATATTTGTAACTTTAGCGATAATCCAGTGATATATTTATTAATTTCTCCTTTCTTATAAAAAAATAATTTTGCATGCTATTTATATATAATGACAATTGTTGTTTTAAATATTGAAGAATTTAAAACATATATTAAAAAAATATTACTTTTCTTAACAAAAATAAAAAAGCGAAAATTTTAGCAATTTAATGAGTTTTATATATAAAAATATGAGATATAAAATATTATTTTGATACAAAGCTTCATAAAATTTCGCAAAATGACGCCTTTGTAGGTGGCTTAACTCAAAGTAGGAGCTCAATTTGATCGTCTATATATCTCTTTGGTGGGAGAGTCTTTGAAAGTTAATCAAGCGTGATATCTTCATTAGATTTCAATAATTGCACAATCTAGAAAGAAACTTACTCCTTATCACTCTCTTTCTCCTCCTGTGGCATAGGAATTGCCATGAATGAGGGATCGCCCTTCTTCAAACCCTTTTTGAACTGCAATGCAAATAAGAGCCTTAGTTCTCTCGATAGTCGCATATTTTTTTGAACATCTAGATGATCGCCTATAATCAAGAAACTCTCTACAATTGGTACAAGAATAACTTTTTGTCCCATCATGAATTGCATCCACAAGATAACATCAAAATCATCTACAGAGATAATAACAAAGTCAGCACGTCCCTCCCATTTTCCAAGTTTGCTTGCACTTGTTTGGCCATTCCTACAGTGGTTTTAGCTTGAGAGTTGATGACTTTGATATTACTCACATCATATTCCAACTTCAACCTAAGTCTCTTAGCTTCACGTTCTGTAATGAAGTTATTGGTAGCTTTATAATCTACCATCACAGTCTTTACATCTTTTCCATTTAGATTACCCTCCAAAAACAAAAGGCCTTTCTCAATAACCTTCTTTGGATTCTCCATTTGACTTTTCAAAGTTTCTAAAAAATGTAGCACACCTATGTGCCCTTTGCCTTTTATCTCTTCTTTATTAGCATGTTTTTTCCCACTGCAGCTTGCAGTGCAGACAATTGGCTGCAATTTGGACAATCAACTACTTGATTAGGCCCATTGTACAAAAAACAACTGAACAAGGATTTTGGTTTCCAATATTGACTATTGGAGTTCTGTGATAGGGATTGTTCTTTTCCATTCTAGGGCTTCTTAAATACTACTCCCCTACTTTTTTCATTGTTCGGCTTTGAAAAATTTTTTCCACTGGAAGTCAGTTGAGTCTTCTTATTTTGAATAGGCTCATCAGCATAATCGTTTAAGCATTTTGCAGTCGCTTGCTCTTGAACCCTTTGTCACTACAATTCGGTCATTGCCGATGGCTTCAACCCTTCTAAAAAGAAGAACAATTTATCCTTCTCTGACATGTCTTAAATGTCCAACATCAGTGTCGAGAGCTACTTTATATAATCTCTCACTTGCTTAAAGTTGAATAACTACTTCCAAGCCATATACTGAACATTTTCAAAAAAGGATTGAGTCCTAAGTTCTCCTCTCAAATCTTCCCAAGAGCCAATCTGGCACATTTCTTTCTAAATCTCATCATATTTTGTCATCCACCAGAACTTGGCATTACTAATCGAATACATGGTGGCATAATTGACTTTCGCATCCTCCAAGTCAGATCCTACTGCTTGAAAGTTTTTCTCCATGTCAAAGATGAAGTTCTCAAGCTCTTTGGCATCTCGTGCCCCTCCATGATTTAAGTGCTAGAACGAGTGCAATTGAAGAAGTTGACTTTCAAGATCTTATAGCTGCTATTGAAAGTTTAAAGACTATGGGGACACGGGATGCCAAAGAACTTGAAAATTTCAACTTTGACATGGAGCAATACTTTAGAGAATGACCGACTCAAAAGATGCAAAAGTCAATACTGGCACAATGTATCTAATTGACGATGTCAAGTTACGGTGGAGGACAAAATATGATGACATTTAAAAGGAAAGGTGCCAGATTGGCTCTTGGAAAGATTTGAGAAGAGAATTAAGAACTAAATTCTTTCCTAAAAATGTTGAGTATATGGCTCGAAAGAAGTTATTCAACCTTAAGTAGGTTGGGTAAGTGATAGATTATGTGAAGTAATTCTTGGCACTAATGTTGGACATTTAAGATATGTCAGAGAAGGATAAATTGTTCTTTCTAGAAGGGTTGAAGTCATGGGCAAGGACTAAATTATAGAGATAAAGGGTTTAGGACCTTACACAAAAACAAGCAATTGCAAAACGCTTAAACAATTATGTTGCTGAGTTTAGTCAAAACAAAAAGGCTCAACTGACTTTCAATGGAAACAACATAAAGTTTTCAAAGACAAACAATTGAAAAAGTGGGGGAGTAAAATTTAAGAAGCCTTAGAATGGAAAAGAACAATCATCATCACAAAACTCCAACAATCAAGGTTCAAAACCAAAGTCCTCATCCGATTGCTTTCTGTGCAATGGGCCTCATCAAATAGCTGATTGCCCAAATCGCAACCAATTGTCTACACTACAAGCTACCTCGATAGGAAAGAACATGCTAATGAAGAAGAGATAGAAGGCAAGGAAGAACCTAGGTGCATGGGTGCACTACATTTTCTTGGAGCTCTGAAAAATCAAATGGAGAATCCAAAAAAGGTCATTGAGAAAGGCCTTTTATTTTTGGAGGGTATTCTAAATGAAAAAGCTGCAAAGACTGTAATAGTATATTTTAGAACTATCCATAACTTCATTACAGAACATGAAGCTAAGAGACTTGGGTTGAAGTTGGAGAAGGATGTGGGTAAAATAAAAGCCGTCAACTCTCAAGCTAAAACCACCGTAGAATTGGCCAAACAAGTGAAGGAAAAACTTCGAGAATGGAAGAGGCATGCTAACTTTGTTGTTGTTTCTATGGATGATTTTGATGTTATCATAAGGATGGAATTCATGATGGGACAAAAAGCTATGCTTGTACAAGTTGCAGAGAATCTCTTGATTATAAGCGATCATCCAAATGTTGTACAAGGAAAGATGCAACAAACATGAGAACTAAGGCTCTTATATGCATTACAATTCAAAAAGAGTTTGAAGGAGGGTGATCCCTCATTCATAGCAATCTTATGCAACAGTAGGAGAAAAAGAGTGATAAGGAGAAAGCTCATTTCTAAATTGTATAATTATTGAAGTCCAACAAAAATATCAAGCCTAATAAACTTTCAAAGACACTCCGACCAAGAAGAGATATAAACAATCAAATTGAGCTCTTACTTAGAGCCAAGCCACCTGCAAAGGTGCCATATAGAATGTCATTGCCGGAGCTTGTAGAGTTCATAAACAATTGAATGAGTTATTGGAAACAAACTTTATTAGGCCGTCAAAAGCCCTCTATGGAGGGCTAGTGTTGTTTCAGAGGAAACAAGATGAGAGTATGAAATTCTGTGTTGATTATAGGGCTTTCAACAAGATGACAGTGCAAAACACTTATCCTATTACTTTGATAGCTAATTTATTTGAACTTAGTGAAGCCGAAATTTTCTTCAAATAGGATCCAAGGTTGGAGTACTACCAAGTCAGAATAGGAGTGGGGGAAGTGGTAAGGTGACCAATAAAGGGACCAAGCCATTGGAGATGTTGGGTATAGCCATGTGCTCCTTCGCCCACATTAATGAGAAAAAGTAGAGGAATTTTATATACAATTTTTGTACTATAATCTATTATTTATATTTGTTTAATACTTTTTTTGTTGCCTAGGTGTTCTTCGTTGCCTCAATTATTTTTGTCATGTTTGTATATTTTTGATGTGCCCTTGTTGTAATGTTGTGTTATGCATAAATAATTGACTTGTGATTACTCTCTTGCATACTTTGTATTTGCAAGGTGCAACAATCAAAGTTACATATATTACCCGAGCTGACTTGCTTCCTTACAAATATAACAAATGTTGAACGATAGGATAATTAAATAGATCGTTATAGTAAAAATTCAAGTGACCCATGAAGGTGGTAAGGTAACCCATAAAGGGGCCAAGCCAACAGATTTTGTTTAATTCAAGTGACCAATAATGTGTAAAATCCCCCAATTTTGTCCATTTATCCAATGAATACTAAAAATTCAAGTCAAATTGCATATTTTTTAAAAGGACAAAGTTCTTTTATGTGATTATTAAATATATATCTTCAAAAGTCTCTAAATTTTTAACCAGTCAGCCGCTCTATTTTAAAAATTTAGGACATCAAGTAAAAATAAAATAAGAATGCGGGACTAAATGTCTCAAAAACATTTGATATCACCTCACTTATTTTTTTTTTAATTTTTAAATGTGACTTGATGTGCCCCACACAAAAGGAACAGTCATTAAGGTGGTGCCTTTGTCCATTCATTAGGACCGTGTCTCTGTACTTCTGGAGTACAACCTTGGCGTTTGCCCATCCTTTTTTTTATTTTACCAATAATCATTCCTTCTCTATTTCAATTCTACAACTCTCTTGGACTCTTGCCTTCCTGTTTTAAGTTTCTTTCTTGGTTACACGATCATCTTGAATCTTTTGAAAGTGGTTTGGAGCTAGAACCAGCTTTTTGTTTCTTTCATTTAACATGGTCAATCAATATGGAATAGTATACCAGTTTCTTACTGGTATTTCTTAATAATGAAAGAGAAAGTTCTTACAACAAATGGCTTCTATTATATATTTATATGGAAATTTTCATGGAGATACAGCTTGAATTCTAAAGCTGCACCAATTACTGCACAATGGGGTTTTTACCTACGCCTAAATTGGAAGAAGAGGTGCAGAGTAATATTACCATGCTACCAAAGATTCTGTGTAAATGTCTACCGCTCCTCCACGTTGAATCTGTTCCAAGCATCCTGGAGATAACAAAACCCAGAAATTAATTAGTAAAAAAGTAAAAAAAAAAAAAAAAAGTTTTGAGCATAAGTCAAAAAGTCTTAATGTTGAACCCAAAAGCACTCCAACAAAAGCTCACTGTTATTCCTGATGGGTTCATATTTCTCAAGTTGACTTAATAGTTGAATCAACAAATATCACAACAAACCGAAGAGTGGGATAAATTGATAGCAGATGATTGGTCACTCAATCTTGGGCTTATTTGAACATTTTTAACATTGTAACTCCATCCACCTACCCACCCACGGAAAGGAAGTTTGAGTGTAGCAGACACGTTCCTTGAAATCAAGATGAAATTCAGAGTGTGTGTTCTAAACCATCCCACATTTTTGTTAAGTGAGCTCATATTATTCATATTTAGCAATTTGAAGGTGATCTAACTTGGATAAAATGTGGGCTTATTTAATAGCACTCAATTCAAATTATTCCCACCTTAGGTCTCAAACCACATTGCAAAGCCTCACACATAGTGCTAACCTTCTATGCCTTTTCGACATCGCTATGATGCAATAAAATATTAGCAACAAACCTTTAGGAGGTCAAAAACCTTCTCACAAGTAAACTTTTGCTGAATGCTTGCACCTCGTTGCTGCAACTTGTCTGGATGAACAAAAAGTGTAGCTCTGCGATAAGCTTTCTTAACTGCAACAGTTGTAATGACATCCGTAAGAGGAATTGGCTGCCAACCACTTCCAGTTCCAAGGATCTGCCAAATGAAAACCTCCATTTTACTCAAACCCAATTTTATTTATTAAGATCCGAATGTTGTATATGATAGTCCTACATTTGTGAATAATATTATACTCTAAAACAATGTTTACAAGTACCATGCTTACACCATAACCTTTTGAAATGGCAACTCATAATCTTCAGATTGCTACAACACTTCACATTGTGTATCAAAGCATCAAATAATCTTAGCAAAAAAAGAAATTGGTTTTCCCCTTTAAAAAGTACATGGGACTTACAAAAATAAACACAAGTGACCAAAAGTAAGATTATATCGTCAAATAGGCAACAACAAAAAATATAAGTATTAGCCAAACAACCCACACTTTAAAGGAATGATAGAAGTAAAAGATGAGAGTCCCACGTTGTGGTTGTGAATGATATCCGTTAGAGATATTGACTGCCAACCACTAACAGGTACAAGGACTGCCCAATGAAAACCTCCATTTTACTCAAAAACCAATTTTAACAGATCCCAATTACAGGTAAAAAGATGAGTACCACAATGAATAATTGACTCTAGCGTAGTATTTATAAATATCATGCTTACACCGTCCATTAGATTAATCTTTTGGAATGAAAAGTCATAATACTTGTGATGCTACAAAACTTCACATAGTATCAAAGTTTCAAACGATCTTTGGGAAAAAACTACCTGTGGGCTTTGCAAAAAGAAATACAAGTGACCCAAAATAAGGGATTAAATCCCTTTTGAGTACCCTTTTTTATTTAAATTGTACACTTTGATCCCTTTTTTTTAAAGAATCACCTTAGTCTCTTTTTTATCATAAAATGTCCACTTTAGTCCAAATGCTAACTCTTCTATTAACAATCCGTTAAATGGTCATGCGAGGAGCACTCCCTTATTATGTGGGAAGGGGGCAAGATGGAAATTTAATGACTTAAGAAAAAATCAATCTAAAAATTGAGGAAATTAACTGGCGGAGAGAAATAGAAAAGTTCAAAAAAAAAAAAAAAGAATTAATCAGAGAAAAGAAAATATCACCTCCCCAATATGCTATTTATCAAATACCTAAATAAAATTTGAGTGCCTACGGATCGGATAATTTTCTTTGTTGATTAACTAGTTAATATCCTTTGGATAATGAAGGAGTTGGGAAGAAAAGAGAAATGGTGGGTAATGAAGGAGTTGGTAAAGTGTGTATTTTTGGTAAATTGATAGAAAATATCCATTTTTTAAAACACCACTTTCTGATTCTTTCGGACGGAACAGTTAATCTTTGTATTTAAGTGGACATTTTTGTCCTAAAGTAGACATTTTATGATAAAAAGGGGCTAAAGTGGCACTTTTAATAAAGAGGGAACCAAAGTGTACAATTTAAATAAAAAAAGGTACTCAAAGGGGGTTTAATTCCAAAGTAGGAATATATTGTCAAATAGGTAAAAATAGAGTGTTGGGCCACACACTCACAACTTAAGAGTGTTAAAAGGTAAAAAGATGGGCGTCCCACAATGTGACCGTGAATGACTATGTTTACAAGTACCATGCTATTGCTAACACCATCCCTTCGGTCAACTTGTGTAATGGCAAGTCATGATACTTATGACTACATAACTTTACATACAAGGTAATTTTTCTCACAATAAATTTGTAAAGCATGACAGAAAAATTGTGCTAGTAGCCGTGTAGCAGGGACAGTTAAAGAGCATGTGAGATTGTCATTTTATCAGACAAATGGGTAATAGTAGTAGAACTGAAATAGTTTTCTTTTCTTAGGCCTTAGAAAGGAATTTCCAACAAATAATGTGGTGGAGTCTAGAGAGGGAGACCACTTTGGTACCTCCATCTTTCAAAACATGCCTCAAACAAAGCAAAGAAAAAGAAGTGTGTGTGCATGCCTGTAGCATGTTTATGTTGAAATTGAGAAGAGGAATCACAACATAAGAAAGGTATATTTCAATTTTAACAATGATGCAAATTCAGAATGTTATTGGTGGCAAATGGACCATGTTAGGCTACTTCAAATACTGGTATGCTATCAACCCTGATCTCATGAAAAATTATTGTGGACCCGTTTATACAAGAAACCCGTCGCCAAGAAGGGGAAAGAAAAAAAAAACTAAGGCTACCACTTACATATTGTAGTGTTGACAGCAATGCACGTATATTACCCTCCTTCCCACTGGACCACCTTTTGACCTCAGCATCAATAATTTCTGCTAACCTCTGCCACATCAAAGTTTATTTAAGACGGGGAGTAAAAAAAACCAGGCTGTGAAATCATTAGGAAAAATTCCTCACTAAAGCAGAAAATTACATTTCTCTCTGCTTGCTCTCTCTGTGCAAGAAGGTCACGCATATTCTTTTCTGCTAGAGCTTTTGCCTGAAAAAAGACAAGAAAAAAGCATGAAGCTAGCATTTCACGGATGAAGATTGTGTTCTAGTAATATGAACAAGATCAGAAACATACCGCACGTTCAGCTGTCCTTTGTTGCCTTTCTAACCTTGCTTTACACCTCGGAGCTGATTCACCATTAGCTCCGTCAAATATCTCTGTAGAGTGTAAGGGGCTTCAATAAGCACAAAATAAATTCTAAAGAAACAGCAGAGTAGCATGCATAGTACAATCTCCCGGGTAATGATATTGTGATAAAATACATGTGCTACGGTAGTCCTTATGTTAAAATATACTCTTTAGTCCCGTTGGCAGTTATAATCCCATTATTTATGAAAATTAAAAAATTTAGTGTAAAAAATACACTTTAACACTGAGAATAAAGTGCATTTTTTGAATAATTATGGAATTTTAAGTACTCAATTTTAATAATTATGGGACTAAATGTATTTGCTTTTCATAATAACATGACCATTAGTGTATGATCAATAATTACAGGACTTTTGTGTCAATTTAAAAAAAAAAAAAAATTAGGCAATTTGTGCCGCTCTTCCATTTAAGAATTTACATACCATTATGATTTGAAGAACATGAACCTTTGTCCTGTGCATCCTACAGGAAGTTTTATCAAAGCATTATATTAAGATGCCATATAACAAACTTCATAGATTACCAAGAAGAATGAAAGAAAGAAGACGAAGAAGAAGAAAAACACTCACAACTGATGGAGCACTACGCTTTATTCCATTATCTCTAAAAGCACCAGACTTTTTCTCATCACCAAATCTTTCAGTCTTCTTCCTTGCTCCAGATGAAGCCTTGAATGACATAGCTTTCTCCAAGGCACGCTCCCGAGCCTCTGCTAGTACCCTCTCCACAGCAGCACGTTCAGCTTTCAGTTTAGCTTCCTTGAAAGCCTTTTCAGATAGTGACTTTTTATTAGACTCAATGGATATCTTCCCTAATCTCTCCCTCTGACGAGCTTGATCAGCAGCTCGTTCTCGGGCTTCAGAAAATGCCCTTTCACGGGCTTCACGGATTGCTCTTTCAACAGCCATTTTCTCTTTCTCTTTATCTCTCTCCCTTTTATTTTTTTCATCTGTTTTTCTTTGGGGTTCCTTCTCCAGATCAGACTCTTTCGGGAAACTGTTGTTGGATTCAATCTCTTCAGCAACCAGGGTTGCTTGATGGATTTCCTCAGCTGGTTCTGCATTCTGGATTGCTGGGCTTTCTTGATAATACTCTTCACTTGTTTCCATTACTTGGCTGGTCAGCATTTTGTCATATTCACCCTCACTCTTTTCAGAGCTTTGGCTTGAGCCAGTTTCTTGTTGGCTTTCCACATTTTCTGCACTTTGGCTTACAAGGCTTTCTTCCTCTTCTTCCTGATATTTTCCTGTACTAGTGCCGGCATTCACGCACTGTTCTAGTCCCAAGTTCTCCCTCTTTCTTTCAGAAACATCAGATAACTGATCTGCTTTTACATCAAGTCCAACATCCTCCTCCTTGGCATCAACTAAATTTTCGTTAATAGCAGCTTTCACTTCCAACTCAGGAGTTGATTCTTCCAGGCCTTTTCCTGAATTGTAGACTGTTTCAAACTCCCTGGTGCAGTTGTCCTTCAGACTCTCCACAAATTTTGCGTCAGATCCACCTAAATTCATTCCATGTATTCCCCAGAATGAAGGACCTATCATATCTTCCATTTGTTTTAAAATCTCGCTGAGTTTGAAACCTTGAGGCAAGCCATCTGTCTCCGAGATCTCTCTTTCTTCCACTTCATTATTTTCTTCGATTGGTTCCAACTCCATCCCCTTTTCTTCCAGCTCCAATGAAGCTTTGCTTTCTTCTTTTCTGTACTTGGTCTCTTCACAGGCAGGTACCTCATAACTGTCCATAACGCCTAGGTTACCAATTTGAATGGTGGATTCCTGTATTTTGTTCAGGCTATCAGATTCATACTCACTATATAGGTCTTCAGTTGCCTCAAGTTTGTCTTGGTCTAAGAGATCCTCTCTAGTTTCTTTTACTTTCTCCTCATATCCTGCACCAGCAACAATATTTGTTTCTATCATTCCATCTTCTACCCATTGATCAGTCTCTTCTTGTCTCTTATCATTGTCTTTCTTCTGATAATCATCTCCCATAAACATCTTTTCCTCACTCACATCCTCACGAAGTTTGTCATTTTCTTCTGATGTGCTGTCATCACCAGGTCTCTTCTCAGTTTCACCTACACTGTTAAAATCATGCAATGTTGCCTCAATGGTTACGGATCGGTTACATTTTTCAAAATTATTCTCAACATTTTCCACCCAATGAGCATCGTTTTGTTCTTTCTTGTATCCTTCCAGTTTGCATGCCTTCTCCACTTCCTCCTCTTTTTCAACACAAGTCCAAGCCACAGATTGTCTCGTTGAAAATTCAAGCTCCTTCATCCTCTGAGTTTCAAGTCTTTCACCATCTTTCATTGGTTCTTGAAATTCTCTTGATTTCTCTTCATACTTATCTCTTTCATGGCCTGGTTCAAATTTCTCAGTTTCTTCGTCCCCTTGAGCCACTTGTATTCTGCTCTCAACTTTTTTCTGATTAATTATCTGCAAATCTGACATCAATTTGCTGCTTTTTTCTTCACAGTTAAGTACCACTGTAAATTCATCACATACCCAGATTTTCTTCTCTGTTCCCTCAGAGTTTCCTTCGTTTTCAGCTAGTTTTAGTTCCCCATCCCCTTGTTCTGGCTTCTTGTATATCTCATCCATGTTCCTTTTTTCCTCCAGTTTTTCGTCATCAATCAAGTTGTTTGCATTCTCAGCCTCCTTGAACTCAAATGTTGCAGGCCAGTCTTCACCTGTATCAGAAACTTCAAAAAATTGTTCTACTTCTGCTAATTCAGCTACAGCTGGTTTTAGTTTCTCAGCATCTTGCTCTGGCTTCGCAAATCTCTCATTGATTGTTCCCTTCTCCTTCCATTCATGCTCAACAACAGATTGTGTCGTTTTATTTTCATTCTTGGTCCCCTTGAACTCCGTAGGCCACTCTTGACCTGCATTATAAACTTCGAAAAATTGTTCTTCTGCTTCTGATATTTCAGCTTCTTCCTGCCTATGGTCCATGCAAACAGATATGAAATCCTTCCCAAGTGTTTCTCTGTCAACTTCTTTGGCATGTGTGACTTTTTCCTGAGGCTTAAAATCTAAAATTACTTGATCTGGTCTGATTAAATTATGATTTGTCGTCCCATGAGAAGTATGCAATGAAGCATCCATTTCTTCATGTATTTCATGAGCTTTCTTGTTTCTGGATATGTTTACTTCATCTGCAAATTGACCATTCTTTTCCTTGTCATCTTTTATGTCATCCTTAAATCTCAACTTCACTCGATGTTGAAGCCTGACCATCCTTCCTTTTGACTCTTTTGCAATTTTAATCCTTGCTTGAGCCTCCTCTATTGCCCTTCTCAAAGCAGCCACGGAAGTGGCAGCGAATGAATTTTTGTCTACTACATCATCAAAGCTTGGTGGGGAATAAATATTAAAATCTTCAAAAGTATCAGTATTAGTTTTCCTAAGCCTAGAAGCCATTCGTCCTTCTGAACTTCCACTATTATTACATAAGCTTGAAGGAGTGGGTACTTCTAGCTGAGGAGTTTCATGGGCATTTTCATGCATATTAAACAACTTACTAGTAGTTCCATTACTAGTACCACTCGCTGGAAAATCTGGCATGGTTTTCCTGATATGATTCCTTGCCACCGTCTCCTCTCTCAAATTATTGCTAGGACAAGAATAATTTACATCTGAAGACACAAACTTGTCTTCTTTATTCACAGACAGGGGAGCAACTTCATCAAATACACAAGTGTAACCCGGGACAGCATGAAGCTGAGCTACATGAGTTGTTCCATTGGGGCCATCATTTTTACCATTGTTGACCTTATGGTATGACATATTGAACTTCTTAATATCGTTTAAGGGTTTCTCATATGCTTCGAGTGGAAAACCATGATTTTCTTCCGAATAAGTGTCAAATACTTCTGAATTAGAAACCTTCTCTGTTGGTTTCCCACTGGCGAAACAAAAGAAAAGGAAGCATAAGAAAAATCCTACACCCAATTCCCTAATTCAAGATTCTCAGATGCAGCCAATTCGGTCATTTGATATCATAATAGACCAATAATAGAGGAAAAAGCAACCAAATAGCTTATAGAAACTAGAAAGTAACTAAACATGATCAAAATACAAGAGTAAAGTTCAACACAAAAACGTCAAATAGTATAAAAACTTCTCTGCCAACATTATTATATGAAAATTTTACAATAGGAGAGAGAGGGAGCAGTCTAAGAAACCAATGAGGTAAAGGGTGAAAATAAAGGAGTGATCTCAACTGAGAGTTTATGAAATTCGATACTTATTCTCCAATCCATTTCGAAACCAATTTACGAAAAAGCTATGAAATTCTTAGAAAGAAACACACAGATTAAGCATAAGTTCTACTTCATTATCGCAAACTTCAATTTCACTCTTCTATTAAATCAAAAAGCAAGAGTAAAGATGAGAGAGCAATAGGTCCTTCTCTGAATTAAAATGCATAGCGTTCCCACCAAAACGCCATAAATAAATATAGAATCAACGGATTGTCAAGAAGGTGAGAGACAAAAATAGATTATAAAGAAAACGTCGAAGACTGATAATACCTTGCTTCCTCGGGAACATTTTCATTTTTCTTTGGATCCACAAAGATTTGCTCATACGGCTCTGCAAAATCTGAATCGCCAAAGCCACCAAAAATATCAGAGTAATCAAGCTTTGAGCTTCGAACATCCACCGAAATATTTCGTTCATTGAGCTCCGGAATGTCAAGAACGGGAATCGATGAGCCTCCAGAAGTTTCTGAACCACTGAAAATGTCGCGGTAGTTATCAACTCTGGTGGAGAAAGTCGGAACCCCAAACTTTGACGGAGCACCAAATACGCCGTCGTACATGGATTTTCCTGAGAAACTATGACTATTAGGGAGCTCATTTCCGGTAAAACTTACAGAAGGTGCTTGGTACTCCATGGCTAAACACCGTGTACTACTTCTTCTTCTTCTTCTTCTTCTTTCTTCTCTCTGTTATTTCTCCTCAGAGCAGGACAATGCGAAAGAAGAGAAGAGGGAGCTTCCGAGAAAATGAACGAAAATGCTGTCTCAGAATATTGTAACTTTGATAAGTCGGCGATTATTAAACGTTTTGAACAACGTATCGGCCGGTGACTACAACGGGTGACCGGAATAGCCGGTGTGCTTTAGAAAGGTGACCCTGACTAACTTTCACTTTACTGTTGAAGAAAAGGAGAAAATAATTGCCTTTGTCCCTGTCCAATAGCAAACGTTCATGACTCCACGAGTCAGAAAACTAGTGCGTCAATTTTAAAATGCTGGTGGCAACTTCGATAATTCAAACTATAGACTAGGGCTAATTTGAGAAATACCTTTGGCTTCAAATATAATAAAAAACATTATTTAGAAAAAGAAGTTAAAACCGGTGTTCTGAGTTCCTGTGGAAAACAGTTCAAAACTTACTGTACTTATCAAGACCAGAAAAATAATTAAATAATTTTGACATCGAAAAACAATAAATAATAACGTGTTTAGTTTGAAAAAAATTCAATTTTTTTTTTTTTTTATACTAATCAGGGCATTAGTTTTGTCAATGTGATTTTGCAGGAGATTCTTCACTAAATTTAGAATATTTTCGCTGATTTGAATATTCTTCAATTAAAAGCATAATTTTATTTATTATTTATATACTAAAAAAAATCGTATTATAAAATAAAAAGTCTACAATTAAGTTTAATAAATATAATATTTCTGACGCAAATATATTATTGTTATTCTTTTTTTTAAATAGTTAAAATAAAATATTTTTTATTTATTAAAAAAGATTAAATTTGTAAAATAAGTATTATTTTTATTAAAAATAATTAAGTTTCTCAATCCATGTGCACAGTGAAAAATAAAAATAAAAATGTTAATTATTAATGATCACTTTTGTGTTTAGCTAAAATATCATCATTGACTATGATGCTTAAAATTTATTTTATATATATATATATATATATATATGTGTGTGTGTATATGCTAATTATATATATTTATATTACATTATGTGGTGGTATGATTCTAAAAGTGAGCTAGATTTAGTGAAGACAGCTGGTGATAACAGCCTAGATCAATTAGGACTGATAAATGTATTTGACGTTTTATCTTTATTGGGTTTTTAATAATTATTTTATTTTATTTAGTAAATTTGGCTGCAGAGTGATTGTCTTATAAGTATTTACATTACACTGTGTGGTAGTATGACTCTATAGGTGAGTAGATCTAGTAGAGACAGTTTGTGATAACAGCCTAAATCAGTTAGGATAGGTGGTCTCTGACTGATAAAGGTATTTGACGTTTTATCTTTATCGAATCTATAGTAACTGTTCTATTTTATTCAGTGAATTTAGCTGTAAAGTAGTTACCTTAAACAACTCGTGGATGTTACCATTTAAGATTATAACCTAAGTGGGTTTATCAAATTATATTGTTATGTTTATATACTTTTTTGCATGAATTAATATAATCAAAGTATCTTCGATATATGTGCTAACATATTGAGACTTTATGGTGATCGTAAAGCATTTATTGCTTTACTAATTTTTCTATTATTTACCTCTTATATTTGTAACTTTTTGTTATTTATTTTCTTTATTTGTTATTTTTGTTGCTCGTACGAGAATAACGAGTCTTTACGTGTTTGTATTACTTAGATTTGATTGTTCTCCCTGTTAGAACTTTCTCAAATATATATGATTACATCCATCTTTTTAGTTATATGTAACATGTCACATTTCTCTGTCGTTGTATGTAGCATGTTACATCCACCTCTACTGTTATATGTAACATATTACGTTCACCTTTATTATTGTATGTAACACGTTATATCCCTATTCGACAAGGTCATATGGGCCAAGTCCATATGTCCACAGTAATAATTATGAAGTCTAAGACTTCTAGCCCAACAAATTTTTTCAATTTTAGATGGGCCTTCAATGATAAAGCTAATGGGCCTATGCGGACGTTCATTTATTGGTTTGAGGTTTTACGTGCCTAATCCTGTAGTTGTGTTGACACGTTTTGAAAATTGAGAAAATTATTTCGATATGCTTCTGGTGGTTTGTGAAAAATACGATCAAGATTGTGATTAATCTTGTCGTAATGGATTAGGAAATTCTTAGGATCGTCTTTCCTAATAATTCTCATGCTGATTTCCTTATTGTTGGTGGTAAGGGTAGTGTCATATGCAGCATCTACTTTAGACGTTGTATTCTGTCAGTCAGATGAACGTAGATTGTCTCATTCAATGAAATCGCCATGCTTGAAAATATAATCATTAATAGCAGATGCATTGCGAGCTGCTTGAATATTAGGATGAAAATTGGCTGATCTGTGAGGGGATACTAGATCAAAAAATCATTAATTTTTTGTCTGAAATTTGGTTTGAAACTAAATTAGAACATGAAGATGAGGTTCCCCATTTTCATGTAACTCAAGTGCGACCCTAATGTAATTGGATTTTTTTTATCTTTCAGGCATTTGTTCAATTGATCTAGGCATTCTTCCTTAGACAATGAACATTTAGGATAGATGAGAAATATGTTCTTTGATTGAAGACGAAATGAAAGATTAGAAGGCATATTAAATAAAATATATAAACCCTAATTTAAATATAAGAACACTAGTTAAAAGAAAAAATGAGAGGGTACTCCAAAAAGAGCTCAAAAAAACTATGGTCATTTGTTGAAGTATTGGAGTGACATATATATGGGTTGGGAGTGGCCCTTATAATATTACAGGGCCACCCCGCACCCCTTTTATTTGTCACATGGTGTGTTGTGATTGGGGGAAAATCTGAAGTGGATGGATAAGCGAATAGTACAGATTCAAAATATGTGGCTGGAGTTTAAAGTGCTGAGACCCACTTGTAAAAAATATGACAAAGAATATTTTAACTCAAAATATGTGGGTATGATTTAAAATAGTGGATCATCCTGATCGAATAACTACTTCAAGTACAATATTAGGAAGTAACATTTGTGCAACGTCGATATCTACTTGTTTATTAGCTAAATGTCAATTCACACTTACCACTAATTGCTTCTCATGGATTTTCAACCCTATTGTGCAAAAATAGATATTATAAAGAATAAAATTTAATGTATGATATGGGACAAAACTATTATATACTTGAATAATAATTGTATTTATATTTTTATTTTAGTTCATCGTTACAATAGAAATTATTTTTAAGTTTCTATACATTAAAGGCGAACATCATATTAAATACATTAAAATTTAAATTATTTAAATCTTATCATATAACTAACTTTTAAAATAAATTTAAGCTTTTATCATAACTTATAATATATAAATCTAATATTAAATTAAGGATAAATAAGAAAGAATTCCTTTAAAAAAAAAAAAAAAAAACCATACTGCATAAATCACTTGTTTTTCCTGAATTTAATTTGCAGTTGTCAAGTAGCTGTACTGAGATTGTTTGATATCGTGTCATGAATATTGCCTAACATTCTATTAGACAAAGTTTTATTACAGGCTACATATCAAATACCCCTAAAGTCGTAGGATTCGAACTACCTTGACTTTTGAAAAACATAATTGATTCGATTTACTGTATCGACTAAAGGAATTTTTCTTTTTTAAATGTTTTTGGAGTACCGATAAGTAGGTCAGTGAATTACTCAAATAGCAAAGATTTGAGTAAAAAAGCTTTTTAGACTTAAATAGCACTTTTTGAACCTAAAACGGTGAGTTTCATTTATATAATATATATAATTTTTACCAAAATATCCAGTATTCGTAAAAACCTCGCCATTTCCGTGTTTCCTTTAAAGCTTATGGTTTTGTACATTCACATTTTGTATGTACAGGTTACATACATATTTATTTTGTATGTAACCTGTACATTCACATTTTGTATGTACAGGTCATGTGAATGTACAGGTTACATACAAATTTATTTTGTATGTAACCTGTACATACAAATTTATTTTGTATGTAAATTTGTATGTAACCTGTACATACAAATTTGTATGTAACCTGTACATACAAATTTGTATGTAACATTTACATACAAATTTGTATGTAACCTGTACATTCACATTTTGTATGTAACCTGTACATTCACATTTTGTAAGCTGTTTAAAACAACAATAACATACAAACAATACAATGCATTTCATGTGAATGTACAGGTTACATACAAAATAAATTTGTATGTAACCTGTACATACAAATTTATTTTGTATGTAAATTTGTATGTAACATGTACATACAAATTTGTATGTAACATGTACATTCATATTTTGTAAGCTGTTTAAAACAACAATAACATACAAACAATACAATGCATTTCATGTGAATGTACAGGTTCACATTTTGCAGGAAGAACAGTTTGTATGTACAGGTAATCTGTACATACAAAATGTGAATGTACAGGTTACATACAAAATAAATGTGTATGTAACCTGTACATACAAAATGTGAATGTACATAAGCTGTTCTTCTTCTTCTTCTTCTTCTAGTGGGTGATTGCTCTACTACTCCCTCTCTCCTACAAATTTATGTAACCTGTACATACAAATTTATTTTGTATGTAAATTTGTATGTAACCTGTACATACAAATGTGTATGTAACCTGTACATACAAATTTATTTTGTATGTAAATTTGTATGTAACCTGTACATACAAATTTGTATGTAACCTGTACATACAAATTTGTATGTAACATATACATACAAATTTGTATGTAACCTGTACATTCACATTTTGTATGTAACCTGTACATTCACATTTTGTAAGCTGTTCAAACAACAATAGTCGAAATAAATTTGTATGTAACCTGTACATTCACATTTTGCAAAAAGAACAGTTCGTATGTACAGGTAACCTGTACATACAAAATGTGAATGTACAGGTTACATACAAAATAAATATGTATGTAACCTGTACATACAAAATGTGAATATACAAATTCCATAAACTGTTCTTCTTCTCCAGTGGGTGATTGCAGACATAGTCGAAAGCATCAAACTTAATCAGAATCATAAATAATCAAACTTAATTAGAATCACAAATATTTCGATCCACTTCCAATAAATATACGATAGATTTAATAATTCACAAAAATTTACATCTTTAATGCAATTTATACCAGTTCCTCTATAATTCTGCGTTGGAAAATTTTATGAACCTTCAGTTACGACATTTTCGATTTCCTTCTGCGTTGGATTTGGAGGTTAAAAGTGTCACTTATATCTTGCCAAAACACAGTCGTTTTGCTATATTAGACAAAAAATTAGTTTCCAGCAGATATATATCATTCTGGGTAATTAAATCATAAGTAGGTAGGTTCTTTCGATAGACTCATAATTCAAAGCCCGTTACTATATTCTTCATGACTATTTTTTTTTTCACTATTCTACTTTTTGCTTTGTTTTTATCTTATCTAATGTGGTACTGTTTTTACATGACTTAAAAAACTCCGATTAAAGAGTGTTAAAAAATAACTTATTATTTCATAACTTTTATTTTTAATAAATTTTAGGTGGTGTTTGATTGGCTGTAATAAGACATATAATATAATCAATTCAACTTATTACAATGTTTGGTTTTCTTAAAGAGATGTAATGTAATGTAATCAATTATATCTCTTTAATGAATTGGCATTACACAATCAAATACAAGGAATTGCAATTACATTACATAACGTAATCAATTCACGCTGCTTCCACTTCACATGTTCGCGAAATTATTTTTTTTTGCCGTCGTCCGTCCCTGTTCCTGTGCAGCCGTCGTCGTCGTCCCGTCCGGCTGGTCTCGTCCTCCAGCTCACGCGGTGTTCCAGCTCGCGCCTTGTTCCAGCTTGCGTCGCTGTCCAGCTCGAGTCGCCGTCCAGCCCGTCGTCGTCGTCCAGCTCGCGTCACCATCCAGCCCGTCGTCGTCGTCCAGCTCGCGTCCTCCCGTCCAGCCATCGTGCGCTAGCTGGCGTCCTCCCGTCCACTTCACAGGATTGTGCTTTTTTTTTTCTTTTTTCTTTTTTTTTTTTTCTGAAATTACATTTTTTTTGTTGAATTAATTTTTGTTGTTGTTAATTTATGTGATTAATTAAAATTTATTAATTGTTGTTACTTTTTTTGTTATAATTAATTTTTTTTTTGCTGAATTAATTTTTTTGTTGTTAATTTATGTGACTAATTGTTGTGATTTTTTTTTTCTATTCCATTATATTACAGTTGTCAAACAAAACACTATAATACTGATTCCTTTTTTGATTACAGTTACTAAACCAAACACTGTAATAGTAATACTGATTCTTTTACATTACATTCCATTACGATTACCATTGCATTCAGCGAACCAAACGAATCCTTAGAGTAAATATAATCGAACCGTATGTTCAAACATAAATTTTTGAATTTAATGTTGTTTAAGAGTTTGTAGAGATTATTTAACCATTAATTAGTACAATTTTAAATTGATCAATTTGAATTAATGATACTTAAATCACTCTGAGTGAGAATCAAATATAGGATTTTTGGTAAAGGGTTGAGAGTTTTACCATCTAAACCAAATAAGATTTTAAATTTTATATTGTTTGATAACTAGTTTTGTTTTATGTTTTTATTTTAATTTATAAATGAATTTTATTAGCTAGCTTAATTTTAAAGTTGAAAAAAAAAATATTGTTTTTATGTTTTATATCAAAACTTCCACAATGTAAGGTTTATTTTGTATTGGCAATTTTCGTGGATAAAATGTTTGACTGCAATCTAGAATAAGAATTCACTGATTAATCAGACGATACATGATGATGGATTCACCAAGCTTGCAACGCCCATATGACAGGTATAATATTCTATCATGCATACATCTTCACACAAATGAGCACGACACTTAGTATGGATCGTAATGAAAAATAACTTGTGCTTTTAATTGGTCGATCGATCGAGTATATTGTTCGATCGATCGAGTTATCGATCGATCGAGTGTGGAATGACATTGATCGAGGTGCTCTTGGGTTGAGATAGATCGATCGAGAATTTGTGTCGATCGATCGAGACGTGCGTTGATCGATCGATCGAGACGTGCGTTGATCGATCGATCGAATGAGGTCTTCGATCGATCGAGGCATGTGGGATCGATCGAGTATAGATCGACTTCGATCCAGGTTCTCTTTGTCTGGATTAGATCGATCGAGTCACCTGGTCGATCGATCGAGCATTGGTCGATCGATCGAGACAGTGGTTAGATCGATCGAGCCAGTTTTCCAGTTGTGTTAAAACTCCTTTTTAATTCGACCCTTATGTTACTTTTACCTAATTGACCCCATTTAATGTTAAGAACAAAATTCTTGTTTGAGGATAATTTTGGTAATTGTTAAATCCTGATAGGAGAAGAGTTATAGTCAATTGCAAATCCTATTTGAAGTAAACTTGGACTCTATTTAAGGGAGGCTAGTTTGTGCATAAAATATAACCACATTGATCTAATATTTTCATATCTGATTTGTGCTTTTAATTTCTTCTCTTCATCTTTCATGATATTGAGCTTTATATGATTGTTCTAGATTTTGCTAGCTGATTTAGATTTTACATCGTATGCTGTTGAATCTGCTAGTTAGGATTATTCATTGTTTAAATCCGCTCTAGGACACACTTTGCACTTGTGTTATTGTGCTAACGTTTCAAGTGAGGTGTTCGGAACGTTGGTCTGGATCCAGACATCTAGCTATTGGAGGCTGTGAAAGGAGCGACGGCTCGTAAGTAAATTACAGAAAGGGGGATCTATCTGCGAAGGGTAGTTCTGGACTCTATGGTTGTAATTGAACATTGATTTTCATAGTGGATAGTTAGGTGGTCCGGTGGACCGGTGGTTTTCCTCTTAGGTCATTGTTGTGGCCTAGGTTATTTTCACCTAAAAATATCGTGTGTTGTTTTTTTATTCTGCATTTATCTTTACACGCGATTACATGTCTGGCCGTTGTGATTATATTACACATTTAATATTTGTTAAAAATTAAAAATAACCTATTCTATTCACCCCCCTCTAGGCTTATTTGATCCGTGATTAAAAACTTTCAATTGGTATCAGAGCGGGTCACTAGATATACTTAGTGTTGCCTAGGACCTTATTATGGATCATATGAGAGAGGGTTTTTCTACAACCCGTCCACCTTACTTTGATGGGTCTAATTATCCATATTGAAAAGCTCGTATGAGAGCCTTTTTACGTTCCTTAGATGAAAGTGTTTGGAACTCTGTGCTTTATGGTTGGGAACCACCTACGGTTACCAAGGATAATATAGTCACACTTAAACCTAGAATAGATTGGACTTCTCAAGATAAGATTGGTAGTGGATGGAACCAAAAGGGTATCAATGCTATTTTTAGTGCTGTGTCGCCGGATGAATTCCGACGTATTTCTGATATTGAAACTGCTAAGGCTGCTTGGGACACTTTAGAGGTTGCCCATGAGGGCACGTCCCAAGTTAAACGAACAAAACTTCGCATGCTAGCTACTAAGTTTGAAAATCTTAGAATAGAGGAGGATGAAATGTTTTCTGAGTTTTATGCTAATTTATGTGATATTGCTAACTCTTCTTCAAATCTTGGAGATAAAATTGATGAACGCAGGTTAGTTCGAAAAGTCTTATGCTCACTACCAGAACGTTTTCAAGCAAAGGTTACAGCAATAGAGGAAAGCAAAGACATTGACACCATCAAGATTGAAGAACTCGTTGGTTCAATTCAAACATTTGAGATGAATCTTCGAACACCCAAAAGGAACATTGGTATTGCTCTTAAAACTACCAATGATGATGATGGTGATAGTGATGATGATATAGAAGATGAAGATCTACTCACTCTAACTAGAAAACTCAAGAAAATGTTCAACAGAAAGGATCTACAGATTAAAGAAAAATCAAGAGATCGTAAGGGAAGAGAATTCGTGCAAATGAGTTCAGAAGGTAAGAAAACTAAATCCAATGGACCTAAATGTTTTGAATGCAATGGTTTTGGTCATTTTGCAGCTGAGTGTGCCAACAAGAAGAAGAAGACAAGAAAAGCTTTCAATGTTACCCTTAGTGACACAGAAAGTGATGAAGATCAAGCTAGTGGTTCAGAAAATGTTAACTCTAACTACGTAGCTTTTACAGCAACTGTTGGTGGATACTCCAGTGAGTCAGACCTTGACTCAGATGATGAGGGAAGTAAATCTATTCTTGCTAAATTTAATGCAAACAGTTTTGAAGAATTATTTATTGATTTAATTAAATGCAAGAAAGAAAAAGATAAACTACTCATAACTGTAACAAAACTGAATGAACGAATCAACTCTCAAGATCTTAATTTGTCAGTTTTAGAGAAAGAAAAAATTGAATTGTCTGAACATATTGACAAGTTGAGTTTGAGTCTTGCAGGTATCAAACAGGAAAATTCAAAGCTTGTGCAGGAATTGGAGCAATCAAATGAAACAGTGAAGAGATTAACAATTGGAGCTGAACGACTAGACAAGATGTTGAGCACTGGTAAGCCTTTCGGTGATACATGTGGACTTGGATTCTTAGATGAAAGCTGTACACCTTCTACTTCAAAAACTACATTTGTAAGGTCTTCTAACTCTACTTCTACTGCTACTAATTTTGCACAAACACCCACTACAGCTGTAGTAACTAAAACTGTTAAGTTTGTGCCTGTTTGTCATCATTGTGGTAGAAAAGGCCATATTCGACCTAAGTGTAGATTTTTAATGAATGCTCTTCGATTTAATGATAATCTTCATGCTTATAGGTATAGAACTCATAATTATCATCCTACCATGCATATGTTGAATTTGAATAAAAAAAAAATGAGTCTAAGAGTATGCTTTCAAAACCTAATGCAATTAAGTCTCAACCCAAAAACATAGAGAAATCAAAATTCATGAAAATTTGGGTTAGAAAAGATTGCATGTTTCCTGTCAATTGATCACTATTGCTAGACCACCTAAGTACCTTTATTTGAGTGCTTAAATGACCCTAGGTGAGTATTTTCATATGTTTACTTTGTTTTTGTTGTTATTTTCTTGTTATATTAAAAAAAAAAAAAAAAAGGCTACAAGGTATTGGATTCAAATAATGCTTATATTTATACAACCTTGTCTTTTGTGACTTATTTTGATTCTCATTGTATATTCTATGCTACAATTCAAAATTCTGCACATATTTACATTGTTTTCATGTGATGACACTATTAACTGAACTTATTCACACACCCACTGAACACTCATGTATGTCATTGGTGAAATTTATGATTAATTTTGAAAGACTCTAAGACTTGAGCTAATCTTGACTGCGAAATTATATTGAGTTCTATTTCTTATTTTTTAAAATACTTCATCTTAGGGAGATAACTAGTATTGAGAGGGCTACCTACTATGATGTGTGAAGCTACCATAGTGAGCGGAGAGGGCTACCTCATAACTAGTGTGAAAGTCATTATATTAGATTTATGGCTCGTACATGTTTAAAAAAAATGGTAAATAAAATAAAAATTTAGTTGAGAAATTTTATTTGGCATGTACAAAAAGAAAGAGCAAAAAATTAAAAAATATAAGAAATTTCTTTTGATAGACATATTTCATTATGTAAGAATGAAGACTCAATTATGATTTAGCATGATAGATGAAATTATTTTCTTTTGAGTCTCTTAAAATTGGTCATAAATGAATTTATTGAAATACAAGTGGAGTTCACACTGTATACTACTTTAAGTGAATGTCAATATGCCATTATATGTGTTAGTGTGCTTGTGTGACCTATTTATTTTGCTAATACAATGAATGATCAAAATTTAAGCAAAAATAATTTTTCAATTGGTTGTATGCTTATTAGTCTTAAATGAGTTTATTGCTTTGTTGGTCAAAAATAAAAAAAAATAAAAAATAAAAAATAAATAAAAAAATCTTTTTTAAATTTGTTTTTCGTCTATAGAGTCATAGAACTTAGGGGGAGTCATTGCATACATATTTCATTATTCTTCTTTTGACTTATGCAATTCTTCCTACATGCTTTGGACATATACATGTGTGATCTCATTTGCATTTTTAGCCCACTTCAATAATTGTTTTATGAGTTGTCAATTTCGTATGACAAAAAGGGGGAGAAATATTCATGTTGCTATGGAGATTGGATTTAGGGGGAGATGTTGCATTTATTAGTTGTGGGGGAGATGTTGCATTTATTAGTTGTGGGGGAGAAAGATTCATGTTGCACATACACTACATTTCATTCGCATCTTTATGTACACTGAACTAATAAACAATGAGGCTTTCAAGCCAAATTTGTGTGCTATTTGTTTGTCTAACTTCAGTGGACCGAGCGTATCAAGTATCAAGCGAAGATGGTCCATCAGATCATAGACAGTCCACTATGTAATTGATGTAATGATATTATAACTATGAGCGTTATGTAGTGAGAGAGTGGTTTTGTCACACGAAAATGCCAAAGGGGGAGATTGTAAGGTTTATTTTGTATTGACAATTTTCGTGGACAAAATGTTTGACTGTAATCTAGAATAGGAATTCACTGATTAATCAGACGATACATGATGATGGATTCACCAAGCTTGCAACGCCCATATGACAGGTATAATATTTTATCATGCATACATCTTCACACAAATGAGCACGACACTTAGTATGGATCGTAATGAAAAATAACTTGTGCTTTTAATTGGTCGATCGATCGAGTATATTGTTCGATCGATCGAGTTATCGATCGATCGAGTGTGGAACGACATTGATCGAGGTGCTCTCGAGTTGAGATAGATCGATCGAGAATTTGTGTCGATCGATCGAGATGTACGTTGATCGATCGATCGATCGAGGCATGTGGGATCGATCGAGTATAGATCGACTTCGATCCAGGTTCTCTCTGTCTGGATTAGATCGATCGAGTCACCTGGTCGATCGATCGAGCATTGGTCGATCGATCGAGACAGTGGTTAGATCGATCGAGCCAGTTTTCCAGTTGTGTTAAAACTCCTTTTTAATTCGACCCTTATGTTACTTTTACCTAATTGACCCCATTTAATGTTAAGAACAAAATTCTTGTTTGAGGATAATTTTGGTAATTGTTAAATCCTGATAGGAGAAGAGTTATAGTCAATTGCAAATCCTATTTGAAGTAAACTTGGACTCTATTTAAGGGAGGCTAGTTTGTGCATAAAATATAACCACATTGATCTAATATTTTCATATCTGATTTGTGCTTTTAATTTCTTCTCTTCATCTTTCATGATATTGAGCTTTATATGATTGTTCTAGATTTTGCTAGCTGATTTAGATTTTACATCGTATGCTGTTGAATCTGCTGGTTAGGATTGTTCATTGTTTAAATCCGCTCTAGGACACACTTTGCACTTGTGTTATTGTGCTAACGTTTCAGGTGAGGTGTTTGGTATTTCGTGTGACTCGAAATTACCGAAGGTGACGGGTTCGATTGATCTTGTGTGACTCAAGTAGATCGGAACGTTGGTCTGGATCCAGACATCTAGCTATTGGAGGCTGTGAAAGGAGCGACGGCTCGTAAGTAAATTACAGAAAGGGGGATCTATCTGCGACGGGTAGTTCTGGACTCTATGGTTGTAATTGAACATTGATTTTCATAGTGGATAGTTAGGTGGTCCGGTGGACCGGTGGTTTTTCTCTTAGGTCATTGTTGTGGCCTAGGTTGTTTCCACCTAAAAATATCGTGTGTTGTTTTTTTATTCCGCATTTATCTTTACACGCGATTGCATGTCTGGCCGTTGTGATTAGATTACACATTTAATATTTGTTAAAAATTAAAAATAACCTATTCACCCCCCTCTAGGCTTATTTGATCCGTGATTAAAAACTTTCACACAATACAATTTCGAATGATACTCTAATACCTCATTTTTCACAAATACTATGACTCCATGCCTAAGTTCCTTTTGCCAAATATAAAATAGAATATGCATGAAATACAGTTTATCAAAGGAATTTTATATGTTATATTTTCATATTTAAGAAAACAAAAAATACTTGTTATCATATGAAACTCAGTTTTTTTTTTTTAACAAATGAACTATAAAACAAAAATTAGTTTCAAACACAATAAAATATGAATAAAAAAAAATTTAGTTACAAAAATAACACAAAAGTTTCCCCCTATATTCCAAATATTGTCATTCAAGTCAAGTGTCTTTGCTCATTAACCAAGTAAATATGTGTTTCTTGTTTTCTTTTGTATGTGGTCCTCCAACAATCAACATCATGATTCATGGTATTTTGAACGTTCATATTGTAATTATTTGATTGAACTATTAAAAACTTTATATTATTATTGTGAATCTTTTATAATTTAGGTGATAAAATTTTTAATTTTTTCATCAAAAATTTAAATTTAAATTTAAATTTTATTTAAATATATGAATGCGTTTTTTTTTATTAATAAAAAAAAAAAATTTAAATGGGACTTCAGTACTTTTTTTTATATATATATATAAAAAAAACTTAATATTGTTATCATTTCTCTTGCTCTTTTCGGTCAACGAAGACAATTATAGCATCAATAGGCGCTTTTAATTTATGTGATAATAGAATATAAAACCCACAATAACAAAATCATAGCATCTCTTCTTTTCAAAATTTTGGCTCTCTTTCCCTATAGTAGGGCCAGCAGTTTCCAGTAAAAACCCACAAATCCGACGAACATGAGAGTTATAAATAAGTTTATGCTTTCTTATATAAAAAAATAAATAAATAAGTTTATGCTTGAATAATAATTTTTCAATATTAAATATGTAAAAAGGGTATTAAAACTACATTAATTATAACTAAAGAGCAAAAAACTCCACTCAATTTTAAATGAGGTACTAGAAGTCCAAAATTTCAAAAATGTCATAAATTTTTCTACATGCAATGAGTGGCGTCATATTAATAAAGTACTAATAATTTTAGAAGTTTTAGCCTTTTAATACTACACCCAAAAGTTAGTGAACTTTTGTACCATTTAAATATAATTAGTAAATTTTTGATGCCTTCCACCCATTAAATACTATCGACATGGTACTTTTGTTAATAATTTGCGTCATATAATTTAAATATATTTTTTAAAAAAATTTATTTTGACCAACAAACTAATAAATAATCATATTTCTATTGTTGAACACAAAAAAAAATTATAGGCAAAATTATGTTATTTGTCCCCAATTTTTTACTAGTTGTACACATAAGTTTTCAAATTTTTAAAAAGTTTGATATGATCCTCATACTTTTAAAAATTCACACATAAATTTTTAAATTTTTAATCCTATAATTTAATTCCAAAATATTTAAATTTTACACATGGGTTCAAGTTTTACTAATAAAATATAAAATTTTGATTCCAAATTTGGTACTTAAGTAAGAAATTTTAAAAATTTGGGACTAAATCATACAATTTAAAAGTTTAGAAATTTATGCGTGAAATTTTAAAAGTTTGAGATTAAATCATACATTTTAAAATTTTAAGAATTTATGTATAAATTTAATAAAAATTTAAGGGCTAATAATATAATTTATCCTAAATATTAAGGATAATAGGCAGAATTGACTCATTTATATTATTTTCATGCATTCATAAATGGACACTCAATTGCATTTAACGCTGATATTCCAAGTTTACCATCATTATATTTATATTAGAAATTTATCAACTCAGACTAGGGTTTGTTCTTTTACCTTCTCCAACTTCCAATCGAGGTGAAACCTCCATTCTTTTCAAGAATGACGACAAATTCAATGAATAGCAATGGGATGAAGACATTCTCTCTTTCTAGCAATGATGAAAACAAGCTTACTCAAGCCACAAAATAAACATCAATTGTTTTTAGGTATGATTCAAATGTTTTTCTCTCTGTCTCTTTACTTTCCTCATCTTCTCATTCCTTTTCTCTTGTACTCTGCTATCGATTGAAGGTTGTTTAATTTAGAGAAATCAAAATTGGTTGAGAGAAAGTAGCAAATTGCATTTTATAAGTCTTGTAAGTCTTTTATGTCTTTGTTGGTGTCCCGTATGCAAAATACGTAATTTGTTTATTTTACTTAGTGTTATGTCTAATTTTATGTATGATGCTTTGCTTATGATTAGTATCACACACACTCACGTAAGTATGTTTATATGATACACACAATAAGAGGTGGTTGAGAGTATATAGATTGCATGTTAAAATATATTTTTACTTGTATTTGTTTCTCTAAATTGGTTAATATTTATGTCTTTTTATTTGGTAAAATTTTGCCTTCAAAAACTTATTTTTAATGATTTATCGAGGCCTCGCGGAGGTCTTTTCGGTGGCTTGCCGAAGTGGTTGAGAAAGGATCTGCAAATGTACACAGGGTGGATCTGTGACTTATTAGACCTCACTAATGATTTGCTAGGGGTTCGCTATGGTGGTCAGCTAGGCCTTGCAGAGGTGTGAGACGGGGGTCTAGGAAGTTAAAAAATTATCTATATATACCCTCACCCTCTCCTTTTTAATTCCACCTTCAATACATATCCCTTATTTTTTCTCTTACTCTTTTCACATATATTTCTCACACTGTATATTTAGTATTGCATATTTTTAAAATGTGTAAAAAATATATTTTGATGTTTGAAAAATATTTTATTTACGTCGAGTTTGTTTCCGTATTAGTGATTTGAAGGTGATTTGTTCACTTGAAGTTTAAATATTTTCAAAAGGTAATTTTGTAATTTCAACACATTAAGTATTTTTTTGTGTTAAACTACGAGATGATTATGGAGATTGAAAACTCATTTATAAGACAAAAATTTTGTATTCTCAACATATCTAGTGTTGTTTCTGTATAGAGATAGTGGTGGAGTTTGTTAAATTATTTTGTTAAACAGAGTTGTTATAACAACAATTCAACGAGCATTTTTATGTATTGTTATTATAAAGTAGAGTTTTCGTATCAATATACGTCCAATGTGTTTTCATATTGTTGATACAATATGTATTATTCTAAAATTATATTTTTGGTAAACTGCATATTATTTATACACGCATACTGATTGTAAGTATTTGCATCACATTGCATGGTGTTGTGGTAACAATTGGTAATAGTAGCTTAGGTAATTAGGATAAGTTGTCCCTGATTGATAGAGATATTTGAAATTTTATCTTTATCGAGTCTGTAGTAACTGTTCATTTAGTTAATTTGGTTACTGAGTGGTCATCTTAAGCAACCTGTGAATGTTACCAATTAGGATTGGAGCTTAAGTTGGTTTACCATGTTATATCGTTTTGTTTGCTTGATCTACTGCATGAGTTAGTACAATCTGAGTATCTACATACGTGACAATATATATTGTATATACTACGATTAGAAAGCATTTACTACTTTTACTTTATTGTCTGATATTTACTATATTTTATTATTTATAAATTACTTGTTATCTATTTTCTGCTTTTTGCTGTTTATATAAAAGAGGCAAGTTCTTAGGTGTTCGTATCACTTAAATTTAGTTGTTCACTGAGTTGGAACTCTATCACATTTGTTCCAAAAAGAGAATTAAGGTAGATCTAAGACCTTGACGAGATCGAGTGCTTTTTTTTCTAAGATTGATTATGGGGACGAGATCATTAATTTTCAAACATGTATCCATTTTAGCTTAAACAATTTAGGAAAAAAATCTAGCGAGCTGGACACTTGTTCAGTTGAGTTAATGAGTTGAACATGTGTCTAATTCAGTTCTGACAAGTAGGGTCATTATCAATAAAAATTCGACTATTAGAAAACTGTCTAGTTTAAGTCGACATGTATCCAATTTGGCTCTTGCGAGTTGGGTCACTGATCAATCCAAATCTAGTTAGTTAGACAACTATCTAATTTGATTGGACATGCGTCCAACTCAACTCTTACCTATCAAGATGCTGACCTGACCAAACTTCGATCGACTAAAAAATCATCAAATTCTAGTCATTCAAATTTAATAAATGCCTGATCAAAATTTAATTACAATTGGACATGAATTAAAAACATTTTATCATAATGTTTAAAAAGTCAAGTGAGAATGAGTTATATATATATATATATATATATATATATATATATTATATATATATATATATATATATATATGAGGTCATCATTGCATGTATTCCAAGTTTGTTTTGTGCGCCCAATGGTGGATATTTCATAGATTAGGTTGAAAAAGTGAGAGATATAGCTTCATTTGGGATTATTGATTGGAGGTTGTTTTAGATAAATCAAAACTGGCGGATAGAGAATTGGGAATTTCGTTTGTTTCAAGAAGTAAGAGCGTTGAGGTAGACTTAAGACCGAAAGAAAATCAAATATATTGAGATTGATCGCTTAACCTTTTGACATTGATTTTGGTAATGAGAATGTTTATTAGCAGAGATTTGTCCATTTTAGCTCTAACAAATATTCAAGTTATTTGGAGAAATTTTACTAACACTTTTACATATTTATTGTGAGCTTTATGCACACGCAAACACAACACCTGAAATTTAACAATTCAACAATATAGTTACTGAAACTTAAATACTTGATTTTGCTCTGATATCAAAAAGAAGTATCTAACACACTGTTATTATATATAAAAAAATGTTAGACACATAGTCTCTTAAAAAATTAAACTTATAAGAATGGCTTTAACTTATATGTATTATTTTTTGTGTATTAATATACGTACCACTAATAAGTAGTAAATAAATAGATAAAAATCTATACATTTTAAGTAATTTTACTTTTTACTTTATCAATTTTTATTCATATATATATTGTATATTAATACACTAAAAATAATATAATAGATTACGACTCTATGAGAAGTGATGTGTTTATTTAAACTTAAACTTGACAGTAACCCATGTGTTTATGTAAAAGCTCTGTTTACTTGTCTTTTTTATTTGTTAATTTTGCTAATGAAATTTCTATTTGGCATTTGCTTAATTGCTTTGTTAGTGTAAAGTGTAAACATCATTTTATTACAAGTTACAAAGAATCTTTTAATTTGATTTTGAGCGAAAAAGTTATCTGATGGATATTTATTTTATTTTACCGAAATTAACTTGATGGATTTGTGTTAAGGAGAGACTGCTTTTGGAAAATCAACGCCAACATGATGAAAAACTCAGTGCACAAAACAAAGTCTAATTCTTGAGTCTGCTTTTGGTCTCTAGGCTTTTTCTTTTAGCTATTACTTATTTAGTGACTAATTGCGAAACTCGACTAAACCCATGTGCAAGGTATATCAAAATTAATTTTAAAAAATGAACCTGTTAAATTTTAAATTATTTATTCATAGCCAAGTAGAGAACAAACAGGGCCATAATTAAGGGGAAAAAATTGCTAATAATACATAAATTTATATTCACTTTAATGCTTACATAAATTATATCATGATATGTGACATTGTATCACGTGTCATAATATGATTAATATGTATATAAAAACGTGTATAAATTTATGTAAAAAAAATGTTAAAAACACATAAATTTCATTTACAATAATCAGATTTTAACACGTGATAAAATTATTTTAAAAAATTAAAAGATGATTCAATTTTGTAGATATAATTGATGTAGGTACAAAATTGTATGTAAATTTATGTGACTATAGACCTCCACTTTTTAGAATAATTATAACGATTTGTATGTATTTTTGCATCAAATTAATTATATTGTAACACGTATTAAATTTTTTATAAAAATAAAATATTTTTTAATTTTTTAAAATAATTTTATTATATATTACAATATAAATAATTTAAATGCATAAATAAGTAAAAAAATTATAGTATTTCTCTTTATCTTCTATTCTAATATCTCCTTTTCTTTTAACATGTGATTAGCAAAGCTCTCGTAAAGTAATGTTTTCTCTCTCTCACCAGTTATATTTATTTTGTTTTCTTTTATATTTTCAAATCTAAGTCTTGACTGGTTAGTTTTCGTTAGAATTGTAGCTATTTTAAAATTAATTGAATATATGTAAATATTTTTAAGGAAAAAATTGAGATAAAATACTAACAAAATTTATAAAATTCAAGACTAATATAACATAATTATGTAATTAAATATCAATTGGACATGAACAACATAAAATTCATTCAAAACTTGCAGTTTTGATACACATTATATATTAAAAAGACTAAACTAACATCATATCTAATCTTTAATAAAATTAAATAACTACTGTTGGTGACTTCACTAGAGTTACGACAATCACTGTTGGTGATTTTGTTGAGGCTTCGACATCCCCTATTGGTGAGTTTAAAAGGCTTACAAATTTTTTATCGCATCTTGTAAGGCTTACATAATTGGTGACTTTACTAGAGTTATGACAATCACTGTTGGTGACTTTGTTGAGGCTTCGACGTCCCTATTGGTGAGTTTAAAAGGCTTACAAATTTTTTATCGCATTTTGTAAGGCTTATATAATTATGTAATGTATAAAAAATTATTTACATAATTATGTAATATTTATAGAATTATTTATAATTCATATATAACTTACGTAATCACTCTAAAACATTAAAAATATTTATGTTGAGTACTTCGTTTCCGTGATGTTGAAGTGATAGGTGAGATGGAGGTAAGAGAGGGAGAGATAGACTGAGGAACTAAGAGAGAAAAAGGACATGTAATGGTCATCAGAAAGCTCTCAAATATCATCAAGACAAGGACAAAAACGCATATTCACATGGTAAAAACGTTGACGTACATCGATATTAGTCTAATAGTGTGCTGGCCCTAATAAACCTTTGTTTTATGTCTTTATTCTCAAAAGTCACCCGGTGTCTCTATTAATTTTCAAAACACATCTTACTTTATTTCTTTTAATTTTAAATAAAATAAAATAATAATAATTAAAATATCATATTTATTTTTAATAAATTTAAATAAAATAAGTAAAAATATAAAAATAATAAAAAATATGATTCATAATTATTTATAATATAAATTTAATAAGAAAATAATATAATATATTATTAAAGTGAGATTCATTAAAATTATAATTTAAATAAAATAAAATAATATAAGGTAACATTTAAAATAAAATAAATAATATTATATTATAAAATTATTAAAATTACTAAATAAAATATTTTATACACAAACAAATAAGGACTCATGAAAAAGTCGAATATTTCTAGAACTATCACCATAATAATTAAAAAGAAAAGTGCTTATGCACTATTATGTCACTTTTAATTGATTTGTGTTGTGTATTTGAATTATTCGTTGTACAACAATTTTAATAATTCAATAAAATTTTATCTTAACGAGGTGGACCATTTCAAAAATAGGCTCCTCTACTAAACAAAATTTAAAAGCAAGCTTAACTAATCTCTAGCCTAAATTGAAGATTCAAACTATGTAAATCATATTTAAAGGAAAAAAAACATTTTTAACATACAAATTACAAAAGTTATTTTCAATGGCCAAACATTTCGAAAAGAAAAATTCTAAATCTCAATCTAAATGTTATTGTCTTCTTAGTCTATGCATTGTCAAGCTACATCCTAATTCTTATCATTATTCTCCTATTAAATGTACAAACAATTTTTAGACACGTGAGTTAAAACTATTGTGCAACTTAAAAAATGTAACATTATTGTTTCAAAAATCCGTTGATATATCCTCGAACCAACATTTTACTAAGGACATCCACTTCTACCATCACTCACCTTTACTATGTGAGTGCTTTTGAAAAACATGTAGGTGATAATAGAATCTCTCATAATTGAAATTATATTTGTTGAGTCAATCGAGGAGTATGAAGTATATGATGCATAGGGTTACTTACAAGAGAATCTGCAACTTGCCACTTGGTGTAATCAGGACAAGTGAATAAGCTAGTTACATGAGCCGTGCTGCACATGATTAATTCCTAGAAGTTGTTAATTGTATATTATGCGCTGCACATGGTTGTTGGCTTTGTTACATGTTGAGTTGTATGTAAAAAAGTTAAAGAGTAGTGTAACTAGCTGATTGTATAAATAATAGCTTTAACTTCATTGTTGTATAGGTTGTCGTTCACAGCAAATAGTTTGTACAATTTAG
This sequence comes from Elaeagnus macrophylla, assembly GCA_029378325.1. NCBI lineage: Eukaryota > Viridiplantae > Streptophyta > Magnoliopsida > Rosales > Elaeagnaceae > Elaeagnus > Elaeagnus macrophylla. Next base: position 9,214,865 of record CM055649.1, on the reverse strand, counting down.
AATTTAATACAAGAAAGTATTTTCATCTTCATTTCTTCTACTCGTTCTTCCTCTTCCTCTTCGTCTTTCCTTCTTCCTTCTTCCTTGTTGTTTCTGCATATTCAAATTAGATTCAATGGGCCAAAAACTTTGGATCTTACCTAAAAAAAAAAAAAAAATAGGTCTTGCAAAAAATAAAATAAATAATCAAAATATAATATAATATAATAAAATATGTTAAAAATACAAAGTGATGATATTTGCAAGAGACAAAGATTCACATACTTTGAGAGGAGATATTAGAGAAATTATCTCATATTATTTAAATATAATACTAATGTAAAATTTATAAATAATCATGAAACTTAACTATATTAGAGATTAACATTTTAAGAGTGCATATTTTATATTGTTTATATATTATATAAAATTTATAATATTATGTATCCTAATTAAATGTTAAACCCAAAATTCAAATGGCGTGGGAGTACACATAAAACATTATTGAAACTCATTTCCTTGTTGGATTGGACTAGGTCAAGTTCACAATATGGGCCTAAGTTTAATATTTAAGGATTGAATTGTGATTGTTTATGTGATTTAACTAATAATTTGATGATAAACTTCCTACATCTTTTGTTACATATTTTAATCAAACAAATCGTCATTAGATTTAAAAAAAAAAAATTTGATTGCTTACTAGTTTTTTTATACAACACAAATGCATGAATTGTAATTGAGATTCAAAACACAAACATTTTACATATTTAAATTGACTTCATATTAACATAATTTTAATTTATTGACATTTTAACATACTTATTTATATATGTTTAATCAAATACTGCATTACCAACTAAAGAGTAAAGTTAATATAAATAATTAATAAAATATTTGAAATAATGTTTTTGGTTAATAATGATAATTTTTTCAAAAATTGAGATTAAATTAAATAGTATATTTATCAACTTAAGAGTAAATTTAATATAAATAATTAATAAAATATTTGAAATAATATTTTTGGTTAATTAGGGCAATTTTTCCAAGAATTGATATTAAAATCAAACAAAAATAAAGTTAGCAATTGTTCTAAGTAGAATCAATTTTTCTAAACTATCAATACTTCATTCCAAAAATTATAATTTTGTATCAAATTGCTCAATAAATTCATCACAATATATTTATTTCATAACTTCAATGAAATGGGACCAAGATAACACTTCACCAAACATTCGACAACGATTGCTGGTGATCTTATCGGAGCTATAACCATTCACCAACTATCTCACTGGAGCTTCGATGATCCTGTTAGAACTCCAACAACTCTGCTGGATATAAATGTAACATATTACATATAAAAATAGAATTGATAGAGATGAGTATAACTCATAAATACAAAAATTAAAAATATATATATTTATAATGCATTACATACAAAGATAGAAGTAGAAGTAACATTTTACATATAATAGATCACAAAAATAACAAAATTTAAGATATATTAAAAAATTGATCATTGTGCATACAAATATAGAAATAGTGTAACATATATTACGTGCAAATATAATATATTATATACAAAATAAATATAAATATAATAGGTTGCATGAAAAAGATTTCTCCAAAACTTATAAAGAATCTTCAAGCTCATTCATTTTTTTCTCTCTTTCAATTCAAGTTTATACACTTTCAATATTTATTAATTAAAAATACATCCTTTAACAATACCTTACATAATCATCATAACTAGGGGTGTCTATGGTTCGATTCGATCTAATTTTTAGTAAAAAAATAATTAAATCGAATCGAACATATTACTTGAACAAACCAAACCAAACCGTTGTCTAATAAAATTATTAAAACCGAATGGTCCAATCATGTTTGGTTAACCATTTTTGACGATTTTCATATTTTTTTTATTTGTTTTCTTCAAATTTGTTAAAACTTGAAAATAACATAAATAAATTTTTTTTGAATCTAAATAAATAAATTAATATATACTACAAATATAAATCATATTACATCCTACATAAATTATATAAATATTTTAAAAATAATCATAGAATCAATTACAATATAGAGCTAAATATTTTCGTAAATTTTACAACAAAATACAACAATACATTAATTTATAAATAATGTATTAAAAATAAGTTAGAGAGCTAGGGTTGCATACTTTGATTATGAGAAGATATATAATTAATATATATTTTTTAGTTTTTTTTTAAAGAATAATATATTAAAGATAATTTTAAAAATAATTATAAGTAACGGTCCGATTCGGTTCAAAAATTCATATAATCGAACCAAATCATTTGTAAAAAGGTTCGAAGAAATAAAAACCAAACCGAACCGTTTGATTTACAAAACCGTTTGGTCCAATTCGTTTGATTTTTTGATTTTAATCGACTTGATCTGATTTTTGGACACATCTAATCATAACTTAGACATAAAGAACAATGAGAAAAAAGAGACGAAGACATAATTATCAAATTCAAAAAAATTCAACCAAATTTTCTTCTAAAGCAAAAATTTTCAATTCAAGAATTGTTTCAAATATTATAATTTACAAAAATCAGTATCAATAAATCAAAATAAAAAATTAAATTAAATGAACCAATTAAAATCACTATTAGTTCTCTTCTAAACTTTTTCCTCCAACTTACGTACGATTTCATTTCAGTCTGAGCTTGGTGGAGCCATAGAGAGGTTTAAAACTCCAACAAATCTTGAATTGTTGGTGAATGGAACCACCTCTATGGGCACCAATAGCTGAGTTGTGGTTGGTTGAAATGGGATCCAAATTCGACAATGGCCACATCCTAATCTAATTGAGGTGATGAAGCCTTGATGATAAGGGAAGGAAAAGCGAGAGATTGAGAGTGAAATAGATAGCCAAATAGAGAGAAAGAGTAGATGAAAAAAGGTTCTAGAAACTTGTAGAATATAAAATTAGGTGAGATGCCATATAGGTCTCTCAAGCGAGGAAGTTTATGCCACCTAGTCCCCTATATATACAAATGTGTCATTTGATTTGAATTTATAAAAAGTACTAAATGAGAACAAATTTTACTATTCACACAATAAAATAATGGATTTTATTATAATGAATCAATGCATCGTACATAATTCATTATGAAAGGGTAGCTAGTGTCATCTTTCATTTTTTTCCTTTCAACTGAAAATATGGCGCCACAAAGGATCTAATTAACAAAGGAAAGGGGTATATATCATTTTCATTATTTCTCAATTTTGTTTCCATATTTCTCAGCCTAGACTTTAAGCAGCCACCAGCCACAGCCGCCAACACCCCACCCCAGTCACCAGTTATTTTCATTCCAACAATTGCTCTCCTTCTCTCCCAATTTATGTAAAAATTGTTTATCTTCATCTCTTTTTCTCTATGTCATGGAGATTCAAAAGGCATTATTTGTATTAGTGAAAAATTGAAAACTTTCCATCAAAACTGATATGCTTAAAAATATACAAAAGTTTCTATATTGAAATGTGAACTTAAAAGCTTAAAAATTGCTATGTAAATAGAGTTTTGCCACTGAGTCATTATTTTATTCTCATTTTAATTGTGGATTTTAGCAATTTCGTTTGAAGACAAGTTCAATATGAAGTTAAATAGGTTTTTTTTTCAAAGCAATTAGTAATTTTCCACGATTCTGCAACAGTGTGGTCAGGGACGGAGCTACGTAGGGGCTGCAGCCCCGGTCAACTTTTTTATAAAAAATTAATTATGTATATATTTTTAGCATTAAATAAATATTTTATTTATGATAATATATTATGTCTAATTTTTATTTACATATTTTGGTATATATTAACAATATTTAACAAATATGTGGATAAAAATGATATAAATTGTAAATAAAGTACTTAAGTATATACTTTTTTTTTCATATATTTAATAACTATTAGTAACATAAATAAAATTATAGTCGTATACTATGTAAAAATTCTTCATATTAAAATTTTAAGTTTATGTGTATCATATTTTATTTCAATCCAAATTTTAATTTTATCTAATATTATATTATTTGACATTTTATTTTAATAATCTTCTAGAATTCATTTAAAATTGTTTTATATATAAAATTTATTATTTTTATTATTATTGGTCATTCTTATATTGTTATAAACATTTATTTTTAAATATACTTTCAAACTTTAAAATTTTTAATCATATTTTACCTTTTTACATTTTCATATGTTTATTTTAATTTTAGTTTCAACAACTATAAATTTTGATGGATTTGATTGAGCTTTTTATTTGCTTAGATTTCTTAGTTAATAAATTTATTTTATTCATAAATGATACTAATATTTATTAATTTGTTATATTTTTATTTAATTTTTATTATAAGTTAATTATAATGTATTAACTCTATATTTTTTTAGTACTAACTCTATGTCTTTATTATATTATGACATGAATTTAGTATTGAATTAAGTATAATTTATTATAATTTTTATTAATTTTTTATTTTGTACCAAAAAAAAAATTTAGCCCCCTTAACAAAAATTTTCTGGCTCCGCCCCTGAGTGTGTGGTATGTGTTTTATAACTGTATTTATAGATTTTAATTTTGCTGGACGTATGAACAACAAGTGATTTAATCATAGAGTTAAATGTTGAAGATGTAACAACACTATATCCATATAACTAGCTATTAAAAAAATTCCATACATCAATAATAGCTTTCTTCATAAAGCAAGGAAAAACATATATGGTAGTAGAAGAAGCATGCCCACCATTAATCATCAACTTTCCCCTCTGTCTTTAGGTTTTCAAGATTGCCAAAATGTTCATCTCTCAATGGATTATATTATGCGAGCACTACAAGAAAAATAGCTTTTTACAACGAGCATTGTGCGCTGTTAAAAGTATTTTACAACATTGGTATGCACGTTGTCTTTTAGGATGTTGTCATAAGTGTTAAACCTATCACAACGTTCACTGCCTCTTGTCCAATTTTAATACGAACGTTGTTAAACTATTTGTAGTGAACTATAGGATTACTATGACAACAAAAGTCAAACGTTGTGTTTTATCTTTCTACAACGAGTTCCTTTCCTTGTTGTATATAAATTCTACAACGAATTCATGGTGTTGTCATTTTTAATACTACAACTTAAGATGATTGTTGTAATTATAAAATTTTACAATAGATTACAATTGTTGTTATATCTGTGTCTCTCTCTTCTTCTTCTTCTTCTTCTTCTTCTTTTTTTTTTTTTTTACTTTATACCATGTAATTTTCTATTTCAAGCAAGATTTTATGATACTTTACAATAAACAACCAACAATTTCTTAGCATTTATATTTGAACTTGTAACCTCAAAGCATTGTTAAGAGTAGAATATAATCCATATATTAATGATATTTTAATATGGTTGCATGTAACCATAATAAAGTTTATACATTTAAATGTATAAACATGATATTTAACATGATAAGTCTGTAAAAGTCTGTTAACATGATATTTAACATGATAAAGTTTATAACATTTAAATGTAAAAGTCTGTTAGCTGAATATTTAACCTGATAAGCTAATCACTAATTACTAACAGAACTAGGACAAAATATATTCAAAGTTCACATCAAAATATTTCTAAGTTAAAGATTAACTAAACTAATTAAATCTCAGTTGCAAACTCTAAATCTTCTCAAAAGAAGATTTGAATTCCAAAAGAAGCTAACAAATTGATATATGAATTCCAAGTCCTTTGATATATAAATTTGTTCTTGTTAGCTTTGCTAACTGATTTTATGACCTGAGGAACAAAAGAAAATGTCTTGTAAGTAAGATAGGCAAAAGCAAAATATACATTAATTCAAAAGCAAATTAAAGCTTCCAAAGGGAAAAAATAAAGTAAAAAATACAATATAATTAGAGACAACTTGACATGTTTCCTTCATTGCTTGTTAACTCAAGGCAATGTAATTTAAAATATTAATTCACCTTCTTGCGTCAGTAACATAGAAGAATGATAGTTTAATGTTTTAAAAGAAAAGGAAAAAAAAACAAAAAACAAAAGCAAGCTTTCCTATTTAATAGTGGGATTAATATATAAATATTAAACTTATTCGGCCCAGCATGCAATAATTATAAAAGATAACAATCAATAGCAAGAACCAATTATAATACATAAGACAATGATATGAATTACCTTTAATTAATTATCTTGATGCAACTTTTAGGCCAAGCAATGGTGCTTCCTATAGCATCACTAAGAATTCGGAATTCACTTGTGGTTCTGAACAAATTCACATTAGAATCAATGATATCTTCAATCCACACTTTCCAACAATCTCTTCCTAGGGGCATGTGATGCACTGAATTTCTTGGATCAGTGGATGCAATTCTTCCCTCAGCCACTACTTCTTCTACATCAAAGTTGTACCAATGTAATAATTGACATCTTGCATTTTCATTTGGCAGGTTGTCTTCCACTGTGCCACTAACCTTTTGAGACTATAAAAGAACCAAGTTATGCTTGCTTCATTAGAAAATCTATAATAAAATAAAAATAAAATGATAAAGTTATCATACCTTTGAAGCATTGGTATGTGTTGCAGGTAAATCATCATACAAATTCTTTTTTATCTATAAAATAAAATTAAAAATTGATTGAATCTCAAGCAATTATCTAGTAAGTATTAAAGTAATATATTTAACACCCAACCTGCTCAGAATGATTAAGCTTAGAAGTTGCTACTTCAAACATTTCTTCAAACTTTTTCATTTTAGCTTCAAATTTCTCTTCAAGTTCTTTGATTTTTTGGTTGTATAAACACTGAGCAACTAGTTGGGTTGGTGTAACACCAAATCCTAGTCCTCGAACACGTCCTCGACGCTCTTTTCCTAACACTTGTGCTATGACATCTTCTTTTATATTGTTAGGAAGTGGATTAGTATTTGATTGGGTCAACTGTTTGATTTCTTCCTGGTATATACAAATGCATATCATTGAGATGAAAGTTTCTATACATCAGAGTACTTAATTTAAGTTATATTGATAAAAGAAAGTATTACCAATTTTTGGCCAATAAGATCATTTCCTGGTTCACCATTCTTTTTAAGATGACCTCTGGTCCAAACATCAGCTCTAGTAATTTTCCTTGGTTCAGAACTTTCTGCTTTCTATAAAATAGAGAATAAATTGTAAGAACCATATGTGTCATTTAAACTTTAAATCCAATTTTCATAAATCCATACCATTTCATGCTCTAAACGAGCATAGCCTTTCCGACTCATAGTATGTGGAAGATTTTGCTTTTTTCTCATTGCACTAAACTTCTTGCTTTTTGCCTACAAAAGAAATTTAATTAAACTTACTTGCAACCTTTAAATACTATTACATAAAAAATAAACAAATAAAATTGACGAATTTACTCACATCAAACTCAGGAGAAATTCTTTCTTTTATGAATGCAACCCAGTCTTCGTCAAGTATTACATTTGATGGCCTAATTTTTGAGAATAAACGAAATCTATTTTTACTTTTATTAGCTTTCCTAATGGCTGTTGTTATCTTGGACTTGTGTTGTCTCCAACTTGCTGCCATCTTTCCAAGAATCCATTCTTTGTGAGTGTCATCCATAGGAAACTTTTGCTGGGTTATTGTATTAATTAAATCAAGAATTATAAATATCACAATGCAAATTTTATTATCATCAAGCTAACTGCTATTAAAATACTAGAGAATAATCTTACCGTAACCAATTCCCAAATTTCATTTTTCTTTTCATCAGACACTTTGCCCCAATTTGAAATTACAATAGGCACATGCTCTCTTGCAATAACTGAGTAAGTAGATGCAAGCTTAGCTGAATTTTCACCAATTGCTTGTCCTCTTTCATTAAACTCAACTTGCACAGGTTTAGGTGGTCCTACATACTTTACTCCCATTTTCGTAGCACCACGTTTTCTTTTCTTGATTAAACTTGGATTTGATAAGTTTGACCTCTCCTTAGTTGCATCTCTAGTTAGAGAGTGACAACTTTCACTTGATAAGTCAATATCTTCATTTCTATGCGAGCTTTTATCAATGCTAATAACATTCTTCACATGAAAAATGAAAACAGTCATGAAGAGTAAAAAAGTGTGATATTATAATGCAAATTAAGTTAAAAAATAAGTGTGATAATATAATGCAAATTAAGTTAAAAGATAAGTAAAGGAAGCAATATAGTACTCTAAAATCAACTTACTTCTGTAGATAATGAGTTTTGCCTTGCATCTTGGGTAGTTTGAGTTGTTTTTGAGTGAGAAGTTTCGCTCGATGATATAAAATATTCACTATTAAGCTGGTTTTCTTGCATATCAGTTATATTTCACCTACTTCTCTTCTTAGTTTTCTTGAGGGACTTCACATATATTAATGCCATAAATGAAAGGCATGTTATAAAAATATATTAATGAAAAAAAATATAAATTAAGTAAAGTAATTTGAGTTCCTTACCTTTCTTCCGGTCATCTTGCAGTTTGTTACTTAAATGTCAAAATATACCTGTAACTAAATCAAACAATCACTTTAATAACATTATTCAATGTTATAATGGAATGAAATAAATATAACAATGCAAACTGAACAAATATTCAAATAAATGAGTCATAATTCAAATAAATGAGTCATAATTCAAAAGAAAATAACATAAAATTATTCAGTAATAAGTCAACTAGAATAACACTCTTAAAAGTAAATTCAAAATAATTATGATTTATGAAATACATAATATTCCCTCTACCCCCTCTCTAGTATAAGGTTCATCCTGATCCCCACTTTGAGGTTGAAGGAGAGAATCACTGATTTGTGGAGATTGTATATAACCATTTTCATCATTTGCTTCAAAATCTTCATATCCTCTTATCGGTGCGTGTAAAACAACATACCAATTTGATTCCTCACTATCCCTTGAATAAAAGACTTGTTTGGCTTGTGATGCCAATATATATGGATCCTTAGCAAATTGACTTTGTCCTTCATTTAGTTTAACCAAAGTGAAGCCATCTTCTACTTTGTGACCATTGACTATATTAGCCCAATCACACTTAAATAAAGTAATCTGGAAGGCATGATAGTGAAGTACTATAATATCTCTTAAGACTCCATAGTAGGTGACTTTTTCAACAACATGTGTGCGGTCTCTTGCGCTTGATCTACATATTGTTGTTGCTTCAATTGAAACACCACTATTTTGTCTCGATTTCTCAGCATCTTTTGTATGAAATCGAAGTCCATTAGTCACATATCCAGAATATGATATTGCCACATCTCTAGGTCCCTTTGCAAGCCATTTTATAGTATTAGGAAGACTTTCACTGATCATTTTGTTAATAATCTGATAAGAAAATTATAAATCATTCAGTAAAATTCGTCATTCAGTATCTTTTTTCAATGAATTTTAAGTTCACTTGTTTGCAATCACAATAATAATAATAAAAGATTCGAATATGTACATATTATTACCTTATCGAAAAACCATGTACTGAATATGTCCATGTGCCTCTTTTCTAACAAGGTCTCATTCCTTAAGAGCTAGCTATCTGAATTTTTTAACTCATCCTTGTGCATTCTATTATAAATAGATCAATAAGAAAGTATTAAAAAAATTAATATACTATACATGAATTTAAAGTGAACTTACTCTAAAAACGATTGAACTTCTGGCTTGTTAAACTGCGTATATCGATGAGCAATGTCTAAAACCTCATTTGAAAGATGAATTTGCTTTCCTCCTGAGATAGGATGACCTTCTACATACCGTCCACTCTCAGTATCATCATTTCGAGCTTGTCGCTCACCAATTGGCATTGCTTTTTTTATATATTTACTACAAAATAGAGTACACTCTTCAGCAAGATACCTTTCAACTATACAACCCTCGGGTCGTGCACAGTTCATAACATATCCTTTCAATGTTTTCATAAACCTGAATCAAATAAGGAGTATGCAAAATTCAAATATAAGTAAATGTAACAAAAATTATTAATTTACTAACAAATATAATAGTTACTAGTACCTCTCTAATGGATACATCCACCGAAATTGTATCGGTCCGCACAAACGTGCTTCTCGTCCTAAGTGAATTGACATGTGAACCATAATATCGAAAAAAGTAGGAAAATATCTTTGAAATATGCATAATGTTTCAACTATAAATTCCTCCAGTTTTTCTATTTTGTTCCTGTCAATAACTCTTTGGCGTAGCTCATTAAAAAATTTACACATTCCAAAAATAGCATTTCTTGGCCCTTTAGGTAGACTTCCTCTTAATAAGATTGGTAGAACTTGTTGAATCAGAATGTGAGAATCGTGTGATTTTAGGCCAAACAACTTGCATTGTTCCACATCAGCACATTTGCCAACACGAGAGCCATAACCATCAAGTAATTTCAAAGCAGCAAGACGCTTACAAAAAGTTTTTTTCTCTTTTTTCGAAAGAGTATATGGGGCTGAAGGTAAGTATATAGCATGTCCTCTATCCTTGGGATGTAATTCCTTCCTAATTTTCATGTTTTCTAAATCTCTACGGGACTTAAGCCCATCTTTTGACTTTCCTTTAATATCCAAGAGTGTACCAATAATGCTATCACATATATTCTTCTCAATATGCATTACATCCAAGTTATGACGCACCAGCAAAACCTACAAATTAATTGTGTTAGGTTAATATTAAAAATATATAATAAAACTTAAAAATTAACATTGAACAGTTTATTACCTTCCAATATGGTAATTCAAAAAAAATTGACTTCTTTTTCCATGATTGAACAGAGTTGAGGTCTTTTCTTTTTCTTTTCTTCCCATTTTTTCCCTTCTTCTTTTCCTTTCCTTTTGTTCCTTTTTCTGGCCTTTCTTTTGCTTGTACTTCTTTTCCCCAATCGTTCTCAATTCTTTCAACTTGTGAAAATACTTCCTCACCATTTAATATCTTAGGTCTATCACATTCTTCAACTTTCCCATTAAACCAAGCTTGTTTCTTTCTGAGCTCATGATCTAAAGGAAGGAATCGACGATGATGCAAGTAACAAAATTTTTGGCTATGCTTCAACCATTTTGAACAAGTATTTTCTTGACATACAGGACATGCAATTTTTCCTTTTACAGGCCATCCAGACATATTTCCATACGCAGGAAAATCATTAATTGTCCACATTAATATTGCCTTTAAATTAAATATACACTGACTAAATGCATCATAAATCTCAACTCCACTAATCCAAAGTTCCTTCAAATCATCTATAAGTGGTGCCATATAAACATCTATATCATTTCCTGGCTGTTTTGGTCCTGGAATTAGTAAAGTCAACATCAAGTTTTTTTTACTCATACATAGCCATGGTGGCAAGTTATAAGTAACCAATATCACAGGCCAACAACTATATCTAGTGCTTAGATCTTGAAAAGGGTTAAAACCATCGGTAGCAAGACCAAATCTAATATTTCTATCATCTGATGCAAAAGAAGGGTATTTCTTGTTTATCACATCCCAAGAAATGGAGTCAACTGGATGCCTCATCTTTCCATCTTTACTTTTATTATCATTGTGCCATCTCAATTGTTCAGCCATCTCAATTGTCCCAAACATTCTCTTAAGTCTTGGAATTATTGGAAAATATCTTAACACTTTAGCAGGGACTCTATTATGAATATTACTATCGAGTTGGTTACCCTTCCATCTTGAAGATCCACACTTAGGACAATTATCTAAGTGCTTAAGCTCTTTCCTAAACAAACAACAATCATTCACACATGCATGTATCTTCTCATAACCAAGATCAAACATCTTTAGAATCTTCTTTGTTGAATACAAAGAATCAGGTAGTGTATTATCTTGTGGGAGCATATCACATATAATTTTAAGAAGTTCATCAAAACTATTATCAGAATGCCCATGAGAAGCTTTATGCTTAAATAAAGTAACTATAGCTGACATTCTATTGTATTTAATGCAGCCCTCATACAAAGGTCTCTCAACATCTTTTACCATGTTTATGATATCTTCATTTTTATCACCAAATGCTTGCTCATCAACATTTTCTTCTTGAAAAAGAATTTGATCCTGATACATTTTATATGTTTCTGTAATGTTTGAATCATCTTGTCGCAAAGGCAAAGATATGGGTTCACCATGAATTACCCATGTAGTGTATGTAGGATCAATACCATCTATGACCAAATGGTCATAAACTTCATTAAAATTTTGACGTTGTAAGTTTTTACAGCGTATACAAGGACATACTATAAGATTTGAATTTCCTACTTTTGAACGAGCATTGTTCACAAAGTTACGTGCTCCATCTCTATATTCTTTTGATAATCTATTAAAAAGGTTAAAATGTATTAGTCTAATCATAATTACTAAATTAATTAATTTTTTATTTATATATTTTTAAAAATTTATTATAACCTGGACAAGTTGACCCAATCCTTATCCATTCCAAGCTTGCTATTACCTACTAATTAGAGTACTAAGCACATGCAAATGAGACAAAAATAATAAACATTAAAGGCATGTTGAATGAAAAGAAAATGCATAATCAAGTTAACATAATAAAAAAAATATATGAGAATTCAAATATACATTAAATAAGTTACCAAAAACCTTGTATCTTCTAATCTCAATATAGAAGCCCGTTGATAAATGAAAAACACTAATATCCTATAAAAAAAGATTATATAAATACCATTAGTTGACAAAAAATGAAGGAAATAATTATACAAACATTGATAAGATGTCTAATGACAACCAATATAACAATGAAATCGATCAAAGTTAATGCCATAATCTAATTCCATCATCCAAAATTAAATAAGACCTAGTCAAGAACCCTTTAACCTGAGCAGATAACAATGTGCAGGTTATGCATCATGTCACTAATTTATGAAATAAAAAAAATGGACCCTTTACATAAATAAAACGTGAAAGAACAAAGAATACTAACTAAGATTTTTGCCCCAAGTTCTCTAAGTAACTAAGTCACTAAGATAATTCATACATCAAATTATCAGAATATTTTCAGAAGCTAAGAATTATAAAATGTCATATGTTCAGCAAAAAACAACCTAGCACATATGCTCACACTGATCCATAGGTTAGCAGAAAATAGAAATGCTTGTTCAGTCCATCAAAGAATGACAAACATCATCTTTTAGGTAAAATTGTGTTCATTGTAAATTTATTGATCCACATAAATGTTCTGAGAGTCTCCTAAGACTGCTCAGGAAATTGAAATAATAGGTGCAAAAGAGTTAAACCTTAACCATATATATATATATATTGAGTAAAATATTATATGAAATAAAATTCATACTCTGCTATAACTATGTTCTTTGAAGAACAAAAAATGATGAATTAAAAAATGAGAGCTTTCCAAGCTTCGCTGAGGGTATAGCAAGAAAAATATACCCTCTTGGTTCTCTATTAGAAAGACTACAAAGCCAAAAAACACTTTCTTTTTCTTGGCCCTAATTTAACTATATTTGCTCTGTTTTGTTTTCGTGGAAATGGAACACAAACAGATTAGCCATCAAAAATGATACCCATGTTATAAAGAAAAAAATTACCCATTTAATTAAACATTTACAAACAAGAAAACTTCTAACAATAATCTTCATGTAATAGTAAAACTTTTCCAGCAATCAAAATAATGTAATCTAATCCCAAAAAAATAAAGCTTAACCATGATTCATATATAATACCTCTTAGCCAAAATCAATTCCAGTTTGCTCGCATCTCATTATCATTTTCGCTCCAAAAGTAAGCTACAAAACAAATAACAAATATCAAATATCCATTGTTGGGTTCCCCTTAATCCATTTGGAAATAACAAATATTAAATACTCATTGTTCGTTCTCACCTATAGCTCCAAAAAACAAATATTAAATACCCATTGTTCGTTCTCACCTATAGCTCCAAAAAAAGATTCTTCTAGCTACTCAAATCATAAATCCCCAGACGTCTTTTACGAGTAAAAAGCTTTAGGAATAAAAGGAAAAGTTAAAGAGGGAAACTGGAAAAAAGAGCGCGAACATTGGCGGGAGTCGAAATGTTCGCGGGGAAAAATAAAATGAATTTTTTTAGTTTTATTTAATTCCATTGTCGGGATTCGAAGGCAGGACCTATTGTTTGTAAGTTAAAACAAAAGCCGTTGAGACGCTGAGAACGTTGTAAAAAGCTTTTTGTTTCGCCGATATTTAAATGAACGTTGTAATTGTTAATATTTACAACACACAGTTTATAAATGTTGTTGATGTACCAATATTACAACTATTAATACTTTAATGTTGTTAATAGGGTGTTGTAAAAAGCAATTTTTCTTGTAGTGGAGATGAGACCACAACAATACCAAGGATTAGGAATTCACTTTAATTGACATCTATTTGAGCATAAATGATAAAGTACAAAAGAATACACATCACTCTTACCCTAACATATACAAGTTTACCACTACCAAAAAAATTTACAGAGGTTGGAGTAGAAATTAGAATATCAATAAGGTAAGGTGTAGAAGGTGAAGAGAAATGGCAAGATGTGTTCTTTTTTATCTCTATCCCCTTCTTAGGTTCGGTTTAGAGTTGAGAATATATTAGGAAAGATGAAGAGAGAAATTGGGTTTGGGTTAGGGTTAGGGTTAGGGTTAGGTTAGAAACGGTTATGAAAATCATGGTTTAGATTGTATTGCTATTTGTTAGGGAATCACAATGACTTCAGGTTTTATTGTTTAGTTTTTTTTTTTTTTAAATTTCCTTTTGAAATGTTAGTTTTACGGTTTTACCCGAGCCTTTATCACCCATAAATTATGTGTGCCATATATATTATTATTTTAATCCACTCATAAATAAATTAATTTTTTTTTCTTTTTTTGATACTTTTTACAATTTGCAAAGGACCAAATGATACAGTTTTATATCTAAGGGATTAAATGACTTATTTGGCCTATTTTAAGAGATTTCTATGACTTTTTTTTTTATATAAAATATGACTCAGGGAAATTTTTTTTAAAAATAATGAACAAAATCGTTGTCATCAAGCAATTTCGGAAAAAATGTGTTTTAGGATTAAAAACTTGTTGTGACAATATTCTGAAATAGAGAGAGCAATTTTTGACACGATTTATAAACTTGACATGACCTACCCATTAGTCAGGTTCGAGTTAGGTGTATATTAATTGGCTTGAAAATAGGTCGACTCATTTAACTTATTTAAAAAAATCAGGTTATAATGGATTAACCCGTGTAATTCGTGACACATATAAGTAATCTGAATAAATAATTAAAATTATCAGAGTATATAAGTACTTTGAAGTATTATTGGAATGATGTTTAAATTTATTTCATCTTTTATTTTCATTTGTTATTTATTAATTTATAATAATATATTGTTTAGTTTAATTTTATGTGTTTTGATTATTTATTATGTATTTTAAACTCAAACAAGTTTTACTTATAAAAAATTTATGATATTTATATATTTTAGACTTTTTGTTGAAGTTTGAGATTTTAATACTTTGGCTTTGATACATGACAATGCTTATGGTTATTGATATTGTTTCTCTATTTTATATTAAGTAATCTTTTAATTATTTTATTAATGCTTAAATTAATTTAGTTTTGTGGAGTTTAATTTTTTTTTTTTATATTAACAGGTTATAGAATTATATATTGATACTTGATACAGTATGTTAATTTTTTTTTATATTATAATTCATAATATATGTTGATTTAATATATTTAAAGGGGTTAAACGAATAAACTCATTTATTAAATAGGTTGGGCTAGAGTTGCATTTTTTGTCATGTTTAATAAATAGTTTAGATATGAGCTTTATGCTTAAATAACTTATATTTATATTGTAAGTTAATATTTTCCAAAACTAACAAAAATACTTTTAAAATTATAAGTTTTGATTACATAAAAATCATACAAATTATTAAAATGCTCTTTAGGACTAACAAACAAATACACCGAAGCTCCAATGACTCTGTCAATAAATTGACCGGAACTCCGACTACTTCGTCAGATAGGTATGTAACATGTTACATACAATACAGAGGTATATAATATATGTTACATACAATATCAAAAGTATATGTAACATTCAACATATGTGTATGTAATCTATTACATATAAAAATAAAAATAAATGTAACATATTTAAAAAAAATTCAAATTAAAGAAAATTGTTGGATAATTCTAGGAGTCAGTCCCAATGATCATGAAATAAAAATGTTGAAAATAACGCCTTACGATGGGAAGAATATTAAAACTATGAGCAATATAATGGATAAACTATAATTTTCTTTATTGTGAACTTCTCATACACTCAAAACACCATTTCAGATTAACTAGAGTTTTCTTTTTACAAGTATAGGATTTTCTTCTATTACCTGCGCATAATGTATACAAGTAATTTTTGTGAGTCTACTAACTAATTCAATGATAAAATCTCCCGTAGATCTCCTGAATTCTAGAAACCTTGAAGAACTGTTGGAATCTCAAAACCTCTAATTCCATGGAAATCACAAGTCCAGACATATACAAACAATTTGCCAAGGGTATATTACCTGGATCCAATATACCCAAAATAATAATCGGCAAAAATTAATCAAAATTAATAATTATCCCAATCCTCTCATAATGCAGTAAACTCAAAATCGCAAAATAAAGCTATTGTATAACTTCATTGAAACAAATCTAATCGCAATATAATATGGCATTATGACTAAATATCATCGGTACAATATCCAACTAAAACAAGAGTCACAACCACTTCATTCATATTGTATCAATTAGATTCCATAGTATAAAGAAACAGTCAATAGCTGGATATTTACTAATAGCTTTTTTGAATTGTAGTTTTACCTGCGCAAGAGTAGGATTAGCAATATACTAGAGAATATTCGAAACCTTGTATCATTCTTGTTCATAGTGCAAGAGCAAGAGCTTGGCAACGATGGTTCGAAGTTGCAATGACCTTAGCACCTTTGGATTGCAGATGAAGATATGAACCACAAAGAAAGAGACGAGAGAGATGTCAACCATATTCACCGGCATCAAAGGAAACAAAACCTGTCGGCAAGATGTGGCTTACACCCTTCGTGATTTTTAGCATCACCCCAAAGGACAAAAGCATAATTTTTCTTCCTTCAAACGACGATGTACAACGAGAAAGGGAAAAACTATTGTTCCGTCTAAAAAATTACTATATCATGTCAATAATATTAGTTGGATTTAGGTCAAATTATAAGATTAAGTTATAAAAAGGGTTGACCCAAACCCAACATAATTCACTCTTTTTACCGCTTTATTATAAAGAACTATGCAGTTTCGACTGTTGAGTGTCCAAAGTGCTCTGGAACCCATTTTTATAAGATGGGCCGTGTGTGGGCTTCAAATCAAGCGGTGCAGAATCACCCAAAGGACAAGAGTAAATATACTACCGGATGTTTGTAATCACTACCACCGATGTGTAACGAGCAACGGAGCAAGTGAGCAAAGTCCTAAACTTTCCTCTCAGGTGAGGTCTCATTATTAATCTGCTACTGCTTTTCTTGTAGAAAAAGAAATCCTCTATAAACTCCACTATAGAAAGAAGCACGACCAACTTCAGAGACTCTGTTTGAGGTGTCTGCTTTCATCTTCAAAACGACGACGTTAAGATGTTCAGGAACCAGTACGATACGGACGTGACGACATGGAGCCCAGCTGGGAGGCTATTCCAGGTGGAGTACGCCATGGAAGCTGTGAAGCAAGGCTCGGCGGCGATAGGTCTCCGATCCAAGACCCATGTTGTTTTGGCATGTGTTAACAAGGCAAACTCAGAGCTTTCTTCTCACCAGAAGAAGATTTTTAAGGTCGATGACCATATCGGAGTCGCCATTGCAGGTCTTACAGCTGACGGTCGTGTTCTCTCTCGATATATGCGATCTGAATGTATCAATTACAGCTACACCTATGAATCTCCGCTTCCTGTTGGACGGCTTGTCGTTCAACTCGCTGATAAGGCTCAGGTTTGTAATTAATTGCAATGCCCTAATTTTCAATCTATGATTTTTTGGGTTTGTGATATTTTATTAAGGTTTTTGGATTGGTTATGTGAGAGGTGACTGCTGTATCGCGTATTGGGAATTAGGTTTTAGAAAAGAGAGGTCTCCCCTAACTAAACTATCATAGTTTTTGTGCTCTGGTTTCAGTTGATTGGAAGATAGATTTTATTTTTTTACGGGGTGTGATGACAATAGGGCATCCAGAACCTATAAGATCAATGTGCTAATACAGTGATGCTTAGAACATTGGTAGAAACTACTTGAGGTAGGGTTTATGCTGGAAATTACGGCTCTTTTAATTGTTCGAACCAATGATGCTTTTAACGTTAATGACTAATCTTCTGTCTTTTTTTTTTTCCTTTCTCCCATTGGTATTGTCCCTATTATGAAATCAAGAAGACGACGAATGAATGTGAATATGTTCTGATTAATTAGTTAATGAGCGTAATCTTATATATGTACATAGGGGCGAGTGTTCTGATTAATTTTTTTATACGAAGTAAAAAATTAGTAAGAGTTAATTATAATCAATTTAATATTGAATTTTTCATCTCATATTATAATAAAGAAATATAATTAGAGCTTATTTTTATAAAATTAATATATTATAATTAATTTTTAATGAAAATTAAATAAAAATATAATAAGTTAATGTATTAACTAAAAAATTTAAGTAAATAAAAAGTTCAATTAAATACACTAAAATTTATAGTTAAAACTAAAATAAACGTATGAAAATGTAAAAAGTAAAATATGATTTAGAAATTTTAAGTTTGAGTCTGTATTTAAAAATATATGTTTATAAATAATATAAGATTGACCAATAATAATAAAAATAATAAATTTTTTATATAAAAAAAATTTCAAATAAATTTAAAAAGATTATTAAAATAAAATGTTAAATAATATAATATTAGATAAAGTTAAAATTTTTATTGAAATAAAATATGATAAACATAAACTTAAAAAGTTTTAATATGAAGTTTATCATATATTTATTTTTTTAATTTTATTTTTATAATGTTAAGTTTAAAGTTAAACATTTAAACTTTTTTTAGATTATAAAAATATATATATATATTTAATAATTTTATTTACAATTCATATCATTTTTATTCACATATTTGTTAAATATTGTTAATATATTTTAAAATATGTACATAAAAATTATAGACAATATATTGTTACAAATAAAATATTTATTTAATATTAAAAATATACATGTAATTAATTTTTTTATAAAAAAAAATGATTGAAACTGCAGCTCCGTCCAACCCCACTATCCTCCTCCATGTATGTACACAAGCTAGACTAACAGCCTATAAGTCTAGTCACTAGCTACTAGTGTTAACAGTAACTACACGGCACTAGCAACCTAACAAATTAGTGCCAGCTAAGATAAACACTATCAGCACCATATGCATAACAGTATACAGTACTGAATACATCTTAACAGTCCCTTGAAATGTTCTATGGGGAATAATCACAGCCTGTGGATTTTGCATGCCAATTTAGATAATTATCTGTTGTGTAATAAGAGACGTGTGTTCCATGTCTAAAAGGCACTAACAAATCTACCATCAAAATATTGAGAATGTTATGAACGTATCATTTAACTTTATCGGGTGACAAAAGTGTCATAATTAGCATGACAAGTATACCATTCGTTTGATTGACTGTTAAAATCTAACGGAAAGAGTTCAGTGGTACATTTGAAAACCAATAGTTTGGTGATAGATTTATAACTTATGCACAAATTGGAAGTTACAAGTTTACCAACGGACTATTGATTTACAAATCTGTCACCAAACTATTGCACGTGTGATTTTGCATTAGTATTTGATGGCAAATCAAACAGATGGTAGTTTTGTCACATTTGTTGTATTTTGTCACTCGACACTCCACAAAATTAGATGATACCTTTGTAACCTTCTTAATAGTTAATTGGTAAATTGTTTTTTCACTCTTTCTAAAAAAATGTATTGTCATTTCCTCAATTCAATGTGTGATTTCCAAGTTACTATAAATTTTTTTTTTGGGAGGGTGGAGTCTTTCAATTTCATTGGAAACACCATTTTGTGGTCACTTTCCTTTTCCTTTTTCAGTTTTTTATTTAATATCATTGAGTATGGTACGAAAGGTTGAGGTGCTTAGATTTACAACATTTCTTATTTAACTTAATGAAGTATATATGGATAATTTCTAAATATGTACTAAGCGTACAGATTATCTATTTTGTTTTTATCCCTTCTTTGTTCAAATGAGTTATTAACTTATTAAGTTTTAAGGAATAACAAGGGGTCATCTTCAATTAGACCAGTACCACCCTTCATCCTTCTGATGAGTTATTAAGTTTGAGTTATAACAATGGGCCCTATTGAGTTAATCTTCAATCAGATCATTTGAAGCTTATTAGGAAAAGGAACTTCATGATTTGTTGTGAATTAGTTTCCATAAGCTTTATTTATACTTTTTTTGGTTCAAGTGGCTGAAGCTTTTTGAAACTGCATGCAGATAAGATCTGTGACAATGTTGAGTTTCTAATTTTTAAGGACATGATATTGTATGAACAGAGAAAAAGTAGTTCTTTCAAGTGAAATTGATATGTCATTTTTTACCTATCATCCACAGGGTATGGAGTTCCCTGCATTTCATAAGCATGGCTATGTATTATAGGACTAGAGAAAAGTGCCCAAGTGGATCTTATTCTGGTTGGTAGATTGCATTGAATATAGAGATGTAAACTCCTCCCCCCTTTCCCTCACTTCATGTAGGCATTCAAGCATAATGATGTGTACATGCTTATCTGTAATTCTGCTGTTACTAGGGTCTTAGATACATTTCCTTGTATTCTGCTTACCTTAGGTGGCGTTTGGTTCGCTGAATGTAATCGTAATCGTAATCGTAATCGTAATCGTAATGGAATGTTATGTAAAGGAATCAGTATTACGATTACAGTGTTTGGTTTAGTCACTGTAATCAAAAAAGGAATCAGTATTACAGTGTTTGGTTTGACAACTGTAATGTAATGGAATAGAAAAAAAAATTACAACAATTAATAAATTTTAATTAATCACATAAATTAATAACAAAAAAAAGTAATTTAGCAAAAAAAAATTTCATTATAACAAAAAAAGTAACAATAATTAATAAATTTTAATTAATTACATAAATTAACAAAAAAAAAAAATTCATCACAAAAAATGGACAAAAAAAAATGCAATTTCAGAAAGAAAAAAAAAACAATTTAAAAAAAAAAAAAAACAAAATCGCGATGGCTGAGGAAACTGGGCAACGGGCTGGACGACGACGCGAGCTGGATGGCGACGCGAGCGATGGCTGAGGACGCTCGCGATGGCACGACGAGCTGGACTGCTGGACGACGACGCCGCCAGCTCAGGGAAGGGACGCGACGGACGGACGCGATGGCTAAGGAAACTGGGCGACACGAGCAAAAAAAAAAAAATTACTGTTCAACACGTAATGTAATCTCATTCAGTGTAATGAAGTGTGTAATCCTTATTACAATTTCTAATGTAATTGATTACATTACATTACATGTGTTTGGGCAAACCAAACAATGTAATGTACTGAATCAATTACATTACATGTCTCTTTACACCCTACCAAACACACACGTAGTGTGTTTTGTGCCTTCACTGTGATTATGCAAGGGTCTCACTTTTTTGGAAAAAAAAATTCAAAATTACACTTTTTTGACATCTTTATGGAAGGTTCAACAGTTGTATTATTTTAGTGGGATGCACTTTGCTAGTTTAGTGGTGAGATTGAAAATTTTAGAGGTGGCAATCGGACTCAACATGCGAATACTACCAATAAACAATTGAATTAGAATTTATCACTAATTGTAATATAAATTCAAATGTCATGTTATTTCTTATTATTGTAAATAATTTACATGGCAAAAAATTGTTTAAATTTTTTATTGTTAACCAACATGCGAACACGACATGACATGGAACCAAAGTGTAAAAATGATACAAGCACGACACAACATGATTGCCACACTAAATTGAAATAGCCTTTGTATGATTATTTTGTTCTTAAGGACTGGTTTCTCAATAGTGGGTGAACTACACTACACCTAGTGATGTGCATTGTGTTGAGTTGGATTTAAACTTCATTTCAATTATTGAAATTGGTCACTAGATTACAAATTTAATCTTGAGGTGTATTTGGGTTCAATTTTTATTAATAAACTGCAGAAGTTATTTATTTGTTTCTCACGCTTTGCCGTCAAATAAAAATTGCCTAAATATTGTTAGTTAGTTTTTCAACTACTGACATTCTTTACTATTACATTGTTATTGTTTTACATCTCTGTGGTATGCGTTCCATGATGCTTTTCTATTGCTTAGTTATCCTCGTGGATGGCAGGTTTGCACCCAACGCTCATGGAAACGACCGTATGGTGTTGGGCTACTTGTGGGTGGGATGGATGAGCATGGAGCTCACCTTTACTACAACTGCCCAAGTGGTAACTACTTTGAATATCAGGCTTTTGCCATAGGGTCTCGTTCACAAGCTGCCAAGACTTACTTGGAAAGAAGGTTTGAGAATTTCAACGGCTCTTCACGTGAGGATCTAATTAAGGATGCACTCATTGCTACAAGGGAAACTTTACAAGGGGACAAACTGAGTAGCTCCATTTGTACAATTGCTGTGGTAGGAGTTGGGGAGGCATTCCATATATTAGATCAGGAGACCGTGCAGCAAATGATTGACTCCTTTGAGATTGTGGCTGAGGAAGAAGGTCCTGCTACTGAGCCTGGTGCCCTGCTGAGCAAGAAGGTGCTGATGCTGACCTGGGTGCTGCTCCTGACCAAGATGTTGCACCAATGGACATATGAAGATTCTAGAGGCAAGTGTTTCTCATGCGTATTTCATTATGGTTTTTTAGCATGTACTTGTTAGAAAATGGATGGGACAGAAAGATAAATTTGGTGGTTTGATTTTCCTATTTAAGTGCCCTTTTTTTCCTAGTTGTCAGGAGGCATGCAACCTTATCATTACAAACATATTTAATAGTTGCCGTTATTGAACTTAAATCTTGCAAGCTGTGTTAATTCCGAACTGAGCTGTATTTCAGTGCCTTGCGTTACTTCACATTTGCATTCTGGGGCAGGAGTCAGGATGGTTTATGAATGAATTTGGTGGCAACATTAAAACTTTTTTTAATACTGTTTGATGTTCTGGAACTGAATGTGTTTCAATTAAGAACTATTGAGTTGCGGTATTTTGATGATTATTGTGCTGTTAAAAATCAATGTGCTGACAAAGTGATCTAGCTGAGGAAGATTTTTACCTTTGGCAGCGTTGCCCATTTGGCTAAGATTCTGGACACAAGCTAGTTTCATCCTTTGGAGCTTGGTCATTGGTTGTTGCCTTGGGGAGAATTTTTTTTAAATACATGTTGTATGCTTCTTATTAGTAATAGTAATTAATTTCATTCCCAGCTCTAATCCTTTTTCTTTTTTACAAAAATAAAGAGTTTAAAGTTGAATCTGTTCCACCAGGTATGCATTTCTATTAGGTTTTCACTTGGACTGAACCATAATCTCAAATTTGGCAATTAAAGGGTAAATGTATTTTTTTTTTTTTTTTTTCAATTTCTTCTAAATTTTTTTGTCAATTTGGTATTCCAATCTCAGATTCGATTTTCTTCTTCAAGTAGAAAAAGGTAACATAACTTGCCTTAAAGCACGTTTTTCATTTTTTTTTCTTGTTTTAGTTTAACCACAAATGAAATATATGCATTTCACTTTTCATCTTTTTCATTGATTATCTCAAATGGAAACTAACAAAATATTGATGAAAAATTAAATGTTTAATGATACTTGGTTACATTAAATTGATAAAATTATTAGAAGATGAATTAATTTGGTTAAAACAAAATAACGTATCGATTTTAGTACTTGACCTGACCCCAGAATATGCAGTTCTGTTACTGAAATTAGTAGAACACTTTCAATTGTGACTAAACCGGACGAAGATTTCAGTTTAAGATAATTTTGGATGATTATTTGAAGGACTAAATTGACCAAAATTTCAGAGTTAAGGGACGATTAAAGATGAATTATGTTAACTCATACAGTGCCTCTCGTCGTATCTTAGGCCATAGACTTCTAACATATTTTTTTTTTTCTAAATGTATGGACTTCTATCTAACATACTAAATATACAAAGGCTACAAAAACTGCACAAAGTGAACTCAAAATTGAAAAGCTCTTATCTCCAATAATTCTTTCATATTTTTGGGGTCAACATTTCCAGTTCAAACAAACTGAATTAAATATGACAAGAAAGGAAAACATGCTTTCTTAATCAGGCATCTGCTTGCATTGAGCAGTGCAGTAGGTATATCGATCCTGTAAAATGGAGTTCCAGAAAGAATCGAGCTTGCCAAGAAGTTGTAGTCGAATAGCTACGATTTTAAACCATTTCATATCCTATGTATCTTGCCAAGAAACAGAAATATAGCGTGCTTAATAAAGTCAGTGCAAATATGCAACCAAACCTTGCATTTGCTTGAAGAAGATAAATAATAGCAATAGAAAAACTTACTACTGTTGTCAACAGACAGCTACTATTGCCGGAAAACAGGAACTGGGAGGCCCTTGATCTGTAACTCTTTGTACATCCAGTGCCAATTTTCTGGGGTAACCTCAACCCCAAGAGAGCGAACCACAGAACCACCACTGCATGTTCCTACTTTGCAGCATTCCTCTAGTGATAAACCCCTATGTAATCCGTATAAAAACCCACTTGCAAACAGGTCACCTGCTCCAGTGGCATCCAATGCTGTTGATACCCCGGTTGCTGGAACTTGGGCAGTCTGCCATCAAATTAGAATTATATTTTGGAAGAAATTATGCTTCTCAAACAAGAAAAATTTAGGACTTCCTATGAAGAGCTCATCACATTTATATGCAACATAAGAACTAAGGCTAAATATTACCAACCTCTTTTCCATGCTTTGCAATGCATCCATTAGCGCCTAATGTCACCACAGCCCATTTACAGTACTTGGCAAGAAAATCTAGTGCAACTTCCGGGTTGACATGCTGTTCATCCCTGTAATTGCTGTAAGATAACACCATATACATTTCCTTCACTTCCCTCATCCAAAAGAAAAGTTTCATTTATAGAGCTCAACGAAGATTTTGATCCACTCAGTTAGTACAGTATGGCAAAAGATGAGCTACCTTAGCAGTTCTTTTGCTTCATCCTCATTGGCAAAGCAAAGGTCTATATCTCTTGATTCCAGAAGCTCTAGGAGAGGACCTTTAAAGTTCCGAATCATCTGACCAACAAAAAGACCATCCAATATGCATTCATACCTGAAATTTTAGTTTACGGAAGGAAAAAAAAGACAAACAAGAAAACAATGGAACACGGGAACTTTTAGATGCCAAAAGAATTGGCATACTTGCACTTTGCTCATAGATGATTGCATAAGATTCAACATAACTGAACTGAGAAACCATAAATCAAATTACACTGAATGAATTTTATCCCAAATGAATAAATTCATTAGTGTCAGGTGTCGGTAAATCTGAAATTGAAAGTTGTTTCAGTCACATATTTCAGCAACAACGTTATTCTTTATGACAACCACTCCGAAAACAAAATGACAAGTAATGACTCAATTCTTCTTTCCTTCCATGTTATTTTCTTCCCAATACAAAACACAGTAGAGCAATTCATTGATCTAACTAAAAATTTAAAAGAACCTAGAAAATATAAAAGTATACCTCAAAACTGGCCAAGTCCATGGATACTAGAAGACCCTCTTGTTTTGCAATCCGTATAGCTGCCTGAATTGCCTCCAGATTGATACTATTATATCTCAACAACAACCACTGCCAGCAAACACATCATTAATGCTATATGGAAGGAAAATTTCATGAATTATTTCATGTTTTTTATGGTTGATATATATAAAGAGAATGGAGACCATATAAGATTTTTAGAAATACACAAGATGAAAAGTTCGACCCTAGTCACATAATTTCAAAAATACCTTCTGTGTCTAAAGTGAGTAATATTTGGTCAAAAACTCAAAATACAAGTGAGATGACTATTATATATGAAATTAAATTCACAGAAAGTAGCAATGATATCTCACCTTGGAGCCCTTAAAATCTTCTCTAGTCAATTCATTGGCCTGAAGGAGAGAAAATTTGCAAGAATCCATAACAAGTTAATCTTAACAACAAAAGAATCTGAAACTTGGTAAAGTATATGATAGCTTCAACTGCATTATCCCTGCACACAAACACACGCGCGACACACACACACACACACAATACACGTATATATGTATGTGGACACATTAAAGGCAAGCACCTGAAGTTTCACAGCACTTATTAGACAGGGACGCATTGTACGGTTTCCAAATGCATCAACCAAGCAAACACACTGCATCATACCAACAACACTTTAAGACCAAATCATCAAATTAGTTGATGCCAAACTAGAAGTTGTGCGAGTGAAGCTCACCTGACCAGTAAGTCCATTCTTTTCCCTCATTCTTGATATGTTCACACCATTAGAGCTCATGTTATTCACAAATACTTGACCCTGATCATCATCCCCATAGGCTCCAATAATCCCGCAGGAGACTCCAAACCCAGCACTCAACCCTCGAACAGTATTGGCTAAACTGCCCCCAGCCATTGTTTTAACAGATGAGGAACCATCAGTGGATGAAATAGTATGGGTTTTCACCTCACTCAAAATATGTTCAACCTCTTCAATTGTAACCTAAAAAAAGTATATATCCAATTATTCCTTGTGAATGCAACTCTGAAATTCAGAGCTCTACAAAAGTACCTAAAGGATACCCATTAAAATCACAATCACAAATCACACACGCGCGCGAGCGCGCGCGTACACACGCATTTATATAGACATATAGATATTTAAGAAACTAATGACCATTCCGTTTAGGGAGAGTTTAATACAGCAACATAAATACACAAGCTTGAAACCTAATGGATCTGAATTCAGCATAAAACAATTCCCATTTCACCAATTGTCTTTTAGTGCACGACGTATGCTCCAAGTGGATGTGGATTCGAACATCCCACGTAAAGGGTAAAGTGTGTGTTGGTGCGTGCAAAACAAATGGAAACAAATATTATGAACACGAACCCAGATAGTAAATAACAGAGAAAATTAAAACGAACCCAGATAGCAAAAAGAGTCATAATTGATAAATTTGAAGCAAAACAAATGGAAACAAGTATTATGAACAAAGAGAACGTACGGGTAGAGAGCCACCCTTCTCGCCTGGGATGTTGTCCAGCAAAGACCAATCGACCCGGGCCACATGGTCGATGAGAGCTGCAGGCTGTAGCCCCAGAAATATAGGAGCCTCACCGCCATTGTTATAGTTGAAGTTGTTGGGATATGGTTCAGCTCCCATATTTGCAAGCTCTTAACCGCTATGGTTACTGGGTCTTAGACTCTGTTATTTGTTTGTTTTTCTCTGGTCTCCCACGGTCTCAGTCTCTTTGGGCTTGTATTTATAGGCACTGCAAACTGCAGAGTAGTTGCGTGAAGTTGAGTAGAG
Organism: Elaeagnus macrophylla; assembly: GCA_029378325.1. NCBI lineage: Eukaryota > Viridiplantae > Streptophyta > Magnoliopsida > Rosales > Elaeagnaceae > Elaeagnus > Elaeagnus macrophylla. The sequence goes on along the minus strand of CM055649.1, from coordinate 9,187,223 downwards.
TTGAGGTCCAACCACGATGACTGCACGACTCAGAGTCACAGTGTAACAGTGTCTTTATTTGATTTTCCCAAATTACCCTCTCAGATTCAAGGTTTTTATTTTGTTCAGAATTTCAAGTTAAATATTTTTATTTATATAATATTATATATTATAACATTTGAGTTGACTTGACTCCATTTTTCCAGAAGACTACACCAGGCGGTCCAGGCCTATGAATATTTTGTTTTTGGTCATCGATCGAGGCCTCAGGCCTATGAATATAATAAGTAGACAACGGCTTACATTTTTTTATTAATTTTTAATAATATTAATTTTGTCTTTATTTCAGTATTTTTTAAATAAACATATTTAGTGGTATTTATTTATTTAGGCGGTATTTATTTGAAATTTGAGATTGAAATATATCGTTGCGTCAGTATAATGGATTCTTTTGGTTTAAAATTGAAAACAGAATTTGGCCTTATGCCTATAACATTACTGTTCCTGTTTGTTTGGATAAACAAGCTAAAAAATATGAAAGCAAGAAAATAGGTGAAATTACCGACTCACTGTTGTAGTGGAGTAGAGGTGGCAATTTAAATGCGGCCACATTAAACGACAAATAGATGATATAATAAAAATAAAATATTTAATAATTATTGATAAATAATTTTTAAAATTTTATTATTTTTTATAATTATAAATAAATAATATAAAAAAAATTAAATAATTTTTTTTATACATTAACTAACACAAAAATTTAATATTATAAATACAAATAATATAAAATAAATGTAACTAACATGGTATGATTGTAATCTGTTCAGTACTTCTTTCATTGTATATAAAGTGAATATGCCATTTCATTATTCGTTACATGTGTGACTAATATATAGATAATAAAAAAAAAAATTCATCTTATCTCTTGTAACTTGCATTGGCTACTTAATTTTGCTATGTAACGGTGTATAAGGGTGAGCAAATAATTTAATTAATTCTACTAAATTAAGAAATTTGATCTGTCGGATTCAGATTGGATTGAGAGATTTTATAGTCAGATCGAATTCAGATCGTAAAGTATACAATTCGTTCTGATCGGATTCAAATTGACATATTTTATGATTCGCTGTAATCCGATACAGACCAAATTACTTTTATAATTAAAAACAAATGTATATTTTATTTTTAATATATTATATTTAAATAATATACATATCACGTTTACATTAAATTACTATTTTAGATTTAAAATAAAAATAAAAATAATGTTAAATTTTCTATAACAATTTAATAATATTCAAGAATATGCTTTTTATTATTTTGATTCTCTTATTTATAATTATAAATAAATAAATTGACTTAATGAAGTATAAATTAAAATTTAAATATTAATATATATTATTTTATATATAATAATAATTTGTAATCTCAATTCGACTTATCTGATCCGAAAAATTCAAACTATTTGGATTCGAATTGGTTCGAATTGAGTATGTATCAGATCGGATTCAAATTGATGAAAATTTGACAGTTTTGATCAGCTGCTCAACCCTATCAGCCTATAATAATAAATATATGTTTAATATTTAAATAGTTACACAGTAATAAAGAACTAAATGTATAATTTTTGTAGTGTCTTTCCTAAACACTTACCATATAAACGAATTGATTAGCATAAGTAGAAATTATTAACAAAATAATTTAAATGTAAAGTATAAGTAAAAATAATAATTGTTATAAATCGCTTCACCTCTTAACATATGTAATAAGATAATAAAATTATTTTATATTTAGATATAAACTAAATATATAATCCCAATCGACAGGTACGATAACGTGAGTTAATTGTATAAAATTGTCCTAAATTATTAACTTTTAAAATAAAAATATATTGTAATAATAAATATCTATAATCTCTTAACTTTTATTAATCTATACTTTAATCCTCTAGTCTAAGATTCATCATGAACCTAAAATAATAAGAAATTACTATGAAACTAAATAATTTTATCTACGTAGAAAATGAAAATACATATATAATAGCAAGTATAGTAAATAAATTTTTTACACATGCTAGACATTAGGTTTTAGGCTATTGAAGTATCTAAAATGGTTCAAATTTGAAACCCAAAAGTGAGGAGTACAAACTTGCCCAAATTCGAGAAAATTTACAATTTCTTTTTTAAAGATTTAGTTTTTAGAGAATTGACATTAACATATTTAAAGGATGAGCATTTTGTGCCAAAATTTTATAGAAAAGTGAATCTTTACTATTCACGAATTTTTTTTTTTTTTTAATCTATATTAGATATTATGATTAATGTGAATATAAATATACAATTATAAATATGTTTACAAATTTATCAAAATTTTATAAATATTAAATATAATAACTCATGAAGGAACAAGTTTTTTTTTAATCAACATAATTCACTTTAAATTATATATTTTATTAAGGGGAGAAATATTATGATTTTATAAATTTTTACATATTTTTATATTATATTTAATTATATTATAACATGTGATAAAATTATCTAAAAAAAATTAAATCATTTATTATTTTTTTAAATATTTTTATTATGTGTTAAAATATGATTGATGTAGGTAAAAAAATATGTATAAATATATATATTCTTAGCATTTCTCTTGTTAAAAGAATATGATCAATAGCTTCATTTTTTACACAAATTATTATAATATTTAATCACAATTATTAAGATTTATAATGAATATGGAAAAAAGGGGAAAATAATAAAAATAACATCTTTCAAAACTTGTAATAATAAAAATTGTGTTTAAATTTATATTTTTATAATTAAAAAAAAATGATTGATATATTATTTTTCTTTGAACAATCATTTAATTTAAATTGAACGACTTGAATGTTTAATATTATACGTTTAATATTAATAAAATGTTAGTTTTATTATTATAAATTTTAAATATGTTATTTTTTATAATTTAAAAGAGTATATATATTATCTCATATCTCTATCACTTAATAAGTGGTGTATAAAAACTTGCTTAATAACCGTTTGTTAAAATTGAATGATTGGTTGAACGATTCTTTCCTTTTTGTTTTGTTTTAGTTTAGTTTTTTTTTTTTTTTTTTTAATTCTTTCTATCTTTTTTGCTTGCTTCAGCCAAAAGGTTGCGGAAATCACGGATGATTTTGTTTGCCTCTTTTTCAAAGATTCTGATTGGCCTCTCAATAATTACAAAGTAGAATGGAGATTTGAATCATCTGAGTCTTTACTCATTATTTTTATACTCTAATTATTTTCTTTATTAAATATTAAATAATTATATTTTTTTAAAAACTAATTATATTAATTTTTTATTTCGTTAATTTAAAGTACTAAATTATTATTTATTTTAAAAATAATAAATAATTTTTTCTTAACCTATATGCATGTTAGTGTTAAATCAAAAAAATTATATATTAAAGTAATTATAAAATTATTTATTAATAATAATTAATTATATTATAATATGTTGACAGTAACTTAGAATAAAAAAAAAACCTTTTATTTACTTAAATATTGCGTAGGCATTGGCCTCGCCGCATGAGGATTTTGGCATGATATCTTTGACGTAATCTTTTTTCTTTTCGTTGGAAACTTTTAGAATAACTTTGCAATCATGCTTAGTTGCTCGCTCTCTTTTTTCTTTTATCGTACAAATAATAATTTAATAATAATACAATAAATTGAGTGTTTGTTTTGCGAAAAAGGAGAGAAGTATTCATTTAGTTCACGTAATAGGAGAATAATAATATATATTCATACTCTAAGTTAAATTTAAAATTGAGTTATCGGTGAAAAGATTAAGAATTTTATTTTATGAATCATAAAAAATTTTCAAATTTATTAACTACTAAGTTCGTGGCAATATCGACCGAGCCAACACATAAGCTCAATATTCTTAAAATTGAAATCTGCTAAAATTAATACATTACTAAATGTGTGAGTATAACATGACACTACACAATTTATTAACTACTAGGTTCGAAGCTCTAACTTAATATTCTTAAAATTGAAATCTATTAAAATTAATACATTACTAAATATGTGTAGCATAGTAGATATGCACTATGCTTCTAACTCATTGAGTTGAGATGGGGAGTTCAACTCATAAAAAGACCAATGTTTTTTTAAATAATAGGTTAAATGGATCACAAGTTAACACAACACGCTACTTCCAAGCTTATGGGTCAGGAATTGAATCACGACATAACCAATATATAAGTCACAAATCGACATGACTTCTAACTAACGGGCCACGAATTAGCACGATATGACCAAGCCCACAAGCTGGCACAATACAAAAAAGCCTACCCGTCAAGTGTTAAGGCATGATATAATTTGTGTACAGATCATGTATAGGAATAACCCACTAGCTAATAGGTCATGGGCGAGCATAACACGTTAATTATCCGACCTGATTTTTTTAATACCTCTAATTGAGCAATGGTGAAGGTGTCTTTAATTTGCTAGAAAAAGTGGATGGTATTTGATATACATTTTCATCTACTCCACCGTGAGATTTGTTGGGCTGTATCTAACCTGCTAGACAGTAAAGTTTTTGAACATGTTCTATGTTTGTTATACTTTCATGACTGTACAGATAAAAGTTGACCCCACAAAAATAGAACGTGAGGAGAGCCACTGTACAGGATAAGGCTCCCCATCTTTACCAAAGTTTCACAATCGTTCGCAACTTCCTCTCTTTCTCGCAATGCTTAGTAACCTTCAATTTCTTTCCAGCTGCCCAACATTGTCATTGACATAATATTTCATCTCTTCGTTAGTTTCTTGCTAGTTGCCCAACAATATTTTGAATTTCATTTTTCTCTTTTCTACTAATTTTTAGGCAATTTTGTTGTTTCTTTATCAAATTCATGGCTAGTTAATACTTGACACGAAGGTTGCATATGAAGTTTTGCAAATACAAAATGTTAATCTTCGTTCTCCTTCTCTCTCTATTTTCATCAAAGAAAATATGGCTTTGATTTCTTTAGAAAAATAATGGGTCATAGTGTTTTTTCCCCTCAAATAATACTATCTTGAGACATTTCCTTCTCGTTACCTGATTTGCCCAAATTGTCAGATCCTTCAATCAAGGGGAAAGAAAATGCAGTCCAATATTATTAAAGCTTCCAACTTCTATTTATTTATTTCTCTTCTCTAAAAAAAAAAAAAATTACAATTAAATCTACGTCTACTCTACTCTACTCTAAATAGTGAGTTCTTCCTTTTAAAATGAAAATATTAAATCATCCTTAATTTTTTATATTTAACAATTTTAATCTTTTTATAACCTAACATGTGATTCTCTTATTGATTACTTATTATCTTATGTTAAAATAAATTAAAATTAAAGATTGATAAATAAATAAATAAATAAAAATGCTAACATTTTTTTTTTTTTGAAAAATATGCATTAAATGGATTGATGTTATGAAAAAAAAAATTTATATTTGATTCCATTTCATTGTCTTATTATTTATTTATTATTCTATATTAAAATTAGAAATTAAGGATAAATTAAAAAAATGCTAACTTTTTTTAAAAGAAATCATTAAATGAATAGATATTAAAAAAAATTAACATTAATTTTTTATTCTCTTATTGGCCTGTTATTTACTATTATAATTAGAGATTAAAGATAAATAAATAAAAAAAAACTAACATTTTTTATATTCATTAAATGAATTGATGTTAAGAAAAAAAAAACATTAAATTTTTTTCATGTAGATTAACGTAATTATTACGTATTTATTACTCTATGTATTAATACTATTTTTTAATTATTATAATTGTAATTATTAATTAGAAATTAAACATAAATGTCAAAGAATGCTAACATTTTTAAATAAATATTAAATAAATTGACGTTAAGAAAAAATTAAATAAATATTATTTTTTATTTATTTATTATTATTTGGATCATTATACTCTAAATTTAACTGCTATATTTTAACGATATATGATATTTTTGTACATCAAATTTTGTTTATAAAAAAGTGTAACGATTAACTGTCTCCACATTGAAAATAAAATTAATTATCATTTTTTAAAATTATAATATACTATATTTTATCAATTAAAAGTTAAAATTTTTATTGAAACCTACAACAAAATCATTTGATTTTTTTTTTTTTTTTTTTAAATTATAAAGTTAAAGCTTTCATGAATTGAGCATTGAGCTTTTGATATAGTTCTCTTCCTCCAAAAAAATCTTTCGATGATTAAATTATTATACTTCAAATATAATATTTGGATCATTATACTCAAAATATAACTGCTATATTTTAATTACATAATAATATTTTCATACTCTAAATGTAACCATTACTTTCATGTAATTACGAGTTTTATTTGTTAACTATTAAAATTATTTTAGATTACAATACGTATATGCTAAAAATGAGCAATAGTACCCTTTTAATTATTCATGTTTATGTAAAATATATATATATGTATATATATATCTTAGGCAAGATGGTATTTTACACACTTATATGATACAAATATAATTTATGGGAGCACAATTAACCTTGTTTAATAATGTATTTTGTACCATTTAATTTACATATTATATTATTTATTTTTATTATTGTCATTAAAAAAATGAGTTTACTATTGAAGATTAAAATAACATTTTACCCTTATTTTTGCATATATTTCATGTGTACCATCCCTTTAAGTTTCACTAATTATATGTTCAATCTATTAAAAATAAAATAATATTTCATCAAATTTAGTTACAATCTTCTATTTTTATCCTTTAGGTTGCAATTTTTTTTAACTTAATTAATTTTTATATCAAACTTAATTATAATAAATAACGGTAATGAATTCTCATTTATTATTAGATTTTTCATAGAAAGATAATTATTATTCAAATTTCAAATATAATTGTTTTAAGAACAAAAATTTTTATCTGAAAAATTTATAATAAAAACTATTTGTTGAAAAACAATCACTATTATTATATGAAATGAAAAATTAGTTCACTATATTATAGGTAACTATTATCATTGAATATTTCAATAAAATCTTCCAAAAAAAAAAATTAGGTAAATGTAAATTTTACCTTTAAAAAATATTGCATGCTATCATTTCATTTGATACATTTTTAAATTTTAAATTCAATTTAATGACTACTGTTAAATTTAGTATGTTGAATTTATTTTTATTTTAAGGAGAGGACGTTTATTTATTTACTAATATATTTATTGTCAATTTGTTACCATTACTCTTCAGATATTTTTTAATTGAATAATAATAATAATTCATTTTTTAAAATATTATATTAATTCATTGATATTCATAAAAAAAAAATTTAATACATAATTGATTGGATGTTTATACTTTGTTTGCGTGAGCTAACACTAATTTGGACTAATAAAATTATTTAGTATTAATGCTTAATTTTAATAAATAGTCATTTGCTAGATTTAAATACCATAAGTTTGTAACGTTAACCTCAACTCATTATGAAATGATTAATTAAATGTATAATAATTAACTCACTCAGTTTAGAATAATTTTCGTTTAAAAGTTAAATATTGTATTAATTTAATAGTAAATGTGTAAATTGATTGCTATTTTAATTATTTTTTCACCTGTACAAATTTACAAATTGGCTTTCCTTAAACACTAAATTATAGGGTGAAGAACTATATTAGTCCTTTTATTTATATAAAAAGTATTATTTAATCTTTTAATTTAATAAATGTATCATTTAGTCATTTTGTTTGTAAAAAAAATATTAAAGAAGGATAATTAGTATTTTTTTTAACATTATTTTCTTATTATTTTATATGTGATTAAGTAAAAGATGACAGAAGAGTCATTTTATCTAAATTAAAATCTTTACTCATTCGGAAGTCTTAAAAGCATATTAAAATTCCTTTTTTAACATCCTAATCTTTACCAACGTTCTAGTTCACACTCCTCTTTCTTTGTAAAAAATTGTTGATCTTTATTTCCATATTTATCTCCAACTCACACGAAAACTCTACATTCGCCATCTCCTTTCTCTCCATCTTTGCTTAGTTTTTTTTTTTCAACAATGGAATAAAACATGAAACTGACCTCATATTGTTTTTGTAGAATTGAGGTTGAAATGTCAACTTCGTAAACTAAAAAATCTTAGGAGATAATTTTTTTGTTGCTCAATGGTATGTAATATTTTCTACAAACTATTTTAGGTTACTGGATAAGGACGAATAAATATGAATTCCTTATTATTTTGTATTTTTTAAGAAAAATTGATGATAATAATGGTTCAAATGTAATAAAATTGTTTATTTTGTTGTGTTTTATAAAAAAATTATCCATTTAATGACATTAATTTTCTCCCCTATTCAGATAGTTAAACAAGTAATTTATTTCCTGTTTAATTACCCTGTTGCAATATATTAATTTTTTTCTTCAATATTTTCTTTGAGAGTTTTTATCATCTTTTAAGGATTCAACTCTCGTTATAAATACCAAACAAGTCTTTGTTTTTTCTCTCTTACTTCGATTATCTATGACACTATTAAAAATGGGTGGAGGTAGTTCACCAATGGTGGATTAATGGAATTTTAGAATTTTTGTTTAGGTCTAGGGAACAAATGAGTTAGTGGGTATTGGGAAGTTATGTTATTTGATATTGTAACTTTTGATTTTTATTTTTTTTAATATATACGAAATAATAAATTGTCCTCTTCAATATTTTAGTTTAAAATATTTTAATAATAAAATATTAATCACAAATATAAAAAGATTTTATTTAGCTATTTTTTATAAGCAAAATGATTAATAAACACATTTTGTAAAATAGAGGATTAAAGACCATTTTTTATGAAAGTAAAAGGATTTACACGATAATTTTCTAAACTATATATACTCTTTATCCACTACTAGGATATATCTATATAATAATCTTTATATGCAAAAAAAAGAAAAAAAAAACAAAGGGAAAAATTACTTTTTTCTTACAAGTCATTTGTTTTGAATGAGTTAGGTTTAATTTTTATGTTTGTTTTTCATAATAGACTTTAGTTGTTATTTTTTTTTTAGAGTACTCTATATTTTTTTATTTGATGATGCACATTTTGAGTTACTCTTAGAAGTGTTCATGATGAGCAAAAATAAATCTTTGAAAAGAAGTCATCTACATCATTTGGTATCATTTTCTTTCTTTAGTCTACAAGCTTTTTGATTCTGTTTCTTTCTTTTTTTTTAATCTAATTTTATTACTTTCAATAATAAACTACTATTTAAATATTGATTTAAATTCTTGAATTTCTTACACATATTATTAACTTTTAAACATTAATTTATGTATGGATAAGGATTTTTATGTATTATATAGTTATGGTTATAATAAAATAAAGACTATTTACTTTTTCATATTTTAGAAATTTAAGTTGCATAATTATATAGAAATTTAAGGATACCCTTTTGCCTTTTTTTTATTTATGGTATATAGTTATAGATGGACTAAGAATTTTTAAGTATGTATCACTATTGTTAACTTGCTTAATTGGCTTCAATTTAAAAGTAATAATTTTAAAATTCTGTTCCAAAGTTATAATATCACTTTCCTATAAAAAATGTATGCTTTCTCTTAAATTTTACTAAATTCTAAAAATAAACATATATAATTATATGTATCATACAAACTCAAATTATTTAATTCAAATTATATGTTAAATTAATTTATGAATTAATAATATTTTTTTTATGTCTTACACGTACAATGCACGTGCTTGTAGGCTAGAAGATTAAATGTTGTACAATTGTCTAGTTTTTTAATCCCAATGCTAACCAAATACTATATAGTTTAATACAAATGCTCATCCAACACTGTAACAAAATAATATAATACAATTCAATATCATTCAATTCATTATAATTATTCTTATCCTAGTAAAAGCCGAGTACCAAACAAATCCTTAATTAGGATTTCGTGGTAGAATATTATTCATTATAAATCAAATAATAAAACAATTATTTGGTTCACTGCATAAGATTGAACTAATCTCACTTAATACATTTGAAGAAAAATAATTCATTATACTTAAAATAAGTAATAATTTAATATTTTTAATTAATAAAATTAATCTAATTATATTTATAAAAAAAAAAATACAGCTCTAACAGTAATGAGTAATACCTATTTAAACTTGGGTCACAATCGCAAGTTAAAAAACGGAGAGGTTTCTTTGTTAGCGTGGTTTGTTCTTGTAATGTCAGAAGTATTACGTGATACAAATCCTTTTCGCAATGACCAAAATGGCATCACTGTCATCCAAAGGTATTTAGAAACTATTACACTTGCAAAGATCATTCATAAATGATAACTTTTTTCTTTGTTATTTTTAAATTTACTTACATATAGAAGATTTTATTTTATACAAGTATTATTAACATCACCTTAAAGTTATCAAAACATACTATATATTCATACAAGAGTTTTTCGTCAACCACGCTCCATGCTTCATCAGAAAGAAACTCTTTTTATCTTGTTCTTCACAAGGCAATCCATCGCAAATTTCAATCACATTTGTTCAATAGAACCTATCACGAATTTAATTTGTTATCATCACGATGTAAAAAATTCATCGGCCAAAACAAAACCAAAACCTATGTGAGCGATCAATTCTATTACACCACCTCATCTATATTATCACAAAATTTGTGATATCTTGCCTAATCTTTTTACCATCACTATCGTGCTAAACGATGATAGTTGGTGCTCATTCTTAATCATTCAGGACAAGTCTCATTTCCAAAGGTTTATTTAAGTGAGAAATTACTTACAAGTGTTGATGACTCAACAAAACTGAACTGCTCAATACTCGCCCTTACAAGTTAAGACCAAGTAAAATCAAACGAGTATGTACAACAGTTGGAGTAAGTAGAACCAAAGGTTCAATAAGAGCCATAATCCTGCCCTATCACATGTCTGGTATTATTGGAAAAGAAACTGATATGCTTTCCATGTATTTGCACAGTAGAAAAAATGTTCATTGATGTAAAAACTCTCAAGCTCTGAATTTAAAAAAAAACAAAAACATACTTCAGAAATCTCATTTTGCAGAAGCTTTTGGTACTTTATCTGGTAGGACAGTATCAGGAAGAATAAGGTCTGGGGGAGTTTCACGAACAACACCCAACATTAAGTCATAATCCTCATCTCGATGAGCAAACTTCTTGCGGATGACCTTCTCAAACTCTATCTTATCAAAAGGTTTAGCATTCTCAGCTGCATGGGCTTGTGCAAGGTTTAAATAATTGGTGGCTGACTGAGAAATGAAGGCTATCTCCTCGTCAGTGAGCTTCCTTAGGAACTTTGCTGGATTACCTCCCCATACCTGTCATTTTAAGTTTTCTGCTAATAAGCATAAGAGAACTACAGATGAAAAAATGATATGAAACCCAATGGTGTTGGGGGATGTTTGTAATTATCTGTTACATAGGATTATTGGCATGAATAGTCTATTGGCAAACATACCTCTCCAGACGGGATCCTCGTATTCTGTCTCACAAGTGCTCCAGCAGCTACCATGGCATGCTTCTCAACAACAACACCATCAAGAAGTGTGGCTCCTGTTCCAACGAAGGCCTCATCCTCAACATTGCAGCCGTGTATAACAGCGCTATGACCTGCCAGTATATAAATTCTGGTCATGGTCTCTGGGGAGCATTAGTTTTTAGAAAGTTCAGGCACATAACGTTACTTACCTACTGTAACATTGTCCCCAATGATAGTTGGTAAAACCTTCCCACTTAAATTAGATTTTGCAACATGTACAAGGGAGTTGTCCTGTATGTTTGTTCCTGAACCAACACTAACGCTGTTCACATCACCTATGCACAATGAAGTATAAAGGATTAATATCAAGCCCCTATAAAAATCGCTCATGGTTTCAGTGCATAGCCAATGTCCAAGGTTGAGAAATAATAAAAGTAACACATATTGAGTAATGAAACTAAAGTATCAACCCTGGGAGCATTAAGGCCTGTGCTAGGGCAATAAAGCAAGCCTACTCATGCTGACCAATGGTGAACAGTGAACATCACTACCATTAAACAGTCAAATTTAAATATATGCTCATCTCATTCGTTTTGTTTTGCTGCAGTTGGGATGAATTTGCAGTATAATATATATCCTTTGGTGTCCTTTAACATCTAAAACAACCCTATCAAAACTTCATACGAAAACCAAGAAAATAGATAGCTAAAACATAAGCAATAGCAAGTCAAGAGCTAAAACATAAGCAATAGCAAGTCAAGGCAAATCAAAATGAAAAAGAGAGCCATAGTTTTTTCCCGAGGAAAATGGGCCCATAGTTTCTGACTATTAAAAATTTTCCAAATAAAAACCACTAATGTATCATTTCTGATAAGTGTATAAAAGTAATATTGATCCTCCTCTCATTGGCTTAAGCTTTTGTAAGAGTTGATATCCCAAAAATTTTTAACATGATATCAGAATTGAACGTCTTGTGTCTAAGGCCTAGTAAATCCAATTGTTAACTGCAAGTGTTTAAACTGCATAGTGTATAGAGCCAACACTAGTAAGAGAATGATAAGTGTATAAAAATAATGTTGGCCCTCCTCCTATGGGAGAGTTGGTTTCCCAACATCTTGTAACAATTTTAGCCCTGAATATTTTTTTAAAACATTGATCAATAGAGACTTGCCCAATGATTATATAAGCAAGTGATGACCTCACCTATTAACAGGGTTGTTCAGTCAAACGTGCTTACTCGGTTCAAACTAGGGGTATTCAAAATTTATCTAATATAAACCAATTCATTTAATCCGAACCGAACAAATCCAATGCAAATGGTTTGGTTTTTTTTTTATTAGGTTGGTTTGATTTCAAAAGTTTCAAATCCGATCTATACTAAGTTTGATACGTTCTTGATCTTGAAAATCCAATAAAAACTTATCCAACCCATACTCTAGTTATATTATATTATATTATTTTTATTTTTATATTATAATTTATTAAATAAAAATACAAAGCAATTAATATTGTTGGTAATTTGGAGTTTTTTTCCCCTCAAACAAAGGTTAGAGCCTTTTTCCCTTAAATTCCTATATATTTCAAAGTCCTAAATGTGATTTAAGCTCAAACGCCTCACAAATATCTCTACTTCTTTCACAGGACATTATTATCAACCTTTTAATATTTGCCAAACTTAGTCGATTATGAGTCGTGCTTCTTTTGGCATCCTCCATTTTCATCCCTCGTCAAGACACAAATAATTACATCGTTCTTCTTCAAATAAGCACGATAAGTTGGCAACATTGGCAAAAGAAAATTAAAAAATTAATCAATCTATCAACTCCAATCCAATCAAATTGAAAAGGTTCGGTTTGGATTTGAACAACTTTATTGGTTCGGTTTCAGTTTTATTTCCAATCCGTACCAACGTATAGTATGCACACCCTTAGTTCAAACTGCCAACTATGATGTTCAAAAATACCTATTTTAATCTCAATAAGAATAATATAATACCCATACTATTTAATTAGTTACAATTATGTTGTCCATAATCATATACTACGGACGTTGTAAATAAAAGGAAAGTTCAAAATGGTGAAGATTAATTTAAAAAGTAAAAGAAAACTTCAAGACTAACCAGACTATGGAAGGTCAGAAAAGATCCTATTTTCATTTATATCTGATCATGCTGACAGAACAATGTTTTCTGTGCGAATTCTTGAAATCTTATCAAGTTTCATTAGACAAACAGGGAAATTAGTGGGCACCATCAAGTAATCAACATCTAGAAACCAAGAAAAAAATTAAAAATGTTCAGATCATTTAATGGAGTTTGTATCATAAGGAGTAATTACCTCTCAAAACACATCCATACCAAATAGATGATCCTCTTCCAACTTGAACATTCCCAATGAGAGAGGCACTTGGGGCCACAAATACATCCTTATCAACCCAAGGGACTTTATCAAATACGTTCATCAGGGTTCGATGCCTAGAAACTGCAGATAGTAGTAGTAATAATAATATCAATAAAATGATACATGGAAACAACAAGCAAACCAAGAACAGAAGAAGTACAAAATGTTGAAGACAACAAGAGAAAACTGCACGACGTAATAAGAAAACAGTGCTACTTAAACTATGGCTGCAACAAGCATTACTAAGCAGGGAATACAGATGCAGCCCAAGTAACAAACTTCTACAAATAAATATGAAAAAATTGCCAGAGAAACCTCAGATCATAAGCGCAAAGGGAAAAACTCAACTATAGGTTTAAGTCAGGCTCTCCACAACTATCTGATTTAACAAAAAATAACAGGTTGCTTGACAATGGTACAATCACAGTTTAATGCAATAAATAAAACTTTATAACAAAAAATTCTACAAGACCAGATGCCATTACCATGCATAGATCTTGTAATGGTTGATATTCAGAAGAAAGTTATAGGACTTCGCTGCATTTTTTTTCAAAATTATAGGACTATTTTGCCTAACCCATAATAATATGACTAAACTGTTCATTTTCGTAAATAACATGACTATATCAGCCCCTCACCCTATATCTATATCTATGAGAGAAAATGTGAGGTGAAATGTGTATGCATAAGTGCTGGGTAGGTGATGTAAAGGTGTGAGGGTCCATGCATAATGAAGGAAACATTGAGTAATTCTGAAGTGTCACGGTCATTTGTTTTTTAATTGGGTATAACAGTTTGCTATCTTGGAGTGTAAAGTGTCAACACGTACAAAATATTTCTAAAGAGTGAGTCCTCCATGTTCCCTTCAACAAATATGGTATTCAAGCAGGCAATCATGAGCTGTATTTCTACTGGAGCTTCTTGTGGCAGTATTGAGGACAGTATCAAATTGTTGAGTAGATGCAATTAAGCAAGTAGAGAAGCCACATCTTAACCAAACAAGTACAATAGTAGAAATAAAATTGAAGAAAGCATACACACTTAACAAAAAAGATCATACCTTAATAACTTTTATGAGCAAAATAAAATAAAATCTCACTAACACCTGGGCACCAATACTTAGTACTCATTTTCCACAAAAAATTATCGAGTGCTCTTAGAGCATGATTACATGGTACTCCAAGCCAATTGGTGTATGATAAGTGCAAACATTTTCTGGAAGAAGACAACATTTCTTCTGCTCGTTCAAACCACCAAGCAACGTGACAGGTGACGAATACCACATAAGCACATAAGCATACTCTAGGACTCTAGGTCAATCACTGCAGGACTCAAAATTGCTCATTCTCACTTCCCTCGCTCATTCTAGTAGGCAATCATAATAGGTCCTTTAGTCGACTTTGTTGCCTTTTCAAGTTTAAAGTAATAAGCCCATATGATCTCTCACACATTAGGTAGGAAGTCGATGATATGTTATAGGAATAATATAGAGAGATATATTTCTAATTATATTCAACAACATCCTCATCAATTTCAAAAATTAGCTACCTTTCAGCTTAAAGCTCCAAATTATACAACATCAAGAGAACATGTACTGCGTACATTTGACAAAATTGGAACCGCATTTTCACAAATGTGATCGGGTAAGAGAAATAAAAGGTACACAAATCATTAAGAAATTCAATAAAACCAAAACAAATGCACGATAATCATAGAGGGATCTAGCGTTAAAAAGGGAAGTGAAGCTTACGCTGCTCATGGAAGTAGTAGTTTCCTTGGAGGCGGCAGCCAAGACGATCAATGGCTTGACCAGTCTCCCGAATCCAAAATCCAACGGCGTATATTGCTCTCCCTAAGGTCCCCATCTCCTTCTCCTCCTATTCTACTATCTGAACTTGTCTTTCACCCAGAGGCCGATTTCTTTAGAAGTTTCAATCTCAACGTCAGAAATGAGAAGATGGCTGAAGAGAGAAATTATTCGCAGTCCTTTGGGGGTACTTTTGGGTGCATCTCTTTTCTTTTGAAAAATTCTGAAGACATCCTACAATTGCTTTACACATCCTCTAACCTGAACACGTAATACATATTTTCTTTTTAAAAAAAGTGAATCAGTTTGCTTACAAAAATTGAAGGGTATATGCTTTGATGATCTATGTTAGTAGACATAACTTCATCCACTAGAATTTTTACTCATTTTGAAAAAAATAGTAATAATTTTTATTCATTAATTATGATCAAATATATGTTCAATTAAATAAATATGTAATTAAATTAAAAGTTATTCGATTAGATTGTTGGAGCTAAGTTGTATGCATGTTTAATAAATTAAATTTTAATTGACTAATAATCTCACTCATAATAATAGAATTGAACACATATTCAATCAAATTAGACAGTTGTCTAATTAACTAGATTGTGATAGATAGATAGTTATACTTGTTAGAGTTGAATTGAATACATACCTAATTAAATTAAATAACTGTTCAATTGACTAAATTTTAATCGATTGATGACCATACTTTTCAAAGCGGACATATGTTTAATTGAATTTTACAGTTATCAAGAAAATTAATTTCAAATAAAACTAATTTAAGACGTACTCTTAGCTTTACTTAAAGGTGTCAAATAAAATAAGATGTCCCATTAGCCCATAGTAAACTCATAAATTTTGTAAATTTATTCCATTTTATCTCATTTATTTTTTTGGTAGATTATGATAATAATAAAATGATAGATGATAAAATGGATTATTTGTTCCAAATGAGCTCAATTAAAATAAGTAAAATTATAAAAATAATAAAAAATAAAATATATTTATTTATAATAACTATAAATTCATTAAAAATAATTTTAATGAGATAAAATTTAAATAAAATAAAATAACTTGAGAAATAGGCTGATTTAACCCCTTATTAATAATCTTAATCTGAGTTAACCCCCCACTAGCATATTTTTAAAAAATACCTCATTTACCCTCACCCCTATTTTTTACAGTTTTTATTTCTTTGTTTGTGTATTTACCGGAGTTAATTGAAAGGCGACAAACTGCTGTAAAAGCCACAAATGATAAAGATCCTTATTGGTTTTGATTGATTCGATGATTTCTTTTTGATTATTTTTCAACTACGATTCGAATTGGGTTGGGGTTTCTTCTTTAAATATTGCCTGGATTTCAGATTAGATTGATCTTGTTGCCGATGCACAGAATAATCAGACGAGCGATTAATCGAATTGAGGGGGTTTGGGTTCTTGTATGGAAACTCGGAGTCCCGCTGTGTCGTCGATCAATTGCGTATACGAAGAAGATGAAAATGGAAGCTCCGTACGAAATGAATACTAATTATTCTTCAACTCTTCGTTCTTTGATTACGTCGGTCAGTTAGACCAGCAAAGAATAATCATGATAGTAATTAATAATTAATTTAAGATATTTTTCATTATTGTTTAGTTTATACTTTAGACCATATAATAGCATTCAAAAAGTTAAAAACAAATTTTCCCTCTTTTTATACGGGGGTGCTGCAAAAATGTGGACAAATAAAATAATGTTGACTCGGGGAAAAAGTTGTAGAATTTTGAATTTTCATTATTATATAATAAATATAACACTCAGGTTTAACATGAATTAATTATTTATATTATTTAATTTTTAATATTTCATCAGTTGGACAGTCGTCCAACTGAGCTCCGGTGAGTGGACATATGTGTCCTCTAAAATATACTCCTCTGGTTTTCAGTTGGACACATGTCCAACTCTGTTGAGGTGAGTTGGACATACGTCCAACTGAGGGGTTATTCTGGGCAGTCTATGTCCAACTCGGCTCCAGCGAGTGGGGTCTCCGGTCGGTCAAAATTTCACTGTCCAACTGAGCTCCGGCGAGTGGACATATGTGTCCTCTAAAATATACTCATCTGGTTTTCAGTTGGACACATGTCCAACTCTGTTGAGGTGAGTTGGACAGTCGTCCAACTGAGAGGTTATTAAGGGCATTTTTGTCATAATATGTAAAAAAATCAAGTAGAGGGGGTCATATCAAATTTTTAATAAATAAGGGGTCATAACAGCATAGAACCCTAATAACTTTAATTCATAAATTTATTAAAGATATTAAATAAAACAGAATAGTTCCAGCTCATTAACAACCCTACCGTTACTCTATGAAATCAATTCCAAATTGATTGAATAAAACTACTGCTCCAAAGACCAAACATTTCCTTTACTAATTCAATTCTTCAAGCTGATCCAATCTAGCCATATCCAAACAGTCACTTCCAAATAATTCAATTTATTTCCCAAGTTCACGCTCATATATCTGATAATCTGAAGAAAAAATTCCCTTTTTAAAATAAAATGATATAGTAATAATATAATAATAATAATAATAGATTGGCTTGAATATCTTAAATACAATTAATGCAAGTCATGCTTATCGGTGGTTTTGTTCGTTGCTTGGTTTCTTCATCTATTCCCGTATTTTACCTGAGAAGTGATACGTGCAGTTTGGATTTTAGAATAAGATTTAAGCAGCTTTCACTTACTTGATTCTAAAAATCCAAGTTAAATTCGACTAAAATTTCTTACTGCTGAGATCAGAGAAATTCAAATCGTATGTGAAGTCGTCTTCTTTTTGGCTTCCAAGTGTACGATGAAATGCTTAAGCCATGCTTTCCCTTTGTGGATTTTCTCCCCACTTAATCGTCGGATCTAATTGATTCGCTGATTCGAAGCGCCTGGTGTTTTCTTCAGGGTTTAGGAGAAAGCAGCGTCTGTTTGTATCCTTGAAATTCATCGGAATGAAAGAGAGTGGGTTTTCTTTGTTAAGGTTGCTTCATAGTCAACTGACCTTAGATGTTTGACATAGTCACATAGCAAAAATCGATTCTCGTTTGGAACTTGATCCAGAAGTGATGGTCGAGGCCAAGCTCGTTATCGACGACAGATATGGCCAAATTTAGAGGAGGTCTTGAGATTGTGGATAATCGATAACGGAGGCACAATCTCGGAGGAGCTGAAGGCGCCGAGAAGAGAAAGGTGAATGACCGCCTTTGAAAAAGCATGGTGAAATAAAACATAAATCTAATAAAAAGAGAAATGGGGTGTCATCATATAACAAAGTTAATAAAATATTCATGTATGATTATTCGAAAATAAATAAATAAAATAATCATGTATGCCTATTTCCCAAATATAAATGCATTAATCACATATTAACTATGATGTTGCGTTATTAGGCACTTCATTTTGGTACATTTTTTCTTTCGTCTCACTTTTTACATTTTTGAGACATCTTATATCCCATGTTTAAATTGATTTTACCTAAAATTTTCTATTATAAAACTCAAATAATTAAAATTGATAAAAATATTAAAGTGTAAGTGAGTCTATGGACAAAAATATCAATATTTTTGAAAATATTAGAACTTTAATTTTACAAAAATAACAAAGATAATATTAATAATTATGGAAACTATTATTAAAATTTGGAAGTATTTTATAAAATTTTGATAAATATTCAAATAAACAATAATACATTAATTAAATTAATTTTTTTTTTATTTAAATGACATATTTATAACATATCTAATATACATAATGTATGTATAATAATAACAAAACATATATGAAATATTTATTTATATAATAAAAAAGGGAGAGTATGAAATATAAAAAATTATATGTAATTTAAACATATATATAAATACTTAATATACTTTAATTAATTTCCATATTTATTTATTTGCTTAAATATTATTATAATAGAAGCTTTTATAAAATAAAAAATACAAAATTATTATCTAAATATTAACTTGAATATAATACAAATAATAAGATATTTATATTCATTTAAAAAAATTGTAAATTTTATAACCAAATTTTTTACAAAAATTTGTTATCGATATTACCGATAGATCCTATATTTTTCATGATATTTGGGAAAACAAAACAACATCTAAATCGAAATTGATATTATTAATATTTATACCAATATTTTTAAAGAAAGCAACATCTATCTTGTTTTATATCCACACTTTGATTTCATAAATAAATCGACAAAAATTTTGAAAAACATCACAAATTTTCATCCATAAATATAACTATAATGTATCAATTTAAAGTAATAATTAGTATGCATTTTAAAATAATATGATTAATATGCACAATTTTTGAAAGAAAAATAAATATGGCATCATGCTATCCTATCACTTTTAGCTACGATAAGTGGAATGTGTAAAGCAATTGGAAGGATATCTTTAATTTTCTTTTCTTTTCATATTTATATTTCTATACTTAATATAAAATTTTGCAAAAAAAAAAAAAAAGGTTTTATTAATCCTACTATTATATAAAAATGAGTATTTTAATATCACAATTTTTAAATCAGGCATTTTTAATCATAAAATTATAAATAATGAACACTTTAAATTGCATAAAAAAATAAATTAGATGCCTACTTAAGCATCCACAAGCATTTCTCGGTTTCAGATCCCTATCCAATAATATTTGATACAATTATCAGGAATTCCTATCTTCTTAGATTGTTTAGGTTTACCGAAGCTTGGTGTAGGGATCCTTTGAGAAAGACTGTAATTCAACAAGAATAGCCTACATCAGTTTATGGTTAATGCCTATGTTGCATGGATTCTTCATTTTTTATGAAGTATTTGTGTCTAATATGGACATGGATATAGGTACTCGATATTTCATATTGGTGCAAATTTAAACAAAATTGCATAAAAATAAGAGTGTTTGAAATTTAGATACGTATAAAAAAAATTTAGGATACTCGATGTTTTAAAAGAGTCTATGTAACATACGTAATGCAACAACTAAATTTTACAAGAAAATCCCAATTACTGCAGAAAGGCTCAAATATTGGAATATCAATTATTTTGGGTTATGCCATGTAAGAATAAAAGCTATTGAGGAAAAATTGTCTAGTTTACAGCAAAGACATCAAACTGAGCAAACCCAGCAAGTTAATTTATGAAAATTGCAGCAACAACTTAAACAAAAATGTGTTTGGAGACAAAAATCTTTTACAACTATGGGTGCAAAAATGGGATAGAAGTACTAAGTTTTCCCACTTATCTATCTTGTTTAGAAGAAAGAAATAAAGATTGTTTCAATTATGAATAATCAGGGTGGTTGGCTGTAAAGTAAACATGAGATTGGTGGTTCAAAACCGTAGAACCAAATACGTTCTCACCATTTGATGATATTTTTACTTCATGCATTGAGTCTCAAGAAAATCAAGAACTATGTCATAGGCCAGATCTAGGTGAAATAAGAAAAGTATTGTGTAATACACATAGTCTAAAATTCCCAGAACTTAATGGAATGGAATGTGGTAAGTAATGATAAAATTGAATTTGTTCAAGAATTCTTTAGTATTGGTAGGATGAGGGAAGAAATCAATGAAACCATGATTATGAAGAAATCAATGAAACCATGATTATACTTGTACTTAAAAGGAATCGACCTACTAGTATTTCTTGTTACAGACCTATAAGTCTTTGTAATGCATGTTTTCGATAAAATTATTGCAAAGATCCTAGTAAATAGATGATACTTTGGTCGAATATAATAATTTCACCATATGAAGATGCATTTGTGTCAAATAGATGGATTGCAGAGAATACAATCCCGGCACAGGAAATAAGTAATGAGAGGTTCAAATCATGAAGAAGTTTAAAGAAGAGAGATCATTTATTGCCATATTTGTTTCTTATTGTAGTAGAAGTTTTATCCAGAATGCTTGCTTCTTTGCCGGTGCGGAGCTAGAAACTTTTTTTAGGGGGAGTTAAATGTTTATTTTATTTTATTTATATAAAGTAAAAAATTAGTAGAAAATTACAATAGACTATACTTAATCCAATACTAAATTTTTCATATCATATTATAATAGAAACATAGAGTTAGCTTTCAAAAAATATATAGTTAATACATTATAATTAACTTATAATAAAAATTAAACAAAAATCTAACAAGTTAATAAATATTAGTATCATTCATTAATAAAATAAATATATTAACTAAAAAATCTAAGTAAATAAAAAGCTCAATCAAACACATTAAAATTTATAGTTGTTAAAAAACTAAAACTAAAATAAACATATGAAAATGTAAAAATTAAAATATGATTTAAAATTTTAATCTTGAGATTATATTTAAAAATATATGTTTATAAAAAATATAAGAATTACTAAAAATAATAAAAATTTTATATAAACAAATTTCAAAATATTATTAAAATAAAATATCAAATAATATAATATTAGATAAAGTTAAAATTTGGATTGAAATAAAATATGATAAATATAAACTTAATAGTTTTAATATAAAGCTTAACATATATTTATTTTTATTTTTTTTATTTTTATTGTGTTAAATCTAAAGTTAAATATTTAAAAAAAAATTAAATTATTACATTTAAGAAATTTTTTTACATAATATATGGATACAATTTTATTTATGTTATTAATAGTTACCAAATACATGAAAAAAATATATATTTAACCACTTTATTTATAATTTATATTATTTTTATCTACGCATTTGTTAAATATTATTAATATATATATCAAAATATGTATATAAAAATTAGACACTATATTATTACAAATAAAATATTTATTTAATATTAGAAATATACATATAATTAATTTTTTGTAAAAAAATTTGCCAGAATTGCAGCTCCGTCTAGCCCCTTAAAAGATCCGCCACTACTTCTTTGCAGATGAAATACTTCTTTTTTGTAGAGGAAATGAAAGGGATATTAATAACTCTAATTTATTAGAATATTATTAGCTCTTATTCATAAATACTAGCTAGTTCATTTGAGAATGTTTGCACATTATAATCATTTATACAATATTTATGAAATTTGTGGATTTAAATAAACTTTTTAATAATAAATCCAAAATAATCATGAAATTCATTAAAAAGAGTTATATTTTGATGTCCACTCATTTGATTTTTATTGCCCTTTGCAGGAGATAAAAAAAACAACAAAAAGTGCATAATCTAGCTTTGACACAGCATTGCTGTAGTAATATTACACCAGAAAAACAGTGTGGAAAAATAGAAACTGATCTGAAAATAAATAATAAAAGCTAATTTGGACTCTCAGTAAAATGACAATATTGAGTACTTACTAACTCACTTTTTTAGGGATAATTTTGGAAGTTAACACAACAAAAATTATCTCCAATTAAACCTAGGATTTAATACACAAAACAGGGGCTGATTTAAAAAGTAGATTTGTGGCAGCAACCTAGATAGAACAAAGCAGAATTCGGCAGCAATTTGGCACAGCAGAGGTAAGAAATTCTGCAAAAAACAGAGGAAAAATAGCAAGAGGAATCTGGAAAGAGACCAATTGAAGGCTCGATTTGTAAGGATAATCATTGAAGAAAGTAAGAGAAAATTAGAGATTGGAATCCAATTTATTGAGATTAAATCAAAGGGAGTTTTATTAATTTATTCATTCTTTTGCCAAAAACTTGTTGCTCTAAATGGTGTATAAGATTTTACGCAAGTGCAAGTGCACGTGTCACAAACAAGTAATATAATGATAAGAAAGATCGTTCCACGGAGATTGAAATACTAGAAAATATCATAAAAATTAACTATTAAAATTAATATTTGGTGTTTTTGTTTATTAAAATAAAATAAAATAAATAGCATGAGAAGAAAAGAGTAAAAATACTGAAACAAAGTTCAACAAGAAGGATATCAAGAATTGCAAGTAGATAAAATTTAGCCAATTATATTCATGAAATCAAATATCAATTCATTCATATTCAACATCAAATCCATAGAGTTATAGAAATTTGAAACATCATTGGTTTTAACTCAAAGTGAGTAGTCTGAATATTTGGTCTTGTGATGCTTAGATGCAACCCTTCTAGCATAGGCAATGCATATTCATTCAAAGCTCTGTCCCTATCATCCATTGGAGGTATCACATTGATTGCGTTGTTTAAATTCTGTTCATGGCCATTGTTTTCGTCCCCTGCTTGTGCCATCTTTTCAATCTGAGCGAAACCTTGTTGTTCTCTCCTTCTTAGTCTGAAAGTACGTTCAATTTTGGGATCGAAGGATAAGATATCCTTGTCGTTAAATCTGCTCATACAAAAGACACAAAGGAGATATTAGCTAAACAAAAATTAAATAAAAACAAAAGTCGATTTATACGAATAATTTCTAACGTTGCCAATCCCCGGCAACGGCGCCAAAAACTTGTTTATCAAAACGGTGTATATGATTTTACGCAAGTGCACATGTTGTAAACAAGTAATATAATGATAAGAAAGATCGTTCCCACGGAGATTAGAATACTAGAAAATATCGTAAAAATTAACTATTAAAATCAATATTTGGTATTTTTTTTGTTTATTAAAATAAAATAAATAAAATAAAATAAATGGCACGAGAAGAAAAGAGTAAAAATACTGAAACAAAGTTCAACAAGAAGGATATTAAGAATTGCAATTAGATAAATCAGTTAGGGTTGTGGATGTGCAAGTGTATGTAGATTTTGTGCTTTAATCTTAAAAACTTGTGCTTTACTTGACAAAGGATGCTAGTTATTCGATACTTAATTGATTTATTTATTCTTATTGATTGTTTGATCAACAATTGATAGGATAGTAAACTGAAATTAATTCTTGAAAGGTTAATTTAAGTTGAATGAAGCTAGAATAGTGTGTAGAAATTAATATAGGAATATATAATTATCTCACATAATCCAAGAGAATTTGTACATGAAACGTTGTTATTAGATTCAGTTGTGCATAGGAATATGTTTCATTGAGTCATAAAATATATAAACATTGCAGATTCGGAATAATCCTTTGTAATTTTCGTAATTCTAGTTACTGGTGCACTTTGCCACAGCAACGCTACAACAACGCAGTTTGTCTACATCACTTGTCACATTTGCAATCCTAACTGATTTATCCAATTGCAATTCTTGATATCTTTCTCGTTGAACTTTGTTTCAGTATTTTTACTCTTTTCTTCTTGTGCCATTTATTTTATTTTAATAAACAAAAAAAATACCAAATATTGATTTTAATAGTTAATTTTTACGATATTTTTTAGTATTTCAATCTTCGTGGGAACGATCTTTCTTATCATTATATTACTTGTTTGCGACATGTATACTTGCTCAAAATCATATACACCATTTTGAGTAACAGATATAAATTTTATTTTATATAATATATAAGTAATATAATGCATTCACATTTAAAATATTGATTTTAAAGAAAATTAAGTTTTGTGATACTTATAAATACTACACTATTATTATTGTTTTGCAATGTAAGTCATTCTTTTTTATTTTGCAACAAGGGAAGCTAATTATATGGTGCAGACTTTGCAAACTTATGGTGATATGCTAGGAACAGTTCCAAATCTTAGTAAATCTGGCATATTCTAATTCTAGTGTATAAAATAGAGCATAGATGAATAAAAGCTAAGTCGAAAATATGAAAAAATAGAGCTAAAATAAGCTTAACCTTTACATTATCACTAAACAACATCCATCTCTCAAGCTCTATAAATAGATGAAGAAGCTATAGCATTAATCCCATCCCAAAATCTCCTTTGTTCCAAGCACTATAAGGTTGTATAATATTTTTTCACTTGGAAGTGTTCTTTTTCCATTGTGAGAGAGAGGTTAATTATATTATCTTATTATGAGAGAGATGCATTTTGTTTTCTCCTTGTATTTAGAGAGAGTTTGTAAATATTTCGGTATAGTAAATTCGTTTTAAATAGAATAATCCGTAATTATTTTTGGTAAATCATGTAAATACTTGTGTCAATTTTATCTTCATTCTCTCAATTTCATTTTGGTTGTGTATTAGCTTCAACCCATAAATTTTCTAACAATGGTATCAGAGCTTTGTTTGTAAGGTATTATTAACAGATACTATTCACGTGTAATAGTAGGACTCGGTTCAAGTAAAAAGTGAATCAAAATGACCTTTACAACAAAGTTCGATGTTGAGAAGTTCAACGGAAGTAATTTATCATTGTGGAAAATGAAGATTAAGGCATTTTAAGGAAGGATAATTGCTTGGATGCAATTGAAGATAGACCAGCATATTACGCTACTTTAAATTCACTTGGATGTCCTATGTACGTGATATACAATACCTAAGAAAGATCAAAGTTTGATCCAAAATTCAAAAGGAGTATGTTTTTGGGATATGCTAATGGTGTCAAGGGATATCACTTGTGGGAACCCACTATCTATAAGCTGATAATTAGTAGAGATGTGATCTTGGCAGAAGAATAATTACAAAGAAAATATGAAGATGATAGCACATAACATGAGAATTCAGAGACTACAACGGTTCAGGTGGAAAATATTTCGACACATGAAATTCCAAAGTTTACCGAAGTAGCACCAGAATACAAGGTACAAGAATCAGTCGAGTCCGAGGCTCCAGAAGTTTGTCAATCAACTCATGAGAAAGGCTACCAACTTAGCACTCAAAGTATATTACTGAGAGTAATATTACATACTATCTTTTAATGGAGAATAGAGAGCCATCAACGTTCCATGAAACTACAAGTAGTTGAGATGCATCTTTATGGATGACAACACTACATGAAGAAAATGAAGCTCTACATAAGAACAAAACTTGGAAATTGGTACCATTACCACATGGAAGAAAATATATTGATAACAAATGGGTCTACAAGATCAAGCGAGATAGAAATGATCAAGTAGAATGGTATCGTGCAAGATAGGTGGTGAAATGATATGCTCAAAAAGAAAGTATTGATTTCAATAAAATATTTTCCCCAATGTTGCTATGTGTGCTACGTTTGACTTACATCTAGAGCAGTTGAATGTAAAAATTACATTTATTCGTGGAGAACTTAAAGAAGAAATCTATGCACTTCAACTAGAAGGTTTTGCTAAAACATGCAAAAATGGTTGGATTGCAAGTTGAAGAAATCTCTATACATTCTTAAACAGGAGCCAAGGTGTTGGTACGAGAGATTTGATTCCTTCATTATTAGCCTTGAATGCAACAAATTTAGTTCAGATCATTGTACGTACTACAAAAATTTTGATGGTGATAATAACTTTATTAGCTTGTTATTGTATGTAAACTACATGTTGGTAGCAGACTCCTAACAAAAATCGAATCCAAGAATTAAAGACTCAGTTAGATAGGGAGTTTGATATGAAGGACTTGGGACTAACAAACAAGATTTTAAGAATGCAGATTCATAGAGACAGAAATAATAAGAAGATTTGGCTTTCTCAGAAGAACTATTCCAACAAGATCTTACGATATACATTTGAGTATCATATGCATTTGAAGTCTCGAGTACCATATGCATTTGAAGTGAGAAGTTTGATATTTGTTATGATATGTACAAGGCCAGACATTAAACAAACAGTGCGAGCGGTTAGTCAGTTTAAGGCAAATCTTGGTGAAGAGCATTGGAACACACTAAAGAGGATCGTTAGATATATTAAAGGAACCTCAAGTGCTGCATTATGTTATGAAGGATTAGATTTTATTGTCAGAGGATATGTTGATTTAGATTTTGTAGGAGATCTTGATAAAAGAAAATCTACTATAGGTTAAATGTTCACACATGCAGGTGGGGCTATAAGTTGGGTTTCAAAATTGCAAACAACTGTAGCATTATCTACAATAGAAGCAAAATACATGGCAGCTACATAAGCTTGCAAGGAAGCAATCTAGATGAAAAAATTAATGGAGGTGCTCAAGCATAAACAAGAGAAGATTCTTATGTATTGTGACAGTCAAAGAACTTTGTACATTGTAAGAAATCCAAAATTTTATTCAAGAACTAAGCACATAGGAGTGTAATATCATTTTGTTAGAAAAGTAGTGAAAAAAGAAGAAGAAGTGTGAATATGTTAAAAACCTAGTAGATGTAGTGAAAAAACTTATCAACACTGACAAGTTTTTATAGTGTCAATCCTCATCTGACTTAGCAGAGACGTAAACAGCAGAGTTTAAGCAAAGGCTAGTAGGAAGAAATATATGTGAAAGATGATTTCAAGTGAAAAAAAATATAAAAGTTGTTTATGGACGTACAAACCCGAGAAGAGTTGCCACAAAGATAGTGTGTAGAGACATGATTAAAATCATTCTCCAAGTGGGAGATTGTCAATATTGGTTGCTTCTTTATCAAATTCGGCAGTAACTTTATTGTCTAAACTTAGTCCAATTAATGTTGGCTGATTTTAGTGTAGAAAATAGAGCAGAGAAGAAGAAAAGTTATCCTGAAGAGATGAAAAAATGGAGTTGAAATGAGCTTAGCCCTTATTTCATCATCAAGCAATATCCATCTCTCAAGCTCTATAAATAGAGAAAGAAGTTGAAGCATCAATCGCATCCCAAAATCTTCTTTGTCCAAGCACTATAAGCTTGTATAATATTTTTTTATCTAGAAAAGTTCTTTCCTTATTGTGAGAGAGAAGTTAATTATTTTCTCTCATTAAAAAAGAGAGGTTTTTGCCTTCTCTTCTTTTTGGGTAAGTCATTTAAATGAAAATGTTTTAAGACTTTAATTAATGCCCTTTATAAAATTAATAACCTAAAATACCTTCTAATCTTACCTCTAGCTCTCTTACCAACGAGCCGTTTTCGACAGTTGATGGTTGTTGGTCTACTACCAATCAGGTTGGATGAACATTTCACATGGAGGAGAGTGCATCTGTATGTTGGGTGTTCTTCTATTGTGCGACCGGATGGCTTATTTATGTGCGACCTGTGGCCCACGCCTCCTATTTGTGAGGATCAGGACGGCGTGAACTCTAATTCAATCAGGGTATTCAATCCCGCCAATTTCGGGCTGAGATGTTGTCTAGTTTTCTAGTTTTAATCTGACTCTATTACTTATCTTAATTATTAAGAGAAAATCAGATCAATAAGCCTATTATAATGTTTATATAAAAGTCAGTATAATAGTACTTACTCTTCTATTTAAATTGGTATCCCTTAACTAACCAACCCCTTAGCTGTGGGAAAAGAGAACAAGCTGCAGGAAGGTCAAAATCAGAAGCAAGATGGTGAGGTCTAAACTAACAACTTCTTTAACGTTTGAGATACTAAGCCACAAACAAGTTCGAATTCGAAAAAGGCCATGGTTAAGCTAAGATTTTGTATCATTCGTCTGTCTTCTACTAAGCTACATTATTTGGGTATCTTTATTTTAGTTAATTGTGGGAGCAAATTGTAAATAAAAGTGTTCTGAGTTTGTATCCGGTTTGCTGCCCGAATGCAAAGTTAACTCTTATTAGAAGCTTCTCGAATTTTAGAGTCAGAGGCTGGCTATTGATTCAAAACCATTTTGCGCTTCACTTCATTTTTATAAATTAAAAAAAAAGGGAAAAAGGGGATACTTGCTAACAAGACTAACACTATGGGCCAAATATGGTCTTGTGCAAATCATTGCAAACATTAAGCTTCCAACAACACTTGCATAAGGGACACTCTGCATTTGGATTCTTTCCTCTTCACTTGTAGGACATAAAGCCTTAGAAAGTTCATGTTGATAACCAAGAGGTGTTGATGTTGTTTTAACATTCAACATACCATATTTTTTCAACACTTTCAATAAGTAGCTCTTATGTGACAAAAACAACTTCCCACATGTCCTATCTCTCTGAATTTCCATTCCTAGAATTTTCCTTGTATGCCCCAAGTCTTTCATCTCAAATTCTGAAGCCAACAGTGACTTTACTTTAGCAACTTCACTCATGTCAATGCTTGCTATGAGCATATCATCTACATACAACAACAGAAACACTTTTGGTTTCCACTGCTCCACCTTGATGTATACTCATGGGTCATGTTCACACCTCATGAACCCTATGGTAGTAATAAAGCTGTCAAAGCGTTTATACTACTACCTTGGGGACCGTTTATGTCCATAGAGAGATCTTTTTATCAAACACACTTGATCTTCTTTTCCTTTTACTTTAAAGCCTAAAGGTTGCTCCATATAGATACTTTCTTCTAATTCACCATGAAGAAAGGCTGTTTTGACATCCATCTGTTCCAAATGCATGTTAAAGTGTGCAACAAAGGCCAAGAGTAATCTGATTGAAGTGTATTTGACTACCGGTGAAAACACTTCATTATAGTCTATTCCCTCTACTTGTGTGTATCCCTGTGCAACTAATCTTGCCTCGAACTTGGTAAGTTTAGATGCATCAATGCCATCGTTCAATTTAAACAACTACCTACAACCCACTATTTTTACTCCATTGGGTTTAGGTAGCAAGGTCCAAGTCTCATTCTCCATTAGGGAATTATATTCATCATTCATGGCTTCTTTCCACCTCCTTGATTCCTTATAGGTCATTGTTTCTTTATAGGTTTGTGGTTCATCATAGCAAGGTTCTTCAGCTGCAGCCAAGGCATAATGAATCAAATCTGTCTCAGCAAATCTAATGGGCTTCCTTATATTCCTTTTGGTTCTGTCTCGAGTCAATTGGTACTGACTTAACTCAGTATCTTGTAGTGTCTCATTTTCCTCATTTAAGTTCATCTCTGCTTCACTTGTAGCAGGTTGCACATTAGTTTGTTGTTCATCATTGGCTATATCTAAGTAAGATGCTTCAGTTTATTCTTCTGTATGTACATCATGGGGATCATACTCACTTGACTCCACCTCAATTGATTGAGGCTTAACTGAAAAATCTTGATTATTGGAATATGATGCACTAGTCAGACCTGTGATATTAGCATTTTCATTAAAAGTCACATCTTAACTAATAATAGTCTTTCTTGTCTTTGGACACCACAATTTATATCCCTTTACACCTTCGGGATAGCCAAGGAATATACATTTCACACTCCTTAGTTGTAACTTCCCTTCATTCACATGAACATACCCTATACAGCCAAAAACCTTCAAATGAGCATAGCTAGTTGGTCTTCCAAACCATATCTCATCAGGTATCTTGAAATCAATGGCACTAGATGGACATTTATTGATTAGATAAGAAGCAGTTTGTACTGCCTCACCCCAGAACTGTTTTGGTAAGCAAGCATGTGACAGCAAACATCTAACAACTTCTAGCAATGATTTATTTAACCTTTCAGCAACACTATTTTGCTGTGGTGTCATTCTAACTGTCCTGTGTCGTTCAATTCCATTGTCTTTGCAGAACTCAATAAACTCAGAGTGACAAAATTCCATTCCATTGTCAGTTCTGAGGGTTTTAATTTTCCTACCTGTCGCATTTTTCACTAGTGACTTCCACTGTTTAAACTGTTTAAAGACTTCCTCTTTACCTTTCAGTACTATCACCTAGTTCTTTCTAGAAAAATCATCAGTAAAGGTGAGAAAATACCTATTTCCACCGAGTGTTGCAGTTGATGCAGATCCTCATAGATCTGAATGCACATAGTCTAAGATTCCTTTTGATGTATGCTTGCCTGATTCAAATTTGACTCTCTTTTATTTTCCTGTGATATAGTGTTCACACAGGTCTATCTTAGTAGTGCTATCTCCACAAAGCTAGCCTCGTTTTGACAATTGCAACAACCTTTTATTACTAAGATGTCTTAATCTTTTATGTCATATCAGTGTCATGTTCTCAAACTTCTTTGTTATAGAACCTACACTTGAGCAACCTTTCAGGATGTACAAGCCAAACTTCTTTACAGCTTTTAGGATTACAAGTGACCCTTTTGTTATTTTCATCTTGTTGGAATCAACTTTAATTGTATAACCTCCATCATCTAGCATTCCTACAGAGATTAAGTTCTTCTTTATCTCAAGGACATACCTCACATCTGACAACAACTTTACAGATCCATCATGCAATATAAGTTTCACTTTTTCAATGTCTTTCACTCTACATTTTGAGTTATCTCCTAAGAGCACACGACCACAGTCCTCCTCTTTCAGATCAACAAACCAGTCTTTCTTTGGACAAATGTGAAATGAACATCCTGAGTCCATTATCCATTCATCATCATTCATGCAAGTAGCAACAGTAAGGACACCTACATTATCATCAGATACTATGTCACGATCACCATCACTAGCATTTTTAAGGCCTTTCTTGAGAATTGGACAATCTGTTCTAAAATGACCTTCTCTTTGGCATGCCCAACACTTTGTACTTCTTGGTCTAGATTTTGATCTGCTTCTAGACTGAAATCTATTCTTTTTCTTGAACCCACCTTCTTTCTTGCTAGATCTTCCCCTAGTAAAAAGTGAATCCCCATAAGAGCTATCTTTCTTGTTACTCTTTCCCAATTCTTTCCTTTCTAATTTCAATTTTGCATCTCTGGTTCTAAGAGCTGATACGACAGTATCAAACTTAAGCCCATCTCTACCATATTGTAGGGCATTCTTCACTTCCTTATACAGTTCTGGTACTGAATTGAGTAGAATAATGACCTGATTTTCATTTGAAAGTTCTTCACCAGAATCAGCAAGTTCAATTGTCATTCTTTTTAATTCATCAAGGTTACCTTTTAGGTTCTTTGAAACATCCATCTTGAATCCAAAAAGTTGCACTTTCAAGCTAATTCGACTGGACAAGGATTTAACAAGATACAGTTCATCTAGCTTCTTCCAAACTTTTAGAGCAGTCCTTTCTTTGTTAATTTGTCTGATCACATTATATGCCAAGTTCAAGATTATACTTGCATATGCTTTCTCAAGAAGTTTCTTCTTGCTTAACTCTGGGTAGTTTTCAGGGTATTCAGGTGAATCTGCAATGCCTTCTGCTACATCTTGTTGCACCAGTAATGAGTACATCTTTTGCTTACATAATCCATAATCATCGGAGCCATCAAACTTATCTATCTCATACTTCGTGAAACCCATGGTTCTTGCTTTCGTTTGTGTCACTACTACAAATTTGGCTTTATAGGACGGTCACTGGCCGTCCTATAAGTCTTATAGGACTGCCAGTGGCCGTCCTATAAAGCCCCATCCTAAAAGAATCGAAAAAATAGGACGTTCACAGAACGTCTTATAAAAAAATTTTATAGGCCGTCCTATAAAATTCTTTTAAGACGGCCACTGACCGTTTTAAAAAATTCTTTTAAGACAGCCATAAAAAAAATAAAAAAATAAAAAAAAATTCTTTTAGGACGGCTACTATAAAATTCTTTTAGGACGGTCAGTGGCCGTCCTAAAAGAATTTTATAGGACGGCTAATGGCCGTCCTAAAAGAATTTTTTTTTTTGTGTTCGTCAAGTACTGAAATTTATATGTACAAATTTATTTTATTCTAAAAACACTATTATATAATATATATAATTAAATACACAAATACAATTTTTGAATAATATTTTTAATTAAAAATATAACCAATTAAAAAGAAAAAAAATTGGCGCGACTTTCAATTTTTCTTTTCCCGCTTTAGTTTTTCAATTCCCTCTTTCTTTTAGGACTCAACCTGACAATCAAAATTCAACCCATAGATTCACAATAAGAAACTAACAAACCAAATATCATTTATACTCAACATTAAGATTGATACTCATAACAGAAATGCAAAGAAAATGGCCAAAAATGGGCGAAAAAATGGCAAAGGAAAATCAAGAAAGGAGAATAATCAGAGTGAGCGAAAGGAAACAAAGAAATCAAATGTCTAACTATTTAAAGAAAAAAATAATTATTAAAGTCAAACAAAATACAAATATCAACCCAAAGTGGAGAAATATATATATTTAAAAAAATTACCAAAGATTAGCGTAATAATAAAACAAATAATAAGTGTAGAATAAATAGTCAAAGCCTTCACATGCTACCAGTTCTGCTAGCAAAAATCAATTATTGTTGGTGGTGATATTGAAGGGGATGAGAATAAGGATAAGTGTCTTGGTGAGAAAGAGGAGGAGAGGAAAGAGGATGAGGGATTGAATTTTTTTAACTTAAAATGAGTTAGGTTCACTTGCGAGAGAAAGATATATAAGTAAAAAAAGTTACACTCGTTCTTTTAGGATGAACAAATTTTTTTTTTTTTTTAGTACTGAAACTATATAGGACAGCTATTAGCCGTCCTAAAAGAATTTTTTTTAAGACGGCTATTAAAGTTTCGCCTAATTTTTTCCGTAATAGCCGTCTTATATTTCTTATAGGACGACCATATACTTGAGACCGTCCTATTTATTTTTCACTCTAAATTATAAGCCGTCCTATATTGCCCAAATTGTAATAGTGTGTGCTTGTCACTGCTTCAATTTCACAATTGCAAATCGATGGTTTGAGTTGATCAAGCTCGAAACTTCAATTGGCGATAGTGTGTGATCTTCCACACCAACAACTCTGATACCACAATTGTTAGAAACCAACCCAATGAAACAGTACGCAACGCAAAGCAATACAATCAAGAAGCATAAGACACAATCAATTTTTACGTGGTTCAATTCACAGTATGTGAACCTAATCCACAAGAGGGGCCAATCCCTACCAATTCACTATGTTCTTGAAGCAATGTGACACCCTCTCATAGTTCTTGATCAACTGCTGATCAAAACCACACAAAATACAAGCAACAAAATGAATACCCACAATAACTGCTTAATAACCGAATGATAACAATCATACAAAATAGTTATTTCTCTACCCCTGCTATTAGTAGTCAATACTATATTTATACATGATAGTATTACTACGTTACATACATAAAAGCCTCTCTGTGTAAGCCTTACAACAGTGCATGCAGTTACACTTATACACAACAGTTGCTTCCTCCACGCATGCAGCCACATGTATAACTGCTATAAGGACAGGTGTATTGGTCTCTTTCTGAGTCAATCTTCACAGTTATACCTAAACAAGGAGACTCTCTAGTACTGAAATGTATATGCAGTACTAGATTCTTGTTAAAAAGAGGCACGTGTTTTCAAATTGGAAATGGTGAGAACATAAATATTTGGAAAGATCTTTGATAAATGTGGATTATGTAAAGAGATCAGGAATTTATCACATCCACAAGGAGGTTGGGATTGGAATATAATTCAACAATTCTTTGACTCAAACACAGTAATGGCTATTTGTCGGTCATAATCAGAATATTAGCTATTTTGGACTTTGTAGTTAGTCGGGTTGTTATTCAGTCAAGTCAGCATATAAGCTTGCTTTAATAGAGAGTCAAGATATAGTTGAGGGTCCAATTTGGAAATGGTTGTGGAAGACAGAAGTGCATGAGAGGTACAAAGTTTTCTTATGGAGAATCATGACACTCTTTGGCTGTTGGTAATAAAATCTAAAGGTTTTTGCCTAATATTTTTGTGGTATGCCTTTATGTAAACAGGAAGAGGAATCAATTTCTCATATGATATGATGTATAGATGTACGTTTTTCCATGCTTTATGGAATCAGTGGCGTGGAGGTATTTATTTATATACTCAAGTTGTTAAAGTATGTTATGTTTAACGAAAGTGTACTTTAAATCTATATTTATTAATTAGGTCAGTATAAGTTGCTACTTTTACGTAAATATGACAGAATTTTATTTTGTAAAAATAATAAACCTTTTTTGTCTCATATTTTTTGTAAAAATGAATTTTTGTGATTTCTTTTTTTTAAAGCAACAGACTTGTAATACCATACTTAATAAATACGGTTTAAAATACTATTTCGTTAAAGGTAATGATTTTTTGTTGGTTGTTTTCCTTTACGAAACTTATATTATAACGGAAAACTCAAGCATGAGTTTACTTTGGATGTTATGTTAAGTGACGCCGGTGTTTGGAAAATGAGGGATAATATGTTTTTTAAGATCTTAAATCCAAATTTTAATATGATTTTAAACTGGTTGCATAAATTTCATAATGAATTGGAGTCAGAATTGGATCATATAGAGACAAATATAATTATACAACCAGTAAACTTTGTAACCTACAACATTGATGCGAGATTTGATAATAATTTGGCTTCATTGGGACTGTTGGTAAGAGATCATAAAGGTAATGTGCTGAATTGTTGGGGTAAGCTGGTACAAGCTTTTCACCTGAAGAAGCAGAAGCTCGTGCTTTCTCTTTAGCGGTGGGTTCAGCTGAATCCATCTAATTTTTTTTTTTTTTAAATAACTACACAAAATAATAAAACTTAAATTCTAAACTTAAATTTAAGTATCGTTGAACCACAAATTTATTAACGAGCCATAAATTTTAAAAATGTTATATTTGAGTGTGAATACAACGGTATTATTAACTGCATACCGTTGAGCTACAAGTTCATTAACAAGCCATAAATTTTGAAAATGTTATATTTGAGTGTGATTGCATAGATATTATTGATTATATAATTACATTGTTTGATAAAGTGCTTAGATAGTCACTTTAGATAGTCACTTTAATTATGTAAAATATACTACTTAATTGCTAGTTTTGAAAAAAAAAAAAAGTTTTTTGTTTTTTGTTTGTGAAAACGGTGCCAACAAAGGACCAAATTAACTAAATAAGATATGTATTTACATGTATGTTTATATTTTTTGATAGATATAAATATAAAAAAATTAATATTAAATTAAAAAAATTACTCAAATTTTTTAAGAAAATTTTTCTTTCAAACTTAAATAAAATTTAATCAAAATTTTCATTGTTTAATATCCCAAGTCATACCTTAGATAATTTTTTTTTTTTTTTTTTAAGTTTGAAAGAAAACAATATCTTAAAAAGTATGAGTAAATTTTTAATTAAATATTAATTTTTTAAGAATATATTTATTGAAAAAATATAAATATGCATTGATACATATCATATTTTATTAAATTTAACAAAAAATTAAATGAAAAATTAATTTTGTCTTTTCTTGATACTTTTTTCATAAATAAAAAAATGTAAAAATATATTTTATAAATTAAATGATTAAATAATACATTAAATTTAAACAATTAGTTATCAATAACACTTTTCTACATTCTAATGCCAATCTTCGTCGGCAAGCTAAGTAGTATTTGGAGAAAATTAATCTAATAATTATAAATTTAGATATATCTTTAGAAAATGTATTCGTGTAGCAGATGCTATAGCAAAAATTATCAAGCTTGATTGGAAAGGAGGAGCATTTAAACTGACAGATCTCCCTTTTAATGTTTGCCAATTGATCAAGTAAGACTATAAGCATATGTAATAGTATATTATTAATGGGATAAATTATATCATTAATTTAAAATTTTAATTAAATTTATACTTAAATTCATAAACATTTAAGTTCTATAATTTAGTCCTAAGTTTTTAAATCCTATAATTTAATTTCCAAATTTTTTAAAATTTACACATAGGTCCTAAAATTTTAATTAAAAAATATGTATTTTAGTACCCAAAATAGGACTTGTGTGTCAACTTTTAAAAATTTGGGACAAAATTATAAAATTTAAAAATTTAGGAACATATATGTGAAATTTTATAAATTTGAGGACTAAATTATAGATTTAAAAATTTAGAATTTTAAGTATAAATTTAGTGAAAGTTTAAAAAACACTAAAAATAATATTCTTGTTTAGCATAAATAAAACATTGCATACAAAATTTGATCACTAATGACCATATAATTTTTTTAAATAACTATAAATAAGATCAAACACGTTACAGATTAAAAAAATATTTTAATAAATTATTAAACTATAAAATAGGATAAATGTTAATGCCAATAAAATAATTTGATTTAAATGTAATTCAAAGATGTAAATTAAAACTAGAAAAATGAATCTTATTATCATCAATAAACAAAAAAATAAAATTGTTCAACTTTATATAAATTATACATTTAATATATTTTTTTCAATTGAAATCAATTATCTTGTTACTTTTATATAAATTATACATTTACTTTGTTAAATGAGTGAGTCAACTGCTTAAAATTTGATAATCTAAAAAAGTTATAATTTATCTTAATTTTATGTTAGTTGAGTTAAATTCGGATTAAATTAATTGTATTGAATAACTGAACAGTTAGTTCATTTACATTTTTAAAAAATAAAAATGTAGTAAAAATATTATATTTTAATTATTTATTTGTAAAACAAGAAAAAAAAAAACTCTATATTTTACATGTTTTTTATAGTTATATCTTGGTTATTATTTTTTGACAAAAATATTTTATTAAATTAGCTCGCAAGCTGCTTTTAAGCTTGCTCATTTGAGCACGTAAGTTAAGGGCTTGTTTAATAATTATTCCAATTTTTTGATTTTTTTTTAAGTGATTTTTTGGTAACGATTTTTTATTTTAATTTTTACATTTTTAAGGAATTACTATCAAAATAAGGAGTGATTCGTAAACCTTTAAAAAAAAAGATTTTTTAATCTGATTTATGATTTTTTTCATTTTGATTAAATATTTTTTCTAGAGAGTAAATCAAGTCTTCTAATTTTTGTATGATTAAATATTAGAAGAAAATGATTAAAAACTTAAAATTTATAAAAAATAATCAAAAATTTTCTTTAATTTTAAAGTTTTTTGAAAAAAATCAAAAAATAAAAATATTACCAAATAGCTTTAAGGTAATTTTTGATTTTTTTTCTTGAAAATCACTAAATAGAAATTGTTATCAAACACATTTGTGATTATTTTTATAAAAAAATCAAAAATCATAAAATTAATTATTTAATCATAAATTATAAATTTAAATCGTTATCAAACATATTTTAAATAAGCAGAATATTTAACTGCAATTTGATAAACTTTAAATGAATTGAGATAATCTGAATTATTTATTTATTATTATTAATGTCCTTGTCATCAATATGGAACAAGAAAAATGATAATATGTAAGAATTGTTTTAAAATTTTAAAAAATTATTCAATTTGATACTTATTTACTACTTATAGATAATACTTGATACCGGATGGAAAATTGATTATAAATTTGTATATACTTATTGATTTGTTTTATGAAACAAATCCATTAATATGCATAAGTAAACGTTACAATTTATTTTTGTAGGAGAAAAAAAAAAATCTATACAATAATGAACTTCAACGTAAGAAATATGTTGGGTTTTTGTCTAAAATAGGCAAAATTCTTAAGATAGTTTAAAAAAGAGCAGAATTGTGTTATTTTTTAAAAATGAGTTTTTTTTAACCGCCCACCTAATACCCCACTTACTAGCCGGTAATTCATTTGTAAATCGTTTGGAAGAATTCGAACAGTTCTAAACGTTTGCACGACTCTCTCTCTCCCTCTCCACTCTCTATTATCGAATTTCCCACAAATTTTGTTGAGGAATAAGACGAACAGTGAGGACGCACAAAACACTCGACCATTACTATCTCATTGTGAAGCTCTTCATTATCTCATTGTTGAGGAAGAAGATGAACAGTGTAGTATATCTGGTATATCTCAAGGTATATCTGGTATATCTCAGGTATATCTGGTCTAAAGTCTACCTACATTGATAATTCATCTACATCAATTAGAACGATGAGTAGAAGAAAAAAAAAATGTACTGGTATGTTTATTCAGATAAATGGAGAAGAGGAGGGAAGCTTCTCTCTTCCCTTCTTCTTTTTTATTTTAACTTTTTGCTTAGTTATAAGATTTTGATTTCCTAGAAGAAGAAAAAAGTTTCTGAATAAAAAATTTCATTTTGCTAAGAAAATGAATCAAGTGATTAAAAAAAAGAATGGAAAGGAGACAAGCCCTTGACGTCAAGGGTACGAAAGAAATAGTAATCGTTAAGGTTGAGTTCAGATGAATTCTTCTTCCACGTTCCAACAAACAGAAACGTATATAACTATATTATTACTTCAAAGGGAAGATTAAAGGAAGATAAAGACATAAAAGCAGAACAGTAATAAAAATAGTGAAGCAAAGAACAACAACCCACTTCCGATCCCACAAGGCTCTTGAACCATAAAGCATCCATTAATATCAAAAGGTCTCAGGAGGAGGAGGATTTTAAGTCTTAAATAATCTGGTATATCTCAAGGTATATCTGGTATATCTCAGGATATATCTGGTATATCTCAAGGTATATCTGGTATATCTCAGGGTATATCTGGTATATCTGGTATATCTCAGGGTATATCTGGTATATCTCAGGGTATATCTGGTATATCTGGTATATCTCAGGGTATATCTGGTATATCTCAGGGTATATCTGGTATATCTCATGGTATATCTGGTATATCTGGTATATCTCAGGGTATATCAGGTATATCTGGTATATCTCAGGGTATATCTGGTATATCTCAGGGTATATCTGGTATATCTGATATATCTCATGGTATATCTGGTATATCTGGTATATCTCATGGTATATCTGGTATATCTCAGGGTATATCTGGTATATCTCAGGGTATATCTGGTATATCTGGTATATCTCAGGGTATATCTGGTATATCTCATGGTATATCTCAGAGTATATCTGGTATATCTGGTATATCTCAGGGTATATCTGGTATATCTCATGGTATATCTGGTATATCTCATGGTATATCTGGTATATCTGGTATATCTCAGGGTATATCTGGTATATCTCAGGGTATATCTGGTATATCTGGTATATCTCATGGTATATCTGGTATATCTCAGGGTATATCTGGTATATCTCAGGGTATATCTGGTATATCTGGTATATCTCATGGTATATCTGGTATATCTCATGGTATATCTGGTATATCTCATGGTATATCTGGTATATCTGGTATATCTCAGGGTATATCTGGTATATCTGGTATATCTCAGGGTATATCTGGTATATCTCATGGTATATCTGGTATATCTCAGAGTATATCTGGTATATCTGGTATATCTCAGGGTATATCTGGTATATCTCATGGTATATCTGGTATATCTCATGGTATATCTGGTATATCTGGTATATCTCAGGGTATATCTGGTATATCTGGTATATCTCATGGTATATCTGGTATATCTCAGGGTATATCTGGTATATCTGGTATATCTCAGGGTATATCTGGTATATCTGGTATATCTCAGGGTATATCTGGTATATCTGGTATATCTCAGGGTATATCTGGTATATCTCATGGTATATCTGGTATATCTCATGGTATATCTGGTATATCTCAGGGTATATCTGGTATATCTCAGGGTATATCTGATATATCTCATAGTATATCTGATATATCTCAGCATTTTAATGTGAAATTATATATTTGATCGTTTTTGTTGAATAATAATCTATCTAAATTATTTTGTCCCACAACATATTCTTAATATGGTGTTATATATATATATATATATAAAGTATACTAAATAACACTTAAATTTATGATACCAAAAATAATATACGCATACCAACTATAAGATGACTTATTTTGCTACAAAAATATTTAATAATGCGTTGAAGTCTACCAAAAGTATTCAATTATATCTATCTCTGTATTCTCTCTATGATTCCATAAATCTATCTATGGGCGCACTTTGTTTAATTATTTATCTCTTATTTTTCTTTCTATCTATTCTACTCTAGTCTCGAAACCAATCAATTAATAATTAAACTGAAGTCGGCACTTTCTATCTATTCCATAAAGTATTCACGGAATGAAACTTAGAGAGGTTTTGTTGATTTGCGAGAATGATAAAAGCTAACAAAGAAGAAAATCAGTGAAGAGAAAAAGAGAGAGTGCGTAGAGAAGGAGGGAGAAGAAGAAAGAAATTGGTGGGAAACTAATGCTCTTTTTCTAACCAAACCGGCTACTGGGAGAGTAAATAGAATTTTGCCCATTTTTAAACTTTAACACAATTTTGCCCTTTTTTAAACTATCTTAACGAAAATGCCTATTTTAGACAAAAACCCAAATATGTTTGGCTGTTTGCAAAAATGCCCACAACGCATTTTGGCATTTAGAAAACTAAAGGCTAAACGGGAGTCGTCGGTGTTGGTGAGACGCTCTTCAATTATGTAATATATGTTTATCCGCGTATATGAAAGATCATAAACATAGAGGAACCTGAGGAGAACAATTAAGATCAAATATTTGCTCTTTTACTTTCTCGTTTCGATTTCCTGATTTGTCGTTGAGTTTTTGCTCTTCAAGGTAAATTCGTGCTCGATATCTCTCTTTTTCAGTTTCCCGTCTTCGATGAAATTT
Source organism: Elaeagnus macrophylla (assembly GCA_029378325.1). Lineage (NCBI taxonomy): Eukaryota > Viridiplantae > Streptophyta > Magnoliopsida > Rosales > Elaeagnaceae > Elaeagnus > Elaeagnus macrophylla. Next base: position 9,145,253 of record CM055649.1, on the reverse strand, counting down.
AGTGATCACGTACTAGAATACGTAAGAATTAGGGTTTGTAGATTGGGAAATGTAATTCTATTATAATTTATAGTTTAGAAAACCTAATTCTTATCTTTATTCATTGACCTCATTGTTTCAATGGATGTATTGTTTCTTGAGGTAAATAGATCGTTATTTTATGTCTTTGGATTTCTTTTGCCCTATTAGAAACTTTAAGATGAATTTTGAGTTTCTGAATGCTAGATTGCTGTTAACCGTAAAAGAATTTGTTGATTTTTGTCATGTATGGTGTGCATTCTCGTTTAGGGTAAGTGTATTTTACAGTAGATGATGGGGCCGTTTGAATATGCTTCTTTCATTACTGATTTTAAGTGGAGTGGTTTGAAATGAAATGATAAGTGGCTTAAAGAACATAAAAAGTATTTGGCATAAAATTGTAGAAGTAACTGGAGTGGCATCTTACTAATTAATTTAGAATAGTATGCATCCTAAATTATTTTTCTAAAATATAAGGCCTACTTATTTTTTATAAAAGCACAAATAATGTTTCTTAAAATTTGAAATCACTTTTAATGAAGATTGCTAAACACCCATGAAAGTACTTTAAGCCATTTAAAATCACTTTCAAGTAAAAAGAAAAGCAGTTGCAAGCAGGCCCAATAACTGGTTATATAGTATGCAGTTTAGTTTCTATTTAGTTTAACTCTATTGGATCTTTCTGGTGCTTGGTATAGGTGGTTTCTGTTCCTTTTTGATCTTCTAGTTGATTAGAAGTTAACATTATCATGGAAGGAGCTGGAGGCAATGGTGCCTCTGCTGTGGCGCCTCTGGCTAAGTGGAGAGATGAGTTTGCGAGGGCATTTCAGTACTATTTGGACCGATCCACTCCTCATCCTGTTGAGAGGTGGCTGGGAACTCTACTTTTTCTAGCAGTTTATGTGTTGCGAGTTTACTATGTTCAGGGGTTTTACATAGTAACCTATGGCCTAGGAATCTATATCTTGAATCTGTTGATTGGATTTTTATCACCAAAGGTTGATCCAGAGCTTGAAGCATTGGACGGGGCTGAATTGCCAACTAAAGACTCTGATGAATTTAGACCATTCATTCGCCGCCTTCCTGAGTTCAAGTTTTGGTAACTTAAGAATTCCTCTTGATGATGTGTTTTCTATGGTTTGTTCAATTAGTTATGCTGGCATGATATCAAAGTGGTTTAACTTTTATCGTTAGGATCCAGTATAGTCTGTTACCAAGTGAAATTTAAGTATCATCAGAACTTGAAGTTTGACATTCTCTTGCGTCCTTATTCCTGCTCTAGTCAACATGTTTAAGTGGAAGTCAACTAGTTTGGAGTTTTATTCAACTTTTTTTTTTTTTTTCCTTTTGATTTTAGACCAGAAATTTCTGTTGCTGTGTAGGGCAGCTTTTTATTCGGTAGCTGGAATGGGACTCACATTTTAATCATGGAAGCTCAAAAGTCTGAAATTAACTGCCCTCTGAGCTTCAAGAAGCCTAAAAATATTACAAGTGGTTGTTATTATTATTTTTTTTTGCTAAAAGTGGGGGTTATTATTATTTTTTTTAGTTGTAAATGGTTCATATTTTTGTCAATCAACCATAGCAATTTTGTTAGGGAACTGGATGTCCAATTTCCTATAACATTGCTTTTTTTCTTTATGTTCTTTTGATAAAAATAATCTTCGTTTTTGCAAAATTAGAATATACTCCGACTTGGTGCAAAAGTTCGTCATAACTCTTCTATAATCCCATCTTAAGTAAAACCTCAGAGCTTAATGTGGCTTAAAAGTAATCCTTTTCTATGTCCATATATCTACTTGTTTTCATAGTTTCTTGCCTTTACTATTTATGTTAAATCAGTTTAATGGCTATTTGTTCTAACATGTGCGTGCTTATATAAAGTACAACATATATGCATTTTTGTGTGTGCTCATAGCTACTGATTAAGAGTCCAATTTATTTTGTAACTTTGTTTATGGCTTCAGGTATTCCATTACAAAGGCTTTGATTGTGGCCTTCTTAATGACTTTCTTTTCTGTCTTTGATGTTCCTGTTTTCTGGCCCATACTGCTTTGCTATTGGATTGTGCTCTTTTTCCTCACAATGAAGCGGCAAATCATGCACATGATGAAGTACGGATATATTCCATTCAGCTTTGGAAAACAGGTTAGTTAACCGAACATGCTTAATTTTTATCCAACTTATCTCCTTGCAGCAGAGTTTAATTTTTATTCACGTTTTATCTTCTTGGCATTTAAGCAAAACATAATTTCCACCACCTTTCTTTTTGACAGAAGTACACTGGGAAGAAGTCTGCCACAAGTAGCAGTGGCATAAGAAATGACTGAAGTTCTTTTTGGAAACATTTAAGTAGAAAACCAAAGGAGAGTGCAGGTTCTATATCTCATTCCTTTGGTTTCTATTATTAACAAGTTTCAAGTTCACTACATACAAGATTTACATATATGTTAAACATGACATTCGACTTTTCTTTTAGGAGTAATTCTAACTTGCTTAAGTGGAGAAACTTTTTATGTTATATTGTAAGCATAATCTGGCATTAATGTTGTAATTCCTCAAGATGACTTGTGATACGATACACATACCTAGGTGGTAGTTTTATTACCTTTTCCTCTTAATGTTTTTCAGCTCATAATAGTTTTTATTCGTCTTGGCCACGCTTACAACTGTTACACTATTCTACAGCCTTTCCCTCGGGTTTTTCACTTCTTCCCTAGATGTTATTTTCCTTTCCTTCCTCGTATATATTATGTTTAAGTGCAACACTCGTTTAGCCAAGTGAGCCAAAAGATAAAAGCAAATTATGGTTTGTAGTCCAGTAGTTGCAGGCTAGGCCTTAAAATTGGAAAGTTTGAACAATTTGTGAGAAGGGATTTTAATTGGTATCTTTGTTCCAAGTCCAACTACTGAACGACGAAAATCAAGTGGTTAGTTATTAAAATAAATAGACTTTGCTGTATATAATTGTGAAGCAAATGAGTAATTGAGTCATGGGATCTGGTGCCTTCTTTGTATCTATATTAGTATATTACCTTAAAAATACCTAAATTCTTAAAAAGTACCCATTTTATAAATGTTCTTTTTCGAAAAAAGAAAAAGACTCTAGATAGAAATGTTCTGGAAAGGATTTTTTTTTTTCGAACTACTGGCTTGAGCGCAGTCCAGATAGAAACAACTAGGTTGTACATTGTTGGTAACTGTAGCTTTCCAGACGGGAGGTTGAAGGTTCAAATGTTGGACCCTCTCCCGTTTAGATTGGATAGTAGGCTATCAGTTAGCGCTCACCTATACTAAAGAAAAATTGGGTAGATTCCTTTCTAGAAAAAAAAAAAAAGAAGGAATAGAAGAAGCTTGTTCTTGCTAATATAGAATTGACGACGCTCTTGGGAGCTGATATGATGACATTTCCAAACTCTTTTCTTAAAAAGTAATATCGCTTGAAATACATGTTGAACTCTTACAACTTGTCATCGGTGAAAGGGCCGACACAGCACGGTAGATTCTCATGCTTGAGAAATTATTCACTTGAAGTAAGTGATGATATAGTATATTAAATTAATAAAATTTAAGATTAATGCAAATAATTTTTTAAAAAATATAAATATCCAATAAGTAATAAAAAAAAAGCAATATAATATACTCCAAGAGTTATGGTAGTAAAGTAGAAAGAAAAGGCTTTTATTACAAGTCACGGACTTGATAATGTTTAAATGAATACATTACTGTCTTATAACGGGCATTCAAAGAAAATTATTTTGATGTTCCCACACTAGTGGTTGTCTGGTTGAGCATCTAATTCATTACAGCGAGCATAAAAGGCACTCGATAACTTTTATTGATAATTTTGGTGAGAAATGCGCGCGCACATTTGCGTAAATTTTTTTATTTAAAAAAAAATGAATAAATTTTTTTATTTTTAAAGTTATTTTGGAACGTGGCATCAAATTGATATAAGTATAAATTTGTGTACTAGTATTCCTCTTTTGAATAATATTGGTTTCGCAAAAGAGGGTTACAAATACAGTGGGACCATTTTGTGCACTTAATTATAAGCCCTGAAATCATCAATCTTCGGAGGTTGTTGAAGGATGATTTTTTTTTTCTTTTTCTTTTTTCAGTCAGGTCATGTTTGCTTCTTTTGCAATTAAAGTTTATTCATGAATACATATCTGATATGAAATACTAACAATGGAATCTCATTATAACAATATGAGATGTCTTGATATTTAAAGAGCCAAATTAAATGTGTGAACAAATAGATTCCCATTACATTGCCATCTTTTTCTTTATTTTGTTTATGAGCATTTGTATGATCTCAGGTGACAACAATTTAAGATATTTTAGTTTTTAAATTTAAAAATAGTATATTTTAATTCATAAATTTTATTAATATGAGATATTTTAATCTCTAAATTTTAAAATTTTGGGACTAAATTATCACATATTAGTATAAATTTAGGGACTAAAGTGTTAGTTTTTTTGTATATAAGGTCTTAAATTGTTAAAAAATGAAAACTAAAGTATACTAGTTGAATTTTACTATAGTGTTCCAAAGTCATAAATTTAGAGAGTATTTTTTCCAATCTCTTATTATTATCTTCATCTGAATTTTGCAGGACCTATGATCGGTAAGCCACAATCGGTCACTTAAAGCTTAAAAGATAAATAAAAACATATAAATTTATATTTATAGAAGAATAAGTATATAGATTTAAGGTAAATTGGAATATCGCAACATTAAGAAAACAATAAATTGCTTAGCAAACACACGCCAACAATAATAGATTATTTATTTTGATGATCTCACAAGACTGTCTGATAAAATTTAATTGTTTAGACAAATTGGTCAAGGTATTGATCCACAGTGGTGTATTTGACATCAGGGTACAACTCAGAAGCCTCCACACCAAACGATGGCTCAATCTCGAAGTTGGTATGATCTCCCTTTACAAAGATTGAGTGGTTAATAGCTAATATCACATTAATTGGAAATGGAGACTCTGCAATAACAAAGTGTAAAAACCACTCTCAAAGTTATCACCTTAATTATTAACTTTTAGTACAATATGCTAATTACTTATATAGATAAAGGAAAGTAAAGGGTCTGTCAGTCACCTTGAATGTCTTTGAGAAGTTGTTCTTCTGGGACATATGTCTTCTCGAGGGTTTTGCCAATCTTCTTCTCCCAAAGAGCAACAAGCTCATTGAATGAGTAGATGTTCTTGGGAGGTTTGATGTAGAGAACCTTATTCAATGTTCTTGGATCATCTACAGCTTTAATAGTGTAGGTACCAATGTCCTCTTCCTTGTTAAAAACAGCTTTAACATAAAGAATAAGAGAAAACATGTATTAGAACTTATAAATCATGGGAGTTTGACTTATGGTATACTTGCTTGGGCTTTTATTAATAGCGACTTCTGCAAGTATTCTAAGAAGAACGTGTTTTTGGGACCTTATGAAATTTAGGGTCCGTTAGCTTGTGTTCATGTTAAAAGTGGTTCAAAACATAAAGCAGTTTCGGTTCTTTTAATAAGAACAAAATGTGCTTTATGAGAGTCTGGAAAGTGCTTCTGACAATTTATTTCAGTTTAATCCTGAAGCACTTTCTTATTATCAAAAGCGCTTTTATAAGATCTCATAAGCAGAAACAAATAGACCCTTATTTTTTTCTTTTGAATTAGAAACGCTTTTACAAGATCTCAAAAGCTTAAACATATAAACCCTTTGAAGAATTTCTCTCTCACACATAGGGAAATTGGTAGTTACCCTTTGGATTTCCATCTCCTAAGATAGTGACTTTGTCTCTAGGAGGAGCAGAGACACCTGGTTGTACCAAAGTGGGAAGAAAGTAGCCAGCAAAACAATTGGAAGAAACATAGGTGTGAGGAATTTCTTGAGCCTCCAAGGTACGGCGGATTTGAGCCTTTATGGCAAATGCTGATTTTGCTGGCTCTACAGCATGTACTCTATCCACATCATTTCCAAACTCAGAGGGGAAGAATCTCTGTTTAATTATGTACATTCAAACCCTTTTTAGAAAAAATAAATAAATACAAACACTTCAATTTTATGTACAATTTGTCTATTGATCAAGCTCAAAACAAAAGCAAACTTTTGATAAGTACCCAAAAGAACAATCTCTTGTCTACCCCAAATATCAAACATTTTGCCCAAATTTCCTCTCATTCTATTTCTTATAGTCCACAAATTCATTCTCTAGTAACAGTCTGTAATACACTTTTATGTTAACAAGTCAATGAATAGAAACAAATGAAAGCCAGTGAATTCATTGAGGCAAAGGGTTCAGATTGTTCATAAAATAAAACTATATAGAAACAAGAAAAACAGTGTAAGATTGATACAAGAGCAAGGTCTAGTTTTAGGTATTTTGAGAAAGAGAGAGACCAACCTTGACATTACCAGCTTCTTTAATGGCTGCAATAATCTTGTCCTGATCTGCTAATTGCATAGTACCAACAGCTGATATCACCACGTCCACTTGCTTAATCGCCTTCACCAAACTCTCATGGTCATTGATATCACCCTACAATAACATTTAGCACAATTTTAATTTTAAAAAATATATATGTTTCTAGAACCATAAATTGAAACTCAATTCATGTTGTGTTAGAAACCATTTTTTTTTTCATTCCGAAAGGTTAAACTAATTAGAGATGTGGCAACATTCATTTTATATTATTTATCAGTTTCAAGTTTCAACTATGAAAATATGCACCCATTGTTTACACTGGTGGATCTAAAAAAATTAACCCGTCACTTGCTTTGAATATGCACAAAATTTTATTTGAAAAAAAAAAAAAGAAAAATATAAAAAACATGCGTACAGCGATAAAAGGATTTAAACTTAAATAAGAAAGAGAAATCAATTTCAATACGTACATGGAGTAAATTGACACCCAAGTTGTTGAAGTTGTCAATGAGCTTTCCTTTAACAGGGTCATTCACTGCGATCTGTCTAACAAGAGCAAAAGTTGGATGACCAGCCTTTGCGCTTGCTTCAACTATGAATTTTCCAATGTACCCAGTTCCTCCAATTATCAAAATCTTGCTTTTCTCTGCCATTTTTGCCTTTTGTTTTTTCCAAAAGTGTTTCGAGGTTTAGAGAATGCAGTGATGTGTGTGGTACTCAAGATTTCGCACTTCATTTTATGGGCGTGAGAAAATCAGAATTACTAACATAGCCTTCTTGTTGGGCCTAACTCATGGATTGTTAGTTACGAATTTTGGGGTCCATGTAGAGTTGATTGCATAGCTTTTGGTGCGTGTTGTTGCTGTATTTATGAGATGTTTGCTCCTAATTGTACGTCCCACCAGAGAGACTTCTTGATAGACGAGATTGCACTTTTTGAAAATTCTGATCGTCGATATTCTTTAAATTATATCGTTCATATTATTTGATTTTTAAATAAAATTATTTAATCTATTAATTGAAAAAAATCAATTAAAAATAAAATATACAATTTTAATAATTTTTTAATTAAAATATTATTTTTTAAATATTATTTTAATATCAACAACATTTAAATAATATAATTTATTCTTAATTAGCTTCTTAAAAAATAATATTTTAATTAAAAAATAATTAAAATAATATATTTTGTTTTTAATTGATCATTTTTTTTAAATTAAAATATTAAATAATATTATTTATATTTTAAAAGATTAAATAATATACTAATTTAATTTAATGTATCGACGTTTTTCCTCTGGTTCAAATATTTTTTATGAAATGATGATTACATGGAATGCTTCCGCTTGCAGCAAAGTGTTGGCTGGTTCATAATGCTATAATTAATGCCATATGTTATAATTAATGCATAGAATCGACTCATTCAAAAATAATATTTTAGAAGTACTTTAATTTTAAAAAAAAAATTAATCATTCACTTATTTTTAACAACATTTTAATCTTTCTTTTTTTATAAAAAAATAATAGTATAAATCTTTCTCTTATAAAAAATGATAACATAAGTCTTTTTTTTTTTTTTTTTTTAAATATAAAAAATATTTATGATTAAAAATATATATAAATTTTATCTATTAATTATAAAAATTTATTTGAACATATTAGAAATTTTATGTAAATATAAGTTTAAAAATGAAAAAAATTTCTGAAAAATTTATCTGCTTAAATATTGTAAATTATTAAAATCAAAATATTGCATGAAATTTTGATATCAGAGTCAGTAAATAAATTAAATAAATTTTAAAATTAAATTTATCTTAACCTAATACAACAAGAGAAGTAAATTATCTAAAATATTATAACGAAGAATTAATAAAATTAACACTCTAATAAGAAAAAAATTAATATGAAACAAATAAAATGAATCTAACAATTAAAAGAAATTATAATTAAACTAATAAAATGTTATAAATAATAAACTATTTTTGTAAAATATTACAAATACCTAACAAATATTTGTAAAGTTTTATATAGTGAGAAAAAGACTAATATTGTCACTTTTACAAAAAAAAATGACTAAAGTGATCAAAATATAAGTAAGGGAATAAAGTATCTCTTAAAAAAAAAAAAAAAAACCATTAGAGTCTCATGCCCTTAATGTTATTTAGATGTAGTTTGGTGAAGGGTAAATCGGGCTCTTTCTTATGCTTTCCTTTTGGTACCTAGTTGTTCAGAAAAATAGTAGATGTTTTAGGTTGGTTGTAGTTGTATGCATATTTTTAAGTTGATAATATACAATATATAACTCGTATGTCATCATGTCAAATAGATTGAAAAAAAAAAAAACTAAACTATATTATTAATTCCTATACTTTAAATAATTTTGCATATAAATTTTTAAACTTTTAAAAATACGATTTAATTTACATATATGTTAGGATGTTAAGTTAAAGGGATCCCAATTACAACTAAAATAGAAATTATAAAAATGAGAATTTTATGTAAAAAATTTTCAAATAAAATAGACACAAAATGAAAAGCAAATTGTAGAAGGATTTTATTATAGCAAAAAGATTACAACAACTTTTATCTAAAATAATGAGAGCACAATTTGCAATACTTTATCTCTTACAATAGGAGAAAATACACTCTCTTTAACAAAAGAAAGACACAAGTATTTAGGAGAAACATCTTAAATTTTCTCTCTCTAATACTCACCATATTTCTCTTTTCTTCATACCATCAGAGAATGTTTGTGATGCCTTCTATTTTTAGGCAAATTGGATTGTCAAGAGTCCAAGAAAAATTGCCTAACTACCTAAGAATATAAATTAGAATTTTATGTGAAAAATTTCTAAATAAAATAGACATAAAATGAAAGACAAATTGTAGAAAGATTTTATTATAGCAAAAAGTTACAACAGCTTCTCTCTAAAATAAAGAGAGCACAATTTGCAATATCTTATCTCTTACAATAGGAGAAAACACACTCTCTTTAACAAAAAAAAGAGACAAGTATTTAGGAAAAATCTCTTGAATTTTCTCTCTCTAATACTCACCCTCTTTCTCTTTTCTCCATGCCATAAGACAATTTTTGTGATGCCTTCCATTTTTTGGGAAATTAGGTTGTCAAGAGTCCAAGAAAAATTACCTAACCACCTAAGAATACAAGTTAAAATTTTCTTGGTTGGCAAATGGCAAGTCTTAATTATCTTGGTTAACAACTTATTAAGTCACCATATTTGACTCTTATTATCACCCACTAAAAGAATAAGAATTCAATTTTGTATTTGCTACCAAAGGATAAGTATTCAATTTGATATTTGCTACCAAATTCTTTAGGCCAAATTTGACTCTTAAATGTAGTTTGGTGAAGGGTAAATCGATTTTTTTCTTATGATTTTCTTTTGGTACCTTTTTTTTAGTCCAATTTTTTTTTATTAATAAAGAAAAAATACACTCACACATCCGAGTGTGATTCGAACTTGGATTCTTGGTAGGAAAATTGAGAGTCTTATCACCTAAACCACAAGAGATTTCCAATAAAAAATATTAAATAATTAGTTGAATAATAAAGTAAGAAGATTAAGGCCATAAAATTCAAGAATTTGCAAAGAGAGCTTTTATGCTATACAAACTTAATACGAGAATTTTTCAAGAGGCCACCCATCTTTTTGGTACCTAGTTTTTTAGAAAAATAGTAGACGTTTTAGGTTGGTTGTAGTTGAATGCATATTTTTTATTTGATAATATACAAGATACAACTTGTATGTCATCATGTCAAGTAGATTGAAGAAAAAAAAATATTATTAATTCCTATACTTTAAATAATTTTACACAAAAATTTTCAAACTTTTAAAAATACAATTTAATTCTCCACATTTTAAAATTTCACATATATGTTAGGATGTTGAGGTACTGGGATTTCAATTACAACTAAAGTAAAAATTATAAAAATGAGAATTTTATGTGAAAAAAATGAAAAGCAAATTGTAGAAAAATTTTATTATAGTAAAAGGATTACAACAACTTTTCTCTAAATTAAGGAGAGCACAATTTGCAATACTTCTCTTGTTACAATAGGAGAAAACACACTCTCTTTAACAAAGGAAAGACATAAGTATTAAACTTTTTGAATTTTCTCTCTCTAATACTCACCATCTTTCTCTTTTCTCCATGCCATAAGAGAATGTTTGTGAGGCTTTCTATTTTTAGGCAAATTAGGTTGTCAATAGTCCAAGAAAAATTGCCTAACTACCTAAGAATACAAGTTAAAATTCTCTTGGTTGGCAAATGACAAGTCCTAATTGTCTTGGTTAACAACTCATTAAGTCACCATATTTAACTCTTATTATCATCCACTAAAAGAATAAGAATTAAATTTTGTATTTGTTACCAAGGGATAATAATTCAAATTGGTATTTGCTACCAAAGGATAGAAATCAATTTGGTATTTGCTACCAAATTCTTTAGGCCAAATTTGACAAGTAATTGTGAAAGTAATTTCACATTTACTTTCAATATATGCTTCTATACTTTTAAATTATATGATTTAATCTCTAAACTTTTAAAATTTCACACATAGATCCTAAAATTTTGTCACAAATATGTATTTAGTAATCAAGCTAGGATTTGTAAATTTTTAAAAATTTGGAACTAAATTTAAGAATTTCAAAACATACGTGTGAAATTTTAGAAATTTAGGGACTAAATTATATGATTTAAAAATATAAAAGTCAATATATAAATTTGATTAAAATTTGGAGATTAACAGAATAATTAAGCCTTAAAAAAATCTAACAAAGGAGAAGTGTTCAGTTTTTTATGCAATTAAATGTAATTTTTACATGCATATATCACTTCTTCCAAACTACTTCATTTTTTATATGCATAGAATCAAACAATGTTTGGCACAGAGAAACTTTCCGATATTTATTGTCAAAATCTAATGAAATTTTTGATGAGCTTGCCAGATTTTGTCAAACTTTCTAACTAACTTTGTTGGTTTTCAGCAAAAAGAAAAGAAAAGAAAAGAAAAGATGGCAATATTTCCGGATCCGAGGACCTCAATAAGATATTGATACAACATGGAAAGACATTAACATAATATTGAAAGACATTGGCATAACATGATAAGACAGTGTCATTATATGTTATAACACATTGATCATTATGTGGTAAAACTTCTCACAACGAATAAGGCATTGACATAACTTATAATGCATTGACATATCATGATAACTTGATAAGGGCATTGATATAATATTGTAAGACATTCATATGTTGTGGTAAGATTTTGACATAACGTGTAAGGCATTAATATAATATGGTAATGCTTTTGCGGTGGTAAAACATTGGCAATCTTTATTATTAACTTATATATATATATATATTGTTTAAGTGAGAATGAAAGAGATATTTTTATTTAAAAGAGGATAGGAGGTTTGACAACCGCATATATGGTTTACTTGTACTTTGTTCCTGAAAGGTTGCATGACACTATAAAATTTAAGAGTTATAATGAAGAACTCTTAGTCCTCCCATATGTTAATAAATGTGTTATTTATTGTATATTTGTATTTGTTAAAAATATTTACACTAATTTTGAATTTCATTAATCTGTAAGACTAAATTATCACTTATGATGAGAACAATAAATAATTTCTTATATATATATATTTTTCTTTCCCTTATTTCAAATGAGTCCAGACAAAGAGATTCTAACTCTAACAAAATCTAGTTAATTAAAAAAATAATTGTCAAGTAATTTTATTTGGTAACATGTAAATTTTGTATTTGTTATTAAACATGTATTTCACTGTTAAATTATGTGTATCATAGGAAAATTTATGAAACATTTATTTTATTTTAAATGTTGATGGATAGGGATGAAATTTTAGTAACTACATGTTCAGTTTTTCGGTGAATAACTAGTCTTATTTTTAAATGTGGATTCAATAGGTTATCAAGGATGTAGCTGTAGCTGGAACATGAGTCCATGGTTTGTGATGGGCCTGGGGAACTGTAATGATTTTTGTGGGATCTTTTTCTAGAAGCAATAAATAATAGTATAATTTAAGACACATTTAATTGTTTTATTACATTTGAACAAAAAAAAAAATTTGTTTTGTGTCATTGTGTCCATATTTTGATCTCTAGGACTAGGAGCATAGGAGCAGTAGATTCCCTGCTCTTTTTAAGTATTGTTCAGCTTCTCGGTATGATGTCTTGGATATTGATCTATTATAAACTTTCAGCTCTTTCACAAAATATGAAGTATAACGATTTTTATTCATTGATTTTTATTTTTTTTTAAATATTTTTTTCAATCAATTATATTAAGTAATAATTTTTTATTTTTAAAAAATTATTGAAAAAAATATGAGATGATTCGTAACATTTTAAAAAGAAGATTTTTAAATCAAAATTTTTATTTTTTATTTTGACTGAACATTTTTTTTAGGGGAGTAAATAAAGTATTATAAATATTGTATGTATAAGTATTGAATGAAAATAATTATAAAATTAAAATTTGTAAAAAAATAACCAAAATTTTTCTTTATTTTTACAATTTTTTGAAAAAAAATAAAAAAAATAGAAGGTATATCAAACAACTTAGAAGTATTTTTTAATTTTTTCTTGAAAAATAACTAAGTACAATTTTTTTTTGAAACATATTAGTTATTATTTTTATTAAATAATTAAAAATTATAAGATTAATTATTTAATTATAAAAAATTATTATCATAGCCGAGTCAACTGTTGTTGGTTGCACAAGTACATATTTTATGAGAAAGCAATACCTAGTGCAATTTGTCATCGTAATGATTTTCCCTAATTTAAAAAGAAATGAAAACATAAGTATCAAATGAGCTATGCTGACACATTTGCTTAGAATTAACAATACTTAGGTAAAATGCATCTCAACATAACTCATTTAAATTCTAGGTTAATTAAATTTAACTCATATTCCTATTTAATGAGTTGGGCAAAACAATTTATAATTTGACTCATTTATATTTTTAAAAAATAAAAAAATATTTATAATTTTTCTCAAAAGCAAAAATTTTAATTATATTTTTGTAAAATAAAAAAGAATAAAAATGATATATTTTAAGTGTATTTTTCCACTACGGTTGTATAATAATTATTTTTTTGACAAAAATATTTTTTAAATGAGCTCGCATTGCTCATGTGTGTTAGATCATATGAATTCAAGAGCTAGATGTGTGGAAAATTTTCAACTCATTAGCAAATTGGATCAATTGCTGAGTTGAGCTCCTTATTTCGCCACTAGTTATATGCAACTTACATGTAGATGTTTATCAGGTCTAATCTTTAGGCGCCAAGTTTACCATGTACAACAGTAAATATAGTTTTTAACCAGAGGTACTCTAGGCTTTGTTGCTTGGTCATCAGCAAATGCCTAGTTTGTGTATTGGCATTGATCAGTAAAGCTTAATGTAAGTGGCCATATGTTTCTATTTTAGAAGAAATACATTTAAAGCATGAGTGCATTCATAGCATCCTTACATTCTACTTGTATAATCATTACAGAAGATTCATTGAGTTGTAAATTAGCAATCTATATGTTGTCTTTTCTTTTCTCCCTGCAATTATAGATTCATCCATGGCGCCGAGGCTTTGCAGGATTGTCCGGATCTGATTCTGCAAAAAGTCCTCTCAAGCACCTCCTTTTTACAGTATGCTCATGAGTAAGCTTTTCAGAAGGGAAACTGGTGAAGTCAGCCTTGTGTGTCTGAAGAGCCTCTGGTGTACCAGTTTTCTTAATGGATTCTGCAGCATGATGAGAAAAAACCACCTCAACTCCAGGATCTTTTTCAGTAATACAACTGCTGAAGACAATAGAGTTATTGATACTCTGTACATTGCTATTGACATAAGCCCTTGGTCTTAAGGCCTCAATCTTTTCATATTCCTTGAACCTTTCTGCTCTACTTTTTTTTAAGTCTTCATCAGTGGTGGTTTCAAGGCTGTCATCTGGGTTGATCTTATAACCTCTATGAATGTGAATTGATGCTTCCCTTTTTTCTGGTTCCGAGCTCAAGTGCATGACAGGTCCTCTGTTTTCTCCAGTTAGTGTGACGACACTGACTGGTTTTCCAACGATTTCATGCTCAGAGGCCAGATTTTGAACAAGGTTTGGAATGTCTTCCCTCATCTCTTTCTGTAATGTGGCTTGTTCCCCAACTCGCTTTTGAAAAGACACATTTGATGAGTTAGCATCTGAAGAACTAGAAGATTGCATTTTCCTCCTTCCAATATGATTGGTGGAGGTTACTTTCTCCTTACTATTCATGGTTTCTTCCTCTTGAAACGTGACATTTTGTGCATCTCTTACTTGTTTTTCAGAACTTACTACTTCGGTGATCGTTTTCTGCGTTGGTTCTTCATTAGACAATCTGTCAATAATTTCTTCTTTGGGAAGTTCTTGTAGTATTTCTTTGCGTTCTTCTCCTTTTGATTTTATATCCAATTCTGAATACGGCTCAGAACCTCCTGCTATCACAGGTAATGAAGCCTTTGAGAACTCATTTGGTGCCCTTATCTCGGTTTGAGAGGGGATTTGTTTTGGGGTGTTGTTCAAGCTACTACTAGTGCCAGATGTGGTTTCCAACTTTAATTGAGGTTCTTGCAATGGTTGTTGAGACAATTTTCCCTTTGATTCTTGCTGAGAAGTAGATGATTGAATAGTGGATGAGGAAAGAAGCTGTGAGCCTATTTGATTTGTGGGTTGTGATTTTTCTGATGAAGATGGGGACAGATATACAGCTCCAGCTGCTGGTTGTTCTTGAGTTGCTTTGCGAGAAGGAGAAGAGACTTGAGAAGTTGTTTGTGAAGAAGGTGGTTTTGCTGAGAGCTGAGTTGGAGTACTTTTTGCTCGAGATGGTGATGCAGCCTGGGAAGAAGCTTGGAAACCGGTGGCAGCACTACTGTTTGGTTGTGACTGAGATTCTGTTTTCTGTGATGCCTGAGGTTGGTCTATGCCTGCATGTCTAAATGGTGGTTTCTGAGTAGGAGGAGATGTGGTTTGAGGTTCATTTTGAGGACGGGTTGTTGTGGTTGGCTGAGCTGGGGTTTTACTTTCGGTTGGAGTTCGAGTTGGTTGTGATTGAATTGGACGACGTGGAGGTGGAGGGTTTTCTGGTGCTGACCAAGGGAATCGAAAGCGAAATAATTGCCTTTGATGTGCCATTGTTGATGTTCAAAGGTTTAAAGTTACGATATTAGAAGCTGCTGATGTTTTCCTTGCATTTGATGTTGACGACATATATAGGTACGCATTTGATTACCTTGTAATCTTTTTGGAAGTTTTCTGTTGGATATTGCCTTGAAACTAATTTGCTTCTTTTTGGGACAAAGAAATTAAAAGATTCTCCTAGAAAACTTTCAAGAGATTTTCCCTTTTTCAGGGCAAGCATCTAAAGCTTTCGTTGGTTGAATTCTTTGCAGATTGTGTATGTTTTTTTTCTTCTAAAATTCCTTTTTGGGCTTTTGACCCAATATACAGGTTTGCAATTGAAACTAACACCATGTGTTTGCTTCTTTTCTTCCTTTGGGGGGTTTAGGAAATATAAACATTATTTTTCAGGGCAAGCATCTAAAGTTTTGGTTTGTTGAATTATTTCAAGATCATTTTTTTTTTTTTTGAGCTTTTGATCCAATATACAGGTTTGCAATTGAAACTAACACCGTGTGTTTGCTTCTTTGCTTCCTTTGGGGGGGTTTAGGAAATATAAACAATCTATTACACAACTTTTATACATATTTTAAGCATTTGTGTGTCAATCCTTTGTAAAGGCTTTCATGAATCCTCTAGAGCTAGCTTTGGTTTCTTCACTAATTATTACCCTTCAACAGATTAAAACATAAAACAAAATTGAAGGTACAGGAGAGAGAAACATCAAAGAATAATTCATTATTTCTTCATGCAATCATTCAAGGAAAGGATTAACTGAAATTAATTACATCGACAAGAAATTACGAGGTAGAGATTTTTGCAGTCTAATGAACATGCATCATACCAAAAATGAGGCAATCTAATACCTTAGACATGATCTCAAGAATTTGATATATATTTATAATAAACTTTGTTCTTTATAG
This sequence comes from Elaeagnus macrophylla, assembly GCA_029378325.1. Lineage (NCBI taxonomy): Eukaryota > Viridiplantae > Streptophyta > Magnoliopsida > Rosales > Elaeagnaceae > Elaeagnus > Elaeagnus macrophylla. The sequence goes on along the minus strand of CM055649.1, from coordinate 9,128,679 downwards.
AATTTTACTAAAAGGTGCAGCGAAGCTAAGGTAGTCAGACCATGCCAGGAAATAGTGAAGGCTACAGTATTACAACACCCTCGTGGATAAGAGGGTAAGATGGAGAAACCACTTTCCAAGTTGGAATGGGTCATGTCCTGTACATCCATACGAGAGAAAAGGATCGGAGATAATGTAATCGTGGTTTAGATGAAGGTCTTAAATACTTAACTCACTTGAGTTCGACTCACTATAAGTGAGTGATGAGCTATAACTCGAACTCATCTAAATTTTTTATGAGCCAAGCTAAGTTGAGCTCATTGGCTCATTTAACTTTTTAAGAAGTAAAAAATAATCATTTATTATTTTGATTAAAAACAAAAATATTACTATAAATATTACATTTTGACTATATTTTTGTAAACAATAAAAAAATAAATATATTATCTTTTAATTGCGATTTTCTATAATAACATTATTATAATTATGAAATATCATTAACATTTTGTTAAATTAAATGAATTTGCGAACTACTCATAGTTGAACTAGCTTATTTGAGCTTATCAGTTGGTCGAACCGCTCATAGTTGAGCTAGCTTATTTGAATTACACTTTTTTAACTTATCAACTCATTGAATCATACTTAAATAAGCTAAATTAAGTCGTTTATTTGGCATTGTTAAGTTTAGATACTAATGGCTAAAGGAGATAAACATGTTAGTCCTTGGCACTGGTGTCATTTTTTCGGAAAATGAAGTAAAAAATGTGAGTTTTAGAATCCATTATCCCATTGAAATGGCTGGCTTAATATGAAGTATATTTGTGGACGAAAGATTGTCATAATTTAAATTATTAATATTACAAAAATAATTCATTAAATTAGACAAATAAACAATTTATGTACTTTTGTTATGATAATGATAAAAGTATTGTGATAATATTGTTACTCATATTTGTTTGTTATAGTATAATATTAATACATCACAATTTTGCAGATGGTTCAAAACTACACGTAGGGCCATTGGTGGCTCTTAAGCCAGGTGATCAACAAAATATTGCAGGAATCTTCACATAAAAAGGTTTTTTTTTTTTCTTCTATTAATAATAACATAAAGAAGTGTTAATCTAATTACTACTTAATTTTGACTATAGAGAAACTGCAGTAAATTACAATTAATTGTTTGGCAATGCTTGATGAGATTATAAACTAAGCTTCTCATCAAAACTTTGAATTATTTCTTATATTTATTTTTGGTCAGAAAAGAGGAGTTGCATTTACTACTAAAGCATCTACAAGGTGCCTTATTTTTCGTCATAATTCATAGACACTCTAGAAAAGCCTCTCCCATCGAAAAACAATTTTCCCAAAGAAGGTTGAACTGGCTATACAAAACCATATGGTACCACGTCTAACTGTACTAGGACAAATTGTATTAGCATTTTAAAAGCTAAAATGTAAAATTCTCTGTTTATTTTGGTTTAAAGATATTTTAAGTTTTAGATTAAAGAAAGAACACCGGATGCTATTATTAAAGACCTATCATAATTTCCTCCAGATAATAGTTCCACAATTGCAAGGACTTTACTGTGACTTCTGTATCTAACTGGGACATCAATACATATATCGAATCATCGTCAAAATATGGCATTTCAATTCTGCAGGGAACAACATGGGCTTTGTTTAGAGCATCAGTCCTGCAATAATGGAGCAAATACAAAACAGAAACAAGTAATGTTCTTCAGTGTCCATGGTAAACGAACAAGCCAAAAAAGAAGCATGTGAAACATCAAAATCTGTTTTACTGGTTTCATATTAAGTTATATAAACTTAGAAAATTAATATATAATTATATTTAACATCATTAGAAGTCTTTGGAAATCGTAGGTAGAATTTCTTTATTTGAGCTATTGTTGAAACAGTTTAGATATAGACCTTGACTTTTTTATAGTTCTTTTGTTTCATTACTTCATAACCTGTAGAATTAAAGCTTTAGAATTTAAAAAGATCATAAAAGTGAAGAAATTAAACGTCCTGATAAATAGTAAGATGCATCATGCCTCCATCAGAAAACAAGATGGCTTCAATGAGATAAGCCCATCCAACCACTGTCAATATCTTTTCCCGTGTTACAATTTTTTTTTTTAACATTTATAATACTCCTTTAAACTTGTAATCACAAAAATAACACTCTTATCTCTAGTTCATATTTTTACTACATAAAGAGAGATCCAGTTCAAACATTTTACATTGAATGACAACCAACATGCTACTCAGTTAGACGCCATTTAATTTAAACTTCAAGACACCGTTAGATAATATTAATTTTATTTTTGTTATTATAAGTTAATAGTTTTATTTTTGATAATTTTCTCTTAGATTTTTTACGTGGTAGAGTACCATTATTTGTGCCAACCATTTATTGGTTGGTTTGAGTGTAACGTTTATGTTTTAAAAAAGTTGAGGAATTTACGTCCAACATGCAGCATGCACCATTAAAAATGGTAGACATAACTCATGCATCTATTTCTTATCTTTAGGAACATAATGTCGCCAAAATATTCCCCACGAAAAACATAACTCATGCATCTTTCAGGCTTTTCAGTCAGATATTAACATATTATCTTTTATATATATATATATCCAATAATTACCCTAATTGACCAAAATAATAATAATAACAATAATTCCCCTCTAATTGAGGTCCAAAGCTTAAACCTTTTGCCAACAGATGACTGGACCTAGTGTGATAAAGGTTGTCCTTATCCATCCTGAGAAGTAACAAAGTTTCTTAGTAGCTATTGCTCAAATAATTTAGACCTACCTAATTCTAGTACGTGTAGACTTTGCAGACTTTGAAAGGGAAATATCTAATAAAATACACGCATATATCGATCAAAATAACACAACTTATTTAATATGAAATTAGTAAATAATTCTACGATTTTAATAAAAAAATAATGTAATAAATAAATAAAAAATTAAATATTATAAATTAATGAGTTGAATTAAAATTATAAAATAAATAAAAATTATAAATTATAATAAAATAAATATAATAAAAAAATAAAATAAAAAGAAGATCTATGCCTATAAAACAATTTCTTTAAGATAAATTTTTTCCCTCACATCAAGTATTTGAGATTAAGGAAAAAATACTTCTCAAAATACAACAATCTAAAATAAATTAAGAACACCAAACTTAAGCTCTAGATTAAACTTTTCTAGAAATTAGGAAGTGTTTGTTGTAGGAAAATGAGAAGAGAAAGGTTGTTTTTTTGCTATGTGAGTTTCTCAGCTGCAGAGTCAATATATAACTATCCAGAATGTGGATGTTAGAACAGTAATGGCTTATCGAAAATTCGAACTGCTCAAGGCCCATCAAAATTGGACGACATTCGTGTCCACAAGACGTGCAGGCACGGGGTTGAAAATTTGAAGATTTGCACCCCTGAGCGCGCAAGTGGAGAGAGCCTTTATGCTACACAGGCTTACCTCTCATAGAAAAGCAAATGCTATATAAAGTATTTCATGTGTTAATGATTTTTCATGTGGAACAAGCCAAAAATCACAACATTTTTTATTTTTAATGAATAAATTTTGAGACACAATTTCTTATTTACCTCAATATTATTTTGAGCATATAAATATACGATTTTGATGCCCTAGCGAAGAATAACTCAAATCAATCACGATATTATACTTATACCAAGTGTATTCCACTTAAAATAATGCCTCAAAATGATATTTAATCATGAGTTAAAATACACATTTTTCCAACTATTACTTTATAACTTAATATTATTAATTTTACATCAATTAATAACTAATACTTTATTTAATATATATAACAACTTGTATATTATATTAATATCAATAAAAAGGTTGGTCTTTTAACCAAGTTAATATACATATAAAAACTTATTATTTTTGTACAATTAGAGCATTCGTTTGGTAGCTGGCAACAAGAATCAGATAACCTTGACACAAAGAAAAGTTAAAAGAATCAAATAACGACACTAACCACCAGGAAAAAGGCAAAATACTTTCATGATATATACTTTTTTATAACAGCTACTGAATAATTCCCTACAAAAGAAGTCCATTCAATTTGCTACGACAAGAAGTGATGCCTATGGCATAAAACCTCTTATCATGAACTATCAAAATATTGAAAGCATTTCAGAATAATCATTTTACATGAAATTCTAAGATTGATAATTTAGCCATAGCTGTATGTGTTAAAGCTAAAAATGTAAGTTACAAGATAATTTTATAGAAGAGCTTATAAGAATCATAAGCCTCTCCTCAATTGTCTTCGAAGGTATCAAAGTTTCATTGCCGGGCGAAAGAAGGGCTGCTTCTTGGGTGCATCTCACCCACGAAAAGAGAAAAGAGTTTCAAAGAGTGGGGTGAGGTGATTTTCTCGACCCCTATTAAAAGAGGTTGAGTTGGGACTTTTTGAGATTAGATTACTCATAATCCTTATACACTCTACAATGATGTCGACGTTAAAATATTTAAGACTAAAAGATTAAATGATTAGTAACCAATTCTAACAATAAGATCCTCTGGTGGTATGGTTCAAATTCAAATGTGAACTCATACTTGTATCAGGCAGGTGCTTCAAGAAAACAAGAAGGGCGCGTGCATCCTCCATAGAATCCTTATTATCAGCTAATTAATTTAGATTTGGAGAACATGAAAAAGACCCGAGATCTTTTCAAATACAGATTGAGCGGCTTACTGCTAAGTGAAAAGGTGAAAGGTCTTTAATGTTCCATCCTAAACAGTGCCAGTCCACAAAAACATAATTCCAAGTCTGATTTAAAAGGTTGAAATCTAATCAAAAGCACATAAAAGATAATAAATTCTTTTGAAGCTATGGAAGATGGTTTCATATGCAGGCAGTTGTAATTGTGCCAAAAATTTCCCCCCAACCCTCCATCCAAAAGGTCATACATTGAATTTTTTACAATCGAATTTTTGGATTATTAAAAAAATATTATTGAACTTTAATTTATTGTTTTCATACCATTAAAATTTATAAATGTTACAAAATATCATCAAATTTTTTTTTGTTACTTTTATACCATTAAACTTTGCAAAATATTACAAAAATATCATCGAAATCAATTAACGGTAGTTAATGGCAAGTTACACGTACGAGAAAAATATTTTTATAATATTTACAAAGTTTAATAGTATGAAAATAACAAAAAAAGTTCGATAATATTTTTGTAGCATTTATAAAATTTAATGGTATGAAAATAATAAATCAAAGTGATATAATTATTATTTTTAAATCCTGGTAAAAAAATATTTTTCTCTAAAATGTAATTTAAGTGTATGTGTATATATTTATATTAGCACAAAGCATATTATGCTTAGGGGTGGCAGTTTTTGATATCATTCGATAACACGATCCGAATACGACACGACATAAATTTTTTTTAAGAATTGATCAATAATTTTTTAATATTCTTAAAGGTTTTGTTATTTCTTCTATTATACATAGACAACACAAAAAAAATCGGAGTAAATTTTTTAATGTGTCAACTAATACGAATAACACAAAACGAACTCAAGTACCAATACAATAATACAAAATAAATACGACACGAATATATCTAATACGATTACTATCATCTATGCTATTCCGACTTAGAGTGTAGAGGCTACATAAGAAATTATTAGTTCGTCAATATGACTTTAATATAGAGGTAGTACATACTACCTGGAAAAGAGAAAGACACATGTAGGACTATGAAAAAAAAAAAAAATAAAACCTTGACATTATATTGGTACATTAACAATCACAGGTCTCAAAATCATTTGACATTGTTACAAAGGTGTATTCCCAAAAATTAAGAGCATTTGCTCACCTTCATAAATTTAGGTAATAAACCTCGAAAAGAGAAGCCTTAAGCCACCAAAAAAAAAAAAAAATTTTGAAAAGAAAAAAAACCGTCAAAATAACGCAACAGAGCTTAGGGCAATCTAGTAATTCGAATCATCCTTACAACAGAAAGAAAATTTCAAACTTCTCCACGGAAACTGAGACAGGACAAAGAAGCAACAACGCCTGTAAAATATTATCCACACGTCTGGGTTACTGACCCTCAAAAATCCTTTTGGAATGTTGCTCCTAGAAACGTATAAAAACGGTAATAAACTCACAGGATAAACTTACAAAGCCAACATTTTTTTAAACAACTGAAATATCTAGCCACCCAATATGTGGAGCATTAGCAAGATTGGAACTCTAGGCATAAGAGTTAATCAAAATACGATGCAATCAACTGTGCTAGAGAGATACTTACAAATATCATTCAAATACAAAGCCACCAAAAAAAAAAAAAACCACTCCCCAATCACCAAAAAGTGTTTCTACTTTCTAGTTATGAATGCTACCCGACAAAATAAAGAGGCATAGCAATCCCATTTTTCATTTTTAAATCATATCTCTTGATACCTTTTTTATTTTTATTTTTTATAATAATATCTCTTGATACTTAATAAAGCCTTTTTGGAATTCACTGTTCCACTCCGACGGGCCTAAAAACAAATTAAGGGTAGTATCTCCTTTCATGTACAGACCACAGTCCACAGAATATATGATCGAAAGCAGAGTTTATGTTGCCAAATGATAAAGGTATGACATTATTCTGAAGAAATTTATGATTCAATTCTGCAACCAAGTATAGTTTGGTTAAGAAAACATAGCAGAGGCCAGAGCTAGGTCATGTGTTCTAATTTGTTATTTTTCATCGTATCAAATAATCATTATCATCGTGATAGTAAACTTTGTTCATCACGGTTAAAGGTGTTCACCTAGTCTAATACACCATACTGCAGTGTCGTCAATAATAACAATAATAATAAATAATAATGATAATATTAATATATCCTCATTCACATGCCATATACAGTTATAAGGTAAACCTTCCGCTATCAAATCGACATATCTATTAATTAACTTGTTAATCAATATAAATATCACTGTTTTAGTTTTCATGATATTATTAATAATTATGAATGTTGCTATGATCACCATCATTAATATTATTATCTAGTGTGGAAGAATAATCATATACTTCTTACAGAGAGTATATTATGGCAAGTTGTCCAAATAAGGCAAGAAAATCCTCTGGTCCAACTAAAGAGAAAGCAGAATATCTTGCTTGTGTCTTATGTGGGTCTCAAAGGTGAGTTGAAGGTTCATAAGGTTAGCGCATCTATGTTAGTGGATAGCCTGAGAATTGGGATCTAATCTCTACCAGGCTGTAAATTCTCTTGAAATTCCACTTAAATGCCAAAGAAGAGGAGTAAGAGAGTTTCAAAAGTTTCTGTAAAGAACCACAAGTTTGACGCCTACTTTTGCTTATCTTCCCTATCTTTGCTCATACAAGCGAATCACATCATGCTGTATCCCTAAAAATATTCGCCAGCTTGCTCACTCCCACCATCCTCTTCTCCGGTTTATAAGGAGCAGAGAAGTCTCTTGTCCATACCATCCCTTGACTGAAACAACTTATAGCTTTTCTCCTTTTTGCAAAATCTTTGCTAGATCATCATTTTACTATTCAGACTCAGTTCATATTTATCTTAGTGCCACTATCATCTTTTTTATCCTTCATTTTGTCACCAACTCTGCCTAGTTCACTTTCCCCATATCCAAACCTGTAAGAGAAATGGCATCAAGTTCATTATCTTACTCACGTAGTTCAAACTCATCTTGGACACCTAAGCAAAACAAGCTATTTGAGAAGGCTTTGGCTGTATATGACAAGGACACCCCAGACCGCTGGCAAAATGTAGCCAATGCGGTGGGTGGAAAAACTGCAGAGGAGGTAAAAAGGCACTATGAGATCCTTGTACAGGATCTCATAAATATAGAATCTGATAAATTCCCCATACCTAATTACAAAGCCAGCACTGGAGGTAATCATGGAGGTTTTCGTGAGGAACAGAGGTAATTTACTTATGGCTATTTACCTTATTACAATCATTTAGTGTTCTGCTTCCAAGTTTCCTACTCTAACGCCCTGATGATGATTCCATCTTAGACAATCAACACGTCGTTTGCATGGATGAATTCTTAGTAAAAGAGTGTCAAGTGACGCATCACATTCACAATCTCTTCTAGTTGTTAGTGCAGGGTCTTGACAAAACCAGAGTTTATATGATGTCTAATTTTAAATTAGTTTATCCATCACCAGGTACATAAACAAATGAAATATCAAGTTCATGAAGGCTTAAGGCGTTGAATCCTCAGATCACATAAAAGCAGAAAATAAGTTAAATAACATGCCTAAAGCACATCAAAATCATTATTCCTAACTCAGTGTCTCACACTGATGTGCTAGAAGGTGCTACGGTGATTGTTATACACACCAAGAGCTAACAACTACTACAGAACATTAGGAAGCTTAAGAAGCAATATGGCATCTAAGTTTTTCCTTTTTCCAGGATCATACGGCTTCTAAGTCAAAATTACTAGAAAAACAACATTTATAACCCCTTAAAACTTATAATTAGAAAAATAGTACTTTATGTTTGGCTTTTATGTTTTTACTACAAAAAAAAGAAAAGAAAAGAAGAAGCCTAACCCAAACAGTACACATTTAACATTGGCGAGCTGGATGCCATTCAAGTTGAATTACACCTTTTAGATCTTATTTAATGTTGAACTTTGGCCAATTGCACCCCTTTTAATGTTATTGGATATTATTTTTATTATTATAAGTTTTAAAAGTGTTATTTGAGTTAATTTCCAAGGCTAATAAATCCTAGAAAAGCTTTATGACTTGGGATTTCGTGACTCATCCATTCTACCAATGTGTCATTCACTTTTCTTTGTTTGCAGCGACAGTTAGAACCAAGCACACCGACTTCAATGGCCCAAAAGATAGTTTTTATATCTTTGTTGCTATTTTATATACACTCCACTCCTCCATCCATAATTTCATATTGTCCCCAAGCTAAGAAAGGAAATGCTCACATGAAATCTAATCCTACTTGTTTTAGATCATTCGCACATGGTCATATAATTTAGAACTCAGAAGTCACCAAGATAACTTATTTTATTATAGAATTAATTAGCCGGTGCCTCTTATATTGAGATGACTGGTCACTGCATGACGCTATCTGATAGTTTTGTAATTGGGTTTCTCATTTTTTCACTAATCTACACACTTCCATACTACAGTGATTCTTGGATACTGCAGCGCTTAACTTTCGGCATCATTTAGTAATTCAAGAAAATACTCTAGTGACCAACTTGCAATGGCTCGGCTAATGTTTTAATCAGAAGGGAAATTTTATTAACTAGAGAGGCACCTGACTATGACTCTAATAAATGCGTAAAATAGAGAATGTCACATAAGAATGATATTAATATTGTGTTTATAAGTACATGAGCCTTATGCATTAACCGTTTGGATTAAGCAGCTCATAGTGCTTAAGAATTCTGCAATTTGACATGGTATCAGCTGCGGTCACTTATTGGGCTAAGGAAAAAAAATGAACTCAGGAAAAATTAACAGTAATGTCTCTTTAGCCAATAAAGTTCAAATTTAGTTTAATTTAGATATGGCAACTAGGAATATGACATATTATGTTGCTTTTTTCCTTTTATAATAATATCTTCGTGTAAGTAATTCCGATTATAATTGCTATTTGGACTAACAGTATTTATTAATCTTTTTGAAAACACAGGCTGATGAAGAATCTAAGGATTTGAGGAATAAATTACTTTATAATGTCAAAATGATATGCGAGAAGCAGACCATGCGTAGATATTAAGAAAGTGGTTCAGTCTAATGTTCCTTCCCCCAAGTGTAGATGTGTTAATGTTATCAGTGTTGTATAAGCGTTCAAAAAGCTAAACGTCAGTGTTTATGTCTCGCTACCTAAATTGTGTACGTATTCTAATGGATTATGGAATACACAAACCTGTTCGTTCCCTCTTAAATGTTTTAATTTGATTTTCATGCTCTAAGACAGCCATAGATTCAGAACAAACAATAAAGAAATAAGAATTCAAATTAACAGATTCAATTATTCAAACAGAGGAGTGAAAGACCTAGATAATCAATATCATTTAATCACTCCGTCCATAAAACATTTATCAGTGGAAAATAATATTAGCAATTAAGCATGAATTGAAACAATTTGATCAGGTCAATGTATTATAATCAAATTGGGAAGCCAGAATCGCAAAGAATTTTACTGACCTATTTGAAAGTTTTAAGATTAGCCAGCATCAAGAAAATCAACTCATTATTCTAACACTATAAACTAAGAGACGAAGATCCTCGTTGATCTGAAGATTGGGAAGGCCCTGATTACATAATTTGGGAGAGACGACAATTGAGCTTTGAAAGGAAAGGAAGTAGATCTTAACGGATTTCAGATCTGATTTTTGTTAAGGAGAATATGAAAATATGCGTGAGTTGAATAGCGTTGGTGTGAGCGATCTCTTAGCAACCCGAAAGGCGGGAAAACGAGCTTGGTTTAGTCAAAACGAACAAATAGCGGCAATTTTCCACGTATTATATTACAAAAATAGTTTTTTTTTTTTTTTTTTTATGCATGTATCCATACATAGGAATGAGAATTTAATCCGCAGTTTTGGGTATTAGTAGGTATCTGATCCAATGGATAGATTAATACCTATTGCTTTTGGGAATTGGGATGATTTCGGAGAATACTCGAATATAAATTATTGAAGACGGGATCGGGACGATTATACTTAAAATCGTACCCGATCTTACCCAAAATATATTTTTTAATTTAATTTAATTTATATATATATAAAAGATTATTTAAAAAATTGTTGAATTATGCAGCTATTTTTTTGATGCTAAAATATGTATGTATTGAAATAAAAAATTATGATGAAATAATTTTTTTGATTAAAAAAATTGAATAGGGAGTGATTATTTTTTTTACCCGTCCCTTCCCAATTATACCAGTCCTCAAACTGGAGCAATTTTCTGACAATTTCAAGTATATAATTACTTGTTCAATTTTAAGGACGAACATGACAAAAATTATCCTCATCTGTACTCGTGCCGATCCCAATTCATATACATGGTGTTTCACAATCATTTTATCCTCCAAAAATTACAATAATAGCTAACCATGGATTCAATGTATTCATTATATTATTTTAGGGCATAGAGACTCGTAAAATTTCAAATATATTTAACATGCTTATTTGTTTTGTTTTGTTTTGTTTTTTTTTTTCAATTTGTTGTAAATATTAAATTAGAGTGTTTGTTGTCCACTTACTTCAAATGAATTTGTTTCCTTCTTATAAATAAATAGCATGTTTTTTTTTGTTTTTGTTTAATAAAAGCAATAAATTCATAAATAAAATTAAATCTTGTAAGGTTTATTTTGTATTGGCAATTTTCGTGGACAAAATGTTTGATTGTAATATAGATTAAGAATTCAACGTTTAATCAGACGATACATGATGGAGTCACCAAGCTTGCAACGCTCCTATGACAGGTATAAAATTCTATCATGCATACATCTTCACACAATTGTGCACTACACTTAGTATGGATCGTAACGAAAAATAAATTATGCACATGTTGATCGATCGATCGAGTATATGGTTCGATCGATCGAGTGATCGATCGATCGAGTGTGGAACGACATCGATCTAGGTGCTCTCGGGTTGAGCTAGATCGATCGATCGAGAATTGGATCGATCGATCGAGCCAGTCATTAGATCGATCGAGCCAGTCATTAGATCGATCGAGCCAGTTTTTCACTTCTACTAGAACTCTTTTTTAATTTGACCCATGTGTTACTTTTATTAATTTGACTCATTTAATGAGAAAGCAGAATTCTAGTATGAGTAGAAGTGTTAAGAAAGTAGAATCCTTGTGTGAATAAAAGTGTTGTGAAAATAGAGTCCTTATTTGCGCAGAATTGTTTTAATTGTGGAATCCTTGTATGAGTAGAATTCTTGTGAGAAATAAATCCTGATGTGAATAGAATCATTGTATGAGAAGAATTCTTTTGAGAACTAAATCCTGATATGAGTAGAATTATAGTGAATTGCAAATCCTATTTGAAGTAAAAGTTGGACTCTATATAAGGGAGGTTAGTTTGTGCATATTTTAATATCTTGAATCAACCTGAATTAATATTCTCTATCATCTGAGTTGCACTTTAACTTCTTCTCTTCATCTATCCTACTTAGGCGTTTTCATGTTATATTCATATGCCTAATTGATTTGCATGATACTTGAGCTTTATATGAATGTTCTAGGATTTTGCTAGCTGATTTTGTTTCTACATCGCATGCTGATTGAATCTGCTAGTTAGGATTGTTTATTGTTTGAATCCGCTCTAGGACACACATTGCACTTGTGTTTTTGTGCTAACGTTACAGGTGACAGGTTCAGTATTTCGTGTGACTCGAAATTACTGAAGGTGACGGGTTCGGTTGATCTTGTGTGACTCAAGTAGATCGGAACGTTGGTCCGGATCCAGACATCTAACTATTGGAGGCTGTGAAAGGAGCAAGCGGCTCGTAAGTAAATTACAGAAAGGGGGATCTATCTGCGACGGGTAGTTCTAGACTCTATGGTTGTAATTGAACATAATTTTCATAGTGGATAGTTAGGTGGTCCGGTGGACCGGTGGTTTTCCTCTTAGGTCATTGTTGTGGCCTAGGTTGTTTCCACCTAAAAATATCGTGTGTCGTTTTATTATTCCGCATTTATCTTTACACGCGATTGCATGTCTGGCTGTTGTGATTAGATTATATATATTTAATATTTGTTGAAAATTGAAAATAACCTATTCACCCCCCTCTAGGCTTATTAGATCCGTAATTAAAAACTTTTTCAAATCTCATCAATAAATTCTAAACTTGAGTAATGTTATCATCACAAAAAGTAAAATTATAAAAGTTATCCTTCAAATTGAGCACCTTGGTTAGTATAGCGAGCACATTCCGAAAAATTTGCTTCACGGAATTAGCCCTAGTAAATGTTCAGTGTCCCATGAAATTAAGCCAAACTGGATAACATATGCATTGCACAAAGGCACTCTTCTTCCTATGATAAGTTGGGGGAGGATGCACATGGTAATGAGAAGACGTGTCCTCCTTACTTAATCAAAAATATAATTTTATTTAAATCTTTTTAATTTTAATGAAACTTAAAAGAGAAGAATGTTAAAATATAAAGCAGAAGAAAATATAAATATAAAATAGATAAAAGAATAAATATAAAAATTAAAATAATAGATAATCAAAGTAAGTTGAGAATATAACAAAAAAGTGAAATAAAGACATTTTAATTCTCATTCATAATATACTGAAATACTACATTGATATTTATAGAGACAATAAACTAAAATCATAGTCCTAATAGGACTCTAAACATAACTCCTAAATTAATAAGAAAATATTATAATAATTATCTAATATTGTAATCATAATAGTCTCCAACATTAACAAGGAAACAAATTATTAATATAATATTCAACTCTTTTCCTCAAGCTGAGCATAATCTATATTCAGCTTGGATAATTACAACATACATATTTGCATTTGATGTTAAACCTCAAAGGTGCTTTAGTGTTGGTGGGATCTGAAATTGGTGATGGTAGCTCACGATGGTAGGCCGATTGATCTTTTTAGAAAACAATGGTGAGCCGGTTGATCTTTCTAGAAAACTCGGCTAGGAAGTCGTGAGGTTGAGATTGATACCAACAGTTGTGAGGCCATGAGGTTGACTTGAACGACGGCAGTGGTAGTTTGCTGAATGACGAAACCAAATAATCAACTAGCAACCTTTAGAATATATCGATCTGAAGATGAGGAGTACTAGCAACCAAATGAAGTAGAGAAACTGAAGCAGATCTCAATGACAGTATGGGTATATGTATGGAAGATGATAGAGAAAGAATAAAAAATAGAAAATAGATTAAAAATATTCAAAATCAAACACTGCTCTGATATCACTTTTAAATATAAAGTGGAAGAAAATATAAATATAAAATAGATAAAAGAATAAATGTATAAGTTAAAATAATAGATAATCAAAGTAGGTTGAGAAGATAACTAAAAAGTCAAATAAAAACAATTCTAATTCTCATTCATAATAATACTGAAAGATTATACTAATATTTATAGGGATAATAAACTAAAATCATAATCATAATATGACTATAAACATCCTAAGTTTTAGAAAAATATTATAATAATTATCAAATATCCTAATAATAATAGTCTCCAACACTAACAAGAAAACTAATTATTAATCTAATATTCAACTAGGAGCATACAAAGGGCCAAGGGATTTTAGGAATTTTTATTTTTTTTATAAATAGAATATTATAGTTTTATCCCTATTTTAAGAAGTGTTGAATTCTTATGCATGAACAGTGGCAAATTTAGGACATCAATTGAGGGGGGGGACTATTAAACAACAAAGTGTGTATAAGAAAAATCTCATATAAAAAATAAACTAAATATTAGAAATAAAAAAATTATAAATAATTTTTTTGGCCAAAAAAGTATCAAAATGTAGATTTCTTTTTTAAGCGCACTATTAAACAACAAAGTGTGTATAAGAAAAATCTCATATAAAAAATAAACTAAATATTAGAGGGCCAAAAAAGTATCAAAATGTGAATTTTTTTTTTTAATTTTATTTGATTTTAATTAAAAAAATCGAGCTTAAATATAAAATTTGAGCTAAAATATTTTAAATTTGGAATATGTACTTAAAAGTAAAGTTGAAAAAGGGCACTATGTGTTAAATATAATCAAGTGTTCATAAAATTTATAAAATTTTATATATAAAATTATATTTTTATCAAGTGAGGAGGGACATGTGCCCAATATATTTGTTGTCGTGAATAGTGTCATTCTAAATTTGATGCAACGAACGGTATTGCATCAAATATGGTACAAGAAATGATATTGATTGGGGCAACAAAACATAAAATTTTGCACCAAATTTGGTGTTGAGTTGAAGATACCCTACTAAACCTCCACTTACCCCTTCTCTACCCTTTATCTTTCCCCCTCCCTCTTGCAGTCCGTCCCTTTGCTTCGATCCATCAAATGTTGCCAGCTCGCTTGCTTACTTTTCCTCCACTCATAAAGACCATCACTTATTATCTGTTTTCTAACAAGGATCTTCTCTGATCTCCACTTTGTATCTTTTTAACTCCTATTTCTTTTTTTTTATTTTTATTATTTTGGGGAGAAGATATGATTTTTTTTTTTTTTTGTATTCACAATGTTTTTGACTTTTGACTTCTCAAACTCAAGCTGCTAAAATGAAATTTTTTTTTTTATCTTTCTTTTGCCCATCACATGTTTGCTAGAATGGCTGTGAATGAGGTCATCACCATATACTATTACTTATCAAATAAGCCAAATCGTGTGTGGGGCTAGTCACTAGCCGCTAGTGTACTCTGAATAAATGGGTTGGAGAATTGTTAACCTTCGGGACATTTTTTTTTTGTTTTGTTACCACACTGGTTCACTTCGCCCTAATACTATGTACTACAAAAATCTTTTATTCATTTTTTATTTTTCTGATTATTATACGCAATATCCTCCAAAGCTTACTTCTTTGGCAGCAAGTCTCTTTTTCTCTCATAGCATAGTGTTAGAAAGCTTGTGGGTTTTGAAGAAACAATTTGAATAAGGTAATTATTTTAATTTAACTATAGTTGTTTAGTGTTTGATTAGAATCAAGATTGTTTTTTTTTTTTGCAAAGAATCAGAAATCTGTTTGATATGAGTATAAAACGTCTTTAGCATATATATTTTTTAATGCACTATGATTTATATGGGATTCTATTAATCAATTCAAAATAATAAACTTTTATTTTGATTGAGGCCTTTTAAACATCGACAAAACTTGATTACTTGTAGGGAATTTGTATTTGATTATAGCGGAACCTCAACTTAAAAGCTTAAACCAACCAAAAGTTTTCATTCATCTTTTAAAAAAAAAAGAGAGAAGAGAATAAAAAAAATAAACGAATCTATCTATTGATCCCCAATTCTTGACGAAAATCATGTCATAAATATCAAAGAGGTAAACTTGCAAAAAATGATATTAGTACACGCTATCCAAGTTTATATTCTCTAATATGATCATATTATATTAATGAACAAGTTGATGTTCGAAGAAGAACATATATTAACAAGGATCATGTTAATCTAAATTAAATTTGTATATGTCCACTTCTTTTGAAGCCAACAACGTTAGTTTCAATATTTATGGTTCACAAAATTTTCTTTGCTAAGATATTCTCTAAGAAATCGATAGTCTTTTGTTTTCTACATTTTTTTTAGTATAATCCTTCAAAGTATTTAACATTCACTCTTAAAGAATATAGAGATTGGAAGAAGGTTAATGATAAAAATAGATGTGGTCTTTTGACACATGAGTGATCCAAATTCATCACATAACAGTGTCTTGCAACAATGACATGCTTTGAAAAATTCGATTATATACATTGACAAAGTAATTTATGAAAAATTTTAACAACAAATAATATTACAAAATTGTTTATGACTCAAGGCTTCAATAAAAATAAGTAAGTGGCTTTCAAAGCAAGCATGTGCTTTTAGAGGCTATGAGAAATCTAACACATCATCTAACCAAGGTAACTTCATTGAGATGATCAAATTTTTTGGATCATAGAACGAAAATATTGATAATTTTATTTTAGATTGTGCTTCAACAAATGCAAAATACACTTGTCCAATGATTCTAAAAAGAGATATTAAATGTAATGTTATGAAAAAAATACCAACAAGTTGGCTATATGCAAAAATTTTCATTTGTGTTTATGAGTCAAATAAAGAGCAAATAACAATTATCTTTGTTGATTTTTGATGGCTTTGTTCGAAAATGCTTATTTGATATCATTCATGTTCAACAAACTATAACTTTAAGCCCTAAGAAAAAAAAACATGTTTAACTTTTTTTAAAAATAATCTTCAAATTAAGAACATACGAGTTCAAGGATATGGATGTGCTAGTAATATATGTAGTGTATGGAATGGATTGCAAGCTTTATTTATTAAAGATTCTTCATTTATTCACTATGTTCATTATTTTGTAAATTGTCCTTATTTAATATTAGTTACATCATCTAAAGATATCCATAATGTGTAGCTTTTTTTTTTCCTTTCAAAGTTAGGGTTAATTACCAATCTTGTTGGCACTTCAACCAAGCATTGGTCAAAGTTATTTAGCAAGAGAAATTGAATTAGCATAGTTGTTAACCTTTGAAGAATTTCAAATTGATTTGCACTTTACAATAACCACAAGGTGGAGCTCATTTCAATAGGATAATTGTAATGTTTGAAGCAGCATGTACTATTCTTGACAATTTTACTAAAAATGGATCTGATTATGAGAAGTTAAAGGGGCATTCAAAGAAATTATATGTTTTGAATTTATTTTCATCATCTTTTTTATAGTTAAAATTATGAAAATTACAAACTTTTTATGTCAAGCATTGTAATCTAAGTCTCGAGATACTTTGAATACTACAAGACTAGTGAAATTTATAAAAGAATTTTTAAAAAAGCTAAAAGAATGTAATTGTGATGACCTTTTACGACTCGTAATATCGTTTTGTAAAATGCATAACATTAATACACCTATTATAAGTAATGTTCACTTGGATGGAACACGTCGGTTATGTCTAAAAATGGATCATGTGATAGTAAAAATTGTAATACAAAGTTGACATATTCAATGCTATAATTGATTTTTAATTAATGCAGATAAGTGAGATTTTTAAACAATGCAATGTAGCTTCTAACTTTAAGCTCTTGTTTGGATTCTATTAATCATTTTAAGTCATTCAACTCCGATCATATTTATTAAGAAATTTTATTCTGAGGACTTTTCCTAGAAAGAACTTGAAGACTTGAGAAGACAACTACATTATGAGATTAATGTTGTCAAAGATTTAGAACTTCAATAAATGTTATCTTTTCAAACTTGTTTAAGAATTAGTTAAAGATGAAAAGTAAAAGATATATTTCTTAATTGACAAGTTGATCTGTTTAGTATTGATTCTTTATGTATTTATTGCAACCACAGAGCGTGCACTTTCAACTATGAAGCTTATTAAAACATCTATTCAAAATATAATTGAGGAAATTTTTTTAGCATATTGTATGATTGTTTGCATTGAAAGAGACTTTACGAGAAGCATTAATTTAGATTTAGTTATAGATAAATTATACGCATTGATGCATTGCAAAACTTCACTTAAATAGTGCTTTTTTTTTAATGTCAAATGTTAACTTACTCATAAATATGATTTCATTTTCACTTAAAGCTTAAATACTTTTTAGTTACTTTTATGCTATTGTTATTATTATTATTAACAAATTATAATGCTTATGAAGGTCTTTATGAATGTACAAAATTTTTGTGTATGTTAGTGCGTTATGAAAATCTTAAACTTTATCCCATACAAAAAATTCATGGCTTCATTTTTAACTGTACCGTGCCTATTTTAACTTAAATTTTAAGCTCATATTTTGAATGTAAAATGTTTAAGTTAAATTTTTAGGTGTAAACTCGATTATTTTTTAACTAAAATCTAGTGCCTTTCTGAAGTGAATTCCAAGATCTACCATTAATCTCAAGTGAAGTCCCCTTCTAGAATAATTGTTGAAGACAAACTAAGGAACTTTTTCCCCTCTCTCAATGCTAACAATTTTGAAGAGCAAAATGTGTGTACAATTTGTGTTAAGATTTCAATTACGTGTACTTATTTAAGCTTAGGTGACATAATTTTATTATTCAGTTTATGAAATTATGAACATCTTTATGCATGACATTTGTTATAACAATAAAATATTTAACTTCATCTTTATTGACAAAGTAGAACACTAACAATATGGATTTTATGAATTATACGTGATGCAACCATGATTCTTTCATATAATATGGATTGAATCTAGCACCAATAAATTAAAATGTTTTTGAAGAAAATTGATTGGATTAGGTCTTCTGTCACAAAATTAAATTCTCGAAATTTTTTATATTATTTTTATTACTTATGCACCTAATTAAGGGTAGATTAAGTCCTTCAATTCAATTTATTATAGATAATAGAATAGATGGATAAATGTGATAAAAATATGAATACATTATTTTTTTAAAACTAAAATTCTTGAATAGTTTTTAGCTTTGGGTATTTTTTTTTTTATTATTCTAATTAAAAATTGCAATACATATATGCCATGAAAAATATAAGCATATGTTACATGTATTATTTGATTATATTTAAAGAAAAATTATAAAATTAACTTTGTACTTTTAATGAACACTTCTTAAAAACTAAACGACTTAAAAATAGTTTTCCTAAACTAGAAACTAAACCAAAATAAAGCCAAAACAAATGAATATGTACGATAATTTTCATTGTATGAAATTAACCAATATAGTATTTTCTTCCACTTGGACAGAATTACAGACAATCTGCATGCTACAAAAAAGTGAGAAATTTCACAGAGAACAAGTATCCAAGGTAACCACAACCTAGTACAAAAGATGAGCTCGAAAGTACTCAAACATGTAGAACACATTTTATTACACAATTTAAAACTAACTACCACATGACATATAAATAATTAATTATGATGTTTGGCATATATAACAAAGTACATGTAAAAATAACTTACATGTCTAAATGATTTAGGCTGTGAGTTAACCCATAAGCCTCTATTACAAGCCCTCTAAATTAAGTCATAAACGCTTCCAAATATAATGTCATTTTACAAACAATTACGTACTCGTAAAATTAAACATGACGAAACAAATAATTATCATGTGCATAATAACTTGGTCAAAATAATAAATTTGAGCTCCCAATTACTTATACAACAATAAACTTTGTCATTCACTTGTTAATACGTGCTCTCAATCTATGTATGAACTAACATTTTGTAAGTTGATCTATATAAAAAAGCTCATTAAGACGCTTCTCTAAAATAAACACTACACATGCATAGCTAGTACAAACAACTTATTAAGTGATCGCAGAAGCATATAATTTCAGAATTATTACTGTACATTTTCTAGCAACCAAATATTACAAACATAAACTTCTTAGCCCTTAAAAACAAGATTTTGCATCTATTTGACTATTATCGTCTCATAACATAACATAATGTGAATATGCTTTTAAGAGCTATAAGTAGAGGTATGGAAAAAATTCGATAATTCGATCAATCCAACAAATCTAATCCGATTCGTTAATTTTTGAACGGTTTCGATCTGATCATCAGATCGAATTGAAATTTTTCAAATCCATTAAGTTCGGATTGGATGCCAGATTTCACCATATACTATCCAATCCGATCCGACCGGAAAAATTAAATATATTTACATTTATATATATGACCTATTTTTATTGATTATTTTTATTTTTATTATACATCACATCATACTTTTACAATATAAATGGAACCCTAAAAGACTAAATAACAAATTTATTTATTGTTTAAAAAGAATTTTGTGATGAGAATAATTTCTGTGTGTATTTCATTGTGTCAAGCCTTACAACATATATATAGTTTACATACGATATTTTAAGTAAATTCTTAAAATACAGTTTACATATGATATCATCTACTACTCTAGGAGCTATTTTAAGTAAATTCTTTCAATGACAATAATTATAGGATGTCATCTAATCAGTTGCGATTCTTTCCTTATTAGTTGTGATATGACAACTATTACAGGGTGTCATCTAATCAGCTGTGATTCTTTCTTTCAACACTCTCTCTCAAGTTAGAGTGGATATTGATCACTTATAACTTGCACAGCAACAATGAAAATTCATTTAAACTTAGGGGCTTCGTGAAAATGTCTGCTGGTTGCTCCATGGTTCTTATATGTTATGTTTGAATCAATCATCTTTGTTCTTTCTCTCTTACAACATGATAGTCTATTTTTATATGCTTGGTCCTTTCGTGGAACACGTGATTGGATGCTATGTGTATTGCGGCCTTGTTATCGCATAACAACTTGACTGGCGGCAACTGTTTAACATTCAAGTCTTTCAAAATGTATTGCAACCAAGTTATCTCACAACAAGTAGTGGCCATAGAGAGATACTCGCCTTCTGCACTTGACCGAGAGACTGTGCTTTGTTTCTTTATTTTCCATGAAATGGGAGCATGTCCGAGGAAGATGCAATTACTGGTCATTGAGCTTCTAGTGTCTTTGCAGCCTGCCCAATCTGCATCACAATATGCTCTTAATTCCAATGACCCTTTTGAAGGTAGGAAAATGCCTTGACCTGGAGTCTGCTAGAGGTATCTCAACACCTTGTGGGCTTCATCTAAGTGAGGTTGTCTTGGTTTATCCATGAACTAACTAAGTATATGAACTACATATACGAGGTCTGGTCTTGTGATTGTCAGATAAATGAGGCGTCGAACAAGCCTTCGATATTAAGATGCGTCTTCTAGCAATCTTCCATCTTCTTGTGTAAGGTTTATATTTTACTCAATTGGAAAACGTGAAGGTTTTGCACCAAGGAATCTTGTGTAATCAAGTATTTTCAAAGCATACTTGCTTTGACTTAATGCAATGCCGTGCTTGGACCTTGCTACTAATCCAAAAAAAATATTTCAACTGTCCTATATCCTTCAGTTTGAAGTGGCTTGATAGAAAGTTTTTGGTCCTCATAATATCATCTAAACTGTTTCCTGCAAGAATTACATTGTCCATGTAAACCAACAAAGCTATAAAGGTACCTTGATGGCTTTGAACGAACAAGTAATAATCAGACCATGATTGCTTGAAACCAATTGACTTGAGGGCAGAGGAGAGATTCAAAAACCATTGCTTGGAGGCTTGTTTCAAGCCATATAATGATTTCTATAATTTACAAAGATTATTCTCCCCATTTCGTTCAAAGCCAAGAGGAAGTTGATTGTACACATCTTCATGGATGTTGATGCACAAAAACTTGATACCAAATTTTGTATTTATAAAGCTCGCAAGTGCACGAGTCACTCGTAGTAAGCGACAAGTATACTCCCAAGATCGTCTCTCAAGGAATTGCGGTGGTTTTCAAAAATGTGAATTGTTTTCTAAAAGATTACAATAAAATTAAATCTAAACATTCTAACAAAGGAAGGTTGTGGAGATTCTTGCTGAAGTTGTAAAAGTTGACAGGAAAAATAAAGTGAATGCGTAGACTTTGTGTAAAACGATGAAGTGAATGAGTGTGGGAAATTGGTTAATAAGCTAATCATGGATGAATTGGTTTATGTGGTTGTAACAGTTAAGCACGAAAAAGTGGAACCTACTGATTATTTTCTCTAACCTAGAAGACCCCAAATCAATGGTGATTTCCCCTTAATTAACCAATTAACTTCTTTGATCTGGACCGTTAATTGGTCAATCAGCTTTAAATCTAAGAAAATAATTTAACCACCTAATTCAAGACAAATCAATGCACTTGAATTAGGCTCAAGTTTAAGAGTGCTTAATTGAATTCAGATGGCGTTTCTAAAACTCAATTCCAAAATATTTCATACATTCACAAATTAAATTGGCCAGAAATAATTAATGAACATAATAGTAAAATCAATAAACTCGAAATAAATCACTTTAACATTAAACATTCCACAAAACCAATTATCCACTCATAGTTACATCACCAAAATCCCACACATAAAAAGCTTAGCTACTCATAATGAAATCCAAATCAATATTTTTCATTACAAATAACATTCTATGAATTCTTAAAGAGAGAAAAGATTACAAACAATAAATTACCCTATTTCCACTCTTAGATCAAGCTCTTGATGTTGGATGGTCACCTTCTTCAAGATTGTTGATGGAGCTTCAATGGAGGAGCATTAATGGAGTAATCTCTCTCTAAAGAATGTGGAGAAGATGAAGCACTATTCACGTCACTGTTCACGAGTTGGTGGAACCTCAATGATAATCTGTAGATGGAGGCTCAATATTTGGAGTGGTGGAGGCTTGGAATCCTTTGGAGGCTGGTTGTTTTTGTTTTGGAGGTTAGAGAGTGTATGTAGAATTCATTGTCCAATTAGGTTTGTAAGGGTTTTTTCAATTTTTCTGTAAGTCTCGTGCCTCAGGAGGATCCAGTCCGCGCGCGCGCGCCGCGGCGCACCCTTTTCCATGCCGCGGCGCACATGTGATATTGAATTACGAATAAAAACAGAAACCTCCCGGCCGCGGCATAAATTTTCCTCGCCGCGGCGCACAATGTGTTCGTGATTTTGGGTCCAAAGCAGAAACCTCCTCGCCGCGGCATAAACTTTCCTCGCCGCGGCGCACAATGTTTTCATGATTTTCATGTTTCAACCCGAGAGCCTCTCGCCGCGGCACACAATTCCTTCGCCGCGGCGCGCCTTGCATGTAACACTGTACATTGTATGTACATTTATGTACATACGTTGTACATACTCTGTTGATTATCGATGTAAGGCTTACATCATGAATTGCTCCCAGTGTAAGGCTTACAGTCTTTAACATATTTTGCTTCATTTTTGCTCTCTTTTTTCACATTTCTTTCCAAACCTTCTTTGACCTGCAAAACAATAGAATACCCTCCAAAACAAGATTATATCCAGATTAAATGCAAAATAAACACTTAAAAACATAACAAATAGTAGATCAAAATAGTGTTCATCAGATGTCTCCATTGAGAAAGGCATTATTCACATCCAATTGATGAAGATGCCAATTTTGTTGAGTTGCGAGACTAAGCAAGGTGCAGACTGTGGTGACCTTGGCAACTGGAGCAAATGTTTCCCTATAATCAAGGCCTTCCACTTGGCTGTAACCCTTGACCACTAACCTGGGTTTATAGCGTCCAATGGTTCCATTGGGGTTGTACTTGATTTTGTACACCCATTTACAACCAATTGGTCATTTGTGAGCCGATGGTGGAACTAGGCTCTATGTTTTGTTAGCTTGCAGCGCTTGAACCTTTAGCCGCATCGCTTCTCTCCACTTTAGGTCTTTAACTGCCTGAGAAAAAGATGTAGGTTCTCTTTGTATGGTAATATTAGCAGTAAAGGTTCTATGAGGAGAAGAGAGATTGGCATAAGAAAGAACATGAGAGAGATTATGAGCCATACCAGGAATTGTGACCTCGTTTGAAGAAGACGACGAAGCGAGGCGTGGGTGGAAGGTCGCCTTAATGTGAAAGTTCTGCAATGCGATAGGGAGCTTTGTAACTCGAGAAGACTTGCATGGTCGTGGTGGAGATTGTTCTAGAGGCAAAGATGATTGAATGTGATTGTGTCCGAGTTAGAAAGGATGATACTAGAAGATACAAATTCTATAGATGTGAGAGATTTGGCAGGAGAATTATTACGATGATGCTTAGCAGGTGGAGAGTTATGTGTGGGACTCGAAGGAGCAATTGTAGAAGTTGGAATCGAAGGGTTATCATAATGGTCCAAAAGAGTTAGAGAATGAAACAAATCAGTGTTTTGTTATTGAAAAGACTCAACATTTTTCTTGAAATGAAGCATATTCTCAAAGAAAACCACATTCCTTGAAACTAGGGATTTCTTACTTGTCAAGTTATAGACTTTATAACCCTTTTGGCCGTGTGAATACCCATGGAAAATGCACTCTGTTGATCGAGGATCAAACTTACTTGGACGAGTTGGATGTGTGGATACAAAGCATTGACAACCAAAAACTCCTAAATGAGATTAACTAGGTTCCTTATGGAGAAGTTTTTCAAAAGGTATTTTTCCCTAAAGAATTGGAGTTGGTGTTTGATTAATCAAGTAAGTTATTGTGAATATGGCATCCCCCAAAAAGGTTTTGGCAAATTGGCTCGAAAAAGAAGGGCCCTGGCTAAGTTTAACAAGTGTTGATGTTTGCGTTTAGCCATTTTGTTGTGGTGTGTTGACGCAGCTAGTTTGCTAGACAATGCCTTTAGAAGAATAAAACTGGGGAATTTTAAACTCTGGACCGTTGTCACTCCTAAAGATCTTAACATTTTTACCAAACTGAGTTGCAGCTAAATAAATAAAATGGATGAGGAGAGTGCATGTTTCAGATTTGTGTTTCATTAAATACACCCAAGTACTTCGTGAATGATCATCAACAACGGTTAGAAAATATTGTGCACTAGAAAAAGTGGGAACATGATAACCTCCCCAAATATCAATGTGAATTAAATTAGAGCATGATGCCCTACGAGTAATACATAATGGAAACGATTGTCTAGTAAGTTTGGCTAAAGGACAAATAGAACAAGAATCCAAGCTTTATTTGCAAGGAATGAAAATAATGAAGATGCTTTATCTGAAGGATGACCAAGTGGTCAATGCCATAAACTGTCTGAGTTGGTGTGTACCACATTGCATGTTCCTTTCTATGGTAGATTGAGTCAGTAGAGTCTCTCTTTCTTAGTTCCCATGCCAATCATCTTCCTTGATTGTAGGTCCTGTATGACACAAATCAGTTTTAGATATATGGTAATAAAGAAAGAATCGAACGTTAGTTTGCTCACATAAATCAAATTGAGGTAAAACAAAGGGATATATAGGACATTATAAAGAACAAAATGTGGAGAGAAAACTACAGTGCCAACATGAGTAACGTGTGCTGTGGTACCGTCGAGAAGCTTGACCGAACGATTAAGGACTAATTTGAATGAGGTAAGCAAGCTGGGATTACAAACAATATGATTGCTTGCACCATTATTTAATATCCATAGTGGCTCCTTACTACTTTGTGCAAGGGAGAAAGTTTGACCTGAAAGTTCTTCATAATTGGAAATGTTACTGACCAAGTTAACTGAAACAGCCTTCCTTTTGCTTAGGAGTTGATTGAGAAGTTGGTGACACTCTTCTCGCGAACAGGGGAAGTCAATCACAACTTCCTTTTTATCATCTGGAGGGGCTACATGGTTTTCCTTTGATCTTGCTTGGTAACTTTTAGTAACATTCTTCCACCTTCAGCAGTAGTCATAGGTATGTCCCTTCCTATTACAATATGTGCATTTGAGATGAGCTTTACAATTCTTTATGTTGTGGTTGGTCATGTTGCATTTTTCATAGAATTTGGCTTCTCCTTCTACAGACTTGAAATCACGACTCACTTTCTTTATTGAAAGAGCAGAGGATTCTAGTGGTGTTGTGGAGTTGCCAACAGTAATCTTTGCCTGCTTCTCTTGGCGTAGTACCATTGCATAGGCTTTGTTCAAGTTCGGAAGTGGATCCAACCCTATTATGTTGCTGTTGGTCTGTGCAAAAATTTCATCAAGTCCCATAAGAATTTCAAGGTCTTTTATGTCTCCATGAACTTCTTAACTTCAGTAGCTGCTTTGCAAGTACAAGTAGGAAAGGAACAGAGAGCTTCCTTTTCATCCCATAGACTTTTGAACTTTGTGAAGAAGGAAGTGACTGAGTTTGTGCCTTGTTCACTAATGTGATAAATTTAGTACTCGCAAGTGTACGAATCACTCGTAGAAAAGTGATAAGCAACTTCCAAGGTCGGTCTCTCAAGAAATTGCAGTGGTTCTAAATAACCGTCTTCCTAATCTAAATAGAGTTCTAATGCAAATAAAACACTAATTAAATAGAATTCTAGTGAAACTAAAATTCTAAGCAACTAGAGTCCTAAACCTAGTAAAATTGTAAAAAGGTGTTTGTTTTGTGACAAGATCAATGATACGAACAATTAAACGAAAACAATATTGCAAATTAACAATCAATTCAAATGGATTAAAAATCAATGAAGGATGTATGGACATTTAGTTTGGTTAGCCATGCTTGCATCGAAAAGGTATGATGAAATAACATGAACGTTCTAACTAAACAATATTACCGGCTTTCCTTTTAATTACGAGACTGCCTGCGGTCGGGATAAATCTCTTTGTTGATTAACTAATTAACTGCCTTTAGTCGGGGTAAATCAAATAGCAATCAAATTATGCGCCAGGAAATACATGCCAATCAAACTAATGCTATGAATAAGTCACTAATTTGCAGCTTTGATTAAGTATTTCGGAATAAAGTTAAGGTGACATTCCTATAACTAGATTATCATATTTTTCAACCTAACTACGAATCTCAAATTGGCCCATGATAATTCATAATTAAATATCTAAACATGCTCTTAATCAAAAGGTAATTCATTTATATTAAATCAATAAAATATACACCATACACAATTCTAGCAAACATGGCAACACAAACTAAACATCTATAATAAAACTAGCCGCTCATGTTCATATTAATATTCATAGACAAATAAAATATGATCATACACTTCAACGAAAGAAGAAGAAAATATAATTCTATAACAACAAGGAAAACCTAGATCTAAATACCGCTAAATGGATGGGATGACGTTCTTCTCCAAAAACTTTATCTTCGATCGTCGACGGCTTCCTTGGATCCTTAGAATAGTTTCTCTCGCTTCGTTTTAGTGTAGCAAAACTCCTAAAACTGATTGAATGTAGTGTTTAGTCGCAAAATTGTAATGTGTAAGAGTTGTATTCGAGTTGTATGTAAGGGGGAGTCTAAGGGGGTATTTATAGATGTAAGGATTTACACAAATCCTGATTGCAATAGGAATAGGCGCGCCGCGGCATACATTTTTCCCGCCGCAGCGCAACACAAATTCTGGAAATAATGTCAAAACCCGAGAACTCCCCGTCGCGGCATGACTTCTCCTCGTCGCGGCGAGTGTTGCCTTCCTTTTCTTCATATTTACCCCCTTACATATGTGATGGCTCATTATGTAAGGCTTATATATTTGTCTCGTTTAGCCTGTAACTCGTGATCCGAGCGCCGTAAGTGTTCCATCTTTGCATGTTTTCATTATTTGACTCATTTGACGCTAAAAACACCTGAAATGCACTAAAACATACCTGTGATTCCGAATGGATGGATTTATGAAATTAATCGAATAAACAACAAATAATAAATCTATTTCTAAACAATTAAGTGCAATAAACCACGAAATATTAGTGCTCTTCGAGCACTCATCATTCACATTCATGTATGGCGTTCTCTATATTGAACAATGAAACTGTATTAGTGTGAGAGAATATCTCTTACAACTCTAACCACATACCTCTAGCATCCTTGCAATGGATGACACTACTTGAGATGTCATTTGACATGGCTCCTAGTAGCCAGGTTTTGACAAGGACATTGCATCGGTCCCATAGCAATTGTTCATCAGGATTGTGAGTCGGCCTTTTCAGGGTTCCATCAATAAAACCCTTCTTGTTTTTTATGGTGAGTGCCATCTTCATTGACTGCACCCACGTTGTATAATTGTCTTCCATCAACGATTGTGAAACTAGGGTAGCGCTTGATTAATCCGAATGATCGAAGGAAAGAGGATGAATGGAATTCTCCCATGGTTTTGAGGTCTTGGAAGAGTTTGAGCCCTTTTCGAGTTCAATGAGTCTCTACTCTTCGTTACCACCCATGTTGTATTTTGTTTATATGAATTTCTAGGTTCTCAAGAGCGGACGCTCTGATACCATAAAGAATTTTGTGATGAGAATAATTTCTGTGTATTTCATTGTATAAAGCCTTACAGCATATATACAGTTTACATATGATACGATCTACTACTCTAGTAGCTATTTTAGGTAAATTCTTTAAATGACAACAATTACAGGATGTCATCTAATTCGCTGCGATTCTTTCCTTATCAGTTGTGATTCTTTCCTTCAACAGTTTGAATGGATTGTTAGTTTTATTTAAATGAATATTGTTATTTGTATTGTGTTATTTTTTTTATTTAAGCTTGAGTCGTACTTTAATATTATTATTTAATATTTTTTAGAGTTTATTTTTTAGAGTTTATTTTTTAAATATGTTTATGTTATATGAAAATTTAATTTTTTTTTATTCAAAATTGTTATAAAAAAAGAGCAAAATAAGTTTATTGGTCAGATTGAACTAATCTAATTCGAATAGTTTTCAGATCGAATTTAGAATACGATCGGATCGGATTCAGACTAAGACTCTTCAATTTGATCAAAAAATTGGATCAAATGCGAATAAAATCAACAATTTTGATCTGATACACACCCCTAGTTATAAAGGTATCAATACTTCACAAGAAAGAGTTCCTTTTCTATTACACAAATTTTAAATTGCATAACATATTTGATACAAATATAATTAATTACAAAATGTTGAAATCCTAAAAAATACTTTGGATTATCCAAAATGTGCAATATATCACATTAGATAATCCTAATTACTTTGAGTTCAGAATACATAACACATTAAATTTCTTAACAGTGACACAAGGTCAATAACAAAGTAATTCAGCAGTAAATATAGTAACAAGTACTTGTTCTAAATTAACATACTTTTATAATTTATAATAAATTTATTAAAATTAAAAAGTTAAGAGACAAAATTTTATTTAAAAATTTAAAACATCAAATTATAAATTAATAAAAGTTATGAAATTGTTCACTTGCATAAAATTGTTGAGATAGGTTCATTATCCTTATAAAATGTTACAACGTAATATTTTATAAAAATCAATTAAAAAATGAACGTAATTAGGCTTATCATAGTGATTGGAGGTAGGTATGTCCAAAAAGTGGACAAATCGAATTAAACTAAAAAATTAGATCGGATAAAATTAGATCGTACAATTATATAATTCACAAAGTTTCGTCTTGTTTATATTTTTTCAAACCATTTCTTAAACTATTCGATTTAATTTTATAAATTTTTAACCATTTAAACAGAATTAGATTGAACCTTTATATATTATATATAAATTTTTTTTAAAATATAATATATTAGTATTTATTTTGAAAAATAAAACAATATTTTATATTATTATTAAAAATTAAATATTATATTTAAACTCTTTTTTTGCAGTTTTAGCTCTTTAATATACAGTTTAAAATTTTCAGTTGTATGTATATTATGATAATTTTATCTTTTATAAATTTTATCTACTCAATTGTTAGTTTATGTAAAATATTATATGAAATGTATTTGTAGCATATTTAAAATAATTTGGTTAGATTTAAATTTTTTTTAATATTAATTTCAAGTTTCAATAACATGATTTTGAAGAAAAAATTTAAAAATAAAAAATCATAAAAAATTATCAACTAAATCGAATTAAACTGGAGTAAACCGTCCGATTTCAACAATTTTATAAGTCAAATTGTCTGATTCTATTTGGTTAAACTCATATAAATGGTCTATTTCGATTAATTTTTTTTTTTTGCGCTAAAAATTAGAGGACTGGATCATGGACATCCATACTTGTACATGCAACAAAACTAGTATTATAATATATTTAAAATATCAATGATTATACTAATCCTTAATAATCATATAATTCCGATTAAAATTATTATCACATATCATAATTAACATGTTGGATCAAGTCGTACGTTTTCCCACCACCTAAATATAGCAACCCGAAAATAATGAAACACAATCTATTTTGGCCATTGTTAAGTCAAAAGATTTGAAAACTCAGCCATACATTCCAAGCAAAAAGCTAACAAACTAATTCTCCAATTATACTCTATCACAAAAAGGTACGATAGAGACGGCCCTTAATGGCCTATTGGCCTTTCAATCTCACCCCACGGCACTATAAATACGTCCACCATAATTCTCCTAACTCAATCAAAGATACAAAAGCTCAAGGCAATTTAACAAAAGGTTGATCAAGTTCAATATTTTTACTACAAAAAAGAAGGGAAAAAAAAATGGCAGCCAAGAAAACGTTCCTATGGGTATTCTTGCTAGTGTTGATTTTGTCAATCAATTCAGTGCTTGGACATGAAGGCGAAAGTACTATGGACCAAATGAAAGGGGCAGGTGAAGAAGTCAAAGACTCTGCATCCCAAGTCCTTAACAATGTGGAAGACTCTGCCGCAACCTGGTCCCATTGGTTCAAGAACAAAATAGAGCAAGTTCTTTTTTGTTATCAAATAATTATACTACTTACGCACACACTCAAATTTAAAACACAGATCTCAAAACTCTCACAATTGGGAACAAAGTCTTTAAATTAGGTACTAATATATTTTTTTTAATATAAAATTTGAAATCAAACTATACTTTTGTAAAATTTTACATAATTTTTATTTAATACAATTTGTGAATAAAACTGTTACACAATTACACTTTTTCACGTTCTTTAATGTATTTATAAATTTTTGGTATTTAAATTTTTTTTTTTTAATTATGAATGTACTTAACAGTTTGATTATTCAAATTTTGTAGCACGCACACTGAAGAATATAAAGAGCCAGAGAACTCACCTGATAGGTTTTAAAAACAGTGACATTTCTGTTTTATTGGGATGACCACATCACTACTGAATAATTTACTTGACATTCATATTCATAGTCAGTGCTGTATAGGTGTGCTTCATCTCCTAGCAGATAATTATGGTTCATGAAATTGTAACGTTGATTTCATGTTTTAATATAATAATAATATTATTATAATAATGTATTGTAGCTTTTCTTTTCTTTTAGAAATAATGCTTGAGTTATTGTAACATGCACTCATTGAATCAATCAATCAACGAAGTGATTAACATATTATAATTAATAATTAAAGAGAATTTTAAGCATTTAGCCTCCTTTCATATTTATTATTATTCTTAATTTTTTTAAAAATAATTGTATTTCTTATATGCTTATAACTAAAACTCAAATTTCATATTTTTATGAATTGTTCAAGCAGATTTACCGCCATTGAGTCACAACTTAATGCTGAAAATGAAGATAAAAATCATTCTCATTTATTTTGCTCAAATTCTGTTCTAATTGAATCGATTTACACTATAATTTTTTTATGCGATCAAAATTAGTACTTTTAGGGTTTTGTGCTTCCTTATGAGATGGGAAGATAATTAGCAAATTTAGCGTGGTTTAATTTTGGTTTGTTTTATCCAAAATGTTAATTGAATTAACATGTATTGATTCACTAAATTAATAATTAAAACTAACTTATAAAATATTAGTTATAAAACATTAGACCAACCTATTTATATATTTTAAATATGTTCGATTTGCGGTTTAGACCTACTTACTTTAAAAGTAAATTTAAATTTTTTGACTTTATGTTAATATTAAATTAATAAATAAATTTAATATTTAATCAACAATTTAACTTAAAAGAGTTAAATATTAGCATTTAAACTAAAATTATGATCCAATTTTCAAGTAGAGAAAACAAGTTAAAATAAGTGAGGGAAAAAGTACCCTATAGTCCTCAAACTTATAACATCGGTATACATTTTTACATAATTTCTCAAAATATACATACAAGTTTCTAATATTTACTAATTTGGTACACATGAGTCAAATTAATTATTAAAACTAATTAAAATAATACAAACCCCTAACATGTGAATTACATGACTATATGGTTAACGGCAAAATTGAAAATTCACATTTCAATAAAAATTGAATCACATGAGTTATTACCTAATACAAGCATAAATTCATTATTACCTAATTTCTCAAAAAGTACATATAAGTTCCTAATGTATAATAATTTAGTACACAAGAGTCAAATTACTTATTCAAATTGATTAAAATAATACAAACTCCTCACAAGTGAATCACGTGACCATATGATTAAGGAAAAAATTGAAAATTCACATTCCAATGAAAAGAAAAAAGAAAGAAAGAAAAAATTCAACCCTAAGCCCCTAACAGAAATCCATTTAACTATTTTGAGTTTCAACCCAGAAATCATAATGCTATTTGCTTAATTCAACCCTAATCCTAAAAAGTTGAAGAAAATATGTAATTGGATAATGAAATTGAATGGAAAAAGCGTGATAGGAAGAAAAATGACAGACAAATGATATTTAGGTGTTATATTGGAATGTCTCTGTTCATATTGATTTTAGTGAGCTATAAAAAGATGAAAAAGATGGGAGATGGTTAAGAAAGAAAAACATGACATCTATAGCCATAAAAATGGCACTAAATTCTGAAAATGAAAAAACAAAAAATATGGAGGAAAGCTAGATACAAATGGAGAGAATGGAGGAAAATTGCTAAAATGACACACAATAATCCTAATTAAAACATTATATGCATATCACATTTTTTTTAATATAAAAATAATCAGCTAAAGTGTAAAATTAGATAAATGCGTCCCTCCTTTTAAGAGTTTAGAACTTAAGTGTCTCAAGTAAAAATTTGAAAATTTATCCGACAATCATAAGTTTAGTGACCATGGTATCACCCAACCCATGAGTCAATTAGTAAGAATTAAAGAACAAAAAATAATTTACATTTTTTATTAGTTATTGTAAATATTTATAAAAATGATCATTGGAGAAGAATAATATAAGTTGTTTCACTTTTTCAATAACATAAAAGCTCATCTATAATTATATGATCACAAACATATATGATATATAAACTATAAATATATAAAATTAAAAAAATAAAATGTGTAATAGTAATATATATAGATCGGTTCGTTTAAGTGTAAGTTTACAAACTTTAAAATCTTACCCAGCCTAACATAAATCGATTTTTGTATTTCTAAACTGAAACTCAAGTTTTGGACCTATAAAATATAGAATTCGATTTGGTTCAGGTAGATTTCAATTGAATAGATTAATTTATCGATTATTATGTCCACTCTTCTAAATTTATATCTAGATGAAAATCTAAATGTTCCATACATTCATTCTACCACACAAAATATGTAAGTTACTTTTATTGTCCATTAAAATTAAATTAAATTTAAGAAAAATGTTAATTTTTATAATTATCTACATTATATATATGAGAGATACATTATAGATTTATAAATGGGAAATTCTCGAAAAATCCCAAAATTTACTACGAGACATCCCGTTAAATTATTTAATATTTTAAATATAATAAAATGACAAATTTAACCTTTTACTTAAACTTAAAAAATACACCCCACATCCCCACACTCACACCCACACTCCACATCCCCCACACCCACACTCACACCCACACCCCACATCCCACCTTCTTAAACTAATTTCATACATCCCACATTCTTAAACTAATTTCATACATTCCATCTCTTCTTCCTCACTCATCTCCATCTAGCAAAAGGTGGGATGTATGAAATTAGTATTTAGAGTGAATTTAGAGTTATTAATGAATATGGAGATGGAGATGGAGATGGAGATGGAGATGGAGATGGAGATGGAGGTGAGTGAGGAAGAAGAGGTGGGATGTATGAAATTAGTTTAAGAAGGTGGGATGTAGGTGTGGGAGATGTGGGGTGTATTTTTTAAGTTTAAGTAAAAGGTTAAATTTGTCATTTTATTATATTTAAAATATTAAATAATTTAATGGGATGTCTCGTAGTAAATTTTGGGATTTTTCGAGAATTTCCCTTTATGGATATATAAACTGCTCAACAATACATGGAAAGTGTGGATCTATATAGAATTTCCATTTCTTGTGGGATGTGATGAAAGCAATAATTTGCAAGACTCACTCTTCCTTAACTGACAAATACTTTAGGAGAATGAGTTAATTACATTTTAATGTGCTTTTGATGAATAAATCATAATAATAACAAATTAATAAGTGATAATACAACATCCATAAAAAATTACACCCACGTATTCTCAAAATTCTTTTTTTTTTTGTCAAAAAAATACCTCACTAAGGATAGGGAGATGGATAGGGGATAGGACAACCGTCACACACCCACACACCACACTCATACACTATGGATCATCCACATTGGGTGAGTACCCAACCTCAATGACGAGTATATCTATCCAAGACTAGTGAAAGGTAGTGGGTGAAGACTCGACATTGAAGCGCTTGCCCCGAGCTTTGAACCTACGCTCTTTGATATCCAACAAAGCCCACAACTCCCATATAGTACATCCAGATGGACTTGCCATTCAAACTATCCTGTCTGGATGAAAAAAAAATCGTTGGTATATAACTCTTTGTTCCTTAAGTTCGAGTCAAAGTTGAAACATTTAATTACCAACAACTACGTAGTCTACCCAAAAACGAAAGATCCGTGTCATTTCTATTACATATAAAAAGATTAAATGAAATATCAATTGCCTATAGTATGCTCTCATTCTCCTTCCATTTTCATCCTTATGCAAGAGTATTACATCCACTCTCTTTCTCTCTTTCATCTTTCTCTTCCTCCCTGTTGTTTCTCTTGCTAGATTAAAGTTCAATTTTTCTTCCCACTAGATGATGGCCTTCCCTACTGAATGTCCCTCACTTCGGTAGGTTTCTTGTAATATCTTCATTTCTTTTCTATTACTAGAGTTACTTTCTTTTTGTTAAATTTTTCTTTACTTTTGTACCTTCTTTGCTAAGGATAGTTTATGAAATCCTTTAGATCTTGATATATATGTATATATCTATATATAGATCTAGTGTGGTTTCTATATTTTTGGGTCCCTTTTAAGGCAAGATCTAGAATTAAGTGGTCATTCATGAATAAAAATGTTGAAGCTGCAAATGGAGTTTCCAGTGCTCAAAAGGAGTTTGAGAAAAGTCCTCAACTAGTATGACTCAAGTTGGTTGACGATTTGCCACTCTATAGTGGTTCTTTTCAAGCTATCTCAGCATAGTTAATGCCTGATATGTCCTAACTACTCTTAGATTTACGCTTAGGTGTTTGGATGCCAAAGAGTAGAAGAATAGTGGATGGCAATTAACCTTTTTAATGATGTTTACGTTATGTTGGATCAGTTTTCTATCCAACATTTGTTTCATGCAATGTTGACCTACATGTCACTAGCAAATCATGCCATGAGTTACAACACCGAGGTGTTGTATCATCTCCAATGCTTAAGCCAGATTCTAAAGAGAATAATTAAGTTCAAAGAGGAGTTTTATGGTCGTGAGAAGGAGCTTATACGTACCATTTTAAGTTGTGAGGCCATATTTAAATAATTTAGATGGATAAAGTTTTAGTACATAAGATGCAATAATTAATATTTATATTATTTAATAATAATATAAATATCTTGGTTATTAATACGCCTTATCTAATGAAGATTTACGAGACTATACGTTAACTGTACTATTTAACTTTTCTCATGTTGACGTGGACCAATAGAAAGGTGTCAAGCATATCTGGTTTATTTTTTACCCAACACAAGCCACTTAGGTTGCCTGGGCCACTTTGATGGGATAGGTGGTCTAGATTTTCTCTCGGGGTATGGTGGCTCAACTATAGTTGGCCTTGGGACGTCCTGACTGAGATGAGCAGTTGGTATCCCAAGGATTTTTATGTCATTGCATTCTCATGGTCATAAGTTTTCTAACTCCCATTTTTGAGCCACAATTCAACTCTCAGTTAGAAAGTTATAAGAGGTCAAACTTTGAGAAAAAAAGTTAATTGTGAGAACGCGAGTTTGACTTCCCAAAAGAGTTTGATTCTAAGCATGATTCTTCAAAAATATTTTCCTTATTTGACTCCTTAGATCCTTATCTGATAGTTGGTTGAGATCTAACCTGTTAGTTTATATTAAAATCTAGCTTCTTTCCAACCACTTCACTTCATAATCCAAAAATTTGAGCCTTGGGAACAGCAGTTGACTCCACTCCAATAAGGTAAGTGGATTAAAGTTCAATTTGTTTTCCTTTTTTCCTTCAATTTGCTTTTAACATGCACATACTTAAGGAACTAGGAAGAACAACGTATACCCTTAGAAATTTTTACTTTTCTTTTCTGCTTTGATCCACTTTAGTAGACCATAAAATTTTCTAGAGGGTTTGCAGCAAAATATATAAATATTTTTATGTGTGGACTAGGAGATAATTTTTCCTTAAAATTTTTGTTGACCTAAGAACTCATGACTGGAAAAAGCACACACACTCACAACAAAAAGACCTAGCACAGAAGCAAAGTTAGCGTGGTTGACTAGTATGACGAGAACCCAGACATGAGCGGGACATAGCATGGAGGCCAGAAACGAAGGGTACCACAGTCAAATCAAGACTACATCGGACGAACAGGGTAGGGACATGGAGGGAGAGAAGAGGAAGGAGAATGTCAACCTACTGACTAGCCAACTGGCCATGCAGCCAGTTGGTCGGACCAACAGTGGGGTCAATCAGTGACTTCCATCGCAACACTTTCGATAATTTAGGGGTCAATTTTGGTCCATTGTTTGATTTTTCTCCTCGTTACGACCATTCTGCTTTTGTTGAGGCTCCCAGTTCCATTTGTGGCATAGATGTCTATAGTGGAAATCCAAATGTTGACCCAATGTTTGAGTTAGGCTATGAAGTTGATTCTTTGGTGCCTTCACAACCAAACTCTCTGTAGACAAGCTGAGGGAGATGTTTGAGATCCTAGACTCCATCAGAATCAAACTTCTTGGTGACAACATAGTTTCAACTCGACCCTTTTCTAGAAGGAGAACTATTTTTAGTGATCAACCCGTTTCTACTGCTGGTGCAGCAGTTCCTTTGTATGATTGGGGTGCCTCTTGGTATTTGACCCCAAATTCTTAGAAGATACTCTTTTATTTCCATGTGTTGTGGAAGGAAAATGGTAAAGAGATAATTCTTGTTGAGATCAGATTTCTTTATCATCCATAGGCAGTGAGTAGAGGCTAGTTTAGCATTAGGGCTTTTAATGATGGCAAGTCGATCCTTAAGTTGCCTAAGTCCAATATAGGTTGGAGAAACGTGTGGTTCATTATTGTTGGGGCCTATGATATGTCGTACACCTACACATTTTGTTCCTAGTGGTGAACAGCTCATACGTGCATGACCCACCTTTTAAATTTTACTTGTTTTTTTTTCTTGTCTTGATAACCTTTTTTTGAGTCCTTCTTTGTCTAGCTCATTGGAAGAAGCTGAAGTTTACTGATAATAATAAGAACAAGTTCATTAGGGAACTGTTTGCTTTATCCCTAGAGAGTCGCTGCAATTCGAGGTTGGTGCTACCTAAGAAGATTGTTCACTGGGGTCTCCAGCTTTCATCTTCTTTAGCCAAGATTTTAGTAGTGATCTCGGTCCATGTGAGTACTTGAATAATTATTTAGTTTGAGTTTACTTGATCTTATTCCTTATTCCTTTTTGTCTTTTTTCTTTTTAGACATTAGGTCCTATCACATAGTAGCTTAGAAGGGTGAGTCCACCAATGCCTTCCAGTTCCTTACAATGAACCTAAGGAATCAGAACTTGAAGAAGAATGAGGGCACTATTGAAAAGAAGGACTCTTCAAGCATCTGCCTCCCAAGTCGAGAAGACTGAAGGAGTTAAAGCTCCTAACTTGACTCAGGCTTCTCCTTTGGTCAAGGACTTTGTGATGGGAGGCTTGTTCACATTCTTGATTCCATTCAAACTTACTACTTTCCTTGAGTGTCTTGAAATATGGGAGGCACTTTTTTTTCCCTAGAGTTGAAGCAGTTGAATGCTGCAAGTCTACCAGTTAGTCTTTGGACTTCTTTAACATTTCTTGGTAAGTGCATATCTAGAAATGCTTTGCTCTTTTTTGGGTTGGCTTCAAAGCCATGCTAACTCATCATGAATCCCAAGAATTATCTAAATCTTACTCCAAAGACAAACTTGCTAGGGTTTAGCTTCATTCTATATTTTCTTAGGATGTTGTATTCTATATTTTCTTAGGATGTTGTAGGTGAGCTCCTGGTATTTGACATGGTCCACTAAATTCTGACTCTTAGTGATTATGCCATCTACATAGACGTCCATAGTGTTTCCAACTAGCTAAGCAAACATTTGTTAACTAGGCATTGGTAGGTAGCCCCAACATTCTTTAATCTAAGTGGCATGACTTTGTAGCAGAACAACCCCTAGTTCGTGATGAAGCTAGTCATTTCTCGATCTAGCTCAAACATTTTGATTTGGTTTTACCCGAGTAAGCATTCATGAAGGAGAATGTTGAGTGTCCAGCTATAGCATCCACAAGTTGATCTGTCTTTAGCATGAGAAAACTGTCTTTGGGATAAGCCTTGTTGAGATATGTGAAGTCTACACACATGCGCCATTGGCCTTCTTGACCATGACCACATTGGCAAGCCAGTCTAGATAATAAACCTTCGTGATGTAACCAGCTTTCAGAAGTTTTTCCAATTTATGTTTCACGCTTTCATATTTGTCTTGGTTATATGACCTCCTTTTTGTCTTACTTGCTTGATGGTGGGGTCTACATTCAAGCCGTGAACCATTATTTATGGATTGATTCCTGACATGTCCTCATGTGACCAAGCGAACACATCAATATTGCCTCGAAGGAAGTTGTGTAGGGCAAACTGGACTTCCTAAGGTAAGAAGGTCCCTACCTTGATAGTATTGTGAGGCTTATGTTCTAAAAGGAGGCAGAGCGTAGTTTCTTCAACTAATTTA
Source organism: Elaeagnus macrophylla (assembly GCA_029378325.1). NCBI lineage: Eukaryota > Viridiplantae > Streptophyta > Magnoliopsida > Rosales > Elaeagnaceae > Elaeagnus > Elaeagnus macrophylla. Next base: position 9,089,313 of record CM055649.1, on the reverse strand, counting down.
GTGATTGGGGCATGACTCAGCCTAGAGTCCAATTCCTACTCATATTCTTTAAGAAGTTTCCCTTCGAGAGTCTGCATCCTAATTTGGGTCCAGACCACTAGTGGTAGCGTCCCAAGATTAGGTATACTAGGCTCTTTCTGGGGGTGCTTGTTGTCAAGAAGGATATTGAGGTCAGGTTGGTTGTCCTAGTAGCCAGCTTGGTCATGACTTGGAGAAGGAAATGGCATGTCATCAAAAACATGTTGGGAGCCTATCTTAGTAGTGTGATGGATCAAGTGATCTTTTCTAGAGAACATGGATGAAGAACACAATGAGCCTGATGAAGAACACGTTGAATTTCTTGGGTTTTTTCACCAGGATGTCAATCGAACATCAAAATTCGTACCCACAAATTGCACCAGATGTTGAATCAAATTTATGTCCAGCCTTCATTTACTATCATGTCAACCTGCATATCACTAGCAAACCACATTAGGACGTACGACACTAGAGGTGTCGTATCCTCTTTGATGCTTTAGTTAGATAGAGAGAACAATTAAGTTCAAAGATAAGTTTTATGGTTGTGAGAAGGAGCTTATGCGTACTTTTTCAGGTTGTGAAACCATATTTTAAGGGTTTGGATGGATAACATTTTAGTAAATAAGCCATATCAATTAATATTTATATTATTTAATAATAATATAAATATTTTAATTATTAACACACCTTATTTAATGAATATTTATCTGACTATTCGCTAATTGTACTATTTGACTTTCCTCCATTAGACTAATCAAATAATACCACGCGTATCTAATTTATTTTCTACCCAGGATGTTATTTGTATTTGAAGGTGTTGGTGATACTCTTCTTTTTTAAGATTTAAAATTTATGTATACTTTGAATCTAATTAATGAAATGTTTTTCTGTTTGATTCCAAAAAAAGAGTATTGCATCCACATTTTTTACACTAAACTATCAAAACCTCAACCTTATAGTTTAAATATCAATTTTTCCATCTAAATTAATGAAAACTAACTATAGTTAACCTTATTGAATAGTTTATATTTTAAAACTTAAAGATAAATAATATATTATTTTAATATAATTTTATTTAATTTTTATAAACCCAAACTAAAATAAACTACCTAACTGTATAAAGTGACATCATAAAATATTATTTTTGTAATATGAGGATTAGTTTATAGTTATTTAGAATAAAATATTAATTTTTCTCTTTTTAAATAAAGAGATTCGGGAAGAGTAAAAATCTTAAAGATAATTAATAGTCATTTTATTTATTGTTGTAAGTGTAGCCTAGTTGAAAATAGCACGGGTTGTAAAACTGTGGTCACTGCTGAGTGCTGACTAGGGGTGTTCAAAAAATCCGATCATTCGATCAATCCGACTAATTCAATTCGATCCGTTAATTTTTGAACGGTTTTGATCCGATCATCGGATCGGATCGGATTGAAATTTTTTCAATCCGTTATGTTCGGATCGGATGACGGATTGTACTATTTATCATCTAATTCCATCCGATCCGACCAAAAAAATTAAATATATTTTAAATTTATACACATGTCATATTTTTAAGGTTTATTTTAGCTTAAATATGTTTATGTTATATAAAAAATTTAATTTTTTATTCAAAAATATTAAAATAGAGTTAATTAATTTTATTGATCGGATTCAATCCGAATAGATTGCGGATCGGATAGAATTGGATTTGAAACATGATCGGATCAGATGCGGATTATGATATTTCAATCCGATCGGATCGGATGAGCATAAAATCAGCGGTTTCGATTCGATAAACACCCCTAGTGTTGACAATAGAGGGTGTTGGTTCGAGAATTGAAATCCCCTTCTCCCCTTCGGACTTGGATGCAAGTTATAGTGAATAATATCCACTAATATTCTCTATAAAAAAATTTTGGTTTTGTATCGGACGTCTTTCACACTCCATGTCCCTTTTTGTGTCAAAAAAAAAAAAGGTATATATTTAGATTTTTTGAACTTTATTGGGTTTTTCAAAATGAATAAAATTATTTTTGTTAAAATAATATACTTACTATTTTGTCCTCAAATTTTAAACATGTAAAATTAAATAAATAATTTGAATTTTGAATAATATTATTAAATTTTTTGAAAAAATAGACGCAATATTTATATAATAATGGAAATGAATAAAGAATGATATATATAAAATAAAAATATATAACAACAAACTATTAAAAAAACGATCTATATAAAAGTATAAAACATCAAACTATTCAAAAATAATTAATCACGAACTCATCTATAACAAAAGGGATTATATATTGACATGTAGGTTCTCAAGTAATCATATTTATAATAGTTTTAACGTTATAAGTATACATAGCACTTTCAAAGATAATGTTTGTACTAACTACTAAATAAGCATTTAATTATTGTAAAGCACCACATATATATATATATATTTTTATCTAAATTAATGAAAACTAACTTTAGTTAACCTTATTGAATAGTTTACATTTTAAAACGCAAGGATAAAACAATAAATATATTGTTTTAATATCATTTTATTCATTTTTTACAAACCCTAACAAAAATAAAGTACTTTATAAGTGTATAAAAAGTAGGGGTGTCAATTCGTGCGAGCTGGGCTAGTTCGAGCTGGCCCAAACTAGCCCAGCCCAAATTGGTTCAACCCTAGCTCAATTCAAATTTAATTCGAGCTAGCATATGTGAGCTCGAACCCAAACCAAACACAAACGAGCTGGCTCAAACTGGCCCAAACTAGCCCGAATTGTTAATTATATATATATTTTAGTTAATATGACTTTTTTTATTAAAAAAATATGTTTAATAATTAAAGCTCAAATAAAATTACATAAAACAATAAAAAATATATATATAAATATAATAAAAAATTAATTATTAAAGCAAAAAGTTAATTACTAAATTAATTTAGCAATGAGTAAATGCATTAAACCATACTCATGTAAAAGTTAGAAGTCGTCATGCCCTCATAAAAACTCACATTTAGAATAAATAGTTATCAAATCCAAATAAAATTTATTCTAGTTATTAAACAAAATAAATAGAGATGAGTAGATTAAATGAATATACTTATTAAAATTGAACAGTTAAAGTAAATTAAAATGTTACACGATAACATAACTTTTTTTATATACACAAGAACAAAATTTTGACTATTACATAATATTTAAGTCTCAAGACAAGGAACAAGTAGAAAAGAGAATAGCATAATACAAGTATCAATTTAAAAATAGAAATTTTATAATACTAATTTAAATTAAAATAAATATTATTTTTTTTGTTTAAAGAGTTAGGTAGATTTAAATGCTAAATGCATTAACATCAAATAATGTAGCATAATATTGTGACAAAATGAATAAATTATAACTATTTATTCATTATCAACTTATTTTTCAAAAGAAAAGGGAAAAAATAATTAATATATCATAAAAAAGAAGTATTAAAAGAAATGAAATATTATTTTAATTTTAATATAGTATTTTTTATTTTTTTATTTAAAATTTTATTTTATTTTATTTTAGTTTGGGCTAATGGGCTGGCCCTAACCCAGCCCTAACCCAGCCCAAATTTGTTCGTGTTATTCGAGCTGGGCCGAAACAAGCCCAAATTTAATTCGATTCGTGTTCGATTCGTGTTTTTCGATTCAGGTTCGATTCGGTCAATCGAGCTATAGCACAAATTGCCACCCCTAATAAAAAGTGATCATAAAAAATTAATTTCGTAATATGAGGATTAGTTTTTCTCTCTTTTTAATAAAGAAATTTGGGAAGAGTAAAAATCTCAAAGATATTTAATAGGCATTTTATTTACAGGTGTGCAGCCTAGTCGGAAACAACATAGGCTATAAAGTTGTAGTCACTATCGGTGTTGGTTCGAGTATTGAAATCTCATTCTCCTTGGGTGCAAAGTCATGTGAGCAATATCCACTAATATTTAATATTCTCTAAAAAATGAAAATTATGCTGGATGTCCCTCTAACACTCCACAGTCCCTTTTTTAATTTCCAAAAAAAGTGGGCACATATTTAGATTTTCTAATTTTATTTGTTTCTTCATAAAAAAACATTTTGTTAAAATAGTATAATTACCATTTTGTCCTCAAATTTTAATAATGGTTTACTAAAGTTAGTATATGTTAAATTAAAGGGTGGATAGTTACAATGATCTCTTTGCGTTTCCAATAAATTTCATTTACTTCTTTAGTTTATAAAATATATAGTTCTTTTATTTATGAAAAATGTATCAGATAATGAAAAAGTTAATTTTTTATCTAATTTTTTGTTAAATCTAACGGAATAACACATGTATCACATGTATGTTTATTGAATGTCCCTCTAACACTCCACAGTCCCTTTTTTAATTTCCAAAAAAAGTGGGCACATATTTAGATTTTCTAATTTTATTTGTTTCTTCATAAAAAAATATTTTGTTAAAATAGTATAATTATCATTTTGTCCTCAAATTTAATAATGGTTTACTAAAGTTAGTATATGTTAAATTAAAGGGTGGATAGTTACAATGATCTCTTTGCGTTTCCAATAAATTTCATTTACTTCTTTAGTTTATAAAATATATAGTTCTTTTATTTATGAAAAATGTATCAGATAATGAAAAAGTTAATTTTTCATCTAATTTTTTGTTAAATCTAACGGAATAACACATGTATCACATGTATGTTTATTGAAGTGCAGATCTCCAATGCATTTCTTGGAGTACCCTCTTATCCACCCTCTCGTTTTTTCTTTCAACTAGTGTTTTTATCTTTAAATTAGGGTTTATATATTTTATTTAATATGCCTTCTAATCCTTCATTTCGTTGTCAATCAAAGAACATATTCCTCACCTATCCCAAATGTTCATTGTCTAAGGAATAATGCCTAGATCAATTGAACAAATGCCAGAAAGATAAAACACCTAATTACATTAGGGTCGCATTTGAGTTACACAAAATGGGGAACCTCATCTTCATGTTCTAATTCAATTCCCAACCAAATTTCAAACAAAGAATCAACAATTCCTTGACTCATCGATTAGCCAATTTTCATCCTAATATTCAAGCAGCTAGCAATGCATCTGCTATTAATGATTATATTTTCAAGCATGGCGATTTCATTGAATAGGGCAATCTACGTTCATCTAACCGACAGATTACAACGTCTAAAGTAGATGCTATATATGACGCTGCGCTTACCACCAACGATAAAGAAATCAACATGAGAATTATTAGGAAAGGCGATCTTAAGAATTTTCTAATCCATTACGACAAGATTAGTCACAATCTTGATCGTATTTTTCATAAACCACCAGAAGCATACCAAAACAATTTTCCCAATTTCCAACACGTGCCAACACAACTACAGGATTGGGCATGTGAAAACCTCAAACCAATAAATGAAGATCCACATAGGCCCATTAGCCTTATTATTGAAGGCCCATCTAGAATTAGGAAAACATGTTGGGCTAGAAGTCTTGGGCCTCATAATTATTACTGTGGATATATGAACCTAGCCCATCACAACGACGAGGCCCATTACAACGTTATAGACGACCTGCATTCGAAGTTACTTAAACATTGGCAGGAATTTATTGGGGCCCAAAGGGATTGGAATTCAAACTGTAAATATGCAAAGCCCAAAAAAATAAAAGGTAGTATTCCAGCAATTGTTCTCTGCAACCCTGGGCCAGATTCCTCTTACAAAGAGTATTTAGAAATATCAGATAATAGTTCCTTATATGAGTGGACAAAAAAATGCAATCTTCATCAACATCGACAGCCCACTCTACCTCACTGAGCACCAATCTACAACGGGCAATATCTAAGAGGAGCAAGTGTAGGAAAACATTTAAGCTTTCTTGTGGGTGCACATTATTGTACGTCAATGGATGCCTCGGACATCATAGACTACAACAGACGGATGCGATCAGGGGTATTCTACGACACATTGAAGAACCCCCTACACTTTCGATCAATGAAGACATCCAACGACCTATCGTTCAAAACAAAGATACGCTTCAACTACAATCTGCGCAAAGCGTTGAAGATCAGAACTTCAATAATTATTGCCAAAACCTGGATGACCTCTAATTTTCCCAGAAACGCATTGGAGACTACCTTTACATGGCGTATTGCTGCGAGAATACTTTTTGTTTTAAATAATTTTGGTGTAATTTTCCTAGATTTAGTTATGAAATCTGTAATTAAAGGACTGGAGCAGTGGCAATTATGTTCCCATTTCGAAGTAAATTACGAATGTATATCATTTTACGAATAATAAAATTATCATTTTATTTATTTACATTCTACATTTGGTACAAAAATCTCTAAAATAAATACATTTTATTACAATTATTGTAACTATCTAACACATTCCCACATTTTGCTTCGGTAACTTTCTAATCAACAATACCAGCAACAGCTTGGTCTGTAATGGAAGCATTCACATTCATGGCAGCTTCATTAGTGCTAGGTCCGTTATCAGAAGAACTAGAACATGCACTAAGAGCCAAAAATAACCTCTCTTTCTCGTACTGTAAGGCATTAATCCATGACAAAAATGCACTCGCATCTTTAGCACAAGCCGACGATACAATACGCAAGAGTAAGTCCATTTCAATGCGTCCAACAAGATGAACACTAACAAATACAGACATTTTTTATTTTTGAACATAAACGAAATAAAAACGAGCGTTTAAATAATTACAGATATGCAAAATACTTGCAATAATTGCGCTGCAAGTTTCTCTATAAGAGACAACATTGTACCTTCGTAGTCCAATCAATCATTTACTCTTTGAATAAATAATATATTCTCGTTTCTTTTCAGAAACATCATCATCATATTTTCTTACAAGTGTGACCCACTACTTTAAACCCCACCCACATATTTTGAGTCAAACCCTTATAATATTACAGGGTTATCCCGCGCCCCTTTTATCAACCACGTGACGTGCTGTGATTGGTGGAAAATCTGAAGTGGATGGATAAGTAAATAGTGCAGATTTAAAATATGTTGCTGGAGTTTAAAGTGATAAGACCCACTTGTAAGAGAATATGACAGAGAATATTTTGACTCAAAATATGTGGGTGGGGTTTAAAGTAATGGGTCACAGTTGTAAGAGAATATGATAATGTTTCTGAAAAGAAAGGAGAATATATTCTTTATTCAAAGCGTAAATGATTGATTGGACTGCGAAGGTACAATGTTGTCTCTTATAGAGAAACTTGCAGCGCAATTATTGCAAGTATTTTGCACATTTATAATTATCGTTTTTATTTCGTTTATGTTCAGAAATAAAAAATATCTATATTTGTTAGTGTTCGTCTCGTTGGAAGCATTGAAGTGGGCTCACTCTTGTGTATTGTATCGTCGGCTTGTGCTAAAGATTCAAGTGCATTTTTAACATGGATTAATGCCCTAGAGTACAAGGAAGAGAGGTTGTTTTTGGCTCTTAGTGCATGTTCTAGTTCTTCTGATAATGGACCTAGCACTAATGAAGTTGCCATGAATGTGAATGCTTCCATTACAGACCAAGCTGTTGCTGGTATTGCTGATTAGAAAGTTACATAAGCAAAATGTGGGAATGTGTTAGATAGTTGCAATAATTGTAATAAAATGTATTTATTTTAGAAATTTTTGTACCAAATGTAGAATGTAAATAAATAAAATGATAATTTTATTATTCGTAAAATGATATACATTCGTAATTTACTTCGAAATGGGAATATAATTGCCACTGCTCCAGTGCAATAATTACAGATTTCATAACTAAATTTGGAGAAATTACACCGAAATTATTTGAAACAAAAAGTATTCTCGCAACAATACGTCGTGTAAAGGCAGTCTCCAATGCGTTTCTGGGAAAATTAGAGGTCATCAAAGTTTTGGCAATAATTATTGAAGTTTTGATCTTCAACACTTTGCGCAGATTGTAGTTGAAGCGTATCGTTGTTTTGAACGATAGGTCATTGGATGTCTTCATTGATTGAAAGTGCAGGGGGTTCTTTAATGTGTCGTAGAATACCCCTGATCGCATCCGTCTGTTGTAGTCTATGATGTCCGAGGCATTTATTGACGTACAATAATGTGTACCCACAAGAAAGCTTAAATGTTTTCCTACGCTTGCTCCTCTTGGATATTGCCCGTTGTAGATTGATGCTCAGTGAGGTAGAGTGGGCTGTCGATGTTGATGAAGATTGCATTTTTTTGTCCACTCATATAAGAAACTATTATCTGATATTTCTAGATATTATCTTTGTAAGAGGAATCTGGCCCAGGGTCACAGAGAACAATTGCTGGAATACTACATTTTATTTTTTTGGGCTTTGCATATTTACAGTTTGAATTTCAATTCCTTTGGGCCCCAATAAATTCCCGCCAATGTTTAAGAAACTTCGAATGCAAGTCGTCAATAACGTTATAATGGGCCTCGTCGTTGTGATGGGCTAGGTCCATATGTCCACAATAATAATTATGAGGCCCAAGACTTCTAGCCCAACATGTTTTCCCAATTCTAGATGGGCCTTCAATAATAAGGCTAATGAGCCTATGTGGACGTTCATTTATTGGTTTGAGATTTTCACGTGCCCAATCCGGTAGTTGTGTTGGCATGTGTTGAAAATTGGAAAAAAAATTTTGGTATGCTTCTGGTGGTTTGTAAAACATACGATCAAGATTGTGATTAATCTTGTCGTAATGGATTAGAAAATTTTTAGGATTGCCTTTCCTAATAATTCACATGCTGATTTCCTTATCGTTAGTGGTAAGCGCAACATCATCTACTTTATACGTTGTATTCTGTCGGTCAGATGAACGTAGATTGCCCTATTTAATGAAATCGCCATGCTTGAAAATATAATCATTAACAATAGATGCATTGCAAACTGTTTGAATATTAAGATGGAAACTGGCTAATCGGTGAAGGGATACTAGACAATGAAAATTTTAATAAAGTTTTATTGAAATTTTTTTTGAATCGATCAAACTTAAATAAAAATTTTATTATTTAAATTGTGGTTTTAAATATTAGATAATAAAAAATTTATTTGAATTAAAATTGAAAATTTTATAATAGTTTTACTTTTATAAGTATGGATGGTTTCAAAGAAAATGTTTGTACTAACTACTAAATAAGCATTTAATTATTATAAAGCACCACGTCATGCATTCATAAATATATATAGAAAAAGGTATCATTAATATTTTTTATTTTTATAAAAAATAGTAATTAATCTTATAAATTATAAAAAATGTACTTAAATTATTTATTTTTAAAAAAAATATTTTTAAATCCTTTTATTTGTAAAAAATATGTCAAGTAAGAATAAAATTAATTTTTTATCTAATTTTTTTTAAATCTAACAAAATAACAGATGTATCATATGCATATTTATATTTTTCGATATATATATATATATATACACACACATACATACATACAAAAAAAAATTAATATTTAATTAAAAAATTATTCAATTTTTGAATTTAAAAAAAAAAACTTAAATTTAATTTTTAATGTAATTTAAATATAATTTTCAATAAAATTTTCATTGTTTAATATTTAAAGTCACAACTTAGATAATTTTTTTTTTTTAAGTTTGATTAAATTCAATAAAATTTAAATAGAATTTTCATTGTTTAATATCTAAAATCACAAATTAGATAATGAAAATTTTATTTAAGTTTAATAGAAAGAAATTGTAAAAAATTAGAGTAATTTTTTAATTAAATTTTTTTTAATTTAATATATATCTATCGAAAAATATAAACATGCATGTGAAACACATATTATTTCGGTAAATTTGGCAAAAAATTATATAAAAAATTAATTTTATCCTTACCTGTCACATTTTTCATAAGCAAAGAGACAATTTTAGCTCTTCATAATATATATATATATATATATAATGAATAATTTAGCAACAAAAGCCTCGAACCATTTAAACTTTCAAGACTCATCTTCTTTATTAGAAATGAATGATAACGGCAGATTCCTGCCATTTTTCAAACAAACAAATTTTTTTTTACTTTTTCCACTTAATTTGTTCCTCTAGCACAAAAACTGCAAACATGAATTGAAGCTCCTCAAACGTAAAAAAAAACAATGACATAAAAGCCAAATAACTAATCATAATACTGAAAAACAAGAACATGGTTTTGGCAGAAGAATCACATACAAATATGAATCTAATCAAAATCTTCAAGCAAATCCTATCCTATCTCCTTCAAACTCATCTACCAAACCAATTAAGATAAGAGTTAAATATCTAACTATCTAATACTAGTCTCTCTTCTCTTACTGGTTCTACCATATGCTCTAAAGATTGATTCAAACTCTCATCATTTGGCTTCTTAATATTATTGCTCTTGTTATTATGCATCCAAACTTTGAAAACCTGCCTTTTCACTCCAACTTCAGAACAAAATCTCTCTATTGCTTGCTCCTCTTGTTTCTGAAACCTCCATTCCAATTTCTCAGCAAACTCCAACATCTTCTCCTTCTGTTCTTGAGTAAACTTCGTACGGAACCTTTTTTTAGACAAAGAAAAAGGAGGTGATGATCTCATAACAGCTTCAACACTTGACTGAAACACATTCAGATCTTCACTTGAAGACTCAACACCACCACCACCGAAAGCCACGCTCATCGGCTGAACAATCACAGGGGCATTACTCGGATTTCCATGAAAACCTATTGGGAATTTCTGATGATGAGGACTGAGAACTAAATTTGATAATCTAGAACTTGGGCTAGTGTAATGATGAGACTGGTCTCCATCAACTTCTTTGCGATGAAAATTACGATGACATTCACAAGCAGCGCATTTCAGAGCTTCAAGTGTTCCTTCTTCACCACTCGGCATGAACTCTCCACACCCATCAAACACATTGCCTCCAATAGTCGCAGCGTGGTTCTTAAGACATTCTCGATACTTGATAGTTGAATTTGATGGGTTTTTCGACTTGGGTTTTCCTCCAATTTGTGTAAATCGATCTGGGTTTGGAACATGATTGAGTTGTTGTTGCTGAAAATCATGTGGGTAATCTAGGGTTTGAGTAGTGTTGTTAGTCCCATTGTGATTCCCAATTTTTTTTCTCTCTCCTCCAACTGATTCTTTGCTTAAATGACCATAACTGAACGAGCCTGACGTCTTCATTTCATTGTCTTGGGTTCTAAATTCCATTGTTTGTTAATTTAATCTTGGCTATTGATCCCAAAAACTATTAACTTAATGTATTCAACTCTCGTACTTTATTGGGATTTTAGATCTCCTTATTTATCTAAGCAAAAAAAAAAAAAAAAATTTAAAAGCATTAATGTTACATAACATATATACGAGTCAACATGTAGTTAATATAGAGCATTATAGTATTTCAAAACCCACCAACCCATTTTGTTATCTCAAGCTTTTCTGTAGAAGATAGAGAAAGCCTAATAAAAATTAAGAAAATAATTTAAAAAAATAAAAAATAAAAGAAATGGAACTCACAGTTTTTGGAGACTAGCTAGCTAGCTAACATGGACCTGGCTTCTCTAATGGTCTTCATTAATGTAAAGAGTGAGAGAAATAGAGAGAGAGAAGAAGAAGAGAGTATGAGATTGATATTGTTTGTGCTTCTGAGCTTCCAACAAGAGACAACTTGGTTGCTTGTGTTGAAGCCACAAGCAAAGATAAGAATTCCCCAATTTTGCAAATTGGGGATAACTTTTGAGATTAATAAGGACTTTAGTTGAAATTTTATTTATTTATTTATATAAAATTTTCATATATTTGCAGATTACAAAACAACCGACAACGTCATGTTCAGACCACTCCCACGCCCTGCCAAGTGGGACCCATACCCACCATTTCATTATTGCTCCTTTTTCCATTTCTTATGCAAACAACACTTGACCCATCCATATGACTCAAAGATTACAAATTTGGAGTACTATACTTGGGTTGGGTACCTATTGATGAGACTTTAACCCTAAGCTAGCTTTTTGTTTCCTCATAATCCTATAATAAAATTCCTTGTTTCCTTAATTAAATACATTTTAAGGAACTGTTAAGTCAATAATACAAGTACAACATTGGTCGTGTAAAGTAGTAATCATGTCAAAAATGCTTGCAAGGGTTATGGACGTTAATTACTCGATCCGTTAACTCTAACTTGAAATGAACCCGTGACCCAAAAAAAAAAAATATCACATTTAAAATTTATATTTATAAAAATTATATATTTTTATTATTAAATTTTTTTATTTATTATTTTATATTTAACATTATTTAAATTAAATTATAATTATTTAATCTCGTTTATTATAAAATACTATTGAATTAAATCTTATTTAATATTATAAAAGATTATTTTTATTATAAATTTTAAAGTATATAATTTTTCAAAAATAAAACTTCAAGGGAGATGATTAAAGGCGGAGCAATTTAGGGGTTGAGGGGCTTTAGCTCCAATTGGATTTGATTTTTTTTTTTAATGTGAAAATACAAAATATTCTTGAAAACCTAATAAGTAATAATCCTATGTCCCTAATCAAGCTGTTTTATTTTATTCGCATATTTCCCTTCGTCATTTTCTTCACCCCTGTTGCTTTCTGCTTGTAAGTCGCCTGCTCCTCCAGCCTTTGAGGCTTTGCGTCTCATCGTCTGCCCTCAACTTCAGTTCTACGTGGATGCTCGCCTACTCTCCAATGCTCCTGTCGGCTACCGTCCTATGTGATGCGTCTACTCCAGCTCCAACCGTCTCCTGTTCTCAAGTTTTTTAATTAAAAATTTTGGTTTTTTCAATTTTGGTTTTTTCAGCATATAGATTAATAAATTTAATAATTAATATTGATAAATTCCAGCATATTGTTTTATTAAATGTTAATATATATTAAATATTAATATAAATTAATATTAATATTTTATTATTTTATTTAATAATATAACAATCTTAAATACTTTTATAATTTTGTTATAGTTAAATGTTAAATCTAATATTTTATTTTTTTGATATAGAAAAGGGGGGCTAAATTATTTGATAAATGTGATATCATTTTTGGATAATACATAAACATTTTTTAGTTAATTTAATTTATGTTAATTTTATTATTATAATTAACAAATATGATATGTATGAAATTTGTTTTAATTTATTTTCATAATAGCATGTTAAAAAAAAAAAAAAATTTCAATCCCTTGTAATAATTTCTGGCTCCAACCGTCGCAGATATATGATATGACATGATGAGCTCCACATGTTTGTTTAAAAGAATCAAGTAGGACACAAAAATAAATCCACGAGGATTGCTAGGTACAATTCTTCAACCTTTATCATACACTCAATTCTCTTATTGACATGTAATATTTTTTAATAAAAAATTAAATTTATTTTATAGACACTATATGTAAAATAAAAAAAAAAAAAAATTATTGAAAATAACATCTTTAAAATTTATAATAATAAAAATAACATTTTAATAATATTGAACGTTGTAATATTTTAAATGGGTTTAAATTACAGTCGTTCAATTTTAATTGTACGGACGTTTAAAGAAAAATAATGTACTAATTATTTTTTTAATTGTAAAAATATAAGTTTGAAAATAAAATAAAAAAAGTGTTATTTTTATTAATATAAGTTTTAAAATGCAAAAAAAAAAAAAAATTACTTTAAAGAAGAGTGTTTTTAGTTAACATTTCTCTAACTTGAATAAATATGTTAAATTGATAATTTATTATTATTTTACTAGTTAAACCGTACCCAAACTTATTAATAAGACATTTTTATTAAATTATGTAGTTAGGTTTATTAATTTTGTGATTGAAGACCCGATAACTCATTCTACAAACATACATAATACAAAATTACATGATACTCCAAATATTACGTTTATATTTTATTGAATGTTATATTTTGTAAATATATAGAGATAAAAATACTTACAGACTTATAGTTAAATATTTACTAAGCAAAAAAAAAAAAAAAAAAAATATATATATATATATATATATATATTAATTTTAATTTTAAGATATTTTGTTAAAATTAATATATTTTAAAATATTAAAATTTGATTTTTGAAGCTTCGAATGGATAACGTTATCTAACGAGGATTCCATAAATTTAAACTCACCAATTTTGGTTTCGGATAAAACACACCAGCCTCGTTTCACTTGGTTGATATTCCTAACTATATTAACTTGGTAACTAATAACCAGACACAATAAGTTTAATAAATGGGTGACACAATTGATATCATGTGCCATCTCTACAAATGATTATAAGCTAGACTTTGACTATGGGTTAAAAAAAAAAATTTAACTTGCTCCCCTTGGTATTTACAAATTTTAGTTCCCCAAATTCAAAATTTATTGGTTGTTCAAAAAAATATTCAAATTTATTTAAAAAAAATATAAAACCAAATGAGTAATTTTAATTCAAATTCCTTTTTATATCATGTCATTGTCAAGTCAAAAATGGTCACAGACAACGTTTTGATAAGGTTGATTTCCAAATTCATGCAAAAAAAAGATGAAGGGGGGGGGGGGGGGGGGGGGGGGGGGGGGTTAAAAGTGAAAAGTGCATTTTGTGAAAGAAGAATAAGGGCACAGTGGGTGAGCATTGTCGTTTTGCTATCTTTTCATAGTCACACTCACAGGCACACAGCCTCACAGGTAATGAGGTAATACATGAAAGGTTAATGTGTGGGCATTCTCTGCTAGGCTTCTGCAACATTCTGATACACCACGCTTGCTCACAAACAATTACATTTCTGTGATGCAATCGATGGCTTTCTTTGTCTTTTTTTCCACGTCTTTTGCTTTGGTACTTGCTTGCTGCAACTCTTCTATTTTTGGTGCACTCCAGCTTCAACCAATTGAAACTCAAAATAAATTCATTTAGTCGAATGGAAAAATAAGATAATATAAAATTATATAATTTAATACTTCACTGGGATTTTTTTTTTTTTTTTTTTATATATACCAAACAATAGGACATATTATATTTCTTGTTTTTATAGGTGACAGCCAATAATTAATGTCGTATTTAAGATTTATATCCAAAAAGGGTACCATAGAATAAAAAATTTGATCAAGTGCTTCTCAACTGTTACTTGTTTTTAATTGACACAATATATTATTTTTATATTATTTTAGTAAAAATATGTAAGTTATTGAGTGTTAAAAGCAAAAAATTTATAAAATTTCATAAATATATTTCATATATGTAAATTATCCATAATTCTATAAATATTACACTTCAAATTTTATTTATTGAAAATTAAGATAGCATACGTCCTCCTCTTCATTCATGAATACATCCTCCGCTGTCAACAACTATACCTACTGCTTAAAAAATTATGTAGATTAATTTCATAAGCAACTATGGTAAGTAAGATTCCTGTGTTCATTTAGTTGCAAATTTAAGTCTTATGTCATCAACTATTTTCTAAGATGAGGAATCACAAGGGAGACGAAAAAAAATATCATTCGACCAATTCTCTGAATGTCATGTCAATATTTTTTATATCACTTTGCTCTTATACATTTTTACTTTCACATCTTTCTTCACACTTCAAATCAGAAGTCATCTTCCATCTTGAATCACTACAAATTGAAAATATGCATATATATATATTTATGTACATAAATATATATACACATACATACGTATGTATGTATATATATATATGTATAATATATGTATATACATACATACATACATACATACATATATATATATATGTACATATATATGTATGTACATACATACATACATATATATATATATACACACACACATATACATACATATATATATATATATATATATATATATATATATATTTTTTGTAAAATGACTTCAATGTTACTTGTTTTCTCTTGAAATTATGTCTTTTTGGACCCATCTTTAGAGTCCGATTCTCTTGCAACATTTTTAATATATCGTTTTATATACCACCAATACATGTCAAATATGTCAGCAAAAGTAGTTAGAAATGTAAACCCGCATAAAATATGAATTTGTTGTATATGTGTTAACTAATTATTGGTAACACACAAAGTGACACATCACACATGGTGATTAACTTTTCTTTAGTGCATAAGAAGCTCTGGTGTAGTTTTTTCATACTACAAGAGAAAATTATGCGATGTGAATGTTGTTTGTGCGCGAGATAGACTCTATTGCAGAACAATCGATCATCTTCGATCTTCAACTTCATCCTGTTTGTCATTTCCCATAAAGTTAATTTTCAACTGTTTAATTTGCTCGATCGTCACTCAATAATACTAAATTTGCCTCGTTTTCTCCTAGATAGTCCAAAATGTACTCAAAATCCATTGAATCACGATACTTCAACTCCTAGATTAGAACATGCAATTGTTGAGCGCCTCCATCATCTAAGCGTGTATCCAAATCCTCTGAAGCACCTTATTCATAAACCTAATTTTAAAATTTCGAAAACAATTTGCAATTTTAATTACTTGCTCGAACTTCTGTTGTCGAAGTCGAGATTGCAAGATTCATCATGCATGCATCTAAAAACATTTATCTTCTCTAGATTTAGGATCCCAAATTCATAATCCACCAAACGATTACAATAAAATCTGGAAGGTACAATTGTAGGGCCATCAACAAGCATTTCAATCCACAAATGTGAATCGGGCATAGCCAGAAAAAACTTTTAGGGGTTTAAAATTTACTTTTTTATATATATATAAAATAGAAAATTAATATGAATTACAATAAATTATATTCAATTTAACACTGAATTTTTTATGTCATATTATATTAGAGATAGAGTTAATATTCAAAAAATATAGAATTAACACTTTATAATTAACTTATAACAAAAACTAAACAAAATATAACAAGCTAATAAGTATTAGTATTATTCATGTATAAAATAAATTTATTAACTAAAAAATCTAAGCAAATAAAAAATTCAATCAAACACATAAAAATTTATAGTTGTTAAAACTAAAACTAAAAAAAAACATACGAAAATATAAAAAGTAAAATATGATTTAGAATTTTAACCTCTAGACTATATTTAAAAATATATGTTAATAAACAATTTAAGACTAACTAATAATAATAATAAAAAATATATAAAAAAAATTCAAATAAATTCTAAAATATTATTAAAATAAAATGTCAAATAATATAATATTAGTTAAAATTAAAGTTTGGATTAAGATAAAATATGATAAACATAAACTTAAAACTTTAATCTGAAGCTTATTATATACTTCTTTTTTTAACTTTATAATGTTGATTCTAAAGTGAAATATTTAAACTTTTTTAGATTATCACATTTAAGAAGAATTTTTATATAATATATAACTACAATTTTATTTTTGTTACTAATAGTTACTAAATATATAGAAAAAAAAAATTATATATTTAACCACTTTATTTACAATTTATGTCATTCTTATCCACGTATTTGTTAAATATTATTAATATATACCAAAATACGTGCATAAAAATTAAATATAATATATTACTACAAATAATATATTTATTTAATATTAAAAATATACATATAACTACTTTTTTTTTCTTTTTTTAAAAAAAAAAGTTGGCCGCATTTGCACATGCCTCAATTGTTCGTGCAAGATTAAGTAATTTGGTCCATCAACTTTGAATGAAAAATTGTGGTTATTAGATACATTTTGTAAAGAGAAGGAAATTATGCACGATGAACTGTTAGGGACATCACTTGATTGAATAGCAGTTGGTACAATAATAATCTAGACACATTTAAGTTCAATATCGATGACTTCATCACATTTTGGGTCTTTAATTGTATGTGATCAAATTATGATGTGAATAGAAGATAAAGTAAATATTTTCAACCACATACCACAAATAATATTAAATTAAACCAATGTCATATTTTCTATTTTCACTGCAAATTGAATATATTTTTTTAACTGAGGAACTTCGTGTATTGTTAAAGAGACAAGTAATAGAAGTATGCACTTTTGAATGACATAGAACCTCACACTGCACGAAACATTAACTAAGCTTATTCCTGAAATCATATCAATTAAAAAATTTAAATGTAAACCAAGATTATGGATATTATACAGAAATAACGTTTTTATTGTGTACATGTTACAAAAAAAATTTAAAAGTCATAACAAAAAAATTATAAATATCTTATGTATTAACGCAAGATATTGTACATGATGCGGAGAAAACATTTTTAATTTTTACATGTTATAGAAAAAATTGTTATAATTTGATTATATTAGATCCTTATTATATATAAATGTACCTTCAATTGATATTTTATAGAGGGTATATTAATAATATTTTTATTCTATACAAAATACAAAATAAATCTAAATATTGGCAATGGTAGTCAGACCTTTAGCAAAATTATCGGTAGTAATTGCTAGAAATAAAAATGATTTTATAATTATATAATAGTAGATTAAATCAGTTATAATTTTAATTAATAGAGTGAAATTTTTGATAAATGAATAATTTTAATTTTTTTAAATATATATTTTTATTGTTTAAATTTACTGTTTTTACCATCAGAAGCAAGTACCACTTCATAGTCTTTTATTCTCTTGATAACTTATCCAAAGTTGATAAACAATGGACAAAACCGGCCCATAAAGTTAATAATAAAAAAATTCTTTAACACTTTATAACGGTCAGGTATACTGTGAGTGAAATATATTTCTTATTGTATTCTTACTTTATAATAGGAGTATATATAGAAAATAAAATATAAAAGTCATAAATAAATTAGAATCATATACAACCTAAAATTCTATTATAAATAAATACATATTAATTATAATAAATTATACACTAATTACATGACTCACTCTAACATTCCCCCTTAAGTTGGTGCATACATATCGACCATGCTCAACTTACTTAGTGAGTCATAAAATGCCTTCTTGGAAACTCCTTTGGTGAGCACATCTGCAAGTTGTTTCTCAGTGGGAACAAAAGGGAAACTAATGCGTTTGACATCTAGTTTCTCTTTTATAAAATGACGATCAACCTCTACATGCTTAGTGCGATCATGATATACTAAATTTTGTGACATGTCAATGGCTACCCAACTATCACAATACAATTGCATAGTATTTTTGAGTTCGAAAACCAAATCAAATAGCAAACTTTTTATCCACAGCAATTCAAAAACAACATGACCCACACCTCTATACTCAGCCTCAACACTAGATCGCACCACAACTTTCTACTTCTTACTTTTCCATGTAACCAAATTACCTCCCACAAAGGTGAAGTAACCCGATGTCGACCTTCTGTCTGTAATACTTCCTGCCCAATCTGCATCTATGAAGTCACAAACTTCAAGATGATTATTGTGTTTAGGGAACATTACTCCTCTCCTTGGAGCTGACTTCATGTATCTTAAAATTCTCACAACTGCATCCATGTGACTCTCACTCGGGTTATGCATGAACTGACTTACCACACTTACTACATATGCGACATCTGGCGTAGTATGTGCCAAATAAATTAGACACCCAACCAACCTCTGATAGCCAGCTCGATCAATTGGTACTTGATCTGGATACTCTGCTAGACAATAGTTTTGCTCAATAGGAGTGTCAATAGGTTTACAATCCAACATACATATTTCAGTTAGTAAGTCAAGAATATACTTTCTCTGACATAGAAAAATTTCTTCGCTCTCCCTAGCTACCTCAATTCCTAAGAAGTACTTCAGTTCACCCAAATCCTTCATCTCGAACTCAAAAGCTAGTTGTCTCTATAATTTATTCATCTCAACGGTATCATCTCCAGTAATTACCATATCATCAACATAAATAATTAGAGTTGTTACCTTCCCTTGTTGATGTTTAAGAAACAACATGTGGTCTGAATTACTCTGTCTATAATCAACCTTCTGCATGAACTGTGCAAACCTTCCAAACCAGGCTCGAGGGGATTGCTTGAAACCATACAAAGACTTCCTCAATTTGCATACAAAATTACAAGGAGAAGTAGTTACATACCCAGATGGAAGACACATATACATCTCCTCGACTAAGTCTTCATGAAGGAAAGCATTCTTGACATCAAACTGCTGAAGTGGCCAGTTTAAGCTTGCAGCAAGAGAAAGTAGAGCCCGAATAGTATTCATTTTGGCAACTGGAGCAAAAGTCTCATCTTAGTCTACACCATACAACTGAGTGAACCCTTTTGCTACAAGGCAGGCTTTATACCGATTTATAGATCCATCAACATTATGTTTCACAATAAACACCCATCGACAACCAACTGCCTTCTTGCCTTGTAGTGGAGGCACAAGTTGCCAAGTATCGTTCTTCTGTAATGCCTCCATCTATTCCTCCATTGCTGATGAGTGCTCGAAAAGCACTAATATTTTGTGATTAATTGTGCTTAATTGTTTAAAATATAGATTTGTTATGATTGTTTATTTGATTATTTTCATAAATCTATCAATTCGGAATCACGGGTGTGTTTTAGTGTATTTCAGGTGTTTTTAGCGTCAAATGAGTCAAATAATGAAAACACGCAAAGACGGAACACTTACGGCGCTCGGATCACGAGTTACGAGCTAAACGAGACAAATATGTAAGCCTTACATAACGAGACATCACATATGTAAGGGGGTACATGTGAAGAAACTGAAGACAACGCGCGCCGCGGCGAGTAAAATGCATGCCGCGGCGGGGAGCTCTCGGGTTTTTACATTATTTTTAGAATTTGTGTTGCACCGCGGCGGGGAAAATGCATGCCGCGGCGCGCCTATTCCTATGGCAATCAGGATTTGTGTAAACCCTTACATCTATAAATACCCCCTTAGAGCCCCCCTTACGAGAGAACTCGAACTTGTACACAACTTTTTATACACTACAATTTTGCGACCAAACACTACATTCAATCAACTTTGGGAGTTTTGCTACACAAAAACAAAGCAAGAGAAACCATTCTAAGGATCCAAAGAAGCCGTCGACAATCGAAGATAAAGCTTTTGGAGAAGAACGCTATCCCATCCATAAGCGGTATTTAGATCTAGGTTTTCTTTGGTGTTGTAGAATTCTATTTTTCTTCTTCTTTCGTTGGAGTGTATGTTCATATTTTATTTGTCTATGAATATTAATATGAACATGTCTAGCTAGTTTTATTATGGATGTTTAGTTTGTGTTGCCATGTTTACTAGAACTGTGTATGGTGTATGTTTTATTGATTTAATATAACCAAATTACTTTTTGATTAAGAGCATGTTTAGATATTTAATTATGAATTATCATGGGCCCATTTGAGATTCGTAGTTAGGTTGAAATATCTTAGAATTTAATTATAGGAACGTCACTTTAACTCTATTCCGAAACACTTAATCAAAGCTTCAATTTATTAACTTAGTCATAGCATTAATTTGATTGGCATATTTTTCTTTGCGCATAATTTGATTACTATTTGATTTACCCCAACCGAAGGCAGTTAATTAGTTAATCAACAAAGAGATTTACCCCGACCGCAGGCAGTCTCGTAATTAAAAGGAAAGCCGGTAATTTTGTTTATATAGAACGTTCATGTTATTTCACCATACCTTTTTGATGCAAGCATGGTCAACCAAGCTAAACGTCCATACATCCTCCATTGATCTTCAAATATATCTGAATTGATTGTTACTTGCGATTTTGTTTTCGTTTAATTGCTCGTACTTTGTTCCCGTTACAAATCAAACACCTTTTTACAGTTTTACTAGCTTTAGGATTCTAATTACTTAGAGTTTTAGTTTTACTAGAACTCTATTTAATTAGTGTTTTATTTTCATTAGAACTCTATTTAGATTAAAAAGTTAGTTATTTAGAACCACTGCAATTCCTTGAGAGACCGACCTTGGAAGTTGCTTATCACTTTTCTACAAGTGATTCGTACACTTGCAAGTACTAAATTTAACACATCAATTGCCTTCCTCCATTTTGGGTCTCCCAACGCATCCTGCACTTTGTTAGGTATTGATACAACAGATATTTGATTTACAAATGATTCATATGGCTTAGACAATCTTTTAGTGGACATGTAATTGGCTACTGGATATTTGATTTTGCATGTATATTTGGTTCATATCTTTTGGGTGGTTGACCTCGAGTAGACCTATTTTGGTAACACATACTGTCCGACACTAGACTCAATGCTATTAGTATCAGTAGGTATACATACCTCAGATGAGTGACCTTCAGTACCAGGGAGCTGTTGATTAAAGGTATGAGTGATGCCTGAGGGAACAACAGTGTCTTCATTTTCATTCTCAGTAATCAGAACTGGTGCTTGGATACTTGGAGCATCTGCTTCTTCCACTACTAGATTCAATGGATTAAGAATCTCAACTGGACCCATCGAAATATCAGTAGGTGATTCTTTTGATTCCTCCCCCTCACCATGATACAGTTCTTCAAAATATGAATTCTTTCCCTAACGAGCAGTATCAGGTGAGGAAAAATAACTCATGTTTTCAAAGAAGGTAACATCCATAGTGACATAATACTTTCTGGTCGGTGGATAGAAGCACTTGTACCCTTTTTGATAATCTCCATAACCAACAAACGCACACTTAATTGCCTGGGCATCTAACTTAGACCTCTAATTTTTAGGAACATGTACAAAAACAACACAGCCAAATACACAGGCAAGAAGATTATGAAATAATGACAAGGATACATGAGATGCGAGAACCTCGAATGGGATTTTTCTGTGAAGGACACTAGATGGAAGACGATTGATGAGATGGACGAAAGCTTGTACAGCATCGCCTCAAAGATATTTTGGCATATGAGCACTAAATAGAAGTGCACGAGCCATATCAAGTAAATGACGATTCTTTCTTTTAAACACCCCATTTTGTTTTGGCGTTTGTGAGCAAGTAATTTGGTGAACAATCTCATATGTTTTGAAAAAGTCTTAAAAAATACGATTAACATATTCTCCCCCATTGTCAAAATGTAGGACTCTAATGGTGTTATTGGATTGTGTTTGAACATGAGTACGAAAATTTTGAAAAGCTGAAAAAACTTCGTCTTTGGTTCTAAGAAAAGTAACCCATGACAATATTGTACAGTCATCAATAAATGATACAAAATACCTCATACCTTATACAGTGGGCTCTCTACATGGTCCTGATGCACAAAAACTTGATACCAAATTTTGTATTTATAAAGCTCGCAAGTGCACGAGTCACTCGTAGTAAGCGACAAGTATACTCCCAAGATCGTCTCTCAAGGAATTGCGGTGGTTTTCAAAAATGTGAATTATTTTCTAAAAGATTACAATAAAATTAAATCTAAACATTCTAACAAAGGAAGGTTGTGGAGATTCTTGCTAAAGTTGTAAAAGTTGACAGGAAAAATAGAGTGAATGCGTAGACTTTGTGTAAAACGATGAAGTGAATGAGTGTGGGAAATTGGTTAATAAGCTAATCATGGATGAATTGGTTTATGTGGTTGTAACAGTTAAGCACGAAAAAGTGGAACCTACTGATTATTTTCTCTAACCTAGAAGACCCCAAATCAATGGTGATTTCCCCTTAATTAACCAATTAACTTCTTTGATCTGGACCGTTAATTGGTCAATCAGCTTTAAATCTAAGAAAATAATTTAATCACCTAATTCAAGACAAATCAATGCACTTGAATTAGGCTCAAGTTTAAGAGTGCTTAATTGAATTCAGATGGCGTTTCTAAAACTCAATTCCAAAATATTTCATACATTCACAAATTAAATTGGCCAGAAATAATTAATGAACATAATAGTAAAATCAATAAACTCGAAATAAATCACTTTAACATTAAACATTCCACAAAACCAATTATCCAATCATAGCTACATCACCAAAATCCCACACATAAAAAGCTTAGCTACTCATAATGAAATCCAAATCAATAATTTTCATTACAAATAACATTCTATGAATTCTTAAAGAGAGAAAAGATTACAAACAATAAATTACCCTATTTCCACTCTTAGATCAAGCTCTTGATGTTGGATGGTCACCTTCTTCAAGATTGTTGATGGAGCTTCAATGGAGGAGCATTAATGGAGTAATCTCTCTCTAAAGAATTTGGAGAAGATGAAGCACTATTCACGTCACTGTTCACGAGTTGGTGGAAGCTCAATGATAATCTGTAGATGGAGGCTCAATATTTGGAGTGGTGGAGGCTTGGAATCCTTTGGAGGCTGGTTATTTGATCACTTGGAGGCTAGAGAGTATATATAGAGTTTTGTCCAATTAGGTTTTGTAAGGGTTTCCATAATTGATGTAAGTCTCGTGCCCTAAAAGGATTCCAGTACGCGCGCGCGCGCCGCGGCGCACATTTCCCATGCCGCGGCGCACAATGTTTTTACAATTTACGAGCCAAAACAGAAACTTCCTCGCCGCGGCGCACATTTTCCATGCCGCGTTACAGTTTTACTAGCTTTAGGATTCTAATTACTTAGAGTTTTAGTTTTACTAGAACTCTATTTAATTAGTGTTTTATTTTCATTAGAACTCTATTTAGATTAAAAAGTTAGTTATTTAGAACCACTGCAATTCCTTGAGAGACCGACCTTGGAAGTTGCTTATCACTTTTCTACAAGTGATTCGTACACTTGCAAGTACTAAATTTAACACATCAATTGCCTTCCTCCATTTTGGGTCTCCCAACGCATCCTGCACTTTGTTAGGTATTGATACAACAGATATTTGATTTACAAATGATTCATATGGCTTAGACAATCTTTTAGTGGACATGTAGTTGGCTACTGGATATTTGATTTTGCATGTATATTTGGTTCATATCTTTTGGGTGTTGACCTCGAGTAGACCTATTTTGGTAACACATACTGTCCAACACTAGACTCAATGCTATTAGTATCAGTAGGTATACATACCTCAGATGAGTGACCTTCAGTACCAGGGAGCTGTTGATTAAAGGTATGAGTGATGCCTGAGGGAACAACAATGTCTTCATTTTCATTCTCAGTAATCAGAACTGGTGCTTGGATACTTGGAGCATCTGCTTCTTCCACTACTAGATTCAATGGATTAAGAATCTCAACTGGACCCATCGAAATATCAGTAGGTGATTCTTTTGATTCCTCCCCCTCACCATGATACAGTTCTTCAAAATATGAATTCTTTCCCTAACGAGCAGTATCAGGTGAGGAAAAATAACTCATGTTTTCAAAGAAGGTAACATCCATAGTGACATAATACTTTCTGGTCGGTGGATAGAAGCACTTGTACCCTTTTTGATAATCTCCATAACCAACAAACGCACACTTAATTGCCTGGGCATCTAACTTAGACCTCTAATTTTTAGGAACATGTACAAAAACAACACAGCCAAATACACGGGCAAGAAGATTATGAAATAATGACAAGGATACATGAGATGCGAGAACCTCGAATGGGATAAGGACACTAGATGGAAGACGATTGATGAGATGGACGAAAGCTTGTACAGCATCGCCTCAAAGATATTTTGGCATATGAGCACTAAATAGAAGTGCACGAGCCATATCAAGTAAATGACGATTCTTTCTTTTAAACACCCCATTTTGTTTTGGCGTTTGTGGGCAAGTAATTTGGTGAACAATCCCATATGTTTTGAAAAAGTCTTAAAAAATACGATTAACATATTCTCCCCCATTGTCAAAATGTAGGACTCTAATGGTGTTATTGGATTGTGTTTGAACATGAGTACGAAAATTTTGAAAAGCTGAAAAAACTTCGTCTTTGGTTCTAAGAAAAGTAACCCATGACAATCTTGTACAGTCATCAATAAATGATACAAAATACCTCATACCCTATACAGTGGGCTCTCTACATGGTCCCCAAATATTAGAATGAATTAATTCAAAAGAAATAATATTTTTATTAGAAATACTAGGAGAATAAGTAATACAATGACACTTGTCCAAAACACATGTCTCACAATGTAAAACAGACTCACTAACACCAATAAACAAAGTAGGTATAGATTTTTCTTATAAGACTAAAACACGGATGCCCTAAGCGGCGATGCCACAACCAAATTTTACTTAACTTGTCAGAATTCGAAGTCAATGTGGTACGGGACTGTGTTCCTGGTTTCTCCCTTGCATAGTTATGATCCAGACGGAACAATCTGCCTCTCAGATACCCTCAAATAATTAATTCCCTAGTAAGAAGATCCTAAAAAATTACATACATAGGATAAAACGTTACAGAATATTTAGACTCAGTATTCAACTGTGGGACAGATATTAAGTGATGAGATAAGTCAGGCACATATAAAACATTATAAAGCTATAAAGTTGGAGTGATACGGACTGATCCCTTTCCTAAGACAGGAAAAGCCTTCACCGTTAGCATTCATAACATAAGACACTGGTGGAGAAGATAACTCAGTAAAATAAGATTTATCATAAGTCAAATGATTAAACGCACTAGAATCAATAATCCGAGTATTAGACCTAATAAAGTGAGAAACGTTTAAGGCCATACCAATCTTACCACTACCAGCTATTGAAGCTATAGGGTACCTCCATATGTCACATGATGATCCTGTCCAGTTACTCCATAGAAATTTGGTTCTTGTACTACTTGTACCGCAGCTGCTTTCGCTTTAAGATGATAATTTTGCCTTTTAGGTCTCAAGTGTGGGTTTAATTTCTAACAAGTCTCTCCGATATGCCCTCCACATGTCACATGATGATCCTGTCCAGTTACTCCATAGAAATTTGGTTCTTGTACTACTTGTACCGCAGCTGCTTTCGCTTTAGGATGATAATTTTGCCTTTTAGGTCTCAAGTATGGGTTTAATTTCCAACAAGTCTCTCAGATATGCCCTCCACATGTCACATGATGATCCTGTCCAGTTACTCCATAGAAATTTGGTTCTTGTACTACTTGTACCGCAGCTGCTGTCGCTTTAGGATGATAATTTTGCCTTTTAGGTCTCAAGTGTGGGTTTAATTTCCAACAAGTCTCTCAGATATGCCCTACTTCATTGCAATAAGAGCAATAAGGACGAGGGTGATTGGTAAAGCCTGTTGGAGGTCCTTCCTGATGAAGTGGAACTGAGCTCTACTACTGAAAGGAAAGATGCCTTTGATTTGGCTTGAATGGCTAAGCTACATAATTCAACCTGTGCCTGATTAAGACTTTCCTGCTGAGATTCGTCCTTACGGATGTATGTAAAATTTGTGGTCAAGCTTGGAGGGTCTGGCATTCAGAGCAATTCGCCCTTAGCACTCTTATGTTTCGTATCAAGTCCTCTTAAGAATGCATGAACTTGCTCAAGCTCCTTTTATTTCTCGTACCATATAAGGTCCTCCTAATTTTTAATTTTTCATGGATGTTTTTGATCAATTTCAGCGCATATATTCTTCAGCTTGGTCAAAAACATAGACACTGGTTGCCCATTCTGTTGCATGCTGGCAACTTTGAACATTAATTCGTGGACCTATATAAAGTCAGATTCATTAGTGTAGAGGTCTCCCAAAGTCTTCCATATGGCCTCAGCTGTGTCACACTCTTCCACCATCTGTAGTACATCATCGGTGATGGCTCTAAATAGAATAGACATTACGAGGCTATCATCATCTTCCCACTTAGTATAGGCTTCCACATCATCTTCACGAGGAGCCTTGATTGTTCCAATTTCATGTCCTATCTTATACATCCTGCGGAGATAAACGGACAAAACCCTTTTCCATGTTCAAAAGTTGGTACCATTGAGTTTGGTACCACTGAAAGAGCCACCTTCTAAACTCTTGACAAAGACTTCAAAAAATTTCAATTGTTTTATAACTCTGATTTTTTCTTGAATCTCCCATTGAAATAGACAAAAATAAGATGTAGCGAAATAAAAAATCACTTTTTTTTACCGTTGATCGTTGATCATTGATCGTTGACCGTTGCTAACTGGGTTGGTGATATGTTTGGGCTGGTAGAGTTGAGACTATTTGGGCTAAGTGAGGAATGGGTTAGGGTTTAGGGAATGGGCTTGGGTTTGGTTAGGAAAGGGCTTGGATTTGGTGACGTGTTTGGAAGACAGGTGGCTAGGGTTAGAGGGATCTGGAGCAAACGGTGATAGGCGAATTTGAACTAGCGGTGGCAGATCTAGAGACAGGCAGCAGAGACTGGCATGGAGACAAGTGGTGCAAGGGAGAGACAGCGTGGTGCAATAGGCCACACGAAGACGGTCGATAGGGAGAGAGCACTGGAGGCGGCGGACAAGTGGAGCACAGCGCGGGAGAGACAGGCAAACGGACAGAGCGCGACATACAGAGTGCAACGGAGACTGAGCCAGGCACAGGAGAGACAGGCGGCATTGACGACAGCGCTAACGGCGGATCTGACAGGTGATTGGACTGATAGGAGACGAGGAAAAAAAAGAATCCTCTTTTCGAACCTTCGCTTTGATACCAAGTCAGATATATTGTGAGTGAAATATATTTCTTATTGTATTCTTATCTCACAATAAAGGTATATATAGAAAATAAAATACAAGAGTCCTGAAAAAACTAGAATCATGTACAATCTAGAATTCTATTACAGATAGACACATATTAATTTCAATATATTATACACTAATTACATGACTTACGCTAACAATAACAACCCCAATTTACACCTTTTTTTTTCCCCTGTTTTAGTCCAAATAGACTAGATATAGAAAAACGAGGTAATTTTACATAAAGAGAATAAATTTGGACAAAAATGCTGAGTATGAATTTAGGCATCAAGCATGATTTTTTCAAAATATTCCTGCGTTTATTGTTTTTGGTTATTAAGTCTATATGGCTTACAAACTTTACATATAAATTTGTAAGGTTTACAGAATTTAGAATGATTTTCTTTTTTTCATTTCTTATATCATTTTTTTTAATTGTTTGGGTGTTATTTTAAAGAAATTTTTTTAATTTTTTTGAAGTGGCTAAAAAAGCTTTAAACTTTTGTAATAAATTTTTCTATATTTTTGTATTTTTTGATTCGCCTATAATTCTTTTTAATTTATGTATTTGTTATTGTAATAATATTATCTATTTATGCTAAAAATATCATAGGGATGACTCTGATTCCAAAGTGGAGCTAAACTCTTACAACTTTAGTTTTCAATTTTACTGTGATTTCTTATTCATAAATTCATGAGTTGGTTCCTTAAAATTTTGAATTATTACCTTAAGATGTATATCCTTTAGTCATATTTCTAAATTTAAGAAAATGGTGGCTAAACAAATTTGATGATATTCAAGGTTATGCTACTTAGTCAAGAATGTAAACTAACTTATATACGAGTATAGGTCCACCTCACAATCTTCTTTTTTGTGTTGTCTCCTTATTCTTCAAATTTTAAGTCTCACTCCAAATCAAAGCTCTTAAACCTTTTGTCCCTATTGATTTACTGAGATTCGTACTTAAGTTTATGAAGTTAAAATAATTTAAGATTTAGATTTCAAAATAGACTTTTATTCATAATACAAATATTTTACAACTGAAGAGAACTAGAAACTTTGAAGAAATTTTGTTAGTTACTCATAAAATACTAGATTACAAAAGATAAATAGAGTATGGATATTGCTCGAAAAGCTATATTCATTTCCTAAGTTTAAGTCCCTTTTTATAGATCAAGGGTACTTTTACAAAAGAGAAAATTATATGAAACAATATTTGCTGGTAAGCTAGTGTTATTCCACCTAGCCTTACTCTTCAAGCTGATGATATGTGTGTTGTTTTGTTGACAACAAGATTACATCTATTACTTATGCTAATTCAACTATGATGTCATCTAATTCATTGCTTGTAATGGATCCTCGTGATGCTGGGGATACAACATATTCCTTTTCTTCTTTGTTCTTTATGCAATAAATGCACTTGTGATCTGTTGACTATGTCTTAGCAAAGTGACAAAATATATTTTTTTTTGTCTCTTCACTGACTTCTAATTCATTATAGTTGAATGATGCTTTATAATTTGTAATCTTCTCAACATATTTTCATTAATAGGCAAATTGCTTTGAGAAAATATTAAGATTTTACTAGTTGTATAATTAATTTTGATTTATGAGGAATTATTAATCCTTTGTATTTCATAATATATCTGGCTAAGTGTTTGTCCTTTTTTAATATAGAAGATTTCATAATTGAATTCTTTTTCAAGCAAAGCTTTAGGTCTTGGGACTTCATCTTTATAAAATGGTATGGACTAATACATTTATCATGATCTCAATCTATTATGCTACTAAAGAATCTGAGATAAACTGGCCAATTTGTTGCTTTAATTCTTTTTCTAAAAAAATTAATAATTTTCTTAAAATTTTCAAGAAAATAATTTAATTCTATCATATTATTTTATGGATAAAGATTCTCAATTAATCTTGCATGATATGCTTTGTAAACAAACTTAAGATCTGCACCTTCCATCATATTGAACTTACTACCTTTAGAAAATTTATTTTCAATAGTATAAAACTTCATGTCTTGCATGTGCTCATTAGTGATTTTTCGTGCTAGGTTATACAAACCTAACTACTGTCATTCTGATAAATTTCTACATCTTTCCTTCTCCTCTTTTGGGATGAGAAAAAGTTTTACTTCTTTGAAAATTACTTGTCTAAGAATTTTTCCTAGTGTTTTCATTCAATTTCTTAATGGAACTGAATTTCTAAGAATTTAGCTATATGGTCCTGTTATGGTATGAATACCTTTGGCATCTGGTAATTAATAAGACTTCCTTCTGCTTCAATTCTATCATTGAAAACTTTATGAGTTGTTCCTCTAAATTTAGTAATTGCTCTGCTTACTTCTAACTAGTTGTTATACATACCTAGAAAATGTTTTTTTATAAACAACTTAGTATTTTTGCTTCTCAGCAATTTCTTTCTGTTTTAAGTCTTTCAACTTTTTTCTATTCTTCCTCAACAATGTCAACTCAACTCTTTTTTGCTGAAGATTGTAAGGGTTTAATTTTTCGATTTTTCTTTGGGATTATTTTCAAAAGTTTTAAAATGTTACATTCTTCATTTCTTGTTTAGTTGATTGATTAGATTCTTCTTTTTTTGGTCTACAAAGACTTTTTGAAATATAAGATTTCTAATTACTCTTAAATAGTTTTTAATTTCTTTTCTTTGATTTGATTTCTACGCCTAATTGGTCCATTTTTTCTGTAATCATAAAAATCATTAGTATGGCTAATTCCTGTAAAAGCATTAGCTAACTATTCTTACTTCCTGATAGATGTTCAACATCAAATTTATAATAATTAAATTATTGCTACAAACGAATCAATTTTCCTTATTTATAATTTCTTGCAATATCAGTCCTTAAAAAGTTACTAAAATTTTTATTATCTGTTCTAATAATAAACCTAGTACTAAAAACATATATTGCAAATTTCTTGATTGTCTTTTTTACTACTAAATATTATTTTTCATTACTATGGTAGTTTAATTGAGGGCTATGAAAAGATCATGATGTAAATTTATAAAGATATTCATCTTTATTATCTACTTTTGCTTTTAATATTGCTCCACAATATTCAGGTGAAGCATCTGTTTCTATAATCATTTTATTATCTGGTTTTGGATGGTATAAAGTTGATAAATCTTTTACCTATGCTTTTATCTTATGCATATAATTGGTATCTTGATCAGTCTATTGTCAAACATAATCTTTCTTAAGCTTAAGCTTTGTTTGTAATAATTTTCTCATTTTTACTAATTTTTTTATATATGGTGATGATATTGTTAAAGTTTTTCTTATTTTAAAAATAAATATTGTTTCTTCTTCTAATGTTGTTAAGCTTAAATATTGTATAAATGGTTAGTATAAGTTTATAAAATTGTTTCCTCTTGAAAATTCTAAATTAATGACTAAATAAATTTAGAATGGGTGAATAGGTTATTTTTAATTTTAATAAATTTTAATTTAAGTAATCTAAACAAAACGCCCAGACATGTAATTGCGTGTAAAAGTAAGATGTGGAAATAAAAATTAACATATAATGACATTAGAAGAACCTAGGCCACAACAATGACATTAAAAGAAAACCACCGGTCTACTAGATCACCTAACTATTCATTATGAAAATCAAATGTTCAATTACAAGGTTAAGTCTTAGACTATTCTTCATAGATAAAGCCATCAATATAATTTACTTACGAGCCTCTACTCTATTTTCACAGTTTTTACAAGATAGGTGTACGGATCCGGACCGATGTTTCAATAAATTCGAGTCACACGAATTATTGAACCCTTCCACAGAACAGAGGAAAACACAAGTGCTCGTGTGTTCTAGATGGATTTAATAATAAGTAATCATTAACTAGTATATTCAAAATATACAATGAATTAAATTCAAATTAACTAGCAAATTCTAAAAAAATAATATTAAGTACAGGTTCAATAAAAATAATTTTTTTAAATCTTAGTAATTAAATCAAATAATCAAGATCACACACAAAATTATTTAATGCATATATAAAATAATTTAATTAATAAAAAATTATATGAATAATAAAATATGAAACAAACTGACAAGAAATATGAGAGTGTTATATATATATATATATATATATATATATATATATATATTGCCCATTCATATATATACCTATTACCTTTAGTTACTTACCGCTGATGAATAAGAATGATTAATCTCTTATTTGTGGACAGTCCACTTGCTTGCTGTTCAAGACGTGATCATCAAGCCATGCTTTCATATCCCGATACCGTAAACTGTGTAACATAATGATTTTTGATATGTAAATTATGTTACATATTTAAAGTAATTATGTAATATAATTTACATATTATATAAAATATTACATATATTGAATAATGCCAAAAAATATTATAAATCATACATTAAATAATGTCTCTAAAGTAGTATAGAGTTTCAAACCAAAAGAGTCTGGATACTTAGCCTTTCATGCTCGAATTTCATATAAAATGGAATATATATGTTGCAATAAAGCCAATAAATTCATGAGTAAAATATACTACATAATAAATAAAGTAAATACTATAAAATATATTGATTGACAACAAATTACCGAATAAGTTAAAAATGAAACATTTATAATTTACTGTACTATGTAAGTTTCCAGCTCCATTTTTCAATGGGGCAAATGAATATTCCTTACCAACAGCCAAGTTACGATACTGAAACTTAATAAGTTTACTACAAATAAGAGAAAAAATTAAAAAAACTGTCAAAAGTTCAAAATAATAATAATAATAATAATAATACAAAAAATATAAATAAATGAATAAATATACATACGGTAACAGTCTCCTTATCCAATTCGTAAAATTCTTTTTTCAACCAACAGGTAATGGTTGATATGGGCAAGACGGACGCTCCAAAATTTTATCATCATCACATATATCTGAAATATGAGTTGAAGTAGCAACACATCTAACTGAATCATCAACACTAGCTTCAAGTATGTCATATGCAAGAGGAATACCCTTCTTATTAAGGCACAAATATGGACTACAAATAGCTTTTGAAGGTTTAATTTTTCTCTTATCTTTCTCCATTACAAAACTATATATAACTTTTGAACATAAATTATAAGATCAAACCTTAATTTAGAACTAGATCTACAAAATTCTAAAAAATGATCTAACTGATCAAGAGTACTACTATCAAAATTGGGGTCAGAAGCTAATGGAGATTTGGTCACAACAATCTGAGAAGACGCAAATTCTAACCCAAGATCGAAAGAAGGCCTATCCACATCATCTGCTTTACTTGCCTTCCCATACATATCAAACTTTTTAGGAGAGATAGGTCTAAAATAGACATTTGATAGAGACCTACTAGGCCTGGTTGTCCGCTGTAACTCCAAACAACCAAATTTAAAAAATGTAATTAGTTATGTAAATATTTGAATTAGTTGTAAGCTCAAACACTAACAAAAATTATATTGACTGAGACAATTTTGAAGTAAACAGATTCATATTTGTAAGCAAACATCAAGAAGTTGTTCTTGACGGCAAAACTTCTCATCAATATATGCTTGCTGTTTCTCAAACTTCTCATCAATATATGATTTCTCCTTCTCAAACTTCTCATCAATATATGATTTTTGCTTCTTAAACTTCTCATCAATATAAGATATCATCTTTTCCAACAAGCTGTCTAAGCCATTTGAATTATCCTTTAAACCTTCATCAACAGGTTCATAATTA
The DNA here is from genome assembly GCA_029378325.1 of Elaeagnus macrophylla. Classification (NCBI taxonomy): domain Eukaryota; kingdom Viridiplantae; phylum Streptophyta; class Magnoliopsida; order Rosales; family Elaeagnaceae; genus Elaeagnus; species Elaeagnus macrophylla. The sequence continues at coordinate 9,055,108 of CM055649.1, read as the reverse complement.
TCTTTCAAACAATCTAATTTTTGCTTTAACAATGACTCATCAACTGGTTGTTCTTGGGATTCATGCCTCTGACTTTGGCACATAATAATGTCTTCAAAATAAATAGCTTCAACGTGGGAGAGAAGAGATCTAAAACAAGGAGCAACAAATAACAATGTTCACACGAACCTACAAATAACAAAACAAAAAAATAATAACTAAAAACATAACCAAACATAAACTACTACATGTAATTCGTGTTACATACACCTACCATGAGTATTCCACGTCCCTATGTAAACTGTGTTACATAATATGTAAACTGTATTTATATACATGTAATCTATGTAAACTATTTACATAGTATGTAAACTGTGTTTACATACATGTAATCTATGTAAATTGTTGTATGTAAAGTATTTACATAGTATGTAAAATGTGTTACATAATATGTAAACTGTGTTACATACCATGCAAATTGAATCCATGCTATTTTTGCCGCTTACTCTAAAAAGTTACATACTCATTTAATCCATATATGTAACCATAAAATAAAAAAAAATTCTACACATAAATCTACAAAATAGGTTAATAAATTATTACCTGATATGGCTTATTGTAGATGGCTTGCACAGTGCCAAAATCAAGAGTAAGTGTTGATGACCACCTCAGCATTGTGGGAAAACGATCATTCAAATAGATAGCCAAGTCCTTTGTAATCTCAAGAATGACATCATTGATCCAAACTTGGAATGCTAAACTTAAACCAACTACTTGATAGTTGACCCTTTCATTCTCTCCTAGTTTTAACAGGTTGTACATCTTCTTCTCAACCAACGCATTGGCAACCAGACGCATATGGTTATAATCTTTCCTCAAACTATCAAAAAGATAGTTGAATACCACATCATCCCAAGGATAACTATTAAATTTATCCTAATTGGAAGCTAACAACAAAGCTTCCTTAGATATGGAAAAGCCTCTTAAGCCTTCCGATTAAACCACACTCCAAAAAATATATAAGGTATATCATAACTGCATCATCAGAGCAGACATAAACAAAATTGAAATCAGAATGCTGCTTCTTAAGAAGGAATTCACTAACAACCACAATACTTTTACAAGATTTTTTCTTCCTCTTACTCTTAGACTGTGGATTTAGCTTCCCAATATATCCAACCAAAAACTCCAAATATTGAATGGATGTATATGTACCAAAATATTTCTTCATAAAGGATATAGACCCTTGGTCAACATCACATGACTCATCATCATCCAACATAGGCAACCTAGTCGCCACCCAAAATTATGTTCTTGAAAACCTAACAACCTTGGAATTAATCCTGAACCATATCTCCTTAACAACCTTGCATGGCAAACATGTTTTGAGGAGGAGAGAGTGAATAAGTTGTCCACTAAATTTGCAGACAGGTAAATTGAAAAAATTTCCCGAAACAAGATTGTATAAACAAATCCTTTTGTTCTTCATTCAGAACACTCTTTATATGAGATATAACATTATGTGGTTGTGAACTACAACCAAAATGTATTTGAAAAACCTCTTCGAGGGACAACAAATTGGGAAACGATCTGTTGCCTTCAAGAAATGAAGCCTACAAAAACAAAACAACTTATGCATTAAATTACATACTATACAAACATGTATGTAAATTGTAACATTTCTGTGTAAACATAACTGTTTACATAGTATGTAAAAAGTTTACATATAGTTTACATACTATACAAACATGTATGTAAATGGGTATGTAACCTATTTACATACTATGTAAACTAATTACATATATACAAACATACTATTTATATAGTATATTACATACCATACTAATTAGATAGTATGTAAACTATTTACATACTATGTAAAACAGTTTACAAACTATGTAAAACAGTTTACAAACTATGTAAATAGGTTACATACTATCTACTCTATTTCATAACTGCCAAAACAAACAGAAGAAAAAAGAGAAAAATTATTAAACCTTGTTCAAATCATTACTAACTTCATGACGAAAACTTCTTAGTGAAAGAAGAATCCAATTTCCACTTAAACATGCTATAACATTGCAAAAAAAAATGATGAACTAATGTAAAACAAACAAAGATAACATAAAAAAAAAAATCACAAAATAAAACTAAATAAAACTTGTTTTACAGTAAAGTACATGTAAAGCACAAATGAAGAACATCAAAAATGTTTTGATTACGAAACCAACAGCTATTAAAAAATATACAAAATAAAAGAATGAAGACGTAAAACAATAACGAAAATAAACATAATACAAACTTGTTTGTGATATTACAGAGCGAAATGGAAAAGAAAAAATCAGAGTGAAAACCAATAGTAGACAAAGGGGCATAGAGGAGAAATGTGGTTATGTGTTTCGATAATTGAACCTGTTTCGTGTGAGAGGGGAAAACAACTCGTTATGATTAAAAACCCTTAGGGTTAAAATCGTAAAATAAGATAACTCAAATGGTGTCGTAAAGCGATATATGAAAAAATCAACAATCAGCCCAAAAATAATATACAAAGGGTCATTTAATCCCTAATGTATACATACATGAGATAATATACCTTGATTATATATAATTTGGGCTCAATTATTCAAAGCCAATTAAGTGTCTTAATAAAATAAAAAGATAATTTTAGGACATATTTCAAAGACTTTCAAGCACATTAAAGAAAAGATAAATGATAATTTAACAAATAACTATACTTCAATTAAATATTTTAATACTAAAAATCTAGAACTCGATCAATTAACAATAAATTTAATACTAATAAATAATTCTAAGTATTATAAACATGTACTTATGAATGTATATGTAAGACTATGTATGATAGTTATATAATATATACTTGAAGTACAATTATTTGGAGCTCAGGTGTTTCTTCGACTTTACTTGAGAGACTTGATAATGAGCCTAGAAACTAGATTACAAATAAATATTATGTCCACAAAAATTGTCAATACTCATAAACCTTACACCTCTTAAAAAATCTATACCTTTTTTTTTTGCTGATATATTGTTAGTATATGAAATATTTCTCCTCCAATTAATACATTTGTAACCTTTAAGACTTTTTCTAACCTTATGATAGTATTATTAGCTATTTTTATTATTAAATCCTTTAGAACTAATTTTCAAAGTTCTTCTAAAAAATACATATTTATTAGCAACATACATACTTACTCATGTGCCGAATATGCATATAAATAATCATTTTTATATCCTTTGAATTTTAATCATATTTTTATATATGTACTACTTGGATTTGTTATACTTAATAATTCATCCATTAATTAAAATTTGTATTTGAACTTGACATTTCTTCAAATTCTAAGTCTAGTATTTCTTCTTCAGTTTCTTCTAATTGATAGATACTTCACGTATCATCTACGTCAAATTTTTCAATTGGTTCTAATTTCATCCTATAAGCTTCTTCAATAATCTTATTTTGTTGTTTAAATTCTTTTTTATGATGAAGTCTATTAGGATACTCATTGCATAAGGATCTTCTTCAATGCAGATACAGCATCTATATTTTTTTTTCCCTGAAAGCCAATAATTTCCTTTGTTAGAGATTGTATATCATTTTCTTCTAAAATATTTTTTCTTATAAAGTTCTTTATTGTACTTCTTTTTATATTTATGAAAATTTTGTTTTTTAAACTTATATCTTTTATATTTCCTATATTTTTTATATTTATTTTTGCCTTTATAATTGTGTTTATAAATCTTAGTAATACAGTCATATTTTTCTTGTAACAAATATTTTTTAGTATCACAACAAAATTTTGCATTTCCTTTGGCTCTTTTAAAATCTTCGTTTTCTTGACACTTTAAGATTATTCAAGCTTTTAATCTTTTATTTTTCCTCCTAATGTATTAGAAATTATTATTTTATCTCTATTTTTCCAATTTTCTCTCAAAGTTTTATGCAAGTTTCCCGTTAATTTTTTATAAAATATTTCTTGAAAGAATTATTGTTCTTTTCTAGGTATTTTACGATAAAATATTTCATATTTACAAATAAAAGAATCTATATAACACATATCATATATTTTCATATTTGATAAATGTTATTTAGCTTCATTTATTTCTAATTCACTTACTTTTGTGGTACATTTACCTTTATCTTCACCTATAAATTCTTTATAAGTTTTATTTACTATTTTATCTGGATATTCTCTTTACGTTGTTGAATGACCTTACATATATAAATGTACTTCATCTGGTAAATTACTAAACTATATCTTGACATTTTCTATCATTTTGTTATTTAATAATTCTCTACAAATTGATGGGCTTGAAGAGGTTATTCTAGATGTTTGGATAAGTACACTCATTATACTTACCCATTCATCCAAAACTTTATTTATATCTTGTACACAATCGAGATCTAATAAATCATTTCTTTCATTTCTCATATTGGGTTGGAATTATGGTAGTACATTAGTTCTTATACCCCATGGTATAGATTAATTCATATTAGGTGTTCTCCTTCTTCTATAATGTAGATTGGGTTCAATGGTCTACACCTATCAACCCTATGTGTATCATAGGTTCCTTCTTCTTTGGTTTGTATTAATGAATCAACGTTCATTTTTAATCTTCTCTATGGTGTCTCAGGTTCTAATCCAAATGACTTATTACAGTCATATTATTTTCCTCAATATTTGGATATAGTTTATATTCCATTTCTTTTGTTAATTTCTCATTATTTAAAATTAACACAATTACTAATCTTTCCATATATAGTGTTTTAAGATTCATAAATTCTTATAATCTTTTCCTATATTCCATTATTAAAAATATGTTTAAATTGATTAATCATTTTTTATTGATATTTTCTAAAATTAAATAGTCACTTCTTTTTCGTGGATCATCTGTTAATCCTAAAAAGAGATCAGATTGATCTTTTAGATTGTTATTATTATTAAGTCTTACCATTTTACTTGAAATATTATTAACATCTCTTTATTTTTTTTTAAGGATTTTTTTTTATATATTTAAATCATGTATTGTATTTATTTCTTCTGCTAAGATGATTAAAGCTTTCATTCTAGCTATTGTGCTTATAAGACTAGCGTTGTTTTGTAACTCTATTTCTTGTAACTTATTTTTAATATTATTATGTTGAGAAAGGTGTATAGTAATATTATGTTATTCTTTATTCATTTTTATCCTTATATTATTTCATGCATTAAATTTTTAACTTCTTTGATTTCCTATTTCAGTCCTTTTATTTCTTTGTCGTGTTTGGTAATTAATGCTTAGGAGTTTGTAAAAGTAATTTTTAGTATGTTATTCGTTCTTATTGGTATAAGAGGCTTTTCTTTTATATTTAGGTTTCATTCTTCAGGTACCTCTTAATATTTTTTGTTGTATTATTTGTCCTATATCTTGAAATATTTTATCTATTTTTATGAATTTATTTTGTCTATATATTGAATTATTCTAATTGTTTCTTAAGGAGTATCCTACTATATAATGTACTGAAAATAGGTGGTTTTCTTCTTTCATTAAATCCCCTCTTTCAAATTCATAAGTTAAGTTTAATACTTGATTTAGATTTTTTTTTCATTAATATTGATAACAAATTTTGGATATGCTATGAATTTTAATTTTCGATATCCAAAATTTTCATTAATCATTCCTAATAAAGCATATTTTTGATTTATTATTCTATTATGTAATAATATAAATTTTATTAGTGTATCAATTCCTTCTCTAAAATGTGTTTTTATTAATATTTGAATCCCTCCTAAATAAATGTATATATTTTTTTTTATCCTTTTGAGGAATTCTTGATAATTTTTTCATAATAATTTTTCTGTCAATTGATAGTATGTTATATCTTCTTTTAACATCTATAATTATAATAATAATTTCTTTATACTTACTTCATAATAAAATATATCTTCTCTTTTTTTTTTTTTTTTTTTTTGCTAAGGGTGTTAGGCATAGGCCTAGTGGTCGTGGTGTGTGACGGTGGTGTTGAGATGTGAAGTGGTATAAAACTCTAGTAAATATGTGGCTACCACAGCTTCTGTTGGACTTGATTTGACCAGGTTATGAGCTCTGTAGTTCAAATTTCATGGAATCCACCGAATAGAGATTATTGAGAACTGCGGCAGCTGAAGTTGTAGTTGCTGAATGATTGTTACAGCTGTGTTTGAAATTTCTTCTTGACTGTCTTCCATCAAGGCCTGAATTACAAATTTCGCATCCCCTTCTATGTATATTGCCTTATGTTTAATGGTTAGAGCATGGGTAATAGCCGCTTCAAGCGCTAGTGTTTCTGCAACATCAACACAAGTAGTATATCTCTGGTCTGTCCAAGATTCGACAATGTTCCCATTAGTATCTGAGATGAAAAAACCAATCGTTGCTGTCCCATGATTCCATGTAGCGTCAAAGTTGTATTTTACCGCATTTGGAGGAGGTGGTTGCCATTGATTGGGAATGGGAATGTACATATCTTCTTTGATTCTATGAGGATCAGGCTATTTTATTGGTAGTGAATGTTGTTTGAATTTTGCCACTCTGCGAACTATGGACTGGATCAAGTTGGGGCCGTCGATGTTGCCTTTATTGAACACTACTTTGTTTCTGGTAAACCATAGTTGTTCAAGCATTATGACAGCTATCAGTGTAAATGTTTCAGCGGAACAATCAACAGGAAGGAGGAGCTTAGGGGGTTGTAAAAGGAACTTGATATAAGTGAAAATATCAAGTTTATGTGTGAATTCCCATTGTAAGTTCCAATTCCAGTGTTTCCACCAAGATTGTAATATCTCACACCGAATAAATAGGTGCTCTACATCTTCCACTTCTTGATGGCAGAGGGCGCAGTTTACATCCGTGATTGAGGTGAAATGAAATATCCTCTTCTTTGTGCTAAGTGCATTTTTTAGTATTTTCCACAGAAAGATTTTGTGGCTTTCTAGATTAGTTTCCAGTAACTCGAGCAATCAGTCACGCCTTTACTTTTAACCAGTGTGAGATAAGCGTCTTTAACTGAATAATTTCTCTTACCTGTTCCAAACCAATTGAGGGTATCCGGAGTACCTAGTGTAGGTGGGGGAAGTGCCTGTATGAAATTTGCAACATAAGTTGGAAAAATTTGGTTCATCTTTGATATGTCCCATTTTAGATTTGGGTCCCAGTGGCAAAGATCTATAGAATTGGAAATATTTAATTGAGTGGTGTGACCATTTGGAGTGGGGAGTTTTTGTTGTGGTAAACCAGGAATCCAAGGTTGTGTCCAGATGTTGACAGAACTGCCTTGTCCTAGTTTCCAATAACTTCCTTGAAGGACTAATTCTTTTCCCCACAGTATACCCTTCCAAATATAAGAATCTGTGTTACGTGGAACAATGTTTGAGAAATCAAGGTCTCTGATATATTTGGCACTAACGATGCGAACCAAAGTTTGTTCGGACTCTTGAAAATGTCCCATGCAAGTTTGGAGAGCATGGCTTGATTAAAATCTTTTAGCTGGCGGAATCCTAGACCACCTGCTTCCTTGGGTTGACAGAGTTGGTTTCAAGCAATAGGAGAATAATAGTGTGAGACCTCGGTGACTTTATTCCACCAGAACTTTCTAATTATGGAGTCAGCCTCGGCCCAAATACTTGACGGAAGTTTGAAAGTACTTAAGGCTTAAGTGGGTATGTTTTGTAGTACTGATCTGATGAGAGTGGCTTTACTAGCTGAAGAAAGTAATTTGGATTTCCAACTTTGAAGTTTGCTTTTGAGTTTCTGAATAATGCCTTGAAAATTTGCGTTTTTTGATCAGCTGAGAGGAAGTGAATTGCCCAGATATTTAATGTTACCGTCCGCTTTCTAAATTTGGAGTATATGGCATATAGTAGTTTGAAGTGTGGTGTGCATGTTTTTGGAGAAGAAGAGAACAGATTTGGAGAGATTCACTTTTTGTGCTGACCATTTCCCGTAATCCTGTAAAATGGTTTTTGATGCTATTGGTGTTTAAAAGGTTTCCTCGCACGAAAATTACCACATCATCTTGATAATTTTTTTTTTTATTATTAAAAGATGATTTTTTGAATCAATTTCATTCCTTTAGATTTATTTTGACTTTTGAATTTTTTTAAATTTTTTTTGCTAAATATTATTTCTTGTGAAAAGCATATTGAGATATCTTACGTTTCTATTTTTATTATTTTTATCATTTTAATATAATATGAAGAATATAATTATTTTTATAATTAATACTTTATATAAATTGTTAAGAAAAATAATATATTTATAAGATTTATAAAACTTTTAAAATTGTCAAAACATAACCAGTTAAGTTTAAAAAAAAAAAAAAACTCCTTTCAATCAGAAGTCTAGTGCGGAAAACAAATACTGCTGTTTTTTTTTTTTCACCCTTTCCCATAAAACAAACAACTGATACATATCTTTAAAAAAAAAAATCCTTATCTATATAAGCGTTATTTTTTTTTAACCTATAACCAAAAGTCCAAAACAATAAGAAATAGACACTATTATTATTATTAGAAAAAAGGAAAAAATATTTCAAATCCTATAACTTTAACGTAAGAAGTGAATTTTAAATTTATATTTATTAAACAAGATAGCATAAATTTACTACTTATAAAAAAAATGTTATTAATGTCTAGTTTATAAATATAATAAACTTATATTACAACTACAAAATAGATTTTTATTATCTTTTATTTTCTCTTTTTATAAAAATAACAAACTTTACTACCTTATTTAATAATTACAAGTCAAAAATTTACTTCGATATGAGTTGACGACTCTACTTGCTAGAAAAAATATAGGAAAAAGTGTTATAGAGGTATTTTTATTTTATAAAAGGTGTTATTTAGTCTCATAGCTTATAAAACATGTCTTTAAGTCCCTTTATTTATAGAAAAAAAAAAAAAAAAAAATTTAAGTCCCTCTATTTGTAAAAAAAATGTGTCAGGCAAGACAAAGTTAATTTTTTATCTAATTTTTCATTAAATCTAACAGAATAGCACATATGTCGTATATATGTTTATATTTTTCAATAAATACATACGTAAATAAAAAATATTTAATTAAAAAAATTATTTAAGTTTAATCGAAGAAATTATAAAAAATTGAAGTAATTTTTAATCAAAAATTATTTAATTTGATATATCTATCGAAAAATATAAACATACATGTAACATATGTGCTATTTCATTAGATTTAACGAAAAATTGGATAAAAAATTAACTTTGTTCTTGCCTAACATCTTTTTTACAAGTAAAATGATTTCAAATATATTTTTCATAAACAAAAATACTTAAATACATCTTTTATAACTTAAAAAATTAAATAACACTTATTACCTAAATAAAGAAACTATTTTGGCTTCCTAGCAAAAATAAAAAATATCCATATATATAGAAGTGATTCCGAGTGGATGAAATGGCCCACAAACCGTAGTTACAAAAGAGAGACCAATGAGAGACGAGTGTTAGAAAACGAGGGAGAACATTTTACTTTCCATGGAGCTTCCACCAGCGAACCATATCTCCATCACAAAATTCATTTTACCTCCAACAAGCTTTCCTTAGCTGCCCATCCTTGTACCTAACCTTAATTAGTTTTCCCAACATTCCACTTTTAACCATAACCAACAATCCAATCTCAACTTTCTCTTCTTCAATAACAGCTTTCTTATTTATTTTATTTTATTTTTTTAAATAACAATCAAGCTTTCTCAAGTCTTTCACATACTCTCCTCAAAACTCCAATGTATCTTTAAAAGCACAATAATCTTTGAATTTTCAAAATCCATTAGAAACTGTGGCAAGTGTTACGAATGAATGAATTTCCTCATCGTTTTGAAGTTGGATAATTTATTCCCCTTTTAGCAACTATTCTATTGCCTGTACGGACAAGGCACTTGCTCACTTTCAATTACATTGACTAAATTAATTAATACAAGGGTATATAACAACCAACATCGAGAAATACACATCATACCACATTGTAAATTTGTAGCAAACTCATGCAATATTATGTTATTTCCATTAACAAAGAAAGTAATATACATGCATGCATGATTAGCGTCAAAATAGTAACAAAGTCTTCAAAACAAACGCAAAATTCACGGATGATATCGCTATCAAAACGACAGACGTAGTTCAAAGGTTGTTTGTGTACAATCAGTTCTATAAGAAGCCTCCAAAATCGGTTTTTGTAACTAGACAACGAAACTACGACATTAACTCCGAAGATAGAACTACTGAATAAAAGTAAGACACCTTTCCTAAGAACTTGCCTGGAGCACTTAGCTCCAAAATTAAATTCCCAAGTGTTTCAACCCTGCACTGCTGGAATCACATTACCACAACATAGCACGGATAAACATGAATGACACAAACTTCTTTATTGTCGGCCTCATTGTCCCCAGGCACATGCCCTAAATTGGTTCTCCATGGCTTGTCCTGAACTGTATAAAGAACATGCATACACTTGTTAGAAACAAAGAGACATGACAAAAAGAAAGGGAGGGGGGAGTAAATACATTATAATACGTATTAACTACTACGGTCGTCAAGGTTGGGAGTGAAAACACACCAAAAAAAAAAAAACTAATAATGACTAACGATAATGGGGAAAGAGCATAATGAATACAAGCGAATTTAGCGACTGCAATATAGTTGTCATGAAGTACAAGTCAAAATTTGATGATTGAAAGAAATGACAAATATAAACAAACATAATGTACTGTTGTGAAAAAATTCAGCAAAGCTATGAACGCCAAGTGCTAAAAACAGTTCTCTTTGATGATTAAAACAAAACAAAAAAAAAAAAGTAGTAATAAAGACTGTATCCAAAGAACATAAAAGATTTGCAAAAACACTAGGAATTAGATTAAGAAAATAAACCACCATTAGACCATTAACTGTATAAAAAAAATGCATATAGTTAACAGAAAGTAATAGCCAGTAATTCTAAAATGGTAGGGTTTGTTTGATAACATTTTGATTCCTAATTTTTGATTTTTTTTCAAGTGATTTTTTAATCATTTATGTTTAGTAACAATTTCTAATTTTAATTTTTACATTTTTAAGAAATCACTACTAAAATATGGGATGATTCATAAATCTTTACAAAGAAGATTTTTAAATTAGATTCCAATTTTTTTTCATTTTGACCGAACATTTTTTCTAAAAAGTAAATCAAGTATGATGAAATATTGGAAGAAAATTATTAAAAAATTAATATTTATAATAAAAAAAATAACTAAAATTTTTCTTTATTTTTCATGTTATTTGATAAAAAAATAATAAAAAAAATATAAAGCATTACAAAATAATTTGGAGGTAATTTTTAATTATTTTTCTAAAAATCACTAAATAGAAATTATTATCAAACACATTAACGATTATTTTTTAAAAGAATCAGAAATAACAAAATCAATTATTTAATCATAAATCAAAATCGTTATCAAACATTGCCTTAATTTTCCTCCTGCTTACTAAACCATTCGACTTTCTCTCTATCGCCTAAGTGTGAGCTTCTTGAATCTTTTTTCTCAAAATAACAAGCATTTCCATTCTTCTAATTTTATAATCTTATCTTATATCTTAGAACTATTAAAATTGTGAGTTTATATGTTTGTTTGTAAAAGACCATTTAAACCCCAACAATGACATGTTCAGAATTGACCGGTTAAATCTGAACCCAACTCTCTCTCTTTTTCCACAATATGTCCCATTTTATATAGATACTAACTAGAGACCTTTACCCTTGACCAAAAATTTGGCATTCTCTAATCATGAATCAATAACCATCATATTATCTTTATCCATAATATCTCTATATAAATACCAACTCAAGACCTTTAGCATTATATATAAACTTTAGGCATTCACCAATCAATGAGTCACATTTTAGGTATAATATCATTCAATGGTTTAAGTGTATAATTACTTGCATTAAAATAATTCAGTGATTATCTTGTAATTAATCATTACATTTGTGGAATAAAACAATGTGTTTTATTATTTTCTGAATTAAAAATATGCGTACACTGTCGAGGCTTATATAGCTACGCACAAAATCTAAAATAAAGGAAATAAAATTAAAACTATTACTTACATCTTCTAATTTTTAACCAACTATATTTTGAATTTTGAACTTTAAATCCCTAACAAATGGGGATTTCCACAACATTTTATTTATTTATTTATGAAACTACTAACATTTATTATGCCTCAAATTTAAAAAATTTAAATATCATTATTCAATTTGGATATAAAATGAAGTTCTCAGTTGCACGTAATATTAACTCGTCCCCTTAAAGTAAGCTACATTTTCTGTCATTACATAATTCCCACTTCATTTGTTTCAGGCTCCTGGTCTGTAAAATTGGATAATCTCACTCCAACTCTAAACTAGGTGAAGTTATCAACACATAAGACTCACTGGACCATTCAAAAAAACCCACTTTCTGATGCTTCTTACTGGGCTAACATTACGACAGTGAAAAATGAATCATGAAAATCTGCAATTGCAAGAAGCAGTTGGCCAGGAGATAAGGTAAACCTAGGCTCAAAATAGGACAAAACCCGCTAATTTCGCATAGCATGAATCTAAAGTTAGACGATTTTAAATATATAAGAGAAATAATTATATACATATAAGAGTGCCAACAACTGCAACTCTTTCATTGATATAAGTATTAATGAGCACACAATAAAAATCATTCAAGTAAATATTCTAAGCTATTAGAGTAATATTTGTCTCCAACTCTCCAACAGTAACTAATCCTAATCCTAAGACATAGGAATCGTTATCAAAGAATAAATTCCAGAACCTTTCCGAAAAAGAGAGAAAAAAATTCTCAACTACATGAAGACCAGAACACTAAAACTTGTTTGCAATGCAGATATAATTCTGAAACTGAATAAATTTTGACTGCATAGAGAATTTGTAACCTTAACTAGGAAAACACTAAAAAGATCAATGAGCACAAAACATTTAATGACTAAATTAATTATGCATCACCAATAATATAGGTTTCTAACATGAAATTTTAATTCTGTGTACATATCTACATAGTACTATATCAAACAGTCTTTCAGACGTAATATGTTTTTAGATTCTTGGAATTTTGAAAGGTCTTCTGAAAATGAACAATTTGTTTTTGTTTTACTTATTCTTCTAATTCATTTCTATTTTCCATGGAGGATGGAGCTGACTTTCACCAGCTTTTCTGGAAAAAGGACTATGAAACATGAATCCTACAAACGAAATCAGTTGTCAAGATTGAGAAGAACCATCTAGTAGTGTACATAAATTCAGAATTCCTTTCTTATTTATGAGAATCCAATGGACATGTAGATGAAAACCTGTTTCATTTTTAAGAACCCAAAAATCATTGCTAGCAGAACTGTATTTCATCTATTTTTTCAGTATGATTGAAGTTTGGATTGAAAGGAAGACGATCAACCTAAAACCAGCTCGAATACATCCTTCTGTTGATCTTTTCCATTTATAGTAAGTAGCTTTAGTTTTACTCAAACCTTCCTAGAGAAGAGGAAGTATGGAAATTTCTAGAAAGATATTTCAGCTCCTAGGGATGTTATGCCAGAATATAGATTTACTTTTACACAAATCTTCCTATAGAAGAGGAAGTACGGAATTTCTAAACAGATATTTTAGCTACAAATATAAACAAACATAATGTACTGTTGTGAAAAAATTCAGCAAAGCTATGAACGCCAAGTGCTAAAAACAGTTCTCTTTGATGATTAAAACAAAACAAAAAAAAAAAAAGTAGTAATAAAGACTGTATCCAAAGAACATAAAAGATTTGCAAAAACACTAGGAATTAGATTAAGAAAATAAACCACCATTAGACCATTAACTGTATAAAAAAAATGCATATAGTTAACAGAAAGTAATAGCCAGTAATTCTAAAATGGTAGGGTTTGTTTGATAACATTTTGATTCCTAATTTTTGATTTTTTTTCAAGTGATTTTTTAATCATTTATGTTTAGTAACAATTTCTAATTTTAATTTTTACATTTTTAAGAAATCACTACTAAAATATGGGATGATTCATAAATCTTTACAAAGAAGATTTTTAAATTAGATTCCAATTTTTTTTCATTTTGACCGAACATTTTTTCTAAAAAGTAAATCAAGTATGATGAAATATTGGAAGAAAATTATTAAAAAATTAATATTTATAATAAAAAAAATAACTAAAATTTTTCTTTATTTTTCATGTTATTTGATAAAAAAATAATAAAAAAAATATAAAGCATTACAAAATAATTTGGAGGTAATTTTTAATTATTTTTCTAAAAATCACTAAATAGAAATTATTATCAAACACATTAACGATTATTTTTTAAAAGAATCAGAAATAACAAAATCAATTATTTAATCATAAATCAAAATCGTTATCAAACATTGCCTTAATTTTCCTCCTGCTTACTAAACCATTCGACTTTCTCTCTATCGCCTAAGTGTGAGCTTCTTGAATCTTTTTTCTCAAAATAACAAGCATTTCCATTCTTCTAATTTTATAATCTTATCTTATATCTTAGAACTATTAAAATTGTGAGTTTATATGTTTGTTTGTAAAAGACCATTTAAACCCCAACAATGACATGTTCAGAATTGACCGGTTAAATCTGAACCCAACTCTCTCTCTTTTTCCACAATATGTCCCATTTTATATAGATACTAACTAGAGACCTTTACCCTTGACCAAAAATTTGGCATTCTCTAATCATGAATCAATAACCATCATATTATCTTTATCCATAATATCTCTATATAAATACCAACTCAAGACCTTTAGCATTATATATAAACTTTAGGCATTCACCAATCAATGAGTCACATTTTAGGTATAATATCATTCAATGGTTTAAGTGTATAATTACTTGCATTAAAATAATTCAGTGATTATCTTGTAATTAATCATTACATTTGTGGAATAAAACAATGTGTTTTATTATTTTCTGAATTAAAAATATGCGTACACTGTCGAGGCTTATATAGCTACGCACAAAATCTAAAATAAAGGAAATAAAATTAAAACTATTACTTACATCTTCTAATTTTTAACCAACTATATTTTGAATTTTGAACTTTAAATCCCTAACAAATGGGGATTTCCACAACATTTTATTTATTTATTTATGAAACTACTAACATTTATTATGCCTCAAATTTAAAAAATTTAAATATCATTATTCAATTTGGATATAAAATGAAGTTCTCAGTTGCACGTAATATTAACTCGTCCCCTTAAAGTAAGCTACATTTTCTGTCATTACATAATTCCCACTTCATTTGTTTCAGGCTCCTGGTCTGTAAAATTGGATAATCTCACTCCAACTCTAAACTAGGTGAAGTTATCAACACATAAGACTCACTGGACCATTCAAAAAAACCCACTTTCTGATGCTTCTTACTGGGCTAACATTACGACAGTGAAAAATGAATCATGAAAATCTGCAATTGCAAGAAGCAGTTGGCCAGGAGATAAGGTAAACCTAGGCTCAAAATAGGACAAAACCCGCTAATTTCGCATAGCATGAATCTAAAGTTAGACGATTTTAAATATATAAGAGAAATAATTATATACATATAAGAGTGCCAACAACTGCAACTCTTTCATTGATATAAGTATTAATGAGCACACAATAAAAATCATTCAAGTAAATATTCTAAGCTATTAGAGTAATATTTGTCTCCAACTCTCCAACAGTAACTAATCCTAATCCTAAGACATAGGAATCGTTATCAAAGAATAAATTCCAGAACCTTTCCGAAAAAGAGAGAAAAAAATTCTCAACTACATGAAGACCAGAACACTAAAACTTGTTTGCAATGCAGATATAATTCTGAAACTGAATAAATTTTGAGTGCATAGAGAATTTGTAACCTTAACTAGGAAAACACTAAAAAGATCAATGAGCACAAAACATTTAATGACTAAATTAATTATGCATCACCAATAATATAGGTTTCTAACATGAAATTTTAATTCTGTGTACATACCTACATAGTACTATATCAAACAGTCTTTCAGACGTAATATGTTTTTAGATTCTTGGAATTTTGAAAGGTCTTCTGAAAATGAACAATTTGTTTTTGTTTTACTTATTCTTCTAATTCATTTCTATTTTCCATGGAGGATGGAGCTGACTTTCACCAGCTTTTCTGGAAAAAGGACTATGAAACATGAATCCTACAAACGAAATCAGTTATCAAGATTGAGAAGAACCATCTAGTAGTGTACATAAATTCAGAATTCCTTTCTTATTTATGAGAATCCAATGGACATGTAGATGAAAACCTGTTTCATTTTTAAGAACCCAAAAATCATTGCTAGCAGAACTGTATTTCATCTATTTTTTCAGTATGATTGAAGTTTGGATTGAAAGGAAGACGATCAACCTAAAACCAGCTTGAATACATCCTTCTGTTGATCTTTTCCATTTATAGTAAGTAGCTTTAGTTTTACTCAAACCTTCCTAGAGAAGAGGAAGTATGGAAATTTCTAGAAAGATATTTCAGCTCCTAGGGATGTTATGCCAGAATATAGATTTACTTTTACACAAATCTTCCTATAGAAGAGGAAGTACGGAATTTCTAAACAGATATTTTAGCTGCTATGGATGTTATGCCAGAATCATACACTTAAATGCAATCAAGTGCCTCACAATCTAACTTCCTGGCCAAGATTCTCTCTTCAAATGACAAGAATGTCAAGTGTACCATTCTGGACCTATGTAATGGCCAAAGTTGTTCCCACACCCCTAAATATTATAAAGAGAATATTCCATAAAACTTTAATTTGGGACTCAAATCTCAAAATTCATGTAAATAATTACTTATATTCATGGTTTAAAAAAAAAAGTTTCTACCGGTCAGCCTTGAGGCTAGCTTATTAGGGACTGAAAAAAGTATACACCTTTTATGGTTGAGGCTTATGCTTATTTTCACGCATTAAGTCTATTAAGGAATATAACCTTTGTTTCTAACAATAAAAAGGAAAATTGGAGGGCTTGAATGCAAAATTAAGGCTCCAATTAGACTCTTACATAAATCCTATTAATATATCAGCCCAAGTAAAATAGAAGTTGTAAACACCAAAAAGCTACTATCAAAATTATTATTAAAAAAAAAAAAACATAGTTTTATTAAGGAACTTCTAAGAAGCCATTTTCTTCCTCTTCTTTTACTATGGTTTTGATTTTCTTAATTCATTCTTCTTTAAACAACCTCCAATTCCTTACGACAAGCAGTTTTCGAAAAACACAAAATTTCTCTTTTTTTTCTTTTTCTTATTGTTTCTTTTTTTTTTTTTTTAATTAGCTACTTCTCTCTTTTTTTTTTTTTTTATCATATTTTGCTTTTTAAGTTGTAGTTATTCTGCCAAATTTTATTTCTACTACTAACTTTTTGATGAATTTTAGTAATGTCTTTTTTAGTTAACGTTTTATGAATCTTAACTTTATCATGTTATGATGTAAGCTATGTGAGGTTATTATAATTATTATAATGTTAATTTGTGATAATTTGACTTTTTTATTGTTAATTTAAAAGTTTTTGTTTTTATTTCGTTTTAATTTGAAGTTTAAGCCTTATACTGTCTCAAGGCTTACGCCTCGCCTAAGTAGAAGGAGTAAGCATCGAGGCTAGAACACATCTTTTAAAACATTGCTTATATTAACCCTTTGTTTGGAAGTTTCAATTTGTTTTTGTTTTCATAGATGTCCAATTGACATCACAAGCAAAATAGTAAATTAAAATTTTGAGTTTATGATTAGGTAACTTTCCTTTTCAAGAAAAACAGTTAAGGTAACCAAACGACAATTTTCTCCCAGATTTTCTTGGCTAGTTGCCCCTCCCCACGCCCAACCCAGAATTATCATTATGGTTCCGTCATGAATTACCATTTTCATTATTTTCCTTCAAAAAACACAAAGACGGAAACCTGATGTATTCAAAAAGGGCAACCAGGATGAACTAATTCTCACATTTCTCTTTATGCTCTTATGCAACATCAATCAGTAGAAGCATGTTGTTTTAGTCAAAAGGAAATAAGGTTGAAGAAACAGTTACTTCAAAAACACACAATTATTAACATTCAAGGAGCAATTTAGCTCCCAGCTACATTTGAAGCAAGCATAATTAAGATAGTACTAACAAGGGCAAAAAAGAAAAAAAAAATCCAATCCTCGTTATCCTCCTCCATTAGCATGATTCCTATATATTAACATCTCACCAAGTCATCATCTCGTATATGATTACCTATAAATCCATCGCAAAGAGAACCCTAATCTATTTCAAAAATAGGAGAGATAAATTACATGCACACAAAAATATTATTGAATTATAATCTGCTGCTAAGTTAACAGAAGTACAGAACTCAGGAACCAAAATTTCGCATTCTTAAAACTAGTATGAACCAACAAACAATCATATTTTTATGATCCACTAACGAACACATAATGAGAGCAAAGCCAGCAATAATCAGCAACATTACACATTTAAACGCACACTATTTAAGTAAAAAAAATTAGTAACTAAACTGAGAAAGGGATTATACCCAATATTGAGAATGTTAAGAGGATCAATCAGCTGCGGTTGCTGCGAGAGCTGTGGCTCTCCAGGTTGCTGATGCTGCAGACTAGCAACAGCCGCCATTACAGAGGCACTCGACGTGGCTCCTTTTGATTCTGAAAGCTTCCACATATACCAAGCAGCCACTGACCGATAAGGCCTCCACTTCTCACACAAATGGTCCATCTGGGACGGCCTAGGCAACTCATCCAAACCATAAAGCATCTGAACTCCTTTTCTCACATTGAGATCGTTAATTGGAAGCACATCTGGTCTATGCAACGAAAAGATCATAAACATGTGTACAGACCAAGACCCAATTCCATTAACCATTGTCAACATCGTGAACAACGACTTATCGTCCATATTTACAATCGCAGAATCAGACAAAATCCCATTTTGATACTTCCTCGCTAGGTCATGAAGATAACTAGCTTTACGACCGGAAACCCCAATTTGACGAAGCTGCTGAGGATTTAGGGAAAGTACAGCCTCAGGAACAACAGCAGCTTCTCCACCACAAAGCGATACGAAGCGATAGTAAATCGACGTACCGGCTTTAGGAGCGAGCTGTTGGTAGATAATGCTTCGAGTTAGGGCAAGGAATGGAGAGTGGTAAGTATCGAAGGTCGGAGGAGGGTGGATATCAATCAACGACGAGAGTAACGGATCGGAAGTTCGTAGATGACGGAGAGCGAGTTCCAACTCGCCTTCGCAAGATAGCGAACGTAGTACGACTCTCGGTGGAGCGGCGCGTGGCTGTACGATCTTGGACTTGGTGGAATGTTTTGAGAAAGTTATGGTTTCAGATACGGGTACGGGTACAATGGCTTGAGAAGATGAAGAAGAATTCGGGTCAGGGTTGTTATTGTTGTTGTCGGGCGAGAGCTTTCGAATTTTTCGTGGTCGCAATGGGATTTTGGAGGGAGGAGAAGAGGACTGAGCCGGAGCATTGCTTAATTCGGTGATGGTGGTGCTGGTCGGAGCGATGTTTGTGCTGGCTATAGAGGCAGTGGTGGTCGGTGGTTCATGGTGGGTCGGAGTTTGGACTTGGGTTTCCTCGCCCATGTGTCAAAGAGAAGAAGACTCGATAATGGTGGCTGGTGGTTGCGTCTCGGTTTTGATATCAAAAAGGCTGGATCATTGATGATTTGGTTCAGAAAGTTTGCGAATTGAGACTTAAAATGAAGAGTTCAGAAGTAGAAGGTAGCTACGAATTCGACTGTGGATTAGGTTTTTGAGTTTTCCTTTTGAAATTAAATTAAAAACTTAAAGAGTGAAAGATCGAGTATTCTTCTCGCTCTAGCAGGTGGGGGAAAAAATTAGCAAAAATAATATTTTTAAATTATAATAATAAAAATAATATTAAATATTTTAAATTACTATAATTAAATATAATACAAAGAAAAAATAATATAATGTTTATTTTTTCAATAATAAAATTATATAATTTAAATATAAAATAAATATTATTTTTTATTGTTGTATATTTTAAAAAGTTATTTTTATCGTTAAAAAAAAAAAAAGTGCTATTCTCTCTCTCAATAAAAGTAACAAACAAGTGGCCTCCGATTGCTCTTACCGAAGACCAAAAGTTATGGGCTTATGGCACGTAGGGAATTTCTTTTTCACGCTCCATAATAGCGCGTGCGACACTTAGTCTTCCTACCCTTCCTGTGTGTTCTTTCTTCGGGTCAGCTGATCGTTACGGTTTATTAACCATACACGTACCAGAATTCTCTTAAATTAGATTTTCTATCTGGTTTTATTTCTTATAATAGAAATAACATCATTTAATACTTAAGTTTCTTTTAAAAAAATTAATTAAAAATAATTATATTATTTTAATAATTTTATATAAAAATATTTTTTTAAATAATTAAGCATAATTAAAATATAAATATATTAATAAAAATAAAGATATAATTAGATATAAAAATTTCACAATAATAATATTTTTAATATTTCTAATTACCATTATTTTATTTTAATATTTTTATTTTTATTAATAGTAAATCTATAATTAAAATTATTTTATTTAAATAATATTATTATTGATTTTTTTCTTAAATATTTTCATATTAAATTTTATTTTATCTCTTTAAATATTATAGTTTATATATTTTAATCACTTAATATAAAATAATAATATTTTAATATGAAATTTTAAAATAAAATAATTTGTCGTTAATTCACACTTTTATAAGTGATTGAATTAAATGACACTATTTTTAATTTAAATCTCAATGTTATAAATGATATAATCTATAAATTCTGTGGTATCTCACCCTAGTTATTATTACTTCTTTAATATAAAATAATTTTTATCAATATTTTAATATAATATATAATTTAATAATAACAATAACTTAATACACTACGTTAATTAAGGAGTGGAGTTCAACTAGTTCATTGGGTTAATTAATGCTTCACATTAAAAAAATTTTTTAAATGATTACTATTTTTTATTTAAAAAGCTCAATGTCATAAAGGTTGATAGTTAACAGTTTTCAGTGGGTGCACGACTTCCTAAGTTGGCACCTCCTTAGCACCTTCTTCATAGACCCTCAACTAATATTATTAAAACTTATAATTAAATATACAAATAAATTTTTATCAACAAAACATGTAATTAGGTTTGTTGTTTGCATCTGAATAAATTTAATATAGCTAGCGAATAGATGGGGCATTCAATACAAGTCGCTGTACTTAAATTAAGGCTAGATGTAAACTATCAAGCTGCAGCATTGCCCTCTGTAAATATGTGAGCAGTTAAACTAATGCTGGGAATTTTATCTAAACAATTTTCCAAATAGAGTACCATTTCAATGATATAGAGAGTCTTGTAGTAAAGCAAATGTGCTCAGTCTGATTCTGAAAATTTTCATCCAATTTTTTATTAATGATGAAATGCCACAAATTTTTTTTTTCATTAAGTTATTTATACCGTTTAATCTCTTATATTATAAATATTATCATTTAGTATCTTAAAATTGTAAAAATTGTCAATTATAAACAAATTACATTATTTTAATAATTTTTTTACTAAAATATTATTATTTTCTATCAAATGATTAAAATGCGCTTAAAATATGAGTTTTTAACAAATAAAAAAAGTAAAATTTAATATAAAATTCTTTAAGAAAAAAATAAATAATAATAATATTCAAACACAAAATTATTTAAATATATATTTTAACTTTTAATAAAAGTTAAAAAAATATTAAAATAATAAAATAAAACAGTGACAATTAAAAAATATTCTAAATGAATATTTTGTATAAAAAATTTCTTATTATTTGTGATTTTACTATTGTGAAATACTCGTATTTTAATCATATTTAATCATTTGACAAAAAAATAATAATATTTTTTTAGAAAAATTATTAAAATAATATAATTTATTTTTAATTGATCATTTTTAAAAAATAAGGAATTAAATGACACAATATATAATTTAAGGAACTAAAACTAAATGATATAATATAAAAGAATTTTATGACATTTTTTACTTTTATTAAATATATTAAACATAAATATTATAATCACATAAATTTATATTCATATCATTTATATGGTATTACATGGCATAATTATATAGGAAAAATAAATAACTTATTCATTAGTTAAGATAGTTTTATAAGTGTAAGAATATAAGTATAATAAATTTGTTTTTTACCATTTATCATGAAAATAAATATTATATGTGACATATAAGTATATAAGTAATGAAATAATTTTTAATTAAAAATTAATCAAAAACTTTTAACTTAGATAACTTTTTCTTTTTCTATGAATCTTAAACAAAATTTTTGTTTTCTAATATATATTATTATAATCATACTCATTATTTTATTATTACTTAAAATATGATTAAGTTAATAAATAATGAAGTCTTACATTAGGAAATGAAAAATAGTTGTTTAAGTTAAAATTTTGAGCATTATTTTTCTAATTAAAAATTAATTTTTAACATAAAAAACATTAAAAAAATATAAATATATAAACAAAGGGGTTTGGGTAATAATTTTTCCTACTTTTTTTTATTGTTTTATCCTAAAATTCTTTGTACACAAGATAAACTCATTCAAAAATACCATTTGTGAAAAATATTAAAGAAAGTAAAATTTAGTGTCACTCACATAATCTTGGATCCATGTCCCTAGCTAGTAATATGGAGAGTGTGAATATTTTTCCCAAGATCGCTTCATGGTGTAGTTTTTAGGTAGGTTTTTTTTTTATTTACGTTTTTTTCCCTTATATTTCCCATAATTTCACTGATTTATCCCCTTCTCTCTCATCTTTGATTTATCTCCACTCTCTCCATCCGGCTGTTGTCGGTTATAATAGTGCCCGCCCGGTGCCGTCAATTTGTTGTAATAGTTAAGTATTAAAGGATAGACCAGTCCTCGCAGTAGTAGTACTGGTTTTTTTCATTGCAACACGAGGCAAGCAAACAAGGGCTCCATGCTTGTCTGTTAAACAAACAGGGTTTCCAAGTTCATCAATGAGTTTGATTGGGTTCAAATCCATTATTGCTACTGCTACGCCCGATAAGTGAACTAGGTTGCCGAGTTCATTGGTATCTAATTTACAAATTTTGACAAAAATTTTAAAGAAGCCTATTTTTAAGTGTAAAATGTATGGCCCAACTAATTTTAATACATTTTTCGTATAAATAAAAAATCCCAAACCAACTTAAATCTCATGGCATCCATGGATTTCTCAAGATATCTTTGAGGTTGTCGCGGAGGATGGAACTGTGTTGGCAAATGGCAATGAAGTTATGTCAACTCAATAGAGTTTCTTTTAGGAGTGTGAAAACTAAACGTGACTATTTGCACTATACATCGTAGCAGTTACAATTGCCTTTATTTGTCACGACTTACTACACTCAAAGAATTTGAGTTTATGAAAGTTTTACATTTAAATGTAACATGTTAAATTCTTTGATAAGGTCGCCGATGGATAGTTGGAGCTTCGGTTACATCTTTAGCTTGTCGAAAATGTGGTGAGCAAGGGATAATTTAAAAGTTAATAGAAGAGATGGTAAAAGATACATAGGTAAAATACTTCTTGTTTTATTGTAAGTTTTGAGGGTTAAATTACTAATTTTGAAAAAAGTGTAATATTTACTAAAAATAAATTATTTAAGTCAAATTATTAATAATATGATATATTATTTGTCACAAAACTGAATTATTTTTATAGTGAGATAACTAGTCTAATTTTGGCTTCATGATTATAAGAGCATGTATTTCATCAATTGCATGAGACATTTGAGAGCTATGATGAGTGCTTGAAAAGCACTAATATTTCGTGATGTATTATGTTTAATTGTGAAAAATAAATTTGTTATAACTCATTTATTTAATTATTTACATAAATCTATCAATTCGGAATTACAGGTATATTTTAGTGTATTTCAAGTGTTTTTAGCGTCAAAAGAGTTGAATAATACAAACACGCAAAGACGAAATACTTACGGCGCTCGAATTACAATTTAGAAGCAACACGAATCAAATTATGTAAGCCTTACATAACATGCCAACCAGTATGTAAGGGGTACTTTGAAGACACAAAATACAACGCACGATGCGGTAAGAAAAAGTTGTACCGCAGCCGGAGCCTCTCGGGTTTGACCAGTGTTTTCAAAAATATTTCTGTGCCGCGGCGCACCTATGATTTGGATAGCCCAAAATTTATGTAACTCTTACACATATAAATATCCCATTAAGTCTCCCTTTTACACATAACTCAATTTTGCGAATCATTACGAGACTTAATCACATTTTTAGAGTTTTTTCACACTCAAAGAAGCAAGAAAATCAATTCTAAGGATTCAAGAAGCCATTAAAGATTGAAGATCAAGCATTTGGAGAAGAAAATGTCATCCAATCCAATTATGATATTTAAATTTAGGTTTCTTGCTATTATAGAATTTTCCCTCTTCTTCTTACTTCTTTTATATGTTTGTTGAATTATATTTGTCTATGAATATGAATTCAAACATGATTGGCTAAATCTATTATAGATGCTTAGTTTGTGTTTTCATATTTGCTAGAACTTTTATGGTGGATATTTTTATTGCTTAAATATAAATAAAATTGCCTTTTGATTAAGAGTATATTTAGATGTTTAATTGTAAATTTTCATGGGCCAACATCTCACATAGAGTGGCTACCCCATACCATCCCCAAACTTCGGGTCAAGTGGAAGTTAACAACAGACATATCAAGAAAATATTGGAATGCACAGTGCGCCCCTCAATGAAGGATTTGTCAGTAAAGTTGAATGATGCTTTGTGAGCATATCGCACAGCTTACAAGACACCTATTGGTATGAGCCTCTACCAGTTGATATTTGGAAAAGCATGTCACTTACCCGTTGAGCTAGAGCTAGAGCATAGAGCATAGAACTTATTGGGCAATTAAGGAGCTTAACATGGACATGACAAAAGTTAAGAAAAAATGATTACTCCAATTAAGTGAACTTGAAGAAATTAGGGATAAGGCTCACGATAATGCCAAAATCTACAAAGAGCATACTAAGCGCTATCATGATAAAGGGCTCATCAGTAAGTCTTTAGTTCCTGGAATGAAAGTCATTTTATATAATTCAAGTTTGCATTTGTTTCTAGGAAAACTACATTCTAGTTGAAGTGGACCGTATACCATTGCTAATGTATTTTCACATTAAGTGGTCGAGTTACTAAATCCCAAAACACAAGAACTATTTAAAGTGAACGAGCATCGTGTTAAGCTGTACTTTGAAGGAGAGACCAACATGAAAAGCATAGAAACCATACATCTCTAACATTCTTAGACACAAGAGCGGTCACGTCTTACTAAGACGTAAAACTAAGCCCTTAATGGGAGGCACCCATTCGGTATTATATTCGTTAATTTATTTTTTTCATTTTTCTTTCTTTCGTTCTTTTCTTTTAATTTTGTTTTTTAAAATTTTCATAGCAATGAGACATTATCCCAATCTAGGTTGGGAGGTGAATGCGTTGTCCATGTTCTCTTTTTCAAAAATCAAAACAAATTTAAAAAAATTTGTGTGCCGCGGCGGGGAAAACTTTGTGCCACAACACACGTTGAAATTTTTCTCAAAAATGGGCAACTCGTGAAACCAAGTTATTTCAAAAAAATTCTGCCTCATTTTTCTTCACATTCTCCCAAACACTCCCTCACTTTCTCTCCATAATTCTCTCATGTTCTCACAAAAAATAATGCTTTACTCCCTAATTTCTTCAATCTAACCTTGCTATCAAGCATTTCCTTCTCAATCTTTGATGCACAAAAACATGATAACCAAATTTTGTATTTTATAGAAGCTCGCAAGTGCACGAGTCACTTGTAGTAAGCGACAAGTATACTCCCAAGATCGTCTCTCAAAGGAATTGCTATGGTTTTCAAAAGAACTAAATGTAATCTAAAACGTAACAATAAAATAAATCCTAAAACACTCTAATGAAAGATTGTTATTGTAAATGGTTTCTAAAATTATTAAAATCCTAAAACAATTAAAGTGAATGCGTGAAAGTTTCGCTGAAATGATAAGATGAATAAGTGTGGGAAGTTGGTTAGTAAACTAATCATGGATGAGTTGATTTATGTAGTTTTGACAATTAAGTACCAAAAAGTAAAATTTAATGATTATTTTCTCTCACCCTAGAAAATCCCAAATCAATGGTGATTTTCCCTTAATTAACTAATTAGCTTCTTTGATCCGGACCGTTAATTAGTTAATCAGCCTTAAACTTAGGAAAATAATTTAATCACTTAATTCAAGACAAATCAATGCACTTAAATTAGGCTCATGCTCAAAAATGCTCAATTGAGTTTAGATAGTGTTTCTAAAACTCAACCCTAAAATGTTTCATACATTCACAAATTAAATTGGCCAAAAGTAATTGATGAACATATGGATTACGAACAATGAACATGAAATAAACGAACAATGAACATGAAATAAACGAACAATGAACATGAAATAAATCACTTTATTATAAAAAATTTAAAGTGTAAAATGTATGGCCCAACTAATTTTAATACATTTTTCGTATAAATAAAAAATCCCAAACCAACTTAAATCTCATGGCATCCATGGATTTCTCAAGATATCTTTGAGGTTGTCGCGGAGGATGGAACTGTGTTGGCAAATGGCAATGAAGTTATGTCAACTCAATAGAGTTTCTTTTAGGAGTGTGAAAACTAAACGTGACTATTTGCACTATACATCGTAGCAGTTACAATTGCTTTTATTTGTCACGACTTACTACACTCAAAGAATTTGAGTTTATGAAAGTTTTACATTTAAATGGAACATGTTAAATCTTTTGATAAGGTCGCCAATAGGTAATTGGAGCTTCGATTACATCTTCAGCTTGCCGAAAATGTGGTAAGCAAGGGATAATTTAAAAGTTAATAGAGGAGATGGCAAAAGATACATTGGTAAAACACTTCTTGTTTTATTGTAAGTTTTGAGGGTTAAATTATTAATTTTAAAAAAAGTGTAATATTTTTTTAAAAATAAATTATTTAAGTCAAATTATTAGTAATATGATATATGATTTGTCACAAAACTGAATTATTTTTATAGTGAGATAACTAGTCCAATTTTGGCTTCATGATTATAAGAGCATGTATTTCATCAATTGCATGAGACATTTGAGAGCTATCATGAGTGCTTGAAAAGCATTAATATTTTGTGATGTATTATATTTAATTGTGAAAAATAAATTTGTTATAATTCGTTTATTTAATTATTTACATAAATCTATCAATTCGGAATCACTGATATATTTTAGTGTATTTCAGGTGTTTTTAGCGTCAAAAGAGTTGAATAATACAAACACGCAAAGACGAAACACTTACAGCGCTCGAATTACAATTTAGAAGCAACACGAGTCAAATTATGTAAGCCTTACATAACAGGCCAACCAGTATGTAAGGGGTACTTTGAAAACACAAAATACAACGCGCACCGCGGTAGGAAAAAGTTGTGCCGCGGCGGGAGCCTCTCGAGTTTGACCAGTGTTTTCAAAAATATTTCTGTGCCGCTGCACGCCTATGATTTGGATAGCCCAAATTTTATGTAACTCTTACACATATAAATATCCCATTAAGTCTCCATTTTACACATAACTCAATTTTGTAAATCATTACGAGGTTTAATCACATTTTTAGAGTTTTTTCACACTCAAAGAAGCAAGAGAATCAATTCTAAGGATTCAAGAAGCCATTAAAGATCGAAGATCAAGCATTTGGGGAAGGAAACGTCTTCCAATCCAATTATGGTATTTAGATTTAGGTTTCTTGTTGTTATAGAATTTTCCCTCTTCTTCTTACTTCTTTTATACGTTTGTTGAATTATATTTGTCTATGAATATGAATTCAAACATGATTGGCTAAATTTATTATAGATGCTTAGTTTGTGTTTTCATATTTGCTAGAACTTTTATGGTGGATATTTTTATTGCTTAAATATAAATAAAATTGTCTTTTGATTAAGAGTATGTTTAGATGTTTAATTGTAAATTTTCATGGGCCAACATCTCACATAGAGTGGCTACCCTATACCATCCCCAAACTTCAGGTCAAGTGGAAGTGAGCAACAGACATATCAAGAAAATATTGGAACGCACAGTGCGCCCCTCAAGGAAAGATTTGTCAGTAAAGTTGAATGATGCTTTGTGGACATATCGCACAGCTTACAAGACACCTATTGGTATGAGCTCCTACCGGTTGATATTTGGAAAAGCATGTCACTTACCTGTTGAGCTAGAGCTAGAGCATAGAGCATAGAACTTATTGGGCGATTAAGGAGCTTAACATGGACATGACAAAAGCTAGGAAAAAATGATTACTCCAATTAAGTGAACTTGAAGAAATTAGGGATGAGGCTCACGAGAATGTCAAAATATACAATGAGCATACTAAGCACTATCACGATAAAGGGCTCATCAATAAGTCTTTAGTTCCTGGAATGAAAGTCCTTTTATATAATTCAAGTTTGCGTTTGTTTCTAGGAAAACTACATTCTAGCTGAAGTGGACCGTATACCATTGCTAATGTATTTTCACATTGAGTGGTCGAGTTGCTAAATCCCAAAACACAAGAACTATTTAAAGTGAACGAGCATCGTGTTAAGCTATACTTGGAAGGAGAGACCAACATGAAAAGCATAGAAACCATACATCTCTAAGATTCTTAGACACAAGAGCGGCCACATCTTGCTAAGACGTAAAACTAAGCCCTTAATGGGAGGCACCCATTCGGTATTATATTCGTTAATTTATTTTTTTCATTTTTCTTTCGTTCTTTTCTTTTAATTTTGTTTTTTAAATTTTTCATGGCAATGAGGACATTATCCCAATCTAGGTTGGGAGGTGAATACGTTGTCCATGTTCTCTTTTTCAAAAATCAAAAAAAAAATTGTGTGCCGTGGTAGGAAAATTTGTACCGCAATGCACGTTGAAATTTTTCTCAAAACTGGGCAACTCGTGAAAACAAGTTATTTCAAAAAATTTCTCCCTCATTTTTCGTCACTTTCCCTCACATTCTCCCAAACACTCCTTCACTTTCTCTCCATAATTCTCTCATTTTCTCACAAAAAATAATACTTTACTCCCTAATTTCTTCAATCTAACCTTGCTATCAAGCATTTCCTTCTCAATCTTCACAGATTTACTGAAGAAATCAAGAAATCTTTTCATCTTCTTCCTCAAAGTTAGGGTTTCGAAAATTGAGGATTTTTCTTCAAGGCTTCAAGCCAACTCACAAGAGGTAAATTTTTGCAAAATTTTAACTTAATTTGATATTTATTATCCAAAAATTGTGGATTGTGTCTGAAATTTTTTGGATTTAAAATGATTTAAGTTGGATAAGAAGGGATTATTTTAGGAATTTTCTGGAATTGATTGTCTTGTGAGATTATTTGGGACATAACAAAAAAAAATTAGCATATCTTATGGCTCCCAAAAGTAAATCTGGAGAGAAAAGTCGTTCCAAATGAAAGGAAAAAATGATTGAGGAACGTAATTTTGTTGCCTTTAGGTTCGTTAGTAGAGAGGCACAAGAACGGTATGAAGGTGCCGCCAAAAGGAATAAAGGATTTGTTATGAAGAGAGGGTTGGATTTTGGACAAGTGGGATTTATGGGTATTTCTGATAAAGTTGAGGCATTAGGTTGGAGGAAGTTTCTACACACACCAGAAGCGGGTGTGAGTTCTTTGGTCCAAAAATTATACGCTCATGTCTCGAAAGCTTGGGATGGAACTGTTTAGGTGAGGGGGGTTGAAGTCCCCAATCCCATATTTGGTAATATTTTGTGTGCTCAAAATTGATGCCAACCCGGCATTACAGTACTGTTGATAGGGAAATGGCAGTTTTGCAGTATGCAATAGAAACTGAAAGATCGGTTGATGTTTGGATGATGATCCAACAAAGGGTTATATACACAGCTGAGCACCACAACCTTAGTTACTTCTTTCCCCAACTGATCACCTCCCTTTGTGTTAAACACAAAGTAAAGTATGACATGGGCGAGGTACTTTGGCAACCTACCAAAACATTAACTTCCTCTTACATGAGGCACCTAACTAATGGAACTAAGGTGGGACAAGGTAGTAGGAAGGGTGATGGAACTTCTTCCAAGAACTCTACCACCAAAGATAGGTTAATAAATTTGAAAGCAAAAGTGAACAAAATACAAGAGTACCAATGTCAACAACAAGCTTGGTTTAGTAAACAAATGAAATACTCTCATGAATACCAAGCTTTACTCTACAGAATGATGAGTTTTCAATTGACACAGAGCTGAGTGGACCTCACCCAATTCGGTACAGTTTTGCAATATTCGAGCCATGACTTCGTCAACAGACCACCAGAGAACCAACCCAAAGACAAAAACGAGCACCATGATGATATGGAAGACTAAGCCTCCCCATTTTATTTTATCGTTTCTTTTAATTTATTTTATTTATTTATTTAATTTTTTTAGTGTTAATTTTTTTTTCTTTCTTTCAGTTTTTTTTTTTTATGTTGGATTAGTTCTGAGCTGAAACAATTGACGTTGTTTAATGGTTTTTGATTTCATTTATTTTTAGTTAATTTTTAAATTTGACTTTGAGTTGTGATGCACACATTTAGAGGTTTCATTCATAATTTCTTGCGAACTAAATGCTACATGATGAGAAGGGCGAGAAATGGTGAACCATAACGTAACTATAATGTACACAATTACATACAAAATGGGGGTAACTTCTTCACTCTTTTACTTAATTCTTTTGTTTTTCTTTTAGACATTGAGGATAATGTAGAAATGAGATTGGGGGTAGAAAAAATATTCCATGAGCACGAATTTAGACCAAATTTTAAATTTTAACTCTTTATAGGTTTTTCATTTGAATTTTGTTATGATAGTATCGAGTCCACTTGAATCAATTTGGAAGTCTGTGATATTAATATGATTGTAATGACGGTAACGTGCGAAAGAAATTGATTTTTACCTAAGTGAAGAGGCACAAAAATGTTAGATTCATCTAGTTTGAGAATTTTGTGGTATATGTGGTAGTTTGTTTGGTTAGTATCACTATTTTTGTTTTGTGTAGTGTATGCATATTCTTGATATATTTTAAGTTTCAACAAACTCTAGAACTTTCTTCAAAATTCATTAAGGGAAAATAATAGAATTACATACTACTTAAAAAGTGATCACAATATTGTTGAATATACATCTATACATTGTACTACCCTTAGTGATAAGAGTACTCAATGTAACACTTAGTTTTCATGAGCATTTGAATCGAAGGAAATTATATATGTCTTGCTTCAAAAAAAATTATTAAAAAAATGATAATAAAGAGCAAGAGAAGTAAAGAAAGAAAATCAAGCAAAGATTTAAGGGACATATGGAGCTTATAAAATAGGGGAAAAGAAAAGAACAATTGGATTGAAAAGTTGAGTAAGTTTGTGAGGAATTAAAAATCTAAATTGTTAACGGTGTTACTCTTAAAATGTTAAGTACTCTTATCCTTTTGAGAATAACATTTCCGTTCTTTCATAACCCCATGCCTTAACTCAACATTACAAGCTTAATAAAGTCCTATTGATTCGAAGTAGTTTTAATTTCTAAATTAGTGGATATGGATTTGAAAAGTAAGGCTATGGAGTTTGTGAGTGCAATTCTCACTCATATTTAATTTGCACAATTTTGAGATCTAAAATGTAATCTATGAATATCATGCATGGCACAATCCGATAGTGTAACTAATGGGCTTGTGGTTTGATTGTATATTCAAAATTCAATTACGAAAATGATTTGATATTTGGACTGTTTCTTAGCTTAAATGATTTTTAATTATTTCGTATGCCATTCGTCATTAACAATTTTTGAGACATATGCATGGATTGATTCAAGTATATTTAGAGTTGTTGATAGTTTTGAGAGTCATACGATATTTATGGGTATCATTACTGAAAACCCTCATTAGACTATAAGTCGTTCATTGAGGCCACCTAGGGGTTTAAAGGCTTATTGCATATGCTAAATGCAACCGTGACAATCTACAAAAGTGATTTAGGTTAGTATAGTTTATTTAATTTGTTTTTCTTTTAGTTTTAGATCGCTTAACTTGCTAGAGACTAGCAAGAAGCTAGTTGGGAGTTGTGATGAGTGCTTAAAAAGTACTAATATTTCGTAATTTATTGTGCTTAATTGTGAAAAATAGATTTATTATAACTTGTTTATTTAATTATTTACATAAATCTATTAATTTGAAATCACTGTTATATTTTAGTGTATTTCAGGTGTTTTTAGCATCAAAAGAGTTGAATAATCCAAACATGCAAAGACAAAACACTTACGGAGCTCAAATTACAATTTAGGAGCAACATGAGTCAAATTATGCAAGCCTTACATAACAGGCCAACCAGTATGTAAGGGGTACTGTGAAGACACAAAATACAACGCCCGCCGCGGCAGGGAAAAGTTGTGCCTCGGCGGGAGCCTCTTGAGTTTGGCCAGTATTTTTTGAAATATTTCTATGCCGCGACGAGAAAATATGTGTGCCACAGCGATCCTATGATTTGGACAGCCAGAATTTTATGTAACCTTTACACATATAAATATCCCATTAAGTCTCCCTTTTACACATAACTCAATTTTGCGAATCAATTACGAGACTTAATCAAATTTTTGGAGTTTTTCTATACTCAAAGAAGCAAGAGAATCAATTCTAAGGATTGAAGAAGCCATGAAAGATCGAAGATCAAGCTTTTGGGAAGGAAACGCCATCTAATCCAATTGTGATATTTAGATCTAGTTTTCTTGTTGTTATAGAATTTTTCCTCTTCTTCTTACTTCTTTGAGATGTTCATTGAATTATATTATCCATGAATATGAATTCGAACATGATTGGCTAAATCTATTATGGATGTTTAGTTTGTGTTACCATGTTTGCTAGAACTATTATGGTGGATATAACTGCCTTTTGATTAAGAGTATGTTTAGATGTTTAATTGTGAATTTTTATGGGACAATTTGAGATTCATGATTAGGTTGAAAAATATTAGAGTTTGATTTTAGGAACGTCACCTTAACTTTACTTTAAAAAACTTAATCAAAACTTCAAATTAATGACCTAGTCATAGCATTGGTTTGATTGATATATTTTATCTTGTGCATAATTTGATTGTTATTTAATATACTCGATCGTAGGATATTGATTAATGAATCAACAAAGAGAATTACCCGATCATAGGAATTTTCGTAAATAAAAGGAAAGCTAGTAATCTTTATTTATTAGAACGTTCATGTTAATTCACCATAACATTTCGATACAAGCATAGTCAACCAAGTTAAATATCCACATATTCTCCATTAATACTTAAAACTTTTTTGAGTTAATTCAACTTTGCATTATTGTTTTCTCTCTTTGTTCATCACCATTGATCTTACTCTCAAATCAAATTTTATTTATAGTTTTATTAGCCTTAGGATTCTAATTATTTAGAATTTTAGTAGTTTTAGAATTTTAGTAGTTTTAGAATTCTAATTAGTTAGTATTTTAGTTGCTTTAGGACTCTAAAGATATTAAGAAAAAGATTGTTTATAACCATTGCAATTCTTTGAGAGATCGACTTCAGAAATTTGCTCATCACTTGCAACAAATGATTTATACACTTACAAGTATTATAATTAACCCATCAAGCCACAACAGTATTTAATGGTACATTAATTAAAAGATAAAATTGGACGTGTGTTAATTGCTTGTTGCAAAGTAGATGACAAGATTGGAGTGTAGCTCAAATTCTAAAGTTATAATTAAATGAAAATATTTACGTTAAATTATTATCAAAAGCAATACTTATACTACATTTTAAAATTTATAACTCATAAAAATAATATATTTTATGTTTAGTTTATATTTTTTTAATACAGAAAAAAAGTACTTGCAATCTAAATATTTTGTATTGAATGTTGATCAGTTGAATAATATGTAATTTAAATTTTAACTAATTAGACCGTTAAATGTTAAACTTTGGTCAATAAACATTCAATAATTTTTTTGATCAATAGAAGAATTCCATTTCATTAGAAATCAAAGCAAAATAATAAGCAATAGCCAGAAGACTTACACCCTTAAAATCATAAGACAAACACTTAAAACCTACAATAACTCCAACATTAACAACCAACCATCAACCTAAGGAGTCAAATACTACACTTTTCTAGCAACCATGCTAGAAGTTTGAGACTTAAAAAGGAATTCCAAAAACTCAACACAATAACAAGCCAGGAAACAAAGACACAATCACCAGTACTATGTAACAAATCAGTAACCCAAACATAACTTCCAAACAATAATTCACACAGTTAGCTCCAAACAATCTTATCCATATCCGCAATACCATCACTCTCCAAAACCTCTTCTTGAAACAAGCCTTTGCACCACTATGAGACAATTGTGGAACCTTCACGGTGCCTTTTTGAGCATCATCTCTAATTTAGCAACATCCTCAAATTTGAACACAAAAGTAGTATGACCTACCTCTTTCATATCCATTACAAGAATACTAAAACACAATTGTAATATGAAGAAAATCGTTACAAAATTGAAAAAGACTTAGTCTGGAAACAATCAAAGAACAAGAGAAAATGGAAAAGTATTTAGAGCTAAGAATCAAAATCTCTGGTGAGAGAAATTAAAGAAGACAAGAAAGCAATACGAAATATTTAATATGATTGGGTGTTATTTTTTTAATATTTTTTTGAGGTTATTTAAGGTATGTAATTTCCATTATTATTTATCTAAAAGCAATCACAAAAATTTATTAGCTAGGTGTAGACAAAACCTGATTTTACCCCTAACCCATCAAACCATGGGCTGGGTTTTACAGGTTCACTAGTTAGTTGGGACTATAAATCGACAACTCAAAATCTATATGGCTGAAGAAGTTGGCAACTCCTTAAACCCAACATATACTAATAATACTATATAACTAAAAAATAGTTTTTGAAAAAATATGTTTTATATAATATGTTATACTTAGAGACAATTTATTTGATTTTTTTTTTATAAATATTACTATTATTCTTTTTTTTTTTTTATCACAATATGTTCTTTAAATTAAAATGATTTTTAAATAAATGATAAAAAAAAAAAAACATTGCATTTTTCAAACCATCAACCATGCTTACAGCTTAATTGATATTTAATACAACTCGATGGAATCAATTGAATTCGACAAATGTCTAATAAGTTGGTTTAAATTATATAGGAATCAATATCCACTAAAATTCATAGGTTAACATTAAGAAATTATTTTTATTATTATAAATTTTAAAAGTATTATATTTATTATTTTTCAATTCAGCCTAAACAATTCTGAACCCGCGAACTACAAGTTGGGTTGGAATATGTGTGAAATACGACAACCCACATGTATTTTTTTCTTGGTTGTTTTTTGAAAAATCGAATCCGAAGGTGGAGCTTGGTCGTCTCACAAAGAGAGAATAGTAGCACAAAACTCGATCCAAGCATGTAATTTATTAAAGCTATTTCACAACTAATTAACAGCTCCTGCTAATTAATTTTCACATCCTATAAACCGATCAACATATCCGAGGGGTTGTTTGGAACCTTTTCACAAACACATTAAAGTTGTTTTGTGTTAATTTTGACGTTGATTGTGTTTTTTTAGGCCAGAGGGGTTGTTTGGTGTTGTGAAACATAATGAGTTTCAGAGATGAAAGTGAGGAGGGAAAAGATCTAAGGAAGCCATTCCTGCATACTGGAAGCTGGTACCGTATGGGTTCCAGACAATCCAGTATGATGGGCTCGTCTCATGCCATTGTAGATAACTCCGTTTCTGTTGTGGCTTGTGTTCTCATTGTAGCTCTGGGTCCAATCCAACTGGGTTTCACCGTAAGAACGAACACCGTTCTTTTCTCTCTTTGGGGATTTTCTTCTTGATTATTTTTGTAACTCTTTTTATATTAAAAATGTGCTCATCATGTAGTGTCTTGCTTATTTGTTTCTTCAACCTTCAGTCTGGTTATTCGTCGCCAACTCAATCGGCAATCACCAACGATCTTGGATTGACAGTATCTGAGGTTTGAATTTGAATTAAGTGGTCAATTTTGATTTTCTGATTTTTGAGTTTTTTCTAAGTAATTTTTTAATAAGGATAATTGATAAAGTTTTATTTTGATTTTGATTATTAATTATCTTTAAAGAATTACTTACAAACAAAGGTAACTTATAATTTTTTTTAAATAAAAATAATACTCATAATTTGTGCTCAAATTTCATACCTTCTATTACCTAAGGTACATGTCATTTAGTTACAAGCTTATCAAAAAATAATTTATAAATATTTAAAAATCAAAATTTTTAGTTTTTACCAATTTTTTTTATCGTAAATTAATTCTTATAACTTTCATATCCATAAATATATATTTAAAAAAAAAATTATTAAAAACATAAAATTTAATAAAAAAAATCTTAATTTACTAGATTTTTGGGAAATAAAATTAGAAGTGCTTTTGTCGAACAATTTAGAAGAAACTTTTGATTTTTTTTTTCTTTAAAAAATACTAACTAACTATAAATTATTATCAAATTAATTGAGGATTATTTTTATGAAAAAAAATTAACTACTAAATAATAAATTCTAAATCATAATCAATATAAAATATAAAATATGACCTTAAGATATGTTTAATTACGATTTTGATTTTTAGTTTTTTTAAATAATTTTTTAATCATATATATTTGATAAATATTTTTTATTTTTTCCCTTCACATTTTGAAAAAATTATTCTCAAATATATAGTGATTCATAAATTTTTAAAAAAACACTTTAATCAAAATTTTAATTTCTTTCATTTTTGTCAAATATTTGTTTAGATAGTAAATTAAGTATTAGGACTTTTGTATGCATAAATATTATAATTAAATAATTTAAAACATAAAATTTATAAAATAATAACCTATATTATTCTTAATTCTTTAATTTTTTTAAAAGAAATATAAAAATATAAAGCATTATCAAGATTATAGGTAATTTATTTTTTCTTGAAAACTATTTAGTAAAAATTATTATCAAGCATATTAGTCATCATTTTTACAAAATAATTAAAAAATTAATTATTTAATTATAAATTTTAAATCATAAGTTATAAATTAAACATAACTTTATTAAAGGTGTGTGCTTGAGCGAACTAACTAACTAATGGATCCTTGGTCAGTTTTCCTTGTTTGGTTCTTTATCCAATGTGGGTGCTATGGTTGGGGCAATAGCCAGCGGTCAGATTGCTGAATATATGGGCCGTAAAGGGGTAGGAGACTAACTAAATCACTTGCTCTTTTCTTTTCTTTTCTTTTCTTTTCTTTATTTGAATACAAGTCTAAATTTCACTTTTTTTCTTCATTCTTGTGTGCGGGTTAATTAATTACAGTCTTTGATGATTGCGTCAATTCCTAACATCATAGGATGGCTTGCAGTGTCATTTGCCAAAGTAAGTTCTATAATAACTGACTGTTTTTAGTTTTAACTTCAGCATATGCAAAAGGCATTTACATAAAAAGCACTGTTTTTTTTTTTTTTTTAATAATATTAGATAATACTACTTAAATGAATAATAAATAATGATATATATTATGATTTATGTGTAAAATTATTAGAAAAAAATAACAAAAATAATACATCTCAAAATTTTTAATAACAAAATAGCACTTTCTTTGCGTTCAAACTTATATTTTTACAATTAAAAAAATGATTAATATATCATTTTTTTTAACACCCATTTAATTGGAATTGAACGACAGTAATTTAGACCCGTTTAATGTAAAACGTTCAATATTACATGTTCAAATTAAACGTTCAATGTTATTGGGGTGCTAGTTTTATTATTATAAGTTTTAGGGGTGATTATTTTTTATAATTTTTCAATTAGCTAATGCATACAATAAATAATAAATATGGCATCGAGTTCAATGAAAAATATAAAATTATTATTTGATATATAAGTTTTGATAAAATTATGATCTAAATAAGTAGTGATATATAACTTTATTTTTACTTTTTTTAATTTCAAATTGAGATAAGATTCAAATTGTAGTGATAAAATTTAATTGGATGATAAAAATGAGCCCAATTGTTTAAGTCAATAAATTTTACCACCACAATTGAAATATCATTTTTAACTTAAAATGAGAAGGCTTTTACTTGCATAAATTTCTTGTACTTTTCAGTGGTATAAATGTAATGTAATTAAAATATTAGGCAGTTTTTGTTTGGCTTGATTGTTAGGATAAAAGGAAAGCTATCAGTTATATCATTAATTTAGCGAGCGTTTAATGTAAATTATTAAAAATAAGAATGAATATAAATTAAAATAAAAAAAATAATGTAAAGTTTTTTATTTATGTTTATTAATAACCATAAAGAATCGAAATAAATTTATAAATTTACTTAAACATTCTTTCAAAAATATGAATAAAATAAAATATTAAAATAAAAAATATTTTTATAATTACATCTTGTAAATTTAAAAAAAAAAAAAAAATCAATACAAAGAAGAGTAGAAAAATAATCAATAAAAATAATTTTTCAATTTATAAAATTTTTATTCTCTTTGCACCATATTTTTATTATTATTTTAACTTTATTGTTCAAAAGTGACGAATGTAAGATATTATTTCAAGAGTGACAAAATATAAACAACAAAAAATAGTAATGCTTTCTTTTCAATTCTTATATTAGCCAATTTAATAATTATAACAATAACAATTAATAATAAAGTTAACATAATTATAAATATGTGATTTATTTTTTGTTTAATGAAAAAAGATGTTTCATGCATCTCATTATAGTATAAATTTATTTGAATCTATAATAAACTTTTTGAGTAATAAAGACCTAAAAATTAAAATTTAGGAGTATATAATATCATTTTATGCAAATAATTTATTAAAAATTTATAAATATCACACTAAAATTTTGCATGTCAAGAGATGGAAAGGGCTAGGTGACCAAGTAAATATGCCAATCCATTATCATCACCCCCTCTTTCTAATATTTATATCCAATCCATTACATAATATTCTTAAAATATTATCATCGCCTCCTTTTTCTAACTCTCTACATATTTTTAAAATTTTTTATTTTTAAAATAATTTAAAAATAATTTACTTTAAAGATTATAAATATTATAAGTATTAGAAATATTTTACTCTTCTAAAATTATGTATTAAATAAACAGTAATAACCAGAAACTCTTAAAATCAATAGAGGTTGCAAAGCCACTAACATATATATATATATATATATATATATATATATATATATTAAATAAATAGTAATAATTAAAATTTTCTAGAATCAATATATATATATATATATATATATATTAAATAAATAGTAATAATTAAAAGTTCCTAGAGTCAATAAAAGTTGCTAAGATTATAAGAATTTGAGTAGCGTGTGTAAGAGTTTAATACATAGACTAGGAGTGAGGTTGTATGTGAGTCAATATACAATACGAGAGTTATGCTTGTAATATTACTTAATTATATTAATTTGAATATATAAGCACTTGGACAAAATTATTTTTTTTCCTAAAAATTAACAATTTGATATCAAAGAAAGTTGATCATAAATCAAATTTTTTGTCAAAACTTTTAGTATAATTGTGCACAATCACAGAGGATTGTGAAGCTTGTTAGAGATCAACCTTGATTGGATAACAAGAAGGTTTTTTCGAGTTACAATAATGAGAAGCCTATAAGAGGTAGGAAAGAAGCTCAATAACAACAACAATTATAGCACATAGTCATTACATATACAACGTTATCTTCAAGGCTATTATTTATGGGAAATTATGGGTGACAAGGAGGTCATACCACCACAAGATGTAGGTGTTTTGAAGAAATGGAAGATTAAAGCAAGTAATGCTATTTACATGATTAGGGCCTCAGTGGAAGATTAAATATTAAATGATGCGAATTGAAGGACACGATTCCTATGACCCACAAACAACGGAGACTTGAGAACCACAAGAAATATAGTCTAAGATCCAACACTATATTAGCATGCAAATTTCTATGAGAAACTTAGGTTTTGGTTTGCAAGACTCACCTTAACGCATGGATATTACGCACCACGAATTAAGACGAGGGAAACGCCACAAAGGTTTATAAATTCCTTTGATAAGTTTGGTTGAAAAGCACAAAGAGCTTTCAAGCTCTCAATCTTGAAATTTGATTCAAAATATGAAAAATGTGATGTAAATTGTGTTCCCAGCTGATTATATTGTCTATTTATAACAAATAATTAAAACCTAGAAGCAAAAAAATCTGGACCATTAATTGTAATCCAATGGACCAAAAATTACAAAATAATTCAACTGTGTTGCAGCAGTAAAATACTTGTTCCGCAAGGAGGAGTGCTCAGATTGCCATAAGAAGAGCCGGGCCACGGTGGCCAAAATTACATGCCGCGGCGAGCATGTTGGGGGTCAGCGCTCAGGTCTGGTACTGTCAGTTGCATGTCCGTGTCAGAGCGCAGGTCAAGGCGTGTCAGCGGGAGCATGTCTGTTTGTGCCGTGGCGCCTAGAAAGCATGTTGCGGTGCACATGTTTCTTTAGCCAAAACAGGTAAGTGTTGACAAAGCAATTGTATGAGGTCTTACTAAAAGGTAACAAGGAGCCACTCTTTAGTGGTTAAAGAAAAGATCAACACAATTGAAGACCTAATAAAGGATTGAAAGAAGATGAATATGAAAGAGAAGGGTTATCAAGTAAAGGGAGCTTAGAGCATTTAAAACAAGATGGGAGATTAGTTCAAGGGGTAGAAAAGGTGTAGTGGTCCATATTATGTGTGGGGAAAAATGGGCCATTACACGAGAGACTATTAATATAGAAAGAAAATAGTGGAAGGCAACGTTGAAATCTCAAATGATCAAGAGTCTACTCCTACTAAGGATAAATGGGATGTTGAGGCATCCTCTGCAATAACCTAGCTTAAGAAGTAGCTCAGTGAAAGTCAAGCAAAGTTAGTGAATTGTTTCACTGAGCTTGAGGAGAAGCTCAAAAAAGGCCAAGACGAGTTGAAAAATTGTTCCAATGAACTTGTGGAGAAGCTCAACGAAGGCCAAGTAGAGTTGGCAAGGTGCTCTTATGAGTTTGTTGAGAAGCTCAACAGAGGCAAAGTAGAGTTAGCAAATTGTTTCCATATGCTTGAGGAAAAGCTCATATGAGTTCTAATGAAGATGGCATCAAGTTTTGTTGAAAAGATGGGATCAAAACTCAAGCAATAAAAGAGGAGTCGAGATTTATAGGGCATTACAAAGTCTGTGGCAAGTTGGCATGCATCATAAGAATCAAAGAATATCAAGCAACTAAAACCCATGTACTTCAATAATACATTAGCGGAACAAGATATGTGAAAGAACTAGCGTACGAGGAGGCATCTAGAGCCTTAAGTGGGTAAAAGCCATGAAAGAAGAAATTACAGCTCTTAAACAAAATCAAACTTAGGAATTGGTGACAAAGCCAAAGGATGTAAAACCCATATCATGTAAATGGGTTTATAAGTTAAAAATTCCTTCTAATAGAGCTATAAAGAGATACAAACTCAGCCAGTAGCTCGAGATTCTCTAAATAATACAGATTGGACTATGATGAGACATTTAGTCTAGTGACGAAGTTAACAACTGTACGTGTCATACTAACAATTGCAGCATGTAGAGGCTGGAGACCATAACTGATGGAAGTAATGAATGCATTTTTACATGGAGAGCTAGATCAGGAGATATATATGGAGCAATCGAGAGGGTTTGAAAGTAAAGAGTTCCCAAGTTATGTGTGCAAGTAAAGAAAGGCACTTTATGAATTAAAGCAGGCACCACAAACGTGGTATGGCAAAATTGCAGAATTCTTAACAAGGAGTGGTTATGTGGTAGCACCTGCTGATTCAAGTTTGTTTGTTAAGAAAGAAAAATCAAGAATAACAATTATCTTGGTGTACGTTGATGATTTGATCATCACAAGAAACAACGAAGAAGAAATTTGTCGAATAAAGGAGAATTTATCAGTTCATTTTCAAATGAAAGAGCTTGGGGAGTTAAAACATTTTCTTGAGCTAGAAGTGGATTACACAACAAAAGATTTATAGGTGCACACATACACAAAAGATTTATTACATAAGTTTGGGATGCTAGAATGCAAGCCAATATCCACACTATTAGAAGCCAACATAGAGCTTTTTGCATATGAAGGAATAGACTTAGAAGATGAAACCATGTACAGACAATTGGTTGCAAGTCTCATTTAAGTCTCATTTATCTAACGTTGATTCGACCAGATATTTCTTATGTAGTGAGCATAGCAAGTCGTTATGTGTAAAAATCAATGAAGACACACT
Source organism: Elaeagnus macrophylla (assembly GCA_029378325.1). Classification (NCBI taxonomy): domain Eukaryota; kingdom Viridiplantae; phylum Streptophyta; class Magnoliopsida; order Rosales; family Elaeagnaceae; genus Elaeagnus; species Elaeagnus macrophylla. Next base: position 9,012,558 of record CM055649.1, on the reverse strand, counting down.
TAGAGGTGGTTCAGCAAATATTAAGGTACGTGAAATGTACCCTTAATTATGGTCTCCTTTATAAGAAGAATGAAGAATGTAAGGTGATTGCGGATTATGTGGAGATCATGAAAAACATCGATTGACCACTGGCTATGTTTTTAAGCTTGCTGAAGGAGCAATCTCTTAGTGTAGTAAGAGACAACCTATTATGTCGTTTATCAACAACGAAAGTAGAGTACATAGTAGCGGTGAAAGATCAAGAGTGAATGTGGTTGATGAAAGTCCTTGAAGACTTACACTAGACAATCGATTATCCAGTACCTATGCATTGTGACAATTTATTGACTATTTGTCTTGCAGAGAATCCAGTGTTTCATGCATAAACCAAGCATATGGAAGTGCATTAACATTTAATTCGAGAAAAGGTATTACAATGTGATATAGAGCTTAAACAAATAAAAATAGTCGACCAAGTGATAGACATATCTACAAAAGGACTTAGGGTTACGAAAATTTGAAGAATTACAACATCAACTTGGCATAATCAACAAAGGAGGAATAAGAGAGAGTCGGTGTTGAGGAGAGAGTGTTAAAATATTATCATCATTCTCTCTCTCTCTACACTCTCTACATATTTCTAAAATTCTCTATTTTTAGAATAATTTAGAAATAATTTAGCCTGAAGATTCTAGATATTAGAAGTGTTTTGACTCTAAAATTTGTATTAAAGAAAGAAGCTCTTAGAATCAATAAATGTTGCAAAGCAACTGACATATGACGGCTACTTAGACTAGGAGTGAGGTGGTGTGTGTGTGTGAGTGAACATAAGTAGGAGAGTTATGTTTGTAATATCACTTATATTAATTTGAATTATATATTTTTCTCTTAAAAATCAACAAATATTATTCTTATTACGTTTCAATTCCGTATAAATTTAGTTCAATGCTTTCTGTAGGATTCTTCTTTCCTCTACATGGGAAGGTTGTTGGAAGGTTTTGGAGTGGGAATAATATCTTATACGGTATATAGTTGATTTTCTATATAAGATTTGAGTTTGAATTTGTTTGTCAAGACTTGAGAGAAGACTTGATTCAATCTACAGGTGCCTGTATATATAGCTGAAATAGCACCTCAAAATTTGAGAGGCAGACTGGGTTCTATAAATCAGGTTGGCTGTGAGAAATTTGATCTTTCAGTTATTAGCTAGTAATATATAGTTTAATTTGATTTATGCTAGAAAGTATCATATATATTTACTAACTTAATGTCTAAGTATAGCTATCTGTCACCGTTGGAATAATGATTGCTTATTTGCTGGGACTTTTTGTTCAATGGAGAATACTCGCAGTTATGGGTAATGCTCTTAAAATTCCACTCTAATTGAAAGTTTCTTCATGTATGTCTCTATTTGTTTGTCTTCTCATCGCTCAGTTCTTGTTTTGGTCTTTTTTAATCTTTAAGGTGCTTGTTAATTATAACTTGAATGAGCTTGAATGAGGAAACTATCTTTGAACAACATATTTTTAAGCGAAATAATTTTTGTCACATATGTAACAATTTAAATAGAAAAAACTTATTGCCTCCTACCTCTCACAAATTCTTTCAACACCTATCAGTCTCAATATAATAGCCAATAAAGTGCTAATATATAATTTAAGTTACACGCTCTCAAATCGAGATGAATAACATTACTTAATATTGAAAAATAATTAATAAATTTTAATATTGATTTGTCATTTAAATTAAATAGAATTAGATGTGTGAGTCACATGTGACATTTTTTCTAAGATATTACATAAATTTTATCCATTTAGTGCTGAATGAGCACTAAATGAAACTGTATTATTTTAAAATCTTCATACCCAAAAAAAAAATTATTGCATATGATTTTTTTTATTAAAAAATTAATTGTTGTAATTTAAAAGTATTAAATTATTATTAGTCAATTAAGTATGTGTTTAGAAAATACATTTTTTTTTTATTTGTAACATTTAATTTCGTCGATATTATGTTAACGAGACTATTGAAGTTTTTTTTATTAAATTATGAGATTTAATTAACTAAACACAATAATTAGATTACTAAAATATTTATTTCGTAATAATTATACGGCTAAATTAACATTTATTTATGGAACATTTGCATCCTTGATTTGGTCAAAGTGATCAAGTTTCAAAATTAACCCTCCCGCACTCACGTCACATTTTTCCTTTTTTTTTTTTTTTTTCTTTCCTTTGCTTTTTTCTCTCTTGGTTTCGATACCAGTTTTTAAATTGGTTTTATAGTATTCTGCTTTCGTTTTCTTTCTTTCTTTCTTTCTTTTTTCTTTATTTCAAATATATGTTATAATTTTTTTTTTATATTTAATTAAACATATATAATTTCTTATATTATTAAACATATATATTTTTTTATATAATTTAATTATTTTTATTTAATAAAAAATAAAAATTATCCGCACAAAAAAAAAGTCATTTATGTATTCTTAAGGAAAAATCATATATTTCATAAAAAAAAATATGTAACATTATATGTGTTATTTCAAAAAATGAATGTATGTGCCAAATACTAAAAATAATATATGTATTATCTGTCTAAAAAAAACATATTTGACATTTGCTTAAAAGGAACATATATGTCATTTACTAAAAAAAAAAAAATATGCATATGAGGTGGAGATTATTTTTGAAATCAGTTGAAAAATTTAGCCATTTAAAAATAGGAAGGTTTATTTTTACTTACCTATATTTATACTATATATAAAAGTTTGAATCATGTTTAATACTTTTTGGACAAAATTATCCCCTGTATTTTAAGCTATTGAAATTAGTTGCCCTTTAAAGATATATTATCACATTAAAGAAGAACACTAAACATAATAATGAAAAAAATTATATTTAATAAAAACTCTAATAATATGATGTTTATCACATCTAATAAAGACTTTAAATATTAATTTTGAAGCATAAAAAATTAATTTTATATTATATTATCACATTAAATAAAAACTTTAAACATGATAATGGAACAATGATTACATTAAATAATGAACTTTAATAAAATGATGATTATTACATCTAATAAGAACTATAAATATTATTTTATTTTCAAAATTAATATGGAAGTATAAGAATTAATTTCGTATTTATTTCAAATATATTATAAAAATAAATAAATAAAATAATTCATGTACAAGACACATATTTTTAACTAGTTAATATGTAAAAATTTGAATAATGTTAATATTTTTTTGAATTTAATATGTAAAAATTTGAATAATGTTAATATTTTTTTGAACAAAATTATTCTAATATTTTAAGTTATTGAAATTAATTATCCTTTAAAAATTTATTATCATATTAAATAAAAAAATTTAATACATTTAATAAAGATTCTAAATATTATTTTATTTTAATAATATTTTATATTTATTTTAAATATACTGTACAAATTTACTAAGAGAAATAAATCACCTTGTTTTTTTATTTTATTTTATTTCAAGTATGATTAGAATATTGGGGAGCATTAAATTTTTTTGGGAAAACAACAAAACTAGCACCCCTAAATTTCTAATAACAAAACTATCACCTCTTATGTTCAAACTTATATTTTTACAATTAAAAAAAAATGATTAATATGTCATTTTTCTTTGAACACTCATTCAATTAGAATTGAACGACGACAATTTAGACTCGCTCAATATTGAACGTTCAATATTATTAGAGATGCTAGTTTTATTACTATAAATTTTAGGGGTGTTATTTTTAGTAAATTTCCAATTTTTTTATTTTCCACGTAACAAATACATTTATAGACTAAAAATGAGGCTGAAGGATTAATTTAAATCCCTTCTCTGCAGGAATACTGCCATGTACACTGTTGATACCTGGACTATTTTTCATTCCAGAATCTCCTCGGTGGCTGGTAAGACTTGTGAAGTCGCTCTTCCTGATATCATACTCAACACCAATGATTTATTTTGGTTTATGCATTTCTACACCCATCCAGGCAAAGATGGGCCTGACAGAGGATTTCGAAACATCTTTGCAAGTTCTTCGCGGGTTCGATGCTGATATTTCAGTTGAAGTAAATGAAATCAAGGTAACAGATTCAAATTGATTTTTCCTTATAGATGAATTGAAAAGTGAAGTTTAAATTGTTTTGACTCAGAAATCTCTGGCATCAACAACCAGAAGATCAACAATTCAATTTTCAGAACTGAAGCAAAGAAGATACTGGCTCCCTCTAATGGTATATATCAATTGTTGTGCTCAAGATTTAAGTGCTACATTTGTCTGCATTGATGCCTAATGAAACAAGACTACTTTTTCTGAATTTATCCACAGATTGGAATTGGATTGCTGGTTCTTCAACAATTTAGTGGAATTAATGGTGTTCTATTCTATTCCAGTTATATTTTTCAATCTGCTGGTGAGCACAAAGTTGTTTCAATCTAATTTGGGATTAAGTAGGGATAGATGTGCTCACAACTCAGTTTAGGTTCTACTTAGTTTAGCTATTTTAAATTTTATATAATTGAATTCAACTCAAATTATTTTTAAATAAGATTGACTGAGCATGAGCTATGACATTTATATTTTGAAAAATAAAAATAAAAAATATTTATATTTTTTTAAATAACAAAAATGTTAGTATAAATATTATCTTTTGATTATATTTTTATAAAAAAAATATATTATCTTTTAAATCATTTTTCTATAGTGACATTATAACAATTATTTTTTAACAAATATATTTTATTAAATAAGTTCACGAGATCTAGTTGAAGTAGAGTTAACAAGAATTATGAACATCTTTTTACCCATAAAATATTATATTAATCTTTTAGGATTGGACAAACTATGATGCTTATAGACTACCAAAATTGACGCACAAAACTATGGCTCTAAAAGCAACATTATTTTTAAGAGTCCTAAACCAAAACACATAAAGCTTGCATTAGTATTTATGCAGCTTCATATTATATGAATGAAGCCAAAACTATTTTTTTAAAGGGACTAAAATTTAAATTTTTTTATATAAAATAAAAAATTAGTATGAGTTACAGTAAATTATACTCAATTTAATACTAAATTTTTTATATTATATTATAGTAGAGGCATAGAGTTAACACTCAAAAAAATATAATTAAACATTATAATTAACACATTATAATTAACTTATAACTAAAATTAAACAAAAATATAATAAGTTAATAAGTATTAGTATCATTCATGTATAAAATAAATTTATTAAATAAAAAATCTAAGCAAATAAAAAACTCAATTAAACATATCAAAATTTATAATTATTCAAACTAAAACAAAAAGAAATATATGAAAATATTAAAAATAAAATATGATTTAGAATTTTAAGTTTATATTTAAACATATATGTTGATAAATGATATAAGACTTACTAATAATAATAAAAATAAGAGTGAAGAGCCAAAATGATCAATTTGCTTATGCAATAGGTGTCATTTAGTTCTCTAACTTATAAAAGGTGTTTTAAGTTCATTTACTTATAAAAAAGGTGTTCTAAAGTCCATTTACTTATAAAAAAATGTGTCAGGTAATAACAAAATTAATTTTTCATCCAATTTTTCGTAAAATATAACGGAATAATACATATGTCACATGCATATTTATATTTTTTGATAAATATATATCAAATTAAATAATTTTTAATTAAAAAATTACTCTAATTTTTTACAATTTCTTTCTATTAAACTTAAATAAAATTTACATTGTCTAATTTGTGATTTTAGATATTAAACAATGAAAATCCTATTTAAATTTTATTGAATTCGATCAAACTTAAATAAAATTTTTATTATCTAAGTTGTGACTTTAAATATTAGACAATTTCTAATATTTAAATTATATTGAAAATTTTATTTAAGTTTTTTTTTTTAAAACTAAAAAAATTAAGTAATTTTTTAATTAAATATTAATTTTTTTACGAATATATATATTGAAAAATATAAATATGCATGTGACATATCTGTTATTCTGTTAGATTGGATGAAAAATTAACTTTGTTCTTGACACATTTTTTACGAGTAGAGGGCTTAAAAACACATTTTTCAAAAGTAAAAGAATTTAAATACACTTTTTATAACGTAGGGGACTAAATGACACCTTTTATAAAAACAAAATGACCTTTATGACACTTTTTCCTAAAAATTTATATAAAAATTTCAAATAAATTCTAAAAGATTATTAAAATAAAATTTCAAATAATATAATATCATATAAAGTTAAAATTTGGGTTTAAATAAAATATGATAAACATACAAACTTAAAAGTTTTAGTCCGAAGCTTATCGTGTACTTCTTTTTTTAATTTTATTTTTATAATATTGAGTCTAAAGTTAAATATTTAAACCTTTTTTGAATTATCAAATTTAAGAAGAATTTCAACATAATATATGATTAGAATTTTATTTCTGTTACTAGTAGTTAATAATACATGAAAAAATGAGTATATATATAACTACTTTATTCATACATCTTGTCATTTTTATCTACTTATTTTTTAAATATTGCTAATATATATCAAAATATGTGCATAAAAATTAGACACAATATATTATTATAAATTAAATATTTATTTAATGTTAAAAATATACATATAATTAATTTTTTATAAAAACGTTTGTCCCAAGAAGCTGCACCGATGTTCATATACATTGACAACTATAGTACAAAAGGGAAGATATCAGTTAACTTCTTGTCAAACGACTCTTGATTTGAACAGGGCTTAAATCAGGCAATGCGGCTACATTTGGTATTGGTGCCATCCAGGTAAAGCTAAAAGGATACAAATAAGTTGGTTTTCTTGCTCCATTCTATGTTTTTAAGTTAGAATATCATTAAATTGATTTTTGTGTTACTAGGTTGTAGCTACTGGGGTGACTACATGGTTGGTGGACAAAGCAGGACGTCGAATTCTACTTATTGTAGGTTTTAGGATCTCTAAGAATTATTTAATCATTGAGTAGATTTTCAATCCATCTCGAACTTTGTGGTTAGGTCGAACATGTGATAATTTTGGATATCCCATTGCAGGTCTCCTCTGGTGGAATGGCATTTAGCCATCTTGTTGTAGCAGTATCATTCTTTTTAAAGGTTACAAATACTAATGAAATAGTTCTGATTTCTTTTCTTTTTGTTCTCATATTTATGAACATAACCTCTTTGTTTTTAGTTTCTGCTTGGCAAGCAATATCATATTGTTGTGCTTCTGTTACTGTTAAAAGTGGTTTCAAACAGAAATAATTTCAGAATAAGAAAAAACGGTTTTAGGAAGAAGTAGATCAGCAAGGACAAAATGTTTTTGAACTCTGAAAGCGCTTTTGATATTTATTTATTTTTATTTGGTCATGAAGCATTTTTTGTTGTCATAAGCACTTTCACAGATTATATAAGCAGAAACAAATATACCCTTAATCATCTGGGGATTTCTCTAAATTTTCTTTCCATATTATACTGACAGGACCATGTATCGGATGATTCTAAGTTATATGACATACTAGGCATGTTTTCAGTAGTTGGAGTCGTGGTATGTATGTAATTTAATGTAACAATTCATGTGGTATTGTTTGATATTTTACTTGTCTAAATTTCATTTTTTTGGTCCAATTCTGTTGTTCTGTTTTAGGCCTTGGTAGTTACATTCTCTTTGGGTGTTGGAGCTATTCCATGGATTATAATGTCTGAGGTATGTTTATGCTATCTACAGTAGAGTTTGCTTGAATACTTTTTGATAGATGAACTGGTATTCCTTTTGATGTTACCACATTCTAGAGTTGGAACTGTGCAAGATATATATATATATATTAGATGAACTGGTATTATTTAGATATTTATTAAAACGCGAAGGTTTTATAGTAAATTTAGTAATTCATAATAAAAATCAATCATTTAGAAAGGGGAAACAAAGATTTCAAGAATCAATATATAACGAGAGTAACCCTGTTTTTGTAGTTATTGTTCTTTTCCATCATCATTTTGTGAATTATACAAAAGAATGAATATATCTCTTTTCCCCTCCATTCAATTCACGCTTCTTTTTCGTAGACATTCCATTCCATTCCTGCTTAGTAAACACAGCCGGAGGCTTGAGTTTTTTCACTACCATTGCATTTAGTCAAAATTCTTGTGAATGATTCAAAGTGAAGCTACAAATGAATCTTAAAATATATTTTTGATCAAAGCATGTGGTCATTGGAGTTTTTCAAATTTAGCGTGTTGTTTTTGGTTTTCCGTATATTATTCTATAATTTATAACTTTATGGTATATATAATTTAGAGAAGCATTATGATCTTCAAGCATTATGATTTTGGAAATATAGATTCTTCCTATCAATATTAAAGGCCTTGCTGGAAGTATAGCAACGCTTGCCAACTGGTTATGTGCCTGGCTTGTCACAATGACTACAAATTTACTACTGGAATGGAGTTCAGGAGGTACAACTCTCTCTCTCTCTTCTCCGAATAGTAAATGTAATTTAGGTCATATGCATAGCTACAGAAATCAACCACTCAGTCTAGTCATTAATAAGAGTGCCCCACGTCAAAAAGTCAGGGTTCGAGCATCATGTGAGACATAATTGTTCTTTGTCCAACTTTTCCTCAAAATGAAATAGTTTAAATGATGACTTTAAAATTCCCCATTTTCTCAATGCTAGACTACGAGTAACCATTAACGGGGAAAAAATTGCATAGCTACAATTTGTTTTTGAAGTGTTATGTGCAAATGGAAATTTTGCTAATAGAAAATGGCTGCCTGAAACAGGAACATTCGCCCTTTACATGGTTGTGAGTGCTTTTAGTGTGGTATTTGTTATGATTTGGGTCCCAGAGACAAAGGGGAGAACCCTCGAAGAAATTCAAATGTCCTTCAAAAGATGAGGTTTCTGTAGGGAAAAAAGGTCAATTTTTTATCATGATTTTGTACTGGTGAATGGTGATGCATTTTTTCTTTTCTTTTCCTAAACCAATCATAGATATACTGAAAATGGAAAATATGTATATTCTAGCCAACAATTCCTGGGCAATGTTGTTACATTGCTCTACAAGTTACAAATTGCTTGTTGGCCTGTAATATGCTTTTAAGTTTGAGAAAGTAACAAATATAACACCTCTAAACTTATAACAACAAAAATAACATTCATAACATTAACCCAATACTAACACATACATACAATTAAAAAAATGTTATATTTTGTTATTATAAATTTTAAGGGATATTATCTGAAGTAATTTTCCTTCAAGCTTTATAATTATTATGCTTCCTAGGATAAAACAAGAAGAAGCGTTATTATGCTTTTAACAACCATTTTATACTCGAGGTGTTATTCATTGCTTTTAAAATATATTCATCATTAATCATATTTTTTCTCTCTCCACCAAGTATTAGATATTTATGTTTTTTAAAAAAATAATTGTACTAAGATTATACTTTATTTGCCTAAAATACCACATTATTAATTACTTTAATAACAATAAATAATTTCTCTTTATAATTTTAACTTTCAATTTATATTTTGCTCTGATAACAGGAATTGCCAGCTATGCACAGTACTATCTTAAAGAATACAGTCTCTAACGAGCAACTCCATGTTTGGATGTTCGGTTAACTGTAATGAAAAACTACATATTTTAGGGAAAACATTTATAACAACCTTTTAACTTGTAATCACATAGATTTTATATTTAACGTTATCTAATTAGATACTTTTTAAGTTAAATTTTGACTAATTAAACTTATTTAATGTGAATGTAATTTTTGTTATAAGAGTTAGGGATTTTATTTTATATAATTTTTCAATATTTTGTTTGTTTACTTTACTATTAACAAAGAACGGAATTCATTCTACAATTGGTACAAAAACGAAAAAACAACTTGTTCCTCTCCTATGTTCCATTTACTTGCTCTATGAATGAGAATGAGAGTTTCACTCTGTTTACTTCACATGTACAAATAATTTATTTCTTGCTTATTCTAATCCCAGAAGGAGAAGAAAAAAAAGGTTGACAAATGGCAGGAATAGATCCAACTATTCTGATTCCTCAATCCAATTCCCTTTTATTTCCATTCCTAAGTGTTTAACTCACCGTTATATGTATTATAATTCATTATTTGCTCTCATTTTTTTGTCACTTGGAAGTTAGAACACAACAAATTATATTTTGCCTATTGGTATCACCATTCTCATCGACTTTACTATAAACACAAGTTTTTTCTCAATTGTTTCTCTATTAACTCATTATGATATTATCCATTTTAGAAGGTTCTTCCAATTCTTCTGTGTCAATTCGAAGCGTTGACATGTCCGAAATAACAAATATGGTGTAATAAATCACCTATTTTACTATGATTAAATGTTTATAAAACTTACAGTGCTCAAACAGGTCATATCAATAGATTGCAACAATCGGTGAGACATATAAATACCATAAAAATGGATCAAGCAAATGGTTGTAGGAAGTAGAGGGCCTCAGAATGTAATATACCAATTAAAAAGAACTAGAGGGCCTCCTTTAGTAGTTTCTCTGTGAGAGCCTTTGGTAGTCCCATTACACTATCTGTCGTCCCTTCCTGCAGAGTACCACCATATCAAATTAAAACAATAAGATCCTCAATGGCTTATTTGTTCATAACTGGTGGGAGCTTTAAATCTGGATCAGATTTAGTACTCTGAACCCTATTTGTATGATTATATTTGTATTGCAAATTCAAGGCAAGAGTTCTGAGAGCAAAATCTGACCCACAAAAGATCCCACCAGCTTGAACATTTTTCTTTTCACAGGGTTGCAAATTCAAATAAGGCTAAATTAGTTCGTATTAGTCTGTTAAACATCATTATTACCAATATATGTACTCATAACATACAAAAATTACACCGCACTTGAGTTCATGAGATCACATCAAGAGATTATGGGGTTTAACTGCATATTTGTCCCTAACGTTTGGTTTGTATGATGTTTTTGTCCCTAAGGTTTTAAAAGTTGCAATCATATCCTCAACATTAGTTAAGTGTAACAAAATAGGGCTTTTAGCGATTTCCATTAACCAAAGTACAAAATATGTCATTCTTGTTAGGGACATAATTGTTACTTAAATAAATGTTAGAAACAAAAATGGGCTCGGATAACAAAAATCACTAAAAATCCAATTTTGTTTGACTTAACTAATGTTGAGAAGGCGATAGCAACTTTTGAAACATTAATGTACTTAACCCTTCTTTGTAAAGGAAGTGGATTATCACCCAAGTTACCAAACTTTCAAACCAGATGCAGACAACCATGGAACAGGACATTTTCTTTCCAACTGCCTAACAAACATTATGCCTGTGACAACACAGTTTTAGCATAGACAAAGATTGGTAAACTAACCACTTTCTTAATTAAGGGCAGAATCAAAGGATGCTCAATAATCAGTCCTCCAGCAACGTGAAGCACAATTCCCTCTTCAACCTGACATAAATACAGAGTGTGAAAGAATACAGAGCAGTTCTTATTAAGGAAAAGGAAAAATTGAAACTAAAATTTGCCCCAAAATAGAAAAAGAGCGTAAGCTTCTACCAGTTTGTTGATGACTTCATCAGGTATTTCATCAAAGTAGATCTACAATGAACAGACAAATATTATTTACATGTCTCATTCTCATCACAAGAAATATTATAAAAAAAAATTATCAAAACAAAGGCTGCATAATACTTTTGCAGAAAAGAAAATGCTGACAAACTCAACAAAAATTCCCTTACTCCAGACTTGAAATATGTGGAAAGTAATAAATGAAACCTCCAGTAAGTAAATGGATCGAATGAAACCAAAAGGTAATGTAACATCTACTAGTTCAAAGTTGAAGAAAGCAACATAACAAAATTACAATGCATCTTTTTTTCCATGGCAAAAGAACCTAAACCATAGTTGGATAATTTCTCAGTCTCCTTTTCAGCATTTAGCAAAACAAATAAGGAAAATATTAACTAAAGACTTATGTATTAGTAGAGAAACAGAACAGAAATGCTACCTCAACTCGATCCCAGTCTCCTTTTCTAAATCCTGTTTTAAGGTTTGTTACGAGCACAGATCCCACTGTATCTGCCCGGCTCCCTGAGTAATCTGCCATGGATGTAAAATAAGAAACTAATAATAAGTTAAATTGCAAGCAGTTGGAGTAATTTAAAATATCATGGATACCTCTCATAAACTGCCGAGCTTCTTCCTTGCTAGATGGCTTTTCTCTAATCATACCTTCATAGACCACCACCTCCAGATCATTTTACAATATGGGTAAGAAATTAAACGAATACAGTTCATCTCTGACTAAAGACAACAAGTACACTAATAAAAAATGCCATTGTGCAAGTAATTACTAGTTTTTCAGGAATCTAAAAATGCTCATGTGGAATCTTCATTGTCTCGAAGTGCCAATTTCCTATGGACATGAAATGGGTAACTGTGTTGATGCTGGACATACAAAAGGAAAAATAATATAAAATAGAGTTTTCCAAAGATATGCTCCCTGAAAAGTTTGACCAGATGTGTCTTTACAAAAGAAACAAAACCACAAGAGACACGCTAAATGAAGACAAATATAACTTAAACTTCATCTGTATAAAAAAAGTTCAATAAGTGGAAAAAAACAACTCTCCCTGCAATTAATCATTTTAACTTCCAATCCTAGCCAGGCTTAGCAGAAACTGCAAACACTAACAAAGCCCATTGACTTGTACATATCTGCAGACAAATAATAAAAGAAACTGTACACTTTTATGAACTCTTGTTAAAAGGTTTCCAAAGATTAATGAAGATATATATTAGGAATACAAAACTCCTTTCTTCTAAACCATCTGTTCTAAATAATAAAGGACCTTTTTTAACTACTGCTAGATATGATTTTAGCAACTCTAAAGTGCTTCTCATATGAGTAACGTTCTCCTAACAAAATCACATTATTCTTAAATCCAGGAAAGTATCTCAAAATTTTGCTATATTTGCAAAATGCTTGTTTTACTCTTGAAAGTGCTTTAGGGAATGCAATGAACAAGTTATGATGTTCTATCTTTACCTATCTCATGAGACTTTACATCCTTAAATACATGTATTCTAGTCTAGAGAATGTGATCTTCAAAAGTTTTTGTGTTAACATCATTAGCTTTATTGCACTATTTAAACCTCTGTTTCTCTCTTCTTATCCCTTTTTTGGGATTGAAAAAATTGGGGTATCGGAATGGCCAACCAAGATTTAATATAAAAGTATTTTAGAGTTCTCCTCAAAGGTTGAAAATACTAATCATTTACGATGTAAGAATTAGGAATATAAGTATCATAAAAGGATCTGATTTATACTTGGTCAGTAGTAATTAATAAAGTTGGCTCAACATCCTTTATGCAGTCATCGATGGGGAGCCTTTGCAGGATAGCTTCTGCCTGAGGAGGAGGTTTGATTGGCTAAGATAAGCACATACACCAAGAACATTTACAGATAGGAAATTCCAGCTGATGTACATCAAAACTAATTGAATTGATTAGTCAGTTCAATTTCAAAGTCAACTAAAATACTAAGGATTGATCAAAGAACAATAAAATTTTGCATGAAAATCACAGATCATGTAAATCATAAGCATTCAATCATCAAAATTATATCACATCAAGTTTGAAACTTTCCAAAGGATGTTTAACATCTCACTAACCCCTCAGCTCAAGAATTAAAAAAAAATCACTTTGACATTACCTACCAAGCCGGCTAGCATACTACGCCACTCGGTCATGACACACTTCCACAAGCTCCCAGTATTGCATATAAAGTGAAGCACTAATTTCTAATTATCTATTAGTCTAACAATGTTATACTCATTCCATAATGCTGAAATTAAAGTCCAACACATACTTTCCACCCTAGAAGTATCAAAGAATTCATCTTCTATCACAAACGAACTTGACACTTAGGTGAATGAGAACTCCTATTTGCTAAAAAGGGTGGAAGCAATATTACACCCATGATTAGAGATGCAAACTCTGGATTTCCAAAGAAAACAAGACATACTGTGTCAGCTGCAATCAAAATTGAAGATTCAGCATCCTTCGTTTGATTATCGAGAGTTTGTAGTTTTGATATGATGGCATCAGCCTGGTAATATGCATCGTATCAATGGAGGAGACTTGCAAAAGAAACTACTCAAATTAATTTTACAATCAACATAGAAAAGCATAGAGACAGAAGAAAAATATTGAGAGCTTGTGAAAAAGCAAGTATGACAAGAAAATGATTACTATTAACTGAGAAGACATAGAAATGGTAAAGTTAAAACATCATTTTAATGGTGAAAACTGCACAAATGAAGCAGAAAACACCAATCTTTTATCAAAAAGAATTGACGACCTGACCTTGGCCTCTGCAAGAGCCATAACCAATTCTTCAGGATTCTCCTTTCGAATACCTTTTTCGTCAATGTCTGCCGTCTATAAATATCAATTGAAGTTTGTTAAATAATCTAGGAAAATGTATTACACATCTAAAGTTACTAGAGGTATATCTCAACAATCAAAGACATGATGAAATTTAACGGTAGATATTTAACAGGAATCCTAAAAAAAGAGTACCATGATAGTGAAATCATATCCCATATCAGCCAATATTTTCTGCCGTGCTTTTGAAGCCGACCCCAATATTATCTGCCGATTATTCACATCCATGCACATAAATTAAAATCACGGGTATTCGTAAACAATTCATAAACAACAGAAAATTAAGACAGGGATGAATGTTGATTATTTGAAAACACATTTTGCTGTTTCCCAAAGCACAAAAAATAAGAATCTATTTGTTTTCAGATTTCCAAAAGAGAAATAGACATGAAATGCTTATTAAGAATATTCAGCATAAATAATTATCGTGTTTAATAAAATACTTCTTCATTTGATTTAGGTGTTACTCAGAACAAAGAGAAAGATGCGAGGGGTCGAAAACCCTAGGTATGAGTTCAACAGAGCAATGAATGATAAAATAGTGAAGTTCATAGTTAAGTCAGTGAAAGCTTGTACCTTGAAAGGAAACGAATTATTATCCATGTCAAACGGAACTGGAGGGTGAGGGTTTGCAGATTGAGTGAAAACTTGGAACCTAACTACCAAAGTCTCTCTCTCTCTCACAAGCGGCCCTCTTTGCCTCGTCGGCCTCCTCACAAGAAGGAAAAGATCTGATTTTTTTTTTTTATTAAAAAAAAAAATTACACTTTAGTCGTGGAGTCCTTTTTTTAGGCAAAATTTCTCTTATCTAGCCTTGATTTTTAACTCTTTATCTTTTTTCTTTTGCTTCTTTTATGGGTTTTTTTGTTTTATTTTTATTTTTCACTTTATATATATATATAAAGCCTTGACTGCTATATATATATATATATATATATGTATATATATATACGGTAATTAATTTTAAACTAAAGAAATCATTATTAATAAAAGTTTATTACTTACCACCATAAGTGTAAAATTTTATAATTTAGTAATGTTCTACAAGTACATGTCTTAATTTTTAACATGTAATAATGTGATCTAAATATAATATAATATATATATTTAAATACGATATAAAATAACATATAATTTTTTATTAAATAGATAAAATAAATATTGACAAAGGCATGATAACAAGAACCTACAAAATAGTATTTTGTTTTGTCACTCAATTTAACATGAATATTATATGATAAAATTAATTATTGTTCTTAAATTTAATTTATAAAATAAAAAATTAAAACTTGATAATTTTTTATTAGTTAAATAGACAAAATTATATAAAATGTTAATCACATGTTTGACATGTTATTATACTTTAGTAATATTTAAAAAATAACTTTAATTATTTGCATTTTTATCTTTATTTTTTTTTATTTTTTTTTGAATTTTTAGATGTTCAAAATAAATAATTTTTTTTATATAAATATATTATTATACACAACTTTCCTATTATTTTAAATGAATTATACACGGACATAAGAATCATATTTTTTTTCATTGTTTAATAAATAAATATTATATTAATTTATACTATATGCTAATAATTAATATTTAAATTTTTTAAATATTTAAATTTTGTAACAAATTTTAAATAAAAATTAAAATAAAATTACAACAAGGATTCAGTGCGTGTTATTATGTATAAAAGAGACTTAAATTATAGCCTCTCTTTTTTTTTTTCCATTTTGTTTCATTTTTTCTTGTGCTCTTTTTTTCTTTTCTTTCCTTTATTTATCATTTTTTATTTTATCTTCCTTTAAATACATTATTAAAACACATAACAATTGCTTAACATTTTCATATTTTATATATAACAATTATGCATTTATGAACTATTTTATCTTATATAATTTTTTATGTATTAGCTATAAATTAAATATATGGTAAAAAAAACTTAATATTATTATAATTTGAATGTCAAATCTTAAATATGATATATCTATCTTATGGTTAGATTTATTTCAAATGAAGATTTTTCTATATTGTATCATAAATTTATATTTAATTAAAGATAATTAGAGATTCAATATCTATCATATCTTATATTTAAAATTTATAGGAAAATAGGCTCATATGACCCTCTTTTGTTATTTTTAATCTAGGATGGACACCAAGTTTCATATTCCAAATTTACCCCCACAAAAATAAAATAAAAATCATTCGCTAAATTCAAAATGTGTCCCAACTCCCAAGCTCTTTTATCCCCGTCCTTCTGGAATTACTACATTGGTGTCGCCTTCCATTGTTGATTGTTCCTCTTGTATTATATTATTTATTCAACAAACTTGATCTTCTGTCAAAGTCTACTTGTTGAGATATTTAGGAAGAATAAATTAAAACCCATGTTCTCAGAGTTGCAGAGTCTGCTTCTGCTTCCACCTGCGGCGTTTGGGAAATATAATTAATATCCAAACATTAATGAATAATTAAAACTTAAAAGAAAATACATAAACAAATGGTAATTAATTAAATTTAAATTTAAAAACCTGATAAGCAACAGAACAATCAAGATAATCAAAATCTTCAATTAATCCATGAGGTCCAATCTCTTTACACCTTGATGATGATAACTATTAACCCATATTTTCATTTTCTCATCTTCCAATGAATCCTTAAACCAGAGCCTTAAATATTTTCCTAAAAATTAGGAGCAATGAAATGATAGCACCATCATTCTTATTTTCATGTTTTGAGTCGAAATTTTTTTTTTCAAATTAGAGAGGCTAACAATAAAGATGGGTGCTCTGGTTTTCAGTTGGACACATGTCCAACTCTGTTGAGGCAGTCTAGTTGGACATATGTCCAACTCGGCTCCGGCGAGTGGGTCGCCGGCCGGTCAAAATAAGCTTGCTGATTTTTAGTTGGACGTACGTCCAACTCTGTTGAAATAAGTTGTTTTTAGTTGGACGTGCGTCCAACTCTGTTGAAATAAGCTCTCTAATTTTAAGTTGGACGTAGTTGGACATATGTCCAACTGAGCTCCGGGAGCTCCGGCGAGTGGACATATGTGTCTTCTAAAATATACTCCTCTGGTTTTCAGTTGGACATGTGTTGAGGTGAGTTGGACATACGTCCAACTGAGGGGTTATTCTGGGCAGTCTAGTTGGACATGTGTCCAACTCGGCTCCGGCGAGTGGGGTTGTCGGCCGGTCAAAATTTCATCAGTTGGACAGTCGTCCAACTGAGCTCCGGCGAGTGGACATATGTGTCCTCTAAAATATACTCCTCTGGTTTTCAGTTGGACACATGTCCAACTCTGTTGAGGTGAGTTGGACAGTCGTCCAACTAAGGGGTTATTAAGGGCATTTTTGTCATAATATGTAAAAAAATCAAGTGGAGGGGGTCATATCAGATTTTTAATAAATAGGGGGTCATGACAGCATATAACCCAAATTTATATTATATCTTGTAAACTCTATAAATAGAGTCTTTAACAATGTATTAGACACAACAATAAATAAGAATTACTTCTGCTAGTTGTTTTCTTTTTATTTTTCTTCTCTTAATTCATTTAGTTTTATAACACCATATATTATTTATTTAAGAGTTGTGATTTTATACATGTAAAATGACCTTGGGCGTAATATATACCACAAAATTTTGTAGTATAATGTCAGATCATAAAATTTACAAGTTCTTGAATATTTTTATTCTTTATGATTAAATTCGAATTTTATTTTCATTAAAAATCTATCAATATTTTTTTTTATTTATTGATCGTTTTAATTAAGCATCATAATCAATAATATTTATGATTTATTTGCCTTTTGAAATTTGTTAAGTTATTTAATTTATATATCAATATCTATATATATATTCGTATTATAACTTACTTTTAAAATTTGTTAATATGTTTGATTTATATATCAATATTTATATATATCTATATTGTAATATTGTTTTTAGTAATTTCAGATATCACATTAGGTTAAGAATTCAATAAATTTGGGAAGTCAACGAACTCTGAAAAATAATCACATATGCTATATCATGCTAGTAAGCCAACAAACTTTGAAAATGTCTCAATTTATTTATCGTAAACTATAAATTATTTAAGATTAAAATTCAATATTGATATGAAGATAAATATTATCTAATAATATATTTTTTTAGTTAAATTCAATTTTATAGTCACTAATAAGATTTGAAACTAATTTATTATAAGATACTAAATATATTGTTTATTATTAGCAAATCTAATTTTTGTTTGTTATTTTTTTGATAAATATATTGCAATCATTTAATAATATTATATATAAATATTTTGTAAATATATTTATGAATATAATAATAAATATATATTTAAGTTTATTAATATAAATATTTATTATTATTACTTGAAGTCCCTATAAAACAATGAAATAACAGTAAACATTAATAATTTATCTAAAACTTGTTAATTATATTAGTGCAAAAATAATTATTATTGTTGAAATAAATGAGTTAATACTCTAAGAAATAATATAAAAAAAAATTATAGCAACTATTAACTCCTATAGAATCTTAAGTACCTGATATAAGAGGATATTATTTTGATGACTTGAGAAATAAAATATTAATATATTAATGTTGTATAACATATTTTCTTTCATTCTCTCTTTAATTAGCAAGAGATGATAATGATCTTTAATAATGTTAAAGTTATTAAATATTGACAAAGAAAAGTATTTGTCAAATACAAAATATTATTTCAGGCACATATTCATTCACTTATGCACAAAATGAAATAGATATAATATGAATACCTGAGATGTTCGTTAAATATTTATAAGGACTAGTTGTCTAAATTGCCTAGAAATGTAAAATGTGTTGAAAATACATGAATTTGTATAAAATATAATGAGGTCGTGAGATACAAAATTTTACTCCCGTATGTATATAATCACTTTAAAATGTGACTAATACTCACATAATATTATTTATATATAGTTACTGATTTGAATAAATTAATAGTACTTATTGCTTATAAAAGCATTAATTTCAAATGTCATTTATTGTTATTCATAGGCATGTACTATTAAAACAATGTAAATGACTACATGAGTTCTAATATTATCTTCTACATTCACATTAGTATTAAAATTTAATATTTACAAGCCATATGACTTTGTTATGAATACAAAGCATGTTAATTATTTCATGTACTCTTAAAAAAGATATGGTAAAATAAGTAATTATCTTAAAGAAAGATAGATTTATATTGATTCACTTTTTATGGATACAACATATGTACATTATATATCCAGTTACTATTTGATTGCATGTTATAAAAATTATCTCATATTGTCCTTCATTTTATAATCAATCGGTACCATTTAGTAAGATAATTGATGCTCAGTATATTTATTAACATTAATGAATGTTATTAGAACATATACAAATATTAAAAGTAAAATTTTATGTATGATGTTTTGCATAATTTTTATTTTGTAATTATTAATTTTTTTTTATAATATTTTATCTTTTTTAGTTTGAGCATGTAAAATTAAGTATTGATTTTGCGACTCCTCCTAATGATGTTCTTTTCATAATTAAGTAGTTTTTAAATTTTAAGTACTTTTTATATTAAAAAAATAATAAATATATATTTTAACATCATAAAAAAATATAATAAAAAATTAAAATATAACACGTGATAAATATGCATATTTTATTAATATGTTTTATGCATATAATGTGATATTAATATGTGATATAATGAGTTTACTTTTATAAAAATGGAAAAATATATAAGTGAAAAACATATTAACAACTTTTCTTGACATACGGCATTAATTAAATAAACTACATAAATTACATTACATAATATTTGATTAAAAGAGAACAAAATAGTAATAAATACTCCCTTAATTAAATAAACTACATAAATTACATTACATTTGAAAACCAAATTTGGAATTAGATGGAAATATATTTGATTATATTTATACAAGGAGTTTAGAAAGGTCCAATAATATATTCGAAGAAACTAATCACATTTGACACGATAAGATAATAGATTCTTTCCTTTTTTTTGGAATTTTCTGCAACAATTTTACCGCAGTCTTAAGCTCTTTAACCTGCATGCGAACATCAAAATATCAAAATAAGAAAGAAAAAAAAAATTAAATAGTAATTACACTATTAATAATATTACAATAAACTTATACCATTATATTACAAGTTAACAAGTATCAAATTAAGATAATTAGAAAAGTCCGTAATAAATATCCAATATAGCAAACAATGCAATTATTTAAAACTTGACAATACAAATAATTAAAATAAAGAGATGTATTATTTTCAAATTAATAAGATAAATTAATTAAATTGTGGATAATTTAATTAAAATAGTGGAATAAATTAAGGAAAGTTTGTAGATAAATTACCTGAGTTCTTCATCGAAGACTTTGTTGTTATTTTTTCTATAATTAGGCAAAGGAATTTCACCAGCTTCAATCTTGTTAACATCTTCAACAAGCTTTTCATAGTGTTTCTTGACTTCTTCAACAGTTTTACCTCCAACTGCTTTGGCTAATTTTTGCCACCGGTCAGGTGTGTCTTGGTCATACATAGCAAGCGCATTCTCAAACGCCTTGTTTTCTTTTGCTGTCCATGAATCCGAACAAGACATCACTAGAATTAAAAGGCTAAAATAAATTAATAGTAAGTTAATTAAGAAACTCAAAATTGCTCTGGAGGAAATTGAATGTCACTACAACTCTATATATACCAGAAGAAAGAAGGAGAGAGAAAGACAAGTGGGTTTTTATTTTTGGATTTTTTTGAAAAAAATATATTATATTATTCCTTTTTCTCCAACAAGTCCTTGCTTTTCTTGCAAACCAGTGATTTTTTTTTTTTTTGTAATAACTAGTTACGTGGTTTCTCTAATTTAACTTTCCAGATAACTTTCTGGGTTTTCGAGAGAATTGGCTTAAACCCCAATATTTATATAGAAACCTTTTGCCGACTTTCTCTTAATTTTAGTGGTGAATTTAGGATTCGTATAAGGTGTTATATTATATACACTCGTTAAAAAAATAATACTAATTATTTATAGTTATTATTTATATTTAATTTAATAAAATATATTATATATATTTCATTTTATTAAAATTAAGTTTAAAATTTAAAATTTAAGTAAAATATAATTTTATTTTATTTATATAATTTATTTATAATTTTATAAATATTATACGTAAAATTGTATCAGGATATTATACACGTGACATACTCACCGCCTCCATCCCTGTTTCGATTATATATTCGTTACTACCCAAATTTATAATAAAATGGGCAAAATAAGTTTATTTTGCCAGCACAATGTATTAATCCAAATCAATACTAGTTAATTAAAGAAAAAATAATAAAAATAATATCGTTTAAAATTTATAATAATAATAATAATATACATTTTATATTCAAATTATATATTTTTATAATTAAAAAATAATTTTTACATTATTTTTCTTTGAATATCCATATAATTGAATGTATTTTAAATTAAATTACGGTAATTTAAATCTATTTAATATTTAACGTACTTTAATATTATTTGAGTGTTAATTTTATTATTATAAATTTTAAAGATATTATTTTTAGTAATTTTTTTTTAATTATTTTAAACATAAAAAATTTCAACGTCCTAAAAACATGGTCTTGTTAGGTTTCTATGATTTAGCACATGTGGACGTGAGTTAGATGGGATTTTTGATAAGTACGTAATAAGCTTAAAGGTTACTTTTGGAGATGAAGCGCATCAAAACACTACCTAAGCTGTTCGTTCGCCTTCTTCTGTGAATCAAGTCTTGAAGAGAATTTATAGCAAATAGTTCAAATTTAATCTTAATTCTTATGATTTAATTTAATCTTCTAAACCAAATTCAGAGCAAAAACAAATCTCGTAATCCAAATGATTTTATTCAAATATTAATTAATTTATATGATTAGGCTGGTGATTGAGTAGATATCATAAGACTCTCTCCTCTTCATCTTCTTGTCAAAATCATACCAAATTTTTTTAGTAAGTATATAAATATGTCGCATGAGATTTTTTCCAAAAATATCGCAAAAAATAATGAAATTATTATTTTTAAAATACTAACGTTTATCTCCATGAAGTCGTGGAAGTCACTAACTTATATCAAGCTGATGATTTAATCACTTTACTTTGAAAACAAATATTTACGATACTTTTTTTATAAAAATATGATATTTTAGTTATTTTTTGAATAATAAATTATTATTTTATTAAAAAAAATTTAAATAATAATAAAGATAATTTAGTGGAGATAAATTTATTATTTTATTTTAACAATTTAAAATTTAATTTGAACAATAAAAAAATTTATTTTTTATTTTTGGTCTATTTTGTTATAAATTTATATTTTATGAATTTTTTTTTTATTTTTTTGAAAAATTACCAAAAATAACACCCATAAAATTTATAATAATAAAACTAGTACCCAATAATATTGACGTTCAATTTGAACGTGAAATATTGAACGTGCCTAAATTATCGTCGTTCAATTCCAATTGAATGAGTGTTCAAAGAAAAATGACATATTAGTCATTTTTTTTAATTGTGAAAATATAAGTTTGAATCACAAGGGGTGCTAATTTTGTTATTACAAATTTTAAGAGTGTTATTTTTGTTGTTTTTCCTTCTTTTTTTCCCTTTTTTATATTCCATTTTTATGTATGTATTGTGTTTGTATCGAAATTGTAGACTTTACAATATCAAAAATAGAAGCTACAGATGGAAAGATCGCTGCTCAACTCTAAACAACAAAAGAGAAATGCACAGTTCAATTTATAGTACTAGTCTCCGAAGATGATGGACTGGAGATAGCTCATCAGTGTAGTTCCAACGCCACTAATTTTTTTATGTGTAATCCCTATTTTTGATTTTATAAAATTTGTAATTTCGATACAAACAAGATACATATAAAAAAATACGACACATGAAAGTGCTAAAAAATATAAAAAAAATTCATAAAATATATAATTTACAATAAAATTGATCAAATAAATAAAAAATAAAATATTATACTATTAAAATTAAATTTTAAATTGTTAAAATAAAATAATAAATTTGTCTCAATTAAATTATATTTATTATTATTTTAAAAAATTTATTAATAAAATAATATTTTATTATTTAAAAAGTGACTAAAATACCTCATTTTATTATAAAAATAATCTAAATATTTTTTATAAAAATAAAATAATTAAAATATTCACTCAATATAAACAAAACAATTCTTCAAATAATTAATCCTTTTATATATTCAATTAGATAATGTAGACTCTATTTATTATCAACCATCTACCATTCATCTACGGGTAAACGGATGAACATTAGTTAATCAACAGCCAATCAACATTTATCAATGGCAATGAAGGTTAGTCAACATCAATTAATGACTAACGAACATGCTAAAATTAAAAGATAATATATAAGGTAAATTATATTATTACTTTTTAAATTTTAAATAAATTTATACTTAAATTTTAAATTTTTTAAATTTATAATTTAATCCTTAAATTTTTTAAATTTTACATATAAGTTTTTAAACTTTTAAATACTATAATTTATTTTCCATTAAAAATTTACACATAAGTCTTAAAATTTTGATTAAAAAGTATCTATTTTAGTACAAAGATCCTCTATTTGTAAAATTACTTAAATTTTTAAATTTTATAATTTAGTCTTTAAATTTTTAAAATTTACACAAGTTTTTAAACTTTTAAATTCTACAATTTATTTATTAAATTTTTAAAAATTTCACATATAAATCTTCAAATTTAGACTCAAAAATATGTATTTTAGTATCAAAATATGACCTATGTGTAAAATTACTTAAATTTTGGAAATTAAATTATAAAATTTAAAAATTTAAAATATATGTATGAAATTATTTAAAGTTTGTGGACTAATAGAATAGTTAAGCTTAAAACATAAAATGCATATATAACTTTGTAATATTTTTTCGAAAATAAACTATTGAAATGTATTATTTTAGAGAAAAAAATGTTTTTTTTTTTTAATTTACTATTTTGGTATATTATTCGATAACGCAGGCTTAGATCTAAAACGTACATGCGTTCACGGGCGAGAAATAGCTTTAAAGGAAAAACATTTCACGTTAAAAATGCAGTAGGAAGAGACGTATAGTAAGCAAAAATTAAAAATAACTAAAAGTTGCTTTAAGCAGTTTTAATTGTATCTTTTCAAGCGTACGTTTTCTTCGTTTTGGAATCAATCAAGAAGGAACAAAGTACCCAAATGCCAATAACTTTCTCACATCATACAACTTTCCAACACTTTCTTAGCTGTCTATTTTTTACTATCAGATCCGTACTCTGAAACGTACCTGCACACAATATTGCCAGAGATTTTATACACTTCATTTTAGCAGCTGTAATTTGGGTGTATTCTCTCCTTTTTATTTTTAATTTAATGTTACAAATTTTACATAGCTTTATATATTAAACTTGTGCTAATTATAGCTGCTAACGATAACCACATTTTTTTAGCTTTTGCATTTTTTTTATTTTTAAAAAAATAATAAATATAATACCTTTAAAATATATAACAGTAAAATTAATATATCTAATATTAGCCTAATATTAATTAATATTTTTTTAAATTTAAAAAAATATATTATTTTTATTATTATAAATTTTAAAATAAGACTGTTGAAAAAATTAAACTGTATTAAATTTGAATCAACTCATTTATAATTCAACAAATATAAGCTAAAATTTACGACCATATTTTATAACTGAGAATATGGAAGGCATGTGCTATTAAAATCTATTATTTAATTATTTCAAACTAAGTTACTAATAATTTTTTGTCAAAATTTTAATACTTTCATGGATATAATATTTGATTAGATCACTCAAGTTTATCAAAATTGGGCTACATATACAATATTATAAGTTTGAAGGATAAAAATGTACATAATAATTATTAAGATTTTTTGACGACAGTCTTAATGCTAGCTCACTTTGGTACCTTTAAACATAGGTATTAAACTGTCTAAATAAAGAAATATCAACGTTACACGGTCTTCCTCCAAAGAGCCTTTTTTTGTCCAAAAAAAAAAAAAGAAGATTACTCAAGTTTGAGGATGAATAATATTCCATTTTCACACAAAAAAAAAAAAGTAGTCTAGATGGTAGCCCGCGAGGTTTATAGGTTTTGTTAGACACTAAAGTGCTTAGGTTCGAAATTCGAAACATGAAGGAATTTACTTAAATAACTTATATTTTGATTAAAAGTTAAATTTTTCAAAACTATCAATAATATAACAAAAATTGTGTGTTTTAGTTATATCAAAATTACATAAATGTCCTTTCACTTTAATTCATATATATTACATTGCATAGTATGTAAACAGTTTACATATTATGTAAATAGTTTACATATCTGGTATATAAACTATATTATATACTCATTTAACATAATATATAAATAATTTACATACCTGTTAAAGTTTACATTTATATTTGCATAGTATATAAACAGTTTACATATTATGTAAACAATTTACATACTTGTTTATATAGTATGTAAATAAGTTTATACAAGATTAAGAAGAGGAAATATTGATTTATTCAATTTTCTAACTTTGAAAAAAGGGAGAAAAAAATATTTTTTTTTG
This sequence comes from Elaeagnus macrophylla, assembly GCA_029378325.1. Lineage (NCBI taxonomy): Eukaryota > Viridiplantae > Streptophyta > Magnoliopsida > Rosales > Elaeagnaceae > Elaeagnus > Elaeagnus macrophylla. The sequence goes on along the minus strand of CM055649.1, from coordinate 8,986,389 downwards.
TTGGATTTTACATGAGCCTATAAAATCTCATTTTAAGCTATTTGTTTGTATCTCATAGTTGGATTAATGAGAATAGGAAAATCATGCAGTTAGTCAGAAAGCTATGGCAGTTTACCTGCTATTTAAACATGCAGTTAGTTGGTGTAAGTTATTGTCGACGAGAATAAAAATTGAAAAAGTAAAGAGAAAAAAAGATGAAAAGATGGTGATTGTATTAAAGTTTATGAAATTTTCTCGAATATAGAATACATGAAGAATTGAATTAATAAAAAAAGATATATAGGTAAATTTATTAGATTAAAACGCTGTTACACAGCAATTTATGTAAAATTAAACTTGCTGCTTAAATTGTTATTATAGTAAGTCATTAGTTCCGAAACATGTGCTTTTTCGAACCATGTACTTCAATTTTGAACCTTAATCCATCACCTTTTGCTAACCTTGGATGTGTATAAACTTCCATGCGTTTAGAGACTCCCCTAATAGTCAATAAAATGTGGCAGTATAAATGTGTAACAGTAATTTTGTATTCTAAATTTTCAGTGAGGTCTGTTTTTAAATGAAAAATAATAATAATAAATATTACTCTCTTTTCAAAACAAGAGTAACATGTTTTGTTCATGGCTTATGAATGATTGTATGTAAATATCTAGCTAAAAGTGGAAAAACATTATTTATCTTTGATATATAGGGCTTATTGCACTTCTCAAATGCGAAAATATTTCAAATGGCTATGGACGAACTTATATTGCCAGCATGGGCCTTGGCTACTCCAAATTTTTAAAATTTTAGTTGTTGACTGATATTAATATTATTACTTAAAAAAAAAAAAAAGTGAATATTTTTGTTGAACATATGACTCGAACATGATTTTTCATCTAATAAAAATTATAGTCCTGTGCTAGATTAAAGTTTAGAGTATTACACTTTATAAACTTCTTTTTTTTTGAAAACGTTGTAAATGTTTTACACAATTTAATCATAACTTTTTTTTTCTTTTTTATTTAACTAGTTGTCCCTCTTAAAATTTTTATTTCTTGCTCCGTACTGTAAATGACTTAAAGCATTTTTAAAAATGTTCGTTAAATCCTATAAAAAATAGTTTTAAAATTTTGTGCATTATTTTTACTTTTAAGTATAAGGAATATTTATTTTTTAGAAAAATAAGTTTAAGATGCACTCTTCCATTAAATTAATCATAAAAGTATTACTTTAAACTTTTATAGTAATAAAATATCTTAATGCTTTTCTTTAAGTCATTTTTAACGAAATTACGTACTTTATTTTAAATTATTTTTTTAAAATCACTTCTAAAAAAAAAACGCATTCAAATTTACTCAAAATTGCTTAATAACTTTTATATATAAGCAACAATAAGCCTACTTTATATTATTTACAAAAAGTTGGGCTGTTTCCTTCTTAATTGATATTAAATAAAAAATATAATCATTCATTTGTATTTTTAAATATTAGGATTTGCAATTTTTTTAAAAAGTAATTTATAAGAATTGATATTTTATTATCTTAACGATTTAATATATTTTCAATAAAAATAAAAATTTTCCAATGTTTTACATGATGTGAAGTGTATATATATATATATATATAGCCTGATCATTAATTTACGAGTAAAATTGTGTGATGTTGTATTTGTTTGTGTTCAACCCAATTTTACATATTTTCTAATATTATAAAATAAAAAATTACTTTTAACCAATTCATTTATTCATAATGGTAAGAAAACTCAATATTTTTATAATGACAAAAAAAAAAAAATTAATAGTTCACTTTAAATTAAAAAATTATTTGTAATATATCATGTTGGGTTTGTGTTTTAGATGGTAGCTTGAATTATCACCCTGACTCAAAGTTGTTCATGAGTTTAATAAATTTTGCCATGTAGTCTTGGATATGAGGAGAAGAGAAGATTTGGGAAGTTGGGAAATTCTTTAAAAAATTATGAATGAAATACATTGTGAAATTTTGAATCAATGAAGCTTATTTTTCTCTTAAAAAAAAAAAACAAATAAATACTTATGTTCATTATAAAGATATATAATATATCAACTAGTCTTGAATCACAAAAAATACTAATTTTTACAATTTCAAATTCAAAATAAATTGTGTATCAATCTTCACAAAATATAAGATCTAAAGTAGTCAGCTTGAATTATATATAAAAAAAAAATCTTAACCTAAATAACTTCTTAACATAATTAAAAGAATATTATTAGTAAAAAAGTTAATTAAAAAAATTAAATACAGAAAAATAAAAATATATTTTAAAAATAAAAAAAATGATATTAATATTTTAAAATTTATATTAATTAAAATAAATTGTAAATGTACAAGTGAGTAAAATTTAGGCATTCAAAAAGTCTCATTTAAAAATTGAATTATTGGAATATTAAAGTAAAAAATGGGGACTCCAAAGATACCATACTGTTTAATGCACATTTCTTCAACTTTACAATTATGGAAACCCAATTTCATCATATGATCAAATGTAGTTGGCATAAAGGATAAAATACAGACAAACATATTTAGATTTAAGACTGAATTACAATAATCGTATGTAATTTTTTTTTCTTTTGCTATTTGTACTTTGACTTTTATTAACAATTTAAGTCCTTTACGTTTCAACTTGTATACTTTAGTTTTTCTTTTTTATAATTTGTTTTTTTTGTTTTTTAATTTTTATATATTTAATCCAAAATCTTAGAACAACTTGAAATTGAACTATAATAATGTAAAAAATTAAGAAGACTAAACTGTAAAAACTATAATAATAAAAAAAGATCAAATTATAAGGAAAAAACAAAGAGAATAAAAATATAAAATGAGGAAAAATTGAGGTAGCACAATTAGCTTATCAGCATTATCTTAGTAATTTTTATCAACAAAAAAGAAGAAGATAATCTTGATAATTTTGACTATTAAGAATATTTGGTATTCAAATAGTTTTTTGAAATAAAACTTGTACTTTTTAGTTGCTTTTTTTCTTTCTTTCCCTTCTTTCTATTATATGTTATAAATATTTTTACGACATTTATAATTGAACTTATGTTATAATTAGGAATGTCAACGCAGATCTCCATCATGTTTGAAATATTGTGAAGGACGGGGCGGGAATGCTATCATCATCGTATGGTCAAAAAGGGTTGGGATAAAGGATAAAACATAGAAAAACATGTTTAGATTTAAGTCTGAATTACAATAATGAATTACAGGAATGGTATGTAATTTTTTCCTTTCTTTAATTATACATTGATTTTTTTGAACTTATTTTTTATTAATTTTTTAATTAAATATATTTAATAATAATTTTAAATTTTTATTTTTATATTTTTAAAGAATTACTATCAAAATAAAAATAAGTACAAATATTTTAAAAGAAGATTTTTGAATTTTGAATTTTTTCATTTGGACAAAATATATTTTTTCTAGAGGGTAAATCAAATCTTATAACTATTGTATTGTACATATATTGAAAAAAATGATTAAAAAATTAATTTTTTTTTATTTTAATTTAAAAAAAAACAATAAAACATAAAGAATTATCAAACAACTTGAAGGCAATTTTTAATTTTTTAAAAAATTATTAAGTCAAAATTATTATCAAAATATAATAATTATTTTTATAAAATAATTAAAAATTACAAAATATTTCTAAAACAATTATAATTGAACGTATTTTTCAAAAAAACAAGCATTCAATGCACAATAGAGAATATTATATCAGATCCTTATTATTTTAAAAGAAAATAACAATCACATGCTTATTTACCTACAAACACAAATAAAGTCTATTAAGTCAAATTATACTATTATATTTTAAGACAATTAATTACAATTTTTTTTTTTTTTTTTAACTTTTAGAGGTTCAAAATAAATAATTTTTTTTATATAAATATATTAATATATACATCTTTCCTATTATTTTAAATGAATTATACACGGACATAAGAATCATATTTTTGGTTAAAAAAAATTTAATTACAATTTTTTTAAAAATATGTTAACTTGACATTTTTTATAATCTTTATTTTAATTATATTACATCTATAAAATTACCAAAAAAAATATTCATATTATAATAAAATTAATGAAAAGAGATTATGATAGATTATTTTATTATATTTCTATTTAATTAACATGTGAAAGCAATTTTCCTCATTATAAATATCACTCACATGTTTAAATTTAGATTATTTAGCATTTCTAAAAATAAGATCTATGTTGTTTATTTAAGAGATGTGATCTAATGCTCCGGTAGGAATGACAATAGATTGGATCCAATTCGATCTTATCTATTGTTTAAAAAATTTGGTTTAATTTAATCTGTTCTGATTTATGGATCATATGAATTAGATCCGTTATTGATCAGTGGATCATGTAGATATTCATTATCCAATTCGAATTGTTTCAATTTTTTTCTAATACATTATTTAATGTAGTATATTACATACTTTAAATTGATAAATAAAAAAATTAAATATTTGTAGAAAAATATTTATTACTTATTTATAATTAATATATATTCAACTTTTTCATTAATATTATAATCTATAAATAAATAAAAATACTTTTGTAACAAAAAATTAACATTATTAACTTAATATCATCTAAAATTATAAAAGATTAATATTATAAATTTTTCTAAATAAATAATTCTAAAAATTTAGAAAGTATTTTTGAAATGTGTGACTTTTTTTAGTACTAAAAGTATAATTTTAAAAATAATTAGTTTTGTAATGATTTGATTCAGCTTGATCCATACATCATGATCTGACTCGATCTAAAAATGATATGTTTTGATCCGATTTAGAGTGGAACATACGAAGCGAATATCTATGAAGCTTTGATCTAGTAGATCTTTTTACTATCCTTACCGTCTAGTGATGTGGCACCAGTGATTGTTGTAACATCACTCAATCGAGTTGTAGTGTTTTCGATGGTGCGCACTGGATTACTCTTCTATTTTTTAGTATATTAGAGGTTGGACTATACTATAGTTGTTAAATATTTTTTAATATATTAATATTGAACGATTTACTTGATTGGTGTACAATAATAAATTAATATAGTTTGTTAGAATTTAATTTAGTTAACGTTTAATTAAATGGTATTAAGCATGATTTTTTTTTTGCTGAAATCTTCTTTAAAATAAAAGTACATGAATTAAATGTTATAAATGTTTTTCTTTCCCGAAGATGTCGTCGCTTTGTATAAAGGTTCAAGTACATTTCTTTGACTTTGCAATTTTGGAAATCCAATATCATCATATGGTCAAATAGAGTTGGATAAAGGATAAAACATAGAAAAACATGTTTAGATTTAAGACTGAATTACAATAATGGTATGTATGTTTTTTTTTCTTTTGCTATTTCTACTTTGTTTTTTTTTTTTTTTTTTAATAATTTGACTACTTTATGTTTTAATTTCTTTATTTTTTTTATTATTTATTCTTTTTATTTTTAAATTTTTACATATTTAATACAAATTTTTAGACTAATTTTTATTTGAAATTGAACTTTAACAATGTAAAAAAGTAATGAAACTAAATGTAAAAATTAAAAAGAAAATTGAACAATTTATAAGAAAAAAAAAATACCAAATTATATGGGAAAAAATAAAGAGAATATATAAAATGAGGAAAAATTGAAGCACCATAAGTCCATAATCAGCATATTCTTAGTAATTTGATTGACTTATATATATATATATATATTTTTTTTTTTTTACCTTTCTTTCTTTGTATTACATGTTAAAAGTATTTCTAAAACAATTATAATTCTACCTATTTTACAAAAGACATATAGAGAACATAATATCATATCCCTATTATTTTAAAAGAAAATTACAATCACATGCTCATTACGTACAAACATAAATAAAGTCTATTAAGCCAATCTTATACTTTAAGACAATTAATTATAATTTTTTCAATAATATGTTAACTCTTTTTTGTTGTTAAATGATCTTATGCGTATAAAAATTACAAGAGAAATGTTCATATTATAATAAGATTAATGAAATGAAGTTATGTTAGATTATTTTGTTAAATTTCTATTTATATAATTAACATTTAAAAGTAATTTCCTCACTAGAAATATCACTTACATGTTTAAATTTAGATTATTAGTAGCTTCTAAAAATAACATCTATGTTGTTTATTTTTTAAGAGATATGATCTAATGCCCACCTTCGAGTGATGTGGCACCATTGATTGTCGGCAACTTCACTTAGTCGAGTGTTCTAGTGTTTCCAATGGTGGGCACCAGATCACTCCTCTATTTTTGAGTATGTTAAAGATTGAATTACGTTAATAGTTCCTAAATATTTTTGCATTCTATACTTTGATTTTTTTTTCCCTTTCTATTTTGATCTATTTAACTTTTAATTATTACACTTTAATATTCCGACTATTTTTTATAATAATTTGGTCTCTTTATTTCTAATTTTCATACTTCAATTTCTTTTTTTTTTTAATAATTTGCTTATCAAGTACTAGAAGTCTCGTTATTATTTAATTTAAGCAGTTTAGTCCTGTAATTATTACATTTGATAATAGAGAGATCCCATAATTTTTTTTAAAAATGTCACAATAGTTTCATTATTATGTATAAATGAGTATTTCAGTCCTATAATTTTCAAGTTAAACACTCATAATTCTTTTATTTATGAAAGTGAGATATTATAAATATTCAATTTTAATACTGTTGTTGGACTAAAAATACTCATTTTAAAAAGTTATATGACTTTAATTGGTTACTTTTTATAATAACAAAATTTGTAGTAACTAACTCATAAATTATGAGATTATTGTTTTTATTTTGAAAAAATTATAAAATTTAAAGTGCCTTATTTAATAATTATAAAATTAATGTATTTATTTGATAAAATTTACGAGACCTTTAAAACTTTTTTCCAATTTACTTATTTTACTTTTTAATTTTTACGTTTTTAGTTGAGAATTTGGTACCATGATTGGATATCCCTTTGCCGATATAAAGGTGCCTATCAGAGCTTGTGTTTGGTGTCCTGCTTGAAATGAAAACATCAAACTTTTTGAGAAGCAGTATCCGAGAGAATCGAACATCTAAAGTTTGAACCTTTTAGCATTTTGATGACGTATCTAATCAGAATCCTTATCATCCACGCACTTTGCAATAAGATTTTATCTTATATGTCACGATAGCTTTGCTTTTGTTCTCAAAAGCTTTAAGCCCAGTTCTCAAAGATCAAACACTAGAGTAGTTGTGTCCTCTAGTTTAGGAAATGTTAAAAGAGTGTTGCAATTAGTTACGTCAATTAAAGTAATTTAATTATTATTATTTTTAGAAATTTAATCTTTTTTTAAATAAATAAAATTTCATTTTATTTCCATTTTTCTTAAAAATTTTAAACTGCAATTATTTATTTATTTATGCTCAAAAGGGAATATTTCATTAAGTTGCATCAAATTTTTTACTTAACGATGCCTTATAAATAATATATTACCACTTCTACTAACCCAAGCATTAGATACTAACTCATTGCAACCGTAAATTGTGAATACTATTTTTCCAATTCCGGACTTAGTTTTTCTTATCTAAGCATCTCATACTCATAGTGCCAGTGAAAAAATCACTAAAACCAACGACAGGGGGCCGGAGCCAGAAAAAAATAATTAGGGGTTGATTTTTTTTTTTTATTTTATACAAATAAAAAAATAATAAAAATTATATTAAATTATACTTAATTCAATACTAAATTTTTTATGTTATATTATAATAAAAATATAAAATTAGAGCTCAAAAAATATAAAGTTAACACATTATAATTAACTTATAACAAAAATTAAACAAAAATATAATAAATTAATAATTATTAGTATTATTCATGAATAAAATAAATGTATTAACTAAAAAATCTAAGCAAAATATACCAAAATTTATAGTTGTTAAAACTAAATTAAACATATGAAAATATAAAAAGTAAAATATAATTTAGAATTTTAAGCTTGAGACTATATTTAAAAATATATATATTATAAATAATACAACACTGACCAATAATAATAAAAATAATAAATTTTTTATATAAAAAAATTTCAAATAAATTTAAAAGATTATTAAAATAAAATATCAAATAATATAATATTAGATAAAGTTAAAATTTTGGTTGAAATAAAAATGAAAACATATACTTAAAAATTTTAATATGAGGTTTATCATATACTTATTTTTTTTTTTTATAATGTTGAGTTTAAAGTTAAATATTAAAACTTTTTTTTAGATTATCACATTTAAGAAGAATTTTCACATAATATATGACTATAATTTTATTTTTGTTATTAATAGTTACCAAATACATGAAAAAATATATATATATTTAACCATTTTATTTACAATTTATATCATTTTTATCTACGTATTTGTTAAATATTGTTAATATATTCTAAAATGTGTACATAAAAATTATATACAATATATTATTACAAATAAAATATTTATTTAATACAAAAGTTATACACATAATTAATTTTTTTTTAAAAAATTAGTTAGAATTGTAACTCTGCTCAACCTTCACTATCCTCCGTCCCTGCCAACCGAGCAGCAAGATGAGATAGGGTGGAGTTGGATTTGACATCTTCATTTCTATGCTAAATCTTTGCGGGGTGGGGCAAGGTTGGTATTCTAGAGGAGTTTATTAAAAATTGTGATGATGAGATATTCTCCATTAAAGAATAATATATATTTAAATTTTAAATTAACAAAATTTAAATTAAAAAATAAAAGAAATTTGAAATTATTTTTAATATATATTAAATTTCGTGTATAATTTATATATATAATTAAATTATTTGTTTTAATGATTGATAAAAAATAAAAATAAAAGTAAATATATAAAAAGTTATATAAAAATTTTGTAAGAAATTTGGATTCGAACATTTGTTAGAGCGGAGAGTGTAATCCCCTAACCCATCCCACACATGCATTTTCTCCATAATTAAGTTATCCCCATTTATGAAAAAATTGGATTTTTTTTTTCGGTGTTACTTTGATAGAAAAAATAGACAATACTAATATCAGTTGTATAGATTGCCTTTAACATAAATAATAATTACTATAAAATTGATTAAAAAAATTAAATAAATTTTTTTTTAAAAATATTAATTATTTATCTTTATATTGTCACATTTTTATAAAAAGATAAATTTAACAAATCACTAAACAACTCTAACTAGAGTAATTAAACGACCATAGGTAAATATTTTTTTTAATCGGTGAGCCTGGTTGATAAGTTGGAGCTGGAAGCTAGAATAGAATATTTCTTTCGTCCGAGATTCTTAATTTGAAGACCAAATGAAAGACTTGATACTGTTGAAGAAGATTCACTACAAATGGCAGTGAAGCATTTCTTTTATTCTCTTTATTATTTTAAATTATATTAATTTAACCAAGGAAATCTAATAATAAAGCTTGCCTAAGAATGTAAGATCTTCAATGAAAACAAGAACTTTGCATATATCTATTACTGTATCTGTATATAAAAAGCCTTAATAAAATGGTTATTCTTCAATAATTTTTTTTTTTAATTTTACCCTTTTTTTTTTCTTTTCTTTTTTAGCTTAAACTTTTTTTATTTTTTAATTATTTTTTTTACACAAATAAATGTACTTTTTATTAATAATTATTTTGATAGTTTTATTATTTAACTTAATTGTTATTAGCTATATTGTGTACTGATTTGATTATTCTCTATCTTTTTTTGTTTTTGTTTTTTTTATTACATTACCTCTACAATAAATACAATTATTATAAATTGGTTTCTTTGTACACTAAAAATTACCAAAAATTTTCAATATACTTATCAAATTTTAAAAATCGTGTTTTAAGATATTTTTTCAAATAAAAAATTATAAAATAATATTAATTATTACTCGATAATCAACAATATTATTATCCTACCATTGTTTATGTTTTTAAAGTTAATATCAATATTTAATGTAAAATATTAAAATTGAAATATTAACACAAAATATGAGATAAAAATAAACGTATTAGCTAATAAATTATTTATAAATTACATGTTAATTTAAATAATTTTAATAATACAATTATATTATATGCACCGGTTAAAATATATATATATATAAAATGGGAAAGAACAAAATTAACGGAGAAAAAAAAAAGGAACCAAAATATGTCGGCTAGTCTTATTCTTAAATTGATAAAATAAAAGCAATCTTATGCAATAGCTATTGCATTATTGCATATATGTTTCATCAAGTGGTATTAGTACGATTCGCTTATCATATGGTCCCAAGAGAAACCTAGTCTCTCAGATATCAATCTTTGTTTCGTAGGGACAGTAGGATACTGCGATCATATTTGGATTCCTCATCCCTTGAAGATGATGATAAATAAATAAATAAATATACCTTCTCTTTTTATAAATAATAATATACTTATTCAAAATTGTCACCACTCCCTGATAAAACATAAGGACACAAAAAGTCCTATTTTTTTTTTAATTAAAAAGATGCACTTTTGTTTTATAATTGTTGAATTTATTATAAAAAATAAATATATTTAATCTAATAATTATTAAAAATAAATAATTATTTAAAATAGAATTAAAGTGCACTTATTCTAAAAATATCAACGTTTATTGAAATAATCACGTGAGTAGTGATCGATGATCATGATTTGCTACATTACTTTAACTAGTTCTCTCTTTATATATTAGCTTTCACTAGGTCCTTTTTATTCTCTATGGGATCCTTCAATTCCCCTCATGACAAGTTGAGGTGATGTAATTGGCCTAGCTAGTGTTCCCAAATCCTCATCATTAAATGACCAAGTTAATAAGTTATACATGGCGTTATTACTTTTCTCTTTTTACCATAAGAAAAGAAAGGCAAGGATAGGCTTGATTAAGATCAACGAAATTTGAGGCCAATAAGAAAGTGAAAAAGCATTATGGTCTAAAATTGCATACGAAAGGGATGGGGCTATGTTCGCCAGGTTGGCACCGGCGCCCTAACTTATAACTTTGTTCATATATATATATATATATATATATATATATATATATATTGTGTATTTTTTTATATAAAATTTATATTATAATATTTTTTTAATTATATATTTAAATTTTATTAATTAAAATTTATTATAATTGTTGACGTTTGATACTTGTTCATAAAATATCTAGTTAAATTTTTATACTTACAACTAATTTTTATATCTACTTAAAAGCAACGCTTTTATATTATATTTATTTTTTTTAATTACAATTTAACTTTATTGTTATAAAATATTATCGATAAAGAAAAATAATTATTTTTTCTATTTTCAAATAGTTTTTATTAATTTTTTGAATCATAATTATTCAATTTTGAACGGCATTTATATAATATATATGATAAAAATTAAAAAAATAAAATGAAAAAGAAAAAATCTATTATTGTGCTGTCATTTTTATAGCAATAAAAATAAAACAACGAAAACTAAGTACATAACTTAAGTAAAAAATTTCCAATAAGGGATTGACGATATTTTCTCATAAAATTATTGTGAAAAATTCTAATTATCACAATTTTGCAATTGATTTTAAATGATGTAGCAGTGTTTGATTAAATAGTATAATTAGATCTACAAATTTATAAAAAATTGTGTTAAATTTGTGATTTTTTTTTAATATATAATAGTGCTAAATTATTATTAGTATTATTTTTTACAATGTATGTATGACAAGTGATTATTGGGCCATGTTAGCATTTGATTGATCCATAATTAACTCAGTCAACAATTTGGTATGAACTTAGTTCAAGAAGAAATATTGAGAAAATATGCCCTCATAAAAGGTAATTATCCTTTCATTATTTTATAATATTAAATATCTTTTCAGATATGAAAATTATTTAAAAGCTGAATAATATTCATGAGAGAATACTTCTATTTTCATATATGCTGGGATACAAGAATGTCATCCCTATTACGTAAATAATTGTTGAACCATCTCGCATATATACTACTCAATATTTAGGTTTTCAATACGCATAATTAATTCTAATACATAAACTTTGCTATTTTTTTCTCTCACCTACTGAAAACTTATTTTTAAGTATTGTGGTGTATTTGACACCACAACTGGTCAATGTTCCTAATCTTGCAGAATCATGACAAAGAACACAGATAATAGAAATCGGCATAACAATTAATTAAAATATTCTGTAATCGCCCTTGTATGGCCTTACATTTTTTTTTTTTTTTTTTGTGATGCTAACATTTGTATTTGAGAACATTTTTTTAATTGTAATTTCAAAACCTGTCTAACAAAAAGTGACAAATTCTCACACAAAATAAAAAAGTAGGAGACAAATCGAATATGCAACCATATTTTGGGCCAATTTGAATGATCTCACGATGAATGAGCATTCCAATCTTTAGGATCGAAGAATTGGATTTGTCTTTCCATTACAACCTTCAACAATATATGGAATATAAACTGTTCTGAATTTTACAGCCTGTACGAAGATTAATGCAATTATGCAAAGATCAGATCTTTGCAAATAAATCATTTCAGTATATATGAAATCTTATACCCTTTGTCCTGTCTTTTCAATGCAAAGTTAAAGGCCATTTGTGATATGGTTGTAAAAACTCATGAATTTATTGTTGATTTAATTAAGTTAATTTTATAATTTTAAGTTAAGTTTTTAAAGATTTCGATATTGCAAAATTAATTTAAATAATATAATTTTTGGAGTTAGTTTTAAGGCAAGATTTTAAGTCCATTTTAAGATGTTATTTATTCCACTAATTCAATGATGCATTGGTTAATTTGGTCTCTACAAATACACACTCAAAAATACAATAAAGCCTCATGTCTTATGTGGTGTGCACTTACGCAAATAACTCAATAACACATTTGATTTTAAAAAACACTTAAAATAATTATTAATTAATATTGTTCTAAATATACGGTATTTGGAAACTAATTTTATTTTGTATAAAAATAGTGGAAGAAGTATTAGGAAATATTCATTGTTATTCTTTAACACCGACTATAAATGTTTTAAATAAATTACTTATTTATAGAATGTTATGCACTTATTAAACTTGGGTGACAACTATTTGAAAAGTTGTGAATTTTTTAATACTCCAAAAGTCATTTCTCTAAAAACATATACAACACTTGTTTGGATATATTTCTTTTAGATATGGTTTCAAGTGAAGTAATTTAGTTAAAAGTAATTTTAAGATAAATATATAGATGTTTAGGATGAAAAAATGTTAGATGTGAGACACTCTAGTAATACTTTTAAGATAGAATCATGCATTCAAAACTTGAGTCCATTTGGAAACGCTTATCCTTTTGGTTAAGAATAGTTTCATCAAGGGTGTTTAGCAATCTATATGAAAAGTGCTTTCAAGAGTTTGAGAAGTACTATTTGTGCTTTAAGAGAGTAAGGGCCCATTTGGATGTGCTTATCTTAGAAGTAGTTTAAAGGCACTTTAATAATTATTTTAAGATGAGAGCATTGTCAAGACTTGTCCTAGCTCGACACTAGAGCATATAATGTGTAGAGCATATGACGTATCCAGAGGGAATATAATAACTAACATTCTGAGATGACTTTGGTTAACTTGAAAATTTTGTGTAAGAAATTTATAAAAATTTGGGCAAAGTTTTCTCTAATTATTGAACTATCTTTCCTACAATAAATGACTACAATTTTAAAGAATAAATTTGAAAATTTACCAAAAATAACACCCATAAAATTTATAGTAACAAAACTAGCACCCCCAATAATATTGAACGTTCAATATTGAATAGGTACGGGTCTAAATTGTTGTCGTTCAATTCTAATTGAATGGGTGTTAAAAAAAAATGACATATTAATCATTTTTTTAATTGTGAAAATATAAGTTTGAACAGAAGGGATGTTACTTTTGTTATTACAAGTTTTAAGGGTGCTAGTTTTGTTGTTTTTCCAATAAATTTCCACAATTTAGAAAATTTTATACTACTTTACATATCCAGAAAGTGGCTTATGGCCAAACATGTTACTTGGGGAGGAAAATAAATATAAAAGGGTGTTTGTACATACAAGAGACTTCTTGCCTTGGTCACTAGTCCAAAGCACAAAATTAGGAACACTATACAAGGTGGAAAAGAGATAAAAGTAACAACCTAAACTGCACAACAAAAGATGGATCCTAAGCCTCTAAATTGAAGTGATGTAGCCTCAAAACCTGTTATTTGGGGAGGAAAATAAATATAAAAGGGTGAACTTGAAAGCTCAATGAATGAATAAGTTTTATAAAATAACATAGTACTCATGTAAATTGTGTATGAATTGTCTATAAATTATCATGAAATGCATGCTGAAAATAATAACTTGTACATAGCCTTTATGGTAAAATAATGAACTCATAAATGTATAACATGAGTTTCATGAAATAATCATAATTTGATACATGTGAAACTATAAAAGACATGCTCATGACTTATAATGAAATAATATTAGGATTAATATTTATATGTTCATGATCTTTAAAATACAAAATGTTATGATCAGTATGTAAATAAAATATAGAACCATGAGAACAATATTTTTATTACTAAGAGAACTTAGGGATCTGGTTGCACATGGAGGAAATATTTAGCTCTAGCATTAGCTCTCAATTACACACGTGGGATATTTAATCACTCACCGAGGAGACATTTAGTACTAACGCTAGCTCTCAACTACTAATAAGTGCTCAAAAAGTACTAACATTTCGTGATTTATTGTGCTTAATTGTTTTAAAAATAGATTTGTTATGTATTATTTATTTGATTATTTTCATAAATCCATCAATTTGGAATCACGGATATGTTTTAGTGTATTTTAGGTATTTTTAGCGTCAAATGAGTTGAATAATACAAACACCTAAAAACGGAACACTTGCGGCGCTTGAATCACAATTTACGGGCAACACGAGTAAGTCATACATAACGAGTCAGCACATATGTAAAGGGGTACGTGTGAAGAAATTAAAGACAATGTGCTCCGCGGCGAGGAAATTGCATGCCGCGGCCAGACCTCTCGGGTTTTGACAAGATTTCCAAATTTGTTATTGTGCCGCGGCAAAAAAAATGCATGCTGCGGCACGCCTATTCCTATTTTAATCAGAAATTATGTAACTCTTTACATCTATAAATACCCCCTTTAGAGTCCATTAAAAACACAACTTTTATACACTTCAATTTTACGAACAAACAAGAGATTCAATAAGTTTTTGGGAGCTTTTTCACACTCAAGAAAGAAAGGGAATCAATTCTACAAAATCCAAGAAACCATTGACGATCGAATATCAAGTTTTTGGAGAAGAATGTCATCCAATCCATTAGCGGTATTTAGATCTAAGGTTTCTTCTTGTTTTAAAATTTTACTTTTCTTTACTTCTTTGAGTGTATGTTCAGATTATATTTTTATATGAACATGAGTGGCTAATTTTATTATGAATGTTTAGTTTGTGTTGCCATATTTGCTAGAACTATTGTGGTGAATGTTTTATTGTTTTGAGATAAATAAATTTACCTTTTGATTAAAAGCATGTTTAGATATTTAATTGTGAATTTTCATAGGCCAATTTGAGATTTATAGTTAGGTTGAAAAATCTGAGAATTTAGTTTTAGGAACGTCACCTTAACTATATTTTAAAAAACTTAATCAAAGTTTCAAATTAATGACTTATCTATAGCATTAATTTAATTGGCATATTTTTCTTGTGCATAATTTGGTTGTTAATTGATATACCTCGTATGATATTGTTTAGTTAATCAACATAGAAAATTACCCGATCGTAGGAATTTTCATAATTAAAAGAAAAGCGGTAAAAATTGTTTATTAGTATGTTCATGTTAATTCACCGTAACTTTTCGATGCAAGCATGGCCAACCAAACTAAACGTCCATACATCCTCCATTGATACTTAAAACCTATTTGAGTTAATTTTGAATTTGTGTAATTGTTTTCATTAATTGTTCGTTACCATTGATCTTGCTACAAATCACACTCCGTTTACAGTTTTACTACGTTTAGGATTCTAGTTATTTAGAGTTTTAGTGTTACTAGAACTCTATTTAATTAGTATTTTAGTTGAGTTAGGACTCTAATTAGATTAAGAAAAAGGTTGTTTAGAACCATTGCAATTCCTTGAGAGACCGACCTCAAAGGTTTGCTTATCATTTTCTATGAGTGATTCGTACACTTGCAAGTACTATAATTTGCACATCAACTACTCATGTGAGGAACTTGCTTGATTCAACCATTAAAATGGCTCAATTGGCTCTACTGATACATGAGTCATGTGTGCATTGACTTAACTGAACTTATCATCCTACTAAACTTGTAACTTGATATCATACTGAGTTGGTAGACATCATAGTAAGCTGAATAGACCAAATCTGTTGGTCATGATGTTTTACCAAATTATTGCATATCTGAATGCTGAGTAGAACTAATTATCATGAATACATGAAGGAAAGTACTCTAGTAGCTGTAAAATATTTACTAAACTTGAAAGCTGATATAAAATCTAATATATGTAATAAAATTGATTTAATATTAATTTACTTGCTACTTAGCTTATATATATTTGACTGATTCTTATAATGAAAATAAGATATATTCTCATGGTGTACAACTTTTGAAGTGCATTAAAATTGATATATGTTTTTTCAATATTAGTTAACATGATGCACTTTTCATAAATATGCAACTTATACAAATTAGATTACTTGAACATGAATGCAGTTCAACACAATGTTATCAATGCTTTAGAAAATATTTTTAAGTATCCACTCATAGTATTATGTCATTGTTGGTTCTCTAAGTGTACTGTAGGGTCTGCTTGCTTAACTCTTACTAGATAACCATACTTGTGTTAAAACATGAGTAACGACATATCTTTCTTATTTAGTGTAAACTAAAAGGCACTTTAACATTTATAAAATAGGGGTTACTAAACATTAATTGTTGCATTTAAGTAGTTTTAGGGTACTCTTAGACCTACACTCGTATATTCACATATAACTTTGGAGAGACATTGTTAAATTCATTTATGTAAAAATATACAAAAAATAGACTTTTTAAACTTTAAAATTAGCTATTACACACTCAAAGATCATAGAAAACCAATTATTTCAAAACAGTTTCTCACCAAAATTGCAGCAGGACGTACTTTTAGTTAAGTTGCTATAAATTTTTCTAAAAAATTTGAAATAACATACCGTAAAATTCATATTAAACTAGACATCATAAGGTTTAACAGACATAAAATGTCCAATTCAAATAAGTAAAACTATTTCAAACAACAAAAGTCCCATTAGTTTTCAAACAATTTTTCCAGCATTCCTTTCACTTGACACATCTTTGGTTAAACAGGCATAACTTTGTCTAAAAATATCAAAATAACAAACCGTAAAATGTTTTAAATACTAGACATGTCAAGATTTAAAACAAGATATAATTTTCTCAAATAAAAAATGTATAACCATTTCAAATATCAAAAATATCGAGAGTTCTTGCAGTTTGTGTTTCATAAAATAACCTTCATTTAAATATGTATGACTTTGCGTAGAAAATTTCAAATTAGAAACCGTAAAATTTTGATAAACTAGACATTCAGAGTTTTTTAGAAATATAATTTACAAACCCTAATTTGTTGTGAAAGTTATTCAATTTTCATTTCAATTTTTGAAAAACAGTTTTATAAGATGTTTACAACATCACAAATATCTTGTTCTTGGATTATTTTTGTAAAATTCATCCATGGTTGATCCATTTGTGTTAAAATTTGTTTTTTAGATCATAAATAGAATCTAATTAAAGGAAGTAAAGAGGAAGGAAGCTTGTACACTTACCAAAATTACTTGAAGGAGTATTTGGTTGCAAAAATTGAATCTAGATAAGAAATCCTATTACCATTTCTAAAATTTTTTCCTTAGAAATGTCAAGAAGAGAGAAGAAGGAAAGATAACATAAGAGAATAATGAGTCTCTCGGCTGGGATAAAAATGAAGAAAGGATAAGCACAAACTAAGCTTAATTTATGTGAGGACAAGTGTCCTCAAGAGTTGTCCAGCCACATTTTTTTTATCTATAAAAAAAGACATGTATCATTAAGAGGAGAAAATGGGGAAGTTGTTGATGAGAATTCATTTTTAAGGTAAAAGACTAAAATACCCTTGTCTCATAACAAGAAAAGATTTAAGAGTTAGAGACATTTTGATAATTTTGCTCAAAATTTACAGAAGTTAATTTAAACACTTTTTGATTATATTAAAACATCTTCATTTCATAAATTAAGCTCATAAATTTCATTTTATAAATATTGAGGGTAAGTTCGCAATAAGTTTGGAAATATAAGTTTGATTAAAATTTTAGTTCGTGTATGAATGGGGTATTACAAGCATGCATTCAAAATAATTTATCCCAAAAGTAAGTATTATTTAGAACCTGTTTGGATGTATTTCTTTAAGATGTAGTTTCAAAAGAAATAGTTTAAAAATAAGTGACTTGATTAAAAGTGATTTTACGAAAATCATTTAGGTAGTAGGATGAAATAAATGTTATAAGTGATTTTAATTGGCAATTTAGTACTAATTTTAGAGTAAGAGTATGCATTCAAAACTGCTTATCCTAAAAGTAAGTATTACTTACTTATCTTAAAGTGCTTCTCAAACTTTTGAAAACACTTTTCATAGAGATTGCCAAATACCTTTGAAAGTGTTTTGATCCATTTAAAAACGCTTTTAACCAAAAGGACAAATGGTTCCAAACAAATCCTTACTTATTTTAAAATTACAAATAGTGCTTCTCAAACTTTTGAAAGCACTTGTCATTGAGATTGACAAATCCCATTGAAAGTGATTTGATCTATTTGAAAGCACTTTCAACTAAAATAAAAAAGCGGTTTGCAAACGGACCCTAATACTTACGTTTCAAATAAGTAGTTTTGAATGCATCATTTCATCCTAAAATAATTCTCAAAGTGCTACTCAAAACTACTTCTAACATTTTTATCTCAAATAACTAAATGATACTCTTAAAGATAATTTTAACCAAACAATTCATTTTTAACTACTTCAAACGAATCATACTTCTCCTAAAAGTAAATATTATTTACGTCTTTTATTAAAAGCACATATAGTGTTTATTAACTTTTGAAAGCCTTTTCATAGAGATTGATACATACTTTTGAAAGTGTTTTAGGGGCCCATTTGGATGTGCTTATCTTAAAGTAGTTTCAAGAGAAGCGGTTTAAAATGAAGTAGCTTGGTTTAAAGTACGTTTAAGAGAAACATTTAGTTGTTTGGAATGAAAACGTTAGAAGTAGTTTTGAGTGATATTTTGATAAATATTTTAGGGTGAGAGAGCATGCATTCAAAATTACTCCTCTTAAAAGTAAATATTACTTACTTCTGTTAATAACACAAATAGTATTTTTTAGAATTTTAAAATTACTTTCATAGATATTACCAAACACATTTGATAGTGTTTTGATCCATTTAACAATACTTTCAAGTTTCAACTAAAAGTAGAAGCGGTTCTAAATAGACACTTAATCTTACTTCTCATAGATATTGTCAAATATCTTTAAAAGTATTTTGATCCATTTGAAAGCACTTTTAACTAAAAGTAGAAGTGATTCCAAATAAACCCTTGATTCATTTAAAAGTGCTATAATTGTAAGAATAAATAATATTTCATACATATTATCAATTACAATAAAAAATATGCTACTAACTCAATTCACTAAGCCAAAAAATGGCTTTAAAGACGGTCATTAACCGTCATTATAAAGCTACGATGATGCTTCAAAAAATACAGTAATCGTTATCTATTCAAGCGTTATCGTAAATAAGCCTTTTTAATGGCGCTCGTGACCGTCACAAAAAATAAAAACGACCATCATTAAAAATCATAAAAAAACAAGCGACCGTCGTAAAAAATATATTCTATGATGGTTGTTGTTTCATGACCATCATTGTAAACTGATACTAACCGTCATAAAAACTCTCAAATAAAATTTGAAAATAATGACTAGTACATTATTCAATATATATATATATATATTGACGATACGAATAATAAAATATTAATAAATCTGTAATCGTCAACATGTTATTATTGCTCAATCAAACTATATCCACAACAAGGCTTCGTTTTCCATTGACTTCAAAATAAATTTGTAATTAATATACAACTCTGTGTCAACCACACTAAATAAAGCTCCAAAATAAAACCTTTAACTCAAACAAGAGACAAACGAGATCAGAGTTTTGTGCAAATGGGTAGTTCATGAAGATACATGATCATGTACAATTTTAGATGAAAATTTAACTAGTTGCTAAGGATGTTTAGAACAGCAACTCTTGTTTTGATTAAGCGCCTAAAGAGGAACTCAATTCTTTCTTCCAAATCTTGAACACACATCTCCAAATTTTGCAAATGAGTTTGCACAGTTTCCATCATGAGATTTGGTTGTGTCATGACACACAATGTAATTCAGGGCAGCATCTACCTTTTCAAATTCATTAACTTCACTTTCTTGATCAACACAACCAACTTTCTTAATCATTAGCTTGGAAACCAAAGACCAACCATTTAACTTACTTTGTGTCTTTGGTCCAGAAATAAAGGACAACAAACAACCAAAGACATTAAGAGTAACTGCCTCTATCTCTTTCAAGACTGCAAAAGCTATAGCTTCAGACTCAATATTGGAATTAGAATTAAGTCTTTTTACTTCAACGCCCTTCAAATTTCCTTGAGCCTTTTGGATTGCTTTCTTCACTACTTTTCTTGAGGGTAAGTATTTCCTGACCTCATTGACGAGCTCAACTTCATGACCTCCACATCTTCTTCGCATGCATAATCGATTGGATTTCTCGGGCACATTCTTTGGTGTGAATCATAGCATATTTAGCTGCATTGCATACATCCAAAAGCCTAAGTCCTAACTGGCCACTCACACTGAAACATATATCTATCCAACAAGAAAAGCACAGAAGAAGAAAACAAATGTGGAGGGGGAAGGTAACAGTTCATGCATTTTGCAAAACTTTAAACTCCACCAGTTATGAAAATAATTAGAAAACAAAGGTAAATGGTTACAACCTTAGGTGATATTGCACGATGTATGAGTTGTGCATTATTGTGGAGAAAGTCCAAAGATTATGCTAATTGGAGCAAACCATGCTTCACCTCCAATAATCGTATTTCCTGCAAACCAAAAGTTCTTTCAAAAAATTATGAATGTCATAGACCTGAAGATACAAAATATATGGTAGGAATAATCACAATATCATAGCCAGTTCAGCAGAAATCAAAAGCTTAATTTCCATGTATAAAATGAAAGAACTGCCAAAACATTGGAAAAATCAAGATGGAAGATAAGCCGAAAGAAAATCTTTTTATACTATCAGAGCTAATCCCGATAAAATCCAGTTATGTTGCAATTCTTCTTTAACCGGCTAAACCAGAAACATTTTAATAGAATTTCTAAGTAGGCGTCATAACAAATCTTAGCTTCCATGTCAAGGAATGAAAAAAAAAATTAACTACACAACTAAACTATCCACGTATGGTAAAATTACACAAGAAAAAAATAAAATGATAAATGGCTCGAGTAGATTACAGTTTTGATAACAGTATGGAAATTAGATAATGACGAATAAAAAAATATGGAAATAAGATAATACACTACAAAGTATTATCGATAACAGCGGAGGCCTTAGGTAGTGCTTGGGTTAGGGCTTTCATGTTGAGCAACATCTTTATTGAAATCTTAATTGGAGAATTGGATGCTATATTGTTAAACTATAGGTTTGGTACCTTTGGATTTAATTTTATTTCACTTGTTCCTATGTTGGTGTTTGTATGCTTCTGTGGCAATTGGAAATTGAGGGAGTATGGATTTTGTATGAAAGATTAACGAAGTAGGTGAAATCGTTAAGAAGCAGAGGGTGGGCTGTGGAGCTAACGGGAGTTGGAATTTTCTCAGATCCAAGCTCTTTCTGTGGTTGCACCTCTCTCTCTCCAATTAAGACTCATTTGGAGCGAACGGGAGTTGGAACGACTGCGGGGGAAACGGCGTTAGGGAGAATAACAGTGGCGCCACTCATCCTCCTCCTCCTCTCTCTCTCTCTCGCGGCGGCACAAACCAACCTTAAGGTCTGGCACGCAAAGAAGAAAGGAAGATGGGGGTAAATAGGATTTAGGGGTAAAAGACCAATCTGCCCTTGCCCTTACATAAAAAGTTTTTGATAAACTAGGGGTAAACTAGTATTTTTTATTCAATTTTTCCAAAATTTCTAAAAAAGTTTATAAAATTGAAATTATTTTTGAACCATTATAAAATATTTACAAAATAATTTTGATATTATAATATATTTATTTTTGACTACATAAAAAAAATGCAATTTCAAACTTTAACAAGTTTAAATAATACTAAATTTAATACATAAATTTAAATTATTTTCTTAAAAATAATAATTGAGAATAGGATCTCACAAATATTGACCAACAATCACTCAATTCAAAACAAATGACGAAATGTAAAGGGAAACAATAATTATATATAAAATTTACAATATTATGACAAGAGGAGAGCGGCGAGCGGCGAGTGGTGAGAGGCGAGAGGCGAGTGGTGAGAGGCGAGAGGCGAGAGGCGAGCGGTGAGCGAAAATTAATCAATCTGAGAGTGAAACCAAGTGAACCAATCTGAGGAGAAAAAAATACTATACCGTAGGAGTTAGTTTACGTGTGTTATAATAATGTGAGAAAAAATTTTGTATTGTTAGTTTAAAAAGTTTTTACGACGGTCATTTTTAATTAACCGTCATTTCCTATATGTTAAGTTAGGTTAATAACGGTCGTTTTTAAAATAAGTTAAGTTAGGTTAATATATATTTATTTTTAATTTTAAAATTTTTGATGACTATCGTAACTTAAATGACCGTCATAAAAAATATTTATTCTTTATTTTGAAATTTTAATGACGGTCATTTTTAAAACGACCGTCATCATAATTTTAAAATTTATAACCATCATCATTACTTTACGTACACTTTTTTAATGACGGTCATTTTAAAAAAAAAAATGACCGACTGTCCTTAAAGTTCATTTTTGGCGTAGTGATTAGTCATAAAAATTAAAAAAATTTAGATGATTGATAAAATTTATACTATAGTCAATGGACACTGAAAAAGTTTTTTTTTGTTTTTTCCTTTCAAATTCACATAGCTGAAAAAAATTTAAAACTTAAATTTTTTAAAATGAGTTTATGAATTCGAACTCATTCATTTTGGACAAGGGGTTGTTTGTTAACATCTCGACTAATTACATATATTTTAAATAATAATTACATTTTTTTTGAATATTTAATAAATTTAAGTTAATAAAATATATGAGATATAATAAAATATTTATTAATAATGTGTCTATTTCTAGGTATAAAATAGTTCTTTTATGGAACTTAATAAATTTATCAAATTTATGTTTTCAGCAAGTAATAATTATTAAATTTACATGGATATTATAATTAATAGTATACATAAAAATATGCATCATTCTTTATTGTAGATATATAATAACTAACAATTATGATTTAATTAGTGAAAAAATAATTAAAATTTCAACAATTAAAAAGGTAATGGAATATAAAAATAATAAGTATATAATAGAAATTAAAATTAATTAAAATAAAGAAAATATCTTATATCTAAGTGGTATGGGTTCAAGCTAAAAGAAAGATTTTTTTTTTTTATCAAGTTACACGTTATATAAGATGATATAGAAATTTTTTTTAGAATAAATTATACTTAAAATTGTGTCATGTATTGCTTGTATTGCGTTTATTTTTGTAAGTATGTTGGGCTTGTATCATGCTGTATTTGTGTTTATGTATTGGTTTACTTAAAAAACATTCTAAACAATTTTTAAAATAAATTATTTATAATAGTAAAAAAGAATATGATATATAAATTTATAAAATTCTTAGTTACAATTATAATTCAATTATATTTTAGTTCCATAATAATTATGTTTGTATTGTGTATATATCATGTTAAGATTGTCACGCCTACATAACCAAGCTTTAGGGCCAGCTGGTGTGAGAGGATGATTATTGCCTTTGTTAAGACACTAACCTACTTTTCAAAATTCATCTATTGACTGTTTGGTTTATGATTGAAAAATAATTTTTTAAAATAAACGATATGATTTGAAAAAATTAATTTAATATTTAGGTTGCATTTTAAACTTTTTATATTTGAGTTAATGTTTGTTAATAAATTCAAAAATATTTTTTAGTGTTATAATTTGAATGTCAAATCTTAAATATGTTATATCTATCTTATGGTTAGATTTATTTCAGATGAATATTTATCTCTATTATATCATAAATTTGTATTTAATTGGAGATAATTAGAGATTCAATATTTATCGTATCTTATATTCGAAATTCATATTGTATCTTGTAAACCCTATAAATAGGGTCTTTAGTAGTGTATTATACACAACAATAAATGAGAATTACTTCTACTTTTTGCTTTTCTCCCTACTTTTCTTCTCTTATTTTCTTTAGTTTTATTCTCTTATTTTCTTTAGTTTTATAACACATTATCAGCACAATTATTTATTCAAGACTTGTAGTTTTATACATGTGAAATGACCTTGGTTATAATATACCACAAATTTTTGTTGTATAATGCCAGATCATAAAATTTACAAGTTCTTGAATCTTTGTATTCTTTATTATTAAACTTAAATTTTATTTTCATTCAAAATCTATCAAATTTTTTTTTATTTATTGATTAATTTAATTAGGTATCATAAATCAATAATTTTTTTATTTGCCTTATAAATTTATAAAGTTGTTTGGTTTGTATACAAATATCTATATATATTTATATTGTAGTCTTATCTCTTCTTATTTCATTTTATTCAAATATGAAGATCTGCAGGTATATTATTTGAGATTTAATAGATATCAATAACTTCTATAATGATCCTACAAAATACGTATTTTATATTCTAATCATATGTTATATTATTGAAACAAGTAATAACATGTTTGTAATTGATAGTTTTAACAATGGGTACGAGAGCAATTTGTTTTCTTGTATAATTATGTTGCGTATTTTTTTTTGGCAATTTTAAATTTTTGTAAAATTTAATTACTGAAAAATCGATATTGATTGAACCGATTTATGGTTCAAATTGTGGCTAGAATTTAAATTTTGGGCGAAAAGTTATCTGATAATTCCTTAATTATACAATTATTTATTTATTTATTTATTAAATTGTATATATGGGCATGCTTATCTTGATGTTTCTTTGAAAACTGATATGTTGTTAAAGTGATATATATATTGCTGTTAATGAAACAATATCATCAAATTTAGTGAAATAATGAAATATTAAAGTTCTCTACATCATTGATTGACATATGTAATTTATTTTCTTATAAATGATATATGATTCATTTGTTGTATATTTTACATATGGTGACTGTCTTGGGTTATTTCTTATGAACCTATAAAACCTTATTTTTGTGTAAAATTGATGTCATGTATACTTTATTTGCTTCCTTTTAAAAAAAAAACAAAGGTTGAGATACCGATAGTATAATTGATCATTAAGATTTATGCTAATAATTTTAATAAGCTATATGTTATTACTTATCTTTAATTGCTTTTGCTATTAGATATATAATGATATGATATATGATAACCTTTGAGTTTTATTATTGTTATCAATTTCAAAATATGTGTACTAATTATTATGATTGAACTTGTTAGTGAAATTAATTATCAAATTAATTTACTTAGCATTGGATTAATTTGTTTATAAGTTGTCATGTTGTATAATTCATACATGCATATGTATTACATAAATTAATTTTTAATTTGAATTTTTTTTTTTAGTTTAGATGTACAAAGAAAAATTACATATAAAAAAAATAAGAAGAAGTTATGTATATGACTCTTAATTATATAATTTCGATTAATTCTAGTTTTGGTAGCAATATACATGAACATGGTATATGACTTTTAGCTATGGAGTTATGGTTTATTAATTAACAAATTTTGATATTTTTGAATTACTTGAATTTACACATCTCATATTATTTAGTGGGTGGTTGCATAAATAATAAGATCTAAAGGAGTTTTATCTAGGAGGCTAGTTCTTGAAAGCCTTTATGCCACTAGTCTTTCTTGGAAACGTTGCTCTGTCTAGGAGGATAGTTTTTAAGGAGGTCTTGCCCCACCATTCTTTCTTGGGAGCACTCTTAGTGAATATTAATTGTGTTACTACATTGCTAAAGTATTCCAATTTTTTTTACATATATATAAGAAAAATAAGGGATTTAATTATTCTCTTAAACTCAAAAATGCAATATTTTAAAATTGTAATATTATTGATTGAGAGCCCACAGGCTATGATGCTGATAGAAATATATATTTAAATTATAAAATTTAATATTTTAGAATTACATCTATGTCATTGATTAAGAGCACATAAGCTAAAATGCTAACATAATATATGATGAAATATATTCAGTACCTCGTGTATGTTATTAAGTAGCAACAGGGACGTAACCAGAAATATTTTTTTAGGAGGACTAATTTATATTAAAATAAATTTTTTAATTTTTTTTATTTATAATATCAAGATTTATAACTAACATAGAAAAAATAATATAAATTTCAAAAATAAACAAAAAAAATTTATTTAAGTTGTGTCCGATGATATTTTAGAGCATAAAATTCATCGATTATCAATTCAGATTCAATTTCTTCTGTAAACTTCAACAAATGGTTCTTGAGATCGCTTATTTTTTTGGTTGGTAGCCTCAATAGAAGTATTTTTGGTTGATTGTTAGTTATCTATTTTCTTAAAGAATAAATGAAGAGTTTTAAATGATTTAGATTTTTTGTGAGGTTTATCTATTATAACCTACAAAAAAAAAATATTTAATGTAAATTAAAGTATACAAATTTAAATAAGCCTAACAACAAATAAATAAAAAATTAAAATAATTAAAGAATTAAAGAATCAATAAATAATTTATACGCTTAATCATTTTTTCTCCTATTAATAGTAATTGATAAGTATAGAAATTTAAAATAAATTTCACGTTCTAATATAAAAAAAATGGAATAATATATATTTTAAAATGAAAAACTCTAATTAATAATTTAAAGAAAAAAAAAATATTTAATGAAATAATGGTGAATTGTTATAAAAAAGAGTGCTAAATACATATAAATTTATACTTAAATATATATTTAAATTAATAATTAAATAATATTTATCGATCAAAAATTTAAAAGTTATAATTTTTAGTAATATATAATACATAATTATTAATATGAGTGTAAATTAAAACATAAATATTTTAAATATTTAATATTTTTATTTTTAAAAAAGAATATATAATTATAATATAATATATTAAATTATATTTATATTATTAATATTAATTAAAAAAAAAAAATTAAAAAGGCTGACCGGGCTCAAGCCCGGTGCAGCCCACGCATAGTTTCGTCATTGAGTAGCAATATTGAGAGCAAAATTGACATCATAAAAATATTTATATGTTATTTTATGAGTAAAATATGCTATTAAAATAGCAAGATAATAGCATTTATATAAACAGTATATATCCTAAATATGATTATGGATATAAGGGCATTTTGATTATATGATCCTTGAAATGAATTTGATTTTGGCATTGAATTGAATATAATCAAAGGAGAAAAATATATCTTGAAGGATTGCAAGTGATTAATTTGATAATCACTATCCAATCTTGTTCATTCAAGATTTTTAAGTGCTTAATATCATTAACGTTTTATTTGAAAAACTTTGGAGAAAAAAAAAGGGTTATTCAATCATATATTTTATTGTGAGCCAAAAGAAATATATACATAGATATCGTGTATGCTTACATATCAACATTGAAAGTGAAATTAACAACAGTTATGAATCCTTCATATGCTATCTTTACAAGTAAAATTTGCTCATAAAATAGCAATAGAGAAACACACATATATATTTAAATATTACGTGTTTGTATAAATTATTAAAAAAATAAAGATATTTTGATCATATCATTACTAGAAGTGAATATTATAATGATCATGTACTTTGTTTAAGTTATTGTGTTAATATTGTAAATATGGTAGTTATAATTTTATTGTATTATTGAAAGCCCATACAGATAAATAAAATTTATTTTGGAGTTGTTGTTATATCATAAAGTATTTGAGCTCCAATTTTATAATAGATCATGAGCTTCCACAGAAGCAGAACAAGAGAATATTAATTAAAGTTTAATATTTTATCAATATTATCTAATATATAAATGGGATTTAGTTTTATGAATTCTTTTCTTATTTCTTTTAGAAATAGAATTTTTTTGATAATCCATTTTTTTTTATTTCTTTTGAGGTATTTAGAAATTTTTTTGTTATTTCTTTTAAAATACTTAGAACTAGAAAACATTTCCTTTTCCATTTTATAATTTTTGTTTTTAATTCTTTAAAAATAGGTTCAAAAAATGAAAATTTTTCCCTTTTTGATATTGATGGATGAAACAATATAAAGTGGGTTTGTAGCTATTGTCTATCAATTTAAACGGTGAACACTGATGTGTCTCAAAGATAATGCAACAATATTCATTATTGTTGAATAATATATGAGTTAGCACAATTTCATGTATAATCCAATAAAAGGCTTTAAAAAGCTAAAGTATAATGAATTATATATAATTGTGCTCAATTTCTCAAAATTGATGAAAAATTTAATATTTTGAATATATTTAGCAATAGTGATATTTGAGACTACAATCAAAATATAATATATAAAATCACAGATAGAAGCTTAACTTGAAAATTCTTTCGAAAGACCAATTTTATAATTAAAATTGCACGGATGATGCATATATTGGTCTAAAGTATAATTCCACAAATATATGACTATAAGTCAATATTTGGAAAGCTTATTTCAATTTATATTGCAAATATGAAATAAATTTTTGATAGATGAAGTTTGAATAATTATCATGAAGAATCAAAATTGGTTCAGTATGCAATAGAAAGTTAAACGGTTGTAAACTAAAGTCTAAATCTTTCTTTATTTAGTAACTATATATGTTACATGTTCCTAAGGCAAAATGAACTCATTATATTTGACAAAAGTTGATAGTGAATCTCACGCATATGAAAAATCATATATTGTGAAAATAATATTGTCAGCCTTATTATGGATCATGATATATTTTGAGTTCAGTTTAACCCACAAATTTATTATTAATTTTTTTAATTGCAACTTACATTAGTTGCAAAATAAAGTTGTTTTAATCATATTCTACAGACTCAACACATTGAGATGAGTTCATCAACAAATTTAAAAATATGTGTTTTGAGTTTTTATTTATATTGAATCCTTTGAAGGGTGAGCAAGCTTATTATATAATTTTGATAAATAAAAATAATTTTCTCCATTAGGGGAGAGAAAAAAGTTAATGGTGTGAAATTACTTAAAATATATCCATTTTATGGAATATGAGGTTTAGAAAATTACTTGATAATAGAGTAATATATATTATCGATGCATTTAGATAATTAAAAGTTTAGCTGTAAAATGCTCGAGTAATTATTGAAGTCCCTATAGGACAATGAAATGAAATAGCATCAAATATTCATAATTTATCTAAAGCTTGCTAATTATATTGGAACAAAAATAATATTATTATTGTTAGAATAAAAGAGTTAATACTCTAAGAAATGATATCGAAAAAGATTATAACTATTGACTCCTATAGAGTCTCAGGTACCTGATATAAAATGATATCATTTCAATGACCGGAGGAATAAAATATTAATATATTAATGTTGTACAATATTTTTTCTTTCATTATCTCGTTAATAAGCAAGAGATGATAAGGTTCCTGAATAATGTTAAAAGTTATCAAATGTCGACAAAGAAAAGTATTGGTCAAATACAAAATATTATTTCAGGCATATATCCATTTATTTATGTGCAAAGTGAAATAGATATAGCATGAACACCTGAGATGTTCGTTAGATATTTATAAGGACTAGTTGTCCAAGTGCCTAGAAATGTAAAATGTGTTGAAAACACGTGAATTTGTATAACATATAATGAGGTCGTGAGATACAAAATTTTACTCTCGTATGTATATAATCACTTTAAAATGTGACTAATATTCACATAATATTATTTATATATAGTTACTGATTTAAATAAATTAATAGTACTTATTGCTTATAAAAGCATTAATTTTAAATGTCATTTATTGTTATTCATAGGCATGTACTATTAAAACAATGTAAATGACTACATGAGTTCTAATATTATCTTTTGCATTCACATTAGTATTAAAATTTAATATTTTTACAAGTCATATAACTTTGTTATGGATACAAAACATGTTAATTATTTCATGTGCTCTTAAAAAAGATATGGCAAAATAAGTAATTATCTTAAAGAGAGATAGATTTATATTGATTCACTTTTTATGGATACAACATATGTACATTATATATCCAGTTACTATTTGGTTGCATGTTATAAAAATTATCTCATATTATCATTCATTTTATAATCAATTGGTACCATTTAGTAAGATAATTAATGCTCAGTATATTTATTAACATTGATGAATGTTATTAGAGCATTTACAAATATTAAACCTTTCAGAAGAACAAAATGATAAATTTTATGATAAATTGGATATATTAATTATTATAATTACTGCAATATGTTTTGTAAGTGCAAGGTTTCTAATGATTGACAAAATAAGTTATTTTGTAAAATAATATGTATTTTACAAATTAATATTTAAATTAAAGTAACTATATTTAGCCTATAACTATGAAATTGTACTAGACCAAGTAGGCTCACTCGATATGAGTTATTACATTTATTTCAACATTTGAAAGATTGCCATAATGATGTTAAAATGTGCCAATTAAAGAGCATCTCATATTGAATGATTATTATCATCAAGGGAAGTACATTTGTATACCTGTTGTACTCTTTTTCCTTTTCACGATTTTGTCCCACTGTGTTTTCCTGTAAAGGTTTTAATGAGGCAACTTAAGCTTATTGCATGAGAATAATGTACTTTTTTTTTTTCCTTTACTAGTTTTTGTCTTATTGAGTTTTTCTAGCAATGTTTTTAATGAGGTATATTCTCAATGCATTTGACATTCAGGGAAAGTGTTATAATTTGAATGTCAAATCTTAAATATGTTATATCTATATTATGGTTAGATTTATTTCAAATGAATATTTATCTCTATTGTATCATAAATTTGTATTTAATTGGAGATAATTAGATATTCAATATCTATCATATCTTATATTCAAAATTCATATTGTATCTTGTAAATCCTATAAATAGGGTCTTTAACAGTGTATTATTAACACAACAATAAATGAGAATTACTTATACTTTTCTTTTCTCTTTATTTTTATTCTCTTATTTTCTTTAGTTTTATAACATGTAGATATTAATTAGTTTTTATCTGGAAAAAATTATAAAAAAACCTTTAGTTATTTTCTTGAAAAAAAAAAATAAGTATTTTCAAGATTTATCTAAAATTTATGCTCAAAAATATTTTTACCAAATACATATTTCTTATGTTTAGTATTTTTGTTTTTAAAATAAAAAATTGTTTTCAAATTCTATACCAAACGACCCTAAATTTCAATTGAATTACATTTAAATGAGGGATCGTAGTCCATTTAGTTTTCAAATTTTTCTAAACCTATTAAACTAATCGTGTCTACTTCGTGTAAAATATGTCATGTATGTAGTTACTTACTCATAAAAAATTAAAATAAATGTTTTTATTAATGTAATAATTATCGATGTGGTTTGGTTATTGATTTAATGAATCAGACTTCCACTCCTTACAAGTTCAAAACAAAACTAATTATGACTTATTTGCTTGTGCTAGTTTAAGAATGAAACATATTTAATATACTTTTGTCAATAAGTTTGTGTTTATAAATCCTAAAAGTGCTTCTAATAAATTTTGTTGTATTCCATGCTAAAGCACTTTTTACTATAACAAAGGCTTTTATAAAATCCTAGAACCAAAAATAAACAAACCCTAACCGTTTCTTAAAAATATTACCTAACAACTTTATGCGTTAGTAGTTAATAGCCTTATAGCACTTTTTTGTTTTTGTTGTTGTTGCCCTTTTTAAGTATTTCTTTTACGGTCGCTTGTACAGTATCTAGAGAAAAATTATAGTTAGGTTATAATCAAATAATAGTCATAGTGTTTTTTTAAATATATATAAATAAGATAATAGTATATATTTATAATTAATTATGTAAAGTTGAAGCCATTTTCACATGAGTAAAAATGATAGTCAAATAAAAGTGGGTGGTAGGAGCCAACCAATGAATGTTTTGTATAGAAAAAAAATGAAATGAATGGTAGTTGGAATAAATGAAGTAGATGATAGTTGAAGTAAATGAAGTGGGTAGTAGTTGCAATCAAAGAAAATGAAGAAAAGAAATAAATGATGGTGGTTGCAATAGTGAATTAAAATCTATAAATAGAGAGTTAATTTGCTCATCTTTGCATCCCATCCCATTCCAATCCAAAATCTCATATATTCTAAGCATTCAAAGCTTTCCTATTTAGAAAGAGTTCTATCCTCATTGTGAGAGAGAGGTTAATTGTATTATCCTATTATAAGAGAGAGATATATATTGTTCTCTCCTTGTACTTAGAGAGAAGTTGTAAATCTTTCGGTATAGTGAATTCCTTCCAACCTTTGCTCGTGGAGTAGTCCGTAATCATTTTGGGTGAACCACGTAAATACTTGTATCTATTTTATCTTCATTCTCTCAATTTTACTTTGATTGTATATTAGCTTCAACCTATAAACTTCTTAACAATGGTATCAGAGCTTGGGTTGTGTGGGTACTGTTTACGAATACTATTCACATATACAGTTACTGTTCACGTGTAATAGTGAAAGCCGGTTCAAGTGAGAAGCATATCAAAATGACGATAACAATAAAGTTTGATGTTGAGAAGTTCAACGGAAACAATTTCTCGTTGCGGAAAATGAAGATTAAGGCAATTTTGAGAAAGGATAATTGTTTGGAAGCAATTGGAGATAGGCCCACTGGAATAATCGATGATAGCAAGTGAAACGAAATGGATGACAACGCAATTGTTGATCTACACTTAGCACTAGCTGATGGAGTGTTATCCAGTGTGGCAGAAAAGAAGACAGCAAAGGAGATTTGGGATACTCTAACAAGTTTGTACGAGACCCAATCACTTCACAACAAGATTTTCTTAAAGAGGAGACTTTACACTCTTCGAATGGTAGAATCCACATCGGTAGCTGATCATATCAACACCTTGAATACTCTATTTTTGCAACTTACATCAATGGGTTACAAAATAGGGACAGTTGAACGTGCAGAGCTTCTACTTCAAAGTCTACCTAACTCGTATGATCAACTCATCATCAACTTGACGAACAAGTAAGTTCGCAGCAAGCAGAAGCTTTGACGGTGATGAGAGGAAGATCAACAGAACGTGGCTCTAATGGGATTCAAAATTATGGTAGATCGAAATCAAGAAGTAAGAAGAACTTCAAGTGCTATAATTATGGTAAGAAAGGGCATGTCAAAAAGGATTGTTGGAGTAAAAAAAAGAATGGAGACCCTGAGCCATCAAATGCTTAAGGGAATGTAGCAAGTATCCCTGATAATGGTGAAGTCTTATACAATGAGGTTATAGCAACGGTTGGAGGTAGAAGGCAGTTTTCTAACGTTTGGTTACTAGACTCATGAGCAACATGGCACATGACATCCCGAAAAGAGTGGTTCCACAAATATGAACCAATCTCAGGAGGTTATGTACATATGGGGGATGATCATGCTTTGGAAATTGCTAGTATTGGTACTATCAAAATAAAAATATTTGATGGTACAGTTTGCACTATTCAGGAGGTACAACACGTGAAGGGCTTGAGGAAGAAACTATTATTTTTGGGGCAAATAGACAGTCTTAGATGCATGACCCATGTCGAAAATGGGATCATTAAAATTATCAAAGGTGTGCTTGTGGTTTTGAAGGCAGAAAAGATCGCAGCGAATCTATTCATGCTTAAAGGGGAAACACTATAGGAAGCTAATGCGTGTGTCGCGTCAACCAGTAAAAGAGAAGAATCAACAATGATGTGGCATCTCAAATTAGGCCACATGTCAAAACGAGGTTTGAAGATTCTCTCCGACAGAAAGTTGCTTTTAGGGCTCAAATCGATAAATCTACCTTTCTGTGAGCATTGTGTTACAAGTAAGCAACATAGATTAAAGTTTAGTAGATCTGAGGCAAGGAGTAAAGGCATTCTAGACTTGATTCATTCTGATGTATGGGAATCACTAGAGATGTCATTAGGAGGTGCAAAGTACCTAGTGTCTTTCATTGATGATTACTCTAGAAGGTGTTGGGTGTACCCAATTAAGAAAAAGTCAGATGTGTTTCAAGTATTCAAAGACTTCAAAGTGCAGGTGGAACTTGAATTTGGGAAGAAGATTAAGTGCTTAAGGACGGATAATGGAAGAGAGTATATAGACGGTGAGTTTCTTGAACTTTGTAAGCAAGAAGGAATCAAAAGATAGTTCACAGTCACATACACGCCTCAACAAAATGGAATAGTAGAACGAATGAACAGAATTCTTGCAGAAAAGATAAGAGCTATGTTGAGGACTGCAGGTCAATCCAACTCCTTTTAGGTAGAAGTAGCCAAAACTGCATGTTATGTGGTAAATCGATCGCCATCAACGGCAATTGAGTTAAAGACACCGATGGAGATGTGGACTGGTAAGCCAGCAGATTACTCTACTTTACATTCATTTGGATGTCCTGTGTATGTGATGTACAATGCCCAAGAAAGATCAAAGTTGGATCTGAAATCTAGAAGGTGTATGTTCTTGGGGTATGCTGATGGTGTCAAGGGGTATCGCTTTTGGGATCCCACCACCCGTAAGCTTATAATCAGCAGGGATTTGATCTTTACAGAAGATCAACTACAAAGAAAAGATAAAGACGGTAGCACGTCGAATGAGAATTTAGAGACTACAACAATTCAGGTAGAAAATAATCAAATACAATAAATTTTAGATTCTACTGAAGCAGCACCACAACACAAGGTACATGAACCAGTTGAATCTGAGGCTCCAAAAGTACATCGATCAACTCATGAAAGAAGGCTGCCAACTTGGCACTCGAAGTATGTTACTGAGAGTAATGTTGTGTACTATTTTTTAACGGAGGATGGAGAGCCATCAACTTTCCATAAAGCTACAAGTATATGGATGACAGTAATGCAAGAATAAATTGAAGCTCTACATAAGAACATAACTTGAAAACTAGTACCATTATCACGTGGAAGAAAAGCCATTAGTAACAAATGGGTCTACAAGATCAAGCAAGATAACAATGATCAAGTGGAACGATATCGTGCAAGATTGGTGGTGAAGGGATATGCTCAAAAAGAAGGCATTGATTTTAATGAAATATTTTTCCCAATAGTACGACTTACAATAGTCAGAATAGTCTTGGCTATGTGTGCTACGTTCAACTTACATTTAGAGTAGTTGGATGTAAAAACATCATTTCTTCATGGAGAACTTGAAGAATAAATCTACATACTTCAACCAGAAGGTTTTGCTGAAACAAGCAAGGAGGACTTGGTTTGCAAGTTGAACAAATCTCTATATGGTCTCAAACAGGCACCGAGGTGTTGGTACAAGAGATTTGATTCCTTCATTATTAGCCTTGGAAACAACAGACTTAGTTCAGACCATTTACATACTACAAAAGGTTTGATGGGGATAATGGCTTTATTATCTTATTGTTGTATGTGGACGACATGTTGGTAGCAGGACCCAACAAAGATCAAATCAAAGAATTAAATGCTCAATTGGCTAGGGAGTTTGATATGAAGGACTTGGGACCAACAAACAAGATTTTAGGGATGCAGATTCACTGAGACAAAAATAACAGAAAGATTTGGCTTTCCCAGAAGAACTACTTCAACAAGATCTTGCAACGCTTCAACATGCAAGACTATAAGCCAATTTCTACCCCACTTCCTGTTAATTTCAAGTTATCCTCAAGTATGTCTCCTAGTAATGAAGCAGAGAGGAGGGAGATGTCTTGAGTACCGTATGCATCAACAGTGGAAAGTTTGATGTTCATTATGA
The DNA here is from genome assembly GCA_029378325.1 of Elaeagnus macrophylla. Taxonomy (NCBI): domain Eukaryota; kingdom Viridiplantae; phylum Streptophyta; class Magnoliopsida; order Rosales; family Elaeagnaceae; genus Elaeagnus; species Elaeagnus macrophylla. Next base: position 8,950,055 of record CM055649.1, on the reverse strand, counting down.
TATGTACAAGACTAGACATTGCACAAGCAGTGGAAGCGGTCAGTTGATTTATGGCGAATCCTGGTGGAGAGCATTAGAACATTGTGAAGAGGATCCTTAGATACATCAAAGGAACCTCAAGTAGTGCATTATGTTTTGGAGGATTAGAATTAATTGTCAAGGGTTATGTGGATTCAGATTTTGCAGGAGATCTCGATAAAAGCAAATCCACTACGGGCTATGTGTTTACAGTTGCAGGAGGAGCTGTAAGTTGGGTTTCCAAATTGTAAACAGTTGTGGCTTTATCTACAATGGAAGTAGAGTACATGGCAGCTACACAAGCTTGCAAGGAAGCAATCTGGATTCAAAGATTATTGGAGAAACTCGAGCACAAGCAAGAGAAGATTGTTTTGTTTTGTGATAGTCAAAGTGCCTTGCACATCACAAGAACTCTAGCCTTTCATTCACGGACAAAGTACATAAGGGTTCAGTACCACTTCGTTCGAGAAGTAGTGGAGGAAGGAAGTGTGGATGTGTAAAAGATTCATACCGATGAGAACCTAGCAGATGTAATGACAAAACCAATCAACCCTGAGAAGTTTGTAAGGTGTCGATCCTCATACGGCCTAGCAGAGACGTAAGCAGCAAGGCTTGAGCAAAGGCAGTTGGAAGAACTAGTCGTGAAAGATGACTTCAAGTGAGAGAATGTAAAGTTGAAGCCATTTTCACATGGCTAAAAATGATAGTCAAATAAAAGTGGGGTGGTAGAAGCCAACCAATAAATGCTTTGTGTAGAAAACAAATGAAGTGGATGGTAGTTGAAATAAATAAAGTGGATGATAGTTGAAGTAAATGAAGTAGGTGGTGATAAGTGCTCAAAAAGCACTAATATTTTGTGATTTATTGTGCTTAATTGTTTAAAAATTGATTTGTTATTATTATTTATTTGACTATTTTTCATAAATCTATCAATTCAGAATTACGGGTATGTTTTAGTGTATTTCAGGTATTTTTAGCGTCAAAATGAGTTGAATAATGCAAACACGCAAAGATGGAACACTTACGGCGCTTGGATCACGAATTACGGGCAAAACGAGACAAATATGTAAGCCTTACATAACGAGCAAGCACATATGTAAGGGGGTAAATGTGTAAGGGGGTAAATGTGAAGAAAGAAAAGGCTAAGCGCGCCGCGGTAAGGAAAATGTATGCCGCGGCGGGGAGCTCTCGGGTTTTTACCAATATTTCCAATTTTGTGTTGCGCCGCAGTGGGAAAAATGTATGCCGCGGCGCACCTATTCCTATTGCAATCAGGAATTGTGTAAACCCTTACATCTATAAATACCCCTTCTAGACTCCAACTTTAATATACAACCTTTACACACAACAATTTTGCGAACAAGCAAGGTATTCAATCAGTTTTTAGGAGCTTTGCCACACTCAACAAAGCGAGAGAATCCATTCTAAGAATCCAAGGAAGCCGTTGACGATCGAAGATCAAGCTTTTGGAGAAGAATGTCATCCCATTCATTTGCGGTATTTAGATCTAGGATTTCCTTGTTGTTGTAGAATTCTATCTTTCTTCTTCCTTCTTTGAGTGTATGATCATATTATATTTGTCTATGAATTTTAATATGAATATGAGCGGTTAATTTCATTATGGATGTTTAGTTTGTGTTGCCATGTTTGCTAGAATTATTTTTGGTGAATGTTTTATTGATTTAATATAAATAAATTACCTTTTGATTAAGAGCATGTTTAGATATTTAATTATGAATTTTCATGGGCCAATACAAAACCTTTTGAAGAGCTGCATGATATGACAGACATGGAGGTATGTGGAATCTGTGGTCTATATGGGCATTATGCTAATGTTTGCACTTTTGCAGGTGATTACTATACATCCACTAATTCAAACTTTGATCATAATGAGGGATGTCACCCACCCTAGAATGATCCCTATTTTAATACCTATAATCCTGAGTGGGGCAATCACCATAATTTTTCATGGGAAGCAAACTCTATCCCACCTTATGCCCAATACAAAATGCAAAGCTCAAATTTTCATCCATACGACCCACATTATGCCCAATATCAAATGCAAAGCTCAAATTTTCATCTGTATGACCCACCCTATCCATCTAGGAAGCCCACCTTGGAGGAGAGCTTGAATTCTTTCATACAATCTACTAATGAAAGGATGGAGTCTATGGAGGCATCAATGAAAAGGATAAAAATGCAAGTTGGGAAACTAGCTGAACAAATTCAAATACAAGAAGAGTTGCCCACTCAGATTGAGCAAGTGAAGGATGACACAATCCTTCAAAGTGGTAAAAATTTTGAAAATATTTATTTTCCTGAAACTTTTGATGATTTACCATTTTATGTAGAAAATACAGATGGGGAGCAAGCAATTCTCAAAGAATTTCAAGCTAAGGAATATCAAATTCTAAAAACTTCTAAGGAAAACAAGGAGAAATTATCTTCACCTCCCGTGCCGCACAAGGCACCTAAGACCTGCACATCTCCAAATCATTTTTCATACCACTTCCACGAAAGAGTGTGTGTTGTACTTCATAGGAAACAACTACCAAGATGGAAGGACAAGCTTAATGACATACTAGCTCGAAAAATTGATATCACACACTTCAAGATCTTTAATGACTGTGGATAGAAACGGATTATCAACGTTTTGCTAAGACGTTAAAGAAAGCGCTTGGTGGGAGACAACCCACCATATTCGGTAGTATCAACTTATTTTCTTTTTATTTTATTTATTTATTTTTATTTAGTTTAATTTTCTTTTTCAGTTTTTCCTTTATTATTATTATTATTATTTTTTTTGGATTAGTTATTAACTATAATTAACATTGTTTTTGATTTTATTTGCCTTAATTATTATTTAAATTTAGATTTGAGTTGTGATGAACATATTTAGAGGTTTCATGCATGTTTCTTGCACACTAAATGCTACATGATGAGAAAAGCGAGGAATAATGAACCGGAGCGTACGTGTAATGTACACAATCTCATACGAAATGGGGGGTAACTTCTCTCACTTCTTTACTTAATTTCTTTTGTTTTTCTTTTTGACATTGAGGACAATGTAGAAATTAGGTTAGGGGTGGGAAAAATATTCCATGAGCATGATTTGATTGCTATTGATATACACGATTGTAGGATGTTAATTAGTTAATCAACAAAGAGAATTACCCCGACCGTAGGCATTCTCGTAATAAAAAGGAAAAGTCGGTAAAATCGTTTATTAGAACGTTCATGTTATGTCACCATTACTTTTCGATGCAAGCATGGCTAACCAAACTAAACGTCCGTACATCCTCCATTGATTTTCAAATATACTTGAATTGATTGTGAATTTGCGATATTATTTTCGTTAATTGTTCGTACCACTAATCTCGCAACAAAATAAACTCTTTTTACAGTTTTACTAGGTTTAGGACTCTAGTTACTTAGAGTTTCCATTTCACTAGTACTCTAGTTACTTAGAGTTTTAGTTTCACTAGAACTCTATTTAATTAATACTTTTAGTTAAGATATGACTCTAATTAGTTTAAGAAAAATGTTATTTAGAACCATTGCAATTTCTTGAGAGACCGACCTCGGAGATTTACTTGTCACTTTCTACGAGTGATTCGTACACTTACGAGTACTAAATTTATCACATCAGGTGGCAGTTGCAATCAAAGAAAATGAAGAAGATAAATAAATGATGATGGTTGCAATAATGAATTAAATCTCTATAAATAAAGAGTTCATTTGCTCATCTTAGCATCCCATCCCATTCCATTTCATTCCAAAATTTCATATATTCTAAGCATTCAAAGCTGCCTTATTTAGAAAGAGTTCTATTCTCACTGTGAGAGAGAGGTTAATTGTATTTTTCTATTATAAGAAAGAGATATATATTGTTCTCCTATTATAAGAGAGAGATATATATTGTTTTCTTCTTGTACTTAAAGAAAAATTGTAAATCTTTCGATATAGTGAATTCTTTCTTACTTTTGCCCATGGAGTAGTCCGTAATCATTTTGGGTAAATCACGTAAATATTTATATTCATTTTATCTTTATTCTCAATTTTATTTTAATTGTGTATTAATTTTGACTCATAAATTTTCTAACAAATTATAATTAACTAGTATTAGTTTTGAATAAAAATATTATTATTGAATTGTTGTTGTGAGAATTTGAATTTGGATTTAGATTGTGGCCATATAACTCTTAAATAAATATTAATAGTAATTATTAGTTAATCAATTTCGCAAGAGACCAGGTCAATTTTGAATTTAATCATTAAGGTCGTTTGTAAAATAAAAATGTAAGTAAAATATGAATAATAATAAGACGAATGAAATTTAACAAAAATATTATTATTATTATTTTAACAATAAAATTAAAATAATAATAAATAAAATCACATTATAATATTATAAATAAAGTAAAGTTAGAAAATATTTTTTTTTTATTTTTAAATAAAATAAAACTAAAAAAATAATAAATAATTATATAAATTAGTGAAAAAAAATAAAGTACTTAAATATATTCGAGAAAATGAGTATTATAATGCTACTAAATAGCTTTATATTATATTTTAAATTAATAATTAAATCAATAACATAAATAATATGAAACACGTTAATTACCATTATTTTCAACAAAGATGACCTAAAGGAAAGCCACATCATATGAACTTCAACCATGTTCAAGTCGGCCGCAGACGCGGAAACTATAGCTTGGGTGCCTACTTTTCGCTACCGCTCTTTTTATCAAGCTCATGAGTCAATTACTTGGACCACACATTTTTTTGAAAAAAATAAATATTATTTATTATAAATTTATACATATATTAATTTATATATTATGATTTAATTAATTTTTCTACTAATAAATAATTTTATAATTATTTGTCATCTCACATCATAATTTTTATATACAATTAATAACTGACACATCACTTAATATATATTATAGTATAACACTACTCTTTTGGACATATATTTCCCATTTATCGTGGAAAAACAAGCCATGTAAAATATTAAGAGGAAAAAAAAAAGTATTTAGTTAAGTATATTCTGCAAATTAAGTTATTTAAATAATAAATATTTTTTAATTAGAAAAATTGAAAAATTTAAGAAACAAGACATTAAATAAAAAACCAACATTTCAATTTAGGAGTGTCAAATGTTGCCAACTTAGCTTGTTAATTATATGACCCATGTTAATTATATGACCGATGGCTCACAGTTCGTAACAGGTCAAGTTGAGCTGGCACACAAAGCTCACTTGTTTTAAATCTATTTCTAATTAAAGATGTAATTAATACCAGAACATGTACACCAATATCATAACATAGGAGTAGCCTAGTGGCAATGGGTTTTTTCCTCATTCATGTAGGGAGGACATTTGACTCACGTATAAGTTAGTTTTTTAAATTTTAATAATTAATAAAAAATATATTAAATATATATATACATATACATATATATAGAATATAAAAAAAATAATATTAGTATAAATGAAATTAAATAAAGAGTATTGTTAAGAAATTAAATAATATTTTATTTAATAAAAAAATAAATAGTATAAATGAAAATTTATAAAAAAAAATTATATTAGTACTTGACCCTATTTATTAATAGTAATTATCGGTTAATCAATTTCGCAGGAGACCAAGTCAATTTCAATTTTTTGTGAAGTGACCATCGGTTGACTATGTCAGCCACTAAAGGAAAGCCACATCATATCATATGAACTTCAATCAAGTGCAAGTCGGCCGCAGACATGAAAACAACTTGGGTGCCTACTTTTCCCTACCTCTCTTCTCATCATGTTCATGAGTCTACTAGGCTATTACTTTAAATTGGACCACACCCTTTACGGAAAAAATAAATCATATTTTGGGATAAATATTTTATTTAATACTAAAATTTTAATTTTGTATCGAATTAATTTTAGACCACACTCTTGATTTATATTTATCTAAGAATTTATCGACCTTAAGCTTGGTTCAAAAAACCCCACTTGTTACCTTTGGTTGGAGTAACAAAGTCCCAAGTTCCATTTACTATAAGTGAATCATATTCACTGTTCATAATATATTTTCACTCTTGGCATTTGCAAAGCTTCTCTAACTAAAGCTAGTTTAGACGATATACGAGTGGCAAGAAAAACTTTAGCCTTATAGATGCCGTCCTTAGATCTTATTATCATGTGAGAGGTATTAGTCAAAGAATGAGATGGGAAAGTGTATGCTCTATAATAGAATCAGTAAATCTTGTAAGTTTTTTTTTTTGTGTTTTTATTGAACTTATTGTGTATAAAACATGAAATTTGTTTATTTTATTTAGCATTTTGTTTATCTCTATGTACAGTATTTTATTTGTTATTAGTATTATACACTCATGTAGATCTAAATACTATTATATATATTTGTTTATGGCTTTTCATTTGCACTCACGTAGATCTAAATACTATTATATATTTGTATAATACACACACTATTAGGTGATTAGGAGCATATAAATTGTATATTAAAATATGTTTTTACTTGCATTTATTTCTTGAAGTTGATGGGTGTTTATGGCTTTTTATTTGGTGAAATTTTACTTTGAAAAAACTTATTTTTATTGGCTCGCTGAGGTATCACTGAGATTATCGGCGAAAAGGTCCGTAAGTATGCATAGGGTGGAATTGTGATTCGTTTCATTGGATCTCGCTGACATTTTGTGGGGGGTTCGTTGGGGTATTCAGTGAAGCCTCACAGGGGTGCTCGGCAAGGTGGCGAAGAGGGTTTTGAAAGTTGAAAAATCAGCTATAAATATCCCCTCCTCCTCACTTATTACATTCACTTTTTTACACATCTATTATCCTCTCTCTTACTCCTTTCATATATATTTCTCACATTGAATATTTGACGTTGCATATTTTTAAAATGTGTGAAAAATATATTTTAGTATATTTCATAAATATTTTAGTTCTAGTATTACTAATACGAAAAGTGTGTTTCCGTATTAGTAATTCGGAGGTGATTTGTTTACTTGAAGTTTAAATATTTTCGAAAGATAATTCAATAGTTTTAACACATCAAGTATTTTTTGTATTGAACTACAAGATGGTGGTGGAGTTTATTAAACTCATTGTTAAAATGAAGTTTCTGTAATAACAATACATCGAGTATATTTCTTTATTGTTATTACGAGGTGTAGTTTTCGTATCAACATACGTCAAGTGTGTTTTCGTATTGTTGATATGAAGTTTTTTTATTCAAAAATCATATTTTGGGTAAACTTCATATTATTTGTACGCATACTAATTGCAAATATTTGAATCACACTACGTAATGATGTGTCTCTAGAGGTAAGCTGGATCCAATAAGGGCCAAAGTAGTTGTGATGACAATTGGTGATAGCAGCCTAGGCAGTTAGGACATGTGATTTCTAAATAATAAAGGTATTAGAAATTTTATCTTTATCGAGTATGTAATAACTGTTTTATTTCATTTAGTAAATTTAGCTACTAAGTGGTTGCCTTAAGTAACTCGTAAATATTACCACTTAGGATTTGAGCTTAAATAGGTTTACCATATTATATAGTTGTGTTTGTATGCTCTATTGTATGAGTTAGTACAATCTGAGTATTTACAGTATATGTGACAACATATATAGTATATACTAAGATTGGAAAGCATTTACTGCTTTTACTTCTATATCTATTCTTTGCCTTATTTATTTATCTATAATTATGTGTTATATGTTAATTACTTTTCGCTGCTTGTATAAGAGAGAAAAAATTTTAGATGTCCGTATTACCTGACTTGATTATTTACCAAGTTGTGACTTCTCTCAAAATCAATTGGTAAATCAAGAGAAAGTGTGATACCAGATGGATAAAAAATGGTAACTGGGTGATGGAATAATTAAGGCTAGGTTAAATTGTGTAGAAGTGATAGAAGGCAACTTTGATGGTGACTAATCAAGGTAAGGAGAAGCTGGCAAAGAATGATTTGGCTCAATAGAAACAGCATATACAACTTGATGGGAATTAAGTGTTGTAAAATAGTTGTAAGAAGTAAAGATAGGTGTAGAACTAGTAGGGTCATGGGTGGATAAAGAGGAAGGAGACAAGGGTATTGACTGGGGTGTATTAACTAAGGTGTCAAATAATAGAGGCTAAAAGTATTAGGCATATCATGGGTAGTAGTGCTAGTTGGAATAGAAACATAAGGAGATAAGCTAGGAATGAGTGCTTGAGAAGCCTCCAATGGTAAAACATTTTAAGTCACCAAATAAGGAAAAAAAGATTTCATTAAACTTGGCATGAGCTGAAATATACACTTTTTTTGTGGATTAATCAAGACACCAAAACCCTTTGTGAGAAGTGGAATATCCCAAAAACACACATGGCATAGAAAGTGGCTCAATTTATTAATGTTATAGGGTCATAAAAAAGAAAGCACAAGCATCCAAAGACTCAAATAGTTATAATCTGGTTTGGTTTAGAAAAGCTATTCATAAGGACTCATGTAATTCAATATTTTGGAAGGAAGGCTATTGATTAAGTGAAAGACAATTTTGAAATTATACTTCCAATAATTCATTGGCACTTCTAATCTGAATCACATTTTCAGTCCAGTCTTCACCTCATATCTATTTTTTACGTTCAACCATACCATTTTAAGATGGTGTATGAGGACAAGAAATCCTCCTAACATACCTTCCATGAAAAGTGTGACTCTAAGGCTTTTAATTCATTTCTTCCATCATTTTGGAGTTGTTTAATCTTAGTATTAAACTGTCAAGATATTAATGCTTCAAAATGAAAAATATAGATTCAGCCGGTCCTTTATTGTTAATCTCATAAAGCCAAGTTAAACCTTGTGCAATGATCAACAAAAAAAAGAAAATATCTCATATTATGAACTAAATATATTGGAGAAAGGTCCCACAAGTCAACCTGAATTATATCAAATGGTTTAGAAGACCTGGTATGTATATTTTGCATTGGCAATTTATGGGACTTACTCATTTAACAAGCATTACACAACTTAGGAGTACTATTTGGTTGTAACACCTTATTCATATTATCTACTACACGCTGCACAACAGTCAAGTATGAGTGTCCAATGCCATCATGCCACAAGCATCTACTAATACTAGCAACATTGAACTCTGCTCTTAGCATCTTGCTTAGTAACAGCAGGCACTCTGTATAATCTACCTTCAATTTCCCATGTCAATATGGCAATCTTGAAGTCCAAATCTCTCACACAAAATGTGTTAGTAAAGAACTTAACAGAAATATGATTATCTTCACCTAACTTCTTTACATAAATTAAATTATTTTCAAGTTGTGGCACACAAAGTAGATTTTTTAATCTAAATTCATGAGAATCACAAGGCAAATTGTAAGGTTTATGAGTGTTGGCAATTTTCGTGGACAAAACAATTGATTATAATTTAGTATATAGACTTACTTTTCAATCAAAAGTTAAATACTAATGAACTCACCAAGTCTGCACTGCGTATATGACAGTTAAAATATGTTTCATGCATACACACTTAGTATGAGCTAAGATGGAAATTTGTGCACCTCTCAATTGATCGAAGGGTTAGGTAGATCGATCGAGATATAGATCGATCGAGTTCAATCTGGATGCTCTCGGGTTAAGTTTTGTGATAACTGGATCGATCTAACATTTGGTTGACGTTGATCGGTCGATCGAGTGAGATTGTCGATCTATCGAGATTGGTTTGATCGATCGAACATCGATCGAGTGGTCTCGGGTTGATTTTTTGAATTACTAAGCGTAGGTAGATCGATCGATCAAGATGAAGTATTCGATTGATCGATGTGTTTTTTTAATTTGTTCCACTTTTCTTGCTTACCAATTTGACCCCATTTAATGTTGAAAGCTGAATCCTTATATGAGTAGAATTGTTGTGAAAGTAAAATTCTTATGTGAGTAGTGTTTTTGTAAAAGTAGAATCCTTGTATGAGTAGAATTGTTGTGAAAGCAAAATTCTAGTATGGGTAGAATTGTTGTGAAACCTAAATCCTGATATGAGTAGAATTATACTTTATTATTAATTCTCTCTTAGGTCAAATTGGACTCTATATAAACAATCTTTGTTAGAGAAAAATACACCACACTGAAATAATATTTTCTACATTTGATTGAGTTTTTAAAGAAAAATCTTATTCTCTTCTTCTATTAATCTTAGACACTTTCTTGATTTAATTGTTCAAACATATTGTGTTGTTATATTTGAATAATTTATATGCCTAATTGTTCTTCATGATATTGAGATTTACATGATTGTTTTAGTGTTTACTAGCTGATTTATTTTTTTTTATCGTATGCTGTTGAATCTACTAGTTAGGGTTTTTCATTGTTGCATCTGCTCTAGGACACACTTTGCACTTGTGTTATTTGTGCTAACGTTTCAGTATTATTGGTGACATGTTCTGTATTTCGTGTAATTCGAAATTATCAAAGTTGACAGGTTCGATTGATCTTGTGGAACTCAAGTAGATCAGAACGTTGGTGTGAATCTAGACACCTAGCTTGTGGAGGTTGCGAAAGGAGTGATGGCTTGTAAGTAAATTACATAAGGGGGATCTATCTGTGAATGGTAGTCTAAGAGTTGAGGTTGTAAATAACATTTATTTTCATAGTGGATAATTAAGTGGTTCAGTGGATCAATGGTTTTCCTCTTAGGTCATTGTTGTGACCTAGGTTGTTTCTACCTAAAAATCTTGTGTGTTATTCTTTAATTCTGCATTTTATTTTTACACGCAATTACATGTTTGACCGTTGTGTTTAGGTTACATAATCAATATCTGTTAAAAATAAAAATAATCTATTCACCCCCTCTGTTAATTAGATCCGTAACTAAAAACCTACAATTGGTATCAGAGCAGGTCACTAAATAAACTTAGTGTTGCCTAGGACCTTGTTATGGATCATTTGAGAAATGGTTCTTCTACAACCCGTCCACTCTACTTTGATGGGTCTAACTATCCATATTGGAAAGCTCATATGAGAGTCTTTTTGCGCTCCTTAGATGAAAGTGTACGGAATTCTGTGCTTTATGGTTGGGAACCATCTATGGTTACCAAGGATAAAGTAGTCACACTTAAGCCTAGAATTGAATGGATTACTGAAGATAAAATTGGTAATTGTTGGAATAAAAAGATATCAATGTTATTTTTAGTGCTGTGTCACTGGATGAATTCTGACGTATTTCTAATGTTGAAACAGCTAAGGCTGCTTGGGACACTTTAGAGGTTGCTCATGAGGACATGTCCCAAGTTAAACGAACAAAACTTCGCATGCTAGCTACAAAGTTTGAAAATCTTAGAATGGAAAAAGATGAAACATTTTCTAAATTTTATGCTAAATTGTGTGATATTGTTAACTCATCTTCAAATCTTGGAGATAAAATTGATGAACGCAGCTTAGTTCGAAAAGTCTTGTGCTCACTACCAGAATGCTTTCAAGCAAAGGTTACCGCCATAAAAGAAAGCAAAGACATTGACACCATCAAAATTGAAGAACTTGTTAGTTCAATCCAAACTTTTGAGATGAATTTTAGAACACCTAAAAGAAACATAGGTATTGCTTTGAAAACCTCCAACACAGATGATGGTGATAGTGATGATGTCATGGAAGATAATGAACTACTCATCCTAGCTAGAAAACTCAAGAAAATGTTCAACAGAAAGGATTTATAAAGTAAAGAAAAATTAAGCCATATAAGAGATCGTAAGGGAAGAGAACTCATGCCAATAAGTTCAGAACATAAGAAAACTAAACTCACTGGACCTAAATGTTTTGAATGCAATGGTTTTGGTCATTATGCAGCTGAGTGTGCCAACAACAAGAAGAAAGCAGGAAAGTTTTTAAATGCTACCCTTAGTGACTCAAAAAGTGATTAAGACCAGGTTAATGGTTCAGATTATGTTAACACCAACTACCTAGCTTTTACTGCAACAATTGATGACTACTCTAGTGAATTTGACCTTGACTCAGATGCTGAGGGAAGTAAATCTATTCTTGCTAAATTTAATGCAATCAATTTTGAGGAATTATTTTTTGATTTGATTAATTGCAAGAAAGAAAAAGATAAGTTTCTCGTAACTGTGACCAAGCTGAATGATCCAATCAATTCGCAAGACCTTAATTTATCAATTTTAGAAAAAGAAAAAGTTTAATTGTCTGAGCATGTTGACCAGTTGAGTCTGAGTCTTGCAGGTGCCAAAAAGGAAAATTCAAAGCTTGTGCAGGAATTAGAGCAATCAAAGAAAACTATGAAGAGATTAACTATTGAAGCTGAACGACTAGACAAAATGTTGAGCATTGGTAAATCATATGGTGATACACGTGGTCTTGGATTCTTAAATGAAAGTTGTACACCTTTGAACTCAAAAAGTACATTTATAAGGTCCTCTAACTTTACTCCTACATATTCTAATTGTGCACAAACACTCACTACAACTGTAGTAGTTAAAATTGTTAAGTTTGTGCCTGTTTGTCATCATTATAGTAGAAATGGTCATATTCGACCTAAGTGTAGATTTTTGATGAATACTCTTCAATCTAACAATTATCTCCATGCTTATAGTGATATAGCTCATAATTATCATCCTACCATGCATGTAACGTCTTCATTTAGGATGAATTTGAATAGGAAAGCTAAGTCCAAGAATATGCTTACAAAGCCTAAGGTAATTAAATCTCAACCTAAAGACATAGATAAGTCAAAAGTCAAGAAAATTTAGGTTAGAAAAGATTGCATGTTTCCTGTGATCTGACTATTATTGTTCGTCCACCTAGGTACCTTTGTTTGAGTGCTTAAATGACCCTAGGTGAGTAATTTTGTAGGTTTATTTTCTTTCTGTTGTTAGAAATTTTTTTTAGTAAGATTGTTTAAAAAAAAAAAAAAAAAAGCTTACAAGGTAATAGACTCAGATAATATATATAACGCAACAATTCAAAATTCTGCACACACTTGCATTATTTACATGTGATGACACTATTGGCTGAACTTATTCACACTCACTGAATACTCATGTATGTCATGGTTGAAATTTATGATTAATTTTAAAAGACTCTAAGACTTGAGCTTGTCTTGATTGCAAAAATGCGTTGAGTTCTATTTCTTATCTTTTAAAATATTCCACCTTAGGAAGACACCTAGTATTGAGAAGGCTACCTACTATGATGTGTGCAGCTACTATAGTAAGCGGAGAGGGCTACCTCATAACTAGTGTGAAAGTCATCATATTAGGTTTATAGCTCATGCATGTTACAAATGTTTTTTTAAAAAAAATTAGTAAAAAAAATAAAAATAAAAATTTAATTAAGAAATTTTACTTGGCATGTACAAAAAGAAAGAGCAAAAAGGTTTTTTTAAAAAAAATTAAAAGTTTTCTTTTAGTAGACATATTTTATCTTATAAGATTGAAAACTTAATTGTAATTTAGCATGATAGGTGATATTATTTTCTTTTGGGTCTCTTATAATTGGTCATAAATGAATTAATTGAAATACTAGTAGAGTTTACACTGTATACCACTTTAAGTGAATTTCAATATGTCATTATATGTATTAGTGTGTTAGTGTGGCCTATTTACTTTACTTGCTAATACAATAAATGATCAAAATTTAAGGAAAAATAATTTTTCATTTGGTTGTATGCTTATTCGTCTTAAATAGGTTTATTGTCTTGTGTGGTCATAAAAAAAATAAAAAAAATAAAATAATTTATTTAAAAAAAAATTAATATTTTTTGTTTTCTTTTATTACTGTTTTTTGTTATTTAGATTGTATTAAATTTTTTTTTACTTCTTTTTTGACTTGTGCAATTTTTCCTACATGCTTTGGACATATACATGTGTGATCATATGCATTTTTAGCCCACTTTGATAATTGTTGAATCTTGGGGAGAGTAATCCATATTATTTTCGCTATTTCATGATTTGTCATTTTCGTATGTCAAAAAAGGGGAGAGAGATTCATGTTGCTATGGAGATTGGATTTAGGGGAAGAGATTGGATTCATTAATTGTGTGCATGCACTACATTTCATTCGCACTTCTATGTAGACTGAACTAATAAACAATAAGGCTTCCAAGCCAAATTGGTGTGCTATTTATTGGTCTTTCTTTTCAATGCACTGAGCGTATCAAGTATCAAGCAAAGATAGTTCCACCGGATCATAGATAGTTTCACTATTGAAAGTGTGTAATTGATGTAATGATTATTTACCTATGAGCGTTATGTAGTGAGATAGTGGTTTTGCCACACGAAAATGCCAAAGGGAGAGATTGTAAGGTTTATGAGTGTTGGCAATTTTCGTGGACAAAGCAATTGATTATAATTTAGTATCTAGACTCACTTTTCAATCAAAAGTTAAATGTTGATGAACTTGCCAAGTCTGCACTGCGTATATGACAGGTAAAATATGTTTTATGCATACACACTTAGTATGAGCTAAAATGAAAATCTGTGCACTTCTCGATCGATCGAAGGGTTGGTTAGATCGATTGAGACATAGATCGATCGATTTCAATCTGGATGCTCTCGGGTTAAGTTTTGTAATAACTAGATCGATCTAATATTTGGTTGATCGATCGAGTCAATCGTTAATCGATGATCGAGTGAGGTTCTCGATCGATCGAACATCGATCGAGTGGTCTTGAGTTAATTTTCTAAATTGCTAAGCGTAGGTAGATTGATCGAGTTAGGTTATCGATCTATCAAGTATGTGTAGATCGATCGATGTGTTTTGATAATTTGTTTCACTTTTCTTGCTTACCAATTTGACCCCATTTAATGTTGAAAGTTGAATCCTTATATGAGTAGAATTGTTGTGAAAGTAAAATCTTTATGTGAGTAGAATTGTTGTGAAAGTAGAATCCTTGTATGAGTATAATTATTGTGAAAGCAAAATCTTAGTATGAGTAGAATTGTTGTGAAACCTAAATCCTGATATGAGTAGAATTGTACTTTATTATTAATTCTCTCTTAGGTCAAATTGGACTCTATATAAACAACCTTTGTTAAAGAAAAATACACCATACTGAAATAATATTTTCTATAACTGATTGAGTTTTTAAAGAAAAATCTTCTTCTCTTCATCTATTAATCTTAGGCACTTTCTTGATTTAATTGTTCAAACATGTTGTGTGGTTATGTTTGAATAATTCATATGCCTAATTGTTCTTCATGATATTGAGATTTATATGATCGTTCTAAAGTTTACTAGTTGATTTATTTTTTACATCGTATGCTATTGAATTTGCTAGTTAGGATTTTTCACTATTGAATCTGCTTTAGGACACACTTTACACTTGTGTTATTTGTGCTAACGTTTCAGGTACTATTGGTGATGTGTTCAGTATTTCATGTGATTTGAAATTACCGAAGTTGACGGGTTCGATTGATTTTGTGGGACTCAAGTAAATCGGAATGTTGGTCTGGATTCAGACACCTAGCTTATGGAGGCTATGAAAGGAGCGACGGCTCGTAAGTAAATTACATAAGGGGGATCTATTTGTGAAGGGTAGTCTAAGACCTGAGGTTGTAATTGAACATTAATTTTCATAGTGAATAGTTAGGTGGTCTGGTAGACCGGTGGTTTTCCTCTTAGGTCATTGTTGTGACCTAGGTTGTTTCCACATAAAAATCTCGTGTGTTATTCTATAATTCTGCATTTTAATTTTACACGCGATTGCATGTCTGGCCGTTGTGCTTAGGTTACGTAATCAATATCTGTTAAAATTAAAAATAACTTATTCACCCCCTCTAGGTTAATTAGATCCGTAACTAAAAATCTACACAAATGTGCATAACAAACGTGTGTTATAGGTATGGTAGAACCATTACCAAACATTGTTGTAGCATATCCATAATACAAACATGACTGTTGAAACAAGCCTTGATCTGAAGTGAGATGATGAGTAGCACTTGTGTCCATGAACCATTAATGAGAGAAAAAAGGTTGTGTGATAGCAGAAATAATGAAAGCTTGAGCTGACTAACCAATAGATTGTGATGAATGTTGAGAGAGGTAGTAGTTTGATGGTTATGTTTGGTAGACTGTAATGGAATCAATAATGTAATGTAATGTAATGTAATTGATTCTGCACATTACAGTGTTTGGTTGGTACAAACAATGTAATTTAATGTAATTGATTACATGTGGAGAAGGAAAAAGGATTACATGAGCTGGAACAAGGAAATGAGATTATATTACATGTGTGAACAGTACCAGACTAGCCATCGCGAGCGTCCTCTGCCATCGCGCCTCCGCCATCGCGTCGTCGTCGCCGGCTAGCATCGCGTCGTCGTCCCGGCTAGCTCGCGTCGCCATCCAGCCATCGCGTCGCCTCCAGCCAATCGCATCGCCGTCCAACTCGAGTCCCGTCTAGCCTTCGTCTAGCTCATCGTCGCCGTCTAGCTCGCGATTTTGGCTCTCGTTTTTTTTTTTATTATTATTGTATTTTTTTTTTCTGAAATTGTATTTTTTATTAATTATTGTTATAAAATTGTATTTTTTTTGAATTGTATTTTTTTTTAAATTGTATTTTTTATTAATTATTGTTATAAAATTGTATTTTTTCTGAATGTATTTTTTTTTTAAATTGTATTTTTTTTCCTGAAATTGTATTTTTTTCCCCTAAAATTGTATTTTTTTTATTAATTGTTATTATGAAATTGTATTTTTTCTGAAATTTTATTTTCTGAAATTGTATTTTTAAAATAATTATATAAATTTTTTTTTTCTATTCCATTACATTACAGTAGTTAAACCAAATACTGTAATACTGATTCTTTTTTTGATTACAGTGATTAAACCAAATACTGTAATAGTAATACTGATTCCTTTACATTACATTCCATTACGATTACGATTACGATTACATTCAGCAAACCAAACGCCACCTAAATGAATCTTGATTAGTAGCTTCTTGAAACTGAGAAAGATGCGATTGAGGGAAGGACCTTTTTGCTCTGGATTATTGGTAATTGAGTGTGTATATAGAAACACCTTATAGACGAGTGACCCATATTCTTACAAATTTTACACTACACACCATCAAAATTTGTATTCTTCCCTTTATCATTTCTAGTATTAGCCATTGAAGCTTTAGGGTTGGTAGTGTTAGAATTCAATTGAAATTGTTGGTTCTTGGTTGAATCTTTGTGACCATGAGATGACTAGTATGAATTCTTCTTAATGAATCGCATAGTTAGCTTGATTGACTTTAGGATCAAGTTCATTCGTATGATGACATTGTCTTTTATGCATCCTCATCCGTGTAAAATACTTTATCTAGTTGAAGAATTTGCTTCTTGTTTGTTATATTTGTGATCAGTGATGTATAATTGGAGTCAAGCCCTCCTAATACGTACATCTGCTCTATGTCATTGTTAACATCACTAGCAACCAAGATATGATTGATTAAATCCTTTGCATAACTGATAAATTGTTCCATGGTATGTGTTCCTTTCTTGAGTGGCCGAAGTTTCCGATGCAAATCTAACAACTTGCATTGAATATCGTGTTGAAAACTTTAGTCGGCACATTTTGTTACCATATCAAATTATTATTTTATATTTGATTTTTGAGTTTTAATTTAAGTAAAAAAAATCTAATAATTATAATTATTATCTTTTATATCATTTTGTTTTATCCAGAATGATTATTTAAAATAATATTTAGGAAAAAATATCTCATTTTTTGTTAAATTTTTTGTATACATGTATACGTACATATATACGAGGCTTATTTTAGTGACAAATAAATTTAATAAATAATATTAACAAATTATCATAATCATAATCATAAAATAATCTAAGTTAATGGTGTAGATTATATTTTATTTTTAAATTTAAATATTTAATAAATAACTCATAAAATTAACAAATTAAATATATAATATATATATATATATATATATATGTGTGTGTATCTATATACATATATTCTTCTATATATATATATATATATTTATATAGATATATGTATGTATATATTCTTCTATACATACATACATACATATATATATATATGTATGTATATACATACATACACATACATATATACATATATATACATATACATATGTATATGTATATATATATATCTACATATATGTATATGTATATACATATATACACATACATATATATGTATATATGTATATATACATATATATATATATATATACACATACATATATACATATATATATATGTATATGTATACATGTACGTATATATATAGTTGATATGTTACGCAGTATCGTTCATTACATTTTAGGCAATAGCTACATATTTTTCTATAAATCAAAACTCTAAATCTTAAACTTAATCCCTAAGATCAAGACCTTAAAATCTAAGTTCTAAATAAGAAGAATTCATAGTTTTTATTCAACATATAATTGTTAATATCGCCCAACGTATCATTATGTGTATGTATATATATTAGTAAAATGCTCGTGCAAATGTTTTCATTTACAATTAAAAACTCAAAAAAAAATATTAAAACTTATATAATAATGTGAATGAACAAACTAATTGACATAATTGCAATTAAAATTAAGTATTCTATTTTGTATATTTGATATTATAAAAGATAAATTATATAATTTTTAATTTAATTTTCATGACCGATGAAAAATTTTTTTAAAAAAAATGACTCTAATAAGAGTATGATTTTAATTCTATCAAAAATATGATTATTTATTTATATATATTAAATTAATAATATATTCGTATTTGTAATTAAATTAAAATATTAGATAAAATTATCTTAAATTTATTAATTATTTATTTGTGTTTATATTATTATTATTAAGATGAGATATAATATTAAGTTTTACTAAATAATTCTTCAATTTTTTTTTTAATAAAAAACTAAAATTCATTTCAGGAAAAATAAAATAAAATTGATGCGAACATACAACGATTATTTTAATTAGTTATATTAATCCAAATATCTTTTAAATAAAAAAGAAAAATCAAAATCATATTATACAGTTTTAAATCAAAAAGAATTCTTTGAATAATATATATCAAACTATAAATATATTTGTACTAAATTATTAATTTTTTTAAATGATTATAGGATGATTAAAATACAAATATTTAATAATAATAATATGATAATTATTATAAAAATTATTCATACATTATTTTTTAATATTTATTGATTGCCAATATCATATTTTAATATTTTATTTGTTTTTATGTTTTTAAAATATTAAAATATATATACTTAAATAATATAAAATTTATTTTCTTTGTTAAAAGCTTGTGTTTTAGTTGTATTTTAAATATTTGATAAAAAATATATTTTAATAAAAAATATTAAAATAATATTTATTTTTTCTTTAAGGAGACTTTTTTCTTCTTCAAAATAATAGAACTAAGTGATATAATTTTTAATTGAGCGAATATGTGAAATTTTATATACAAATCATGAGTTCTCAAATTCTAAAGATTAACTTAAATATTATCTTTTGTCTTTTTTTTTTTTCTAATATTATTCTTTAAAGTGTGGGCCTTTTGGCCTTACACTTTACATTTTTAATCTATTTTATTATTTTTTAAATTTTTTTGAGTCACTTATCTTTTATGTAAGGCCCGTGTATTTTTTTTTTTTTGTGAGGGAGACAATTAATTTTTTTTCTAACTCATTAATCAACTGAAACTCTAATACTATATATAAGTCAAAATATGAACCATGAATCTTTTAATTTTAAAATATTAACTCAATAAGTATAATAATTTATATGATTTATAAACTTTTTTATAATATTATTTTTTATTAATATAAAATATATTTTTTTCTAATAAAAAAGCATTCAAAATAATGTAGCTTTTATTAAAGAAGCATAAAAATTCTATAAGTTTCTCATGGTGCAAACAGGGGCGGATGTATGTAAAGACTAAAGTGGACTTTAGTTTCGGCCATTTTTTTAATAAAAAAATAATTACGTGTATATTTTTAGTATTAAATAAATATTTTATTTATATTAATATATTGTGTCTAATTTTTATGTATATATTTTAGTATATATTAACAATATTTAATAAATATGTTGATAAAAATGACATAAATTGTAAATAAAGTGATTAAATATATATTTTTTTCTATATATTTAGTGACTATTAGTAACAATACTTGATAATTATTAGTAACAAAAATAAAATTGGAGTAGTATACTACAAAAATTCTTCCTAAATATTAAAATTTAAATAATATTTAAATATTTTTAAACTCAACATTATAAATATAAAATTAAAAAAAATAAGTATATGATAAGTTTCATGTTAAAGTTTTTTAAGTTTAAGTTTATTATATTTTATTTCAATCTAAATTTTAACTTTATCTAATATTATATTATTTGACATTTTATTTTAATAATCTTTTAGAATTTATTTGAAATTTGTTTATATAAAAGTTTTATTATTTTTATTATTAGTCATTCTTATATTGTTTATAAACACATATTTTTAAATATAGTCTCAAGCTTAAAATTATAAATTATATTTTACTTTTTACATTTTTATATAATTATTTTAGTTTTAATGTCTATAAATCTTAATGTATTTGATTGTGCTTTTTATTTGCTTAGATTTTTTAGTTAATAAATTTATATTATTCATAAATGATACTAATATTTATTAACTTGTTATTTTTTGTTTAATTTTCGTTATAAATTAATTATAATGTGTTAACTCTATGTCTTTATTATAATATGACATGAAAAAATTTAGTATTAAATTGAGTATAATTTATTATAATTTTTACTAATTTTTTATTTTGTATATAAAAAAAAAATTTAGCTCCTTTTTAAATTTTTTCTGGACTTCGCCCCCGGGTGCAAGTAAGTTCTGTACCTTTCAAAAAAAAACAACACGCAAGCCATATGTGGACTATTGACCATATATTTGGGGTAAAAGTTGAGGTCGTTTTCAAAATAAAAATAAAAAATAAAATAAAATAAAGGGGAACTTTGCATTGCTTCCTTTTTTTCTTTTTTGTTTCTCTGAAAAATGGAGAAGATGGGGAAATTGAAGAAAGGAAGAGTACGATTTTCTATTCAATCAAAAAAAAAAAAAAAAAAGAGTACGATTTTCTAACATGAAATTAATGTAAATTAATTGAAGTTGAGGCATTAATGGTAAATTAATGAGGAAAGCTGAAGTTAGGATGTTAACAGTGACTGATGGTGGGTGAAAGTTATTTAATGGAAATTTTTATTAGCTTAACAAAATTTCAGTTTCAAATTTTTTCCTTGTAAAAATGTCTTCCAGTTTTAACTCAAAAACATAATACACGGCCCATACAAGCATGATTTATGTACTATTTATATATAATTTATTCATACCATTTATAATTTACAAATTATTTTTTTTTCTTTATTGATAAAATTTAAAAATAATAATAAATATAGCACGCTTAAAACTAATAATAACAAAAATAGTTCATATATTTTTATAATTAAAAAATAATTTTTATATTATTTTTTTTAAACGTCTTTTCAATTAAATATTGTTTAAATTAAATTACTATAATTTAAACTTATTTAATATCATTAAAATCTTAATTTTATTATTATAAATTTTAGATATGTTAATTTTTTATTTTATTTTTTAATATTCCTAAAAATTATAAGAGCTTGGATGTCCTGCATTATTTGAACCGGACCACATCAATAATTGAAAGCTAAAAGACACGTATTGGCCCACTCCCTTAAAATTAGATATCAAATTGAGAAATTCTGTTATCATAATTCACAACCTACATTATTAATTTCTTACGAGCTAATATATATATATAAATATATTTATTTATTTATTTATTTTTAAAACAAAAAAAAATACGGAATAACACTTACTTTTTTCTATTCACGCGAATAAACATTGATACTTAGAGTGCTAATAATGGCTAACATTAGTGAATAACTATCGTCAAATAAAATAATGTCAATATTTATTCCTTAAATTTATGACCGTATAATTCAGTTGATAATTACTGTCAGCTTTAAACGATTGATAGCTGTGTTGAACTTCTTGCTCCTAGTTTAATATTTTGTATAAGATAACCATTAGGTTCTTCTTCCTCATTTTTTACTCTCTTATATTGTTGCGACAGAGCAACTTGGAAAATTATAAAATATATATTCATCGAGATATTCTAAAATATATTAGATATATGTTTGAAATTCTTATGTATGATTGAAGAGCAAATGATTATGAAAATTGAAAAACTTTATTGGATCAAGTATATTATTATTATTATTATTCAATTTAGCTTTATATATATATATATATATATATATATATATATCGTTACTTTATATGCACAACCATTCAGTTCTTTAAATATTAATTATTAATTAAATATAATTATAATAATGTAAGATGGTAAAGTCATTAAAAAAAAAATTGGCTATTAACAATAACAAATTAGATTTTACGTGGGATGTTAAAAACATTTTTGTAAGTAAAAGTATTACTTCTGTCTATTCATGCCTTCCGCAAAAAGTGGTCAATTTGATTGAGAATCTTTATAATAAAGAAAATGCTTTTGTTTAGATAAATTCAATTTATTTGTCAAATTGTTTTTTTAATATAATAAGTTTTATCGTACAAGAGTTGAATTTTGTACGTACTATATATCCACTACACACAAAATACATTTAAATTTAAATTATATCATAATTATATTGTAAATGTTATAATTTGAATATTGAATCTTAAATATATTATATTTATCTTATAGTTAGATTTATTTTAAATAAATATTTATCTTTATTTTATCATAAATTTGTATTTAATTGAAAATAATTAGAGATTTAATATCTATCATATCTTATATTCGAAATTTATATTATACTTTGTAAACCCTATAAATAGGATCTTTAGCAGTGTATTATTAACACAACAATAAATGAGAATTACTTTTACTATTTGTTTTCTCTCTACTTTTCTTCTCTTATTTTCTATAGTTTTATAACACGTTATCAGTACAATTATTTATTCAAGACTTGTAGTTTTATCCATGTAAAATGACTTTGGCCATAATATACCACAAACTTTTGTAGTATAATATCATATCACAAAATTTGCAAGTTCTTGAATCTTTGTATTCTTTATTATTAAACTTAAATCTTATTTGCATTTAAAATCTATCAAGATTTTTTTATTTATTTATAGATTGATTTATTTGGGTATTATAAATCAATAATTTTTATGGTTTATTTGCCTTTTAAATTTATTAATTGTTTGATATATATATATATATATATATATATATATATATATATATATATATATATATATATATATATATATATATATATATTGAAGTATGTATTTGAGATTTAATGGAGATCAATAACTTCTATAACGATCCTACAAAGTATGTATTTTATATTTTAATCATATATTATATTATTGAAACAAGTAATATTTTGTTGGTTGTAATTGATAATTTTAACAATGGGTACTAAAGCAATTTGTTTTCATATATACTTATGTTGCGTATTGTTTTCTGACAATTTTAAATTTTTGTAAAATTCAATTATGAAAAAATTGATATTAATTGAACCGATTTATGGTTAAAATTGTGGCTATAAATTTTTATTAAATTTGGGGCGAAAAGTTATCTGATAGTATCTTAATTATACAATTATTTATTTATTAAATTGTATGTATAGGCGTGCTTATTTTGATGTTTCTTTGAAAACTGATATGTTGCTAAAGTGATATATATATTGCTATTAATGAATCAATATCATTAGATTTAGTGAAATAATGAAATATTAAAGCTCTATCTATCATTGATTAACATATGTAATTTATTTTCTTATAAATGATATATGATTCGTTTGTTGTGTATTTTATATGTAGTAATTGTCTTTGGTTATTTCTTATGAACCTATAAAACCTTATTTTCGTATAAAATTGATGTCATGTATATTTTATTTGATTTCTTTAAATTTTTTTTAAAGTTGACATGCAGATAGTATAATTGATCATTAAGATTTATGCTAATACTTTTAATGAGCTATATGTTATTACTTATCTTTAATTACTTTTAATACTAGATATATAATAATATGATATATGATAACCTTTGAGTCCTATTATTGTTATCGATTCCAAAATATGTCTACTAATTATCATGATTGAACTTATTGGTTGAATTAATTATCAAATTAATTTACTTAGCATTGGATTAATCCATACATGCATATATATTACATAAATTAATTTTCAATTTGATTTTTTTTAGTTTAGATGTACAAAGAAAAATTATATATATAAAAAAAAGAAAAAGAATAAGAATAAGAAGTTATGTATATGACTCTTGATTATATGATTTCAATTAATTCTAGTTTCGGTAGCAATATACAGGAACATGGTATATGATTTTTAGTTGTAAAGTTATGGCTTATTGATTAGCAAATTTTGATGTTCTTGAATAACTTGAATTTACACATATCATATTATTTAGTGTGTGGTTGCATAAATAATAGGATCTAAGGAAGTTCTGTCTAAGAGGCTAGTTCTTGAAAGCTTTTGTGCCACTAGTCTTTCTTGGGAACGTTCCTCTGTTTAAGAGGATGGTTTTTAAGGTGGCATTACCCCACTATTCTTTCCTAAGAGCTCTCTTAGTGAATATTAATTGTGTCACTACATTGCTAGAGTATTCAAATTTTTTTTACATATATATAAGAAAATAAGTGATTTAATTATTCTCTTATACTAAAAAATATAATATTTTAGAATTGTAATATTATTAATTGAAAGCCCACAGGCTACAATGCTAACATAATATATGATGAAATATATTCAGTACCTCGTGTATGCTATTAAGTAGCAATATTGAGAGCAAAATTGACATTATAAAAATATTTATATGTTATTTTATAAGTAAAATATGCTATTAAAATAGCAAAATAATAGCACATATATAAACAGTATATATCCTAAATATGATTATGGATATAAGGGCATTTTGATTATATGATTCTTGAAATGAATGTCATTTGATGTTGACATTGAATTAAATATAATCAAATGAGAAAAATATATTTTGAAGGATTGTAAATAATTAATTTGATAATCACTATCCAATCTTGATCATTCAAGATTTTTAAGTGCTCAATATCATTAACCTTTTATTTGAAAAAATTTGGAGAAAAAAAAAGGTTATTCAATCATATATTTTATTGAGAGACAAAAGAAATATATACATAGATCTCGTGTATGCTTATATAGCAACATTGAGAGTAAAATTAGTAACAATTATGAATCATTTATATGCTATTTTTACAAGTAAAATTTGCACATAAAATAGCAATAGAGAAACACACATATATATTTAAATATTATGTGCTTGTATAAATTATTAAGAAAATAAAGACATTTTGATCATATCATTACTAGAAGTAAATATTATATAATGATCATGTACTTGATTTAAGCTATTGGGTTAATATTGTCAATATGATAGTTACAATTTTATTGTATTATTGAAAGCCTATACAGATAAATAAAATTTATTTTGGAGTTGTTACATCATGAAGTATTTGAGATCCAATTTTATAATGGACCATGTGCAGGTTTAATATTTTATCAATATTATTTAGTATATATCCCCCTTTTGATACTGATGATAATGATGGATGAAAAAAATATAAAGTGTGCTTGTAATTATTGTCTATCAATTTAAATAGTGAACACTTATCTATCTCAAAGACAATGCAACAATATTCATTATTGTTGAATAATATATGAGTTAGTACAATTTCATGTATAATCTAATAAAAGGCTTTGAAGAGCTAAAGTATAATGAATTATATTATATATAATTGTGCTCAAGTTTCTCAAAGTTGATGAGAAATTTAATATTTTGAATATATTTAGCGATAGTGACATTTGAGACTACAATCAAAATATAATATATAAAGTCATAAATAGAAGCTTAACTTAAAAAATCTTTCGGAAGATCAATCTTATGATTAAAGTTATACTGATGATGCATATGTTGGTCTAGAGTATAATACCACAAATACATGATTATAGGTCAATATTTGGAAAGCTTCTTCCAATTTATGGAACATGACTATTCAGTAACTATATATGTTATATGTTTTTAAGGCAAAATGAATTCACTATATTTAACAAAAGTTGATAGTGAATCTCATATCTCTGAAAAATCGTATATTATGAAAATAATATTGTCAGTCTCATTATAGAACATGATATATTTTGTGTTTAATTTAAACCACAAATTTATTATTATTATTATTTTTAATTGCAACTTATATTAGTTGCAAAATAAAGTTGCTTTAATTGCACGACTCAACACATTGAGAGGGTCCATTAATAAATTTAAAAATATGTATTTTGAGTTTCATTTATATTGAATTCTTTGAAGGGTAAACAAACTTATTATATAATTTTGATAAATAAAAATAATTTTGTCATTAAGAGGAGAGAAAAAAAAAGTTAATGACGTGAAATTACTTAAAATGCATCTATTTTATGGAACATAAGCTTCAAAAAATTACTCGATAATAGAGTACTATATATTGTCGATGCATTTAGATAGTGAAAAGTTTAGCTGCAAAATGCTCGAGCAATTATTAAAGTCCCTATAGGACAATGAAATAGCAGCAAATATTTATAATTTATCTAAAACTTGCTAATTATATTAGTGCAAAAATAATATTATTATTGTTGGAATAAAAGAGTTAATACTCTAAAAAATGATATAAACAAAGATTATAATTATTAACTCCTATAGAGTATCAGGTACCTGATATAAAATGATATCATTTCGATGATGGGAGGAATAAAATATTAATATATTAATGTTGTATAACATATTTTTTTTCATTATCTCTTTAATAAGCAAGAGATGATAAGGATCCTGAATAATGTTAAAAGTTATTAAATGTCGACAAAAAAAAGTATTAGCCAAATACAAAATATTATTTCAGACATATATCTATTCACTTATGCGCAAAGTGAAATAGATATAATATGAACACCTGAGATGTTCGTTAGATATTTATAAGGACTAGTTGTCAAAGTGCCTAAAAATGTAAAATGTGTTGAAAACACATGATTTATATAAAATATGATAAGGTTTTGAGATACAAAATTTTACTCCTGTATGTATATAATGACTTTAAAATGTGACTAATGCTCACATAATATTATTTATATATAGTTACTGATTTGAATAAGTTAATAGTACTTATTGCTTATAAAAGCATGAACTTTAAATGCCATTTATTATTATGATAATTCATATGCATGTACTATTAAAACAATGTAAATGATTACATGAGTTCTAATATTATCTTCTGCATTCACATTAGCATTAAAATTTAAAATTTTTACAAGCCATATGAGTTTGTTATGGATACAAAGCATGTTAATTATTTTCTTAAAAATGATATGGCAAAATAAGTAATTATCTTAAAGAGAGATAAACTTATATTGATTTACTTTTTTGGATAAAACATATGCACATTATATATCTAGTTACTATTTGGTTGCATGATATAAAAATTATCTCATATTGTCCTTCATTTTATAATCAGTTGGTACCATTTATTTAGATATTTGATGCTTAATGTATTTATTAACATTGATGAATGTTATTAGAGCATATACAAATATTAAACCTTTTCAAAAGAACAAAATGATGAATTTTATGATAAATTAGATATATTAATTATTATCATTACTGCAGTATGTTTTATAAGTGTAAGGTTTCTAATGACTGATAAAATAAGTTATTTTGTAAAATAACATGTATCTTACAAATTAGTATTTAAATGTACTATTGTTATTGAAGTAATTACATTTAGCCTACAACTATGAAATTGTATTACATATAAAGTCAAGTGACGACCAAATAGGCTCACTCGATATGAGTTATTACATTTACTTCAACATTTGAGAGATTGCTATAGTGATAAAATGTGCCAATTAAAGGGCATCTCATGTTGAATGATTGTCATTATCAGGGGAAGCACAGTTGTATACATGTACTGTTTTTTCTTTTCATGGTATTGTCCCATTGTGTTTTCCTGTAAAGGTTTTAATGAGGCAACTTAAATGCATTGCATGAGAATAATATACTCTTTTTTCCTTTGCTAGTTTTTGTCCCATTGAATTTTTCTAGCAATATTTTTAACGAGGCATATTCTCAATGCATTTGACATTCAGGAGGAGTGTTATAATTTGAATATCAAATCTTAAATATGTTATATCTTATGATTATATTTATTTCAAATGAATATTTATCTCCATTGTATCATAAATTTCTATTTAATTGGAGATAATTAGAGATTCAATATCTATCATATCTTACATTCAAAATTCATATTGTACCTTGTAAATCCTATAAATAAGGTTTTTAGCAGTATATTATCAACACAATAATAAATGATAATTACTTATGTTATTTGTTTTTTTTCTCTTATTTTCTTTAATTTTATAACAGTACTAAATTATTCTTTTTATATAAATTATACTTTATATCAATAATGTATTAAATTTAATACAAGCTCATAATATTTATAAAATTATAAACGTATATATAATATATTTAAAATTTTAAAATTATAATTTATAAACATATTTGTTATAAACAAACCTATAATATTTATAAATTATAATATATTTATAATTTTAAATATATTCATATTTATAATTTTTTAAATATTATAAATATATTTTAAGTATAAAACTTAATTTACATTTATAATAATAACCTATACAAGTTTAACAACTTGTTGAGGGCTATCCCTACCTTATTTTATTTTATTTATAACCAGTCAAACTTTTATTTGTGCAACTATTTGTCCGTTTTAGAAAAAATGTGACTAAACATGAATAATACAATTCTTTTCTGTTCAAATTAGACGTGACATATTTACACCAAAATGTGTGAAACTAATAGTATTTCACGCTGTTGTGGCAACTAATAGTTTGTCCTAACATATAAAAACGAAATCAAAAACCAAAACAAATGTTGAATTGTCTAACAATATTGACAATATGATATCATTCAAAATAGTCAGGTGCAAAGAATTTTAGTTTTTTATAACAATAATAAAACTAAAGCCAAACCAACATCTCTTCAATTTGTACAAGCAACATTCAAGTCGTCGTCTAAAAAATAAAACCATAGATAAACCCACCTTCAATTCAATCTTCAAAGCCATAACTGTTTTACCCTGTAAAGATCACAGAGCTCACAGTGTTGTTCGAGACTCATTAATTAACTCTTGTGAGTTGATAGAGACATAATACTGAACATAGAGCACTAGCGGTTGAGTTTTGGCAATAGCTCTTATTGTTGTCATTAAATGTTTATCTTCTTCTTCAAAGCCCGTACCTTCCTTCACAGGAATACTCTATTTTAGAATTTAAGTTTACCGAAATTTCGGGCTCATTACATTTAATTTGAAGCAAAAAAAATATTACATTTTTATTTTCATATATGTATATTTTTCCTATTGGGTAGCTTATGTTGGCGTGTCCTGAGTAATAACATCGAACGGAGAATCTTGGCTTGTGATTGCAGGTAAGAATTTACGGAACACACGAAGATTTTTTTGGTTTTTTTTTTTTTTTTTTTCGTTTTTTGGGCAAATTCTCATGAGCCCAATATTTCTTTCTAGTTACAAACAGGATTTCAAGTGACGAAGAAGATGAACAACCATATAATATTATGAAAGTAGCCATGGAAGCTCAAGTGAATGTGGTTATCACAATTTTGTTTTTGTTATTGTTTCAATTTGGTTCGGCCCAGCAAGTGTTTTCAGGCTCTAGCATTGAACGGTCAGCATTATTGAACCTCCGAACATCTTTGGGTCTAAGAGGAAAAGACTGGCCAATAAAGAAGGATTCTTGTACTTGGGTCGGTATTCAATGCCGGAATGGTAAAGTAATTGGGATTGTTGTCTCCGGTTTGAAGCGGACTCATCGTGGACGGCTCAATCCTAGGTTCGCAGTTGACTCTTTAGCCAATTTGCCCCATTTGGTTTCTTTCAATGCTTCTGGGTTCTCACTTCCTGGGTCTATACCTAATTGGTTTGGCCAGCAGCTTAGCGGTCTTCAAGTGCTGGATCTTCGGTCTGCTGCTATTTTTGGTGCAATCCCTCAATCAATTGGTAATCTGAGTAGACTTACTTCTCTGTATTTATCTGATAATAATCTTACTGGTAATATACCTTCTACATTGGGACAGTTATCAGAGCTATCTATTCTTGATCTTTCAATGAATTTTCTTATTGGGTCAGTACCTTCTAGTTTCACTACTCTCAGGAACCTTACCAGACTTGATCTTTCTTCAAATTTTTTATCTGGGACGGTACCACCAGGTTTAAGTAATCTTTCAAGACTTCAATCTTTGAATCTATCTGATAATAGTCTAAGTGCTTCTATACCTGTTGAGTTGGGTAACCTTTCTCAATTGGTTGAGCTTAATCTTAGCAAGAATTATTTATCTGGGTTTTTGCCTTTGGAGTTGAGGGGTTTGAGGAATTTGAGAATGATGAATATTGGGGATAA
Organism: Elaeagnus macrophylla; assembly: GCA_029378325.1. Taxonomy (NCBI): domain Eukaryota; kingdom Viridiplantae; phylum Streptophyta; class Magnoliopsida; order Rosales; family Elaeagnaceae; genus Elaeagnus; species Elaeagnus macrophylla. Next base: position 8,919,432 of record CM055649.1, on the reverse strand, counting down.
TAGTCTAGGAGGTCCTGTTCCAAAGGGTTTGTTTTCGAATCTTGTTCAGCTTCAGAATGTAGTTCTGAGTGGTAATAAGCTTGATGGTGCACTGCCTGTTGCATTTTGGTCAATTCCCAATTTGTATGCTCTAGATTTATCCAGCAACAACTTTACGGGTGGTTTGCCAAGTTTGAGTTCAAGTGCTGTCAATGGTGCTGTAGTTAATTTCTCAAACAATCAGCTATACGGAAATTTGACTTCTTTGTTCGGGAAATTTAGTTCAATTGATTTGTCTAGTAACTATTTCGAAGGCAAGCTACCTGAAAATGTTCATAGTAATGCTACTCTTGCTGAAAATTGCCTACAGATGGTGCCAAATCAGAGGGGCTTGCAGGACTGTAGATTGTTCTATGACCAGAGAGGCTTAACTTTTGATAATTTTGGGGGTGCAGAACCGGCCCAGCCACCTGAAGCAGGACCAGAATCAAAGAGCAAAAAACGATTAATTTTCATCCTGGTGGGGGCATTTGGCGGACTTGTCTTCATTGTTCTTTTGGTATTGTTTTTGGTAGTTCTTCTAAAATTTTGCAATAAGGGCACTGCAAATCAAAGAAGCAGTGCTAATGTAGGGCCGGTTCCAGAAGGAGACAGCCCTTCCCAAAATAAAGATCTTACACACCTTTCAGGTGTGGTTCAGTCATATACCTATGACCAGATGGTCCATTTCACTGGTAATTTTAATGAAAGCAATCTTATCAAAAATGGACACTCTGGAGACCTCTTTCAAGGTTATTTAGAAGGAGGGATCCCTATAGTTATCAAAAGGGTAGATTTGTCTTCTGTAAATAAAGAGTCATATATGGTGGAATTGGATTTCTTCAGTAAAGTTTCACATACAAGATTGGTCCCCTTATTGGGATGCTGCTTAGAGCATGAGAATGAGAAGTTTTTGCTTTACAAATACATGCGAAACGGAGATTTGGCTAATTCTTTGCATAGAGTTACTGGCACAGAAAATGAAAGTTTACAGTCCCTTGATTGGATAACGAGACTAAAGATTGCAACAGGAGCTGCGGAATTCCTAGCTTATCTGCACCATGAATGCACTCCTCCACTTGTTCATAGGTATAAAATTACTTTAGCCCTTTCACCCATTGTTTGACTACAGCTTATTTTTTTACAAGTAGTAATTCCAATCAACTTTTGATGGTTAAAGGGATGTTCAAGCAAGCAGTATCCTTCTTGATGACAAATTTGAGGTGCGACTTGGGAGCTTGAGTGAGGTCCATGTCCAAGATGGGGAAGCAAATCAGGGCGTGCTCACAAGATTAATGCGGAAACCTCAGTAAGTCTTTCATCAGGCATAACAAGTTCTGGGTACTTCATAGTTGTGTTAGTTAATTCTTCCAATTTTCTCTGTTTTTGTTAAGGTTTTTATGGAGATATCTTTCTAACGACATTTCCTTCTTGATCTGATGCAGAACCTCTGAACTAGGTCCCTCTAGTAGTGGTAAGTATTAATTTTTTTCTTTTGGTATTGTTCATCATGCACGTAACTCAGTTAGTGCCCATTATCACAAACAAAGAGAATTGAAATGGCATTATATGCTTAATTGGGCATCCGAAATACCCTATTGATGTAAATTCTACTTTCATAGCAGATGATATAGTTTGCTTTTAAATATGCTAAAATTTTGATGGGATTTATATAATTATACCACAAAGTTAACCGAAGCTATCAGACAAAAAAAAAAAAACTTAAACTGAAACTAGAATTGCAGCAAAAATCAATTTCTCGTTCTCTTATTGTTTTTTGCATTCTTTTGGTAATTGTCAGGCTCATCCATGGCAACATGTGCTCAAGATGTGTACTGCTTTGGGAAGGTTTTACTTGAGCTTGTGACGGGTAAGCTTGGTATCAGCAAAGCAGAAGATGCCTCAACAAGAGAATGGTTGGAGCACACTCTTCGTTATGTTAATATGTACGAGAAAGATCTGGTGACTAAGATTATTGACCCGTCTTTGATCATAGACGAGGATCTATTGGAAGAGGTATGGGCTATGGCAATCATAGCTAAGTCATGCCTTAACCCCAAGCCTTCCAGACGTCCCCTCATGAAATATATCCTCAAAGCATTAGAAAACCCTCTGAAAGTAGTAAGAGTAGAGAGTTCTAGCTCTGCAAGGCTGCGAACAACTTCATCTAGAAGATCTTGGAGTGCTGCTGTCTTTGGAAGTTGGCGACAAAGCTCTTCAGAGAGTGCAGTTGTTCCAAGCCACACAAACAGGGAGAACATGAGTGGTTTGAAACAACCTGGAAGATTAGGTTCTCAAAGCAGTGGTGGTGAGTTCTCTTCGTCACTAAAGAGATCATCAAACGAGATTTTTCCCGAACCCGTTGAATTGCAGGACTTGGAAAGGCAAGATGAGTAATAGGTTAGTGCTTTCGAACTTGTTGTAAATGCTGGTGTAGGCTTCCTTATTAAGTTTATGAACAGATTTCCATGTTAGTTCAATCTTTTCGGAGCGTTGAGTGAATATATTTGGTGTTGTAAGCAATTTCTTATAGGTTTTCAAAGCTTGTTCCTTGTTAAAGACAAGCTTCCAATTTTTCCTGTATCTGATGCTTCTGATAAATAGACACACACATGGAATTCAAAATTGTAAAAGATTGAAGATTATTGTGATTTTATTTGCATTCCAATTTGTTCTGGAGCCTCTTCAAAGCTCACCTTCTAACTTGTGTCATCTAGTCTCATGTTGCTTTTAAGAGCTAATTATTAGTTCTGTTCTTTGGAAAACTAAACCATAATAAGCCAAGTTTGAAGGCTTACGGCACGACGTTTGAAATTTGTTCTGCCTCAAATAGTGTCAAACAAAGCTGTTTTATACTTTGAATTTGTCCTTTTCGTTTCACAGGATCAACTAAAAAAATGCCACTAGCGTTGTGAGCTCCTTTAAATTTTTTAGGAATTTTTCCCCCAACTCTTATAATTAATAGTAAGAGCAACTCATATGGTTCATCTACTGGTCTGGCACTAATCATCAAATTATAATCATTTGATCTTGAAAAAAGTCATTTAACTTAAAGTAACGTGACGTTGATATTTTCTACTGAATAAGTGCAATCCTCATTTGAAGCTCGAATTCACGCAGTTAAGAGTCTGTGAGCATATGTCAATATTCACAGAGATATCTAGAAAATATAAATCTAAAATTCAACTCCAAAACAAGTTAGAAATATTTAATCTAATAAGTAACTGTCTACTACTATATTTTGTTTATATAATTGAAATTTCCAAATTGTTTTCTGCTACGTTTTATCATATGGTAAAGGTAACACTTGCTTTCCGCTATAATGAGAGAGATTACCAATAAGAAAATAAGAAAAAAGCTTAGAGACAAGCTCTGCTTTTATGCCTTGACTACTCGGGTTGGAGAGTTGTTCCTAGAGGAACGCTATACTGGGCAAGGGAGCAGGCAACAGAAGTTTATTAAATTATGTTATTTATGTTATTTAATTTTTTAAATTATAAGTATTAAGTAGTATCATTTGATTCCTTAATTTAAAAAAAAGAAGCCAATTAAGAATAAAATGTATAATTTTAATAATTTTTAATAATTTTAGAAAGAAGCTAAATAATTTTAATAATTTTTTAATTAAAATTTTATTTTTTAAATTAATATTTTAATATCAAAAATATTAAAATTATATTATTTATTTTTAATTGATTTCTTAAAATATTATATATTAATTAAAAAATTATTAAAATTATGTGTTTTGTTTTTAATTTTTTTTTTTAAAACTATAACATCAAATAATATTATTATTTAAAAATTAAATAATATAAATAATTTAATTAAATGATTGTTCAGATACTTTACTTTCTCTATTATATAATTCTACCTTTACAAACTTTTTCAGCAAAAAAGTTTGGCAAACAATCAAGAAATCAAGAATTTAATGGAAAGTATTAAACAGTAAATCAGTCACGTGATAGTCTATTATATATTTGAAATTCTCATAGATTTCTGTTATAATTTTCCCATAAGCAAATGAAAGGTAACAATTTGTAGTGGACGTTATAATTATACCTCACCCGAAGCAAATAGAGAGTTCTGAGGACAAAGTCTTCACTCTTCATGAGCTGTCCCCAAACATTATGGAACCGTAATCATTGGCAAATTATAAACATTATTAAATTAAATTATAATTAATTTTTATAATATTTGATAATAACATATATAATATAATTAAATAAAATTAATTAATAATTATTTTAGTAAAAATTATTTATATTTAAAGAAGTATGTAATTCCTTTTATATAAATTATTATATATAAAAATAATTTTATTATATAAATTTATTTCAATTAACATTTAGTTTATTTTTATATTTTTATTAATTTTAATAATAAAAAAGTTATTTAATTTAATACGAAAATAAAGTTAAGATATATAATTTTATAGATAAATTAAATTAAATGTCCAATACAACTTAGACTTATAATCTTAATATTATAAAATTTATACATAATTATATTATTTTTATACTATATTAATTTTATAACTAAATATATAATTGAACAAAAATATACACCTAAAATTTTTTGATACTATCTACCAAACAAGTACAAGTTAAAAATTACCTTGCATAAGTATCGATACAACAAAGACTCACTGAACAACATATCCAAGCTCGTTAAAATAGTTATTAAAAAAATTATGGCTAGTTTACTTGTTGTTTTTGAAGTCTTGCATGTTTAGTTGACAATAATCGCAATTGTAATGGAAATCATTTAGGTATTATTGTGTTTAGTTTGATTATATTTTGTTATGGAATGTAAAGGGATTACAACAGTATATATAATCCTCATTATGCCTGCAGCCCTTTTGTAATTCTCATTACGCCTTCAGCCCTTTCTATTTTTCTTACAATTTCTATAATCATTTATGATTTTTTTCTCATTCTATCTGTTTTATTAATAAAAAAATTATTTTTTAATTTTACTTCATTTAAAATTTTATAATATTTATTTTAATATTATTATTTATTTTGATTACACTGCTTAAACAAACATTGTAATAGTAATACTGTTTTCTTTACATTCAATTCCATTAAAATTATCATTTTCATTACTTTTACATTCAGCAAACCAAACATCACCTAAGGACGAACAAACTTCTGTGTTTTTTTTTTCTCTCCTAATTAATGTTGTTGGAAAAAAGAAAAGATAAAATAACGTAATTACTTTTTAATAACAACATAATTAAATTATTGAAAACAATACATGACCTAAATATTTTTTTTATAAGTAAGAGACCTAACAATATTTTTTTCTTATTTCTACTAACGATAATTTGTGTTGGACATAAAATAACACATATTGCGTGGCACGCTCCCATTTGTCCTACTTGGCAGTATGGCTTGCGACCCATCTCAGTGAGCATTGAGTAAGCAGATAAGTCTAGATGTTAGATAAGCGACCATAAAATAATTAAGCATCAAATATCCTCTACTTATTCAATAAAAATAATTAGAGAGAGATATGCCCTCGATGTAAGAATAAATCTATCTCCTCGGGTAAGTAACCGATAATAAGTATATCTCCTCTCCTATATATATACACCTTGTGCACATTCACACGAATGTCGTATGTTAATAACTATATAGCCAATGTAACATACAGCTTCTATATTGTCTTTGTCTACACTTCTTCTCCCTATTTTCACAAACTCGAGGCTTAGGTCTCTTCAATCATCGCCATTACTTAAATTAACTTAGGCATTGGAGAGTTAAAGGCCATCACACCCCGTAGTGGTTCAATGTCCTAACATGTTTTCTCTATTCGTAGGTCCATAACAAGGAGAAGTGTACCCTCATTCTAATGTTGATAAAAAATGGCATCAACATGTAGCGCTATATGTTGAAACGAAGTGTGTTCTACTTCCTGACGACCTAAAAAGAGAATTTTTGAATCCATTGTTGTGTTCTCCACCAAATTTGAGAAAAAAAATTTGAGAAAAAGAATTTATTTGAGTGCCCTAACTGAAGTTGCGTGAGTGCTCGACAAAAAATCTCCCATGCAAACTTCATCCCTTATCTTCCTAACAAATATGGATTCTCCTAGTTCTAGAACTCCTGCTTTATTAGGTGACCAAGTGACATCACCAAATCCTTCACAGCCTAACTAAGAAGAAGCACCCATAAGTTCCCACCAATGGAGGATTCGACTAGCTCATAGAAAGGGAACTCGGACTTAAGCACGTCTAGGAGCATTGGAAAACACACTCTAGGCTATGCTAGAATGCCTTTTAAAACCACAAGTTCCAGAACCAGACTCAGTCCCCGTGGAGTCATCCAACACTTAAGGATCTCCTAACCGAATAGGTTTTGACCGATGACATGATCCATCCTGTCTAAACTCGAGCCCATGGACCATATAGTTGAGTCCTATCCAGCACAAAGCCATCCAAACACCTGCCAATCAACCTTGGATCATTTAGGTCCCATACAACACGACTTGCATAAGTGCCTAGAAGCCCGCAAGCAAGAACGTTCCACACAAGCTAGAAATACTAACCAAGTACTATCTACACCTAAGGGTCAATATAAGGATTGGCCTCTCGCCGTACCCCTTGTAACCATAGACAAGATCGCAGAAGAGTTGCAAGAGGTGCGACAGAGGCTGAACAAAGGAAAACTCACAGACTTAACCGTCTCTATGAAATCTCCATTCACTCACAAAGTCTAGGCAATCTCTCTTCCTAGCATGTTTAGAATGCCCAACACTAGTACCTATGATGAGATGAAGGACCCTCTAGAACACATAGAGAATTTCAAGGGATGGATGGACCTCTATGCTTATAGAGACGCAATGAAATCCCGTGCTTTTCAACTCACCTTGATAGATGATGTGTTAAAATGTGTACTCGCAAGTGTACGAATCACTCGTAGTAAAGTGATAAGCAACTTCCAAGGTCGGTCTCTCAAGGAATTGCAGTGGTCTTAAATAACTAACTTTTTAATCTAAATAGAGTTCTAATGAAAATAAAATACTAATTAAATAGAGTTCTAGTGAAACTAAAACTCTAAGTAACTAGAATCCTAAAGCTACTAAAACTGTAAAAATGTTGTTTGTTTTTGTAACGAAAACAATCATACGACAATCAAACGAAAACAAGATCGCAAGCAAACAATCAATTCAAATATCAATGGAGGATGTATGGACGTTTAGCTTGGTTGACCATGCTTGCATCGAAAAGGTATGGTGAGATAACATGAACGTCCTATATAAACTAAACTACCGGCTTTCCTTTTAATTACGAGACTCCTTTTGGCGGGGGTAGGTCTCTTTATTGATTAACTAATTAATTGCCTTTGGCGGGGGTAAATCAAATAGTAATCAAATTATGCGCAAGGAAAACATGCCAATCAAATTAATGCTATGACTAAGTCACTAACTTGAAGCTTTGATTAAGCGTTTTGGAATAAAGTTAAGGTGACGTTCCTATAACTAAATTCTCAGATTTTTCAACCTAACTACGAACATCAAATGGGCCCATGATTATTCATAATTAAATATCTAAACATGCTCTTAATCAAAAAATAATTTATTTATAAATCAATAAGATACACCATACACAATTCTAGCAAACATGGCAACACAAACTAAACATCCATAATTAAACTAGCCGCTGATGTTCATATTAATATTCATAGACAAATAAAATATGATCATACACTTTAACAAAAAGAGAAGAGGAATTAATTCTATAACAACAAGAAAATCCTAGATCTAAATACCGCTTATGGATTGGATAGCGTTCTTCTCCGTAAGCTTTATCTTCGATCGTCGTTGGCTTCCTTGAATCCTTAGAATAATGTCTCTTGCTTCGTTAGAGTGTGGCAACGCTCTCAAAACTGATTGAATGTAGTGTTTGGGTCGCAAAATTGTGAAAAATAAGAGTTGTGTACGAATTGGTCGAGTTTTGTTGTAAGGGGGTCTAAGGGGGTATTTATAAATGTAAGGGATTCCTGATTGCATTAGGAATAGGCGCGCCGCGGCATGCATTTTCCCCGCCGCGGCGCAACACAAATTCTGGAAATTGTGTAAAAACTCGAGAGCTCCCCGCCGCGGCATGACTTTTCCTCGCCGCAGCGTGCTTTGTCTTTAGTTTCTTCACATGTACCCCCTTACATATGTGATGGCTCGTTATGTAAGGCTTACATATTTGTCTCGTTTAACCCGTAACTCGTGATCCTAGCGCCGTAAGTGTTCCGTCTTTGCGTGTTTTCATTATTTGACTCATTTGACGCTAAAAACACCTGAAATACACTAAAATATACCCGTGACTCCGAATGGATAGATTTATGAAATTAATTGAATAAATAATAATAATAAATCTATATATCAAACAATTAAGCACAATTAATCACGAAATATTAGTGCTTTTCGAGCACTCATCACAACCCCCAACCAGCTTCTTGCTAGTCTCTAGCAAGTGAAGCGACCTAAAATAAAATTAAAAACAAATAAATAAACTAACCTAACCTAAATTACTTCCGTAGATTGTCACGGTTGCATTTAGCATATGCAACAAGCCTTTAAACCCCTAGGTGGCCCTAGTGGACGAGTTATAGTCTCGTGAGGGTTTCCAGTGATGATACCCACAAACATCGTAACTGACACAAATAAAGACTCAAAACATACTTGAATCAATCCATGCATACGTCTCAAAAATTGTTAATAACGAATGGCACATGAAATAGTTAAACATCACCTAAGCTCAAAAACTGTCCAAACATCAAACTCATCATGGTAATTGGATTTTGAACAACCAATCAAACCACAAACCCGTTAGTTATACTATCTGATCGTGTCATGCATGATATTCATAGATTACATTTCAATATCTCATAAATGTGCAAGTAAAATATGAATGTGAACTTTGCACTTGCAAACTCCATATGCTCATTTTTCAAACTCATCTCCACTAATATAGAAACTAAACTACCTAGAATCAATAGGACTTCATTAAGCTTGTAAAGTTGTGGCTAGATGTGTGATTATGAAAGTACGAAAATGATGTTTTCATATGATAAGAGTACTTTTTATTTCACAAACATATTTTCAACTTTTTCCACTAATTGCGCTTTTTCATCCTCCCTTAAATTCATATGTCCTTTGGATCTTTTTGCTTGATTTTCTTTCTCTACTTTTCTTGCTCGTTATTTCAATCATCATCAATTTTTTTTTTTTTATGATGAAGCAAGACAAATATAACATAATTGCTCATGAAAATCAAATATTACATCGAGTACTCTTATCACTAAGGGTAGTACAATGTATGTCAATGTTGAGTTCAAGGGTGTGCTATTGATAAAATATTGCGGGGAGGCATGAAAAGTCCAAACGGTCCAAAGATGGCCTAAATCACTTTCTAAGTGGCATTTGTTTCTATTATTTCGCTTCAATGGGTTTTCAAATGAGTTCTAGAGATTGTTGAGACTTAAAACATATCATGAACATGCATACATTCCACAAATCAAAATAGTTATACTAACCATGCAAACTACCACATGTACCACAAAACCCTCAAATTAGATAAATCCAACATTTATGTGCTTCGTTGCTTAGGTAAAAATCTAACATCTCTCATATGTCACCGTCATTACAATCATGTTAATATCATAGATTTTCGGATTGACTCAAGTAAACACGACACTAACCTAAAATAATTCAAGTGACAAAAGTTAAAAATTTAAAATTGGTCATATTTCATGCTCATGGAATATCCTTCCCACCCCCAACCTAATTTCTGCATTGTCCTCAATGTTGAAAAAGAAGAACAAAAGAAATAAGAAAAAAGTGTGAGAAGTTACCCCCCTTTCGTATGAGATTGTGTCATTACTCGTTATGCTCCGGTTCACTGTTCCTCGCTTTTCTCATGAAGAATTTATGTGTATGAACATATATTGAACCTCAAAGTGTATGCAACACAATTCAAACTCAAACCCAATTTTAGATTATAACTAAGTCAGATGAAAACAGAAAAACATTAAACTAAGTTAAACAATCCAAAATAAATAAAATAAAAGAAAAACTGAAAAAGAAAATTAAACTAAATAAAAAGAAAATAAAGAAAAGAAAATAAGTTGATACTACCGAATATGGTGGGTTGCCTCCCACCAAGCGCTTTCTTTAACGTCTTAGCAAGACGTTGCTAATTCATTTCTATCCACCATCATCAAAGATCTTGAAGTGTGTGATATCAATTTTTCGAGCTAATATGTCATTAAGCTTGTCCTTCCATCTCGGTAGTTGTTTCCTATGAAGTACAGCACACACTCTTTTGTGGAAGTGGTATGAAAAATGATTTGGGGATTTGCAAGTCTTAGGTCCCTTGTGCGGCATGGGAGGTGAAGATAATTCCTCCTTATTCTCCATAGAAGTTTGTAGAATTTGATATTCCTTAGCTTGGCATTCTTTGAGAATTGCTTGCTCCCCATCTGTATTTTCTACATAAAATGGTAAATCATTAAAAGTTTCAGGAAAATAAATATTTTCAAAATTTTTACCACTTTGAAGGATTGTGTCATCCTTCACTTGCTCAATCTGAGTGGGCAACTCTTCTTGTTTTTGAAGTTGTTCCGCTAATTGCCCAACTTGCATTTCTATTCTTTTCATTGATGCCTCCATAGACTCCATCCTTTCATTAGTAGATTGTATGAAAGAATTCAAGGTTTCCTCTAAGGTTGGCTTAGAATCTCTACTTCCTTGTATGAAAGAATTCAAGCTCTCTTCAAAGGTGGCCCTAGATGGATATGGATGAAAACTTGAGCTTTGCATTTGGTATTGTGCATAAGGTGGGTCATATGGTTGAAAATTTGAGCTTTGCATGTTGTATTGGGCATAAGGTGGGGTAGAGTTTGCTTGCCATGAAAAATTATGGTGATTTTCTCACTCAAGATTATAGGTACTAAAATAGGGATCATTCCAAGGTGGGTGACATCCCTCATTAAGATCAAAGTTTGAATTAGTGGATGCATAGTAATCACCTGCAAAAGTGCAAACATTAGCATAATGCCCATATAAACCACAAATGCTACATACCTCCATGTCTATCATATCATACCGCTCTTCAAAAGGCTTTGTATTGGCTCATGGATTTCAGTATCCAGCCAGATTAGGTGCATTTTAAAATTTGTTGATGTTGTCTATGAACGGTACCTTTCAAAAACTAACAAAAACAACAGAGAAATCAAAGCACCACAGATTAAGCAAATAAAAGCACTATTTTTTTATTTTTATTTTTTTTGATTTTTTGATTTTTTTGATTTTTTTTAGAATAAAAAATAAATAAATAAACAAACAAATAAATAAAAGATAACAAATAAAAAAAATAAAAATTAAGAAACTCTAAAAAGTTAAAAAGAAAATTATTCAAAACGCCAATTCCCGGCAACGGCGCCAAAAACTTGATGTGTTAAAATGTGTACTCACAAGTGTACGAATCACTCGTAGTAAAGTGATAAGCAACTTTCAAGGTCGGTCTCTCAAGGAATTGCAGTGGTCTTAAATAACTAACTTTTTAATCTAAATAGAGTTCTAATGAAAATAAAACACTAATTAAATAGAATTCTAGTGAAACTAAAACTCTAAGTAACTAGAATCCTAAAGCTACTAAAACTGTAAAAATATTGTTTGTTTTTGTAACGAGAACAATCATACGATAATCAAACGAAAACAAGATCGCAAGCAAACAATCAATTCAAATATCAATGGAGGATGTATGGACGTTTAGCTTGGTTGACCATGCTTGCATCGAAAAGGTATGGTGAGATAACATGAACGTCCTATATAAACTAAACTACCGGCTTTCCTTTTAATTACGAGACTCCTTTTGGCGGGGGTAGGTCTCTTTATTGATTAACTAATTAATTGCCTTTGGCGGGGGTAAATCAAATAGTAATCAAATTATGCGCAAGGAAAACATGCCAATCAAATTAATGCTATGACTAAGTCACTAACTTGAAGCTTTGATTAAGCGTTTTGGAATAAAGTTAAGGTGACGTTCCTATAACTAAATTCTTAGATTTTTCAACCTAACTACGAACATCAAATGGGCCCATGATTATTCATAATTAAATATCTAAACATGCTCTTAATCAAAAAATAATTTATTTATAAATCAATAAGATACACCATACACAATTCTAGCAAACATGGCAACACAAACTAAACATCCATAATTAAACTAGCCTCTGATGTTCATATTAATATTCATAGACAAATAAAATATGATCATACACTTTAACAAAAAGAGAAGAGGAATTAATTCTATAACAACAAGAAAATCTTAGATCTAAATACCGCTTATGGATTGGATAGCGTTCTTCTCCGTAAGCTTTATCTTCGATCATCGTTGGCTTCCTTGAATCCTTAGAATAGTGTCTCTCGCTTCGTTAAAGTGTGGCAACGCTCTCAAAACTGATTGAATGTAGTGTTTGGGTCGCAAAATTGTGAAAAATAAGAGTTGTGTACGAATTGGTCGAGTTCTGTTGTAAGGGGGTCTAAGGGGGTATTTATAAATGTAAGGGATTCCTGATTGCATTAGGAATAGGCGCGCCGCGGCATGCATTTTTTCCGCCACGGTGCAACACAAATTCTGAAAATTGTGTAAAAACCCGAGAGCTCCCCGCCGCGGCATGACTTTTCCTCGCCGCGGCGCGCTTTGTCTTCAGTTTCTTCACATGTACCCCCTTACATATGTGATGGCTCGTTATGTAAGGCTTACATATTTGTCTCGTTTAGCCCGTAACTCGTGATCCGAGCGCCGTAAGTATTCCGTCTTTGCGTGTTTTCATTATTTGACTCATTTGACGCTAAAAATACCTGAAATACACTAAAATATACCCGTGACTCCGAATGGATAGATTTATGAAATTAATTGAATAAACAATAATAATAAATCTATATATCAAACAATTAAGTACAATTAATCACGAAATATTAGTGCTTTTCGAGCCCTCATCAATAGATAAGGCCAAAACTTGGTATTGCGTTCTAAAGGCCACCACCATAGGAACACTTACAGAGTTTGAAAGACAATTCCTATCCCATTTCTTAGCAAGGCAGAGCAGGTCAAAAGTAATCTCTGATGAGTGCTTGAAAAGCACTAATATTTTGTGATTTATCGTGCTTAACTGTAAGAAATTAGAGTTGTTATAACTCGTTTATTTAATTATTTACATAAATCTATTAATTCAAAATTACGGGTATATTTTACTGTATTTTAAGTATTTTTGGCTTCAAAAGAGTTGAATAATACATATACGCAATGGCAGAACACTTATGGCGCTCGAATTACAACTTAGGAGCAACACGACTCAAATTATGTAAGCCTTACATAACAAGCCAGCCTCAACGGGGATAATGTTGTGCTGCAGCGTGCACGTGTTTTTAGGAGCCCAAATTTTATGTAACCCATACACATATAAATATCTCATTAAGTCTCCGTTTTACACACAACTCAATTTTGTGAACTATTACAAGACTTAATCATATTTTTTGAGTTTTTTCACATTCAAGAAGGCAAAAGAATCAATTCTAAGGAGACAAAAAGCCATTGATGATTGAAGATCAAGCTTTGGGATGTATGTTGAATTATATTTGTCTATAAATATTAATTCAAATATGATTGGCTAAATCTATTATGAATATTTAGTTTGTGTTGCCATGTTTGCTAGAATTGTTATGGTGGATATTTTTATTGCTTAAAGATAATTAAAAATTTCTGTTGATTAAGAGTATATTTAAATGTTTAATTGTGAATTTTCTGGGCCAATTTGAGGTTCATGATTAAATTGAAAAATATTAGAGTTTAATTTTAGGAATGCCACCTTGACTACATTTTGACAAACTTAATCAAAACTTTAAACCGATGATCTAGTTATGGCATTGATTTAAATGACATATTTTTCCTTGTGCATAATTTATTTGCTATTTAATATACTCAATCGTAGGATATTGATTAATTAATCAACAAAGAAAATTACATGATCGAAGAAATTTTTGTAAATAAAAGGAAAGCCGGTAATATTTATTTATTAGAACATTCATGTTAATTCACCATAACATTTCGATGCAAGCATGGTCAACCAAGCTAAACGTCCATATATCTTCCATTGATACTTAAAAACTTTTTGAGTTAGTTCAAGTTTGTATTATTTTTTTCTTTCTTTGTTCAACACCATTGATCTTGCTCTCAAATCCAACTTCATTTATAGTTTTACTAGTTTTAGGATTCTAATTATTTAGAGTTTTAGTAGTTATAGAATTCTAATTAGTTAGTATTTTAGTTGCTTTAGGACTCTAAAGAGATTAAGAAAAATATTACTTTTAATCACTGCAATTTCTTGAGAGATCGACCTCGAAGGTTTTTTTATCGCTTGCTATAAGTGATTCGTACACTATATACACATCAATCTTGCACTGGATGACTCTGAAATAAGGAAGGAATGAGTCCCTGATAGACTTCTTCGACAGGTTCAACCATCAAGCAACGTTGCCACGGATGGCAAGCCATCGAAACTACCCTCCCTGAATGACAAGCTATTGAACGACTCCCTCCGGATGGCATACTATCGAGTAGCACCTTTCCAGATGGCACAGTCTCGACGAAACAACCATGTCCCTTCAACTCGCGAATAGATCTGTTAAATATTTGAAAGGCATGGTTGAGGACTTACTTGTGCAGGTAAATAAGCTTATCATACATGTTGATTTTGTGGTTTTAGATATGCAGGATAACCCATCTTTGGACAAGGAGCATACAATTCTCTTGGGTAGACCATTTATGGCCACCACCCAAACTATAATTGATGTCCAAAGTGAGAAGTTAACTATGATTGTCTTGGGAGAGACTATACACTTTAAGGTTTTTGATTCATCTCCTTACCCTTCTATATCTGCTATTAATGAATGTTCATTTGTTGAATCTTTAGATCCTATTATTCATGATACATTTGAGTAGGATAGATTAGATGATAAATTAGAGGTAGCACTTACAGTTGGAAAGATAGATGACATTTTAGATGATGAGTCTAAGGAGTACAATGATTTGTTAGATAATGTCATACCCATAGAGGAAGGTAGTACACCCTTAGATTTAAGATACCCCACAGGAAAAAGAAATTACTCCACCTGAACTAGAACTTAAAGAACTACCTAAGCATCTGAAATATATATTTTTGGGAGAAAATGAAACTTATCCAGTTATTATATCATTTACACTCACCCAAAAATAAAAGGAAAAACTAGTGAGGAAGCTTAGGAAGTATAGGAATGCAAAACGATGGAGTATAGGGGACATTAAAGGCATTAGTCCAGTGATGTGTATGCATAAAATCAATTTAGAGGACAGTGTCAAACCAGTTAAAGAAGTACAAAGGAGATTAAACCCGGTCATGCAAAAAGTGGTTAAAAAAGAAGTTTTAAAACTCCTAGTAATAGGAGTAATTTAACCAATTGTTGATAGTAAGTGGGTTAGTCTAGTTCATGTGGTACCAAAAAAATCTAGAATAATTGTGATTAAGAATGAGGAGAATGAATTAGTGCCCACTAGGACAATTACAAGTTGGAGGATGTGTATTGATTTTTGAAAGTTGAATTTATACACCAAAAAGAATCACTTTCTCCTTCCCTTCATTGATCAAATGTTAGAAAGATTAGTTGGACACAATTTCTACTATTTTTTGGATGGTCTTTCAGGTTATTATTAGGTACCCATTGCTCCAGAGGATCAAGAGAAGACGACATTCACATGCCCATTCGGTACTTTCGCCTTCAGGAGGATGCCATTTGGACTATGCAATGCACCCGCTACCTTTCAAAGATGCATGATGTCTATATTTTCAGACATGGTGGAGAAATTTATCAAGGTATTTATGGATGACTTTTCTATTTTTGGTAATTTCTTTGATGATTGCTTGCACAAATTAACTTTGGTATTAGAACGATACATTGAGTGTAATTTGACACTTAGTTGGAAAAAAAGTTATTTTATGGTCCAACATGGTATAGTTTTAAGATATATCATATCTAGCAAGGGAATTGAGGTAGATAAGGCTAAATTAGATTTGATTGTAAAATTACCTCCCCTCACATTTGTTAAGGGAATAAGGAGTTTCTTAGAACATCCAGTTTCTATAGATGGTTTATTAAGAATTTTTTCAAAATGAGTCGTCTTTTATGTAACCTACTGTCTAAAGATATTCCATTTGATTTTACTGATGATTGCTTTGTTGCTTTCAATACTTTGAAAGATAAACTTACTTCTGCATCTGTTATTATGGTACCTGATTGGTGTTTACCATTTGAGATTATGTGTGATGCATCTGACTATGCCAAAGGAGCTATTTTGGGACAAAGAGTGGATAAACGTTTACATATCATATACTATGCTAGCAAAACACTTAATGATGCCCAAATTAATTATTCCACCACTGAAAAAGAGTTTTTGGCTGTTGTTTTCTCACTTGATAAATTTAGGTCTTACTTGGTAGGAACAAAAGTTATTGTTCATTTGGTTCATGCTACTTTGAGATATTTATTGGCTAAACTGAAAGCTAAACCTAGAATCATTATGTGGGTTTTACTTTTACAAGAATTTAACCTAGAGATCAAAGACAAAAAAGGTACTAAAAATGTAGTAATTGATCATCTATCTAGGTTGAGTTCTAAGTCTGATACTGTTGAGGGTGAAAGTAAGCAAACAATCATAGAAACCTTTTCTGATAAACAACTATTTACAATAGGTCCAAACCCATGGTATGCTGACATTGTTAATAATCTTGCTAGTGGAATTTTGAGACCTAACATCACTTTTCAGGAAAAGAAAAAGTTTTTCAGTATTTGCAGGCAATACTTTTGGGATGACCTCTTTTTGTTCAAGGTATGTCACGATCAAATCATCCGAAGGTGTGTGCTCGAAGAGAAATATGAGAGCATCCTAACTTTTTGCCATAAGCTACACTATGGGGGCGGGCCATTTTGGTGATAAGAAAACGACCCTAAAGGTATTACAATCTAAATTCTATTGGCCTACTTTATTTAAGGATGCTAACTTGTTTTGTGTGAGATGTGATAGATGTCAAAGGACCAATAATATAGGCAAACGTAATGAAATGCCTTTGACATCGAGTCTTGTGGTAGAATTGTTTGACATGTAAGGAATTGATTTCATGGGTCCATTTCCCTAATCTTTTGGCTTTACTTATATATTAGTAGCAGTTAACTATATCTCAAAATGGGTAGAAACCATACCCACTAGAACTAATGATGCTAATGTTGTTAAATTCTTGAAGGATAAGATTTTTAGCAAGTTTGGGACACCGAGAGCTATCTTTAGTGATGAAGGATGTCATTTTTGCAACAAGCTCTTTGATGAGCTTTTGAAAAAGTACAACATCTCACATAGAGTGGCTACCCCATACCATCCCCAAACTTCGAGTTAAGTGGAAGTGAGCAATAGACAAATCAAGGGAATATTGGAATGCACAGTGTGACCTTGAAGGAAGGATTGGGCAGTAAAATTGTATAATGTCTTGTTGGCATATTGCACAGCTTACAATACACCTATTGGTATGAGCCTCTATCAATTAATTTTTGGAAAAGCATGTCACATACTCGTTGAGCTAGAGCATAGAGCTTATTGGGCAATTAAAAAGCTCAACATGGACATGACAAAAGCAGGGAGAAAACGACTACTCTAACTAAGTGAACTTAAAGAAAGTAGGGATGAGGCTTACGAGAATGCCAAGATCTACAAGGAGCGTACTAAGCGCTATCACGATAAAGGGCTCATCAGTAAGTCTTTAGTTCCTGGAATGAAAGTCCTTTTATATAATTCACTTTTTGCGTTTGTATCTAGAAAAACTATATTCTAGGTGGAGTGGACCGTATATTTCCACATGGAGTGATAGAGTTGCTAAATCTCAAAACACAAGAACCGTTTAAAGTGAATGGGTATCGTGTTAAGCCGTATTTGGAAGAAGATAACAACATGAAAAGCATAGAAATCATACGTCTCCAAGATTCTTAATCACACAACATTGGCCATGTCTTGCTAAGACGTAAAACTAAGCCTTTAATGGGAAGCACCAATTCGGTATTTTATTCATCAATTATTTGTTCGTTTTTCTTTCATTCTTTTCTTTTATTTTTTGTTTTAATTTTATTGAAACATTTTCATGGCAATGAGGACATCACCTAATATGGGTTGGGGGTGAATACATTATCCATCTTTTATCTTTTTTCTATTCTAAAAAAAATTATCATGCATTTTTTTGAAAATTTGTCTGTGCCATGGCAAAAAAATTTGTGCCGTAGAGTGCGTGTCTATGTTTTGGCATGCATTTTTAGAAAATTTGTACATGCCGCAGCAGGAAAAAATTTGTGCTGTGACATGAGTGTCTCAAATCTTCATGTGGGACTTTAAAATTGATCTGTGTCGCGGCGGAGAAAACATTGTGCCGCGGCATGCATTGAAATTTTTGCCAGAAAAAGGCAATTCATGACACACCACACCCATTTTAAATTTTCTTTCCCTCGCTTTCTCTCATTTTCTCACAAACCCTCACCCACTTTCTCTCCATCTTTTTCTCATTTTCTCACCAAAAGCATCAATTTCTTCACTAATTTTTTCAATCTAATCCTCCTATCTAGTGTTTCTTTCATCATCTTCACAGATTTGCTTAAGAAATCAAGAAAAAAAAAATTCATCTTCTTCCCCACAAAGCTAAGGTTTCAAAATTTGGGAATTTTTTTCTTCAAGGCTTCAATCCAACTCACAAAAGGTAAATTTCTTCGTAATCTTAACTTAATTTAGCATTTATTATCTAAAAATTGTAGATTTGTCTGAAATTTTCTGAATTTAAGTTAGATAAGAGGGGATTTTCAAGAATTTTAGTTATTGATTATCTTGTGAAATTATTTGGGACATAACAACAAATAAAAAATTAGTAGCATATTTTATGGCTTCAAAAAGGAAAGCTGGAGAGGAGAGTCGGTCTAAAGGAAAGGAAAAATGGTAGAGGAATAAAATTTTGATGCCTCTAGATTCGTTAGTAGAGAGGCACAAGAGCAGTATGAAGATGCTGGCAAAAGAAACAAAGGTTTTGTTATAGAAAGAGGTTTGGATTTTGGACAAGTGAGTTTTATGGGAATTTCTGATAAAATGGAGGTATTAAGTTGGAGGAAGTTTGTACACGTATCGAAAGTGAGGGCTAGTTTTTTGGTCTGAGAATTCTACGTGAATGTCTTGGAAGCTCAGGATGGAAAAGTTTGGGTGAGGGGTGTTGTAGTCCCCATTAATAGGACGATTATTAATGCCTACTAAGGATTGAGGGATATACATGATAGTGGGTATGTCACTTATTTAAAAGAAGTGGATTACGAGGAAATCATAAATACCCTCACTGATGATTATACAGAGTGGGAACTAAAGGGAGCCATGGTAAACACCTTCCAAGTAAAACATATTAGACCTCGTTCCCATATTTTGCAAAACTTTGTGTGCTCAAGATTGATGCCAACCCGACATTATAGTTATATTGATAGAGAAAGGGCAGTTTTGCAATACGCAATAGAAACAGAAAGATCGCTTGATGTTGGTATGATGATCCAACAGAGGGTTGTATACTCAGCTGAGCACCACAACCTTAGTTATTTCTTTCCACAACTAATCACCACCCTGTGTGTTAAACACGGAGTACAATATGACACGTGTGAGGTACTTTTGCAACCTGTAGAAACGTTAACTTTCTCTTACATGAGGCACCTAACTAGTGGAAACAAAGTGGGACAAGGTAGTAGGAAAGGTACTTGAACTTCTTCCAAAAACGCTACCACCAAGGATAGGTTAGTAAACTTGAAAGAGAAAATAAATAAAATACAAGAATACCAATGTCAACAACAAGCTTGGTTAAGTGAACAAATGAAATATTCTCATGAATACCAAGCCTTACTCCCCAGGATGATGAGCTTTCAATTGACACAGGGCGGAGTGGACCTCAATCAATTCAGTACAGTTCCGAAATACCCGAGTCATGACTTCGTATACAAACCACCAGAGAACAACCCCGAAGAAGAAGAATAGCAATATGATGATATAGAGTTCTAAGCCTCCCCTTTGTATTTTATCCTTTATTTAATTAATTAATTTATTTTTGTTTAGTTTTAATTTTCTTTTTCTTTCAATTTTTCCTTTATTTTTTGCATTTTTTTTTATGTCGGTTTAGTTATGAATTGAAACAATTAACTTTGTTTAGTGATTTTTGATTTTATTTGCTTTAAGTTAATTTTTAAATTTAGTTTTGAGTTGTGATGAACACATTTAGAAGTTTCATTTATAATGCTTTGCGAACTAAATGTAACATGATGAGAAGGGCAAGGAATTGTGAACCAAATCGTAACTATAATGCACACAATTACATACAAAAGGGGGGTAATTTCTTCACTCTTTTACTTAATTTCTTTTATTTTTTTTGAGACATTGAAGACAATGTAAAAATTAGGTTAGAGGTGGGAAAAATATTTCATAAGCACGAATTTAGACCAAATTTTAAATTTTAATTTTTTGTAGGTTTTTCATTTGAATTTTGTTAGGATAGTATTGAGTCTACTTGAATCAATTCAAAAGTCTGTGATATTAATATGATTGTAATGACGGTGACATGTGAAAGAAATATATTTTTACCTAAGTGAAAAGACACAAAAATGTTAGATTCATCTAGTTTGAGGATTTTGTGGTATATGTGGTAATTTATTTAGTTAGTATCACTACTTTTGATTTGTGTAGTGTATGCATATTTATAATATATCTCAAGTCTCGACATACTCTAGAACTTTCTTGAAAATTCATTAAGGTGAAATAATAGAACTAAATACTACCTTAGAAAGTGATTTAGGCCATCCTTGGACCTTTTGAACTTTTCGAGCCTCCCCATACTATTTCATTCCATAGTGACCCATTTTGAGCTTAATTGTGTTATTGTTGAATACTTACATATATATTGTTTCACCTATAGTGATAAGAGTACTCAATGTAGCACTTAGTTTATATGAACATTTGAGTTGGAGGAAATTATATATCTCTTGCTTAAAAAAAATAATAATAAGTAAAAGAAACAAACAAGTAAAAGAAACAAACAAGTAAAGAAAATCAAGCAAGGATTAAAGGAAAATATGGAGTTTATAAAATAGGAGGAAGGAAAAGAATAATTGGATAAAAAAGTTGAGTAAGTTTGTGAGGTATTAAAAACTTAAATTATTAACGGTATTACTCTTAAAATGCTAAGTACTCTTATCCTTTTGAGAATAGCCTTTTCGTTCTTTTGTAACCCCACACCTTAACCCAACATTACAAGCTTAATAAAGTCTTATTAATTCGAAGTAGTTTTGATTTCTATATTAGTGAAGATGAATTTGAAAAGTCTATGGAGTTTGTGAGTGCAATTCTCAGTAATATTTTATTTGCACAATCCTGAAATTTAAAATGTAATCAATGGATATCATGCATGGCACAATTTGATAGTGTAACTAATGGGCTTGTGGTTTGATTGTTTGTTCAAAAGTCAATTACAAAAATGTATTTGATATTTGGACTGTTTTTTAGCTTAATTGATTTTCAACTATTTCGTATGTCATTTTTCATTAACAACTTTTGAGACATATGCATGTATTGATTCAAGCATATCTAGAAACTTTGATAGTTTTAAGAGTCTTACGATGTTTGTGGGTTCATCACTGAAAACCTTCACGAGACTATAACTCATTCACTAGGGTCGCCTAAGGGTTTAAAGGCTTGTTGCATATGCTAAATGTAATCGTTACAATCTAGGAAGTGATTTAGGTTAGTATAGTTTAGTTTATTTATTTTTCTTTTAGTTTTTAGATCACTTCCCTTGCTAGAGATTAGCAAGAAGCTGGTTGGGAGTTGTGACGAGTGCTTGAAAAGTACTAATATTATGTGATTGGTCGTACTTAATGGTAAGAAATTAGATTTGTTATAACGCGTTTATTTAATTCTTTACATAAATCTATCAATTTAGAATCACATGTATGTTTTAGTGTATTTCAAGTGTTTCTGGCTTCAAAAGAGTTGAATAATACAAATACACAAAGACGGAACACTTACGGCGCTTAAATTACAACTTAGGAGCAACACGAGTCAAATTATATAAGCCTTACATAACAAGCCAAACAGTATGTAAGGGGTACCTGTGAAGACATAAAATACAAAACGCACCGCAAAAAGGGAAAAGTTGTGCCGCAGCATGCCTCTTGGGTTTTACAATATTTTCAAAAATATTTTTGTGCCACTACGGGATAATGTTGTGCCGCGAAGCGCACGTGTTTTTAGGAGCCCAAATTTTATGTAATCTTTACACATATAAATACTCCATTAAGTCTCTATGTTGCACACAACTCAATTTTGCGAACTATTATAAGACTTAATTAGATTTTTGGAGTTTTTTCATATTCAAGGAGGCAAGATTATCAATTCTAAGGAGACAAGAAGCCATTGATGATCAAAGATCAAACTTTTGGGGTAGAAAATGTCATCCAATCTATTTGTGGTGTTTAGATCTAGGGTTCTTGTTATTATAAAATTTTGTTCTTTTCTTCTTTCTTCTTTGGGATGTATGTTGAATTATATTTGTCTATGAATATTAATTAAAACATGATTGGCTAAATTTATTATGAATGTTTAGTTTGTGTTGCCATATTTTCTAGAATTATTATGGTGGATATTTTTATTGCTTAAAGATAAATGAAAATTTTCTTTTGATTAAGAATATGTTTAGATGTTTAATTATGAATTTTTATGGGCCAATTTGAGATTCATGATTAAATTGAAAAATATTAGAGTTTGATTTTAGGAACGCTACCTTGATTACATTTTGACAAACTTAATCAAAACTTTAAATTGATGACCTAGTCATGACATTGATTTGAATGACATATTTTTTCTTGTGCATAATTTTTTTACTATTTAATATACCCGATCATAGGATATTTATTAGTGAACAAAGGAAATTACCCAATCGAAGAAATTTTCGTAAATAAAAGGAAAGCCAGCAATATTTATTTATTAGAACATTCATGTTAATTTACCATAATATTTTAATACAAGCATGGTCAACCAAGCTAAACATCCATATATCTTCCATTGATACTTAAAATCTTTTTGAGTTAGTTCAAGTTTGCATTATTGTTTTCTTTCTTTGTTCACTATCATTTACATTGCTCTCAAACTTCATTTACATTTTTATTAGCTTTAGGATTCTAATTATTTAGAGTTTTAGTAGTTCTAGAATTCTAATTAGTTAGTATTTTAGTTGTTTTAGGACTCTAAAGAGATTAAAAAATAGATTATTTTTAACCACTGCAATTTCTTGAGAAATTGACCTCGGAGGTTTGCTTATCGCTTGCTACAAGTGATTTGTACAATTGCAAGCACTATAATTTATACATCAATCTCCCACTTGATGACTCTGAAATAAGAAAGGGATGAGTCCTTGATAGACTTTATCGACAGGTTCAACCATCGAGCAACGTTGCCACGGATGGCAAGCCATCGAAAAGACCCTCCCCGAACGACAAGCTGTCGAACGACTCCCTTTGGATGGCATACCACCGAGCAGCACCTTTCTAGATGGTACAGTCTTGACAAAACACTTTTATTTGGCACATGGACAGACAGACCCCCTCCAGTTAGCATGTGGCTTAATGGACCCCCTTTGGTGGGTACATGGCTGGACCACACACCTCCAGTAGGCATATGACCAGACCAACCTCTTCCGATCAGCACATGGTTGGACGGACCTTCTTTAGTTGGAACTCAGCCAGACAGACCCTTTTTGATTGGCACATGGCCAATCACGATGCCTCATGTCTGCATCTCGTCTATCATGCCCCTTTCGAACGGACCCACACTTCTCCATTCATCCACTTCTGACTCTCGTCTGCCATGGTCCACCTCCGTGCATGCCCATGATTTCCAAACTTGCTCATCTCCTTCCATCACATTAATGTGCATGAAATCACCCAGAAGGTATGGGTGTAAGTGTGAGTGGAGTGCAATGTCTTGATGGCAAAGAAAATAAAATGCGTACTCTACATCCTAAACACTAGCATAAATAAATAATGAAAGAAAAAAAAAAGAGAGAGAAAGGAAGAACATACCTTGAGAAGACTCCCTACCAAGTTCTCTCCTTTTAGAAGTTGAGCTCTCCACTCCTTCTCTCTATATTGTTAGATTGTGTGGAAGAAATGGTAGGGTAGAAGCTTATATATATAGGAGTGGGAATCAATCTCATCTATCCACTCACAAGATCATGCAAGGGACAAGTTTGAATAATAAATTTTTTGCTCCAAGTTTCAAATTTTGAAATTCAAGTTTCCCTTCAAATTGCCAAGGGTTGACTCTCTTAAAAGAACTTTGATTTCGACAAATTTACCACAGTGGAACTCCGATTGAAAATTTGGAAGTATCACAGCAATGAAAAACCATCGTGTACGTTTTTACGGCTAGATAAGATTCAAATTTTACCAACCACCTTAACGAATAGGGTGCAAGAGTAGGCCATGGGCCACCAACGTGACTGAACGGACCAAGGGTTCGAATATTGACGAAGAGACGACCAAACCTCTTGCACCACATAATTGGGCCCAAAAGGTCTAGAAAGCATATGTTGGACATAAAATAACATATACCACGTGACACAATCCTATCGGTCCTACTTTATAGTGTGGCCTGAGGCCCAGCCCAATGAGCGTTAAGTAAGTAAATAAGCCCAATTGTTAAATAAGCAACTATCATGTAATTTAGCACCGACTGTCCTTTAATTATCCGATAATAAATAATTAGATAGAGATATGCCCCCCAATGTATAGATAAGTCTATCTCCTCAAGTAAGTAACCGACAATTGGTATATCTCCTCCTCTATATGTATACACCTCGTTCACATTCATAGGGATGTCTTATGTTAATAACAACATAACCAATATTACACAGAGCTTCTACATTCTCTCTGTCTACACTTCTTCTCCTTATTATCATAGAGTCAAGGCTTAGTTCTCATCCGTGATTGCCATCACCTAAACTAACTTAAGTATCGGAGGGTAAAAGGTCATCACACCCTGTGGTAATCCTAGGTTTTAACGTATTTTTTCTATTCGCAAGTCCGTAATAAGAAAAAGTTCACCCCATTTTGACATTGACAAAAAATGATATCAATAATTTGTATCCAATACAATCCCAGTAAATGAGCAAAGACAATAACATCAATCATGAAAGTAAATATATTCCAGAAAAAGGAAATAAATAACAAAAGAAAATAAAAACAAAATAAAGAACCAAAAACAAAGAACACTAAAACAAATAAAAAAAAAAGGTAATATACTAAAAATAACAAATCAAAACAAACATCACAAAAATAAAAAGAAAATCACAAAAATAAAGAAATACGAAAAACAAACTAAACAGAAAATAAATAAACACTTTAAAAAGCCAATTCCCCGGCAACGGCGCCAAAAACTTGATGCACAAAAACTTGATAGTCAAATTTTGTATTTTATAAAAAGCTCGCAAGTGCATGAATCACTTATAATGAGTGATAAGTATACTCCCAAGATCGTCTCTCAAGGAATTGCAGTGGTTTTAAAACGTTATTTATTTTCTTATTCAGTCGAACAAACAATCCTAAACATTCTAACAATTGTCGGTTGAAGAACAGATTATAAATTCAGAATTAAATCAAAAACTAAAATAAAATGGAAATAAAAGTAATCACAACCAAAGTGAGGATGATGGATGTAAATGAGAATTTTAGTTCGCTATCCATTCATGGCAAAAACAAATTAAGCATTCAATTAAAAGCTGGATTTAATGATTTTTCCGCTAAACTTAGAAAATTTCAAATCAATGGCAATTTTCACTACAATCAACTAATTAACTTCTTTGATCCGGACCGTTAATTAACTAATTGGAATTAGCTCAAGGAAATAATTCTAACCACCTAAACTAACACAAATCAATGTAATCAATTTAGGCTCTTGTTCATAATGCACAATTAAGCAAAGATGGCGTTTCTAATGCCTAATTCTAAAATATTCTTCCTAATTACAAACTAAGGTTTGGTCCACCATTAATTCACAATCAGAAAATAATAAGAACATGAACAAGAAATAAATCCAATCATATATAATTAAATTATAAAATTGTTCTTCCAATTATTAGAAGCAAGACTAAAATCCCAATTAAAAATTTAGCCACACATAATTAAATTTACTATCGTAAATTTAATTATTAAAGGCATAACAAATACAGTAATAATGTTTCAATTATAGAGAAGAAAATATTATACAGGAAAATAATATTTCTTCCTCTAAAATATCGTAAAATTATACTGCAAAAATAAAATATAACAGATACAGAAATAAAATAGAAGAAGAGAAAACTAAAAATTAAACTAAGAAAAATTAAGAAAAACTGAGGAGAAACTCCTCCTCTCTGCAAATGTGTGAAAATGGTGTCAATTGTGTGTGTATTGTGTACTCTCCGGACGCCCCTATTTATAGAAATTAAAATTCAGAGTGCGTACCACGTGTCAGCGTGTGATTGGCCGGTAAACAGAGAGGGACCCACGCGGCAAGAGATGATTGGCGGGCGGCGCGGCAAGAGCTGGCGCGTCAGACTGGTCAAAGCGCTTTCCACGTGTCACGCGATGGTTCGCTCGTCTGCGCCGTCCCACGCTGGCGTGTCGACTGGTGATTCGTAGTGGGGACAGCTTTCCACGTGGCGCTCTCTGATTGGTCCGAGTGGCGCCCAGTGTTGGTCCGAGCAGGTGCTAGCTGTCTTCCACGTGGCACGCGGTGATTGGCTGGTCAACGCTGAGTGTGCGCTGACGTAGATGATGACGTGACATTTGACTTTGACTGGGCTTTACTAAGTACATCCACTGTTCTTCTATATAAATCGACAATTCTAAGTACATCCACATTTATTTCGGTATACATCCATAAGTTCAATTAAATTCAGAAAAATTCCAAAAAAATTGTAAATTCTTCCCAAATAATTATAAACTTAAAAATGATCAAAATATATTTATTTTGGATAAAATAATAAAATAAAACATAAAATAAATGCTTAAAAACGTAACAAAATATAGGTTAAAATTGTGTTTATCACCCCACACATCACACACATCTCATCACCCACTTGACGTCGACATAACCACTTTATTGCATTTTTGGTGGCAATGGATTGATATAAACACTGCCACAAAAAGTGACGAACCTTAAGTAGGATCTTCAATCCCCATACCTATTTCCATAGCTTTTTCATTGCATCAGACCAACTACTCTCCCCTTACTCGTATCCACCACGACTATCCATAAGCATAATGATGCCAAATCAACCTATCTCGTAACTCCCTAGGATGTATTCCTTAACATGAGCCTTTTCAGGATCAAATAATACTTAACATTTCATGAAGTACCACCATCCAATACAATATCTCTCACAATACTTGCACAATCAACATGCTAAAACCAAGGCTAAAAACTAGCATCTCAAGCAAGCCAAGGTTGCTCTCAAATATTAACTTATGATCCTTCGCACATTGACCATCAAAATCACTTATCCAAAACTTTTATTGCTTCAAGAAAACCCCTCCAAGACCATGACTATTAATAGCCCATCTATGCATCTTATTAACAAAATTAATATTTGTGGATCATAAAAGGGAAAAAAGAAAAGAAAAAGATGATGTATCTTATTTGTTTTGTCTTATTCATAATTTACACCCTATTGTATTATTATGGCATATTACTTTTATTTTATTTTTAAATTATATTTACATATTCATAATTGTACTCAAATCTCAAATTATTTATACGTCAAAATCAGCTACATCCTGTCATAACATATTATTAATTAATTAACTATAAAAAAATAAAATTATTAATTAATTAACTATAAAAAGAATTTTGAGGTTCATTTAGATCGTTAACTAAGATAATTTTTAATCCAAAATTTTATTTTAGTGCAACTTTTGTATTATTTTTTTTTAATTTTTTTTCATCCAACACATTGCTCTAAATACCACACTAAAAATATATTCTTAAAATTTTCTTTTATTGCAACCTTTAAACTAAAATAATGTAAAAATTACATTCTTTTTTTTTTTTTTTCTTTTTTAATTTATTACACTAAATATCACAATAAAAATATATTTGAAATAAAATTTACAATAAAAAAATAGCATGTGAACACTGTCGCACTATATGAACAATATCGCTTATATATAGCACGATATTATTTATTGAACTATTTTAGTATAAATATGAAGCCTTTTTGGAGCAACTTATAGTGCAAAATCTGCGCTAAACGTTTCTCTATAACTTTGCATTAAAATAGTTCGATAAATAGTGTCGCACTAAATATTGCTTGATAATGTTCGTTTAATGCAATACTATTTAGGACATTATTCATACTTTTTTTCTTCTTTTTTAAATACTAATAAAAGATAGAAAATATGAAAATATTGTTTTAATTTTTATTTTACTCTAATTATGTAATATTTAACTAAAATTTATATAAATTATATTATTCTTATATCGAATAAAATTATATTCTATTTATTAGTTAATAATATTATTCTTTTATTTGAAAAAATTAATATTAAATATATGATATAAAATTAGTAAAAAATATATTTTATAACTATTATAACATTTAAACATTAAAAATATTTTACACATCAAATGAACATAAAGTTATAAAAAAATAGATATAAAATAGAGTAAAAAAATAGATGATGAACATTATATTTATGCAGCAATTAAAGAATGGATGGAATTGATAGTAGACAAAAATACTCGATTTTGAGATTTTTTTACGCAAAATAGACAAATAAAGGGATAAAGATGCTCACAATAAACTTCAAAATACATTAATAGAATATTTGTGGAATTAATATATTAATTAAAAAAAAATTAGTGTTTATTATTGTATACTTTTAACTATCATATATATATTTTTAAATAAATGTAAAATTTATTTTTGAGCAATATAATATTTAACTCACATAAAAATATAATATTTTATTTAGTGAACTTTTTATGTTTTCATACTAAAAAGATAATTTTTTGATTTATTATAATTAATTAAATAATATTAATATGTAATTAATTGATTCATTATAATAATTGATATGAATTAATTAATAAAAAAATAAAAAGAATATCATATTTTATTAAAAAAAAAAAAAATTTTAATATGATATTTAAGTATAATAAATTAGATGTAAAAAACAGTATTACTTTATCATAGGAAGGCTCTATTATGATCGAATTTTTGGTTGAGATGTTCTGATGCACAAAATAGTAGAAATGCTAGTAATCAAGCAGCAGTAGCATCTGCTCCTCTGCGTCGTTAGCGTATTTTTTAGCTCAATGCCATTCCGAGGTGACAGCATTTAGTAGTCCCGACATGTCCTTAATCGTTGTAATTCGTAAAATTTTCTTCAAAAAACTTCAAAATTAACGTTATTTAAATTTATTTAAATTTATAATAATAAAATTAACATTTTTTTATATTCAAATCTATATTTTTATAATTTAAAAAAATAATTAATATGTAATTTTTGTTTAAATATTTATTTAATTAAAATTGAACGACGATAATTTAGATCCGTTCAATATTTCACGTTTAAATTAAACGTTCAATATTATTAATGATGCTAATTTTGTTACTATAAATTTTAGGGATTATATTTTTAATAAATTCTCAATTTTTTTTTTAAATAATATTTTTAAAATTTATAATAATAAAAATAATATTTTTATTTTTAATTAAAATGATATAAAATAATATTATATGTTTTTAAGGTGTTAAATTTTTTTATTTTTTTTCAATCTTCTTTTCTTGTTGTCCGAAGAAAATTTCCCTTAGAGAAATCACTACAAGTTCCCTCCGAGTTATCTATTTTGCTATTTTTACCCCTTTAATTAGACTTTCTAAATTTCGAAAATGAAATTTCTCCAACTTTTTTGGGTTTTTGTCTAAAATAGGCAAAATCCTTAAGATAGTTTAAAAAAGGGCAACCTTGTGTAAAAGTTTAGAAATGGGCAAAATACTATTTACTCTCCCAGTAACCGGTTTAGTTAGAAAAAGGGCATTAGTTTCCCACAAATTTCTTTCTTCTTCTCCCTCCTTCTCTACGCATTCTCTCTTTTTCTCTTCACTGATTTTCTTCTTTGTTAGCTTTCATGATTCTCGCAAATAAACAAAACCTCTCTAAGTTTCATTCCGTTTAATGTTATATTTTGGTCGTTAGCTTGTAATTTCAGTATCTTGTTTGGCTGGCTTTTGGTAATATATATGTAATATGTTTAACTGGGCTCTCTCGGATTATGAAGCTTTTGATTTAATGTAATAGTTTCAATACATTTCAAGTTTTTTTCCTTAGAATTTTAGGGCCTAATTTTTAATTACGGCCTATGGCCTCGCAAATTCTTAAACCGCACCTTATAATTGCTTGAATTATAATACCACTGCATGCTAACTGCCTCACATGAATAAACAAGTGAAATGCTGATTAAACTTAAGTGATATACTCTGAAATATACCAGATATACCCTGAGATATACCAGATATACCCTGAGATATACCAGATATACCAGATATACTAGATATACCAGATATACCAGATATACCCTGAGATATACCAGATATACCAGATATACCCTGAGATATACCAGATATACCCTGAGATATACCAGATATACTAGATATACCAGATATACCAGATATACCCTGAGATATACCAGATATACCAGATATACCCTGAGATATACCAGATATACCCTGAGATATACCAGATATATCCTGAGATATACCAGATATACCTTGAGATATACCAGATATACCCTGAGATATACCAGATATACCAGATATACCCTGAGATATACCAGATATACCAGATATACCCTGAGATATACCAGATATACCCTGAGATATACCAGATATACCCTGAGATATACCAGATATACCAGATATACCCTGAGATATACCAGATATACCCTGAGATATACCAGATATACTAGATATACCAGATATACCAGATATACCCTGAGATATACCAGATATACTAGATATACCAGATATACCAGATATACCCTGAGATATACCAGATATACTAGATATACCCTGAGATATACCAGATATACTAGATATACCCTGAGATATACTAGATATACCAGATATACCCTGAGATATACCAGATATACTAGATATACCAGATATACCAGATATACCCTGAGATATACCAGATATACCCTGAGATATACCAGATATATTAGATATACCAGATATACCCTGAGATATACCAGATATACCAGATATACTAGATATACCAGATATACCAGATATACCCTGAGATATACCAGATATACCCTGAGATATACCAGATATACTAGATATACCAGATATACCAGATATACCCTGAGATATACCAGATATACCCTGAGATATACCAGATATACCAGATATACTAGATATACCAGATATACCCTGAGATATACCAGATATACTAGATATACCAGATATACCAGATATACCCTGAGATATACCAGATATACTAGATATACCAGATATACCCTGAGATATACCAGATATACTAGATATACCAGATATACCAGATATACCAGATATACCCTGAGATATACCAGATATACTAGATATACCAGATATACCAGATATACCCTGAGATATACCAGATATACTAGATATACCAGATATACCCTGAGATATACCAGATATACCAGATATACCCTGAAATATACCAGATATACCCTGAGATATACCAGATATACCCTGAGATATACCAGATATACCAGATATACTAGATATACCAGATATACCAGATATACCCTGAGATATACCAGATATACCCTGAGATATACCAGATATACTAGATATACCAGATATACCCTGAGATATACCAGATATACCAGATATACCCTGAGATATACCAGATATACCCTGAGATATACCAGATATACCAGATATACTAGATATACCAGATATACCCTGAGATATACCAGATATACCCTGAGATATACCAGATATACTAGATATACCAGATATACCAGATATACCCTGAGATATACCAGATATACTAGATATACTAGATATACCCTGAGATATACCAGATATACCAGATATACTAGATATACCAGATATACCCTGAGATATACCAGATATACTAGATATACCAGATATACCAGATATACCCTGAGATATACCAGATATACTAGATATACCAGATATACCAGATATACCCTGAGATATACCAGATATACCCTGAGATATACCAGATATACTAGATATACCAGATATACCAGATATACCCTGAGATATACCAGATATACTAGATATACCAGATATAGCCTGAGATATACCAGATATACTAGATATACCAGATATACCAGATATACCCTGAGATATACCAGATATACCAGATATACCCTGAGATATACCAGATATACTAGATATACCAGATATACCAGATATACCCTGAGATATACCAGATATACTAGATATACCCTGAGATATACCAGATATACCAGATATACCAGATATACCAGATATACCAGATATACCCTGAGATATACCAGATATACCAGATATACTAGATATACCAGATATACCCTGAGATATACCAGATATACCCTGAGATATACCAGATATACCAGATATACCCTGAGATATACCAGATATACCCCCAGATATACCAGATATACCAAATATACCCTGAGATATACCAGATATACCAAATATACCCTGAGATATACCAGATATTCCCTGAGATATACCAGATATACCCTGAGATATACCAGATATACCACACTGTTCATCTTCTTCCTCAACAATGAGATAATGCAGAGCTTCACAATGAGATAGTAATGGTCGAGTGTTTTGTGCGTCCTCACTGTTCGTCTTTTTTCTCAACAAAATTTGTGGGAGATTCGATAACAGAGAGTGGAGAGAGAGAGGGAGAGTCGTGCAAACGTTTGGAACTGTTCGAATTCTTCCAAACGATTTACAAATGAATTACCGGCTAGTAAGTGGGGTATTGGGTGGACGGTTAAAAAAAGCCTATTTTTAAAAAATAACACAATTCTGCTCTTTTTTAAACTATCTTAAAGATTTTGCCTATTTTAGACAAAAACCCAACTTTTTTATCGACATACTTAAATTACAGTTCATTGTTAAACAAGTTGAATCCGTTAGGTGGTGGAATGACTAAAACCAAACCCATCTGAATTCGATGCTTACTTTTGATGGATTTTCATTCATTTCCTAGCAGATTTTTAACCCCTCAATATTTCTTCCTTCAGGATCTTCACCTTCTGATTCAAATTCAATTTTTTTTTTTTAGTCTACCTTTCCTAACTTGCAGTTGGGTTTTTGATTTCCTTCTTTTGCGTGTTTCTTTTTTCTAGTTCACTTTCTTCAAAGTGGCATTTATTTAGGAGTTAAGAGACAAATGGCTCTAGGTCGATTTGGCCGACAAGTTAAACGCCCATATGGATTCTGCGCTAAATTGACGGTAGCTGTCGTTTTGGGTCTCTGTTTTGCAGTGTTGTGGTCTGTATTTTCTTCTTCGTCATTTTCTTTGACCGTTCGAAGAGAAAGCTTTGACGACATTGCCGAACCAGTTTCAGGAAATGCAAAGGTAAGCAATTTCGGGACGCAATCTGATAAGAAAGTGGTCGAAAAGCATGAACCCAGTAAGAAGGTGAAACCCAAATCTGATTTGGAGAAAAAGCATGAGAAAAAGGTTAATGGGTCTGCGTCTTTGTCTGAAAGTGGTCATAGATCTGACAAAAAGAGCACAAAAGGAACTAGAAATAAGAAGAAAAAACAAAATGAAAATATAATATTGTCTGAAGAAAATAATGGGGCGGAGGAATCTCAAGACGATGAACCAAATAAGGAAAAAGAAGAGGAAGATGAAGAAGGATTAGTTGTGGATGGCAAGGAAGAAGCTTTCGATCTGGCAGGTGAAGTGAGTGAAGATGGAGAAAGGGAAGGCGAGTTGGTTGATTCTGTGTATCAAGAGTCTGATGAGAAGTTAGAAGATGAAGATAGTGAATCGAAAAAAGTTGAAATGAAGAGAAAGAATATAAAGGGTCCTTTGTTTGATCCAAAGGCGCATTATAATTGGAAACTGTGTAACACAAAGAGCAAGCATAATTACATTCCTTGTATTGACTATGAAGTTGCCTCTGCTAAGCTCCAAAGCTATCGGCATACAGAGAGGAGTTGCCCTAAAATACCTCCAATGTGTCTTGTACCTCTGCCTCATGAGGGGTATGGCACTCCGGTGCGCTGGCCCGATCGCAAAATGAAGGTATATTAATCTTTCAGTATTTGCCTTCTTTTGATTCATTGTAATGTTACGTGGTGAGGGATTTTAGATTTGATCATTTGGTAACTTACCAATTTTTGTAGATCTTGTATAAGAATGTTGCACATCCAAAACTCGCCGCATTTATTAAGAAGCATAGTTGGTTGACTGAGTCAGGAGAGTATCTTACTTTTCCTCAAAACCAATCTGAATTTAAGGGTGGAGTTCTTCACTACCTTGAGTCCATTGAAGAGGTGAGTTTTCAACTTGGTCTTATTTTAAAGAATTGTACTTTGTGGTTTGGTGGCTGGAGGTTTCAAATTTCATGTTTTTTTTTTCTTTTAATGATTGATGTTGCATATGTGTTAGTCTGCTGAAATAAAAAAGTTGGCACCATGCTATATTTACAAATTAATAGCAACTTTTATTTTTATTATCCTTGTTGTACTTGTATCTAGCATTTTGAATTTGATTGTGTATGATAAACTGTACCTTGTGTAATAATTCATATCAACTTTTATTTTTTGTTATCCTTATTGTATCAAAATTTGAATTTTTATTGTATATGATAGACAGTACCAGACATTGAATGGGGGAAGAATATCCGTGTAGTGCTAGACATTGGATGTACAGATTCAAGCTTTTCAGCTTCTCTGTTTGATCAGGAGGTATTAACATTATCATTGGGTTTGAAAGATGACCTCGTTGATCTAGCTCAGGTTTCTCTTGAACGTGGTTTCCCTGCTATAGTAAGCCCTTTTGGAAGGAGAAGACTTCCTTTTCCTAGTGGTGTCTTTGATGCTATTCATTGTGGGAGTTGCACTATATTTTGGCATTCAAATGGTTTGTGTTATTTTTCTTTCCCTATTTTTAATTTTCAAATATATTCGGAAGGGCATCTTCCTACTCATATTAATTCACATTCTCTTGTTCGCAGGGGAAAAGCATCTACTGGAGATGAATAGGATTTTAAGACCAGGAGGTTACTTTATCTTTTCAACTACGCATGGAAGCAAAGAAGAGGAGGAAGGTGTGTTTCACAAATATTATACTTTAGTTAAGAAGAAGTCTGCCCTCTCCCTCCAAAAAATATGATATTGTGGTACTCTATTTGCTCTGTGATGATGCAGCTGAAAGTGTGAAGTTTATACTATACTTTTTGCCAACTCAATTTATTTGTAGAGTAATTCAATTTGCATGGAATAACTGGATGCTGGATTTGGTTACTCGTAGCAACTTGACAACTTAAAAACAAATATATGCAACAAGTTTGCTGCCATGTGCTGACTGCGCCCAAAGTGTTACATAGTTTGTCAATTATGTAGAAGATATATACAATATGTCTTGAATTTTTTTTATGAGTTGAATCGCGACGTTTTCCATCTTCACTTGCATTTTGAAAACGTACAATGCTAATTATACTCATTTTTCTTTCCACTGTACTCACAGTGACTGCTTTACCATGATATTTCCTTCTTTGTGCAGCAATGATCAAATTGACGGCATCTATCTGTTGGAATATTCTGGCTGATAAGACTGATGATGTTAGTGAAGTGGGGATTAAAATTTATCAGAAGCCTGAATCAAATGATATTTATGAATTAAGAAGAAAGAAATTTCCACCCTTATGTAAGGAAAATGAAAACCCAGATGCAGCCTGGTAAGTTCAATCGGAAATTTCACAAAACTTATTTCTTCTTGTTTTTCGCGAGATACAAAAGATGCCTTCATCATTAAAGCATGAAACAATCTTCCCCATTTTGAATAGGAAGATATTTCTAGTTGGCTCGCTTGTGGCAGACCATGATTCTGCTTGCAGCCATGTAGTAAACCTTGTGATTTGCCACCAGCCGGGCAAAACAGTTTTCTTCTGCGAAAAGGAATTTTTTCTTTTTATATATCCAAAAAAGTTCATTCAATGCTAAAACACAGCATAGACTGCAGTTTTTCTGTATTAGTGGAAGAGACTTTAGATTTGATTGTTGTCAACAATCAGCCAGGTAGTGAAGTTGCACGGGATTCTTAATTCTTTAGTCTTAAAAGCAATTTGTAAGAAATTTATGTGTTATTTGTGATTTTTTTTAATTCCTTCTAATAATTGCATTATGTACCAACTCTCGAAAAACGCAAATATGGATGTTTCTCTATAAGAAAATGTTGATTGTTAGAGGTTTTATTATCTTTTAGTGGCAATGCATTATTTTATATAAAATATTTTGAACTGTAAATCAAAATTCAAGATCCTGTGCACAATTCCTTTTTCGAACCAATGTTATCTATATCAATCTTATGCCAGCTTATGGCTGTTCTCTGAACAGGTATGTTCCTATTAAGACTTGCTTGCATGTGGTTCCATCTTCTATTGAACAGCATGGATCAGAGTGGCCGGAGGAATGGCCCAAGCGACTCGAAACCTATCCTGACTGGTTGAACAGTAAAGATACATTGATGGCAGACAGCAAGCACTGGACTTCTATTGTTGACAATTCCTATCTCACTGGAATGGGCATTGATTGGTCCAGTGTAAGAAATGTAATGGATATGAAAGCCATCTATGGAGGGTATGTTAAGACAACACCTAAATTATCTATCTTCTGTAACAGACATTATCCTTTTGGAATAATCACCGAGCTACTTGTGCAATGAACCTGGATGTAAAATACATGTATCTTATTCCCTTCTTTCATCTTATGTTTTCTTTAAAAAAAAAAAAACAAGGAAATATGATTATTGTAATGCAGATTCGCAGCAGCCCTAGCAAAACAGAAGGTCTGGGTGATGAATGTGATCCCCGTCCATGCACCCGATACACTTCCAGTCATATATGAACGTGGACTGATTGGTACTTATCACGATTGGTGTGAATCATTTGGCACTTATCCTAGATCATACGATCTTTTGCACGCTGATCATCTGTTTTCACGGCTAAAGAATAGGTGAGAGTAAACTCCACAAGTTATGGCTTTCTAACAACCTACAAGTTACAAGTATAGAGTAATGTTATATGCATTAAATGATGTGTTAATATTGGATTGAATATTAAATTAGGAAGATGAAATATAATAATTGTGGGACCACTTACAAATAGAAGGAATGGTGACATATGGATTGATTCATGCATCAATTTGTGATAAAAAGCATCTTGCTTGTACTTATTGATTTGCCAATTTATTTTACAATATACATAGGATGACTGTTTTTCAACATGTGCGCTTTGCAGGTGTAAGCAGCCTGTATCTATTGTTGTTGAAATGGACCGTATATTACGGCCTGGAGGTTGGGCAATTATACGCGATAAGATAGAAATTCTGGATCCATTGGAGGGAATATTGAAAAGTTTACACTGGGAAATCAGAATGACTTATGCTCAAAACAAGCAGGGTATTCTTTGTGCTCAAAAATCTCTGTGGCGGCCTTAACTTTTTTTCATGCTTGCCGCGCACTCTTGAGACTAGTAATCTTGCGCGGTTTACACGAAGAACAAAAACTAAGTCAGAGATTGAGACTAAGCTTCCAGTGAGATACTTGAGGAAGAGAAGATGTTCATCTTTTATGATAGGTATGTAGCCTCCTATCATTTTCATTTTTTACACGGATGCTAACGACGATTGTTAGATGTTCCAGCTTTTTGGTTGCTAGTTTTAGGCCCTGGGTGTGTAAATGTGGGTTAGAGTCCTAGAGAGTTTCCATGAAGTGACTACACATGTTTTTGTTACAACCAATATTTGATCCTATTTGAATTCAATTTTCCGTGTATAAATATTTTTAATTGGATTTTCAAAGAATTGTCATTCGTTTGTTCTTCAAAGTAATGCAAACATCCTTTACTCTTTAACAATCCCATAGCTTTGGCTAAATGAGCATTTTAGTTTTATAGCTTTTACTAAAGCATTTGAGTTGAAATATTAGGAGCAAACTAAGAATTGATTTTTTATATTTTTGAAAATTTTAGATACTCTACTGATAATCAGGTTAAATAAATATTTTCATGTATTAATCAGCACCAACAATTTAGTTGCATAAGGCAAAGGAACTAAAATTAGACAAATTATTTTTACTTTATGTTAATTAAATTAATAAATAAAATTTAATGTCTAATCAACAATTTTACTCCCAAAAAAAAAATTTATATATTAACATTTAAGTTAAAATTATTCACCAAGCAAACTAATAATTGATTTTTTTTTTAAATTCTATTGATAAAGAGACAACAATATCAAAAAAAAAAAAAAAGCTTGTATTATCCAACACGAACAGGTTACTTGCATAAGCCAAATGAACTAAAATTAGACAATATCAATATAGATTACAGTTTTTCCCCAGAGTAATAAGAAATAAAACGATGAATTAATTAATTAACTTTATATTGAGTATCTACACAAAGGACAAAGATGACTAGCACGAAGCCAAGGAACAATGCAATCTTGATGATAAACATGAGAGCAAGGTAAACGAGTGACCTCCAATTCTTCATCATGAACGTCAAACTCCGCTTGACAAACGCAACAATAATTGTTACCATCTTCTAATCTTCCAATCTTCACTTTCTCTAAACCTTTAATGGACTTTTCAGTTGCAGGTATAGTCTTAATCACGTAGTCTCTAATTGAAGCCGAAATAGCTTCTTGTTCATCGTCATTATTATAATCATTAAGACCAAAACTATCAAACACTCTCAACTCCTCTTCCAAAACCTGCAACAAAATATTTCTTGTCGAACAATGTTGATGGCTTTCGCTCAGACGTTCAAAAATCTTATTTTTAATCGTGTTGTAGTTCCGATACGAATCAGAAATACCCATCTGAGGATCATTGATCAAAATTTTACATATTTCTTTTGCGCTATTACGTAGATCTGAATTTCTGAATAGCTGAGACCGTGAAAAGTTTAAGGTTTTACAAAAACACAAGCGAGTAGGACCATTTGTTTCTATTAATGGTGGGTTGTGTCTGAGAAACTTGATCTTTGAAACTTGGTACTTGTGAAAGTGCAACGTTACAGTAGGAGATGGAATACTGTTGTGATTTGATGATCTGGGTTCATTGTTTTCTTCAACTTCGATATTGAACTTGCGTTTCTTTTCAATCCGTAGAGGTTCTTCCATAATTTCTTGAATGTTAATTAATGGGAGTTGGAGGCGGAGGCGGAGGCGGAGGCGGAGGCGTTTTGTGTACTTGTGATGTTTGTTTTTTCAAGTATGAGAAAAGTTGGAATACAGTGGTTTGTTTATATAAAGGTTTTTGTTTAAAAAGTCTAATTCAATTATAATTCTATTTATGAATTTTGATAATAGTCACATTAGTTACCATATCTATCTAGAATTTGAACCAAAGTGAGATTCTTAAGTCTGACTATCGAACTATTAAAGAACGGAAAGAAAGTTTAAGTCTATTCAAAGCAAATTAGTTTATCATAATAAAAATGGAAATAAATCTGTAAGAAATCGAATATATTTAGATTATGTTAGCTTGGTACAAATCTTATTATTTATTTCTATATAAAAGTGTGAATGAATAAAAAAATCAATTAGTATTTTGACTACTTTTATGTTAAGAATTCTACAAGATGATTTTTTTTTATTCCTTCAATAATAAAAAAGATGTAAAATGTAAAATATATACCAATTTAACTCTTCCCTAATTTTAACAAACACATGCATTTCCTAATTTTAACTAATTATTATAATTTATTAATTGTTGTGATTAGATCTAAGAAATACATTGTAATTTAAATTTTTATGTTGATAAACTATTTTACAACAATAACTTGCAAAGAATTCCACTATATTAGAAATTTGATGACTTCTTTCAAGTTTAAAAACCTGATTTTCTAAAACTCTTTTGTAAATTGAGACACGTCTAATACCTATAAATTTTCTTAGTTTATGAAACTACATATTGCATTTCTCTTTGTTATTTTTCACCCTTTTTTAAGGTTTTTATGTTTCTCTTATTTACCACAAGGTTTAGCTTTGCATACACTTATTGGAGAGCCTTTATTTAAAAAAATTGTGTTGAATTTTTGTGTGAGTCATTTTGTCAAATACCACTCTCAAAAGGCCGACGATAAGGGTAGCAATTGTATTGTATTTTTTGTATTTATGTCGCATTCATTTTATGTTATTTATGTTATGTTTTGGTATTATTTATGTCGAAAATTCGGGTTAGTTGAGAAACTAACAAAGTTACTCAAATTTTGTTTCGTATTGCTTATTTATAATAGTAAGAAATAATAATTTTTTTAAAAATAAGCAAAAATTATTGATTAATTCTTACTAAAAAATTATTTGTATCATATCGTGTTTATATCATATTATCATATCGTATCAAAAATTACTACCACTAATCAAAAGAGCCGAATATATAAAAGCCTCCTAAGAATTGGCATTTCTTTAAAGTACTTTCTAAATTCATGTTTCTCGTTATTACTATCATATAAGTGTTCCACAATTTTTTTTCCCTAGCTGTTTACTCTTCCAATACATATCATAATAGAATAAAATGTCTACTTGAAAAAAGAAACATAGCAATTTTTATTAATTAGTTCTTATCACTTTAAAGCTATGAGCTATTATATAAAAAAT
Source organism: Elaeagnus macrophylla (assembly GCA_029378325.1). Classification (NCBI taxonomy): domain Eukaryota; kingdom Viridiplantae; phylum Streptophyta; class Magnoliopsida; order Rosales; family Elaeagnaceae; genus Elaeagnus; species Elaeagnus macrophylla. The sequence continues at coordinate 8,878,375 of CM055649.1, read as the reverse complement.
AAAAAAGCTTCTTTTTTTTTGTTAATGCATAACGGCTTGAAATAAAATTTATAACATGCATTCATAACTCTTCCAACATAATGATAGAAGATGAAAAAAAAAAATTATAATTCAGTGCTTTCATTGAAAAAAGTATTATAATAATATACATACATATGATTAAAAATGTAAAAATACTTACAAATTGTTGAATTCAATTTTTATGCTACTAAAACATGCTAATATAACTATAAAACATGTTATACTACTATGTTACTTTGTTCCTTATTAGCAAAGAAAAAAAAAGTTTCTTTGCTCCTCTTTTTAATATAAAATATATTAATTAATTTTTATAACATATTAAAATAAGTTAAAAATATCTCTATTTATATTCAATTATTTACAACGGTTTTAATTAATAATTTTTTCATTAAGTGAAAAATTACTCAACAATTATTATTAAATCTATTTGTAGTTAAAAATACATGCGTTGTATGTAAATTATTTTACTTATTTTAATTTATTTTTTATTAATTTTTATACCATAATTGAAATAAATACAAAGTTAATTTTCTCATACTTCTAAATTAATTGTGATAGTAAAATAATATTTAGAATTATTATTTGATGTGGTAATCATTATTTGATTAGAGTTCTTATTGAATATAATATTTATTCTATTATCATGTTTAAAGTCCTTATTAAAATAATATTTAGAGTTTTTACTGTTTATGATAATCAACATATAATTATAGTTCTTATTAGATATGATAATATTATTTAAAGTCCTTATTTAAATTTTATAGTAGATCTTAGAAGGGTAACTAATGTTATTAGTTTAAAATATAGAGATAATTTTATCTAAAATAATATTAAATATAATTCAAACTTTTATAGATAGTATAGATAAAAGTCTGAATCACGCTTAATATTATTAAACAAAATTATCTTTATATTTTAAATTATTGACGTTAGTTGCCCTTTTAAGATTTATTATCACATTAAATAAAGACTCTAACATAAAAATAGAATAATGATTACATTTATAAGAATTCTAATCATATGATGATTACTACTTTAAATAGTAATATTTTTTACATTCAATTATGTTTGGGTATTTGGGCTATTAATAAGGGTAAGCAATGGCTGAATTGGGTTAAAGAAAAAATAAAACCAACTCGAACATTTCAGGCTGAAAAAAAAAAAAAAAAAAAGGGTAAAATCGACCAATAAGACAATTGAAACCAAACTAAATCAATTTTGCCCAAAATATTCAAATTGGGTTGGTAATTCTGCCTAATGCTTTATATTTAAAAGAAAATGTATTCTTTTTCTTTAATTTAAGAAATATATAATTGAATAAAAAATTAATATTATTAATTATTATTAATTAAAAATTAAAAGAAAATATAAACTAAAGTCCATAAATTTATGTTTAGGCGTTATGTGTATTAATTACTCATACTAGAAACTTTATTCGATTTTTAATCATTTTTATTTGAAGTATATTATGACTACGTTTTGGCCAATAATCATTTATCATATTGTCTTTTATTGTATAATAATAATACAGAGAATAATATAATATTGTATGTAATGTTTATATTTATTAATAATTTTTATGTATGTTATAAATTAAATTATAGTTGATTCATTTTGTTTTTTAATATTTCATTTATTTTAATATTCAATTATTGAAATGCATTTTCTTTTAGTGTAACACTTTAAAATGAATATATTTACTAACACATTAATGTAATGTGTACATATATATTTATTTTGTATGTAACATATACATTCAAATTTTTTTTATAAAATGTGATTCTGCATAATTTGATTTTGTATGTAATATTTACATTTATTTATAATTTGCATGTAAAATTTATATTTTATATAAATAAGTTGATGTTATAAATTAGAATATAGTTGATTTATTTTATCTTTTAATATTTATTCATTTTAACATTTAATTATTGAAATGTATTTTCTATTTATGTAATACTTTAGATTCAAAACCATATATGTAGAGATACATTAACGTAATGTGTACATACACATTTATTTTGCATGTAACATATACATTATTATGGTATAAAATGTAATTCTGAGTAATATGATGTTGTATGTAATATTTATTTTTACTAATAATTTGTATATAAAATTTATATTCTACGTAAATAATTGAATGTTATAAATTAAATTGTAGTATTTTAAAACCAAAACATATATATATGTATATGCACATTTATGGAAGGCCTCTGTTCGTTTTGTACATTTTATTTCAAAATTGATGTTATTAATATTAATATGAGGATAATTGTGTAAATTTTTTACTAGAAAAATATCAATGTTATGTGTTTTGTAAAATAAATTTGCTAATTACATAAAAACGATAATGTTTTCAAAATCTATTCTATTTAGATAATTTACTGTGCTTTATGTCGCCTCACGTGTCCCAGTATATGAACCCAAGAAGTCTCGGAGATCCAAGCAAATATAGAATACCTTTTATTATAGAAGAAAGTTATGGGGAAGTTTATTTGTTTAAATAACGTGGGACTAGGGAAATATTTTTTTATTTTTTTATTTTTCAGGTAACTTTTAAAATTTTAATATACACCATATTGACAAGTTTAAGTGTGTAGCAAAATAGAGTGCTTGTTTATTTGTCTTGCACATACTTTGGTTCGATTCCCATATGTAGTTAAAAAAATTAAAGTATACTACAGGTTGGCCAAGTTCCATGAAAGACATTGGTCAATTCATTTCGTCGGTTTATAATAAGGGTAGTAATTTGTGGTATGGTTCAATCGATCGAATAAAAAAATATGAATTAAATTTGGGCTTATTTTGGCCTAATTCGAATAACACGAAAAAATTTGAACTAAGTTAGGACCAACTCATTAGCTCGAAATAAAATTAAATTTTAAATAAAAAATAAAAAAAATTATATTAAAATTAAAATAACCTTTCATTTCTTTCAATACTTTTTTTTTATGATATATTAGTTATTTGTCTTCCATTTATTTTTTTTAAAAAATAAGCTGATAGTTAACAAATAGTTATAATTTATTCATTTTGTCATAATATTATTCTACGTTCTTTGATGTTAATGCATTTAGCGTTTAAATCTACCTAACTCTTTAAACAAAAAAATAATATTTATATTTAATTTAAATTAGTATTATGAAGTTTTTATTTTTAAATCATTTAGGTATTAGTTTTTGAAGTAAAATTTTCAATTTTTTTTTTATCAATTTGTGTTATGGTATTCTCTTTTCCACTTGTTCATTATCTTGAGAATTATATATTATGTAATAGTCAAAGTTTTATTCTTGCGTATATAAAAAAAATTTATTCTCGTGTAACATTTTAATTTACTTTAACTGTTCATTTTTTAATAAGTATATTTTTTTAATCTACTCATCTATATTTATTTTATTTAATAGCTAGAAGAAATTTTATTTAGACTTGAGAACTTTTTATTCTAAATGTGAGTTTTCATGAGAGTTTACATGTGGGATTTAATGCATTTACTCATTGCTTAATTAGTTTAGTAATTGATTTTTTACTTTAATAATTAAATTTTTATTATATATATATATTTTATAGTTTTATGTAATGTTGTTTGAGCTTTAATTATTAAACATATTCTTTCAATAAAAGAAAGTCATATTAATTGAAAAATATATATAATTAACAATTTGGGTTAGCTCGTTTGTGTTTGGTTTAGGTTTGGACTTTGACTTATCTTTGCTGGCTCGAATTAAATTTGAATTGAGTTAGGGTTGAACCAATTTGAGTTGGATTAGTTTAGGCCAGTTCGAACTAGCCTAACTCGCACGAATTAACACTCCTAATTTATAACCAAATCAAATTAAAATAATATTTAAATCCAATTCAACACAAGATGATTGAGTGAGTTTGTATAACTTGGCGAGTTAGAATTGGTTTTGGCCACTTCTAGCTATGAGGCTATCAGTCCATCAATGAACTATTAGCCAATAAATAAACTATCAGCCCACCAATGGATTATCACAATATATCAGTAGGCTATTTACCCACAAATGAATTATTGGCCGATCAATGAGATGATCTAATATGTTATATTTACTTTCATTAAATTTATTGATGGTAGTCACTAGAGATTTGATAAGGTCGTTTTGTGTGTTTGGTGTGGTAGTCGAAACTCTAGTGAAATCATCCAAAATATGGTGAGATATTATAATTATCTCATTTTACTACAGTTATAAAATGAGAGTATTTTAGTCTATTTATTGAATAATTTAATATAAAATTATAAGCTTTTGAAATTATTATTGGTTAAAAAAATTGATCAATTTATTCAAAATTAATTAAAAATATATGCATTATACGTAAATTATTTTACTTATTTTAATTTTTTTTATTAATTTCTACAACATATTTAAAATATATATAAAATAAAATTTTCTTATATTTTTAAATTAATTGTTAAAGTAAAATAATATTTATACTCTTTATCAAATGTGATAATCATTATATGATTAGAGTCTTTATAGAATGTAGTATTTATTTTATTATTATGTATTTAAAATTTTTATTAAATATAATAATTATTTATATATTATAATTATTGTTAAATTTTTATTTTATTATCACGTTTAAAAATAATAAATATAAACTAAATTTTATATACAGTAGAAATAGATGATGCTATTTTGATAAAAACGGCACCTAAGAATTGTACTTTTCGGCATTTTGATCTGAGTAGAGTTATTTGCAAGCGGATTATTTTAGTAGAAACGTGGACTGATTTAGTGGGCATTTGTCTAAAAGGGGCCTTACATAAGGTAAAACTGCACATAAGGACCTTCTTAACAAAATTTGCTTTATTTTTGCTTTTCATTAAATGTTTTCGATTATATTTCTTAGGATAAATATCATGAAATCTTTATATTCTTTTATGAAGGTTTCTTTTGTTTTTATCTGTTCTAAATATTTTAATTTATCTTTTAACATTTCTGTTTGTCTAAAAGATAAGTTTATATGATCCATTTTTATTTCTATGCAGGCTAAAAATAACCCTATGAAATCTTTATTGAATTCTTTACTATTGTTTGTATTTATGATTAATTTTATTAGTTCTTTTAAATTATTTATTTGTATTTCAGTAAGCATTTTATTAATTTAAATTGTTTATGACTTTCTTTTTAAAAATGGCTCTGATACCAAATTTTGGCTGAATCAAAGTTCCAGTTACTTTTGCAGTCTTAAGGGCGATCTATTAATTTTAGGCTTGATTTATTTATATATTTTGTGGAAATTTTTCTAAACATTTTATTATTTTAAGTATTAAGTTAATTTTATGGATATATTCCAAACAGTTACAGTCTTGATTATGATTTTCATCATGTATTTTATTCTGTTCAATTCCTGAAGCTAAAAGCTGTTCTTTAAGGTACTGAATTTCCTGTAAACTTGTCAAGTCTATGAGTTCCAATTTTTCTACAAATTTTTCAATATTTTTTCTAGACATTTTATCTTCCTATATGTTCTTTAAACAAATAAAATCCAAAAATTAGATTGTCGAATTCTGAATCAGTTACTCGAACAAAATATTCATTGAAGTAATTTTTTAAAATCTGTCCTACAGGGTGGTCAATCAAATATAAAATACTTGAAATATAATCAGTATAAAAATCTAAAATATTATCAAATCTTTGAAAATTTTCTAAACAGGTTTCATAATATTCACCATCAAAGTATTCTTCTAAGTTTTCCATGAGTTTTCTTTCAAATAATTCTATACTGGCCATACTTTTATAAAAATGTTTGTTTTAAAGAGATAATCAAATATTTAATCATTCAAGATCCTTAATTGGCTACTGTCTATAATTATCATACCTGAACTTAATGGGTCCACCACGGTCTTCCCGTCCTTTGTTCGTTTTCTTTTGCTTCCTGTTATATGCCTCAGCTTGCTTCAATTCTCAACCCACCTGGTTATCTGAGAAGCACCTGCATCCGTACATATTTATGGAAACAAAATTTAACTTGCAAAGAAAATGGAAAGAGTGTAGTCACTCCATCTTATTCATAGTATATAATTATTACAGTCTAAGGCCAACTAAGAACCTTGAAAAGGAGCTTAGTCGCTCATTATTATAACATACATTTCTTCTAAATACATTTAGAAGATGTCCTGTAAAAGTTGAGAGTGTTTTCTTAGGAAATCCTAAGGGTTCTGGTAGTTCTTTTGAGAGTGTAGGGGTTGTGTGGTTGAAGGTTCTGTAAGTTGTCGGGATAAGAGTTCCTTTTATAGAAGAAGGAATCTCTTTTACAATAATTTTTTCGACAACTTCTACTGTTTTGTGAGTTGTGCTGTCACTGTTCATGGGTCCTCCATCTTGGCTTTTTCTACCAACTGGTTTCCTTTGTTATCTTCTACCGACACTTATTGGTTGCTTTTACTGTTCTTCGTCATCTTCTGCCGACACTTTGGATGACGTCTGTGATGACATTTCATCTTCTCTGTCTCTTATGCAGTAAATACATTTATGGTCATTACTGACCTTCCTAGCATAGAAACAAAATACCTTCTTCGTTTCTTGGCTAGCTTCAAGATTGTTAGAATTGAAATTAGCTTCAAACTTGCTAACTTTTTCACCATCTTCTTCAGTAATGGACATACTGTTGTGTGAAGTGATGAGTACTTTGCTGGTAGAATAGGTTACTCTGATCTCAGAAGAGTTATCAATCTTTCTGATCTCATAGTAGATCTGTCCTAGCATCTGTCCTCTTGTAATACAAAGTTCTTCTGTATTGAACTCTTTCTCTGGCAAAACCCTTGGTTTAGGTACCTCCCTGTTTGTATTGGCAATACCTAACTTAACAAAATGATAAGGACTAATACATTCCTCATCATTCCAATCCATTAATGAACTAAAAAATCTTAGATAAACAGGTTTATCGCCTGCTCTAATTTTCTTTCTAAAATTCTTAATGGCTTTTTTGAAATTTTCAGGAAATAAATTTAATTCATTTAAATTGATTCCTGGATAGAGGTTTTCGATTAGTCCTGCATGATATGCCTTGTACACAAATATAGGGTCAGCTCCTTCAAGAATATTGAATTTGCTTCCAGCTGGGTATTCTTTTTCTACTGTATAGAACTTCATATCCTCTATGTGTTCCTGAGTAGACTTTCGAGCTAGATTATACAAATTCAACCATTGACCTTTGCTGAGGTTCCTGTGTTGTCCTCTTTCCTCAGTTTCTGGATTTCTTTCTGGTGATGTATTCCTGAATATTACAGGTGGTCTGACCACTTTTCCTAAATTTCTCATTCTGTTGAGAGGAGATGTTTGTTGGAGTACTGCAGAATAATTTCTTACAATTCCCTCTGGATTGATAAGCTTAGGTGTCCTGTAATTAGCATAGCTTCCTTCTGCTTCAACTCGATTGGTGAAGGACTTGTGGGTTACTCCACTGATTCCCATAATGGCTTTGTTGGCATCTGCCCAATTGTTGTAAATTCCTGGGTTTGGTCCATTGTAGACGACATAAACTTTTCTTTGTTCATATTTTTCTGCTTCGTCTGCCCAATTGAGCTTTCCTTTTCCTTTGTCAGAAGTTTTTGAACTATCAAGTTCTTCCTTTTTTGAACTGAGTTCTTGCTTTTTTGAACTGTTAGGCTCGTCTTTTTCTGAACTGTTAGGTTCATTCTTTTTTGAACTGTTAAGTTCGTCCTTTTCTGAACCGTTAGGTTCGTCCTCTGATCCCATAAGGGCTTTCTCAAGCTCTAAAAGCTCAAGTTGTTCTTGAAGGATTTTTATCTCCTTTTTCTTTATTTTGATTTTCAAATCAATTTTGTCCATACCTGTAATCATAAAAATAGTTAGTGGTGCTAATTCTCTGGTTAAAGCATCAGCTAAACTATTTTTTGTTCCTGGTAAATATTCTACATCAAATTTATAATAATTAAACCATTGCTGCCATCTGATGAGTCTTCCTTGCTTATAATCACCTGCAATATTAGTTCTTAAAAAGTGTCCAAAATTTTTGTTATCTGTCCTGACAATAAATCGTGAACTTATGATATAAATTGCAAACTTTTTAATAGCCTTTTTTACGGCTAAATATTCTTTTTCATTACTATGGTAATTCAATTCTGGTCCTTGAAATGATCCTGAACTATACCTGCAAAGATATTCATTATTATCATCAACTTTTGCTTTTAATACAGCTCCCCAATACTCATGTGAAGCATCTGTTTCTATTATCATTCTATCATCTGGTCCTGGATGGTATAAAGTTGGTAAATTTTTTACCTGTGATTTTATTTTATCCATGTACTTGGTATTTTCTTCAGTCCATTGCCAGACACAATCTTTTTTGAGTTTTACCTGTAAAGGTTTTCTCATTTCTGCTAATTTATTTATGTATGCTTCTGCATATGTTAAACAACCTAAAAATCTTTGTAATTGATTTTTATCTTTAATAGTGCTTGGAAAATTTTGTATATTATTCAGAATATGTGGTTGTAAATGATGTTTTCCATCTTCTATTTCTAACCCTAAATATTTTATTTTTTGTTGGGCTAAGACTGCTTTCTTTTCTGATAACACAATTCCAGATTTCCTGCATTCTTGTAGGACATTAATAATATCCAAATAATGTTTTGATAAATCATTACTAAATATCAGTATATCATCTATATAAACACAACAGAAATTGTAGTATTTTTTAAAGATATTATCCATGTGTCTCTGGAAAATACCTGGTGCTTGTTTAAGTCCAAATGGAACAACTGTCCATTGGAATTGTCCTTGAGGGCAACTAAATGCTGTTAGCTTCTGTGATTCCTCATCAAGTCTTATTTGCCAAAATCCACTTTTGCAATCAAAACTTGAAAAGTATTTCTTTCCTTTTATAAGGGATAGTAATTCTTCTTTCTTTGGTATAAAATATCCATCATCAATTGTTTCTTTATTTAAGGCTTTAAAATTAATTACCATTCTTTTCTTTCCTCTTCTTTTTTCAGCTTCTTTTTCGACTAAAAATGCTGGACTAGAATGAGGTGAATTACTTGGGATAATTACCTTTAATTCTAAAAGTTCTTGTATTTGCTTTCCAAATTCTTCTCTGTCTTCAGGAGTATAAATCATTGGTTTTACTCTTATGACTTTTGAGGGATCTTTTAATTCAATTTTTGCTATTTCCTTAGACTTATTTATGTTTGGATCTAAAGGGTTTTCAGAACATACATCTCTTAACAATTTTCTTATTCCTGTTAAAGCTTTATCTTCTTGAATTTCATTTAGAAAGGGGTTTTGATTAACCTCTATATCTAAAGAAATGTTCTCTAAACATGGTTTTTGGTTTTTATGTGTTTTATCCTCACCACGTTTTCGCTTTTTGTGTTGTTGCATAAATGTTGGTGATGAAACTGCTAAAGCTTTCCTGATTTTTGAAACATAAATTGTTTCTCCATCTAAAGTTGTTAAACTTATTTTATCTAGGTATTGAGTAAATGGTTGATACAAATTAAGAAAGTTATTTCCTAGTAATATATCAACTCCTGTTTCCTGTTGGTAAATTGTAGGTATATGAAAGATTTCTCCTCCTATACTTATATCTGTATCTGTTAAGACTTTATTCAAGTTTATTGTGGTATTATTTGCAATCCTTACTATTAATTCTTTTGGAGATTGTTTCCAAAGCTCTTCTGGAAATACATTTTTACTAGCTACACACATACTAGCTCCTGTGTCTATATATGCATGTAAATGGTAGTTTTTATATCCTTTGAATTTTAATCCTATTTTTATATAGGTACTATTTGGGTTTGTTATGCTTAATATCCTGTCCATTGTTTTGAATCAGAATCATAATCAGAGTCAGATGTTTCTGAGTCTGTTATTTCTTCTTCAGTTTCTTCTAATAGATAAATACTACACGTATCATCTATATCAGATTCCTCTATTGGTTCTAATTCCATTTTAAAGGCTTCTTCTAAAATCTTTGCTTTCTGGGGAAAATCCCTTTTAAATTCCTTTTTATCTTGGAGCCTACTTGGGCATTCATTTGCATAGTGTCCTTCTTCATTACAAATCCAACATCTACATTTCTTTTTGCCTGAAGGGCAATAATTTTTCTTTTGTATTGAATTATATCTATTTCTTCTAAAATATCTTTTTCTATAAGGTTCTCTATTATATCTTCTTTTATATCTTTGGAAGTCTTGTTTTCTAAACTTAAATCTTCTAACTTTTTTGAATTTCTTATATCTTTTATATTTTTTGTATTTATTATATGGTTTTATATTACATCCATATTTTCCTGGTATTTTAAAGTCTTTTGTATCACAACAGATTTTATCATTTCCTCTTATCTGTTTAAATTCTTTTCTTTCTTGGCATTTTATTATTATCCAATTTTTTAGTCCTTTTATTCTTCCTCCTAAGGTGTCAGGTATAATTTGTCTATTCCTATTATTCCATTCTTCTGTGAGAGTTTTATGTAATGTTCCAGGCAGTTTTTGGTAGAACATTTCTTTATAAGTTCCTTGTATAGATGGTGGTAATTTATGGTAGTACATTTCATATTCACATATGAAAGCATCTATATAACACATGTTACATATTTCCATATTTGTTAAATGCCACTTAGCTTCTTCTATTTCATTTTCACTAGATTCTGTTATATTTATTCCCTTGTCTTCACCTATAAATTCCTTGTATATTTCGTTTACTACTGTATTTAAATAATCTCTTCCTGTTGTAGCATTTCCTGTCATTCCTAAATGTTGTTGATCTGTTAGGTTTGAAAACCATACTTTTACGTTTCCTGTCATTTTATGTGCTACTAAAACTTTACAAGTTGAAGGGTTTGTACTTGTTGTTGATGATGTTTGTATAATTACGCTCATTCCACTAGCCCATTCATCTAAGGCTTTCTTTCTATCTCTTATACAATCTAAATCTAGAATATCTGTTTTATAATTTTCATGTGGTTTGAATTCTGGTGGTATATTTCCTCTAGTACCCCAATATAATCCTTCTTCCATTTTTGGTGGTTGCCTTCTCCTATATATTGGATCAGTTTCTTCTGGTCTATATCTATGTTCTCTATGAGGGTCAGATGTTTCTCCTCTTTCTGGAGTTGATCTTTCTGGGTTTGTTCTGGGTATTAGTACTGGTTCCATATTAATTCTTTGAGTTGTGTCTTCTTCAGATTCACTTTCACTCATTATTGTCATATCATCTTCTTCTTTATTTATGTAAGATTCTTCTTCATAATGTTTTTCTAGTTCTTTATCTGTCAATGTTAATAAACTAATTAATTTTTCTATGTCCTTATTTTCAGGATTCATAAATTGTTCTTCTAAACTTTTCCTGTATTTTATTAAATCCATTAGATTTTTATTATTTGTTTAGATTTTTCTGCTTTTCTTTTTTCATTTATAGGAATTAATGCATCAGATCTTCTTGGGGGTTCTTCTTTTAATCCTTTTAATGGATCTGACTTTGATTCATTTCCTTGGTTATTAGTATTCTTTTTTATTTCTATAATTTCTTTTTCTATGCTATCTATCTGTTCTGATATATGAATTAAAGCTTCCATTATAGATATTTGATTTTTATTTATACTTGTTAAACTGTTATTTGCTTCTAATTGTATTCTTAATATTTTCTCTTTTGACATTATTTCATTGTATAAACCAATTCTTTCATTTCTTCTATTTCTTCTTTTAACTCTTCTATTTCTCTATTTGTAACTTTTGGCTGCGTATCTACAAATGTTATTCTTTGTACATTGCTTCTTCTGGATGTTATTAGTGGTTTCTCTTTGATATCCAAATTCCATTCATCAGGTACTTCGTATTCTGGTAATTTTTCTGGATTTTTTATTATTTGTCCTATATCTTTAAAAGTTTTATCTATTTCAATGTATTCATGTTGTCCATATATTGAGCTATTATGGCTGTTTGTTAGGGAGTATCCTACCAAATAATGTATTGAAAATGGGTGATTACCTTCTTTCATTAGATTTCCTCTTTCAAAATCATAAGCTAAACTAAGCACTTGGTTTAAATTTTTGTCCTGAATATTAACAGCAAATCTTGGATAGGCTGTGAATTTCAATTTCTGATATCCTAGGTTTCCATTTATCATTCCTAGCAAAGCATCTTTTCTATTTGTTATTCTATTATCCAGTAAAGCTAACTTGATTGGTGTATCAATTCCTTCTCTGAAATGTGCTTTTATTAAAATTTGTATTCCTCCTAAATGGATGTAACCTATTTTTTCTCTATCTTTTTCTGGAATCTTTGATAATTTTTCCCTGATTGTTTCTTTATTAATTAATGGTATATTAAATCTTCCTCTTGCGTCTTTTATAGTTATACTCATTTCTTTATTGCTTATTCCATAGTATACTATATTTTTTCTTGGAAATAATTTTCTGATTGTAGAAAATGACTCCTCTCTAAATCCATCCTTTTCTTTAAGGTTTAATTTAGATTTTTGAATTTCTTCAAATTTCTTTTTGCTGAATATCATTTCCTGTGAAAAACATCCTGATATGTCCTGTGTTTGTACTTCTAATATTTCCTGATTTTCTGTTATTTCTGTTATTTCTGACATCGTATGTTGTATTGTATTTTTTGGATTGTGTTGTAAGGCCTTATAAGTCTTTTAGTTCTTTTGTAAGGGCTAATGGTCCCTAAGTGAACTTTTCACTTAGAAACAGACCTTTTAAGGTTTTTGCCCCTGATTTAGTAGTACTCTTGAATTCACAAACTTTACGTAGCAACTCCAAAACCCGCCGTCTTCTACCTCGTGACGGCGTCTTGGGAGTTCTTCGAAACAATTCAGTCTTCTAGTACACGAACTCTGCTATTCTTCACGTTCGTATCACACTTCAGATACTCTCACAGACTCACACACAGACGTAAGACTTTCCATAGACGAACAAAACGAGATAGTTACTTTCTCACCATGAATTTGTCCTCATTTCCCACACGTATCGCACTACTTGCTCTCTTCTCAGCCTCTACGTTTTACTTAATCTATAAATCTCGCCGCCTCAAAAACCTCAGACTTTCCCTAAACCCTAGTACTAAACCTAGCTCTTCAAGTACCAAACCTAAAATCTTCTTTATCTCTCAAACAGGTACATCCAAAACCCTAGCAACCCGTTTACTCGATCTTTTAAACTCAAAGAATTTTGCATTTGAGCTCTTCGATCCTAGTAATTACGAGCCTGAGGATCTCCCGAAGGAAACGTTAATTCTTATCGTCGCTTCGACTTGGGAAGATGGTAAAGCACCTTCAAATGCTAAGTTCTTCTACAATTGGCTCGAAGAAAGTGTCGAGGATTTCAGAGTTGGGTCGTTGTTGCTCAAGAATTGTAAGTTTTCTGTTTTTGGAGTCGGAAGCCGAGCTTATGGAGTTACGTTCAATGCGGTTGCTAGGGATGTATCGAAGTGGATGAAAGCGTTGGGTGCGTCGGAGATATTACCGGTTATTGAAGGGGATGTGGATGGGGGTGATGTAGATAAGGTATTTGATGATTGGTCTGCGAAGCTTGTTAAGTTTTTAATGGATGGTGGTGTTAAAAATGGTGAAGTTTTGAGCAATGGAGTTGGGGGGGAGAGTGATTGGGAGAGTGGGGATGAGACTGATGAGGAGGAAAATGTGGAGTCTCAAGTTGTTGATCTTGAAGATATTGCTGGTAAAGGGCCTTCTAGGAGATCAGCAGCAGTGGTTCGAACTAATGGGACTTTGAATGGGAAAAAAGAGATGGTTACTCCAGTGATCAGGGCAAACTTAGAAAAACAGGTATCCTTGTTTTTGTTGGTTATTGAGCAGATTAGTACAATCCTTAGCTGTTTTCTAATTGTTGACTGAAGATGTTATTCTATCGATATGGTTGAGGCAAGATTAATTGGAAGTCAATGGTAATTCCTGGAACATATTTTTCATAAGTCAGGGATTTATAGTAGCCTCTCCTATTTATCTGAGTTTGAGGGAACTATCCGTCGTTGGCTGACAGGCTGTCCATAATTTGGAATATATTGAAATATTTTGCTCAATGGATCATTTTATACTTATAATGGTATTTCTTTTTCTGATTGACTTCAAATCTGCAGGGCTATAAAATCATTGGTTCACATAGTGGTGTTAAAATTTGTAGATGGACGAAGTCACAACTTAGAGGTCGAGGAGGATGCTACAAGCACTCATTTTATGGTATAGAGAGCCATAGGTATTTAGAATTTCGTGTAATATGTACTTGTAATGGTTTATTCTAGATTCAAATATCAACTATTTATTCGTATTAATATTAACGTATATGTTGCTTCAGTTGTCAATTAGTTCATTAGTTAAGATTTGCAATCAAACAGGTGCATGGAAGCAACCCCTAGTTTAGCCTGTGCAAACAAGTGTGTGTTCTGCTGGAGGCACCACACAAATCCTGTAGCAAAGAGTTGGCAGTGGCAGATGGATGCTCCACTGGAAATTGTGAATTCTGCCATAGACCAACATGTAAAGATGATTAAGCAAATGAAAGGAGTTCCAGGTAACTTCATAGAGTTGATTGAGTTTTTTTTTTATGGTAAATGGAGTCTGTCTTTCATAGATTTGATGGGCAATGATTAATTAAAAGATATTTTCTTCAGGATGTGATGTAATTAGTTTTTCAACTGTTAATTCTTTTAATACCGGAACGCTCAGTTTATTTATCCAAAAACCTAATCATCAGCTCATAGAAGTCTAGCTGTTTTCCTGCTTGTTTGGAAAAAAGATCTGATTTAGCAATGTCAATATTTTCAGAATTCCTGTGGCTCAGAGTTTATGCTTTCCAGTTTGCACTTGCTCAAATTATTATTTTAACAGTACGGCTTTTCAATGATTGAAGTATTCATTCTTATTTGCTTTGGATTTTCTCGAGCTCAGATATTTCATCAATTTAAGTACTATTTCTTTAGCAAAGTAGAAAATCTTCAAGGATTATTTAGAGTGTAGGTTGATAATGACAGGCTAGTTTTTGTTTATAGGTGTCACATTGGAGCGGTTAACAGAAGGTCTCACACCCAGGCATTGTGCATTATCACTTGTTGGTGAACCTATAATGTATCCAGAGATTAATACGCTTGTAGATGAGCTACATGGAAGACGGATTTCAACTTTTCTAGTAACCAATGCTCAGTTCCCTGAGAAGATTAAAATGCTGAAGCCTATTACCCAGGTTTGTGTGCTTTTCTTTCATTCCTGTTCTTCTGTATAAAAATTCTAGGTAATCTATATTATTTATTATAAAAAACTTCTGTCCTTACATGTGCAGCTATATGTAAGTGTGGATGCTGCTACAAAGGAGAGTTTGAAGGCAATTGATAGGCCACTTTTTGGAGACTTTTGGGAAAGATTCCTTGTAAGCTTTTTTCCCCGGCAATAATGCATACTTTTTTGCTTGACTTTTAAAAATGAAATATGCAAGAATTAGGTAAACAGATAGATGAGTTGGTAAAAGGTTGTAGTGATAAGGGAGAGAGGGATAATAAAGCAGAACAGGTTATCAAAACAAGAAAGGGAGCCGCTGCAAGTCTGTAACCAAGACGCATCTGCTTCATTAATTTGGTCAGTAAAGTGTCTAATGGGCTGAGACTATGTGTTTTTCCTATTACGAGGAGTATCATACATTTTGTTTGGTTGTCAATTCACGAAGCAATAGGCTGCTTGCAGCCTTACCTTATTCATGTAGGGAGATTTAGAAATGAAAACATAGAATTTGAAAAGAGAGGAAGAAGATGAATTTAGGAGTTTGGGAGGATAAAAGAGAGACCCAACATCTCATAACATTTCATATCAAAATATCCATAAAAAGTTACTAACAATACATAAGCTAAGAGTACTTATAGTAAACTAATGGACCATAAATTATTGGGCTTTACATTAATGAAATAACAACAAATAATAAAAGAATATATTATCCTTTCCTACATTACTTACTGCAATACTTAGATCTGGGTCTAAATTCAGTATGCAAAGTAGCGAAGCAGAAGAATGGAGTTGATTGATCAGAATGAAATAAAAAATAATGTAAAAGCAAAAAACTATAATACCATACTGGAACCTTAATTTTGGGGTGATTTCTTATTCATTCTTTCATTCCTTCTTCTCTCAAACTTCTGGATTTGATCTGAGGCCCAATCCGGCCACTGGTCCAGTTAGGACCAATGACCAGTTTGGCAACTAGCTTGACCAGTTTATAAATATTTTACGTAATTTGTAGGGTTATGATTTTTATTATCTCAGAAGTTGCTTCTGTGCTTGGTATATTTGTTGCTAGGATTCCTTGACAGCTCTCAGAGAAAAGCACCAGCGAACTGTTTACCGCTTAACTCTGGTGAAAGGGTGGAATGCAGAGGAGATAGATGCTTATTCAAACCTCTTCAGCCTTGGTAAACCTGATTTTGTTGAAATCAAAGGAGTAACATATTGTGGATCGTAAGTTATTTTTTTATTTTTTTTCTTTCATTGCTTAAGAGTAGTTGGTGTATTAGTGTTATGCACGCTATCGTAGGCAATGTATTAGTTGCTCAGTCATTTAAATTTTTTACAGTTCTGCCACGTCAAAGTTGACAATGGAGAATGTACCATGGCATGCGGACGTCAAAGCTTTCTCCGAACTCTTAGCCTCAAGAAGTCAAGGGGAGTATGAGGTTGCGTGTGAGCATGTCCACTCATGTTGTGTTCTTCTTGCAAAAACAGAGAAGTTTAAGATCAATGGTCAATGGTTCACGTGGATAGACTATGAAAAATTTCATGACCTGGTTTGTAAATCATACAGCAATCATTTCATTTTTTGAGGGCAATGTATTGATATGGTTTCTTGATGTTATTCTTATACAAGTGCAGGTTGCTTGCGGAAAACCTTTCAATAGTAGTGATTACATGGCTGTCACACCATCATGGGCTGTTTATGGAGCAGAGGAAGGTGGATTTGATCCAGATCAGTTGCGGTATAGGAAGGAACGAAATCACAAGATCAAACCAGTAACTTAAATACCAGGTTAGCAATCTGTTAGTACTTCCGCTGTTAGGACCAACCATTTTCTGACTACTATAGAAGGTTTTGCTTTTAATAATTAACTACAATGAATCAATTAGTTCTTTATTCAGGTTACTCTTTTTTCTTTATTAAATTTTCTGTTTAGCTCTACAATCACAGTTTATTGTTGTTTCATCTTCTTCCAAATTATGTTTGAGCTATTATAGTCTTGCAAGACAGGTTAGATACGTCAGCATATTATCTGAACTGATAAGGTCAAATTATTCAAAAGCTCTTTCTGGTTCCTATAATAATTTCTTCCTGTCTCAGATCCTCACCTTTCCCTCCATTTCTACTTCTCTGGAAGTAGTTGCAGTTCCCCATTTTTTTCAATTTCTACGGTGAATGCTTCAATGAGATGATGACCTCGTTTGAACTTCTGATGGTTTTTGTTTTTATTTGAAGAAATATGATAAAGATAAGTAAAACCATTTTGTAGAATCTGTAGAAGTAAGTATCTATTGTCGGGACTAGAATGGAAGTCGTAAATTAATTTTGGATACTTATAATTTGTGTGTGTGTGTATTTTACATTAAATTTGAGTATTTGAGTACTCACACTCATGTCAATGTTATCTCATTTGGACACAAATACTTTATGAAAATTGAAGAGTTCAAAGTAACGTCTTTTAGATTTGGGATGGCCTATTAATGAGAAATAGTTTGCATCATATTGGACAAAACCGCCAGTTTTTGTTTATTTTTTTTTGTTGCTAAACCACAACCTCCAGGTTTAGTAAAATAACTACCAACACAAATTTGAATATCAGAATCACGTTCATTATAATTATTGTTTTGTACATTAAAACGGAATGATCGTTAATTTCTTTTCTCTGTTTTCGAATATAAAAAATTCATTTTCCCTATTTGATAGATTCTATAATGGATTCATTTGAAGTTGTCATTTTGGATTTTAGGAAAAATGTCTCTTTAGTTAAAATGATTTTTTATGCATAAAAAAAATTAAGGACAATGTAGTCAATTTTAATTTATTTATTTCACTTTTTCCTATTTTTCTCTCTTGTCCTCTTGTTTTGTCTTTTTTTTTTTATGTATTTATTGATTCTCTAAACCCTAAATTTTAAATACTAAACCCTAAATGCTAAAACTTTAAAATCAGAATGGGCATTTTATCGGGTACGGGGACGGTTTCGGGTAATATTCGATTATAAATTTTCGGGGACGTGGCGGGAACGGTTATACTTAAAACCGTATCCACCTGTACCCGAAATATTTTTTTTAATTTAATTTAATTTAAACATATATGTAAAATTAATTATAAAATACCTGTTTTCCAAAGAGTGTCGAGCCTGGGTACGATAGTATCACCATTTCAACTTATGCCTAATGCCAACAGACCACTTCTGTTTTTGTTTATATGATAACATATAAATATATTTACTTATTAAATTATTTATTACTTAGATGAGTTATATAAATAGAAAATAAGCAATCTAACCCTAACACTTTTGCTTTATTTCTTCCTTAGTGTTCGTGCAAGTCGGTGCTTCCAGAGTTTCGTTCGTGTTCATGCAGCTCGGCGTCGGTGTTCGTGTTCGTGCAACTCGGACGTCGGCGCTTCCAGAGTTTCCTTCATGTTCGTGCAGCTCGGCGTTGGTGCTTCCAGCAAATAGCTGTGGAAATGTGATGAACTCAGCCAAAGGTGAAATGGAGTTTGAGGTATTGCTTTGATGTGGGTCATTCTCTGATTCTCAATTTCTTGTTGGTTTTTGCAGCTTCTAGTTCGTCTTCTTTTGCGTCTATTATTATTTTTGGTACTTGTAACTTTTGGAGCTTCCATTAACAATGAACTAAGCCTGATTATCAAGTAGATGAAGAATTGGGAATATTCCATTCATGGTCATTATTTTGTGGTTATCTAGATAATTAGATTCCCAAGCTCCTCCTTTTGCAACCATTAAGGAAGAATCCATGAAACCATAGTTAAAAATTAATGGATTGGTAATTGGGTAAAGCTCTGTTTCTAATAAGGCCATTTTTGATATCTCTGTTTCACAAAGTTCGAACATTGCCTCCACTTCTGCTTCTGGAATTGGATACTTGTAAAAATTAAATTTATTAGTTGTTGTGCATTGAGATTCTTAATTTCTTTAGTTATCGTGTTTGTGATGGGCTCTTGATTGCGAGTTCTTAGGCTTTTTCCAATTTCTTTCGATATTCGATTAAGCTTTTTCTTGTTTCTATCACTCAATTTTCATAATTATAATTTGGGTTTCTTTTATTTTTTTATGATTCTTGCCTCAACGATTCAATATGATCCGTCTAATTGTTTTTCTAAGTATATCTTGTTTCTCTGTTAAAAACTTTCTTATGATTGTTCAAGCATTGATTTTAGTTGGGTGGAAATTATAATTTGATCTTGTTAAAATTTCTCGGTTTCTTTTTTTTGCAGTTATTCTCTAAATGGCTTTGAATCGTTGGAAAATCTCTAACTTCCATTTGAATTCCAGTGAATGCAAATGTGCATTTTTAGTTGCTATTTTTTTGGTAGGTGTTTTGAATTTTTTTTTTTTTTAAATAATCGAATATTAGGGCGATTTTTTTGTCATATCTGTCCCTGCTTGGTTATAACCATACTCAAATTAGAGCAATTTCGAACAATTTCGCTTATACAATTATTTACTCGATTTTGGAGACGAATATGACAAAAATTGTCCCTCGCTCGTATCCATGTCCATTCCTACTTTAAAATCAAAATCTTAAACACTAAATTATCTTAAATCTTATATTCTAAACTTTAAATACTAAAACCTGTCTTTTAAACATTAAAGTTTAAACTATAAATACTGAAAGAATTAGAAAGAGATAAAAAAGAGCAAGAAGAGAAAAATAGTGAAAATAATATTAAATTTTTTAAATGACTAAAATATTTGTGCATTTTTTTTTAATAACAAATAGATACTTTTGAATAATTAGGTCGATCAAATATGTGACTTTTAAATAATTAGGAGACGTTTTGACAAAATTGACCTAGTATTTTTCTTTTATGCATGTAAAAAATACTTTTTTATTATGATTTGATTAATATATTAATTTATATAATATAATTTAATTGATATTTTATTAATAATAAATATTATAATTATTTTTATCTTATATTTTTTACATTATATTAAATTAATAATTAATACATATTATAAAATTAATACTACTCTTTTGCATTTATATTTTACCTCGGCGTCAGTGCCCTCACTCACGACTTTGGCTGTCAATTTCAGTGACCAAAATTTTCATAAAGTAGGTGAGAACTTTCCTCATTTTCAGATTTGTAAACTTTACTATATATCATTGCAAGAAATGTCATATTACTTGTGGGATTGTACTCGATCCAATATAATTTAGTAATATTTTACTAAAATTTTAATTTAAAATTTAATTAGTGTAATAAAATATGCTTAATTAGAGAAATTTTTATATATAACATATTATATATATTTTTTATAAATTTGGGCTGTTGATTTTATCTAGATGTCTAATATTAATTTCTATTTTATAAAAATTAATAGTTCAAATTTATCTATTTTATTACGTATTGTTTTTAGAGAATTCTCCTTACACTAGAATTTTAGTATTAAATGCTCAGCCCTCTCAATGAAAATTACATTTGGATATATATAGACATATAAATCTACATGTGTCATAATACAATAGGTACAATCAGGTCTGACATAGGTGTATGGTGTCAAACTTGTATACTCAGTGTCAGAACTGAACTTGTATGATGTTTTGGAGTTGAAGATCCCACTAGTCTTGATTAGGTCATAATTTTTCAGTCGTACACGGATGATCTGATCTTCTGAAGTCCTCATCTTTAAGTCATAAGCTTTCAGTTCATACCATTCAGGTCGTGTTATTCAAGTCATACTTGGATGATCTGATCTTTTGAAGTCCTCATCTTCAAGTCATGAGCTCTTAGTTCATACTATTCAGATCGTATTATTTAGGTCATACTTGGAAGATCTGATCTTCTGAAGTCCTTATCTTCTGGTCATAAGCTATCAGTTCATACCATTCAGGTCGTATTATTCAGGTCATACTTGGATGATCTGATCTTCTGAAGTCCTCATCTTCAAGTCATGAGCTCTTAGTTCATACTATTCAGGTCGTATTATTCAGGTCATACTTAGATGATCTGATCTTCTGAAGTCTTCATCTTCTAGTCATAAGCTATCAGTTCATACCATTCAGGTCGTATTATTCAGGTCATACTTGGATGATTTGATCTTCTGAAGTCCTCATCTTCAAGTCATGAGCTCTTAGTTCATACTATTCAGGTCGTATTATTCAGGTCATACTTAGATGATCTGATCTTCTGAAGTCCTCATCTTCTGGTCATAAGCTATCAGTTCATACCATTCAGGTCGTATTATTCAGGTCATACTTAGATGATTTGATCTTCTGAAGTCCTCATCTTCAAGTCATGAGCTCTTAGTTTATATCATTCAGGTCATACTTGGATGATCTGAATAATCAAGACAGGTCTTCAAGTAAACTTATTACATAATAGATCATACAACATAGGTTGTAAAATTTTGGTCATACGACACATCATACAAGTAGGGTACACATTATTTATATTCTAACATCAAGTCCCCCATTCTTTTAGCTTGAAGCAAGGTGAATGAATGTAGCGATACACTTTTCTCCAGCCATATCTATGCCGTATATTACAAGTCATATATGCTCTATAAACGTAAAAAGTCCCCTAATTTTTTTTAGTTTCAACATAGCTTATTTGCAAACAAATGTAAGTAAATTTTTATTGACTTTGTGAAGCATAACGTTTATCTATTTCAAAGAGTTGCGAGAAATAAGAATAATTGCTTTGACGTCTTATTAGGCGTCTCATTTATATACGTTATTTCTCTCATTGCGATATCCTTGATGTATAATCATGGGTGAGCTAATTTGGATCTTTATGATTTAGCCGATTGCCTTTAAAAGGAACTTGACCTCGAAACATTATATATAAAGAAGTATTTTGTGATTTATTGTATTAACAAAGGACGTGGTCAAAAATTCGCCAAAGCAAATAGTTAATCATTGCTGTAAAAGATAAATTCATTTCAAAAAAAATAAATCCCATAAGAATATGCTATATTGAAGCAATAAAATGAAACTCTTATTGAATAGAGAAACAAATTATTCCAAGAGGTGGAATATTGAAAGAGATTGTTCCATCAAGAACTAAACACTTCTAATGCCTTACGAAATGTAGTTGTATTCCTTGATGTGAATTGTAGTTACTTCACTTAGGATAACTTTGTTTATTTAAGTATTTGTATCCAAATAACGTTTACAATCTTGATTGTCATGAAACGATTTGTGTGTTTGAATAAAACTCCGATTATAATTTTGAACATATTACAAAGTAAATTTATATGCCTTGTCCCTTCGCAATATATATACATATATATATTATCTCTTCTTAGTAGAAAAATAATTTTTTCTAATGGGTTATCATATTATTTTATTCTCAAGATCATGTTATTTTGTTCGTAACATGAGGAATAAAAGGTAGTCGAACTATTTGTCATCGCCATGTTTGTTCTCTTGGAATATGTTTTGCACTTGAGAACTCTTTTCATTATTTTATTCACAATATGAGGGTCATGAGCTAGCCCAACAAAGTCTTGCTGCCATGTTGCCTTATATGAATAGGTTCTCTATTTGGAAACTCTTCGCATTTGTTTGCGATATCACATTATTAGTGATGAGGGACATGAACTAGCCGATTTAAAATCTGTCGCTACCATGTTTGTCCTCTAGGAATAGGTTCTCCATTTGGGAACTCTTCGCATTTGTTTGCGATATCACATTATTAGTGATGAGGGACATGAGCTAACCGATTTAAAATCTATCGCTGCCATGTTTGTCCTCTAGGAATAGGTTCTCCATTTGGGAACTCTTCGCATTTGTTTGCGATATCACATTATTAGTGATGAGGGACATGAACTAGCCGATTTAAAATCTGTCGCTGTCATATTTGTCCTCTAGGAATAGGTTCTCCATTTGGGAACTCTTCGCGTTATTTTAATCGCGATTTGGCTCTTTGGCCTGACTGAATGAAGCTTTTGATGATGTCTCATCCCTGATATATTCTTTTTACTAATGAGTATATGCTTATTTTATATTTAAAATGATTTGACACTTAATGGCCGCATAACATATATATTGTTAGAATAACGAAATAGTCAACATATAACGAGAAAACAAAATGTAATAAAAGAGATGGATATAACACCTTATGAAATGGTCCTCGCTTGAAGTTAATGTCTTTTTGTTTTGCATGCTCCTTTAATATTTATCTTCTCATGATAATACTTAGCACGTCTTCGTCAAGTCTTACTTATGAGTTCATAACCATCAGGTCATATCTGCTAGGTCATACTTGAACAATACTTAGCAAGTCATAACCACCAAATCCTACTCATTCGATCTTCCAAATCTGTTCATCAACATGACTTCAACATCAGGTCATACATAGACCATCCAAAAGCAAATCTTCAACATTAGGTCGTATAAAGACCATCCAAAAGCAGATCTTCAACATCAGGTCGTATAAAGACCAACCAAAACAGATCTTCAACATCAGATCATACAAAGGCCAACCTCAACACGTCTTCAGCACCAGGTCGTACATAGACCATCCAAAAGCAAATCTTCAACATCAGGTCGTACAAAGACCAACCTTAACACGTCTTCAGCACCAGGTCGTACATAGACCATCCAAAAGCAAATCTTCAACATCAGGTCGTACAAAGACCAACCTCAACACGTCTTCAGCACCAGGTCGTACATAGACCATCCAAAAGCAGATCTTCAACATCAGGTCGTACAAAGACCAACCTCAACACGTCTTCAGCACCAGGTCGTACATAGACCATCCAAAAGCAGATCTTCAACATCAGGTCGTACAAAGACCAACCTCAACACGTCTTCAGCACCAGGTCGTACATAGACCATCCAAAAGCAGATCTTCAACATCAGATCATGCAAAGGCCAACCTCAACAGGTCTTCAGCACCAGGTCATACATAAACCATCCAAAAGCAGATCTTCAACATCAGGTCGTATAAAGACCAACCTCAACACGTCTTCAGCACCAGGTCGTACATAGACCATCCAAAAGCAGATCTTCAACATCAGGTCGTACAAAGACCAACCTCAGCACGTTTTCAACACCAGGTCGTACATAGACCATCCAAAAGCAGATCTTCAACATCAGATCATACAAAGGCCAACCTCAACAGGTCTTCAATATTAGGTCGTATGTAGATCTACAAGAGAGCTAAGTGATTTCATAATTCTCTGTTATTCGGGGGTGAACTAAGATAACTGGGTGATGATTCGAATCGATGAAGCCAAAAAGATCGATTGTATGTGTTTGATCTCTGAGTTGTCAATTCTTTAGGAGGACGTCATGTCATGATTGAATTTTGAGTGACGAACTAAAAATCCCAATGTATGGACTAATTCTCTTAGTATGAACTAAATTTAAGGTCTCAAAGGAAAATAGCAAGAGCTAAAAAACTTGAGGCCCCACGGTGGGCGCCAATTATTTTTAGAGAATTCTCCTTACACTAGAATTTTAGTATTAAATGCTCAGCCCCCTCAATGAGAATTACATTTGGATATATATAGACATATAAATCTACATGTGTCATAATACAATAGGTACAATCAGGTCTGACATAGGTGTATGGTGTCAAACTTGTATACTCAGTGTCAGAACTGAACTTGTCAGATGTTTTGGAGTTGAAGATCCCACTAGTCTTGATTAGGTCATCATTTTTCAGTCGTACACGGATGATCTGATCTTCTGAAGTCCTCATCTTCAAGTCATGAGCTCTCAGTTCATACCATTCAGGTCGTGTTATTCAGGTCATACTTGGATGATCTGATCTTCTGAAGTCCTCATCTTCAAGTCATAAGCTCTTAGTTCATACTATTCAGGTCGTATTATTCAGGTCATACTTGGATGATCTGATCTTCTGAAGTCCTCATCTTCTGGTCATAAACTATCAGTTCATACCATTCAGGTCGTATTATTCAGGTCATACTTGGATGATCTGATCTTCTGAAGTCCTCATCTTCAAGTCATGAGCTCTTAATTCATACTATTCAGGTCATACTTAGATGATCTGATCTTCTGAAGTCCTCATCTTCAAGTCATGAGCTCTTAATTCATACTATTCAGGTCATACTTAGATGATCTGATCTTCTGAAGTCCTCATCTTCTGGTCATAAGCTATCAGTTCATACCATTCAGGTCGTATTATTCAGGTCATACTTGGATGATCTGATCTTCTGAAGTCCTCATCTTTAAGTCATGAGCTCTTAGTTCACACTATTCAGGTCGTATTATTCAGGTCATACTTAGATGATCTGATCTTCTGGTCATAAGCTATCAGTTCATACCATTCAGGTCGTATTATTCAGGTCATACTTAGATGATCTGATCTTCTGAAGTCCTCATCTTCAAGTCATGAGCTCTTAGTTCATATCATTCAGGTCATACTTGGATGATCTGAATAATCAAGGCAGGTCTTCAAGTAAACTTATTACATAATAGATCATACAACATAGGTTGTAAAATTTTGATCATACGACACATCATACAAGTAGGGTACACATTACTTATATTCTAACACGTATCATACACACAATTATTGTATATAAGAATTTTTTTTTGCGTAATTGAGCTCTTAGAAAGACGGATTCAATATTGTCCAATGTGAAAGGGTGCCACTGTCTAATATTTATTGAAAAGTAACTCTAATAAGGTCCAAATTCTTTCAAAATTGCTCCAATTAAATGAAATTAACTAGCGATTTCAAGTTTCTCCGTTAAAGTGGATTAGACAAATTTGTTTGTCCTAAATATTTTTGAAAATTATATAAAATAACATTATAAAATTTATAATAATAAAAATAATACTTTTATTTTAAATTGAGAGAAATATAAATTAATATTAAGGATATTATTTTTGTTATTATTAGTTAAAAATATGTATTTTGCAATTGAGTTGTTTTACTTTATTTTAATTTTTTTGATTAATTTTTACAATATATTTAAAATAAAAATAAAATAATTTTCTTATATTTTCAAATTAATTGTTGTAAAATAATATTTAAAGTTATTATTGGATATAGTAAGCATTATATTATTAGAGTCTTTATTGGAAGTATTCATTATTTTATTATCATGTTTAGAATCCTTATTTAATATAATAATATAATGCAAAATTAATTTTTTTATGCTTCTAAATTAATTGTGAAATTAAAATAATATTTAGAATTCTTAATGAATGTGATAATTATCATATTATTAGAATCTTTATTAGATGTAATTATTATTTTATTATTATGTTTAGATTATTTATTTAACATAATATATATCTTAAAATGAAAACTAATATTAATTGCTTAAAATATAAGGATAATTTTATCTAAAAAAATATTATGCGTGATTTAAACCTTTATATATAATATAAATATAGATATAGATGTTTTCTTTAGGAGAATTTTACATTTGTTTGATTTTTTTTCAATTATAAAAAAAATAAAATTGCTTTCCTTAAGGAATTAAATGTAAAATTATATAAATAATTAGGTTATATATAAACTTGAGTGCTATTATTAATTGTCTAAAAGTATGGACCGGATGCTTATTATTAACTAAGCTCTGCCAAGGTTTTACTCGTAGGGGGGCATAACTAGCTTTTGCTTGGTTAGTGGAGGGATGACTCTTCTAATATTTGTCTTAAATAGCATATTTTTAAAAAAATATTACAATTTTTTAAAACTATCAATTTAACCTCTTAAAACTCACAGTTTCATTCATATAATAAGAAAGTACTTGTACCAAAATATCACTAACATTTTATCTCATCTATTCACCCCTAAACAACCTCTACCCACTAACATCACCAACCTCACCAGAGCTCCATTCTGTCAACTAATAGCGACCTCATCAGAGTTCCAACTACTACTATTGGTTATCTTGATAAAAAAAAAATGTAATATATTGCATTCAAATATAAAAATAGATGTAACATGTTATATCGTTATTAAAGTTTCAACGATCTTGCTAAAAATAAAGTTGATGTACATGTTACATACAAATATAGAGGTGAATATAACATGTTATATACTAAGATAGAGATAAATATTACATGTTACATACGATACGAAGACAAAGATACAATGCAATAGTTTTGTTGGTAAATGAAGCATGTTACATGCAAAGATAAAGAAAATGTAACATGTTACATGTAAAGAATATAATATGTTAACATCTAAATGTAAAGTTAGATATAACATCTTACATCCAAATTAGTCCATTAATAAATCCATAACAACTACGAAAAACATTAACAATATAATAAACCACTTATTAAATAAGCAATATGTAAAATAGAGATAAATCGAACATGTTATATAAAAAGATAAATGCAAATTTGATATATTAATACAAATAAAGAGATTAATAGAATGCATAATATACATATTAATGTCATCTTATATTTCATGGCAGCAAAAGTGGATTGGTAACCCCTGTTTTAGTACCCCCTTATAAGAACTTAAGGCGTGTTTGGTTGACAGTAATCGTAATCGTAATGTGAATCATTTAAGATATTATTGTGTTTGGTTTGACTGTACTCTGTAATGGAATATAAATAGATTATAGCAGAAGCAGTAATCCTTATTACGCCTGCAATTCTTAGGAATGCACTGTAATGCTTTATTTTCTCACGATTTGTATAATTATTTATGATTTTTTTGCTCATTCTATCTCTTTTACTAATAAAAAAAGTTTTTTTTTAATTTTACTTCATTTATAATTTTATAATTTTTATTTTGATATTATTATTTTTTTTATTACACTGTTTAAACAAATATTGTAATAGTAATATTATTTTCTTTACATTCAATTCTATTATAATTACCATTCTCATTACTTTTATATTCAGCGAACCAAACTTATACCTTAGTACCCAATACGCAAACCATGCTATATGGGCTCAATGATATGAGGAATTGGTAACCAACACTTATAAAGCTATCCAGTAGAGCAAATATTAGTAGACTATTCAAAGATCATGGAAGCGTAAAGGTTCGGAGTATGATGATAGCATGATTTAGAAAAACTAGGACTCATTCTTTATTTATAATCAAGTAAATCGTGAATGCAACATTAAAAGGTCACTATAAATCTAGCTCAAGTAGTAAACCAACACACAAATAAAGACTTACCCAAGCCCCAAGAGTCTAATGGCTCATGGTGGAGATTTTCTAATAGTAGCCCATTCAGATTATACCAACTCCATTGGTTTATTTTGTGCTCCAACAAGCTATGCATATTGCTTAATACCAAAAAAATAACAATCAAAATAACCCAATGAGAATTGAGAACCAATCTCGCCTACATATTAATCTCTTTCAAAAAAAGTTTTCACAATCAGTTGGAAAGTCTTTTAGAAATCATTCAGTGATAGTGCAAAACGATGCAGTTATTATAGAAAAATGTCCAAACAATTTCATCACGCACTGCATAAAACAACAATTATTACCAGCAAGAATCCATAATAAGCTTCATTTTTCTCATCAAACTTGGATAATACAGTTACAACAACATTATTAGCTAACCAAAAATTGAAGCTATTAAACAAAAGAATGAAAATGCATTGAAGAGGATGAAAGAAACATATTGCAACTTGTAGCTATTTTCCATATATTTTTCTCTTATTCAGAATTATCAAGTCCTTGAACCATAAACTACAAAAAATCAAGAAACCAAAACAGAGAATCTACGAAAAAAAAAATCCAAAAACAGAGCACTAAATCTTTAAAAATCAACATGGTAACACCTGGAATAAAGACTATGATTTAACGGCTAAAAGGTTGAGGAACAACGACGAAAATACTTTGAGTAATCACCATTTCATTAGGAGACCAACGAGCCACTAAGATTGCTCCGAAACAACACCACTTCGAAAAGTGAGATGAGAGAGAAATTTGGCTTCGTTGGCAAGGTGAGAAGAGAGTGTTAGAGATGTGGTCGACAATGTGAGAAGAAGGAATGAGAGAATAGAAAAGGGAGAAAAACCTTGAGAGGAAAATGGGGACTTTTCCGGCGGCGTAAAAAGAGTGGAGAAAGAGAGAGGAGTAAGGAGAGATAATGAAGAGAGAGAGAAAAGGTTCTAGATGCTTGGAAGGAAGACAAGTTGACAACGTAAAGGAGAGAGGACAAAATCGTAAAATTATAATCTCAAAACGATACGAAAAGTGAAATTAGAAAAAAAGTACGCCGACTCTAAAAAGATTCTATAACGAGTCGTTTGTACAGACACTTCAAGGATTCAAAGCTTTTTCCAGTTTATACTACCAACATATTGATTTCATCGAGCCAACATTCCCGATAGCCTTGAGTGAATTACCTAACCAATAAATGGGTACATTGATGGTTTGTCCAATATTAAGGACTAAAATTGTAGAATATAAAAAGACTCAATCAAATTTTATGTTAAAAAAGTGTTTGGTAAACTTACAAAGTTAGAACTATTGTATTTACTTTGTTCATACTATTAAATTTTTTTTTTTTTTTTTTTGTCTTGTGTACACCATACCATACAAATCGTAAAAAATTTCATCTATACAATTATTTTTTCTACGTCCAACGACATCACATGTCACAATACAAATAAGTTATGATTGTTGTTCCAAATATTTCACTTAATTATCTAATTTATTTCAATATATTATTGACATGTGATATCTTTAGACGAACACTAACATATATAAAAAAAAAGCTAGTATAATCATTTTTTACTATTTTTATTCTATAATAACCTCTTTAGTGTATAAAAGGTATCATGTTAAATTAAGATTAGTGAAATAATATTATGTTAGATTATTTCTCAAAAACTTTTTACAAATTGAATGATATAAACTAAATGAAAAGAAATGCAGTATATTTGAAGGTTTACTCAAAGCTTTATAATAAGTGTAAGTAGAAACTTTTTTTTTTTTTTTTTAAGATAATCACCCAAATTTATTTACTTTGGATTGGGCTATACTCAATAAGTAGCCTTAGTTATGTGAAAATCAAATGGAGACTTTGTTAAAGTTGTATGTGGCATGAAAAAAAAAGAAGCAAAACAATACAGATAACCATGTAGATATTATCCACATATATACCAATTCATTATGCATGAAGATTGTTAGAAGTGTATGAGAAATATTTACACAGTTATGTAACCCATTTTATAATTATTTTCTTGTTTTGGATGTATCATTTTTCCAACACACTTTGGTTCTTTTTCACATAAAAAAAAATGATACAAAATAGAAAGAAAAAAAAAATCGTAGCTTTAAGTCTGCTCTCAAACATGCTAGTTATTGAGAGTGAAAGATTCGAATCGGAAAATATAAATAACTCAGCTATGGAATAAGATACTTTTGTTGTCGGATTATTAGATAGTAACTTTTAATTGCCAGTTGGGAAAGTACAACTTTTGAGTGCTGACTGACTAAATTTCTACTACTGCCACTTCGTAATAGCACAGAGCTAGTTGGTTCTGGGCTATTAAGATACAATTTGCAATTTTTTTTATTTTTATAATGAAGAACCTCACTGGGATAGAGAGGATAGGACTATTATCACACACCATCACACACTCGAATCATCGAAAATTTATTGGTATCCCACAAACACCGAGTCGGCTAGCGGAACCTGGCGGACTGCAGTCTGACTCAACAAAGCGTCAAAGTTCGAAGAGGCAGTATAGCCACATGCCCGGAGGCCGAACCACTGCGCCTTCCCAAGCTTCGAACCCGCGCTCTGCTTGTGAGAACAGAGGACCAGGTGCTTAGCCACAGGAGTCCTACCACTGGACTACTCCATAATGGGCGATACAATTTGCAACTTAAGTGGTCAATTGTTTCATAAATTATATTCCCACCTTCATGAAAGTAATTTCCATATTTAATATTCCACACTCTTCCCTTCAATTTTCCTGAACCATAATGATCATTGTTCTATTTTTCATATAGTACGTGATAATTGATTTAATTATAAATTTGCATACTCTTATTATTTTTCTAAAAATAAATAGTGTGTTCACGAGTAAAAAATAGTCATTTTAGTTCCCTTGTTTCATTTTAAAATATGATGAAAATAGAATAATGACCCATAAATTTATAAATTATTCTCATTATTTTCATACTCGAGTATTAATTTCATCTTCAATACAATTACAAAATTAATTTTTTTTAGTTTTATATTAATCACTATTATTTTTAAAATAATATTTAAATAAATATTTTCATTAGGATACAGTTATTTAATAAACATGAAAATATAAATAAATTTTATACTCATTATTTTTTTCTAATTCAATCCATTCCATTTGTATTTCCATAATTTCCTATTACAATTTGTAAAGCAACCTGAAATACTTTTGACCTTAAAAAACAGAGACAGGTATAATCATTTGCTCTTCCTTACCCCAATCCCATAATTAACCAGATGCATCAAAATAACAAAGAAAGAAAAAAAAAAACCAAATTTTTTTTTTTAATTTTAAATTTTTTGGTAATTAAGAAACCAAAGACGATACTGATTTAGCTGCTCTTTCTGGGTATATTTTTCCTCATACTTCTCCTGCTCAGATGTTTCCTCGAAGCAGAGGATCCTTCTTGCTTTAATTCATGATGTTGTATTTGCTCTTCTTCTTCTTCTTCTTCTTCACTAAGTTTAGCTTTCTTAGATTGACCTTCTTGTGCTTGTTCAATCTCTGTTGTCCGATTTTCACTTCTAATCTCTTCAATACTCTCAACTTTTTCTTGAATTTTGCGAGGCCTACCTCTCTTTCTTGGAATCTGAGGCTGTGCTTGTTGTTGTTGGGTTTCACCTTCAGCTGATGAAGTTTCTGCTATTGCCACTGAAATCTCCTTCGTCTTTTGTGGCTTCTTCTTACCCATCTCGACCTTTCTCTATCCAATAATGATGTTATAATTTTACCATCAATCTATTAAACTAATGAAACCCATATTTTTAACCTTTCAAAACCCAAAAACTATCTTAAAATAACACAGGGTTTTTAGTGCATGTGTCTCTTATTAGTTAATTTATAGTCATATACCAAGCAATAACAAGTAACGACCCAACTCAACCTAAAGTAGGAACAGTAGTGGTAACAATATCTTTGACCAGCACACAGATTATGTAAAGCCCATTAAAAGTTAAAACCCATTACTCTTTTTCCTCTCTCTTTAAAAGGACCCAATAATGGTAAAATACCAACAGCTACCTAATAACAGTAATTATAAAATGGCCGGTATATTCCACATGGAATTTCAAGCGCGTACCTTTAGAGTATTTTTTTTTTAATTTTGTCCTTAGTGATATAAAAACTTACATCTTTATCCAAATATTTTATTTTAAAAATTTTTGAGTAAAAATTCATAATTTTTTAAAGTAATTTTTACCAAAATTTTTGTATTTTTGTATTTTTTTTATATTCTGAAATTTTTATTTCTTTTCTTATTTTTAAAGAATTTCTTTTAATTTTTTTAAGATAATGTTCACAAAGTCTTTAAATTCTTCTATAAATTTTTCTTTTGTTTTTATATTTTCTAAATGTTTTAATTTCTCTTTTAAGATTTCTGTTTGATCTTGTGATAAAATTCTATTGTTCATTTTTATTTTTATATATGCTAAAAATATTCCTATAAAATCTTTCTTAAATTCTTTGTTATTTTCAGTATTTTGGATTAGATTAATTAATTTCTTTAAATTACAAATTTGTGTTTGTGTAAACATTTTTTATTACTTATGGTGTAATTATGTTAATTCTTTATTCCAATTGTAGAATACTTTGTAAATTATTAACTGTGTTATTTCTTTAGATAATCATTTCGTGATTTCTTTAATTTGTAATATTAATTCTATTGTTTCTTCCGTAAAATATATTAAATAATTCATTTTTCTGTGTGAATTTGGTTGAGAATATCTTATTTTATACATTTTTCTAGGCTCTGATACCAATTTTTGGTGCTGATTTTTATTTTAAGCTTCAGTTAGCTTATCTTCCAATTTGTTCATTAAATAAATAAAATTCGAAGATTAAATTATCAAATTCTTCTTTATTTATTTGTACAAATTTCTAAATAAAATAATTTCTTAATATTTTTCCTACAGGATGGTCTATTAAGAATAATATGCTGGAGACTTAGTCTATATAATAATCTAAGAGGGTGTCAAACCTTTTGAAATTTTTTAAACATGTTTCATAATCTTTATTATCAAAATATTCCTCTAATAATCTCATATATTTTCCTTCAAAATATTCTATGCTAGTCATAGTTTTCTTGTTGAATTCCAAAGTTATCTTCTTTAAGTTCTTGGTCTATCCATCGACTTAGTTCTAAAATTTTCTTGTTTTATTCTATGTCCATTTTTACTAGTTCTAGACTAGCTTCAAGATCCAAATGTTCTTTGTCTTGTCCTTTTATTAAATCATTTTTTTTTCTTGTTTGGTAAAATAATCAATTAATCCTTGTAAGTTTTCCATTACTTTAAATCTTTTTGTACTTTTCTCAAAATTTTCTTTTATAGATTTTTTATAACAGATAAGAGATTGTTTAAGGTATATTGCATCTTTTAAATTTTCTTGATTTTCAGAATATTTTCTACTTTTATTTCTATAGAGTATAATCTCAGATTTTCTTTTCATGCTAATCTGTTTATCATCCATAATCTCATGCAGTATAAACAAAATTTTAACAATATTAATGAAGTTTCAAGGTATACTAGCCTCTACCTGCAAACTAACATGTTTCTGAATATGGGTCCGCCGCGTTCTTCCGCTTCCTTGTTATCTTCTTGCTCTCAGAAAAGCTAAGCCTCACTCCAGATCCAAGCTTCCAGTCCTCCTGACTCTGTTGATCTTATGAAATCCGTACTTAACTTACTAGTGAAAGAGATAATTTAGATTTGAAATAGACTTTTTATTCATTAATCAAAAAGTTTATACAGACTAGAGAACTAGTAACCTTGAAAGGGTGATTAGTTCTTGCTTATTACAAGAGACATAGCTAAAGCTTGAAAGTAGAAAGATAGATAGATGTTAAGTTTTTCATAGTTATCCCTTTAGATGCAGAGAGTCCCCATTTATAGACATAAGAGTTCCCTGTTTACAATGGAGGGATTACACTATTCCTAACTTTCTTATTTGGCGTTAAACGCCTACATTATTGGCGTCAGCTATTGAAATGGTCCTATATGGTTGGTTCTACCGACATGGGACTGTTGGATGAGCTTGAGTCCACGTAAACCTTGTCTTTAAGGCAGTAAATGCATTTATGGTATGTTGATTGCTGTTTTGAATACTAGTAGAATACCTTTTTAGTTTCCTCATTTACTTCAATCTCATTATAATTGAAGTTAGGTTTATAGGAAATTACTTTTTTACTGTCTTCCTCAGTGATAACTACATTACTTTGGGAAGTAATAATAGTTTTACTTGTACTGTAATTTACTTTTATTTCTGAAGAGTTATTAACTCTTATTTTATGATAAATCTAGCTTAGTATTTGTCCTCTTTCAATACATAATTCCTCAAGATTAAATTCCTTTTTTGGTAAACATTTTAGATGAGTTACCTCTCTTTTATTGCTTGATATGCCAAGCTTAATAAAATGATAAGGACTTACTCGTATTTCTTGGTTCTAATACATTAATGAACTAAAACATCTCAAATAAATAGGTTTGTCTGTAGCCTTAATTTTCTTTTTAAAGTTTCCAATGGATTTTTTGAAGTTGTCAGAAAAATATACTAATTCTTTTAATTCATTTCCTGGATATATATTTTCTATTAATCCTGCATGAAATACTTTATAGACAAATAATGGATCAGCTCCTTCTAAGATATTGAATTTACTATTTGATGGAAAATCTTTTCTGTGGTATAAAATTTCATGTCTTCAAGATGTTCCTTAGTAGTTTTTCTTGCTAGATTATATAAACCTAACCATTCTTGTTTTTCTAAATTCTTATATCTTTCTCTTTTTTCTTCAGAAGAATTATTTATTACTTCTTTAAAAATTACTGGTCTTTGGATTTTTCTAAGATTTCTTAACCTACTAGCTCCTGTTGCTGGTTGTTGTACTATAAGAATAATTTTTTGTTATATCTGCTGGTGTTTATAGCTTAAGAACTCTAAAGTTATTGTAACTTCCTTCTGCTTCTATTCTATTTGTAAATGATCTATGAATGATTCCATTAATCCACATTACTGCTTTACTTGCTTCAGGCCAATTAGTGTATATTCCTGGTTTTAGTCCATTATATACTACATAAACTTTTTTTAAATCTTCCTTTTCAACTTCATCTGCCAAATTTATTTTTTATTTTTTCTTTTCTAAGTTTCTACTTGGTTCTAGGTTATTACTGCCAATCTCTTCAGTTCTGTTTTCTGGATTTTTGTTCTTTTTTGTTCAGTTCCTGTTAAAGTTTCAACTTCTTTCTCTATTGAGCTTTCCTTAAGCCATTCTGGGTTAATTATAGTACGTCTATTTTTTAGCTGTTTTTTAAGTTGTAATACCTCTAGTTGTTCCCTGAGGCATCTAATTTTTGTTTCATGAATCAAGATTTCCTTTAATTTGATCTGAATTTTTATATTGAGAAGATCCATTCCTATCATAAAAAATATAGTTAGAGGTGCTAATTCTCTGGTTAAAGCATCTGCTAAACTATTTTTCTTTCCTGGTAAATGCTCTACATCAAATTTGTAATAATTAAACCAATGTTGCCATCTAATTAGTCATCCTTGTTTATAATCACTTGCAATATTAGTTCTTAAAAAGTGTTCAAAATTTTTATTGTCAGTTCTAACAATAAATTTTGAACTTATAATATATATTGCAAATTTCTTTATGACTTTTTTAACAGCTAAATATTCTTTTTCATTATTATGGTAATTTAATTTAGGACCTTGAAAAGATCCTAAAGTAAACCTGCAAGATATTCATCTTTGTCATCAACTTTTGCTTTTAATATTGCTCCCTAATATTCATGTGAAGCGTTTGTTTCTATTATCATTTTATCATCTGGTCCTGGATGATATAAAGTTGGTAAATCTTTTACTTGTGCTTTTACGTTATCCATATATTAAACATCCTAAAAATCTTTGTTATTGATTTTTATCTTTGATTATACTAGAAAAAATTTGTATGTTATTCAAAATATGGGTTGTAGATGATGTTTTTCATCTTCTATTTCTAACCCTAAATATTTTATTTTTTGTTGAGCAATGACTGCTTTTTTTTCTGATAATATTATTCCTGATTTTTTACATTCTTGTAAAACATTAATAATATCTGAATAATACTTTGATAATTCATTACTGAATATTAAAATATCATCTATATAAACACAACAAAAATTGTGATATTTTTTGAAAATATTATCCATGTATCTTTGAAAAATACCTGGTGCTTGCTTAAGTCCGAATGGAACAACTGTCCACTGGAATTGTCCTTGAAGGCAGCTAAATGCTATTAATTTTTTGATTCATTATCAAGTCTTATTTGTCAAAATCTACTTTTGCAATCAAAGCTTGAAAAATATTTATTTCCTTTAATAAGTGATAATAATTCTTTTTTCTTTGGTATAAAATAATCATCATCAATAGTTTCTTTATTTAAAGATTTAAAATTTATTATCATTCTCTTTTTTCCCCTTCTTTTCTTAGCTTCTTTTTCTACTAAGAATACTGGACTGAAATGTGGTGAATTACTAGGAATAATTACTTTTAACTCCAAAAGTTCTTGAATTTATTTTTTAAATTCTTTTCTGTCTTCTGGGATATAAATAATAGGTTTTACTCTTATAACTTTTAAAGGGTCTTTTAATTCAATTTTTTCTATTCCAATAGACTTATTGATATTTGGATCTAAAAGATTTTCTGAACATACTGTGTTTAATAATTTTCTTATTCCTGTTAAAGCTTTATCTTCTTATATTTCATTTAGAAAGGGGTTTTGGTAATTTTTTTTTCTATATCCTCACCACGTTTTTGCTTTTTATGTTTTGACATAAAAGTTAGTAATGAAACAGTTAATGCTTTCCTAATTTTTGATACATAATTGTTTCTCCATCCAAGGTTGTTATACTTATTTTATCTAAGTATTGTGTAAATGGTTGATATAAGTTTAGAAAGTTATTTCTTAATAAAATATCAACTTCAGTTTCTTGTTGGTAGATTGTAGGTATATGAAAGATTTCTCTTCCTATTGATACATCTGTATCTTTTAGTACTTTATTTAGATTTATTGTAGTATTATTTGTAATTCTTATTATTAATTCTTTTAGTGATTGTTTCCAAAGTTCTTCTAGAAATACATATTTACTAGCTACACACATACTTGCACCAGTATCAATATATGCATGTAAATGATAATTTTTATATCCTTTAAATTTTAATCCTATTTTTATATATGTACTATTTGAATTTGTTATGCTTAATATTTCATCTATTATTTTGAATTATAATCATAATCAGAATTATAATCATATGTTTTTGAATCTGTTATTTATTCTTCAGTTTCTTCTAATAGATAAATACTATACGTATTATCTATATCATATTTTTCTATTAATTCTAGTTCCATTTTAAAGGCTTTCTCTAAATTTTTTGTTTTTTGGGGAAATTTCTTTTTAAATTCTTTTTTATGTTGGAGTCTATTAAGGCATTCATTTGTATAATGTCCTTCCTCATTACATATACAACATCTACATTTCTTTTTTCTTGATGGACAATAATTTTTCTTTTCAGGTGTATTATATTTTTTCCTTCTAAAATATCTCTTTCTATAAGGTTCCCTATTTTATCTTCTTCTATATTTTTGGAAGTTTTGTTTTCTAAATTTATATCTTTTAAATTTTGTATGCTTCTTATATTTATTGTAAGGTCTTATATTACAACCATATTTTTCTAGTGTTTTGAAATCTGTTGAATCACAACAAATTCTATCATTTCCTTTTATTTGTTTGAATTCTTTTTTTCTTGACATTTTATTATTATCCAACTGTTAAGATCTCTTATTCTTCCTCCTAAAAAGTCAGGTATAGTTTGTTTATTTCTATTATTCTATTCTTCTGTCATAGTTTTATGTAATGTTTCAGGTAGTTTTTGAAAAAATATTTCCTTATAGGTTTCTTGTATAGATGATGGTAATTTATGATAATACATTTCATATTCACATATAAAAGAATCTATATAACACATATCACATATTTTCATATTTGTTAAATACCATTTGGCTTCATTTATTTCATTTGTACTAAATTCTGTAATATTTCTTCCTTTATCTTCTCCTATAAATTCTTTGTATATTTCATTTACTACAGTATCTAAGTAATCTCTTCCTATTGTAGCATTTCTTTGCATTCTTAAATGTTGTTGTTTAATTAGGTTTGAAAACTAAACTTTTACATTTTTTATCATTTTGTAAGCTACTAAAACTTTATAAACTGAAGGGTTTGTATTTGTGGTCGAATATGTTTGTATAATTACACTCATTATATTAGCTCATTCATCTAAGGTTTTTTTCCTATCTCTTATGTAATCTAAATCTAAAATGTCAGTCTTATAATTTTCATGTGATCTAAATTTTGGTGGAGTACTTCCTCTAGTACCCCAATGTAGTCCTTCTTCCATTTTAGATGATTGTCTTCTTCTATATGTTGGTTCAAGTATTTCTGGTCTATATCTATCTTCCCTATATGGGTCAGACGTTTCTCCTTTTTTTGGAATTGATCTTTCTGGGTTTGTCCTAGGTATTAATACTGGTTCCATATTAATTCTTTAGGTTGTATTTTCTTGTTCAGATTCACTTTCACTTATTACTGTCATATCATCTTCTTCTTTATTTGTGCAAATTTTTTCTTCATAATATTTTTCTAATTCTTCATTTGTTAATGTTAATAAACTAATTAATTTTTCTATATGTTTATTTTCAGGATTCATGAATTATTCTTCTAAGATTTTTCTATATTTTATTAAATCCATTATATTGTTATTATTTGTTTAGATTCTTCTCCTTTTCTTTTATCATTTTTGGGTATTAATGCATCAGATCCCCTAGGGAGTTCTTCTTTTAATCCTCTTAATGAATCAAATCTTAATCCACTTCCTCTTGGTATGTTATTAACATCCTTTTTAATTCTATAATTTCTCTATATATATCTAAATGTATTCCTTTTAATTATTGTATATTTTCATCTGTAATATCTATTTTTTCTGCTATAAAAATTAAGGCTTTCATTATAGATATTTGATTTTTATTTACACTTGTTAAACTATTATTTTCTTCTAATTGTATTTCTAATAGCTTATCTTTTATCATTATTATTTTATTGTGTAGACTAGTTCTTTTACTTCTTCAATTTCTTCTGTTAATTCTTCTATTTCTCTATTTCTTTTACTAACTTCTATTTAAGTATCTATAAATCTTATTCTTTGTATATTATCTCTTTTTAATGGTATTAGAGATTTTTCTTTAATGTCTAAATTTCATTCATCAGGTACTTCGTATTCTGATAATATTTTTGGTTTCTTTATTACTTGTCCTATTTCCTTGAAGGTTTTATCTATTTCTATAAATTCATTTTATCCATATATTGAACTGTTGTGACTGTTTGTTAATGAATATCCTACTAGGTAATGAATTGAAAATGGATGGTTTCCATCTTTCATTAGGTTTCCTCATTCAAAGTCATAAGCTAAGCTTAATACTTGGTTTAAATTTTTATCATGGATATTAATAATAAATCAAGAATATACTGTAAATTTTAGTTTTTGATATCCTAAGTTTCCATTAATCATTCCTAACAAAGCATCTTTTCTATTTGTTATTCTGTTATCTAGCAATGTTAACTTAATTGGTGTATCTATTTCTTCTCTAAAGTGTTCTTTTATCAAGATTTGTATTCCTCCTAAGTGAATATATCCAATTTTTTCTCTATCTTTTATAGGAATTTTTGATAATTTTTCTATAATAGATTCTTTATCAATTAATGGTATATTAAACATTCATTTTACATTTGCTATAGTTACACTCATTTATTTATTACTAATGCCATAATATATTATATCTTTTCTTGAAAATAATTTTTTTTATTTTAGAGAATGATTCTTCCCTAAATTCATCTTTTTCTTTAAGATTTAGTTTTATTTTTTGAATTTCTTCAAATTTCTTTTTATTGAATATCATTTCTTGTGAAAAATATCCAAAAATATCTTGTGTATCTACATCCATTATTTCTTGATTTTCTATTATTTCTGACATTTTTAAGTTATGTATGTTTTTATATTGATTGTAAGCTTTTACATATTTTTATTACTTTTGTAAGGTGTTACAAATTTTTCTATTTTGTAAGACATTACATATTTTTATTGTTATGTTAGGGTTATAAAAATTTGGGGGTATGAGTTTAGTGAGAGGTGGTGGATGTTGATAGTAGTGCTCTTATAAAATTCTTAAAATCTCCGAAGTTTTGCCACTAAAATCTTCTTTTTTAAAATGATAATATAGGCAAAATGTGAATAGATATTATATTTGAGCATAGTATTAAATAAATTGTGTATTTGTGATTTTGATATTTTTATGATATTTAATATTATTCTTTATCTATTTATTATGAAGCACCCTACTTTTTAGTCGGTGAAACAAACGACAAAGGAGAAGAAATGATGTTGAAACTAGCAAATCTTATACGAATTCAAAAACTTTAAATTTAATTGAGTTTGAATTAAATTGACATTAAATGAGTTGAATTATAAACAAGTAAACTAATATTAACAAGTTTACTTAACGGGTTATGTTTGAATTGAGATTAAATGTATTGGATCATGAATGAGTAGACCTATATATAATCAATTAGCAAATATTGCACTACAATTCAAAAATCTTACATCTATCTAAAGCTTTTAAATAAGTTTAGGCTGAAGGTAGGTCATAGTCTAATCAATCTATCTTGATCTATTTATTAAAATGGCTGAATCCAAGTTGAGGGTTAAACATGTTGAATTGTTAATGGGTTGATTCGAACTTCAACTATGCCACCCATTTTATAGCCGTAATTAAAAGGAAGTGCAAGAAAAACATATATTTTCTATAAAATATATATGTTATTTTACTTCATAAGAAAAATAACATTTTTTAAGGAGGATTAAAAGTAAAATTTTATATATAAAAGAGGTTATGTAATGCAATTAAACCTAATTTTTAAAAGATTATGTTAATTTATATGTTCTTACTTCTTAACATAATTTTATTTATTTTTAGTAATTTTGTTGGTATGAAAGCTCAATTGAAAAAAAAAAAAAAAAAACAGCCAAGTGCAATAATTTTATACAAGCAATATTTATGCATCATTAAAGTAAAGAGTAATATAGTTAACAATAAAGGCTCAAAAATACTCTCTCATATATAGAATAATACAAAGGATACATAAATTATAATCTATTTTTTGCACCTAAATTAATTATATCGTGATATATAGAAAAATTATCTAAAAAAAGAATTACTTTTCCATTTTTCAAAATATTTCTACAATATGTCACGATATTATTAAGACAATTTTCAGCTAATGTTGTTGTGCTTTAATTAGAATGTGACCACTTTGTGTGGTTATAATTAACACATTAATTAAAATATATGATGTGTGTATGTATTAAGCAAGTATAAATATTCATTCCCTAAAGCTTTGCAACCACAAAGAATAAAAGAAAAATTATTAAGTTTTTGTATTTTTTTTTTTTTTTTTGCATTAATTGTTTCCCTCCAAAAATATAAGTTTAGAGTTGTATACTTTTTATAATATTTTTAACAATTAGTATCAAAGCAGGACGGTCAAAGATCGATTCTGTGTGAAGCTATCGTGAAGAGTTTAGAATTCCAAGTTTGTTAGTCAAGGTTGTACAATATAATTAAACTCTTGTCAACATAATGAGAGATCTTCAAGTAGTTAGAGAATAAAAAAAAATCAACAATAAAAAATACAACACATGGGCAATGTGTATAGAGTCTTACCTACAAGGTAAAGACCTTTGTGAGATTTTCGGTGGTAGTAAAGTTAAGCAATCGACAAAAGATGCTAATGACATCTTAAAAAAAATGAAAAATAGAAAATGAAAACAAATAAAATGATGTTTGTTTTAAAGACTACAACTGAAGAAAAAATGTTAGAGAAAATTTGAATGTCAAAACACAAACAAAACCTTAGGACACTTCAGCTACACTTTTTTCAAACAATAATGATACAAAAGTACAACTTCTTAAGAACGAGCTTCTATCGATGGCACAAAGTAATATGACAATTGCTCAATATTTTCACAAATCGAAAACAATATGCAGTGAAAATTTAGAGTTAGATCAACAGTTGCTATTAGAGAAACTAGGATAAAAAGAATTATTATCCATGGTTTGAGACCAGAATATCGATGCTTTATTATTTCAATATTGGGATGGTTGATGCAACCATCACTTGTTAAGTTTGAGAATTTGTTTACTGAACAAGAAGTTTAATGTCTAAGCAAACAAGAGTGTCATTGAAGAATGAGAAGGAAGCACTTTACATTAGCAAAAGTAAAGGCAACTTCAAGTAGCACATCAAAGGAACTATTAGAGTTAGTTCACTATGATGTTTTCGGACTAGTCAAGCATCTGTCAGTTGGAGAAATACCGTATATGATGACATTTATTGATGATTTCTCTAGATATGTATGGGTCTTCTTTTTGAAAGAAAAACATGACACATTAAGGAGAAATAGGAAGAAAAAAAATGATGTTTACTTACAAAATATAGCTCAGGCGAGTTCTCTAAATATTTAAGGGAATCTCAAATATGTCATCAGTATACTTGTGCCAACACCCTGCAACAGAATGGTGTATGATATGTATTTTTCTAATCATTTACATAACAAGTTTGACAAGAAATTAGTTATATGAATTTTTGTAAGAAACGACAGCTAGAGAAAAAGGTGAAAATGTTGTGATCCTATAATTGGAAAATGTTACACATCATAGGATGTTGTGTTTGATATTCTTGGTGGTCCTCAAAAAAGAAGTGTTACCAGACTCAAGAGAAATTCAAAATAAGCTGTAACAAGAAGTAGCGGTGCAAATTGCTCAAATACAATCAAGTCCAGATGAACAGGAATATTCGTATGATGGAGACAATATGGAGAAAAGACAAAACCCTTGGCAAAATGGTGCATATTAACAAGATGATAGGTTGACTAAAGTTGAAGCATCAACTTTGCAATCACACCTCAAAAGGTCAACGAGAATACAAAAGTCAAATTCTAAATATGCCAATGCAGCCATAGTTGAAGAAGCATTTATTAAAGAACTTGAAACATTTCAAGAAGAATCATTGAGTTCTAAGTGGACTAAAACTAATAAGGAAGAGATAATTGCATTGTAGCAAAATGAAATTTGGGATCTTGTACTAAAGCCAAGAGATGTAAAAACCAATATCTTGTAAATGAGTAAAAAATAAAGCATCATCCAAATGGATCGATGGCGAGATAAAAGGCTAGATTGGTGGCTCAAGGATTCTCTCAACAATATGTGATAGATTATGATGAAACGTTTAGTATTACTACAAATTCGTGACATATGAATGTGAAGAATGATTTTTATATGGGAGTTGTTAAAATATAAAGCGGAAGAAAATATAGATATAAAATAGATGAAATAATGAATATGTACGCTAAAATAATCAAAGTAGGTTGAGAAAAGAACCAAAAAATCAAATAAAGACATTTTAATTCTCATTCATTCATAATACTGAATAACTACATTGATATTTATAGGAATAATTATCTAATATTTTAAGTATAATAGTCTTCAACACTAACAAGAAAACTAACTATTAATTTAATATTCAACTGTCTCCCTCAAGTTGAACATAATCTATGTTTAGCTTAGACAATTACAACATACATATTTGTACTTGATGTTAAACCTCAAAGGTGCTTTAGTGCTGGTGGGATCTGGAATTGGTGATGGCAGCGCACGACGGTTAACCGATTGATCTTTATAAAAAGCAACGGTAGGTCGATTGATCTTTTTAGAAAACGCAGCTACGAAGTCGTGAGGTTGAGATTGATACCAACAGTCGTGAGATAGTGAGGTTAACGTGAACAATAGCGGTAACAGCTGTGAATGACGGTTTTGGCAGTTTGTTGAATGAAGAAACCAAAAAACCAACTAGCAACATTTAGAAGAAATTGAA
The DNA here is from genome assembly GCA_029378325.1 of Elaeagnus macrophylla. Taxonomy (NCBI): domain Eukaryota; kingdom Viridiplantae; phylum Streptophyta; class Magnoliopsida; order Rosales; family Elaeagnaceae; genus Elaeagnus; species Elaeagnus macrophylla. The sequence goes on along the minus strand of CM055649.1, from coordinate 8,833,965 downwards.
CCGAAGATGAGTACTAGCAACCGAATGAAGTAGAGAAATTGAAGCAGATCGCAATGACAATAGTGGTATATGTATGACAGATGATAGAGAGAGGATAGAAAATAGAAAAACATGTTCAAGATCGAATACTGCTCTGATACTATGTTAAAATATAAAGCGAAAGAAAATATAGATATAAAATAGATGAAATAATGAATATAGAAGCTAAAATAATAAATAATTAAAGTAGGTTGAGAAGATAACCAAAAAGTCAAATAAAGACATTCGAATTCTCATTCATTCATAATAATGAAGAACTACATTGATATTTATAGGGATAATAAACTAAAATCTTAATTCTAATAGGACTTTAAACAAAACTCTTAAACTAATAGGAAAATATTAGAATAATTATTTAATATCATAATCATAATAGTTTCTAACACTAACAAAGAAACTAACTATTAATCTAATATTCAACTGGAGTTGGATCGAGAGATATATATGATTCAACCAAAAGGTCTTGAGTATGTGTGTAAGTTAAGAAAATACTCTATGGATTAAAGCAAGCACTAAAAGCATTGTATGGTAAAATTGCTAAATTTCTTATTTTAAGTGATTATTTAGTAACATCTGAAGATTCTAGCTTGTTTGTCAAAGCTAATTGACGAAAGTTAGCTATGGTTCTTTTATATGTGGTTGACCTAATAATAATTGGTGATGATGGAGAAAAATTCGTCAAATAAAGGAAAATTTCTAAGTTCATTTCTCAATGAAGGAATTCGAACAACTCAAGAATTTTCTTGATTTAGAAGTTGATTGCACACAAAAATGAATATTTCTTTGTGAGCAAAAATATTCCAAAGATTTGTTTTAAAAAAATATCCTTATAATAAATAAAATTTTTATGAATAGTTTTTTTGTTAGTTACATTATGTATTGTTTTCGTTATTCTCCACAATTTTTAGTTTTTATTACTTTATAGTATATTAATAAATATCAAAGTGTTTCCATAATAAATATATTTTTTATGAATTACTTTTTTTTGTACACTAATAAATAACAAAATATTTATATAATCAAAGATGAAAAATATCAATGGCAGTGTCTTTATTTTGTACATCCTAACATTGAAACTTAATAACCATATTTCTTTTTTGGCTAAAATGTCGTAAAAATTTAGAGAATATCACTAAATTGTCATCAAACATTATCGTTAAATTGTCACTTAAATGTTTTTTTTTTTTTTTTTTTCTAAAATATCTATTTTGGATATGATTGCTAAAATGTCATCAAAATGTCAAAAATATGAATATTGATTTTTTTTCTCTTTCTTCTTTTTCTTTCTTATCAATCATTTAAATCATGTTTTTTTCTCACTTTTGCAGCTAGAAAATAGTAAATTATGAGAAAGAAGATAATACATTATATTATTTTATAATAATATTATAACATGTCTATTGTATTAAAGTATATAAGGCTCATTGTGTCCCCCTGGCTATGAGTAATTTAGAAAAATAAATAATCAATTAAATTTCTTTTTATATTATTAAGATTTATCTATTTATAATATTTAATACAATTAAATATTCTACTTAATTAATTCAAACATTTCAACCACTTATTCTACAATATATATATATATATATTAACTGATCAACTTATTAATTAATATAAATATTATAAGTATATATATATATATATATATATATATATATTAACTGATCAACTTATTAATTAATATAAATATTATAAGTATTAAATTAGTTAAAATATAAGTAATTGATTGGTTTGAAGTTTTATAAAAAAAATTTCATATTTTTTATAGAGTTTTCATAGTTTTTTGAAATTTTTTCAACATTTTTATAAAAAAATTATCTTGACATCTTAACTTACATGGACATTTCAAACCTTGCTTATAATAAATATATTTCTTATAAATAATTGTTGGATAATATGAACATTATTTTCATTATTATTCTTCTTTTCTCGTAGTTTTTGTTAGCATTTTTTTGTTCATTGGTTTTTCTCATGCTTTTTAATTAATATTTGTTATGCTTTTTTTTATAGGTAATATTAATAATTTAAATCAAGTATTTAAAGCAAAATAGTTACACAAAATATAAGATAAATAATAAAAAAAATAAATGTATAACTTGATAAATTATATATAAATTACATTATATATAAATTACGTGTAAATTTAAATAATTATTTAAAAATAAATAAGTTTAATAATATAATTATGTTTTGGGTAAGAGGACTGCTAACTATGACAAGTGTATCAGTCCGCATATAAGAATTTTATTAGTAGATGAGAAAAAAAAAAAACTTAATTTAGTAGAGTGAATTGATAATAGAAAGTTAGTAATATATTAACAAGTGGACTGATTATCGATATTGAGTATCTGTTTTGAGATATATTGCCCTGTTGTACAAGCGAGAGTCACCGAATTACGAATTAGGTTTTTGAATTTCCAGATATTGGGTCTTAAAAAAGAGGCCATCATTGTCTTCACTTTTCTAGACAATTGTAAACTCCCAAAAAAATATAGCTATGTAATTTTGGATAGGCTTTCAGAATTTTAAAAGAATAATGATGAAGCGACGATTCTTCAAGATTGAACATGAAGACAAGAGTTTAATACTTATACTTCTTTTTCTTTGGTTCGTAAGTTTGGTTCATCTATGACATTTGTATTAATAAAGAAAAGATAGAGTGTTAACCATTGTGTTTTGTTTCCTTTGAAGCTAATCCCAAAAATTTTAAAAATTGTACTTTTACCGATTCATTATTGTGTCAGATCAGATATTAATGACTATTAGGTCACGTTTAGTTCGTTGAATATAATCGTAATCGTAATAGTAATAAAATGTAATGTAAAAGAATCAATATTATTATTACAGTGTTTGGTTTAGTCACTGTAATCAAAAAAGGAATTAATATTACAGTGTTTGGTTTAACTACTGTAATGTAATGGAATAAAAAAAAATTATATAATTATTTTAAAAATACAATTTCAGAAAATAAAATTTCAAAAAAATACAATAACAAAAATTAATAAAAAATACAATTTTAGAAAAAAAAAATACAATTACAATTTTAGAAAAAAAAAATACAATTACAATTTCAGAAAAAAATACAATTTAAAAAAAATACATTCAGAAAAAATACAATTTTATAACAACAATTTTAATAAAAAATACAATTTTAGATAAAAAAAAAAATACAATTTCAGATAAAAAAATACATTCAAAAAAAATGCAATTTTATAACAACAATTTTAATAAAAAATACAATTTCAGATAAAAAAAATACAATTTTATAACAACAATTTTAATAAAAAATACAATTTCAGCAAAAAAAATACAATTAAAAAAAAATACATTCAGAAAAAATCGCGAGGGAGGCAAGCTGGACGGCGCTGGAGCACGACGGCTGGACGGAGGCCGGACCGGACGCGAGCTGGACGGTGACGAGAGCTGGACGGGATGCGATCTGGGCGGCAATGCGAGCTGGACGACGTTTGGTTCGTTGAGCTGGACGACGACGGACGCCGAGGAGGCCTACGGACGAGACAATGACGACGAACTTCGTTGGACGACGACGCCGCCAGCTCAGGAACGAGACGCGACGAACGGGCCGGCTGGAACTGGCGCACGCGTTTCGCAAATGTTACTGTTCAACACGTAATATAATCCCATTCAGTGTTATTAAATGTGTAATCCTTATTACAATTTCAGATGTAATTGATTACATTACATTATATGTGTTTGAACAAGCCAAACAATATAATGTGCTAAATCAATTACATTATATGTCTCTTTATAATCTACCAAACATCACCTTAGTTAACGATCATGGATATTGTGGCATAACGAAGTCAAGGAACATAATTTCTTCTTTTATAGTTTTGATTTTGTTTTTTCCGTACTAAAATTTTTGTTAGTGAATTTTCAACGGCATCTAATCATAAATTTAAGTTGAAATTTAAATAATTTATTTAGATTTCTCAGTTCTCTTTTTCTTACAAAAGCAGTTAAATAAATTAATTATTCTTTTTCTTTTATATATAATTTATTATTATATGTAACATATTATATACACTTCTTTTCTGCCGTTGTATATACCTTTATTATTTTATGTAACATGTTACATATACTTTTACCGTTGTCTATAATATGTTACATATACTTCTCTTGAATAATATATACAACTATATAATACATTACTTACATCTATGTTGTTATATGTAATATATTACATCTCCATCCGATGATATTGTTGGAGCTTCGGTAAGATCGTCGGAGTTCTGATCAATTTATCAGTAGAATCGCCAGAGCTGTGGTGCATTTATTTGTTAGCCTAAAATATTTTATTAATTTGTATAATTTTAATGTAATCAAAATTTATAATTTTATATATATTATTATTAATTTTAAAAAATATTAACTTATAATTTAAATATAAATTATTTATGCTAAAAACCTCAGTTTTGATTCTAAGCATTTTTCTAGAGGTAATGGCTCGTACAGGTCCTTGATTAAAATCAACCAACTATGAAAGTTATCCAAAACTCCGGATTTTTCCATTTTTTTATTACCGTTTAAGGATTAAATATGAATAAAGGGTCCAAATGGGTTCCATCAATTTTTAAATTTAATTTATTTAATTCATGTACACTACTCATAAGCACGAAAATAATGAATAATATTCATTGAATATGCAGATTTTAAGGTTTAATATATTAAAATATTATATAAAAAGCTGAGCTAAAATTTTCTTTAACATTAAGTCAAAGGACAAAAAATATTTTATAAGCATTAAGAGTTTCTTTTTTTTTTTTACCCCTAAACTATTAACATTAAGGGTTACTAATACCTCACTTAAGCGGTTAAGCCATGACATCCCTTTCAAAGAACCAGCCTCGTGAACGCAAATTTCTTTGCCTGATCATCGGATAAGATCCAAATCAAAGAACAACGGCCCATAACCCATATCCTTCCTCAACATCACATCAAATACTTTTCAATCCCCAAAATTATTCTACGTATACTGATTTATACGTATTTTATTTATAAAACTTCTCAGTACCCATCAATCATATCTGACCAATCTCGAATTTTCAGACAATACTTCTGATTATTCCGACCTCTTTTCTTCGACCCATTTAAGAGAAATAGAGATTTCGATAGTAATTTTTTGTGGGTGGGATTTTGCTTTGAAGATTTTGGGCAATCCTTTTTTGTCCGAATTTTGCTAGCCACAAATATTCAGCATCTGATATCTGATTGAAAGCGATAACCGAAGTCACTCCTTTAAGGATTTGATTTGAGGGAAATTAAATATTGTGGATGGAAGTTGTTCTTGGTAAGTTTATTAATTTTAAGAATAAAATTAGTGGATTTTGTTTGTGGTTTGTATCATTAGAGATAAAGAAGTATTACCAGAAAGAGAGAGAGAGACTTGGCTGGTAGTATGACGTATGTTCTATTTGTTATTTGCCGTCTGTTTTGTTAACATGCGTCATTTTTTTTTCCCCTTCTAATTCTTTTGTTTGTTAGCTTCTTTCTTTTCACTACTTTCTTTGAGTTATTTCTCTCTGCGTTCTCGGATGCAGTTACAGAGGTCTATTAATTAGATTTTATGGTAACTCTTGAAACTGAGTAGTAACAGGGACTTTCTGAGTTTAGCTTCTTTGGCTTTGTATATCTAGTTTTGCATCTAAACATTTGGATTTTGGGTTATGTCAAAGGTATGAGTCTTGTGATAAAATCTGAGATCAATATGAATGTAATATATGTTTTCCTTTGAACTCTGAAGGTGGGTAATTAATCCCATAGAATATAGGACGATTTTTTTCGGTTTGGTTGACTCACTCCCTTTTTTTTTTTTTTGATCTAGGTCAGTTTTTATTTTATTTTATTTGTTATTGACTCTATTTTTTTTTTTTCAAGTCTTTAACTCGAGTTTCTATAGATTTCATCATAGGTTTGTTCTCGGTTTCTTCCTTTTCAGTTGTGAGTTTGTTTCATTTTTCCGAATTGTAAGCTTTCTGTTCCTTAAAAATGGGGTTTTTGGAATTTTCTTTATTATCTGGCATGCAATATATCTTTTGCACTGTTATGGTTTTTTAGTAGATTTGGATTTGACCATCTTGGTTTTTCTTTGTTTATTAAAAGTATAAACAAATTGAAAGTAGTTGTTGTCTTCTCTTTTTCTCTTTTCTGTTTTCATCTGGATGGCAACTAATCGATTGTGTTGATCCCCAAAAAACAGGTTTCTTAGGTCAATTTGAGATCAGATTGGGGAAATTCTTTTAATGACAGCACCGTTTTAATCAGTACAGAGAGAGGTGGGTTTCAGTGAGAATTAAAGCTTCTGAATATGGAAGATTCATATGAAACTCAAAATGGTTGTGAAGTGGTTGATAATGACCTTCAAATTGTTAGATACTGTCCATACCAGCCTTGTTCGAAACTATCATCTTCTTGGTTTGAATTGAGAGTCTTTTATGTAAGAATCAGTAATTTCAAGGTTGATGATTCAACCCCAGAGTTGCTCACTGTCAGCCATATTCCTCTAAGCCTTGACACCTTCTTGGAATTAAATGGTACTAAAAATAGCATTTACTCAGATGGGGTCTCGTCAATTCTTAAAAGGGATCGTGCAGACAAGAAATCTGAAGAAGCTACATTTGTGAGCACAGACAATATAAGGCTAACAGGAAGTGTTAAGTTTCAAGTGTTTGACAAAGATGATCTTATTCTATCTGGGGTTTTAGAGATTTCTAATAGTAATGGATTTGTTGGAGAATCGAAACACAACGCCAAACGGTGGACCATGAATTGTGAATCAAATATCACTGCTTGTACTGGATTCTTGAAGGGAAAACAGCTTGGTGGCCCAGAATTGCCTGCACCAACCATTGAGGTTTATGTTGCTGGTTGTTACTCTGGAAACCCAATCATCTTAACCAAGACTTTGAAGCTTAGTTCCCGGAAGAAGCACTCAAGGAAGGGAATGTTGGATGCAATTCCGGAGAATGAGACTACTGAATGCCAGAGAGCTACTACTCCTGTAAGTGATCTGCAGGTAACGTACTGGAAACTTGTTATGTGAATTTAATTGGCTCCAACTCTTTCTTGGATGTTCATAAAGTAGGGGTGACCCATGTACTTAAACAATCTTAATTTTTGGCTAGCATTTTACTTGCTTTTGCTAAATAGGTTGGCATCGACACAGATCTCATGGAGGCAAATTTCTATTTTTTTACTTTTGGGTATTTTGTGTTTAGTTTCTCTTTAGCTGAAAAATTGTTTACAGTTTGTTTCTCAGTTATTTGGCAAATATATTATGGGTACGTTTGAATGTGATTCTCTTGTAAGTGGTTTTATTGGAGTAGTTTTCTTAATTGTAGTTTCAAGATAAGTATTTAAATTTTTGGTATAAAATACTAAGTATTTTTTATTCGAGAAATGCTTCTTAAATTTTGAAAGCAATGACAAACAGGTTTAAAATTATTTGATATATTTGAAATCAATTTTAAGTTTTCAAATGTGCCATTTGTTTTCATACCATCTGGAAAATGCTTCTGAAATGCATTTTGTCATGTGGTTCCTGTAAACATGTTTTCTGTTGGGCAAAGTGCAATATTAATTAGACTAGCAATGTACCTGCCAAAACTGTGCCCAGCCCAAAGCCCATATCATGAGGATATGGGCTTTGGGCTGGGCACAGTTTTCAACTTCATGCGATATTCCTTTTTTATCTGTAAGTGTTGTTCGGGACACGCTGGTCCTCTAGCGGCAGACGTGTCAGGCCTCACCAGCTTCCACGAGGAATATGGTATGTCAGCATGGAGGTGGATGGGGCCCACATTTTCATAAGTTAGATTATGAAGCTCTTTAAATTGTTAGATCAGTGGAACTTATGTCAAGCTTGTTAATCTAGGTTTTTGTCTGATTGTGGTGCTTTAGCTGAGCCTGAGACTTCTCTTGAAACAAAGAAACTGAAAATAATTTTTTTGGTTGGCAATGCTTTACTTCTCTAAATTGTAAATACTAACTATGATTCAGTAACTTCAGTATTGCGTTATGATTTTTAGTCAATCATAACCTTCTAGTTAGTGCTTATTTCCCTGACCTACTTGCATATTTGAGATGTTTTTCACTGTTAGCATTAGATCCCTATAATGTTCAACTTTGCCACTGCTTTTAGATTATTGAGTCTGGCCCTTAAATAGTATGTACATGTTTGTAAATAATCGAATTGGCCTCAAAATAATATGTCAATTGGACAAAATTATTTATAAAAAAAATGTCTTGAGATTTCGATTGTAGATATGTGTTTATAGTTTTGCTTTTGTTATTTTGTGTTGAGGAAATAAGGATGATTTGAAGTATCATTGATGTTCATTGGGTTAGAAGTTAGAACTAAGTTTCAGAAACCTGCCCTCTACCTATTTTAACAAATTATATTAAGGGTTAACAGATTTTTTTATCACCGAATTATGATGATTGTAGTAACACTAAACTTTAAATTGTTACAAAACTACTATTGTAGTTGAGATGTTACGTATCATTTCTGTTAAAATTTGTCAAAAATTAACAGAAAAAATTACATAAGTATTATTACTGTTAAAATGATTATGCAATTTTTTTGACAAACTAACGGCAATGATACTTATGCAATAACAATTGAAGTTTGATGGAATTATTTTAACAATTTAAAGTTTAGTGCTATTTTTGCAATAACCACCCTATTTTGGTGGTAAAATAATGTACTAACCCTTATAGTAGTTCTCCCTCTAGCAAAAAAAAAAACCCTTATAGTAGTTCTCTTTCGCTCATTCTGGGGACATTAACACGGTAACTTCTTTAAAGTTGCAATATCTTTGAAGCTGCTTTGCATAATTTTCCTTGAAACTTGATCCTAATATATTGTGACGAAATGATTTGTGTTCTATCTCATCTGCTTTGGGTGTGTGTATATTTTTATGTCTTATGAAAATTGAAAGATCTATAAAAAGGAAAAGCTTCTTTAGAACTTTCTGTGTGCATGTAATCCACAGAGGACCGATATTCAAAGACAAACTGACTGCATTAGTTGCTAAGATTAGAGAGAGAGATTCACATGCAATTATCTTGTTTCTATCATTATTATGAATGAGGCACATATGATAATCTCTTGTAGTTTTCAATACAGGTAGCTGAATATAGAAGTTTCAAGCCTGAAAATGAAGAACACTATAATGGTAACATGTACTGGGGAACCGAATATATGGATGGAGAAGATGGTGAACTCTCCTGGTTCAATGCAGGAGTGAGAGTTGGTGTTGGGATTGGACTCGGCATATGCCTAGGAGTTGGGATAGGGGTTGGACTGTTGGTCCGGACTACTCGCAATTTCAAAAGGAGGCTTTTGTAGTTATTCTCTTCCTTTAGATCCATTGGAAGCTATCTAACTTCATACCATGTTTGGACTTCGCACATTTTGACATGGTGCTTTCTCTGTGTAGCTCACACTTGATCTTATATTGTTTAGTGTACTTAACCCTTCTTTTTTTATTTCATGATGCAAACGCTAGTTCAGAAGGGTATGCCTATGCAAAGTGGTGGTAGTCTTCTATGTAGTTTGTCACTTGGATTGAAGATTGTATTTGCATGTAAATAAGACCAGTTCTTGTGAAGGTAGAAGAAGATTCATTTGGTTGATTTCCTTGTCTTTTTATTACTATCTTGGTCGGATTCAAATTATTAGCATCACTTTTGGTGCGCTGTATGCTAGTTAGTCCAAGTTTTTTTTTTTTTTCCTACGAGTAATGCTAAGTACAACTATTTTAAGTAGTGACATCGTGGCAACTAGCAAGGGGTGAATGCAGATTCAATTGGGGAGAGGGCTGTTATGTTATGGGAAGAATATCACCATCGTATCGCGAGTATTAAAGTCTGTCACAGCGAGTATTAATAGTCTGTGTCGTATTAAATTAATTATATATATTTTATTAAAATAATTTATATTTAAATTTTTTTTATTATAAATTTATTTAAATTAATATTTAATTCATTATTATATTTTTATTACATTTTTAAAATTTGAAAAATATTATTTTTAATTTAAAATAAAAAAAAAAAATTAGACATAATTTTATAATTGAAAAATCAGACAGGTTAAGTTGATTGTCCAATAAAGTTTAGATTCATACATTTTTATAGTTAAATATATAACTGTATATAAATTATACTGTTAAGATATTTAATACGGTGTAACAAACGGATGGCTGGTGCATAGGACATGGCTGTGTAATTCGAAATCATGCGGGGAGCTGATGGGCGCAAAGGCTGATCGAAAATTTGCATCCTTTTCTCCCAAGCAGCAGAGCTTTGGGTTATGTGGAGTGAGTTGTGGTAGAGGTGGACCAGGAATTTTTATTGGGAGGGACCAATTACTTCTTAGCTATTATATTATACTTAAAATGACTCATAAATTTATACTTTTGATTTTGTGACAAGTTTAAACTTATCCATTTGAAATTTATATTGTATTATTTATTTTTTCTATTACAATTAATTTTAGTTTTTGGGACTTTTTTTTTTTTGTATTTAAAGAATTAAATATTGTTTTTATCAATGTAAGTTTTTTCTAAACAATTCTATAAAACAGAAGGATGTTGATGAATAAAAATGAAACGTAACGGAGTGCATGATATTTAGGTAAAATCTGGGGAAGATTGATAATAATTATCCTTTTGAGTATAAGGAACTAAATTGATTTTAAATACTTATATTATTAATACTTATTCTTTACTACTATATCTATAGTTACATGCACCATTATTTTTTTTTTTCGCTTAAACATTATGAATATAATTAATTTTTACGTAAGTCTTGCATTATGTTAAAGAGTAATTATAAACAATTTCAATCCAAGATTCATATGTTTAATTGGGAAAAAAATGAGTAAATCTAAGACAATTACGACTTACACTTTTTTCATGATAAATAAAAGCTCATAAAACATGCAATAGTTATCTTCTTCTTCTTCTTTTTTTATTAAAAAAATTAAAGCCTACAATATTTCATTATTTTTAGAATTCGAGTTTCTTTTTTCTAAAGAAAATTATGTTCTATTTTTCTTAAAAAAGACCCATTTTTTAAAAAATTGACACTAAAGTCTAGTAATTTATGAGACAAGCACCACTAGCCATGTTATCATAAATAAATAAAAAAATGAATATATTTAGTCAAATAATTATTAAAAAATAACACTCAAAATTTCTTAATTATTCAAAGTAATGCCTTTTAGTCCTAATAATAAATTGTATTTTTTTTCCACTGAAATTTTTAATTTTCATAAACAACAGGATTAAAAATACACTAACCTAAATTATGAAACTAAAATACATATTTTTACATAATAACAAGACTACTAGGATTTTTTTTTCCCCAAAATAAACCTATAAAATGTTTAAAGTGAGATTTAATAATTAATAGATTAAAGGGTAAACTAATAAATGTACCATCAAAATATTAAAAAAAAATTGTAAACATATAATTTAAGTTACACATATAGCACTAAAGTATCATAAGTGCTATAAAAATATCATCCATATTTAAATTATAATAATATAGTGCTATATTTGTAACTTAAAAATATTACAAAAATACCATATGCAGATGAGACCTTTGTAAAAATTATGGTAATGTACTATGTTTATAACACAATAATAATATATTTAGAACTGTTTTTAATACTTTGACAGTACATTTGTTTGTTTACTCTAAATTGAATAACCAATTTATTGCATAGTTTTGTAACTTGACCAAATTAGTTTTCAAAATTTAATAGACTAATTTAGTACCAAATTTTTTTCATTTGGACTAATTTTGTATTCTAATTTTTTTTTATTTAACCAATTTGTAATCATAACCTTTTTAATTTGACTAATATAAATATTTTAGAGTTAATATATTGGTTAAATTAAAAAAAACTAATATTCAAATTAGTCAAATTTAAGAAGTTAAATATTAAATTGATTAAATTAGTATTTGAAAATAACTCGGTCGAGAAAAAAAAGGGTGTATTATTCAACTTAAATGGTTTTATAAATATATAAACTTAGAGTATATTTGATAACGATTTTATTTTATAATTTATAATTTATGATTAAATAATTGATTTTGTAATTTCTGATTATTTTATAAAAATAATCACAAATACGTTTGATAACAATTTTTATTTAGTAATTTTCAAAGAAAAAAATTAGAAATTACCTTCAAGTTGTTTGGTAATAATTTCTATTTTTTTATTTAAAAAAAAACTTTAAAAACAAAGGAAATTTTTAGTTATTTTTTATAAATTTGAAGTTTTTAATCATTTTCTTCCAATTCTTAATCATACAAAAGTTAAAAGACTAGATTTATTATCTAGAAAAAATATTTGGTCAAAATGAAAAAAAAATCAAAAATTAGAAATCTGATTAAAAAACCTTTTTTTTAAAGATTTATGAATCACTACATATTTTGGTAGTAATTTCTTAAAAATGTAAAAATTAAAATCAGAAATTAAAATCGTTATCAAAGAAGTCCTTAATTTTTTTATAAATATATAAACTGAGATTGATAATACTTAATGTTTTCTCCAAAATTTGCAACAACAAAAATGGGTGTATTAATGAACATATATTGTTTTATAAATATATAGAATGAGATTGATATTACTCAATGTTTTCTCCAAATTTGTAAGAAATTGTAGTCTCTCTTAACCCCACACATAGTGGTTGCAGTTTAGGATTGAGTTGGTTTCACAACAAAAGTTAGGCAGACTCTCTACGAACATATTAGAGCCTATTTGACCAATTAACTTAAAAAATTATTTTCAAAAATTATTTTTAAATTGTAAATTAAAAATAATTTTCTATAATTTTTAAAAATAATAAAATATTTTGCCAATATTTTAAAAAATTATTTTTAAAAACAGAAAACAAAAACATTATTGTATTGTTATTTGGCTAAATTATTTTAAAAAATTGTTTTCATATATATTCTATTATTAAATTTAGTATTTTAATTATAATATTTAAATATTATAATTAAATATGATTGTCATTATATGAGTTCCAAGTCAATTAAAATTCTAAATATTAAGAATTACAAAAACCCACTCAATTACTAAATCTATATTTAATTATAAATCTAATAATTTAATTATTAACCATAGTTTTTCTTATAAAATTATTATTTATATTATTTGAGTTTTAAGTGTATTGGAATCCTGACCACTAAAAATTTTAATACCCATATTTAAAATATATTATAATTAATAATTAAATTAAAATTTGCTTTTTACAAAAATTAATTTAAATAAAATTAATTTTTTTATACAAAACAAACATAAACATATAATTAGGATTCAAATCTTAAACCTTTGTTAATAAATTTATGTCATTAATTTAAAACTTATTAATTAAATAAAATTATTATTTGAAAAATACATTTAATGCGCTGCTTCTAAAAGTTTCAACTTGCATGCATGAAATTAAGAATATATATATAATATATTCTTAATATATATATATATATATATACAAGAAAAGTATATATTTAATGAAAATAACTTACGTGTACTATTTTATACATATTTTTAGTACTCAATTATTTTATATTTAAGCTTATATTATTATTTTCATGTGCTTTAATTATTTATTTTATTAATTATAAGAAAATATATTTTATGTATAATTTTTAGATTTTTTTTAGATTTTTAAGGATTTTTTTTATTAATTTTATTTTAGGTGGATTGACTTAGACGATCATGGATGCATTTAGAAGTTCATTTTGGGCCATGGGCCCATTAGGTTATAACATTAGAAATATTGGAGGCGGAGTTTTTTACTCAAGTAGCAACCATTTGAGAAAGAGATACTTTTTACCTAAATAGCACTTTTTTAAATTGAGATTGTGAGTTTTATTTAAGAATTTGGTATGAATTTTACCATAATATATTTTTCTCTATTCTTTTGAGTTATAAATGTGTAAAGTTTACAATATTTTTTAAAAAATTTGTAAGGCTTATAAAGCTCATGATAAGTCAGTTTTTAATTAATTATTAAATTGTATTTTTTTTTATGATTCTGATACCAATTTTGTGCGCCCAATGTTCAAATTTAACTTGTACTTTAAACTTTTATTTTCAAATAAGTATCTCTAAAAATTGTGTTATTTTGAGAAATAAATTTACTTTATATATATATTTTGAACAATTACAATCCTAATCATGATATTCATTGTGTAAATTACATTTTTCAAATCCTGCTGATAAAAGTTGTTCTTTAAAATATTGAACTTCTCTATGATTTGTTAAATTTATTAATTCTAATTTTGTTATAAGTTTCTAAATATTGTCTCTCATTATTTTTGGTTCACTTTTATCTTCTTATATTTTCTTTAAATAAGTAAAATTCAAATATTAATTTATCAAATTTTGTGTCATTTATTCGAACAAAAAATTGCATAAAATAATTTCTTAAAATTATTACTACAAGGTGATCTATTAAATATAATATACTAGAGATATAATCAGTATAAAAATCTAAAATAGTATCAACTTTTTTGAAATTTTCTAAACAGGTTTTATAACATTCAAAATAAAAGCATTGCTCTAAATTTTCTATAAATTTTCTTTCAAATAATTTTATATTTATCATGGTTTTCTTTTTATAAATAGGCTGCAAACAAATATTTAAGAATTCAATATCCTTAATTAACATGAGGTTATAATTATCATATCTGAATTTGATGGGTCCACCATGGTCTTCATTCTTCTATTTGTCTCCTTTTGATACACTTAATATGCCTCAACTTGCTTCAAGCTTCAAAACACACCTAATTACAGAGAAGCCCTTGCATCTGTACATATTTATGGTGTACAAAATTTAACTTACAAAAAAAATGAGAAAAGAGTGACTTCACTCTATGTTATTCATTATATGATAACTATTATAGCCTAAAGCTAACTAAGAATCTTGAAATGATTCTTAGCTGGTCATTACTTGAAAATACATAACTTCTAGTTAATACATATGCAAAGAAAATTAAAATTTTTAAAATATTTCCTAAGAGAAATCTAGTGTAGAGAGAGTTTGTGTAATTGAAATGTTGTGTCCTTTGAAGTGAAGATAAGAGTTCCTTTTTATAACAGAATGAATCTCTTTTACAATAATTTTTTTTACTTTTATTGTACCTACTTTTATTATTCCTTGTCACATGTTGCCAGCTGTGGGTTCTATATCTTTACTCTTGTTTGTTGCTTTCCTGCCGACGAGCTTTCTTCACTATTCTTTGTCTTTTTTTGCCGATAGCTTTAATGACGTAGATGATGACATTTCTTCGTCTTCTTTATCTCTTATACAGTAAATATATTTATGATCTGTGATAACCTTTCTAGCATAGAAATAAAAAACTTTTCTTGTTTCTTGATTGGCTTCTAAATTATTGGAGTTGAAATTGGCTTCAAATTTACTAATCTTCTCACCATCTTCTTTAGTGATAGTCATATTACTATGAGAAATGATGATTATCTTATTAGGGGAATAATTTACTTTGATTTCAGTAGAGTTGTCAATCTTCTTGATTTTATAGTAAATTTTACCTAACATTTGACCTTTAGATATACAAAATTCATCTGTATTAAATTCCTTTTCTGGCAATGCCTTTGACTTGGGCACTTCTCTGCTCGTATTGGCAATACTTATTTTGATAAAATGATAAGGACTGATACAACCCTCATCATTCCAATCCATTAAAGAAATAAAGAATTTAAGATAAACAAGCTTGTCACCTGCCATAATCTTCTTTCTAAAAACTTTTATGGCTTTTTTAAAGTTTTCAAGAAAATAATTTAACTTACTTAAATTAATCCCTGGATAAAGGTTCTCAATTAATCCTGCATGATATGCACTGTATATACGAAGATAGGATCTGCTCCTTCAAAGATGTTAAATTTGCTTCCAGTTAGATAATCTTTTTCTACAGTGTAGAACTTCATATCTTCTATATGTTCTTAGGTAGACTTTTTAACCAAATTGTATAGACTTAACCATTGAACTTTGCTGACGTTTCTATACCAATCTTTTTCTTCTTCAAATTCTGAAATCTATTTGGGAGATGTTTCTCTGAATAAAACTAGTAGTCTAATCACTTTTCCTAATGTTCTTAACCTGCTTGTTGAAACTAGTTGTTGTGGCAATGCTGTGGAATAATTCTTTACAACTTTTTCTAGATTTATAAGCTTTGGTCTCTTATAGTTGGCATCGTTCCTTTACCTTCTATCATGTTGGTGAAAGCTCTATGAGTTACTCCATTAATTTCTATTATTATTTTGCTTGCCTTTGCCCAATTCTTTTAAATTTTAGGGTTTAGTCCATTATAGACTACATAAAATTTCTTTTGTTCTATCTTTTCAGCTTCATCAACCCAATTAAGTTTTCCTTTTCCTTTATCTGAAGTTTTTTTTTTTCTTCTTTCGAACTGTTAAGTTCTTTCAATTTGATTTGAACCTTTTCCTCATAAGTTTTTTTAGAATTTTTAGGTTCTGAGAATTTTTTTGAGTAGTTAAATTCTTTCTTTATATTACCTGTCTCCATTAGAGTTTTCTTAAGATTTAAAAGTGCAAGTTGTTCTTCAAGGATTTTTATCTCCTTCTTAGATCAATCTGCTCCATTTCTACAATCATAAAAATAGTTAATGGTACTAATTCTCTGGTTAAAGCATCTTCTAAATTATTTTTTGTTCCTGGCAAGTGTTCTACATCAACCATTGTTGCCATCTGATGAGTCTTTCTTGCTTATAGTCTCCTGCAATATTAGTTCTTAAAAAATGTCCAAAATTTTTATTATCAATTCTAACTGTAAACCTTGAACTTATAACATATATTGCAAATTTTTTAATAGCCTTTTTTACAGCTAAATATTCTTTTTTATTACTATGATAATTTAATTCAGGGCCTTGAAATGATCTTGAAGTAAACCTAGAAAGATATTCATCTTTGTCATCAACATTTGCTTTTAATACTGCTCCACAATATTAATGTGAAGTGTCTATTTCTATTATCATTTTATCATCTGGTCTTGGATGATATAAGGATAGTAAATCTTTTACCTGTACTTTTACCTTTTTTATATATTTAGTATCTTGATTAGTCTATGGCCAAATAGAATCTTTTTTAAGTTTTGTTTGTAATAGTTTTCTTATTTCTGCTAACTTTTTTATATAGGCTTCAACATATATTAAACATCCTAAAAATCTTTGTAATTGATTTTTATATTTAATTGTACTAAAAAATTTTTGTATATTATTTAAAATATGAGATTGTAGGTGATGTTTTTCATTTTCAATTTCTAATCCTAATTTTTTTATTTTTTGTTGAGCTATTACTGTTTTCTTTTCAGATAATATTATCCCTAATTTTTTACATTCTTGTAAAATATTGACAATATCTAAGTAATGCATTTGTAAATATCACTACATACTAATATATCATCTATATACACATAACAAAAGTTATGAAAATTTTTAAACACATTATCCATATATCTTTGAAAAATTTATTTTGCCTGTTTTAAGCCAAATGGAACTATCTTCCATTGGAATTATCCTTGTGGACAATTGAAAGTTGTTAATGTTTTGAGAATCTTTATCAAGTCTTATTTGCCAAAATATATTTGTACAATCAAAATTTAAAAAATACTTTTTTCCTTTAATGAACGATAATAATTATTCTTTATTTGAAATAAAATAACCATCATCAATAGTTTCTTTATTTAAAGGTTTGTAATTTATAACCATTCTTTTCTTTTCTCTACATTTTTTAGGTTTTTTTCTACTAAAAAGACTGGACTTGAATAGGGTGAATTACTATGAATAATTACCTTTAATTCTAAGAGTTCTTAAATTTGTTTTTGAAATTCTTTTATATCTTCTAAGGTATAAATCATAGGTTTTACTCTAATGACTTTTAAGAGATTTTTTAGTTTTATAGTTGTCATTTCATTTTATTTATTTATAATTGGATCTAAGGCATTTTCTGAACATACTTTTCTTAACAATGTTCTAACTCCTGTTAAGGCTTTATCTTCTAAAATTTCATTTAGGAATGGGTTTTGGTTAACCTATATATCAAAGAAATATTTTTTAAATATGATTTTTTCTGCTCTATATTCTCACCACGTTTTCGCGTTTTATGTTGGGATATAAAAATGGGTGATGAAAAGTTAAAGCTTTTCTTATCTTTGATACATATATAGTTTCACCTTCTAAAATTGTTAAACTTATTCTATTTAAGTGTTAAATAAAAGTTTGATATAGATTTAAAAATTTATTTCTTAATAGCATATAAACTCCAGTTTTCTGTTGATATATTGTAGATATATGAAATATTTTTTATCCTATTAATATATTTGTATCTTTTAAAACTTTATTAAGATTTATTATAGTATTTTTTGTTATTCTAACTATTATTTCTTTTGGTGATTGCTTGCAAAGTTCTTCTGAAATAACATATTTACTAACTTGCACATGTATCAATATATGTATGTAAATGATAATTATTATATCTTTTAAATTTTAATCCTATGTTTACATAGGAGCTGTTGGGATTTGTTATACTTAATAACTCATCCATTATTCAGAATCAAATTTTAAATCAGAGTTAGATCTTTCTAAATCTGTTATTTCTTCTTCAGTTTCTTCTAATATATAAATACTATAAGTATCATCTATATCAAATTCTTCTATAGGTTCTAATTCCATTCTAAAAGCTTCTTCTAAAATGTTTGCCTTTTGTGAAAATTCCCTTTTAATTTTATTTTTTTTATGTTGAAGTCTGTTAGGACAATCGTTTGCGTAATGACCTTCTTCATTACATATCTAACATCTGCATTTTTCTTTCCAGATGAACAATAATTTTTCTTTTCTGGTATATTAATTTTTCTTCTTTTAAAATTTCTTTATTTATAAGGTTTTCTGTTATATCATCTTTTGTATTTTTGAAAATTTTGTTTCTTAAATTTATATCTTCTGAATTTTTTATACTTTTTATGTTTCTTATATTTATTATAAGGTTTTATAGTGCATCCATATTTTCCTGACATTCTAAAGTCTTTAGTATCACAACAAATTTTATCATTTCCTTTGACTTGTTTATATTCTTTATTTTCTTGACATTTAGAATTATCTAATTTTTAAGATTTCCAATTCATCCTTCTAATGTATCACGTATATTTTATTTATTATTATTACATCATTCTATCATTATTTGATGTAATATTTTAGATAATTTAAAAAAAAAAATATTTCTTTATAAATTTCTTGCATAGAGGATAGTAGTTTGTGATAGTACATTTCATATTCACAAATAAATGAGTCAATATAACACATGTTACATATTTTCATATTAGCTAAATGTCATTTGACTTTGTTTATTTCGTTCTCACTAGATTCAGTGATACATCTACTTTTATCTTTTTCAATGAATTCTTTATATATTTCATTCATTACAGTTTCTAAATATTCTCTACCTATATTCTCACTAGATTCAGTGATACATCTACTTTTATCTTTTTCAATGAATTCTTTATATATTTCATTCATTATAGTTTCTAAATATTCTCTACCTATAGATGCATTTTCTATCATCAATAAATATTGTCTTTTCGTTAGATTTGTAAACTAAATTTTTACATTTTTTGTCATTTTATGAGCTAATAATACTCTACAATTGGAAAGGTTTGTTTGTGTGATTGTAGAAGTTTGTACAAGTTTGTATAAGTAACTCATTTCACTAGCTTATTTATCTAAGACTTTTATTCTATCTCTTATGCAATCTAGGTCTAAATTATCATATTTATAATTTTCATGTGGTCTAAATTCTAGTGGGATACTACACCTAGTTTTCCAATGTAAACTTTCTTCTATTTTAGGTGGATGTTTTTGTCTATATCTTTCTTCCCTATGTGGGTCAAATGTTTATCCTCTTTTTAAGTTTGGTAGATTTGATCTTCTTGGGGCTGCTAATACTAGTTTCATATGTATTTTTGAATTTATATTTTCTTCTTCAGATTCACTTTCACTAATTATGGTCATATCATCCTCTTCTTTATTGGTGCAAATTTTTTCTTTATAATATTTTTTCAATTCTTTATCTGTTAAAGTTAAAAGACTAATTAATTTTTCTATATTCTTATTTTCAAGGTTCATGAATTGTTCTTCTAATTCTCTTCTATATTCCATTATATTGAGATTATATCTTTTTCTTTGGATATCTTTTCATCTTTTCTTTTATCATTTTTAGATATCAATGCATTAGATCTCCTAGGAGGTTCTTCTTTCAATTCTTTTAAAGAGTCAAATTTTAATCCATTAATTTTTGGTATATTATTAATATATTTTCTTAATTCTATTATTTCATTATGTATATCTAATTACTTTTTAGTATGATTATGTTCTCTTATTTCTTCAAGGATTTCTTTTATGTATCATTTATACTTTGTAAATATTTGGTATTTAATTCACATGTTACATCTATTTCTTCGGCTAAAAGGATTAAAGTTTTCATTATAGTTTTTATATTTCCATTTCCTTCTAAATATATTTCTTGTAACTTTAATTTTAATATTTTAATCTCCTATTACTTCATGTATCAGTAAATTTTTACTGATTTTTGCATTATCTTCAATAAATTTTATCTTCAATAAATTTTATCCTAGATATACTACTTTTTCTATCTGGTATAAGGAGTTTTTTTTTAATATCTAATTTTCATTCTTTTGATATTTCAAAATCTGTCATTGCCTCTAGTTTTATTACTTTCTCTATTTTTAATTTTTTTTATTTCTATAAACTCATTATGTCTGTATATTAAACTATTATGACTATATCCTACAATATAATGTATTAAAAATGGATGATTTCTTTCTTTCATTAAATTTTCTCTGTCAAATTCATATGCTAAACTTAATACTTGATTTAGATTTTTGTCCTTAATGCTAATAGCAAATCTAAGATGTATTGTGAATATTAATTTTTGATATTCTAAATTTTCGTGAACAATTCCTAACAAAACATCTTTTCTATTTATTATCTTATTATCTAATAATGTCAGTTTTATGGGTGTATCAATCACTTCTTTGAAGTGTGCTTCAATTAGAATTTGTATTTTTTTAAAGTGGATATATCCTATTTTTTCTTTATCTTTTTGTGAAATTTTTTATAATTTATCAATAATTGTTTCTTTATCAATAATTGTTTCTTTATCAATCAATAGTATGTTAAATCTTTCATTTACATCTGTATAATTATACTCATTTCTTTATTACTTATGCCATAATAAATTATATCTTTTCTAGTAAACATTTTTCTTATTTTAGAAAAAGATAATTCTTTAAATCCATCACCTTCTTTAAGATTTAACTTTAATTTTTGAATTGTTTCAAATTTCTTTTTACTTAAAATCATTTCATGATAAAAATATTCTGAAATATCTTGTGTCTCTATTTCCATTATTTCTTGATTTTTTTTGTTTGGTTTTCTATGATTTCTTCCATAATATATTTTTATGTTTATGTAGGGGTTACATTCAAATTTAGTTTATATGTAAATGTTACATTTAAATCTTTATATTTAAAAGACTTGAGGGTTAAATATGTCATTTATTTGTTATTAAAACACAGTCGTTTTGCTATGTTAAGTAAGAAAGTTGATTTTTTGCAAAATCATACTATATCAGGTAAATAATACGAGGTCGAGACTATATATGAAAAAGAGAAAAAGCAGAGGCAGCTGGAGAAGAAAAAAATAGAATAGCAACGCAGATAACGGCAACACAGTATTAGGTATGAAAAAAAATATCCAGAATCAATCCAACTTATTAAATCCAACTTAACTTAACCCAAAAATATCAGTTCTTAAATTTCATTGGTTTTGTTTGATTTTTCCTAATAAAAAATCGATTAATATTGGATTGGTTTGGTTTTCATTTATTAAAATCTTTAAAAAAAAAAAAAACGAACCAACCCAATTCATTTATTACTTTTTTCTTATTATATTTATATTATTATGTTATAGAATTATTTTAAAACAGAGAATTTAATTTTCATTCACAGTACGTTGATTAAGTTTATACTTCATACCCCTTTCAATGAATCAATTTTCTCTCAAAATCCTAAATCAATGTCTCTCACAAGTTATTCACGACACCTCTCACAAGTCACACCTTCGTCCAATTCTAACTAATTGCCAACAAATTTTGTCCGTTTTTTGGATATTTAATCAAAATTCATGCAAGTACTTCTCTACCAAGTACTCTCATTTATTTTATTTTTATTCACATGAGATATTAATTTTGTATTATTTAACTATTTATCTATTAAATTTATAATTATAGTGTCTTTCATATTTTTGTTATTAGAGTTTTCATTGTATGAATAACATTACTGAACAATATTATTAGATATAAAAATTAGCAAATTTTTTCATGTATGTGATTATTATTCCTTATCTTTATTTTAAAATTTTCTTGCACTTTGTGTTTGATAAGGATAATAATATTAGATAAGTGACTGAAATCTATATTTTTAAAATTATGTATTATAATAAAATTAGCACTAAAAATAAAAGAGTTAAAAAAATTAATAAACAAAATTTATTAGCAAGAAAAGAGGAAGGAATTTCCTTTAACTAACCCAAACCAAACAAAAAAAAATTAGCTCTGGTTGGATTGGTTTTTAAACTTTATGGTTCGGTTCGGTTCTCGTTTTTAAAGAACTGATCATATTAAGTTGGTTTTAATTTTGATTTAAACCAAAACTAACTCATGTACGTTTACCCCTACGCAGCATGTAGACAGTGAAGTAGCGGTCAAGAAAATACGCAAAATTGATTAGAAAGTAAATGAATGATTGTGTCATTGTTGAAAACTTTTAAAAAAATTAAATAAAAATTTGAAAATTAATTTTATTGGGTCATTTGGTTCCAATAATTCTACAAAATCATATTTTTTATATATTTTTTTATTTATTGTAATAGATTATTTATTTTATCTGTTAAATTTTGTTATTTTTATGGTTATCTAAATATTTTATGTAATTGTGCGTAATTTCAAGCCCTAGACTATAATTTAATAAAATTAATATCATGATGAATTTTATTTCAATTCTTGATATGATGTGTCGAATTCTATGTTTAAATGTCATAACTATGCATGTATAAATTAGAGTGATCAATTAATTTATTTTAAAAAATATGCCTATATCTAATTTAATATATTAGTACAAAGTAGTACCTTGTGGCTGTTGTCATGAGTAGAATTAATACATACGTTAAAAGTTAAACGATTGTTATAATTTTGCCTAATTTAATTATCATCTTTTTAAATCTTAATATAAAGGGTAAATTAAATATAGTGAGTGTATGTTGTTCATAATTTAGGATTGGTTAATAAGGGTACTTTTAATCAACTACACAGTAAGAAAAAATGCTAAGTCTTAAGGATGCTTAGACTTTTAAAATTAAAGTTAAGAATTCAAGAATGATTTTGGGTTAGATAGTAAATCAAGTTTTAAGAAAATAAATATTTATTCATTACATATTTGATTAAATTGTAGGCTAGTAGTGAGGATAGATCCATAATCACATATTTCTTACAATCGTATTTTAATTAATATTTAATAAATTTTTTTCTTTTATTTACAATTATTTAAAAATCCTTTTTTATTAATTTTACTAACAAATTGGTAATTAAAAGTATAAATTGTGACAATTTTCGTAGATTCGATAATCTTTATTCTTAAATTATTTATCACTTATACACTGATCATATATACTTACGTAATTTTAAGTATGTCAATAGTTATATAAATTAATTTATTGTATATATTAAATAATTTATAAAATTAAAAATATTACATAATAAATAATTATAGAGTAATTTTATTTCGTTGTGTAATAAATATTACAAAATATTGTATTTAAGTAATTTTAATATTACAATTATGGATAGGTTGTGTACTGTTGATTGAATTTTATTAAAATACAATGAATCATAATATTTGTGACATAATATTTATTTTATGTCAATTTATTATTACAAATTTCTTTTTGACAATTTACTGTCAAAACTATTTAATTTTGCAAGGTGATCAACATTGAGATAGGTAAATATTTTCAATTTAATTAATAACCTTACTTTCATGAATGGGGTAATAAACAACAATAATATTTGCACTCTTAATTAATTAGTATGTGATGTTAAAATATAAAGTAGAAATAAATATAAATATAAAATAGATAAAAGAATAAATGTAGAAGTTAAAATAATAAATAATAAAAATAGGTTGAGAAGAGAATCAAAAAATTAAATAAAGATATTCTAATTCTCATTCATATATAATATTGAAGGACTATATTGATATTTATAGTGATAATAAACTAAAATCTTAATCCTAATAAAACTCTAAATAAAACTCCTAAACTAATAGGAAAACATTATAATAATTATTTAATATCCTAATTATAATAGTCTCCAACACCAACAAAGAAACTAATTATTAATCTAATATTTAACTCTTCCCCTCAAGCTGAACATAATCTATGTTCAGCTTGAATAATTACAACATACATATTTGTACTTGATGTTAAACCTCAAAAGTGTTTTAGTACTGGTGGGATTTAGAATTGGTGATGACAATGCACAACAGTAGGCCGGTTGATCTTTTTAGAAAACAACGGTAGGTCGGTTGATCATTCTAGAAAATGCAGCTACGAAGTTATGAGGTAGAGATTGATACCAATAGTTGTGAGGTCATGAAGTTGACGTGAACGACGGTGACGACAGTGATGAAAATAGATGATATCAACAGTCATGAGGTAGTGAGGTTGACGTTAACGACGGTGCAACAGAGGTGAACGACGGCTGTGACAGTTTGATGAATGACGAAACCAAAAAACCAACCAGCAACCTTTAGAAAAAATCGAACTGAAGATGATGAGTACTAGCAACCGAATGAAGTAGAGAAACTAAGCAGATCACGATGACAGTAGGATTATATGTATGGCAGATGATAGAGAGATGATAGAAAATAAAAAAAAAATATGTCCAAGATCGAACACTGCTCTGATACCATGTTAAAATATAAAGCGTAAACAAATATAAATATAAAAAAAATAAAAGAATAAATGTAGAAGCTAAAATAATAAATAATTAAACTAGGTTGAGAAGAGAATCAAAAAGTCAAATAAAGATATTCTAATTCTCATTCATATATAATATTGAAGGACTTCATTGATATTTATAGTAATAATAAACTAAAATCCTAATCCTAATAGAACTCTAAATAAGACTTCTAAACTAATAAGAAAATATTATAATAATTATCTAATATCTTAATTATAATAATCTCCAACACCAACAAAGAAACTAATTATTAATCTAATATTCAACTTGTGAGACCAGCACAGGCGATGCCAACATGACTGGGTTGGTTCGAGGTGGTGGCTGGGGCAGTGGAGTGATTCATATTGATGGTTGCCTCACTGTTGGAGGTGTTGCTAGAGGGGGGAGGTTGTTTCAATTAGGTCTAAAATTTAGAGGTGGTAATTAGTGTGATTTTGAACTATTTTAAATTAATTCAGTTTAAATTAATTTAATTTTTATTTAATTTGTATTTAAATTTAATTTAATTTGAACTGGTAAAAGTGAGTTTGAACACAAATTAAACATAAACGAACTAGCCCAAAGTAACATAAATTGTTGATAAATTTTCTATACATATTTTTAAACACATATACTTATAAAAAATAAAGAGTTTAAACAACTTAACATATTACACTATAATAGAACTTTGACTATTATATACTAATAAAGATAAAAATTTTATAATATTAATTAAAATTAAAGATGAGTATATATTCTTTTGGTTTAAAGAGATTGACAAATTTAAATGTTAAAAGCATTAACATAAAAAAATATAACATAATAATGTGATGAAATAAATAAATTATAACTATTTATTTCTTATAAGTTTATTTTTCAAAACTAAAGAGATGAAAAATAACTAATATATTATAAAAAAATAAAGAATAAAAGAGCTGAAATATTATTTAATTTTAAAGTAGTTTTTTTTTATTTTTCTATTTAAAATTAAATTTTAATGGCACAAATTAATTAATCCTAGCTCAAATTTTATTAGATTATTTGAACTGGTATAAAATTAATTAAAATTTAATTTAATTTTAGTTCAATTCAACAAATCAAGTTTTGGTACAAATTAACACTTTTAAGTGAAAAATTATTGTTTTTCTTTCAATTTTTAATATATTTTTTTTTTTACAAAAGATGTACAAAAGGATTAAATTGTCCTTAATAGAGATTACTTTGCTGTTAATTTTGATATCTAAGAAAATGTAATATTAAATTGAAATAAAATTAAATAATTTTTATAATAAGTTGTTATAAAAAAAATTAAAAATATAATTTTAGTACTAAATAAAATATTTATCTTATTTTGACCTTAAGGCAATAATGATGCAATTTATTGTCGTGAGAATAATCTATTAATGTTGACAAAAAATAATAATTTATCAACAACTATTTTCTTTAATATTAATGACAGCAAGATTAATTAAAAATAAAGATAAAATTAAAATTTTATGTATTTTATTGTGACAATATCATTATCTTAAATAAAAAGAAAAATAGAAAAATAAAATTTTTGAATTTTATAATTACAAATAAAACATTATTTATATCCAGCTCATATATTTTTATTATTAAAATAAGTTCATCTCATTATTTTATATTAACATTTATCCAATTAAATCCAATTTTAGTTGAACTTCAATTGTTAAACTCCTTACAATGTTATTAGAATATTTTTGTTATTATAAATTTAGGGGAGTGATTTGCCTAAATAGCTTCAATTCTGAACAAAAGTTAAATTTTCTAAAACTAGCAATAATAAGCTTAAAACTGTGCGTTTTAGTTATATCAAAATTAAATAAATTACAGAAATTTTCTTTTATTTTAATTCATACATATTACACTGTGCAGTGTTTACATAGTATGTACATTAGTTTACATATTATGTAAATCAGTTTACATACAACAGGTAATGGTTTACATAGTATGTACATTAGTTTACATACTATGTACAAATTGAAAAAAACTTTCTTGCATCACATAATACAGATTGTAGATAACATGAACAAGAACGCACCAAGAACAGCACATGGGAAATTGAAAACAGTTATTACACCAACAATTCCCAGCGGATTCCAAGTCTGTGTACGAAGAATGCATGGTATGGTTAATTAAGAATATCCAAATTTAATTATTTAAAACAAAATATCAACTTTGAATAATCACTATGATGTTTTTCACGGTCCATAGCATGATTTAGTATTTACCTCAAACATCATATGATTGGAACCTGCAAACATGAAAGCCAAAAAAGACAAATCATTTTAATACCTTTGATAAAAACTTTATGAAGAGAAATAATTGTACAAATGTTGGAAAGTAATTTCAATAACTGCAAACCTAGTAATAAATGAAAAAAAGGAAAGTCCATCAACAATTAAACTCTAATCAGTAATCAAACTTCATTTTTATCACCATAGTATGTAAACTAATTTACATAATATGTACATTAGTTTACATACTATGTAAATCAGTTTACATACAAAAGGTAATAGTTTACATAGTATGTAAATTAATGTACATATTATGTAAATCAGTTTACATACTATGTAAACCAGTTTATTTATTTTTATGTTACAGGAGTGACTGTGGGATCAGGTTGGCAATCATATGTAGCATACATAAACTTGGGTTATTATTTGATTGGAGTTCCTCTTGGAGAGAGAGAGAGTGAGTGATTATAATTAACATAATCTCATGTTAACTGACATTACTTTAAATATGTTATTACGTAGTTTCAGAGTTCTCTGGTGCTTTGCCATCAGGTGACTTGCAGGAAACCAAATAGCAAGGAATTGGGTGTTCATTACTTTGATCATCAACTGACATTACTTTGATCATTATTTTGTTTTTATTTCTAAATAGCAAGGAATTGGGCGTTCATTTCATATTCAATTTTCACAAATCATTTGGTATTCTGATAGGTATGGATGATCCTAAAACAATTATCCGAGCTTTATCAAATTATCTAAGACCTATGCTAAACAATGCTTGGAAGGAAAGGAAAAAGGCAGTGTTTACAGAAAATGCAGAGAGAATGAAGCGTTTACATACTATGTAAACTAATGTACATACTATGTAAACCAGTTTACATACAACAGGTAATGGTTTACATACTATGTAAACCAGTTTACATACAAAAGGTAATTGTTTCAATAGTATGTAAACTAATGTACATAGTATGTAAACAGTTTACATACCTGTATGTATACTATGTTTTGCTTAGCAAAAATAGAGTATAACCAATTTCTTTCAAATTGTTAATGCCTAATATGATTTCCAGCAAAAAATTGAACGATTGACTGCACTAAAAAGTATTCATATGATTTACAAAAGAATGATTTTTTTTTCAGATCGTCAAATAAATAAGTAAATTTAAATGCCTTAGTGAAAATAAAAATGGGGTCACTGAATTTCCCAGAATAATGATCATACATATTTTACAACATGCAAAAGAATTGGAACTAATTGCCAACGACGACAAAAACTGAGAAAGCAAAGAGAGAAGGAGATGAGAGACGATGACTATATTGGAGTTTAATAAAAAAGGACAAAAAAGTAAATTTATTAGATTAAAACGCTGTCGCACAGCAATTTATGTAAAATTAAACTTGTTTCTTAAATTATTGCTACAGTAGGTCATTAAATCAATTTAGGGTGCTATTTTATGGGTTTGGTACTCTCTTATCTTTTATAATATGTACATTTTAATTCATTTTCTTTTAAGTGGTATATTTTTAAGTTTCCAAGCTTTTAAAAATATACACTTCAGTTTATTTTCTAAAGAAAAATACATTGTTTAGCACATGTTCTTATATGACTTTTATAAGGGTAATTTTAGAATTTTAATTTTTTTTCTATAAAAAAAAATTCAAATTATGAGAAAAAAAAAACTAATTAAAAAACTGACCAAATTTTTAAATATATATGATCATTTTTTTTATTATCAAAAAATGATTTTAAAAAAAATATTTTAGTAAAAAAAATAAAATTTGAAATTATTCCTTTAAGAATTCACATGATAATCATGTGTCAAGAAATTTTCAATGAACTTAAGTGTACTTTTTGAAAAATTAGGAGATTTAAGTTACACCACTTAAAAAAAAAGACTAAAATGTACATTTTAAAAAGATAAAGAAGTAATGAAATACTAAATCCGCTATTTTATTGTTATAATTAAATTTCATAGTGCTCTTTTTTGTAATTTTTTAAATAAAAAAGTTAAACAGCTTTCAAAATATTCAAACTTAAGTGCATTTTATAAATAAAAAAAATATTTGAAAATTTTTTCTCTATAAAAAGGTAACAATACTTTAGAATTATTGTGTGACAGTAAATTAATATAAATGACCTCCCATCAATTGCAATTTTTTATTACCTCACTTGTTAGTTAATGTTACTAAGCATGAGATATTGCAACTAAAGCAAGGTTATTAGTTTTAATTTACTTCTATGGCGCACATTAATTTTTAAATGGTACTTATGCATAAACAGAAATAAAATAAGAATACATTTTCAAGGAAAAAAAAAAAAAGTAAAAACACATTTATGTAGAGATCTTTTGTGTAAAATTTACTTAAATTTGAGTATTTTAAAAGCTGTTAAACCAAATAAAAAAGCTAATTTTTTGTTTCCTACAAACAAGTTATTAAGCAAAACTTAATGGATCTGGTACCATAGTAATATTTTGTTATTTATTGTTACTCAAATTCTTGATTGATATCATAAAAGTAACAAAATTATCCAAAATGTATCCATTTGGCTAAAAAAATAATATATGGGAAAAAAAATAATTTGAAGGATATTTTAGTTATTTAAATTTTTATTAATATTTTGTACTCTTTTTCTCCTTTTATTTTTTTTATCTCTTTCTCATTTTTATTATTGGATTTAGGCTTTAGTATTTAGTTTTAAGATTTAGTGAAAAAAGAAATAGAGAAAATTTTATGCAAATATATAAATGTGTGAGAAATATAAGAGAGAGAGAAAAGGGGAAAGAGGAAAAAAAATATAAAAAAGTTGAAAGGACTTAATTGCCACATTTTTTTTCTTCATAAAAATCATTTAGTACTAATTGCATACCATTTAAAAAAATATAAGTATTTTAAAAGCATTTTAAAGTACTACTGTACTCTTTTTTTTTTTTTTTTTTTTAATATTAGATAATAAAACAATGACGTGAATATTAATAGATGTCATAATTTATTTATTTTTTTACATAAAATTTTATGTTTAACTCTTTTCAAGAAAAAAATATTTTATTTTTCTTATACATAAAATTATATATATTTTTTGTAAAAAAAAATATATCATTTTATTTTATAAAAAAATAACATATATATATTTTTTAAAAATTAAAAATAAAATTACTTAAATAAGTAAATCTGTACCATAAAGATATTAATAAAGTCCCAGCCCTGAGCTTAATGAATAGAAGAAAAAAAAGTTTCAAGGACTGTGAGATTCTAATTTTTTATTTTTATTTTTATTTCTAAATGTAACTGATATATTCAATTAAACTTCATTGAGGTAGAGCCGGTTGGCTAATATGCACTTAAAATGATAAAAATATTTTTGATAATATTTATATTTTAAAATTTTTGATATTGATACACATTATAAACAATAATATTTATATAGAATATTATTAAAAAATATGTTTATTAATAACTAAATTTTTTTTTAAAAATAATTTTTCATTAATATCTTTATTTAATTATATTAATCATAAATTTATTATTTTAAATAATTACTCTAAACATTTTAACTATATATTTTAATGATCAAAATAACTATGAAATATATGTATCTTTATATGTGATAAATAAGTTATTAATTTAATTAATAATTTTGATATTTTTAAAAATTTATAAAAAAAATTATAATTTTATGTGTCTATAATTCTTATAATTTTTTGAAAAAATAAAAAAATAACATCTCTTAAAATTTGTAATAACAAAAATAGCACCCATTATGTTCAAATTTAAAATAACAATTAAAAAAATATTGATATATCGTTTTTCTTTGAATACTCATTCAATTAGAATTGAACAATGATAATTTAGACCTGTTCAATGTTGAACGTTTAATATTTTACATTCAAATTAAAAGTTCAATATTTTATGTTCAAATTAAAAGTTTAATGTTATTGAGATACTAGCTAATTTTATTATTATAAATTTTAAGGGTACTATTTTTTATAATTTTTTCTAAATTTTTTTAAATATCTTCATTTACAACGATAAGTTTCTGTTTTTGGATGTATATTAATATTTTAAACTTTGCTTACAAGTTTGAAATTATTAACGCAATGTTTTTTTTAAATATTTATATAATTTATTATTTAGGAAGTCAGATCAAAATTATACATATATGATATATCCAAAATGATGCCAACTGCTAAAGTTTGAAATATTCTTTTCCATTTGTCAATGATTTGAGGTTACATGTACATGCGTCCAAATGATACCAACGACTAAAGTTTCGCACCTTTTAGCCACTCAAAAAAGTTACACATATTCTGCACTAAAATAGATATATTCTACAATTTTTAAAAAAAAAAAAAAAAAAAAGAGAAACGAAACCTCACCAAGAGGAAAGCCATTTTCACATTACATATTGATTACATTTGCACCTAAATTATTAGAAATAAGTGGCATAGACCAAGGTACCAACTGCAGGTAGACCAAAGTAGAAAGTTCCTCAACACTTTAACATTTTGTGTAACTTAGAAGTTGTTTCTATTAGAATGATATATATGTATACATGTGAAACATAGATTAGAAACCAAAGCAAAGTATCTGATCATAGCTAAAGAAATAAAAGAATTAAACTAAAAGCAACGTATTCAAATGAGAATCTTGTGATACAGAAAAGGTTATCTTACTGCATTTTGTATAATGGGGTCGATTCCAGTATATTATGTGTATTTTTCTTTAAGGTACAAGAACAAATACAAGTTATGGGTGTGAATAACATAAGTCTTCAGGAAAAAAAAAACATTTTTTAAGTTAAAAATTTTGAGTATTTTATTTCCAAATTAAAATTACTTTACGGTATATATGAAAATAAAAAATATATTTAAATATGCATATAAAAAATAAATTACTTTATTATTGTCTAAGTATTTTTTCTACAAACAAATAGATTAAAAAAAAAAATCATTTATGTACTGTATTTCAGGCCTAAAGTTAAACAAAAGGAATTGTGCGACACTTTCACCTAGTAAAGGACAACGGAACGTGTATTATTTAGATAAACGTACACAGGGATGCAATATTAAAGTATAAAAAGAATCTTTTTATATTATTTAAATATAATATTAATGTTAGATTTATAAGTAAATAAATGTATCACTATATTTTTGAGTTAACTTTTTAAAATTAAAAAACTCGTATTATTTATACACTATATAAAATTTATATGACATCAAAACATTCCCAAGTCAATAAGCCAAGATTTAAAAAAAATAATGATGGTTTCCTCATGCAAAAAATACATGGATCTTGTAAAAAAAAAAAACACAAATGAACTAAATAGAAACACGGTATAATACACAGGATGTTGGTTCAAACGACCCATATTTGGAAGAAAGCCAAGATTTAAAAAAAAATAATGATGGTTTCCTCATGCAAAAAATACATGAATCTTGTAAAAAAAAAAAAAAAACACAAATGAACTAAATAGAAACACGGTATAATATACAGGATGTTGGTTCAAATGACCTATATTTGGAAGAAAAATGTTAGAGTATAAAAAAATGTATTAATATGATATTAATGTTAATATAATATTAATGTTAAGTTTATAAGTAATATCAAAAATTACTATTATTTGATTTAATGTTTTGGAATTGGAATAGCTTATGATCCTTGTACACTATACAAAAACTTACATGCAATGCATTTCTTTTTATATAAAAGTACGTATAAAGTTTACCATAAA
This sequence comes from Elaeagnus macrophylla, assembly GCA_029378325.1. Taxonomy (NCBI): domain Eukaryota; kingdom Viridiplantae; phylum Streptophyta; class Magnoliopsida; order Rosales; family Elaeagnaceae; genus Elaeagnus; species Elaeagnus macrophylla. The sequence goes on along the minus strand of CM055649.1, from coordinate 8,800,790 downwards.
ATAAAAATATATAAACAAGAGTATAATTCATTTAATTTTAAAAAATATTTTATAAAAAGAGAATAATAATAGATATATATATTCTAATAAAAATATTACAATATGTTTCATTATACAAAATTTTAATAATAGATTTAATATAAATCGTTCATAGATAAATTAAATGCTAACAATAAATTTATTTCATTTTTATCATGATTTTTCTAATAATATGACAAAAAAGACTCTCCTCACCCATTTCATATCAATTTTGAACTACAATTATCAAATATTGTCATTTGATCTTTAAACTTCATCTATAGCCTCTCTCTTATTTTTTATAATTAATAAATTTTATTATTAAATAATTAATCTAAATATTTAGATTTAGCATTGTGAAAATCTTTGTATGAATTTAGAAACAAAAAAATTTAATGTTTCAATTAACTATAAAAATAATATTTAAATATTAGTGGTCATTACTTTTATTATTATATGTTATTGAATTATAAAAATAATAAAAAACTATTGTCATATTAAGTATTATTTATTTATTATTATATGGAAAAATTATTTTTCATGTACAATACTTTTAAGCTAAAAAAAAAAATACAGTTATCTTTACATAGTACATTGGTGCAGCAAATATACTAAGAATGAAAGTGGAAATAATTGGAAAACACTGTATATGGCACAATTTCGTTCGAAAACTATATTATATTGATGAGAAAGTATTCACTTATCTCAAAATAATTTAATATTTTAAATTAATAAAATATAAAATTAATGTAATTATTATTTTAAAATTATAAATATATAATAATTGATAAAATAAATAATATAATTAATATAAAATATATTTTAAAAATAATAAATAATATTTCATAGATTAATACATAGTACATATATTATTATATAAGTGGGCCACATTAGACTAGATGCTAAAAAAAAGGTGTAGAAAATCATCTTGCTTGGTTTGTAAGACACTCGAGGTTTAAGATATTTTTGTATAACAGTGTTTTGTTTGTATGTGATAAAATTAATTAATTTTAATCTTATATTTTATAAATAAATAAAAGAAAAAAATGATTATAGATATATAAATGACTAACATTATGATTAACAAATAGCAATAATATGTTTAACTTCAAAATTTCTCCACATGAAGATGAAGGTAGTGAACTTAGAATAACCCGGGAGGTCACGGCCACTGTATAAACAGTATGTTTAAAAATTATTTGTATAATGAAGTATTTTTTATTAATTTGTTCATATGAAATATAAAATAAATATAATAAAAAGTAATAAAATTTTAACCACCACATTATAATGATTATTACAAAAAATATTATTAAATTTTAAATTATTATAAAATTATTACCGAATTGTGATTTTTATTACAAAAGTATCATCAAATTTTAATTAGCACAAAACTACCATTAAACTTTAATTACTACATAAGTATTTATTTGTTAAAAATTAATGGATAAAATTACGTAATTATTATAGTTAAAACATTTCCTTCAAGTTTTTTTTTTTTTTTTTTTTGTTGATAAATTTAACGACATGGTACTTTTATAACATATCTTAATCTTACAGTAATTTTTTATATTAACTCTATAATAAAAAAATTAAAAAAATGTCACACGGATCCTTTATATTAGGCTGAAGGCGTCATTTAAAAAAAAAAAAAAGTGTTAATTGGTTATTTACTTGAAAAATTACCAAAAATAACACACTTAAAATTTATAGTAACAAAACTAACACCTCTAATAATATTGAACGTTTAATATTAAACGGGTCTAAATTGTCGTCGTTCAATTCTAATTGAATAAGTGTTCAAAAAAAAATGATATATTAGTCATTTTTTTAATTATAAAAACATAAGTTTGAACGCAATGGGTGCTAGTTTTGTTATTATAAATTTAAGAGGTGTTAATTTTGTTATTTTTCCTATTTACTTTAGCAAAAAAGGACAAATCAGGGGGAAAAAATTATTATTTTGTTAACACCTTTAATAAATTAATATTATTTACTTGTAAAAAAATGAATTTTTGCAAGAGTTTTTTAATAATAAAAAAAATAAAAATAAAAAATACCGGGGACAAGTTGTAGCAACAAAAAATTGAAATTGGTGGCTGGAGGGTTGTGAAATGGCGGGGTGTAACGGCTGAACGACTGTAGAGTGGCGACTTAATTGTTAGTATCGATAAAAAAAAAAAAAAAAAGTGGTAATATTTTTACCCCCCTTTTTCTTTAAAAATGATTTCATTTTAGTGTAAAAAAAACAAACAAATTAGAGGAAAAAAACTAAAAAAACTCTTTCTATCTTTATTAATAAAACATGTACAATATATTTACTATTTTTATAATAAAAATTATTAAATAGATAATAAAATTTGTTATTTTTAATATTTTTTTACAAAAAATAAAGATTAAATAATATTTTTTAAAGATAATGTACTAGTTAACACATTACCGCACGTCACCCTAAATAAAAACTAAAAACTAAAATATTATTATTATATAATAAAGTTCTACAAATTTCCCGAATCCGCCATTATACTCACTGATTGCAGCCTAAGAAAACCAGAAGCCGACATAACCAACGACGTCGGATCCACACCACATGTTCAATCTTAGAAAACCGCCTAAATTAAACACGTTCTTAACGGTCTTAATGTAGGGGTATTTATATCCGTACTTTTGTATATAACCATCGATTCAGTTTAATACTCCACAACTTGTTGCCTTTTCAATACATCTACCATCATTGTTATTTTTATTAAATTAACATATATTTACATTTATATCTTATATTATTAACTTATTTAATTTTTATAATATTTATATCTAAAAATTGTTCTTATTTAAAATAATGTAGTATCAAAGCAAAGAAATTAACTTAAATTTACACTATTTATAATAATAGATATTGAATTAATATTTATATTTATGTCTCATATTATTTATTTATTTATTTAACTGTTATAATATTTATATATAATTAGATGCATTTTTTCTTTTAAGTTAACTTTTAAAAATAAGATTTAATTTATTTAATATAATATTAAAATAAAATTATTATTTTATAGTGAATATGGAAATTAAATTCAGATAGTATGAAAGTAAATATTAAATTAATATTTATATTTATGTTTTATATTATTAATTTATTTAACTATTATTATATGTTTATACGTGGTCGCGAATTTTGTGCGTGAATTTTCAAAGAGAAGCTTACTCAGCCGTCCGACATACGCTAGTTAAATCATCTTTCTGTGAAAGATATTCCCCAATTTGTCCATATTTTATTCTCATCCAAATGTAATTTTTTATTAAATAATATTTTAATATAATTAAAGTAAATAAATTAATTAATAAAACAGGTGAATCTAATTTAATAGCGATTAATAAAAAATAAAGTACGTTAATGGATGCAATCCAGTAGTACAAATGTTATATATTTTTACCACCGAAAGTACCGTCATAACGCTTTTTGCCCGAGTCCCTTTGTCTTTCAATCTCTATTTCTCACCGAGTAATTCGACCTTCGTCCAACGCAACGAAACAGAGATATTCCTTTGGTTTGGCTATGGCTGCCATTCTTTCCCATAGCTCAGCTTTCTTCATTCTGAACATATTACTTGCTCTTAACCTCACTTGTAAGTTTTCAGTTCTTATTCTACTTATTAACTTCCTTTTTTATCTTCTGGGGCCTTGATCTGTTTTCTCCAAATGAATTCTATGAAGAAAGTTCAAGTCTTTCTCACTTCTGAACATTCCTTCATTCTATTTCTTAGCTAATTAAACCCAGTACACAATAGGCTACTCTATTAATTATCATCATATCTAAACGATTCGTTTTATTAATTCTTCATGCTTTCTTCTACTTTAACTTGTTGGTGTCAATTTGTCATCTTTTACTTGCAGATTCGCAATCTTTCCTAGGCGTAAACTATGGCCAAGTCGCCGATAACCTCCCACCACCATCACAAACGGCGAAGCTACTTCAATCCACTTCGATCGAGAAAGTCCGATTGTACGGATCCGACCCGGCCATTATCAAAGCTCTAGCAAACACAGGCATCGGAATCGTCATCGGAGCAGCCAACGGAGATATTCCAGCACTTGCCTCCGACTTAAACTTCGCTAAAAATTGGGTTAACACTAACGTGATTCCCTTCTACCCATCAAGCAAGATCATCCTCATCAACGTCGGCAATGAGATCTTGTTCTCCGGCGACCAGAATTTGATAAATCAGCTGCTTCCAGCAATGCAAAATGTCCAAAAAGCCCTTAATTCCGTATCCTTAGAAGGGAAAATCAAGGTGTCCACTGTCCACGCTATGACACTGCTCAGTAGTTCGGAGCCGCCATCTTCCGGAAGGTTCAAACCGAATTTCGTCAACGTTTTGAAGGAACTGTTAACATTCAACAACGCAACACATTCGCCATTTGAAATTAACCCGTACCCGTATTTCGCATGTGGGAACGACCCGAGACCCGAAACGCTGGCATTTTGTCTATTCCAACCGAACTCCGGACGGTATGATCCAAAAACAAAGATCAAGTACATGAACATGTTTGATTCTCAGGTAAGTTCAATTCAGTTCGAAACTACTTCGGATGTGTATTTATGTTAAAAGTGATTTTAATTAAAAGTTCTTTTCACAGAAAACACTTCCCTAAAATCATTTAATTTACACACGATCTAAAAGGATTTTCTGCAAATTTTTTCTTTAGTTTAATGTCATGGCAAAGCAAACATATACCTAGTTATTAGTATTTAGATAAATTTTGGAGTTTTATTAAATCACATGGTCCATTTTTATTTTTATTTTGGTCAGGTTGATGCAGTGAGGTCTGCTTTGGACTCAATGGGGTTCAAGAAAGTTGAGATAGTGGTGGCTGAGACAGGTTGGCCTTATAAAGGAGACAGCAATGAGGTGGGTCCTAGTGTTGAGAATGCTAAAGCCTATAATGGTAATTTGATAGCTCATCTCCGATCAATGGTTGGAACTCCTTTGATGCCTGGGAAATCAGTGGACACATACTTTTTTGCTCTATATGATGAGGATTTGAAGCCTGGTCCTGCTTCTGAAAGAGCTTTTGGCTTGTTCAAGCCCGATCTTTCTATCACTTATGACGTTGGCCTTTTCAAGAGCTCCAGTCAGGTGAGGTTTTCACTTTGAGCCCTTTTTTTCATAACAACTTCTGTGTTAAATTCACCACAGCATTCATTGTTTTACAACAATTTATATAAAAAAAGAAACTTTTTTTTTACTTTTTTCATATTCACATTATTTTATATTTATTGGTTTATAGAAATTTAATATTACTAAAGCTTAAATAATTATATAAATAAAATAACAAGTCATACGATATGATTTTTTTGTAACGATAATAACAATAATAATTTTGATAATATTGTTGCTAATCTTTTAAAATTCACTTAAAAAGAATAGTTTAAAATTTTTCCACAAATTCATAGAATTGTAAAGTTTCTTTGAAAAATGTGTAGGCAATGCACTTCTTTTTCCATTGAAAAATGAACTTTAAATTCATTCTTTTTTAGGAAATTAGATAGCTAATTTCCTAAAATTTATAATAATAAAAATAACACCTCCTATCTTAATTTATATCTTAATTTATATCACTCTCAATTTAAAGTAGGAGTTTTATTTTTGATAATTTTTCTACTTTTTACTGTGGATATACATTTAAATCATTCCAAATTTTGTAGTATGCTTAGTGGTCTGATATTAAGGCTTATTCTTTCCTCATTTTAAGTTACATATTCGATTCTCACGGCCTGGTAAAAAAAAGAATTCTAAGTTTTGGTTTTTATTTGCATCATGTTTGGCTCAAAATTACAGGTGTTTAAAGATTGTTTATGAGTTTTGTACAAATATATGCATGTATTTTGAGTAGTTTAATTTGTTAAAAAAAAAAAAAAATCTATCTTATTTTATTTTTTGGGCAGAGTCGAAATAGAACAAGAATCCCAACAAATGCACCAAAGAACCCAGTAAATAATCCAAAGCCATCACGAAAAGCATGGTGTGTTCCAAAAGCTGGAGTATCAGAAGCAGAATTGCAGGCAAATATAGATTATGTGTGTGGTCATGGAATTGATTGCAGTCCAATTGAAGCAGGTGGCGCTTGTTTTGAACCAAACACACTCACATCACATGCTGCTTATGCCATGAATCTCTACTATCAAAACTCTGGTCGGAATCCGTGGAATTGTGATTTCTCTCAAACAGCTACTCTTTCTTCTAACAATCCCAGTAACTTCTCTCTCACAAACAGCGTTTAATTTATAACAAATCAATAGATATGAATGAAGTCTTGATAAATAACCCAATCTATATTTCTTTTTTCTTTTTTTCTCAGGCTACAATGGCTGCAATTATCCCGGTGAAAGTACCTAAAACATACGAGATTTGATTGTACTGCATTGACGAATAAAGATGGGTTCGTTATTGCATTTATGTTCTTTCTCATTGCTTTAGATTTTTTCTTTTAAGGGCTTTGTCTGTACGTAGTAGCAAGTAAGAAAAGAAGGTGTTAATTATGTATTTAATAAACCTATTTGTAAGATGGCTGAGTTATTAGGAATGAATATGATAATATTTCTAGATTTATCACCTGGACCATTTAACATAAAATAGAAATGGATAATATTAAGAATTTATGTGAAAGCTCCAAATTACAGGGTTGTCAAATTACAAGCTCCAAATTACTTTAGAGCCATTTTTTTATATTAAAAAAAAAAAAAAAAGTGTGCATGTTTTTATAATTATATATGCTCATGATTTATTTTTATCCTTTTTTCAATAATAAAAATAATATTTCTTATATCAACTCAACATTGATAAAAAGGATGTAGTGTAGATGGCTCTTAGGCCTTTTTCTCAAAAGTTCCTACACGGTGACGTTTTTGGGCTAGATATGATTTTATTATTTTGTCCTCCCCATTAGCTCATTTTGCTTGAGAGTTGTGTTAGATCAGTTCCTAATATTAGAAAATCAGTTCTGGTTCATTTCTCTCAACCAAATTCTTCAATCATTTCTCGCAATTATTTTCTTCTTCAAATTTGTGCTTTCTTTTGGTTCGTAATTAATCGGTCCTTATGATGAGTAATGTCTGAGTTTTAGAGGTAAGGACTTTTTTGTAAAGTCAAATTTATTTTATTAATGAAGCTGTGTGTTTTGTATACGCAACTTGCTATTTTTTCCTTTCACACCTTTTAGCCATAAACACTTAAACACGCTAATATATGTCGCTCACGTCCCTATAAAATCTAAGAAATAATGTCATTTCTGTGGTTTAAAGTTTGGATTAGGATCCTTTGTTTTTTTTTTTACCAACCATCCTATCTCTCTCAAGGAAATTTCTTATTTAGACTTTCTGTCCTTAAATATATGTCCTTTGATGTTATGGAAAAAGAAAACTACTGTAAAATGGTGGATATATATACCAATACCTCTAAAATTTAATAAATTCACAAATGTTTTTAAAAATTTTAAAATATGACAAATATCTTTCAAATTTAACAGAAATTAAAGATAATAAAAATGAATAGTAAAATAATATAAATAATATAAAATAAAACATAAAATCAAGACATAATGAAAATTAAAATACAATACATTTCAAGATATTTTTTTTTACAACAGATGATGCTTAATAAAAAAAATTGAAGAAATTTAAAAATTAAAATTAAATCTAAACTAAGGTGATGAATTTAAAGAACATCATTTTCAAAATTAAGAAAAAAAATTCCCCAAAAAAGACAGTTTATTATGGAATAAGTAAGAAAGAAATTAATATAACTATAATAAATGCAAGAAAAATATTTAATATATTATTAATTGATAAAGAAACAAATATATGTAAGCTATCAAAAATTCAATAGAAAGATAAATAAAAAATTAGATATATTCATCTAGAAGAAATACAAATACTAATAAAAACACATTTTGGAGAAAAAATAGATACATCGATAAAACTAGCATTACTTGATAACAGGATAATAAACGAAAAAGGTAATTTATTAGGAATAATCCACAAAAACTTAGGATATCAAAAATTAAAATTTACAGCATACATTACATTTACTATTAATATTCATGATAAAAATTTAAATCAAGTATTGAGCTTAGCTTATGAATTTGAAAGAGAAAATCTAATGAAAGAAGTAAATCACAAATTCTCGGTACATTTTATAGTAAAATATTTATTAAGTAATAGTTATAACAGTTCAATATACGAACGAAATGAGATTATAGAAATAGAAATTTTTTTTCAAATAATAGGAAAAATAATAACAAACTTTAAAATACAAGAAGAATGAAATTTGAATATCAAAGAAAAACCTCTCATACAAAGAAGAAGAAAATGTTTTAAGAATTAAGTTTATAGATAACAAGCAAATAAAGTAAACCTGAATGAGAATAATAATAAGAAATAAAAGAATGAAAACAAGAGATTAAAAAAAATCAAAAATTTATTAATCTATGAAGTAATAGGAGATCAAGAGATGTTAAAATCTAAATTACAGGAAATAGAATTAGAAAAAAATGAAAATATAAATGGTAGTATAAAAACTATAATGAAAACATTAATTTTTTTAGCTGAAGAAATAAATACAATATGTAAATCAAATACCAAATATTTTCAAAATTTAAATGAAATACAAAAAAAAATCCTCGAATAAATGAAAGAACACAATTATATTAAAAAATTACAACTAGAGATGTATAAAGAGTTTTCAGAATTAAGAAGAGATATTAATAATTTATCAAGAAAGAATTGATTAAGATTTGATCCATTGAGATAATTAAAAGAAGAATCCTCTAGGCGATTTGATGCATTAATACATAAGAATGATAAGAGAAAGAATGAAGAAAAATTCAAAGATAAAGGAAAAGATATAATTACAGTATAATGAAATACGTGAAAGAGTTAGAAGAACAATTTATGAATCTTGAAAATAAAGATATAGAAAAATTAATTGGTCTATTAAGCTTAACAAAAAAGAAATTAAAAAAATATTACGAAGAAAAATTTTGTACAAATAAAAAAGAAGATGATATGACAATAATTAGTAAAAGTAAATTTGAATAAAAAAACATAGGACTAAGAATCTATATGGAAACTATATTATCAACTTCACAAAAAGGAGAAACATTTGATCCACACAAGGAAGAAACAAGAAGAACCTGAACTTTTTAATTGGAGAAGACAATAATATAAAATGAGAGAATGATTATATTTGAGTACTAGAGATGATATTATATTAGACTTTAAACCTCATAAAAATTACAAAATAGATGTTTTAGATTTAGATTACAAAAGATATAGAAAGAAAGCTAAATGAATGGGTTAGTAAAATGAGTGAAATCAGGAAAATTAACAATTCTACTGAAATTAAAGTAAATTATATAACTAGTAAAGTCATGGTTATTTTTCATAATATATGGCTCTTATTGAAGAAGATGATAAAAAAATTAGCAAATTTAAGACAAATTTTAACGGCAACAACCTGAAAATTTGTCAAGAAAAAGGAAGATTTTTTTTTTTGGCTTCTATGCCAGAAAAATCACTAAAGATCACAAATGCATCTTTTACATCAGATATCGAGAAAATTAAGATATGTCATCAAAATTATTGGCAAAAAATGAAAAAGAAAAATAAAGGAAGACCATCAATAAAAAACAACAAAGAAAAATAAAGATGTAAAATCCCTATTTTTAGTCAGTAGCACATGCCAAAAAATAGCTGAGAATAAAAGACAAAAATAATAAAAGCAAATGAATCATTGACTCTTTATTTTGTAAAAAAAATTCCTTATGTTATAAAAGAAACTTTTATTTCTATTTGAAGAACACGGAGCACATAGAGAGAGAAAATGGCTTAGGAATAGAAAGCTTAAGTCATTCATCTCCATTCTATGTTTAACTGTAATTATGTATCTTTAAGAAATGAACAGTTAAAGATCTCTTTAAAGTTCTTAGTTGGCTTTAAGGTTGTAATAATTATTTATTATAAATAAAGTGAAGTCACTCTTTTCTTACTTCTTTATAAGTTCAATTTTAGACTCTATAATATGTAAGAATGCAATGATTTTTTCATTACTAGGTGGGGTATTAAGGATTGAAAAAAGTTGACACAAACCAGGTGTAATAAAAGAAGACGAACAAAGGAAGGGAAGAGCGTAATAAACCTATTAAATTCAGGTGTGATAATTATAACCTTAAGCTAATTAATGATCTTGAATGTTTTAATTTTTTTTTATTTCATTTAAAAATTAATAAATTATAAGATGGACATAAAAAAATTTGTATAAACAAAAGTAAAAGGAAATAAAACAAAATTATGATAAAAATAGAAGATTTTGAAAGAAAATATTTAGAATTTTTAGAACAATATTTTGATAACAAAAGTTAAAAAACATGTTTGGAAAATTTTAAAAGATTTGACAATCTTTTAAAATTTTATACATATTATATTTTTAGTATTTTATACCTAATAGACCATTTTGTAAGAAAAAATTTAAGGAATTATTTTACACATAAATTTATCAAAATAAATGAAGAAAAACTTAATAACCTAAATTTTGGGTTTTATTTATTTAAAGAGCATATAGGAAGATAAGTTAACTAAATCTTTTAAAAATTTAGCTTTAAAATTTGGCATCAAAACTTGGCTAGAAAATTAAATAATGGTTAAAATAAAGATTACTTAACGTAGTACAACAAGAAAAATACAATTCTTAGAAGAATTTAAAACATTTCTAGAAACTATTTTAAAAAAATTAAGATTTATTTTTAATAAATAGAAAACTTAACATTGTTAGTTATTAAGGATATCCTTGATATAAGTATAAAACTTAAGAGCATCAGATATATTTTTACAAAAATTAAAAATATTATTAAAAATATGTTAAAATTTAGAGACATAAAAAATAATATTTTATGGTAGAATTTTATTATAATATAAACTTAAAACATGAAACTTATACGGTGAGTAATTATTATGATTGAAATACGTATTAATTAATTTAAAACCTACTTCCAAGTCTTCAACCTTAATAAGACTTAAGTATATAGGCAGGGGTAGAGCAAAAAAAAAAAAAATTTGAGGGGAGTTAATCTTTTTTAATATAAAATAAAAAATTAATAATTGTTATAATAAATTATACTCAATTCAACACTAAATTTTTTCATGTCATATTATAATAAAGATATAGAGTTAATACATTATAATTAACTTATAACGAAAATTAAATAAAAATATAACAAGTTAATAAATATTAGTATCATTTATGAATAAAATAAATTTATTAACTAAAAAATCTAAGAAAAAAAAAAACTCAATTAAATACATTAAGATTTATAGACATTAAAACTAAAATAATCATATAAAAATGTAAAAAGTAAAATTTGATTTATAATTTTAAGCTTGAGACTATATTTAAAAATATATGTTTATAAAAAATATAAGAATAACTAATAATGATAAAAATAATAAAATTTTTATATAAAAAAATTTCAAATAAATTCTAAAATATTATTAAAATAAAATGTCAAATAATATAATATTAGATAAATTTAAAATTTAGATTAAAATAAAATATAATAAATATAAATTTAAAAAACTTTAATATGAAGCTTATCATATACTTTTTTTTTAATTTTATTTTTATAATGTTGAATTTAAAAATATTTAAACATTATTCGGATTTTTATATTTAAGAAGAATTTTTTGTAATATACTACTCTAATTTTATTTTTGTTACTAATAGTTATCAAAATACATGAAAAAAAGTATATATTTAACCACTTTATTTATAATTTATGTCATTTTTATCCACGTATTTGTTAAATATTATTAATATATATACTAAAATATGTACATAAAAATTAGACACAATATATTACTATAAATAAAATATTTATTTAATACTAAAAATATGTATGTAATTAATTTTTTGTAAAAAAATTGGCTAGTAATTTACATCCGCCTTACAGAGGAATGTTATATGCATTAATGCATGAGACGTAAGTATTTGACTATATGTTAATTTTAAAATGATAGGTTGAAATAATTATAATTATATATATATATATCATTTGAAAAGTGTTAACAAAATAAATTATGATACTCATTTAAACCTAATTTTGTGGTTGTAACGAAAAAAATAATATAATTAATTCTACGTATTATAATAATTAATTATATTAAATACATGTAATATAATTAATTATATAAAAAGAAAGAATTGTTATTACACTATCCAATATAAAAAAAATTAATTATATTATCAAATATTATAATATTGATTTTTTTTTCTTATAATAATTAAACAAAAAATTAAAATAGTAATATTATTTTCTTTACTGTACATTCTATTAGAATAATAATTATTATTCTAATTACGTTTACAGTGAACTAAACTTAAGGTAAAACAAAATTATTGTCTGTTTGGTTGAACTGACAACAAGGAGAAATATTGAAATTCAATTAATAGATGTCCGAGTATTGCTACGCCGAGGATCACATTGTTCGTTACACTCGCAGGTTGATAGAGGAAGAAAGAGAAAGACCCAAAAACGTCAACTACGAATTTGAAAACAAAGAATATGGCAACGAGAGAGAGAGACAGAGACAGAGATAGAGATCTAGAGCTTCTAATCCCAGTTAGTGGTATCTCTGAAAATGTTGACTCCAAATCCTCGTCCCCAACGATCCCTTCACCGCCTCCCATATCTCTTCACTCTGGTCGAGAGGTCTGTCCACATTCTCTCTCTCTGTCTCTTTGTTTCTGTTTCTACTTTTCTATTTTTGCTCATATCAAATCTGAAAGGGGAAAGATAATTGAATGTATAAATAAATAAATGGCCAAAAAGTGGATTTAATTCTCAAGCTTTCTGTTTTCTCTTCTATTTTTTATTGAAAAAAGTAGATAAAAAATGACTTTGTATTTAAGCTTTTGCATAATGATGTCGATTCTGAATTCCGTAATATTATTTAATTTTTTGTTTTTTGTTTGTTGCAATGTTAATATCCTTTAATTAGTATATTAAAAGAAAAATTAAGCTAAAATGATGCTTTTTCGTATATAATTAATTATGCAGGCATTTTATAAAGTCATTCGTAATTGGGTATCCAGAAAATTTATGACAGGATGGTAAGCTATCTTCCTCTTCTAAATTTTTTTCACTATTACCTTCCTTGTGGCATCTAAATTTCAATATATTAAGCTCCAAGAACCACAAACAGTACAACAGTCATCTTTAACTACAAGCACTGTTTTGGTTCTCTTTGTGAGAAAATCATGATTTTTAAATTTATTGCCTCTTGGGCAATAAACTATTTTCAAAATGACTCTAATGCAAGATATAATTGAATAGTGACTAAGCTCAAAATAACACGAGTATATTACATATAATAGAATTAGTCTCAAAATAGTATGTTATTTTGCGTGTAGCATATACATATATACTTACGTAGTTTATTTAAACTAATACATGCATAAATGAATGTACATTATGTACGGTGTTTACATATTTTATATCATGTATGCGCCGACTATACAACTTGTAGATGTTAGTTAAGGTCCGGATTTGTAAAACCTAAATAACAACAAGGACAAAGAAGTCAAAAGAATCAAATAAACTACATCAAATTAGTATGGATAAAGACTTCAGGCTAGGTTGTATTAGTTATGTGGAAATAAAGTCACAACTGTTAAAGAGTTTCTCTATAAATGTTTGATGAACATCTGACTTTCTTTGCAGTGTTATTCTTCTTCCAATAACCGTTACATTCTACATCACATGGGTTTTCATTAATTTTGTGGACAGTTTCTTCTCTCCGATTTACGACCATTTAGGAATCGACATTTTTGGTAAGAATTATAATTTTATTTTGTTGAAGAGTCTGTTCAGTGTGCTAGTTATTGCTATTGTGGTCCTTGATTTGTTCAAACTGGCTAATTCCAATGAGTAAGTGTAAGTGTGACGTTTGAATCAGCAGGTCTTGGCTTCGTTACCTCCATTTTATTCATTTTTCTTGTTGGCATTTTCATGTCATCATGGTTGGGAGCTTCTGTTCTCACTCTTGGCGAATACATCATTAGGAAAATGCCACTTATAAGCTATATCTACGCAGCCTCAAAGCAAATAAGTGCTGCAATATCACCAGGTAATGCTCAAAACATTCATTTTTCAATCTTAACTATAACTTCTAGGTTTTTAAACTTATAAATTTATATCTCTTTTCCTTTTTTTTTTTTTTTTATAGATCAGAACACTAATGCCTTTAAGGAAGTAGCTATAGTAAGGCATCCACGAATTGGGGAGTATGCATTTGGCTTTATCACTTCTACAGTTATACTTCAGCGTAGCATGGGTGAAGAGGAACTCTCTTGTGTTTATGTGCCTACCAACCACCTTTATCTTGGAGACATATTCCTTATCAGCTCTAAGGATATCCTAAAGCCAAATCTATCCGTTCGAGAAGGGATTGGTAAAACTACTTATAATGTAAAAACATTTATGTGCATAAAACATAGAATTATGGAGTTTAAGGCAGCTTATCTTTTGGTCTTTTTCATGTGTTGCAGAACTTGTTATCTCTGGGGGTATGTCAGTACCTCAGGTATTGACCATAGTAGGGGAGGCACCAGCCATTCCAGATGGAAGAATTGGGGAGCTTCACAGTACCAAAAGTATGAACAGCATAGTTAAACAAATATGAACAGAGGAATAGCTGAGGCGTAGACGTTTCCAGATAGGAATGAAATGGTAACTTGGTAAGAAGTGGAGGTGAGAACAGGTAGCAGAAAGATGAAGTAAAAAATGTGAAGCTCTTCTCCAAAGATCTATACAAAAGCATCATTAATGTTTTGTCTATATAGGAAATAGTAAACTAACTAAACTACTCTTAAAATATTGACCTTACCTTTGATTCTTTGATGTAAAAGTTTATACACAATATCTTCATTAAGGTCGTCTTCAGCGGGAAATTTTTTCCCTTGAATCCTCTCTGATGTTTCAGAAAATCAATGGTAAATGATCAATTAGATGTAACAACTTCAGCTTGGAAGGAACTGTGTGTTTCAGCTTAGCTTATCCTGTGTACTTTAGCTTCTATGCAATTGAATTAGATTAAAGATTAAAGTAGAACTCAAATCTTGTTATGTTTCTTAGAGCTAGTTCATGACAACAGAAGTAGTAACTTCGATCTTAAAAGTCATTTGCTTAATATTGTTACTATGTCCAACAAAACTCAACCCAAGGAAAACCAATCAATAAATAAAGTAAAATGAGCTTGATAGTAATATAAATCGTAATGTAAATGATTCAGGGTATTTTTGTATATAACTTGACTATTAATTTATAATAGAACGTAAAACGTTTCGACAGTAGCTCTAATTCTCATCATTCCATAACTTTCATGGATACACTATAATATTTTATTTTTCTCACACATTTGTAGAATTGTTTATGAATTTTTTCTCATTTTTATCTTATTTAGAAAAAAAAATTATTTTCTAATTTTGTTTCGATTATAATTTTATAAATTTTATTTTAATATTATTAATCATTTTTATTACATTGCTCAAATAAATATTGTATTATTTTTATTCAATTAAATTCCTATGACCAAACAAGAACTTAGTGTTTGAATATCACTTATTCATTTGATGTATTTATATTAAGAAAATTATGCAATATTGGCATTGTAATTGAATATTCTTGTATATTGTATACATCAAGTGATGTGTGAGTTATAAATTGAATGTAAAGTTAAGATATGCAATTGTGAAGTGATTGTGAGACCAATTACTAATAAGAATTAGATTATGCTATATAAATTAATACATGTATTTAGTTGTGATAAAAAATATTTTTCTTTGTAAATACAACAACGTGTCATATTGTATGATTGAGTTACCTTTTAAATAAATAGCAAGTTAAACTATGTTAATCTAAAGTAAATTGAGAAGCTGAAAGGGTAATCTTGAAATGTAAATTTGAACTTGAATTGAATAAACTAAATGAAACTTTATTGAATCTTGATGAATGTTGTGAAAACTGGTCACAGAGATTGATACAATCGACATACTCAACTAAAGCTTCACACTTCGGTTCATAACTTGTGAACAATTGCAGGTTTTGTAATTGCCTTAACAAATTTCCACATCAGCACTAACTCGTAAGGCTTGCAAGAATCTATAGACTCATATGTAATGTTTACAAAGTGCATTATAACATTGAACAACCATATAACATAAGTTGCTACTGGTGCATTCAAGTTCACATATGCTAACCCCCCCTGGAAAACTCAGTGGCATGCAAATGACATTGATTTTGACTCTTAAATCCAAGAAAGAACTAGTAGATAAGGGTTTAGTCAAGATGTCTGCCTTTTGATCATACGTGAGAACATACTGCACAATAAGTTTGTTGGCCAATACTCTTTCTCGAACAAAATGATAGACCAAGTTAATATGTTTTGTATGTGCGTGGAGAATAGGATTTGAAAATAATGCAATAGCACTATTGTTATCACACCATATAACAAGTTTAGAGTAAGAAATATGCATTTCATTTAAGACTAATTAAACTCATGTGACTTCAACAGCTTCTAAGGAAAGACACATGTACTTAGATTCAGCACTGTAACTTGAAACAGTTGGTTGCTTCTTTGAAGACCATAAAATGGGGTTGGCTATCATGTAAATGACCAAACTTGAGGCAGAGTGATGTGTATCAACATAAGAAGCCCAATTTGCATTTGCAAATCCATTGATGTTAAGTTGAATGGATGTTTATACTCCAAACCAAAATGAATAGTACCAGTAAGGTACCTGGGTATCCTTTTAGTTGCCTTTTAGTGACTTTGTAACGAATTGGACGTAAACTGGAAGCTTTGTTAACAGATAAGCTAATGTCAGGTCTTGTAAGAGTTATATACTATAGAGCAGCTACAATACTCCTAAAGAGGGAATGATCACTCACTAGCTCATCTCTACTATTAGGAGAGAGTTTGGTAGTAGAGTTCATAGGGTTGATCGTAGGTTTAGAATAGTCATGCCAGCTTTTGTCAGCAGATTTATGATGTACTTACTTTGATTAAGAAACAAAGACTCATTCTTTAGTGCATTAACTTCTATGCCAAATAAGTAATAAAACTCACCTATGTCTTTCAATGAAAATTTATTGTTAAGAAAGGCAATCAATTCACATACCTTATTGTCATTGGATCTTGTGACGATTATATAAACAACATAGATAAGTAGAAAAATCATGTAAGCAGTAGTGACAAACATAAAGAAAGAGTTATCAGCTTTGGACCGAATAAAATCAATCTTAACTATAGAAGAGCTAAGCTTTTCAAACTAGGCTTTTAGGGCCTGCTTGAGTCTATAAAGGAAATTTTGAAGTTTGCATACATGTTGTAGTTTGTTAGGATCAACAAAGTTAGGGACTTGCCTCTTGAATACCTCATCTTGAATGGTTTCATTTAAGAATGCATTATTGAATTCTAACTACCTCACCTTCTATTGAAAGTATAGTGCATGGGTGAGGATTATTCTAAAAATTTTAAATTTGACAATTAGATTCAATGTCTCTTTAAATTTAAACCCAACCACTTGTAAAAATCTTTTGGCCACTACCCTTGCCATGAGTTTGTCCAAGGACCCATAAACCAACTCTTTGACTCTAAAAAGCTATTTATTATCAATTATCTTCTTGTTAACTAGATGCAGCCCTAACACCAATATGTTGTTTCTAATTAAGGCATCAAACTCATTCTTTATATCCTTAAATTATCCATCATGTTTAAAAGCATCTTTGACTAATTTAGGCAAAGAAATTGACATAGTAGAATAGAATACTTTAGACTTTTTTACACCAGCTTTTGGCTTGTATAACCATGGGATGTGTGTTTTAAGTATATGATGTATCAATTAATAGTAAGTGATTGCTAGTAGAAGCTTTGGATGGTGAATAAACTATGGAAGTAGCATTAGCAGGATGAGTTAAAATTGGCACTTCATTGATTGAATTGGAAACAACTGGGCTAGGTAAGAAATCTAAGGTAAGATAGGTGAGCGATACTCATTGTGGATAGGAGACAAGTCATTATGAGTAATAGTTGGTTGACTTGGAGGTTTGTATAGTATAGGTAAAATGGTTCTTTTAGGAGTTGGAAGTAAAGTGGAGGATAAGGATTTAGAAGCAAAGGAAAAGCTTACTTCATCAAATTGGACATGCCTTGATATGAATAATTGCCATAATTACTAAGACATTTGTAACTTTCATGAATTGGACTATATCTCAAAAATGTGCATGGTTCAAACTTGAAATTAAATTCGTTTGTATTATAAGGACGCAAATAGGGAAAACAAGTGCAATTAAATACTTTCAAAATTTTGTAATGTGGGAAAATTGAATATAATACCTCCATAGGACTTTTGGCATTAAGCACAGGTGTAGACAACCTGTTAATGAGGTAAACAGTTGAAAATAATGCTTTATCCCAAAAACTCAATGACATGGAAGCTTGAACTAACAATGACAATCCCACCTCAATTACATGTCTATGCCTACGCTCCATTAGGCCATTTTCTTGGGATATGTGAGGGCATGATACTTGTCTTTGAATTCCTTGTGTTTGTAACACAAAATTGAGAGCCTTAAACTCTCCTCTACCATCTAATTAAAGAATTTCAATGTTTGAATAGTAAAAATACTTGTTTCATAGAATCTTTATCTTTCAGAAAGTAAATTCATGAAAATTCATCAATAAATAAAAACATACCAATATAATCCATTAAAAGAGACACAAGGTGTAGGTCCCCAAACATTAACATGTATTATTTCAATAGGTATAATACTCTTACTAACATAAATTTCAAATGGCAATTTGTGACTTTTGCCTATTTGACATGTATTACAAGTAGTACATATGTTCTGTGAAAAACCAAATGCATTGCAAGACTTATTTAAATCTTTACTAACACTTTTAACTGTCTAAGTAGATGGATGACCAAGTCTCCTATGCCAAAGAGTAAGTTCAAAATTAACAATTTTAGTACAATCTATGCTACTATTGTTTATATTAGACATACCAACAATATTTGCTTGTGTTTCATTGCTCACAAGAGTTGAACTGCCAGACTTTCCATTTTTGCATCAAAGTTATATAACAGTTCCTAGTAGAAGAGTTTAGTGTGTGATCTTGTCCTCCTGAACAATAGTCAGAGTGAAATTTAAGATACACTTGATTGTCTTTTATAAATTGAGATACACTAAGTAATTTTTTAGCAATTTGTGATATAAGAAGAAACACGTTCTTTAACAATAAATTTTTATTGCTAGTTTTTGAAGAGAAGGAGTTCATACCAACTTGAGTTATCTGAATTGTATCACCATTTCCAACTTGCAAATGTTGAGTACCTTGTGGGTTAGTCTTGATTGCCAAATTTGAAGGTTCAGCTGTGACATGATGAGTTGCTCCTAAATCAGGGAACCAAGTGGGTTCAGGTATGTTTTGACTGGTAGTATACATAGCAACTGCAGATTGAAGGCATTTTTGCCCAAGATTAGGTGTTCCTATATCATTGTTGTATTGAGGATAATTCTGACCAAGATTTGAGGTAGGAGGAGGATGAGGAGTATTGTTGTTGTACTGAAGATAAGGTTGTTGATTATAAGGTGAATGTTGATTATTAAGTGCAAAGTTCTATTGAGTAACAAGAACATAAGCTTGATTAAACTTATTCTAATAGGTTCCATCATAATGCCTTATTTTGCCAAATATTTGACATTGTAGTCTGGATGCCTTTTGGTTTATTATTGTAATGGTTAGGCTAAGGAAAAGATTGATTATTTAGTGGTTAAGAAAAAGATTGATTATGAGGTTAATTTTGATTGTAGCTAGGGTAATAATTAGGTGGTTGAGGCATAAAAGATTGTTGTTAAGTTGGTCTTGAATATCTATATTGAGTTGGTTGAAAGTACTGGTTATTATATTGTGGTGGTCTAGAATGAACAAGATTTGCACTCAATGGTGGGAACTTAATATTCATATTAGGAATTGTTACACTTTCAGGATTCACATTAGGACCTGTTACAAGATTCATATTGGAAAGATTACTTAATGGTGCATTCCTTCTTTCAATTTTTGACTAATGGCCCAACAATTTGTACATGATTTCAATCCTAAAAACCCCATTTTCTTGAATATTGGCAACAATTGAATCATATGACTCATTTAATCCATTACACACTTCCATGATTTGATATTTCTTACTCACAACACTACCAGCTGCAATTAATTGATAAGCTAATGTCTGAACTTTTTGAATGAAATCACTAACGGACATTCCTTCTTTCTTGATTGAATTCAAATCTACTTTATATTGCATGATTTTTGCTCGCAATCGAGAGTTGAAATAATTTTCAAGAATTTCCCACATTTCTTAGCTTAGATTACACTCTGATACTTTCTTTATGAATTCTCGATTCATCGAACTGATTAACAATGAGCCTATCATCTGATGCTGCCATTGCCAATATCTAAATTTCTTAGTGACTGATCCATCAATGTTGAGTCTTGCTGGACATTTGTATGTGCCATTTATGAATCCCTTAAGTTCGTAATTGCATAAAACTTTTATAATCTGCCTCTTCCATTCACTATATCCATCTTGATCAAGGGCAATAGTTGAAATTTGATTATGGAATGTAAGTACTTCCTTTGCTTTTATTTTTTTGTTCTTCGATGTTCATTATATGCTCTATCGCGTATTTCTTGATTCTCCATGATAACAACAAATTCTTGTTGAAGATAAACTTGACTAATAATAGCGTTGGCTTTAGTGCTCTAATACCATCTAAAGTAAATTGAGAAACCAAAAGTATAATCTTGAAATGTAAATTTAAATTTGCATTGAATGAACTAAATTGAACTTTATTAAGTATTGAATGGTATTATGAAAACTGATAACAGAGATTGATAAAATCGACATACTTAATTAACAAGTGCAAGGTATTGTAACTGATTTAACAAACTTCCACATCACCACCAACTTGTAAGACTTACAACAGTCTACAGACTCACATATAATGTTTACAAAGTGCATTATTACATTGAATAAGCACACTACATAAGTTGCTACACTCACTCGCTAGTGCATTCAACTTCAAATATGCTAACAATTAATACTATTTATAACTTTAGATATGCTAATAGTTAATACCATTTATAAGGCAAATGACTAAAATGATAAAGGAAATGAGACATGATAGTTGAAGTAGTACAGCCATGTGGTCTCGCGTGGATTACAATTATATTTTCTATTTTCTAGGTTAAAACTCAAGTTTTTGAATTTATAGGGGTATATTTAATTGGAATTTTTAATAATTTTTACGGAGTTTTAAAATTTAGGTATATTTAATTAGAATTTTTAAAGACTCTTTAAAAATTTAATTGTATTTAATTATAATTTTATATAACTCTTTAAAAATCTATAAAAATTTAAGTATATTCAATTACAATTTTGTAAAAATCTTTAAGAATATATTCAAAAAGTTGTTGAATTTTAAAATATTTTAAAAGCTGAAGTATTTTATAAATTTTTAACAACTTTTTAATTAAAACTACATGTAAAAATATATTTATTCAATCTTCTCTTCCCTAAAGATTTTTATGAATTTACAAAGATTTCTACTATAATTCAAAAGGCTCTATTGAAATCTACGGAGAGTGTATTCAATTAGGATTTTTATAGACTTTTAAAGAGTAATAAATTCAAAAAAAAAATTATAAACTTTTAAGAACTATTGTTGATTTTAACAAAATATTTTGAATTATAGTGAAAATTCTTGTAAATCTATAAAAATCTTATGGATGGAGAGAATAATGAGTAAAAAAAAATTTACTTGTAATTTTAACTAAAAATAAAAAATTCATAAAAAATCATGAATTTTTAAAGTATTATAAAATCAATGACAATACTGCTAGATTTTTAAAGATTTTTCCAAAATTTTTATTAAATACACCTAAATTTTTAAAGACTTTTAAAAAATATAATTGAATACTCTTAAATTTTTAAATTTTTTTAAAAAATCTTAATTAAATACCTCTAGATTTTAAAATTTTAAAAAAATCATTAAAAATATTAATTGAATACACAACTATACGAAGTCATTCAAACTTTAAAAAATCTATTAAATTAGTAACTTTTCAAAGCATTAGTTGGTAACCAATTTTGTTCACTTTTCATTATAATTGAAAACGAGTTTTACTTAATTTTTGACCTAATTTTAGAACTTGAAAAGAAAAAAAAAATGTAAGACTTAATTTCTATTTAGATTTCAAATATTCTACAAATAAATTTTAAATAATATTCTAACAACTTGTTTTCACATATGGCTTAGCAACAGATCAAATTGTATCTTTTTCACAAATTTGAATCAAATTTAATGATTATAATTTAAAATCAATATGACAAAATAATCAATTTGAATAAATCTAAATTAGTGTAATAATTTTTTTTTAAAAAATTAGATAAAATTGACGTACGTACATACGTACGTATATATATATATATATAATTTTAAATACTTTTATCACCCTTGCTTTTTTGCATCATGGACACCACTTTTACATAAATCATGTAAATAGTTGCTTCTTGTTTGAGAATTAAGCTACAAGCTTGGTTCTTTGCTTGTGAACTGCACAACTTTCTTAGGAAAAAGCAACTTTGAAACGGCCTTTGTGGTGAGAGTTGTATATGGGGAAAACAATCATTATCACCCAAGTGGCTGTGATTTATAAGGCAGGGGAGAAAAGGAGGATTAGATAACAAAGATTTTAGGAGCAACTTGCCCGGTAAATAATAATCGGTCTTTATGTCCACACTTCTTACATTTTTTATTTTTATTTTTATAAAAATAAAGAATTAAGATAAATATATTCCGCTAATATAAATAAGTATTGATTTTAAAATTTAAATGATAAATCAGTCTTTCTATATACTAGAAAGACTTGTATGTATATTATTATTTAGAACAATATTATAATATGTTTATTATATATTAATCATAATGTTTAAATAGAAAACAAAATAAATAAACTAATTAAAATTATAATTAATTTGTCGATGTCAATTGTTAAAAAAAAATGAGTGGAGTAACTTTAGAAAAGTAATTATTAAAAAATGTAACCCATCCAACTAAAAAGAAAAAAAATAAAATAATAACTCACCCATATACAATACTTACATAAAGATATGCTTTGATAAGTTTGGGATGATTTTCCTTGAATAAAATGGCGAAAAGTCATGCTTCATGGTATACTCTAGGGCTGAATTCAACCTTTTGTTTCAAAGCAAGCACCAAACATGCAATCTCCATATGCCAAGTATTTTATTTCTTAAATATTGAAATTTTAAATTGTAGCAACTAGAATTTTACATTCACTGCTATTCGACCTAAAATTTTATAGTTAAATTAAATAATAACTTAATTAAATTTATGGATAGCTAGAAATTGAACTCACGTTCTAGCTTATCTTTAAAAATATCAAATTTTTTTTGTTAAAGGTTAACATATGAAGCATAACTCAAACTCCGAGACTTAATTCAAATATAAAAAAAAATATTAAATATACATAAATTTTTATTCAAATATATATTTGTATTAATCATAATGTGTTACATGAGTCCAAATATTCTCATGTAGACATGCGTTTTTCAAATTCATGTGGACATCTATGCTAAAATAAGGAATTATTATTGGTTCTAAACAATAATTTAAATTAAGAGCATATTATTACTATGAAATAAATAATAATAAAAAGTTAAAATTAATCCTATTTTTAACTTTTATTGAATTTTTAAAACTAAATTATTATTTATCTAGACCTTCTTTTTTTTTTTTGCATAGTTGATATTTTAACTTATAATTGGTGTGAGCTCAATAGACAAATCAAATACGATATAAACTTTATTTGATGCATAAATAATTTAGTTATTTAACTGATTTTATTTTTAATTTTTTTAATAAAAAATATATTTATTTATTTTCTTATAATACTAAAAAATATATATTCATTTACGTTATAAAGAAAATGTATATTTTTTTTCTTAAGAGGATTAAAAATAAAACTTTGTATGTAAAAGAAGATTATGACATACAATTAAACTATGTAAATTTCGCTCGTTAAAACAGGCAATGCCTATTCACCGTCTTTACAACGTCAAGCATCTTATTCATAAAAAAAAAATTATATAAGTCAAGTGTGCAGTTATATAGTATATCTAAGTAATTCCAAGATTATATTATTAGTATTTATATAAAATAAAATTTTTTATGTATAAAATAATAAATAAAAAAATTCGATACAAGCTTATATAAAAGTTTGTCGAGTTTTGGGTTCATTTAGTCCTGTAACTTTATTCAATTGATACATTAGTCCTGTAATTATTAAGGTACGTCTATTTAGTCCTATAACTTTAATTTTGGATAAAATTAGTCCAAATTTTTAAAAATTATATTTTTATTAAAGATAAAATTAGATTTCACATTTTTATTTAAAAAAAATAATAACAAAAATCTAACTCTCCTTTCCTAATTAACAAATATTTTTATTTTTATTTTTTTGTTTTAATAAAAATGTAAAATTTAATTTTACTCTTCAAAAAATTTCATTTTTAAAAATTTAGACTAATTTAACATAAAATTAAAATTATAAAATTAAATAAATTTATTTTAATAATTATAAAATTAATATATCAATCAAATAAAATTTAAGAAATAAATGGACTCAAAACTCATAGTTTTTCTTTCACGGATACATATGACATAATAACCGCATGAATCGCTCCACCCTTCGCACGTGAGTAAGACATGGAATCACATTCTAGACCAAATAAAACTGTAAAGTAATCGTCTTTCTCTCTTTCTTTATCCCTCGTCTCATGAGACTTCCATTCCCTTTGACAAATATATCTCCATCTTCTTCTTATTTCCCATTTTTCAACTTTTCACCAAAAAACTGCCCTATTATTTTCTTTTCGCTTTCAGGTATGCCTTATTTTTCTCTGCATTTGCATTCTCGTATCCCTTTTATTAGAATTGATCCGGATAACAACGAATCCTATACCGTAGTTTTCCTGTGGTCGATTCAAATTCTACGTCTCATTTGGTTGAAATTGCTTTGCTACCTGTTTAGTTTTGCGACAAAATTCTTTCCTTTTTACCCATTGAATCCCTTTTTTGAGTACTTTTTTCACACTATTGTTCCACTTGGGTACTGTGAAAATTTCCTGTAATTGCGTTGTTCTTGTGCCATTTTTTTAGTTAATTGATGAAATTCAGGGATTTGATTTTGGATTGTTATCATCTTCAATGTTGTATTTAAGGGAATCAAAATTCATCATTGAGTAGTAGCTCGTACTTTAAATCATTGGTTTGTTATATAGCTTTTTGATAAGATTGTTTATTATAGCTTTGGATAGTCACTGAGAAAATCTAAGAATTGGACGACTTTTTCCCCCAATTGTATCAGACTTTGGGTTCAATCAGACAATGAATGAACTTTTTTATTTTGGTTTACAGGGATGATTGATTATTATACACGGATTGTCTAAAACTATGATTTAGAATTCGGTGTGGAACTTTTTCTGTGAGCTAGCTTGTGCACATAATTAGCTTTCGTTACTCAAAAAGGTTTTCCCCTTTTAAGTTTTAATTGTCTGCTCGATTTTCTTTCATTCATTTAACATTTTAAGGACCAATGATGATAATCAAGTCTTTATAGTGTTTTACTGTTTCTGATATGACTTGATGATTGTTTGTACTACAACATGGCACAGGTAATTGGTACTCGAGAACTTGAACATAACTTTTAAATGGCTTCATCTGCTCTGATCTGTGACACCCAGCCCTGGAAGGACTTGAAGGTAATCAATAGGACACTCATCGAGGTGTTAAGTGATAATATTGTCAAATCTGTTTCTAATGTCAAATATGTGCATTACTATCAGGCTCATGTTGATGAAATTAAAAAGAATCACTTGCGAGACTTGATGAATGATACAGAGCGATGCCGGTCAATGATGGTGTATGATTGCTATTTCAGACTAGTAAATGAAATATACTTTGCACCTTGGGCTTTTCTATTTAACTTTTAATGTTTTTTTTTCCCCGACTGTCTAATAGTGAGTTTGATGGGATGCTGTTGGACTACTCAAGGCAATGTGCCACACTTGAAACCATTGAAAAGCTGTACAAGTTGGCCGAGGTGACTTTAATCATTAAATCTTTCCCATAGTATTTATCTTCCTTTTAGAGGAAAAAAGAACAGAGAGAAGGTTTGTTAGAATCTAATTGATTACTTTTTGTGAAATACAGGCAGCAAATCTGAAAAAAAAGATTAGCAGCATGTTTGCTGGGGAGCATGTAAGTTCATGTTTTTTTTTATATTCAATTGAGTTAAATTTTAGTTAATATATTTACTGTATAAGTTCTCTAATCCTCTTTTAAGACAACCAAATCTTTAGAAGTTTCTCCAAGTTGCTCTTACTTAAGCTTAAGGATCTTGCAAACTCTTTTGTTCCTTCAATCATCAATTCATAGAAACTTTTTTTATCAAACGATATTTGGGGACGGGGAAGGGGATTTGAACTATTTTATGAGAAATGTCAGGCCTTTACCAATTGTACTAGAAGGCAACTGGTCACTTCATAGAAACTTTGCTTACCTGCTATACACACACACACACACACACTCTTGTACATATCTAATTATGACTATTTACAACTTTCTTGGTTTCTCCATGCATTACTTTCAGATAAACAGCACCGAGAATAGATCTGTGCTTCATGTAGCTCTCCGTGCTCCAAGGGACGCAGTTATTCAGAGTGATGGGAAGAATGTGGTTCCAGATGTTTGGAAAGTTCTGGATAAGATTAAAGATTTTTCTGAGAGAGTCCGGAGTGGTTCTTGGGTAATGGAAGACAGCCTTTTGCCTTTCCCTGTGAAACCATTATTCTTGAATTATGACATTTTAGGAAAATTTGGTAGGTTGGAGCTACGGGAAAAGCACTGAAGGATGTGGTTGCTATTGGTATTGGTGGAAGCTTCTTAGGTCCACTGTTTGTGCACACTGCTCTTCAAACAGGTTGTTAATGATGCATGTAGTTTATGAACATTGGGATGCTTTGTGCATACTATTCTCTTAATTAGTTTCTATGTAATAGAAATATCTATAATTTTCATGGTTTGTGGATGCAATTTCAGATCCAGAGGCAATTGAATCTGCAGGAGGGCATCAGTTGCGCTTGTGAGTATTTATCCATCTCTGGTTTTATATTTTGTGGAACTTTGTTTTATAAGCCAAGTGCTGATAAGATGATGTAATTGTCATCTGCTTCTCTAAGGTCTCAAAGCTTATGAAAAGTTTTTCCACATGTCTTGTCTATTTGAAGACTACTATTGTTATTGAGTCCATAAGTGTTTTCCAGCTTCTAGCTTTCTTGCAGCTTCCTATAATCTTTGTCAACTTGATTAGGGTTAAGAAAATAAAAGAAGAAGCATGAAAGAGTTATTCTGGTGACATAAGGATACTTGAATAGGTTGACAGTATGGACTTTTTGAAAAATATTGAGGTGCAAGGCAGTTTGTAGAAGTTTCATTGTAGAAATCACCACCGCCACCCCCAAAAAAAAAAAAAAACACCATATAGTGTTGATTGGGTTGTTAAGACTTGAGCGATCTAGATGCATTCTAAAAAAGAACAAGGCATGGCACATATGCTGGGGTTGGTGCAATATTCCTATATGTTACACCCAGAGAAATATGGTAGCATGTAGTTCAAATAACCATGTGGCACTACTCAAGCACACAACATTAACATATTATGTTTTGCATATTATCATATTATACTGAACCTGATCCTTTTTGTTTTCTCTGTGCAGTCTTGCAAATGTTGATCCTATTGATATCGCCAGAAACATTGCAGGGTTAAATCCTGAAACAACACTTGGTAGACAATAATTTATTTACGATCAGTTTTTTATTGGCATACATAATTGTATCTAAACTTTCTTTGTGGTTTGTTTTTGGTTTCCACCTACAGTTGTTGTGGTATCAAAGACATTTACAACAGCTGAAACTATGTTGAATGCTCGGACCCTCAGAGAATGGATCTCTGCTGCTCTCGGGTTAGTGCAATTTTTTACTCCTCGTAGAAGATGGATTAATGATTTTTCTGCAGGAGTTGAGAATTAAATAGTATATGATGATTGAACTATTGGTTTTGGCCTGAAGATTGTTGAATCAATACAAAGAGAAGTCTAATGAAATTAAGATGAATCCATTTATTTTTTCAATAGGAGATGCAGTTTTGATGTTATCCTCCCCTTTCTCATCCTATCCTCTCTCTATCTCTCTTCCTTTTATCTGATGGCTGAACATGTTATTTTTTAGGCCTTCTGCAGTTGCAAAGCATATGGTAGCAGTCAGCACCAATCTCACGGTATTACTAATATTTTCTTTTATCCTTGCATTTAGGTTATGTCATCAGCATGCGTGGAATTTTTTTTCATTAAGAATCACATATCCAGTTTTTTCTTTATCACTTTTCAATGCTGCTTTACTCATTACTATTGTTATTTTTTAATGAAGCTTGTAGAAAAGTTTGGTATTGATCCTAACAATGCCTTTGCATTTTGGGACTGGGTTGGTGGCCGATATAGCGGTAATCTCCTTGCATCTTCTTTTTTTTGTTTTCTTCTTGTTTCTGCTGGAGTTTACATCTAATTGATTGGTATCTGAACTGTTTTTTGCAGTTTGCAGTGCTGTTGGAGTGTTGCCATTGTCTCTCCAATATGGTTTCTCAGTTATTGAGAAGTATGTAATCATAACTGAAGTCGTCAGTTTTATACTGTCAGAATCTGAAACATCTTAATACTTAATCTATACCTCTTTCTTTTTATCTTTGTTTCTTTTGGCCCAATTTTACCCAAATGCTGACAAGACAAACCCTTTAAAATGCATTATGGCTTTTCAGAAAAAAGACATCATTTGCTGAAGTCCATTAAAATCTCTTTTCAAACTGCTTTTACTGGAATTAAATGCAGTACCATTTAAGAAGAATTTCCTCTCATTATTAGTTTAGTAGCGTAAAAAAACATATAAAAAGATATTAGATGACCTTCCAACTGAAGCTGCATTTTCTAAAAGATGAATTAAAGTTTATGTTTAACTCATAATTGTAATAACGGTTAATTTTTTTTTTTAATTACTAACATGATTTGGGGAAGCTTATGTTAAAATAATTAGTTTCTATACTTGAAGGTTTTTACAGGGAGCTTCAAGCATTGATCAACACTTCCACTCAGCACCATATGAGAAAAACATACCTGTAAGTTTCTAACAACTATTAACCAGGCTTGTTTTTCTGTCTTGCCAAGCATGCATTTCAAGGGTGATACACCAATGGCAACAAACTCTTCCAACATTGATTAGATTAAAGCACATTATTTTGCAATGGCTCTTGTAGGTCATTGTTTACAAATTACAATCATGATATTAATTTTTTATTGGTCATGGTAATTATCATTCTTCTTCCAGGGTTTTTCTCCCTCTTTCCTGTGGTATTGTTTATGTCTCCGAACTTGTAATTTTTTGTTTTCTTCCTTATTTCTTGAGAGGGTTGGCTGGTATTTACCCGACAAGTTTCTATACAATCTCTATTTGTTTTATATTTAGTTATTTACGAACCCATGCATGGGCTACATTATCATTCATTTTTGGTATATCACTGAAATATGCTAAACTTTTTGATAGTTGCTCGTAAGTAAAAAATTGTTCGATAACATTATATTTGTTCTTCAGGTGCTTTTAGGCTTCTTGAGCATATGGAACGTTTCTTTTCTTGGATATCCAGCAAGAGTGAGTAGTTGATCTGCTCTGGAGTTGTATCTTTTTAATTATTTTGCATTTTTTTTATAACAAATATGACTTTAATTCTTAGGCCATCCTGCCTTACTCCCAAGCACTAGAGAAATTTGCGCCACATATTCAACAGGCAAGTTTTTCAACCCCCTTTCTTCTCTCTGCTTGAATATGCTTTCTAGTGCGACTGTACATCTCATCATGCTTCTCAATGTAGGTTAGCATGGAAAGTAATGGAAAGGGTGTAACAATTGATGGAGTCCCACTTCCCTTTGAGGCTGGTGAAATTGACTTTGGTGAACCTGGAACAAATGGTCAACACAGCTTTTACCAACTAATTCACCAGGTATTCACTTGTTTGCTCTCATTTTAAGTAATATTAAGTTAGAAACTTCATAAATGCCATTTTAATACTACCGATTTATATTTTTATGTTTGAATCCAAAATTTTGTCTACTACTCTACTTTGGATTACTTGTCCAGGTCTGATTGTGAACGTGATTTACATTTCTACATAAAAAAAAATTTAATCAGTTAACTCTTTTCTTGGTACTATGAAAATTAGTTTTCATGTTTTAGTATTGATTTTATTAATTTTAAAAACATTTTATTTTCTCCTTAATTTTTTTAAGTAGAAACCTTTCATTCTCATAATGAAACAATTTCTACAAATGTATTTAGTTATAGTTCCTGCCCTCTGACTGACAGCTGTAACTTTCAGGGACGTATTATTCCTTGCGATTTTATTGGTATTGTGAAGAGCCAGCAGCCAGTTTACCTAAAAGGTGTTTTTTCAAGCTCATTTTAAGTTTGTATCCTTAGATTTGCTTTTAGGTTAAGCTCATGGGTAATTTCTTATGTTTTATATGGTGCAGGTGAAGTTGTCAGTAACCATGACGAACTGATGTCTAACTTCTTTGCACAGCCTGATGCCCTTGCTTATGGGAAGGTAGTAGCTTGCTGCTCAAAATTTAATAAAGTATATGTAAAACCTTGTGCTTTTAAAACTTTTTAGCTTGGATTTTAAAATCAGTGGCAGACTAATATATATATTCTCTTTCGTTTTTGTATGAACTATTTTATGTTTTTGAGGTAATCAATACCTCCAAATCTCAAATCTCATCACCTAGTCCGTATTTCAACCAAAGCTAATAATTTCATTTTATTTGTCAAATTGAATGGTAGATTGAGCCTTTGTTTTAATTCTGAGAAATATTAATGAAAACTTTTTTTGGAAAGGAGAGAGAAAGAGAAAGGTAGAAGGAACAAAAGTAACCAGTTAGTAGAACGTAATGTTTTTAACTTTTTTGGGTTTTTTATCCATTTATGATAAAGCTTTTGGAAACCTTCTAATAGACTGTGGAGCAGTTGCAAAAGGAGAATGTTTCACAGCATCTTATTCCTCATAAGGTTAGTAGCTTTCAACTTGAGTTATTGGCATACCGTTGAACTGATGGTTCTAACTTTGAATCACCTTTTGTAGACCTTCTCTGGTAATCGGCCCTCTATAAGCCTTCTGCTCCCATCATTAAATGCTTACAATGTTGGACAGGTTTGTGTAACTATATGGCTTTATCACTGGAACACTTTTTTTTTTTCACTCTCTTTGTGTTTTTAGTGCTCAATAATGTTTACATTTGCTCTCATACTTCTTTGTCATTCCACGTTGGGTTGAACTTATTATCTCATAGTGAAGTTTTCTTTTTGAGGATTTCAAGCCTTTTTCTTACAACTTAGATGTTCTCTGAACGTATATCTTCTTTATTATTTCAATAATTGTTTAAACTTATGTCAAATGAATTCTTTTAGGATACTAAGTGTTGTAAATTTTTTAATATATATTCATATATCGGACACATTCAATTTTCTCACTTTTTTGTAAATTTCCACCAAAATGGAGTATTGAGCCCACTCCTTTGTCCATGCCGTGTCCCTTGGACATGGGTCATTCATGAAAAATAAAGAGTCAATGTGGACCTTTGGAATTGGAAGCTATTTGTGCAACAATTATTCATTTTTATATTATATTTGCAAGTGCAACCTTTTTGTAGGAGACTAACCTTATATTGGCAACATGCAGTTATTGGCAATCTATGAACATAGAATTGCTGTTGAAGGATTCATATGGGGGATTAATTCGTTTGATCAATGGGGAGTTGAATTAGGAAAGGTTAGTATAATCTGCAAAACCTTGTCTTGCTCCAACTTTTGGAAACCAATTTGCTGATATAAGCATGCATCTTCTCATATTTAATCTCCTTTCACCATCAGTTATGTAGTGATCATATTTCAACTTAACATTTTTCATCTTCGTTAAGTCTCTGGCCTTATTCTGTTTCCTATGTTGATGAATACAGTCTCTAGCTACCCAAGTTAGGAAGCAACTGCATGCATCCCGGACAAAAGGAGACCCAGTTGAAGGTTTTAATTTCAGTACTAGAACTTTGCTAACAAGATATTTGGAGGTATACAAACCATCATTTCTGAAATAGAACTATAAATGATCGTTTCTGGGGTAGTCCAACTTGTTTTTCAACTGTTTTTCCCATGTAATTATGTGATGTTGAAGTCTCTCATCTTTAAATGTGGCTAAAACAGTTGTTAAATCACTTATCGAAAGCAAGCATAAGTAACACTAGTTAGGCTTGACTACTTCATTAGACCCAAAGTTTGAGCAGAATTCACACATATATTCGTAAATTTTTAAAACGTATGATTTAGTTATCAAACTTTTAAAACCTCATATATATGTCCCTAAAATTTTAAAATGTATGTTCTAGTCCTATCTTGACAGCTAACATGCCTAATTATGATTTAAATTTTGGGACCTTTCTATGAAGCTTTAATAGATTGAGTACTAAATCATATAATTTAAAATCATACAATTTAAAAGTTTAGGACCTATAATATAAGGTTAAATAGTTTATGAGATACTCAAATTTTTGATCCATTTATACACGGGGGCACGTACCCATACTTTTATCACATTTATACATGCATTTTTTTTGTTTATTTTTATTATTATATTCTAACACGTCAACTAATTAACACTAATTAAGTTAAAAAATTACCTAAAATAACACCGCTAAAACATATAACAACAAAAATAGTATCCTACTTTGAATTGAGAAGAATATGCTATTTTTGTTATTATAAGTTTTATGGAGGTTAGTTTTGTGGTTTTTCCAATTAGGTTTTGTCACTTTAGCTAATTAACACTTATTATCACAAAAATGACTTATGGGTTACGTTTGTGTAGAGGGAAAAAGTCCAGACACCTTTTTGTGTACCTTGAAAGCTGTTTAGCCATAATATAATTTAACCTTTTAGTTATTACAAAAGCAGAAGATGATATGTCCAGTATTTTGTTTTGTACGGTCAACAATGAGTAGTGTTTCTTTGTACTTTTTAGAATGGTATTTGAGAAAAATCAGAGCTAGGGGTTTTGTAATGGCCATTGTTTAAAATAATACGAGATCAACTTCTTAGACTTTTGTGATGCTTACATATTTTTTCTTGTTTGTCAGCAGTCAAGTTCAGATGTTCCATTTGATCTTCCTACTCTTCTACCCCGGACATAATTGCGCTTAGCTGAAAATTTGGTTTTTGAAGTCAGAACTCGTGGATGCTGGGTTCTGGAAGTGCGTGATTACTACTCTTCTACTGTTAAAATTACATTCCAATAAGTTTTTGATGCATTCAGAGCTTGTTCAGGAAATAATTTTGGGGAATTTAAGCGTTCCTTGGGCAATTTGAATATGATAAACTTCACATGATGCTAGCAATAATTTTGTAAGGTAACGGGGGTTACCTTGTCATGCTAGGAAATGATTAACTTCACATCCCCGCCAAACCACTGAAAACAACCTCTAATTTCACCGATTTTGTAATGTTTTGACATGCTTTGAGCTCACCAATGTTTGTGGCACGTTTTACTAATTTAGAATTAGAATGGTAATCCAACGAAATTGAACTATGGATGAATCAAAATAAGAATTAGAACAAATGAATTGATTAAATTTGATATTGTTACAAACCCTTGATGAAAATAATAAGCAAAAATTTTAAAAAGGGAGTGAGCTGACTGTCATACTCAAACGAAGCCTGAAAAGTATTATTGCAAAAATAAAAGCTGAGTAGAGCGTAAAAATTCTTATCAACGCTTATAAGATTATCTGAAGTTCTCTTCTATTTTTCTTAGAGCAAAACTGCATTTTATAGCTGCCTTCAGCACATGAAACTTGATTATAAAATGAATAAAACTGAAAATTAAAAAATAAATTGTTTTGAGACTTGATGGATATTCATAATCATATATGATATGGCTACAAGACATCCGACTTCAGAGACCCAGAATATGGCAACAAAGATTAGTTAAGACAGTAGGATTACAAACTGTTCGACAAAAGTACCCAACCAAAACTACTAAGGCTCAAACACCTGTAGATCCAAAGCCTCCACTACCTCTAACTGTCGAATCCAAATCCTCAACCTCTGCAACATCAGGCGTAACAATCTTTTCTATTATCAGCTGTGCGATCCTATCACCCTGCTTCACTTCGAAATCCACGTCGGAATGGTTGAACAGTATAACCCCAACGGGTCCTCTGTAATCAGCATCTATCACTCCTGCTCCAACATCGATTGAGTGCTTCCAAGCCAATCCAGATCTCGGTGCTTCATAAAGAAAATTGCAAAAGTTCCAACCAAAAAAATTAAACCCAAAAGAACATTTGTCAATAATCATATAAAACAATCTTGTACGGTACCGAGCACTAACCAATACGACAATAGGTTCCTTCTGGTACTGCAATACTCAGATCAGTTGGAATCAGAGCTTTTCCCCTAGCCAGAACTTTGGTCTCCGTTGCGCTATAAAAACGACAAAAAACCCATGAACAATCTCTTAATATCGTAGAATTTGTGGTATCAAATAGAACAGAGTTCGGGAAAAAAAATTAGGAAAGAAAATGGAGGTTTTAGGTGTCATTAACATACCTTGAGAGATCATAACCAGCGGAGAGAGAGGAAGCTCTAGAAGGCAAAACAGCCTTATCCGAAAGTTTTTTCACTTTGAAAAACGACGTTTGTTTCTGAGGGACAACAGCGATGTCGTTTTCGCGAAGCTTTGGAATCTTATGGGCTGGTTCTTTGATTTCAGGGTGGTTGTTTGCAACTACGTCTTGTTGGGTCATCTTGGCAAGAGAAGATAAACGATTGAAGCCGAATAGGAATCTTGAGGAAATGAAGTTTGTGTAGCTCATTCAAACATGGGTTGGGTTTAAATTGAGATTGGAATGTGGTTTTTAATGCCGTCCTCCTATAATTGGCGCCAAGTTTTCCCGCCATTTTCCTTATGGGTGTGGGCCGTATATTGAAGTACAAGTTGCGTAAGCTTCCCGCAATAAGAATATATGACATTTATTTTCGTTTGCACTTTGGATTGTATTTGTTTATTGTATAGGATTTTTTAAATTACTTAAAATAATATTTTTAAAATTCATAAAAATAAAAATAAAACTCATATTTTGAATTAAAAGAGATATGTATTAGTATTAGTAATGCTATTTATATTATTATAAGTTTTAAAAATATTAATTTTGTAATTTTCTTAATTTTGTTTCTTTCTTTCTATTTTTAACAATGAAAATCTTTCGTATAAAAGGGAGGAATATCGTCTTACATTGTTAAATTTATTGATTATTCAAAAAATATTGCTATGAATTAGTGTTAAGTCTATTTCACCACCTCAAACTTATGTCCTTGTATGTATAACTTAATTATAGTACCAATTTTAATCCCACAAATTTAATTATAAAATTGGTATTGTGCTACATTTAATAAATTTTGTGGTATTATAAGTAAGTTGGCGTGATTGAACGATGACAAACATAAGTTTTATATTGGTCGATAAAACCTTTACAGCTTTTGCATTTTCCATAAAGTTGTTTACCTATGATTTTCAGTTATAATTAACATCATAATTGATGAAAGACATTGATTGAAGAAAAAAAATACTTTTTGCTCGTACTTTTGGTGATGTTTAGTACTATTATTTAAAAATCATGTTTTAAATTCTATTTATTTGATTGCGTTAAAATTAATTTTTTATTAAATATAATAAAATAACACATATTATATAAATATTTTAAATTTTTCGATAAGTATGGACATAAAAATAATAATTTTTAATTAAAAAAAGAAAAATTATTCAAATTTTTTCAATTGTTTAATATCAACTATTATAACCATACTCACACAGTTTTATCATTTTATTATTATTATTATTATTATAAATTAAAATAAAGAATAAAAATTTTGTTTAAGTTTGATAAAATATTGTTACAAATTTAAGTAATTTTTAATTTTCTTTTTTAAATTACT
Organism: Elaeagnus macrophylla; assembly: GCA_029378325.1. NCBI lineage: Eukaryota > Viridiplantae > Streptophyta > Magnoliopsida > Rosales > Elaeagnaceae > Elaeagnus > Elaeagnus macrophylla. Next base: position 8,764,433 of record CM055649.1, on the reverse strand, counting down.
AACTTTTCATTAGACATATGTACATTAGGAAATATAAATATTCACATGTTACATGTATTATTTCATTGTATTAAACAAAAAATTAGATAAAAATATTAATTTTTTTCATATCCAACATAGGTTTCACAAACAAATAAACTTAATGGCACGATTTCTTAACTGATACTAAACAATAAAAAAAGGACAATTAGGAATCTCCATACTTCCCTCCCTTATTATTTTTATGAATAAACAAGAGCACTTACATCTATCATATAGGATGATCTATTGCCAACGTAGACTCATTTTAGTGCATTTTTCTTTTTGTATTTCTATTTTTAAATTCATATATTTCGCTTTCGAAGTCGACAATACCAAAATGTCAAATAGTAGATTGATTGAACACAAAATATTGATATAACAATTCAAACTGAATATTTATGTCGTTGCCACCATAATGATTATGATATTTCTTTAATAAAAATAGGTTTAAAAATTAAATAAATGAATATTTATATCGTTGGCACCATAATGATTATGATATTTCTTGTTAATGGATTAATTTGTTTCTCAATTTTAATTATTTTTTTCATTAATATTTTAACAAAAATAACTTATGGATGCGTAAGTATTATCATTTGTAAAAATAATAAAAACAAAGAAAGTATCAAAGTAAATTTACAAGGGTTTGATTAGTACGAGCTCAAAATAAAATGACATCACAGTCCCACAACCCATGCATTCATCTCATCCGTTCAATTATTATCCGTTTTGCTAAATCGAACATTAGTGCTCACACACAAGAAACGCCCTACGTTAAAGTCGTTTGGTCTTTTGGCTAAAATGCACCGGTGCCCACCCCTTCAGATAATTTTCGTATAAATACGAAGGAGGCTCACTTTATCTCCCAGCATTACCACTCACGCTGCGTGTAAACCAAACCTTCCACCACTACACTGTACCAATAAACAACTAAACAAAAATCATTGGTTCGTAATAACTCACGTTAGTTGTACGCGCGTGATGAAAATGTGCACGCGCATATCAGACGTATGTATTTAAGTCACTGACAAAGAAACAATATCTATTTTCTAACGTGCGCTTAGAGTTACATGCTCTTAACCTGCCCCACACAAATTTATTTGCTTATTTGCTGCCCTTAAACCTTGTAGTACACCACTCCACCCTTACCAATTCTCTCTTTTTACCTTGTTCAGGCGCAAAAGGGTTTTCTTTGGCACTATTGCTCTCTTCTATTCTCACTCTGCATTATCGATCATCCATGGCTACTCGCTCAAGCTCCGATTCTCGACCTCACCTCTCAGTCACAACTCCTCACCAGATCTCAAAAGGTGTCTTTTTCTTCTCAACTTGAATTTCGATGCCCTTGTTCAGTTTGGCCATTGACGTTCATTTCTTTAGTTATTTCTCGGCTAAGCGCAGTTTTTTGTGAGATGCGAGCTAGCTGTAATAATTTATCTTTTCCGTTGCTGATGCTTTCTCTTTCTCATGGCGTTTCTGCTGAAAACCGAGCTAATGCTTAAGATTTTCGAACTTAGGGTTTTCGATTTTTTGGTATATTACGATTGTTTGTTTCGTTGAATTTAATTACAATCATGTTTGTTCCAGTCTTCTTTTTAAGTTTTATATCTGGAACATTCGGAAGGAAAAACGATTTGAGGCGATTGAGAATGTCGGTCTCGGTTGAAGCACTGACGGTTCCTATTTTTCCCAATTTTTTCTCTTACAACTTATCACCGCATGTTAGTAGACCATGTGGATCACAGACAAGGCTGCATAAGAATATTAGTATGTGCTGGGGTGGGAGGATTGGTATTCAGTGAATCAGCTTTTTTGGTCCAACATTTTTGCCAATGTTATTCACTATTTGCAATATTGTTCACGTCTGATTTATGCAGATGCTCTGGGATCTGACAATCCTATTCCGCTTTCACCACAATGGCTTCTGCCAAAGCAAGGAGATACTAAGCCGGGGATGACAACTGTGGTGTGTTACTATATCCTTATGGCCAAATTATTTCTCCCTATAGACATGCTAATTCTTGTGTAGATGCCACAATATAATACTGAAGACATTATCTCATCTGGTTTCAATGGTTGTATTATGCTTTGTACTTCTTGTTGGCAAAGTTCGTGGTATTTCTTAGATTTTTTGTTAGTAATCAAAAAGTGTCGGAAAAAATTTCACTATTTGTATTCTTATGTCCGTTTTTCGCTTAATTTTTATATAATAACCACAGGGAAACCCTCCCAGCTCAAATCCTTCCTTTGGCAATCGCTCAGACATCACAAAGTCATCAGGAAATAGTGAGGAGGTTCATGATATCCAGAAGAAAAAGGACGTGTTCAGGCCATTGCTGGGTATGGGAACTGGTAGAGCTGATCGCTGGCGTGATGAGGAAAGAGACACCAATTCCTCTTTGCACAAAGATCGCTGGAGGGATGGAGATAAAGAGCTTGGTGAAAACCGCAGGATGGACCGTTGGACAGAAAATTCAAACATGAAGCACTTTGGAGAAGGACGTCGTGCTCCGTCTGAGCGGTGGACAGACTTGGGTAACAGGGATTCCAACTATGAGCAGCGACGTGAGAACAAGTGGAACACTCGATGGGGGCATGATGATAAAGAGATAGATGGTCCTCATGAAAAGTGGACAGACTCTGGCAGGGATGGTATCATGCATCTTGATAAGGGTTTGAGTAATATTGGGAATCATGTTAAGGATGAGAAGGAGGGGGACCATTATCGGCCATGGAGATCTATTTCCTCCCTAAGCCGTGGAAGGGGTGAGCCTCAAAATCAAACTCTAAGTTCAAACAAGCAAGTTCCTCTGTTTTCTTCTAACAAAGCGCGTGGGGAAAATACACCTTCAACCTTTTCCCTTGGCCGAGGGAGGGTTAGCTCTGGTGGAAATTTTATGAACAATATCTCTACTCATACTCATTCCACAGTAGCCTTCTCTGACAAAGTTGAAAGTGGTCATGGAGAACCTCACCAACTTAGATATAGTAGGACAAGATTGCTGGATGTATACAGAAAGGCTGATATGAAATCCTTTCACAAACTGGCGGATGGGTTTGCAGAAGTGCCTTCCCTTACAATAGAGGAACCTGTAGAGCCTCTTGCACTTTGTGCCCCCAATTCTGAGGAAATGGTACTGTCTATATATTTAATTTTTTATTCTCTACTATATCCATGCAGCTGATGTGATTTATTATCTGTTTGAGTAGGTTGTTTTGAAGGGAATTGACAAAGGGGATATTAGTGGTGCTCCACAGATATCCAAAGATGGACGTAGCCAAAGTGACTTTACACAATCCAGACGAGCTAAGCTTGGTATAATGCTTGGTCATTTTTTGGATCTTAAACTTGTCTGTTCTTTAGTTGGATTGAAGCTGCTCACTCAAACAGTTTGTCTGAGCAGGTAATAGGGAGGATTTACCACATAGCTTTGATGATTCTAAAGATGAAATTGCTTTGGGTTCAAAGAGTGGTTCATTGAATTACTTAGAGGGCACTTCTTCTGAAAAGCAGGCAACCTCAAGTGGTTTTGGCCAGAAGATGGAGATCATGCATGATTACAAGACTTTATCTGATAACAAGTTCAAATCTGAAGGTATATTTGTTTGTGATAGAGATTGGTGTGCAAAGTTACGTTTAAGACAGTTTGAATTCATAACTGCAAGTTAATCCCCTCAGTCCCTCTTGATCTGAAAGTTAGGTCTAATGATCAGGGTTGTTACATTAGCTTCCCCAATGATTTCAACTTTCAAGATTTTGTTTTTGGCTGATATCATTTCTGAATATATTTTCCTTTGTAAATTCATATTAACTTGTTCTTGTGTTCATTTAAATCTGATATATAATCCTAAAGGTTTTATGGGAGTTTCTCTTTTGCAGCTATTAGAGAAGATGGTGGTCCAATTAGGAAGTCTGACGAGGTGCCCAATGATAGAGATTCAAGCATGTTGAGCATGCCGGAAAATTCCTTCACTAATGCCAGTGCTCCTTGGAGAGCCCAATCACCTGGAGAACAATCACAAAGGGTCGTTCACGACTGGAAAGAAACTCCAAGTGACATCAAGTCAAGAACCTCAGATGTTGTGTGGTCAAAACTACAGAAAAATCTTAACAATGAGTGGGAAAGCAATTTGGCTGATCAACCTTTTAATAGAGATGAGGCAAAATGGCGAACCAGTGAGGATACCCTTCTTAGAAGGCAGCTGTCTGGAGTCCTGGACAGGGAACAAGAAGTTAGAAAACCTCAGCATGTTTCCCCAGAGGAGCTACAACTTTGTTATGTAGATCCTAAAGGTGTCATTCAAGGCCCCTTTTCAGGAGCAGATATTATAGGGTGGTTTGAGGCGGGATATTTTGGCATTGATTTGCAAGTCCGCCTTGCAAGTGCACCCAAGGAGTCACAATTTTTGTCCCTTGGTGATGCCATGCCACATCTACGAGCTAAAGCTAGGCCGCCACCTGGTTTTGCTGTACCAAAACAAAATGAATTTTCCGATACAGCAATTAGGTCCAACTTTAATGGTATTGGTCAGCTTCATGGCAGTTTAAGTGATGCAGATGTAATTCGAAATGAACAAAGGCAAAACTATGGCTCAACAGCAGAAGCTGAAAATAGGTACTTGGAGTCACTAATGTCCACTAATACGAGCAATTCATCTCTTCAGAAGTTTCCTCTTTCTGAAGGTGAGTTTTTTGTCCAAAAAATTTCACATTCTCGAGAGTAACTGTGAATCTGTGATATTTTATTTTTATATTATTATTATAATTTGTTACTTCCTGTAACTGGCAAGTTTATGAATTTCCAGGTTTGCAAGGATATATTGGAAATAGTTCTCTTAATATGCCTCAATCAGAAGTAGATAACCTGTTGGCAATGAGATTGGCACTTGAGCGACAGCGTTCATTACCTAGCCCTTATTGGCCTGGGAGAGATCCTTCATCCATTATCTCAAAGTCAGAGATTGTCCCAGAATCAAAACTCTTCAGTTCAGTTACTGACAATCCTTGTCAGCCTCCTCATTCTCAAAATACTGACTTGATGTCAGTTCTTCAAAGTCTATCAGACCGGACATCATCTGGTGTAAATAATAACGTTCCTGGTTGGCCAAATTTCAACGGCCAAGGTGGCCCAGATTTGCTGCAGAGTAAGATTGAACTGCATCATGACCAGGGTTTCCCTCAGCCTCCACTTGGATTCCAACAACAGAGGCTGCAACCTCAGAACCAACCACCTTTTCCAAACCTATTTTCTCAAGTTGTTGATAGCTCGCTGGGGATTTCAATGCCAGAGACATTACTATCTACTGGTTTACCGCAAGATCCACAATTGTTAAATTTGTTGCAACAGCAGTACTTGCTGCAGTTACATTCTCAGACATCTATTCCGACACAACAGATATCGTTATTGGATAAACTTTTGTTGCTAAAGCAGCAACAGAAACATGAAGAGCAGCAGGTGCTTTTAAGGCAACAGCAACAGCAACAGCTGCTCTCTCAGGTTCTGTCAGATCAACAAAGTCGTCAACATTTTGCTGAACCATCTTTTGGACAGTTACCTGTCTCTGCAATACCAAAAGGGACAGCTGTGGATCCTAGGCTTCAGCCCACGCAAGAAATGATTTCAATTGTTTCAAACATGCCAGTCCCACTTATGCAAAATGAACTTGCTACTAACTTTGTCAATATCCCTACTCGAAACATCCAGGAAAATCATTCCAATGCAGGCTCTGAAGCATCTTCTTTAAATCTGCCTCATCAGATGTTTGAAAACACTGCCCATCAGAAAATATGGGACGGAACTCTTGCAGATCAGATTGATGATGTCTGTCCGAAGGAATCATTACCTGCATCCCCAGTAGTTGAGAGCTCGTCCTTACTTGAGTTGATTAACAAAACTTCAGAACCCCCTGTGCCAATAACCATCCCAGTATCTGAATGCTTTACTGCTAGAAATTCAGAGCAGCCACAAAAGAATCAGTTTAGAGCTGAGGCCACTGTGGACTCATTTCAACCAGAGTTCCCTGGAGATTCTGTTTCTGTGCCACCATCTGTAGTTTGTGAGAGTGAGATGCTTATGCCTGAGCGTGCAAATAATATTAAATTGCAGTCCAATGACGCTCTCAAAAAACATAAGGCTGAAGAAGGTGGTTATGATGAGTTCTCTACTGTTGGAGAAGTGAAAAATGCTGAAGTGCGTGAACACAAAAAGGCTTCTGAGAAGAAGCTCAGAAAGCAAAAATCTTCCAAGGCACATTCATCTGAACAGACAAAGGGAGGAGTTTCAAAGTCATCATCCTCGCAACAAATGCAGCAGTGTGAACCCAGAAAGTCTGCTTTTGGAGATGGTAAATTGGATACAGAAATTGGTGCTAGTGCAGTTGATGTAACATCACTCCCGAGGGCAAAAGACAGCAGGAATAACAAAGCAAACATTGCTCCTGTGGAGGTTGTGGGATCTCAACAGGTTCAAAGATCAATTCCAACTAGTAATATATCTGGAGATAATATAGAATCTCCTGAAGCCACAAATTCTGTTGCAGTTGAGAATATCCAAGCACACTCTGTGCAACGGGCATGGAAACCGGCTCCTGGTTTGAAGCCAAAATCATTGTTGGAAATTCAGCAGGAAGAACAAAGGAAAGCACAGACTGAAAAATTGGCACCAGAAACTCTCTCTTCAGTTATCACCTTAAATACTCCTTGGGCTGGAGTTGTTGCCAATGCAGACCCAAAATTACCTAGAGAAACTTCCAAGGATGCAGGGAATTTGGAGTTAAATGCTGCAAAACACGAAAGTTCTCTGACCCAAAAGAGCAAAAAGAGTCCATTGCATGATTTATTAGCCGAAGAGGTTTTGGCAAAGTCTAGCGAGAAAGATTTTGAGATCCCTGATAGTATGTCAAGTATGGCTTCACCTCAGGTTTTGTCCACCCTGTCAGAATCTGTGGATGATAATAACTTCATTGAAGCCAAGGATACCAAAAAGAGTCGCAAAAAATCAGCAAAATCTAAGGGTGCTGGAGCTAAGGTCTCAGTGCCAGTCACCACTTCTGATGCACCCATGAGTTCAAGCTCTGCTGAGAAAACCAAATTCAGTCGATCCACACAGCAGGAAAAGGATGTGCTGCCTGCTATTCCTTCAGGGCCTTCTCTAGGTGATTTTGTTCTTTGGAAGGGAGAACCAACTAACCCATCTCCTTTGCCAGCCTGGTCTACTGAATCTGGTAAACTTTCAAAACCCACATCTTTAAGAGACATACTGAAGGAGCAGGAAAAAAAAGCGTCTTCTAGCCAGCATGGAGCCCAAATGCCAACTCCTTTGAAATCTCAGCCAATCCAAGCCTCCTCCCGCAATAATGGTCCCTCATGGTCACTTCCCAGCTCATCTCCAGCTAAGACTGCTTCTCCCATCCAAATAAGTTCTCATGCTTTGCAGTCAAGACATAAAGGGGATGATGACCTGTTTTGGGGTCCAATCGATCAGACAAAGCAAGAAACTAAACAGTACGGTTTCACCTCCTCTTAAGTTCCGTCTTTTAATTTATATGTCATGTATGCTAGGCACTTTTATCTATTTGCTAGATATTGATTCCAATGCTTGTGGATGGACTGCTGTGGTTCATTTCTAAAATGAGAATTACGCGATTCCTTCATGTACTTTTTGTTCCAACTTTAGGGATATCAATGATTAAAATAAATTTGAGGAAAGAGAAGATATGACTAATATTTTTCGTGAGCAGGGCAGGTTTTCCTCAACTCTCTAGCCAAGGTAGCTGGGGAATGAAAAGTACTCCTCAGAAAGGAACTTCAGCTGGGTCATTAAGCAGACAGAAGTCAGTAGGTGGTAAACCTACTGAGCGATTGCTTTCATCCTCACCTACCTCCATGCAGTCATCCCTAAAAGGGAAAAGAGATGCCCTGAGCAAGCAATCAGGTATGTGTTTTTAGTAGCTGTTGTATTCGTTGAGGATAACTTTATATTTCTTATTCTAATGTTTTACTTTTATCTTGCAGAAGCCATGGACTTTAGAGGTTGGTGTGAGAATGAATGTATTAGGCTTCTTGGTTCGAGAGGTATTTCTATACTTTGTCCTACGTGCAAACTCCATATATACAATGGTTTATTTATGTCATTTGTTATAAATTATATCAAATTGGGAATACACCTGTATATTTTAATGGGGACAACCGGATAATATCTGCTTTCTGAATTGATTTAAATCTACTCCTATACCCCTTTTGCGCAATATGTAACAAAAAGAACTTTTCCGAAATTTGTGTCACGTACGGGTCTCAATCAATCAATTGAATTTGATGGGCAGGTTAAATTTCTTATGGATCTTCAAATAAATATCATGGATTAAATTTTCTAAAATTGATGTCCTTTTCCACATGCTAGATACAAGTGTTCTCGAATTCTGCTTGAAGCAATCTCGATCAGAGGCGGAAATGCTTCTGATAGAAAACCTTGGATCATATGATCCTGATCACGAATTCATTGATAAATTTCTTAACTACAAGGAGTTGTTACCAGCAGATGTCCTTGAAATTGCCTTCCAGAGTCGGAATGATCAAAGAGTCACTGGCTTCAGTGCTATAGATATGAATTCTGATGGTGGTGCAGTTGGCGACATAGACCGGGACAATGCCATGGGTCCTGATGGATCTTCAAAAGGGGGAGGCAAGAAGAAGGGCAAGAAAGGGAAAAAGGTTAGCTCAGCTGTTTTGGGATTCAATGTTATCAGTAATCGGATCATGATGGGCGAAATCCAGACTCTGGAAGATTAGGAGGTTGTTCTAGTTGCCATTGTAAATGCATTTTTACTGTTTGTAAATGGTTTTTATGTAGGAATTTGTTGCCTCCTTTATAGAACCCACAGCAGCAGAGTATTTTATTGCTCATGCGATTTTGTGTACTATTCTAGTGGTCTGAGTACTTGTTACTCTGGTCACAGGAACTCTTGAGTTATAACCCTAGCTAAATTGGACTTTAATTCAATTCATTTGCTTTGTTTCGTTATACAGCCTGAATTTCGTGATGTGGTTGGTTTTGGTAGTATCAGACATCACTAAGGTGCAGAGTTTTATTCTTTTCAGAAATTCATGAAAAATTCTCACACAGGGGTTTGGGTAGTATCTACTTGGTAAGTCTTGATGAATCGGTTTAACTTTGATTTGTCGTAATTTTTTAGATCAGGTGTTACAAATTTGACAGAAATGAGGGCAGTTTTATTCACTATATTGTGCTGTATTTGGTGTTTTTATGTGTACTTGATTCATTTTAGTGAGTGGTTCTTTGCTCATTCTCTTGAACATAGCCGTAGTCGCCGAGCCACTACCTTGTGTATATTGCTGAGGGTAAATTTCTTGCTTTACAAGTGAGGTTTCTGTTGTATTTGAGTGTACTCTCGAGTGTTCATGAGCGTTTCCTCAACAAATTTGGTATTCATAGCTTGATTTAATCTAATCATAGTGTTTCAATATTGTCAGGAGCGTCTTGGGTTAGTTTGTTCTTGCTCAAAATTTCTTTTTTCTACTTTTTTGATTTCTTCTATATAATGGGTGCTACATGTGAAATTTCTCTTTGATGGCTCTGGGTAATTATGTTCTTTAGAAAAAAAGGAAAGAAAAAAAATTGCATGCCCGCCCGTTTGACACAATAAGTCCTCAGGCAGAAAAGAAAATGGAGGAAACAAAGGCTTTTCACCTGGTTATCAAACCAAACAAAAAAAAGAGCTTTCTCCTTGATACTACTGAATCTCTTATGTAAGGTATTTAGAGATGTAAAAAAACGTTACTTGTTGGGACACAGGGAAAAAGAAGAGTCTAATCCCAAAACATTTTGATTTACATTTTACATGAATACTCCAAGAGCCAGGTGAACTAAGTTCACCAGTTGTGTCGCTTCAGGTTATTCTATATTCTTTTTGCCAAATCATATGCTGAGTCCATTCCGTGGAAGCAAATATTCCAGTCTTTAGTTATTTCCAACTCTAGCTATCTTCTTACTTTTCTCTGCATCCTTTAACCTCTTCCTTGATCTTGCTGTACTCTGTAAAATAAATCCCAAAGTCGATCAATTTTAGTATATAATAAATAATTGGTATTATGTTAGTTTCTAACATTTACCTCAAAATAAAATTTAATTTTTATCCTTTTAAAATGCATAATTTAATTCTTAACATTTTAAAATTTATCTTAAGTTGTCCCTGACATTTTCACAAAAACAAAATTTGATACTTGAGACTAAATTGTACCTTTTAAAATGTTATGAACTAAATATTATTTTGAGTTAAATATTAACTACAAACAAAATACTAAACCCTAATAATAATGAATTTGGATATTCAATTTCATATCGTTAAGAAACTCCTTATTCCTTTTTAAAGATCATATATGAGATGTTTTGCCATTTACTACTGATACAATTCACAGACTTCAAATATTCAATATCATTTCAACAAAGTTTTCAAGGATATTAAAATGCCAATCCACCGAGTAAAACCTAAAGAAGCCTCATCAAATCAAGTTGATTAAGATTTAATAATACACTTGGACTGGATCTGAGCAAAAGATCTTGATGCAGACCCAAGACATGAGAGCCACATCTAATCTAAATAACAAAGTGGCAAAACAATTAAAAAAATGAACCTGAACTATGCTTCAAAATCTTTAAACATGCATAAAACAAATTAAAGCAAGAATAACATTAGACATGGTTTTGCAACTCTAACCGTTAGTTTTGAAGGAGGGGGGTCGAGACTGATGGAGCTTATGGACATTTTGGCAATCTCCAAAACTGCAGCGTCTTGAACAGCAACAACATCACTCACCAATTGCTCATAAGCAGCTTTAAAAGCTTGTTGCCAAAATCGAGGCAAGCGAACGTTTTTGCCGTGGATATACACATCCCACATATGCCTCACTGCCTTCTCTCGCTCCTCTATTTCCTTTTTTATTTATTCAATCACCAAAATACTGATTCTCAATTTACAGAACCAAAGCAAGAAATAAAATAATAATAATAATAATAATAATAATAATAAATAAATAAATAAAAAAGAAGATAGAAGATTTGGTACCAGAATATCAAGATCGTGGTAATTGGGAAAGTCATCAACATCATCAGAAAAGAGAGAAAGGTTTCCAGCAGTTGATTTGAGCGTGACAGTGCCAGTAAAGAGAGACCAGAAAGCAAGTAGAAGAATTGCAGATAATGCCCAGAATTTATAATAACGATTCTTACCATTTGATGGTAATCCTATTGATATTGAGGTTGCTGATTCGTTTTCCTTCATCTTCTTTTCTAGTGAGTAATCAAGATTAAAGAAGCAAACAACTGTTGGTACTTAGTGAGATAGATAGTAATGGGTAAGAGACGAGGGCGACTTGGGTAGGTAGGCTATCACAACATATACACTTCAGTAATTTGTGAATTGTTCTTACGACTCTGGCCAATATATGAGGTCATCATCTATACTTCGTATCGTATGTAGTATTTTCTCTTTCCTGTAAACAGAAATAGAAATGACACTTTTGGATCTGTAATTGTTGGCTTCTTTTTGGGGCCATTATTGACTCTGGAGCAAAACCACTCACCGACTCAGTTTGACGATTGCTGTGTGTTGACTATGTATAATAATAATAATATTAGTTTATTTAGGGCTTCCTCGAAAAGTGTTTTTTTTTTATTTTTTTTATACAATATATACGTTAATTTATATGATATAATTTTATTAATTTTTTTTAATAAAAAAAATTTCAAACACGTTTTTATCTAACATTTTTATTTTATATTCGTTTAATAATTAATATATTATAATTTAATAAATATAATAATACTCGATCTTAATATATTTTATAATTTATTCACCGCCATGCTTATTAGTACCGATGATTTTCAATTTTTCATAATAATGTCAGGCACTCAGGCTTACGTCCATTAGGACCATTACCTACTTTTTTTTTTTTTTAAGACAAATAATAAATTTATACAAATTTGGCCATATTTAATCTATTTCTATCATGTTAATTTAGAAAAAAATTAAGTCTTTATATATATATATATATATATATATATATATAAAATTAATTTAATGTTATTTTATATATTATCAATTAATTAAAAAACTTACATGTTACTTGACTATAATAGTTTTCTTATTTAAAGAAAACTAAAATAATATGTTAAAAATTTAAGATTTTCAAGAATTCAATTTTTGCAATTATTTTATCTCTTTAGTTACTTCATAATGTAGTCTCATTTTTTTTTTTTTTTTAAATTAATTGATATTGTTAATTATAAGAATTCAAATTTATTATTAAAAATGCCTATTTTAACTTTTTAATTTTATCTTGTGTTTATATGTATTTTATTTAGAAATAAACATGAAAAATCGTTGAACTTTTTATTTTATTTCGAATTTTTTCCCCCATTATAATTACTATAATGTTGCCAAATATCATTTCTGAATGATTCAAAAATCAAATTGTAACTTTGTCTTATATCATTTGCTCATTATAGTATTTTAGAAAGGTCAATATATTTACTTATTATCTTTTATTTTTAAAATTTTATTTATATTTTTAATTTATTATTAATATCTTTTATATTTAAAAAAAATATAATTCGATCATTATCTAATGTAAATTTTTATCTTTTAATATTTGTTATATTTTTTACTTAACAATTGTTTTTTAAATGCTTGGCTAAAAATGTACTCTTAGTTGTTATCTACAAAACATTTATACTTGTTATTTGTTTGGTATACATTGTATATGTTTAAATAAATTATCAAAAATAAGAATAAATTTTTTATTTATATTATTTTAATATAAAAATATTTAAGGCCTCAATTTCATATTTTGCCTTATGCGCGAGCCACCCCTAATCAATGACATCGCTAATCGCACCCAAAGTGTAGCCATATGCTTAGTTACCTTTGAATCATTCGGACTTGCTAAACTTGCAAAGAAGCAAATCAACATGGTTAGCTTGACCTTGGTTGATGCACCTTATGAACACAAATTTGCAAATGCCATAAGGAGGATAGTTCTCTTTGTTTGTTCCACGTTTTTCTTAACATTTTTTGTTTTTAGAATTTTCTTGAAATTTTCTTCTATCTTCTTTTGATATTTGAAATCGCACATTTACTTTAGATTGAAAGGCACTCTTTAAAGAGTCCTCATCACGTCTACTTCGATGTTTTTCGTATGCTTCTAGAGAGCCCATTAATTCAATAGCCGTCAAGGTTACTAGATATTTTGTTTCCTCAATAGTTGTAACTATTGGATCGTATTTTCTGTACAACTTATAAAGAATTTTTCTACAACATTCTTTTCAAATATGTTTTCACTATAGGCTCTCAATTGATTTACTATTTCTTTTATTCTTGAACAGTAATCTTTTGCGATTTCTTTTTCTTTCATCTTAACATTTTCAAAATCTCTTGTAGTTTGATGGCACGTACATTTTCATTTCGTTGAAACCCCTCCTGTAATGTGTCCCAAGCTTCCTTTGATGTAATAGCATTTATAATTCTTGAAAATATTTTGTTCGCCATAGCTTGTTGTAGAGCAAATAAGGCTTGAGAATCCTTTTGCTTTCTCCTTCAACTTTTTCCTTTGGGCTACTGTTAGCGTTGAAATGTTATTGGGGATAATATATCCCTTATTGACTATAGTCCACAAATCTTGAGAAAGAAAATACGTCTTCATTTTAATAGCCCAAAAGTCATAGTCATCTCCATGAAAAATTGGTATGGAGATAGTAGAGCGGGTGGTATTCTCGACCATAAGGTTTTATGGAAAGAGTAAATTTACACTCAATAATGAACGAACAAAGCTCTGATACCACCGATGGTTTTTAGAACATGTAAATGAATAGTATTTGTTAGATATTGGTGGCTTCGATAAGATTGAATAGTTGGGTATTTGGTTATGTGATTTAGTATTTGCTAGATAGTTGCTTAAATGAGGACAAGTGAAAAGACTATAAAATAAAGATGTAATAAGCAGATCTTAGAAGAGAACTTGTATTGTATTGGTTACTCAACTTTTTGGATTTGTACAAAATGAGTAAGACTACTCCTATTTACACTAAAGGCTCATCATAACCAATAGCTAGGATATTGCTAACATTCTCTTAATTTAATTGTTATAATTTATCTACTAGATTTTTCTATTAGCTTATTCAATTCTATAGAATTCTCTACTAATCTCCTTTCTTAAAATATCTAGATATTTTTTAAGACAATTATAGAACAAGTTTTTAGAATTTGGATTCTTTGACTAAATATTTTAATGAACTCTTAAATTAGATTTTACAACACTTAATACTATTTGGGCAAGATTAACATCACTTTCTAACATTTGGAACTATTAATTCTAATAGCTTCAAGAACTTCAAGAAACCAAATAGTGAGAGACCCATATGCCAAATTTGTGATATGTAAGGCATGTTGCTACATCTTGTTTCTTGTTAAGGGATGTGCTTATAAGAAGAGGTTTATTCTCTTTGTTTGCACCTATTGTGACAGGTGTTGTTACGAGTAATAAAGGATTTGTTTGTTTTGATAGCATTTCTTATGCTCAATGGTCAAACGCAACCTGTTCACTTAGCATTGATGTTGAGCCTGTGTTGTTGCATGTTCTTTTACGACTGTCGTTTTTTTTTTTTTTTAGTTCTTCCCATTTTTCAATCATTAGTCATTCTCTATCGTTGCTTATGCCCAATGTTGCATCTCAGTCATCGCCCCTTTTACATATCAGTCTCTATTTGCTGCTGTTGCAGCACCTTTGTCATGACCTGGTTTTGTTATAGCACCTTCAACAACTGATTAATCACTTTCTCCTTTATCTATTACCTTTGAGCATGCTATTTCTTCTTAAGCACAAGCTTCTACTCCCAATGACGCTAATAAGTCTCATTTAACTCCATCATATGGCTAAGTCTCATTTAACTCCATCATATGGCTTTGTTGTGCAGTAAAATGATCAGGTACATATTAGTGATACCATTTTATTGGTCCACGTGGACTTTAAAAAGTTAAATAGTATAAATAACATATAGTCATTTAAATCTTTAATTAAATAATTTATATTAACTATTTAATATCCAAATTAATTAATATAAGTTCTTTACGAAAATGTCATTAATTAGAAATCTATAAACAGGTCTGCATAACTTTATGTACGCATAAATTTACTATTCAAAACTTTTTAAACGAAGGATTTTAATTTTTCCCTCAAAAATTAGTTTAAGCATCAAATCAAATACGACACTCCATGGTATTGTCTCTTTAGACATGATTTTTTAATAACTTGCAGATCAATATTTCTAAGGACCGTGATTGAATAAAAATAGGCTTTAACAAGCTCTAAGAATGAGTATTCACTGTTTGCCTCATATGGTAATGTTTTATTTTGTTCTCATATACCTTCACCATTGTGTCTTTCCCTTTCTCCATCTAATGAATTGGACTTGATTGTTGAACTACCTACCTTATATCTTTCCTTGTTTCGGTTTCTATCTTAGTTTCTCTTAATACCATAATATGCTTATTGGGTCCAAACTATACTTCAATTTTTGCTTTTATAATTCACATACGAAGCATATCAATTTGTCCAGGAATCAACTTGAGTTGCAGTATCTGCCATCTGCTCAACAACTTGCAACCTTGCTCACTAAACCACTCCATTTTGTGTTTTTTCATTCACTTAAATTGAAACGAATGGTTTTGTTTTTCATACTATTAGTTTGTAAGTGTTATTAGACTATACTATAGGTACATTTGATTGAATGTAATTGAAATCATTCAAAAATTTATTGTATTTGATATGACTATTAATCTGTAATAGAATGTATCATTATTTCTATACTCTTCAAGAATATAATATAATGTTCTATTTTTTTTTCTTCATAATTTGAATAATTATTTATGACATTTTGCTCATTTTATCTTATTTAATATATATATATATATATATATATATATATAAAAGAAAGAAAATCTAAATACCAATATTATTAACCAATCATTTTAATCATAGATGATGCCACCATTTAAAATTAAATAATAACTTTAAAATTTAAATCAAAAATCAAGTAACATATGTCTCATTAAATGTGAATAATTTAAAAATAAGATATAATTGATCAAATTTATTAATTTTTAGAGCATTAACTTAGTTAATATATTGTACAAATATTATATTATAATAATATATTACGACAATATTATCATAAAGGCATTATAAAATACTATAATTTTTTTTATATATTTTTTAATATTTGATCGATTCTAAAAGCTTTTATGAATTAATATATATATATATATATATATATATATATATATATATTTTGATCTCTCATTTTGATTTTAAATACCAACAATTATTTACAATAAATGAAAAACTAAATAATAAACTCAAAATAACTTTCTTTTTTATTTTTATCTAAAATAAAGAACTTCAAAACCATCGCTATGTCTTGTGAGGCTTCACTTTTCGAAAACAAAAATACGAGTAAATATATCCACTCCATCGGAATTTTGGAATTGTTACAAATATATCAATAAATTTTAATAAAATTTATTACTTTTATACCTTTTATTAATGTTATAAAAATAACATCAAATTTTTTTTTATTATTTTCATCTCATTAAACTTCACAAAATATTACAAAAATATTATCAAACATCAGCCAATTAATAAAAACTAACAAAAAGTTACACATATAAAATATATTTTTATAATATTTGTAAAATTTAATAGTATAAAAATAACAAAAAAAATTGATGATTTTGTTGCAACATTTCTAAAATCTAATAACATGAAAATAACAATCGTATGCTTTTAACAATAACAATCCAAAAATTTGAGGATAAAAAAAATATTTACTCAAAATATTTCTACCACAAGTTCACAACTTAATATATTTATCAATTCATACAATAATTTTTCAATCACTCAATTATTCTACTTATATCACACGATAAATAGGATAATAGAAGAGCCACGTATAACCCCAAATCCAGATATCAAAAGCGACATTGGTAATGAGAATCAAGAGCATTGGCAAATACAAACAGAAGGCTTCATGGCAGCACATGCATGAAAATAAGAGGTCGAAGAAAGAACATGACCAACAAATACAAAACAACCACACATCAAATCTCAACCTTACACGTACATAACATGCAAAGGCCAAACCCCTCCTTAAATTAGCACTCCAGACATCAACACCAAACTCAACCCATCAACAACAATTAATACACAATGGTAAAGCTCTCGGTCCTCATTACCATCTTTACATTTGTCCTACTTGTTGCCAATGCTAAAGCCTACCCAGGAAGTGGTACGTCAAGAGAGTGCCGTCAACAAATGCAGAAGCAGGACATGAGCCAGTGTATGGAGTACGTAAAGCAACAGATGAATTGGGAAGTTCCAGTTTTGACACTGAGAGGAAATCGACAACACAGAACAGTGCCTTCGTGAGTGTTGCAACCAGTTGATGGAGAACAATCGGTGTCAATGTGAGGCACTTAAGCAAATGATGAGCCATGAAATGCAAGAAGAAGAGATGAGAGTCGAAGACATGAAAAAGACGGCTGAGAAAATTGGCAATTTGCCAAAGATATGTAACTCTGAATCCAAGCGATGTGGTTTCCAACCTTGGTTTTAAGTAAGTTTAATGTTTTGTACTAGCTCCATGTAGAATAAGCTTAAGCATATGATGAATAGCACGTTATCGTGTGCTACTTCCAACATCATGAGAAATAAATAAAATAAATAAATTTCAAGTTTATATATGCAATTCAAGTCTATTTTTATATTCTTTGTGTCATTCGCTCCACTATTTGTCTATAGAAGCCTAATAAAAATATTCATCTCCTTTGAATAAAGTAAAGAAAACAACAGTACATTTCCTCAGGAATGATGTGTTAATCAATAACAAGTTCCAGCAAGGCAAAAGACTACTAATATATATCACAAAATTACAACATATATCATAAAATTGTAACATTTAGACTTTTTCAAAACTAAACTGTTAGATGACAACGTTAATAAAACGAAATGTTCTTGCATTAGTTATTGGAATATTGAAAATAAATAAAATTTTACAGAAAACGTTACATAGAAAAAACAGTTAAAACCAAATGAAAAACAAATCTCTGGTAAAATAAAATATGCTGATATTAGGGGAATCAGATAATAAGCGGAGTTTGTTGTCAACACTGTTCATCAGTGCATAATAATATCATACGTTATTCATCACTTGCCCTAAATAAAAGCATTTGGGAAAATCAGGTATTCAGAATTCAATGACAAGTATTATCACAAAGCAAATAAAAATAAAATGCCGCAATCTAATAGTATCAATTTCTCAGGAAAAATGACATGATATCACAGAAAATGAAGAGTATGCACACAAAGATTGGAGAAGCAGAGAGTATATATTTGCTCCGAAGATGAGTATAATATCACAGAAAAACTCATATGTCCAGACATATTGATGCACATTCATCATAGCAAGCAAAGAATGTGAACAAAAAATATTTATCATTATCAATCAGAGTGTCAATTACACGAGAAAATGTTAGACCTAAAAGAACTTGAACACTAAAAAACAATTAACAAAATAACCAATCAAAAGATTTATAGAATACTCAGAGTAATCCCAAAAATGGAACTTTGCAGACAATCAACAAGGCATCAGATTCAGACCGCCCGTCTGCTTTTTCTCATCATTGGTATATAGCTTTATACATGGAAAATTTACTCAAGTCACTAAACACTCTTAACAAAATCAAAAACCACAAAACTATATTAGATAATAGTAAAATAAACAAACAATAAAAGATGCAAGGCATCAGATAATAAGCAGAGTAATTATCTACATTATACATTCAGTGTGTAGTATAAGTGGATTATCTTTTTTTGCTTATCATCACTTGCCTAATAGATAATTTAGAATAATACAAAACTGAAAAACACAACTAAATGAACATTGGCGAGTAACAAAATGGCATCAGATTAAAAACTATTATCAACACAAGAACTCAGTATATCAATAAGCGGTTTCAAATTTACTCGTCACTTGCCATTTTTCAACTGAACATTAAAATGATAAATATTGAATTAATCAAAACAAAAAACAAATTATGTAGTTAGCTTGGTTGTAGGTAGGTCCATTTGACTCCAAAGCAAATATGAAATATGCAAAGAGCTGGTAAGCCAACCTTTCGATCTCTGCATCAGTTATATCTCCTCCAGCACTAAAAATTGCCATGTGAGAAGAGGGTAAAACAGATGCAACCGAGAAATATATCGGATATCAAATGATTAAACGAAAGAAAACAAAATGATAAAGAGAACTTGAAGATTGCTTAGATGTATGACAAACCATTTGAAATCGATCAATAATGTATACAACAGAAAAAAATTGGGGTAAACGAAATCAGAATTGAGATAGTTAGATTAAAAGCATAGAGAAATCGAGGGTGAATAAAGAGGAAGAAAGAAGAGACGGAAAATGAAATGACAATGGAGGCAGTTGGCGAATAGAAAATAGGTATTGCGTTTGCGGTTAAATAAGGGTCATAAATTAGGGTTTTTTTCTTTCTTCACATGCCGGAAATACTATATGCCATTTGTGTAAACAATCATGGGGTATCCGAACTGTATTTCCCCATTTCGTCGCGTAGGGCCTTTTCAGTTAAGCCCTGAACAGCATGAGGTAAAGCCCATATTAAATCCTGGGCGACTAAAATTGTTAAAGGCTTAGGAGAATTTAAAGCTCTTTCTCAACGCCTTGATGGTGAGAATATTTACCTAATATACACTTTACTTTCTTTCTTTCTCTCTCTCTTGCATTTTTATCAACTTTCTTAAATTAGCAAAAATTAATCTCAAAACTTACAATTTTATACTTATAAATATAAAAATAAACATCTTATTTGATTGAATTCTACAAACTAATGTCGGGAACTAGATGAGTTTCTGTAAAAAGGTTTTATTTAAAGTCCAATGTTTCAACAGTCAATTAGATAATACATTTATAGCACTTAAGTCCAGTAGCTAGTTTTTAGAATAATTTAGTCTAGAAGCTTTAAAAAAGCAACAACACTATTTTTTTTTTCTTTCTATTTTTAATTTTTTTTAAAAGTACTTTAACGATTAGTCATATTGACAAACATAATAGAGAGTTTTGAGGAAGAAAGAAAAATTAGAAAAAAAATAAAATCTTAATTTTTAAAAAATAATTATCACAACCTTCTAATCAAGTACAAAAACTTACTTATAGGTACATTGTGACCAAATTAGTTACACAATTATCAATCCCTTTAGTTCTATGTGTACATAAGATAACAAACTTATATTATCCTATTCTAAAATTACAATAGACTTTGATTAATATATTTTCTCAAGTTAATAGGTCTATTAAGAACTGTTAACTTGAACCTAAACTCTTCAAACTAAGAGTGTCCTAAAGACTTAGTCACAACATCTGCAATTTGCTCTTATATAGGAGTATACTCAACTTGAATCAGTCCTCCATTTACCCTTTTATGAACAAAAATGATAATCCACCTCGATATGTTTCATTCTACTATAAAACATAGGATTTTTTTGCAAAAAAAAGCTACACTCATATTATCACAATAATAAAGGAAAGCTAATGATTTGAACTCATATGAGGACTTAGAAACCACCTTATGTTTATTAGAAATCCAAGACACCAAAGAATTACTAAAAAACACACACCATTCCTATGTGCTCTTATGATTATCTGGATAGGTTGCCCAATCTAATAAGCTATGAGCTGCGTAAGATCAGTACCTTGCAACAAAACACCTTGTCCCATTATACCCTTAAGATATCTCAGCAATGCTTTTATAGACAATCAATGTACATCAATGGGACAGTGCAAGAATTGACACAATTTATTCACAAAATATCAAACTGTTTTAGAGTACAATATTGTAATGCTCCAACAATAGACCTATACTGACTTGCATCTTCTAAAGGCACACCATCATATTTAGATAGTGTCTTTCCTGGAGCCAAAGGAATTTCAATAGGTTTTGATTCACTCAGATTTGCCTTCTCTAAAAGCTATGCTATGTATTTTTGTTGACATAGATGAAAACCACCATCTGTCCTTGTCACTTCTATAACCAAAAAATATGTGAGATCACCAAAATCTTTCAAGACAAACACCTTATTTAAGTTGTCAATTAGATGTTGAATATACACATCATCATTCCTAGTAACAATTATATTATCAACATATATAAGAAAAATTAGTTGCCTTTGTCCATCTAGAAGCTTGTTTCAATCCATATAACACCTTTTTAAGTTCACAAACATGACTATGATACATAGGATTGACAAAGCCCTAAGATTGGTGTATATAAACTTCCTCTTGCTAATCTACATTAAAAAAATCATTGTTTACATCTAGCTGTCTTACTTTCCAGCACTTTGCTAAAGCCATAGTTAATATAATTATGATAGTAGTAGGATTGACCACAAGACTAAATATCTCTACATAGTCAATTCCCTCAATCTAATAATTGCCTTTTGCCACCAATCTACTATTATATCTCTCCAAACTTCTATCTTGTTTAAGATTAATAGCAAACACTCAAAATTACTAATAACTTTGACATTAGAAAGAGCTGAGACTAACTCTCAAGTCTCATTTTTCAACAAAGCTTCATATTCTTTGAGCATTGCATCTTTCCATTCTGTATGCTTTCATGCTTTTCTCACACTATTAGATATTGGTAGCATAACAAAAACATTTAGTGACTTGGGTTTAAAAATACATGTCTTTGATCTTGTCTGCATTCTATGCCAATTTAAATTTGTTAGTGATCTATGTATTTGTGAAGGACCAAACACATGTATACTCAACTCAATGCCCTTTGTATTAAAAATATCAAACTGCCTTTGTTGTACTTGAATAGAAACAATGTTATTTCTATTAGACAACTTACTAAAAGGCAAACTTCGATCCCCTTATGCAGAGTGTGGGGAATTGTCACATGGCATTAATTGTGAAAAAATGGGTGAAACAAGTACATCTAGTATCCATGGGTACTGAGAGAGAAATATTAGGTGATAGGCTAGTAACATTAAGTAACAAGTAGATAAGTATATGGCTAGTTTCAATAGGTAATGATTTAAAAATATTGGGTGATAGGCTAGTAATATTAGGTAATGAGTAATGACTAGGAGTTGAGTTAAAATTGGTCAATAGACTAAGCACTATCTTGAAAAGTTCTTGCTAAAGCCTTCCAATAACTTCATGTTGAAGTATTTCCATAAAGAAACTTCAATTTATTCTGAGAAACATAATTATAAATCCAGTTCATCATTATTTTGTCTTTGTGAACATAAATCTCATAATATGGATTTTCTTGAATTTGCTCTGTTGTCTTGCTCTTACCATCATTCATAACAGCAACAACCTTCTTTACTGACTTCGATGAAACTTCCTCAAAATCATCCAAAAAAAAAACCTTGCAAACCATAAACCACAACCACATGTTTAATTTGTTCACTCTAGATCAAATAATATGTATCATATAATTTCACAAAAAAAATTGAGATTTATTGGTATACTAGCCAAAGAACAACTAAGAAAAGAAAATTTTGAGTTTAATGGAGTTGATAAGTCTCTATTAACACTCACGAAAGTATTAGATTGAGCCATTAGGGCTCTAATACCATGACAAACATAATAGAGAGTTTTGAGTAAGAAAGAAAAAGTATAAAAGAATACAATCTTGATTTCCAAAAAATAATTACCGCAACTTTCTGATCGAGTACATAAGCTTACTTATAGGTACATTGTGACCAAGTCAATTACACAACAACCAATCCCTTTAGTCCTACACGTACAGAACATAATAAACTTATATTCTCCTATTCTCAAATTACAACAAACTTACTATGCTTAACACATATTTAAACTTTTTTTTGTTCAAATACAATTGAAGATTAAACACTTTCTTTATTTAAAAAAAATAGCTAATAGGTTAAAGTAAGCAATTTTGTTCTTATGTTGCCACTTTTTTAAAACAAGTGGGCTAAACTACTCTCAAATACAAATAATTGCCACTTTTTTAAAACAAGTGGGCTAAACTACTCTCAAATACAAATAATTAGCCTAAGTACTATAGTTGCAAAAGCTAGTGTACATATGACCCACCCTTTCATTAGAATCATTTCATCCCAAACTTTCAATGTGTGCATGGTGTGGTTATTGGCAAATTAGTAGGAGTAACTGTACATTTGTATAATAAAATAGTTATTGAAGTGTGACAATCTATAATTATAGGATTAAAATAAACAAGTTAAAAACAAAGGAAACTAAATTACTAGTTAAAAAAAAAATTATCCTAACCTTAATATGTTCCAAGATTAACCATAAAAACCCCTTAAACTAAATTTCTATAAGTCAACAACGATCAATGTATTCAAAGATGTGTAAAAAAATACATGCATTTGTGATTTTTGTTTTGGTTATACAAGTTATTAAAAAGACACACATATTAGCTCTAACCATCATCCTCTCTTTTAAGATCAGCAGGAGCAAGAAAACAAACCATAGACAAACCACAAATATTGAAACCAATGTCATCAATTGTCCAAGTTTCAACAAATTTTCTCTTGTGATTAAGAGAACCTCCATACCTATGTAGCATAGTAGAAGTTTTACCACTATGGGCTATGTTTATCCCATCAACACGTTTGTAATCTTCAATCAAGGTCTCCATACTTGTTTCCCAAAAGACACATTGGTCGCTCTTTTTCTTTGACTTCATTTTTACTAGCTTTGTGTCCTCAAATTGGACAATTAGTCCCAGACGTTGGCTAAAATAACCCCATATTTTATGGTGAACAATCTCTGTTTGGGATGTACTTTGTGCTCTAAGAATTTCTGGGGTTGTCTCAAGTTTCAAAACAAAACAATCTTCATTGTTAATTGTCTTCTCTCCAATACACAGGGCGTTTAAGAACAAGTTGGCTATGCTTCTAGGATCCAATCCCTAATAAGAAATCAAATGTTCAAAATTATTCAAGCATTGGATAAAAGTTTATTGATTATTGATGGATCCAAACCCCAACTTATCTTGACTTTTAGGTATTAAAAATTTATTCCTCTAATGCATAAATGATCCAATTATTTAATTGATTTCACTTTTAGTCCTTTAATAGTACATGTATAAAAAATGAAATTACTGACATGTTTGGTAGACAGTAATCATAATCGTAATGGAATCATTTAAAGTATTATTGTGTTTGGTTTGACTGTACTCTGTAATGGAATGTAAAGAAATTACAGCAGTAACAATAATCCTCATTACGCCTGCAATCCTTAAAAATACGCTGTAATGCTTTATTTTTCTCACAATTTGTATTATCATTTATAATTTTTTTGCTCATTCTATCTCTTTTAGTAATAAAAAAGTTTATTTTTTCATTTTATTTCATTTATAATTTTATAATCTTTATTTTAATTACACATATTAAACAAATATTGCAATAATAATATTGTTTTCTTTACATTCAATTCTATTACAATTATTATTTCCATTGCTTTTACATTAAACGAACCAAATGTCATATCATATTTGATAGAGAGTAATAATAATCGTAATCATTCAGGATATTACTGTGTTTAGTTTAACTGTATTCTATAAAGGAATGTAAAGGGATTACAACAGTAGCAATAATCCGTATTATGCCTACAGCTCTTAGGAATATGTTGTAATAATTTATTTTTCTCATAATTAGTATAATTATTTATGATTTTTTTGCTTATTTTATCTCTTTTAGTAATAAAAAAATTATTTTTAAAAATTCTTTCATTTATAATATTTATTTTAATATTATAATTTATTTTGATTACACTGTAATAGCAACACTAATTCATTTACATTCAATTTCATTATAATTATCATTCATATTGTTTTTACATTCAACAAACTAAACGCCACAACATGTATCAAAAAATATTTATGTCATATAATTAAATCAAAGTTTATTTTCAAAAAAGATTTTTAGAAATTGTTTGAGTCAAGATAGAGAGGATTTCCCCTTATGTTAAGAATGAAGGTATATATAATTTAAATATTTACATAAACATTATGTCGCTTTTCTTAAAAACTATACTCATTTTATTTGATTGGCCAATAATAAACTAATCAATAATTTATTAAATGGAAGCATATAACTAAACAATGGGTGTTATCCAATGTAAATGGGGGTAAGGTGGGGCCGAAATAAACCCCTTCCAACTCTCCATAAACACCTTCCAACTCTCCATCCTTGGATATAAATGTGCTCCCCATATTCACTTAAAATCATTGTTGAGACTTGAGATGGCATATTGAAGATTCCAATAGAGGATGTGAACAGAGCAAGGTGGGGCGAAAAAAATACCCCTTCTAGCTCCCCATCCTTGGCTATAAATGTGCTCCCCATATTTACTTAAAATCATTGTGCGATAGCGTATCAGAGATTCTAGTAGAGGATATGAACACTTAAATGAAGAATGTGAAACTAAGTGATAAATTAAATATTATTTTAAAAAATATTATTTATTTTATTTTATTTTTTGTTTTAAGGCAAAATTAAAAAAAAAAAAAAAAAAAAATGTAAGTGAATAGTAAATATTAATTTGTACAATAAGAAGAAAAAGAATTTTTTAAAATTTAAATAAATAATTTAAATAATTTTTATAAAAGAAAGTCATATACAGTTTAAGAGGATAAAGAAAATAACTTAAAAAATGGAATATGATATATCTTAGTTATAAATATTGTCCAATGTAATTAAATTTCTAATTTTTAAAAATAAATATATAAATAAATTTATATAAAGTGAGGTATATTGTATCGGAGAATAAGATGAACACTGCAATCTTTATTTTTTCTCTACCCGTGTTATCAAAACGAGGATTCCTTCCCTTTCTTCTTTTCCCATTTCTCATTTTATTTTTCACATTATTTTTGTTAGTATGAGTCATATAATGAGTGTATAATATATTGTAATTAATATATGTCTATCTATAATAAAATTATAGGTTGATCAGGATTCTAGTTTATTTAGAACTCTTGTATTTATTTTCTATATATACCTCTATTATGAGGTAAGAATAATAAGAAATAATTATCATTCACGTTATATTTAACTTAGTATCAGAGCAAGGTTTTCAAAAAGAATTGTATTTTTTCTTCATCTCTTGTCAGCGCCGCTGCATCAGTGTCGCTGCCACCAGTCAGCGCCGCTGTGCGTCCGCCTGCCACCACGCCTGTCTCTGCTCTGCACCCCCTGTCCTTGTTCTGCGTTGCCTGTCTCTGCACGCCGCGCCTGTCTCTCTGCTCCTCACCACCTGTCTCCAAATCTATTGCTGCCTAAACTCCCCCAATCGCTCAGATTTCCAGATCTACCGCCTCCTGTTCCTCATATTTTCAGATTGCTACCGCCTCTCCTTTTTTGCAAACCCTAGCATTTCCATCTCTCTTTCAAACCCTAGCCCATTTGCAACCCCCTAAGCCCATCCCTCAAACCCTAGCCCATTCCTCACTTAGCCAAACATATCACCAGCCCAGTCAACCCAAACACATCATTAGCCCAGTTAGTAATTCAGTCAATGGTCAACGGGCAAAAAAAAAAAAGGTGATTTTTTATTCTGCTGCATCTTATTATTGTCTGTTTCAATGGAAGATTTAGGAGAAAATCAGAGTTCTAAGACAACTAAAATTCTGAAATTTGAAGTCCCTGTCAAGAGTTCAGAAGGTGACTCTTTTGATGGTACCAAACTTAATGGTACCAACTTTCGAACATGAAAAAAGGTTATGTTCGTTTATCTCAGTGGAATGCACAAGATGGGACATGTGATTAGAACAATCAAGGCTCCTCGTGAAGATGATGTGGAAGCCTATACTAAGTAGGAAGATCATGATGGCCTCGTAATGTCTATTCTATTTAGAGCCATCAACGATGATGTACTACAGATGGTGGAAGAGTGTGACACAACTGAGGCCATATGGAAGACTTTGGGAGACCTCTACACTAATGAATCTGACTTTATACAGCTCGAATTAATGTGCAAAGCTGCCAGCATGCAACAGAATGGGCAACTAGTGTCTATGTTTTTTACTAAGCTGAAGAATATATGGGCTAAAATTGATCAAAAACGTCCATGCAAAATTAAAAATCAAGAGGATCTTATATGGTACCAAAAAGAAAAAGAGATTGAGCGAGTTCATGCATTCTTAAGAGGACTTGATACGAAACATAATAGTGCCAAGGGTGAATTGTTCCGAATGCCAGACCCTCCGAGCTTGACCACAACTTTTACATACATCCGTAAGGACGAATCTCAGCAGGAAAGTCTTAATCAGGCACAAGTTGAATTATCTAGTCTAGCCATTCAAGCCAAATCAAAGGCACATTTTCTCCAGCAGCAGAGTTCAATTCCACTTCATCAACAAGGACCTCTACCAGGCTTTGCCAATCGTCCTCGTCCTCATTGCTCTTATTGTAATGAAGCAGGGCCAATCGTCTTAGAGTGAAAGTAGCTGCGGTACAAGAACCAGATTTCTATGGAGTGACTAGATAGGATCATCATGTGACATGTGAAGGTACCTATAGAGCTTCAATAGCTAGTCGTAGTAAGATTGGTATAGCCTTAAACGTTTCTCACTTTGTTGGGTCTAATACTTGGATTATTGATTCTGGTGCGTCTGATCATATGACTTATGATAAATCTTATTTTACTGAGTTATCTTCCCTACCAGTGTCTTATGTTATGAATGCTAACGGTGAGTCTTTTCCTGTCTTAGGAAAGGGGTCAATCCGTATCACTCCAATTTTACAGATCCATAATGTTTTATATGTACCTACCTTATCTCATCACTTAATATTTGTCCCACAATTGATTACTGAGTCTAAATGTTCTATAACGTTTTATCCTATGTATGTGATTTTTCAGGATCTTCTTACCATGAATATAATTGGTCGAGGGTATCTGAGGAGCAGATTGTTTTGTCTAGTTCAGAACTACGTAGGAGAGAAACCAGGAGCACAGTCCCGCACCACGTTGACTTTGAGTTCTGACAAGCTAAGTGAAATTTGGTTGTGGCATCGCCACTTAAGGCATCCATCTTTTAGTTTTATGAAAAAAATTTATGCCTACTTTGTTTATAGGTGTTAGTGAGCCTGTTTTACATTGAGAGACATGTGTTTTGGCCAAGAGCCATCGTATTACTTATTTTCCTAGTATTTCTAATAAAAGTGCTATTCTTTTTTAATTAATTCATTTTGATGTTTGGGGACCGTGTAGAGAGCCCACTGTATCGGGTATGAGGTATTTTGTATCGTTTATTGATGATTGTACAAGATTGTCATGGGTTGCTCTTCTTAGAATCAAAGATGAAAATTTTCCAACTTTTCAAAATTTTCGTACTCATGTTTAAACACAATCCAATAGCACCATTAGAGTCCTACGTTCTAACAATGGGGGATAATATGTTAATCGTATTTTTTAAGACTTTTTCAAAACACATGGGATTGTTCACCAAACTACATGCCCACAAACACCAAAACAAAATGGGGTGTCTGAAAGAAAAAATCGTCATTTACTTGATATGGCTCGTGCACTCCTATTTAGTGTTCATATGTCAAAATATCTTTGAGGCAATGCTGTACAAGCTTCTGCCCATCTCATCAATCATCTTCCATCTAGTGTCCTTCACGGCAAAATCTCATTCGAGATTCTCGCATCTCATGTATCCTTGTCATCATTTCATAATCTTCCTGCCCGTGTATTTGGTTGTGTTGTTTTTGTACATGTTCCTAAAAATCAGTGGTCTAAGTTAGATGCTCGAGCAATTAAATGTGGGTTTGTTAGTTATGGAGGTTATCAGAAAAGATACAAGTGCTTCCATCTACTAACCAGAAAGTATTATGTCACTATGGATGCTACCTTCTTTGAGGATATGAGTTATTTTTCCTCACCTGATGTTGCTCGTCAGGGAGAGAATTCATATTTCGAAGAACTGTATCATGGTAAGGGAGAGAAATCGGAAGAATCACCTACTGATATCTCGATGGGTCCAATTGAGATTCTTAACTCATTGAATCTAGTAGTGGAAGAAGCAGATGCTCCAAGTATCCAAGCACCAGTGTCGATGACTGAAAATGAAAATCAAGATACTACTATTCCCTCAAACATCACTCATACCCTTGATCAACAGCTCTCTGGTACTGAAGGTCAGTCAATCTGAGGTATGTACACCCACTGATACTAATAGCATTGAGCCTAGTGTTGGACAGTATGTGTTACCAAATAGGTCTACTCGAGGTCAACCATCCAAAAAATATGAACCAAATATCCACGCAAAATCAAAATATCCAGTAGCCAACTACATGTCTACTAAAAGATTGTATAAGCCATATGAATAATTTGTAAATCAAATATCTATTGTATCAGTACCTAACAAAGTTCAGGATGCGTTGGGAGACCCAACATGGAAGAAGGCAATGGAGGAAGAGATGGAGGCATTATAGAAAAATGATACTTGGCAACTTGTGCCTCCACTACAAGACAAGAAGGCAGTTAGTTGTCGATGGGTGTTTATTGTGAAACATAATGCTGATGGATCTGTGAATCGGTATAAAGCCCACCCTGTAGCAAAAGGGTTCACTCAAACGTATGGTGTAGACTACGATGAGACTTTTGCTCCGGTTGCCAAAATGAATACTATTTGGGTTTTGCTTTCGCTTGCCGCAAGCTTAAGCTGGCCACTTCGAAAGTTAGATGTCAAGAATGCGTTCCTTCATAGGGAGTTAGTCGAGGAAGTATACATGAATCTTCCACCTGGTATGTAGCTGTTTTTCCTAGTAATTTTGTATGCAAATTGAAGAAGTCTTTGTATGGTCTCAAGTAATCCCCTTGTGCCTGGTTTGGAAGGTTTTCACAATTCATGCAGAAGGTTGGTTATAGACAAAGTAATTCAGACCACACGCTGTTTCTCAAACATCAACAAGGGATGGTAACAACTCTAATTATTTATGTTGATGATATGGTAATTACTGGAGATGATGCTATTGAGATGGATAAATTATAGAGACAGCTAGCCTTTGAGTTTGAGATGAAGGATTTAGGTGAACTGAAGTACTTCTTAGGAATTGAG
Source organism: Elaeagnus macrophylla (assembly GCA_029378325.1). Lineage (NCBI taxonomy): Eukaryota > Viridiplantae > Streptophyta > Magnoliopsida > Rosales > Elaeagnaceae > Elaeagnus > Elaeagnus macrophylla. The sequence continues at coordinate 8,734,193 of CM055649.1, read as the reverse complement.
GTAGTTAGGGGGAGCGAAGGAATTTTTCTATGTCAGAGAAAGTACATTCTTGACCTACTAACTGAAACAGGTATGTTGGATTGTAAACCTATTGACACTCCTATTGAGCAAAACCATTGTCTAGCAGAGTATCTAGATCAAGTACCAATTGATCGAGCTCGCTATCAGAGGTTGGTTGAGTGCCTAATTTATTTGACACATATTAGACCAGATGTCGCATATGCAGTAAGTGTGGTAAGTCAGTTCATACATAACCCGAGTGAGAGTCACATGGATGCAGTTGTGAGAATTTTAAGGTACTTGAAGTCAGCTCCAGAGAGAAGAGTAATGTTCACTAAACACAACAATCTTCTTGAAGTTTGTGACTTCACAAATGTAGATTGGGCATGAAGTATTACAGATAGAAGGTCGACATCGGGTTACTTGACCTTTGTGGGAGGTAATTTGGTTACATGAAAAAGTAAGAAGCAGAAAGTTGTGGTGCAGTCTAGTACTGAGGCTAAGTATAGAGGTATGACTCATGGTGTTTGTGAATTGCTGTGGATAAAAAGCTTATTGGTTTGATTTGGGTTTCAAACTCAAAAATACTATAGAGTTGTATTGCAACAGTCGTGCAACTATTGACATATTACAAAATTCAGTACAACATGATCGCAATAAGCATGTAGAGGTTGATCGTTATTTTATAAAAGAGAAGCTAAATGCCAAACTCATTAGCTTCCCTTTAGTTCCTACTGAGAAGCAACTTGTAGATGTGCTCACCAAAGGAGTTTCCAGGAAGACATTTTATGACTCACTAAGCAAGTTAGGCATGGTTAATATGTATGCACCAACTTAAGGGGGAGTGTTAGCGTGAGTCATGTAATGAGTGTATAATATATTGTAATTAATATGTGTCTATCTATAATAGAATTTTAGGTTGTTCAGGATTCTAGTTTATTCAGAACTCTTGTATTTATTTTCTATATATACCTCTATTGTGAGGTAAGAATAATTAGAAATAATTATCATTCACGTTATATTTAACTATTTCTTTCAACTAGAAATCCCCGCAAGAAATTACCCCATATGAAAAATTGAGGACCCATAATGTTTGAAGATCTATTCTGTTGAACTTCAAAATTAACCTACAATTATTGACACATACCTGAAAGAAACGACGAAGGGGTCTAGGGGAACCTTTGTTAGCATGAGAAGGCTGAGAAGAGCATTGATTCCAAGCAACCTTACCATCACTTCCAGCATTGACTTTAAATCCAGAAACAACAAGTTCCAAATACCACAAGTCTGGATTCTTTTGCCAAACAACAAATCCACCAACCTCACTCTTGCCTATGGTGTCAACACTATCGTCCCCTTCGTGCATTGGCGAACCGCTCATCTTCACCTCTCCTACTGCATACATGCTATCCACCATATTCAATGTTCCTAGTCCTCCTATTGCAGCTATGTATTGTTGCACTATATATTTAGCTGTTGAAGTTTCCTGACATTCGTTCAATACATACAAAATTATATTATTGTCGAATAGTATTATATGCATAAAATTATAGCATGTATCAAGTAATATGTCAATTATGCATTAAATGTAAAGTTGAATATAAAAGCTAATAAAGTAATTATGATACTACTTTTTAATAGAAACCAATTAAATCATGACATATGACTTATTGTATGCTTTGCGATTAACGACATTAATAGACAAGTAGATGGTAGTTTCACCTAAATATTACTTGTTTAATTTGAGTATAACTAATTAGTAATTTATATAAATGGTGGTGGCTGCTGACCAGGTCTGACAATAAAAAGTAAAAAATTAGGGACACTATTTACCTTATTATTATGTTAGTTTTATTATTGTCCTTGAATCATTATTAATGATTGGGTTAAACAACACTTATAGTCTCCTAATTTTTACTCAATTTATATTTTGGTCCTCTAACTATTTTTTCTTAACATTTAGTCCCCTAACTTTTGCTCAATTTACACTTTAGTCCCCTAACTATTTTTTCTTAACATTTAGTCTCCTAACTTTTTAAATTTGACAATATTAGTCTAACTACTAATTTTCTATGTAATTTAATGTCTGATTTTTTTCTCCTTTTTTTAATGAATAAACCTCTTTTTTCATTAAAAAAAGGGGGGGAAATCAAACATTAAATTAGACACAAAATTAGTAGTTGGATTAATATTGTTAAATTTAAAAAGTTAGGGACTAAATGTTAAGAAAAATAGTTAGGAGACTAAAGTGAAGATTGAGTAAAAATTAGGGGACTAAATATTAAGAAAAAAATAGTTAGAAAATCAAAGTATAGATTGAATAAAAGTTAAAAAATTATAAGTGTTATTTAGTCTTAATTATTGTTTATAGAGCTTTAGGATCATATTGTAAGTGTTATTTATTGTGGTCAATTTTTGCCTAGTGTGAACTTAAAGCATAGAATAAATATTGTATGAACTTTTTTATTGAGGTTTTTCTCTCAATTTTAATGAAACATTTTTGGATTTAAATAGAGGAATTCAATCCTTATATAAAGCTCTTTAATTCCTTTAAATTAAATCGGGACTTCTACATCATATGATTAATTCTCTCCTATTTCAAGTCAAATATTTAAATTTCATAAAAATTTACAATTTGATCGCTCTTCACGTTCATGCAATCTAATGGCAAGGGATTGTAGTACCTTGGGCAAAGTTTAGATTCAATTCCCGGCCTGACTCTAATTAATATAGTTTGAAAAAAAATCTCTCATTAATTAGATCCATTACATGTATTTAGCCAATAATATAGACAATTACTTTATCTTATAACTTCTGCAATAAAAGGAAAGTAGGAGAAAGTTATTGAAATTTGTACAAGTGTTTCTTCAGTTTTTCAAGTAACAAAGTTATCCAAGTTACCAAATTTTCGTTGGGATTTACAAATATGAGAATATGATTAAAAATAATTACATGCATGATTCTGTTGGGGCAAAAATGGTGGCTAATTCAGCTTCCATGTTCAATATTGCCTTTAAAATGTTGTTATATGTCATGAACATAGTTAAAACATTGAAATTTGGATGCAAAAGTCATATTTTCTAAACCTAAGAGGACTAAACAACACATTATATAATCTAGTAACTATACTGCACAACATGCCTAAATATAGACTAATACATATTACGACTCTTTGTTACTTATATTTTGATATTTGAAAGGAAAAAAAAATTAGTAACATCTAAAATCGATGCAAAACCTAAGGCAACACAAAAAACACATTCACCTAAATCAATGGTGAAACTAATTTCTCAAAAATCTTTATCAAAGTTAGGTGAAAATGAAGGATGTTCTTACAATGGAAGCATCTTTAATAGGACGGGAGAGTGCATCAGCTGCATGGACTTGAAGAGGGATTAAAGGAGCGCCAACAAGCTTAAGCAAAGCCATAAATTCATTATTTGATCCAGAAGACAACATATGTGAAAATTCTGAAGAATTAGAGGAAGAAAATTGCTCGTCATTGCATTGATATTTCATCAAAGCACGCAAATTTTCCCAACGTGAGGAAGCATTGTTGCCCAAGTTTGTGAACATTTCCTCAGGTATAGGTACCTCCAACACCGTCTCAAGCCCATTTTCTTTGTCAACATTCGGACAAAGTTTCTTCATAGAATATGTTATAAAGAAATACAAGAGAAAGAGGGAAAGGGGACACTTTTGAGAATAAGTGATTGCCAATTCCTCTTTCTCAGCCCCAAAACCCAAAAAGAAACTGTTGGGTTTGGTGTTGAATTGATGGGAAAATGAGAATTGACAATGAAAAGAGAAGAGGAGAAGAGATAGAGGCCTATGATGGCCCTTGAAAGCAGGAGTCGCCTTTCAGCAATTTTAGAGCCATACATGAGATTATGAGTGACCTTATTTTAGACCTCTCTTCAACTCAACCCATACCATATGAGATTATGGTCGAACCACACTAAGGTTGAATTTGATTCGCTGAATGTAAAAGTAATGAGAATGGTAATTATAGTAGAATTGAATGTAAAGAAAATATTATTATTATTACAATGTTTGATTAAGCAGTGTAATCAAAATAAATAATAATATTGAAATAAAGATTATAAAATTAAAAAAATAATTTTTTTTATTACTAAAAGAGATAGAATGAGCAAAAAAAATCATAAATAATTATACAAATTGTGAGAAAAATAGAGTATTACAGCGTATTCCTAAGGGCTGCAAGTGTAATGAGGATGTAATCCCTTTACATTCTATTACAGAGTATAGTTAAACTAAACACAATAATACCCTTAATGATTCTCATTATGATTACGATTACTGTCAACCAAATATGCCATAAATGTGATTAATTGTACGGCATTATGATTAACATTTTATATAAAAGCTTAAAAGGAAAATCAAGTTTATGATAATTAATGGCACGACAAAATAAAGCTCCTCTAGGTGTAATTTGTGTCAGAGGAGTTGTCTGTATTACTTAAACATGATATAAATGTAAGGTTTATAAATAATAATAAGACTTAACTACCTTTAGAAGTTAATCTTTAAGAAAATGATGGCTTATGTTGCTTATACTCTATATAAATTTACATGGTATCAGAGTTTTAATCGATTAATGGCCCAAATACTTTAAGCCTTGCCTCACAAAAAAAAAATGGGCCTTGCAAAAAAAAATAAAAAATACAAGTGAGACAAAAATAATAGAATAGATTAAAAATACAAAGTGATGGACTTTGCAAAAGACAAAGACCCATACTTTGAGGGGATATTAGAGGTATTGTCTCACATTATTTAAACATAATATTAATGTAAAGTTTATAAGTAATTATAAAACTTAACTATATTAAAAATTAATCTTTTAAGAATTTATGATTCATGTATTTATATACTATATAAAAATTAAAATTTAAAAGGTTGGGTACTTTTGTAATAGGGAGAGAGAAGGGAAAAGAAAGTATAAGAATAATACAAGTTTGAAAAGGTTGTTATGCCCCTCATTAGTTTCATCGTATGCCCTTTGCACATTGATAAATTCCAAAATCAAACTAATGGATACACTTATTTAATAACCATTTTAATTTTTAATTCCTAATTTCAATTTTTAAATTTAAAAATTAGGTTATTTTAATAACTCATTTTTAATTTCTAATTTAAAATTTTGAAATTTATTTTTGAAATTTAGTCAAATTTTGAAATTAAAAAAAATTCAATTTTGATATTGAATTTATATTTTTTTATTTCTTGTCATTAACAAAATTATACTCAATGATACTCAACCATATTTAAAATGATTAAAGAATCAAAATTTAATAAAAGTTTATCACAAGTTTGAAGTTGAATTTTAGAACTTAAAAATTAGAAAACTGAAAATTAAAAATTGGTTATTAAACAAGCAATATTTTATTCTCAATTTCTACTTTTCAAAATTGAAACTAGAGATTGGTAATAAAAAAAATCTTTATTTTTTTCCAAAAAAATTTATAATTGAAAATTTAATTCCAAAACTAATGAATTAGAAATTTAAATAGTTATCAAACATGTCAAATGCTAAGCTCGCTTAGGTTCAACCTACTATTCACCTTGGGTAAGCTATAATTCAAGTCAATTGATCTAAATTTATGCGATAGATGTTAATCTTAACTCACTTTTAAATAAGTTAAGTTGAGTAGCTCATTAGTTTACTCATTTACTCTTTCAAAGAATAGAACAAAAAAATAAAATTTTATTTGTAAACAAAATTGTTAGTATAAACATTACCATTTTATACATTTTAAAAAAATATATTACCATTTTATTATATTTTGTAAAATACAAAAAAAAATAGTATCTTTTAATTGCAATATTTCATAATAGCATTATTGTAAATATAAAAATATTATTATTAACAAAACAAAAAATTTGTTAAATGAGTCCACAATTTGCATACGATCACCTAGCTAATTTGAGTTTATAACTCGGTGAGCTACCTCATTTAAATTTTTGAGTTAAGTGAACTATGCTTTTTTAATTCATGATTTCATTAAACTTAAATAAGCTAAGTTGGACTAAGTTACTCATTTGATATTACTACCAAAACTTGAATGGGGTGCTAAAAATACCAAACCTTAACTTGTCTACCTTTTGATTTGATTAATCTTTCGTCAACTGCCACTTCACCCCAATGTTTTGGACATTCAACCTTCCGGCCAAGTCACGACAAGTTCCCCCGGCCTGGGAAAAATATTTGACTGAAATATATTAACACGCTATGAAAACATGGAATCATTATTGTCCTATTCTCAAAACTATTTGGTAAGATTGAATCTGTTCATTATGTAGCTCACGAGTTTAAGTTCAGCTAGCACATGCACTATCACGCAATAAACTCAGAGAAACAATAAAATGTAACAACTAATTTCCATGGTCTAACCATAGCCCTATTATGAGTATGAGTTTCTAACATGGTAGAAGGTTTGGGACCACTTCATCCATCATTTTACGAGGATATATACATTAACGTGGTCAATATGGATGAAGGGCTAGTGGTGAACTCAATGTTACTGTAACCTTTACTAGTAAAATCTTGTACCATTTATATCAAAAAAATATATGGGTATGTTTGGAATCTTTTTTTGGTTGAAGATGTTTTCATATTTATCAAGACATTTTCAACAGTATTTAACAATTTTTATGAGAAGTACTATCAAAACTTTTAAGAAGTAATACTTACTTTTAAAATAAGTAATTTTGGAAGGAAATAAATAATTTTGGATGCATGCTCTTATCCAAAAATAATTATCAAAGTGCAACTCAAAACTATGTCCAACATTTTCATCTCAAATATCTAAATGTTTCTCCTAAAATAACTTTTAATCAAATTATATCATTTAAACATCTCTCTTAAAATCACTTTTAAGATGAGCACCTATATATGACTAAGGGTTTGTGTGGAACTGCTACTCCTTTTAATTGAAGCGCTTTCAAATGAATAAAAATATTTTTAAGCGTGTTTGACAATTTTTATGAGAAGTGTTTTTAAAAGTTGATAAGCTTTTTGTGCTTTTAAAAAAAGCAAATAATACTTATTTTTAGAAAAAGTAGTTTTAAATGCATACTTACATTCTAAAATTATTATTAAAGTGACAATTAAAATTACTTCTAATATTTTCATCTCAAATATTTAAATATTTATCTTAAAATCACTTTTAACTAAACCATTTCATTTTAAATCACTTCTAAAAAAAATACATCCAGACGGACTATGAAGGACGTTATTAGTTCCATGTTTATGGCCAATGCAACACTTTACTCTTTCTTCTTCAATGTGGAGTATAAATCCTATATTAACCATTAAACAAAATTATTGAGAGAAAAGTCAGAAGTGGGTCACATTTTAAATGGGAAAAATAAGAACTAAATCATAATGGCTAAATGAGTCACTTTAATCTCATTTTGCACCTTAATATTGAGTCACATGACATACAAATCAAGAACACTTGATTTTAGAAGAAGGCTACAGTTTTAACAACCTACAGCCCATAAGAACTATTATTGATCCTCTTGAATCTTTGTACATCAGCATAGGTATATATATTCAGATGTTCATGTTGCAACTGTACTCTGTACTAGTTAGGTACTAGATATAAGATATTCCTAGGCTGTTGTTACATGATACTATTAAGGAAATAGATGAAGTGTAGAACAGAACCTGTGTATACATAGTCCAGCGTGATGACTCTTTTATCCTGATGTGTTCAAATTTTCAATAGTCAATGTACTCCACTTTAAAGAATAAAGGATTAAAGTGTTCTCCCTAAGAAATAAGAGACTAAACAAGGAACTAGTGTATTAAAGTGTTCCACCTAAGATATAAGAGACTAAACAAAGTACTAGTGGATTAAAGTGTCTTTACTTAAAGCGTCCAAGCGTTTTAGGACTCAACCATATTATTACCCACTTTCCCATCTTCTAAATATAAAATTAGAAACAAGGCCTGCAGCAAAATATATGAAACAAGTACTAAGGTACCTCCAGCTAATATACAATGTGTCAAAACGCGCGTGCATATTATAATAAATATTTCTACTTTGTTTTCTTGTGATCATTGGCTTGTACATGTGTCAAATATAGATTATATTTTACTTTATCACAGGGAAAGAATGAGAACGAAAGCTTTTTTTAGTGAATAAAGAATAATTATAAACAAATTTGACCGCTTAGTAAAAGGATTAGATCGAAACTAGGAATTCGTCAACATATGTGACTGGTTTATTGGACTCAGATATGTTTTATCTTCTCCACTAGACAACCACCACCTGACAGGAATAAGAATTTACAGACTACAGTGTCGAACCATGGCTATTCAATGTTAAAAGGTTAATCTGGGTAAAGAGTCTCATAATCTAGGTAAATTATTCTATAGTATATGGAATTATAAATTAATTATCTCTAACATCCCATTTACTATATTTTTTACATATTTTATTATATTTTTGGTCACATATCTTTTTTTTCTTTTACAAGGCTATTTATTTATTTATTTTAATTTTTTGTGAGTTGAGGCTTAAGATTTTTGGTCCAATCACTGAAACACTAATAATATATCAGAGTTTATAAGAATCATAGTCTATCCAATTCCAAAAAAATTTGGGTGGAAATACCCATAATCCTTAAAAACTATTCCATAATATTATATTTAATTGATGTGAATATTACCTCTAACAGATCTATCCCTTCAATTTCTAAGATCTGAGACCTTGAAAGCAATATCTCATGTCCAAGCAAGGATATATGGTTGAGAATACAACAATAAATCAAAATTAAATATTAAAATCTTTGTCTAGAAATATGGACTGTTACAGTGTGTTAAAATCACCTCATAAGCTAGGAAGCTGATATCAAGAAAACGAACTCTTAGTTACACACTTACACTTTAATGCGTAAGGAAGAAAGTGACTACATACATAAGCCAATCCAACCAGACAAATAGATTAGTACATCTGTACATGCCACAAGTAATATTTAGATAAGATTAAAATGTATTATATCTAGCTTTCATGAATGTGCATCGAAAACCTTATATTTATCTAATAAAAGGTGAAACTGGATTATAAAAATAAAAGCAATTAAACCTTCGACTGTGAGGTTACTTTTAGCTTAATTGTAACCTAATCATACGTTGCTAAATCATTTGTGTTATATAATAAATTTGTTATATTTAAACGTTTCCAAAACAATATTATCTATTATCTTAATTATATTTTATATCAATTTTTTATGAAATTTATATTACTTATTTGAGGTCCATTTTATTTCGTATTAGGAAGATTTAAATATACCACTAAATTTTTTCATATATTTGTAAGAAAGACTCGAATCTCAAATCTTCAACATGTTTAAGTAAACTTTTTATCATTGAGTTACTGCTTTCTTCAACATGTCTAAGTAAATTTTTTATCATCGAGTTACTTCTCCTTGGCAAATATGCCACTAAAGTTTTTAACTACGATATCGCTTTTATCCCATAAAAGTGGAATATAAAGCTAATTTTATTTGTCCTAAAGTTAATAGGAATTAAGCGTTTAATTTTAATTAATAAATGAACTAAAATGTCTCTTGAAAGGTAAAAAAATCGAAGTATATATTTTTTCCAAAACGAGTGAACTATTACCGCCGTCCAACCAAAGCAAATCTTTTTAATTATTTATAAATTTAGTTTTTATAATTATTCTCTTTAGGGAGAAAGGCTATCCTTTGTAGAAGACCACAGATTAAAAAAATTGTAAATGTGTTTTTTTTAGTTCATAGTTTTGAAAAAAAGAGGCTAATTAAAAACATGTAATTATATTCTAATAATTTTTTGTTAAATTTTTTTTTCTCCTAAGTGATTAAAACACGATTAAAGCTCAATTTTTTAACAATAATAGATGGACAATTAATATGATTTGTTTATCAAATATTTATTTTAATATTTATTGATTGTCGTTATTTTTATTTTAATATTTTATTGATTTTTTTAAAAAAGAAAATATGTACTTAAATAATTTTATGTTAGAATATTATTTTTGTTGATTTTTTTATTAAATAATTTCATACAAAAATTTATTAAAACTTAAATCAGAGAAATTTAGTTGATATTTTTCTCTTTATAATACAATCACCTAATTTTTTCATTACAAATGAGAGAATAAGAAAATTGTACAGTATATGTTTAATTATTGTTAGCTCATATTCTGAGTCTTACAGTGAAATTAGTCTAAATAAAATTGAAATCTTCACGTCCCGAGCCCCTAACCAAGTGACCATCTATTTCAGAAACAATTTCGAAACAAACAATAAGTACAGAATTTCACGTAACTTTCACATCAAAATTAAATCATATAATCACTTGGATTTGGTCAGCTTGTAAACCTCTCTAGACTGGTCCTACATTGTTATGGCCGGCTCAGATCTCTATTTATTTCTTATATGATGTATTATAAATAGAATTATAACTAAAATCTATTTCATTCCATTCAAATGCCAAACAAAGCTTAATCTAATGGATAAAAGGTTCAAGCTTAAATTTCCTAATGGCATACCTTTATTCCAGTTCTGTCGCTCTAAAAATCCATCTAGTTTCCCGGAACATCCAGTACCCGTAATTTACCGGCTGTCACAGGTCAACCACAAGGCCTCAGACACTATCCACCCCAGTCTCACGGTTCCACCATCGTCCCCAGACCATCATTCCATCCGGCGCCACGTGTCATCCAAAATAAATCCTAGTCGATCTCCACCGTGCGTGCCTTACTACTACTCCGACTACAGCACAGAACTGACACGTTACAAGCACAAAACGTCACCGTTTGCCACAAGTGAAAAGTGTTATGTTAACAAACAGAGAAAGAAGAAGGAGACGAAGATCCGAGGGAAAGCACAAATTAGACCTGGAAAGTTGAACTACGAAGCGGAAGAAGATGAAGAGAGCGAAGCCAAAATTGATTCATCGAAAAGCTTCTCAATGGAATCTTCGAGTGAATATAGTACTACACCGGACGATATAATACTCAGCGAGATTTCTTCTTCGTCATGTAAAGTAAGAAAAAATAAGAGGAAGGATCAGAATCGGAGAGTATTGAGCCGTCAGGGTTTAAAAGAGTTGAAAGGATTTTACAATTCATCGACGAAAACGGCGTCGTTGAAGGAGGTGAAGGTTAAGGAAAGCTTTGCGGTGGTGAAGAAATCGGAGGATCCGTACGAAGACTTTAAGAGGTCGATGTTGGAGATGATAATGGAGAAGCAAATGTTCGAGACTAGAGAGCTGGAAGAACTTCTACAGTGTTTCTTGGCTTTGAACTCCAAGCAGTATCGTGGAGTTATTGTACAGGCGTTTTCGGAGATTTGGGACGTTTTGTTCTGCGATTCTACTGTTGTGAAACACCGAGCATCATTCTGTTTGTAAATAACACTAGTGTTTTACTTGTTTGGAAGCTGGAGTTTTTTCTTAGCTATTTTTTTTCCTAGTTTGTTTGTGTGGGTTGTTGAATTGTTGACTTGTTTCACTGTGGTGTCAATGGAATGAATTTTTGCCATATAATAAATGGAATAAACTTTTAAATTATTTGCAGAAACAAATGCTTTCAAATAAAATTTTATTTTTAAGTAATATTTTTAGCATGTTTAAAAATATAGTGTCTATGTAATTTTTTTTTAATAAAATATATATTTTAAAAAGGTCAAAAATGAAATGATGTATTTTACTGTTGACAAAAACGAAAGTTAAATCATAACTGTGCCAAATATGAAATATAGTATAAACTTTTTTAAGATCAATCATTCCATTTTGATTAGTTTAAACGTGATTTGAGTGGGAGGAAATAAAAAACATACCAATGAGTCAAAGCATCTGTGTTCCAATCTCAATAAAGAATTTGTTCGTTCGGTTCCCTTATATTTTTTCCAGCAAAAGCCGAGTAATAATTTTATTGATATTATGAAAATACATCAATACAAAGAAGAGCTCCTAAAAAAGACGGTTTTGAACGAAACAAGCCAACCAATAAAAGCATGACAGTTCAATAAAAAAAAAAACGTGACAGTTTTGTAAAGTTATATTCTAATATATAATTTTGGGTTAACTTAATTCTATAATTTTATTTAATTAAATATTAATATTATAATTATTAAAGTAAGTTAATTTAGTTCAATAATTTTAATTTTAGGTTAAATTAGTCTAAGTTAAAAAAAAAATTCAAAGATACTATTAAAATTCTCTTTTTTTTTTTTTTATTTAAAACAAAAATAAAATTACAAATCTATATCTTCTCATCCATCTTTTCAGTTCATTCTCTCTTTACTTTTTCTTCACAATCTAAATATGATTATATTTTTTGAATTTATAATTATCTCATTCATAACCAATAATTTAATTAATATGTTTATACACACTCATTTCTTTCTAGTAGCTTATTAAACATTAATTTTATATACAAATACAAATGAGTGGGGCTTGAAATTTTTATTAATTAATAAATTATTATTTAGTAATTGAAAATCAAAGTCATAATAAATTCAAGATAACAAAAAAATTTAAAGACACAAAAAGAATTAGAAAAAAAAAGATGGGAGAGTGAACTGAGAAGATAGAGGAGATAAAAAATTTTACTTTTGTTTTTATTTTTTGTTTTAAATAAAAAAGAGAAATCTAATATTACCCTTAACAAAAAAATATTTTTAAAAAATTTGGATTAACTTGACTTAAAATTAAAATTATAAGACTAAATGTACCTACTTTAATAATTATAGACTAATATATCAACTGAATAAAATTATATAACTAAATTAACCAAAAATCCTACCAAAATTGGTACCAATTCAAGGTTAAGATTCGAAGCAACTTGGCAAAAACACTTCCAATATCAAGTAAAATATCAAATCAAAGGTTACTATGCACAAAAGAGTTCGAAGTTAGTAGGTTATATTTATAAAATAAAATTGACGCTCACGATATCTAATCTCTGTTACAAATACACATTTTGATCAAGAATTTAAAGAGGAAAAAATTAACAGATATACTAATGGAATTTATTGGGAAAGATAAATTGTAATATAAACTAAACTTTCTTGAATATGCAAAAATAGTAAAGCAAGAAGAAGAAGAGAAAGAGAAAAGGAGAAGGAGAAGGAGAAGAAAAAGAAGAAGAGAAAGAGAGAAGATGAACTAAACTTCTTGTATTGAATTTTTACTGTTGTATTTTTATAATTACTCTGTGTTAACTCTTTAATACAACAATGAATGAAAGTTGTTATTTATAGATCAGTTAGCTACTAGCTCTAATTGATTTTGGTGGGGCAATTGCGTGTGACTCATAACAGTCAATTAATAACTTTGAGAACTGATCCTATAAATTGAAAGAGCGAAACATTAGACACATATGTAGATTAGAGCTTGTTTATTAGTTATTTTATGGTCAGTCATTATTATTATAATGTCTTCTCCCTACCAGCACCAAAAATGAGGAGCATTTACTCATTTTCATTCTCTTCCAACAAAATCATTATAATGCCTTTAAAGCTATCCAAGTCTCTTCCCCTTTTTTCAATTAAGGACAATAACAAACACTTGCTTAATTATGGCACCACCACCTTTAAACACAATTTTGGCTGTGTATATATATATATATTTTTAATATATTTTAGTATATTTTAATTAAATTCATTATATTTTAATTTTTTTTTATTAATATACAAGAAATATACCAAAATGGACCAAAATATACTAAAATATATCAAATTTAATTTTAATATATTTTGGTATATTTCGGTCGATTGTTTTATATTCTTTAATATATATTGATATATTTTGTTAATAATTGACATATTTCAGTATATTTTAATTAAATTTATTATATTTTAATATTCTTTTTATTAATATATAAGAAATATACTAAGATCAATCAAAATATACTAAAATATACTAAATTTAATTTTGGTATATTTCAATTGATTGTTTTATATTCTCTAATATATATTGATATATTTCGTTAATAATTGACATATTTCAGTATATTTCAATTAAATTCATTATATTTTAGTATTCTTTTTATTAATATATAAGAAATATACAGATCAAAATATACTAAAATATACCAAATTTAATTTTGGTATATTTTAGTATATTTCGGTCGATTGTTTTATAATCTCCAGTATATATTAATATATTTCGTTAATAATTAATATATTTCAATTAAATTCATTATATTTTAGTATTCTTTTTATTAATATATAAGAAATATACAGATCAAAATATACTAAAATATACCAAATTTAATTTTGGTATATTTTAGTATATTTCGGTCGATTGTTTTATAATCTCCAGTATATATTAATATATTTCGTTAATAATTAATATATTTCAATTAAATTCATTATATTTTAGTATTCTTTTTATTAATATATAAGAAATATATTAAGATTGATCAAAATATACTAAAATATACCAAATTTAATTTTGATATATTTCAGTATATTTTGGTATATTTCGATCGATTATTTTATATTCTTTAGTATATATTGATATATTTCGTTAATAATTGACATATTTTGGTATATTTCAATTAAATTCATTATATTTTAGTATTTTTTTTTTCTTAATATATAATACATATGTTAAGATCGATCAAAATATACTAAAATATAACAAATTTAATTTTGATATATTTCAGTATATTTTGATATATTTCGATCGATTGTTTTATATTCTCCATATTATAAGTTTCTTGACAAAAATACCACAGAGTATTTGCTTCTTTTTTAAAGCACTTTCTTCCGAAATCCTTGTTTATAGAAACCACTATTTACAAAAGCATAAACAAATATATCCTTGATATTTTCATAATGGATTAGTGCAGGAATTGCTCGCTGCTTTACTTTTGGAGGAAGTAGGAATATGATGCTACATGATCCAAAAATTGAACCTCGATCTGATATATCCTAGGAAGAATACATTGAATAAAAATGAACAAACTACCATCAATCATTTTTATGAGAAGCTTCTTAAGTTTAAACATTTGATGAAAACAAAGGTAAAAATGTTATTCTGAGAATCGGATATGAAGAGCAAATCTAAACGTGCCTTTACTTGTAATAGATAATTTAAAATTTTCTAATCATACTATGAATTATGAGTGTTGGTTTAGGTCGGGCAAAGAAGAGTTGAGAGAAGGCACAAGTTCATGGAAGAGTTTTTGAAGGAGTTGTATGAAGAATGGAATGGAAGAGCTTGAAGAAGGTGACAAATCTCAACTTTTACTCTTAAGCATTTTAAAATTGTAATGAGGAAAAAGAATCTCCAAATTATGAGGTTTAGAATCGAAGAAGAGCAAGACTTTACCTTCTATTTTTAAAAAAAATATAATTAAGACTTTTATCAATAACCTGTTTGAATAGGTAAAAATTGCTTCTTTTTAAAGTTTAACATAAAGTAGTTTTTTTTTTTTTTAAACTATGCTCCCAAAATAGTCTATTTGAGACAAAAACCTATTTAAGGTACAACAACCAAAATTGTTAAGTTGAAAATATCTTGTTTGCATAGTACATAGAGCTAACACTTGTGTAAAAGAATAAATGTATAAAAATATAGTTAACATTCCTTCCACAAGAGCATAAGCTTTAGCTTTTGAGAGAGTTGATTTCATAACAACTTCTAACAAAAATAGAGTAGGTATTATTCCAAAGTTGTTTCTTAAAAAATTATATTATAATACAATAACACTCGTTATATATAATGAAGAATGACGTGAATTGTAGGCAACTCCAATCGGGCTAATAAACATAAACAATAAACATAGCTTACCTAAAAGAGTAAGCAAATTGGAACAGTAAGAGTAGTCTCCAAGAGGCAAAAAGAAAAAGTAGCTAATCAATTAGCTAAAAGATACTTGAACTCATCATAAGAACTCTTGGCAAAAGCTAAATTGGACCAAGCATACATTGCTCTTCATAATTGTGTATCTTTATCAATAACAACTAAAATATATGAAATTGGACTAAAAATACCAAAAATACATTAGTTTTAAGGAAACTTTATATCCTAAATTGATCCAATATTCTATTTAAAATTATCGCTACCTAATTGGGCTTAAATTGGTACTTGTAAAATATGGTAAATATTGCTATCGTATCTAGGCATGACTTGCTTTCGTTAAACTGTTCAAGAAAGTTTTTAGGAGAATTTTTTTTTTATATTGCTAATGTATTGAGAGTATATGTACAGTAATAAAGAGAGACAAATAGAGGATAAATGTATGAGTGAGAAAAGTGTTAAACATAAATAAATAAATAAAAAATAGGGGACTAAATAATTTAGATGTATCTCTCTCTTAAAATATACTCATTTTTTAATAAATTTGTACATAAAAGAAAAGAAAAAACCATTTTTTAGAGGTTACTAAGAGCATGGTCATTTGAACTTGAATAAACACCAAAGAAAAACATGACCAAGAAAATTCATATAAAATAAAAAAGTTTATAGGAAGGTTGAAAAAAAGAAGAGAACTTGACAAAGAAAATAAAACCAAAAGAATCATTAATTTAATTTGACCCGTTCTACCTTATTTTCCTTCTAGGTTTCGACCAATATAGATTTTCCTTCTTCTTCTTTCTTAAAGTGTTTAGACATTTACGTTTTTCCTGGTTAAAAAACGTGCCTCATATTTTGATATGTAGCTTCACAATCTTGTTTATTTATAACATATTTGGATGTTCTATTTGAAAGGGTTTGAACTTTAAAGTATTTTCTTCATAAGTAAATCCCTTATTTTTGGAAGAAAAAAAATACTACTCTATAAAATTACACTAAAAATTTATTTTTGATAATTTTACTACATCCTTATAAATAATATTTAGACTTTTTTAATATTTATAACAAACACAAACATTTTTATATTTTTGTTGCAAAAAGATTACAAATGCTTTTAATATTTTTTTTCACACATATATATATTTTTTATAAACTCGTTTCTAATGAAAATCACTTTTTAAAAAGTTAATTCATTTAAAAACCTTGTTAAACAATAAATACAAATTCATTCTCACTATTAGGGCTTGTTTGATAACTATTTTAATTCCTAATTTTTTATTTTTTTAAATAATTTTTCAATTAGATATATTTAGTAACTATTTCTGATTTTAATTTTTACATTTTTAATAAATAATTACTAAAATATGGATGACTTATAAATTATTAAAAAAAAATTGAATCATATGGATAGTAGAAGTCTGTTATCTATATCAAAAGTATACTTTAAATTGTTGCTATTTGTGAGATAATACAACTTTGTTATTTATTGTAAAATGGTCTTTGGAGTTCATTCAACTATTTTGAGTCAATTTTTTGAGGAGTATGATTGATATTTTTTATAAAAAAATATCAAAATTGAATAATTTGTAATTCAAAAATAATATGTAAGTAAAACAATTGACAATAAAAACCTAATGAAACTATTCATAAAAAATAAATATTTTTTAAATTTTAATTTTACCCCTCAAACTTTGGCCAAAATTTCCAAAAGAACTTTAGTGACCATTTCTTGAAAAATAACATATTTGTACTATTTATAATCTTAACTATAAGCATATAATATCTATTTTTCTTTTATTTGTTATTAAATCATATTCCTCGTATGTTTTCATAAATTATGACATTTTTTATAAATAATTTATGTTCTAAAATTTTCTTTACACTTATGGAATATTATCTCAAGGAAAGTATAAGACCCTTATTATAACCTAAAAATACATAAGCTAACATGAACATGTTTCAATACATGATTTATTACTGAACAAAAAAAATTAGTTTATTTGTAAAATTCTTGGAGTAAAACTAAACACATAAATCTATTTGTATTAAAAAATTTAGATTCAAATGATAGAACAATCATATTCAAAACATACTTGAAAATCAGTTTACGAAATTTGCCAAAAAATTTTCAAGTGAAAGTATCCCTTATTGAAAAATATCTCAAATATTCTATAAACATTATTTGGCTTCGAAATTTTCATAAACAATCAATAACGTATATGTAAAGTTGTTATTAAAATTTTACATTAAAATAATTATTTTAAATAATTTAAAATTATTTTTATTTCGGTTGTTAATACAAAAACTGTAGAGTTTCAGATTTTCAAATCTAACTTCAAATATTCAAGAAAATTAGAAAACAAAATATATTTGAGTGATTCAAAAACTACTAAACTTGAAAACATGTCTATATTTTTTAATAAAAATTTCAAATCCTAATTCAAAACCTAACTATTTCAAAATTATCAGAACATACACTTGACTCAAAATTTTAGGATTTTGAGATTTCATTCTAGCTTTTTTTTTCCTCTTAATTTTAATGCATATAAAGGCCACAAAAATTCAAAAAAAATAAAATTATGTTGATTGTTATCATAAAAATTTAGAATTTTTTCATTCTTCTTGCAACTCTTAATAAAAACATACAAAAATTATGAAAAATTGTGAGTGTTTTAGACGAGATTCTTATCTTGGGATTACTTCTAATGTTGCTTAAAGACCTAGAGTGCTAGAAATCAAAAAGAAGAGAGAAAGGGAGAAAAAAATTTAACGTAAAAATATTTCACGCACTTCTTTTATTTTAGATTTTTTATTTTATTTGTTTCCTTATTGAATACAAATTCTAATCTATATAAATAACTTAATCCCAACTATATTCTAACGCAAATATTCTCCTTTTTATACTAACATCATTTATTCATTCATTTATTTATTTTTAGATCGTTACAATTTATAACATATTTGGGTGTTCAACTTGAAAGCGTTTGGACTTTAAAGTACATTCTTTAGAAATAAATCCCTTATTTTTGGGAGAAAAAAAATATTACCCTATAAAATCACACTTATAATTAATTTTTGTTAATTTTACTACATCCTTATCAATAATATTTAGACTCTTTTAATATTTATAACAAATACAGACATTTTTATATTTTTGTTGCAAAAAAGATTACAAATGCTTTTAATATTTTTTGTCACATTATAAGAGATTTTGGTTATGAATAGTGATGGCTCTAACAAAGATACAGATGAGTAATCCTAACAAACAGAGAATAAACCATATGAGTTACTTGTTTTCTTGGCTTATTATAACCAAGAGAAAGAAGAAAGGGAAAACAACGGAACAGAGACTGTATATGGAATATGTAAAGCGGAAAAATATGATCCCATTGCTCAGGACTTGGAAGTCATGGAAGAGGAAGAGCTCTTTGCCTACGAGAAAGCAGTTGACATGTTGCTTTTTGCCCGTGAAGTCTGGCTTGAGGATAACTCAGTGAAGAAAATTACACTCTCTTGATTGTAGACCAAAAATTGAAGTGATCTTGGAAGTGGAGGCAAGTTCACATCTATAACCCCCTTCAAGAATTTGAACAACCTGACTCATTGATGGTCTCTTAGTTTCATCATCTTGAACGCACCAACAATCAACTCTACAAATTCTAGTAATCTCTTCCACATAAGCATTTCCTTCCAATCTCGGGTCTAATAGGCTGCGCACATCACCTCCATGAATTATTACACTTGTAGCCCAATTTGGGAAGAAGTTTATCTTTCCATCTTCGTATTGCTCCGTGTTTCTCCTTCCCGATACAAATTCAAAAAGCATCATTCCATAGCTGTACACATCAGCTTTTGTAGTTATTGCCACACCTGATATCCACTCTGGTGCAAGGTAGCCTCTTGTTCCTCTCATTGTGGTCAGTACCCTGCTGAATTCTCTTCCAACAAGTTTTGCTAGGCCAAAATCTGCTACCTTTGGACAAAGTTCAAGATCCAAAAGAATGTTTTCTGGCTTTATGTCACAGTGAATGATACAATCTCGACACTTCTCGTGAAGATAAACCAACCCTCTTGCTGTACAAAGTGCAATTTGGTACCTTGATTTCCGATCTAACACACTTGAACTGTTCATTGCACTAAAAAGGTGAGAATCTAAAGAGCCATTAGACATGTAATCATAGACTAGCAACCTTTTAGTATTACCTTCAGAGCAAAAACCCCTAAGCCTAACAAGATTAACATGTTGAATTGTCCCATTTGTGCTGACTTCTGCTCTGAACTGCTTCTCTTCTTGACCAATGCTTTCAAGCTTCTTGACAGCAATAACAGTTAAGTTAGGCAATGTCCCTTTGAAAACTGAACCAATACCTCCACCTCCCAATTTCTCCGAGAAGTTCTTGGTAGCATTTTGCAAATCTCTGTATCCAAAGGCCACCAATGAACCTTCTACTCAGGGGCGGAGCTACGATAGGGTGAAGGGGGCTGCAGCCTTGGCCAACCTTTTTACAAAAAATTAATTACGTGTATATTTTTACCATTAAATAAATATTTTATTTATAGTAATATATTATGTCTAATTTTTATTTATATATTTTGGTATATATTAACAATATTTAACAAATATGTGGATAAAATAATATGAATTGTAAATAAAGTGGTTAAGTATATACTTTTTTTCATATATTTGATAACTAATAGTAACATAAATAAAATTATAGTCGTATACTATGTAAAAATTCTTCATGTTAAAGCTTTTAAGTTTATGTTTATCATATTTTATTTCAACTCAAATTTTAACGTTATCTAATATTATATTATTTAAAATTTTATTTTAATAATCTTTTAGAATTCATTTGAAATTATTTTATATAAAAAATTTATTATTTTTATTATTATTGGTCATTCTTATATTGTTATAAACATTTATTTTTAAATATACTCTCAAACTTTAAAATTCTAAATCATATTTTACTTTTTTACATTTTCATATGTTTATTTTAGTTTTAGTTTCAACAACTTTAATTTTTGATGGGTTTGATTGAGCTTTTTATTTGCTTAGATTTCTTAGTTAATAAATTTATTTTATTCATAAATGATACTAATACTTATTAATTTCTTATATTTTTATTTAATTTTTATTATAAGTTAATTATAATGTATTAACTCTATTTTTTTAGTGCTAACTTTATGTCTTTATTATATTATGACATAAAAAATTTAATATTAAATGAAGTATAATTTACTATAATTTATATTAATATTTTACTTTGTATAATTTTTTTTTTAAACCCCTACAAAAATTTTCTAGCTCCGCACCTACTTTTAACTCTTATTCCGGTCCCAATTTTTCTCTTTCTCCTTCTCAAAATTGCAAACACCATAAGGGCTAAAAGAACTACCAACCCAACAACTAAACCCACTACAACTCCAATAATAAACTTGCTCTTGTTCTTCTTAGGCTTTGGAAACTCAGAAGCAGCTAGCCGAATATATAGAGTCTCGCCATGGCTGTTACTGGTTGTAACTGTTTGCAGAGAGATCTCCGGACCAAATTGAACAGTCATCAGTATTAAAAGCATAAGCTGTGCAAGAACAATTATTCAAACAAGTTGACTCACATTCTGCAATACTTCCTACTTTTACAGATTGTTTATTATGTTCAGGCAAAACCATGTTTGTCATTTGAAGAAACCTGTCTCTCTCATTATTGTTCGCAAGAGTGTTGTTATCCCCACACTGCAGCTTGGTATTTCTGGAGACCCATCAGAATAATCTAACAAATCCCATTTACTCTTGGTCTTTGGATGAAACCCGTTCAAACAACGACAAAATGGCAAAGAGTTCTCAGTACAACTCTCAAATGCACCACAAAAATCATAGACTTCACATTGTTGTTTAGGTTGAGACCAAAACATAATCCATTGATTTGACTGTGTTAACCATGAAGATTGTTGAATCTCTCCTGAAACTTCCATCACAAAATGTGATGCAATGGAATTATTATAAACAGAATAATTGAAGTAGCTCTCTCATTCTCATTATCAACATAACTAAAATTGTACATGTAATTGAGCCTCATTTCAGGAACTTTGCTGAATATTTGGTATTAATTACCTGAGAGAAGCACATAAAAAAGAGAAACCGACTATTTTACTTAAAATAGCAAAATGATTATGTTTTGATAAAATATAAATGACATTTTTTACTCTCAAGTCTTTTAAAGTTTATAGATTTAAATGTAATATTTACATACAAATTAAATGTAAATGTACGTGTAAATATAACATTTACATACAATTAAAATATATTATAAAATGACAGAAATCATAGAAAATCAAACAAAAAATCAAGAAATAATGAAAATAGAGACATAGGATATTTCAGGATGTTTTTATCAAAAAATGATTTTTAGTAAAAAGAAATTTGAACAAATTCAAAAAATAAAGTTAAATATTAAAGAAGGCGACGAATTTAAAAAATCATTTTTTAAAAATATAAGAAAAATATTTTCAAGAAAAAATATAATTTATTATGGTATAAGTAATAAAAAAAATGAGTATAACTATAATAGATGCAAAGGAAAGATTTAATATACCATTAATTGATAAATAGACGATTATTGATAAATCATTAAAAATTTCACAAAAAGATAAAAAAAAAAAAAAGGATATATCCATCTTGGAGGAATACAAATTCTAATTAAAACACATTTTAGAGAAGGGATTGATACACCTATAAAATTAACATTATTAAATAATAGAATAATAAATAGAAGAGATGATATTTTAGGAATGGTACATGGAAATTTAGGATACTAAAAATTAATATTCACAATACATCCTAAGTTTGCTGTTAACATTAATGATAATAATTTAAATCAAGTATTAAGTTTAGCATATGAATTTGAAAAAGGAAATTTAATGAAAAAAGGAAATAATCCATTTTCAATATATTATATAGTAGGATATTCATTAACTAATAGTCATAATAGTTCAATATATGGTCATAATGAGTTTGTAGAAATAGAAAAAACATAAAATTAGAAGTAATGATAGATTTGAAATACTAGAAGAATGAAAATTAGATGTTAAAGAAAAACCTCTAATACCAGTTAAAAAAAATAGTATTCTTAAATAAAATTTGTTGAAGATAATACAAAAGTTAGTAAATCTAAATGGGAAGAACAAGAAGAGATAAAAGAATTAAAACAAGAGGTTAAAGAAATTAAAAATTTATTAATACATGAAGTAATAGGGGATTAGAGAATTTTAAAATCAAAATTACAAGAAATAAAGTTAGAAGGAAATGAAAATATAAATGGAAGTATAAAAACTATAATGAAAGCTTTAATTCTTTTAGCTGAAGAAGTAAATGCAACATGTGAATCAAATACTAAATATTTACAGAGTATAAATGATGCACAAAAAGAAATTCTTGAAGAAATAAGAGAACATAATCATACTAAATAACAGTTAGACATACATAATGAAATAATAGAATTAAGAAAAGATTTTAATAATATACCAAAAACTACTGCATTAAAATTCGATCCTTTAAAAGGATTAAAAGAAGAACCCCTTAGGAGATCTGATGCAATGATACCTAAAAATAATAAAAGAAAAGATAAAAATATATCCAAAGAAAAAGACATAATCCCAATATAATGGAATATAGAAGAGAATTAGATGAACATTCATGAACCCTGAAAATAAGAATATAGGAAAATTAATTAGTCTTTTAACATTAACAGATAAAGAATTGGAAAAACATTATGAAAAAAAAATTTGCACTAATAAAGAAGAGGATGATATAACTATCATTAGTGAAAGTGAATATGAAGAAGAAAATATAAATCTAAAAATATATATGGAACCAGTATTAGCAACCCTAAGAAGACCAAACCTAGAAAGAGAACAAACATTTGATCCAAATAAGGAAGAAAGATATAGACAAATACAAAAAGAAACTGAACCCTTAAATAGAAGAAGACATCCACCTAAAATGAAAGAAAGTTTACATTGGGAAACTAAGAGTAGTATTCCACCAGAATTTAGGACACATGAAAGTTATAAATATGATATTTTAAACCTGGATTGTATAAGAGATAGAATAAAAGTTTTAGATGAATGGGCTAGTAGAATGAGTGTAATTATACAAACTTCTACAACCACACAAACAAACCCTTCTACTTGTAGAGTATTAGTAGCTCATAAAATGACAGGAAACGTAAAAACCTGGTTTACAAATCTAACAAAAAAACAACATTTATTGATGATAAGAAATGCATCTACATGTAGAGAATACTTAGAAACTATAATAAATAAAATATATAAAGAATTCATAAGAGAGGATAAAGGTAGACGTATCACTGAATCTAATGAGAATGAAATAAATGAGGCCAAATGACATTTAACTAATATGGAGATATATAATATGTGTTATATAGATTCATTTATATGTGAATATGAAATGTATTATCACAAACTACCACTCTCTATGCAATAAACTTATAAAGAAATATTTTTTCAAAAATTACCCGAAACATTACATAAAACAATGACAGAATGATGGCATAATAAAAAAACATATATATATATACCTAATACATTATGAGGAAGAATTAGAAGTCCTAAGAACTAGATAATTTTAAAATATCAAGAAAAGAAAGAGTATATGCAGGTTAGAGGAAATGATAAAAATTGTTGTGATACAAAATATTTTAGAATGCTAGAAAAATATGGATGTAATATAAAACCTTATAATAAATATATATAATAAACATAAAAAGTATAAAAAATTCAAAAGGTATAAATTTGAAAAACAAAATTTTCAAAAATATAAAAGAAGATATTATAGGGAACCTTATAGACAAAGATATTCTAGAAGAAAAAGATATAATATACCATAAAAGAAAAATTATTGTCCTCCAGGACAGAAAAAATGTAGATAATGGATATGTAATGAGCAAGGTCATTATGCAAATGAATGTCCTAATAGACTCCAATACAAAAAAGAATTTAAAAAGGAATTTTCACAAAATGCAAAAATTTTAGAAGAAGCTTTTAGAATGGAACTAGAACCTACAGAAGAATCTGAGATAGATGATACGTGCAGTATCTATCAATTAGAAGAAATAACAGATTTAAAAACATCTAACTCTAAATTCAGAATTTGATTCTTAATAATGGATGAGTTATTGAGTATAACAAATCCAAACATCACTTATATAAAAATAAGATTAAAATTTAAATGATATAATAATTATCATTTACATGCATATATTGATACAGGTACAAGTATGTGTGTAGCTAGTAAAAATGTATTCCCAGAAGAACTTTGGAAACAATCACCATGAGAACTAATAGTTAGAATTGCAAATAATAATACAATAAATCTTAATAAAGTTTTAAAAGATATTGATATATTAATATGAGGAGAAATATTACATATACCTACAATATATCAACAAGAAATAGGAGTTGATATTCTCTCAGAAAATAACTTTTTAAACCTATATCAACATTTTACTAAATACTTAGATAGAATAAGTTTAACAATCCTAGAATGCAAGACTATATATGTATCAAAGATAAGAAAATCTTTAATTGTTTCATCACCCACTTTTATGTCACAACATAAAAAGCAAAAATGTGGTGAGAATTTAGTGCACCAAAACTAAAAATCATATTTAGAAAATATTTCTTTAGACATAGAGGTTAACCAAAACCCTTTCCTAAATGAAATTCAAGAAGATAAAGCTTTAATAGGAGTAAGAACACTACTAAGAAAAGTATGTTCAGAAAATCCTTTAGATCCAATTATAAATAATTCAAATGAAATGACAACTATAAAATTAAAAGATCTCTTAAAAGTTATTAGTGTAAAACTTATGGTTTTTACCCCAGAAGATAGAAAAGAATTTGAAAAACAAATTCAAGAATTTTTGGAGTTAAAGGTCATTATTTTCAGTAATTCTCCTCATTCA
Organism: Elaeagnus macrophylla; assembly: GCA_029378325.1. NCBI lineage: Eukaryota > Viridiplantae > Streptophyta > Magnoliopsida > Rosales > Elaeagnaceae > Elaeagnus > Elaeagnus macrophylla. The sequence goes on along the minus strand of CM055649.1, from coordinate 8,708,385 downwards.
AATCCATCCTTTTTAATAGAAAAAGAAGCTGAAAAACGTAGAGGAAAGAAAATAATGATAATAAATTTCAAAGCGTTAAATAAAGAAACCATAGATGATGGTTATTTCATTCCAAAGAAAGAAGAACTTTTATCACTTATCAAAGAAAAAAAGTATTTTTCAAGTTTTGATTATAAAAGTAAATTTTGGCAAATAAGACTTGATGAAGAATCTTAAAAATTAACAGCTTTCAGTTGTCCACAAGGTCAATTTCAATGGACGGTTGTTCCATTTGATTTAAAACAAGCACCATAAATTTTTCAAAGATATATGGATAATGTATTTAAAAATTTTCATAATTTTTGTTGTGTCTATATAGATGATATATTGGTATTTAGTAATAATTTACAAAAATATTACTTTGACATTGTTAATATTTTACAAGAATGTAGAAAATCAGGGATAATATTATCTGAAAAGAATGCAATAATAGCTCAACAAAAAATAAAATATTTAGGATTAGAAATTGAAAACAAAAAACACCACCTACAACCTCATGTTTTAAACAATATACAAAATTTTTCTAATACAATTAAGATAAAAATCAACTACAAAGATTTTTAGGATGTTTAACATATGCGGAAGCTTATATAAAAAAAGTTAGTAGAAATAAGAAAATCATTACAAACAAAGCTTAAGAAAGATTATGTTTGGCAATGGACTAAATATATGGAAAAGGTAAAATCACAGGTAAAAGATTTATCAGACTTATATCATTCAAGATCAGATGATAAAATGATAATTGAAACAGATGCTTCACATGAATATTAGGGAGCAGTATTAAAGGTAAAAGTCAATGACAAAGATGAAAATATTTGTAGATTTACTTCATGATCTTTTCAAGACCCTAAGTTAAATTATCATAGTAATAAAAAATAATATTTAGTTGTAAAAAAAACTATTAAAAAATTTACAATATATGTTACAAGTTCAAGGTTTATAGTTAAAACTGATAATAAAAATTTTGGATATTTTTTAAGAACTAATATTGCTAGAGACTATAACAATGAAGACTCATCATATGACAACAATGATTCAATTACTATAAGTTTGATTGTTCAATTACTATAAGTTTGATGTAGAACATTTATCAGGAACTAAAAATAGTTTAGCAAATGCATTAACTAAAGAATTGACACCATTAACTATTTTTATGAATTCAAGAATGGAGCAAATCGATATAAAGATCAAAATAAAAGAGAAGGACATAAAAATCTTTAAGGAACAACTTACAGTTTTAAAACTCAAAAAAGCTCTTATGGAGACAGGTAATGTAAAGAAAGAACTAAATTACTCAAAATAATTTTTAGAACCAAAAAATTCTGAAAACACTTTTGAGGAAAAAGTTCAGGTTAAATGGAAGAACCTAACAATTCAAAGGAAGAAAAAACTTCTGATAAAAGAAAAGAAAATTTTAATTGGGCTGATGAAGCTGAAAATCAGAACAAAAGAAAGCTTATGTAGTTTATAATGGCCCAAACCCTAGAATTTATAATAATTGGGCAGATGCAAGCAAAGCTATTATTGGAATCAGTAGAGTAACTCACAGAGCCTTCACTAATCGAATAGAAGCTGAAGGAAGCTAAGCCAATTATAAGACACCAAAACTTATAAATCTAAAAGAAATTGTAAAAAATTATTCCACTGTATTACAACAACAACCAGTTCCAACCATCAGATTGAGAACCTTAGGAAAAGTGGTTAGACCACAAGTTATATTTAGATAGACATCTCCCAGACAAATTTCAAAATTTGAGGAAGAAAATGATCAATACAGAAACCTCAGTAAAATTCAATAGTTAAGTCTATACAATATAGCTAGAAAATCTACCCGAGAGCATATATAAGATATGAAGTTTTACACTGTAGAAAAGGATTATCCAGTTGGAAGCAAATTTAACATCCTCAAATGAGCAAATCCTATCTTCGTATACAGAGCATACCATACAGGCTTAATCGAAAATCTTTACCCATGAATTAAATTATTTTCCTGAAACTTTAAAAAATTCATAAAAAATTTTAGAAAGAAAATTAGGACAGGTGACAAGCTTGTTTATCATAGATTCTTTAGTTCTTTAATGGATTAGAGTGATGAGGGTTGTATCAGTATTTATCATTTTATCAAGATAGGTATTGTCAACACAAGCATAGAAGTGCCCAAATTAAAGGTATTGCCAGAAAAGGAATTTAATACAAAAAAATTCTGTATATCTAGAGGTCAAATGTTAGGCCAAATTTACTATGAAATCAGGAAGATTGATAACTCTACTGAAATCAGAGTAAATTATTCCACCAATAAAGTAATCATCATTTTTCATAATAATATGGCTATCACTGAAGAAGATGGTGAGAAGATCAGCAGGTTTAAAGCCAATTTCAATTCCAACAATCTACAAGCTAGTCAAGAAACAAGAAACGTTTTTTTTTTCTATGCCAGAAAGGTTACCACATATCATAAATGTATTTACTGCATAAAAGATAGAGAAGATGAAGAAATTTCATCATCTATGTCATCAAAATTATCAACAGAAAAAGACGAAGAATAGTGAAGGAGGCCTGTCGGTAGGAAAGCAACAAACAGAAGTAAAGATGTAGGACCCACATTAACTGGCAGCACATGCCAAGGAACAGTAAAAATAGTTGGATAATTATTGTAAAAGAGATTCCTTCGTCTATAAGAACATCAACTCTATCTAAGGGAGCACTTTGAAGAATTTAATTTTTGCATATGTATTATCTAAAAGTTATGTATTTTTAAGGAATGAGCAGCTAAGCACCTTTTCAAAGTTCTTAGTTAGCCTTATGTTGTAATAATTATTGTATCATGAATAAAATGGAGTGAAGTTACTCTTTTTTCAATTTTTCTGTAAGTTAAATTTTGCATATCACAAATATGTACGGATGCAAGGCCTTCTCTGTAACTAGGAGGGTTTTAAAGATTGAAATAAGCTGATGCATATTAGGAACAAAAAGAAACGAATAGAAGAAGGGAAGACAGTGGTGGACCCATTAAATTCAAGTATAATAATTATAATCTTATGTTAATTAAGAATCTTAAATGTTTAAACATTTGCTTACAGCTTATTTATAAATTCATAAAAGAAAATCATGGCTAATATAGAATTATTTGAAAGTAAATTTATGCAAAATTTAGAACAATATTTTGATGGTGAATGCTATGAAACCTGTCTGAAAAATTTCAAAAAATTTGATACTATTTTAGATTTTTATACTGATTATATCTCTAGTATTTTATATTTAATAGATCACACTGTAGGAATAATTTTAAGAAATTATTTTATGCAATACTTTGTTCGAGTAACTGACACAGAATTTGATAACTTAGTCTTTAAATTTTATTTATTTAAAGAACATACAGGTAGATAAAAGTTAAGTAATAATGATGAGAGATAATATTCAGAAACTTATAACAAGATTATAATTAATAAATCTAACAAATCAAAGGGAAGTCTAATATTTTAAAAAGTAATTTTTATCTTCAAGATTTGAACAAAATAATTTATATAATAAATATCATGATCAAGATTGTAATTATTCAGAATATATATATAAAATAAATTTATTCCTTAAAATAATACAATATTTAGAGACACTAACTTAAAAATAAAAATTTAATTAAAAACGTCAAATATAACTGCGCAAGAATTGATATCAGAGTCATAAATATAAATACAATCTAATAATTAATCAGCATAGGTACATAAAAATTAAATTATCATGACTTTTGTAAGCCTTACAAAATTTTCAGAAAAATATTGTAAGCTTTACATACTTATAAATTAAAGGAATGAATAAAATGACATTTTAGTAAAAACTGTATCCACTACCTAATTAAAATTTACCGTTTCATTACCTAAATTTGTTATTTAGGTAAAAATGACACTTTTTGTCATATTCTTGCTGTATAGGTAAAAAACTCGAATATTTGTGCTTGTTGGTCACAAGGTCCACTAGTCCAATACTGCTCACTCCTATTCCACGTAATAATAAAGGAGTTGCTCCCACTTAGGTCTAGCTGAAGTGAGTAAGGACCTGGGGAAAGGTCTTCTCTGTTCTTCCAAGAAGTTAGGAGTGTGTTCCTTTTAGTTTTCTTGTTATATCCAATCTTATTACCATGTAGCCATGTGTGAGCTGGATAATCAAAACTTTGCCATAAGGGTTTTGAGGAATTAGATCCATCGTTTAAAACAAGGTTTCCATTATCTTGAAGAATTGCTTGAACAGAGCTTAAGTTTGAGGAGATAAGATTTGTAGACCAAATGGGTATTTTGGATTTATTAAAAAGAATTAAATTTCCATTTAAGATTCTCAAAGATGAATTAAATCTATCAGAGACTGGTTTCTCTCTATTGGTTACCCAAACGATGGTTTGAACAGAAACTTGTTTGTACCACATGCCTATGTAGTACTTGGATGAGTTACCTAGTTTGAAGAATCCAATAACAAACTTGTCACCTGCAGAGACAATATGTTGATCGCCAGAGAGAGACTGGTTGCTAGATATTGAATCAGCTCCTAGGGAAATATTGTTAGCGTGAGTCATGTAATTAGTGTATATGTGTCTATCTATAATAAAGTTATAGGTTGTACATAGTTCTATTTTATTTAGAATTCTTGTATTTTATTTTCTATATATACCTCCATTGTGAGATAATAATACAACAAGAAATAATTTTCATTCACGTTATATTTGACTTGGTATCAAAGCAAGGTTCGAAAAGAGAATTTTTTCTTCTTTTTCTTCTTTTTCTCTCGCCTCTTGTCAGTCCAACCACAATCAGATCAGCCGTCAGCACAAGATGGAAAAGGGTTATGTCTGTTTATCTCTGTGGGATGTACAAGATGGGACATGTGACTGAACAATCAAGGCTCCTCGTGAAGATGATATGGAGGCCTATACTAAGTGGAAAGATGATGATGGCCTCGTAATGTCTATTCTATTTAGAGCCATCACCGATGATGTACTACAGATGGTGGAAGAGTGTGACACAGTTGAGGCCATATGGAAGAGTAAAAGACCTCTACACTAATGAATTTGACTTTATACAGGTCCACGAATTAATGTGCAAAGCTACCAGCATGCAACAAAATGGGCAACCAGTGTCTATGTATTTTACGAAGCTGAAGAATATATGGGCTGAAATTGATCAGAAACGTCCGTGCAAAATTAAAAATCAAGAGGACCTTATATGGTACCAGAAAGAAAAGGAGCTTGAGTGAGTTCAGGTATTCTTAAGAGGTCTTGATACGAAACATAATAGTGCCAAGGGCGAATTGCTCAGAATGCCAGACCCTCCAAGCTTGACCACAGCTTTTACATACATCCGTAAGGACGAATCTCAGCAGGAAAGTCTTAAATAGGCACATGTTGAATCTCAGCAGCAGAGTTCAATTCCACTTCATCAGCAATGACCTCTACCACCTTTTCTCCAGTAGCAAAGTTCAGTTCCACTTCATCAGCAAGGACCTCCCCTAGGATTTTTTAATCGCCCTCGTCCTCATTGCTCTTATTGCAATGAAGCAGGGCATATCCGAGAGACTTGTTGGAAACTAAACCCACACCTGAAACCTAAAAGGCAAAACTATCGTCCTAAAGCGAAAGCAACTGCGGTACAAGTAGTACAAGAACCAGATTTCTATAGAGTGACTAGATAGGATCATCATGTGACATGTGGAGGTACCCCTATAGCTTCAATAGCTGATGTGATAAATTTAGTACTTGCAAGTGTACGAATCACTCGTAGAAAAGTGATAAGAAACTTCCAAGGTCGGTCTCTCAAGGAATTGCAGTGGTTCTAAATAACCTTCTTCCTAATCTAAATAGAGTTCTAACGAAAATAAAAGACTAATTAAATAGAGTTCTAGTGAAACTAAAACTCTAAGTAACTAGAGTCCTAAATCTAGTAAAACTGTAAAAGGGTGCTTGTTTTGTGACGAGAACAATTATACGAAAACAATATTACAGATTCACAATCAATTCAAATAGATTTGAAGATCAATGGAGGATGTATGGATGTTTAGCTTGGTTGACCATGCTTGCATTGAAAAGGTATGGTGAAATAACATGAACGTTCTAAATAAACAATATTACCGGTTTTCCTTTTAATTACGAGACTGGCTTCGGTTGGGGTAAATCTCTTTGTTGATTAACTAATTAACTGCCTTCGATCGGGGTAAATCAAATAGCAATCAAATTATGCGCAAGGAAATAAATGCCAATCAAACTAATGCTATGATTAAGTCACTAATTTGAAGCTTTGATTAAGTGTTTCAGAATAAAGTCAAGGTGACGTTCTTAAAACTATATTCTTAGATTTTTCAACTTAACTATGAATCTCAAATTGGCCCATGATAATTCATAATTAAATATCTAAACATGCTCTTAATCAAAAGGTAATTCATTTATATTAAATCATTAAAATACACCATACACAATTCTAGCAAACATGGCAACACAAACTAAACATCCATAATAAAATTAGCCGCTCATGTTCATATTAATATTCATAGACAAATAAAATATGATCATACACTTCGACGAAAGAAAAAGAAAATAGAATTCTATAACAACAAGGAAAACGTAGATCTAAATACCGCTTATGGATGGGATAGCGTTCTTCTCCAAAAGCTTAATCTTCAATCGTCGATGGCTTCCTTGAATCCTTAGAATGGTTTCTCTTGTTTCGTTTAGTGTGGCAAAAACTCCCAAAATTGAATGAATCTCTTGTTTGGTCTCAAAATTGTAAAGTGTAAAGTTGTATTCGAGTGGTTCGAGTTCTTTGTAAGGGGGAGTCTAAGGGGGTATTTATAGATGTAAGGGTTTACACAAATCTTGATTGCCATAGGAATAGGCGCGCCGCGGCACACATTTTCCCCGCCACGGCGCAACACAAATTCTGGAAATAATGTCAAAACCCGAGAGCTCCCTGCCGCGGCATGCCTTTTCCTCGCCGCGGCGCGCGTTGTCTTCAGTTTCTTCACATGTACCCCCTTACATATGTGCTGGCTCGTTATGTACGACTTACATATTTGACTCGTTTTGCCCGTAACTCGTGATCTGAGCGCCGTAAGTGTTCTGTCTTTGCGTGCTTGCATTATTTGACTCATTTGATGCTAAAAATACCTAAAATGCACTAAAACATACCCATGATTTCGAATGGATAGATTTATGAAATTAATCGAATAAACAACAAATAATAAATCTATTTCTAAACAATTAAGTGCAATAAACCACGAAATATTAGTGCTTTTCGAGCACTCATCTGGTCGTGGTAAGATTGGTATGGCCTTAAATCGTATTTTACTGAGTTATCTTTCCCTCTAGTGTCTTATGTTACGAATGCTAACGGTGAAGCTTTTCCTGTCTTAGGAAAGGGGTCAGTCCGTATCACTCCAACTTTACAGCTCCATAATGTTTTATATGTGCCTGACTTATCTCATCACTTAATATCTATCCCACAATTGAATACTGAGTCTAAATATTTTGTAACTTTTTATCCTATGCATGTGATTTTTTAGGATCTTCTTACCAGGAAAATAATTGGTCGAGGGTATCTGAGGAGCAGATTGTTCCGTCTGGATCAGAACTACGTAGGGGAGAAACCAGGAGCACAATCCCGCACCGCATTGACCTCGAGTTCTGACAAGCTAAGTGAAATTTGGCTGTGGCATCGTCGCTTAGGGAATCCTTCTTTTAGTCTTATGAAAAAATCTATGCCTACTTTGTTTATTGGTGTTAGTGAGTTTGTTTTACATTGTGAGACGTACGTTTTGGCCAAGAACTATCGTATTACTTATTCTTCTAGTATTTCTAATAAAAGTTTTGTTCCTTTTGAATTAATTCATTCTGATGTTTGGGGATCGAGTAAAGAGCCCACTGTATCGGGTATGAGGTATTTTGTATCGTTTATTGATGAATGTACAAGATTGTCATGGGTTTCTAGTTTTTTCAGTTTTTCAAAACTTTCGTACTTATGTTCAAACACAATACAATAGCACTATTAGAGTCCTACATTCTGCTAATAGGGGAGAATATGTTAATCATATTTTTCAAGATTTTTTCAAAATACATGGGATTGTTCACCAAACTACTTGCCCACAAACACCAGAACAAAATGGGGTGTCTGATAACTCTAATTTATTAGAGTATTATTAGCTCTTATTCATAAATACTTGCTTGTTAATTTGGGAATATCCACACATTATAATCATTTATACACTATTTGTGGATTTTGTGATTTAAATGAATTCTTTGATAATATATTCAAAATAATTATGAAATGTGTCAAAAAGAATTATATTTTGATGTGCACTCATTATATTTTCATTGCCCTTGCAGGAAATAAAGAAAACAACAAAGAAAATGCAAAAATACAACTTTGCTGCAGCTTTGCTACAGCATTGCTGCAGCAAAACCATACCAGAAAAACAACGCAGAAAACAGAGGCTGACTTGGAATTAAAATTTAAAGGCTAATTTGGACTCTCAACAAAAGGACAATTTTGGGCTTTCATTAACTCACCTTTTTAGGGATAATATTGGAAATTAACACACCCAAAATTGTCTCCAATTAAACCTAAAGCTAAATACACAATTGAGGGGCTGATTTCACCAGTTTTTGTGCGGCAGCAGTTAGGGCAAAAACTGGACAGCTCTGAGCAGAAATCTGGGAGCAAAATAAATCCAAATATATAGCAGAATCTGGGCAGCAGCAAGGGCAGACGTGAGGCAGAAAATACAAGGCAGATTTGGTCACCAAAACTGCAGAAAAACGAGTAGCAAAACAGAGAGGAACAGAGCACAATTTCAGATCAGATTTGGGACGCAAAACAGAGCACAACTTCGCAGCAGATTGGGACGCAAAACAGGGGAAGCAAGAGGGAGCTGGAAAGAGACCAATTGAAGGCTTGATTTGCAAGAACAATCATTGAAGAATCAAGAGAGATTAGAGATTTTGAATCCAATTGATTGAGATTAAATAAAAGGGAGTTTTATTAAATTATTCCTTCTTCTATTCTTTTTTTATTGTTTTTCCAAATCTCTATAACTCTATGAATCTGATGTTGACCATGGATGATTTGATGTTTAATTTTATAAATATGCTTGGCTAAATTTTCATTCAGTTAGGGTTGTGGATGTGCGAGCGTATGTAGACTTTGTGCTTTAATTTTATAAACTTGTGCTTTGCTTGGTAAAGGGTGCTAGTTATTCTATGCTTGATTAATTGATTTATTCTTATTGATTGTTTGATCAACAATTGATAGGTTGGTAGACTAAAATTGAATCTGGAAAGGTTAATTTAAGTTGGATAAAGCTAGAATAGTGTGAAGAAATTAATATAGGAATATATAATTATCTCACATAACTCAAAAGAATTTGTGCATGAACGTTGTTCTTAGATTCAGTTTTGCATAGGAATATGTTTCATTGAGTCATAGAATATATAAACATTGCAGATTCGGAAGAATCCTTTGTGAATTTTTGCAATTCTAGTTACGCAGTTTGTCTACATCACTTGTCACATTCGCAATCCTAACTGATTTATCTACTTGCGATTCTTGATATTTCTCTCGTTAAACTTTGTTTTAGTATTTTCACTCTTGTTCTCTCGTATTATTTATTTTATTTTAATAAACAAAAACACAAAAAATATTGATTTTAATAGTTAATTTTTACGATATTTTCTAGTATTCCAATCTCTGTGGGAACGATCTTTCTTATCATTATATTACTTGTTTGCGACACGTACACTTGCGTAAAATCATATACACTATTGTGAGCAACAAGTTTTTGGCGCCGTTGTCGGGGATTGGCAACGTTAGAAATTATTCGTAGAAATCGACATTTTTTTTTTATTTAATTTTTGTTATCTAATATCTCTTCTTTGTCTTTTGTATGAGCAGATTTCGCGACAAGGATATCCTACCCTTCGATCCCGAAATTGAACGTACTTTCAGACTAAGAAGAAGAGAACAACAAGGTTTCGCTCAGATTGAAGATATGGCACAAGCAGGGAACGGAAACAATGGCCATGAACAGAATTTAAACAATGCAATCAATGTGATACCTCCAATGGATGATAGGGACAGAGCTTTGAATGAATATGCATTGCCCATGCTAGAAGGGTTGAATCCAAGCATCACAAGACCAAACATTCAAGCAACTCACTTTGAGTTAAAACCGGTGATGTTTCAGATGCTACAAACAGTTGGGCAATTTAGTGGGTTACCTACAGAAGATCCTCATCTGCATCTCAGGTTATTTATTGAAGTCAGTGACTCATTTAAATGGACAGGGGTAACCGAGGAAGCATTTAGGCTCAAATTATTTCCTTATTCCTTAAGAGATCGTGCTAGAGCATGGCTTAACTCCTTGCCACCTGACTCTATTGCAACTTGGAACGATTTAGCTGAGAAATTCTTGATGAAATACTTCCCACCAACAAAGAATGCTAAATTGAGGAATGACATCACCTCCTATCAACAATTGGATGGAGAATCTCTATATGAAGCTTGGGAAAGATTTAAAGAATTGTTAAGGAAATGTCCTCACCATGGTATACCTCATTGGATCCAAATGGAGACTTTCTACAATGGTCTCAATGCTCAAACGAGAACAATTGTTGATGCATCTGCTAATGGAGCTCTTTTAGCCAAGTCTTACAATGAAGCTTATGATCTACTTGAGAGGATGGCTAGCAATAATTACCAATGGCCAATGGATAGAGTAGCAACTGCAAAAAGAGTGGCTGGTGTGCATGAAGTTAATGATGTTACGGCTCTTACAGCTCAGGTTTCATCCTTGGTTAATCTGTTAAAGAATCAGCATGTGACAGACTGACAGCAAACGTGAATTCAATCCAGGATTCAAGAATTTCATGTGTCTACTGTTCAGGATCTCATGTGTTTGATAATTGCCCTTCAAATCCTGAATCAATTTGTTTTGTGAGTGATGTAAACAAGAACCACAATCCGTACTCCAACACATATAACCCAGGGTGGAGGCAACACCCAAATTTCTCTTGGAACAATCAAAGTGGTGGTCAAGCTAACCATACCATGCCTAACCGACCTACATTCCCACCAGGATTTCAGCAACAGTCACAGAGAAATCAACCGAATGAACCATCCAGCTCGTTGGAATCTTTACTCAAAGAATACATGGCTAAGAATGATGCAATCCTTCAAAGTCAAGCTGCTTCAATGAGGAATCTAGAAAATCAAGTGGGACAGCTAGCTAATGAACTTAGGAACCGTCCACAAGGTGCACTTCCAAGTGATACCGAAACTCCAATGAGAGAAAAAAGGAATTTTGCAAAGCCATTACTCTAAGGAGTGGAAAAGAATTAGAGGGACCAAGTGGACAGAAAATAAGTCAAAAGGGGAACATTTCAACCCAAGATAAGGAGGAAAAAGATTTGGAAAAATCTGAAGCAGTTCTGAAAAACTCAGAAAATTCTGGTACCCAAAATGCTACAGCATTGCTGCAGCAAAGTTCGCAGCAACACCGATCACCTCCACTATTCCCTCAAAGATTTCAGAAACAGCAGCAAGACCTTCAATTCAGGAAATTTTTGGATGTTCTTAAGCAACTTCATATCAACATTCCATTGGTGGAAGCCTTGGAACAAATGCCAAATTATGTCAAATTCATGAAAGACATCCTGACCAAAAAGAGACGATTTGGCGAATTTGAGACAGTTGCCTTAACAAGTGAAAGTAGTGCTATGTTACAGAACAAACTTCCTCCTAAGCTCAAGGATCCTGGGAGTTTCACAATTCCATGCTCTATAGGTAATCAATATTTTGGCAAGGCTTTATGTGATTTGGGAGCAAGCATTAATTTGATGCCTTTGTCAATTTTTAAGAAGTTGGGGATTGGTGAAGCATGGCCTACTACAGTCTCTTTACAACTAGCGGATCGATCCATTGCTCATCCTGAAGGAAAAATTGAAGATGTCTTGGTAAAAGTGGACAAATTCATTTTCCCAGCAGATTTTATTGTACTTGACTATGAAGAAGACAGAGAAGTGCCTATTATTTTGGGAAGACCATTTTTAGCTACAGGCCGAACTTTGATTGACGTTCAAAAAGGAGAATTAACTATGAGAGTTCAAGATGAACAAGTCACTTTCAACGTGTTTAAAACCATGGAATCTCCCAATAATGTTGAAGAGTGCTCATCCATTTCAGTTGTGGAATCTCTGGTATCTAAAGAACCTGCACAACGTGGCTATAATGATTCTCTATAAATTTTATCGCAATATGATTCAGATAATGAAGAGGAAGATGAGGAGAAATTACCTTGGTTGGAAGCAGGTTCTAATACATACAAAACGGAAAATAAAGTTCAATTCCTAGACTTTTTATCTCAGGATCTTCCTAAGTCTTCAGTTGATGTGCCACCAAATTCAAATTCCTATCAAAAGAAGAAATTTTTCCACAATTTGAAGTTCTACTATTGGGATAGGCCATTCTTGTTCAAGCGATATACAAACCGAAAGATTAGAAGGTGTATTCCCGAAGATGAGATGGTGAATATTTTGCAACAATGTCAGTCCTATCGAGAAATTAAGAGGATCTTAAAGAACAATGTTGGTCTAAGTCAAAAATATTGGAAACGTTGGTCCAAGAAAAAATTTCAGGCTAATGGCCAACGCATTAGACACTATTGGAGAGAAATTCTTGACAGGGAGCATACCTCCATTCCACTCCTAGACCCATGACTACAAGAAAAGTCGGGCTGTCGACTCTAACACAAGCGCTCATGGGAGGCAACCCATGTTTCTTCATTTTTCTTAGTTTTTTCTTAATTTTTAGTTTATGATTTTTAATTCAATTTAATTGTGTGAGTTCTTTTACTTAGAAGTTTATTTTCTGCATTTTTAGGTCATCCCAGGGAGTGAAAGCAAGAGAAAAGCAAAGCAAAACCAACGGCAAAAATATTTTCTCACAGTGTAAAAAAATGGAAAATTTTGCTGCAGCAAACAGCGAAGTTCTACACTGTTCTTCTTTGAGCAAAGTTCTACGTTGGTTGGGCTTAGTTTCAGTGCTTCAGTTTTGAGTTTCAATGGAGATTTAGGTATGGGGGAGAAGAAAGCAGAGGAAAAGTACACCAGAACTGATGAGTGCTCGAAAAGCACTAATATTTCGTGATTAATTATGCTTGATTGATTGATATATAGATTTATTATGACTATTATTTCGATTATTTTCATAAATCTATCCATTCGGAGTCACGGGTATATTTTAGTGCATTTCAGGTGTTTTTAGCGTCAAATGATTCAAATGATGAAAACACGCGAAGACGGAACACCTACGGCGCTCGGATCACGAGTCACGGGCAAAACGAGTCAAATATGTAAGCCGTACATGTCAAGCCAGCACATATGTAAGGGGGTAAGCATGAAGAGCAGGAAAGCAATGCGCGCCGCGGCGAAGAAATTATGCGCCGCGGCGAGGGTCTCGACAATACATGTAAAGCCATGTACATTCCATGTACACTGTTACATGCAAGGCGCGCCGCGGCGAGGAAATCATATGCCGCGGCGAGGGGCTCTCGGGTTGCATGCTAGGAATCCAAAAACATTGCGCGCCGCGGCGAGTAAAAGTTATGCCGCGGCGGGGAGCTCTCGGGTTTTTACATAATTTCCAGAATTTGTGTTGCGCCGCGGCGGGGAAAATGTATGCCGCGGCGCGCCTATTCCTATGGCACATAGGATTCGTGTAAACCCTTACATCTATAAAAACCCCCTTAGAGTCCCCCTTACAAAGAACTCGAAATAACTTGACCAATTCATACACAACTCTTCCTCTTCTCAATTTTGCGACCCAAACACGACATTCAATCAGTTTTGAGAGCGTTGCCACACTATAACAAAGCGAGAGACAATATTCTAAGGATTCAAGGAAGCTAACGACAATCGAAGATAAAGCTTACGGAGGAGTACGTCAACCGATCCATAAGCGGTATTTAGATTTAGGTTTTCCTTGTTGTTATAGAATTAATTCATCTTCTTTATTTGTTAAAGTGTATGATCATATTTTATTTGTCTATGAATAATAATATGAACATGTCTGGCTAATTTAATTATGGATGTTTAGTTTGTGTTGCCATGTTTGCTAGAATTGTGTATGGTGTATCTTTTTGACTTATGAATAAAATACTTTTTGATTAAGAGCATGTTTAAATGTTTGATTATGAATAATCATGGGCCCATTTGATGTTCGTAGTTAGATTGAAAAACCTAAGAATTTAGTTAGAGGAACGTCACCTTAACTCTATTCCGAAACACTTAATCAAAGATTCAAGTTAGTGACTTAGTCATAGCATTAATTTGATTGGCATGTTTTCCTTGCGCATAATTTGATTGCTATTTAATTTACCCCCGCCAAAGGCAGTTAATTAGTTAATCAACAAAGAGACCTACCCCCGCCAAAAGGAGTTTCGTAATTAAAAGGAAAGCCGGTAGTTTTGTTTATATAGGACGTTCATGTATCTCACCATACCTTTTCGATGCAAACATGGTTAACCAAGCTAAACGTCCATACATCCTCTATTGATATTTTATTGAATTGATTGTTTAATTGCGATCCTGTTTTCGTTTGAGTAGCGTATGATTGTTCTCGTCACAAAAACAAACACCCTTTTTACAGTTTTACTTGCATTAGAATTCTAGTTACTTAGAGTTTCAGTTTCACTAGAACTCTATTTAATTAGTCTTTTATTTTCATTAGAACTCTTTTTAGTTTAAAAGTTAGTTATTTAAAACCACTGCAATTCCTTGAGAGACCGACCTTGGAAGTTGCTTATCACTTTACTACGAGTGATTCGTACACTTGCGAGTACACATTTTAACACATCAAGAACCAAAAATTATCATGATTCAAAAACTGAAAAATTTTGCTGCAACTTTGCTGCAGCAAAGCTAGAGCAAAGTTCTGTTTGTCTTCTGTCATCTCAGACCAGGCGTGTTGGGCATGGCTTCATAGTCAGTTTTGTGGATTGGGCTTCAATGGAAATTATGAAAAATTGAGCTTCAGTTTAGGCTCTAATGGAGATTGGCCCACTACCCATTTTTGGATACAAATAAAACAAAAATAAAAAAAAATAAAAAAAAGGTTTTCAGGTCTCCATTAAAAGCCCCTCCCCAAAAACCCATTCTACTACCCTACATATCACGCCGCCCACACTCAAACTCTCCCCTTCCCTACTCAAGCGCCTCCATTCCAGCATCGCGAGCAACCCAGAAGCCTCCTTTCATTCCAGCATCGCGAGCACCACCTCCAACCCCGCCATTCAACACCACTAATTCACTCCCCTTCGAGCACCCAACTCTCTGCGCACACTAATACCAGCCATCCACTTCAAGCCGTCACCCACTACTCAACCCCAACACCCATCCGCCACTCGCAAAACGCCACACCCCAGCACCGTCAACCCCTCATCAACATCCCGAACACCATCGAAATTTCTCCCCTCCACCACTACCCGCCACCCAACTCGGCAATAACAACTGTTTTCATGGTTGTTCGGGACAACAATTTGGACTTAAAAGTCAGTTTTCATGGTTGTTCGGGACAACAGCACGGCAATCACAACTGTTTGTTCATTCATGCATTCAAATTTTATGACTGGGTAATTCCTCTCTGTTTGGGGAATCTACAAATTTCACTTCCAGCTAGAAGAAGGAAGCTACGCAGCAATAACAGGGCAGTCTCGTTACTTTGTCATTTTTATATTATTCTCTTTCTGCCCTTTTTGCTTGCTGACTGATCTGTTTGCTGTGAACACTGAGGACAATGCTTATTTTAAGTTTGGGGGGGATGAATTTACTATCTGATCTGTTTATTGTCTAATCTGTCTACTATTGAATTGTGGAATTGAGGGAATTTATCTGGTTAATATGCTGAATTCTGATTTTATGATACATAATTTGCTGTGGTTTTATGATGAATTGCTTGATCTAAGGTTGTCATTAATTTCATGTTGTTATCTTGGTCCTAAAAAGAAACTAATTTGTCAATTTATTAGAAGAGATATCTTACTTTATGAGAAGAATTGATTTGATTAAGTGTTAGTTGGAAAATGTTGAGAACTTATTTTGAAATATACACCCACAACTCTAACTGCACTGTCTACTTGTTTGTTTGTTTGATATAAACTTTGAATAAGGGTAGTTTATAGGAGAGTTTGAGCCTCTAGAATTGGTTTGGAGAATTTTTCAAAGCGAAATTCTAGAAAGTTCATTACTCAATGAAATGATCTAGGCCTTCTTTGGATTCGATTGTGCTTTTCATGCTAACCTTGGTTAAAAATATATTTCATTTGCACACCTAATTTGAGCCATGAATGATCAAAATTCTTTTTGTCAACACCCACATAAAAACTTAGCATTTCCTTATTTGCATATCCTTTGACCTTTATCTCACAAGTGCATTACTATCTTTAAGAATTGTTGTTAGAAAGGTTTATGCCTCTTGGAAGAAAGAAGATTATGGTGTTGAAAATGGTTTTGTTTATGATGAAAATCACTCTTGTTTGGTTATATTGAGATCGATCCTTCATTCAAAAAAAAAAAAAGAGAGAGAGAAATCTGGAAACAACTTTGCTGCAGCTTTGCTACAGCATTGCTGCAGCAAAACAGATTCATTCAAGAAAAAAAAAATGAATGAAGAAAAGTTTGGGGGTAGCAATGTAAATAAAGAGTCCAAAAGTATTTTTGAATAGTGTTTGTGCTTGTGGGGTATGATACCTAAATATGACTTTCACCTTACCTTTACCCTAGCCTTACATTTCAAGCTTATTTAAGTCCTTTTGATCTTTGATTAGTGAATATCTACATTAGTGGAGAGGGATTCAAAAGACCAACATATGGAGGCATGATTTTAAGCTTAAGGAACATAAATTACCTAAGTTTGGGGGAAGTATCAAATTACAAATTTTGAGACATCACACACACACATGGGGTTATTGTGGAATGAGTTTGAGATAATGAAACTAACATTTGAGAAAAATCAATTTGGATCATGAATTTGAGATTTCTTCTTTCAAATTTTGAAACAAGTTTAGTTTATTTATTAGTTGACAACTATGTTTTTAGCGTGAGTTGAAACCTTTGTTTTAAATTGCCACTTGCCAATCATCATATAATTTAGTGCTTGAGGACAAGCAAGATGCTAAGTTTGGGGGAGTTGATAACTCTAATTTATTAGAGTATTATTAGCTCTTATTCATAAATACTTGCTTGTTAATTTGGGAATATCCACACATTATAATCATTTATACACTATTTGTGGATTTTGTGATTTAAATGAATTCTTTGATAATAAATTCAAAATAATTATGAAATGTGTCAAAAAGAATTATATTTTGATGTGCACTCATTATATTTTCATTGCCCTTGCAGGAAATAAAGAAAACAACAAAGAAAATGCAAAAATACAACTTTGCTGCAGCTTTGCTACAGCATTGCTGCAGCAAAACCATACCAGAAAAACAACGCAGAAAACAGAGGCTGACTTGGAATTAAAATTTAAAGGCTGATTTGGACTCTCAACAAAAGGACAATTTTGGGCTTTCATTAACTCACCTTTTTAGGGATAATATTGGAAATTAACACACCCAAAATTGTCTCCAATTAAACCTAAAGCTAAATACACAATTGAGGGGCTGATTTCACCAGTTTTTGTGCGGCAGCAGTTAGGGCAAAAACTGGACAGCTCTGAGCAGAATTCTGGGAGAAAAATAAATCCAAATATATAGCAGAATCTGGGCAGCAGCAAGGGCAGACGTGAGGCAGAAAATACAAGGCAGATTTGGTCACCAAAACTGCAGAAAAACGAGTAGCAAAACAGAGAGGAACAGAGCACAATTTCAGATCAGATTTGGGACGTAAAACAGAGCACAACTTCGCAGCAGATTGGGACGCAAAACAGGGGAAGCAAGAGGGAGCTGGAAAGAGACCAATTGAAGGCTTGATTTGCAAGAACAATCATTGAAGAAGCAAGAGAGATTAGAGATTTTGAATCCAATTGATTGAGATTAAATAAAAGGGAGTTTTATTAAATTATTCCTTCTTCTATTCTTCTTTTATTGTTTTTCCAAATCTCTATAACTCTATGAATCTAATGTTGACCATGGATGATTTGATGTTTAATTTTATAAATATGCTTGGCTAAATTTTCATTCAGTTAGGGTTGTGGATGTGCGAGCGTATGTAGACTTTGTGCTTTAATTTTATAAACTTGTGCTTTGCTTGGTAAAGGGTGCTAGTTATTCTATGCTTGATTAATTGATTTATTCTTATTGATTGTTTGATCAACAATTGATAGGTTGGTAGACTAAAATTAAATCTGGAAAGGTTAATTTAAGTTGGATAAAGCTAGAATAGTGTGAAGAAATTAATATAGGAATATATAATTATCTCACATAACTCAAAAGAATTTGTGCATGAACGTTGTTCTTAGATTCAGTTTTGCATAGGAATATGTTTCATTGAGTCATAGAATATATAAACATTGCAGATTCGGAAGAATCCTTTGTGAATTTTTGCAATTCTAGTTACTGGTATACTTTGCTGCAGCAACGCAGTTTGTCTACATTACTTGTCACATTCGCAATCCTAACTGATTTATCTACTTGCGATTCTTGATATTTCTCTCGTTAAACTTTGTTTCAGTATTTTCACTCTTGTTCTCTCGTATTATTTATTTTATTTTAATAAACAAAAACACAAAAAACATTGATTTTAATAGTTAATTTTTACGATATTTTCTAGTATTCCAATCTCCGTGGGAACGATCTTTGTTATCATTATATTACTTGTTTGCGACACGTGCACTTGCGTAAAATCATATACACTATTGTGAGCAACAGTGTCTGAAAGAAAAAAAAACTGTCATTTACTTGATATGACTCGTGCACTCCTATTTAGTGCTCATATGCCAAAATACCTTTGGGGCGATGCTGTACAAGCTTCCGCCTATCTCTTCAATCGTCTTCCATCTAATGTCCTTCACGGAAAAATCTCATTCGAGGTTTTTGCATCTCATGTATCATTGTCATCATTTCATAATCTTTCTGCCCATATATTTGGTTGTGTTATTTTTGTACATGTTCCTAAAAATCAGAGGTCTAAGTTAGATATCCGGGCAATTAAATGTATGTTTGTTGGTTATGGAGGTTATCAGAAAGGGTATAAGTGCTTCCATCCACCGACCAGGAAGTATTATGTCACTATAGATGCTACCTTCTTTGAGGACATGAGTTATTTTTCCTTACCTGATACTGCTCGTTAGGGAGATAATTCATATTTTGAAAAGCTGTATCATAATGAGGGGGAGGAATCGGAAGAATCACCTACTGATATTTCGATGGGTCCACTTAAGATTCTTAACCCATTGATTCCAGTAGTGGAAGAAGTAGATGCTCCAAGTATCCAAGCACCAGCTCTGACCACTGAAAATGAAAATGAAGATACTGATGTTCCCTCAGGCATCACTCATACCCTTGATCAACAGCTCCCTAGTACTAAAGGTCGCTCATCTGAGGTATGTATACCTACTGATACTAATAGCATTGATTCTAGTGTTAGATAGTATGTGTTACCAAATAGGTCTACTCGAGGTCAACCACCCAAAAGATATGAACCAAATATCCATGCAAAATCAAAATATCCAGTAGCCAACTAAATGTCTACTAAAAGATTGTCTAAGCTATATGAATCATTTGTAAATCAAATATATGTTGTATCAGTACTTAACAACGTGCAGGATGCGTTGGGAGACCCAAAATGAAAAAAGGCAATGGAGGAAGAGATGGAGGCATTATAGAAGAACGATACTTGGCAACTTGTGCCTCCACCACAAGGCAAGAAGGCAGTTGGTTGTCGATGGGTGTTTACTGTGAAACATAATACTAATGGATCTGTGAATCGGTATAAAGCCCACCTTGTAGCAAAAGGGTTCACTCAGACGTATGGTGTAGACTACGATGAGACTTTTGCTCCGGTTGCCAAAATGAATACTATTCGAGTTCTGCTTTCGCTTGCCGCAAGTTTAAACTGGCCAGTTTGATAGTTTGATGTCAAGAATGTGTTCCTTCATGGAGAGGTAGTCGATGAGGTATACATGAGTCTTCCACCTGGGTATGTAGCTGCTTCTCCTTGTAATTTTGTATGCAAATTGAGAAAGTCTTTGTATGGTCTCAAGCAATCCCCTCGAGCCTAGTTTGGAAGATTTTCACAGTTCATGCAGAAGGTTGGTTGTAGACAGAGTAATTTAGACCACACGCTATTTCTCAAACATAAACAAGAGAAGGTAAAAGCTCTAATTATTTATGTTGATGATATGGTAATTATTGGAGATGATTCTGTTGAGATGGATAAATTACAGAGACAGCTAGCCTCTGAGTTTGAGATGAAGGATTTGGGTGAGCTGAAGTATTTCTTAGGAATTGAGGTAGCTAGGGAGAGCAAAGGAATTTTTCTATGTCAGAGAAAGTAAATTCTTGATTTACTAACTGAAACATGTATGTTGGATTGTAAACCTATTGACACTCCTATTGAGCAAAATCATTGTCTAGCAGAGTATCCAGATCAAGTACCAACTGATCGAGATCTCTATCAGAGGTTGGTTAGGCGTATTATTTATTTAGCACATACTAGACCAGATGTTGCATATACAGTAAGTATGGTAAGTCAGTTCATGCATAACCCGAGTGAGAGTCATATGGATGCAATTGTGAGAATTTTAAGGTACTTGAAATCAACTCCAGGGAGAGAAGTAATGTTCACTAAACACAACAATCCTCTTAAAGTTTGTGGCTTCACAGATGCAGATTGGGCAGGAAGTATTATAGATAGAAGGTCGACATCGGGTTGCTTTACATTTGTGAGAGGTAATTTGGTTACATGAAAAAGTAATAAGCAAAAAGTTGTGGTGCGGTCTAGTGCTGAGGCTAAGTATAGAGGTATGACTCATGGTGTTTGTGAGTTGATGTGGATAAAAAGTTTATTGTTTGATTTGGGTTTCGAACTCAAAAATATTATGGAGCTGTATTGCGACAGTCGGGCAGCCATTGACATATCACAAAACTCAGTACAACATGATCGCACTAAGCATGTGGAGGTTGATCGTCATTTTATAAAAGTGAAGCTAGATGTCAAATTCATTAACTTTCCTTTTGTTTCTACTGAGAAGCAACTTGCAGATGTGCTCACCAAAGGAGTTTCCAAGAATGCGTTTTAGAACTCACTAAGCAAGTTGGGCATAGTCGATATGTATGCGCTAACTTGAGGGGAAGTGTTAGCATCAGTCATGTAATTAGTGTATATGTGTCTATTTGTAATAGAGTTCTAGGTTGTATATAGTTCTATTTTATTTAGGACTATTGTACCCTTTGATATGTAGCTTCACAATCTTATTTATTTATAACATATTTGGATGTTGAAAGCGTTTAAACTTTAAAGTACTTTCATTAAAAGAATATCCCTTATTTTTGGAAGGAAAAAAAAATACTCTATAATATTGCACTAAAAATGCTACCGTATTTAGGTATGACTTGCTTTCATTTAACTGTTCAAGTAAATTTTTAGGAGAATCTTTTTTTTTATATATTGCTAATTAAGATTATATATACACTAATAAAGAGATACAAATAAAGGATAAATGTATGAAAGAGAAAAGTATTGAACGTAAAAAAAAAAAAAAATAGGAAACTAAATAATTTAAATCTATTTCTCTCTTAAAATATACTCACTTCTTAATAAATTTGTGAAAAAAAAAAAACCATTTTTTAAAGGTTACTAAGAGCGTGGTCATTTGAACTTGAATAAACACTGAAGAAAAACATGACCAAGAAAATTCATATAAAATAAAAAAATTTATAGGAAGGTTGAAAAAAAGAAGAGAACTTGACTAAGAAAATAAAACCAAAAGAATCATTAATTCAATTTGATCCGTTTCACCTTATTTTCCTTCTAGATTTCGACCAATATAGATTTTCTTTCTTCCTATTTCTTATAGTGTTCAGACATTTACGTTCTTCCTGGTTAAAAAACGTGCCTCATATTTTGATATGTAGCTTCACAATCTTGTTTATTTATAACATATTTGAATGTTCTACTTGAAAGGGTTTGAACTTTAAAATATTTTCTTTATAAGTAAATCCCTTATTTTTGGAAGAAAAAAAAATACTACTCTATAAAATTACACTAAAAATTTATTTTTGATAATTTTACTACATCCTTATAAATAATATTGAGAGAATAACAAAACTAACACCCCTCAAAACTTCTAATAACAAAACTAGCACCCCTTGTGTTCAAATTTATATTTTCACATTAAAAAAATGACTAATATGTCATTTTTTTTAACATCTATCTAATTAGAATTGAACGACGATAATTTAGACTCGTTTAATATTGAACGTTCAATATTTTATGTTCAATATTGAATATTGAACGTTCAATATATTAGAGTGTTAGTTTTGTTACTATAAATTTTAGGGTGCTATTTTTGGTAATTTTCCAATAATATTTAGACTCTTTTAATATTTATAACAAACACAAACATTTTTATGTTTTTGTTGTAAAAAGATCACAAAAGCTTTTAATATTCTTTTTCACATATTTTTTTTTTTTTATAAAACCGTCTCTAATGAAAATCACTTTTTAAAAAGTTAATTCATTTAGAAACGTTTTTTTAACAATAAATACAAATTCATTCTCACTATTAAAACTTGTTTGATAACGATTTTGATTCTTAATTTTTAATTTTTTAAGTAATTCTTTAATCATATATATTTGGTAATTATTTCTAATTTTAATTTTTTTATTTTTAAAGAATAATTATTAAAATATATGATGACTCATAAATCCTTTAAAAAAAATTGAATCAGATTTGCAATCTCTAATTTTTTTTCATTTTGACCAAATATTTTTTCTAGAGAATAAATTAAGTCTTATAAATTATATATATATAAATATTAGAAAAAAAAAAAAACATGATTAAAAACTTAAAATTTATAAAAAATAACCAAAAATTATCAAACAACTTAGAAGTAATTTTTTATTTTTATTTTCTACTTAAAAATAACTAAGTAAAATTTTTTGTTAAACATATTGATAATTATTTTTATAAAAAATTATAAATCATAAAATTAATTATTTAATTATAAATTATAAATTATAAATTATAAATTATAAATCATAAATCAAAATCAAAATACGGCCGTTTAGCCCGATATACAATATGACACACTGAATATGAGGCGATGATCTGGTGCAACCCAAAATTGTCTAACGAAATAGGAGGAAGAAAGCTTAGTGCTTGGTAACAAAACCTATCAAGAACACCAAGACATAAATAAATAAGGTGACGAGGGAACTTAAACTCAAAAAGAGGTGTTAGGTGTTAGGTTTGAATGTTCTTAATCTCACCTCCTTGGTAGTTATTTTTAATAATACATTAACCCATGCAATGCAAGTACTGGACTTAAAGCTCAAACCTCAGAACCCTAATTGGACACATTTCTGGGATACTCAATGGAGTTTCAGTGGTACTTCATTTTTTAACTTAAATCAGCTTAGCAAATACACCTTTTTGACAAAGAGATTAATGTCAACAAGGTAGTTTGCCTATGAAAATATATGTAACAAACCTGAGGCGTGATTGTACTATAAATAGCTATAGCCATGTAATTGTAAACCATTTGATTAATCAAGAATGAAATAATACAAAGACAGTTTCTCTTCTTTATGCTTCTGCGTTTTACAATTATGAGAATCCAAATGAGCATTCATGTACTTTCACATCAAGATAACCTCTTTATTTACTCGAAGTTAGTAAAGCTAAATTCATATTTCCATATACAATTCAACTATAGAAGAGATCTGTTCTTGCAAGTACAAGACATGGCCTTTTTTTTCTTTTTCTTTTTTCCCTTCGTCAAGAATTGAACATCAGTAACTAAGAGGATACGTGTTATTAGCCATACCATGCAACCAAAATCAATCAGAACAGTTATTTTCTACAATCTTTGCCCCACAGCACGCTCGTCTTAATGCTCTGACCCTGCTCTTCACCGCACCTAAAAGCTTAACCTTGACAATTTTTTCCTCTTCTCCTCTCCAATTCCGTGGAACTACTCCTATCAAACATAGAGTTTTTCAAAAGGGTTGTTCCATCTCTCTTTTTTTCTTTTATGTTTTGTAGGAAACACCTTTGCTGGTTGGTTAACTCCACAAGAGCGGCCAAAATAGTACAGAGGATGAACATAGCATCATGATGAAGAAACAATGCTTTTAATTTTGATTGGTCTGACAAGCTTTATGAATTCCCCTATCTCATAAAAGCATGAGTGATCAGAGTAAGGGACTGAATAAATGTACTCGTGTAACCTTTCAACATATTGTAAACATTCATTTGGTTTACCGGTCCAGATTCCACCTTCTGAAGTTAGCTTGCTTTTGTTGTAACAAGGTAGAAAAGAACCAAAAAGATTATCATTTCCTTCAAAAGGTTTTGCCCTCCATGGTAAACCAGAAGGCATGATCCCAATGGTAAGTCGTACCTTATTCAGCCCCTCCAAAGTTTCTATGCTAAAGATGTAACAGGAAACAGCCCGTACTCTTGTAAGAGAGGTTTTAGTAGTGAATATCTCATGGAGTCTAAGAAGATGCATAATTTGCATCCTTTCTGGCCACACCCAGATCTTTGAAGAAAATACAAGAAATAATGAAGAACCAACTTTATCGTACACAACAGAGAGAATTATTCATAACTTGAAACATTAACATATATTTTGTCACAAAAAAACAAATAATTCATTCAAGTTTGGATCTGATAAATGAATTAAACATGTTTATAAATAAAGCATGCTTAAGAAGATATGTAGTACAGAATCCACAATTCAAATGACAAAACAGTATCTCCCCACATATTTATTGACAAAACACTTGATGCATTTATCATTTTCTCTAAGCCAAATTGCAAAAGTATGAATGTCAATCCAAAGAAGAAATTAAATTGCATCTATTTGGTAAAACATTGTCCTTAAAATGACCCTGCGGTAGGGTGGGTCATTCATTTTTAAGAAGCATATGTATTCCATAAGAGACACCATACCTTAAGTTTTAGCACATGTGAAATGTGCAGCAAGAGATCCTCCTTGCCCAAAGTGTCAATGCCAATGATAATATCATGGTGAGAATGAGAAGCAATGTTATCAACCACCTATAACCACCAAGTGCAAATTATTTCACAATACTTGTATCCTTGGCATTATTGTGTAACATAATAGCTTATAAAATCACAAAAAGCAAACTATTGTTTTGAAAACCTAAATGTTCTGAAACTGATTAAGAAATAAACTCACCCACTATAGAGAATGTTTTTCTTTACATGGGTTACAAAAAATGCAACAAATTTACATTTCACACTTATAAGGCCAAAGCACACTAGAATTCTCCATGGAATGTCAAGCTAAAACTTACTCATTTGAGTGTCAAAACTACAAGTTTTCCGTAGGTGACATCAACTCACTCTAGTGAATTGTGAGTGCATGCGCAGTCCCCCTTACCACTTGACAATAAAATTCTCGTTGCACAATCTATGGCATTATAAAAAAATTACATGCACAAAATGGAATTGTCCCCTAGGAACTTTAAATTTTAGGTCTTTACAACTCAAGAACTCAAACTCAATAAATTAAACATATTTACATTAAAATGAGATACATATATCTACTTTTTATTAAATAAAATTTAAAACACATACTCATGATTTGAATAATATTTATTTTTTCTATTTGAGAAATTTTTAAGAATAAAGTATTTATTGTTGCAACTATTATTTTGAAGATTGTAGAAATTTAGAAGCAAGTAAAGTAAAATGCTCATCTTGAGTTAAAATCTTTGATCATCAGACACTTGGAGATACAACATCACCAAATTCAAGTACAAGCAATATTTTCAACTTACCCACTACAAATTTTTTTCCCCTCTCCTCAGGAGAGACAGTAACCCAGCAGACAGCATACCTACTTTACACTTATAAGCATGCTATGATTCTCTATGAAATACCAACCTAAAATGAAATTAGTTTGTGTGTCAGGAGTTTTATGGGTGAGACATGAGCTCTGTAATGTTTATGTTCATTGCGATTTATGAATGCATGGTGTATGACTCGACCATAACTTTGGGGTAATCTTGAAGATACTACAGAACCAATCTCCAGTAAAACCAATATTTACCAGCTGGGCAGCAATTTCACGAGGAGGGAAAAGATATAAGGGATTGCAATATGTATTATCCAAGTAAAGGGTGTCAACTGAACCACCATTAAAGCACTTAAAAGCATGCTCCTCCCTGTCCTTGCCCTCTCACTGTTTACTTCCCAACAGAAATCACCAGTGCACAGCGAGTAACCAAAATCTCCGCGAAACAAGAACATAATGACACCTGCACTTTACCATTAACGTAATTTGAGTAATAAATGATTGCACAAACTCCTCAACAAGAATAACAAACTTGATTAAAGCATCTGTGGTTCAAATTCATGATAGTGAACAAAAAGCAAACAGGTGGTGTGCAATCTAAAACAATGAGATTATTATACCCGGGCAGTGGTGAGCATCGATGGCCATAACCAAAATTAGAGTCTTTGAACCGGTGGAAGGTGAAACCAGAGCGAGGGTGTGCCAAGAACCGATGTCGAGGATGCAAAGAAGAGAGAGCTTGAAATCAAGGAATTTGAAACGGAAGAGCTTGGCGGAGAGACGAGAGCAGAAAACGGGGCCCTTGGACCATAAAGCTGATAGACCACTGGTGTGGTCGGAGTGAAGGTGAGTCAGAAAGTACGCCTGGCTTCCATGCCGTCCATTGGTCTATCGATACCAGACCTCTCTCCATTATTGTCATTGAGAAACGGTGGCCATTTTCTCGTCGATTTCTGAAACTGGAAAGTAGTAGGATCAGGTGGTGGTACAATTTTCAACTTTGGGAGGGAAAGTGCTACTTTATGGATTTAATTTTTGGCGCGGAAATCTTATTTTTTATTTGGGCATTTGTTTAAGAAGAGAACAAAAATGCTCCAAATGTTACTCGACAGTAGTTAGAGACTTGGGAGGGATGGGTACGCTTCCATTGGCCCGGTTTATTATTTATTCTGGTAAAATCAAACTAAATCATGAAATCACCAACGTGCAGTTGGTGAGATAATTTGTGCGCGAGTTTAAGCGAATGGAAAGAAATTAGTACAGTTTAAATTATATCAAATTCTAATTTGAATCAAATTTAAATCAATTTAATATAAATATTAGCTATTTACATAAATATAATAGATTTATTACAAGCTGCAAATTTTCCTGAAACTTACAATTTTGACTTTTGATATGTCAAAAATGTCAAATTACCCCTATACTAACAAATTAAATAACTATGACTCTAACAACAATAATTAGTGATCTTTTCGAACCTTAGACGACTTGTCACGACCTTGCTAAACCTTGGACGATATACCTGCAATTTCGTTAGAGCTTCGATCTTTGCAGATGACCTTGTCGGAGCCTTGACAATCATTACATGATATGTAAAGTTTGCTTTTCTTCTAAAAAAGTATCCAAAGCTTATATATTTTAGAAGATTATGTAAAACTTATATATTTTTAGAAGAGTATTTAAAACTTATGTACTAATGTACATATTTTTGAATAATCATAAGTTCTAACATAAACTAGAGTAATAAAGTTACTCATTATGAATCTAAAATTATATTTACAATACATTAACACACCAAAACATTGACTAATATGAAAACTCAAACGTACAAGCATAACAACCTTTCTATAGCACATGTAAGGTCTCACAAGAGGTATGTAATATATAAGACTTGTAAATTTTATATAACATATAAATAATATGAAATATCCATTCCTTAAAAATTTAATCTCAAAGGTTGATAAGTCTCATGATTACTTATAAACTTTAATATTATGCTCAAATAATGTAGGACAATACCTTTAATATTCTCCCTCAAAGTTTGCAAAACTCATTACTTTGTATTTTTAACCTATTTTATTATATTTGGGTTACTTGTCTTTTTTTTTTTTCTTTTGCAAAATTCATTCATCTTTTTTCCAGTCGAGACTCAAAGTATTTGGCTCTAATATCATGTAAATTTTATTTAGTGTATAAGCAACATGAGATTTCTACTCTTTAAAAAAATCAACTTCTAAGGTAGCTAAGTCTAACAATTACTTATAAACCTTATATTAGTATTATACTTAAAAAATAAAAGACAATACCTCTAACAAGACACGTCATCCAAGTGGTGTGAAAATGAAGAAAAATTGTAAAAATTGTTTAAATGTAGGACAAATTACACAAATGCCCAAAATAGGAGTATCGTTGAAAATTAAGGATAAAGCAAAAGCAATATGAGATCTATACCAAGGGAGAAAGTAAAATCCCATTTTAGGGAATAAGCCTAATCCAAAAGGAATGCACAAATCACCACAAAGGGTGACATAAAAGAACCCAATAGCTCAAGGATGACATTAGATAACCCACAATAAAGAGAGGAGATAATGATAAGCTACACAATAAGGGTAGCTGCACAAAACACCATTTAATATGGTACTTGAAAGTTGAAACCCTAGCAAGAAAAGGCAAAAAAAAAACCTTAGCAGGAGGGTGGAGGTGCTGCAACTTAATTGCTAAGAGAAAAAAAAAAAGTTAATTATAATTAGATCAATGATTTTTTTGATATGAATGTTAAGGCTTATCTTCTTATATAATAAAATAATATTTGTTAGATTTTTCGTGCGCATGGCGTACCTAAATTAACAATTTTGTGACGGTACAAGTCACAAAATCCAAAAATTTCATTTTCGAGCCAGCTAATAAAAAAAATTAGATTTTCATTACAAGGATTCAGTACTTTAGTACCAAATGCTCCATAATTATCAATCAATTAGGTTTATATTAGTGTTGATGCTGCATATGAAATTTGCAAGTGGGCTAACATTGTTTGTATGTGACATCGTGAACGAAGCTTTGTGCACATCAAAAAATGCTAGGACTTTGATTATTTATCTAATATAATTATTAATAAATTTAAATAAAACTCACCTGTTATTTTTTTAGTACTAATATATATCACTAATGTATAATAAAACAAATAGCATATTTGCTTAATTGTTATTGAATATAAATTGAGTATATATTATAATAAATTGTTAAAAGATTTAGGGTGGTGTTATTGTTAGAACCAAAATATTTATGTTAAAATAATTTTTTAAATTTTAAAAGATTTTAAAGTTATCTTGTTAAGTTAAACAATATTGTTCCCAAAAATTAATTTCGTGGGTTACCACACGTACTATATCTAAAGCAATACAAATCAACCAATAGCAGAGAGTTAGGGTAGTAACATTCGAGATATTTGTTGACGTGAGTCGACATTAGTGATTAAAGCATACAGAACAATAACATTGTGGACAGTATCCAATTGAATACTAACAAAACTCATTTACAATCTTGAGTAACTATTTTTTTTGGTGCCTGCTTCTAACAAATATATAAATAAAAATAACTATTTTTATAATAGAGAGAATAAAAGTAAATGTTAATGTAAAGCGAATAGAAGTAGACGTTGGACTAGACATAGGTACGGCTTGTGTTGACAAAGCATCAGGCTTAGCAACAAAAGTAGAGGAACTAGACTGAGATGGAATAGAAGCACTTATAGAATTTGACGCAACAAGAGACAAATTAAGAGGTATAGGTGAACAAGAAGACAAAGTAGGAGTAAAGCAACTATGCACCCTATTAGTGTTAGTGGAGCCTGCTAGAGTAGAATAAACAATTGGCAAAATTGACGGAATTGCATGGTCTAATGAGGAAATAGAAGTGGATGGCTTTAAAGCAAATGAAAATTTATTTTCATTGAAAATAAAATGACAAGAGAGAAACAACTTTCCTTTACTATCCAAACATTTGTATCCTATATGTCTAGGTGTATACCCTAGAAGTTACAAGGTGTAGATCTATGCTCTAATTTGTGAGCATTAAAATGTCTAATGTAGGGATAGGAAAGACAATCAAACACTTTGTGTTAAGTTTAATCAGGTTTAACATGAAATAATTTTCCACAAGAGACAAATGAGCTAACTAAGATGAGGGTAATATATTAAGAACAAAGACAATAGAATAAAATGCATCCTCCCAATATTCTAAGGGAATTAAGGCTTGAGCCATTATTGACAACCCTTGATCAACTGTTATGTTTTCCTTCAATTAATATATTTTATTCATGAATTGTTGGACATGATGTATGATGAATAATTCCTTGCTTAATAAAAAAGTTAGACAGACTCTAAAACTCACCACCTCAATTGGATTAAAAGATTTTGATTTTAGCATTTAATTACAACTCAACCATGGATTTAAGTTGAAGGAAAGCTTTATATACAAAATCTTGAATTTCAAAAAATAAATTGAAGTGAAACGAGAGAATTCATCAATAACATGAACATAATATTTGAAACCATTTCGAAAAACAATTGGAGAAACCCACACATCAAAATGAATTACTACTAGAGGTGCAATAGAACAAGACAAAGAAGGAGAAAAAGGAAACTTATGAAATTTTCCTAGTTGACAAGCATGACAAGGAAATTGAAAAATTTTATTTGAATCAACTAAGATATTACAACTTTGCAAAGCTTTCTGTACAATAGGTAAAATAGCATGTGCAAGTCTTTTGTGCCATGTAAACAAATCAAAAAGAGTTGCTGCACAAGCACTTTTTGTAGTCATGGTATTTACAAGATTTGAAGAAGAAGACATATTGTTTTGAGAAGTATGTAGGTGCAAACGAAACCCATAGTCCCTCATGTAGAGTTCCTTTAAGCAACTTTTTGTTGGTGACTTTATACTTCACACAACAAGAAGTAGCATGAAACTCAAAATACACAAGATTATTCTTACAAAACTGAGCAATACTCAAGAGATTTTTAATAATATTAAGAACAAAAAGAATTTTAACAAGATGCTTTTTATCATAAGAATGGTGTAAAAGCGAGAAAACAATACCAGTGATTAAGATACATTTACCATTACCAATAATCAATTGATCATTGTCGGTATAGGATTGAGACAAGGCTAGGTTTGATCGATCTGTTATAACATGGTGTGTGGCTCCAGAATTTGGATACCAGTAGGGCTCAAGGTAAGCCTGTGCTTGTTGTTGAAGAAGAGATGGCTAAGTAGGAGCATTAGAAGCAAACATAGTATTCATTAGATGCATTTTAAACTGAGGATAAACTTGACCATTGCTACCACTCAAAGCTTGACTAGGAGTACCCACAGGAACTGGAGGATGTGTTTGTTGTATATTACTAGGTAGTGGACCAAATTGAGGTTGTGGCACTATAGGTGGATTCGAAGAAGATTGTTGCATGTTACCAGGTGGTCTAGCTTGTGTTTGAGGTTGAAAGGTTTGATCAAACTTATACCAACACTTTGACACTAGGTGACCTTGCTTACCTCATAATTGGCAAATTGATTTATTTCCACTAAAGGGAAACCTAGCTTGACCATTATCTCGATCTCTTCCCCTAGCATTAAATTGTGGGAATGGAAAGAAGAAAGGAAAATTTTGGTTTGGAGGAAAAATTGATCCAAAATTTTGACTAGAAGGAAAGGCAGAAGACAATATACTAGGCTTTGAACCAAAATTCATCAAGTATGAAGGATTACAAACTATCTGACTTATGTCTAATTTCTTTTGTGAACCTGTGGACTGTTCTCCTTGATTATTACTCGTATTATGCTGAGCAACATTTGTAGAAGGTAAAATTGCATCACTCATTGAGTGGCTAGAGGCAAGCCAACTTTTATGGCCTAGCAACAAGGCTGTTACATCTGACATTGTTGCTATTTGATTTTGCATCTTGGTCGAAATTGTTGATACAACTAACTCAAAATTCCTTTCCAAACCAACTATGAGATACATCACTTTATCTTCCCCAATTAGAGCAAATCCTGCAGATTTAAGCTGATCAGCAAACTCCTTCAATTTCAACACAAAATCATTCACACTTTGTGCTCTTTTGCTCATCTTGAGCAATTCTTGTCTTATTTGTATGATTCTTGCCTTTGAATTAGAAAAAAAATATCTCTCAAGATCTCT
The DNA here is from genome assembly GCA_029378325.1 of Elaeagnus macrophylla. Taxonomy (NCBI): domain Eukaryota; kingdom Viridiplantae; phylum Streptophyta; class Magnoliopsida; order Rosales; family Elaeagnaceae; genus Elaeagnus; species Elaeagnus macrophylla. The sequence continues at coordinate 8,676,131 of CM055649.1, read as the reverse complement.
CCAAGCTTCTTTAACAGTATTAAATCTTGAAATTAGTCTTAAAATATCTTGACTTATGCAATTCATTAATCCACTACCACACATATGATCTTGTTTCTTCCACACTTTGAATGAAGGATTTATTTCACCATTTGCTAACAACTTCAACGATGCTTCATTAGTTAAGAAATTTTCTAAATTAAAATTGTACAATATTTTTATAATCTGTTGTTTCACACTAGAGATGACAACTGACCCGAACCGACCCGTTGTGACCCGCGGTTCAAATTAAACTTGGCCATTTCAAACAAAATATTTTTGATTCGGGTAATATCTACGGATCAAAAAACCCGAACCGTTGACTCATTTTTTTTGTTTTTCAAATGAAATTTTTTTTAAATAATTTTTTATGTAATTAAAGTTTGTAGTAAATAAGCGGGTATTCAAATGGTGCCCCAAACCAAACGAATTTTTACCCCGAACTTAATTGAACTGAACTGTTTTAAATAAAATAGATAATACCTCAAACCATTTCACCCCGATTCGATTTGATCCGAACAGGTCGAATACCCGCGGGTACCCGAACCGTCGGGTAACTACTAAATAATTTGTTCTATCTAATTTCATTGTTTCTACATGATTTTGAAAATTAATCACACTATTATTATCGGGAATCACAACGGCAGGTTGTTCTTTCTCTGATACCATAAAAAAATCAAGAACTTAATCTTTGCAAGAACACAAGAATGACGGACTGAGAGATAGAGAGAAAGAGACGAAGGAAAGCAAGAAAGCATGAAAAAAGACTATGAAAATATATTCCTATTTTATCCAAAAAATAAAGCAAAGTACAATTTGTCTTTTTAGATACACTGTTCTCCACTAATCAAATGCCATGTGTGCAGTCTATAACTGCCTTATAACAACCTACTTTTACAAAAATATCTAAAGCTACTACAAGCTATAACCGCCTAACAACACATCTATTGCTAGTACAATAATAGCCTTACTAAGCATTCTGTAAAGGTTGCAACACCTTGAACTTCTATGCACACCCTTACAGCTCATGTTATACTATCCACAACACATTCACTATCAAACTTGCTGTTACTTGTGGAATTAACTTCATCAAATATTACTTGCAACTGTTTGATCAATTACAGATTTACTGTAACTTGCAATAGAGGAATTGTAGTTTGATTTAGAACAATATAGTATTCAAAACCAACCAGAAGAACATTGTTAAGACTTACCCTATATATACGCAATCAATGTATCAAGCGTTGATAACGATTGATAATCTTATAATTTATATGTTTTGTTTCTGTTATACCATTTCCAACATTTTTTTTCCCTTCTTCAAGGCTCTTATATCAAAAGCACATTACTGAATTAAAAAATTCAAGACTCAATACATTTGGATTATACTTATTCTTGTTGTTTTGCTTCTACCTTTTTTTGACTCATATTCTCACCTAAGACACATTAAATACTCTAATTTAAGTTACTGATATACTTTTTGGTCAATTTTAACAATAATTTCAATAAATTTAGGTACCTCTATAGTACCGATTAATGTTAAAATTGACCCAAAAAATATACCAATAACTTAAATTATGGTATCTAATGTGTTCTAATTGAAAATATGGATTAAAAGGATACCAAACAAGAATAGGAGCTGTCCAAAAGTACCATTTCCAAAAATTTGAATTTTATGCTTTCTCACCAAAAATGAAAAATTGAGGGTAAAAGGACAACAAAACTAACAGAAGAAACAAAGCCATCCCTTTCCCCCTTTTGTTATCCTAGTGTCATGGAGAACCAACAACTGTCTTAGCTTCCGGGCTTGCTAATGCAAGTTTTATCTATCATAGTCACCCACCCACAACCAAAAGCAGGACCTCGAAGTAATATTATAAGGAAGGGCTCAAAGTCTTCCAGACAAGAGAACATTTGGTATTTACAGAATTCTAAGAACCCCTTTGTTTCGAGATTAATCATCCTTCTTATGCAACTCTATGAACTGGGAAACCATGCACTGAATAAGAAACATTGAATACAGCTGAAATTAAGCTTCCTTCTTTCAATCAAACGCATGTCTAGTAGTATAGACCTCTAGAACTCCTACCATTTCCTCTGGATTTATTTACAAGCAATGTATACTACAAAGATTGCAAAAACCAAAAACATTTATTGTAGAACAAACATACTCTAAAAGTTATTAAGCTTGCACTTCTGATTTTCCATTATCTGATTCCATTGATGACGTGAGTTCATTTTCAAAATACCTGACATGACACAGTTTTTCTCCAGCTTCATCAGCAAAGCTAATCTTTCTCTTCTCCTTATTTACGATGGTTGCAGATTCTTGGTTTACGAGACTTTCTGAAACGTTGGAACCTTTCTCAGTCAATCTCTGCAAATGGATCAAAACAAGGCACCATGTATTACATCTATGATCTAATTAATCCTTATGTTTTCAAGAGTCAAGAATCGGAAATTTAGTGAAGAAAAACAAACCATGATTTTACAAAATCGATTGCAGTCCCTTGACATCATGTAAAGCCACTTTTTAGCTGATTGTTCGGCTCTTGTTGCATTTTTTATAGCCATTCTGACCTGCAATTACAATTTATGGTAAGTTTGTCTACAAATGAAAAACCAAAATGCACAGAAATCAAATGGAATTTTATGTAAGTAAAGACAATAGAGAAAGGGCGCACCACTAGTGCACAGACGTACCTTATTTGTATTGTATCTCAATGATGTATTTGGACAGGCTGCAGAGAGTAATCTTTCTTCTGCTATTTCCTTCATGGTCTTCAGCTCACTTGTGAGTTTTGTGGCCAGAGATTCAATATCTTGCATCTGACGTTGGGAGAACGCTATGGCACTCCTTGAACAGCCGGATGTGCACCCCGTGCTAACTTGAGAAGCCTCGTCTTTAGAATGGAATAATTTTTTCTGTGTTTTTGACTTCATTATTATTTGCTCAGAGTCAATAGCAAGTTTAACTCCCCCATTTTGATCAGGCTCTTCATCACCATTGATTTCAGTTCTATTCTCATTGTATTTCCCAAGGCACAACTTCTTTGCGCGTCCTGAGACTTATTACAAACCAATTCAAGTCAGCTATACAAGAAACACAATAAAGGAAACTTTTAGTGGTTCATATTGTTAGTTAACATGTATATCCTGTACACGTGTAATAGGGTTATAGGTTAAGTTAAAGCAAGCTTGGAAAGTGTGCTTCGTGCAACTAACTATATAATGTCATGTAAAGCCTATATAAGGCATGTTGATAACAGAAATGAAACAGATTGTTTTCCCTCAATGTTTGTGTGCATTAGATATTTCTTCTCTCCTAGCTTTCTTGATAGCTTTGATCAGCTTCTTGATCATTCCTATCAAACCTTGTTTTCTAGAACATATGATATACAAAAGTATTTCTACAGCGGGTTGAAAATAATATCCTAGCAAAACAAGGGGTTAACACGAGGAAAAAATCAACTTGATGACATTTCAGATTATCGGCATCATCTTCATCATAGTCATTATGTATATTCATCACAAACCTGAAATAGAGTTGGTAATTTGGCCCAATAGTTCAGTGTCCTGTCTATCCGACCAGTTCGTGTTGGTTCAGAACATATCAGTTTGGGCACAAAAGATTCAGTGCATGACCCTTTTTAGAATACCAATTTGGATACAGTTCGGTCTGAGTTTAATGTTTTATTATTTATTTTTCAAATATTTTTTGATATTTATAAATTGTATTCGGATTCAAAACTAGTCAAACGTTTGGGTAGCTGACGCAATGGGTAACACCGAACAGAATCCTTAACTAAAGAAACGGTTCAGCCCAATTTGCCCCACTGGTAAACTCTGATCAGTTCAGGTACCAAAACAGACCACCATCCCTAACCTGAAAGTACTAGGTTGTTTATTCCAAGGCCTTATCGTCATCAAAATTGTCAACAGACAATAAATTTAATACAAGTAAATGTTTCATGACATATATACTTACTATGATACGCTTCCTTATCTAACTCAACTGACTCCATCGCCTTGCACAATTTTTCTTGAGATTCTGGGGAGATAGACTGAGAGAGTAAACAAAAAAAAAAACATTAAATGATGAACAGCACCCAAACAATGCATTAAAAAAGAAATAACTATTAGATATATACTTGCCTTTCTGCTTTGACGTAGCCTCTCTGGGTGCTTTGATTTTGAATAATGATCATACCCAGAATCAAATGACGCATCGTTAAGAGCATCATGGTGTAGAATTTCTGGAAAGCACTTTCTTTCAGCATCAGCACAAACATGCTTTTGGGATTGTTGTCCCTTCGCGGGAGGCGAATCATTAGTCGAAGAGACTAATATGCAATCAAGATATAAGCTACTGTCAACAACATGTAAATCAACTCTAGCGTCATCCTCAGAAGCACTTGCATCACTTCCTACGCCAGATCCCTTGTGCTGAAGGAAATTTTGAAGGGCCATGTCAGGAAGTCGAATCTCGGCATTCCTTTCAATCTGATGTCGTATTTTATCCTCAGATTTAATAGTCTTGAAGTTACTGCATATATTATAATGGTGATCATCAGCTGAAAACTCTGGTTCTTTAAAGATCTCAGCGCCAACAGAATATGTCAAGTAACCATTCACCTTAGTTTCTGATTCAAACAAATCTGAACACTGAGAACTTGTAATTTCTGGAACATCAACATCCTTACTATCCTCCAGTAACGTATTGACAACCTGAAGAGGCTGAAGATCAGCATATTCCATGATATCATGGTATGATTCATTAAGGACACACCATTCAGGTGTTTCGTTTATAGGAATAAGATCATATGATTCATTCACAATGCAACGCTGAGGCCCTTCTGACAAAGGAATTGAATCATACAGTTCATTAACACAACATTGAGGTTCTTCAGGAAAAGGACTTGATATCCCAATGCCAAAACCAAGTTCAGCATTCAGCTCAGACACTTCCTGGAGCCCTATCCCACAAGAACCCATCTGATTCATGCAAACCAAGGAGAAATCACCAGCAAAACAGTTTTTGTTTTCAATCTCTGATAGAGCAGGTTCAGGAGCCTCACTTTTAATTCTGACATGCATGGACGAATTCACCAAATCTTCAAGACCTGCGACTTCTTCAGATTTAATAACAGATACTGCAGTTTGGGAAGGAGATGAGTCTTTTTTCAAATGTTTACCCTTGGCCTTCCCTTTCTTTGACACTTTTGACTTCAACCTGATGAGAGGCTCCATGAGATCACAATCACCTTTGTCACCTTCCACAACAAAACTTTCTTCTTTTGCAGGAGTGAATGTTCCAGCAGTTTTCATGCTGAAATCAATACATTTTGACAGCTTTCTTTTCTTTAGTTTGCATTTGTCCTTAAGCTGCTTCAATGTCATATTACCAAAGCAAAGATCTTCCATATCATTGTTGCTTTCATCATCAACATCAACCGTGCATTCAGAAGCGTCAGGCTCAACTTTTATTTTTCTTTTTACAGCATATCGCAGATTTGGGCTTTCAACCTTAACCATATTGTTATGGTGAAACAATTGTTCAACCTCTTTCTTAGGCGTAAGAAGGACATCACACTTTGTTGGATCTGAGGTTTCATATATCTCTGTTAGTGTCTTGTATTTGACTGCTGGCATTCCACGAGAAACATTCAATGATTTAACCACCAGACCACTCTTCACTGCCTGGATAAAATGGACGTGATCACAACTTCTTAGCTTCATTCCAGACAATTCTTATATTCTCACTGCAGCATGAACCCAAGAAAATACCTAGTTTCTAGCCCTGCAACAAATAGAAAATTCACTCATGTAGTAAAATAAATGCCATATAGTATCAGCTTAGCACAAAACCATTTGACTACGGATAAAATGTCATCAACCTAATAGTAGTATCCCAGGATAAATTTAATAAAGGAAAACAAAAATGAGGGGGGATAAAATCGACCAATATTTGGCCAAATATAACACTTTGATTTTTTGAAGTTTTCTCTCTCTTTTCCTTCGTAAGATTGAAATATGTTTGGACTGGTTAAAGTATCCTAACAAGAAAATTTTCAACAAAACCAGGAAAATAAATAAATCTGTAAGTGCTCATCAAACCCTTAGCCGGCTACTGAACAAGGAAAAAGAAGCATAAATTTAAGCACTTAGCTAATATTCTCAGCCTCAATAGTATTCAACAACATTTTTGGTGACTGAAAAAAAATTCAACCCCAATTTCGAGCATGAACTAGATCTGAACGATTATCAGATAATAGCAAATTCCAAGCAAGATTATGAAGAGAAAAGCACCGATAAAATCATACGCATGACACTGTGATTTCTAATGCAACCCATACATGCGAATCTAAAACAATAAAAAAAAAATCAGATCTATACGCTTTATAATCTTCCAGAGGGGGAAAAACAATTCGTATTGGAGCTTAAATGAACTCACCCTCACCGAAGATTTGAGAATCGGATCTTCTTGGAATAAGATCTGCAAATGAGACGATGACTAAGATTGAAGTCTTTGCGTGGATGCACTTGTTGTGACAAGCACTTAGAATTTGGATTTTCGGCAGAGAAGACTGCTAGGGCTTGCTTGCTTAATAGAAGGAGGATTCAGGTTAGATATATCTCGCGCCAAATTATTTTGGCGGGAAAAGGAGCGTCTTTTTTATAAAATAATTATTATGGTGATTGGTAAACAGTCATCTAAGTATCTAACTATATAAATTTTGAGGTAGTCGTTCAGTACTTCATTTTATACTAATGGGTTAAAAATATGTAATATTAAGTTTTATAATATCTTTCAAATGATAAAAAAAATGAAATTTTATAAACTTTTAATTTAATTGTATAAGTAAATTAATTATGAAAATCATATTTTTTTACTCAATTAGATATTTATTATTGTAAAAATTATTTAATCGAAAGTATACAAACATATAAAAAAATAATATGATAAACATTCTAAAAAAAATTAAAATATATATATAAAAAGCAAGGCATTTATTAATTTAAAATATAAAAATATTTTTATTCAAACTTCAAAAATTATCAAAAATAATATTCCTAAAATTCATAATAATAAAATTAGTACCCAATAACATTAAACGTTCAATATTAAATGTATAATATTGAAAATATTTAAATTAATATAATTTAATTTAAACGGCATTTAATTTGATGAACGTTAAAAAAATGATATAAAAGCTATTTGTAAATTGTAAAAATATATAATTTAAACATAAATAATGCTATTTTTGTTATTATAAATTTTGAGAGATATTTTCAAATTACTTAAATTATGATTTAAATTTTTATATATAATAAATATATAAATTTGGTGTTATAATTTCTAATCTTCACACTTAATTATTATTTATGACTAGTTTGAATATGTTTTATGTCTCTAACATTTGGAATCGGTAGTAGAAATACCCCAAATATTTAATTTTGCTAATATTTATGTTATTTTAGTAAAAAATAAAAACTAATGGCTAAACATTGTACCAAAAATTAATTCTTCATTAATTTTTTTGACAAAAATGACTAAAAAATAACATAAATGTTATCAAAACTAAATAATTGTATATTTTTGCAGTATTAAACATTAAGAGCATTTTTTCCATCAATCCTAAAGGTTGGACGTAAATCATATACAAGGATTTATGATTAAATAACTACATGTTATCTATTTTTTTTTTTTTTTTTGCCTAAATTTTTATCCGAATAACTTAATTATACATGTTTCTCACTTATCTTTAGTTCTACTCACTGTTGAGTATGCAAAATTTAATGGACCGGACCCAACATATGTTAACCAAATCAAACTAATCCAATAATTTTAGTTTATGGCTTTTATTGTTTGTGTTGTTCTTATTTTTTTTTTTATTTTATAGAACTGATTTCTATTGAGTTCCTTTAGTTCTTATTTTTTAAAATCTTATAAGAAATGAATCAAGTCATATATATTTATTTTTATATTCATAATTTTATTTTATATAATTATTGGGTGTAAAATAACACATTTCATATAACACGATATCATTGGTCCTACTCAACAGTATAACTTACAGGCTAGTCCAATAAACACCAAGTCAGCATATGAGCCAAATTGTTAAAACAATGACCAAAGAGATACCATGTAGAAAAGAAGAATGTAATATTTGGTTTGAATATTTCATTGTCTTGTGTTGATTTATACAGATTACATGAATTTATAATAGAAATAAAACGACAGAAAAGGATAATAATTAAGTATAAAGATTTCTACCATATTATGAATGATCTTTACCATATTATGATTTTATTTACTTTCCTATTTCAAAATGAATCTCAACACTCCCCCTCAAGTTGGTGCATACATGTCCCACATGCCCAACTTGTCTAAAAACTTTAAGAACACTCGATTTGAGACTGCTTTGGTGAGAATGTCAGCTAACTGATCTTCTAAACGAGCAAGAAGTATATCGCTTGTCACCTTTATTACCAGCCCAATCAGCATCAGTATATGCTTCTATACTCTTATAGTTTGTGTTTTTGGTGAATAATACTCATTTTTCAGGAGCAGACTTTAAATATCTCAAAATGCGAGTAACTGCATTCATATATTGTTCTCCAGGATTATGCATAAATTGGGTCTGTTTGGGGTCTGTTTGGTGGATCTGGTGGTCGATTTGGTTGTTTGGTTTGGTTTGGTGGTGGTTTGTTTGTTTTGTTTGGTTGTGGTGGTTTGTTTCTGCTGAGTTGGGCTGTCGGTAGACGGTGAATGGCGATTTGGTGGGTAGCGGCGTAGTTTAGGGAATGGTGGGTGGCAATTTGGGAAAAATGATATGGGGATATTGGATTTTGGATTTTTGACTATAATGTGGTGGGTCTGGTTGCGACAAGATCTGCGAGATGGGTCTTTGTTTGTGGCGCGACGTTGGGGTGGCACGATGGGTGGGCGAGGTGGCGCGACAGATTTGTTGACGGATCTGTTTTGGTCTGTGTCTGCAGTGGTCTGTGGGATCTGTTTTGGTCAGTGTCTGCGGTGGTCTGTAGGGTCTGTTTTAGTGGTGGTTTGCGGTGGTCTGTGGGATCTGTTTTGGTTGTGGTCCGCGATGGTCTGTGGGATCTGTTTTGGTTGTGGTCCGCGATGGTCTGTGGGATCTGTTTTGGTGTTTGGTGGTGGATTTTGGGTGGTGGACGGTGTTTGAGTGGCATTTTTTTTTTTTTTTTTGCAGTTTGGTTTATAATTTTTTTTTTCTTTTCGATTCATAGAATCCTAATCGACTCTGATACCATGTAGAAAAGAAGAATGTAATATTTGGTTTGAATATTTCACTGTCTTGTGTTACTTTGTACAGATTACATGAATTTATAATAAAAATAAAACGACAGAAAAGGATAATAATTAAGTATAAAGATTTCTACCATATTATAAATGATCTTTACTATATTATGAATGATCTTTACCATATTATGATTTTATTTACTTTCCTATTTCAAAATGAATCTCAACAAGAGATATATAATTAATAAATATCACGTAATTATCTGAAAAGATATAATTATGAAGGGGTAAAGATCATCACACTTATTGGTAGTCTAAGGTCCTACAGAGTATTATATGTTTGTAGGAACGCAATAAAGAGAAAATGCACCTTTGTAAATATTGATAAAAAATAACATCAATATCTATAGCAGTTTGTATAAAAAAATATACTTTGCTAGATGAAATATCAAGAAAAGAGTGTTGTAGGAATAATCGTTATGTTTCCCACCATATTATAAAATGTATAAGAGAAAATACATGTGTACGGACATCCTGACAAAGACCATTTGGACATTAAACAAAAGTCTTAAAAAAAATAAAATCTCATCAACGTATTACAGAATCAAATCTAGAAAAATAAAAGGAAAGAAAATATATTGCCTTCAGAAAATATTGTGCTGAAGACCTATTGTAAAAAAGGGGTGTAGCTCTCATAGCCACCACAGTCAAATGGTAGATCAGTTTTGATATCTTTGACAAGTGAAGGTTCTTTGGCCACCGAACAAAACAGTTCAATTGCCCCTTAACGGTGATGCCCCACCTTCCATTTTCTGTCCGACCAAGCACCTCATGTTAGGATTAGAGAAACAATATTACAAGGAAGACAATATATCTGAACAATTCTGGATGATGTATTCAACTGGAATAATCTCCTTAAATAGGAAACAAAATAACAAAAATTTCCAAAATACTATGACCAATTACCCGGGAGCATTAACCCATAACTTAGATCACTAATCAACTAACTCCATAAACCCATTACTTTAGTAATAAGAGAGAACGACCTTAGACTTAAAGTCTTAAACTACCACAAAACATAAAATTAAAGCCAGTAATAATAAAAAAATATTTTTTACATTAATTTTAACATTCTCGCTTAATGTAGAAATCTTACACCCAATAATTCTCTAAAATAAATGAATTTTTCTGAAGACAATGACTTTGTGAAAATATATGTCAGACTGTTAGTTATTCATTTGTGTTGCAATGATTCATCTTGATGTTGCCTTTCTTCACCAATTATTTAATAAAATAATGGCGAGTCTCAATATGTCTTGTGCGGCTTTGAAATACTTAAATTAAATTACGTTTAGTTCGTTAAATATAAAAATAATATGAATAATAATTATAATAAAATTGAATTAAATGTAAAAAAAATAATATTATTATTATATGTTTATTTAAGCAGTATAATCAAAATAAATAATAATATTAAAATAAAGATTATAAAATTATAAATAAAGTAAAATTAAAAAATAATTTTTTTTATTACTAAAAGAGATAGAATAAGCAAACAAATCATAAATGATTATACAAATTTAAGAAAAATAGAGCATTACAGAGTATTCTTAAGAGCTGTAGTCATAATGAGAATTGCTGCTACTGTTATAATTACAAAGTACAATCAAACTAAACATAGTAATACCCTGAATGATTTGCAATTATGGATTGATTGTCAATGTAAACAATTGTTGGCTCTTCTTGAGTTTTTCATGTCTTCCCAAAATCTTCTTAGCCAAATAAATTGACAAGCTGCAGAAGTGCCACCAATATACTCCGCTTCAGCTAAGGACAAAGCGGTTGACCGATGATTTTTAGAACTCCAACTAATAGCACCTGAACCAATATTAAAAGTGTAGCCTTTAGTGCTTCTTTGATCATCAGTAGAACCTGCCCAATCACTATCACAAAATTCACACAACCTGAAATTATTAGTGTTAATGTACCATATACCATAAGAATTTTTCCCTTTTATATATCTTAGCAAGGATAGGATTAGAAAATACGATTTATTACACAAGTTTTAATACTACTAATTATCAAGGGTTGAGATGTTAGAGAATAATTTTCTCTCTCTTATTAGTTATAAATTTGTGTAAAAAATTGAAACCGTTGATTCGTTGATTCTATTCATAACGAGTATATTAGACTCTTCATAAACCTTAAAAAAGGACTAGTAGCAAATGTGATATTAGGTCTACTGTTTGCCAAATACAATTAACTTCTAATTAAATTCCTATATAAACGAGCATCAATATTTTTTCCCACATCATTCAAGCTAAATTTTTGGTTAGTATCCATAGGAGTTTTTACTGGGATGCAATCTCTCGTCTTGAAAATTCCAGCATTAGATTGCTTTATCTCCAATTCAAACAAATAACTCATCAAGCTAAGATGGGTCATCTCAAATTCATTAATCATAATTTTCTTGAATTCATCCATTGAAATTGCACTATTATCAATATAAATAAGTTCATTCATTTAAAGGTAACTATAAGTACCTCAGTTTGCCACTTTCTTTAACATAGAGCTTTACTTTCACTCCTTTGAAATCCTTGCTGTTTAAAATGCCCATTAATTCTATTATACCTTGCTCGGGTTATCTGCATCAAGCCATAAAGTGTTTGTTCAAACAATACACCTTTTCTTTATTCATCTGTAACTTCATGACCTTTGGGTTGCTGGACATATACTTCACTTAAATAATTGTTTGAAAATGCAGATTTAATATCAAATTGATAAACATGACATTTACGATGGGCTGCTATTGCAAAAACAGTTAGTATCGAATGGAACAACAGGAGTGAAAGTTTCTTCGAAATCAATACCTTCTTGTTGCATTTATCATATGGCTAAATTACTGACTTGTGCCTTTAAATTGAGCCATCAATTCTAAATTTTGTTTTGTAAATCCACTTCAACCCGACAACTTCTTTGTCTTTTGGTTAATCCACAAGCTCTCATATTTTGTTCCTCTCAAGAGCCATAATTGTAAGAATTATTGTAAATATATGTTCAAATATAGCATATGTGAAACTAAAATTAGATATATGTACCCTGAAGATTTGTTTATTATAAAGCCATGAACTTTCCTTGTATGTACTTGTTTATGCATTCCATTAACTCTACCTCTTCCACACAAACACAACACACTATATCACTCTCATACGACAAGAGCCATGATAAGAGAAATAAAAAATCTTGCCTACTTCTTTTCTTTATTTTTGATATATAAATTATCTAATTTGTTAGATAAATTTTTTAAGAGGTGAGCTCGTGAACTTTATACATATAATAAAACGATATTTTGGTCTATTCTACTATGGTCCAACAAAATTATATATATTAACTTTAGTCTATTGATTATATGTAATTGATTATATTAACCTATAAAATAATTTAAACAATAATTTCTTCATCCAAAGCAACACACCATTCTTCATAATTGATAGCTTCCTCGTAACAAGTTGGCTCTTTGACCAAACTTGGACACATATTCATTAGTAGGGTATTGTGTTGATTGTCTTCTCTCCCTTGTAGACCTTTTCAATTGTGGTTCATTTACGGGCACTGGTACATCTGGTTATGTCTTTCCATTTGAACCTTTAATCAGAATCGGAGAAACATGTGGCTCATTTTACTTTCATAAATTTTTCTTATAAAAAACTATATCATAGCAAACAATTAAACTTTTTTTTTTTTAGAGGATTATAAAACCGGTAGCCTTTAGTTTCCATACTATATCCCACAAAAGTACACTTGACACTATTGTCATCTAGTTTATGTCGTTTTTGACAAAAGATGTTTGATAGTGTAGAGCTGCTGTAGGACTCCTATTGAGAATATATGTTGCTATATAAACTGCTTCTACCTACAAATATATTGTTAAGTCCTTTACTTGTTGCGATGTTGCTTTCCAAGTGAACGACTCTCACATATTTCACCATCATGCTTAATTAGAGGCAAACCATCCACCAATTTCTTTTCTGACGAAAACTTCAAACTTCCAAAATTTAAATGATATCTATGATGCCATAACCAATTCTCACCCATCAATATTAATGTTTTTAAAGCACATGACTGACCCCCAAGACTAATCCAAAAAAAGGTTATTTTTTGTCATGTCAATTTTTTCTTGCTCTCCTCTTCAAACACAAAGCATATCAATTAAAAATTGTCGCACACTTAACAAGCTAGAATCCAAGTCTAAGAACATATAATTTTTTTAAATAAAATCCAACTGACTTGAATCTACTTTCACAGTACCTTTTCCACATGTTTTGCGAATTGTTCCATCTCCCATTGTCACCTCTGTTTTCAAATATTTATCCAAGTTGACAAAAGGCGTTGTCATGTGATTACTACAACCACTATCCATGTATCAGACATCATTGGTACATTCTTTAGCAGAAAAACAAGCAAGAAAAGTATTTTCTGGCTTTCCTTTTTCTTTCTCCTCAACAAATCTACAATATTTTTCTGAGTGACAAATTTTTTGCAATAATAACATGATTTAATTGAATGGCATAACCTCGCTTTATAGATAGATTCATATATAGAGTTTTATTTTTAACCTCAGAAAAATAATATATGTTTATTTTTTTTATAACGTAAATGAACATATGTTTTCTAGTAGGAAGAGAAAATGAACATAAGTTTCTTTTCCTGAGGGAATTAATAATAAAATTAATTAAATAATTAAATCATTTATGCACTGAAAGATAATAACATTTGAAGCTTTTGGTAAGAAATTTCACCTTTGTCATCATATTGACCATTGTTACCTGGGTGCCAACCAGTTCTGCCACCTCCACGACCTCTAAAAGAATTTCTACCACGACTTTTAAAAGAACTCCTTTGTTGTTGAATTCATTATTGTGGCTTGCATCTTTTCCTTTTGAAATATGCAATTTTGAATTTAAATGCATTTTCAATAGGCTTTTTTTTTTTCTTCATATATGCTCAACTTATCTTCATGTGACCAATTAATTCATCGATAATTCAATAGTCACTACATTCAAATATTTTGATTCTTCTACCGCTGCCACTGAATGCCTAAATTTCTTGGGCAAACTTTTCAGAACTTTTTCAACAACCTTTTTATCAGTTACTTTACCAAATTTGAGCATTTGGTTAACAATTTCTATTAAGAGTGGGAAGTCATTTTGTTTTCACAATATATAATTAAGTTATTTTTTTAAAAAATGTTACATTTTAGTTACTTTTTGACTAATAAAATGTTATTTTATTAATAAAAATTACGATATAATAAAGTTATTTTAATTGAAGCAAAATTATCATTTTATTTTAATAATTTAAAATTGAATTTGAACATATCAATAAATTTTTTTTGGTCAATTGTATATATAAATTTTATACTTCATGAATTTTCCGGTACATTTTGGGCACTTTTCTATATTGCATATTCTGTATTCAAACAGGATACCTACAAAAAAATACGATACAAGAAAGTGCCCAAACAATACATAAAATATAAAATTTACAAAAAAAGTTAACCAAATTTTTTTAAAAAATTATTGTACTATTTAAATTTAGTTTTAAATGGTTCAAATAAAATGAACAATTTTGTCCCTATTAAAATTACTTTATTAATAATAAATTATAAACATAATATTTTATTAATAAAATAATATTTTATTATTCAAAAAGTAATTTTATGTATCTCATTTTTATTGAGAAGGTGGCGAAAATATTTTTTATAAAAGTAAAGCGACTAAAATATTCTAATGATACAAGCAAGGTGTTTATCTTTCAATTAAATTACAAAAATATTCGAGCATAAATTTCTAATCTTTCATTAGAGAAGTCTCAAATTTTCTAGAAAGAGTTTGAGATTTGACAATAAAAAAAGGAGAAAAGAGAAAAAGTGTAAAAATAAAAAAAATGCAAAATTTTACATTGCCAATTTATCTATTTTTAGAAGTGTATATATAGAAAAACACTAGCTAGTGGGATTGGGCCCCAAGGGGCACCCAATTTTGTGGAAGGGGGAGGACCTAGGCAATTATGGGTCCACATACACGCGCGCTGCCATCCGTTCGGCCGGGCCTAGCCGAGCCGAGTGAGTGTGTGTGAGGTGAGGTGAGGTGGCATTTTATCAATACTTTCCAATAAGTACAATTTTGAGCAAAGGTGCGAAACGTCTTAAAGAGAGCGATCTAGTCTGTGACTCAACCTAAACAGTTATTTCAGTAATTTGGTAACCTCGTTCCTATTTTCAACCATAACTACCTTTGCATTATCTTGTTACCCATTTTGTAACGCATTCTAAGCATCTTTTGACTTCTTTGATCCACAGATTCTAGAAACTATAGGGTCAACTACTGGATGAGAAACAACGCTTTGACATCCTTTTTATGAATTTCTTTAAGAGTATTGGCTATAAGTACTCCTCCTACATAACCCTGTCCACCAATTACCACAAGTCTTGGTAAATAAATAAAGTCTTCATCTTTGTTCTCCAAATATCATACTCACTTCCATGAAAAGAGTGGAATTGTAGCTTGTGAACCAAACACACTCACACCATTAGGCATGACTCTGATATCAGTTGATAAATTTTTAAGAAGAATAATAGTAATAACACAAACGATTAATTTATCTACAACTGTTAGGATGAGAGAACGAATATGACAATGAAGACAATATTTCTGAATGATTATGGACAGGGGGTGACTTTTAAAAAATAAAAAATAAATTACATATATATTTTTAATATTAAATAAATATTTTATTTGTAATAATATATTGTGTATATTATTTATGTACATATTTTGGAATGTATTAATAATATTTAACAAATACGTGGATACAAATTATATGAATTGTAAATAAAGTGATTAAATATATATTATTTTTCATGTATTTGGTAACTATTAGTAACAAATAAAATTGTAGTCATATATTATGTAAAAATTCTTCTTAAATGTAATAATAAAAAATAAAAAAAAAGTTTAAATATTTAACTTTAAACTCAACATTATAAAAATAAAAATAAAGTTAAAAAAATAAATATATGATAAGTTTATATAATATGCTTCATATTAAAGCTTTTAAGTTTATGTTTGTCATATTTTATTCAACCTAAATTTTAAATTTATCTAATATTATATTATTTAACATTTTATTTTAATAATATTTTAGAATTTATTTGAAATGTTTTTATATAATTTTTTTATTATTTTTATTATTATTGGTCAGTTTATAAAATATATATTTTTAAATATAGTCTCGTACTTAAAATTCTAAATTATATTTTACTTTTTACATTTCATATATATTTTTTAATTTTAACAACTATAAATTTTGATGTATTTAATTGAGCTTTTCATTTACTTAGATTTTTTAGTTAATACATTTATTTTATTCATAAATGATACTATTACTTATTAGCTTAATATATTTTTGTTTAATTTTCGTTATAAGTTAATTATAGTGTGTTAACTCTATATTTTTGTTAGTATTAACTCTATGTTTCTATTATAATATGACATAAAAAATTTAATATTAGATTAAGTATATTATACTATAACTCTTACTAATTTTTTATTTTGTATAAAAAAATTAAATTTTAACCCCCTTCATTTATTATTATTATTATTTTTGCTCCGCTCCGGCTCGGATGCTTTCTTCGGATGAAATTATCTCCCAAAATAACTAAAATTTCCTAAGCACTAGGACCCTTTACCCATAATTTGGAGCACTAACTCACAACTTAAATCACTAATCCACCAACTTCTTAAACCCATTACTTTAGGAGCAAGAGAGCATTATCTTAGACTCCTACAATTAAACACACGCTGCTAACAATTAAACTACCATAAAATATAAAAAAAAAAAAAAAACCAATAATAATAAAAAGTAATTTTTGCATTAATTTGAACAATATAAAAACGAGAACATTCTAATATCATAAGGTTAACTAAATGAGTCAAAATACTTACATTTTTTATAAAATTTTTTAATATATATATATTTTTTATCAATATGAGATATTTTTTTTAATAGATATATTCACTGCACAAATTGTCAATTAAAAAATTATGCAATTAAATAAACTAAAAAAAAAATCAGAAAACATAACCTTTTTATCTTTGGACAACTATAGTCATGTTTCGTTTACTGAATGTAATCGTAATCGTAATCGTAATCGTAATAGAATGTAATATAAAGGAAACAGTATTATTATTACAGTATTTGGTTTAGCCACTGTAATAAAAAAAGGAATCAATATTACAGTGTTTGATTTGACAACTGTAATGGAATAAAAATATAGTACTATTACATTAATACCCCTATGTTCAATAAATTTTAAATAATTTCATTTTATTATTATTTCCTAAATCAAATAAAATATATTCTTTAAAATTAAATAATTATTACTTTAAAATTTTAAACTTATTAATTAAGAAATTAGAAACCAAAATTTTAATAATACCATACACTGGTTATTTATCAAATTCGTAAACTCAAATATCATATAACAAATATAACAAGTGTTCACAAATTTAAAAATACATATCAAGTTTAAAACCAAAATACATAGGATAGGCTATTTAGGCAAATATATGAAATATAAATCCATATGCATATATTAATTGCTCTTTCCCATAATTATTTAGAAACCACCTTCAGCCTAAGGAGACTTCTAATACAACCATCTTTTTTATCATCAAGTATGCTGAAGAAGACATTCAGTCTTGCAGGTTTGTCAACAAGTATAATAGTAGCAACATCAAGCTCTTCAGAGGAGAGCGATGAGGTTCTCTGCAATTTGTTGTACAATTTTATTTGTTTTTCTTCTCCTTCTTTTGATATGGATCGACTTAAAATGTTTCCAACATTCTTCATTTCATTAGCAAGTATCGATGCGGCCCTCTTAACAAATTATCCATAGTCATTAGCTCATGTAATTCTCTTCCTTTTTTTTGGAGGAAGTACTAGAATGCTCCTGATTGGTAGCATCTACGGACGTAAGTAATGGATCAGTTTCATCTATTGCCTCTTGATTCCGTTCCTTATCAAGTTTTGCCACAACATTATCTGCAGTTCCTGCATTTTTTTCAATGGCCCTGTCTTTTCCAAATATAATAAACAAGTTCTCATAATAGGGGAATGATCTATGTTTAAAATAAACAGCTTCTTTGTGACTCTAAAAAAAATTAGAAACATGTATGTGATTATTAAAAATCAAATACATTATTATCTAAGTATATTAATTTATGACATAACACAAGAAATATTTATGACATTATTTTACCTCTAGATATGTGTCCCAAATTGGTGTCTCAGCAATTATGAGTTTATTCACAAGATCCTATCCAAATCTACTACTATTTTGACCATATAGCATGTCATGAACAGTAAAAAATTGGTCCTTTAGTGTTCTCAATTGAGATTCAATATGAGGTTTAGCCTTCATATTACATCCTGATATTTTTTCAATAAGTAACCTCTCAACAACATTTAAATAACCAGATTTGAAACCTCCATCAGCTTTATACGAGCCTTGAGAATGAAATTCTACAAGACATTCAACTAATTTTTCATTCAATGCTGATGTCCAAAATCTCTTGTTTTGTCCTGGTCCTTATTTTTTTAGGTTCCACTTTGTGAAAATGACATTCTAAATTAAAATATCAGATTAAAACAAGTACATCAAATATTAACAAATACATCAAATATTAACAAGTACAACAATTAAAATATCAAAATAAAATAAGTACACACAATGTAAATCAAATAGTCTTTTCAATACAAACACAAGTTCAAAAATACAACTACAAATAAAAGAAATCACTACATAATAATAATTATCCCCCTCTCCTTTCTCTCCACTCATTGTACATGTTTGATGCTGTATTGTCTCTAAACAAATCTCATTCATGTGTAGAGTCTGCAATAGTTATTGTGTCTTCATTATCCATTTCTTCTTCATCATAATTGAGCTCTATATTATCCTCAAATGAATCATATGACATATCTCTTCTTATATAATTGTGTAGTAAGCAACAAGCAATAATTATTGAATTTTGAGTCTTAATAGGATAAAAAGTTGGACTTCTAAGAATTATTCATCGACTCTTTAACACACCAAAACATCTCTCAATCACATTCCTAGCGTGTGAGTGCTTCATATTAAAAAATTCACGTGAGTTGCGCGGTCGTGGGCCATCTCTCCATTCACTCAAATGATAACATTGACCACGATATGGAATAAGAAATCCATTAGAGTTTGCATATCCAGCATCCATAAGATAATAGTGTCCTATATTTTTTTAAAAAATTTATACTTAATTTCATATTCCAAGAATAAAAAACGAAATAAAAATTAATCAATTCACACTATACTTACCTTGTGGGACTTTAAATGAATCCCTTCTAAGTAACGCCTCACGTAAGACTCTACTATCAGCTGCTGAACTCTCCCAACTAGGTAAAACATAAATAAATTGCATATCTGGAGAGCAAACACCCAAAACATTTGTGGTAATCTCACCCTTTCGGTTTCAATACTTAGCCTTATCAACTATAGGTACTCGTACCCTAATATGAGTACCATCAAGTGCTCTTAAGTAACCTTAAAACGAACAAACAATGTAAAATATTAAGTATATAAAAGTTTGAAGTGACAATAAGAAACCAAAAAAAAAAGATATTTAGACACTATATCTACCTTGAAAGATTTTGCATCTATCATCGTTATAATCCTCAGTAATAGGCTCAAGTTTTCTAAAAAATTCCTTATGCAAGCGTATGATGGAATGCAAGACATTGTTGAAGTAATTACTAACTGTCTCTTCAGAACTTCTAAATCGATCAGTTATAACTCTATTTTTCACATGGTGTGCAATTACATGAAAAAATATGGCTACCTGCTCATCTACTAACAAATGCTTTGATTATTTTAATCTCCCTCAAATTTCAAGCATTTCACACAATTTTGTAAAAGCACTCCTACTTATCCTAAGTTGATTAATACTAGTAATATTGCTATCATAGCACAACCTATGCACAATTTTCCTATTTACAAAAAAATCAAGCTCATACAATTGTCTCCTTAAAGTTATTATCATATCTTTATCCACTATCACCTCAAAAAAAAAATCACAATAGTCATTATTTGTATCAGGTACACAATAATAGCATCCAATTTTTTTGTCATTCAAGTTATGTGCATCTATTTTACCTTAAAAAACAAACAAAAAGAGAATTGAGAAATATGCTAAAGCAATACATAAAGACAAATTCTAAAAAAATTTCCTAGAATAGTACTTATATAAAGTTTGGTATTTTGTAAAACATTTGATTCATTTGTCCCTATTCAAACGTATGATAGATTCTTCTCTTTGCCAATTTGGGAATAGAAATTATTACCATAAAGATGCCAATTATAACAGTACTTAATTCACAACCAAGTTTTAACAAAAAAAAAAAAATTAGTGAAAAATCATAGAGATGAGCAATTAAATTCAACTAACAAAGCACAAGTTGTAGGTTAATATCACAAATATAATAATGTTCTGTTTGATTTCCTCAGTATATTGCTATTTTAATAATTAATATAACAAATATAATAATGTTGTTCCTCTTCATTTCCAAAACTATACTGGTTTTCTAACATTTAGATAAAAAAATTATGAACACAGATTATAAAATGGTCCATGAAAATTGGGCAAAAATATATCTTCAAACTAAAGTGGAATGTCCTAAAATATGGATATCTAACATATACTTAGCCATACATGAACACAGAGTACCAACACACGACCATCTTCCTTTAAATAGAAGAGCTAAAAATCCTGTGATAAATGAAAATTTTGAGTAAATCAAACAATCCCAGTATATCAAACAATCCCAAAATTTATCAAAAATTTGCAAACAATTGCAAAATTGGGCTAAAATTTGGAAGAATCCGTACAGACTTGGTGGTATTCAGAGGGGGAGACGGAGAGCTGAACGACGGCTCTGGGAGGAGAGCTGGTACGAGGGGGAGATGGAGAGTTGGACGACGACGCCAAGAGGAGAGCTGGTGCGAGGGGGAGACGGAGAGTTGAACGACAGGGCCAAGAGGAGAGTTGGACCGCTAGAGGAGAGCTGGACGACGATGAGAGGAGAGTTGGACCGCGAGAGGAAAGCTGGACGGCAACGAGAGGAGAGTTGGACCTCGAGAGGAGAGCTGGACAACCAGAGGAGAACGAATGGCGTCGGAGGAGAGCTAACGGCTTTGAATTTCTAGACGGCACATGAAGAGGATAGCTGGAAGAGACGAGCGTTCGAATGCTTAGGTCACGTAAAGGAAACGTGTTTCCTTCTTCTCACTTATGTAATCTCAATTCCTTATTATTTTGTAATTGATTATATTATATTACATCTCTTTAACACAACCAAACATTGTAATATGCAGAATCAATTACATTCACTTTTCTATTACAACCAACCAAACACACCATATATATATATATTAAGTGATATATTAATATTATATTAAATATTAAATTATATATATAAGATGTTAAAATAACTATAAAATCAATCATTATTAAAATATTAATTATATTATAACATGTTAATCACTTAGAGACATTTCATTTCAAAATTTTAGTTATTTACATATGATAGATATATTTTCATTAAAATACATGACTCAGAAATTTTCCACCTGAATTTGGGGGAAAAATATTAAAGCTAATGGTACATACAGTCAAACGCCTTTGAAAAACGAAATAATACAATGACATTTCAAACGCCTTTGGAAAACGACAATATTATTTATGAAGTTTATTGTGTAGTGGTCAAGACTCGAGCGTGTTAAAATTTCAAACTTTCCATCCCATTGTTTGGTTCGTCCGTTCGATTTGTCGTTGTTAACAATGAAGGCTTCTTTGAAGAGCAGGTATGACACCGATAAGAGCAGCGCCGCCGCAACCCTCGCATTCAATGCCGGCGATGTTAAGCTCAAAGCTTCCATGACTGACGCCACCTTCGTAGCTGGTCCTAGCTTGAACGGTTTGGCTCTGTCCATCGAGAAGCCTGGCTTCTTTATCGTCGATTACAATGTTTCTAAGAAGGTACTCCAAATTGCTTTGGAATATTCTTCTTTGGTTGCTATGAAATTACGGGAAAGTAACAATAAAGTAGTAGAAAATTTTTAATCTATATACAACGGGAGATTTCCAGTTGCTATTGCGATTTTTTAGCCTTTTTTTTTGTTCCTTTTCCTCTTTTCATAGCCTTTTCAACTATTTTAGTGTTTGCTTTTAAATCCAATCATTATTCACCTACTATCTGTTTGCTTTTAGAACTAGTAGAAAATTTATTGGAGATTTTTTGAACTTATGTTTGTGTAGCTTAGAAATTCATTTCCTAGATTTTGGAGAAAAAATTAGGGGTTTGCTTAAAATTCTTAACTATGTTTTTTTTCCCGTAGTTCTTGATAGTTATCTCAATAATGATCTTTGTGGTGCAGGATTTTCGCTTTCAATTCATGAACACAGTGAAAGTTGCTGAAAAACCATTGAATTTAACTTACATTCACAGTACGGGTGATAACAAGGCTTTGTTGGATGGAACTCTCGTGTTCGATTCGGCGAACAAGGTTTCGGCCAATCATATGCTCGGAACAGGGAATTGCAGGGTGAAGTATACTTATGTACATGGTGGACTCACTACGTTTGAACCTTGCTATGATTTGGCAAAGAATTCTTGGGACTTTGGTGTTTCACGGAAAGTTTATGGTGATGATGTTCTTAAGGCTACTTACCAGACATCAAGTAAAGTGTTGGGGATGGAGTGGTCAAGGAATTCAAAGCGAAATGGTTCCTTCAAGGTTTGTGTAACTATTCATTTAATCATATTTATTCACATTTATTATGAATTGCTTTCATTGATCAGGCTAGAAACTGATGCTTGATATGAGTTTGTGATTCCTGGATTTTATTGATTCTATTTATATTCTTTTATATACATTTTATGTAGCTACATGAGTTTTTTTTTTTTTTACCAAATAATAATAGAGTCGAACCAAGTTTTTTCTGAGTGGTACAAATTGCACGTTTGGATGTACCGTTTAAAAGCCCTTTCATACATACAAGCGATTTTTAACACTTTTGGCAATAAATAATAAACACTTTTAATATCTATTGGCCCACATTTATGACATAGAAGTGCTTTTTTCCAAAGAAAGTACTTTTTCAAATCACTTATAATTGGAGCACTTTGCATTAAAACGCACTGGAAGTCTTTACGAACTACTAGAAGGCTACTGGTGTAGCCACACGAGTCAAGTGTTTCCGTGGGCATGTTTTCCAAATAATATGATACATTGTATGCTGACACTCAACAGCACACCGTTATAGCATAGAAATACTAGTCCTTTCTGTAAAATAGCTTTACTAGGTTTCAATCAAGGGTAACCATTTTGGGTCAGGAAGGAAATTAGTTTATTTAGGTATTTGTCTTCCTTGAAGAATTTCCACTCATCCACTGCATATACACAAGTATTTACTATAAACAGGTTGCTGTATGGACCTTAACTTAATGTTTGGAGAGTTTGTTTTGTTTTCATAGTCTATAAGAGTTTTGTGGGTGAACCAGTCGCCGTTTCGTGTCATCGTGCAGGACCGCATGCTGAGTTCATCCACCTATTCCAAAATGTTCACAAAAATATTCAGAAAATTTCAAAAAGTTATGTGTCCCTTCCCTTTCCACAATTTGACCTACAGTCATATTCAAATAGTTTTTAAGCTCAAAAACACTATTTATTTAATTAATTAAACAAATATTAAACTCGAAATAGTTACAATAATCTATGAAACGTACAAGTAGTATGGGTACAGTAAGTGCATGATTACTCAGATGGTTTCTGGTCCTTGATAGATGAAACGTTTAGAATTAAGCAAGTCATAGATTTGTTCCAGCCACTTGACATGGGAAAAAACCAAAATGGTTCGGGACTGAATGAGGCTTGAGTGAGATTATTTTAGCAGTTTGTTTAATCCCGTAGAAACCTGAACTAGCAGTCTAGTACTACAATGGCATATTTGTTTAAAACTTAACTACATGGTTTCTAAATTTTAACTAAATTTATATTTAAGTCCTTAAATTTTTAAATTTTACAGTTTAATTCTCAAAACTTTTAAAATTTCAAACACAAGTTCATTAACTTTAAATTTTACAATTTAGTCCCTAACTTTTTAAAATTTCACATATAGATCCTATATTGGGTGCTAAAATAAATGTTTTGAATCAAAATTTTAAGACTTATGTGTGAATTTTTAAAAATTTAGAGACTAAATTGTAAGATTTAAAAGTTTGAGGACCTAAGTATAAAATTTTAAAAGTTTAGAAATTATATTATAGAATTTAAAATTTTAAAAACATAAATATAAATTTAATTAAAGTTTTAATCACAGACTGTACCCTTTGCGTAATTGGTTACTCTGAAATCTGTTTTATAGATGTTTTCTCTCTAGTTGCTCAGTGTGATGGACTATTTGCCAAATATTTTACTTGCTTTGGAATTGATCTCTCTTTTTTTTATCTTGTACTTTTTCAGGTGACTGCATCTGTCAATTTGGCTGAGGAAGTAAAAGTGCCAAAACTAAGTGCTGAAACTACTTGGGATTTGGAAATGTGATATCATAAACATCTCCAACCTCATTTTGATAAACATCCAAAATCTGTGATATTTTTATCTACAGCATTTGATTGATTTCTGATGGCACTAAACTTCATTTTGCCACATAATAGTATATTTTCATCATTTATCTATTCTCAATAGGAAAATAACAAACATGAAAATTTTAAATTACGAATCAAATATACTTAGAGGAGTGAATATGTTATTTTCAATTTTAAGAAATTTTAATTACTTAACCTAAATACAACGGTTAGACATACAATCACGTGTAAAAATAAAGTGTAGAATTAAGAAATAAAATACGAGATTTTTAGATAGAAATAACCTAAGTTACAACAATGACTTAAGAGAAAAACTACCGGTCCACCGAACCACTTAACTATTCATTATGAAAATTAATATTCAATTACAAGGTTAGGTCTTAAACTACCATTTACAGATAATGCCTTTTATGTAACTTACTTACGAGCCATTGCTCCTTTCACAGTCTCCAACAGCAAGGTGTTTGGATCTGGACCAACGTTTTGATTTACTTGAGTCGCACAAGATCAATTCAACCTGTCAACTTTCGTAATTTTGAGTTACACGAAATACCGAACACGTCACCTAATGTACTTGAAACATTAGCACAAAAAACACAAGTGCAAGGTGTATGTCCTAGAGAAGATTTAACGATGATAAACTTAAACTAGCAGATTCAATAGCATATGATGTAAAAGAAAAACAGATTAGCTAGCAAACTCTAGGAATATATAAAGCTTAATATCATGAAGAAGATAATATTTTTATTGAGCAAAGTTTTCTTCTTAAGAGATTTGTTTAAATAGAGACCAATTTAAGTTAGATAAGGAGTGTAAGTAAAACGACAATCCTAATCAAACGCTATTTAACTTTTAACACTCACAAGGGGTCAAATTGGTAAATATGAGAGGCGGAGCGAAATTTCAAAACATCTCGATCGATTGATACTTCATCTTGATGGATCTATACATTGCTCGATCAATCGAGAAACTCACTCGATCGATCTGCTCACTCCTAGTTAAACATAGAAGTTGTGTGCATGAACTACCTACTGCAATATATTCTGCCTCAGCAATAGATAAGGATATGGAATTTTGTTTCTTGTTGTGCTAGGATACAATGTTATTTCCAATGTAAAAGCAACCACTTGAGGTTCTCTTTCTTTCATCTTGGCTTCCTACCCAATCTGCATCTGTATATCCACTAATCTCTCAAGTTGTGTCATTTGTAAACCAAATTTCAAAATTTTTAGTTCTAGAAATTTACCTAATAATTCTTTTAACATGTTCTATGTGTGATTTCTTAGGATTTGATTGATATTGTGCACATACACCCACACTATAACATATATCAGGTCTACTAGCTGTGAGATATAATAAACTCCCTATCATACTCCTATAGAGTGTTTGATCAACACTCTTACTTGATTCATCCTTTGATATTTTGACACTTGTACTTATAGGAGTTCTCAGATGCTTACTTGACTCAAGTCCAAAATTTTTAACCAGATTACATGCATACATGGTTTGAGAGATAAAAATACCTTCATTTGTTTGGTTAATTTGCAAACCAAGAAAATATGTAAGTTCACCCATCATGGACATTTCAAATTCACTAGACATGACATGTACGAAGTTTTCAACAAGTGATATGGAGGTTGACCCAAACACTATATCGTCCACATATATTTGTGCTATGAATATATCCTTCTTGGCACTCTTAATAAAGAGAGTTTTATCAACTCTCTCTCGAACAAATCCATTGTCTAAGAGGTAGGTTGTAATCCTATCATACCAAGCTTTAAGAGCTTGTTTTAGACTAGAGAGAGCCTGATTGAGTTTATAAACATACTTGGGAAAATTTGGATCGATAAAGCCTTTAGGTTATTCCACATAGACTTCTTCATTTAAAAACCATTTAGGAACGCAGATTTTGCATCCATTTGATATAGTTTAAATTTCATGTAGCATGCAATGGCAAGTAAGATCCTAATTGATTCTAGCCTAGCTACTGGTGCAAAGGTTTCATCAAAATCAATTCCTTCGACTTGTTTGTATCCTTGAGCAACTTGCCTAGCTTTGTTTCTAACTACAACATCATGTTCATCAGATTTGTTTTTGAAAACCCATTTGGTTCCTATGATGTTTTTGTCATGTGGTCTAGGTACTAAAATCCATACATTGATTTTAGTGAATTGCCCTAATTCTTCCTGCATGACATTTATCCAATATTCAACTTCCAATGCATCATCTACATTCTTAGGCTCTATTTGTGAAATATAACAGAAATAAGTTATTTCACTTACCTGACGTCTCCTTGTTACCATGCTTGCATTTGGATCACTAATGATGTTTTCGGTAGGATGATTTTTGGAGGTACGTGTTAGTCTTTGTATGAGATCATTCGAAACAACTTCATCCTTTAATTCAGTACCTTTTATCTCTGTGTTGGATGTTTCATCTTTTTGTAGGTCACTAGGCACATTGATATCCAATTCTTCATCCTGTATATTTTCTACTTGAGTACTAGTACCTGCATCATCAATAGTCACATTAATAGATTCCATCATTGTGTTAGTTCTTAAGTTAAAAACTCTAAAGGCACGACTAGTCAAAGAGTAACCAAGAAATATACCTTCTTCACTTCTAGTATCAAATTTACCTAATTGTTCACGGTCTCTGAGAATATAACATTTACTACCAAATACATGCAGATGTTTTAAGTTTGGTTGCTTACCTTTCCATATCTCATATGGAGTTTTGTTCGTATGTGGGCGTAGATAAACACGATTCATGATATAGCATGCAGTACTTACTGCTTCAGCCTAAAACTTCTTTGAGATTTCCTTTGCATGTAGTAGGACACGTGCCATTTCTTGTATCACTTTGTTCTTTCTTTCAAATACACCATTTTGTTGAGGGGTGATTGGTGCTGAAAATTCATGATTGATTCCATGCTCCTTGCAAAATTCAGCAAATTTTGTATTTTCAAATTCCTTCCCATGATCAGTCCTTAGTCTCATAATTTTGATTATTTAATTCACTGTTTCAACCTGCACTTTGAGACAAAAAGAACTAAAGACATCAAATGCATCAGATTTTTCTCTCAAAAAATTTACCCAAGTAAAACATGAATAGTCATCAACTGTAACAATGATATATTTCTTTCCACCTAAACTTTCAGTTCAAATAGGGCCCATTAAGTCAATATGAATCAACTCAAGTATCCTACTTGTATTAATTCCTTTAAGTTTCTTATGAGAATGACGAGTTTGTTTGCCAAGTTGGCATGGTCCATAAAATATTTTGCAATTTCAAAAAGTTTAGGTAGACCACGTACAATTTCTTTTCTACTCAAATTGACCAAGTCATTGAAATTTATGTGTCCCATCTTTTGGTGCCATACAGTTATGGAATCACTATGAGCAAGATTACAGGTAACAGTAGATGCTATATCAATACAGTAACAGTTGTCGTGAGATCTAGTTCCTTTAAGCATGCATACACCATTAGGATTAGTTACAATGCAATAACTGTTGGTAAATTGCACACTATAGTCTTTATCACAAATTTGATTGATGCTTATTAGGTTTACTTTAAGTCCATCAACAAATAAAACATCATCTAATTTAAGTGTTCCATCTATCTGAATTGTTCCTTTTTTCATAATTCTGGACTTTTTCCATCTCTAAAAGTAACTGTTCCTTCATTATATTCTTCAAATATTTTAAATAGGAAACGATCACCTGTCATGTGTCTAGAACATTCACTATCAAAGTACCATGCAGTGGTAGACTTAGCATTAAATGCTATGTGAGCAACAAAATAATGTATTTCAGATTTCTTGACCCACCCCTCCCTTCTTAATTTTGCCTTGTTTTATTGGAAGGGATCTAGATGTATCTACTTCATATGTCCTAGAAGAGTTAGACTGTGTTCTCATATGCTTAGTTTGTGATCTATATAAGTGAGCATAATTATAACTCCCATAGTATGATTCATGCATGTTATGATCACTCCATTTAGAATTCAATAGTATTCTGCACTTAGGTCTAATATGTCCCTTTCTACCACAGTAATGACAGGTGGGAATAAATTTACTAGTAGGTGCTTGTGTTATGTGAACATTTTTTGAGGAGGAAAGATTAAATGATTTAAAAAACTCTGTTTTTGATTATGATGGTGTGGAGTGCTCATCCAAATAACCTAATCCTCTCTTGTCTCCAAAGGGCTTTTCGAGATCAAAGACTTTATTTAATCTTTTAACTCCAATGGTAAGCTTTTTCACAGTTTCCTTTGATTGCTTTAATTCCTGCACAAGCTTTGAATTTTCCTATTTGATACCTGCAAGACTTAAACTCAACTGATCAACATGCTCAGACAATTCAACTTTTTCTTTTTCTAAAATTGACAAATTAATGTCTTGTGATTTGATTTTATCATTCAGCTTTTCACAGTTATGAGAAGCTTATCTTTTTCTTTCTTGTAATTAATCAAATAAAAAAATAATTCCTCAAAACTATTTGCATTAAACTTTGAGAGAATAGAGTTAGATTTACTTCCTTTATTGTCTGAGTCAGAGTAAGACTTATTGGAGTATCCATCAATAGTTGCAGTAAAGGCTCGGCAGTTGGTGTTACCATCAACTGAATCACTAGCTTGGTTATGGTCACTTTCTGAATCACTAAGAGTAGCATCGAAAGCTTTACCAGTTTTCTTCTTCTTGTTGGCACACTCAGCTGCAAAGTGACCAATACCATTGCATTCAAAACATTGAGGTCCAGTGAGTTTAGATTTCTTACCATCAGAATTCATGGGCTTAAGTTCTTTTGTCTTGTAATCTTTGGTACGGCTAGATTGATTCTTATTTGGGAAATTTTTTTTGTTGAACATCTTTTCGAATTTTCTAGCCAAGTAGAAAAATTCTTCATCATCTATGGAGCATCACAGTCATTATCATCTTTGTTGGTCGTCTTGAAAGCCACTCCTTTGTTCCTTTTGGGTGTTCGTAGATTCCTTTCAAATTTTTGGATTGATCTAACAAATTCCTCAATCTTAATGGTGTCAATGTCTTTGCTTTCCTCAATTGTTGTAACTTTCATTTAGAAGCGATCTGGTAAAGAGTACAAGACTTTACGAACTAACCTGCGTTCATCAATTTTATCTCTAAAGTTTGAATATGAGTTAGCAATATCACATAATTTTACATAAAATTTAGAAAATGTTTCATCTTCCTCCATTCTAAGATTTTCTAATTTTGTAGCTAGCATGCGAAGTTTTGTTCGTTTAACTTGGGACGTGCCCTCATTTGCACGATCCGTGGAGCGGTGGAGGAACTCTAGTTAGTTTTGTCAATTTTTTTCATTAAAGTGGGTAGCTGTGAAAAAAAAATAATTTTTTCACAGAAGAAAAAAAGTTGATTGAGAAAATTCCTTTATGGAGGTTGTATAGAGAGAAGAATGTGATCCTCTATACAACCTCCATAAAGGAATTTTCTCAATCAACTTTTTTCCTTCGGTGAAAAAATTAATTTTTTTCACAGCTACCCTCTTTAATGAAAAAAATTGACAAAACTAATTAGAGATCCTCCACTGCTCCACAGATTGTGCAAATTAACATGAGTACTTGATGAGTCCAGGACAGATATAGAGGGTAGGTGTGCAGAAACTGAAAATTGACAAACATAGTATCATATTCAGCAAAAACGAACTGTTTTACAATTCAATTAAAGTATGAATTTACAAAAGTAACCTTAATAAATAAGTTAAAGGAAGAATTAGTTTAGGTTTGTGGTTGAAACATTTTTACCACAACGACCAACGAAATAGAAAAAAGTATTCTCTATCGACAATCTTCGTAGATTCCTTGACTTCCTCCTCACAGCTTCGATGTTCGTTCTTCAACAAACCAAATTGAGTAGTCTTTAAGTAGTGTTTGATTATTTATAGTATTCACTAATTATGATTCTCTATTGTTGAAGAAAAAGTAAATAAAAAATATATATATAATATTATTATTTTTCTATTAGAATATATGCTTTTGAGATATTTTGTAAGATGTACAAAAATTGAGATAATATTTTATAAGTCATACATAAACGAAATTGTGATATATCCTTACTGGAATTATACCTTAGTGTGATTACTAACTTACATTAGAAGTCTTGCACATACAATTGTTACTATGTTATCATTTTTTTTATTATTGAAATAAATTTTTTATTCTGGATATGTTATAGAAAAAATTTGAAAATTATAACAAAAAATTTCAAATATGAATACAAGATTCTATATATGGTACAGACTAATTTTTTATTACGTACATATTACATAAAAAATCTTGAAATCATAATAAATAAATTTTAAATATCTTAATACAAGATTTTGTACATTCTATAAAAATAACTTTTTTATTTTGTATATGTTACAGAGAAAAATAGAAATTTTAACAAAAAAATTCTAAATATGAACTCAAAATTTTGCACATATTACGTAATAATATTTTTAATTTGTACATGCTACAATTTTTCTACAACTTACAAATAACTCACATACAAAATTATTTACAATTTTTGTATAACTTATAAAATGATTTGGGTAAACAATTATTTATAATTTATGTACAACTTACGTAATAACTAGAATACGAAATTATTTACAATTTACATAATGATTTGCATACATAATTATTAAAATTTTTTTATACAACTTACAAAATGACCCGCATACAAAATTATTTTCAATTACTGTACAACTTACCAAATAATCCAGGTACATAAGTATTTACAATTTATGTACAACTTATAAAATAGCTTGAGTACAAATATTTTTTTACAATTTTTGTACAATCATTAAATTTGTTTTTACGAAAGATACTTTAGTAGAGCTAATAAAATACAATCATTACATTTTTTGAGAATATAATGCAATAGAATGCTTTAGATATTTATTTTCTTAATGCATTTGGGATTAATTGATTTTATTTTTAATACTAAATGTGATATAAGCAGGTATTTAACATATACAGTAATAATATTCCTATTAACACATTTACCAAAATAGTTAATGTAATGCTTATATCCATATAATTTTTTTGTATGTAATGCTTATATACAGTTAACTTGTGTCTAAAATTTTAAACATTCACTCACATGTACATATTACATAAAATATCATAAGTTTAAGGTTTTGGTTATTAATTACAATCTTCTAAGTATTGGGTTTAATATCTCACCAATTTTTTTATGCTATTTTGTTAACTTTTTTTCCTCACTGATTTTCATGGTTAGATCTGATTATTGCAAATTATTATTAGGTCACTTTGTCATCTAAAACTTTGTTTTTTTTTTTTTTTTTTTTTAATATTTTGGCAATATTCTTTTTTGATATGTCATTTTTTTAAATCTAGAGTTCCCAAGTTTTCTTCTTATCTTCTTTACTATAACATATATTGTAACAATAGTTTCACTAACATTCACCAAAATAATTAATGTAATGAATACATAAATTTTCTTTTTTGAATGTAATTTTTACATATAAGAATACTTACACATTACATTTAAAAATCTTGTAGAATATTACTATAATTTTTCATTCAATATAATTTACTTAGATTTTTTATTACCAAACTATTTTATACTTGTTAATTTCGATTTAATAGAACATGTTTTTGTGGTAGAAATTAAGCAACAAGAAGAACAAGTTTATGGCATCTATAATTAGCTTTAGGTTTCTCAAGCTTCTTGTTTTCATCCAATACTAGTAATATATTCAACTCAATTTTATTTTTTTTTTTCAAAATCTTTCTAACATTGCTCTAGTTGTGTGAACTACAAGTGCCATTTTTACATATTTTTTTTTTTGACAATTTTGTTGTATAGCATGGGGAACCCTTCACAATTAATCCAAAATACAAAAAAAAATTGTTATCTTTACTCTTTTACTTAGAACCTAATTCACAATTAATCTTAGTTCTATAAAGGTTGTTATATTGAAAACATAATTTAAACATTACATCAACTAATAATAACAAAATTTTGATAATTTTTAAAAAATCACAAAAATAAAATCATTTACATAAAGTACATGCTACGTAAAAATTGTAACAATACAAAATTTAAATCTCAAAATTAAAAAAATAATAATTCAAATCAAGCTCCCCATTGTTATTCTTGATCAGAAATGTAACTAATACAAACAAAATACAAAATTTGAGCACATTCATCTTATTATTGCAAACATGATTCTATTGTACCAAACTCGACAAAAATAATTCTTGTCATATATCAAGTAGTGTAAATAGTTAATGTAATGCTTGTATTCATTTGATTTTCTGTATGTAATGATTACATACAGAAAACAATCTTCTAGGTATGTAATGCATTCATTTGGTTTTGGATATTAACTATAATCTTCTAGATATTGAGTTTAATATCTCACCAAATTTTTTATGCTACTTTGTTAACCTTTTTTCCTCACTGATTTTAAGGGTTAGATCTGGCTATTGCAAATTATCATTAGGTCACTTTGACATCTAAAAACTTGTTTCTTTTTATTTTGGTAATAACCTTTTTTGATATGCCATTTTTTAAATTTAGAGTTTCCAATTTTCCTTCTTATCTTCATTACTATAACATATACTGTAACAATAGTCTCAATTCACCGAAACAATTAATGTAATGGTTATATGAATTTTCTTTTTTGAATGTTATTTTTATATATAGAAATACTTGCACATAATTTTTGAAAAACTCGAAAAATATTACTATAATTTTTTATTATCAAACTGATTTTCTACTTGTTATCTTTAATTTAATAGAACATGTCTTTATTGTAGATGAACAAGAAATTTCTGACCTTGCTCTACACATTTTTTTGACAATTAATCAAAAACATAAAAAAAGATTTGTCATCTTTGCTCTTTTAATTGGAACCTCATTCACAATTAATCTTACTTTTGTAAAGGTTGCTACATTCAAAATAGAATGTAACCTTTATATTAATTAATAATAACAAAATTTTGATAGCTTCTAAAAAGTCACAAAAATGAAAACATCTACATCAAGTACAAGCCACCCAAAAATTAAACAATACAAAATTTAAAAGTCAAAATATAAAAATTAATAACTCAGATCAGGCTCCCCATTGTTACAAAAAAAATTGTGCACAAATTCTTTGCTTTATCTTCCAAAAAGTCAATGAGTCTATCATATTTAATGACCATCCACAAATTAAAAACTCGATAAACTTCACACACCAAATATCACAAACGTATCTAAAAAAAACCAAACATTCGTTAATTAACAAATAACAATCAAAATACACAAAACTAACCAAAACACAATAAGGAAAAAAAATCATACCCATTGACTTGTTTGAAAACACCATGAACAACGTAGATAGGCCAAGTAATATTTGAATCAGAAATGGTACCCTCACCATAACTAGGGGTGGCAATTCGTGCGAGCTGGGCTAGTTCGAGCTGGCCCAAACTAGCCCAGCCCAAATTGGTTCAACCCTAGCTCAGCCCAAATTTAATTCGAGCTAGCATTAGTGAGCCCGAGCCCAAACCAAACACAAACGAGCTGGCCCAAACTAGCCCAAACTAGCTCAAACTAGAAATTACATGTTTTTTTTTAGTTAATGATTTTTCATACAACCCTATTTTTCATGCACCCAAGAAAACTCGTTAACTCACCAAATTTTTCATGCAAACTCACACAATTATCAGAAGATTCTCAATGAACATATAAAATATAAAAGTAAGATTGTTTTATGTGAATTAATGAAATGAGAAGTAAGTAACCACTCTCAATATAATTCACTAGCAGTTGAAATGAGAAACATGTTTACAGTACCTTTAGTTAGCATCTTGATTACTAAGCACAACCATGTTATTAGAGTTTTGAGTACCAGCTTCAGTAGTCACCTCACTTGCAATATCTTCAGCAAGCTCCTCACATGGTTTATCTTAAACACAAATAAAAATTGTTAAATATATCAATTATTACTATACAAACCATAATAAGAAAAAAAAATTAATAAAAAACAACCTTTTTCTGCAAATAACCAATCTCTAGTGCAAACAATTGCCTCAACCGTACTAGGCAAAAGTTGGGTACGGTATTGATCCAAAACTCTTCCACCAACACTAAAAGCAGCTTCTGAAGCAACCGTAGTAACAGGAACACTTAGAATATCACGTGCCATTGCCGCAACCTCAGGATATCTATATTGGTATGACTTCCAATGTGCAAGAACATCAAGGTCAGAATTTTCTTCCAAATTTAATCTTGGCTCTTCCAAATATAATTCCAATTGACTCTTTGGTTGAACAGAATTCCCACCAAATGCACTAAAATTCTACAACCATAATAAAAATATTAAAATTATTACATAATCTAAAACTCAAAAGTTTAATCAAGTATTTTACCTTGAATAAAGTAGATTTTTCTTTCCTAGTAGGAATATCGTTGTTGAGATTAGTTAAAGTATCCACACGTACACTTTTAGAAGATGAAACTTGATTAGAAATAGAACCACCTTTAGAGTATCTACTAAAAAGTTCAAACAAATTTTTCTTGACATCCTGATATGAAATAGAATTACAATACCCATATATTTGGTTGTATATATAATCCACAAACTGAAACTTATAGCGCGGATCAAAAACCACGGCTATTGACAATATCATACTAAACTCAGTTGAAGAAAATATAAATTCGCAGTTGGATATGTTGTCCTTGAAAGAAGATTGGTGACTTCATAAAATACTGTCAAAAATCCACAAATATTGTTAACTTTTTCCCATTCTTCATTTGAAGGACAATGCTTATAACTTCGTTCAACAAATGCTAAGTGCTCAAATGCTTTACGATAACATAAAGCACTCTCAAGCATCTGATAGGTAGAATTCCACCTGGTAGGAACATCTTGTCTCAAACCTTTTTTAGTCTTGCAACTAGAATCCATTAGAACACAACTTATCCATTTTTGCTTTCGTGCACTTGATCCTTTCACAAACTTAATGCTATCTCGAATTTTTCCAACTGCAGAATCAATATCTTTTAATCCATCTTGCACTACCAAATTAATAATATGTGCACAACAACGAAGATGAAAAAATTTACCATTAGCCAGAAGTACATTGTTTTCATTCAATCGGGTAATTAACTTATCTACACAATTATCATTTGATGAAGCATTGTCCAATGTCAATCCAAACAAATTCTTTTCAATACCCCAATCACAACACATATCATAAATTTTTTCACTTAGTGTTTCACCATTATGGGGAGGAGGCATGAATGAGAAATTCAAAATTCTCTTGTGTAAAATCCAATCATTATCAATAAAATGACAAGTTAGAGATATATATCCATCAGTTATAATTGAAGACCAACAATCAGAAGTGAGACTGATCCTACCAGGACATGTAGCTACCATTATTTTGGTTCTTAACTTCTCTCTCTCATAAATTGAAAGAGTATCCGCTTTCGCTGTATTTCTAGAAATTATGTGAATTCCTGGACGTAAATAATTAAGAACTGCTCTAATGCCCTCATATTCCACAAATTGAAAAGGCAAGTCATGTAAAATAATAGCTTCAACTAATAACTCTCTAAACTTTTCAGGATTAAATTCAGAACGACATGAAACCATATTCTTAGATTTTTCAATAATCATCTGACCCACATCACGTGTATCTCTCATAGTACACTTTATAATGACGAGTAAAAGTACCTGTTCCATTCTCAGACCTATTTTGATAAATTTGACCACAATACTTGCACTTCTTTCGTGGAATTTTATCAAAATCCAAAGGAAGAGTCTCATAGTGTTCCCATATCCATGATCTTTTTGACATCGCCTTTTGCCTTTTTGAATCTGGAAGAACACCAGTGGTTGTTTCATCTTCTTCTACCGTGTTAACTATTTCATCCCTGCTTACCTCCATATTAATTCTTTGACTGAAATAAAACAATGTGTTGTAAGTTAATAATCAAAAATAAAAAGCTATTCTTTGATTTAGAAACCAGCCCGAAAGCTATCCATGGTATTAATCAAATTCAAAGAAAAAATTAACCAACAAAATACACTCCAAAACAAAAATGTTGCAGCTGAGAAAGCCATTACTCCATATGTAAAATGCCCTGAAACCTAGCAAAATCAACTCAAATTAAAAGATGAACGCCCAGTAACATCAGTATTTATTCATCTCAACAAAAAGCCATAGAACAAACATTGTAGAAAATCACATAAATGTGCAATATCCAATTTCAAGTGTTAAAGAGCAAGTAAGAGAAAAACACTGACTAGTTCGAGTACGATATCATCAATTTACTACCCAAGAAACAAAATAATGAATAATTTCGAAAGCGGCCACCTACCAGATCGTGAGAGACGATGTCGCGAACGGGCTGAGGGGCTGGCTACAGACGGGCTGAGGGCTGGCGACAGACGGCAGATCGTGATCGGCGAAGGCGACTCGAGCGGGCTGAGGAAATTGGGAAACAAATCGTGAGAGGCGGCGAGGCGCGAATCGCGTTGTGAGGAAATTCAGAAATCAGAAATCGCGTTGTGAGGAAATTGTTATGCTTATGATGCGTTAGGTTTAGGGTATAAATATAATATTTATATTTATCAGAAAAGAAAAAGAAAAAGAAAAAAAAAAAAAAAAAGAATTTGGGCTACCGGGCTGGCCCGAACGCAGCCCGAACCCAGCTCGTTTTTTTTCGAGCTACTCGAGCTGGGCCAAATTTGGCCCAAATCCTATTCGATTCGTGTTCGATTCGAGTTTTTCGATTCGGTCAAACGAGCTACGACACGAATTGCCACCCCTAACCATAACCATGATAACTCAAGAAATGCAAAATGTGAGGGACCATAATACCTAAATGATTGCATTTTTCTACCACATTATTTGTATTCAATGAATCAAATATTCTAATTGACTTGTTCTTAAAGTCAACGAGACAACAAATTTAATGATTGTCATCTACATTCACAGGACAATAAACAAGTGGTTCCCAATCTTTAGCCAAATATTCATTATGATTAAAAGGTCCATGTGAAGTTGCAAATAAAACTAAATAATCTAAATTTGTAAGCTTAATGGTATTATTACTCCCGTCTCCAACACAAGTAAGAATTCTTTTGCATTCATTCTATGTTACAAAACACACCCAAAAAAATATTATACTTCTTGAAATACAATAAAAATCCAATATTCTAACATGTGTTTAATCCACATAAAACTATTCACAAAAAAAAAAACAAAAAATAAATAAAACTTACACTAAAGTGTCCAAATTGGTATACTTCTTTTCTTCAAAAATCAAAGGATAATGATCCTTCCAAGCACGAAACTCGTATAAAATACAACCAATATGCTGTTTGAAAAAATTCAAATTAATATATATCAAAACATATTATATACTAAGAAAATAAATAACAGAATGTAAAGCTTACATCCAAAAATAAATATGAATGCACACATTATACTAATATGTCAATACATGTATAATGTAATATGAGACGAAAAAAACAACTACAATGTAAATTCTAATCCAATCCAATAAGGGTAATAAATACATAGAATATCAAAATAATCAAAATCAAATTTTATAATTGAATGCGAATGTACAGCTTATATGCAGAAATATATGTGAATATACGCATTACATTAAAATATGTCAATACATGAACATTCTAATATAAGAAACGAAAAAAGACAACTACAATATACAACTTACATGCAAAAATAAAGGTGAATATACGCATTACATTAAGAAATTTTAATTTAAACTACTATAATAACAGCAGCAGTTTACATTCTGTATAACTGCATTACATTGTAGCAGTAGCATTACATTTTGTATAATAACAGCAGTTTATACTCAAATTTTAGGTTCAACTTCAAAAGATAGCACATTTCTGTATAACATTATTGATGTTTTATATTTTTGATCAGAAATGTAACTAATACAAACAAAATACAAAATTTGACCACATTCAACCTAATATTGCAGACATAATTCTATTGTACCAAACTCAACAAACATAATTCTTGTCATATATCAAGTAGTGTATTAAGAATGCCCCTATTATATGAAAATAAAAGACAAAACTTACAATACTAGTTAGTCATCCACGAGCTTTTCTCAATGATCCAAATAATTATGCAATGAAGTCATAATAATGAAGTTGAATAAAAGCACTGAAAAACAATACAAAAAAGTTATAAACATAAAAAACAATAAAATAAAACAAACTTAAAAATAATATAAAATACTTATGGTTCACTCTTTCCATTCAACCAAGTTTTAAATATCTTTACCCACCCAGTAAGAAGCTTTGGGTATGGAACAACAACACACTCAAGAGACGTATCCAATTCCACAATCTCTACAACATTCATACTATCGTTTATAGATGTAAAAGGTTGATCAGTTGGCAAAGGTTGAATTTCAATTTTATCATGAGCAATTCGAAGACTCTTTTTAATTGGACAGGAATACAGACTACAAAAAACGGTAGAAGATATAATAGTTCTCTTCCCCCTTGGTAATAGAAAAGAAAGAGAACTAAAGCCAAACGTTAACTTTGATCCAGATCTATAAACTTCAACAAGCCGATCCAATTGCCACATATGTCTGAATCAAATTGAGAGGCAATGGATGGTGATATAGGAGTCTTAACAAGTGACTGAGAACTTAAGTCAATACCAAGATCAAATGATGGAATGTCATCCACAAGACAACATGGTGAAACACAAGGCTTTGGTTTGCTAGGAGTATCAACCATACTATCTGCATGACCTTGTATTGCATCGTCTTGCATACCATTCTGAAACTACAAATAAAAAAGGAGACAAATTTGCAAGACAATCATAAGTTTTATATTCAAAAATTAGAACTAAAAACAAACTTAAAAATTGAAATACACAAAAACATATACCAGATTAGAGCTCTTTGATAAAATAGGCTCCATATCAGCACAAATACTACTGACAGAAACTTCAACAGCTGTAATTCTTGCACTTAAATTCATATGCACAACATTAATTGATTCTCGTAAATTACTTAGACTTGCTAGTAGTTCACCATTAAGCTTCTCAAATAAATGGACAACATCATCTGAAGACATATTCGATGACGATTCCTTTGATGAACTAAATACATTCTTAGACGCAATGAACCTCTCATGCAGAACATCAAGTTCAACGGAAGGAATTTTAAATTCAAACTTGAATGATTGACAAGATCGTATATCATCAAATAGATCTTCAGGAGCATGACCAATAAGAGAATCAAATAATGGTACACCCTCAATAGATATAGTTGTTTTCAAGTGCACCTAAAAAATGTAAAACTTACATACGTAATTAGAAAAAATAATTGTAAACATTACACATAAAATACAGTATGTACAAATTATATTCAACAATAAAAAAAAAAGTAATATACCTGAGATGGATTGTCAAGAGTAGACTGAATGTTGTTAAACTCATGTTAAATTGAAGATGTCCACTTCAAAAATGTAGGAATTTAAGCAGATAAAGGAATAGCATATTCAACTGCAATTGATGGAATTACTTCATAAACCCAAAGCTGAAAAGCCAATCCAAACCCATAAATTTGATATCGTTTCCTATCTTCTTCATTGGCTTTTAAGAGTCCCTTTCCCTTTCTCAACTCTAACTTATGCGCAATATCACATATTTTACAATAATCTTTGTTTAAACTATCAAAAAGATAGTTAAACACATAGTTTTTCTAACAAAAATTATTAAAATCATCCCAACTATTAGTTAAAAACATTGCTTCTTTACAAAGATGTACATTTTTCAATAAGAATGCACTCCAAAAAGTATATCAAACATAACATAACATCATCTTCATCAGAAATACTAACAAAACAAAAATGCATCTCACTATGCTTCCCTTTTCGAGCAAATACACTTTTGTTCTTCACTTTTTGGGATTTCGAAGTCTTAATATACCTTTTCTTTAACTTCAATTTTTCTAATCTTTTTTTGCAACCAGTACTATAAGTAGAAGAATGTGCTCAATACAACTGATAAGAAACTTCAAATATTTCACTGAATTAAATTCTTTGAAATATTTCATCATGAAATCAGACTTCTCTTCAATAAAATCGTTGCTCTCAAAATTGACAGAAAGCTTCAAACTCGAAGAGACCCAAAATTTTGGACGTAAAAATCGTAGAATTTAGAACCAATTTGAAACCAAGTCTCTTTTACGGACTTACATGGCTTGCACTTCCGTAAAAGAATAGCGTGGACAAGTTGTGTACTAAAATGACACTTTGGCATGTCCAAAAATTTACCAAAGCAAAAATCCTTAACTCTAAGTAGTTGCTCTACATTAAGTACTTCTTTGATACGATTAATAATTTTATTAGGTTGTGCAAAACTATCACGTCTAACAGAAAATTTCTCCCCATGATCCAAAATATTATAAAATGAATAATCATCTTCAAGAAATCTACCCTACATAATATAATTAATGAAATGTTAAAAGATAAAATAAATCAATAATCTGATTATGAGTAAAGAATACATAAAACAACAGATTAAGAAAAATCAAATTTTATAACATAATTTGAATGTAATGCTTACATGCAAAAATTTTAATGTGAATAAATGTGAATAAATGTGAATGTATACATTACATTTATGTGTTAGTACAAGTACATTCCAATATAAGAGAAAAAAAATTCAACTACAATCTAGCTAATGTAGATCTTACATACAAATTAATCACATTCAACAATTTTAAAAATATAGAACATAATCTAAATGTACAGCTTACATACAAAAATAAATAGCTTATATACAGAAATAAATGTAAATGTAAGCATTACATTAATATGTCGATACACGTTCTAATATGAGACAAAAAAAAATCAAATACAATCATCTAGTTCTTGAATACATCACATTAAATGAAAATCATAAATAATATGTAAAGAATGCATAGAATAATAGATTAACAAGAATCAAATTTTATAACATAATCTCAATGTACAGCTTAATGTAAAAGTAAATGTAAATGTATACATTACATTTATGCGTTAGTACAAGTACATTCCAATACAAGAAGAGAAAAAAAAATCAACTACAATCTAGTTAATATATATCTTACATACAAATTAAGCACATTCAACAGTTTAAAAAATGTAGTACATAATCTAAATGTACAACTTACATACAAAAATAAATGTAAATATACGCATTACATTAATATGTTGATACACATTTTAATATGAGAAAAAAAAAATCAAATATAATCATCTAGTTCTTGAATAAATCACATTAAATGAAAATTATAAATAATATGTAAAGAATGCATAGAACAACAGATTAAAAAGAATCAAATTTTATAACATAATTTGAATGTACAGCTTAATGTAAAAATAAATGTGAATGTATACATTACATTTATGTGTCAATACAAGTACATTTCAATATAAGAGGAGAAAAAAATTTCAATTACAATCTAGTTAATGTAGATCTCACATACAAATTAAACAGATTCTAAATTTTAGAACAAAAATTAAATGTACAGCTTACATACATAAATAAAGGTAAATGTACGTATTACATTAATATGTCAATAGACATTCTAATACGAGAAAAAAAAAACAAATACAATCATATAGTTCTTGAATACATAACATCAATGTGTCGGTACATGTATAATCAAATATAAATATGAATGTACACATTACATCAATGTGTCGGTACATGTATAATCAAATATAAAAAATGAAAAAAATCAACTACAACTTAGTTCTTGATAACGTACAGTTATTTAGACAGAATGTATTTCTTACATACAAATTATAAATAAGGATAAATAATGCATAGAACATTAGATTGTATAACAGAATCTGAATGTACAACTTACATGCAAAAAATAAATGATAATATACACATTATATGAATGTGACTACATATATATGTTTTCATTATAAAGTAATACATGAATGAATATAACATCGCAAAGCATTAAAAAATTAACTAAAATAAAAAAAATTATAATCTTGTAAGATGCATCGTGAATAGATTCCTTGTTCTTCTTACGCTTCTTTGGTGATATAGAATCCTCAATTTTCTCTTAACCATCTTTAAAAAAATATAAGAATTATACAAAACTGTTATATTTACATATAATATTTAGTTTTATCAGGATGAATAACAGAACCTATGTTGTGTATTAAGGAAGAGTGTCAAGCCAAGAACTCTATGACATTAGTCCACAATAGTTGCAGGTCAAAATATAGCTTTAATGTGGCTTGATTAAGCTCGTGGCCATGATGCACATTTAACTTTTTTAGACGCAATAGTTGTAAAGTATTTCTTTCCCAATAGTGTCTGTCTTTGAAAATTTATTTAGACAAATGAGTTTTGCATGCATCACTAAGAATTTTAATTTCATTGTAGTTTAATAATATTATTGGAAGA
Source organism: Elaeagnus macrophylla (assembly GCA_029378325.1). Taxonomy (NCBI): domain Eukaryota; kingdom Viridiplantae; phylum Streptophyta; class Magnoliopsida; order Rosales; family Elaeagnaceae; genus Elaeagnus; species Elaeagnus macrophylla. The sequence goes on along the minus strand of CM055649.1, from coordinate 8,632,621 downwards.
TAGATTTTTCTACTAACAGCTTGACCATGAGTTGATCTTGCCTTATCTAAAATTTTATCCCAATCCTCTATCTAGTTAGGGCTCAGTGAAAGTGGGATTTGAGATGGAAAGATCTTTGTATTATCTTAAGTCTTAAGCATTCTAGTCAAAGCATTGTGGAGATTTACTTAAAAATGACTTTTTACAAGAATAGGTTCATTTATTTGGAGAGAAATTTGTTGGTTTCTAATTGCTACATTATTATGATTAACTAATCATACTTAATACTTTCCAAACCAGGTTCACTGATAAGTAGATTGTGAGGCTCCAAGAGATGCCTGTTGAGATCCTTAAAGGAGGCACACCACATACCATGAGCCTGTTGGTGCATGACAAACTAGTTGATGCTATGAAATTAGGTGACAGAGTTGAGGTGAAGATGACATGAGAACTCAATATGACCTCAATAAAGATAAGGATTTTTTATTATCTAATTGACATTTGTCTATTTCTTAATAGATCACAGCTTAACTTCAATAATAAGCAATGTTTATTAAATGATTGAACAAACCTAATATGTATTTAAGAAAACCTACCATTTGGCCACTAGAGAATAAAATAATATCTCTTTAATTATTTGGCACATTGTTATCAAACCTAATATGTATTTTGTTACTGAATCACAATCATAAGGGAAATAACTAATTCACCAAAAACAGACAAAATAAAAGTAAGAACACATAAACACAATAAGAGTACAAACCTGTTTTTATTTAGGAATTGAATGAACAAAGGATAACTGTAACAAACCTGTTGTTGAATTCCTAAAAAATATATTATGAATTGAATGAAATGGAGGAGAATAGTAAGGACTCTAAATCAGTAAATGAAAGAGGCGTAATAAAAATGCGAAATCAACAATGGAGGTATAATATCAATGCTAGCTAAATCAGTGTGAACTGAGTGAAACGAAGACCTAAGTGTGCGAGTTGAGTGAAAATGGTGATTTGCAAAGTAATCAATGAGAGACAAGAGAGAAATGCGAGCTAAGAGTGAGACGATTACTTGAAGCGAGTTGAGGAAAATCGTGTAAATCATAGTGCAAGACGAAGGAGTAATGCAAGTTGAGGGAGAAAATGACCTAGCTATAAGCTGAATGAAATTGGTGATTCACGAAAATCCTAGGAATAGTAAAACGAAAATAAATGACCTAGGGATAAAATTGTAAAGTTCGTATTGCCAAAACTCTGCAGTTTAGTTACATAAGTTAAAAAAGCAATATACTACAAAACAACACTGATCCGAATAATTCTTTCCGAAGTTCATGGTTAATATTCATACATATTTCATATTTGGACCAAATTAGTAATTTTTCAACATTTATGACATGGTTCACCACGATAATACTTCTCTTTCGTGACTAGTGAGAGACACAATTCAATCACAACCGCTGCCAAACAATAAAACGATCACAACCCTTAATTTCAGATGCATTGATACGGGGGCCGCAAAACGGGTATGCTTTGGCGGTACCTGAAGGTCCAGAACCAGTACAAAACAAACAAACCCTAGTTTTTCCCTCCAAAATTTCAAAACATTTGCCGCTTATTTACATTTCTTAAGAATTACCCCTTTTGTAAGAAAATTGGAACCATATGCGGCGCTTCAAATCCTTATAGTGATTAAAGTTTCTATTTTCCGGTGATCGTAGCCCGAAAATTCCGCAAGAAATGGAAAGCGATGACGATCTTCATCTATCTTCACCATCCTCAGAAGCTCCATTACCAGTCCCAAGGAAGCTTAAGCGCTTGAAAAGGGCAATTAGGGTCTCCCACGATCCAGACCTCAAGCAATCAGATGGTGTTTCAGTTAGTTCCGAAGCGAATTCCTCACGATTTGAATCGAAAAATTCTGAGTCCAATCAGCTACACTCCAGTTTGGGATCTAGGGATTTTAGTTGCGAAAATTTTCAATCTTTTAAGGAATCGGATGGGATATCGCGATCCAGGTCTGGATCTGAAGATTTTGACAGTGAAATGGATTTTGGTTATACTGGTTTGGGTGCTGTGGAGGGTGGTTCTGGGGCTAAGAGGGCTTTGGATTTTGGGAAACTGGACGTGGAACGTGAAGAAGAGGATGGAGTTCGAAGGAATGAGGTGGAAGAAGAAAACCATAATGAGGAGTTGGATGTTTCAGAAAATAAACGACATATTTCTGATGATATTGAAGAAGAAAAGGATAAGGAGGACGAGAAGGACAAGGAGAAGAAGAAAAAGAGGAGGGTTGAGAGTGGTGTTGATGATGGGAGGCCCAAAGAAGCTGCAAAGAACAAACGGAGGGCGGAGAAGGTCTGAGGAGGCTTTGGAATTTTACTTTGTCCCCCTTTTCATTAATTTATCTGGACAAAATATTTATAGCTATTGTTTTGGCTATTGTTACAGGAAAGAAGAGATCATCTCAAGCAGCTTCATGCAGAATCTCAAAGACTGTTGCGAGGTATAAACTCTTAGATTCTCAATTCTAAATTATTATGGAATTCATGGCAAACTACTACAGTTGAGGCATATACTGACTTAAAAGTGTACTTAACTTGGTTAGAAAGTAGAAACGCGACATTTGAACCTGTACCGCTAGTTCAAAAACCTATATCTTCACTTTTGGAGAAGATTCGACAAAGAAGACTAGAGATTTCAAAGAAGTGGGTATTCCATTATTTGAACTAGTATTTTTGAATATTGGTGTCAGTGTGTTTATATTTAACAATGCTGCTAATGAAATTTTGTACTTCATCACCATTTATTATTATTTGGAAATAGTCGCAGCCCTGCTGTCTTAAGTAACACCTCGTTTATCGATAATGATGATGGGGACTCTGAGGAGCTTATTGTGGAGCATAATTCAGAATGTGCCCATGCTGAAGGTGGAGCATGTGGTAAAATTTCAAAAGTTGCAAGCAAGGAAACAATTGCTCATCCTGCCGAAGTGGAGAGTAACATAGATGGGCCACTTATGGATGGACATAACAGTATTGTGACAATTCCAGTATATGAAAAGAATCCTTCTCAGGTAGTGAGTAAAGAAAAAGTTGTGTGAATTAAAAGAGCAGAAGTCCTTTAATATAAAGCAATGCAATTTCATGCTGCGTAATTTTGCTGATTTTGTTAACCATGCGGGAAAATTGAAAGGAAAAGAAATGCATGATATGTTCTCCTGAATGACTATAAAAGAAATATGTGGTGCATTATTTATGTTTATATATTTATTTTGTTGATTGCAGCCTTTAAACGAGGAGTCCAAGCAAGCATTTCGAGTTCCTGTTGATGATACCCAGGTTTCTCTTCCTTCTTTGCAACTGTTTGATAAGATGTTGGAATTCAATAAATTGTGCATTTGGACTTAATTTTGTTTGAATTTTAATGTCGTAGGACCTGTTTTCGGATACTCAAACAAGCGAGTCCAAAGATGAGATACTGGATGAGATGCCAAGCAGTCCTTTGGAAGAGGTTCTAGCACCATCTGTACTGACCTTGAATTTAAAGTTTGATTCTGCACCTCCTGATGATGTGTAAGTATTCAAACTATATCTTGCTTTGCATTTTCTAGATGTATATGCACTCTTCTGTACCATTAGATTGCATGGATCACAAATAATAGGCTCTGTTTCTCCCCATGTGAAGCGACAGCTTTCAGTATTTTGCAAAACTATTCATGCTTATACTTAATGACATGCTTAGGGTGCTGGCTTCCCTTGCTTTTAGAGATGGAACATATTATCTTGGCTCAATTAACTACTGGGCATTGGAGTTAATTGGTTTTTGGGCATAACAAAAGTACACAAGATACTGGAGCAAAAATTGTTAAATCAGATATCATCTTATTTAATTAGCAAAATCATGTTTGTTAGTTTGCTTTTATTTTTGTCTTTTGCATTTTTAAAGATGGAACACTGTCATTGGTTGTCTCCCTCTGTGGAACTTCACACATTCTTGTGGTTAAAGATTGTTGCTCTCTCTTTGTAGTTCTTCTGACGATGAGGATAATGATAAAGAGAATGTTGAACCCCGTCAACAGGGCCCAGCTAATTTGTCCACAACAACAAATGGTGATCCTGTTAAAGCTTTTGTTGATGATGAAGCTGAGGAAGAAGACGATAGTGACAATGACATCTCACGCTTTCAAGAGAATGATGAAGATGAAGATGAAGATCTTGAGGAGCTTAATGATATGATTGCAACTGGATATGAAGAAAAGCCAATTGATGCTGAAAGACGTAATGAACTTCATCAGAAATGGCTTGAACAACAGGATGCAGCTGGAACAGAAACTCTTATGCAGAAATTTAAGCATGGTTCAGAACTATGTGAAGCAACTTGCCTTGAAGAGGAAGAAGATGGAGGTGAGGAAGATGAAGCGTTTGAAGATGGTGCTGCAGAAGATTCAGTTCCAAGAAATGAAGTGCAAATGAATTTGAGAAAAATTAAGCAAATGATTCCTCAGATGTATACTGACAATGATAATGGATACTTGTCATCTGATGATGAAGAAACAGAAAAGTGTCTAGCAAAACATTGCCTGATTGAGAAAGTGGTGAGTGTTTCACAGCTTAATGGATGTGAATTGAAGAGCTCATAAATATTTTTCATGTATTATTGGAAAAAACAATTATAGGTAAAATCAACTTTGGATCATAAATTATTATTCTGTCCATTATTTGTGTAGGAAATTTGATTTATTTTTTTTACTTAAATTGAAGCTTAACATTATGGTTTAAAACAGGAAGCACAGTCAATGTTCTTGTCACCTGCAGAGGATGAAAGTTGTAAAGATGTTTTTGGTCTTATAAAGAAGCTCAATATTGTGCCTGACACTAAGAAGAGAGCTAAAATGCCCGGTAAAATTTGGACTCTTTATGACCAACCTCTCGATTCAATAGATGTTCTGTATTTTCACTGCCATGCATAAAGTATTATTTTTGTCTTTCCAATGGTTTATATTATTGTTTTGTTTTTACAGGTCGTTTTGATATGCCTTTCATCGGTGGAAAAGGAAACGTATCATCAAAGGTAAATTTCTATACATTGCAGGGTTTCTTGTTGCATTTTGTTAAAAAAAAATATAGCTTTTTCTGCCACCATGGAGTGTTGTTATCTAACCATATAAGGTGAATGTATCAGATAATACATTTCAGTCTTTTGTTTTACATCAACAGTGCAAAATCTAGTCTCATAATTTGTTATTTATATTTCTTCGTCTTCTTTTACTGTTGAAAGAAACACCATTGATGAAGATGAAGGTTCTTATGAAGAATACCGTCCTTGGGACGTCTCATGCTTGTCAGGAATTTTAAGTTTTGTGTATAAATCGACATGAGAGAAAGAAACAAGAGAGTAGTTAAGCATTATAGCATAACAAAGTTGCATAAATCTGTCTATTTCAACGAAGATAAGCACAATTATGAGCTGTTGACCCCAACATTGATATTGAATGTTACAGTCATCTTTCCTTGGTAGAGGATCAAGTCAGAGTTTGCCCTCATTCAGGAAGCGAGGGTCAATCACATCTCGTTCTTTTATATTTGGGACTGATGATAGCAATAGTAGGAGCACCATATCAACTTCAGAAGATTCTTCAGAAATGGTAAGCTTTTCTAACAGAAGTTCAAGTCTAGAATATTTTGTCCTCACTATCCAATTTTGGCTTTTTTTACTTGGTATTGAATGCTAAACAATCACCATTTTTTGTTGTAACTTGTAAATACTAAAGTGTCTGTACTGGATGATGAATTGATATGCAGATTCAGAGAGAGAGTCGACCAAGAATTGCTTCAGCCAAGTTTAGTAGCTCCCAAACCAAGGGAAGCACCCAGAGCTCAACACCAGCAAGTGTAGTTAAGTCAAATACTTCATTAATTGAGATACTGAGGCAAACTTCTTTGAAATCAAAGAGCTTCATCCAGGAAAGTGCGGTTATCCAAACTGAAACTGTTTTAGCTTCATTTAAGTTGGCAAAGAAAACGGTGAAGACTAGGGAAGATCCTATTTTATATACAAGGACATAACCCACTCTTTCAGATATGAACAATGCCTTTGTTTTTGTTCTACCCATCTAATCATAAAGTTGAGCTTTAAGGGGAAATGTAGTCACTTCATAGAGAACTTGCTACTATTACCATCATATTTTTTTTATTTATTAAGAGCGCTTTGGATGTACTATTAAAAAATTAGTTTTAATTGAAGTGGTTTCTTATGAAGTGTTTTTCACTAGAAGTGATTTATACAGCTGCTACACTTTGGTTAAAAAAAAACTTGAATTATGACTGTTAAGCGCATGTTTAGTTGACAATAATTGTAATTGTAATGGAATTGATTCAAAATATTATTGTGATTGGTTTGACTGTAATCTATAAAGGGGATTACAGTAGTAGCAGTAATTTTCATTATATATGCAGCTTTTTGTAATCTTCATTACGCATTTAATATTTTATATTTTTCTCACAATTTGTATAATCATTTATGATTTTTTTTGTTTATTTTATCTCTTTTAGTAATAAAAAAATTTATTTTTTAATTTTATTTTATTTATAATTTTATAATCTTTAATTAAATATTATTAATTATTTTAATTACACTGTTTAAATAAATATCGTAATAATAATATTATTTTTTTTACATTTAATTTTATTACGATTATCATTTTTATTATTTTTACGTACAACGAAACAAACGTTACCCAATTGTTAGTGTTTTTCACTGATTTTGTATAATAAATTATTCAATTATAATATAAATTACCTCTAATTATATATATTTTTAATTCTTTTCTTTTATAGATTGTACGGTATTTATATAATTTAAATATGTAATTATATATTCAAATATGCAATTTAAAACGATTGAAAGGTAATATTTATCATCAAATTCAAGCATGTGAGACAAAAATATCATTATTTGAACTTCATTTTAGAAACTTCAAAATACACTTGATTAGGAACATCAAATCATGTGAATTGTGTCAATTCATTTTAAAACAGGTTGTATCGTGCTAACTAATTAATAAACGAATTAAATTTGTATTTAGAACTGAGTTGCCTTATCCGATCATTAACTAAAAAAGCGTCAACCATAATACATTACTTTAAAAATCTTACTAATTCATTCAGATCGAATTGAGTCCTAGTATTAAAATCGTGCCAACAATTTCCACCCTACATATTTTATAAACGTGCCCATGGCATTTCGAACGGTAAATTTTTCATGTGTGCATCCCATCGTTATATTTTTAACTAATGATTATGATTTTGTAACACAAATCTAATTTAATTTTTTTTTTTTTTTTTTTAATATAATGGTAATTTTTTAACACGGGCGCAAGTAAAGAACCTTGTAGAGTGTAGAATCTACTCCTCTCCCGTCATTTTAATTACTATGAATACAGTACTTGACTTGTATGGTGTTTTTATTTTTAAACCTAGTTATATTATTTATAAAAATACACTTTTTATTTTTCTTGTCAATCTTAATCAGGGTTATTGATGGTAGATAGTCCAGTTAATAACGTAATTAGACTATATGTACGAAATTATGAGTTCGATCGGTACAAAAGTCATAATTGTGCACAAAGAATTTTTTGACGACAGCCTCAGGTATTAACTAATGTTGGTACTTTCAATATCATTGATCTAGATGAATGAAAAAAACGAGTGTTATTTCGTCTCCTTTTTAAAGAACTGTTTTTTGTTTAAAAAAAAAAAAAAATCTTAATCATGATTGATTGTATCCATTGAATATAAAGAAAATCTCAATCATATTCTAATAAACTGGATATTAAGTCAGTTTGTTTTAGTCCTATGAATTTTTTTTAATCAGAAAATAATTTCATTTTATCAAATATGGAAGTACATTAAAAGAGATAGATGACATATCATAGGAAAATACTTATTAGTCCTATGAATTTGACGAACAAACTCTCCCTTTTTATCCTTTGAAAAAAAAAGGGAAAATAACAAAACTAACACCCCCTAAAAATTATAATAACAAAACTAGCACCCCTGTGTTCAATTAAAATTGAACGACGATAATTTAGACTCGTTCAATATTGAACGTTCAATATTATCCGTTCAATTAGAATTGAATGACGACAATTAGACCTATTTAATATTGAACGTTCAATATTTTACGTTCAAATTGAATATTGAACGTTCAATATTAAACGTTCAATTTTAATTGAACACAGGGGTGCTAGTTTTGTTATTATAATTTTTAGGGGGTGCTATTTTTGGTAATTTCCCAAAAAAAAATTCCCCTTTCTTTTGTTTTCTTTATTAAGCTGGATTTAGGAGATTACATGTAATATTAGTATTATGTCACTTTCGGTACTATCAAAAAGTTACTATAAAAAAGGTACTATCAAAAGTTTAAAATTTTATGCAATAAAAACTCATATCTTCAACCACTTTAATTTATATATTTATTGTATATTAATAGATAATAACATGCTAAAAATAACAAACAGAATTGAACTCCTTCAATAATCAAATTACCCATACTTAACTGTGGAGGTTTAACTATAAATAAAAGATACTTGAAAATTTTTCAAGTTTATTTTTTAATTTTGTTTAGAGAAATAATCTAATATAATTAGAGATGACAATTTTTGACACGACACAAAAGCCCGACACGAATTCGCACGAATTAATTTTGGGTCAAAAACGGATCAACTCGAAATGAAAAAAAAAAAAAAAAAAAAAAAAAAAAAACAAATATATATATATATGTCAAATTCGGGTCGGCGCCGGGTTGACTCACTTAACCCGTTTTTTTTAAAAAATAAAATAATAATAATAATAATAAGTGCTAATCCTAAGTTATTTCATTCTCACTCATCATTCATTTTATTTTAATATTTTCTATCTTTTCAGTTTCTCGCATAGGAGGAGTCTCTCGACAGCAGCCACGAAATCCTCAAACTAGCCCGTCACCACCCCACCCAGCTAGCCTTAGACCAGACAGTCATAGCTCATCAGCTGCTTGCGTCTCCACCTATCGTCGTTGCCACTTGTTGCTACTTCTTGCTTGTCAGCTCAGGTATTGGCTCATAGCTAATTAGCTGGCCTCGTCTCTGAGTCTGGGGTTCCACTTTCCTTTCGAATATTTTTCTCTCTTCCAAATAAATTATACTTTAGAACTGTACTAAAAATCTCATTACCCAATTTTACTCGAAATTTAATCCACAAGCTTGTGAGTATTTTCGTCCAAAGGGTAATTGGGAATTTAATCAAATTGATTTTGGGAAATCTAGGTAATTAGTATTGTAACTCTCTTCATCCCACATATTGTATTATTATATATAATATTTTCAATCACATATGTAAAGTTCTGGATGTTTGCTCTTCTGATCTGCAGTATTACTGTATAGAATATTACATTATGTCATGCTTTTTGAAACAATACAATGAGTGAATATGTGAATTGATGAAACAATACATTATGTACAGTTTGGTCTTAAATTTTTTAAAATTTTACATATAAATTTAAAATTTTTGATTTATAAATATGTAATTTAGTAATTAAATTAGTACTTATGTATAAATTTTAAAATTTAAGGGCTGTAATGGTGAGTCTGACTTCTGTGTAAATCAACGTGACACTACTTTTAGTATGTGTTAGTCTAATATGATTTATTTATGTGGGTAACATGAAAAGCGTTCCTTTTTATTTATTATTTATTTATATAAGATCAAAAACGTTCCTACATGGCTGCATTACAAGGAAAGCAACATATTATTGATTGGTACTTTGTGAATTATTTTCTTAAAATAATATGAGTACGAAACAAAACTAGTGCGTTTTAAAGCATTGAAACAAAACAATATGCACTTATGCTCCTTTATTTTATTTTCAAATTGCATAGAAATTATTTCTTTTTATGATATGTTGCGTTTGTCTCATATGATTTTATGTGATATATAGATTAAAAGTAAAAATGATAGAATCATCAGAACAAGTAGAACAACTTCAAATTGAAGATATTGAGACTAATGATGAGGTTGAGATAGATGAGGTGATGAGTTTGGATACAAAGGAAAAAGGAAAGAAACGTTTGAAAAAGAGAGCAAAAATTTGAGATTATTTTAAAGATATTCTAATTGGACCTAACAAAGAGGAGAAATCAGCATGTATTTATTGTGGTGCTTCATTTAGATTTGAGTCATTTTATGGGACAGGCAATTTTACTCGTCATTATGCAAAGTGTCCTAAGAGAGATAATCGTGATGTTGGTCAGAGGATTATCGATAAAACTAAGGAAGAGTATACAATTCACTCCACTAAATACGATCCAAAAATATTTAGGAATTTGATTACTCGGGCAATTATAATGCATGACTTACCTTTTTAATTTGTTGAATATGAAGGTATTAGAGATTATTTTCAACATCTTCATTTTGATGTTAAGTTAGTTTTTAGGAACACTGCTAAGGCTAATGTTCTTAATATGTACTTGAGGGAAAAATCAAATATTAGATCTATGTTAGATGCATGTCCTGGAAGAATTTGTTTGACCTCTGATTGTTGGTCTTCTTTAACCTATGATAGTTACATTTCCCTTATATGTCATTTTATTGATAATGAGTGAAAATTACAAAAAATAGTGTTGAATTTTTCTTTCATGCTACCTCCACACGATGCATCATCTTTATGTAATAAAGTTCATTCTATGTTGCGTTAGTTGGGAATTGATAAGAAAACTTTTTCAATGACATTGGACAATGCTTCTACTAATATTAAGTTTGTTCCATTGTTGGTCAATAACTTGAGTTTGTGTGGATCTCTTGTTTGCAATGGTGAATTCTATCATATTCGATGTTGTGCACACATCATAAATTTAATTGTTCAAGATGGTCTCAAAGATGTTGATAATGTAATTTGTAAGGTTCGTGATAGCATCAAATATGTGAGAGGGTCACAAATGAAAAATAAAAAGTTTAAAGAATCAGTAAAATTGACAAATTTAGATTCCACTAAAGGATTGAAGCTAGATGTTGCAACTAGGTGAAATTCGACCTATCTTATGCTTGAAAGTGCTTTATGCTTTCGTCGAGCGTTTCAGCAATTATCTTTGATTGATTCTTGTTATGTAAATTGTCCTACGACTTTTGAGTGGAAAAAAGTAGATAAGATTTGTAATTTTTTGGCTTTGTTTTATGAGATCACGCTCCAATTTTTGGAACCAGGTATCCTACTGCAAATTTGTATTTCGTTTTTGTTAGTTCATGTTATATTTCTTTAAAGAAGAAAGTGAAGAGTGATGATGAGTATCTTAAAGATATGGCAAGTAGGATGCTTACAAAGTTTGAGAAATATTGGACTGATTTTAGCATTATCTTATCCATAGCTTTGATTTTGGACCCAAGATACAAGTTAAAATTTGTTGAATTCACCTACAAAAAGATCTATGGTCAATCAACTTCTGGATATGAGATTTCTTTAAGAAATCTCAAGAATAAATTGAATAAAATTTATAAAGAATATGTTCAAGATGTTTCTTCTCAAAATGTGTCAATATCTAAATCAATAGTAAGATTTAGGGACAACGATGATGATAGAGCAATAAGTCATGGTCATGTCCTTTATAGAAAAGAAGAAGATATAGTGGAGGTACAATTTATAATAATTTAACTTGTTTATTTATTACTAAAAGTTTTTCTTATTTATTTATAAATTATAACTTTTGTTTTGTTTCTTAATTTTAAAGTTTCAATTCTTGTGGTGATGATAATCCACAAAAAAGTTAATTGGAGGCTTATTTAAAAGAACCTCTAGTAAAACAACCGATTGAAAATGGTGATTTTAACATCCTTGAATATTGGAAGGGAAACAATATTTGATTTTCCTTTGTGGTTGTTATGGCTTATGATATCCTAGCCATTCCAGTTTCAACAGTTACTTCAGAATCTACATTTAGTGTTGGTGGAAGAGTTTTAGATCAATTTTGTACTTCACTTTTGTCTACCACAGTTGAGGCATTAGTTTGTACCAGAGACTGGTTTTATGGTTGAGAGTTTTTAGTTACATATCAAATATACCTAGAGGGGGGTGAATAGGTTATTTTTAATTTTAACAGATATTAATTATATAACCTAAGCACAACGGCCAGACATGCAATCGCGTGTAAAGATAAAATGCAGAATTAAAGAATAACACATGAGATTTTTAAGTGGAAACAACCTAGTTCATAACAATGACCTAAGAGGAAAATCACCAATCCACCGGACCACCTAACTATCCACTATGAAAATCAATGTTCAATTACAACCTTAGGTCTTAGACTACCCTTTACAGATAGCTCCCCCTTATGTAATTTACTTACGAGCCGTCGTTCCTTTCACAGCCTCCACAAGCTAGGTGTCTGGATCCGGACTAACGTTCCAATCTACTTGAGTCCCACAAGATCAATCGAACCCGTTAACTTCGGTAATTTTCAGTCACACGTCACCTCAATACCTGAAAAGTTAGCACAAACAACACAAGTGCAAAGTGTGTTCTAAAGCAGATTCAACAATAAAAAACCTTAACTAGTAGATTCAATAGCATACAATGTAAAAACCAAATCAGCTAGCAAACTCTAGAACAATCATATAAAGCTCAATATCGTGAAAAGTAATTAGGCATATGAATTATTTAAATATAACCACACAATATGTTTGAACAATTAAATCAAGAAAAAGCCTAAGATTAATAAATGAAGAGAAAACAATTTTCTTTGAAAGCTCTAACAGATGTAGAAAATATTATTTACAGTGTGGTATGTTTTTCTCTAACAAAGGTTATTTATATAGAGTGCAATTTGACCTAAGAGAGAATTAATAATAAAGTACAATTCTACTCATATCAGGATTTAGCTTTCACAACAATTCTACTCATACGAGGATTTTACTTTCACAACAATTCTACTCATAGAGGAATTCTACTTTTACAACAATTCTACTCATATAAGGATTCTGCTTTTACAACAATTTTACTCATATAAGGATTCTGCTTTCACAACAATTCTACTCATATAAGGATTTCACTTTTACAACAATTCTACTCATATAAGGATTCTGTTTTCAATATTAAATGAGGTTAAATTGGTAAGCAAGATAAGTGAAACAAATTATCAAAACACTTCGATCTATCTAACTGTGTGCACAAAAATTCTTCTAAGTGTACATGCATTATTGTATGATGATGTATGCTTGAAACATATATTTTTACCTAATACATACGTAATGAGAGCTCAGTAGTTTCTTCAACTTTGATTGATTGATTTGAGAACGAGTTTAGATACTAGATTACAATTAATTATTTTGTCCACGAAAATTGTCAACACTCATGAACCTTACAATGGTGATAAATGTATTGTACAATTTTTTATAACAGTTACATATTTTGTAATATTTTCATTTTCTCTACATTTTTTTTTATAGATAATAAACCAAGTTTGGATGAGTTAGTGCAAGATGTTATGAGTAAAGTTGTAAATAAAGCTCCTTCTAAAAGTTCAAATGCTTAAAAGGTAATTATTATTTTTATATTTAAATTTTGTTTTTATAATTTAAATATATGTGATTCAGAATTAGTTCTTATAATTTTTTTGTTGGCTTTTTTATTGCCATTACTCCAAAGCTCCATGCTTACAACCACACCCCCTAAACAGTTTTATTTTAAATACTCACAACAATTACATGTGTGTTCACCTCTTATCTGACATGAGTTATTCTTCTATTTAATATAGGTAGAGAAGGAGCACTCAGATCTTGAGCATTTGATTTGGGTAATGGGTTATTGGTTTTCTCAGATTTGGTTATTCTGGTTGGGACAAGCAGTTGGGGTTAAGCTTCTTTTGTTTGGACCATTTTTCATTTTGAAACATTATTTATGTATTTTGTGATTTATGTGTAATTCAAGCACTTTATTATAAAAGTGTTAACATTTTAGAACATATTGACAAATTGTCTTTGTTAGGTGTATTGTAATTTTATGTGGAACATGTTTAATAGTGTGAACATTTTGGTTTTTGGACTGTTTTGTCTATTTTGTACATTTTCAAATTTTCAATTTGCAAGGGATGCTGCTATTAAGAGATTTATAGACGATCCAGAGTGCAAAATTTTTCTGATGAGCTTGAAAGGAGGAAAGGTAGCACTCAATCTTATAATTGCATCACTTGTGAGTATTATTTGGCTGCTTTCGACTTTTGAGTCATATATAGCCTTCAAGAAGATTGAATTGTATTTCTTATGTGATACTTTAGAATAAAATACTTCAATGGCTTATAGTAGTTAAATTTAAAATACTTCAATCTGGTAATATTTCAATTTGGCTTCTGTTTTGTCTAAATGTGTTTTTCTCTTGTTATTGATTGTTTTATCTCCCTTTCGTCTCCAAGATCCTCAAGGTTCTATTTCTTCTAGCTTTCTCTCTTTAATTATACTTCTCATGTTTGATATTGAACTGTGTATTAATTGATGCTGAATTTGGGGCTGTGAAGCTGTGCTTGTTGGTCTATTTCGCATAAAGCATGATTTTGATGGGGAATGGTGATGATAGCTGTTGCATTTTCCCTCCGACCAGCTTGCAGATTAGGTAATATACTCAGAACCCCCTTTTTTGTATTCACTTAAAATTCGCATGTTTCTTTTATATTAAGCCTTAGGTTAGTCTTACATTGAATAAAAAGTGGCTTTTTTGTATTCTATTAGAGTAATTTAGTTCATATTGTTTTCAATTCTATGATCTGGTTTGAGAATATGAATATTTATATACTCGTTGCTACATGAAACAATGTAATTGATAAATTAATTTGGCTATTTTCCTGCAATTTATAGACTGATACCTCTTTGGCTATAAAGGCTAAATTCATGATAGTATAGCTCAGGCTGCAAGCTCTTTAACTTCACGGTTCTCTGGCACAACCTCCGAACAATTGCACATGAAAGAGTATCTAGGTTCTACCATTGGTAATCTTTCACCCTAATGATTCTTGCAATCATGATGATTTTGTGATACACATAGGATTATTATGTTGTGATTTATACTAGAGAAACAATGTAATATTTAGATAGTGAGATACTGGTTTCTGTTCTATGCTATGAATGTGATGTACCACTAGATCTTTCTTTTTTGTTCTTACTCAGCCACTAGTAGAGCCTCTTCAGTTTTTCGGATTCCTCCCAGCTTGGACTGGATTGATTAAAGTAGCATAGAGCTTATTGTCAATTATTTGGATTCTAATAGTCTTCTTTTGGTTTCATTAGAAACCTAGTAGAGATATTACTTTTGCCTATATAGTTCCTCCTATCTGTTCTATGGAGTATGGAGTATTGGTATGTTATTGGCTCTATTTGTTTTATTTTTCAAGTTTTGCTTATAATCCCACATAAATATACAAAGTCTGGTGTTAATTACAACACTTAAATTATACGTGCCTGATAATGCACGAATGACACTTTTTAGAATCTCAGATATCGGGTCTGGTTTGTGTTCGAGTATGGACTGACCCGTTTTTGATTCAGGTTGATTTCGTGCTTTTTGGGTTCGGGTTCGTGTCTGATCAGATCCGTTTAAAATACAGGTCGTGTTCAGGTTGTTCGGGTCCGAGTTTGATATATGTGACCTGTTTTCAATTCAAATTGTGTTCGGATCAGGTTGCAAAACGGATTGACCTAAATGACACGAACTGTAACCCCTATATGACCCATTTTTACTAATGTAATTCTAACATGAACCCCATTTTTATAATTATTGTACATATGAGGGTCATCTTAAAATGATAATAGTAAAAATGAGTTAGGTTAGCCTATTTTTCCTTTTTTTATTTTTTATTGTTTGGTATTTTTATAATCGATTTTTAGAGATGTGTAAAACTAATCGAAATCAACATAACTCAAATTATTTGAACTAATTCAACTCAAAAAATTTCAATTTTATTAGTTTGAATTGATTCTTTATTTTAAAATATTTATTGATATTATGTTGGTTTTATTTTCGTCTCTTTAAACATTTTAAAAATTGAACCAATTAAATTTATTTTTATTTTTTATATTATTATTTTCTTTAAATTTTATACTTTCTCCTTAATCCCGCATTGTTTTCTTTTTCGGTTCTCAATTTCTTGCTATTATTCATCGTCTCACAGCTCTGCTCACCTTTATGCCTCTCTTACTAAGAGACTCTTAGCCTTATTTGCCTTTCAACTTGTCTCTCTTACTAAGAGACTCTTAGCCTTATTTGCCTTTCAACTTGCCTCTCTTACTAAGAGACTCTTAGCCTTATTTGCCTTTCAACTAGTTACCCAAATGAACGTTAAATGCGTAGTTTTAATAAAAATACTAGTTATAAATTATTTAATTATTTATTCATTATAATTACATAACATTTCATATAATTAAGAAATCAATTTGTATTATAAATTACTTGAATATAAAAATGAGCTAGTTTTGTCAAAATAGTCGTTACTATTTCTCATAGCCATTTGCCCTTTTTTTCATGCACTTTTATGGCTATGATGAATGATGATATGAAATCTAAAATTTTAAAATCTAAAATTTATAATAAAATTAATATTAAAAATATTATAAACTATAATACAAACATTAATAAAATATTAATAAACAATTTTTTTTTAAAAAAATAGAGGAAATTTTTTTCTTAACTTAATTCAAATTAAACTAAAAAAAAAAAAAGTTTAAGATAGATTAGTTAAAGTAGGTACTTGTTTTTTTAAAATCAATTCGACTCTAATTTTAATATAATCAAAATCAATTGATATATCCACCTCCCCCAGTAAATCCATCATGTTGACTCCTTTTACGAGATAAGTAAACTATAACTCTCTTAGGGCTAAGGCGGTGGAAGAATATGCTTCTTCACCTGAAGGTCCAGTACGTAAGAGGCAGTACGATTTGTTTTCACATGAAATGCTTACAAGGAAAGCGGTGTACAATAATCAACAGAGGCGGCGGAGTAAAGGAGTTGAACCAAACGAACTTCTTGTCTACGTGTCTCCCTCTTAGCAGACAATAAATTAGACAAGAATATAACAGTCCATACTAGAACATAACTTTTTATTACAAACGAAAAATCCTCGTCCATTGATATTTTTACTCTTATAAAATTTTGCCCTAAAATTCCCAAGATCGATTGATCTAATTCAGCTCCGTACTGACCTAAGTCAAAACCTTACAACTCAATTTCCACTCTTAATCAACAACAGATCTTACCACGGATTCATCAAATTTAATACAAGCTCGATCTATTTTTCCTTAATCCAGTATCCAATTTTCCAAAAAGATCTGTAATTTACGAGAACTGCAATGAAGTAAGTCTGAATCAAAATTCACCCATAAGCTAAACTTCTTCAATGGCGTTTCTCTTCAAAGGCAAGTTCTTTTCTCTGTATTTAATTTTCCTATTCTCTTCTCCTACTGTATTTGGGGCCTTGGTTACGTCTAATTCGGTCTTGATACCAGAAGAGCATAAACACAATTCTATACACGAACCACAAACTGAAAGTGAGCCTAGTTTTGATAAACAACAAGTTCTATTGGAAAGATTGGATGAAATAGTGAGAAATCTTAATGAAATAGTTACTAGATTGGAATCTAAGCTGTCGGGATCTTCATTACAAGGGAATATTAATATCGATCATAGTTTGAAGTTGGCTCTTGGAGAAAAGGAAAAGATTGATCAAATAAAGAAAACTTACGGTGGGAAACTATCTATTAATGAAGTTCAAGAAGGGGATTTGAGTGTTAAAGTTCGAGATGGGGAGAGAGCTAGGCCGGTTACTGTAACAAAGTATAGTCCATTTTGGTCAGAGAGATTTCAATTTGTGTCTGCTGTGAAGTTGGATTCTCTAGCTACTTGTATTAACGTATTGCCGTTTCGAGATTACGAGGGATTAAGTAAGTATGTTGCAGTTGGGGATGAAAGAGGAAGAGTTTATGTGTTTCTACGAAATGGGGATGTTTTGGTCGAGTATTTTACGTTGTCTGATTCACCCATTACTGCCATGCTTTCATTCATGTCAGTTTATAAGAATGAGAGTTTTGTGGTTACGGGGCATCAGAATGGTGCGATTTTAATGCATCGAGTTTGGGAAGGATCGAGTGGAGAAGAATGGAGTTCTGTATTTATGGAAAATGTAGTTACGTTTATGCGTGATGGTGGTGAAGATGGGTTACCAGTAACTCTTTTGGAGGTGCACCACGTTGGAAGGTTAAGGTACATATTGACCACTGATGTTAACGGAGAAATCGTGGTATTTAGAGAAAACGGGACTGTTTATGGTAGGACCAAACCGTCAAGCAGGCCGCTCGCTTTCTTAAAGCAGCGACTTTTGTTTCTTACTGAGAGTGGGGCTGGCTCATTAGACTTGAGGAACATGAAGATTAGGGAATCTGAATGTGAAGGATTGAATCACTCTCTTGCTCGGAATTATGTTTTTGATGCTACAGAGCGGTCTAAAGCATACGGATATACAATAGAAGGTGATTTGATTCATGTTTTGCTATTAGGAGATATTGTAAACTTCAAATGCAGAGTGAGGTCTAAGAGAAAATTTGACATGCATGAGCCTCTTGCATTTCAGGCAATAAAAGGATATTTGCTTGTTGTGAATGACGAGAAAGTTCAGATATACAATGTTTCATCTCATCATTATGTTAGAGCAGGCGCTCCTCGAATCCTTTTCTCTACTGGTTTAGATGAGATCAAAGCGTCTTTCCTAAACTATCAGATCACAAATGTAGATAACGAGAGCAGTAAACCAATCCCCTTGATAGCAAGCGACCGAGAGAGACTCATTCTTCTCGGCCTTGGTGGTGGATACATTGGAATGTATCGCTCGAATCTTCCTATATATAAAGGGGAATATAGTACTATGCTATGGACTAGTCCTGTCTTGTTGTTTATAATATTTTTGTTTGGGGCTTGGCATTTGTTTGCTAAGAAGAAGGAAGCACTTATTTCGTGGGGACCCGATGATCCATTCAGTTCCACATCAACAACTAGTGGAGCTCCAGTCGGGGGAACTGCCTCAGGGGAGAAGACTTTTATAGATTCATCATCAAGAAATGCTGATATGATGGATATCAGAGGTGCTGGGCTCAGAGGTCCACCAAGAAGGTATGTTTCTCCACCACGATATGCGGGCGGAGCAACGAGCTCCCTTAGGCCAGCTTCTGCTGATCACGGTTCTAGACCTGCAGCAGTAGATCCTAATTTTAGATCAACAACTGCGGAGCTAAAATATCGGGGTTCAAGTTTAGAACCACCACCAGGTTTCCCCAAGAAAAGGGTGAATCTGTACGGAAATAATCAAGGAGTGGATGATAGCAGCTGACCTGTAAGATCAAATTGTACGAAATCTTCGGAAGTTAGTTATTTTAATTCATAAACGACTCCTTTGGCATCACAGGGCCATGTGAACTTGCTATGCATCTTCTATTTGTAACTTTTACTTGCATAAGATAAATTATTATAAGAAAATCTCAAATGTTCCTTATATATTCCCATTTATTTATTTTTTAATGTTGGGCCTTTGACTGACGTTTGCACGATTTCTAAATCATCACATTTTACCTCCTGCTACTGCCATAAACAACCTCTAATATGGAGATTACTTCTCACAAAATTACTGGTTTGTTTGTTTGTTCATAATTTTTGAGATTTTATATAAGTACTTTTCATAGCAATAAGTATTTACCAAATATGAAAAATTCTAACAAGCGTTTTCAGGGATTAAAAAGCATATTTCGCACAAAAGCACGTTTGTTTGAAATTGAATTATCAAATGTCAATTTCTCTCATTAATATTTAAATTTGCATTATATCTCGGCATAAAGTAAAGTTAAATATCAATTTTTTTAAGGGTAGCTGTGGTTGTGACCCACTCAAACGGGAGTTCAATGTTCTTGTGAAATCATAAACACAATTAAACAAATTCAAGTATTATTTACTATTTCTCAAAATTTTCTTGAGTGAAGCTTTGTTACTTTTCGTAAAGATAGGCTTTGGCAGGAGTAAAAGCTTGCTCTTGGAGAAAGAGAGAAAAAGAAGAAGAAGAGTAAATACAAATAACAAGCGGACACTTAAGGGGCAAAGTTGTCTCTTAGTCTTGATACATCTCCAAAACACTGTCATCTCTCTCAGGTGACTCACTCTCTCACTGAAAAATAACTAGAAAAGAGATCACGATCTTTGTATACGCACGCACCTTGCAGACTAGGAGTACAAAAAGTGTAAAGAATCTCGGAAATGGATAGATGTGGTTAGTCCCATCTGTCTGGTAATTTATCATTGTTTTAATTGTCGTTATTCTATTTGTTGCTTATGGAGGTGCCGATCGAATTCTATGGTAAATTGTTCAAATTACTCTGTTTCAGTCCCATTTGAATGCATTTTTTGGTGTCGAGAAAATTAGAGGAAGAATCGGGAAATTCAAGCAATTAAATCGGAGTGTTAAGTAAACAAAATCAGGGGTTGCTTGTTAAGAGTTGAGGCTTTGTTCTCTCTCACTGGTTAAACATACCTTTGTAATAATTTTTTTTTCATTTGCTGGATTGATTTTAGGAAATAATCTAGTATAACCTCTTTTCACTAATGTGTGGACACCCCTTTGTAATTTATACATATATAGTATCATCTTAGAATAAGAATAGTAAAAATGGGTTATGTTAACTTATTTTCCTTGATTTTATGGTTTAGGGTTTATCTTTTCATCACATCTCGTCCCGTTGTCTGTCTGTTTGCTAGGCTTTTGTTTCCAGGTGTTCTTTGACTGTCAGTTGAGGCGATTAAACTGAAACGCAATGGAAATTTCGAATATAACATAGCAGATTTTAAATATATGTATTTTTTGGAGGAAATTTTAAGCTAATATTAGGCTTTTTTGTAGTTTGTAACTTGCCTTTGGATTTTTTTTAGCAATTTTTGTTTTTATCCCTTGCACAATGCTTTCCATTTTTTGACTATATTTTTTTTAGCAATTTTTGTTTTTATCCCTTGCACAATGCTTTCCATTTTTTGACCCTATAGTCATTCTATGCTCAAGTCCAAACATGTGTTAAAAAATAAAATTCAGTTGATCACATGTTCAAAACGTAGTATTTATGGTCCAACATTTATTCACACTTATTCTTTGAGGTGTAGCATGGTGTTCCGATCATTTGACAATATTTTGTTGCTGAATTTTCCAGATCTCTAGCGATATTTGTAATTTTGAATGTATATACAGAAGTAAAAAAAATTTTGAGCATGTGAGGGGTCATCTCAGGCACTTGTGCTTTGTTCGAAAAATAAAATAAAATAAAGAATGAAGAGCCAAAATGGTGTCTTTGTTTATGCATTAGGTGTTATTTAGTCCTCTAGCTTATAAAATGTGTCTTTAAGTCTATTTGCTTATAAAAAATGTATTCTGAAATCCCTTTATTTGTAAAAAATGTATTATGAAGTCCCTTTACTTGTAAAAAAGGTGTCAGACAATGAAAAATTAATTTTTCATCCAATTTTTCGTTAAATTTAACAGAATAGTACACATGTTATATGCATGTTTATATTTTTCAATAGATATATATAAAATTAAATAATTTTTAACTAAAAAATTACTCTAATTTTTTACAATTTCTTTCTATTAAACTTAAATAAAATCTTCATTATCTAATTTGTGATTTTAGATATTAAATAATGAAATTTCTATTTAAATTTTATTGAATTCGATTAAACTTAAATAAAATTTTCATTATTTAAGTTGTGACTTTAGATATTAGACAATGAAAATTTTATTTAAATTTTGTTAAAAATTTTATTTAAGTTTTTTTTTTTTTGAAAACTAAAAAAATTAAGTAATTTTTTAATTGAATATTAATTTTTTTACTTATATATATATATATATATATATATATAAATATGCATGTGACACATTAACTATTTCGTTAGATTTAAAGGAAAATTGGATGGAAAATTAACTTTGTCTTTACTTGACATATTTTTTACAAGTAGAGGGACTTAAAAACACATTTTTTAAAAACAAAGAGGTTTAAAGACACTTTTTATAACCTAAGGGACTAAATATCACCTTTTATGAAAACAAAATGATTTTTATGACAGTTTTTCCTAAAATGAAATAAAATGATCTGCTCTTGTGCTGCCAATGAGACTTGTTGTGGCTCAACAGCACGAAATCCATTTGAACTTGTTTCTATCCGAGTATAAGTTGTATAAAAAATATTTCACTTTTGATTTTACGTGCTTATAATTGAATTACCTTAATAGAGGATATTTTGCATTATTTCTAATTGCCTTTTCAATTTTCCAGCAGAAATTACTTGTAACTGATTCATTTTCTGTCTTTTGATTTATTTGTTTGTTTGTTTGTTTCTTTCTTTCTTTCTTTTTTCCCTCACAGGAATCAAACATCTTATGTTTGTTGTGACATTACTCGGAAGCGTTCATACACATATATAAACTATCTAAAATGCTTCTCAATGTTGATACTCTGGCCAGAGAATCATCAGGATGACGTTGTTGCACCAGTTGAAGGTGTTGCCAGTGGAGGGACTGCATTTGGGTGGAATGATGGAACTCTACATGATACAAATCCATGTAATGGTTCAACTGACCCAACAGAAATCCCAACCGCAGATCTTGTGCATGTGTGGTGCATGCCTAGCACAGCAAACATTGGGTCACAAGAAATGCCTAGACATTTGGAGCATGTAAGCATCGTTTTCTTTTATTTTCTTTTCTGAAATTTGGCTAAAGAGCTTTTACCTTTTAAGGGTCCTTGTTCTACGATAAATAATGTTCCAAGAGTCTAAGGTTGAATGTGCATACTTAAATTGCTAAATTCATTCTTACGTTAATAACTTGTCTTACGTGGATGAAGATTAGTTAGCTGAAATAGACCTAAGTGAACCAAGTTGAAAGTTTGGGTTCCGTAAAAGGAGTTTAGCCTACTTAAACATATGTTGGTTTTCCCTGCAAAATACTCGACAACTTGCATTCCAAGTATGTATGATTTTTGCCGGTGCTCTTTCATAAGTTTTGCAAATGCTCCTTGCTTGGGATAACTAATTCTTGTTAATGCAATAACTTAACAACACAACAATTTATAAAAAGATCACACAGCATATTTACGCAAATATACTAATGACTTTATGCAACGCCTGCAGATTGTAATAACTATTAGTGTGTCATTCATTTTTCTTTTGCTATTCTTTATTGATGGTACAAGACTTAAGATTGTATAAGCTGAGCCTTTTGGTTGTCTTGGTGGATTAAACTTTGGGAATTTTTCTTTTCATGTCTCTTGTTTATGTATTTAAGTATATAATAACATTGCATGTAACTCTGGTGATACGCTCCCGTCCTTACTTGCACTGCACAAACCTACTTACATCAAACCTGGTGCAATCACAAGTAGACTCAAAATGCAAACTACAGAAACATCAAAGGATATGTCTTTTATTTCATGTAGGGACGGAGCTAGCTCAGAAATTGAAAGGAGGCCAACATAAATTAAAAATTAATAAGTTGCCAATGAAATCTCATATACATCAATATATATTATTTTTTATCTTTTCTATTTGTAGTTATAATTGGGCTTAAATAGAGAGTGCAAAGGGGTCATAATTGATTTTTTTATTATTATAATATTTAAAAAATTTATAACCGTTTTTATTATTCAAAAGCATCCGAACTTGACATGAAGGTAGATGTGGCAGAAGAGGTAATAGGAGCTGTTGGAATGAGGGAAGGGAAAACTGAACATCCTTAGCCACCATTGCAAAGTGATTAATTTTTCAATACAGAAATCTAATCCTTTTCTGAGGGTAAGATGAAACTGGATACCTGCTTCAGTTACAATTATTATTATTTTTGGTTATTAATATGTAGCAGTTTTGTAAATAAAAGATTAGAGATGGAATGATTTTGCATTTAAAATTGCCTGGCATATTACTTTAATCGGTATTGTAGTTTGGATATTTATTATCTGCTAAGAAGATTATATCACTTGCCTCATATTCCCATCACAAATTTTCTGCTTTCTTTTGTCTTGATATCGGGATTGGTACTTTTGAAGATAAATCTTCTGGCAGCTAGAAATGAAAGAGAAAGGTTTCAGATTGCTATACGTCCTAAAGTTTCTTGGGCTGGTTCTAGAATTGCAGGCTCTGTGCAGGTTCATTGTGGTGGTCTATGCTCCACATCTGGTGATAGGTCAGTTTCTTGAGGACATATTTCTCTTTGTGCATGCATTTAAATCACTTATCAGTTCATAATTTGCCGTTGTTGCCCTTTTGGCTGTTGCCAGATTGGTTATCGGGCAATCATTGACATTGAGACATACAGTGCCCATATTGGGTGTCCCAGATGCCCTTGTGCCTCTTAATCTTCCAGTTTCACAACTTAATCTGTCACCAGGGTATGAACAAAATTAATCATTTTGATCCATTCTGTTGCGTGTTGTCCCAAATTTTTAAGTCATGGGCTTAATAAATAAAAGCCCATTAGGTCTTAATATATAAATAACATCAGCGGCAATTGGAAAAGCTGACTTCGGCTTGGCATATAATAAAGTATCATCAGCGGCAGTTTTATAAGAGACGCAGAAACAACTCCAGCCGCAGGGAGAGATAAGCAGCAACTTCAGAGCGGCAGCAACTCAAGCAGAGCATTCCAGCGGCAGTCTTCGAGGCAGTAAACATAGAGGCAGCAAGAGGAGATCCATTTGATAAATCCAATTAAGAACATAAGTTTTTCTCTCTCTATTTATTTGGTAATAGATTTATAGTTACTGTTTTAATTTATCTGTTGTTGCTAAACTAGCAAGACAGATTTATTTATTGTTTTTGTGAAAGAGATTAATTTGGATGTAATTGGGTATTTGGATATTTGAGTGATTTGGCCAATTAACTGTTGGCAAATCTTATTGTACTCCTCTTTGACAAGTATAGTGGAATATTTCGGTGCCGGCCTCAGCAGTGGATTAGGTAGTCGCATTGACTACCGAACCACTTAAATCTTTGTGTCTTTTTCTGTTGATTATTTTTCTTTATATTTTTGTGGGTGCTCGTTATTGTTATTATTATTTTATCGCTTCCGCATTATTATCTGATCTTGGGTACAACAAGTGGTATCAGAGCAAGGTTAAAGATGACGAGCACAGAGTCATCCACAAAGGTTGAAAGATTTAATGGAGATAATGATTTCTCGCTATGGCAAATGCGTATGAAAGATGTTTTGATTCAACAGGGAGTTGCAAAGCCATTACAAGGCAAAGATAAAAAGCCCGCTGATATGAAAGATGAAATATGGGATGAGCTTGATCAAAAGGCAGCAAGTGCAATTCGTCAGGGACTCTCAGATGAGGTAGTTCATAATGTTTTTGATCAGAAAACTGCTTATGATTTATGGAAAATTTTAGAGCAGCTTTATATGGCCAAAAATATGACAAATAAATTATTTTTGAAGAAAGAGTTGTACACTCTTCGTATGTCTGAGAATACAAACTTGTTGACACACATGAATACCTTCAATAGGTTAATTTCTGAACTTGCTCAGTTAGGGGTAACATTTGATGATGAAGATAAAAGTATGTTGTTATTGTGTTCTCTGCCATTATCTTATGATCATTTGATTACCACCTTATTATATGGAAAAGAGACCATTGTTTTCAAGAGTGTGAAGGAAGCTTTGTTGTCTTACCACAAGAAGAAGAAAGTTGATGGTGAGCAATCACAAGCAGATGGTCTCGTCGTTACTAAGAAAGATAGTAACAATCACAGCTACAGGCGTGGAAGAAGCAAGTCTAAAGACAGAAATTATGATAAAGGTAGAGGAAGATCAAGCTCAAGACCTAGACAGTTTAATAGAGACATGGAGTGCCATTATTGTCACAAAAAAGGTTACATTCGAAAATATTGCAGAATTTTAGCCAAGGAACTGGAGGATAGAAAGAACCAGACACAACCCACTAATTCAGCTAGTGTTGTAGAGGATAAAAGTGAAGACAAAGATGATGATTTGTTATCTGTCTCATCAGGTATTGATTCCTTTGCCAATTCTTGGATTCTTGATTCCGGTTGTTCCTATCATATGTGCCCACATAGAAATTGGTTTGATACTTATACTCCTAAGAGTGGTAATTGTGTGTATATGGGCAACAATGCAAAATGTGAAGTTTTTGGAATAGGAACCATAAAGGTTAGGATGTTTGATGGTGTTGTGAGAACCTTAACAGGTGTAAGACATATCCCTGATCTGAAAAAGAATCTGGTTTCTCTTGGTGGGCTAGATGAGATGGGCTATTCGTATTCTGCAAAAGATGGAGTGCTCAAGGTGTCTAAAGGAGCTTTAATAGTAATTAAGGGTAAGAAATTTGGCAATCTCTACAAGATGATTGGAAATACTGTTGTAGGTGGAGCTGCTTTAATTTCTGAAGATCCTACTTTTGATGATACTATGCTTTGGCATATGAGGCTTGGACACTTGGGTGAGAAGAATATGTTGGAACTCCATAAGAGGAACTTGCTGAAAGTTGTGAAGACCTGCAAGCTTGATTTCTGTGAACATTATATTTATGATAAGCAGAAAAGAGTTAGTTTTAAGGCAACAACTCACTCTTGTTCTGGTATTTTGGACTATGTCCATTCTGATGTTTGGGGACCCGTGACTATTGCTTCTCAAAGTGGAGCTTACTATTATGTTACTTTCATCGATGACTACTCCAGAAAGGTTTGGGTCTATTTTATGAGAAGTAAAACTCAGGTATTTGATATCTTTAAGAAATGGAAGGCAGAGGTAGAGAACCAGTCCGGCAGAAAAATAAAGATTTTGAGAACTGATAACGGTACAGAGTACAAGCACAAGGCATTCAGAGAGTTCTGCAAGCAAGCTGGTATTATTCGACATTATACAGTGAGGAAGACTCCTCAGCAAAATGGAGTTGCTGAGAGGATGAACAGAACCATTGCAGAGAGAGCAAGGTGTATGAGATTGCAAGCAGGTTTGCCAAAGAATTTTTGGGCAGAGACTGTGAGCACTGCTGTTTTCCTTATTAATCGAAGTCCTCATTCTTCCATCGATTTCAAAATTCCTGAAGAGGTATGGTACTCTAAACCTGTTGATTATTCTATACTAAAGGTTTTTGGTTGTCCTGCTTTTGTTCATATACAGAGTGACGAGAGATCAAAGTTAGATGCCAGATCCAAGAAGTGCATTTTTCTTGGCTACCAGAAAGGTGTCAAAGGTTACAGGTTGTTTGATCCAGAAGCTAAGAAGTTGGTTATTAGCAGAGATGTGATTTTTGACGAGAAGTCTATGCTGAAAAGTGTGACGGTAGAGCCTATGTCAGAAAGTTATGGTGAGAAGGATAAAGCTCCAAAGGAGGTGGAGTTTGCATTTAAAAACTCACAGGACAAGGTTTATCAACCGGTCATTAGAGATGTTCAGCAGCAACCACAGGTCCAGGATCAAGAGCAACCACAGGCTCAGGATGAAGAGCAGCAATCAGACCAATATAGTATTGCTACTCATAGAGAGCCACGCATTCGTAGGGCACCACAAAGACTTGGGTTTGAAGACGACACAGTTTCATTTGCTTTGTTCACTGGTAGTGATGACCCTAATTCTTTCCAAGATGCTATGAGCAGAAAAGACAGTGAGAATTGGAAGGCTTCAATGAATGAAAAAATGAAGTCATTACACAAGAACAAGACTTGGGAGTTGGTTCCACTGCCTAAGGGAAAGAAAGCTATTGGTTGCAAATGGGTTTATCGAATAAAAGAACTGAAGCAGTATAAGAGTCGATTGGTAGCAAAAGGATACTCACAGAAAGAAGGAGTTGATTATAATGAGATTTTTTCACCTGTTGTGAAGCACACTTCCATCAGAGTTGTTCTTGCCATGGTCAATTTATATGACCTAAAATTGGAGCAGTTAGATGTCAAAACTGCCTTTCTCCATGGAGATTTGGATGAGGAGATTTACATGCAACAGCCAGAAGGGTTCATTGAATCCGGTAAAGAAGACTATGTCTGCAGACTACAGAAGTCATTGTATGGGCTGAAGCAATCACCTCGCCAATGGTATAAACGGTTTGATTCCTTCATTGTTTCTCATGGTTATTGTCGTTGTGAGTATGATTGTTGTGTTTACTTTAAGATCTGTGATGATAGAACATTGGTATTACTTACTTTATATGTTGATGATATGTTAATTGCCGCTCAAAGTAAGGAAAAGATCAATGATTTAAAGAATTTGCTTAAAAGCGAATTTGAGATGAAGGATCTCGGTGTTGCCAGAAAGATCCTTGGAATTGAGATCAGTTGTGACAGGAAAGCTGGAAAACTTTGGTTGTCCCAAAAAGGTTACATGGAGAAGATCCTGCATAAGTTTAGCATGATGAATGCTAAGCCTGTGAGCACACCCCTTGCAGCACATTTCAGATTGTCCACGAGTTTATGTCCTAGTACAGAGGATGAGGTAGAGTACATGGCTCAGGTGCCTTATGCCAGTGCAGTAGGATGTCTAATGTATTTGATGATTTGCACTAGACCTGATATTTCTCAAGCAGTAAGTGTTGTGAGTAGATACATGGCAAATCCAGGTAAAGAGCATTGGAATGCTGTTAAATGGATTTTCAGATATTTGGCAGGCACACGTGATTGTGGCATCATGTTTGATAAAAATGGTGCTTCTAATGTTGCCATGGGTTATGTGGATTCTGACTATGCTGGTGATCTTGATACCAGAAGGTCGATGACAGGTTATGTCTTTACTTTTGGTGGTGGCTGTATAAGTTGGAAGTCAAATTTGCAAGATACAGTTGCATTGTCTACAACAGAGGCCGAATATATGGCTATGACTGAGGCAGCAAAAGAAGGCATATGGCTTATGGGTTTGTTGGAACAACTTGGTTTCAAACAAGAGAGTGTACCTCTCCTATGTGACAGTCAGAGTGCTATTCATTTAGCTAAGAATCAAGTTTTTCATGCGAGGACTAAACACATTAGTGTGAGGTATCACAAGATTAGAGAATGGATGAATCAAGGGTTGATAAAGCTGTCAAAAGTTCATACAAAAGAGAATGCAGCTGATATGTTGACAAAGTCAGTGCCAAGGGATAAGTTTGAGCATTGCTTGGACTTGATCCATATTAGTTCTTGTTGAGAACCTTGAAGAGGGTGGAGCATTCTTACCCATAAATAGAATGCTGTTTTGGTGCCTATCAAGAGGTACCTTGAGGTGATGATATTGGAGACTCAGCGTTTGAATACTTGGTACGCATTTTTGGTCCAAGGTGGAGATTGTTGCGTATTGTCCCAAATTTTTAAGTCATGGGCTTAATAAATAAAAGCCCATTAGGTCTTAATATATAAATAACATCAGCGGCAATTGGAAAAGTTGACTTTGGCTTGGCATATAATAAAGTATCATCAGCGGCAGTTTTATAAGAGACGCAGAAACAACTCCAGCCGCAGGGAGAGATAAGCAGCAACTTCAGAGCGGCAGCAACTCAAGCAGAGCATTCCAGCGGCAGTCTTCGAGGCAGTAAACATAGAGGCAGCAAGAGGAGATCCATTTGATAAATCCAATTAAGAACATAAGTTTTTCTCTCTCTATTTATTTGGTAATAGATTTATAGTTACTGTTTTAATTTATCTGTTGTTGCTAAACTAGCAAGACAGATTTATTTATTGTTTTTGTGAGAGAGATTAATTTGGGTGTAATTGGGTATTTGGATATTTGAGTGATTTGGCCAATTAACTGTTGGCAAATCTTATTGTACTCCTCTTTGACAAGTATAGTGGAATATTTCGGTGCCGGCCTCAGCAGTGGATTAGGTAGTCGCATTGACTACCGAACCACTTAAATCTTTGTGTCTTTTTCTGTTGATTATTTTTCTTTATATTTTTGTGGGTGCTCGTTATTATTATTATTATTTTATCGCTTCCGCATTATTATCTGATCTTGGGTACAATACATTCTTAGCTGGTCTCATGATATATAATTAGTTTCAATATTATACTTCAGGGAGACAATAGATCTTTGGGTTTCCGTTGATGTTCCTTCTGCGCAACCACCATGCCAATATGAGGGAGAGATCTGTATTACTTCCATTAAGCCTGACGTAGAGTATGTGGAATTTTCATTTATGTAAATAGCTTTTTTTTTCTTTGTGGTGGGTTGAAGTCTATAAATTGTTATTGTTACTGACAAAGAGTCTGACTTTTGTTCTGCTAAGTTTGGCTTTGTTGTTGCAGTGTGAAAAGAATTTCTGTTATTCTATCTATACTTGACATAAAATTGGAATTTTTTATAATTTTTCATTATGATTAATTGCAGATCTTCAGCTCAATTTTCAGTCAAATATGAGAAGCATCAACTAAACAGTGAACTTAAAAGCTGCCTTAACATCATCGAGCCTGTTGATGGAAAATCATCAGACGATGTGGCAAGTTTCTAAATTGTCTTTGTTAGCATTTTTAATATCTTGTTTCGGTTTGATCAGAAGCCATAGTCTGCTCGTGTTTGGTTTTCTTAGGTAGAAAGAGTGAGATCAACAACTGCATCCTTAAGAAGGGTTCTTCTGTCTCCATTATTTTCTGAATTCTTTTCAGATAATGGTCCAGTTGACATGATGGATGAAGATGTTATTTCAAACCTTTCACTATGAGTGATGATAAATTTGACAGTTTGGGATTTCATTCTTCCAGTAACTCGCCACTTCCTGCTGTATTTGGGGTATCCTTTATCTTAAACACATAACATACAAAGAAGTTGCTCTTTATATTTATCTTTGATATATTTATTTAATAGTGATACTACGTTTTATTTTCTAACAGATTTGATTTTTTTATTTTATTTTAATTATGACAGATTCTAATCTTCTAGTGAGTGAGGTCAATGTGTGTCCAGCACCATATAGTATTGTGTCAGTGGGATAGTTTCTACAGATGCAGGAGAAAAAGATAAGCTTAGTAAATATAACATTCAAACAAGTACTCGAAATATAAAATTCAAGCAAATATTCTTGCTTCAGGTAATATAAATAAGCGATTAGCTTCAGTTTGCATGCTGCTATTTTTATTTGCTGCAGAGACAAATGCTAAACAAATTAACGTTAAGATGATTTTTTTTTTCTTTTCAAAAACAGTTTGGGGCTAATTGTTGCTGAACTATACTTGTAAGATGACACATAAGATTTTGTGCGTGGGGGGGGGGGGGGGGGGGGGGGAGGGGAAGCACATTGTTCTTCATGTTGTGAATTCAACAAGGTTTACACAAGTGTTTGCTTCTTTAACCACTGTTAGATATATGATATTGTTATCGAGGATCGCTTTGGGGTTGAACATGGGAGTAATGAGCATCAGTATTTCAAGTGGCTTCTTCAGTATAGAATCAACCCATTTGTCGATGGGGCAAAAACATGTGTGTTTTGGCATACACTTGTTTTGTGAGTTAGACAGCACATTCTTCTTTATTTTGTGAATTCAACAAGATTTATGTTAGCATGAGTCATGTAATTAGTGTATATGTGTCTATCTGTAATAGAATTCTAAGTTGTATATAGTTCTATTTTATTTAGGACTCTTGTATTTTATCTTTTATATATACCTCTATTGTGAGGTAATAATACAACAAGAAA
The DNA here is from genome assembly GCA_029378325.1 of Elaeagnus macrophylla. Taxonomy (NCBI): domain Eukaryota; kingdom Viridiplantae; phylum Streptophyta; class Magnoliopsida; order Rosales; family Elaeagnaceae; genus Elaeagnus; species Elaeagnus macrophylla. Next base: position 8,600,950 of record CM055649.1, on the reverse strand, counting down.
TATATTTCATTCAGTATATTTAACTTGGTATCAGAGCCAAGGTTTGTAAAGGAATTTTATCTTCTTTTTCTGTAAGCGTCACCATCACCTTATCAACGCAGCCTGTCCTGCGCCGCCTCTTGTCCAGGACCGCCGCCTCTTGTCCAGGACCGCCGCCTGTCCTGCGCCGTCTCCTGTCCAACACTGCCGCTACGCTGTGCCAGTCTCTCCCACAACGCGCCGCGCTTGTTCGCTTGTCGCCTGTTCTCCTGCACGTCCGCCTGTCACCTGTCATCGGCCTGATTCAGATCCACCTTCAGCACCACCAGTCTCTCCCTCGCCAGTTCGCGCGCTAGCGCCCCCTCTGGTCAGATCTACCGATCTCCACGTGGCCCGTGCCGTCCTCAGCGCCGCGTAGTCTCTGTCCGCCCCGTGCACCTGTCTGTCCGCCTTCCTCAGTGCCGCCGCCCGCGCCGTGCACCCACCTACTTGTCCACAGATCTGCCCAAACCCAGATCTGCAACTGCTGCCCAGATCTGCCGCCACCTCTCTCCAAACCCTAATCCCAAACCCCAATTTCAAACCCTAACACCCAAGCCCAAGCCCAAACCCTAATAGCCCAACCCATCTCTTCCTAGCCTATTCAGCAAACACACTAGCCCAGTCAGCAATTAGCAATCAGTCAACGGGTGACAGGAATCAATGAATCTCAACAGGAAAGTCTTAATCAGGCACATGTTGAATTATCTAGTCTAGTCATTCAAGCCAAATCAAATGCACCTTTTCTCTAGCAGCAAAGTTCAGTTCCACTTCATCAGTAAGGACCTCCACCACCTTTTCTCCAACAGCAGAGTTTAGTTCCACTTTATCAACAAGGACCTCCCCTAGGATTTGCCAATCGTCCTCGTCCTCATTGCTCTTATTGCAATGAAGTAGGGCATATTCGAGAGACTTGTTGGAAACTGAACCCACACTTGAGACCTAGAAGGCAAAACTATCGTCTTAAAGCAAAAGCAGCTGCGGTACAAATAGTACAAGAACCAGATTTTTATAGAGTGACTGGACAAGATCATCATGTGACATGTGGAAGTACCCCTATAGCTTCAATAGCTGGTCGTGGTAAGATTGGTATGGCCTTAAACGTTTCTCACTTTGTTGGGTCTAATACTAGGATTATTGATTCTGGTATGTTTGATCATATGACTTATGATAAATCATATTTTACACTGAGTTATCTTCCCCTTCAGTGTCTTATGTTACGAATGCTAACGGTGAAGCTTTTCCTGTCTTAGAAAAGGGGTTAGTCCGTATCACTCCAACTTTACAGCTCCATAATGTTTTATATGTGCCTGACTTATCTCATCACTTAATATATGTCCCACAATTGAATACTGAGTCTAAATATTCTGTAACTTTTTATCCTATGTATGTGATTTTTCAGGATCTTCTTACCAGGAAAATAATTGGTCGAGGGTATCTGAGGGGCAGATTGTTTCGTCTGGATCAAAACTATGCAGGGGAGAAACCATGAGCACAGTCCCGCACTGCATTGACCTCGAGTTCTGACAAGCAGAGTAAATTTGGTTATGGCATCGCCGCTTAGAGCATCCTTCTTTTAGTCTTATGAAAAAATCTATACCTACTTTGTTTATTGGTGTTAGTGAATCTGTTTTACATTGTAAGACGTGTGTTTTGGCCAAGAGCCATCGTATTAATTATTCTCCTAGTATTTCTAATAAAAGTACTGTTCCTTTTGAATTAATTCATTCTGATGTTTGGGGACCGAATAGAGAGCCCACTGTATCGGGCATGAGGTATTTTGTATCGTTTATTGATGATTGTACAAGATTGTCATGGGTTTCTCTTCTTAGAACCAAAGATGAAGTTTTTTCAGTTTTTCAAAACTTTCGTACTCATGTTCAAACACAATACAATAGCATAATTAGAGTCCTACGTTATGACAATGGGAGAGAATATATTAATCGTATTTTTCAAGATTTTTTCAAAACACATGGAATTGTTCACCAAACTACTTGCCCACAAACACCAAAACAAAATGGGGTGTCTGAAAGAAAAAATCGTCATTTACTTGATATGACTCATGCACTCCTATTTAGTGCTCATATGCTAAAATACTTTTGGGGCAATGCTGTACAAGCTTCTGCCCATCTCATCAATCGTCTACCATCTCGTGTCCTTCACGGCAAAATCCCATTCAAGGTTCTCGCATCTCATGTATCCTTGTCATCATTTCATAATCTTCCTGCTCGTGTATTTGATTTTGTTGCTTTTGTACATGTTCCTAAAAATCAGAAGTCCAAGTTAGATGCCCGATCAATTAAATGTGTGTTTGTTGGTTATGGAGGTTATCAGAAAGGGTACAAGTGCTTCCATCCACCGACCAGGAAGTATTATGTCATTATGGATGTTACCTTCTTTGAGGACATGAGTTATTTTTCCTCACTTGATACTGCTCGTTAGGGAGAGAATTCATATTTTGAAGAGCTGTATCATGGTGAGGGGGAGGAATCGGAAGAATCACTTACTAATATTTCGATGGGTCTAATTGAGATTCTTAACCCATTGAATCCACTAGTGGAAGAAACAGATGCTCCAAGTATCCAAGCAGATGCTCCAAGTGTTCAAGCACCAGTTCCGACCACTGAAAATGAAAATGAAGATACTGCTGTTCCCTCGAGCATCACTCATACCCTTGATCAACAGCTCCTTGGTACTGAAGGTCACTCATCTGAGGTATGTACACCTACTGATACTATTAGTGTTGAGTCTAGTGTTGGACAGTATGTGTTACCAAATAGGTCAACCACCCAAAAGATATGAACCAAATATCCATGCAAAATCAAAATATTCAGTAGCCAACTACATGTATACTAAAAGATTGTCTAAGCCATATGAATCATTTGTAAATCAAATATCTATTGTATCAGTACCTAACAAAGTGCAGGATGCGTTGGGAGATCCAAAATGGAAAAAGGCAATGGAGGAAGAGATGGAGGCATTACAGAAGAACGATACTGGCAACTTGTGCCTCCACCACAAGGCAAGAAGGCAGTTGATTGTCGATGAGTGTTTACTGTGAAACATAATGCTGATGCATCTGTGAATCGGTATAAAGCCCGCCTTGTAGCAAAAGGATTCACTCAGACGTATGGTGTAGACTACGATAAGACTTTTGCTCCGGTTGCCAAATGAATACTATTCGAGTTCTACTTTCGCTTGCTGCAAGCTTTAACTGGCCACTTCGACAGTTTGAAGTCAAGAATGCGTTCCTTCATGGAGAGTTAGTCAATGAGGTATACATGAATCTTCCACCTGGGTATGTAGCTGCTTTTTCTGGTAATTTTGTATGCAAATTGAGGAAGTCTTTGTATGGTCTCAAGCAATCCCCTCGAGCCTGGTTTGGAAGGTTTTCACAGTTCATGCAGAAGGTTACAGACAGAATAATTCAGACCATACGCTATTTCTCAAACATCAACAAGGGAAGGTAACAGCTCTAATTATTTATGTTGATGATATGGTAATTACTGGAGATGATGCTATTGAGATGGATAAATTACAGAGATAGCTAGCCTCTGAGTTTGAGATGAAGGATTTAGGTGAACTGAAGTACTTCTTAGAAATTGAGGTAGCTAGGGGGAGCGAAGAAATTTTTCTATGTTAGAGAAAATACATCCTTGACCTACTAACTGAAACAGGTATGTTGGATTGTAAACCTATTGACACTCCTATTGAGCAAAATCATTGTCTAGCAGAGTATCCAGACAAGTACTAACTGATCGAGCTCGCTATCATAGGTTGGTTGGGTGCTTAATTTATTTGGCACATACTAGACTAGATGTCGCATATGCAGTAAGTGTGGTAAGTCAATTCATGCATAACCCGAGTGAGAGTCACATGGATGCAGTTGTGAGAATTTTAATGTACTTGAAGTCAGCTCTAGGGAGAGGAGTAATGTTCACTAAACACAACAATCTTCTTGAAGTTTGTGACTTCACAAATGCAGATTGGGTAGGAAGTATTACAGATAGAAGGTCGACATCGGGTTACTTTACCTTTGTGGGAGGTAATTTGGTTACATGGAAAAGTAAGAAGCAGATAGTTGTGGCGCAGTCTAGTGCTGAGGCTGAGTATAGAGTATGGCTCATGGTGTTTGTGAACTGCTGTGGATAAAAAGTTTATTGTTTGATTTGGGTTTCGAATTCAAAAATACTATGGAGTTGTATTGTGACAGTCGGACAGCCATTGACATATCACAAAATCCAGTACAGCATGATCGCACTAAGCATGTAGAGGTTGATCGTCATTTTATAAAAGAGAAACTAGATACCAAACTCATTAGCTTTCCTTTTGTTCCCACTGAGAAGCAACTTGCAGATGTGCTCACCAAAAGAGTTTCCAAGAAGGCGTTTTATGACTCACTAAGCAAGTTGGGCATGGTCAATATGTATATGCCAACTTGAGGGGGAGTGTTAGCGTGAGTCATGTAATTAGTGTATATGTGTCTATCTGTAATAGAGTTCTAAGTTGTACATAGTTTTATTTTATTTAGGACTATTGTATTTTATCTTCTATATATACCTCTATTGTGAGGTAATAATATAACAAGAAATATATTTCATTCAGTATATTTAACTGTTTACACAAGTGTTTGCTTATTTAACCACATGTTAGATATATGATATTGTTATCGAGGATCGCTTTGGGGTTGAACATGGGAATAATGAGCATCAGTATTTCAAGTGGCTTCTTCAGTATAAAATCAACCCATTTGTCGATGGGGCGAAAACGTGTGTGTTCTGGCATACACTTGCCCTTGGCCAGGTAATTTATGGTCAGGCCATACATTCATGGTTTTAAATTGCTATTTTGAGCTTCACAACGAGGCTTGCCTTAGTAATCCTCGTCTATGTAACAAGTTAAGGTTTAACGTCAAATGGTTTATTTGAGGCTTATGTCTTTTTTGCTCGAGGCTTAAGCAATGAGGTGGTGCCCAATGAGGCTATTGAGGCTTTACTCCTCAAAACTTTTTTATTTTTGGGATTGTCTTCTCATGTGGATTGAAAATCCCTATTGACACAATACTTGATCTAGCTAAAAGCTAGTTTAGATGGCAAAACGGCTATAGTGAAATTGTGTATGCCTTATGTATCCCCCTTCTACTTATCATTTGCTTCTATCATATTCTTCAGTATCTTTGAGTCTAAAGGTTAGACTTTATTCATATTTTACGTGAAAAAGGTAGTACTTCTCCCTGCTAACATTTAAATTCACGTTTTGTCTTGTTTTCTTCACCATTTCAACGTTAAATTATGACCAAGTTATTATAAGCTTGTTATTTTATGAATGGTATCTTATTAGTGTTCTTAGACTTTTAACTTGTATTGTAGTAAAAAATTGTCTCAAAGCTCTATAGAATAAGGCTTACGCCTCGCCTCATATAAGAAAAATGCCTCAAGGCATAAACCCGCCTTTTAAAACCTTGTGTTCATTATTTACTACCAATTATCTTTGTTGCTATTTCACCAATTGGTTGATCTTTCATTTAGGAACCTGTAAATCTGATATATTGCTTGCTCATGCAACTGTTTTGGAAGATGCCTGGCTGAATTTGATTTTTCTCTCCCTTTCTTTCTTGGTGTTTCAGCTGATCACCCAAAGTCAGATGAGTACGTTTCAGATCCAAAATTAGCAGCATATATGCTGTACCATATAGTCCAGCCATATCGGGGTATTTTGTAGAAAGTCTTTTGGTTTTTTTTAATGTGAATCTTGGGAATACAGTCTATTTAAATATGCTTTTCCAGATATATTTTCAGCCAAAACTGATTAGCTTTGATCCCCTTGTGCATGTGTCCCAGGCGCCATGTAGCAAAGGATTACTTGGAGAAGCAAGTCGAGGTTTTGAGGACAAAGACCCACTGGAAAAAAGCATACTTCTACCTGTGGGATGAGGTATGCGATGCAGAATGAAAAAGCAATTGAACTCTTATTTGTCAATTGTCAAGTTAATGAAAGCGATATCTTGAAATGATGACATGATGCTTTCATTCCGCCTTATTTTTTTGTGTCCTTTATATATGGGTTACCAAAAGAATGATGTTATGTTCGTAACATGGCTAATGAGATATTACTATAAGTGAAGATATTAGTCGTAAATTTTGGCAGCCTCTCAACATTGAGCATTATGATTCTCTACTTAACATGGCTAAGGAGATTCATGCTTATGCTCCAGACGCTCGTATTTTAACTACAGTGGTATGAATTCTTCTGTCTTGACTTTATACTTTTTTGCTGGAATGAAAACTTGACTTGCTGCACATTTCATATTCAGCAACATTCTAAATTTTCACTTCAGCTGTTACCTGGCTATGAAGATGTTCTCATGTTACTTTCTTTGACGTAGGCCCATCTGACCCTTGCACCTATTCCTTTTGAGGCTTTTGTGAAAGTACCCAAATTCGTGTGCCCTCACAATCAAATTTACTGTACAAGGTATTACCGCTAACTATTTAATGAAATGCCTTGGGAGAATTTTTTACATAGATAAAAGATAATCTCGGTGTTTAATAAAACACTATTTTTGGGGTATACTGGTGACTCTTTTTGCCTGTTTGCAAAACTGTCAAACCAAAGCCAGTAAGTACATTTAGATTACAGATATGGTACAACATTCAAGGATAAGAGGTTTAGTTACAATGGGATCTCCTGTTAAAGTCGCTTGAAGCTAGTGATGACATGGACTTTGTGGTTATACTGCAAATATCTAGCTGTTCATGTTGGCCTAACTTCAGAATTGACCTTAGCATTTAATTGATAAGTTTTGAAGAAAATTTGATCTTCGTAGTTATTCAAGGAATATAATTATTACGGGACTACAATTTTCTTGCTGACTGATTCTGATTCTGATTTTTTTTTTTTTATTAATCTGAAGTGATAATATTTGCATGTGGTGACCGAAAAAAGTCTCTTCTAATATGTTTGTATCTAATAGCTATTACTATCTGCTGTTTGAATAGAGAGATGCATTTGGTTTGATTTGACATAACAGATCAATACTTGAGGCAATTAACTAGCACTAGTATACTGTGACATTGAGAGGATGAACTTCTACTTCGCTTAAAGATAGGAGCATATAACATCATAAATCATAAATCATAAATGAGTAATCCTGTAATTAATCAAATGTAGCATCGAGAAATAGACCCTGTTGGAAGTAAGCTCATCAAAATGAAGCAAAAGAGAAAAGGAACGTAGCTTAGCGCTTTGTGCTGCGAGCAATTAGTATATAGGTTAAATTGTGTTATCTGGGATTAACTTCACTCTTCATGATTTAATTATTGGGTACTTGGGTCTTAATATATTTAGGGTACTTGGGTCTTAATATATTTAGAAATCCCTATTCATGAATAAACAATGAAAGCATTAGTATTCCTTGTACTTTTTTCCACCCACTTTTGATTTTTGAACTACATCAAACTTAAGTTCATATTTGCAGCGAGTGGGTGATAGGAAATCGAGAGGATTTGGTATTTCTCAAGCAAAGAGTATAACTGATGAATTACAACAAGAAAACGGAGAGGTAAATCCTTAGCAGCTTTTCTCTTAGACTTTGGAATCTTTCGCCCCAAAATTGTGGTTCTTTGTTTGCTTTAAATTATAATATTGCAATATCTTTAGTATAAGATAGATTCTATTTTGAAGTGTGACTCCATTTCTTTTTCTAAGATCTTAGATCGTTAGAAATTGTTAGTCACCAATTTTCCTAAAAGCTTAAGCTGTGAAGGGGAGCGTCAACTATACTTTTATACATCTATTACTCTTCTACAAGTGTTAGCTTACTATATTTTTATACATCTATCATTGATTTGATACTTTCTATGCTTGTTATTATGCACCTTTACCTGATTTTATCATTTTCCATCTAAAGGTTTTGATTTTAATATTATTTTTTAAGGTAAAATTATTTCATTAGTCCGTAAATTTTTACTAAATTTACACATAGGTTCTTAAATTTTTAAATTTTGCAATTTAGTCCTCAAATTTTTAAAATTTTACATAAGTTTCTGAACTTTTAAATTTTACAATTTAATATCAAAAATTTTAAAAATTTGCACATAGGTCCTAAAATTTTGATTTAAAAACATGTCTTGTAGTCCCTAAGATAGGACCTATGTATAAATTTTTAAAAATCTGGGAACTAAATTATAGAATTTAAAAGTTTACAGACCTATTTATAAAATTTTAAAAATTTGAAGAATAAATAATTGTAGAATTTAAAATTTTGGGGACCTAAGTGTGAATTTAATTAAAGTTTGGGAACGAATTGAATAATTAAGTATTTTTTTTATAATGAACAAAAATTTAGTCAAACTCAAAACAATGCAATTTTTGGGAAACCGTTATAAGTAACATAATATTCTAGTCGCTTTACTTTCACAAATTATGCACATTAATCACATATCTTTAAATCAATGCATTTTAGTCATTGTAATGTTGTATTTTTGGAAACTTTAGTCATTTATTGTCAGTTTTGGTTTTTCTAGATCAATTTTTTGGGGGAAAAAACTTAAAATTGATTGGAAACGTACAAGTGGGGGCTGGTTGATGTTTGATGAGATATATGTTCCAAAATGGAAACAAGTGATAAAATGAAAAATAAAGCGACTAAAATGGAAGAAAAAAATGAATAAAATATCCAAAAATTTAACAGCAAGGTGATCAATATGTCCAATGTATCCAATTTGTGAAAGTAAAGTAACCTAGGTGCAGGTGTACTTTTTTCAGCAGTTATTCTTGTCTTCAAATTATAGGAAATAACCAATTAGATGTTACCCTTCTGAGCCCTTTGTGATTGCACTATAGGTTTCTGTTTCTGATGATTAATTACCCACTTCTGTGATATATGCATGCATGCATAGAAATGTTCTGGTGCTTGACACGGGGATGTCATTTCCGATTAGGCAATGTGGCAACTTCCATATATATAATCCACAATGACTTGTTTTCTTTTTTCTAAGAATATTTTATTTCTGGACAAACAGCGTTGGTGTGCTCTGAGAATAGTTTTTTGTTTTTTTGGTCTCTAGTCATAGCTCAGTGGCTCTTATGTCATGCAATGTGTGTTATTGGCTGAAGTCAAGTGTAATTCTCCATCCTGTAGGAATGGTGGACTTATGTGTGCATGGGGCCATCAGACCTCCACCCCAATTGGCACCTTGAAGTGAGAGGTACCCAACACCGTGCTGTTGTGTGGCGTGTATGGAAAGAAGGGGTGCAAACTGCTATGAGAAGGTAACAGTTCCTCGTGCAGAGGTATTTTCCTGATATTTAAATTATATTACAGCCTCCAGAATACAAGTTCATTGAAATTAAAATATGCCTGTGAGCAGATAAAGTTTAGGCGTGACCTCCCTGCTGGTGATGGAGTTCTTTACTACCTTGGTCAGGTCTTCTCATCATCAAATGTACCAGTTGCTTCCCTAAGACTTGAGCGTATTCTGAATGGCTTGCAGGTAAAGATTCTGCCTCTATTATCCTTGCTAGTTTTCTTCTCTTTTCAGTCTTACTGGATGGGTATTTATTTGCCGGCACGGGTGGGGGTGGGGGTGGGGATTGGGAAGAAGGGTCTGTAAGATTTATGATGGTTGAGCATTACAGTTTAAAATCATGACTCAGTCAAAGTTACTGGTTTAGCAAATTTGAACTATTAAGACAAGAAAAAAAAAATTAAATGTTTTTTGTTGCCCACTTTTATTGGTTACTTCGTAGTTCTCAAATTTATGATTTCATTCATTTCCCTCCCAAAGATTATGAAGAATTGCTTATACTACAGTACATATATCACAATGTACACAAATATTCATGTACCTCAATAATCAATCCCCAAGTTGGTTGCTAACCTAATTTGAACTTTAAAGTTTCAAATTTTAAGTGTTTTATCACAAATGACTGGTGCACCTGAAAATGCTGCATGGACGATGTGTCACTTTTTCCCCCAATGATCTGTTTATCATATTGCTGAGAATTATTCTTTTCTTTGGGTGCTTTATTAGGACATCGAGTATCTTAAACTCCATGCGTCAAGGTACGGTAGAGCGGAAGGGCTTGTGCTTTTCGGGAAGACAGGAGTGTACTTAGGTCCTGAACATTACACCCTAGAGCATGCGCCAATAGTTGCAATACGAGGCGAGATATACAATGCGTGAAGATCATAAAATAATGTTCTTGTTAGCGTGAGTTATGTAATTAGTGTCTATCTGTAATAGAGTTCTAAGTTGTACATAGTTCTATTTTATTTAGGACTCTTGTATTTTATCTTCTATATATACCTCTATTGTGAGGTAGTAATACAATAAGAAATACATTTTATTTAGCATATTTAACTTGGTATCAGAGCAAATGTTCGTAAAGAAATTTTGTCGTCTCTTTTCTGTCAGCGCTACCTGTCCTGCGCCGCCGCCGTCAGCGTCGCCTCCTGTCCAGCGCTGCCCGTCTCGCACCGTCAGTCCCGCGCCGCCTGTCTCGTGCGATCTCCTGTCCAGCGCCGTCGCTACGTCGCCAGTCCCGCGCCTGTCTCTCCTGCGTCGCGAGTCCGCCAGTCCTGCGCCTGTCTCTCCTGCGCCGCTCCGCGCCGCACTCGCCTGTCCTATCTCTCCCACGCCGTGTCGCGCAGCGCCTGTTCGCCTACCGCATCGCGCCTGTCTGCCAGCTTGCCTGTGCCTGTCTCCGCTAGCGTGCCTGTCTCCGCCGCACAAGATCTGCAACCGTCTACCGCCTGTCCTCACCTGCCGCCGTCCACGCCGCCAGACCTCACCTGCCGCCGCTCTAGATCTGCCTACAATTCAAACCCTAGCCCAAACACTAGCCCACACAAGTTAGCCCAATTTTACCCTAGCCCACTTTCAGCCCAATTTTACCCTAGCACACTTAAAAAAAAATCAGCCCAAACTCACTAAGCGTTAGCCCAATTTCAGCCTAGTCTCTTCTCCCTCATCCAGCCCAAGCCCATTCCTATCTATCCATTCAGCAGTCAACATACAGTCATCAGTCTAGTCAATAGACACAGTCAGCAGTCCATATACGGTCAACGGTCAACAGTCAACAGTCAACGGTCAACGGTCAACTCAAAAAAAAAAACAAAAAAAAGGGAGATAAATAATTTTTATTCCGCTGCATCTTATTGTCTGTTTCAATGGGAGATTCAAGAGAAAATCAGAGTTCTAAGACACCTGAAATTCCAAAATTTGAAGTCTCTATCAAGAGTTCAGAAGGTGGCTCTTTCGGTGGTACCAAACTCAATGGTACTAACTTTCGAACATGGAAAAGGGTTATGTCCGTCTATCTCCGCGGGATACACAAAATGGGACATGTCACTGGAACAATCAAGGCTCCTCGTGAAGATGATGTTGAGGCCTATATTAAGTGGGAAGATGATGATGGCCTCGTTATGTCTATTTTATTTAGAGTTATCACTGATGATGTACTACAGATGGTGGAAGAATGTAACACAGCTGAGGCCATATGGAAAACTTTGGGAGACCTCTACACTAATGAATCTGACTTTATACAAGTCTACGAATTAATGTGCAAAGCTGCCAGCATGCAACAGAATGGGCAACCAGTGTCTATGTTTTTTACCAAGCTGAAGAATATATGGGCTGAAATTGATCAGAAACGTCCATACAAAATCAAAAATCAAGAGGACCTTATATGGTACCAGAAAGAAAAGGAGCTTGAGCGAGTTCATGCATTCTTAAGAGGACTTGATACAAAACATAACAGTGCTAAGGGCTAATTGCTCCGAATGCCAGACCCTCCGAGCTTGACCATAGCTTTTACATACATCCGTAAGGACAAATCTTAGCTGGAAAGTCTTAATCAGGCACAGGTTAAATTATCTAGTCTAGCCATTCAAGCCAATTCAAAGGCACCTTTTCTCCAACAACAGAGTTCAGTTTCATTTCATCAGCAAGGACCTCCACCAGGCTTTGCCATTCAAGCCAATTCAAAGGCACCTTCTCTCCAGCAGCAGAGTTCAGTTCCACTTCATCAGTAAGGACCTCCACCAGGCTTTGTCAATCGTCCTCGTCTCGATTGCTCTTATTGCAATGAAGGAGGACATATCCGAGAGACTTGCTGGAAACTAAACCCGCACCTTAGACCTAAAAGGCCAAATTATCGTTCTAAAGCGAAAGCAGCTGCTGTACAAGTAGTACAGGAACCAAATTTCTATGGTGTGACTGGACAGGATCATCGTGTGACATGTGAAGGTACCCCTATAGCTTCAATAGCTAGTCGTGGTAAGTTTGGTATGGCCTTAAGTGTTTCTCACTTTGTTAGGTCTAATACTTGGATTATTGATTCTGGTGCGTCTGATCATATGACTTATGATAAATCGTATTTTACTGAGTTATCTTTCCCTCCAATGTCTTATGTTACGAATACTAACGGTGAAGCTTTTCCTGTCTTAGGAAAGGGGTCAGTCTGTATCACTCCAACTTTACAGCTCCATAATGTTTTATATGTGCCTGACTTATCCCATCACTTAATATCTGTCCCACAGTTGAATACTGAGTCTCAATGTTTTGTAACCTTTTATCATATGTATGTGATTTTTCAGGATCTTCTTACCAGGGAAATAATTGGTCGAGGGTATCTGAGGGGCAGATTGTTTCGTCTGGATCAAAACTACGCAGGGGAGAAACCAAGAGCACAATCTCGCACCGCATTGACCTCGAGTTCTGACAATCTAAGTGAAATTTGGTTATGGCATCGCCGCTTAAGGCATCCTTCTTTTAGTCTTATGAAAAAATCTATGCCTACTTTGTTTATTGGTGTTAGTGAGTCTATTTTACATTGTGAGACGTGTGTTTTGGCCAAAAGCCATCGTATTACTTATTCTCTTAGTATTTCTAATAAAAGTATTGTTGCTTTTGAGTTAATTCATTCTGATGTTTGGGGACTGAGTAGAGAGCCCACTGTATCGGGCATGAGGTATTTGTTTCGTTTATTGATGATTGTACAAGATTGTCATGGGTTTCTCTTCTTCGAACCAAAGATGACGTTTTTTCAGTTTTTCAAAATTTTCGTACTCATGTTCAAACACAATACAATAGCACCATTAGAGTCCTACGTTCTGACAATGGGGGAGAATATGTTAATCGTATGTTTCAAGATTTTTTCAAAACACATGGAGTTGTTCACCAAACTACTTGCCCACAAACACCAGAACAAAATGGGGTGTCTGAACGAAAAAATCGTCATTTACTTGATATGACTCGTGCACTCCTATTTAGTGCTCATATGCCAAAATACCTTTGGGGCGATGCTGTACAAGCTTCCGCCCATCTCATTAATTGTCTTTTATCTAGTGTCCTTCACGGCGAAATACCATTCGAGGTTCTCACATCTCATGTGTCCTTGTCATCATTTCATAATCTTCCTGCCTGTGTATTTGGTTGTGTTGCTTTTGTCCATGTTCCTAAAAATCAGAGGTCCAAGTTAGATGCCCGAACAATCAAATGTGTGTTTGTTGGTTATGGAGGTTATAAGAAAGGGTACAAGTGCTTCCATCCTCCGACCATGAAATATTATGTCACTATGGATGTTACCTTCTTTGAGGACATGAGTTATTTTTCCTCACCTGATACTGCTCGTCAGGGGAAGAATTCATATTTCGAAGAGCTGTATCATGGTAAGGGGGAGGATTTGGAAGAATCACCTACTGATATTTCTATGGGTCCAGTTGAGATTCTTAACCCATTGAATCCAGTAGTGGAAGAAACAGATACTCCAAGTGTCCAAGCACCAGCTCCAACCACTGAAAATGAAAATGAAGATACTGCTGTTCCCTCAAGCATCACTCATACCCTTGATCAACAACTCCCTGGTACTGAAGGTCACTCATCTGAGGTATGTACACCTACTGATACTAATAGCGTTGAGTCTAGTGTTGGACAGTATGTGTTACCAAATAGGTCTACTCGAAGTCAACCACCCAAAAGATATGAACCAAGTATCCATGCAAAATCAAAATATCCAGTAACCAACTACATGTCTACTAAAAGATTGTCTAAGCCATATGAATTATTTGTAAATCAAATATCTACTGTATCAGTACCTAACAAAGTGCAGGATGCGTTGGGATACCCAAAATAGAAAAAGGCAATGGAGGAAGAGATAGAGGCATTACAGAAGAACGATACTTGACAACTTGTGCCTTCACCACAAGACAAGAAGGCAGTTGATTGTCGATGGATGTTTACTGTGAAACATAATGCCGATGGATCTTTGAATCGGTATAAAGTCTGCCTTGTAGCAAAAGGGTTCACTCAGACGTATGGTGTAGACTATGATGAGACTTTTTGATACGAACCGGAACCCCTCCCGAAGACGGCCCGACACGAGCCTAGGGCCGTGCCTTGAGAAGGGCCTCAAGATAGTGCAAATGGCATGCAACATAAAAAACAAGCATGCAAGCACAATGGAAGAGGAGAAGACAAGTGCAAGTGGCAAATTCCAAAAATTGGAGCTGTGCCGCGGCATGGATTTTGTGTGCCGCGGCACAAGAGTTTCTGCTTTGGATGATGGATTTGTCACACAAGCGCGCCGTGGCATGGTTTTTGGGCGCCGCGGCACAGGGCGTTCTGTTTTGAAGCAAAGGAAGCATGCGCGCCGCGGCACGAGAATGTGGCGCAGCAGCGAGGAGGTTTCTGTTTTGGGACGAAGATGCATGCGCGCAGCGGCATGACGAGGACACGGGCAGACGTGGCGCGCTGACACGGACAAGCGCGCCTGACAACCAGACCTGCGCGCAGATCCTGAATGTGCGTGCCGCGGCATGAACATTTGTGAACCGCGACATGGCTATGCGTGTGGCAAATAGAACAGGGCACGCCGCGGCATGAATATTTCCCCGCCGCGGCACAGATTCAAATTCTTGTAATTTTGTAACCATTGGATCAAATTCAATGGCTAGGATTTCTTTTGGCATTTTTAGGTTTTCCTTTGTATCTATATATACATTAGCAGCTGCCCATTGTAATGGATACATGAATTTTATCAATGAAAATATTTTGAAGTGATTTCAAAATTTGAGAGCACAAGTGCTTCTCTTGTTCTATCAAGAAACTTATCAAAGGAATTAGTAACCCTTTGTGGCGTTTCACCTTGTTTTGGCTCGTGGTGCGTATATCCATGTGTGGAGGTAAGTTCCTTGCTACCAAAGTCTACCGTTTGTTCGTAGAATCTACGTGCTAAGATTGGTGTCGGGTTTCTGTCCGTATTTCTTGTGGTTGCCAAACTGCGTGATTTGGAGGTCATAGGAGTCGTGGCAAGCGGTTCGCATCATTTGGTATCAGAGCTCTAGGTTGTAATTCTAGACTCCTATCCTTTGTTGTCATTTTCGTTTACAAAAAAAAAAATCTGTGCACTTTGCAAAATCTGTGTGTTCTTCATTTTTCCAGAATTTTTCTTGTTGTTCTTGCAGAAATTCTGATTGTATTGTGTTCCTGGAATTGTTTCTGTTTTGTGTTGTTGTTTCCTGCTTGTTTCCTCTATTTTTCTGGAAAATTTCTGCTTCTTGTTGAAATATTCAGATTGTGTGTTCTTGTTCCTGCAATTTTTGGCTTGTGTTGAAAATTTCAGATTGTGTTTTGTTGTTTCTGAATTTCTGAGCTGTTTTGGAAAGGTTTTCGTGTTGAAAATTTTTCTGAAAAACTTGTTCGTAACAAAAAGGGCATTTTGGTAATTTTATTGTGCTCTCGTGTTTTTGTTCGTATCTCGTGTTTTTGTTCGTGTTTTAATTTCCAACAGTTTATAAAAAAAAAAAAGTGAAAATTTCTTTTCCGAGAAATTTTTACAAAGTTGTTAATTTATTCCTTTCGGGTCTAAAATTGTTTGAATCAAATTATTCCTTTTTCATTGAGTTAGTTTCTTGCTTGCCTTGAATTGGATATTACATTACTAGTGGGGTGAGTGTGGAATTCTACCTTGGGTTAAAAGTTTCGGAAGTTTGATTCGCTAAAGAACGAGGAAGTGCTTGAGCAATCAATCCGAGCGATTAAACACGTGAGGTAACGAAGTGAATTTTTCTGTTCTTAAATTTGATTAACTAATTCTCTGTGTGCGAAAGTTGTGGAATCATGTCTGACAGGGCCAATTCAGAAGAGCGTTCGGATACCGCATTTTTGTTGCGTGCATTGCAACAGTCCATGGAACGGTTGAATGTCGTCATGGTGAATCTTGATGAGTGGGTAGAACGGCAAGAAGCTACGGTCGTCAACTTACAACGAAGAGCACCCGAAGAGGCTCCGGAGGTTAGGAGACCGAATAGGAAGCCCTTAGTGGATGAGGAGAATTGGGATGAAGAGTTTGAGAACGAAGAAAGGAGGATGCCCTATGGAGGGAGGAATGACTATAGGGGAGGAAGAAATGGTTGGGAAGGTTTATGGAGACCCCCACCTCAGCCCTTTGACGGGGTTGACCGAAATTTGGACAACATCAAAATGAAGATGCCTACATTCCAAGGAAAGAATGATCCGGAGTTGTACTTGGAGTGGGAGAAAAGGGTTGAGCATGTTTTTGATTGTCACAATTATTCCGAGGAGAAGAAAGTTAAATTGGCGGTAGTCGTGTTTAGCGATTACGCCTTAAATTGGTGGGACCAATTAGTGGTCTCAAGGAGGAGGAGTGGAGAAAGGCCCATTGATAGTTGGGGTGAGATGAAAGCTATAATGCGGAAGCGGTTCGTCCCAAGCCACTACTACCGGGAACTCTATCAGAAGCTACAAAGGCTTAATCAAGGTCATCGGTCCGTTGATGAGTATTTCAAGGAAATGGAGATGACTATGGTGAGAGCAAATGTGGAGGAAGATAGGGAAGCCACCATGGCTCGGTTCTTAAGCGGGTTGAATTCTAACATTGCCAACATTGTAGAGTTGCACTACTATGTTGAGTTGGAGGATATGGTGCAAATGGCAATCAAAGTGGAAAGGCAATTGAAGAGGAGGAGTAGCCATATCATACCCATAGAGAACAATCAGGACACCACTTTTCCGACACTAACACCGAACCCTATTCCGCCTTGGAAGTCTAATGGAAAGAAGGAAGGGGAAGGTAGTTCCAAGCCCAATTTTGAGAACAAGGGCAAAGAAAAGGAGATGAGGAGAGATAAGGGAAATGATGTAGGAGAAACCGTCCATCGTAGTCGTGACATAAGTTGTTACCGTTGCCTTGGAAAATGTCATTACGCTCATCAATGTCCGAACAAAAGGGCAATGATCGTGCAAGCCAACGGGGAAGTGGCGACCGATGATGATAGTGACGAAGGGGAGAAGCCGTCATTAGAGGAGGCTAGTGACGAGGAAGTGTATCCAGTCACGGGAGAGTTGCTTGTGGTACGGCGTGCACCATTGGATCATTTCAAAGAAGTTGACATGGGATCCCAAAGAGTTAATACTTTTCATACAAGATGTCATGTGAGTGATAAGGTGTGCCAGTTGATCATTGATAGTGGGAGTTGCACCAACATTGCTAGCACAACTTTAGTTGAGAAGCTAGGGTTGACTACAAACAAACATCCCCAACCATACAAGCTACAATGGCTGAATGACAATGGAGAAGCGAAGGTTGAACAGCAAGTACTCGTAGCCTTTTCCATTGGACGATATAAGGATCAGGTGATATGCGATGTATTTCCCATGCAAGCTGGGCATATATTGCTAGGGCGGCCATGGCAATACGATAGGAAGGTCACCTATGACGGATACAAGAATGAGTATTCCCTCGAGAAGGAAGGGAAGAAGTTTACATTTTTGCCTTTAACTCCACAATAGATGTGCAACAAGCCTTTAAGGGAAGTTGAGGAGAAAAAGGGAAAGAGAAGGGAAGGAGAGCCCAAGGAGAAGGAGGGGCACTCAAGGGGGAAGAAAGAAAGAATAAGGACCAAACAATGTTTATTTTCTAACTTTTCTTTCTTGCAGGAATCTTTTGATGAAAAATCAAACAAAGATGGACTGCAAAGCTTACCTTATGACAAAGGTTCGAATTCAAGGTCGAATTCTTTCGAAGAAGGAGGGAATGATACGAACCGGAACCCCTCCCAAAGACGGCCCGACACAAGCCTAGGGCCGTGCCTTGAGAAGGGCCTCAAGATAGTGCAAAATGGCATGCAACATCCAAAACAAGCATGTAAGCACAATGGAAGAGGAGAAGACAAGTGCAAGTGGCAAATTCCAAAAATTGGAGCTGCGCCGCGGCACAGGGCGTTCTGTTTTGAAGCAAAGGAAGCATGCGTGCCGCGGCATGAGATTCCATGCGCCTCGACATGACGAGGACACGTGCAGACGTGCGCACGCTGACATGCCAGACCTGTGCGCTGACACGGACAAGCGCTCCTGACAGCCAGACCTGCGCGCAGATCCTAAATGTGCGCGCCGCGGCATGAACATTTGTGCGCCGCAGCATGGCTACAGGTGTGGCAAACAGAACAGGGCGCGCCGCGGCATGAATATTTCCCCGCCGCGGCACAGATTCAAATTCTTGTAATTTTGTAACCATTGGATCAAATTCAATGGCTAGGATTTCTTTTGGCATTTTTAGGTTTTCCTTTGTATCTATATATACATTAGCAGCTGCCCATTGTAATGGATACATGAATTTTATCAATGAAAATATTTTGAAGTGATTTCAAAATTTGAGAGCACAAGTGCTTCTCTTGTTCTATCAAGAAACTTATCAAAAGAATTAGCAACCCTTTGTGGCGTTTCGCCTTGTCTCGGCTCGTGGTGCGTATATCCATGTGTGGAGGTAAGTTCCTTGCTACCAAAGTCTAGCGTTTGTTTGTAGAATCTGCGTGCTAAGATTGGTGTCGGGTTTCTGTCCGTATTTCTTGTGGTTGCCAAACCGCGTGATTTGGAGGTCATAAGAGTCGTGGCGAGCTGTTCGCATCACTTTTACTCCAGTTGCCAAAATGAATACTATTCGAGTTCTACTTTTGCTTGCTGCAAGCTTTAATTGGCCACTTCGACAGCTTGATGTCAAGAATGTGTTCCTTCATGGAGAGTTAGTCGAGGAGGTATATATGAATCTTCCACCTGGGTATGTAGCTGCTTCTCCTGGTAATTTTGTATGCAAATTGAAGAAGTCTTTGTATGGTCTTAAGCAATCCCCTCGAGCCTGGTTTGGAAGGTTTTCACAGTTCATGCAGAAGGTTGGTTACAGGCAGAGTAATTCAGACCATACGTTATTTCTCAAACATCAACAAGGGAAGGTAACAGCTCTAATTATTTATGTTGATGATATGGTAATTACTAGAGATGATGCTGCTGAGATGGATAAATTACAGAGACAGCTAGCCTCTGAGTTTGAGATGAAGGATTTGGGTGAACTAAAGTACTTCCTAGGAATTGAGGTAGTTAGGGGGAGCGAAAGAATCTTTCTATGTCAGAGAAAATACATTCTTGACCTACTAACTGAAACAGGCATGCTGGATTGTAAACCTATTGACACTCCTATTGAGCAAAATCATTGTCTAGCAGAGTATCCAGATCAAGTACCAACTGATCGAGCTCGCTATCAAAGGTTGGTTGGGCGCCTAATTTATTTGACACATACTAGACCAGATGTCACATATGCAGTAAGTGTGGTAAGTCAGTTCATGCATAACCCGAGTGAGAGTCACATGGATGCAGTTGTGAGAATTTTAAGGTACTTGAAGTCAGCTCCAAAGAGAGGAGTAATGTTCACTAAACACAACAATCTTCTGGAAGTTTGTGGCTTCACAAATGCAGATTGGGCAGGAAGTATTATAGATAGAAGGTCGACATCGGGTTACTTTACCTTTGTAGGAGGTAATTTGGTTACATGGAAAAGTAAGAACCAGAAAGTTGTGGCGCGGTCTAGTGCTGAGGCTGAGTATAGAGGTATGGCTCGTGGTGTTTGTGAACTGTTGTGGATAAAAAGTTTATTATTTGATTTGGGTCTCGAACTCAAAAATACTATGGAGTTGTATTGTGATAGTCAAGCAGCCATTGACATATCACAAAATCCAGTACAGCATGATCGCACTAAGCATGTGGAAATTGATCGTCATTTTATAAAAGAGAAGCTAGATGTCAAACTCATTAGCTTTCATTTTGTTCCCACTGATAAGCAACTTGCAGATGTGCTCACCAAAGGAGTTTCCAATAAGGTATTTTATGACTTACTAAGCAAGTTGGGCATGGTCGATATGTATACACCAACTTGAGGGGGAGTGTTAGCGTGAGTTATGTAATTAGTGTCTATCTGTAATAGAGTTCTAAGTTGTACATAGTTCTATTTTATTTAGGACTCTTGTATTTTATCTTTTATATATACATCTATTATGAAGTAATAATACAATAAAAAATATATTTTATTTAGCATATTTAACTGTTCTAACATTTGAAGTCATGGCATAGACGAACCCGCTCAAGGAACAGAGAAAGTGCGGTGTATTATAATGGTCTTGATCTTGAAGCCGCCAATCTCTGGCGCTTTCTGCCAATCTGCATGAATCATCATGTGTATTTCACTAGCCTCTTTGTTTCTTGTGTAATTCATAGTATTTCATGGTTGGGTAAACTTGAAATGTTTTGTAGTTAGAGAAACATGGAAGCTTCTGTTTAAGCTGCGAATCAACCCCTATATATTTTTACTGTAGTTTAATTACCGAAGCCAATGTAAATGTTAAGGAGCAATGATGTCTTTATTTCAGAATCTAATTGTTATGAATAATACTTTTTATCACAATGATGTAGACAACAATACTTGTCAAAATCTAAGTAACCCTGATGCTGAGGTTACCCTACGGTTCTCTGCAGTGGTGGAGCCTCGGATAGCAATGTCACAAGGTTCCCTGTTCCTAACCTGTAGCTTTGGTTGCTAACCAACCTATAGCTCCGGGTCCGAAGGACTCAACCACTATAGCTCTGGTGGCTGATTGCAACCGGTTGCAAGGAGCTCCCCTCGATGGGGCTGGGGGGAAACTGTCCTTCATAGTAGCTAGGTAGCTTGGCAGCTAATCTACAAAGCGACTGTAGCTATGGCCATCTATTAGTATATAGTATCGCAATTTATATATTATCTCACTTCTTAATTTCACATTCAATCAATAAAATACGTCATTTTGATGCATATTTAGGCATACAAAACTAATAAATTGTGGTTAGATCTTTTCATTACACTATCTAATCACAAATAATTTTAATTTTAAGTTCATTTTTAGTATTGCGCAGGTCGTAGTTATCTCTTTGCCTCAAGTAGTAGTTGGGTCTGTTTTCTAGGTAATGTTTAACCCAACTCTGGATAATTCTGTGAGTGGTCCTCTACACCATGGTCTTAGATGTGATGCTTCCTAATTTAACGAGACTTAAAAGTAAAATTTAAGACAAAATTGTATAAAGAAAAAATAATAATTATAATATTTTAAGAGAGTTAAAAAACATTAATAAAATGGTGGAAATCAACAAATATTAAAATAAAAATTTTGTGAAAAAATTTATATTAATTATCGCTTTATCATTATTAAAAACTTGTGTTTTAATTACATTTAATCACTTAATAAAAATAATATTTAATAGACAAACTATAAAAATAATATATTTTGTTCTTAATTGATCATTTTTTTTTTCAATAATTAAAGAACTAAATAAACCGTTTATAATCTAACTGATTAAATTATACAAATGACTAAATTTAAGAGATTTTTATGATATTTTTCTTTTATTCAAAATGTGCCTTACAAGTCTTATAAAAAATTATAGAGAGTTAATATCCTAAAATAGGTAAGATTTAATGTCCAAATATATTTTGTCAAAATAGTAAAACAACCATAATTTTAGAGTTACATTTTATTATAGAATAAAATTATGTGTTTTGATATTAATTTTTTTTATTTATATAATTTTATACATTAACATATTATATTAGTCATCAATTCAATTATAAATACATTATTAACTATTGATGTAACTTATGATACTCAAGACAATTCGAGTAGGGCATCTTAACATCTAAGTCTCTATTTATTTATTTATTTGTTTGTTTATTTTCCAATTGGGATACATAAATCTCTTCTTATCTTACAAAAAAGAAAAAAAGAGGACTAGTATGCATTGACCCGTGCATGATAGGCAGCATCTGACCCCACGGCCTAAAAAAAAAAAAAAAAAGGCAAAGGAGAAGGGAAGGGAAGGGGGGGAGGGGGCGCATGTAACGATCAAGATTAAATATAGACTTTTGCAGCATATTGGAATCAGAAAGTAAGCAAAAGCAACTAAAAAGTTAATCAAATTGGTGATGATTACTTACTGGCTCTGTCTTCAATTCTTTTCCTTTTCTGTTATGATGTAGTTTCACATCCTTTTACAGCTGTACATTTATGCTATCTTTATATTTTAATGGATCTTTTCTTATCTTATTTCCAAGATTTGTATCTCAATATAATGCCTTTTATTTTTTATTTATTTATTTATAATAATCCAGCTTAATTAGGAGTGAGGAGACGATTTAATTCCATTATTTTTGAAAAATGAGAGATTTTATTTTATTTTTTTGTTAGGCCTAATTGGTGCCAAATTTTTAAGAAAAATTTAAATAAATTCAATTACAATTTTTTGTTTAAATATGATAGAAAAATACATGTATAAAATGTGTGATATTATTTTTCATAAATATTGGATATAATTTATAAATTTTGTTCCCAAATGAAGCTATTATATCATTAAATTCTATAATTTATCAATTTTTCAAATCATAAGTTTTTTTTTTTTTTTTCTTTGTATAGTAAGAAAAGAGATTTCAATCTTTTTTCTTGTATAGGAATCTCTTTTTCCAATTTTTTTTTAATTATGGTGGCTTAAAATTACTAAATTTTTTTTTTAATTAATTAGGCATGTAATTAACAAATAAATTTTTTATTATGTACAATACCTTATTTCAAAGATGTTATATTCATTGGATTAATTTAAATGTTTTTTTTTTTTTTTTTTTAAATTTAGAACCTAATTTACCTAATATATAATATAGGACTAAAATACTTTATTTACAATAATTATGTGGCTATCAACATTTTCCCCTTTAATAAAGTATTGGGCAAATTATTTCACATGAGACTCCAACTTATAACTTTTGCTTTACAAGAATATGTGATGCAAACGCCGGATCATTGAAAGTGATTCTGTCTTCAAACTTGTCACTAGATCTATAATACTATGCTTTTTGTTTGCCTTTTGGCTATTAACAAATAACTACAAGTGTTTAGCTTTCATATAATTTCTAATTTGTTTATTTGTATACCTTTTAAAGGATACTTTGCTCTTTCTTTAATGAATATCTTTTAGTTTAGGCCCTATGGTTTTGGTGGGAACATCATTTTGTTTCCAAAACTGATTTTTTATTTTTATTTTTTTTTTATTTGATGTCTTTATGGTTTTTAGCTTCCAAATAATCTAAAAGAAACAAAAGTGCTATACTGATATCAATCCACTATATATCTTTATATCCTTCAAAAGCAAAATGACATTCATCTGTGGTTTCATATGTGCAATATTTATTGGTAGAATGGTAAGGAACGTGTATATATATATTTAAAGTGGACTGCTAGGATTTCTTTAAATAAGTGCTTTTACACATGTTAATTAGCCCTGTCCATCTTTGTGTTTTATTGCTTTTATAGCAATTTCTAATTAAGTACTGCATTTTTCTAATTAATAAATAAATATTTTTATTTATTTATTGCTAATGTAATATTTGAAGCCAATTGTAAAAGTAACTTTTGGGCACTATTATCTCAAAAAAATAAATAAATTGGATGGTGTTCATAGAAAATTTTCAATTTTGTTAGCATTATTGTGATTGTCTGTACTCTTCACAGTCTAACTTAGAATTAGCCCGAACTTTTTTATATACTTTTTTTTAGAATTGTTTTTAAGTGAAGTTATTTAAAATTAAATGGTTTTATTAAAAGTGATTTAAAAAATATATATTATAATATTTAACCTAAAATTGTTAAAAGTAATTTGAAGTAACAGTTTAGGAATTAACTTAAAATTAGAGCATGTATTTTCAAATGTTTCTTTATAAAGTAATGTTTGCTTACTTTTTTTAAAAAAATAAATAATATTTTTTTAAATTTTGAAACACCTTCTTCAAAAACTCTTAAAAGTATTTTAAGACATTTAAAACCACTTTTAATTGCAAAAAAAAAAAAAAAAAGTTCCAAATAAGCCCATATAAGTCAATTTTCTGTAACTAGTGGAAATATAAAATGTGTTGTTATATATTGTACATGGTCAATTTATATTACATATTGTTATATATTATTATCTCATTATAAACTACAAAGCATAACATTAAATTTATAATAAAATGAAATTGTATATGAATTAAAATAGTTGTCTAAATATCAAATAATATTGCAAATTTGGGTAAGACTCAATCTTTTTCTATTCAGAAATCTTTTGTGATTCAGGTGGTATGACTCAATCCCTCCACCAAGAATCCAAGTTCGAATTTCATCCGAATGTGTGAATGTGTTTTCTCTTTATTAATAAAAAGAAGAGGACTTTAGAAACTTTTTTTTTTTTTTAAAGAAGGTTATATTCTTGAACGATACTAATAATTATTGTTTGATAAGAAAAAATATTACTTAATGGAAAAATAAATCTTAAACATTGTATTAATAATATTGGTGAAGAATAAAAACGTACTAAGGAATTATAAGTTTTTATCTTCTGTCAATGAATATAATTATCCAACATCCTAAAAAAGTTGCATTCCGTAATGTTTTAAAATTTATAATTTAAAATCAATAAGAAATTGACTTAAATGAGAGAATTTAAAAAGATGAAAAGAAAAAAAAAATAAAAATGAACTATCATATTTAATTCTAGAAAATTACGTATCAAAAAAGCTAAGCATAATTAAGGCATTAAATGTAAAATCATGACTCAGATTTATATAAAGTAGTAAAAATATTTAAGCTGTACATAAAGGAGGGTGTTATTTTTTTTTACAAGTTTCAAATGTATTATTTTTATTATTTTCTTAACTTTTTATTGAGATAATTTATTTATTATCAATAATAACATAATATAAAATTTGAGAATAATATATAAATTTATTTACTAATTGATAAAACTAGTGCTTTTTATATATAATAAAATAACAATGAATGAACTTATAAGTACTTAGATATGATTAAGTTAGAGTATGAAATGAAACACCATATATGTTTATTCCCTTTTGTTGCTCAAATGTCTACCACCATCCTTTTTGTTAAGTCTCGTAGTTATCTTAGATTTGTATTAAAATGATTAATGTGTAAAGCTTAAACACAATCAAACTTTTTGGGTTATAAAGCTTTTTCATTTTCAAAAAGAAATTTAAGTAAGCTCAGTGCCAAAGAGAATAAATTTTTTTTTTTTTTTACTGAGAGCTAAACAAAGTCACAATTACACTCACGTTGTTGTTGCAGACATTGTCATATTATTCTTTATTATCTTTGACCAAATTGGCAAAACATAAATGATAAGGCTTGAATTTAGTTGGGATAATAATTAATAAACAAAAAATAAATAATTAATTAATTAATTAAATAGTTTTGCCAAACCTTAAAAGCGAATCTCAGTACACATTTGCAAAAGTCCATCAATAATGCAACTTGTATAATAATTGCATTTAATAAAAATAAAAATACTTCCAATAAAGTCAAAAACATTTCTTTTTGGAAAAAAAAAAAAAAAAAACAGTCGTAATCTTATCGTGTTATCTCGATTATGATTTAATATTTATGTTCACGAAACCATAAAGAAATAAAACAAAAATACTAAAAAGAAAAGAAGGCCGACCAAGTTTAGAAGGATTCTCAAGTAAAATGAGTTACCGGATCAGAATAGAAAACAGTTTTGTTCCTAATCATGACATATACACTTTTTTTTTTTTAAATTAAATCTTCAACAAAATTTTAATATTTACAACTTTTTTGCAAAGAGAATTAATGAAGTAATTACATTTATTTATTTAATGTAAATTTTAATTTCAATACTTATTTGCATTGATTTAGATATGTAAAAAAGAAAATTTGTTATACAATAAATTTTATTAAACTATTAAATTTTTTTAATAAATTTAAAAAAAAAAATGAGAAAAAAAAAAAACAAACAATTGCACTATTGTAAAATTAAAAAAAAAAAAAAATTGATTACCCTCATATATATTATTGTTGACAGAAATTTTAATGAAGTTTTAAACTTTTTTTTAAAAAGTACAATGTTATTTTATGATTGAAGAAATAAATAATTTAAGACTTAACATTTTATTAACGTTGTAATAGAAGTTTTATTGAAGATTTAATTTTTTTTTTTTCTAAAAAATACACGCACTGTAATTGAAATGACAGAAAGAACATATAATTTTGAATGGAACATCTAGACTTAATAAAAAAAAGGGAAAAAAGTGAGAGACTTTTCAAAAATTAAAGAAAAAAAATGAGAATTTTAAAAAGTAAAAATTACAACATATATCATTATATACTCATTTTAGCCTTTTCACATTTTTTTTTATTTACGACCCTTTAAAATTATTAGTTATGTTGACATATAATGCTTGAATAATAGTATGAGACAACTCGTCCCATTTCCATTTTTTTTTTTTGATAAAATGTAAATTTCATTAAATAAGGATTCAAAATACAATCTTAAGATACATCGATTCTAAGAAATACATCACCATTCTAATAACATAGTCAGGACTAGCTAGAAGCAAGAAAACACAGTGAATACTTGCGAGCTCTCAACATTAGCTCGTTATAATTTCGACTCATTATACTGCCTGACTGACTGAAATAAAACGATGAATACATCCCAAAATCAAAAAATGTAACAAGAAAGTAATCAAAAATCTCATCAACAAAATTAAGACAAACCATATCTGGATAATTTAAGGTACACCAAAAATACCAGAACATTATTAAAACCATACTAAAATAAACACAGAATACCAAAATGTCCTCCACCCCACTATTGTCCAGAAACTGTCGGAGCCGCCACCGGAAGCAGCAGAGCCGAACAGAGTAAAACCCAGAGCCACGCGAGGAAGAGGGGAAGGTACCGGTAACAAATACTCCGAGCCATGTATATTTTTATGAACTAAAAAGTAAAAATGATCAAATTTTTTAAATTAAATACAAATTTAAAGCTCAATTGTAAAATATTTTAAAATTTTGGTCTTTATTTTTATTAAATTTGAGTTAATTTGAGTCAATATTTAAGTTTAAATGATATTGTAAATTATAAAATGATACCATAAATTTAAATTTATTCATACTTCGTATTGGATTTGAGTGAGGTTAAAATATAAATGTTTGATTCTAAGTTCTGCAAAAAGAAAAAGAAAAAAAAATGCGCACTTCCACTTCTCCCCACCTGCCCCTTTTTTTTACAACTTTTTTGCAAATTTTTTATGTTTTAGTTTTTACTTATTTCAATAAAAAATCTTTTTTTTTTTTTCAAAACTTTTTTTTTCCCATTTTTTTTTTTTTTTTACTATCTTTCTATGACATTTTGTGAGTAACATAACAATGTGTCCAAGTATTTTTAAATTTTGGAAATACATTCGACATGAGTTGTCTATAATATTTGTAACCAATCAAATATGTATTATATATTAAAAAATGTGAACGAACACATATTCATATTTTTGTTTGTTTGTTTAATATGTCTATGTATCATGAACAAATGCCATTATGATTTATTATTTGTCAGTTTATCATCTAAATACATGTTTGTTTGAAATGAAAATATGTAAAACAAGTTAAAATTATCAAATAAATTTGAATACAAATATACAATAATATTTTTAAAAATTTTGCCAAACTTTTGAAATTTTGGCAAAAAATAAAAAGGAAATTTTTTTTATATGAGCATAATAGCATTAATGAAAAATATCTATAATAGTATAAATAGGACATTTACGTGCAAAACCCTTTAAAAGTGTGAGAGATCGAAAATGAAAAAAGTTCTTAATAATATAAAGTTTATTTATACATGTAAAAATTATAAAATTTGAGTCTCAATTTAAAATAGGTATGTAATATATGAATAATTGTATGTGATAATTCCTCCCATTTCCATTTCAATTTTAAACATATCCCACCTTTCCCCTAGGGATATAATTTTGGGAGAGCCAAACTAGCCAAGCTCAAAACTTCAAGTTCGGAATGGACTCGTACTTAGAACAATAATGTTTTCAAGTTAGGACGAATCAAATTTTTCAAATTAATTGTAAATTTAAAGTCTAAATCCTAAAATATTTTAATAAATTTGGCCTTATATTTATAAAATTTGAGTTGATTTAAGTTAGTATTTGAGTTTAAATAATACAGTAAATTATAATATATATAATGCCATACGTTTGAAAATTTTGCCGAACTTTTGAAAATTTGGCCAAAAAAAAAAGACAAATTTTTTTTTTTTTATATGGGACATAATAGCAGTAATGAAAAATGTCTATTTTTAGTATAAATAGGACATTTCTGTACAAAACCCATTAAAAATGTGAGACCGAAAATGAAAATGAAAAAGAAAAAAGTTGAGATTCTATTGTCGTTTAAGGGTCAATATCTCATATATTCCAGCTTCAAATAATATGATTTCAAGTAATTTATCAATATATTGTTTTCTTTTAATGCTCTACATATATTAAATTATTATATTATATTATATGAATATTAAATAATATATTAATACTTAATTATATATTAATTAAAAAATATTAAAATAATTGTAGTACCATACACTTATCAAATATCTATTATATTATAATATAAATCTACGTTATTTTTTATAAAAATATTATTCTAAAAGAAAAAAAAAAAAAACTAATTCATTATTGATCTCCTACCAGCCTTTGAGAAAGATTGTGGCCTTTGCGCCTGTCGATATTATCATATTAAGAATTGCAAAAGAGACTTGGTAGAAAAGACGAAAGGTTTCCCACTTTTGATGTAAAAGTCCTCAAATTATTATATCCTACATACACTTTCAGCGTTCACTTTTGCATCTGGCTTATCCGATATACGAAGATTACAAGGAAGATCGTCGTAGCTGGATTTGATATTTTTTTTTGAAAAATTATCAAAAATAACACGACTAAAACTTATAGTAACAAAACTAACACTCCATTGTGTTCAATTAGAATTAAACGTTTAATATTGAACGTTCAATATTCAATTTGAACGTAAAATATTGAACGTTCAATATTAAATGGATCTAATTATCGTCATTTAATTCTAATTGAACGGATAATATTGAACGTTCAATATTGAACGAGTCTAAATTATCGTCGTTCAATTTTTATTAAACACAAAAAATACTAATTTTATTATTACAAATTTAAAAGGTGCTAGTTTTATTATTTTTCTTTTTTTTTTTTCCTCATTTGAAAACGAAATCAACTCCTACGATAAGAACAAAACAAAATCAATAATTATTTATAACCGACAATTAATTTAGGCAACCCTTAAGTAGAAGTGTAGACCTATGGAAGACTTAGGCGTGTTCACATTTATGTCTGCATACATTTATTTTTATTGGTCAATTCATATTTAATGGTTTTCTTTTTTTTTTTTTTCTTTTTCTTTTAAGAATTAGTAGTTATTTTAAATTAACTTGAATTTAATTAGTGTAATTTTAACTTAAATGTAATTTGTGCCATAGATTGTAAATTTTAATTTAAATTAAAAAATTTAATATAACTCAAATTAATTTAAATTAACTTAAATTTTTATTTACATGTATTAATTAGTATTTTTTTTTAATCTTATTAACTTGATTAAAAATATTATAAATTTTTTTATAATTTTTAATTTAATTAGAATAATAAAAATTTTGAATCAAATTCAATGCATTCTACTAACATTAAATATATATATATAAATTTTATTATAAATTTTTACAAAATTAATAAATAAAAATTTCAAATTCATAATTATATTACAAAATAATTTAATAATTCATTACCTAAAATTAAAGTAAATGAATATTTTAGAATTAAACTTCATGTAATTGTGATTAATAATAATATAATATATTTACACATTATTAGTAAAAAAAATACAGCAAATTTTTTATGACATAAATTAATAGACTCGACTTGTAGAAAAAATAATAGTAATAATATATAACAATAATTATAATTATATTTTATTTTCGTATTATTAGATTAGTTTTAATCCAATCCTAATCTTTTCGTGTTATTCAGACCAGCTCATATTAAATTCAAATTTAATTAATTTGTATTTTTTAATTCGTATTTAATTTAAATAATTATACTATAACATAAATTACTACCCAAATTTTAACACGTTAGGAATACTTTTATTCACCAAATCAAAAAAACTAACAACTATCATTAAATTTAAAAGCCTTCAGCGCTCAATAGAGTTTAAATATTTATATAGTTTAACTGTTAACAAAAAATGAATGTGATATATTAATAAAAAATAACACTGTAAAATAATTTATAAAAACATAAATATTAAAAATATTCATTAGATTAATTTTTTAAAATTAAAAAACTTATAATTTTTATGAACTTACAATCTTTCATGCTACCTGAAGTCCTAAACCCTAATATCATGTATTAGCAATTCATAAGCATGTACGTTACAATATACATGTTGTGTGCACACTCTGCTGTATTAATAAGCTACTACATGTTACTTGGAGAAACAACTTCAAGAATTTATTTTGGGGCCACAATTGAAAAGCCTTTAACTATCTTATTAGTTTATAATTGAAGTTTTTTATATTAATGAACTGTAGAACATACATGAACTATTTATACTTTATGAGAGCTTTCGTGACATTTTGCAACCTTTCATTCTTCTTAGGGAATATTATATGAGCAAATTTTTTCTTTTTTTAACATTGAAAAAAAAAAAAAACACAATTGAATTGTAAGCAAAATTAAATAACCCTGTATTTCACTAGTTGTTATATAAGAGATAAATGTTTCACGGTCATTAATTATGGTAATTAGAGCATCTAGGTTATGTAGTTTTTTTTTTTTTTTTTTTATAAATAAAAAAAAAACAATTAATTAATAGTTATGATTTTTACTTTTATTTTTCATGTTTGTATTGTAATTATTCATGTCAAAATAGTGTTTGTTGAGAAAATAGAATAAAATAAAATTAATGCTTAAGTGCTTTTTTTTGGGTGCTGTTTTCTTGGCATGACACTTTTTAGAAATAAGTGGAATATTATTTGCTTGAAAACTGGGAGCAAAAACATGGTATACACTTCCTTATTGCTTTAGACAAAATCTAAGTTAAGCAGTATAGTGCTTTTGACATACACTCGTGGGTATTCTAACTAAATTTCATCTTTGCTTTTAATCGTAGAAAGAAAGATCATGTAATAACATTTATAACAAATTAATTGAATTACCTATCAAGACAAGTTTGAATTTTTCTATGTAAAGAATTTCTTTTTTTCTAGTAAGGATTTTGGAGCTTGTAATTGCAGGAAAAACAGTTCCAAAAAACATACTAAAATGCCTAAATGGATTCTAACTTCATGAACAACAGTCACCTCAAATAATATCTATTATAATTTATATATATACTCTATAATGTAAATAAATTTTGTTGTATTTTGAGTCAATGAACTTAATTTCAGTGGTGATCTTAGATATGTGAGTTTGAGTCTTACTCCTATTACTATTTAGTAAGTGAGTGTAACTATGTATCTTAAAATAGATTGAAAAAAAAAAAACTTAATTCTAGTAACAAAATTTCATTTTTAAATAGATTTTAAATTTAATAACTACTCAAATACATAGTGAATACTACATATAGTATAACGTGGAGAAATCAACTTCTTAGAATTTTCCTCTTCCTAGAAAGTCATATTGTTTGCATACATGTCATTGATGTCATGCCATCGTTGCATGGAGAAAAAAAAAAGTCAGAAAAATATTAAAAATGTGTCAACAAGGGAGCGTTCAGACAAAACATTAAGAATTGTCTTTATTGTGCTTGCTTGTTCTTATCGGTTACGTGGAGTTTTTCTAGTTCACTCATTAAAATCTGTCTGAAAATAGAACAAAATGACAACACACTATACAGTGAAATTATAAAACATAACTTTCTCCTATAATTTACTAAAACCACCCAAAAAAAAAACAAAAATAATTAACATAATTTGTAAAGCAATGATATTTAAGAGAATTTAATTATAATTTAATTAGGTGTTTAAATTTCACCAACTTATTTTGATCAAATATAGTTTTTTTTTTTTTTTTGAACTAATTATTAGGAACTACTTTGGTACAGTAATTTTCAACAAATCAATCATATGAAAAATAATTAGCTATTGCCGATTGAAAAAGGATATATCAAAACTACTATTTACTCGATTTGTTTTACTTAAATTAATTACAATTGAGTGACTTGTGTTAGAAACAACTTTACGTTTATCTTATTTGAAAAAATTTATTAAAACATGCTCATCTCTTCCTCTTACTATAAAAAATGTTTATTTTGAACCCACACAGTGTAGAATTTTAAAAAAAAGTATAAATAAATAATAAAAAATATGAAATACATTAATTAGTTTGTATAAATATTATATTATAAATATAATAAAATTAAAATGTATTTATAATTGCAATTTTTTTTATTGGTTTTATCATAAAACCTCTAACTATCCTGACTTAGTTAGATTTATAAATTTTATAATGAACAATTAAGAGCACAATAAAAAATTTCAAGCAAATACTCAATGAAAACTAATCTAACAATAACACAACAAAGCAATATAAAAAGCAATAGTAAAGAAAAGAACACAACAAGATTATAGTAGTTCAATTTAACCAATGTAATGAGTCTATTATATTCTATCTTTTCATCTATCTAATAGAGATAAGTTCCATTAGCTAAAATGTTAGAGAATATAAATACAATAGGAGAAAACCTTGAAGAAAAACACTCCCAAATATGAAAAACACTCAAAGAGACCACTCAACACTCTCACACTCAACAATGGTGAAAACTCTCTTCCTCTCCTTTCTAGCCTCCCTCACAAATGCTCCAATGAACTCTCTTAGAAGTTCTAGGGCACAAAAGGGTGCTTGTACAGGCTCAAATGAGCAATTACAATAATGTCCAACCAAAATCAAGCCTAACAATGTAAACCTCATGCCTATTTTGGTCATTTCGCAACAAAATAAGTGCCTTGCGATGCTTGATCAATTGACCTATGACTCAATCGATTGAGCTAGTAAATCTTGCATTCCCAATTTTGAGCAAAATCTCCTTGTGTGAAGCTTGATTCACGACCAATGATTGAGCATCCAAAAACATATTCTCCACTTTATGCAATGATCGTAGTCTAACATTTAATGCTTTATTACTCACAATGATTATAAAGTATTATCATGAATTTACATCATAAAATAACATAGTTGTATATTAATACACTCAAAATTGTGAGTAATAAAAAATGATTTTAAAAAGGTTACCGAGATGAAAAAATTTATTAATCAAAATGGATATGGGAAAATTATTGCTTTGATAGGAAACAATTGCAAGTTTTATTTAAAAAAAAAAAGGGTTTAAAACGTAGTTACAAAAGTTTGGTTGGAAATTGGAATAAAGTTATTTGACTTTGGTTCTAAAAAAGTTATATCTGAAAAGAGTGTTTATTTTAAGTTGAACCGAATTCTAATGAGAAGCAGACTTATATTTAGTTGGATTATAAATAAAATTTCCGTATAAATGTGTGTATATAATTGACTTTCTCATCTCTTACGTTTTTTTTTTTTAAAATAACAAAACTAGCCCCCTTAAAACTTGTAATAACAAAACTAGCACCCCTTGTGTTTAAACTTATATTTTTACAATTAAAAAAAATGATTAATATGTCATTTTTCTTTGAACACTCATTCAATTAGAATTGAACGACGACAATTTAGACCCATTTAATATTGAACGTTCAATATTTCATGTTCAAATTAAATTATTAGGAGTGCTAGTTTTGTTACTATAAGTTTTAGGGGTGTTATTTTTGATAATTTTTTTTTTTTTTCAATCAAACAATATTCTGTGTAATTTAAATTTGTAATTTAAATAAAAGAATAATAAATTTTGCTACTACACTATTAAATAAACCATCAATAATAATTGAAAATTGATATAGTTTTATTAAAAATTGTAAAAAACATATAATAACAACTTTTGAAACTCCAAATCGTCTTCCAATTGATCTAAATTTTCAAAAATCTAAGTAGTGTTAAGGTTTAGAAAGTCGGACAGTTTTAGTTTCTCAAAATCAATTATGTGTGTTTATTAGCAATGGATCTCAGCCGCTATACCATGAAAAGCAAAAGTTCGCAAAATCAAAAGCACCTACTTTAATAAACAAATTTGTTTTAAAGACAGTTTCAAACATGACTCTCGATTATATCTTTACTTTTTATTTCAAAATTTTCTTCTTTGCTTTCAATGTTATTTTTGATATTTAACAAACTAAATATGCTTTATTACTTTCATTTTCATTTTTTATCTATCCGTCTAATAATTTTTTTTAAATAAATAATATTTTGATTTGATTCAAATTTGTAGCTTTAAATAGGAGAAAGATGAGTCTTAACCTATCCACTAGGTGAATACCCTTTTTTTCTATACTTCTACACTAAAAATTATTATATTTTTCTAATTTGATTTTCTTATTATTATTTTTTCTAATGCTTTAATTTAATCCTATTATTCTTCAATTTTAACAAATTTAGTCACCAAATTTGAATAAATTCACATCATGTGTCAAACTTAACCAAGTGCAAGTCATATAAAAAGTTAATTAACCCAAGTTAAATATTTTGATATATATTATTTATTTATTTATTCTAATACCCAAAAAAAATTTAAAAAAATTATTTAGTAAATCAAAAAACTGTAAAAAGTTCAAAAATATTTAACTTGGGTTCTTTATTCATATGTGAGTAACACGTTATTAGTGTAATTTATCCTTATTTCTATATATATATAAAAAAAAAAAATCGAGTAATCAAATTTTTTTTTTGTTATATAAAAAAACCTTTGTTATGCTTTTGTAATCTCACTTCCCAAAATCCTTTGTGATAATATCAGTTGCCTGATTTGCCTTGAAAAAAGCTAAACAATTTTAGTTTGACTTGGAATAGCATCAAACTTTTACTGTTCTATTTTATGCTAATATAATATGATTTAAAGTTACTTATCGGCATTGAGATTATCTAGTGGGTAATGTTATTGGACTATATGCATCAGATCATTTATTTAAAGGATAAAAAATTCATAATTGTGCAAAAAAATCTCTTATAACGTGATCCTGAGGTGCTAGTTCCTGTTGATACTCTCAATATAGGCGTTGATTCGAGTTAATAGATAATAGTAGGCGTTACCCTGTCTCCCTTGAGGAGTCTTTTTTGTTCCAAAAAAAAAAATTACTTGAAAAATATTAGTATGTTACTATCATGGAAGTAAAGTAGTCCCCATTTTATTTTTTATGATTTAAATTTTTAATACTTAATTGTTGTTAATTTGAATATAATTTTTTACTTATTAGTGTTTACTTAAATAAATAAAGAAAGAAAGACTTCTCCTACGGGAACGACCGAACGAGTTAGAAAAAATTGTGTTATAATTTTTTGAATACATGCGAATTTTTGTACCCACCATAGCCTTAATAAGAGAAAATAATCAAACTATAAACAAATATTTTGGACTATGACACTAATTATGAATACATATTGAGGCTTTTTTTTTTACACATGCGTTAAAAAAATAGAAAGGTCGTAGATCTTTTGGTTTGGGGAGGGTTATTGAATGCATGATATTCTTGTTAAGTCTCTAGACAAAGTTTCGAGTTATGAACATTAATCATGAACACATAGTCAATTAAGTTTTGTTTTGAATATAAAAATATTTTTTCTTGCCATGCATGCTTGAAAAATGAATAAATGTCAAATCATTAATAAATCTTGTTA
Organism: Elaeagnus macrophylla; assembly: GCA_029378325.1. NCBI lineage: Eukaryota > Viridiplantae > Streptophyta > Magnoliopsida > Rosales > Elaeagnaceae > Elaeagnus > Elaeagnus macrophylla. Next base: position 8,564,899 of record CM055649.1, on the reverse strand, counting down.
GGTATCTAACAATACTTTGACCAATAAATATTATCTTTAAGCATGTGCATAATTGAATTAATCTATAAAGTACTTTTAGTTTAGCTTGAATTGACATTGAGGTCAAAAGAAAAGCTTTGAACTAAGGGCAAAAATTGAAGATTACAAAAAAAAAAAAAAAAAAATGCTTAAGTTTTTTAATTACAATTGTGGTCGAATGTTGTTATTATCTTATATTTTGGTGACCACACAAGGTTTTTAATTATTAGAAAAATAGACACTTATGCTATATACGAGGTTTTATTTATTTATAAGTTTAGTCGATTAGAAGATATAGGATTTTAGTTGGGAGCACCACACACGATATATTTTTAAGAAAAATATAGTTAAAAGTTTCTTAACAATAACTATTTATAAGTATAGTATTTAAATATGGTGCCAAATGTTAAGATCATAATAAGCAATTTAAGTTCGTAAACTTGGATTATAATATACTTTTGCTAAAATAATTTTTTTAAAATTTATTTGTGATTTTTGTTCTATAACACAAAAATAAGCTCGAAATGCAAAAGATGACATTCTTTTTTTGCTAAATTAAGTATCTAATAATAAAATTATTTACTTAAAAGAATTATTTTTTTATAAATTATTGATAATTAATATGTCATACAAATTTACATTTTTTTCAATTTATTAATTAGTTTTTCTAATTTATATAAAGATTCAGAGCTAAAAAAGAAACAATAAATTAATTAATGCGTACAAGAGAGCATAAAACCTAGATTAAGATATGATAAAAAAAATTTAAAATAAAAAATAAAAGGCTAGACAACTTTGTCAGTACAATTTTTTTTTTTTTTTTTTTTTCTCTTTTAACACTTTAATAATATATAAAATTTTAATTTAAAAATTCAAAGAGTTTAATTGAAGCCATTGGCTTTTGCGGGATATGGTACCTTCGGTTTTTGCTATCTTAAATTTATGAGAATTTATTTCTCTTAATTTGTGATATTATCAATACAAAATATTATTTTTGAAACTTTTTTGTATTTTAGGTGATAAGACTTTCAATCTCCCACCAAGAATTTAAATTCAAATTTCACTCGAATGTATACTCGTATTTTATCTTTATTAATAAAAAGAATGAGATTTTAGAACATTTTAAAAAAATACAAAAATTAAAAAATACATTAAGCAAAAAAAAAAAAATCCAAGGTAAATAAAAAATGTGTATAATGATTAATTAATACTAAGAAATATGAAGCCACCAATAATAAAAATGATATTCATTGATCTTTGTTATTTTAAAATTTATTAATTAAATAAAATTTTACTTATTGCGTAAAACACTTAAATTTTATATTTATTAAAATAAATGCTTTTAAACAAAAACATAAAAGAGATAATTACCTTGATATCATTTTACTTGTATGCAAGATATATATTAATATCACAACGTATTCAACATAAATAATATTTAAAAATAGAAGAAATATAAAAAGTATTAAAAATTTTAAAATATTGGACACATTATGAAATTATAGAAGCAAGTAAAAGAAAAATCGTGCCTCGTTTTATAATTTGTAATCATATTTTGTATATTGTAATTTTTTAAGTATACTAATTTAGCACATACTTATGAAACTTATGAGTTTTTTTTTTTTTTTAATTCCGTAATAATATATCATTATTATAATATTAATGATTTTTTTTCAAAATTTTCTTTGTATTATTAATTTTATTGACTTCTTCACATAAAATCAAATATTTCCGAAAAAAAAAAACTCAAATATTTTAGGAATACTTTTGTTTTGTCTTTTAATTCTTTCAATAAAAGATAATTAAGATATATTATTAATTATTTTTACACTAAAATTTAACACATATTTAAGAAAATTTTGATTTTTGATTTTATTTTTGATAATAATAAATAATTATTATAATGATCACGAGTCTTATGATTTTTTTTTTTAAATTTTCATTGAGGGATACTTTATAAATTTTAAATGTTTTCTCATAAAATTAATTATTTTAGGAATATTTTTGTTTTCTTTTTAATTACCCGTATAATTAATTATTTTTATAATAAATATAATTAAAAAAATAAATAAATTAAAATTAATTTATAATTAGATTCATGAAAAAATATATTGATGCTTATAGTAGACTTTACATATAATATTTATGAGTTTTTTTATGTCTTTATGGTTATCAATTTGATTAATTCTCATCAAATATTAAAAAAAAAAAAATCAAATATTTTAAGAGTATTTTGATTTTCCTTTTAATTCTTCAAACATATAGTTAATAAATTTTCTTTATAAAAGTGACATTATTAGTCATTTTTATTATATAAGACTTTACAAACTTGTTAATAACTATAAGGTTTTACAAAAATAATTTATAATTTATAATATTTTATTAATTCAATTATAATTTTTTTAATTATTAGATTCATTTTATCTATTTCATATTAATTTTTTTATTTTTTTAACTAGAATATTAATTTTATTAACTATTCTTTATAATATTTTTTTAACTAGAATATTAATTTTTTTTAACTATTCTTTAACTATTTTGGATAAATTTAATTTTAAAATTTATTTAATTTTTTTATTGGCTCTGATATTAAAATTTTCTGCAATATTTTTATTTTAATAATTTTTAATATTTAAGAAGATAAATTTTGTTAAAATAATTTTTCCTTTTTAAACTTGTATTGACATAAATATTATAATATGCATAAATAAATTTTTATAATTAATAGTTGAAATCTATAGGTATTTTTTATCATAAGTCTTTTTTATATTTTCTTAAAAGAGGAATTGTACTATCATTTTTCTATAAAAAGATGACTTGTGTTGTCATTTTTTTTTAATAAGACTTAAGTATTGTAAAAAATAAGTACAGGATTAAACTTCTTCTTTTCAAATAAGTAGATAATCTTTATGATATTTTTTTCTTTTCTTTAAAAAAAAATATTAAAGTTTAACACATATTAAGAGACTTTTATTTTTTCTTTTAATTTTATAATAATAGACAATTATTATAATAATTTTTTGAATTTTTCTTTATAAATTTTCAAAAAGAAAAAAATAGTAAATTTTAAATGTATTGATTCGAATAAAATTATATATATATATATATATATATATATATATATTTTTTTTTTTTTTTTCATTAATAACTTTTGCCATTTGCAAGCGATGTACAGATACTTAAGCAATTTTAAATACAAAATTTAAACAATAACTGTTTATCAAAAATAAAAAAGGTTCGGAATTAAATATAAAGAAATAAATATTTTAGATAAACAAAAAGTAGTTTCGAAATAAGTTATAAAATGAGCAGAAAGTCTTATATAATTGTTATATATATTATTTAGTATAACAGATAAAATTTGATTATTAATTTTTATAAAATAAAAATTAATATTAAAAATGTAATAATATTAATAATTTAAATTTATAAACAACATATAATATATTATATATAAAAAAAATTTCATAGAAGTGGGATTCTTGGTAATAACACAATTGGCCAAAAGAAAAAAAAAATGGACAATAATAAAAATAGCACTTTTATAATAATAAAAATAACATCTTTTATATTTAAATAATATATTTTTACAGATAAAAAAATGGTTCTTACATAATTTTTTTAATATCTTTCAAATTAAACTATTGTAATTTAAACAAATTTAATGTTAAACTACTTCTAATTAGATATTATTTAATATTATTGAGATGGTATTTTTATTATTATAAATTTTAAATATATTATTTTTAATAAATTTTAAAGAAATTTTATTAGGTAACGTGATACAAATGAAAAAAATGCTCCAATTATGTTTTGCAAAATTTTAAAAAATAATATTCTTAAAATTTATAATAATAAAATAATACTTAATAATATTATATGTGATTCAATTGAATGACATTTAATATTTAACGACATTCAATATTAAATAATTTAAATGACTATATTTTAACTCAAAAATATTTAATGGGATGACGTCGAATATAAAATGATGTTTTAGACTTTTTTTTTAAATAAAAACTAAAATTATATTAATTGTTATAAAAAAATTATGACATGTAATTAAATATTCATTTTTTTATGTTGTTTATTAGCTCTTCACAATTTGATCATAAAAAGTTTAAATTGTATATCATAATCTAATTTTATACCTAAAATTTTATTTTTTATTTTTTTTAAAAATATACATATTATCTTTTTTATAACACAAAATAACATATTTTCACAAAAATCATATATATTTTTTTAATTAAAAATAAAAATATATAAATAAATTGATTATTTACGTATTTATCTAGTTGATTTTTGTTTGGATTAATAAAATTTGGGTTATATGCTGTCATGACCCCTTATTTATTAAAAATCTAATATGACCCCCTCCACTTGATTTTTTTACATATTATGACAAAAATACCCTTAATAACTCCTCAGTTGGACGACTGTCCAACTCACTTCAACAGAGTTGGACATGTGTCCAACTGAAAACCAGAATATGTCCACTCGCCGGAGCTCAGTTGGACAGTCGTCCAACTAATCAAATTTTGACCGGCCGGCGACCCCACTCGCCGGAGCCGAGTTAGACATATGTCCAACTAGACTGCCCAGAATAACCCCTCAGTTGGACGTATGTCCAACTCATCTTAACAGAGTTGGACATGTGTCCAACTGAAAACCAGAGGAGTATATTTTAAAGGACACATATGCCCACTCGCCGGAGCTCAGTTGGACACATGTCCAACTGATCGAATTTTGATTGGCCGGCGATTCCACTCGTCGGAGCTCAGTTGGACATATGTCCAATTAAAATCAGAGAGCTTATTTCAACATAGTTGGACGCACGTCCAACTAAAAACAGCTTATTTCAACAGAGTTGGACGTACGTTCAACTAGACTGCTCAGAATTGGACGACTGTCCAACTGATCAAATTTTGACCGGCCGGCAACCCTACTCGCCGGAGCCGAGTTGGACATGTGTCCAACTGAAAACCAGAGCACAGCGATCATGATCATGATAAACTGCTAAAATACTAACGATAAACTGATAAACAATAAGCTCGTAATCACAAACAATAAACAATAAACTGCTAAAATACTAACGATCATGATCTGTAAAATTTAGCAATAAGCGATTAAACTTTCAACTGGCCACAAATGAAGGATTTAAAAATAACAGAACAATAAACCAATCCGAGAATATTGTCCATCGGTTCTTTGTCGGTCCAAAAATGATAGATCGAAACTTTTGATTTCATTCTAAATCTTCAATCCAATGTTGGTGCAAGAATACTGTAAACAGCTGAAGATAGAGAAATAAAAAAAGGCAGAAATATAATTATTTGAAAGCAGATCAAGCAAATATGATCAACAATCTAATAACCATCGGCATGTGGTTAATTATTGCCTGGATTTCAGATTGGCCGGTCAAAATTTTGAAGAGATTGATTATAGGGGGTGAGATGCTGTCATGCATATAACCAGGGGTTTCTTCTTTAATTATTGCCTGGATTTCAGATTATTGCTGATGCACAGAATAATCAGATCGGGGACATAGTGATTGCCGCTCGGTCAGACGAGCCTTCATCGTCTTCATCAGCAACAGTAATCGGTCCAACCACCCGTTCTAGCAAGCGAGCCCGTTTCACAGCTTCTTCTTCCTCTTCCACATAATTTATGGAACAGTAATCGGTCCAGCCATGACCGCGCCGGCTGCAGAGATGGAGCAACTGACCTCCGGCGCCAATAATCGCATTATCCCAATTCTCAAGGCCCTTCCTCGTCGTCGCCGCCGGAGCTCTGCATCGCTGTCGGACCAGATGCCTCCTGTTTCGCCATCAAAGAAGAGGAGATCGGTGTGGAGGAAAGAGGAGGAGGACACCATGAGAAGGAGAGCCTTGGCTGAGAGCTTGGACATGGGTTTTGATAATATCGGAAATGGGGACTCCGAATTCCAGTGGAGCACCTCCTTGTTCTTTGGGGTCGCTCTTGTTGAGAAGAAACGAAAAAAAATGAGATAAATACAATAATAAGATAATTTCATGTAAAAAGGGTAAAAATGGAATTATATATTTTGTGCAAGTGGGGGTCTAATTGAGAATGAAAACAATAATAAGGAGTTATAAGAGCCTATTTCCCATAAAATTTTAATTTTATAACAATAAAAAATCATATATATATATATATATTTAAAAAATATAATTAATTATTTTATATTAAATATTAATCAACAGAATGTAATTGAAATTAAATTACTGTTAAATTCTTTAGGATTTTATTTAATGTAATATTATTTTTGAATTTAGAAAAAAATTAAGATCAGTTCTATAATTTTTAATAAATATATTAATTTTAAAATTATAAAATTTATAATTTTTTAAAATAAATATTTTATTCTTATAATTTATAATTTAAGTATTATAAATCTTGTTATTATAAAAAATAAACAATTTTAATCATATAAATTTTTAAAATAGCACTTTTAACATAAAAATATTAAAATTGAGAATTTATAATATATAATTTTTATAAATTAAAAAATTATAAGTATTTAATTTAAAAATCATAAATTAAAATATTTATTTATATATAATAATAAAATTATTGTGATATTTTTTTAAAAATTATTTCATATTTAATATTAGATATAATAATTATAAAATTAAATTATTTAAATTAAATAATTATGTGCATAATCTTTGAATTTAAGGGTTAATTTGTTTTTTTTTTTTTTTTTTTTTGAAGGATCTAGCTAAAAGACAAGCACCGCCTAGTCCGACTTCACCCGACAAATGTCGTTAACCCGCTGATGAAGACACGTGGACGGACAGATCTGTACTAGCAGACAAGAGATGCAACCTGAGGTTCAGGTCTCTAACCATAGTTCAAGCATTTGAACGCCTAACCATGGTTTACGAGGGCCGTATTTAAGTATTTTTATAATAATTTTATTCATCTTCGTCCAAATCTCTCTCTCTCTCGCTTGCTGTTTCACACAGTATTCATTACTCTGTCTCTCTCTATATCAGCTATGAAGCGGGCCGCCTTATGGGACTTTACTTTTCCGGCAACGCCTCGATGACTGAGTTGAATCGGCGATTTCTTTTCAACTTGCAAGAACTACAATCTTCAGCTACATAAATTTCAACAAATTTGGTATGTTTACTTTTCTCATAAATTTCAATTTTCCTTGGAATATTATCGATTATTTTAGAGCCAACTACGACAGGTCTTCATTAGTATTTAGAGTTTTAAACTAGCTGGAGGTGATCGTACGAGGACGTTATGTTATTCTCGTTGACGTTTGAGCTCTGAAGTCAAACCCTGGCTAAGCAGTTTGCTTGAGCTTGAGATTGAAAACCCTAAGGAAGTTAAACAATGGGGGAGGAAGAGGATTCATTGCCAAGGGTAGTTTCTACAGCATCTGGAGAAGCTAGTGTATCCTCAGGTAATCAAACCACGCCTGTTTCAGTAGAACCATCGAAGAAGAAGAGAAATCTCCCTGGAATGCCAGGTAATAATATTGTTTAAAAATCAAAGCCTTGTAAACTTTAACTACTGGTTATAATTTCCGAGAAATAATTCGTTGTTATGTTAATTGTTCTTTAGATCCGGAAGCTGAAGTGATTGCTCTTTCGCCAAAAAGTCTACTTGCTACTAACCGTTTTGTTTGTGAGATCTGCAACAAAGGGTTTCAACGCGATCAGAATTTGCAGCTCCACCGGCGAGGTCACAACTTGCCCTGGAAGCTTCGGCAACGAACTACAAAGGAGGTCCGAAAGCGAGTCTATGTCTGTCCCGAGTCATCATGCGTTCACCATAATCCTGCGAGAGCCCTTGGTGATCTTACCGGCATCAAGAAGCACTTTTGTAGAAAGCATGGTGAGAAGAAGTGGAAGTGTGAACGTTGCTCTAAAAAATACGCCGTCCAATCTGATTTGAAGGCGCATATGAAAACTTGTGGAACAAGAGAGTATAAGTGTGATTGTGGAACAATCTTTTCAAGGTCCGTATCAATTTTGTATTGTGTTTTAGAATGTGCCATTTTTTTACCGAGAAAATATTTGCGTTTTTTTTTTCCTCATCTTTTATCGGAAATAGCTTTTTTCTTGACTTTTGTTTTGGGGGTTTTGACAGGAGAGATAGCTTTATAACGCATAGGGCTTTTTGCGATGCGTTAGCTGAGGAAAGTGGTAGGGTTCAAACTGACACCCTAATCGTAGGCTCAGATGGGAATAACAATCCCAATGCAAAAACTGTTGTTTCTTCTCCACCACCACAGCCTCTGACGCCGTCGACAAGTGTAATGTCTCCAGCTCTGTCTGTTCAGAACTCAGGTTTGTTTCTTTGCGTTGGAATTCAGTTAAATTTTTAGAACTATAATATTTTAATTTAGATTATGTGTGTAGATTTTTCTGACTGTGATTTAAGAAAAAATGAAGCTCTGATTTTTATGGTTGTATTTTGTCCGATCCTGATGTTGTTCTATCGAAATTAGAAAGGAAAAAAAAAAAAAAAAACTACCATTCAAATTGGTTTGGATAGAGAGGCTGTGAAAGTGTAAATTCGAATTTGTTATTACGTTTGCTTCATAGCTGTTATTAAGAACTTAGAAAGAAATGCAGGAAATAAGGGATTTAGTTGCAACGGAAGAGCTCTAAATTTTTTTTGACTTTAAATTAAATTTAAGAGCTGTAAATGTTTCCGCAGAAAAAGAATTTTATTTTTACTGATATTTCTCTCTCAGAATACTGAAGTGTATTATTCTTAGTCTCACAAGTATAGCTAGAAGTCTCACGTTCGGTTCAATAACTATTTTTCCTAGAAAATTAAAACCTTCATAAATACAATGACAGCTAGATAACCAAACTGTCCAAGTACCAGATGTCTTTTTCCTCAACTGCTGGTAGACAAGCAACAAATAAGTTTATATGGTGTTATCTTCTTGCTTAAAGATATTTGCCTCATTGCCAACCTTGGATCTGCATTTCTTTCCCGTACAACCAATTTCTTTTTTTTTAATAGTAATTTGTGGTTTCCCTTCAAATACTTGAAGCACATGATTTTTCTTTTTGCAAATCTGGAAAGGAGACTTGAAATCAGAGCTCATACCTACCACATTCTAGTTTTCTTTGCATTTTTTTGTCCATTGTCTTTGGTCTTCTATTTTTCCGCTCCTGCTGAATATTATTTTTCATGCTGGACTTGTGATTTCAATGAGACCTTGGCTTGGGAAGCTCTCTTCACTCTTTGTTCATTGTGTATTAGTCTCCTCTGCTTTGAGACTCTGATGAGTCCATCCATTCTTCAACATAAAAATGTTGAGAGATCCTTTCTCTTCAATTGAAGTGTCAATATACCCATATTTCCAAGTTAAACTGATCAGAATTCTTTTAAACTTTTTTTCATCGTTAAGATCTGTCATATGCACTTATTTGATTGATAAATTCATTAACTTTAGTAAAATTTTCTGTTGATTCTGGTACTCTTCTTTGGATTTTCTAACTCCCTGCTCAGAATCTGGAGTTTGAATGTTTTTGTTCTCTTATCACCTTCAAACTCTTTTTCAAGATGGCCCATTTTTGCTGTTTTTAGAAAGCAAGCGTCCACCATTATTTCTTCTTCGAGGTTCTATTCTTCTGCTTAAAGTTGATCCTGGTTGGCTACTAACTGAGAACCCTTTCATTAATGCTTCAATGTCCTGATAGCAGCATAGTTCTCATTTTAACTTTTCAGAATATGAAAGTCTCTCACATTAAAAATTGGGATGATAAAAAATGATACTGATGCAACATCTTTGGTTGCCACCAATTGTTTGCTGCCTTTTTTGAGTTGAAGACCCTCAGATCAGACCAGAAAACTGCTCCTGTACCACTTTTTTTAGAATTGCAGGCAGGAATCTAGAAGGAACTTAGTTGCTACAGAGCTCTAAATATTTCTGCCGAGACGTATCTTTTTAGTAAAATCTCTTTCAAAATACTACAGTGCATCATTTCTGATCTCACAAGCGGATATATAGCTAGAAATCTCTTTTTTCAGAACTATCTTTCGTAGATAATAAAATTATAAAACCTTCATAAATATAATGACAGCTAGATACTTGGGTTCTGATGCATAGAAACATGAAAGATATTTCTTCTCTGATACATGGAAAACTCTAGAGTCATCTAAAATTTAAACCAAGTAAATTCAACTCTAAGAGAGATTGAAAGTGCATTTGTTATGACTAGCAATACTTACACAATAGATTATAATGAAGATGCTCAAAGATCGAGGACTTGAGAGAGAAATATTAAGAAAATAAAATTTGAGAGATTGAAAGTGCATTTGTTATGACAATAGCAATACTTATATAATAGATTGTAATGAAGATGCTCAAAGATTGAGTACTTAAGAAAGAAATATTAAGAAAATAAAATTTGAGGTATCTATTCTCAACAATCCGCTTTTGCTTATAATAAAGCTTTCAAGTTTAATATTTAATTTTCATTTCAGACTAAAAGTTGTGAAATGTTCTTATTGCTCTTCTTGGTGTGCAGTTCCTTTGCCTTGCTTTCCTTTGTTTATTTTCATAGAGTTGCTTTCAAGTTCCTTTGTTTTTTTGTTCATAGAGTTGCCTGAAAACCCAATTGGAGCAATGGAGAAGACCTCAGCTGCACCTGCTAGCCTAACCCCTACTACCATTACTGCTACCTCTGGAAGTACTTCAGCTAGTGGAAGCAGTGTATTTGCAAGCATTTTTGCCCTTTCAACAACTACACCAGTTTCACCACAGCCTCCATCAACATCAGCATCATCTCCGTTCTCCAATCTGAATATCTCAACACTTTCTTGTACTGAACCTACATCACTTTCTCTCTCAACATCTCTGTATTTGTCCAGCAATGGTGGTTCTTTTTTTCCCACACCAGAAGAACATCGGAATTATGTTCCGTCTCCACAACCAGCAGCAATGTCTGCTACTGCATTGCTTCAAAAAGCAGCCCAAATGGGTGCAACATCATCCAATGGATCGTTTCTTCGTGGATTGGGTTTAGCAACATCATCATCATCCACTGGTCCTGATCTCTCTGCCAGAGAACCAAATCAAGACAATGGTGCATCAGTGGTAGCTGGGCTTGGGATTGGGCTTCCCTCAGCTGGAAATTCTGGTTTTACTGATCATCTCATGATGGGTTCTGCCTTGCCTTTTGGGGCCCAACAACCTATGACACGTGATCTTCTAGGCCTTAGTATTGGGATTGGTGGGGCTTCTACTGGTGGACTTTCTGCTTTGCTCAGTTCTTTTGGTGGTGGTAGCACAAGCGGTGGCTTTGGCACTCCATCTTCAGCACCATATGGCGGCGAACGTGGTGGGGGTTCATAGAAAGACATACGGAATGGTTCACCATAGAGAAAGTCCAATGGGTCGGTCTTGATCAACTGTCTTTTATTCGCAGCTGCTACTCCTGTTGCAAGGTAAATAGTTGAACTCATAAAGACTTGTGCTATAGCTTTCTGATTTTAAGATTCTTTTTTAATTTCCCGGTGAAGCTGGAGAAGGATCATAGAGTTGGGTCTCTTAGCCTTGGGGACTTTAGTTTTGTAATTTGTGTAGAACATAGTGTTTCTTGTTTTATCACTCAAGGCAAGTTCAAATTGAACTTAGCAGATATGGTTGTACAGGATCATGTAGTCAGCAAGCAAATGGAGACAGATGGAAACATAAATTGTAGCCTTGTAGGAGAGAATTTCATTTGAGATAATCTGTAATCAGCAAGACAACAAGCAAACTAAGCTTAACACTTGCTGTGGTTAAGCATTTTATGTGCCTTGGTATTTAGCAAATTTCATTTGAGAATCAAGTTTATTATTTTTTATTATTTTTTAAACTCTGTCGTTTTCTTACTGCATCACAAGGCCAACCACATGATTAGTAATTTTAGGTCTGTGTACTGTGGTCAAAACTCAGGCCTAGAGTTTATGATGGTCAAAAGTATCAGAATGGCATTTAATGTTGTTGGTAGGTTGGCTGATGCTTTTGTTCGTATACTGGACCAGTGACCACTGATTAATGGTGTCTGATCGTTTTATTGTGAGGTGGGATCCTTTAGTATACTTTGGTTGCCTTCTCATCCTGATGGTCTATAATTCAAAACCAAAGCCATTTTTGAGAAACATGAACATTAAAACTAGACCAACCATGGTGCAGAAACTGCTTGGAAATAATATATTTGAAACTAATAAAAGAAAGAGGAAAAGTTTTTATATTAGTTCATATAAACGGTGTTTATTCTTTCAATTTTATAAAAATAATTAATTAAAGATAAATTATATTATTTGAATGAATTTTTTATTATTAAATTTTTGTTAAGTGATTAGTTACGATTAAAACACGAGCTTTTAACAATGATAAAATTATAATTAATATAGAAAAAATTATAAAAATATTCGTTTTGAATATTTATTAATTGTTAATTTTTTATTTTAATTTATTATTATTTTTTAATTTTTATTAAAAATTAAAGTATATATTTAATTAATTTTTTATTTAAATATTATTAAAAATTAAATAATATTTTAATAAAAAAATAATTAAAATAATATAATTTATTTTTAATTAATATTTTTTTATAAAATTGAGAGATTAAATGATATTTTTTTAATTTAAAAAATTAAATAATACAAATAATCTAATCTTAAACTTCTATGATATCTAACCTAAAAGAAATTGGAAAAATGAGTAGGGGAAAACACTCAACTGCCCGAGCCTCAAAAGAGTCAAGGTTCTGGGTTTCAGGGGAGGTGAAAACTTCTTGCTTTGCCCATTTTCATATGAGATGGGGAAAGTGACTCTTAATCAAACCCCCAATGAAGATTTGAAGTAATGACAATAAAAGGGAATTAATTACCTCTGATATATGCATATTGTAGTTTTCGTTGATTTTAACGGAAATAGTTTTACGACTTCGTTTTGAGTGCCATATTTTACGTTGGTACCCTTAATTATTAGATTTCTTTATGCCTCTTGTTGAAACAAGAATTGCATATATGCTTTTCTTATTATCCCCCTTATACGCTCCCTCTATCTTTCGGCATCGATGATTTTTGTCTTTAAATTCCTAATTTTTCACTCTCTTGGTACTGACACCATTAAAGAAGATAATTTCTCTTCTTCCTTTTTATTGTATAAGCTTTTGTGCCCATATTGTTTAGAATCTTCATCTACAAAAACAATTATCTGGTAGAATCAAATTATTCTTGAAGATGAAGATGAAAACAGAGCTTAATATATTGAACTGAAAGAAAAAAAAAAACTTAATAAAGTAGGAAAGAGTGGAGCAGATGAAGAATTGAAGATGAAGATGAAGTCATGTGAATGTACAGGTTACATACAAATTTATTTTATATGTAACCTGTACATTCACATGAAATGCATTGTACTGTTTGTATGTTATTGCTGTTATCAAACTGAGGTTCCTTTTATTTATTTGCAATATCACCTGTATTTTGTTCTCAAGCTTTCGATTATGTCTGCAAAGAAGTATTTAGTTTAATTCCAATCACCCACTGGAAGAAGAAGAAGAAGAACAGCTTATGGAACTTGTACATTCACATTTTGTATGTACATGTTACATACACATTTATTTTGTATGTAACCTGTACATTCACATTTTGTATATACAGGTTACCTGTACATACGAACTGTTCTTCCTGTAAAATGTGAATGTACAGGTTACATACAATTTTATTTTGTATGTAACATGTACATTCATATGAAATGCATTGTATTGTTTGTATGTTATTGTTGTTTTGAACAGCTTACAAAATGTGAATGTACAGGTTACATACAAAATGTGAATGTACATGTTACATACAAAATGTGAATGTACAGGTTACATACAAATTTGTATGTACATGTTACATACAAATTTGTATGTAACCTGTACATACAAATTTGTATGTACAGGTTACATACAAAATAAATTTGTATATAACCTGTATATTCACATGACCTGTACATACAAAATGTGAATGTACAGGTTACATACAAAATAAATGTATATATAACCTGTACATATAAAATGTGAATGTACCCATAAGCTTCGAAGGAAACACGAAAATGACGAGGTTTTTACGAATACTCAGATAAAGGGATATTTTAATAAAAATTATATATATTATATAAATGAAACTCACCGTTTCAATCAAAAAGTGATATTTAGGTCCAAAAAATTTTTTATATAAATCTGTGCTATTTGAGCAATTCACTAAATAAAAGGTGCACCAAAAGCAAGAAAAGACAAATTTGGCCCAAAACCAACCCAACTCACTTTTTCACACCAGCTTACCTTCGCAAAGCATAAAAAAGAGTTCACACTCAAAGAAATCCTTCTTAGAACTGCTAAATTAAGTAGACAAACCAACTACAAAATTTCAGGTTTCAATATCTTCTTATCACCAGGCGTGGTTTGAAAATTTGATCCAAGGGCATTAGGACTTTAGGTTTTATTTAATTAATAAATTAATTTTATAATTATTAAAATAAGTTAATTTAGTACCATAATTTTAATTATGAGTGAAGTTAGACTAAATTTTTAAAAATAATATTTTTTTTCTTAATAATATTGAATTTCTCATCTTTTTTTTTTTTTTTTTTTTCATTTAAAACAAATACAAAATTTTCTATCTCCTATCTTCTCAATTTTCTCCCCACATCCCTTCTTCTCTTCACAAGCAAGCTTGAAGAGCACAATGCAAATCTACGATGTGCTGTAAGATCTGCAAAGGACTGGAAGAAACATAGTTGTTTGTCGTGCCTCAAGCGATCAATTTCACTTTCTAATCCGAACCGACCAAATTCAAGGCAAGGACCTGATGCTTGTTGTGTAGTAAGAAGTTGAGAAGGTGCTTTTCTTCTCTTTATTTGCCGAAAAAGATGCTTCTGACCCTTTTAAAATGCTTCGTTGGCAAACTCCCATTTTTCTAAATCCCTCTAGAGTTCAAATTCCTTGTTCATTGCCCATGATTCAAACACTTATAACCATATTAACTCAGATCCACAAAGACAAATGTATACACACACGAAAAGAAGAAGAAATAAACCAAAAGAAATGCAAGGTTAAAAAGAAACCAAGATGAACACACACAAAACAAAACAAAACAAGAAATTGAAAATAGAGAAGTTTAACCTCAAATTCTACAAATAGCAATGAAATCCTAATTTTTAAGTTTCGTGGGTATATACAAGCAAGATCTTCACAGACAACCTAATGTAAAAACCAGCAAAAAGTTATAATTAGAATCTCTGCAAAAACCAGTGTTTTTATAGGAAGATGGAAAATACAAAAAGGAAACAGTGAGAGCGTAAAGGTAATAAAATAAAAAAGACTCATGCTTGATCATGCAATCAGAAGCATGTGAAGAGAAGAGGGAATGGGAGAGAGGATTGGGAAGATGGAGAGGAGATGGACATTTTTGTATTTGTTTTGGCCTTTTGTTTTAAATAAAAAAAGAAAAATTTAATAATACTTTTGAAAATAAATATCATTTTTAAAAATTTAGACTGACTTGATTCAAAATTGAAATTACAGGACTTAATAAACTTATTTTAATAGTTACATAACTAATACGTTAATTGAATAAAATTACATAATTATATTGATATAAAACTCATTAGCAGCTAATTGGACTCATATCTCACTTTCTGATAAACTTAATAGCTTTCATAAGTTTCTATAAAGTAGTCAACTCACATTTTAAAATGTTAATTCATTAAACGGAATTGACTCATGTACTTATAAATCAATACTTTCATTATTATTTTATTAATGTGATACTTATTTATTCTTAATTCTTAATAATTTTCTCATCAAACAAAACTACTTGGTTTCATTATCATCATCATTGGTATCTGTTCTATTAGTGGTCATATCTTGAGATTGGGGTGCGACAGTTACCTCCACCTCATTCTTAGAATTACCATCATTTGGAGGTGTGACACTTGTCTCCACCTCAATTATAGTATCATTCTCAACATGTGAAGTAGGTTTATCACTCAGATCACAATAAAATTAGAATTTGTAAGTCTTATAAGTTTCTTTATATTTTTATTGGCTTTTTCATGTGCAAAACACGGAGTTTATTTATTTTACTTAATATTTTGTCTATTTCTATATACAGTACTTTTTTTCTCGTGATCGGTATCGTACAAACTCACGTAGATTTTAATACTATTGTATATTTGTATGATACACACACTACAGGTGGTTGGAGTATATAGTTTGCATGTTTAAAATGTGTTTTTATCCCTCCTTTTGTTTTTTTAAGCTCTGGGTATTTATGGTTTTTTTTCTCATTTCGCTCTAAATTAAAAAAAAAAAAATTTAAGCTCGTCGGGGACCTTGCTGAGTGTTTGTCGTGGTAGGTCAGTAAGGAATCAACAATGTTATTTTGTTCATTTTTTTGACTATTAGACCTCGTTAAGGGTTCGCTATAAATACCAATTCATTTTCTTTATTTTTCTTAAAGATTTAAGTGGAAAAACTCTGTAAATTTTATAACTTCTTTTTGAAATATTTTATTTAGGTGAAAAATATTTTCTGTTGTTACAAAAAATATTTTTACTTTTTCCGTATCACTAATACGTTGAGCGTTGTTCCATATTAATTCATAGGTGATAATTCAATTGAAGATTTTTGTGAATTAAATTTTTGTAAAAGGAGATTTCGTATTCTCAATACATTAAGTATTGTTTATGTATTGAGATAAGAGGTAGTTGTGGAGTTTTTAAAAATATTTTTTCAAACATAATTTTCGTAATAACAATACATCAAATATATTTCTATATTGTTATTAAGAGGTAGAGATTTCGTGTCAACAATACGTCGAGTGTGTTTTCGTATTGTTAATATGAGTTGATTTATTAAAAAAAATCATATTTTGGATAAATTGCGTATATTATTATACACTAATCTATTCACAAGTATTTGCATCACATTGTTTGGTGGTGTGATTTTTGAGGTGAGCTATATTCAGTGTGGATTAAAGTAGCTGTGAAGACAACTAGTAATAGTAGCGTAGGCAATTAAGATAGGTGATCCCTGACTAATAAAGGTATTTGACATTTTATCTCTATTGAGTTTGTAGTAACTATTTTATTTCATTTAGTGAATTTGGTTGCTGATTGATCCTTAAACAACTCGTGGATATTATCACTTAGGATTGGAGCCTAAATGAGTTTATCGCGTTATATTTTTGTGTTTGCTTGATCTGTTACATGAGTTAGTACAATATGAGTATCTATAGTATGTGTGACAACATATATAATCTATACTAAGATTGAAAAGCATTTATCGCTTTCACTTGAGTACTTATTTATGTTCCTTATTACTTCAATTTTTATTTCATCGTGTATATGAGTTGTTGCGTAATGCCCCAAAATGCTAGCTTGTTAATTAAGTTTACTAATGGGCTTAAAATTGTTATAGCCCAAACGGATTAAACCCTATTTACCGTGAACTACATATACATACCTATATATATTAATTAATTAAGAAACACACAGAACTGTGTGAACTTTAGCGGCAACAATATATATCTCCATCGGCAGCAGAAGAACAACTCAGCGGCAACACACCAGCAATTCCAGCAGCAGGCTTTGAGGCAGCAAATATAAAGGTAGCAAGAGGAGATCCATTTGATAATTTAATTAAGAACATAAGTTCTCTCTCTCTATTTATTTGGTAACAGATTTATAGTTACTGTTTCTCTTTAATTTATCTGTTGTTGCTAAATTGGCAAGACAGATTTATTTATTGTTTTTGTGAGAGAGATTAATTTGGGTGTAATTGGGTATTTGGGTATTTGAGTGATTTGGCCAATTAACTGTTGGCAAATCTTATTGTATTCCTCTTTGACAAGTATAGTGGAATTTTTCGGTGCCGGCCTCAGCAGTGGATTAGGTAGTCATATTGACTACCGAACCACTTAAATCTTTGTGTCTTTTCTGTTGATTATTTTTCTTATATTTTGTGGGTGCTTATTATTATTATTTTATCGCTTCCGCATTATTATCCGATCTTGGGTACAACAAGTGGTATCAGAGTTTGGTTAAAGATGACGAGCACAGAGTCATCCACAAAGGTTGAAAGATTTAATGGAGATAATGATTTCTCGCTATGGCAAATGCGTATGAAAGATGTTTTAATTCAACAGGGAGTTGCAAAGCCATTACAAGGCAAAGATAAAAAGCCCGCTGATATGAAAGATGAAGTATGGGATGAGCTTGATCAAAAGGCAGCAAGTGCAATTCGTCAGGGACTCTCAGATGAGGTAGTTCATAATGTTTTTGATCAGAAAACTGCTTATGATTTATGGAAAACTTTAGAGCAGCTTTATATGGCCAAAAATATGACAAATAAATTATTTTTGAAGAAAGAGTTGTACACTCTTCGTATGTCTGAGAATACAAACTTGTTAACACACATGAATACCTTCAATAGGTTAATTTCTGAACTTGCTCAGTTAGGGGTAACATTTGATGATGAAGATAAAAGTATGTTGTTATTGTGTTCTCTGCCATTATCTTATGATCATTTGATTACCACCTTATTATATGGAAAAGAGACCATTGTTTTCAAGAGTGTGAAGGAAGCTTTGTTGTCTTACCACAAGAAGAAGAAAGTTGATGGTGAGCAATCACAAGCAGATGGTCTCGTCGTTACTAAGAAAGATAGTAACAATCACAGCTACAGGCGTGGAAGAAGCAAGTCTAAAGACAAAAATTATGATAAAGGTAGAGGAAGATCAAGCTTAAGACCTAGACAGTTTAATAGAGACATGGAGTGTCATTATTGTCACAAAAAAGGTCACATTCGAAAATATTGCAGAATTTTAGCCAAGGAACTGGAGGATAGAAAGAACCAGACACAACCCACTAATTCAGCTAGTGTTGTAGAGGATAAAAGTGAAGACAAAGATGATGATTTGTTATCTGTCTCATCAGGTATTGATTCCTTTGCCAATTCTTGGATTCTTGATTCCGGTTGTTCCTATCATATGTGCCCACATAGAAATTGGTTTGATACTTATACTCCTAAGAGTGGTAATTGTGTGTATATGGGCAACAATGCAAAATGTGAAGTTGTTGGAATAGGAATCATAAAGGTTAGGATGTTTGATGGTGTTGTGAGAACCTTAACAGGTGTAAGACATATCCTTGACCTGAAAAAGAATCTGGTTTTTCTTGGTGGGTTAGATGAGATGGGCTATTCGTATTCTGCAAAAGATGGAGTGCTCAAGGTGTCTAAAGGAGCTTTAATAGTAATTAAGGGTAAGAAATTTGGCAATCTCTACAAGATGATTGGAAATACTATTGTAGGTGGAGCTGCTTTAATTTCTGAAGATCCTACTTTTGATGATACTATGCTTTGGCATATGAGGCTTGGACACTTGGGTGAGAAGAATATGTTGGAACTCCATAAGAGGAACTTGCTGAAAGGTGTGAAGACCTGCAAGCTTGATTTTTGTGAACATTGTATTTATGGTAAGTAGAAAAGAGTTAGTTTTAAGGTAGCAACTCACTCTTGTTCTGGTATTTGGACTATGTTCACTCTGATGTTTGAGGACCCGTGACTGTTGCTTCTCAAAGTGGAGCTTATTATTATGTTACTTTCATCGATGACTACTCCAGAAAGGTTTGGGTTTACTTTATGAGAAGTAAAACTCAGGTATTTGATATCTTTAAGGAATGGAAGGCAGAGGTAGAGAACCAGTCCGGCAGAAAGATAAAGATTTTGAGAACTGATAACGGTACCGAGTACAAGCACAAGGCATTCAGAGAGTTCTGCAAGCAAGCTGGTATTATTCGACATTATACAGTGAGGAAGACGCCTCAGCAAAATGGAGTTGATGAGAGGATGAACAGAACCATTGCAGAGAGAGCAAGGTGTATGAGATTACAAGCAGGTTTGCCAAAGAATTTTTGGGCAGAGACTGTGAGCACTGCTGTTTTCCTTATTAATCGAAGTCCTCATTCTTCCATCGATTTCAAAATTCCTGAAAAGGTATGGTACTCTAAACCTGTTGATTATTCTATACTAAAGGTTTTTTGGTTGTCCTGCTTTTGTTCATATACAGAGTGACGAGAGATCAAAGTTAGATCCAAGAAGTGCATTTTTCTTGGCTACCAGAAAGGTGTCAAAGGTTACAGGTTGTTTGATCCAGAAGCTAAGAAGTTGGTTATTAGCAGAGATGTGATTTTTGACGAGAAGTCTATGCTGAAAAGTGTGACGGTAGAGCCTTTGTCAGAAAGTTCTGGTGAGAAGGATAAAGCTCCAAAGGAGGTGGAGTTTGCATTTAAAAACTCACAAGACAAGGTTTATCAACCGGTCATTAGAGATGTTCAGCAGCAACCACAGGTCCAGGATCAAGAGCAACCACAAGCTCAGGGAAGAGCAGCAATCAGACCAGTATAGTATTGCTACTCATAGAGAACCACGCATTCGTAGGGCACCACAGAGACTTGGGTTTGAAGACGACACAGTTTCATTTGCTTTGTTCACTGGTAGTGATGACCCTAATTCTTTCCAAGATGCTATGAGCAGAAAAGACAGTGAGAATTGGAAGGCTTCAATGAATGAAGAAATGAAGTCATTACACAAGAACAAGACTTGGGAGTTGGTTCCACTGCCTAAGGGAAAGAGAGCTATTGGTTGCAAATGGGTTTATCGAATTAAAGAACTGGAGCAATATAAGAGTCGATTGGTAGCAAAAGGATACTCATAGAAAGAAGGAGTTGATTATAATGAGATTTTTTCACCTGTTGTGAAGCACACTTCCATCAGAGTTGTTCTTGCCATGGTCAATTTATCTGACCTAGAATTGGAGCAGTTAGATGTCAAAACTGCCTTTCTTCATGGAGATTTGGATGAGGAGATTTATATGCAACAGCCAGAGGGGTTCATTGAATCCGGTAAAGAAGACTATGTCTGTAGTCTGAAGAAGTCATTGTATGGGCTGAAGTAATCACCTCGCCAATGGTATAAACGGTTTGACTCCTTCATTGTTTCTCATGGTTATTGTCGTTGTGAGTATGATTGTTGTGTTTACTTTAAGATCTGTGATGATAGAACATTGGTATTGCTTACTTTATATGTTGATGATATGTTAATTGCCGCTCAAAGTAAGGAAAAGATCAATGATTTAAAGAATTTGCTTAAAAGCGAATTTGAGATGAAGGATCTTGGTGTTGCCAGAAAGATCCTTGGAATTGAGATCAGTCGTGACAGGAAAGCTGGAAAACTTTGGTTGTCCCAAAAAGGTTACATGGAGAAGATCCTGCATAAGTTTAGCATGATGAATGCTAAGCCTGTGAGCACACCCCTTGCAGCACATTTCAGATTGTCCACGAGTTTATGTCCTAGTACAGAGGATGAGGTAGAGTACATGGCTCAGGTGCCTTATGCCAGTGCAGTTGGATGTCTAATGTATTTGATGATTTGCACTAGACCTGATATTTCTCAAGCAATAAGTGTTGTGAGTAGATACATGGCAAATCCAGGTAAAGAGCATTGGAATGCTATTAAATGGATTTTCAGATATTTGGCAGGCACACGTGATTGTGGCATCATGTTTGATAAAAATGGTGCTTCTAATGTTGCCATGGGTTATGTGGATTCTGACTATGCGGGTGATCTTGATACCAGAAGGTCGATGACAGGTTATGTCTTTACTTTTGGTGGTGGCTGTATAAGTTGGAAGTCAAATTTGCAGGATACAGTTGCTTTGTCTACAATAGAGGCCGAATATATGGCTATGACTGAGGCAGCAAAAGAAGGCATATGGCTTATGGGTTTGTTGGAACAACTTGGTTTCAAACAAGAGAGTGTACCTCTTCTATGTGACAGTCAGAGTGCTATTCATTTAGCTAAGAATCAAGTTTTCCATGTGAGGACTAAACACATTAGTGTGAGGTATCACAAGATTAGAGAATGGATGAATCAAGGGTTGATCAAGCTGTCAAAAGTTCATACAAAAGAGAATGCAGCTGATATGTTGACAAAGTCAGTGCCAAGGGATAAGTTTGAGCATTGCTTGGACTTGATCCATATTAGTTCTTGTTGAGAACCTTGAAGAGGGTGGAGCATACCCATAAATAGAATGCTGTTTTGGTGCCTATCAAGAGGTACCTTGAGATGGTGACAGTGGAGGCTCGGCGTTTGAAGACTTGGTACGCATTTTTGGTTCAAGGTGGAGATTGTTGCGTAATGCCCCAAAATGCTAGCTTGTTAATTAAGTTTACTAATGGGCTTAAAATTGTTAAAGCCCAAACGGATTAAACCCTATTTACCGTGAACTACATATACATACCTATATATATTAATTAATTAAGAAACACACAGAACTGTGTGAACTTCAGCGGCAACAATATATATCTCCATCGGCAGCAGAAGAACAACTCAGCGGCAACACACCAGCAACTCCAGCAGCAGGCATTGAGGCAGCAAGAGGAGATCCATTTGATAATTTAATTAAGAACATAAGTTCTCTCTCTCTATTTATTTGGTAACAGATTTATAGTTACTGTTTCTCTTTAATTTATCTGTTGTTGCTAAATTGGCAAGACAGATTTATTTATTGTTTTTGTGAGAGAGATTAATTTGGGTGTAATTGGGTATTTGGGTATTTGAGTGATTTGGCCAATTAACTGTTGGCAAATCTTATTGTACTCCTCTTTGACAAGTATAGTGGAATTTTTCGGTGCCGGCCTCAGCAGTGGATTAGGTAGTCACATTGACTACCGAACCACTTAAATCTTTGTGTCTTTTCTGTTGATTATTTTTCTTATATTTTGTGGGTGCTTATTATTATTATTTTATCGCTTCCGCATTATTATCTGATCTTGGGTACAACATGAGTGGAGTGAGTCCCCAAGTATCCTTATCACTTTACCTTGATAGTTTATTGAATTAGAACTCTATCAAGATTCATTACGAATAACATTCCTAATTGTTACACTTTGTAATTGAAGGGCACCACAACCTATACCCTCTAACTCCTAAGATATAGCCTACAAAAACACACTTTAGGATTCTAGTCTGCAGCTTACCTTAATTAATATGACTACATGGAATGCACCCAAAAATTTTGAGGTTACTATAGTCTACAGATTTACCAATCCAAAGCTCTTAGGTGTTTTAAAGTCTAAGGCAGTGGAGGAACACCTATTGATGAGGTAAGTGGTGGTACTAACAGCCTCAGCCCAAAATTGTTTAAGCAAACCAAATAGGGCAACATGCACTTGACCCTCTCTAAAATGATTATAGTCATGTTCTTAGCTAGTCTATTTTGTTGGGGATGTACCTATAATTGTTCTATGCCTCTTAATCCCTTGGTCCTTACAGAATGTGTCAAAGAGTTCATTATTGAACTCTAGACTATTATCTGTCTTAATTACTTTGACCTTACTACCTTTTTGGTTTTCAACTAGGGCTTTCATTTGCTTAAAGGTAACAAAGGTCTCATCTTTTGTCCTTAAGGTGAAGGTTCAAACTCTCCTAGTGTGGTTATCAACTAATGGCAAGAAATACTTACTACCTCCTAAGGATTAGATAGGAGTAGGTCCTCACAAGTCAGAATGTACATAGTCAAGTGCATGTGTAGTAGTGTGCTGACCTTTAGTGAACTTAACCCTAGTTTGCTTACAAAAAATATAATGCTCACAAAATTTTAAATTTCTTAAAGGTTCATTACCTAAAACTCTTACTTACCTAACTCACTTAAACTTTTCTCACTTATATGTCCTAACCTCCTATCTCATAAGGTAGCACTATCTAAGGATTGAACTACACTAGCCTTTCCCTTAGGTTTTAGAGTAGTACCTTGCAAAAAATATAAACCATTTACTCTGAATGATTTAAAGATTACTAAAGAACTCTTAAGAACTTTCAACGCTCCATTTTCAATTTTAACAGTAAAACCAAAGGCATCTAAAGTACCTAGTGATATCAATTTTTTCTTTAATTCTGGTACAAACCTCACATTCTATGACTCTAACTGTTCCATCTCTTAGAGATAAGTTAACAAATTCTATATCCTTAACCTAACACTCATAGTCATCTCTTAGAAGTACCTTTCCACAGTCAACTTCTTTTAGTTCACTAAACCAATGTCTAAAGGGTGTCATATGAAAGGAACAACCTAAATCCAAGACCCAACTCGTTTCTCACCTAGAGGAACTCAACTAGCACTTCAAAGCTCTCATAACCCTCAAAAATTTGGTTTGATTCACTATCGGTACTTGAGTCAGACTTCTCAACTTTGTACCATTTCTAAGAGGATCATTCTTATAGTGACCATCTCAAACTTTCTACCATTTCTAAGAGGACACTTATTCTTATAGTGATCATCTTTCTTATAGTAATAACATTTAACATGTTTCTTTGACCTTGATTTAGACCTATTTTTAGATTTACTTCTAAAACTCTTTTCTGTATTCTACCTCTAACTAGAAGACGATCACTCACATTATTCTTATCCTTTGTTTCTAAGTCCTTAGACCTAAGGTTAGAAATAACAAGATCAAGAGTCAAATTGTTTATCCCATAAATTTTGCCATATTTAACTTCTTTTATTTATCAGGTAAATAATTTAAAATAATAATAGCTTGAGTTTTATCTTTCACTTTATGATGATCATATCATTCAAATCGTTGTTAAACTTTTAAAATCATCAAGATTATGTTCAAGATCATTTGATTAATCCATCTTGAAAGAGTAAAAACGATGCCTAAGATGAACTTTTCTAGGTAAGGACTTAGTCAAATAGAGTTGAGTTTAGAGAAAACTTTCTTAACAATAGTTTCCTTAGAACCTTCCCAAGGTACCTTATCAGTGAGATTCAATAATATTGTAGAATATGCATTTTCCTCCATCTTTTTCTTATTGGCCTCAGAGGCCTTTCCAGGCAAGTCATCAAAGTCAATTGCATTGTGCCCATCTTGTTGAACTAAGAATGCCTTCATTTTATGTTTTTAAAGAAAATAATCACTTATACCATCAAACAACATTATTTTGTATTGTGTATTCATCATAAGTAAAATAAAGAACAAACATAGGACAAAAAGATGTACTAGTTGCTAAAGTCGAAAGGTTAGTTCCTTCAAATGAACCCAAAAAACCTTAGGTCTCTAAATCACCCAAGAAACTCAACCTATAAACTAAATATAAGGATCTTGTGAGTTTAGAACGCTTCTATGTCAATTTTAAGGCCCAACAACACAAACACCTCGCTCTAATACCACTTCGTTACGATTTCAAGCCCTCTATTTTACACGAACACAAAAAATAGTGATTTAACGAATTGTTGAATCAACAATATAAGGAAACAAAACAATAAATGAAAAAAAATCAAAAAACACTAGATTTAAGTGGTTTAGGTCCTAAACTATACGACTTAATCCACTAAGAAAGGGTAAATCATATCCATTATAACCAAAGAGTTTGTACAGAGAGTAAAATATGAGAACAGCTACAGAGATAAAAACCTAGCACTAATAGAGGATTAACAAAACCCTAACACTCATTCTCAACCTCTAACAAACATTCAAAACATATACAAGAAGTCATAAGAGTCACAAAAAATGGAGGAGAAGAAGAGAGACGAGATGGCGCTGAAAAGAGAGAAAATGAATGAGCCAACACCTTAACGAGTAAAATGATGGTTCTTCCTTTCAACCTTTAATCAAACTCAGCGTATGCATGGGCTTGAAAAAGCAATATGTAAACATCACAATACACATTAATAGCCCAAGAGCCCAAATACACAATATTCTTTAATTATGTATTAAACACAATTACACTAATGTATTTAAGCATGAAAGCTAAACATTAAAAATTCACCTCAATCTTACTCAAATGTCTCATAAATGCTCCAATACCATTGTGGCATAAAATAAAAATCTCCACCTTGACAGTATGCACGAAGTGGACACATTGACAATTACCCTTTTTAGTCCTAATGCCTAAGTATGTGACACTCTAATTAAACTCAAACAATGTTTAAATTTGGCTAGTGGTACTTATTTAGGGAGCATATCAAAGGGATTGTCCTATGTGGAGACTTTATCAAGTTTAACTAGACCTTTTGCAACTATGTTTATAATGAATTGCATTTGAATGTCAACATGCTTAGACCTTAAATGAAACATGGGATGCTTCGACAAATGAATGGAAGATAAACAAATGAGCAATATCAATAACATTACAATTAACAATTTCAAGTTGCCTTTTTAATGATGATTTTTATAAACATTGATAATTGGGTTCATTTTTTTTACTGTGGATCTGGGAACAAATAACACACGTTAGGACCCCAAATCACCATATGGTGTGGCGACTTTAGTCCTCTGATGCTTATTAGTTCGAATAATTTATGATGAATGAGGAGATTAGAGTCTATTTGTGATTTAGTTAGGAGAAGTGGAGAACGAGAGATATTTTATTGTTAGGGAGATCTTTGGTTATTAAATGTGTTGTGTGAAGTGTATGAGATGAATATATATAGATTAGATTTTACATGTTGATAACCCCTACCCATTGTCATAGACTTTAGGTAGTATCGTGGTTATCTACCCATATTTATCTCTTTGTTGGATAAGTAATGATATTTACTAGTAAATTATCCTACCTCATTGGAGACTCAATGCTTATTGGTCTAGTTTGTGAGTAATTCTTTGAATATGACCTCTCACATTATGCCACGTGATATGAATTAATTTACATCCAACATACCCTTATATATTAGATTTAATACAATAAAATCATGAAGATGACAAGTAATTTTGAATTAGATTATGTAAATAATGTTATATATTTTGTGATTTGAATCAAATTTACTAATAATTTTAAAATTTTGAGTCAAGTTGACTAAATTGAAATGTAGATAATGAAATTACTAATGTTTTTAAAATAATGTGCTAAATTTATTATTTATTCAAAATAGATTATAATAACTATGAAGTTATTCGGCCCTTCTGAATTTATTTATTTTTTGGATCCACCTTGGTTTTAAAGTAATACAATCATCAAATTTTGTAAAACAAAGTTATAATTTGTTATTAAACCGTATTAAAAAAAAAATGAGATTTAACAACGTACTTTTGAGAAAAAATTTAACATTGAAATCAATACATAATATTATGAAAGAATGACTAAAGAGAAAAATAATTCCAAAAATTATTACTTAAAGTTTTGAATTGTTTCCAGTAAAAAAAAAGTCTTAAATTGTTCAACTTATAGTTTTAATTTTTCTTTATTTAAGAAAACTAAGAGTGAGTTATATGACATTAATTTTTGGATAGCGATAAATCTACGGTACAAAAGATTCTTGCCAAGTATTTTAAAATTTAGCTCTATATTTTGACATTTTTGCCCCTATCGTTAAAGTATTTTGTTCCTTGTAGTTTTGCATCTTTGCCTCACATTATAAATACTAGAGCTTTTTACTTTCATGTTTTTCTTCTTACTATGCATTTATCTCAATTTTCCTTGAGGGCATTGATGATCACCTGTGAGGAAATGGCTTTCACTATGAGCTTATCCAAAAAGAAAACCAGTCAAGTCATCTTGATCTTCTTCTTCATCCAGTTCCACCAGCTTTGGTATTCTTCAATCGATCTCATTCTCATCCATAACTGATATCCAATTACCGCGAAGAAGTTGTAGAGAATATTTGCAAATAGAATTAAATATGAAAACTAGAATCTCCTGGCAATAGAGAGACCTAGAGTGAAACTTGTTTTTAATGGATGAAAACTTTAGATTGAAATTTAACAGATTTGAGAAAACTGAGATTACAACAAAGTGGCAATACGATGAATTTAGATTTCAAATGCTAATGAAAAAGGAAATTTTATAAAATAGAAATGTCGTTTTTCTTTTCGATAATAAGGATAAAAAGGTCAAATAGATATATGAATATAAAATTGTCGTGGACGTAGAGTTTTTAAGCATGGATATAACATTTCCCTATTTTTTTTTTTTATTAGTTCACAATATGTAATATAACATTCAATTAAATACATATTTTTCTATTATAAATATCTTTTAAAATATTTATCATAATATTATATTTTTCAAAATAGCCTTTATCTAGTCGAGAAGACGGGAATTAAGATGACCATCTCATCGGCACCTGGTTCTAAGAGTAGTGAATCCCATGTAATATAATGTAATGTAATGTAACATGACACTTGAGAGAAAAATTATAGATTTAATTACATGGTATAATTTTCATTTTTAATATATATATATGTTCAAAATGTGATGCACATATGTCTTTTTATCATAAAGTAAAAAATAGTGGCTAATTAGGGGATAAATTTTATTATTTTAAAAATTTTTTTTATTAAAATATTATTATTTTTCTATTAAATGATTAAACGTGAGTCTTTAAAAATAGTAAAATTACAATTAATATGAAAAAAAAATTACAAAATATTTGTTTTCAATATCTGTTAACTGCCATTGTTTTATTTTAATGTTTTATTGATTTTTTGAATTTTTATTAAAAATTAAAATAAGCATTTAAATAATTTTTTTTGAATATTATTATTGTTGATTTTTTCTTAATTAATTTCACTTTTATTCTTGTTAAAAATTCATATTTTAATTACTCTATAAAAATAATAATATTTTAACAGAAAAATTATTAAAATAATATAATTTGTTGTTAATTGGCATTTTTATAAAGTTAAGGGACTAAATAATTTCTAATCTAAGAGACTAAACGACACAAATAATCTAATATAAATAACTTCAGTGATACCTCACCCTGTAATAAATAATAAAATAGTATTTTTTTATATCACTCAAACTTATATCATATAATTTAAATTCGATTATCAATTCTTCATTATCAAAAGTTGATCTAATAATAAGACAATGTTAATAATATGTAATTTGATTTTTCATTCTTTTAGATAAGGGTGGGCATAAGTCTGATAAGTTGCCTTTTAAGTTATTTTCAAACTTACCTCATTTTGGTGGTTTATAAAAATTCAAAATTTTTACCGACTTATAATTCTTAAAAACTAACGTTTAAGCCAATCTACAAAATCGGTTTGAAGGATGTTGACTTGATAGTTTTTGACCTACAATTTCACTTGAAAATTATTACCATAATAAAGAATACAATAGAAAATACAAGAGTATTTTTTTACCTCTACAAACACTTATTTCTACTTAAATTAAACTTTTTACTGTTCAAGAAGATCATATTTTCATAATTAAACTCTCCTCGTTCAGTAGTACTTCATCTTGCTTTTAACTTCTAACTTAAATGCACGAAAAATAATTTTTTCACACTTTTAATTTAGTATTAAAACAAATTATAACTATTCAACATCAAAGCACCATCTGTATAAAATACAAGACATTTAATAGATATCTTAGTAATTTAAGGCATTTTTTTATAACAAATATCATATATTTATATAATATAATTAATATATATATATATATATAATAAATGGTAGATCGGTTTGATTTTGTTTATTTTTATTTTTTGTGGACCTATAATAAAATCAATAAAGTTGATTTTGAAATATTTTAGACCTACCTAAACTAACTAACTTCAAATAAAAAATATGTTGGTTTGATTTGAATTTAAACTCGAATTAGTTGGCCAAATTTTGAAAGAAAGAAAAATGCCCACCCCTACTTTTAGACAATCAATAATACTATGGGAATTGGTAAGGGATATATTTTGGAGTAATGCTATGCTATCTGTCTTGAAATTTTTGGCTGACGACTCTCCAAATTTCT
This sequence comes from Elaeagnus macrophylla, assembly GCA_029378325.1. NCBI lineage: Eukaryota > Viridiplantae > Streptophyta > Magnoliopsida > Rosales > Elaeagnaceae > Elaeagnus > Elaeagnus macrophylla. The sequence goes on along the minus strand of CM055649.1, from coordinate 8,535,083 downwards.
ATAGTTTTTAAAAATATAAAATAAATATTAATTTATCTTTAGGTCATGTTTGGTAATGATTATAATTTATAATTAAATAATTAATTTTATAATTTTTAGTTCTTTTATAAAAAATAATCACTAATATTTTTTATAATAATTTCTACTTAGGTCATATTTGGTTGACAATAATAAGAATGACAATGAAAATGAAAATGATTCAAGTTATTCCTATATTTGGTTTAACTATTAATTTGGAATAAAATGTAACTCATTCTAATAGTATGAAAAATACTCAGTCCTTCCACACTTCTCAGAAATACTTTAGAATATTATATTTTTTTTCATATATTTTTATAATTATTTTTTATTTTTTTTTATTTAAAAATAAAAAAAATATTTTTTTAATTTTGCTTCATTTATAATTTTATAAATATTACTTTAATATTTATCATTATTTTGATTTCAATGTTCAAACAAACATAGTAATATTGTTTCTATTAAATTTTATTCATATTATCATTCTCATTACATTTTTATTTTACGAACCAAGTATGACTAACATGACTTTAGTGATTTTCAAGAAAAAAAAAAAAAATTATCTCCAAATTGTTTGATAATGCTTTTCATTTTTTTTTTCAAAAAATTTCAAAAATAAAGAAAAATGTTGGTTATCTAAAAAAAAAAAAAAAATAAGTTTTTAATCATTTTCTTTAAATATTTGTACATTCAAAAATAATAAAATTTGATTTACTCTCTAGAAAAAATGCTTAGTCAAACTGGGAAAAAAAATCAATAATTTAATTTAAAAATCTCATTTTTAAAGATTTATAAATCACCCAATATTTTGGTAGTAATTTCTTAAAAATTTAAAAATCAAAATTAGAAATCATTACCAAATATATCTGATTGAAAAATCAATTTAAAAAAAACCAAAATTTAGAAATCAAAATCGTTGTCAATTAAATTCTTAATAAACAAATACAAGGATTGGGTTACTGATTTTTCTAGTCGGTACAATAAGTTTTTTTCTTTTATTTTTGGAGAATAATTTCAATAAAATTACTATATGTACTACTTGGGAGTGAATAATTTTAGAACAATTGTTGCACGTACAAATTAGGTAAGACCAGCAGTGAATAGTCTAGTGGGTAATGCCACTGGATTACATGCACTAAGTAATGGATTCAAGGAGTGAAACAACCATAATTGTGCATTGAAAGTTTTTAATTACGGATCAAATAAGCCTAGAGGGGGGTGAATATGAGTGGAGTTACTGAGATTGAAGTGATGAATGAATAATCAAGTGTACAGAGGAGCAGCCAAGTATAGTGCAGTGACAAAGTGACAATTCTAGCGAGAAATTGATGACAGTGCAGGCTGAGCACGTGGAGCTGGTGCAGGTTGTTATGCAGGTTGTTAGGTTGTTAAGCAGAGTCAGTTAGACAGATCATAATCTGGTGTAATCGGTTTCATATAATTGATGTAATAATATGAGCAATATAAATAGCTGTGAATAAGCAATTAAAATTGTAATGTTCGATTGATTACAAACAAACAAAGATTAATAAGAATACAAAAGAAAAGAAAGATTCTTCGTAGTCTCTGTTTTTCGTTTCACAACTCTTTTCTTTCATCTCAGTTTCTGCATTTGCTTTCTTGTTCGTTTCAAGTTTCTGCAAGTTTAGTTTCTGCATTTATCTTCATGGTATCAGAGCTCAGGTTCCTAAAAATATAACAATAAGCAATCAAAATGGATCAAACAGAAAGAGCAGCAAGAATTGTTCGAGAAAACTCAGAAAAAGAACCAGAATTAGTGACATTCCATAATCAAATTTCAACAATCAGACTCGACAAAGATAGTTACACAGAATGGAGACAACAAATTTATAGAATCCTTAGAAGCTTTGAATTAGAAGGATTTATTCTCAGTACAACTTTGTGTCCAAGAAGACTAAATGAAGATGGTGCTGTAAATGAAGGATACCGTTATTGGATGAAGCAAGATCAAATGATCGCTTCTTGGCTGATCAGTGCTATGGTAAAAGAGTATGTTAAGAAGGTAGGTGATTGCCAAACGAGCTATCAGATGTGGAACATACTGGAAGGCTCTTTTGTGTCTCAATCAAGAGCCAAAATAATGCAGTTTAAGGCTGAACTTCATTCAGTCAAAAAGGGAGGCATGCTAATAAGTGAATTTGTTCAGAAAGTGCAGACATTGGCTTCACAATTAGCATCAGCTGGCAGTCCTATAAGTGAAGAAGATCAGATTCTTGCTCTGTGCAGTGGGTTGGATGGAGAGTATGATCCAGTAGTTGCTTCTATTCAAGAAGGTGGCATTACTGTGCAAGAACTCACTCACAAATTAATGGCTCAAGAAGGTAGATTGGAGAGAAGAAATGCAGGCACTGCACTACTACCATCGGTGAATGTAGCCATGACCAATATGAATATTGAATCTTCTAATGCAAATTTGTCTCAGTCTAATCTCAGAGGTGGAAACTTTCCTAAAACAGGTAATGATCAATTTGTTCAACCTGTTGATACTCATATGCAGCCCTTGAGTTTTTCTAAGTCATTTAATGGAGTAAATCAACCACTACTTGGATTTAATTCTTCATCAAATCAGCCCTGCAACTCTGTGCAATCACTGTTTAACCAGAACTTCACTCAGTATTATGATAATTTCAGAAGCAGGCCCAGAGGTAGAGGCTTCAATGTATATGGAGCAAAGCCACAATGTCAAATATGTGGAAAACCTGGTCACTTGGCTGGTTCCTGTTGGTTCAGATTCAATCAAACATATGTTGCTGTAATTGATCCTAATAGAATAAACAATCAGTTCCAAATGAATCAGCCGTCTATGAATCAGCCTTCTATGAATTTTTCTCATAATCAATTCCAACCACTACCATTCAATAACCAGGTTCAACAAAATTCTCAATTTTTCTCTCCACAGCATAACAATTACCCCAGAATATTTTTAGCTCGACAGAATTCTCATAATCACGCCCATAGCCAACATCCTCCATACTCTAATAATCAATCATCACTGCATCAGGCTAATATTTGTTGCACTGAGTTGCCTAATTCCAGTACATCTCCTCATCTTTTCTTATCTGCTTCTCCAACTCATAACCAAGCTAGCAATGTATGTCCTCAAATGAATGCAATGTATGCATCAGCTTCATCTCTCACTTCAAATCCCACATGGTTCAAAGATTCAGGGGCATCTCATCATGTTACTTTTGACCCTGCTAACCTGGCTGTTCAACATCAATTTGAAGGGTCTCAAGAGCTAATTGTGGGCAGTGGAGATGGATTACAAATTGCAAGTGTTGGTATGAATTCATTTCCTGACAGATTGCATGGAAAACAGTTGTATCTCAAAAACATTCTTCATGTTCCTCAAATCACTAAAAATTTACTTAGTGTTTCTCAATTCACTAGAGACAATTCAGTTTATTTAGAATTTCACCCTGCATTTTGTTGTGTGAAGGACAAACTCACAGTGAAGGTGCTCATCCAAGGACAAGTTAGAGATGGACTCTATTCAATGCAATTACCATTGAGACATCAGCCACTTGCCAAAGGTGAAGTGTTACAAACTCAACTATGTGAGTATGGTATCTCTGTAAATACAAAGGCTCATAGCGATGATCAATCACTTTTTCAATTGTGGCATAGGCGTTTAGGCCATCCTAATACTAGCATTGTCAATCAAGTGCTTAAGAGTTGTAATGTGCCTGTTAGTTCAACAAATAATACATCTGATGTATGCACTGCCTGTCAAATGGGCAAGAGTCATCGCTTACCTTTTGTTAGATCTATCAATAAAAGCTTAATTTCTCTTGAAGTAATTCACTGTGATGTGTGGGGACCTGCCCCTTTATTATCTTCAAATGGATTCTCGTGGTATGTCTTATTCACTGATGAATGCACACGCTATTCTTGGATTTACTTCTTAAAAGAAAAATCTGGAGTTAAGCAAGCCTTTGTGTTGTTTAAAAATATGGCTGAGTTATTAACCGGGCATAAGATCAAGATTCTTCAATCTGATGGAGGAGGTGAGTTTGAATCACTGCGACATGAGCTTCATCGCTATGGTATTCAAAGACAGATTTCATGCCCACACACTGCCCAGCAAAATGGGCTTGCTGAGAGGAAACATCGTCATATCACTGAATTGGGACTTGCTTTGTTAGCTCAGAGCTCAATGCCATTGAAGTATTGGGATGAGGCCTTTTATGCTGCTGTATATCTCATTAATAGATTACCAACTCCCATTTTGAACTCTATAAGCCCAATCGAAGTTCTCACTTCAGTCAAGCCTAACTATATGTTTCTCAAGGTGTTTGGGTGTAGGTGTTTTCCTCACATGGTACCCTATCAGAATCAAAAATTCAGTTTCAAAACTGAACCATGTACGTTTCTTGGATACAGCCATGAGCACAAAGGGTATAAATGTCTCTCTTCCTCTGGCAAGCTTATCATCTCAAGAAATGTTGTCTTTGATGAACATAAATTCCCTTTTGCTGATAAAGGTGTCCAACTTGATATGTCTGAATGTGTTCAGCATAGGACTGTACTACCTGTTATAACCAAAGTTCCTCTATCACTAGATATATCTCCTGATTCAAATTCTATACCATCACCAGAGTCCAGTTCTTTGGACCTAATACCTTTTAATATGGGCACTAATGAGAATTCTCAAGGCATCAAATTCACTACACCCATCTCTGATCATGAGGTGCACTGTGACTCTAGTGGAGCTACTGAGCCTACAGAATGTCTGCAAACAACTGATCCTGATACTGAGATTGATGAAGTTGCACATCCATCTGACTCGACATTACATACTCAATCTGTATTAAACACACATCCTATGGTCACCAGACTTAAAGATGGGATAAGGAAACCTAAGGCTTTGTCTGCTGCTATGAAAATTCCAGTACCAAGAACTGTGCGTGAAGCAATGAAGAATGCTAGTTGGCTTAAGGCTATGCAGTGTGAATATGATGCTCTTGTAAATAATAAAACATGGATTCTGGTGCCTCCTCCTCCAGGGAGGAAGATCATTGCAAATAAATGGCTCTTTAGAGTCAAGGAATTATCTAATGGCAAGTTGGACAAACTAAAAGCACGAGTGGTGGCTAAGGGATTTTTACAAGTTGCTGGCTTTGACTATCTTGAAACTTTCAGTCCAGTGGTGAAATTTGGGACTGTTCGACTGATGCTCACAGTGGCTGTGACTCTAAAATGGACATTACGGCAGCTTGATATCAATAATGCATTTTTGAATGGTACCATAACAGAGGAGGTATATATGCAACAAGTTCCTGGTTTTATTGATACAACTCATCCTAACTATGTCTGCAAACTTCAAAAATCTCTGTATGGGCTCAAACAGGCACCGAGAGCCTGGTTCAATACCCTTAGCTCTGCCTTAATCAGCTTTGGTTTTAAGAAATCTCAGGCTGATGACTCTTTGTTTTTTCTGATTACTGCTCATTATAGAATCTATGTGTTAATATAAGTTGATGACATCATCATTACTGGTTCACATGATGATAAGATCACTGAGTTTATCACAATGCTTAATGATAAATTTGCTTTGAAGGATATGGGTGATCTTCATTTCTTTTTGGGTATCGAGGTGGTCAAATTAACTACTGGTTCATTATTTTTAAATCAATCAAAGTATATTGACAGTCTTCTTGTTAAAGCCAACCTGCGTGATCTCAAACCAGCAGATACACCTATGTCAACATCTACTCATTTGTCCAATTCTGGTGATGACTTGTTCCACAATTCTAGTCTTTACAGAAGTATTGTAGGTGCTTTGCAGTATGTCACGCTTACTCGCCCTGATATTAGCTTTGCTGTGAACAAAGTCAGCCAATTTATGGCTTCCCCTCTCAACTCTCACTGGATTGCTACAAAGAAAATCCTGCGTTATTTAACTGGTACTGCGGATTTTGGATTGGAGTTCAAACCTTCAGCAAAATTAGCCATCTCTGGGTTCACTGATGCTGACTGGGCATCTTGTATTGATACAAGACGTTCTACATCAGGAATATGTATCTTTGTGGGTGCTAATCCTGTCTTATGGTCAGCTAAGAAACAACCAACGGTATCTCGCTCAAGCACTGAGGCAGAATATCGATGTCTTGCTAGTGCTGCAGCTGATGTCACATGGGTGCAATCACTTCTTCATAAAATACAACTTGGGTGTTCTGATAAGCCTGTGCTTTGGTGTGACAATACCAGTGCTATAGCTCTTACATCTAATCCCATCCTGCACTCTCGCACTAAGCATTTTGCAATTGATTATCACTTTATACGTGAAAAGGTTCTTGCCAATAAACTGACTGTGCAGTTTGTTCCTTCTTTTGATCAGAAGGCAGATCTTCTCACCAAGGCTTTGTCAACAGCCCAGTTCGTGTCTCTGAGGTGCAAACTCAGTGTTACTCGCATACCATTGAGTTTGAGGGAGGATATGAGTGGAGTTACTGAGATTGAAGTGATGAATGAATAATCAAGTGTACAGAGGAGCAGCCAAGTATAGTGCAGTGACAAAGTGACAATTCTAGTAAGAAATTGATGACAGTGCAGGCTGAGCATGTGGAGCTGGTGCAGGTTGTTATGCAGGTTGTTAGGTTGTTAAGCAGAGTCAGGTAGACAGATCATAATCTGGTGTAATCGGTTTCATATAATTGATGTAATAATATGAGCAATATAAATAGCTGTGAATAAGCAATTAAAATTGTAATGTTCGATTGATTATAAACAAACAAAGATTAATAAGAATACAAAAGAAAAGAAAGATTCTTCGTAGTCTCTGTTTTTCGTTTCACAACTCTTTTCTTTCATCTCAGTTTCTGCATTTGCTTTCTTGTTCATTTCAAGTTTCTGCAAGTTTAGTTTCTGCATTTATCTTCAGTGAATAGGTTATTTTCAATTTTAACAAATATTAATTATGTAACCTAATCACAACGGCCAGAAATGCAATCGCGTGTAAAGATAAAATGCGGAATAAAAAATAACACACGATATTTTTAGGTGGAAACAACCTAGGCCACTCCAATGACCTAAGAGGAAAACCACCGGTCCACCGGACCACCTAACTATCCACTATGAAAATCAATGTTCAATTACAACCATAGGTCCTAGAACTACCCTTCACAGATAGATCCCCCTTTCTGTAATTTACTTACGAGCCGTCGCTCCTTTTATAGCCTCCACAAGCTAGGTGTTGGATCCAGACCAACGTTCCGATCTACTTGAGTCCCACAAGATCAATCGAACCCGTCAACTTCGGTAATTTCAAGTCACACGAAATACCGAACACGTCACCTGAAACGTTAGCACAAATAACACAAGTGCAAAGTGTGTCCTAGAGCGGATTCAAACAATGAAAAATCCTAACTAGCAGATTCAACAACATATGATGTAAAAACAAATCAGCTAGTAAACTCTAGAACTATCATGCAATTCTAAATATCATGAAAGACAATTAGGCACGTGAATTATTCAAACATAACCACACAGTATGTTTGAACAATTAAAATAAGAAAGTGCCTAAGCTTAAAGATGAAGAGAAAAATGTTTTTCTTAGAAGCTCAAATCATATATCGAAAATATTAGTTTATGTGTGGTGATAATTATGCACAAACAAACATCACTTATATAGAGTCCAATTTAACTTGAAAGAGGATTTGCAATGGACTACAACTTTACTCATATCAGGATTTAGTTTTCAAAAGAATTATACTCATACAAGGATTCCAACTTTCACAACAATTCTACTCATATAAGGATTTTGCATTTAATATTAAATGAGTCAAATTGGTAAAAGTAACATATGGGTCAAATTAAAAAGAGTTGTAGAAGAACTGAAAAAGAGACTCGATCGATCTAACCAGATCTCGATCGATCGATCGATCCAAAAACTTCGATCGATCTAACCATGCAATTTCAAACCCGAGAGCAGTTAGATTGAAGTCGGTCTATACTCTATCGATCGCACATGCCTCGATCGATCGAAGACCTCCTCAATCGATCGATCAACGCATGACTCAATCGATCGATCAACGCATGACTCGATCGATCGATCAACGCATGACTCGATCGATCGATCAATTTTCTCGATCGATCTAGTTCAACCCGAGAGCACCTAGATCGAAGTCGTTTCACGCTCGATCGATCGAGTGTATAGTTCGATCGATCGACCAACATGTGCACAATTTATTTTTCGTTACGATCCATACTAAGTGTAGTGCACAATTGTGTGAAGATGTATGCATGATAGAATATTTTACCTGTCATATGGGCATTGCAAGCTTGGTGACTCCATCATCATGTATCGTCTGATTAAATGGTGAACTCTTACTCTAGATTACAATCAAACATTTTGTCCACGAAAATTGCCAATACAAAATAAACCTTACATGCATAAAGACACATTTGACGACAACTTGAGGTGCAAGCCACTGTTGGTACTCTTAAATAAGACGTTGATACGGGAGAATAGAGCATAACGAGCGTTATCCCGTTTGGCCGTCTCCCCTAGGGAGCTTTTTTCTGTTCAAAAAAAAAATTAGGAGAAAATAATTTTAGAATAATTGTTGCATATATTACTTAAGAAAGATAGTGGCACATGATGGATAAATAGAGGGGGGAAAAAGTATTAAAAACCTATAATATATAGATAAATTAAAAAAAATTAATTTTATCTATTTCTTAAAAGCTACACATTTTTCTCATCTTGGGTGACCATTAACATTATACTACGGGCAAGTCCCGTTATCCACCATCATTTAAGACAAAATTTTAGTTACTCATTACCAAAATGTTGTTACCAATCTAGTGATCTACTTAATTCAACAACAAAAAAATTGATGGAAAAAAAAAAAAGCCAACAATAAAATAGTTAGGAAGAATAGTACATTTCAATTAGTTATTTTTTATAAATTTTATTTTTATTAAAGATATTTAAGTAATTTTGTTTATAAAAATAAAACATATAAATGTTTATATTTTTTGAAAGATTTATACATAAGAAATTATTCAAATTTTAAAAAAAAAAACTTATTTTAAATTTAAACAAAATTTTCAATAAACTTTAAATAAAATTTTAATTATCTAATATCTAAAATTATAAACATGAATGTGATACATGTTCTATTTCGTTAAATTTAACAGAAAAAGATATGTAAAATTAATTTTGACATTATTTGAAACTTTTTTTTTTAGGTAAATGGACTTAAGCAAAAAAAACTTAAAAATATCTTTTATAAATTAGAAAATTAAATAATACTTTTCGCTAAAATAAAATATTAATTTGGCTCTTTGCCTTAAAAAAAAAAAAATGGTAGCATGCGTACGTGGCAAATACTAATTTAACATTATATCTAATTTATATATTACTTTCATTTATAAAGTAACTTTTACTTATTCAACTTATTTTAAAAAACCAACTACACCTTACCCAATGTAAATAACACTTATTAAAAATAATGCATTGAAATTTTCAATAATATTTATACAAAAAATATATATATATATATTTTTTAAGTTATATATATACATTAAAATAATAACATGAATATATGTATATTTTTTAACATATTTTATATTTATAAGTTATAAACATTGTAAAATATATATTCAAAACTTTAAAAAAAATATAAATAGCTATTAATTTTTTTTTTTTTTCAAAAGATACCTTACTGAGGATAGGAAGGTGAATAGGGGATAAAATAACCGTCACGCACCACACCTACATATTACGGGTCACTATCATTTGGTCAATTCCCAACCTTAGAAAGGAGTATTTCCATCCAAGGCTAGTAAATGGTGGTAGTGAAAGGCTTGACATCGAAGCGCATGTCTTGAGCTTCGAACTCATATACTTTGCTGTCCAGCAAAGCCCACAACCTTCACACAATATATCTAAATGGACTTGTTTTCTAGACTACCCTGTCTAGATTAAATAGCTATTAATTATCACTCACAAAATGTTATAAAAAATTAAGCCAAAAAAAGTATACGAATAAAAAAATGTTAAAAGGATAATTTGAAAACACAAAAAACTAAGAAAAAATTGTAAGAGAAAAATAATGGTGGGACTAGTTAAAAAAAAAAAAAAAAAACCAAAGATGGATTAAGTGTTTATGATGTATAATGGGGATTTATATTTTAATAGTCTTTATATTTATTTCTTGAAATCTATTGTTATTTAAATTCTCAAATGGTATCTTAAAAGTATTAAAATTTTAAATTAATATCTTTTTGCTTAAAAACTAATCATATGTATGTCACGTAACAAAAAATAAAAGGTAATTTGATCATTTTAAATTTTTTTATTAATATTGTTTGGGTTTCATATCACATTGATCCTATAACTTTTAGGATAGTTAATTTAGTTATGTAATTTAAAAAAATATCAATCAAATTTAAATTTTAAAAATTAAGATTTATTTAGGAGTAAAATAGAAAATCATTATAACTAAATAAAAAAGAAAAAAAAAATTATCCTCTTTCAACCTCAATTTTTAATTTTTAAATATATATATTTTTACTAATAATTATTTAATTTTTCTATTTCAATTCTATAAATAAAACTTAGTATTTGTATTTACAGGTTAAAATGAATTGAATACAATATTAGTTTATTTTTCGATAATTTGTTGTTTCTTCATTTTTTTATTCGTTTAGATCTTTAACTCTAGTAGTCTATTATTTCTTCCTTCTATTCTATATAAATTTGGTATTAGAATCAACAAAATTTAGTTTTCTTAAATAAAATTGATATCCAAATTTTTTTCAAATAAAAAAAAGCACACTTTGAAAGGAAAAGAAAAAAAAAAATGATCTCAAAATATAATGAAAGACAAAACAAATATATAGAATTTTTATTTATTTTTTATTTTTCAATAAGTTTTTAAATTACATGATTAATTTAGCCCGTTTTTAAAGTTATAGGACTAATGTGCCACTAACTTAAAATTATAGAACCAATATGACATGAAATTCAAAGAATAATATTAAAAAATTTAACATGACTAAATTATCCTTCATTTTTTGTTATGTGACATGCATATGATTAATTTTTTGCCAAAAAGATACCAATTTAAGAACTTGGATACTTTTAAGGTACCACTTAAAAACTTAGGTAACAATAAATACCAAAAGATGAATATAGGTATCATTAAGGTACCCACCCCTATATAATGAATTAGTTATGTTTTATGTTCAAAACGTATGAGTTAGTTGTAAAAATGTTTAAAATTTTACTTAGTTATAATTATGTCCCAAACATATAGGGTGAGTTACAAAAATATCCAAAACGTTTACTCAATTGCAATTATGTCTACAACATTATAGATAACGATAAAAACATGTCCAATTAATAACTAATGTTAAATTATTTAACAAAATTTCTTTCGTTACAAATTTTTTGGTAAAATCATGGGATTGGGCGAGAAGGTTAACTGCTTTTTTGCCCACGACGTAAAAGATGAGTTGTAAAAATGTCCAAAATATTTATTTAGTTGCAATTATGTCCATAACATATGAGTAGCGATAAAAATATTTTTAACTGATAAATGACGTAAAATTATATTGTGGGCATAATTACAATTAAGTAAACATTTTTAGCATTATTGCAACTTCTCCCAAACATTATGGGCATAAAACGTAGTTAATCATACTGCTTAAATACATGACTTTATCAAAATATTCTCAGGAAAATTAATTATATTAAATAAGTTAACATTAGTTTGTGTATATTTTTATTAGGAAAAAGTGTCATAAGGGTCATTTTATTTTTATAAAATGTGATATTTAGTCCCCAAATTATAAAAAAGTATTTTTAAATTCTTTTATTTTTAAAAAATGTGTTTTTAAGTCCCTCTACTTGTAAAAAATGTATCAAGCAAGGATAAAGTTAATTTTTCATCTAATTTTTCTTTAAATCTAACGGAATAGCATATGTGTCACACACACACACACACACACATATATATACATAAAAAAATATTTAATTAAAAAATTACTCAATTTTTTTAATTTTAAAAAAAACTTAAATAAATTATTTAAATAAAATTTTCATTGTCTAATGTTTAAAGTCATAACTTAGATAATGAAAATTTTATTTAAGTTTGATCGAATTTAATAAAATTTAAATAGAATTTTCATTTTTTAATATCTAAAATCACAAATTAGGTAATAAAATTTTTATTTAAGTTTAATATAAAGAAATTGTAAAAAATTAGAGTACTTTTTTAATTAAAAATTATTTAATTTGATATATATCTATCGAAAAATATAAACATGCATGTAACATATATATTATTTTATTAAATTTAATGAAAAATTGGATAAAAAATTAATTTTGTTCTTACCTGACACATTTTTTACAAGTAAATGGACTTCAAAACACATTTTTCATAATAAATGAATTTAAAGATACATTTTATAAGCTAGATGACTAAATGATACTTATTGCATAAACAAATTGACCATTTTGGCTCTTCACCCTTTTTATTATTACCCTTAATATTGTGGGCATAATTGCAATTAAATAAATATTTTGAACATTTTTATAACTCAACTCATATATTTTGAACATAATTGCAATTAAATAAATATTGTTGGCATTTTTACAACTCACTGTATATTTTAAACATAATTATAACTAAATAAATATTTTAAATATTTTTCCAACTAATAGTATAAATTTTGGACATAGATAATAGTATTTATTAAATATTTGGAAAAGCAATAAAAATAACACTCTTTAGAACTTGTAACACAAAAATAGCACCTTTTATGTTCAAATTTATATTTTCACAATTAAAAAAATAATTGATATATCATTTTTCTTTGAACATCTGTTCTATTATAATTAAATAACAACAATTTAGACCAGTTTAATTTGAACGTTCAATATTACACGTTCAAATTGATTATTCAATATTATTAAGATATTAATTTTATTATTATAAATTTTAGTGGTGCTATTTTTGATAATTTTTTTAAATATTTTTGCAACTAATCTTATAAATTCTGGACATAGATAACCGTGTATAATAAAACTAGGATGGATTAGGTGTTTATGACGTCCCGTTAATATTATCCTTACTAATTTCACACAATAAATTAAAAGCCTATTTGTCAACGCCCCTAAAGCTTAGTGAACCATCAATTTTTGTTAAAATAAAGTACTTAATTTAAAATTTTATTAAAAAATAAAGATAATAAATTAATTAATGGCCAATTAATATGGATTATCAGTTAGTTGAATGGTGATTAAGGACTATTGAGAACTAGAAGAAATGAATTAAGAAGGAAAAGTGTGCTAGAAATTTACTAAATAGAAAAAAATGAATAAAAAATGTAAAATTAACAATTATACTATCGAACTTTTTCAAAAATTTTAAATTTATCATATAATTCATGTCGTTGGTATATTTTTTAATTTATACCAAAAAAAAAATGATAGGTTTAGGATTCATTTTCTCTTTTTATTTAGGTTTATACTTTTATTTTTTTATAAATTTTTGATTTAAAAATTGCCCAAAATTATTAGATTATTTATAAAAATAATATGTTATATTTAATAGTTAATATTAACATTTTAACGTATTCTTATAAATTTTCGAATGAAGTGATAATTCATTATAAATTTGAGAAGATGATTCATAATGAGTAAATAACCCGTAGATTAAACATTATTTTTAGTATTTTATTATAATGACACCTTATCACTGTTTCTTGGTTACAAAACACTGCTGTGCCTGTGCGGTTTATGTTCGAAATCACTTTCTTTTTCAAGATCTAATCTCCCGCAATAAGCGTCTTCGGTCGTGGCAACGACCAAGATTCTTGCTTGCATGTTAATATGTTATAATCGAAAGACTCAGACGGATCAGCAACTCTTCCGACTAGGGTTTCTGATTTCCTCTTCACATCTCCCCCATCTTTTTACTCTATAACACTTGCTTAGCTTCGCATCTCTACAAGTCTCTTTCTTTGTGATCTGCGATTGACTTCATCAATTTGCGAGATAAAGCAAGGCAATGAAGGCCATGGCTGGTCGTAGAGACGGAGCTCTGATGAGAGACAAAGGACAACCATCTCGTGGATCTCGAATCGCTGTGGCAATCGTAATCGGACTTCTACTTGGATGCGCTTTTGCTTTTTTGTTCCCTCATGGTCTCTTCGGTTCTGATCCACTCATTCGTAACCGTCGAATCGGTAATTCAGATCTCAAGGTTTGGATCTTTCGAATTGGAACCTTCTACTTCATTCCACTCTTTTTGACTTTGACGGAGTTTTATTTTTAGCAAAAAATGTGACTTAATTACCCTTTTTTTTTTTTTTGCCCTTTTTCGAAGCATGTTAAGGAGATTGCATTTTTTTTTTTGCTTTTCTCATTGATCTATGCAATTTAGCGAAATTTTAGAATGACCTTATTCAGATTCATGGTGCTAGTTTGTTGACAATTATTGTTATGTTGCTCTATTACAACTGAGTGGATTTTATTGCTGGTTGGGTTCGGATTGCTTTAGTTTGTTGCCTACGGTTTCGCTGCAAATTTTATTCTACTTTTGTGTCAGGATATTCGCACAAATATATTTCTACAATTTAGATCCATTAGGCAAACTTATGGTTGCTTGTTCGAAGCATAAAACTAGCATTTTGCCACCTTAATTCAACTACAAGAAATGCTAATAACACAAAAACTTGCATACACACCTCATCTTATATGGTGCCATGTGATCAGAATTATTGTGAGAAGTGATTTATTTATTTTTAGATAATACTGACTCGTGGCACAACATAAGAAATATGATTGTAAAATTGTGCCCTTAGCATTCCTCCTAACTCCAATTTTTGGTCTTTCCTTTTGTGGTACCATTTTGCTTAGTTGTTGAATTATTTGTTAGTCGTTTTAGTTGTCATATAATTCTCAAACCAGCTTGAACTCCAATTTGCTTTGTTAGATAAGCAAGTCATCATGTGAATCTCCAGAGCAGATGAAGAAGTTAAAGTCAGACATTGATTTACTCTCTGAGAAGAATGCACAGTTGAATAAGCACGTCAAAGATCTAACTGAAAAACTAAGACTAGCTGAACATGGAAAAGATCACGCACAACTGCTAGTTTCATCTCTGGGCAAACCACACAAAGCTGGTCCTTTTGGTACTGTCAAGGCCTTGAGGACTTATCCAACAGTCTTGCCTGATGAATCTGTGAATCCCAGGTTGGCAACGATTCTAGAGAAAGTCGCCGTTCGGAATGAGGTTATTGTTGCACTAGCCAATTCAAATGTGAAAAGCATGCTAGAGGTTTGGTTCACTAGCATCAAGAAAGTTGGTATACCAAACTATCTAGTTGTTGCATTGGATGATGAGATTGAAGCTTTATGCAATTCTAACAATGTTCCTATCTACAAGAGAGATCCAGACCAAAACGTTGATTCAGTTGGGAAGACTGGAGGGAACCATGCTGTCTCCGGTTTGAAATTTCGCATTCTGAGAGAGTTTTTGCAACTAGGCTACAGTGTTCTTCTTTCAGATATTGACATAGTATACTTGCAGAACCCATTTGATTATCTTTATAGAGACTCAGATGTGGAGTCTATGAGTGATGGTCACAATAACATGACTGCTTATGGATATAATGATGTATTTGATGAACCTTCCATGGGTTGGGCTCGTTACGCCCATACAATGAGGATATGGGTATACAACTCTGGTTTCTTTTACGTAAGGCCTACAGTTGCGTCAATTGAACTTTTAGATCGTGTGGCGGATCGGCTTGCACGATCAAAGGCATGGGACCAAGCAGTTTTTAATGAGGAGCTCTATTTCCCTTCACGTCCAGGATATGATGGACTTCATGCCACAAAGAGAACCATGGATTTCTATCTCTTCATGAACAGTAAGGTACTCTTCAAGACAGTAAGAAAAGATGCAAAGTTGAAAAAGCTGAAACCAGTAATTGTTCATATAAACTACCACCCAGATAAACTTCCAAGAATGAAAGCGGTTGTTGAGTTCTATGTCAATGGGAAGCAAGATGCACTAGAACCTTTCCCAGATGGTTCAGGTTGATAGTAATAGTTCTAGTTCTTTCTCTCATAACACGATGGTCTCAGCAGTTTACATGCTATATAGAAATATTAATATAGTACCCATCTTTTGGGGCATTGCAAATTATCTTGTAATATTTTCTCCTCATTGCTTTTGCTTTGGCATTTTGGTTTGTATGCATAAAACATTTCAGGCTTTGCTCGAACTGCTCAGAACCTTTGGTCAGTCACATTGACACACAAGTATTTATAATCAGCTGTAGTTGACAAGTTTGTTGTACAGCAAGTCTAGATTAATGGTTTCGTCTGATATGTTTCTAGATATTGCCTAACATGGCAAATTTGCATTTAACAGGAGCTGCCCAAGGGCATTTGTGATTGTGACCTCTGTTTTTATAGAGACCCATTTTGTGAACCTTAATCTTTCAAGTTTCAACTAATAAGACTGGCATAGTGGGTTTCCCCCCCTATTATCAGAATGTGCGTGAATGTGTGATAACGGCAAAATTGCGATCAAAGCCTTATGTCTATCAAGGCACAATTTCTACATACGTTTCCAGAGGCCTTTATTTTTATTTTTTATTAAATGTTAATGTGGGTGGGGAAATTTGAACAGGATATTCTAGGAGAAGTGCAAGTTTTTACCGGTCTAGTGAAAGTGTTTTTTCACTTGCTATTTTTTTTTTTTGGCCGAGAAGTTTCTGATGACACATCTGATTTTTCAATTTGTAAACCTATTTTATTACCATTTTTTAAGGGACAATTTGTATTTTTGTTATTTGATTTAATTTTTGGCTTAATTGTATGATATAATTTTCTATATATATATATAACTTTATTTTTAATCTACTCATGTTAAAATATATATTAATCTTTTTATAACGTAAATGAATATATGTTTTTAGTGTTAAAGGAAAATAAAAATATGTTTTTTTATTGTGTGGATTAAAAATAAAATTAATTAAATAAGTATGTTATTTATGCATTAGATATTTATATTTTCAAAACTGGGTAATTGTCTTATAGACACAATTATGTTAATTATGCTCCAAAGTAAAAGAATAAAATAGTGTTATATCCTTTAAAGTTTGGTATGTATAAAATGATGTGTTAGTTTTTAATTGAATATAAGATTAAATATATGAGATAATAAAATAATTATAATAAAAAGTTTATTAATAAAAATTAATTAAATTATATTCTTGTAAAACTTTTACTTTTGTAAAAAAAAAAAAACAAACAAAAGAAAAAAAAAATCCTAGATACGATCACCATGTCCAATCAAATTTGATAATAGATGACGGAGTGAATTCCCAAATCCCAATTGCTCAAGAGGACAATTGGCCACTTCCTGTCTATTTTCCTTTTGGAATTTTCCTATTTCATCCACACACACAGAGTGAACAAAACAAAAGCTAGAAGCAATGTGTGGCTTCAAATTACTTACCCACTCTTCTTCATTTTCTTCTTTGTAAATATTCTCAATCTATTTTTTCCATTTCTATTGCCAATACATTCAGTTCTCAAATAACAAACAACTTCCCAAATCAAAGACCTCACTTGCAAAGTTTCCACAGATTTTACAAAAACAGCCATTAATCGCTTAAGAAAGATGAATCATTTCCCGCCATTTTTTCACTTTTGAAAAATTCTGTCAATTCTATGGGCGAAAAACCTTCTTACAGAATTTGTGGTAGTTGATGAAGAATGACCGAAATGGAGAAGCTTTCGCAAAAAGAGGGCCTTCTTTTAGGTTCGCCACAAAGAACGCTTTCCAGATCTTGTTCTTCATCGAGAACTCCTTATCGGAACTCAGACGTTGATTTTCACGACGTTTTTGGAGGTCCACCAAGACGAAGGTCATCGATTCACGACGTAGGGTATGATAATTCAGTTGAATCTAAAGGGGATGATGAACCTTTGTTTGAATTGAGTAATGAGAAGCCAGTGTTTGGTGATGAAACTTTGAATCGAAGGAGATATCCGAACAATGATTTCTTCGATGACATATTTAGAGTTAATGAGGGTGTGAGTTCTACGCCTAGGAAGCTTGAACGAGACCCTTTTTCTTCTGCCCCTAGTAAAACCCCTGCTCGTCCTTTGCAACCACTCAAAGTTGAGAATTTTGCTCAACTCAGGTTCTTGATTTGCTCCTTTGGTTGTATCATAATTCTACTTTTATAAGTATTCTTTGCATTAGTAGTGCCAATCGTATTTCTTTTCGTATCGTGTTCTTATGGTCGCGTTGTGTTCGCGCATAAGTTGAAATAATAATAGTTTATGCAACTTTTTATCCCGTACGTTATTTATAATAGTAAGGAATAACAATATATGTAAATTTATAAAACAATTATTGATATTTGATAGAGTATGTCATGTTTGCCACCCCTGCTTTGCATATTATAGAAACTTTTTTAATCTTTTCTTGCAGTCCTCATTTAGTCATTTTTCTAAATGATGATAGACCATCTTATTGTCAAAGCCCCCAATCTCAAGAGTTTTCCCTTAGCAGAGAGGGGTCATCAGAGTTGACTAAATCTGGTAAAGCAGGTTTAGGAAGCAATTCCGAAAGGGAGTCTGACACTTCTGAAAATTCAGCTAATAATAGTCCATTTCATTTTTCAATATATAAGTGGGCTAGCAAAGGGGTGCCGTTGGAGATGCCTCTTAGGGAAGTTTATAGTTCAAGATTGAAAGGAGGGGTTAAAGCTGAGCAATTGTCAAGAACGGATGGTTGCAAAGATAAAGATAATAAAGGAGCCGAATCACAGCCGATTACCACTGGTATCATGTCCTCCAGGTTTGAACAAGATAAACCAGAAGTGGATTTACTTCTTAATGAGATCACGCTGGATAAAGCAAAGCCATGTGAAATTGTTGAGAAAGTAAATTTCCTTGTACCTGAATCAGAAATGTTCCAAAGCTTTCAGAATCCCATCAAATGTGTTGCTGATAATACCATACTGTCTCATACAAGTGAAGATATGAAATCTCCTTGTTTATCCCAAAAACCAGAAAAGGAAATCAAACAAGCGCGCAGATATGGCTTGAAACCTTTTCGTTCATTGTTCTTTGATAATGATCTCAGAGAAGGTTTGTTGAGCTAAAGATAATCTGTTTGTGGCACTTTTAGTCCTTTTGACACTACTGTATGTGTTCTTATTTGCAGGAAGTAAAAGTGGAATTGCTAAAACAGGTTATCAAAAAGAAAGTGTGGCCAAAAACACTAAAAATTTATCCATAGTTGCAGATAGTAGAAGAAATGTTGAGAAACGGTATGGGAAAAGAGCTTCTGCTGCTAGTTCAGATATTGATAAATTGAGTTGCCCAAGTTCACCAATGAACTCAAAAGACAGTCAAGGAAGAAACAAAGTTAAGGGAAAGGTCAAGGAATTTGTTAAAATGTTCAACCAAGAAACTTCATCAAAGATCAAAGATGCTGTCATCCCACAAAGTCAGAGCTCTACAAGTAAGGGAGATGGAGTAACCAATGATGATATTAGTAAAGCTCAAACTCCTAAACTTACCCAACAGCCAGATGCTTTTAAAATGGTACTCATAATTCATTTTAGATCAATTTCTGTTCATTTGAGTTAAAAAAATAAATATACAAATTCGGCATAGAATAATATGTTGGTGATCATTGTTGCTGCATCATTCAACATCTCCAAATTCATTATAGTTTTACTGGATAGAAAACTACAATTACTCTGTTCTCTTTTTCAGGGAGATGAAGATCCCAAAAAGTCTCTAAAAGAGCATGCTTCAATGAAGACAGCTAGCTACTTTTTCAACAATTCTTTTGGGAATGATAGTTCAGCTTCTAATACTGGTTAGTTTCCTGCTCCTAAAATAAGTGTTGAAACCTACTTGGATGTCCCAGAGGTATGTAGGAGATGTCAGTGTTGAACGTATACTACTAGAACCTTGAGTTCTCTATAATAGTTCAGTCTTGTCATGAATTTTTGAAGGAGAAATTTCAATTTAGTAGACCTATTTTCCACAAGTGGGAGTGTGTAATGTGCCTGTGACCTATTTGCTTCTACTACCTAGTACACTTTTTTTGCCTATTTCTATTTGTAGTAAATTCTTAGGCTGAACATGTAAAATGTATGAATTGGTTTTTGTCAGGTTCATTTCGCAAGGCCTCCAGGTCTGTAGTTGTGGAAACAGATGATTCCTTTCTAGGAGACTTCCAGGTACCTTATTCTTTTTAAAAGTTGGTTTCTCCGTAACCTTTTTGATTTTATAATCCAGAAACTGTTTTATGAATTCATCCGGTCCAAAACTCGTATAAAACGTGTTTTGGATAGAGTAAGTCTTTTCCCATGTCACTTTATGTATCAAAAACAACATTTATGCTTCTTTAAACGCACTTCTTAGTAATACTGATTCAGTTACTTGCACTTGCTGGCAGATAAAAGAACTTCCCCAAGATGAGACCGAACAGTCCCTGGCTAGAAAGGACGGCGAAGAAATAGAGGTTATACGGCTTAGGATTTTAACAATTTATTATGGTGGAAGCAGTGTCATTGATTGCTAAACTTCACATTGGGCAGGCAATAGATGCAAAAATACAAAAATGGAAGAAAGGAAAGGAAGGAAACATACGCTCACTATTATCAACTCTACACTACGTCAGTATATTCGTCTTCTTCTAAGACAATTTCCATTGTTTCAATCTTTTTATAGTATTCAAAGCACAAAATTAAAGAATGTAGAATCATATTATACCCTCAAGTCAGCTGGCTAGTAATTTTTATGTGAATGGTATAGTTTGGCTACTAGCTTATGATCAACTTATATGAGACGTTACACATGCAGGTACTTTGGGCTGAGAGTGGGTGGAAGGCTGTCCCTCTTGTTGATATAATTGAAGGAAATGCAGTGAAAAGAGCATACCAAAAGGCTTTACTCTGTTTACATCCAGATAAACTACAACAAAAGGGTGCTGCTCCACACCAAAAATACCTTGCTGAAAAAGTTTTTGATAGTTTGCAGGTAATGTTTTCTACCTCATGTGCTTTCTTAGGCCTTGGAGTCTTGATGAAAATTTATATGTTTTAACAAATATTTTTATAGGCCATGCTTTTGAATTTTATATGTTGTAATTTTGTTTTATTTTTTTCATGCAGGAGTCATGGGATTATTTCAATTCAATTGATAGGCTCTGAACGTATTACAAATCTACAATGCTTGTGGAAATATAATTTTTGCGATTCGTTTATTTGTGGTTCACTAAAGACTCCTAAATAAGGAAGATGACTGCATGCATGAAAAATGTTAAAGGAAATTAATGCAGCTTCAGTTTAAGTTATGAGTTATTGAGTTAGAGTTGAATTAGAATTTACTTCTTTCTTCTTCTTGTTTAATAGAATTGACTTCGTATACAATATGACTTACTTGCGGATTAGGTCTCCTATTTATTTATTTAATTTTTTTTTGCTAGTTATCTTATTTTCTATACTCATTATCCTTTATCCCTAACAAAACAAACTCAAAATCTTTAAAAAATAGTAAATAAATTAATTAGAAAGAAGCGTCACTTCCAATTCCAAGTAAATAGAATTTGAGTAGATTTAAATCACTTAAAACAAATATATATAGGCCTCCAAATGCGTTATCTTTAGCATTTGAATGATTCGCATTCTGTCTCTCATCTTTACTCATTGAAGAATGATGTCTATGAACAACAAAGCTTTTGTTAATGGTTCCTTCTTCACTATCGCTGTTGTGTTTCTATATATTTATTGTTCGTTCTTCTGTACTCCTGTTATGGCACAAGTGAAGGGATGTCCCTTTACTAAATTCTACTACTTTGGTGATGCTGATTCTTCAACTTCCGATGGCTTGCTTCTTTCCAATTATCTTGGTATTTATTATTAATTAATTTCTTCTTTTTAATATAATTATATGAATATCATAATTATTTTATAAACTCACTCAAAAAAAAGTAAAAAAATTTCTCCCTAATTTTATGTGAAGTTGTACATAGAATCATAAAATTGTAGCAATCAAATTTATAATGTGTATTTATGAATGTGAATAAATAAATATGTGTAAATTTGCAGCTTCTGCGTTCCATCTTCCTTCACCAAAAGAGTACTACAATAAGATCAAAGATGCAAAATTCGATTACGGCGCGAGTTTTGGCAAAGCAGGAGCCACTGCTATGAATCTCAATTTTTTCAGAGACAAAGGAATTCAAGTACCATCAGCCCTATCTTCTTTAGATGCACAATTTGTTTCCTTCAAACACCTTGTTAACCACAACTGCTCTTCTCGTAAAGGTATGTTCTCTTATTCAAAGTATACATATTATTCATGTTTCACTAAGCATTCACTTATTAGTTCTAACCCTAAATAGAATGGATTCTCTCAAACGCACTCAAAAACATCCAACACTTCAGTACTGTGTTCATTTGAGTATATGTGTGTCAAAGTGTATGCTTGTATGTAACTTTTTGTTTTTGCTGTAAATATATTGTAATAAACTTATGTAAGGTTTTCATATGTTCTGGCCCATTAAGAATTATTGCTTTGAACTCAAAAATAATTTCAAATTGGTCGTGTAACATTTTTAATGGTGTGGTTATATGGGATAAGTACTTGATTCCTAAATTAAAAAAAAAAATCTTAAAAGTGACTTTTAACCAAACTACTTTATTAGAAGATAATTATAGAAAGAAAAAAACTCAAAAATAATTTCAAATTAATCGTATAACAATTTTAATGGTGTGGTTATATGGGATAAGTACTTGATTCCTAAATTAATAAAAAAAATAAAATTCTTAAAAGTGACTTTTAGCCAAACTATTTTATTAGAAGATAATTATAGAAAGAAAGAAAGAAAAAAACAATATATACCTAAAAATCCCTAGTTATCTAATTCCTGAATCCATACTAGAATAACAACTAGGTTACAGGGGCAAAAAAAAAAACAACAACAACAACAACGACAACATTAAATCATGTATTTTGTCTTTAAGTATTCTAATTAAATCCATCATCTACTTCTATCAGATTCTACTGTGAGACCTCAATCATAATTCTTGTATTTCTTCTTACTAATATTGCTAAAATCACATATTGATTTGTTATCATGATTCATGACCATTCAATCTTAAATTTTGATTACGTTATTATTGTCTAAAGACTATTTATAATTTTGCTTATGCCACATTGTGCCTGGCTTACATCGCGCCTCTTGTGAGAAAAATGGTTCAAGGAATAAATTTGCGTTTAAAAGCTTGTTCTTAAAATAAACACATTTAAAGGTGCACTGGCTAATTGCAATTTGTTCATATGTTTGACTTTTTTCCTTTATGGTACAACATATAGGTGGTTGCCAAACGAGGTTTCGAAGGTCAATTGCTTTATTAGATCAGATCGGAAGTAATGACTACAAATATGCACTTATGCATGGCATACCATTGAAGGATATCTTATCCGATTATATGCCTCAAATTGTCTTGTCTATCAAGAACACCATTAAGGTATGTATTCACTTAATTTAAACCATTATTTCAATTAAATAATTTATCCAAAATTTAACTATATATATATTAATTTTATTAACTGTTTTAATTAATTAAATATATTATATATGCAGAAATTGATATTTGGAAGTGTAGGATCAGTTTTGGTAACAGGTGTATTACCATTTGGGTGTCTTCCAGGTTTCTTAACACAATTCTATGTCAACAACTCAAGAGAGTATGACTCAAATGGTTGTTTAAGAGACCTTAATTTCCTAGCAAAGCTTCATAACACTCAAATTGAACTAGAACTTGAGAATTTGAGAAAAGAGTATCATTTTGCTAACATTATATATGCTGATAATTATGAAGCATTCATTAGTCTTGTTCTGGATCATGAAAAGTTGGGCTTCAAAAAGAAGTTGCTTTTGAAAGCTTGTTGTGAAGCTGGTGGTTTTTATGATTTTGAGGAGACAAATATGTGTGGAACTGGAAGTGATCAAAGTGTTCCTGTTTGCGTAGAGCCTTCAAAGTATTTGAATTGGGATGGATTTCATTTAACCGAGAAAGCAAACAAGCTCATTGTGGAGACTATTATCAACAAAAACGGATTTCTCAGACCTGAGAAGCTTCAATTTCCTCATATTATGCACTGTGTTATGTAGTAATTAACTTAATCATGATATATGTACTTGTAACAATTAAACATAAGAAAATGAAATATAACCCTACAATTAAAATGGAAAATTTAAATAAATAATTACCTTAAAATTCTATAAACAATAACATTATGTTTAAATTAAATAATCCATATTCCCTCATAATTTATTATTATTTTTTTAATTTATATATATTGCTTTTGGATGTTGGAAATATTATTATTGAATTTCTATAAGGACAAAAACGTACAGAGACTATTAGCTATTGATAAAGCTTTTTGATTCCCATAGCTCAATAAATAATTAGCTAATAACTGTACCAGACATCGCACGTGGGTTCATGTATCTGATTTGACTTCAATCATTTTTATTTTTTTTAGAAGGCTGAATTTCATTTGTATGATTAAAATTTTACAAATTAACATATTTCAAAAAGAAATATAAAAGATTAAAATAACATAATCAAAATTAATAAAAAAGTTAGAGCCTAATATAAAATTTAAGATCAATAAACCCAATAAAATTAGTTAAAATTGGAATTAAAGGGTGAAACAATAGACTACAATAGTTAAAGATCAACAACTGCACTTTATAAATGTGCTAGAAAAAATTGAGATTTCTGTTGGTTCAATGTATTCAAATAACCTTTTTTATAATTTTATTGTTTATTCGTAAACAAATAATAATAATAACTTTGGTAGCTTAATTTTTAGTATTTAATAAATTTATAAATTATTATTTGAAAATTAAAGAATGACGTATAATACTGTTGGATTGCTAGTGAATATGCGCGTCACCAATAAATTATGACAAACTAGCACTTTCAGTTGTTTTTTCCTTCTACCATTTTATGTCAGACATAAAAATTGGAATCACTAATATAATTCAACTTTGAAATTTTAAAAATTTGCATGGTAATGTGGGAAAATTTTGGAGTATTATTTAGTCTAGGCTTTATTATATTAATAATCACTAGTTTTACATTATGGTCTCATTATCTTATATAATTTATTTTCTATTTAGTCTAAAAATTAAAATTACACATAGGTCGGTCAACATTGACCTAAATAAATATTTTGAATTTTTATATTTTTTATTTACTAAACAACTAATTGTTAATTTTATCTTGGATTAATTTAATTTTCAAGGTTACCATGCGGTCAATTTTGATATATGATGTTTATTTATTTGATTTGATATAAATTTTTTTTTTAACAATAAGAGAACTTCATCCACTACCATACCTTTTGATTTATTGACATTTAATATTTTTGTCAATTATAAAAGTGTCTAAAGTCGTACTTGAGTTAAATATTGAGACACAGGTTACCTTAGATTTTATTGTTCATCAAGTTTATGACCTTATGTACAATCACTTACCATTTGAGCTACTTGATTATGACGTTTTATTTTGACATTTATTGTTTAATTTTGAAGCAAAATTTATTAAAATTAAAAAAAGAGATAACTAAATTACATAAAAATAAAGACACGAAAGTAAAAAAATTTACAGACGATGTACTATTAGTAATTTAACCTCTAATGCATCAAAGTTTCATTCACTCCACCCAACTGTGCCACCGCCATATATTAGGTAATGTAGCAATGTGGTAAGAAACAATAGACTACTTTTAAAATAAATTTAACGCCTTTATTATAATAACGTCATCCACGTAATATTTGGGAAAATAATTTAAGAATAGCTATTGTTATAGGAAGATTTGGCTTATTTTATGTTATGTTTTATTTAATATTTTTAATACGTTTATGATTTAAAATTATTTAAGCTCATTCTAATTCATCTCATTATATTTTATTTAAATTAAAATTTTAATGTGCCTTATTTTAAATAATCTCACATTTTTTTTTTTATTGAACTTTCATATCATAGATAATTATATTTTATTTTTTTAATTATTTTTTAATAAGATTAGAATTGTAGAGATATTTTAGATTATTTCATTTGTGTCATTTGTTACTTTAGTTTTATGGAGGAAAAAAAAAGGTAATTAAGAATAAAATACATAATTTTACTAATTTTTAATTAAAATAATATTTTTTAAATTAATATTTTAATATTAAAATAATATAATTTATTCTTAATTAGCCTTTTAAAAATAAAAATTTAATTAAAAAATAATTAAAATCATACATTTTGTCTTTAATTTGTCCATTTTTTTAAAATTAATTAACTAAATGATACTATATATAATCTAAGAGACCAAGACAAATAAACCTAATTTAAGAGATTGTCATAATACTTTTATCTTTTTTATATTTATTTGTCTTATTTAAATTTCTTTAGGATAAATAAATTATCCAAATTATCTGATTATCAACTCATTTTATCAAATAAATAAATAAATAAATAAATAAATAAAATAAAAGAGCTTAATTCCTACTATTAATAAATTATATTTTAAACTAATAATACATCTCATCATAATTTATATCTTTCACACTTTCAACGTATAATAGTAGTGTAAGTCAATATCGTATGTCAATGAAAAATATATCACTATTGCTGCACTAGTCTAGGACATTAACTGTAAGGTGGGATGTCCCTGTAACTTTTTTTTTTTGCTACATACAAGCCTCGAACTCGAGAGCTCCCCCTTATTAGGGCGGTTACAATGCCATTGGGCTACCAGGGCCTTGGCAGGATGTCCCTGTAACTTAACACAAAGCATGTTAATTATTTGTGTTTTATGTCGGTGTACTTTTTATTGGTGGTTTTCAATAATGTTTTTTTTTTTTAAATCAATTTAACTAGTTATTTAGGATAGATTTTATTATTAATATATAAGTATAATAAAAATATAAATAATAAATAAATAAATAATTTAACAAAAATAATATTATTACAACAATATTTATTAAAACAGCATAATTAAAATAAATAATAATGTTAAAATAAAATTTATAAAATTATAAATGAAATAAAATTAAAAAATAATTTTTTTTAATTTTTAAATGAGATAAAATAAAAAAAATTATTAATAATTATATAAATATCTAAAAAAAAAAAATAAAGTCTTACATTATATATAATCCTAGAGAAATAAAAATTATTATTATTATTATAATATTTTATATTTAATTAATAATCACGTAAATATAATAATATTATGAATTATTCGTATTATAATTCTTAATTTATCAATTTTTTAATTTGAAAACCAATGATTTCACCAACATAAAAACAAAATAAGGCCAACCCATGAATAGTCTTCTCTGTCGATGTGTTTGGTGACATAAATGAGTTTTGGTATTATTTTCAGAGAAAATGGAAGAGCACATGCACGCAATGTAGGACAGTGGACAGAAGCAGACGTACCCAGTACCCTTCTTAACAAAGAGCTGGCAAATTTCTATTTGAGATTTTTTTTTTTTAATGTGATAAAATTTAATTAAATAATATAATTTAATTTATAAAATTATATTAAATAAAATTATTATAAATTAATTATATTTATGATATTTTTATAATATATAATAATATTCTTTTTTAAATGAAAAATTCATATTTGAGTCTCAAATTTGCCGAGACTTCTAACCAAGACTCGTAAATTTGTAATCAAAAGTTGGGTTAATATAAATTAATAACTAGGTGTTAATTACTATTATTATTGGTATTTTTAATATTAATATTAATATTAATTTTGATGAAGGAAAAAAATCCCCTTTCCAATATATATATATTTTTTTTTGCTACATAGAATAGGCATGTGGTTGTTGGAACACATGGCTATGAAGGGGACTCTTCTGAATTTAAGAGTATCCAGCTATATCAGACGGTAAGAGAGAAATATCAATGTCGCCTACTCTGTTATTATTAGAAGCCCATTGTATCAGACTGTGTGCTCTGTAGTTTAGATCTCGTGGTATCCATCTGATTGAGATCATGTTGAAGCATGAGATGTGCTTATTCATCTCCAATAAAATCTGCTTGGTGGAAAGATGAAGGTTGGTCCAATGTTCTTCAATGAAAGCATTAATGATTGTTTGATTATCACATTCTAGATAGACTGGTTGATGTGAGAATTGTTGCAAGTAAGAGAAGGCTGCAGCAAATGCTAAGACTTCAGCTATTTCACTATTGATGGTATTCCTGTAATCAACCCATGCATGAAGTGTGCGTCCATAGCTGTCTGTAGTGATGAATCCAATTCCAGCTTTCCCATCTTGCCAGGCAGCATCAAAATTGACTTTGATGGCGTGTGGCGGTGGGGGTTGCTACGTAGAGGGAATGATAATATTTTCTCCTATTGCATTGACTCGAGTCCAAGATTTATCTAGGATAGATTTGAATTCGTCAATTCTGTGATGGAGTCGGGAGATAAGTTACTGCTTATTTAAGACTTTTCCTTTATATAGGACCTCATTTTTGATCCACCAAACTTGTTCCATCATAATTGTGGAAACTAAAGTGAATTCATCAGCAGTGATGTCATTGGGCAGCCATTTTTTGGGAGAATTTATGATAAAATGTATGTATGCGAGAATATCCAACTTCTCCAGAAACTCCCACATGATGTTCCATTTCCATGTTAACCACCAAGAGCTACTAATGTCACATTTGAGGAAGAGATGGGTTGAGTCTTCGATTTCTTTATGACAGAGTGGGCAGAAAGGATCTTCTAATTGGTTAAACCGGCCAATGTTCTTTTTTGTGCTAAGGCAATTGTTCACTATTTTTCATAGCAGAAGTTTATGTCGTTCATGAAACTTTGCTTTCCAGAGTTTCCGCTACAGTTGTGAGTGTGAGAAAGGTGCTAATCTGGAGGCTACCTGAGTCCAATAAGCATCTTTAACAAAGTAAATACTGGTTCCAGATCCATACCATTTGAATTCATCTGAGCTCTGGGAAGGAGGGTTGATCTTTGTTATATAAGGAACCATGTTTGGTCCACATAGGCTTTGTAAGAGATTATGATCCCAACTCCAGAAAGTTTGCCAACGGCACAGATCAGTTATTTGGAGTAAATGTTGTAGGTTTTGAGTAACCGGAGCAGGAAGTTTTTGGTCTGGTAAGCCCGGCACCCATGCATCCTTTTTAAAGTTGAAACTCCGTCCATTTCCCATTTTCTAGTAGCTTCCTGCTTTTATGAGCTCTCTTGCCCACAGTATTTCTTTCCAGATATAAGAATCACTTGTTCGTTGTTTAACATCCAGAAAATGGTTATGTTGTAAGTATTTAGCTGTAAAAACTGTGACCCATAGTTTCTCAAGTTGGGTAATCAATTGCCATGCAGCTTTTGATAGCATCGCCTTATTAAAATCTTCCATTTTTCGAAAACCAAGTCCTCCCAAAGTTTTGGGTAAACACAATCGATCCCAAGGTAGAGGTGAATAATAATGTGTGATATGAGCATTATTTGTCTACCAAAATCTCCTGATTATCGAATCTGCAGACAGGCATACGTTAACTGGGATTTTGAAAGTACTCATAGAGTAGATTGGCAGGTTCTGCACAGTTAAGGTGATCAGGGTCATTTTGCCTGCTTGTGAAAGTAACTTGGTTTTTCAGCTGTCCAATTTGTTTTGTAGCTTATCGAGTATGTTGTTGAATTTCATAGTTTTTTTTCTGCCAAGGGGAAGAGAGTGGCCTAGATATTTGATTTGGTCAGCCATTGTTGTCACTGAAAGAGTGTGGCACAATGAATGTTTCTGAGAGGGGCCTACATTCTTAGAAAAAAAATGGCTGATTTGTGGTAATTTATTTGTTGCCCAGACCAATTACAATATGTGTCTAATATCTGCTTGGTTTGATGTGCTTCCTCTATATTTCCCTTTAAAAAAATGAGTATATATATATATAATAACGATTTTTTTTTTTTAACGTTTTAAAAAATTAATTTTTCAATAATTTATAACCAGATATCTTACAACAACTTCTAAAGCAAAATATAGCAATCATACAACCTAAAATCCAAATAATGTTCAGTTAAATAGTTTCCGTTTTTTATTTATATTTAAATTGCATGAATACAAGAATTAGTCTCTTTTTTCTTTACCAAATCAAATAAATATTTTTTATTAATAGTTTTCCGTAGTTTTAATGTCATTCATAATTAAGATTAATTTATTACATGTACGTGCATTATACATATTTTATTTTTAATTTAACTTTATTTATTATTAAATTACAAATAAAAAATATCTTAATTTTTTTAACTGTTCATACACCATTATTGTATGAAATTAAAAATAATAATTAAATAAATATGCATTTAACAAGAGTTTTAATCATCTAATAACTTTTTTTGGGGTTAATGATAACTTCAAAACTAATAATGATAAAAAAAAAAAATAGTATATGATTTTTTATGAGTCAATATCTCTAAATAAATGTTACATATTAAGGTCATAATATTAAACCAAAAAAATTAGAATTATAATAGTAATGTGGTTTATTTTTGGATACTTGGTTAAGACAGTAGAAAAATAAAAGTTATTATAGATAAAAATATCTAAAGTGACAAATAATATATAGGCAAATATATATAATAATAATAATAAGATATTATTTAAATTTTATTCTCACAAAAATAATTAATTAATGATACTTTATGTAAGATTGTCAATGGGGTTGTGCGGGATAGGATTGGGAACCTCTCCCTATTCCGTATCCTTAATTTTCAATTTGTTCTCTATTCCTACTTAAAATTATTGTGA
The DNA here is from genome assembly GCA_029378325.1 of Elaeagnus macrophylla. Taxonomy (NCBI): domain Eukaryota; kingdom Viridiplantae; phylum Streptophyta; class Magnoliopsida; order Rosales; family Elaeagnaceae; genus Elaeagnus; species Elaeagnus macrophylla. Next base: position 8,504,187 of record CM055649.1, on the reverse strand, counting down.
GAGATATATCGAGATCCCCAATGAATAATAGGTAACGAGATCCAATTAATATTAAAATTTAAAATTTTTTATTTTTTAATTTTTATTATGAAAGAAAAATTATAAAAAAATTATTCAATAATAAATTTTTATGATGATAAAAAAAATTAAGCTAACAAATAATGTTATATGATAAGAAGAAAAATAAAATATATAATAATAAATACATAATTTTTTTTTATAATAAATAACATGGATAGAATTTTGTTACAAACTAATTTGAAGTAATAAAAATAAATTATAATTTTTTTGAATTTAAGTAAATAGTTAAAATAATTTTTATAAACAATTATTTATATTTTAAAATAATAAAAATACATTTAAAGATAAAATATATAATATATAATACATTATTTAAAATTAATATGAGTTTTATGTAACTAAATTTATAAATTAATTAAAATAAGGTATATAATTTTAAAGAACGGGGCGGAAAATACAATCCACGTCTTTATTCTGCCTAATATTATAAAGTACGAATCCCCATTTCCTATTTTATTGTTTCTATCATTGTCTTCAACCTAATAACGGGTTTGTACCTGATAAAAAATTAAAAATTTTAATTTTATGCAATTAATTGTAAAAATATAATAAAAATTTATGTATATTTATTGTTATAATAATAAAATAATTATAAAAATATTATTATCATCCTTTTTTAATAGAAAATTTTGTTTTTAATTTGAGGAGTGGATTTTGCCGAAAGTGAGAAAATATTTAATGCTCCTCTCCATCACTTTCCCATATTCATATGTCCATGAATTTAATCAATTCATTGCTTCAGGTTTGTGACATAAATTCACACAAATCACATGATAGATATATAGTTTTATAATTTGTTTGTTAATTTTATATATATAGTAAATTGTACAAAACAACATTCCATTTTTTGCTTACCTTCACCATTTTCATTATAATAATTTATTGCAATGTGACATGTCATGTATAATGTCTGGAGATTATATATATATTTATTTTATTTTATGAAATGAAATGAGTAAAATAAACGAATTATTTTTGTAGGTTTAGTATATAGGTTATGATAATTGTGCGTTTTATTGACGTCAAAAATAGTAAGTAACATTTTGATCAAATGTCCCCCCACCACCCCCACCCCCACCCCCTTCTTGGTCCACTTTGTCCTTTTGCCTGAACCATAATTATTTATTTATTATCGTCGCATGCAAAGGCATATTATCCAGAAGCAACAGAGAGAGAGAGAGAGAGAGAGAGAGAGAGAGAGCTAATTCAATAATCACTACATTATTGATTAAATTACATAAAATCTGGAGGAAGAAAAATATATATATATATATATATATATTTTTTTTTTTTTTTTTTCTAAAGTAAAGGGTCTCAGCCTCTCAGCCTTCTCTATGTCATATGACTCAAATCTAGCACAAAGCAGAGAGATAGCGAAAAGACACGCACAGAGAAATAGAACTATTTCTTCTCTGAAGCTTTGCATTATAATGCTAAGCTAGTTAATTTTGCTGGGCTTCAATGCCCTTCTTCTCTCAATCTGTAAGTTTTTATTTATATTTTTATTGTCTTATGTTTTTTCTTTGCATCTCCCAACTTGTCTTACATTCTCTTTCTTGCGCCTTGAAACCCATGACATCTCAAAACCTCTATATATTGCTGCTTTTCTGTTTCCCTTTTTGTTGTTCCGTTGGGTTGCTGAGAATTCTCCCAAGATGACCGAGAAAATCAAAGCATTTCAAGCGTTGTACTTTAGAATTGCTATTATTGCAGTAAATTTAGGCTCTAAACAGAACAATTTATCATCCTCAGTGGAATCTCTGGCCACAAATCCTTGCAGTTGGTTTCTGCTAGATCTGATATAAAACTTTATAAAGTTCAAATTTTTACTCATCTGGTTTTCTTAACCACCCATTATAGTCTCTCTTTTATGGATGTTGCAGCTGAGTTAATTGATGAGGATTGGTAACTCCCTTGAATATTATGATGGATACCCAGTTTACTCTTTACCCACTTAGAAAATAGTTCATGATGGAAACCCAGTGTCGTCTTTTACCCTAATTTATTTGGAATCTTCATTTTTTCATGAAATACCGTGTACAAAGCACATAAGTGTGGGTACTCAAACTACTCTAATTTAATTTTGTGTAAATTTGTCAAAAGTTTAGAAAAATGTGTGTTCAATACATATTCAAAATTTTATGACGGTGTACTAAAAGAGTACTTTTTCCTTCCACATATGATATTCACCACCTGTCATTACTCTCCAGGAAACTTGTAGAAATCTGTGCCAGGGGTTCAATTAAGACTGAAAATAATTGTTGGGTTTTCAACTTTAATGCTTGTTTGATTAGCCATTAGTTTTACTCTACTCCAATTTTTTAAGTTTTATGAATGTCTCCGTTGACAATTTCAATTAGTTAGGAACTTAAGTAATTTAAAACTTTGAGTTGACTTGCCCTTTCCCATCCCCTTCTATTCCATTTTGGAATTCCTGTGAAAAAGAAACTATTTTTGTATTAGATTTTATTATGGTCTATGGGTAGTTACTCTCCATGAAGTCCAAAGACATTTAGTATTGTGATTTTTGAACAGCAATGATAGTTCCTTTGACAAATGTTTTTTAAATGTAATCCATAAGCACAAGTTTGAAGGTTCTTTTTTTCTTTTTCAATCAGGTTGAAGGTTTGCATTGACGGAGAGCTGGTTAAAACTCTTAAAGAAACATGAAATTTGGATTAAAGAAAGGATTGAAATCAATGAGTCCTTTTCGATTGAGAGGCAAGTCAGCAACTCGTTTTTGTTTGTTTCCTAAAGCAAAGTCTGCTACCTATGGTCCAGGCAGAACACCAGTTTATCTCAATGTGTACGACTTAACACACATGAATGGATATGTCTACTGGGCGGGTTTTGGTATTTTTCACTCTGGTGTTGAAGGTAAAGTTACATACGCACTCTTCCTATCCATGATGTCCTATTTTTGAATTTTAATGCATCCCATTTGATATTATAGGTTTATGAGGATTAACATACATTCTTATCAGTTTTTTTTTCCTTTTCTTTTTCAATGGTGTCAACTGTTGATCTATAAATCAATTTAAAAAATTGGCCAGCATAAATTATGCAATTCGGGCCCTAAAAAGGCAAGTTTCGCAGGTGGAGTAAAAAATGTCACAAATTGACAAGGTGTCACTTTATAACTCATATAAGGTCTTATATACGTTACGTACAGCCTTTACATTGTGAGTTTAGGGCATTTTTTACTTGACCTTCAAAAGGGTGCGATTTTGGGAGCTCAATACAATTATTTGTCATCAGTTACCATTGGAGCCTTAAGGTTAGAAAAGAGAAAGACGGATTGGTGAGTCAGGTCATGGTGGTTTTCCTTATTTGTGCTACTGCTTGTAATTTGATTCCTGCTCTTTTGTGAATTCTCTTAACAGCTTTTACGTGTCACCCTGTTACCTTTCCCTTACATTGCTCTAGTTCTCAAATAAATTGCATATATTCTAATAGTTCTACTACATGCAATTTTCAGTTCATGGTGTTGAATACGCATTCGGAGCTCATGACTATCCTACAAGTGGTGTTTTTGAGGTTGAACCTCGGCAATGCCCTGGCTTTAAGTTTAGGAAGTCAATTTTCATTGGAACCACATGCTTAGATCCAGTGCAGGTTAGGGAGTTTATGGAACGTCTGTCTGTAAGCTACAATGGGGATACATATCACCTGATTGCTAAGAACTGTAACCACTTCTGCAATGACATTTGTTACAAGTTAACTGGAAAATCAATTCCAAAATGGGTGAACAGACTAGCAAGAATAGGTATCATTCATGATCTCAACTCTCGATCCCTTTCAAGATAATGGTGAATATATTTGCTTAAGTGAAAAAGTTCTCTACCAATTTTCTTTGCATTTTATAATCTCAATCTAATAGAAAAGAGGATAATGTGAAGCACACATGTTCGTGTGCTTTAGTAATCATGTGTGCATGAGATTTTGCTCACTTTATTTTCACAAATTGAGCGCATTAGTCATATTATTTTAAATTGATGCATTTTAGTCATCCAACTGTTACATTGTTGGACATTTAGTCATTTATTTTCACTTTTGGTTTTTTTGGGGGGGAGAAACTTAGGTAGAATTGATCGGAACCTTACTAGCAAGGACTATTTGATGATTGATGAGGGAAATGTAAAAAGAATGGAAAATAAAGTTGCTACAATAACCAAAAATGACGAAAACTGATAAAGTGCTTAATAGTGCAATTGTAAGGTGATTAAGGTATACCGGCTTAAATAAAGGTGACTTATATGTTTAATTTATGAAAGTAAAGTGACATCATGTGCCTATTAGAAAAAATCTATATGGGAAGAAGACTAGTCTCAAGAAAGAATGCTCTTCTTATAAAAGTAAATGTGTTATGACAGGCTCTATTTGCAACTGTATACTTCCTGAAGCCCTCAAAATATCTGCAATACGGAACGACCCTAATTATGAGCCATATGATAGTGAGAAGAGGAGCTTGAGGACTGCCTTCAGTTGCATGTCTTCCATCTCAATGCGACAGAAGCAATTATCAACATCGTCATTGTTTCTACAGTCTCCTTTGAAAGGTTGCTTACCACAATGGGAATTGAGAAGGTCAAACAATGGTTCCTTGAAGGAACAGTAAACAAATGCTGAAAAGGTTCTCTTGTATGGTATAACTAACTTATATGAGCTTCAATGAGGTATGAGGGAAACATTGTAAAGCATTTCATCCTGTGCTTTATTTCAAGGTTCAAATTGTTTCTTCAAACAGGTATGTGGAGTCCAAAGGGTTCAATTTTTAGTCATTTCTTTCCCAATCTATTGTGGAGTACGCAGTAGGATTGCCACTGGGTTAGGGGGCATATTGCATAGCTTTTAGCCACCAGTAGTTGCTAGTTTGTAAATTAATACAATCATTGTTACTTTATTTTTGGAAAGTGGAAAACTTCAATTATGGTACAGCTTTGATTCACCTTTACGGAGGCGTATTTTAACTTGTGAATGATTCAAGATTTTATGCCACTGCACTTGTTCAAGTTCCTTTTGATCCTACAGATGTTATTCTTTTATACGCATGTCCAAAGGGGCGTGTGATTGTTTATAATAATTTATTTTCAGTTTTGTAAGATCGAGCTGACAAGCTTTTTACGAAGAGTGGTGCTAGTATCACAATATTTGTATTTTAAGGTAGGGTCACATGACTTATTAGCAGCCTAAATAGATTTTGTTTTGGCACAAATTTTGTGATATATTTACATGCCAATATTTTCTTAAAATCTATAACTCAGCTGATATTTTAACTAACCAACAACAAATATAAAATGTTTGGGAGTGCTAGTTCAGCTCAAGAATAAATTTCATTCTTCCGCATATCAAATTCCAATACAAGGTTGTAAAGAATTCCTCAAATCCAGCCCGTCCAACTGGCACTGTTGCAACCTTACAATGAAAAATAAGTAGTCCATTGCAAGTTAAAAATTGTGGATATCTTAGAAATGATATGGTTCTCCAATAACTAGATATGAAAGCGGTTCTCACTCGACCTCAAACTTCAACGTAATCTCACATGATAATATCACTCGAAACATAATCTGATATCTAGGAGTATACATGTCTAATGTCCATAATATATAACATCGTATCATGCACCAAAAGGCCGAATGTCAGACAAAAAAGGACCATAACAACCAAGAAATGAAACTAATAATGCTTTCCCACAATTCAATTTCTTCGGCGAAAGTTTGTTGGTTCATCTGCAAGCTACGATGGCTAGGTAGTGAGGGTTCACCGGCTAGGCCACAAAGGTTTGCCAGTTTGGCTGCGAGCTTCCATTCAAAATTTTCGAAACGACTTTATTTCAGTACAGTACTTCCCAAGAACCACGATATGTGATCCACTACGATAAAATATGAATCTAAGATACCAGTAGATCAATAAAGATGCAACTTGTTAGTTTTAGCATACAATATCATTTTTACTAAAATAATAAATAAAAAAACGAAACGACAAAAAAAAAAAAAGTTGAACATTTTGCTAAGCAGGATACACTAAATTATCCTATTTAGCTTCAAAATCCCAATTCACCTAGCAGCCCACTACATCAGAGGGTAGTCAATAGGTTAAGGCAACAAATATCAACATCCTATGGTGAGATGTAACAGTACTTCCAAATGAACCAAATACCAAGTGCTTGAATGAAGATGCACATCCATAGTTGTAATCTCAAACTGCTTCAAAACCTAGCAGCTTATGTTGCATTCTTTCCAGGATCCTCAATTGATTGGACATTGGCGTAATTAGAAAGGCTAGAGGCAAATCCAACCTTCCCAATGGCCACAAAATGATTCCCACTTTAAACCTCATAGCAGCGTTCCACATTAGATGAGTACATTTTCAACCGATATGACCAAAAATAATTACTTGGTTTACATCACATGATTCCCTCAGAATTTCTATATGTTACTATTAGTACAGAATCACAGAATGAATATACAGATGACAGGTCCGAATTAGCATCAATCTAAATACCCTGCAGGAACAGGAAAGAGATTATTCAGATTTAAAGACACAACCTTGGGTCCAAAAAGGGTTTGAAGGTATTAATGTAGTGATAGTATGAAGTTTACAATATAACTCCTCTTTTGTGGCAAATTGAGACACTGAAACATTTGGATTGATGGTTCGACGGTAAAACCCACCAGGATATAACAACACTCTACTTAATTAGCCACATTTTCCAAATCCATGAAATTACACACCATTAATGGGACATCATGGCCTAATTGAACTAAATCGAAATACCCTACAACTGTGGTGTGCATTCATGAACAAATGACAGTGAAATCTAAGAAACTCAACTGCCACTAGATATCATTAGGAGCGAGGCCAAGTTATTATCATTCTTCTTTCTGATGCAAAACACTAGGCAGGCTATTATTACCATTGAGAGCAGCATGGTATATCCGCTTTTCAGCTAGTCCAATATCTGACATTACTAAATTACCCTGCAGCAAAGAGCAACAGTTAAAACCCAATCAGTATCCCTGGTAGGTGAAGAACAAATTCATGGTAACCAATCCGTTATAATAATTAGCTTGAACAGGATCACATGTATGGTACAAAGATTTTAATTGAATAAATATTGTCAGAATAATTCTTTTCCATTTTCTCTTAAAATTAAACGAAAAATACTATGACCTACATTCTACCTCCTGATTTGCCACAAATAGATGATTTCTTAAGATCATGGATTTCAAACATTCAAAAGGATTATGAGATCCTTCTTTACGAAAAAGCTAAGGAAATAATTGGAACAACTTTACATTAACCAGAAAGAGCAGAAGATGTACATTAAAAAATGATAATATATTTTATGATTACAATTCAACGAAAAAACACAACTCACTTGCCAAAACGTAATATACCTTTGACTAACCAGCAAGAGCAGAAAATGTACACTAAAGGATGCTCATAAATTTCATGATTATAAACTCAAAGGGAAAACATACCTCACAAGCCATCAATTTCCTGACATTATTAGCATAAAGTTTGGTATCATCCTTCTCTTGCTGAGTAGGGCAGTATATGGGTAATCGAGTCACCTCCAGACGATTTACAAATTGGCATAGAAGAAATATAACATGCCGGATCTGCAACACAGTGAACAGTGAACATAAGCTAAAAGACTGTGAGGTATAACACAGGATTCTGTAACCCATAAACAGACTTTGGTGAGCTTTTAAACATGAGGATAAAGGCAATTGGACTATTGAAGTGTTTCCTAAAGGACGTAGTTTAAAGTTTCAACCATTGGTCCTATAGAGCTTCTTCAGCAAGCCCGAAAACCCAAGAGGAAAACTTAACAAACAGATATGTAAGACAACTACCTAAAAGATTCCATATCAAACAAACTAGAAACTCACACAATCAATAATTAAGTCCACCTGAATATTTTGATAAACAAACCATAGAATTTCAATCAGCACTGTAGTCCTATCATCTCAGAAACATAATTGAACCACATCCTAATCATTTCTATCAAAGTCTATTCCAACATAAATGGAAAACTTATACATCGATAAATTCGAATTCTGAATAAATGGATATGACATTTACTTTCTAAAGAAATACTCACCCCAGATATCGAATCCCAAGCAGGACTAAACCTCTGGTAAGGATATCTCAAAAGCATTGGAAGCACTGGAGCTTTGGCTAAGAAAGCACCGGTCTTGAATGGAAGGAGGAAGTCTCCATTTGTAGTTGTGCCTTCTGTAGTCAATACATGATAAAGTAAACAATGGACATTAGTTAGCTGGAAAAACTAGATTTCAGTCATAAATGTAATGCAGAATTCTATCTGCAGACATTGGACTGAAAGCCAAGTTTAAATTTAGCTGACAAGTCATTCAAACAGTGCATCACTGGTATGGACTGACCTGGAAAAAGCATCATCACTGGGGCAGACTTGTCCTGATGAGCTTCACGAACTCTTTCAGTCACAATGCCTAAAGTATTCATTGGGATGAGAATCCGATGAACCAATAAATACTTGACAATAGTTTCAGAAATTGTATAGAATGAACATACAGTGTTCCATCACATATGTGAACAAGACCATATTCTTGCCAGCCAGCTAAGGTATGGCATCTTATAGGGGTGGAAGTTTACCAAAAATTGCTAGAATGGTCTTGACTATAGATTAACTTTTGAGTAAAGGTAACTAGATATAGATATATCGTTCTTAAGTCTTAACAGCAGATGAAATGAAGATCATATACGTATGATTATGTAATGCGTATTACCTGCAACACCCTTGAAGTCTGATGATTTTGACTCCCGCTGAACATAGACACAACCAAGGCATTTACTGTCAACAAAAATGAATCAACATTTGAGTTTCTGTAGCCACTTATTAAAGGTATTCCAACAATACCTTAATTGCAAGATTACAACAAAAGAGAACCTACTCAATTGTAAAAATGCAAGGATGGAAAAATTTAAATTGCACTGGTATACAAAACTGAAATTAGCAACCTGATTAGCCCAACGAAAGGAAGCTTCCCCACTGATCTCTTCACCAATAAATTTCAAAAAAATAAAAATAAAGGACCAGTCAGTACAAGAACAAGTTGGCAAAATCATAATAGATTTATGCATGCAGAGAACTTGATATTCATGAATGTTATATAACATATTCAGCTTTCGACAATTAGAAAAGTTTTTAAATAATAATTGAACAAACCTTGGCAACAAAGCTCGGAAAGGAAGATGACATGTGATACAAGATATCCAAATGTGATACATGATTGGATATAATAGCTCCGGGTCTTTCAGGCTCTTCTTGCTGATTGCCACATTCATTCTGCCCATTGAAATTTACGAAAAATAAAATGCATGTGAACCAAAAACGTTTCAGCTGGAAATTCTAACTTGTATCCTATGTACCTCACATCCCTCCACTACCTATGTATGTTGGGTACTTATTAAAATAAGCATTTTCTTCTATCAATAAATTCAATGGAATAGATTAACCCAATTAAATCCAAAGGTTCTATTAAATGTAACTTACAGAGGATGTCAGTTATATGACCCCGTTTCAGCACATGAACATATGTAAATAAATAAAATCTTCAAGAAAACAACAATAAAATAAAAGTAATCAAAACAGTCGGAGTCATTTGAGAAACAACTTCACAGCGTATGTCAAAATCTAATAACAAAGCAGCCAATTAGATAATAACGTTATTGTACAAGAATTAAGTTAGAAGCAATATTTAAAACCTCAGTATGATTGAACTAAAATTTCGGAAAAAGAAAGGATCTTCAACTTCCCACTTTCACACACAAATAAACAGATTCAATCGAAAATAGTATTGGATTCAAGCTTCAATACCTCAGTGGCTTCCTTGGTCTCATCATTCGAAACCTTATAAGTCTCGCTGATCCAATAAAACCCTAACACAAAAAGCATAGCTCTCGACAAAAAACGTCCACACCGCACAATCACGGCTCTTCTCCACCCAACCATATGAGCATAATCCTCCTGCTCCTGACCCTCATCTCGATTCGGAGCCGAGAATAACGTACAAATCCTACAAATCAAGTAATAGAATATTAAAATACTCATTGCCAAGAGGACTCGAATCGGCACCAGCGTCACGAATGCAAATCCCAACAGGACCTTCTCCTTAAGCGGCAACTTGCCGCGTCCCATAGGACCATACACATCGGACCGAACATAGGCTGCGTATTTCTTCTCGAGCTCCTCGAGACTTTCGGCGGAGACGGGAACGGACTCAGGCTTCAGAAGAGGATGGTCGTCTTCGGGAGACAAAGGTTCCTGATTCTGAGGTGATTGGGGCTTTGGCTCTTGGGAATTCATGACTTCGAGTTCCGATGTCATTTTCCGGAGAAAAGCGTAATCGGATTCCCTTATGTAATGGAAATTAATACCACCGGAATCCCATTCCGTGCTTTAACAGAAGTTTTGAGCAAGATGGTATTTTATTCTTATACGTAGATCTGGTCGGAAGAGTTTGGAGTTTTTCTTTTGTTTTGTTTCGGTTTGGTTTTTTTTTTTTTTTTTTTTACTTTATTGAGAAGGAGCTTGGCAATTATTTCACCAAATCCATAAAGAATTCCTTCCAACTAAGAAATAATCAAAAGTGAAGAGTTGTAGCGTAGCTTGTATAGGATTGTGATTATGGCCGTTAGATTTATAGCTTGACGATAAAGGTACGATGATTCGCTATGGTTTTGACCCGATTAAAATATTCCTCATATCCTCCTATGTGTTATAATCCCTCGACTAGCCTTGTAGCCTCGTAAAATTTAAATTTAATAAACATATAATAGTATTAATAAATTTCTATAAAAAAAAAATAGTATTAATAATTGAATAATAATTGGTATCGTACCAAAATTTTTAAATTTAAAGTATAAAATTAATATAATTATTTAATTTATGATAATAAGATAAAAAATTAATGTTATATTTTTATAGAAATGTATGTAAAAATACTCTTAAAACAAACACTTAACTAATTTGTTACTTTATTAAAAATAAATTTACAATAAAAATATTTTTATCATAATTACTCACACATTGACATTTGTCTTGACTGTTCATTTTAGATTTCGTTGAAGGAGGAAGGTGGGTTATAAGGGATTGAGTTTTGGGGTGGTTTAGATTACATGAGGTACTTTTATTTTTTAGAATATGTATTTAAATTTTAAATTTTTTTAAAAATATACTATAAATCTCTTATTTATTTTAAAAGTGCACGTAAATTTATTTTAAATTAATTATTTTAATTTGGCTATTATTAAAATATGTAAAAGTCATGTAGCCTCATAAATAAGAATAAATTTGTTAATAAAAAAATATTTATTTTTCCTCAAAAAATCAACAACTATTAATTATTTTAATTTATGATAAATTTACATATTATTTGTGGTATTTTTTTATATATTTAAATTGTAATTAAATTGAAATAATTAATGTAAAATAAATTTATGTGCACTTTAAAGATATATAAAGGACTTATAGTGCATTTTTTAAAAAATAAGGGACTAAAGTGCACATTTTTAAAAGCTAAGGAATTTTAAAAGCTATTTTTCCAATTTGGTGGAAGAGGATCTATATTTTGAGAAGAGAAGGTGTTGGGTTTTTTTTTCCCTGTTATTATTATTTTTTTTTTAGAATTTTTCATAACTAAATTGCAAATGTGTCATTACGGTATTAACTTTAATAGTCAAACATAGCATTTTGTCCTTTGACGAAACAAATATAAACGTTAAGATATATAAGTGAATTGATATTTAATTTTTAGGGGCGCATCGAAAAACTTATAAACTTATGGAAGGTTAGTGAATTGTCACCTTTATATTATTAAAATAATTATTCAAGGGTAATAATTTATCGTTAATATGCCATTAAACTTACTAAAATAATTTTCATAATAATTGTATTTATTAGTGGGGCATTTTGATACATAATAAACCTATTAAAATAACTATTTATAATAAATGTATTTATTATAGTGAAATTTTGATGTTTGTTTAGTTATCAAAATAATTATTCATAATATTGTATTTATTACATGAGCATTTTGATATACAAGAAATCTAACAAAATAATTATTCTTTTTTTTTTTATCGACAAAATAATTATTCTTAAGAAACGTATTTATTATATAAGCATTTTGATGTTTAATAAAATACCAAAATAATTATTAATAAGAAGTGTATTTATTATGAATGTGTTATTTATTTTCCCTAGAGTATACAACACAACAATTATATTGCTTTTTCTCTCTATTATTTATTGAATATTTATATTTTTTAAAAAAATATTTACACAAATTTTAAATTTTATTAATTTAAAGTATCACATCATCACTTATTTTAAAAATAATAAATAATTTATCATTTATTATGAACCTTGCTATTTATCCTGAGTGAAGATGATCCTAATATGTCATACACCATTTTTAATGCATATTTATAGAAGAGAGAATAAAAAATAATTATACATTAAATGCCATATAAAGTCAGAATTGTACATAACTGGAATAAATATAATTTTTCATTTATTATAGAAACATTTTCATATTTATTGAATTACCAAAAAAATTATTCATAAAAAATATATTTATTATAATTTTTTTTTTATATTTATTAGTATATAAACAAATAAAAAAAAAGAATAAATTAAAAGGTGTGATTAGTGTATGAGCACTATAATAGTTATTGGTGTATAAAAAAAAATGAAAAGAACGACCAAAGATAAAGTTAGGATATTTATGTAATTTTGAGGCAAAAAGAGAATAACAAAAGCAATATTGTAACAGACTTTTATAGATAGAAGATATAAAAAAAAGGGAGTAAATATCTATTAAATTTTTTTTTTTTTTGATAAAATCGTTAAAATGAAATATATTTTTGATTTAATTATATGTTATAATATTTTTTATATATATAAAGTTTTATTTTTAACTCTATTAAAAAAAATATATATATTATTTTTTTTATGTTATAAATAAATATATATTTTATAATATAGAAGAAAATCAACGTATACTATTATGAATATATATATATATATATATATATATATTTAGAATATACTTTAGTGAACAATCAATATATAATAATAATTATCTTAAGAGCAATACAATTTAAACACGATATAAATATAAGCATTTTGGTATTATATTGACAAAATTTATATAAATTTATTTAATAAATAAGTTAAATATAATATACCATGATAACATATATGAACTTTTTTAATTAACATTTTTAATTATTTGTTGAGTGTAAATTACCTGTACCAAATGACACAATATGAAAAGTCTTAGTTAGCATGTATGACTCATAAGCTAGTCTAATAGGCTTTGAGTCAGTAAATAGACATAACCAATTGGATAAATGTTTAACAAATATTCAACTGATTATAATCCAAAAATTATCTGACAAAAAGATAATTACAGCAAGATAATTGTTACAAATAAGATAAGTTTATCACAACTAGTAAGGATCATCGACAAAAAAATCATTTCCCTATATATATTCACTCTGCTCACTTCACACAACATATCTAATATTTTACAAACACCATAAAGGCACGATCTTCCGTAAATTTCTCTAATCACAAGGAAAGATGCTAGTTTCCTACTTAATCACGTCATACCTGAACTTACTTAAGTATCAAAGGGCTAAAAGCCACCAAATTTTGTGGTAGTCAGAGGTTCTAACGGTATGTTCTCTGTTCTGAGATCTACTACAAGGGGAGGTGCAACCAATTATTAATGTTGACAAAAAACGACATTAATATCTGGCACCGTCTATGGGAAACAATTGTGTTATGCTAACTAATTCAGAAACTTGTCTAGACTTTTGTGGTGTTTCTCGACTTCCAAACTAAAAAGCCATTGAAACAAGAGACTTCAAAAACCCAGAAGACTTTTCCAACGAAGTTGACATTCTACGTGGTCTCTAAGAAGCCACCGAGCTTCTTTTCATCCAACCAACACGGTCTTAAAGGTTGGATTTCAGAAACTACAAGGTCTTTAAAAGGTTGGATTTCTATCCTTCCAAGAAAATTATGAACCAACCTCCGAGATCTAACTATTAGAATTCAACCAGGGACCAAGAGGCCCCACCAATGTCCAACAAGTTGGACAACCACCTACTCTAGTTTTCTGACCCTGCAACAGCGGGCCTAGAAGGAACCCGAACAATGTGTAGGCAACACTACAAGGAAAAAGAATTTTAGGTACAGTTGTTAGCTGTATGTAAAAGGTTTGAGGTACAGTTATCTTTGCACTCGTAACCGTACAAGATAACCGTACCAATAGCCGCTGTCGCCATAAGTTCAATTTTTAGGTACGGTTAGTTTAACTTTCAACCATACCTAAAACCTTTTAAGTATAGTACTTAAAAGTTTTCGTAACCATACCTAAAATTATTTAAGTACGGTTAATAACTGAACCTAGAAATTTTAGAAACAGTTATGTATAGTTTTATATCTTTTAGGTACGGTTAACAACTGTACCTAAAAGTTAAATTTTTTTAAAATAATAATTTTCTGTAATAATTTTTTAAACCTATTTATAATCCCTACTCATTTGAGACTATACATGCATTTTAGAATTTGATCAGAAATTCATATATATATATATATATACACGCGCGCGCTCACAATGATATATATTTTATTAATAAAAAATACAAGCATACATGTCACTTAATTACAAAGCATATTGCCTATATATCATATCAATAATATTAAAACACATGAGCTAATGTACTAACCAAAACTAACTATATATACATATAAGTTAAATCTAATTAATATCAAAATGTTAATTATATAATTAACTAGCTAGTGCATGTGTCCAATACTATCAATAAGAAATTGACATGCTTCTCTTCGACAAATATTAAGTTCTTTTCATGTATATGTTTTCTTTTCTACAAGCTAAAAAAAATGTAATTAGATATATAGTTATAAAAAACTACAAGATAGTTAAAAAACAAGAATATGATGATTTAAAAACCTTACATTACTAGCTATTAACATATATTGTATGTACATGCATGAATTATTTTTAACGTACTAGTAGTGATTGAGAATTTCTTGGTTGATATATAATATCTCTCATATATTTCATCATTAAAAAAATACACTCGATACCATCATTTTGAATAGGTGCCTACACAAATATATAGAACAACATAAATGTACGTATAATTAATTAATATGACTAACTTAGCTAAATGTTTACTTGTAACTAAAGATATACATACATATAATAAATAATAAATTAATATTTACCTTAATAGGTCGAAAACTAGATGGTGGCTTAAACGAATGTGATATAATTTGGTACAATCGAGAAAAAGTACTATAATATCGACATAATAAAATAAAAATTATTCATAATCAAATATCATGCATGATTAATTAGAAATAATTTAAAATTAATTTAAAAAAATATATTAAGTTAATAATACTCAATGATCATATCTTAAGATCTTTGTGCTGAACTATTTTCAAGTGAGTCAAATCACTCAACAACACCACTATATGGGTCTATCACCATAAGCATCCAATGATTTTTATAATTAATTGTAAATGATTTAAATAAAAATGAACAATTAACAAAATTCGAACATAAGAAAACTATAAATTAATAAAATACTCACGCTAGTCAATATGAAACAATAAATCTTTCATTCTCTCATACTCCAAGCATTCGTTCAATTAAAGAATCGATTTGATCATCAAAAGTAGGATTCCATTGATTTGATATAAGTGTAAGATGTAGAAAGCGATATAAGTTGTAATTTTTTACATTTCTTGTTAAGTGATAAAAAAAATCTTATACTTAGAAGAAAAAATAATTATTATATGATTGTTAAAAAAACTTATAAATAATATAAAATATTGAAATAAATGTTATCTCTCATACACTGCAATAATTGTTACTTGTAGCCACCCAACAATACATAATGGCATTATGTCCTCATTCTTAACTTCCAAGGGCTCCTCAATGCCCAATGAGATTTAGAATAATTCACCATCACCTATCATATTGGTGCATGCATACATTGTCATACGTTCAATGACACCTCTATCATCTACACATGAAAAATCTTCTATTCTTTTTTCATAAGAAGTATTCTTTTTCTTTGGCTTGATTTGCTTTTGGGAGGCCTACGCTTATATAAAATAATGTTAATAAATATAATTATAATATGTATATAAGCAAATCAATTAATGTTCATTTATACTAGCTGAATCATTTTGAGTGATTATCCAAATTTTTGGCCAAGCTACCATACATCGTTCAGCATGTCCAATACACATCAACTCATCCCAATGAAAATTGGCAAAAATTCTTCATCTTTAAGTGACTTTTCAATACTAACTCGTGCATTATACTTACCAAGAAGTATATGATACACTTTAGCATATAGGTCACTTGTTTGGAAAACTTTACCCTTAGCTACAACATTATTCAACTCATATTAGCACTGCTTATAATAAAATAAATTACAGTTGTAATTATATGTGATGCATACCTCTAAGTCGTTGATAGGAATTGTTGGATTCGTTGGAGGAATAAAAGTATTGCTCTCTTGAGCTATACTGAGACTTTTTGCCTTAAGTGTTTAATTCTCTGCCCTTAACTTGAAGTTCTCTTCTAAAAGTTGTTTGTCATTGTCAACCTTCCTTTTACCTTTAATTGGCTTTATTGGATTCTTGTCACGTGTGTGCGTGTGATATCTTTTAAGTATGGTAACCCCATAACTAGCACCTCTAATACGTCTAAGATGTTCTTTTGTCTATAATAACTGGCCCAATATATCCTTGTGACTAACAGAATTAAATTATCTCGACTCTGTCTTTTTTTCATATTTTTCCTATAAATTAACTAATCACTATATAAACTTTATGATAATATTAACAAAAGTTATAATCAATATATTTTATGTTAAACTTAATTAATTACCATCAATTTGAATGCCTTTTTGGCAACTTCATTAATTGAAACTTCATCTCTAGAATATGTATGCCTCCAAGTAATGTGTCTTTTTGAACAAAGTAAAATACACTAGAGGAAGAAAAGTGCGACGCTCCTCAAATTGAGGATGCAACTATGGACGTAACTTCATGTCTGCTAAGTCCAATCTAGCACCTAATCCATCTTTTGTTTTTTCAGGAATATTCAACAAGATGTCAAGAATACTATCACACACATTTTTCTTAATATGCATGATATCAAGAAGGTGTCTAATTGAAAAATGTCGCAAGTATTTTAACTCAAAGAATATTGATCTCTTTCTCCAACATATTGAAGTATCTAAAAGTTTTTGTTGATGTTTTGATTTACCACGAGTAAAAGTTTTTCCTTCAACTTCTTTTAGAATATCATCTCAGTTGATAGTAATGAAACTTCATTATATTCTTTTGTTCCATCAAAACATCGTCTTTGATTTTTATATTTATGCTTAAGTGGAAGGATTTTGCGATGACTTATGTAACACATCTTATAAAAATGGGCTAATTTATCAACATATGTATTCGTGCTACAAACTAGCCAAGAAAGTAGCCTTTCATGGCATGACCAGACAAATTACCATATGCTGAAAAATCATTTATAGTCCACATTAGAATTGCCTTTAAGTTGAACTTCTCTTGACGATATGAATCAAATACTTTAATACCATTATCCATAAAATTTTTAAATCATCTATTAATGGCTCTAAAAATACGTCAATATCATTTCCTAGTTGCTTAGAGCCTGATATCAACAATGTTAGCATCATAAACTTCATTCTCATCATAGCCACGGTAGAAGATTATAATTGACCAATATAATGAGCCAACAACTATACTTACTACTCATTGAGCTATACAGATACCATCAACTGTAAGTACAAGTTTAAGATTTTTAGGCTCTGATGTAAATTCAAGTCACTTTTCATTGATGAAGTTCCAAGAACGAGAATGTGATGTATGTTCTATTTTACCATCAACACCCTCTTGAGCAGCATGCCAAGATATATTTTTAGATGTATCAATGCTTTGAAACATCATTCGAATTCGTGGAATTGGTGGAAAATACCACAACACTTTTGCTGATTTTTTTTTGTTTTTTCATCTAATCCAATTTTGGACTTTTTCACTTTGATTCCTTACATATAGGACATTCACGTGCATTTGTATACTCTTTCCTATAGAGTATGTAGTCATTCCGACATACATGTATTTTCTCATATCTCATACTTAGCTCATTAAGTATTTTTTTAACATTATACATTGAATGAGGCAATTTATGATCCTCAGGCAACATATCACCTATTACTGTCAGAAGCTCTTTAAAATACTTATCATGTATTTCGCACTTCGCTTTAATATTATATAATGTGACTAATGCAAATATCTTAGTGAACTTCTTATAGCCATTCCATAATGGCTTTTTGGCGTCCTCTAAAATCTTATTAAACTCTTGACCCAACCTATCGACATTCAAATTATCTTGCATTGCATCTAACATTTTAACAGTATCAACATTAGCTCCATCACGCTTTCTCTTTTGTGTAGGGGATGCATTGGGGAACTCGTTATTATTCTTCATAATCTCTTTCCCATGCCAAAACCATACTTTATAACTTTTGTCAATACTATATTTACATACATGATTTAAAATTTTCATCTCATTATGTCCTTTTCGGTTCCCATATTTCGGACAATGACACTTAATTCTTACATAATTACTTGCAATATCAGCAACAAAATTAATATATATATATATATATATATATATATATATATATATATATATATATATATATATATATATCACACCAATACATACAACATTAATTCAAAATAATTATCCATATTAATATCACACCAATACAAACCTCATATTAACTAAAATAAATTATACTAATCAAATCAAAAATAAATTAAACTAAAAATTTTAAAAAACTAGCAACAAATAATATAAATATAACTAAAATATTAAATATTGCATAATCAATACCTAAAAAAATTACACAATGAATATATATGTCACGGCAATAAAACTAAAAAAGAAATTAATAATATGTTTATCATATATAAGAAAATAATTAATGATAAATAAAAAACTATAAAAAAAAAATTGAATCAACCCTATATCATGGCATGCATGTATTTCTATAGATAACAGTTTAACAAAAAAAAAAAAAAATTACAGCCATTGCTCAAGAAACTTAAGAAAAAATGTAAAAAAATACATACCTTGTCGTATTACACTTGAAAAGAGGCCGTTGGTGGCTGAAATGGGAGTAAACCGGTGGTTGGTGGTGAAATGGGTGTGCGTGAAAATTGGAGGCAACGCGCGAGGACAACAATGCAACGCCTAGAACTCCTCGACGTGGTGGATAGATGCCAGATAAGGCTAACGGCAACAACGTGGAACGAGACGGACAGAAATGGACGAGAATGGTGGGCGACGGTGCTAGGGTATGTGTGGGTCACGAAGCTCGGGTGAGAGAGAACAAAAAGAGTGACAGATTATGTGAAGCCTTTACGTGGAGCCCTAATTATTTGTTATAAATGAGATTTAGATACGGTTAAAAAACTACAGGTATGGTTAACAACCGTACCCTAAAATTCTTTAAAGTAGATTTAAGTACGGTTGTTAACTGAACTTGTAGTCTTTTAGGTACAGTTAACAAATGTACCTAAATCACTTGTTTTAGGTATGATTGTTAATCGTACCTAAAATTTTTTGTAAATTTTTGAAAAATGTTCTGTGTTTTGGTTCATTTTTAAGTATGGTTAGTAATTGTACTTAAAACTAATTCTTTTCAAAAATGCGACCAATTGTATCTAAAGCTATTTAGGTATTGTTATATTCAATTTTTTTAATTATACAACCGTACCTAAATGGATTTATTGTTGTAATGCAAAGAGCATAAAAGGAAACCCACCTCAACATAATGGAGCACATGCTTCAAACTATCTTGGAACACTTGCCTAGGCCGCAAGCCCCTGAGCATAAGAATGTCCTTACAACATCTTCCTATGCCAGAATACACAAGATTCGACCCGTAGTCGGACAGGCTCAAACTACAAAGGCAACCCGCCCCAATAGTACAACAATTTTTTCCCACTTCTAGGCCAAGAGGATAAGGCTGAAAACCATAGCACATCTGATGACTCTATGCCAGGGAAAAAATGAGGCCCTGAAGACTTCTTCAATAAATTTAACAGTGAAAAAATCCAAGTAATGGATTATTCTGACTCGATGGCCGTAAGTTCCGTACACCAAGCTCTTTACTAACGACCCTTATGGAGGAACATGGAAAAAGACCTATCAACCACCTATGTAGAGGCCACCCAATTAATCAACACATATCTCAATGTTGAAGAAATGGCCAACAATAGGAAGAACAATGACCTCCCATGACCGCCTAAATCATCCCAAGTCGAGCATCCTTATGTTGCAAATCGTTAATGTCATACTTTGTACCTCATGCAATCATCTTGTCCTGGGCACTGGACTCAACTCCTATCAATAATGTTTCCTTGTGCATGAACATAATGGACCACATTCCCAAGCGAGGGACACACTCAAAAAGCTCCTGCAATTTCAAAACAAACAAGTCCAAGGGCTGGCCTCACTGAAAAGTCTCAGCTAGAGAATTAAGGTAGAGCATAGAACTACAACACAAGTACATATTCAAAAGTATAGAAATAACAAAACAGGGCATATGTATAAGCACCCAAAAAGGTTCGTACAAAGACTTAAACTTTAAACAGCATGACCCAAGCATGTGGCAAATTGTTGGGCTCTGGTAACCATGTTGCGCATGTCATAGCGCACAATTTCCATAAACTTTGAAAAGTCCAAAACATAAGATGACCTTGGTGGAGCACAATAAAAGCACCCAAGAAAATGGGTTGCGAACCCGTATCATTTATAGTTAGCATTGACGAAAAATCGACAGATGCCAAATAAGACTTTACCCTCCTAGATGGTGGTCGAAAATAATCACTCCAAAGTAGTGACTATCTTCCTCTTCGGGGCCCCTTAGCTCTGAACCATTCTTATATGTGAGGGAGTCTCCTTTGGGCTAGACTTCTTAAGGTACTTAGGGTGCAAACGCTCGTACTCTTCTTCCCAGTACGAAGCTTGGAACTTATACCAGCAAAGAAACGATCTATTGACTAAGTGTTCCAAAACACTTAAACAAAGATAAAAATACCATAACTTACTATCTAGGTAAGGGAGGTTATCGCCCTCTGATACAACTATTGCAAGGTCCAAACACTAGTAAGAAACTCGCTCAAGAACTACAGAGCCAGAAGCACAAAAAGTACCAAGGCATATTTGGTCTCTAAGACCGATTGAAGGTTGCAAAGCATACACTACGTCATCGCATGTCGCAAAGTACAGACTTCTGTCTAACAGACCATGAAGCCCCATCCACCGCTTTTCAAGGTAGTGTTATAGTTTGTGTCCCTTAGAGAACGTCCACCTTCTATGATACACCTCTATGTGTCCTACATCAAATACTTTTCTAAAGGTTTGATTTTATGTTTATATTTTGGACAAAATTCGGGCACAAGTTAAGCATAGAATATACTAAGTAGACCAAGATATTGGTCCTACAAGAACTTTAGGCAATTAGGGCATGATCCTCCACCACCTGAGCTTTCATGGTAGTTTGCTTCAATGAGAGATGGAAGTGCACAAGTTTGAAAAACAGTTACAACGAAGGAAAGCCTAAGTGTTAGAGAGTGGTTATACCTACAAGAATGGTATCAGAAACTCATGCACTTACGCGATCCTCTCAAAAAAGGAAAGCCATATCATCGACTGATCCCACCAGGATCCCATAATTGTATTGCCATAAAGGTCCAAAACCATTGCCCGACTAGACTCATCCCTGGCTGTCGCTTCCTAGGCTACAGTCGAGCAAGACGAACCATGGTTGGATAGACCATGGCCAAACGAACCATGGTTTGACGAACAGAACCTTACCAGTCACTCCCTCATGCGTCCTTTACTCAATTGCCACACCACACGAATCCTCTCAGTCCATCTCCATCCTGGCATGTACCCATGACAACTAGATCCATCCATGCTAGTCCATTCTTGCATCCTTCATAAGTGAGGTTGATCTGTACCACTAGTGCATAATAGTGCAAGTATGGCTACAATAAGGTCTCAATGGCAAAAAGAATATATAAGTGCAACTTCTCACTTCTGGAAAAATGGAGAGCAACTAAAACATGAGTGTTTTGGGACTTGTGAGAAGTCCTATAATTCAAAACTATTCTACACAGACTTGAAGATTTTGGAACCTATTGTCAATGCCCCAAAGAGCCCTATGTAGTATAAAAGGTGCAAGACACCCTATAACTTTAGAATTAACTTCTACCTTCCCTCCCAAAAGGGAAGAGTTGAACCATTGGAAGGAAAACTTTGACTTCTAGATAACTCCCCAATCGAGAGTCATATTGAGAAACCAAAAAAAAATTCAACAACAAAACGCCACCACGCATGTCTTGAACATTCGAACCGAACAAGAAATCCTTTCATTGAACAAGTAAAAGGCCACACAAAAGTAGGCTTAGCATTGCTAGTATAGCTTGGAAGGTCGTAAACTTTGATAGCAACAAAATCACAAAACAAACCTCCTAGCCCATATATCTAGGTCCACGAGGCATGGGGTTGATGTTGGGTGTAAATTAACTTATGTCAAATGGCACGACATGATAGGTCCTAGTCACTGCGTATGACCCATAAGTCAGTTAGTAAGTGCTAAGTCAGCAAATGGGCATACCAATTGGATAAACATCCACAAATAACCAATTGATAATTACGCTCTAATTATGCAACAAAGAGATAATTATTAGAAGATAACTCCAACAAATAAGATAAGTTTATCACAACGAGTAAAAATGATCAACAAGTAGATCATTTTCCTATATATGTTTATCCTACTCACTTCCCATAGCAGATCTGACAAATACCACAAAGACATAATCCTCCATAAATCTCTCTCTATCACAAAGAGAGAGATTAGTCTCCTCTTTTATCATCACCTACTCGAACATACTTAAGCATCAGAAAGCCAAAGATCACCATACCCAATAATGGTCTGAGGTCTTAATGATTTGTTCTTTGTTCCCATGTCTATAGCAAGGAAAGGTACGACCAATCATCAATATTAACAACAATAAGCATCAATATTATCTAATAAATTAGACATACATAAACATGATATGATTTGATCGAACTTAATAAGTGTATTTTTATATTTTTTTTGCTTAAAAATAATTTATATTAATTGACTTTTTTTTTTTTTAATTGATACGAGACTAGCTCATAAATGAATTGATTTGTTCATTAAATAAATAAGCATGAATTAAATGAATTATCACAATCAAAACAATTATCTAAAGATAAGATATTTATACATTTAACAGTTCGTATACATTGTATACAGAATGTAATTATAAACTTAAGTAAGGATTAGTAGAAAAAAGGACATAAATGTAATTTTTTTACATTAAACTTAAGTAAGGAGGATGAGTTTGTACGGGTAATCTCATTGGTCAATGTAGCCGTCCATAAAAGTCAGTTCTGGAAATGCATTTGGTCTCGTGATGTGCATAGCAATCTAAGATCTTTTATTTGGCAAAGTGTCCATGAGAATTTTGCAACCAAATCCAATTTAAGGAAAACAAAAATTAGACTTCTACATCCCATCGTAAAAGGCAATAGTTGTCAATTTAATAAAAAATAGGGGCATTAAAAATTAAAGTGTGATTCACACTTAATATATGGATTGAAACAAGAATACTTCCCTTCTTAAATACTTATGATGTACATAAATTTTGAATTTATTAAATCTGTGTTGCGTACAAACTATTCTTTTAGACACTATTGTAATTTACAGGCTCCATGTCACAAAAGTAACACATGGGATCACTCATTTTAGTACAAGATAACATTCTTAAAATAGAGGCAAAATTGCAGTACTAAACAACATTCTTAATAATAATAAAAAAGTGCGACAACTTTCTTTGCAATGTGTCAAAGCCAATGTCTTCTACATTGACCTAGTAAAATATGTTAAAAACAGAAATTTTTTACAAATTTTTACATTATATCTGACAATAGGAAATCAACGTCATTTATCTTTTGTTATTCAATTCTACCAACCACCCCCATTCCATGTACAAATATTTGAGCAGGATGTCAAATAGGTACGCCCCTGTAGAGAGGACTTTAGAGAGAGCGAAATATTAACAGCAGTATATGTAGTACACTATATTAAATTAAATTAAATTATATTATAAATAAATATATAATGATATAATCGGATGAAATTGTTTATAAATATTTTAATAAAATAATTTTTATTTAAAATAATTTTTTAATATAAAATTTATTTAATTCATAATTTTATTTTTATTTTTATTACATTTTAAAAATAAGAAAATATTATTTTGAATTTAAGATGAAAGAAAAAGTATACGGTTTAGAATCACAACTCTTGATCGTACAAAATTTTCACATAATCATATTATTTTTATACCATTTTTATATCGTACAATACAATATGATTTCACAATTAAACGTATGACTATATATAAATTATATAATTAGGATCTTTAATACTGTGTAATAAATATGCAGTTAAAGAAAAATAATAGGCAAAAGGTTCTCTCCCACGAATAACTCAATGCTTGCAATGCCAACTTTCATCCATACTGCAGAACTTTCCAAGCAGGCAGCCATGGGCTAAAAAATTCAAGCAAACACAATCCACCTAATATGAATAAGGGTCCATTTGGATTTGTTTATCTTATAAGTGGTTTACACTTTAAATAAAAGTGACTTGATTAAAAATGGTCTTAAAAGAAGAATTTAGATGTTCAGGATGTAAATGTTAGAATTTGTTTTGAGTGGCACTTTAATAATTATTTTAGGAAATAAACGTGAATACAAAACCACTTCTCCTAAAAGTAAATAGTACTTCTCCTTAAAGCATTAAATATGCTTCTCAAATTTTTTGGAGCAAAGAGAGATTGTCAAACACCTTATGAAGTGCCTTTTGCTATTAAGAACTACTATCGAGAGAAACAGTTTCAAACAGACTCTAAGAGTGCTTGTGCACCAAAGTTCTCTTATATTTTCTGACAATTTCAACAATGCTCCTAGATGCAATGCTTATTGAAATAGAAGAACACAAAGATGGAGAGCAGTGCTACGTGAAGCTTTAAGTTGAAGAGAGAACCTTAGAGATATACCCAATCATGTAATATACTTTTCCAAATTTAAAAAGAATGACATGATAAAGAAAGATGGCATGGATATGAATGATATGCAATGCCCAAGATCAGAATATTTTATGGATACTTGAACAATACACCACCCTCTCAAGGCTAAAAAGTTCCATCTGTCTGGGTAATACCGTAATTTGTGAGCAGAAACATACCAACAGGTGGAGACTAATGTACAGCACGTCTTGCACATTCATCCATTTTTTCCCAAAAATTTAAAAAAATTTATCTACAATTTTGCTAACAGGAAAGCTTTCCTATGATCCTATATCAATAAAACAGAATTCCAGAATGGTAAGTTCTTCACAAGTTAGATAAAGGTAGGTACTGACTTACTGTATCATAATGAACTTGTTAAGCAAGAAGTGTAATGACAAACTCAGGACAACGGACATTATACAGTTGGTTCCATCGTAGAACACAGAAAATAAAATCCTAACTTAATGATAGCAAGTTCTGAGACAGGGAGTTCAATATTTAAGATTACTATTACCTAAACAAAATAGAGTTTGCTTTAAGTAGTAGAAGACTTGATAGAAACTGATTATTCAACTGAGAAACAATATAGAAAATCTGTAGGGATGTTTATCATTAATCAATTAAAAGTCTAGCCACAATGCCAAGCTTTTAGGAGGCTTGGTACTCTCCCAATGAGCAAAGCTCAATACAAAATGACTAGCTAACTTATACATCACATCTATGCTGCCTATATCCCCTTTTCTGACTCTCTCTCCTCTAACAGAACTACAAAACTGATCTCTCTAACAAACTTCCCTCACACTGTGCACAATCATTCATTACAACCAAAATTATACATCAGTACTTATTGAGGATATACACGTTCTGCCCTTATGCCTAGATTAAGTGAAATGAGCTTGTGGTCTATCAAGACTACAAGTTCACCGATATTCATTGCCATCAATTAACCACAGTGACTAAAACAGAAATCTGACAAACTATATAGATTCACACACACAAAAAGAACAGAAAACAGTAAAGGCCAAACTTTGCCAAGACTAGCATATAGTTTTATTTTCTTTCAAATCATATGGAAAACGGGAACTCTAATTCTCAATGCCCTCATTTCTATGCAATGAGGACATAGTATAATACACAAACAAGTTTGCAAGGTAGAAAGAATTTTATTTGCATTAAAATTGTGGATTTATGTAATATTTAGACACAATGTCTAAGCTAACAGACAGCCTATATAGTTAACAATTAGACTCCAATAGAATTATAGAAGCATTAACCCCATATGTTAGTATTTAAATAAAGAGAAAAATACTTTTAATGTCCCTTATTGCAAAAATGACACTTAGGCCATATATTTATTTTTTGTAACAATTTAGTTCTATTGCTATTAAAAAGTGACCGCCCAAGAACTAAATTAATTTTTATTCATTTTATTTTTTTATTTTTATCTAACTTGAATAAACTATAATTAAAAACATTGAAGGAAAAAAAAAATAGTAAAAAAAAACAAAAATAGAAAAGAAAAGAAAAAACGTAAAAATTGTCATTAGTATCATTTTTACAGCAAGTATGGGAGATGGACAGTCACCCTCCCTTAAATAAATGATCATGTCTAGTTTGATTTAAAAAAAATGCAAGTTTTAGTATTTCTTTCCAGACCTAGACATAAATTTTTCATGGACTTAAAACTGATTGGATTAAAATGCCATGACAAACACAATTTTGAAAATATATCAACACCGCAAAGAACTAATTATGTGCCAAAAATTTTGCTAACCATTCCTACTTTCAACTCATTTTCCTTTTCTTGCTAACTAGAGATAACAAAGCTAAACGAACTTGATACATTTAACAAAGCTAAACGAATTTGATACATTCCCAAGATTGAAATCAATCAAATGTCTGAATATTTTATTGACGAGAAATGGTAAAGCAATGAAAACTGAAAAGCTTGACCAATTCACATTCTAATACCTACAGTCTGTTATGAATCTCAGTCTATCTACCACTCAACAAATGGTAGAAGATAATACCAAGTACAGTTTAATCTTTTAAAAAAATATAGTAGAGAAGCAATAAAAGACAGCAATGGTAATGGAAAACCATAAATAAATATATAGAAGTAAGAATACCAATTTGCTAGTAATCTAACCTTGTACAGAGGCCACTTAACTTAGCATGACACCCAATTCTTATGAGTGCTGATGAGTGCAGACAACAAGCCCGCACACGACACTGAAAGAGGACCCAAAAACAACCCCTTCCCATCTCGAATATCTGCTAAAGCCATTAACCCATCTGCCAAATCTTGAACTACTGAAAGTCTCTTCAACAAGCTCTTCTCCTTCAATTTCCTCATATTGTCCGCCTCTTCCTTGTACCCAATCCCTCTCGAGATCGCAATCTCAATACTCGATTTCAAACACTTCTTCTCTTCCTCAATCCGTTTAACATCCCTAAATTTCAACGAAATACTCCCAATATATCCAATAAACTCTGCCCAAGCACTAATCCTTTGCAAATTACGCGAGTGTTTGCTATCGATCAAACCCGATTTAGCAAACCAAATGAACTGTTCGACAAAGAAATACAAACCCTCACCTCCATAAGCTATTATAGCCAGGGAAATCTCTTGTTTTGAATCAAATTTTGAGTTCCTAAGAGCATTAATGTCCTGAACGAACTTACCGAGCCTGAAGGCTTTGCGACTGACCCCGACGCTAGACTCGAAGCTTTTGAGTCGCTTCGTTAGGGTTAACGTTTCGGGGAGAGCAGAGGAGGAGAGGATGATCTTGGTGGCGTATCTGGAGATCTTGAGAAGCTTGTCAACGCCATCTCTCTTGGCGAGGTAAACTTCGAGATGGTTCAAGAAATCTCTATTTTTGGGCGGTGATTGATTGGGGATTTTAGGGTTCTGCGCAGGACGAGGAGGAGGGGTGATCAGAGTTTTTGAAGCTTCCGAATCCATTGATTTTGGGTTGAGAGACAAAGGAAAAAACGTAATTATGAATTGAGAACGTTTTTCCGTTCATGGTAATGACGACGAAAAGACAACATTTTGTGAAACGACAACGTCTTGATGTATTCCGTTTTTCGGCAATTTCACAAGTCGCATCTAGAAATACGTTCCTGCATTAACGTAGCTAAATTCATCCATCATCTCATTTTGCTTTTGGTTTTGCCATGCCCATTCCCTCCTTTGAACTTTGTGCCCAATATGTATGCTTGCATAAATAATTTCAATAAATTGTTCACAGTAATTTAATGCATCAATTAATTTATACTTAAAAAAAATTATTAATTTTTTTAATTAACAAACTTTTAAAAAAATTATCTAATTAAAAATAATAATTAAAATAATAAAATAAAAAATAGAGATTAAAAATTCATATTTATTTAAATGATATTATATGCATGTTGAATTTTTATAATATTTGTCTTAAATATTATCTTATATGACGTTATGTTCGATGCATTTCGGATATTCATGTGAATATCAAATCATTGTGGTTCTAGATTTTCAGTTTAGAAAATTTAATCAATATTTGCTAAAATTTAAATTTAATTTGTTTGAACTTGTGCAAAAGAAAATTTGACTAGTCATTGTTCCTAACAATTGAAAGAAATATGAAAATCTTTGATTTTGAATTATGTTTAAATAAGGAGTGACACCATTTGATAAAATTTTTGCACAACATTTAAGTATATGTGAAACTACAGCACTTTATTCTCCTAAACACAGTGATTATATTAAATGATAAAAATCGTACCTTGAATGAAATAATGAAGGCAATGATAATCAGTTGTATATAGCCATGTAAAGAAGGCTAATTTTATTGACTAATTATCTTTTAAATAAGATACTCGAAAAGGAAAAAGCAAGATCCTATGTGAATTGTGAAATGGAAAAAAGATAGTATTCTTATGATTCTTAAAAAATGTGGGGGTGTTTACTATAAACTCTCTTAAATGACCTTATCGAAAAGAAGCCATTAGGAGTAAAAATAAAAATTGAGTCCATATGCAAAATCATTTGTGAGAATTGGTAAATTTTCCTTATGGAAGTAAATTACTAGAAGATAAATAGATTTTAAAGATGAAATTAAAACTAGATGGATTAATTGAAAGATACAAGATTATGCTTGTTACAAAGTGTCACAAATAATAAAAAGTCTTGATTACTTTGACACATATTCTCATAAGACAGGAATAAAAAACAATTTGGATGATGCTTACAATCGTGAGTTTGCAAAAATTTGAAGTACATCAATTGAATACGACAAAAATCTTTCTAAATAAAGATTTGAAAGAATAATCAACTTGGAATAACCTGAGCGTTTTTTCCACACTAAAGAAATAAAGAAGTGTTTGTAAGCTGGTGAATATGTAAAATAGCTACACCAATTCTTGGAAGATATTACAAGAATTGATAGGTGTGTCTAAAACTTATGCATATGCCAGTAATATACACCCATTGCGATAATGAGCTATGCAAATTGGAATGGTATATAATGTTAAGTATAATGGTATGTCTAAATACATAAGTTTAGGACACAAGGCTATTAGATAACTACTCTCAATGATATTATCTCTTTTGACTATAAAAATAAATGATAACATTGCGAATTTGCTAACTAAATGGTTAAATAGAGAATTGGTTGAGAAACATTTAGGGGAATGAGACTAAATCCTTCCAAGGAATGAGTTGATATAGCAGAAACCCAACCTAGTTGGCTAAAAATTTCAAGATTTAGGTTCAAAGGAACAACCTAGTTGTATCGGACTTAATTAGATCAATGTGGGGGATTTCTTCTCATGTCCTTTCCTATGATGAAACAATCATTCTCGTATGAAAAAGGATAAGCTATGCAAAACAATAGAGAATCTAAGTGGAGTAATGTGAGTTACTATTTACAGATTACTCTTATAAATAAGAGAACTTATGTGAGAGAGAAATGAGGCCACTTCGAATGAAAATTGCAATGGGCTCAACTCCTTAGAAACTTTTCCATAATTAGGTGTATGTTCAAGACCAAAACAAATATAACATTGATAACTTAAATGTGTTAGGAAAGACTCATATGTGATATATATTATCGTTTACATAAACGGCAAAACAGTTCAAGAATATCGTATTTACTAGTCAGTCAATAAAGTAAATATATTTTCACTAGGGAAGATTCAAGGGATAACACCTACCTATTCTATGCAGGTTTCAAACCGTCAAACTCTACTACCGAGTCAAAATGATTTCTGTTGATCTCTTTTGACTACTCCATCAATTTCATTTATGTGAGAGATTGTTGAAAAATTAGCATAAAAATAGCCAATTTTGAGACTTAATTATGAGTAGAAGCTACTTTGGTTAGTTCATTGATAGACTCAAAATTGTATTTGGGTAAATAAAAAATTGACTTTCAAAAGGTCACTTAATGAGATGAAAACTAAATAAATCAAATGGATATCAACCTGCTTATAATATATATATATTAAATATATATCTTATTGCAATGTAAAGAGATATGCGTGGTAACAATATTGTTATAAAAAGATTTAGATTTATTTAGATTTAGGTTTTTAATTGTTGGATAAGTCTTTGGTTTAACTTTTCAATTGTTGGATAAGTCTCAATTGAATTGGTATTCTAATTGGAATCAAATTGTGATAAGAATATAATCACTATTTGAGTTGGATTATAATTGAATTCTCTCACATGAGAGGCCATAAATTGACTCATCTGTTTTCTCAGTTCAATACAGAAAAATCAAATTTGTAGAAAATAGGAGAACCTTGTGTAATGTTAAGCCAATTAACATATTTCAAAAGTTCAGTCTTTTATTTATAAAATTTCCGTAGAACCTTTAGCTTTAGTGTAGTAGATGATTGGACAATTTCAATTCACTACAATCAGCTTTGTATGCTCCTTAGCTATTGGTTTCAACCGTTGTATCGTGGGAGACAAACGTATATAGATTCTAAAGCACCTATGTGAAAGGGCAAATTTATTTTAAGGACACCATATAAAATACAGGCCTCGATTTTCTCTAAACTTTCTTGCATTTAATCTGTATCTTTTGATATTAAATTATTTGGATCTATTTATTATTTTGTTCTAATTATTTGTTCGTTCTATCTCACCTTTTTCTAACACAATTTGAGATCAAAAACTTGTTACAAGCAGTTTTTTGCTTGCATGCATTTTGTACAACTATAGAACCATAGGGTATTACTGTACAAGTATATGATTGAAAGTGTTGGTAACTTTGTAAGTATCATAAATTGAGAAGAAAAAAAATATTTCAGTATTAAAACGAGATTATTACCCTTAATTGATCTTATAAATTGGCCTGATAGTAAGGCAATGCCTCATCGTCTTACATCACATGCTACAACTACAAAGACTAACATTTGATTTATATAATTTAGTAGTCAAGAATCACACTTTTTTCACGTTTCAAGTCATGATTGTCATATTTAAGTTGAGTCTTAACCTCTTATCTCCATTACCATTTTTGTAATGACCATATATGCATGGTCAAGTTTTTCAATTCCCATTACTAAAATAAAATCCTTTATGAAAATGTTAACAAACTAAGTACAAAGAAATTTGACCTAACTAGATTTTGTAAGGTGGGAAGGTTGTTTAAATGTTATTTTCCCTTGCACTAAAATTTGGCCATTGTTTGGACAAAGAAATGTGGTTAAAATTACATGTTAATGTGTTCTTAGTATTATTTTTTTTCCTTCTAATTATGTATGTCATCTCCCAATAATTTAAATTTTTGGGAAAATTGGTGAATGAATGTATTTAAGTGAGTATTAATGTATTCAAATTTTTGCAACCCTAACTCCTCTGATGTTAAATTTAGACTGATGGGCTGGAAGTAGATTCAAGAGGAGTTTGGCTCTTTGTGAAGAAGTTGGAACAACTAGTGATTAATTGATTTCGTTATGAAGTCATATATCTGTAAAGTTCATCAAATTTAAATGTCACGTTATTGTTTTTTATTATAAATAATTTACTTGATAAAAAATTACCTAAATTTTTCATTGTATTAACTAATAATCTAACACCAACATAACTTAAACCTAACATGCAAATGCATTATGAACTCGACACAATTTACACCCTTAAATGCCAGGTCAAAGAATAATAGATGCCGCAATGGAAAAAAACCAATGATGTTCTTCCTTCTTCTTCTTCCCCCCCCCCCTCCCCCCCTTTTTTCTGTTAGTTGGAAATTTGAATTAATGAATATGGTTTGTGATGGTTAAAGTCCGGGCAAACACCTTAAATATGCCCTTTTATGTGGCAAACTACAGAATTAGACCCCATAGTGAAATTCTTACAAAAATAAACCCCTTACATAAAACAACAAAAATATGAAAGGTCTTACAGAGAATTATAACACCTTACAAAGAAAGTAAAAGCTTACAAAACATACACAACTAAAATGACAGAAATAACAGAAATAATAAAAAATCAAGAAGTAATACAAGAAACAATGGAAGTAGAAACACAAGACATCTCAGGATGTTTTTCACAAGAAATGATATTTAGTAAAAAGAAATTTGAAGAAATTAAAAAATCAAAATTAAACTTGAAAGAAAAAGATGGATTTAGAGAAAAGTCATTCTCAAAAATAAGAAATTTATTCCCAAGAAAAGATATAATATATTACGGTATAAGTAATAAAGAAATGAGTATAACCATAGCAGACGCAAAAGGAAGGTTTAATATACCATTAATAAATAAAGAAACTATCATGAAAAAATTATCAAAAATCCCTGAAAAAGACAGAGAAAAAATTGGATACATCCATTTAGGAGGAATACAAATTTTAATAAAAGCACACTTTAGAGAAGGAATAGATACACCAATAAAATTAGCATTATTAGACAATAGAATAATAAACAGAAAAGATGCTTTGCTAGGAATAATTAATGGAAACCTAGGATATCAGAAATTAAAATTTACAGCATATCCAAGATTTGCTGTTAGTATTCATGATAAAAATTTAAATCAAGTACTAAGTCTAGCCTATGATTTTGAAAGAGGAAATTTAATGAAAGATGGAAACCATCCATTTTCAGTACACTACCTTATAGGATATTTACTAACAAATAGTCATAACAGTTCGATATACGGACAAAATGAATTTATAGAAATAGATAAAACTTTTAAAGATATAGGACAAGTAATAAAAAATCCAGAAAAATTATTAGAATACGAAGTACCTGATGAATGGAACCTAGATATTAAAGTAAAACCTTTAATACCATCAAGAAGAAGTAATGTACAAACAATAACATTCGTAGATACCCAAGCAGAAGTCAGTAAGAGAAATAGAGAAATAGAAGAATTAAAAGAAGAAATTGAAGAAGTAAAAGATTTAGTCTATACAATGAAATAAAAATGATAAAAGAAAAACTATTAGAAATACGATTAGAAGGAAATAATAGTTTAACAAGTATAAACAACAATCAAATATCTATAATGAAAGCTTTAATTCTTATAGCAGAAAAAATAGACACTACAGAAAAAGACATACAAGAATCAAGAAGAATACAATTAGAAATGTATAAAGAAATTATAGAAATAAAAAAGGATATTAATAACAAACCAAGAGAATATGAATCAAAATTTGATCCCTTAAAAGGATTAAAAGATGAACCCCCTAGAAGATCTGATGCATTAATACCTAAAAATGAAAAAAGAAAAGCAGAAGAATCTAAACAAATAATAACAACTTAATGGATTTAAAAGAATACAGGAAAAATTTAGAAGAACAATTCATGAGTCCTAAAAATAAGGATATAGAAAAACTAATAAGTTTACTAACATTAACAGACAAAGAATTAGAAAAACATTATGAAGAAAAATTTTATATAAATAAAGAAGAAGATGATATGACAGTAATAAGTGAAGATGAATCTGAACAAGAAAATATAACTCAAAGAATAAATATGGAACCAGCAATAAGAACAAACCCAGAAAGAGGAGAAACATCTGATCCTCACAGAGAACATAGATATAGGCCAGAAGAACCTAATCCTACACATAGAAGAAGAAGACCACCAAAAATGGAAGAAGGATTACATTGGGGTACTAGAGGAGATATCCCACCAGAATTCAAACTACATGAAAATTATAAAACAGAAATTTTAGACTTAGATTGCATAAGAGATAGAAAAAAAACCTTAGATGAATGGGCTAGTGGAATGAGCGTAATAATACAAACATCATCAACTACAAATTCAAACCCTTCAGTATGTAAAGTGTTAGTAGCACATAAAATGACAGGAAATGTAAAAATATGGTTTTCAAACCTACCTGAACAACAACATTTATTAATGCAAGGAAATGCTACAACAGGAAGAGATTACTTAGATACAGTAATAAATGAAATATATAAAGAATTTATAGGAGAAGATAAAGGAAGAAATATAACAGAATCTAGTGAACATGAAATAGAAGAAGCCAAATGGCATTTAACAAACATGGAAATATGTGACATGTGTTATATAGATGCTTTCATATGTGAATATGAAATGTATTATCATAAATTACCACCATCCATCCAAGAAGTTTATAAGGAAATGTTCTATAAAAAATTACCTGGAACATTATATAAAACCATGACAGAAGAATGGAATAATAGGAATCCACAAATCATACCCGATACCTTAGGAGGAAAAATAAGAGGACTTAAAAATTGGATAATAATAAAATGTCAAGAAAGAAAAGAATATAAACAAATAAGAGGAAATGACAGAGTCTGTTGTGATTCAAGAGACTTCAAAACACCAGGAAAATATGGTTGTAATATAAAGCCATATAAAAAGTATAATAAATACAAGAAATTTAAGAAATATAAATTTAGGAAACAAAACTTCCAAAAATATAAAAGAAGATACAAAAGAGAACCTTATAGGAAAAGATTTTTTAAAAGAAAAAGATATTACACACCTGAAAAGAAAAATTACTGTCCATCAGGAAAAAAGAAATGCAGATGTTGGATCTGTAACGAGGAAGGCCATTATGCTAATGAATGCCCAAGTAGGCTACAACATAAAAAAGAATTTAAAAAGGAATTTCCACAAAAAGCAAAAATATTAGAAGAGGCTTTTAAAATGGAATTAGAACCAATAGAGGAATCTGATATAGATGATACATGTAGTATCTATCTATTAGAAGAAACAGAAGAAGAAATAACAGACTCAGAAACGTCTGACTACAATTCTGATTCTGAGTATGATTCAGAATAATGAATGAAATATTAAGTATAACAAATCCAAACAGTACCTATATAAAAATAGGATTAAAATTCAAAGGATATAAAAATTATCATTTACATGCATATATTGACACAGGTGCAAGTATGTGTGTAGCTAGTAAATATGTATTTCCAGAAGAACTCTGGAAACAATCCCCAAAAGATTTAATAGTAAGAATTGCAAATAATACTACAATAAATTTGAATAAAGTATTAAAAGATACGAATGTATCAATAGGAGGAGAAATCTTTCATATACCTACAATTTACCAACAGGAAACAGGAGTTGATATCTTATTAGGAAACAACTTCCTAAACTTATATCAACCATTTACACAATACTTAGACAGGATAAGTATCACTACCTTAGATGGAGAAACAATTTATGTATCAAAAATAAGAAAAGCATTAACAGTTTCATCACCGACTTTTATGTCTCAACATAAAAAGCGAAAACGTGGTGAGGATATAGAAAAACAAAAACCACACCTAGAAAATATTTCTTTAGACATAGAGGTTAACCAAAACCCCTTTCTAAATGAAATACAAGAAGATAAAGGTTTAACAGGAATAAGAAAATTATTAAAAACAGTATGCTCAGAAAACCCTTTAGATCCAGATATTAACAGATCTAATGAAATAGCAAAAATAGAACTAAAAGACCCTTTAAAGGTCATAAGAGTAAAACCAATGATCTATACCCCAGAAGACAGAGAAGAATTTGAAAAACAAATTCAAGAACTTTTGGATTTAAAAGTAATTATTCCCAGCAATTCACCACACTCCAGTCCAGCATTCTTAGTAGAAAAAGAAGCTGAGAAAAGAAGAGGAAAAAAGAGAATGGTAATAAATTTTAAAGCTTTAAATAAAGAAACAATTGATGATGGTTATTTCATACCAAAGAAAGAAGAATTATTATCATTAATTAAAGGAAAGAAATATTTTTCAAGTTTTGATTGCAAAAGTGGATTTTGGCAAATAAGACTTGATAATGAATCACAAAATTAACGGCATTTAGTTGCCCTCAAGGACAATTCCAATGGACAGTCATTCCATTTGGACTAAAACAAGCACCAGGTATTTTCCAAAGACACATGGATAATATCTTTAAAAAATATCACAGTTTTTGCTGTGTTTATATAGATGATATTCTAATATTCAGTAACGAATTAACAAAACATTACTTAGACATTATTAATGTTCTACAAGAATGTAAAAGAACAGGAATAGTGTTATCAGAAAAGAAAGCAGTAATTGCTCAACAAAAAATAAAATATCTAGGGTTAGAAATAGAAGATGGAAAGCATCATCTACAACCCCATATATTAAATCATATACAGAACTTTCCCAGTACAATTAAAGATAAAAATCAATTACAAAGATTTTTAGGATGCTTAACATATGCGGAAGCATATATTAAGAAATTAGCAGAAATGAGAAAGCCATTACAGGCAAAACTCAAAAAAGATTGTGTCTGGCAATGGACTGAAGAAAATACTAAATATATGGATAATGTAAAAGCACAGGTAAAAGATTTACCAACTCTATATCATCCAGGACCAGATGATAAAATGATAATAGAAACAGATGCTTCACATGAATATTGGGGAGCAGTATTAAAAGCAAGAGTAGATAACAAAGATGAATATCTTTGCAGATTTACTTCAGGATCATTTCAAGGCCCTGAACTAAATTATCACAGTAATGAAAAAGAATATTTAGCCGTTAAAAAGGCTATTAAGAAATTTGCAATATATGTAATAAGTTCAAAATTTATTATTAGAACTGACAGTAAAAATTTTGGACACTTTTTAAGAACTAACATTGCAGGTGACTATAAGCAAGGGAGATTAATAAGATGGCAACAATGGTTTAACTACTACAAGTTTGACGTAGAACATTTACCAGGAAAGAAAAATTGTTTAGCTGATGCTTTAACTAGAGAATTAGCACCATTAATTATGTTTTTCATGACAGGAACTTATACAACAGGAACAAAAACAACAGAGATGGATTCTCTCGACATGGAAATTCTGATCAAGGAAAAGGAAATTTCAATACATGAGACACAAATCAGATGCCTCAGGGAACAACTAGAGGTATTAGAACTCAAAAAGAAACTACGGAACAGAGAAACCATAACAAATCCAGAACTCCACATGGAAAAAACTGAAGAGGAAGAAGAAGCTGGAACAAAAATGCAGATTGAAGAAACTGCCAGCAACAACCCAGAACCAATAAAAAATCTAGAAAAGAAAAAACAAAAAATGAATTGGGCTGATGAAGCCGAAAAAGAAGACTCAAGAAAAATTTATGTAGTCTATAATGGACCTAATCCAGGAATCTACACCAGTTGGCCAGAAGCAAGTAAAGCAGTAAATGGAATCAGTGGAGTCATCCACAGATCTTTTACAAATAGGATAGAAGCAGAAGGAAGTTATAAAAAATTTAGAGTCCCTAAGCTCATAACACCAGCAGAAATAGTAAGAAAAAACTATTCCCAAATGGTTCAACAACCAGCAACAGGAACCAGTCGAATGAGAAACCTTGGAACTATCCACAGACCAGTAATTTTCAGAGAACCAATTAATAATTCTTTTGAAGAAGAAAAAGAAAGATACAGAAATTTGACCAAACAGGAATGGCTAGGATTATATAACCTCGCTAGAAAAACCACTCAGGAACACATTGAAGATATGAAGTTTTACACCACCGAAAAGGACTTCCCCTCAGGTAGTAAATTTAATATTTTAGAAGGAGCTGATCCAATTTTTACTTATAAAACATTTTATGCAGGACTCATTGAAAATATATATCCAGGAAATGAATTAAGAGAATTAATTTATTTTCCTGATAATTTTAAGAAAGCTGTTAGAAATTTTAAAAGAAAAACCAGGGCTGCAGAAAAGCCTATTTATTTAAGATGTTTCAGTTCTTTAATGGATTGGAACCAAGAAGAACCAGTAAGTCCATATCATTTTATTAAGCTTGGTGTTTCAAGCAGCAAAAGAGAAGTAACTCGCCCAAAGGGCTTACCAGAAAAGGAATTCAATACTGGTGAATTGGACCTCGAAAGAGGACAAATGTTAAGCCAGATCTATTATGAAATAAGAAGAATTACAAATTCTTCAGAAACAAAAGTAAATTACTATACAAGTAAAACCATAATTACTTCCCAAAGTAATTCGGTTATCAGTAATGAAGACAGTGAAAAAGTAATTGCTTATGAAGCAAACTTCAACTGTGGCAACATTGAAGTAAACGAAGAAACAAAATTGGCATTTTGCTACTATGCAACACAGCAATCAGCTGATCACAAATGCAATTATTGCATCAGAGGAAAAATTCCACTACCACTAGAGACAAGCTCATCCAGTAGCAGCTCAATGTCGGCAGATCCTACTCAACCAGACATGTAGGACCCTCCTCAACAGCTGAAGGCAATAACTCAAGACAATAATGTAAGGCGTCTTAACGCCAAATAGAAAAAGTAGGAATAGTGTATTCCCTCCATTGTAAATAGAGAACCCTTATTCTATAAAAAGGAACTCATTAGCTCTGAGGAAGGACACGAATATACGAGGACAGAATCAACAAAAACACCATAATCATCTATTACCCCTTAAGCCTTAGGCTATGTATTTAGAAATCAGGAAGAACTAAGAACCTCTTCAAGGTTACTAGTTCTCTAGGTTGTAATATTATCTGTTTATAAATAAAAAGTCCATTTCAATTCCAAACTATCTTTCTCAATTTTCATTAAAATTAAGTACGGATCTCAGAGGATCAGCAGGGTCAGGAGGACTAAAAGCTTGGATCTAGGAGTGAGGCTTAGTTTCTGAAACAAGAAGGTAGCAAGGAAGCGGAAGAACGCGGTGGACCCATATTTACAAAACAGGTGAATCTACAGGTAGAGACTAGTATTCCTTGAAGTTTCATTAATATTGTTTAAATTCGTTTAAACTGCATGATATAATGAATAATGAACAAAACAGCATGAAAAGGAAATCAGAAACTATACTCTACAGAAGTAAAAGTAGGAAATATTCCAAAAATCAAGAAAAACTAAAAGATGTAATATATTTAAAACAATCCATTATCTGTTTTAAAACATCTATAAAAGAAAACTTTGAAAAAAGCACAGGAAGATCAAAAATAATGGAAAACCTGCAAGGATTAATTGATTATTTCACTAAACAGGAACAAAGAAATAATCTGGAAAAAGGAAAGGGTAAAGAACACTTAGATTTAGAAGCAAGTCTTGAACTTGTACAGATGGATATAGAAGAAAATAAGGAAATTATAGAACTAAGTCGTTGGATAGAACAAGAATTAGGAGAAATCAACTCTGAAACTCAACCAGAAAATAATGATTAATATAGAACATTTTGAAAGAAAATATTTAGAATTATTAGATGAATATATGGACAATGAAGATTATGAAACATGTTTAGAAAATTTTACAAGATTTGATATGTTATTAAGCGATTATACTGATCTTATCGCTAGCATATTACATCTAATAAACCATCCAGTAGGAAGAATACTGAAGGATTATTTTAAACATTATTTTGTACAAGTAAACAAAGAGGAATTTGACA
The DNA here is from genome assembly GCA_029378325.1 of Elaeagnus macrophylla. Classification (NCBI taxonomy): domain Eukaryota; kingdom Viridiplantae; phylum Streptophyta; class Magnoliopsida; order Rosales; family Elaeagnaceae; genus Elaeagnus; species Elaeagnus macrophylla. Next base: position 8,463,910 of record CM055649.1, on the reverse strand, counting down.
ATTTAATCTTCAGATTTTATCTATTCCGAGAACAAATAGGAAGATAAATAATAAGCAACTGAAGTTTTCATAATTCAGCCCCAATTTGGTATCAGAGCCAAGAAATTAAATAAATAATTAAGAAACAAAACAATTAAAAAATGTTTACAGAAATACAAATAAATAATTTAAAAGAATTAATTAATTTAGTGAGAAACACAGAAAATAAAAAAGAATTTAACAAAGATTTTATAGGAATAATTTTAGCATGTTTAGAAATAAAAATGAATAAAATAATTTTATTAAATAATCAAATAAAAATATTAAAAGAAAAATTAAAATTTCTAGAAGAAATAAAAACAAAAGAAAATTTTATAAAAGAATATGAAGAATTTATAAATTTTATTTTAAGAAAACTAATAGAAATAAGCTAAGGAGCCTATTTTTGATAGAAAACCACCTATGGGTACAAAACTGCAAAATGACCCTTTAAAGAGCACATTTAAGACAAATACCCTTAAAGTCCTGTAACAATTTGCATTCTCCAATAGACTTTACGTTTTAATTGAAAATAATATTGGGATTACCTTTCTGTTTGAATGTAGTAGATAAGCTCACAAAAGCGACCTGCCCATATGACAAAAAGCATTTGTCTCAAGCTTTGTAAACAAGAAGTTGTAGATTAACCTAAAGTCAAAGTTTTCAAAATAACTGTGATTCAATTAGGATTTAATCAATAAGAATTTTAATTCTTAATTTTTAATTTTTTTTAAATAATTTTTTGATTAAGTATATTTAGTATAATCTTTTTTTTTTTTTTTTAATCAATATCAAAATATAAAATTATTTATAAATTTTTAAAAAGAATATTTTTTAATCAGATTTATTATTTATTTTATTTTTTTTATTTTGACCAAACATTTTTTTTTTTTAAATAAATCAAATCTTATAACATTTATATGTATAAATATTACAAAAAATTATTAAAAACTTAAAATTTATAATAATAAAAAAATAACCATATTTTTTTTTATAGTTATTTGAAAAAATAGTATTACCAAACAAAATAATTTTTAATTTTTTTCTTAAAAATCACTAAGTAAACTTTTTTAACAAACACAACAATTATCTTTATAAAATAATTAAAAATTATAAAATTAATTATTTAATCATAAATTATAAATTAAAATTATTATCAAACATAATTTTAATAATTTAACTGTAAGACACTTCTCATTTCAGGTGATAAATTCAAATTACATTTTAAGGGTCATGATAAAAATATAAGATGCAGTTTAACCTTACTTTTTTATCTCTCATGTGTAGCATCAAATCTGCATATATGCATGAACATGACATTAATGGACCATGCCATCAAAGTCTCACCTACCCAATGGACCAAGTCTCATGATTCAACCACACGTCAACATCAACAAGAAAAATTAAAGAGAGGTGAAAGGCACTACCAAGCCTAAAGCTTAGGAGAAACAACCAGTTTAATCTTAAAACTTTCGACTAGGGTAATATCAGCTACCTCATGGACAAGTATTATGATTCAATCACATGTAAACAAACAATAGAATAATTAAAGAGACGGTGAAGGGGCACTATTAGAAACAAAACAGTTTAGTCTCATAGAGAGGCCATTTGGTAAAATGTGTACTTTAATTATAAAAAAAATAGAACTAAAGTGCACCAAAATGTATAATATTAAAGTGCACATTTTAACAAATGTATGCAACTAAAGTGCTTTAGTTAAAAGCTATAGGGCTAAATTGCTCATTCATCCAAAGCTATAGAATTGCCAAAGCATGTAAAATAATCTAAAGCATTTCAGTAATTTGAATGTTTTTTCTTGCTATGTAAAGGTAATGAAAACCTGGTAATGTTAACAATAAACAGATGCATAATATCTACAAGTAACGCACGGTAAAACATACCAAATAATATGAATGACCTCTAGAAAGAAAAAAGTAAAATAGAAACCCCATGGAACACAGTTTCTTGAAGTTGAAAGAAGCCGATTTGGTTCAAGCCATATGAATCTCAACTAAGGATTTAAGCCAGGAAATGGAAATGCTATTCAACAACAAGCTGAAATGATCAAACCATTTAGTGTAATAGAACTTTCTTCTGTTCTTTCACCATCTATAAACTATGCATTTCACCACTGCTTTAACTCCTAGTTTTTCCACTTCCTAGTGTGAGTTCCAAATCATCCATTCCTACATCATGAATCTTCTCCCCAACCCAAGGCTTCACCTGTTCCCCTCCGAAATCAAACTCTGGTCCTCTCCCTGCATCCACAACTACATTGCTAGGAAAATTCTGCGGAGCAACAGGTCTCATAAGATTGAAGGTTGGAGAAGTTGGCACAGCAGAAGATATAGCAAATTTTTGAAAGCTCAACCAGTGACCAGATTCAACAGTACTTGATGTATCAGATTCATCGCATTCGGGTATGGTAGCAGCCGGGATATGGAGCTGGTGTCGAGTTGGACTAGCCGGGGCGGAAACAGCATAAAAAGGGTAATTAAAGGAGGCCATAGATTCTTTAGCAATGGAATCCCAAGTGGGAATTGGCTTTGGATTTCTGGAGGTAGGAGAAGACAAAGGTGGGGTCACAGGAGCACTGTTTGAGATTCTGAGAGGAGGAAGAGATTGAGGAATGGCATTTCTCAGATAGGGAATTAGGTTTGATGGGTTACCCTTGGGATCCATACGAGAAGGGCTTGGAAATGAAGAAGATGAAGGACTGACTTGGTATGAGTGAATTGGGCTTGCAAAGGTTGAAGACATTGGACTTTGATTTTGAGAAGTAAAAGGTGTAGCTTTTGTTGAAGTACCAGCTATATCACTTGAGGAAGGCTTAGGCTTGTATCCCTGAAATAGAAAATATATTGAACCAGTTTTGATTGAGCAGTAGTGTAATTTAATTCCTAAATAGATCGGGGGAAAAAAAAAAAAAAAACTTGACTACTTTGTTCTTATTTTTTACTTCTTTAAGAAATAGAGTCAGATCTTAAAGCTACACAGCTTCATTTTTTCTTGATTTAGCTGAAACCATTCACTAAAACTAAAAGATAAAAAAAAAAATCCAATTTCACTGACCCATTTCCTTAAAAACCAAAATCAGATCAGCCAATTATAATGAAAGCAAAAAAGGAAACTCTAATTAATAGATCTGAGCTCAAGATGAGGAAAATGCCCAATACCTTGCGATAAGTAGTACCATCTTCTTCAACAGTCCAACCAGCTTCAGCGCAGAGAGCTTTCAAGACCTCGTTATTGTCACAGTGTTTTGGCAAGTTGAAGTTGCCTTGAGCTCTGAGCCCAGTGTATATCTTGGCAGCTATAGCTCTTCTTCTCCTCTCTCTTCTCCTGTTGTTCTCTCTTTCCCTCCACGACGGCTTTCTCCTTGCTGTAGACGCTGATGTCGCCCCATCTGAGGTCATTTTCCGGCGAACTCTCTCTCTCTCTCTCTCTCTCTATGTATGTATATCTATATGTCTGTAAAAGTATGTGTGCGACGCAGGGGATTTAAGCCCACCAAAACAGAGAGAAGAGGGACTCGCAGATGTGTTCACGAGGAATGCGCTTTCCCTTCTGGAGAAGAATCTCTCTCTCGGTGTGAGTAAAGAAATAAAATAAGATTTAAGTTAAATCTAAATACTTGGAATTATTAGTGTACGACGAGGACCACCAGATTCATATAAGAATTGCAGATTACAATCTTTCGTTCATTTTCGACCATACGGTGAGATTTGATGTAGGGTGGGGATGAGGTGCATCACGCTAATTCATGGGATGATACCATCTCAATGTTACATTTTCATTTTCATTACCAAAAAAATCTCAATATTACATTTGCTTAGAATTATTCATCGGTCTTATTATGTTATTATTTTGGAGAGCTGTAAAGAATTAGTTAAAAGTAATTCTTACTTCCTAAATTTTTACCATCAAAATTTATAATGTTAAATTATTATTTATTTAAATAATATATTAACATTAATTATAATTTTTTTATATAAATTTATTAAACTCCAAAGAAAATTTATTTCAATTTTATCAAATTAGATCTTAACTTAAATTTAATAACCTTACTTTAAACATAATATTTTATTATATTTTTTTATTTTTATTTGTTAAATCTTTATGTATATAAATAAATAAAATATTTCTAATACGAAAGAACTTATCACAAAACAAGTGTCATGCATCCACATAAAAGAAAAAAAAATGTATTTGAGTTTTCATAAAAACAACAATTTTACTTCTTTCTATATTCAAAATAAGTATTTATTGATTAATAAAAAATGTGAAACAAAATTAATGATGTTTTAATGATGACACATTTGGAAAGATAGCAAGAGATAATAGATGTGTTAAATAAGGTGACTCAACTTAATTTATTTAAATTAAGATAAGTTATGTTTAAATTAGTTTATTTTTAAATTAATTGCATATAAATAAAAATATTAGCATAAATATTTTATTTTTATAAAATAATAATATTGATACAATCATTTTTATAATTATCATAATAAAAATATATAAATTTATTATTATAATTTAATCAATGGTCGCATTCATAGCAAAAAAAATTATATCCATATAATTTAATTGCATATTAATATCATTTTAATTAATAAAATTATTATTAATAAAAATTAATTATGACAAATTATTATGACTTATTATTTTAGAAATTTTTGTGGTATATATATATATATAATTTTTCATTTTTGGTGATCTAATTATTATAGAGTGGGTCCAGCCGTTAGAGTAGGACCCGCTTGGGAAACATTAGGTTGACAATTGGGCCTTTCGAGGTCAGCATTACGGCTCAAGGCCCAACCTTGTCTACCACCTTGCTTTGACACTTCACGTGGGATGCTTTTGGCAAGGATAAGAGTTAAGGATTTCGATTAACGGAAATTTTAGGGTAAATACAGTTTGACAAAAATAGTTTTTATAAGTGTTAATAAAACAATAAAATTTTTATTAAGTAACATTTTACTATAAAATAAAATTATATATTTTAATACTAATTCTTACTATTTATATTACTTTATTAATTTTATACATTATTATATTATATTATATTAATCATTTATTCTTATTTGTCAATAGTCCATAACAAATATATAATTTTCCTTAAGGTATAAAGGTAATTTTGCATTTCCTTTATTTCGGATAAAATATACTAATAGTCTCTATATTTCTATATATTTTACACTTAAGTTTCCTTATTTTTTTCTTATAATTTGATTCTCTTATTTTTTTTAATTTTCACACTTTAATTCTCTTACTTTTTTCTTACAATTTAATCCTTTTATTTTTTAATTTTACATTCTGATCCCGTACTTTTGTTTACATTTTTAAAGATCAAATTCAAGTTGATTTCAAATTTTGTACTAATAAAAATTAAAAATAAAATAATTAAATTATAAAAATAAAAATAAGAGGATTAAAATGTAAAAATAAAAACCAAATTAAAAGAAAAAATAATAAACTAAAATATAAATTATATAAAAAAAGATCAAATTTGTGTAGTTCACATTTATTTATAACCGCTATTTTGGCTTTAAATGAAATGTGAGTAATAAGCACTTGATATAATAGGCTGATTTAACCCCTTATTAATAATCTTAATCTGAGATAACCCCTCACTAGCACATTTTTTAAAAATACCTTATTTGCCCTTATATAGAGCCCCTGAGCTCCATTTGCACGAGGAGTAGACTGTGAGCTTCTTTTATTTTCCCCAGTTGACAGATACGTGGGCTAGGCGCTGGTGGCATGAGCTGGAGGCGAGGACTGGGCGCACAGACTGGAGGCTGGAGGCGCGGCACTGGTGGTGTGGATCTGGGCGCGCAGACTGGACGGCGAGGCACTGCTGGTGACTGGGCTGCTCGCGGCGTGGCAGAGACAGACTTGCGGAGGAGCTGCGGACTGGTGTGAGGCGACGGACTGGCGCTGCTGGACCTCGCGGCGGTGCTGAACTGGGCTGAATGGAGCGCGGCTGGGCTGGTATGGAGATGCTGTTGAAGTTGGGTGATGAAGATGCAGATCCGTGGAGTCGGTGCTTGTGTTGTCACTTTCACCCAACGCCATTGCTGGTTCTTATAGTGAGAATTTGCCTCTGATTTGTATTGTTGGTGGTCCTAATTCCAATGATTATGGAACTAACCGAATTCTTCATCACACTATTGGATTACCTGATTTTATTCATTATTCTTCCTGTTTTTTCCTAAAACGAATTGGGAATTTTTCTCTATATTTGATCACTTATGATTGGTAAATTTCATCAAGTTAAAAAGACAATGCTCTGTTTCTAGTTTTCTGTTAATTGATGTAAACGCTATATGTTGCAATTATTTTGAGTTCACTGTGATCTAATATTGGTATTGCTAGGCTGTTGTCAATAATCTGGAAGATGCGCATGAATTCAATTTTGATCTTCAAACTTTTAGAATGTAGTAAATAGTAATACTGTAGAATGTAGATGAAGTTAGGAATCTCGTATATTCTTTGTCTTGTAACACTCATATTTGTCCAACTGAGCTCCGGTGAGTGGAATCGTCGGTCAATTAAAATTCGATCAGTTGGACATGTGTCCAACTGAGCTCCGTAACTTTTCAGTTTTTAGTTGGACATGCGTCCAACTGAGCTCCGACGAGTTGGGTCATCGGCCAATCAAAATTCGATCAGTTGGACATACGTCCAACTTAGTTGGACATGTGTCCAACTAAGCTCCGGCGAGTGGGGTCGTCGGCCAATCAAAATTCTGCTAGTTGGACAGTCGTCCAATTCTGAGCAGTCTAGTTGGACATGTGTCCAACTGGACTCCGGCGAGTGGGGTCGCCGGCTCCGGCGAATGGGGTCGCCAGTCGGTCAAAATTTCATCAGTTGGACAGTCGTCCAACTCTGTTGAGGTGAGTTGGACGACTGAGGTGAGTTGGACAGTCGTCCAACTGAGGGGTTATTAAGGGCATTTTTGTCATAATATGTAAAAAAAATTAAGTGGAGGGGGTCATATCAGATTTTTAATAAATAGGGGGTCATGACAGCATATAACCCAAGATTTTACTGTATAGATGGTACGTCATCTAAATGCATCATGCAGGAATAGTGGGCTTTGTTGAATAGTAAAGTGCATGAATTCAAAATTAAAAGTATGTGTTTTACGGTTGAGCCTTCCACTAAGCCTGAACGGATATACTCCTCTATAATATTGGGTACTTACCTAATACTGATAATTCGTATTGTGTGGGCGTGGTGTGCAGATGTGTTACAATTATCCTACCTCTTATTCCTAATGAAGTGTTTTTTTAACCCAAAAAAAAAAAAATGATTGCAGGCTTAATTTTGATGTATGACAATTGAAATGTGGAGGAAGAAAGAAATCTTTGTTACCTTAAGGGCTTGTTTGATAACAATTTTGATTCTTACTTTTTAATTTTTTTTTAAATAATTTTTCAGTATGTTTTGTAACAATTTTTTATTTTAATTTTTACATTTTAAATAATCACTACCAAAATATATTACGTATGTTTGGTGACAATTTATAATTTTAAATTTTACATTTTAAATAATCACTACCAAAATATATTACGTATGTTTAGTGACAATTTATAATTTTAATTTTAACATTTTTAAAAAATCACTACCAAAATATAGGTTAATTTATAAAACTTTAAAAATAATATTTTTAAATTAGATTTCTAATGTCTAATTTTTTTCATTTTGACTAAACATTTTTTCTAGAGAATAAATCAAATCTTATAATTTTTATATTTATAAGTATTTGATGAAAATAATTAAAAACTTAACATTTGTAATTAAAAAAATCAAATTTGTTCATTTATTTTAAAATTTTTGAAAAAAATTCTAAAAGTAAAAAATATTATCAAATTTATGATTTTTTTTTTCTTCTAAATTATTAAGTTGAATTTTTTATCAAACATATTATTGATTATTTTTATAAAAGAATAAAAAATTACAAAATTAATTATTTAATCATAAATTAAAATCATTGATCTAAGTTTATATCTCAAGGTTTCAACCTCATACAATTACGGATGGCAATTTCTGATATGACACGATCCGAACACGACACGAATTTTTTTTAGTAAAAATTGATTAATAATTTTTTTATGTTCTTAAAAGTTTTGTTATTTCTTACTATTATAAATAACACAAAAAAAATTCAAGTAAATTTTTTAATTTGCTAACCAACACAAAAACACAACACGAATAACACGACACGAACACGATTAATACAACACGATTGACACCCCTACATATCAAACTGGACATAAAGCAGGAAATTTCAAAGGTATAAAAAAGCAATTCTCTAAGAATCCACTTACTACAAACCCTAACTCTGTGGTTATGCATTTTATAGATCATATTATATAGTATAAAAATAATACAATTATTTTAATACCAATAAGAAGTATGAATTTAAATCATTCTAGACACTTAGATGGTATGAATTTCAATTATAAAATTATGTCTTAATTTTTTCTTTCATCTAAAATTAAAATAATATTTTTATATTTTAAAATGTAATAAAAATATTAAAAAAAAATTAGATATTAGTTTAAACAAATTTTAAAATAAAATTATTTTCATATGTAAAAAAAATTATTTTAAATATAAATTATTTTGTTAAAATATTTTATCATTAATTTTATCTGACTTTATTATACATATTTTTATCAAATACCGTACAAACTATATTTATAATACAATTCGATACAATTTTAAAGTATTAACATATTCAATACAATACAACAAGCATATCTTAAGCAACTGTTGTACCTGTAATCCTTGTTTCAAGGTGTTTTCCAATGTCCGTATGTTGAAACTCCAGCTTTTAATGTCGTTGCCAACTTGCCTTGGACAAGTATACAAGTCAGGTTTTTTTGTAGTTTTTTTTTTTTTACCCTAATTGGGCATTTTTAAAAGAGTAAAGTTGTGATTAACCTGAGTCATATACATCAAAAATAAATATAACATGAATTCCAATAATATATATGAAATCATTATTCTGAACTCCGAAGTCATTTTTCTCCTCTAGCAAAACTGCTGACCACTGTGGAAGACTCTATTGAATGAGGCAGATCCAACTTGGTGAAAAACTGCGAATGTTTGCAACCGTAAATTCCACGCCTTGAGGGTGGCAGAGAGAGTTTCTTTAACCGTAAGTTTGTTACTAAAGCATCAAGCCAAAAAAAAACTACATAATTTAAACATAATACTCCTTGGAACTAGGAAGCCGTCATCCGCATGTAGAAATCATATTCCGGCTAGATTGCATCGGTGCAAATGACAAAGTTGAAATCTAGATTAAGTACTCATCTATGATCTCGTGAAAAATCGTGAATCCTGGAAGTGCAGGGGTTCATTTCCCCAAGAAATGCATCCAGTCATCAACTCTCTAGCAAATAGTTCGATACAGCGACAAGAACCAAGCCCTCCAACAAAATCCAGCAAAAACCCTAAAATTTAAAAGGGGAAAATGAGTAGGATGATAATTAATGTTAACAGGAAGAATACTTAAGTTCACTTTGCAATGAGAACGAAGGATACAATTTGCTACCCTTGTCCTAGGACAAATAGCATCCCTAACAGATAAATGATCAGACAATCAAAAAAGTTCTTGATGGGAAGTTCAAAAAGCATTGACTTACAAATAATAGTTTACAAAAATAAGGCTCAGTATGTCGTGTTTAAAGGTCAAAAATTAAGAACTAAGAACAAGAGTACCTCCAATTGGAGGCTTCCTTGAGTATTCCCCAGGGATGCTAATGATAATGCTATCTTGTACGGTCTTGGATGTCGATATGTTCAAATCCAGGACCTGCAAAAGTTACTTGCATAAAAAAGGCATATTCAATCTGGTAACCATCAAAAGCTGGGTGTAACAAGCTTAGAAACTCACTTCACCACCACATTGTCCCAAAAGAATGCATTCATATGGCCTATGATGAAAAAGGTCTAAATCATTAATCAATGAACCATCTGCTTTCACCTGCAACAGTCAGGTAGAGCAAAAGGCAAATTTATAACATGAACAAATAGAATGATGGTATTAGTTCAAGCAAGGGAAAGAGATAGAAAGAGAGAGAGAGAGAGAAGCGTGCTTACCTTTAACCAATAAAATGTAGCCATGTGTCTGACTCCCCAAGCAGGAAATAGCTCTTTCTCAACGAAACCTCGCAGTTTCTCCCTATTAGTCATCCACAAGGCTACCAGTGCTCCTTCTCTGTGACTAAGTTGCCTTATAGGAAGAGATAAGAAATATCTGTTTGGCAAAGTTTGGTACCTGAAATGATCAGAAAACAATTTAATTACATCACTATGATTAATTACGATCTTCAAATCAGAGTTCAGAAGTCTTGTATTTAAAATGACCACTGCACACTTGGAGCTTGTAACCCGTCCTATGAAGGTGCAGTGTAAGTCATGAATTCTTTATTATGCTTGTATCACCTGGTAGATTCTTACAATATAGATACACACCTTGATTTCTGTTGGGCACTTGCATTTTCCCAAGGTGGATCGATCACAATTAGATTAAAACCACAATCAGGTTCAGCTGCAAAAATATGCGTTCTAAATAAAATATGCGTTCTAAATAAAACAGGTAAATATTTTCTATCTTAACCAGTATTCTATGGAAACTCATTACAGCCTAGAAAATATCCAATTGCCAATTTAATAGGATGATAATAAAACTGCGTCTTCATTCTTTTATAAATAACAAACATGTGGAACCAGCACAAACATATTGATATAACACCTGGAACATGATTACCACTGTTGCTTGGACTGAGCAAAGGTGGTGAGGATAGTTTTTTTTAATGAAAGAACAACTTTAAGTAGTTGGTCTCGAAGAATACAAACCTTATCAAACAGGATCAACAAAAATACATACAACACACATCTTAGACAATTTCAAACAGGCTCAACAAAAATATATAAGTTCCATATGAAAGAATTACCAGGAATTAGGTTGTGAATCTGCCTCAGTTCAGACTTCCACATGATAGGAAACAAAGTACAAAAGCATGTAAGACTCGTGTAAAATGAATATAATCACCAGGACATCAAGATATAACTTTCATCTAAACAAAAATAAAACCTATTAACAAGGAATTAAAAACTTGATCGATAATATCAGCACTAAAGCAAAATTATTTTTTTTAAGGTATCGTGCACCCCATATCAAATACTAACTTTATTGAATAAAAGATTAAAACACCAAGCACCAACAAAAATTAAGACAAGTACTCAAAGTGGCAACAAATTTCATCAATTTTGTTGGCATTCCAACAACTAAGGGACCTGTAGGTTCAAATAGTGTGCTTCACTTAACAATTGATAATTATGCAAAATTCTGAAGCAATAAGCTGACATACCATGTAGAAGCTACTCTTTCTCGGCAATATGTATCGACTGCCTAGGAATTCAGCTTCCACATCCATATCAGTCTCATTAACTACTAAATTATTAAAAATAGGGACAGCTTGTTCATAATCTTGAGTGATAGACGAACCTAAGGAAAATAATACCAATGAGTGATAGGAACTATTATGAATAGACATTGAATTCTCGATCCAGAATAAGAAGCAAACTTTATATAACGGAACTATGCATCACAAAAAGGTATGCATGTCAGCTTGGCATATTATGACTACACAAGCAAAGAATATGGGATTTTTGCCCTTTCAAGATGGACAAATGGTAAATTAAAATCTAGTCTTTTTGGCCCCATATTTGCCACCTCATCTATGACATGGATTCCACCTATTCAGCCACCTCATGCCTCTTATCCTTTTCTCTTTCCTTTCTTTCTCTCATTTACTTCTTCTTTCAAGCTCCAAGTTTTTGGCTCGTCATCATTTTCCACCTCCATTTGTTGCGATTAAGTTCGATTAAACTCCTCCAATACTCTCCTTCGCCTCTCCTTCCCACATGCCCTATTTCGTTCGGCATTTGAAACCCTAAAAGGATTTCTAACTCTTGAAACATTCATGCCATAAAGCCTTGGCAAAATTTTTTATTTTGTGTAAAATTTCCTTGATTTTATAGCTTACATTACATTTAATCCAATTTAATCGCAACAAATGGAGCAAACAATTGAAAATGGCCCAAAAAATTGGAGCTTGGAAGAAGAAAAAACTTAAAAGTCGGTGTGGTTTTGCGTAAAGAAGAAAATGAGATAAAGAAAGAGAGAGGGACAACAGGCGTGAGTGGCTAAATAAGTAGAATCTATGTCACGACTGAGGTGACAAATTTTTTTAAATGATGTGGAGCTTATGTAATTAAAAAGGCTAGATTTTTAATTTATCATTTGTCCGGCTCAAAAGGGTAAAAATCCCATATTCTTCATCTGTTTAGTCCTAATACACATAAGATTGTAAGGTAATATAAAACAATCTATTATTAGTTCAGCTGGCTCAGATCTTAAACGAGAAAATAGTTCTTGAGATCCCTCAACTTTTAAAAAGATGCACTTTAGTTACATTATAAGTCTCTTACCTATATTTAAGATGCACATAAGTTCATTTTATATTAATTATTTCAATTGAACTTATAATTTAGATGTATAAAAGTCGCGTAATACCATAAATAAAAGATAAATTTATCATAAATGAAAATAATTAATAGTTAATTTTTTAAAAAAAATAATAAATATTTTCTTAATAATAAATTTATCATTATTAATGATTTTACATGACTTAATTAAAATAATTAATTCAAAATGAACTTATATGTACACTTACAATAAATAAGGGACTTATAGTACACTTTTTAAAAAAAAGTGGGATGCCAAATTGATCTACTAGCTTTGACTAGTATTACATTTTAGTCTATTATGTTTTACATGGTACCTTAGAAGTTCATTACCTTTTAAAAATAATACACTATCAGTCGAACCGTTAATTTTTTGGTTAATTTTTTGTTAAAATAAACAGAATTAACATTTGTAGGAAGGGATAATGAAATTGAAAAAAAATATGAAGATATTTTTGTTGATCAATAAAATTTGTAAATTAAAAAAAAAAATTATTAGACTTAAAGAAATTTTACGTTTCATAATTAGCGTATGCTACTTTCTCCAAGAAATTTAAATTTTTAAATAAATGGGATATCAAAACCCAGCTCAAAGGAGCCACTGTAGCAATCGCCATCATACCTATAATTCCAATAAAATAGCAAGCCCTATTATTTTACACACACCCAAATTTACACAAACAGTAAAAAGGTGTTTCCTCTTGTATACTTCTTTAGCTATTAATAATTACTTAAAATATATGGATACAAAATTTTTTGCTATAAGGAAATTTATTTTTTATTTTACATTATGTGACAAGTAACTTTTATCAATAATCAAAAAAGAAAACATATTTTATAAAATAAAAATATATTTTGAAAACAATTTAAAAACAAACAATTAATAAAAATAAAGAATATTAAGTTCAAATCTTAATACATAATTAAATATATTCTTTTTTATATAAAAAGATAATAATTGCCCCTATATAACGAAGCAAATATTGTAAGTGTTAGAGTTAACATAAATATAAATGATGGACTAATTATGTATTAATTTTGTAAACACTAAACAAACATTTATTATAGAGGAAAATAATACAAAGAAAGAGTTTATATTACAGATATGAAGGTCAAGTTTGCCTTCTTACAATACAAACATTACATATTTATAGCAAAGGAAAAAATCTTCACTATTATTGCTTTTCCTATTCTTATTTTGGCTCATATCTCATATACTTATCCAAAAACTATCATTTGGCTGGATAATTATCTATACATGTATTATTTACTATATGACTTTATCTTATTTTATCTTCTAGTAAATTACATTACTTTACAACCATACACGTATTATAAAGAGATAAGTATTTACATAAAAATAGATTCCTTTTGTATGATTTTGCAGACATTTTTTCAGATATTTCATTCCACCATACTTCTGTGACTTTAATTAATCTCATCCATCATTGGATAAGTACTCATCGTCACTTGATTCTTCTAAAGTAGGAACATCTCCAAGAATTCTTTCAATTAAAGCTAATTTTGGAGTTTGAATACCATCATTAGCATCCCTGATTAATGTGTTCTTCTAGAGAAAAGAGCATTAAAAATGGGATGTAGACTTGGTTTCAGTAGAACTTGGCTAATTTTTTTCTCATTGTTGCACAAAAGTTCCATTCATATTCATATTCATATTTTTTCCATGAACTGTCATGATAATGATTTATTAGAATAACCTTTGGAGGAATTAATCTATCCCACACATCTGATAATTGGACAATAACAATTGTTTCTCTTCCTATCTTATGACCATTAATAAGTATTAATTTATCAATGTCTTAAAAAATTAGACTAAGCAATTTCTTGAGAAGTAAGACTTCTCCTTCACACCAGAGGTCTGAAAAATACTAAAGTTCAAACATCATAATGGCTTCTTCTATCCCATACATCTGATAGTTGGACAATAACAGTTGTTTCTCTTCCTATCTTATGACCATTAATGAGTATTAATTGATCAATGTCTTGAAAAATTAGACTAAGCAATTTCTTGAGATGTAAGACTTCTCTTTCATATCAGAGGTCTGAAAAATACTAAAGTTCAAACATAATAGCCATTAGATACAAGTGGATACATAATCACGTTACATAATATGTAACTGGATCATCAACTTCTTCAAAGAAAGGATGCTCACTTGACCATATGTCTTTTACAGTTCAATATCTTACAAGTACAAACAATGAATACTTGACAATGTATGGATCCAAATATATCTCAAATAAGCTTGTGATTATCTTTTTATTCTTTCTAATGCGATTAAAGTTGTTTATGATTTTTTTTTTGACGTAGAATTACACAATGGTTCTTTTAGAACTTTTTCAAGTAAACCTTGAATTTCTTCCTAGAGCTTTTGGATAATATTTCTCATAACTTCATTGTTTATGCTTAGTGGTGGATTGATTGATGGTGGAAGAATTCTCCAATTTCTTGGAACTAGATTACTTAGACTGCTTCCATATTGAATTATGGACAGTTAATTATCTCGACAAGTTCTTAACAAATAATCAACCAAAATATTGGGTTCACCTTTAATATGCTTGACTGTCCACTAGTATTTTGAAAGCCATTCTGACCATCTAATAAATTAGAGATTTAAAAGTTCACCTTTTTTTCTAAACAATTCCTCAAAGTATTTGTAATCAGTTTCAATAATAAATTGATTTTGTGTTAGAAAGAATTGAAATTTCTTGATTCTATTTATTATTGTAAGTATTTTTTAAAAGAGGGGTAAGGTTATTGAAAGGTATTGAAGAAACTTGATTTATCTACACTTATCTTGATTTTATTCAATTAAAACTGCTGCCCAATATTAGTTTGAAGCATCTGTCTAGAGTATTGGCTGACCATCTCCTAAAATCTTGAGAGGAGGAAGGTTGTTGCATAATTTTTTCAAAGTTTTAACTGACTGAGTTACTTTTGATGACCAAATTATCAGCATTTTTTCTTAAATGTCTAAAAATTTTGCTAGTGATACTAGCAAGATAAGGAATATAAAATGAAGCATAATTTACAATTCTTAAAAACTGTTGTATATGCCTTTTATGAAGTTCAAGAAATTTTTTTTTATTTTCTGTGCAATATGATCTTGTAGAATGATTGATCAATTATTTTTAATCCAAAAAAGTCTACTTCTAATCCCAGCTTCATATTGAATTTTGAGAGAACTAATCCATGTTTATAAGTTCTTTATTAAAATTGAAGAAGATGCTTCTTATGTTGTTCCTCATCTTTACTGAAGATTAAAACATTATCAATATAAATGAGACAATTTGATGACATAGGCACATAGACTTCATCCATTCTATGTTAGAAGTCTAATGGTGCATTCATTAAATCGAATGACATGACATTCCAGTCATAATGTCTATGTGACACTATGAAAGCTATTTTATGTCTGTCTTCTAGATTAATACCAATTTGTCAAAATTCTAACTTCATATCAAACTTGAAGAATATCTTAGCTTTGTTCATCTCCTTTAACAATTGATCTTTTCTGGGGATAGGATATCAAATATCCCTTCAAACAATTATTCAACTTTTGATAATCTATTATCAACCTCTTATTTTTTCATAATTGTTCAGAGTTTATTCACATAAAAAGCTGGACATGCCTACTAAGACTTAGATGGACTTATTAATCCAAGATTCAATAGTCCTTGGATCTCTTCTCTACATAGTTGTTCATCATGTGACATCCCTAAATGTGATGTTGTTTGGTGTGGCATCTTCCATCCTTCATTGTATGATAAAGAAACAATATTGTTTTCTTGTCCAAAACTTATTTAGAACATCAGCATAAACACTGGAGTAATAATGTTCTTTCTTCAATAAAAATTTCATGGTTAATTCTAGCCACCCAAAAAAGAGTTTTCTCTACCCAAGGAACTTTATGTTTTATGTATAGTAAAAATCCATCATGAAGGAAAGTAAATGAGGACCAAAACGTTAAGAAATTAAATCCCAAAATTGCATCTTTTTCTGATTCATCATGCATATAGAAGTAATGTCTTTGAGATAATGAATCTGACAGGAATACTTCAACAGGTTTGGAGTACGCAGGACTATAAAAATTATTTTCATTTGCTGTTGTGAATGACGCTTTTGTTAGAATCTACTATTCTTTTGGTAAACTCTTACTATGAAGAAGAAATACAGATGCTCCAATATCCACCAATGTTGAGCTTTATGGGTTGAGATTGTGGTGAGATAAAAGTGATTTAAAGATAATGACGACATGATTCTCCTTAATAATAAAAAATATTATATATTTTTTCTTTGGTTGCTGCTTAGACTATATGATGAATAGAATTTATGTGCTAGAATCAAAGTCTGGTGATTGTGATTCTCTTGATTTGTGTCATGAAAAAGATTTAATCATAGAATAGCCTCAGTTGATTGAATGGTCCAATCAAACCATTAATCTTCAAATTCTTCATCAATAAGCTGGATTAATTTTTGAGGAAGTTTCTTCCATTTAGGACATTGTTTTGCCCAATACCCCTTTTTTCCACAAATAAAGTATTTATCTCTGAATAGTTTTGGTTGTTTTCTTTTTTTATGAACTTGTATCTCCTTCCTTTATATGGTCTCTAGCTTGATATCTTTTTTCTACCTTTTTTCAGATTTCTTCAATTCCTTTTTGGTTCAATGACACGAAATAATATCATTACATCCAAACTTTTGAGAACCTTTCTTGCAAACCTTTGTCAAGGAGTCTTGTTCTGATTGCTTTATAGTCTTTTGAGCTTTTGTAAAAAACAATGATCTTGTATAATTTTTCAACAATCATGTACAAAATAGCTAGACTGGCTTGTGTGATATCTACATCTTGTTTTTTCAGCTTTTCTTCAACTAATTCACTGACAAGTTGGGACATGTTGAGAATAAATGTTCTTTTAATTGTTTCTGTACTTTTGTTGAATGTATAAAAAAGTTGTTCTTGTCTTATATAGTACTATTCTGCTTTAAGATATCACAGTACTTATTCTAAAGAAATTCCTTCTCAACTTTTTGTTTTTCTAGAACTTTCACTCTAACAAAAACCTTATTAATTACATTCAACAATGTTATAGGCTGATCAAAATTAACTTTACTTGAAAGTGGATGTTCCTTCCCTAGAAGAATCAGGTGAGGATGAATACTGACTCAATGATGTATGAGATTAATTAAAGTCACAAAAGCATAGTAAAATAAAACATCTGGAAAGAAAATGTCTGCAGAACCAGACAAAAAGAATCTACTTTATGTAAATACTTATCTCTTTATAATAAGTGTAAGGGTATAAAGTAACGTAATTTACTAAAAGATAAAATAAGATAAGGCCATACATCAAGTAATGCATGTATAGATAATTATCCAACCAATGGATATCCTTTAGATAAATATACGAGATACAAGCCAAAATAGGAATAAAAAAAGCAAGAATAATAAAAATTCTCTCATTTGCTATAAATATGTAAGGTTTGTATGGTAAGAAGCCAGATTATTTGTAACATAAGCTCTTTCTTTATAATATTTTCTTCTATAATAAATGTTTATTTAGTGTCTTGGTATCAGTGTTTATTCACATAAAAAATTGGACTTGTCCAACTGGAACTTAGATGAACTTATTAATGCAAGATCCAATAGTCCTCGGATCTGTTCTCTGCATACTTGTTCATCGTGTGGCATCCTTAGATGTGATGCTATCTGGTATGTCATCTTCCATCCTTCATGGTTGTATGGTAAAGAAACAAAATATTGTTTTCTTGTCCAAAACTTTATAAAAGGTAGTGTTAGTCTATCTCAGTGAACTCCAAGCATACTTTTTTATAGTGCACCTCTAAGGGAACCAAGTGCTCTAGACCCGGTCTTGAACTTCGATGACAAAATTAAATTCCTCGAGTGCTGTTATTTTTCAGAGCAAAAGGGAAAACAATATTGAACATATCTGAAACAAAGAAAACAGAACGTACCTTGAGTTTCATTAGAGTGGTTGTTTTTATGAAACATCAAAGTTATTTCATACAGAGGAGCTTGCCAAACCTCTCCAAGCTCAACAAAAGACTGTTGAGAAGATAAACCCCTCTCTGTTGGTAGTGAAGAAGCTTGGTCATCTCTCAAATTGCGTATAACCTCTAGAAGATCCGTCGCAGTCAACAAAGACTCGTGAGCCTTCATCAGCAATGGCCTCGCTTCCTTCGAAAACGTGATCACTTAGGTTAGGTTCGTAGAAAATTTTACTATTTTGGCATTTCCTTTATTTTCTCGGCCACCAAACAGAAGAAAAAAGCACTTACTCGACATAGTTACCTGGTGTCGTTGATCAGCAACTTGTTCTCTTTCGTTGAGAGCATGCCGATTTTTGTCCTTCCGCTTTCGCTTTCTGGAAGAGGAATTATGTCGGGCTGGGCATTTGGATTCGAAGAAACGTGAATAGTACGCAGATGGAGAAACCCTAAACTCGTTGTAGTAACGGTTGAGGACACGAACCGGGTCCATGAAAATGGCGTTCACATTTTGAAATCGGTAAATACCAGAGCTCAAAAATTCAGAGAGCTTCTTGCGCGTTTCCGATTCCTCCATTACTACCAGTATATGTCTCTGGCCTCTCGCGATCCGCTGGCGTCAACCTAATACACCCGAATGTATTTATCAGTACGTATCCAATTTTAATAATTTCTTTTTTAAAATTTTAAAACTTGTGGATATTTAATTAAGATTTAAAAGAACATTAAAAGAAAAAAATTATAAATTTTTTTTTATATTCAATAATAATTTTGTAAAAAAAAATTTAAAAAATATGTATTTGATTGATATTTTAATGAATTTTAAAAAAAAATTAATTGTATTTATATAAGACTTTTTGAGAATTTATAAAAATTTAGTTGTATTCAATTAAAAATTTTAAAGACTTTTTAAATTTTAAAAAATTTAGGTATATCTAATTACTACTTTTTATAAGTTTATAAAGTATTAGGGCATTCAAAATATTAATGACACTTAAAAACTTTACTTAATTTAAAACTTTTTAAAATTTTAAATATTTTTTATGTATAAATAAAGCCCTTTAATGCATAAATAACAAGTTAATCAACTCGTTTCATTTTTAACTCTTCAATAAAAAATATATGTTTATTTTCTTCTAACACTAAAAAATATATGTTCATTTACTTTATAAAAAAATAAACATATGATTTTTTTCGTAAGAAGATTAAAAATAAAACTTTATATATGAAAAAGAATTATGTCATACAATTAAACTTAAATAAAGTCTATTATAAGTAACACCTTCTTCCATTAAATTTTTAGAGACTTTTAAGAATTTTAAATATTTATATAATAAAGTCTATCAAAAGTAACATATTATTCGATAACATATTTGAATACTTTTTCTTAACTATATTCTTCAACCTTGTCATTTTCTTCAACCATGAATCTGAACATTATTATTTTCATAGGTAGATGCTTCAATGATAGATGAGAGAATATTCTCGATTGTAGAGGCAATATAAGTTTGAAGAAATTAGGTTGTAGAAATAAAAATGAATAAGTCATCCTTTATAAGTTGTTAGTATATAAAGTTGATTTTTTTAATACAAATAATATTTTTCTCTTATTTATTACTTTTTCACTCTCAGGAAAATAAAAATGCACAATTGTATTACAAAAATAAAATAATATATTTTATAGCTGATAACAACTTCATAAAATACGATATTATAGGTATAGTTATTTATTTATTTATTTATTTATAAAAGTGAAAGAATTTATTTAACAATAGGCTTTTTAATAGTTAATTAAAATTGAATTGAAATGCTTTTTAATTATTAGTTTTATTAACGTGTATTTATTTTTTCTTTATTATTTTTGATATTATTACATACTCAACGTGAAATGATTACATCATTGATGTTTTTATATATTTCTTTTATATATTATATTTTATTCTAAAACATAAATAATACGAATTTTTTATTAGACTGTAGAATTAAATGTGAGAGTCCTTTAAATTTTACTTGTTAAAAAAGTGATAATAAAAGTATATAAAATTATATAAAAGTTATCATAAGTCTATGAAAGTTTATGAAAATTTTAAGATAAAAAGTCTAATAAAATCTATTGAAATCTAAAATAATCTATAAAATTTCATATGAATTCTTAAAATGTTTATAAAAATCTAAATTAAATACAAACCTATAATAATTTAGTGGTATTTAAAAAGTAAGTTTAAAAAGACTTTAGAAACTTATTAATTTTTATGAATTTTTAATGACTTTCTATGAAAATTATAATCAAAAAAATATTTACTAATTTTTCTCTCCATTCCTAAAATTTTTATGGATTTATAATGATTATAGTACAGTTCAAAACACTGTTAAAATCTATAATAATCCTTAAAAATTCATAAAAATCCTTTGCATTTATAAATTTTTAAATATTTAAAAAATCCTAATTGAATATATTCTCTTTAGTATATGAAAAAAAAAAAAAAAGGGTTTAATCATAAGAAACTCATTCATTCATATAATATCATTTTTAAAATGATATTGTAATGGTGACTAAGTTAATAAATTGGTATTCATCTTTATTTGTGTTTTTAAATGGATCCAATTTAGTACACAATTCATCAATTAAGTCTAATATTACAAATTGTAAACAAAAAATAGGTACTAAATATATGAACTACGGTAGTAAATTGGAAATATATTATGAACTAGGGTACTAATTTGAACTATTTTATAAATTAAAATATTAAATCAGAACTAATTGATGAATTAAATACTAAATTGGAATCCTTTGAGAACAAGTGTAAAAAGGGGTACCATTTGATTAATTTGAGTATTGCTACGGTACCAAACCTTCAAATAAATGAACATAATTTTTTTCACTAATTAAATTAAAAATAAAATCAGTTAAATAATTAAATTATTTATGCATTAAAAAATAAATTAATTTTACCCACTTCTTTACCTAAATTATTTTTAAAATTAAAAAAGTGAAGGAAATATATATATCACTAATAAATAAATGAGAATATGTTAGATAATAATTTTAACTTTTTTATCAATTTTTTTAATCTTGTATGTTTAATAAGATTTTGTATTTTGATTTGTACATTTTGAATGAATGACTACCAAAATATTAGATTAGTCATAAATCTTAATAAAAAATAAAAGATTTTGTTATCTGATTTTTTACTTTTTTTCATAGTCCCAAAACATTTTTCTTGATTCATAAATCTTAATAAGAAATAAAAGATTTTTATATCTAATTTTTTTCATTTTATCAAATATTTTTTCTATAAAGTAAATTAAATCTTATCACTTTTATACATATAAATATTGAAATAAAATGATTAAAATCTTAAAATTTGTAAATAATAACAAACAAAATCAAAAAAGGAAAGGAAAAAAAAACATTATTAAACAACTTGTAGGTTTTTTTTTTTGTTTTGAAAAATTACTAAGTAAAAATTATTATCAAATACATTAATGTTTTTTTTTTTTTACAAAATAATCAAAAATTATAAAACTAATTATTTAATCCTAAATTAATATTTTTATCAAACATAAATCACTTAATAAAAATTATTATTTTTTACGAAAGAATCAAAAATTATAAAATTAATTATTTAATTATAAATAAAAATCATTATCAAACAAAATTTAAGTTTTTTATTATTATTATTTTAGAAATTACATGGCCTAAGATAGGAATCACTAAATTCTGTCATCAATAACATATAAGATTATAATTATTTAAAATATGTTATTTATATACACTAAGTATAAATGCTATAGGAATTTGAATAGCACATATTCTAAAATTATTTTTCATGTAAGTGGTGACTCAGTTATTACCTTACATGACAAATAGAGTAATAAGTGTTACTCAATTTTTATTGAAATTTAATGCTTCATATATGTGAATTTATATATTTTGATCAATTATAATCTTATATATCATTAATGATACACGCAACTACTTATTTTAATAATAGTGCCTAGTATTATCTAAAAGTATAATTTTTTTTATAGATAATATTTACACATGTCATATTATAAATAATTTAAGTATAATTTGTGTATCATTATTCTTTATAATAATAGTTTAGAAGTAAGAGAAAAGACTTAGGAGGGTTTATTCTAAGAAGAATATTAAGGACATTTAAATGTGTACTTATTTTTGCACCTAATATTTTATATTTTATCATGTATCAGTATTATTTTAAAAATTGAATAATTTTTTCAATTTTAAAAACTATTCTGACATAGCATGATATAAGTGGTGATGCAAATTTGTATTTTATTTGCATTTGTTGTGTATTGAATTATAATTTTTATGATATTTTAAGTAGTTATAAATTTTAAAAAAATTACAATTTTTAAAGCTTTTTTGTATATTTTATAAAACTTATGTAGATTGTTGTAGATTTTATTTATGAATATTTGAAGTTTTTTATAAAATTATAATTAATACAATAAGTTTTTTATAGTTTTAAAAAAAAAATCTTAATTAAATATTTTTATAGATTATTTGAAAATTCTAATTTATATACTATTATACAATTATCTTTTTAGTCTTGCACTACTACAATTTTATATACTACTACAAAATTGGCCACAATTTTACTAAAAATTGATATTGTAAATTTTTTTGTCACAATCAAATTAAAATCGTAAATAATGTATGTGTATATAATCTCAATTTTTAACAATGACTGTGATCATAAATTAGATTACAAAAATAAAATAAAATAAAAAAACTTGTAATTACGTTAAATAACCGTGACCTAATTATGATAATATAGTCTTAATTTTTTAAAACTGAAATCATAAAATATATTTTGTGTTATTTTTTATTTTGTACAAAAATAATAAAAAATGTTAACCTAATACCATTTGCGCGTGCCTCTCTCACAGTATCCATCTATTTCTCACGGCTTTCAAGAAACCACCCCCTTTGACCTAGTCTTGAGCGCTGTTCAATCAATGCACCTTGTTGTCTCACCATCCTCCGCCACTAAGCCCACTCCTTTCAGCCCAATTTCATTCACGCGTAGAGTAGGGGTGGACAATGGCTGGGCTGAGTTGGATTTGATTGAGGAAAAATTGAAACCAACCCGAATATTTCGGGTTGAAAAACACATATATTGAAACTGGCCAATAAGCACTTCAAACCAAACCAAACCAAACCAAAAATATTCGGGTTGAGTTGGGTTGGGTTGGTAGTTCAGCCCAAAATTTCAAATTTTAAAAATAATTCATTTTTTAATTATAAATTTGATGTCTATCTAAAAAAAAAAAACTTATTACTTGCAAACATAAACTTCAAAAGAGGTGATTAAAGGGATTATGAAAATATATGTAATGAAGACTTTTTTATAGATGTAAGTTAAAGAGATAGTTTCTTCTTTAATCGATGTGAGATTAAAAAAATTAAATTTTTGCTTACATATTATATAACTTATAAATATATTATTATACATTAAGATAACAATATTAGCATTTAGCAAAGTGATATGAATGCTAAGTTATTTCATGCTTAAGTTGATTCAAATTCATAGGTAATACATTTCTTTAAAAGTTAATTAATAAAAATTCGGGTTGGGTTGGGTTGGGTTGGGTTGGGTTCCATGAAGAAAAAAAAATCTCAACCCATTTCCGGCCACAATGGTTTGGGTTGGCCAATTTTGGAACTGAACTAACCCATTGACTCGTAAAATCCAATCTAACCCACACGATTTGGGTTGGTTTGAACGGGTTTGTTCGGTTTTTGTCCACCCCTATCGTAGAGTACCCCTGTTTTCAATTCCTATATTGGCCAGTTCTCGACCAGCCACCACAGGTTTCCATCACGTCGGCCATAGGTTTGTAAGTCGTCTCAATTACACGTATTACAATTTAAATATAAAGCAAAAATAATAACATAATACAAATACATTGAGCTCGGTGGATTTTTTTTCTCCTCCTTAGATCATGATCTAAGAAAGCTCGCCAAATCTAATTGGAACTATTTTTTGTACGCAAATGTTCCATTGGCACCGTGGATGAAGACCTTTGTCTTGTTATATGCTTTTGATCTCTTTTCCAATACAACTTATGTATTTAAAGAATTGCAGCCACTCAAGGGGCTGTAACAAATTATGGGCCCATCGTTGATTATTCTATTATATGATTAGCATTGACATTGGGCTATATTGATTCCTAATTTGGAATTAGAGCTTCTGCTCTTGGTTTAATATACAACCAATGAAGATGAAATATAAGACAATTTTGCAGGTATATTGTTATGTAACATCAACAAAGGTAAAATCACTTGTGTAAGAAGCTAAGAGCTGCAATGTTACTCTGTATGTATTTCTACAATTTTGTAATTAATTGGAATTACGATGTCAATAACACATTAACATCCATTTATGCGTCCTTTGTAATTTGACTTAGTGACTTAACAGTACTTGATCAATATTCCACTTCTAAAGCAGTGGCTGAGGCAGTTCTGGTCAATTTTTTTATTTTTTTTATATTTTAATATTAAATAAATATTTTATTTATAATAATATATTGTATCTAATTTCTATGTACATATTTTAGTATATATTAACAATATTTAACAAATACGTAAATAAAAATGACAAATAAAATGATTAAGTATATAATTTTTTTTTTCATATATTTGGTAATTATTAATAACAAATATAAAATTATAGTCGTATATTATGTAAAAATTCTTCTTAAATATGATAATCCAAATTTTTTTTTTTAAATATTTAACTTTAGACTCAATATTATAAAAATAAAATTAAAAAAATAAGTATATGATAAACTTCATATTAAAACTTTTAAGTTTATGTTTATTATATTTTATTTAAACCCAAATTTTAACTTTATCTAATATTATATTATTTGACATTTTATTTTAATAATATTTTAGAATTTATTTTAAAAAAAATTATATAAAATTTTTATTATTATTAATCATTTTTATATTGTTTATAAACATAGATTTTTAAATATAATCTCAAGCTTAAAATATTTTACTTTTTACATTTTCATATGTTTAGTTTAATTTTAGTTTTAACAACTATAAATTTTAATGTGTTTGATTGAGCTTTTTATTTGCTTAGATTTTTTAGTTAATAAATTTATTTTATTTATGAATGATAATAATATTTATTAACTTATAATATTTTTGTTTAATTTTCGTTATAAGTTAATTATAATGTATTAACTCTATATTTTTTGAGTGCTAACTATATGTTTATATTATAATATACATGCAAAATTTAGTGTTGGATTGAGTATAATTGACTATAATTCTTACTAATTTCTACTTTGAATAAAAAAAAAAAAATTTAGCCCCCTAATAATTTTTTATGGCTCAGTCCTTGTTCTAAAGTATCACTTTTGTCTTCTCAAAAAATTTACTACCGTAATGTACCATTCATTGTGTAAATTAAGCTAATGCTGAACTTTACAAATAGGGGCAAAGGACCACTGGCCATATGTAGTAGCAAGCATTGAATTCTACAATGGATTTTATACTGTCGATAAAAGAAAGGTACAAGCAGAAAATAAATAGTTACATGGTCTAATTTAGTAAATACTGTTTAAATACCCTTGGGATTGATTTGTTAATGCTGTTGTTTATTTATCAATGTTGGTGTTTCTACCCATTGTGCAAATTTTCATATAGTACTAATTCATTGTAATGATGTCAAGCTTTTCATAAAAAAATGGCTTAGTTATCCAAACTTTTTACAGTTAAGCTAAATTCCTCTTGTTGTATGTTCCTTTTTTTGCTCTATTTTATTTATATTCTTATGGCAGTGTTTTGGTAAGCTTTGTAGAGGTTATACATGCTATTTAACTTGTGCCTATCATTTTCTTTTTTCTTTTTTCTTTTTTTTCCTTGTCTTTGGGACTGGACTTTAGCTTTTAGGAGGATATTGACAATAGAACAACTCACGAAATTAAAGGCGAATGATTGGCATATATCTGCCATTTGAATTTCTACATATTTGCATTTCATGTCTCTTTGAATCATAAGTGATGTTTAGCTTTACATGTACAGTCCTATAGTAGCATTTTTTTAGTATGAGCATTAATTTCTTACCATGCTGCTTTTTATAGTGCTAATCGGGTGACTTTATGATGGTGTATGGCTATAGATGCCCGATGAAATGGCATTGAATGTCGTTTATCGACTGCCAAGATCATTCAAGCACGTGGAAGTGGTTCGTAGCGTGTACTGTCATCTTATTCTCAAGGGCTAATAAACAGTCTAACCTACATACTGTGTTATCCGATGTATTATATAATAGTTTGTATTATTTTTAATGTATTTATTTTTAATCATTAATATTATTGTTACATGTTAAACATTAAAAAGTATCATTAATTTTGAAACACTTTAATTATTGTAATATTTATTTTATTTTGGATCACATCAATTTTCTATAACGTAATCGTACTTTTAATTTTAATATAACATATAGATTTATATATGGTAATTCAATATTTTGAATATAAACATTAATTCCACTTATAATGTAAAAAATATTTAGAAAATAAAAATTTTAATTTATGAAAATGTTAAAAAAAATTAATGAATATTGTCAATTGTTAGTAACTTATAGTCACAATTTTTGTCAAATCAGACCAAATATGTATATAAGGTGTAGATTATTTACAATAATCGTGACCTAATATAACATATATCTTAATTATTTACAAAAATTATGATTGTAAAACGCTAAAAGGTTACAATCTTCTAAAAATTGGTAATTATATTTTATATTTTATGGTTACAATTTTTAACCGTAACCATATATAGTAGTCTATAATCTTTCCGTCTTAGATTTGGTTTTTATAATTGTGACCATAGGTCTACAATTATGATTAAAAATTATAATCATATGTCATTTTTGTAATAGTAATATTATTAGATTTTAAACTCCAATCATTACAAATTTCAATTAAATAGACTACAAATTGACACAATCTTTTTGAATACATACAAAAATATAATATTGCATGAAATAATTGATTCAAGTGTGCTTTCATTTTTTTTTTTTTTTTTGGATCTTTCACTACTATAGAACACATGTTCATAAACATTTTCTTTTGTATATTCATTTAAAAGTATAAATATTGTCGAAATTCAAACAACTCTAATGATAGATAATCTGGCAAAACATATTATTATGCCTTCAAGAAAAACTTTAAGTTGTGGATACTTCTTTTAAATATGTCCCTACAACATATGACATTTTTAGCCAAGATTTTTCTAGTAATAGTTTTGGTTTATTTTGACACATCATAAATTAATATAGTGCTAAAAAGTCAACTAAATAAATATAGAGCCTCTTTTTTTACCCATAAATTATAGAAAAATTATAAAAAACAATACTTTTAAATTTTTTAATAATAAAATTAACATTCTAATAATATTAAATGTGTAATATTAAACGGATCTAAATTATTATAATTTAATTTAAATGGTGTTCAGATAAAAATAATGTAAAAATTATTTTTTTAATTATAAAAAATATGATTTTAATGTAAAAAAAATACTATTTTTATTATTATAAATTTTAAAATATACTTATTTTTTTCATAAATGAGGTATATAATAAAGCTTTAGAAATATTGCATAAAAATATTATTGTGAGATTGAAACTTATTTTTTCAAATTTTGTTGGTATGTGGTTCATCTTGGCCTTACGTCTTCCATCATTTCTTACTCACAAGCTATTTTTTAGATTGTTTTAACTAGTTTTATTTGGTTTCTTTGCAAGAACCTATATTAAGTTCTAGTTTCTTACTGTATGTAATCACTTTTTACTTGCTGAATGTTTTGAAAATTGCATTTTGCTTTAATATTTGGAAAAATTTTGTACTAAAAAAATGAACACTCTTTTAAATGGGGCGAATAAGTGCTATAAATGTCAAGAAATAGAAATGAAGTAGATTGTATTATATATGGATATAAAGCTAAATGAACACTCCTTTATAATGAGCTTTTATGTTCTTATGTAAATACAAAAATGCTAGCATGAATAAATTGTGTAATTATAAATACTATTATGAATTCATGAAAGTAATTATGAAATTAAGTTATTATGTTAATAGCCATAAAATTAATCATTCGATGTATAAATGATTAAATTATTTAACTGTTTTTATTTTTAACCTCTCTCAGTGAAAAAAAAAAATATATGTTCATTTTCTTCTAATACTAAAAAATATATGTTTATTTTCTTTTAACACTAAAAAACATATGTTTATTTAAATTATAAGAAAAATGAAGATATGTTCTTTTTCTTGAGAGAGAATTAAAAGTAAAATTTTATATATGAAAAAAAATTATGTCATACAATTAAATTTAAAATTAATTGTATTTATATTTTATTATCTTAATATAATATCTGATAATTAGCTAAAATAATAATAATAACAATAACACAAAAGGGTCCTACAATCAAACACTATTCATCAATTGTGACAACTTAGACTACAAAATTGGCATATTTTAATGCAATGTGGCATTTTCAAATTGACACGGCTAAGCAATTTGACATGATTCCCTTTTTTTTCAAGAGAGTGACTGGTTGTAGACACTAGCTTTTGGACCTAAAATGTATCATGTTTGAGTAGTATTTTCATCAATTTATCTTCTACTCAGTTTATATTTTTATATTATCTCACAATTGCTTGATCTGCCTCTGATTTAATTGACCTGAGAAGTACCGTCAATGTATCGCGAGTTGAAGCAGAGAAATTTCTAAGAAAGTACTATACACTGAGAAGGGTCCATCTGAATTGTCCATATGAGCTAACACAGCTAATGAGGATCTACCACGTCGTTAGAACTAAGAAGCTCAGACAAACAAAATTCGAAGAACGATAACTATGTGCCAAGCAAAGATCTAACTATGGTTACTTTGATCGCTCACTTTCACTCGATCTTTACTTTTCAGCGCCCTATAAAATTTATAAATACTCGTATGAAGTCATTTTCTCCCACTTTGCTTTTTAGAGCTTTGATTGTTGTGTGAAGAAAGTGGAGAGGAAGACTACGTCTCTGTGCTCCTCTAGACTCCCCTGAGGTTGCGTTATGTGTTTTAGTTTTTAATCTTTCAATATAAACTTCAGTGGTTCACAATTTTCTTTCATATTGATGGAATTATTCAATGTCTTTCATATGAATTTCGATTATGAAAGTTCTGATTATTGGAAAATTGAGACAAAATTGTTTGAGATTTTTTGGTGTTTTTGATGTCTTTTGGGATGCCCTTTTTTTCCACCAATTATATATTTGAATTCATTGAATTTGTTCAATCTGTTAGCAAGTCTGCTATTAACTAATCTCTGGTTTAATTCTCAGATAATCATGCTAGAGTTCATTTAGGCCAAGCATTATTATTTGGGTTTGGGAGTTGATCATTTTATCATTGTTTTGGATAATTTTTTTTTTATATATCAAACCATACTTTGAACATGGTTTCTATTTTGCAGACTTCATTTGTTTCCCCCTTTATGATTATTGATTTGAACTTTTTCATTGTGTCTTGGTTAAAAACCTATTTGACTCTTCTTTATTAGCTTGAGAAAACTTTCCATGCAGAAACAAACTAAAACATTGTTGCCAATTTTGGTTCAGCCCTAACATTTTCAGTTCTAGCTCCCTAATCTTCCTCTTTCCAGCATCCTAATCCTCCATTGAAACCCTCACCCAGCCACAGCCACAGCCACAGCCACGTATCTCCTCCGCCCTCAGTTCACTACCGACCCTCCTCCGCCGTACCTTGGCTGTTCTCTTTTCGACTTCTCGCCTTTCCGATCAGATTCGCCGCCAGCCGTTTCTCTTGCTGCTGTACATATGCTTCCCCCTACAACCCCTTGCTTTTGTTCCCTTTTCACCCCAGCAGACAGAGAGAGAAGTGAACAAACACTAACCGACTAGGTTTGTCCTCTTTGGTTCCGTTCTATCTTTCAAATATCTTCCACTTGTGATCTACTTTGTTCTCTCGGTATGTGGATGGTGGTGTTGATGGTTGTTTTTCCTTTTAATTTGCTTTCTTCAATCTATTAGTTGTTGTGTGTGTTGATGGATTTGGTGGATTGATTCTTATTTTTTGAGTCAGATCATTTATTTCTCTGTGCATGTTTCTGGCTGGATGATGAGAACTCCTTAGGAATTCTTTCCGACTTTTGTTCCTCTTTGACCACTGTTGTGGGTGAGTTAATATGAGGAATTGGATTGGGTTAGGCTATACAATCTCTATGATTTTTTAGATTGCTTGTTGGGGTGTCTTTGTATGGGTATGGGTATGGATATGGATATGGATTAAAGGGGTGTTTTGTAAATGCCTGTTCCGGAGAACAATTATCTTTCTTAACAATAATTTAAATCGAGGGCCCAAATGAAATTAATTACTAACTCAAGCTAAAAATAAAGTAGCACAAGAGCACATATTTAGCATTAGAGGAGAGTATTCCAACTGTCCAAGATCATTAACGATGTTTAGATTAGATTTATAGGTTAAGATCATTAATATCCGATCTTAACCTGTTTTGTAATGATGTTTGCAGTTATTAATGAATTCTCTCTTCTATCCAACAGATCTCGTTTCAGTTTCAATAAAACTTAGTCGCAATGTCTCCACAAGCAACTGTTCCATCTGATTACATAAGTCCTTTTTGTACCGACGAGGAGCTGTGTATACATTTAGAGAGAATCATGAATGGTTCTCCACTTCCAGGAAATGTGATCACTGATAATCCTTACCAATATATGCCATCAAATTTTCCTGGTAAGCTTCATGGTCAAACTATAATAACACACATTCTAGAGAAGATAATTGTCTAAAGTGGCATCCCAATAAAGTATTGTCGTGCATTTGGATACATGTATCTTAACTGATCTTAGTTCAAATCGATGTCAATTATGCAGATAAACCGCCTTCAACAATAATGTGGCTACTGAACTTCTGTTTGAATTTGAAGCAATATTATTCATTGTACTTATCATGTTAAAATCGCAATAGAAAGTATAATTTTATAACATAAGAGTTACTTTCAAGAATGTACCATCATTTTTGGGAATATAAAGGAAAAAAATGTCACTTTCTTTTATCATATATGTGTCGTTTTGAAGTAAAGTATTTGCGGAGTGTTATTACATCTTGAATACAAGCTATACCATGTAGCTATGTAAGGATTATATTTTTTTACCAAATGATACTTGAGGGATTTGAACCATGGTATTCATGAGGAAATACCAAACCTCACACCACTCTAATAGAGGGCGGTTGGCAGCTATTGATAAGGTTTAAAACTTATGAAGTCAATTCGTGTATGCAGATGGCAAATGGATCATCACCAACTCAAGGGAAAACAAAGACGCACATCTTGGATATTGGAGGCCTAAAGAGGAGGCTTGTAGAATATTATCCAACACTTTCAACTCTTGTTGGAAAAGAAGTTTGGAATTCTATGAAACCCAAGCTTCTAATGAGAAAAAAACAGACTGGGTAATGCAGGAGTACTGGATAACTCCATTGTCTGAAGAGAACAAAACAAAGGTAATGACTGAAATCTAAAAACCTTTCTTGGCTATTTGTCTGACATTATTTTCTTTTTTACTTTCATTTTCAACCCAACCTGTCAGTCAACTGCCAGTTTGGTTAAATGATGTGCAGGAAGCCAGCTTACTTTGCAGAGTCATATTTAACGGAAAGGATTGTAACTCTATACAATCAATTGTTCAAAATACAGAAAAATATAATGGACAAGTTTCCACCAGCAAACCTCAATCTCAGGTATGTCATATGTGCACATTTTGGTTTTCAATTTGCTCAGCTTAATAGAGTTCAATGTGTGCTTAACTTGACGAATCCTTAGGTAAAGTGCTGAGTTTGAGTACAGGTGTAATTTTTCATCTAAATTGTATTCCAAGTTAATTTGCTTGTTGATTGCTAGAATGTTTGCCTTTTCAGGTAAGCACAGATATAGAGACTGGACAATTAGCAGTCAGGAAAGAGTATCAGATAACCTCGTAGACACTATGTCTGAGACTGATTGTCTTTCCAGGGGTGACTACTTGGAATTGCTGGATCTTGAAAATCCGGCCTCACCCTCTTCTAGTTCAGCATCAAGTTGCATGACTATGTCCTCAGATGAATATTTCGATAGTTTGGCTTTGTTGCGGGACCTAGAATCGAAAGATAATCAAGGTCAGGTGCAAAGGGATGCACATTACAAGTTCAGTGTTTCTGCTTCTCTAACTGTAACAGAGCAAGTCATGCCAACCTCTTTAGGTATATTTCTCAGCACACCAAAAAAAAAAACCCTCATTTTTTCTTGCTTATTATGTTCTGTGCATACCGTATGAGTTGCCTTTTTCTTATTATGTTAATACATGATCAAAGAAGCTTGAATAGGCAAAGTTCATGCCACGGAAATAGCACAATATTGGAAAACACTAGTTAATTTTACCTGTTTGCATGATCTTTCTTGTGGAAAATCCCCATCATAAATTGGAACTTTTGAAACATGTTGAACACTCTAAAGGAAATTAGTCTGAATCTCCTATCGTCAAGCATCATATGGCCCAAAAGAACTTTCTATCTCAATATGACTTGTATTTCTGAATGATTTCAAATCATGAAGCTGTGTGTGTGCTAGAAATTAACAGATTGTGTGATGTTTTACAAACAGGAACTCTTCTCATGTCTCCAAGTGAAGAGCTGCTAAGAACTGATAAATCTATTACCCTTGCAGTTTCTTGTAGTAAAATAAAATGTCAAAACATTTTGAAGAAACAGAAGAGAAATGGAAATGAAGGCAGCTCATCAAGTTCTCAAAACGTTGAAGCAGAAGAAAAGAAAGCAGCTGTTAGCAAGAAGTTGCTTAAGTATCTATGCTTCATGTCCTTTTAGAACTTCATTTCTAATGTAAATTATATTTGCGAAGTAGATATATGCTCTTTATAGGTCTACTTCACATGCCCACTGGGTCATGGTCCTTATGGACAACTATGTAGGAAGGTCATTGTTCTTTTTATTTTCTAAGAGATGTTTCATAAGTATTCTTTAGTGCAGTTTAATATATAGGAGGTTAATTACTGTGTTTCCATTTTGCAAGGTCAAACTTGGTTCGCCAATTTGTCATTGTCGGAATTCTATTGATGGGTGTAAGAAGACAAAATCTAAAATCAATATATTATTTATCATTATTTTTTTTTTTTTTGCTAAACAATTATTTATCATTATTATCATTAATATATAGAATTCTATCTTATTATTAGAATCGGAATCAAGGAAAGGGATTGATTCTCATTTATGATGTATGCTTCCTAAATTGCATCAGTAATGGGAATGGGTTGTTTCCAAGTTATTTTTATTATTCCTCTTTTAGGCTCAAATTCATTCCCAACTCCAACTTTATTTTTGATTCCCTTTTCATACCAAAATGTTATATTATTTTATGCATTTCAAAGTTTCACTAAAGTATCCTTATTCAAATTTAACAATAATGAATATAAGTTTTATTACATATTACAATATTCACTTATATTATTTTATTATTTATATATAAGACTTAATTTAATTATTTACCATTTACTTTAAGTTTTTTGTTTACTTATCCACCATATATTATTACTTATGTTTTATAAAAAAAAATTTAATTTTAAAATAGCAAGGTATAATATTTTTTATATAATTTTCTTATTTTATTTATATAAAATATAATATTCTTAGTTTTTTTTAATATATGAAAAAGAAAAAAAATTAATATTATAAGTTCATTTTAGTAAAGTTAATATTTTTGTTCATTTTAGTGAATATATTAATAAAACCAGTATTTGCAGATTGCCCCAAAAAAAAAAAAATTGTTTTCTCCCATTCCGATCAGCATGTTTATTTTCCGGTAAGAGTTTTGTGTGGTAACTTAACTTTATGTAATGGAATACATTAGTACCAAAGTTATGTAGGGTATATTATTACTACCTTAGTTTATGTAAAGGTATATCTGTAATACTTATTATTTTTTTTCTTCTGATATCATAAAAAAAAAAAAAAGTGGTAAAAACATGTGATATTTCTTACATGTGCAAACTGAAGATATAATTATAATTTATTATTTTAAAAAAATAGGCTAAAATGGTATTGTGTGGGTAGATATTTATCATTTTATTGTTTCAATTTCTATTTTAATATTATAAATTGGTGTGTTTATTTTAATCATAAGTTCAAAATGATAGTGATTTAATTGGATAATAAACAACTCATTTAGGAGCCGCTTTAATATTTGATGATTATATTCATGGAACTCAGCAAAGTGAAGTTGCAATAGATATCAATACATAACAAAAATCAAGTTCTATTTTTGGAGTTTTAGGACTGTGATTGATTTAAAACTGTTATATATTTTATACAATAGAGAATTAGAATTGCATAATTGTGATTGATTTATATAAAATTTATTTAATTATGAACTACAAACAAAATTGTTAGAATTGTGTTAAAGTTTTAATGTACAAAGTTCATGTGACTAGTCAAAACATAAATTGGATTGTCAATTTTTCACAAAAACAAAAATACCCATATTTTTTTATTATACTTATCAAATGAGAGCAGAAATAAAAAAAGATGGCAATGAAAGAAAATAGGAAGAAAATATATGTGAAGGGGGTAGTGGATAAGATAATATTTATACTTGGTGAATAAGGTGACAAAATAACAAAATATAGAAATATTCTCTTCATTAATATATTACATTGATCAAATTAGTTAATTTGATTTAAATTATACATTTTTTAAAGGAATAGAATTTACATATACTTCTTAAAAGATATAATCTTTTTATACCTTTTTTTAAAGTTAAGGTACCAATAGATACAGATACCCAATCTCGTTTATTTTCCACATATAAGGAATATGCTTCTTGCTTATTTTAATTCTAGAAATGAGTTAATAAACAACATCAAACTAATCTTATTACGTAATTCTGATTCATCCATATTTTGATTATGTTTAATTTTTATTTTAAATTAATAAACTCGTTTTGAATGTAAATTTGATAATGCAGAATAATAAAATAATTATAAAATTATTTAACTAATTAAAAATATTAGATTGAATTGAGATATTCATCGATAAAAAAAAAAAAAAAAACATTTTTATTATTAGTTTATTGTTATTAGAGTTGTCCAAAACATAAAACAAAGGCATTAAAAAACAGGTCTATTTGTACTGTGGTTCTGTTTAGACTCTCCTGTAGTTATGTATTATTATTTTTATTTGAAATGATTAGCACTTCTGGTCATGAGTTATTTCCGATGAGTGAATGTAAGTAGGGTTAGAAAATAAATAAAAAATTTAAAATTGTATAATTAAGAAATGTTATTATTATATAAATTTGTATATATTTTTATAATTATTATTAATATTTTGATACCTAGTAAAATTATGTAAAAAATTAAATCACTTATCATTTTTTTTTTTAAATAAATTCTCACGTGTTATGATATGATTGATGTGAGTATAAAAATAAATATAACTTTATGTATTCTTAAATTTTTTTTATATATAATTATAAATACAATTAGAGCATGTTCAATTGATGAAAATAAACTAAAAAATAAAATAAATATTTCTATTCTTTTGTTGTCTAAACTTTTAACTTTAGAAATTGTAATTTTTCTAAAATACCTATGTTATTATGTACGCGTGTGTATATATATATATATATTATATTGTTAGATTCAAAGAGTATTTTGAAAAAGATTAAATAATATTCATTTATTTATTTTTCCATTTTCAAAGAAATAGTAAATATTATTCTTATTTCCAGCATTATACAGTAACTATTATTTTTAATTAATTGATAATTTTAGTAATTATTATTTTTAATTAATTGATAATTTTAATTATGTGAATCGAACGTACACTTATTCATCACAAATAAATTATATGATATTAATTATATATAAATGTTAAATTATATAGTATAGTAATAGAGATTAAAAATAATAAAGTGTTATAATAAGAAGCAAAATTACATGTTGACGTATTATATTTTTATTTACTTAGATATAAAGATAATAATTTTTTGTAATAAAAAATTAAATATAAAATATTCAAAAATTATAAATATAAAACACTAAAAAATACTCAAAATTATAAATATAATTAGTTAAGACATTTAAAATCTTCCAAGGCAATAATATTGTGGCCAATCCCAGTAACCACCTCACTCCATTTTGTTAAGTTTTTAGTCTGGGACCTATCTTTAAGAGGGTTTAAAATTTGGTACCAGAAAATTGTGTTATCTAAGTAAAAGAAATTTGTGTGAGTAAGTTACATTTTGATAATTTTTAAAAAATATAATTAATTTTTATATTAAAATAAGTACTCCTAATCAAATAAATTTATCCATCATGAATTAAAAGGTTATCTACTTCATTCATAAATTTAGGTCATAAAATATTACTCTAAGATATAACTAGAATTGAAAACATAACAAATATAAAATTATTTAAAATTTATAATTATAAAAATAATAAATTTTATGTTCACCTCATATTTTTAAAAAAAAATTTAATTCATAATTTTATAATAAACGTCATTCAATTAAATAACATTAAAATTTAACTATATTAATTTAAACACATTTAATGTTAACATGTATTTAAGTTGAATCCTATTCGATGTTAAAAAATATTGTATCTAATTGAAGGATTACATTCCCTTATATACTAAAATAATATCATATTTTGATATATTATATTTTCTTTTAAATGAATTATTTTAAATATCAATATTATTTTATCTAAAATTTTAAATTTACATCTAAATAAAATAAAATAATTTTTAAAAGATTATAAAATTAACGCCTAGTGATATTTTTATTATTAAAAATTTTAAAAAATATTATTTTAAATAATTTTTTAATAACTTTTATCTCATAAGTGAATGACATGTCAAAATAACTTTAACGGGACCGTATTATTTGGAATTATTTTCTGACAGAATTTTGTATTGCAAGAGGAAAAAGAAAAACAAAGTATTTTGTCTCAGCTCTCAAGATTGCCCATTTGAAGAAAACGTTTTATATTATTGCACTCATCCGCTGCTGCTGTTGTTCAGCAAATCTCAGAAAATTTCAAAAATTTTCAAATCAAGCACGCAAAAGAGATCTCCCAACCTAACTCAAATATAATAATAAATTCTCAAAAACAAAAAACTGAAAAACCAAGGACACTTACGTCATTTTACAAAAATCCACAAGGCCACTATGAACTTCACGTCCGGTCAAAGAGTCAACACCCAGTAACTTCCTTTTCAAATCCAAAAACCGCCACTGGTATTAGAATCATGCCGTAATATCAGCGCATGATAATTGAGGGCTTTAACCTTTCGTGGCCTCTAATGATTGGTCACTTCTCTCTTTAATCGGGATTCATTGCCACACACCAATAAACAACGAATAGTGATATATATATATATATATATATATATATCATAAAATTAAATAAATGTAAGAAAATGAAATAATTTAAGATATTTTATTAATATTAAATTATATTATATAAATTAATATATTTATTAAATAATAACAAAAAATATATAAAATAATATTATAAAATTTATAATAATAAAAATAATATTAAATAATTAAACGATATTTTATATTAAATCGATTTGTAATATTGCAGTTCAATTGAATTGAACGGTTCACATAAAAATCATAGCAACAGTCTTTTTATTATTATTATTATTATTAATAATAAAAATATATAATTTTAATATATAATGTTAAATTTGTTGTTACGAGGGTGGTAATTTCGTTGCTTTCCAAACATTTTTGATAAACAATACCAAGCCCTTTCGTCTTCTTTCTCTCTCTTCTGTCCTTCTCTCACAAACAAAAGTCCTCTGCTTTTTCCATTTTCTCTCTCTAAATTGTTTTGTTGCTCTACTGATAATTCCCAACTTTCTCTAGAATTTTACTGGCTTTTCTCACTGAAATTCCTAAATACTTGCTCGCCAATGTACGATCTTTAATTCAAATGTAACTTCGAATTCTAATACCTGAGCTTTCACCAAATT
Organism: Elaeagnus macrophylla; assembly: GCA_029378325.1. Taxonomy (NCBI): domain Eukaryota; kingdom Viridiplantae; phylum Streptophyta; class Magnoliopsida; order Rosales; family Elaeagnaceae; genus Elaeagnus; species Elaeagnus macrophylla. The sequence goes on along the minus strand of CM055649.1, from coordinate 8,425,196 downwards.
TTTTTTCTCTAAAAAAGCTCAGAGGGTTTTGGAAACGGAAATGCTTGAAGCAATGGAAAGCTCCGTCAATGGCGGATTCTCACAGGTGCAGAGCTGTGGTGATAGTAGTGAGGAGGAGCTCTCTGTGCTTCCTCGTCATACTAAAGTGGTTGTAACTGGAAATAATCGAACTAAGTCAGTTCTTGTGGGTCTTCAAGGTGTGGTCAAGAAGGCTGTTGGATTAGGCGGGTGGCATTGGCTGGTTAGTTTCTAAATATAAAATGAATTTTAAGGAAATGGGTTTTGTTTGTTTTAGTTTATACTGAATTTAAGGAAATGGGTCTTGTTTGTTTTGGTTTATACTGAATTTGAACAATGTTTTGGTCTGTTTGCATTTTTGAAAATTTTAGTTAATTTTTCAAACGTTTTATTTGGAAAGTCTTAAAGCAATGTCGATTTTTTTTTTTTTTCCTTTATTGTATTCTTGAACTTCTTCAATATGTATTTAACAATTCTCTTCAATTTCGTTGCCTCTTTTTGTTCGTAAACTTTTATCAATTTGAGCCGTCTGCTATACGACTCAGCTTGTTCTTTTGTGCTAGATATTTGCTTCTCATCTGCAAAATTGTATACATTTGACTGCTACACTTGATTAGTGACTTCGAACTTGGAGTTGTGAAATTGGTATTTTTGATTGCATGTTTGAATTTGTCCATAGATCTGGTGATTTAATAGCATTATTTATAATGTAAATTGCCAATTGGCTTTCTGATGAGATTTACTCAATTTTTTGAGTTCATTAATTGGTTTCCTTTTCCTCTCGTGTTACTAAATTTAGGGTTTTGAGTGCAGTTAATCATGGTACTTGTTGTATTTCTTAAATTTGATGTCTTCTATAAAATAGAACTGAAATTTCGTTTCTGCTATCTTTTGTTTTTTGGGTCTATGTTAGATATTATTTACATTACACGTTTTTCTGAATTTTTCTGGGATTTGAATGAAAAGAAATTCAGAAGTCTTTCTGTAAAAAAAATGAAATTCTCATGAATATTTGGATTGCTGAAAGTCATTACATGTTTTCTCTCCTTGACCTTCAGATGCTATAAGCTGAAATATTCTAGAATAGATTTTGGCTCCTGGTTTTGATTGATCAAGTGAAAACTTTTAAGACCCATTCTTTATATCTTATTGGTTTTTATTCCTGCCCGTTTGAATCAAATCGGACACAGTAATTGCTTCCATTGTCTCTCCTCTTCTTCTTTAAATATTCGACTGCATGTAAATGCTTTTTCATGTTGTATCTAGACCATTCAACTTTAATTTGTAGGTAAATGTGAGTCCATGAGATTGGGTTGTTGTTCAAGATAATGTGAATCCAGCTTGGATTTTACCCAAGTAACTGTCTTTGCTCTTTGATCAGTGGCTTAAACTCTTTGTGGATTTTCTATTAGTCTCTTGTTTTCAATTTAAGCCAGAGGATAGGTTTGCTTATGCAGTGTTTAAATCCTGAAATTGATATATACTGGTCCAAGTTAAAAATGGATTTTATTTTCCACTATCCTATGGCAGGTGCTCACTAACGGCATAGAAGTGAAACTACAGAGGAATGCCCTTAGCGTTATTGAAGCTCCCACTGGTAATGAGGATGATGATGATCCAGAATTTGAGAATATACAGTGGAATGTATCTGATATGGGTCAGTTTGGTTAATTAACTTTTTGGCTTGTCACTTTTTTTTTTTTTTTTGTGTGCTCATGATTCATGTTTGTTTCAAGTAGATAATGCTTTTCAACAATTTGGTCCGCGTATCGTGGTTGTACTCATCTCGCTAAAATGCCCTATTTGAAAGATGATATCTTGAAATATAAATTTTTTATGACACTATTTATCATGAATTGAGTGACATAGTGTTTTTGAATTACATGATTTTGATTTGTTAGGGGCTCCACATTTATATCTTATTCTAATGAACTGTTTTATTTATCTCTTGTTATCTGTGTAGTAGTTAGAGTTTGGCACATAGGATTCTTTGTTCCTTCACCTTTTACTTTTACTGTTACTCTTCTTTATCTTGTTCTTGGTCCCTCACAAATTTTCAATTGTTCTTTTTATGTTTTCAATTTCAGTATCCGATGACACTCTAAAATCACATAGATCAAGGAATAGAGTGCACAAGTCATCAGGGTCATCCCACAGGACTGTGTGCAGATCTCTCTCAAGTGAATCTCAATCCAAAGGCTCTATTTGCGGATCTACGGTGCATGAATTGTCTAACCCTTTGTTTACGTTTTGTTTCAAAATGTAAGGAGACTCATGGTTTGTGATTGATGTTACCTAATGTGCAGAAAGTTGATCTAAGCAAACTGGAGATGGCTGCTTTGCGCAGATATTGGAGGCACTTCAATCTTGTAAGTCTTTGTACGGTGTGACATTATTATTATTATTTTTTTTAATGTCCAAGCAGAGCAATTCTTAGAAAGAAAATCTGATATATTGGATCTTCCCTAGGTGGATGCTATTCCAAACCCGTCTAAAGAGCAGCTCATAGAAGTTGTTCAGAGGCATTTCATGTCACAGGTATGCTCGATGAAGTTACCCTTTGGCATTTGGTACATAGCTACGATGTGACTGAACATATGTTTACTCTGGATTATAAATGACAAACTAGTGCATTGGACCATCAATTTTTAGGCTGCTAAATTTGACATTTTCAAGTGTTTCTGTTACATTTTACTAATCATTTGCATACATATTCTGGTGTAGCAAATCGACGAGTTGCAGGCCATTATGGGGTTTGTCCAAGCTGCAAAGAGAATGAAGACTGTTTGCAAATGACAGAGAAAATTCTAAGAGTCCATCGAGTTCGGTTTCAACTCGGTTGAATGTTGCTAACTAGAAACTTGAACCCAAATGCCCATTACTGGGTAGTGATGTCTGTATTATATCTATCCAAGCTTGCTTATGTTTCTCAACTTGATTAGTAGGTTAGTAACTGATATCTTTTTGGTAGTATAGTTATGTAGATATTATGTAAAACTTTATGACAAGACCTCTAAGAATTTGTGGATTCGTTTCAAGCTTGGTAGGCATGTACCTGACATGGGCAACTATTTAAAAAAAAAAAAAAATGTATAGTCGTAATCTCTTCTATTAATCTTTGCCAAGAGTTTTTCTACAATACTTATTACTTCTAAATGCTTATAAATCAATGAGTATAACAAGTCCATTGTTGGATTTTGTCCCATGAGAAGAGTCCATTATTGCATGTTTACCATTTCATTGCATGCTGTGTACAGCGAAAAACTGCCAAAGTGGACTGACTAATTCAATGAAGAGCCCACAAAGGGAAAGGAAAAAGAAAAAGAAATTAGAGGGAAGTGGCAAATTGATTTACAATTAAATACTTTCTTATTTCATCTCTATATAAAAATATTTGTATTTTAAAATTAATACAAAATGTGTGCGTCACTTATAGTAGTGCTTTATTGAAGGCAAAAAAGGAAAAGTAATTGGGATGCCGTAATTTATTTTCAATTCATTGAAATGCCTTTTGCTTCCACTAATTCCTCAACTTTTCAAGGCCCATCTGCCATAACGTCTAAGAAAGTTGATTTGAGGAGATTTTTGGATCAAAACGGGTCCCATTTGCAGCAATTCACACAAAACAATATACAATAATTTCAATCCAAATGTAAAAGTTTTATTGATGGTCACATCTTTAGAATGAACTCTTCTTTGTCATCAGTTCAACCAATTAGTCTTCGACACATAAGATTCGAATTAGTCAGGTTAAAATATATAACATTACTTTAAGAGAATCGTACAACATAATAAGACGAATTACATGTAAAAATTCAACAACCAACTGGAATTTAATTGTGACATCTCATTATTTTCGTCCAAAATATCATGAAATAATAATGCATGGCAAACTTGGTTTTTACCAAATGCATATTGCCATATCTCGAATTGATTTGGTTTTCGAAACAAAATAGGACGCCTTTTTGTTTTGAATTTTTTTTATAAAAATAATATTACACCACACACATGATGACATGCTTTAATTCAATTTATTTAATAGTTACAAATAATATATATCATTTTATAATAAAATAATTGATTAAATTTTTTTTTTTTTTGTTAATATTGACTTGACTATTATTGATAAAAAAAAAATATTTACTTTCATCTATATCTTATAAGCATATGTTACTTATAGGGAACTATTTTAATGACCAAGAGATAGCTTCTAAGTTATGCCAGTAAGAATTTAAAAATAAATAAATTAAAATTATGCCAGTAAGAAATATATTTGGAGCGGCAAAATTGGTGGTTTTGCAACTGAATGGCCCAATTAGTAATATAATTAAGTTACATGCACAAAGTCATATGTTTGAGAAGTAAAAAAATCGTAATTATATATAATAACTTCTTTGACGACAGCTTTAAATACTAGTCACTATTAATGTTCTCAATATTAATATTAATCTAGATGAATAGAAAAAAATGAGTTTTCTTTCGTCTTTTTCTCGATAAATTATTTTTTTGTTAAAAAAAAAAGACTAAAATATAAATTACATGCTATAATAATTAATCAGTTCGGAGTGTTTTCAAAACATATTTCAACTCAACTTTCAAATCAAAGAAATTTTGACATGTAAGATAGAAGAAAGATAACTTTTTTTTCTTTTATGCCAAGTTATCCGAAATTGAGTATAATTAATAATAGGTGTCACTTTAGTTTTTACTTACGAGTTTAAATATTTTGTCTCAAATTGTAAATGAAAAAACAAAGTTAATAGGTATGAACATCAAAACTTCAGTTTTTTTCATATAATTTCTTTTTTAATTAATAGATGTTTGCGATTAAAAGAAAGATATAATTAATAGATGTTTGCGATTAAAAGAAAGATATAATGGATTGATTTGTAAGAATAACAGTTGTTTTGATGAAAAAAAAAAAAAAACATGATCATTTTTTATTGAAAAGACGGAGAGAAAAATGACAATTTGAAATAGAAGATGAAGACTCTTTGCTTACAAGCAAAAGAACCCAAAAAAAAAAAACCTCAAACTTGTAAACAAAAACTATAAACAGCAGTACATTCTTAAAAAATAAAGGTAATTCTCACATGTGTCCACAACTTTTCATTATATATTTTCTTATTTTGTTTCTAAATATTCTATTCCAATAATTTGGACTTTGATCTCAAATATTATCAAAAAAGGCATTAACAGTCCTATAAATTTAAACAAATGAGCACTTTAGTTATGTAATTTTTAATTAGAACGCTTTAATACCATAATTTTGAAAAGTGGGCATTATAGTCACATGTTTTTGATGTAAAAGATGCACTTTATTCCTAATTTTTGAGTTTTTTAAAACTTGATACACATTTTTTTAAAATTATAGAATTAAAGTATTCAAATTAAAAATTAAAGAACTAAATGACTATAAGTTATAGGAACTCTCACGTGACTCATCCAATATATTAATATGAAAATCACATGCTCTTATGTACTGCATGGTGATGAAGAGTATTAGTTAAGATAATTATCATTGATGTCCTTTATATTTTGTTCAAATATCATGAACCTTCGTCATGTTTCATTTTGCTTCAATTATGTGATTTAGTATTTTTAGAGTACTCAAAATTTTAATTTAATACTTCAAATAACTTTAAGACTTTTTAGATACCCCAATTTTAGATACTCAAAATAATAAATTAATATTAATATTTCAAAATTTGTAATTAATTAAAAAAATTGTATAACTTAGCTAAAATTAAAAGGCACTAGTGACTAAAATTTAAATATCTGAAAGGTTTAAATTAAAAATTGTGATTATTTGAAATACTAAATAAAAAATTAGGGTACTCTTAATGTACCAAACCCTCAATTATGTACCTACTGTTTTGAAGTAGGTTCAATAAACACTACCTATGTTAGAGAAATAAAACATGGAGGAGGTGACAAAATACAAAAGATATTAATAATAAGGAGCAGAAGACTCTAATGGTCCTTTTTTTAATGAAAAAAGATATTTTAGTTTACTTCTTATATTTTGCATCACATTAGTCATTTTCTTTAGTAAAAGTGACATCATTAGTCTTTTTTTCATTATGTAAAGCTTACATATCTTTATTAGGTCTTTGTAAGATTTTAAAGAAATAGATTATTCTTTGTAAAATTTTATTTTAATTTTTGAATTTATTTTACATATTTCATATTAATTCTTAGGTTATTTTTTTTAACTAGAATATTAATTTTTTTAATAATATAGTACTGGCTCTGATATCAAAATTTTATATATTTCATGGAACATTTTAAACTTGTATTGATATGTGCAAATTTCATAGGCGCAAATTTCTATTGACATAAGAATTTTATACATATGCAGCATTTCAAACAACATTTTATAGTGATCATGGATATTTTTGATGTTTTCTTAAAGAAGAGAGTTTTTGCTGTCCTTTTTCTATAAAAAGATGACTTTTGCTGCCTTTTTTTTTTTCATAAGAAGATAATTTAAGTGTTATAAAAATAGATAAATGACTAAACTACGTCTTTTCATAGAAGTGGAGAGCCTCTAAAGTATTTTTCCCTAATAATAATTATCTTACTAATTAAGTAGTATAAACAATAAAAAAAAATAGATAGAAAATATGAAAAATAATCATTACAATAATAAATGAATTCTAGGATGGTATTTAAAAAATTGGTCAACCTTCCTCTAAAGTATTTGCATGTGATCTTTGTTGTTATCATCAATGGATTATCACGAGGAGGAGGTGCCTCCCTTTCCTCAAAACATATCGAATAAATAGGTTCTAAATCCTTCACAAAATAAACAGGTTTGTTTATTTCGCAAGCCTCCCTTGCGTGTCTCTTCCTTGAATTTTGGGCAAATCCTAACATCATTGGACCTCCATGGATTGTATGGATGATCTAATATTTGTTGATTGTTCTTAATTGCGTAGCTCGACTCTAGAAGGAAGATTCCTCATAGGGCCCTTAGGAGGACTCCTTTATTCTATGCCTGGTCTTGCCGTTCCATCTTCCAATAATTATCTTAATAATTCTTTAGATAAAAGTTATTCGATTTCTCATTTAAGATGTCGACAGTCCTATTTTCAGTGACCTGTGTCTTTGTGAAAGGCATAATACTTATTTGGGTTTCTTTGGACTGCTTTCATCTGAGTAGGCCAACGAACTTGTTGAGTTCTTTCCATATGATGAATTGCTTCAGCTATAGTGACTCGAAAAGGAGGTCCTTTGAAGGGAGAGAAAGCCATTCCCTATGTTTCTAGTTGTTATGGTGAAGTGTTGTTAGGTCGAAACTTTGAAGAATAAGGTTTTATCTCTTGGTATGGTCTTCTTTAATTGAACTTCTTGTCCTTCGACATTTTTCTTCCTTAGTCGGTGGCTCTTAAGGTTGTTGACTTTATAGATTGCATCTCTCTCTCTCTCCACATTCACAAACTTATGGGCTTCTTCATAAACTACTTCTAATGATCTTGGTGTGATCTTCATCAGTTCAATGAATAAAGCTGAACTTATTTTAATTCCCATTAAGAAAGCTTCAATTGCCAAGGATTTTGGATAATCTATTACTTCAAGTTTCTCGATTTTAAATCTCTTGAGATAACTTTCAATAGTTTCTTGTGCTTCTTGTACAAATGCAAAGAGATGATGAGCTTCCTTTCTTATGGGTTTGTTAGTTGCATAGTTCGTAATGAAGATTTTCATGAACTCTTTAAACTTTGTTATACTCCTTAGAATTAAACCATTGAATCACTTTTGGGCTGAATCTTGTAAAGTTGCCATAAAAGTCTAACACATCATTGCATCTTTTTTCTCACTAGGTAAGCAAATTGGCACCATGATAGTTTTAAATTGCATGACATGAGTAATTAGATCATTAGCTCCTCTGTAGGCTGGACACCAAGGTGTAGAGAATTTCTAGGGAAGTACAGTGTGCTCAATATTATCAGAGAATTTCTAGGGAAGTACAGTGGTCTCAAATCCTTTCAATATCGTACTGGATTCTTCCAGTTCCTTGTTATTTGATCCGTTCTTCCATTTTCTTCCTCCTTTCTTCCCATTCCTTATTTGTTTTTGTTTATTGGGTGGAAACACAAGGAATTGGTGGTGGAATAAGTTCAGGTATTGGAAGTGGTACTTGATGAGGTGGTAGATGCTCGTCTTATATGAACTCTTGGCTTCATTAGGTATTTCTTCTTATTGAACTCCTCGAGTAATGTAGTCATAATTCTTTCTGAGGAGGTACGATGTGCTCAATATTATCAGAGAAAGGAGATACATCTAATTGGTCACAAACGCTTTCAATATTGTACTGTGTTCTTCCAGTTCCTTGTTTTTTGATCCGTTCTTCCATTTTCTTCATCATTTCTTTCCATTCCTTATTTGTTTGTGTTTATTGGGTGGAAACACAAGAATTTGGTAGTGGAATGAGTTCAGGTATTGGAAGTGGTATTTGATGAGGTGGTAGGTTGTGCGTCTTATATGAACTCTCAACTTCATTAGGTATTTCTTCTTATTGAACTCCTTGAGTAATGTGGTCATAATTCATTTTGAGGTGGTATGGTGTGCTCAATATTTTTAGAGAAAGGAGATACATCTAATTGGTCACAAACGCTTTCAATATCGTACTGGGTTCTTCCAGTTCCTTGTTGTTTGATTCGTTCTTCCATTTTCTTCATCATTTCTTCCCATTCCTTATTTGTTTGTGTTTATTGGGTGGAAACACAAGAATTTGGTAGTGGAATGAGTTCAGGTATTGGAAGTGGTACTTGATGAGGTGGTAGGTTGTGCGTCTTATATGAACTCTCAGCTTCATTAGGTATTTTTTTTTGTTGACCTCCTTGAGGAATTTGGTCATAATTCATTCATGGATCCTGTACATTTTCCAAATGGTTTCGTAGTTTCCTGTTATCTTCTTGAATTTGTTGGAAATCTCATTGTAAGTCAGCCAATTGTTGTTGCAAAAGGCCCATAATAGTATCATCCATCAAGATGGGGCGACCTAATGTTTGTGAAGAACTAGCTTGCTCTTCATCATTTGGTGGGTTATTTTGAATGTTGTCTTCTAGTAAACCTCAAACTGTTTGTTCTACCGTTTCTTCCGTTTGAGTTAAAACATGAGGTTAACGGTTGAGATTTGAAGATCCTAGAGGATTGATGGTTGGAGCTTGATCTTTTAATTGCCATGTATTAGGAGGACATCCTGTTATAACTGAATAAGAATCGATGAACTAGATTTCTTGGAGTATGGACTGATTCTCTTAGTATGAACTAAATTTAAGGTCTCAAAGGAAAATAGCAAGAACTAAAAAAATTGGAGGCCCTAAGGTAGACGACAATTATTTTTAGAGAATTTTCTCACATTAAAAATTACTATAAATTTGTATTCAAAAAGATATATATCATTTAATAACTATTTTTACACACACATATATATAAATGTTACAAAGTTTACAAGTGCCATCACGTGATAGATACAACCTTCTGACACTTACACACGACGTCAGAGTTTTGAAATAGAATAGTGGGTCTCATAAAAATACTTCATGTTCTTCTCAGTACTTCTTATTTTTACCTAATAATCATCAAACTCACTTAGTACATATTGAAGGTATGATCTGTCCATATATTTAAGCACTAGATTCGAATCTCTACAAAATTCACATCTTTTAGTCGTAACCTTTACATCGTCTCTTGATATTTCCAACGAGTGATTTGTATGATCTTCCTTCAGTTTGTCTTTGATCATACTTCGCATAATAAGATAGTATCTTAATAGGTTCGATACCAGTTATTCATATGTTCAAGTCGTATTCTTTACATCGTATATTTGAAGTTATACTTGTATGTGCCTATTGTAATTATCACCCCTAGGTCTTATGATACAAATTATATTACAAGTTAAATTATCTAAGATTTATTCCATGTCTAATACCTAGCGATGCATACATAATCTCTAACATTAGTGATTGATAGGCTTACATACAACTTTATTCAAATATTAAGTGTTATTTTTTTTTTATAAAGAAAGTATTATGTGTTATTTAAATGATATTATTGATCATTGGTATTGAATATATTTTCATAGTTTTGAGAATGCAAAATACTTTACGTAATATTTTAGTAGAAAAATTTGATTTTGCTTAATATGTACTCGTTATCCAAAAATTTTAAATTAATTACATTTATGCCATTAGTTTGTTTTTTTTTTTTTTTTTTTTAAAAGAGATAATTTTTGGGAAATTACCAAAAATAACACCCCCTAAAAATTATAATAACAAAACTAGCACCCCCTTGTGTTCAATTAGAATTGAACGTTTAATATTGAACGTTCAATATTCAATTTGAACGTAAAATATTGAACGTTCAATATTAAATAGGTCTAATTATCGTCATTCAATTCTAATTGAACGGATAATATTGAACGTTCAATATTGAACGAGTCCAAATTATTGTCGTTCAATTTTAATTGAACACAGGGGTGCTAGTTTTGTTATTATAATTTTTGGGGGTGTTAGTTTTGTTATTTTCCCATAATTTTTTGGTACGTTTTAAGTATATAACCTTTCCAAAATGTCTTTTGGATAATTGTATCTTACATTTAATGATGGTTATTAACGGTCTCAAATGACCATATTTTTTAGGACGCCTATACATTGAGATGGTTGAAATTAAAAAAAAATAGCCATTTTAAAATATTTTTAAGGATAGTTATTATTTGGGGACGGTTAACTGTTCCAAAAGACAATTATTGTACTAGTGAATGCCTTTGACAAAATTTAAACCAAACCCCATTTCCCAATTTCTATATTTCAATAAAACCTAATAAAAATGATAATCGCCTAAACATACCAAATCTGAAAGATACTAACTTTAGATAATAGATTTTTTGATAACTTAGATAATAGATATCTCGCCACAGTTATTTAAAACTGGTTCATAAATTTTAGGAAAATAAGGTGATTTAACTCTTTTTAAATAATTTTATTTTATTATAGAAATTTCACTAGTAATTTTTTTTATACATATAGGTTATCCTAGAACAAAATTAAATAATAAAAAAAATGTTATATTAACTTAATTTCCTAAATTGTCCATTTATAATCCATAATCTAAACTAGAAAATGTATCTTAATTTATAGTGTATAACATTATTTAATTAAATAACTAATTATTTTATAGTATAATTATAAATGTTTATTGTAGGGGTAATTTTAATTGAGAAGATGTAAGTTATACCATGTAAGTCTGAGTCATTATATATTTTTTTAGTTAATCTCAGCCATAAAAATTCAATTTATGAAAAAAAAATTAAATTTAATTACAATCCAACAATATGTACAATACGTGGTAGATAATAGATGTAGTATACACAATATGTATATTACAATTATCCTTATTCTACATGTAAGGGAATTGAGAGCTTGGCTTATTCGGTGGCATGCAATGTGGTTGGGAGGAACGTTCAAAGGTCCAATAGTGTGAATAAGCTCGGTTGGAAATCTGTATATGGAAGTTTAGAGTTGCTCTAAATTAAGGTCTGTCAATTTATTTGGTGGTGTTGCATGGTGCGTTGTTGGCACTAAGACAATTATTTGTAAGACAATTATTTGTTGAGAGAATGTGTGCTGTGGATGAAATATTATCATGTGCTTTGTGTAGAGAGCAAGTTAAAACTATATCATATTTCTTGGTGGGATGTCGTAGAGCTAATCCTATCATTACTACTTATATGCCCTTCATTTACCTTTCATTAATATGTCACTGGTTCTTTTCAGGACTTATTTCAAGCACTTTTTATGTAAACACAATCTAGAGACAAAGGAGCTGAGCTTTTGGCCACGATTTGCATGATATTCTGAAGGGTTTGACTTTGTTGTTATGATTTAGGTTTTAAACATGTGTTTGATCTTGAAAGGATTGTTTGTATGGTTTAGAATAATCGCATATTCAACTTAACTTTTAATTAAGATGGCTGGTTTTTCTAGCTTTGTGTTAGTGGATATTAATATTATTAATTTGGTCACGATTTGATGGGATTTGTACCCTTTCTTTGTACGCATGCACTCTCAATATATATATATATATATATATGTATGTATTTTATAGTGTTATTAGATAAAAGTTTAATATATGATGCTTTTTATATAACGTAAAATAACTAATATTATTTAACAAAATATATGTGTTATTTTTTATATAAAAAATATATGTTATTTTATGTTATAAGAAAAGTAATATATATATATTTTTAAAAAAATTAAAAATACAATAATATGAATATGCACAAAAAAAAAAAATTATGATTTTATTGTTTAATATTAAAAAAAGTGAATTGTTTTTTTTTTTTTTAATATTATATATGTGTACTAAGGCGCCACATCATAAGAAATTTTTTTAGGGAAAATAACAAAACTAACACCCCCCAAAAATTATAATAACAAAACTAGCACCCCTGTGTTCAATTAAAATTGAACGACAATAATTTGGACTCGTTCAATATTGAACGTTCAATATTATCCGTTCAATTAGAATTGAATGACGATAATTAAACCTATTGAATATTGAACGTTCAATATTTTACGTTCAAATTGAATATTGAACGTTCAATATTAAACGTTCAATTCTAATTGAACACAAGGGGTGCTAGTTTTGTTATTATAATTTTTAGGGGGTGCTATTTTTGGTAATTTCCCATTTTTTTATGCCACAACTTGTTATCATATCTCAGTCTAAAAGTGGTAAAATATTAGTGGACCTAACAATGAAATTTATTTCAAGTATTTATTTATAATATTCTATATAGATTATTATTAGGAGAAATTATTAATTTTTTTTTAAATAAGTAGTGATATTATAATTTAATAAAATATAAAATTAATATAATTATTTTAAAAAATATAATTATTAAATATTAAATAAAAAATAATTAATAAAATTACTTAAAAATATACTCTAAAATAATAAATAATATTATTAATAACAGTTGTCTTATTTAAAATTCCACCGCATAATAAGCGCCACTCTTATCCCTTTTAGCCTTAGGAGTCAACTTAGGCCCTAGCACTACCTCATTGGATGGTTGACATGGAACGTTTTCCCGCCGGATTTAAAGGGAAAATAATAATAAAGAAAAGTTTTAGCGTGCCAAAAAAGTTAGGTTTAGAGTTGGTGGCTTTTGCACACCATTATAAATTCTTGACGTTTGTTATATTCTATACTTGAGGAAAAGGACATACGGCATCTTAAATTATATTATTAATATTCAAATTTTAATTAAATATAAATATAAATTTTTAAATTTTAAAAATGTATGATTTATTCAATAAATTTTTAAAATTTAACATATAAATTTATAAATTTTGAAATTACATAATTTAATTCTTAAATTTTTAAAATTTTACACATAAATTTTAAAATTTTAATTTATAAATAAGTATTTTAGTAGCTAAGCTGAGACCTATATATAAATTTTTAAATATTTGAAAATTAAGTTATAGAATTTAAAAGTTTAAGAATTTATATATAAAATTTGTGTCTAAATAATATAATTTAAAAGTTTAAAAATTCAAATTTGAAAAATAATAAAATATTTAAGCTCATATGAAATGTTTTTACTTACACAATATTAAATATTTTATAAAATCAGATTTTATTATTTAGTATATAGAAATTTTATGCTACTAAAGATGTGGCTCAAAACTATAACAAGCACTTAATTTTCATATCTGACTTTTTCATTTTCTTAAAATTGCTTTTCTCAATCTTTTTTTTTTTTTAATTAAAAATAATATTTTTTATTTTTAAATGTAACAAAAATATAAAAATATATTTTTTAAAATAACATTATATAACTTACATATTTAAGGATCAAATCTCTTGACTTACATTTACATGACTAACGTAGAGGTTTTGATGCCGTCGATCGTCAAAATAAATCATATATTGATTAAATAAATTTTTATAATGAAATTATTTTCATGTGTAAGAGAACTATATAAACCAAATTATATATTATTATAATTATAAATTATTTTATTAAAATATTTTTTATTAATTTAATTCAATTATATTACACAAATTATTATTACAAATATTATAAAATGTTAAATATAATTATATTTAACTTAATTAATACCGTAGTCGAATCGTGCGATAAAGTTGAAACGAATGTCATAAAATTGTTGTTTCGTTTAATTTATGTGGTTGAGCATTTTTATGTGGTTCGTTTAATTTAAAATTGACCCTTAGACCTTAGCAACAAAATATATACAAGATCATCTTATAAATTGCTTCAGCTGCAAGAGCAAAGAGAAGTATAAATGCATTAATTGGCTAATAGGCAACAGCCTTTGTGTGTGTTGATATATATTGTACCATACAAATGTCTAGTAGGGGCTTAACTACTATTCTCTTCGTATTAATATTTTCCAAGACGTTTCTACTTATTTCCTCCCAATATTCCACCAGTCTTCATACTTCCCATAAGCAACACCTCCACCATGACCACCACTATGGCCGCCGAGTTATTAATACTCCGTCCGCCCTGCCGTTAACTCTAAACTCTAAGCCACATCCATGTTCTCCACCTAGTAGGAGGCAATTATCGCCGCCGCCACCTCCTCCTCCTTCTTGGTTCTACTTCTACTCACCACCACCTCCAAGTCATCCACATTACTTGTCACCCACATCCAAGTCTTCACATCATTCTGTATTGCCTTCAAATTAATGTTCCAAATTAATGCAATATGTATGTTCGGTTGGGGTAATAGTTACTTTCTATTTTGAATTACTGTTTTCTTGATTTTTTTTTTTTTTTTGTCTTTGGTAATTTTAAAATATTTTCTTTGAATTATCTTAACACTGTTTTCTACTTTGTCAATTTTCTACTATGGAATTTAAGTAATTCATAAGATCGATACAATGTTGAAGGGAAATATATAAGATGACAAAAAAAAAAACTGAAGTTCAATTTTTTTATGCTAAACAAAAACCAGAAAAGTCTTTACTGGTCTATATAACAATAGTAGACTAGTAGTCTTATTTATAACATTTATTAATTTTTTTTATAACATTTCGGATTTATGATAGTAAGCATTTTAGTTGGAGAGACGACTCCGGACTGGCCAGTGGAATTACGGTCAGTTAAAACGAGTCAAAGTAAGTTTAATTTCAATTGCCGGTATGTTATTGTTATTTTTATTATTATTTTAATATTTATTATCATTCTTATTATTAAAAAAGATCAATTTAGTACTAACTTGCTTATTGATAATTTCTTTTTATTGTTAAAAAATTATAATAACTTAAAATTTTAGTTAAATAAAATTAATTTTGACATTTAAAATTATTATTACTTTTTAAAATATGGGTCATAATTTTGAAATAACATTGATACACTAGCACATAAACAATATTTACGAGTTCGAATTCCAGTCTCCTCGATGCCTACAACTACAAGGATCATATATTATTACATTACATAATAATTGATAATTTTTTAATTCTTATTTTTAAATAATTACGGTATTTACACACTTATAATATAATTTTTTAATTATTTATAATATATATATTTTTTAAAAATTAAGTGATAAATTTTTTAATTGTTAATAAAAATATATCGATGAGGGAAATTATAAGGTAGCATAACTCTGAAAAATTTTATTGTATTTATTTTAAGGAGCACTAGCTTCTTCTATTAAAATATTTAATAAAATAAGTACTAATATGTGTATTTGGTTGCTAAATATTTTTTTTAATAATAATATGAGTAAGGATAATAATAAAATAATAAATTAATTATGAAGTATCAAACTCATGTTTATGTAAAAGTATTAATTTTAAATAAAAGAATTAAATTGACTTTACCCCAATAAAAAACAAGGTAACTTGAGAGAGTTGAGACGGAGAAATTAAAATAGAAGCTAGTGACATCCGGACAGTTAGAGGTGATAATTATATTGTATTACTTGTATTTATTTTGTATTATTTGTATTGGTATTGAATTTATTTTGTATTATTTGTGTCGAGTTTTAGTATTAGTTAACACATAATAAAATTTACTCAAATTTTTTTCATATTGCCTATTTATAATTGTAAGAAATAACAAAATTTTTAAAAACATGAAAAAATTAATAATAAATTCTTATTAAAAAAATTTCATATCGTATTGTGTTCGGATCGTATCAATAATTGCCACACCTCCAAACAGCCAATTTCTAAGAATGAGTGGGTAAGCTGTGACAGATTTAGTACTCCAATTTAAACGAGCATTCATCAATATTAAATTTGTACTAAATTTCATATAAAAAATACATCAATTATTAGAAATAAATTTTTTATAATCAAACTATTTTATCAAAGAAATATCAAAATATGGGTATTTTAAATTTTATTAAATTTTAATTAAAAATAATTGAATTTAAAAATAAAATTTAAGCATAAAAATATTTTATACTCGAAATATGTGCTTAAAAAAAAAATTACATGTCAAATATGATCATACTTTCATACAATCTACAAAATTTTAAATATAAAATTATATTTTTAAATAAGTGAAAAGAGGCACATGCCTCTAATTACCATATAAATTCTGTGTAAGGACAGAAATCACACTAATGACTAATATTAGCTTGCATTAGTTTCGAGAAATAATTATTTTTAACTAAATTTTTTATTTTTTTTAACACTTAGTTAAAAATATACATTTAAAAGATTAAAAAATTAACATAATATTTATTCTACTAAATTAATAATATTAACATTATTTTCAATTATTTAATTATTTAATAAATATTTTTAAGTAAAATAAAAAATATGTATGTTTGATTATTAAAACTGTTGTGTGTTTATTGTTTAATACTTAAATTATATTTTAGTATGTAATTATATGTATATATAAAATTAATATTAATATATATTTAGTTTTAGTAATCGTGATTTTATATTTGCAGTTATTATTTTTGGTGTCCCACCACACCTAATCAGCCAAAAAAAAGTTGACACAAATATACTAAAGGGGATTAAAATGTAATTTTTTTAATAAAAAAATAGATAATTTTATTTAAATATTTAAAAATAAAATATACATTACGATGTAGAATTGGTAAGAGTTGACACAAACCTAGAACTTTAAATTAAGTGCATTATAACCTATAACAGAAATTATCTAACATAAATGAAAAAAGACAAAAAAAACAAAAAAAATCAATACGATATTTAAATCATCAATGTATAAATTAATTAATGAACTAAAAATTAATTTAATTTAATGAAAATCTCAACAAAGCATATAAAAATTTATAGAGAAAATAATAAAAATAATACCTCTCAAAACTTATAATAATAAAAATAACACTCTTATATTCAAATAATATATTTTCACAATTAAAAAAAATAATTTTTACCTCATTTTTCTTTGAACATCCGTTCAATTAAACGTTGTTCAAATTAAATTATAACAATTTAGATCCGTTTAATGTTAAACATTTAATATTATACGTTCAATGTTATTGTGATTCTAGTTTTGTTATTATAAATTTCAAGGATGTTATTTTTAGTAATTTTTTAAATTTATAAGTCTTAAAACTAAAACTAAAATAAATTATTATGCCTATCTAATGTGTTTCTTATGATGTTCTAGTGAATGGGTCTCCTACGGCAGGGAGACCCAATGTCCCCCTTTCTGGTTTTGGTGTGTGTTGAAGGTTTTTCTGCGTTTTTACAACAATCACAGGAAACGTGCACTAGTATAAATAAATGTATCAGCTAAAGTTATTCTGTGTGATGTAATCATTTTTCACTCAATAATAAATGTGTTCTTGCTTCTCTTCACTCTCTCTCTCGTCTCATTTTATTGCTTATGGTATGCTGAATCTGATTAGCTTTTGTTTCGCTTTAGAAACATTGAATTTTTTATTATACCAAAGTTACAGGCAATTAAAATTATCAAAACTTTAATAACCTTTCAAAAATATCAAAATAATCAATTACTTATTTTTTAAATTATTTATGTACATATAAATATAAATATATTTTGAACAATAAATCAAAATTTTATAGAATAGGTAATTAAAATACTTAAAATAATTATTTAAACTAATAAATTTTATAATTAATAAAATAAAGAAAGATATTTAATGGTAAAATATTTTAAAAATAAATAAAGTTAACATAAAGAAAATTTTATCATATTATTAGATATTTTACCTATAATATTTATATTTTTAACTAATATTCTATTGATATTTTTACTACATTGATATTTTGTTGACATTATCGTAGATAATGTGTATCAATATCAAGATATATAAAATACAAATATTATCAAAACATTCACGACAATATCAAAGATATTTTCGTCATTACCTAACAATAACAAAAATTAAGCAGAACTTTTATTTAATAAATATAAATATAAGATATAATATAATTAGAATGAGAATTAGATAATACAAAAGAGAAGATGTGAAATATATAAAATTACATACAAGACAAATATATATAAATATTTAATTATTTTCTTTTTAATTAAATTTTATCTTTATTTATTTGCTCAAATATTATTATAATAAAAGCTTTTTTAAAATGCAAAATATAAAATTATTATTCAAATATTAACTTGAATATATTACAAATCATAATATAATTATGCATATTAAAAAAATAAATTTGACAAATGAACTTATATACATTAAATAATACAATTAGCCTTGGACAAATGAACTTATACACATTAAATAATATTTAAATTAATATAATAATTTAAATATTAATAATTAATATAAATTATTTAATATATTAATCATTTTTCATAAATATAAATTTAAGTTATTAATATATAATTAATTATTTTTTAAAAATTTACTTAACTATATTGGTGGTATTCAATTGATTTTTCAAAGATGACGTTATTAATATAAATTATTTTTCAAAGATGATGTTTTTAAATGCTATTTTTTTTTATCCAACAAGCCTTATAATTAATTATAATTTAATATCATTTAAATTATAATTAATTAAAAAATTATATAATATATTAAAAATTTAATTATGATTATATCATCCTACTTTTTATTTTATTTTATTTTTTTTATTTAACATGGAATATTATTTAACTAATTGTATAACCTTTATCCTCTAAAATATTATAATCATATATGAAAAATCATCAAAAATAATATATCTAAAATTTAAAAAAATTATCAAAAATAATACATCTAAAGTTTATAATAATAAAATTAGCACTCTAATAATATTGAACGTTCAGTTTGAACGTGTAATATTTAACGTTCAATATTAAACATGTCTAAATTATCGTCGTTTAATTCCAAGTGAACGGATTTTTAAAAAAATGATATATTAATTATTTTTTTAATTGTGAAAATATAAGTTTGAATACAATAAGTGCTATTTTTTTTATTACAAGTTTTGAGGGGTGTTATTTTGTTATTTTTCTAAAATTTATAATAACAAAATTAATATCATAATAATATTAAATGTGTCTAAATTATTGTAATTTAGATAAGTGTTAAAAAAATAATATAAAATTATTTTTTAATTGTAAAAATTTATAATTTAAATATAAAAATATTATTTTTATTATTATAAATTTTAAAATATTTTTATTTTTATTTTTATTTTTTTAATATTTATTTATCTACTTTTGCGTTGTTAGCTTGTAATTGAGGATTTTTGAAAAAAAAAACTTGTAATTGAGGATTAAATACATGTAATTGCCTGTACGATATGAATCCAACAAAGATTAGTTTGATTTGCCTTCAAAGTTTTGAAACCTACAGAATTACAGGCTGCACAGGTAAATATTTTCTATAATTATCTTAAGATATAAAATTTTCATTAGATTTCTCTTCTATCTATCCTGTAATAACCAAAACAAATTTTGTGACAGTAAATTCTGTTTTTTACTCTTCGCTTTTATTACAGGTTATTCTATTTTTCTTTTTTATTGACAGATTTTTCAATAAAACAAAAACTAAAACAAACCTAACAACTCACTGTGTTGGGGCCCCAGTTGTTCTTATCATCTTTCAGGTTCAGGCGTTCAGCTTTGGACCCACCATATATATCATTACTAAACTACCCTTTTTCTTCCATCACTATTCAACTTTATACAACAATTTCAGAACATCTCATCCATCTCTGTTAAAACGTATCAATGGCGTTTCGGAAAATGCTAGCAAAGCGTTTATATGACGGCGGCAAAGTTGCATCACCGTCGATAACTGAATATTCTCCATTATCTTCGGCCACACTCCAATCAGTTGTTCCCTTAAATTCCACAAAAACAAACATCCACCGTGAGTATGTGACTTCGCCGGAATCTGCCGAAAAAGGATTTCTCCGGGGATATCTTCGCCGGAAATCACAAAATCAACATTTCACATTTCAGGTCGGAGACGAGCTCCGAGAGAAACTCAGAGAATTCGATATGAACGGTAACCGCCTTCGGCTTAACGATCTTAAACCTCCATCTCCGGATCGAAAGTTATTCGGTTCGCAAAATGGACTATCCGTGAACGATGCTAAGAAGATTTTGAGGATATCTCAAGTAGAGATGCTAAAATCGAAGCTAAGAGAAATTCCAAAGAGCTCGATTTCGTACTCGGAGTTCATTAACATTTGCGTTGAACATTGTGGAAATGAAGATCAGGGTTATGAACACGCGAAGATGTTAGACGATTATGGCAACGTCATCGTTTTGGGAAATGTAGTATTTCTCCGGCCAGAACAGGTATGGTATTTAAACAAAACATATTTGTTCTCGTAATTTTGCAACATTTATTGAAATGCTGAAGATGATGAATTTTAGGTTTTACGTTGACAAGGTTAATATATTGTTCATGTTAATCAATACTGGAGAAAAAATAATTAGAAGCGCATAGTAGGAAAAAAAGTTCGTAAATTTTTACCTCTCTCACATGCTCATTAGGACTTACGACTACATAAAATAATAATTTTTTTCTTATCGAAAACAATTAGATATATATAATTATATTTATTAATAATATTTTGCAGTTTATTTCAATTTTCAAATATTTGAAATGTTCATAACACATGCTTTACTCACATTAAATTAATAAATTTGGTATAATCCATCCAACTCAACACGTGGGCCGATAAGGCATAGGCCCTAGACCATCTTGCATGCAAGCATTCAAAACCTATGCACTTAATATAAGAGTTGGTAATTTATGATATTTAAATGAAATGATAAGTTTAAATGCTCATTAAAATAGTAACATGTTGAATGAATAGTATTAAATAAGTTAATTATGGTTGACTGAATTGTATTAAATAAGTTAATTATAATTATATTAAAATAAATTTTATTATAATTAGTTATTATACTGTCTGATAAATCTTGTATAATATGGTTGAAAAAAATTGATAAATAAATATTTAAGAAAATATTTTATATTTAAAATATTATGTAATTTTCTTACATATAAAAATAAATTTATTATAAAAATTTAATTTAATTTTTATATTTTTATTACATTTTAAAATAAAAATATTATTTTTAATTTGATATGAAAGAAAAAATTAAAACACATAATTTTATAATTAAAAATTTAAATAAGTTAAGTTAGATATCCAGTACGATTTTAAACACATACCTCTTAATAAGACAAAATTTTTAATATAACTATATTATTTTTATACTATACAATATAATATGATTTTATAATTAAACATATGATCGTAGAAAAAATTATTTTAGTAATATTTAATAAGCATACCATAATAGAGCAATATGAAGTTGTTTTTTGACGGTTGAATTTTTTTTTTTTTTTTTATTATTATTAAACAACCAATGAAATGTTAGAATATTATTTTAGATATAATAAATTTGTGATAATTTACAATTTTTTCCTCTATGATGAAAGGTGGCGAAATCAATGGAGACATTCGTTTGTCAAATCATGGAAATTCCAAATGATCCAAGAAGGGAAGAACTTGAGCAATTAGAGAAGCACAAGGCAATAATAGACCAAAAGGCAAAGGCACTTGTACGAGGAGAACTCTATTCTGGGCTGGGCTTCTTGTTGTTTCAAACCTTTGCAGCAATAAGATTGACATTTTGGGAGTTAAGTTGGGATGTGATGGAGCCTATATGTTTCTTCGTGGGCTCATTACACTCTGCCCTTGCCTATGCCTTTTTTCTAAGGACATCCACTGAGCCTTCTTTCCAAAGTTACTACCAACGCCGTTTTACGGTCAAACAAAAGCGACTCATGGAGGTCCACAGCTTTGATACTAATAAATACACCCAACTTTGCAAAGTATTTTATCCAGACTCCTCAAATTTAAAGAATTCGTATCAATTTTCGCCATTAATTGATAGCTTTAAGCACCAAGTTTCAAATCAAAAGTTTGAACCACAACAAGTAATCCAAAAAACAATTAGTAGTGTTAAGTTTGTTGAGAGAAAAGCATAATGTTTGTATACCTATGAGACAAAAGAATATTAGAATAGTCCGACTGAAGAAAAAGGAAAGTGATCGAGGACTGAATTGTAAATTTCACAGAGGTCATTCAAACGTCGGATAATTCAATTTTGCTAGAGTTATCTGATTAAAATTTTCAACATCTTCAATTGTAGGAAGAAGAGAAAATTATAAACATATGAGGTTTGGTTTTGGTGTACACAAAATGATACACAGTTGGCTGAGGAAACAAGACTCTTAGTTGTATCATTCTATGTGTGACTTTCTCATTCTCATGTGATATATTTGGTCCCTAAATTCATCTAAGATTGACCCTTTTTCTTGGGCTTTTGTTACTATACTTGCAAGTTGAACTATCGTTAAATTAATAGATTAGTTTATGAGGTAATATTTCAATGACATCTACAACGTTATTTTACGTACATCTCTATGTGTTAAACTAATATCATAGACACACTTGAGGTTTCACATAATTTTAAAATGGACTTAAAGGATTGACATTGTTAAAATATTTTGTTAACTTTTTCGCTTTTCACTGTCTCTCGGAACGAGAGATTGTGGTTGGCATGCCTTAGAAAGTGTACCAGGATATCCCGTTGACACATTTTTAATATTTTCATGTAACCCTCGACTACAACTACTAATATTATTAAATATTAAAAAAAATAATACAAATAAATTCTCAACAAAATTTATAATTGGATTTATTGTTAGCATCTAACAAAATGAAAGAAATAGCAAATAATAGGATATTCCACCACCAAATCCATACAAAAACTAAGAGTCCTATCAGCTACAACATTATTGATGCAGGAGGGTCAATCCCTCTGCGTATAGTGGGATGGAACCCACTTCACGTGACATGAAATTGTTAGCTTTGGTCTATAACTATAAGTTTAGCAGGCCCACGATCATGACTAGATAGTGTAGCAAGATCTCACGGCTTTGCTTCAGAGAGGAACCCTAAAATGCATCATGTCATTTAGAGAGTACTCACTCGTTAGAAGTACGTCACCACTTAATTTCCTAAGTAATATGAGAAATGTGCAGGCAAATTACATCATACACCCTTACTTAAGGAGTTTTAGTATTCGAACACTTCATCTTTGCAATTACTATTGAAAATTTTGTAAAGTAACCAACACATCTTAAGGTACGTACTTCGATTGATATTATTAGTCCTAAGCTTAATTTTTCTAATAACCTTTGTCATTCATTTTCAAAATTCAATGCTTGGCTTGATCAAACCTTTAATATCCCATTTGATTATTCTAATGCATGCCTACTAGAATGTACTACTAATATGATTATGGGCTTGATACTTTTGTAATACCTATGTTTTAAAATTGTTCAAGGTTAATACTAGGGGTGAACATATATGGGTTGGTTTGGGTTTAGAGTAAAATTAGAACCAACCCAATATGATCAGTTTTTCAAAAACGAGAACCGAACCGAACCAAAAAATTTGAAAAACCAATCTAATCCGAACCAATTTTATTGGTTTGGTTTGGGTTGGTTAAAGGAAATTTCTTTCTATTTTTTCGCTAATGAATTTTATTTATTAATTTTTTTAAACTCTTGTATTATAATTTTTAATGTTAATTTTATTATATTACCTAAATTTAAAAATATAAATATCGATCACTTATCTAATATCATTATCCATATCCAACACAAAGTGCAAGAAAAATTTAAAATTAAGACAAACAAGTAATAAGGAATAATAATCACATACCTGACAAAATTTGCTAATTTTCATATCCAATAATATTGTTGAGTGATGTTTATACAATGAAAACTGTAATGACAAAAATATGAATGACGATGTAATTATAATTTTATAATGGATAAATAATTAAATAATACAAAATTAGTGTCTAATGTGGATGAAAAATAAAATGAGTACCTGGTAGAGAAGTGCTTATGTACTTGCATGAATTCCTCTTAAATATCCAAATTCTAACAGCAAAAATGGACAAAACCTGTTTATCTCTTACTAACAAAGTAGAGGACAAAATTTTCTAAAATATTATCGAAAATGAAAATGGTTGTCCTCATAGTCATAGATATAAATAATTAACAACAAATAACAAATAACAAATCAAAACATATAAATTCAAATATCTAGCACATATAGATTATAGTCTATTACAAAATAGAGAATGAAAATAAAATAGTTAAATTATGAACAAAAAAAAATAAACTACTACCAATAGATGTTGGCTGAGTTTGTGATGTATCTTCTTCATTAGGTATTGTCTCAATACTCACTGGAGTAGCAGCAGAATTCATAATAAACAACACAGTTCACCTAGTTAAATAAATGAGATTCATCTTCTTCCTTAGTTATATCTTCCAATCACATGTAATATCGATTTGTTGTAAAAATAAATAAAAATTAAATATGATGAACATACTACATACATAGATAATTCATTAATTTGTATGGGAATATTTATTTTCTTTAAACAATATAGATAATAAAAAAACTCACACCAAATGCGACGAGCAGACGGCGAGCAGAGGCAGCGGTGCGAGGACGAGCAGGTAGCGGCGAGGTAGCGAGGACGAGCAGAGGCGAGGTCGCGAGGACAAGCAGGCAGCGACCAGCAGAGGCGAGGATGAGCAGGCAGCGACCAGCAGCGACCGGTGAGGACGGTTGTGTGAGTGACAGAGACAGAGTGAGTGAGTGAGGATCTGATGAGTGAGGAATGAGGTTTAGGTTTATAAATTTAGAATTATTTTATAAAATAATAATATAAATATAAATATTAAAATAATAATAATAATATATTGGGTTGGTTCGATTTTTTTAAGGTTTTAATAAATGAAAACCAAACCAACCCAATATTAGTCGGTTTTTTATTTTAAAGAACCAAACCAAACCAATAAAATTTAAAAATCGATTTTTTGGGGTTGGGTTGGGTGGGTTGGGTTGGTTCCAATTTTTTTTGTTCACCCCTAGTTAATACCCATAATACTTAAAAATTTATAATTTAATCATTTTTAAATAGTTCCAATCAAATGTGACTATTTGGATAGATTACATCTTCTCCTTTAATTCCTTCCCTACTACAATTCTCTACAATGCCTCAACCAAATCTTTTGAGAATACGTGATTTTAGACAAATATTTCAGAAATATTTAATGTTCGATACATTATTGTTATTATCCTAATGCATTATCCCCAAATTCAGATGCATCATTTTCTTTTTTAATTTAAGATTTTTGTTATTCGGGAGTTTTCCAGGAGTGAAACCCACAAAGACTTGAAGATGTTTTTTGACAAAGTAAAAATATTGAAGATTTGGAGGATATTGCATCTTTATTTTCTCTGTTGTTTGTGATGAGAAGGTCAGACGACTATGAAAGCATATGCAATACAGATTGGTAATGAAAGAGCAAGAACTGAAATGGGCACGAGAAAAAGATAATTGCTTTAAGTTTCTGCTAATTAACAGAGGGAAGGTCCTTATCAGCTAGCTTTGATATACAGTTCCTGATTTTCTCAAAGATGAAGGTCCAAAAATGGCAAACTAGAGCTGCTCGAAAACTTAAAATGGGAAGGAATTAAAGGAGACGTATTCTGACCATTTTGCCGCTATCTAAATAGTCACATTTAACAAGTACCGTTCAAAAAGGAACAAACTAAAACTTTTAAAGTGTTATGGATATTAAACTTAGAATTATTTAAACAACATAGTTAATTTTTGATACTTTTATCAAAACATAGGCATTACAAAAGCACAAAGCCTTATGATTATGCATTTATATTTTAGTGAAATACAAAAGCACAAAGCCTATGATTATGCATTTATATTTTAAGTGAAATATATCATTACTTAAATAAGGTTCAAAGCCTTGTTTATTTCATTTATTATACCACAAGTTTGAGTTATTTATGCTCATCTTATGTTATTTTGCATGCACATTTTAAAAGGGTTGAAGAAATTATATTATTTTGGTTGTTACTTTATAGTTCTACGAACTCATCAAAGTCGAGTTCTTTTCAAATGGAAGAGAATAATTAGTAAGGAAAATAATGTAGTCTTTTATCATTTATTGTTATTTTAATGGTTGTAAAATTAACATATTGTAAGGCCCTTGACGCATTACCCATTACTATATATCTAATTATATATAGGTTTCTATTTCTATTCAAATTTAGGCTTTGGTATTTTAAATTGAGAATTATGAATACATTGAAAACATTGGTTCATTTTTATCTCTTCCAACAGAATTTTTTCATCTTCTTTCTTTCTTCAATTTTTATGCTTCTATTTTTAAATTTTTCTACATCAATTACTCTCTTTATAAATATGTGAATAATAAAACTTTATATTGATAATTTTCTTTAAACAACCAGATCAAACAAAATATCATTTTTAAGACACTAAAAGAAACGTAGTCTAAAAAAGAGTAACTTTTTACTGTCACTTGGACTATAACAAGAATTAAGTAATAAAAGCTTATTTATTTAATAAGTAATTATTACATGAAGTACACTACAATTATCATATAACAATCAAAGTATATTAAATATACTTGTTTAAAGATGTCATTACTTTATAGGTTATAGGTGTTCAAAAGGTAAATCTGCATTCATGGAGGTTCATACATATATATATTGTCACGAGAATGTATACGTGTTGCGAGGTGATTGGTCAGATAAATTCTAATGTGACATTTGAAAAGTGATTCAAGAACATTGGATTAGGTGTAATGGTCGATGTTAGGGTAATGTATACAGATGGTCGATAGTGAGTAATTACACCTCTAACTCTCCAAAATAAATGACTTAGATAAGGTTATCATAAAATTAATGAGCTATGGTGAACAAATTATTAAAAAATATTATGTTTAATATACAGGCAAAAAGAGACCAAAAATGTCCGCAAGTAAAATATATAATAGGTTTAATGATGTAACTATGAAGATTGTCGAATGACCTACATAATGAGCTTATAAAGGCTTTCAATATTATCGAACTGAATGAGGAAACCAAATCTTATGATTAGATGAGTTGAAGTAGGCAATTACCTTTAATGATTTAACTAATTGAGCTAGATAATCAACTCCAACAATCTAACATGAACCAAACAATCAACTTCAATGATTTGATGGGATTATAAAGCTTAACAAACTAAAGACCTGTTATATCACTAGCTCATAGTACAAATGGCTTACAACCCATTTATCCAAATAATATCCTTAAAAAAAAAAAAAAAGCACAATATCTATCCCAAATAAATTGTTCTCTTCTTTGGACAATAAAACTAGGATATAAATTAAATTTTTGATATTTTTTTGTTAATTTTATTATATTTTTAAAAAATTATAAATTGGTAAATCTTAAACTTTTATGATGTAAATTTTTTAAAAAGCTTATAAAATATTTATCCATTTGCCATTCAAATACTTAATAGAGTAATTCTTAAGGTGTGGGAATTAGACTGTAATTTCTCAAAAAGGAGTTGTGAAATATTTATCATAGTTAAAATAACTTAAATATGATTTTCCTTCCGATTATTAGTTAATAAACTAGTTTTACCTTTAAAACTTAAAAAATATTTTTTTTTATGCTACAAAAGAAAAAAATATATTTTTTTACGAAAAAATATATATATTTTTTTTATGTAAATAAATGTGCACCGACTAAAGGGTTAAAAATGAAATCCATATAAAAAGAGAATATTACATGAGATGATTCCTTTCAAGGGTTTTTTTTTAATGACTTCTCACTATTTTTGAACACATGTTTTAATTTTTTTTTTATATATGCATTTAAAAGTACAAATGTTATAGGAGTTCTAACAATTCGTGCGAAGGATGGCCATTGAAGTACTATTAAATTTAGTTGAGCCTCTAAAAAAAGTTTTAGACTTTGTATATTGTTCTTGATCATGTATTCAAATGAATTTTATTTTTAAACATATATTTAATTTTAAATATAAATTGATTAAGGATCAAAATAAAAGGTAATGTACAAAGGCTTCAAAAATGAAAATTGCTTTAATAAAAATATATTATTAAAAAAATATTCCTATCATTTATTGTTGTTTATTATCACGTGACATTTATATTCTCTTTATTATTTTTATTAATAACTTTTGTGTTAGCATCTCACATGACATACATTATTAATAAAAATGATGTTATTTTGGAATTCAAAGTTCAAAAGCATGACATAATATTATAAAAAGAAACACATTGGTGGAAGATACGAAGCTTGATGCAGACATTTCAAACGTTAATACGGTAACGATATAGACGATTGCTTGTGATTTAATACGTCTTTTTATTGTAATTAGTTATGTACTTAAGTTTTCGAATATCTTCAATTTGAATGAATAAAAAAAAAAAAAAAAAAAAAAAGGGGAAATTACAAAAAATAATAATTTTAAAACTTATAATTATAGCATCTCAATAACATTAAAAAATATTTAATTAAATAACATTTAATATTTAAACGAGTCTAAATCATCGTAATTTAATTTAAATAACATCTAATTAGATGATATTTAAAGAAATATAAGATAATAATTATTTTTTTAATTCTCAAAATAAATAATTTAAAAATAAAAAAATATTATTTTTATTATTATAAATTTTAAGATGCGTTATTTTATTTGTTTAAAAAAGAAAAAAAAAACAAGAGAGCGTACATTTTCTTGACATAAAGGAACTCCTCTTGGATACGGTACAATTATTTGGGTTTGGGTAGTACTTTGTAAAGCGCATTATGGGCGCACGAGGACACTAGAGAATGCTAAAGAGGTAGAGAATGTGTTCAGAAACTGAGGTAGAGAATGTGTTCAGAAACTAAGGAAAAATACAGAGAAAACAAAAAAAATAATATCAGTCAATTTATAATAATAAAAACAATACTTATTATATTCAAATTATATATTTTTACTTTTATATTTTTTTTTTAACATCTATCCAATTAAACACTGCTTAAATTAAATTATAGTAATTTAGAAGCCGTTCAATATTAAATGTTCAATGTTACCATTTCAATATTATTGGAATGTTAATTTTGTTACTATAAATTTTAACAGTATTATTTTTAATAATTTCTCAAAAAAAAAAAAAATTAAAGAGGTAGAGAATTTGTTCATAATGAGAAACCAAAATAATGTAATCTCACCCAACACATATCGTTGAAGTCTTTTCAGTTTAGTGTTTTAGCACTATATGTTTCTTGGGACTTATCACTTTCACATAGCAAAGAGTGGGTAACAAAAGAATCCAAAAAGTTGAGACTTTCACATGGACCATTACTCCTAAGTCCCATCTCTAGTTTCCTTTATGATCTCCAAGGAAAAGATGTCCCAACTGTTTCTTCACTCTGTGTAATCAATTGAGTAAAAACAATTATTCTTTAGGGTTGGGTACCCTACCCACACCTTCTTGTTCTCATCACATTCCAAAAATTTCAATATTTTTCCTCTTGTAGAGAGCTCTAATGTCAAAGAATCTCTAACTAAATTATAGCTTTGCTGGTTATCAAAAATTTATATAGCTTTGCTAGCTTTCACCATCCCTATATAATATTAGTAATGGTTGGTAGAGAAAGCCAAACAAGTCAACAAATAAATTTCTTTATTGTTAACGTGAAAAGAAAAAGATGAAGAGTTAATTTCCTCAATATCTCATTACATAGATTACATCAATTTAATAACAAACATTTTCATTTGAGTAATTTTGCTTTAGGACAACACATACATGAGACTTGGGAGTCAAATTTTTTCTCGTAGAATCGGTTATAATTGATTTTTAATTAAAAATCTTAGACAATAAATAATATATTACTAGGACAAAGTGACGAAATTGATGATTAAAAAGAAACTTCCATTAAACCAAGCCAAAGAAATACACTCCTACATCAAAATCTTAGCTAAAAAACAAAAACCAGTAAAAATAAACAAATGAGCAGGCAGTCCACCTTTTTTAGCTATCATAACTACCAAGGAATCAAATAATATAGACTTATAAACATAAAAGCTATCAACAAATGTTTCGATAGAAGCTCAAAAACCTCACCAATATAATATAGCATGGTATAGAGCATAATATGTTAGAATATAGAACTACTAATTTATTATTACAAAATAATTTAAGTGGTTTTTCAACACCCTCTAAAATACGCAGCCTTACAACAGAAGCTTAACAAAGTCAAAGCATATTAACATCAAATTTTTGGTTGTGAAAGAAAGAGTAAAGAGTGGTCAGATTTTTATAGAGCACATTGGAACAAACTCCATGACAGCAGATCCGCTCATAAAGTGACTACCACCCAAGGTCTTTCACGAGCATACTGCACATATGGGTGTTGTTCTGTTTGAGGATACTTTGGTTTAGTGGGAGTTTGAATTTAGGTTGTTGCTTTATGTTAAACTTCAGATTTGTTATATATTACTCAGTTTTTTTTTTGCAGAAGTAAAGTTTTGATTTAATACACTCTGTTAAGTAATGTTTTAGTATTGATCTCAATAAGGAAAAAATAGAACGAATTAAAAAACAAACATGTTTGGATCACATTACATGTAATTTTCATGCTACACATCCATGATTGATCTATGTCATTTGGTTGTATTGGTATATGTGACCATTGATAGATTTAGTCACAGTAAATGTGACGAAGATTACTTTGATCCTGTATCAATATGATTAATGGACGAGATTGTTCGGAAGTACCCTAAAGGTGATAACAATTTTAGAAGCTCATAAGGTTATGCACATTTATAAGGTTACATATGTAGCTCAGTGGGAGATTGTTGGAAAATATTATTCAAATATGGGGCCGCACATATATTCTTAAATGTGCTATGCTATCTTATAATTTAGCTAATTAAAAGGTGATCCATAAAGTTTATTTTTGGCTATCGGGTATTAAACTTTCGTGGAATTAATGTGTAGAGATCGAACTTATATTTTTTAAATTAATAAGGGGCCAATTTAAAAATATTAAATAATGATAACTACTTTTGGCAGTTGTTTTTGATAATTGTATAGTGGAGTTATGGTCCCCAATTGAGCGTATAGAAGTTTTCACGTATATTTTCTTTGTATCCCCATCAATAGAGATAATTCTTAAGAATACTACGCATCAATTGGAAGATCTTAACTTGTTTGATCAAAGAATACTATGGATTCTGGTATGCTTCCGCAATATTCTTTTTATCTTCTTTTGTTTCAACATGGGATTCTAGAAAAACATGTTTAAGTTGTGAAGTTCTTGAAATTAATGGTGATCTTTACATGTTTTAAGTTTCGCTAATTGATTATTACATGATAGGCCCAATAGCTCTCACGAATTTCTATAAGGCAATGAACTCCAATTCCAAAAGATTAATCCATATCCATGCTCCCATTATTATTTTATCAATGTGGGGCTTATTTGCTCTCAATTCTTAACAATTTCTCCCTCAAACAAAACCACTTGGCTCCCTAGATCCATAGTACTCCGACTTATGCCAATCCAATAGGTATTCTATGGTTAACCCTTCTTAAACTTTGATTTTAACTTACCTTATTTGCTTAAGGTCTCAGGGTCCTCTCAAGGTCCATCAAGTTCACCTTCAGAGCCCACACCACTATGAGATTTAGAGAATTTTAATTGAAGCTCACCAAGCCCTCATTTCACTAATTGGTACAATACAACAACCATTGGCTCTGATACCATTTGATAGACCCAATAGCTCTCATGAGTTTGGGAGGGAAAATCGAGTTAGGAACATTGTCTTTGAGGAGGAAAAGGGAGTAATCCCAATTCCTACTACTACTTTTTTGACAATGTGCAGGTTTCCATATCTGTCATTGATCAAGAAGTGAATTTAGATTCTCGACAAGACAATGTTATTCAACTTCTCATTCAAAATGAGGTAATTGTTCCAGAGGAACCAATTCTTAAGGAACAACCTCAGCAACCTCAACAACCCGTGCCATTGAGGCGATCCATGAGAGAAAGGAGATTTACAATTTTAGATAATTATATTGTATATCTCCAAGAATATGAGGCAAAAAGTGGAATGTCGGAAGATGATCCAATCAACTTCAGCCAAGCCATGTAAAGTTCCAACTATCATAAATGGAGTGAAGCCATGAATGAGGAGTATAAGTCTATGCAAGACAATAAAGTTTGAAAACTTATCCCATTACCGGCTGGTGCAAATCATGTTGGTTATAAATGGATATTTAAAACTAAAAGGGATTCAAAGGGTAATATGAAGAGGTATAAGGCACCTCTTGTAGCCAAAGGCTTTACTCAAAAGGAAGGAATTGACTTTAAAGAAACTTTCTCTCTAGTTTCCACAAAAGACTCTTTTAGGACAATTATGGCGCTTGTTGCACATTTTGACCTTAAATTGCATCAAATGGATGTCAAAACAGTGTTTCTCAATGGTAACATTGAAGAAATAATTTATATGGTACAACTAGAAAACTTTGTATCGGGAGATATAAAGAATATGGTTTGTAAATTGACGAAATTCATATATGGACTCAAGTAGGCTTCTCTTCAATGGTACTTCAAGTTTCATCAAGTCATTGTTTCATACGGCTTTGAGATGAATGTCGTTGACGATTGTGTGTATCACAAGTTCAGTAGGAGTAAGCATATTTTTCTAATTTTGTATGTCGATGACATTTTACTTGCCACAAATGACATAGGCTTCTTGTATGACATCAAGAGATTTCTATCAAAGAATTTTGAAATGAAAGATCATGGTGAAGCTTCCTTTAATTAGGAATTGAGATACACTGAGATTGTTCTCAGGGTATATTGGGATTGTCACAAAGAAACTATATTGAGAAAGTTCTCAATAGGTTTGGCATACAAAATTGCAAACCAGGAGAAACCCCGGTCTCTAAGGGAGACAAATTTAGTCTCAGCCAATGCCCAAAGAATAGCCTTAAAATTAAAAAAATGCTGAAGATTCCTTATGCTTCGGCTATAGGGAGTCTAATGTATGCCCAAGTATGTACGCGTTCGATATTGCGTTCATAGTTGACATGTTAGACAGATATTTAAGTAACCCTGACATGGATCATTGGAAAGCAGCCAAATAGGATATGAGATACTTACAGAGAATAAAGAAGTATATACTCAAATATAGAAGATCAGATCGATTAGATATTATTGGGTATTCCAACTCTGATTTTGCTGGATGCCAAGACAGCAAGAGATCCACATCGGGCTATGTTTACCTGTTGGCTGGTGGGGCTATTTCTTGGAGGTCTGCCGAGCAAATGCTTATGGCTTCGTCCACCATGGCCGTAGAATTTGTGACATGTTATAAGGCATCAAATCATGGAATATGGCTGCAAAATTTTGTCACTGGACTACGTATTTTAGAGGGTGTTGAAAGACCACTCAAATTATTTTGTGACAATAAATCAACAGTTCTATATTCCTACAACAACAGAAGCTCAATGAAGTCAAAGCATATTGACATCAAGTTTCTGGTTGTAAAAGAAAGAGTACATTGGAACAAACTCCACGATAGCGGATCCGCTCACAAAAGGGACTACCACCCAAGGTCTTTCATAAGCATACTGCTCATATAGGTGTTGTTCTGTTTGATGAAACTTTGGTTTAGTGGGAGTTTGAATTTAGGTTGTTGCTTTATGTTAAACTTCAGATTTGTTATATATTACTCAGTTTTTTTTTTTTTTTTTGCAGAAGTAAAGTTTTTGTTTAATACACTCTGTTAAGTAATGTTTTAGTATTGATCTCAATAAGGAAAAAATAGAACGAATTAAAAAACAAACATGTTTGGATCACATTACATGTAATTTTCATGCTACACATCCATGATTGATCTATGTCATTTGGTTGTATTGGTATATGTGACCATTGATAGATTTAGTCACAGTAAATGTGACGAAGATCACTTTGATCCTGTATCAATATGATTAATGGACGAGATTGTTTGGAAGTACCCTAAAGGTGATAGCAATTTTAGGAGCTCATAAGGTTATGCACATTTATAAGGTTACATATGTAACTCAGTGGAAGATTGTTGGAAAATATTATTCAAATGTAGAGCCACACATATATTCTTAAATGTGCTATGCTATCTTATAATTTAGCTAATTAAAAGGTGATCCATAAAGTTTATTTTTGGCTATCGGTATTAAACTTTCGTGGAATTAATGTGTAGAGATCGAATTTATATTTTTTAAATTAATAAGGGGCCAATTTAAAAATATTAAATAATGATAACTACTTTTGGCAATTATTTTTGATAATTGTTAATTATATAGTTGGGTCATGGTTCCAAATTGAGCGTACAAAAGTTTTCACATATATTTTCTTTGTATCCCCATCAATAGAGATAATTCTTAAGAATACTTCGTATCAATTGAAAAATCGTAACTTGTTTGATCAAAGAATACTATGGATTCTAGTATGCTTCCGCAATATGCTCTTTATCTTCTTTTGTTTCAACATGAGATTCTAGAAAAACATGTTTAAGTCGTGAAGTTCTTGAAGTTAATGGTGATCTTTACATGTTTTAAGTTTTGCTAATTGATTATTACATGATAGGCCCAATAGCTCTCACGAATTTCTATAAGGCAATGAACTCCAATCCCAAAAGGTTAATCCATATCCCTGCTCACATTATTATTTTATCAATGTAGGGCTTATTTGCTCTCAATTCTTAACAATTTCTCCCTTAAACAAAACTACTTGGCTTCCTAGAACCACAGTACTTCAACTTAAGCCAATCCAATGGGTATTTTATGGTTAGCCCTTCTTAAACTTTGATTTTAACCTATCTTATTTGCTTAAGGTCTTTGGGTCCTCTCAAGGTCCACGAAGTTCACCTTCAGAGCCCACACCACTATGAGATTTAGAGAATTTTATTTGAAGCTCACCAAGCTCTCATTTCACTAATTGGTCTAATACAACAACCATTGCCTCTGATACCATTTGATAGACCCAATAGCTCCCTTGAGTTTCTATAACGTAATGAGCTCCCATCCTAAAAGTTTAATTTATTATGTGGAATTGACTCATGCACTTATAAACTCATGCTTCTATTGTTATTTTATTAATGTGAGACTTATTTGCTCTCAATTCTTAACATAACATATAGGAACCATCAAATGCTTTCTCTTATTTTTCATCCTTTTAATTAGTAAATAATTTGTAAAAAAAAAAAAAAAAGCAAATATTTTAATTATTTTTTTTTTTCCTTTTGCTTACCAAGAGGACAAAACATTTTAATCAACAATTTACTAAAATATAGTATATTTCTTTCCAGCTTTAAAAAATAATATATTTATACATTTTATTTTATATATATTGTTTTTAAGAAATTAAAAATTTCATTGAAAATGAAGATACATAGAATCCAATACATAATCAATTACACTAAACATACATATTAAAATATAAGTATCCTTTCAAATCATTTTGATGTTTTAGTTAAAACATAAGTATTCTTTTGAATCGTTGGAGAGCCTATGATGAAATATGAAATCAAGGGCCTAAAATATTTTTTCATATTAAAGTCATATTAAATAAAAACCTTTACTTTTATTTTTAACAATTTATTAGACATATGAAATATGTACCAAAAATAACTAGCATGTATTATGGTTTGTCATTAGTGATTAAAGTTTTTTTCTCAAATAATACTAGTAACAAGTATACATTTTTAGTCAAGGATAAAAAATGATTACGTTAGATATGAATTGATATTATCTTCTTTTTTTGGTTAAATATAAAATAAAAAATAAAAAATGAATAAATAATTAGAATTTTTGTTAATTATGAATGATACATTAAAAAGGTAAATAACATTAAAAATAAAATAAAAAATTAATAAGGGAAGATATCCAAATAAATCTTGTAAGAAAAACTATGAAGTAATATGAAAATTTTAAATTGTATGTATATTTATTTAAAAATAAAATAAATATATATACACACACAAATGATGAAATTTGAAAGTTAAAATATATAATTTTAATAATAAATATGAGATCTTATTTTTTTTACGATTTCAATTAATTTCAAAAAAAAAAAAAAAGAGAGAAATATTAAGAAATAATGGGGTCGGAAGAATGTTATTGTTATACCACTAGACAAATTACAGTAACATATAAAATAACATTGAATGAAACACATAATATTTTTATAATTTTTATCGGTAGTGAGATAGTCCAATCGGTAACGCCACTAAGCTATATGTATCAGGTCGTCCGTTCGAGTGATAGAAAAGTTGTAATTGTACAAAAAGACTCTTTATGACGTGATCCTAAGGTGCTAGCTTATGTCAGTACTCTTAACATAGGCGTTGATCCGGGTGAATGGAAAATAGAGGGTGTTATCTCGTCTCTCCTGGAGAGAGTCTTCATTTTGTCCAAAAAAAAAAAAAAAAAATCTTTTAAATTTGTTGTAAATAAAAATATATATAATTGATATTGATAAAAAAAAAATTAGGATTTTATTTGGCCCAAACTTAAGGTGACAGCGCTATCTGCATCACCTCCTGTATAAAAAACAAAAAAAGTTCACATTTAATAAAATAAAATAAAATAAAATGTAACATAAATAATTTTGTTATTAAATTAAATAAAGTTTTATCTTATTAAATAAATAAAAATCAATTCTATTAAAAATAATACTTGCCTTTGCCCTCCATTGTTGAGATGTTTGAAATAAATAATTTAATCATTTGCATTTCTCTCAAAGATGTACTTTATTTAAATTACAGTTATTAAGTTATGTTTGGTTTGTATAATAAAAAAAATAATGATTATAAAATTAAATATAAAAAAATAATAATATTATTATAGTATTTAATTTAATCATTAAAAAAAATAGTATTAAAATATTTAGTTTATAATTAAAATAAAATAAAAAATACTATATATTACTTCAATATTCCTACGTTCAATAAAATTTAAATAATATTATTTAATTATTATTTTTTTCATCACATAAAATATATTATTAAACATTATTATTTTTAAATAATAATTATTTAATCTAAAAAAAAACTAAAAGCAATACAGATCTTTTTTCCTTTCATATAATTGTTCCAATTCAAAAACATCTTTACACATATCAAGAGGAACTTGCTCCCAGATTAACTCTTAGAATAAATAAAATATGAAATATTTAATTTTGATTTTCTTTATGTTGTCAAAGGAAAATATATTTTTAAGTGTTGAATAAAGAAAAAAAATAAAACATTAGAGAATACTAAAGAGGTATACTAGTATCAATTTGTGCAAGTTAGATTAGTTTAAATTGATTCAAATTACTCTCGGTCTAAATTGATACAATTTTAGCTCAATTTAAATTTAATCGAGCTAGTAAAGAAGAGCTCGAATCCAAACCAAACACAAATGAGTTGGTTCAAACTAGCCCAAACTATCTCAAATTGTTAATTACATATATTTTTTAGTTAATATGATTTTTTTTAATTAAAAAAATATGTTTAATGATTAAAGCTTAAGCATCATTACATAAAATAAAAAAAATATATAAATATAAGAGAAAAAAAGAAAGAAGTTAATTTTTAAATGAATTAAGTAATGGGTAAATGTCATTAAATTCCATTCATGGAAAAATTAGAGTCTTTCATGCTCTTATGAAAATTCACATTTAGAATAAAGAACTCTCAAGTTCAAATAAAATTTCTTTTAGCTATTAAACAAAATAAATATAAATTAGTAGATTAAATAAAAATACTTTCAAAAAAAAATGAAGAAATAATAAAGTAGCTTAAAATGTCACATAATAATATAACTTTTTTTTATATACACGAGAATAAAACTTTGACTATTACATAATACATAATTCTCAAGGCAATAAACAAGTAGAAAAGAGAATAGCATAACACAGGTTGATAAAAGATTTAAAATTTTTACTTCAAAAACTAATACCTAATTAATTTAAAATAGACACTTTATAATACTAATTGAAATTAAATATGAATATTATTTTTTGTTGTTGAAAGAGTTAGGTAGATTTAAACGTTAAATACATTAATATCAAAGAATGTAACATATTATGGTGACAAAATGAATAAATTATGACTATTTATTCATCATCAACTTATTTTTAAAAAAATAAAGGAAGAAAAATAATTAATATATCACAAAAGAAAAGTATTAAAAGAGATAAAATATTATTTTAATTTTAATATTATTTTTTTTTAATTTTTTATTTAAAATTTAATTTAATTTTATTTTAAATTAATAAATTGGTCTTAATTTTTTTTAAATTATTTAAAATATATGAAAATAAGTTTAAATTAAATTTAATTTATATTAAATTTAAATTTTTTTGATTTTATCTGTATCATAAATAATAAGGTATACATGTGGTCTAAAACAACTTTGATAGAAAAAAAATGTAAGTGGGCCACATTACATTAAATGCTAGGGTAAAATGGAAAATTCTTTTCGTTTTGTTTTGTTTTGTTTTTTTTTTTTTTTCCTGGCGTCAGTGATCCGAGAGCAAAAATAATTAAAAATTTACTAAAAATAATACTTTTAAATTTATAGTAATAAAATTAATACTTTAATAATATTAAACGTTTAATTTAAACGTAAAATATTAAAAATTTAATATTAAATGAGTCTAAATTATCGTCGTTTAATTCTAATTGAATGTTTAAAGAAAAATGACATATTAATTATTTTTTTTAATTATAAAAATATAAATTTAAATAAAAATATATAAATTTTATTATTATAAATTTTAAAGATGTTAATTTTATTATTTTTTTTAAATAATTTTAGTGGTATAGATGGAAAATAATTCCAGTACTTCAGGTTTTTAATTCAAATCAAACATAGATTAATAAGATTTCATTCCATTCCTGTCTTTATTACAATAAATTAAATATATATATATATATATATATTAAATAAGACTGTTTTATATTTAAAGAATTTATGCATTCGAGCATTAATAGAGATAATAATATTAATTGATAAAAAAATTATATATATTTAAAACTTTCGAAGTTTCGATTATATATTGTTTTAAAACACTAATTTGGCACTTGTCTCTAAAAAACACTAGAATGACAATTATCATGTTTTTATTCTATTTTATGTTTTTTTTTTTTTTCGTTTTCTTTCTAAAATTTCGGTAGTTATAATACTTATATATCTTACTTAGTTTTTTTTTTTTTTGATAATCAATATATCTTACTTAATTTTACAGCTTAAAAAAAATGTTAGTTTAGCAGGTGACCGGTTCATCTTTCGAATAATATTAATGGTCAAGATTTATTATTGATTTTTAATCTGAATTTATAATTCCCAGTACCAACGGTAAACGTAAGGTAGAATGACCCTATATAATTATATTCACATAATTAAAATTTTTTTTTTCTATTTTATATCATCTTGAACAAGATATTAATTTATGATAATGACAATTAAGTATTATATACATAACTAAAACTTGGTAAAATAATTTCCTTTGTTTTATTTTTTAAATAAATAAATCAAATGCACTTACTTGTCATTTGCAAACTCAAATTCAATCATCTTAAATATTAATAAACAATAAATTAATAATAATTTATTTTATTTGTCTTAAAATTTTAATTTGATCCTAGCGTCCTTGTGAAATAAATCCTAGCTCAACCTCTGCATAGATATAGTAGTTAACAACTACATAAAACACTCATTCTTTATATATATATATATATATATATATATATATATTTGGTATTCTAAGTTGAAATGGAAAAATAGAATTTTATATACTAGTGGAAACATGGGGAAAAAAAATGGTGAATGGTGAATGGTGATGGATTTGTTTAACTAAGTAAAAGGAGAGGTTACAAATTAGGAGAAATGGCTTTGGCAGAGGTTTGGTTGGAGTCAATGGTATGTTATGACTATTTTAGATTTTTGTCGGTGCCATTCGAATGATATTATATTTGGGCTCACTATTTAAATAAGATTGTTCGCATAGACTTATGATAGAATGGAGATTATTGTGTTATACTGCAACATGATATTGAGATGCCGCGCTTTTATTTTATCGTATTCTAAAACTAATTTTAATTGTAGGTTTTATTGCCAACGAGCTTGCTTAACTGTATGTAACTTACTTGAATACATAGAATATGTGTTTAAATTTAATTATAAATGTGTGAATAATGTAGTTATTTAAAAATAAAAATAAAAAATAAAAAATTTGTGTAAAAAATTGATGATATCTTTTCCGGAGGTTTCATGGGCTTTAATTGTTTAGAGCCAACCCGTAATAGCATGTAAATATTATTTCCTAGATAATTTATTTAAAAATAAACTATTTAATATAAGAGAAGAAGAGGCATCCATCCAGCTATTGAACGTAATATACCATGTACTAGTTTATGTATATTTTATACATAATTAAATATATATTAATAAGTATATACATATAATATATTTATATATTATTTCCTAGATAATTTATTTATATACAATTTATACATAATATTTAAAGCTATCATAGTGCAATTAATCTGAAAGCTACAAGTATTTTCCAATTAAAGCTTTTATTATAGATTTTAGAAAAATTATTTATTTTAATACATGCCTACGAAAAATTCGAGTTAGCATTCATATACATATGGGGTAATGGTTTGTTATTCGAATAAATTATATTTTATATTTTATGTCATTAACTATTGATTTGTTAAAACAATGTTTCAACTTAATAGTATTGTTACATTTAAGGACTTTAATTTTTTTTGTTTTGTTTTGTTTTGTTAACAAAGTGAACATGATCATTTTTCTGTTACGTAAGATTTTGAATGTCAATCATTTTTCTATTACATTTATACTTATTGACTGAATGAACGAATAATCTTTAAATACAATATTGATCATTAAGTTGAGGACATTTCCTAGCAAAGGTTAATTTGCAATCCATGTAATAGATTGAAGAAAAAAATTAATTTGAACTTGTTAGAAAAAAACTTCTTATTTTATAACATTGAAAGTATATATATATATATATATATGTATATATATATATAATGTATGTCATACGTTGTATATTGTTATTTATCTTGCAATATTTTATTTTTGTCATGTATATGATTTAGAGTTAGTCCTTAGAACTTTTCACACCCCTTCCTTGCCCTGCATTCTTTCCACTAACTGCACCTGCCACAAAATTTTCCTTGTTATGCACCCCACCTCAGCAACCTTTTTACCCTTACTCATCTCACTACTTGTTGCTCACAATGGTGTATATGATTTAACGCAAGTGCACGTGTCGCAAACAAGTAATATAATGATAAGAAAGATCGTTCCCACGGAGATTGGAATACTAGAAAATATCGTAAAAATTAACTATTAAGATCAATGTTTTGTGTTTTTGTTTATTAAAATAAAATAAAATAAATAATACGAGAGAACAAGAGTGAAAACACTGAAACAACGTTCAACAAGAAGAATATCACAAATCACAGATAGATAAATCAGTTAGGATTGCGAATATGACAAGTGATGTAGACAAACTGCTTTGCTACAGCAATGCTGTAGCAAAGTGATGCTGTAGCAATGCTGCAGCAAAATATACCAGTAACTCGAATTTCAAAAATTCACAAAGGATTCTTCCGAATCTGCAATGTTTATATATTCTATGACTCAATGAAGCATATTCCTATGCAAAACTGAATCTAAGAACAACGTTCATGCACAAATTCTTTTGAGTTATGTGAGGTAATTATATATTCCTATATCAATTTCTTCACATTATTCTAGCTTTATCTAACTTAAAATTAACCTTTCCAGATTCAATTTCAGTCTATTATCCTATCAATTGTTGATCAAGCAATCAATAAGAATGAATCAATTAATCAAGCGTAGAATAACTAGCATCCTTTACCAAGCAAAGCACAGTTTTATGAAATTAAAGCACAAAGTCTACATACACTTGCATATCCACAACCCTAACTGAATGAGAATTTAGCCAAGCATATTTATAAAATTAAACATCAAATCATCCATGGTCAACATCAGATTCATAGAGTTATAGAGATTTGGAAAAACAATAAAAGAAGAATAGAAGAAGGAATAAATTAATAAATCCCCCTTTTATTTAATCTCAAACAATTGGATTCCAAATTCCTAATATCTCTTTCTTTCTTCAATGATTGTTCTTGCAAATCAAGCCGTCAATTGGTCTCTTTCCAGATCCCTCTTGCTTCCCCTGTTTTGCGTCCCAATCTGCTGTGAAAATATGCTCTGTTTCTCTCTGTCTTGCTGCTCAATTTTATGCAGTTTTGGTGCCCAAATCTGTCTTGTATTTTCTGCCTCACGTCTCTACTTTTTGCTGCCGCAAATCTGCTTTGTTTTATATGTTTATTTGTTGCCCAGATTTGCTTCCTTTGCTGCCCAGGTTTCTGCAGTTTGCTGCCCAGAAAATTGCCTCACTGCTGCCGCACAAACTCTTTCCAAATCAGCCCCTGTTTTTGTTCTTTTATATTAGGTTTAATTGGAGACAATTTTGGGTGTGTTAATTTCCAATATTATCCCTAAAAAGGTGAGTTAATAAAAGCCCAAAATTGTCCTTTTGTTGAGAGTCCAAATCAGCCCTTGAATTCTTGATTCCACATCAGCCTCTGTTTTGGCGTTGATTTCCTGGTATGGTTTTTGCTGCAGCAAAGCTGCAGCAAAGTTGTATTTTTACATTTTCTTTGTTGTTTTCTTTATTTCCTGCAAGGGCAATGAAAATATAATGAGTGCACATCAAAATATAATTCTTTTTGATACATTTCATAATTTTTTTGAATTTATTATCAAAGAATTCATTTAAATCACAAAATCCACAAATAGTGTATAAATGATTATAATGTGTGGATATTCCCAAATTAACAAGCAAGTATTTATGAATAAGAGCTAATAATACTCTAATAAATTAGAGTTATCAACTCCCCCAAACTTAGCATCTTGCTTGTCCTCAAGCAATAAATTATGTGATGATTGGCAAGTGGCAATTTAAAACAAAGGTTTCAACTCACGCTAAAAACATAGTTGTCAACTAATAAATAAACTAAACTTGTTTCAAAATTAGATAGAAGAAATCTCAAATTCATGATCCAAATTTATTTTTCTCAAATGTTAGTTTCAATATCTCAAACTCATTCCAAAACAACCCCATGTGTGTGTGTGATGTCTCATAATTTGTTATTTGATACCTCCTCCCAAACTTAGGTAATTTATGTTTCTTAAGCTTAAAATCATGCCTCCATATGTTGGTCTTTTGAATCCCTCTCCACTAATGTAGATATTCACTAATCAAAGATCAAAAGGACTTAAATAAGCTTGAAATGTAAGGCTAGGGTAAAGGTAAGGTGAAAGTCATATTTAGGTATCATATCCCACAAGCACAAACACTATTCAAGAATACTTTTGGACTCTTTATTTACATTGCTACCTCCAAACTTCTCTTCATTCATTTTTTTTTGTTTTTTGTTTTTTTGGAGTGAATCTGTTTTGCTGCAGCAATGCTGTAGCAAAGCTGCAGCAAAGTTGTTTCCAGATTTCTCTTTTTTTTTTTGAATGAAGGATCGATCTCAATATAACCAAA
Organism: Elaeagnus macrophylla; assembly: GCA_029378325.1. Taxonomy (NCBI): domain Eukaryota; kingdom Viridiplantae; phylum Streptophyta; class Magnoliopsida; order Rosales; family Elaeagnaceae; genus Elaeagnus; species Elaeagnus macrophylla. The sequence goes on along the minus strand of CM055649.1, from coordinate 8,381,123 downwards.
CAAGAGTGATTTTCATCATAAACAACACCATTTTCAACACCATAATTTTCTTTCTTCCAAGAGGCATCAACCTTTCTAACAACAATTCTTAAAGATAGTAATGCACTTGTGAGGTAAAGGTCAAAGGATATGCAAATAAGGAAATGCTAAGTTTTTATGTGGGTGTTGACAAAAAGAATTTTGATCATTCATGGCTCAAATTAGGTGTGCAAATGAAATATATTTTTAACCAAGGTTAGCACGAAAAGCACAATCGAATCCAAAGAAGGCCTAAATCATTTCATTGAGTTGTGAACTTTCTAGAATTTCGCTTTGAGAAATTCTCCAAACCAATTCTAGAGGCTCAAACTCTCCCATAAATTACCCTTATTCAAAGTTTATATCAAACAAACAAACAAGTAGACAGTGCAGTTAGAGTTGTGGGTGTATATTTCAAAATAAGTTTTCAACATTTTCCAACTAACACTTAATCAAATCAATTTTTCTCAATAAGCAAGATTTCTCTTCTAATAAAGTGACAAATTAGTTTCTTTTTCAAAACAAAGATGACAACATGAAATTTTTGACAACCTTAGATCAAGCAATTCGTCATAAAATCACAGCAGATTTCGCATCATAAATTAAAATTCAGCATAGAAATTTCATCAATTCCACAGTTTCACAGCTCAACAGCACAAACATTAAACAGTAAGCACAAAGTAATCACATGAATTACATTAATGCCAGAGTGCAATAGTAGATAAAACAGATAGTAAGCACAGTAAACAAATCAGATAGTAAACAGCAAATTCATCCCCCCAAACTTAAAATAGGCACTGTCCTCAGTGCTTATAACTAAACAGATCAGTCAGCAGGCAAAAAGGGCAGAAAGAAAACAAAATAAAAATGACAAAGTAACGAGACTGCCCTATTATTGCTGTGTCGCTCCCTTCTTCTAGCTGGAAGTGAAATTTGCAGATTTCCCAAACAGAGAGGAATTGCCCAATCATAAAATTTGAATGCGTGAATGAATAATTTGGTGAATATGAACCAATACTGCAACACCCAGTTGTTATTGGCGTGGGGATGACCTGAACAACCATGAAAACTAACTTGTAAGTCCAAATTATTGTCCCGAACAACCATGAAAACAACTGTTATTGCCGTGTTGGGTGACGGGTAGTGGTGGAGGTATAGGGTGTGGGTATTTGCAGCACCGAAAGGTGGGGAGAAATTGCTGGGGTGTTCGGGTTGGGGAGGCAGTGGGTTGCGTCTGGGAGAGTTGCGTGCACGGAGGGGCTTGGGGCTGGTCGGTGTGAGCTTGGGTGGCTGGTAGTGGGTTGCGGCTTGAAGTGGATGGCTGGTATCGGTGTGCGCAGAGAGTGGGGTGCTCGAATGGGTGTTATGGGTAGCGCTGAGATGAGGGGCTGGTGGTTAGGCAACCATTCGCCTGAAAGACTGGGGATGCTCGGGTGTGTGAGGGAGATTGGAGAATGAGATGGGGCGCGGGGGAGGGGGTAATTAATGGGTAATTGTTGGGCAACCCGAGAAGAGTTGCGGGTCTGGGTACTAAGTTGTTTTTTTTTTTTTTTTTTTTTTTTTGTATTTAAAAATTTGCCTATAGGCCAATATCCATTAGAGCCCAATTTGAAACTGAAATTTTTCACAGCTTCCATTGAAGCCCAATCCACAAAACTGACTATGAAGCCATGCCCAACACGCCTCGTCTGAGATGAAAGAAGACAAACAGAACTTTGCTCTAGCTTTGCTGCAGCATTGCTGCAGCAAAATTTTCCAGTTTTTGAATCATGATAATTTTTGATTCTGTTGTACTTCTCCCTGATGTGTTAAAATGTGTACTCGCAAGTGTACGAATCACTCGTAGTAAAGTGACAAGCAACTTCCAAGGTCGGTCTCTCAAGGAATTGCAGTGGTCTTAAATAACTAACTTTTTAATCTAAATAGAGTTCTAATGAAAATAAAACACTAATTAAATAGAGTTCTAGTGAAACTAAAACTCTAAGTAACTAGAATCCTAATGCTAATAAAACTGTAAAAAGGTTGTTTGTTTTTGGTAACTAGAACAATCATACGACAATCAAACGAAAACAGAATCGCAAGCAAACAATCAATTCAATTAAATCAAATATCAATGGAGGATGTATGGACGTTTAGCTTGGTTAACCATGTTTGCATCGAAAAGGTATGGTGATATGCATGAACGTCCTATATGAATTAAAACTACCGGCTTTCCTTTTAATTACGAAACTCCTTTTGGCGGGGGTAGGTCTCTTTGTTGATTAACTAATTAACTGCCTTTGGCGGGGGTAAATTAAATAGCAATCAAATTATGCGCAAGGAAAACATGCCAATCAAATTAATGCTATGACTAAGTCACTAACTTGAAGCTTTGATTAAGTGTTTCGGAAAAGAGTTAAGGTGACGTTCCTCTAACTAAAATCTCAGATTTTTCAGTCTAACTACGAACACCAAATTGGCCCATGATTATTCATAATCAAACATTTAAACATGCTCTTAATCAAAAAGTAATTCATTCATAAATCAATTAAATACACCATACACAATCCTAGCAAACATGGCAACACAAACTAAACATCCATAATGAAACTAGCCGCTCATGTTCATATTGTTATTCATAGACAAATAAAATATGATCATACACTTTAATAAATGGAGAAGATAAATTAATTCTATAACAACAAGGAAAACCTAAATCTAAATACCGCTTATGGATCGGTTGACGTACTCCTCCGTAAGCTTTATCTTCGATCGTCGTTGGCTTCCTTGAATCCTTAGAATGGTATCTCTCGCTTCGTTATAGTGTGGCAACGCTCTCAAAGCTGATTGAATGTCGTGTTTGGGTCGCAAAATTGAGAAAAGGAAGAGTTGTGTATGAATTGGTCAAGTGAGTTCGAGTTCTTCTTGTAAAGGGGGTCTAAGGGGGGTTTTTATAGATGTAAGGGTTTACACGAATCCTATGTGCCATAGGAATAGGCGCGCCGCGGCATACATTTTCCCCGCCGCGGCGCAACACAAATTCTGGAAATTATGTACAAACCCGAGAGCTCCCCGCCGCGGCATAACTTTTCCTCGCCGCGGCGCGCAATGTTTTTGTATTTTCAGAATCAAACCCGAGAGCCTCACGCCGCGGCATGCAATTCTCTCGCCGCGGCGCGCGATGCTTCATTGTTTTCCAGAATTCAACCCGAGAGCCTCACGCCGCGGCATGCAATTATCTCGCCGCGGCGCGCAATGATTTCCTTCTGTTCACGTCCCCCCTTACATATGTGATGGCACTATATGTAAGGCTTACATATTTTGTCTTGATTAGCCCGTAACTTGTGATCCGAGCGCCGTAAGTGTTCCGTCTTCGCGTGTTTTCATCATTTGACTCATTTTGACGCTAAAAACACCTGAAATGCACTAAAATATACCCGTGACTCCGAATGGATAGATTTATGAAAATAATCGAAATAATAATCATAATAAATCTATATATGAATCAATTACGCACAATTAATCACGAAATATTAGTGCTTTTCGAGCACTCATCACAACCCCCAACCAGCTTCTTGCTAGTCTCTAGCAAGTGAAGCGATCTAAAAACCAAAATCAAAACAAAGAAAATAAACTAACCTAACCTAAATCACTTCCGTAGATTGTCACGGTTGCATTTAGCGTATGCAACAAGCCTTTAAACCCCTAGGTGGCCCTAGTGGACGAGTTATAGTCTCGTGAGGGTTTCCAGTGATGATACCCACAAACATCGTAACTGACACAAATAAAGACTCAAAACTAATAAAGACTCTAACAATACTTGAATCAATCCATGCATACGTCTCAAAAATTGTTAACAACGAATGATACATGAAGTAGTTAAACATCACCTAAGCTCAAAAACAGTCCAAACATCAAACTCATCATGGTAATCGAATTTTGAACAACCAATCAAACCACAAACCCGTTAGTTACACTATCTGACCGTGTCATGCATGATATTCATAGATTAAATTTCAATATCTCATAAATGTGCAAGTAAAATATGAATGTTAATTTTTGCACTTACAAACTCCATATGCTCATTTTTCAAACTCATCTCCACTAATATAGAAACTAAACTACCTAGAATCAATAGGACTTCATTAAGCTTGTAAAGTTGTGGCTAGGTGTGTGATCATGAAAGTACAAAAATGATGTTTTCATATGATAAGAGTACCTTTTATTTCACAAACATATTTTCAACCCCTTTTTTTTTTTTTTTTTTTCCAAGTGTTCTTTTCCATCCTCCCTTCAATTCAAATGTCCTTTGGATCTTTTGCTTGATTTTCTTCTCTCTTTTTTTTTATTCTTGCTTACTGTTTCAATCATCATCATTTTTTTTTTTTTTTTTTTTTTTTTTTTTTTTTTTTTTAATGATGAAGCAAGATAAACACAACATAATTGCTCATGAAAATCAAATATTACATTAAGTACTCTTATCACTAAGGGTAGTTCAATGTATGTCAATGTTGAGTTCAAGGGTGTGCTATTGATAAAATATTGCGGGGAGGCATGAAAAGTCCAAACGGTCCAAAGATGGCCTAAATCATTTTCTAAGTGGTGTTTGTTTCTATTATTTCGCTTCAACGTGTTTTCAAATGAGTTCTAGAGATTGTTGAGACTTAAAACATATCATGAACATGCATACATTCCACAAATCAGAATAGTTAAACTAACCATGCATACATACCACATGTACCACAAAATTCTCAAATTAGATGAATCCAACATTTATGTGCTTCGTTGCTTAGGTAAAAATCTAACATCTCTCATATGTCATTGTCATTACAATCATGTTAATATCATAGATTTCCGGATTGAATCAAGTAGACACGACACTAACTAAAAACAATTCAAGTGACAAAGTTAAAAATTAAAATTTGGTCATATTTCATGCTCATGGAATATTCTTCCCCACCCCCAACCTAATATCTGCATTATCCTCAATGTGAAAAAGAAGAACAAAAGAAATTAAGAAAAAGTGTGAGAAGTTACCCCCCTTTCGTATGAAATTGTGTCGTTACTCGCTATGCTCCGGTTCACTGTTCCTCGCTTCTCTGATGAAGAATGTATGAACATATATTGAACCTCAAAGTGTATGCACACAATTCACATTCAAACCCAATTTTTAATTATAACTAAGGCAATTGAAGACACAAAAACATCAAACTAAGTTAAACAATCAAAAATAAAATGAAAAATGAAAGAAAATAAATGAAAAAGAAATAAAAGAAATAAAGACAACGAAAGAGATACGATACCGAATGGGTGCCTCCCATTAAGGGCTTAGTTTAACGTCTTAGCAAGACGTGACTGATCTCGTGTCAAGGGGGGTTAAATATGTAATTGTACTGTTTATCTCCTCCCTTATCTTTCTTGAAATGAGCTTTCGTCCTCCCAGTCGAGTTTTTGTAATTAGAATGCTTAATGCGTTCTTTGTAGGCATCATCCCGACTTAAATTTATCAGTTTGTCCTTCCCTCTCCATCCAATGTTTTGAGCCTCAATTCTGTTACTTATGCTATCCTGCGATTGAATGTTAGAAGAAATAGGAGAGGGTTGAAAAATTCCAAATGTTACAGTCTCTCCACAAACTGTCATTGATAACTTCCTATTATGGACCTCAATAGTTGTTTTGGTCGTGGCCATGAATGGTCTACCAAGAATAATTGTATGTTCCTTGTCCTGAAGAAAATTTTTGTCCATCTCAAGCACCACAAAGTCCACTGGTACAATAAACTTGTCCACCTGTACCAATAAATTTTCCACTATTCCTTTTGGGTATTGAATAGAACCGTTCGCAAGTTGAAGGGTCATCCTTGTTTCTTTAAGCTTTCCTAATCCTAGTTGCAAGTATACTGAATATGGCATTAGGTTTATACCTGCTCCTAAGTCTAGCATAGCCTCGAATACCCTCTTATCTCCCATAGTGATGTTAATGTGGAAACTACCTGGATCTTTCATTTTGAGAGGTAAGTGCGGTTGGATTATTGGACTACCAATTTTTGACATCTCATTCTCTTTGCTTCTATTCTTCTTGATGATAAAGTTCTGATTTGTCTCCTCAAACTGGTTTATTGGTGGTATTGGTGGTCGGTATGGATCCATTGACTTGTGCAATCGAAAAATGTTGGATGTTTCTTTCTTGGGAAGTTCATTTGGTTTGGTATTAAGCTCATCATCTCCTTTGAGAGTTGAATCTTCACCTTCAAAGTTACCTGTACTAGACAACAAAACATTAGAATTATCAGATAAATTATTAGGTAAATCATTAAGTACCTCCTCATCATTTTGAAAAACTGTGATCGCCTTTGCTTGTTCAGGTTGACTAGGCAGCTTTCCCGTCTCTTGTTTGTACATTTGTTCCGCTAGCTGCCCCACTTGCATTTCCACTCTTTTGATTGATGCTTCCATAGAGTCCATCCTACCACTACAAGATTGTATAAAATTGTTTAGGGTTTCCTCTACGGTTGGCTTATTTTGTGGAAATTGTCGGTTTACATTTTGGCCTTGAGCTTGGTTTTGGACAAATGGTTGGCTATTGTTCTGTTTCCATCCAAAATTAGGGTGATTCCTCCATCCAGGGTTATAGGTGTTTGAATAAGGGTCGTTCCTAGGTCTAGGTTGGTACCCTTGCATTGAATTCGCCTCCTCAGTAGTACCTGTATAAGGATCACCTGCAAAAGAACAAACATTAGCTCCATGTCCATATGAACCACAAACTCCACATACCTCGTGTTTTGGCATTTGATTAACATTTGAGGTTGTGAGAAGTTGCACTTGTTTCGTCAATTCAGCAAGTTGCATGGCCATTTCATTGTTGGATCCTAATTCGTGGACTCCAGCTCTTCTTCCTCTAGCGCTCTTTTGTTGGGAGTTGGCTCCTAACATCTCGAATAGCTCGTATGTTTCATCCGCTGTTTTCTCACCCATAGCTCCTCCTGCAGCGTTGTCAACTGTGAATTGACATTGTAGTGTCAATCCGTCGTAGAAAAACTGATTCTGTAACTGCAACGGGAAGTGGTGATGTGGACATTGTATCAACAGCAATTTGAATCTGTCCCAAGCCTCGTGGAAGGGTTCTCCGTCCATCTGCGAAAAAGTAGCAATTTTTGTTCTTAGATCAGATGTCTTTTGATGGGAATAGAACTTACCCATGAATTTATTGTAAACATCGTCCCATGTGACCAAAGAACCGGGTGCTAACGTCATTAGCCAAGACTTAGCTCTATCCTTGAGAGTGTATGGAAAACACCTCATGCGTAGTTGATCTTCGCTAAGTCCCTGCAGTGGAAAAGTTTGCACAGTAGCATATAGTTCACGCATAAAATTTAAAGGATCTTCATTAGGGATACCGTAAAAGGAGGGAAGCATGGAATAATGAATATTTTTCAATTCATAATTCCTAGCCGCCTCTGTAAGTTGAATGCATGATGTGGCGGTCCCAATGATCGGTCTTGCAAACTCTTTGTTCATCATTTGCCTAGCTACGTTTTCACCCATTGCTGCTTGTAATTGTTGTTGGACTTCGTCCTCTTGAAATTGATTGTCCAGTTTCTTTGATCGGTGTTTGACTCTATGAATGTTGTCAATGTAAGGAGAGAGTTCCTTGTTAAGTGATCTCCTACCCTGCATGCACAAATAAAAAGCAAACAAAGATCAAGGTAGCAGTGAAATTTGAAATTAAGCACTATTTTTTTGATTTTTTTATTTTCTAATTTTTTTTTGGATTTTTTTGAATAAAAATAAATAAAATAAAGAAATAAATAAAATAAATAAATAAATAAAATAAACAAATAAATAAAATAAATAAAAAAATAAATAAATAAATCAGAAACTCTAAAAAGTTAAAAAGAAAATTATCTAAAACGCCAATTCCCCGGCAACGGCGCCAAAAACTTGATGTGTTAAAATGTGTACTCGCAAGTGTACGAATCACTCGTAGTAAAGTGACAAGCAACTTCCAAGGTCGGTCTCTCAAGGAATTGCAGTGGTCTTAAATAACTAACTTTTTAATCTAAATAGAGTTCTAATGAAAATAAAACACTAATTAAATAGAGTTCTAGTGAAACTAAAACTCTAAGTAACTAGAATCCTAATGCTAATAAAACTGTAAAAAGGTTGTTTGTTTTTGGTAACTAGAACAATCATACGACAATCAAACGAAAACAGAATCGCAAGCAAACAATCAATTCAATTAAATCAAATATCAATGGAGGATGTATGGACGTTTAGCTTGGTTAACCATGTTTGCATCGAAAAGGTATGGTGATATGCATGAACGTCCTATATGAATTAAAACTACCGGCTTTCCTTTTAATTACGAAACTCCTTTTGGCGGGGGTAGGTCTCTTTGTTGATTAACTAATTAACTGCCTTTGGCGGGGGTAAATTAAATAGCAATCAAATTATGCGCAAGGAAAACATGCCAATCAAATTAATGCTATGACTAAGTCACTAACTTGAAGCTTTGATTAAGTGTTTCGGAAAAGAGTTAAGGTGACGTTCCTCTAACTAAAATCTCAGATTTTTCAGTCTAACTACGAACACCAAATTGGCCCATGATTATTCATAATCAAACATTTAAACATGCTCTTAATCAAAAAGTAATTCATTCATAAATCAATTAAATACACCATACACAATCCTAGCAAACATGGCAACACAAACTAAACATCCATAATGAAACTAGCCGCTCATGTTCATATTGTTATTCATAGACAAATAAAATATGATCATACACTTTAATAAATGGAGAAGATAAATTAATTCTATAACAACAAGGAAAACCTAAATCTAAATACCGCTTATGGATCGGTTGACGTACTCCTCCGTAAGCTTTATCTTCGATCGTCGTTGGCTTCCTTGAATCCTTAGAATGGTATCTCTCGCTTCGTTATAGTGTGGCAACGCTCTCAAAGCTGATTGAATGTCGTGTTTGGGTCGCAAAATTGAGAAAAGGAAGAGTTGTGTATGAATTGGTCAAGTGAGTTCGAGTTCTTCTTGTAAAGGGGGTCTAAGGGGGGTTTTTATAGATGTAAGGGTTTACACGAATCCTATGTGCCATAGGAATAGGCGCGCCGCGGCATACATTTTCCCCGCCGCGGCGCAACACAAATTCTGGAAATTATGTACAAACCCGAGAGCTCCCCGCCGCGGCATAACTTTTCCTCGCCGCGGCGCGCAATGTTTTTGTATTTTCAGAATCAAACCCGAGAGCCTCACGCCGCGGCATGCAATTCTCTCGCCGCGGCGCGCGATGCTTCATTGTTTTCCAGAATTCAACCCGAGAGCCTCACGCCGCGGCATGCAATTATCTCGCCGCGGCGCGCAATGATTTCCTTCTGTTCACGTCCCCCCTTACATATGTGATGGCACTATATGTAAGGCTTACATATTTTGTCTTGATTAGCCCGTAACTTGTGATCCGAGCGCCGTAAGTGTTCCGTCTTCGCGTGTTTTCATCATTTGACTCATTTTGACGCTAAAAACACCTGAAATGCACTAAAATATACCCGTGACTCCGAATGGATAGATTTATGAAAATAATCGAAATAATAATCATAATAAATCTATATATGAATCAATTACGCACAATTAATCACGAAATATTAGTGCTTTTCGAGCACTCATCACTCCCCTGCTCTCTTCTCCCCCATACTTAAATTTCCATTGAAGCTCAATACAAATAAAGCTGAAGCACTGAAAATAAGCCCAACCAACGTAAAATTTCGCTCAAAGAAGAACAGTGTAGAACTTTGCTATAGCGTTGCTGCAGCAAAGCTGCAGCAAAATTTTCCATTTTTTTTTTTTTTTTACACTGTGAGAAAATATTTTTGCCGTTGGTTTTGCTTTGCTTTTCTCTTGCTCTTACTCCCTGGGATGACCTGAAAATGCAGAAAATAAACTTCTAAGTAAAAGAACTCACACAATTAAATTGAATTAAAAATCATAAACTAAAAATTAAGAAAAACTAAGAAAAATGAAGAAACATGGGTTGCCTCCCATGAGCGCTTGTGTTAGAGTCGACAGCCCGACTTTGCTTGTAGTCATGGGTCTAGGAGTGGAATGGAGGTGTGCTCCCTGTCAAGAATTTCTCTCCAATAGTGTCTAATGCGTTGGCCATTAGCTTCAAATTTTTTCTTGGACCAAAATTTCCAATATTTTTGACTGAGACCAACATTGTTCTTTAAGATCCTCTTAATTTCTCGATAGGACTGACATTGTTGCAAAATATTCACCATCTCATCTTCGGGAATACATCTTCTAATCTTTCGGTTTGTATATCGCTTGAACAAGAATGGCCTATTCCAATAGTAGAACTTCAAATTATGGAAAAATTTCTTCTTTTGATAGGAATTTGAACCTGGTGGCACATCAACTGAAGACTTAGGAAGATTGAAGTCCGGAGATAAAAAGTCTGGAAATTGAACTTTATTTTCCGTTTTATATGTATTAGAACCTGCTTCCAACCAAGGTAATTTCTCCTCAATTTCCTCTTCACAATCGGAGTCATATTGCGATAAAATTTGTAGGGAATCATTATAGCCACATTTTTCAGGTTCTTTAGATACCAGAGAATCCACAACTGAAATGGATGAGCACTCTTCAACATTATTGGGAGATTCCATGGTTTTAAACACGTTGAAGGTGACTTGTTCATCTTGAACTCTCATAGTTAATTCTCCTTTTTGAACGTCAATCAAAGTTCGGCCTGTAGCTAAAAATGGTCTTCCCAAAATAATAGGTACTTCTCTGTCTTCTTCATAGTCAAGTACAATAAAATCTGCTGGGAAGATGAATTTGTCCACTTTCACCAAGACATCTTCAATTTTTCCTTCAGGATGAGCAATGGATCGATCTGCTAGTTGTAAAGAGACTGTAGTAGGCCATGCTTCACCAATCCCCAACTTCTTAAAAATTGACAAAGGCATCAAATTAATGCTTGCTCCCAAATCACATAAAGCCTTGCCAAAATATTGATTACCTATAGAGCATGGAATTGTGAAACTCCCAGGATCCTTGAGCTTAGGAGGAAGTTTGTTTTGTAACATAGCACTACTCTCACTTGTTAAGGCAACTGTCTCAAATTCGCCAAATCGTCTCTTTTTGGTCAGGATGTCTTTCATGAATTTGACATAATTTGGCATTTGTTCCAAGGCTTCCACCAATGGAATGTTGATATGAAGTTGCTTAAGAACATCCAAAAATTTCCTGAATTGAAGGTCTTGTTGCTGTTTTTGAAACCTTTGAGGAAATGGAGGAGGTGGTCGGTGTTGCTGCGAACTTTGCTGCAGCAATGCTGTAGCATTTTGGGTACCAGAATTTTCTGACCTTGTCAAAACTGATTCAGATTTGTCCTGTTCTTTTATCTCGTTATCTTGGACTACGATACTTTCCTTTTGACTCATTTTCTGTCCAATTGGTCCCTCTAATTCTTTCCCACTCCGTAAAGTAATAGCTTTGCAAAATTCCTTTCCTTCCCTCCTTGGAATTTCGGTGTCACTTGGAAGTGTACCTTGTGGTCTATTCTTAAGTTCATTAGCAAGCTGACCCACTTGGTTTTCTAGGTTCCTCATTGATGCAGCTTGGCTTTGGAGGATTGCATCATTCTTAGCCATGTATTCTTTAAGTAGAGATTCCAACGAACTAGTTGATTCACTTGGTTGGTTTCTTTGTTGTTGCTGCTGAAATCCTGGTGGGAATGCAGGGCGGTTAGGTGTAGTATGGTTAGCTTGACTACCACCTTGATTGTTCCAAGAGAAATTAGGGTGTTGCCTCCACCCTGGGTTATATGTATTGGGGTATGGATTGTGGTTCCTGTTGACATTACTCACAAAACAAGCTGATTCAGGATTTGAAGGACAGTTCTCAAACACATGAGACCCCGAACAATAGACGCATGAAATCCCTGAATCTTGAATTGAATTCACATTTGCTGACACATGCTGATTCTTCAACAGATTAACCAAGGATGACACTTGAGCTGTAAGTGCTGTAACATCATTAACCTCATGCACACCAGCTACTCTTTTTGCAACTGCAACTCTGTCCATTGGCCATTGATAATTATTGCTGGCCATCCTCTCAAGTAGATCATAGGCTTCATTGTAAGACTTGGCTAAAAGAGCGCCATTAGCAGATGCATCAACAATAGTTCTCGTTTGAGCATTGAGACCATTGTAGAAAGTCTCCATTTGGATCCAATGAGGTATACCATGGTGAGGACATTTCCTTAACAATTCTTTAAATCTTTCCCAAGCTTCATATAGAGATTCTCCATCTAATTGTTGATAGGAGGTGATGTCATTCCTCAATTTAGCATTCTTTGTTGGTGGGAAGTATTTCATCAAGAATTTCTCTGCTAAATCGTTCCAAGTTGCAATAGAGTCAGGTGGCAAGGAGTTAAGCCATGCTCTAGCGCGATCTCTTAAGGAATAAGGGAATAATTTGAGCCTAAATGCTTCCTCGGTTACCCCTGTCCATTTAAATGAGTCACTGACTTCAATAAATAACCTGAGATGCAGATGAGGATCTTCTGTAGGTAACCCACTGAATTGCCCGACTGTTTGTAGCATCTGAAACATCACTGGTTTTAACTCAAAGTGAGTTGCTTGAATGTTTGGTCTTGTGATGCTTGGATTCAACCCTTCTAGCATGGGCAATGCATATTCATTCAAAGCTCTGTCCCTATCATCCATTGGAGGTATCACATTGATTGCATTGTTTAAATTCTGTTCATGGCCATTGTTTCCGTTCCCTGCTTGTGCCATATCTTCAATCTGAGCGAAACCTTGTTGTTCTCTTCTTCTTAGTCTGAAAGTACGTTCAATCTCGGGATCGAAGGGTAGGATATCCTTGTCGCAAAATTTGCTCATACAAAAGACACAGAAGAGATATTAGATAACAAAAATTAAATAAAAACAAAAGTCAATTTCTACGAATAATTTCTAACGTTGCCAATCCCCGGCAACGGCGCCAAAAACTTGTTGCTCACAATGGTGTATATGATTTAACGCAAGTGCACGTGTCGCAAACAAGTAATATAATGATAAGAAAGATCGTTCCCACGGAGATTGGAATACTAGAAAATATCGTAAAAATTAACTATTAAGATCAATGTTTTGTGTTTTTGTTTATTAAAATAAAATAAAATAAATAATACGAGAGAACAAGAGTGAAAACACTGAAACAACGTTCAACAAGAAGAATATCACAAATCACAGATAGATAAATCAGTTAGGATTGCGAATATGACAAGTGATGTAGACAAACTGCTTTGCTACAGCAATGCTGTAGCAAAGTGATGCTGTAGCAATGCTGCAGCAAAATATACCAGTAACTCGAATTTCAAAAATTCACAAAGGATTCTTCCGAATCTGCAATGTTTATATATTCTATGACTCAATGAAGCATATTCCTATGCAAAACTGAATCTAAGAACAACGTTCATGCACAAATTCTTTTGAGTTATGTGAGGTAATTATATATTCCTATATCAATTTCTTCACACTATTCTAGCTTTATCTAACTTAAAATTAACCTTTCCAGATTCAATTTCAGTCTATTATCTTATCAATTGTTGATCAAGCAATCAATAAGAATGAATCAATTAATCAAGCGTAGAATAACTAGCATCCTTTACCAAGCAAAGCACAGTTTTATGAAATTAAAGCACAAAGTCTACATACACTTGCATATCCACAACCCTAACTGAATGAGAATTTAGCCAAGCATATTTATAAAATTAAACATCAAATCATCCATGGTCAACATCAGATTCATAGAGTTATAGAGATTTGGAAAAACAATAAAAGAAGAATAGAAGAAGGAATAAATTAATAAATCCCCCTTTTATTTAATCTCAAACAATTGGATTCCAAATTCCTAATATCTCTTTCTTTCTTCAATGATTGTTCTTGCAAATCAAGCCGTCAATTGGTCTCTTTCCAGATCCCTCTTGCTTCCCCTGTTTTGCGTCCCAATCTGCTGTGAAAATATGCTCTGTTTCTCTCTGTCTTGCTGCTCAATTTTATGCAGTTTTGGTGCCCAAATCTGTCTTGTATTTTCTGCCTCACGTCTCTACTTTTTGCTGCCGCAAATCTGCTTTGTTTTATATGTTTATTTGTTGCCCAGATTTGCTTCCTTTGCTGCCCAGGTTTCTGCAGTTTGCTGCCCAGAAAATTGCCTCACTGCTGCCGCACAAACTCTTTCCAAATCAGCCCCTGTTTTTGTTCTTTTATATTAGGTTTAATTGGAGACAATTTTGGGTGTGTTAATTTCCAATATTATCCCTAAAAAGGTGAGTTAATAAAAGCCCAAAATTGTCCTTTTGTTGAGAGTCCAAATCAGCCCTTGAATTCTTGATTCCACATCAGCCTCTGTTTTGGCGTTGATTTCCTGGTATGGTTTTTACATTTTCTTTGTTGTTTTCTTTATTTCCTGCAAGGGCAATGAAAATATAATGAGTGCACATCAAAATATAATTCTTTTTGATACATTTCATAATTTTTTTGAATTTATTATCAAAGAATTCATTTAAATCACAAAATCCACAAATAGTGTATAAATGATTATAATGTGTGGATATTCCCAAATTAACAAGCAAGTATTTATGAATAAGAGCTAATAATACTCTAATAAATTAGAGTTATCACTACTCATACCAAACACAAAGCCACCACTATCTTTTTTCTTCAAACCACTATCCCGATCTAAGCCATTCCCCATATTTTCTATATTATCAGTAGTAGTAGATTCACAAAAACGAGATTGATGTGTAATGCACCTACAATAGTAACAAAATTTAGGCAAACGATCATATTTCACCACAACCCATACATGAGAAATCAGGAAAGGGATCAGATCCCTAGAATCAATGCTTGACAGAATTCAAAACTCACTCGAATAGGAATTGCTCTGATAGTGCCACTACTCACAATAACTAATCCAATTTTCTCAGCAATTCTTCTCACAATGGACTCAGTCCTCCAATCCATAAGAATATCGTGGAGTTGAAACCAAATAGGGGTTGAATTTGTTGAGATTCATTTTGAAATAGGAAAGTAAATAAAATATTAATATGGTAGAGATCATTTCCAATATGGTAGAGATCAGTGTACTTAATTATTATTCTTTTATGTCGTCTTATTTCTATTATAAATTCATGTAATCTGTGCAAAGTAATACAATTCAGTGAAATATTCAGAACTAAATATTACATTCTTCTTTTCTACATGGTATCAGAGCCGATTAAGGTTTTGTAAAAAAAAACCACCACCACGCCACACGCAGATCCACCACGCCACCACCAGATCCACCGCAGACCACCACCAGATCCACCGCAGACCACCACCAGATCCACCGCAGACCACCACAGACCACAAACCAAAATAGATCCCACAGACCACACGCAGATCCACCACAGACCACCGCAGACCACCACCAAAACAGACCCCATAGACCACCGCAGACCATCACCAAAAACAGATCCACAGACAACCACAACAAAACAGATCCGTCAGCCACTAACCAAATCAGCCCCTCCACCCATTCAGCCCAACCACGAAATACAGGACCAGCCAACCCCTTAGACGGCGCTAATCCATACAGCACGAAGCCAACCCAAACAGCTTCCACAGATAGTGCCATACCAACCAGCGCTACTCTGCTCGCGACACCCAACCCCTTGCGACCCTCATCGTGCCACCGAACCTAGCTCTTGTCGCCTCCAGCGCCCATCAGCTCTCCCGACCACCGATCCAGTCGAAACAAACTCTACCGCTACCAACTCTGTCGAACCAGCGCTGCCGCCACCAGAGTAGGCAGCGCGCCCACCCAATCTCCCTGTTGTCGACGCCAAACTCTCAACTAGCAGTCACGTCTCCACCTGCGTAGTAACGCATATTTGGAGTTCACAAAAATAGAGAGAAAAAAAACAAAAAGAGAAGAGAACAAAAAAAAAAAAAAAAACAGGAAGATATATATATAAAAAAAAGAGGAGATAAAATGAGTGACCAAATTGAATCATCGGGCATCAGATTTGTTCCAACTGTTCAAACTAAGACAGCAGACGATATTATTGACAAAGCTTCAGCATTGGTAATTTATGCGAACAATATTGGTAAGGCTTTAAATATTTCTACATCTGCTTTGAATAATACATGAATAATTGATTCTGGTGCCACAGATCACATGACAAATGATGCTAGACATGTTTCATCACTTCGACCCTCTACAAAACATTTTGTCTCTGTTGTAAATGGTACTTCAACCCCTATTATTGGGGAAGGCTCTTTAACTCTGACTGATACATTAAAATTAGAGTTTGTTTTAGTTGTTCCATGTTTAGATTATAACTTTTTATCTGTTTCTTAAATAACCACTGCCTTATCTTGTGTTGTCATTTTTTGGCCTGATTATTGTATGTTTAAGGACATCAACACCAGAAAAACGATTGGCTGTGGTACTCGACCGGGGCAGCTGTATTACTTAAATTTGGACTCAACGAGTATTGAAAGCTCACAACAAGCATTGGCAGTTGTTAGTTCTGAAGAAAAAAAGAGGAAAGAAATATGGTTGTAGTATCGCCGTTTTGGACATGCTTCCTTTGGTTATCTAAAAAGGTTATTCCCCAGTTTATTTTTAACAGCTGATGTTACGAGCTTCCACTGCGATGTTTGTGAACTTGCACGAAGTCATCGTGCTTCATTTCCATTACAATTGAACAAAAGTCCACTACCTTTCATGACTATTCACTCTGATGTCTGGGGTCCATCTAAAGTTACCACTTTGGGTGGGACACGGTGGTTTATAACGTTTATTGATGATTGTACAAGGATGACATGGCTATGCTTAATGAAATCTAAGAGTGAAGTGAATTCATTATTTCAAAGGTTCCATAAAATGATTGAAACTCAATATCGTGCAAAGATTCAAGTTCTTTGGAGTGACAATGGTGGAGAATATCAGAGTATTGAGCTTTAACAATTGTTGGAGACACAAGGAATGATTCATCACACAACTTGCTCTTACACACTGCAACAAAATGGGGTGGCAGAGCGCAAGAATAGACACTTGTTGGCCATGGTCCGAGCTTTATTAATTGAAGCCCATATGCCATTATCTTATTGGGGTGAAGCACTCACTTCTGCAGCCTATTTAATTAGTAGGGTCCCTTCCAGTACCATCAATTTCAAAACACCATTCCAAACCTTAACAGATGCAGTTGTTGCCCCAACTGTCTCAAATTTACCCCCTCGTGTCTTTGGTTGCGTGGTGTTTGTACACCTCCACAAACATCAAAGCACAAAACTAACTCCTCAAGCATTGCGATGCATTTTTGTGGGGTATGCTAGTCATCAAAAAGGATATCGATGTTACCATCCCCCATCTCAGAAATTGTTTGTCACAATGGACGTTGTCTTTCATGAAGATACAATGTACTTTTTTGAAGCTGAATTTCAGGGGGAGTACCAGAAGGAAATTCAAACTCTCGATTATGATGGAAGTGAAAACCAAAATGTGAGTAAGTTAGATGTAAGTGACATAGCATTTGATTACACTATTGATGACTCACAAACCGAACCGAACCAAGCAATATATGAATTAGATTCAAGTGGAACGACATTAGATCAAAATGTCAATGAGAAGTCAAATAATTGAAGAAATAAGTGATGAACATCCCATTGACGAATTGAGTACTTCTCAGCCTGAAATTGAGCCATTGGATAGTATGGCTCCATCTCCTGTCGATATATCACACCAATCATTTACTGAAGTTGTTCTTGAGCCAAACAGAAGACAGTTACCGCAACGTAACACAAGAGATATTCCTAAATCCACGTATGAACCCGAACTTTCTAGTAAAGTAAAATATCCTATGAGTCAATATGTGTCTAACCATCGTTTGTCAAAATCAAACATGTCATTTGTGAATCAATTATCTGTTGTATCTATTCCTAACAGTGTGCAAAAAGCTTTAGCTGACCCAAAGTGGAAAGCTGCTATGAATGAAGAGCTGAGATCCTTACAAATGAACAAGACTTGGGAACTTGTTGATCGCCAACCAACAAAGAAAGTTGTTGGATGTCGATGGATTTTTACAGTGAAGTACCGAGCAAATGGATACAATTAAACGTTATAAAGCAAGATTGGTGGCAAAAGGATACACTCAAACATATGGGATTGACTATACAGAGACTTTTGCACCTGTAGCAAAAATGAACACAGTTCGAGTCATATTATCCCTAGCTGCAAATCTGGATTGGCCATTAAATCAGTTCGACGTAAAGAATGCTTTTCTATATGGAGATTTATCTGAAGAAGTCTACATGGATCTCCCACTAGGAAGTATGATGTCATAAATTCATAATGAAAAAGTGTGCAGATTAAAGAAATCACTGTATGGATTAAAGCAATCTCCAAGAGCATGGTTTAGCAGGTTCACAAAGTCTATGAAAGAATTTGGCTATCAATAAAGCAATTCAAACCATACTTTATTCCTAAAGAAACAGCATGGTAAGATCACTATACTTATTGTATATGTAGATGATATGATCGTAACAGGAAAATGATCCTGAAGAAAGAAAAGCTCTTCAAAGTTATTTGTCTAAAGAATTTGAAATGAAAGACCTTGGGTTCTTAAAGTATTTTCTTGGGATCGAGGTTTCTCGATCAAAGGATGGAATTTTTTTATCTCAAAGAAAATATACCTTGGATCTACTGTAAGAGACTGGTATGTCAGCGTGTCAACCAGTTGATACACTAGTAGAAGAAGGTCTAAAATTGTGTGTTGAATCCAACCAGGTACCAGTTAACAAAGAAAGATACCAAAGACTTGTTGGGAGGTTGATGTACTTATCTCATACTAGACCAGATTTGGCTTATGCTTTAAGTATTGTCAGCCAATTTATGCATAATCCTGGAGAACAATATATGAATGCAGTTACTCGCATCTTGAGATATTTAAAGTCTGCTCCTGGAAAAGGAGTATTATTCACCAAAAACACAAACTATCAAAGTATAGAAGCATATACTGATGCTGATTGGGCTGGTGATAAGGTGACAGGTGATCTACTTCTGGCTACTTCACCTTTGTAGAAGGTAATCTTGTGACATGGAGAAGCAAGAAACAAAATGTTGTAGCTCGCTCAAGTGCAGAAGCTGAATTTAGAGGTTTAGCAAATGTACTTTGTGAGACATTATGGCTAAGACTTCTCTTACAAATTTGAGTTTGCCTTCTGAACAACCTGTCCAAATATTTTATGATAATAAAGCAGCTTGTGATATTGCACATAACCCAGTTCAACATGACCGTACAAAGCATGTTGAGGTAGACAGATTTTTTATCAAGAAAAAGTTGGATGAAAAGATCGTGGAATTACCAAAGATTCGTTCAGAAGATCAGTTAGCTGACATTCTCACCAAAGCAGTTTCAAATCGAGTGTTCTTAAAGTTTTTAGACAAGTTGGGCATGTGGGACATGTATGCACCAACTTGAGGGGGAGTGTTGAGATTCATTTTGAAATAGGAAAGTAAATAAAATATTAATATGGTAGAGATCATTGTACTTAATTATTATCCTTTTATGTCGTCTTATTTCTATTATAAATTCATGTAATCTGTGCAAAGTAATACAATTCAGTGAAATATTCAGAACCAAATATTACATTCTTCTTTTCTACATTAAAGTCCAAACTAGAAGGAGAAATATTTGGGAGAAGCTCTGGATTGTGAGCAAACTATTATCAAAACTCTACGGGGCTTTTTCAAAACAAGCTCAAATTCAGTAGGATCTTCAAAATAGAAGACGAAAGTTGAATGATTAACCACCATATGTCAAGACCTCTAGATTTGGTACAATTCTTGCGATGAACACGCAATACAGATTTCAGGTTAATCGTCCTTTGAGAAGCAACATGCACTGCGAATGCCAAGTCTAGGGAGCTTTAACATTCAAAATCGGCTCTACAACGTCCACAGTCAAATCAATCCCATCAACAAAATTAAACAAATCCTCCATTCGCACTTACCAGCAAAGCACGATAAATCCTAAGTTTCAAATTGACAAAACGAAAATTAAGAAAGAGTATAAGGATAACTAGAGCTGGATGTAGGATAGAGCTTATGATTAACAAGGAAACGAGAGAGAGAATTGAATTTGAATTTTAATAGAAGATAACCGAAAACTAACACTAAGGTTGGAAAGGGAGGCCTGACCGTTCCACAGAACTCTCAGGGCAAAAGTTTTGGTTCTATAATCTATCGGTATCAGAGGCAGATCTAGGATTTTCAATGAGGAGGGGCACCATGTAAAATCAAAATAATTATGTCATTTCTTTATATGAAGCCTACTACAATAACTCTCGACGAGTTTTCATATTTTGAAATCGATGCATAATAACATCATTATCAATATTATCAAATACATCTTTCTCAATGTATGCAACTAAATTATCATTGAGCCATTGATCTTCCATGCGATTGCGCAACCTATTCTTAACAATTTTCATAGCAGAAAAAACTCTTTCTACAGTAGCGGTTGCAACTGGTAAAATAAGAGTCAATTTCAGGAGCAAATAAACCAGAGGATAAACTTGATCTTTCTTGGTCTCAACCATCTTCTGTGCAAGATCACCAACTCCATTCAAAGTTAAAAATTCAATGCTAGATCTGACATCCATAATGTAATTTTCAAGTTGATCTTCAAGTTTCATGAGCTCAATTTTTGAAAAATCTTTGTCATAAATTTGCCCAAGACGAACCAATTTTTGCTTGTCAAAAGATAAAAAATTATCTTTTGGATTTAAACAAACCATACAAAGAAGGAGCTCAGTATTTGTCTCATTAAAACGATTGTTCAACTCTTGAAGTTGCATGTCTATGACAGTGTAAAATAGCCCCACACAATAATAATGCAAATTTGTTATCTCTTGAACTATTCGTCGTGACCTTCCACGAGCTATAAAGATGTCACTCATATTAGGGATGAAAATGTGATGCTTGTTACAAAAGGTAGAAACCTCATCAAGTAAAGAATCCCAACCACAATTTCTCATTGTTTGTAACCTTTCCTTGCATATTTTGACACATTTCATAGCATTGACAATATCTTGATCTTTTCTTTGCAAAGCTTGTGATAATTCATTTGAGATCCCTAATATAGCTCTCATCAAATGCAAACAGAAAGAAAAATTAAATGATTGAATAATATCCAATATAACCATTACTTCATGTTTTTGATTAGAGCTTGACCCACCACTTTCTGTTATAATCTCAAGCACTTCAATGATAGATGAGAACATAGCAATCAAATTCAACAAAGAATTGTAATATGAACTCCAACGTGTATCACCAGGTCTTTTTAGAGAAATTTCTTGATTTAATCCTTGACCACTAAAAAGCTCACCATTGTCAAGTTCTTCAAATATTGAAGTAGCATGTTTTTCACGAAGAATATCACGACGTTTAGCTGATCCTCCAACAACATTTACCACATTTGAAACATAAGTGAATAGGCCTGCTATGTCCACATGATTTTCAGCAACAGCGACAAGAGCTAATTGAAGTTGGTGGGCAAAACAATGGATATAAAATGCATGTTTATTTTCATCTAATATGAGTTTTTTGAGACCATTAAACTCTCCTCGCATATTGCTTGCCCCATCATAACCTTGTCCTCTCAATTGAAATAAGCTTAGATTATGTCTAGAGAAAAAAACATCAATAGTATTCTTTAAAGAGTGAGATGTAGTCTCAGTAACATGCTCAATACCCACAAAGCGCTCAATCACACAACCTTTTTTGTCAACATAACGAACAACAATTTCCATTTGTTCTTTTGAAGCTAGATCACGAGACTCATCAATAAGAATAGAAAATTGAGAGTTTCCAATATCTGCAAAAATAGTATTGGTGATCTCAATTGAAATTGCACTCACAATGTCCTTTTGAATTGCAGGTGATGTTAGTTTATGATTTTCAGGAGCATTTTTCAAAGAAACGGCTTTTATGCCTTCATTATGGTCACATAACCACTGCAATAGTTGAAGAAAATTTCCTTGATTACTCGAAGTTTCCGATTCATCATGTCCACGAAATGCTAGGCCTTGTCTCAAAAGAAATCGAATACAATCAATTGATGCACCTAAACGAACACAATAATGAATCCGAGCTTCATCAGTTTGCTTGCAAAAAAGTACATCAATTTGTTGTTTTTGATTCATTAAAGCTTCACACTTTTGCCAAGCCTAATTGTGATGACTATTAGAACCTCCAACATGAACATAAAAAGATTCTTTTTTTTTTCCAATTTGAGAACCCTTTACCAACAAATGAGTCACCACCTCCTTGTTCTCCAATGTTTGGTTTAAAGAGATAACAACACAAACAATATGCAGCATTATTTGATATGCTATACTCCAACCAGTTAGGATACTCGTCAAACCATGCATTATTAAATCGTCTTTGTTTTTTCCCAAATTGGCTAGTAAGAAAATCATAATTTCGAGGTTGACAAGGACTCTTTTGTAGGTAGGCTCTCCTAACTTTTTCTCTGATATTAGGATCATAGTCTATTATTCGAATTCTTAGACCTGGATCTGCCGGAAGATTTGCTAAATCAATTTCTAGTACACTTTTTTCTGAAGAAGTTTTACTTCTTTTTGTGGTAGATGTCAAGTCAGAAATTATTGTTCTTTTAAAATGTTTCTCCATTTTCTCCCCTAAAAATAAAATTATCAAATAAATACTTAATTTTGACTAAAAAAATAAATATTTAATTTTAATTTTATTGCATTACAATAAGTCAATAACTATAAATATAAAGTATTATTATATAATGCAAGTACAGTTATAACAAATTCACTTTAATTTGTATTTATAAATTAATTTTAATGCAATTCACAAATACTGAAATTAAAATATATATATAACTTACCTGGAAAGTTTATAAGAGTTGAATTAACTATTTGTTAAAAATCCTTGAACTAGCATTTTCTGACTTCTCTGTATAAAAAGCTTGCTCTTTTGATGTCCACATTCTATCAAAATTGAAAGGAAAAAAAATTAGTTGTTAACCTTAAAAAAATTATAATTTAGCATTAATAGACAAATAGTTCCAGGAAATTGAAGCTCACCAGACTTGATAATAACTTGAAGATCAACTTGGTTGAAGGATAAGAGTCTCAAAGCTAAGCTAGGCCTGATGATGTAGTGCCAACAAACAGTACAAGGACCAAACATATTATTATAAACACCCAAAAATCAAACTCGCAACATGGGATGTCATCTTTTCTCATATTGATTTTGGAAAATTATGGCAAAGAGTGGAAAACAAATGAGGCATTGAATAACTATTATTCTTCTTCAAGTCCCCCAATTTCGATACCTGCTATTTATTATTATTACTACTGCAACTGACTATATAAAATTAGATAATTATAAACTTTTTGGGTTGAGAATATCAAGTCAGAAACATGTTCCCAAAAGACGAAATAAATAGAGAGACAGCATAAGAGAAAGAAGATACAATCATACAAACATTTACATGCTAAATCCTCAATTTGGTCATCGGCGAAAATTTAAAAAAAAAAAAAAAAACACAATCTTAGCTTTGTTATTTATTTTGGCGATTAACTCTGACATTATTGACTACTACAACAAGTCAACAACGAATACATATTTAGCGGACAATCTAAAACACAAAATTATTTTTGTTGGAGTAATCTAACAAAAGAGGAATTAATTTTGTGACTAAAAAAACTAATTAATGGAAAGAAATACTGAATATTTTTTCCCTTAAACGGAAAGTAAAGATAGGAAAATATATAAACTAAATCTAAGAAACTAAACTTGAGAAGAATTTTAAAGCCAAACCATAACACATACTTGAGAAGGGATTGAAATATCACAACACGGTGTTTGCAACAGCAGTCAGCAGTAAGAAAATGTGGTAGAATCCGGCAAAAACTAAGCAGCACTTAGTGACCTTCGCTGGTTCTAATATTTGAAATAAATCACAAAAAAATGTTTTAAGATTAAGAGCTGAAAATCTGGAATTGTGTCAGCCAAACAGTCAAACACTTAAAAGGGATGATGAGATGTTTGCTTAATAGACACTTAAAGCTTGTCACACTCTACCGCCACTTAATTAAAAAAAAAAATTATAAGTCAGCAGCAGCTGGGGCACATAGTTAAATATTTAAAAAAATTTCTAAAATTAATATAATTTATAAGGAAATATAAAATCTCAGCTGGGGCACGTGCCCCCCCTAAGCTGCAAACAAATCCGCCACTGATCGGTATGCATACATGGGTTAGTTGGTTTTAGACAAAAATTGAAACTAATTTAAGATCAATTTTTTTTTTTTTTTGTAAAATGAGAATTAAATCAAACTATTAAATTTAAAAATTCAATACAATTTGAAGCAATTTTTTTTTGGGTTTGGTTTGATTTGAATTAAGAAATTTTTTTTTTAAATGAATTTTGTTTATTAATTTTTTTAAAAAAAATTTATATTATAATTTTTAATATTAATTTTATTATAATACCAAAATTGGAAGATTTAGATTTCAATTATTTATATCAATTACAAAATGTAAAAAATATTTAAAAGTAACACAAATAGGCAATAAGGGATAATAATGATTTATCCGACAAAATTTGCTAATTTTTCATATTTAAATTATTCATAATATTGTTCATACGATACAAACTTTGAATACAAAAATACATGGTCTAGAAGTTTTTGAATGAATTTTGATTAAATATTTAAACTTTAATGGTAAAAGTAGGCAAAATTTGTTTATCACACACAAATAAATTAAAAGAGTAAATTCAATTTTAAAATATTATCGAAAATGAAAATGATTATCCTCTTAAATGTAATTAAAAATATAATAAATTAACAATAAACAATAAAGAAAAACATAAAAAGTAAATCTCTAGTATGAGAGAAAAATGCTTAAACTATCCATAAAAAAACATTAAAAAAAAAAAAAAAAATGAACCAATCGAGATGGGAAGACAACAACTGGTGATAGAGGTTGCCAGCCACGGCTGAGAAGAGAGCAGTAACCATAAGAGACAAAAAGATGATAAAAAAAAAAAAAAAAAAACAAAGTAAAGAAAAGTTGTATAATTTGATGTAATAGAGATGGGCAGAGAGACCAAGGAATTACGAAAACTTAATGACAATTTTAAATTTTTTAAAAATAATTGTATGAAATTATAAAAATATATAAATGAATTTTGTTAGCAAGATTTAAAGAAATAAAAATTAAACTAACATAATATTAATAGATATTTTTAAATTAAAAACTAAATTAAAATAAATAAAATTTCGAAACCAAAAATTTTGAGTTCAGTTAGTTTGAATCGGGCCGAGTTACTTTCAAAATTTTTTTAGCATCCCTACTAAATCACATAATGTTGGGTCCATAAAAGGTAACAAACGATTTATCATGTGATTTGATTGCAAAACAATATGAAAAGAAATATCGTATGCTTTGCTTCCTTATTTCCCTATTGTTTGGACTTATTTTATTACCAATTATCGGAAGTAAAGAAAGCAAAAGCAATGTATTTTGTGATAAGTTAAGCATAAATAAAATAATAATAATAATAAAAGGAAAAAAAAAAAGATGTGGTAATTAAGAATCAGACCCAAAAACATGAAGTGAGGTAAAAAAAGATTTGACGATGATGAGAGACACTTTGACCAATGAAAGCCTTATTCATGTCGTCACCTCCAATAAAAGATATATCAACTTTGGACCCTCCATGTGGCCGTGGCCAAACCAAAGACACCATACTGATATTGCCCACTATTATGATTACAATACTATAACGCACTGACATAATGCAAGTCGAACAACATCTTCCAAATAATATTCAAGAGTAGTACTGTATATATTAAATTATGATATAAGTTAAATAATATTTTTATTATTAATTAAATATATGTAAATTTTTTATTAAAAATATAAAAATTATTATACGTATTAAATTGTTTTAAAAAAAATATTTTTAAATATTTAATTTCATCTGCACTTGGCTGCCTCATTTGTCAAAGAGGTTACCTTTCCATTATCATATTTGGGTTGAATTTTCAACCAACAATATAACATTGTTTTTATGGGAAGAAAAAAGAAGAAGACATATATATATTTATTCTACTAAACCATAGTATTCATTAATCATAATATAAAGACAGTAACAAAGTTTTTAACATATACATACATAAATAAATGTATAGAGGGTTAAATTTACCAAAATTGCAGATAAAACTTGGTTAGCCTTTCAGATATTTTGTGAACACTGTCTAAAAACATGACAAAAACAAAAATTGTATTGAAGGCTTTCATAAATTACTTAAAAAGTTGTGGAAGGCTTCCAAGATATTGAAAACAAGTAAATAGGTCTCTGAAAGCTTAACATAAAATTTTCAAATACTGGAAGGTTTTTTATTTTCCAAAAACATTACACAAATACAGTTGAGATTGAATCCTAATATGTCACATCTTATACCTCACAATAAAATTTTGGTATTATTGGGCTGTAAGCACATAGGCAAAATACTGAAACATCTTTTGATATATATATATATATATATATATATATATATATATTTTTTTTTTTTTTTTTTTGAAGTACTGGATTAATGCTTTATACAATAGTAAAAACAAGGATAGAGTTGTTTGGAAAGCTCACCAAAAAAATTTCAAATTTCTGAAGCTTTTCTAGAAAATTTATGGATTTTTGGTAAGTTTACCAAATTTTTTTCGTAAAAATGGAAACCCTTCCCTGCATTTTTTTTACTTGTATTTAATATTCTATATGGTCACATGACATATTAATAAACTTATTAAACCAACACCACAGTACAAGATTCTAGAAATTCTAAGAAGAAAAAAAAAGAATATTGTGTGTTGTATTATTGTTGAGTAACTAGTACATGAATCTACAAGGATATATATACACATAAGAAAATTAACCAATAGAACTAAACTTAATTACTAAGTACTAATTCCAATAACCCATCTCAAATTGATGGTGATAGTTACAATCGTCAATTTAACTTGTAAGGAATAAAACGAAGACAACACTACTAAAAATAATATATGTTCATGAAAGAGCAAAGAATGTTGAAACTCATGAAAGCTAAGCGATCTAAAGCACTAGCCAAAGAGAAAATTAATATATTGCTAGAAGCAAATGTCAATATTGAGCATCAGGTTCTAGAAGAAACACTAAGAAAAATTGAATGGAAAATTCAAACTCTCAAATACTGAGATGAGCGAAAATAGATACTCACACTAAGATAAAAAATTTATACGATGAGAATTTTAAGTCAATAGATCAAAACTAAGCAAAATTGATCAACCCCTATCTTTGTGCTTGAAGATGAACAAACAAAAAACAAATACCATATATATCTTCAAGAAGAGAAAAAAAAAAAAATGAATATCGTGTATTGTATTATTGTCGAATAATTACTACATAAGTCTACAAAAATATATATACATATAAGAAGATTAATTAATAGAATTAAAATTGGCTACTAACTAATAACTTCAAGACAAGAAAATATGTTTAACTAATATTTATTATTTACACCGGTATATTAACTCACTTTTGTTAAAATTAACATATTTGGTTGACTGTTCTCGATGATACGAGAAATTAATATAAATACAATGAGTTAAAAGTAAATATAATTCCCTCAAAAGTAGGTTGGTATCAAAGACACGTTTATTAAATTATTTGTCATGACGCACACCAATAACAGCATGAATAGTACAATTTGCCCACACGTTTGATTCACTGAATATAATTGTAATCGTAATTATAATAGAATATAATGTAAAGAAAATAATATTATTATTACAGTATTTGGTTTAGCCACTATAATTAAACAAGGAATCAGTATTACAGTGTTTGATTTGACAACTGTAATGAAATGAAAAACACAATAATATTACATTAATACCCATATTCAATGAATTTTAAATAATTTTATTTTACTATTATTTCCTAAATCAAATAAAATATATTTTTAAAAATTAAATAATTATTTTAAATAATTATTACTAAAATTTTAAACTTATTAATTAAGAAATTAATTAATTAATAATTATTACTGTAATTAATTAATTAATTTTAAATAATTATTACTATAATTCCCTATCCTATTATTGTGTTCGAGCGCGAGACGTGAGGAGATGGGGACGATGGAGATGCGAGCTGGTGCGATGGGGACGACGGAGACATGAGGTGGTGTGATGGGGGCGACGGAGACGTGAGTTGGTGCGATGGGGGCGACGGCGTCGAGAGGAGATCAGATGCTAGGGGGCGACGGAGAAGAGAGCGTGAGACGTGAGCTGGTGCGATGGGGCCGAGCGCAAGGGGAGACCTGGTACGTTGCTGTGAGAGGGGAGACCTGGACGGCAGTGATAGGAGCACGAATGGCGTCAGAGGAGAGCTGCAGCTTCAATTTCTAACAAGGCACACGACAGGCTTGAGATAGAGGAATAGAGGAAATGCGTAATGTAATCCTCTTTCCTTCTTCCAACTAATGTAATCCCAATTTCTTAAAGAGATGTAATTGATTATATTACATTACATCTCTTTAAGGAAACCAAACATTGTAATAAGCTGAATCAATTACATTCCCTATCCTATTACAACCAACCAAACACAACCTATATTTTTAGATAGTATAAGTTGTACATGCAAAAGAGTCATTAGGTTACTTAACTTTTTTTAATTTTAAAATAAATATAAAAGATAATATATGTTATTATATTACACAAGATAAAAGTGTTTTTGGAACATACATAACCTATACTACCAATCAATCTTTAGTAGAGTATTTGATCCCAATCAAGAGTAAAATAAAATTAATAATAATGATTATCAACCAACCATTTAAAATTTTGAACAAATTTTTCTATAAATCTAAACCCAAATTCATCACCCCCTATTAAAGTAGTTGTACTATCATCATTAGTAGGTTTTTTTTTTTTTTTTTTGGGTTATTGTTTAGGTAGTTGTTATTGAAATTGAGGATGATTATATTGATTACCACATGATTGTCATTTTTTCATGAAAAATTGGGATTGTTCCTCCTATCAGGGCTGTATGTATTAGAATAAGGATTTCTTTGGCAATTTTGGTTGTTCACATAATTAATAGACTCCATAGAATTCCTACATGCCTCGGTAGAATGAGGTCCATGCAAAAGTCACACACCACAAAGGGAGTTTGCACCATATTTACTCCAACCGTACCTCCATCCAACTTCTTTGCTCATCCTAATAGCAAAGCATTTGTTTGAGCTTGCAATGCTGCTATGGTTTCGACATCTACCACTCCAATTACCTTTTTAGGATTTAGGCTTTCAACAGGCCATTGATAGTTGTTTGATGCCATCTCATATAAGAGTGCAAAGGCCTCATCCTCAGTTTTGTTTATTAAAGTACCTCATGCTATTTTATCAGTAATAGTTATTAGCTATCTCATTAATCTATTATAAAAAGTTTGAACTAGCAACCAAGTGGGAAGATCGTGATGTGGGCATTTCTTAAGTAATTCCTTGAAGCATTCCCAAGCTTCATAGAATGATTCTCTTTCAAACTATTGAAATGGTGTGATGTTGTTTATGAGCTTTATAATATTTGAAGGTGGAAAACACTTAGATAAAAACTTTTGAACCAACTGATCTCAAGTTGTAATTGATCTTATTGGTAGAGATTGTAACCACACCTTATCTTTAGCCTTATCCCTCAGTAAGAAGAAAAAAAAAAAAAAAAAAAAAAAACAAAGGCAAATAGCATTGTCTGAAACACCATTCATCTTGAAGGTGTATCATATTTTCAAGAATGAAGCTAGATGTATGCTGGGGTTATTATTGAGGGTGTGCAAAAATTTTGATAAACCGATCAATTAATTTTTTAATGATTTTGGTCCGATAATCGGATTTGATTGGATTGAAAATTTCTCAATCCGTTAAGTTTGGATTGGATGATGAATTTTACCATATATCATTCAATTGGATCCGATCCGATATGAAAAAAATTTAAATATATTTATATTTATACATATGACATATTCTTATTAGTCATTTTTATTTTTATTATACATTACATCATACCTTAACAGCATTAAAGGAACCTTAAAAGACTAAATAACAAATTTATTTTATTATTTGAATGAATTGTTAGTTTTATTTAAATAAATATTGTAATTTGTATTGTGTTATTTTTTATGTAAGTTTGAGTCATACTTTAATATTATTATTTGATTTTTTTTAAGCTTATGTTATGTGAAAAATTAAATTTTTTATTCAAAATTGTTAAAAAATATAGCAAGATAAGTTTATCGATCGGATTGATCGGATTCAACCGATCTAGTATAAAAAGTTTCCGAATCGAATTTAGAATGTGATCGGATCAAATGTAGATTATGATTCTTCAATCCGATCAAAAGGTCGGATTGAATTGAATGTGGATAAAATTAATAGTTTTGATCCGATGCACACCCCTAGTCATCATTAACCATCCTTCCAAACTGATTGGCTTGTACCATTTGAATGACACCTGGTTTGAGCATGAAGTTGTTGGCATTGATGCCTGGACTAATAAGTGAAGAATTAGCTCCATCAACTCAAGGGACTCTAACATCACATAGAGGTCTAGGGACCACAATAGCACGTTGATCTCCTTGTTCTACCATAATTCTAGATTGTTGTGTCAACTATTTTGTTCTTAAGTGTCGTATAGTTCTATCAATTTTAGAATAAAATGAAACTAAGTTGTCACCTATTAACCTGGGCATACAACAGAAACATTAAAACAAAAATTAAATAATCCAAATTAATAATACAAATACCTCGAATATGATATCCATTACAAGTTATAAATTTTCTATCAACTGCACCAAAAACTTGATAGATGATAACCACAAGTGCATAGGACGAGTACAAGTGATAAGTATTTAAAAAAGGGATGTCGAATCCACAGGAAAAAGTATAACTTATAATTGAATACCGCTATAACTATTGCTACTACTATTTGGATAATAGAAAATAATAATCGTAAATAAATGACTCTTTACTTCAACAAGTCACAAAAATAGCAAAAGATATATGTGAGAGACGAAACTTAGGGATCATTAATCTCTCAATCTCTTAAGCTTGTGAATCATTAAATTCCTCCTTAAGTAATTACCAACAAGTTATATGATCAATTGACCATAAACTATGCATACGTTTATCTCTCAAGTAAACTACACACAATATAATAATCTAATCTAATCACATTCTCATGCCAATTTGATTAAACTACTACTCTTTAAGAATGTCAATAATGGATCAAATACATACGAATCATATATATCTGCCTAGAAATTATGTATGTAATTTGATCAAGATAGACAAATAGATACTTATCTTAAAGCTACCTAAATGTTTCTATGGTATAATTGGAGATTACTCAATTAATGACAATAAAATTATATCAAATAATATAACTTTAATTTGCAATCACAAGAGAAGAATAAAATAGATCATTACATGTTAGAAACCATGTTCAGAAAATCCAAAATATTCATGCAATGATTCATTACACTTGACTAAGAACAATGTAGAAGAAAGATTATAACCAATCTTCACTTGAATTTTCACCTAAAAGTATTGTCTTCTTTATTTGTATTCTTTACTTGTGCTCTAGTTCTCTCTAAATCTCTCTTGGAAATTATTGCCTTGAAGGGTGACAAAAACTAAACCTAATTCTATGATTATATGCTAGATGATACAATTATATGGTGATATTTGGTTTAGGACTCTACAAGTATATTTATAGGCACAAAAGCATTTTAAGAATGTTAGGATTCTTCTACATTTGGGATGTTGAAAATCAAGTGGCATTCTTGCACAAAAACAAAGGTGGGCCATGGCCCAACTTTTTCACTGTCGCAGCACACAACAAATTCTGGCAATTGTGTTGTAATTTGAGAGGGCTCTGCCATGGCTTGCGTTGTTCTTCGAGAACTCCCAATTTGATCCAAGAGGGTTAAGCTGCGGTTCAACTAATTCCAAGTCGTGGTGCGCATATTTTTGTGGAAATTTGCATGCTGACCCTTCACTTGGTGTCTCTTGCTCACATTGTTCGTTTTGCACTAAAAAATACTTGAAATACATCAAAGTAAATCCCATGATTTCGAAATAACAATTACACTATACTTAGATTAAAAAAATGCATAAATATATCCTAAAAACTCAATTAAGTCCTTCTATTCATGCTTTTCAAGTGTGCATCAAATATCTCAACAATATTTTTACAACTATCCAATGCTGATCAGTAGGTTCATGAAGAAATTGACACAACTTGTTTACAATATAACTGATTGCATGACGAGTGAGCCTACGGTATTGCAATGCACCAATAATAGTGTGATACAAGGTGGTATTCTCAATTAGAACTCCATCTTGCTTACTCATATTGTGATTATTCATCATTGGTGTAGGAACACTCCTTGATTCATTTACTTGAACATTGTTTAGAAGGTCTATAATATATTTAGTTTTAAGTAAGGTGCATTCCATCTGCTATTTTAGTGATTTCAATACCAAGAAAGTAATTGAGATCGCCAATATCTTTGAAAGAAAACATTGAGTTCAATTCCTTAATGAATGTTTAAATGAGCACAAAATTGTTGCCAGTGATTAACATGTCATCAATATAGATCAATAGAACTATAAAATCACTTCTTCTTTTTATCATAGATCATCATAGACATATCTGAAGTGGAGCAATGAAATCCCCATTCAAGCAACCAACCACTCAACTTCAAATACCAGGCTTCTAGAGCCTAGTTAAGACCATATATGACTTTCTTAAGTTTACACACATAATGGGAATACTGTGGATCTTTAAATCTTTCATGCTGTGCCATAAAAATTCCTTTTCAATATCACCATTTGGAATGATGTATTTATGATGTGTAAATTATAGTACTCGCAAGTGTACGAATGATTTGTAGAAAGTGATAAGCAAACTTCCGAGGTCGATCTCTCAAGGAATTGCAATGGTTTAAACAACATTTTTCTTAATCTAATTAGAGTTCTAAAGCAACTAAAATACTAACTAAATAGAATCCTAGTAGCACTAAAACTCTAGATAATTAGAATCCTAA
Organism: Elaeagnus macrophylla; assembly: GCA_029378325.1. Lineage (NCBI taxonomy): Eukaryota > Viridiplantae > Streptophyta > Magnoliopsida > Rosales > Elaeagnaceae > Elaeagnus > Elaeagnus macrophylla. The sequence continues at coordinate 8,347,889 of CM055649.1, read as the reverse complement.
ATCTAATAAAACTATAAATGAAGTTTGATTTGTGAGCAAGATCAATGGTGTTGAGTAACTAAAAAAAACAATTACGCAAATTTTGAATTAACTAAAAAAGAAGGTTTCAAATATCAATGGAGGATGTATGGATGTTTAGTTTGGTTGACCATGCTTGCATCGAAAAGTTATGGTGAATTAATATGAACATTCTAATAAACAAATATTACCGACTTTTCTTTTAATTACGAAAATTTCTACGTTTACGTAATTCTCTTTATTGATTAACTAAACAATATCCTACGATTGGGTATATCAAATAGCAACCAAATTATGCAAAAGGAAAAATATGCCAATCAAACCAATGCCATGACTAGGTCATTAATTTGAAGTTTTGATTAAGTTTTTCAAAGTAAAGTTAAGGTGACGTTCCTAAAATCAAACTCTAATATTTTTTAACCTAACTATGAATCTCAAATTGGCCCATGAAAATCCGCAATTAAACATCTAAATATACTCTTAATCAAAAGGTAATTTTATTTATTTCAAAGCAATAAAAATATTCACCACAATAGTTCTAGCAAACATGACAACACAAACTAAACACCCATAATAAAATTAGCCACTCATGTTCATATTAATATTCATAGACAAATTTAATTTGAATATATTCTCAAAGAAGTAAGAAGAAGAAAATGAAATTCTATAACAAGAAGAAACCCTAGATCTAAATACCATAATTGGATTGGATGATGTTCTTCTTTAAAGGCTTGATCTTCGATCTTCAATGGCTTCTTGGATCCTTAGAATTAATTTCCTTGCTTCTTTAAGTGTGGAAAAGCTCCTAAAATCTAATTGAGTCTCTTATTGATTCGCAAAATTGAAGTGTTGTAAAAGGGACTCTTAAGAGGGTATTTATATGTGTAAGGGTTACATAGAATCCTGATTGTCCCAGAATAAGCGGGTCGCGGTACAACTATTTCCCCGCCGCGGCACAACAATAAATCTAAAACATTGGCCAAACCCGAGAGGTGCTCGCCATGGCGTGCGTTGTATCCTTATTCTTCACATGTACCCCGTACATATGTGTTGGTTCGTCGTGTACGACTTACATAATTTGACTCGTGTTGCCCCTAAATTGTGATCTGAGTGCCGTAACTGTTCCGTCTTTGTGTGTTTGCATTATTCAACTTATTTGACGCTAAAAACACTTGAAATACACTAAAACATACCTGTGATTCCAAATTAATAGATTTATGACAATAATCAAATAAACGAGTTATAACAAATCTATTTTTAACAATTAAGCACAATAAATCACGAAATGTTAGTACTTTTCAAGAACTTATCACAAACTTCAACCAGCTTCTTGCTAGTCTTTAGCAAGTAGAGCGATCTAAAAACTAAAATAAAAATAAATGAAATAAACTATACTAACCTAAATTACTTTTGTACATTGTCACGGTTGCATTTAGCATATACAACAATCCTTTAAACCCCTAGGTGGTCCTAGTGGACAAGTTATAATCTCGTGAGGGTTTCCAGTGATGGTACCCATAAACATCCTACGACTCTTAAAACTATTAAAGACTCTAAACATATTCGAATCAATCCATGCATATGTCTCAAAAATTTTAATGACGAATGGTATACGAAATAGTTAAAAATCACTTAAGCTCAAAAAATAGTCCAAATATCACTTAAGCTTTTGAACAAACAATCAAACCACAAGCCCGTTAGTCGCACTATCGGATTATGCCATGCATAATATTCATAGGTTACATTTTAGATCTCAAAATTGTGCAAGTAAAATATGAGTTAAAATTGCACTCACAAACTCTATAGGCTCACTTTTCAAATCCATCTCCACTAATATAGAAATCAAACTACCTCGAATCAATAGAACTTTATTAAGCTTGTAAAGTTATGTTAAGGTATTTGGTTACTAAAGTACGGAAAAGTTCTTCTCAATAAGATAAGAGTACTTTTTATTTTATTTCACAAACTTACTCAACTTTTCTACCAAAATGTTCTTTTCCATTCTCATATTTTATAAATTCTATATGTCCCTTGGATTTTTATTTGACTTTCTTTCTTTACTTTTCTTGCTCTTTATTATCATTCAATTTTTTTTAAATAGCAAGACATATACAATTTCAATTCAAATGCTCATGAAAATCAAGTATTACATTGAGTACTCTTATCACTAAGGGTAGTACAATGTATATATGTTTATTGAGTTCACGGGGGTCACTATGGATAAAATAGTATGGGGGGCTCGAAAAGTTCAAACGGTCCAAAGATGGCCTAAATCACTTTCTAAGTGATATGTGATTCTATTATTTGGCCTTAATGAGTTTTCAAGAAAGTTCTAGAGTTTGTTGATACTTAAAATATATCACGAACATGCATATATTACACAAGTAAAAAATAGTGATACTAACCAACCAAACAAACTATCATATATACCACAAAATTCTCAAACTAAATGAATCTAACATTTTTGTGCCTCTTCACTTAGGTGAAAATTTAATTTCTTTCACATGTCACCATCATTACAATCACATTAATATCATAGACTTCCGGATTGAATCCTGTGGACTCGATACTATCCTAACAAAATTCAAATGAAAAATCTACAAAAAGTTAAAATTTAAAATTTGGTCTAAATTCATGCTCATGGTATATTTTTCCCACCCCCAATCTAATTTCTATATTGTCCTCAATGTCTTAAAGAAAAACAAAAGAAATTAAATAAAAAGGTGGGAGAAGTTACCCCCATTTCGTATGAGATTGTGTACACTACACTTACACTCTGGTTCACGATTCCTCGCCCTTCTCATCATGTAGCATTTAGTTAGCAAAAAATATGCATGAAACCTCTAAATGTGTGCATCACAACTCAAAACCAAATTTAAAAATTAACTAAATTGAAATGAAAGCAAAAACCATTAAACAATGTTAATTAAAATTCTTAACTAATCTAACATAAAATAAAAATCAAGAAAAAATGAAAGAAAAAGAAAATTAAACTAGAAAAGAAAATTAAAATTAAACAAAGAAAATACAATTGGGAGGCTTAGTCCTCCATATCATCAAAATGCTCATTGTTCATCCTCGGGTTGGTGCGCTAATGGTCTATAAATAAAGTCGTGGCCCAGATACTGTGGAACTAAGCTAAATTGGGTGAGGTCTACTCCCTTTGTGTCAACTGAAAACTCATCATTTTGTGGAGTAGAGCTTGGTATTCGTGTGAATACCTCATTTGGTCACTGAACCAAGCTTGTTGTTGACTTTAGTATTCTTGTATTTTATTCACCCTTGCTTCCAAGTTCACCAACCTATCTTTGGTGGTAGCGTTCTTGGAAGAGGTTCTATCACCTTTCCTACTACCTTGTCCTGCCTTAGTACCACTGGTTAGGTGTTGCATGTAAGCGAAGGTCAATATTTCACCCGATTGCAATAGTACCTCACCTGTGTCATATTGGACTCCGTGTTTGACACACAAGGTGGTGATCAGTTAGGGAAAGAAGTAACTTAGATTGTAATGCTCAGTTGAGTATATAACCTATTGTTGGATAACCATCCCTACGTCAATTGATCGCTCGGTCTCTATGGCATATTGCAAGATTGTCCTCTCCCGATCAACAGTACTGTAATGCCGGGTTGGCATTAATCTAGAACACATAAAATACTCCCAGATATGGGATTGGGTTCTAAGGTGCTTAGCATGAAAAGTATTGACCATGTCCCCTTTATATTCCCACTCTGCATAACCTTCAATGAGGGTGTTTATAATCTCATCGTAATCCACCTGTTTTAAATAGGTTTCATACTCGCTATCATGTATATCCCTCAACACATAGTATGCATTTATTACAGTCCTATTAAAGGGGACCTCAACACCCCTTACTCAAACCATTCCGTCCCTATCTTCCGCGATATTTGCATAGAATTTTCGGACCAACGAACTCACACCCGCTTCCGATGCGTGTATAAATTTCCTTCACCCTAACGCCTCAACCTTATCAGAAATTCCCATGACTCCTACTTGTTCAAAATCAAACCCTCTCTCCATAACGAATCCTTTATTCCTTTTAACGGCACCTTCATACCGCTCTTGTGCCTCCTTACTAACAAACCTAAAGCATCAAAGTTTCGTTCCTCAACCACTTTCCCTTTTCCTTTGGAACGACTTCCTTCTTCGACCTTTCTTTTTGGAGCAATAGATTTTTGTTACTCAAATAATTTCACACCAAACAATAAATTCCAAAAATTTCCCAAAAATTCCTTATTATCCAACTCAATTCACTTAAATTCAAAAAAATTTCAAACACAATTCACAATTTCCAGATAGTTAATACCAAATTAAGTTAGGATTGTGAATAAATTTACCTTTTTGGAGTTTGATTGAAACCTTGAAGAAAAAGTTCCAATTTTTAGAAACCTATGTTGTGTTGAAGAAGATGAAGAGATTTCTTGATTTTTTGAGCAAATTTGTCAAAATGGAGAAGGAAAAACTTGGTAGCACTATTAGATAGGGAGTAAAGTGTTGATTTTTGTGAGAAAATGGGAGGAAAATGGAGAGAAAGTGAGAGAGTGTTTGGGAGAAAATGAGAAAAAGTGAGGAAAAATTTTGGGTGAAGTGATTTTTGAACTCACGAACTGCCCCTTTTCTAGAAAAATTTGAAGGTGCATCTCAGCACAAGTTTTTCCCCGCCGCCGCACAAATCAATTTTGGGCAAACGTGCGTGAAATAGAACCACTCCAGCCGTGGCACAAATTATTTCCTGCCACAGCGCGCATAAAATTTTCAAAAATTATCCCAAAACAGGAACTATCACGCTGCGGTACAAATTTTTCCTGTCGCGACATGCATATATTTTCAAAAATTTGACCCAAAATAGAACCACACTCTCCACGGCACAAATATTCCCTACTGCAGCACACATTTTTTTTTAAACTCATTCTGAAATAGAAACTTCCACACCGCGGCTCAAATTTTTCCTGCCGTGGCACACAAAATTTTTTAAAAATTTTTAACTTTTGGGAAGAACAAAAGACATGGACAACGTATTCACCCCGACCTAAATTGGGGTAATGTCCTCATTGCCATTAAAAAGTAAAAAGAAAAATAAAAGAAAAGAACGAAAGAAAAACGAACACAGAACATGGCGAATACAATATAGAATGGGTGCCTCCCATTAAAGGCTTAGTTTTACGTCTTAGTAAGACGTGACCGCTCTCGTGTCTAAGAATCTTGGAGACGTATGGTTTCTATGCTTTTCATATTGGTATCTCCTTCTAATTATGGCTTGACACGATGCCCGTTCACTCCATATGGAAATACATTTGCAATTGTATACGGTTCACTCCACCTTGAATGTAGTTTTCCTGCAAACAAATGCAAACGTGAATTATATAACAAAACTTTCATTCTAGGAATTAAAGACTTACTGATGAGCCTTTTGTCGTGATAGCGCTTAGTACACTCCTTGTAGACCTTGGCATTCTCGTAAACTTCATCCCAAATTTCTTCAAGTTCGCTAGTTGGAGTAGTCATTTTCTCCCAAATTTTGTCATGTCCATGTTGAGCTCTTTAATCACTCAATAAGCTCTATGCTCTAGCTCAACGGGTAAGTGACATGCTTTTCCAAATATTAACTGGTAGGGTCTCATACCAATGGGTGTCTTGTATGTTGTGCTATATGCCCACAAGGCATCATTCAACTTTACTGACCAATCCTTCCTTGGGGAGTGTACTGTGCTTTCCAATATTCCCTTGATTTGTCTGTTGCTCTCTTTCACTTGACTCGAAGTTTAGGGAAGGTATGGGATAGCCACTCTATGAGAGATGTTGTACTTTTTCAAAAGTCCATCAAAGAGCTTGTTGCAAAAGTGGCTGCCTCCATCACTAATGATTGCTCTTGGTGTTCTAAACTTGCTAAAAATCATATCCTTCAAGAATTCAACAACAACATTAGCGTCATTAGTTCTAGTGGGTATCACTTCTACCGACTTTGATACATAGTCGACTGCGACTAAAATATAAGTAAAACCAAAAGATGGAGAAACAGACTCATGAAGTCAATTCCCCACACGTCAAATAATTCAACTATAAGATTCGATGTCAAAGGCATTTCGTTACGTTGTGAGATTAGAGGTAAATCAATGGACAAAGACACCAGATGGATCAAATACATGAACAAGGTCATTGGAATAAGTAACATGTTCAAAGGAAGATGGTTCAAGTTTAGGAAATGAAGGTGCAATTATAGATTTTTCAAGAAACCCAAAGACTATAAGTGAGTAAGTATAAGATTTTGACTTATTAAGTGAGCTATAGGTGTCAAAATCGGCATAAGTGTGTAGGAATGTGTTTGAAGTGTTATCTTGACTAGTCATAGGTGACTTATCACTACTAGTAGAGTTGATAAATGGTGACTTGTAATGGGTGTTGTTGGCAGGCTTTAATGAAAGAAACTTATATTAAAAATTGCAACTAATGAAGCTGTTATTATAGGTATAGGTTAAAGACTAGTACTAGTAGTAGCTTCTATGACATGATCAATAGTAGTAGGTTTCATATTCATGGTGGAAAAATGTTCAGTGTTAGAAGCAAATATAAGTTCTGTGCTATGATGTACGATTTCAGTATATGTGACAGTGGGTAAAGGTTAGTTTGTATGTTGGAAAGGATTGTAAAATGGTCTAAATGAGGGACCAATGGGTATTGATGGTAACATAGCAAAGCATAAGAGGTAATAGTCTATGAAGAGGTAGTAGTGGTAGGAACATGTTTAGTTAAAAAATGAAAGTCACATTCATTAAATCTCACATGAGTTAAGACATAAATCTTCCTTGTGATTGGTTCTAGGCACCAACATTCATTATGTTGTGTAACATGCCCCAAAAATACACAAGGTAATGATCTTGGTTCTAGCTTATGGATGTTGAAGGTCTTAAGAAAGGGAAGCAGAGGTAACCAAATACTTTAAGGTGAGAGTAGTCAGGCTTGCTTTTGAACAACAACTCATAAGGACTTACAAAATAAAGTGTGTGAGATGGCAGCTTGTTTATTACATAGACAGTAGTTTTAAAAGTATAGTCCCAATAAGGCATAGGCATAACAGATCTCATAATCATAGGTAAGACACTTTTCACAACATGTCTATTCTTCCTTTCAACAACTTCATTTTGTGATGGAATGTGTGGACAAGAAACCCTTCTCACTTTCCCACCTTGAAACAAATGTGCTTCCAAAGCCATTTGACGCGAACCGCGCTACACGACTCTTATGACCCCCAAGGCACGTGGCTTGGTAACCACAAGAAATACGGACCGAGACCCGACACCAATATTAGCACGCAAATTCTACGAGAAATACTAGACTTTTGGGTTGCTAGAACTCACCTCCAAGCATGGATATACGCACCACGAATCGAGACGAGGCGAAACGCCACAAAGGGTCGCAAATTCCTTTGATAAGTTTCTAGAAGAACAAGAGAAGCACTTGTGCTCTCAATTTTGAAATCCCTTAAAAATATTTTCATTTCATTAAAAATTGATGTATATCTACAATGGGAAGCTGCTACAAGCTTATATAGTTACAAAGGAAAACCTAAAAAATGCAAAAGAAATCCTAGCCCTTGATTTGGATCCAATGGCTCAAAATTACAACAATTTGAATCTGTGCCGCGGCGGGGAAATAGTCATGCCACGGCGCGCCTAGTTCTGTCTGCCTTGCGCGTAGCCATGCCGCGGCGCACAAATCTTCATGCAGCGGTGCGCAAGTTTGGCGTGTCAGGCGCGCTTGTCCGTGTCAGCGTACAGACTGGGCGTGTCAATGCGCGCACGACTGCCTGTGTCCTCGTCATGCCGCGGCGCGCTTGTGTCTTCGTGCCAACACAGATTGCCCCTCGCTACGGCGCCACGTTTTCATGCCGCAGCGCGCATGTTGTCTCATGCCTCAAAACAGAATGCCTTGTGCCGCGGCGCCCAATTGCCATGTCGCGGCGCGCATGCTTGGCGAGCCCTTAGTCCAAAACAGAAACTCTTGTGCTGCGGCGCACAAAACCCATGCTGCGGCGTAGCTCCAATTTTTGGATTTGCCTCTTGCACTTGTCTTCTCCATTTCTTTGTGCTTGCATGCTTGTTTTTCTATGTTGCAGGCCACTTTGCACTATTTTGAGGTCCCTTTCGTGGCACGATACTAGGCTCGTGTCGGGCCGTCTTTAGGAGGGGTTCCGGTTCGTATCACCTTTAGTTATGTACCCCCATCACTTTGTGATTGTTTAATAATAGCATTAAATTGTCTATTAATTAGTGCTTCAAAATGCAAGAAAATTGGCAGCTTGGCCTTTATTAGACAAAACATATAGCCACTAATATTATGTATAATCATCAACAAATAGTAAAAAAATACTTCATGTTATAAATTGAATCTATAGGTGAGGGTCTCCATAAATCCACATGTATTATATCAAATGGTTTATTTGATCTAGTATGAACATTTGAAAAAGGAAAATGGTGTGACTTATCTAATTGGAAAACACTACACAACTCATAGCTACTATTAAGCTTCAATTTTGTATTCATAGTATGCGCAACCTATTCCACCATAGGTAGGTGAAGATGCCGAAGGCGATCATGTCCTATTTCTCCATTGACTTTATCTTTATTGCAACCGATGGATATGGAAGGTGTGTGACTGTTATTAATTTGGTATAAGCCATCTCTAACCACCTCATTGAAATAACAACCTTGGCAGTCAAGTTCTTTATACAAAAAGTATTAGAGAAGAACTCTACACTAACATGATTATCTTGAAATAATTGTTTTACTAAAATTAGGTTTTTCTCAAGCTGTGGAACACACAATAGCCCTCTTAATTACAATGTAGACTAGCATGGCCTACATGTGTAATAGGTATTTGAGAGTCATTACCTAACATGAGTGATGCATCTTCTATATAAGTAGTTGCATGATGAAGCATCTCCTGATTTGAAGTAAGATGGTTTGTAGCATCTGTGTCCATAAACCAATGGTGTGGCTAAATTGAGGATGAAACAATTGGTGTAAGAAATGCTTGTGGAGGTGTATTTTGAGAGTAAATTGTGATCTTGGCATCAAGAAAATCTACTACACAAACATTAGTCTTTGTATCATCTTGAATAGATGTGATTATGGAGAAGGTTCACTAGACTATTGATTAATCATAGGGCCACTGTTTTTGGATTGTGTGTACCTAAAGAAGCAACGTACTATAGAATGGCCTAATTTCTTGCAAATTTAACATTTGACATTTTCATATTTGTTCTTGCCTTTTTCCTTGTCAATATTTTGTACATCAGATACACTATTTTTTGACATAGAGGAGTTAGAACTATCTGCTAGTTTTGATTTACTCTCAAAACTTGCATTCTTAAAATTATTGGAGTTCTTTGAGTGATTGACATAGTTTGTTAATATCAAATCAGGATCTGTAAAATTCATCATCTCTCGTTGCCTTTCATGCATTCTCATAAGAGTAAAAATTCATCAAGAGGCAAGATTCTCTTCTTACTTGTAATTGCAGTGATTAACGAAATATAATTGTGATGCGAACCTTCTAGTACAAACATAATCTATTTTCTGTTGCCTATTTGATCACCAATAGATAAAATGCGATCCACAATATCCTTAGCAATACTAATATACTGTTCCATATTATGTGTGCCTTTTTGAAGAGTTTACAATCTCCAGAACCATAAGCCTAGCTTGAGAATCATTGTTAAACGCCTTTGCAAGTTATTACCAATATTCTGTTGCAGTAACTTTTCTAATGAGATGCTTTAGAAAACTAGGAGTCATTGAAGGCTAAAAAATGAGATCACTTGTTTTAATTGTTCACATCAAATGAGGTAAATCGATTCATCAAATTTCATGAAAAAAGGTAGGATTGATAGGACATGTAGGAGAAATGGTGGAAATTGAAGTGGAAGACGAACCTCCATTATTAGTCATATTGATAGACTGTGTGGTTGTTGTTAATGCAGATTGAATTCCTACATTAGTTTTTGCTATAGGTACATCAATGGAAGACTTGTTATTAGCTATAGATAGCTCTGATACCATGAGAACTGAAGAATAGTTCAAGATCAAGAAGGAGTAAGGAAGAGGAAGAACAATTTATGAAAGTTTATTATTTCTTTGATTCATTCTGTTGTGTACAATGGTCTTTATATAGTGCAAGCTATAACAGGTAGTGATATTTCTAATTAATCAATGCAGCACATATCACATGTTACTTGCATATAGCTTTACATAGTATATTCAACAAATTTGTAAGTTCTAATTGCTTAGTCTAATTTTTACATTAGAAAGGTAAACTCACATCTTTTAGTGAAGCTTGATTTCGCAACTTGAAAGTCATACATTGGTCAATGTGAGTAAAGACACCAATTGGATTAGGGGTGTCCAAAAATTGGACAAAATCGAAAAATTAGACTTGATCGGACCGAATTGGACAGTTTCATAAAATGTATGGTCCGGTCCGGTTAAAAATAACACAAACTGTTGGTGAAACGGTTTGGTCCAATTTTGTAAATTTTTTAATCAATCAGACTAGACCGAACTTTTATAAATAAAATATTATTATTTTTAAATAATATATTATTATTAAGTTATTAACCCAATTCCATCTCTATTTCGCTTATATTAAAGGTTATTAACTCATTATTAATATATTACAATTTATAAGTTGTAATTTACCGGACTTTAGTTCTCTGTTTGTTTCGACTAGAAATTTTTGAGCAATGTATTATGAATATGTATTTTATGAATTAATATATTAATTTGTTATAATGTATGTTGCGTTATAACTTAATTGCATTCTTAGTTATAGAAAAAAGTTTAGCAAAAAAAAAGTTTTGAAAATCATTGAAAACCGTTAACCAAACCGAACTGGATCATTTGGTTTCAAAATTTTTATTTGTTAAACGGTCCGGTCCGGTTTGGTTAAAATAATATGAACGGTCCGATTTAGTTAAATTTTTTTTACTAAAAATTGGATCAAATCCAACTGTAGATACCCCTAAATTGGACTATTAACCAAGTGATAACTGCTTAGTCTAATTATACATTGAAACAATCTAATTACATGAATTATCTTCCAATATAATATGTCCCTAGGAAAACTGTCTGAACCATTATTTAAAAAACAGAGAGACCCAACTATCAAGTCCTTTTCTCATAGCACCTTCATGCCTCAAGTAAGGAGGCCAGCGTCAATTATTTATAATGTTATTTTTCATAATTCATAAATATATCGATCATTCACAGATGTCACTTTTTAACAAACATGTCCCCATGCCATATCCCTCTGAGCTTAATTTTCTTTTTTAATATTTTATTTTATAGAATGGTTTTACATTTTTTTTTTTCATTTGTAGTTAAAATAGTTTTTCTCACTTCATATGCAACCTAGGAATGTTCAAAAATCCGTTCAAACCGATAAATTATTTAACCCAATTGAATCCAGTTGTTTTAGATTAGTTTCGATTACAATGATTAGATTACTTTGAACTAAGTTATCAAACATAGCTTTAGTTCTTCAATTGGTTCTTATATTGCAAAATTAAAATGATAACTTTATTTAATTTAGATCATGTTGATTGATAATAATAAAAATGATAATGATTCAGGTCATTCATGTGTTTGGTTTAACGGTTAATTTGGAATAGAATACAAAACATTCCAACATTATCAATAATATTCATTCCTCCCATACCTCTTAAGAATATGTTTGAGTGCTTTATTTTCTTCACATATTGATATAATCATTTATTATTTTTCTTATTTTATCTTATTTAAAAATAAAAAAAAATTATTTTTTAATTTTATTTCATTTATAATTTTATAAATATTACTTAAATATTTATTATTATATTAATTTTACTGATGAAATAAATATAATAATAATAATAATAATAATATTGTTTCTATTAAAATTTATTTTTATTTTTATTACGTTTTTATTTTACGAACTAAATTTAACCTTAAAATTTTTAACACAAGTCTAACTTTAAAATAGTTAGATTAAATAGCTTATTTGATACCACAAAATCAAGGAGACAACATAATGAGCAAGCGTTGAACACAAGATATATAAAATATATACTCACCTCTACTGTGGAATCCAACTGAAAATATAATTAGATGCCAGTTGCACCTAACGGGGACCATCTCATATTTGTTTTTCTTGGTAAAACTAAAACACCATCTCATAAGCTTTTCTAGGTTTTAAATACTGTTTCTTTAATAATTATAATTTAAGTTCTATTTTTTTTTTTGTTGCTTACTAATTAATTTGAATTCTATATATTTCATTTTGAGTTTAATAAGTTTACATGAGTTGTTACTTTCAAGGGTTGGTTAGCAAACTAATTTGTATATACTTTATTGAATTACCATTGGATATAATTTAAACATGTGTGTAGATTAGCAAGAATACCAAACCCAACGACCTTTAATGGTCGTTTCTCATTTTAAAATAATGTCCCTAAAAAAAAAAAGAGAGGATATTTTTGGGGTCGTTTACTTGTTTTCTAAGGTTTTCTTTATTCATGCATCGAGATCTTATCCTTTCCGATCAAATAAGCTAGAATTGTTCCAAACCAATCCTCTAATCCACGTAATTATTAAACATATATACTTATACTATATACCCTTCTTTCTATTAACTAAACTTAATTATAACAATATGAAAAACACATCTTCCCATATTCCCTTTCCAATGAGTTATGGTACTCCATTTTTTAATTCTTATTAATTAAAAATATATAACTTGCACGCAAATTATTTCTTTTTAATTAATTATGTGCAATGATTTTTCTTTGATTAAATTTTAAAACATATTTAAAATAAATAAGAAATTAATTTCTTATGCTTTTAAATCAGTTGTAAAAGCAAAATAATGTTAGAAAAACACCAAAAATAGCACCATAAAATTTATAATAACAAAAATAGTATCGATAATAACATTGAACGATGTCTAATTAAACGACATTTAAGATTGAATAGGTCTAAATTGTCGCAGTTTAAAGAAAAATGATATAACAATCATTTTTTTAATTATGAAAATATATTATTTGAATACAATGGGTTCTATTTTTGTTGTTTTCTCAATAATATTTAATTTTTTTATTAGTAATCATTATATGATTAGAATCTTTATTGGATGTGATTCATTATTCTATTATCATGTTTAGAGTCTTTATTTAATGTGATAATAGATTTTATACGGGCAAATAATGTCAATAACTTAAAAATAAGGATAATTTTATCCAAAAAAAAATAAGACGTGACTTAGACTTTTATATATAGTATAGTATTGATAAATAGATTTTGAAAATAAAAAATCAAAAAATTCTAATTCTTACATGAACTTATAAAAGTTTATATATTGATTCAACATAGCAATTAATGTATAAAAATCTTTCATTTTTTATTTACCATATCAGTTAATTAAAAATAATTTAAGAATTATTAGTTAGATCCTAAACTAAGTTTACAAATTGTCCTATGTCAATTAACACATGAGAGGAGGGATTGTGAGAGGTTCAAAGAATAGAACAAATATACAAGTTACGTCTCTCATCATTGTACTCATTAGCCAAAGATAATGAAATTTCTCCAATTTATTTTTTGAGCGTGTGCTATTTTTGGTGTCATTACATGTGTCATCAGCATATACATTAACAAAAATTGTTAAAAATGTAAGCTTTTGAACAATTTATTCATATATTTATTAAATATTAATAATATATGACACATAAATAATTTATATGATATGATTCCTTGTATAATTAACAATGTTAGTATTGAGTGTTAATTAAACTTAATAATTCCTTATAACAATTTCATACTTTAATTATTGAATAGGCTGTTATATATGGGCAAATTGTAAAAGATCCTGAATTATGTCAAATTATGTTAATGATAGCTTATTTTTAGTTTTCTCATTGTATCTAAATTTTAAAGTAATATATATATATATATATATATATATATATTTTTAGTTTAATTATACAACATAATATCTTTTGTATATAATTTTTTTATATAATGTAATTAATAAATATATATTTTTTACATGTTAAAAAATGTAGTGGACTTATATTTTTTTTTTCTTTTTTATAATGTAAAAAATATATTTTTTTAGATTAAAAATAAAATTGTGTGAATAAATACTTGAACGTATATAAACGTATTACGTATATAAGGATTTTTTTTTTAAACATTTATTCTAAAAAAAAGAATTTGAATCTTATGGTTGACAAGTGTGTGAGTATATATGCAACTTGTTTATTTGGAAAACTAATGGTGCAATTTATTTTTTCTCCACTTCCCATTTATATATTTATAGTGTGATATTGAGATGCAAATCTATAAAGATACTTGAAAACTAATGTGGGTGATCAAGCATCAAAGGTTGGACAAGGAACATTGCATGGTATCATGTGTGGAGAAAGAAGAGAAAGAAAATCGGGCTACAGAGCATCCAAGATTGATCCCTCTCAAGACGGATCGATACCCCTCTGTCCAGATCGATCTGGCTTCGAGCGCGATCCGATCCGGGACTTTCTGTTGGAAAACTGGTGCCCAGACAATAATATGAATCGATCCCCCTCAAGACGGATCGATCTCGCTCCGAGTGTGCTCCAATTTGGGACTTTCTGTTGGAAAACTGATGCTCAGACATGAAGACGGATCGATCCCCCTCAGAGCCAGATTGATCCCCCTCAATATGGATAGATTCCCCTCTGGCTGGATCGATTCCACCCCTTACGAACAGTTTTTGTTTTTCGCAAAAAATAGGGTAAATTCTTTTAAGGACATGAGCTTTGTACTAAGAAGCTATAAATAGTTTGGGCATTATTGTAATTGTACAAATGTGTTATATAAACACATTTAAGAGCTTTTAGGGTTTCTAAGAGATAATTTTATGCTTACACAAGAGAGGAAGAAATAGAAAAGAGAGGAAGAAGAATAAGAGGGATTTTTCACCATTGTTGTGAGGAAAAATTATTGATTGTCTCTTTGAGTGTTTTTCTTTCTTGTGAGTTTTCTCTTCAAGCATTTCTTCATTTGTACTTGTATCTCCAGCTTTGAAGATAGTGGAACTCATATCATTGAAGACGGAGAAGCTTCATATTGGTGGGAGCGGGGGTAGTGGTGATGCTATATATTTAAGGGGAAGAGGTGGAGAAAGAAGTTGAAGTAAAGGAAAGGAAAAATGCTGGTCAAAGTCCCGTGGTCCAAAAGAAAAAGTGAAATGCTACTTATGTAACAAAAAGGGGCATTTCAAAAGGAATTTCCCGAAGAAAGGTAAATACACCAAAAGAGATAATAGTAGTGGAGATGCATTAGTGGTGGCGGTTGATGAAATGGGTTATGATAGTGCTGAGGCACTTGCAATTTCTTCAAGCAATAGTGATAGTACTTGGGTCTTAGACTCGGGGTGTACTTTTCACATGACACCATACAATGAGTGGTTTGTTGATTACAAAGATGTAAATGGTGGCATTGTTCACATGGGAAACGACCATCCTTGTAATGTGACGGGAGTTGGGTCGGTGAGGCTTCGCCTCAATGATGGTTCAACATTTGTGATGAAAAATGTGAGGCATATGCTGACATTAAAGAATAACTTGATTTCATTGGGTACTTTAGACAACATGGATTATAGCTACAAAGGTGAGCATGGCTAATTGAAGAAGGTTCTTTGGTGTACTTCAAAGGTATACAAAGAAATGGGCTCTATTACTTAGATGCTACGGTAGAGACCGATGTTGTCGCAGTTAGCCACCAAGAGGAGAATGTCAACCTTTGGCACAAAAGGTTGGGAAACATAAGTGAAAGAGGATTAGGGGAACTATCAAAGAGGAACATTCTTGGAGATAGTAAGCTTGATAAGCTTTCATTCTGTGATCATTACATTTTTTGCAAGATGAAAAAGTGAAGTTCACATCGGCAAAGCTAAAAGGATGTGAAATTCTTGATTATGTGCATTTAGATTCGTGGGGGTTGGAGAAGACACCGTCGATGCGTGGTGCAAGGTACATTATAACTATAATTGATGATTTCTCTAGAAGGCTATGGGTTTACTTGTTGAAGAGTAAAGATGAGACTTTTGGGAAATTTGTTGAGTGGAAGAAACTTGTAGAGACTCAAACCGAAAAAATGGTTAAGTGTTTTAGAACTGACAATAGTTTAGAGTTTTACAATGAAGCTTTCACAAGCTTTTGTAGGAAAAATTGTATCACAAGGCACAAGATCATTCCAAAAAATTCTCAACAAAATGGTTTGGTGGAGAGGATGAATAGAACACTCTTGGAGAGAGTGAGATGTACGCTTTTCGATGCAAACATGCCCAAGAGATTTTGGGAGAAGCTGTTGCTATGACAAGATACCTTATCAAGACGCCAAAAGAGGTATGGTTTGGAAAACCTGTTAAATATGACCATTTACGTGTTTTTGGTTGTGTTGCATATGTACATGTGAGGCAAGAAAAGTTGGAGCCAAGGGCATTAAGTGTATGTTTTTGACGTATCCTAGTAGTGTCAAGGGTTACAAGTTATGGTATGGTGATGCTAGCAAATGCATCACTAGTAGAGATGTAACCTTTAAGGAGGATGAAATCTATATGGAACGAGTTTTTGAAGAAACAAATGACTCACCACAAGAGTCCGGAAGCGAGCATGTTAGTTTTAAGGTGGAGCCATTGGTGTTTAATAATCAACCCATGGGTGGGCATAGACAACTGGAAGAACCTACTATACAAGAACCTCCTAGTGATGATGATTATGGTATAAAGATGGAAGAAGAAGAAGACACCACTAAGCCCAGGTCATCTAGGCCGGGAAATGATTACTTGTTGGCACGAGATTAGAGTCGACGCGTGACTAAAGCTCTTAAGAGGTTAAACCTTATTGCCTATGCATTGAGTATGGAGTCAGAGATCTCGGGACTTGAGCCAAGGTCCTATGAGGAAGCCATGAGTAAGAAGGATGTCGATAAATGGCGAAAGTCCATGGAAAAAGAGATGAGTTCTCTATACAAGAATAAGACATGGACACTAGTTCCTCGACCAAAGCGTTGGAAAGTTGTGGGAAACAAATGGGTCTACAAAGTGAAGGAAGGTGTGCCAAATGTCGAGCTAGCCCGATATCAGGCTAGAGTTGTTGCAAAAGGGTTCGTTCAAAGAGAAGGTATTGACTTTACCGAAGTTTTCTCACCTATTGTTAAACATAATTCCATACAATTATTATTATCTCTTGTTGTGCATAATAATATAGAACTTGACCAATTGGATGTAAAAACTGCTTTTTTTCATGATTACCTTGAGGAGGAAATTTTCATGGAGCAACCTAAGGGGTTTGTTGAAAAAAGAAAACTTGACATGGTGTGTCTCTTGAAAAAGTCTTTGTATGGCTTGAAGCAATCTCCAAGATGTTGGTATAAGAGATTCGACGACTTCGTTTTGAAGATCGAGTTCAAAAGGAGCAAGCATGATATTTGTGTGTATTTGAGAGGTATAACTAGCTCTTTTACTATTTATTTATTGCTATATATGAATGACATGTTGATAGCTAGTTGTGACCAGTCTCAAATTACTAAGTTAAAGAGTCAACTTAGCTCGAAATTTGAGATGAAGGATTTTGGAGTTGCCAAGAAAATATTAAAGATGGAGGTCGTAAGAGATAGACAAAAAGGCAAGTTATTTCTTTTCCAAGAAGGGTATTGTGAGAAGATACTTCAAAGGTTTAATATGGTCAATGCTAAATAGACTATAACTCCGATAGCATCACATTTTAAGTTATCAGCCTCGGATTCTCTTTCAACGGATGAGGAGAAGAAAGAAATGGAAAAGGTGCCTCATGCAAGTGCAGTGGGTAGCTTGATGTATTTAATGATTTGTACAAGATCGAATATTACATATGGTGCAAGTTTGGTGAGTCGCTACATGGCTAATCTGGGTAAAAATCATTGGGAGGCGGTGAAATGGGTGATGAGGTATCTACGGGGTACAACCGGGGTTGGTATTCGATATGATCGATCCAAGGAGTTGAGTGTTGGAGTAATGGGTTATGTGGATTCAGACTTTGTCGGTGATCATGATAAGAGGTGGTCTATCACGGGATACTTGTTCGGTTTTGGAGGAAACTTGGTGAGTTGGAAGGCCAATTTACAATCAATAGTAACATTGTCTTCTACGGAGGCAGAGTTTGTTGACACAATGGAAGCAATGAAGGAAGTTATGTGGTTGAAGGATTTGGCTAGTGAACTCGATTTTGAGAAAAAGAGAGTCATGGTATATTGTGACAATCAAGGAGCAATTTGCTTAACCAAGAATCCTCAATTTCATGATCGTACAAAGCATATAGATGTGAAGCTACATTTCATACAAGAGATGACTGAACAAGGTGAGGTGAAGTTGGTAAACATTCACATGGATGATAACCCGACGGACATGGCAACAAAGCCGGTTCCCTTGGCAAAATTTGTGAAGTGTCAAACTTTTGTCACGGTGACCACTCCATCTAAATGATGGAGAAAGGGTAGGTCTTCACCCAAGAGAGTTTGAGTTCCAACGATTAACATCAAGGTGGAGAATTGTGATGCAAATCCATGGAGGATGTTTGAAAACCAATGTGGGTGATCAAGAATCAAAGGTTGGACTAGGAGCATTACATGGTATCAAGTGTGGAGAAAGAAGAGAAAGAAAACAGGGCTACAGAACGTTCAGGATCGATCCCCCTCAAGACAAATCAATCCCCCTCTGGTTGGATCTATTTCGCTCCGAGTGCAATCCGATCCGTGACTTTTTGCTGAAAAACTGGTGCCTAGACAATAATACAAATTGATCCTCCTCTGGCCGGATCGATCTGGCTCCGAGGGTGCTCCAATCTGGGACTTTTTGCTAGAAAACTGATGCCTAGACATGAAGACGGATCGATCCCCCTCAAGACGGATCGATCCCCCTCTAGCCGGATCGATCCCATCCATTACGAACAGTTTTTATTTTTCGCAAAAAAAGGGATAAATGACTTTTAAGGGCATGGGCTTTGTACTAAGAAGCTAGGAATAGTTTAGGCATTATTGTAATTTTACAAATGGGCTATATAAACACATTTAAGAGCTCTTAGGGTTTCTTAGAAAGGATTTTGTGCTTACACAAGAGAGGAAGAAATAGAAAAGAGAGGAAGAAGAAGAAGAATTTTTCACCATTGTTGTAAGGAAAAATTTTTGAGTGTCTCTTTGAGTGTTTTTCTTCTTTATGAGTTTTCTCTTGAAGCATTTCTTCATTTGTACTTGTATCTCTAACTTTGAAGCTAGTGAAATTCATCTCATTGAAGGGGTGAAGAAGTAGAGTAGACTCACCACATTGGTTGGGTTGAACTACTATAATTTTTGGTGTGTTCTTTCCTTTGCTATATTTATATTTCCTTACTTTGATTTAAATCTCTAGGGTTTGTAATGATTGTGTTGAATTGATAATTTTTATTGGGTGTTTGCTTGAAAATTTCTATTTTACTTGGTTAAATTAAATAGTGCAATATATAGGAAGTTGAATTCTCTCAAAACATACAGGCAAAAAAATATTTTACATATTGACTCAATATATGGTGGTGACTTAATTTAAGCTGTCACCCTTTATTTTCCCTTTGGCAATTTTTATTTAAATGCCCTTGGCAATTATTAAGGTATATCAAATTTCATAATAGAGAATAAAAAATAAACAAATAGTATTGTAGTATGGCATTATTATAGTAAAGTTAAACTCATTTTTCTTTATTTCATGACTAATATGAAGTTAAATGTGAAACTTCATGAAGAAAAGGTTAAGCAATTAATGAAACAAAACAAAACAAAAAAAAAATAGCCGTGTAGTTGCTTAACAATATAGCACTTTAACATAATTTTTTTTTTACCCAACCTTTTAACTTTACCTAAATAAAAAATTATATTGAAATACATAAGAAAACTTTTGTATTATAAGTTTTAACTTTTATTTCTCTTAGAAAAGGTAGTTTTTCTAAATAAATAAATAAAACTATAAAATTTTAATAAGTTTGAATATATGTGATTGCAAACCGTAATCTAATTGTAAAAATTTGGTAATTTTCTATGAGATTTTGGTGACGTTTGGTTTGCTGAATGTAAAAGTAATGAAAATAGTAATCTTAATGAAATTGAATATAAATTAAACAGTATTACTATTATGATGTTTATTTAAACAGTGTAATCAAAATAAATAATAATATTAAATTGAAGATTATAAAATTATAAATAAAGTAAAATTAAAAAATAATTTTTTTTATTATTAAAAGAGATAGAATGAGCAAAAAAAATAAAAAATGATTATACAAATTGTGAAAAAAATATAAAGTGTTGAAGGCGTAATGAGGATTACAGAAGGCTGCATGCGTAATGAGGATTACTGCTACTGCTGTAATCTATTTATATTCCATTACAGATTACAGTCAAACTAAATACAGTAATACTCTGAATCAATTTCATTATTATCACGATTATTGTCAACCAAACATGTCCTTTAAACTTTAACATTTATTGCCCTTCATTTGGTAATTTTTTTCTAAAAAAATATCAATTTGTCTTTATTTGATTAAGGTTTAAATAATAATAATAAAAAAAACATATTTTTATATGTAAAAATTGACTTATAACTACTTTCATTGCACCCTCAATTTTTCTTTTTTCTTGTTTTTTTTTTTTTTTTTTTTACTTTGGCCGTCCTCCTTATTTCCTTTCTTTCTATTTTTTAAATTACTTTTTTTGTTAATTTTTATTATACACTAATACATCTTTATTGTTATAAATTAAAAAAGAAAACAGAAAAAAAGATAGAGATAAAATAAATAAATAAAATAATTTTCATTCAATTTTGTGTTTATAATACACTTTTAAAGATCCTATTTGTTGGATTTACAATATACAATATGAATTTTAAATCTAAGATATGATAGATATTAAATTTCTAATTATTCCTAATTAAATATAAATTTATGATCTTCATTTGAAATAAATCTAACCATGAGATGGATATATCATATTTAATATTTGATATCTAAATTATAACACTCACATAGATGTCAAATACATTGAAAATATGCCTCATTAAAAACCTTGCTAAAAAACTCAATGGGACAAAAAACTAGCTTAAAAAAGAGTACATTATTTTCATGTAATATGTTTAAGTTGCCTCACTAAAATATTTTCAAGAAAATTCAATGGGACAAAACTATAGAACGAAAAAAGAGTACAACACCTATATATTTGTGCTCCCCGTGATAATGACAATCTTTCAACATGAGATTTTTTTTAATTGACATACTTTGACATCACTATGACAATCTCTTAAATACTAAAATAAATGTAATATTTCATGGCAAATGGATATACTTGGTCATCACTTAACTTCATATATAGTACAATTTCTCCATATTTCATAGCTATAGGCAAAATGTATTTATTTTGAAAACATATTATATTTTAATCCTAATTTTCAAGGTATCTATTATTTTGTCAATCATTGCTAAATTAATAAGAAACTTTATACTTGTAAAATATACTGCAGTAATGATGATAATTAATATATAAAATTTATATTAAAACTCATCATTTTGTTCTTTTGTCAAATTTAACATTCGTATATCTTCTGATAACATTTATTAATATCAATAAATACATTGAGCATTAATTATCTTATTAAATGGTGCCAACAGATTATAAAATGAAAAATAATATAAGAAAATTTTCAAATTGTGCAACCGAATAATAATTAGATATATAATCTACTTATGTTTTATTTATAAGAAGAAATTTAATATAAGTTTATCTCTCTTTAAGATAAATACTTATTTGCCATATTTTTAAGAGCACAAAAAATAATTCATATATACATAACAAAGTCATTAACATATAAATATAAATATTGAATTTTAATACTAATGTGAATACACTATATATCTATTAAAATTTATGTAATGATTCACATTGCTTTAATAGCACACGCCTATAATTAAATAATAACAAATGGCATTTAAGTTTAGTGATTTTATGAGCAACAAGTACTATTGATTTATTCATATCAGTAATTATATAAATCAATATTATGTGACTACTAGTCGCATTTTAAAATTATCTTAGACGTATGGATTTAAAAAATTGTATTTTACGGTCTCATCATTTATATATATATATTCATGTGTTTTTAACACATTTATATTTTTAGGAACTTGGATAACTTATCTTTATAAATATTTAATGAACATCTCAAGTGTTCATATTATATTTATTTCACTTTTTTTTCTCGACATTTAATAATATCCTTGTAATCTCTTATTAAAAAGAGATATGAAAGAAAATGTGTTGTATAACATTAATATATTAATATTTTTTCCTCCCATAATCAAAATAATATTATTTTATATTAGATATTTGAGATTTTATAAGAGTTAATAATTATAATAATTTTTTTTGATATAATTTTTTGGAATGTTGACTCCTTTTATTATAACATAATTATATGATTTTATACTAATATAATTAGCAAAGTTTAGAAAAATTATGAATGTTTGCTGCTATATTATTTTATTATCCAATAGAGACATTAATAATTGCTTGGGCATTTTGCAACTATATTTTTCATTAACTAAATGCATTAGTAATATATAGTACTATCATCAAGTAATTTTCTAAACTTTATATTCCATAAAATGGATGCATTCAAAGTAATTTCATGTTATTCTCTTTTCTCTCCCCTAATAACAGAAATTATTTTTATTATCAAAATGATTTAAGAAACGTACATATCCTTCAAAGGGTCTAATATATTCAATAGTCATTAATAAATAATAAAACTCAAAACATATATATTTAAATCTATTAGTGGGTCTATTTGAAAATGTTGAATCGGTGTAATAAGAATAATGTAACTTAATTTGCCACTAATACAAGTTATAATTAAGAAATTTTAATAATAAATTTATAGCTAAACTAAACTCAAAATATATCATATTTTTATAATAAGGTTGACAATATTATTTTTATAATAGATGATTTTTTAGAGGCGCAAGATCCACTATAAACTTTTATCAAATATAGTGAATTTATTTTGCTTTAAAAACATGTAACACATATAATTATTGAATAATGAAAGATTTGAACTTTGATCCACAACCATTTAACTTTCTATCTTAGAATAAACCAATTATGATTCTTCATGATTTATTTTTAGTCATGATAACTATTTAATATTTTAACTATCAAAATTTATTTATATTTGCAATATAAATTAAGAATCGAAGTAGCTGTGGAGACAAGTATGGATCTGTTGTATGAGTTAGTACAATCTAAGTATATACAGTATATATGATAATATATATAGTATATACAAAGATTGAAAAGCATTTATTACTTTTATCATTATTGTCTGTTATCTATTTTATTTGTTTATTTTGCAAATTTTTGTTAATTATTATTTGTTTTATGTTGCTTGTACTAGATAGGCGAGTCCTTAGGTGTCCTTATCACCTAGACTTAATTGTTCACTGAGTTGAGACTTCTTTTAATAGAATCAATACACCCTCATTGGGCTTAACCGCTTCGATATTAATATAGTTTTTGTACTTTTTACACACTCACTTTTTTCCAAGATAGACTTCGATGAAGGAGGGAACATAGGTGGACCACCACTTCTAACTGTGCATAATTATACCTATTAGAAATCTCATATGCAGGATTTCTTCTGGTGGATGGGAGATCGTGTTTGGTATCAAATAGAGAATGGCTAGACGCCTCCTACAAAAACTCTTGAAGCTGGAATAGTTTTTCCTAAGCCCATTATTGAATGAACTAAAGAAGAAAATTGTGAGTGCGACTGGAACAGTAAAGGACTGTACGCACTTACTCGAGCTGTCACTCTTGAAGAGTATCGACAAATTTTTGCTTGCACTACTTCCAAAGAAACTTGGAATATTTTGAAAATAACCCATAAGGGTACCTCTGCTGTTAAGAAATCTAAGCTTATGAGACTGGAGAGAGATTATAAACTTATTTAGATGGAGGAAGATGAGATTTTTGATAACTTTTATGGTCACTTTTCCAACATCATTAGTACTTCTTACAACTTGGGCCATTCTATTGATGAAGAACTTCAAGATGAGAAGATTATGTATAGCTTGCCTCAACATTTTTTAGAAAAAGGCTATTTCTATAGAGACAACATTCAAAAGAGAACCCCTTAAAGTCAATGAGATCGTTGGTGATCTCCAAGCTTTTGAAATTCACCACCTTCTTCTTAAAAGAACTTCTTTTATTGATAAAGGAAAGAGTCTTGCTCTAAAGACCACCAAGACTCACAAAGAAAAAAGTAAAGCCACTATTAACAGTGATGACTCATCTTGTTTAGACAAAGAAGAATTTGCTTTGTTAGCAAAGCATTTTAAGAAATTCTTCAGGAGCAAATGGAACGCTCCTAGTAAATTTTAATGGGAAAGTTCAACTAAAAGAGATTCCAAGTCAGAGTTGAAGACTCTGAGGAAGATGAAGATAGACCTAAATCTATGAGTCAGACTAGACAGATCAGGTGTTACGAGTGCAGAAAAATCGGACACATTGCTACTCAATATGGCTTAAAGGAACGAGAATTTGGTAAGAAGGCCATGATGGTAGACGTTACTATTTCGAATAGTAGTCATAGTTTGGAAGAGGATGAAAGTAACTTTATGGCAACTAAATATGATCCTTCCACTACGACCTCTCAATCTTTCAGATTCCTCGATGAGGACAAGCATGATGAGCTTTTGTATACTTACAATGAACTACTCAAGGAGCACATTAAGATTGAGAAAGCTCAAAAGAAGGCTTTGAACAGCCTTAAGGATAAAGAAAAATAATTGAACGCTCCAAAAGCTGATTTTGATAATAAGCATCCACTCATTTCTAGGACAGAGATGATCTCTCTTAAAAATGTGAGATTATGCATAAAAGACTCAACAACATTGTTATTGAGCTAGTGTCTAACAAATCAAGAATGGGATTTCTTGAGGAAATCTTGAAGAGACTTCAGGATGCAGGAGATCAGCAGATAGTTAGTTCGAATTTGTCTAAAGATGATATTGAAAAAATCTCACTTCTAGGAAAGAAGGTTGAGATGTTGGAAAGTGAAAAGACATATCTTACTCATGCCTTATCTAAAACAAATGAAGAGTTGTTACTTGTTCAGGATAGTTAAAAATCTAGGCAATTTTGCCAGATTTCTAAAGGCATCTATTAAGGAAAAGGATAACCTGCTCACTATTTTGAGTGCAAAACAGTCTGACCTTAAGAAGGAGTTGGAGTTGGAACACTCCAGCACCACTGTTAAGAAATTTTTGATGGGTACTTAGAAGCTTGATGAGGTCATTGTTGGAATCAAGGCACCCAATGACCGACTCGGGCTTGAGTTCACTAATAATGGTGGTGCAGTTCTTTTCCTTCTATTGCTACTTCTGCTTCTCTCTTTGTTAAATTTACAACTTCTATTACTATTACTCCCACAACTGCTCCTGCTTCTACTATTGTTCCTCTCTTCATCAGACTTGTTGTAAAAAACCCTCTTCACAAGATTATTGCTCCCAAATGTAAAGGTAAAGGTCTTGTGCAAGGTAAGTTGCAGGTGTCATTTTTGCCAATATCTTCTAGTAGAGTGAACATCTCACCTCCTACCACTTCTTCATGTCATGACGGTGACTGTCTATTACCACTACTTACATGCTTCATCCCCTCCTATCACCACTGTGGTAAGAGTGGGCATATCTGACCTCACTGTGAGAAGTTGAGCTCTCATCCCTATATGAGACTCAATGTAGGCACTTCTACCACTCTCTCTCCTCCTTGTGTTACTTCTCAAAGATAGAGACCTAACTCTTCTAGTTCTTTAACTCGTTCTTGTCATTCTTACAGTACTGTTGGCCACCTTACCAACCAGTGTCCAAGATATGCTCAAAGTACTACTAGGAGATCTCTCCCTCACTCTTCTCATTATGATTTCTCAGGATGTATCTTACTATAGTTTGTCTGAGCATTTTATTTTTGGGTGTATTATGCACTGATGACATAGTGAATAAAGGGCAAAACTTTCTAAAAACCTTCCTAGTCATATTTATGATTATTCGATCGATCATTCGAGAATTTCTAAAACTAAAAACTCTCGAGTGGTTCATACTCCCCATGCTCATATGGACTAAAGATTACATTCTGTTGATGTTGCTACTCATCACTTCTTTTTTAGAATGTGGGTGCATTTTGATCATACTATTTTTGGGTGTGAGTTATTTTTGTTTGAGTTGCTTCTTCTTTTCTCTCTATGTTTGTAACATTTTCTATATGTGTTTATTTCTATGTTTTATATTTTTCTCAAAATTTTTTATTTTCCTTATACTCTTCTTTCTTTACTTTAATATGCTTAAAATAATTTTTCAATAATTTTCTAAATTTTTTAAAGAATTTTTCTCTCTCTTCACCCCTTTAGGGTAGCTCGTCGAGCACCCTCGTTGAGGTCTCGTGGATCGTTCAGTAGGGATTCATTGAGGTCACGCCGAGGTTTTGTTTTACACTCTTGGATACCTCGCTGATCCCCTCAGGTAAGAGTCAGCGAGGTATATGGATTTTCTTTATAAACTTAATTTCCTTAGTTGTTTCAAACCATAGAATTTTTTCAAAACTTTCTACCCTCAAATACCTTTTGCCTACTACCTTCTAAACTATTTTTATCTACTTTTAAACACTTTTACCCCACTTTTTTTTTGTCAAAATGCCTCTTCAAACCAAAAGATCCTCGAGTTACACAAGATGAAGCTAGTCCTTTGCCTCACAGTGGTTCTGATTTCTAACCAAAGTCTCCCTCTTGCTTTTGTGAGTGTGCTGTGAAGATTGAAGAGTTTTATGCTGTCTAGGAAAGGTTTGCTTACTTTTCTTAGCTTTATCTTTATTCTCTTGCGATCTTACTTTTGTCTCAGAGTTTTATTCTGTAATACGTGCTCACTACATTCGTAGCTTCTCTATATCTTTCACTTTTAAGGGATGTAAAGTCAAATTTTTTGGAGATAATGTCTTAGACCTCTTATCTCTTCCAAATGTGAAAAATCCTTCTTTTACCGTTCTTCCCTTTGAGTATGAAAATCTTACTATTCTTAATTTTTTTTTATGATCTCGAGCATCTTAGAGATCAAAATCAGTATGACATGGCTGCTAAACCTGTTGTGCCTGAAAATACTTTCACTAGATGAATTGTATCTCTTAACAATTCCTCTCCTTGTCGCCTTCTTCTACAAGTTGTGTATGCTTGTATTTTTTCATGTACTCATCTCTCCTCAGTGCCTAATGCTAGGGGATTCTTTCTTGCTACTATTCTTAATGGTGAGTCTATAAATCTTGCAAGTATGATCTTTAGGACCATCATCTTTCGTTCTTTCCTCATTCTTCTTCTACTTTTCATTATCCTTTGTTAATTACTCCTTGGGGACAATCTATCTTTGGCGATGCAATTAACATCTCCTTATATGGTCGTACTCCACTTTCTATGAAACATCTTTAGGTTTCACAACCTTCTTCGAGAAACTTTGAATCTTCTTCCTCTTCTTCTTAGAGTACCTCTCATTCTATCCTTTCTACTTAATTCTTGTTCCTCCTCCTCAATCTTCAGAGTTTGTCTCACTAAATGAAAAAGTGGATGCTTTGACTCAGTGGTTGAACAATGTTCTTAAAGATCTTTCTAATGAGGGTGAGGAGCGTAGACTCTACAGACATATGATGTTGAATATCTTCAGGGTTAGTAGAATTGAACATCTTCAGCAGACCCAACACAGCTCTCTACGGTCCTTTGGTTCTCGACCGTTTTTTTAGCCTTTTGGTAGAGTGGATCGTTCCCAGATTCAATCTGTTGGTGTGAGCACTGGCGCCCTGCTCAGAGATTCAAACATTTAGTTGCCTCAGTCTTCTGACTCCTTTGCTCAGATGTTTGGTTAACTTGCTACCTTTGATACTAAGTTTCCTGACCTTGTGCAACCTTCTTCCCACCCTCCTGACCATAGAGAGTTTGGCATCAGTTCCTAGAGTTACATTGATAGAGATGAAGGAAGAAGAGAACCTTAGTTTTCTTCATTTCTTTGTATTTTATTACTTTTTCTAAACCCTTGTAATAAAATCTTGAAATTTTAATAAAATTTGTCCTTCTCTATTGTGTACTTTCTTCTAATCCTTTTACTTATGCTTTATTTTCCTCTCTACATATGCTGCATGAGTGTGTAGAATTTTTCCATACTGTATGCATTATCTCCCTCATATAGGGGTATTTCTTTGAATTTTTGTGTCAAAAGGGAGAGAAATTTGTTTGTTGCACAACGTATTTACATATATTTTTTGCTGTGTGTGGGATGTGAGTGTAAGTTTGCATTACATCATTTTATCTGACTTGCATACAATCAGGGGGAGCGTTGCATGAAGTCAGGGGGAGTTTGTTTGACTACTTGTGTTTAGCCTATTAGTGTTTACCTATGTAAGGGTAACATGATAGTATTTGGTTAGACAACACATATTTTTGCATGATACGTATATGGGTATGTGTTTGTGTATTGATTCAAGAATATGAATGGAGCATTACAAGACAGACACACTTGGAGTGTAGATGTGTTGGGGGTGTCTTGTCTATGTCAGAGTTTGTTCATGGGAATGAACTTCGTTAGATCATCTTACATGAACATATTATTACATTTGATGCTTTCTTTGTATAAGTTGTGTAGTATTTTGCCACGGAAAGCCAAAGGGGGAGAATATAAGTTCTATAAGTCCCTTTGTGACTTTGTTGGCATTTTGTGTGCAAAATACAAATTTTTTTTATTTTACTTAGTATTTTATCTACCTCTATGTATGGTGCTTTGCTTGTAATTAGTATCGCAAATACTCACATAGTACTTAACACTAATATATGGTTGTATAATACACACACTACCGGATGGTTGGGAGCATATTTATTGCATGTTAAAATGTACTTTTACTTGCATGTGTTTTCATGAGTTTGTGGATATTTATGAAATTTTATTTGGTGAAGTTTTGCTTTGAAAAACTTATTTTAAGTGGCTTGTCGGGTTTCATGGAGGTCTCGTTGAGGTGGTCGGCAAAGGGTTTTCCAGTGTGCACAGGGTGAAACTGTGACTAGTTGAACCTCGCTGACATCTCGCAGGAGGTTTTCCGAGGTGGTCAGAGAAGCTTCACTAGGGTGCAAGAGGAGGGGTTATCAAGGGTCCTGAAAACTGAAAAATATCAATAAATACACTCTCCTCTCTCTTATTTATCACAAATTTTACACATCTCTTATTCTTTCTCTTAACTCCTTCACATATATTTCTTACATTGTATTTTTGGCGTTGTGTATTTTTATAACGTGTGAAAAATACATTTTGGTATACTTGAAAAATAGTTTATTTCCTGCATCAAGAATACGTTGAATGTTGTTACATATTAGTGATTTAAAGGTGATTATTTACTTGGAGATTTTTGTAGTTTCAAAAAGGAAATTATGTATTCTCAATACTTCAAGTGTTATTTTTGTATTGAGATACGGGGAGGTAGTGGAGTTTATTAAACTATTATAAACGGAGTTTTCATAATAACAATACATAGAGTATATTTTTGTATTGTTATTACGAAGTGAACTTTTCGTATCAACATACGTTGAGTGTGTTTTCGTATTGTTGATACAAGGTAAAAATCATATTTTGTATAAACTGCATATGTTGTTGTACACGCATAATGATTGCAAGTACTTGCATCACATTGTGTGGTGGTGTGGCTTTAGTAGTAAGCCGGATCCAGTTAGGATTGAAATAGCTATGGGGACAGTTGGTGATAGCAGCCTAAGCAATTAGGAAGAATGGTCCCTTACTAATAGTGGTATTAGAATTCTTACCTTATCGAATTTGTATTATCTATTTATTAATTTCAGTGAATTTGGCCGCTGAGTGGTTGCCTTAAGTAACTTGTGAATGTTACCATTTAAGATTAAAACCTAAATAGGTTTACCACGTTATATCGTTGTGTTTGCTTAATCTGTTGCATGAGTTAGTACAATTTAGGTATATACAATATATGTGACAACATATATAGTATATACAAAGATTAAAAAACATTTATTGCTTTTATCATTATTGTTTATCATCTATCTTATTTATTTATTCTGTAATTTCTTGTTTAATGTTGTTTTTTTCTTTTATTTTGCTACTTATATGAGAGGAATAAATTCTTAAGTATCTTTATCACTTGGAATTGATTGTGTATTAAATTGTGACTTATCTCAAAGTTCCTCCTAGCATTAATATTAAATTAAATTGTTAAATAGTAATAAAAATAACTTTTATATTGTATTTGATTTATTTATTGGATAAAATTATACAAATATTTGTTAATTTATTGAAGAAGAAATATACAATTTTTTTTTATGTATAATAGAATCAAAAGACAAGAAACACATAAATGATTTACAATTTTTTTAAATTATTAACGCAAGCCATTTTACAAAATATTTTAACATTAATTTTTTTAACTTACTATAATAAAACAACTTAAATATTTATATTTAAAGACTTAATTTTTTATTTATTTAATAAATATAATTTTCTTTTTGAGAAATAATAATTATTATTTGACAATTAATAATTTAATATTATTATATATTTATCAAATTTAAATTACTAAACAAAAATCTAAAAACTAATTGTTTAATATAACTGTATAGGAATAGAAGAGAAGGTACTTATAATTGTTTGATTTATTTATTTTATTAAATTCACCATTTTCTACATACATCCACTTTATATTTTATTGTAGAACTTTATTATAATTATAAATTGAACAAGTGAAAACATCTGTACTTAAAAATGAAACAGTATTTATTGATATTCGATAATGCTTAATTGATGGTTGAGGCTGATCTAAAATATAAAATATAGTATAATGAAAGCTACTACAAAAAACAGAAGAAGAAGAAGCAATCTTGGTACATTTTACTAGGGTTTAAAAATACATATTTTATATATAAATTATTTTATTTATTTTAATTTTTTTTTTTTTTTACTTATTTGAGTTATTTCTATTATATATTTAAAATAAATAGAAAATTAATTTTTTTATTTTCAAATTAATTATAAAATTATAATAATATTTAAAATTTTTATTAAATATGGTAATTATCATATAATTATAGTTCTTATTGAATATAATATTTATTCATTATCATGTTTAAATTCTAAAAGAATAATTAATATAAATAGCTTAAAATATAAAAATAGAGTATATGTCAATATCCTCCTCAAGATTTTGTTAATCATAACTTGCTCTAGAAAAATAATATTTTTTTTATTAATCACTTATATAATTTTTTAAAAATTATCAAATAGTCTCATTATTATTAACGATATTATATTTTAAGTATCAATCTGCTTCAAAAATAATATTATTTTATCTTTTAATGATATTATTTTCAAATTTAGGACGGATTAATAACTAATCAAACCTTAAAGAGATAGTTGATATTTACGTTATAAATAAATTTTGCCCTAAAAATATTATGCATAATTCAAACTTTTATATATAATATATATGTAATAATATTTTTTTTTTATATATAATACACACATTTACAATAAACAAGTTTCAAACCCACATCTTTAAAGTAGTGGAGCAAATGCCATTTCAGCACCCGGCAATTGGCTACAATAATTTTTTTTTTTAAGAACGCTCATTTTTATTTGGGTTTATTATTAGGCTGATTCTTAACTTTTATCTTAAAATAATATTTGGTCTCTAATTTTTTAAAAAGCATAGTATAGTGTCTAACATTTTAAAATTTAATAGTTTCAATTTAATTTTATAATTTTCATTAAGTATTAAGAACTAAGTTTTTGTGAAAAAATTAGAGACAAAATAGTGTTAAATTATAAAAGTGCCCATAAATTTTAAAAATATTAGGAATTAAATCATATATTTTAAAATATTAGCACCATATATTATTTTAAAGTAAATGTTACGGGCTTAACAGAATAGTAAACACTAATTTTTGGGTAATTTAGTGGTCAGACTCCTATACTTAAGTATCTTGTCTCTGTTTTCACACGGTAGGATTTGGGTTCGAAGCTTGTGGAGTGCACTGTTTGTCTTTCGAGAATGAATGTGGTTTTCCCGCTCTTCGAATACATCGCTCTGCTAGTAGTGCTCCTCAGTGTCTTTAGCTAACCTGCGAATGGTAAAAATAATAAATTTTTGATGATCTTGATATATAGTAGTGTGCAATATTTGTCTTATCTTTCCTACCAAAGTGTACTATAAAAAGAATAAACCATAATAATAAACAATTTTTAATTTTAATAATTTCAGAACAAAAACTTTGAAGTTGGTATTTTAGTAGTTTTAGGCAACATAGAGGTCCTTTACTGCAACGGGGCTGATATTTGGTCCAGTAAACCTAAATTTGTGCAAGTTGTGTTAAAAAATAAGATTTTTTTTTTTAATAAAATTATCTGCTCTACCCCTCTAAGTCTCCCACCCACTCCACCAAAATTGTTCATTTTCCATTTTTGATCACCTCTCTGAGTAATTCTCTTCTCCTTGTCTGCACTGTTTTTTCACATTTCTCGAACAACAGATGAGAAAAGCCAAAAGCTTTCTCTGAAGAATCTCTACTCTCCCAACTGACCGTGCGACACCTTTACAGCTCTTCGTTGTTGAATCGGTCTTAGAAAATATCACTCATAATTTGAGAAAATCAGAGATTTGTTCTAAATCCAATGCCCCCTTCTCTTTGGTGCTTCTAATTCGAAAATCACCAAAGGGTTCTTCGATTTTTTGATAAGTTTAATAAATTTATATTTTGTAATAAATTATTGGAAATGTGGAAGTGTCTGCGATTTTTCTCGGTTCTGAAGCCGATCAGTAAAACGCCGCTGTTTTAATGGAATCCCATGTTGTTAGTGTTAGAGGTTTCGAAATTTCACGGAGGAGGCAATGGTTCGGCGTTGTACATGTATCGAACTCAGATTTGGTGCTAAGCTTCAATTCGTACTCGTTATCCTGGAGGTGAGCTCCACTCCCTTTTGTTTTTTATGGTTAGCTCTGTTTAAGGAATGAAGATTTAGGGTTGTAGTTCTCTTTTCGAAATTGTTGTTAGAAAATGTATGGTTTTTCCTGGTAGCTGTGAAATTCTAGGGAATGAGAGGAAATTTTGGGATTTTGAGAGTGACACTGTAAACCAGAACAGTCAGCAGACGGACTTGTTCCCATCAATCACACAGCGATGTGAAATTTCGTAATGAGAATAAATTTGATTTGGAAAGTTACTGTTTGCTACTTGATAATAGTTTGTTCGTCTCTGAATTTTCTTTTTCCACAGCTCTTTCCTTTTCTCTTGTTTGTTATAACTAGGGCACTTTTTTTTTCATCTGTTTGGGATTTTTATTCCATCTTGGATGCCTTGTTTATGAAAGATCAGCTGATTTACGTCTTGTGTTCTTGCCAAAAGTAGAGTTTAATTTTGTGCAATTTGTGGGCGAAATGGGTCAAACCTGCCACAAACAGCGGGATTTTTTAAAGACTTTCTTTACCCTTTTTGGCTAAAATTTGGAAGGTGAAGATGACAATTGTTATACTTCTGTGGTTAGATCTTCTGAGCTTTGTGAACATGCCCTTCAGTGGTTAGATCTTCTGTGCTTTGTTAACATGCTTGGTGTTTATCATGTGGGTCTTTCATTGAAAGTCGCTTGTTCATTATGTAAGGTAATTTTATTTGTGGCTTGGTGGTTTCTGCTTCAGATTGCTTTGATAGCCGTATGGTTGGAAGCTGCTAATGCAAATACGCTTGAA
This sequence comes from Elaeagnus macrophylla, assembly GCA_029378325.1. NCBI lineage: Eukaryota > Viridiplantae > Streptophyta > Magnoliopsida > Rosales > Elaeagnaceae > Elaeagnus > Elaeagnus macrophylla. Next base: position 8,313,950 of record CM055649.1, on the reverse strand, counting down.
TCACAATGGCAAGGCTCTGTAAAAGGAACTACAAACATGGTGTCACACTCTTGCATCCATGACCAGATACTTGAACAACGGAGACAACCTGGTCGGAAGGTTTACACTGTAACCCCACAGGTGTATAAGGAGTCTAGCAACTCCAATTTTGTTAGACACAAAGGTAGGTCATTGCTTGGTATTTCTGAGCAGCAGAAAGATGCTAAACAGCCTATTAGAATTTATCTAAATTATGATGCTGTTGGTCACTCACCTGACAGAGATTGCCGAAATGTTGGTGACATTGTAAAGGTGGGTCTCAATACTAATTGAATGAATATTGAAGACTTACACGCTTCACTACTATATTAGTGATGTTAGCTTATTTCTTTGTCTTTTACCAGCTTGGGGAGCCTCCTTTGATGTCTCTTGCTGGGTCTCCTTCTTGCAACCCTCATGTTGATCCTCCAATTTCTGGTGACTGCTGGTATAACTGCACTTTGGATGATATAGCTGGAGAGGACAAAAGACGCCGTCTACGCAAGGTTTGCTGTTGCATTCTGTCGCATTTAATGTTTTTTATTATAGTTGTGTAAGCATTTTTGACATTATGGTTGAGTGTAAATACCCTATAGTTAGATGTCTATACTAGTGTATGGCCTCATGGATGTCGGTAGTGACACAAATATTGCAAAAGGTTTATGCTTGAGCAGAACCACTGATGGTTGGGAGCATTTTAATTCAGGCTTTAGAGCAAACAGCAGACTGGTTTAGGAGAGCTTTGGCTGTAGAGCCTGTGAAGGGGAATCTGCGTCTAAGTGGATATTCGGCTTGTGGTCAAGATGGGGGTGTACAGCTGCCACGTGAATATGTTGAAGGTATCTTCCTTGAACAAATTAATTTTCATTTTTCGTGTTTGTTGCTAATCAATATGGTTTTCCACTGTGCTTTTATTTATTTTAGCATAGAAGTATGCTATAATCATGCTGTTAATCTTTAGATGGTGTTGACGGGGCCGACTTGGTTCTTTTGGTAACAACAAGGCCTACCACTGGCAACACTCTTGCATGGGCTGTTGCATGTGAACGTGATCAATGGGGACGGGCAATTGCTGGTAATTTACTTAAGAGATGTGTGTTATATGACATTGCCAATCAGAAATTTTAACAAATTCCTTATTTTTGTAGGACATGTAAATGTTGCTCCTCGTCATTTGACTGCCGAAGCAGAGACTCTACTTTCTGCCACTCTCATTCATGAGGTTTGTAGGCTGGCCCTTATGTCAGTTCTAGAGAAGAATGGAAAGTTTCATTGTTCGTTAATTGGCATGTTTCCTCTCTTCCAGGTTATGCATGTTCTTGGTTTTGATCCTCATGCGTTTTCTCATTTTAGGGATGAGAGGAAAAGAAGGCGTAGTAAGGTAAATGCTATTTGAAAAGTCTCTTTCAATACTGTCAGTTTAATGATATCTATATGGATGCTTAATGCTTTGTTTTTCTTTTGTAAACCTTCAAATTGTACATTGCTATAATTATCACTAGTTACATCTTAGCACACCAATTCTTTTGGAGTTGTGAGAATTTCATTATCTTTAAAAATACAATCCCCTTTTCAACATTATTATTTGTTAATAATTATTGCTGGTTTGTATGTTTATCATGATTGCTATGTTTACTTGAGCGAAATTGTCATTGAATTGAAAATGATTCCATTGCTTTGCCGTGGGCTTATTTTCTTGCAGCTTAATTTGAAACCACTTGAGTCACAGTTCCTACTTCTGGTCTTCAAGTCTGTTGAGCTGCTTAAATGGTCCATAAAATAGAATCACACAGAATCTTTTCTGTTATCATTTTATTTGACTCTTTATACAATTTGCTCGTCAGTCACATTGTTGTAGATTGTGCTTTTTTCTTGTTGAATAACTAAGTTACCTGACTTGCACTTCTACTTTGGAGCTGGAGATTAATTTGTTTTCTATCATTGCAGATTACTGAACAAGTAATGGATGAAAAGCTCGGGCGTGTGGTGACACGTGTGGTGCTTCCCCGAGTTGTGATGCACTCAAGATATCATTATGCTGTAATTTACATTTCTTATTTATTTCCCCCTATTTGGATTGTCTTTTGTTCACAATTTTTAAAGGTAAAAACATACAAAGCATTTATGAGTTTTTGTGCACAGGCCTTTTCTGACAATTTTACTGGTTTAGAGCTAGAAGATGGGGGAGGACGCGGTACATCAGGTTTTTCCCTCTCTCCTCTTTGATTGAATTCTTTCGTTGGATATTTTTTTTCCCTTCATTCTCATCTTCATGTATCATGGAAAAGAAGGCATCATAAATGTGCTGTACAAAATATGCTTAGTAATCTGATTTGATCTTGTCAGAATGCAAGAATTTAGGGATAACAATCAATCAAAGTGCAAAAACTTTTGAAACAACCTCTTGCTTTCATTTTAAATACAAGAATTTGTATCAGATGTAATATCTTTCTATAATGTACCATAGTTTTTCCTTATCCTCCTCTCCCTTCCAAAGAGTTTGATTACCATTTAATATTTTCAGGGTCTCATTGGGAAAAAAGGCTCCTGATGAATGAGATTATGACTGGCTCAGTGGATACTAGATCTGTGGTTTCAAAAATGACTTTAGCTTTATTGGAAGATAGTGGATGGTACTCTGCCAATTATAGCATGGCAGACCGTCTTGATTGGGGTCGCAATCAAGGAACTGATTTTGTCACTTTTCCTTGCAATCAATGGAAGGGAGCATATCATTGCAACACAACCCAGTTGTCTGGCTGCACTTATAACAGGGAGGCTGAGGGTTACTGTCCAATTGTGACATACAGTGGAGATCTCCCTCAGTGGGCGCGTTACTTTCCACAGGCTAACAAAGGTTTGTTTCTATGCTGTATACCATGTTACTCGGGGTTTGGCTCTTGCACTTTCTGATGGGTTCTAAGAGGTTCTCATATTTCACCTATGATATGCTAGCTTAGTCGACTTGTCCATTATACCCTATCCTCGTATGTAAAAATAGAGACAGAAATGAATGTTATGTTGTGTTTTGAATTTCTAAGGTGCTACCCTAATTTGCTTTGTGAACCATTACTGATTCAATCACTTTCTATAATACTTGTTCACGGGGAAGTTTACAGGAATTCCTCAAGTTCTAGTGATGGTCATAGGTATGAACCAATGATTTGGTATGTTCCTTTACGCGTTTACTAACCAAGTATGGTGGCAAGTGCAGGTGGACAGTCCTCACTGGCTGATTACTGCACCTACTTTGTAGCCTACTCTGATGGATCATGTACTGACGCCAATAGTGCACGAGCACCTGACAGGATGTTGGGTGAAGTTCGAGGGAGTAAATCTAGGTGAAGTTTCTTTTTAATTCGAACTATTGGGCAATCATCCCACTTATGCCTATATGGCTTAGTTAAACAACTTTAAAAACGTGGTTCATGTTTATTCCATGTTGATATCTAGGTGTATGGCTTCATCACTGGTACGTAATGGGTTTGTACGGGGTTCAATGACTCAAGGAAATGGCTGTTATCAGCACAGATGTGTTAACAATTCATTAGAGGTAGGTTTGAGTTCTGATTCGTGCCTAATTTCATTTCGTAAAGTGTTTTACGTGATTGGATGCCTTTGGTTCATCTAGTTGAGTATATCTCTGTGACATCGCATTATTTACTATACATCATCTAGAGTGTGGCATGATCTTCAAAATGTTTTTGTTTATTTGTGTCATTGTTGCCGTGCAATTCTGATAATTTGCCTAGCTCTTTATTTTCAGGTTGCTGTAGATGGCATGTGGAAAGCATGTCCTGAAGCTGGTGGACCAATGCAGTTCCCTGGGTTTAATGGTAATATATGCCATCTCTAGAGGCTGTATTCACACACACTCACATTCAGCAAACTGTAAAAATATTATTTTCTGTTTGCAGGTGAATTGATCTGCCCTGCATACCATGAACTCTGTGGCACAAGCCTACTTCCTGTATCAGGGCAGTGCCCTAATTCATGTAACTTCAATGGAGACTGTGTTGATGGAAAGTGCCGCTGCTTTTTGGGGTTTTATGGTTCTGATTGTAGTAAACGTGAGCTTTTTCTCCTACTTTGGGCTTATAAGAGAGAATTTTTAGTTTGCTTTCTAATTCCTAAATTGGAGCCACATTCTGTTTGTGATTATTTTTACTTACTTAATTGGTCTCCAGGTTCCTGTCCTAGTGGTTGTAGTGCACATGGAAACTGCCTTTCTAATGGGCTTTGTGAATGTGAAAATGGGTATGCTGGAATTGATTGTTCAACAGGTAATTAAAAATTTTCTGTCTTTTTGAACATTTACATGTAATGGAGAACAGTAATTCCTCTAGAAATGGGCAGTTTCATGCTGCTAAACGAGGAGCAATTTTGTGTTCTTGTAATACAGCAAGTTAACCCTTCTCAGAGAAATTGAAATTTAAGTGTCATGTACTTTACGAGGTACAATCTCTGAAAGAATTCATGATGAATACTGTGGCTATTCTAGGAAAGAAAACACAGTGGCTATTCTTTTGACAGATTTTAGTCACTTATATGATGAATCTATCTCTAAACCTAGCGCAATTACCCAACTTTTTGTAGCATGAAAGTCTGATAATCAGGGGATCACTCCTTTTTGGGAGAGAATGGTCATATAGTATCTTCTTCCATTCTTGCTAGTTCTTCAAGTGTGAATATATTGTTCGCATTTAGTTATACTCCATTGAAGTTGTGGTTGGACATTGTTGCAGCTGTGTGTGATGAACAATGCAGCCTCCATGGCGGGGTCTGTGATAATGGAGCTTGTGAATTCCGTTGCTCTGATTATGCAGGCTATTCATGCCAGAACAGTTCCAAACTACTCCCAAGTCTTTCAGTGTGCAAAAATGTGCTAGAGCGAGATAGACCTGGTCAGCTTTGTGCCCCCAGTGAGCCAAGCATACTGCAGCAGTTAGAAGAAGTTGTCGTCATGCCCAACTACCATCGATTATTCCCAGGTGGTACGAGGAAGTTATTTAACATTCTTGTAAGAAGCAGTTATTGTGATGCTGCTGCAAAGCGACTGGCCTGCTGGGTAAGTATTTGCTTGTAACTGCTGCTGTTTTCTCTCAATAACTTGCAATGATTGCCCATATACTACTGTTCTTTATATTCTGCTATGAACTTGAGATGGTATTTAGTGCACATTTATCTCATCCATGCGTCACTACTTAGTACTTGCTAGTTGCTACTAACTCTAAATGATATTTAGTGGATTAAGTAATGTTATATGTATCAAGTAAAGTATCACTGTTGGATTGGAGGTTGAATTGGGGAGGTGAGATGTTGAAGTGATTGTAGGACTACTTACTAATCTGGACTAATTATATTGTGATATGTGGGCTGATGCATGCATCAAGTTGTAGGAAAAAAAAATTCGTCTATTTGATGGATAATTATATGGTTTCCTAGTCTGCTAACTCTCTTATTACATTGGCCATATGTTACCAGATCTCGATCCAAAAGTGCGATAAGGATGGGGACAACAGGCTTAGAGTATGCCAATCAGCATGTCAGTCGTATAATATTGCATGTGGAGCATCACTTGACTGCTCAGATCAAACACTTTTCAGTAATGAGGAAGGAGAGGATCAGTGTACAGGGGGATCCAGTGAAGTGAAGCAATCATGGTTTCTACGGTCAGTTTTTAGTCTACTTCGAAGAAGTTTTTTCATAAGGTAACGGATCCTTTAGGAACATTTGTAAAATATAGGCAGTTTCCCCCTTCCCCTCTTTTTTTATTTTCGGCCTTTATTTTTTGGCTTGTAATTTTGTTAGTTTTTTTTAGGAAAAATGTGGCACATTAAGCAAGTGCCCTAGATTTAGGTTATCTGAAGTTTGATTTTGGCTTTCAAAAATTGAAAGCCACTTGTAGAGAATGGAATTGTAAGCAAAGCAAAGAAAAAAAACAGGGAAAAAAAGATAAAATGAAAGGGCCTTTTTTTTCAGATATGTGAACTGGCCGAAGGCCTTCAATGGAAAAAGTTATGTATTTTCCTTTTCTTTCTCCTCTTGTTTTTTTTTTTTTTTTTAGAAATAATGCCTGCTCTAACCATTTTAATAAGGGGAGCTTGATAGATTTGCCTTTGAATTTATGATGTCTTAAATGTGGGACATGCTTTTTTCCCTAAACTTTTGTTGCTCATGCATTTTCATATATTTTCTTTTATTTCAGAAAATCTTTGGACAAAGTTCGTATAGATAATATCCAAACCATCACTAATCTATCCATTATAACTAGAAAATAGGTTAATTATTTTAACCATTAAATTTTTTATATTTCAATCTTTAAACTATTATATTCTAACTCTCTTTGTACACGTTGTCTCATGTGTTTTCATATGTATTTTGTCTCAACCAATTGTATTGAACAGTTGTTGCACTTTCATATATGAACTACATTTATATATTAATTAATGAGTAAATATATTTTTTACTGCCGAGTTTTTGGGTAGTTAAAAAAGTTCAAATTTTGATTTGTTTATTTCTTATCATTAATTTTTTACAAAAAATATTATTAATTTTTTTTTATACTTTCATATAATTAAATTTTACAAAATATTATAAAAATATCATCACGTCAATCAATTAAGGGGAGTTAATGGCAAGTTAGATATACGTTTAATGTATTTTTGTAACATCTGTAAAGTTTAATGGTATGAAAATATAAAAAAAAAAAATTGATGATATTTTTGTAACATTTATAAAATTTAATAATACGAAAGTAGTAGGGCTAAAATTTTTACAAATCTTGTAATTATTCAAAATATATACTTTAATCTTCTATCTTTTAAGGTATAATTTTAGGGTTCTGTAATTTTTTAAAATGTATACATTAATTCTTTATCTTTAATGGTATATTCTTAAGATTTTATAATTCTTTAAAAGTTTCAATTAAATTCAAATAGTCATTTTTCAAGGTAAATTTGAAATTTTGAAAAATAAAATACAAAAAGTAATATTTTTTTTAAATGAATTTAAAAAAAATAATATTTAAAATAATATAAGTAAATAAAAAGTTAAATTTGAAATGGATTAAAAAAATGAAGATTAAATAATTAAATTTTGAATTTTTTTATTTAATTTTATTTTTTTAAAATTTTGAATTTACCTTTTAAAAAAATATATGTTTGAATTTGGTTGAAATTTTTGATAAATTACATAATCTTATGAATATAACTTAAAAAATAAAGAATTAAAGTGTACCTTTTTAAAGAATTACAAGATATTAAGGGTATATATAAAAGAATAAAAAATTAAAATGTACATTTTGAATAATTATAGAACTTATATAGAACTTAATTCAAAGTAATAAATCAAAGTTCAATAATATTTTTTTAACAATTTAAAAAATTTGTAGTAAAAAAAATTATTTAATATAGAGTCAAAGGTGAAACCTTTAAAAAAAAAGTTCGTTAATGAGATGGAACTAAAACTCTACCGTTAAATTTTAATAATTCAGTTATTTAATTTAATTTATTTTTAATTCTATATAAAAAAAAATATACGTGTATAATAGTTTAAAACATGTGCGCAATGCGTGAGAAGGAACTTCTTTTAATTTTAAACTATTTAATTATTTATTATATTATAATTAATATAAATATAAATTTATATATTCTTCTCCATCATCGTACAAATAAATTTATGCTGGCGTTATTTCTACCATAGAAAAAGATTGTTTTGATGGTAATACTTGAACCGTTAAATTCTTTGGATATGTTGGTTAATTCGTAATTAAATCTAAAATGACTTGGAAGGAATCTATTATGTTGTTTACTTACTTTTAAAATCCTGGAGTCAAAGACTACTTATATTAATTAAATATAGGTTTAACTATTTTTATAAAAAAAGAAAAAGAAAGTGTATATATTTAGGCTTAACAATTTTACCGGGCTATAAATTTTTAACTATTTCATTAATCTTTTAACTTTAAACAAATAAGTTTTTAAATTTTTATTTTATAATTTAGTTTTTAAATTTTTAAAATTTCACACATAAATTTATAATTTTTAAATTTTATAATTTAGTTTTCAAATTTTTAAAAATTTATACATATATTCTTAAACTTTTATTTTATAATTTAGTCCAAAACTTTTAAAATTTCACACAAAATTTTAAAAATTTTACAATTTAGTTTTCAAATTTTTAAAAATTCACACATAGGTCCTATCTTGGGTGCTAAAGTACATATTTTTGAATAAAAATTTAGAACCTATGAGTAAATTTTTAAAAATTTGGAAACTAAATTATAGAATTTAAAAATTTAGTGACTGATGTGTAAATTTAGTTAAAATTTGTGAATCTATGATATAATTTTAGCCTTAAGTATATAACAAAAAATTATTATTTTACATCACTCTTACATAGATTATTTTATTTTATTTTATTATTTCATATTTTAATAGATTAAAAACGTTTAAAAACAAAATTCATCCAAATAAATTTTATTATTATACTTATTTAAATAAAATAAATTATTTTTATAAGAAAAAGATAAGAAAGTATAGATTTAGTTTTTTTTTTTTTTTTTTAAGATCAAAGCTATTTGGTGTGATTAGAATTTATTAATTAAAATATTAAATAAGTGAATTTTATTGTTAGATCATAAGATTAGCAAACCACAAAGATAAATCTTATTTGACTTAGAAAAAAATAATTCCAATTGATTAGGATAGATCTGTGATGCAGCCATGTCTTCGTCGTTTTTACTTTGTCGTGAATTTATTATCTAGTTTTGGCCTTATGAGTGAGCTGGCACTTAGAACAGATTTGCGTGACTAGTTTCTTTAAAGCTCCGTTTAGAACTCCGTTTCTTATCGAGCTGGCACTTAGAACAGATTTGCGTGAATTTGTTATCGAGCTCCGTTTCTTTTACTGTTTTATTGGTTGCATCAATCTGGAAAACAATTTCTTTTATTTTGTCAGCAGTCAAGTTTAGAACTCTTTATCGGATTCAAATTTATGCAAAATCAGTAATTTTTTTTATTTTATAAATATTTATGATTATAAAAAGTCTTAATTAACAAGTAAATAAATACATTATAATCATTACTAATAACTTGGTTTAGATAAGTAAAAATGCTTTTTTTGAATAATACCGTATCAGTTTCCCTTTTTCATTTTTCGTTTCTATTTCAGAACAATTCCTAATCTTATTGGGTTTCCAAGTAAAAAATGAAAACCATGATGCTTAAGCTTTAAGCTGTTTCAAAGACTCTTGCTAACTAAAAATATCTACCTTGTGATTTTTTCTTTTAAATTTATCGGCAACTATTTGAAATTTTGTTCTCCAAAATACAGACCCAAAAATCTTAAAAGAACCATGACCCTAGAATTCAAAAGTAACAATCATAAGAGAAAGCAACTCAATCATCAATTGGTGATATTACTTCACTTTTATATACAAGAAATTCGATTTCAAGCCTTAAATTAACTAATTTTTAATAATTAAATTGACTTTTAAAATACATTCTGTCATATATGTAACATATATATTTATAATATTTAATTTATCCACACTTTATACTTAAATTAATATAATTATGTAAGGACGTTATTTATATTTGATATATTATTTTGATAAAAATTTAATTATGTACGACTTGTAAATAGAAGTGTTAATTCGTACGAACTGAACTAATTTGAGTTGGCTCAAACTAGCTCAATTCAAATGGTTCAACTCATAGCTCAATTCAAATTTAATTTGAGCTAGCAAATGTGAGCCCGAACTCAAACCAAATACAAACGAGATGGCTCAAACTAGCACGAATTGTTAATTATATATATATTTTTAGTTAATATTACTTTTTTATTAAAAATATATGTTTAATAATTAAAGTTCAAACAATATTACATAAAACAATAAAAATGTATATATAAATATAAGAAAAAATTAATTATTAAAGCAAAAAGTCAATTACTAAATTAATTAGGCAATGAGTAAATGCATTAAACCCCACTCATGTAAAAGTTAGAAGTCGTCATGCCCTAATGAAAACTCACATTTAGAATAAAGAGTTCTCAAGTCTAAATAAAATTTCTTCAAACTATTAAACAAAATAAATAGAGATGAGTAGATTAAATAAATATACTTACTAAAAATTGAACAGTTAAAGTAAATTAAAATGTTACAGGAGAACATAACTTTTTTAATATACACAAGAATAAAACTTTGACTATTACATAATATATAAGTCTCAAGACAATGAACAAGTATAAAAGTGAATAGCATAACACAAGTATCGATTTAAAAATATAAACTTTATAATACTAATTTAAATTAAATATAAATATTATTTTTTTGTTTAAAGAGTTAGGTAGATTTAAACGCTAAATGCATTAATATCAAAGAATGTAGCATAATATTATAACAAAATGAATAAATTATAACTATTTATTCATTATCAGCTTATTTTTTAAAAGAAAAGGGAAGAAAAATAACTAATATATCATAAAAGAGAAGTACTGAAATAAATGAAAGATTATTTTAATTTTAATATAGTCTTTTTTTATTTTTTTATTTTTTATTTAAAATTTAATTTAATTTTATTTTGGGCTAATAGGCTAGCCCTAACTCAGCTCAAATTTTTTCGTGTTATTTGAGCTGGGCCGAAATAAACCCAAATTTAATTTGATTCGTGTTTTTTGATTTGGGTTTGATTCAGTCAATCGAACTATAGCACAAATTGCAGTGAATTACCTATATAGCAAAGATATGATAAAAAGTGTTAATTTTACCTAAATAGTAAATTTAGGTAGTGAAACTCACTGTTTCACTTAGATAGTAAATATGATTTTTACCAAAATGCCCTTTTATTCATTCCTTTGATTTATAAGTATGTAAAGCTTATAATATTTTCTGAAAATTTTGTAAGGCTTACAAAATTCATGATAATTCAATTTTTTATAATTATTTTTAATTTAATAATTTTTATATTTATATTTATGACTTTGATACCAATTACTGATTATTCTTAACTGGAACTGATGCATAACATACAGAAGTCATGTGAATGTACAGGTTACATACACATTTATTTTGTATGTAACCTGTACATTTACATAACTTCCATAAGCTGTTCAAAATAGCAATAACATACAAACAATACAATGCATTTCATGTGAATGTACAGGTTACATACAAAATAAATTTGTATGTAACCTGTACATTTACATGACTTTCATAAGCTGTTCAAAACAGCAATAATGGCGGTCATCTTGATTCATAAACAACAATAATGACTTTCATAACTTATACATTCATATGACTTTGATTCATCTTGTAATTTTATACCAGTTCATCTCTCTCACCTTCAGCATTCTCTATTCCTTGTTCTTGGTTGCAACAATGGCGGTCCTTTGATTCATCTTGTAATTTTATACCAGTTCATCTCTCTCACCTTCAGCATTCTCTGTTCCTTGTTCTTCGTTGCAACAATGGCAGTCATTTGATTCATCTTATAATTTTATACCAGTTCCTCTCTCTCACCTTTAGTATCCTCTGTTCCTTGTTCTTCGTTACAACAATGGCAGTGGTGATGGGTTTGTTGTTGTGAACTTCAAAGAATTTGGGGATTAAAAGTGTCATTTGTATTTTATCAAAACACAATCGTTTTGCTATATTAGGCAAAAAATTAATTTTCATTGTATATGCTTAAACTCATGCAACTCAAGTTAAAACAATTATATTTAGTCATAAAACAATTATATTACAGGAAAATACCACCATCATTTTTTTAATTTTTTTAGTTAATTTTTTTTCTTCATAATTTTTTTTCAACAATATACAAAAGCTAAAACTTGTGTTTTTTTCTCTCTCTCAAATAGATTTCTCACCTCTCTCTAAACCTAGGGTTTCCTAATCGTTGTTGGTGGTAGGCCGTCGGCCAGTCCTTCGTTTTAACGATAAGTTCCTTCTTATCGTTCCTTTTGTTTTTCTTCTTTTTTCGGCATTTTCGTTCATAGTTTGTATATATTTCCAACAATTTGTTTGTGTTCTCTGTTTTGTTCGCCAACGTTTTTCTGGCTACCTAGGTCGACTTTTTTTTTTTTTTTTGTATTTGTCCAACATTGTTCTACCTATATGTTCGACTGCATTTTTGATCCTTCTTCTGGTCATCTCCTCTGCTTTGTTAATTTTTTATTTCTCTTTGGTGTTGGGACCATATATGGCTCGGTGTTGGTGGTTATCGGAAGTGATAGTGCTCGATGCTGGTGTGGCTAATCTAGTGATACTGTTTTTGGTGCTTTTTTGGCCGTTATGTCCTTACTGTTTGAAAGTTTTTAATCACGGATCAAATATACCTAAAGGGGGGTGAATAGGTTATTTTCAATTTTAAGAAATATTAATTATGTAACCTAATCACAACGGCCAGACATACAATCGCGTGTAAAGATAAAATGCAGAATAAAAAATAACACACGATATTTTTAGGTGGAAACAACCTAGGCCACTCCAATGACCTAAGAGGAAAACCACCGGTCCACCGGACCACCTAACTATCCACTATGAAAATCAATGTTCAATTACAACCATAGGTCCTAGAACTACCCTTCACAGATAGATCCCCCTTTCTGTAATTTACTTACGAGCCGTCGCTCCTTTCATAGCCTCCACAAGCTAGGTATCTGGATCCGGACCAACGTTCCGATCTACTTGAGTCCCACAAGATCAATCGAACCCGTCAACTTCGGTAATTTTGAGTCACACGAAATACCGAACACGTCACCTGAAACGTTAGCACAAATAGCACAAATGCAAAGTGTGTCCTAGAGCGGATTCAAACAATGAAAAATCCTAACTAGCAGATTCAACAGCATATGATGTAAAAACAAAACCAGCTAGCAAACTCTAGAACAATCATATAAAGCTCAATATCATGAAAAGCAATTAGGCATGTGAATTATCCAAACATAACCACACAATATGTTTGAACAATTAAAAGATGAAAGTGCCTAAGATTGATAGATGAAGAGAAGAAGTTTATTGTTTAAAAGCGCAATCAGATTTATAAAAACTTATTTCGATGTGATGAATTTTATGCACAAACAGCCCTCACTTATATAGAGTCCAACTTTAGCTCAAACAGGATTTGTAATGGATTACAACTTTACACTTATCAGAATTTAGCAATTACCACAATCATACTCAAACAAGGATTTTGTTTTTTAACATTAAATGGGGTCATCTTGGTAAAAGTAATATATGGGTCGAATTAAAAAAGAGTTTTAGTTGAACTGAAAAGCTGGCTCGATCGATCTAGCAATTGACTCGATCGATCGACCAGATTTATCGATCAATCTAGCTCAACCCGAGATCAACTCGATCGAAGTCTGTCCAAACTCGATCGATCGAACAGGACTCGATCGATCTACCAAAATGCTCGATCGATCTATCTCAACCCGAGAGCACCTAGATCGATGTCGTTCCACACTCGATCGATCGAACTATATACTCGATCGATTGACCAGCATGTGCACAATATATTTTTCGTTATGATCCATACTAAGTGTAGTGCTCAATTGTGTGAAGATGTATGCATGATAGAATATTTTACCTGTCATATGGGCATTGCAAGCTTGGTGACTCCATCATCATGTATCGTCTGATTAAACGGTGAACTCTTACTCTAGATTACAATCAAACATTTTGTCCACGAAAATTGCCAATACAAAATAAACCTTACAATCTCCCCCTTTGGCATTTTCGTGTGACAAAATCACTCTCTCACTACATAGCGCACATAGCTAAAATATCATTACATCAATTACATCAGTGGAACTATCTATGATTTGGTGGACCATCTTCGCTTGATACTTGATACGCTCAGTTCACTGAAATTAGACAAACAAATAGCACACAAATTTGGCTTGAAAGCCTCATTGTTTATTAGTTCAGTTGTACATAAAGGTGCAAATGAAATGTAGTGTATGTGCACAATTAATGAATCCAATATCTCCCCCTAAATCCAATCTCCATAGCAACATGAATCTTTCTCCCCCTTTTTGACATACGAAATTGACAAATTATGAAACAGTTAAGATGATATGGATCACTCTCCCCAAAGTTTAACAATTATCTTAGTGGGCTAAAAATACATGTGTTCACATATGTATATGTCCAAAGCATGTAGGAGGAATTGCATAAGTCAAAAGAAGAATAATGAAATATGTATGCAATGACTCCCCCTAAGTTCTATGACTTTCTAGACGTAAAACAAATTAAAAAGAAAACAAAAAATATTATTTATTTATTTTTATTTTTTTATTTTTTTATTTTATTTTTTTGACCACAAAGCAATAAACTTATTTAAGACGAATAAACATACAACCAATTAAAAAATTATTTTTTGCTTAAATTTTGATCATTCATTGTATTAGCAAGTAAAATAAATAGGTCACACAAGCACACTAACACATATAATGACATATTGACATTCACTTAAAGTAGTATACAATGTGAACTCCACTTGCATTTTAATAAATTCATTTATAACCAATTATAAGAGACTCAAAAGAAAATAATTTCATCTATCATGCTAAATTATAATTGAGTCTTCATTCTTACATAATAAAATATGTCTATCAAAAGGAGATTTCTTATTTTTTTAAATCATTTTTGCTCTTTCTTTTTGTATATGTCAAATGAAATTTCTTAATTATATTCTTTTTTAAACATGTACGAGCAATAAATCTAATATGATGACTTTCACACTAGTTATGAGGTAGCCCTCTCCGCTCACTACGGTAGCTGCACACATCATAGTAGGTAGCCCTCTCAATACTAGTTGTCTCCCTAAGATGAAATATTTTAAAAGATAAAAAATAGAACTCAATATAATTTCGCAGTCAAGATTAGCTCAAGTCTTAGAGTCTTTTAAAATTAATCATAAATTTCAATGACATACATGAGTGTTCAGTGAGTGTGTGAATAAGTTCAGTCAATAGTGTCATCACATGAAAATAATGTAAATATGTGCAGAATTTTGAATTGTAGTATTGAATATACAATGAGAATCAAAATAAGCTACAAAAGATAAGGTTGTATAAGTATACGTATTATCTGAATCCAATACCTTGTAGTTTTTTTTTTTTTAAACAATCTAAAAAAAATTCTAACAACAAAAACAAAATAAACCTATGAAAATACTCACCTAGGGTCATTTAAGCACTCAAACAAAAGTACCTAGGTGGGCTAGCAATAATGATCAAATGACAGGAAACATGCAATCTTTCCTAACCCAAATTTTGATTTCTCTATGTTTTTGGGTTGAGATTTAATTGCATTAAGTTTTAAAAACATACTCTTAGACTCATCTTTCCTATTCAAATTCAACATATGCATGGTAGGATGATAATTATGAGTTCTATAGCTATAATCATGAAGATAATTATTAGGTCGAAGAGCATTCATCAAAAATATACAATTAGGTCGAATATGGCCTTTTCTACCACAATGATGACAAACAAGCACAAACTTAACAGTTTTAGTTACTATAGTTGTAGTGGGTGTTTGTGTAAAATTAGTAGCAGTAGAAGTAGAGTTAGAAGGCCTTACGAATGTAGTTTTTGAAGTGGAAGGTGTACAGCTTTCATCTAAGAATCCAAGACCACGTGTATCACCATATGACTTACCAATGCTCAACATCTTGTCTAGTCGTTCAGCTCCAATAGTTAATCTCTTCACAGTTTCCTTTGATTGCTCCAATTCTTGCACAAGCTTTAAATTTTCCTGTTTGATACCTGCAAGACTCAAACTCAACTTGTCAACATGCTCAGACAATTCAACTTTTTCTTTTTCTAAAACTGACAAATTAAGGTCTTGTGAATTGATTTGATCATTCAGCTTTGTTACAGTTATGAGAAACTTATCTTTTTCTTTCTTGCAGTTAATTAAATCAATAAATAATTCTTCAAAACTGTTTGCATTAAATTTAGCAAGAATAGATTTACTTCCCTCATCATCTGAGTCAAGGTCTGACTCACTGGAGTATCCACCAACAGTTGCTGTAAAAGCTACGTAGTTAGAGTTAACATTTTCTGAACCACTAGCTTGGTCTTCATCACTTTCTGTGTCACTAAGGGTAGCATTGAAAGCTTTTCTTATTTTCTTCTTCTTGTTGGCACACTCAACTGCATAATGACTAAAACCATTGCATTCAAAACATTTAGGTCCATTGGGTTTAGTTTTCTTACCTTCTGAACTCATTGGCACGAATTCTCTTCCCTTACGATCTCTTGATTTTTCTTTAATCTGTAGATCCTTTATGTTCAACATTTTCTTGAGTTTTCTAGCTAGGGTGAGTAGATCTTCATCTTCTATATCATCACTATCACCATCATCATCATTGGTGGTTTTGAGAGCAATACCAATCTTCCTTTTGGGTGTTCGAAGATTCATCTCAAATGTTTGAATTGAACCAACGAGTTCTTCAATCTTGATGGTGTCAATGTCTTTGCTTTCCTCTATTGCTGTAACCTTTGCTTGAAAGCGTTCTGGTAGTGAGCATAAGACTTTTCGAACTAACCTGCGTTCATCAATTTTATCTCCAAGATTTGAAGAAGAGTTAGCAATATCATATAAATTAGCATAAAACTCAGAAAACATTTCATCTTCCTCCATTCTAAGATTTTTAAACTTAGTAGCTAGCATGCAAAGTTTTGTTCGTTTAACTTGGGACGTGCCCTCATGGGCAACCTCTAAAGTGTCCCAGGCAACCTTAGCAGTTTCAATATCAGAAATACGTCGGAATTTATCCGGCGACACAACACTAAAAATAGCATTAATACCCTTTTGATTCCAACCACTACCAATTTTATCTTGAGTAGTCCAATCCATCCTAGGTTTAAGTGTGACTACATTATCCTTGGTAACCGTAGGTGGTTCCCAACCATAAAGCACAGAATTTCACACACTTTCATCTAAGGAACGTAAAAATGCTCTCATACGAGTTTTTCAATATGGGTAGTTAGACCCATCAAAGTAAGGTGGACGGGTTGTAGAATAACCCTCTCTCAAATGATCCATAATAAGGTCCTAGGCAACACTAAGTCTATCTAGTGACCCGCTCTGATACCAATTGAAAGTTTTTAATCACGGATCAAATATACCTAGAGGGGGGTGAATAGGTTATTTTCAATTTTAACAAATATTAATTATGTAACCTAATCACAACGGCCAGACATACAATCGCGTGTAAAGATAAAATGCAGAATAAAAAATAACACACGATATTTTTAGGTGGAAAACAACCTAGGCCACTCCAATGACCTAAGAGGAAAACCATCGGTCTACCGGACCACCTAACTATCCACTATGAAAATCAATGTTCAATTACAACCATAGGTCCTAGAACTACCCTTCACAGATAGATCCCCCTTTTTGTAATTTACTTACGAGCCGTCGCTCCTTTCATAGCCTCCACAAGCTAGGTGTCTGGATCCGGACCAACGTTCCGATCTACTTGAGTCCCACAAGATCAATCGAACCGGTCAACTTTGGTAATTTTGAGTCACACGAAATACCGAACATGTCACCTGAAACGTTAGCACAAATAGCACAAGTGCAAAGTGTGTCCTAGAGCGGATTCAAACAATGAAAAATCCTAACTAGCAGATTCAACAGCATATGATGTAAAAACAAAACCAGCTAGCAAACTCTAGAACAATCATATAAAGCTCAATATCATGAAAAGCAATTAGGCATGTGAATTATCCAAACATAACCACACAATATGTTTGAACAATTAAAAGATGAAAGCGCCTAAGATTGATAGATGAAGAGAAGAAGTTTATTGTTTAAAAGCGCAATCAGATTTATAAAAACTTATTTCGATGTGATGAATTTTATGTACAAACAGCCCTCACTTATATAGAGTCCAACTTTAGCTCAAACAGGATCTATAATGGATTACAACTCTACACTTATCAGGATTTAGCAATTACCACAATCATACTCAAACAAGGATTTTGTTTTTTAACATTAAATGGGGTCATCTTGGTAAAAGTAATATATGGGTCGAATTAAAAAAGAGTTTTAGTTGAACTGAAAAGCTGGCTCGATCGATCTAGCAATTGGCTCGATCGATCGATCCAATTCTCGATCGATCGACCAGATTTATCGATCAATCTAGCTCAACCCGAGATCAACTCGATCGAAGTCTGTCCAAACTCGATCGATCGAACAGGACTCGATCGATCTACCAAAATGCTCGATCGATCTATCTCAACCCGAGAGCACCTAGATCGATGTCGTTCCACACTCGATCGATCGAACTATATACTCGATCGATCGACCAACATGTGCACAATATATTTTTCGTTATGATCCACACTAAGTGTAGTGCTCAATTGTGTGAAGATGTATGCATGATAGAATATTTTACCTGTCATATGGGCATTGCAAGCTTGGTGACTCCATCATCATGTATCGTCTGATTAAACGGTGAACTCTTACTCTAGATTACAATCAAACATTTTGTCCACGAAAATTGCCAATACAAAATAAACCTTACACTGTTGTTTTGTTTTGTTGACGTCTTGGCTAAGCTTCTACCAATATCTAGTGTTTTCTACCGAATAGGACTTCTATAGGTAGTGGTGCTCCTATTCAATGGTGACAATTTTTCCTCAGCTTGGATTGTGATTGTTTGGGTGTATTGGTTTGAAGGTTGTGTTTTTTTACTGTATATTTGTGTGTTTACAACATTTTTTTTTAGTGTGTTTTGAAAGATGTAAGTATTGTTTGTGATGTTGTCATTTATATGGTAAGATGTAATATGAAGCTATAAGCTAACGCCCAAATATATTTATTTATAGATTTATTGTGCCTACAATCATACATATGCCTGTCTTGACTTTGTCTCTATGTTAGTGATGTACTTAACAAAATAATTATTGTATAAGCTTGTAATAATGATCCATATTTAATAAAATTTGTTTACTTTTCTATAAATAAATAAAAAAAATAGACAAAAGTTGCTTTGACTCAGCGCTTCACTATTATTTCTTTCTTCAATTTTAAAGGAAGCAAAACATCTTCTTCAAATGTTCTTTTACGGAAGTAATTCTATATTTTTGTATGGTATTAATGGGGACAACAAAATTACTTAGTGGATAAGCATGACCTGATTGATTAAATTTTATTGAAATGGTTTTGAGTAACTGCTATGAAAGAGTTTCCTCAACTGAATGATACTTGAGTCAACTTTTGGTCTAAATAAGTCTTTACCTACACATTATGTATACTTATAATTCTCATTCAAATTTCAAAATAGGCTAGATACCTCAGTTTCTTAAAAAAAAAAGCCATACCGTAAGTGATTGTGAATGCGTAGTTATGTCCATCATATCGTACGTACTCTCGTCTCATATTATAATAACCACCTTCCTTCATTGACTTATTTAGTCATGCACTTATCCAAGTCTTTCTTAGCTCCACATTACATATGTTTATAATGTTACACGCAAAGAAGCTCCCTACCCAGTTTGTCCTCAGTTTAATTTAACAAAACACTGCATGTTTATGAACAAGGCACATTATTACAAGCATGGCAACAGCTTCTTTGAGCTATAGGCACTGCCAACTTTTTCATAAAAAATTATTTACATATACATTTTTAACATTAAATAAATGTTTTATTTATATAAATATGTTGTCTAATTTTTATGTATATATTTTAATATATATTAAAAATTTTAACAAATATGTGAATAAAAATGATATAAATTGTAAATAAAGTGATTAAATATATATTCATTTTTTCATGTATTTGATATCTATTAATAACATAAATAAAATTGTAGTCATATATTATTTAAAAATTCTTATTAAATGTGATAATTCCAAAAAAATTTAAATATTTAACTTTAGATTCAACATTATAAAAATAAAATTAAAAAAGAAGAAGTATATAATAAGCTTCAGACTAAATCTTTTAAGTTTGTATGCTTTTCATATTTTATTTCAATCCAAATTTTAACTTTATCTAATGTTATATTATTTAATATTTTATTTTAATAATATTTTAGAATTTATTAAAAAAAATTTATTGTTTTTATTATTATTTGTCAGTGTTATATTATTTATCGATATATATTTTTAGTATAGTTTCAATCTTAAAATTTTAAATCATATTTTACTTTTTTACATCTATATATATTTCTTTTAGTTTTAGTTTTAACAACTATGAATTTTGATGTATTTGATTAAGCTTCCTATTTACTTAAATTTTTTAGTTAATAAATTTATTTTATACTTATATTTTTATTTAATTTTCGTTACAAGTTAATTATAATGTGTTAACTGTTAACTCTATATTTTTTAAATGTTAATTCTATATTTTTTTTATAATATGATGTGAAAAATATAATATTTGATTGAATATATTCTACTATAACTCTTACTAGTTTTTTAATTTGTATAAAAAATTAAATTTTAGTCCTAAAAAAATATTTGTGGTTTGGCCTCTGACTATTGTGAATCAATAATTTTTGTTTACTAACAAATATGTGAACACCATGCAAACCACACTTTCACAATACTAAATGATCTGCCCATCTCACACTCAATTCGTTTCGCAATATTTTCAATAAAACTATCAAGGGTAATTCAGTCCGTAACTTTGGGCCGTTAGATTTTTTTTTTTTAGAAATTCAATTTTTAAAATGAAAAAAAAAAAACTCTAATAAATTAATGACTTAATTATTTAACTAATTTTACTCTAAATTTCTTCAATAAAATATATATATATATATATGTTAATTTTTTTATCATGTTAAAATATATATGTTTATTTACTCTGTAAAAAATATAAACATTTATTTATTTTTCTTAAGATAACAAATAAAATTTGATGTATAAATAGGTTATTAGCTAAAAATAAAAATTCAAAAGGTAATAACTAGTAAATGATGGATGTAACAAAGTAAAATTTTCCAAATACGACAACGTATTAGCTTCACATGCAACAAATAAATTAAATTAAACAGGTAATCATCCATTAAGGCAATAATATAATACTACAACAAAATCAAGATGGTCCGGTTGGACAAAATGTAATCAAATAGTCCGATCCGGAACAAGTACAAGTACTCGAAGCATCATCATACGCATAGCTATACGCCGTGGGACAAGCATTCTTGAACAGCACCGAATAGTCTGTCGGAGAACACGTCTGAGGATTTCCATAGTCACCAGTACAACAAAACTCCGGCGTATTAAACGCTGAACAAGCACTCTTACACGCCACCACTGAACCTGAAATTGAATCCGTAACCCGCAATTCAGGTGGGCAGTTTTTATTCAAGTCCGTTACACAACCAGCGTATTGACAGTCACCGGTTCCGCCGTTAGCCTTCACCCCCATACCGACATTGTAACCGTCAACAAGACTAACATCGTAGAAATCCTTTGAATTGCTACCCGAATTTATCGTGAACTCGACAAGAGTAACTGGCGTTGCACCACCTCCGGTACATTTTAGAGGGCCACAGTCCCCTGTTTTACATTTTCCATTTCCGGTCGAGTCAAAGTTGCAACCGGTTCGGCCCCAAAACCGGCCGGACCAACCGGGTGGAGCATTGAACTGAATAGAGGAACCCGGTTCTAAGACAAAACCGCCTTCGCCAAGAACCTGAGCATTGTTACCTGATAGAGTTCCAGGCCATACAGTGTGGATACATCGGTTTTCGAGTATAAAAATTGTTGCTTGAACTACGTTTCCTGAAATTAAATGAAAAAATGAAGCAAAACCCAGTTGAGAATGTTAGTTAAAAATTAAGGAAAGATTAAAAAGGAAGTAACTTGATCAATAATTTTGAGCTTTGAAATTACCTAAAGAAAAGAGAAAGAGAAGAAGAGAGAGCTTGGAGGTTATGGCCATTGATGATGAGAGTATAGTATTTGGTGGAGATTGGAGATAGTGAAGATGGGATTGTGTTAACGTTATGAGGTTTGTGGATGTTGAAATGAGAATTAGGTGGGATTTATATAGAAAATAATGGGAATTATAGAAAGTTGGCCTATCTTTACGTGAGTGATTAAAGTAGTGGGTTTTGTGGAGGTAAAGATATTCTTTAGGGGCATCCTCAGGCAAGCTTTCTATGTTCCCAACGGTTATTAGATAGAGGGGGAGAGGTATTTTGATTCAGATTCAGATTCTTGTTTAATGCGGTTTGTCCTTGCCAATTCTTCTCTTTCAATCCTAACTCCTTTGTTTTTTCTTTTCAAGGTATTTGTTTTGCCATGTCAACGTGGTTAATAAAACTAAAAACAAGGCAAAAAAAAAAAAGTATAAAAAAAATATGAAAAGCAAAAGGAGTAGTTATATATATATATTAATTGAACAGATGTAGGTTAGAAGTTGTTTTATTGAAAAATCAACTATCTCATGAGCTTTAGTTGTTAAAAAAAAACATAATTATATTTTTATACTTTTATCACCATATATAAAACTAAATTAAAATATTTGAAGGGTTAAATTTTTTTATCTAAATTCTAAATTTAACCTACAAAAGCAAAATTTATTTTAATTTGTAATGGTTCATGGAAGAAAATAATTTTTTTTAAAAATATTTTGTAATTATTATGATAGAAAAATCTAAGAAATTTATATGGGCATAAATAAAACAATTAGTAATATGTATGCTAGCATTTATAGGTTTGTTGGTGTTATTTTAAAATAAGGGTACAAAATATCGAATAGTTTTCTATTTAACTATAAGTTAATTAAAGGCATCTAATTTAGAATATTGTTTTTTGGACCTTTTTTTTTTATATGCTTTTAAAATGATTTTGTTGGTTAGCTTCTTTTCTTTTCTTTTTTTCATTTTCTTTTAATAGTATTTGATGAGAATTAATCAACTCAAATTTATATAAATACATGAATATATAGGAAACTTGAGTGAGCTCTGTTTTTTTTTTATCTGATAGAACAATGCTTCTAAATAAATGAAAGCAGTATTAAGTGTCTTGTTAGAATCTAGGAGGGCATGGCCATTATAAGCCTTAGAATATCTTTGTCTCTGTTTATCACTTTTTTTATAAGTGTTAGCTTTAAATTAAACACTTACAATTCAATAATTGAGGTTATTAAGACTTAAATGCGTAGGAAAACTAACTCTCTCAAAAAACTTAAGCTCAATTATACTTTTATATATTTATCAAAACTAACTTTGCTAATTTTATTGTGCCACCATACATGACTTACATAAAGTGCTCGCCTTTTAGGCTAATTTTTTTTCTTGCCATTTTTTTAAACACTGAGGCACGCACATCATTGTCATGAAGAAGTTCAAATTCACGCCTTATTAGTGCTTACAAAGGGTAACATATAGAATGATACACTAAAAACAAGCCAAAAAATTATACTCATTTCAATTTAGATACGTTCCAATTTTATTTGACAAATTATTAGATGCCAACATATTATAGATCATGACCCAACCTAAGAATGCGCAAAGGGCAAGGAGGAATTATTATTTTTGATTCTAGAATAATTCAGACAAATAGCATACCATAAACATGGAGAGAGAATAAGAAAGGAAAAAATGAGTCCCACTTTTTCTAACTTTTAACCTCTAAATTTGTTATACTAAGTTCTCATTGTAATAGTTTAGCTGATGAACTTGCTAGATGGTCTCTAGGTAATAGAAAGGAAGGAAGCTTTAATGATGATGTTATTCCTCCTTTCATTAATAAGATAATACTTGTTGAAAACTATTAACTTTTGAATAATATTCAGCCTTGGTTACAAAAAAACAAAGTTTTCATTAGTCTAGACTAATACATTACCATTGATTCAAGACCAATATATAAATTTCCAATTAATATTCTTATTAATGGTAATTCAAAGAATTATTCAACTCCTAAATCCTTTAACCATAATAACTATACATTTATAGTTGCTCAAAAATATAATTACATGGAGGACATGTTTACTATCCTGTAATGGAATTAGAAATGAATCAGAAAAAAGAAGGAATCGGGAACAAGATGAATTGAAACTAAATGACTTTTAATTGTATTTACTTATTTTGTTGTAGAATCGAATTAGAAATGATTTTTTTTTTTTTACTAAAATTTCCTTTTGAATGTATAATTATGATTTGATATTATAAAAAAAATTGATTAGTTAGGATAGATTTAGAATTTTTATTTTATTTTATTTAGCCTGATCTTAAGTTCACCACTTTTAAATAGGAATCAAATTACTCCAAAATCTGTAATTTGATTGATAATATATGTGTGAGGGCATTAATTGACAAGTAAATAATATAATTGTAATAATTACCAATAATTCAATTCTATTACTGACAAGTAAGGGATATTATGAGATCACAACTTAATAATTGTAAATTTTTCTTCAATTTATGATTTATTATCCAAACGTGTCTAAGTTAATAGTTTTGTTTCACTTAAAAATTTTCGTATAAATTTTTTTTTTTTCATTTTATTAAATATTTTAATAGAATATGGTTATTTTATGTTAAGTTTTTATTAACCATTAAAAGTTGGGATTTTTTTTAACAAATTAAAATTGAGGGAGTTTATTCATCTAAATCACATCATGTAAAATCAATGTATAATCACATCTTTCAAAATTATTTAAACATTTTTCCCATTATTTCTTCCAATATTGTTTAAAAAATTAGAAATTAATTCAGATTCTCTTTCTTTGTCTATAAGATAGGCTTAGTAAAAATTGATCTCCGATCTTTTTGTTAATTGGTTGGAGAAAAGCTCATGACTATAATAAAACTCATCATATCTTGGTTTGTAATGATTAATCACAAGAATAAATTATTATATTAGACACACAAGGTTTAATCATATTTTTTGTATTTCTCAAATTTAGTAATCATATAATTTGAACAATCTTTAAGTTAAAAGCAATGTAGGTGGACAAAGTAAAAAAAAAAACGCAAGAAAATTAAAAAGCCCTTGGACAGTAATTAAGTAATATAAATACGTAGTGCTATTTTTGTTTTTACTGTTCATAGGATCTCTCATTTGTTACATACATCAGATCAGCCACTATTGTGAGAGAGTAATTTTTCAAGCCATAAATGTGATCGATAAAGTAGTGTTGAGAGCAAGGGTGTTGATTTGTGTATGGTGTGGGTGCTCTTATTGTATTTGTTCACGTATTATTATTTATAAGAGAAACATATCATAATAGTATTTTTTATTAAGTTATTCATATCATTTAATCGATTAGATTATATGTACTGTTATCTAGTTCTTTAGCTTTAAAAAAAAGTCAATTAAAAACAAAATATTTTATTTTAATAATTTTTTATTAAAATATAATTTTATTACTTTAATATTTTTTTTTTATAATGGTAAGAAAATTTATTAACTTTTACGAGCACAAAGTTAATCCGAATTTCCACCAAAGTACAACATGTCTTCCCTCATTTGAATACATTTAGATTAACAAATTCAAACAATGTGGTCGCAAACCGGTGACAATTTACACAAACATGGAATGGAAAGACGCAGCTCATTTTAATTAAGTTGTTAATTGTGTCAAATATGACGCAAAAAATAAATTAAATAAATGAATTTGTTAAATTAATATTAAAATCCAACTTGTAATATTGCAATATGACCTAACATGATATTAACTTCTATATTAATACAATTAACAGAATTTGTCACCCTAAATCACCATCAAATAACAAAGTTTTCTAAATTGCGAGAAAAGTTTTATAAGAAAATAAAGCACATGGTTTTAAAGACTATATTAGCTTGTGCAAGTGTGTTGTGGACATGGATCGATATATACTATGGATCATAATTAATATGAAGAGACTTTGCCACAAAAAGCCTAACCTTTTGCCTTATGGAAGACCTTCTCAATGGGTAACATAAGGATTTGAAAGAAAATTTGCTAGTCTTGGGTATAATCTGTGTGCGTTATGTGTGGGTATGAGTGTCTTTTCCTCCAATATTATCCATACGTATTTTTCATTTTGGTCAAAATTACCCTTTTTAATTAATTAGTTAATACAATATCATAAATCATTATTATTTCATTGGTGGATTTATCTTTTTCTTTTTCAAAGCAAAATAAATTTTTTTTTTGCAATATTTATCTCTTCAACTTATAGTATTATCTAAAGGAAAAAATGTTACATAATTAATAGTAACAGAGAATATAATTTCTAAAATATAAGTAAGATATAATAACAAAGTATATCTTTTAAGTTCTTTTTCTCTTAATGATATATGATAAGGATCTTATCCATAACTATCGTCCAATAAAAATAAAAATAAAAAATGATTAAAGAATATTTATCAGGAATAAAATATTTGCGTTGATTAATGCTCCTCTAATGCCAAGATGACTACATAGAAAATATGTAAGGAATGGGAATTTTTGGTTCTTTTAATTTAACGATGGGAACATACTTAGAAGTGAAAGACAAATACAAAATGAATACATGATCATGTGCGTGTCTTCCTTGTTGCTTCATTTTTGAAACTTAAAACAATTTTACATTTGCAGAATGAGTTTTGTTCACTTTGCTGAGCTCTCACAAAGTGGACCTTGAGCATGCTAGCAAGGAATTATATTCCAGGACTATAATTAGAGAGGCATAAGAGTATTTTTAGGAGCACTTATCCAAGGGGTACCTGCAACAGCAAATCTCCACAGTGCATTTACATGCTCAGGTGAAGCATAGTCAATGCCAACTCTAGGACCAATCAATATCTTTTCTGGCTCCGGACCATCTAAGATTTCCAAACCTCCTGGAAAAACACACATTCTCATGCATTTCAAGATCAAATAGAGTAGCATGTTGCAGATATCTATTTTTTTGTTAAAGCATACCAGGTTTGTAAAGTGGATGGTTAGACCACTCTGTTGAAAGACCCAATGCTTGACCAATCTAGCAATAAAAGATATATAGAAACAACAAACAATCCAATCAAAGCTGGTTGCTGAATCTGGTCTTTGATGTTCTAATGTTGGATTGCAGTTACATGGAACTATTCAATAAGAGAGAAAGGTATAAACTATAAGTTAAGAGAATCTCACCTTTCCAGGTCCATTGAGAAGAACAGGCTTGTTAGTTATCTGACCTCGACGCTGGCATATGGTCTCCAACCCTGTAAAATTTTTTACGAGAACAGGTACGTACTTGTTAGAAGTAACCTTTATGATCGGGTGGTTAAAAACAATTTTTGTTCTAGGTTGTGTCGTGAAATAGTAGGCAAAAAATGAAAATATAACATACATAAAAGAGATCCATGCATAATATAGCAGCCAAACATAGAACCTTTTTTCTAAAAAATGTTTGTTTTTGTAGCATAGTATTAAAATTGTCATAATTCTTCAAATTGATATGGACAAAGCAATTCGAGCAATGACAATAGCAATGACAGAAAGGAAAGAAAGAAAAAAAGAGTGAAAGTCCAATAATTACTAGCACAGTCATTAGTCACCAACTCATCATCTCAAGTTACAAGCTTCAAGCTACCTTGGGAGATTATAGCTTTCCAGCCTTTAACAAAATCTCATTGCAAGAGAGTTTTTCGCTTCCTTAGCTTTCAGGAAACAATTCAATTTTCAAACCTCACTTCAATAGACTAACTGTATGTTGAACTGTTTTATGTAAACGTAAAGGTTGCTTATGGGTTTAGTTTTTTTCTTTAGGGGCTAAGGGTTGAACGTGTAAGAGAAGCATCTTTACATGACAAAAACAACTAAAATGATATCTAATACCTATGTTAACCAGACTCGGGTAGAAGTGTCAGATACGGATACATATCTGAAAGTCGGGTACGTAAATTTTAAAATTTTAAAATATAGGGATATGTGTCCAATATTTGGACACGGACACGTAGATACGAGAAATTATTATATTAAATTTTATTTAATATATCCATAAAATATTTATATTGAAACTATGTTTATAAATATTAGGTTAATATTTTTTATGACAAGATATAGGTAGGCATTGGATTATATTAACTAGATTTTATATTTTATTCTTAATTTATATTATTTTTATTAATAAATATTTATTATTGTGTGAATATTGTATGAAAATATATATATATATATATTTTTTTTTAAGTTATGAGTTTTTAAATATAGTGGCCCAGTCCAAATTGAAAGGCCCAATTAAAAAAATTAAAAGGCTTAATTTTGACATTTATTTGATACCCTAAATTATCTATTTCAACAAATGTCGTCTTCTTTTGCCTCTTCATTCGTCTTCTTCTGCTTCTTATCTTCAATTTTTCACTTCTTTTGTTTTTCATCTTTTTCTACATTTTTCTTTTAGCTTTCTTTTTCTCTTCATCATTCCTCATCATGGCTTCAACTTCGATTGCCATGTTTGAAAAGTTTTTGCTGGATTGGACACATATTCCGTACCGGTGTCGATGTCGGTGTCGTGTCAACACCGGTATTGTGGGGTAAACCGCCGAGTCCAGATAACATAGTCTAATACAATGCAGAGAGAAAAGAGTGAAACTTCAACATAGAAGTAACCTGATTAGCTAGAAATTGGGTCTCAAGACAGATGGTTAAAATTGTGAGAGTATTTCTTAGAGTGTTTAATAACGATTTTAATTCCTAATTTCTGATCTTTTTTCAAGTGATTTTTCAATCATGTATGTTTGGTAATGATTTCTGATTTTAATTTTCACAATTTTATGGAATCAATACCAAAATATGGAGTGATTCATAAATCTTTAAAAATAATATTTTTGAAACAAATGTCTTGATTTTTTATTTTTTTTCATTTTTACCAAACATTTTTTTCTAGAGAGTAAATAATGTTTTATAACTTTTGTATGTATAAATATTGAAAGAAAATGATCAAAAACTTAAAATTTATAAATAATAACTAAAATTTTTCTTTATTTTTAAAGTTTTTGAAAAAAAACATAAAGTGTTCATAAACAGCTTATAGGTTTTTTTTTTTTTTTGAAAATCACTAAGTAAAAATTGTTATGAAATATAATAGTTATTATTTTTACAAAAAAATCAAAAATCAAAAATCTAATTATTTAATCATAAATCATAAATCAAAATCGTTATCAAATATGGCCTTCGATCATTAAGATTTGCTTACTTCTAACTCCAATTCCTTTGGTCAAAAGATATGGCAATATGGGGTACCTAGTAACACAAGAGTGCCCTATCCTAAGGCAAGCATTCCCCAAAGAGCTTCACCCAAGAACCTATGACAGGCCTAAATTGATCCTCTCCTCCAACCTGGTTCTACCCCTCCAGTCCAACTCAGTCCTAGCTGGAACCATCCAGTGGATCACAAGGATCAAACCGCAAATTCTAGACATGTGCCAGTTGTCCACCACCCATAAGCATATGTGTAGCACGTGGCTCAATTCCCTCTTTCCAAGTTACACATTTCTAACGACATAATGCCACAAGTACTCCATCCATATATATATATATATATATATATAGGAATAATAAATGCAAACTTCCCAAAGTTGATACCCATTAATCATTGTAACCCTCTGTTCTGAATCAGGAACTTGGCTGTGAAGCATGTGGAGAATACTCGGAATAGAAACAAAAGCAGGTCTGATAGAGATAGCAACCTCAACTATAGCCTGGACTCGATCGAACAGGTTGCCTAAAATTAAAAGCATATGCTTTAAGGGTACTAATCAGATTGCTAAGGGACATGATCTGATATCAATTGTCAACCAATTCATACGTAAGTTTCATGACTGTTAAATTCCAAAGCCAAGATCAACGGCCTATGTTTTTCTGTCAACATCATTTGGTAGAAGGGCTTGAAAACTATAATCTATATAAGCAATGCTAAACTATCTCTTTGCTGATGTTAATGCTATTGCCTGAAGTATTAGAAACTAAGCCTAAGATATTAAAGATCTTATAATATCTTCTTGTTGGAACATTAGAACGGTAACAGACAGCTCTAATTTCCTTTTTGCCTTTAACAAATGAAGCTTGTTCATTTTAGCAACAAACCGAAGAAGAAATAAACAAAAAGACTAATCCAGCTAATGAGAGTGAAAGGTGATATGACGCATTACCGCTGATTGGAGCACAAGAGCGTATCAAGACGGCAGCCCCAACTCCTTCCTTGTCAGCAACCACATTCAACATTATATGTAGACCATAGCAAAGGTAGACATATGCATGCCCTCCTGGTCCAAACTATAACCAAGGAAACAGTTCATCAATAACAATACACCTGGTGCTCCAAAATGAGTTTAACATGTTCAGTTAATTAATCTTGAGGGCTTAGCTGCAGAATTCTATAAAAACAAGTAGTGGCAACATCTTACCAAAGGGGCTGTTCTTGGAGTAATGCCAACACGACCATGACAAGCAGAATCATTTGGTCTATAAGCTTCTGCCTACAAAATATCTTTCACATATTACATACTCAGCACAAAAACCCAAAGAAGAAGAAAAATCCCAGAAAAAGATCATAACCGAAATCCTCAAAAGAAAAGGCTTTAGCTTCTACTATCTTCAGTTTCAATCTCAAAGTCAATGATAACATATCTTAGGAGTCTCAAAGGATGGCATTGAATCTTCTTATTTTAATTGTGATGCTAAAGTCCACTTAGTCTTAATTAATATAATAATATTCAAAATTGACGTAAATATGGTAATTTTTATGGAAAACACCTCTTTTGAGTTGAGCGAATTTCATAATGCAGAGTTGGTGTATATAACTTTCACATATCCACGTGTAAATTTACACTGACTTGTCTACAGATGTGTATGGAAGTGAAAATTGTGGCAAAAATAAAGTCATAAACACTAACATGAATAGTAAATAATATAACACATGATATTTCCATAACTTTTTTTTTTATATTAATGTAGTAATTGTACTTAAATAACTAAATCTTTAAAATATAGATAAAGTGTCCATTTTAAGACTTGCAGAGTCCTTCACCAATTTCATCGATAAAGACCTAAAAGGAAATTGAAAAAATAATCATCGACTCTTCAAAGTTCAAATGCTAATATACAGCTCCAGTAAGTAAAATCCTACCATAATTTGATTTTAATTAAACAATAACACCCAAAATTTGCTCTAAAGCTACTATTTTCCAATACTTAAGGGAAAATGAAAGAATAAAAATAGTTGGCGATCGTGATGAGATAACCTCAGTAATCTGAAGAACTACGTCCTCTCTCCTAAGAAACTTGCCGAGCAAACGTGGGGCAAGGTCAAGAGCGTCGACTTGGAAGAATGTAAGGGGCAAGATTGTCATGTCATCCAGGATTGGAGTAGAATTCAGTTTGGGCTTTGATTCCGATATTTGCATGGGTTTGGACCTAACTGTCACTGATTTGAAACGCTGAATCGGGCGAGTCTTCTCGTGGTGGTCATCTTGTTTGTCGCATATCGGTGTGTTGGTGATTGTAGGTTTGTTGCCGACTCGGCTGACTCGTCGAGCTCTCTTCATTTCATTTGACGACTGAGAGGAGCACGAAATAGAGAGTCAACTTGCAAAATGCAAATAGCCCGATGTAACTTTCGAAAAAAAAGTACACATGATAAATCCTGTAATTTAAAACAAAATAATAATAATAATAATGCTTATATAGATTTATGTCACTTCTGTCCACGTGGCTACATTTGATGAAAACACAATGTCCACTAATTCCTCATGATTTATAAGTTTGATACTATTAAGTACTGTCTTAAAATAGACGAAAGACATACCTAACACATTTTGAATCAACGATATATAAATATATTAGATAGAATGAGCTTTGAAAACCAAATTCATTATTGAAACTTTTTTTTTTTTTATTATAGTAATTAGAAAATAAACTCAAGTAAAATTTAATTAACCTCTAACTAACAGACGTCCATAAAGTATTTATTTTTAAGAAAATTATCATAAATAATATCCTTAAAATTTATAGTAATAAAACTAACACTCCAATAATATTGAACATTTAATATTTAATTTAAACGTAAAATATTAAACGTTCAATATTAAACGAGTCTAAATTATCGACGTTCAATTTTAATTGGATAAATGTTAAAAAAAAAATGACATATTAGTCATTTTTTTAATTATAAAAATATAAATTTAAACACAAAAAATGCTAGTTTTATTATTAAAAATTTTGAAGAGTATTAATTTTATTATTCTCCCTTATTTTTATTAAGCTTAACACCATTTTAATAGTGCTAATAATTTAATTTAATTTGGCCCATGTAAGTTGTTATCTGCAATTATTGAATACTTTAAAAGAAGAATTTTACTTGTACCGCAAAGAGAAAACAAATCATTCACAGGATTTTATCTTTTTTTTTTTTTTTGATAGAACAGAATTTTATCTTTATAAACACATTACAAAAATATTTTTTCTTATTTTAACATCCATTTCAAATTAATAACATTTTATAACTGATTTTTTTTTTTTGGTTCGTACACAATTTATTCTAATATATATGTATACAGTGGTTAAAAAAAATTGGATAAAAGTTGATAACTTGCTAAATAAATTAAAATTCTTAAAATACGTTGTGATTCATTTTAAAATAGAAAAGTAAATAAAATATTAATATGGTAGAGATCATTCCCAATATGGTAGAAATCATTGTATTTAATTATTATCTTTTTCTATCGTTTTATTTCTATTATAAATTTATGTAATCTATGCAAAGTAATCAATTTAGTGAAATATTCAAACCAAATATTACATTATTCTTTTCTACATGGTATCAAAGGCAATTAAGATTTTGTAAATCAAAAAAAAAAATTCGTCCATTCAACCAAACACCGTCCACCACCCAAAACCACCAAGCACCATCTGCCACCCAAACTCTCCACCCCTCACCACTCAACAGATCCCAAACTCGCAACCCCACATCCATCGTGAATCTCATACCCACGGCTTCCCTTGCACCACTACAAGCAACCACCCACGGCTACGCCAAACTGCCACCCAACCAAATCGCCATCCCCTTAGAAATCTCAACAAAATCATCAACCCAAAACAAATCAGATCCATCCAAAACAAAACAAAACAAACCAAAGCATAACCAAGAAACCCAACGCGAAACCACCCATCGCGAAATCACAAACCCAACACGGCACCCACAGCCACTAGAACCGCCCATAGTGACAAACAACCACAGTGGCTTGTGCTGCCGACGCAAACAAACGCCACTGCCATCAACAAGCTGCGCCAGCACCGTCGCTCCTCTTCGGACTCCCGACCAGCGTCGTCGTCCTTTCCAGAGCCGATCGCCTATTGCGCCATCACCAAAAAAACTCGTGACCCCCAAACTCCTCTGCACACCCTTTACATTTCCTTTATTTATTTTTCCTCTTAAAAGAAGAAGGAAAAAAAAAAGGACAAAATGAGTGAAAAAATTGAATATCCTGGCATCAAATCTGTTCTGATTGTTCAAACCAAGGCAGCAAATGATATTATTAACAAAGCTTCGGCATTGGTAATCTATGCAGACAATTAAATAATACATGGATAATTGATTCTGGTGCAACAGATTACATGATAAATGATGCTAGACATGTTTCATCACTTCAACCCTCTACAAAACAATTTGTCTCTATTGCAAATAGTACTTCAACCCTAATCATTGGGGAAGGATCTTTAACTCTATCTGATACATTAAAATTAGAGTCTGTTTTAGTTGTTCCATCTTTAGATTAGAACCTGTTGTCTATTTCTCAAATAACCACTGCATTATCTTGTGTTGTAATTTTCTGGCCTGATTGTTGTGTGTTTAAGAACATCAAAATCAGGAAAACGATTGGTTGTGGTACTTGACAGGGGAAGCTATATTACTTAGATTTAGACTCAAAGAGTATTGAAAGCCCACAACAAGCACTGACAGTGGTTGGTTCTGAAGAAAGAAAAAGGAAAGAAATATGGTTATGGCATCGCCGTTTTGGGCATGCTTCCTTTGGGTATCTAAAAAGGTTATTTATCAATTTATTTTTAGCAGCTGATGTTTCAAGTTTTCACCGCGATGTTCGTGAACTCTCACAAAGTCATCGTGCTTCATTTCTATTACGATTGAACAAAAGTCCATTTCCATTTATGACTATTCACTCTAATGTCTGGGGTTCATCTAAAGTTACTACTTTGTGTGGGTCACAGTGGTTTGTAACGTTTATTGATGATTGTACAAGGATGACATGACTATGCTTGATGAAATCTAAGAGTGAAGTGAACTCGTTATTTCAAAGGTTCCAAATGGTTGAAACTCAATATCGTACAAAGATTCAAGTTCTTCGGAGTGACAATGGTGGAGAATACCAGAGTACTGAGCTTCAACAATTTTTGGAGACACAAGGAATGATTCATCACACAACTTGCTCCTACACACTGCAACAAAATAGGGTGGCAGAGCGCAAGAATTGACACTTGTTGACCATGGTCCGCGCTATGTACATTAAAGGCCATATGTCATTATTTTATTGGGGAGAAACACTCACTTCTGCAGCCTATTTAATTAATAGGGTCCCCTCTAGCACCATTAATTTCAAAACACCATTCCAAACCCTAACAAATGCAGTTGTTGTCCCAACTGTCTCAAATTTACCCCCTCGTGCCTTTGGTTGTGTGATGTTTGTACACCTACACAAACATCAAAGTACCAAACTAACTCCTTAAGCATTACGATGTGTTTTTGTTGGGTATGCTAGTCATCAAAAAGGATATCGATGTTACCATCCCCCATCTCATAAGTTATTTGTCACAATGAATGTTGTCTTTCATGAAGATACAATGTACTTTTCTGAAGCTGGATTTCAAGGGGAGTATCAGAAGGAAATTCAAACTCTCGATTATGATGGAAGTGAAAACCAAAATATGGGAAACTTAGATATAAGTGACATAGCATTGGATTACATTGTTGATGACTCACAGACTAAACCGAACTAAGCCATATATGAATTAGATTCAAGTGGTACGACATTAGATCAGAATGTCGATGGGAACCAAATAACTGAAGAAATAAGTGATGAATACCCCATTGACAAACTGAGTACTTCTCAGCTTGAAATCGAGCCATTGGATAGTATGACTCCATCTCCTGTCGATATATCACACCAATCGTTTACTGAAGTTGTTCTTGAGCCAAACAGAAGACAGTTATCACAACGTCACACAAGAGGAATTCCTAAATCCATATATGAACCCGAACTTTCTAGTAAAGTAAAATATCCCATGAGTCACTATGTGTCTAACCATCGTTTGTCAAAACCAAACATGTCATTTGTGAATCAATTATCTGTTGTATCTATTCCTAACAGTGTACAGGAAGCGTTAGCTGACCCAAAGTGGAAATCTGCTATGAATGAAGAGTTGAGATCCTTACAAACAAACAAGACTTGGAAACTTGTTGATCGCCAACCAACAAAGAAAGTTGTTGGATGTCGATGGATTTTTACAGTGAAGTACCGAGCAGATGGTACGATTGAACGTTATAAGGCAAGATTAGTGGTAAAAGGATACACTCAAACATATGAAATTGACTATACAAAGACTTTTGCACCTGTAGCAAAAATGAACACCGTTCGAGTTATGTTATCCCTAGCTGCAAATCTGGATTGGCCATTATATCAGTTCGACGTAAAGAATGCCATTCTACATGGAGATTTATCTGAAGAAGTCCACATGGATCTCCCACCAGGGAGTATGATATCAAAAATTCATAATGGAAAAGTGTGTAGATTAAAGAAATCACTGTATGGATTAAAGCAATCTCCAAGAGCATGGTTTGGCAGGTTCACAAAGTTTATGAAAGAATTTGGCTATCAGCAGAGCAATTCAGATCATACTTTATTCCTAAAGAAGCAGCATGATAAGATCACTATACTTATTGTATATGTATATGATATGATTGTAACAGGAAATGATCGCGAAGAAAGAAACGCTCTTTAAAGTTATTTGTCTAGAGAATTTGAAATGAAAGATCTTGGGTTCTTAAAGTATTTTCTTGGGATTGAAGTTTCTCAATCAAAGGATGGAATCTTTTTATCTCAAAGAAAATATGCCTTGGATCTACTACAAGAGACTGGTATGTCAACATGTCAACCAGTTGATACACTAGTAGAAGAAGGTCTAAAATTATGTGTTGAATCCAACCAAGTACCAGTTAACAAAGAAAGATACCAAAGACTTGTAGGGAGGTTAATGTACTTATCTCATACTAGACCAGATTTGGTTTATGCTTTAAGTATTGTCAGTCAATTTATGCATAATCTTGGAGAACAACATATGAATGCAGTTATTTGCATTTTGAGATATCTAAAGTATGCTCCTGAAAAAGGAGTATTATTCACCAAAAATACAAACTATCAAAGTATAGAAGCATATACTGATGCTGATTGGGCTGGTGATAAGAGTGATAGACGATCTACTTCTGGCTACTTCACCTTTGTAGGAGGTAATCTTGTGACATGGAGAAGCAAGAAACAAAATGTTGTAGCTCGCTCAAGTGCAGAAGCTGAATTTAGAGGTTCAGTAAATGTACTTTGTGAGACACTATGGCTAAGACTACTCTTACAAGATTTGGGTTTGCCTTCTGAACAACCTGTCCAAATATTTTGTGACAATAAAGAAACATGTGATATTGCATATAATCCAATTCAACATGACCGTACAAAGCATGTCGAGGTAGACATATTTTTTATCAAGAAAAAGTTGGATGGAAAGATTGTGGAATTACCAAAGATTCGTTCAGAAAATCAGTTAGTTGACATTCTCACCAAAGCAGTCTCAAATGGAGTGTTCTTAAAGTTTTTAGACATGTGGGACATGTATGCACCAACTTAAGGAAGAGTGTTGAGATTCACGTTGAAATAGGAAAGTAAATAAAATGTTAATATGGTAGAAATCATTATATTTAATTATTATCATTTTCTGTCATTTTATTTATATTATAAATTCATGTAATTTGTGCAAAGTAATCAATTTAGTGAAATATTCAAACCAAATATTATATTATTTTTTTCTACAAAATGTTATTGTTTATATGAATAAAATCCCAGTCTTCACATATGCCCACAAAATTAAGATTATTTTTCCCATTTTACCATTTTCTATCTTTTTATCTATTTTGAATGTACAGTGACTTAACTAAAAGTGAAGTCATCGTACTTATTTTCTAATGTCACATGTTCTTCTACCATTCCCCCACCTACATACTATTAGAGGTTAAAAGTCTCTCACTTATCATATATATGTATCGCATTCATGAAGATATGTTAAATATATATTACTTTATGTTATTAAAAAATAAAAAAAATTGCATAAAATGAACATGTATTTAATTTTAAAAATAAATTAACTATGATAAAAAATAAATAGTAATATATCAAGATGGCCCAAAAAAATATGTTGGGCTTAAAAGTGAAAAAAGAAAATAAAATTTTATTTATGAAAAAATTATACTATGAACTAAAATTTTTATCTTTTTTTTTTTTAATAAAAATGCCTTTATGCTTCGAGAATTTGAGCTCTTTAAGTCTTTCAGCTTTCCACACTTAAAAAAAAAAAAGTTAAAAAAAAGAATAAAAATATTGCCACAATTAATTTTATTATTGTTACAATAAAAAAATATTAAATTATTATTATATTTCTAAATTTTATTATACATTAGCACCACTTTTATTAATAAAATTATCATTAATTAATAAAAAATAATTGTGATAATAAAAATTTTAATTATAATAATATTGTCAATAAAACTATAAAATAGAACTACCCAAGGCTTTCAAACATAAATGGAAAAAAAAAATTACTTGGACTGGACAAGTTGAAGCAACTACTTAGGTATTTATTTTTTTTTATTTTAAATCTTATCTAGGTTTAAAGCCAGACCTAGCCTCTAATTAAATTACTCTACTAAATTTTATAAATCATCAAAACAACAAATTATTTATATTTTAAATTAATTTTCTTAATTAATATATATATTTATAAATATAAGTGAAGTCCACTTGATAGATAAACCAATTAATCATTAAAAAATTGTAAATATAGTAGATAAAATATAAAATAATTATTTATATTGTAATTATAATAGTATTATAAATGATTAAATCTCAACAATATATAATATAATTTGAATTATGAAAAATAAAATCTAGATAAACTAACAAGGTAAATATATATATATATATATATATATATGATAACAAGGGATAAATAAAAAGATATATTAAAAGAAGTACAAAAGTGTTCTAAATTTAAATAAACAATATTTTAAATAAATATTTAAAAATTATAAATAAATAAATTTAAAGGTAAGATATTTAGATAAAAAAATATTTTTTTAATAAGAAAATATTTTTTGTCAATAATATTACAACAATATTTATAGTGTTCACTATAATTTGGAAAAAAAATTCACATTTTGTTGACAATGTTATAATATTTTCAAAAATTTTGTAAAAGTAAATAAATATTACATATTAATGTCTAAGGTGTTTAAAATCGTCGACCATGCTGTCATCAATGTTGACGAATTTTTCATCATTGGTTATAAAAAGGGTATCAACAAGTGATGTAACATATTCATGTTAATTCTTTATTTGTACGTAAAAACGTAAGGACTAAATCAACTATTACTACTTTACCTTGTGCATATAATAGGTGGTATATAAAGTTCTCTTTTTGCAGCCCTTACATTTTTTTGGGACAAAATATATTTTTACTACTCAACTATTTCATTTTTTGCATAGTTACAAAAAGACATTTTTTTTTTACAAACATGCCACCTTTTTTTTTCTTTTCTTTTACAAATAGACTTAGTTATTTATTTAGTTTCATTTTTAACTCTTCTAAAAGAATTCAAGTCTTTTAAGTTATGAAAAAAATAATATATGTTTTTTTTTTTACAAAATAATATTATTATTTTTTACAAAAACATATTTTTTGATAAATATTTATTTTTTACGTTGTAAAAAAAAACATATATGCATTAATGAAGGAGGGTTAAAAATAAAATTTTATGTGTACGAAGAGGTTATGTCATACAATTAAATTAAAAAAAAAATGAAACAGAATCCTTTCAAGTTTCAATTACATTCTAAATTATTTATAATCATATTTTTATCGGGAAACTTTGAATTCTTCATTTTGTATTTGTTGGAATTCATGTAAAAATTAATAGGAAAAATTGGGTGATTAAATGGTGGAAAATAGTGGCACGTTAATAAATTTTCAATTAAGTATTAATTTTGGATTATAAGTGCATTTACAATTAAAATGTTAATTATACTACTTTAAAATTATGATTCCAAATAACTACCTCTTTATGAATAG
Source organism: Elaeagnus macrophylla (assembly GCA_029378325.1). NCBI lineage: Eukaryota > Viridiplantae > Streptophyta > Magnoliopsida > Rosales > Elaeagnaceae > Elaeagnus > Elaeagnus macrophylla. The sequence goes on along the minus strand of CM055649.1, from coordinate 8,274,600 downwards.
AGGGTTGATGGCTAAGGATTTTTTTTTCATCAATATTTGATGCATCGTGCATATACATATTATACATTGCTTAAAAAGTTAAGTAATAATGTATTTATAAGGAGTAAGTACTCTTTAAATAACATAATGACTCATTTTAGAATTACCCAAAAATAAAGCCTTGAAAGCTCACTGAACTAGTGAGTCATTGTTGTGTGTTTATTGAACTCGCAATTATGGAGAAGAATCTAATTTATGTAAATACTTATCTCTTTATAATACGCACTACAACAATATATACCTATAGGTACGGTTGTTAAATTAAAAATTTGATAACAACAATACCTAAATAGCTATAGGTACGGTTGGCCGTGTATTTTAAAAGAATTACCTATGGGTACAGTTGTTAACCGTACCTAAAAGTGAACCAAAACGCGGAACTTTTTCGGAAAATTACGGAAACTTTTAGGTACAGTTGTTAACCGTACCTAAAAGTTGACCTACGGGTACGGTTGTTAACCGTACCTAAAAGGATACGGGTACAGTTAACAACCGTACCCGTAGGTTAATTAAAAAACTTTTAGGTACGGTTAACTTTAGGTACGGTTGTTAACCGTACCCGTATCCTTTTAGGTACGGTTGTTAACCGTATCTATAGGCTTTTAGGTACGGTTGTTAACCGTACCTGTATCCTTTTTAACCGTACCTAAAAGTTTTTTAATTAACCTACGGGTACGGTTGTTAACTGTACCCGTAGCCTTCCCGTAGGTCAAATCATTTAATTAGGTCTCCACATCCACGGGCTCCACACAGATGTTATTTTCTTCCCCACCCGAGCCCACCCTTGTCCCACAATATCCAACGCCGCCTCCCTCCCTAAGCCATACGTGACCGGTTTTGCTTGGGTTTTTTCATTGCCGGCTGCTTTCCGACGGCGTGTTGTACGGTTGTTAACCATTAGCCGCTTAGTTTTTTCTCCCATTTCAGCCGAAAAATTTCATTTTTTTCCTCCACCATTTCAGCCACCAAAGGTCCCATTTTGATCTCCATTTCCGCCACATCAACTTTTCTCCTTCAAGGTATGTATTTTTTACACTTTTTTGAGTAATGTACTTGATTTTTTTCTTAATTAGTTCATGAACTCTATTACCCATATTTGCTATATGCCTTGAATATATATGTTTTGAGAATTTTTGCCTAAAAATAAATATTATCATTATTTATTTATAATTGCTACGATATTATTATTCATGCATATTTTATATTTGTTCATGAAAATTTTTATATGTGCATATAGTTGCCGTTAATATATATATATATATGTTTTAATTTTTTTATTTTATTTTGTTTATTATTATTAATTATTTATAATGTTATATATTATTATATATTTATTCATGGAAAAAATTATATACATATGCATAGTGTGATAAAAAATTATATAATGTTATATGTTGATTGTGAATTAATGTTGTATAACTTGTATATATTTTTATTTTTTTTTACTTGAATTAATGTTGTTTGTATTTGTATATATATATTATTTGATTCTTTTTTTTTTAATATTTGTCTCACTTGTTATTTCACAATATTATATATGTTCATTGACATAATGTTTATATATATATATATATATCTTTAATTAAGTTTTTAAATAGATAAGTCTTGGATGTCAATGGATAGAAGGTAAAATGAATTTAGTGGAGGGCTTGAACATTTTCTTACTTTTGCTGCTGATAATGCAAGTAATCATGAAAAAATTAAGTGTCCTTGTCTGAAATGTGGGAATCGAAAAGGACATAATGTTATGAAAATTCGAAATCATGTATTCAAACATGGTATTGACAAAAGTTATAAGATATGGTTTTGGCATGGGGAAGAAATTATGAAGAATAGTAATGAGTTCCCCAATGCGTCCCCTACACAACAAAATTGAAAGCGTGAAGAAGCTTTTGTTGATACTAATGAAATGTTAGATGCAGTGCAAGATAATTTGAATGCCGATATGTTGGGTGAAGAGTTTAATGAGATTTTAGAGGATGCTGAAAAACCGTTATGGAATGGGTGTAAGAAGTACACTAAGATTTCTGCATTAGTCACATTGTACAATATTAAAGCGAAGTGTGGAATACCTGATAAGTATTTTAAAGAACTTCTGACTATAATAGGTGATATGTTGCCAGAGGATCATAAATTACCTCATTCTATGTATGATGTTAAAAAAAACACTTAATGAACTAGGTATGGGATATGAGAAAATACATGCATGTCGAAATGACTGCATACTATATAGGAAAGAGTATACAGATGCACGTGAATGTCCTATATGTAAGGAATCAAGGTGGAAGGAGTCCAAATTTGGATTAGATGAAAAATAAAAAAAAATACCTGCAAAGGTGTTGTGGTATTTTCCACCTATTCCACGTATTCGAAGGATGTTTCGAAGCATTGATACATCCAAAAATTTATCATGGCATGCTGCTCAAGAGGTTGTTAATGGTAAAATAGAACATCCATCACATTCTCTTTCTTGGAACCTCATTAATGAAAAGTGGCCTGAATTTGCATCAGAGCCCAGAAATCTTAGACTTGCACTTGTAGCTGATGGTATCAATCCGTATAGCTCAATGAGTACTAAGTATAGTTGTTGGCCCGTTATGTTGGTCAATTATAATCTCCCACCGTGGCTATGCATGAGAAGGAAGTTCATGATGCTAACATTGTTGATATTAGGCCCCAAGCAACCAGGGAATGATATTGACGTGTTTTTAGAGCCATTAATAGATGATTTAAAAATTTTATGGAATAATGGCATTGAAGTATTTGATTCATATCATCAAGAGAAGTTCACCTTAAAGGCAATTCTAATGTGGACTATAAATGATTTTCCTGCATATGGTAACTTGTCTGGTCATGCTGTGAAGGGCTATTTTGCTTGTCCAGTTTGTAGCACAAACACATATGCGGATAAATTAGCCCATTCTCATAAAATGTGTTACAGAGGTCATCGCAAATTCCTTCCACTTGGGCATAAATATAGAAATCAAAGACGATGTTTTGATGGAACACAAGAATATAATGAAGCTCCATTACCACCAACTGGAGATGATATTCTAAAAGAAGTTGAAGGAATAACTTTTCCTTGTGGTAAATCAAAAGAACAACAAAAACTTTTAAATACTTCAATATGTTGGAGGAAGAGATCAATATTCTTTGAATTAGAGTACTGGCGACATTTGCCAATTAGACACCTTCTTGATGTTATGCATATTGAGAAAAATGAGTGTGATAGTATTCTTGGCACCTTGTTGAATATTCCTAGAAAAACAAAATATAATAATTATTTAAACTTTTTATATTATTTATAAGTTTTTTTTCAATAATACGAAATATAATAATTATATTTTTTTCTAAGTATAGGATTTTATTTGATCACTTAACAAGAAATGTAAAAAATCACGAATTATATCGCTTTCTGCATCCTGCACTTATATCAAATCAATGGAGCCCTACTCTTGATGATCAAATCGATGCTCTCATTGAACGAATGCTTGGAGTAGAAGAGAATGAAAGACTTATTGTTCCTTATTGGCTATCGTGAGTATTTTATATACATATACTTTTCGTTCTAATTTTGTTAAGTCCTTATTATAACAATCATTTGCAATTAATTGTAGAAATCATTGGATGCTTGGGGTGATCCATCCATATAGTGGTGTTGTTGAGTAGTTTGATTCACTTGGAAACAGTTCACCACAAAGATTTCAAGATATGATCATTGGGTATTATTAACTTAATATATTTAATTAACATGATTTTAAATTATTTCTAATTAAGTAATCATGGATGATTGAATATGAATAATGTTTATTTATTATGTCGATATTATAGTGCTTTTTCTAGATGGTACCAAACTATAACACGTTCGTTTAAGCCACCACCTACTTTCCGGCCTATTAAGGTTAGTATATATTAATTTATCGTTTATTATATGCCTGTACATCTTTAATTACAAGTAATTATTTAGATAAGCTATTCAAATTAATTAACTATGCAATTTATGTTTTATATATGTGTGTAGGCACCTATTCAAAATAATAGCATTGAATGTGGTTTTTTTGTGATGAGATATATGAGAGATATTATATATCAACCAAGAAAGTCTCGATCACTACTAGTAAGTTAACAAAATATTTATGATTGTACATACAATTATTTAGCTAGTAATTTTTTTAAATCATTGTATTCATAAATTTTTAAGTATCATGTATTTCCTAATTATTTATAACTATATATAGTTCTAATTACCTTTTTTTTAGTTTGCAGAAAAGAAAACATACACACGAGAAGAACTTGATGTTTGTCGAAGAGAAGTATGTCAATTCCTTATTGATAGTATTGAAAGCACAAGTTAGATAATTAAATATTTTACATTTTGATATATATTAGTTAGATTTAACTTGTATGTATATATAGTTAATTTAATTAGGTTAGTGACATTAGCTATGTATTTTAATTTACTGAAATGACGACGCAATATGCATAATTGTAATAGAATATTTGTATGCTTGTTGAGATATGTATATAAATGTCTGATTAAAGTCTGATAATATAGTCTGAGCAGGGAAAAAAACAGGTAAAAATATAATTACAGAAAAAAATTATTAAAAAAAAAAATTTTAACCTATAGGTACGGTTGTTAACCGTACCTAAAACCATGTAAAATATATGACAACCGTACCCGTAGGGTTTTAGGTACGGTTGTTAACTGTACCTAAAACTCTACAGGTACGGTTACACAAACGTACCTAAAATCCTACGGGTACGGTTGTTAACTGTACCTAAAATCTACAGGTACAGTTAACAACCGTACCCATAGGGATTTAGGTACGGTTACAAATACCTACAGCTACGGTTAACAACTGTACCTAAAACTCTACAGGTACAGTTGACAACCGTACCCGTAGGGATTTAGGTACGGTTACAAATACCTACGGGTACAGTTGTTAACTGTACCTAAAACTCTACGGGTACGGTTAACAACCGTACCCGTAGGGATTTAGGTACGGTTACAAATACCTACGGGTACAGTTGTTAACTGTACCTAAAACTCTACGGGTACGGTTAACAACCGTACCCGTAGGTCAACCTATAGCGACACGCGCAACGGGTACAGTTACGCGCTAAAAGACAACCGTACCTAAAAGCCTATAGATACGGTTAACAACTGTACCTAAAAGCCTTTTTCCTTGTAGTGACGTGTGTAGTTGTAAGGTAAATATAATTTAGTAGAAGATAAAATAAGATAAGGTTATATAGTAAATAATGCATGTATAGATAATTATTCATACAAATGATAAATATATGAGATACGAGCCAAAATAGGAATATAAAAAAGAGAAATAGTGAAGATTTTCTCATTTGTTATAAATATGTAAGATTTGTATCGTAAGAAGGTAGACTTGGCCTTCGTATCTATAACATAAGCTTTTTCTTTGTAATGTTTTCCTTTGTCCACATAAGGCAACTCTCGCTCAACTGTGCATAGACAGATTGACCCTTCTACATTAGTTGGTATCAAAGTCATGATCCAACTAGGCCATGTGGCTTTTGTTCTTACAAAGATGTAAGACTCTTTAAGTGAGAATGTATGATACAGTGTGCCTGTATATGTCTCACAATGTTTAAAAAGTTAAGTAATGATATATTTATAAAATGTGAGTACTCTTTAAATGATAAGATGCATTTTAAAATTATTTAAAAATAAAGTCTTGATGGCACAACTGAATTGGGTAGTGATGATCATAAATCTGCATTTATGATCCACAATTATATTATATTGAAGTGGATTCGACCCTGTTATATATTGAGGTGATTGACCCTCTGCATCAATATTGAATTGGTTTTATAGAAAAATAAATAGAGGAATGAGTAAAAATGTTCCAGGACGCACACTGGTTATGTTATTATGAATAATCCAATATATTTCCTAATTGTTTTTAAGTATATGCACTTGGTTCCATAATATATAAATATGTCATAGTCCTAAGGTAATATTCAAGGTATTATTCATATAATTTATAAGATTAAATTGCAGCCATAAAAACTAATTAAAATGTACTTCTTGTGAAATATGCGGTACAAAATACAGTAAAAATAAGTATAAATAAAAATAATACATAACTTTTTTAAATAACAATTATATATATATATATATATGCTTACGTGATAATGACGTACAATCTTCCACAATGTGTGTAATAATAACGTACGTAATTGTTAGCAATATACATTTGAGTATAGAATACGAACTGCCACAAATCTGACATGATTTACTCAAGTTTAGAAGTATGGGATTGATTTCCAGTTTTATAAGCCGATCATCATCAAAGTTTGACCCACACGTTATATTATGGTGCATTTAGATCTTCCTATATTACTTTATCTGACACTTTCTTATGTGCATCATAATATAAACAATAAGAAATCGATCACATATCATTACACACATTTATTAATTTTCTCTCGTTTTTGAAATCGGATTATCACAACAATCATAGAAGAAATAAATTTGCAACCATAATCAGATGATAAGCTATAGTTGGTTCTAGCTAGAAGTTGACGTGGAATGTCTAAGATGGTATCTTCTGACTAATTTGTCTGGGCCAACATTTATCCACGAAGCAATGTGAAAAATTAACTATGAAACAAAAACAGCATCTAAAGACGACAAGCAATTTTAGCAAAAAAAATAATAATAAAAAGAAAGACGACAAATAAACATTTCATATGTCACACGTCTCCTCCACCGCCCAAACTCTATGGTGTCGTCTGACTTCCAACCACCCACTTACGAAGCTAGGGTCACCAAGATTCCCTCTCCCTCATTTTATATTCAAATATTTAATTACACTAGTCCACCTGATACGGTCTTTTAAAAAAATATATATATATATTAAAAATTACATAAAAAAAATAAGGATTATACTGCATATTTATTAAAATTTAGATATGATCTCTTCTATTTAATTTTTTTATATTTTGTAACAAAAATGTCCTTAATTTCATTGATTAATTGTGATAAATTTTGATTGGATACATGTCCAATTAAACTACCCAAAATTAGACGGCTGTCTAACTGACCAAATTTTGACCGATCAGCAATCCTACTCATCGGAGTTGAGTTAGACACATATCTAACTATATTGTCTAAAATTGGACGTCTTGAGTCAAAAACTGAACAATTGAAAAGTCAAGAATCCTTTATAATATGTACTAAGGATAAAACTGTAATTTTAAATAAAAATTATAAGTGTGGGGTTATCATAAATTACAAATATTAAATAGGGTATATTTTGGCTTATTTTCCAAAAAATAACAATTTTAAAATTTAAACCCATAATAAACTTAATATTTAAATGAGTTGAATTAAAAATTGAATAAATCTATAACATTAAACTGTGATTTTTTTTTTATAAAAATATTACTTATATAATTATAAGTTTAAAGAGTATTAGAAATATATTTTCTAAAAATATATATATTATATCAAATAGCAAAAATATGGAATACATGTTGCTACAATTTTTTTAGAGGGCGGTTCCTTATTATAATCTTTGGATCTCTTTGGTCTCTTTATTTAGGAGTAGGGTACTCTAATTTTACTTTAGGAAAAGATTGCTTAAGTTTGTTATTTTTCATAAAAATATATTTTAAAAATTCATTATCTTTATAACATAGGTTACAAAAATTTATTTTATAAAGATAATAACTTTCTGCTATTTTTTTGTAGGGATAGTAAAAATTTATTAACTTTATAAAATAAATTTTTACAATTTTTTTCATAAAAATAATAAATTTATACTTTTTCTTAAATAAATATAAATATAAAATACACTTTTATTAAATATAACAAACTTCAACATTCCTTACTTTTATTTTTCTTCGATGTGAAGCATACAAGTTTTATATTCACAGTTGACCCAAGAGTTAAGAAAAAAGGCATGTGTGAGTCACTTTAATTAGTTTTAATAAATAAAATGAGATTAATGTAACTCACTTAACAATTAAAACTTAATTTTAATCTTATATGATCCCTTGAAATTAACACATAACTCTTTATCTTAAGTTGTTAATTATATCATATTTATGTGCTCCACATTTTTATTATTATTATTATTATTTTAAGTATTATACTTGGCAATTCGAGAATAAAATGTTTTAATGGCTAATGGTTTTATATATATATATATATATATATATATATATATATATATATATATATATTGCATTTTTGAAAATTATTTGTTTTTTTTTCAACTTTCTAATTATTAAATTAATTCAAAAGTAAATAATTAATAATTTTTTTTAATATAATGATATATATATTTTTTGTGTGCATTAAAATGATGAGAATTCTAACCCTATATAATACATTATATACATATGTATATGTGTTGTGAGTGTGTTAGTTCGTTACTGTTATCTATATTTATTCTATCAAAAAGACTAAAATACCTATTATATTAATACTTAAATAATAATATCATTAACATCCTATATAATTTGAATAAATAATTACTAAAATATCAACTTATTATAAATAAATTTAATACCAATATTAAAATTAATATTAATTATCCTTTCATAACTAACAATTAATAATAACAGCTAATTACTTTATTATAAAATTCATCTCCTCTTTGCTTGAACCTTCCACACTTTATTATAATACAAAAAAAAAATACTTTACTTTTACTGCTGCTTCATGATATATATAACGTCCTTATCACGCCTTGCTATATCTCAAACAAAAAGAAATGTCACCTCTTCATTGAGGTTATATATAGACATCCATATACGCTGTTACCAACAACAAATTTATCAAAATTTTTAGAAAAAATTATTTCCCTAAACCATAAGCATACAAATTCAAATTATTCAAATAATATAACCCTTATTCTTATTATTATACTCATTATTATTATTGTTGTTGTTATTAAACCAAATCATACAAATTTAAATCATTCAAATAATATAATTCTTATTCTTAAGCTCATTATTATTATTATTATTGTTGTTGTTATTATTGTTATTATTATTCGTTACTAATATTCTTAAAACCTCATTTTCTCTTATTCAATATTTTTCAAACAATTTGAATTTTCTTATTTAATTATTTATGTGCAACTAGTGATAAAATCTTTATAACCAACATGGTGATAAAATTATAAATATCATGTATCTTCATTCCAAAGAAATACTATATTATTATTGTTGCTGTTGTTGTTAAAAATTTCATTTTTATTTTTCCAACATTTTTAAAATAATCTAATTTAATACACTATTATATTATATATTAATTTAATATTTTTTATACCCAATCATAACATAAGCCATAATAAAATATAAAAAATAATATTAATTATATTTTAAAGCATAAATTTTTATTTCGTGAACAAAAAAAAACATGATTATTGTCCTTACAATCATTATTATTATTATTATTATTATATAATTTGATTTTTTTTCTATTATTCATTAAAAAATAAAGGCACGTCAAACAAATCAAAAATTTCATCTAAGAGTTTAAACAAGCAATTAAAATAAGTATAAAGAATATACCTGAGGGTACAAGCAACTTAACTCAAGTAAAATAAAATTTTAATGAACAATAATTATTAAAAAATATTATTAAATTAATTTCATTTCGATATTACAACGCTCATATTATATTTTGGGGGAATAATTATTAGAATTTAAAATAGAAATGAACCATTGTACGAAAACATGTAAAAAATATTCAAAATTAATTATAAAAAAAGAGGATTATATAGAGTGCTTAAAATATAACTCTAAAAATCAAGAATTTGAAAAAATATATACTTTTTAATTATATAAGTCAAATCATATTGAATATAATTTGTAAAGGACATAAGAGATATAAAAAAAATCTATTTATTATACAAAAACATAGCAAGCTTTTTTAAAGTAAAATTCTTTGTTTGTGATATTTAAACATGTATGTGTTGAAGCTGGTGGTTGGAGACAACTTAAATACCCTATTGTTAACATTGTTTGAAGCAACAAAAAATCTCACTGGATGTAATATTTCATTATATCAATAGAACTGGTGAGTAAAAAAATTTAAAAAATTATATATATAATTAGTTATTTAAATGAAAATTTGTAAAATATGTTTCAAAAAAAGAAGGCAGTAAAAATTTAAGAAATTTGGTATTGTAACAAAATAAAAAATTCAAATTCTTGATGAAATTATATAGAAAATTAATAGAAAAATGACAAAACTCAATTGTTGAGAAAAATATTGAACCAGTCAGTGGAAAAAACAATTATTCTTCTTCATATTGATGACTATGACGACAAAGTAGAAAATATCTCAAATAAGAAGATCAAGATAGAAAAAGACTGAACTTTTCTCTTAATTTGTGACCACCTGAATATTACATGTTTTTTAATATGTTTTAAAATTATAAACTTATGATTGTTTTAATTTAATAAATAAATATTTTATTTATTATTTATAGATTAATACTTATTCTTTGAAGTTTATAATGAAAAAATTCAAACAAAATTTTAAAAGAGACGAAAAATTGGACTATCATTTTAAAATTGGACTAACATTTTATAAAATATTGAGAAGTTTGATGTATATATTGTAAAAGTCCAAAATACTCTTAATTCTTTAAATATCATAATGACACCATTTGTTCAAGAAAACATTTCATAATATTTTAATATATTTTCATAATTTTAAACAATTAACTACAACAAACTATTTAAAAACTTATTTTCTACCATAAAAAAAATTAAATTAATTTAATTAATATAAAATAAAATAATTTATTAAAAATAATAACATTACCTACATTAACACTAACACGTACTTAAGTCTATTTTAAAAAATATCTCATTCTGTTCAAGTTGAGATAGATAAATTACACAAGTATAGCCGTAGCCGTAGCCGTCTACTATTAGGATAATAAAATATGTAAATTTCATTAGTTTTATTGTTTTAAAAAAAAATACATATATTTAATTAAATAACTAAATAAAATAGATAGAAATCTTTTGGAAGGATTCTTTCCAATGTAATCATAAAAACATAATTTTTTAGGAATTTTAGACAAAGCTTCCAAGGACCATTATTTCTTGAATATGATATTTTTTTCTTACTCATAATGCACATATATTTGTCAAAGTTTGAACTCATATCACTTAATACTTATAAAAAACATATAATATTACATTAAAATACAAATAATTACATTTTTAAGATAATGCTTAATATTATTTTTAATATCTTTAAACATTCATTTAATCTAAAGTCAATTAAACTTTCAAACACTGACATGTTTATACGGCAATAATAAGAATATTTATAAAAAAAATATTATTTAAATTTTTACGTTTAATTTTATTGTTAAAATAAAATAAAATAAAATTTATTATATTATTAGCATGACAACTCATTTATGCCATGACCCACCTACCACGATTACCTTAAAGTGGTCTTATTTTTGAAAAATTATCAAAAATAATACCCATCAAACTTATAATAATAAAATTAATACCCTAATAACATTAAACGTATAATATTGAACGAATATAAATTGTCATAATTCAATTCCAATTGAACGGATGTTCAAAGAAAAATAATATATCAATTATTTTTTTTAATTATGAAAATATAAGTTTAAACACAAAGAGTACTATTTTTATTATTACAAGTTTTACGGAATATTATTTTTTCGTTATTTTTTTTAAAGTTGTTATAACATTAATACTTATAACTTATGTATATAAAGTGTCATAGGACTTATGTTATAGGTCCTGTTGATACAAGATCTCATCAAAAGAGTTGTCTATACCTTGCAAGTAAATGTGGTAATTTGTGTTTGTTGGGTTAGTTCAAGCTAGTTTAAATTTAATTCGTATTATGAACGGTTAATTCTAATCCAAACTAAAAAAATTTGAGATGGTCCAAACTAACTCAACTTTTATTTATATATATTAATTAATCTTTTTTTACCTTATTTAATCAAATATTAATTAAAAATATTATAAATTTTCTTATAATTTTTAATCTAATTAAAATAATAAAAGATTTAAACCAAATTTAATGCATTATAATAACATTAAATATATAAATAGAAATTTTATTACAAGTTTTTATAAAAATAAAAATTAAAAGTTTTAAAGTCATAATTATATTACAAAATAACTCAATGAACTGCTATTTAAAATTAAAGTAAATTAATATTTTAAATTTAAACTTCAAATGATATAGGTAGAAGCAGATAAGATAATATCAAAAAACCTATAAATATTTTCCAATAATAGAGGAACACTTATATATTAGAACATACTTGAACAATTCTATAATTGTACTCACCTAGGCATCACTCTTAAGTAGTAATATTCACGAGTTACTTAAGACAATCATAGAACAGCAAGCAATTCATTAAAAAGTAAATCAACAGTTTACAATCTAAAAATATATGTTAATACCTCTATCAGTTGGAGTCATGCTCAAATACATCTAAGTTGCCCTCGTTTGTTGTCTTCATAGCAATTGCGATCTAAGTAAAATATGCCTCTCCTTTGATGCCCCATCACCACATAATGTGGTACAAACATCAATGTTAAATTTAGTATAAACCTAAGTTTATGGCAAATCTCGTAAACATGTACCTAAAAAACATTTCTAAGTCCAAAAAGAGTTTTAATTCATTAATTAAGAAACCCATTCAAAACGTGTTTTTAATAAAACTCTTTTTCTTCGTATAAACAATACAACACTCTCAATATTATGAATCATTAATAGGAAAGAACACTTAAAATATTAATAATTTGAAAGTAGTAAACAAAATTTTCTCACTACCTTTCAAAATGCAAGAATTTGTCGTCTTTTTTAATTAACAAAACATTTTAGGTATGTAAGGTGTTTATAGAAAATCTTTGAGTTTCTAGTGAGTTCATCGACACCTCGCTAACCCTTCTATGAGGGTAATAATTGCCACAGCGAGGGTATTAACCTTCAATCTCGTCGATCCCTTCACCACTACCTCACTAACACATCTCTAATACAACAGAGAGCCTCCAGTGATCACTTTGGTTGGTACTCAACAAAAGTAGAATTATGATAGTTTTAATTTTTAAAAATTGTTTAAATTAATTTTTCATAAATACACAATCAGTGAAAAAAATGCACGAAAATAACACAACTTTATATGCAAATTACATGCTCTCAACCACCCTGTAGTGTGTGTATCATGCAAACATACAAAGTGTCAAGTTCTATGTGAATATGTGCAACATTGAATCGTTAAAAAAGTACCTTACATAGAGGAAAATAACACTAAGTAAATATAACAGATTATGTATTTTGCACAAGAAAGTGCCAACAAAATACTTAAAGGACTCATATGACTTACATGTACATCATTAATCTCATATTGAGACATGAAGATCCACAAACAATACAATGACATTCAATAATTTTTACAACTTTAAAATTTATTAATTAAATAAAATTTTATTTATTTTTAAAATACTTAAATTTCACGTTCATCAAAATAATTATGTACTTGACTACAATACATTTCAAACTAAAAACATAAAGAGAGGTAGTTGACATCATTTTGCTTTTGGACATGATATATATTAATACTCAATGCATTCAAAATAAGTAATATTCAAAATTAAGAGAAAGAAATATGAAGATTATTAAATTCTCAAAATACTAGATGCATTATAAAATTATAGAAGTAAGTAAAAAGGAGATATTCTTTTTATAATTTTTTTAATCTCATTTTGTGAATTATAATTTTTTTAATTATATTAATTTAGCACATATATTCTACTCTCGTTGTAGATAAAGCCACAATAGTTTGCAATTTGAAAACCTAGCTTACAACTCCTCTTGCAATTGTAAAAATATAGCCCATAGTGGATTTGCTTTTGTCGAGATCTCCTACAAAATTTAAATCCACATAATTCTTGTGATACGAACCAGAACTCGTCCCAAAGACGGCCCGACACGAGCCTAAGATCATGCCAAGAGAAGGGTTTCAAGATAGTGCAAAAGGGCATGCAACATCACAAACAAGCATGCAAGCACAAGGGAAATGGTGAAGACAAGTGTAAATGGCAAATCCAAAATTTGGAGCTGCGCCGCGGCATGTGTTTTGTGCGCAGTGGCACAAGGGTTTCTGTTTTGGTTGGAGGATTTCTCAAGCATGTGCGCCGCGGCATGGTATTTGGGCACCGCGGCACAGGGCGTTCTATTTTGAGGCTAAGAAAAACGTGTGCGCCACAGCGTGGGATATTCTGTGTTGGAACGAAGAAGCAGGCACGCCGCAGCATGACGAGGATACAAGTAGATGTGCACGCGCTGACACACCCAGCCTGTGCGCTGACACGGACAAGCGCGCCTGACACGTCAGACCTGCGCGCAGACCCCCAATGTGCGAGCTGCGACATGAAGTTTTGTGCGCTGCGGCATGGCTACGCGTATGGCAAACAGAACAGGGCGTGCCGCGGCATGAATATTTCCCCGCCGCGGCACAGTTTAAATTTGTTGTAATTTTGGGCCATTGGATCCCAATTCAATGGCTAGGATTTCTTTTACATTTTTAGCTTTCATTTGTAACTATAAATATGTGTAGCAGCTGCCCATTTGAGAATAATGAGATTTTTAATCAATGAAAACATTTTGAATGGATTTTCAAAATTGAGAGCCAAGAGCTTCTCTTGTTCTATCAAGAAACTTATCAAAGGAATTTGCAACCCTTTGTGGCGTTTCGCCTCGTCTTGATTCGTGGTGCGTAATATCCATGCCTGAAGGTGAGTTCTTGTAACCAAAAGTCTAGGTTTTCTCGTAGGATTTGCATGCTAATATTGATGTCGGGTCTTGGTCCGTATTTCTTGTGGTTACCAAGCCTCGTAGCTTGGGGGTCATAGGAGTCGTGTCGCTCGGTTCGCGTCACCTTGATAGTTAATTATGATCTTCCAAAACATAATGTAACACTTGAGATTCCTTTGATGTATCTAAGGATTCTATTCACAGTGTTCCAATGCTCTCCACCAGGATTCACCATAAATCGACTAATCGTTCTCATTGCTTGTGCAATGCCTGGTTTTGTATATATCATAGCAAACATCAAACTTCCTACTGTTGATGCATACGGTACTCGAAACATCTCCTTCCTCTCTAATTCATTGCTAAGAGACATATTTGAGGATAACTTGAAATTAATAAGAAGTGGGTAGATATTGGCTTACAATCTTACAAGTTGAAACGTCACAAGATCTTATTGAAGTAGTTCTTCTGGGAAAGCCAAATCTTCCTATTATTTCTATCTTGATGAATCTACATTCCTAGAATCTTGTTTGCTGGTCTCAAGTCCTTCATATCAAACTTCCTAGCTAATTGAGCCTTTAATTATTGGATATGATCTTTGTTGGGTCCTGCTACCAACATATCATCCATAAACAACAACAACAAGATAATAAAGTCATTATTCCCATCAAACCTTTCGTAGTACATACAATGGTTTGAACTAAGTCTGCTATGTCCAAGGCTAATAATGAAGGAATCAAATCTTTTGTACCAACATCTAGGCGCCTATTTGAGACTGTATAGAGATTTGTTCAACCTACAAACCAAGTCCTACTTGCTTGTTTCAGCAAAATCTTTTGGTTGAAGCATATAGATTTATTCTTCAAGTTCATGAAGAAATGCAGTTTTTACATCTAACTTCTCTAGATATAAGTTAAACGTAGCACACATAGCCAAGACTATTCTGATTGTTGTAAGTCATACTATTAGGGAAAATATTTCATTCAAATCAATACCTTCTTTCTGAGCATATCCCTTCACCACTAATCTTGTACAATATCGTTCCACTTGATTATTGCTATCTTACTTAATCTTGTAGACCTATTTATTATCACTGGTTTTTATTCCACGTGATAATGGTACTAGTTTCCAAGTCGTGTTATTATGTAGATCTTCAATTTCTTCCTGCATTACTGTCATCCATAGAGATGCATCTGAATACTTGTAGCTTCATGGAAAGTTGATGACTCTCTATTCTCTATTAAAAGACAGTACGCAACATTACTCTCAGTAACATACTCCAAGTGCTAAGTTGGTGGCCTTCTTTCACGAGTTGATCGATGAACTTCTGGAGCCTCAAACTCAACTGGTTCTGGTACTTCGTGTTGTGGTGTTACTTCAGTAGAATCTAGAATTTCTTATATTAGACTATTTTTCACCTGAACTATTGTAGTTTTTAAATACTCATTCGACGTGTTATCGTCTTCATCTTTTCTTTGTAGTTGATCTTCTAGAAATATCACATCCCTGTTGATTATAAGCTTGCGGGTGGTAGAATCCCACAAGCAATACCCTTTGACACCATCAACATACCCAAAGAACATACACATTCTAGATTTGGATCCAACTTTGATCTTTCTTGGGCATTGTACATCACATACACAGGACATCTAAATGAATGTAAAGTAGAGTAATCTACTGGCTTATCAATCCACATCTCTATCGGTGTCTTTAACTCAATTATCGTTGATGGCGATCGATTTACCACATAACATGCATTTTTGGCTACTTCTACCCAAAAGGAGTTGGGTTGACCTGCACTCCTTAACATAAATCTTATCTTTTCTACAAGAGTTCTGTTTATCAGCTCTGCCACTTCCATTTTGTTGAGGCGTATATGTGACTGTGAACTATCTTTTGATACCTTCTTTCTTACAAAGTGCAAGAAACTCGCCGTCTATATACTCTTTTCCATTATCCTTCCTTAAGCACTTAATCTTCTATCCAAATTTAAGTTCCACCTGTGCTTTAAAGTCTTTGAATACGTGAAGCAAATCTAATTTTTTCTTAATTGGAGACACCTACACCTCTAGAGTAATCATCAATGAAAGACACTAGGTACTTTGCACCTCCTAGTGACATCTATGGTGATTCCCATACATTAGAATGAACAAAGTCTAGAATGCCTTTACTCCTTGCATCAGATCTACTAAACTTCAATCTATGTTGCTTACTTGTAACACAATGCTCACAAAAAGGAAGATCGACTGATTTAAGCCCTAGAAGCAACTTTCTATCAGAAATAATCTTCAAATCTTATTCTGACATATGACCTAATTTGAGATGTCACATCATTGTTGATTCTTCTCCTTTACTAGTTGACGTGAAACATGCATCAGTTTCCTGTAGTGTTTCCACTTTAAGCATGAATAGATTCACTGTGATCTTTTTTGTCTTTAAAACCACAAGCACACCTTCAATAATTTTCATGATCCTATTTTCGACATGAGTCTTGTATTCAAGACTCTCTATTTTCCCCAAAGAAAATAGATCTTTCTCAAGCACTTCACGTGTCGTACCTCCTGAATAGTGCGAACTGTACCATCAAATATTTTTATTTTGATAGTACCATTATTAGCGATTTTCATAGCATGATCATCACCCATGTGTACATAACCTCCTAAGATTGGTTCATATTTATGGAACCACTCTTTTCGAGATGTCATGTGCCATGTTGCTTCTGAGTCTAGTAACCAGACATCAGAAACTGCTTTCTGCCTCCAACCGCAGCTGTAGCCTCGCTGTATAAAACTTCACCATTATCAGGTATACTTGCTACATTCCCTTGAGCATTTGGTAGCTCAAGGTCTTTATTCTTTCTTTTACTACAACAATCTTTTTTGACGTGCCCTTTCTTGCCACAATTGTAGCATTTGAAATGCTTCTTACTTCTTGATTTTGATCTACCATGATTTTGACTCCTACTAGAGTCACGTTCTATTGATCTTCCTCTCATTACCGTCAAAGCTTTCACTTGCTGCAAACCTATATGTCTGTCTTCTTTGTTTTTACGCAGAGTTTCTTTTTCTAAAACAATAGCTATAATTTCATCAAACACTAGATAGTTCAAAAGGATGTTGTTCGTGAGGTTGATGATGTGTTGATCATACGAGTCAGATAGACTTTGAAGTAGAAGCTCCGCACGTTCAGTTGTCTCTATTTTGTAACCCATTGATGTAGTTTATGAAAATAGAGTATTCAAGGTGTTGATGTGGTCGGTCACTGATGTGGATTCTGTCATTCGAAGAGTGTAAAGTCTCATTTTTAAGAAGATCTTATTATGAAGTGACTTGGTCTCGTATAGTATTGTTAGAGTATCCCAAATCTCTTTTATTATTTTCTTTTTTGCTACACTGGATAACACTTCATCAACTAGTGCTGAGTGTAGATCAGCAATTGCGTTGCCGTCCATTTTGTTTCACTTGCCATCATCGATGATCCCAACGAGTCTATCTCCAATTGCTTCTAAACAATTATCCTTCTTCAAAATTTCCTTAATCTTAATTTTTCACAGCGAGAAATTACTTCCATTGAACTTCTCAACATCAAGTTTTGTTGTTGTCGTTATTTTGATATGTTTTTCCCTTGAACTAGTTCCACTATTACACATGAACAGTAACTGTATATGTGATAGTATTCGTGAACAGTACCCTACAACCAAAGCTTTGATACCACTGGTAGAAAATTTATGGGTCGAATCTAATACACCATCAAAGTGAAATTGAGATAACGAAGATAAAATAGACACAAGTATTTACGTAGTTTACCTAAAATGATTACGGGCTATTCCCCGGGTAAAGGTTGAAAGAAATTCACCATACCGAAAGATTTACGACTTCTTTCTAAATACAAGGAGAGAACAAGATATATCTCTCTCACAATGAGAAAAGAACTCTTTCAAGTGAAGATATATTTCACAAGCTTATAACTTTGTGTTTGGAATGTTGGAAGGCTTAAAATACTTGAGATTTTGGGATGAAATGCTAGGATGAGCAAATAAGCTCTCTATTTATAGATATTTTAATTCACTATTGTAACTACATCATTTATTTCTCTTAATTCAATTTCTTTGATTATAACTATCACCCATTTCATTTATTTCAACTATTATCCACTTCATTTATTCCAACTACCATCCACTTCATTTGTTTTTCTACATAAACTATTTATTGGTTGATTCCTAATATTCACTTTTATTTGACTATCATTTTTAGCCATGTAAAAATGGCTTCAATTTTTACATATATTGAAAAATACATTAATATTATAATAAATCTCACCGATACAAATATGACATGTATGAAATTAGGATGATCATTTCGATATAAAAGTTCAAACGTGTTCCTTATAAGATTATAAGATTAATTATCCCTTAAAAGCTTATGTTGGGTAGCTTTACTGGTGAATGAGCTCTGACTTAATGGTATAGAGTTCTCTAAAAATATATATATATATATATATAAATTTTAAAGTTTTGAATTCTAATTATAAGTACTGAGTTGTATAATTTATTAAAAAAAATTAACGCTCCCTAGTAGATCTAGAAGGAACCGGTTAAGTTAAATGTCGTAAATTATTATTATTATATAGTAGGTAAATGTCTATTATTATTATTTTATATTAGGTAAATGTACCGGGTCTTGATCGATCCTTATCTTTCATAGTACGTTAAAATCAATACTTGTAATTTTAACTGCATGAGGTAGCTATTGCTAAAAACAAAAAGTGAATTATATAATAAAAAAAAAGATTAGATCTATGTAATATTTATATGGATGATTCTATTGGAAGCAGAGTCAAAGCTATTTTGATAATCGAATCATATAAAACTATTCTAATTTATTTATAGCAATAAATTTATTACTTTAGTTAATAAATGTGAATTATGATTCATCAGTCAACATCCAATAAAACAAGCAATCAAACACCAGTGAAAAATAATAATTATTTTGCCAGTGCAAACAAAGAAGTGAAAAACCAATAAACCAGGCAGCTGACAATATAATTATTTATTAACAAAACAAACACAGTTTTTTGAAAGTAAATGACAGAATTAATTACCACCACAAAAATTATTTTTAATGTAAAGATAATTAATTCCTCCAACCATGAAAGTTCATTGCAAATTTAACTACATGTAGTGGACAGTTTGATTTGCTTGTTTCTCCAATCCACGAACTCATGTGAACGAAACCATTTGTCAAATCAACTTATGTAGTTATGTGAAAGAGCACAATATTGAAGAGAAAAAAAAAAAAAAAAAATCCAATACTAAAGACATAAATAATTAGTATGACTCTTGATGGGTAACCAAAATGAGGAATTTGATTTATTATTTTTAATTATAAGAGTTTTATGATTCACGCAATGGTTTGAAAATAAAATTCATTATTTTTTATTTATTTATTTATTTATTTTAAATTGTAGGTTTAAATTACATAATTGTTTCTTTAAGTATTTTTTTTTTATCAACGGTAAAGCGTTGTTAAAAAGATTGATAATCCATAGTCATTTGGGAATAATAATCTTTATTCAATAAATGTTATATGCATTAACTTTCTCGTTATATGCATGTGTAAGTACTGTTCAAAAATGTGATGTTGGGATATGAAAAATTAAAGTTATTGTAAGATTATTGATTAAAAATAATTAATTATATTATAATATATAGATTAATCATTTAAGAGTTATTATTATTTTTAAATATTTAATTTTATATTTAAATATATAACGTATAAAAATTATACAATTAAAATATATATATATATTTTATAAGAACTACTTTTTTACCGACTCAACAACTAAGAAGAAAGGAGCAATTATTATAATAATTGCATTTGTAAAATGAAAAAGAAAAAAGTATAATAATTGCATGGTTGCATCAAATGGAAGTATTTTGCCGAGGTGATATTTCAAACATTGACAAATTGTAAGTACTTTACAAATTTACATTAATTAATTATAATATATTATGTAAAATTAATTTTAAAAATTTAAAAAAAATTGACATGTTGCATTCTATAATTAAAATAAGAATATATTTGTACATATTTAATATTGAGAAAATAATAAAAATAACACTCCTTGAAACTTATAATAATAAAACTAGCACCCCTTGTGTTCAAATTTATATTTTCACAATTAAAAAAATGACTAATATGTCATTTTTATTTGAACAGCCGTTCAATTAAAATTAAATCACGATAATTTAGAACTATTTAATATTGAACGTTCAAATTGAATGTTCAATATTTAATGTTCAAATTGGCGTTCAATTTGAACGTTCAATATTTAATGTTCAAATTGAACATTCAATATTATAGGGGTGCTAGTTTTGTTATTACAAATTTTAAGGGTGTTATTTTTGGTAATTTTCATTTAATATTTCTCTTAAAAAGTTGAATCATATAAAGAGTGGCATACGGATAATTCACTCATGGTGGCATTTTTTTTTAATTAGAAAATAAAAAGATAAATAATAAATAATTATGGAGATAAAGTTAGGCACATCGCATAAAATGAAATTGTAAGTTATTTATTTAGAATAGAAGATATTTGAATTTGTAATTTAAATGAACAAGGAATTTAATTATAATTAAAGAAATAAATATGGAGAAAATAGAAAATTGAAAGTTGACTTTATTTAATGCACTCACCGTGTGGCTTTGCAAATTAAAATATCAATCATTGATTCTCTTACTATATAAGAACACAACCCCCAAAAAGTTTTGTATTGCCATCACACCAACCACACCAATTTCAGAGAGCATCAAAGTTCTTCCCCTCTGTTTAATTACAACATGGTAGATAGGAAGACCCTTCTTCACTACTTGATGTTCCTCTTTCTTGTCTTCTCTTTTCTTCTCTCTTCCACTGCTATTCCCACTACCAGTAAGTAGATATAATAATAATTTTTCTTTTCTTTTCCTAATTCAATTCTTGATGTCAGTTCTATTTTTTCTTTTAAATTTGGTATAATTAATTTTTTATTTTTATTTTTCATTAATTACTTTTTGTTTCTTGGATGGTCATGAGAAGAGTACTCATGATGGTGATGAGTTTACAATTCTTACGCCAGCCAGGGTTCTAAGGACCGTATTTTTAAAATATGAATTTTCAAGTTATGGTTGTGGAAGTTTCTCTTACTTAAATAAAATGTCCAATTAGTGGTTTCGCTTTGACATGACTCGTGAGTAGTTTAATTAAAAAATTCGTCTTTTAGTGATCATCTTGAATTTAAAAAATGTATTCTTTTTTTCTTTTAGAATTGAAAAATGAATCTTTGATACCTTATTATTAAAGAATGCAAAAAAAAAAAAAAAAAGGAAATTAATTATGGTTAGTTCATTTATGATAAATTAGTCATATATATTTATATGTTTAGAAGAAATGCTAAATAATGAACACAAATTTGCGATATATTAATTATAATATAATATGTAATAATTTTTTTTAAAAATAAATAATTTGTTAAATTTTTTTAAGTATTTATTTGTGTTCTGACTTACAGGAAGCCTCGGGTCAAGTAACAAAGATTCCTCATCAGCACAAGATTCATTCTCTCAGGTCTCTCTTCATACATGAAAAAGCCCAAACTGAAAACATTTTTACCGCTGAACTTTTTTCCTGTGTCCATAATAAATTATAGTAATTTATAAAAAAATAGAATAAGATAAAACCATTAAGGTTAATTGTTCCAATTAAAATCTTTATTTGAAAATATTTTAAAATGGGTTATTGGTTAATATGCAGAGTACTGGATTGGACATGACGAATAATATTGGAGAAGAGCTCTTTGAGATGGGAGAAGGAATATTCATTGAGGGGAGGATGGATCTAGAAAGCACAGATTATCCTGGAACAGGAGCAAACAATCATCATGATCCAAAATCTCCTGGAAAAGCTTAGTTGATTTAATTAGCTTCATATAACATATTGGTTATATATATATATATATATATATATATATATATATATATATATTATTTTATGTGTATATGGGATATTATTAATTGAGTTTGGAGCCCAAAATAACATGCTTTAGAGTCAAATTGGCTCCAAAATTGAAAATATACATACAATGTTTCAATTTAGACATACGATAATTTATGAGTTTAAATAAATTTGGATCACTCCATGTTAATCTTTTAAGATGGAACTCCAAATTCGATTCGGTACTGTTATACATTAAGTATGTAAGGATTTAGATAAGTAATGTATATGTAATGTATATTTGTAATGTATATCTATGCTAATGTACATGCTTACATTATCGAACTGGACAATTTGATCAAAATCTCTAAAACCCGTTTATATAGGCCCAAAACTGGAAGTGTTTCCTAGTCCTATTCATATTCAACAAACAGGACAAACAATAATGGGAAAGAAAATGGATTTTTTTTTTTTTTTTTTGTTTGTAAAGTGGTCTATTGATTGTGTTATTCAAGATCAATTTTATGACAATTTTCTATTAGATAAATTTCTTTTAAGTAAAAGGCATTGAAAAAGGTAATATTCGAAGATCAATTTTATGACAATTTTCTTAGAAAAAAAATAATCTTTTAAGAAAAATGCAGTAAAATACTGGGATTTTGTCTAAAATGGGCAAATCCCATAAGATAGTTTAGAAATAGGCTGATTTGGTTTAAACTTTAGAAATAGGCAAATTGAAATTGGCTCTTCCAGTTGCCGGTTCCACCCCTTATTTCCCACCAAAGTTTTCTTACTTCTTCTATCTCCTTCTCTACGCACTCTCCCTTCCCACCAAAGTTTTCTTACTTCCTCTCTCTCCTTCTCTACGCACTCTCCCCTCCATTTTTTCATCTCATCCTTACAAACTTTGAAATTTGAGGTTAGTGATATTAAATATTTTGGTTGGGTAGAAATTTCTCAGTTTTAAATAGCATGTAAATGGTGAAATTTGCCGCGGCATTTGTACCAACAATTTTTGCAGTTTATCGTTTTGGGTCAATGTTTTTTTTTGAAAATTTGCCAACCATTTGGGTGATTGGTTGGTTGGAAAGTGATTTGGGTGTTATTTTGCCGTTTAATTTGTTGTATGAATCTGCCATTTTCAGTGTTCAATTTGAACTAATGTATTTCGCGTGTTATCCCCCATTTTTAATCTGCTATTTTCTTTCCCTTTTGTCTTGGGTTTATCCGTTAGGTCGTTGAGTAAATCTCTGGTATACCTTAGATATACCTAGATATACCTTAGATATACCTAGATATACCTAGATATACCTAGATATACCTTAGATATAACTAGATATACCTAGGTATATCTAAGGTATATCTCGATATACCTAGGCATATCTGTGGTATATCTCGATATACCTAGATATACCTTAGATATAACTAGATATACCTAGGTATATCTAAGGTATATCTCGATATACCTAGGTATATCTTAGGTATATCTGTGGTATATCTCGATATACCTAGGTATATCTTAGGTATATCTTTGGTATATCTCGATATACCTTAGATATACCTTAGATATACCTAGGTATATCTTAGGTATATCTCGATATACCTAGGTATATCTTAGGTATATCGAGATATACCTAGGTATATCTTAGGTATATCGAGATATACCAGAGATATACCTAAGATATACCTAGGTATATCGAGATATACCTAGGTATATCGAGATATACCAGAGATATACCTAAGATATACCTAAGATATACCTAGGTATATCTCGATATACCAGAGATATACCTAGGTATATCGAGATATACCACAGATATACCTAGGATATACTTAAGATATACCTAAGATATACCTAGGTATATCTTAGGTATATCCTAGGTATATCTTAGGTATAGCTCGATATACCTAGGTATATCTTAGGTATATCTTAGGTATATCTCTGGTATATTGCGGTATATAATTTCATATATCAATTTAATTAAATGTAATTTTGAATTAATATTGGTTAATTATTTGAAAACATTTTACAGAATGGATTGGCTTAGTATTCTAATAATTCATAATGGTAAGTGGTTATTGAAAGATGATAAAGAAATATATCGAGGAGGTGAAGGTTGGGTGATGAAGATTAAAAAGGGATATAAGTATAATGAACTTAAAGAAAAGTTGTTTATGAAGTTGAAAATAGATAAGTTAAAGTATGAAATTTCAGTAAGATACTTCTATAAGAATGATTTGACATTACCTTCTGTTTTAATTGGCGATGATGAAGATTTGGATGAGTTTTTTGACCTTCATGTTCAAGACAATGAAAGAAAGGCTGTTCTATATGTAACAAAAAATGAGATAAGATCAGTAGGTACAAGTCATTCCATTTGCCGTGAAGAACTTGTTAATACTATAGGGCGTCATGTAAATGACTTGAGCGATACACATCCGCAGGAAGGAACTCAAAATCCCATAAGAAATTGCGATAATATACCTCATGGTATTGGTGATGATTTAGATAACTATTTAGATATACCGCATATGGGTGATGATGAGTTTGTTGATATGAATAGAGAGTGTCAATTAGAAGTTGTTACTGTCAACGAAAACATTGATAATGACATGGGCGGACTTGGTACTTTACAAGGCAATCATAATGAAATGACATCAGATGAACAAGAAAGACTGATTTTAAGAGATGAATTGTTAAATGGTTTAACTGAGTCTGAAGGACGAAATGTTGTTGTGGGCAATAATGAAATACATTTTGGTCCATCAAATACAGCCACAGAGATTATTTCTAATGGTAACGTTTCCTCTTCTATGGCACATGTTGAGGTTGATTTGAAAGTTGATCAAGTGTTTGACAGTAAGATAGATTTCACCACACATGTCGGCCTTTATGCCATAAGAAATAGATTTGAGACAAGGACACTGACAAGTAGGAAAGACCGTGTTGTGATAAGTTGCATTCAATGTAGTTGTATTTGGAAGATTAGATGTAATCGGATCAAGGGCTCAGATAGGTTCAAGGTAAAGCATTTTCAATCAGAACATACTTGTGATCCTAACCATTACATGAGGATGAATAGGACTGCGACCTCAAGAGTCATAGGTAATGCCATAAAAATGAAGTTGGTGCGACCCGGAAGAATTTATAAGCCGAAAGATATTATTGATGATTGTCAGAATGAGTTTGGGATTGAAATTGGTTACACCACAGCATACAGGTCTAAAGAGAAGGCTCTGAGGTTGCTACGTGGAAGTGAAGAGGAATCTTTCCTCAAGCTTCCTTCCTACTGTCACGTCCTGAAGGAAAGGAATCCCGATAGCGTCACACATATTGAAGTTGACCAATTATCCGGAAGATTTAAGTATTTCTTCATGGCATTAGGTCCATGTATCAGAGGATTCTTATCTTGTATAAGACATGTAATTACAGTTGATGGTGCATTCTTATCAGGTAGGTTTGCTGGGACATTATTCGTTGCAAATGCTTCTGATGGAAATAACAACATATATCCACTGGCCATTGGGGTTGGAGATTCTGAGAATAATGAAGCTTGGGAATGGTTTTTACTAAAAGTATCAGAATTAGTCGGGCACATCGACGACCTTGTAATTGTTTCTGATAGGCACCAAAGTATTATTCAAGCTGTTCCGAAAGCATTACCCAATGCATTGCATGGTTATTGTGCATTTCACATGGAGATGAATTTAAACCACAAGTTTAAGAATCCAGATATTACACCTTTGTTTAGATGTTGCTCAAGGGCATATACAAAGCGTGAATTTGACAAGTACATGGGGGATTTGAGATTGATCGATCCTGAGATAGAAAAGTACTTAGTTGAAGCAGGCATTGAGAAGTGGTCAAGATATCATTTCCCAGGTATGAGATACGGTATAATGACTACAAATAGTTCAGAATCCTTTAATAATGTCATGAAATCTGCTCGTGAATTACCCATAACCATGCTTGCTGAGTACTACCGTAGCAAGATACAAGCTTGGTTTGTCGAACGTAGGGAAGTTGGGTTGAAATGGGGAACTCGCCATCTAACCGATGTGGTGGAATCAATTATGCGTGCAAATCACAATAAGTCCACAAGGTACAGGGTTTTTAGAATTAATGCACATGTCTTCCAGGTATGCCATTCGTACAACTATCTGATTGTTTATTATATGTTTATATATTTTTATTTATTGTCTAATGTAACAAGTTTATTGTTACCAAAATCAGGTTGTACATGGTGACACTAGTCACGATGTTGATCTACTGAACAGAAGTTGTAGTTGCAGGGAGTTTGATATTCACAAAATCCCATGTTGTCATGCCATTGCAGCGGCCCGTTTTCAAAATGTTGATGTTCATACACTTGTGGACAAATTATATACAGTAGATTGTTACATCATTGCATATGCAGAGTCCATTTTTCCGGCTACTGATACTGGTGAATGGGACATTCCACCAGAGATCATAGATTTAGTTGAACTCCCTCCCAACACGAAGAAAAAATGTGGGCGACCGCGAAAGCGACGCATACGTTCACGCGGGGAAGTAATAAAAAAGGTCATACTATGCAGTAGGTGTGGAAATAGTGGTCATAATATGAGGACTTGTAATGTATTCCGTCAGATGATTGTAGAACCTTCCCTACCTTCTGTATGATAAACATTTGTTGTTAAATTGACGGTTGGCACCATGTCATCCTTAAGAGTTTAATGTATTATTTATGTATTTTTCGATTTGTATTAATTAATTATAAATGCAAATATGGTTAATTCATGGCAGGTCATACTAGAGATGTATCCACATATCTTTTAATAGATATAACTTTTAATTTGGACTTTCATGTTTACCATATACACTCCCAGATATTTGCACTTAACTACACATATGACTTAGCATACATATCAAAATCATTATTTGTAGGGTAGGGTTACCTACATATATGTAGGTATATATTGACTAAAATAATCAAAAATATCGAGGTATACCAAGAGATATTCCTTAGATATACCTAGGTATAACTAGATATACCTTAGTTATATCGAAATATACCTTAGATATAACTATATATACCTAGGTATATCTTAGGTATACCTAGGTTTACCTTATATATACCTAGGTATATCGAGATATACCTTAGATATACCTAGGTATACCTTAGATATAATAAAAAATATCGAAATATACGTAGATATACCTTAGATATACCTAGGTATATGGATATATACCTAGTTATACCTTAGATATACCTAGGTTTACCTTAGATATACCTAGATATACCTTAGATATACCTAGGTATATCTCGATATACCTTAGATATACCTAGGTATATCGAGATATACCTTAGATATACCTAGGTATAACTAAGGTATATGTAGATATATCTAAGGTATATCTCGATATACCTTAGATATACCTAGGTATATCGAGATATACCTTAGATATACCTCGATATACCTTAGAAAATTTGATCGATCGATCGAACCATATTCGATCGATCGAGACTGGATCAACTTCGATCTACCTCCTCTCTGTTTGGATTAGATCGATCGAGAAAATTTGATCGATCGATCGAACCATGTTCGATCGATCGAGACTGGATCAACTTCGATCTACCTCCTCTCTGTTTGAGTCAGATCGATCGAGAAAATTTGATCGATCGATCGAGTAGGTCTCGATATACCTAGGTATATCTAAGGTATATCGAGATATACCTAGGTATATCTAAGGTATATCGAGATATACCTAGGTATATCTAAGGTATATCGAGATATACCTAGGTATATCTAAGGTATATCTCGATATACCTAGGTATATCTAAGGTATATCGAGATATACCTTAGATATATCTACATATACCTTAGTTATACCTAGGTATATCTAAGGTATATCTCGATATACCTAGGTATATCTAAGGTATATCTCGATATACCTAGGTATATCTAAGGTATATCAAGATATACCTTAGATATATCTACATATACCTTAGTTATACCTAGGTATATCTAAGGTATATCTCGATATACCTAGGTATATCTAAGGTATATCGAGATATACCTAGGTATATCTAAGGTATATCTCGATATACCTAGGTATATCTAAGGTATATCGAGATATACCTTAGATATATCTACATATACCTAAGTATATCTAAGGTATATCGAGATATACCTTAGATATATCTACATATACCTTAGTTATACCTAGGTATATCTAAGGTATATCGAGATATACCTAGGTATATCTAAGGTATATCTCGATATACCTAGGTATATCTAAGGTATATCGAGATATACCTAGGTATATCTAAGGTATATCTCGATATACCTAGGTATATCTAAGGTATATCGAGATATACCTTAGATATACCTAGGTATATCGAGATATACCTTAGATTACCTAGGTATATCGAGATATACCTTAGATATATCTAAGGTATATCGAGACCTACTCGATCGATCGATCAAATTTTCTCGATCGATCTGACTCAAACAGAGAGGAGGTAGATCGAAGTTGATCCAGTCTCGATCGATCGAATATGGTTCGATCGATCGATCAAATTTTCTCGATCGATCTAATCCAAACAGAGAGGAGGTAGATCGAAGTTGATCCAGTCTCGATCGTTCGAACATGTCTCGATCGATCGACCATACCCTCGATCGATCGAACATGATGTGCACAATATGTTCTTTCGATACAATTGATGTTTTTCTAGGTAATGTTTTTTTTATAAACCTTTATGCACGAATATGTTGATATAAGTTTTATTTTAATAATTGTATGTGAGGATAATCTTTTGTTAACGAGAGACATAAGTACATATAACACAATATACCATAGTTAGCAATATAAATAATAGAACAGGTGCAATCCGAACATAAACTTAAACACGGACTTTTGGTTATGTTAAAGAAGATATACACCAAAATCAATGTGCCAATTAACTTATACAATAATGTAATCGTCTTCAGCAAAGAAAAGTTCTAAACATAGTTTCTTCCTAAAAAAACTAATGGACTCGTCCTTAATTTCAATTAAGGCCTTCTCATTAACTAAGTACTCGATGAACTTCAAAGCGTAAATGCCACAGTCTCCCCTGTGAAATGAAAACAATTTGAAAATATTAGACTTAATTTGTAGGTAATCCATGGTATACGATGTTCTATTAAACACAAAAAAATAATGTACCAAAGTATTTTAAGATACTTACGCTTCAACCTGTTCAGGAACAGACATGGCATTACGATAAAAGGGCCACCGTTCTTTGATTTCATATTCAAATAATCCCAAGCTTTTAATTAAGCTCGGGATCATTACACATAAGTTATGAAGTCTTTTCTTAAGACTTCCATCCCTTATGTGTTTCGGAAGTGAATCGTAGACATCAATATGTTGCTGTCTTATGTCAATTCCGATAGCAATCCAATGGCCCTTCTCCAATACAACTCCATAAATAATGTGCACATAATTCCATGGCTTAGCATGTTTAGGACGTGCACCTGGTTATGTTAAAATGTATAACAATAGATATACCATGTTAATCAGACAATAAAATTAAACAAATTATGCAACAATCACAATAACTAGAGAATTAACCTGTTACATAATCCAACCACTTTTTGTTGAGCGACCAAAATTTTGTTTGGTCGTTCTTCTTAAGTTTCTTCCATTCAGCCGCACTTGACTCAACGTAAGCCTACATTTTAATATTCCATAATGGCCAAATACATTTAAAATAAGTTAAGAATTTATTTTTCAATAATATTGTATAATATTATTGGTCCTTACCAAAAACGTTGAGTCAACTGTAGTCCAGAGATTGTTAGGGAACAAGTCCGGGTGAATTTCCTCCTTTTTCCTCAACAACCATAGTCCACAATCAATGTGCTGCATAAATTTAATTCAGGATATAACACCAGAAAAATTTGCATACATTAGTTCTCAAGAGTCACAGGCATTTCAAATAATGACAGTTATCCTTAGAATACCATTTTTTCATATCATATTTCATTATAAGAGAGCAAAAGCTAAAATTCATAACATAAATATACCTCGTTCAGTAAGGATGAATGTGGTTTGAAAATACGATGAAACCAGGAAGAATTTGCCATACCCTTGCTTGGGCAACAAACATTAATGTTTTCCCTAAAAGGTAAACAATATAAAATATGATTAATACGGTAAACCTATTAATATTGATAAGAGATTTTAATAGAAATATATCTAAGATGTAGATAAATATATATAAAAGAATATACGTACTGGTTGTTTGAGTAATTTGTATATAGCCACTCCAAGAAGTATCTGTATCTATCTTCACTGAACATCCTCATTGGGTCATAAAGGGTTGGCACTTGATGTTCCTCCGATTGTTCAGATCTTATTGATATACCAGATTTCTTCCTTGGATGAACATAGGGAGATTTGAGCGAGGGACCAAGCTTTCTCTTCCTACGACTGTATGTCGTAGCAGATGGTGCGGACGTTCCAATTGATCCTACGCCCATGGATGCTAGCGATCCTAATCGCATTGACGATGAACCACTTATAATAGGGGCAGCCTCCAAAATCTCTTCCAGAGTAGATAAATTAATGTTGGACAAGTTCTGTTCCTCCTGGAAGACATCAGTTGGCTGTTTCTCAATGTTTACTTCAGGGGGACAAGTTTCACTGACACCCACAAATGTATCTTCCTTATATGTAGTAGCTGAGGTTGTTTCCTCAGCAACTTGTTCTGCGAAGACAACTATTTCTTTGCAACCATTATGTGGCAGTAATGGCTCTTCATTTGTAGGTATCACAATTTCTTCGTCCTCAGATAAATTCTCATCCCCAACCTTACGTCGGTCGAAAGTTGGGATAGATTTAACCCTGGACGGTTTGACTGAACCTGAAGCTTTCATTGATTCGTCCCGTGGTCGTGAAGAAGTTTTTCCTGATCTTAAAACCTTCTTCAAAGCATCCATAATCCACATTTGGTTATCTTTTATTGTGGCCACCTCTTTTTTCAACTCCCTAATCTCCTGCAAAACCTGAGGTACAATGAAATTATATACGTTATCTATAGAATCATATATATCATTGAATGGGGAAATTTTATCCTTGATAGTTCCATTACCTCCATAATGGAAGTTGATGAATGAGCTGAGGTATGATGAGTTTGGACTTCTGGGATTCGGTCACTAATATGTTCAAAGTGACCAGATTGATGGTGCATATCATCGCCTTTTGAAGGCAATGATTCATCAATTGTACCAACGTTTATGGACACATTCGGCACACCGAAGCTTGTATCCTTGGCACATTGTTGTGCTGAAACGTAGGAAGGACTCTGTCTCTCAGTTTCATTTGGAGCGAGTCTCTTCAACATATTAAACTGTACAATAACCAAAAATATTAATTATTTATTTTTAACAACTTCAGGTATATCAGAATAATTAAAGACAAATTATTTATGCTAAACACTTACATCCTCTCGTTTGAAGATATTCTGGTTCAACTCCCAGAATTTAATAGTCTGTCCCTTTCTTAGATTTTCCCAACGTAGTATCCTTGGGATTTGATCGGGGAATACTTGGGTGGCTAAATCAGAAATGTCCACCTGTAAGGCCTCATAAGCCCAGACTTGCAGTGCCCAACAAAATCTGTAGACACTGTAAGTGATCGCGTGTTTGTTTGAATCTTCAGACGCGACCTCCGTGTGGCCTTTAGATTTTCTGTCATTAATATGCATAATGACACTCTTCAACCTTCTTATTAAATAGTCATAAACTATTTTACCCCATGGGTACTTATTAAATTTGTCAAAATCTTCAACCAGTTCTAAATAGTCTTCAGTAATGGACCTTAGACTATTATCGGACAGAAGAATAATTTCCAGGGTATAAATAAGACCCAACCTCAATACATCATCCAAGTCAGTGGAGATAGGAAGCTTTGTGAAAACCTTCTCCAGGTCGCCTTTCTTGATGAGACCGTCGGTCTTAAAGTATGTCTTCCGTAACCGATTATTTCGAGCTGGGCACTCTTCCGAACCGGTAAACATCAAACCGGTTATTAAACTAAATTCTCCATATCCAAAAATATGGGGTGTGCCATTGATAATCACTCGGAGCTCTTTCCCCGAATGATCTTTGTCTTGCATCATCAATAAGTGATGCAACAATCCCCCTGTGAACTCAATATGGTTCATCCTTGTGATGAAACCAAAACATAATT
Organism: Elaeagnus macrophylla; assembly: GCA_029378325.1. Lineage (NCBI taxonomy): Eukaryota > Viridiplantae > Streptophyta > Magnoliopsida > Rosales > Elaeagnaceae > Elaeagnus > Elaeagnus macrophylla. The sequence goes on along the minus strand of CM055649.1, from coordinate 8,241,544 downwards.
CTTCATACCTCTGAAGTAACCCAAATCGCTCAAGGGTCGTCTTCAATGTGCTAAAAGTGCCGCGGCGTGATATGTTGGTAATTTTAGCAACATAATATCCAGAGGGGGAGACTGCAGGACTATAGCTTGATTCAGCTGCCATTTCCTGCAATGTAAGAAAAGAAAAATAATTAATACTTATGAACAAGTTGTTGAAAATAACATTCAAAATAACATCAATACAATTCAATACACTCAGATATATCTCGATATACCGAGATATACCAACATATATCTAAGATATACCAAGATATACCACAAATATACCTATGTAAATCTGTGGTATATAGAGATATACCTAGGTATATCGAGATTTAACTAGGTATATAGAGATATATCTTAGATATACCTAGGTATATCTCGATATAACTAGGTATATCGAGATATACTACAGATATACCTAGGTATATATCGATATACCAGAGATATACCTAGGTATATCGAGATATACCTTAGATATACCTAGGTATATCGAGATATACCTTAGATATACCTAGGTATATCGAGATATACCTCGAGATATACCTAGGTATATCTCGATATACCTTAGATATACCTAGGTATATCGAGATATACCTTAGATATACCTAGGTATATCGAGATATACCTCGAGATATACCTAGGTATATCGAGATATACCTCGAGATATACCTTAGATATACCTAGGTATATCGAGATATACCTTAGATATACCTAAGTATATCGAGATATACCTCGAGATATACCTAGGTATATCTCGATATACCTTAGATATACCTAGGTATATCGAGATATACCTTAGATATATCTCTGTTTTATCGAGATATACCTAGGTATATCGAGATATACCACAGATATACATAGGTATATCTCGATATACCATCGATATACCTAGGTATATCTCGATAAAACAGAGATATACCTAGATAGATCTTAGGTATATCGATGGTATATCTCGATATACCTAGGTATATCTTAGGTATATCGATGGTATACCATCGATATACCTAAGATATACCTAGGTATATCGAGATATACCATCGATATACCTAAGATATATCTAGGTATATCTAGGTATATCGAGATATACCACACCGCAGAAAGACCAGAAATCAGATTTTTTTTTTTAATAAATCATACATGAAAGGGTAACAATGAATAATTCCATTTTCTGGTACCATATCTCGAACCTTCAATCTCAATGGCAATGGCTACTAGTAACCCAGCCAGCAAGACTGATAAAAACACAAAAGCCCAAATACAGAAATACCAATATTCCACAAAAACCCAATAAAAAACCATTCCCAAGAAGTTTTCGTGAAGGGAAGGAGAAGACATTGATTCAACAAAACTTACCAAAAGTTGCAGAGCTCACAAATGAAGTTCCGTGAAATTCTTGTTTCCTGCGTCGTCTTCGTCCTCGGTAATAGACTGGAAATGTTCCTAAATCGTCTTCCTCGCGAGATGAGTCTGCGTCGTTTCGTTCCTTAGGTAAGTGGGAGATTGGGAGAGTAGGAGAGTTTAGTTCAATAGACTGGAAACTGTTGGATTTAATTCAAATGTTTTGAAGCACGCGAATTTTCGTTTTTTTTTTTTAATAAAATACCGGCTACAAACCAATAAAACAGGTGGACAGTTAAAAAATGTCTATTTCTAAAGTTTAAACCAAATCAGCCTATTTCTAAACTATCTTATGAGATTTGTCCATTTTAGACAAAATCCCTAAAATACTGCCCGAAGTTTCGTTTCTTCCTTTTTATTTTATTTTATAAGAATTGTGCCCAAAGTTAGATTATTTTATTACAGGCTATACATCATAATAAGTCAATAGGCTAAGTAGGATATGGTGAAAAACATATTAAAGTTAGACAAATTATTATGTTACTTTTCATATAGAATCTGTCTACAATCTAAGATGACTGTCATTCAATTTTGCATCATGACTGCATCAGTGATGACTTTGTAATCTTCTATATAGATAGATGTAGTGTTCATGCATTTGCAAAGCATAACCAAAAGCTGCTATAAAAGCCATAGCCTCTCGCCCTCTCCCACTTCACATTTGAAGTGATTTTTGATTGTGTTCTACAATGACATATTATTCTGTGGTGATAAGAGATAACATATAATGGTGGCTATTTTCTGTATACTAAATAGCATTAAATTTATTTTAAAAAAAATACAAAATTTTTTTAAATTAAATCATTTATACTTATACGAGCAATTCTCGTATATTCTATCTCAACATTAGATCTAGCAACCAGTCAACCATACTATACTTCTTGTTTTTCCAAGTGACCCTATAATTTATTTTTTTCCTTCAAAGGTACAAAGTCAAGTTATCAACTAGTAGACTTTATTAGGGATAATATGATCTCAGTGATGGTTGACACAATTTCAGGGATAAACGTAAGATGAACACACAATGAACTTAATTCTAGGTTATGACAGTGATGTTTGAAAAACAATAATTTAGGAATCAACTTTTGCTAGCTTTTGAACAAAAATAAAACGAGAAATTTTAATCGCCATAATATAATTAATCTTTATTAATAAGTGATTATATAATTATTCTAAAATATTATTTTTTTAATTTCACATCCAATTAAATATTAATAAGTGCATGCAATATTTTTTTTTTTATAAATTACTAAAATAAAATAAAAACTCTTGTATTGTATAAGAATTTATTATATGTCACCACTATTTAGCGAACATGCATCCCCACACAAGAAGTAAAGAAAAAAATGTATCCATTGTATCCTAAGAATTTTTTTAAAGAAAATTATTAAAAATAACACCCCTAATATTTATAATAATTGATGCAGGAGCCAACAAATTATATTTAAGTTTTTTTATTTTCAGATTGTTGTCGTTTTTTTTTATTTGTTGTCGTTGCTATTTCTTGTAATTGTTTACTTCTTTATTTAGGAAGAGTGCTAAGGTGTTCATTTTTTGGACCGTAGCATAACAGTTTTTCTATATTGGAAAAGTGAGCGAGAGGAGGAGATAGATTTGTATGATTGTCAATTTTGTTATTCGGAGTCGTAGTGTCCAAGAAGTGGAAATTATTTCTTTGGTTTGAACTGTTAATTGTTCAATTCCTTGGTTGAAGTTTTTTTTCCTTCAATCAGAAACAACTTCTATGCTAATTGATGTCAAAGCGACAGGTCGTTCCCTGCGTTGCGATGTCAAATGCCCACATCACCCAGGAAGAAGACTCACGTAGGTTAGACGATAGTCCCCTCGCATAAGCTCTACTTCAATTCCTTCATAACCAAATCAAAACTTTGAGTCACAACACCAAGCTTTCATCAAAGAATTTCCTCACGCCATCTCTGAGTTGAAAACAAAAATGGTAACTAAGCTTCGCACTCTAAATCCTACTCTCTCAAATGATCAACCATCTTCTTCAACCCTTTACCCAACTTACCCAAACACACATTAACACCAAAATCACCATCAAATCTCACCCAAACCTTACTTCTCATTATCGAAATTCACAGCCATTACCATTTCAACAAAATACTACTCAAACTGAATTTGAAACACAAACACCCAACACCCATCGTTGTTGTACACTTGATTTCTCTAAATATTGCACCAAGAATGACATTCCCTTCTATAGTGGATAAATGAATATGGCTGAATTCTTACATTAGGTGAAAGCTATTGACAATTTTTTTGAATACTTGGAAATTCCTGAGGATAAGCAAGTGAAAATGATGGCATATAAGCTTAAGGGTGCTGCTAATGCGTGGTGGGACATAATATAAACTATGCGACGTAGGCATGAAGAGTTACCTCTCAGTTCTTGGAGTTGTTAATGGAGGAACAATTTCTACCTTCTAATTACCCGCAAACATTTTGATTATCTGCAAACTTTGTATAAGCAGTACCATAATTGTTAACAGGGTGTAAGAAGTGTCATTGATTATGTTAATGAGTTTCAAGAATTGCGAGCTAGGAACAATCTTGAGGAGAGTGAATCTCAAGAAGTTTTGAGGTTTGTCTCTAGGCTCAGAGAACCTCTACGTGGGAAGGTTGATGTAAGGAATGCCATGACATTTTTAAAAGCTGTTACTTTAGCTCTCAGGTATGAAGCTCAACTATAGTGGTTCACAAGGAGTAGTATTCCCAAACAAAATTATTCTAATGCACTTTCTCCTATGAATGATTCCTCGTCATCTACCCAAACACTTAGCAATAGTTTTACTAGTAACAAAACCCCACAAAAAATGACTAATGATACATATCGCAAAAATACCAACAAACCTAATCCAACTTTTAAACCAAATCCATATAAAAAGCCAAGACTATCCAAATACTTTAAATGCAATCAGCCTGGACATCGTTCTAGTGACTGTCCTTTTAAGAAGGCTGTTAATCTAATGAAAGGTATGAAGGATTGGGAGGAAGGATTTATGAATTCAAACATAGAAGAATTTGATAAGGTGGAGGTCCATGGTGAAGATGAAGGAGAAAGATTCACAAGAATCTTGCAAAGGCTCCTATTAGTGCCAAGACAACCTAAATTGAATAAAAAACATGAAATATTCATGACTAGATGTACTATTAACAAAAAAGTTTGTAATGTTATAATTGATGGAGGAAGTAGTGAACATGTGATTTCCAAGACCTTGGTGAAAGCAATGGGATTTTCTACACAAAAACATTCACGACTTTATAAGGTTGGATGGATCAAAAAGGGGCTCGAAACTATTGTTTCAGAGGTGTGCAAAGTGCCATTGTCCATAGGAAAAAATTACTTGGAAGAAATTGACTGTGATGTCTTAGAGATGGATATGTGTCACATCCTTTTCGAAAGACCATGGCAATTTGAAAGAGACATGGTTCATAATGGGAAAGGCAACACTTATTCCTTTGTTTGGAACAACAAAAAGAATGTATTAGTCCCTCACATCGATAGGTCCTCTTATAACTCAGGAAAGTCTTTTGACAAACCTATGCTATCAACAGTCAATGGGATTGAATTGTTCAAGGATTTGAAAAATCATCAGCTTGTAGTAGCCCTGTTCACCAAAGAAGCTTCTAGGAATAAGACAATTTATTACACTCCCTTGTAGACACTTTTCAACGAGTATTCTGATTTAACCCTTGCAGCATTGCCAAATAAGTTACCACCCCTTAGAAATATCCAACATTAGATTGACTTTATATTAGGAACTAAACTACCCAACCTTCCCCACTACATAATGAGCCCTAAAGACCATGACATACTACAACAAATAATGGATGATCTATTACAAAAAGAGTCATATCAAAGAAAGCCTCAACCCATGTGTTGTACTTACTTTATTGGTGTCTAAAAAAGATGGTAGTAGCAGGATGTGCATAGACAGCCAAGTAATCAACAAAATTACAGTGAAATACAGATTTCATATATCTCATTTAGAGGATTTGTTGGACAGGTTGGTGGGATGAACAATTTTTTCCAAGCTAGACTAAGGAGTGGCTACTAGCAAATCAGAATTCAGCCAGGGGATGAATGGAATATTGCCTTCAAAACAAAAGAAGGCCTTTATGAATGGCAAGTAATGTCTTTTGGCTTATGCAATGCCCCAAGCACCTTCATGAGGCTTATGAATCAGGTTCTCAAACCTTTTATGAGTAAATTTGTTACTGTTTATTTTAATGACATCCATATTTTTAGTAAACATGAAGTTGAACATATAACACATTTGAAGGAAGTGCTTGAAGTATTTAGGCAAAACTTATTGTTTCTTACAGATACACTAGTATTTTTGGGGTTTGTCATTAGTTCGCAAGGCCTTGCAGTTGATGAAAGGAAAGTGGAGGCAGTAAAGGGTTGGCCATCTCCTAAAAATGTGAGTGAGGTAAGAACTTTTCATGGATTTTCTTCTTTCTATAGGAGGTTTATCAAGGATTTTTGTTCATTAGTAGCTCCTTTAACTGAGTTTACAAAGAATGGAAGGTTTCATTGGGGTGAAGAACAACAAAGAAATTTTGAAGACGTGAAAGAAAAACTTACTTTAGGTCCTATACTAGCCCTACTTGATTTTGAACTGTTATTCGAAGTGGAAACTGATGTATCTGGCATTGGCATAGGGGCTGTCCTCAAACAAGAAGGAAGGGTGATAAAGTACTTTAGTGAGAAACTCAGTGATGCAAGGAGAAGTTGGACAACCTATGAACAAGAATTTTATGGGGGGTGATTAGGGCCTTCAAATAGTGAGAACACTATCTAATGCATAAATAGTTTGTCCTCTATAGTGATCATCAATCCTTCCAATTTTTGAATTCACAAAAACATTTGAGCAGTATGCATGCAAGGTAGACACTTTTCCTACAAAAATTTAATTTAATTTTCCACCACAAAAGTGGAAAACAAAATGTTATTACTGATGCTTTAAGTAGGAGAGCTCATGTTCTCACTGTTGCTAAAAGTGAGATTGTCAGTTTTGAATCTCTCAAGGATATATACTCAGAAGATGAAGACTTCAATATAATGTGAACAAAATGCAATAACAATCAACCTCTTAAAGATTATGTATTACATGATGGTTTCCTTTTTAAAGGCAATCGCCTATGCAATCCCAAAACTTCTTTAAGGGAACACCTAATTAGAGAACATCATGCAAGTGGTTTGGCTACTCACCATGGTCGAGACAAAACCATACATAGCATGGAAGAACAGTATCTTTGGCCTCATATAAGGAGGAATATTATTGAGTTTATCAAGAGATGCCCAATTTGTCAATCTGCTAAAGGAGGTATGCAGAATACTGGTTTATATACCCATTTACCCATCCTTTCTAACATTTGGGAAGATATAAGCATGGATTTTGTGCTTGGACTACCCAAAACCATAAGTCATGTGGATTCTATACTAGTTTGTTGTTGATAGATTTTTCAAAACGGCCCATTTCATTGCTTGTAGAAAATCTGCTGATGCTAGTTATGTGGCTAGCATTTTTTTTAGAGAAGTAATTTGTTTACATAGGGTGCCTAAATCTATTGTTTTTGGTCGAGATGTTAGATTCATTGGACATTTTTGGAAAGAACTTTGGAAAAGATTTGATACTTCTCTCAAGTTAGCACCACATACCACCCATAAACAGATAGGCAAACAGAGGTTGTTAACAGGACATTGGGTAACATGCTTCGATGCATTTTTGAGTGCAGACAAAAACAGTGGATTTAGCACTTGCTTAGGCAAAGTTTTCTTTTAATGGAATGGTCAATAGATCCACTGGAAAAACTCCATTTGAAATTGTTTATACAAAGGTTCCCAGCTTAGAAAGTGATTTGACTGAACTGCCTATATTTAAGAGTAGTGCCGCCCTTAAAATTGCTACTAAAATTCAGCATATGATAGAGGAAGTTAAGAAACATTTAGAATTTTCTAATTCTAAGTACAACGCATTTGCTAACAGGAAGAAAAGAGCTAAAACTTTTTCAGTTGGCGATGTTGTCATAGTTCATATTAGCAAAGGCAGAACCCTTGTGACCACTAATTCTAAGCTTCAAGATCGTAAATTGGGACCCTTCAAAATCTGTCACAAAGTTGGAGACAATGCTTATGTAATTGATTTACTTGATCATTTATGCATTTCTCCCACTTTTAATATTACTGATATTTGTTCCTATTTTTCACCAAATACTGGAGTTTCTTTCTTACAAGACTCAGGAGAGTCTTCAATTCAAGGAGAGGACAATTGATGCAGGAGCCAACAAATTAAGTTTAAGTTTTTTTGTTTTCAAATTGTTGTTATTTTTTTTATTTGTTATCTTTGTTATTTCTTTTTATTGTTTCTTTATTTAGGAAGAGTGTTGAGGGGTCCATCTTTTGGATTGTAGCGTAACAGTTTTTCATATATTGGAAAAGTGAGCAAGAGGAGGAGACAAACTTGTTATGATTGTAAATTTTGTTATTTGGAGTCGTAATGCTCAAGAAGTGAAAATTATTTCCTTGGTTTGAACTGTTAATTGTTCAATTCCTTGGTTGAAGGTTTTTTTCTTCAATCAGAAACAGCTTTTATGTTAATAACAAAATCAGCACCTCAATAATATTGAAATATAATATTGAGAATTTAATATTTAACGACATTAAAAAATGATGTAAAAGTTATTTTTTGATTGTAAAAATATGTGATTTAAAATTAAACATAAGGGGTGCTCTTTTATTATTATAAATTTTGAGGAGTGCTATTTTTATTATTTTTTTAAAAAAATTTGGGTAAATTTTATACTTATAAATATTTTTAAAATTATTTTAAAAGTGTATCCATAGTAGATAGAAAATATTGTATAAGTATGAGACGTTAATTACTTTATTTTTATAAATTAAATATATTATTATTTTTATTTAAATTAATATATATTAATTATTTAAAATATAGACATTTAAATCATTTAATTTAATTAATAAATGTTAAGCCAACTTCCCTTTATTTGTAATTATATTTAATTTTTTATACGGCAATAGTGCTAAAGTATCCAAGAGACCAATCGGGACTACTTAGGTCTAGGTTCAAGGTATCTATTTAAAAGTCAAGACTCATGGAGAAATTTTTAAAATTTTTATTGTGTTTGAAAAAAACGATGATATCATATTTTAATTCAATTAATTGTGTTTGAAATAAACGATGATATCATATTTTAATTCAATTAAATATTTTCGGTACTTATAATAAAAAAATAAATTAATAATTTTTTTAAAAATTATACATATATAATTATTCAATATTTAATAATAATAAAAAAAACAACCACAAAAATTGGAAGATAGACTAATAATACCTCTAGACTTGAAAGATAATTTCATTACAAAGTTGCTCGCTTTCAGTATGTGATTCTCAGTTCCAGTTCATCGTTCCATCACTTAGGCTTAAGTCACCACTCTCATCTCAAGCCTCCCATCGCCATCGCCGAAACAGGTAGAAGCTAGAAGAGATGTCTTATACGGAGTTCAGGCCACTCGACGAGAAGTCGTTGCTGGAGTACATAAAAACCGTCCCTGCTCTCTATTCTAAACTTGGTAACAAGCTCGACGATTTGATCGTAAAGGAAGTCGGCGATGGTAATCTCAATTTCGTTTACATTATCGTTGGCTCCGTTGGTTCTTTCGTCATCAAGCAGGTAACGGTTGATTTGCTTGTAATGTTTTTCAAGATAATCTTACCTTCATTTGATTTGGTTTTTAATTTCATAGGATGGTATTATTAGTAATCTTACCTTTGGGTGTTCTTAGGATTTGGATTAAATGGTTCTTCGTATCATAGTAAACATAAAGGGAGTGCTCTTTTTGCACTCGCTGAGAATTTGCAAGTAATTATATTCCTCTTATAATTCATTTCTAATTTTTGGACTTTGAATTATGTTTTAACCAGTGATGATATTTATATTTCTGTACTCTATTTCCAACTGCTTTATACTTCAAAGTGTTACTCTCCTATTTTGAGTTCAGAGGGAAGAGTACCAAGTATATATTACTAATTGGGTTAAGGTATCTGTAACATGTTCTGTTTTCTCCCTTAATTCCATTAGGCTCTGCCGTACATACGCTGTATAGGTGAATCATGGAAATTGACAAAGGAAAGAGCATATTTTGAGGCAGTGACATTGAAAGAACATGGTCGTTGGTGCCCACAGCATGTACCAGAAGTTTATCACTTTGATCGTACCATGTCTTTAATTGGCATGCGTTACTTGGAGCCTCCTCACATAATCTTGAGGAAAGGATTGATTGCTGGAATTGAGTATCCATTTCTGGTAGAACACATGTCAGACTACATGGCAAAGACTCTTTTCTACACATCTCTCCTATATCGTTCCACTTTAGAACATAAACAAGCAGGTACTTATGTTTTATGTTATTTACTTTTTACTTTCACATAACTGCTGGCTAAGGTTATATGTGATTTTGGATTGAAGAGAAGGATTAAATTGCCAAGATTCGCAAACATGCTATCTATTTACATATTACAGCGTTATTATCTTAGTCATTACATGTTCTGTCAATTTCTTTTTAGTATTAATATTTTAGAGCTATAAGATAATTTTGTCAAACACATCTTTTAGTAGTTAGAGTTGTGATACAGATCTCATTACAATTTTTCTCGGTCTCATAAGAAATTCCCTAAAACTAGTAGAGGAAAGAAAGAGACAAACAACAGTCAACAACTCCAGAAGAATAAAAAAGACCCCAAAAGTACGCTTGATCTGCCATACTCTTTCACAGGACACCATGCAGGAAAACTTAAGGAACTACAAAAAGACCCGAAAATCATTTAAAACTCTACGCGCACATATATACAGCTGCATTCTGAATGCTAACAGCTGCATTCTGCATTTTAGCTGTTAGATAGCTCTGGAGGACAAGCAGCAACACAAAACTAGAAAAGTTCCAAATACTCCTTGTACAACAGAAGAAACAATCTGAACTATAATCCTAAACCAGCACTAGCACTTAAAGATATCAACAACAAAAGACAGGTCCTCATTTTGCTGCAGTCAGTTGGAGCAGTATTGATAGTTCTGTATCCAGTTTACCCTTCTTGACAAGTTTTGATTATCTTATCTCATCTTCATCCTTTATTTCCCAAATAACCTAACCTCTTACCGCCACTACATATTCAGAAGGCCAAAGCCACTGAAGAACCTACTAAATACCGTGGATGAAACAGAAGCTTATCACCATATCAGCAACACTAACACTATGTTGGTTTCCCGTTGCCCTTTCTTGGAAAAAGACAACTAACATGTTTAGGAGTTCATGCACTATTCCAAATCTAATTCTCTTCAATTTTAGCATATTTGGCCACATACTGGAGCTTCAGACCTCTTGCATCTCAACAATGCTTGTGCAGATATTTAATAAATTATAATACTTGAGATAATTGTTTTAACTGGGTTAGTTTAGTAATTTCAACTTTTTTGTCCAGAATAGTTTTCATTATAAGACTTAGTTGCATTTTCTTTTATGATCAAGGAAAACATTTCAATTTCTAACGACATGCTATTAGAGCAGAGTTGATCTACAGAAATAATTTGAAACTTGATCTGGAAGTTGAAGACTAGAATGATAGCTAGAGATTGAGAATATCACTGATGCAGAAGAGCTGGCCAGATACCAAGTTTGATTGACCTCATCCTTTTTGGAAAATTTCGGTTTACTTATTATGAATTTATCTACTTGTTCCAATTTTAGTTAGGCTTCATAAAATTTTATAATTTTTAATGTTTCCAAATAATAAATTGATATTAATGTTTGTAATTTTTTAATTCATTATTTTTTCTATAAATATGCTTAAGGGTAATAAGCTCTGGTAATTTCTATATTGAGTATTTGAGTGTGTATGTATGTCTCTATATCTTTGTTTCCTTTATCAGCTTTAGATTGATTAGCCTTTTAGGACAGGACATATTAGTGACGTCTATCGTACTTTCTGCAGTTGCTGAATTCTGCAGGAATGTTGAACTGTGTAGACACACAGAGCAGGTTGTTTTCTCTGACCCCTACAAAGTGTCTCAATATAACCGCTGGACTTCCCCTTTTCTTGATCAAGATGCTGAGGCTGTTCGGAATGATAATGCTTTGAAGCTTGAAGTTGCTGAGTTAAAATCCATGTAATATTTCCTCTATCTATTTTATGGTCAGAAGTATTGCTATTAGTTCTTTTTTAGTTGGCTAACCTGTTAGAGTTTCCTATGCTCTAGGTTTTGCGAGAGAACACAAGCTCTAATTCATGGTGATCTCCACACTGGTTCAGTGATGGTTACTAAAGAATCAACTCAAGTTATAGATCCCGAGTTTGCATTTTATGGACCAATGGGTTTTGATGTTGGAGCATTTCTAGGAAATCTGATTTTGTCGTACTTTGCTCAAGATGGACATGCTGATGGTGGAAATGATCGAAAAGTATATCCGAGGCTCTAGAATTAACACCTAAAATTCTTTTAAACTTTCCCATACTTGTTCTCATATATGTAGTTTTAAAAAAACTATTTTATTAGAAAACAACTCAGTTATATGTAATATTTTGTTAAAAAATAGAATGGTAATTTAAATTTATATTTATGGATAAAAAATTATGGTATTCTTGCAAATATTATTATATTAGTAAATTCACTATTTCTTTATCTATTGTTGAGAGTCCTGACTGCGATGGCCACTTGATGCAGAAATACAAAGAATGGATTTTGAGGATAATTGAAGATACTTGGAATAATTTCCGAGATAAATTTATTGGCCTATGGAATGAACACAAGGATGGTCCTGGAGATGCGTATCTTCCTGCAATTTATAATAATCCTGAGGTTCAGAATCTTGTACGAAAGAAATTTTTTGAAAATTTGTTGCATGACACCCTTGGTTTTGGTGCTGCCAAAATGATAAGGTGCGTACGTAGAAAAGAAAGATTGAGCAAGTTCCCTCTTCCAGTGTTTTTCTGCACATTATGTTTCTAATTTCTCCTGCTTGTACCATTTGGCTTCTGAGGAAGCCTTGAATATTGTTTTTAAAATCATTTACTTGTTTAAACAAACTATATTGGAATTTTTATTTTTCAATCAAAAGAACTGATTCCTACGTGGTAGCTATGTACCCATCATTGAAACTTGAAACAATTTACCGATAAACCAGAACATAAAGTCGAAACAAGACGTTTTCTACTTCAAAGCTATGTTTTTATTGCAAATTGCTCTATTAAGTAAATCATGTACTTGATGATGATGATAACTAATGTAGTAAGAGACATGTTTCCTGCTTATAGTTTAAGAATCTCTGTCCTTTTATTTTGGCACTATGCATACTGCGCACTTTTCTTAATTTATCTGCTGCATTGTCTGTATGTTAAATCTATAATGGCACATAATTTTGTGATCAGATCAGTTACTATCTTTATTTATGAACATATCAAGCCTGTGTACAGCTTAAGGTGGAATGATTGGCAGCAGAAAGAAACCAGCTTTTTGTGGGTTTCATATTTAACATTATATGGTTGGAGAAGTTTGTGAACTTTTTATTGGTGTTGTAAAATTTCTCTTTACTAATATTGGAAACATTCTCAATTTGACAGGAGAATTGTTGGCGTAGCACATGTTGAGGATTTCGAGTCAATTGCTGATGCTAGTAAGCGAGCAGAATGCGAGCGCCGGGCTCTTGATTCGGCAAAGTTGATTCTCAAGGAAAGGAGAAAATTTTACTCCATTGCTGAAATTGTTGTTCTCATTCAACAAATCCAGTAACAAGATTAACGTATCTTTTACGATGTCTTAGAAAGAAGCCTGTTGTAGTTACTTTCTTATGTGTGTATTAAATATCACTTATATATATATATATATATATATGATATAAGTATGCAAGTTTTGATTGAAGAGATATTTATATATATAGGAATTTAATTTATTTTAGATTTAGTTTTCTATGTATGTGATAAGTCTCAAATCTCATTAAAATATGGAATTCAATTGAAATCGAATTTTGATAAGAAGATAATCATTATTCAAGTTGGATTGAAAATGAAACTCTCTTACATAAGTAGCTATAAATTGACTATTGTAATTTTAAGTCAATTATCATCTCTCAAAAGTTTGGTCTTTTATTTATAAAATTTTGGTAGAATTTTAACCTTGCTAGCTGATGATCTCAATTATTTTATCCCGTGAGACAGGTGTTCATAGGTTCTCAAGCAACTATTTGAGAGAGAGAATCTATTTTAAAGATACTGTATGAAACACGAATTTCGGTTAACTTTAGACTTGTTTATATTTAATTTATATATTTTGATATTAAATTATTTGAATCTGTTAGGTTCAATCTTACATTTTCCAACCATCTTAAAACAGATGCTATCTTTATTTCCCTAAACAAACAGGTTGAATTGAATGGTGCAGATTTAAATTGAGCGAGCTCAAAATTTTTCCATCGTGTCTGCTGACCTTGCTGTGTCAATTTTGAATTAAAACTGTATCTGCTGTTGTGTGACCTATTTATCTTTTCCGGGGTCTAAAGCATTAAATTATTTTAAGTTGATTTAACTAATCTCCAACTTTACAAGTTTATGGAATATTAATATGTTATATGGCTTCTGTTAATGTTAATCAGTTCCCCCTTTTGCTTGCAGATCTAACGATCTGATAACAAATTATGTCAGCGTTGACGGAACAATTTGCAGGAAACAGATCTGTATGGCTCTCATCCTTCCCATATACTTATTATTTAAAAATCCTTATGACTTAATTATTGCTCTTCAGTTTATATTGACAAGACTTACAATAAGTAATTGGAATTATTGTTTTTTATGTTCCTTGGGCTCTTGAGAAGTTTATTATTTTAAGTTGAATTCACTAATTGGAATTGGGATCTAACTTGAAAAAGTGCATGTGTGAATAATCAGAATGCTGCTAATCTATCATGTCCTTGAGCTTCAGGTTTAACAAGAAGTTTTATTTGCGAAAAATATAGGAATTAATTCAATTTTGAATTATCCTTACATACATAGAGACTCCTTCTGTTATATGTCATGTGTTCCCTAATTAAATAATGAATATATAATTGTTTACTGTGTTCAGAATATTTGTTTCTTCAAATAAAATTACATGATAAGGAGCACAATTGTATTTGATATTTACATCTGAAATGATAGAATTTTGTTTGCTTAATATGATATATGTTACTAGTCTTTTGGTAGCAGATCATATGCTTATCTTCATTGCTAATTGATATACATGAAGTGAGCATATATCAGATAATTGGCTGCTTTAATACTTGATTTTAATGTATCACTTATCTATAAGTTGATTAATAGAATAATGTATGTAATTAAAGCTTGATGAAGGCATTTTCTAGGGATTAATAAACTACTAATTGTGCTCTTTGGTAATATCTTTGAGTACACGTGTGAGTGAATGAGTCAGCAAGCTTAAATTTTCCTGCTTAATTAATATATGCTCTCATGTCATATAGCATATGATCGGATAGATAGTCATGTTCATGTGGAATATTAATCCTATGTATGTTCTATTAAAAGTTTACTTTCCTAGATTAATCTTTGATATGAAAATATTCTACTTCTTTGGCTTTTGAGCTTTGGATGCGTGAGATTAATCAACTCTTAATCTCTAAAAGATTAACATATGGTCTTCGCCACCTTTGTCAATTTGGAAAATGTATACAATTTTATTGACTTTTGACTCTATACACTGATGGTCTTTATCAAACTTGCTTTTCAAATAAGTACTTCAACTACTTCAATAAATGTGTATGACTGATTCCTTGAATTAATCCTTATTTGTATGTGAACTAATTATCTGCAGTTCAAGGACTTTGGCAGTTGACCGAAATAAAAAAAAAAAATTTAAAATTTATAATAATAAAATTAATATTTATTATATTCAAATTTATATTTTTTATAATTAAGAAAATGACTAATATATCATTTTTCTTTAGACACCTATTCAATTAAAATTGAACAATTACAATTTTGATCATTTAATATTTTACATTTAAATTAAACGTTTAATATTATTAAAGTATTAGTTTTATTATTATAAATTTTAGGAGTGTTATTTTTGATAATTTCTGAATAAAATATTGGTACAGAGCCATTAGATTCGGAGAAGCTTGTTTTTCAAAAGAATTCGTAATTGGTATTCCATAATTTTGCTTGATTTTTTGCTAACGGAATAAATGGATTAGTATTTAAAATGAAGGAATTTTTCAATTTCCAAAAAAAAGTAGATTTCGTAATTGTAAAAGGTAAAATAATTGACATTTTGTAATTGATGAAATTGTTTAATTTTGAGTTTTAAAATAAGAAAATTTTGCACCTAAGAAATAAGTAAACTTTGTACATAAAATTAATGAATTTTAGTATTCACTAAATTTAAATATTTTGCACTTACGAAATAGCAAATTTCGTATTTGCTAGTCTTGTAGTTTATGAAATATGTAAATTCTTAAGATGGTGAATTTTGTTGTTCACATAAAAGAGAATTTTGTAGTTGCAAAATAATGAATTTTATATTCACTAATTTTGAATTAATTTTGTAATATATAGATTATTGAAAGTTTCATATATGTTAAAAGAGAATTGGAACATGATTTAAAAAAAAAAAAAAATTAAATTCTCAGTATTGAAAAAATTAATTTAAAATGTTGAACAATCAATTTTTGAATTTATTTCAAAATTCTTAAATAAATTTTGGTTATTTTTTAAATTGTTGTATCTAACGAATTTCTTATTTGTTTACGAGGTAGCAATAAATTCGACTGTGAGTTCAATTCAAAATGGAGATCCAACGGTAACACAAGCCATCTTAAATATTTGTTGAAATTTTGAATTCGATTAGTTTGAACTTATGCATAGGTAAAATTGACTAGGTTATTATTCCAAACTATTGAAAGAAATATGAAAACTGTTGATTGCAATTGCTTAGATGCAAGAAAGAAATGATAGAGAAATTCATTCTTTATAAGATTGGAGTTAAGAATGATCTCAACAAAAAGAATTAAGGTATTAGAAGTAACGATCGTACTGGTAATGTAACACCATTTGATGAAATTTGTGCACAATACGTAAGTATATATGAAACTACATCATCTTATTCTCCTAAGCATAGTGATTATGATGAAACGTACCTTGAATGAAATTATGAAAGCAATGCTAATAAGTTGTATGTGGCCATATGGCAGAGGCCAATTTTGTTGGCTAACTATCTTATAAATAAGATATCCAAAAAAATGAAAGACAAGACCCCGTATGAATTGTGTAATGGACGACATATAGTATTCTGACAAATTCTTAGGAATGTGGGGGTGTCTACTATAAACTTTCATGAGTGACTTTATTGAAACAAGGCCACTAGAAGTGAAAATGAAAATTAAGCTCATGTGTAAAACCATTTGTGAGAATTAGTAAATTTTTCTTTCAAAATTAAATCACTAGAAAAAAATAGATTTTAAAGATAAAATTGAAATTAGATGGATCAATTGAGAAATATAAGATCATGCTTGTGACAAAATATTGCAAACAATGAGAGGTCTTGATTACTGTGACACATATTCTCATGTAACAAAAATAAAGTCCATTTAGATGAATATGACATCCAACAAAATTTGAAGTATATCAAATGAATATGATAACAATCTTTCTTAATAGAGATTTGAAAGAATAACCTCATGGAACAACCTAAGGGTTTTTTCCATACTAAAAAAAGAAAGAAATATTAGTAAGCTGGTGAAGAAGCAAATTGGCTTTACCAATTCTTGGAGGATATTACAAGAATTAATAAGTGTGTCTAAAGCTTATGCATGTGCTAGTAATATGCATTTGTTGCGATAGCGAGTTATGCAATTGGAAAGGCGCCTAGTGCTAAGTATAATAGTAAGTCTAAACATACAAGTTTAGGACACAGTACTACTAAATAATTATTCTCAAATGAAGTTATCTCTTTTGACTATATAAAGTCAATAATAACATTGCAGATTCTCTAAATAAATAGTTAAACAAAGAATTAGTTGAAAAATCATCAAAGAAAATGAGACAAAAACCTTTGAAGGAATAAGCCGATATAACGAAAATCCAACCTAGTTGACTAGAGATTCTAAAATCTAGGTTAAATGAACAACTTAGTTGTATTGGACTTTACTATATCACTATAGGAGATTTTCCCTCATGTCCATCCCTATGATTAAATAGTGATTCCCACGTGGAAAAAGTCAAGTTATATATGTTTTTAATGATTTTTATGTGTGGAGGATTTGAGGGGAGTAATGCTGGTTACTCTTTTTAAATTACTTTTACAAATAAGAGATCACCTATATGAGAGAGAAGTGGGGCTGATTCAAAGAAGAATTGTAGCGGGCTTAATTCCTTTGAGACTCTTGTAGAACCAAGTGCATGTTCATGGTCAAAACGAACATAACAGTGATAATTGAAAAGTGTCAGGAAAGACTCTTGTATGAGGTATATCATCGTTTACACAAATGATAGAACAGTTTAAAAACATTGCGTCTATTGGTTAGTCAGTAAGTAAATATACTTTCATAAGGGAAAGTTTAAGGAGTAACACCTACCTATCCTATGCAGGTTTCAAACCGTCTAACTCTACTACTGAATCAAAATGATTTGTGTTGATCTTTTTTGACTACTATGTCAATTTCATTCATGTGAAAAATTGTTAAAAAATTGGTGTTAAAAAACAATAAATTAATATAAAGTCAAAATAATTAATTTTTTTTTAAATAATTACACTATTTGCACGTTTGTAATCGAAATTCAAACTTTAAACCTATTACCTAATAATAATGATAGGCAAATACAATTGTTAATTAAATCAAAATTTCTCTCATCCTTTTCTCTAAACTAAAACCTTCAATTTAAGCAACATTAATATAAAAATGTTGTTTTCCAGCAACTTAATTTCAAAGGTGTCATCGACATACACACAAATATTTATCATAATGAGAATAAAAAAACAAGCACATTACAAAAATATTTGCTTAACACTTTCGATTATACCATATATAATTTGAAACAAAAAGGTCACCCCTTTAATCATAAAATGAGTAAATTTTGGAAAACTAAAATCAGCACATTCTAAATAATATTATTGTTGAAGCACTTAATGACTTCACAAGAACTTGAGAATTCCAATTCCCAGAGTTTGCCTCTTTCAAATCAGGTACTACCTTAACCAGGTTTTAACTGTAAAGAAAACCATCATTGAAATTGTAGGCTAACACATTCTTCTCAATTAAATAAAAAAGGAACCCAAAATCCTAGACGAAGCACAATAGCACACATCTCTCAAACTTTCCATGTCAGAGCTACCAGCATTGGTCACTACTTCTCTAGTCGTTGCTAGCTGATGCTCATCATTGCTATCAACATTATCATGCTGCCTCTACTGCTACTTCTCTCTTCGTCGTTGGTTGCAGCTTTTACTCCATCTCCAGTCTTCCACAAACCATCATTGGTTACTTTCCTCTACTAGAGTTCTGCTTCAACTCAACTTTCAAAAAATGGGTCAATGAAACATCAAAACTATTCAATTTCTTCACTACCCGTTCACTGAAATTTTTGGAAGGTTGTGCAATGAAGTTGATTCTAAAATCTTTTCTCTCTCCATGAGCCACTATGCTATTTAGATTTGATCTCTCTGAAAGAAGCTGTGCTTTCTTCATCATGTTATTTGTTTGCAATTTTGTGTTTTGGTCGATTGTTTTCTAGGTTTAAATTTTGTTAGATCTACTCTCATCAGTCGATATTGATTTTGCATTCTTCCTAGCTTGTTTTGATTTTGCATTTTTCTTATGCACCTGATTTCTCTTGGAATTGATTTCTGGTTTGGTTGGACTTTTACGTGTTAGTGTTGTTGATGAGTGCTTGAAAAGCCCTAATATTTTGTTATTTATTGTACTTAATTATAGAAAAATAGATTTAATTATAACTCGTTTATTTAATTATTTACACAAATTTATCAATCCGAAATCACGGGTACGCTTTAGTGTATTACAACTTAGGAGCAACAAGAATCAAATTATGTAAGCCTTACATAACCGGCCAACCAGTATGTAAGAGTACATGTGAGGCACATCAAATAGAGCGTGCCGCGGCAGAAGAAAAGTGGTGCCACGGCTTGAGTGTCTCGGGTTTTATGGTAGACTCAAATTCAGTGTCGTGCCACAGTGGGTAAAATATTGTACAGCGGCGCGCGTATTTTGTTAGGTGTCCAAATTTTTATATAACCCTTACACCCATAAATATCCCATTAGGTCTCTACTTTACACAGAACTCAATTTGCGAATTATTACGAGAATTTTTAGGATTTTTGGAGTTTTTTCACATTCAAACAAGCAAGTGAACTAATATTAAGGATACAAGAACTATTGAAGATCGAAGATCAAGCTTTTGGGGAAAAAAACGTCATCCAATTCATTTGTGGTATTTAGATATAGGTTTATTGTTATTATAGAATTTTCTTCTTTTCTTCTTACTTCTTTGGAATGTATGTTGAATTATATTTGTCTATAAATATTAATTCAAACATGATTGACTAAATTTATCATGAATATTTAGTTTGTGTTGCCATGTTTGTTAGATTTGTTATGGTGAATATTTTTATTGCTTAAAAATAAATGAATGGTGAATTTTCATGGGTCAATTTCAGATTCATGATTAGATTGAAAAATCTTAGGATTTGGTTTTAGAAACGCCACCATAACTATATTTTAAAAAACTTAATCAAAGCTTTAAATTAATGACCTAGCCATGACATTGATATGATGGGCATATTTTTCTTTGTGCATAATTTGTTTACTATTTAATATACCCAATCGTAGGATATTAATTAGTTAATCAACAAAGAAAATTATCCGATCGTAGGAATTTTCATAAATAAAAGGAAAGCCGGTAATTTTTATTTGTGAGAACATTGATATTAATTTACCACAATATTTCGATGCAAGCATGGTCAACCAAGCTAAACGTCCATATATCCTCCATTTATATTTATCGCCTTTTTTGAGTTAATTTAAAATATTGTTTTCTTTCGTTCATTTGCTACCATTGATCTTGTTCTCGTGTCTAACTTCATTTACAGTTTTATTAGCATTAAGATTCTAATTATTTAAAGTTTTAGTAGTTCTACAATTCTAATTAGTTATGTTTTAGTTGCTTTAGGACTCTAAAGAGATTTAAAAAAAATTATTTATAACTATTGCAATTCTTTGAGAGATTGACCTCGAAAGTTTGCTTATCGCTTGCTACAAGTGATTCGTATAATTGCAAGTACTATAATTTACACATCAAATTTTTGGCATCGTTGTTGGAAAATTGGCATTTTAAATAAATTTCTTTTTAACTTTTTAGAGATTCTAAATTAGGTTTATTTATTTATTTATTTACTTTAGTTGAATTTTATTTTTAATCTTTTATTTAAAAAAACCAAAAAAAAATTAAAAAATTAAAAAATAGAGTGATTTTAT
Organism: Elaeagnus macrophylla; assembly: GCA_029378325.1. Classification (NCBI taxonomy): domain Eukaryota; kingdom Viridiplantae; phylum Streptophyta; class Magnoliopsida; order Rosales; family Elaeagnaceae; genus Elaeagnus; species Elaeagnus macrophylla. The sequence continues at coordinate 8,220,549 of CM055649.1, read as the reverse complement.
ATATATTTGCATATTCTCTACTACGTTGATCTTTGTTTGCTTTTTGTTTGTGCATGCAAGGTAGAAGATCATTGAATAAGGAACTCGCTCCCTTCATCGATAACATTCATAGGATCAAACACATATCAAGGAAACTGGATACTTATATTCAATAGGAAGTAGACCAACAATAATTCAAGCAATAATGGGTGACAACGTGGGCAGGTAGATGATGAATAAATAATTTGCAAGACCTATAATTGGGACTGCCACATCGTGCATTCAATTGACAGAGACAGCTAGGAATTATGAATTGAAAAATTTTCATTATTCCATGCTTCCCTACTGATGTGTTAAAATGTGTACTCGCAAGTGTACGAATCACTCGTAGTAAAGTGACAAGCAACTTCCAAGGTCGGTCTCTCAAGGAATTGCAGTGGTTTTAAATAACTAACTTTTAATCTAAACAGAGTTCTAACGAAAATAAAAGACTAATTAAATAGAGTTCTAGTGAAACTGAAACTCTAAGTAACTAGAATTCTAAAGCAAGTAAAACTGTAAAAAAAAGGGTGTTTGTTTCTGGTAACGAGAACAATCATACGACAATCAAACGAAAACAAGATCGCAATCAAACAATCAATCAAATCAAATATCAATAGAGGATGTATGGACGTTTAGCTTGGTTAAACATGTTTGCATCGAAAAGGTATGGTGAGATACATGAACGTCCTATATAAACAAAACTACCGGCTTTCCTTTTAATTACGAAACTCCTTTTGGCGGGGGTAGGTCTCTTTGTTGATTAACTAATTAACTGCCTTTGGCGGGGGTAAATTAAGTAGCAATCAAATTATGCGCAAGGAAAACATGCCAATCAAATTAATGCTATGACTAAGTCACTAACTTGAAGCTTTGATTAAGTGTTTCAGAATAAAGTTAAGGTGACGTTCCTATAACTAAATTCTAAGATTTTTCAATCTAACTACGAACATCAAATGGGCCCATGATTATTCATAATTAAACATCTAAACATGCTCTTAATCAAAAAGTACTTTATTTATAAATCAACAAAATACACCATACACAATTCTATCAAACATGGCAACACAAACTAAACATCCATAATTAAACTAGCCAGACATGTTCATATTAATATTCATAGACAAATGAAATATGATCATACACTTTAACAAAAAGAGAAGAAGAATTAATTCTATAAAAACAAGAAAATCCTAGATCTAAATACCGCTTATGGATTGGATAGCGTTCTTCTCCGTAAGCTTTATCTTCGATCGTCGTTGGGTTCCTTGAATCCTTAGAGTAGTGTCTCTCACTTCGTTAGAGTGTGGCAACGCTCTCAAAACTGATTGAATGTAGTGTTTGGGTTGCAAAATTGAGAAGAATGAGAGTTGTGTACGAATTGGTCGAGTTCTGTTGTAAAGGGGGTTTAAGGGGGTATTTATAGATGTAAGGGATTCCTGATTGCAATAGGAATAGGCGCGCCGCGGCATGCATTTTCCCCGCCGCGGCGCAACACAAAATTTAGAAAATATGCAAAAACCCGAGAGCTCCCTGCCGCGGCATACAATTCCCTCGCCGCGGCGCGCAATGCTTCTATGTTTTCAGGATCAAACCCGAGAGCCTCACGCCGCGGCATGCAATTCTCTCGCCGCGGCACGCAATGCTTTCCTTCTTTTCACGTCCCCCCTTACATATGTGATGACACTATATGTAAGGCTTACATATTCGTCTTGATTAGTCCGTAACTCATGATCCGAGCGCCGTAGGTGTTCCGTCTTCGCGTGTTTTCATCATTTGAATCATTTGACGCTAAAAACACCTGAAATGCACTAAAATATACCCGTGACTCCGAATGGATAGATTTATGAAAATAATCGAAATAATAGTCATAATAAATCTATATATCAATCAATCAAGCATAATTAATCACGAAATATTAGTACTTTTCGAGCACTCATCACAACCCCCAACCAGCTTCTTGCTAGTCTCTAGCAAGTGAAGCGATTTAAAAACAAATAACATAAACTAATCTAACCTAAATCACTTTCGTAGATTGTCACGGTTGCATTTAGCATATGCAACAAGCCTTTAAACTCCTAGGTGGCCCTAGTGGACGAGTTATAGTCTCGTGAGGGTTTCCAGTGATGATACCCACAAACATGTATGACTCTAAAAAAAATAAAAGACTCTAAACATACTTGAATCAATCCATGCATATGTCTCAAAAATTGTTCATAACGAGTGGCACACGAAATAGTCAAATATCACCTAAGCTCAAAAACAGTCCAAACATCAAACTCATCATGGTAATCGAATTTTGAACAACCAATCAAACCACAAACCCGTTAGTTATACTATCTGACCGTGTCATGCATGATATTCATAGATTACATTTTAATATCTCATAAATGTGCAAGTAAAATATGAATGTGAATTTTTGCACTTACAAACTCCATATGCTCATTTTTTTCAAACTCATCTCCACTAATATAGAAACTAAACTACCTAGAATCAATAGGACTTCATTAAGCTTGTAAAGTTGTGGCTAGGTATGTGATAATGAAAGTACAAAAATGATGTTTTCATATGATAAGAGTACTTTTTATTTCACAAGCATATTTTCAACTTTTTCCACCAAGTGTTCTTTTTATCCTCCCTTAACTTCAAATGTCCTTTGGATCTTTTGCTTGATTTTCTTCTTTATTCTTGCTTATTATTTCGATCATCAAATTTTTTTTTTTTGATCGAAAAACAAGATTTACATTTACACAACATAATTGCTCATGAAAATCAAATATTACACTAAGTACTCTTATCGCTAAGGGTAGTTTAATGTATGTCAATGTTGAGTCCAAGGGTGTGCTATTGATAAAATATTTCGGGAAAGCATGAAAAGTTCAAACGGTCCAAAGATGGCCTAAATCATTTTCTAAGTGGCATTTGTTTCTATTATTTCACTTCAACGTGTTTTCAAATGAGTTCTAGAGATTGTTGAGATTTAAAACATATCATGAACGTGCATACATTCCACAAATCAGAATAGTTAAACTAACCATGCAAACTACCACAAGTACCACAAAATTCTCAAATTAGATGAATCCAACATTTGTGTGCTTCGTTGCTTAGGTAAAAATCTAACATCTCTCATATGTCATCTTCATTACAATCATGTTAATATCATAGATTTTCGGATTGAATCAAGTAGACACGACACTAACTAAAAACAATTCAAGTGACAAAGTTAAAAATTTAAAATTGGTCATATTTCATGCTCATGGAATATTCTTCCCACCCCCAACCTATTTTCTGCATTGTCCTCAATGTGAAAAAGAAGAACAAAAGAGATTAAGAAAAAGTGTGAGAAGTTACCCCCCTTTCGTATGAGATTGTGTCGTTACTCACTATGCTCCGGTTCACTGTTCCTCGCTTTTCTCATGAAGAATTTATGTGTATGAACATATATTGAACCTCAAAGTGTATGCAACACAATTCAAACTCAAACCCAATTTTAGATTATAACTAAGTCAGATGAAAACAGAAAAACATTAAACTAAGTTAAACAATAAAGAATAAAATAAAATAAAAATAAATAAAAAAAATAAAAATACGATAAAAGAAATAAAAACAATGAAAGAGATACGATACCGAATGGGTGCCTCCCATTAAGGGCTTAGTTTAACGTCTTAGCAAGACGTGACTGATCTCGTGTCAAGGGGGCTTAAATGTGTAATTGTACTGTTTATCTCCTCCCTTATCTTTCTTGAAATGAGCTTTAGTCCTCCAAGTTGGGTTTTTGTAATTAGAATGCTTAATGCGTTCTTTGTAGGCATCATCCCGACTTAAATTTATCTGCTTGTCCTTCCCTCTCCATTCAACTTTTCGAACTCAATTCTGTTACTTTTGCTATCCTGCAATTCAATGTTAGAAGAAACAGGAGAGGGTTGAAAAGTTCCAAATTTTACAGTCTCTCCACAAACCGTCATTGTTAACTTCCTATTATGGACCTCAATAGTTGTCTTGGTTGTGGCCATGAAAGGTCTACCAAGAATAATTGTATGTTCCTTGTCCTGAAGAAAGTTTTTGTCCATCTCAAACACCACAAAGTCCATTGGTACAATAAACTTGTCCACCTGTACCAATAAATTTTCCACTATTCCCTTTGGGTATTGAATCGAACCGTTTGCAAGTTGAAGTGTCATCTTTGTTTCTTTAAACTTTCCTAAACCTAGTTGCAAGTATACTGAATATGGCATTAGGTTTATACCTGCTCCTAAATCTAGCATAGCTTTGAATTCCCTCTTATCTCCCATAGTGATGTTAATGTCGAAACTACCTGGATCTTTCATTTTGAGAGGTAAGTGCGGTTGGATCATTGGACTACCAATTTCTGACACTTCATTCTCTTTGCTTCTATTCTTTTTTATGATAAAGTTCCTGCAAATTGGATCATAAGTTGAACTGTTTTTAATAATATCTAAAAGAGGCAAATTACAGTTAATCCCAGAAAATAAAGCAAGAGTGTCAGAGTATTGCTCATCCTGATTTTTCTCCTTAAACTGGTGCATAGGTGGTATTGGTGGTCGGTATGGGTCCATTGACTTGTGCAATCGAAAAATGTTGGATGTTTCTCCAATTTTGTTCTTGGGAAGTTCATTAGGAGTGGTATTAGACTCATCATCTCCTTTGAGAGTTGAATTCTCACCTTCCAAGTTACCTGTACTAGACAACAAAACATTAGAATTATCAGGTAAATTTTTAGGTACCTCCTCATCACTTTGAAGGACTGTGATCGCCTTTGCTTGTTCAGGTTGACTAGGCAGCTTTCCTGTTTCTTGTTTGTACATTTGTTCCGCTAGTTGCCCAACCTGTATTTCCACTCTCTTCACTGAAGCTTCTATAGAGTCCATCCTTCCATTACAAGAGTGTATGAAATTGTTTAGGGTTTCTTCTACGGTTGGCTTATTTTGTGGAAATTGTCGGTTTACATTTTGGCCTTGTGTTTGGTTTTGGACAAATGGTTGGCTATTGTTTTGTTTCCATCCAAAATTAGGGTGATTCCTCCATCCAGGGTTATAGGTGTTTGAATAAGGGTCGTTCCTAGGTCTAGGTTGGTACCCTTGCATTAAATTCGCCTCTTCAGTAGTACCTGTATAAGGATCACCTGCAAAAGAACAAACATTAGCTCCGTGTCCATATGAACCACAAACTCCACATACCTCGTGTTTTGGCATTTGATTAACATTGGAGGTTGTGAGAAGTTGCACTTGTTTTGTCAATTCAGCAAGTTGCATGGCCATTTCATTGTTGGATCCCAATTCGTGGACTCCAGCTCGTCTTCCTCTAGCGCTCTTTTGTTGGGAGTTGGCTCCCAACATCTCGAATAGTTCGTATGTTTCATCCGCTGTTTTCTCACCCATTGCTCCTCCTGCAGCATTGTCAACTGTGAATTGACATTGTAGTGTCAATCCGTCATAGAAAAACTGATTCTGTAACTGCAACAGGAAGTGGTGGTGTGGACATTGTATCAACAGCAATTTGAATCTGTCCCAAGCCTCGTGGAAGGGTTCTCCGTCTATCTGCGAAAAAGTAGCAATTTTCGTTCTTAGATCAGATGTCTTTTGATGGGAATAGAACTTACCCATAAATTTATTGTAAACATCGTCCCAAGTGACCAAAGAACCGGGTGCCAAAGTCATTAGCCAAGACTTAGCTCTATCCTTGAGAGTGTATGGAAAACACCTCATGCGTAGTTGATCTTCACTAAGTCCCTGCAATGGAAAAGTTTGCACAGTAGCATATAGTTCACGCATAAAATTTAAAGGATCTTCATTAGGGATACCGTAAAAGGAGGGAAGCATGGAATAATGAATATTTTTCAATTCATAATTCCTAGCCGCCTCTGTAAGTTGAATGCACGATGTGGCGGTCCCAATGATAGGTCTTGCAAATTCTTTGTTCATCATTTGCCTAGCTACGTTGTCACCCATTGTTGCTTGCAATTGTTGTTGGACTTCTTCCTCTTGATATTGATTATCCAGTTTCCTTGATCGGTGTTTGACTCGATGAATGTTATCAATGAAAGGAGAGAGTTCCTTGTTAAGTGATCTCCTACCCTGCATGCACAAATAAAAAACAAACAAAGATCAAGATAGCAGTGAAATTTGAAATTAAGCACTATTTTTTGATTTTTTTATTTTCTGATTTTTTTTTGAATTTTTTCGAATAAAAATAAATAAATAAAATAAAGAAATAAATAAAATAAATAAACAAATAAAAATAAATCAGAAACTCTAAAAAGTTAAAAAGAAAATTATTCAAAACGCCAATTCCCCGGCAACGGCGCCAAAAACTTGATGTGTTAAAATGTGTACTCGCAAGTGTACGAATCACTCGTAGTAAAGTGACAAGCAACTTCCAAGGTTGGTCTCTCAAGGAATTGCAGTGGTTTTAAATAACTAACTTTTAATCTAAACAGAGTTCTAACGAAAATAAAAGACTAATTAAATAGAGTTCTAGTGAAACTGAAACTCTAAGTAACTAGAATTCTAAAGCAAGTAAAACTGTAAAAAAAGGGTGTTTGTTTCTGGTAACGAGAACAATCATACGACAATCAAACGAAAACAAGATCGCAATCAAACAATCAATCAAATCAAATATCAATAGAGGATGTATGGACGTTTAGCTTGGTTAAACATGTTTGCATCGAAAAGGTATGGTGAGATACATGAACGTCCTATATAAACAAAACTACCGGCTTTCCTTTTAATTACGAAACTCCTTTTGGCGGGGGTAGGTCTCTTTGTTGATTAACTAATTAACTGCCTTTGGCGGGGGTAAATTAAGTAGCAATCAAATTATGCGCAAGGAAAACATGCCAATCAAATTAATGCTATGACTAAGTCACTAACTTGAAGCTTTGATTAAGTGTTTCGGAATAAAGTTAAGGTGACGTTCCTATAACTAAATTCTAAGATTTTTCAATCTAACTACGAACATCAAATGGGCCCATGATTATTCATAATTAAACATCTAAACATGCTCTTAATCAAAAAGTACTTTATTTATAAATCAACAAAATACACCATACACAATTCTATCAAACATGGCAACACAAACTAAACATCCATAATTAAACTAGCCAGACATGTTCATATTAATATTCATAGACAAATGAAATATGATCATACACTTTAACAAAAAGAGAAGAAGAATTAATTCTATAACAACAAGAAAATCCTAGATCTAAATACCGCTTATGGATTGGATAGCGTTCTTCTCCGTAAGCTTTATCTTCGATCGTCGTTGGGTTCCTTGAATCCTTAGAATAGTGTCTCTCACTTCGTTAGAGTGTGGCAACGCTCTCAAAACTGATTGAATGTAGTGTTTGGGTTGCAAAATTGAGAAGAATGAGAGTTGTGTACGAATTGGTCGAGTTCTGTTGTAAAGGGGGTCTAAGGGGGTATTTATAGATGTAAGGGATTCCTGATTGCAATAGGAATAGGCGCGCCGCGGCATGCATTTTCCCCGCCGCGGCGCAACACAAAATTTGGAAAATATGCAAAAACCCGAGAGCTCCCTGCCGCGGCATACAATTCCCTCGCCGCGGCGCGCAATGCTTCTATGTTTTCAGGATCAAACCCGAGAGCCTCACGCCGCGGCATGCAATTCTCTCGCCGCGGCGCGCAATGCTTTCCTTCTTTTCACGTCCCCCCTTACATATGTGATGGCACTATATGTAAGGCTTACATATTCGTCTTGATTAGTCCGTAACTCGTGATCCGAGCGCCGTAGGTGTTCCGTCTTCGCGTGTTTTCATCATTTGAATCATTTGACGCTAAAAACACCTGAAATGCACTAAAATATACCCGTGACTCCGAATGGATAGATTTATGAAAATAATCGAAATAATAGTCATAATAAATCTATATATCAATCAATCAAGCATAATTAATCACGAAATATTAGTACTTTTCGAGCACTCATCACCTACTTTTACGGTATTCCTAATGAGGATCCTCTAAATTTTATTCGTGAATTTTATGCAACTGTCCAAACTTTTCTACTGTAGGGGCTTAGTGAAGATCAATTAAGGATGAGGTGTTTTCCTTACATTCTCAAAAATAAAGCTAAGTCTTGGCTTATGACCTTGGTACCTAGTTCTTTGGCTACTTGGGACGCTATTTATAACAAGTTTATGGGTAAGTTTTATTCCCATTAAAAGACTTTTGACCTAAGAACCAAAATTGCTACTTTTTTGCATATGGAAGGAGAGCCCTTTCACAAAGTTTGCGACAGGTTCAAGCTACTTTTGATACAATGTCCACATCATCACTTTTCGTCGTAGTTACAAAACCAATTTTTCTATGATGGATTAACACTATAGTGTCAATTCACAGTTGACAACGCTGCAGGAGGAGCTATGGGTGAGAAAACGGCAGACGAAACATATGAGCTTTATGAGATGTTGGGAGGCAATTCCCAACAAAAGAGTGCCAGAGGAAGAAAAGATGGAGTCAATGAATTAGGCTTCAATAACGAAATGGCCATGCACCTTGCTGAGTTGACTAAAGAAGTGCAACTTCTCACTACCACCAATATGAATCAAATGCCAAAACAAGAGGTATATGGAGTTTGTGGTTCTTATGGACATGAGGCTAATGTTTGTTATTTTGCAGGTGATTCTTATGTAGGTACTAATGAAGAGGTAAATTTAATGCAAGGGTACCAACCTAGACTTAGGGATGACCCTTATTCTAATACTTACAACCCTGGATGGAGAGATCACCCTAATTTTGTCGGAAACAAAATAATAGCCAACATTTTTCCCAAAATCAAACACAAGGCCAAAACATGAACCGACCATTTCCACCTAATAAACCAACCATAGAGGAAACCTTGAATGCTTTCATGCAATCCTATAATGGAATGATGGAATCTATGGAAGCATCAACAAAAATAGTGGAAATACAGGTGGGGTAGTTAGCTGAACAAATGCACAAACAAGAGACAGGAAAGCTACCTAGTCAACCTGAACAAGTGAAAACTGTCACGATCTTTCGGAGTGGTAAGGTAGTTACAAAATGTTTACTTGAAATTTCTAGTGATTTACCCTATAATGCAGGTAACATGGAAGATGACAACATAGCTTCTAAGGAAGTGGGGGAAACAGGTGACAAACATGATGAGCCTTCCAAGGAGACAATTGGAGAGTCATCTAGCTCCCCTAAATTGCACAAGTCATCAGAGCCATACCGACCACCAATACCATTCCCACACAGCTTAAAGGACAGTAAACAAGATAAAAAAATTTCTAATTTATTTAACATGCTTTCAAAAGTGAACATTAATCTACCTCCGTTAGATGTGATTAGAAATGTACCTTCTTATGAAAAAAATTTCAAAGAATTAAATACAAAGAAAAGAAGGTATGAGCTTAATGAAAGAGTTATAGTATCTGAAATTGCTAGTGTAGTTCTTCAACGTAACCTACCCCCAAAGTAAAAGATCTAGGTAGTTTTATCATTAATATTACTATAGGGGATAGGAAAGTAGCTAAGACTATACTTGATCTTGGTGCTAGTATAAATTTGATGTCTTACTCTATTTTCTTCCAGCTAGGTTTAGGAGAGCTAAAACCAACAACCATGTCCTTCAACTTATGGATAGATCTGTTAAATATCCGAAGGGCATGGTTAAGGACTTACTTGTACAAGTAGATAAGCTTATCATACCTGTTGATTTTGTGCTTTTAGACATGTAGGAAAACCCATCTTTGGACAAGGAACATACAATTCTCTTAGGTAGACCATTTATGGCCACCACCCAAACTATAATTGATGTCCAAAGTGGAAAGTTGACAATGAGTCTTAGGAGAGACTGTGCATATTAAGGTTTTTGATTCGTCTCCTTATCCTTCTATATCTGCTATTGATGAATGTTCATTTGTTGAATGTTTAGATCCTATAATTCATGATACATTTGTGCAGGATAGATTAGATGATAAATTAGAGGTAGCACTTACAGTTAGAGAGGTAGATGAAATTTTAGATGATGAAACTAAGGAGTACAATGATTTGTTAGATAATGCCACACCCATAGAGGATGCTAGTACACCCTTAGATTTATTAGATGCCTCACTTGAAGAAGAGATTACTCCACCTGAGCTAGAACTTAAAGAATTGCCTAAGCATCTGAAATATGTATTTTTGGGAGAGAATGAAACTTATCTAGTTATTATATCATCTACACTCACCCAAAAACAAGAGGACAAACTAGTGTGGAAGCTTAGGAAGTATAGAAAAGCAATATGATGGAGTATAGGAGACATTAGAGGCATTAGTTCAGCAATGTGTATCAACGATGTGTATGCATAAGATCAATTTAGAGGACAATGTCAAACCAGTTAAAGAAGCAAAAAGGAGACTTAAATCCCATCATGCAAGAAGTGGTTAAAAAAGAAGTTTTAAAACTCCTAGCAGTAGGAGTAATTTATCCAATTGTTGATAGTAAATGGGTTAGTCCAGTTCATGTCGTACAAAAAAAATTTGGAATAACTGTGATTAAGAATGAATTAGTGCCCACTAGGACAATTACAAGTTGGAGGATGTGTATTGATTTTCGAAAGTTGAATTTGTACACCAAAAATGATCACTTCTCCCCTTCCTTTCATTGATCAAATGTTAGAAAGACTAGCTAGACACGATTTCTACTATTTTTTTGGATGGTCTTTCATGTTATTATTAGGTGCCCATTGCTCCTGAGGATCAAGAGAAGACAACATTCACTTGCCCATTCGATACTTTTACCTTCAGGAGGAGGCCATATGGATTATGCAATGCACCCGCCACCTTTCAGAGATGCATGATCTCTATATTTTCAGACATTGTGAAAAAATTCATCGAGGCATTTATGGATGATTTTTCTATTTTTGGTAATTCTTTTGATCATTGCTTGCACAAATTAACTTTGGTGTCAGAACATGCATTGAGTGTAATTTAACACTTAGTTGGGAAAAAAATCATTTTATGGTCCAACAGGGTCTAGTTTTAATACATATCATATCTAGCAAGGGTATTGAGGTAGATAAGGATAAAACAAATTCGATTGCAAAATTATCTCCCCCTAATTTGTTAAGAAGATAAGGAGTTTCTTAAGACAGTCATGTTTCTATAGACGATTTATTACAAATTTTTCCAAAATAAGTCGTCCCTTATGTAACCTACTATCCAAAGATACTCCATTTGATTTTACTGATGATTGCCTTGTTGCTTTCAATACTTTAAAAGATAAACTTACTTTTGCACCTGTTATTGTGGCACCTGATTGGTCTTTACTATTTGGGATTATGTGTGATGCATTTGACTATGCCATAGGAGTTACTTTGGGACAAAGAGTGAAAAAAAGTTTATATGTTATTTACTATGCTAGCAAAACATTCAATGATGCCCAAATAAATTATTCCACCACTGACAAAGAGTTTTTAGCTGTTGTTTTCTTACTTGATAAATTTAGGTCTTACTTAGTAGGAACTAAAGTTATTGTTCATTTGGATCATGCTGCTTTGAGATATTTATTAACCAAACCAAATGCTAAGCTTAGACTCATTAGGTGGGTCGTACTTTTAGAAGAATTTGACCTAGAGATCAAAGACAAAAAAAGGTATTGAAAATGTAGTAGCTAATCATTTGTCTAGGTTGATTTCTGAGTTCAATATTGTTGAGGGTAAAAGTAAGGAAACAATAGTAGAAACCTTTCCTGATGAACAACTATTTATAATAGATCCAAACCCATGGTATACTGACACTGATAATTATCTTGCTAGTGGAATTTTGAGACCTAACATCACTTTTCAGGAAAAGAATTTTTTTTTCAGTATTTACAGGCAATACTTTTGGAATGACCACTATTTTTTCAAGTAGATCAAGATCAAGTCATCCGAAGGTATGTGTTCGAAGAGGAACATAATAGCATTCTAACTTTTTGCCTTGAGTTACAATGTAAAGGCTTTTTTGGTGATAAGAAAATGGCCCTAAAGGTATTACAATCTGGATTCTATTGACCTACTTTATTCAAGGATGCTAACTTGTTTTGTATGAGATGTAATAGATGTCAAAGGATCGGTAATATAGGTAAATGTAATGAGATGCCTTTGACATCAAATCTTGTGGTAGAATTGTTTGATGTGTGGGGAATTAATTTCATGGGTCCATTTCCCTAATGCTTTGGCTTTCTTATATATTAGTAGTAGTTGACTATGTCTCAAAGTGGGTAAAAGCCATATCCACTAGAACCAATGATGCTAATGTTGTTGTTAAATTCTTGAAGGATATGATTTTTAGTAGGTTTGGGACACTTAGAGTTATAATTAGTGATGGAAGAAGCCACTTTTGCAACAAGCTTTTTAATGGGCTATTGAAAAACTACAACATCTCACATAGAGTTGCTACCCCATACCATCCCCAAACTTCAGGTCAAATGGAAGTAAACAATAGACAAATTAAGGAAATATTGGAATGCATAGTGTGCCCCTCAAGGAAGGTTTGGGTAGTAAAGTTGAATGATGTTTTGTGGGCCTATCGCATAGCTTACAAGACATCCATTGGTATGAGTCCCTATCGATTGATTTTTGGAAAAGTATGTCACTTATCTGTTGAGCTAGAGCATAGAGTTTATTGGGCAATTAAAGATCTCAACATGGACATGACAAAAGCTAGAGAAAAATGACTACTCCAATTAAGTGAACTTGAAGAAATTAGGGATGAGGCTTATGAGAATGCCAAGATTTACAAGCAGCGTACTAAGAGCTATCATGATAAAGGGCTCATCAGTAAGTCTTTAGTTCCTGGAATGAAAGTCCTTTTTATATAATTCACGTTTGCGTTTGTTTCCAGGAAAATTACATTCTAGGTGGAGTGAACCATATACCATTGCCAATGTATTTCCACATAGAGTAGTGGAGTTTTTAAATCCCAAAACACAAGAACCGTTTAAAGTGAACGGGCATTGTGTCAAGCTATACTTGGAAGGAGATAACAACATGAAAAGCATAGAAACCATACGTCTCCAAGATTTTTAGTCACATAATAGCGACCATATCTTGCTAAGATGTAAAACTAAGCCCTTAATAGGAGGCACCTATTCAGTATTTTATTTATCAATTTATTTGTTTGTTTGTTTTTATTTCTTTCTTTTCTTTTATTTTTTTACTTTAATTTTGTTTTAAATTTTTCATGGCAATGAGGACATCGCCCAATCTAGGTTGGGGGTGAATACACTATCCATCCCTTTTATATTCTCAACAAAAAAAAGTAAGGTATTTGTGCCGCAGCGTGAGCCCTTCAGATTTGGCTGGTATTTTTGAAAATTGATTTGTGCCGTAGCAGGGAAAATTTTGTGCCTCTGCATGAGTATCTAGGGTTTGGCAGGTATTTTTGAAAATTGATCTGTGTTGCGGCGGAGAAAACATTGTGCCGCAGTGCGCATTAAAATTTTTGACAGAAAATGGGCAAATCGTGACACGCCCACTCAATTCAAAAAAAATTTCACCCACTTTCTCTCATTTTCTCACAAACCCTCCCTCACTTTTTCTCCATTTTTCTCTCATTTTCTCACCAAAAATCACACTTTCTTCCCTAATTTTTTAATCTAACCTTCCTATCTAGTGTTTCCTTTCTTCATTTTGGCAGATTAGTTCAAGAAATTAAGAAAAATTTCATCTTCTTTCCCATAGGAGTTAGGGTTTCAAAATTTGAAAGTTTCTCTTCAAAGGCTTCAATCCAACTCACAAGAGGGCAAGGAACGGTGAAACAAAGTGTAACTGTAATGCACACAATTAAATACAAAAGATGGGTAATTTCTTCCCTCTTTTACTTAATTTCTTTTATTTTTCTTTACGATATTGAGGACAATGTAGGAATTAGGTTGGGGTGGGAAAAATGCTTCCATGAACATGAATTAGGACCAATTTTTACCTTTTTATAGGTGTTTTTCATCTAAATTTTAATGAATAATGTTGAGTCCAATCAAATCAATTCGAAAAGTGTATGATATTATTATGATTGTAATAACGATAACATGGAAAGAAATTAATATTCACCTAAGTTAAGAGACATAAAGAATGTTAGATTTATCTAGTTTGAGATTTTTTTGGTATATGTGGTAGTTTATTGGGTTAGTATCACTATCTTTTGTTTGTGCAATGTATACATATTCATAATATATTTCAAGTCTCAACACACTGTAGAACTTCCTTGAGAATCTATTAAGGCAAAATAGTAGAACTACATATTACTTGGAAAGTGATTTAGGCCATCTTTGGACCGTTTGAACCTTTTAAGCCTTCTCGTACTGTTTCATCCATAGTAACCTTTTTTAGCTTAATTATAATATTGTTACATACACATATATACATTGTTCCACCCATATATACTTGATTTTTATGAGCATTTGAACTGGAGGAAATTATATATGTCTTGTATAAAAAAAAATGGATATATATGATAACAAGAAGCAAGACAAACAAGGAAAGATAGAAAATCAAGCAAAGATTGAAGGGAAATATGGAGCTTATAAAAACAGGAGGAAGTATGAGAACATTTGAGTATTAAAAAAAAAACAGAGAGTTGAGTAAGTTTGTGAGGTATTAAAAACTTAAATTGTTAACGGTGTTATTCTAAAAATGTTAAGTATGCTTATCCTTTTGAGAATAGCTTTGTTGTTCTTTCGTAACCCTACAGCTTAACCCAATATTACAAGCTTAATAAAGTCCTATTGATTCAAGGTAATTTTGCTTTCTATATTAGTGGAGATGGATTTGAAAAGTAAGTTTATGGAGTTGTGAGTACAATTCTTAATCATATTTTATTTGCACTATCTTGAGATCTAAAATGTAATCTATAAATATCATGCATAGCATAATCCGATAGTGTAACTAATGGGCTTGTGATTTGATTGTTTGTTCAAAAGCCAATTACGAAAATGAATTTGATATTTAGACTGTTTTTGAGCTTAAGTGATTTTCAACTATTTTGTATGCCATTTGCCATTAACAATTTTTGAGACATATGCATGGATTGATTCGAGCATGTTTAGTGTCATTAATCATTTAAAGAGTCTTACGATGTTATGGGTATCATCACTAAAAACCTTCACGATACTATAACTTATCCACTTGGGCCACCTAGGGGTGTAAAGACTTGTTACATATGTTAAATGCAACCGTGCCAATCTACAGAAGTGTTTTAGGTTAGTATAGTTTATTTTACTTATTTTTTCTTTTAATTTTAGATTGCTTCACTTGCTAGAGGCTAGTAAGAAGCTGGTTGGGGGTTGTGATGAGTGCTTGAAAAGCACTAATACTATGTGATTTATTGTGCTTAATTGTAAAAAAATAGATTTAATTATAACTCGTTTATTTAATTATTTACATAAATCTATCAATTTTTAGTATATTTTAGGTATTTTTAGCTTCAAAAGAGTTAAACAATGCAAATACGCAAAGACGAAACACTTGCGGTACTCGAATTACAACTTTGGAGCAGAAGGATCAAATTATGCAAGCCTTGCATAACAAGCCAACCAATATATAAGGGGTACATTTGAGGCACATCAAACAGAAAGTGTCGCGGCAGAAGAAAAGTGGTGTTGCAGCGTGAGTGTCTTAGGTTTTATGGTAGACTCAAATTCAGTGTCGTACTGCGGTGGGTAAAATATTGTGCCGCGATAGCGTATATTTTTAGGTGTCCAAATTTTTATGTAACTCTTACACCTATAAATACCCCATTAGGTCTCCACTTTACACAGAACTCAATTTATGAATTATTACGAGATCTTTTAGAATTTTTGGAGTTTTTTCACATTCAAAGAACCAATTCTAAGGATACAAGAAGCCATTAAAGATCAAAGATCAAGCTTTTGGGGAAGGAAACGTCATCCAACCTATTTGTAGTATTTAGATCTAGGTTTCTTGTTGTTATAGAATTTTCTTCTTTTCTTCTTACTTCTTTGGAATGTATGTTGAATTATATTTGTCTATGAATATTAATTCAAACATGATTGACTTCATTTATCATGGATGTTTATTTTGTGTTGCCATGTTTGCTAAATTTGTTATGGTGAATATTTTTATTGCTTAAAAATAAATGAAAATTACTTTTTGATTAAGAATATGTTTAGATATTTCATTGTGCATTTTTATGAGCCAATTTGAGATTCATAATTAGATTGAAAAATCTTAGAGTTTGGTTTTAGGAACGCCACCTTAACTATATTTTGAAAAACTTAATCAAAGCTTCAAATTAATGACCTAGCCATGGCATAGATATGATCGGCATATTTTTCCTTGTGCATAATTTGTTTGCTATTTAATATAACCGATCGTAGGATATTGATTAGTTAATCAATAAAAAAAATATACCCGATTGTAGAAATTTTCATAAGCAAAAGGAAACCTGGTAATTTTTATTTAGTAGAACATTCATATGAATTCACCATAATATTTCGATGCAAGCATCATGGTCAACCAAACTAAACATCGATATATCTTCCATTGATATTTATCGACCTTTTTGAGTTAGTTCAGATTTAAAATATTGTTTTCTTTCATTTGTTTGCTATCATTGATCTTGTTTCTTTCGTTTTCTACCATTGATCTTGTTTTCATGTCTAACTTCATTTACAATTTTATTAGCCTAGGATTCTAATTATTTAAAATTTTAGTAGTTCTAGAATTCTAATTAGTTAGTGTTTTAGTTGCTTTAGGACTCTAAAGAGATTAAGAGAAAGATTATTTATAACCACTGCAATTTCTTGAGAGATCGACCTCGGAGGTTTGCTTATCGCTTGCTACAAGTGATTCGTACACTTGTGATTATTATAATTTACACATCACTTGTGCTCTTCTTGAGGTATTTTAGTCTATTTATCTATGGAGGATGTGTTTACTAATGTGTAAATTATAGTACTCGCAAGTGTACGAATCACTTGTAGCAAGTGATAAGCAAACTTCCGAGGTTGATTTCTCATGGAATTGCAATGGTTTTAAACAATCTTTTTCTTAATTCCTTTAGAGTCCTAAAGTAACTAAAACACTAACTAATTAGAATTCTATAACTACTAAAATTCTAAATAATTAGAATCCTAAGGCTAATAAAACTGTAAATCAAGTTGAGTTTGAGAGTAAGATCAATGGTGATGAATAAATAAAGAAAACAATAATGCAAACTCGAATTAACTCAAAAAGATTTTAAGTATCAATGGAGATATATGGACGTTTAGTTTAGTTGACCATGCTTGCATCGAAATGTTATGGTGAATTAACATGAACATTCTAATAAATAAATATTATCGACTTTCCTTTTATTTACGAAAATTTCTACGATCGGGCAATTCTCTTTGTTGATTAACTAATCAATATCCTACGATTGGGTATATCAAATAGCAATCGAATTATGCACAAGGAAAAATATGTCCATCAAACCAATGCCATGACTAGGTCATCAATTTAAAGTTTTGATTAAGTTTTTCAAAGTAAAGTCAAGGTGACGTTTCCTAAAACTAAACTATAATAATTTTTCAACCTAATCATGAATCTCAAATTGGCCCATGAAATTGGCCCATGAAAATTCACAATTAAACATCTAAACATACTCTTAATTAAAAGGCAATTTTATTTATCTTTAAGCAATAAAAATATCCACCATAACAATTCTAGTAAACATGACAATACAAACTAAACGCCCATAATAAAATTAGCCAATCATGTTCGAATTAATAATCATTGATAAATATAATTCAACATATATCTCAAAGTAGTAAGTAAGAAGGAGGGAAATTCTATAACAAAAACAAACCTAGATCTAAATACCACAATTAGATTGGATGACATTTCCTTCCCCAAAAGCTTGATCATCGATCTTTAATGGCTTCTTGAATCTTTAGAATTGATTATCTTGCTTCTTTTGAGTGTGAAAAAGCTCCAAAATTCTGATTAAGTCTCTTGATGATTCGCAAAATTGAGTTGTGTGTAAATTGGAGACTTAATGCAGGATTTATAAATGTAAGGGTTACATAAATCTCAAACATTTTAAGCATCCCAACATCCCAAACACAAAGCTACAAACTTGTGAAATATTTTCTCACTTAGAAGAGTTTATTCCTCATTGTAAGAGAGAAGTTAATTGTATTATCTTATTATAAGAATAAGATATGCCTCATTCTCTACTTATATTTAGAGAGAGGTTATAAATATTTCGGTATAGTGAATTATTTATGGTCTTTGACCGTGGAGTAGTCCGTAATCATTTTGTGTGAACAACGTAATATTGGTATCCATTTTAACTTCACTTTCTTAGTTTCACTTTAATTGATAATTATCATAGACCCATAAATTTCCTAACAATGGTATCAGAGCTTTTATTGTGGGTACTATTCATGAATACTATTCACATATATCAATATTGTTCAAGTATACGATTACCGTTTACAGTGAATTGTGGGAGCTAGTTAAAGTAAGAAGCAAAAATAACAACAACGACAAAGTTCAATGTTGAGAAATTCAATGAGACTAATTTCTCATTGTAAAAATTAAGATTAAGGTAATTTTGATGAAGAATAATTGCTTAGAAATAATTGGAGATAGGCCCACTCAAATCATTGATGATGGAAAGTGAAACCAAATGGACAGTAGGGCAATTCTCGATCTACACTTAGCACTAGTCGATGGAGTGTTATTTAGTGTGGCGAAAAAGAAGATAGTAAACTAGATTTGAAATACTCTAATAAGACTGTACGAAGCTAAGTCACTTCCTAACAAAATCTACTTAAAAAGGAGACTTTACACTCTTTGAATGGCAGCATCAATTTTGTTGACCAACCACATCAAAACCTTGAATACTCTACTTTTGTAACTTACATCAAAGGGTTACAAAATAGATACAATTGAATGTACGGAGCTTCTACTTCAAAGTCTTCCTGATTCTCATAATTAGCCCATTATGAACCTGGCGAACAACATCCTTTTGGACTATTTTGTCTTTGACGAAATTACAACCGTTGTTTTGGAATATGAAACTCTATGCAAAAACAAGGAACATAGACAAGCAAGTTCGCAATAAGCGAAAGCTTTGATGGTGAGGAGAGGAAGATCAACGAAACGTGGCTTTAATGGGAGTCAGAATCATGGTAGATCAAAATCAAGAAGTAAGAAGAACTCCAAGTGCTTCAACCATGGCAAGAAAGGGCATCAAGAAGGAGTAAATAGAAGAATTGAGACTCTAAGTCATCAAATGCTTAAGGGAATGTAGCAAGTACCCTTAACAATGGTAAAATTCTATACATTGAGGCTACAACGATAGTTGGAGGTAGAAAGTAGTCTTCTGACGTCTAGTTACTAGACTTAAGAGCAATATGGCATATGAGATCTTGAAGACAGTGGTTCCAAAAATATGTACCAATCTCATGATGTACTATACATATGGGTGATCATCATGCTTTGAAGATCACTAGTATTGGTACCATCAAAATAAAAATGTTTGATAGTACACATTATTCAAGTGGTATGACATATGAAGGGCCTAAGGAAGAATATATTATTTTTTAGGAAAATAGATAGTCTTGGATACAAGACCTATGTCGAAAATGAGATCATGAAAATAGTCAATGGTACGCTTATGGTTCTGAAGGCAAAAAAAGATTACAACTAACCTATTCATGCTTAAAGGGGAAACACTAGAGAAAATGTGTGTGTCACAGCAACCAACAAGGCAGAAGAGTCAACAATGATGTGGCATCTCAAACTACGCCATATAACAAAACGAAGTTTGAAGAATCTCTCGGACATAAAACTGCTTCCGAGGCTCAAATTAATAAAATTACCTTCTATGAACATAATGTTACAAATAAGCAACATATATTAAAGTTTAGCAAATTTGATGCAAGGACTAAATGAATTTTATACTTGATTCATACCGACGTATGTGAATTACCAAAGGTGTCCCTAGGAGGTACAAAGTATTTAGGTCAGGTTTGGTTGAAAGTAATAGGAATTGTAATCCTCATTCCTCCCAACACCCCTCAAGATTATGTTGTAATGCATTGTTTTTCTCACATTTTTACAATCGTTTATCATTTTTTCTCATTTATAAATTTAAAAAATATTTTCTAGGTTTGTGTTTATAATTTTATAAATTTAATTTTAATATTATCATTTATTTTGATTATACTGCTCAAACAAATATTGTAATAGTAATGTTGTTTATATTCGATTCAATTCTTATTACCACTTATATTATCATTACATTTTCATTATGTAAACCAAACGTAACCTTAGTGTCTTTCATTGATGATTACACCAGAAGATGTTTGGTATATCCAAGCAAGAAGAAATCAGATGTATTTTCAGTGTTCAAATACTTTAAAACGCGGGTGAAACTTGAATCTAGGAGGAAGATTAAGTGCTTGAGGACAGATAATGGAAGAAAGCGTATAGACGGCGAGTTTCTTACACCGATATCAAAAGATAGTTCACAGTCATATACACACCTCAACAAAATGAAGTGGCAGCGTGGATGAACAGAACTCTCACAGAAAAGATAAGAGCTATGTTGAGGAATGCGGATTAACTAAATTCTTTTTTGGCAAAAGTAGCCATCAAACGCAATTGAGTTAAAAATGCCCAAGAAAGATCGAATATGGATCCAAAATTCAAAAGATCGCTTGTGGGATCTTACTATTTGCAGGCTTATAATCAATACAGATATGAGTTTTATAGAAGATCAACCACAAAGAAAAGATGGAGATGATATCAGATCGAATGAGAATTTAGAGACTAAACAACTCAATTGGAAAATAATCCAATATAAAAAATTTCATATTCTACTAATGCAGCACCAGAAAATGAGGTATAAGAACCAGTTAAGTTCAAGGCTCTAGAAGTTTGTCAGTCAACTGGTGAAAGAATGCCACCAACTTGGCACTTATAGTATGTTACTGAGAGTAATGTTGCATACTATCTTTTAGAGGATGATAGAGATCCGTTAACTTTTCATAAAGCTACAAGTAGCTTAGATGCATGTCTATGGATGACAGTATTGTACGAAGAAATTGATAGTATTGTAAGAACAAGACTTGGGAACTAGTACCACTATCATTTGGAAGAAAATTCATCTGTAACAAATGGGTCTACAAGATCAAGTAAGATAAAAATGATCAAATGGAACAGTATTGTGCAAGATTGGTGATGAAAGGATACACTTGGAATGAAGGTATTGATTAGTCTTAACTATATGTGCTACGTTTGACTTACATTTGGAGAAGTTGGAAGTAAAAACTGCATTTCTTCGTGGATAACTTGAATAAAAAATCTATATGTTTCAACCATTAGGTTTTCTTGAAACAGGCAACGAGAACTTTGTTTGCAAGTTGAACAAATCTCTGTACAGATGCCATGGTTTTGGTTCAAGAGATTTAATTTCTTTGCATTAGCCTTACATATAATAGACTCAGTTCATACCATAGTACATACTACAAAAGGTTTGATGCTTTAGTACAAAAATCATCTTTTAGTATGGTTGTTTTTTCAGTCATAACTGTCATGTATGTGGGTGTTCCAAGGGTCCCTAAAAGATAAACAACAGTCTCAAAAAGTCGTTTGGGATAATTACAGACTTATTTTTTAGAATGGTTAATAACCGCCCCAAATAACTTATTTTATTTAAAAAAAATTAATGCTAATATTATATATTATTAGTACAGTGCATCATTAAAAATAAATTATTCATGCATTAAAGTGATTAAAAATAAATTAAGAATAAATATTTAGAAAATATATTGTATCAATAAATTATTGATGAATAACAAATTATAATTTAGAGTCCCAATAACGTAGGAAACTAGTGATAAAAACACAAACTTAGAGCCCACTATATAAGCTAAAACTTAATAACAACTAAAAAAAATCAAATAGCCTTCTAAAATTATAATTAACACTCAATCACCCTAAACATCTTAAAATATAGCCATTATCGACATGTTTATTATACAATATTAAATATCTTTATTATATAATTTATATACATTCATGCATTTAGCTGTAAAATCAAATTGTATCGTCCAGTATAAAAATAGTATAATCATGCAAAAATATTGTATCACTAGGAGGTGTGAGTCTAAGTCATATTGTACAATTAACTTAATCTTTCTAAATTTTTAATTATAAAATTATATATCTTAACTTTTTCTTTTATCTCAAATTAAAAGTAATAGTATTTTTATTTTTAAAAATGTAATAAAAGTATAAAAATGAATTAAATATTAATTTAAATAAATTTTACAATAAAAATCATTTTAAATAAAAATTATTTAATTTAAAATATATAATTAATTTAATTTAATTATATTATATATCTTGTTATTAAATATTGTACGAATTAATTATAATATAATTTAATTTAATAAAATTATACTTAATATTAGGGACGGAGGGAGATATACTTGAGGAGGGGGGAGCACCCCTATGAACTTCTTAAAAAATAAATTTTATAGGTAATACTTGCATAATATTTTGATAGAATTTATTGGTGCCCCTCTCTCATTTTCACTCTTCACATATTTTATTGGATTTAAATTTTAAAGCTCATCATTTATAATATTAGAGAAGACCATTTTATTGTCCCAAAAAAAAAAGAAAAAAAGATAAAGCCCATTTCTATAAAAAAACAAAAAATTAAAAAGCAAGCTTGAAAGCGTGTAAAGTACACTAACTTCAATTCTTCAAACAAAGTAACTTGTTCCTACTACCTACATACTGACATACCCAAACCCAATATTTCTTATTTTCCTTCAACCTCTTACGACCATCTTGCCCAACTTATTTCCATTTTCATCTTCTTCTTTGGAGGTCTATAGTCCATAGCTTATTATTAAAAAGGCCAAAGTCAAAAAAGGGATTTTTGTTGTAACATTTTGATTTTAATTTTTAATATGTGTTATTTAAGTCTTAGTAATGTCATAGCATAATATTTATATCATTTACAAATACTCATTTTATTTTATTTTTGACAAATTTAAATGAAATTAATTTATGTTCTTTATTTTAATTTTTACTTAAAAAATTTAGAGTGTACAAAAGTGCAACATGTTTGTTTCAAAATAATTTTTTTTCAAAGCCAAAATGGAGATAGGTGGATAAAAGAAATGTTGACTTCTTATTGATATATAGTCCAATACATAAGTAATAAACCATATTTTTTTTAACAACTTTTTCATGAAAACTCAAATTTTAAATATACTCCCCTAAATAATAAAACACACATTTGTAAAATTAGTGTTGAAGTGTAAAAAAAGAAGAAGCAATGAATACATTATATTTGTGTGAGCAGTTTCAAGATTAAGATATCTTTTAGGGAGAGTGATAAAATGATATATTAAAAGAGTAATGGTATAAGTTAATATTAAATTTAGTGATATTATTTAATTGTAATGAAAATAAATCTTAAAGCAAATATGGAGAGATATTATAAAAGAAATTTACTTATGAACTAAAGCTACCACCATCTCAAAAAAATAACAATAATAGTTCAAAATAAAATGTTATAGACATCTACATTGCAAATCTCCCAATTGATCCAGGTTTAAGAAAAAGAATTTTGGACTATGATCCTAATATTAGAGATATAGTTATAAGAACATATACAAAAAAGACCTTGCCAACCTCGAAGCCATGATTTTCGTTCAATAGAAATTGATGAAAGTCAAAAAGATTTAATCCGAATTGGTGTGACAAGTATGCTAATTGGCTAGAACATAGCATTGAAAAAATGTAGCATTTTGCTTATGTTGTTATCTTTTTAAACTACAACATGGAGAACAAGGTAGTGATGACTCATTTGTTGGTCAAAGTTTTTCAAATTGGAGGAAGCTTGAAAAGTTAAAGCTCGTGTTGGAGGTCTTAATAGTTGTCATAATAAAGCTTGGAAAAGTTGTCAAGCACTTATAAGTAAAAAATAATGCATTAAGACACATTTGTTCAAGCAATCAGACAAAACTTGAATAGAATATTGAGCTCGCCTAGGTGCCTTCAATTGATTATGTTCATTTTTTTACTAAGACAAGGGCTTGCATTTCGTGGCAATGATGAATATGAAATTTTCAAGAATTAGGAAAATTTTCTTGAACTTCTAAGTTGGTTATGTGAACATAGTGATGAAATAGGTTGTCTTTGTTTGAAAATGCTCCTAACAATTTGAAGTTAACTTTACCTGAATATACAAAAAGACATAATGAATGCTATTTCAAATGAAATTGTTAGCACCATTTTTAAAGATATTGGTGATTCATTCTTTTCTATTCTTATTGATGAATCTCGTGATATATCTTTTAAAGAGCAAATAGCTATTGTTTTGCTTTATGTGGATAAAAATGGATGTGTTATTGAAAGTTTGGTTGCTTTTGAGCATGTTATTGGCACATGTTATTCTTCAATTTCTTTCTAGACATGGTAAAAGCTTATCTCAATTGCGAGGACAAGGTTATAATGGGGTAAATAACATGAGAGGTGAATTTAATGGTCTTAAGGCACTCATTTTGAAGGAGAATAAATATGCCTTTTATATCCATTGCTTTGCCCATCAACTATAGTTAACTCTTGTTCTTGTAGCAAGGAATCATGTGAAAATCGCTGATCTCTTTGTTTCAGTTACAATTGTGATAAATATCGTTGGGGGATCAGCTAAGCACCTTGACATTCTTAGATGGAAGCATGCTCTTAAAATTATTGAAGCTCTAGCCAATTACGAGGTTGTAAGTGACCAAGGTTTAAATCAAGAAACTAATCTTAAGAGACCTAGTTATACTCGCTGAAGCTCACATTACCATACATTGTTAAGTTTAATCAACATGTTTTCATCCATAATAGATATTCTTGAGACAATAGTTAATGATGGACCAAATTTTGGCCAAAAATATAAAGCATCTATTTTATTGGATTTCGTTTTTACATTCAATTTTGTCTTTTGTTTGCATTTAATGAAGATATTGGAAATTTTACATGACTTGTCACAAGCCTTACAAAGAAATGATCAAAATATTGTGAATGCTATGAAATGTGTTCAAATATGCAAGGAAAGACTACAAATGATTAGGAAAGAAGGTTAGAATTCTTTAATTGAAGAGGTTTCTTCTTTTTGTGCCAAACATCACATTGAAGTAATAAATATGAATAATATGTTTGTAGCTCGTGGTTGACCAAGGCGCAAAGCTCAAGAGATTACAAATATGCATCATTATCAAATTAAGTTATTTTATATTGTGATAATTTGCAACTTCAAGAGTTTATTAACATATTTATCGAGACAAATATGGAATTATTACTATGTGTGGCTTGTTTAAATCCAGTGATTCCTTTTTAAGTTTTGATAAACTAAAACTAATTCGTCTTGCTCAAATTTATGAAAAAGTTTTTACTGATGTTGAGCTTATAACACTTGAACATCAACTTGAGAATTACATCATCGACATGTGATTTGGCAATGAATTTGCAGCTTTGAACATGAGTAATCTTGCAAGAAAAATGGTAGAGACAAAAAAGAACCAAGTTTATCCATTGGTTTATTTACTTATCAATTTGACACTTATTTTACTAGTTGCAACTGCGACTGTTGAGAGCATTTTATGTCATAAAATTTTTAAAAAATCGGCTATGCAATTGTATGGGAGATCAATGGAATAAATGACAATTTGATTGCATATATTAAGAAATATATTTTGATGATGTAGACAATGAGATTATTTTGCAAATGTTTCAAAAACTAAAGACTCGAAGAAGAATATCTCAATTACTTAGCATGTAATGCATTTTATCTATTTTATCATTTTGTTGCTAAATTATGCCTTTAAGTAATTGAATATTTTTATTATCTCCATTATTATTTGATTGAAATTTTTGGCTATATTTGTTGAACATTGTGATTTATCTCCAAGTATAAATTCGAAAATATTAATTAAACTTGTAAATAAATTTGTTAGTTTTAATATTGTATTATGTTATAACTCATAAATTATAAGTATGACTAATTTTAAAATGGTATTTTAATATTTATTTTTTCAAATCTGTTAAGATGTAAAAAGAATTACTAAATATCTG
The DNA here is from genome assembly GCA_029378325.1 of Elaeagnus macrophylla. Taxonomy (NCBI): domain Eukaryota; kingdom Viridiplantae; phylum Streptophyta; class Magnoliopsida; order Rosales; family Elaeagnaceae; genus Elaeagnus; species Elaeagnus macrophylla. The sequence goes on along the minus strand of CM055649.1, from coordinate 8,194,412 downwards.
AATTAACTACTTAAGATTAGATATTAAAAAAAAAAAAAATACTCAAAAAAAAAAAAAAAAGTATGTGCACTATACCCCTCTCAATAAAAGTTTCTGGCTGCCTCTGGTATATATAACCAACATGTGGTATCTCAAATGACACAACAAACCAAACAATATAAAGGAGAAAGAACAATCTGAGTATTACTTTTTGTCCTGTCTCTCATTGTTTTGCGTCCTCAAAGTCAATATTAGCAACCTCAATTTCAATGTCAGCACATGTATCATTAAAAAATACAATCTTATTTTTATAAAAAAGAAAAGCAATTGGTAACATTAAATTTGTTTGAAATTTTTTGTCAACGTTGATTTGCACCTTTTATTTTTAGGTTTTATATTTTTATATTTTAAAGATTAAAAAAGTAAATCTTAATATTCTATTGAATATTTTTTACTCCTAATTTTGTGTTAATTTTTGTCTCTATTCTATTAAGACTTGCCTTTTAATAACTTTTTGATAATGTGACACAATAATAATATTTAATTGAAAATGAATTAAAATAATGAAATTTATTCTACATTATTTTTCACTAATTACATTCAAATTTAATGACTTTAGAGATGCAAAGGATCACTAATGAGTTTGGACCTAGCACAATATTATTTAGAAAATGGGGCCTTTTTTAAAAACAAACTACCAAATTAATTATATGACACCAATTTTATCCTTCTTAGTTCTAAATCGTCAATAAATATTAATTTTCCTTTTATTCTCATTATTTTTTTTGTAGCGACTTGGTCAAGAGTGGCAAGAGCACAACAATGATGATGTCTATGTAAGCCACATAATTGCAGACAATTGCAATTACCAAATACGTAAATTAATTTCCTAATTAACAAGATAACAGTTAAAAATCTCTCCAGAAGGAACTGCCATGAATCGCACAAATCTATATTGAGATAATTGTTTTCATAAGATTTAATAATGAGGAAGGAAAATGATAAATGATACTACCAAATAAAATGGTATTGCATTTAAAGATAATGTAGTAATCCTCACGAATCATATGTTTATTTAGTGCAAAATTTTATTTAAAAATGTGTAATATGTTTATAAAGTTAAATTTACTTATTTTTACATTAATTTACTAATTATTTGTTTAATAAGTTTTTCGATTTATTTGTTTATCAAGTGTATATTTTTATAAAAATCTTTAAATCAGTGATTTAAATTAAAAGAATAAATTTAATAGTATAACATACTGCAATAACATACTAGTAGAACAACCCAACAAACAAATAGCTTATATTTTGGCAGAAATATAGTTTATTGATTAACATATTTCTATAGACCTTGACCCAAGAAAAGAAAAAGAAAAAGATAATGATCAAATTAAGGGCATGATACTAGTCTCTTTTTTAATCAACACATCAACGAAGATTCTAAGTTCTAACTCACATTTTTTGTAAATTACATCCACTACCCCTACTTGGTAATGATCAAAATAAATATTTTTTAAAAAAATAATTTTAATAAGGGAGATTCATTTAAGAAAATTTAAGAGTTACAAAAAAAAAAAAATTAGATATTCCTTACCGTGTTTGTAGGGTAGAACTACCCATACAAAAAATACTAATTGAATGTGTATGTCACCATTGAATTTCTTTGGATAAAATACTAATTATCACCCGCTACTTAGTAAAAGTAAAATAATATTACAATAAACTAAAAAAAAATGATAACTTCTTAAATTTATAATTCCCATATATAACCTCTATTCACTAATTTCTGATTTGTTGAAAAGAAAAGAAAACAAAACAAAAGCTCTAACTCAAATTTATAACTGGCATTGGTCGGAAGTTAAGATAAGTAGCTGAAGCAAGATATGCACATGATAAAACGATGTATATTTTAAAACTTACAGATGACCAAAAGGTAAGATAAACAAGTATGGTAGTCATAGATATTACCAATGTAAAATTTGCTAAGCACTTTACTGTAGAAAGAAGTTGTTCATCAGCTTCTTGGTTAGGAAAATGGCTTTTTGACTTGAAATCTGAGAGCAGCTTGTCTTTGAACTTGAATGTATCAATTAACCAACCTGAAGCTTCTCTACTTGAAGCTGGTATTTCTTTTATACGAATACGCCTAACATGAATATGAACTTCTGAAGGATCAACCCCAAATACATTGTCTGAAAACTTAGGACATAGATTCTTGTATGCAATAGTAATATCATAAACTGCATTAATTCAATTTAACATTTCAGTGTCAAAAAATTGGAGGAGTCATTTCAAGTATGGATGCAGAATATGCAGATGCTAACTGCAATTAAAGAATAAGGGTTTCTTTGGATATGCTTATTTCGAAAGTGGTATTGAAAGATACGGTATACTCAAAAGTTATTAGTCAAATTCAAGAGAAGAATTTAGCTTTCGAAAGTGGTATTGAAAGATACGGTATACTCAAAAGTTATTAGTCAAATTCAAGAGAAGCATTTAGCTGTTGAATATAAAAATGAATTGATACTTTGTCGCATTACCATTTTAGGAGGGTACCATCTCCTTTAATACCCTTTTCTAAAAAATAATCAAAAATAAAAATTACTTTCTCTAAAGGCAAAAAAAGTACTAAACTTTCTAAAGAACTTTTCATAAAGATTTTTAAACACTAAAGAAATATTTGTTTTTATTTTTGGGACTCTGTAAAAGCAATTACGACAGCAACAAAGTGTTTAATGACCAAAAAAAAAAAATATATAATGAATACGCCTAACCAAAGTTAAAAATCAATTTTTGGGCTACCTGAAAGAAACACATTATGGGTTTGTTAGCCTATGCTTATATTAAAAGTGATTTTATGCATAAGCGATTTAAAAAAAGAGGTTTCAGAAATGAGCACATATAATGTTTTTCTATTTGAAAACACAAAATGTGTTTTCTAAGTTTGAAAGAGCACATGACCATTGCTTTCCTGTTTCTTTGTGAAGTGCTTTAATTTTGTTAGAAATGCTTTTGTAGCATCTCAAAAGCACAAACAAGAAGACCCTAAGAGCTAATTTCCATCAAAGAAATATTTTTAGCCCAATTGAAAAGTAATTTTAAATTTCCCTTAATTAGTAAATATGATTTCTTGAAAATGAAACTGTTATTATAGTTTCTAAATATTTACTCTTTAAATACTATTTTTTTAAGACCATTAAATCTCCGTACAATAATATCCGTGATTATAGTTGAACAACACCTATAATCTCATAACTTTGTCAATTCTACACTTTAATTTCCTAACTTTTCTTAGTTTAGATTTGATCCCTAACCTTTTAAATTTCATAAATTTGGTTTAATTAATGAAATTTTATTGTAACAGTTAGATTTAACATATCAAAATTACTTCTTTTTTTCCCTTATGATTTAGTGCCTAACTTTACAAAAGTCCCTCTGTACCAAATTTGTGAATATTAAAAAGTTAGGGGACCACATTGTAGAATTGGTAAAACTTGGGAGACTATAGGTGTTGGTCCAAAATTATGTTTTAAAAAAAATTGTATTTTGATTTAACAACAAATTTAATTCATATGTATTTTCAAAAATTACCAAATGGGACAATTTTCAGCATCATTCATTGTTCATGAAAATTGAGAACTAGGGATATCATGATTATTCAAAGTCCTGGCCAACAAATAAATGAAGGAAGCATGTAATATAAAATAACCTGCATCCAAGGAATTCCTTAAAACTTCCAAGCAAGCACAGAAGCCTCTTGTTTTTGGAAGAAGCACATTCGACAACACAGGAAGTCCAAGTTCTGCAGCATATTGCTTGCTTCTTTTGCATTTTTCTTCACTGCACAAGTTTTAACATCAACAAACACATAAACACAAGTCATATAATTAACCTCAATTAAAAATAACAACAATGATAAAATGAAACAAAAGAGTAGTACGTGAAATCAGTTCCTTCAGGAAATAACACCAGCCACAATGGATCATCAGGTTCAGTAAATGTCGATAGCATTCGACGAAGATTAGGTTCATCAACTTCCCAATTCCTCAACAATGGTACAAACTCCAAAACATGAAATCCCCAACCAAAAATAGGCAGTTTCATCAAACTACTTTTAAGTAAATATTTGATGTGGCCCAGTGAGCCTTTCCTTATAGCAAGATCCCACAAGTACATCCAATCAACTTCAGTTCTGTGATTAGCCATAAGCAGAACACGTTCCTTAGTTGGAATAGTATCTCCAGAGAAGATGACTTTAGTTCCATTTATCTTTTCAAATAGAAAAGGCCACAAAGCAAGCCAAAGAGCAAAAAAGTAGGATGTTGCTTTTCTGCTATAATGTATGCTCAAACAACGCAACATAGCAGAAATTGGTGCAAAGTATACTAAGAATGTGAAAGCTGTTGATAGAAATACTAATAAACATATCAAACCCCTTATAACTCTTAATGGAGTTAAAGGACGATGCTTTAGATCTTCCCTCTCCTTTGCTGAACCAGTCAAGGTCATTCTCTCTTCAAATTAGCTGCCAAAATGAACAAGTCAGCCTATATTTAGTTCTTGAAAAGTTCTTATATACATCCAACGAGGGAAATAAACCACATTGTTCAACTTATTTCACACAACAAAGTAAAGGCATATGTAAATGCGTTTCTAAGAAAAAAAATCTTACCAATCCATACTAAGAAAAACAAAAACACACTAAACCTTGAAAATTGTACTAAATATAAAAATTCATAGAGGCACTAGGCAATAATTACTCATGCAGATTCACACACAAAAAAAAAAATTTAAACATCAAAGCTGAAAATTCGATAATGTGGCATTTTTTTATAAATTTTGTTGGATGCTTAAAAAAGAACCTAAAACATTTTACCCTTGGACTATGGGCTTAAAACGTAAGTTTAACAAAAGCCTCAACATGTTAACATCATAAATATTACAAAATTTTACATACAAAATTTTATTTTTAATCAAGAGAGAAGGGACGTCCCCTCTAATCAGGTGTATTCGCCTATGTTGACAACTAATAAAGAGCTAACAACTTGATATAAATTGGGCATTCAACTTGATATAAATTGAGTCTAAGTATTAAAGTAAATTTTAATATGAAGCTATAAGATAAAGCTCATATATATTCCTTCATATGAGATAAAGTTCATATATATTCACTCACAAATATGTGTCTTGACTGAGGTATTGGAGTTGTGATGTATTTCTTAGGGTGGTTGTTGTTCAAGATTGTAATTAGGATTCATACTTAATGAAAGTTCTTTCTATCTGTTTGTTATCGAAAAGAAAAAAAAATTACACAAAGTTGGTATAGTAGATTTTTAATATAGTAGTAGAAAATGCATTGATATATTTACTAATTTTTTTGAACAAATGACAGTAATTTGAGCCTAAAATATAGAACAGGTTCAAAAATTTACAGAATATGACAACAGCGAATAAAATCATCCACTAGAACTTACTGTTACATCTAAAACCTGCTCTTCTGATTTTGTTTCATTAATTAGAAAAAATAATCTTCTACTTAACACAATCACCTGCTCTACTAACTCCATTCGCTGAGTATACAAATTAAAAAAAAAAACCTATAATGAAATAATAATAATAATAATAATAATAAATAAATAAAACAATTCCATGCCAAAACCAATCTCTGTATTTTTCAATCTTTTTATTGTCTAAGCAAGAAAATATAGCAATCCAATCTAAGAAAATTGAAAACTCCGTTATTTGAATATAAATCCCAATTATTACGATGGCAATGAGATTCAAAACGATAGAATTCGATACTTCTCACATTCATTGAATAAATTACAAGTTTAAAACGTGCCTCGACATAAATAGTGGGAAAAAAGGCGAACATTCAATCCGAAAATGAAGTAAAAGTAGAACGATAATTGTAAAAACAAAGAATACCTGAGATTCTGATGAGATTGGAATAGAAAAGGAGCGAGAGAGCATTGTCTAGAGAGGAGGAGTCTTGTTAAGGAATTAGGATGTGATAACAAGAAAACAGGGGCAGGTACGAATCTCAATCTCAGGCAATGTTGGATTCTAACTTTATGACGAAGTTAGGATCTCAAGGATTGAGCGCACCGATATCAACGATGTGATTGGTCCAACTCAGAGAGAACGTTATTGAGAATTTATCCCTAGTCATTATTTATTTATTTAAGCAACGTCTTCGATTGGTCCGACATATATCCCTCGTCATCATCTTAATTCTAAGGTTACTCGTTATTCTTTTCATGAACCAAACAAAAAAGAGAAAAATTGACACGTTACGCAAAAGTTAAAATAAATTAATGAATTCGCCCAACAGGCTCGGTTCTACATTTTTTTTCTTCTAGCAAACAGGAAAAGGAAACTCCATTCTAACGTCGACATGATTACTATAGGGCCCAAATCGTCTTAAACGAGAATGCTCTATATTTAAAAAAAAAATTATACATTTGGGCTTTAATAAAGATATTAAGATTGTCATTAATCAAATATCAATTCTAATTTATCTTTTGATAAAAATAAATAAATAAATAATTAGTAGAGTTGTGCAAAAGTAGTAAACCTAACATTTTGATGGGGTCTGTATCATGTTCTTTTCTTTGAAATAGTGTTTAGTGCAGTAATTTTTTACGAAGAAGAAGAAGAAAATCTGCAGCTAAAATTGGCGGTTTAGCATTTGCTGAAATGTAAGGAAAAATCATATATAAGCAGTGATGTAAGCAGTGCATATATTTCTTTATATATAGAGATGGAGAAGAGCAGAGAAAGATCAATCTTAGAACTCAAAACTTGAGAAATAGAGAGGAGTTGAAAAATATATTAGTTGAGAAAATATCATAGCAAAATTCAAGCTATGAGATAAAAGTGAGGTGTTCATACAGAGAGTGATAAATAACTGCAGAGATATAATAGTGAGAGATTTACCACACAATAGTGAGTATGAGAGATACACTTTGTGAGTATAATATTGTAATATCTTAAGTTTGGGCATAAACTTGAAAAAATTATTGCACCCATTTTTGATATAGTGAAAGTTTTTCAGAATTATCCCATGGTTGTTTCCCTCTCACATTGAATGGGATTTTCACGTTAAAATACTTTGTGTCATTTATATTTATTACAACACATTTATTATTCATTATTCTCAATTTGTTTAATACTCCGCTGCACCACATATCCCAACAACTAGTATCAGAGCAGATTACTACAAATAGTAAAATTGCTATTCAAGTTTTTGAATAGTAAAATTCAATAGTGAAAGTACTATTCACATTGTGACAATTTCAATAGGTACTATTCACGTGGGTACTATTCATATGTACCATTCACGTGGAACTATTTTACAATGGTAATTTTTACAAAATTTGAGTGTGAGCAAGGTTGGTTCATAACAAACAAAAATGTCTGGTGGTAAAACAAAAATTGAGAAGTTTATTGGCAACAACAATTTTACCCTTTGACAGAGCAGAATGAAAGATGTTCTCATTCAGTAGAAAGTTCACAAGGCTTTATTGAGTAAAGCAAAAAGCAAGAAGCAATGAAAAATGAAGATTGGAACGAGATAGACGAGATTGTCGCCAGTACAATTTGTCTTAATATTTTCAATAATATTATTTAGAACATGAATGTGAAGGGATGCAAAATTGCTATAGATATCTGGAACAAGTTGGAGAGCCTATACATGACAAAGAACTTGTCAAACAAGTTCATGATATGGACAGATTTATATCAACTACGGATGTCAGAAAATGGTGACTTCATGCAACACTTGAGTACATTAACGGTATGATTTCCCAACTCCAGAATTTTGATATCAGAAGAAGAAAAAGCAATTTTATTATTGGTATCCCTACCTCCGTCGTACCACCATTTTAAGACGACTCTCATGTTCGAAAAGGATAAATTGGTCTTTGAAGAAATTTTCGAAGTACTTCTGTCTTACAGTAAAAATAACACAAAAAATAATGAGTCGCAAGCTTTTGTCATAGAGAACAAAGGGAGAAGTAAAAACAAAATATGGAAGAGCCAGATGGACAAGTCTAGAGGAAGGTCGAAGTTAAGAGGAAGAGACAATAATTGCTTCCATTGTGGTAAGTCAGGCCACATAAAGAGAAATTGCCGAGTATGGAAACGAATGCAAGAAGGGGTCAAATAAAAGATGACAACCATACAACAGTAGCAATAGCAATAAGAGAGAATGAAGATGTTGCGGTAATTGCTGATGAACATCTACATGTTAGTGATAACATGGTTGGATGGGTCGTTGACACTGGTGCTTCTTATCACGTCACGCCCCATAAAAAGTTGTTCTTTACATACAAAGCAGGAGACTTTGGTACTGTAAAGATGGGAAACACCACATGTTCAGACATAATAGAAATGGGAGAAATTTGTGTCAAGACAAATGTTGGGTCCTAATTAACATTGAAAGATGTGAGGCATGTTCCTGATTTACACTTAAATCTAATGTCAGTCAATGCATTTGACAAAGAAGACTTCCATAACCATTTTGGTAATGGAAAGTGGAAACTCTCCAATGGGTCCTTGGTTATTGCAAGAGAAGAAGCTTGTTGCAAGCTGTACAAAACCCATGAGATGGTTTCTAATAATGGGTTGAATGTGGCAGTCGATTCTTCACCAAGTTTATGCCATATGAGTGAAAAAGGACTACAGATTTTGGCAAAGAAAAAACTTATTCCCTTTGTCAAAGGTAGCTCTCTTAACCCTTATGATTATTGCTTATTTGGAAAGCAGCATAGAGTTTCATTTAGTAGTTCCTCTGCAAAGAAGTCAACACTACTGAAACGAGTGTATTTTGATGTTTATGGTCCCATTGAGGTTACATCACTTGGAGGAGCCAAGTATTTTTTAACCTTTTTGATGATGCTTTAAGAAAAGTATGGGTGTACCTGTTGAAGACGAAAGACTAGGTGTTTGCTAATTTTCATCAATTTCATGCCATGGTGGAAAGAGTGACTGGAAAGCAGTTGAAGTTCCTTTGAACAGATAATGGAAGTGAATATATTTCCCATGAGTTTATAAATTATTGTTCTAAATATGGTATTTGGCATGAGAAGACAGTACCTGGTACCTCACAGCACAACGGTGTAGCTGAAAGGATGAATCACACAATTGTAGAAAGAGTGTGATGCATGTTATGAGCAGCAAAGCTACCAAAAGAATTCTAGGGAGCAGCTGTTCAAACTGCCTGTTATCTCATCAACAGAACCCCCTCAGTTCCTTTTAGTTTTGATATTCCAAAGAGGGTTTGGATGGAAAAAGATGTTTCCTACTCTCATCTGAAGGTGTTTGGCTGCAAAGCTTTTGTGCACGTGTCAAAAGGAACATAGGTCAAAGTTGGATGACAAAGCCATTAAATGTATCTTCATTGGTTATGGAGATGAAGAATTTGGCTAGAAATTTTGGGATCCTGAACAAAGAAGGTTCTAAGAAGCAGAGACGTGGTCTTTCAAGAAGGTCAAACAATAGATCAACAAGAAGTGCAACAACCAGAAAAGGCTCTTATTGATCTTCCTTTCTTTCCTTCTCCAACAAAACAGGACAATGGAGAAGAAGTGCAAGATGTAAGTGACAGTATAGAGTTGATACCGGAAGAAGATGATGCTGAGGAAGATTTACCAGTAGAAGAAGATGAAGGTGCTAAAGAATATATGCTAGCACAAGAGGATAATAATCAGGAGGAGAAGAGAAGAAAACTGGAGAATGATAGACTACAATTGAGAAAGTTAAACAAAGTCATGCAACCATCCAGATGATATCCACCTAATGAGTATATCCTAATTACTGAAAAGGAGCAGCCATAAGCTTCCAAGAAGTGGAAACTCATAAGGAAAAGAAGTAATGGATGAAAACGATGGAGGAAGAGATGAATTCCCTCCATAAGAACTAGACTTATGAGTTAGTAGGGCTTCCAAAAAGCAGAAAAGTTCTAAGAAATAAGTGGGTATACAAATTGAAAGAGGATGGCATCACCAACCAAGTCAAATACATAACCCCCTTAGTTGTGAAAGGTTTTGGACAAAAGAAAGGCATTGACTTTGATGAAATATTCTCTCCAGTTGTAAAGATTTCCTCAATTAGAGTAATTTTGGGCTTAGCAGCTAGCCTAGATCTCGAGATTGAACAAATGGATGTAAAGACTACATTTCTTCACAAAGATCTAGAAGAAGTCATCTACATGCAGTAATCAGAAGGGTTGAAGTCAAAAGAAAGGAGCACCTAGTCTGCAAGTTGAAGAAAAGCCTGTATGGATTGAAGCAAGTCTCATGCCAGTGGTACAAGAAGTTCGACTCATTCATGGTGAGTAATAAGTTTCGAAGAACAAATGCAGACTCTTGTGTCTACATCAAACATTTACGTGGTGAAAAGTTTGTTATATTGTTGCTATATGTGGATGATATGTTGATAGTCAATCAAGACACTGAAGTAATCAACAAGCTAAAGAAAGAATTATCAAAAGTCTTTGACATGAAAGACTTAGGTCCAGCCAAACAAATCTTGGGTACGGAAATAATTTGTGACAGGAGATCCAGGAGATTATGGATGTCACAAGAAAAATATATTGAACTAGTTCTTGAAAGGTTCAACATGAAAGGAGCGAAGCTAGTTAGTTCGCCTCTTGGTGGTCAATTTAAACTCACCAAGAAATCATGTCCATCTTCAGAGGAAGAAAAGATGAAGATGGAGGCCATTCCATATTCTTCAGCTGTTGGTAGCTTTATGTATGCTATGATTTGTACAAGACCAAATATTGCTCATGCAGTAGGAGTTGTGAGTAAATTTCTGTCAAATCCTAGCAAAGAGCATTGGGAAGCAATGAAGTGGATCTTCAAATATTTAAAGGGTACATCAAAGTTATGCTTAAGCTTTGGAAAAGGAAAATTAATCTTGAAAAGATATACAGATGCAGACATGGCAAGTGACCTTGATGGTAGAAAGTCTACATCTGCATATCTGTTTACTTTTACAGGGGGGGCCATATCTTGGCAGTCCAAAATACAAAAATGTATTGCATTATCCACAACAAAGGCTGAATATATTGCAGTCACAGAAGTTAGAAAATATTTGTTGTGAATGAAGGTTTTTCTCCAAGAATTGGGTTTGAAGCAAGATGAGTATGTGGTTAACGGTAATAGCCAGAGTGCTATTGATTTAAGAAAAAATGACACATATCATTCTCGCACAAAGCACATTGATGTAAGGTATCATTAGATAAGCCAAGCACTTGAAAAGAAGCTGATTAAAGTGAAGAAGATTTATATAGACAAGAATGATGCTGATATGCTGACAAAGATCGTTCCTAAACAGAAAGTTGAGCTATGTTCCAAAATAGCTGAAATGAACTCCAAATGAGGGAGCTAAAATGTAATTCCTCCCTTCATGAGGCAGAGGGGGAGATTTGATGGGGTCTACCTCATGTTTTCTTTCTTTGAAATGGAGTTTGGTGCAGCCATCTTTGATGAAGAAGAATAATAAGAAAATCTACAGTTGAAATTGTGTGGTGTAGCATTTGTTGAAATGTAAGGAAAAATCATATGTAAGAACTGCTTATATTTCTCTATAAATAGAAATGGAGAAAAGCAAAGAAAGATCAATCTCAAAACTCACAAACTGAGAAATAGAAAGGAGCTGAAAAATATATCAGCTGAGAGAATACCACAGCAAAATTCAAGTTGTGAGATAAAAGTGAGGTGTTCATGCAAAGAGTGATAAATACCTATAGAGATAAAATAGTTAGAGATTTATCACACAATAATGAGTGTGAGAGATACACTTTGTGAGTGTAATATTGTAATACCTCAAGTTTGGGTATAAACTTTAGAGAATTATTGTACCCATTTTTGATATACTGGAAGTTTTTCAGAGTTGTCCCATGGTTGTTTTCCTCTCACATTGAGTGGATTTTTTCACGTTAAAATACTTGTGTCATTTTATATTTATTATTGCACATTTATTATTTATTATTCTCAATCTGTTCAACACTCCGCTGCGCCACATATCCCAACACATTTTTAGTTTTAAAATTTTGTTGGTTTAAATTAATTTTTTAGTTAAAAAAGTTTGATTTAGTTTTCATTTCTATAAACATTGTAAGAACTGAACTGACATAACTTATTTATTTATTTATTTATTTTTACTTTTATTTATATTTTAATATAATTATATTTTAAAGTTTCTCTTACTTTTTTACTATTCTTCCCCGATTCCTCCTCTCATTTTTTTTCTTATTATTATTATTCATAAAATGGCGCCTCTTGGTCTTGGCTCTGCTCTCTGTATAGGCTAGAGAAGAGTTTGAGATATATGATGGCTGAACAGGCTTACAAGATGCTATGAGAAGGCTTACAGAGAAGGATGTACGAGAGGTGTTTTTGAAGTTTGGAGTTCAACAACTCACTAATATCCAATGCAATTGTGTTAGTAGTTTGTGTAATTAATAAAGATTGATCTGTATAATGTCTGTATAGATGTTCAAGCTCATGTAGTTGTAATGAGTGTATGTATAGTATAGAAAATGTAAGGTTGTTAGTTTCTTTGTTATACAAGCCGTGGACATGAGCTGCATTAGCCAATAGAATGTAAGCACTAATAGAATACAAAATTACTATATATACAAAGCAGGTCTCGTGTAAATAATAAGCTTGAATACAATAAAGAGAAAGAGTATTATTCATTGAATTCATTTCCATTTCCTTTTCAGTTTACAGTTTCCCATTTACATTTTAGTTTGTAGTTTTATTTTGATGGTATTAGAGCTTAGATCCTAATAGAAATGGAAAATCAAAACAGAATACAAGAAGAGATGCAAGAAAATCGGCAAGAAACAAGAAACCAACAACATAAAGAAGTTATTACATTCCATAGTCAGATATCTTTGATCAAACTGGAAAAAGATAGTTACAATGAGTTGAAGGTGCAAGCTATACGAATCTTAAGAAGTTATGAACTGAAGAGGTTTGTTCTTGGAACTCTAATCTGCCCAATCAAAATAAATCAAGATGGTACGGTGAGTGAAGGATACAGATACTAGTTAAGGCAAGATCAAATGATAGCCTCATGGCTGATCAGTTCTATGTCTCAAGAATTTGTCAAGAAAGTGGGTAGCTGTGAAACTAGTTATCAAATTTGGGGAATACTTGAAGGATTTTTCAATTCTCAATCATGAGCCAAAATTATGCAATATAAGGCTGAATTTAATTCAATAAAGAAAGGTGGCATGTCAATCAGTGATTTCATACAAAAGATACAAACATTAGCAGCTCAATTATCATTAGTTGGGAGTTACGTGAGTGATGAAGATCAAATTCTCAGTATCTATAATGGACTTGATGGAGAATATGATTCAATTGTATCAAATGTTCAAGAAGGCGGTTCATTAATACAAGAAGTAACTCACAAACTTCTTGCACAAGAAGGAAGATTGGAGAGAAGAAATTCAAGTGTAGCATTGTTTCCTTCTATAAATCTTGGAAGTATGCCAAGTGTAAACTATGCACAACAAGGTTCAAGAATTGATATAACACCTACAATAACTGCATCAAATGTGAGTATCCCTAATAATTCCAACTCTGTCTATAATGTTCAAGCCAATAAGTTGCAATCAATTCCTTTTAGAAATGTTCAAAACTATAATCAAGGTCCTGTGCAAAGTCCTATGAATAGTGCATTCTTTAATCCATTTACTCAGATTCAAGCATTTGATTCTTATAGAAATAAAAATAGAAATAGAAATAGAGGAAGAGGATTTAATCCTGGAGGATTCAAAACTATAATCAAGGTCCTGTGCAAAGTCCTATGAATAGTGCATTCTTTAATCCATTTACTCAGATTCAAGCATTTGATTCTTATAGAAATAAAAATAGAAATAGAAATAGAGGAAGAGGATTTAATCCTGGAGGAAAACCCCAATGTCAAATTTGTGGAAAATCTGGTCATTATGCTGGACATTGCTGGTTTAGATTTAATCAATCTTTTGTCCCAATAATAGATCAAAATAAAGGTGGAGCTTCTATGAATCAGTTTAATCATCAATCATATAACCCATCACCATCTTAGTACAACCAACATCAACATGGTCAACAACAACATTCTACACCTCAGTACCAATTTCCAAATTCTTTTCAACAGAATTTCATATATAATTCAAGTGGAATTCAAGGTACTTATATGGCACCCACCTATTCTCAAACACATTACTCCTCACAACAGCAACCTTACCAGCCTAATGCTCAGTTTGCTCAAGCTCCATAATCGGTACTAACCTACCAACAGAATTTCAATCCAGCCTTAAGCAAATTCAAACCAATGTCAAATGCTAACAACTCCTAATCAATTGAACATTACCACAAGTACAACTCAACCATAGAATTGTGCTATCAACTGCTTCTCCTCAAGTTGCATCAGACCCTACTTGGTTCACTAACTCAGGAGCATCACATCATGTGACATTTGATCCAGCTAATTTTACTGTGAAGATAGAGTTTAAAGGAAGTAAACAACTTATAGTTGGCAATGGTGAAAACTTATCAATTGCACACCTTGGTATGAATTTCTTCTCATCTAATAAGGACGAGAAAAGAACTTTCTATCTTTAGAATATATTACATGTGCCTAACATTGCAAAGAATTTATTAAGTGTGTCCCAATTTACTAGAGACAATTCAATGTTTCTTGAATTTCATCCTGAGTATTGTGTTATGAAGGATAAACTCTCGGGGCAAATGCTAATGCAGGGCAAGTTGAGCATGGTCTATACTCTTTTAACATAAAGTTTGACAAGGCTGGTAGATCTTCTAAAAATTGTATCAGCAAGGCATTGATGTCTCATGTAGATGAATCTCATTTTTGCTCTGAATTTTCTTTGTGGCATAAAAGGTTAGGTCATGCAAATACTAAGGTGTTAAATGTTGTACTAAATTCTTGTAATAAGTTAGATGTAGCCATTAAGGGACAATATGATGTATGAATAGCTTGTCATCTAGGCAAAAGCCATCATTTACCTTTTCAAAAAGTAATGAATAAAAGTAGCACTTTGTTAGAAGTCATTCACAGTGATATATGGGGTCCTACTCTGATAATGTCCTCAAATGGTTTTACATGGTATGTCATCTTCATGGATGAATGTTAACGGCATTGTTGGATATATTTTCTCAAGGAAAAATCTAGGGTGAAACAAGCATTTAAACTGTTTAAAAAAATCAGATGGTAGGGGAGAGTTTGATGCACTGAATGGTTTTCTAGCTAGCGAAGGAATCAAAAGACTCATATCTTGCCCATACACTCCTTAACATAATGGAATGGCTGAGAGAAAGCATAGGCAATTAACTTAAAATTGTGCTGTCCATTTTAGCTCATAGCTCTATGCCTTTAAAGTTTTGGGATGAGGCTTTCTATGCTGCAATGTATATTATGAACATACTACCTTTCTCGATTTTATCTTTCAAAAGTCCATTTCAAATGGTGCATGGTACTATACCTAACTATGAGATGCTGAAAACATTTGGATGTAGATGTTACCCTTATATGCGTCCTTACAATAAGTCACAAGTTTGATTTTAAATCTCAACCCTGCATATTTGTTGGTTACAACAGTCTTTACAAAGGTTATAAGTGCTTAACCAGACTTGGAAAAGTCATTGTATCAAGGCATGTTGTGTTCGATGAAATTTTTTTTCCATTTTCTATGACTTGTCCAAAGCTAGCTTCAAATAAAGTGTCAACCATTACAACAATCTTACCTGTAATCACAACAGTTCATCAAAATACTCAAATATCTGGTATTGAATGTGCTCTTGATAATAGTTCTGGAATGGTTTCTTCAACTTCTACTTCTGAGCAAGGGAGGTCATTCAGTGAACATCAATCCATCTAACTTATGTAGCAACAGTACAATTCATATCATTGGAAATGAATCAATTCAGAATACGAATGAGTACCATGCTCGAAATACTCCTCAACCAACTACCGCTAACACTCGTGTGATGCTTACACGATCCACAGCTGGTATAAGAAAGCCCAAAATATTCATTACAGCGCATACATTCAACATTCCAAAAATATTCAAAGAAGCTTTAAAGGATAAAGGATGGTTTAGTGCTATGAAGAGTGAGTTTGATGCTCTTACACGTAACAACACATGGATACTAGTACCTCCACCTTCAGGGAGGAAAATTATTGAGAATAAATGGTTGTTTCAAGTTAAAGAGCTTTTCAATGGAAAGTTAGATAAACTTAAGGCTCGGATGGTAGCCAAAGGGTACTGGAAGTGGCTGGGTTTGATTATATAGAAACCTTTAGCCCAGTGGTAAAATTTGGAACTATGAGTATTATCCTAACCATTGCTTTACATTTTAAATGGCCACTGCGTCCTAAATGGAACAATTATTGAGGAAGTCTTCATGAAACAAGTTCCTAGTTTTGTTGATACAAAATACCCTACTCATGTTTGCAACTTAAAAAAATCACTATACGGATTGAAGCAAGCTCCTAGAGCTTGGTTTGATAAACTAAGTGCAACGTTAGTTCAATTTGGGTTTCAGAAAAGTAAGGCTGATGATTCCCTATTCTTTCTTATAAAAAAATGAGCACAGATTATATGTCCCGGTGTATGTGGATGATATCATAGTCATAGGCTCTAGTTCCACTGAGATAGAGAAGTTCATCTCTATTTTGGATGTTGTATTTTCTCTCAAGGATATGGGTGGTTTGCATTTCTTTCGAGGTATTGAAGTTATTCCACTCAAGAATGGCCTTTGTTCTTAAAGCAATCAAAGTATGTTAAAAACTTACTTATCAAAGCCAACCTCAGTGATGCAAAACCTGTTGTTTCTCCTATGGTATCTACTGTGCAATTA
This sequence comes from Elaeagnus macrophylla, assembly GCA_029378325.1. Classification (NCBI taxonomy): domain Eukaryota; kingdom Viridiplantae; phylum Streptophyta; class Magnoliopsida; order Rosales; family Elaeagnaceae; genus Elaeagnus; species Elaeagnus macrophylla. Next base: position 8,177,541 of record CM055649.1, on the reverse strand, counting down.
TCTGCTCAGGCTGGAGAAGAGTTTGATAATCCTTCCCTTTATCGTAGTACAGTAGGTGCACTACAATATGTCACCTTAACAAGACCTGTAAGGTTTATTAGTATTGGCAATTTTCGTGGACAAAATATTTGATTGTAATCTAGTATAAGTGTTCACCGTTTAATCAGATGATACATGATGATGGAGTCACCAAGCTCACAATGCCCATATGACAGGTAAAATATTCTCCCATGCATACATCTTCACACAATTGAGCACTACACTTAGTATGAATCGTAATGAAAAGAAACTGTGCACATGTTGGTCGATTGATCGAGAGGATAGTTCGATCGATCGAGCATAGACCGACTTCAATCTAGCTGCTCGCGAGTTTGAAAATGGATGGTTAGATCGATCGAGGTTTGGATCGATCGATCGATCAAGCATTGGCCAAATAGATCGAGCTTTGGCTAGATCGATCGAGCGTTTTTCAATTCTACTACAACTCTGTTTTTAATTCAGCCCATATGTTACTTTTACCAATTTGACTCATTTAATGTTGAATGCAAAATCCTTATATGAGTAGAATTGTTGTGAAAGTAGAATCCTTGTTTGAGTAGAATTGTTGTGAAAGCAAAATCCTAGTATGAATAGAATTGTTGTGAAAGTAGAATTCTTGTTTGAGTAGAATTGTTGTAAAAGCAAAATCCTAGTATGAATAGAATTGTTGTGCAAGTAGAATCCTTGTTTGAGTAGAATTATTGTGAAAGTAGAATCCTTATTTGAGTAGAATTATTGTGAAAGCTAAATCCTGATATGAGTAGAGTTGTACTCTATTATTAATTCTCTCTTAGGTCAAATTGAACTCTATATAAATAACCATGTGTTAGAGACAAAATACTACCACACTACAAATAATATTTTCTACATCTGATTTAGTTTTATTTTAAAGAAAAATCTTCTTATCTTCATCTATCAATCTTAGGCACTTTCTTATTTTAATTGTTCAAACATATTGTGTGGTTATGTTTGAATAATTCATATGCCTAATTGCTTTTCATGATATTGAGCTTTACATGATTGTTCTAGAGTTTGCTAGTTGATTTGGTTTTTACATAGTATGCTATTGAATTTGCTAGTTAGGGTTTTTCATTGTTGAATCTGCTCTAGGACACACTTTGCACTTATGTTATTTGTGCTAACATTTCAGGTACTGAGGTGACGTGTTCGGTATTTCGTGCGACTCGAAATTATCGAAGTTGACGGGTTCGATTGATCTTGTGTGACTCAAGTAGATCGGAACGTTGGTTCGGATCCAGACACCTAACTTGTGGAGGCTATGAAAGGAGCGACGGCTCATAAGTAAATTACATGAGGGGGATCTATCTGTGAAGGGTAGTTTAAGACCTTTGGTTGTAATTGAACATTGATTTTTATAGTGGATAGTTAGATGGTCCGGTGGTTTTCCTCTTAGGTCATTGGTATGACCTAAGTTGTTTCCACCTAAAAATCTCATGTGTTATTCTTTAATTCTGCATTTTATTTTTACAGGCAATTGTATGTCTGACCGTTGTGTTTAGTTTATATAATTAATATCTGTTAAAATTAAAAATAACTTATTCACCCCCCTCTAGGATTATTTGATCAGTAACTAAAAACTTTCAATTGATATCAAAGCGGGTCACTCGATAAACTTAGTGTTGCCTAGGACTTTGTTATGGATCATTTGAGATAGGGTTCTTCTACAACCCATCCCCCTTACTTTGATGGGTCTAACTACCCATATTGGAAAGCTCGTATGAGAGCCTTTTTATGTTCCTTAAATGAAAGTGTATGGAATTCTGTGCTTTATGGTTGAGAGCCACCAAAGGTTACTAAGGAAGAATTAGTCACACTTAAACCTAGGATTAACTGGACTAGTGAAGATAAAATTGGTAGTGGTTGGAACCAAAAGGGCATCATTGCTATTTTTAATGCTGTGTTGCCGGATGAATTCCAACGTATCTCTAATGTTGAAACTACTAAGGTTGCTTGGGACACTTTAGAGGTTTCCCATGAGGGCACGTCCCAAATTAAACGAACAAAACTTCGCATGCTAGCTAATAAGTTTGAAAATCTTAGAATGGAGGAGGATGAAATGTTTTCTGAATTATATGCTAAATTATGTGATATTGCTAACTCTTCTTCAAATCTTGGAGATAAAATTGATGAACGCAGTTTAGTTCGAAAATTTTTATGCTCACTACCAGAACGCTTTCAAGCAAAGGTTATAGCAATAGAGGAAAGCAAAGACATTGACACCATCAAGATTGAAGAACTCGTTGGTTCAATTCAAACATTTGAGATGAACCTTCGAACACCCAAAAGGAACATTGGCGTTGCTCTCAAAACCACCATAGGCTCTAGTTCCACTGAGATAGAGAAGTTCATGTCTATTTTGGATGTTGTATTTTCTCTCAAGGATATGGGTGGTTTGCATTTCTTTCGGGGTATTGAAGTTATTCCACTCAAGAATGGCTCTTTGTTCTTAAAGCAATCAAAGTATGTTAAAAACTTACTTATCAAAGCCAACCTCAGTGATGCAAAACCTGTTGTTTCTCCTATGGTATCTACTGTGCAATTATCTACTCAGGCTGGAGAAGAGTTTGATAATCCTTCCCTTTATCGTAGTACAGTAGGTGCACTACAATATGTCACCTTAACAAGACCTGTAAGGTTTATTAGTATTGGCAGTTTTCGCAGACAAAATGTTTGCTTGCTTGTAATCTAGCATAAGTGTTCACCGTTTAATCAGATGATACATGATGATGGAGTCACCAAGCTCACAATACCCATATGATAGGTAAAATATTCTCTCATGCATACATCCTCACACAATTGAGCACTACATTTAGTATGAATCGTAACGAAAAGAAACTGTGCACATGTTGGTCGATCGATCGAGAGGATAATTCGATCATTCGAGTATAGACCGACTTCAATGTAGCTGCTCTCTGGTTTGAAAATGGATGGTTAGATCGATCGAGCATTGACTAGATAGATCGAGCTTGGGCTAGATTGATCGAGCGTGTTTTTCAATTCTACTACAACTTTGTTTTTAATTCAGCCCATATGTTACTTTTACCAATTTGACTCATTTAATGTTGAATGTAAAATTCTTATATGAGTAGAATTGTTGTGAAAGTAGAATCCTTGTTTGAGTAGAATTGTTGTGAAAGCAAAATCCTAGTATGAATAGAATTGTTGTGAAAGTATAATCCTTGTTTGAGTAGAATTGTTGTAAAAGAAAAATCCTAGTATGAATAGAATTGTTGTGAAAGTATAATCTTTGTTTGAGTAGAATTGTTGTGAAAGCAAAATCCTAGTATGAGTAGAATTATTGTGAAAGCTAAATCCTGATATGAGTAGAGTTGTACTCTATTATTAATTCTCTCTTAGATCAAATTGAACTCTATATAAACAACCCTGTGTTAGAGACAAAATACTACCACACTACAAATAATATTTTCTACATCTGATTTAGTTTTATTTTAAAGAAAAATCTTCTTCTCTTCATCTATCAATCTTAGGCACTTTCTTATTTTAATTGTTCAAACATATTGTGTGGTTATGTTTGAATAATTCATATGCCTAATTGCTTTTCATGATATTGAGCTTTACATGATTGTTCTAGAGTTTGCTAGTTGATTTGGTTTTTACATAGTATGCTATTGAATTTGCTAGTTAGGGTTTTTCATTGTTGAATCTGCTCTAGGACACACTTTGCACTTATGTTATTTGTGCTAACGTTTCAGGTACTGAGGTGATGTATTCGGTATTTCATGCGACTCAAAATTACTGAAGTTGACGGGTTCGATTGATCTTGTGTGACTCAAGTAGATCGGAACGTTGGTTCGGATCCAGACACCTAGCTTGTGGAGGCTATGAAAGGAGCGACGGCTCGTAAGTAAATTACATGAGGGAGATCTATCTGTGAAGGGTAGTCTAAGACTTGTGGTTGTAATTGAACATTAATTTTTATAGTGGATAGTTAGGTGGTCCAGTGGACCGGTGGTTTTCCTCTTAGGTCATTGGTATGACCTAAGTTGTTTCCACCTAAAAATCTCATGTGTTATTCTTTAATTCTGCATTTTATTTTTACAGGCAATTGTATGTCTGACCGTTGTGTTTAGGTTATATAATTAATATCTATTAAAATTAAAAATAACCTATTCATCCCTCTCTAGGCTTATTTGATTTGTAACTAAAAACTTTTAAGACCAAATATAATTTTTACTGTGAACAAGGTTAGTCAGTTCATGGCTACTCCTTTTGAGTCTCATTGGATTGCTACTAAACGGATATTGAAGTATTTGGCAGGCACCTTGGATTATGGCATCGAGTACAAACAGTCTGCTTCATTAGCTATTAATGGTTTTTCAGATGCAGATTGGGCTACTTGTTTGGATACTAGACGATCAACATCTGGTATTTGTATTTTCTTAGGAGCTAATCTAGTTGTTTGGTCTGCTCGAAAATAACCTATTGTTGCACGATCAAGTGCAGAGACCGAATATAGAGGACTTGCATCAGTTGCTACTGAGGTAACATGGATACAATCCATTCTTTCTGAACTTCAAATTCCTTACCTCAATACGCCAGGGCTATGGTGTGATAATACTAGTGCCATTGCATTATCTTACAACCCTGTGTTGCATTCAAGAACCAAGCATATTGAGCTTGATTATCACTACATTAGAGAGAAAGTACTCATGAAGCATCTCACAGTGCAGCTTGTACCTACTTTTGATCAAAAGGCAAATATCTTTACTAAGGCGTTACCCACTGCACAATTTGTGCTTTTAAGAGGCAAACTTGGTGTCACTTGCGAGCCATCAAGTTTGAGGGAGGATGTAAAGGCGGGAGAAGAGTTTGAGATATATGATGGCTGAACAGGCTTACAAGATGCTATGAGAAGGCTTATAGAGAAGGATGTGCGAGAGGTGTTTTTGAAGTTTGGAGTTCAATAGCTCACTGATATCCAATGCAGTTGTGTTAGTAGTTTGTGTAATTAGTAAAGATTGATATGTATGATGTGTGTATAGATGTTCAAGCTCATGTAGTTGTAATGAGTGTGTGTGTAGTATATAAAATGTAAGGTTGTTAGTTTGTTTGTTATACAAGCCGTAGACATGAGCTGCATTGGCTAATAGAACGTAAGCACTAACAAAATACAAAACTGCTATATATACAAAGCAGGTCTCGTATAAATAATAAGCTTAAATACAATAAAGAGAAAGATTATTATTCATTGAATTCATTTCCATTTCCTTTTCAGTTTACAGTTTCTCATTTACATTTTAATTTGCAGTTTTCTTTTGACTCTAAGCCTCTCATACACTCACCAGGAGCAACTAACATTAAAAATAACGATATTAGGTAAGCAATTTTATAATTAAACTAACATTAAAAATTATAATACAAGAGTTTAAAAAGTAAGGAAGATTAATAATTAGGGGAAGAAAATACCCTTTCAAAAAAATACCTTGTTGAGTTGGTTTTCTTATAAAAAAAGGAAAAGAATTTGGGCAACCTTAACATTAATCTTAAGTTTTCGCACCTTTCAAAGATATTTTAGCATCGTCATGCGACTTCAACACGGACAAGTACATGTTGAACAAGAATTTTAAATTATTTACGTCAAAGTCATTTTTATTTATAATATATGTATTAATGTATGATTTAAATTATAAATTTTTTTATTTTATATATATTAATAAATTGTACGGGCAACAACACTGGTGTTACATGTTCTATTTTAGGATGTCATTTAGCCTTTATATGGTAAAATATATTTTTTATTTTTCAAATTTATAAAAACGTGTCAATTACAAACATAATGTATATTTTAATTTATTTATTTTTAGCAAATTAGGCATGTGTAGTGCATGTGATTAAAATTTAAAAAGCAGTGGTGATCCAGTGTTCCTTTAGATAGTAAATAAATAAATAAAGAAGCAATGGTGGTCTTTTTCTGATTTTCCCTCCATGGTTGTCTTGGGATAGAGTGCATGCCGCCATTTTTTATTGTTTTAAAGGCAATCATCTCTCCATTTTTTTTTTATCAAATGATAATTAGAAATGAGAGATTTAATTTGAACTATGAATAACACCTCCTATGTGGAGATATGTAAAGTTTTTATTATGTATTAAAATGCAACTGACATCCATAACTATCATTCACCATCTCCCTCTTGATTATATCAGTCTTTTCTAAATTTAAAAAAAAAAAAAATCAGTGTTTATCTCCATCTCTCTATTTCACACCATTTAAGGTCTTTGGTTTTTTTTTTTCCACACGTACTCCAGTTTCAATGGTGTTTGAAGTGTTTTATCTAAAAAATTAATGGTGTCTGAAGTGGCATATTGTTTAGTGAAATACAAGCCGCTGGAGTAACAACTAGGACTCTATGTTTGTTACATTTTACTATAATTTATATACACTTATGTGTTTGATTATAAAATCAGATTGTATTGTACAGTATAAAAATAGTACAATTATGTAAAAAATTTGTACGACTAAGAGGTGTGGCTCTAAACCGTATTAGAATATCAACTTAGTTCGTCTGAATTTTCAATTATAAAATTATATGTCTTAATTTTTTCTTTTACTTAAATTAAAAATAATATTTTTTTTTATTTTTAAAAATATAAAAATAAATTAAATATTAATTTAAATAAATTTTATAATAAAAATAATTTAAATATAAAACATTTAATAAAATATAAATAATCAATTTAATTCAACTATATTATATAACTTTTCACCAAACACTGTACAAATTAATTATAATACAATTTAATCCAATACAATTATATTTAACATATTTGATATGATGCAACAAATATATCGTAAGAGACTAAGAAGGTGTTTCCTTGATTGTGTTCATGTCAATTTTTGAACTCATTCTTTGGACTTATACAATACTAAATATTTTGAATGTATAATTTATATATAATTACTGTATAATTTATATACAGTAATTCATTTGGTTGTGAATTTAGATTATATCGTACACTATGACAATAATGCAGTTATGTAGAAATTTTGTACTATCAAGAGGTGTGTGTCTAAATCGTTCTAAACAATTAATTTAGTGTGTCTGACTTTTCAATTATAAAAATATATGTATTAACTTTTTTTTTTATCTCAAATTAAAAATCATATTTTTTTAAAATGTAATAAAAATATAAAAATAAATTCAATATTAATTTAAATAAATTTTATAATAAAAAATTATTTTATTAAAAAATATATATAATCAATTTAATCCATTATTTTATACAACTTGTCACTAAACTATGTACATACTAATTATAATACAATTCAATATTATTCAGTTCAATATGACTGTACTTATTCGATCTAATATGATGCACCAAACATGTCGTATATGTGATTTGTTTAAATGGATCAATCCACCATATCAATCAAAGAGTGTTGAATATTTAATTAGTTTAATTGCATGACATAACCTTATTTTATGCATAGAGTTTTATTTTTAACTCATTTTAATATATATATATTTATTTTATTTTTTTTAACGTAAACGAACATATGTTTTTTAGTGTTAGAAGAATATATATATATATATATATATATATATATATATATATATATATATATATATATATATATATATATATATATATTTTATTGAAGAGGTTAAAAATAAAACTAATTAAATAACTGAGTTATTATCCATTGGAGACTATTTGATTCGATTTTGAGAATAAAATCAAAGAGAAAATTGGTTTTAGAGGGTTGAATTTGTTTAAGGATTGGAATTAGGATTAAAAATAAAGCGAGTTGAATAATTGAGTTATTTATGTAATTAAGGTATTTGATTTGATTTTGAGAATAAATCAAAGAGATAATTTGTTTTAGGGTTGAATTTGTTTAAGTATTGAAATTAGGGTTGAGAATGGTTTATTAGATAGAAAGGGTTCGTTTTGTTCCTAGGGAAGATTACTAGTGAACTTCCTTTGGTTTTTAAAAATAGAAAGGAAAAAAAAAAAAACCTCACTTTAGAAAATAGGCAATTGTGTCCCTCAATTATTGTTTTACCACAAAATTCTCTCCCAAATTTCTTGAGTATTATTGATATCTTTTGCAAATACCTCCCTTCTAAACATATGAAATAGTGACCAAAAGGGGGTGTGAATGTTATTTTTCAATTATGTGGGATTTTTTTGTTATTATTTCAGTATTTATAATTGACCCTATAGGAAATTATTTTATATACTATTATTATTTTTATTTTGTGCGAAGAAGATTGAAGTTTTATTAATGTTGAATTATAGACGGCATATCAGGTTGTTGGAGCCAAATGGGACATTCTTCCAACCCAGTCAAAAACTGGTTACATAAAAGCGCATTGGGAGCTAGAGAACGTGCTACTGCTAAATGATTTGCTCTATGTGGTCGGTACACACAACTAAACTCTAACTTTTTGTTGTAATCTTCGATAGAGAAAAATTAGATATATGTTTAAGCATTAACTGCATTCGGTGAGTCTAACTCGAAGATGAATGTCAACCGCTAGCAAACTGAATTCCATACCACACATGGTAAGATATGTGGGATTGAGGGAGGTATGTGGGAAGATAAATACCATACCATTCAGGATATTATTGCGTTTGGTTTCACTATACTCTGTAATCGAATGTAAAGAAATTATACCAGTAGCAGTAATTTTCATTACGCCTATAGCTCTTAAGAATACACTGTAACATTCTATTTATCTCACAATTTGTATAATTATTTATAATTTTTTTGCTCATTTTATCTCTTTTAGTAATAAAAAAATTTCTTTTTTAATTATACTTCATTTATAATTTTATTTTAATTACACTGCTTAAATAAATATTATAATAATAATATTGTTTCCTTTACATTCAATTCCATTAGAATTACTATTTTCATTACTTTTACATTCAGCAAACCAAATTAAGAAAAAAAAAAAAAAACATTTGCGAAAAAGCAGAAAGATAAGCGCTGTTATAGCCTGGTGGAGGTCTGGTGGATCGTGGAAGTAGATGTGAATGTGGTCGGTGCTAAAGAAGATTGGGTGACGAGATGACGACATAAGAGTTGTGACTTGTACGGGGGCTGAGAGTAGAGAGCAACTAAGAGGCAAAGTCTGGTGAAGGGAAAGTTTTTGGAAAATTACCAAAAATAGCACCCCTAAACCTTATAGTAACAAAACTAACACCCCCTTATGTTCAATTAGAATTGAACATTTAATATTGAACGTTCAATATTCAATTTGAACGTAAAATATTGAACGTTCAATATTAAACGGGTCTAATTGTCGTCATTCAATTCTAATTAAACGGATAATATTGAACGTTCAATATTGAACGGGTCTAAATTATCGTCGTTCAATTTTAATTGAACACAAGGGATGCTAATTTTGTTATTACAAGTTTAAAGGGTGTTAGTTTTGTTATTTTTCCAAAGTTTTTAGTGTCATAATCTTTTAGAATTTTGAAAGATTACTAAGGTATGATAGAGTTTAGGAGTGAGCAGTTGTCGAAATTCTGTTGTTTTGGTAATTTAAATCTGATTTAATTAGAAGTAAATTTGAAGGTATACTTAATCTTAACTAATCAAAAAATGATAAATTAAATTTTTTAAATTAAATAATGTATGATTGTGATATTAACTTATTTTTAAATTATTATTATATATAAAACACAATATCTACTAATATTTAAATTTTAAATTGATACATTGTTACGAAAATTTATTTATTTATAGTTAAAAATAAGAGAATCATAATAATAAAAAATATACATTTGAATATTATTAAATTATTATAAAAAAAATATTTATATTTATTTTAAACTAAAAAAGTAATTTAATATAATCTATAATATTTAAATATAACATTTTAAAAATAAAATATGCATTTATTTATAATTTTAATAATAATTAGATCATGATCGAATTACATTGAATTATAAAATTTATTAATCTAAATCTAAAATTGTATACTTTTCAATTTAAATCTGATCTAATCGAACTATAAAATCTATCGATCTGATCAGAATCTAATGGATAGGATGAAATTTATTAATTTAGTCGGATTAATCAGATTATTTACTCATTCTTATTAAAATTTATGATAAAATAATAAGATGATCAATGAGTGACTGCCATGAGTATAAATATAAATTGTATTTAATTTTTTTGGTTAGATTGGATGTATATATTTAGGTTGTGTTTGGTTGGTTGTAATAGAATAAAGAATATAATTGATTCGACATATTATAATGTTTAATTGTGTTAAAGAAATGTAATATAATACAATTAATTATAAATTACAAATAAGGAAATGGGTTTCCTTTACGTGACCTTATTTCTCAGGCTCTACTCTCTTCTCTGTCTCGAGCTCTTGGTGCGCCCTTGTCCAACAATTATTGCCGCCAGCTCTCTTCTGCACCGTTTCATCTCCTCTCGCTGTTCAATCTCCGCGCCGTTGGCTCTCCTCTTCAGCCATCAAGAACAACGCTAAAGTTCTTGCTACTCGGATCTCTACTGAGGAGGGCAAATCCTTGAAAAATGCGATGATGGCTGAAGAGGAACGTTCTAGCAGACTTGTCCGTGTGAAGTGAGTACTACACTTAATTTGCCAGCTGTTTTCTTGATCTGGGTTTTGTTTAATTTTTTTATTTATTGTTTTGAATAGACTAATTTCTTCGTTTGTGCTAAATTTTCTGATGAAATCCCTTTTTCGGTTGATTACGCAAGATTCTAATTTATGGGTTATACTCTATCTTGAGAAAATTCTGCAATATTTTTCTTGGTCTGTTTGTAGCTTTGTGATTTTTGAGTTGAAATGGATATGCTCCCAGTATTGCAATAGTGATGATCTTATTCAGATGACTAACGTTTTTGCTCTTTCAATCTTTGCCTTTGATGGTCCCTGAAAACTTTATGTACCCTTGTGTTTAGATGGTCAAGAAAAGTGGAATATCTATGAGTCAATTCTAGTGATGTTACTTATATTACATCCAGTTAGGTGGCTTGGTACTTTTTCAGTATTCAAGTTATATCAAAAGTACCTTAAATTGACTATGTTTTCAAGTGGTTCCAGTTTAGTACCCATATTTTTCAAACGGTTTCAATTTAGTCCTTTTTAAAATTTAGGGCAGATTTGTTACTATTCATAGATTTGGGCAGGGGTAATTTAGTCATTTCAATCCCTCATATTAATTCAGTTATTTGTTTTTGTTTTTTTGGTCGTTCAGAGAAACAAAATAGAAGCGGCGTAGGACTTAGAGCTTTTTTGCGATTGAAAAAGCACGAATGCGCACCAATCCTGATTTGCGAGAGCGATTGAAAACCACAAATTCTGTTATAATTCTTCTATTCTGTTTTGTGAAAATTTAAAGAAGAAGAAGAAACTGAAAATTTATAGAAATGGCTTTTCCTGTGAGTAATGTATCCTTTAAATTTCTACATTCATAACATATTATAAAAAGTAAAAACACTCATTTTCAACCAAATTATCCTTCATTGGTATGTTTGTTAATTTTCAAATCTGACGGGTGTTCCTGAACTTTGGTTTGACTTGCAAACTTCAATTTGTTAAAACATAGCCATAGCACTCACCTTTTGCATTGTAATAATGTTGTTGTTGTCCATACCATTACGCATAGGTCATGTGGTGTTTTTCATTAAAATATTGTCCACAATAAGCACCTCTCACTGAAAATTTAAAGAAGAAGAAGAAATTGAAAATTTATAGATCTTTCACTAAAAATTCAAAGAAAAGAAAAGAAACTGAAGAAAAGAGATTATAAATATGTTTTGTGATACTAAAAATAGGAAAAATGGCTGAAAAAAACCTTCAAACTAGTAAAAATGGCAGAAAATGGCGTTCGTAGCTTTTTTAGGCGCGGACCAGAAAATATGGACGGAATTAACCCTGACCTATTTTATAAATCTGACCAATTTTGCAAAAATTTCAAATCCGGAACTATTTTAAAAACATGGGTACTAAATTGAAACCGTTTGGAAAACATGAGTACTAAACTAGAACCACTTGAAAACATGGTCAATTTGGGGTACTTTTGATATAACTTGAGTACTGGAAAGGTACCAAGCCCTCCAGTTAGATGTGAAGTTTGATACTTGTTTGGGAGAATAACAAAATAAACACCCCTTAAAATTATTAATAAAATTAGTATTTTTTATGTTCAAATTTATATTTTCACAATTAAAAAAATTACTAATATGTCATTTTTTTTGAACACCCATCCAATTAGAATTGAACGACGATAATTTAGACCCATTCAATATTGAACGTTCAATATTTTACGTTTAAATTGAATATTGAACGTTCAAATTATTGGGGTGTTAATTTTATTACTATAAATTTTAGGGGTATTTTTTGTTAATTTTCCATCCTTGTTTTTGGCAAATATGCTAGTTTTTCGAGTTAACTTAATTCCCATAAATCATATAATAAAAAATTCATTATTGTTTTATGTCATGTCAAGTATATCATCTGTTTAAAATTAGTTTTTTTTTTAATGAAAAAGAAAATAAAATTTAATTGTATTAGACAATTAGGCAGAATTTCCTTCAATGTGAAATAAATACAACAGCTCGTTTATGTCAGAGCAGTGGTTTGGACCTAGTGCAATAGCCGAATTCTCATGAACTGGTATGCAACAAACATGTTTATAAATATTAAGTTTTTAATTAATAAGTTTAAAATTTTATGTAATAATTATTTAAAATAATTATTTAATTTTAAAAAATATATTTTATTTAATTAGAAAATAATAATAAAATAAAATTATTTTAAGTTAATCAAATATGGGGTATTAATGTAATATTATTGTGTTTTTTATTCCATTGGTTGTTAAATCAAACACTATAATACTGATTTTTTTTTTATTACAGTGGCTAAACTAAGTACTGCAATAGTAATATTGTTTCCTTTACATTTCATTACGATTAAGATTACAATTATATTCAGTAAACTAAATGTGATCTTATAGTAAAAATTATCATCTTATTTAAATTTAATGATTAAAAAATTACAATCTAATTTCAAATTGAATTAGCCTGATTGATCTATTTTTTTGCATTAGCATAGATAAACTGTTCTCAAAATTTCCATTTAATGAGCTCATGCATTCGACTCTCTGCAGATATAATAGATTTGTTACACTAAATAATTTATCTCTCAAGCAGAGGCGGATGTAGGTGTTTGGTGGAGCTGTAGTTTCGATAATATCTTTACAAAAAAATTAATTAAGTATATATTTTTAACATTAAATAAATATTTTATTTATGTTAATATATTATATTTAATTTTTATGTACATATTTTAGTATATTTTATTAATATTTAATAAATATGTGGATAAAAATGATATAAATTATAAATAAAGTGGTTAAATATATATATATTTTTTATGTATTTGGTAATTATTAGTAACAGAAATAAAATTAGAGTAGTATACTATGTAAAACTTCTTCTTAAATATAATAATTTAAATAATATTTAAATATTTTTAAACTTAACATTATAAAAATAAAATTAAAAAAATAAGTATATGATAAGCTTCATATTAAAAAAATTTAAGTTTATGTTTATTATATTTTATTTCAATTTAAATTTAACTTTATCAAATATTATATTATTTAAAATTTTATTTTAATAATTTTTTAAAATTATTTTAAATTTTTTTATATAAAAAATTTATTATTTTTATTATTATTAATCATTATTATATTATTTATAAACACATATTTTTAAATATAGTATTAAACTTAAAATTATAAATCATATTTTACTTTTTACTTTTTTATATGTTTATTTTTTGTTTAGTTTTAACAACTATAAATCTTAATGTATTTAATTAAGCTTTTTATTTGCTTATATTTTTTAGTTAATAAATTTATTTTATTTATAAATAATATTAACATTTATTAACTTATTATATTTTTATTTAGTTTTTTTTATAAGTTAATTATAATGTGTTAATTTTATGTTTTATTATAATATGACATAAAAAAAATTTAATATTAAATTAAGTATAATTTATCATAATTTTTACTTTACATTAAAAAAAAAAATTAACTTAAATTTTTTTATAGCTCGCACTTGCTCTCAAAGAAACATCAGTTATTTCTAAAATTATAATGGAGTTACTTGAATTGAAGATTTTGTTTCTTGTGGGTCTTCCTATGTTTATCTTTTCCAGAGCAGTAACAGTTCATAATCTTGTTATTAAATGACGTATTTTCTTCTTCCGCCATAAAGTCTGCAACAAATATTTTTAGGTTTAGATGTTGATGTTCTTTTTGTAAAAAAGAAGAATTTAATATTTGGTTTGAATATTTCATTGAATTATCTTACTTTGTACAGATTATATGAATTTATAATATAAATAAAACGACAGAAAATGATAATAATTAAATACAAAGATTTCTATCATATTATGAATGATATTTACTTTCTTATTTCAAAATGAATCTCACACTCCCCTTCAAGTTGGTGCATACATGTCCCACTTGCCCAACTTGTCTAAAAATTTTAAGAACATTCGATTTGAGACTGCTTTGGTGAGAATGTCAGCTAACTGATTTTCTGAACGAATCTTTGGTAATTCCACAATCTTTCCATCCAACTTTACCTTCATAAAAAATCTGTCTACCTCGACGTGCTTTGTACGGTCACGTTGAATTGAATTATGTGCAATATCACATGCTGCTTTATTGTCACAAAATATTTGGACAGATTGTTCAGAAGACAAACCTGAATCTTGTAAGAGTAGTCTTAGCCATAGTATCTCACAAAATACATTTGCTAAACCTCTAAATTCAACTTCTGCACTTGAGCGAGCTACAACATTTTGTTTCTTGTTTCTCCATGTCACAAGATTACCTCCTACAAAGGTGAAGTAGCTAGAAGTAGATCGTCTGTTACCCTTATTACCAGCCCAATCAGCATCAGTATATGCTTCTATACTCTGATAGTTTGTGTTTTTGGTGAATAATACTCATTTTCCAAGAGCAGACTTTAAATATTTCAAAATGCGAGTAACTGCATTCATATGTTGTTCTTCAGGATTATGCATAAATTGGCTAACAATACTTAAAGCATAAGCCAAATCTAATCTAGTATGAGATAAGTACATCAACCTCCCAACAAGTCTTTGGTATCTTTCTTTGTTAACTGGTACCTGGTTGGATTCAACACACAATTTTAGATCTTCTTCTACTAGTGTATCAACTGGTTGACACGCAGACATACCAGTCTCTTTTAGTAGATCGAAGGCATATTTTCTTTGAGATAAAAAGATTTCATCCTTGGATCAAGAAACCTCGATCCTAAGAAAAATACTTTAAGAACCCAAGGTCTTTTATTTCAAATGCTTTAGACAAATAACTTTGAAGAACTTTTCTTTCTTCAGGATTATTTCCTGTTACGATCATGTCATCTACATATACAATAAGTATAGTGATCTTACCATACTGTTTCTTTAAGAATAAAGTATGGTCTGAATTGTTCTGCTGATAGCCAAATTCTTTCATAGACTTTGTGAACCTGCCAAACCATGCTCTTGGAGATTTCTTTAATCCATACAGTGATTTCTTTAATCTGCACACTTTTTCAATATGAATTTCTGACATCTTACTTCCTGGTGGGAGATCCATGTAGACTTCTTCAGATAAATCTCCATGTAAAAAAACATTCTTTACGTCAAACTGATTTAATGGCCAATTCAGATTTTTTTTTTGATTAAAGGGCTTGCAGAGGGGGACTTCTTAGTTTTTTTTTTTTTTTTAATTATTGGATCTATTATGGGTGGATCTGTTTATGGTTGATCTGGTGAGTTGAGATGATGGGATCTATTTGGGTTGGCTTCGAAGTGGTTTGTGGTGGTGGCGCGGTGGGTGATTGAGTAGGTTGGCAGGGAATGAGCGGTAGAGGTGATCTGTGTTTTTTTTTTTAATTTACAGAACCTTAGTCGGCTTTGATACCATGTAGAAAAGAAGAATGTAATATTTGGTTTGAATATTTTATTGAATTATCTTACTTTACACAGATTATGAATGATATTTACTATCTTATTTCAAAATAAATCTCAACACTTTTGAGGCTTGACTTTGTCAGCTTGTTTTTGTAAAAAATGGTGTCGTATATGTCAAGTGAATTCGATTACCCATAACAAGAGTTTATGTAAGAGAATTAGGAATACCTATTACAAGAAACTCTTGCTAGAATATGCAAGATTGCAAAGATGGATACTTTCGTAAACCTCCCCTTTTTTTTTATTTTTTTTTACAATTTTAACCGGCTAAAATTTTTGTCAGTTTTGGAAGAGTCGGCACAAAAAAAATTCCGATTTTTCAAGAACCAGTTAAAAATTATTACTCATTGATTTTTGAAATAAAAATAATATTTTTTAAGACTTATATTATTAAAAATAGTATATTTTATGTTCAGATCATTTATTTTAAAATTAAAAAAATGACTATTAAATCTTTTTTTTTAATACCGTTCAAGTTAATTATGAAAATTTAGACCAATTCAATTTTAAACATGAGAATTGTTCAATATTTTATTAAAGTACTATTTTTATTATTATAATTTTAAAGATATTATTTTTAATAATTTTCTTTGTTTTTAACCACAAAAAAATTAACTGGTTTTTATGAAAATTAGCCAAATTTTATTTTCCAATTTAAAATCTAGCTTACTTTTTTCTACAGCATTTTTTTTCATAAGTTTACGTAAACCGACGAAATGGGATAGTTTTGTAGTAGTGTTAGAATATGAATTCCAGTAGTAACCAAAAAAATAATAATAATAATAATTATTATTATTATTTTTTTTTTTTTTTTTTTGCATATTAGCTAACAATTTTTTTTAATTATTGAGATTATCATAATTCGTATTATTTTAGATCATCACATAGTAATATAATTAATGCTGACTTGTCACAGCCACTCACCATGGTCCATGGTTTTATATGAGCTGACTTAAGTTTGATTTGTTTTTAATACCCAAATTTTATCAAAAATATTTTAAATTAATTATATTTTTAAATAATTTTAGTTTAATATCTATATTTTTTAAATAATTTTAATTTAGTTATTTTTAGAATTTAGGATAATTTTTTTATTATTAAGTAAATTAAGCAAGGGTATATTTGTCATTTCATCTCCTTCTTACTTTAAATCAATTAATTTTTTTTTCCGGAGGAAACAAAAACAATATTGTTTTGAAGTAGCAAAAAAATTTGCAATAACTAAAAAAAAATTAATAACAAAATTCAAATGTGTCGTAAAGAACCCAAAAAAAATTCACAAATATTGCAAAATTGTGCAGCGATTTAAAAAAATTACATAACAAAACTGTAAAGAAAGTATGCAGTAAATAAAAAAATTACAACAAAATTGCAAATAAACTGTGCAGTAAAGAACACAAAAAAAAAATCACAATTTTACTACAAAACTCTCCTTAAAATTGTGCAGCAAATCAATTTCACTCATTTCTACGTAAGTGTAAAATCTTGTTTTAAGGAATGTGATTCTTACTTCTTCCATAGAAAGATGCTTAAACTATTTTTAAGCAGCAAAAATAGTGAAAATGAAGGCTAAAATCGTTAAAGAAAGCGAGAAGGAATACAATGACAAATATAATCTTGTCCAAATATTGAAATCTGACCTTTATAACTCAAAATATTTAAACGAACTATTTTAAAAGCATAAGTATTAAATTATAACTATATAAAAAATATAGATATTAAACTAAAATTACTTAAAAATATTATCAATTTAAAATACTTTCAACAAAATTTTGGTACTATAAAGGTTCCACGTCCAGCTGACTTCTTATTTAGTTTTTGGTTAGGTTGCTAATATTTTCCATGTATTATTTCAACAATGTGCAGTCCAAATCAATTTTATTTAAAAAAAATATTTTTATCATAACTTTATGCATATATTAATCTATATTACACCATTTAATTAATTTGGGTCTCATAATAACTTCATCGTCATATCCCACATCTTTAATTTTACATTCGATCAATAATTAATACGTTATTAATACATACCACAACTTGATACATATATTATTATTATTTCATTGAATACAATGAGTAAATAATGGGCTACATTTGTATTAACTATAATGACAAATAAGTTTAATCGATATTTATAGAAAAGAGAATTAAAA
The DNA here is from genome assembly GCA_029378325.1 of Elaeagnus macrophylla. Lineage (NCBI taxonomy): Eukaryota > Viridiplantae > Streptophyta > Magnoliopsida > Rosales > Elaeagnaceae > Elaeagnus > Elaeagnus macrophylla. Next base: position 8,159,309 of record CM055649.1, on the reverse strand, counting down.
ACAAAAATCGAAAGAATAATTGTGCAATCTGTGTACAAAGTTGCAATGTAAGAACTACTTCATATAACCTCATTTTTAGTTTTTTTTTACATATTTATCATTCATGCCCCAAATAAGCATTTTTAGAGTTATTACATATGTCATGCAACTAATTTCGTGTGACACTTAGCTATTTAAATGCTATGTAAGCCTATTACAAGCAACTCAAGCGGAATATTTATAGAAATAAGGTGGAATATTAAATTTGTATTGCAAGAATGAAGAAAATGGTACAAGGTTTGTTGGTTGTGTGACAAATGAGCTCTCTTTTCCTATTTATAGTTTTTCACCTCCTCAACTTGAGATTGTTACATGTGTTATTGTATAGGTGATCTATAAATCTCTAATAAATATTCTAGTAAATATCTTAATTTTTTTTTTTTAAATAATGTGAATATTTAAGATAAATATTTAGATATTCAAATGAGACATTTTAGATACTTTTCTTTTGTAATTTATAAGCCCAATTCTAATTCAATCTAATTATCATAAGCCATAAGAATTTAATTGGTTGGGCTCATTGTTGTAAGCCCATGAATATAAGTTTTTTTAAACATTTTTTCATGTTTTTTATTTTTTTGTTTACACTTTTTTTTTTTTTTTTCACTTTTTCCAATTTTTTTATAATCTTTTGCGAGTACAGATAAATGTGTCCAAATTTTTATAAGTTTTAACACATGTTTATTATGATTGTTTATGATATTTGTAACTATTTATATTTTAAAAAAATATGAACACACACTCTCATATTGTTTGGAAATTTGGTGGCAAAATTGTGAAAAATTAGACAAAATCTAGCAAAAACGGGACATGTATAAAAAATATATATACTTTCAATAAATATATCAAGTTTAAAACATACCACAAATAAAATCACGCAATATTATTATTAAATATAATTTAACTCATATAACAGTATCTAATAAAAAATTGTATAATAATAGTGTGCACACGCATGTTTGTTTGCTAATCATGAAAAATAGTTTATCTTTATATATAAAAAGTTCTTATTTTAATTGTATAATAATATATATACAAAAAAAAGTAAATGAAAAAATATAACTATTAAAAATATGATTCTAACAAAAGTTAATTAAAAAAACATGATGGTAATAAAAATAAAAATTAATAAATTAAATCAAATATCGAATAAAATGGTTCAAAAATTATTTATTGTTTCTGAGATTTTAGTATTTTATCACTTGCCTTATGAATTATTATTATTATTATTATTTAAAGGATACTAACTATTTTATAGCTTTTAACAAAGGGAATAATCAAATCTTATAATTTTTAAATAGAGCAGTATAATTTCATATTTTTATAAAATGTATATTTTAGTTTCATATTTTTAGTATAAAAGATGTAATTTAATTTATATTTTTGAATTTTTTAACACTAAAATATATTTTATTATAAAAATATGAGATTAAATTATTTTAGACTATGAACTAAACTGTTTTTTTTTTTTTTTTTTTCCGTCTAAACTTTAAAGACAGGCGGTGTATTTTTATTTGATTTTATTTCATACGGCTTAGGAATTATTGGGTTACGCATGTGTCAATGTCAAGATCAGATCATTCCCTATAAATAATCTGTAGTGCGAGTAGTGTATAACATTACACACGTAAAAAAACGCGATGAATAAGTAGAGTTTTTAGTTCCGATTGTACTTTCTGTGGTATTGGGTCGCTGTTTAAGTTAATTAATTAATATTTATTTTTATTTATGTTTTTAAATAATTTTAATTTAATATTATATTTTATCAATTATTTGTAATATTAAAAATTGTGAAAAAAATAAAATATAAATGTATGAACTATGATAATAAAATTCAAAATATTTTATAAATTAAATATTAATTGAAACTATTTTATTGATTGAAGTATTAAATTAAAATAAATTGATTAATTAAAATATTTTAATAATTTAGATGAAAAATGATATTATTTATTTAACTTGAATATTATTATGATATTAATTCCGAAAATATTAAGCATTTTTCCTAAATTCTAGTAGGGTCGACGGTACCCAACACCGACGCCAACTTTTAATAGTCATCACTCAACAAGTTGGATAAAGTTGCACATGAGAGATTGTTAACAGAAGGGCAATTCTATAATCTATTCATGGGACCAAATACTTTTAGTTAGAGTTGAATAAAGGATATTATTAGAAAAAATATATACATAGAATAAATAACATTAATGGTCTCATAATTTTAAATAAATGAGCAATTTAATGTCATATTTTGTAATTAAAATAATTTAGTCTCATATATTTATAATAAGTTGTATTTTAATATGAAAAATTTTATAAAAAAAAAAAAAAGAAGAAAGAAAGAAAGAAAGATTAAATTGACCCTTAATTTATACTAAAAATATAAGATTAAAATATACATTTTATAAAAATATGATACTAAATTATTTTAGTTCAATGTTATGAAACTCCTTATGGAACTTCGCTTTATCAAGTTACTTATATAGTTATATTGATTATATTTTATTAAAATTAAAAAAAAAAAATCATTTATAGTATAATTATACTCCAAGAATTTTTCCACACGTCAGTAATAACAAAAACGTGATAAATTCATTTAATAATAATTTAGGTAAACCTTGATAAAGATTAAATAGAAGATTAGCAACAACAAAAAAAAAAAAATACCCATTAAAACTTAAGTCGGGTGAAAGTAGAGAACTAGAGGTCCACTAAAAGTTTTTAAATTGAAAACTTAGATCCAATATTTTTTCTTATAGTTTAACCGATCAGTTTTAAAAAATTGATAATTAAAGTCTAAATAATTAATTTGAATTTTTTTTTCAATTTTTTTATTTTTAAATTTAAAAAAAAATTATTTCAAAAAATATTTATGTTCAAATTTTTATTTTTAAAAACGGCCACAAAAAATCAATAGACTTAAGTGCTCCAACTTAAATAGCTAATAAATTGATGTGATATTTGATCCTAAAACTTATAACAATAACTATTTTTACTATTAAAAATAATTTTAACCCATTATTTTACATTGAAATCTATCAAATTTTATGTCATTTAAGATGAATTATAATAATTTAGATTTGTTTAATATTAAATTTAGTCTAATTTAATATTGTTCAATATTATTTTGTATTATTTTTATTTTTATAAATTTTGATATATTATTTTATTTAATTTTAAAAATATTAAACAGAATACGGTAAAGATGTTGATGTAATTAAACATAAAAGATAATTAAAAATTAAAAAGAAAGAAGCATAACATCTAAATAAAAAACAACCTAAAAATCAAGTAGCACGCAAAGAAATAAGTCAGGGGAGTGAAAAATTCTGAAGAATAACTAACATCCTATCAAATTATATCATTTACATGGTCAGTTGGCCATCCGTACTCCTAATTTAATTTTAACAAAGATCATGACTATTAAAAGATAAGTTCTTATCTCAATTTCAAATTGATTTTCTGAAAACTATTACAACTTTAATATTATTTTATTAAAAGTTGTGCTCATACATTATTTGTCAACCAATCTCAAATTAATAAAATGATGAAAAATAAAAGTGGTAAAAAATAAATAAAACAAAATAACAAAGAATAGTCATGCATAGTGTCTTATGAAGCTAGAAAACACGAAAGTGATCCGATTCATATATGAAACCCATGCCCATATATCACCGTGGACAAATTATTTATTATTTTTAAAGTGAATAAATGTTGTAATATTTCAACTCAATAAAATAAAATATTAATATAATTATTTAATGCTTGATAAAAAAAATTTATTGTTAAAAAATATATACTTTAAGAATAATAAATAATACCTTATTATCAAGAATACAGGCTAAAAATCAGCACCGACCGAACTTGTATATTGTACATAAATATGAATATATATATGATCAATGATGGGAATATAAAATGAGAATTAATAGAAGAGCTGAAGCTTCTCATAGCTGACTTTTCCGATCCCTAGTGAAACAAAACATCCTTGTTCGGTCAAATTAAACCTAAATTGAATACTGTTCGCACCCGGTTGGTTCATTTTATAGAAGAATACAAATTCACGCCGACAAATAAATTGATATTTTCGCAAAATTTTAATTCATAATACTAGAACTTGTAAATCAACGTGAAAATTTCCTTGTAGTTCAGCTGGTAAAATTCTCAATCTCTTCACTAAGAACTCAAGTTCAAATTTTATCCGAATGTATGAATATTTTTTTTCTTTATTAATAAAAAAAGCTTAAATTAAATACTAAGTTTGAGTATCGAGTCTCTAACATTTATATTGTTGACTATATCCACATATATCACCAGCAATATTGGACAATTGATTAATTTAACTTTGTTTCTTAGCAAAATTTAAATGCACGAGGAGATGACTTTATAAATCGGTGCATATACTTATCATGTTCTAGTCGTTAAATTTGTCACGTTTAAAATATCATTATATATACGCAAATATCTAGACACAAATAATTGAAAAGATTTACAAAGTTGTATCCTTTTGTGTTTAACAATTAACATACATAAATCCACTAATATAAGAGATCTATTTGTAGTACACATATCAAGTATATTTCTTTTCTTTTTTCTTTTTTCCTTTTTCTCTTGCATGTGGTGCATATATATCTATTATTATAAACTCAAAACATATAATTTTTAAAACGGTTAAAATTAAAATTAATTAAATAATTAAATTATATTAAAATCGGAGAGAAATATAAAATACATATGAGAAATTTTTTTTCTTTTATTTAATAGAGGATTTTATTTATTTATTTATTTATAATTTAGAGCTATATAGATATATTAACATTTTGTAGTCTTAAACAAATATTTAGATTAAATACTGTGATTAACGATCAATAAACTTACGAAATGTCCAAAAGAAAACTAATTATTAAAAGCTACTTACAAGACCAAAATATTAATATCAGTGAAAAAATATTGAACCTTTAATTTTTTGACAATTTTAATAATATTATCGATATTTATGACTGTTTGAAGAAATTAGACAGAAATTTACGAAAGCTGTTGTTAATACATAGAATAATTCATAAAATTTTGATAAATACTAAAACAAATGGTAAAATATTTAAATATTATATTTTAAAAAAACAATGAGAGCTTGAGAGAAAAAAAACGTAGAAATTTTGTACAGCTGTTTTGTCTTACCGTTGAAAGGCTTCACTGCCACTTGTGAACTCCTTTGCTGGTCAAGTGGGTTTCCTTTGATATGGGCTTCAGCTTCTTTTCAGGGTGGCTGTTTTGCTCCGTCTCCTTCTTCGGCGTGGTTGGTTCTCTGGCGGTGGACTACACTTTTGGTTGGCTGTTTATGTGATTAAATAAATCTTTGTTTCTAGTGTTCTGATATGGTTGTAGATTTGGTGGTATATATATAATGAATGTTTTAGATCTAAAATGTTTGTAGATTTGTTATATGTGTGTTGTCTTTTAAATGTAAGTTGTTAAAGGATTTCAAGATCCGAGTTGTGAGGAAATTTTGCTTATTTCATTCCAAAGTTGCATCTTGGAGTAAGTTTTCTGTTGAGGTGAATCGGAAAATCGAGTAGACTTGAAACGCTCATGTGTTCCCTTTCACGAATTTTTGGAGTGCCTTCGCTGATTACTAATCTTAATTTTTAATATAAAATTTTAATGTATTTAGAAGAATGGTATGTAATTTTTCTTTCTAACTTTTGTTTATTAAATGAAATCATTTACTCTTTCTAAAAAAAATAAAAAAATTATAATTTAAATGTCATATATATATATATATATATATAAAATTTACATGCCCTACACACAACACTAGTACTTAAAAAACAAATTGGTCTGGTGACTCAATTAAATTTTTTTTTTCAAAAATAAAAGCTTTATTGGAATAAACGGCAACCATAATATTTTAGATTATTAACAATTGGTCAAAAAAATTACGCTAGCACAACAGAGATTCATAAATGGTTTAATTAGAGGCTGAATAAAAGGTGCTTTTATAGAATATGTGCAAAAAGAATTCTAAATCACATCTAATAGAATACTCAAACTTATGTTCTAATGCATATTGTTCGAGTTGTTGTATCAATTCGACCAACTCATTATAGATAGATGACTCAATTATTGTAGTTACGAAAACAACATCAATAACATAATATCATATTTTATAAGTTATTTGGTCTCTAAGTTAATCATATTCCATGTAGTACGCATCTATGATATTCATTCTAGAATGAATGCTCATGCTTGTATATTTTCATGCTCAAGTGGGTACATAACATATTGATTGTGCATTTAAATCCTCACTATTAGTAATAGTGCCCGTAGATGAAAAATATGTTTATAAAGCTTATGAGCTTTTATAAAAGTTTTGAGACATGCAAGCGTCATTGAATATTCAACGTAAAATTACATCAAGAATCTTTACATTAAAAATAAAAAATACATCAAAATTAAATATATTACAAATAGTAAGTTATGCATACCTATTTTTATAAATATTATAAAATTATATAATCATCAAAATTTTCCATTAATGTTATTGATATTTCTACCCATATTTGAAAAAATAGAGCTGAGTTTGAACTAAAATTGACAAAACTAATATTTTCTTATATTTTTACCAATATTTTTCGATAGTTTTGTAGAAAAATTCTTTAACCCAAGTTCCATATTGATACTTTGATTTTTCTAATACTTTCACAATTTACGGAAATATAATTTTTTTTTTCTTTCATATTTTCATAGAAATAACATCAATATTTTGTAAATATTTTCTTTTTTCATATTAGTACTTTGATTTTATAATTATGTCAATGAATTATTAAAAAAATATCAAAATATTTCCATCCATGCACCAACGTTCAAACTAGTATGAAATTCGTGTACGTATATTTTGTAGTGTACTAATTCAAGAGTAAGCCAACAATCTCCTACCACATAATATAATAGAAACTTGATGATTGGAATCTTAAACAATTATCCATGTTTTACATCATATTGATCATGATTATGACAATACAACTTTTTAGCACATTCTTCTTCTTGTATTTTTGTTTTTCAAAATTGACCCGATGACATGTATATTGTTGGGACGTAAGAAAACCAAATAAGTCATACATTAGTGAAATATTAATGGGTTATGAAATGTAGCTCATCGTCTTGTTAAAGTTACGTGAGTTTTAGGTTATTAAATTTAATAAGATTTTTTTTACCAAAAAAATTGTATAAGAATATATGGTTTGTTCTTTTAGATTAATCGGTGAAATGCAAATTTAGTAGACTTAGACATAAAATTTCATAACTTATTGAGGCCCGATTTTAAATATTAAAATGAATTAACTTGAATAACTTGTGAAGGCACTCAAACTTTGAGTAAATAATGTGGGTTAATTAAGTCAAAGTTTTTAATAAAGGTCGGTTTGATTGGCTTGACTCGAAATGTGAGCCTAGAAAAGTGAAGTGGTCACATTTGATAAGAGAATTGTTAAGAAAATAAGAGTAAATAAGTCTCGTATTAGTAAAATACTAATAAGGATAAATGCTACAAAACTATATAAATTTACACTCACATTAATTAGAGTGTGACATGTGGCTAAATAATTTTAAAAATAAAAAAAGTTGTTTATTTTTTAAGAAATTTGACTACGTAACATATCAATATTAATATGTATGAAAATTTTAATGTGAACCTAAAATTTCTAGAGAAACTTCTATACTTATAGATGACGTAAGAAATTGATTAATTTACATAAATGCATTTACTTACATGTAAATTGTCAATTTTAAGTATATATTAATAATATCATCTTAAAATTATCAATGCACACTATGTATATATATTGCCTTATTTGTACAAAACTTTTTCATATTTATAAATGCATCTAATTAAAAAGTAAATATATATATATATATATATAAGTTAATATTGCTGATTGCTTTTTAGGATTCAACAAAAATTATTGGCCCTATCATATATAAATTTGTGCAAAATAATGAAATATCAAACTTGGAATCAAAGTTTATTTATTTATTAATATGATATTGTTCAACAAAAGTATTGATTTATAATCTATAAATTATAACTCAGATATGCTGCAATAGAGTTTTCTCAGATTGTGATATAGTTAAACCTATGATAGAGAGTAATAAAGACCAACAAATTGAAAAGTAGTAGTAAAAATAATGAGAATTGTTAAGATAATACAAATTCATACTCACGATTATGTAATGTGTCAAGAGATAATTAATTTAAATGATAGTCTACTAGCTAAGAAATTTTTTTTTCTTTCTTTCTTTCAATTAAGTTCAAACCACATTACCATTATGCGTTTCGAAGAAAACCACCGGAGATCACTTTTATTTACCCAATAATTTTTTAAATTTTGTTTATTCTTTGCTTTATAAGATTATATTAAAACTCAAGAGTGGGTAGAGAACAAACTTGCGATGCCCAGGTCAAGAAACAATGACATTTGAACCTCATAATGAAAGGGGCATGCAAAGCAAAGTAAACTCTAAGAAAACAGGGTTGGAAAAGTTGAAAGCACCCACAATATTTTCGTTTAATATTAATTCCATTTTCAACTCCACAAATTCAACTTCAACTTACATTTAATCCTTTTTTTAAATAAAGAAAGAAAGAAAGTTTTTGGAAGAAGAAACAAGAGCTTAAATGAAAGAAATATGTAAGACTACCCATCACTATAAAAGCCTACCAAAGTCCTTTTTCTTTCTATATTACTATTTCTATATTACTAAGAAAAGAAAGGGGAAAAAAAAAAACACTAATAAGTAAGAATACGAAAGCATACTATGTAATGTGAACACCAACAAAAGTTTCTTGCAAACTTTGTTTGACTCTCTCTCTCTCTCTCTCTCGCCACCCTTCCAGCTAACACTCCCTATTTTTTTAAACTGACCAAACCGTGTTCTCTTACTGAATTTAAAGCCCTTTCTGTAACTCACTAAACTCAATAGCCTCTCTCTCTCTCTATCTGTCTCACTATGTCTAAACCGTTCTCTCTATTCCTTCTCTTCTTCATTCTTTTACTATCCACCTCCAAATCTAATCCAATTCCAAAAAAACAACACTTCAAAGAAGCTCCTGAATTCTATAACGCTCCAAATTGCCCATCAATCACCAATGATGAACCTCATCAGACGGAGGAGGAGGACGACGACGATACCAATCACAACATGATATGCTCTGATCAAGCCGTACATGTGGCAATGACCTTAGACACAGCCTACATAAGAGGCTCCATGGCTGCTATACTCTCAGTCCTCCAACACTCTTCTTGTCCACAAAACATTGTCTTTCACTTCGTCTCTTCCTCTGCTTCCTCCAACGCGTCAGTTCTACACGCCACCATATCTACCTCATTTCCGTACTTGAAATTCCGAATCTACCCTTTTGATGACTCCTCTGTTTCAGGCCTCATCTCCACTTCTATTCGTTCTGCTTTAGACTGTCCACTCAACTACGCTCGTTCTTACTTAGCCAACCTTCTTCCTATCTGTGTACGACGTGTCGTTTATCTCGACTCAGATCTCATCCTCGTCGACGACATTGCAAAACTCTCCGCTACTCCTCTCGGCGATAGTTCAGTACTTGCAGCTCCAGAGTACTGTAACGCCAATTTCACTTCGTATTTTACCCCAACGTTTTGGTCCAATCCTTCGTTGTCTCTCACATTTGTGAATCGTAAACCGTGTTACTTCAACACAGGCGTGATGGTCATTGATCTGGACAGATGGAGAGCTGGGGATTATACTACCAAAATTGAAGAATGGATGGAACTTCAGAAGAGAATGAGAATTTACGAATTGGGTTCATTACCTCCATTTTTGTTAGTTTTTGCTGGAAATATAGCTTCAGTGGATCACAAATGGAATCAACATGGGCTTGGAGGAGATAATTTCAGAGGACTTTGCAGAGATCTACATCCAGGTCCAGTGAGTCTTTTGCATTGGAGTGGAAAAGGGAAGCCATGGGCTCGACTCGATGCGAATCGACCATGTCCATTGGACGCGCTTTGGGCTCCTTATGATCTGTTGCAAACTCCATTTGCTTTGGATTCTTGATTATGGAATTGAGATTGAAAGCAATGTGATTACCGTGAAAAATTTTACGGTCTTTTGATCTGGCTCTTGAAATTGTTCAAGTGTTGAAGCTGGGCAGGCCAGTACTGTAATTGTTGAAGTCCGTCGTCGTTTTGGTTGGAGTTGGATACAGGATGAAAGTGAAGAAGCAAATGCCTGGGTTAATTTGAATTTTTTTTTTATTATTAAAATATATACATAATTTTCAACAAAGAAAACAAATATCACTATAGCAGTCCATGATAACGTTTGAAAAATGGAAATTACAAGTTAGTCCATTGAATTGGAATTATTAATGTATTAATTCCTACATTTACATGGAGGATGTAATTGTAAAATAAAATTCTGATAAGTCTGTAACGAAACTTTTCTGTATAGAATAAGAGGATTTTTTGGGCACTGTAATTCTTGAATACTCTTTGTTTTTTTTTGCCCATAAAGTTTTTTTTTTTTTATTATTATGAATGAAAATGTAATTATTTTATGTTGGATTGGATTACCATACAATTAATTTTTCATAAAAAAAAAAAAAAAAGTCTACATTATACCTAAAATAATTTTCCATAAAAATGCTCTCATATTTTATTATCTTATTATTATATAGACGCGAATACTAAACAAATAATTTTGGATGATTTTATTCAATATTTTAATTTAATTTTATATATATATATATTATTAATTTATTTTATTTTTTATATATTAAATAAATATATATTAGGCAGAAATCATACTTTTTAACAAATTTAAAACCCTATTTTTAATAGAGTAATATTTCTTTTTTTAAGTTTTTCCTTAGTCAAGTATATATTTTAAATTTAATTTATATTTATAATTTTGTATATATTAAATACATATATATTATATCGATAGATAATCAACAATTTTAATAGAATTAGAATCTTAATAGAATTTTGATTCTTTTAAATTTTTTATAATGATGCATATATTATTAACTTAATTTATTTTTATATATATTAAATATGTATATATATATCAAATAAATACATAATTATAGTTATAATCTACTTCAATTAGAACTTTAATTATTTTTAAGTGTCATGAAAAGCAATAATAAACATTTACAATTTAACATATGAGATAAGGGATGTGATTGGTAGCTATAAAATTATACACAATTTTTTACACTATTACATTTTAATGGTTAAAAATTTAAAAGAAATGGCAAAGAGAAAATGAAAGAAAAATTATTGTCCTAAATCTCAATCATGATAAATTGATAGTGTAAAAAATTAGGTGATAAATTGTGTCCCTTGATCATATCCCATTATATAATTTATCTATAATCTATATTATATATAAAACTCCGAATCACTCTTAATAATTTTTAGATAAAATTATATCTATATTTTAAGTTATTAAAATTAGTTGTCTTTTTAGAATTGATTAACATATTAAATAAGAATTTTAAACATGATAAGAAAATAAGGATTATATCGAATAAGAACTGTAATCATATAATAGTTACTATATATAATAAAGACTCTAAATATTATTTTATTTTTACAATTAATTTAATATTTATTTTAAATTTGTTGTAAAAATTAACTAAAAAAAATTAAAAAATGTAAAATAATTCATGTGTAGTAATATCAAAAATTTTAATCAATTTATTTATTCATTATCATCATATTATATTAATTTAAATATTTTTTTAAGTTTTTAATTATAAAATCAATATATATTTAATAAGACATAACATATTATCTGAATATGCACTTGTATTTTTTTAGTTTTATAATATAAACACATATATATTTTTTTATATTTTATTTTAAATTTAGAAAAAAAATTTAATCAAAACAATTTAAATAAAAATACTTTTTTAATATTAAGGGTGTACTGTCTTAATACATATCTCATATTGTTTATTTATTTATAATTATAAAAATGTTAAACGCAAATTTTTAATTAATTTTGAAAATAATAATATTTCAACCCTTTGTTATTACTTTCTTTTCTACGAACAAACTGGTCTCCTTTACTTCTTGTCAGATTTTCAATTAAACATGCTACTTGGATGTCAAATGATTAATTTATTTTATTATAAATAAAATTAATGTTTCTTAAATTTTGACTGTATTTTGACGCAAATTTCTAAATTTTTAAAATGTATATTTTATTTTTAAAATTTTATAAATAAATTCTAAAATTTTAATAAAAATTTGTATAGTCAAGCTATGACAATAAAGTCTTAAAAGATTTAGGTCTAAGTAAATCATGCATTGCAAATGTTTAGCAATTTAAGTTTGAAGCTACTCAAAACTTGAGAATTAATGAATTAATTAAGCTCTTAAAAAAACTAGACTAATTAATTTATTTTTATTTTAAGATAATCTCTACAGGGCCTGCCCAAGTGCTAGGTTGCCTAGGGTTCCAATTTGAGGAAGGACCCTATTTAGTGTGTACTTTTTTTAATTTTAAAATATAAAAGTAATTTTTTTTTTATTATTCCATTTTTGTTAAAGTACAAGTACGATAATTTTGACATTATATATACGTAGAACAAATATGAGTGTTATAAAACTAAAATATAATTAAATTAAAATTGTGACTAAATATTTTATAAATTTATAAATTTTATTTTTTTTATTATTATAAATAATTTATTTTAAAATTGATCATTAGAATGTTTACCATGTAACCCAATACTTAAAACATAAATATTGCATGACATAAACCCAACATACTTATAGAAATAAATACAATGCAAGCACGACATGACACAATTTTAAGTATAATCTAATTTAAGTAATTTTCGTATCATCTTTTATAACGTGTAACTTGATAAATAATTTTTTTTTTCTCTTCTTTAACTCTAATCCATTTCAACTTAGATATAAAATACTCTTTTATTTTAATTAATTTTTATATATATTATATAATTATTATTTTTTATATTCTATTGCTCTTTTATTATTGAAAGTTTAATCATTTTTATACTAATTACATCATAATTGTTTATTATTATATATCTACAATAAATGATGTGCATATTTTCATGTATAAAATTGATTATGTTATTTATATAAATTTAATAGTTATTACTTGCCGAAAACAAAAATATAATAAATTTATTAAATTATATGGAAGAATTATTTCCTATATAGAAATAGACACACTATTAATAAATATTTTATTATCTCTCATATATTTTATTAAATTAAATTTATTAAATATTAAAAAAATGTAATTATTATTCATATGTAATTAGTCGATATGTTAAGGAATAACCCTTTGTTGGAATAACCCTTTGTTCAAAGTAAATTTGATCAAATTCTTCAGCTCATTTTAAGAAATTTAAGTTTTGAATTTTTTTAGCCATGTAAAGTGTGGGAAAAAAATATTTTACTGTATCTATAGACTATAGTATAAATTTTATCCATTTTTTAAAATTTATTAAATTTTATGATGGTGTTGATATCCATGGTGACTCATTATTTCGATGAATAATTTCTTCGGACAGAAGAAGATTATGTAAACACTTACTCGAAATCTCACTTATCAGATTCCATTGTGTCTTCCACAATTTTTTCTGAAGAATTCGCCACGATATATCTGATCCATGCATAATATCATGAAAAATGGATACCCATTTTGGGCTGCTACTTAGTATCGACAATAGGTCTGAAAAAGTATCTAAAAATATCCAATTTAGATAAAGTTAGTAGGATATTTTTATCATAATTGATAATATGTATGAGATATTATTTATTCTTATAATTGTATTTTTTATTTAATATTCTAATATTTGTAATAAAATAAAATTAATGAAAAAGAGTTATGTTAGATCATTATTTCCCTTAATTTTAATATAATTTGTTATTTAAATATAATGTGATTGGTTTTTATAGTTCTTATTGTTCGTTTCTTTTTGTTCAATACTTTGTATAATGTTATAGCAAAATAATACTTTTTTGATATGTGGCAATAGTCTTTATCTTTTTTAATTTGTAGGAACCTTCTTTTTCATTAAAAAAGAAAAAAAAAAAACAATGCTTCATGATTAAATATAAAAAAATTATCATAAATGTTTTCATAACTCACAAAATAGATCATTATTTACAAAAGTACATGCACTATTCCTAAAATCGCTTTATTGAAAAGAAAAAAAAAATTTGTGTCTGTATAAAACTAGTTACAAGTGTACCATACTTGAGACTTTTCCCTTAATATTATTAATTGGCAATAACAATATGCATGTGATTGAACAATGAAGAATTTTATGAAATTTTGAACTTAGAGATTCAAATATAAACATTCCTTCCTTCCCAATCACACATAGAGATTAAATCAAGCAAGAACAACTACTATGATAAATTGAAAAGTATCATACATACGTACATATACGAAGTTTTCTGCTTAACTTAAACAATGAACAGTCACCTACAACGATATTCATGCTGCTCGAATAGAAAGAGAGGAGAAGAAAGAAATTTTTTTTTTGACAGTTGTCATTAATGTTACCTCAACTTTAATAGCATGTGCATGTCCTTCTTTCCCTAATAAAATCATTTGAAAGGCTGTACAAATGAGTAAATTAATTACTTCATCTATTAATTATTGATGGCTGAAAAGTGAAACTTCCCTTTAATTATTTTATTTATTTATTTATTTATTTATTTTTTGAATTTAAAATAGTCAACTAATTTGAACCTAACTTAATTGATCTTTCTTTCTATAGATCTCTTGGCTTTAATCGGATTTAGCTGGAAAGGGTATCTGCCAGCTTATTAGTCTCTTTTCCTTTTCTTTTTTAATTAACAATAAAATTATTCTTGAATCCTAAGAAGATAGTTTAGCATCAAAGTTAACAATGTAGTTAATTAATAACATGAAGACAATCTGAAAAATTAGACACAGAAGTAAGTGATGAAAATTTTGCCCTAACTGCAAGCTGTGAGCCCCTCTATTCGCACTACACATGCAAATTAAAGAGCACTTCATGTTGGGGTAAGATATGTTACAAGTAAGAAGTGCCACGTAGTTGAAAGATATTATGGTTAGAGCTTATAAGAAAAAAGAATTAAGTACGTAATCTATAAATAAATTTATATTAATAGGATGTTTTAGTTATTTTATTTTCACAAAAAATATTTATATTACTCTCTCTATAAAAATAAAATATTTTTGTTACTTTTTAAATAGTAAAATATTATTTTATTAATAAATATTTTTGAAATAATAATAAATATAATTTAATGGAAATAAATTTGTTATTTTATTTTAACAATTTAAAACTTAATTTGAAAAATACAATATTTTATTTTTTATTTATTTGGTCAATTTTGTTGTAAATTTTTTTATATTTTTGTATTAGAAAAATATATAAAAATTTCATAAAATATAAAATTTGCATTTAATAAAATATAAAATATATTGCGTCCTGATATCACATAAATATAAAATATAAAATTTCATAAAATATTATAAGTTAACTTCGATTCTTAATTTAGTGAAGGGTTAGCATTTTAACCAAAATTAAATGAGGATAACCAATTCGCACTCATTCTTAGCGAAAAGACATTGAACAAATTTATGTGATATCAGAACGCAATACATTCTTCATATATACAATCTATTAGCTCATCTGCTAATATGTGATGTTGAAACAATTATTCAAAAGTAGTTAGGAACGAGGTTACCAAATTATTAAATTAACACTGTTTGGGTTGAGTCGCGGATTAGGTCGCTCTCTTTAAGACGTTTCACGGCTCCGCCCAGAATTGTGCAAGCAAACACAGCCTCGTCGTCCCCAGGATAAAACAGTCCAGCAAAAATCTGTCTCGGAGTTACACTGCACTGATGAACTCTAGAATGCTACACCTGTAAAATAATTTTGTTGCTCGGAAACTAAAATATATTTAATTTTGTATACTGGAAAGTGTTTATGGCTTTCTGGATATTTTGTATTGCTCAGTAGTTAGAGCGAGAGAGAGAAAGTGAGAGAGAGAGAGAATTGGGAGCTGATTGAAGTGTTTTTGGAATGAATGGTACGCCCTTTATTTATAGGCTGAGGGTGGCACGGAAAATGGAGCCAAAAAACGGGCGTGTGTGGAGAACGTGCAACGTTCCGTAACGGAACGGAACGGTCACAAATGCAACGGTCACGACGTGGCAAAAAATAAAATGCTACCTCACCTCACGACCCATAATTGCCTAGGTCCTCCCCCCTTCCACAAAATTGGGTGCCTCTTAGGGCCCAATCCCACTAGCATTTCCTTTTCTATATATATGCTTTCAAGGAGAGCTAAAAAACCAATGTAGGATTCAATTTTTTTAAGATATGAACTTTTAGCAATTTTTTCTTCTCTTTCTTTTTATTCAAATTCACAATTTTCAACATGTGATCACTTCATATTCTTCTGATGGGGGAGAACTCGTTCATTTATAGTGGAGTATGGCTGATGTACGTGTTATAATTTTAAAGAATTAATAAAAGAGATATTTATCGAAGTTAACTTATAAAATATTGGCTATATAACATAGTACTAATATTTTAGGTAGATTTGATAAGTTTAATTTACAATTTATACCTGTTAATTTTTGAAGTAAATTTTAATTATTTTAACTATGTGTTAATGTAGAACGAAAGAATAAGATTTCAAGTTTAATCTAGAATTTAAACATAAGAAGTTACATAGTAGTATATGAACGATAGTTATGCACTAATTTTTTAAGTAGAAAAAAAATCCATAAAATGAGTTAAAGATTGAAAATTCAATGAAAAAGGCAATTTATATATTTTATTATCTATAATAAATATAAAATTAACTTTAAAAAATAACAATATTAGATTTTTTACGTTCTCAATTGATATAAAAATTTATCCAATATAATATTATATTATGATAAACATATATGAGATATGCATTATTAAAAAATAAAATAAAAATATATGCATATAGAAGTTGATTCAGTTAAGCTTTAAAACTAAAACCAACCCAGCACTAGTCAATTTTTGTTTTTACAAAAGCGAAACTAGAACTAAAACTAGAAACTCAGTTTGACTCGATTTTGATAAAGTGCTAATTAATCAGGCAGATAGCATGTATTTACTCTCCACGTGCCCAAAAAGGATGCAAGATTGTTAATCAATTAGACAACACGTACCAATTATGATTCAAAAATGACAAATGCTAATAAGACACCACTTTTTACCCACTTTTATACTCACACTAATTATATTATAATATATAAATATAATATCTTAAAAATTATAAAATAATTTATTTTTTAAAATAATTATGTAACACTATATAAATAATATATGATCAAAAATAGGAGCATATTTGTGCAATCATAATATTTATTTTTAAATATATACCATTTATAATAAGAAAAATATTAAAATTACATAAATTTACTCCCACTTTAGCACATAAATTATTTATATCATGATATATGTCAGTGTTATTTTGAAAATAGATAAGTGATCATTTTTTAAATAATTTTACCATGTATCATCGTATAATTAATTTAAATGTAAAAATATCTACAAATACACATGTCTTTAGCATTAATATTTACAATAATATTTAAATAAGTAATGCTTTTAAAAATATATAAATTTATACATATATTTATATTTACATTTAAAACTAATTTGAAAATATAAAATATTATTTGTAATTGCCGTGAATTTTGATTTTGCTGACTTTATTGGTCACCTTAAAAACTACATATAATCATCATATTAAAAAACTAATATTTATATTCTTTTGGTTGTTAAAAAAATTAACAAAAAATTGTGATATTAAAAAACTAATATTGTTAATGAAAATTACTAAAAGAATATAAATATTAACGTAATTAAATATTGAAAAATTTTAAAAATAAATTAAACATTATGAATATTTTTGCAATCTGACACCAAATATTGATATAAAACATATTCAAACAAATTTCCAAATTGCCATTTTGAGTAATTCTATAGCTTTATTGGGGTATGTAAGTTGGGGTACCAAAATTACTTACATTGATAATTCATTACCATTGATTAAACTTCATTAAACTACAAAGCAACATTTGATTTATTATACATAAATAATATTAAGTGATATAGTAGTCGTACAAAGTATTTTTCAATTTTATACGTACTTACTGTCTATGCAAATCACTCATTGTATTTTATTGATTGCTATTAAGTGTGGGCTAAGTATATCCAAGGTTTCATATATCAATAATTCAATATCGGTGAAAGATTGAAATTTAAATTTAACATATATATTAAGAAAAATATCATTATAGATGAAATTTTTTTAAAAAAATTCATGAAAATTACAAACTAAAAAAATTATGAAAACTTTTAATAAATCTTCAAATTATAAAGATACTCAATTTTGCACAAATATTTATATTTAAATTATTTTGTGTCATATGTCAAAATTAATTTAAAAATGAAAAAAATGAAAAAAAGATTGTTTTCAAGAAAATTTTCGCACCTATTACACCATAATCAACGTAAGTGCAAATTTATTGTTTATCAACACATAGTTTTTAATATAATATTAAGTTTAAAATTTTAAATAATATCTTATTTTTTACATTTTCACATGTTTCTTTAAATTTTAATTCTAACATTGATAAAATTTGATATGTTTGATTGAGATTTTCGTTTGTTTTATTTTTTAATTAGTAAATTTATTTTGTGCATGATATATATACTTACTAAATTATTATATTGTGATCTTTTTATTAGATAATTTTTTGCTATAAGTTAATTATAATATGCTAATTTTATGTATTTTTTGAGAGCTATCTTTATTATAATATGACATAAAAAATTCAGTGTTAGATTGGTAAAAATTCACATTAGTTTTTACTAATTCTATATTATAATGTATTTTTTTTATTTAATAATTGTATAAAAATTTTATTTTATATAAAAAAATTTAAACTTCAACACCCCTAAAAAAAATTTATGGCTCTACCTCTGAATAACATGTACATACATTATACATAAGCATTATATATAATATACATTTATTTATGAACATATAATCTTATTGCTATATATATTTATGAATGTGTCATCCTTTATTTTGAATAATTTTGTCCCAAATTTTTGCTTAAATTACAAAATTATTATTAATATTGATGTTATTTATTTAATAATAATGATAACTTATCTTGTTATTTACATTTTATGTATTTCTATTGAAAAAAATTGTTGGAACTTTTTAGGGAAAATAACAAAACTAACACCCCCTAAAAATTATAATAACAAAACTAGCACCCCTGTGTTCAATTAAAATTGAACGACGATAATTTGGACTCGTTCAATATTGAACGTTCAATATTATCCGTTCAATTAGAATTGAATGACGATAATTAGACCTATTTAATATTGAACGTTCAATTTTAATTGAACACAGGGGTGCTAGTTTTGTTATTATAATTTTTAGGGGGTGCTATTTTTGGTAATTTCCCAACTTTTTATTGTGATCAAGAAGTTCTTCCCTCTTCCAATTCTTCTTGTCTAATATCTCTATTATTTAAATAACATTTAACATTATTAGCAATCTTATCTTTTATATATATATATATATATATATATTTATTTATTTATTTATTAATGTATTATTTTTTTTGAACGATTTTATTCCTAAATTTTTATTTTAATTACAAAATTGTCATTAATTTTAGTTTTATTTATTTAATAATAATAATAATAATAATACTTTATCTTATTATTTACGCTTTATGTATTTTTATAATTAAAAATATTTTTTTATTATCTTTGAGGAGTTCTTCCCTCTTCCAATTCTTCTTGTCAAATATTTTATTGCTATATATATTTATGTCACATTTTTTTTTTGGACGATTTTATTAAGAAATTTTTACTTTAGATTATAAAACTACAATTATTTTTTTAATATAAAAACTACCATTATTATTAATTTATTTATTTGATGATAATAATATATTATCTTAGTATTTATGTTTTATGTATTTTTTATTGAAAAATGTTCGAGCTTTTTAGAATTTCTCAAAAATACTTGATTTAAACTTTTAAATTGATAGGTTAAAATTTAATGAGTGATATATATTTTGTAGAAAATTAATAATTAGATATACGGTTATTTATTTATTTTTTTGATCGAAAAAGGGTCCCCTCATTTAGGGAAGATGAGGTTATTGCTACACATCACTACACCACTAAAGATCACCGCTATTTTTGTTTTGATATCGATCAGGATAGGTCAAAGAATGTTGAAAAATTGGAGGCCGAAAACAGAGTACGGAAGATACCTACGTTCGAGTGCCTTTAAGAGCAACTCTAACACATTGATCTTATATTTAAGATATATTTTATTATCTTATCACTGTATAAAAATGTGAAGAGATCAAAGATTTTTTTTTTTCAATTTTATCCAACCTTTTTTCATATATGACAACAATGCCCTTAAAATAATTATATTACCAATACATTAGTAGTTATCTTAAAGCAATCCTCCTTATTATTAATATTTAGATTCTTATACGATTATTCTTAATTAAAATATTTTCTTTTTCTTTTTTTACATGAAATTTCTTAATATTTAGCATATTTATCTAAGTCAGCGTAATTTAGCTTTTGTGCTCCTATTATATTGAAAAAAATGTTATCTTTTATTATCATTTTGTATTCTTTTAATATTTATAGTTTAGTTCTCTTAGGAAACTTTTTATTTTCTTTTGTTCAAAGCTTATATCAAAAGCCTAAAAACGAGCCAAAATCAAGAATTGATTACCGTAATTATCATTTTTTAATTTTTAATTTTCTTAAAACTAATAATTCTATTATACTTAATTATCATCTCCAATTAAAGCTATCATAGTGATCAACAATTGATATTCCATAAAAAATATAAATATATTTTGCTTTAAAATTTAGTTATATAATTCTTTTGAATAAAAATGTAAACCTTTATTTATCTAACTAATTATATAATTAAGCTTAGAGTTGTCTACTTTTAAATTAATCTTAATTCTTATATGTGTTGCTTCCGAGAATAAAATTGGGTGGAACAAAACCACACAAAGGTATTCATTTTTATTTATTTATTTATTTTTAATTTTTTGTGTTTTCTAATATATATTATATTTGACTGGAAAATTATTCACTCTCAATATCAATGTTTATTTAAGAGTGAATTTTTTTTTTCTCTCTTTTAATACTTTTTGAGCTAACATATCACTATTCACTGCGTATATTGATTCCATTGTGCTTTTTCAACAGTTGGATATGTTATTAATTATATTTATCTTATCATATTCATTTGATACTATATCACAAATCAATGGAGTGTTGTCTTTAATTTATAAAATGAATAAGATACGCAGTGAATATGATAATATATAAATAGGGGTGTCAATTCGTGCGAGTTGGGCTAGTTCGAGCTGACTCAAAATAACCCAGTCTAAATTGGTTTAACCCTAGCTCAATTCAAATTTAATTCGAGCTAGAGAATGTGAGCTCGAACCCAAACCAAACACAAATGAGTTGGCTCAAACTAGCCTAAATTGTTAATTATATATATATATTTTAGTTAATATGACTTTTTTTATTAAAAAAAATATGTTTAATAACTAAAGCTTAAATAAAATTACATAAAATAATAATATATATATATATATATATATATAATAAAAAATTAATTATCAAAGCAAAAAGTCAATTACTAAATTAATTTGGCAATGAATAAATATATTAAATCATACTCATGTAAAAGTTAGAAGTCGTCATGCCCTCATAAAACCTCACATTTAAAATAAAGAGTTCTCAAATCCAAATAAAATTTCTAGTTATTAAACAAAATAAATAGAGATGAGTAGATTAAATAAATATACTTATTAAAAATTGAACAGTTAAAGTAAATTAAAATGTTACACGATAACATAACTTTTTTTATATACACAAGAATAAAACTTTGACTATTATATAATATCTAAGTCTCAAGACAAGGAACAAATAGAAAAGAGAACATCATAACACAAATATCAATTTAAAAATAAAAACTTCATAATACTAATTTAAATTAAATATAAATATTATTTTTTTTTGTTTAAAGAGTTGAGTAGATTTAAATGCTAAATGCATTAACATCAAAGAATGTAGCATAATATTGTGACAAAATGAATAAATTATAACTATTTATTCATTATCAGCTTATTTTTCAAAAGAAAAGGAAAAAAAAAACTAATATATCATAAAAAAGAAGTACTAAAAGAAATAAAAGATTATTTTAATTTTAATATAGTATTTTTTTTATTTAAAATTTAATTTAATTTTGTTTTAGTTCGGACTAATGGGCTGGCCTTAACTCAGCCCAAATTTGTTCGTATTATTCGAGCTAGGCCGAAACAAGCCCAAATTTAATTCGATTCATGTTCGATTTAGGTTCGATTCGATTAATCAAGCTATAGCACAAATTACCACCCCTAGATATAAAGCATATACAGAATAAAAACCTTAAGCGTATTTTTATTAGTTGCTCGGAAGTGTGGGTTATATATATCCAAGTTTTAAAGACTACTATTTTTATTGGTTATTACCGAGACACATCCACCAACATGCTAATGTTGTATTATTTTTAAATATTGATCATGTTATGAATCAATTGGAAATCACCATTATTTAATGAGCATGTAATTTATTTTTAAATGGGATGGAGTAGAGATGTTAAAGAAGTCGAGATTAGCATACCGTGTTAACATGTGGCCCATAATATACGAGCCATGCTATGACTTCCTTCATTTTTAGTCCTTGGGTATTAAGAAATTGTTCTAATTTTAAAAAAATTATCTAAAAAAATTAAATTATGCTATTTAATGTTACTTTATTTTTAAAATAAATAAAATTAACAATATTAGATTGATATTATTTAAAATTTTAAGACAATGTTATAAAAATATCATTATTATTAAGTGATGTTATAGGGATATATATTTTTGATATTGATATTTTGTTATATTAACTTAAATAATGTGTATATATCAAATTAAGTAAATATTGTTAAAAAATTATTAATAATATATATCTACGTTGATAGGACGTATAATAATTTATGTATAATGTACTTCAGAGTTTTAACGAGCGGAGATGCAACAACAATAGGTACATATAATGGTTTTCCTTTCTAAACCGAGCCAAATCAATTTGTTATTGCGTGGACAGACGCATGTCGACAATACAAATAGATAGTTGTCAAATTCAAAAATTGAAAGGAAAAAAAGAAATAGTACTAGAAAAAGTTTTTATTGAAAAACGGATTGTTGGTTAAAAGTTGGGCTAAATTATTGATAGTATTTAGATTTTAATTAAATTTATATTTAAATTTTTAATTTTTAAATTCTATAACTTATTCTTTAAATTTTTAAAAATTTATATATAGATCTTAAAATTTTGATTAAAAAATATGC
This sequence comes from Elaeagnus macrophylla, assembly GCA_029378325.1. Classification (NCBI taxonomy): domain Eukaryota; kingdom Viridiplantae; phylum Streptophyta; class Magnoliopsida; order Rosales; family Elaeagnaceae; genus Elaeagnus; species Elaeagnus macrophylla. The sequence continues at coordinate 8,135,738 of CM055649.1, read as the reverse complement.
ATTTTAATACCTAAAATAAGATCTATGTATCAATTTTTAAATTAGAGAGTAAATTATAAAATTTAAATATATACATATTTATATATAAAATTTTAAAACATTAAGATTAAATTATAGAATATAAGTATAAATTTAATCAAAATTTGAATATTAATAAAATTATTAAATCTAAAAGTTAAAAAAAAGCACGTCTCTTCACTAAACCAGAAGCTGCTTTTTTCCCTCTTTTTCTGCATGTTATTTTCAATCTTTTTTCTAAATCGATATGATTATATTCGCAAAATATGTGGACTTAACTTGTGAAAATCTCAAAAACGACGTTCACAATTATTCATATAAATAATTTGCACTAAAATAATGAAAACCATGTTATGTTAACGTCAAATGTCAAAACAAAAAATAAAACTGGCAAGTGTTTGTTAGTTAGGCTGTGCGTATCTACAACCACAATTCCTCAAGACTTAATTGCTCCCTTAGACTTGAAACAAAATGAGAAAGCAACGTATGTAATTTCAATTAGAGGTGTCCAAAAATCGAACCAAACTGAAAAAAATCAAAAAATTGAACCGAACCGGACAGTTTAATAAGTAAAACGGTCCGGTTCGATTTTTTATTTTCCAAACCGTTTGACTATCAGTTCGGTCCGATTTTTCGAAATTTCGAACCGAACAAAACTGAACCGAAATTTAAAAATAATTAAAATATATATATATATATATATATACACACACACACACATCAATTAATCAGTTCTGAACTTTTGATTCAGAACTCTAACACAAAATCACGAACCAGCCTAACGCGAACCAGCCGCCTATCGCTTGTCGCCTGCCGTCCCACCAGCTCCCCCGTCCGCGATTCAGCCAACTAGTGAGCTCCCCCAGTCGTCCCGCGCCCCTCCAGCCGTTCAGCTCCTCCTCTTCGGCCATGGAAGGAAGTCAAAGTTTCTGACTGTTGTTTATATTTTCATAAGCATATTGGAAGAATATTGGGTAAAACATATTGATCTTTTAATGGGATTCGATTTTCTTTCCGAGAATAAGAGAAAAACAAGTAATGTTTCTGTATAAAAGAAAAAAAACTTTGTGCTGTTTCGGTAGAATTTCATAATGAGATACATACATTGTCATTGAGAATCTCTGTTTACACTTTTGTCTTGAGAAAATATAAAAGAGAATCGCTGTTTCGGTAAACTTTGTGCTATTTACACAGAACTGTTGTTTCGGTGAAACTGTTTGTATTGTTTCGGTAGAACTGTTGTTTTTTAATTATTAACTATCCCATGCTCATTAATCATCATGAAGAAGAATTATTTGCAATTATTTATTTGTTTATACAGATTATGATTTCATCCCATCAAACTGTCTATTCTCTTATTAATTGTTATATGGGTCATGCTAATATGGACACCCCTATGTAATAACAATACAAGCATGAGAATTTTATATCTCATGATTTTTTGTTATATCTCATGATTTTAGAATGTTATATTTTTTTCTTTGAACTTGATATTTATTTAATTATGATATGTAGTAAATAATTAAAAAAATTGCTTTTGTATTTTTAAAAAAGTTAAAAAAAAAAAAACCGTTAACCAAACCGTTCGGTTTTAAAATTTTACTAGTCAATCGGTTCGGTTCGGTTTGATTATTTTTTTTATACCAAAAATAGGACCAGACCGGACCGCAGACACCCCTAATTTCAACACTAAAACTGAAGTTAATACGTATACTAATAGAGAATATATATCTAGCTGAATAAATACTTTAATGTGCTTACATAAGGTGTCAATTAAGTAGTATTTAATAATAATTTTGAGTTTGATAATTACTTTTTCAAATAATTGAGTCTTTAAAAACATAAAATTATGTAATAAAAAATTCTTATTTGGTATGGTTTCCACTAAATAATGATTTTTAATGAAAATTATTAGAAAAAATAACAAAACTAGCACCCCTTAAACTTGTAATAACAAAACTAGCACCTCCTAAACTTGTAATAACAAAACTAGCACCCCCTGTGTTCAATTAAAATTGAACGACGATAATTTAGACCCGTTCAATAATGAACGTTCAATATTATCCGTTCAATTAGAATTGAATGACGACAATTAGACCCGTTTAATATTGAACGTTCAATATTTTACGTTTAAATTGAACATTGAACGTTCAATTCTAATTGAACATAAGGGGGTGTTAGTTTTGTTACTATAAGTTTTAGGGGTGCTATTTTTGATAATTTTTCAAATTATTAAGTATAAATTGTTTTTAAATACTTTAAAATATTAAATAATAAAATTCATAAACGTAATTAAACTACCTCAATTGATGATGAGAAATCAAAGGATTGGATATGCTAACTATCTTTGTACCAACTTAAGCAAGATGTGTGTTGATGGGTACTCTCTGATCGATGTGTATATTGAAAACTACATTGCTCCTATTTGAAATAGAGATAATTACCAACCAGTATTACTTTAAGATGACACATGCCTTTCTTGTCACCAATTTTAGCTTTTAGTTACAACTCTACGTCTTTTAGGTGAAGTTAATGAAATGACACTCAAATTAATTAATGCCAATTACCTAATTTATCTTGTCAAATTGAAACCAAACAATTCTATATTTACTATTTTTCGTGTATAGTGACATATTCTCTGATTAAATATTTGTAAAAGTAAATTTTTTTATTATTCTAAAAGCTTGGTTTTCTTTCAAAAAGTTTCGAATCCCTAAACTCTCAATATATTAAAAAATAATTTACCTAAATTATTTGTTAACCACTAGAAGATTGTAAGAGTTAGGCGATTCATCAATTTGTCTAACAAATAGCCAACCCTACTGGCCTTTGAACATCTCTAAAAATTCACAATCTAGATTTTCCTTAGCATTATTTCACAATGTAAACAAGCTATACTATTTTTTTTTTATAATATTTTTAAAGCCATGTCTTAAATAGGATGTGGCACTTTTGTGAGGGTTTTAGAAAAATATGTTTAATAAAATAAACGAGACAAAAATTTCAATTAAGATTTACTTTTCTAAAAGCATATCAGCACAACCCCATCAATAATAATTTCCTCTTCGCCAATACTTCCATACTTAATTTCCCCTCTCTTTAGTCTCTTCTCTTTATTTTATTATTTTTTCTAAGCAAAAATTCTCTCTCCAATCAGAAACCATTTTTTTTCTCTCTCTCCTAACTCCTCTCAAGATAAAATAAGAAAAAGTCACGTACTATTATAAAATTAAAAAAAAGAAGAAACAAATAAATAAAAAGAGAGTAAATAAAAAAAATATTTTTTATTAATTATTATATTTTTAATATACTATTACCATATTTATAAAATTTATAAAATATAATATGAATTTAAAATTTTAAAATTTTAAAATTTTAAAATTTTATAGATATTAAATATTTAATTAAATATAAATTTACGATACAATAAAGAAAAATATTAATTTAAAACAAATTTATCTATAAAAGAGATAATATCATATTTAAAATTTTGACATTCAAATTTAACACTTTCTTTGAATGTCAAATGCATTAAGGATGTATCTCGTTAAAAACCTTACTAGAAAAATTCAGTGGATTAAAAACTAGCAAAAGAAAAAAAGTGTACATTATTTTCATGTAATATGCTTAAGTTGCTTCATTGAAACATTTGTAAGAAAATTTAGTGGGACAAAAACATAGAAAGAAAAAAAATACAACGCATATATAAATGTGCCCCCCCTGAATCCCTGATGATGACAATCGTTCGACATGATATGTTCTTTATTTTGCACATTTTAAGATCATTATGGCAATTTCTCAAATATTAAAATAAATGTAATATCTCATGAAAAGTGGGCCTATTTTATCGTCACTCGATTTCATATGTAATATAATTTCATAGCTGTAGGTCAAATATATTTAGTTCGATAACATTTTATATTTAAATATTAATTTGTAAAGTACATGTTATTTTATAAAATAACTTGTTTTGTTAATTATTACAAAATTAATTAAAAATATTGCACTTATAAAATATACTACAGTAATAATAATAATAATAATAATTCATATATCAAATTTATAATAAAATTCATCATTCTATTATTCTGTAAGATTCAACATTCGCATATGTTCTGATAACATTTATTAATGTCAATAATACATTAAACATCAATTATCTTACTAAATGATCCAAATTGATTATAAAATAAAAAATAATATGAGACAATTCTCATATGATACAACCAAATAATAACTGAAGATATAATGTGCATATATGTTTTATCTATAAAAATAATTCAAAAAAAGTTTATTTTTATTTAAAATAATTACTTATTTTTGCTATATTTTTATGAGCATATAAAATAAATCAACATACTTTATATCTATAAGAAAGTTATAAAACATTTGAAAATATTCTAATGTGAATAAACTATATATTTATTAAAATTAATGTAGTAATTCACATTATTTTAATAGTACATGTATATGAATTATCATAACAATAAATAGTATTTGAATTTAATACTTTTATAAGCAACAAATATCATTAATTTTATTCATATCAATAACTATATAAATTAATATTATATGACTATTAATCATAAAAAATTTATATCTCATAAACTCATCGTTATATATTATATATAAACAGTGACGCCAACACTTGGATTCCTCTTTATAGATTCCTCTTTATTTATTTTTTTGCCTCAGCCCTTAAGCTCAATCACCTATGCATGTGTTACATACGCTCAAAAATTGGACTAAATTAATTATTTTTTTGCCTCAGCCCTTAAGCTCAATCACCTATGCATGTGTTGCCCTTAAGCTCAATCACCTATGCATGTGTTACATACGCTCAAAAAATTGGACTAAATTAATTAAAATTAAAAAATTTAATAGGATCAAACAATTTTATAATTAAACAGTTTAATTTAATTTTTATTTCTTTAAACTATTTTACAAACGGTCTGATCCGGTTATAAAAATTTTTAAACTGGACTGTTACTTATAATTATTTTTAAAATTATTTTTAATATATTATTATTTAAAAAAATCAAAAAATATATATTAATTATATATCTTCTCATAATCAAAGTATGTAATCCCAACTCCCTAACTTATTTTTAATATATTATTTATAGATTAATGTATTATTGTATTTTGTTGTAGAATTTACAAAAATATTTAACTCTAGATTTTAATTGGTTTTATGATTATTTTTAGAATGTTATATGATTTATGTAGGATGTAATATGATTTATATTTGAGGCATATATTAATTAATTTATTTAAATTCAAATATTTTTTTATTTATGTTATTTTCAAGTTTTAACAACTTTGGAGAAAAAAAATAAAAATCGTTAACCAAATTGAATTGGACCATTCAATTTTAATAGTTTTATTAGTCAAACTATTTAATTTAATTAAAAAAATATGTTTAGTTCGATCTAAAAACATTTAAAATTTAGGGCTTAATTAATTTGTATCCAAATAAACCACCAAAATCCAAAGAAAATATATCATAATAAATAAATAATTTGATCTCAGTGATTTCATTTTTAAATTAATGCACATAATCACAAGCAAAATCACATTTTGCAGAGAAAATATATTTGACAAGCTAATACATGCTTAAATTTTTTTACAGTCATCGATCAACCGATTCACGTTTCTAAGAGTCAATCAGCCAATCATTCGGTCATAATTTTTTTTTTTTTTTAATGTGATCTAAATTTCATGATTAAGCCACAACAATTTTCAATACATGATTAACGATTTTTTCACAACATGCCTATGCATACATCATTAAATCTGATATCAATCGAACATATATGTATAGAATCATTACACCAATAGAAAAAGGACACTTGAGATACTATCAGTCGTAGCAAACAAGTTTGCGGTCACAGTTATATATCGAAACAAGATGCTATGATATTTATCCTTAAAAAATAATAATTAAGAAAATAGAATAATAATAAACTTATTTCAATAATATAACATATAAATTAATATAAAATATATACTTATATATATTATTATCGTAGAAGTCATTAATATAATATTTAAAACTATTAAAGATAATACTAAATATATAGATATTATTATCTAAACTAAAGAACTTGGTAAATTTAAAAAAACAAATAAATAATAAATATTATTTTTTATGATGCTCAATTAAATCAATTAAGAAGTAAAATAAAATAAAAAGTATATTATGGCTAATGTCATTTCACATGATAAAATCACAAATTTTGAACAAATAATCGTGTTGACAACGTGTTATAAAACTAAAGAAAATAAGAAAAGAAAAATAGAGAGAAAACAAATAAAAAATAATTCTCATTAATTATTGTATTTTTAATACACTGTTAAAGGCCTATTTATAAGGTTTGCAAAATACAATATGAATTTTGAATTTTAAGATATGTTAAAAATTAAATATCTAATTAAATCCAAATTTATAATACAATAAAGATAAATTTTAATTTAAAATAAATATAACCATAAAAAATATAATATTATATTTAAAATTTGATATCGAAGTTATAACACCTGAGCCATTTTATTAGCGACCCTACCCTCATTTTACCAATATTTCAGTTTTCCTTCATTTTGATTTTCATTAAGTTGAATTTAATTTGTGATTTATGAATTATTGCCGATCTTGGGGCTTGATATAGGTTGAATACCAATGAATTACTCGCATTTTCATTTGTACATGGAAGTATACAGTGGATAGGAATGGGCATGGGGACAGGTGAGGACGATTTTTGCCATATCCGTTCCCGAAATCGAACAATTAATTGTGTAATCGAAATTGCTACGGTTCGCGTACGGTTATAACCTGGCGGGGACGGGTATAATAAAAAAATCGTCCCAATACACGATTATTAAAAAAAAAATCAAAATCAGAACTTCTACAATGTAGAACCTGTTAACCTATTAATTTGTTTTACTATCAAGCCTTGACATCGCACACCCCACATGTTGTAAACATTAGAAAAATAAGAGAAAAATTAAAAGAATGCTCCTGCAAGGAAACATGATAAAAACATTATGATTGAGAACTTAGATCTCATGGGTGACATGTACGTAGTATGTACCTTAAAAACCTGGTAGGGCTCATTTATTTCAATATCAAAATCATCATAAACATGGAGCTGCTTATATAGGACATCAATAGGCTTTAAACTGCCTTCACACAATCTAATCTCGAATCTAACTTTGCTTTGATAAAAATGAAACTGCAAGTTGATAAAAGCATCCCATTAAATTTAAAAAGACAAAGAATATTGATTAAAATAATGACAATAACAAAATTTTCAATAAAGAATCAAAGAGTATTCAAGTATAAAATGAAAGACTGGCAGAAAGAATATTGGTAGCAGGTTACAACATACCTCCTCCTCTTTCTTCTCTCAGTCTTTGAATTCAGCCCGAGCACACTCTCTTGCTAACAGTGCCTGTAGGAAAAAAGAAAAATGGAAAAGAGGTTACTCACTACAACCATCCAAGGAAAGAAGACTTTGTTGAATGAAATGGCAAGAGGTTTATGAAACTGTCCAAACATATGAAAAACACTAGAAGAGATCAACCAACCATTTCTTCCTCACGTTGTGCTTTCTCAATTGCCCTTTCCTCCCTTCTCTTTTTCACCTTCTCAATCTCAACCTCCAATCAAAGTCAAATTAAAATACTGATTACAGTGGATTATTAGCATGTAGAGTTTAAAGAAAACAGAAAAAGAAATAAGGAAACTCAGTTTACATATATGTATGTACGTGTGAGACAATGCAACAATATCATAAAGATGGTTTTCAATAAATGGATCTAACAGCACCATAATATTTACCTTTACAAGAGCAACATAAACTATATACCCATTATATAAGGACCCATCACAGATTAAAAAAAAAATTTAATCGCCCTGACCCTCCACTTTTTGTAGTATTTAGCCTAATTATGCCCATTGATCTCAAGAAGCCATATTTTTAAACCAGCACCTAGCCCACATATCTAATAGCAGTTAGTGTCTAGTGACTAGTCATTAATACAAGACCTAAGTAAAGGGTAAAGCTGGACCTGGAGCTTCATAGCAACTGGAAGCGCCAACGTAGAAGTGGAGGGCTGGAGTTGAAGCTGGACTGCTATTCGTCGAGGCTGTGGAAGACTGGAAGCATTGACGATGAGCTTGCAACTGCACGAACACGAATGAAGAAAGAAAGCAAGTGTTAGGGTTAGCACTTAACATTTGCTTATTTTTCATTTATATGAGTGTTTTAATTAATAAATAATTTTAATAAATAAATATATTTTTATGTTATCATATAAACAAAAATGAAAGTGGTTTGATTGCCATAAGTGAGGGAACTAACATACCCAGGTTCCAAGTTCGAGTCGACACACAGGTGGTACAAGTAAATTTTATAAATAATTTTTTATATATATTTAAATTAAATTAAATAAAAAAAATATTTCAAGTACGGGTAGGTACGATTTAAAGTATAACCATCTCCGCCCCGTCCCGTACCTTAATTAAGCGAATATTAATCGATTCGTCGGATCGAATATCCGCGGATATCCGAACCCGCAGATAAAATGCTCATTCCTAACGGTGGAGTTAAAAGACCAATATTGGATAATAATAATACATAAAATTAATAAAACAATATAAATAAAAGAATATATATGAAAATATGTAGTTTTATTCTATAATAATATGTAATTTTCTAAAATTATTATTATTTTATTAACACTTATAAATATTGTTTATGTTAAAATGTATTTGAACTTTAAATCCCCACTATTTTTAAGTAATTAACACGGTATAGATAGTGGGTCAGCCTGACTCAACATTGGGCACAATGAGCTTGTGTAATAAACCAAGTAGGGCACATCAAAATGTAGGTCAAAAATGGACCGGCACAAACGAGCGGCTTATTGGACAACCTGTTAGCCTATTTATTGCAAAATCTGTTTTTCATTTTTATTTTTCTAGACCTCTAGCATTTACAATTTTTTTTGAGAAAAAATTAAACTTCGTTAATAAAGATAAAAAATAGAATTTATATCAAAATTTATCTATATAAATACATTAATAATTAAATTTGATAAATTAAAACTAATAATATTCGTTGTTACATGAAGAAAACATTCTATTGTAAGATTTTCGAATCAAGTGTTTAATTATTTCAATTGATATATTGGATGTTCTTCAAAGTAATTGAATATTAATACCATCTTATAACCTTATCCATCTAAATACATTATTAATCAAATTTGATAAATCAAAATTAATAACATTCGTTGGAACATGGAGAAAAACATGAGCTTTATTCATTCTCTCTGTTGTAAGATTTCAAACGAAGTGTTTGATTGTTTCAATTGATATATTGAATGTTCTTCAAAAGTAATTGAATATTGATACCATCTTATAACCTTAATCCATCTAAATATATTAATAATTAAATTTGATAAATTAAAATGAATAACATTTGTTGGTACATGAAGAAAAACATGAGCTTTAAGCATTTGCTCTGTTATAAAATTCTCGAATTGAGTGTTTGATTATTTCAATTAATATATTGGATATTCTTCAGAAGTAATCGAATCTTAATAGTTAATACCATATTGTAATTTTTAAAATATTGAACACAATACATCTAGATGAAGATTTAGACTTCTAACAAAACAAACATAAATATGACAAAATCATCCTAGAATAATATCTTGATGAGAAAAATTACCTTAGAATAAGATCTAGGTGAAGAAACACAAATATGTGTTTTTATTAAAAGCAATAAAAATAAAAAAATGAATAAAACTATTCTACTAGAAAGAGCTTCCGTAAAAGAAGATCATCTTTGATAGAAAATAAATTTTGAAAGAAAAAGTTGAGAAAACAACGGCAAGAATTTTTCACTAAAAATAAAATGGTACTTTAAACTTCTACTTTTAACATTTATAATTGAATGTAACAAAATGCAAGTTTTGCAGGAATTTTTTTAAATTTCATTATTTAATAATGATAAAAAGAAGAAAATAATAATGAAGAATTGAAGATGATGGGGTAGTGTATTTTGTCTGAATATTAATTTAAAAAAAAAATACAAAAATATAAGAAACATAAGATATCTAAGTTTTCAAGTAAAAACTTAAATAATGAGGAGAAAAAATGCACTAAATAAACTTGACTTATATCAGTATTTATAATTTAGTTTAAGTTTTGATATTTTACGATATGTTTCAGCCAAAGAGTTTAAGTGTACATAGTTGGGGTTCACATTCTATTTTGGAGATGGGGTCCTTGCCCTCTACTTATGCCGTTTACAACTCTATATGCAACAATTAAAAGGGAAAAAAACTTCGGGTAAAAACATTGAAAACCAAGCTACTAAATTCAAAGACAGACGTTCACACTTGTAAAACACTATTACTTATTGTCTGGACAAGAAGCCGAAGCCCACAAAGAATACTCTATCTACTACTTAAGTTAATAATAAATATAGTATAATAAGTATACTTTAGTTTATTTTTTAAGTGATATATATCAAATCTTTTAACTTTTTAAAAGCCTAAGTTCAATTTTTTAAAAAAATTGTCACTTTCTTAGCATATAGTTTTTATATAACTTTCTAAGAGTTTAATTTTAAAAATTTAATTTTTTTTTCTAAAAAAAATAAATAAATAACTGACCGTATATTTTTTAAAAAAATTTATTACATTTTTTATCATTTTTTTTTTATCAAAAACTGATTTTTTTTTTAAAATTATTTTAATAAAAAAATTAAAATTTCAAAATTATCCATCTAAAAAATTACATAGAAACCATATACTAAAAAATTAATAATTTTTTTTTAGAATTAAATTTAAGTGTATCTTTTAAAAAATTAGAGGATTTATGATGTACCACTTGAAAGAAAAGAGATCAAAATATACATTTTAAAAGATAAAATACTAATAGAGTGTCACATATATAATGATATATAAAATAATATAAATAAAAACAGTTAGTATCAAAATATATAATTTTATTAACGTAATTTTATAAAATTATTTTTATTTAATTAACACTATCTCTAACACGAAGCCCACAGCCCACCTCTTGGAGATAGCCCGACTCCACCTCTTGACGGTGAGCCATGTATGTCCCTGTCAAGCATGTGTGGCCTCACATGGACGTCATTCTTTGTACCACGCCATATCATATGTACCCTCCCTCCTTCTTTGTCATCTCTAGATGATACGTAACGTCCAATCATTTATAATACTCTATTGTACGGACACTCTTTCAAACACCTATTTTTACGTTGGCAGAAGAAAATGGAGTTGTTAAAATTCCATGCCTAATAGTCTTTGCTCCCATTACAAAAGAAACAATATAAAATATGCCTTTGATTATACGAAAGTAGTATATTATAAAAATTGCCAATGTGCTTATAAAAAAAAAAAAAAAAAAATTGCCAATGTGATATGCGTTAAGCTTTAACTTCTGATCTTATATAAATTAAAGAAAAACACATGCCTCCCAATAAACTTAATTATCCTCTAATTCACTTTCTACAACTAATTAATTTTAAAAGAATTATCCATTCATTCTAAACCAAGCTGATATATTAATCTAAGAGATTAGGGCAATAACATGAGAGAGAAAATATGGTGAGAGAGAAATATTCAAGAATAATATCGCACCAAAACATGAAGCTTTAGTATTTCTACTTTGAAGTTTAAAATTATATAAGATGGGAAATGCAATAGGAATTCAAAATAATTTGAAAAGAAAACTACATTATAAAAGGGGGAAAAAAGTCTTAGTAATAACGTTATTATATGTAAATAAGAATTTTAGTCTCGTAATTCTTGAATTGTATATTTATAATTTTATTATTTATGAAAGTTGTGCATTTCAGTATAAAAATTGGTATGATGGATTAAAATTACTCATTTTTAATAAGTATTGAACTTAAGTATTATTTTTAATAATTAATGATGTACTTAACTAAAAAGATTACATAACTAAAGTGCTCAAAAGACTTGCATGCCATAAATTTCTTGTTTAGTAGGTGATGTCTTCCCTAAAAAACTATCGGGAAAACAACAAAACTAACACCCCCTTAAACTTGTAATAACAAAACTAGCACCCCTTGTGTTCAAACTTATATTTTCATAATTAAAAAAAAAAAGATTAATATGTCATTTTTCTTTGAACACCCATTCAATTAGAATTGAACTACTACAATTTAAATCCGTTCAATATTTCACGTTCAAATTGAACGTTCAATATTATTAGGGTGCTAGTTTTGTTACTATAAATTTTAGGGGTGTTATTTTTAATAAATTTCCAAAACTATTAAATTAAGGAAATAATTTGGTTATGCATTAAAAATAATAACTATAGTTATGTATTAATGTGGTAAAATAAGAAAACATATACATATTTACTTAACAATTCTTCGGACAGATTTGTTGAGGAGTCCCACATCGGCCAGGAACGTTCCTTCCGCTATGCTTATATCATTAGGCTCGGTGGATTTATTTTCTATGGAAATGTGTTATCATCAGGGAGGTCAAGATCATCACTGGCCCCACTGTCATCTCCATTGTCTTTCATCTCAGTTTAGCAGCAATTGTCTTCAACCATGGCCCATCAACGCCATTTTCTGTTACAATTTCCCGAGCCCTACGTGGAGGGGGGAACCCTAGCCCTGCGTGGAGGGGGGACTACCGAGTGGGTCCAGCCCCTGACGTTGAGGGGGGTATCCAGCCCCTGACGAGGAAGGGAGTATTGAGTGTCCTACAATTTCCCGAGCCCTGCGTGGAGGGGGGAACCCTAGCCCTACGTGGAGGGGGGACTACCGAGTGGGTCCAGCCCCTGACGTTAAGGGGGGTATCCAGCCCCTGACGAGGAAGGGAGTATTGAAGTGTCCTACAATTTCAGATTGGTGCATTCATGTCAAGCTCATGTCTTCGTAGCCGTTGTTTTCTAGAAATGTCAACCGGCCAACTCTTTTGCTTATTTCTATTTATGTTATCCAATCTGAACATAAATTATGTTCAGCTTGAGGGAGAGTGTTAAAGTGTGAGTAATAAATTATGTATTAATTGTTACTTTTTATTCCTATAAATAGCTTGTATTTGTATTCAAAATATATGAATGAGAATATGTCTCTCTTTGAGTTTCTTATTCTTCTCTCTACTTATTTTCTATATTCTCACTTCCAATCCATAATTCAACTTGGTATCAAAGCAGTTCGATCATCAGTATTCGATCTTGTTCCTCTTCTTTTCATTTGATTAATATCAGATTGTTGTTCAATCCTGAACACAAACAAACACTTCTCTAAATTCTCTCATTTTATTTGATCAATTCCATTTGATTAGGTCATTAAAAAAAAAAAAAAAACTGTGTGGTCAGATCAATTCCAATTCAATTTGCTTCAAATCCATAATTCAGAGTTTTGTTCATTATCAATTCCAAATATGTTCATTATCAATTCCAAATATGTTCATTATCAAATCCATAATTCAGAGTTTTGTTCATTATCAAAAAACAAAAAAAAAAAAACCAAATCTCTTCGGCCTTCAACCCAGTCGCCAGTTCACATACCAGATCCGCCAGGCCAGCCGCGCCTGTCCGCTCTGCGCGCCGCTCAGTCCACTGCCACTCCTCTGCGCGCCGCTCCGTCCACGCACCGTCAGCGTCTGTCTCTGCCTCACCGTGCACCGCCTGTTCAGATCCATCTGGAATCCGCGCGCTGCCTGTCTCTCCTGCCGTCCGCGCCTCTCTGTTGCGCCGTCCGCCTGTTGCGCCAGCCACCCCCTGCGCCGTCAGCGCCTCCTGCTGCGCGCCGAGTCACCAGCGCCCCTCCAGTGCCACCCGCGCGCCGTCCAATCAGCCCAGTGCCTCCAGTCCGCTCCTGTGCGCCTCAAGACCGCTCCTCCAGCGCCCGCGCGCCTCCAGCCCATCCAGCTCGTCCAAGCAACCAGCGCCTTCTGCGCGCGCCACCAGCGCATCCAGTCATCAGCACCTCTGTCCACCTTGGGCCTCCAGCTATCCAGTCCTTCAGCTCCGCCCACCAGTGTCGCAGTCCTCACGACAGGTTCTCACCGTCCAGATCGCACTCACTTAATGTCCATGTTGGAGAATAAAGGAATGGTGTTAGCTGTTCATGTTGGAGAAAAAAGCAATGGTCTTAGCTGTCCATCATGTTGGAGAAAAAGGAAAGGTATATTCTATAATGGAGACAGAGACAGGGTGTTTTTCTGAATATGGGTATATTATTATACTCATATAATATGTCCGTGCATTTTTTCCATTCTTCATTAAAAAAAAAAAAAAAAGCTTCTTTATTTAAGCCCAAGTCAAAGGCCCAATAAATCAAGGCCCAGTCCAATCATCAGCCCTGTCAGCAGTCCAGTCAGCAAATTAATCCAGTCAGCAATCCAGTCAACAAATTAGTCCAGTCAACAATCTTATATGTCCAATCATCAGTTAGTATACAGTCATTAGTCCAGTCAGCAGTTATCAGACACAGTCAACGGTCTAGTAATCATGGATTTATTTTCTATGAATATGTGGCAGTTGTATTTTCTAGCGGACACCAATTGTAGACGGCAGGGGGAGTTCTGTTATATCCATCTACAATTGAGTACTTACTATTTAGGAAAGTTCGATTGGAATTTAAGTGGCTCCGGTGTGACCCTTCAATCTTTCCTGGGAACTTTCTTATAATAGTAGTATTCAAGTGACTTCTTCTATGCACGTTGGGCACGTTGGCTTCATCATGGTGTAGTTTTATCAGGGGCTTCTTCATTAGTGTTATTATCAAGGGCTTCATGATCAGTGTTATCGCCAGTGTTATCATCAGGAAGGACGGTCCTTCCGCTATTAGAGTAGGTTCCTGGGTTCAGCGGTGTGCCTAACATTGCCGCCCTCAGCGGTGTGTCCAACATCGGTGTCTGCCGATGTGAGGGGGAGTGTTGAGGAGTCCCACATCGGCCAGGGACGTTCCTTCCACTATTAGAGCAGGTTCTTGGATTCAGCGATGTGCCTAACATGACCGCCCTCAGCGGTGTGTCCAACATCGGTGTCTGCCGATGTGAGGGGGAGTGTTAAGGAGTCCCACATCGGCCAGGGACGTTCCTTCCGCTATGCTTATATCATTAGGCTCGGTGGATTTATTTTCTATGGAAATGTGTTATTATCAGGGAGGTCAAGGTCATCACTGGCCCCACTGTCATCTCCATTGTCTTTCATCTCAGTTTAGCAGCAATCGTCTTCAACCATGGCCCATCAACGCCATTCTCTGTTACAATTTCCCGAGCCCTACGTGGAGGGGGGAACCCTAGCCCTGCGTGGAGGGGGGACTACCGAGTGGGTCCAGCCCCTGACGTTGAGGGGGGTATCCAGCCCCTGACAAGGAAGGGAGTATTGAGTGTCCTACAATATCCCGAGCCCTGCGTGGAGGGGGGAACCCTAGCCCTACGTGGAGGGGGGACTACCGAGTGGGTCTAGCCCCTGACGTTAAGGGGGGTATCCAGCCCCTGACGAGGAAGGGAGTATTGAAGTGTCCTACAATTTCAGATTGGTGCATTCATGTCAAGCTCATGTCTTCGTAGCCGTTGTTTTCTAGAAAGGTCAACCGGCCAACTCTTTTGCTTATTTCTATTTATGTTATCCAATCTGAACATAAATTATGTTCAGCTTGAGGGGGAGTGTTAAAGTGTGAGTAATAAATTATGTATTAATTGTTACTTTTTATTCCTATAAATAGCTTGTATTTGTATTCAAAATATATGAATGAGAATATGTCTCTCTTTGAGTTTCTTATTTTTCTCTCTACTTATTTTCTATATTCTCACTTCCAATCCATAATTCAACTAGATTAAGATAGACTTTGGAATAAAACAAAACATACAAGGGATTATCAGGCGATATCAAATCTTATAATATAACCACCCTAGACAATTAATCGTGGGGCATTTTCAAGCTGGACTAGGGTCTTTTATATGATGTAAATTAGAACAAGAAGGGCTAACACGAATTCAAAATTTCAAGTTTCGGCCAAACTCAAGTAGGATATATTTTCGGATCATATTGATCAAATTTTTTAAATTAAATACGAGCTTAGAGCTTGATCCTAAAACATTTGAGTAAATTCGGACCTAACTTTTTAAAATTTTAAATTGACTTAAATCAGTGGCAGATTTAGGTTGTATAATCAGCGGGGGCACCATTTATACAGTAAAAAATAATTTTAGATATTTTTTAATTAATATTTTTTTAATTGAAAAAAATATATTATATGTATATTGTTTTAATGAAAATATGTGTAAATTATTGAGTTTGTAACGAGTTAAAAGTATAAAATGTTAAATTCAAGTGAGACACAATTATAATTATGCTTATAATTTATCTATAATTTTATAAATATTACAACCAAAATTTTATTTTACAAAAATTGAGGTGGGATACGTGCCCCTCCTCACTTGCATGTACATCCGCCCCTGACTTAAATTATTAATCGAATTTAAATGATATAAGAAATTATAAAATAATGACATAACATTGAATATACATATATTTTATAAAATTTAAATTTAACTTGCACTTCAATCAGATTCGAGCAAGCTCATAGTATAAAATGTTTGGCCATAAATTCTACCTTAAGATTATTTAGGTAGGGTCAAATTAGACTTCCTCATGCTTAATCGAGCTTCAAGTCAAGTTAAATTAGGTCAAGTTATTTAAGTTTTAGTCGAGTGTGACAAAAATTTACATCCCTAGTCTTCTACATGTGACCTAAATAACATATATAATATATTCATAGCTAAATTGGTATTAAAATATAACATATTAATTATACTTATAATATATAATATATGTGCATGTTTTACATAATCCACAAAGCATACATAAGTTTAATATATACACTATACAAATTAGAGACAAATTCGATTATGTTTAAATTAATATGCTATTACGAGTCCCCTTTATTACCAGGGAAATATGTTGTCAAAGTTAATATATATATATATATATATATATATTTTTTTTTTTTTTTTTTAACGTTGAGATCCAAAACAAACTATAAGCAAGTACAAAACTTGCCAAGGATCTAGGTCAAAACCCAATAATCATATCTAATGAATCTGCTCCATAAAGAATGGTTCACAACTAACAAATCTGCATAAAGAAGTTTGTTATGTTAACTTTGACTGAGTTTTAGTGGATCAATATATCTGCATATGCTCACAGCCTATACCTATGCGGCAATTTCATGGGACATTGCTTAATTTTTTTTTAGCACAAATCACTTGGAGAGCAGTTTTTAATGCTAAGATTAGTAAAGACAAATAATGGAATTCCATTCACAACCGTGGAGATCAACCTCTCTCAAAATTTGTATCAAGTCTTCTGCTCACCTGGCTTGGGGTCTAAATAACCAAGCTTCAATTCTTTAAAGAGGTAAGGTAAGGAAGCATGAAAAGAATAATTCCGGCATTCCGGTGTTCAATAAGGAAAAGTTCCTGTCATTTGCATGTGATCAAGAGTCCTTCTAAGACCATATCTCTCAACGGCAATTCGACCAGCTCGAAATCCATCGCCATAAACAGGTGAAATGTCTGATTCAATCTGGTGTTTAAAGAATTCACCAAGTTTTCTGTCAAATTCTGATCTCGTTCCCCTTTTTGATGAAGTAGAAGCCAAGGCTGAGGTTGATGGACCGTTGCCTCCTGATCCAGACACAAGCTCAGCATTCAGCCACATATGAGCGATGACCTGACAGATACCTTCTTCGACATCTTGACTGAGAGTCCGGTAACCTTCAAACACAGTACACATGTATCAACAATTCCACAAACAAATAATCAAATGAAATGAACTAAAATGATAAACATAATAATTTTGCTGTTTATTAAAAAATTGAATCGAAAAATATTTGCTCGACATATTTGGAGCATGAAAATCTAAATCTACGATATTTAAACACAGATAGGAACAGTCTGTCTGATTACTAATGCTCCCTAAATTTCAGGAAGTGTCGGAAAAACAAAAATGAAGCACCTTGAAGCCGCAGCCATGCATGCATCATCTCATGAGCAAGGATTGATCCAGTAAGCAACCTTCAGGCAAAAAACTTCATTTGTTAGTTTCCTGATTTTGCAAATAATCTATTTCTCTTCCATTTTTAATTTACTCATAATACTTGTGAACAGTTTATTGTTCAAAACTTTTGTTTTCCATAATACTGCAAAGTTGATAAAAATTGAGACATTCAAAAGAGGCAATACCTTGGAAGTCCATACAAAATCAAAATTGCAGTGACATCACAGCGACGGGTTAATTTATAAGGTTCTGTTACCATGTCCGTGGCTTTCTTCCCTGTCCCAAACCTTGGGTGCCTTAAAACCTGAACATTTTCAGATTACTATAAGTTATAGCCACATTAAAAATTAAGTTTAAACAACTCAATAAGCATGAAATGCGAAGGATATATTGAACTCTTACGGTGCTGATAGTTTGTTCCTCAGAAAGGCATAGTCCTCTGGTCTCAGGCAAGTGATGATGGCCCTGCCCAATGAAAAATTGACGAAAGCTCAATTATAAAGCTTGATAAGAACAAGAGAAAATCTGAATTATAACCAAAAAATATTAATACCACATGCCAGTGCCATATAGAAATTATTGGACATAATTACTTGGAATTTAAAGACAAAAATGTTTAGATTTGTGTTTTCGTCTATTGCAGATTTTGAATACATATCTAATATCTATGGTGCATATGTGACTTAATTGGTTTAGACATTGTTTCCTTACATTCCTTTCCCCCTCTCTTGCTTCATTCAGTGCTGATCTTTCAACCAAGAGTAACGGAACTTGTTGCTCGATTTTCATATTCAAACCTTCATAGAACTCTTGTATGTCAAGATAAAGGGGCTGGCATTGATTAGTATCCATGATTGCTGAGTCAAGACACTCTAGGCACAATTTTCGACCATCATTGAGGGTAATGTATCGTGTGTCCCGTGGCTATATAAAATGAGCACACACATCATCATATCAACTATTTTGTCAAATAAAGGGACCTATACTCTCTAATGTGGAATAAAACTTACCTCCATTCTCTCACAGCTGCAGCAGCGAGGAGTACCATCATGTTCATGAGATGGGCAATACTTCTGAATCCAAAATGGATGCGCCCTATATTCAATAAGACCAGCAGGGTTTGTTGGAATCTGTCAAAAGATATATATTACAGATAACCAACACCAGCTGACATTTACAATGAGGGACACATTCGAAAAGAATATTATATTGGAATGTCTTCAACCCAAACTGGAACATTAGGCATTGTAAGTCCATACAAATGCTTATCATTATTTTCTGGGTAGATAGATGAATGGCTAAATAATTAATAATCTTAATTCATAATACAATTCAAATTGAAACTTCTTAATTTTGCAACATGCATATACTGTGTCAAGACGAAAGGAAACATTAATAATCTTTTCAAATGGTAAATTATTTGTTACAATTATACTTCAGATAAAATTAGGCTCCCAATGAAGTACAACTGACAATTATCATTTCTTTGTTTCCTGCACCAATTAATGCAAGAACATAGTCAATATTCTAGAGAGATACTTACGAAATGCTTGCAAACATCACATTTTGGATGGTGGCTTTCCTTATAACAAGATTTATGATAAGGGTAATTCCCAGATGTAGAGAACTGCAAGAAATAAAGTAGTCATCAGCTATTTAAGACAAACAGAGTTTCAGACAATCTAGAACAGTGCCATTGATGAAAAAATCAACAAAATAAATTGCAATGAAAGTTCTATTGGAGTAATATTAATACCTCATAATCAGAAATTGGTAAGTTGCAAGCATGACAGCGGAAACATTCTGGGTGCCAAACTGCATTCAAGCAACTCAGGTATCGTCCGTAACCGATTTCACTATTGCAACCAGAACAAATCCTACCAAGAAGAATGAGAGAACATCATGATAAAATTTCTTGCACATGCATGGCCTCTAAAAGAGCTCAAAACTGAAAATACAAAGTAACCCGTAATGGAAAACAAAGTGCCATCAGCAAGCAAAGATGCAGCATGGCATCTATTGAAAAAGCAACAACCTTACAAGCACTCTTTTCAATAAGATGAAAGAAGAAGTTGAACCTCCAAACCCACAAATTAAGATTACACAAAGATAAATTTTCTCTCTTTGTTTCTTTCTTTTCATCCCCTCTTTCGTCATTTCTAATTCTTAACAAAGTGTTGCCGTGCAGATTCCCTAAAGGATTTAAGTTGCAATTCAGCAGTAGGCAGAACATAATGTTAAAGGTGACAACATGGAACTTAATCATATACAAGAAGCCATAATTTCAGGTCAGGATCTCTTGTTCTTAACCATGACAGATGGAGCCTCGTCAACTACATCTTGAATGTTAAACTAGTATAAGCTGGGTCAACACCAGTTCTTACATAAATAGACTTTTTCAACCCTAGACAGTGTGGCTCCAGGATTATGAAGAAACAAAGTACATTAAACTCAAAACAAAGCATTCATCTCTCAAACAATCATATACCTGGACCCCATTGGATAGTAAACGGGACTTGGTTGATGATATGGATGGTATGAATTACCATTTCCATTTCCATATCGAGGTGGATATGGTTGGTGTGAATTTCCATTTTCATTTCCATATCGGGGCTGAAATGGTTGATATGAATTTCCATTTCCATTTCCATATAGAGGAGGAGACTCCACGTTTAAGCTTTCTTGTAAAGCTCTAGCAAGTTGTTCATCTTCTTCCAGCTGGGAATCATTTTCTATCCAATATTAGAAACTTATTAGTTTTAAATATTGGATTCACCATTACATGGATATACATAAGAGTGAAAAATATGAACAGAATTTATTATAACCACTGCAGCTGAATCACTCACCAATTATACTTTTCCCTTTTTGATTTTCTTCAATAAGAGAGAGTGCAATAGCGCGATCTATATCTTCATTCTCATTATCTGACCAAGTTTCCTACATTACATCCAAGTTTGACAGATATTCGTCACCAAGGTTGAGAATGATAGAAAACTTATTAGAAAGCTGAAAATCCAACATCACGTTCTGCATCTCTTTTCTGATAACTTAAAAATACAAAAATATTTATTATGTGATTGATTTAGTAAATGCCATTATACAAACATGACTGAATCCAGCTTCCATTCTTTACGAATTCGGTAAAAACAGTTTCCAGACCACACAAGAGAATTATAGTTGTAGTTGCCATTAAAAACACAAGAGTTGCCATTATTGCTGCCATTATACACAAAAGAGTTGCCATTATAGCTGCCATTATACACACAAGAGAATTATAGTTGCCATTATACACATTTTCTGCATCTCTTTTCTGATAACTTAAAAATACAAAAATATTTATTATGTGATTGAATTAGTAAATGCCATTATACAAACATGACTGAATCCAGCTTCCATTCTTCACGAAATCGGTAAAAACAGTTTCCAGACAACACAAGAGAATTATAGTTGTAGAAAAATGAAATACTAGCATGTGGTTAATTACCCTCGAACATGAAGGTGCATAACTATTTGAGTCTTCTCCATATTTCTCATCACAATGCCCCTCGGAAATTTTGTGGGTGGAGCCTTTAAAAATTTTGCTAAGCCAACCCATTATGCGAAAGGTTATCGGCTCATGGTGCACTGCAAAAGAACATCCAATAACATCACTACAATTTCACAAAAAAAGAAAAATGCACACAATCTCATACAAAGTATTTTTCTGTCAATAATTGTCAGTACTTCCACAATTGCCAAAAAAAAAAAAATCGTGCAATCCAGCAAGAGGAAGAAAATTGAAATCAGTAATAAAAGAAAATATAAATATATTGTGTAATCTAAAACTACTTCAAAATCCTTAAAAGAAGAACATAGAGACAAGAATAATTAAAGAAGCAAAGCACCAACCCGGCATTGAATTCCAAAAGGCTCTAACCCCCATCAAGTTGATTACAATCATACATGCGTAGAATCATTCATAAATACGTTACACAAATATAAATACATATTAAATTGAAAAGAGATTCTTCCAGCTCAACATGACCAAGAAATGAATGCGTTTAACATCTAATTTACAGTCTAAATAAAAAGTTAGAGAATCAAATAGCGTGGAGTGACTCACCTCTCAACAAATCAAAGAACTGTAGGCAAGGTGGAAGCAGAGCAGACCCAGATCAGAAAAGATCCCAAGTCGCCAAAAGCAACATTTTTTTTACAATTTCATAAGAAAAAAAGATTATTCTTTATCTGCCTTGTTTCTTCTTTTGGGATATATGAAATATCTATTTAAAAATAGAAGAAAAGCTGAGAAAAACAAAGGCACCCTTTATTTCTTCTTTCGATTTCAGACCATAATCTGCCAGACCAAAAGAAATTTTACAAAGATAACACGAACGAGGATTTCAACAGAAATTCATGTCAATGGATAAACCCAAAAGAGAAAAAGGAAGAAAAACGCGGAGATAAAAATATAAAAAAAACCCAGCAAATCAAAGAATAAGGAAGAAGTCCATAATCGTACGCCTATAAAAGTCAAAGTTGAAGAATAAAACTTAATTAGTTTTTAAAGATTTTTATCTTAACCCAAAAGGGATTGACGATATTTCATCAAACCCAGTTGGGAATTCAATATTCCTACTGTTTTGAAAGGATTTGTTGCATGTGGGATTCTCCCAACTCTTCAGCTATAAATCCCAACAAGGGTGGGTTTTTGTCTAAAATAGGCAAAATCTGTAAGATAGTTTAAAAATGGGCAAAATTGTGTTAAAGTTTAAAAATGGGCAAAATTTTATTTACTCTCCCAGTAACCAGTTTTCTTTCTTCTTCTCCCTCCTTTCTTTCTTCTTCTTCCCTAGTTTTGGAGAACGTTACTTGTCAACTGCACTTTTTGATTCCATCAGACATGAGGCAGAAAACATGACTTTTGACTGATGGGTTGCCAAATTTGTTCCACTGTCACTTTTCCTTTGAGTCATTGAGAAGAGCTTCAATTGAGTTGAATGAGACAGTGAGGACATAGGAAAAGCACTATAATATTCCCACTTTATCATAAACTAATTTGTATGCGC
Source organism: Elaeagnus macrophylla (assembly GCA_029378325.1). Classification (NCBI taxonomy): domain Eukaryota; kingdom Viridiplantae; phylum Streptophyta; class Magnoliopsida; order Rosales; family Elaeagnaceae; genus Elaeagnus; species Elaeagnus macrophylla. The sequence continues at coordinate 8,112,572 of CM055649.1, read as the reverse complement.
AAAACAAATTATGTGTGAAGAAAGTATTGAAAATAAATTCTGGCTTAATATATTATGGAACTCTTTAAGTGCACGAAAAGTTTGATGCAGCGGCGTTTAATTGAACAAAGAAAAATAAATATTTTTTACCACAAGCGTAATAGACAGATGTTCGAATTTTAATAATCGCCAACAAATAATAGATAAAGATTAGACAAAGTTGGGGGTGGAAATGAGAATATATAGTTCACCAAAACTGATCCTAGAATCCAACTTATTCCTGATCATCTACTAAGTATACTACCTGAGCGAAACTCAAAACATTCCTTACATAGACAGATAAATACATACATACATACACATGAGACTGGGAATGATATTATCTCTGTTTCTGTTCTCGATAGATCACATTGAAATTTTGTGTCATTGAATTTTTTTTTATAACCATGTGTATTTTCATGAGATATACCAGATATACCATGAGATATACCAGATATACTATGAGATATACCATGAGATATACCAGATATACCATGAGATATACCAGATATACCATGAGATATACCACATATACCATGAGATATACCAGATATACCATGAGATATACCAGATATACCTTGAGATATACCAGATATACCATGAGATATACCAGATATACCAGATATACCATGAGATATACCAGATATACCATGAGATATACCACATATACCATGAGATATACCAGATATACCAGATATACCATGAGATATACCATGAGATATACCAGATATACCTTGAGATATACCAGATATACCATGAGATATACCAGATATACCAAATATACCATGAGATATACCAAATATACCATGAGATATACCAGATATACCCTCAGATATACCAGATATACCAGATATACCCCCAGATATACCAGATATACCATGAGATATACCAGATATACCAGATATACCATGAGATATACCAGATATACCCTCAGATATACCAGATATACCAGATATACCCCCAGATATACCAGATATACCAGATATACCATGAGATATACCAGATATACCAGATATACCATGAGATATACCAGATATACCTTGAGATATACCAGATATACCATGAGATATACCAGATATACCATGAGATATACCAGATATACCAGATATACCATGAGATATACCAGATATACCATTAGATATACCAGATATACCATGAGATATACCACATATACCATGAGATATACCAGATATACCAGATATACCATGAGATATACCAGATATACCTTGAGATATACCAGATATACCATGAGATATACCAGATATACCATGAGATATACCACATATACCATAAGATATACCAGATATACCATGAGATATACCATGAGATATACCAGATATACCTTGAGATATACCAGATATACCATGAGATATACCAGATATACCAAATATACCATGAGATATACCAGATATACCAGATATACCCTCAGATATACCAGATATACCAGATATACCCCCAGATATACCAGATATACCATGAGATATACCAGATATACCAGATATACCATGAGATATACCAGATATACCATGAGATATACCAGATATACCCTCAGATATACCAGATATACCAGATATACCCCCAGATATACCAGATATACCATGAGATATACCAGATATACCAGATATACCATGAGATATACCAGATATACCTTGAGATATACCAGATATACCATGAGATATACCAGATATACCAGATATACCATGAGATATACCACATATACCATGAGATATACCAGATATACCAGATATACCATGAGATATACCAGATATACCTTGAGATATACCAGATATACCATGAGATATACCAGATATACCAAATATACCATGAGATATACCAGATATACCATGAGATATACCAGATATACCATGAGATATACCAGATATACCCTCAGATATACCAGATATACCCCCAGATATACCAGATATACCAGATATACCATGAGATATACCAGATATACCAGATATACCATGAGATATACCAGATATACCAGATATACCATGAGATATACCAGATATACCAGATATACCCCCAGATATACCAGATATACCATGAGATATACCAGATATACCTTGAGATATACCAGATATACCAGATATACCTTGAGATATACCAGATATACCATGAGATATACCATGAGATATACCAGATATACCAAATATACCATGAGATATACCAGATATACCTTGAGATATACCAGATATACCGTGAGATATACCAGATATACCGTGAGATATACCAGATATACCGTGAGATATACCAGATATATCTTGAGATATATCAGATATACCCTGAGATATACCATGAGATATACCAGATATATCCTGAGATATACCAGATATACTTGTTTGATATACCACACTATTCATCTTCTTCCTCAACAATGAGATAATGCAGTGCTTCACAATGAGATAGTAATGGTGGAGTGTTTTGTGCATCCTCACTATTCATCTTCTTCCTCAACAAAATTTGTGGAGGATTCGATAATAGAGAGTGGAGAGGGAGAGTAATGCTCAGAGTCGTGCAAACGTTTGGAACTGTTCAAATTCTTCCAAACGGTTTACAAATAAGTTACCGGCTAATAAATGAGGTTTTGGGTGGACGGTTAAAAAAAGCCCATTTTTAAAAAATAACATAACTCTGCCCTTTTTTAAACTATCTTACAAATTTTGCCTATTTTAGACAAAAACCCACAAGGGTAGTCGAGGGAAGCACCTAAACGAGAATAGGAAAATTATTTTATTAATATTGAATTAAAACTATATTTATGGTTAAACAAATACTCTTTGATTAATAAGAGAGAAAAAAAAAATACCAAAAATAATATCTCTTAAAATTTATAAAAATAAAAATAATACCTTAATAATATTAAACGTTAAATATTGAACAAGTTTAAATTATCGTAATTTAATTTCAACGATTTTAATTGAACTGACGTTAAAAAAAGAAGGTATAAAAATTTTATTTTAATTATAAAAATATATGATTTAAACTTAAGAAACATTATTTTTATTATTATAAGTTTTAAAAGTGCTATTTTTATAATTTTTTTAATTAAATAAAGATTATAATAAAATAATAATATAAAATATAATTTATTTATTTTTTAAAATAATTATACGATTTATACAAATATAATTAAAATTTAAAATTAAAAGTTGGTATAAATTTACCGACATGTATAAAAAATTATATTACATACGCCTTTCCCTGTGTTCATATGTTCTAGTGAAGCAGCTTGTGAAGCTTTGGTTTTCAAAGGGCTTAAGCTTTAAACTGGAGTTTATAGCTGAAAAAGTTTTTTTTTCTCCCTTCTTGGAGCAACCAATTTGTAACTTTGAAAGGGGGAATACGTGACAAAATTCAAAAAGTTGAGAGCTTGAAAAGAATCCCTATCTTTAAAGAAGAAAAGTAAGCTAAAAAGTTGAAGAAAATAAGCTAATTTTATTCCTTTTATTATTTTTATTTTAAAATGACTTCGTAAAATATAAATGGATTGTTTATGTTAAAATAAAATTAGTGAGGTTGGATATGTTGATAAAGACTCTAAACTCACCTAATTGACTAATCATAAAAGATCTAATTTTCAATATTATTGAAAGAAAATATGTGTGTGCTTATAATTTATTTAACACTTCGGATTTTTTTAGCACATGCATTACTTTTTAATTTTTTATTGTTAAATAATTATGTTTATTACTTATCAACCCTTGTACCTTCCTATGTCAAATATCTATTAATTGGAAAGGAAAAAAATTATATTAAGAAAATTCAAAATTTAAATTTTTGTTTACATTATTTTCTTTCATATTTTTTTTTTTTTTATGAGAATAACGAGTTTATGGGTAAGAGTAAAAAGATAAATATGGCAATTTCTATTCAAAGGGATCGAGTGGGGTGGGATAGACGACAGAAAATCATGACTCGATTTATACTTAAGTTTTAATTAATTTCTTGGTTAAAAAAAAAAAAATTTTATTTATTTATTTATAAATGAGTTCAAGTAGGTTAAGGAAAATTAAGAGTGAGTTCTTAATGCTAATTGTATATAAAAGACCAATTTGACCCCTTACAATTAAATTCCTGATTTCGCCCGGTTTAAGACCAAAGATAATGAGAACAAGAGCTAATAATTATGGATTAAAAGTATTTAAAGTACGGTGTCAAATCCACAATGGATATTATAGCTTATAAATGATTATTAATCAAAAATTATTATTATTATTAAATTATAAAAAAATAAATAAAATACTAAAAATCTAAAATCATAATCTCGCAACGATTAAATATATGAGATAATAAACCTATGAATCATTAATCCCCCAATCTTCTAACACATAAATCACTAAAATTACCTTGATGCAATTTCAATCGATTATACGATCAATTGACACTAAATAATATATGTATTATTCTTTCAAGTAAACTACACACAAAGCAATAGCTCAACCTAATTGCACTCTCATGTTAATTAGAGCAAATTATTACTTATTAAAACTGTCAATTATGAATCACAAGCATAAAAATCGTACTTCTCAGCCTAGATTCTATACATGTTATTTAATCAAGATAAATATATAAATATTTCTGTAAAAGCTACGTATATGCCTTTATTGCATAATCATTGTCCAAACAATTACTATAATTCAAAACAAATCAAATAATATAATTGTATAAAGCAAACACAACGGATTAATTAACAGATCATCACATGAAGAAAATTAGGTTCATAAGACCCTTAGATTAATTAAATTTAGCTACTCATGTCTATAATCAGGATATTTATGGAAGAATACATCAGATTGTCAAAGAATAGAAAAAGAAAAGAGTTACAAACAATCTCTTGTATCATGACACCATTTCCCTCTTGAATCTTCAAAAACTTCAACACCTTCCACTTATATTCTTGATCATTGCTCTGATCTCTTTATAATGGCTGTTGGAGAATTATGTTATTGAGAATGCTAATTTGGTAATATGAATGAATTGGTTTAGGAATCTTCTAGTTGTTATTTATGTGGCTTACAAAACGTAAATATCAATAAAGGATATATTTGTAATTTCAAGGTTAATTACTCATGTATTATTTAATTGAAAACACGGAACCCTAAGACAGCATATATAAGTCATATATATATCTCCTAATGGATCTGCGGCAGTGAGACAAAAAAAAAGAACAATTAAGCCTTCAGCCACCACGAGAAGAAGACAAATCAGCCAATTACTTTTACACCAACCCATTAGTCACTAAATACTGTTCGTGGGCTCAGAATTCAATTATCCATGTTAATTGAAGCAGTGAAGGAAAACCATTCAACCTTCCATCAGAATCGTTTTTCGTTTGTACGGTAATATTAACAAGATTTGTTAATTATTCTTGTTGTTTGGTTATTACTTTTGGATAGAGAGTATTTTGGTATATTTGGGGTTTGGTATCTTTAAGTGGCTTTTGAATATTGGTGTTTGTATTCTCCATTTGGATCTGATAGTGGATTTTCCTCGGTGTGCCGTCGTCAGTAGAGTAGACCTTTCACATTGAAAGGTTAAACCACTTAAATCATTGTGTGCCATTTATTTTTCTTATTACTTATTATTTTGCTGTTATCCATAATTAATTATTTGTGCAACTAAATTGGACCCGAACTACGCTTCTGCTAGCGCCAATTTATAACAAATTGGTATCAGAGCTTTGGGTTATTCTGTTAATTATTGGAACTGATCAAGTTTGCTCTTTTGGATTTATTTTGAGCTTTTGGTTATTTGGTTGGTTTCATATTTTTGGGTTGTGCTTCTATTAATTTAATTTTGGGTTTTCTGTCATGGCAGCAAAATACGAAATTGAGAAATTCAATGGTAGGAATGATTTTAGTCTTTGGCGAATGAAGATGCGAGCCATATTGGTTAAAGAGGGGCTCGTTAAGACACTTGAAGGCAAGGATAAATTATCAAAAAAATTGACTGATGAAGAAAAGATGCATTAATGGAGAATGCTCTCAGTTCAATTCAACTATCTTTGTCTGATGAGGTACTACGCGAGGTTGGTGATGAGAGATCTCCTGCTGAATTGTGGCTTAAATTGGAGGGTGTATATATGATCAAGTCTTTGACAAGTCGGTTATATTTGAAGCAGCGTTTGTACACTTTCAGAATGTCAGAAGGTACGCCTTTGCACGATCACCTTGATGAATTTACTAAAATTATTCGTGATCTGAAAAATGTTGGTGTTAAGATTGATGATGAAGATCAGGCCTTAGTTTTGTTATGTACTTTACCTCATTTTTTTGAACATTTTGTTGATACCATGCATATGGGAGAGACAATATTTCGTTGGAAGATGTCAAAGCAGCTTTGAATTCCAGAGAGTTGAAGAAAAAGGTGTCTACAGGTAATAACGATAGTAGCAGTGGTTTGTTTGTCAGAGGTAGAACGCAAGATAAAGGATCAAGTAATAATAGAGGCAAGTCTAGATCAAAATCTAGAAAGAGAAAAGACAAATGTAATTATTGCCGTCAGGAAGGGCATTGAAAAATTAACCGTCCGAAACTCAAAGGTAAAGGCACAACATCTTCTGGTACTAATGATGTTGCTAGTGTTGCAGATAGTTCTGGATCCGAAGGTGATAATGTTCTATCAGTATCTATTAGTTCTTCAAGAGATGTTTGGATTCTTGATTCGGGTTGCACTTACCATATGTGCCCCAATAGGGATTGGTTTGTTTCTTATCAGTCCATTGATGGGGGTGTTGTCTTGATGGGAAATAATGTGTCCTGTAAGGTTGTTGGTATTGGTACACTCCAGATTAAGATGCATGACGGTATTGTCAGGACTTTGAAAGATGTTCGCCATGTTCCAGATTTGAAAAAGAACCTGATATCTTTGGGTACTCTTGACTCATACGGCTATAGGTACATAGCTGAAGGTGGAGTTTTGAAAGTTATTAAGGGTGCTCTGGTGGTTATTAAAGGGCAATTATTTCGTGGTCTCTATGTGCTTTAGGGTAGCACTGTCATTGGCAGTGTTTTAGTTTCATCCTCGTCAGATCAAGATTCAGATACGACTCGCTTATGGCATATGCGGTTAGGGCATATGAGTGAGGCAGGAATGTCCATTTTGAGCAAGCAGGGTTTACTTGGTGGTCAGAAAACTGGGAAGCTTGATTTTTGTGAGCATTGTGTCTATGGAAAGCATCACAGAGTTAAGTTCATACAGTCATCCATAAAACGAAAGGTACTGTTGATTATATTCATTCAGATCTTTGGGGTCCTTCTCGTATTGCTTCCAAGGGTGGTACCCGGTATATGTTGACTTTTATTGATGACTTCTCTCGTCATGTTTGGGTATATTTTTTGAAAAATAAGAATGATGTGTTTTCGAGATTTGTCAAGTTTAAAGCTTGTATTGAAAATCAAACTGGCAAGAAGATCAAGCGTTTGAGAACCGACAATGGCTTGGAGTTTTGTGAGAGTCAATTCAATGAGTTCTGTGAAAGGAATGGCATAGTGAGACACCGCACTGTGCGTAATACACCACAATAGAATGGAGTTGCAGAACGTATGAATAGGACTCTTTTGGAAAGAGCTTGTTGTATGCTCTTTCAAGCTGGTTTGGATAAATCGTTTTGGGCAGAAGCTTGTAACCATGCCTGCTATTTGGTGAATAGGTCTCTATCAATTGCAATTGAGTTGAAGACTCCGTTTGAGGTATTTTCTGGTACTCCTGCTAATTATTCTGATTTAAAAGTTTTTGATTGTCCTTCTTATGCTCATGTTAATGATGGTAAGCTTGAGCCTAGGGCATTGAAATGCATATTTTTGGGATATCCTTCTGGGGTGAAGGGTTATAGACTATGGTGTGTTGAACCCAAGTCACCTAAGTTTTTAATTAGCAGAGATGTTAAATTTGATGAGTTTTCCATGTTGGAAAAGAAAAAAGAGCCTGTTGTTGCAGGTAAAGACCCCGGTGTTAGTGAGCAGGTGGAGCTTGAGAGTGAAGCTCCTAGTCAAGTGCAAGAGAGCACTTCAGATCAGCCAATTGTGGATGAGGTAGATGACTCTGCTCCTGATGTAGTAGAACAGCAACAAGAGCAACCATACAGTATCGCTAAGGGTAAAGGAACAAGAGAGATTCGACGCCCTCAGAGGTATGCAGATGCAGATTTAGTTTCTTATGCATTGTCTGTGGTAGAGACTATTGGGGTGAATGAACCTACTAGTTATCGTGAAGCTGTCACTTGTGATGAGTCTGCTCAGTGGTTAGTTGCTATGAATGAAGAGATTGAGTCACTTCATAAGAATCATACTTGGGAATTGGTAAAACTGCCTAAGGGCCAGAAGATTGTTAGAAACAAATGGGTCTTCAAGAAAAAGGAAGGTATACCTGAGGTTGAAGCAGCTAGGTTCAAGGCACGTGTTGTTGCAAAGGGCTATTCTCAGAAAAAGGGTATCGATTTCAATGAAGTATTTTCACCCGTTGTGAAATATTAGCTCCATATGTGTGTTGCTTCCTATGGTTGCGCTATTTGACTTGGAATTAGAACAACTTGATGTCAAGACAGCTTTCTTACATGGTGAGCTTGAGAAACAAATTCACATGCATCAACCAGAGGGGTTTGTTATTTCAGGTAAGGAAGATCATGTTTGTTTATTGAAAAAATCATTATATGGTTTGAAGCAATCTCCTAGGCAGTGGTACAAGCGATTTGATTCTTTTATGATTGATCATGGTTACTCTAGGAGTGATTACGATAGTTGTGTTTATCATAAAAAGGTTCTCTGATGGTTCAATTATCTATTTGTTGCTATATGTTGATAACATGCTTATTGCTTCTAAGAATAAGTTTGAGATTCAGAAATTAAAGTCTCAACTTAGTGGTGAGTTTGAGATGAAATATTTGGGTGCAGCAAAGAAAATTTTGGGCATGGAGATTTACAGGTGATAACTCTATGAAAATAGAGTTATTATATCATTTTTTATGCTTAATATTTCTTGTTTTATTTAATAAATTAATGTTTTGGAAGGTATTTTTGTGTTTTGTAGGTTAAAGTAGGTTTGGGAAGAAATGTGGAAAAAGAGAGCAAAATTGAAGCAAAAGTGTTTAAAAATGTAAGCCTTACATTGGATGTTATTCACTATGTAAGGGGGACAAACAAAGGCTTAGCAACGTAAGCCATACATCGAGAATCAACATACTATGTAAGGGCATTTACAGCGCATTACAACAAGGTGCGCCGCGGCGGGCAAAACCTGTGCCGCGGCGAGAGGCTCTCGGGTTGAAATTGGGAAAATCATGAAAACAAGGCGCGCTGCGGCATGAGTATTGTGCGCCGTGGCGGGGAGGTTTCTGTTTTTGTTCGAAGATCAGAAAATCAGGCTGCGCCGCGGCATGGAAAACGCGCGCCGCGGCCCGCGCGCGCTGAAAGGAATCCTCAGCCCTCTCAACCCACACACACACACACTCTTTCCCCTCTCTCAAACCCTATCATATAAATACCACATTATACCTCTCCCAAACAAAATTTTTCAGCCTCCATTTTCTCCTCTCCATTTTAGGAGCTAGAAGCAAGGTGAAAACATTTTTGGAGCATCAAGAAGCAATTTTTGGGGGAATTCTTCTTAAGGGTGTAATAAATTTCTCTCTTAATTGTATTTCTTTATGTTTTGATTTTGTTTTTATTCTTGAATTTCTAGTTTCTAAAATGTTGATTATGGAGTAGTATTTTGTTCTAGGGATTTTGATGGAACCCATTTTATGAACATGATTTTTAATTTTTAGTTAATATTATTATTATGCTTGAATTATCTGATTTGATGTGCTTAATGCTCTTAATTAAATTGGCCATTTAATTAGGTGATATGTTAATTTTGTGTGCAATTGAAAGATTGATATGAAATTATGAACATGCATTGAATTGGCATATATGTAATGAGGAAGAAATTTCCATTATTTTGTATGTAATCGTTTTTAACTCTAGGTACTTAATGACCCATGTATGCTTAGATGACCATAGACATGTGGGCTAGGTTTATATGGATTAGAATTACATGACCATAGATATGTGGGTGATAATTAATTGAGTAGAGTTGATTAATAATTTTTGCATTTTAATTCAATGTTAATGAGATATGAAAACGATCATGGAAGTAGAATGGGGGAAATTAAATTCCTAGATTTTTATTTATTTAATTAGTTTAGTTTATTTATTTTAATGAATCACTAAATTTCAATAGTTCAAATAGAAAGGGAAAGTATACATTTCAGTACTTAATTTTAATACACGCTTTTATAAGTTCCTCGTGGGTACGACAACTCGTTCTTAAAAATACTTATCACTTGTACACGACCGTGCGCTTGCGGATTTCGTGCAAATCAAGAACTTGAAAAGGAATTTGGTCACGAAGTGGAAGAAAATCTAAATGATTACAAAGAGAATCATGAAGTAGCTCAAGAGAAGCAAAGTGAGACTCCTAAAGAAGATGAGCTTGAGGAGTGCAAGTTCACAATGGAAGTTCCAACCGACCCCTTTTATTTGGATTTTGTGCAAGACATGGGTATTGGAGACTTCCACTTTTTCAAGATGGATCTAGGTGCCTCGAACAAGAAGAAGAGGGCATGGGACCCTAAGAGTAACATGGATGACCTTGATCCAACCAACATGAAAACCGTTAAGCGGTTATTCATGGAATATTTTTTATACCATCCACCTTGATATGTTCAAGGAAGGTCTAGTCAAGGACCTAAAACGTGACGCTTCTTGGGAGGCAACCCAAGTTTTTAAATTACTAATAAATAATTTTGTGCGATTTTTGTAGGGTAATAATAAGGAGCCTTGGAGCTTGGAGGTGACACAAATCAAATTGTTAAAGCTTCAAGTTTTAAGGGAGTTTTCTCATCCTTTCTTTCCTTTATTGCATATTGGGGACAATATGCATGCTAAGTTTGGGGTACAAATAGGTCGTCCAATAAAAACTTTTTGATATAAAACTATCATGCTTTCTTGTTAATTTAAAGTGAGTAACTGAATCTTTATACATATTTTGTTTGATTTCTTGTACATATTCAAGGTTAGTTATAAAAGTTGGTTTTTGTTCATAGTTCATACTTCATGCTTTTTAATATTGAAATTGAGATGAGCCCAAATTTTGTGTTTAAGAATCAAATAGTGGAGACTACCTTGTGAGTTGATTGTTGAGCCATTAACGTTTTATTCTGAGAGTTAATCATTATTCTACTCTTTTAAACACTTTTCTTATTATTTCAAATTGTTAGAAGATCTCTATAGGTTTTTGCATTGAATGATAGGATTTTAAATATCTAATGAAGAATCATATGCTTAATTGTATTGCTTAGATTAAATGATTTGAGTAAAATGTAGAGTGTTTGCTTATCTCATCCATGTTTGACTTTAAAAGATATGAGAGAATTCCTATATCCATTCACAAAATACATATGTATTTGGGTCTTTGTATATAAAAAAAAAAAAAAAAGATAATAAGTTTCTTATGACCCTAAGTTCTTCAAGTATGAATGGTTAATACATAAAAAAATAATAATAATAATAATAAAATAAAATAAAAATAAGTTCCCTTAAAGTCAAAGCATTTTCATTCTAGGGCACATTTGAAATTTTTGCTTAAAGATTTTAATTGATGCATGAGATTAGTAATGTGATTTCTTCATAAATCCTATCATTTGATTCCTTTCATGAGATCAATGTTATACACTTTTTGAGCCTTTCTTGTTTAATGCGAATCTATTAGCTCATTTCTTTACATAACTTCTATTCGCATATACTTTGTTGAGTGTTTGAACCCATAGGATCAGTGTGATATTAAGAGTGAATTTTTTATCTTGTGAGGAGTAGAGTTGAAACGAATTTAGATTCTTAACACTAGGTTTGGGGGAATCAATGTTGATATATAATTTTTTTAGTATTAGAGTATGCACTTGTGATGCGAAACTGATTTGCATGATGAATCCTTAATGTGTTAAGATAATTGGATGAATTTATGTAGGAGTTTCGATTATAAACTAAGAATAAACTGAAGCATGAGAAATTTTGTTGACTTAAGTTTGTAGTTTTTATTTTTAGTTTTGTTATTTGTCGTTTTAGTTTTTCTTTTAGTTGGATGTTTGTGGGAATCATCACTGAAAACCCTCACGAGACTTTAACTCGTCCACTAGGGCAACCTAGGGGTTTAAAGGCTTGTTGCATATGCTAAATGCAACCGTGATAATCTACGGAAGTGATTTAGGTTAGTATAGTTTAATTTTAGTTTTGCTTGGGACAAGCAAAATATTAAGTTTGGGGGTGTGATAACTCTATGAAAATAGAGTTATTATATCATTTTTTATGCTTAATATTTCTTGTTTTATTTAATAAATTAATGTTTTGGAAGGTATTTTTGTGTTTTGTAGGTTAAAGTAGGTTTGGGAAGAAATGTGGAAAAAGAGAGCAAAATTGAAGCAAAAGTGTTTAAAAATGTAAGCCTTACATTGGATGTTATTCACTATGTAAGGGGGACCAACAAAGGCTTAGCAACGTAAGCCTTACATCGAGAATCAACATACTATGTAAGGGCATTTACAGCGCATTACAACAAGGCGCGCCGCGGCGGGCAAAACCTGTGCCGCGGCGAGAGGCTCTCGGGTTGAAACTGGGAAAATCATGAAAACAAGGCGCGCCGCGGCATGAGTATTGTGCGCCGTGGTGGGGAGGTTTCTGTTTTTGTTCGAAGATCAGAAAATCAGGCTGCGCCGCGGCATGGAAAAACGCGCGCCGCGGCCCGCGCGCGCTGAAAGGAATCCTCAGCCCTCTCAACCCACACACACACACACTCTTTCCCCTCTCTCAAACCCTATCATATAAATACCACATTATACCTCTCCCAAACAAAATTTTTCAGCCTCCATTTTCTCCTCTCCATTTTAGGAGCTAGAAGCAAGGTGAAAACATTTTTGGAGCATCAAGAAGCAATTTTTGGGGGAATTCTTCTTAAGGGTGTAATAAATTTCTCTCTTAATTGTATTTCTTTATGTTTTGATTTTGTTTTTATTCTTGAATTTCTAGTTTCTAAAATGTTGATTATGGAGTAGTATTTTGTTCTAGGGATTTTGATGGAACCCATTTTATGAACATGATTTTTAATTTTTAGTTAATATTATTATTATGCTTGAATTATCTGATTTGATGTGCTTAATGCTCTTAATTAAATTGGCCATTTAATTAGGTGATATGTTAATTTTGTGTGCAATTGAAAGATTGATATGAAATTATGAACATGCATTGAATTGGCATATATGTAATGAGGAAGAAATTTCCATTATTTTGTATGTAATCATTTTTAACTCTAGGTACTTAATGACCCATGTATGCTTAGATGACCATAGACATGTGGGCTAGGTTTATATGGATTAGAATTACATGACCATAGATATGTGGGTGATAATTAATTGAGTAGAGTTGATTAATAATTTTTGCATTTTAATTCAATGTTAATGAGATATGAAAACGATCATGGAAGTAGAATGGGGGAAATTAAATTCCTAGATTTTTATTTATTTAATTAGTTTAGTTTATTTATTTTAATGAATCACTAAATTTCAATAGTTCAAATAGAAAGGGAAAGTATACATTTCGGTACTTAATTTTAATACACGCTTTTATAAGTTCCTCGTGGGTACGACAACCGTTCTTAAAAATACTTATCACTTGTACACGACCCGTGCGCTTGCGGATTTCGTGCAACAACAGGAATAGACAAGCGGGCAAGCTTTATTTGTCTCAGAAAAGTTACATTGAAAAAGTACTTGAACGTTTTGGTATGAAAGAATCTAAACCTGTAAGTACGCCACTAGCTGCACATTTCAGACTTTCTTTGAATTTGTCACCATAGTCAGAAGAAGAAGAGAAGTACATGTCTCAGGTTCCATATGCTAGTGCCGTTGGTAGTTTGATGTACGTTATGGTTTGTACTCGTCTAGATATTTCACATGCAGTTAGTGTTGTTAGTAGATACATGGGTAACCCTGGCAAGGGTCATTGGCAAGCAGTGAAATGGATACTTCGGTATTTGAGAGGCACTTCTAACTTTGGTTTGGCATATGATGGGAGTTCTAATACTGGTTGCAGTGTTATTAGTTATGTAGACTCCGATTATGCTGGAGATTTGGATAAGAGAAGATCTTTGACAGGTTATGTTTTCACTCTTTCTCATTGTGCCATTAGTTGGAAGGCTACTTTACAGTCTATAGTTGCTTTGTCCACTACAGAGGCAGAATATATGGCAGCAGCAGAAGCAGTGAAAGAAGCCATTTGGCTTAGAGCTTTGGTTTGTGATTTGGGCTTACAACAGGATACTTCTGTTGTATTTTGTGATAGTCAGAGTGCAATACACTTGACCAAGAATACCATGTTTCATGAGAGGACCAAACATATTGATGTTAGATACCACTTCATTCGTGACATTGTGTCTCAGGATACTATTGTTATTAATAAGCTAGCTACTGCAGAGAATCCAGCTGATATGTTGACCAAACCAATTCCAGTTAACAAGTTCAAGCAATGCTTGGGCTTGGTTGGTGTTTGTAGTAAGTGATCGCTCTTCGGGGCTTTTTTGGACGACGACCATTTGGTATTTTTGAGGAATTCTAAATTTGAAGAACTTGGTTTCGTTTTAAGCCAAGGTGGAGATTTGTTATTTATGTGGCTTACAAAACGTAAATATCAATAAAGGATATATTTGTAATTTCAAGGTTAATTACTCATGTATTATTTAATTGAAAACACGGAACCCTAAGACAACATATATAAGTCATATATATATCTCCTAATGGATCTGCGCCAGTGAGACAAAAAAAAAAAAGAACAATTAAGCCTTTAGCCACCATGAGAAGAAGACAAATTAGCCAATTACTTTTACACCAACCCATTAGTCACTAAATACTGTTCGTGGGCTCAAAATTCAATTATCCATGTTAATTGAAGCAGTGAAGGAAAACCATTCAACCTTCCATCAGAATCATTTTTCGTTTGTACGGTAATATTAACAAGATTTGTTAATTATTCTTGTTGTTTGGTTATTACTTTTGGATAGAGAGTATTTTGGTATATTTGGGGTTTGGTATCTTTAAGTGGCTTTTGAATATTGGTGTTTGTATTCTCCATTTGGATCTGATAGTGGATTTTCCTCGGTGTGCCGTCGTCAGTGGAGTAGACCTTTCACATTGAAAGGTTGAACCACTTAAATCATTGTGTGCCATTTATTTTTCTTATTACTTATTATTTTGCTGTTATCCATAATTAATTATTTGTGCAACTAAATTTGACCCGAACTACGCTTCCGGTAGCGCCAATTTATAACACTAGTCTATATATAGGCTAATGGAGTCTAAGAGAATTAGGTTTGGATTCCAATTAGGATATGAAATTTTAGCACTTTTTGTACACTTAAGCATTTGTGCACCGTGACCAACATTACCCAGCGCCACGACTCAACCTATTAGGGAATTCTGGTAGTTATGCATGTCGTGGCTAAATGAATCACCATCGCTTTTCAATGCTCTAGGATCAAATTCTCAAATTGTTGTGCCACAACTCCAAATTGCTTCTTCCACGACCTAATGCTCTCGGGTAATTTTTGTTATCATGTGGCACCACGGCTCGAGTAGTTTTGGTACTTTTATTAGCGTTGCGGGTCAGATACTCATCATTGCGGTGTGACTCTCCTTGTTTTTAACCCTATTTTCACCACTTTGTGTGCTGCGACCCAAATAATCTATGTCTACCGCTTAACATGCAATTTCCTCTTTTTTGGTCCATTTCTCGCTCCGTTCACCCTCTTTCAACCTACATTGACATAATAAGATAAAAATTATACATTATTGACATAATAAGATAAAAATTATACATTATTGACATAATAAGATAAAAAGTAGACATTTTTTAAGATATTAAGCACGCAACAAGGCAAATAATTAGCTCAAAGGTGAACAAATAGCTCTACTTTTGTAGAGTTATCACACCCCCAAACTTAACTCTTTGCTTGCTCAAGCAAAGCCAAAACTAAACAATAAAATATAAAAAATTACTAACATGGGTAGAGCTTTAGCAAACAAATTTCCTCTAATGCATGCAAATTTAGTAAAAATATTATTCTCCTCAAAGATTGTACAATCATATAATAAAAAGGTAAATATGCTATCAATCAACTTTCCACCAATATAAATATATGCAAGATTTTTTTTATTTAAGTTTTGTGTGTGTGCAATGCACATGATATCATTCAACACACTCATGAAATTAACTTTTATAAGTAAGCCAATAGATTAAGTCTTAGAATACATTTCATATATTGACTTTTCATACCCCTCTCCACTAATATAAATTATGTATTTAGTTAAAGATCAAAAAAACTTTGCATATTTGTAATGTTAGGCTTAGGTGGGGATAGATATATGATAATATTTAAGCTCATTCCACATTTAGCTTGTTTTTATTCATCGTGCACATGTAAGGCACAATTGAACGTTCATTTTGATATTTTAGTGCATCCTATCACTTTTTTTTCACTCTTTGATTCCACCTTGTAACCTCACAACACGCCCAAACTTGTTTCTAAGTTTATTCCTTTATTTTCTTATTTTTTTATAGGGACTTTGGTGTTGTCATATATATATATATATATATATATATATATATATATATATATATATATAATATCGAAGAAAATTGGGTGCATCACACTTTACCTTATTTTATAGGACAATACATGACTATATTTTCACACAAGTTAAAAGTACAAGGGTAAAGGTATTACACATTTTTGGTTAGGTTCGTATGTGGTTTAAAGACATGAAAGATATTAGGGTCAAAGGGGTAATTAGAGACATAAATCGTGGTTAGCTTGGAAGGCTCAATTGATTCAATAAAAGCTTAAATCACTTCTAAAACTATATACTATTTATAATTTTGCCTTAAGTGATAATCAAATAGATTGTAAAGCATGAAAGATTTAATCACATAGTATAACTCATACCAAGTTTTCTCCCAATAAGAGCACCAAATTTAATCATGGCATATGTATAAAATTGAATTAAAACAATCAAAACTAGCAAGCATACACAAGATTCATGTAGGTATCTCAATAGACATGCTATATTCTTTATTTTAGTCATGACAACCAATTCTATCATTAGGTTCATATATTTCATACCTAGCATACATGCATTTAGATTCTGTATGTTCATTAATTTTGTTCAATTTATCACTAAACTATCCTAAAAAATTAAAATTGATGACTAATAACAAAAGAAAAGAATGTAATTCCATTCCCTACACTTGAATTGCACGTTATCCTCAATATGCAAAACATAGAGAAAAGAAAAGAATAATAAAGAGGGTAAAGAGAAACTCTCTTAATGATGTCATAGTCTTCATAACTTGATATGTCCATGTGAGCACTATTGTCTCCCTCTTTTACTTTATTCACTTAAAACAAAATTAAATAAAGAGCTTGGAAATTTAGGAAAAAAAATCTAAAATACAAACAAAAAAGTCTAAGTGCTTGGATTGTCTCCCAAGAAGCATCAAATTTAAGGTCATTGACTAGACTGGTTTCTTTCTTTTTCTTTTTGGTTTCCCATATAGTGCATTCACAAGTGTGGTCATAGCTTTGTCGTTTGGTATTTGGCCACCATAATAGTGTTTAACTCTATGCCCGTTGACCATAAATTGTTCCTTGTTGTGGTTCTCCAGTTCTATAGCACCATGGTTAGTTACTTTAGTGATTGTCAAAGGTCCTGACTACTTGCTTTTTAGTTTACCTAGAAACAATTTCAAGCATGCGTTGTCAAGTAGCACTTGTGTAACCAAAAAGATATTTTTCTTGTATAGTAGCACTTGTTGACACAATCTTTTTGTCATGTCATCTTTTTGTCTTTTTCTTGTATAGTTTGGCATTTTCATAAGCGTTCTACCTCAGTTCTTCTAACTCATTAAGTTGCAATACCCTTTTCTCTCTAGCTATGTTTAGCTCCATGTTGAGTGCTTTTAATGCCCAATAAGCTTTGTGCTCCAACTCCACTAGTAAGTGACATGCTTTTCCAAATACAAGTCTATATGGGGTGGTTCCAATGGGAGTTTTGTATGCTGTTATATATGCCTATAAAGCATCATCCAACTTTATTGACCAATCTTTTTAGGAGATATTCACTGTCTTTTCTATTATATTTTTTTACCTCTCTATTAGACACCTCAGCTTGGCCGCTTGTTTGAGGATGGTAGGGGGTAGTCACTTTGTGTTTGATTCCATATTTTAAAAAAATGGAGTTGAAGGCTCTATTACGAAAATGACTACCTCCATTGCTAATAATTATTCTTGGTGTGCCAAGTCTAGTAAATATGTTTCTTTTCAAGAATCTCAAGACAGTTCTTGCATCACAATTAGTGCTAGCTATTGCTTTTATCCATTTGGAAACATAATCCACTCCAACTAGTATATATTGATTCCCAAGTGATGACGAAAAAGGTCCCATAAAATCAATACCCCAAACATCAAATAGATCAAATTCAAGTATGGTATTTTGGGGCATTTTGTCTCTTTTTGAAATGTTACATGTATTTGGCATCATTCACATGATTTGAAGAACAAGTGGGCATCTTTAAAGAGTGTAAGCCAAAAGGATCTAGAATAGAGTACCTTAGTTTCTATTTTTGAACTCTCAAAATGTCCTTCATAGTTTGAACTGTGGCAGTGGTGGAGAATACTTCCAACCTCCTCATAAGAGACATATCTTTTTTAATATCCCATCACTACACTCTTTGTAGAAGTAAGGATCATTCCAAAGATATTGCTTTGTGTCATGGAAAAATTTCTTCCTTTGATGCCATGTGATGTTTATTGGAACAATATTGGCAGCCAAGAAGTTTGCAATATCAACATACCATGGAACTTCAAATTGTTGGATTGTCAATATTTGCTCATATGGGAAGGTTTTTGTAATTGAAATGTTATCATCTGTGTTAGCTTCCCTTTGTAACATAGAGAAGTATTCTGCCACTTAGTTTTCTGTGCTTTTCTTGTCACGAATTTTCACATCAAATTCTTGTAGGAGTACCCATTTGATTAGTCTTGGCTTGACATCCTTCTTTGTTATTAAGTACTTGATTGCCGAATGATCCGTATAGATAATTACCTTAGTGCCCACAAGGTATGCTCTAAATTTCTCAAATGCATAAATTATGGCTAAGAGCTCTTTTTGGGTGGTGGCATAGTTCATTTGGGCATCACTAAGTGTCTTGCTAGCATAGTAGATGGCATGAAACATTTTATCTTTTCTCTGCCCCAATAGCATAGTCACTTACATCACACATTAGTTCAAAGGGCTTGCTCCAATTTGGTGCCACCATAAAGGGTACTAACACTAGTTTTGTTTTCAAGGTTAGGAATGCCTCTAAGCGTTGGTCATCAAATTTGAAAGGGGTGTCATTTTTCAATAGGTTACAAAGAGGCTTGAATATTTGAGAAAAATTCTTGATAAACCTTTGGTAAAAGCTGACATGTCCAAAGAAACTTGTAATACCTTTTACACTTGATGGAGGTGGTAGTTTTTCAATCACTTCCACTTTGGCTCTATCAACCTTAATTCCTTTTTCTGAAATCATGTGACCCAAAATAATGCCTTATTTTACCATAAAGTGGCATTTTTTTAATTCAAAACTAGATTCGTTTCTTCACATCTTTGTAATACCAAGGCTAAGTGGTGTAAACATTCTTCAAAGTCATCCCCAAAAATTGAGAAGTCATCCATAAAGATTTCCAACTATTTCTCCACCATATTTGAGAAGATGGCCATCATGCATCGTTGAAATGTGGCAGGTGCATTGCATTGCATTGTCTAAATGCCACTCTTCGGAAGGCAAATGTCTCATAGGGGCAAGTGAAAGTTTTCTTTTCTTGATCCTCCAGTGCCATAGCTATTTGGTTGTAGCCAGAATACCTATCAAAAAAATGAATGCCTTGCTAGTCTATCAAGCATTTGATTCATGAAGGGTAGAGAAAAATGATTCTTTCTTATGGAATTGTTTACTTTCCTAAAATTCATGCACACCTTCCATCTTGTTACTATTCTCGTGGGAATTAAGATTCATTTGGAAACCACCGTTGTTTCTCCTTTCTTTGGTACACATTGAACTTGGCTTACCCATAAACTATTAAAAATTGGGAAGATGATGCCTATGTCGAGCCACTTGACTACCTCTTTCTTCACCACCTCCTTCATGATTAGATTTGGTGGTGTTGTGCATCTCTTGTTGGCTTATCTCCTTCTTAAAACAAGATCTTATGCATGTATATAGATGGGCTTATGTCTTTAATGTTGGCAATGGACCAACCTATAGCTCTTTTGAATTTCCTAAGCATCGTTAGTAGTACTTCTTGTTGCTTGTTATTGAGTTGATTGAAGTTATAATTAGGAGTGTCTCATTCTTGCCCAAAAATGCATAGCATAGGTGTGTAGGCAAAGGTTTAAGCTCTAACTCCAGTGGTTCCTCTATTGATGGCTTGATTTTTGAACCTATCTCTAAGTACTCCAAAACAACATTAGAAAGAAAAATTGCACATTATTCAAAATATCAAGATGCATGACAAGCTCCATGATTTCAGAATTACAGTAGGTTAACTCACTTGTAAGTGCATTTTTCTCATTTAATGTGGCAATGTTAGGTATGTTGATACGCAACTGCAATATGCGATTATTCCATGATTATTTGAGATTAAAATCAAGTTTTAGGAACTAATTATGTTCATTTTATTAAATTATCGCATAAATATTGTTTTTGGAGTTACCATATATGTTTTGATGTATTTTAGGTATTTCGAACTTAAATGGAAAATACGTACATCCCGTGACATGTCACATGTGGTGCAAGATAAGTAAATTGGTGCACAAGCACTGGTGCCCTAGCCCAAGCTTATTGGCATTGAGGCCTAACCCTCTCAGATTAATATTTGTGCAATTTTGAAAATCAACTTGTGCCGCAGCATGAAGTACTTTGAGCAGCGACAGTGAACACTCGGGTTGCATTTGTATTTTCAAATTTTATCTTACGCTGTAGCTAGGGGTGGCAATTCATGTCGGGACTTGTTTGACCGAATCGAATCCAAATCGAATGCAAATCAAATTAGGTTTGGACCAAATTTGACCTATTTCAATAGCCCGAAATAAATGAGCTGGGTTCGAGCTCAATTCAGGCCAGCCCGATAGCACGAATTCATTTTTTTTTAAAAAGAAAAAAGGGGCTAAAAACTTATACCAACAATAGGTTTTATTTTGCAATTTTCTCTTATCTATCTATCTTCTTCATCCCTCACGTCGCTTTCCCAAACTCTCCCTTCAGACTCTCTACTTCTTTCAGCAACGGCAGTCGCTGCTCAAGTGTTCTACCTATTGTTACCCATTAACAGCCCTACCTCTTGCTTGTTTTGGGGTAGAAATGAAATGAGATTGCTTTATATAGATACAAAATTGAAACATAAGATTGAAATATCAAATTAGTATATGGTGAAAACAAATGCATCAAAACTAGTTTATTTGTTAATTTCTAAGGCGTATGCCTAGCTCTGTTAATTCCATGAAGAATCGTACGCATAGAGGCATATGTGTTTATGCGTCAAAGGCGTAAGCCTTTGTTATCGCCAAAATTGATAGAATTTTTGTGGCCTTTTATTAGAAATTGTATCTAATCCCGGATTTAAATTAAAACCCATTGAAAAACCTACTTACCCATAAAGTTAAACAATAGAAAAATAAAAATAAAATAAAAAATAGTAGAATTTTTTGACATCTACATCTCTTGCTCTCTCTTCCCATCGGCCACACACTTCTCCAATAGCTAAGAACAGCCTTTAGCAGCTAAGAAGTAAGAAGAGCTGACCACTAGCCATATTTTAACATTTTTGGCCTTCTAGATTGTTTTTAGTGTATGGTTTCTTAATTCATCACTTTCCTCTAATCTTTTGAAGTTTCGTTGCCATGCTCTTTTTTTTTTTTTTTTTTTTTCTATGCTTTGTGCTTTCTTTCTTTCTTAACTGTTTAATTGTTTGTTTTATTACTTTTTTTTTTCTTTTTTTTTTTTAATTTTTTTCTTTTTGGGTCAAGAGATATAGTGCTCTGTTTTAAGCATGAAGGGATATTGTTTTCTTAATCTGTAATTTTATTCATTTTTGCTATTATTTTCTTTCTTTTTATTTATTTATTTTCTTTTCTTTCATGAGCAATAGTTCACTTGACCCAAAAGGAAGAAATAAGGTTCTCAGCTCCACTTGCATTTGTTTTTTTTAATGTATATCTACTTTTATAAATTTAAAATTAAACATATATAGTTTACTTTAGCAATATATTATTGAATAATAATGCATATATACACACACACATATATATATTCTTGTAAAATGTTTTATGCTGTTTATTATTTAGTTAATGTTCATTTTTTTGCTATTTTTTTACATGTTTTGTTATAGTTTATTCATTTATATTAAAAAAATGGGTAGAAGTATAAATATTAAAAATAGTTATTTTTATTCCTAATCGTCACTAGTGGATTTGTTTCCATTCTTAATCATCACTAGGTAAAAGTTACATCATTTAACATTGTTCCTAATTATCAATATCCTAACACAAGTATATAAATTAGGCTTCCAAAGTTTGTAGCTACTAATTTTTACTTCATGTTCCTTTCTTATTTGATTCATAAATGAATTTTAGCTTTAGCTTGAGTTGACAAATATTAGTAATTTCTTCTACTTGCTTATTGTTAATCTTTATAGTGGCATGCATCTCTATATTTGCTTTCAAGCTACTTTATTTTTTGAAACAGATCAAACTCTTTTCAAATGTTTGATTTCTCTTCTTATTTTTTTCCTAAGAGAGAATGAAACTCTTATTTACTCAAATGATATAGTCTCTTAGAAGATTATTTGTTTATAACGCCATTGTTTATTGTATACATTTGCATTATTGCAGATTCCATTCTTGTTTTTGTCTTTACTTTAAATTTATTTATTTATATTTATCCTTGGTTATTAACTTACAACACATGGTTCAATTCAATCAAAGAATTAATATGGAGGTAGATGGAGATGAAAGAGCTAATATAATGGAAAACATGGTAAAAGAAGATGAAACATGACAAAAAGATCATGAATATGGGCACACTATGTGACTCTTCCTTTGGCTTCTGATAATATTACACGAGAGAAGTGTAAGTATTGTGGTCAAATCTATAAAAATAGGTATGAGAATGGAATAGATACTTTCACTCTCCATTATAATAAGTGTGCTATGAGAGACACACGAGATGTGAGTCAGATGATTATTGAACAATCTAAGATTATGGCTTCATGTCGTTTTGAATTCAATCCTGAAAAGTTCAATGAGTTATTAGTTGAAGCAATTATTTTATAGGACTTGCCTTTTCAATTTATGAAATACGAGGGTATTAGAGTAGTTCTAAATTATTTACGTCTAAGAATTCATATAATCTTCAGGAATACAATGAAAGTTGATACTCTTACAATTTATGAGAGAGAGAAGTTAAGAACCAACATAATGGTATCTACATATTCTAGTAGGATCAGTCTCACTTCTGATTGTTGGTATTCAATTATAACTGATGGATATATATCTCTAACTCTTCATTTTGTTGACAATGATTGGATCTTACATGAGAGAATTTTGAATTTCTCATCCATGCCTCCTCTACATAATGGTGAAACTCTTTGTGAAAAAAATCTATGATATGTGTTGTGATTGGGGCATTGAAAAGAATTTGTTTGGATTGGCATTAGACAATGCTTCATCAAATGATACTTGTGTAGATAAGTTAATTACTCAATTGAATGAAAATAATGTACTTGTGGCTAAGGGTAAATTTTTCCATCTTCGTTGTTGTGCACATATTATTAATCTGGTTGTGAAAGATGGATTGAAAGACATTAATTCTGCAGTTGAAAAAATTTGAGATAGCATTAAGTTTATGAAAGGATCAAGTGCACGAAAGCAAAAATGGATAAGTTTTGTTCTAATGGACTATGGCTGCAAGACTAAAAAAGGCTTGAGACAAGATGTTCTTACTAGGTGAAATTCCACCTACCACATGCTTGAGAGTGCTTTATGTTATCCTAAAGCCTTTAAGCACTTGGCATTTGTTGAACAAAGTTATAAGCATTGTCCTACAAAAGATGAATGAAAAAAAGTTAATATTTGTGAATTTCTAACAATATTTTACGTGGTCACCAATCTTCTTTCAAGAATAACATATCCAACTGTAAATTTATACTTACTTGAAGTGGCCAATTACTATGTGGTTTTGAGGGAGAAGGCAAATGATAGTACTGATTATATAAAGAATACGGCTAAACAGATGCTTCCAAAATTTAAAAAGTATTTGTATGATTTTAGTATGATTTTGTCCATAATGGTGGTTTTTGATCCACATTATAAGCTTCAATTTGTGGATTTTATATACAACCAAATATGTGGGTAGTTTTATTTTATTTCATACCAAGATGTCAAGAATAATTTGTTTGAATTGTTTAGAAGATATTCTAAAAGTGGTTATATTTCTAATCAATTTTTTTTAAGATAAAAGTGTATATGTGGACACTTCAACTAATCACAATAATGATTTTCCTACTATAACAGAAATATCTGCTTTATTTAAGGTAAAATACTTGATTAAACTTTTCACCTTAGATTATTTAATATTTTTATTATTTTTATTATGGTTGTAAAATTTTAGTGCTTTTGATGATAATTTTATTCCACCAAAGAGTCAATTAGAATTATATTTGAAGAAGACTTATGGATCAATATCATACCCAACTTTTGCTTAGTAAGTTGAGGCAATTGTTTGCATTAGAGATAGGTTATTTGCTGAAAAATGTTATTTTTTTTTATGAACCATTCTTTTTTATTATGGTTTGTATATCAATAACGAATATATTTAACAAATTTTATTTATGTGTTTAAGATAAACTATGTGAGAAATTTGCTGAATATATTGCAAGTGAGCTAACCATTGAAGCTGACATTCAAAACTCTAATAACATGGTTGTACTTAGAAATCAAGGTGCTAACTAAAGATATTGAGGCATAAATTTAAATTTTTATAAATTTTGTTTGTGTATAATACTTTTTCAGTACTAGCTAATATTAATACATAAAGCAAATAAGTTTAATATTTTAAGTAAGACAGCATGAAATGAACAAACAATGAAAACAATAATGAAGAGAATTTACAAATTTATAAGGCTATTGTTTAATGCTTTGCATTCTTGGATTATGTCTTCTTCGTAAAGATACTCCTCTAAATGAAGTTCTCTTTATCTAGTATTGGTTCCACTTGTATAGATGAATAAATTTGGAAAAATAAGTATTAACAAAAAAAGTTAGGAGATAAAATTATGCATTACCTGACATTTTGGATAATAGATGAATTTTCCATAAAATTCTTTGTCAATCTTAAAAAAGTTAGCAGCATGAGATTCTGCATTTTATAGCATTAAGTGAGCTATAATCCTAAATTGACTTAAGAGTATTATTTGTGAGTACATAATGAATTTGTGATATTTATAATAGCGTACAAAACTTATATTATAATTGGTTGACATTATTAAGTTATTTCACCCTATTTTTCATGCATATTGCTTATACATGCAAGTAAAAAATAGGAATTAACAATGAACGACAATGTTGGTTTTACTCATATTCAACATGCAGTTGATAAAGGTCATTGGCATATCTCTTTATTCCTTGTATGTAACTACTTTGTATTATAATTAAATATTTGAGCACCTAAAGGAGAAGGAGATTTTGTAGCACAATAGTTTTCCTTGGAAGGTGTACTTATGTATGAAATTTATTGTTATTTAGAAATGTTTCACAAGCTTCACATAAGAGTGAGCTCTGTTTTCCTTTTTTTGGCATTGCTTTAAATATTTTGTATTTTTAGGTTTAATATGGACATATGTCTCTTTCATAAACTTTATAACAAATAGTGGCTATACACTTATTTTTGTGTGTATTATAGTGATTCTCGTAGTTCTTTTTATCAATTCAGTTCTTACAGGTATTGAGTTGTGGTTATCTAAAGTTAAAAATCAACAGTTTGCATGAAAATTTTGATTATTTAAAGAGTTTTCTTCAATGCATGAAAAATAGGGTTGCATGAAAAGTCCTATTAACTAAAAAAATATTTAATTAACAATTAAAGCTAGTTTGAGCCAGCCCAATTGTGTTTGGTTTGGGTTTGGATTTGGGCTCACAAATGCTAGCTCAAATTAAATATGAATAGAGCTAGGGTGGAACTAATTTAGGCTGGGCTAGTTTAGGCTAGCTCGAACTAGCCTAGCTTGCACGAATTGCCTCTAGCTACAACGGTGATTGTTTTAAGCCACAACCCGCATAGAGTTCATGTAAATTCTAGACCTAATTTTCAATATCCCAATTGTGACAAAATCCTATTATACCTAGGTTTTGTGTGTGCTTGTAAATACATTATTAGAGTAATAAATGAATGTGTTGAAAAATATAGAGAAATGTAGAGAGAAAAAATACATAAATTTTGAGAATTAAATCAACCTTCATAGACCACAAGTCCAGTAGTAAAATTCAAAAGAACAATTTAAAGAACAAGATCAAGAGTAAAAGCATAGAAGATTGGATAATATTTATCAAGAGATTAAGTGTGTTATTTATTTTCTTCTTTCTTCTAGGAATTTCATTATTTTCTTCAATTATAAATCTGGATTTAATGAACATCATGTCTTACTAATTTTTTATTAACCTAGGAGTTTTACGAACCCAATTTTTTTAACATGTATTGATCTAAATTATCTTCCCTCTTTTAATTGTAATATTCAATAATATTATTTGATCTGATTTGAATTGTTAATGGGTTGACCATCAATTGAACTATATAGGCATATAGATAGCTTTGAGAGAAGTATTTATATATTTGTCTTGATCAAATAGCATACATAGTTTCTAAGCTGAGAGGTACATTCGTATGTATTTGATTCATGATTAATGTTCTTCATGAATAATAATTTAATCTAATTAGCATGTGAGTGTGATTATATTATGTTATTATATTGTATATAATTTACTTGAGAGAGGAATGCATGCATAGTTTAGAGTTAATTAATCATATAATTTTTTGTTAATTATTTGAGGAGAAATTCAGGAATTCACATGCTTAGGAGATTGGAAGATTAATAATTACCTAAATTATCTCTCTCATATATAGCTCTTTGCTGCGATTAATTTAGTTTCGTAATTTTAGTTTTTATCCTTTATCATTCAAATAATAATAATACTCGCTTTGGTACTTGCTAGTAATTATATTTTTTTGTGGGTTCGACACTCTATCTTTAAATACTTATCACTTGTACACGTCTTGTATACTTGTAATTTTACATGGTCAAGTTTTTGGCACCATTGCTAGAGAAGATTTATAATTGGTAACATATATCAAATTAGGATATTAGTATTATTAATTTGGACTTTTAATTTTCTGTTTTAGTATTTTTGTTATATGCCCAAGTTGATAGGTAAAGATTTGCTTCCTTTAGATCTTGAAATTAAAAAAATTGTATGTCAAATGATAAAGAAACAATTAACACAACAAGCTAGGGATATGGCAGAACATGGGGTTTAACAAATTTTGGTTGCTCCCAAATCTCAACAGAATTATGCAGTCTATAAAGTAAATGAAGCCCAATCTTCAATAGCTACACTAGGTATCAATGCTAAAAATTTTGAGCTTAGACCGGATGTCATATAAATAGTGCAAGCAAACTTGCTTGGAGGGTTAGTTAGTAACGATCCCAATATACATTTAGCTTCATTCTTGAAAATATGTGACAAATTTAAGATGAATGTTGTCTCGAACGATGTAATCCATCTTCGTCTTTTTTCTTTTCTCATTAGGGGATAAGGATAAGGTTAAGGCTTAGTTACATTCACTACCAATTGGGTCAATAACTACTTGGAATCAATTTGCTCAAAAGTTTCTATCTAAGTATTTCCCACCATCAAAGACTACAAAGCTTCGAAATGACATTACATCCTATCAGCAACTTGATGGAGAATCATTTTATGAAACTTAGGAATGCTTCAAGGAGTTGCTTAGAAGATGCCCAAAATATGGCCTACCCACTTGGCTTCAAGTTCAAACATTCTACAATGGGTTAATGGGCCAACAAAGGACAATTATAGGTGCAATAGCAGGTGGGCCCTTAATGAGTAAGACTAAAGATGAAGCCTTTGCTCTATTGAATGAGATGGCATAAGCAATAACCAATAGCCAGTTGATAGGTTAAACCACAAGAGGGTAGCTGGAGTGAGGGATGTAGAGACCCTAGCAACCATGCAAGCTCAAACAAATGCTTTGCTGCTAAGTTTGATTAGATGGAGGAACGGTATAAGTAAACATGGTACAAAATCTATTTGTGGTATATGATATTTGTAATAGACCTCATTCTACTAAGGCATATGGGAACTCTTTGGAAGTATTTAGCTATGTGAATAACCAAAATTGCCAAGGGAACTTATACTCAAGCACATACAATCCAGATGGAGGAATCACCCTAACTTCTCATGGAATAACAATCAAGGGGTAATCAAAACAACCGTCCTAATTTTTCACCCGAATTTCATCAACCACCACCTCATCAATAACCACCACCATTGGATAAAAAGCCTGCCACTGAGGATAACACAAATGCTTTGATAGTAGTGATGAAAGATTTTATGCAAAACATGAAAACAAAGGTGGATCATATGGAAGCCACTTATAGAGCTTCTATTTGTAATTTAGAGGTGCAAATGGGGTAACTTGCCCAAGCTTTAAGTCAAAGAACTCAAGGAGCCCTTCCTAGTGATACTCAAGTAAACCCTAAAGGACCCAATAAGGAGCAATACAATGCACTTACAACAATGAATGGATCTTTAGTGGAAGATAAAAGGATGGAGGAAGAAGTAATTAAGAAACTAGTCAAAAGGAGTAAAGCTTATACACTAAGCATTTTTTTCCCTTAACAACTTAATAAAAGCAGTTTGAATGCTCAAGTGCTCAACAATTTGAGGCTTACAATTGGAGGCTTACAATTCAAGAATGCACTTTGTGATTTAAGAGCTAGTGTCAACCTAATGCCATTGTCCATATTCGAAAAACTTGGTATAGGGGAACCAAAGGCCACATTAATAATCTTACAAATGGCTGATGGAACAATCAAGAAACCAGTAGGGATGATGGAAAATATCATGGTAAAAGTAAAGAAGTTTATATTCCCCGCTAATTTTATTATCCTTGACATGGACAACAAAGAAATTTCACTGTGATTAAGAGACATTTTCTAGCAACTGGAAGAACATTGGTAGATGTAAAAAAATATGAGCTAGTTATGAGGGTACAAAATGAAGAAGTCACATTCAAGGAATTTAAACCACCAAACAATTCATATGCCTCTAAGGAGGAAGTGAATGTCATCACAACCCTAGTAAAGAAGCCATCAAATGTTGAAGAAACAAAGAAAAATAATAGAAACACAAGAAGGAAATAAAAAAAAGAATTCAAGCAAGTATGAGTATCCAAACACTCCCAGCTTAAGTAGTAGAGAAAATACAACTACAAGTGGAACCAAGCCTAAGCAAGTATGAATCCCCAAACAACCTCACTTAGGAACCAAGGAAATGACCATAGTAATAAAAAAATATTAAATTAGTCAACAAACATGCAAACGGGACCAAACACAACAAAGACAAAAAGAGGGTCTCCTTTTGGAAGAAAATCAAAGATAACAACATTCCAACTCCCAAATAACCCATTTGCAGATTTATTTAGCTAAGGATGTCAAATGTGGTGTTCGTTGGGAGGCTACCTAGAAAATTTTTTACTTTTTATTTATTTTCTTATGTTTAATTGATGCATATCTAACATAGATTAATTGTTGTTTACTAACAAATTTTTTGAGTGTTATAGGTTGAGCGGCGTACATAAGTCGCAATCGCAATGCCATGCAATATGTTCAACAAAACATATTGTATGCCTTCTCATATAAGAGTGTTCCTTTGACTTTTTGTATCAAAAAAGGAAAAAAATTTGTATGTTGCACAATGTGTTTACTTTTTTTTTTCTTTTTGTTGGACGTGAGTGTGGGTTTGCATCACTTCTTTTTGTTTGACTTGCATGCATTCAGAAAGAGTGTTGCATGAAGTCAGGGGGAGTTTATTTGACTACTTGTGTTTAGCCTATGAGTGTTTACCTATGTAGGTGATGCCAACCCTAGAGCACGAACCTTATAACCCATAAATGCGATTTGATTTAAGAACTACAAGAGAAACGGTCTAAGACCCAACACTAAAATCAAATCAAATTCTTAGAAAAGAAGATTTTTGTTAGCAAACACAACTTAACGCATGAATATTACTCACCATGAGACAAGATGATATAAATGCTACAAAGGTTTACAAATCTCTTGATAAGTTGGTTGGAGAAAGAACATGGAGCTTTCAAGCTCTCAATTTTAATTTTTGAATCAAAATTTTCATTTATGATAGAAGTTATGTCAGCTGAGCCTTTAAAGAGTATTTATAGGTTACAAACAAAAACCTAAAAGAAATTAAATCTCAATCATTAATTTTGATCAAATGGTCAAAAATTACAAAGAAAATATAAGGGTGTTGCGGAGGTGAAAAAATCCTATTGCAGCGAAGAGGGCTCAAACACCACAAAATCAATGCGGGTTGTGACAGATAAAAATCTATGCCGCAGCAAGATGCCCAGTATATCAAACCCCAGGGTCAGGTGCCACAGCGGCCAAACTTCCATGCCACAGTACCCACGTCTCTCAACCTGTCCCAGCCAAAGCTTGAGGGTTGTTTACTACAACACACAGATCCATTTTTGAAATTCTAGGTTTGCCCTTTAATTCATTAATTGGACCCCTCCATGCTTTGTGCTCCTTATTCTCATAATTCTCCTTTTTTCAAGAAGATTCAACCTCAAATATTAGCTATAGTAATGGAAATTGCCTCCATCACGTTGGTTGAATCAAATGCATATTGAACAATGCTCTTGGATGGCCTTTTGAAAGTTGTATTTTGCAAAATAATATTAGTAACAATAGGTGATAAGGTAAAACTCTTGTTTGGGGAACAACATGTTTCTCTCCTCTCAATTCTTTCTTCAACACTGGAATTTCAATTTTTCCACATTCAACTTGTTTTTCTTTCTCTTGAATCTCACAAATCCTCTTTTGATCTTCATACATTTCTTTCGCAGATAAGGGAACAAGAATAAATTTTTGTTGTCTTTCAGAAATTTGTACTTATTTGTCATCTTATCATTTGTAACTCCTCTACCAAGTTTCCATGACCTTCCCAATGAAATATGACAATAAGTCATATAACTTACAACACAAAGTGTTTCATCTTTGTACTTTCCAATTGAGAATTTCACCAAGACTTATTTATTTATCTCTAATTCACCGTATTTATTCATCCCTTATAGCATATATGGTCTTGGATGTTGCAAAGTTGGCAAATTCAATCTCTCCACCATGGTAGTGCTAGCATAATTAGTATAAAGAATCTCTTTGACATGGCATCTAGTATGAAACGTACTTGCAATTGCTAACAAAATACTCTTCTTATTTAGCACTCAGATTGATCACTCAAGTGCTCTTAGCACCTAAGCAAACCAAACCATTTAAAATTTTCAAACAATTATGGAATCCACTATTACCAAGTGTAGTTTATTGCAAAATTCAATAATCAAGCAGAAAATGAAATTAACTCAAAGTGTTTAGGAGCAACAATAAAAACTATAAGAATTATACAAATTTCTCTAAGAAAAACAAATTTGAGACAAAGAAGCAACAATAAAAACTATAAGAATTATACAAATTGCTCTAAGAAACAAAATCTTTAAAGTACAAATAATACTTTAGCGATAACAAGTGGCATTATTAGAATTTTAATATATCTTTTTTTTATTTACGGAAATATCTTCTTCTTTTTTTAAATAAATATCCTAAGAGATTTTTTACTAAAGATTTTTTCCAAGAGATATTCTTTTTTTTTTTTAAAACCAATATATATTTTTGTTCAAAAATTACGATACAACTTCTGAAAGATTTACGATACGTAAACACACAAAAACTGACTAAACTGTCTAGAATTTTTGAATCAAATGTGGGAAAAATTTTGAATAAAAAATTTCACCGAAATTTGCACAAAAATTATAGGAAACAATAATACACAAATTGAAATTTTCAATAACAAGTTGAATTGCATAAACTAGTAGAAACAAACAAAAAATTGAAGAAAACACATAGAAAATTTATGAAACAAGTAGAAGCAATACAATACACAGATTTTTTTTTTTAGAAAAACGAAAATGGCAACAACAAAAAATAGGAATACAAAATTTATAACCAAGAACTCTAATATCAAATGATGTAAACCCGAGAGCATGAACCTTGTAACCCACAAATGTGATTATGTTCGAAAACTACAAGAAAAACGATTTAAGACCCAATACTAAAATGAAATCAAATTTCTAGAAAAGAAGTTCAGACTTAATACATGAATATTACTCACCATGAGACAAGATGATATAAACGCCACAAAGGTTTGCAAATTCCTTGATAAGTTGGTTGGTGAAAGAACATGGAACTTTCAAGCTCTCAATTTTGATTTTTGAATCAAATTTTTATTTATGACAAAAGTTATGGCAGCTAAGCCTTTAAAGAGTATTTACAGGTTACAAACAAAAATCTCAAATAAATTAAATCTCAAATATTGATTTCGATCCAATCGTTAAAAATTACACAGAAATATAAGTGTGCTGTGGAGATAAAAAAAAACTCCTGTTACAGCGAAGAGGGCTTCGAAACCACAAAATCAATGCGGGCCCCAACAGATGAAAATCTATGGCCCGACAAGATGTCTAGTATATCAAACCCGATGGTCAGTTGCCGTGGCAGCTAAACTTTCATGCTATAGTGGGCATCTCTCCCAGCCAAAATTCGAGGGTTGGTTGCCTCGGCTGCCAAAACTTCATGTTGCGGCCCACATATCCATTTTTGAAATTCTAGGTTTGCCCTTTAATTCATTAATTGGACCCCTCCATGCTTTGTGCTCCCTTATTCTCATCATGATATCATATGATGTAAACCCGAGAGCATGAACATTGTAACCTACAAATGTGATTCAGTTTGAGAACTACAAGGAAAACGGTCTAATATCTAACACTAAAATCAAATCAAATTCCTAAAAAAGAAGTTCAATTTTTTGTTAGAAAACACACCTTAAAGCATGAATATTACTCACCACGAGACAAGATGATATAAACCCCACAACGGTTTGCAAATCTCTTGATAAATTGGTTGGAGAAAGATCATGGAGCTTTCAAGCTCTCAATTTTGATTTTTAAATCAAATTTTTATTTATGAAAAAAGTTTTGGTTGCTGAGCCTTTAAAGAGTATTTATAGGTTACAAACAAAATCTAAAAGAAATTAAATCTCAATCATTGATTTTGATCCAATGGTCAAAAATTACACAAAAAATATAAGTGTACTGCAGTGGTGAAAAACTCCTGCTGTGGCGAAGGGGGCTTGGACACCACAAAATCAACGCGGGTTGCGGCTGATGAAAATCCTTGCCGCGGTGAGATACCTAGTATATCAAATCCGAGTGTCAGGTGCCAAGGCGGCCAAACGTTCAAGTCATGACGTGTATGTCTTTCAGCTTTTTCTAGCCAAAACTCGAGAATTGGTTGCTACGGCGGCCAAAACTTCATGCCACAGTGCACAGAAATATAAGTGTGCTGTGGAGATAAAAAAAAAAAAACTCCTGTTACAGCGAAGAGGGCTTCGAAACCACAAAATCAATGCGGGCCCCAACAGATGAAAATCTATTGCCCGACAAGATGTCTAGTATATCAAACCCGAGGGTTAGTTGCCGTGGCAGCTAAACTTTCATGCTACAGCTGGCATCTCTCCCAGCCAAAATTCGAGGGTTGGTTGCCTCGGTTGCCAAAACTTCATGTTGCGGCCCACATATCCATTTTTGAAATTCTAGGTTTGCCCTTTAATTCATTAATTAGACCCCTACATGCTTTGTGCTCCCTTATTCTCATCAGTAGGGGTAACATGATAGTATTTGGTTAGACTACACATAGTTTTGCATGATACTTTCATGGATATGTGTTTGTTTTGTGTGTGCGGGATACATATGTAGTTTTGGACTTTGTAGCTCACTTAGAGCTTAAGTTAGCATCAAGACAGATGTGTTGATTCATAAAGCTGGCTGGAACACTACAAGATAGTCCTATAAGTCTCTTTGTGTCTTTGTTGACATTTTTGTGCACAAAACATAGAGTCTATTTATTTTATTTAGTGTTTTGTCTATCTCTATGTATGGTATTTTGTTTATGATCAGTATTGCACACACTCACATAGATCTTAACACTATTGTATGTTTGTATGTTTATATGATACACACACAATAGGTTGGTTAGCAGCATATAAATTATATGTTAATATGTGTTTTTACTTGCATTTATTTACCTAAATTGGTGGGTATTTCTAACTTTGTATTTAGTAAAGTTTTGCCTTGAAACTTATGTTTAGTGGTTTATTGGGGCCTCGCAGAGGTCTTGTCAGTGGCTCATCAAGGTGGTCGACAAAGGGTCCACGAATGTGCACAAGGTGAAACTGTGACTCGTTAGACTTCGCTGATATCTCGTGGGGGGTTCATTGGGGTGGTCAATGAAGCCTCAAGGGAGTGAGCGGTAGGTGTGGTGAGGGGTCGACGAGGGTCCAAAAAGCTGAAAAATCAACTATAAATACCCCCTCCTCTCACTTATTAATTACATCCTTCACACTTCATTAATCTCCCTTTCTCATACTTATTTAAGCTGATTGTTGGTGTTGCATAAAACTTATTTTGCGTCAAAAATATTTTTTTCTGTATCACTAATACATTGAGTGTTGTTCTGTATTACTGATTCGGAGGTGATTATTCACTTGAAGATTTTTTGTGAATTAATTTTTAAAAAAGAAGATTTCGTATTCTCAATATATCAAGTGTTGTTTCTGTATTGAGATACGAGGTGGTAGTAGAGTTTGTTAAAAATATTTTATCGAATAAAGTTACCGTAATAACAATATATCGAGTTCATTTATGTATTGTTATTACGAGATAGAGTTTTTATATCAACATAATCGAATGTGTTTTTCGTAATGTTGATACGAGGTGTTTTAATAATAAAATCATATTTTAGGTAAATTGCATACTATTTGTACACGCATACTAATTGTAGGTATTTGCATCACATTGCGTGGTGGTATGATTTTAGATGTGAGCTAGATCCAGTAAGGATCAAAGTAGTTGTGAAGACAGCTAGTAATAGCAGCATAAGCAGTTAATACAAGTGATCTCTAATTAATAGAGGTATTTGACATTTTATCTTTATCGAGTTTGTAGTAACTGTTTTATATTTTTTAGTGAATTTGGCTACTTAGTGGTTACCTTAAGCAACCCGTGAATGCTGCCACTTAGGATTGGAAGTTAAGTGGGTTTACCACATTATATCGTTATATTTGCTTGATCTACTGCATGAGTTTGTACAATCTGAGTATCCATAGTATATGTGACAACATATATAGTCTATACTAAGATTGAAAAGCATTTACTACTTTTAGTTTATTGTCTCATATTTGCTATATCTGTTTTCTGCAAATTACTTGTTTTTTTTTTCTTTTCGTTGTTTGTACTAACGGGGTAAGTTTTTAAGCGTCCATATTACCTAGACTTAATTATTCAATCTCATGACTGTAAAAATTTGATTCTTATCGACCACATCTTGTTATTGCCGTTTGGGACAATGGAAGAGGTGCTAGGAAACTACAAAATGAGAATATATATATATATATATATATATATATATATTTATTTTTAAGAAGGTTAAATTTATAATATTAGTAAAGTTGAAAATAAGGTGTTTAAATTAAATTAAAAATATTGAAAGGGAGTCATATGTATGTGCCTATTTTTTTCAATTAAAGTTATATGTGTATATATTCAATTTAGATTTTAATAATTTTATGGAGTTTTAAAATCTAGTTATTTTAATTATGATTTTTAAAGACCAGTAGAAAGTTTAGGATATGGGTATTTAATTATAATTTTGTAGAAGTATTTAAAAATTTATAAAAATTAGGTGTATTCAATCATGATTTTGTAAAAATCTAGATGCATCGAAAAAAGTCATTAATTTTAAAAGATTTTAAAAAATTGAAAAAAAAAAATTTATGAATTTTTAATTAAAATTATATATAAAAAAATATTGACTCATTATTCTTGCTCCTAAATTTTTTTATAAATTTAAAAGAATTTTCACTATAATTTAAAGAATTATATTAAAAAATTTGTGAATTCTTAAAAATTCATAATTGTTTTTAAATTTATAAAATTTTAAAAATATATAAAAATTCTATTTAGATGCACCATTTATAACTTGAATAATTCTTTTTACCATAACTTGATGTATATTACAATCTATATAACATAATTTAATTAATTCATTCTTAGTAAAAAAAATAGAAAAATTAATATTTCACAGAGAATTATTACAGATACAAAACTCATATAACAGGAATAAAAGCTTAAGTCTTTTCTCATAGTCTGTCTTTCAAGAAGGTAGGAAGATGAGCTAGTCATCAGTGTTATTTTTGGCTGAAAATCATTTTCACTTCAAATGACTCTAACAATAGGTTTAGAGTCATGATCAATGAAAAATAATTGGGATTGTAGCTTAAGTCATAGTATAATGAACTGCACATGCTATTTTTATTGGCATCATATTAGCACCATAAAGTTGGACCTTTATCTAAATGGCTTGTTAGAGTGTTGATCTGGATAAGTTCAAATTAAAATTTGGATTTACTTTTAACAGTACATGACTATTATTAAGTTCTACTTCAACTTGTGTGATGAATGTATCTTTAAAATTACTCCACATGGTATCAAGGAAAGTGACACAACAGACAACATTTTTCCTAACTAGAAAAGTAGATTTTACACTAATGTGAATTGCAACTAGATGTAATTCTTTGTAGCCTTCACTGCTATATTTCTTTATATCTCTATCATCCAAGATAGGGAGATAAGTTTATAAGTTTGAACTGGATGTTATTTGAACAGTAATAGTCGATGAGTCATACATAGGCAAAAGTTTGGATTTTTTTGTAAGGATAATATTTTTAAAGGATGAAAGTTGGGAGATATTGTAAAATTTGTAAGGGTTCAAAGGATTGAGAGGACATTTAGTTGGTGTAAGAGAAAAATTTTCAAACTATTCAACTTCAACATGAAGATATGATTTTTAGACTATGGATTCAAAAATACTACTTGAAATAATTTCTCCTGACATAATGTTTAAATGCTTCAAGATAGTTTATATTAGGGCAAAGTATCTTGTACAGAATTGAGATGTAAGAGGGACTTAAGACTCTTAAAATTATCACAAACGGCTACTGTTCAAACTTTCTTTTCCACACCACTCACTAAATCATATAGACAAAAGAAAATAGAAATTAGGTAGGTTTATGAAATTATAGCCACGAATTATTATCTTGTGAGAAATCTGCTTCTAATTACAACCACAAAACATACTTCGAAAAATAGTTTTGTATAACAAAAGGCTATTTGGGTTTACTAGTTTCATAATTCTAATAGTTTGGCTCTGATACTAAAAACAAAAAACTTAATATTTTACAAAGAATTATTACAAATTCAAAACTCATATAATAGGAATAAAGGCTTAAATCTACCTTCTTTTTTTTTTTTTTTTGACAAGCATCCACATTTATAGATAAGAGCAGAATCTCTATTATTCTTGTTTTTCTTAATATTTAGGCACTTGTTCTCTTATCTTATTTAAAGGAAATTCTTTTGGTTATATGATAACTAGATATGAGTTGTTTACTGGATTACATTATCTTATCTTATATTCTAACATATTACATTACATTATAACATCACACGTATTACAAATACTTTTAGGCATGTTATTTAATAAATATTACAAATACTTTTAGGCATGTTTGGTTAACAGTAATCGTAATCGTAATGGAAATTATTCAGGGTATTACTGTATTTAATTTGACTATATTCTGTAATAAAATGTAAAAGGATTACAGTAGTAAACAGTAATTACGCCTGCAGCACTCTGTAATCTATATTATGCCTTCAATCCTTTCTATTTTTTTTTTTTCACAATTTTTATAATCATTTATGATTTTTTTTTTTTTTGGTAATTCTATCTCTTTTAATAGTTGGTAGCATTTCTCTTTTCTAACACAGTGGATAGTGGAGATAAGATATAAAATCTCTATTGAATTTTCCTTGTCGTCTAGTTCGGTTACGATTTACGAATTAGGATACCTGGCGTTCACTAATAAGCCGGTTCAAAGCTCTGCTATGGAATTTCCTATATATATTATCAAAAATATATTTTGGATCTCCTTGGAATTTTGTGAACATCTTGTTCTATATCTGCTGGAGAATTGAAAATTATCTTGATTTATTTCCTCGTTTAATTTTGTGAAATCAGATTCCGACGGTATTCTACAGTCTACTACAATGGAGAAGAGAAGTCAACTGCCCTCTTAAATCGTCTATTTGAAGTGTGGTACTGAAATAGTAAGAGTGAAGCCTCGCACTATTTTATCTCTTTATCCAAACCCTAACTACTTTCTTTATCGTGCTTACCGTTCTAGTTATTATTACTCCTAATTTTGTTTCTTGTGTTCGATTTTGCTTTAAAGATCATTGCTTTCCTCTTTTCTTTGATGAAAGAACAGTTGTAAGGTTGTTATCTTCTCTATTTCATGTAAAGATGTCTCCTTTTTCTATGGCAAAATGCATTTTATCATTGATCAGTACACATGTCAAAATTACTTGAATATCTAGTCTTCTCAATTTAACATCAAATCCAGTCATAACACATCACTTCAATAACTTAATGCATATGACATTACTTTTGTACGATAATTATCCCCAATGCTGTGCATGATTTCAATTTTTGGTTTACATTAATTGTTCAAAATCAAAAAAACCACCCAATTTAGGTTTTCAAAATGGAGGTGGAAGATAGAATCAGCAACTTACCTGCTCATGTTATAGAACAAATTTTATCAGAGTTGCCTATCAAGGATGCTGTGAGGACAAGTGTTTTGTCTAGCAAGTGGAGATACAAATGGGCCAGACTTTCAAATCTTGTGTTTGATAATCAATGTGTTTCGGCTTCTTCCCATGACCAAGCATATGTAAGGAATAAGCTTGTTAGCATCGTTGATCATGTTCTATTGCTTCACATTGGCCCAGTATACAAGTTCAAGCTTTCTCATCGAGATCTCTTATCAGTTAATGATATTGATCGGTGGATTCTGTATCTATTGAGAAACTCTATCAAAGAGTTTGTACTTGAAATATGGAAAGGGCAACACTACAAGATGCC
Organism: Elaeagnus macrophylla; assembly: GCA_029378325.1. Lineage (NCBI taxonomy): Eukaryota > Viridiplantae > Streptophyta > Magnoliopsida > Rosales > Elaeagnaceae > Elaeagnus > Elaeagnus macrophylla. Next base: position 8,072,969 of record CM055649.1, on the reverse strand, counting down.
TTCTTCTTTGTTTTCATGCCAACATTTAACTCATTTGGAGTTATTTAATTGTTTGCTAAGACCTCCACCGATGTTCAAGGGCTTCAGGAGTTTAACGAGCCTTGATCTCCAGTATGTTACCTTGGCCCAAGATGCGTTTGAGAAACTGATTTGTAACTGTCCTTTGCTTGAGAAGCTTACCTTGATGAATTTTGATGGTTTCACTTGTCTCGACATAGATGCACCAAACCTCCAATTCTTTGATGTTGGAGGTGTCTTTGAAGATGTCAATTTCAAGAATACCTCTCATTTAACTGTAGTTTCTATTGGTTTGTATGTGAATGTTGCAAACAACTCCAGGCGCACTCTTAGCAATTCCAGCAATTTGATTAAGTTTTTCACTCATCTACCTAATATTCGAAGGCTAGAGGTTCAGAATTATTTTTTAAAGGTACAACATCTGCTCATAACCATCAGTGTGCTTTTGTACATGAGTTGATACCATAACTTTCTGTATTAAGCAGTCTTCTCATTCATGATAGATTTCCTAACACTGGACCAATCTTTAATGTCTCAGAATGCTACTTGATGTTCATTTTTAGATTATTTGTAACCTTGTTCAATGTTTTCCCTTTAGTATCTAGCCGTTGGCGCTGTACCTGGAAAGCTTCCTAGGCCATGTCTCCATCTGGAGTACCTATCTATACGCATAAACTTCAATGACCTGGAAGAGATTTTAATGGCCCTTTGGCTCCTAAGAATTTCTCCTAATATTCAAGAACTTGAAATTTTGGTGAGTTTTCTTTTGCACTCTATGCTGTGAAACTTTGACATAAAGACATCTTTCACATTTGTGTTGTGTTAATATTTGTGCATTTATTCATTGATATTTGTTTTTATTTTTTATTTTTCTGGCTTGACAAAGTTGTATTCCTGGGGCTGGGAGCCATTTAAGGAGGTTATAAGATTTCTGATTTTGCTCATATTTTTAGGTTCGCCCAGAGGAATCTAGTGTTTTGTTGGCCCCAGTTACCAAAATTATAATGGATGAATGGTATCGTGAACGTTGGGATTGCCTGTTTTCCCTTTTGCAACACGTGAAAATATCGGGAATACGTGGCATTAAACTTGAATTGGATTTTATCAACTTTCTGCTTTTATCTTCACCTATGCTCGAGAAGATGATTATCAAACCTGCATCTGTCAATGATGGATGGGAGTTGGCAAAGGAGTTGTTGCGCTGCAGACGAGCTTCAGCTAGAGCAGAAATCATTTACTTGGACCCATATTCAGCCTGAAATTTTGAATCCATAAACTTCTGACAAACATGTAGAAAATTTAGACACTTTTTAAGATCTGTAAATAATCAAAAACTCCATACCTGATTGTGGAAAAAGATCTAAAGCAGCCCCAGTTATGACCTCCTCCTCCAGGTACTTGAAAATAATATGTAGAAAACTTCTGGCGACAATCGGATGCTAATGGATTCGATTTCTGACTGATATTTCATTGTGAATTGGAGCTTTTGTAATGCTTGTCATGGGGAATAAGTCTTTTTCTACAAGTTGTTTTAGATCGTTTGCAGCAAAAACATTATAATTCATAGCTGGGAAAATTTTGCTGGATTTAAGTTCCCCCACCTTTTATAGTGTAAGGTTGTAACTTATAAAATGTAAAGCTCCCAACTAAGACTGTATTTTGTAATGCTAATATGTTGAGATTAAATTGAAGTTAATGACTTCAGGGAATGAACTTTATAGGGAATCACAATAGGATTATTGGTAGACATAACTGTTGCTTAATGTATGGTTGTTTTTTGTTATCTTTAGGATTAAACCTTGAATAACTTATATGTATTTATTCTATAGTTTAATGAAGAAAGATAAATATGAATCTTTCTCTTTCTTTTTTGGGAAAAACAAAACCGAGTTTATTAAATATGGGAATATTGCATGGCCCTTAAAAGGGTGCTTGCATTAATATACAACGTTCTCTTTCTTTAATTTTAACTCTTGTTTAGAAATATTTTATTTTTGTACATGCATTCAAAAGTACATAATTTTTTGTAGGTCCAACAACTCTTGCGACGGCCGGCTATTGGAGCACCCTCAAATAAGGCTGTCTTCAAGAAAAGTTTTGAACAATGAATATAACTGTTAAACATGTGTTCAAAAGAGCTTCATTTTTAAACACTTGTTCAGTTGTGTATAAATTGACGAGAGAGTCAAGAATGAAAAGAAGTATCAACAATGCTTTCAAGTAGGGATGACAGTTCTACCCAGCAATTGAGGGCTCCACAAGTATCCGACCTGTTTCGGTCGGGTCAGTCGGTCTCAAACAGTTAATGAATGGCCCCATTTTCAGAATACAGTTCAGGTTCATGTCACCGGTTGGCTTTTAATTGCTTTTATTAATAATTTTTCAAGTTAAAACTTTTTATATTGAATTATTATTCAAAACAGCTGAACAGTTCTGATCATTAACTTGCAGATAATATCCTAACTGTATCCAAAACTAGAGAAACCGTTCATTTCAGTTGTCCCCATAGGGTAAACATTCAGTTTAAGCATGAATTAGATAGCTGGAACATGGAATAGCTTGTTGGTGGCATGCAATTTTAATTCAGTTTAAGCATGAATTAGATAGCTGGAACATGGAATAGCTTGTTGGTGGCATGCAATTTTACATCAGGTTCTGCTTATGAACTGCAAGGTACACTTATAATGTGTCAAATGCGCCACTCTCGTCCTGTAGTTGTTAAAATATAAAGTGGAAGAAAATATAAATATAAAATAGATGAAAGAATGAGTGTGAATGCTAAAATAATAAATAATCAAAGTAGGTTGAGAAGAGAACTAAAAAGTCAAATAAAGACATTCTAATTCTCATTCGTTTATAATACTAAAAAATTATATTAATATTTATAGAGATAATAAACTAAAATCTTAATCCTAATAGAATTCTGAACAAGACTCCTAAACTAATAGGAAAACATTAGAATCATTATCTAATATCTTAATTATAATAGTCTCCAAATACTAACAAGGAATCTAACTATTAATTTAATATTCAACTTTCTTCTTTAAGTTGAACATAATTTATGTTCAGTTTGGATAATTACAACATACATATTTGTACTTAATGTTTAACCTTAAAGGTGTTTTAGTGTTGGTGGGATCTAGAATTGATAATGACAGTGCACGACAGTGGGCTAGTTGATCTTTTTAGAAAACGATGGTAGATAGGTTAATCTTTCTAGAAAATGCGGCTACGGAGTTGTGAGGTTGAGATTGATACCAACAGTTATAAGGCCATGAGGTTGATGTGAACAACGGCGACGATAGTGGTGAAAATGGATGATACCAACAATCGTGAGGCTGACGTGAACAATGGTGGTGATAGTTTGCTAAATGATGAAACAAAAAAATCAACCATAAACCTTTAAAAGAAATCAAACTGAAGATGAGAAGTACTAGCAATCGAATGAAGTAGAAAAATTAAAGCAGATGGCGATGACATTAGGGGATAGAGAGATGATAGAAAATAAAAAATATATTAAAAATATTCAAAATCAAACACTGTTTTGATACCATGTTAAAATATAAAGTGAAAAAAAATATAAATATAAAATAGATGAAAGAATGAGTGTGAAATCTAAAATAATAAATAATCAAAGTATAAAGTCAAATAAAGACATTCTAATTCTCATTTATTTATAATACTGAAGAACTATATTGATATTTATAGGGATAATAAACTAAAATTCTAATATTAATAGGAAGAGAAACATGACGCCTAAATTAATAGAGAAATATTAGAATAATTGTCTAATATTCTAATCATAATAATCTCTAACACTAATAAAAAAACTAACTATTAATTTAATATTCAATTATTGTGAACTAAGGATAGTGCTAATTACTTTGTTTGAGACAGATGCGATGAGCCAAAATCCCATTGGGATTAAAGCCCACAACTAACATCTCAGAGATTTGGCCAATTCCCAAATTTGTGAAATATTGCCTTAGCCCACAACAGAAGCCATATATTAAGCAGATGGAAAACTGTGGCAGATACACATGAAAGAAAAGAAGTCCAAAGTACACGAATATAACAATTTTGCTTGAGCTCATATCAACTAAAAGCTAACATAGATCTAACCAAATCTTATCTATGACATCTTTTGAAAATTGAAATCGATAATTTGGAAAGTTTGTTTCCCAAATGTTTGCTCTTGATAGGGTGTAGATGCTAATATGTTTCATGTTTGTTTATTGACAGTTGACACCTTAAAAGATCTTTTCTAGTATGAAGTCTTTACATAAAGGGAAAATAATAAAAAGAGAAAAAATGAGCCCCACTTTTTTTCTTATCTTTATCCTTTTCAATTTGTAATTTTGTATTGTCATTGGTTTGAATTGACACATCAACATTGGATTAATGCTTAATTTTTCCTTTACTACTAATAGACTATGTAGCAATTTATTAAAGCACAGCTGGTTAGCTTTAAATATATATTTTATTTTTTATTAAAGTCAGTTTTCATAAGATTTATTTGTCATTAGACAATGAATCGATTAAAATTAATGATGTTATCTGAACTATGCAAGGAGAGATTTGTTTTAAAACTTATGAGAACATCCATTGCAACTTTGATATATAGACAACTTGGGAACAAATATCACTTTCCAACTCAAAAAAATATGTTACCAAACTTCCAGTTAAAATGTCAAACTAAGCTACAAGATCAGTTGGTAACACTATTTAAAAAAAAACTTCATTTGGTTAAGTAGCAATCCGTGCTATCCCATATCATCATTATTCTTATAACGTTTTACTCACCTGTCAAGGCTTTTTTTTCATGGACGCATGATAAGAGCATTATCACCTAATATTACCCAAAGCAACGCTCAAACTTGTACTCTTATGTCTATCAGCTCAATTGCAAAGCTAACTAGACTAACATATGGATCATTTGGTAGCACTATGTTCCACATAAAATACCCGAAAAAATCAGCTCTATTTGACAGAAACGCTGTTCCACTATTGCATAAAAAAAGGGATCTCAAACGAGCGTCTCCTTATTCACAGTCACATCAGTACATATTAGTTATAATATCAGACGGAAAATTAACCCCCTTTCAAAAAGATGGCACCAATTTTATTGTTAGACCAAGAAACACAGATGTTCAATATCCTTTGAATGTCTTTAATTACCCAAATCTTCCATCATCTGTTTGAGTATATATAAGAAATTGAAACCTTTTTAACATGCCAAGTCTTAAGGGTAGAGAAAGCAAGTGAATAATGATATCATGGCCATGGATAACTCACCACTTTTGAATAACCATAGCAACTATGAGCAGGAGGAGATCATTAATGAAGTTGAATTTGTTAAGATGTTTGGGAATGAGTCCAAGAAGCTATATTGCATCTTGCTGGCCCTGCCATCTTCACCTGCCTCCGTTGAGAACTCTGTCATTGCCGGCTTGGCCTCTGGTATCATGGTAACTTCCTCACTCCCCTTATGTTGAAATGTGGTTTGTAATATTCAGTGTTGTCTTGTACCATGTAAAGTCACACATTCGAATCACAGACATTACTAACTTTTGATGTTAAAAGTATATTTTATTGACATTGAAATGAAGTTGGGAATGGGAAGTGCATTGGAGATATTATCTGACAAGCATATGGTGCAGGAAGTCTAAAGATGTTGGGAGTGTACATGCAAAGATCATGGGTTAACAACAGCATGTTTTTTGGTTCCTATTTATGTTTGGTCTCCTTCGATTCTCGAGGTCATTGGTGAGACCAATGAGATCTTAACGCAGCTAGTCAGTGTTTTAATACTAATTTTCTTGTTGGTATTCATTTTTGGCCAAACTTGGTTCATGTCCCAAGCTATTTGACCGATTGTAAATTTGCTCCAATATTTTATTCGTTAAAAAAATATCTCTAACCTAATTAATGTAACAACATTTAAGAACTTTCATCTATTTTGTCAACAAATTTAACCCCAAAAAAATGACACGTGGCATTGAATTTCATCGGACATGTGTCATTTTTTATTTCTTTGTTAAAAAAATGACCAAAATTTAGACGGACACTCTTAAATGCAACAAATCATTATGTTTGGAGATATTTTTTAATAAATCAAAGGTTGTAACACATTTGCACCAATCTAAAAGGTTAGAACATAAAAACATAGTTTACTGAATATTTTATTAGGAACTTAAGCTTGACATGAGTAATTGTACTTCAATATTGGGGCTAAAAGTCCTACTATAAGCTATCAAGGAAAGTGTTTTACTATGATTTCTGTGCTTTATTCTCCTCTATCTTATTCATAAAACTTTCTATTAGATTGTTTGTTTTGCAGGAAAATTTCCCGTCTGGATGCTTCCCCAATTGTTTGCTTATGCAGTAAAGTTTCCTATACAAAAATTCTTACAATCACAAAGTGAAGTCATGATCATGGCTTGGATTTCTGCTGTGGTGTTAATACTACACATAATTTTCAGCTAATTGCTAATACTAAAGTTGGGATGGGGATTAGTACAACCGGTCTAATGAGGAAGGTGATTTCACAATTTTGGTCCGAGAGTTCTCCATTGAAGCTCAATCAATTGAGCATCCTGGTGGCATTCCAAACTTCGCATGCTTGCTCCTTTTTGCATACTTTTGCTTCAAATGACTCCAAATACCTACCAAACACTAAAAACAGATATAAAAAACACTTGGAACATTAAATAAATGTAAATATGGCACAATTGATGTACAAAAAGGTGTATAAATTAGCACCTATCAATTGTTAATAACCAATTCTCCCAAAAATTGAAGTTGTTGTGAAGTGAGCTAATTATTCACATGTTATGTCTTAGTTCTTGACATGGTCATGTCCTTTTTTTTTTCTTGAAATGTTTGCAGTATGAATATACAAGGATGGGATGCTATGATTGCACTTAGATTTAACCTTAACCTCTATCCAACTTATGTTCTAACTAAAATTCAATTTGGAATCCTACAAGTATTCATTCAGTTAATTGTTTCTGATCAATTTTACCAAAAAATGTGTTTTTACAGTGTGAGTGATACGAACCGGACCCCCTCCCGAAGTCGGCCCGACACGCGCCGAGAGCCGTGCCGAGAGAAGGGCCTCAAAGGGGTGCTAAATGGCATGCAACATCATAGAAAGACATGCAAGCACCATGGGAAAGGAAGAGAAGTGTGCAAGTGTCAATTTCAAAATTTGGAGCTGCGCCGCGGCATGGCTTTCGTGCGCCGCGGCGAGGAGGTTTCTGCATTGCAGGATGAAATTGTCACACAAGCGCGCCGCGACATGGAATTGGTGCGCCGCGGCGAGAGGCGTTCTGTTTTGAATTGAAGAAACGAGCGCGCCGCGGCACAGGAAAGGCACGCCGCGGCGAGGGAGTTTCTGTTTTGAAAAGGAAAATGCGAAGCTGGTGCGCGCCGCGGCACAGGTATTGCACGCCGCGGCGAAGGAGTTTCTGTTTTGGACCGTGGGTGCATGTGCGCCGCGGCATGAGAAAGTGGCGCCGCGGCATGACGAGGGATGGGCGAGACTGCACGCGCTGACATGCCAGACCTGCGCGCTGACACGGACGTGCGCGCCTGACAGCCAGACCTGCGCGCAGATCCTGAATATGCGCGCCACGGCATGAACTTTTGTGCGCCGCGGCGAGGCTTCGCGGGTGGCAAACAGAAAGGTGCGCGCCGCGGCATGAATATTTCCCCGCCGCGGCGGAGATTCAAAATGTGTAATTTTTGGGCCATTGGATCCAAACCAATGGCCAGGATTTCTTGAGACCATTTTAGGGTTTTTATTGTATCTATATATATGTAGCAGCTGCCCATTTTGTGGGGATTCAAGAATTTTATCAATGAAATGAATTTTCATCATTTATAAACAATTTGGAGTGATTTCAAATTGGGAGAGAGTACAAGTGCTTCTCTTGTTCTATCAAGAAACTTATCAAAGAAATTAGCAACCCTTTGTGGTGTTTCGCCTCATCTCGGCTCGTGGTGCGTATATCCAAGGGTGGAGGTGAGTTCCTTGCTACATAGTCGAGCGTTCTTCGTAGAATCTGCGTTCCAACATTGTTGTCGGGTCGTCGTTCGTATTTCCCGTGGTTGCCAAGCCGCGTGATTCTGGAGGTCATAGGAGTCGTGGCGAGCGGTTCGCATCATTTGGTATCAGAGCTCTAGGTTGTAATTCTAGACTCCTATCTTTTATTGTCTTTTTCATTATATAAAAAAAAAAAAAAAAATCTGTGCATTGTTGCAAATTCTGTGTGTTCTTCATCTTTCCAGAATTTTTCTTGTGTTCATGCAAAATTCTGTTGTGTGTTTGTGTTCCTGGAATCGTTTATGTTTTGTGTTGTCAATTTTGTGTGCAAAATCAAAATCTGTGCACTTTTTCCAAATTCTGTGTTGTTCTTCATTTTCCAGAATTTTTCATCTTGTTCTTGCAAAAATTCTGCTTGTGTTGTGTTTCTGAAATCAATTCTGATTTGTATTGTGTTTCCTGTTTTGTTGTTTCTGTTTTCCTGAAAAATTTCAGATTGAAATTGATGTATCTGATTTCCTGCAAATTTTCAGAATTGTGTTTGTGTTTCTGATTTCTGGAAATTCTGCTGTTGTTGAAATTTCAGAATTGTGTTTTCTATTTTTCTGATTTTCTGGGTAGTTTCTGTTTACTGTTGAAATTTCAGAATCTGTTTTTGTGTTTTCTGAAAATTCTGTTGAGTTTTGGAAAGGTTTTCGTGTTGGAAATTTTTCTGGAAAATCTGTTCGTAATGAAAAGGGTATTTAGGTAAGTTACCCCGTACTGTTTTTCGTGCAGGGGCATTTTGGTAATTTACCGTGCTCTCGTGTTTTTGTTTGTATCTCGTGTTTTGTTGTGTTTCCGTTCCAAACAGTTTTCACAAAAAAAAAAAAAATTTTGAAAATTTCTTTTCCGAAAATTTTTACGAAGTCGTTCTTGAATCCTCTCGAGTCTTAATTTTGTTTGAATTGAATATTCCTTTTTCATTGAGTTAGAACTCCAAACACTTTGAGTTTTCCTTGCTTGCCTTGGATTGGATAATACGCCACTAGCGGGTGAGTCGTGGAATTCTACCTCGGGTTGAAAGTTTCGGAAATTGGCTTACCATAGAACGAGAAGTACTTGAGCAATCATTCCGAGCGACTAAACACGTGAGGTAACAAAGTGAGATTTTCTGTTCTTAAATTGTTTAACTAATTCTCTGTGTACGAAAGTTGTGGAATTATGTCTAACAGGAGCAACTCCGAAAAGCGTCCGGACACCACATCTATGTTGCGAGCAATGCAACAGTCCATGGAACGGTTGAGTGCCGTCATGGAAAATCTTGATGAGCGGATAGAGCGGCAAGAAGCGGTGGTTGCTAATTTACAACGAAGAGCACCTGAAGGGGTCCCGGAAGTTGGGAGACCAAATAGGAGACCCTTGGTGGATGAGGAGAGTTGGGATGAAGAGTTTGAGAATGAGGAAAGGAGGAGGAGACCCAATGGAGGAAGGGGTGAATATAGAGGAGGAAGGAATGGTCGGGAAGGATTGTGGAGACCCCCACCTCGGCCCTTTGACGGGGTTGACCGGAATTTGGACAACATTAAAATGAAGATGCCTACTTTCCAAGGGAAAAATGATCCGGAGTTGTACTTGGAATGGGAGAAGCGGGTTGAACATGTTTTTGATTGTCACCAATATTCCGAGGAGAAGAAAGTGAAGTTGGCGGTAGTCGAGTTTAGCGATTACGCCTTGAATTGGTGGGACCAATTGGTGGTTTCAAGGAGAAGAAATGGGGAGAGGCCCATTGAAGATTGGGTTGAGATGAAGGCCGTAATGAGGAAGCGGTTTGTCCCAAGCCACTATTACCGGGAACTCTATCAAAGACTACAAAGGCTTAATCAAGGTCATCGGTCCGTTGATGAGTATTTCAAGGAGATGGAGATGACTATGGTGAGAGCAAGTGTGGAGGAAGATAGGGAGGCCACTATGGCTCGGTTCTTGAGCGGGTTGAATTCTAGCATTGCCAACATTGTGGAGTTGCACCACTATGTCGAGTTGGAGGATATGGTGCAAATGGCCATCAAGGTAGAAAGGCAATTGAAGAGGAGAAGTAGCCATGCCATACCCGTAGAGAACAATCAGGACACCACTTTTCCGGCACCGACACCGAACCCAATTCCGCCTTGGAAGAATAATGGGAGGAAGGAAGGGGAAGGTAGCTCCAAGCCTAATTTTGAGAACAAGGGCAAGGAGAGGGAGATGAGGAGAGATAAGGGAAAGGAAGAAGGAGGAACCGTCCATCGGAGTCGGGACATCAATTGCTACCGTTGCCTTGGAAAAGGTCACTACGCGTATCAATGTCCGAACAACAGGACCATGATCGTGCAAGCCAACGGGGAAGTGGCGACCGATGATGATAGTGACGAAGGGGAGAAGCCGTCATTAGAGGAGGCTAATGACGAGGAAGTGTATCCGGTCACCGGAGAGTTGCTTGTAGTACGGAGGGCACCATTGGATCATTACCGAGAAATTGACATGGGATCCCAAAGAGTTCATACTTTTCAGACGAGATGCCATGTGAGTGATAAGGTGTGCCAGTTGATAATCGATAGTGGGAGTTGCACCAACATTGCAAGCACAACTTTAGTTGAGAAGCTAGGGTTGACTACGAGCAAGCATCCCCAACCGTACAAGCTACAGTGGCTAAATGACGATGGAAAGGCGAAGGTGGAAGAGCAAGTACTTGTAACCTTTTCCATTGGTCGATACAAGGATGAGGTGATTTGTGACGTATTACCCATGCAAGCTGGGCATATATTGCTAGGGCGGCCATGGCAATACGATAGGAAGGTCACCTATGACGGATACAAGAACGAGTACTCCTTTGAGAGGGAAGGGAGGAAGATAACTTTTTTGCCTTTGACTCCACAACAAATTTCCTACAATCTGTTAGGAGAAGTGGAGGAGAAAAAGGGAAAGAGATTGGAGGGAGAGCCCATGGAGGAGGAAGGGCCCTCAAGGGGGAAGAAGGAAAGAAAAAGGAACCAACACTGTTTATATTCTAACTTTTCTTTCTTGCAGGAATCCTATGATGAACAACTAAACAAGGATGGCCTGCAACACTTGCCCTATGACAAAGGTCCGAATTCGAGGTCGAATTCTTTCGAAGAAGGAGGGAATGATACGAACCGGACCCCCTCCCGAAGTCGGCCCGACACGCGCCGAGAGCCGTGCCGAGAGAAGGGCCTCAAAGGGGTGCTAAATGGCATGCAACATCATAGAAAGACATGCAAGCACCATGGGAAAGGAAGAGAAGTGTGCAAGTGTCAATTTCAAAATTTGGAGCTGCGCCGCGGCATGGCTTTCGTGCGCCGCGGCGAGGAGGTTTCTGCATTGCAGGATGAAATTGTCACACAAGCGCGCCGCGGCATGGAATTGGTGCGCCGCGGCGAGAGGCGTTCTGTTTTGAATTGAAGAAACGAGCGCGCCGCGGCACAGGAAAGGCACGCCGCGGCGAGGGAGTTTCTGTTTTGAAAAGGAAAATGCGAAGCTGGTGCGCGCTGCGGCACAAGTATTGCACGCCGCGGCGAAGGAGTTTCTGTTTTGGACCGTGGGTGCATGTGCGCCGCGGCATGAGAAAGTGGCGCCGCGGCATGACGAGGGATGGGCGAGACTGCGCGCGCTGACATGCCAGACCTGCGCGCTGACACGGACGTGCGCGCCTGACAGCCAGACCTGCGCGCAGATCCTGAATGTGCGCACCGCGGCATGAACTTTTGTGCGCCGCGGCGAGGCTTCGCGGGTGGCAAACAGAAAGGTGTGCGCCGCGGCATGAATATTTCCCCGCCGCGGCGGAGATTCAAAATGTGTAATTTTTGGGCCATTGGATCCAAACCAATGGCCAGGATTTCTTGAGACCATTTTAGGGTTTTTATTGTATCTATATATATGTAGCAGCTGCCCATTTTGTGGGGATTCAAGAATTTTATCAATGAAATGAATTTTCATCATTTATAAACAATTTGGAGTGATTTCAAATTGGGAGAGAGCACAAGTGCTTCTCTTGTTCTATCAAGAAACTTATCAAAGGAATTAGCAACCTTTTGTGGCGTTTCGCCTCATCTCGGCTCGTGGTGCGTATATCCAAGGTGGAGGTGAGTTCCTTGCTACATAGTCGAGCGTTCTTCGTAGAATCTGCGTTCCAACATTGTTGTCGGGTCGTCGTTCGTATTTCCCGTGGTTGCCAAGCCGCGTGATTCTGGAGGTCATAGAAGTCGTGGCGAGCGGTTCGCATCAATGAGAGTATTAAATGAACTTGGGGCTGGTAAAGCCAAGGTAGAGAAATTTTCAGTGGTAGTGGTTTCTAAAACCAATTGGAGTTATTTGCATGACTGCTGTTTATGCCACATTAGACTATTTCACAACAAGTGATGCTGTTGCTCAAGAAACTACATAACTCGCAATCTTGCTTGGCATTACAGTGCTTCTAAATAACCTCCAACCAGTTTTATCTGTTAAAGTGCCTCCAACTAGTTTTATCTTGTTAGAGCTATAAAAGAAACGTAATATGATTTATCTGATAGTCTGATTTGTTAATTGCAGGGCATTTGGTAAGGGATGCTTGGTGGGATTGGTTTGCAAACCTTAATTTTGACAAACGTAACTTCAATTACTAATTGGAAAAGAAGGTCAGTTCATTTGCAGCATCACGATAATGCTTTACCTAATCATAAACTAAGTGTTGTTTACTTGTGTTTTTGTTAAAAGTGGTTTAGATATAAGCGGTTTTAGAATATGCTTCCAACAATTTTTTTACTGTTTGTTTCTGAAGCCCTTTTTTTTTTTTTTTTCCTTTTGCTGTTAAGTATTTTTACAGATCCTCAGAGAGCTAGTCTTCTGCCCGGCTTATGTTGCCCGACGCCTCCTATGTTTACTGTGTTCACACTAGCTAATGACGCAGGAAGCCGTGTTCGGAAATAGGGAGGATCAACCGGAGAGCAATGATTTGAATGGAATTTATAAATTCAAGATTATCAAAATTGAATGCTTTTGCTGATATCAAACTTATTTTGATCAAAAGAGGTTAGTAGGAAATAGAAGTGATCTTAAGACATCGATTTGCAAGCATCCCTTGACCTGATTCAATTTTGTGTACCAAATAGGAATTGTTGTGCTCAGTTCCATAATTTTTTTTTTTTAAATATTCACTTTAATTTTGTATTTATTTGTTTAGGTTAATTAGGTCTCATAATTTAAAAATAGTCAATTTAATTCAATTTATGAGTATTAAAAATAACATATTAATTATTTCCTTATCACTATTACATTTAACAAAGATATTTTAGTAATTTTAAGTTATTAAATTAAAAAATTCAAACTACGTAATTTAAAAAAAAAAATTAATGTGAAATTTAAATAACTTATGCATACGAGCCGAAATCAATGACTAAATAACTGCTACCAAATTTTCTAATGATAATCATCCTAAAATATTTATAGGCATCTCCAATAAATCTCTATTCAATTATTTTAGTGCAACTTTTACATTAAAAATAATTTTTTATTATAAAAAAAAATTAACATAAAAATATGAATTGGACTCTATTAATTATTTTTTTTCCTAAAATTATAGAACTAAGCTGGTCTAATTCATTAATAATATGACTAAATTTCTCATTTTTGTAAATATCGAAACTATGTTGATCTCACATCTTATCTTAAATGCTGGGAAATTTTCCTCAATATTTAGTGTTTTTGCTTAAGATGGGATTAGGTTTTGTTCGGAATCTCTAAACAATAAATAATTCCCTGAGTTCCATAGAAAAAACAAGGTTCCAAAGTTGATTGATCAGTAAAGGGTGATCCTATTGCCAGAGCAAAAAATTTGTTTTTAGAAATATATTTTTAAAATTTATATTTTGCTGTAAAATATTTATTGCTAAAATATCATTTCTCTAGAAAAAAGAAATTTAATAGGAGTTTCTGAAGCTTTCTTTACAAAAACTTTGAATTCAGAAGCAAAGGTAACAACCAATTTTTTTTTTCCTACCATAGTAACAATCATAACATAAATTGTAATTTTGGTCTAGCACAATAGAAAAATATTTTTATTAATGATAAAAAGAAATTCCAATACAAATACAATTTAAAAAACATCGTATACATTCATAAATAAAAACAAATTTTGTAGCCTAGGAAGCAGATAAGTGAGTCATTAAACTGTTAAGCACTTATTTAATTACTTTAATAGTACCACGCTAGTGCACTTATGTATTAGGAAATAATCTTATAGACCTTTTCTTAGATTCAATAATGAAATTGTAAAATTTCAATCAAATTTTTTTTTTGTAATTTTGATTCATCCGTGCATGTTGAAAACCTACTATATATGTAAATTGCCAATACTAATAACAAAAAATTGCCAATGTTGGCAAAAAAAAAAAAAAAAAATATCAATGCTCACAAGAAAAATTGTCAACGCTGGTGAGAAAAATTGTCAATGCTTGCAAAAAAAAAAAAAATTGTATTAGGACAAAACAAAGTATAAATACTTGCTTATGTGAATAACAAAAGATTATTAAATATTAACTTCGTATACAGATTTTTTTGAATTTTTTGATTATAGAAATGAATAATTTAATTAAAAGTCCGTCTCAAAAGTTTGTTTAAAACTTTGAAATAAAAAAAAGGAAAAAAAAAAAAAAAAAAAAAGGGAAAAGAAAGAAAGAAAGAAGGAGCAATTTGTAGGAAAGATTTTTCGAACATAAATTGTAGGAGTGGGCAAATTTTTTGTTAAACCGACCAACCAACCTTGTTCCAAGTCCAAACCGGACCTATATATATATTTTTTTGAAGTAGGTTGGTCTGATAGGTCCATTTTTTTTCAAAACCGACTATGTCGGTTCGGTTGGAGGTCTGTTAAAATTTAAAACCGACACAACCGAACCGACCTATATATATATATATATATATAATTTTTTTTTTATATTATATAATATTACAATATGTTATAAAAATAAATTAAACTGATATTCGTTTATAACTCAAACGCCACAGCTTTGGCAAAAAAAAAAAACTCAAAAGCCACAGAACCAGTATCCCCTAAAATCTAAATAATCTATTCGAAATTCGAGAGCCTCCAAATTCTTTCCCCCGTCTTCACTCTCCAATCTCCATCTTCACTCTCCAATCTCCATCTTCAGTCGAGCGAGCCTCCATCTTCAGCCGAGCGAGCGAGCCTCCATCTTCAGCCGAGCGAACGTGCCTCCATCTTCAGCCGAGCGAGCATCTTCAGTCGAGCGAGCGAGCCTCCATCTTCAGTCGAGCGAGCGAGCCTCCATCTGCAGTCCGAGCGAGTTCACAATGTAAGTGCTAGTTTCTCATCTATGTTGAGCATCCATCTCTGTTTCTGTATATTTCCAAAATGCATCAGTGTTTATTGGATTCTAAGGCTCTATTAACTTGGGAGTGATAATCCGAAAAAGAACAAAAATAAGTTGGAGAATAAATACAAGTAGTAATATTTTAAATCATAAATCTGTTAACAAAAATGCTTCAATGGGAAGCCTATATAGCTTGAGTTTCCAAGGACGTTTTAGTTGATTTCTGCAGTTGCAATTAGTATATTCATTAACATATACTGAGAATGCTTGAGAAATGTTCAAGAGATGCCAATTTTTTCGCAAGTATTCTGCCGTCGACTGAAGTAATCTATTAATTTTAGACTTTTAGTCGTGGTCAGTGTTTATGCTTTAGTTGATAAACCTTTTTTTGCAGATTTTGACTGGACATCAAGACAATGCAGAAATTGCTCTTGCAATGTGCCCAACTGAGCACTATGTGCTATCTGGAGGTCAGCAAACTCTTTTAGTAATATTTTTTTTTTACTATATTGTCTGATTAATTGGTTACATGTGATGTTGAATGATTAGTATGTATTTACTATTTAGTCATTTTTTATTCTGTAATCTTAAAACAAAGGCTTTTAAACTTTGTGAATGGCTGTATATGTTGAATTTATCATTTGCCTGTCAAGACAAATTGATGAAGCAATTGCAATTTCGAAGGCACGTATTTTTCCTTGTCTGCAGTTTCTTGTTCTTTTTGTAGGATTTTTTTTTCCTCATCTTTTGTCATATAAATTTCCTGAAAATTTTCACATTCTTTTTGCTCTGGCTGCTGCATTTCAGGTCATGCAATTTGTTGAGTCACCAGAATATAACATGTTTACTCGAATAGTTTTTGATACAGCACCAACGGTCAGTGAGAATTCAATTCCATTAAGCTCCAAAGTAGAGCTTTCTTGCATGTGTGCTTGGGCATGCAGGTATTATGTGAACTTAAACTAGCTAGATCCTTTACTTTGTATTGTTACTAAACATACATTTTGTTTTTTTTGCATGTTTTTAGGCTAGCTAATTACAGTAACAATGATTTTCAAGTAATGATTTTCAAGTAAAATTATAGGTCTAAAACCGCCAAGCCAACCTCTCTCAAACCGACATTGTAGGTCGGTTTGAAGGTTGGTTTTTTAGGAATTATAGGTCGGCTAAGGTTTTACATTTTTTAAAACCGCCAAGATAAGGTTGGTCTATAAAATGACTTAAAAGCCAACCTACTGGACCTACGCCCACCCCTGATAAATTGTAATTGACCTCAACAAAAACACGACTGTTTAAAGTAGGGAGGTTTGCCTAGCTGGAACTCGAACATGTATTTTGACTGTACTGGACCAAGCCCATTTAGTTTTTCCTACTTCTTAATAGCCATAGCCGCCTTGCCCAGCTGTTTGTTTTTTAACGGAATTTTACTCTTTTTTTTTTTTTTTATAACAACAACATATTCTTATTTCGTTTTCTATTTATTTATATTTTTTGTCATTTTGTGGAAGTTATCTTATTCCTAGCCTCTGTTTCTGACGGATTTGGCAATTGTTTCGAATATACATATTTTTCTTTTGTTATGATTTTTGAGTTTTGTATGTGTTTAAATATTTTGTTGGAATTTTTAAAATAATTTTACTCGATGATAAATCGATAACAATTCGCAATCCCTACTCCCACAACCAAATAGGTGTTTATCATTTGAAATAAATAAAAAATTAATAATAGTTTGGTGCCAAATTTTTTAAAAAACTTTGTCTACTATTTTGCTCCAACACAAAAATTCTTTGATAATGTTGATGTTACATTTTTGAATCAATTATATGTTACTCCACTCAAGGTAAATCTCTTGATGAAAAAATCATTTTCCACCTATGTTGTGCCTAAGTTGCCTAAAGCAGGACCTATGAAGGATACTTCTACTAATACAGGTTACATTGAGACACAAAAATTCTTTGATAATGTTGATGTTACATTTTTTGAATCAACTATATGTTACTCCACTCAAAGTAAATCTCTTGATAAAAATATCATTTGTCCAAATGTGTTGTGCTTATTCCATTTGTGCCTAAGTCATCGGATTAGTGGAGGATACTTCTATTGATACAAGTTACATTGACTCAAAAGTAGTGGATACAATTACTGACATGATGATGCAGTGCCATCAACTGATCAAAATAACATTCGATCATCTTCTCCGCCACCTAATCATATCTCATTTGACCTCCATGTTCCTATTGCACTCTGTAAAACTATAAGAACTATTCATCGCCCCTCTGAGTGTCCTTTATCTCAACATGTAACCTTTGATGGATTTGTTCTGCAGTCCTTTTACAGTTTCCTTACCTAAATCTGTTGAAAAAGCCTAGGTTCATCTTGGTTAACATGCTGCTATGGAGGAAGAGATGAGGGAACTTACAAAAAGAGGTACTTGGGAGTTGAAAGATCTACCACCAGGAAAAGAAATAGTTATTTGCTCTCAAGTTCTTCATAGATGGTACTATAGAAAGGTTGAAGGCTAGGTTGGTTACTAAGGAATTCACTTAAACTTATGGTGTCAATTTTTTTGAAACATTTTCTCATGTTGTTCTGTTAAATTATGTACGCATTATAATATCCTTAGTTGTAAATTGTTACTGATCCTTATTTCAGCTTGATGTAAAAAATGTTTTCTTATCTGGTGACCTACAAAAGGAAGTTTATATGGGGCAACATCCTAGGTTTGTTGTTCAGAGGAAGACATATATGGTATACAAACTTAAAAAATCCATTTATGGCTTGAAATAATCTTCCAAAACATAGTTTGATAAATTGAGTGGTGTCTTAGTTACTTTTGTTTTAATTAGTACTATTCTTTCTAACCCCTCAGTATTTGTGCATCATAATACTAAGAGAATTGTTATTTTGATGGTATATATAAATGATATCATATTTACAAGTAGTGATCTAGCAAGTATTGAAGAGGTTAAGGCCTACTTGCAAAGATACTTTCAAACTAAGAAATTAGGTCAATTGAGTTATGCTAGAATGTAAACCTGACTCTTTCATGGATCAAAATATCCAACTTGATGACTTGTCTACTCCTAAACTTGAAGATGTAAAGAGATATATAAGTCTGATAGGTAAACTCATATATCTTATTGTTATACGTCCAAATATCACTTTTATAATGCGTGTCTTGAGTTAATATATGTAGGATCTCCACCAATGTCACCAGAATGCTTATTGCAGAGTCCTTAGATACTTAAAATAAACCATTGGATTATGTATCTTTTCCAAAAAGATGGATCATATTGATGTTGTGGGTACTCTAATACTGATTAGACAAGTTCTAAGGGTGATAAAAAGTCAACTAGTAGTTATTGTAATTTTGTTAGAGGTGATTTGGTTATATGGAGGAGCAAAAAAAAAAAAATAGTTATTGCTAGGTCTAGTGTTGAGACAGAGTAAAGAGCAATAACTCGTACTACTTGTGAACTTATATCTAGATAAAATCTCTTAATGAAGTTGCATGTTAAGTTTGAAGTACCAATTGTAATGCTCTTTGATAATCAAGCTACAATTCACAAGAAAAAATTCAATGTATCGTAAGAGAGCTAAACACATTGAGGTAAATTGCAATTTTGTTAGAATAGTGGTCAAAAGTGAAGTTGATTGAAGGTGTTAATTTTTTATATATTTATATTAAGGATAGTTTAGTAATATTATCTTTTTAATACTAGTATATAAGTTCTTTTAGTTCACTTGTTTGCAAATAATTAAATTTTAATATTCAATAGTTATCAATGTACAATCTGTCATATGGTACAATTTTAATAATAAGGGAATTTTAAAAATTAAATCGTGATAAATCAATAGAAAATTTGAAATTAAAAAAAATGGATAAACATAATAAAATGTTGGATTGGAAATGTAATCTTCTAAAAACTACTTTTACATGTTGACTTTTTTATATGAAAATTTGTGACTAAGGATAAGGAGTATGTTTATTTTCGTATTTAAAAATTTGTTTTAATACGTGTTGTAAATATAAATTTG
This sequence comes from Elaeagnus macrophylla, assembly GCA_029378325.1. NCBI lineage: Eukaryota > Viridiplantae > Streptophyta > Magnoliopsida > Rosales > Elaeagnaceae > Elaeagnus > Elaeagnus macrophylla. Next base: position 8,053,520 of record CM055649.1, on the reverse strand, counting down.
AGATTGGAATTTAAAAAGGAAGATAAAAAGTTAATCTCTGATGTACGTGATTTGTTGCCTTTTTATTTATTTATTTTAGAACTATGTAATTAATGTTGAAACTACATTTATTTTATATTCAAAAATTATTATTATCATTTATAATTTCACCTTATCCAATTAAATGTAAAAGTAGAATAACACAGTGATTCATATTTTAAATTTAATACTTAAAATTTTCAGCATAATTTTGAAAGTTTCATCAATTTTTATCCATTTTCCTAATTGAAAAAGAAGCCGAATATTAAAAAAAATTCCATTTCTTTGGGATATAAGTGCGATAAAAGAACTTAAAGTAATTCTAAATAAGTTTGTGATAAAAAGTATTATTATTATTATTATTAAGAATTTGTACTGTTACTGCATTTAAAAAAATACAGATAATTCTTTATTAATTTTACCTAATAATCCTTTCAAAACAATTGTATTTACAAAAAAGCTTAAAAATACAAGTACATCCAATCAAAATTAATTAATTTTTGTGATTAGTACATTGACATTGCCTTTCATCTTTTTATTTGTATTTAGATATATTAATCGACACTACTAGAATTTTCTAGAAAAAAATCCTACAATTTAATAAATGATTCAAAATAACAAAGAAATACAATGAAAAATAAAATCAATAAAGAAATATAAGAAAGAAAAGTGATTAAAAAACAAAACAATAAAGCTAAAATATATAAACAAATTAATACAACTAAATACGATAGTAGATGTAGTAGAGAACATCAAAATTTAAGAGTGAAATTTGAATTGAGATTAAAAAGAAACTCTAACATGTGCGTTTCACGATAGAAGTATGATATATATGTTATGAAGCTAAACTGTTTTTTTTTTTTTTTTTGCTAGACAGGATAGGCAAAGGAGCCTACCGGGAGATAAGGTGGTTGTTTGTAAAAAAAGGGAAACCAAGTATTAAAACTTCTCCCATCTTCTCATGAGTAGCCTTTTTTACCAAATTATGAGCTCTACAATTTAGATGTCTCGGTATCCATCTTGTTGAAAACATGGAAGAGTTTGTGAGATATGCTTGTAGATGCTTTATTATATCAGTAGCTGTGTTTGATATCGATATCTATTTATCTTTCATGAGAGCTTGTATCACAAACTTGGCATCTCCTTCGATGTAGATTACTTTGGTTTTAAATTGCAATCCATGAGTTATGGCAGCTTGTAAAGCCAGAGTTTCAACTACATCCACATTTGCAGTATAAGTATGATATATCCATATATAAATGATGTGATCGTTTGAATATGATATCACAAAGCCAATTATCTCCAAACTATTCAACCATGCTGCATCAAAATTGTAATTTAAAGCATTGTGGGGCAAAGGTTGCCATTGTTCTGGTATTGGAACAATTAAGTCTTCCTATGAATTCGTCAAACAATTTTGATTACTTGTAAACAAGGTGCTTTTAAATTCTTCGACTCTCCTAATAATGGAGGTAATGGCCTAATTTCCATCAAGTTTTTCATTGTAAAAGACGATCTTGTTTCTAAGAAACTAAAGCTGTTATAACATTATGACTGCAGTTAGAGTAAAAAGCTCTTTAGAACATGTGAAGGAAAGTATTATGTGTGAGGGTTGTAAAATGAATTTTATGTAAGTAAAAATATCTAATTTATGGGTGAATTCCCATAATAAGCCCTAATTCCAATGCTTCCATCATGATTGCAATATCTCACAACGTATAAAGATAAGTTTATTATCTTCTACTTCTTTCTGACATAGCACACAGTTCATATCCTTTATTTGTTTGAAGTTTGACAATCTCATTTTAGTGCCCAAATCATTCATCAAAATTTTCCATAATGAAATTTTATATCGCTCATGGATTTTTGATTTTCAGAGTTACTTTCAAAAACAGTTTTGATCATAATTTTTCCTTCCTTTTATCAAAGTGAGATAAATATCTTTAAATAAAAAAGCTTTATTACCAGTTCCAAACCATTTAATGGTATCAATTTGTCCTACAGTCGGTGGTTTGAGAACCTTGATAAAAGTAATGACATAAGTTGAGAATAGCCTCTTTTTTTATTTAAATCCAATTGTAAATTTGGGTTCCAGTAGCAAATATCCAAAGATTTGAAAATAGTACAACTTTGATTTCTGCAAATGTTGTGGGGATTTTTTGGTTTGGTAGGCCTGGGATCTAGGGATGATTCCAAATGTTGATGGAACTACCGTCACCTAGTTGCCAATAGCTTCCTTAAAGAATCAATTCTTTGCCCCCAAAGAACTCCTTTCCATACCTAAGAGTCTGAGTTTCTTGGTAAGACTTGAGAAAACTTCATTTCCTTAACATATTTGGCACTTAGCATTTTAACCCAAAGTTTGTCTGGAGAATTGAAAATGTCCCAAGCTAGTGTAGAGAGCATAGCTTGATTAAAGTCTTTTAGTTGTCTAAACCCCAATCCTCTCACTTCTTTAGGTTGACAAATATGAGTCCAAGCTATAGAAGAAAAATAATGTAATTTGTCCAAATTTTGGGTCCACCAAAATCTTCTGAGTATAGACTCGGCTTCTTCACAAATGTTAACTAGAAGTTTGAAAGTGCCTAGAGAGTAAATAGGAATATTATGTAGAACATAACAAATTAAAGTAGCTTTACCAGCTTGAGATAAGAGTTTATTCTAGCTATGTAGTTTGGATATAAGATTTTGTATGATGAACTGGAAATTTTCCTTTTTGGACCTGTTGAGTGGGAGAAAGTTGCCTAGATATTTGATGCATCCTAAAGCTTGTTCTATTTGAAGTTTTAGGCAGATTTCAGATCGAGCATTTTGGTCCATATTTTTTGAAAAAAAATTGATTGATTTATTGAGATTAACCATTTGTCTTGACCAACTCCCATATTTCCTCAAGATGTTCTTTATGATTTGAGTTTTAGCTAGTTTTCCTCAAAGAAATAGAACCACATCATTAGCATACATCAAATGAGAAATAAGTGGTGCACCTCTAGTAATTTTAATACCATGGAGGATTCCTATGCTTTCTGCATTAATAATCATTCTTGAAAAATATTCTAATATAATGAGAAAGAGATATGGTGATAGAGGATCACCTAGTTTGAGTCCTCTTGAAGGTCTGAAATTACCAAATGGTGAGCCATTTAAGAGTATTGAAAAAGAGGTAGTGGAAATACACTGTGATATTAGTTGCCTGAATTTTCCTGAGAAATCCCAGAGTTCCATTTTTTTTACGAGAAAATTTCATTCCACTCTATTATAAGCCTTTTCCATGTCTAGTTTCATACACATTAGTCCTCCTTTTTCAGCATGTTTCTTGGAAATTGTATGTGCTACTTCTTGTGCGATAATGGTATTTTCTACTATCCATCTATCAAGAAGAAAGGCTACATGAAAGGGGGAAATGTGATTTTGCAAGATAATTCTTTATTAATTTTACCTAATAATCCTTTCAAAACAATTGTATTTACAAAAAAGCTTAAAAATACAATTACATCCAATCAAAATTAATTAATTTTTGTGATTAGTACATTGACATTGCCTTTCATCTTTTTATTTGTATTTAGATATATTAATCGACACTACTAGAATTTTCTAGAAAAAAATCCTACAATTTAATAAATGATTCAAAATAACAAAGAAATACAATGAAAAATAAAATCAATAAAGAAATATAAGAAAGAAAAGTGATTAAAAAACAAAACAATAAAGCTAAAATATATAAACAAATTAATACAACTAAATACGATAGTAGATGTAGTAGAGAACATCAAAATTTAAGAGTGAAATTTGAATTGAGATTAAAAAGAAACTCTAACATGTGCGTTTCACGATAGAAGTATGATATATATGTTATGAAGCTAAACTATTTTTTTTTGCTAGACAGGATAGGCAAAGGAGCCTACCGGGAGATAAGGTGGTTGTTTGTAAAAAAAGGGAAACCAAGTATTAAAACTTCTCCCATCTTCTCATAAGTAGCCTTTTTTACCAAATTATGAGCTCTACAATTTAGATGTCTCGGTATCCATCTTGTTGAAAACATGGAAGAGTTTGTGAGATATGCTTGTAGATGCTTTATTATATCAGTAGCTGTGTTTGATATCGATATCTATTTATCTTTCATGAGAGCTTGTATCACAAACTTGGCATCTCCTTCGATGTAGATTACTTTGGTTTTAAATTGCAATCCATGAGTTATGGCAGCTTGTAAAGCCAGAGTTTCAACTACATCCACATTTGCAGTATAAGTATGATATATCCATATATAAATGATGTGATCGTTTGAATATGATATCACAAAGCCAATTATCTCCAAACTATTCAACCATGCTGCATCAAAATTGTAATTTAAAGCATTGTGGGGCAAAGGTTGCCATTGTTCTGGTATTGGAACAATTAAGTCTTCCTATGAATTCGTCAAACAATTTTGATTACTTGTAAACAAGGTGCTTTTAAATTCTTCGACTCTCCTAATAATGGAGGTAATGGCCTAATTTCCATCAAGTTTTTCATTGTAAAAGACGATCTTGTTTCTAAGAAACTAAAGCTGTTATAACATTATGACTGCAGTTAGAGTAAAAAGCTCTTTAGAACATGTGAAGGAAAGTATTATGTGTGAGGGTTGTAAAATGAATTTTATGTAAGTAAAAATATCTAATTTATGGGTGAATTCCCATAATAAGCCCTAATTCCAATGCTTCCATCATGATTGCAATATCTCACAACGTATAAAGATAAGTTTATTATCTTCTACTTCTTTTTGACATAGCACACAGTTCATATCCTTTATTTGTTTGAAGTTTGACAATCTCATTTTAGTGCCCAAATCATTCATCAAAATTTTCCATAATGAAATTTTATATCGCTCATGGATTTTTGATTTTCAGAGTTACTTTCAAAAACAGTTTTGATCATAATTTTTCCTTCCTTTTATCAAAGTGAGATAAATATCTTTAAATAAAAAAGCTTTATTACCAGTTCCAAACCATTTAATGGTATCAATTTGTCCTACAGTTGGTGGTTTGAGAACTTTGATAAAAGTAATGACATAAGTTGAGAATAGCCTCTCTTTTTATTTAAATCCAATTGTAAATTTGGGTTCCAGTAGCAAATATCCAAAGATTTGAAAATAGTACAACTTTGATTTCTGCAAATGTTGTGGGGATTTTTTGGTTTGGTAGGCCTGGGATCTAGGGATGATTCCAAATGTTGATGGAACTACCGTCACCTAGTTGCCAATAGCTTCCTTAAAGAATCAATTCTTTGCCCCCAAAGAACTCCTTTCCATACCTAAGAGTCTGAGTTTCTTGGTAAGACTTGAGAAAACTTCATTTCCTTAACATATTTGGCACTTAGCATTTTAACCCAAAGTTTGTCTGGAGAATTGAAAATGTCCCAAGCTAGTGTAAAGAGCATAGCTTGATTAAAGTCTTTTAGTTGTCTAAACCCCAATCCTCTCACTTCTTTAGGTTGACAAATATGAGTCCAAGCTATAGAAGAAAAATAATGTAATTTGTCCAAATTTTGGGTCCACCAAAATCTTTTGAGTATAGACTCGGCTTCTTCACAAATGTTAACTAGAAGTTTGAAAGTGCCTAGAGAGTAAATAGGAATATTATGTAGAACATAACAAATTAAAGTAGCTTTACCAGCTTGAGATAGGAGTTTATTCTAGCTATGTAGTTTGGATATAAGATTTTGTATGATGAACTGGAAATTTTCCTTTTTGGACCTGTTGAGTGGGAGAAAGTTGCCTAGATATTTGATGCATCCTAAAGCTTGTTCTATTTGAAGTTTTAGGCAGATTTCAGATCGAGCATTTTGGTCCATATTTTTTGAAAAAAAATTGATTGATTTATTGAGATTAACCATTTGTCTTGACCAACTCCCATATTTCCTCAAGATGTTCTTTATGATTTGAGTTTTAGCTAGTTTTCCTCAAAGAAATAGAACCACATCATTAGCATACATCAAATGAGAAATAAGTGGTGCACCTCTAGTAATTTTAATACCATGGAGGATTCCTATGCTTTCTGCATTAATAATCATTCTTGAAAAATATTCTAATATAATGAGAAAGAGATATGGTGATAGAGGATCACCTAGTTTGAGTCCTCTTGAAGGTCTGAAATTACCAAATGGTGAGCCATTTAAGAGTATTGAAAAAGAGGTAGTGGAAATACACTGTGATATTAGTTGCCTGAATTTTCCTGAGAAATCCCAGAGTTCCATTTTTTTTACGAGAAAATTTCATTCCACTCTATTATAAGCCTTTTCCATGTCTAGTTTCATACACATTAGTCCTCCTTTTTCAGCATGTTTCTTGGAAATTGTATGTGCTACTTCTTGTGCGATAATGGTATTTTTTACTATCCATCTATCAAGAAGAAAGGCTACATGAAAGGGGGAAATGTGATTTTGCAAGATAGGCCACGGTCTGTTCACTAGAAGTCTTGAAATGATCTTATAGCTTAAGTTACAGAGGCTAATTGGTCTAAAATCTTTACACCATCTTATACCTTTGGTATTAATGTGATAAAAGTATAGTTTTAATTATTTTTTATAATACCATTAATGAAAAATTGTTGGAGAAATGATTGTCTTTCCTACAATGTTTCAATATTTCTTGTAAAAACTTGCAGGGAATCCATCTAGACCTAGTGATTTATATTTCCCTATCTCCTATAGAGCTATTTTAATTTAAACTGTATTGGAAATGCTGGCGAGCTTTATATTATCATCCTCACTTTTGACCTTTGACAATAGATCATTTAGCTTTGAGTTGATAGTGGGAGTGTCTGAAGAGAATAATGTATGAAAATAGTTAACAATTATCCTCTTATCTCTTTCCTATCCCAAGAAGTCATACCATTTTATAATTTTAAAGAAGGGATGAAATTTAATTTCCTTTTGAGCAAGGTAGAAGTATGAAAAAATTAGTATTTTTATCTCCATCTTTGATCCACAACTCTCTAGACTTTTGGTTCCACGTTGAATCCCATTTAGTATATTGTTCCTCCAATAGGTTACATATCATTTTTTCCTTCTCTTGAATATTAATTGTTTACACCAGATTTTTCAGACTCTTGTGTAACATCATTTAGATTTCCTATCACACACCAATTTTCATGCATTTGGTCAATATAATCTGAGATTTCCATCCAAGTTCTGTGTTTTTCATTATGGTAGGGAGGATTATACGCAAAGACAATAATAGTTTTTTCATTGTTATCAAAAGCAGAACTGAGTTTTGCAATTACATAAGAGGCCCCACTGTAATAATTGAAAATAAAACATTTTCCTTTCAAAATAGACAATAGCCACCCTTTAGTCCCGAAGCAGAGATGATAATGCTATTTTCATAGTATATTAAAGCTGCTTGTAAATTCCAAGCTTGAGCTTCCTGAGACTTAGTCTCCATAAGCCAAAGAATATCTGGTTTATGTTTTCTAGTCAGGTAGTGCAAAGCTCATTTGGCACGAGTTCTAACAAGACCTCTGCCATTCTAGCTTAAAATCTTCATGGCTGATTTGGGGGCACGTTAAGGGTCGCCTCCCCACCCGCAAAAGCAACTTTGCTTTCAAAACCACCAGAAAAAACAACTTTGTTGCATTGACTCCCACCAATATTATTGTTTTGGCTCTCACCATTATCAATTCTTGACCCTGTATCCTGTAAGTTAGTTATGCTAGGAGAGATTAAGTCATTTAAACAGATAATTGAATCAGAACATAGATTCAAGTCAAGGTTGCCTAAATTCGATTTCTTTTTGGCACAATGTTTGGACTCTGTTGCCTTCCTCTTTACTTTGCCTCTATTACTTGATGACCCTTCCACTATGGTTTTCCCAATGTTCCTTCTTATTGATACTTCTGGTGAAATGTTACCAACCATGTAACCTTCTCCAATTGTTAGTAAGTTTGTGTCCTCTATCCTCCATGATTTGGTATTGAAATAGAGCAAAAGTAATTTGAGAGACATGATTTGGTGCTTCATAAATCACTCCTCTGTGAGCAAATTTTGCAAGTTGGAAAACTTGAGCTGTTGTAAGCTGTCTTGGTAAATTCTCCATGTTAAAGTCCATGCGAAAGCCAATTGCTTGTGCAATCATTTTACATCTTAGATTGGTGTCCAATTTACTAAACTTACCAACATTGTACCATTCTTCGTAAAAAGTAGCAAAATGAATGAGATCCAGGTCTTGAGTCATCTGGAGGAGGTCTTGTACCTCCTTATGTAATCTAGTAACTTTGACTGAGAAATTTTCTTGTTGATTTACTGAATGTGAAGAGTGACTATCATGATTAGTTCTTCTCATAATAATAGGCATATGCCTAGAGTTTTCCTGCCGCTCTTGCCAGAATTCATGAACATGATTTCCTAGAAGTGACTTGTTGTGTTGTTCTTGAACATAAGAATTGTTGATTAATCAAAATTGATTTAAAGGTGCAAATTGGTTAAAACTTGCTTTCAACCATTCACCATAGATAGGAGAAAAAATATCATTGTTGACCTTATAAGTGACTGCAGACTCTAAATCACATTCTTGTGTGAAATGTTCCATAATCCCACATTTAAAACAAAAGTCAGGCAGTCTTTCATACCTGAATTCCACCCATAATTTATCATTAGATGCATGAATATGTCTTCTTGGTATTAAACACCCAGTAACTAGAGGTTCAGGCACATTAACCTCCATTCGAAATATAAGGTATTTTCAAGTTTGAAATAGCTCCTCATCCTCTATTTCTTTCTGAACCAGTTTTCCCACCACACTAGATAATTTATCAAATTTGAAGACTTCATTCCAGCAAAGTGCAGACCATAAGCTTGAACCCAGAAACAAGTTGTGTTGAACTCTAATTCTTGAATTGTGAGGCTTTATCCCATTCTTTTAGGACCAATAAGGATCTGTTGATGTGTCGTATCCTTTGTTCTCAGACATAATCTTGATCACCTTCCATGTTAAAAGTGAAAGAGAAGATGTTTTTATGAAAATCCATTACTGACACTAAAACATCACCCTTTAGATTCCATGCCCTCTTAGTAGCACTAATCACCTGGGACTGCTTAATAGTTGATCGTGATATTACCTTCCCAGTCAATTTTAAAGAAGCAAAGATCTTGTCATCATCAAGATCCTCGTCTAATTGTATTTCAGGAAGAAGACAAGTGAGGTTTTTGGTTTTCTCAATAAGTTCTCCAAGTTCTTCATCGATGATCAATTGTGGCGTAGAATTCATGTTTAAAACTTAGTGTATAGATTATTCGCACTTATTTCTTTTTCCTTTTCTTGAAGACTTTTGTGATAGTGAAACCTAACCATTTTTATAGCTCTGTTTGGGAATGATAAAATTATGTTCCCAAAAAATCATATGGAGAACTGTAACGACGACAATATTAAAATAATTACAAGTCACAATAGATAAGTTCAGTTGGTGCATGAGATCGTAGTTAATCATTTTGTGATCCAGAGAAAGAACTAATAAGTATTTAGTTTTACTCTAGGTGAAACTGAAATGTCGAGCGCTTGTGATTAGGGTTCACTAGCTACAATTAGACTTGGAGTGCAGGTTTAAGAAAAAAGAGGGGCTCAAGGACAATGATGTTGCTGCAAATGAAAAACGAGGAGAAGTTGAAACATTGAACACTCTAAGGATCAGGGTAGAACGAATTATCTAAGAAAAGCAATGATTAACAAACTCTAATCCCTTTCCCCAAAACAAAACATCCACATTCACTTGCATAGAGATAAGCTGATAAATTTGTCGAGTCCCAAAAATTAACAAGAAAATTAGACTACCAAATTGAAAGATATAGTATTAGAATCAAATCAAAGATACTAAAAGGTGAGTTTTCGCAATTGCCACTCAAAGGCAAGGAGCTAAACGGTTAATAGGAGAGAAGTAGAGAAAGTAAATAGAATAAATGATTGTATTTTTAATATACGAATCATATTTATAAAATTCACAAAATATATTATCGATTTTAAATCTTAAATATAATAGATATTAAATATCTATTTAAGATATAAAAAAATTAATTTTACATTTTAAGCTTTAAATAAATAAAAACCTAATTAAAACCTTGTTAAAAATATAAATAAATAAAAACCTTGCTAGAAAAACGCAGTGGGATAAAACCTAGTAGAGGAAAAAATAGTACATAGTTATTCTGAAGCTCATGAGTGTAGTAAAACTTTGATGAGATGTGTTTGGTACTATCATCTTTGATATAACCTCATTTAACTTGCACAATATAAGTAGCATTATCCTCATACAATATTGATGATGTGGCTACCAAAATTTGCTTCGTAGATCGCCATGATATGGAAGAATTTTTAGATGTGAAAATATATCCAGTTTGTGATCTTATATTATGTGAATCAGATAGATAGCCAACATCTGCATATCTAGTTAATTTCATTTTTTTATCCTTTTGAGTAAAACAAGCCCATATTAATTGTTCCATGAAGGTAATGTAGTATGTGCTTAACCTCATTTTGATGCCTTTTTGTTGGTGCTGAACTATAACTTGCAATAAAATTCACTAAAAATGTAATATTTTGTCATGTACAATTTGCAAGATACATAAGAGCACCAATAACACTTATATATGGTACTTCAGGATCGAAAAAAATTCATCATCTTCTTAAGGGCAAAATGGGTCCTTTTTTCCATAAAGTGATCTCACAACCATTGGAGAGCTTAATGGATGTGCTTTATTCATGTAGAATCGTTTTAAAACTTTTTCAGTGTTTGTCGATTGGTGAACAAATATATCTTTTGATAATTGTTGAAATTGTAATCTCAAGCAAAATTTTGTCTCTCCAAGTTCTTTCATTTCAAACTATAATTTCAAATGTTTGTACGTTTTATTTATCTCTTCAAAGGTCCCAATAATATTCAAGTCATCAATATATACGATGATAATGGCAAAACCAATGTTTGATACTTTGATGAAAACACAATGAAATATTGTATTATTCACAAACCCTTCCTTTAAAAGTTATTGGTTGAGGCGATTGTATGTTATACGACCAGATAACTTTAACTCATATAATGATTTTTGTAATTTAATAGAATACATTCTATTGAATTTTGAGGAGCTTTCATTAGGCAATTTAAAGCCTTCAAAACTTTCATGTATATGTCACTATCAAGTAATCCATATAGATAAGTAGTCACTACGTCAATAAGACGCATATCAAGATTTTCCATAACTGCAAGATTGATTAAGAATCAAAATGTGATTATGTCCATTGCAGGAGAATATGTTTCTTCATAATTAATTCTTGGTCTTTAAGAGAAACTTGCGCAACAAGTCTAGCTTTGTATCACATAATTTCATTTTTCTCATTTTACTTTCTCACAAAAACTCATTTGTATCCTTCAAATTTAATTTTTTCAAGTGTTTGGACTATAGGCCCACCTTTGCAAGTGATTTTAATTCAGCCTAAATTGCTTCTTTCTATCTTGACCAATCTTCTTTTGTCAACATCTATTGATGGATTTTGGTTCAGGGTCCTCATTTTCTCTTGATATTTTAAGAGCCATATTGAAAGCAAAAGTATGGTTAACAATAATTTTATTTCTGTCATATTTTTCTCCCGTATCAACATAATTTATAGAGATCTTAATATTTTCAAGTACCTGAGACTCTACATAAGTCATTTGTTCTATAATTTTGAGCTAATCATTAGTGTGCATTTCTTCTCTTACATCCTCTTTTTTAACTTAAAACAAATTCAATTTGGTGGCAATTACTTGTATCTTTCCTTTTTGAGGATTTTTATCTTTTGCACCAAGGGGTCAACCACATTTTAATTAAACTTGAGATTCATTAGAAGCTGGGTTCATAAATTGTCCTGTTAGGACATCTATCCTTCACAGGCATTTACTACAAATATATGTAATTTTGTTACACTTTTTGAATCAGTGAAGGCGTTAGGTAATTTATTTTCTAAACTTTGTAGATGAACAATTTTCTGAACTTTAAGTTCTGATAACTCTAATTTATTAGAGTAAATATTATCTCTTAATTATTGAAACTTGCTTGGTCATGTGAAAAGAGTTGCCCATTGTGCTCATTTGGACACTATTCGTGAAATTTGTGAAGATCAGTGAATTCTTTAGTATTAAATCTGAAATTATCTTGCATTTCATTAAAAAGACTTATATTTTAAAGTTTACTTATGAGGCTTTTATGTGTTCCTTCACAGAGAACAAAAAGAGCAACAAAGAAGCATTTATTAGCTTTGTTGTAGCAAAGTGCACTAGAATAAATTAGCGTGAAATATGGATTTTGGCAGCTGGGCTGTGGCTTTTAAATAAAAGGATGATAATTGGCAGATAATAACTCACCAATTCAAGGGCAAATCTGAAAGTTAACATAAGAATATCACCTCATGTTAATTAAACCTAGGAAGAACATATAAAAGAAAAAGAAGAGAACGTGAAAACGGCAGATTGAAACAGGCAAATTTTGCAAAAAAAAAAAAAAATAGCAAAATAGAGGAGAAGAACATGACTGATTGGGAATTGAAAAGACATCAATTGCCTACAATCTACGAAGGATCAACTAAAAGGGTTGATTTTACAAGGATTATTAGTAATGAAAGCAAAAGAAAGTTAAAAATTTGTAACCTAATCGATTGATATTTTAATGAAATGAGGTTTTATTGATTTATTCCTTCTTCTATTATTCTCTAATTATTTTTCAATTTTTACAACCAATAGATAAGAATTTAAATATTTATGATTTGATATTTGATTTTATGGATATGATTGACTAAATTTCTTCCAGTTAGGATTATGGGTGTACAAGTTAATGTAGTAATTGTTCTTCAATTATAAGAGTCTATGCTTTGCCTTGGCAAGAGAGTTATTCAATACTTGTTTTATTGATTAATTCTTATTGATTGCTTGATCACCAATTGATAGGATAGTAAACTGAGATTAATTCTGAAAATGTTAGTTGAAGTTGGATGAAGCTTGAATAATGTGTATTTAATTTGAATCTATTGATAAGAATTAAAATTGTAATTAATATAGTAATATATGATTGTCTCACATAACCTAAAAGAATTGGTGCATTAAATATTGTAACCTAAAAGTTGTGTATATGAATGTGTTTCATTGAGTCGTAGGCATATAAACTTTGCAGATTCGGAAGAATCTATTGTAATTTTTGCAATTATAATTACTAGTGCACTTTACCACAACAACGTCGCAGCAATCGTAGTCTGATTGCATTATTTGTTACATTTGCAATCTTAACTGATTTATCCACTTGAGATTCTTGCTATCCTTCTTGTTGAACTTTGTTTTAGCATTCTTACTTTGTCATCTAGTGCTTATTAATTTAATTTATTTTATTGTATTTTATTTTGTTACACAAAATATCTAATATTGATTTTATTAATTAATTTTTACAACACATAAAAACCTTATGAGTGAACTTTAAAATATAAGTCTTTTTAATGGAATGCAAGATAATTTCAGATTTAATACAAAAGAATTCACTCATCTTCACAAATTTCACAAATAGTGTCCAAATGTGCAACTCTTTTCACATGACCAAGCAAGTTTCAAGAAATAAGAGATAATATTTACTCTAATAAATTAGAGTTATCAAGTTCACATTGGTTTGTTTACTAATCAAAATGAGATAATGAAGATACAACCCAACAAATTTGACGACATTTGTTAAGTTTTGATTTCTCTCCCTCTAATATTGGGAAATTTGTTTCATCAAATTGGCAGTTGACAAAATGTGCCATAAAAATATAACCCATTAAGGGTTCTAGATGCCCGATAACAGATGGGGAATCAAAACCAACATAAATTTTTTGTTTTTTTTTTTGTCCATCTTAGTTTGATATGGTGATGCAATTAGAACAATTCAGCGCAACAAAAAATTCTTAAAAAAGAGATATTTGATTGGTGACCAAACATTAGTTGCAATGAATAATGTGTATGAAAAGATGTTAGTTGGACACGAACCAAGGCTCCAGCATGTAATATACAATGTCCCCACGCAGAAATACGAAGTTTCATTCTCATGATCAATGATCTAGCAATTAGTTAGAGACGCTTAATAAATAATTCAGTTAGACCATTTTGGGTATGTACATGAGCGATAGGATGCTCAATATCAATTCCATTTGACACACAGTAATAATTAAATTCTTAAGATGTGAATTCTCCAGCATTATCTAGACGAACTTTCTTATAAGAAAGTCCAAATATTGTGCTCTTAATTTAATAATTTGAGCAAGAAGCTTAGCAAATGCTTGATTACGAGTAGATAAAAAGTAAACATATGACCATTGTGTTAATACATCTATTAATACCATAAAATACCTAATGAGTCACATGATGGATCAATAGGTCTAAAAATATCTCCTTGAATTCTCTCTAAAAATCAAGAATATTTGACATTAACCTTGGTCATTGATGGTCTTGTAATCATTTTGTCTTTTGCACATGCAATACAAAGATAATCACTTAGCAATTGAATCTTTTAATCTCTTAGTAAATGTCTACTTGAATTTTCTATTATTCTTTTCCTCATTGTGGAAGCCAAATAACTCAACTGATCATGCCACAATGTCAAAGCTTTAGACTTTGAGTTATTTTGATTCATTACTGCATATGATTCAATTGTGCTTATAAATGTATGATATAAGCCATAAGAGAATGTATTGAGCTTTTCTAGAACAAGCTTCTAATTAAAGAAATAGATGTAATGCAAAGATATTCTCTATTATTTTCATTTATTATCTCAATATGATATCTATTATTGTGGACATCTTTAAAGCTCAACAAATTTCTTTTGGATTTGGAGGAATATAATGCACAATTTATTTTTACTAGAAAGGAGAATATTATCTCTTCTAGAACCCTCTATTAATTTTATTGTGCATAAGATTGTGCTCATATTTTGCTTTTACAAATTTTAAAAAAGAAAAATATTTTGCATCTCGTAGAATTGTATGCATTGTTGCACCATCTATCAAGCATATATTATCATTCTCCTCAAAATAAACTATTTTGCTTTGAAGGTCCATTTTTTTCACATGCAAAAATGAATAAAGTAAATAAGATATTGTTTGTTATTATTTTGAAGAAGTAATGAAAACTTAATAATCATTAAATAAATATAACATAAAACTTTATTAATATAAAATACTAATAAGAAAACAATAATACTAATAGAGCATTTAGTCATGCCAATTGATGGGGAAAAAAAGATTAACATAAAAATAAATAAATAAATCTTAGAGAATATTTTCTAAATCTGCAGATAATTTGATATGTCAAATGGATTAGAGACACTTGAATCAGATCTTTTCATAGTGGGGGAAATATTTTGTTGATTATTAAAATAAAGAAAGTTTCTATTTGATTCCCTTTTTCTTTAGTTGAAACTTGGTAGAGATCCACAAGATGACTAAGGATGCGACAATTTTTAACCCAATGTACCTTTGCCTTACAACAGAAGCATGATTGTCCATTATTTTGAGGAGTTTTCTCTTTTTCTAATTTGTTTTCATGTGTATTCTATTTTTGGTGGTATGTGGAAGAATTATTAAAATTTGGACGATGTCCACCATGCCTATTATTTATGCAACGACCACATCTATTTTTCTTAACTAACGATTGTAGCTATTAGATGAAGCGACATTTACATCAGGTAATGGTGTATAACCCATAGGGCGCGTAAAAAATTTGATTGAATGTTTTCTTGGTTAGGCATATAAACTTTGCAGATTCGGAAGAATCTATTGTAATTTTTGCAATTATAGTTACTAGTGCACTTTACCACAACAACGTCGCAGCAATCGTAGTCTGATTGCATTATTTGTTACATTTGCAATCTTAACTGATTTATCCACTTGAGATTCTTGCTATCCTTCTTGTTGAACTTTGTTTTAGCATTCTTACTTTGTCATCTAGTGCTTATTAATTTAATTTATTTTATTGTATTTTATTTTGTTACACAAAATATCTAATATTGATTTTATTAATTAATTTTTACAACACATAAAAACCTTATGAGTGAACTTTAAAATATAAGTCTTTTTAATGGAATGCAAGATAATTTCAGATTTAATACAAAAGAATTCACTCATCTTCACAAATTTCACAAATAGTGTCCAAATGTGCACAATGTGCAACTCTTTTCACATGACCAAGCAAGTTTCAAGAAATAAGAGATAATATTTACTCTAATAAATTAGAGTTATCAAGTTCACATTGGTTTGTTTACTAATCAAAATGAGATAATGAAGATACAACCCAACAAATTTGACGACATTTGTTAAGTTTTGATTTCTTTCCCTCTAATATTGGGAAATTTGTTTCATCAAATTGGCAGTTGACAAAATGTGTCATAAAAATATAACCCATTAAGGGTTCTAGATGCCCGATAACAGATGGGGAATCAAAACCAACATAAATTTTTTGTTTTTTTTTTTTGTCCATCTTAGTTTGATATGGTGATGCAATTAGAACAATTCAGCGCAACAAAAAATTCTTAAAAAAGAGATGTTTGATTGGTGACCAAACATTAGTTGCAATGAATAATGTGTATGAAAAGATGTTAGTTGGACACGAACCAAGGCTCCAGCATGTAATATACAATGTCCCCACGCAGAAATACGAAGTTTCATTCTCATGATCAATGATCTAGCAATTAGTTAGAGACGCTTAATAAATAATTCAGTTAGACCATTTTGAGTATGTACATGAGCGACAGGATGCTCAATATCAATTCCATTTGACACACAGTAATAATTAAATTCTTAAGATGTGAATTCTCCAGCATTATCTAGACGAACTTTCTTATAAGAAAGTCCAAATATTGTGCTCTTAATTTAATAATTTGAGCAAGAAGCTTAGCAAATGCTTGATTACGAGTAGATAAAAAGTAAACATATGACCATTGTGTTAATACATCTATTAATACCATAAAATACCTAATGAGTCACATGATGGATCAATAGGTCTAAAAATATCTCCTTGAATTCTCTCTAAAAATCAAGAATATTTGACATTAACCTTGGTCATTGATGGTCTTGTAATCATTTTGTCTTTTGCACATGCAATACAAAGATAATCACTTAGCAATTGAATCTTTTAATCTCTTAGTAAATGTCTACTTGAATTTTCTATTATTCTTTTCCTCATTGTGGAAGCCAAATAACTCAACTGATCATGCCACAATGTCAAAGCTTTAGACTTTGAGTTATTTTGATTCATTACTGCATATGATTCAATTGTGCTTATAAATGTATGATATAAGCCATAAGAGAATGTATTGAGCTTTTCTAGAACAAGCTTCTAATTAAAGAAATAGATGTAATGCAAAGATATTCTCTATTATTTTCATTTATTATCTCAATATGATATCTATTATTGTGGACATCTTTAAAGCTCAACAAATTTCTTTTGGATTTGGAGGAATATAATGCACAATTTATTTTTACTAGAAAGGAGAATATTATCTCTTCTAGAACCCTCTATTAATTTTATTGTGCATAAGATTGTGCTCATATTTTGCTTTTACAAATTTTAAAAAAGAAAAATATTTTGCATCTCGTAGAATTGTATGCATTGTTGCACCATCTATCAAGCATATATTATCATTCTCCTCAAAATAAACTATTTTGCTTTGAAGGTCCATTTTTTTCACATGCAAAAATGAATAAAGTAAATAAGATATTGTTTGTTATTATTTTGAAGAAGTAATGAAAACTTAATAATCATTAAATAAATATAACATAAAACTTTATTAATATAAAATACTAATAAGAAAACAATAATACTAATAGAGCATTTAGTCATGCCAATTGATGGGGAAAAAAAGATTAACATAAAAATAAATAAATAAATCTTAGAGAATATTTTCTAAATCTGCAGATAATTTGATATGTCAAATGGATTAGAGACACTTGAATCAGATCTTTTCATAGTGGGGGAAATATTTTGTTGATTATTAAAATAAAGAAAGTTTCTATTTGATTCCCTTTTTCTTTAGTTGAAACTTGGTAGAGATCCACAAGATGACTAAGGATGCGACAATTTTTAACCCAATGTACCTTTGCCTTACAACAGAAGCATGATTGTCCATTATTTTGAGGAGTTTTCTCTTTTTCTAATTTGTTTTCATGTGTATTCTATTTTTGGTGGTATGTGGAAGAATTATTAAAATTTGGACGATGTCCACCATGCCTATTATTTATGCAACGACCACATCTATTTTTCTTAACTAACGATTGTAGCTATTAGATGAAGCGACATTTACATCAGGTAATGGTGTATAACCCATAGGGCGCGTCTGATAATTTTTCATTAACAACTCATTATTTTGTTCAACTAGGAGAATGCAAAATTAGCTTTGAATATGTTTTAAACCTTCTCTCTCTAAATTGCTATTATAGGACTACATTGGAAGCATGAAAAATAGAGAATGTACTTTCTAACATATCATTGAAGGCAAGAAAAGTGGAGAATTTTTTTCTAACATATCATTTTTAGTAATTATTTCTCCACATAATTGTAATTGAGAGCTAATTTTGAACAATATTGAATTGTATTCACTAACACATTTAAAATCTTGTACACATTGAGGAGTATGACTGTACTTTGATGATCATATCTCTTCTTAAAAGCCTTCAAAAGGTTAACGGATCTTTCACCGTTAAATATTGAACTTTCACTCCTTCATAGAGATGATGCCTAAAAAAGATTAGTGCTTTTGCACAATCCTCTAGGGAGTCTACATTTTCATTTTTAATTGTTTCCCCAAGTTTGTTGGCCATAAGGTGAACCTCAGCCTCCAGAATCTATGATAAGTAATTCTTTTCAGTAATATTAAGAGCAAAAAATTTCAATTTTGTAAGACTCATCACAATAACTATTAAGCAAATAATATAATTAGTTCATGCTTAAGATCTTTTTTTTTTTTTTTGAAAAATAATAATAGAATTATGTAGAAACATAATTATTATTCATCAAGAGTGCTCCCATGGTCACCTTAAAATCATTCTCCTAGATAGAACAACGTTCCTAAGAAAGACTAGTGATACTAAGGTTTTCAGAAACTATTTTCCTAAATAGAACTTCCTTAAATATTACTTTTCATGCTACCACACAATTTTTTTTTTTTTTATAAGAAAAAAAAAAAGGCTCCCCTCAGTTTAGGTCGGATAGGGCTATTGCCACACACCGCCGCACCACCGAAGATCACTGCCAAATTATTGTTACCATACCAACCACCGGCCAAATTCATGCTACCACACAATTGATGATATGAAATATTTATAATATTAATAATTATTATTAAAAACAAATATTTTAAAGAAAAAAAAAACATATATATATATATATATATATATATATATATATATATATATATATATATATATATATATAAACTAACAATTAATTGAGATTTATTACTAATGGTAATATGTACGTTACTATTAATAATTTTGTAACTATTAATAATATTAATAAAATAAAAATTAATAAATGAAAAAAAAATAGTTAAAAAGATTTTGAAAATAAAATTTTCTTTTAATAAAAATTTATTAAACTATATTCTTTGATAAATAATAGTTATTCTTCTTTATCAATAAGAAATTAGAGTTCTTATGAGATTTTAAACCACTACCTTAAAAATATCAACATATATTAATTCCAGTTTTACTTTTGAGTTTATTTCCTCCTATCAATCATACCCTAAGTTTTTAATATTTTTATGCAAACAGTACACATTCTATTTTTCTATTAAACAAGTTTTTAAAAGAATAGCGTTAAAAATAATAAACGAATATTAATTTCAATTTTACTTTTGAGTTTAATTCCTCAAATCCATCATACCCTAATTTTTTAATATTTTTATGTTGAACACTAGGCATTCTATTTTTCTATGAAGCAAGTTTAAAAAAAAAAACATGAATTAATTAAGGTTATATATAGGGGTGTCTGCGGTCCGATTTTTAGCAAAAATAAAACCAAACCGAACCGAACATATTATTTTAACCAAACTGAACCGATTGGTTAATAAAATTTTAAAACCGAACAGTTCAATCCAATTTGGTTAACGGTTTTGTTTTTTTTTTTTTTTTTTAATACATGAGCTTAGATCAGAAACTTAATTTTGGTAATGCTTTCGTTGTTTTCCCAATAATTTATAGTGGTATTTGGCAATGCCCATGATAAGTACTTTAAGAATTTTGTTAAGCATAAATAATTATTAATTTTGAGAGAAGTAATCGTGGATACATTTAAAATAATTATTAAGGAAAAATAATGCATGGGTTGTTGATGAAATTAGAGTGCTCACTTGATAAATGATGGTTAGCTATCTATTGGGCTAAAAGTGTTTTCAAATAAGCTGCGAAGCATTTCGAATTGGTAATGGTATTTGACAATCCTAAAGTGATATGAGGTAATGTTTGAAACTATTTTTAATTTGGGCTTTTAATAGTGTATACGACAACCTTAAGTGAAGTAAGTACTTTCAAATAAAAAAATTAAAAAATGTTACTTATAATTTAAAATCCCTTTATGCTAATTTAAAATTCGCTCAGTAATAACAAGTTGAATTTTGAAGAAAATCTGATGCGAACCCCGTAACACGATTCCTATCGACCCGCCTAGCTACGAGGCTAGAGAACCGAAAGCAACAGTCCAAGACCCAACAACAATATTGGGAGGAGAAATCCAAGCAAAACAACAGATTGGCTGCAGAAAACTCACCGACACACATGGATATTACGCACCACGCACGGAGGAGAGGGCAAACGCCACAAAGGGGTGCAACTTCCTTTGATAAGTTCTTGGTTTGGCTTGCATGGAAGCAAGGAGCTCAAGGGCTCTCAATTTGTTTTCTAACAAGTTTCATTCAAAATGATCAAAGATACAAACAAGAGCTGCCAAAATGTCCTTAAATAGGGCTCACACAAAAACCTAAAAGAAAAGACAAGATATGAGCCATTGGATTTGATCCAAGGGTCTAAAATACAATTTTTACACTTGCGCCGCGGCGGGCAATTATTCATGCCGCGGCGAGGAGGCTCGGATCACAACAGCAATAGTAGGCGGGCCGCGGCAGACAAATTCCATGCCGCGGCGAGGAACCTTGCACTTCAACCCGAGAGGTCTGTGCCGCGGCGCCCAAAAGCCATGCCGCGGCGCGCACGTCCCTGGTCCTCTGCGCGCACCTCTGCCCACACTTGCGCGCGCGTCTGCTCGTCCTGCGCGCACGTCTCCCCGCCTGCATGCCCAAAACAGAAACACCCGCGCCGCGGCGCACATATTTCATGCCGCGGCGAGCATGCCTCGTCCAGAATTCTACAAAAGCAGAAACTCCCGTGCCGCGGCGCATATAATCCATGCAGCGGCGCAGCTCCAAAATTGGCAATTTCCACAAATTAGCTTGGCACTCCATGGCGAACATGCTTGCGCCCTTGCTCGTGTTTGTGGCGTGCCTTTTTGCGCCGATATTTGACCCTTTTATTGGCATAGTCCTTGCCCCGTGTCGTGCCTTGATTTTGGCACGATCCGGTTCGTATCAGACCCCCTTTCTTTAAGAAGATTCGTCCTCGAATCTTAGCTATTGTAATGGGGATTGCTGAATTTACAATGGCTGAATCGAAGGCATGTCGAAGCAAACTCTTGAATGGCCTTCTGAAAGTTGTTTGTTCGAGAATGGAATGTACCAACGGTTGTTCAACTTTGACATCACCATGTTGCTCAACTCCAATGAAGTCAATTGTTTGATCCTGTAAAATAAAGTTAGCAACAATAGGTAGAGACAAATTGTCATTAGTAAGCTCAAAAGTTATGTTTTCCTCATTGCTTTCCACAACAACCGGAACCTCATTCATCTTCTCACATTCATTTTTTTTTTCTTCAGCCTTTTTCCTATTCCTTTCAACCTCAAAAACCCTCTTTTCCTCTTCATACACTTCTTGCTCGGATAAAGGCACAAGAGCGATTCTTTTGTTGTCTCTCACAAATTTATACCTATTTGTGATCTTATCATGCTTAGCTCCTCTCTCCAATTGCCATGTCCTTCCCAATGATAGATGACAATAAGTCATGGGACTTATATCACAAAGTATTTCATCCTTATACTTTCCTATTGAGAAAGGCACCAAAACTTGCTTGCTAATCTTCAATTCACCAAACTCATTCATCCATGGTAGCATATATGGTTTTGGATGTTGTAAGGTTGGCAAATTCAATTTCTTCACCAAAGTAGTGCTAGCATAGTTAGCATGAAGCATTTCATCAATGACCACACGACACACTTTCTCGTTCACATGGCACCTAGTGCGAAACATACTTCCAAATGCTAACAAAATACCCTTCGTGTTTAACCCTTAGAATGATCTCTCAAGCACTTTAGCTACTAAGCAATCAAACCATCCAAAATTTTCCGAACAATTGCAATATCCCGTAAACACCAAGTGTAGTTTGTAATATCCAATGTAAGGGACAAAAGAAACTAACTCAATGTGTTTGGAAATCCTAACTCTAGAAATTTTGGAAAGAATTGGGATTTAGGTCAAATTCACGAAAACGATATCCAAACGAACAAAAATACGATCCGTTAAAAGTGTGAATGACACTTTAACGAAAGTTTTTGTAAAATTCTTGGAAATTGAATTTCCAGATTTTTTTTTTTATCAAAATATCTAACGAGATATTTTCGGGAGATATTTTCACGAGATATTTTTGTGAGATATTTTCCGAGATATTTTTTTTTTTTAAATAAAGAGAAAAGTTTGGCTCTCACTTTTTCAAGAAGAAAAAATCACATGTGAGATTACCAAAATACCCCTCTCTCACAAAAACGAATTTTGGGGAAAACTTCCAACACAAAATCCTCTCCAAATTCAACCAAGATAAGAAACAAACAACAACATCACACAGGTTATTCCAGGAAATGCATTAAACACACAAAAACAAGATGAACACAGAATTTTTTGTGAAGCAATTTTCTTGTTGCTAAGAAAACAAAAATGACAGAAATTTAAGATAGGAATCTAGAGTCTCAACCTAGAGCTCTGATACCAAATGATGCGAACCCCGCAACACGATTCCTATCGACCCGCCTAGCTACGAGGCTAGAGAACCAAGAGAAACGGTCCAAGACCCAACAACAATATTGGGAGGAGAAATCCAAGCAAAACAACAGATTGGCTGCAGAAAACTCACCGACACACATGGATATTACGCACCACGCACGGGGGAGAGGGCGAACGCCACAAAGGGGTGCAACTTCCTTTGATAAGTTCTTGGTTTGGCTTGCATGGAAGCAAGGAGCTCAAGGGCTCTCAATTTGTTTTCTAACAAATTTCATTCAAAATGATCAAAGATACAAACAAGAGCTGCCCAAATGTCCTTAAATAGGGCTCACACAAAAACCTAAAAGAAAAGACAAGATATGAGCCATTGGATTTGATCCAAGGGTCTAAAATACAATTTTTACACTTGCGCCGCGGCGGGCAATTATTCATGCCGCGGCGAGGAGGCTCGGATCACAACAGCAATAGTAGGCGGGCCGCGGCGGACAAATTTCATGCCTCGGCGAGGAACCTTGCACTTCAACCCGAGAGGTCTGTGCCGCGGCGCCCAAAAGCCATGCCGCGGCGCGCACGTCCCTGGTCCTCTACGCGCACCTCTGCCCACACTTGCGCGCGCGTCTGCTCGTCCTGCGCGCACGTCTCCCCGCCTGCATGCCCAAAACAGAAACACCCGCGCCGCGGCGCACATATTTCATGCCGCGGCGAGCATGCCTCGTCCAGAATTCTACAAAAGCAGAAACTCCCGTGCCGCGGCGCATATAATCCATGCCGCGGCGCAGCTCCAAAATTGGCAATTTCCACAAATTAGCTTGGCACTCCATGGCGAACATGCTTGCGCCCTTGCTTGTGTTTGTGGCGTGCCTTTTTGCGCCGATATTTGACCCTTTTATTGGCATAGTCCTTGCCCCGTGTCGTGCCTTGATTTTGGCACGATCCGGTTCGTATCAAAATCCCTTACGTTGACACTTTTCTGAATAGCAAGTGCTCTTAACTTGTTCCAAGTAGCTAACTGGAGCAAGCTTCTCATAAGTTGTCTTCATCAAAGCTTCTCCAAAAGCAAGGTAATCTTGAACTATAATTGAAGGAAGTAAGAGCAAAATCTAGGACATTCCAAGAAGCACATTCTCTGGTTAGCTAGAATTTAAGTAATCCTCGAATTTTTAAAACTCAGCTTACCATTTTTCCTTGTATGAAAAGTGTGAAAGTAATTACTAACCTGCCTTGGAGTTGAATCTCTATCACAAAGATATATGTATATTTCACGACAAAGACCAACGAGATCAGCATTGATAATTGCATTCAAATCAAGAGCTAGACTTTCGATAATTATAGAAAAGAGATCCTTTGTAACTAATTTTAGGAGTTTCCCATTATTCGTTAAGATGGCTAGAAGAACCAAGGCAGCAGAGAAGGAAGAACCACTGGCTGGCGGCGCACGAAATATTTAGGGTTTTCTTGGGATTAATTCTAAAACTTCTAAAAGTTTATAATTTTCCTGCTGAAAGTATATATATATATATTAATAATAATTTTAATTTTCGGTTCGGTTCGGTTTGATTTAAAATTTTAAAAATCGGACTGAACTGAAAGTCAAACAGTTTGAAAAATAAAAAATTGGACTGGACCGTTTCACTTGTAAAACCGTCCGATTCGATCCGTTTGGTTTGGTTTTTGGGTTTTGTTTAGTTCTGTTCGGTTTTGAGACACCCCTAATTGCATATATTAATTTTTAATGAAAATTAATTAAAACAAGTAAAAATAAGAGTGTAAAACTCATTTATTCAATAATAGCAAGGAATCGGAATAAAAATATTAATATACTTAATTACCTTTTAAAATAATAGTAAAAAATATAAAATAAAATTTGAGTTATTTTTATAATTATAAATTGTAAATTAAAAAAATAGAATTAATATCATGGGACTAAGAAAAGAATTAATGAGAATAATTTTTGTATGAGAATAACTTAAAAATTTGTGCCTTACATGTAAATTATATTATTTATTATAAATTTTTTGATTAATTTTTACAACATATTTAAAATTAATACAAAATTAATTTTTTTATACTTTTAAATTAATTAAAAAAATAAATAATATTTAGAGTTATTATTGGATGTGATAATTATCATATGATTATATTTTTTATTGGATGAGGGTCCTCATTTAATGTAGTGTGATAATAGATTCTAAAATAACAACTGATATCAATAATTTAAAATATATGAATAATTTTTTCCAAAAATATTAGACGTAATTTATATATATATATTATAAAACTAAAGAAAATAACAAAAGAAAAGTAAAAAGAAACCAAATAGCATAAGTAATTCTTATTAATTGTTGTGTCAAAAATACACTGCTAAATGTCCTATTTATAGGGTTTACAAGATACAAAATGAATTTTGAATATAAGATATGGTAGATATTAAATCTCTAATTATCTCTAATTAAATACAAATTTATGATACAATAGAAAAAAATATTCATTTAAAATAAATCTAACCATAAGATAGATATATCATATTTAAGATTTTATATCCAAATTATAACACTCCCCCTGAATGTCAAATGTATTGAGAATATACCTTGTTAAAAACCTTGCTAGAAAAACTCAATAAGACAAAAACTAGTAAAGAAAAAAGAGTATTATTTTCATGCAATACGCTTAAGTTGCTTTATTAAAATCTTTCCAGGAAAGCCTAGTGAAACAAAACTGTAGAAAGGAAAAAGAGTACAACGCATATATAAATGTGCTCCCTTGATGACAATTATTTAACATAAAATGTCCTTTTAATTGGTACATTTTAACATTACTATGACAATCTCTTAAATATTGAAGTAAATATAATAACTCATATCAAGTGAGCCTACTTGGTCGTCACTTGACTTCATATATAGTACAATTTTATAATTGTAGGCTAAATGTATTTACTTCAATAACAATAGTACATTTAAATACTAATTTGTAAGGTATATGCTATTTTACAAACTAACTTATTTTATCAGTCATTACAAAATTAATTAAAAATCTTGTACTTATAAAGCATACTACAGTAATAATAATAATTTATATATCCAATTTATTATAAAAATCATCATTCTACTCTTCTATAAGATTTAACATTTGTAAATGCTGTTATAACATTCATCAATGTTAATAAATATAGTGATCATTAATTATTTTACTAAATGGTACCAATTGATTATAAAATGAAGAATAATATGAGATAATTTTAATATCATACAACCAAATAGTAACTGGATATATAATATGCGTATATTTTATCTATAAAAAGTAAATCAATATAAATTTATCTCTCTTTAAGATAACTACTTATTTTTGCTACATTTTTAGAAGCACATAAAATAAATAAACGTGCTTTGTATCTATAACAAAATCATGTAGCTTATGAAAATATTAAATTATAATGCTAATGTGAATGCAGAAGATATATATTAGAACTCATGTAGTCATTCACATTGCTTTAATAGTACATATCTATAAATTATCATAACAATATATAGCATTTGAAGCTAATGCTTTTATAAATAATGAGTATTATAAATTTATTCAAATCAATAACTATATATAAATGATGTTATGTGAGTGTTAGTCACATTTTAAATTCATCTTATACATACTGGAGTGAAATTTTGTATTTCACAACCTCATCATATTTTATATAAACTCATGTGTTTTTATTTATATAAATTCATGTATTCTTAACATATTTTACATTTCTAGGCACTTGGACAACTAGTCCTTATAAATATCTAATTAACATTCAGGTGTTCATAATATATCTATTTCACTTTGCGCATAGTGAATGAATATGTGCATGAAATAATATTTTGCATTTAGCCAATACTTTTATTTGTCGACATTTAATAGCTTTTAATATTATTAAGGATCTTTATTATCTCTTGCTTATTAAAGAGAGAATGAAAAAAATATGTTGTACAATATTAATTTGTTAATATTTTATCCCTCCTGTCATTAAAATGATATCATTTTATATCAAGTACTTGAGACTTTATAAAAGTCAATTATAATATTTTTCGATATCATTTCTTATAGTATTAACTCATTTATTTCAATAATAATAATATTATTTTTGTACCAATATAATTAGCAAGATTTAGATAAATTATGAATGTTTGCTGCTATTTCATTTTATTGTCCTATAGGGACTTTAATAATTACTCGAATATTTTTCAGCTAAACTTTTCACCATCTAAGTGTATCGACAATATATAGTATATTATTATCGATTAATTTTCTAAACCTTATGTTCCATAAAATGGATGCATTTTAAGTAATTTCATGCCATTATTTTTTTTCTGTCCCCTTAGTGGCAAAAATTATTTTTATTTATTAAAATTATATAATAAGTTTGCTTACTCTTAAAATAATTCAACATATTTAATATAAATGAAATTCAAAACACATATTTTCAAATTTATTAATGGGCTCATCTCAATGTGTTGAGCCAATGTAATATAATTAAAGCAACTTTATTTTGCTACTAATATAAGTTGTAATTAAAAAAAATTAATAATAAATGTGTGGGTTAAACTGAACCCAAAATATATCATGTTTCATAATAAGACTTAAAGTAATATTTTCATAATATATGAATTTTTAAAGGCGTGAGTGAGATTCACTATCAATTTTTGTTAAATATAATGAGTTTATTTTTTCTTTAAGAATATGTATCACATATAGTTACTGAATAAATAAATGTTTGAATTTTGATCTACAACCATTTAACTTTTTATTGTATATTAAACTAATTTTGATTCTTCATGACTTATTTTGGTCATGATAATTATTCAAACTTTTATAAATCAAAATTTATTTTATATTTGTCATATAAATAAAAATAAGCTTTCTAAATATTAACTTATAATCATGTATTTATGGCACTATACTTTAGATAAAAATCGGCATCATTCATGCAATTTTAATAATAAGATTGATTTTTTAGAAAAATTTTCAAGTTTTTAAGTTAAGCTTCTATCTGTAACTTTATATATTATATTTTGATTATAGTTTCGAATGTCACTATCATCAAATATATTCAAAATATTAAATTTTTCATCAACTTTGAGAAATTTGAGTACAATTATATATAATATAATTCATCACACTTTAACTTTTCAAAGTTTTTCATTAGGTTATACATGAAATTGTGCTAACTTATATATTATTCAACAATAATGAGTATTATTACAATGTCTTTGAAACACATAAAAATTCACCATTTTAATTGACAGGCAATAGTTACAAGCTCAATTTATATTTCTTCATCCATTATTATCCATCAAGATCAAAAGGGAGGATATATGCTATATAATATTGATAAAATAGTAGATCTTAATTAATATTCTTTTGTTTTGCTTCTATGGAAGCTTATAGTCCATTATAAAATTGAAGTTTAAATACATCATGATATAACAACTTCAAAAATTAATTTTATTTATCTGTATGGTCTTTCAATAATACAATAAAATTGTAACTACTACATTGATAATATTAACACAATAGCTTAAATCATGTACATGATCATCATATAATATTCACTTCTAGTAATGATATGACCAAAATGTCTTTATTTTCTTAATAATTTCTACAAGCAAATAATATCTAAGTATATATGTATTTCTTTATTATTATTTTATAAACAAATTTTACTTGTAAAGATAGCATATAAAGAATTCATAACTGTTATTAATTTCACTCTCAATATTTATGTAAGCGTACACGAGATCTATGTATATATTTTTTTGGCCCTTTAATAAAATATATGATTGAATAACCTTTTTTTTTTTTCCAAAAAATTTCAAATAAAATATTAATAATATTTAGCATTTAAAAATATTGAATGATTAAGATTGGATAATGATTATTATATATCAAATTAATCACTTGTAAGCCTTCAACACTTATTTTTCTCTTTTGATTATATTCAATTCAATATCAACATCCAATAACATTTATTTCAAGGATTATATAATCCAAATGCCCTTACATCCATAGTCATATATAGGATATATATTATTTATATAGATGTTATTATCTTACTATTTTAATAGCATATTTTACTCATAAAATAACATATAAATATTTTATAATGTCAATTTTGCTACTTGATAGCATACACAAGGTACTGAATATACTTTATCATATATTATGTTAGCATTGTAGCCTGTGAACTTTCAATTAATGACATTGATATAATTCTAAAATATTGCATTTTATAGTTTTAAATATATATTTCCATTAGTATCATAACTTGTGGCCTCTTAATCAAAAACATAGATATAATTCTAAAAGTTACATTTTTAACTTCAAGATAATAATTAAATCCCTTATTTCTTATATATATGTAAAAAAAAATTAGAATACTTTAATATAACAATAATATCAATATAACAACACAATTAATATTTACTATGAGTGCTCTTAAGAAAAAATGATAAGGTGATGCCTCCTTAAAAACCAATCTCTTAAACAGAACAAAATTTATGTATATTTAATTAATAAATATAAATTAAAAAAATTATAGTTAAATTATATTTATTTAGGTAATTGTAAATTGTATGAATACTGAAAATTATTATCAATAAATAGAAAAACATGAGTTTATAGATCTATAAGATAATTACATTTAAATAACTTTCGTGTAATTCACAATTAATACCAAATAAATATTATGTAACTGAGATACTACAGGCCTTACGTTCCAGTTATCATATATGCGTGTTATATATATGATTCATTAATTACAATAAAAGAAAAATACAAATAAGTTATTAATATAAAGGCAAATACTAACATATATTCATGGGATATTTTTATTTATTCATTTAGTACAAAATATTCAATATTCATAATTTTTTGAAATAATAATAATAAATATATATATTGATAAACTTAAATATATATTTATTATTATATTCATAAATATATTTGTAATATATTTGTATATAATATTATCAAATGATTATAATATATTTAGCAAGAGGATAACATATAAAAAAAAAAATAGATTTGCTAATATTTTATAATAAATTAGTTTAAATTCAATTAATGATCACAATATTGAACTTAACTAAAAATTCATTATTAGATAATATTTTTCTTTCATATCAATATTAAATTTAAATATTAAATATGATTAAATAATTCAAACAACATAACAAATAATCTTTTTATAATAATAATAATTAAAGAAAAATATTTATTAGTTATAACAAATAATAAAATTTGTAGTAAATAATAATTTTTAGAGTTGTTGGCTTATCAACATGGTATGATATATGAGATTACTTTTTAGAGTTTATTGGTTTTCCAACTTTATTGAATTCCTAGTGTGATATTTGGAATTATTAAAAACGATACTACAATATGAATTTAAAGCCATTTTTTACTTTCTATTTCTTTTGGGAATCTTTTGTGCTTCAGGTGGTAAGACTTCAAATCCCCCCATCAGGAACCCAAGTTCAAATCATACTGAGTGTGTGAGTATGTTTTATCTTTATTAATAAAAAGAATGAGACTTTAGAGCCCTTATTTAAAAAAAAAAATTAAAATTTTTTAAAATTTAATTACAATATGAATATATATAGATATTGATATATGAACCAAACAACTAAACAAATTTAAAAGACAAATAAATCATAAAGGCAAATGATACCTAATTAAAACGATCAAGAATAAAAAAAATCTTCATAGATTTTGAATGAAAATAAAATTCGGAAAGAATAAAAAGATTCAATAACTTATAAATTTTGTGATTTGGCATTATATTACAAAAAGTTTGTAGTATATTACATGTATAAAATCACAAGTCTTAAATAAATAATTGTGCCGATAATGTTTTATAAAACTAAAGAAAATAATAGAAGAAAAGTATAGAGAAATCAAATAGCAGAAGTAATTCTCATTAATTATTGTATCAATAATACATTGTTAAAAGTCCTATTTATAGGGTTTACAACATACCGAATGAATTTTGAATATCTATAATTAAATATAAATTTATGATACAATAAAGATAAATCTTTATTTAAAATAAATTTAATAATAAAATAAGTGTATTATATTTAAAATTTGATATTTAAATTATAACAAAATTTAATTTTTTTTAATAAACACACCTTAAATTAGGTTTTTAAAAGTGTGGAGTGCCAACAGAACTTTAGAAGTTTTGGGGAATTGACGACTTGGAAGTGATTATTTAATCAATATTTTGTATATTTTTCCACGGCAGTCGGTTTTTATTTTTTATGTTGTGGGAACTGTCATCACTTATCATCGGTCTCCTTTGAGTCATCCCTTGCTTTTAGAGGGCGGGTTTACTTCCTCGTCAAGCTCTCTCTTACCCTGAAAGACTATTGGTTTTCCCCGAAAATCTGAAGCCCCTTGTTTCTAATTGTTGACAGAAAATAGCACCATCGATACCTTTTTCCTTCGCATAAGATTAATAATCCATTCTTGCTCAAATATAATGGAGGATTATGCGGGCGAAGAGGGATATTATTTCGAAGACGATGGGTATCATGACGATGATCTTGATATATGCCAAGTTCCGATGATCAACTCGAAGGGTCCGTCGGTTGAGGTACTGGCTAGTTTCGTTACTTCGTTATGTACTAGACACTAGAGTTCATTGTCTTCTTTCAGCTTAAAGGTTTCCGCTTTACCCTCTCCACTGTTTCGTTTCCACTTCGCTATAGTTTATTATGCTTTGCAACATTAATAAACTTTTAGTTTTCTACGAATTGAGTCTATCATCTAACCTATTTACAACAAATAATAAAGGAATTATAGGTGAGGTGAGCAAATAATCATAGGCTAAATCAAAAAAATCTGATCCCATGCGAGAGATGTGACAGGTTTTGAAGTTTGTGATCGAATTCAGATTAGGAAATACACTATCGGATCGAATGCAAATTTTAAATATCTATAATAGTTTAATAAGTCACCAATCGTACTTCTCTTATTATTGTGATCTCTTTTTTTTTTTTTTTTTATAAAAGGTTGTAGTTAGCAGTTTTCAGTTGGTGCATCGGGACATTCCAACTAGGTTGGCACCTCCTTAGCACCTTCTTCATTAGACCGCTCACCACTAATATTATTAAAACTTAATAAAATTAAATATACAAATAAATATTCTCAACAAAACCTGTAATTAGGTTTGTTGTTTGCATCTGAATAAATAAAAAAGCTAGCGAAAGATGGGGCATTCCACCACTAAGTCGCTGTACATAAACTAGGAGCCCTAGAGGCTAAACTATCAGCTACAGCATTGCCTTCCCTGTAAATATGTGAGCAGTGAAACTCCATGTGGGAGATTTTATCTAAACAATCTTTCTAAATAGAGTATCATTTCCAAGGGACTGAAGAAGACCGAGTCTGTAGTAAAGCAACAACATATGCTGAGTCTGATTCCAGCCAAAGACGTCTCCACCGAAACATATATGCATACTTCACCGCATAAATGGCTGCCGCTAGTTCTGCTTCAAAAGCATACGATATTCCAAGCGGAACACAGAAGCAACCCTTAACAAATGATCTGGAAGTTCTAAAAATACCTGCACAACCCGATAAACCTGGTGCTCCAAAAGCTGCACTATCTGTATTGACCTTTATCCATCCCGAGGGTGGTGCCTTCCAATTAACCTCTATGTTTCTTGGAGCCCGTCTTGGAATGCCTGGTATTCGAAGTCGTTTAAGTATCTGTAGATCATCTACAGTATTTTTTATGCAACCACTCTTTGAGAGACTTACTTCACGAATAAAACGCCATACTGTTGCAAAAGCCGAGTTCATTGTTGTCTTCTTATTGGTGAATCGATAATCATTTCTAGTATTCCAAATCACCCAGATGACTGAAACAATCTCTGCTTTCCATAAATTGGCGAGTTGTGATCCAAATTCCATCTTCATTGCGGTCGTCCATAAGTTTAGGACAGAGGAGTCTATACATGGTCTTTTTCCAAAGAAGAAGCATAAGAGGTCCCAAAGAGCACCTGCAAAATGGCAACTTAAAAAAAGATGTGATAGAGATTCCTCCTCGGATCCACATAACGAGCAACGGGAAGGAAACGATTGTCCCCTTCTTTTTAACTGACAATCTGTTGGTAGTTTATTCTGAATAGCACGCCATAGCAAAATAGATCTTGAAGGCGGTATATAATGGGCCCAGATGGCCTTACCCCAAATTTTACGTTCCCCAACCACACGTAGTGAGTTATAAGCCTAACTAGCTGTAACATCGCCCTTAATTGAGCGTGTCCAAACTCTGGTGTCCGAACCAATCCCAACAACTGTTGACTGAATTTCTGAGGCAATATCCGGATAGGAAACCATGAAAGTTTGAGGCAAATGCCAACCATCTTCATTGAAGTAGTCCCCCACTAGGGAATGTATTGGCGGGTCCACTGGAGGATTATCCATCATATCAATTAGGGAGTACCTAACCAATTGTCTGTCCAAAACTTTACAGTAGAGTTTCTTCCAACTAACCACCTAGACTCCTCCAATAGGGTTAAGTAGTGAGGTCGCAAACTAGGCCGGACTGATGAACAAACATAATAATTCCGTGGAGAGCCATTTTTTGCTAGATATCTGCTACGTAAGTAATGTAGAGTGTTAGAATTCCCTGTGATTACCCTCCATGCGAATTTTCTTAGCATAGCCTCATTTAGGAGACGGAGGTCCCGTAAACCAAAGCCTCCTTCATCTATTGGACGACAACAGTCCCTCCAAGCCACTTGTACCTGTTTAACTGTATCCGTCTTTCCCAACCAAAAGAAATTGCGAATGATTTTTGTTAGGTCTTGAATGACTGTTTTTGGCCATTTATATATCTGAAATGAGTGGAGAAATGTTCCCTGAATGATCGAGGAAATCAAGCAACGCCGTCCTGCCAAAGAAATAGTCTGACCATTCCAAGCCTCAAGCCTCACACGAATTTTATCTGCTAAACTTTGAAACCAACACTTTCTCGGGGCCCCCTGGAAGAGATTGATTCCCAAATAAGACAAGGATGATCCTCCAGTGCGCATGCCAGATAAATTCCGAAGTGATGAAATGTTGCTTGTTGTAACACCTTTTCCAAAGTAGATAAAAGATTTTGCTAAATTTACCATTTGACCCGAAAGGCGACTATACAAGGAAAAAGCTTCAGTTAACACCCGAATATTTTTCTCACTTGCACTACCAAAAATAAGAAGATCATCTGCATATAAAAAGTGAGTTGGAGCACGAGATCCTCTTGGTGAAGAGATTGGGCTTAAACTTCCCGTATCCACCAATTTGCCAAGGTATCTGCTTAGGAAATCTTCAGCTATGCAGAATAATATTGGGGACAAAGGATTCCCCTGTCTGACTCCTCGAGAACAAGAAAAATAGCCCCTGGGTGAACCATTAACCAGGATTGAGATTCTCGCCGATGCGAATATATCTCGAATCCATCCCAAGAAAATGTTGTCAAAGCCAAAGCATTGCATCACTTAATAAAATCCCAGCGCATAGTATCAAAAGCTTTGTGAATGTCAATTTTCAAAGCGATGTTACCCTGTCGACTGGAAAGCTGCATAGCGTTAAAATATTCAGAAGCACCAGCTATACAATCACTAATATTTCGACCTGGAATGAATCCAAATTGGTTTTAAGATAGAATACGAGTACATATATGTCCTAATCTGCCGGCAATAATCTTTGTTATTAACTTGAACATGAAGTTGCCTAAAGCAATAGGCCTGTACTGATCAATGGTGCTTGCTTGCTGGTGTTTGGGTATAAGAATTAAGAAATTAGAGTTTAGCCCCGGGTGCATGTGGCCTGTTCTAAAATAATCTTGTATCGCTCTTACAATATCTGTACTGATAATATCCCAACATTGTTGAAAAAATTTACCAGTAAACCCATCTGGTCCGGGGGCACTCATCGGATTCAAGTCAAAAACTGTAGCTTTTATGTCTTCTGATGAAGGTATGCGGCGTAAACTTTGGTTATCCACAGAAGTGACCAAGGAGGGTACCACTGACTCTATGGGAGCAAGATTTGTCGTTCCACCTGTATGACTTGAGAAGAGATTTTCATAGTAATTCAAAATTTGAGTAGCTATTACCTCTGGATCATTAGTTATTTCTCCATTAATTTTCAAGTGTGTCAAAGGTTATTGTGCTCTTAAACGACGAAGTAGAGAGTGGAAAAATGTAGAGTTTCTATCCCCACCTTTCAGCCATTTTAATCTAATCTTTTCTCTTAAAAAGATATCTTGCTGACGCAACAATCTATCTAAGTCAGCATGGGCATCGGATTCCAGTTGCAACAGTTCTTCTGAGAAAGAGTCATCATTATAACGTTGTTGAATGTTAGCCAATGTATTTGTTGCATTTGCAATATTTTGATTCAAATTACCAAAGACGGTTTTGTTCCATGTCTTGAGAACCAGTTTAAGAGCTTTTAATTTGCCAATAACAGTGCCCATAGTGCTAGCCTGAATAGGCATCGATCAAGTGGCACGCACCAAATCCATAAAGTCAGGGTGTTCAAGCCATATACCATGAAACCTAAACGGCCTTGGGCCGCCATTCCTTACAGCTGAAGCCTTGAGTAGAAGCGGATGGTGATCTGAGCAGTGTCTAGGAAGGGTACAACAAGAAACCGTTGCCTAAGAGTTAAGAAAGGATTCTGAGCACAACCCACGATCTAATCTTGATCGTATTTGAGATAGTCCACCCTTACAGTAAGTGTAAAAGGCCCCTTTAGTCTCAATTTCAACCAAGTTATAGGAAGAGATCATAGCACTAAAATCTTCTATAGAGGTATTACTACGAGTCAAGCCAGTAGTTTCGTGCGATCCAAGAACAGCATTAAAGTCTCCTATCACAACCCAAGGCGCTTGAGTATCTGAAATTGCCCTTAGTGAATCCCAGAGGTCCCTTCTTCTAATATACGCTCCCTTACCATAAATAAATGTTAAAAGAAAATTTTTTGAGTTTGCTGTGTAAGTGACCGTTATATGCTGTTGATGTTGTATAGCAATTGTTGTATCACGTGCTACTGCGTTGGTTGCAAAGACCCAAATTTTGCTCACTGTTGTTGAGTTTGAAAAGATGAAAGTATAACCCATGTTTTGCCAAAAGCGATCTTGAATGGTTTTAAGATCGGACATTGGTTCTGCTATGCAAAGAAAGTCTGGTCTTTCCTTTTTACAAAAATTATGTAGGGTATTCCGTGTTTTTTTATTGGAGATACCTCTACAGTTCCAATATAGGACAATCATGTTGAATTATTATCAGACTCCCCCGTCTTCGGAGTGTATCTCATAGGCTCAAGACGTGGGCTAGCTGACCAAGCCCGCCGATTTTTCCCGGTTACAACTTGCCAACCTATTTCTTCATGATTTTTGGCATAATCATGTTTCATTTTCTGGATACGTGCACTGAGGTCGGCTGTCAAAGAGGGTGGAAGGGAAACAGTAGGTAAGGTGAGTCTCGATGCAGCAAAAGGAGGCAATGATCTTGTGTTAGAAATGTCTGTAGTACCCTGTGTGTTTGCGGTTGGTCCATAAGTTGTCCTAGTTTTGGTAGTGGTTATATGGTTTGTTATAACTGGTGGTACAGTAGTAACTGCTGCATCCAAATCTGCAGTATGAAAAACATCAAGTTTGGCTGTATGTTGAGGTATGCATTTAGTGGCTGGTCTAGAAGACAGGTCTCACAAGGTCATCAGTCACAAGAGAGACTGGACGAACATCAGTGGTGTCCATCGGCATAGAGCTGAATTTATTCAAGGTGGCAGGCGATATAGTATGAACATTATTATCAATATTAGTCTCATTAGGCTCTACTGTGTTGAGTGCAGAGAAAACATTACTGACCGGTATGGTTGTAGAGTTTGAAGATGCCTTAGGCCGATAAATTTGCTGCGAACGAGTTTGTGGTACTATTTTTGAAGAGGGTACACTTTTTGGGGGGTCAGTAGTGATCTTAGAACCATTTTTTCGGCATTTGAATGCAGCATGCCCTACCGATGAACAAATTGTGCAAAAATCTGGGACATTCTCATAAAATAAATCAATAAAAAGCTTTAGAGAGCCCACTTCAATCATTATTTGTTCATCAAGTTTTTCAGAGAGATCTATATCAATCAAAATTCGTGCAAACTTTCCCATTTCTCCATTTAATGTCGCACTGTCGACTTTGAGAGGGATACCAATAGCACGTGCGATATTGGCAAGAATTTCCTTATCCCAAAATTCCCATGGCAAGTTATAGAAGCGAACCCACACATGAGCATTTGTTGCCTTCTGATGCAGAGGATTAAAATTCGGCGTCCAAGGTTGCACTCTAAAAACACCAGGCTTTAAATTGATAGGGGCATTAGCCCATACCGTAGCTTTGTTCTCTTGGGTATGTAATAACATATGGTAATATCCCCGTCCCAAAAAGATGAGTTTCCAATTAGAAGGTAATTTCCAAAATGCTGCTAATCTTGACTTTAAGTCGCCTTGAGACCAAGGTTTATCTCCTTTAGAGAGAATCAATCTACCAATCAAAGAATTTACATAATTCCAAGCGAGATTGATATAAATCAGGGTCTACAGACACACATGCAATATCGCCCCTTTTCTTTGGATGTGCATCAATTGATTCAATGACTACATTTGTGAGTGAATTGGAAATGGCTTCAGCATAGCTTTTCTTAGGGGCATTTGTCTTAAAGGGATCAGCATGTCCCATGTGTTCCATAGATTTGTGATTGGAATTATCCATATCAAACGTTAATCCAGAATCATAAAAAATTCACAGTTAAATCCAATAAATATTTTGTCTTTTTCAAAATTGAAATGCAAATAAACTCTTACCAAATCAGTTTATATGTAAGATCTGTTGTGGAATCATAACATTTGAAGCTGAGTAGTGACAGATCACAACAAGACTGCCGTGACAGAGACTGAAGGACGATGATGGACGTTGGTGACGGAGAACTGGACGGACGGTGAGAGATCTTGCTGGACGGAGGACTGGATCGCTGGTGGGAGGCGGACGGAGGCGTTGACCGATGGGAGAAGCTGCTAGCGGCGCTGGTGGACAGATCGTGGCTGGGCGATGGTGGCGCAGATGGGCAGATCGCGGCTAGTGGGCGATTGGCAGATGGGCAGATCGTGGCTGGCTGGTGGGCGATGGGCGATGGGCAGATGGTGGCGCAGATGGGCGATGAGCAGTGGGCAGATGGTGGCGCAGATGGGCGATGGGCGCAGATCAGATATAATGATATTTCATTGAGAAACTGGGATATGTCTATTATTGTAACAATAAATTGTTATCTATAATAATATAATACAACCTATCCCAAAAAAAAAATATGATCTAACCGGATTCGGATGGATTTAGATTGCTTACTTTATTAGAACGATTTTAGATTGAAAATCTTCAAATTCAATTTAGATCTTGTCGGATTTGGTTTGATGGATAAAAGACGGTTTTGAACCTCAGCTCAACATTCATAGTGATATGTATGGCCTGAAAATATGGGCTACTCAAATTGTTCCATTTAAACTGTTTTAGAAAACAAACCTGCATTTACCAAGGGGGTGATGGTTGTATTCAATTATGATTTTAGAAGATTCTAATTCTTGCAAAGTTTTTGGATTTTAAGTGATTTTAATTTTATAGATTCCATGAGTCTGAGAGAAATTTAAAGAATATGTTCGACCTTTATCCTAGAGTTTAATAGATTTTTCTTGTACAGTTTCATAGATTTATAATGACTTCTTTAGAGTTTCATTATTCCTAGCATTTTAATTAAAAGAACAATATTAAAAGTTTAACCAGCAAAAATACGTTTTCCAAGTCCTCTGGCCTATAGAGTTTAAGCTGCTTTCAAATTTTTTTTTCTTTACTCATCTAAAGGAAAAAAGGAGAGAAATGATGATGGATAGTGAAATAGGATATAATATTGAAAACAGGAAAAAAAATCTAAAATAATGATCTACAAAGATTCTCAAATCCTCACTTTTACAAGTTTTACTGATTATATTTCTTGCCTACCTCACTCTAACATCAACCTTTGTGACTCCTTGCTTTGATTTTTGGAAAAATAACAAAAAGAATGCCCATATGTGCAATTTGTATATTTTTACCATTAAAAAAATGTCAAATCCATCATATTACATTGAACACAATTCAATTAGATGCCATTTATATTAAACTATGGCCAATTTGATCCATTTAATGTTGAACTCCATCCAATGGATTCGTTAAATATTATTATGATGCTATTTTTGTTGTTA
Source organism: Elaeagnus macrophylla (assembly GCA_029378325.1). NCBI lineage: Eukaryota > Viridiplantae > Streptophyta > Magnoliopsida > Rosales > Elaeagnaceae > Elaeagnus > Elaeagnus macrophylla. The sequence continues at coordinate 8,014,080 of CM055649.1, read as the reverse complement.
TAAGTTTTAGGGTGTTACTTTTTGTAATTTCCTTTGATTTGTTTCCTCCCTTTTTATAACTGGGTTTTGTGGAGCTTTGATTTGAAAATAGTGTTCTTTTGGGTTAAATATAATACGAGGTAGTCCTTTGTGGGGTATGCCTCTAAGAAAGATAGAAGGAAGCTAGAGTTATGTGGGAAAAAGGGGGTAAAAGTTGAGGTTTTCTGACAGCTATTTCCTTTCATTAATGCTTAGAGTTTGGCTTTAAATTTTACATATTGTCCTTTGTATTTGTTAATTCATTTTATTCTTGTTTCTGTCTTTATGGTCAATTCTTTATGTTTTGAATAGGTAATCACAAAGGAATCTCTCTTGGCTAAACAGGTAATCATAATTGTCTCCCACTTTTTTTTTTTTTATTATGCCTGCTCTATTTGTAACATTATACTATTTGATAATCAACTCTGCAGAGAGAGGAGTTGCGAAAAGTGATGGACTTGCTATCGGTGAAAGAACACCATGCGAGAACTTTGCTCATCCATTATCGATGGGATATCGAGAGGATGCTTGCAGTTTTTGTTGAGCAGGGGAAAGATCAATTGTATTCTCAAGCAGGTGTTGCTGTTGTGGAGGATTTAAATCTTACCTCATTACAGTTTTCATCTGAAGTTACATGCACTATATGCTATGAGGATGTTTCTGTAGATACGATAACAAGAATGGATTGTGGTCACTACTTTTGCAATGACTGTAAGTGCTTGTCTTTATGATTTTGTCTCACAGACTTATAGAATTCTCGAATTGATGAGTTCCATCCATTTTACATATACAACTTTTGAGAGAATGGCATCTTATAATCCTTTTGTTTTTCCCTTGAATGTGTTCTTTTTTTCTTTTTGAATGCTCTGAATGAGTTCTGAGAGTTTTTATTGACGTTTTGTTTCCCAGAAGTTAAGAGCAACGGCACTACGAGGTTTTATCGTTTTTATTTTATGGGCCCCAGTCGCTCGCTATGTGGTGGTGTATAATTTGCTCTGTATAATGCTTGAATTTTTTATGCTCCATGTACATTTTGTATTGCCTGTGGGAGATTAGCATTTGTTTTCCCTTGATGAAATTTGGGGGGGGATGATCTTTATCTTTGTCTTTGTATTTGTACTTGTACTTGCTTACCATTTCATCTTAAATAATTTTTTTCTTTCTATTTTTTTGTGCATAGGTTGGAGAGGTAATTTTATCATAAAGATAAATGAGGGCCAGAGCAAGCGCATCAAGTGCATGGCTGACAAGTGTAGTGTCATTTGTGATGAAGCAAAAGTCAGAATTCTAGTCAGTGAGAATCCTAATCTTGCAGAGAAATTTGATCACTTTCTTCTTGAATCGTATATTGAAGATAATAAGATGGTTAAATGGTGCCCAAGTGCACCTCATTGTGGGAATGCAATACGTGTTAAAGACAGTGAATTTTGTGAGGTTGAATGTTCTTGTGGTTTCAGATTCTGTTTTAGTTGTTTATCTGAAGTACATTCGCCTTGTTCATGTCTAATGTGGCAAAGGTGGAGTCAGAAGTGTCAGGACGAATCCGAGACTGTTAACTGGATTACAGCCAATACAATGTGGCAAAGGTGGAGTCAGAAGTGTCAGGACAAATCCGAGACTGTTAACTGGATTAAAGCCAATACAAATTTCTGCCCAAAATGTCACAAGTCGGTTGAAAAGAATGGAGGCTGCAACCATGTAACTTGTGTTTGTGGACAATCATTCTGGTGAGAATTTGTCCACTTGTTTGCACTTTTCACTTTCGTGGTCGTTGCCTTGTTGGTATCAAAATTCTCAGAATCCCATGCAAAACATTTGCATTTAGCATTTTATATAGTGAAACTTTATAAAGAAGTTGATTGTAACTTTTGCATTGTCAATGTCTCAATGGCATCCATAGTTTGTCTTTTTTGTCCATTTTATGTTCTGTGTTCATGGTTTGTTACTTTTCTGGGACGATTTGTGCCAGTGTTTGATAAAATATACAGAGTTTTATCAGTTAAAGGTTTATTCAATCATATTATTTACTAGGGGATGCATTTAGTGAGTGCTTGCTATCTGATTTTATGCAATAAACAATCACATACTACCTTAGATTTCAGATTCAATTGGTTTTCATGTGATCTTTTATTTTTCGCTGGCTACGCATTGGTGTAACATGCTTGCATTTTTCAGCTCCTCAGTAATTTGGAAAAGAAAAAAAAAATTTACAAGGTGGATTTGATTTTGATGCTCCATGAATTTGGATTTCTTTCCATCTTTTCAAAGACCAACTTTTTCTAAATTGTTGGAGCTTTATTTTTGACTTTTTGTTGATCTCAACTTTTTTCTTTTGAAAATGAAAAATTCATTGGTATCAAAGTTTATACAATTCGAAAAGAACATAAAACTCTAACCAACCTGATAGAACCACCCAGAACAGCAACTTTTGCCCCATCTTCAACTTAAGGAACCTATATTTATTTGCAAGAATTTCTTCTAGTACCAGATTTAAATTTGGGATTTAGCTTGTTGTACTACATTCTTTCATATCTTGTGGAGTATCTTTAGTAACCCTTTGGATATTGAGATTTGGTTTGTATCTTTTTGACAGCTGGCTTTGTGGTGGCGCAACTGGGAAAGCGCATTCCTCAAAAAGTATAGAGGACCACAGTTGTCGCCGATACACAGATGAGGAGAAGAACAAAATGGAGTGTGCAAAGGAGGGCCTAACTCGGTATATTCACTATCATAGCCGTTACAAAGCTCATACTGATTCTTTGAAACTTGAAAGTAAGCTGAAGGACACCATACAGAAAAAGATATCACATTTGGAAAAAAGAGATTTAGAAATGAAAGATTTCAGTTGGGTCACTAGTGGATTGCATAGGCTATTCAGGTGTAGACAAATCCTTTCATATTCCTACCCGTTTGCTTATTACATGTTTGGTGATGACCTATTGAACCACAAAATGTCAGAAAAGGAAAGAAACATAAAACAGTACTTGTTTGAATACCAGCAACAGCTGTTTGAGACACATGTTGAAAAGCTTTCCTTGTTCTTGGAGGAGCTTTCTCACCTGCACTCTCAGTTTAATATTAAGGAGTTAAGACAGAAGTTCATTGATCTCTCTACCATAACAGATCAACTCTGCAGAAATTTGTAAATTTTAAGGGCATTTGTGTAGTTTAACTATATGTTTTTTTTTTTTTTATATATCACCGATATATCTTAACGTGGGTTATTTGCAGGTATGACTGCATTGAAGAAGATTTGTTGGATCCCATTGGAGTCAGATGGTCATCTCATTGTATTGCTCCTTACAAGTCGGATGGCATAGAGAAACCATCTTAACCTTTCGTAGATGCATATTTCTCTCTCCTCTCATTTTGCATGTATGGTTCTCAAATCGAAATGACTGAATGAGGTTAATCTAGAAGCTTCTTTTCGTAGTGGAATAAAGTTCTTTTAGGTGCCTCTGTCTCCATTTTGGTTAAAACTTAAAAAGTTGTAATTGACCAAAGGTCTCCCATTTGAATTTTGAAATATGTCGTCAAATTTTTCAACCAGACAGAGGCTTGTCAATTTTAGTTTGTCAATCATAATTCATATTAAGGTCGGAATGAATTTACTATACTGAAAGATTTACAACTTCTCTCTAAATATAAAGAGAAAACAATTTATCTCTTATAAAAGGAGAATACAATTAACCTCTCTCATAATGAGGAAATAATTCTTTCAAGTGGGGATATATTTCACAAGTTTATAACTTTGTGTTTGGAATGTTAGAATGCTTAAGATTTTGGAATGGGATGGGATGGGATGGGATGCTAAGATGGGCAACTGAACTTTCTATTTATAGATATTCAAATTCACTATTGCAATTACCATCATTTATTTCTCTTCTTTCATTTTCTTTGATTGTAATTATCATCTATTTCATTTATTCTAACTATCATTCACTTCATTTATTCCAGCTAGCATTCATTTCATTTGTTTTCTACACAAATCATTTATTGGTTGACTTTTATTACCCAGTTTTATTTTGCTATCATTTTTTAGCCATATAAAAATAGCCTCAATTTTACATTCTTTTACTTGAAGTCATCTTTCACGATTAGTTCTTCCAACTACTTTTGCTCAAGTCCTGTTGCTTACGTCTCTGTTAGGTCGTATGAGGATCGACACCATATAAATTTCTCAAGGATGATTGGTTTTGTCATTACATTTGTTAGGTTCTCATTGGTGTGAAATTTTTACATATCTACACTTCCTCCACTACTTCTCGAACGAAGTGGTATTGAACCCTTACGTGCTTTGTCCGTGAATGAAAGACTAGATTTTTTGTGATGTGCAAGGCATTTTGACTATCACAAAACAAAACAATATTTTCTTGCTTGTGCTCGAGTTCTTTCAATAACCTTTGAATCCAGATTGCTTCATTGCAAGCTTGTGTAGCTGCCATGTATTTTACTTTCGTTGTAGGTAAAGCTACAATAGTTTGCAATTTGAAAACCTAGCGTATAATTCCTCCTGTAAATGTAAACACATAGCTCGTAGTATATTTGCTTTTGTCAAGATCTCTTGCAAAATTTGAATTCACGTAACCCTTGATAGTTAATTCTAATTCTCTAAAACATAATACAACACTTGAGGTTTATTTGAAGTATCTAAAGATCCTTTTCACATTGTTTCAATGCTCTTTATCAAGATTTGCCATAAATCAACTAATTGCTTCCACTGCATGTGCAATGTTTGGTCTTGTACATATCATAGCGAATATCAAACTTCTCACTGCTGATGCATGCGTTACTTGAGACATATTCCTCCTCTTTGCTTTATTACTAAAAGACATACTTGAAGATAATTTAAAATTAACATGAAGTGGGGTAGAGATTTGCTTACAATCTTGCATGTTAAAGCGTTGCAAGATCTTATTGAAGTAATTCTTTTGGGAAAGGCAAATTTTCTTGTTATTTTTGTATCGGTGAATCTGCATCCTTAAAATCTTGTTTGTTGGTCCCAAGTCCTTTATAGCCAATTGAGCCTTTAATTCTTGGATTTGATCTTTGTTAGGTCCTACTACCAACATATCGTCCATATACAACAATAAGATAATAAAGTCATTATCTCCATCAAACTTTTTGTAGTAGGTACAATGGTCTAAATTGAGTCTGTTGTATCCAAGATTAATAATGAAAGAATCAAATCTCTTGAACTAACATCTCGGCGCTTGTTTGAGATCGTATAGAGATTTGTTCAACCTGCAAACAAAGTCCTTCTTGCCTGTTTCAGCAAAATCTTCTTGTTGAAGTATATAGATTTCTTTTTCAAGTTCTCTATGAAAAAATGCAGTTTTTATATCCAACTATTCTAAATGTAAGTTAAACGTAGCACACATAGCCAAGACTATTCTGACTGTTGTAAGTCGTACTATTGGTGAAAATATTTCATTGAAATCAATACCTTCTTTTTAAGCATATTCCTTCATCACCAATCTTGCACGATATCGTCCCACTTGATCATTGCAATCTCGCTTAATCTTGTAGAACCATTTGTTACCAATCACTTTTCTTCCACGTGGTAATGGTACCAGTTTTCAAGTCGTGTTCTTATATAGAGCTTCAATTTCTTCCTACATGGCTGTCATTTATAGAGATGCATCTAAACTATTTGTAGCTTCATGGAAAGTTGATGGCTCTCCATCCTCTGTTAAAAAACAATACGCAACATTACTCTCAGTAACATACTCAAAGTGCCAAGTTGGCTGCCTTCTTTCTTGAGTTGACAGACGTACTTTTAGAGCGCTTGCGGGTGATGGGATCCCACAAGCGATACCCCTTGACACCATCAGCATACCCAAGAACATACACCTTTTAAATTTTGGATCCAACTTTGATCTTTCTTGGGAATCATACGTCATATACACAGGACATCCAAATGAATGTAAAGTAGAGTAATCTGCTGGCTTACCAATCCACATCTCTATTGGTGTCTTTAACTCAATTGCCGTTGATGGCGACCGATTTATCATATAACATGCAGTTTTGGCTGCTTCTGCCCAGAAGGAGTTGGATTGACTTGCAGCTCTCAACATAGCTCTTATCTTTTTTGCAAGAGTTCTGTTCATCTGCTCTGTCACTCCATTTTGTTGAGGCGTGTATGTGACTGTGAACTGTCTTTTGATACATTCTTGCTTACAAAGTGCAAGAAACTCGCCGTCTATATACTCTCTTCCATTATCAGTCCTTAAGCACTTAATTTTCTTCCCAGATTCAAGTTTCACCTGCACTTTAAAGTCTTTCAATATTTGAACACATCTACCTTCTTCTTAATTGGATACACGTAACACCTTATAGAGTAATCATCAATAAAAGATACTAGGTACCTTGCACCTCTTAGTGACATCTCTGGTGATTCCCATATATCAGAATAAATCAAGTCTAGAATGCCTTTACTCCTTGCATCAAATCTGCTAAACTTCAATCTATGTTGCATATTTGTAACACAATGCTCACAGAAAGATAGATTTACTGATTTGAGCCCTAGAAGCAGCTTTCTATCAAAGAGAATCTTCAAACCTTGTTATGATATATGGCCTAATTTGAGATGTCACATTGTTGTTGATTCTTCACCTTTACTGGTTGACGCGACACAAACATTTGCTTCCTGTAGTATTTTCCCTTTAAGCATGAATAAATTCGCTGTGATCTTTTTTGTCTTCAAAATCACAAGCGCATCTTTGATAATTTTCATGATCTTATTTTCAATATGGGTCTTGCATCCAATATTGTTTATTTGTCTCAAAAATAATAGATTCTTTCTCAAGCCTTTCACGTGTTGTATCTCCTGAATAGTGCGAATTGTACCAGTAAATATTTTTATTTTGATAGTACCAATATCAATGATTTTCAAAGCATAATCATCGCCCATGTGTACTGAACCTTTTGAGATTGGTTCATATTTGTGGAATCACTCTTTTCGAGATGTCATATGTCATGTTGCTCTTAAATCTAGTAACTAGACGTTAGAAAATTACTTTTTGCCTCCAAACGATGTTGTCCAATTTTATACAGATAAATAAAATTAATTTTTGAAGTTATTATATCATGTTTTATGATGTAGTGTCTTCTTAACATAAATGATCAATTCTATGTTGAAGCCTAAAAGAAGATGATAGAAGTCCCTAGAACGTACCAATGAGTCTCATATATACACTTACCAAGAGTTTATTTAACTATATGTCCTTAAGAAACTACTATTTATGTCATTTTTTAAAATATTTTATTGTTATTAATATTGGATCCAATAATATTGTATAAAAAATAGACTATATTATATTATCAATATTAATATTAGCAACAAAAAGTTTAGATACTATTTATATTTTATGAATTTTTTTAAGTAGAATATAAGTTGGTTTTTATTTATAATGTGATAAAATAATATTTTTAACATTTATGATAATATTAATAAAGAGAAAATAATTTTATTACCATATCTTGTATTACTTATTATAATTTTTTCCTATACATTTGATGATATAACTTACCTCAAAATATTTTTTTAATTCTTTTGAATTTAGAATTTTGCAAAATGATTTTTTTTCCTTTTGTTTAAAGATTAAATGCAATAATAAAATACATAAAAACCAAAATTATTTCGAATAAAAAAAACGTATAACTAAAATTATTTTAATTAAAACCAAATATTTAATATTAAATATAATATCATATGATAATTGACAAAGAGCAACTCTAACAAGATGTTACTCTATTTTTCTCTTATTGATAAGCATTTATTATTCATGTGATTTATTCAAGTGATTTAAAGTCGACTCTAATGATAATTATATCATATCATTTGATACTATGAGATAATCCCACAATTTTTGGAATAATTAAATATTCGGTTGAAAAATCTTAAAAGTTGAACGAATGCTGAAAACTCATTTTTTTTCTATTATTTATTTAATTTTTATCTTTAAAAATATGTTTCTAACACTTCTTTTTATGTTAACAATTTGGTAAGTATTTATATATTTTAGTTTATTTTTAAAAATAGTTATTATTTAATAATGTTATTTTAATATTATTTTGAAATTTTATTTTAATAATTAAAATTTAATAAAATTAACAAATGTAAATGTCACGTGCATGGCACTGAACTTTACTAGTACTAATTAAAGTGTGATTTATTTGTGTAATTTTGTTAATTCATTTAGAGTTTAAATATAGTTTGTGTGTTATTTCTTAAGTTATGTCATTACTATCGATAAAAACATTTCATATTTACATAAATTCTTGTAAAGTGAGGTACTTATATGGATATATTGTTTTCAAAATATCTTTTATAATATTTAAAAAAATTTAGATATTTTTCACAAATATAAAAAAAAAATTAAAAGTTTCTAACATTATCATAAATATTTTTTTAATTTTCTAAATGTTGATGAAAATAGTGAAAACATTGAAAGTATCTACCCAAAATTCTGGCTTTTAAATATTTTTTAATTTTTTCAAATTAAATATGCACATCTTATTATTTTTATTATAAATAAAGTTAATATTTATTTAAAGGTAATAAATTTTATTTTCCATAATTTTTTACTTTTACTTATTTCCATCAAGTTCTCTCCTTTTTTTATATTTTATTTATAATCTATGTAATCTTTATTTCCCCATCTAGACCCAGTGATTTATATTTCCCCATCCCATAGAGCTATTTTAATTTAAACTGTATTGGGAGTGCTGACGAGCTTTATATTATTATCCTCACTTATCACCTTTGACAATAGATCATACAGCTCTATGTTAATAGTGGGAGTGTCTGAAGAGAATAACTTATGAAAACAGTTAACAATTATCCTCTTATCTCTTTCCTATCCCAAGAAGTCCTGCCATTTTATAATTTTAAGAATGGATGAAATTTAATTTCCTTTCGAGCAAGGTAGAAGTATGAAAAAATTTAGTATATTTACATCCATCTTTGATCCACAACTCTCTATACTTTTGGTTCCACGTTGAATCTCATTTAGTATATTGTTCCTCCAATAGGTTGCATATCATTTTTTTCTTCTCTTGAATATTAACTGTTCACACACCAGATTGAATATCTTGTAATTGGGCTTCAAGTCTTTTGATTTTTTCGTGAATAAACCCAAAATGAGATTGATTCCATTCTAGTAATTTGCTGGCCAAGTATTTGAGTTTAATACTAATGTCCTTTTGAAGTCCATTACTTGATTCCCATGTCTCTGCAATTAACCTTTCACAATCAGTGTCTAAAGTTCACATATCATAAAATCTAAATGGACATTTCGTAAAAGGTTCTTTGATACCATACAAATTTAGTAGAATGGGATTGAGATCTGATGTGTAAGTTTGGTAAATTTGTAACCAGAGCTTTCAGGTAATAGTTCAACCACTGTGAAGAAGAGATTACTCTATCTAGTCTTTTTAAAATCCTATGTTCATTATCTCGTCTATTACACCAAGTGTATTTGCATCATGTACTTCCTAAGTCCACAACACCCTTATTTTCCATGAAAACTGTTAAAGCATTGGTGGGGTGAATATAGAACGGTAAGCCACCATATTTTTCAGACTCTTGTGTAACATCATTTAGATTTCCCATCACACACCAGTTTTCATGCATTTGGTCAATATGATCCGAGATTTCCATCCAAGTTCCGTGTTTTTCATTATGGTAGAGAGGAAATACGCAAAGACAATAGTAGTTTTTTCATTGTTATCAAAAGCAAAACTGAGTTCTGCAATTACATAAGTGGCCCCCACTGTAATAACTAAAAATAAAACATTTTCCTTCCAAAATAGACAATAGCCACCCTTTAGTCCTAAAGCAGAGCAGAGATGATAATGCTATTGTCATAGTCTACTAAAGCTGCTTGTAAATTTCAAGCTTGAGCTTCCTGAGACTTAGTCTCCATAAGCCAAAGAATCTTTAGTTTATGTTTTCTAGTTAGGTATCGCAAAGCTCATTTGGCACGAGTTCTAACAAGACCTCTGCCATTCCAACTTAAAATCTTCATGGCTGATTGGGAGGCACGTTAAGGGTTGCCTTCCCACCTGCAAAAGCAGCTTTGCTTTCAATACCACCAGAAAAAACAGCTTTGTTGCATTGACTCCAACCAATATTATTGTTTTGGCTCTCACCATTATCAATACTTGACCCTGTATCCTGCAAGTTAGTTGTGCTAGGAGAGATTAAGTCATTTAAACAGATAATTGAATAAGAACATAGATTCAAGTCAGGGCTACTTAAATTTGGTTTCTTTTTGGCATAATGTTTGGACTCTGCTGCCTTCCTCTTTGCTTTGCCTCTATTGCTTGATGACCTTCCCACTGTGGTTTTCCTAATGTTCCTTCCCGTTGATACTTCTGGTGAAATGTTACCAACCATGTAACCTTCTCCAATTGTTGGTAAGTTTGTGTCCTATATGCTCCATGATTTGGTATTGAAATAGAGTAAAAGTAATTTGAGAGACATGATTTGGTGCTTGATAAATCACTCCTCTGTGAGCAAATTTTGCAAGTTGGAAAACTTGAGTGTTGTAAGTTGTCTTGGTAAATTCTCCATGTTAAAGTCCATGCAAAAGCCAATTGCTTGAGCAATCATTTTACATCTTAGATTGGTATCCAATTTACTGAGCTTACCAGCATTGTACCATTCTTCATAAAAAGCAGCAAAATGAATGAGATCCAGGTTTTGAGTCATCTGGAGGAGGTCTTGCACCTCCTTATGTAATCTGACAACTTTGATTGAGAAATTTTCTTGTTGATTTACTGAATGTGAAGAGTGATTGCTGTGATTAGTTCCTCTCATAAATATAGGCATATGCCTAGAGTTTTGTTACCGCTCTTGCCAGAATTCATGAACAGGATTTCCTAGAAGTGATTTGTTGTGTTGTTCTTGAACTTCAGAATTGTTGATTAACCAAAATTGATTTAAAGGTGCAGATTAGTTAAAACTTGCTTTCAACCATCCACCATAATCAGGAGAAAAAAATATCATTGTTGACCTTATAAGTGACTGTAGACTCTAAATCACATTCTTGTGTGAAATGGTCTATAATCCCACATTTAAAATAAAAGTCAGGCAGTCTTTCATACCTGAATTCCACCCATAACTTATCATTAGATGAATGAATATGTCTTCTTGGTATTAAACACCCAGTAGCCAAAGGTTCATGCACATTAATCTCCACTCAAAATATAAGGTATTTTCAAGTTTGAAATAACTCCTCATCCTCTATTTCTTTCTGAACCAGTTTTCCCACCACACTAGATAATTCATCAATTTTTTAAGACTTCATTCTAGCAAACTGCAGACCATGAGCTTGAACCCAGAAACAAGTTGTGTTGAACTCTAATTCTTGAATTGTAAGGCTGTTATCCCATTCTTTTAGGACCAATAAGGATATGCTGATGTGCCATATCCTTTGTTCTCAAACATAATCTCCATCACCTTCCATGGTAAAAGTGAAAGAGACGATGTTTTTATAAAAATCTATTATTGACACTAAAACATCACCCTTTAGATTCCATGCCCTCTTAGTAGCACTAATCACTTGGGACTTCTTGATAGTTGATCGTGATATCACCTTCCCAGTCAATTTTAAAGAAGAAAAGATCTTGTCATCATCAAGATCCTCATCTAATTGTATTTCAAGAAGAAGACAAGTGAGGTTTTTGGTTTTCTCAATAAGTCCTCCAAGTTCTTCATCGATGATCAATTGTGGAGTAGAATTCATGTTTAAAACTTTGAGTATATAGATGAGTCGTACTCGTTTCTTTTTCCTTTTCTTGAAGACTTTTGTGATGGTGAAACCTAACCATTTTTATAGCTCTATTTGGGAGTGATAAAATTATGTTCCAAAAAAATCATATGGAGAACTGTAACGAAGAAAATATTAAAATAATTACAAGTCACAATAGATAAGTTCAATTGGTGCATGAGATCGTAGTTAATAATTTGGTGATCTAGAGTAAGAACCAATAAGTATTTAGTTTTACTCTAGGTGAAACTGAAACGTCTAGCGCCTGTGATTAGGGTTCACTAGCAACAATTAGACTTGGAGTGCAGGTTTAAGAAAAAAGAGGGGCTCAAGAACAATGATGCTGCTGCAAATGCAAAACGAGGAGAAGCTGAAACATCGAACACTCTAAGAATCAGGGTAGAACGAATTATCTATGAAAATCAATGATTAACAAACCCTAATCCCTTTCCCCAAAATAAAACATCCACATTCACTTGCATAAAGACAAGATGACAAATTTTTAGAGCCCTAAAAATTAACAGGAAAATCAGACTACCAAATTGAAAAATATAGTATTAGAATCAAATCAAATAAACTAAAAGGTGAGTTTTCTCAATTACCACTCAAAGGTAAGGAGCTAAACGATTAATAGAGAAAGTAAATAGAATTAAATGATTGTATGTTTAATATACAAATCATATTTATAAAATTGACAAAATATAATATCAATTTTAAATCTTAAACATAATAGATATTAAATATCTATTTAAGATATAAAAAAATTAAATTTTCATTTTAAACTTTAAATAAAGAATGCTATAATAAGAGATAAATCTAAATAATATCATATTTAAGATTTGACATCTAAATTATAACACTCTCCCTTATATGTCAACCATATGAAGAAATATACATCAATAAAAACCTTGCTAGAAAAACTCAGTGGGACAAAACTTAGCAGAGGGAAACCTAGTACATAATTCTTATGTGCACGCAAGACCTGCCTCGTTAAAACCTTGTTAAAAAACCCAATGAAATAAAACTTGAGTGAAGGAAAAAAGAGTACAGTGCGTGTGAATTACTCCCCTAATGATTATGAAATGTCTTTGAGTTTACGCATTTTGATCTTTTGTACTAGCTTTTCAAAAGTTGTTGTTGGAAGAGATTTGGAGAATAAGTCAACTATGTTATAATTTGATTGAATTTGTTATATCACTATTCTTCTGAAGCTTATGAGTGTAGAAATTTTTTGATGAGAAGTGTTTGGTACTATCATCTTTGATATAACCACATTTAACATGCACAATAATTATCCTCATACAATATTGATGACATGGCTACCAAAATTTGCGTAGTAGATCATCATGATATGGTAGAATTTTCACATGTGAAAATATATCCAGTTTGTGATCTTGCATTATGTGAATTAGATAGATAGCCAACATCTGGATATCCAATTAATTGCATTTTTTTATCCTTTTGAGTAAAACAAGCCTATATTAATTGTTCCACGAAGGTAATGTAGTATGTGCTTAACCTCATTTTGATGGCTTTTTGTTGGTGCTAAACTATAACTTGCAATTAAATTCACTAAAAATATAATATTTTGTCGTGTACAATTTGCAAGATACATAAGGGCACCAATAGCACTTATATATGGTACTTCAGGATAAAAAAAATTCATCATCTTCTCGAGGGCAAAATGGGTCTGTTTTTACATAAAGTGATCTCACAATCATTGGAGAGCTTAATGGATATACTTTATCCATATAGAATCGTTTTAAAACTTTTTCAATGTTTGTCAATTGGTGAACAAATATATCTTTTGATAATTGTTCAAATCGTAATCTCAAGTAAAATTTTGTATCTCCAAGTTCTTTCATTTCAAACTCTAATTTCAAATAATTGCACGTTTTATTTATCTCTTCAAAGGTCCCAATAATATTCAAGTCATCAATATATACAGTGACAATGGCAAAACCAATGTTAGATACTTTGATGAAAACACAATGAAATATTGCATTATTCACGAACCCTTCCTTTAAAAGTTATTCGCTGAAGTGATTGTACGATATACGACTAGACAACTTTAACTCATATAATGATCTTTAGTAATTTAATAGAATACATTCTATTGAGTTTTGAGGAGCTTTCATTTGGCAATTTAAAGCCTTCAACAACTTTCATGTATATGTCACTATCAAGTAATCCATATAGATAAGTAGTCACTACGTCAATAAGACGCATATCAAGATTTTCCATAACTGTAAGATTGATTAAGAATCAAAATGTGATTATGTCCATTGCGGGAGAATATGTTTCTTCATAATTAATTCTTAGTCTTTAAGAGAAACCTTGTGCAACAAGTCTTGCTTGGTATCACATAATTTCATTTTTCTCACAAAAACTCATTTGTATCCTACAAATTTAATTTTTTCAAGTGTTTGGACTATAGGTTCAAAGACTTTGCGCTTGGTAAGTGATTTTAATTCAGCCTAAATTGCTTCTTTCTATCTTGACCAATCTTCTTTTGTCAACATCTATTGATGGATTTTGGTTCAAGGATCTTCATTTTCTCTTGATATCCATATAGCAAAAGTGTTGTTAACAATAATTTTATTTCTATCATATTTTTCTCCCGTATCAACATAATTTATAGAGATCTCAATATTTTCAAGTACCTGAGACTCGACATGAGTCATTTGTCCTATAATTTTGGGCTAATCATTAGTGCACATTTCTTCTCTCACATCTTTTTTTTTTTTTTTACTCAAAACAAATTCAATTTGGTGGCAATTACTTGCATCTTCCCTTTTTGAGGATTTTTATCTTTTGCACCAAGGGATCAACTATGTTTTAATTAAACTTGAGATTCATTGAAAAATGGGTTCATAAATTATCCTATCAGGTCATCTATCCTTTCACGAGTATTTACTGCAGATATATGTGATTTTGTTACTCTTTTTGAATCACTGAAAGGCGTTAGGTAATTTATTTTCTAAACTTTGTAGATGAACAATTTTCTGAACTTCAAGTTTTGATAACTCTAATTTATTAGAGTAAATATTATCTCTTATTTATTGAAACTTGTTTGGTCATGTGAAAAGAGTTGCACATTGTGCTCATTTGGACACTATTTGTGAAATTTGTGAAGATGAGTGAATTCTTTAGTATTAAATCTGAAATTATCTTGCATTTCATTAAAAAGACTTATATTTTAAAGTTTACTTATGAGGCTTTTATGTGTTCCTTCACATAGAACAAAAAGAGCAACAAAGAAGCATTTATTAGCTTTGTTGCAGCAAAGTTGATGAGTGCTCGAAAAGCACTAATATTTCGTGGTTTATTGCACTTAATTGTTTAGAAATAGATTTATTATTTGTTGTTTATTTGATTAATTTCATAAATCTATCCATTCGGAATCACGGGTATGTTTTAATGCATTTCAGGTGTTTTTAGCATCAAATGAGTCAAATAATGCAAATACGCAAAGACAGAACACTTACGGTGCTCGGATCACCAGTTACGGGCTAAACGAGACAAATATATAAGCCTTACATAACAAGCCATCACATATGTAAGGGGGTAAACATGAAGAAAAGGAAGGCAACACATGCCGCGGCGAGAAAAAGTCATGCCGCGGCGGGGAGCTCTCGGGTTTTGACATTATTTTCAAAATTTGTGTTGCGCCGCGGTAGGGAAAATGTATGCCGCGGCGCGCCTATTCCTATGGCAATTAGGATTTGTGTAAATCCTTACATCTATAAATACCCCCTTAGACTCCCCCTTACATACAACTCGAATACAACTTTTACACAATAATTTTGTGACCAAACAAGCAATTCACTCAGTTTTTAGGAGCTTTGCCACACTCAATGAAGCAAGAGAAACCATTCTAAGGATCCAAGGAAGCCGTCGACAATTGAAGATAAAGTTTTTTGAGAAGAACGCTATCCTATCCATAAGCGGTATTTAGATATAGGTTTTCCTTGTTGTTATAGAAATCTATTTTCTTCTTCTTTCGTTGAAGTGTATGATCATATTTTATTTGTCTATGAATATTAATATGAACATGAGCGGCTAGTTTTATTATGGATGTTTAGTTTGTGTTGCCATGTTTGCTAGAATTGTGTATGGTGTATTTTATTGATTTAATATAAATGAATTACCTTTTGATTAAGAGCATGTTTAGATATTTAATTATGAATTATCATGGGCCAATTTGAGATTCGTAGTTAGGTTGAAAAATCTGAGAATCTAGTTATAAGAACGTCACCTTAACTTTATTCGAGACACTTAATCAAAGCTTCAAATTAGTGACTTAATTATAGCATTAGTTTGATTGGCATGTATTTTCTTGCGCATAATTTGATTACTATTTGATTTACCCAGACCGAAGGCAGTTAATTAGTTAATCAACAAAGAGATTTACCCCGATCGAAGGCAGTCTCGTAATTAAAAGGAAAGCCGGTAATATTGTTTATATAGAACGTTCATGTTATTTCACCATCACTTTTCGATGCAAGCATGGCCAACTAAACTAAACATCCATACATCCTCCATTGATTTTTAATCCATTTGAATTGATTGTTGAATTGCGATTTTGTTTTCGTTTAATTTAATTTAAATTATTTTATTTTGTTACACAAAACATCTAATATTGATTTTATTAGTTAATTTTTACAGCATATAAAAGCCTCATGAGTGAACTTTAAAATATAAGTATTTTTAATGAAATGCAAGATAATTTCAAATTAATACCAATGAATTCACTCATCTTCACAAATTTCACAAATAGTGTCTAAATGAGCACAATGTGCAACTCTTTTCACATGACCAAGCAAGTTTTAAGAAATAAGAGATAATATTTACTCTAATAAATTAAAGTTATCAAGTTCACATTGGTCTGTTTACTAATCAAAATGAGATAATGAAGATTCATCCCAACAAATTTGACTACATTTGTCAAGTTTTGATTTCTCTCCCATTAATATTGGGAAATTTGTTTCATCAAATTGACAGTTGACAAAATGTGCCATAAAAATATTACCCGTTAAGGGTTCTAGATGCTTAATAACAGATAGGGAATCAAAACCAACATAAATTTTTTGCTTTTTTTTTTTAGTCCATCTTAGTTCAATATGGCAATGCAATTGGAACATATTCAGCACAACAAAAAATTGTTAAATGAGAGATATTTGATTGGTGACCAAACACTAATTGCAATGAATAATGTGTATGAAAAAGATGTTGGTTGAAGACGAACCAAGGCTCCAGCATGTAATATAGCATGTCCCTATACAGAAATACGAAGTTTCATTCTCATGATCAATAATCTAACAATTAGTTGGAGACGCTTAATAAATAATTCAATTAGACCATTTTGGGTACATGGGCTATAGGATGCTCAACATCAATTCCAATCGACACATAGTAATAATTAAATTCTTAGGATGTGAATTTTTCAGCATTATCTAGACGAACTTTCTTAATAAGAAAGTCCAAATATTGTGCTCTTAATTTAATAATTTGAGCAAGAAGCTTAGCAAATGCTTGATTACGAGTAGATAAAAGGCAAACATATGATCATTGTATTAATGCATCTATCAATACCATAAAATATCTAAATGAGCCGCATGATGGATCAATAGTTCTACAAATATTTCTTTGAATTCTCTCTAAAAATAAAAAATATTTGACATTAACCTTGGTCATTGATGGTCTTATAATCATTTTTTCTTTTGCACATACAATACAAAGATAATCACTTAGCAATTGAATCTTTTAATCACTTAGTGAATGTCCACTTGAATTTTCTATTTTTCTTTTTATCATTGTGGAACCCAAATGACTCAACTGATCATGCCACAATGTCAAAGCTTTGGACTTTGAGTTATTTTGATTAATTATTGCATATGATTCAATTGTGCATATAAATGTATGATATAAGTCATAAGAGAATGCATTGAGCTTTTCTAGAACAAGTTTTTGATTAAAGATAATAGATGTAATGCAAAGATATTCTCTATTATTTTCATTTATTATCTCAATATGATATCCATTATTGCGGACATCTTTAAAATTCAACAAATTTCTTTTGGATTTGGAGGAATATAAAGCACAATTTATTTTTACTAGAAAGGATAATATTATCTCTTCTAGAACCTTCTATTAATTTTGTTATGCATAAGATTGTGCTCATATTTTGCTTTTACAAATTTTAAAAAGGAAAAATATTTTGCATCTCGTAGAATTGTATGCGTTGTTGCACCATCTACCAAGTATATATTATTATTATCCTCAAAATAAACTATTTTGCTTTGAATGTCCATTTTTTTCACATGCAAAATGAATAAAGTAAATAAGATATTGTTTCTTATTTTTGAAAAAGTAATGAAAACTTAATAATCATTAAATAAATATAACATAAAACTTTATTAATATAAAATACTAATAAGAAAACAATAATACTAATAGGAAAAAAAAGGATTAACATAAAAATAAATAAATAAATCTTAGACAATATTTTTTAAATCTTCAGATAATTTAATATGTCAAATGGATTAGAGACACTTGGATTAGATCTTTTCATAGTGGGGGAAGTATTTTGTTAATAATTAAAATCAACAAAGTTCCTATTTGCTTCCCTTTTCCTTTAGTTGAAAATTGGTAAAATTTACAAGATGACTGAGGATGTGATGATTTTTAACCCAATATACTTTTGCCCTACAACATAAGCATGATTGTCCATTTTTCTAAGGAGTTTTCTCTTTTTCTAATTTGCTTTCATGTGTATTCTATTTTTGATGGTATGTGGAGGAATTATTAAAATTTGGATGATGTCCACCATGCCTATTATTTTTACCACGACCACATCTATTTCTTTACCCACGATTGTGGCTACTAGATGAAGCGACATTTATATCAGGTAATGGTGTATAGCCCATAGGGCGCGTCTAATAATTTTTCATTAACAACTCGTTATTTTGTTCAACTACGAGAAGGCAAAATTAGCTTTGAATATGTTTTAAACCTTCTCTCTCTATATTGTTGTTTTAGGACCACATTGGAAGCATGAAAAGTGGAGAATGTATTTTCTAACATATCATTGGAGGCAAGAAAAGTGGAGAATTTTTTTCTAACATATCATTTTTAGTAATGATTTCTCCACACAAATGTAATTGAGAGCTAATTTTGAACAATATTGGATTGTATTCACTAACACATTTAAAATCTTGTAGATGCAGGTGCATCCATTCATAACGAGCTTTAAGGAGTATGACTGTACTTTGATGGTCATATCTCTTCTATAAAGCCTTCAAAAGGGTTAATGGATCTTTCACCGTTAAATATTGGACTTTCACTCCTTTATAGAGATAATGCCTAAAAAAGATATAAAAAAGATAAGTGTTTTTGCACGATCCTCTAAGGAATCTACATTTTTATTTTTAATTGTTTCCCCCAGTTTTGTTGGCCATTAGGTGAACCTCAGCCTTTAAAATCTATGACAAATAATTCTTTTTAGTAATATTAAGAGCAAAAAATTTCAATTTTGTAAGACTCGTCACAATAACTATTAAGCAAATAATATAATTAGTTCATGCTTAAGATTTTTTTTTTTGAAAAAATAATAATAGAATGATATAGCAACATAATTAATATTCATCAAGAGTGCTCCCAAGAAAAAATGATGGGGTCTCCTTAAAATCATTTTTCTAGATAGAACAACGTTCCTAAGAAGGACTAGTGATACTAAGGCTTTCAGAATATACTCTCCTAGATAGAACTTCCTTAAATATTACTTTTCATTCTACCACACAATTGATGATATGAAATATTTATAATATTAATAATTATTATTAAAAACAAATATTTCAAAGAATATATATATATATATATATATATATATATATATATATATATATAAACTAACAATTAATTGAGATTTATTAGTAATGGTAATATATAAGTTACTATTAATAATTTTGTAACTATTAATAAAATAAAAATTAACAAATAAAAAATAATAATAGTTAAAATTTTTTAAAATTAAAATTTTTTTTTAATAAAAAATTATTAACCTATATTCTTTGATAAATAATAGTTATTCTTCTTTATTGAGAAGAAATTAGAGTTCTTATGAGATTTTAAACCACAACCTTAAAAATATCAACGTATATTAATTCCAGTTTTACTTTTAAGTTTATTTCCTCCAAACAATCATACCCTAAGTTTTTAATATTTTTATGCAAACAGTACACATTCTATTTTTCTATTAAACAAGTTTTAAAAAATAGTGTTAAAAATAATAAACGAATATTAATTTCAATTTTACTTTTGAGTTTAATTCCTCAAATCCATCATACCCTAAGTTTTTAATATTTTTATGTTGAACACTATGCATTCTATTTTTCTATGAAGCAAGTTTAAAAAAAAAACATGAATGAACTAAGGTTGCATATTTTTTTTTTTATAAAAGGCTGTAGCCAGCAGTTTTCAGTGGGTGCACTGAGATATCCTAACTAGGTACCTCCTTAGCACCTTCTTCATTAAACCACTCAACCACTAATATTATTAAATATTAATAAAATTAAGCATATAGATAAATATTCTCAACAAAACATGTAATTAGATTTGTTGATAGCATCTGAATAAATGAAAGAGCTAGCAAAAGGTAGGGCATTCCACCACCAAGTCGCTGTACATAAGCTAGGAGCCCTAGAGGCTAAACTATCAGCTGCAGCATTGCCTTCCCTGTAAATATGTGAGCAGTGAAACTCCATATGAGTAATTTTATTTAAACAACCCGTCCAAGTAGAATGCTACCTCCAAGGAACCGAAGAAGATCGAGTCTGAAATAGAGCAACAACATATGCTGAGTCTGATTCCAACCAAAGACGACTCCACCGAAATGTATATGCATACTTCACCGCATAAATGCCTCCGCTAGTTCTGCTTCGAAAGCATATGATACTCCAAGCGGAATGCAAAAACAACCCTTAACAAATGATCTGGAAGTTCAAAAAATACCTGCACAACTAGATAATCCTAGTGCTCCAAAAGCTGCTCCATCTGTATTGACCTTTATCCATCCCGAGGGTGGTGCCCTCCAATTAACCTCTATAATTCTCGGAGCCCGTCTTGGGATACCTGTAATTCGAAGTTGCCTAAGTACCTGTAGATCATCCACAGTATTTCGCATGCAACCACTCTTTGAGAGACTCGCCTCGCGGATAAAACGCCATATTGTGGCAAAAGCCGAACTCAGCGTCGTCCTCTTATTGTTAAATCGATAATCATTTCTAGTAGTCCAAATCACCCAGATGACTGAAACAATTCCCGCTTTCCATAAATTGGCGAGTTGTGATCCAAATTCCATTGCCATTGCGATATTCCATAGGTTTAGGATCGAAGAGTCTGTACAAGGTCGTTTTCCAAAGAAGGAGCATAGGAAGTCCCAAAGAGCACTTGCAAAATGACAACTTAAAAAAAGGTGATGTATATTAATTCTTAATGAGAACTAATTAAAATAAGTAAAAATTAGAGTGTAAAACTCATTTACTCAATAATAGCAAGAAATCCGAATAAAAATATTAATATACTTAATTACCTTTTAAAGTAATAGTAAAAAAATATAAGATAAAATAAAATATGAGTTATTTTGTAATTATAAATTATAAATTAAAAAAATAGAATTAACATCATGGGACTAAAAAAAAGAATTAATGAGAATAATTTTTATAAGAGAATTACTTAAAAATTTTGTGCCTTACATGTAAATTATATTATTTATTATAATTTTTTTGATTAATTTTTATAATATATTTAAAATTAATGCAAAATTAATTTTTTTATACTGTCAAATTAATTAAAAAAATAAAATAATATTTAGAGTTATTATTAGTTGTGATAATTATTATATGATTAGATTTTTTATTGGATGAGGATCCTCATTTAATGTAGTGTGATAATAGATTATAAAATAACAACTAATATCAATAATTTAAAATATATAAATAAATTATTTTAAAAACATTAGGAGTAATTCATACTTTTATACACACACACACACACACATATATGTATATATATGTGTGTGTGTGTGTGTGTATTTATTATAAAACTAAAGAAAATAAGAAAAGAAAAGTAGAAAGAAAGCAAATAGTATAAGTAATTCTCATTAATTGTTGTGTCAATAATATACTGCTAAATGTCATATTTATAGAGTTTACAAGATACAACATGAATTTTGAATATAAGATATGGTAGATGTTAAATTTCTAATTAAATACAAATTTATGATAAATAGAAATAAATTTTTATTTAAAATAAATCTAACTATAAGATAGATATATCATATTTAAGATTTTATATCCAAATTATAACACTCCCCTTGAATGTCAAATGAATTGAGAATATGCCTTGTTGAAAACCTTGTTAGAAAAATCCAATGGGACAAAACTAGCTAAGAAAAAAGAGTATATTATTTTTATGCAATACGCTTAAGTTGCTTCATTAAAATCTTTCCAAGAAAACTTAGTGAGATAAAACCGTGGAAAGAAAAAAGAGTACAACGTGCTCCCTTGATGATGACAATCATTCAACATAAGATGTCCTTTTAATTGGCACATTTTAATATCACTATGGCAATCTCTTAAATATTGAAATAAATATAATAACTCTTATCAAGTGAGCATACTTGATCGTTACTTGACTTCATATGTAGTATAATTTTATAATTATAGGCTAAATATATTTACTTTAATAACAATGGTACATTTAAATAATAATTTGTAAGGTACATGTTATTTTACAAAATAACTTATTTTATCAATCATGACAAAATTAATTAGAAATCAGTAATGATAATAATTTATATATTTAATTTATTATAAAAATCATCATTTTGTTCTTCTGTAAGATTCATCATTTGTAAATGCTCTGATAATATTCATCAATGTTAATAAATACAGTGAGTATTAATTATTTTAATAAATGGTACCAACTGATTATAAAATGAAGAACATTATGAGATCATTTTTATATCATACAAGCAAATAGTAACTATATCTATAATATGCACATGTTTTATATATAAAAAGTAAATCAATATAAATTTATCTCTCTTTAAGATAATTATTTATTTTTGCTACATTTTAAGAGCACATAAAATAAATAAATATGCTTTGTATCTATAACAAAATCATGCAGCTTATGAAAATATTAAATTTTAATGCTAATGTGAATGCAGAAGATATATATTAAAACTCATGTAGTTATTCACGTTACTTTAATAGTACATGCCTATGAATTATCATAATAATATATGACATTTGAAATTAATACTTTTATAAGCAATGAGTACTATTAATTTATTCAAATCAGTAACTATATATAAACAATGTTATGTGAATATTAGTCACATTTTAAAGTCATCTTATAGATAAGGGAGTAAAATTTTGTATTTTACAGCATCATCATATTTTATATAAATTCATATATTTTTAACACATTTTACATTTTTAGGCACTTGGACAACTAGTCCTTATAAATATCTAATTAACATCTCAGGTGTTCATAATATATCTATTTCACTTTGCGCATAGCGAATGAATATGTGCTTGAAATAATATTTTGTATTTAGCAATACTTTTCTTTGTAGACATTTAATAGCTTTTAATATTATTAAGGATCATTATTATCTCTTGCTTATTAAAGAAAGAATGAAAAAATATGTTATACAACATTAATTTATTAATATTTTATTCCTTCCGTCATTAAAATGATATTATTTTATATTAGGTATTTAAGACTCTATAAGAGTTAATTATAATCTTTTTCTATATCATTTCTTAGCATATTAACTCATTTATTCTAATAATAATAATAATATTTTTGCATCAATATAATTAGCAAGCTTTAGATAAATTATGAATGTTTACTGCTATTTCATTTCATTGTCCTATAAGAACTTTAATAATTATTCGAGTATTTTGCAACTGAACTTTTCACCATCTAAATGCATCGACAATATATAGTACGTTGTTATCAATTAATTTTCTGAACCTTATGTTCCATAAAATGGATGCATATTAAATAATTTCACGCCATTATCTTTTTTTCTGTCTCCCTAATGGAAATTTTTTTTTTATTTATCAAAATTATATAATAAGCTTGCTTACTCTTCAAATAATCTAATATATTTAATATAAATATAATTCAAAACACATATTTTTAAAAGATATCATTTTAAGCAACTTTATATTGCCACTAATATAAGTTGCAATTAAAAAAATTAATAATAAATTTATGGGTTAAACTGAATCTAAAATATATCATATTTTATAATAAGACTTGAAGTAATATTTTCATAATATATAAATTTTCAAAAGCGTGAGATTTACTATCAATTTTTGTCAAATATAGTGTATTCATTTTTCTTTAAAAATATGTAATACATATAATTACTGAATAAAAAAATGTTTGGACTTTGGTCAACAACCAATTAACTTCTTAATGTATATTGAACTAATTTTGATTCTTCATGACTTATTTTGATCATGATAATTATTCAAACGTTTATTAATCAAAATTTATTTTATATTTGCGATATAAATAAAAAAAAAAGCTTTCTAAATATTGACTTATAATCATGTATTTATGGCACTATACTTTAGACAAAAATAGGCATTATCCGTGCAATTTTAATTATAAGGTTGATTTTTTAGAAAAAATTTCAAGTTTTCAAGTTAAGATTCTATCTGTAACTTTATATATTATATTTTGATTATAGTATTGAATGTCACTATCATCAAATATATTCAAAATATTAAGTTTTTCCTCAACTTTGAGAAATTTGAAACCAATTATATATAATATAATTCATCATATTTAACTTTTCAAAGCCTTTCATTAAGTTATACATGAAATTGTGCTAATTCATATATCATTTAACAATAATGAGTATTGTTATAATGTCTTTGAAACACATAAGTATTCACCATTTTAATTGACAGACAATAGTTACAAGTTTAGTTTATATTTCTTCATCCATTATTATCCATTAAGATCAAAAGGGAAGATATATGCTGTATAATATTGAAAAAATATTCGACCTTAGTTAATATTCTCTTGTTCTATTTCTGTAAAAACTCATGATCCATTATAAAATTGGAGTTTAAATACATCATGATATAACAACTTCAAAAATTATTTTATTTATCTGTATGGACTTTCAATAATACAATAAAATTGTAACTACTACATTGACAATATTAGCACAATAACTTAAATTATGTATATGATCATCATATAATAGTCACATCTAGTAATGATATGACCAAAATGTCTTTATTTTCTTAATAATTTATACAAGCACATAATATCTAAATATATATGTATTTATTTATTACTATGAGCAAATTTTATTTGTAAAGATAGCATATAAATGATTTATAACTGTTACTAATTTTACTCTCAATGTTTATGTATGCATACACGAGATTTATGTATATATATTTTTTGGCTCTTTAATAAAATATATGATTGAATAACCTTTTTTCTTCAAAAAATTTCAAATAAAAGATTAATAATATTTAGCATTTAAAAATCTTGAATGATCAAGATTGGATAATTATTATTATATATCAAATTAATCACTTGTAATCCTTCAAGACATATTTTTCTCTTTTAATTATATTCAATTCAATATCAACATCAAATAACATTCATTTTTAGGATTATATAATCCAAATGCCCTTACATCCATAGTCATATATAGGATATATATTATTTATATAGATGTTATTATCTTGCTACTTTAATAGCATATTTTACTCATAAAATAACATATAAATATTTTATCATGTCAATTTTGCTCTCAATTTTGCTACTTAATAGCATACACGAAGTACTAAATATACTTTATCATATAATATAAAATATAAAATATAAAATATTGATACAATTAATAAAATATTGCATTTTATAGTTTTAAATATATATTTTCATTAGTATCATAACATGTGGGCTCTTAATAAAAAACATAGATATAATTCTAAAAATTATATTTTTGACTTCAAGAGAATAATTAAATCCCTTATTTCTTATATATATGTAAAAAAAATTAAAATACTTTAATATAACAATAACAGCCATATAGCAATACAATTAATATTCACTAATAGTGCTCCTAGAAAAAAAATGATAGGGCGATGCCTCCTTAAATACCATTTTTTTAGACAGAGCAAAATTTATGTATATTTAATTAATAAATATAAATTAAAAAAATTATAATTAAATTATATTTATTTAGGTAATTGTAAATTGTATCAATACTAAAAAGTATTATCAATAAATAGAAAAACATGAGTTTGAATTTATAAGGTAATTACATTTAAATAAATATTATGTAAGTGAGATACTATAGGCCTTACATTCAAAAATTGATTTTCTAATACTTTTTTTTGTAATTAATATAGTTATTATATATGCGTGCTACATATATCATTTATTAATTGTAATAAAAGATAAGTACAAATAAGTTATTAATATAAAGGCAAATACTAACATATATTTATGGAATATTTTTATTTATTCATTTAATACAAAATATTAAAGATTTGTGATTTTTTAAAATAATAACAATAAATATTTATATTGATAAACTTATATATATATATATTTATTATTATATTCATAAATATATTTACAATATATTTATATATAATATTATCAAATGATTGTAAAATATTTAGCAGAAGGATAACATATAAACAAAAATTAGATTTACTAATATTTTATAATAAATTAATTTAAATTCATTTAATGATTACAATATTGAACTTAACTAAAAATTCATTATTAGATAATATTTATCTTTCATATTAATATTGAATTTAAATATTAAATATGATTAAATAATTGAAACAACATAACAAATAATATTTTATAGTAATAATAATTAAAGAAAAATATTTATTAGTTATAATAAATAATAAAATTTATAATATATAATAATTTTCAGAATTTGTTAACTTATCAATATGATATGATATATGAGATTATTTTTTAAAGTTTGTTAGTTTTTCAACTTTGTTGAATTCCTAAACTATTGCGATATTTGAAACTATTGAAAAGAATACTACAATATGAAAATATATAAATATTGATATATAAATCAAATAACTTAAAAAAATTTAAAATTTAATATACAACATGAAATTTGAATATCTTTAATTATCTCTAATTAAATATAAATTTATAATAGAATAAAGATAAATCATTAGAAATAATCTAATCATAAAATAAGTATATTATATTTAAAATTTGATATTTAAATTCTAACAAAAATCAATTTTTTTTTTTAATAAACACACCTTAAATTAGGTTTTTAAAAGTGTGCAGTGCCCACCGCACTTTAGAAGTTTTGGGGAATTGACGACTTGGAAGTGATTATTTAATCAATATTTTGTATATTCTTCCACGGCAGTCAGTTTTTATTCTTTATATTGTGGGAACTGTCATCACTTATATTCAGTCTCTTTTGAGTCATCCCTTTCTTTTGGAGGGAGGTTTGCTTCCTCGTCAAGCTTTCTCTTACCCTGAAAGACTATTGGTTTTCCCCGAAAATCTGAAGCCCTTGTTTCTAATTGTTGACCGAAAATAGCACCATCGATAACCTTTTTCCTTCGCATAAGATTAATAATCCATTCTTGCTCAAATATAATGGAGGATTATGCGGGCGAAGAGGGATATTATTTCGAAGACGATGAGTATCATGACGATGATCTTGATATATGCCAAGTTCCGATGATCAACGCAAAGGGTCCGTCGGTTGAGGTACTGGCTAGTTTCGTTACTTCGTTATGTACTAGACACTAGAGTTCATTGTCTTCTTTCAGCTTAAAGGTTTCCGCTTTACCCTCTCCACTGTTTCGTTTCCACTTCGCTATAGTTTATTATGCTTTGCAACATTAATAAACTTTTAGTTTTCTACGAATTGAGTCTATCATCTAACCTATTTACAACAAATAATAAAGGAATTATAGGTGAGGTGAGCAAATAATCGTAGGCTAAATAAAAAAAAATCGGATCCCATACGAGAGATGTGACAGGTTTTGAAGTTTGTCAGATCGAATTCAGATTAGGAAATACACTGTTGGATCGAATGCAAATTTTAAATCTCTATAATAGTTTAATAAGTCACCAATCATACTTCTCTTATTATTGTGATCTCTTATTGTAACAATAAATTGTTATCTATAATAATATAATACAAGCTATCCCAAAAAAAAAAATCTAACCGGTTTCGGATGGATTTAGATTGCTTACTTTATTAGAATGATTTCAGATTGAAAATCTTCAAATTCGATTTAGATCTTGTCGGATTTGGTTTGATGGATAAAAGACGGTTTTGAGCTGCAGCTCAACATTCATAGTGATACGTATGGCCTGAAAATATGGGCTACTTAAATTGCTCCATTTAAACTGTTTTAGAAAACAAATCTGCATTTACCCAGGGGTGATGGGTGTATTCAATTATGATTTTAGAAGATTCTAATTCTTGCAAAGTTTTTTGATTTTAAGTGATTTTAATTTTATAGATTCCATGAGTCTGAGAGAAATTTAAAGAATATGTTGGACCTTTATAATAGAGTTTAATAGATTTTTCTTGTACAGTTTCATAGATTTATAATGACTTCCTTAGAGTTTCATTATTCATAGCATTTTAATTAAAAGAACAATATTAAAAGTTTAACCAGCAAAAATACGTTTTCCAAGTCCTCTGGCCTACAGAGTTTAAGCTGCTTTCAATTTTTTTTTTTCTTTACTCATCTGAAGAAAAAAAGGAGAGAAATGATGATGGATAGTGAAATAGGATATAATATTGAAAACGGGAAAAAAAAAATCTAAAATAATGATCTACAAAGATCCTCAAATCCTCACTTTTACAAGTTTTACTGAATATATTTCTTGCCTACCTCACTTTAACATCAACCTTTGTGATTCCTTGCTTTGATTTTTGGAAAAATAACAAAAAGAATGCCCATATGTCGAATTTGTATATTTTTACCATTAAAAAAATGTCAAATCCATCATATTACATTGAACACAATTCAATTAGATGCCGTTTATATTAAACTCCATCCAATGTATTCGTTAAATATTATTAGGATGCTATTTTTGTTGTTATAAATTTTAGGGTGTTACTTTTTGTAATTTCCTTTGATTTATTTCCTCCCTTTTTATAACTGGGTTTTGTGGAGCTTTGATTGGAAAATAGTGTTCTTTTGGGTTAAATATAATACGAGGTAGTCCTTTGTGGGGTATGCCTCTAAGAAAGATAGAACGAAGCTAGAGTTATGTGGGAAAAAGGGGGTAAAAGTTGAGGTTTTCTGACAGTTACTTCCTTTCATTAATGCCTAGAGTTTGGCTTTAAATTTTACATATTGTCCTTTGTATTTGTTAATTCATTTTATTCTTGTTTCGGTCTTTATGGTCAATTCTTTATGTTCTGAATAGGTAATCACAAAGGAATCTCTCTTGGCTAAACAGGTAATCATAATTGTCTCCCACTCTTTTTTTTTTTCTTTATTATACCTGCTCTATTTGTAACATTATACTATTTGATAATCAACTCTGCAGGGAGAGGAGTTGCGAAAAGTGATGGACTTGCTGTCGTTGAAAGAACACCATGCGAGAACTTTGCTCATCCATTATCGATGGGATTTTGAGAGGATGCTTGCAGTTTTTGTTGAGCAGGGGAAAGATCAATTGTATTCTCAAGCAGGTGTTGCTGTTGTGGAGGATTTAAATCTTACGTCATTACAATTTTCATCTGAAGTTACATGCACTATATGCTATGAGGATGTTTCTGCAGATAAGATAACAAGAATGGATTGTGGTCACTATTTTTGCAATGACTGTAAGTGCTTGTCTTTATGATTTGTCTCACAGACTTATAGAATTCTCGAATTGATGAGTTCCATCCATCTTACATATACAACTTTTGAGAGAATGGAATTTTATAATCCTTTTTCCCTTGAATGTGTTCTTTTTTTCTTTTTGAATGCTATGAATGAGTTCTGAGAGTTTCTATTGACGTTTTGTTTCCCAGAAGTTAAGAGCAACTGCACTATGAGGTTTATCGTTTTTATTTTATGGGCCCCAGTCGCTATGTGGTGGTGTATAATTTGCTCTGTATAATGCTTGAATTTTTTATGTTCCATGTACATTTTGTATTGCCTGTGGGAGATTAGCATTTGTTTTCCCTTGATGAAATTTGGGGTGGGGGTGATCTTTATCTTTGTCTCTGTATTTGTACTTGTACTTGTTTACCATTTCATCTTAAATAATTTTTTTCCTTTCCATTTTTTTGTGCATAGGTTGGACAGGTAATTTTATTATAAAGATAAATGAGGGCCAGAGCAAGCGCATCAAGTGCATGGCTGACAAGTGCAGTGTCGTTTGTGATGAAGCAAAAGTCAGAATTCTAGTCAGTGAGAATCCTAATCTTGCAGAGAAATTTGATCGCTTTCTTCTTGAATCGTATATTGAAGATAATAAAATGGTTAAATGGTGCCCAAGTGCACCTCATTGTGGGAATGCAATACGTGTTAAAGATAGTGAATTTTGTGAGGTTGAATGTGCTTGTGGTTTCCGATTCTGTTTTAGTTGCTTATCTGAAGTACATTCGCCTTGTTCATGTCTAATGTGGCAAAGGTGGAGTCAGAAGTGTCAGGACGAATCCGAGACTGTTAACTGGATTACAGCCAATACAAAGTTCTGCCCAAAATGTCACAAGTCGGTTGAAAAGAATGGAGGCTGCAACCATGTAACTTGTGTTTGTGGACAATCATTCTGGTGAGAATTTGTCCACTTGTTTTCACATTTCACTTTCATGGTCGTTGGTATCAAAATGCTCAGAATCCCATGCAAAACATTTGCATTTAGCATTTTATATAGTGAAACTATAAAGAAGTTAATTGTAACTTTTGCATTGTCAATGTCTCAATGGCATCCATAGTTTGTCTTTTTTGTCCATTTTATGTTCTGTGTTCATGGTTTGTTACTTTTCTGGGACGATTTGTGCCAGTGTTTGATAAAATATACAGAGTTTTATCAGTTAAAGGTTCATTCAATCATATTATTTACTAGGGGATGCATTTAGTGAGTGCTTGCTATCTGATTTTATGCAATAAACAGTCACACTCTCCCTTAGATTTCAGATTCAATTGGTTTTCATGTGATCTTTTATTTTTCGATGGCTATGCATTGGTGCAACATGCTTGCATTTTTCAGCTCCTCAGTAATTTGGAAAAGAAAAAAAAATTTACAAGGTGGGTTTAATTTTGTTGCTCCATGAATTTGGATTTCTTTACATCTTTTTAAAGACCGATTTTTCTAAATTGTTGCAGCTTTATTTTTGACTTTTTGTTGATCTCAACTTTTTTCTTTTGAAAATGAAAAATTCATTGGTATCAAAGTTTTATACAATTCGAAAAGAACATAAAACTCTAACCAACCTGATAGAACCACCCAGAACAGCAACTTTTGCCCCATCTTCAACTTAAGGAACCTATATTTATTTGCAAGAATTTCTTCTAGTACCAAATTTAAATTTGGGATTTAGCTTGTTGTACTACATTCTTGCATATCTTGTGGAGTATCTTTAGTAACCCTTTGGATATTGAGATTTGGTTCGTATCTTTTTGACAGCTGGCTTTGTGGTGGCGCAACTGGGAAAGCGCATTCCTGGAAAAGTATAGAGGACCACAGTTGTGGCCGATACACAGATGAGGAGAAGAACAAAATTGAGTGTGCAAAGAAGGGCCTAATTCGGTATATTCACTATCATAGCCGTTATAAAGCTCATACTGATTCTTTGAAACTTGAAAGTAAGCTGAATGACACCATACAGGAAAAGATATCACATTTGGAAAAAAGAGATTTAGTAATGAAAGATTTCAGTTGGGTCACTAGTGGATTGCATAGGCTATTCAGGTGTAGACAAATCCTTTCATATTCCTACCCGTTGGCTTATTACATGTTTGGTGATGACCTATTGAACCACAAAATGTCAGAAAAGGAAAGAAACATAAAACAGAACTTGTTTGAGGACCAGCAACAGCAGTTTGAGACACATGTTGAAAAGCTTTCCTTGTTCTTAGAGGAGCCTTTTCACCTGCACTCTGAGTTTAATATTCAGGAGTTAAGACTGAAGATCATTGATCTCTCTACCATAACAGATCAACTCTGCAGAAAATTGTAAATTTTAAGGGCCATTTGTGTAGTTTAACTATATGTTTTTTATTTATTTATATATCACCAATATATCCTGATGTGGGTTATTTGCAGGTATGACTGCATTGAAGAAGATTTGTTGGATCCCATTGGGGTCAGATGGTCATCTCATTGTATTGCTCCTTACAAGTCGGATGGCATAGAGAAAGCATCTTAACCTTTTGTAGATCCATATTTCTCTCTCCTCTCACTTTGCATGTATGGTTCTCAAATCGAAAAGACTGAATAAGGTTAATCTAGCAGCTTCTTTTCGTAGTGGAATAAAGTTCTTTTGCGTGCCTGTCTCCATTTTGGTTAAAACTTCAAAAGTTATAATTGAACTAAGGTCTCCCATTTGAATTTTGAAATATGTCGTCAAATTTTTCAACCAGACAGAGGTTGTCAATTTTAGTTTGTCAATCATAATTCATATTAAGGAAAAATAAATCTTCTTTTTTTGTCTAATAGGTGGTATATTTTAATGTGTTTCCTTTTTTTTTTTTTTTTTGGCCAAAGGAAAAATTAGTCCTATTAGACGAAAGATCTTATTAAGAAATTTATGAGTCAAAGTTAATACAAAATTAAAGTAAAATTGAGAGAATGAAGATAAAATAGTGACAAGTATTTACGTGGTTCATTTAAAATGATTATGGGTTACTTTACGGGTAAAGGTCGAAAGGAATTCACTATACCGAAAGATTTACAACTTTTCTTTAAATATAATGAGAGAACAATCTTTCTCTTATAAAAAGAGAATACAATTAACCTCTTATAATAAGGAAATAATTCTTTAAGTGATGATCTATTTCACAAGTTTATAACTTTGTGTTTGAAATGTTGGATTGCTTAGTATACATGAGATTTTAGAATGGGATGGGATGCTAAGATGAGCAAATGAACTCTCTATTTATAGAGATTCAAATTTACTATTGCAACTACTATTATTTATTTCTCTTCCTTCATTTTCTTTGATTGCAACTATCCACTTTATTTACTCAACTATCATCCATTTCATTTATTCCGACTATCATTCACTTTATTTATTCCAACTACCATACACTTCATTTGTTTTCTACATAAAGCATTTATTGGTTGACTTCTATTATCCAGTTTTATTTTGCTATCATTTTTTAGTCATGTGAAAATGACTTCAACTTTACATTCTTCCATTGAAGTTATCTTTCACGATTAGTTCTTCCAACTGCTTTTGCTCAAGCCCTGTTGCTTACGTCTCTACTAGGTCGTATGAGGATCGACACCATACAAACTTTTCAAGGTTGATTGGTTTTGTCATTACATCTGTTATGTTCTCATTAGTGTGAATCTTTTGCATATCTACATTTCCTTCTCCCCTACTTCTTGAACGAAGTGGTACTGAACCCTTATGTGCTTTGTCCGTGAATGAAAAACTGGATTTCTTGCGATGTACAAGGCACTTTGATTGTCACAAAACAAAATAATCTTATCCTGCTTGTGCTCGAGTTCCTCCAATAACCTTTGAATCCAGATTATTTCCTTGCAAGCTTGTGTAGCTGCCATGTATTCTGCTTCTGTTGTAGATAAAGCTACAACAGTTTGCAATTTAGAAACCCAACTTACAGCTCCTCCTGCAAGTGTAAACACATAGCCTGTAGTAGATTTGTTTTTGTCGAGATCTTTTGCAAAATCTGAATCCACGTAACCCTTGATAGTTAATTCTAATCCTCTAAAACATAATGCAGTACTTGAGGTTACTTTGATGTATCTAAGGATCCTTTTCACAGTGTTCCAATGCTCTCCACCAGGATTCGTCATAAACCGACTAACCGCTTTCACTGCTTGTGCAATGTCTGGTCTTGTACATATCATAACGAACATCAAACTTCTCACTGCTAATGCATACGGTACTCGAGACATATCCTTCCACTTTGCTTCATTACTAGGAAACATACTTGAGGATAACTTAAAATTAATAGGAGGTGGATTAGAGATTGACTTATGATGTGTTAAAATGTGTACTCGCAAGTGTACGAATTACTCGTAGTAAAGTGATAAGCAACTTCCAAGGTCGGTCTCTCAAGGAATTGCAGTGGTTCTAAATAACTGTCTTCTTAATCTAAATAGAGTTCTAACAAAAATAAAACACTAATTAAATAGAGTTCTAGTGAAACTAAAACTCTAAGTAACTAGAATCATAATGCTAATAAAACTGTAAAAAGAGTTTGTTTGGTTTTGGTAACGGGAACAATCGTAAGAAAATCACACGAAATCAAGATGGCAATCAGACAATCGATTCAATCAAATCAAATATCAATAGAGGATGTATGGACGTTTAGCTTGGTTAACCATGTTTGCATCGAAAAGGTATGGTGATATGCGTGAACGTCCTATATGAATTAAACTACCGGCTTTCCTTTTAATTACGAAACTCCTTTTGGTCGGGGTAGGTTTCTTTGTTGATTAACTAATTAACCGCCTTTGGCCGGGGTAAATTAACTAGCTATCAAATTATGCGCAAGGAAATTATGCCAATCAAATTAATGCTATGACTAAGTCACTAACTTGAAGCTTTGATTAAGTGTTTCGGAAAAGAGTTAAGGTGACGTTCCTCTAACTAAATTCTCAGATTTTTCAGTCTAACTACGAACACCAAATTGGCCCATGATTATTCATAATCAAACATTTAAACATGCTCTTAATCAAAAAGTAATTCATTCATAAATCAATTAAATACACCATACACAATCCTAGCAAACATGGCAACACAAACTAAACATTCATAATGAAACTAGCCGCTCATGTTCATATTGTTATTCATAGACAAATAAAATATGATCATACACTTTAACAAATGGAGAAGATAAATTAATTCTATTACAACAATGAAAACCTAAATCTAAATACCGCTTATGGATCGGTTGACGTACTCCTCCGTAAGCTTTATCTTCGATCGTCGTTGGCTTCCTTGAATCCTTAGAATGGTATCTCTCGCTTCGTTATAGTGTGGCAACGCTCTCAAAACTGATTGAATGTCGTGTTTGGGTCGCAAAATTGAGAAGAAGAAGAGTTGTGTATGAATTGGTCAAGTGAGTTCGAGTTGTTTCAAGTTGTAATGTAAGGGGGGTCTAAGGGGGTATTTATAGATGTAAGGGATTCCTGATTGCAATAGGAATAGGCGCGCCGCGGCATGCATTTTCCCCGCCGCGGCGCAACACAAATTCTGGAAATTATGTAAAAACCCGAGAGCTCCCCGCCGCGGCATACCTTTTCCTCGCCGCGGCGCGCAATGTTTTTGGATTCCTAGCATGCAACCCGAGAGCCCCTCGCCGCGGCATATGATTTCTTCGCCGCGGCGCGCCTTGCATGTAACAGTGTACATGGAATGTACATGGCTTTACATGTATTGTCGAGACCCTCGCCGCGGCGCATAATTTCTTTGCCGCGGCGCGCATTGCTTTCCTGCTCTTCATGCTTACCCCCTTACATATGTGCTGGCTTGATATGTACGGCTTACATATTTGACTCGTTTTGCCCGTGACTCGTGATCCGAGCGCTGTAGGTGTTCCATTTTTGCGTGTTTTCATTATTTGACTCATTTGACGCTAAAAACACCTGAAATACACTAAAATATACCCGTGACTCCGAATGGATAGATTTATGAAAATAATCGAAATAATAGTCATAATAAATCTATATATCAATCAATCAAGCATAATTAATCACGAAATATTAGTGCTTTTCGAGCACTCATCACAACCCCCAACCAGCTTCTTGCTAGTCTCTAGCAAGTGAAGCGACTAAAAAAAAATAACATAAACTAATCTAACCTAAATCACTTCCGTAGATTGTCACGGTTGCATTTAGCTTATGCAACAAGCCTTTAAACCCCTAGGTGGCCCTAGTGGACGAGTTGTAGTCTCGTGAGGGTTTCCAGTGATGATACCCACAAACATCGTAACTGACACAAATAAAGACTCAAAACTAATAAAGACTCTAACAATACTTGAATCAATCCATGCATACGTCTCAAAAATTGTTAACAACGAATGATACATGAAATAGTCAAACATCATCTAAGCTCAAAAACAGTCCAAACATCAAACTCATCATGGTAATCGAATTTTGAACAACCAATCACACCACAAACCCGTTAGTTATACTATCTGACCGTGTCATGCATGATATTCATAGATTACATTTTAATATCTCATAAATGTGCAAGTAAAATATGAATGTGAATTTTTGCACTTACAAACTCCATATGCTCATTTTTCAAACTCATCTCCACTAATATAGAAACTAAACTACCTAGAATCAATAGGATTTCATTAAGCTTGTAAAGTTGTGGCTAGGTGTGTGATTATGAAAGTACGAAAATGATGTTTTCATATGATAAGAGTACTTTTTATTTCACAAACATATTTTCAACTTTTTCCACTAATTGCGCTTTTTCATCCTCCCTTAAATTCATATGTCCCTTGGATCTTTTTGCTTGATTTTCTTTCTCTAATTTTCTTGCTCGTTATTTCAATCATCATCATTTTTTTTTTTTTTATGATGAAGCAAGATAAACACAACATAATTGCTCATGAAAATCAAACATTACATTAAGTACTCTTATCACTAAGGGTAGTTCAATGTATGTCAATGTTGAGTTCAAGGGTGTGCTATTGATAAAATATTGCGGGGAAGCATGAAAAGTTCAAACGGTCCAAAGATGGCCTAAATCATTTTCTAAGTAGTGTTTGTTTCTATTATTTCGCTTCAACGTGTTTTCAAATGAGTTCTAGAGATTGTTGACACTTAAAACATATCATGAACATGCATACATTCCACAAATCAGAATAGTTAAACTAACCACGCAAACTACCACAAGTACCACAAAATTCTCAAACTAGATGAATCCAACATTTATGTGCTTCGTTGCTTAGGTAAAAATCTAACATCTCTCATATGTCATCGTCATTACAATCATGTTAATATCATAGATTTTCGGATTGAATCAAGTAGACACGACACTAACTAAAAACAATTCAAGTGACAAAGTTAAAAATTTAAAATTGGTCATATTTCATGCTCATGGAATATTCTTCCCACCCCCAACCTAATTTCTGCATTGTCCTCAATGTAAAAAGAAGAGCAAAAGAAATTAAGAAAAAGTGTAAGAAGTTACCCCCCTTTCGTATGAAATTGTGTCGTTACTCGCTATGCTCCGGTTCACTGTTCCTCGCTTCTCTCATGAAGAATGTATGTATATGAACATATATTGAACCTCAAAGTGTATGCACACAATTCACATTCAAACCCAATTTTTAATTATAACTAAGTCAAATGAAAACACAAAAACATCAAACAAAGTTAAACAATCCAAAATAAAAGAAAATAAAGGAAAAACTGAAAAAGAAAATAAAAAAAATAATAATAATAAATAAATAAAAAGAAAATAAAGAAAAGAAATTGATACTACCGAATATGGTGGGTTGCCTCCCACCAAGCGCTCTTAGCAAGACGTTGCTAATTCGTTTCTATCCACCATCATCAAAGATCTTGAAGTGTGTGATATCAATTTTCTGAACTAAGATGTCATTAAGCTTGTCCTTCCATCTCGGTAGTTGTTTTCCATGAAGCACAACACACACTTTTTTGTGGAAGTGGTATAGAAAATAAATTGGGAATGTGCAAGTCTTAGGTGCCTTGTGTGGCATGGGAGGTGAAGATAATTCCTCCTTGTTCTCCATAGAAGTTTGTAGAATTTGATATTCCTTAGCTTGGCATTCTTTGAGAATTGCTTGCTCCCTGATGTGTTAAAATGTGTACTCGCAAGTGTACGAATCACTCGTAGTGAAGTGATAAGCAACTTCCAAGGTCGGTCTCTCAAGGAATTGCAGTGGTCTTAAATAACTAGCTTTTTAATCTAAATGGAGTTCTAATGAAAATAAAACACTAATTAAATAGAGTTCTAGTGAAACTAAAACTCTAAGTAACTAGAATCCTAATGCTAATAAAACTGTAAAAAGAGTTTGTTTGGTTTTGGTAACGGGAACAATCATACGAGAATCACACGAAATCAAGATGGCAATCAGACAATCGATTCAATCAAATAAAATATCAAAAGAGAATGTATGGACGTTTAGCTTGGTTAACCATGTTTGTATCGAAAAGGTATGGTGATATGCATGAACGTCCTATATGAATTAAACTACCGGCTTTCCTTTTAATTACGAAACTCCTTTTGGTCCGGGTAGGTTTCTTTGTTGATAAACTAATTAACCGCCTCTGGTCAGGGTAAATTAACTAGCTATCAAATTATGCGCAAGGAAAATATGCCAATTAAATTAATGCTATGACTAAGTCACTAACTTGAAGCTTTGATTAAGTGTTTCGGAAAAGAGTTAAGGTGACGTTCCTCTAACTAAATTCTCAAATTTTTCAGTCTAACTACGAATATCAAATTGGTCCATGATTATTCATAATAAAACATCTAAACATGCTCTTAATCAAAAAGTAATTCATTCATAAATCAATTTAATACACCATACACAATCCTAACAAACATGGCAACACAAACTAAACATCCATAATGAAACTAGCCTCTCATGTTCATATTGTTATTCATAGACAAATAAAATATGATCATACACTTTAACAAACAGAGAAGATAAATTAATTCTATAACAACAAGGAAAACCTAAATCTAAATACCGCTTATGGATCGGTTGATCTACTCCTCCGTAAGCTTTATCTTCGATCGTCGTTGGCTTCCTTGAATCCTTAGAATGGTATCTCTCGCTTCGTTATAGTGTGGCAACGCTCTCAAAGCTGATTGAATGTCGTGTTTGGGTCGCAAAATTGGGAAGAGGAAGAGTTGTGTATGAGTTGGAGTTCTTATTTCGAGTTCTGCTTGTAAAGGGGGTCTAAGGGGGGTTTTTATAGATGTAAGGGTTTACACGAATCCTATGTGCCATAGGAATAGGCGCGCCGCGGCATACATTTTCCCCGCCGCGGCGCAACACAAATTCTGGAAATTATGTACAAACCCGAGAGCTCCCCGCTGCGGCATAACTTTTCCTCGCCGCGGCGCGCAATGTTTTTGTATTTTCAGAATCAAACCCGAGAGCCTCACGCCGCGGCATGCAATTCTCTCGCCGCGGCGCACATTGGTTTCCTTCTTTTCACGTCCCCCCTTACATATGTGATGGCACATTATGTAAGGCTTACATATTTGTCTCGTTTAGCCCGTAACTCGTGATCCGAGCGCCGTAAGTGTTCCGTCTTCGCGTGTTTTCATCATTTGACTCATTTTGACGCTAAAAACACCTGAAATGCACTAAAATATACCCGTGACTCCGAATGGATAGATTTATGAAAATAATCGAAATAATAGTCATAATAAATCTATATATCAATCAATCAAGCACAATTAATCACGAAATATTAGTGCTTTTCGAGCACTCATCACAACCCCCAACCAGCTTCTTGCTAGTCTCTAGCAAGTGAAGCGATCTAAAAACTAAAATCAAAACAAAGAAAATAAACTAACCTAACCTAAATCACTTCCGTAGATTGTCACGGTTGCATTTAGCATATGCAACAAGCCTTTAAACCCCTAGGTGGCCCTAGTGGACGAGTTATAGTCTCGTGAGGGTTTCCAGTGATGATACCCGCAAACATCGTAACTGACACAAATAAAGACTCAAAACTAATAAAGACTCTAACAATACTTGAATCAATCCATGCATACGTCTCAAAAATTGTTAACAACGAGTGGCACACGAAATAGTCAAATATCACCTAAGCTCAAAAACAGTCCAAACATTAAACTCATCATGGTAATCGAATTTTGAACAACCAATCAAACCACAAACCCGTTAGTCATACTATCTGATCGTGTCATGCATGCTATTCATAGAT
Organism: Elaeagnus macrophylla; assembly: GCA_029378325.1. Taxonomy (NCBI): domain Eukaryota; kingdom Viridiplantae; phylum Streptophyta; class Magnoliopsida; order Rosales; family Elaeagnaceae; genus Elaeagnus; species Elaeagnus macrophylla. Next base: position 7,974,130 of record CM055649.1, on the reverse strand, counting down.
TACATTTCAATGTCTCATAAATGTGCAAGTAAAATATGAATGTGAATTTTTGCACTTATAAACTCCATATGCTCATTTTTCAAACTCATCTCCACTAATATAGAAACTAAACAACCTAGAATCAATAGGACTTCATTAAGCTTGTAAAGTTGTGGCTAGGTGTGTGATCATGAAAGTACAAAAATGATGTTTTCATATGATAAGAGTACTTTTTATTTCACAAACATATTTTCAACTTCTTCTACCAAGTGTTCTTTTCTATCCTCCCTTCAATTCAAATGTCCTTTGGATCTTTTGTTTGATTTTCTTCTCTTTTTTTTTATTCTTGCTTACTATTTCAATCATCATCATTTTTTTTTTTTTTTTTTTTTTTTTATGATGAAGCAAGATAAACACAACATAATTGCTCATGAAAATCAAATATTACATTAAGTACTCTTATCACTAAGGGTAGTTCAATGTATGTCAATGTTGAGTTCAAGGGTGTGCTATTGATAGAATATTGCGGGGAAGCATGAAAAGTTCAAACGGTCCAAAGATGGCCTAAATCATTTTCTAAGTGGTGTTTGTTTCTATTATTTCGCTTCAACGTGTTTTCAAATGAGTTCTAGAGATTGTTGAGACTTAAAACATATCATGAACATGCATACATTCCACAAATCAGAATAGTTAAACTAACCATGCAAACTACCACAAGTACCACAAAATTCTCAAATTAGATGAATCCAACATTTATGTGCTTTGTTGCTTAGGTAAAAATCTAACATCTCTCATATGTCATCGTCATTACAATCATGTTAATATCATAGATTTCCGGATTGAATCAAGTAGACACGACACTAACTAAAAACAATTCAAGTGACAAAGTTAAAAATTAAAAATTGGTCATATTTCATGCTCATGGAATATCCTTCCCACCCCCAACCTAATTTCTGCATTGTCCTCAATGTTGAAAAAGAAGAACAAAAGAAATAAGAAAAAAAGTGTAAGAAGTTACCCCCCTTTCGTATGAGATTGTGGCATTACTCGTTATGCTCCGGTTCACTGTTCCTCGCTTCTCTCATGAAGAATGTATGTATATGAACATATATTGAACCTCAAAGTGTATGCACACAATTCACATCTCAAACCCAATTTTTAATTATAACTAAGTCAAATGAAAACACAAAAACATCAAACAAAGTTAAACAATCCAAAATAAAAATACGATAAAAGAAATAAAAGAAATAAAAGAAATAAAAGAAATTAAAACAATGAAAGAGATACGATACCGAATGGGTGCCTCCCATTAAGGGCTTAGTTTAACGTCTTAGCAAGACGTGGTTGCCTTCGTGTCTATTCGTCAAGGAGATTTATTAAATCGATGTTGTTTAAAGTGTTATCTCCTTCCAAGTATGGCTTCACACGATGCCCGTTTACCTTAAATGGTTCTTGTGTTTTGCGATCGAGCAACTCGATTACTCCATGTGGAAGGACGTTCGCAATTGTGTATGGTCCGCTCCACTTAGAATGTAGTTTCCCTGGAAATAAACGCAAACGAGAATTATATAATAGAACTTTCATTCCGGGAGTGAAATACTTACTAAGGAGTCCTTTGTCGTGATAGCGCTTAGTACGCTCTTTGTAGATTTTGGCATTTTCGTAAGCTTCGTCTCGAATTTCCTCAAGTTCACTTAGTTGAAGTAATCGTTTTTCTCCAGCTTGTTCCATGTCCATGTTGAGCTTCTTAATTGCCCAATAAGCTCTATGTTCTAGCTCAACCGGTAAGTGGCATGCTTTACCAAAAATCAACCTGTAAGGACTCATACCAATTGGAGTTTTGTACGCTGTACGATATGCCCACAAGGCATCATTGAGTTTAACTGACCAATCTCTCCTTGAGGGGCGCACTGTTCGTTCCAATATCCCTTTAATTTGTCGGTTGCTCACTTCCACTTGCCCCGAAGTTTGGGGATGGTATGGGGTAGCCACTTTATGAGAAATGTTGTACTTCTTCAAAAGTCCATCGAAGAGTCTATTGCAAAAGTGGCTGCCTCCATCACTAATAATCGCCCTTGGTGTGCCAAATCTGCTAAAAATGTTATCCTTCAAAAATTTAACAACCACATTAGCGTCATTAGTTCTAGTGGGTATTGCTTCTACCCACTTTGAAACATAGTCAACAGCGACTAGTATGTAAATGTAACCAAAAGATGGGGGAAAAGGACCCATGAAGTCAATCCCCCAAACATCAAATAATTCCACTACAAGGTTAGATTTCAAAGGCATTTCGTTACGCTTACCAATGTTACCGGTCCTTTGACATCTATCACATCTCAAACAAAACATGTTAGCATCTTTAAATAATGTAGGCCAATAAAAACCAAATTGTAAAACCTTGAGTGCCGTTTTCTTACCACCAAAATGGCCTCCGCAATGTAGCTCATGGCAAAATGTTAAGATGCTTTCATGTTCTTCTTCGGGAACACACCTCCGGATGACTTGATCTTGACATAACTTGAACAAATACGGGTCATCCCAGAAGTATTGCCTGCAAACACTGAAAAACCTTTTCTTTTCCTGAAAAGTAATGTTAGGTCTCAAAATACCACTTGCTAGATAATTAACAATGTCAGCATACCATGGATTTGGACCTATTGTAAACAATTGTTCATCAGGGAAGGTTTCAATGATTGTGTCCTTACTTTCACCTTCAACATGTTCATATTCAGTAATCAACCTAGACAGATGATCAGCTACCATATTTTCAGTTCCCTTTTTGTCTTTGATCTCTAGGTCAAATTCTTGTAAAAGCAGGATCCACCTAATGAGTCTAGGCTTAGCATTCGGTTTAGTCAACAAATATCTCAAAGCAGCATGATCCGAATGTACAATAACTTTAGTTCCTACCAAGTAAGACCTAAACTTATCAAGTGAAAATACCACAGCCAATAACTCCTTTTCAGTGGTGGTGTAGTTAATTTGGGCGTCATTGAGTGTCTTACTCGCATAGTATATAACATGTAATCTCTTATCCACTCTTTGCCCCAAAACAGCTCCTATAGCATAATCAGACGCATCACACATGATTTCAAACGGTAAAGACCAATTAGGAGCAACAATTATAGGTGCAGAAGTAAGCTTATCCTTTAAAGCATTAAAAGCAACAAGGCATTCATCATTAAAATCAAACAAAGTGTCTTTGGATAACAGATTACATAATGGACGACTAATTTTGGAAAAATCCTTAATGAACCGTCTATAGAAACCCGCATGTCCTAGGAAACTTCGTATACCCTTAACAGATGTAGGTGGAGGCAATTTTGCAATTAAATCTACCTTAGCCTTGTCAACTTCAATTCCTTTGCTAGATATGACATGTCCTAGCACTATCCCTTGTTGGACCATAAAATGACTTTTTTCCCAACTGAGCGTCAAATTGCATTCAATGCATCGTTCTAATACTAAAGTCAATTTATGCAAGCAATCATCAAAGGAATTACCGAAAACTGAAAAGTCGTCCATAAATACCTCAATGAATTTCTCCACCATGTCCGAAAAAATTGACATCATACATCTTTGAAAAGTGGCGGGTGCATTGCATAGTCCAAATGGCATTCTCCTAAAAGTGAAAGTTCCGAATGGGCATGTGAATGTAGTCTTCTCTTGATCCTCCGGAGCGATGGGTACCTGATAATAACCTGAAAGGCCATCCAAAAAGCAATAGAATTCGTGCCCAGCTAGTCGTTCTAACATTTGATCAATGAAGGGAAGGGGGAAGTGATCCTTTTTGGTGTACAAATTCAGTTTTCTAAAATCGATACACATCCTCCAACCCGTAATTATCCTAGTGGGCACTAATTCATCTTTCTCATTCTTAACCACGGTTATTCCAGATTTCTTAGGTACCACATGAACAGGACTAACCCACTTACTATCAGCAATTGGATAAATTACCCCTACTGCTAGGAGTTTCAGAACCTCTTTCTTAACTACCTCTTGCATGATCGGGTTAAGCCTCCTTTGTGCGTCCTTAACAGGTTTGACATTGTCTTCCAAATTTATCTTATGCATGCACATTGTCGGACTAATGCCTCTAATGTCCCCTATACTCCAACCTATAGCCTTTTTATACTTCCTATGCTCTCCAATCAATTTATCCTCTTGGTTTTGGGTGAGTGTAGATGATATAATAACAGGGTATGTTTCATTCTCTCCCAAAAACACATATTTTAGATGCTTAGGTAGTTCCTTAAGTTCCAATTCAGGTGGAGCAATCTCATCATTGTGTGGGACATCCAATAAATCTAGGGGTGTACTAGTGTCATCTAGTGATATGGCATTGTCTAACAATTCACTGTACTCCCTAGTCTCATAGTCTAAGATATCATCAACCTCTCCAATCGTAAGTGCTACTTCCAATTTATCATCTAATCTAGCATGCTCAAAAGTATCATGAATTATTGGATCTAAACATTCCACAAAAGAACATTCATCAATAGCAGAAATGGAAGGATAAGGAGATGAATCAAAAACCTTAAAATGAACAGTCTCTCCCAAGACTGTCATTGTCAACTTTCCACTTTGGACGTCAATAATGGTTTGGGTAGTGGCCATAAATGGTCTACCCAAAAGAATGGTGTGCTCCTTGTCCAAAGATGGATTATCCTGCATGTCTAAAACCACAAAGTCAACAGGTATGATTAGCTTATCTACCTGTACAAGTAAGTCCTCAACCATGCCCTTCGGATATTTAACAGATCTGTCCGCAAGTTGAAGGGACATGGTTGTTGGTTTTAGCTCTCCCAAACCTAGCTGCAAGAAGATAGAGTAAGGCATCAAATTGATACTAGCGCCTAAATCTAGCATAGCCTTAGCTACTTCCCTATCCCCCATAGTAATATCAATTATGAAACTACCTGGATCTTTTAACTTAGGGGGTAAGTTGCGTTGAAGCACCGCACTAGCAATTTCAGATACAATCACTCTCTCATTAAGCTCATACTTTCGTTTCTTAGTGTTTAGTTCCTTGAAAAATTTAGCATACGAAGGTACGTTCCTAATTACGTCTAACAATGGCAAATTGATATTGACTTTAGATAACATGTTAAACAAATCAGAAAACTGCTTATCTTGCTTACTGTCCTTTAAACGGTGTGGGAATGGTATCGGTGGTCGGTATGGCTCCGATGACTTATGTAGTGTAGGTGGATTAGATGACTGTTCAATTGTTGCCTTTGAAGGCTCTTCATGCTTGTCACCTATTTCCTCCAATTCCTTAGAAGTATTGTTGTCATCTTCCATGTTACCTGCACTATAAGGTAAATCATTAGAAAGTTCAGGTAAAATTTTATTAACGACCTTACCACTCCGAAGAATTGTGACAGCTTTGGCTTGTTCGGGTTGACTGGGCAGCTTTCCCGTCTCTTGCTTGTGCATTAGTTCCGCTAACTGCCCCACTTGCATTTCCACTCTTTTCACTGAAGCTTCCACAGAGTCCATCCTTCCAGTACAAGATTGTATGAAATTATTTAGGGTTTCCTCTATGGTCGGTTTATTTTGTGGAAATTGTCGGTTTATGTTTTGGCCTTGGTTTTGGACAAATGGTTGGCTATTGTTTTGTTTCCATCCAAAATTAGGGTGATTCCTCCATCCAGGGTTATAAGTGTTTGAATAAGGGTCGTTCCTAGGTCTAGGTTGGTACCCTTGCATTAAATTCGCCTCTTCAGTAGTACCTGTATAAGGATCACCTGCAAAAGAACAAACATTAGCTCCGTGTCCATATGAACCACAAACTCCACATACCTCGTGTTTTGGCATCTGATTAACATTGGAGGTTGTGAGAAGTTGCACTTGTTTCGTCAATTCAGCAAGTTGCATGGCCATTTCATTGTTGGAGCCTAATTCGTGGACTCCAGCTCTTCTTCCTCTAGCGCTCTTTTGTTGGGAGTTGGCTCCCAACATCTCGAATAACTCATAAGTTTCATCCGCTGTTTTCTCACCCATAGCTCCTCCTGCAGCGTTGTCAACTGTGAATTGACATTGTAGTGTCAATCCGTCGTAGAAAAATTGATTCTGTAACTGCAACGGGAAGTGGTGATGTGGACATTGTATCAACAGCAATTTGAATCTGTCCCAAGCCTCGTGGAAGGGTTCTCCGTCCATCTGCGAAAAAGTAGCAATTTTCGTTCTTGGATCAGATGTCTTTTGATGGGAATAGAACTTACCCATGAATTTATTGTAAACATCGTCCCATGTGACCAAAGAACCGGGTGCCAAAGTCATTAGCCAAGACTTAGCTCTATCCTTGAGAGTGTATGGAAAACACCTCATGCGTAGTTGATCTTCACTAAGTCCCTGCAAAGGAAAAGTTTGCACAGTAGCATATAACTCACGCATAAAATTTAAAGGATCTTCATTAGGGATACCGTAAAAGGAGGGAAGCATGGAATAATGAATATTTTTCAATTCATAATTCCTAGCCGCCTCTGTAAGTCGAATACACGATGTGGCGGTCCCAATGATAGGTCTTGCAAACTCTTTGTTCATCATTTGCCTAGCTACGTTGTCACCCATTGTTGCTTGCAATTGTTGTTGGACTTCTTCCTCTTGATATTGATTATCCAGGTTCCTTGATAGGTGGTTGACTTTATGAATGTTGTCAATGAAAGGAGAGAGTTCCTTGTTAAGTGATCTCCTACCCTGCATGCACAAATAAAAAGCAAACAAAGATCAAGGTAGCAGTGAAATTTGAAATTAAGCACTATTTTTTTGATTTTTTGATTTTCTGATTTTTTTGAAATTTTTTTTTTTTTGAATAAAAATAAATAAAATAAAAATAAATAAATAAATAAAATAAAGAAATAAATAAAATAAATAAATAAATAAATAAAATAAAATAAAAAATAAATAAATAATAAAAAAAAAAATAAATCAGAAACTCTAAAAAGTTAAAAAGAAAATTATTTAAAACGCCAATTCCCCGGCAACGGCGCCAAAAACTTGATGTGTTAAAATGTGTACTCGCAAGTGTACGAATCACTCGTAGTGAAGTGATAAGCAACTTCCAAGGTCGGTCTCTCAAGGAATTGCAGTGGTCTTAAATAACTAGCTTTTTAATCTAAATGGAGTTCTAATGAAAATAAAACACTAATTAAATAGAGTTCTAGTGAAACTAAAACTCTAAGTAACTAGAATCCTAATGCTAATAAAACTGTAAAAAGAGTTTGTTTGGTTTTGGTAACGGGAACAATCATACGAGAATCACACGAAATCAAGATGGCAATCAGACAATCGATTCAATCAAATAAAATATCAAAAGAGAATGTATGGACGTTTAGCTTGGTTAACCATGTTTGTATCGAAAAGGTATGGTGATATGCATGAACGTCCTATATGAATTAAACTACCGGCTTTCCTTTTAATTACGAAACTCCTTTTGGTCCGGGTAGGTTTCTTTGTTGATAAACTAATTAACCGCCTCTGGTCAGGGTAAATTAACTAGCTATCAAATTATGCGCAAGGAAAATATGCCAATCAAATTAATGCTATGACTAAGTCACTAACTTGAAGCTTTGATTAAGTGTTTCGGAAAAGAGTTAAGGTGACGTTCCTCTAACTAAATTCTCAGATTTTTCAGTCTAACTACGAATATCAAATTGGTCCATGATTATTCATAATAAAACATCTAAACATGCTCTTAATCAAAAAGTAATTCATTCATAAATCAATTTAATACACCATACACAATCCTAACAAACATGGCAACACAAACTAAACATCCATAATGAAACTAGCCTCTCATGTTCATATTGTTATTCATAGACAAATAAAATATGATCATACACTTTAACAAACAGAGAAGATAAATTAATTCTATAACAACAAGGAAAACCTAAATCTAAATACCGCTTATGGATCGGTTGATCTACTCCTCCGTAAGCTTTATCTTCGATCGTCGTTGGCTTCCTTGAATCCTTAGAATGGTATCTCTCGCTTCGTTATAGTGTGGCAACGCTCTCAAAGCTGATTGAATGTCGTGTTTGGGTCGCAAAATTGGGAAGAGGAAGAGTTGTGTATGAGTTGGAGTTCTTATTTCGAGTTCTGCTTGTAAAGGGGGTCTAAGGGGGGTTTTTATAGATGTAAGGGTTTACACGAATCCTATGTGCCATAGGAATAGGCGCGCCGCGGCATACATTTTCCCCGCCGCGGCGCAACACAAATTCTGGAAATTATGTACAAACCCGAGAGCTCCCCACTGCGGCATAACTTTTCCTCGCCGCGGCGCGCAATGTTTTTGTATTTTCAGAATCAAACACGAGAGCCTCACGCCGCGGCATGCAATTCTCTCGCCGCGGCGCGCATTGGTTTCCTTCTTTTCACGTCCCCCCTTACATATGTGATGGCACATTATGTAAGGCTTACATATTTGTCTCGTTTAGCCCGTAACTCGTGATCCGAGCGCCGTAAGTGTTCCGTCTTCGCGTGTTTTCATCATTTGACTCATTTTGACGCTAAAAACACCTGAAATGCACTAAAATATACCCGTGACTCCGAATGGATAGATTTATGAAAATAATCGAAATAATAGTCATAATAAATCTATATATCAATCAATCAAGCACAATTAATCACAAAATATTAGTGCTTTTCGAGCACTCATCACTCCCCATCTGTATTTTCTACATAAAATGGTAAATCATCAAAAGTTTCAGGAAAATAAATATTTTCAAAATTTTTACCACTTTGAAGGATTGTGTCATCCTTCACTTGCTCAATCTCAGTAGGCAACTCTTCTTGTTTTTGAATTTGTTCCGCTAATTGCCCAACTTGTATTTCTATTCTTTTCATTGATGCCTCCACAGACTCCATCCTTTCACTAGTAGATTGTATGAAAGCATTCAAGGTTTCCTCTAAGGTTGGCTTCCTAGGTTGATTAGAAACTCTACTTCCTTGTATGAAAGAATTCAAGCTCTCTTCAAAGGTGGCCCTAGATGGATATGGATGAAAACTTGAGCTTTGCATTTGGTATTGTGCATAAGGTGGGTCATATGGTTGAAAATTAGAGCTTTGCATGTTGTATTGGGTATAAGGTGGGTCATATGATTGAAAATTTGAGCTTTGCATGTTGTATTGGGCATAAGGTGGGGTAGAGTTTGCTTGCCATGAAGAATTATGATGATTTTCCCACTCAGGACTATAGGTACTAAAATAAGGATCATTCCAAGGTGGGTGACATCCCTCATTACGATCAAAGTTTAAATTAGTGGATGCATAGTAATCACCTGCAAAAGTGCAAACATTAGCGTAATGCCCATATAAACCACAAATGCTACATACCTCCATGTCTATCATATCATGCCGCTCTTCAAAAGGCTTTGTATTGGCTCATGGATGTCAGTATCCAGCCAGATTAGGTGCATTTTAAAATTTGTTGATGTTGTCTATGAACGGTACCTTTCAAAAACTAACAAAAACAACAAAGAAATCAAAGCACCACAGATTAAGCAATTAAAAGCACTATTTTTTTTTTTTGATTTTTTGATTTTTTTGAGTTTTTTTTAGAATAAAAAATAAAAATAAAAATAAAAATAAATAAATAAATAAATAAACAAACAAATAAATAAAAGATAACAAATAAAAAAATAATAAAAAAAAATTAAGAAACTCTAAAAAGTTAAAAAGAAAATTATTCAAAACGCCAATTCCCCGGCAACGGCGCCAAAAACTTGATGTGTTAAAATATGTACTCGCAAGTGTACGAATTACTCGTAGTAAAGTGATAAACAACTTCCAAGGTCGGTCTCTCAAGGAATTGCAGTGGTTCTAAATAACTGTCTTCTTAATCTAAATAGAGTTCTAACAAAAATAAAACACTAATTAAATAGAGTTCTAGTGAAACTAAAACTCTAAGTAACTAGAATCCTAATGCTAATAAAACTGTAAAAAGAGTTTGTTTGGTTTTGGTAACGGGAACAATCGTAAGAAAATCACACGAAATCAAGATGGCAATCAGACAATCGATTCAATCAAATCAAATATCAATAGAGGATGTATGGACGTTTAGCTTGGTTAACCATGTTTGCATCGAAAAGGTATGGTGATATGCGTGAACGTCCTATATGAATTAAACTACCGGCTTTCCTTTTAATTACGAAACTCCTTTTGGCCGGGGTAGGTTTCTTTGTTGATTAACTAATTAACCGCCTTTGGCCGGGGTAAATTAACTAGCTATCAAATTATGCGCAAGGAAATTATGCCAATCAAATTAATGCTATGACTAAGTCACTAACTTGAAGCTTTGATTAAGTGTTTCGGAAAAGAGTTAAGGTGACGTTCCTCTAACTAAATTCTCAGATTTTTCAGTCTAACTACGAACACCAAATTGGCCCATGATTATTCATAATCAAACATTTAAACATGCTCTTAATCAAAAAGTAATTCATTCATAAATCAATTAAATACACCATTCATAAATCCTAGCAAACATGGCAACACAAACTAAACATCCATAATGAAACTAGCCGCTCATGTTCATATTGTTATTCATAGACAAATAAAATATGATCATACACTTTAACAAATGGAGAAGATAAATTAATTCTATAACAACAATGAAAACCTAAATCTAAATACCGCTTATGGATCGGTTGACGTACTCCTCCGTAAGCTTTATCTTCGATCGTCCTTGGCTTCCTTGAATCCTTAGAATGGTATCTCTCGCTTCGTTATAGTGTGGCAACGCTCTCAAAACTGATTGAATGTCGTGTTTGGGTCGCAAAATTGAGAAGAAGAAGAGTTGTGTATGAATTGGTCAAGTGAGTTCGAGTTGTTTCAAGTTGTAATGTAAGGGGGGTCTAAGGGGGTATTTATAGATGTAAGGGATTCCTGATTGCAATAGGAATAGGCGCGCCGCGGCATGCATTTTCCCCGCCGCGGCGCAACACAAATTCTAGAAATTATGTAAAAACCCGAGAGCTCCCCGCCGCGGCATACCTTTTCCTCGCCGCGGCGCGCAATGTTTTTGGATTCCTAGCATGCAACCCGAGAGCCCCTCGCCGCGGCATATGATTTCTTCGCCGCGGCGCGCCTTGCATGTAACAGTGTACATGGAATGTACATGGCTTTACATGTATTGTCGAGACCCTCGCCGCGGCGCATAATTTCTTCGCCGCGGCGCGTATTGCTTTCCTGCTCTTCATGCTTACCCCCTTACATATGTGCTGGCTTGATATGTACGGCTTACATATTTGACTCGTTTTGCCCGTGACTCGTGATCCGAGCGCCGTAGGTGTTCCATTTTTGCGTGTTTTCATTATTTGACTCATTTGACGCTAAAAACACCTGAAATACACTAAAATATACCCGTGACTCCGAATGGATAGATTTATGAAAATAATCGAAATAATAGTCATAATAAATCTATATATCAATCAATCAAGCATAATTAATCACGAAATATTAGTGCTTTTCGAGCACTCATCAACTTACAATCTTGCATATTGAAGCGTCTCAAGATCTTGTTGAAGTAATTCTTTCAGGAAAGCCAAATATTCATGTTATTTCTATCTTGGTGAATTTACATCCCTAGGATCTTGTTTAGTCGTTCGTATCAAACTCCTTAGGTAATTGAGTCTTTAATTCTTATATTTGATCTTTGTTGGGTCCTACTACCAACATGTCGTCCACATACAACAATAAGATAATAAAGCCATTATCTCCACCAAACCTTTTGTAGTACATATAATGGTCTGAATTGAGTCTGTTGTATCCAAGGCTAATAATGAAGGAATCAAATCTCTTGAACTAACATCTTGGCGCTTGTTTGAGACCGTATATAGATTTGTTCAACCTGCAAACCAAGTCCTCCTTGCTTGTTTCAGCAAAACCTTCTGGTTGAAGCATATGGATTTCTTCTTCAAGTTCTCTATGAAGAAATGCAGTTTTTACATCAATTGCTCTAGATGTAAGTTAAATGTAGCACACATAGCCAAGACTATTCTGACTGCTGTAAGTCGTACTATTGGGAAAAATATTTCATCGAAATCATTACCTTCTTTTTAAGCATATCCCTTCACCACCAATCTTGCACGATATCGTTTCACTTGATCATTGCTAACTCGCTTGGTCTTGTAGACCCATTTGTTACCAATGGCTTTTCTTCCACGTGGTAATGGTACCACTTTCTAAGTCGTGTTCTTATGTAGAGCTTCAATTTCTTCCTGCATTGTTGTTATTTATAGAGATGCATCTAAACTACTTGTAGCTTAATGGAAAGTTGGTGGCTCTCCATCCTTAGTTAAAAGACAATACACAATATTACTCTCAATAACATACTCCAAGTGCCAAGTTGGCGGCCTTCTTTCACGAGTTGACCTACATACTTTTGGAGTCTCATACTCAACTGGTTCTTGTATCTCGTGTTGTGGTATTGCTTTAGTAGAATCTAGAATTTCTTGTATTGGATTATTTTTCACCTGAATTGTTGTAGTCTTTAAATTCTCATTCGACGTGCTATCATCTTCATTTTTTCTTTGTAGTTGATTTTCTGCAAAGATCGTATCCTTGCTGATTATAAGCTTACGGGTGGTGAGATTCTACAAGTGATACCCCTTGACACAATCATCATACCCCAAGAACATACACCTTTTGAATTTTGGATCCAACTTTGATCTTTCTTGGGAATCGTACGTCACATACACAGGACATCAAAATGAATGTAAAGTAGAGTAATATGTTGGCTTACCTGTCCACGTCTCTATCAGTGTCTTTAACTCAATTGTCGTTGATGGCTGATGCACAAAAACTTGATACCAAATTTTGTATTTATTAAAGCTCGCAAGTGCACGAGTCACTCGTAGTAAGCGACAAGTATACTCCCAAGATCGTCTCTCAAGGAATTGCGGTGGTTTTCAAAAATGTGAATTGTTTTCTAAAAGATTACAATAAAATTAAATCTAAACATTCTAACAAAGGAAGGTTGTGGAGATTCTTGCTGAAGTACTAAAAGTTGACAGGAAAAATAAAGTGAATGCGTAGACTTTGTGTAAAACGATGAAGTGAGTGAGTGTGGGAAATTGGTTAATAAGCTAATCATGGATGAATTGGTTTATGTGGTTGTAACATTTAAGCACGAAAAAGTGGGACCTACTGATTATTTTCTCTAACCTAGAAGACCCCAAATCAATGGTGATTTCCCCTTAATTAACCAATTAACTTCTTTGATCTGGACCGTTAATTAGTTAATCAGCTTTAAATCCAAGAAAATAGTTTAATCGCCTAATTCAAGACAAATCAATGCACTTAAATTAGGCTCAAGTTTAAGAGTGCTTAATTGAATTCAGATGGCGTTTCTAAAACTCAATTCTAAAATATTTCATACATTCACAAATTAAATTGGCCAGAAATAATTAATGAACATAATAGTGGAATCAATAAACTCGAAATAAATCTCTTTAACAATAAACATTCCACAAAACCAATTATCCACTCATAGTTACATCACCAAAATCCCACACACAGATGATTTAGCCACTCATAACAGAATTTAAATCAATATTTTCTATCATGAATAACATCATACGAATTCTTAAAGAGAAAGTAAATTACAAATATTAAAGTACCCCAAATCAATGGTGGAGCTTTGATTGAATAATCTCTTTCTCTAAATTGTTGAGACAAGAAGAATTCTGGCGCTGTTACGATGCTTTTCTTCTCCTTCTCTCGTATATTTCTTTGAAGAACAGAGTGTGTGAATCTGGAGTCTTTGGAGGCTGGAGAGGTGTTGAATTAAGGCTCAGATCTGTTTTGGAGGCTGGAGAGGATATGATGTTCGATTCGGTTTGTAAGGGTTTCTTTTTGTTTCTGTAAGTCTCGTACATCAGGAGGAGTCCAATTCGCGCGCGAGCGCCGCGGCGCACATTTTTCATGCCGCGGCGCACATTGTGTTCGTGATCTTGGTGTTCAAACCCGAGAGCCTCTCGCCGCGGCATACAATTCCTTCGCCGCGGCGCGCCTTGTATGTACATGAGTGTACATAGTATGTACATGGCTTTACATATTTCTCTAAATCCCTCGCCGCGGCATACCATTCCTTCGCCGCGGCGCGCAATGTTTTGATGGTTTTCATGTTCCAACCCGAGAGCTCCCCGCCGCGGCATACACTTTCCTCGCCGCGGCGCGCCTTGCATGTAAGGGTGTACATGGTATGTACATGTATGTACATGCCTTGTACATATTCTGTTGATTATCGATGTAAGGCTTACATAATGTATGGAACCTAATGTAAGGCTTACGTATGTATGCATTTTTACTCCATTTTTGCTCTCTTTTTCCAAGTTTCTCTCCAAACCTACTTTGACCTGCAAAACAGTAGAATACCCTCCAAAACAAGATTATATCGAGATTATATGCAAAATAAACACTTAAAAATATCACAAATAGTAGATCAAAATAGTGTTCATCAAATACCCCCAAACCTACTTTTTGCTAGTCCTCAAGCAAAACCAAAATTAAAAAGCCAAATAACAAAACTAAAATTGAAGTTAACAAAACTTGTCATGCTTTAATTTCTTTCCAAATCATAACCAAAAATTCATGCACAAATTTATCCGACAATCAAGCACATCAAGGTTCACCATTTAGATCAATTTTGCTTCACAAATCTAAATTCCAATACTAAAAGCGTATCAACATTGACTCCCCCAAACCTAGTGTTAAGAATATGAATTCGTTTCAACTCTAATCCTCACAATAATTACTCTCTAAATCACACCGATCCTATGGGTTCAAGCACTCAACAATGTATATGCGAATAGAAGTTATGTAAAGAAACGAGCTAATAGGTTCGCATATGATTAAACAAGAAAGGCTCAAAAGTGCATAACATTGATCTCATGAAAGGAATCAAATGATAGGATTTATGAAGGAATCACATTGCTAATCTCATGCTTCAATTAAAATCCTCAAGCAAAAAGTTTAAGTGTGCCATAGAATAGAATGAAAATGTTTTGACTTTAAGGGAACTTATTTCCTACTTCTCTCTCTTTTTTTTATTAACCATTCATACTTGAAGAACTTAGGGTCATAATAAACTTATTATCTCTTTTCTTTTTTTTTTTTTGACCCACATACATATGTAATTTGTGAATGGTTATTTCTTAGCTCTTTTTGTGTTTGATATAGGAATTCCCTTTTATATTTTTTTTAAAGTCAAACACGAATGAAATAGGCAAACACTTCAAACTTTACTTAAGTCATTTAATCTAAGCAATTCAATTAAGCACATGATCCCTCATTAATTGTTTAAAATCCTAACATTCAATGCAAAAACCTATAGAGATCATCTAGCAATTTGAAATGATATGAAAGGTGTTTAAAAGAGTAGAAGAATATTTGTCTCTCCGAATAAAACGTTAAGGGCTCAACAATATTCTCACAAGGTAGTCTCCACTATTCAATTCCTATACACAAGATTTGGGTGCATCTCAGTTTCAACATCAAAAGCATGAAAAACAGATTGCAAATTAAAACCGATCCTTACAACAAACCTCAAATATTTTAAAAATCAGATAAACAATGCACAAAGACTAGTTATTCATCAAAAATTGACCAAAGCATGAAAGTATTGTTACCAATCAAAAGTGCAAAATGCACCCCCAAACCTAAACTAAACATTGTCCTCAAGGTTTGCAACTACACACATGTTCAGAAAAGATTGTAGAGAGGGCAAAGAAAAACGAAACTAAACTTAAGGAAATTAAAAGAAACAATAGAAAATACCTAAAACGGTGGGTTGCCTCCCACCAAGCGCCTAGTTTAACGTCTTAGCAAGACGATGCTCATTCTTATCATGGAGGTCTCAATGCATCCTTGAAGTGCTTGCTTCCTCCTCTCCTGTTGCTTCTCTCAAAACAAGGCTTCATGTATCCTGAAAAAGACTTAAAATGAGTATTATATGCATTACAACCTTTTCCAGGATAGAAAAAATCAGAATCCAGGTTTTTAATTTGGGACCACTTGACATGGTCTTTGTAGGCATTATCCTGAATTGAGTTTGTAAGTGTTTCCTTCACCCTCCTATCTGTAGATGAAACAGTAGTTTTATTGTGTGAACCCTTCTGCAAATTATTGTCAAAAATAGGTAAATCATTAGAATCTGGAACAACAGAATTATCAGCAGAAGAAATAGGAGCAGTAAGTGAAGGGTTAAACACTTTGAAGTTTATAGTCTCTCCTAAGACTCTCATTGTCAATTTCCCTCTTTGGACATCAATGATTGTATTGGTGGTAGCCATGAATGGTCTACCAAGAATAATAGTGTGTTCATTGTCCTTAGGTATGGTGTCTTCCATTTCCATGACTACAAAGTCGACCGGTACAATTATGCTCTTCACTTGTACCAACAAACCATCAACTATTCCCTTGGGATATCTAATGGATCTATCAGCAAGGTGAAGTGACATATTTGTGGGCTTAAGATCCCTCAAACCTAGTTGCAAGTACACAGAATATGGCATGACATTAATACTTGCCCCTAAGTCTAACATAGCATTCGACACCATTTTATCTCCCAAAGTGATTTTGATATTAAAACTACCTGGATCCTTTAGTTTGGGAGGTAATTTTTTTTGTAACACTACACTAGCTAATTCTGAAACTATTACTTTCTCCTCATTCTTATACTTCCTCTTGTTGGAGAGTAGGGTTTTGAGAAATTTTGGATAAGATGGAATGTCCCTAATGATACTCAACAAAGGTAAGTTAATATTAACTTTAGAAAGTGAAGTAAAAGTTTCATGAAATAGCTTATCCTGATCAGTCGCCTTTACGGGATGTGGGAGTGGAATCGGAGGTCTGTATGGATTAGGTGACTTGTGAAGGGATGGACGTTCGGTTAACTCTTTAAGGCTCTCCGTACACTTTACAGAAGGTCTTAGGACTTCAATGTTCTCAACTTGACTTTCCTTGGGAATTGCATGTTTCCCTCCTGCATCTATAAACAAATCATCAGAATGTTCAGTAAAATTATCGTTTAGGACCTCACCATTCTCAATGACTGTGATAGCATTCAATTGTTCAGGCATCTTCCCTTTATCCTGCTTGTGTACGTATTCAGTCAATTGTCCCACCTGAGTCTCTATCCTTTTCATGGAAGCCTCTAAAGAACCTATCCTTTGATCATTCTTCTGATTAATTTCTTGACTCACTTGAATGAAGGAGTTCAGATTGTCCTCTAAACTTGGCTTGTTTGGAAGAGTGGGCTGTGAATTGTTGTTGTTTGGATGATGTGGGAAGTTATTCTGAGCATAGCCTTGATTATTACTTCCTTTTCATGAGAAATTGGGATGGTTTCTCCAACCGGGATTGTACGTGTTTGAGTAAGGATCATTCCTTGGCCTCGGTTGGTACCCCTCCATAGCATTGGCCTGCTCGTAACTTGTACCTACATGTGGATCACAAACAAAAGGACAAATGTTAGCACCGTGTCCGTAAGTACTACAAATACTGCATACCTCTTGAGTTGGTGAGTTCTTGGAGGTGAGGAGTGCGACTTGTTTTGTGAGCTCTGCGATTTGCATTGACATGTCATTCCCCGGAGCTACCTCGTTAACGCCCATTCTCCTTCCTCTAGAACTCTTTTGTTGGGAATTAGCACCCAACATCTCATATAGCTCATATGTTTCATCTGCGGTCTTCTCTCCCATTGCTCCTCCCGCGGCATTATCCACAGTGAATTGACATTGTTGTGTCAACCCGTCATAGAAGAACTGATTCTGGAGTTGCAAAGGAAAGTGATGGTGTGGGCATTGTATTAGAAGCAATTTGAAGCGGTCCCACGCCTCATGAAATGGTTCTCCGTCCATTTGGGAGAACGTCGCAATTTTAGTTCTTAGGTCTGCTGTCTTTTGGTGGGAATAGAATTTTCCCATGAACTTGTTGTATACAGCGTCCCAAGTTGAAAGCGATCCAGGTGGAAGAGTCATAAGCCATGACTTGGCTTTATCTTTCAGCGTGTATGGGAAACACCTCATCCTCAGCTGATCCTCATTTAGCCCCTGTAGCGGAAAAGTCTGCACAGTAGCATAAAAATCACGAATAAACGTTAGAAGATCTTCGTTAGGAATACCATAAAATGACGGTAGCATATTAAAGTGTATATTCTTTAGCTCATAGTTTCGAGCTGCTTCCCCTAGTTGGATGCAAGAAGTTGCAGTGCCAATGATTGGCCTTGCATACTCCTTCATCGTCATCTCTCTGTGTGGAGGTAGATTTTCGCCCATTGTTGGTGGCTGCTCGTCCTCCAAAATGTCAGCGCCGGATGGTCTCAAATGTGCTCGTCTCCTGTTGACGTTATCTATGAACGGCACGAGTGGATTTCCAAGAGATCTCCTACCGTGCATGCACAATCAAAAACAACAACAAATCAGAGCACCAGAAACTATTTGACTCTAACAAGTAACTAGAAACACAAAAAACAAGAAAAACAAATAAATAAAACAACAAAGACTAGTAATTAAGTAAAATAAAAAGAAAACAAATAACAATTTCAAAAACGCCAATTCCCCGGCAGCGGCGCCAAAAACTTGATGCACAAAAACTTGATACCAAATTTTGTATTTATTAAAGCTCGCAAGTGCACGAGTCACTCGTAGTAAGCGACAAGTATACTCCCAAGATCGTCTCTCAAGGAATTGCGGTGGTTTTCAAAAATGTGAATTGTTTTCTAAAAGATTACAATAAAATTAAATCTAAACATTCTAACAAAGGAAGGTTGTGGAGATTCTTGCTGAAGTACTAAAAGTTGACAGGAAAAATAAAGTGAATGCGTAGACTTTGTGTAAAACGATGAAGTGAGTGAGTGTGGGAAATTGGTTAATAAGCTAATCATGGATGAATTGGTTTATGTGGTTGTAACATTTAAGCACGAAAAAGTGGGACCTACTGATTATTTTCTCTAACCTAGAAGACCCCAAATCAATGGTGATTTCCCCTTAATTAACCAATTAACTTCTTTGATCTGGACCGTTAATTAGTTAATCAGCTTTAAATCCAAGAAAATAGTTTAATCGCCTAATTCAAGACAAATCAATGCACTTAAATTAGGCTCAAGTTTAAGAGTGCTTAATTGAATTCAGATGGCGTTTCTAAAACTCAATTCTAAAATATTTCATACATTCACAAATTAAATTGGCCAGAAATAATTAATGAACATAATAGTGGAATCAATAAACTCGAAATAAATCTCTTTAACAATAAACATTCCACAAAACCAATTATCCACTCATAGTTACATCACCAAAATCCCACACACAGATGATTTAGCCACTCATAACAGAATTTAAATCAATATTTTCTATCATGAATAACATCATACGAATTCTTAAAGAGAAAGTAAATTACAAATATTAAAGTACCCCAAATCAATGGTGGAGCTTTGATTGAATAATCTCTTTCTCTAAATTGTTGAGACAAGAAGAATTCTGGCACTGTTACGATGCTTTTCTTCTCCTTCTCTCGTATATTTCTTTGAAGAACAGAGTGTGTGAATCTGGAGTCTTTGGAGGCTGGAGAGGTGTTGAATTAAGGCTCAGATCTGTTTTGGAGGCTGGAGAGGATATGATGTTCGATTCGGTTTGTAAGGGTTTCTTTTTGTTTCTGTAAGTCTCGTACATCAGGAGGAGTCCAATTCGCGCGCGCGCGCCGCGGCGCACATTTTTCATGCCGCGGCGCACATTGTGTTCGTGATCTTGGTGTTCAAACCCGAGAGCCTCTCGCCGCGGCATACAATTCCTTCGCCGCGGCGCGCCTTGTATGTACATGAGTGTACATAGTATGTACATGGCTTTACATATTTCTCTAAATCCCTCGCCGCGGCATACCATTCCTTCGCCGCGGCGCGCAATGTTTTGATGGTTTTCATGTTCCAACCCGAGAGCTCCCCGCCGTCCTCGCCGCGGCGCGCCTTGCATGTAAGGGTGTACATGGTATGTACATGTATGTACATGCCTTGTACATATTCTGTTGATTATCGATGTAAGGCTTACATAATGTATGGAACCTAATGTAAGGCTTACGTATGTATGCATTTTTACTCCATTTTTGCTCTCTTTTTCCAAGTTTCTCTCCAAACCTACTTTGACCTGCAAAACAGTAGAATACCCTCCAAAACAAGATTATATCGAGATTATATGCAAAATAAACACTTAAAAATATCACAAATAGTATATCAAAATAGTGTTCATCAATGGCGACCGATTTATCACATAACATGCAATTTTGGCTGCTTCTACCCAAAATGAGTTGGATTGACCTGCAGTCCTCAACATAACTCTTATATTTTCTACAAGAGTTTTGTTCGTCTACTCTGCCACTCCATTTTGTTGACGTGTGTATGTGACTGTGAACTGTCTTTTGATACCTTCTTACTTACAAAGTGCAAGAAACTTGTCGTCTACATACTCTCTTCTAATATCCGTCCTTAAGTACTTAATCTTCTTCCCAGATTCAAGTTCCACTTGCGCTTCAAAGTCTTTGAATGCTTGAAACATATATGACTTCTTCTTAATTGGATACACCCAACACCTTCTAGAGTAATCATCAATAAAAGATACTAGGTACCTTGCACCTTCTAGTGACATCTTTGGTGATTCCCATACATCAGAATGAATCAAGTCTAGAATGCCTTTACTCCTTGCATCAAATCGCTAAACTTCAATCTATATTGCTTACTTGTAACACAATGCTCACAGAAAGGTAGATTTACTGATTTGAGCCCTGGAAGTAGCTTTCTATCAGAGAGAATCTTCAAACCTTGTTCTGATATATGACCTAATTTGAGATGCCACGTTATTGTTGATTCTTCTCCTTTACTGGTTGATGCGACACAAGCATTTGCTTCCTGTAGTGTTTCCCCTTTAAGCATGAATAGATTCGTTGCGATCTTTTCTACCTTCAAAATCACAAGCGCACCTTTGATAATTTTCATGATCCCATTTTCAATATGGGTCTTGCATTCAAGACTGTCTATTTGTCCCAAAGATAATAGATTCTTCCTCAAGTCCTTCACGTGTCGTAACTCCTAAATAGTGTGAATTGTACCATTAAATATTTTTATTTTGATAGTACCAAACCAGCAATTTCTAAAGCATGATCATCACCCATGTGTACAAAACCTTTTGAGATTGGTTCATATTTATGGAATCACTCTTTTCGAGATATCATGTGTCATGTTGCTCCTGAGTCTAATAACCAAATGTCAGAAAATTGCTTTTTGCCTCCAATCGTTGTTGTAGCCTTGATGTATAAGACTTCACCATTATCAGGGATACTTGATACATTCCCTTGAGCATTTGGTGGCTCAGGATTTTCATTCTTTCTTTTACAATAATCCTTTTTGATGTGCCCTTTCTTGCCACAATTATAGCAGTTGAAATTTTTCTTACTTATTGATTTCGATCTACCATGATTTTGACTTCCACTAGAGCCACGTTATGTTGATCTTCCTCTCATCACCATCAAAGCTTCTGCTTGCTGCGAACCTACTTGTCTGTCTTTTTTGTTTTTACGTCGAGTTTCTTCTTCCAAAATAGCATCTATAATTTTGTCAAAGATTAGATAGTCTGAATGGATGTTGTTCGTCAGGTTAATGATGAGTTGATCATAGGAGTCAGGTAGACTTTGAAGTAGAAGCTCAGCACGTTCAGCTGTCTCTATTTTGTAACCAATTGATGTAAGTTGCAAAAATAGAGTATTCAAGGTATTGATATGGTCGGTCACCGATGTGGATTCCGCCATTCGAAGAGTGTAAAGTCTCATTTTTAAGAAGATCTTGTTGTAAAGTGACTTGGCTTCGTATAGTCTTGTCAGAGTATCCCAAATCTCCTTTACTATCTTCTTTTCTGCCACACTGGATAATACTCCATCAGCTAGAGCTAAGTGTAGATAAGCAATTGCGTTGCCATCCTTTTCGTTCTACTTGCCATCATCAATTATTCTAGCGGGTTATCTCCAATCACTTCCAAATAATTATTCTTCCTTCAAATTGCTTTAATCTTCATTTTTCACAATGAGAAATTATTTTCGTTGAACTTCTCAACATCAAACTTTGTTGCTGTCGTTATTTTGATATGTTTCTCACTTAAATCAGCTATCACTATTACACATGAACAGTAATCGTATATATGAATAGCGTCCATAAATAGTATCCCACAACCAAAGCTCTAATACTACTGTTAGAAAATTTATTGGTCGAAACTAATACACGATCAAAGTGAAATTGAGATAACAAAGATAAAATATATACAAATATTTATGTGGTTCACCCAAAATAATTACGGGCTACTCTACGGACAAAGGTTGGAAGGAATTCACTATAACAAAATATTTTTACTTCTCTCTAAATATAAGGAGAGAACAATATATATATGTCTCTCTCTTATAAAAAGATATTACAATAACTTCTCTCTTATAATGAGGAAATAACTTTTTTAAGAAGGGGTATATTTTACAAGCTTATAATTTTGTGTTTGTAAAGTTGGAATGCTTAGAATATTTGAGATTTTGGAATGAGATTGAATGCTAATATAAGCAAATGAACTCTCTATTTATAGAAATTTAAATTTACTATTACAACTACCATAATTTATTTTTCTTTCTTTATTTTCTTTAATTATAACTACCACCCACTTCATTTACTATAACTATCATTAATTTCATTTATTCCAACTATCATTTACTTCATTTATTTTAATTACTATCTACTTTATTTGTTTTTTATACAAAGTAATTCCTACCACTAATTTTTATTTTACTATTATTTTTTAGCCATATGAAAATGGCTTAACTTTACATATCATTATTATGTTTTTGCCCCTATTGAGTTGTTCCAGCTCTCGATCTTTCAAGTAGTTAAGTGTTACAAAGATACAATTATGGTACCAGGTTGTATCATATCATACAAATATATCAAATTGTATAAGGAAGGTGACCATCAGGGTCTCGTTCTAAAAAAGTAATGGAATTTAGACACTATAATTATTTTTGTTTTATTTTTTATATTTTAGTGCCCACTTATGTAGTTTATATATTACACAAAATTTATATATTATTAAAGCTTCAGTACAAATGGGTCTTCTTATAAAAAAAAAAAAATGCATGAGTTTTGAAAAAAAAAAAAGTAATTAAATAGATTTAAAATATAATAAAATAAGCTAAAAATATAAAATATTAGACCATTAAAGAATGATACTAATACAGTATTTATATGTAATATTAAACTTACAGTGTTTATAAGAATGAATTATGTTGCAATATATATTATATAAAAGTTACAAGCGGTGGGCTTTTGTGGAGAAATTGTTATTCAATTGAAAAAAAAAAATAGTAATATTATTTGAAATATTTAAAAAAATATTGATGATATTTAAAAAAAGATTATCGAATTTAGAATTTTTGTTAAAATTTGAAAATATTGTATAAAATTTTGATATAAAAATAAATAATAATGTACTAATCAAAATCAATTTTATCATTTACATATACATATTTATAACACAAAAATGTATATATAACAATAGCAAAACAAAAGTATAATATTTATTTAACAAATATAAATATATAATATCACACAATTAGAATAATAAATAGATAATAAGAAAAGGCTGGGTATGAAATATATAAATTACATACAATACAAACATATATAAATATTTAATTATTCTCACTTTAATTATATCTTATCCTTTTTTGTTTGTTCAAATATTATTACAATATATTTACACCCATTTAAAAAAATCGTAAATTTTTTAACCAAATTTTCACTTAAATTTTTCACCGATATATCCAACAATTTTTACTACATTTGAAAAAAATAAAATAACACCTGAATCGGGACATAATGATATTCCACCAATATTACTAGTATTTTTGAAGAAAAATAACTTTTACCATATTTTGATATTCACATTTTTATTTTACGGATATAGCATATATCATTAAAAGTATAAAAAAATATCGCAATCCTACGCACACAGCTTGTTATATGCCTTTTATGAATATAATTATTAATTTCATCCTATTTTTTTGCACTTTTATCATATTTTTATATAAATAGAGAGTTAAGATGACTCGTTTCACCACTTATTAATATCTCTATTATAAGCAAATATCGTGTCATCTTCTGCTTGTATTTATTGTTGCTTGTCATATGAAAAACAAGGTATTATTTTCAAAATCATAACATGCATTAGTAACAGTTAGATTTAAAAACAACGATCAAGGAAGATATAAATTATAGGATAAAGAGTAACACTAGTCTTTTTGTTTACACAAAAGATATCATTTATTCATCTCCTTTCTCTCCATCGTTGCTTAGTTTTTTTTTTTTTTGGCAACAATGGAATAAACACATGGAAATGATCACGTATTGCGTTTGTTAAGGTTGAAATAATAACTTTGTCGACTCTAAAAAATCCTATGATGCAATTTTTTGGTTGCTCAATAGTATGTAATGTTTTTCTACAAACTATTTTTGGTTGCTGGTTAGGAACGAATAAATGTGAATCTCTTATTTTTTGTGTTTTTTAAGAGAAATTGATGATGGTGATGAATCAAATGTGATTAAATTGTTTATTTTATTGGGTTTTACCGAAAAATTATCCATTGAATAACATTAATTTTTTTCCCTATTCAAATAGTTAAACAAGTAATTTATTTCCTGTTTAATTACCCTGTGTTGCAATATATTAATTTTTTTCTCCAATATCTTTTTTTGAGAATCTTTGTCATTTTTTAAGGATTCAATCATTCTTATAAATACCAAATAAGTCTTTGGTTCTTCTCTTTTCTTTCGATTATCTATTTCATTATTAGAAATTGGTAGAGGTAGTTCACGAATGGTGAGTTAATGGAATTTGAGATTTTTGTTTAGGTCTAGAAAAGGAATGGGTTAGTAGGTATTAGGGATGTTAGGTTATTGGGTATTACAAATTTTGGTTTTTATTTTTTTTAATATGCACGAAATGACAAATTTTTCTGTTCAATATTTTAGCTTGAAATATTTTAATAATAAAATATTAATCATAAATATAAAAATTCTTTATTTGGCTATTTTCTTATAAGCAAAAGGACTAATAAGCATACTTTGTAAATTAAAAGATTAAATATCACTTTTTATTAAAACAAAATGATTTATATAACACTTTTTTCTAAATTATATTAAAATTAAAGAAAATATGAATAATACACATACTAAATATTTTATAAATAAGAATTATTTATATAAAGTAAAATCACATGGAAGAGAATGAGAGAAACATAATTGAAAATAGGGTGGAGAGGCATCATGATCATTAACTTTGTAACTTTTGGATATATAAATTTTCAAATTTTTGCTTGGGATACTTAAGTTCCTAAATTATTAAAAGAAATAATATATTGGTCTAATTTTATATTTTTCTTTATTATTTTAATTTATTATTTACTACATATAAAAGTTTAAATTATATATAATATCATTTTAGATAAATTATCTTTATATTTTAAACTTTTAACATTAATTATCCTTTTAAGATATATTATTATATTAAAAAAGGATTCTAAACATGGTAATGAAATAAGTATCACATATAATAAGAACTCTAATCATATAATGATTATTACATTCAATACGAACACTAAACATGATAATCAAATAAGGATCACATTATATAATGACTATAATTATATGATGATTATTACATCTAATAAATACTCTAAATATTATTTTTTTTTACAATTAATTTAAAAGTAAGAAAAATTAATTTTATATATATTTCAAATATGTTGTAGAAATTAATATAAATTAAAATTAAGTAAGTAAAATAGTTTGCATGCAACATACATAATTTAACTAGTATATATAAAATTCAGAATCACGCATAGTATTTTTTGAACAAAATTATCTATATATTTTAAGCTTTTGACATTAGTTATTTTTTTAAGATCTGTTATCATATTAAATAAAAACATTAAACATGATAATGAAAATAATAATTATATCCAATAAGAATTTTAAATATTACTTTATTTTTATATTTAATTTAAAATATAAGAAAAATAATTTCGTATTTATTTTAAATATATTGTAGAAATTAACTAAAGAAAAAAATTATAACAAGTAAAATAATTCACGTGCAAAATATGTGTTTTTAACTAATATTTAAAAATATGTGATATGTAGATGATGTTTTAATTAAGAGTATAATGAGTTATTTTAACAATATTTCTCCATTGCCTCTGATTGTAGCTAGCTTCCAACATTTTTATTTTTTATTTTTTTGGGTTTGAGAATCTAATGCTATTTTTATAGTTATAAATGCCATATTTTTTCTCAACCATCTCTTGAATGAGCATGTCCTTGAAATGACCAATCTAACTACCAGACTCAAATTTTTGGATATGAATGTTGATGAAAGTTTCCTTGTTCAGTTCATTTTGAATTCCTTGCCTGCACAATATGGGCCATTTTTAGATTCACTATAACACTATTAAGAAAAAGTGAAATGTGAATGAATTGGCAAGTATGTTAATTCAAAAGGAGGCAAGACTTAGGCAACAAGGACAACATTAAGTTAGTGTCATGAGTCATGGAGTTGGAAGCAAAGGAAAGAAACTGAAAAAGAGTTTCAAGAAAGATCCATTGAAGGTTGCGGGACCTTCTCATGTCAATGAGACCTACAAGAAGGAACATAATGGACTGAAATGCTATTTCTGTCATAATTGTGGGCATTTAAAGAAAAATTTCCCGAAAGTAAAGCTTGGTTCGAGAAGAAGGGTAAGCTTTTAGCTTATGTATGTTTTGAATCTAATATGACTCAAGAGCCTTCTAATACATGGTGGATTGACTCTGGTTCTACTATTCATGTTTCAAATTCGATGTAGGGATACCTTTCGATCTAGAACATAAACGAAAATGAGCATTTTATAGTCTTGGGAAATGGAACTCAAGTATCGGTTATTGGTGTTTGAACTTTACATTTGTTTTTAGAGTCAGGCCATTGTTTGGACCTATTTGATACTTTTTATGTTCCTATTATTTCTAGAAATTTAATTTCCATGTTGAGACTTGATTATGATGGTTATACTTTGTATTTTGAACATAAGGGTTTTCGTCTATTGAGAAATGACTCATTTGTTGGTTCTGGTGTTTTATCTAAGGGTTTATATAGATTTAATCTTAACAAAGATTTTGCTAAAACACTCCTCACCCTACATCATGATGTTGGAACTAAACGTAGTAGAGTTAATGAGAATTCTTCTTTCTTGTGGCATAAAAGACTAGGTCATATATCCAGAGAAAGAATTGAGAGATTAGTAAAAGATGGAATTCTTTCAAATCTTGATTTTACTGATTTCGATGTATGTGTGGATTGCATTAAAGGTAAGCAAACCAAACATACAAAGAAAGGCGCCACAAGAAGTGGAAAACTTCTAGAGATTGTCCATGTTGATATTTGTGGACCTTTCGACTCACCGTCATTTGGTGGAGAAAAGTACTTTATCACTTTCATCGATGATTTTTCACGTTATGGTTATGTCTATTTGTTGCATGAAAAGTCTCAAGCAATAAATACTATAAAGGCATACATTGTTGAAGTTGAGCGACAATTAGATAGAAAAGTGAAAATCATTCGATCTGATAGAGGTGGTGAGTATTACGGAAGGTATGATGGAATAAGACAATGTCCAGGACCGTTTGCTAAATTCCTAGAAGAGCATGGTATTTGTGCACAATACACAATGCCTGGTACGCCTCAGTAAAATGGTGTGGCTGAAAGGCGCAATCGTACTCTTATGGAGATGGTTAGGAGTATGTTAAGTAACTTCTCAGTACCCATTTCATTGTGGATGGAGGCCCTTAAGACAGCTGTTTATTTGCTTAACCGTGTTCCTAGTAAGGCAGTTCAAAAGACTCCTTTTGACTTGTGAATGGGAAGGAAATCGAGTATGAGACATTTTCATATTTGGGGTTGTTCAGCAGAGGCTAGGATCTATAATCCACATGAAAAGAAGTTGGATTCTAGAACAGTAAGTGGATACTTTATTGGTTACCCAGAGAAGTCCAAAGCGTATAGATTTTATTGCCCTAATCATAGTACGAGAATTGTTGAAACCAAAAATGCCAGATTTCTTGAGAATGGTGAAACTAGTGGGAGTGATGTATCACGTAATGTGGTCGTTGAAGAAGTTCGGGTGCCTATCCCGATACTCGTAACTTCAAAGGAAATTATTGTTTCTCTAGTTGTCAAACAATATGATAACATAGAACAACAATCTCGTGATCAGTCACTCCATAATGAGAATATCACCAATGAATCAGTTATTGAACAATCACAAGGAATAGCATTAAGGAGATCTCAAAGAGAAAAGAGATCAGCTATTTCAGATGATTACTTGGTATATCTGCAAGAATCTGATTATGATTTAGGGACAAATAAAGATTCGGTTTCATTTTCACAAGCCATTGAAAGTAGTGATTATGAAAAATGGATCAATGCTATAAATAATGAGTTGAAATCAGTGGAACAAAATGAAGTTTGGGACGTCATTGATTTGCCTGAAGGTTTTAAGACAGTTGGATGTAAGTGGGTCTTTAAGACTAAACGAGACTGCAATGGCAATATTGAACGACATAAAGTTAGATTTGTTGCAAAAGGTTTCACTCAAAAAGGAGGTGTTGATTACAAAGAGACGTTCTCTCCTGTATTGAAGAAGGACTCTCTTAGGATCATAATGGCTTTGTTGGCTCATTTCGATTTGGAGTTACACCAAATGGATGTGAAAACTGCTTTTCTAAATGGGAATTTAGATGAAGAGGTTTATATGAATCAACCTGAAAGTTTCTTGATTAAAGGAAAGGAGCATATGGTATTGAAATTAAAGAAGTCAATTTATGGACTTAAACAAGCTTCTAGACAATGGTATCTTAAATTTAATGATACCATCACGTCCTTTGCATTTAAGGAAAATACCTTTGATCGGTGTATATATTTAAAGGTCAGTAAGAGCAAGTTTATTTTCTTGATTCTGTATGTTGACGACATATTGCTTGCCAGTAATGATCTTGGTTTGTTGAGTGAAACCAAAAGATTCCTTTCTATGAACTTTGAAATGAAAGATATGGATGAGGCAACTTACGTGATAGGAATTGAAATATTTCGCGATAGATCATGTGGATTGTTAGGATTGTCTTAGAAATGATATATCGATAAAGTTCTTGAAAGATTCATATGGCTGAATGTGCAGCCACACCTGCTTCTATTTGTAAAGGGGACAAGTTCAGTGAAAAGGATTATCCATAGAATGCATTAGAAAAGAAAAGGATGGAAAATATTCCTTATGCATTTGTTGTTGGAAGCTTGATGTATGCTCAAACTTGTACAAGACATGACATTAGTTTTGTAGTTGGAATGCTAGGGAGATACCAAAGTAATCTTGGAATGGAGCATTGGAAAGCTGCAAAGAAAGTTTTAAGATATCTGAAGGGAACAAGACACTATATGCTCACATATCGAAGATCTGATCAGTTAGAGGTGGTTGACTACTCTGACTCATATTTTGCTGGTTGTGTTGATAGTCGGAAGTCAACTTTTGGTTACTTGTTTCTATTAGCTGGAGGACCAATATCATGGAAAAGCGCCAAGCAGACTATCATAGCAGCATCTACTATGGAAGCTGAATTTGTGGCATGCTATGAGACCACAATTCATGCTTTATGGTTGCGAAATTTTATCTTAGGACTTGGAATTGTCGACAGCATTGCCAAGCTGCAGAGAATGTATTGTGATAATTCCGCAATAGTCTTTTTCTCCAAGAACGACAAATATTCTAAAGGCACTACGCATATGGAGCTCAAATATTTGGCCGTTAAGGAGGAAGTTTAGGAACAAACAGTGTTTATAGAACATATTAAGACTGAGCTTATGATTGCAGATCCTTTGACTAAAGGGTTAGCACCAAAGACATTTAAGGAACATGTTGATCACATGGGTCTTTGTTGCAATCCTTGATGTATGTTTGTGGATCTTTATGTTTTTCATTCTATAACATCTATAGAGATATCACTAATTGTGTTTCTGACATTTTTTCTTTCTGCTTATCATCAATTACATAATTATGAAGATGGATTATTGATGGCAGGAATCGTCTTTGACGAAGACATTATGTGGACATTACAGTTACTTCTTATTGTGGATTATGATTAAGTGATTTGCTAGCATTGTAGTGCATGGAAGGGAAGATGTCGCTTTCTTGATATTTACTGCCATGACTCATGTTGGTAAATTATTTAGTTATGATATTATTGTAATCTCACTAAAGTGCAAATAAGCTAGCGTTATGCGCATATTATGTTTAGCTTGTCAATTCAAATAAGTGTCATTCATATGGGCTAAGTAGGAGAATGTTGAAATATGCCCCACATGAAAGGGCTATATGGACATTATTTAGACTTAATGTGATAAGGTAGTTATTGGCTTTAGAAGAAACTGATGCACAGATTTTTGTGAGATTTAATAAGGGAAGTTATTTTCCTATGTGCCTACTTTCACGGGGAGTAGGATAATTGCTTATATATATTTTTATGTAGGAATTGTACTCTCTCAATTTACATTATTCATTTTATCATATTTTCAAAGCCAATAACTACCTTATTATATTAAGTTTAAATAATGTCTCATGTGGACATATTTTAACATCTCTTGCTTTCTTCATTTTTTTTTTCTTTTTCTCATGTCACATTAAAATCAAGATGGGCAAAAAAATCTACCAAAATACCAACACATTCTTTATTGTCCCTTGTTTTTCCTATGACACTTGTCCATATTAATTTTACTATTTCAATGCACTTTTCTTTAAGCTTTTTAAAGTTAAGATTAAATCCAAGAACATAACGTCCGGAATTTTGGGGTTTAAATTAAAAATATGTAAATGAATTTCAATTAAGCTTAGAGTTTAATTATTTAGTTTTTTCTATTTTTTATTGTGATAAGAATTTCTAATTTTGTTCTTAATTATATGATCATGTGATTCATGTATAATGGTTTATTTATTTATTTATTATTTTAATCAATTTTAATAAATAATTTGATTTATGTATGCAAAATTATTAAATTATGTGTATTTTTAAAAAATTAGGAGTTAATGTATATCAATGATATAAATTGAGGACTGTAAAATTACTTTTTCCTAAAAAAAAATCAGGTAACTAAATATCTTACATATGAATCATAATTTAATAAATTAACTTATAATCAAATATATATTACTTATGTGAAAATTTAAGAAAAATTAAAATTAATTATTTTTTTATAAATATTATTTTAATTTATAATACAATAAGTTATTTACTTGTTTTAGTTTATAAACATTGACAAAAATATAAATTTATAAAATAAATATTGAAAAAATTTTAAAAATTAAAAATAAATATTTTGTAATATATATATATATTTATTTTTTAAATTATTGAAATTTTAGAAAACGAAAACATTATAAAAATATCTTTCAACAATTTTTTAATATATATATATATTTTGAATTTTGTGAAAAATATTTTGAAAATACAGTAATTGACATCTTCAAATGTGTTGAAAAGAAATATAGTAGAAATAACAGTTCAAGAAAAAGGTAAAATAGTAACAGAATCTTACTATGTTTAATAAAAATGCACTTTGTGTTGTTAGTTATTCGACGAGCATTACAAAATTATTATATCTTGTAAAAAAGACACTGAAGTTTATCTAGAAATTTTATGCCAAATTTTAAAGGATAAAATTAATATTTTAAAAAATATTTATTTTTATTAAAATTAACATAATATATCTTTAAATAATTATTTTTTATATATTAACCACTACATCATAGTCTATATTCTTACTAACAAATAATGTCACTGATATTTTTATTGTATTTAATTTTTTATTTACTTATTATTTTAAACAAGTATTCATTTAAAAAAAAAAATCATCTATAACATGATTTAAATTTAAATTTTATATTTAATTAATTTATTCTTATATAATTTTATTTGATTTTATATGATTTATTGTAAGTATTAGGTAGATTCCAAAATACATAAAAATTAATGGTGTTCAAGTTACATCATCAACAAAACAAAAATTACGTTTTTAAATGCTTGGCCAGGCGTAGAAAATGTGTTAGTTATGTGGACAATTTTTTTCGGTCAATTTCATAAAGGGTTTACGCAAATTGTTGTTGTTGTTGTTGTTTTTTTTTTTTTTTTTTTTTTTAAATAAATAATTTATAGTTTAAAATAAGTAAATAAAATACTAAATGTTATAAATATATTATTGAGATTTTTTGTTAATAGAAAGATAGACTATAGTGTAATTATAAATAAAAAATTATTATTTAAATATTTATTGTTATTTTTTGATAGAAAATAAAATATTTTTTAAAACATCAATTTTATTTCTTAAAAAAATTATTTTTTATAAGTTAAAATTTTTTGTATTATTTTTAATATATTAATTTATATATTATTAATATATAATATATATGTTGGTAAAAATTGTTAGAGTAGAAAATAAAATTATTTAAAAAATATTTTTTTTATATATTTATTAATTATTTGTAGCTTTTTTACCACTTTTTGGGGGCAAAAACCTTAAAAGGTCTGTTTCTAAGTGAAAAGTTCACTTAGGGACCATTAGCCCTTACAAAAGAACTAAAAGACTTGTAAGGCCTTACAACACAATCCAAAAAATACGATACAACATACGATGTCAGAAATAACAGAAATAACAGAAAATCAGGAAATATTAGAAGTACAAACACAGGACATATCAGGATGTTTTTCACAAGAAATGATATTCAGCAAAAAGAAATTTGAAGAAATTCAAAAATCTAAATTAAACCTTAAAGAAAAGGATGGATTTAGAGAGGAGTCATTTTCTACAATCAGAAAATTATTTCCAAGAAAAGATATAGTATACTATGGAATAAGCAATAAAGAAATGAGTATAACTATAAAAGACGCAAGAGGAAGATTTAATATACCATTAATTAATAAAGAAACAATCAGGGAAAAATTATCAAAGATTCCAGAAAAAGATAGAGAAAAAATAGGTTACATCCATTTAGGAGGAATACAAATTTTAATAAAAGCACATTTCAGAGAAGGAATTGATACACCAATCAAGTTAGCTTTACTGGATAATAGAATAACAAATAGAAAAGATGCTTTGCTAGGAATGATAAATGGAAACCTAGGATATCAGAAATTGAAATTCACAGCCTATCCAAGATTTGCTGTTAATATTCAGGACAAAAATTTAAACCAAGTGCTTAGTTTAGCTTATGATTTTGAAAGAGGAAATCTAATGAAAGAAGGTAATCACCCATTTTCAATACATTATTTGGTAGGATACTCCCTAACAAACAGCCATAATAGCTCAATATATGGACAACATGAATACATTGAAATAGATAAAACTTTTAAAGATATAGGACAAATAATAAAAAATCCAGAAAAATTACCAGAATACGAAGTACCTGATGAATGGAATTTGGATATCAAAGAGAAACCACTAATAACATCAAGAAGAAGCAATGTACAAAGAATAACATTTGTAGATACGCAGCCAAAAGTTACAAATAGAGAAATAGAAGAGTTAAAAGAAGAAATAGAAGAAATGAAAGAATTAGTTTATACAATGAAATAATGTCAAAAGAGAAAATATTAAGAATACAATTAGAAGCAAGTAACAGTTTAACAAGTATAAATAAAAATCAAATATCTATAATGGAAGCTTTAATTCATATATCAGAACAGATAGATAGCATAGAAAAAGAAATTATAGAAATAAAAAAGAATACTAATAACCAAGGAAATGAATCAAAGTCAGATCCATTAAAAGGATTAAAAGAAGAACCCCCAAGAAGATCTGATGCATTAATTCCTATAAATGAAAAAAGAAAAGCAGAAAAATCTAAACAAATAATAAAAATCTAATGAATTTAATAAAATACAGGAAAAGTTTAGAAGAACAATTTATGAATCTTGAAAATAAGGACATAGAAAAACTAATTAGCTTATTAACATTGACAGATAAAGAACTAGAAAAACATTATGAAGAAAAATCTTACATAAATAAAGAAGAAGATGATATGACAATAATAAGTGAAAGTGAATCTGAAGAAGACACAACTCAAAGAATTAATATGGAACCAGTACTAATACCCAGAACAAATCCAGAAAGATCAACTCCAGAAAGAGGAGAAACATCTGACCCTTATAGAGAACATAGATATAGACCAGAAGAAACTGATCCAATACATAGGAGGAGACAACCACCAAAAATGGAAGAAGGATTACATTGGGGTACTAGAGGAAGTATACCACCAGAATTCAGACCACATGAAAATTATAAAACAGATATTCTAGATTTAGATTGTATAAGAGATAGAAAGAAAGCCTTAGATGAATGGGCTAGTGGAATGAGCGTAATTATACAAACATCATCAACAACAAGTACAAACCCTTCAACTTGTAAAGTTTTAGTAGCACATAAAATGACAGGAAACGTAAAAGTATGGTTTTCAAACTTAACAGATCAACAACATTTAGGAATGACAGGAAATGCTACAACAGGAAGAGATTATTTAGATACAGTAGTAAACGAAATATACAAGGAATTTA
This sequence comes from Elaeagnus macrophylla, assembly GCA_029378325.1. Classification (NCBI taxonomy): domain Eukaryota; kingdom Viridiplantae; phylum Streptophyta; class Magnoliopsida; order Rosales; family Elaeagnaceae; genus Elaeagnus; species Elaeagnus macrophylla. The sequence continues at coordinate 7,939,452 of CM055649.1, read as the reverse complement.
TAGGTGAAGACAAAGGAAGAAATATAACAGAATCTAGTGAAAATGAAATAGAAGAAGCTAAGTGGCATTTAACAAATATGGAAATATGTAACATGTGTTATATAGATGCTTTCATATGTGAATATGAAATGTACTACCATAAATTACCACCATCTATACAAGGAACTTATAAAGAAATGTTCTACCAAAAACTACCTGGAACATTACATAAAACTCTCACAGAAGAATGGAATAATAGGAATAGACAAATTATACCTGATACCTTAGGAGGAAGGATAAAAGGACTAAAAAATTGGATAATAATAAAATGCCAAGAAAGAAAAGAATTTAAACAGATAAGAGGAAATGATAAAATCTGTTGTGATACAAGAGACTTTAAAATACCAGGAAAATATGGATGTAATATAAAACCATACAATAAATACAATAAATATAAAAAATATAGAAGATATAAGAAATTCAAAAAAGTTAAAAGATTTAAGTTTAGAAAACAAGACTTCCAAAGATATAAAAGAAGATATAATAGAGAACCTTATAGAAAAAGATATTTTAGAAGAAATAGATATAATTCAATACAAAAGAAAAATTATTGCCCATCAGGCAAAAAGAAATGTAGATGTTGGATTTGTAATGAAGAAGGACATTATGCAAATGAATGCCCAAGTAGGCTCCAAGATAGAAAGGAATTTAAAAAGGATTTTCCCCAGAAAGCAAAGATTTTAGAAGAAGCCTTTAAAATGGAATTAGAACCAATAGAAGAATCTGATATAGATGATACGTGTAGTATTTATCTATTAGAAGAAACTGAGGAAGAAATAACAGACTCAGAAACATCTGACTCTGATTATGATTCTGATTCAAAACAATGGACAGAATATTAAGCATAACAAACCCAAATAGTACCTATATAAAAATAGGATTGAAATTCAAAGGATATAAAAACTACCATTTACATGCATATATAGACACAGGAGCTAGTATGTGTGTAGCTAGTAAAAATGTATTTCCAGAAGAGCTTTGGAAACAATCTCCAAAAGAATTAATAGTAAGAATTGCAAATAATACCACAATAAACTTGAATAAAGTCTTAACAGATACAGATATAAGTATAGGAGGAGAAATCTTTCATATACCTACAATTTACCAACAGGAAACAGGAGTTGATATATTACTAGGAAATAACTTTCTTAATTTGTATCAACCATTTACTCAATACCTAGATAAAATAAGTTTAACAACTTTAGATGGAGAAACAATTTATGTTTCAAAAATCAGGAAAGCTCTAACAGTTTTAGAATTAAAGGTAATTATCCCAAGTAATTCACCTCATTCTAGTCCAGCATTTTTAGTCGAAAAAGAAGCTGAAAAAAGAAGAGGAAAGAAAAGAATGGTAATTAACTTTAAAGCTTTAAATAAAGAAACAATTGATGATGGATATTTTATACCAAAGAAAGAAGAATTATTATCCCTTATAAAAGGAAAGAAATACTTTTCAAGTTTTGATTGCAAAAGTGGATTTTGGCAAATAAGACTTGATGAGGAATCACAGAAATTAACAGCATTTAGTTGCCCTCAAGGACAATTCCAATGGACAGTTGTTCCATTTGGACTTAAACAAGCACCAGGTATTTTCCAGAGACACATGGATAATATCTTTAAAAAATACTACAATTTCTGTTGTGTTTATATAGATGATATACTGATATTTAGTAATGATTTATCAAAACATTATTTGGATATTATTAATGTCTTACAAGAATGCAGAAAATCTGGAATTGTGTTATCAGAAAAGAAAGCAGTTTTAGCCCAACAAAAAATAAAATATTTAGGATTAGAAATAGAAGATGGAAAACATCATTTACAGCCACATATTTTGAATAATATACAAAATTTTCCAAGCACAATTAAAGATAAAAATCAATTACAAAGATTTTTAGGATGTTTAACATATGCAGAAGCATACATAAATAAATTAGCAGAAATGAGAAAACCTTTACAGGTAAAACTCAAAAAAGATTGTGTCTGGCAATGGACTGAAGAAAATACCAAGTATATGGATAAAATAAAATCACAGGTAAAAAATTTACCAACTTTATACCATCCAGGACCAGATGATAGAATGATAATAGAAACAGATGCTTCACATGAGTATTGGGGAGCTGTATTAAAAGCAAAAGTTGATGACAATAATGAATATCTTTGCAGGTATAGTTCAGGATCATTTCAAGGACCAGAATTGAATTACCATAGTAATGAAAAAGAATATTTAGCTGTAAAAAAGGCTATTAAAAAGTTTGCAATTTATGTCATAAGTTCACGATTTATTGTCAGGACAGATAACAAAAATTTTGGACACTTTTTAAGAACTAATATTGCAGGTGATTATAAGCAAGGAAGACTCATCAGATGGCAGCAATGGTTTAATTATTATAAATTTGATGTAGAACATTTACCAGGAACAAAAAATAGTTTAGCCGATGCTTTAACTAGAGAATTAGCACCACTAACTATTTTTATGATTACAGGTATGGACAAAATTGATTTGAAAATCAAAATAAAGAAAAAGGAGATAAAAATCCTTGAAGAACAACTTGAGCTTTTAGAGCTTGAGAAAGCCCTTATGGGATCAGAGGACGAACCTAATAGTTCAGAAAAGGACGAACTTAACAGTTCAAAAAAGAATGAACCTAACAGTTCAGAAAAAGACGAACCTAACAGTTCAAAAAAGCAAGAACTCAGTTCAAAAAAGGAAGAACTTGATAGTTCAAAAACTTCTGACAAAGGAAAAGGAAAGCTCAATTGGGCAGACGAAGCAGAAAAATATGAACAAAGAAAGGTTTATGTTGTCTACAATGGACCAAACCCAGGAATTTACAACAATTGGGCAGATGCCAACAAAGCCATTATGGGAATCAGTGGAGTAACCCACAAATCCTTCACCAACCGAGTTGAAGCAGAAGGAAGCTATGCTAATTATAGGACACCTAAGCTTATCAACCCAGAAAGAATCATAAGAAACTACTCTACAGTACTCCAACAAACATCCCCTCTCAACAGAATGAGAAATTTAGGAAAAGTGGTCAGGCCACCTGTAATATTCAGAAATACATCACCAGAAAGAAGTCCAGAAATTGAAGAAAGAGGACAGCACAGGAATCTCAGCAAAGTTCAATGGTTGAATTTGTATAATCTAGCTCGAAAGTCTACTCAAGAACACATAAAGGACATGAAGTTCTATACAGTAGAAAAAGAATACCCAGCTGGAAGCAAGTTCAATATTCTTGAAGGAGCTGACCCTATATTTGTATACAAAGCTTATCATGCAGGACTAATCGAAAACCTCTATCCAGGAATCAATTTAAATGAGTTGAATTTATTTCCTGAAAATTTCAAAAAAGCCATTAAGAATTTTAGAAAGAAAATTAGAGCAGGCGATAAACCTGTTTATCTAAGATTTTTCAGCTCATTGATGGATTGGAATGGTGAGGAATGTATTAGTCCTTATCATTTTGTCAAGTTAGGTATTGCCAATACAAATAGGGAGGTACCCAAACCAAGGGTTTTGCCAGAAAAAGAATTCAATACAGAAGAACTCTGTATCACAAGAGGACAGATGCTAGGACAGATTTACTACGAGATCAGAAAGATTGATAACTCTTCTGAGATCAAAGTAACCTATTCTACCAGCAAAGTACTCATCACTTCACACAACAGTATGTCTATTACTGAAGAAGATGGTGAAAAAGTTACCAATTTTGAAGCTAATTTCAATTCTAACAAATCTTGAAGCTAGCCAAGAAACGAAGAAGGTATTTTGTTTCTATGCTAGGAAGGTCAGTAATGACCATAAATGTATTTACTGTATAAGAGACAGAGAAGATGAAATGTCATCACAGACGTCATCCAAAGTGTCGGCAGAAGACGACGAAGAACAGTAAAAGCAGCCAGTAAGTGTCGGTAAAAAATGACAAAGGAAGCCAGTTGGTAGAAAAAGCCAAGATGGAGGACCCATAAACAGTAACAGCACAACTCACAAACAGTGGAAGTTGTCGAAAAAATTATTGTAAAAGAGATTCCATCTTTTATAAAAGGAACTCTTATCTCGACAACAACACACACAACTTACACAACCTTCAACCACACAACCCCTACACTCTCTAAAAGAACTACCAGAACCCTTAGGATTTCCTAAGAAAAATACTCTCAACCTTTACCTTCAAAACACTCAGGACATCTTCTAAATGTATTTAGAAGAAATGTATGTTATAATAATGAGCGGCTAAGCTCCTTTTCAAGGTTCTTAGTTGGCCTTAGACTGTAATAATTATATACTATGAATAAGATGGAGTGACTACACTCTTTCCATTTTCTTTGCAAGTTAAATTTTGTTTCCATAAATATGTACGGATGCAGGTGCTTCTCAGATAACCAGGTGGGTTGAGAATTGAAGCAAGCTGAGGCATATAACAGGAAGCAAAAGAAAACGAACAAAGGACGGGAAGACCGTGGTGGACCCATTAAGTTCAGGTATGATAATTATAGACAGTAGCCAATTAAGGATCTTGAATGATTAAATATTTGATTATCTCTTTAAAATAAACATTTTTATAAAAATATGGCCAGTATAGAATTATTTGAAAGAAAACTCATGGAAAACTTAGAAGAATACTTCGATGGTGAATATTATGAAACCTGTTTAGAAAATTTCCAAAGATTTGATAATATTTTAGATTTTTATACTGATTATATTTCAAGTATTTTATATTTAATTGATCACCCTGTAGGACAGATTTTAAAAAATTACTTCAATGAATATTTTGTTCGAGTAACTGATTCAGAATTCGACAATCTAATTTTTGGATTTTATTTGTTTAAAGAACATATAGGAAGATAAAATGTCTAGAAAGAATATTGAAAAATTTGTAGAAAAGTTAGAACTCATAGACTTGACAAGTTTACAGGAAATTCAGTACCTTAAAGAACAGCTTTTAGCCTCAGGAATTGAACAGAATAAAATACATGATGAAAATCATAATCAAGACTGTAACTGTTTAGAATATATCCATAAAATTAACTTGATACTTAAAATAATAAAATGTTTAGAAAAATTTCCACAAAATATATAAATAAATCAAGCCTAAAATTAATAGATCACCCTTAAGACCGCAAAAGTAACTGGAACTTTAATTCAGCCAAAATTTGGTATCAGAGCCTTTTTCAAAAGAAAGTCATAAACAATCGAAATTAATAAAATGCTTACTGAAATACAAATAAATAATTTAAAAGAACTAATAAAATTAATCACAAATACAAACAATAGAAAAGAATTTAATAAAGATTTTATAGGGTTATTTTTAGCCTGCATAGAAATAAAAATGGATCATATAAGCTTATCTTTTAGACAAACAGAAATATTAAAAGATAAATTAAAGTATTTAGAACAGATAAAAACAAAAGAAACCTTCATAAAAGAATATAAAGATTTCATGATATTTATCCTAAGAAATATAATTGAAAACATTTAATAAAAAGTAAAAATGGAGCAAATTTTGTTAAGAAGGTTCTTATGTGCAGTTTTAGCCCTTTCAGACAAATGCCCACTTTTTGGACTCTCCTTATTTATTTATACTTTTAGTAACGATATACCATATATGCTTGCTCTAAAACCTTTCACCCTCCATCACTTGCTAGAGCTTTCAATTTTCAATGCAAAATACAAGAAATTTGCAAATTCTGTGACCATTTTCTGCTTCTGTTACTGTCACAAATCTCTTTAACGCCTCTAATCGCACTCTTGCACTCCACAGTTGTTCTTTCCCTTATTCATTTGTTGTAGCTTGTTTCCACCAATGTCGTCTTCAATGTTCAACAACAACAGTGTATCGATCTCGGTCTCCGACGAGGAGCCGGACGAATTCGGCAGAAATCGAACCCGAGTTCGACGGAAGCGTAAGAAACATGGGTACCGAGTCAATGACGAGTGGGCTAGCCGAGTTTTTAGGTTTCTAATGAAATACTGGACGCTCTTGATCTTTCTTCCTGCTGCTGGGTTGCTTCTCTTTGAGGTTTCGAGACTTGGTAAGAAATCAACCATGGTGGTTAACACGGAACTGAGAGAAAGGCCTGTTTCTTTGGATTCCGATCACAGTGTGAAAAGGAAGCCCAGTTTGGAGAAAGTATCGGAGGGCAATTTGAATCGGCTTGATCACACAACACGGGTTGTCAAAGGTGTTAGACAACGTAAGTTAGCGTTATCCGTTTCTGGTATTTTTGTTGAAACATTGCTTGCTTATTTTTAAAAAATGTATGCTTAGTTGTTTGGTGCTCCACATTAATTCTTAAAGTAAGCATTAAAGGAAGTTAGATTTGTTGTTTTTCTTACAAAAAATGTGGAGATAAAAATTTATTTCTAGTGGAAAAAACTCTTTCTTGTGTATACTGGTACGGAGGATTAAAATATGGATGTTTACTGATATTTTATGATATTTTTGTGAAAAATATTACATGCTGTTATAAATTATCCAATATTAAGACTTATGGATACATTATATTATCAATGATATATAGGCTATACCCCAATTTTTTAATAAATGACTGGTACTCATTCATGACTAAGCCATACTGATTTTACAATTGACGCAGCTAATTTAAGATAGCTTTTCTGGCTAGCTGATAAAGGTTATTATTACTTAAGAATGGTAGACAATATACCATCTTTGATTTTCCTTATGTAGCTGAGAATTAGTTTGTAAATCCGATGAGAAAAAATTACAGTATGGGACTCATTTGAGAACGATGACAGGTTGCTTAGAACTTCTGCCTCCTGAAGAACTTGAGCATCTAGATATTCCTCTGGGCAAAGAATCAACCAATCCTGTTAAAACACTATTATACATTTCGGAGAACGATGCACCAATTCATAGTGGGGACAATATTCTGTCTGGACAACATTCTGATACCACGAGATTTAATTTATTTACCGGAGAGCAAACTCTGGATCAGAGGGATAACAGTTTTAAGGTTATAAACTATGTTCATACATTGACCAGGTTTTGCTTAGTTTATGGTCGTTTCATGTTAAATCTCAGAAGGGATCACAGGGTCTCTTGGGGAAATTACCATTGACACTAGTCTAACTGTAAGTCATAATGTTTTACTTGTTCCTATAGGTAAATGAAACTGCCAGAGTTCACTGTGGTTTCTACAGCAAAAATGGAGGTTTTAGGATTTCTGATGAAGACCAAACTTACTTGCAAAGTTGTAAAGCCGTGGTCTCTACTTGTGCATTTGGTGGTGGAGATGATCTTTATCAACCCATTGGAATGTCAGATGCATCACTTCGCAAGGTTTGTTACATAATAGTAATTTGAACCAATTCATTGCACAAGCTTTCAGTTCTTATGCATGCAATGTACTAATTGGCTGCAGGTTTGCTATGTTGCATTTTGGGACGAAACCACTCTAGCTGCACAAGAACTAGCTGGACATAAAATTGGCGAGGATGGATTTATTGGAAAGTGGCGCATTGTGGTTGTCAGGAATCTTCCTTTCTCAGATCAAAGGTTAAATGGTAAAATTCCAAAGGTAAGCTTTCCTATATTGGCTCTAATTGTCCTCGAATACCATTTAGCTTGTTCGAGAAAATACCTTCAAATCCAGCGGATTTGTATTTTATAGATGTAGCCAGATCTCCTGGTCGTTCTTTCTTTGGTGAAAATTCCTTGGTCAATTCTTATTGATTAGATGACAATGTTGTTACTAGTTGCACGTTCAGTGATTCTGTGAAACAATAGGAAAAGCTGTTCATATTGCTTTTAGTATAAAGTAGTTCTAATTATATAATTTCAGAGTTCAGAATAAAAAAAAGCAAAGGGTAATACCACTTCTGGTTTTGGTTCAAATCAAAAGATGTTTATGGGAATTTGATGGTCGCATGTCTACTGTATTCAATCAACTTGATGCATGCCCTGCAACTGTTGTACATCTTCCATTTATTAGTCAAATATAACATGAAAGTTATATGAATATCTTTCCTGGAGACTCATTAGATTCTTTGATATCAGATGTTACCGCATCGCCTTTTTCCAAATGCAAAGTACTCCATTTGGGTAGACTCAAAGTCTCAGTTTAGGAGGGATCCTTTGGGTGTGCTAGAGGCCCTTCTTTGGCGAACAAATTCTGTGCTTGCAATTTCAGAACATGGAGCTCGAAGTAGTGTCTATGATGAGGCAAAGGCTGTCGTGAAGAAAAACAAGGCCAAACCGGAAGAAGTTGATGTGCAGTTGGCTCAATATCGTCAGGATGGCTTGCCAGAAGACAAGAGGTTTAATGGGAAGAAAGGTACTACTTATCTACTTTTTCCATTTTTGACTAGATTATCTCAATAAACATGGAGATATGGTACTTAAATGATAGTAAGCAATGAGATTCTTATGCTTTTCTGTGGCTGATGTATTTTTTTTCATCTCTTTCCATGATCCCAGAGAAAGGAAAGACCTTGGTAATTAACTTGCAATATGAATACTATTAACTAGTCATCTGTTAATTTTTTTTTCCCTTAATTTCTTTATCCTTTTGCCCACCAAGTATCTGCTTGCATCCAGTACTGTCCAATTTAGATTTTGAACTTGTCACCTCGATTTGTTTTTTCTTTTCACTTTCTCAATAATCATGCTTTGGTTTATACAGCTCTTTCCGAAGCTTCCGTCATAGTAAGGGAGCACACACCATTGACCAATCAGCTAATGTGTCTGTGGTTTAATGAGGTTGTTCGTTTTACTTCTCGTGATCAGTTGAGTTTCCCTTATGTATTATGGCGGCTGAAGTTAAAGAACATAAACATGTTCCCAGTTTGCACTCGCAAAGATCTTGTTAACAGTATGGGTCATCTGCGCAAGGCTAAGCCTCTTATTGTTTGACTGCTAGAGATAAAAGCCGAACTTGGATTTCTTGACTACTGAGAGGAGGGACCTTGGAGTAGCTGGTTGATACCTGTTATGTATCCTTGGTTAGTTGCCTCCCTCCTGAAATTTCTCAAGAAAAGGTCCTGGGATGTAGACAGGGAAGTGTGCAAGAAGGTGTCTTTTGTATTACCCATGACCATGAGTTACTCTGTTGCTTGTTGCTGTAGGGTTCAGCTATTTCATCCGTATTGGGAACACTTTATGTTTCGACCCGAAATTCAGATGGTTACTGGATTAGTTTCCATACCGAAGTGTGACGTATATGAAGCGATCTCCCTCCACATGGAAGCAGAGTGCTTCATTTTCAGTTGCTTGCTGCTTCAAACATTTTTTTTATTGCTTTAGAAACAGATTTTGTATGTTCTCTGTGTAAATGTCAAATTATTTTCTCTGGATTTGGACATTATTATTTGTAACTACATTTTTCTCCACAAAATTAAACTTAAAATGATTAATCACTGCTGTAAAAGTGGCCAAACACCACTGCTGATGAATAATAATACTGAGCATTGTGATAATAACTGGAAATGAATTAGTCTCCTAGTAAAGAAATGGAAAAGTAATGGCTATTATATGCTATTGGCTTAAACATTTATAGTGGAGTGGGGGCTTTAGCAGGTGATATATGATTCACAAGTCTTCCATTGAAGCTATTGGAATATGATATTGGTTTTGTTTGAAGAAGCTAACAGAAATAGTGGATTAGGTGGCCAAAACATTCATAGCTTAAAATGGGTTCTTGAGAAATTTTATTATCTTAAGAGCCACACATTAGCATAATGTTGCCTAGGATCATATTCTTCACAGCAGTCCTGTTAGCAACATTGGTGGTCATACTTTTGGCTTTAATTCCACCACTTTCCCACAGAAAACAATCAACCAACCAAACAAAACCCCCTTGGATAGACTTGTCCTTGTACATCCAGCACCATCATACTGCAAGCTCAAACCCACATCCCGTGGCACAATCAGATGCCGGTGCTTTCATCTTCCACCGGACACTCACGGAGGGGCCTGAAACCAACTCCCGGATCATTGGAAAAGCCCAAGGTTTCATCATCCCTGTGGAACAATTTGCACATTCAGCAGTCAACATCATATACCTCACTTTTGAGACGCCGCAGTATGCTGGAAGTCTAAGTATTCAGGCCAAGGCAGACAGAGATGCAGAAGATCAACTGACAGTGGTAGGTGGAACCGGCTCTTTTGCTTTTGCTAGAGGGGTTGCTGTTTTTGATCAGAATGTGAAATTGGATTCTACTTATTATTTAAAGCTTCAACTTAGATTTCCTAACCAATCTCATACGATTCCTGGATGATAAGGGAACTATGTTTATAGTGCTCTTTTTTGTTTTCCTCAACATTTTTATAGACACATACTATTCTGTATCTTTTGCTCCTTAGCGAAAGAAGATTTTGAATTTGTTTCAAAATGGCATGCTAGTTTGTACATAGGTATACATATTTAGTTTATGTACAATATGTACAAATATTATGCATATATATTATGTACAATTAATATAATATTTTGTGACCAATTATATTATATAGCATACTATGAACAAAGGTTACTGGTGACTTCTTTTGTACTAAATTAAATAAATTTGTTTGAGTAATTAATAACTGTATGTGTAACTCGTAAAGGCCACACAAAAAAAAAAATTGTGACTCAAGCTTTCATTAGTTTTTTTAGCTTGAAGGATATGGGTACTACGTTTATTGATGATAATATCTTCGGATTAAACAATACAAAAGAACTCAACAAAGTAACACTGACAAAGCAATGAAATAACTAAAAGAAATGATTTTTTATTAAATGATTATTGACCAGTATGCTCCCTCCAACTATGGTGGAGTTTTGGGTTTCCTCTCTTGAAAAAAAGGAAAAAAAAAAAAAAAAAAACTTTAATTTTTTAAGATTTTTTTTTTTTTAAAATAAATACATTACTCAGACACTTATAATTAAGATTCAAACTCCAGAAAAAAACCCGTAAATCATTATAAGCCATAATCTATATTATTGGACATTGTCAATTGCCCTAAATTTTAGATTCCCTTATTAAATAGTTGATATTTATAACGAAGTAAGGGAGAAAATTACTACTTTAAATTTTTACCGTTGACATAAAAGTAAAAAAATTGTGTAATATTTTTTAGCTACAGTTCTTATCACTATTTATATTTATTTTATTATATATAAGAGTTTAAATTATATTTCAAATTTTTTTGGGATAAAAATATCTTTAACTTGTAAGATAATGATAATTTATTTCCTTTTTTATATATATTTTTTAAGAAAAGAATTTTACAGATATTAAACTATCCATTGCTCAATTTTTTTTTTTTTGATAAAAAAATAGTAATAAATAATTTAATTTATTTTAATATCATATGTCAAGTAAAATTTCTCATTTATGTTTTTTTTTTCTAATGCATACAAATAATTTATACAAAAAAATTAATTCAATTAGAGTTATGAATATTTTGTGTTTTTTTTATTTCCTAATATATCTTATTGCGTACTGTATAAAAGTGTGAAGGAATGAAAATAATTTTCTTTACTATTTTTCCATTATATATTTTATAGATCGACAAATTGATATTATAATTAATTATTATATACTTATCATAATTATCTTAAAATTTTACAAATTTAACATATTCACAATTATCTTCACTTTTTTATGTTTGGTTTCTTTTGAGTGATAAAACATTTTTTTATATGTGGATGTTTGGTGTGAAAATGTTTGAAGTCCTAAAGACAAACAACTCTTTATTTATTTATTTATAACTCATATTCATCGCTCCATGATTGGTAATTCTTTATTATGATAATATTATTTATCGTGGAGTTGGCGTGAATATTTAAGTCTTAAACACAAACAACTTTTTTTTTTTTTTTTTTTACTTATGATTATCGCATCTATATATTTTCTTTCTTTTAATTGTAAAATAAAATGTTGTTTGGTTTTGAAATTCGGCAACTAAACTTATAATTATTGTTGATCAAGGAAAAAAACTAATAACACAAACTTCTTGCTTGATGTTTGTTGGGTAAAAAAGAAAATAACTTTCAGGTAACTCTTCCTAATTTTTTATGTTCTTCCTTACTAATACACAAATTTTACTATAAAATTGATTGCATTTGATACTTGCATTTTCATTAACAACAACTTTTAGGACTTTTCATTCTCCAAATCTTTTATGCTTTGCTCATTATGTACCAATTTTTTTTTTTATTCATTTACCCACATATTTTATTTATGAAAAAAATTAAATTTCTTTATAATAATTTATTATTCCTCTTTACATTGTTTCCATGTTATTTAAAATAAAGTTTTAAATTGTAATCTGTTAAGATTTTGGATAATTTAGGTGTAAATTTAATTAATTTTTTTTTTCATTTATCTTATAATGTTTTATACATATATTGTGTTGGCATTTAAAGAGGTGATGGATGATAGAATGGAGAATAAGATTTGGCGTCTTAGTGAATTAAGTTCTACATGCCATAGATGTGTACAAGTGTGTTTCTTTAAAGATGCATAAGTGTGTGACATATTTTATTCTTTTAGGATTTTCATTTAATTTGTGATTTTGATGTTTCACTACACCTCTCTTAGGATTTTTATTTAATTTGTGATTGTGATATTAATGTTTGAGTTTTTGATCTTTTTTTTTTTTAATTTAAAAAAAAAAGAGACTCTAAAGTCTCATTTTTTTTATTAATAAGAGAAAACACACTCACACACATTCGGTGGAATTCGAACTGGAGTTTTTGGTGAAAAAATTGAAAATTTTACTACCTGAACCACAAGTAATTTTCAAAAAATCACTAGATATTTTCTCGTAAAGGGTTATTTGTCATTTTTTGTATTTTGTTTTAATATTCTCACAGTTTTGTGTTTGCGTTCTCTTTTCGATTATCATTTGTTCTCAGGAACGATCTCAATAAACTGCAATTTTCTTGACATTTGAAAAATCTCTTCTTGTACCATGTTATTTGCCAATATATTGTTTTTGTTGTTTCATGAATAATTTACCCTCACATGATATACAAATTTATTTCCTTTTTGTACCTGTGATTCTCTCTCTCTCTCTCTCTCTATATATATATATATATAATATTGTGAAGCCAATTTAAGCTAATTGTTATTATGTGATGTAGTGTCTTCTTAACATTAATGATCAATTTGATGTTGAAGCCTAAAAGAAGATGATAGAAATCCCTAGAACTTATCAATGAGTCTCATATATACACTTACCAAGAGTTTATCTGACTATATATCCTTTAGAAACTACTATTTATGTCATTTGTTTTTTTTAATATTTTATTGTTATTAATATTGGATCCTGTAACATTGTATAAAAAATAAACTATATTATATTATCAATATTAATATTAGCAACAAAAAGTTTAGATACTATTTATATTTTATGAATTCTTTTACGTAGAATATAAGTTGGTTTTTATTAATAATGTGATAAAATAATATTTTTAACATTTATGATAATATTAATAAAGAGAAAATAATTTTGTTACTATATCTTGTATTATTTATTATCATTTTTTCCTATACATTTGAAGATATAACTTACCTCAAAATATTTTTTTTAATTCTTTTGAATTTAGAATTTTACAAAATGATTTTTTTTTGCCTTTTGTTTAAAGATTAAATGCAATAATAAAAAACTTAAAAACCAAAATTATTTCGAATAAAAAAAACATATAACTAAAATTATTTTAATTAAAACCAAATATTTAATATTAAATATAATATCATATGATAATTGACGAAGAGCATCTCCAACAAGATGTTACTCTATTTTTTCTCTTATTGATAAGCATTTGTTATTCACTTGATTTAAAGTTGATTATAATAATAATTATATCATATCATTTGATACCATGAGGTAATCCCACAATTTTCGGAACAGTCAAATATTCAGTTGAAAAATCTTAAAAGTTGAAGGAATGATGAAAACTCAATTTTTTTTCATTATTTATTTAATTTTTATCTTTAAAAATATGTTTCTAACACTTCTTTTTATGTTAACTGAAAGTATTTATATATTTTAGTTTATTTTTTAAAAATAGTTATTATTAAATGATATTATTTTAATAATTAAAATTTAATAAAATTAACAAATGTAAATGTCACGTGCATGACACTGAACTTTACTAGTACTAATTAAAGTGTGATTAAATTTCTATTTGTGTAATTTGGTTAATTCATTTAGAGTTTAAATATAATTTGTGTGTTATTTCTTAAGTTACGTTATTACATAGTCACATAAATTCTTGTAAAGTGAGGTACTTACATGGATGTATTGTTTTCAAAATATCTTTTATAATATCGAAAAAATTAGATATTTTTCACAAATATTGAAAAATTTTAAAATTTTCTAATATTTTCATAAATATTCTTTTAATTTTCTAAATTTTGATGAAAATAGTGAAAACATTGAAAGTATCTACCTAAATACTGGCTTTTAAATATTTTTAATTTTTTCAAAGTAAATATGTACATCTTATTATTTTTATTATAAATAAAGTTAATATTTATTTAAAGGTAATAAATTTTATTTTCCATAATTTTTTACTTTTACTTATTTCTATCAAGTTCTCTCCGTTTTTTATATTTTATTTATGATCTATGTAATCTTTATTTTTAAAATAATTATGTTCTTGTGTTATTCACTTTTTTTTTTTTATAATTTTTAATGTAATTTATATAAATATAAAAAATTAAAATAATGTTTTTCAATGAAAAAATAATTCTTACTTTTTTCTTAATGCAAAAATAACTTATATATATATATATATATATATATATATATATATATATATATATATATTTTAAGATTTCATAATTTTTTTTTTAAATTCTTTTTTTTTAAAATTAAAGTATCAATATTTATTTCTACATATAATTATTAAAATACATAAAGGTCAAATATATAGATAAATATTTTATGCTAGGGGTAGCTGGTCCTTTAGATTAATGGGGTAGCCCTTAAGCTCCGATCAGATGAAAAGCCATAATATTTTGTCAACATTTATTATATATATTTTAAAAAATATAATATTACAGCAAATTTTTTTTTAAAATATATTAAAATAAAAAAATTATGTACTTAATTCAATTTATTTACATGTTATTAACTAAGTACAAATAAAGTTACATTGTACTTTGAGTCTTAATTTTTTTATGCAAGGAAAAATAAAAACTATAGGTAGGACAATTTAAGACTTTAATTAGGAAATTTCATGGATTTTTTTTTTTTTTTTCATTCTAGTTATTTGTTAACATTGTCTTTTTTTTTTTTCCCTTAATTAATTGAGATTATAAAAATAAGAACTCATATTTAATGTAAAAATTTCTATTTTAATTTTAAAATTTTATCTTATGTATGTTTTGTTTTATATTGTTTTATATAGAAATAAACATGCAGACAATTTTAAACTGTTAATTTTACTTCAATTTTTTTCTCCAAAACAATTGTTAATATTATGTTAATTTATGAAACAATTGAAAAGTAAATTGTAACTTTTTTTACACAATTTGCTCATCATATTACTTTATAACAAATTTCAGTTGAATATATTTATTTATTCATCTGTTTTTAATTTATTTTTTTTATTAATATTTGACAAGATTTTTTGATTATTTATTCAAATTTTATTTCATCTTTATATTTCAACAAAAATTATAAAATCAATTCTTATGTAAATTTTTATCTTTTAATATTTGTCTAGTTTTATATATCACGTATATAATATTCTCACTTAATATATTTTTTTTATGCTCGACTAAAAATACATACTTGTTATTTGTATTGAAAGAGAACGAAATTCTATTAGTGATATATATATATATATATATATATATATATATATATATATATATATATATATATATATATATTATATATACACACACACACACACGCACACACTAATTGTTTATTTAGTATATCTGTATTTATATTATATATAAAAGTTTAAATCATGCTTCAAATAATTTTGGAGAAAAATATTCTTATATTTTTAAATAATAACATATCTTGCCCTCTATATTTTATTTTAAATTTTGAAAACAATTAGGTAAATTATTTTAATTTAAAAGACTTCTATAACATTAATGAATTTTTATTTTTAAAATATCTTCCTTTTTTGATTTATTTTAATTTTTTCCCAAAATCAAGGAGTTTTATTAACCAAGTTTATCATATTAACTCAAAACTTATAGTTAATTTTTTATTATTGATTATTTATTATTGTATCCTATAAATTTCAAACATATTGTATAATTAAATAAAGATAAAAAATTAAAAACATAACAAATGCACATGTGCTTTACTAATACATTGTATATTTTTAAATAAATTGTTAAAAATAAAAGTATATAATTTAACTTATATTATCTAATACGAAAAATATTTGAGGCCCTAATTTCATCTTTCGCTTTATGTCACTAAGCTCCTCGAGTCGCCCATGTTTTATGCTTGTCATAGACTGATACACACGACATTTGTTGCGTATGGATTTGATCATTAGCTTCCAAGTAACATCTGTTGATATTTTGTAATTAAATATAATATAATAAGATATAATTAGATATTTTATAATAAGATATTTTGTGAAATATATCATACATGAATGATTTTATTCAAAAAAATGAAAAAAAATAAAAATAAAAATAAGAAGCTGATCAAAGAATAAATTTTGAGTTACTTTGTTTTTTTATGGTATCAGAGCATGGTTGATACTCTATACAAATTTGAAGTCTTAGTTCTCTAAAATTGAGTTTTTCTTTCTCTGAATTTCTCAAAAAAAATACTCACTCAAACACCCATATGAAACATAATTTTAAAACCTATTTTTAAAGAAATTTTGGCTCACCTAATTTTATCAGATTACTCTAAACAAAATTATGAGCATTTTGGAGAAAAAGGGTTGTTGGAAACCACCACACATGCCTCCACACTCCAGAATAATGAATCCATGCTCCAACATGCAGTTCACTTGCCATCACGCATCGTCTGGAGGTTCAAGACTCTGACGTGGCACAGTCTAGTTTGATGTGGTACGGTCTAGTGCTCTCAAACCTGTTCTGGATAAGAAAATCATAGGTTCGGTTCGGTTTATTACCCAGTTTAATCCATTTTATCCAATTTTGTCCCTTTTACTCGGTTTGATCCATTTTGACTGTTTTATCTTGATTTTGATCCTAATTGGTTAGTTTATCCCAATTTTGATCCATTTTAATCGATTTTATCCCCAGTTTGGTACAATTCATACCGGTTCTTGAATTTTCTTCTCGATTCTAAAATCCTTACATCATTTTTTAGTCTCTTTACTATAAAAATCATGACAAATGATACAATTTTAACTCCAAATTCAACATCTATGGAGAAACCAACTCCAATTATTGTACAACCTATTCATTCTGAAGGTATTTTTAATACTGGAATAATAGTTACTAAGATAAATTATGATATTTAGTCTCAAATAATGGAAATGAATGTAACTAAGAAGAAGAAACTCTCTTATATTCATGAAAAAAAGTTTCAACCTAAAAAAGGAGCAAAAGGGTACAATAAGTGGTATGCTAAAAACCAAAAGGTGAATAGTTGGCTTCTAATGTCCATGAGTCTAGAAACTATGAATCGTTATTTACGCATACCAACTACTCTTGAAATTAGGATGCATTGGCAAAAGTATTATATGATGGAAATGACAAATTACAGGTATTTTTTTTTTAAATAAAAAAGCTTTCACTTCTAGACAAAATGAAAAATTACACTCAGAATATTATGCAGAATTAACTGAAATCTTTCAAGAACTGGCCTATCGTGATATGGTGGTCATGAATGATCCAAATGATCTAAAATTGAAGCTAGAGTCTGTTGAAAGTCTAAGGGCATATATTTTCTTGTTGAATTGGATAATGTTTTTGAGCAAGTTAGTGGAAAAATTCTATAAAAAGAAAGCACCCCCGTATTTAAAAGGATGTTATTCCTTGATTCGGAGAGAGGCAATACGTTAGATCATCTTGAATAAAAATTTTGGAGACTTTGATGCTTCTGCTATGATAACTCAAAATAGTTCATTTCCAAATTAAGAAGGACGAATAAATTTAAAAAGGATTGTTGATAATTCATCAATCAAATCACCCATTGCTAGAAAAAGGGTGACACTAAAGATCAATGTTTTGAGCTTATGGGATATCATTGGTGGGATAACAATCGTGACTCTTAAAAGAAAAACCCGATTGGAGCTTTTGGGAGAACTTCTTTAGCAATCTATATAAGCCACCTCATTTTTTGTAGAAATAATGAGGATGTGCAAGTAAAGACTGACAAGAAATTGATGAACACTATTTTGATCTATATTTTGTTATATTTTTTAAGCATTTATTTTATATTTTATTTTATTACTATTTATTTTGGAGAGTATTTCTGTGTTTTTTAGGCTATCGGGCATTTGGAAGCATATTGGATTAAAATGAACAAAGCGAGTGAAAATGGAGCAAAAACGACTAAGACATGTAAGCCTTACATTGAAAAACAATCATTATGTAAGAGGCATGTATAAGGCATGTACAACAAGGTGCATCGCGGTGAGAAGTATTGTGTGCCGTGATGTGTTAAATTTAGTACTCGCAAGTGTACAAATCACTCGTAGAAAAGTGATAAGAAACTTCCAAGGTCGGTCTCTCAAGGAATTGCAGTGGTTCTAAATAACCTTCTTCCTAATCTAAATAGAGTTCTAACGAAAATAAAAGACTAATTAAATAGAGTTCTAGTGAAACTAAAACTCTAAGTAACTAGAATCCTAAAGCAAATAAAATACTAATTAAATAGAGTTCTAGTAAAACTAAAACTCTAAATAATTAGAATCCTAAATCTAATAAAACTGTAAACAAGTTGGAATTGTGACGAGATCAATGGTACGAACAATTAACGAAAACAATATTGCAAGTTTACAATCAATTCAAATAGATTTGAAGATCAATGGAGGATGTATGGACGTTTAGCTTGATTGACTATGCTTGCATCGAAAAGGTATGGTAAAATAACATGAACGTTCTAAATAAACAATATTATCGGCTTTCCTTTTAATTACGAGACTACCTTCGGTCGGGGTAAATCTCTTTATTGATTAACTAATTAACTGCCTTCGATCGGGGTAAATCAAATAGCAATCAAATTATGCGCAAGGAAATAAATGCCAATCAAACTAATGCTATGACTAAGTCACTAATTTGAAGCTTTGATTAAGTGTTTCGGAATAAAGTTAAGGTAACGTTCCTATAACTAGATTCTCAGATTTTTCAACCTAACTACGAATCTCAAATTAGCCCATGATAATTCATAATTAAATATCTAAACATGCTCTTAATCAAAAGGTAATTCATTTATATTAAATCAATAAAATATACACCATACACAATTCTAGCAAACATGGCAACACAAACTAAACATCCATAATAAAATTAGCCGCTCATGTTCATATTAATATTCATAGACAAATAAAATATGATCATACACTTCAATGAAAGAAGAAGAAAATAGAATTCTATAACAACAAGGAAAACCTAGATCTAAATACCGCTTATGGATGGGATAGCGTTCTTCTCCAAAAGCTTTATCTTCGATCGTCGATGGCTTCCTTGGATCCTTATAATGGTTTCTCTCGCTTCGTTGAGTGTGGCAAAGCTCCCAAAATTGAATGAATCTCTTGTTTGGTCGCAAAATTGTAAAGTGTAAAGTTGTATTTGAGTTGTTCGAGTTGTTTGTAAGGGGGAGTCTAAGGGGGTATTTATAGATGTAAGGGTTTACACAAATTCTGATTGCAATAGGAATAGGCGCACCGCGGCACACATTTTCCCCGCCGCGGCGCAACACAAATTCTGAAAATAATGTCAAAACCCGAGAGCTCCCCGTCGCGGCATGCCTTTTCCTCGCCGCGGCGCGCGTTGTCCTAAATTTCTTCACATGTACCCCCTTACATATGTGATGGCTCATTATGTAAGGCTTACATATTTGTCTCGTTTAGCTCGTAACTCGTGATCCGAAAGCCATAAGTGTTCCGTCTTTGCGTATTTTCATTATTTGACGCTAAAAACATCTAAAATATACTAAAACATACCCGTGACTCCAAATGGATAGATTTATGAAAATAATCAAATAAATAATCATAACAAATCTATATTTTAAACAATTAAGCACAATTAATCACGAAATATTAGTGCTTTTCGAGCACTCATCACAACCCCCAACCAGCTTCTTGTTAGTCTCTAGCAAGAGGAGCGATCTAAAGATTAAAATAAAATGAATAAACTAAACTAACTAGAATTACTTTCTTAGATTATCACAGTTGCATTTAGCGTATGCAATAAGCCTTTAAACCCATAGGTGGCCCTAGTGGACGAGTTATAGTCTCGTGAGGGTTTCCAGTGATGATACCCGCAAACATCGTAACTAACAAAACTAAATAAAGACTCAAAACATACTTGAATCAATCCATGCATATGTCTCAAAAATTGTTAAAAACGAATGACATACAAAATAGTTAAAAATCACTTAAGCTCAAAAACAGTCTAAATATCAAACCCATCTTAGTGATTGAATTTTGAAAAATCAATCAAACCACATACCCGTTAGTTACACTATCTGATCATGTCATGTATGATATTCATAGATTACATTTTAATTTCTCATAAATGTGCAAGTAAAATATGAATGAGAATTTTACACTTCCAACCTCCATATGCTCATTTTTCAAATCCATCTCCACTAATATTGAAATCAAACTACCTAGAATCAATAGGACTTCATTAAGCTTGTAAAGTTGTAGTTAGGTGTGTGATTATGAAGGTACAGAAATAATATTTTCACTAGGATAAGAGTACTTTTTATTTCACAAACTTATTTTCAACTTTCTCCACCAAGTGTTCTTTTTTTTATCCTCCTATAA
Organism: Elaeagnus macrophylla; assembly: GCA_029378325.1. Classification (NCBI taxonomy): domain Eukaryota; kingdom Viridiplantae; phylum Streptophyta; class Magnoliopsida; order Rosales; family Elaeagnaceae; genus Elaeagnus; species Elaeagnus macrophylla. The sequence goes on along the minus strand of CM055649.1, from coordinate 7,918,503 downwards.
ATTTCATATGTCCATTGGATCTTTTTGCTTGATTTTCTTTCTTTACTTTTCTTGCTTATTATTTCAATCATCATCATCATTTTTTTTATTGTGATGAAGCAAGATAAATATAACATAATTGCTCATGAAAATCAAATATTACATTGAGTACTCTTCTCACTAAGGGTAATACAACGTATATCAATGTTTAGTTCAAGGGTGTACTATGGATAAAATAATACGGGGAGGCATGAAAAGTCCAAACGGTCCAAATATGGCCTAAATCACTTTCTAAATGGCATTTGATTCTATTATTTCGCTTCAATGGGTTTTCAAATGAGTTCTAGAGCTTGTTGAGACTTAAAACATGTCATGAACATACACACATTATACAAATTGCAATAGTCATACTAACCATACAAACTACCACATATATTACAAAATTTTCAAACTAGATGAATCTAACATTTATGTGTTTCTTTACTTAGGTAAAAATCTAATTTCTATCATATGTCACTGTCATTACAATCATGTTAATATCATAGACTTCCGGATTGACTCAAGTAGACACGACACTAACCTCACACAATTCAAGTGACAGAAGTTAAAAATTTAAATTTGGTCCAATTTCATGCTCATGGAATATTTTTTCCACCCTGAACCTAATTTCTACATTGTCCTCAAGGTCAAAAACAAAAGAAATTAAGAAAAGAAGTGAGAGAAGTTACCCCCCTTTCGTATGAGATTGTGTGCTCTACACGTACGCTCTGGTTCATTATTCCTCGCTTTTCTCATGATGAAGCATTTATTGTGCAAGAAACATGTATGAAACCTCAAAGTATATGCATCACAACTCAAATCCAAATTTAAATTATAACTAAATCAAATGAAAAATAAAGACATGTTAATTATAGTTAATAACTAATAAAAAAAATAAAAAATAAATAATAAATAATAATAATAATAATAATAATAAAATAAAGGAAAAACTGAAAAAGAAAATTAAACTAAAAATAAATAAATAAATAAAATAAATAAAATAAAAGAAGTTGATACTACCAAATATGGTGGGTTGCCTCCCACCAAGCGCTTTCTTTAACGTCTTAGCAAGATGTTGTTAATCTGTTTCTATCCACCATCATCAAAGATCTTGAAGTGTGTGATATCAATTTTTCGAGCTAATATGTCATTAAGCTTGTCCTTCCATCTCGGTAGTTGTTTCCTACGAAGCACAACACACACTTTTTCGTGGAAGTGGTATGGAAAATGATTTGGGGATGTGCAAATCTTAGGTGCCTTGTGCGGCATGGGAGGTGATGATAATTCCTCCTTGTTCTCCTTAGAAGTTTGTAAAATTTGATATTCCCTAGCTTGACATTCTTTGAGAATTGCTTGCTCCCCATTTGTATTTTCTACATAAAATGGTAAATCATCAAAAGTTTCAAGAACATAAATATTTTCAAAATTTTTACCACTTTGAAGGATTGTGTCATCCTTCACTTGCTCAATCTGAGTGGGCAACTCTTCTTTTTTTTGAATTTGTTCTGCTAGTTGCCCAACTTGCATTTCTATTCTTTTCATTGATGCCTCCATAGACTGCATCCTTTCACTAGTAGCTTGTTGATGAACACTATTTTGATCTACTATTTGTGATGTTTTTAAGTGTTTATTTTGCATGTAATCTCGATATAATCTTGTTTTGGAGGGTATTCTACTGTTTTGCAGGTCAAAGTAGGTTTGGAGAGAAACTTGGAAAAAGAGAGCAAAAATGGAGTAAAAATGCATACATACGTAAGCCTTACATTAGGTGCCATACATTATGTAAGCCTTACATCAATAATCAACAGAATATGTACAAGGCATGTACATACATGTACATACCATGTACACCCTTACATGCAAGGCGCGCCGCGGCGAGGAAAGTGTATGCCGCGGCGGGGAGCTCTCGGGTTGGAACATGAAAACCATCAAAACATTTCGCGCCGCGGCGAAGGAATGGTATGCCGCGGCGAGGAATTCAGAGAAATATGTAAAGCCATGTACATACTATGTACTCTCATGTATATACAAGGCGCGCCGCGGCGAAGGAATTGTATGCCGCGGCGAGAGGCTCTCGGGTTTTAACACCAAAATCACGAACACAATGTGCGCCGCGGCATGAAAAATGTGCGCCGCGGCGCGCGCGCGCGCGAACTGGACTCCTCCTGATGTACGAGACTTACAGAAACATAAAAGAGCCCTTACATAGACGAAAACCCTATCGAACATCACATCCTCTCCAGCCTCCAAAACAGATCTGAGCCTTAATTCAGCCTCCAAGGGATTCCAAGCCTCCACAACTCCAAATATTGAGCCTCCATCTACAGATTATCATTGAGCTTCCACCAACTCGTGAACAGTAACGTGAATAGTGCTTCATCTTCTCCACATTCTTTAGAGAGGGATTACTCCATTAATGCTCCTCCATTGAAGCTCCATCAACAAATCTTGAAGAAGGTGACCATCCTACATCAAGAGCTTGTTTTAAGAGTGGAAATAGGGTAATTTATTGTTTGTAATCTTTTCTCTCTTTAAGAATTCATAGAATGTTATTTGTAATGAAAAATATTAATTTGGATTTCATTATGAGTAGCTAAGCTTTTTATGTGTGGGATTTTGGTGATGTAACTATGATTGGATAATTGATTGTGTGGATATTTTTGATTAAGTAATTTAATTCATGATCATTGTTCTTAATACGTATGTTCATTAATTACTTCTGGCCAATTTGATTTGTGAATGTATGAAATATTTTAGGATTGAGTTTTAGAAACGTCATCTGAATTCAATTGAGCACTCTTGAGCATGAGCCTAATTTAAGTGCATTGATTTGTCTTGAATTAGGTGATTAAACTATTTTCCTAGGTTTAAAGCTGATTAACTAATTAACGGTCCGGATCAAAGAAGTTAGTTAGTTAATTAAGGGAAAATCACCATTGATTTGGGATTTTCTAGGGTTAGAGAAAATAATCATTAAATTCTACTTTTTCGTGCTTAATTGTCAAAACCACATAAATCAATTCATCCATGATTAGTTTACTAACCAATTTCCCACACTCGTTCATCTCATCGTTTCACAAAACTTTCACGCATTTATTTTTATTGTTTTAGTATTTTTTATGATTTAGAAACCATTTACAAAACCAACCTTGTTTAGAGTGTTTAGAATTTATTTTTATTGTTGCGTTTTAGATTACATTTGACTCTTTCAAAAACCACCGCAATTCCTTTGAGAGACGATCTTGGGAGTATACTTGTCGCTTACTACGAGTGACTCGTGCACTTGCGAGCTTTATAAATACAAAATTTGGTTATCAAGTTTTTGTGCATCAAGTTTTTGGCGCCGCTGCCGGGGAATTGGCGTTTTTGAAATTGTTATTTGTTTTCTTTTTATTTTACTTAATTACTAGTCTTTGTTGTTTTATTTATTTGTTTTTCTTTTTTTTTTTTTTTTTTTTTTTGTGTTTCTAGTTACTTGTTAGAGTCAAATAGTTTCTGGTGCTCTGATTTGTTGTTGTTTTTGACTGTGCATGCACGGTAGGAGATCTCTTGGAAATCCACTCGTGCCGTTCATAGATAACGTCAACCAGGAGACGAGCACATTTGAAACCATCCGGCGCTGACATTTTGGAGGACGAGCAATCACCAACAATGGGAGAACATCTACCTCCACACAGAGAGATGACGATGAAGGAGTATGCAAGGCCAATCATTGGCACTGCAACTTCTTGCATCCAACTAGGGGAAGCAGCTCGAAACTATGAGCTAAAGAATATACACTTTAATATGCTACCGTCATTTTATGGTATTCCTAACGAAGATCCTCTAACGTTTATTCGTGATTTTTATGCTACTGTGCAGACTTTTCCGCTACAGAGGCTAAATGAGGATCAGCTGAGGATGAGGTGTTTCCCATACACGCTGAAAGATAAAGCCAAGTCATGGCTTATGACTCTTCCACCTGGATCGCTTTCAACTTGGGACGCTGTGTACAACAAGTTCATGGGAAAATTCTATTCCCACCAAAAGACAGCAGACCTAAGAACTAAAATTGCAACGTTCTCTCAATTGGACGGAGAACCGTTTCACGAGGCGTGGGAGCGTTTTAAATTGCTTCTAATACAATGCCCACACCATCACTTTCCTTTGCAACTCCAGAATCAGTTCTTCTATGACGGGTTGACACAACAGTGTCAATTCACTGTGGATAATGCCGCGGGAGGAGCAATGGGAGAGAAGACCGCAGATGAAACATATGAGCTATATGAGATGTTGGGTGCTAATTCCCAACAAAAGAGTTCTAGAGGAAGGAGAATGGGAGTTAACGAGGTAGCTCCGGGGAATGACATGTCAATGCAAATCGCAGAGCTCACAAAACAAGTCGCACTCCTCACCTCCAAGAACTCACCAACTCAAGAGGTATGCGGTATTTGTAGTACTTACGGACACGGTGCTAACATTTGTCCTTTTATTTGTGATCCACATGTAGGTACAAGTTACGAGCAGGCCAATGCTATGGAGGGGTACCAACCGAGGCCAAGGAATGATCCTTACTCAAACACGTACAATCCCGGCTGGAGGAATCATCCCAACTTCTCTTGGAAGGGAAACAACAATCAAGGCTATGCTCAGAACAACTTCCCACACCATCCCAACCACAACAACAATCCACAGCTCACTATGCCAAACAAGCCAGGTTTAGAGGACAATCTGAATTCCTTCATTAAAGTAAGTCAAGAAATTAATCAGAAAACTGATCAAAGGATAGGTTCTTTAGAGGCTTCCATGAAAAGGATAGAAGTTCAGGTGGGCCAATTGACTGAGTACGTACACAAGCAAGATAAAGGGAAGATGCCTGAACAACTGAATGCTATCACAGTCATTGAAAATGGTAAGGACCTACACTATAATTTTACTGAACATTCTGATGATTTGTTTATAGATGCAGGAGATACAGGAAGGAAACATGCAATTCCAAAGGAATATCAAGCTGAGGACATTGAAGTCCTAAGACCTTCTGTAAAGCATACGGAGAATCCTAAAGAGTCAACCGAACATCCACTCCTTCACAAGTCACCTAATCCATATAAACCTCCGATTCCATTCCGACATTCCGTAAAAGCGACTGATCAGGATAAGCTATTTCATGAAACTTTTACTTCACTTTCTAAAGTTAATGTTAACTTACCTTTGTTGAGTATCATTAGGGACATTCCTTCTTATCCAAAATTTCTCAAAACCCTAATCTCCAATAAGAGGAAGTATAAAAATGAAGAGAAAGTAATAGTTTCAGAATTAGCTAGTGTAGTGTTGCAAAAGAAATTACCTCCTAAACTAAAGGATCCAGGTAGTTTTAACATCAAAATCACTTTAGGAGATAAGATGGTGTCGAATGCTATGTTAGACTTAGGAGCAAGTATTAATGTCATGCCATATTCTGTGTACTTGCAACTAGGATTGAGGGATCTTAAGCCCACAAATATGTCACTACACCTTGTTGATAAGTCTGTTAGATATCCTAAAGGAATAGTTGATGGTTTGCTAGTACAGGTGAAGAGCATAATTGTACCGGTCGACTTCGTGGTTATGGAGATGGAAGACACTATACCAAAGGACAATGACCACACTATTATTCTTGGTAGGCCATTCATGGCTACCACCAATACAATTATTGATGTCCAAAGAGGAAAATTGACAATGAGAGTCTTAGGAGAGACTATAAACTTCAAAGTGTTTAACCCTTTACTTACTGCTCCTATTTCTTCTGTTGATAATTGTGTCGTTCTAGATTCTAATGATTTACCTGTTTTTGACAATCAATTGCAGCAGAAGCCATACAATAAAACTACTGTTTCATCTACAGATAGGAGGGTGAAGGAAACACTTACAAGCTCAATTCAGGATAATGCCTACAAAGACCATGTCAAGCATTCACATATTAAAAACCTGGATTGTGAGTTTTTCTATCCTGAAAAAGATTATTATGCATGTAATACTCGTTTTGAGTCTTTTTCAGGTAACACGAAGCCTTGTCTTGAGAAGAGCAAAGGGAGAGGAGGAAGCAAGCACTTCAAGGAATCATTGAGGCCTCCATGATAAAAATGAGCATCGTCTTGCTAAGACGTTAAACTAGGCGCTTGGTGGGAGGCAACCCACCGTTTTAGGTATTCTCTATTGTTTCTTTTAATTTACTTCAGTTTAGTTTAGCTTTTCTGTTTGCCCTTTCTAAACTCTTTTCTGAACATGTGTGTAGCTGAAAACCTTGAGGACAATGTTTAGTTTAGGTTTGGGGGTGCATTTTGCACTTTTGATTGGTAACAATACTTTCATGCTTTGGTCAATTTTTGATGAATAACTAGTTTTTGTGCATTGTTTATCTGATTTTTAAAATATTTGAGGTTTGTTGTAAGGATCGGTTTTAATTTGCAATCTGTTTTTCATGCTTTTGATGTTGAAACTGAGATGCACCCAAATCTTGTGTATAGGAATTGAATAGTGGAGACTACCTTGTGAGAATATTGTTGAGCCCTTAACGTTTTATTCGGAGAGATAAATATTCTTCTACTCTTTTAAACACCTTTCATATCATTTCAAATTGCTAGATGATCTCTATAGGTTTTTGCATTGAATGTTAGGATTTTAAACATTTAATGAGGGATCATGTGCTTAATTGAATTGCTTAGATTAAATGACTTAAGTAAAGTTTGAAGTGTTTGCCTATTTCATTCGTGTTTGACTTTAAAAAAAAAAATATAAAAGGGAATTCCTATATCAAACACAAAAAGAGCTAAGAAGTAACCATTCACAAATTACATATGTATGTGGGTCTAAAAAAAAAAAAGAAAAGAGATAATAAGTTTATTATGACCCTAAGTTCTTCAAGTATGAATGGTTAATAAAAAAAGAGAGAGAAATAGGAAATAAGTTCCCTTAAAGTCAAAACATTTTCATTCTATTCTATGGCACACTTGAAGTTTTTGCTTGAGGATTTTAATTGACACATGAGATTAGCAATGTGATTTCTTCATAAATCCTATCGTTTGATTCCTTTCATGAGATCAATGTTATGCACTTTTGAGCCTTTCTTGTTTAATCATATGCGAACCTATTAGATCGTTTCTTTACATAACTTCTATTCGCATATATTTTGATGAGTGCTTGAACCCATAGGATTGGTGTGATGTAGAGAGTAATTCTTGTGAGGAGTAGAGTTGAAACGAATTCATTTTCTTAACACTTGGTTTGGGGGAGTCAAAGTTGATACGTTTTTAGTATTGGAATTTAGATTTGTGAAGCAAAATTGATCTAAATGGTGAACCTTGATGTGCTTGATTGTCGGATAAATTTGTGCATGAATTTTTGGTTATGATTTGGAAAGAAATTAAAGCATGACAAGTTTTGTTAACTTCAATTTTTGTTTTGCTATTTGGCTTTTTAATTTTGGTTTTGCTTGAGGACTAGCAAAAAGTAGGTTTGGGGGTATTTGATGAACACTATTTTGATCTACTATTTGTGATGTTTTTAAGTGTTTATTTTGCATGTAATCTCGATATAATCTTGTTTTGGAGGGTATTCTACTGTTTTGCAGGTCAAAGTAGGTTTGGAGAGAAACTTGGAAAAAGAGAGCAAAAATGGAGTAAAAATGCATACATACGTAAGCCTTACATTAGGTGCCATACATTATGTAAGCCTTACATCGATAATCAACAGAATATGTACAAGGCATGTACATACATGTACATACCATGTACACCCTTACATGCAAGGCGCGCCGCGGCGGGGAGCTCTCGGGTTGGAACATGAAAACCATCAAAACATTTCGCGCCGCGGCGAAGGAATGGTATGCCGCGGCGAGGAATTCAGAGAAATATGTAAAGCCATGTACATACTATGTACTCTCATGTACATACAAGGCGCGCCGCGGCGAAGGAATTGTATGCCGCGGCGAGAGGCTCTCGGGTTTTAACACCAAAATCACGAACACAATGTGCGCCGCGGCATGAAAAATGTGCGCCGCGGCGCGCGCGCGCGAACTGGACTCCTCCTGATGTACGAGACTTACAGAAACATAAAAGAGCCCTTACATAGACGAAAACCCTATCGAACATCACATCCTCTCCAGCCTCCAAAACAGATCTGAGCCTTAATTCAGCCTCCAAGGGATTCCAAGCCTCCACAACTCCAAATATTGAGCCTCCATCTACAGATTATCATTGAGCTTCCACCAACTCGTGAACAGTAACGTGAATAGTGCTTCATCTTCTCCACATTCTTTAGAGAGGGATTACTCCATTAATGCTCCTCCATTGAAGCTCCATCAACAAATCTTGAAGAAGGTGACCATCCTACATCAAGAGCTTGTTTTAAGAGTGGAAATAGGGTAATTTATTGTTTGTAATCTTTTCTCTCTTTAAGAATTCATAGAATGTTATTTGTAATGAAAAATATTGATTTGGATTTCATTATGAGTAGCTAAGCTTTTTATGTGTGAGATTTTGGTGATGTAACTATGATTGGATAATTGATTGTGTGGATATTTTTGATTAAGTAATTTAATTCATGATCATTGTTCTTAATACGTATGTTCATTAATTACTTCTGGCCAATTTGATTTGTGAATGTATGAAATATTTTAGGATTGAGTTTTAGAAACGTCATCTGAATTCAATTGAGCACTCTTGAGCATGAGCCTAATTTAAGTGCATTGATTTGTCTTGAATTAGGTGATTAAACTATTTTCCTAGGTTTAAAGCTGATTAACTAATTAACGGTCCGGATCAAAGAAGTTAGTTAGTTAATTAAGGGAAAATCACCATTGATTTGGGATTTTCTAGGGTTAGAGAAAATAATCATTAAATTCTACTTTTTCGTGCTTAATTGTCAAAACCACATAAATCAATTCATCCATGATTAGTTTACTAACCAATTTCCCACACTCGTTCATCTCATCGTTTCACAAAACTTTCACGCATTTATTTTTATTGTTTTAGTATTTTTTATGATTTAGAAACCATTTACAAAACCAACCTTGTTTAGAGTGTTTAGAATTTATTTTTATTGTTGCGTTTTAGATTATATTTGACTCTTTCAAAAACCACCACAATTCCTTTGAGAGACGATCTTGGGAGTATACTTGTCGCTTACTACGAGTGACTCGTGCACTTGCGAGCTTTATAAATACAAAATTTGGTTATCAAGTTTTTGTGCATCACTTGTATGAAAGCATTCAAAGTTTCCTCTAAGGTTGGCTTCCTAGGTTGATTAGAAACTCTACTTCCTTGTATGAAATAATTCAAGCTCTCTTCCAAGGTGGCCCTAGATGGATATGGATGAAAACTTGAGCTTTCCATTTGGTATTGTGCATAAGGTGGGTCATATGGTTAAAAATTTGAGCTTTGCATGTTGTATTGGGCATAAGGTGGGGTAGAGTTTGCTTCCCATGAAAAATTATGGTGATTTTCTCACTCAGGATTATAGGTACTAAAATAGGGATCATTCCAAGGTGGGTGACATCCCTCAATAAGATCAAAGTTTGAATTAGTGGATGTATAGTAATCACCTGCAAAAGTGCAAATATTAGCATAATGCCCATATAAACCACAAATGCTATATACCTCCATGTCTGTCATATCATGCAGCTCTTCAAAAGGCTTTGTATTGGCTCATGAATTTTAGTATCCAGCCTAATTAGGTGCATTTTAAAATTTGTTGATGTTGTCTATGAATGGTACCTTTCAAAAACTAACAAAAATAACAGAGAAATCAAAGCACCACAGATAAAAGCACTATATTATTTATTTATTTTTATTTTTTTGTTTTGTATTTTTTTTAATAAATAAACAAATACAAATAAATCAGAAACTCTAAAAAGTTAAAAAGAAAATTATTTAAAACGCCAATTTCCCGGCAACGGCGCCAAAAACTTGATGTGTTAAATTTAGTACTCGCAAGTGTACAAATCACTCGTAGAAAAGTGATAAGAAACTTCCAAGGTCGGTCTCTCAAGGAATTGCAGTGGTTCTAAAAAACCTTCTTCCTAATCTAAATAGAGTTCTAACGAAAATAAAGACTAATTAAATAGAGTTCTAGTAAAACTAAAACTCTAAGTAACTAGAATCCTAAAGCAACTAAAATACTAATTAAATAGAGTTCTAGTAAAACTAAAACTCTAAATAACTAGAATCCTAAATCTAATAAAACTGTAAACAAGTTGGAATTGTGACGAGATCAATGGTACGAACAATTAACGAAAACAATATTGCAAGTTTTCATTATTTAGCCCGTAACTCGTGATCCGAGAGCCATAAGTGTTCCGTCTTTGCGTGTTTTCATTATTTGAGGCTAAAAACACCTGAAATACACTAAAATATACCCGTGACTCCGAATGGATAGATTTATGAAATTAATCAAATAAACAATCATAACAAATCTATATTTTAAACAATTAAGCACAATTAATCACGAAATATTAGTGCTTTTGGAGCACTCATCATGCCGCGACAGGGAGCTTTCTGGTTTTACTATGGGGTCTGTTTTTAGTCTTGCGCTACAGCAGGTAATTTTGTATACTACGACCCGCGTACCCAAAATTACCCAAAAATCCTAAACATGCCCAGAATTTGTTTCACCCCTATAAATATCCCATTATACTCTTACAAACACAGGTTTTGAGTAGCCAAGAACACCTCCAACCTTTAGCTACTGTAGCAACTGGGGTTTCCACCCAAAATGCACCCAAAACTCTAGAGAAAACCCTTCATTGTTGAAGCTACTCCAAGGAATTGAGAAAGGGGACCAATCAAATTCAAGGATTTGGAGCTAGAAGAGAAATAGTTGTATTTTTATTGTTATATTTCTTTCTTCTCTAAGATTTTGAGTTTTCCTTTCATAACTAAATTAATTAACACCAATTTGGTTATGGTTAGCTAATTTATGTATATGGGGTATTAGTATTGCTTCCAATGATTATAAGAACAATTTTATAATTTAATTAAATATGAGTTTTTTTATTTATTTCTTGTTCATGTTCTTAGTATTTTTTTATTATAATTTAATAATTGGCCAAGTATTTATTTGTAGTTGAAGAAAATATGTTCGAACTAGGTAGTATAAACTCCATCTTTTCATGGTTGTGCATTATGAACAAGACAAGAATATAATTTGATTGCATTGACTTGTATTGAATTAGGTAGTTATAATATTTTCTTGAGCTAATTTTAATTAATTAATTAATGATCCAGATCAAAGAAGCTAATTAATTAATTGTAGGTAAAAATTTCCATTAACTTGGGATTTTCTAAGTTTAGTAAAAAAAAAAAACCAATAAATTTAAATTTTAATTGAATCACTTAATTTGTTCTTTTCATGAAGGGATAGCAAACTAAGATTCTCATATACAACTATCATTTTCACCTTGGCAGCGATATCTTTTACTTGCGATTATTTTAGTTGTTGAATAAATTTAGAATTTATAATATTTACTTGCGATCTCTTTTCTTGTTGTTGAATTAATTTAAAATTTATGTAAACTGACAATTATTAGAATGTTTAGGATTGTTTATTTAACTAAATAAGAAAATAAGTAACATTTTAAAACACCTGTCAATTCTTTGAGAGATCAACCTCAAGGTAATTTGTCACTTGCTATGGGAGACTCATGTATTTGTGAGTAATTTAAATTTGTGCATCAAGTTTTTGGCACTGTTTTCGGAGAGTTGGTGTTTAAATTGTTTATTTATTTTCTGTTTAGTTTCTTTTTCGTAATTTCTTTATTTTTGTGTTTTTCTTTTTTTTTTTTTTGTGTTTCTATTTAGTTATTTTATTTTTTTTGTATATATTTATTTGTTTTTGTTATTTCATACATCTGTGATATATTTTCTGGTACTTCGATTTTCTTATTGTTTTTGTAAGTATATGAAAAGTATCATTCATAAATAACGTCAACAAATTCAAAAGAGCATTAATTAGGCTAGATATTGAAATTCAAAGCCAATACAAAATCCTTTTGAAGAGCCATAAAACATGACTAACATAGAGGTATATGACATATATGGTTTATTTTGACATTATGTTGTGTTTGCGCTTTTGTAGATTATTACTATACATCTACCAGTAAAAATTTTGATCTTAGTGAGGGATGCCACCCTTCTTGAAATAATCCTCATTATAATACCAGTAATCTTGGGTGGGAAAATCACCATAATTTTTCATTGAAAGCAAATACTAACCCACCTTATGCCTATTATCCAATGCAAGGCTTCAATTTTAGCCCTTAAGACCCACCCATTCAATCTAGGGGACTAACCTTGGAAGAGAACTTGAATACTTTTATTTAAGTTAGTATAAAAAACCAAGAGAAAAACAATCAAATGTTAGATTCCTTAGAGGCTTTTATGGAAGGGATAGAAATGATAGTTTGGTAACTAGTGGAACAAATTCAAAAACAAGAAGAGTTGCCTAATCAAATTGTGCAAGTGAAGGATAACACAATCCTTCAAAATGGTAAAATTTTTAATGAAATTTATTTTCCTAAAATTTTTGATAATTTATCACTTGATATGATGGAAAGCAAGCAAATGTCAAAGTAGGTCAAGTTGAGAAAAATCAAATTCTACAACCTTCCAAGTAGAGGAAGAAGGAATCATTTTCACCTTCTATGCTGCATAAGGCACTTGAGACCTATGTATCCCAAAATCTTTTTCCATACCACTTCAAAAAGAAAGTGTGTGTTGTACTTCAAAGGAGCTTATTATCAAGATGGAGGGATGAGCTTAATGAAATACTAGCTCAAAAATTTGAAATCATACACTTCAAGATCTTTGATGATGGTGGATAAAAATAAATCATTTGCATTTTGCTAAGACGTTAAAGAAGGCGTTTGGTGAGAGACAACCCTCTATTTTAGGTAGTATTTTTTATTTTTCTTTTAGTTTAATTAGTTTTCTAGCTTCCCATTTAAATGTTTTTCTGGAAATTTGGGTAGTTAAAAACATTGAGGACAATGTTTAGCTTAGGTTTAGGAGGGTGCAAATAGGTCCAATAAAAACTTTTTGATACAAAACTATCATGTTTTCTTGTTAATTTAAAGTAAGTAATTGAATCTTTATACTTCTTTTGTTTGATTTCTTGATCATGTTTAAGGTTTGTTATATAAGTTAGTTTTTGTTCATAATTTATGCATCATGCTTTTGTTATTGAAATTGAGATAAACCAAAATCTAGTTTTGAGGAATCAAATAGTAGAGATTGAGATGATTATTGAGCCAATAGCATTTCATTTTTAGAGATAACTATCCTTCTACTCTTTAAACACTTTTCTTATTATTTCAAATTGTTAGATAATCTCTAAAGGTTTTTGCATTGAATGCTTAGATTTTTAACCTTTGATGAAGAATCATATACTTATTTGTATTGCTTAGATTAAATAATTTGAGTAAAATTTAGAGTATATGTCTATTTCACTCATGCTTGACTAAAAATAAATAAATAAGAATCCCTAAAATCAACACAAAAAGTGACAAATCATTATGCCATTCACAAAATACATATATATATATAGGTCCATGATAATTTTTTTTTTAAATATGACCCTAAAGTTCTTCAAGTGATGAGATGGTTATCACAAAAGGAAAATAGAACATAAATCCCCTTAAAGTCAATACATTTGAATTCATTTTAAGTTACATACTTGAGATATTTGCTTGATGATTTTAATTGATGCATGGGAATAGTAATGTAATTTTTTCAAAAATCATATCATTTAATTCCTTTTATGAGATCAATGTTATGCCCTTTTGAGCATTTCTTTGTTTATATAACTTCTATTCATATGTATATTGTTAAGTGCTTAAACCCATATAATCAGTGTTATATTAAGAGTGAATCTTGTGAAGAGTAGAGTTGAAGCAAATTTGGATTCTTAATACTATGTTTGAGGGATTTAATGTTGATATGTTTTTAGTAATGTGATATGGACTTGTGATGCGAAACTAATTTGTATGATAAACCTTTATGTGTTGAGATAATTGGATCAACTTTTGCATGATCTTCGATTATAAACTAAAAATAAGCTGAAGTATGAGAAATTTTATTAATTTAAGTTTGCAGTTTTTGTTTGAAGTATTGTTATTTCAGTTTTTGTTTGAAGTATTGTTATTTGTCTTCCTTTTTTTAGTTTTTCTTTTCGTAGGATGTTTGTAGGTATCATCACTGAAAACCCTCACAAGACTATAACTCGTCCACTAGAGCAACTTAGGAGTTTAAAGGCTTGTTGTATACGTTAAATGCAACCATGAAAATCCACAAAAGTGATTTAAGTTGGTATAGTTTAATTTTAGTTTCTCGAGGACTAGTAAAATGTAGGTTTAAGGATATTTGATTAACACTATTTGACCTATATTTTGTTATATTTGTAAGCATTTATTTTATGTTTATTTTATTACTATCTTATTTTGGAGGGTATTTATGTATTTTATAGGCTATTCGGTGTTTGGAAGAATACTGGACTAAAATGGACATAATGAAGGAAAACAGAACAAAAAGGGCTAAGGCATGTAAGCCTTGCATCGAGAAATAGTCATTAAGTAAGGGGCACATACAAGGCATGTATAGCAAAGCGTGCTGCGGCGAGAAGTATTGTGTGCCATTGCGGGGAGCTCTCAGGTTTTACTATTTATTTTTAGCCTTGCACTGCGATAAGTAATTTTGTATGCTGCAGTTGAGTACTCAAAATTGTCTAGAAACCTTAGACACTTCTAAAATTCGTTTCACTCCCCATTTACTCTTACAAACACAAGTTTTGAGCAGCCAAGAACTCCTCTAACCCTTAGTTACTATAGTAGTTGGGGTTTCCACCAAAAAATCTAGAGAAGACCCTCCATTGTTGAAGTTACTCCAAGGAATTGAGAAATTGGATCAATCAACTTGAAAGATTTGGAGCTAGGGCGGCAATATGAGTATTTTTATTGTTATATTTTTTTATTCTCTAAGATTTTGAGTTTGTCTCTTACAACTAAATTGATTGATACCAATTTGGTTATGATTGACTAATTTATGTATATGGAATATTAGTATTGGTTTCAATGATTGGAAGAACAATTTTGTAATTTAATTAAATATGATGTTTTGATTTATTTCTTGTTCATGTTCTTAGTATCTTTCATTGCGACAAGTAATTTTGTATGCTGTGGTTGAGTACTCAAAATGGTCTAGAAACCCTAGACACTTCTAAAATTTGTTTCACTTCCCATTTACTCTTACAAACACAAGTTTTGAGCAGCCAAGAACACCTCTAACCCTTAGTTGCTGTAGCAGTTGGGGTTTCCACCAAAAAATCTAGAGAAGACTCTCCATTGTTGAAGTTACTCTAAGGAATTGAGAAATGAGATCAACCAACTTCAAAGATTTGGAGCTAGGATGGCAATATGAGTATTTTTATTGTTATATTTTTTTTATTCTCTAAGATTTTGAGTTTGCCTTTTATAACTAAATTGATTGACACCAATTTGGTTATGATTGGCTAATTTATGTATATGAAATATTAGTATTGCTTTCAATGATTGGAAGAATAATTTTATAATTTAATTAAATATGATGTTTTGATTTATTTTTTGTTCATGTTCTTAGTATCTTTGATTATAAATTAATGATGAGCCAAGTCTTGATTTATAGTTGAAAAAAATATATTAGAACTAGGCATTAGAAACGCCATCTTTGCTTGGTTGTGCATTATGACTATTTGTGCATTATGAATAATAGTATAATTTGATTGCATTGACTTGTGTTGAATAAGGTGGTTATAATATTTTCTTAAGCTAATTCCAATCAATTAGTTAACTGTTTGGATCAAAGAAGTAATTAATTAACTATAGGTGAAAATTGCTATTGATATGAGATTTTCTAGATTTAGTTGAAAAACCAATAAATTTGACTTTTAATTGAATCACTTAATTTGTTTTTTTTTTTTTTCATGAAGGGATAGGAAACTAGATTCCTACATACGTCTATCATCTTTGCCTTGGTTGCGATCTCTTTTACTTGCTATTATTTTAGTTGCTAAATGAATTTATAATTTACAATCGTTTCTATCAATCGATAATTGTTAGAATGTTTAAGATTATTTATTCAACTAAATAAGAAAATAAGTAATGTTTCAAAACACCTGCCAATTCCTTGAAAGATCGAACTTGAGATAACTTGTCACTTGCTATAGGCAACTCATACACTTGCGAGTAATTAAAATTTACGCATTAGAAATTCAATTATGTTGAGGCGATTATGCCTTTTTTCAAAGTACTTCAAATAGATAGTGACTTGTTGTTAGCCGGTTGAACCAAAAAAAGTTTCATCGGTTTGAAATTTGGATATATTAAAGTAATTTTGGCATCATAACAATAAATAATATCAATGCCAAGTCGATATTTTGATAATATTCAATCATAACAAGTTGTTCCCATTCAAAATGCAAAGGCTGAATAACCAAACATGACACTTAGACTTTGTGAAGAGATGTAGTTACAACTTGAAATATCTGATATGAGGATATCAGGCAAGTTGGGCATACAAAATATCTATGCACCAACTTAAGGAAGAGTGTTGTTGGCTGGTTCAATTCAAGGGAAAGTGTTGATATTTTATGATACATTGTAATTATAATATAATTAGATATTTCGTAATTTAATATGATATAATGATGAGTGCTCAAAAAGCACTAATATTTCGTAGTTTATTGCACTTAATTGTTTAGAAATAGATTTATTATTTGTTGTTTATTCGATTAATTTCATAAATCTATCAATTCGAAATCACAGGTATGTTTTAGTGCATTTCAGATGTTTTTAGCGTCAAACGAGTTAAATAATGCAAACACGCAAAGACGGAGCACTTATGGCACTTGGATCACGAGTTACGGGCAAGACAAGTCAAATATATAAGCCTTACATAACGAGCCATCACATATGTAAGGGGGTAAATATGAAGAAAGGAAAGGCAACACGCGCCGCGGCGAGGAAAAGGCATGCCGTGGCGGGGAGCTCTCAGGTTTTGACCATTATTTCCAAAATTTGTGTTGCACTGCGGTGGAGAAAATGTATGTCATGGCGCGCCTATTCCTATTGCAATCAGGATTTGTGTAAACCCTTACATCTATAAATATCCCCCTAGACTCCCCCTTACATACAACTCGAATACAACTTTTACACACAAGAATTTTGCAACCAAATAAGAGATTCATTCAGTTTTGGGAGCTTTGCCACACTCAAACGAAGCAAGAGAAACCATTCTAAGGATCCAAGGAAGCCGTCGACGATCAAAGATAAAGCTTTTGGAGAAGAACGTCATCCCATCCATTTAGCGGTATTAAATCTAGGTTTTTCTTGTTGTTATAGAATTATATTTTCTTCTTCCTTCTTTGAGTGTATGATCATATTATATTTGTCTATGAATTTTAATATGAACATGAGCGGCTAATTTCATTATGGATGTTTAGTTTGTGTTACCATGTTTGCTAGAATTGTGTATGGTGAATATTTTATTGATTTAATATAAACAAATTACCTTTTGATTATGAGCATGTTTAGATATTTAATTATGAATTATCATGGGCCAATTTGAGATTCGTAGTTAGGTTGAAAAATCTAAGAATATAGTTTTGGGAACGTCACCTTGACTTTATTCTGAAACACTTAATCAAAGCTTCAAATTAGTGACTTAGTCATAACATTAGTTTGGTTTGCATTTATTTCCTTGCACATAATTTGATTGCTATTTGATTTACCCCGACCATAGGCAATTAATTAGTTAATCAACAAAGAGATTTACCCCGACCGTAGGTAGTCTCATAATTAAAAGAAAAGCTGGTAAAATTGTTTATTAGAACGTTCATATTATTTCACCATTACTTTTCGATGCAAGCATGATTAATCAAGCTAAACGTCCATACATCCTCCATTGATTTTTAATCTACCTGAATTGATTGTTAATTTGCGATATTGATTTTGTTTAATTGTTCGTACCATTCTTCTCATCACAAAACAAACACTTTTTACAATTTTACTAGATTTAGGATTCTAGTTACTTAGAGTTTTAGTTTCACTAGAACTCTATTTAATTAGTATTTTACTTTCGTTAGAACTCTATTTAGATTAAGAAAAGCATTATTTAGAACCACTACAATTCCTTGAGAGACCGACCTTGGAGGTTTGCTTGTCACTTTTCTACGAGTGATTCGTACACTTGCGAGTACTAAATTTATCACATCATATAATTAGATATTTTGTAGAATATGTCTATATAAGACATTGATGCTTTCATTAAAAAAGTAATAAATGAAAATAATAAGTGTAAGTCGTGTTAGTCCCTTCGTGTCTTTGTTGGTGTTCTCGTGTGCAAAACACGAAGTTTATTTATTTTACTTAGTATTTTTGTTTATCTCTTTGTACTATGTTTTACTTGTGATCAGTATCGTACATAGTCAAGTACATTGTATGAAACCACGAGGTGGTTGAGAGCAAGTAGTTTGCATGTTAAAATATATTCTTACATGCATGTATTTTCGTAAGTTGGTGGGCATTTATGGCTTTTTATTTGGTGAAATTTTTCCTTAAAAATCTTGCTTTTGCAAGCTTACAGAGACCTTACAGGGGTCTCAGAGAAAGCTCTCTAAGGTGATCAGTGAAGAGTCCGCAAGTATGCACAGAATGGTATTGTGACTTGTTAGACTTTGTTAATATCTTGAGGGGAGTTCACGAAGGAAGTCCGCGAGGCCTCAAGAGGGTGCGCGATGAGGTAGCTGCAAGTTTGCAACTAGGGTTTGAGAAGCTGAAAAAAAATATTCTCCCTCTTATTAATTACACATTCATATATCTCTTATCCTCTATTTCACCACTTCCTCATATTTCTAACATTGCATATTTAGGGTGTAAAATATTTTTTGGTGTATTTGAAAATCATTTTATAATTTTCTTATCACTAATATATTGAGTATGATTTCGTATTGGTAATTATGAGGTGATAATATCTTTGATAAAATATTTTCAAAAGGTAATTCCATCTTCTCAATATATCGAGTATTTTTCTGTATTGAGGTATGAGGTGGTGGTGGAGTTTGATTAAATATTTTTATCCAACAAAAAATTTCCTTAATAACAATACATCGAGTGTATTTTTGCATTATTATTATGAGGTGGAGTTACTGTGTCAACAATACGTCAAGTGTGTTTTCGTATTGTTGATACGAGATATTTATTTGAAAATCCTATTTTGGATAAATTGCATATATATTGTACACACATACTGATTACAAGTATTTGTATCACACTACGTGGTAGTGTGGCTTTTGAGATAAACTGGATTCAGTGAGGATCAAAGTAGTTGTGAAGACAGCTGGTGATAACAGCTTAGGCAGTTAGGAATCCTAATTGACAATTTGTGCATGCTGGGCTAGCTCGAATTTAATTCGTGTCATGAATTGCCAACTCTAACCTAAACCGAATTTAATTTGTCATAAACTGCTAATCTTAACTCAAATAAAAAACATTTGGGCTAGCTTAAACTAGCCCGAATTGGCCCAAATTTTTATTTACATGTTTTAATTAATCTTTTTTTTTTTACCTTCTTTAATCTAATATTAATTAAAAAATATTATAATTTTTTTATAATTTTTAATCTAATTAGAATAATAAAAGATTTGAACCAAATTTAATGCATTATAATAACATTAAATATACAAATAAAATTTGATTACAAGTTTTTACAAAATTAAAAATTAAAAGTTTTAAAGACATAATTATATTATAAAATAACTTATGAACCACTACCTAAAATTAAAGTAAATGAATATTTTAGACTTAAACTTCATAGAATTGTGATTAATGATAACATAATATATTTACACATTATTAGTAAGAAAAATGTAGCAATTTTTCTATAACATGAATTAACATATTCAACTTGTAAAAAAATAATAGTAATAATATATAATAATTATTATAATTATTTTTATTTTCGTGTTATCGAGCTGGCTCTAATCCAATCCTAATTTTTTTGGATTATTCGAGCTGGCCCAAATTGGACCCAAATTTAATTCGTTCGTATTCAATTTGTATTTTTTATTTCGTGTTCAATTTGGATAATCATGCTACAGCACAAATTGCCACCCCTACTTAGGATAGGTGGTCCCTAACTGATAGAGGTATTTGGCATTTTATCTTTATTGAGTCTATAGTAACTATTTTATTTCATTTAATGAACTTTGTTACTGAGTGGTGGCCTTAAGCAAATTGTAGATATTACCTATTAGGATTGGAGCCTAAGTGGGTTTAACATGTTATATTGATGTATTTGATTGATCTATTGTATGAGTTAGTATAATCAAACTATACACGATATATGTGCCAACAAATTTAGAATACATTAAGATTTGAAAGCATTTATTGATTTATTATATTTATGTTATCTAGCTTATTTGTATTTGTGTATTTCTGCTGTGTATTTTCTATTTCTTCTTCTTGTATGATAGGGGTGAGTCCTTAAGTATATGTATCACCTAGACTTGACTGTTCACCAAGTTAGGACTCTTTCAATTGATATTAGAGCTGGTACACCCTTTTAGGCTTAATCGCTTCAGTGTTGATCTATTTCTTGTACTTTTCACACACACTTACTTTTCATCATGATGGACTCCAATGAAGGAGGGAACATTGGTAGAACTCCCCTTCTCAATAGGCATAATTATGCCTATTGGAAGTCGTAGATGTGAGCCTTCTTCTGGTCCATGGAAGACCTGGTTTGGTATCAGATAAAGAATGGCTAGTTGACTCTTACTAAAACTTACTGTAATCCTTAAACACATGATCGAATGGACCCAAGAAGAGAGCCATAGGTGTGACTAGAACGATAAAGGTCTATATGCACTCACTCGATCTGTCACTCCTGAAGAATACAAACAAAATTTTGCTTGCACTACTTCAAAGGAAGCATGAGATATTTTAAAATTATAAATTAGGGTAACTTTGCAGTTAAAAAGTCCAAGTTAGCGAGAATTAAAAGAGACTATGAGCTTCTTTAAATGGAGAAAGATGAAACTTTTGAAAGTTTTTACAGTCACTTCACTAACATAATCAACACTTCCTACAACTTAGGCCTTCCATTTAATGAAGAACTTCAAGCTGAGAAGATTCTTTGTAGCTTGCCTCCTCAGTTTAGAGGAAAAGTTATCACTTTAGAGACAACGTTTAAAGGAGAACCCATTAAGCTCAATGAGATCGTTTGTGATCTCCAAGCTTTTGAAATATACCACACTCTCCCGAAAAGAACAACTTTTTTTGATAAAGGAAAAGTCTTGCTCTAAAGACCACTAAGACTCAAAAAGTCTTTTGTTAAAAGTGATGACTCATCTAATTTGGGTACAGAAGAATTTTCTTTGTTAGCAAAGTATTTTAAGAATTTTTTTAGGAGCAAAAGGATGCTCCTATTAAGTCAAGAAAGGAAAGCTCTAGTAGAAGAGATTCCAGAGCCAAAGTTGAAGACTTTGAAGAAGATGAAGAGAGACCTCAGTCTAGAGGTTGGGTCAAACAGGTCAGGTATTATGAATGTGGAAAACTCAGACACATTGTTGCTCAGTTCTGGTTAAAAGGACTAGAATCTTGCAAGAAATCCATGGTGATAGAGGTTACTATTTTAGATAATAGCTATAGTTTGAAAGAGGATGCAAGTAAATTTATAGCCTGGCAACTAAATATGATCCTCCTACTACCACTTCACAGTATTTTAGATTCCTCGATGAAGATGAGCATGATGAGCTTTTGGACTCTTATAATGAATTACTAAATGAGCATATTAAGATTGAGCAAACCTTAGAAGAAGACTTATAGACAACTTGAGCTAAAGAATATCAGCGGAGTACTTTTAATGCCTGGATCTTTCAGACAGAAAATTGAGTAATCTCACTTCCTAGGACAGAAGATTGAGGATGTCTAGAGTAGTGCAAAAAGGTTCAATGACATGGTTATTGAGACAGAATTCAACAAGTCAAGGACGAGGTTTCTTGAGCAAACCTTAAAAAGACTTTAGAATGCAGAATATCAGCGGATAGTTAGCCTGGATCTTTCAGAAGAGAAATTGAGAAAATCTCACTTATAGGAAAGAAGATTGAGATTCTAGAAAGTGAAAAGGCATACCATTCTCATGCCTTATCGAAAATGATAAGGAGTTGCTAGCTCTTCAAGATAAAGTAAAACAATCTTGGATTTCTGAAGGCATCCATTAAGGAAAAGGATGATTTGCTCACTACTTTGAGTGCAAAGTAGTCTGATCTCAAAAACTAGTTAGAACACTCCAGGTCTACAATAAAAAAAACTTTTGATGGGCACTTAGAAGCTTAATGAGATACTTGTTGTATCAAGGCTCTCGGTGACAAATACGGGCTAGGTTTTACTAATGATGGTTGTGCAGCTCCCTCTCTTTCTATTGTTGCTTTTGTTTCTCTCTTTGTCAAGTCTATAATTTCTTCTACTATTGCTTCTACCATGGCTCCTCTTTTCATCAGATCGATTGTAAAAGATCCTCTTCACAAAACTATTGTTGCCTATGGAAAAGGTAAAGTTGTTACAAAAGGTAAATCGTATGTGTCATTTTAGCCAGTCTTTACTAGTAGGGTGAACATCTCACCTCTTAGTTCTTCCTCTCATTGTGTCGGTGATGGTCTATTGCCATTACCTACATGCTTCATCACTTGTTATTACCAATGTGGTGAGCGTGGGCATATTAGATCTTACTGTGAGAGATTAAGTTCTCATCCCCATGTGAGACTCAATAAAGGTACATCTACCTCTCCTTCTCTTCCTCGTATTATTTTTAGGAAATATAGACCTAGTTTCTTTCACTCTCCTGCTAGTACATGTCATACTTGTGGTACTATTAGCCACTTTACCAACCAATGTCCAAGATATGCTTGGAGTAGTACTAGGAGATCTCACCCTTGCTCTTCTCATTTTGACTTCTAAGGATGTATCTACTGTGGTTCATTTGAGAATTTTTTTTTCTGGGTGCATTATGCATTGGCAATATAGGGAAGAAGGGCAAAACCTTCTAACAACCCTCCTAGTCTCATGTATGACCGCTTAAAGGGTTATTCGAGAATTTCTAAAACAAAAAACTCTTGAGTAGTTCATTCTCTACATGCTCATATGGACCAGAGATTACATTTTGCTCCTGTTGACCCTCATCACTTCTATATAGACGAAAGGATGCAATTTGATCACACTATTTGCAAGTATAGGTCAATTTGATGTGAGTTTTCTCATTCTTTTCTCTCTTTCTTGTAGCTTTTTTTGTATGTGTTTATTTATATGTTTATTCACTTAAATGTTCTTATTTTTTTTATATTTCTTTGTCTCTTACTCTTCTTTCTATAAATGTTACTAAAATTTTAAAATAAATTTTTCTGTTATCTTTTTGAAATTTTTTAGGTTTTTTATCTCTCCTCACCATTTAGGTTGCTCGTGATCACCCTCACTGAGGTCTCGTTGATATTTCTCTTGGGGTTTGCTAAGGTCTCGCCAAATTAATATTTTTACACATTCGTGGGTACCTCGTCAAACCCCTCTAGGCGAAAGGTCCACGAGGTGTACATTCCTATATAACCTCTTCCCTTATTTGTTTAAAACAACATAATTTTTAAAACACTTCTTACCTTCAAATTCTTTCACCTACTACCTTCTAAACTACTTTCTACTATCCCTAAAAAAGTCTCGACAAAACAAAAGATCTTGCATCGACCAAGTTGATGTTGGTCCCTCTTCTCAACCCTATAGTCCTTCTTCTCAACCAAAGAAGTCTTAATCTTTAATTTTGAGTGCTCTGTATTGATTGAGTTTCCTACTATCTGGGTATGGTTTGCTTTCTTTTCTTGGCTTTCTCTTTGTTCTCTTGCTTACTCTTACCACCCTACTTTTGTTGCGGAGTTCTATTCAGCGATTTGTGCACATCGCACATGATCCATGTCTCTTTCTTTTACCTTGAGGGAACTTGTGTCACCTTCTCTAGAGGTAATATCTTAGATCTCTTATTTCTTCCAAACAAAACCCTTATTTTCCCATTCTTCCTTTTGAATACGAAAACTTTAATACTCTCGACTTTTCTTTTAATCTTGAGTGTCTCAGAACTCGAAATCAATCTGATATGGCTACCAGATTTGTTGGACCTAACATGTGGTATACTGGTGGTATTGTTCCACTTAACAGTTCTTCTTTTGATCGCATGCTTATGCAAATTATTTATGCTTGTGTCTTTACTGTACTCATGTCTTTTCTATGCCTAATTCTTGGGGTCAATTTCTTTGTGCCATTTTGTATGGTGAGCCTATAGATATTGCTAGTATGATCTTTAGGACCATCATTTTTCATTCTTTCTCTCCTCCTTCTTCTTCTTCTAATCTTCATTACTCTTCTTTGATTACTCGGTGGGAACAGTCTATCTTTGGTGATGTTATCGAAGGTTCTATTTTTGGTCGTACTCCTCTTTCTATCAGATACTTTTAGGCACCATGCCAACCTTTTGGAAACTCTAAACCTTCTTCTTCCTCACTCGGAGTGTTTCCCATTCCACCTCAACTTCTCTTCCTATTCCTCTTCCTCAATCTATTCAGTCTCCCTCCCTAAATGTAAAGGTGAATCTTTGACTACACGTTTTGACAAGCTTCTTGAAAAACTTACAGATGAATATCAAGGGCGCAGATTACACAGTCAACTATTAATGAACCTTAATGATAGAATGAGCAGAGTTGAGCGACAATAGCAAACTTAGCATGGTTCTCCACAATCTTTAGGCTCACGTCCTTCTATTCAACCTTCTAGTAGGGTGGACCATTGTCATATTCACTCAGTCGGTATGAGTACTAGTGCACTTCTTCAAGATCAAGATATTCGACTTCCTCAGTCATCAAATTATTTCAACCAGTTATTTGATTAGTTTGCCACCCTTGGAGCTAAATTTCCCAACCTTATGCAGCCTTCTGACCATAAGGAATCTGGCATCGAGTCTTAGTGTGACCTTGACAAAGATGAAGGGAGAGGAGAATATTAGTTTCTTTGTATTTTTTTTCTTTCAATTGTTGTAATAACCAACTTTTTATTAATAAAAATGATTTCTTTGTTGTGTAGTTACTTTATTTCTCTTACTTATGTTTTATTTCCTCTTTGCATGGTTGCATGAGTGTACAAAATTATTGCATAATTCTATGCATTCTCTCTCTCATATAAAGGTGTTCCTTTGACTTTTTATGTAAAAAAGGGAGAGAAGTTTGTATATTGCATAACGTCTTTACGTCTGTTTTTTTTTTTTTTTTTTCACTTTATGAATGTAAGTGTAGGTTTGTATTTACCTTGTTATTTGACTTGCAAACATTCAGGGAGAGTTTTTATGTCTATTTGTGTTTAGCCTATCAATGTGTACCTGTGTAGAGGTAACATGATAGTAATTTTTTAGACTACACATAAATCTGCATGATATGTTCACTAATATGCGTTTGTTTTGTATGTGAAGTTTACAAATGTAACGTTGAACTTTGTAGTTTATTTGGAGTTGGATTTAGTATCAAGACAGATGTGGTTATTCATGAAGATGGATGGAGCACTACAAGATGGATGCACTTGGAGTGTAGATGTGTTGGGGTGTCTAGTTTGTGTTGAAGTTTATTCATTGGAATGAACTTCTTTAGATCATCTTGCATGCATATATTATGTTCGATGCTTTCCTTGTATAGGTTGTATAGTGTTTTGCCACATAAAGCCAAAAGGGGAGATTGTAAGTTCTATTAGTCTCTTTATGTCTTTGTTGGTATATCCGTGTGCAAAACACGGAGTCTGTTTATTTTACTTAATATTTTTGTCTACCTATTTGTACGGTGCTTGTTTGTGATCAATTTTGCACATACTCACGTAGATTCCAACACTGTGTGGTTGGGAGCATATAGTTTACATGTTAAAATGTGTTTTTATATGCATGTGTTTCCTTGAGTTGGAGGATGTTTATGGCATTTTATTTGGTAAAGTTTTACCTTAAAAAAACTTATTTTTGTAAGCTCATAGGGACCTCGCAAGTGCCTCATTGAGGTAATTGACGAAGGGTTTGAGAGCATGCACAAGGTGGTATCGTGACTCGTTAGACTTTGTTGATATTTATGAACACTATTTTGGACCTATTATTTGTTATTTTTTAAGTATTTATTTCATAATTTATTTTGATATTGCTTTGATTTGGAGGGTATTTTCATGTTTTGTAGGTACAAGTTAGTACGAGATGAATTGTGTATTGAAGTGGTCAAGGAGAGTGAAAATGGAGTAAAAAGAGCCAAATAATGTAAGCCTTACATTGAACGCCATTTACTATGTAAAGGGAAACAAACAAAAGCAAAATAACATGAATCAAAAATTGTGTAAGGGACATTTACAAGGCATGTACAACAATACGCGCTACGGCAGAATAAATTGTGTGTTGCGGCGGTTCATTCTCGGATTTTACTATAGAACCCAAAAATTAACACGCGTTGCGAAGGGTAAAAATGTGTGCCGCAGTGGTGAACTCTCTGCTTTTACTATAGGGGTCCATTTTCAACTCAAGCAGTGGCAGAAGGAAATGTGCGCTGCGGTAGGACAGCCTCGGGTTTGTATACTAGACCAGAATTTCACCTTGCACCACAGCAAAAGAAAATTCGTGTCATGGCTCGCATACCTAGTTGATACTTAAATGCCTAGATTTTTACACACTGTTCCTCACCTCTAACCTAACATATAAATACAATTCTTACAAACCCTCACAGACCAATGCGTGAACAGTACCCAAAACCCTCCTTCTCCATATTTTAGAGAGAAAATCCTCTATTTGAAGCTCTATTAAGAATCTTGATAAATGTGACCATCTAACATTAAGAAGCTTGTTTCAAGAGTAGAAAAGAGGTATTTTTATTGTTTGTAATTTCTTTTCTTTTAGAATTCATTGAATGTCTATTGTAATGGAAAATCGATATTGGGATTTTGTTATGAGTGGCTAAACCTTTTTTGTGTGGTATTTTAGTGATGTTACCATGAATAGATGATTATTTATGTGATTTATTGTTGATTAAAGTGATTTATTTCTTGTTCATTGTTCTTAATATCCTCTTTTATGGATTATTCTTGATCAATTTAGTTTATGAACATTAGAAAACATATTGGATTTAAGCATTCAAAAAATCATCTTTGCTTGTTTGTGCACTCTTGAGAAAAAACTTAATTTAAGTCCCTGTTTGGTTGGGTGTAATAACACCCGTAATGTAATAGATTCAGTTGATTATATTTGTTTTTCTTAAAGAGATGTAATGTAATGTAATCCATTACATCTATTTAAGTAATTCTCATATATCATGAATCCTCTTTACATTCCCTAACCTAAATTCATGCTGCCCTCATTCACACTGCGCTCATTCACGCTACCTGGGTCGTTCTCCTTCGCCGCCATTCTCCTTCACCGTCGTGGGCCGTGGTTCTCCGTCTCCTTCGTGCACCGTCGTCAAAGAAGAGTCTGCTCGCGTTCGATCTCCCTGCCGTTCGCGTCGTGGGCCGTTCGTTCTCCCTCCCGTTCGCCGTCCCTCGCCGTCAGCTCTGCCTCGTCGTTCACCGTCAGCTCTGCCCCTCATGTTCAGGTATTACTCATCAGTCTCCACAGTTCATATAAAATTTTTTGCGTCGCGCATTTGTGTGCCCTGGCCTTGGATGGTATTAATTTGTGAACTCTACAGTTTCTGTACATTTTCTTGCTTATTTTTCACAGGTTGGACAATTTTTATACTTAATTATTTGTATTTGTTTATCAATTTAGAACTCCTACTCTAATGTGTTCGATTTAAGCTGTGAAAAATGTGTTCGATTTAAGCTCTGGCCTTGGATTTTTATAAGTTTTATTTATGAATTTGCTAATGTGTTCGATTTAAGCTGTTTCTATACCTTTGGATTTTAGCATCTAAATAATCACTGGAAAAAATATGATCAAGCTAGCTAATGTTTCAATAGGATGCCCTAGTGTTGTGCTTTCTTCTCAATTTGTTTCAGAATGAGATGGAAATTGGACTAGGGTTTAAAATTTTTTGTAATTGCAGAGTTTTATTCACTATACGTGTTGATGTCTATTCTCTTGAAGCTGGTTTTGCTTAATTCTGCAAGTCTCTACTTAAGTTCAGCTATTTGTATGTCTCTATTCGTGGTTGAGAGGATATTGTGCTTATGCTTTTCATTTTTAAGACTATATATATTGTAGATTTTCGTTATTATTGTAAATCTGGTGTTTCTTTTGCTTATGGGTCAAGGTTTTTTATAATCAATTTCTTCATCTGGTTGTTGTTATTCTGAAAAATGGTCTGAATTCTCTGCGATTGATAGTGTAAGAACTCATTAGTACCTTTTTCAAGTTTAGTCCGGTGAAATATTATGTCTGCTAATTTATTCAATTGTGTTTAGTTTGGTATCGAGGTGACAAAGATGTTATGAAACTTTGGAATTTCTCATTTATGTTCTTGTGTGATTGTTTTCAACCTTAATTTTGCATTTTCTCTAATTCATTTACTAGGTGTTAGAGGATTTATTTACTGAAATATTTATCTAACTGGTTTAAAGCATATTCAGTTTATTTCCCTTGTATCTACTTTTTTACTATAATAGATAGAAAAGACAATAGGTATTGCATTGAATGAGTTACCTGTGTAGCATTAGCCATCTGAAGCTGTGACTTCGGTTAGTTTGTTCTTTTCTGTTCAGCTTAGCTACATGTGCAGAGTCCCTTTACATTTATTTTAAAATCACCACTGCATTTTCTGCTGTTATTACATATGAACATTCCACTTTTACGTTCAACTGACATGAAATATCTTGACCTATTTGAAGTTTATAAAAATATCTCAAGTTTTCTAATTAGACTGTTAGAGCAGTGGTAATGCTGGATTAAGTATTTTTTTGCTTGAATACAAAATTGAAGAAATAAATTTTACAAGCTGCTTTTTTCTTTCTTTTCATTGCGCTCTGCTTTTTGATATATATATATATATATATATATATATAATACAACGTTGAAACAATATTATTTATGTAATGTTGTGCATTTATTTTTATGTAATGAAATTATCTTTTTGTTTGTTTTTTAAGGTAAAATGGATGCACATAACTTGAATGACAAAGAGTTGAATGCTATTGTTGTGTACCTCATACAAATAATGGCTATTGTGAAATTTTTTGTTGAGGTGATAGTGAATAAAGACATGACAATGACTTTAAGGAGACAATTGTATGAGCTAGATTTTTTTGCAAATAGGAAAATTGTGCATAGGTTGTGCTATGACAGCGATATTACTAGTATTAATCAACTTAGGATGAGTAGGAGTGCTTTTACAAAATTGTGTGAAATGCTTGAAACTCGAGGGGATTAAAACAATCAAAGCATTTGTTAGTAGATGAGCAGGTAGCTATGTTTCTTCATGTAATTGCACATCATGTGAAAAATAGAGTTATAACTGATCGATTTAGACAATCTGGAGAGACAATTAGTAAGTACTTCAACAATGTCTTGCATTCCATCATACGCTTGCATAAGGAGTTTTTGAAAAAACCTGAGCCTATTACAGAGGATTGTAACGACGATAAATGAAAATGTTTCAAGGTAAATACATAGTGTCTTAATTTTGTTTTTGTCAGTTTTTTTTTTTTGTCACTTAGAACTTTATAAACTTAATATTTTGTATTGTTTGTTCATTTTAGGGTTGCTTAGGAGCACTTGATGGTACTCATATTAGGATACGAGTACCTATAGTTGATAAGACTAGGTATCGAAACCGAAAAGGTGAGATTACCACAAATGTTTTGGGGGTTTGCTCTCCAGATATGCAATTTATTTATGTTTTACCTGGTTGGGAAGGTTCAGCAGCTGATAGTAGAGTCTTACGTGAGACGTTACGTAGAAGGGATGCATTTAAAGTCCCACATGGTAAGTATTTTGTGAATTGGAAACTTTTTACCTAGATTTTTTTTTATTCTTAATATATGAAATTAAGCATAAAATTTTTTTAAAAAATATAGGACATTATTATCTTGTGGATGTTGGATATGCAAAATCAAATGGATTTCTTGCTCCATATCGTGGTCAACGTTATCATTTGAGTGAATGGAGAGATGGCCCACAACTGCGCAACTCACGTGAATTTTTTAACATGAAGCACTCACAGGCTAGGAATGTCATTGAGAGATGTTTTGGTGTGTTAAAGAGTCGGTGGGCTATTCTTAGAAGTCTAGCTTTTTATCCTATTAAGACCCAAAATTGAATAATTATTGCTTGTTGTTTACTACACAATTATATAAGAAGAGAGATATCATATGATCCATTTGAGGATAATATAGAGCTCAATGAAGAAGAAGAGGAAATGGATAATGAGGACACAATTACTATTATAGACTCTACACATGAATGGGGTTTGTTTAGAGATAATACAGCCTCAAACATGTACTATGAGTGGAGAGCAAGAAGAGAGGGATAATTATTGTGTACTTCTTATTGTAGTGATTTATTTTATTTATAGTTGTATTATATTTGGAACTTGTGTTTGTAATAAATATACTATTTGATTTACATCGTGTGTACTTCTTGTATCCTATCAAATATTAATTGGTGTACTTGTCAATATTTGGTGTATTGTTTAATTTGATGTACTTGTTATCTAGATGTTGTATTTGTTTTAATCTAACATTTTCATTTAGGATGTCATCTTCACAAAGCAGAACTTCAAAAAATCGTGGACCGAGTTAAAACAAAAGGTTTTGGACATCATCATTGGATGAAAAACTAGTTGAATGTCTGCTAGAATTACATTCACAAGGCTCATATAGGGCTGATGGAGGTTTCAAGCCTGGGTATTTAAATGCTGTAGAGAGGTTGCTTGTTGAAAAAATGCCAGGATGTACTATGAAGGCCAAACCTCATATCGAGTCTCGACTGAGAACACTAAAGAGCCAGTTTACTACGGTTCATGATATGCTATGTGGTCAACATAGTAGTGGATTTGGATGGGATCCTGTGAATAAACTGGTGACTGCTGAGACACCAGTTTGGGACGCATATCTAGAGGTAATATAATGTTATTAATCTAACTAGATAATAATGTATTTAATTTTTAATATTTTTAATAATCTAATACTTGTTTTAAATTTTTTTTAGAGTCACAAAGAAGCTGCTTATTTTAGACATAGGTCATTTCTCTATTACGGGGACTTGTCTATTATATTTGGAAAAGACAGGGCCACTGAAAAAAAATGCAGAGATTGCAGATGATGTTGTGGTAGAACTTGATAACGAACGAGATCAAGAGGCAATAGATGAAACTGATCCAATATTTACGTCCGTAAATGCTACCAATCAAGAGCACTCTAATACTTACTCCAAAAAAAGGAAGAGAATTAGAGAAGTTAATGACTATGGACAATCTGTTGAGAGGGCCGCATCCATGCTTGCTGATGAGATGAAAAACGTTGGAAACATTTTAAGTCGATCCATATCAAAAGAAGGAGAGGAAGAAAAACAAATGAGGTTATATAACAAATTGCAGAGAACCACTTCGCTCTCCTCTGACGAGCTTGATATTGCCACTATTATACTTGTTGACAAGCCTGCAAAAATGAATGTCTTCTTCGGCGTACCTGATGAGAAAAAGGATGGTTGGATTAGAAGTCTCCTTAGGCGTGAAGGTGGTATCTAAATAATTATGAAAAAATGCACCTAATATATGTATATGGATTTGTATTTCATATTTGGGCTTAAGTATGCTATTGTTATGTATTTTGAGATTTAAACTTGATGCTTATTTTTAGGTTATTGAATACTTCTTATATTTGTCGTATGATATTTGAGTTTATGAATGTATTTTGGTTTTAATATTGATGTGTATTTTTAGGTTAGTGAATACTTCTTATATTTGTCATAAAGCATTTGGGTTTATGAATCTATTTTGATTTTAATATTTATATGTATTTTTAGGTTTGTGAACACTTTTTATATTTGTCATATAATATTTGAGTTTATGAATTTCATAAATAATCATATTGTATAATATTATTAAATTTTGGTTTTATTATGATTATAAATTTTAATTTATTAATTAACAAGATTAAACTTTTGTATAATTATTTTTTTAAATTTTATATAATAATTATTTAAAATAATTATTTAATTTTGAAGCATATATTTTATTTGATTTAAGAAATAAATAGTAAAATAATAATTTAATATAAATTTTAAGGGTATTATTGTAATATTATTGTACTTTCCATTACATTACAGTTGTCAAACCAAACACTGTAATACTGATTCCTTTTTTGATTACAGTGGCTAAACCAAACATTGTAATCGTAATACTGTTTACATTACATTCCATTACGATTACGATTACAGTCAGCGAACCAAACGTGACCTAAGTGCATTGACTTATCTTAAATTAAGTAATTAAAATATTTTCTTAGGATTTATGCTAATTAACTAATTAACTATCCAGATTAAATAAGTTAATTAGTTGATTAAGGAAAAACCTCCATTGATTTGGGATTTTTTAGGTTTAGTTGGTAAAGAATCAATAAATCTTACTTTATTTGCTTAATTGTAAAAATCAAATAAATTACTTGATTTATAAATGGTTAACTAGCTAATTTTCCTCACTCTTATCATATCGTTTTGGCAAACCTTTCGCTCTATTATTTTACTTGTTCTACGATTTTATAATTTTAACAATCGTACCATCAACAAACTTTTATTAGAGTGTTTATGATTTAATCTTTATTTATAACCAATTTAGAAAACATTTAACATCTTAAAACAATCGT
This sequence comes from Elaeagnus macrophylla, assembly GCA_029378325.1. Lineage (NCBI taxonomy): Eukaryota > Viridiplantae > Streptophyta > Magnoliopsida > Rosales > Elaeagnaceae > Elaeagnus > Elaeagnus macrophylla. Next base: position 7,885,604 of record CM055649.1, on the reverse strand, counting down.
AATTTATTGAGAGATGATCTTAAGAGTATACTTGTCGCCTACTCAAAGTGACTAGGGCACTTACGAGCTTTTTTTACAAATACAAAATTTGATAACAGATCACATGTCTAGGTTAATTTTTGACTTTGACACTACTGAGAGTGAAAAAGAAATGGACATTGTTGAAACTTTTCTTGATGAACAACTGTTTACTATAGGCCCAAATCTTTGATATGCTGACATAGTAAATTATCTTGCTAGTGATTTGTTGAGGCCTAACATTTCTTTTCAGGAATAGAAAAGATTTTTTCATACTTGCAGGCACTACTTTTGGAATGACCCATACTTGTTCAAGTTTTGCCAAGATCAAGTCATAATGTGTGCCTGAAAAGGAGCATGAGAACATCTTAACCTTTTGCCATGAGCTTCATTGTGGAGGCCATTTTGCTGGTAAGAAAATAGCCTTCAAGGTATTACAATCTGGTTTTTACTGGCCTACTTTATTTAAAGATGCTCATCATTTTTGCATGCAGTGTGATCGATGTTAGAGGACTGGTAACATTGGAAAATTTAATGAAATGCCTCTGATATTTAATTTAGTTGTTGAGTTATTTGATGTTTGGGAGATTGATTTCATGGGTTCTTTTCTCCCTTCTTCAGGTTTTGAATATATGTTGGTTGTTGTTGATTATGTGTCCAAGTGGGTAGAGGCTATACCCATTAGAACTAATGACGCTAACTGTGTTGTCAAATTTTTGAAGGATGTAATATTTAGCAGGTTCGGGACATCTATGGCTATAATTAGTAATGGAGAGAGTCACTTTTACAATAAAGTCTTTGATGGTTGTTGAAGAAGTATAACATCACACATAAGGTGGCTACTCCATACTATCCACAAACCTCCGGTCAAGTTGAAGTGAGTAATCGACAAATCAAAGGTATATTGGAACGTATGGTGCAACCTTCAAGAAATGATTAGGCATGCAAGCTCAATGACGCATTATGGGCTTACTATACGGCGTACAAGACACCTATTGGGATGAGCCCTTATCTGTTGATTTATGAAAAAGCATGTCATTTGCCCGTTGAACTTAAGCATATAGCACATTGGGCAATCAAGAAATTGAACATGGATTATGAACAAGTGGGAGAGAAGCATTTGCTTCAACTTGATAAGCTTGAAGAGATACAGAATGAAGCTTATGAGAATGCAAAGAACTACAAAAAACACACCAAGCGTTATCATGACAAAGGGCTCATTAGTACGTCTCTCTATTCTGGAATGAAAGTACTTTTGTTTAACTCTTGTTTTAAATTCTTTCTAGGTAAGTTGAGGTCAAGATGGAATGGATCATAACAAATTGTTCAAATCTTCCCCCATGAAGCCATAGAATTATTAAATTCGAAGACTCAAATAACATTTAAAGTGAACGAACACCATGTAAAGCCTTACTTAGAAGGAGTCGTTCACAATGGGGATGTGGAGTGCATTGAAGTGCATACTCCTTAGACTCAAGCAATGCCTTGCTAAGACGTTAAACTAGGTGCTTAGTGGGAGGTAACCCACCACTTAAGGTATTTATCTTTTATTTTATTTTAATTAGTTTTCCATTTGCCTTGTTTAAATACTTTTTTGAACTGTCGCATAGCTAAAAACCTTAAGGACAATATTTAGTTTAGGTTTGGGGTGCAAATTGGTTCAATAAAAAAATTTTTCAAACAAAATTATCATGCTTTTGGTCATTTTTTGATGAATAATTGAGTCTTTATGCATTCTTTGTTTGATTTTTGAACATGTTTAAAATTTGCTATAAAAGTTGGTTTTAACTTGCAATTTTTGTTTCATGCTTTTGATGTTGAAATTGAGATGAATCTGAATCTTGTGTATAGGAGTCCAATTGTGGAGACTACCTTGTAAACATCTATTGAAGACTCAATACATTTAATTGTATTGCTTAGATTAAATGATTTGAGTAGAATTTAAAGTGTATGCCTATTTTATTCATGCTTGACTTTTAAAAAAAATATGCGGATTTTTGCACACAAAAATAACCATAATTTTCCATTTACAAAATACACATGTACATAGGTCATATAAAATAAATAAATAAATAAATATTGACCCTAAAGTTCCTTAAGTGGTGAAATGGTTATCACAAAAGAAAATGAGAAAATAAATCCCCTTGAAGTCATGCATTTTCATTCATATTAGAGAATATACTTGAAAATTTTGCTTAATGATTTTAATTGATGCATGAGAATAGTAATGTGAGTTCTTCGCCAATCCTATCATTTTGATTCCTTACATAAGATCCATGTTTTACATAAGATCCATGTTAAGCACTTTTTGAGCCTTTCTTGTTTAATCATATGTGAACCTATTAGCTCATTTCTTTATAAAACTTCTATTCGCATATACTTTGTTGAGTATTTGAACCCATAAGATCAGTGTGATTTAAAGAGTAAATCTTGTGAGGATTAGAGATGTAGCGAATTCGGATTCTTAACACTAGGTTTGGGGGAACCAATGTTGATATGTTTTAGTATTGGGGCTTAGATTTGTGAAGTAAAAATAATCTACATGGTGAACCTTAATGTATTAAAATGTTGGATGAACTTGTGCATAATTCTTTATTATAAATTGAAGAGAAACTAAAGCATGACAAGTTTTGTTGATTTAACTTTTAGTTTTGTTAATTGTCTTTTTAATTCCAGTTTTGTTTGAGGACTAGCAAAATGTAGGTTTGGGGGTATTTGATTAATACTATTTTAGACCTATTATTTGTTAGCTTTTAAGTATTTATTTCATAATTTATTTCGGTATTACTTTGATTTGGAGGATATGGTCAATGAGAGTGAAAATGGAGTAAAAAAAGTCAAAGAATGTAAGCCTTACATTGTACATCATTTACTATGTAAGGGGGAACAACAAAAGCAAAAGAACGAAAGCCTTAAGTTATGAATCATAATTGTGTAAGGGACATTTACAAGGCATGTATAACAATGTGTGCCGCGGCAGAATAAATTGTGTGCCACAGCAGTTCATTCTAGAATTTTACTATGGAACCCAAAAATCAACACGCGTCGTGGTAGGTAAACATGTGTGCCGCAGCGGTGAACTCTTTGTTTTTACTATGGGGGTCCATTTTCAACTCACACGCGGCAAAAGGAAATGTACGTCGTGGCAAGACAACTTCGGGTTTGTATACTAGACTAGAATTTCACCTCGCTCCAGGGCAGAAGAAAACTCACACAGCGGTCCACGTACCCATTTAACACTTAAACACCCAAACTTTTACACACCCTCCTCACCTCTAACCTAAACTCTAAACACAATTCTTACAAAACGTCACACACCAATGCGTGAACAGTAGCCATAAACAGTACCCAAAACCCTCCTCCATATTTTAGAGAGAAAATCTTTCATTGATGATTCTCCATTGAAGCTCTATCAAGAATCTTGAGAAAGGTGACCATCCAATATCAAGAAGTTTGTTTCAAGAGTAAAAGAGGGATATTTTGATTATTTGTAATTTCTTTTCTTTATAGAATTCATTGAATGTATATTGTAATGGAAGACCTATAGTAGGATTTTATTATGAGTGGCTAACCCTTTTTTTGTGTGGGATTTTAGTGATGTTACCATGAATGGATGATTATTTATGTGATTTATTTTTTATTAAAGTGATTTATTTCTTGTTCATCATTCTTCATATCTTTGTTTATGGATTATTCTTGATCAATTTAGTTTATGAACATTATAAAACATATTGGATTTAAGCATTTGAAAAATCATCTTTGCTAAGTTGTGCACTCTTGAGCAAGAACATAATTTAAGTGCATTGACTTGTCTTAAATTAAGTGATTAAAATATTTTCCTAGGATTTATGATAATTAACTAATTAACGGTCTGGATCAAAGAAGTTAATTAGTTGATTAAGGGAAAATCTCCATTGATTTGAAATTTTTTAGGTTTAGTTAGAAAAGAATCAATAAATCATACTTTACTTGCTTAATTGTAAAAATCACATAAACTACTTCATTCATAAATGGCTAATTAACTAATTTTCCACACCCTTTTATCATATCGTTTCGGCAAACCTTTTGCTCGGTTATCAACAAACTTTTTTAGGATTTAATCTTTATTTATAACCAATTTAGAAAACATTTAACATTTTAAAATAACTGCAATTTCTTAATAGACAATCTTTGGAGTATACTTGTCGCTTACTACAAGTGATTTGTGCACTTGCGAGCTTTTTTTACAAATACAAAATTTGGTTATCAAGATTTTATGCATTAGATATCTCGCAGGAGGTTTGTGGAGGTGATTCGCGAGGCCTCGTGGGGGTGCGCAGCAAAGTGGCTACAAGGGTTTGGGAGCTAAAAAATCAACTATAAATACCCCCTTTCTCCTTGTTATTAATTACACCTTCACATCCCTCTTTACACTCTTTTATCCTCTATCTCACCACTTCCTCATATATTTCTGACGCTGCATATTTGGGGTTGCATATTTTTCAAACGAGTTAAAAATATTTTTTAGGTTAATTGAAAATCATTTTGTAATTCCCTTATCACTAATACGTTGAGTATGATTCCATATTGGTGATTAGAAAGCAATAATATATTTGATAAAATATTTTCAAAAGGTGATTTTATATTCTCAATACATTGAACATTTTTATGTATTGAGATACGAGGTAGTGGTGGAGTTTGATTAAATATTTGTTGCTCACAATGGTGTATATGATTTAACGCAAGTGCACGTGTCGCAAACAAGTAATATAATGATAAGAAAGATCGTTCCCACGGAGATTGGAATACTAGAAAATATCGTAAAAATTAACTATTAAGATCAATGTTTTGTGTTTTTGTTTATTAAAATAAAATAAAAAAATAAAATAAAATAAATAATACGAGAGAACAAGAGTGAAAACACTGAAACAACGTTCAACAAGAAGAATATCACAAATCACAGATAGATAAATCAGTTAGGATTGCGAATATGACAAGTGATGTAGACAAACTACTTTGCTACAGCAATGCTGTAGCAAAGTGATGCTGTAGCAATGCTGCAGCAATGCTGCAGCAAAATATACCAGTAACTCGAATTTCAAAAATTCACAAAGGATTCTTCCGAATCTGCAATGTTTATATATTCTATGACTCAATTAAACATATTCCTATGCAAAACTGAATCTAAGAACAACGTTCATGCACAAATTCTTTTGAGTTATGTGAGATAATTATATATTCCTATATCAATTTCTTCACACTATTCTAGCTTATTCTAACTTAAAATTAACCTTTTCAGATTCAATTTCAGTCTATTATCCTATCAATTGTTGATCAAGCAATCAATAAGAATGAATCAATTAATCAAGCGTAGAATAACCAGCATCCTTTACCAAGCAAAGCACATTTTTATGAAATTAAAGCACAAAGTCTACATACACTTGCATATCCACAACCCTAACTGAATGAGAATTTAGCCAAGCATATTTATAAAATTAAACATCAAATTATATATGCTCAAAATCAGATCCATATGGTTTAGAGAATTTAGAAGAATCAAATAATAAAGAAATAATGAAATAGATAAATAAATCCCCTAAATCAACCCTAAACCAATTGGATTATGATCCTTTGTCTCGTTCTTGCTTTCTCTTCAATGAAAGTCCTTGCAAATCAAGCTTCAATTGATCTCTTTCCAAAGTCAAATTGATGCTCTATTTTGCCTCTCCTTCCTTGCACCAAATCTGTCCAGAATTTGGGGCTGCTATCTGCTGTGTTTTTCCTTCTTGCTGCTGCTGATTTGTTCTCTATTTTTTGTCGAAATTCTGGTTGTTCCTCGCTGCTTCGCTGCTGCCCAGATTCTGCTGTATATGTATTTTATTTTCTGCCGCAGTTCTCCTCCAAGATCAGCCCCTGTTTTTGCTCTTTTATATTAGGTTTAATTGGAGACAAATTTTGGTGTGTTAATTTCCAATATTATCCCTAAAAAGGTGAGTTAATAAAAGCCCAAAATTGTCCTTTTGTTGAGAGTCTAAATCAGCCTTTAAATTTTAACTCTAAGTCAGCCTCTGTTTTCTGCATTGATTTCCTGATATGATTTTGCTGCAGCAATGCTGTAGCAAAGCTACAGCAAAGTTGTATTTTTGAATTTTCTTTGTTGTTTTCTTTATTTCCTGCAAGGGCAATGAAAATATAATGAGTGCACATCAAAATATAATTCTTTTTGACACATTTCATAATTATTTTGAATTTATTATCAAAGAATTCATTTAAATCACAAAATCCACAAATAGTGTATAAATGATTATAATGTGTGGATATTCCTAAATTAACAAGCAAGTATTTATGAATAAGAGCTAATAATACTCTAATAAATTAGAGTTATCAATATTCTTATCAAACAGAGTTTTCTTTAATAACTATACATCAAGTGTATTTTTGTATTGTTATTACGAGATGGAGTTATGGTGTCAATAATACGTTGAGTGTGTTTTCATATTGTTGATACAAGGTATTTATTCTAAAAATTATATTTTGGATAAATTGCATATAAATTGTACACGCATATTGATTACATGTATTTGTATCACACTGTGTAATGGTGTGACTCTAAAGATTAGCTGGATTTAGTGTGGAGACAACTGGTGATAACGTCTTAGGTAGTTAAGACAAGGTGGTCCCTACCTAATAGAGATATTTGGCATTTTATCTTTATCGAGTCTGTAGTAGCTATTTTATTTTATTTAGTGAATTTTGTAGCTAAGTAAATACTTTAAACAACTCGTGGATGTTACCGGTTAGGATTGGAGCCTAAGTAAATTTACCACGTTATATTGCTGTGTTTGATTGATATGTTTCATAAGTTAGTACAATCAAAGTATACACTATATATGTACCAACATAAATAGAATACTCTAAGACTTAAAAGTATTTATTAATTTATTCTATTTTTGTTATCTAGCTTATTTGTATTAGTGTTCATCAAATAATAAATTATGAATCATTTGTTTGTTTCTTCAACCTCTCACTAGCTAATCATATTAGAAATCAATATGGTTAAACGGAGAAACCCTTGCTCCTCCTCTATTAGACTATATATACATATATTTCTTAATTATTCTCCATTTTTATTGAGTTATTTCCAAATTTTGTAAAGCCATGGACTTTGATAAAGCTCCTCTCGTCAAATATCAACCACAAAACACGATTTTGTGTAAGGAACCAACAAAAAATTAATATTCATCAACGGTAGGAAGACAAAGACGAAGATCAAAAGATCAAAAGAAACAAGGCAAAGAAGAACACGGAGAATTACGCACGTTGGGCATCCAACGACTTGTCATACATGTATAGAAATTATTATTTCTTATCTGAAAACAAAAAAGGTTAATTAAGAGAAATTTCTTAAACTACTTGTTGGATCAGATTTTGTCCGATCCTCGTTTCCCCCCACGTCGACATGCACGTCACAAGAAAAATCACGTCAGGGGGCATGATATCATGGGGTGTTTGTATCTTTTTTTATGCTTAAGTTAGATACTGCAATAACTATAAGTTCATAAAAGAGTTTTGAGTATTTGAGTAGGAACTATCATGTACCTTTTTTCAGTTGTGAGATCCTATTTATAGGAAAAATGATCGGTGACATTTTCGTAAATAAGACATATAAATTAATATTTATATTATTTAATAATAATATAAATATCCTACTATTAATTAGCCTTATTTAATGAAGGCATATTTGACTATATGCTGACTATATTATTTGACTTTTTTATTGCTAATATGAAACAATTAATTAGTATTACGCGTACCTGTTGTTATTTCTACCCAAGACAACTCGGAGGATGAGACTTTTTTGTAAAGGCTTCAAAGTTGTGCTGAGAAGGACGTGAAACAATATTTTTATCTTTGTTCTGATTTTAAGATCATATTAAAGTTTAGGACAAATACTTGACTCGCTTGACAAAAATGACCGAGTGTTAGTTCACTACTACAATATAAGCAATATAGGACGGTCTCAAATTTAGAGTGAGAAACAAATAGGACGGTCACATGTATATGGCCGTCGTTTAAGAAATATAGGACGGCCACAAAATTTAAAAAAAAAAATTTTTAAAAAAAATTATATAGGGCGGCTTTTGACCGTCCTAAAAAAACTATATAGGACGGCTATTAACCGTCCTATAAAATTCTTTTAGGACGGTAAAAAGCCACCCTATATAATTTTTTTTTTTTTTTTAATTTTGTGGCCGTCCTATAAACAATTTATAAGACGGTCAGTGGCCGTCTTAAAAAAATTTTATAGGACGGTCAGTGGCCGTCCTATAAAAAAATTTTTTTACGACGCTCCGTGAACGTCTTATTTTTTTTTATTCTTTTAGGATGGGACTTTATAGGACGGCCACTGACCGCCCTATAAGTCTTATAGGACGGTCAGTGGCCGTCCTATAAAGGCAATTTTGTAGTAGTGGTTTGAGAATTTAGTTAATGCTTTAGAGAATGGACTAATCATTAACAGAGGTTGTTGATAATAATGATGATCATGATTATGATAATTAAGCAAAGGTTAATATTGATCAAGGGACTTCTAGCTCAAGTATTCATGGCTATTGGCAATGTGATTGCTGTAGTTTTCATAAATCCTTTGGTTTCTTAGGCATGCCAAGTGTGTACTGTACCATCTTTACTTAGTAACCTTTAGTACTTCAACGATATTTTTTAACCTTTAGTATTTTTTTTAACACTAGATTTAAGCAAGTGTTAATGCACATGATATTATTTTTTTAATAAATTATTTTATTGATCTTATTTTATAATAATTTTAATTTTTTTTGTGGTAGATATGAAGTTTCATTTTTAATAATTTATTGTAGTCACTTGTTTACAATTATCAAAGGATATTAAAACAATATGAAATATTTTATTAAACAAATGGTATTTTTATGATATTTAAATAAATATATATATCAAACTTGCTCAATAATAAATATTAGTTTATAATTTTTTTTATTAAATTAAAACAACCATAAATTTATATTTAAAGAAATATATATGTATGTGTGTGTGTGTATACAAACTCTTTGACTTTTGTAAATAAAAATTAAATTTATAACCATTAAAAAAAAACATAAGCCTAAAATAAATAAATAAATAAAATATATATATATATATATATATATATATATATATATATATATAGAATTAATAAGTGATGGTTTTGGTGGGAATTTTTTTAATACAAATGAAAAAAAAAAAAGAGTAAATAACTTTGATAAAATTAAGCAAAAATTCAATGTCATAATAAATTAGTAATGGCTAGAATATTTATTTAATTTAATATTATTATTTATATCATAATAATTTATAATCATTGTAACTTATCAATTTTTTTTGTTATAACGTTATAAAATACCACATAAATCTATTAAAAAATCTCTTTAAAACATAACAACAATCAATAATATTATAATAAGTAGACAACAATCAATAAATAATAGTTTTTTTATAAAATTCAATGTCACAATAAATTAGTAATGTCTAATAAATTTAATTATTTAATATTATTATTAATGTCATAATAACTCACAATAATTATTAATTCATGTTATCAATATTTTATTTTATTTTTTACTTTTTATTACGTGTGTTTAACTCTTTGGATTCTACAAGGAAAAATTAATGTTATAACTATCAAAAATATCATATAAATCTAAAACAAAATTGAAATATATATAAAATTAATGAATAATGATTTTGTTGGACATTTATTAATATAAATAGAGAAAAAAGAGTAAATGACATTGATAAAAATATGCAAAAATTTAATGTCATAATAAATTAGTAATGTTTAATAAATTCATGTAATTTAATGTTATTATTTATGTTATTAATTGACAATCTTTATTAATTAATATAACTTATATTAAGCTCCTAAAAACAATGTTACAACCATGAAAAATATCTTATAAATCTAAAACAAAATTAAAAAATATGAAATTAATAAATAGTGGCTTTTGTGAATATTTATTAATACAAATAGAAAAATAAAAAAAATAAAAAAAATTGATAAAAATAAGCAATAATTAAATGTTATAATAAATTAATAATGTCTTGTAAATTTATTTAGTTCAGTATTATTTAAAAAAGAGTAAATTACATCACATAAAAATACGCAAAAAATTCAATGTTATAATAAATTAGTTAATGTGTGGGGTATTGAAAAACTGTAAATTATTTTAATATTGAATCAGGCCATTTAAATCATATAAAATACAATTATTTAATTTTTTCATTTAAAAAATATATTTTTTGGCTTAGATACTATTTCTTATATCTTGTAAGCAATAATAAATAAATGCTACCTTTTATGTCATATTAAATGTTAATTAAATAATTATATATATATATCTTAGTAGTCGTAATCATTGAAATTCTATTAATTTTTTTAAATCTAAAATTAAAAATATAATCGATAAGAGTATGATAAATAATTTTTTTTAAAATTAGTGATCCGTAAATTCCAGAACTGACACATATATAACAATTATCTTTATTTTGACATTTAAATATAGCATAAAATATAATAATAATAATAATACAACATATAATATAATTCATTAAAATTATAAGAGAATTTCTTTAGTAGTTACATTGTATTGAATTGTATACATTAACAATGTATCAATACTTGCAAAAAAAAATATAATAATATATATATATATATATATATATGTGTGTGTGTGTGTGTGTGTGTGTGTGTGTGTGTGTGTGTGTTAGTTCATTTATTAATGCTTGCAAAGAAAAATGGAATAAATGTTTATAACAATTGATAATTTTATTTATATAAAAAAAATAATTGATAAATTTATAATAAATAAAAGTAATTATAATTAACTTAGTCCTTAAATGTTAAATTTTGTTCATAATTTAGTCTTAATTTTTAAAGATTTTTATAAATTAGTTAAATTTGTTAATTTTATTACTCACTTTACATGTTAAAGTTAAAAATATTCATTCATTTTTATTAAAATTATACTCTAAACCATTTTTAGGAGTTAAAAAATAAAATTAATCATTTTACTACTTATGATTTGGCCTAAATACTAAAATATTCATTTATTGTATGTATTTTAATGTAATTTATATTTTATTTTTTTGTGAATTTATTTATTTACTTTTATAATTTTTATGCCTTTATATTATTAGAAGAAAATAAAATGAAGTATTTCAAAATGAAGAAGATAAATGGTTTACTATCATTACTTGGATATTAATACAGAGTAAATGAATTAAACAAAAATGTATAAAGTACCAAAAAAGAAAAAGAGAACAAATTTAACAGGTGCAGGTATATAAAATTGGAGTTAGAATTTTTACAAACACAAATGGAGTTTGTGCCTCTAGACTCCTTAATTTCTTTTTCCTTTTCAATGTGATATATTTATATTTTCCTGCATATAAATACTTGAAGCTAAAGATAAAAAAAAAATGATAAAAAAGAAATGATAGAATAAGGAGGCAAAAAAAAGACTTTAAGAAAAGAACATAAAACATTTCGAAGTGAAGATTAGGTACATATATTATTCACTGTCATTATTAGCATATTAATAAAAAATAAAAAAATTAAAAAATGCAAAAGGTTACTCATTAATAATATTTTCAATTTAATCATTGTTATTTTATAGTTGTAGGAGTTACAAAGATAATTATTATATAATAAAAATTTAATACTAACTTTATTAATAATAATAGATTTTTAAAATGAAATTAACTAAATGAGTTATAACTTACCATTATAATTTAAAGAATGATGATCATTAGTTTATATATGAAAACTAATTATAATTATTGTTTTAATAAATATAATAATACAACGTATAAAATTTGAATAAGTCAATAAATAGAAAAAATATAATTTGAATCATTAAAATTAATATTATATTTTATATTTTATTATGGCTCATGTTATGATTGAGTATAAAATTATTAAATTTATGTATAATATAATAGTATGTTAAATTAGATTATATTAAAAATGTTGGAGAAATATAGATGAGATTTTTTAACAATAGTCATATTCATAATAACAATAATTTAGCATAACTTTGGAATGAAAATATATGCTATCTCTAATTAATTTTATCACCATCATTAATTATAAGAATTTTATCATTGGCTGCAAATAAACAATAACTAAATAATTAAGAAAATTTAGATTATATGAAAAATGTTGAACAAGAAAAGATAAGATTTATATAATGGTAGTGATGAATAGTAATAACAGTAATAACAATGATGATGACGGCAATGACTAATGTAAAATTAAGAATTGTATTATTTGAATGATTTAAATTTATATGATATGAGATTTAGAATGTGTTTGAATTTGTATGATTTAGATTTAATAACAACAATAATAATAATAGTGATTGTAAGAATAAGAAAAAGAGTTATATTGCTTGAAAGATTTGAATTTGTATGCTTGAGATTTGGTGAAATAATTTCTTTTCAAAAGTTTGGTAGATTTGCTATTGATATTGGTATATAGATGTCTATATATAGGTGGGGGATTTAATTAAGAGGTAGAAATTTGAAATAAATATTCATGCATTAATGTAACTAATTATTAAAAAATTGTCTTTGTTAATGTCCTTATTAATGTTTAAAAAAATGTTCTCATTATATTAATTTAATAAATTATCAGTTTTTAATTTTAATAGATGAATATTTTGTTCTTTTCAATTTGATAATTTCTAACAATTTAATATTAATAAAATTTTTAATTGAAAATATTAATAACATTAAACCATTACAAATTTAATTGTATCTAAAGTATTTAAAATAAATGTTTATGATAAATATTTTTAAAACAAATATTAACTAAAAAATTATTGTTAATAAAATTTTTAATTGAAAATATTAATAACGTTAAACTGTTATAAATTTAATTATAATTAAAATATTTGAAACAAATGTTTATAATAAATATTTCTAAAATAAATATTAATGTGCTTGCTTGTTGGGTATTTTAATCATCATGTATGTGAATTATATAAGATATTAAAGGTATTATTACCTAAATATTAATACGAAGAATATTTAATTTTTTACTCTTTTAAAGTCAAACGCCCTCTTAGAAGGGATTTTGTCTAAAATGGGCAAATCCCATAAGATAGTTTAGAAATAGGCTGATTTGGTTTAAACTTTAGAAATAGGCAAATTGAAATTGGCTCTTCCAGTTGCCGGTTCCACCCCTTATTTCCCACCAAAGTTTTCTTACTTCTTCTCTCTCCTTCTCTACGCACTCTCCCTTCCCACCAAAGTTTTCTTACTTCCTCTCTCTCCTTCTCTACGCACTCTCCCCTCCATTTTTTCATCTCATCCTTACAAACTTTGAAATTTGAGGTTAGTGATATTAAATATTTTGGTTGGGTAGAAATTTCTCAGTTTTAAATAGCATGTAAATGGTGAAATTTGCCGCGGCATTTGTACCAACAATTTTTGCAGTTTATCGTTTTGGGTCAATGTTTTTTTTTGAAAATTTGCCAACCATTTGGGTGATTGGTTGGTTGGAAAGTGATTTGGGTGTTATTTTGCCGTTTAATTTGTTGTATGAATCTGCCATTTTCAGTGTTCAATTTGAACTAATGTATTTCGCGTGTTATCCCCCATTTTTAATCTGCTATTTTCTTTCCCTTTTGTCTTGGGTTTATCCGTTAGGTCGTTGAGTAAATCTCTGGTATACCTTAGATATACCTAGATATACCTTAGATATACCTAGATATACCTAGATATAACTATATATACCTAGGTATATCTAAGGTATATCTCGATATACCTAGGTATATCTTAGGTATATCTGTGGTATATCTCGATATACCTAGATATACCTTAGATATAACTAGATATACCTAGGTATATCTAAGGTATATCTCGATATACCTAGGTATATCTTAGGTATATCTGTGGTATATCTCGATATACCTAGGTATATCTTAGGTATATCTCGATATACCTAGGTATATCTCTGGTATATCGAGATATACCTAGGTATATCTTAGGTATATCTTAGGTATATCTCTGGTATATTGCGGTATATAATTTCATATATCAATTTAATTAAATGTAATTTTGAATTAATATTGGTTAATTATTTGAAAACATTTTACAGAATGGATTGACTTAGTATTCTAATAATTCATAATGGTAAGTGGTTATTGAAAGATGATAAAGAAATATATCGAGGAGGTGAAGGTTGGGTGATGAAGATTAAAAAGGGATATAAGTATAATGAACTTAAAGAAAAGTTGTTTATGAAGTTGAAAATAGATAAGTTAAAGTATGAAATTTCAGTAAGATACTTCTATAAGAATGATTTGACATTACCTTCTGTTTTAATTGGCGATGATGAAGATTTGGATGAGTTTTTTGACCTTCATGTTCAAGACAATGAAAGAAAGGCTGTTCTATATGTAACAAAAAATGAGATAAGATCAGTAGGTACAAGTCATTCCATTTGCCGTGAAGAACTTGTTAATACTATAGGGCGTCATGTAAATGACTTGAGCGATACACATCCGCAGGAAGGAACTCAAAATCCCATAAGAAATTGCGATAATATACCTCATGGTATTGGTGATGATTTAGATAACTATTTAGATATACCGCATATGGGTGATGATGAGTTTGTTGATATGAATAGAGAGTGTCAATTAGAAGTTGTTACTGTCAACGAAAACATTGATAATGACATGGGCGGAATTGGTACTTTACAAGGCAATCATAATGAAATGACATCAGATGAACAAGAAAGACTGATTTTAAGAGATGAATTGTTAAATGGTTTAACTGAGTCTGAAGGACGAAATGTTGTTGTGGGCAATAATGAAATACATTTTGGTCCATCAAATACAGCCACAGAGATTATTTCTAATGGTAACGTTTCCTCTTCTATGGCACATGTTGAGGTTGATTTGAAAGTTGATCAAGTGTTTGACAGTAAGATAGATTTCACCACACATGTCGGCCTTTATGCCATAAGAAATAGATTTGAGACAAGGACACTGACAAGTAGGAAAGACCGTGTCGTGATAAGTTGCATTCAATGTAGTTGTATTTGGAAGATTAGATGTAATCGGATCAAGGGCTCAGATAGGTTCAAGGTAAAGCATTTTCAATCAGAACATACTTGTGATCCTAACCATTACATGAGGTGGTGCGACCCGGAAGAATTTATAAGCCGAAAGATATTATTGATGATTGTCAGAATGAGTTTGGGATTGAAATTGGTTACACCACAGCATACAGGTCTAAAGAGAAGGCTCTGAGGTTGCTACGTGGAAGTGAAGAGGAATCTTTCCTCAAGCTTCCTTCCTACTGTCACGTCCTGAAGGAAAGGAATCCCGATAGCGTCACACATATTGAAGTTGACCAATTATCCGGAAGATTTAAGTATTTCTTCATGGCATTAGGTCCATGTATCAGAGGATTCTTATCTTGTATAAGACATGTAATTACAGTTGATGGTGCATTCTTATCAGGTAGGTTTGCTGGGACATTATTCGTTGCAAATGCTTCTGATGGAAATAACAACATATATCCACTGGCCATTGGGGTTGGAGATTCTGAGAATAATGAAGCTTGGGAATGGTTTTTGCTAAAAGTATCAGAATTAGTCGGGCACATCGACGACCTTGTAATTGTTTCTGATAGGCACCAAAGTATTATTCAAGCTGTTCCGAAAGCATTACCCAATGCATTGCATGGTTATTGTGCATTTCACATGGAGATGAATTTAAACCACAAGTTTAAGAATCCAGATATTACACCTTTGTTTAGATGTTGCTCAAGGGCATATACAAAGCGTGAATTTGACAAGTACATGGGGGATTTGAGATTGATCGATCCTGAGATAGAAAAGTACTTAGTTGAAGCAGGCATTGAGAAGTGGTCAAGATATCATTTCCCAGGTATGAGATACGGTATAATGACTACAAATAGTTCAGAATCCTTTAATAATGTCATGAAATCTGCTCGTGAATTACCCATAACCATGCTTGCTGAGTACTACCGTAGCAAGATACAAGCTTGGTTTGTCGAACGTAGGGAAGTTGGGTTGAAATGGGGAACTCGCCATCTAACCGATGTGGTGGAATCAATTATGCGTGCAAATCACAATAAGTCCACAAGGTACAGGGTTTTTAGAATTAATGCACATGTCTTCCAGGTATGCCATTCGTACAACTATCTGATTGTTTATTATATGTTTATATATGTTTATATATTTTTATTTATTGTCTAATGTAACAAGTTTATTGTTACCAAAATCAGGTTGTACATGGTGACACTAGTCACGATGTTGATCTACTGAACAGAAGTTGTAGTTGCAGGGAGTTTGATATTCACAAAATCCCATGTTGTCATGCCATTGCAGCGGCCCGTTTTCAAAATGTTGATGTTCATACACTTGTGGACAAGTTATATACAGTAGATTGTTACATCATTGCATATGCAGAGTCCATTTTTCCGGCTACTGATACTGGTGAATGGGACATTCCACCAGAGATCATAGATTTAGTTGAACTTCCTCCCAACACGAAGAAAAAATGTGGCCGACCGCGAAAGCGACGCATACGTTCACGCGGGGAAGTAATAAAAAAGGTCATACTATGCAGTAGGTGTGGAAATAGTGGTCATAATATGAGGACTTGTAATGTATTCCGTCAGATGATTGTAGAACCTTCCCTACCTTCTGTATGATAAACATTTGTTGTTAAATTGACGGTTGGCACCATGTCATCCTTAAGAGTTTAATGTATTATTTATGTATTTTTCGATTTGTATTAATTAATTATAAATGCAAATATGGTTAATTCATGGCAGGTCATACTAGAGATGTATCCACATATCTTTTAATGCTTTTTACTTTTAATTTGGACTTTCATGTTTACCATATACACTCCCAGATATTTGCACTTAACTACACATATGACTTAGCATACATATCAAAATCATTATTTGTAGGGTAGGGTTACCTACATATATGTAGGTATATATTGACTAAAATAATCAAAAATATCGAGGTATACCAAGAGATATTCCTTAGATATACCTAGGTTTACCTTATATATACCTTAGTTATATCGAGATATATCTATGTATAACTATATATACCTAGGTATATCGAGATATACCTAGGTTTACCTTATATATACCTAGGTATATCGAGATATACCTTAGATATACCTAGGTATACCTTAGATATACCTAGGTTTACCTTAGATATACCTAGGTTTACCTTAGATATACCTAGATATACCTTAGATATATCTCGATATACCTAGATTTACCTTAGATATATCTCGATATACCTAGATTTACCTTAGATATACCTAGGTATATCTCGATATACCTAGATTTACCTTAGATATACCCAAAAATATCGAGATATACCTAGATATACCTTAGATATACCTAGGTATATCGAGATATACCTACTTATACCTTAGATATACCTAGGTATATCTCGATATACCTAGATATACCTTAGATATAATAAAAAATATCTCGATATACGTAGATATACCTTAGATATACCTAGGTATATGGAGATATACCTAGGTATATCGAAGATATATCGAGATATACCTAGGTATATCTAAGGTATATCTAAGGTATATCGAGATATACCTAGGTATATCGAGATATACCTAGGTATATCTAAGGTATATCGAGATATACCTAGGTATATCGAGATATACCTAGGTATATCGAGATATACCTAGGTATATCTAAGGTATATCGAGATATACCTAGGTATATCTAAGGTATATCGAGATATACCTTAGATATACCTAGGTATATCTAAGGTATATCGAGATATACGTAGGTATATCTAAGGTATATCGAGATATACCTAGGTATATCTAAGGTATATCTAAGGTATACCTAGGTATATCTAAGGTATATCGATATATACCTTAGATATACCTAGGTATATCTCGATATACCTTAGATATACCTAGGTATATCGAGATATACCTTAGATATACCTAGGTATATCTCGATATAATACCGGCTCGATCGATCGATCCACATATCTCGATCGATCTATCTAATACAGAGAGGAGGTAGATCGAAGTTGATCCAGTCTCGATCGATCTAATCCAAACAGAGAGGAGGTAGATCGAAGTTGATACAGTCTCGATCGATCTAATCAAAACAGAGAGGAGGTAGATCGAAGTTGATCCAGTCTCGATCGATCTAATCCAAACAGAGAGGAGGTAGATCGAAGTTGATCCAGTCTCGATTGATCTAATCCAAACAGAGAGGAGGTAGATCGAAGTTGAACATGGTTCGATCGATCGATCAAATTTTCTCGATCGATCTAATCCAAACAGAGAGAACCTGGATCGAAGTTGATACCTAGGTATATCTAAGGTATATCTAAGGTATATCGAGATATACCTAGGTATATCTAAGGTATATCGAGATATACCATCGATATACCTAGGTATATCTAAGGTATATCGAGATATACCTAGGTATATCTAAGGTATATCTCGATATACCTTAGATATATCTAAGGTATATCGAGATATACCTAGGTATATCTAAGGTATATCGAGATATACCTAGGTATATCTAAGGTATATCGAGATATACCTAGGTATATCTAAGGTATATCGAGATATACCTAGGTATATCTTAGGTATATCTGTGGTATATCTCGATATACCTAGATATACCTTAGATATAACTAGATATACCTAGGTATATCTAAGGTATATCTCGATATACCTAGGTATATCTAAGGTATATCTCGATATACCTAGGTATATCTTAGGTATATCTGTGGTATATCTCGATATACCTAGATATACCTTAGATATAACTAGATATACCTAGGTATATCTAAGGTATATCGAGATATACCTAGGTATATCTCTCTAATCCAAACAGAGAGAACCTGGATCGAAGTTGATCCAGTATCGATCGATCGAACATGGTTCGATCGATCGATCAAATTTTATCGATCGATCTAATCCAAACAGAGAGAACCTGGATCGAAGTTGATCCAGGATCGATCGATCTAACATGTCTCGATCGATCGACCATACCCTCGATCGATCGAACATGATGTGCACAATATGTTCTTTCGATACAATTCAAACTAAGTGTAGTGTTCAATTATGTGAGTGTGTATGCATGATGAAGTGTTTTACCTGATGATTATTGCACGTTCGAGGAATACATTAGTTGTGTGTCAATTGATCGAACAGGTACCCCTATGCTAGATTACATTCGATATTTTGTTCACGAAAGTTGCCAATTAAAATAAACCTTACAGCTCTTATTATATGACAGTAGTTTACTTTTGACAATTGATGTTTTTCTAGGTAATGTTTTTTTTATAAACCTTTATGCACGAATATGTTGATCTAAGTTTAGACTTAATAATTGTATGTGAGGATAATCTTTTGTTAACGAGAGACATAAGTACATATAACACAATATACCATAGTTAGCAATATAAATAATAGAACAGGTGCAATCCGAACATAAACTTAAACATGGACTTTTGGTTATGTTAAAGAAGATATACACCAAAATCAATGTGCCAATTAAGTTATACAATAATGTAATCGTCTTCAGCAAAGAAAAGTTCTAAACATAGTTTCTTCCTAAAAAAATTAATGGACTCGTCCTTAATTTCAATTAAGGCCTTCTCATTAACTAAGTACTCGATGAACTTCAAAGCGTAAATGCCACAGTCTCCCCTGTGAAATGAAAACAATTTGAAAATATTAGACTTAATTTGTAGGTAATCCATGGTATACGATGTTCTATTAAACACAAAAAAATAATGTACCAAAGTATTTTAAGAAACTTACGCTTCAACCTGTTCAGGAACAGATATGGCATTACGATAAAAGGGCCACCGTTCTTTGATTTCATATTCAAATAATCCCAAACTTTTAATTAAGCTTGGGATCATTACACATAAGTTATGAAGTCTTTTCTTAAGACTTCCATCCCTTATGTGTTTCGGAAGTGAATCGTAGACATCAATATGTTGCTGTCTTATGTCAATTCCGATAGCAATCCAATAGCCCTTCTCCAATACAACTCCATAAATAATGTGCACATAATTCCATGGCTTAGCATGTTTAGGACGTGCACCTGGTTATGTTAAAATGTATAACAATAGATATACCATGTTAATCAGACAATAAAATTGAGGTAATTATGCAACAATCACAATAACTAGAGAATTAACCTGTTACATAATCCAACCACTTTTTGTTGAGCGACCAAAATTTTGTTTGGTCGTTCTTCTTAAGTTTCTTCCATTCAGCCGCACTTGACTCAACGTAAGCCTACATTTTAATATTCCATAATGGCCAAATACATTTAAAATAAGTTAAGAATTTATTTTTCAATAATATTGTATAATATTATTGGTCCTTACCAAAAACGTTGAGTCAACTGTAGTCCAGAGATTGTTAGGGAACAAGTCCGGGTGAATTTCCTCCTTTTTCCTCAACAACCATAGTCCACAATCAATGTGCTGCATAAATTTAATTCAGGATATAACACCAGAAAAATTTGCATACATTAGTTCTCAAGAGTCACAGGCATTTCAAATAATGACAGTTATCCTTAGAATACCATTTTTTCATATCATATTTCATTATAAGAGAGCAAAAGCTAAAATTCATAACATAAATATACCTCGTTCAGTAAGGATGAATGTGGTTTGAAAATACGATGAAACCAGGAAGAATTTGCCATACCCTTGCTTGGGCAACAAACATTAATGTTTTCCCTAAAAGGTAAACAATATAAAATATGATTAATACGGTAAACCTATTAATATTGATAAGAGATTTTAATAGAAATATATCTAAGATGTAAATAAATATATATAAAAGAATATACGTACTGGTTGTTTGAGTAATTTGTATATAGCCACTCCAAGAAGTATCTGTATCTATCTTCACTGAACATCCTCATTGGGTCATAAAGGGTTGGCACTTGATGTTCCTCCGATTGTTCAGATCTTATTGATATACCAGATTTCTTCCTTGGATGAACATAGGGAGATTTGAGCGAGGGACCAAGCTTTCTCTTCCTACGACTGTATGTCGTAGCAGATGGTGCGGACGTTCCAATTGATCCTACGCCCATGGATGCTAGCGATCCTAATCGCATTGACGATGAACCACTTATAATAGGGGCAGCCTCCAAAATCTCTTCCAGAGTAGATAAATTAATGTTGGACAAGTTCTGTTCCTCCTGGAAGACATCAGTTGCCTGTTTCTCAATGTTTACTTCAGGGGGACAAGTTTCACTGACACCCACAAATGTATCTTCCTTATATGTAGTAGCTGAGGTTGTTTCCTCAGCAACTTGTTCTGCGAAGACAACTATTTCTTTGCAACCATTATGTGGCAGTAATGGCTCTTCATTTGTAGGTATCACAATTTCTTCGTCCTTAGATAAATTCTCATCCCCAACCTTACGTCGGTCGAAAGTTGGGACAGATTTAACCCTGGACGGTTTGACTGAACCTGAAGCTTTCATTGATTCGTCCCGTGGTCGTGAAGAAGTTTTTTCTGATCTTAAAACCTTCTTCAAAGCATCCATCATCCATATTTGGTTATCTTTTATTGTTGCCACCTCTTTTTTCAACTCCCTAATCTCCTGCAAAACCTGAGGTACAATGAAATTATATACGTTATCTATAGAATCATATATATCATTGAATGGGGAAATTTTATCATAAGATAGTTCCATTACCTCCATAATGGAAGTTGATGAATGAGCTGAGGTATGATGAGTTTGGACTTCTGGGATTCGGTCACTAATATGTTCAAAGTGACCAGATTGATGATGCATATCATCGCCTTTTGAAGGCAATGATTCATCAATTGTACCAACGTTTATGGACACATTCGGCACACCGAAGCTTGTATCCTTGGCACATTCTTGTGCTGAAACGTAGGAAGGACTCTGTCTCTCAGTTTCATTTGGAGCGAGTCTCTTCAACATATTAAACTGTACAATAACCAAAAAAATTAATTAATTATTTTTAACAACTTCAGGTATATCAGAATAATTAAAGACAAATTATATATGCTAAACACTTACATCCTCTCGTTTGAAGATATTCTGGTTCAACTCCCAGAATTTAATAGTCTGTCCCTTTCTTAGATTTTCCCAACGTAGTATCCTTGGGATTTGATCGGGGAATACTTGGGTGGCTAAATCAGAAATGTCCACCTGTAAGGCCTCATAAGCCCAGACTTGCAGTGCCCAACAAAATCCGTAGACACTGTAAGTGATCGCGTGTTTGTTTGAATCTTCATACGCGACCTCCTTGTGGCCTTTAGATTTTCTGTCATTAATATGCATAATGACACTCTTCAACCTTCTTATTAAATAGTCATAAACTATTTTACCCCATGGGTACTTATTAAATTTGTCAAAATCTTCAACCAGTTCTAAATAGTCTTCAGTAATGGACCTTAGACTATTATCAGACAGAAGAATAATTTCCAAGGTATAAATAAGACCCAACCTCAATACATCATCCAAGTCAGTGGAGATAGGAAGCTTTGTGAAAACCTTCTCCAGGTCGCCTTTCTTGATGAGACCGTCGGTCTTAAAGTATGTCTTCCGTAACCGATTATTTCGAGCTGGGCACTCTTCCGAACCGGTAAACATCAAACCGGTTATTAAACTAAATTCTCCATATCCAAAAATATGGGGTGTGCCATTGATAATCACTCGGAGCTCTTTCCCCGAATGATCTTTGTCTTGCATCATCAATAAGTGATGCAACAATCCCCCTGTGAACTCAATATGGTTCATCCTTGTGATGAAACCAAAACATAATTCTTCATACCTCTGAAGTAACCCAAATCGCTCAAGGGTCGTCTTCAATGTGCTAAAAGTGCCGCGGCGTGATATGTTGGTAATTTTAGCAACATAATATCCAGAGGGGGAGACTGCAGGACTATAGCTTGATTCAGCTGCCATTTCCTGCAATGTAAGAAAAAAAAAATTAATTAATACTTATGAACAAGTTGTTGAAAATAACATTCAAAATAACATGAATACAATTCAATACACTCAGATATATCTCGATATACCGAGATATATCAACATATATCTAAGATATACCAAGATATACCAAGATATACCACAAATATACCTATGTAAATCTGTGGTATATAGAGATATACCTAGGTATATCTCGATATAACTAGGTATATCGAGATATAACTAGGTATATCGAGATATACTTTAGATATACCTAGGTATATATCGATATACCAGAGATATACCACAGATATACCTAGGTATATCTCGATATACCTTAGATATATCTAAGGTATATCTCGATATACCTTAGATATACCTAGGTATATCTCGATATACCTAGGTATATCTAAGGTATATCGAGATATACCTAGGTATATCTAAGGTATATCTCGATATACCTTAGATATACCTAGGTATATCTAAGGTATATCGAGATATACCTAGGTATATCTAAGGTATATCTAAGGTATATCTCGATATACCTTAGATATACCTAGGTATATCTCGATATACCTTAGATATACCTAGGTATATCTAAGGTATATCTCGATATACCTTAGATATACCTAGGTATATCTAAGGTATATCGAGATATACCTAGGTATATCGAGATATATCTAAGGTATATCGAGATATACCTAGGTATATCTAAGGTATATCGAGATATACCTTAGATATACCTTAGATATACCTAGGTATATCTCGATATACCTTAGATATACCTAGGTATATCGAGATATACCTTAGATATACCTAGGTATATCTAAGGTATATCTCGATATACCTAGGTATATCTCGATAAAATAGAGATATATCTAAGGTATATCTCGATATACCTAGGTATATCGAGATATACCTTAGATATACCTAGGTATATCGAGATATATCTCTGTTTTATCGAGATATACCTAGGTATATCGAGATATACCTAAGATATACATAGGTATATCTCGATATACCTTAGATATACCTAGGTATATCTCGATATACCTAGATATACCTAGATAGATCTTAGGTATATCGATGGTATATCTCGATATACCTAGGTATATCTTAGGTATATCTCGATATACCTAGGTATATCTTAGGTATATCGATGGTATATCTCGATATACCTAGGTATATCGAGATATACCATCGATATACCTAAGATATACCTAGGTATATCGAGATATACCATCGATATACCTAAGATCTATCTAGGTATATCTAGGTATATCGAGATATACCACACCGCAGAAAGACCAGAAATCAGATTTTTTTTTTTAATAAATCATACATGAAAGGGTAACAATGAATAATTCCATTTTCTGGTACCATATCTCGAACCTTCAATCTCAATGGCAATGGCTACTAGTAACCCAGCCAGCAAGACTGATAAAAACACAAAAGCCCAAATACAGAAATACCAATATTCCACAAAAACCCAATAAAAAACCATTCCCAAGAAGTTTTCGTGAAGGGACGGAGAAGACATTGATTCAACAAAACTTACCAAAAGTTGCAGAGCTCACAAATGAAGTTCCGTGAAATTCTTGTTTCCTGCGTCGTCTTCGTCCTCGGTAATAGACTGGAAATGTTCCTAAATCGTCTTCCTCGCGAGATAAGTCTGCGTCGTTTCGTTCCTCAGGTAAGTGGGAGAGTGGGAGAGTGGGAGAGTTTAGTTCAATAGACTGGAAACTGTTGGATTTAATTCAAATGTTTTGAAGCACGCGAATTTTCGTTTTTTTTTTTAATAAAATACCGGCTACAAACCAATAAAACAGGTGGACAGTTAAAAAATGCCTATTTCTAAAGTTTAAACCAAATCAGCCTATTTCTAAACTACCTTATGGGATTTGCCCATTTTAGACAAAAACCCCTCTTAGAAAGGTACCTACACATTGTTTTTTGGCAGAATTATGTAAAGAAAGATACCAGCTAGACAACAAGCACGTTTAATAATTGATCTTTAGTACTTTATGGTTAAAGTAGTGGACGTGTATATTTTTATATAATGGTTACGCAACTCTAAAAGTCATATGAGCTGAGCTTTTAGAGTTGGCAAGCCAATTCTGACTCTACTTGTCTCTTTCGCCTCGTTTTTATTCCATTTATCTAAACAGAATTTTCTTTTCAGCAAATAATAATTGAGAGTTTTATGGAAACAAATGGATCATTTCAATATAAAACCCCTAAAATTTTGTAAGGTGTCTATACGTATCTAACGTGTATAATAGTGTTTTTATTGAGTGAAAAAACTATAACAAGGACTTAAAACAAGAAATACGTGTTCAAAAATAAAATAAAAATAATTTATATAGATAAAAGTTAGTTGTATATTACATAAAATAATTTATATTTATATTATATATAAAAGTCTGAATCGCGCTTAAAATAATTTTAGACAAAAATGCCCTTATATTATAAGAATATGGCCACATTAACCTTATTTATCTATAAACATAGAGCCAATCATCTTAGTATCAAAATCATTAATAATAAGAAAATCAATTACAATAGGACATCTAATTATATATTATTATTATTAATAAATCATAGAAGTAACTTTATTTCAACTTAAATCATGTATGTTATTATTATCTATAATCAATTATTTTAGTGAAAAAATATAATTAGGTAATAATTTGCAATAGGTATCCGAACTATATATTATTAGCTAATAAACATAGATGATTTATAGGGGGAAAAAAGAATATTGTTTATAAGTAATGCACGTAAACTAAAAGAGAAGATATACATCAGTGCAATTGAAATCAAATTATTTTATACCGATCGCATGGTATCCTAGTGGAAAAGGCTCCTGCGGTAATGATCCAGGGTTCCTGTCCTCACACGGCAGGGCGTGGGTTCGAGGCACCCGGGGTGTGCTTGGTCTGACTTAATTCTGCGGCTGTTTGTTCGGACTTAAATGCGCTGTTCGTTGTGGTTTTTGGACATGCGCTCTGTCTGTCGGGCTCCAGTCTCCCCTGTATCCGCTGACCGACCCGGCGATCGGTACTGGTAACAACCATTGGCTGTGATCCTCGGTTGGTAAGAGTGATACTTACCAATTGAGGGGAACCTTTTTGCGATAAAAAAAAAATATATCAAATTATTTTATCAATGTCATTTTAATTCAAACTAATTATAATATTTTTATATTTACTTAGTCTATAGAAAAAAAAAATTAAAGAATTTTTTTTTTTTTAATGTCAAAGTAATTCGTACCTTATATGATATGTATTAAAGAGAAAAACTAATACTAAAATTTCAATATAAGTTTTTTTCTCAAGTTAGGTAATAAAAATTATAATTATTCACCATGTGATCATTACTAGTAATATTACATGAGGTGAATAGGGTTTAATGTCAAATGAAATGTTTGAGACTTTTTAATAGTACATAAAAGCATAAAAAAATATTATTTTTAAAATTACAAATTTTTTAAAAATTATAAATATTATTTTCTGTAATAAATATGGTATATAAGGTCATAAACTAAATTCAATACAATATTTATAAAACTATCTTCTAGCAATTATGCGCAGAAATTAAATAAAGTTAATGGCCGTGTGATTTTTTGACTCAGGTGCTTTGGTTTCTTCTCTTCTTGGTGTCCGAACTCCCAAGTACCGAAACTACAATGTGGTCACAAGCGATATATTTGGTCAAGTCGACTGTATCCAAGTATATAATATAATTTAATAAAATTATTGGGTAAATATTTTAATAAAATAATATGTAATTTATTTTATGAAGTATATTTATGAAAAATTTATTACATAAATTTATTTAAATTAATATTTAATTTTATTTTATTTTATATTATATTTTTATTTTATTTTAAAAATAAAAATATTATTTTAAATTTGAGATGAAAGAAAAATTTTGAATAGTTTTATAATAAAAATTTAGACATGTTAAGTATTTGATATGATTTATACTCACACCCTTGTTAGGACAAAATTTATACATAATTATAATATTTTTATATTATATGATATAGTCTAATTTTGCTATCAAACATATAATTGTATAGAAACTATATAATTAGGAACTAATATTTTTTTTTTTTTTAACTCGTAAAACTAGTTTAAAGTTTATAAAAAGGCATTCAGTAATTAGGAACTAATATACTACAAGCTAGGACCAATTAGTAAACATATTTTTATTGAATAAAGGATAGTAGGAGTTCATTATCTATAACTAAATTATATTTTAAATTTATTATTTAATAAGATAGTATAAGTTCGTTACTTTATGTAAAAAAGTCACTAAAATCCATTTGACAATTTTTGGACAAACTTTTTAGGATAAAATTGGTATTTTTGAAAATATTTATTTTTTATTAAAACAACAACAATAAATATTTAAGTGGTTACTTTTATTTCACAGTTACATTGTAGTTAATCTTCGAAACAAATAGAATTAACATATGTTTTAATATTTAATTTTTATTTACTTGTTATTTTAAATAAAAAGTTATTCATTTAAGTTTTTTTATGAATAATTGATAAATTTATGGTTATAATTTTATTTCTATTCATATGAATGATTTCTTTATCATATTGTAGATAATTTTTTTAATGATTAGGTGATAAATAATTTCAGTTCTCCATTATTATTATTATGCCTTTAATGGCAGTATACCGTGATTTTTTTTTTCATTATCAATCTAATATAAATTTCCATCTTTTACATTGAATCTTGAATATAGATCAAATCATGGTATTCACAATTATATTTGTTATATGTTTGAATTATGTTTCTAATTGATTTTTTTTTTTTTTTTTTTTTGCTTTCAAAATTTGAGCAACGGTATCTAGTGAATCCAATTGAAAGAATGAGTAATAAATATGATACAATGATCAGGCGATCAGCCATGTAAATAAAAAATAAATAATTTGTGATTACGTTATTTTACGTAATTCTTTTATGTCAATAATATGATGAAATATTACTCAAGTTTTTTTTTTTATATTATTAAAACTAAATAATTTATGAATTAAAATAATATATAAATGAAATGTTAATATTAATTTTTTTTTTTTTTTTACTGAGCCCGTTTGTTGTAAAAAAGGGAAATTACTATGCAATTGTGAATAAAAATAATTATTTAAATATGTACTGCTTCATTTTTGGTAAAAACAATTAATATTTTTTAAAAATACCAATTTCATTCCTTAAAAATTTGGCATAAAATTGTCAAATAAACTTTGGTGACTCTTTTACAAAAAAACATTAACAGATTTGTATCATTCCACAATAATAAGAAGCCTAAAATGTACTTTATCCATAAGTACCGAACTTCTGCAGTTCTTTTTTTTTTTTTAATTCCCCATCTCGTACCTTTTGGTAAAAAAGAAGGAAATAATGAAGGGGGTCATGTTTTAATTTTTTACATTCATTACTTTTGATTGCAACTCGTGCGAGACTTGGGTGTTAATATCGTGTTGTTCATGTTAGTTTTCATTTTTCTCTCCCAAATTCCCATATATTTTAATATTATAAAAAAATAAATAATTTTAGCCACTTATTTATAATTGTAAGTAAACTCAATACCTTTATAAACACACAAAAAATTAATAGTTAATTTTAAGAAAATGTATTGTGTCATATTGGATTTATAAACACAAAAAAAAAAAAAAAAAAAAAATAGTTACTTTTAAGAAAATGTACTGTGTCATATTGGATTCATATTATGAATTGTAACTTGAATTCTCACATCTACCTGTTCAAAAATATCTTCTTTATGCATGTGTATTGAAAAATACAAAAATTATCAAACCTCCACTACCTCCCATGATGAACGGCACTGACAAACAACGCTGTGCTTACAAGACAAGTTTTGGACTGTGATACAATTCTTAAATATATTTCAAATGAGCTTCGTTTTTTGAACACATAATCAGTTAAGTTAAATAAGGATTAAAAATAGAAAGTATTGTACATGGTCAACAATGGAAAGTAATACAAGGGTCAGAGAGAAAAATTGCTAAAATAAAGAGAATAATTTAGACCATGTTTGATATCAATTCTAATTTATAATTTATAATTAAATAATTAATTTTATAAAATTTTATTATTTTATAAATATAATCACCAATACATTTTATAACAATTTATATGGAGTAATTTTCAAGATAAAAAATAAAAAATCACTTTTAAGTTATTTGATAATACTTTCTATTTTTTTTTTTTTAAGAAAAAATTTAGTTATTTTTTTACAAATTTTAAATTTTTAATCATTTTATTTCAATACTACTTGATTTACTCTCTCAAAAAATGTAGTCAAAATGAAAAAAAAAAAAAAAAAAAATCAAAAATTAAAAATTAGAAATCTAATTGAAAAATCTTCTTTTTAAATATTTATGAATCACCCATAATTCCTTAAAAATATAAAAATTAAAATCAGAAATCATTACCAAACATACCTAATTAAAAAATCAATTAAAATGGTCAAAAATCAAGACTCAAATCGTTATCATACAGGCCCTTAGCTACTAGGAAATGTCATGAAAATGGTTTAAATCAGTCAAACCTAAGCTAATCTTATTTAAGTGATAATAATCTCACATACATAATGCATGGTTGGGCAGTATCATGGAAAATAAATACCATAAATACAGGGATTCAAACAAATATTTTTCAAATGGTGCAAGGAGTATCAAAGCAGTAATTCATTTAGAGATTTCATATTGTCAGTTTTTGAGACAATTCAACGAAGGGAAAACATTTTATTTAGAACTAAAACTATCAATTTAGTATCGATTTATTAATAAATTATTTTAGGTCAACTTACTACTAAAATTCTTTACTTTTGGTTCATTTTGATATTCTTCTCGTTTAGGTAATCAAATTAACAGTATACTCAAAAAGGGCTGATCATGTGCTAGTTTGGATGCCAAACTAACAGAATACCAAAGTGAAATAAAAGTAAATAGTATTAGCAACAAGTTTAAACCCAAAAAAAAATAGTAAATTGACAAAAAACTAATACATTTAATACTAAATGAAAAGTCTGACCAACGACCCACTATGACTATAACTACATCCCCGAGCAACAGTCAAACAGGGGCGTGCCTTTCAATCGATACAGTAGAGTCGATCACGAATGCTACGGGTGTAGGGGCAATCCTGGTCAGGGAAGGCTACGATAGCCGCTTATTTTAATAATTTTAGTACTAAATGAAAAGTTTTCCCTTCAAGCAAAGAAGTTCAAAAGATTAGATAAGTTAATGGTGTGACTGAGAGAGAGTAAACAAAAGTGATGAAGCCACAAGAATCTCATTTTGTTCTCAGTTACAAACATATAGTGGTCAGGAAAAAAAGATCAATAACTTGATACATTATCCAGACACCTCTAGGAAAATATTCAAACTAACAGTACTTACTATAAAGTTGTATTCCCACCATCTGACATAAGAGATGCAGCGGCAGCAGCAGCAGTGGGAACAACCCCAGTTGAAATTCCGGGTTTTGACAAATGCAGGAGCCTGAATATCAAATATTAGAAGTTTAAAAATGATGACAATCAAATCTAATTACAGTACTTATACTTCAGGAATGCATCTTAAATAAGTATGCTATCCTTGTTTGCTAGACCAGAGCCCTACTGTTTACAAGTTTACCATAGATGTCAATTATCCATTATATGTGTCAAACTCACAATATAGGCTTGTGATTACAACAATTTCATAACTCATATGTCATGAGTTACACACCAATGGTACTCGGTGACATGAGTATACAAATAAGTCATATATTGGGTAAAAAAACATATCTCATGCTACATTGTAATATTGTTGTAATCCCAAAACCTATTAGGTGATTTCTGACATCCCTTGTCAGAAATTGATTCAGTATAGATTGCTTTCATTAATGAACACCTAAATCATGCTTGACAGTATCACAGAATTATGTTATCGTATGTTCTATAAGCTCTCACTAGCATGTAGATGTGCAAACTAGGAATGGTTGTCCATAGAGCAAGCTAGTTAGCAAGGCAGTATTCCTAAAAATACCTAAAAAGTAAAACAAACAGCAAAAACAGACACACTTACGGAGCAAGATATTCACAGAAAGAGGACATTGCTCCAACAACTTCAGAGTAGTTTTCAGATGATGCAGGGGCTGTCACTTCAACTATCTGTATACCAGGAGTTACAGGCACAGCCTCATCCGTAGCATGTAGTTTTAACATCTTACTGACTGATGACACAGTTACGGTTATTTGAGCACCTCTTTGAAAACGGAAGGCAAATCCCACTCTTAACAGCTCATGGTCCAACTTGTAACCAAGTGCATAAAATAAGCGAAGAACGTTCTTGCTTGCTTTGCTTTCCACCATGGTCCTAACCAGAACTGAAATTTGGTCTGCACCTGGACCTCTCATGGCACCCCCTATATGCCTAACAGTCCTGATGAATTTATTATGCTTTGTTAAACATTATCTTCACAGCAATATGAGTGGATAATGGAGTAGTACTATGATACCATGTGGGTTCAGGCTGTTCAAGATCGCAGATAAGACGAACCTCTGAAGCTACAACCCCTACATAAAATGAGCATAATTTCAAGGTTAGCTAGGTAAGTTTTGCAGGTCTAACTTAATCAGCATTTTCAGAGAAAATTACAGAAAATATGACAACATCAGAAAGTCATGAAACAATCAACCATAAAAATTGATATATTCAGCATTAGTATGATGCTCTTAAAATAAGATAGTAGTCTATAAAATGTTATGCATAGTTAGAAAATGATACAAAAGCTATCTTATTGCTACATATGTCCATTAAAAGAGAAAAGAAACTCAATCAGTTCAAATATACATGCTATTTTAACTGCAAATTATATTAGAAGGAACATAATATTTGACTGACCAAGATTGGGTCCATTTTTAAGGCATATTTCATGGATCCTCAGTCGTTCTTTTTGTACACCACAGAGACCCTGAAGAAGAATCTCAAGAGCTTCCACATGCTGCCAAATGTAAATAATATCTTAAATCAAACTCCAGCCAACATTCCCTTCCCTCATCTTTTCATCATAAGATAAAAGATGTGATATTATAAAAGGGGGAAGTAAAGATCCTTTACTTAAAAGATTATGCAACTACTAAAGGACTTAAAAGAAGAAAACAAATATGTACACAATTCCATTTTTATTTTTTCAGAGGTCAAGAAAGAAATGACTTGTGCATTCCTAGAAATGCAAAGAATTCACTTGTGGTTGTGGATAACAAATCTGTTTGTTTTTCTCTATTATCAACCGGGAAAGTGTTGATATCTTCATCTTAAAAGTAAGAACAAGACAAACACATTGTGAGCTCAAACTACAACTTTCTTACATGCAACCAAAAAATATGCACATTGGAGGGTCATATATAAAATCATTAAAATAAATATATATATCTAAATTTTAAATACATGCTGAAACCATATCTTAAGTCACAGCTAACAGGAAATGCAACTCCAGAGGCATTGTCCATCTCAATAGATTACAGATTGCCATAGCATGTAATGGCATTGGCAATTATATTTTTTCTTTATAACAAGTCAACTCACATACCCAAACCTAAATCACAATTAATTTATATTATCTACGTTCACACAAGTTTAATAAGGGGAAAAAATGAAAACGAGTTTTACTTGCTCTTTCAGAATTGGAAAACAAAAACGGAGGGAGAAAACAAGCTTGAATCAGCAGCTGAAAAGGATACAACCCAAAAATGATGTGAAATCAAAGAGATAAAAAAGAAGAAGAAGAAGAAGATGATAACCAGTTCTAACCTGTGTCTCTATTATTCCCTGAACCACGCACTCCATTCTCGAATTTTACTTGCTATAGATGATCTCTCTCCAACTTTTTAGCGACCAAAAATAGGGCAGTTTTGATCACTTGAGCTTTGGCTCAGCTTCCCTTGTGTCTTGATTCTCCGAAAAGGAATCACTCCTACACAATTGCAAGGATAATAGTGGTAAAGGTAAAATTGCATAGCGAAAGATTAAGAAAAAGGAAATACACAAAGTTCAAGCATTTTAAGCAAAATTATTATAGTTTTTCCTAAGATAAAATCAATTAAAGATATATTGCTCGAAATGAATCGCTGATTTAGGCATCGTACCGGTGCCAAAGGCATAAGAGCCCACCTTTGCAGCTCAATTTAGCCAATGAAGATAAAGATGATGAAGCATGAAGAAGAAGAAGAGTGCTTAGACGATAATAACGAAAGAGAAGATGAGGACTCACTGGACGCTTATGCAGATTGGAGATTCGGAGAAAAAGACGATGCAAAGAGGAAAGTTGAAATAACCTCGGTTGGAGTCACGTGTAGACTGGGCTACTCAATTTTTCCGAAGAAAATTACGGCCCGCTTTGGAGTCCTTCCTTTTGCCACGTTTTTTTTTTTTTTTTTTTTAGCTACCAAAAATAATTCTATAAAATTTATAATAATAAAAATAATATTTAATCTAAATTTTTTATATTAAAAAAATAAAATATATTAATATTTTTTAATTATAAAAATATATTATCTGAACACAAAAAATATCATTTTTATTATTAAAAATTTTATAATTATTTTGTTTTTCTTTTTTTTTTTTACAAGTAAATTTTTCATTTCTAAGAAATACCTTCACATGCTATCTTTACTTTATTAGGAAGTTTTTTTTTATGTAAAATAAATTATTATTATTATTATTATTATTATTATTATTTTGTTTGTTTTGGAATCATTTAAACATTATTTTTTTTTTATTAATTTATTATTTTTAAAATAAGTATTTTATTAAAAATTATCATTTTTTAAATAATTATTTTAAAATTTATTTAATCTAAAAAATATAATATTAAGAAAGAAAAAATATTTTTGACAATTACGGAAAAATACTTGTGAGGAAAAACAATAAGACTCCTCGTAAAAATATTTTCATTCGCTTTTCTAAGAATGATATGGCTTGGAAAAAATACAAAGAAACAATTAATTAAAATATGACAGAAAATTTGTAAGATAAGACAAGAGAAACATTGACTAAACGAAAATATTTATGATTTTGGGATTAAAAAGGCATCAACCATGGTGACTCAGATGTGCTATGGTTATTTGGAGGTTAGTTGCATGTCGCCTATGGCTGGTTATGAAAATTTTTAATGGGTTACACGTGAGAGAGAAAAATTTAAAAAAAATTAACATCAAGATCGGAAAAGGGGAAACATAAAGACTTTTCAAAAGGGAGAGAGTTGAAAATTTTCTTTTTTTTTTTGGATGTAAGCGAAAAGTTTTCATTTGAATTCCATTTCAAATGACCATTTGTGTTTCGTAGTGAAGAATGCGATTGCGAACCATACATAGATTTGGTGTTTTGACCTATATATATTTACAATTAATTTTAAAATAATATATTAATATTATATATATATATATATATATATATATATATATATATATATATATATATATATATGTGTGTGTAATACAATATCATTATTTATAAGAACGAAGAAAAATTCCATTTGTTTTAAGTTGATATCTATGATATTTCAACTTTATGGCAGGGCATAGTTGAATAAAAAGTTGGCCTCATTTAATATCTACTCACTTTTTGCCGTACGAATTAAAATATTATTTTAAGTTCAAATAATAAAATAAAATAAAATAAAAACTCATAAATTAATTAATTATATATATATATATATATATATATATATATATTATGTACAAATTAATATATTATTTTAAGATTAATTATATATTACCTATCATATAGGGCTTTAAATTCATAAATTTATATTAATTTTATACATATATTATTTATATTATATCATCTTTCAATACTATTTAAAATTAAAACAAAATAAATAACTTATTTAACTTAAAAAATAAAAAAATAATGCATGATATAATATAAGAAATTATATGCGAAAAAGTATATGATATTAACATTTGTATTGAAAGTAATGTCAAACTCCAAATTACAGGTCAAGATGAAAATAATTCTCATAAAGTAAAGCAACTAAAAAATGTTGGTTTAAAATATTTCCTAAAATATTTGGAAACTTTTCCATCGAAATTTTGTATAAGACTGAGCATAATATCCGAATAATTTAATTAATTCGAAAAATTCAATTTGATCTGTGGATTGGTTTCGAATCAAAGTCGAGTCGGATTAAATTTTAGCTCATCTGTTCGCATTTAGATTGAAAAATTTTAAATTTATATATATTCAATCCAAATACTTAATTATTATTATTATTATTATAATATATAGTTACATTATTACATACACATAAATATACTTATAATATATATTATGTCTGTATTTTTTTTCTATAATTATACTTTTTTTTTCTGAAACATATAAATATGTATTATATCTTATATTAGTCATTTTGATATATTATTTATAAATCATGTTTACATAAACAGAATATTTTAAAAAATGGATTGTGGTAGTTTTGGGCTTTTAGCTTTCATAAGTTGGTATATAAATCAAACAGATTAGCACTAATAAAAAATAAAAACAGAGAACAAAACATCATTAAAAGAAAAGATATATATATATATACACACACTACTGAAAGATAAGTGACTCTTCCTTCTTTTTTTTTTTATAACCTCTTTCTTGTTTTTTCAAATAAATACTCAACACTATGTGTGTAGGTCTAATTGACCTAGCCCATAAAGTTTGATCCCGTTGTTCCTCACGAACATGTGCTAATAGCCCGTCTCTTAAATAACTAGTAGGTCGTGTACCCCCACCTTCTTGGTATAATTGATCTCTCAGCTTGTATAAACTTGCTATTTATATCAACTTCGTTATTTTTAGAAGTTATATTATATTATGACACTTGAATTATTAACAGGATGTATATTAAACTTTAAATGATGACTAATTTATGTCACATCAATTTTTAAGAAGTTATTTATCATGACATATGTATTTTTTTTTTTTTTTTGTTATTAGATGTATATATGCATGAACTATTATTATGAGTGAGGTCTAAACATTAATATAATTTGACTATCGAGTTGTGATATCTTTAAATATAAATTATAGTCGTTCTTACTTCTTATATTTATTTTACCTTACATTTTTATTTATTTAATTGTCTTTTCGGTTTGAAGTTTTAGAATGATCAATCTTTTGAATTTTTTTAGTTTATTTTAATATAGTTATAACTTTAATATATTTAAACTTTATATTAAGACTTTGGTATTTGGTGTTAATATTATGTAATTTATGTTTAACTTTTTTATTCATATTTATTGTAATTTATTGTTGAATTTATATGAAGAATAATTTTATTATAAATTTTTCTTTGTTTTAACATAACTTTTCATGTTATAGGTTGAAAACAAATTATGAATTGTATCCGATTCGATCAATCCGATTGGATTCAAATCGAAAATTTGTAACACTTGTTTTGTAATTTTTTAAAATTTTAATGAGAACTTTGAGAAAAAATATCAAATATATATATATGTAAATTTGTATTATATATAAATTTTTTTATCAAGTATTATATATAAGTTAATATTTATATAAATGTAATCAATTTTTATTTTTCCTTGATTTTTCCAGTTATCTTACATAGTAAATGCTTAATTATAATTTACTAAATGTGATGCATTTGTAAATAATTAATTAGTTACATGAGTTTTTCAATTCTCTCTCTCTTTCTCTCACATGTTATTTTCTATTTCTTATATGCCTAATTCTTATTTTTAAGATAATTTTATACTTATATCGTTCACAATTTTCATTAATTTTTATATAATTTATATAGATATCATAAAGTTTAAAACAATTGTCATATATATCATGTTCTATTTAAGTCACATATATAATGTTTAAATAAAAATCAATTTAATTACTCTATTTTTCACATTTCTTCCTAATTTTTATTAAACATTCATGGGTATCGATAATATTATCGATATATCCATAAAATTGAAGTATTATTGTTTACACTAATACGGATATTTTCATTCATGCCAATAATTGAGAGATTTAAAGTCCCAATTACTTTTTTTTTTATATATAAATCACTATACTACATTGTTTAAATCAAGCAATTTAGATTTTTACCTTTAATGGAAATTTATAAAAATTCAATAAGATCATGAAAAATTTCATGAGATTTTGAAAATAATCACTAAAAAGTTGGTCAAAGGTCAACAACGATCAATGAAGCTTTAACGACCTTGTATCAATGTCTTAGCATGCCATGTTAATGTCTTATGATGACATGACAATGTCGTATATCACGTTGTGACAATGCCTTATCATGCTATGTTAATGTCTTATTAGATTGTACCAATATCTTACCATGTTATATGGATGCCTTACCATGCTATAACAATATTTTTCCATTTTATGTCAATGTCTTACCACACTATGTCAATGTCTTACCACATGCCAATTTAATGACTTATCGCACAGTGCCAATGACTTATTTTGTTGTGTCATGCCTTATTATGTTGTGTCAATATGTCATGGTTTGAGAGGCACTTTGATAATTAACAAAATAATTATTATTGAATTATTTTGAGCTTATTTCTCCTCGCACAAAGTAATATTTATTCTTGAAACAAAGAAAAATGTTCCAAGAGTTATTTAGGGGGAGGCATAGTGTCAAGCTAACTACTACTCCCGGTACTTGTGAGCACGGTATGTTAAGTGAGTTACCTATGAGCGAGAGCATGCTCATAGGGTGAGTATTGGTTGTGCTAAGCAGGCACGTCAATGTTCCAGTCTTAAAGACAATATCAATGATGCAGAAGGGCCAATATTGTGCATGATTTCCACGTGGGAGGCTACAGTATGAGAAGGAAGGTATATGCTCGACGATTTACTTGATGTGGGCATGTAAATGTAGCTTCATGGGAATACAGCACACCTTGTGGTTAGCATTTAACTAGTGATGGGGCATCAATGAGTATCAACATATTAATAAGGCTGTGTTGCTTTAAGGAATGCACATTACGAGTGTTGCAACACTAATGACGATAATGAAGAGCAAGATAAAGTTGTCTGAGAGTTCAACCAAGCACTAAAAATACGTATGCTTGATGGCACGAAGGTGGGCAACAACGTGCTAAGATAGAAGGCATCATGTGCAGGCTTCTAATCAAAGAGTTGCTCATTCAAAAAAACATGTTATTTTGTGTGAATATATAGAACTTACTTGCATGGAAGATACACTTGGTTGGACAACTTGTTAATCAGTTGGCATGAGTGTTAGCTTGAATAGAAATATGCAGAGGATAAATGTGCCTACATGCATGAGGGGGCAAGGATTTGGCCTTTAGTGCCAAATTCCTTATTTGAGGGTATGTATGAAAAGACCCCATAAAAGAAATAAGAAGTCGACTAAGTCTTGATACATTATTGTACTATTTACTATTAATTAATAACTTGAGATTTCTTTTAGCAAAGAGTATATAACTTGAGTTTTTTTTCTTTATTCATTATAATCCGTATATTCTAATAAATTTTAGTAATCTAAAATAAATGTTGAATTTCATCAAAATATAAATGATGATACTGTCATAACTCAAATATTATTGGTATAACAATTATTTTTTAATGAAAATGTTATCCATTAATAGTAACCCTAAATAATATATAATTTATATATTTTTATTATGATAATAACAAAAATATTTGTGGCCTAGATAATATGTAATTCAAAGCAAATCTATTATAAAAGATAATATAATATGAAAGAAACCACATAATCTAAATAAAAAATAAGGATGATTAGGTTTAGAGGAAACAACCGTGTTTATTTTCTTTTTAATTTCAAAAATGATGATTTATGAAGCTTAGTGAAAGAACAATAGATATGCTCAAAGCACTCACTAGTACAAAAAATAGTTTTAGGAACGGTTGTGTTTTTGGTCGTAACCGTCCCATATGTAGACATCTCAAAAAGTGACACATTTAACGGTCCATAAAACCAAAACAACCGACCCAAAAAGCCTTTTAGGAAGGTTAAACTTTCACTTTTAGGGACGGTTATTAAATATACTAGTAATCGTCCCAAAAAAATTGCAAACAATCTTTTGGGACGGAAATGTTTTTTTACTTTTAAAATTTTAGTATACTATTTTTATCATTAAAATTACCTGTAAAATTTTGAAATTCTCAATATATATATGTATATTTAAAATCAACAATAATAATATCATTTTTTAAGTAACATTAACACTGAATCACTATAATATAATTAGTGATTAGTTACAAAATTATTGGAGTCATTCTTAATATATGTCTCTAATATCTATATTAAATTAAACATTAAAATAATTAATAAACCTAGTTAATTACTAACAATTAGTAATTAAATACAAAATTTGGTCTAATTCTTACCCTAAATATTAAAGTTTTATTCAAGTTCTACTTATTCTGTTAATGATAAATGTATACCACTCTTATCGACAAACATCAATATTCTTTTTTGTGTATATTTTTTCCCTGCAAACTATATAAATAAATATATAATGATTACGTTATAAAACAATTACATAATGTTATTGTATGAACAATAAACATTAAAAATTATTTTAAACAACAAGTGAATTGAAAGATCTAAAATAAGAGGAGAAGAAAAAATATAAGAGTTGCTCCCTTGTGTATCTCTTCATACATTTGCATACATATTAATACACACATGAAAGAAGAAAAAGCTTAATTCATAGGAAATTTAGCCAATCATGAGTGTTAAGCTTCATAAATTGATGCTCACAATAGACAAGAAAGTAGATAAAAGTCAATAAGCAATGTATGTTGTATCCACATGTTGGAATACCAGTACAATGTCCTAATAATATAGACGCTTCCCGTTTTCATGTCATGAAGAAAGTATTACCTGTAAAGTAAAAGCCAGATAACTACCACGAAGTTCAGGATGCACAGTGTGATCGTTGACACTACAATATCCATGTAGCCAATCAGAGAAACAAGCACAACCAAATAAAATGTGAAAACCAATAATTATATCAAATGACAATACTGTACATAGTACTTTGGACATATTTTAAGAAGTAGGCTGCAGTGGAATTTCAAAGCCAATTCGTGTGCAAGTGACATTATTTATCTCCTTAGGTAGGAATACTATACAAGAAGGACGAAAAACCCTCTCATCAACATCGATGTAAAAAATAGGAAGAAATGCCTTCCAATTAGAAAATAAAATAAAACCCAAGCAAAATATGTCGTCCAAGTGTGGTAGCAAGTATTTACAAACCTAGAGTGCTGGAGTCACCAATAGATCCAACAGTATAGTAAACCTGCATATCCATAGAGCCAAAGTAGAGAAAATAATATTTGCTTTTCAACCATTAGTCACCAACTACCACATTACTGAACAAAAGTAGAAAATAAGGGACAAAGCAGAAATTTCACCAAGGTGTTGCAATTACTACAAAATCCCTAACCATCGTCGGAGTTGGGTTGTCCTCATCAGCTTCCTCCATAGTTCGAAATCAAATTATGTATTGAGCCAAAATTATTGGTTACCAAATATATAAATTTTGGACTATATTTATGTTTATAAAATTTGAAACATTAAAAATTATATAAAGATTAAAAAACAAATTCTACCATATTAAATAGATTATGCATAAAGAATAATAAAATTGAGAAAAATAAGCAAATATAGATTAGAAATTATGCATTTAAAAACCCAAATTTGACTACCAGATACTTCACCAATTATGATGAAATTCCTCAAATAGAAGTCAAACATAGACCAAATAAGAGACAAGTGCTCTCTCTATTCTCTATCTAATGCTTATCCTTTCAAGTTTCACCATACAACTTAAACAAGAATCCCCACATAATGAAAACGACATCATCTAAGCTACTTGTAACCTGTGTAAACAATGAAAGAAGCACCTAGATAATCAACCAAGCTAACTTAAGCTAACCCGAATCTTATCTAATTGATCCTATAGTTTTAATATTGTTATCTATTTCCACTTTCCCACATGATGCTTAGGCCCTAGCTGTATGTAGGGGTGTCAGTTCAGATTATGTTTGGGTTGACTCGATTTTAACCCGACCCTAACACGACAAACCAAAACCCGATATGATTTTTTTGGAGTCATTTCGAATTGATTCATTTTGACCCGAAATTAATACTGTTTGAGTCGGTTTTTTTGTGTCATTTTTTGTGTCGTCGAAAATTTCTACCCTTAACGATGTCTATTTGCCTTGCGTATTAGACTATTAAAGATTTAAGGTTTGTATAAGTTATGTGAATTATGATTTGTGAGTGAGTGTCTAATAGATAGTTATGGTTAATTTTTAAATTTTTTTTTTTAAGAATAGGTTGAACCGGTCAACCCGGACTCGGACCCAACCCTTTTTTTGTGTTATTATAGATTGACCTATTTTTGATCCAAAATTAATACGGTTAGATTTTAAGTTGGATTTTTCGTGTCAGTTTTCATGTCGTGTCAAAACTTGTCACCCCTAGCTATATGATACACATTAATAACTAATATTTATCTTCATTAATCTAATATTATCCTTCAAGCAACATTGATGATGCTATCCTCATTAGACATGGCCTGAAAAGCAAAGAATGGATAATATTAGTGTTGAATGCTTACGGGATCAGTAGTGATGTCAAATAGACTGGATCTACGTCGTCTAAGACCCTGGTTATTCGGGCGAAGAAAGTACTTTGGCTCTATGGATATGTTGGTTTACTATACTATTATAGCTTATAATTATAAATCCATAGATCCAATAGTATGATTTTAACCTTCAAAATTTGTGCGCATGTTTCTCATAAGAACTAAAAATTGATAATGGATGTTTATTATCTAAAAGCACAACAAGAGGCTTGAGTGAAAATGTAAAATCACCTGAAATCTATAACATGCAACTCATATATACTTATATCTGTGAAAGAAAGCAAATCAGGTTTCTCATCTGCTAATTCATCGCATCGCTCAGGTTTTAAGGAATTAGAGTCAAGATTAACCAGCAATGTTTGCCTCCCGTCTGATGATAGCCTGCTCTATCAAGATAATACTTTACATGAATGGAGAAAAAGCAAACTCAAGTAGAAGTACATAAATGTGAAATAAACAATGCTAGAGTGATTCTACTAAATTTTCTGTTGAAAGATGCCTTAGCTATTCTTCAACAACCTTGGCTATAGAAGACAATTGGCATACCCTCTGCTATATGGATCATTTGCAAAGCATTTCTCAACTTGCAAGGTGCTAGGATGCTAAACAGACACTTCATACACATAATAGCAACCTTCACAATTTCTTGGTCGGTTAGTTTATGAAGCTTTTTTGTATCACATATTAATACATTTGTATATACACACATAGGAATAAACAATAATGGAATAATAAAATCAATAAATAATACAAAAAAAAAAAAAAAGAATAATATTAAAAATTATAAAAAAATATAAAAAAAATTTACAAAACATTATATTATATATATTGTAGCAAAAAAAAATTGGGAAAATAACAAAACTAACACCCCCTAAAAATTATAATAACAAAACTAGCACCCCTGTGTTCAATTAAAATTGAACGACGATAATTTAGACTCGTTCAATATTGAACATTCAATATTATCCGTTCAATTAGAATTGAATGACGACAATTAGACCTATTTAATATTGAACGTTCAATATTTTACGTTCAAATTGAATATTGAACGTTCAATATTAAACGTTCAATTTTAATTGAACACAGGGGTGCTAGTTTTATTATTATAATTTTTAAGGTTGCTATTTTTGGTAATTTCCCAAAAAAATTTATATAGGAACCTGCTGGGCACGATAAGGGAGAGATGCAGCGAGAGGCGGTTGCTAATGGAGGGGAGGCTAGGCACCGCCGCTGCAGGAGGTGTTGGAGGGCCTACGTTAAAGAGCAGATTAGGAAGAAATGGAGCTAGCGCGTGGGATTGCTACAATAGGGTTGGAAGCTGCTTGGGTGAAGGTTGACGGAGCAGAAAGGAGGCGATGGTGGCGGCAGGAGGTTCTGGGCCGTGGAACGTCGAATGGGACTCTCTCGGCACAAGTGGACTGTTAGGGTTCTTTTTGACGGTTTTTGGAGAATGTCGAGTGTGGGTTGCCGATATAAAGGACTTTTAGAAACAGTTAATAACCGTCCCAAAAATTTTTTACAAATTTTTTTTCACACAATCGTCCCAAAAACACTCATTTAGTAGCTGTTGGCCATGTTTTTATAATTCGTAACCGTCCCTAAATTCAATTATTGTTGTAGTATTTTTTCTCTCTTAAATCTTAGAAACTTTAAATAAAAAATTAGTGAGACAAATGGAAAATACCACCACATCCCACTAATTTAATGGCCCAACTCAGATGAGAGAAATCCATTTATTTTGTGTTGTACTTAATGTTATTGGTAGCATCATATCATTTGACACCTCTAGTGTCAATGTTTAAGCAGCCCCACTTAGAATAAAAATTCTGACTTTGCCACTGTATAAAACTAACTATGACATAAGTTGGGATTTTGGAGTGTTAAATTCATGATTTTCCTTTTGACATCTATTCTACAACACGTAGTCCATCGTTGAAATTAGTTAAGCATTAAATAGTTGAAGTTTACAAACTTAAACAAAATTTTATCATAAACACTAAAATTAAAGGTTGCATTTAAAAAAAAATTCTTTTAAAGTTTCATAACATGGAATTATTGAATTCTTATTTGTATTTGGTTTTACATTACTAATTTAATTAGTTGTTATAATGTTTATATGTAGTTAAACACGTTTTTTTTTTTAACTAGTTTTTGAAAACGACACCTAGTTCATTTAACATGGTATTAAAACAAAGTTGTTAATTTACACATAATGTGAAAATTGAACTCAAACTCATGCTGTGAGTGAGGGTGAGTATTAAATTAGTATTTGTATTTGTGTTCTACATTACCAATTTACTTAACTGTTATAATATTTATATGTAATTAAATACCTTTTTTTTTTAAACTAATTTTTAAGAATGAGATCCAGTTTATTTAACAAAAATATCCTCTTAATTAAATTCCAAGGTCTACCATTGATTAAATTGAACCGATTAGAAAAATGTAGGGAATGAGTTGAGACTTCGGCTAAATAATATTAGACATAATAAGAGCATGCAAAACGTGGACAGCCGACGGAACCTCAGCTCTTAGAAAGGGTGGTCGGAGGAAAAAATGACTGCTGTTTGACTTTTGAATGTCACCAAACATTACTCGCACGCCGTTCTCTGTTTGGACTTGACCAAAAGAAAAAGAAAAGTATTAACTCGTAATACCTCCACGAGACCCACACGCCATAATAAAGTATTAACTAGTAATATCATATATAAAATTGTTTTTTATTCTCACCACAAAAAATATATGAAATACTTTTTTAACTTTATAATTAATTATAATTTAGTGTAGCAAAAATTTTCATTACTAAAAAATAATTGTGATAATTATAATTTAGATTGTGTTAATGTTATTATCTAATAATTATTCATTAATAATAATTTTATTTAATAATAATAATATTAAAATATACTTAAATGTATAAATAAAATAAATAATTTATATAATTTTGTTGTAGCGGACCTTTTAGTTCATAGTCTTGGAGTTGAGTGTTACAGAAGGTATTGTTATATCTTCTTATGGGGTTGAGGGCTTTTTCCCCCTTTATATGGGACTTTAATTAAAAGCGTCCTTTGAACGTCGGTATACTTTTCAAGTGCCTCGTACGGTTCTTTTTGTATGTTAGGTTATTTCTTGAGTTTTGGTTTGCAGATTCAAAATATAATAAGGATATAAATTATAATAAAATATC
Source organism: Elaeagnus macrophylla (assembly GCA_029378325.1). Classification (NCBI taxonomy): domain Eukaryota; kingdom Viridiplantae; phylum Streptophyta; class Magnoliopsida; order Rosales; family Elaeagnaceae; genus Elaeagnus; species Elaeagnus macrophylla. The sequence continues at coordinate 7,840,677 of CM055649.1, read as the reverse complement.
GAATTAAATAAAAATATTATTATTATTATTATTATAATATTTATTTGAGTAGTATAATTAAAAAAATAATATTATTAAAAAAAATTATATATAAAATAAAATTAAAAAAAAATACTTTTTTTATTACAAAAAGAAATAAAATAAGTAAAAAAAATTATAAATCATTATACAAACTGTGAGAAAAATATAAGCACTATGGGGTATTTTTACTTCAATTATTGTAATCCTTTAACATTCTATTACAAATTAATATTCATACCAAATACAGTAATACCTTGAATAATTTTGATTACGATTACTATTATTGTCAACCAAATATATTATTAGTGTTTACTTAGCTAGTACGTGTTATGGTCAATTGACTTCACAATTTTTTGTATTTTATGTTGGAAAGTAATGTAATAGACAAACAAGAAATTGAATATTATTGTAAGGTTTATGAGTGTTGGCAATTTTCGTGAACAAAATGTTTAATTGTAATCTAGTATCTAAGCTCGTTGTCAAGTCAATCAATTAAAGTTGAAGAATCTACTAAGCTTTCAATACGTATGTATCAGGTAAAAATATATGTTTTATGTATATACCATCACACAATAATGCACGTACATTTAGAAGAATTTTTTGTGCACAGTTAGATAGATTGAGGTTAAATAGATCGAGGATTAATGCATGTACACTTAAAAGAATTTTTGTGGACACAGTTAGATCGATTGAGGTTAGATCGATCGACTTCAATCTAGCTGCTCTCGGTTTGAAAAATGCATGGTTAGATCGATCGAGGTTTGGGTCGATCGATCAAGGTTTGAGTCGATCAATTGAGGATCAATCGACTTCAATCTAGCTGCTTTTGGGTATGAAAATGCATGGTTAGATCAATCGAGGTTTGGATCGATCGATCGAGCATTGGCTAGATCGATCGAGCTTTGGCTAGATCGATTGAGCCTGTTTTTCAGTTCTACTGTAACTCTTTTTTTAATTCAGCCCATATGTTACTTTTACCAATTGGACCCCATTTAATGTTAAAAGTAGAATCCTTATATGAGTAGAATTATTGTGAATAGAATTGTTGTGAAAGTAGAGTCCTTATTTGAGTAGAATTGTTGTGAAAGTAGAATCCTTGTTTGATTAGAATTGTTCTGAAAACTAAATCCTGATATGAGTAGAGTTGTACTCTTTTATTAATCCTCTTTCAAGTCAAATTGGACTCTATATAAGCAATGCTTGTTTGTGCAAAATACTAACCACACCGAAATAATATTTTCTACATCCGATTGAGTTTTATTTTAAAGAAAAATCTTCTTCTCTTCATCTATCAATCTTAGGTACTTTCTTATTTTTAATTGTTCAAACATATCATGTGATTATGTTTGAATAATTCATGTGCCTAATTGCTTTTGATGATATTGAGCTTTACATGATTGTTCTAGAGTTTGCTAGCTGATTTGATTTTTACGTTTTATGCTATTGAATCTGCTAATTAAGGTTTTTCATTGTTGAATCTGCTCTAGAACACACTTTGTACTTGTGTTATTTGTGCTAATGTTTCAGGTACTAAGGTGACGTGTTCGGTATTTCGTGTGACTCGAAATTACCAAAGTTGACGGATTCGATTGATCTTGTGGGACTCAAATAAATCGGCACGTTGGTTTGGATCCAGACACCTAGCTTGTGGAGGCTATGAAAGGAGTGACGGCTCGTAAGTAAATTACATGAGGGGGATCTATCTGTGAAGGGTAGTCTAAGACCTGTGGTTGTAATTGAATATTAATTTTCATAGTGGATAGTTAGGTGGTCCAGTGGACCGGTGGTTTTCCTCTTAGGTCATTGTTATTTCCACCTAAAAATCTCGTGTGTTATTTTTTAATTTCGCATTTTATTTTTACACCCGATTGCATGTCTGACCGTTATGTTTAGGTTATATAATTAATATCTGTTAAAATTGAAAATAACCTATTCAACTCTCTCTAGGTATATTTGATCCATAACTAAAAACTTTCAATTGGTATCAGAGCGGGTCACTAGATAAACTTAGTGTTGCCTAGGACCTTGTTATGGATAATTTGAGAGAGGGTTCTTCTACAACCCGTCCACCTTACTTTGATGGGTCTAACTACCCATATTGGAAAGCTCATATGAGAGCCTTTTTACATTCCTTAGATGAAAGTGTATGGAATTTTGTGCTTTATGGTTGGGAGCCACCTAAGGTTACCAAAGACGATGTAGTCACACTTAAACCTAGGAAGGATTGGACTACTGAAGATAAAATTGGTAGTGGTGGGAATCAAAAAGGTATCAATGCTATTTTTAGTGTTGTGTCACCATATGCATTTCGACTTATTTCTGATGTTGAAACTACTAAGGCTTCTTGGGACACTTTAGAGGTTGCCCATGAGGGCACATCCCAAGTTAAACGAACAAAACTTCACATGCTAACTACTAAGTTTGAAAATCTTAGAATGGAGGAGGATGAAATGTTTTCTAAATTTTATGCTAAATTATGTGATATTGCTAACTCTTCTTCAAATCTTGGAGATAAAATTGATGAACGCATGTTAATTCGAAAAGTCTTATGCTCACTACTAGAACGCTTTCAAGCAAAGGTTACAGCAATGGAGGAAAGCAAAGACATTGACACCATCAAGATTGAAGAACTCGTTGGTTCAATTCAGACATTTGAGATGAACCTTCGAACACCCAAAAGGAACATTGGTGTTGCTCTCAAAACCACCAATGCTGATGATGGTGATAGTGATGATGTTATAGAAGATGAAGATCTACTCACCCTAGCTAGAAAACTCAAGAAAATATTCAACAGAAAGGATCTACAAATTAAAGAAAAATCAAGCCATATAAGAGATCATAAGGGAAGAGAACTCATGCCAATGAGTTCAGAAGGTAAGAAAACTAAACCCAATGGACCTAAATGTTTTGAATGCAATGGTTTTGGTCACTATGCAGTTGAGTGTGCCAACAAGAAGAAGAAAGCAGAAAAAGCTTTCAATGCTACCCTTAGTGACTCAGAAAGTAATCAAGACCAAGCTAGATGATGGTAACACTAACTATGTAGCTTTTACTGCAACTGTTGATGGATACTCCAGTGAGTCAGACCTTGACTCAGATGATGAGTGAAATAAATCTATTCTTGCTAAATTTAATGCAAACAGTTTTGAAGAATTATTTTTTGATTTGATTAACTGCAAGAAAGAAAAAGATAAGCTTCTCATAACTGTGACAAAGCTGAATGATCAAATCAATTCGCAAGACCTTAATTTCTCAATTTTAGAAAAAGAAAAAGTTGAATTGTCTAAGCATGTTGACAAGTTGAGTTTGAGTCTTGTAGGTATCAAACAAGAAAATTCAAAGCTTGTACAGAATTGGAGCAATCAAAGGAAACTATGAAGAGATTAACCATTGGAGCTGAACGACTAGACAAGATGTTGAGCATTGGTAAGTCATATGGTGATATACATGGTCTTGGATTCTTAGATGAAAGCTGTACACCTTTCACTTTAAAAACTACATTTGTAAGGTCTTCTAACTCTATTTCTACTGTTACTAATTTTGCACAAACACCCACTACAACTATAGTAGCTAAAACTATTAAGTTTATGCCCATTTATCATCATTGTGGTAGAAAATTTCATATTCGACCTAAGTGTAGATTTTTGATGAATACTCTTCAATCTAATAATTATCTTCATGCTTATAGAAATAGAGCTCGTAATTATCATCCTACCATGCATGTGATGAATTTGAATAGGAAAGATGAGTCTAAGAATATATTTTTAAAACCTAAGGCAATTAAATCTCAGCCCAAAGACATAGAGAAGTCAAAATTCATGAAAGTTTGGGTTAGAAAAGATTGCATGTTTCTTGTCACCTGACCATCATTGATCGTCTACCTAGGTACTTTTGTTTGAGTGCTTAAATGACCCTAAGTGAGTAATTTCATACATTTGTTTTCTTTCTGTTGGTAAATTTTTTAGATTTAAAAAAAATATAGCCTACAAGGTAATGAACTCAAATAATATTTATACATATACAACCTTGTCTTTAGTAGCTTACATTATTTTGATTCTCATTATATATATAATGCAACAATTCAAAATTCTGCACACACTTGCATTATTTACATGTGATGACACTATTGACTAAACTTATTCACACACTCACTGAACACTCATGTATGTCATAGATGAAATTTATGATTAATTTTAAAAGACTTTAAGACTTGAGCTAATCTTGACTGCGAAATTGTGTTGAGTTCTATTTTTTATCTTTTAAAATATTCCATCTTAAGGAGACAACTAGTATTGAGAAGGCTACATACTATGATGTGTGCAGCTACCGTAGTGAGCGGATAGGGTTACCTCATAACTAGTGTGAAAGTCATCATATTAGATTTATGGTTCGTGTATGTTACAAAAAAAAATTAGTAAATAAAATAAAAATAAGAATTTAATTAATAAATTTTATTTGGCATGTACAAAAAGAAAGAGCAAAAATATTTTTAAATTTTTTTTTTCATAGACATATTTTATTATGTAAAATTGAAGACTCAATTACAATTTAGCATGATAGGTGAAATTATTTTTTTGGGTCTCTTATAATTGATCATAAATAAATTGATTGAAATACTAGTGGAGTTCACACCGTATACTATTTTAAGTGAATGTATGTCATTATATGTGTTAGTGTGTTTGTGTGACCTATTAACTTTACTTGCTAATACAATGAATAATCAAAATTTAAGCAAAAATAATTTTTCAATGCTTATTCGTCTTAAATGGGTTTATTGCTTTGTGTGTTCATAAAAAAAATCAATATTTTTTGTTTTTCTTTTAAATTTGTTTTACTTCTAGAGAGTCATAGAATTTAGGAGGAGTCATTGCATACATATTTCATTATTATTTTTTTACTTGTGCAATTTCTCCTACATGCTTTCGACATATACATGTGTGATCATATGCATTTTTAGCCCACTTCGATAATTGTTAAACCTTGGGGAGAGTGATCCATGTCATTTTAGCTATTTCATGATTTGTCAGTTTCGTATGTCAAAAAGGGGGAGATTAGAGATTCATGTTGCTATAGAGATTGGATTTAGGGGGAGAGATTGGATTTATTAATTGTGTGCATGCACTACATTTCATTCGTTATTTCTATGTACAATGAACTAATAAACAATGAGGCTTCCAAGCTAAATTGGTGTGCTATTTGTTGGTTTTTCTTTTCAATGCACTGAGCGTATCAAGTATCAAGCGAAGATGGTTCCATTGGATCATAGATAATTCCACTATTGAAAGTGTGTAATTGATGTAATGATTATTTACCCATGAGGGTTGTGTAGTGAGAGAGTGGTTTTGCCACAAGAAAATGCCAAAGGGGGAGATTGTAAGGTTTATGAGTGTTGGCAATTTTCGTGGAAAAAAATATTTGATTGTAATCTAGTATCTAGGCTCGTTGTCAAGTCAATCAATCAAAGTTCAAGAATCTACTGAGCTCTTAATACGTATGTATCAGGTAAAAATATATGTTTCATGCATATACCATTACACAATAATGCACGTACACTTAGAAGAATTTTTTGTGCACAGTTAGATAGATCGAGCTTAGATCGATCGAGCTTCGATCGATCGAACTTAGATCGATCGAGCTTCGTTCGATCGAACTTAGATCGATCGACTTCAATCTAGCTGCTCTCAATTTAAAAAATACATGGTTAAATCGATTGAGGTTTGGGTCGATCGATCTAGGTTTGAGTCGATCGATCAAGGATCAATCGACTTCAATCTATCTGCTTTTGGGTTTGAAAATGCATGGTTAAATCGATCGATCGAGCATTGGCTAGATCGATCGAGCTTTGGTTAGATCGATTGAGCCTATTTTTCAGTTCTACTACAACTCTTTTTTTAATTTGGCCCATATGTTACTTTTACCAATTGGACCCCATTTAATGTTAAAAGTAGAATCCTTATATGAGTAGAATTATTGTCAATAGAATTGTTGTGAAAGTAGAGTCCTTATTTGAGTAGAATTGTTGTGAAAGTAGAATCCTTGTTTGATTAGAATTGTTCTGAAAACTAAATCCTGATATGAGTAGAGTTGTACTCTTTTATTAATCCTCTTTCAAGTCAAATTGGACTCTATATAAGCAATGCTTGTTTGTGCAAAATACTAACCACACCGAAATAATATTTTCTACATCCGATTGAGTTTTATTTTAAAGAAAAATCTTCTTCTCTTCATCTATCAATCTTAGGCACTTTCTTATTATTAATTGTTCAAACATATTGTGTGATTATGTTTGAATAATTCATGTGCCTAATTGCTTTTCATGATATTGAGCTTTACATGATTGTTCTAGAGTTTGCTAGCTGATTTAGTTTTTACGTTTTATGCTATTGAATCTGCTAGTTAAGGTTTTTCATTGTTGAATCTACTCTAGAACACACTTTGCACTTGTGTTATTTGTGCTAATGTTTCAGGTACTGAGGTGACGTGTTCGGTATTTCGTGTGACTCAAAATTACCGAAGTTGACAGGTTCGATTGATCTTGTGGGACTCAAGTAAATCGAAACATTGGTCCAGATTCAGACACCTAGCTTGTGGAGGGTATGAAAGGAGCGACGGCTCGTAAGTAAATTACATGAGGGGGATCTATCTGTAAAAGGTAGTCTAAGACCTGTGGTTGTAATTGAACATTAATTTTTACAGTGGATAGTTAGGTGGTCCGGTAGACCGGTGATTTTTCTCTTAGGTCATTGGTGTGACCTAAGTTGTTTCCATCTAAAAATCTCGTGTGTTATTTTTTAATTTTATATCTTATTTTTACACGCGATTGCATGTCTGACCGTTGTATTTAGGTTATATAATTAATATCTGTTAAAATTGAAAATAACCTATTCACCCTCATCTAGGTATATTTGATCCATAACTAAAAACTTTCAATTATAAATTAATAAAATTGAATTAAAATTATAGTATAAATAAAAACTGTAAATTACAATAAAATAAATACAAAAGAAATGAAAAGAAAGTCGAGACCCGTAAAATGGTTTCTTTAAGATAAATTTTTTTCTCTCACACCGGGTGTTTGAGATTAAGGAAAAAAATATCTTCTAGAATACAACGATCTAAACAGATTAAAAATACTAAACTTAAACTGTTTCTACGAACTGAAGTATACTCGCCCTCTATCAAACAAAACTTAGATTTAAATTAAACTTTTTTTTTGGAAGTTGGAAAATGTTTGTTGTAGAAAAAATGAGAAAAGAAAGGTTGTTGTTTGACTGAACTACCCAAGGCCCGTGAAAATTGGACGACATTCGTGTCATTTGGACATGCAGGATTGCAATTGGAATTTCAAATTTTCGTGCCGAAAATTAAATCCTAGGATTTGCATCCCACTAAGCGCGCACGTAGAGAGAGTGTTTATGTTACACAAACTTACCTCATATATAAAAGTAAATGTTATATAAAGTATTTTATGTGTTAATGATTTTTTTATGTGAGACATGCCAAAAACAACAAGATTTTTTCTTCTCAATGAGTGAATTTTCAAACACAATTTTTCATTTACTTTAATATTATTTTGAGCATATAAATATATGATTTCGAAGTCCTCGTGGACGATAAGCCAAGTCAATTACAACCATACACTTATATCAAATGAGTCCTTCTCAAAATAATGCCTCAAAATGGTATTTAATTATAGATCAAAATACTCATTTTCTAACATTTTAAGCATTCGAGCCAAATTATGGTAATATCATCTCTATCTCTCATGTATATTTTATTTTCAATTATATAATTTTATAATTAATTATAAAAATGTACAAGTAAAGTGTGTTTTTTTTTTAAATCAAATGATATTTAGGTGAATAAATACAAATGGAGTAAGTTGGTTGTTATAGAATTGGGCAAAATGTTCTTCTGCAAATAATTATACTAGTGTTTCTATTAAAATGTGGCTTTTTTTTTTTACTTGTAATGCTCACATTTTCTAACATCACAAGTTGTAATATAAGAAATATTTTTATTCAACTATACAAGGAGAATGATATAGATGGCAATCTCCTCATCAAATTCAAGATTGATATATAGCTCGTGATTCTTGGGAACAATATAAGGATAGGGAGAGTGCAAAAATGTTATGGAAGCACATTGATGCTGAATAAAAATTCAATATTATAATATCATATGAAGTGAGGAAACTTATTTCACAATTTGGTAAAAAAATTGCTATCTTGTCAGCAAGATGGTTCCTAGTAAAGTAAATGTATTAGCACATGAAGTGGCTAGATGAGTTTATACACAATGAGATTCAAATGATGTAAATGCTCTGTACCTTTCACTTAATAAGTAATATTAATTAGATTAAGTGATGTGTTAGTATTGAGATGTTAAATAAAAAATTTAATTATAATATAATATGTAAATTAATATATATTATAAAAAAAAAAAAAACATTTTTCTTCATTTATATTATGTCGTTTGCGGAAAAGAAGAGGTTGTGTCTAGCGACACATCAAGATTATTATTATTTTTTGAAATAATTAATTAAAAATAATATAGTTTTTTTTTTTATGAATACTGTGCATGTATTATTTGTTGTTAAAATAAATAAAAATTAATAAAAAATAAATGTTTTTTTTTTAAATAACCACATGCACGTTGCATGTTCATACGAAAATTCATAAAAAAAGATTTGAACTAGTTAAATCAGCAAAGTTCACGTTTCAAATAAGTCAAATTAAAAATATATAATTAAATTGGTCAAATTTGAAATATTAGGTATTAATTTTGTCAAATTAAATGACCAAGACTAAATTCATCAATAAGAATTAAGAAAGGGTCAAAGTAAAAAATTATTCCAATAAAGTTACAACGTCGAATTTGATTAGAAGTCCGAGAAATGCAATGTGAATCTTTATATTAATCGAGGACTGTAATGTGAAACACAAAAATGGAAGTCAATTTTAATTAAAGTGGAAGTAAGATTAAAAATGCAGATGGTGTAGGTTGGCTCCCAAATTTAACTTATTTTAAGTAATTTATAAATCAATTTAACTTATTTAATTTTTAAATAAATTAAATTAAACATATATAATTTATTTAATTTTTATTTATAAAATTTATTTAAATTATTAAAAAATAAAAAAACATATCTTATATTCAAACCAATAAATACATAATTTTTTAACAACATGATATGAGTTGCATCTTTTTTAAAAAAAACTTCAAACTTTTTTTTTTTGGGAATCAAGAAAATCACCAGTAAAATGAGCAAAATTTTCAATAAGAAACTCCAAATTAAACACCGTAAATTTTTTTAGAAACTAGAATTCTAAAACTTTCTAGTGATATATTAAATGATTCTTAATATTTTATGAATTATTATAATTTATATTTCTTAACATATTCAAAAGCTTTATTGAAACAGAACAATTTTTAATAAAAAATAAGCATAATTTTTTATAGAAAACTCGAAATCACAAATTGTAAGTTTTTTAGAAACTATACTTCTAAAGATTTTTAATGATATATGAAATGAATCATAATATTTTATGAACTGATGCAATTTATATTTCAAAATGTTTAATAGAATTTAAACAATATTCAGTAAAATGAGCATAATTTTTATAAAAAATGAAAAATTTAAAACGTAACATTTCTTATAAAATATGCTCTTTAATATTTTTCCAGTGATATATAAATTTAATTATAAATTAATATAATTAAATTTTAAAAATGTGTCAATCATCATATCTATAACCTTAATTATGTTGGGTATGCTTTTTAAGTTACTTTTTGTCTTGAAGTTCTATACTTATTAATTTAATTTTATCTTCTTTTATTTTAAAAAAAATTAGTTGTTACTTTTTATATTTCTTATTTTGACTAATAATAGTATTTTTGTCAATTTTGTAATAGTAAGTAATAGTTATATTTTGACAACTTCTTTATTTTTTATATTATTTGTTAGCTTTTTAACTCAATATATTTTTATCAAATGAGTTAATAAGTTGCTCATTTAAGCTCATGACTTTTTTAGCTTATAAGTTTAATGAGCTGAACTAAGCAACACATTTGATATGTCTAAAAAATACTTTGACATTATTAGTTGGTGAAGAAAAATAAATCATATATGAGTAGAATGCAAATAATGCTTTGTTAAGATAATGTAATAATTTTTTAATTTATAATTTTATCAATAATATTTATATATAATACACATGCCAATTTTTTTAACATCAATAATTGATTGCACATTCTCTTTCTTATGAGTGAATAGAGAACACATGTTAGAATCAAAAACTACCATATGGTATATCTATATCTATATTATGTATAACAAAACACACGTTGTAATATACATTTTTTTATTCATAACAAAAGATTTCAATTAGTGTGTGATCTATATTTGTATTATGTATAAAAGTTTAAATTATGCTTAATATAACAAAATCAATTTTGTATGTATTTTAAATACGTTGTATAAATTAATCAAATAAAAAAAATTTAAATAAGTAAAATAATTCATGTATAAGACACATATTTTTAACTATCTATATATATACTATATATAAAATTCTGAATCATGCCTAATCTTTTTTAAACAAAATTATCCATATATTTTAAGTTATTAACATTAGTTGTACTTTTAGAATTTATTATCATATTAAATAAGGACATTAAATATAATAATAAAATAAGAATTACTATATTATATTATATATAAAAGTTTAAATTATTCTTAACATTTTTTTAGACAAAATTTTTTTAGACAAAATTATTTATTTATTTTAAACTATTGATATTATTTATCATTTTAGGATATATTATTACATTAAATAAAAATATTAAATGTAATAATAAAATAAGAATTATATTGTATAAGGACTCTAATAATATTATAATTACCATATTTAATAAAAATACTAAATATTATTTTCACAAATAACATAGAAGCATAAAAAAATTAATTCGTATTTATTTTAAATATGTTGTATAAATTGATTAATTTTTTTTAAATAAATAAAATAATTTATTTGTAAGATATGTATTTTAACTAGTACTTACAAATACATAAACTAAAATGAAAACTTAAATGAAATTACAAATAAGATTATGTTTTACATTCCTAACTTATTGTATCGTTTCAAAGTTGTCTTTAATTTTTGATTTGTTAAAAAATTATCTCAAACATATAAGTTTTGTCTCTTATATTAACAAAAAGACTAGAAAATAACACCTTATTATGTAAAATTGAACTTTATACGTTGTTGTTGTTAAAGTTGCTAATAGATCGAGTGAAAGTCCTCAAATATAACATAACAATTTTGATCGAATAAACATAACATGACATTCGGCCAGAGATATATATATATATATATATATATATATTATATTAGGTGTAATTTGTAACCAATCGTACATAAATTACTGATACTGAATTATTAGATAAGACAGATACTTGACACTTCTCGTTTTGACTAATGACAAGTGACTTCGTACTTTCACCCCGTGTAAATAATTCCATAACGAGTAAATAATTATAAATTATTTATTAATATTAAAATAAATAATAATGAGATATTTTATATTAATAAAATTTAAGATTAATATAAATATTTTTTTTAAAAAATAGATAAAAAAATAATATAATTTATAAGATATATATTTTAAAAATAATAAATAATACTCGGTAAATAATTGTTGTAGATCTAAACTCTATTTCCAAAATGGCCGGTGATAGCTTTTACTAATCGTCAAAAAAGAAAAACAATGGCCGGTGAAGATAATTAATTGCATTTACGCTATAGCCAATTGCTTTATCCAAATGCAACATATAGTACTAGCAAAGAGAAAGAAATTTTTTTTTTTTTTTGAGATATGGGTAGCTTAAATTGTTGTTGTATATTCAATAAATTTTTTTTTTTGTTGATGTATAATACATTTTTCAGTTCAGGCCTTATAATACAATATAAACATAATATAATTAAATTAATTTTAATATATTATTTGTAAATAATTATATGAATATAATATATATACCCTATATATTATACATAACTAAATTACAATCTATGTTGTTGTGTTGTTTTTTGAGGTCATAATATTTGTTGAAATGTCTTTAAGAAATTGAAGCTTTTAAGCGTGATCAAATTTTGGAGGTAATAAGGAGGTATATGAAATTTAATTTTTAATATAAATTTTTGGATTAATTTAGTAAATTATTATTGAAGTTGGGACTGATTGTTTGATTGGGCTAATTTCTCGCTATCATTGAGTGTGTTTCTTTATAAATTTTCTCCTCGAGATGTAGTGGTCATTTTGGTGAGTTTCTTTGATGTGTATTTCAAAATAAACTTACTATTTGATGCATTTTTAAATTTTAATGATTAATGAGAATAATTGTTTTAAAAATAATTGCGATATATTTTAAAATAAATTTAATTATATACAAACTAACATATTATTTAGAACTTAAAATTTATTTTTTTAATAATAATAAATTTATGCGATATTTAATAGAATTAAGGTAATATAATTATAAAAACAAAATATATAATTATAGAATAATAAAAATGATTATTAAAAAATAGGCAACTAGGAGCATTATTGCTTTGTTGCTCATCTGGTAATCTCAAATTGGGTTGTTTTTAATATATGAACTAAGTTGTTAATTTTCACCATTACGTGGATAATTCATAATTGTAGGAAAATTTAAATTTTTTTATCGATGAAAATTTAATGATAAAATTATTTTATGAGATGGGTTAGGTTGGGTAATCAAATTTCTCGCTCATCAAACTCGAATTTCTTAATATTTTATATATATTTTATTTTTATTTTTTAACGATCATTAAAAAAAGAAAAATTCACTTTCTCATTTTCATTATAAAAGACAACTATACGTCATAAAATTTGCTTACTATTAATGTCCAAATATAAAACCTACGTATAATTTTCGTAGAAATTGAGCACACTTTCCACGACTTCCTATAAAACTGGTAAGCCTAAAAGCAAGTTTTAAATTTCATACCCCACGTTTCCCACTAAATTCTCACCCACTACTACTCTTTATAAATAACCGGCCCCTCCATCACTTTTCATATCAACACCTTCATTTCTCTTCTCTGCAAGTCCTCTCAACAATAAATCAGAGAAAGAGATAAATATAAACCGTATTTTTTATAACCCCTCTTCAACGTCAATACCAAAATGGCCACCAATTCTTTAGTTTCATTTCCTCATCTTCAAACCCAGTTAAGATATCCAACAAAACCACACAAAATCCCACTAAATCATCATTTTCTTGTTCGTCCGATCACTGTATCTGTTTCGGAAAAATCCTCTGTTTCAGTTACTCCGGTCCCTTTAGTTGAACCAGAACCTACAAGACTTCCGATTCGGAAAATACCAGGTAACTATGGTCTTCCTTTTGTTGGTCCAGTCAAAGATCGGCGTGAATATTTTTATACCGAAGGAGGTAGAGACGAATTCTTCAAATCTAAAATTCAAAAGTATCAGTCTACGGTTTTCAAAATCAACATGCCACCTGGTCCTTTCATTGCTAAAGACGCACGCGTCGTTTGTTTGCTCGATGGTAAGAGCTTCCCAGTACTCTTCGATGTGACCAAAGTTGAAAAGAAAGATCTTTTCACCGGAACTTTCATGCCGTCAACAGAATTCACCGGAGGTTACCGGGTTCTTTCTTATCTTGATCCATCGGAGCCCCATCATGGTAAACTCAAGAAAATGATGTTTTACCTTTTGAAATCGAGTCATGATAAGGTGATGCCAGAGTTTCATTCGAGTTACACAGAGTTGTTTGAAACTCTTGAAAGCGAGGTCGCTACAAAAGGTAAAGCTAATTTTAACGATGCTAATGATCAAGCTGCTTTCAATTTCTTGGCTCGTTCTTTATTCAGAACAAACCCAGCTGATACAAAACTCGGAAGTGATGCTCCGAAATTGATAAAAAAATGGGTTCTTCTTCAATTGAGTCCAATTCTTGTTCTGGGTCTTCCGAAGCTTGTCGAAGAACTTATCCTCCATAGCGTTCGTTTACCACCAGCTCTTATCAAGCGCGATTACCAAAGATTATACGACTTTTTCTATGAATCTTCAGGACCTGTACTAGAAGAAGCAGAGAAAATGGGAATTTCAAGAGAAGAAGCTTGCCACAATTTGCTCTTCGCAACTTGCTTTAATTCATTCGGAGGTATGAGGATCTTATTCCCCAATATGCTGAAGCAAATTGGTCGAGCCGGAGTTAAACTCCATACCCAATTAGCCAAAGAAATCAGAACCACCGTTAGAGCTAACGGCGGGAAAGTAACGATGGCAGCAATGGAACAAATGCCTCTGATGAAGTCTGTAGTATACGAAGCGTTTCGGATCGAACCTCCAGTTTCATTACAGTACGGGAAAGCAAAGAAGGATTTGGTAATAGAGAGCCACGACGCTGCTTTCGAGGTCAAAGAAGGTGAGATGATGTTTGGGTACCAACCTTTTGCGACCCGAGATCCGAAAATATTTGAAAGATCCGAAGAATTTGTTCCGGATCGGTTTGTGGGTGAAGAAGGTGAAGAGCTATTGAAACATGTGTTATGGTCAAATGGACCAGAGACACAGAGTCCGACAATTGGGAATAAGCAATGTGCTGGGAAGGATTTTGTGGTTTTGGCTTCGAGGTTGATGGTGGTGGAGTTGTTTCTGAGATACGATTCGTTTGATATTGAGGCTACTACTTCAGCATTAGGGTCTTCTGTTACTGTAACTTCTCTGAAAAGAGCAAGTTTTTGATCCTCTTTTGTGAAATTTTTGTAGCTTCTAGGGATATATTGGGAGGTTTTAAATTATGTATTTTCGCCCTTTGGATCTAGATCTTCTCTCGCTACTTATTTTAATTCAATTGCAATATTATTTTATGTAAAATTATCACCATATGTCAATAATTGTAATATATATTTTTAAATAAAATTATTTTTATATTTTAAATAGTTAATATTAATTATCGTTTTAAAATTTATTATTAAATTAAATAAAAATTAATCAAATAAAAATAATATTTAATAATTATATGTAATTATCATATTTAATAAATAATTTAAATATTATTTTATTTTTATAATTAATTTTAAAAAATAAAAAAATTAATTTTATTTTTGTGTTAAATATGTTATTAGAAATAAGTTTTTAACTAATATCATTATATAAATCAACTCTCTAAGTCTTAGTTCCTTTCTATGAAAAATTTATCCCTTTCAATACCCAAACTAACAATTATTATATCAAATAGACCTTTATAAAATGTTAATTAAATAAAATAATAAAATGAAATTGACCCAAAATCTATTTCTTTAATGCTTCTAAACTTATTTCAATATTTTACTTTTTCAATTCAACGTTAAAATCAAACCCTACTTTGAAATGACACTTGGTAATATAACATTACTTAAATCTCAATTAGATTCTGTGCGCATGGCAAGTGCAAATACTAAAGTCCTTGTCTGTCATAGACATAGTCAGACCTCGAATCTTCGGATAAGATCAAAATTTGTAGGGCATTTAAGACTGAATCGTATGATGTTTTAAGCCATACTTTACAATTACAAAGATCATACTTTAGAATTTGATTTTAAAATAATAAATATATATTTTTAATTTTAGAAAAAAAAAATTATATATATATATATATATTTTGAAGAAATAAAAATAAAAATAATTAAATAATTAAATAATTTATTTATTGAAGAAAAAAAAAACAATATGTACCGAAGAAAAAGAAATATATATATAATTAAATAAAAGAGGAAGGGTTCATATTCCGAACAATTGTGCCAAAAGAAAATTTTATTCTTCTCTTGGTTTGATCTCAAACAGTCCAGTCCACTCCACCGTTTAAGAAGAAAGGTGAAAACAAGAAGAAAAGAATAATATATGCACATGCATTTTATAAATGCAACTCTCGTACAAAAGATCGGCAATTGTTAGTTAAGTTGGTAATATAATTAAAAAAATTATAAATTTAAAGAATAAAAAAATTATAATTATGCATAAAAATTTCTGATCACTGTTGGTATTCTCACGAACCTTTTCTGTTAAAAAAAAAAAAAAAAAACTCTCGTTGACAAAATGCTACTAATGAATAACAGCAATAAGATGGACAGGTGGAGTGTTGATATCTCTCATTCAGGTACAAAATGGCTTCCTTGTACTTAATTTCTTGACCATATGAAAATCAATTGAAATTAGAGAATAAATTGGGATGAATGGATCAAAATATTTGGATTATTCATTGTCTTTAATATTGTTTACTAACATTTTTTGTAAAATTAAAATAAACATGAATTTGGTTCCTCTATACGTGCTAAATTGTAATAAAGTAGAATGAAAGCAGTAATTTTATCTGAATATGAATTTTTAATAATAAGTTTAATTTTTTTTTTTTTACTTGACTTGCAAATTTAGATATGTTTTTAAATTTAAAATAAAATTAATTAAATTAAATAAAAGTATTAAGAGTGTGAATAAGAATAATTAATATTTAATAAATTAAAATTACAATAATTTTAATAAAAAAATTATTAATAATATAAATTGAGGTGAAGTATTTAAATAGTCATTTTGTTTAGAACAAATGTGCTATTTAATCCTCAAGCTTTGAAGAGGTGTTTTTAAATCATTTTGTTTGTAAAAAAGGTATCAATGAAGGACAAAGTTAACTTTTCATTTAATTTTTTTGTTAAATCTAACTGAACATGATATGTATCGCATGCATGTTTATATTTTTCGATATACATATATATATAAAATTAATATTTAATTAAAAAAATTTACTCAAACTTTTTAAGAAAATTTTTATTTTAAACTTAAACAAAATTTTTAATAAAACTTAAACAAAATTTTCATTGTCTAATATCTCAAATAAAAAATTAGACAATTAATTTTTTTTAAGTTTGAAAGAATTTTTTTTTAAAAAAAACTTTGAGTAATTTTTTAAATTAAATATTAATTTTTTTACCTAAATATCTATTGAAAAATATAAACATGCATGTGACACATATGTTATTTTATTAGATTTAACAGAAAATTGGATCGAAAGTTAAATTTGTCCTTTTTGGCACCTTTTTAAAAAATAAAATGCCTTAAAAACACATTTTCTTATCTAGAAGACTAAATAACAAATTTGATCTAAAAAAGTGACATTCATGACACTTTTCGCTAAGAAAATTTGATTCTACTCCCCCAAATTATACTTATCTTTAATTTTAGAGCATTTTTAAGATTTTTTTTTTTTTTTAAAGTTATTGAGGGCAATTTGGGAAAGAGCATCAATATATTAGCTTTTGGAGGGCTGTTCCGTATTTTGGCTCTATTTGCTAAACATAATAGTAAATTAGAACGATTCTATTTCGCTTAAAAACACAAAAAGTGAAGCAAACAAGCACAATTGGAATCAATCTTATTCTTTCATTCTCATTATCCTAATATCCATTTGTAAACATGCCCGAATATTGATAAGCACTTGACGCAAAAAGGAAACTTTATATCCTTCCTAGCTCATGTTCGTGATCTAGATTTTTATCTGCATTTTTATTTCATTTAATTTTTATATATTTTAATTATTTAACTAATTTTTCTTTTAATTTTTTTACATTATAAAAAATATATATACAACACATTTTTTTGATTATGTATAAAATATAAATTTTCTACGTTATTAAAAAAAAAAAAAATATATATATATATATATATATATATAAAGTATTAAAAATAAAATCCACCATTTTATGCGATGTAATTAAATTTTGTGTTTTGTTTTCTTTCAATAAAGTCACAAAGTTTTTGGTGTATGTTGGTCAAGTTAATTATATAACAGTATTATTCAGGAAAAGCTATATGTCTATAATAAATGTGCTAGATGGCTTTTTATTACTCGTGATATAGAGAATCAGAGAGAGACACAAATTTTTTTTTAGAAAATAAAAACTTTATTCATTAAAATTAAATACTACAAAGGGAATTCAATTGCATGGTTAATTATAATGAACAAACATACTACAATATAAATGTCTTTTTGAATCATTCCGATAACAGCACTATCAACATACAATCATTCGATTTTAATCTAACAGAGATATAAAATTATGATCGTCCAATCTTAATTTAATTTACTATTTGAGTCAATTCATGATAAGTTTATAATAAATAACAAATAATATGATAACAAGTGCATTTGATATTGCTTTTTTTTTTTTTTTTTTTTTTTGGATAAGATTGGATATTGCTATTTTACCTACTAACTGAGATGATAAAAAAAAAAAAACATAATGCTCAATAAAAGCTTATACTTTTCCGAACAAAAAAAAATTTAATACTTTCACCAAAATAAAAAAAATAAAAGTTTATACATTTAAGGTAAGCTTATCCCAAGTTCAAAATTTCTTATTGGTTTGCATTTTTTATCCTTGTTTAAAAAAAAAAAAATTCTATTATTTAGATGAAATTCATATTATTTAAAAGAAATTTTATTTAAAATAGACTTAATAATTAATTTCATTTACATTAAGTGCGATACTCATTAGTAGTCAATCTAGCATGCCTAACATCATCAACGGACCAACATGACCATGAGGGATACACCCTTTTTATATCTTGAATAATAAAATTTTATACGTTTATGGATTGATCGAAAATTTACACTATAAAATGATATTTCATGATTCATTGTTCTTAATATCTATATTCATTAATTACTTTTGTCCAATTTAATTTATAAATGTATGAGAATATTTTAGGGTTGCGCGTTAAAACACTATCTAAGTTCGATTTGGCATTTTTGAGCATGAGCCTAATTTAAATGCATTGACTTGTCTTAAATTAGGTGATTAAATTACTTTTCCTATGATTAATGCTAATTAACTAATTAACTATCTAGATCAAAGAAGTTAATTAGTTGATTAAGGAAAAATTATCATTGATTTGAGATTTTCTAAGCTTAGTGACAAGGATCAATAAATTCTACTTTATATGCTTAATTGCGAAAACCACGTAAATTAATCTATCCATAATTAGTTCACTAACTAATTTTCCACACTCGTTCATTATATCGTTTCGACTACGTTTTCACTTGTTTTAAGTAACTATAATTTTAGCCACCGTTCTCAAAATCAACCTTTATTAGAATGTTTATGATTTATTTCCGTAGCTAATTTTTAGAGAATCAATTGACATATTTAAAAACAATCACAATTCCTTTGAGAGATGATCTTGGGAGTATACTTGTCGCTTACAACAAGTGACTCATACACTTGCGAGCTTTTACAAATACAAAATTTAGTTGTCAAGTTTTTGTGCAACATAACCAAGCCTTAGCCTTATCCCTCAATGAGAAAGGAAAGGAGAAAGTAGATTGCATCGTTTGAGACACCATTCATCTTGAAAGTGCCACATATTTCTAAGAATGATGCTAGATGTAGATTGGAATAGTCAGTAACTAACCGTCCAAACTAGTTTGCCTGCACCATTTGTATGATGCTTAGTTTAACGTCAAAGTTGTTAGCATTGATACCAGGTCTAGCTTTTGAAGATTGGGCTTCATTTACTTGAGAGATTGCATAATCTTGTAAAGATTTGGGAACAGCCAAAATTTGTTGATTCCTTGTTCTGCCATATCTCTAGCTTATTGTGCTATTCCCTTCTGAGACGAAGTACAATTTTTTTCAATTTCAGGATCTAAAGGGATATGGCAGAAAAATTAATTTTTTTTTTTCAATTTCAGGATCTAAAGTACAATTTTTTTACAATTTTATAATTTTTTTCAATTTCAGGATCCAAAGGGAGTAAGTTTTTACCTGTCAACCTGGGCATATAAGAAAAATACTAAAATAGAAAATTAAAAGTCCAAATTAGTAATATTAATATCCTAATTTGATATCCGTTATCAATTATAAATTTTTCCAACAACGACGCTAAAAACTTGATCATGCTAAACCACAAGTATACGGGATGTGTCAAATGATAAGTATTTAAGGAATGAGTGTTGAACCCACCAAAAATGTTATAATTAATAACAAAGTACCAATTCAAATATTAACACTATTATTTGGACAACAAGAGAAAAACTAAAATTAAATAACTAAACTAAACTTCAATAACTCAAAACACAACAAAGAACTATATATGAGAGATATAATCTATATAATCGTTAATCTCCCAATCTCCTAAGAATGTGAATTCCTAAATTCTCTCCAAATAATTAGCAATAAATTATATGATCAATTGACTTTAAACTATGTATGCATTCCTCTCTCAAATAAACTATACACAATATAATAACCTAACCTAATTACAGTCTTATGTTAATTAGATTAAATCATTACTCATGATGCACGTCAATTATGGATCATATACATACAAATCGTATCACTCAACCTAGAAATTATGTATACTATTTGATCAAGACAAACATATAAATACTTCTCTCAAAGCTACCTATATGTCTTTATAGATTAATTAGCGATCAGGCAATTAGTTAACAATTCATTCATATAAAATAATATAATTGTAAATTGCAATTACAAGATGAAAGATAACTTAGTTCAGCACATTTAGAAAATTGCGTTCATAAAACCTCTAGATTAATAAAACTTAGCTACTCATGATGTTCAGAAAACCCAAATTATAGTTAAAGAAATTATTATAAAATATAGAAGATAGAAAAAGAAGTATAAATCTCTTGAAGATTGTCACCCTACTCTCTAATTTTCCTTGCTTTGATGCTCCAATGATTCTTCAAATTTTTCTCTCAATATTCTCGACTGAAATTTTGGTTCTTAAAGGTTGATTACAATTCTAAACTAATTCTATGAAAAATACTCATAATGTATCTCTAAATGTTTTTATAATTCTATATCTAGGTTTAGGACTCTAACAATGTTTTCATAAGCACACACAAAACCTAAGCACAATAAGATTTGATTCAAAATAAGATGCTGAAAATATGCTCCAAGAATTCCATGGACTCTGCCCAGGATGCAGCTCAAACAATCCAACATCGTGGTACAAGTTAAATTATTGGATCACAAGTGTAGCCCAAGAGGTCATCGCCGCAGCTCAACGTACTTCACGTCTCGGTGCGCATTAATATTCATAGATTTTCAGTTTTGATCCGAGAGTGTTAGGCCACGACGCCAATTATTTTAAGCAAGGGCAATTGTCCTTGTGTGCCAATTTTCTTACTATTTGAACCTTTTCATGTTGCTTGACAAGCATTTGTGTTGTTTTCACTCAAAATACTTGAAATGTATCAAAGTATATCCTGTGACTCCGCAAATAATAATTGTGCAAAAATCTAATGATAATGAACATAATTAGGTTCTAAATCCTTATTTAATTTCAAATAGTCATAGAATAATCACATATTTTATATGCGCATCTCTCAATACATAACCTTAAATCTTCTTCCACTGGAGAGTCAGCTGGATGACAAGTTGACATACCAGTTTGATGTAGTAGATCTAAGGTATACTTTTCCTGAGATAGAAAGATTCCTTTATTTGATCGAGATTTTCAATTCCTATAAAGTGTTTTAAAGGGCTAAGTGTGTCATTTCAAATTCCTTGGACAAGTACTAGTGCAAAGCTCTCGTTTCTTATGGATCGTTGCCTGTAACAATCATGTCATCTATATATACAATGAATGTAGTAATTTTTCCATGTCGCTTCTTTAAAAATAATGTGTAATCTGAATTGCTTTATTTGTAACCAAAGGTTGTCATAGATTTGATAAATCGTCTGAACCAAGCTCTAGTGGAATGTTTTAATCCATATAGTGATTTCTTTGACTTGCATACCTTTTGATTTTGTCTTTTTGTTATCAAGCATCCCAGTAAAAGATCCATGTAAATTTATGTAGATAGTTTGCCATGTAGGAATGCATTTTTCACATCAAACTATTGTAACAAACAATCAAAATTTGCAGCTAAAGATAACAAGACCCAAACCGTATTGATTTTGGCTATAAGTGCAAGCATTTTAGTGTAATCAATTTCATAAGTTTGGGTGTACGTTTTTTTACCAATCTCTCCATAAAATATTTGATCGTATTATCAGCTTTATATTTCACAGTAAAGATCTATTGACACTCAACTATTTTTTTATTTATTTGTGGATCGATCGATGAGCTCCAAAGTTTAGTTCTTATGCAAGGAGGCCATTTCTTCATTCATCGTAGCTTTCCATCTTGGATCAGTTAAGGCTTCTTGGTAGATAATTGATTAACAAATGACTTATTTGTTTTTAACAAGCGACGTGTAGACATATAATGGTTTGGGATACCTCTGGTGAGACATTATGGTAACTATCTTCTAGATAACTCAGGCACTATATAAGGAATATCGTCAGACAACGATTGGTTTGGTGTATCAATTGGGAGAGACTCAAGCTCTTTTTCAGAAGTTTCCTAGCTTTCTGGGTGTTCATTCCCACTTAGATCCAAGTTTTGACCACTAGATTTCAACTCATCCACTTCTACGCTAATTATATTGTTGCATAAGGTAGCACCACTCATATCAAAGTTTTGACCACTAGGATCCAAATCACCAGCATTCGGATCAGATACTTAGACCATATCTTCCTCCAAGTTGTATACAAGAATCTGAATTTTCTCAAGAGTCTCCCCCTAAAATTTAGACTTAGAGAAATATATACTATCTTCATTGAATACAACATCCATAGTGATAAACATTCATTTAGTAAGGGGATGATAGCATCTGTATCATTTTTGATGAATTGCATACCTGACAAAGACACATTTCAAGGCTTAAGGCATTAACGTATTACATTGGTGTTTGTGAATATGAACATAGACAACACATTCGAAGATATGAAGGGGTAGGTTTGGGACTGTTGGAGCAACAATAGCTTCTGCAAGTGTATGGACTAATGTTTTGAAGTTGATAGAAAGTGATGGAACACGATTGATGAGATATGCAGTAGAGAGAAGAGCTTTGCCCTAATAGCACAAAGGCATGTGAGCCTCAATTAGGGAAGAGCGAACAACTTCTAACAAGTGTCTATTCTTGCATCGGCCACAACATTCTGTTAAGGTGTATTCAGAGAACTGGTTTGATGGATTGAGCCATAGGATTCCAAGAAGAACTTCGCCCTAGTAGCATAAAGGAATGTGAGCCTCAATTAGGGAAGAGCGAACAACTTTCAATAAGTGTCTATTCTTGCATCGGCCACAACATTCTGTTAAGGTGTATTTAGAGAACTGGTTTGATGGATTGAGCCATAAGAGTCCAAAATTTTTTGAAGTTTAGAACTATGGTATTCCCTACCATTATCACTTCGTAGCACTTATATTCGAGCATTAGATTATGTACGAATGGTGTTATAAAACTTCTGAAATAGCATCTTAAATTCTGATTTGGTTTTCTTCTTTGACTTTCGATCATTTTGCTACTCATTCTTTTGTAGTCATATGTTTGATTATCTTTCATGTGTATGGTCACCATTAAGTGTTCTATGTTTCAAGTTTAAATAAGTCTTTTGTATTGATCTCATGCCTAAACTTTTGTTCTAAAATTTGTTGGTTGATTTGATTTTGTTGATTTATGTTTTGAATAAGTCATCTAGGATTATTTGATGTTAAATTTATTCTAAGATACACCTTTTACTTGTATATTTGTTACAATATTTAGGTGTTAAGTTTGACACATTATGGGGCTCATATACTAGGATTGATCGAAAGCATTTTGGTTTAGATTATCGAAGTCCATAAGAACCAAAGAGCTTTGCAATTCCAAATTGTTAACCTAATTAATGGAGACACCTACACTTTTTATAAACTCTACCATAATATTGTCTTTAATCCATGTGAAATATTACCTCCAACATCCTTGTCTTTATCTCTTGCAAAGTTCATTACATTATGTTTTTAACCTATTTTATTATATTATATTCTATTGGGCCACATGCCATTTTATTATACCTTTATTTTTTCAAAAGTGTATCACGTTATGTGGTATAATCACTTTTGGCTCAGTATAGCGATAATAACCTAGGGTAAGGACAATCTCATACATATGTACCTAGATAGAAACTATGTCTTGGTGTTTAATTTATTTTTAAATTAACCCACCATAAAATAAGCTTTTCTCAAACCACTCAATGTATTAATAATATGAAATCACTCTCAATGTATTGATGATATGGAAGTAATAAAATAATTTTACTGAAAAATTCGAGTTTGCAAACCAACAGAGTTTTCCCACGTTTTCTAGCTATAAAAAACTCAACAAATGGAGGATATATAGAAAACTCTTGAATTTTTTCATGCTCATTGAGCACCTAGTCGACTCTTCGTTGACTACTTGGCAAGGGTAATAGTTGCTATGGCAAGGATAAATGCCGTAAAACCTTGCTAAGCCCTTGTGGACACCTCAACGAGAAAAAGTAGCGATTTTGTCTGAAAAATTACCAAGTTTTTCAAAATTACCCGTAAACCCAAAAATGAACCCAACACACATTCACAACCTAAACATGCCAACTACATGCTCTTAATCCTTCAGTGGAGTGTGCATCGTGCAAATATACAAAGTGTAAATTTTATTTGAATGTGAGAAATACTGAACGATAGTAATTGATCTTACATAGAGGATGATAATAAACTAAGTAGAACAATACAAACTTCGTATTTCGTACCCGAGAATGCCAACACGAAAGCAGAGGACTTATATCCACTAATAAATAAACTAAAATCAACTTAATCTTCAATAGCCTAAGTACCCATTTATTTATATGTAATTAAATCTAATAAATTTAAATTTAGAGGATAAATTATATCTATAATTAAATTATTTATATTTTTAGTTTAACAATCATTATATAATTATTGTTTCGTAAATAATAATATTGAATTTTCATGATTAAAGAATTTATTTATCAATGATAATATTATTTTTTGATCAATTTTTATTTTATTTAACTCAAAAATTTTACAAATATATAATATATTTAAAAAAAATATAAGAAAACAGAAATTAGGAAATAGGCCCGGGGAAGAGGGTAGTTAAAATCTCTTCATCCGTTTAGGTTATTTTCCGTATTTTTGTCCTTACAAAAATAAACTAAATTTTCATAAATTTTGTTTGTCGTAGGACTCATATTTGAAAGCTAATATAAAATTACTCTTTTATAGCAATATGATCTACACATCAAATAAACCAATAATATATATTATTTAACTAATTTTATTTTTAGTTTCTTTCAGTAAAAAAATATATATTTTTATTTTTTTCTAACATTAAAAAAACATATATTTTATGTTATAAAAAAATTAATATATTTTTCTCCCGAAAAAATTAAAAATAAAACAAAACAACTATTACCATTTGAATTAATAAACTTACCAGAAACATCAATTGGTATTTTTTGTGAAGGTAAACCAAGGATCATTCCAAATGTTTTATAGTTGATCCATCTTAAATCTTATAATAAGTACCTTTCTTTAAGAGATCTCTGGCCCGTAATAAACCTTTCCGAATATAAGAGCCAATATTTTTACTTTGTACAATTAAAATAAGGCGAAACATATAAATAAGACATCAAATATTTTTTAAAAAATAATAAAAATAATATCTCTTAAAATTTATAACAATAAAATAGCACCTTTTAAAAAAAAGATTAATATATTATTTTTTTTAACAATCATTCAATTGGAATTGAACGACGGCAATTTAGACCCGTTTAATGTTGAACGTTCAATATTACACGTTCAAATTGAACGTTTAATGTTATTGGGATGCTAGTTTTGTTATTATAAGTTTTAAATGTGTTATTTTTGATAATTTTTTAATTTTTTATATCAAATTTTCTTATCGATTGATAATAATTGATTAATGATATCAAAATATCTTCTTTCTTTCCGTCAAATATAAATAAGAAATAAAACTTAAATTAATAAATAGTATATGAAATTTATTTTTCTTATGTAGTTATTTTAATTCTAATATAGTATAATTGTGATTTTTTTAGGAAACTTTATAATAAAATAAAAAATTTAAAATAATTTATAAAATTAAATATTTATGTTTGAAACTTGAATAAAACAAGCAATGAAGAATATAAATTTTAAATTTTAAGAATAAGAACAAACATATAAGAAAGAGAAAAAGATATGCCTATAAAAAAGTTATAAAGAGAGAGATTTTATAATGTATATTTATTCTTGTTTTACATAATCTCAATTAATTGAGAAAAATTAAAGATTATTAAAAAATTTAAATACATGTAATATTTAAGAAATGTAAGATTTTTTTTATATAAGAAAATTAAGAGTGAATAATTGTTCATATTTCTTATTATTATTTAATAACATATATATTATTCATTACTACAAATTTATCCAATAATAATTTCACTAAAATATAATTATTTATAAGTATAAAATAAACAATTCATGTATTATTTTTATAAAAATAAAAAATTGTGTCTCAATATCTTTGTTATAATAATATTAAATTAAATTAAATATTTGTTTTAAATTAATATTCACTTAAATTTTATTTTAATAAGTTTAATTTTTTTATAAAATACAATAATTTTTACAAAAATTGAGGCTCCTATTCAGTCAAGGGCCTAAGGCCTGAGGTGGATACCTTATTAACATAAGGAACGAGCCACCATGGAGTCAAAATTTTTTTGATTTCCTAAATAATTAGAACTTAAAATTTTTACCCAAATTTTAGAGGATTTTGAGACTAATCTCTAGAATCTTCAAACTTTCCAAAACTTAATCTTCCACAAGCCTTGGGTTTACATAAGTTATCCCAGTAAACCAAAATCTTCTCACTAAAGAATTCGCTTTTTTTTTTTAAATAAAGGTTATAGTTAGCAGTTTTCAGTGAGTGCACCGGGACATCCCAACTAGGTTGGCACCTTCTTAGCACCTTCTTCATGAAACTGCTCAACTATTAATATTATTAAATAACAATAAAATTTAAATTACAAATAAATATTCTCAACAGAACTTGTAATTAGGTTTGTTGTTAGCATCTGAATGGATAAAAGAGGTAGCGAAAGATGGGGCATTCCACCACCAAGTCGCTGTACATAAATTAGGAGCCCTAGAAGCTAAACTATCAGCTGCAGCATTACCCTCCCTGTAAATATGTGAGCAGTGGAGCTCCATGTTGGTTATTTTATCTAAACAATCCGCCCAAGCAGAATACCATCTCCAAGGTACCGAAGAAGATCGAGTATGAAAGAGAGTGACAACATATGTTGAGTCTGATTCCAACCATAGTCGTCTCCATCGAAATTGATATGCATATCTCACCGCCTGAATGGCTGCCGCTAGTTCAGCCTCAAAAGCATAAGATACTCCAAGTGGAATACAGAAACAACCCTTAACAAATGATCTGGAAGTTCGAAAAATACCTGTACAACCAGATAATCCTGGTGCTCCAAAAGCAGCACCATCTGTATTAACTTTTATCCAACCAGAAGGCGGTGGCCTCCAGATGACCTCTATAATCCTTGGAGCCCGTCGTGGTATGCCTTGTATTCGAAGACGCTTAAGTACTTGTAGGTCGTCCACAGTATTTTGCATGGAACCACCCTGTGATAGACTCGCTTCACGAAGAAAACGCCATACTGTGGCAAATGCTGACCTCAGTGTTGTCTTTTTATTGTTAAACCGATAATCATTCCTAGTAGTCCAAATTACCCAGATTACTGAGACAATTCCTGCTTTCCATAAATTAGCGAGCTGTGATCCAAACTCCATTGACATTGACATCTTCCATAGGTTTAGGATAGTGGACTCTGTGCATGGTCGTCTGCCAAAGAAAAAGCATAGGAGGTCCCAGAGTGCACCTGCAAAATGACAACTTAAAAAAAGGTGTGACATAGTTTCCTCATTGGATCCACATAATGAGCAGCGAGAAGGCAAAAATTGTCCCCTTTTTTTTAATTGACAATCCGTGGGAAGTTTATTTTGAATTGCACGCCATAACAAAATAGACCTTGAGGGCGGTATGTAAGGAGCCCAAATAGCCTTACCCCAATTCTTGCGTTCTCCAACCACACGTAATGAATCATAAGCCTCTCTGGTTGTAACATCTCCCTTAATTGAATTTGTCCAAACTCTTATATCCGAACTAATCCCAACCACTGTTGACTGGATTTCTGAGGCAATATCTGGATAGGAGACCATAAATTGTTGAGGCAGATGCCATCCGTCCTCGCGAAGGTAGTCCCCTACTAGTGAATGAATCGGTGGATCTACAGGGGGGTTATCCAACCTATCAATTAAAGGAGTACCTAACCAGTTGTCTGTCCAAAACTTTACTGTAGAATTTTTTCCAACTAACCACTTGGACTCCTCCAAGAGGGTTAAGTAGTGAGGTCGCAAACCAGGCCAAATTGATGAGCAGACATAATAGTTCCGTGGAATTCGCTTTTATTACAAATGTAAGAGAGAATTTTAAAGGTACTTATTGTGTAAATAGGAATATTATGAAAGAACAAAATTGACTACAGTAACCCGACCAGCTTGGGACTATATCTCAAAAGATCAATAACTATCCGAATTTTGACCTTTAATTTTACTTCTTTCAAGTGGCAAAGAATGACCCAAATATTTAAAAGTAACATTTAAAGGATTAACTTGTAAACATTTACTTAATTGATTTCTCGAATTAGCTTGGATGGTATTGGAAAAATATACAGAAGATTTGTGAAAGTTTATCTTTTGACCATACTTTTCAGAATAATTAATCATAATATCTTTTAGAATTATAGCTTCAGAAATAACAGTAGCTTCTCTTGCAATTTTAACCCCATGAATAAGACCCTCAAATTCAACTTTAGCTACCATCTGATTAGTGCTCGAAAAGCACTAATATTTCGTGATTAATTGTACTTAATTGTTTAAAATATAGATTTGTTATGATTGTTTATTTGATTATTTTCATAAATCTATCCATACGAAGTCACAGGTATGTTTTAGTGCATTTCAGGTGTTTTTAGCGTCAAATGAGTCAAATAATGAAAACATGCAAAGACGGAACACTTACGGCGCTCGGATCACGAGTTACGGGCTAAACGAGACAAATATGTAAGCCTTACATAACAAGCCATCACATATGTAAGGGGGTAAACGTGAAGAAATTGAAGACAACGCGCGCCACGGCGAGGAAAAGTCATGCCGCGGCAGGAAGCTCTCCGGTTTTGATATTATTTCCAATTTTTGTGTTGCGCCGCGGCGGGGAAAATGCATGCCGCAACGCGCCTATTCCTATGGCAATCAGGATTTGTGTAAACCCTTACATCTATAAATATCCCCTTAGAGCCTCCCTTACAGAAGAACTCGAACAACTTGTACACAACTTTACACATTACAATTTTGCGACCAAACACTAAATTCAATCAGCTTTGGGAGCTTTGCTACACTCAAACGAAGCGAGAGAAACCATTCTAAGGATCCAAGGAAGCCGTCGACAATCGAAGATAAAGCTTTTGGAGAAGAAAGCTATCCCATCCATAAGCGGTATTTAGATCTAGGTTTTCTTTGATGTTATAGAATTCTATTTTTCTTCTTCTTTCGTTGGAGTGTATGTTCATATTTTATTTGTCTATGAATATTAATATGAACATGAGTGGCTAATTTCATTATGGATGTTTACTTTGTGTTGCCATGTTTGCTAGAACTGTGTATGGTGTATATTTTATTGATTTAGTATAAACAAATTACTTTTTGATTAAGAGCATGTTTAGATATTTAATTATGAATTATCATGGGCCAATTTGAGATTCGTAGTTAGGTTGAAAGATCTTAGAATTTAGTTATAGGAACGTCACCTTAACTTTATTCCGAAACACTTAATCAAAGCTTCAATTTAGTGACTTAGTCATAGCATTAATTTGATTGGCATGTTTTTCCTTGCGCGTAATTTGATTTACCACGACCGAAGGCAGTTAATTAGTTAATCAATAAAGAGATTTACCTCGACCGCAGGCAGTCTCATAATTAAAAGGAAAGCTGGTAATTTTGTTTATATAGAACGTTCATGTTATTTCACCATACCTTTTCGATGCAAGCATGGTCAACTAAGCTAAACGTCTATACATCCTCCATTGATCTTCAAATATATCTGAATTGATTGTTAAATTGTAATTTTGTTTTCGTTTAATTGCTCGTACTTAGTTCCCGTTACAAATCAAACACCTTTTTACAGTTTTACTAGCTTTAGGATTCTAGTTACTTAGAGTTTTAGTTTCACTAGAACTCTATTTAATTAGTGTTTTATTTTCATTAGAATTCTATTTAGATTAAAAAGTTAGTTATTTAGAACCACTGCAATTCCTTGAGAGACCGACCTTGGAAGTTGCTTATCACTTTTCTACAAGTGATTCGTACACTTGCGAGTACTAAATTTAACACATCACCATCCTTGAAAGACATTCCAAAACTAGAAGAAACAGATAAAGAGATAAAAGATTTCCTTGTTTAATTTCACTTTGAATTTTAAAGATATCAAAAGGAGCACCATTCAAAAGAATAGAATAAGAAATTAAAGATATTCATTCAAAAAGTAAATTGCAAACCTGTGTAGAAAATCCCATAGCTTTCATTATGGACATGACAAAATTATGTTGTTTGTGTATTGGCTCTATGAACAATACGGGCTAAATACTTTCAATTTAATAATTTAAATTGTTGTACCTTGAACACAAGATCTCTAACATCCAATTTCTATCCTACATGGTATCAGTTTGGATTAGATTTTGTATCATTTAGCTTAGTCTCTAACATTTTTGTTCTTGTTGAATGAAACTAAAATGATTCTTAATCCAAACCAATATAGCTGAGTTGAAAGTAAGCTAAAACTTGATTTTCAGGATTCATCCAATTCCTTGAATAAAAGGTAAACAATTCTTGTCTTTTAACCAAGCTGCTAAAAATTTAAATGGTCGTTTTCTAAATGGTTCATGTCTACCAATTTAGAAAGTGGGCCTTTAATGTATAGAGATCTAAGAATAATTTCTATTTTTATGTTGAATTAAAATAGAAATACAATTATTATTTATAAATAGTGGTTATAGTCCCTAGGTTATTCGTTCAGTTCCAATCTATCTAATATTTCATCACACTACTACAAATAATGCTTTATAGGACGGTCACGTTCTATAAGTCTTATAGGACTGTTAGTGACCGTCTTATAAAATCTCGTCCTAAAAGAATTGAAAAAATAGGACGACTATTGACCGCCTTATAAAAAATTATTGTGAGATGGTCACTGACAATCTTAAAAAAAATTTATAAAATGGTAAGTGACCATCTTATAAGAATTTTATAAGACAACTATTAATCGTTCTATTTTTTTTTAAAATGCCCTAAAAAAATGATCGTCCTATAAGAATTATATAGGATAGTTAATGACTGTCCTATAAAAATTATATAAGACAGTTAATGACTGTCTTATATAATTCTTATAGAATGATCTTGGTCAGTGACCGTCCTATAAAGTTTTTTTTAATTTTTTTTTTTGGTTTTTAATTGTCTAGAAATGTATATGCTTATTTGAATTTTTGTTATTGTAAGAGAGTCAATGAAAGCCTCAAGTTCTTTCCACGACATCCAATATTGAATCCAACATTAACAAGAAACATACATTGTAGAGTTTAAGAATATTAACATAGGTTATGATACCATGTACAGCAGGAAATAGAAATGTTAAACAAAGAACAACTTAGATTTTTTCAAATAAGCCATACATTATGAAAGCTAAATTTAAAATTAAAAAAAGACATAAGACTATAAATTCCCAAATAACAAAAGAAGCTTGACACTTTCTCAAATTATAAGAACAAATTCATAAAATTAATGGCACATGCTTACATCAATGAATTTGCAAGGTGCTCTTAGTGCCTCATGAGTTGATTCCATATGTTTGTAAGTAATAAAACAAAAATCCCGTGATTTTGCAGTAGCCCCTTTTGTTGGGATATCAGTGGCGCAGCGGAGTGTTGGACAGATTGAGAATACTGAATAATTAATTTGCAGGAGTAATTAAAATGACACAAAATATTTAACGTAGAAAAACCCACTCAATGTGAGAGGGAAACAACCACGGGGCAACTCCAAATAACTTCCACTATATCAAAAATAGGTACAACAATTCTCTCAAGTTTATGCCCAAACTTGAGGTATTACAGTATTACACTCACAAAGTGTATCTCTCACACTCAAAAATGTGTGATAAATCTCTCACTATTATATCTCTGCAGATATTTATTACTTTCTGCAGGAACACCTCACTTTTACTCTCACAGCTTGAATTAACTATGGTATTCTTCTCTCTTTCTCTCAACGAGAAATGCTTGTGTTTTTGAGATTTCTGTGAGATCTAAATTTCTCTGCTTTGTACTTCTCTATTTATAGAGAAGTATAATTATATGTATGCGTCATTGCATACGTTTCTTGAGCAGTTTTTCCATCTCCAGCTATTTCTTCTTCTTCTTCAACATTCAAAGTTTGCTGCTCCATCTATTGCTGCTGGAGGCTTCTCTTCTGAGGTAAGCCATGACCTCAGAATTTGAGGTAGATCCTATCAAATCTCCCCCTCCACCTCATGAAAGGAGGAATCACATTTTAGTTCCATCATTTAGAACTCATTTCAGCTATCTTGGAAGATAGCTCGAGTTTCTGTTTGGGAACAATCTTTGTTAGCATATCAGCAGCATTCTTGTCTGTATCAATCTTCTTCACTTGAATCAGCTTCTTCTCAAGTGCTTGGCGTATCCAATGATATCTTACATCAATGTGTTTTGTGCGAGAATGATATGTGGCATTTTTGCTTAAATCAATAGCACTCTGGCTATCACAGTTAACCACATACTCATCTTGCTTCAAACCTAATTCTTGGAGAAAAACCTTCATCCACAATAGCTCTTTCCCAGCTTCTGTGACTGCAATATATTCAGCCTCTGTTGTGGATAATGCAATACATTTTTGCAGTTTGGACTGCCAAGATACGACTCCCCCTACAAAAGTAAACAAATATGCAGATGTAGACTTTTTACCATCAAGGTCACCTGCCATGTCTGCATCTGTATATCCTTCCAAGATTGGTTTTCCTTTTCCAAAGCTTAAGCACAACTTTGTTGTACCCCTTAAATATCTGAAGATCCATTTCACTGCTTCCCAATGCTCTTTGCCAGGATTTGATATAAATCTGCTCACAACTCCTTCTGCATGAGCAATATCTGGTCTAGTACAGACCATAGCATACATAAGACTACCAGCTGCTGAAGAATATGGAATGGCTTCCATCTTCATCTTTTCTTCCTCTGAAGATGGACATGATTTCTTGGTGAGTTTAAATTGACCACCAAGAGGCGAACTGACTGGCTTCGCTCCTTTCATGTTGACCCT
This sequence comes from Elaeagnus macrophylla, assembly GCA_029378325.1. Lineage (NCBI taxonomy): Eukaryota > Viridiplantae > Streptophyta > Magnoliopsida > Rosales > Elaeagnaceae > Elaeagnus > Elaeagnus macrophylla. The sequence continues at coordinate 7,807,215 of CM055649.1, read as the reverse complement.
TTCAAGAACTCGTTCAACATATCTCTCTTGTGACATCCATAGTCTCCTGGACCTCCTGTCACAAATTATTTCCATACTCAAAATTTGTTTGGCTGGACCTAAGTCTTTCATGTCAAAGACTTTTGATAATTCCTTCTTCAGCTTGTTGATTACTTCGGTGTCTTGACTAACTATCAACATGTCATCAACATATAGCAGCAGAATAACAAACTTTCCACCAGGTAAATGTTTTATATAAACACATGAGTCTGCATTAGTTCTTCGAAACTCATTTCTTACCATGAATGAGTCGAACTTCTTATACCACTGGCGTGGGGCCTGCTTCAATCCATACAAGCTTTTCTTCAACTTGCAGACTAGGTGCTCCTTTCTTTTGACTTCAAACCCTTCTGGTTGCTGCATGTAGATGACTTCTTTTAGATCTCCGTGAAGAAATGCAGTCTTTATGTCCATTTCTTCAATCTCAAGATCTAGGCTAGCTGCTAAGCCCAAAATTACTCTGATTGAGGACATCTTTGCAACTGGCGAGAATATTTCATCAAAGTCAATGCCTTTCTTTTGTCCAAATCCTTTCACAATTTAACGGGCTTTGTATTTGACTTGGTTAGTGATGCCATCCTCTTTCAATTTGTATACCCACTTGTTTCTTAGAGCTTTTCTGCCTTTTGGAAGCTCTACTAACTTATAAGTCTGGTTCTTATGAAGGGAATTCATTTCTTCCTCCATTACTTTCATTCATTGCTTCTTTTCCTTATGAATTTCCACTTCTTGGAAGCTTTCTGGCTCCCCCTTTTCAGTGATTATGATATACTCATTAGATGGATATCGTCTGGATGGTTGCATGACTCTGTTTGACCTTCTCAGTTGTCGTCTATCATTTTCCAGTTCTCTTGTCTGCTCCCCCTGATTATTGTCCTCTTGTGCTGGCATATCTTCTTCAGCATCTTCATCTTCTTCTGCTGGTAAATCTTCCTCAGCATCATCTTCTTCCGGTATCAACTTTGTACTGTCACTTGTATCTTGCGCTTCTTCTCCATTATCCTGGTCTGTTGGAGAAGGAATGGGAGGGAGATCAACAAGAGCTTTTTCTGGTTGTTGCTCTTCTTGTTGATCTATTGTTTGGCCTTCCTGAAAGACCACATCTCTGCTTCTTAGAACCTTCTCTGTTTCAGGATCCCAAAATTTGTAGCCAAATTCTTCATCTCCATAACCAATGAAGATACATTTAATGGCTTTGCCATCCAGCTTCGACCTATGTTCCTTTGATATGTGCACAAAAGCTTTGCACCCAAACACCTTCAAATGAGAGTAGGAAACATCTTTTTCCGTCCAAACCCTCTCTGGAATATCAAAATTCAAAGGAACTGAAGGGGTTCTGTTGATGAGATAACAAGCAGTTTGAACAGCCGCTCCCCAGAATTCTTTTGGTAGCTTTGTTGCTCGTAACATGCATCGCACTCTTTCTACAATTGTGCGATTCATCCTTTCAGCTACGTCGTTGTGCTGTGGGGTACCAGGTACTGTCTTCTCATGCCGAATACCATGTTTATAACAATAATTTCTAAACTCATTGGAAGTATATTCACCTCCGTTATCTGTTCAAAGGCACTTCAACTGCTTTCCCGTCACTCTTTCCACCATGGCATGAAATTGTTGAAAATTAGCAAATACTTGGTCTTTTGTCTTCAACAGGTACACCCATACTTTTCTCGAAGCATCATCAATAAAGGTTAGAAAATACTTGGCTCCTCCAAGTGATGTAACCTCAATGGGACCACAAGCATCAGAATACACTCGTTCCAGTAGTGTTGACTTCTTTACAGAGGAACTACTAAAAGAAACTCTATGTTGCTTTCCAAATACGCAATAATCACAAGGGTCAAGAGAGCTACCTTTGACAAAGGGAATAAGTTTCTTCTTTGCCAGAATCTGTAGTCCTTTTTCACTCATGTGGCCCATTCTTTTATGCCACAAACTTGGTAAAGAATCGACTGCCACATTCAACTCATTATTACAAACCATCCCATGGGTTTTGTACAGCATGCAACAAGCTTCTCTTCTTGCAATAACCAAAGACCCCTTGGAGAGTTTCCATTTTCCATTACCAAAATGGTTCTGGAAGCCTTCTTTGTCAAATGCATTGACAGATATCAAATTGAGGCGTAAATCAGGAACATGCCTCACATCTTTCAATGTTAATTGGAACCCAACACTTGTCTTGATACAAATGTCTCCAATTCCCAGTATGTTTGAACATGTGGTGTTTCCCATCTTCACAGTACCAAAGTCTCCTGCTTTGTATGTAAAGAACAACTCTTTATGGGGCGTGACATGATAAGACGCACCAGTGTCAACGACCCATTCAATCATGTTATCACCAACATGTAGGCATTCATCAGCAATTATCGCAACATCTTCATTTTCTCTTGTTGCTACTGCTGCTGTTGTATGGTTGTCATCTTTATTTTGCCCTCCTTCCAGCAACCGTTTCCATACTCGGCAATTTCTCTTTATGTGGCCTGGCTTGCCACAATGGAAGCAATTATTGTCTCTTCCTTTTGACTTTGATCTTCCTCTGGACTTGTCTGTTTGGCTCCTCCATCCTTTGTTTTTACTTCTCCCTCTGTTCTCCATAACAAGGGCTTGCGACTCACTATCTTTTGTCTTATTTTTATTGTAAGACAAAAGTACTCCAAAAATTTCTTCAAAGATTAATTGATCTTTTCCGTACATGAGAGTCGTCTTAAGATGGTGGTATGACGGTGGTAAGGACACCAATAGTAAAACTGCTTTTTCTTCTTCTGAGAAACTAATATCAAAATTCTGAAGTTGGAAAATCATACCGTTAAATGTTGACAAATGTTGCATGAAGTCACTATTTTCCGGCATCCGTAGTTGATATAAATCTGCCCATATCATGAACTTGTTTGACAAGTTCTTTGTCATGTATAGGCTCTCCAACTTGTTCCAGATATCCAAAGCAGTTTTGTATCCTTTTACATTAATGTTCTGAAGAACATTATCAGAAATATTTAGACGAATTGTACTGGCGGCAATCTCGTCTATCTCGTGCCAATCTTCATCCTTCATTGCTTCTGGCTTTACCCAATAAAGCCTTATGAACCTTTTGCTGAATGAGAACATCCTTCATTCTGCTCTGCCAGAGGGTAAAATTGTTGTTGCCGGTAAACTTCTCAATCTTTGTTTTACCACCAGACATTTTTGTCGTTGCAAAATAGTGCCACGTGAATAGTACTCGTGAATAGTACTTTCACTATTCAAACTGTCGGCAAATGTGAATAGTACTTTTACTATTCAACTTTACTATTCAAAAATTGAATAGTAATTTCACTATTTGCAATAATCACCTTTTGCTCTGATACCAGTTGTTGGGATATCAGTGGCATAGCGGAGTGTTGGACAGATTGAAAATACTGAATAATTAATTTGCAGGAGTAATTAAAATGACACAAAATATTTAACGTGGAAAAACCCACTCAATGTGAGAGGGAAACAACCACGGGACAACTCCGAATAACTTCCACTATATCAAAAATAGGTACAATAATTCTCTCAAGTTTATGCCCAAACTTGAGGTATTACAGTATTACACTCACAAATGTGTGGTAAATCTCTCACTATTATATCTCTGCAGATATTTATTACTTTCTGCAGGAACACCTCACTTTTACTCTCACAGCTTGAATTAACGGTGGTTGATGTGTTAAAATGTGTACTCGCAAGTGTACGAATCACTCGTAGTAAAGTGATAAGCAACTTCCAAGGTCGGTCTCTCAAGGAATTGCAGTGGTCTTAAATAACTAACTTTTTAATCTAAAAAGAGTTCTAATGAAAATAAAACACTAATTAAATAGAGTTCTAGTGAAACTAAAACTCTAAGTAACTAGAATCCTAAAGCTACTAAAACTGCAAAAATGTTGTTTGTTTTTGTAACGAGAACAATCATACGACAATCAAACGAAAACAAGATCGCAAGCAAACAATCAATTCAAATATCAATGGAGGATGTATGGACGTTTAGCTTGGTTGACCATGCTTGCATCGAAAAGGTATGGTGAGATAACATGAACGTCCTATATAAACTAAACTACCGGCTTTCCTTTTAATTACGAGACTCCTTTTGGCGGGGGTAGGTCTCTTTATTGATTAACTAATTAATTACCTTTGGCGGGGGTAAATCAAATAGTAATCAAATTATGCGCAAGGAAAACATGCCAATCAAATTAATGCTATGACTAAGTCACTAACTTGAAGCTTCGATTAAGTGTTTCAGAATAAAGTTAAGGTGACGTTCCTATAACTAAATTCTCAGATTTTTCAACCTAACTACGAACATCAAATGGGCCCATGATTATTCATAATTAAATATCTAAACATGCTCTTAATCAAAAAGTAATTTATTTATAAATCAATAAGATACACCATACACAATTCTAGCAAACATGGCAACACAAACTAAACATCCATAATTAAACTAGCCGCTCATGTTCATATTAATATTCATAGACAAATAAAATATGATCATACACTTTAACAAAAAGAGAAGAGGAATTAATTCTATAACAACAAGAAAATCCTAGATCTAAATACTGCTTATGGATTGGATAGCGTTCTTCTCCGTAAGCTTTATCTTCAATCGTCGTTGGCTTCCTTGAATCCTTAGAATAGTGTCTCTCGCTTCGTTAGAGTGTGGCAACGCTCTCAAAACTGATTGAATGTAGTGTTTGGTCGCAAAATTGTGAAATCTAAGAGTTGTGTACGAGTTGGTCCAGTTCTGTTGTAAAGGGGGTCTAAGGGGGTATTTATAAATGTAAGGGATTCCTGATTGCATTAGGAATAGGCGCGCCGTGGCATGCATTTTCCCCGCAGCGGTGCAACACAAATTCTGGAAATTGTGTAAAAACCCGAGAGCTCCCCGCCGCGGCATGACTTTTCCTCGCCGCGGCGCGCTTTGTCTTCAGTTTCTTCACATGTACCCCCTTACATATGTGATGGCTCGTTATGTAAGGCTTACATATTTGTCTCGTTTAGTCCGTAACTCGTGATCCGAGCGCCGTAAGTGTTCCGTCTTTGCGTGTTTTCATTATTTGACTCATTTGACGCTAAAAACACCTGAAATACACTAAAATATACCCGTGACTCCGAATGGATAGATTTATGAAATTAATTGAATAAACAATAATAATAAATCTATATATCAAACAATTAAGCACAATTAATCACGAAATATTAGTGCTTTTCGAGCACTCATCAGTGGTATTCTTCTCTCTTTCTCTCAATGAGAAATGCTTGTGTTTTTGAGATTTCTGTGAGATCTAAATTTCTCTGCTTTGTACTTCTCTATTGATAGAGAAGTATAATTATATGTATGCGTCATTGCATACGTTTCTTGAGCAGTTTTTCCATCTCCAGCTGTTTCTTCTTCTTCTTCAACATTCAAAGTTTGTTGCTCCATCTATTGCTGCTGGAGGCTTCTCTTCTGAGGTAAGCCATGGACTCAGAATTTGAGGTGGATCCCATCACCTTTCTTAGTTTGTTCATGGACTCTAAATGCTTGAAAAATTCACACCCATATAAAACTAAGGCAACATATTCAAGATTTCAGGAGATGTAAAGAGGAGGAACAAATTTGAAAAAATAACTCTATCTAACAAAATGGTTATTTGAGTTTTATTTGATAACACAATGATGTAAAAATGTGTAGGCCTAAGTTGCATGACACACAAAACCCAATCACACAGCATAAAGTTTGGAGCACCCAATCACATACGCATTTGTGCCTGACCACCTTAATACAAGCACCCACATTCTCACATGCAAAATGAAGGACTGAACAAGCTGAAGCTCAAAAATGCAGAACAACGATTATGTTAATCCCGTGATATAAAGATTAAGAAATTTAGTTGTTTATATGTCCAGCCCCAATATAGTCATGGGAATTTGCCAACTACTAACTCTTTGATACACTAGTTTCTTTTGTTGTCACAAAAAAAGAGAAAAAAAATTGCAGGCCTATGGGTTTTCTTTTCCTATACTCTTTATATTTCTCATTTTATATTCATCCTATTATATTTCCTGGATCAATAAACTCACTATCTGAATAACGACAAAATAACTCATGTTTCATTTAAATTTCCATCAAATAAGAAGCTTCACATGGGCAAAGACTCGATTTTTATTAAGCCAAAATAACTAATGACTAAGAGTTATAACCTAGAAAGAAACAAAACCCTGAAGTTCAAACCAGTAAATATTCAAAAAATAATTAAAAATTATAAAAAAATGAAAATTATTAATAACAAAAAGAAGGTATACAAAACTAAGGTAGAGAAGTACAGTTTAGCAAGAAGATTGACAAGTTGGGGCTTAGCAAGGAGATCAAGTATCGACCTCAAGTGTTCCTCAAAATTGTGTTCAAATTGTTAGACTCCCCCTCTTGCTTTATCTTCTTCATCTCCTTTATAGCTCGGGCTACAGTGTATATTGGGTCCAGATGGTAGAAACATAAATAAATATATAAATAAAATGCAAAACAGCACATCAAGTAGGTTGAGATCTAAAAAGCAGGAAAAGCAAAACAGCATACACATAAAAAAATTTATAAGAATTGTAAACTCACTTATGACTAACGAGAGATATTTGGATTTGCGTTTTCTCGAAGATATCAAAAAGAAAATTACATAAATACTGATACAAGTGAGCGACGAATTGAATGTGTTGAAAGTAGAGGGCGTTACATATAGGAGATATAGAAATGGAACGTGATATTCATAGATATTGAGACGGCGAAGCAGTTGCTGCTGCCATTTACCGGCGACTGAAAGAGAACGAGAGACAAGCTTGTTCAGTAGTCCTCCCACCATTTTCTTGGAAGCTTTGTAACACAACCCTAATAGAGAGATCCAAAGTGAAATACATTTTTTGTCTTTTCTTTTTTTTCAATATTTTGACCTTTCCAATAAAATCCTGGAAAATAAAAAAGGTCTAAAAAACAAGGTCTCCATCATTTTTTAAATGAATTGAAAAACTTTTACATACAAATTCTTATAAGACGGCTATTAGCAATCTGATATGTTGCTATATAAGACGGCTACTAGTCGTCATATAAAAATTTGTGTGTAAATTCTTATAAGACGGCTAGTAACCATCCTATATAGTAATATATAAGACAGCTAGTAGCCGTCTTAAAAGAATTCCTACAAAATTTTGCCTAATATTTTTCGTAATAATCGTTCTATATTTCTTATAAGATGGTCACATATTTAAAACTGCCTTATTTGTTTTTCACTCTATATTAAAAGTCATCCTATTTTGTCCAAATTGTAATAGTGTCATCAGACAGATACCAAAGAGAAAGGAAATGGTTATCTTTTATTCTTCATATCTGATATTTTATGTTCCTGAATTTGTTATGGTGATGATTTTCATCAAAAGATCAAATTGTAACACCAACTACGTACCATTTAAATACAAAATATTTGGATTATGATTACATTTGAATTATGATCAACTGGGGCCTTAGAAAACTTAGGAATCAAACTATAAGAAGCTACTGCTCTGTCCAACCTTTGACATCCTATCAGGTTCAATTCTTCTATTACACCTAGTAAATTTGGTACCAGTGCTACTAAGGTCCAAGTAAATTGGATTAAGCACCTGCTTAAGTTAACCTCGATTTAGGTCTTGACTTCAACCTCGATATTGTTATCTCTTTCTTCTTTTTCATCCTAATCCAATTTCTTCTTCCTTGTAGCATCTAAAAGAAATGGTTTAATTTAGTTGTTCTTGAGTTTATCTATATGCAAGTATTTTTCTTCTGTTCTACCGATGGAGCATAGTAACAATATATGTAGTTATTTAAGCTACGAAGTGATTAAGGTGTTTGCCTTTTAGTTGATGTTAGGGTTTTTATTTTATTGTTATAAATTTTAGTACCGTTAAATTTGTTATTTTTCTAACTATAAGAAACACGTTTTCAAGTATCAAAAAACAAAATTTTAAATAAATAACACTCCTAAAATTTATAATAATAGTTAGAATATAAGTTATAATATTTCCTTATTATCATTATTCTGTAAATATATTGTATTTATTATCTTTCCTTAATTGAGATTAATATGTGTATATATATAACCTATTAGGTTAATGAGAAAACACACAATTTTGATTTCTAAAGTTAATTTGGTATCAGAGCTTTGAGAAAAAGAAAAAAAAAAAAAAATTTCCACTGCCGCTGCCTCGCCGCCGCCGTCCTTGTGCCGCCGAAAAAAAGAAGCTGCCATCCTTCTCTGCGCTTCTCGGCCGTCGTCGTGTTCTGTCACTGGCCAGTTCCTGCAGTCACCGCTACGCATCGCCGGCCTACCCAGATCTGTTTTGCCTTTCCAGATCTGTTTTCAGATCTGTTTTCCTGTTTTCCATATCTGTGTTCAGATCTGTATCTGTTTTCCTATTTTCCAGATCTGTTTTTCAAATTTGTTTTTTCCAGATCTGTTTTTTCCTCTTGTACTGTTTCAGATCCAAACAGTACTGTTCCTATATATATCCATTTTTTCCTTTTTCGATCCACTTTTCTTAAAAAAAAAAAAAAAAAAACAGTAACCCATTACCACTATGTCTAAGGATCCAATGGAATCAATCTTCCACACTCAACCTCAAATTACCAGTAAAATTATTTCTATCACCATACAAGACAGTTCATCCTCTGTTAATATTAAATTGGACGGCACCAATTATCATATTTGGTCCAAGATTTTGGAAATGCATATTGCGGGTAGGGAAAAGAAAGGTTATATCACAGGAAGAAAAGTTGCCCCTAAAGAAGATGATCCAACTTATGATAAATGGGAAGCTGAAGATGCCATGGTAAAATCTTGGCTCATCAACTCTATGATAGATCAGTTGATGTCTCACTTTGTTCAATGTGGCACTGCCAAGGAAGTTTGGGATGCAGTAAGACGAAGTTATTTAGATGTTTCTGACTCGTCACAAGTGTATGAGTTAATGAAGAGGTCATTTCAGCTTCGTCAGAATGGTCGCTCTCTTGCTGAATATTACAATGAAATGAATTCTATTTACATGGAATTGGATTATCGCAGACCTAATGATATGACATGTGCTATTGATATTGAGAAACTGAGAACTCGTACTGCTGCAAATCGAGTCTACATGTTTTTAGCTGGTTTAGATCGAAGTTTGGATCAAGTGAGCAGTCGAGTTTGGCTACTTCTCCTTTACCAAGTCTAGAAGAAGCATATTCTTTAGTCCGTCGTGAAGTACAAAGGCAGGCTACAATGGGTACTGAGGACCATCCTGAACCATCAGCTCTCATTGTTCAACGAAGTAGACCACGTTTGGATACTCCATCTGCAAATTCTGGTTCTCGCTTCTGTACCTACTGCAATAATTCCAATCACACTGTTGATGTTTGTTGGAAGAAACATGGCTATCCAGAGTGGTACAAACTTAAGCAAGCTGAACGAAAAAAGAAATCTAGTCAGACTGCTGCTTCTGCCTCTCAGGTTTCTCGCATAACTCCTCAAGGAGGTAATTTTGATTCTGCTTTTATTTCTTCTTCTTCTAACACTTGGCTTATTGATTCAGGAGCCACTGATCATATGACTAGTAATTCCTCTCTCTTTGATTCTTTAACACCCTCTTATGTTAAGTCTGTACAGGTTGCCAATGGGGCACCAATGTCAATTTTGGGAGCTGGCAATGTCTCCTTATCACCCACATTTTCCATGTCCTCTGTTTTATTTGCACCTACTCTTAAGAATAATCTTCTGTCAATTAGTCAACTCACTAAGAATCTTGATTGTTCTATAACTTTCTATTCTACTCATTGTGTATTTCAGGACAATCAAACGAAGATGATGATTGGCACTGGTAGAGAAAGAGGAGGTCTTTATTATTTAGAGAAGGGGTCTGGCAATACTAGTTGTGGTTTTCAAGTGGATAGAGGAAGTGATAAAGAAAAAATTATGTTATGGCACTGTCGTTTAGGGCATCCATCGTTTGTTTATTTGGAACATTTGTTTCCTAAACTTTTTTCGAATATTTCTGTTTCAAGTTTAATTTGTGAACAGTGCATTTTTACAAAAAATAATCGTGTTACTTTCAAAATTAGTTCTAATAAAAGTCTTGTTCCTTTTCCTTGTGTTTATACTGATGTGTAGGGTCCTTTTTCTACCCCTACTGCCTCTGGACATAGATATTTTGTTTCTTTTATTGATGATTGCACTCGAGTTACTTGGCTCTATTTGTTGAAATCTAAGGGTGACGTTTCTCATGTTATTCCTCAATTTTATAATATGATTGTCACACAGTTTCAGGTATCTGTCAAGGTTTTTCATTCTGATAATGGTAGTGAGTTCGTAAATCAATCACTTACTCATTTTTTTTAAACTCATGGCATCATTCACCAGACGACATGTGTTTATACACCTCAACAGAATGGCATAGCAGAGCGTAAGAACCGACACCTTCTTGAGGTGGCGCGTGCCCTATGCTTTACTATACGCGTTCCTAAACAGTTTTGGGCTGAGGCTGTCATGACTGTTGCCTTTCTTATAAACTGCATGCCTGCTCGTATTCTAGACTATCATACTCCATTGAGAAAATTATCTCTTTTTCACCCGTTATCTTCTGCACTTAATATATGTCCTAAAGTGTTTGGTTGTGTCTGTTATGTTCATGTCCATGCCCTTCATAGGGACAAATTTGATCCACGTGCTCTTAAGTGTGTTTTTTTGGGATATTCTAATACACAAAAAGGGTATAAATGCTTTCACCTACCTACAAATAAATACTTTGTGTCTATGGATGTTCAATTTTGTGAACATGAGTCTTATTTCTCTGATGATGTCTCCTTGATTCCTCTTCCGGGGGAGATTCATAGTAAGGAAGAGGAAACATTGTGGTTAGAAGAAAAGAAGTTGTAGATTTCTGGTAAGGGGGAGGACTCTCCTTCTTTAGAATGTAATGACTCAAATCCTTTGAGAGGACCCGAACTTGGAAAAGAGGAATCAACTAAGGAGTTGAGGCCACCTCATATGTTCCATCTGCAATTTGGTAGAAAAAACAAGGATGTTATTGCTATGACCCCATCTTCTAATGTGGAGACTCCTCTTGATGATACTACCATGACTTCAAATGACTCTTCCGAAGTTGACCCTGAGGTACATGTTTCTCCTTTATCTTCTACTAATGATATTCTTATTTCTGACGTACCATCTGATCATGTAGTAACAGAACCTACAATTTTGGATCCACTGAGTAATGCTCAAGATGGGAGATATCCTCTTAGAAGTCGTAAACAGCCTGATAGATTAGGCTTCTCTAAGTCTTCATCTAATATTGTTTATCCCATATCTGACTTTGTTTCTTATCACCGTCTGTCTCAAGCTCATTTAGCGTTTGCTCTTCAGATATTTTCTGTACCTATCCCTAGTCATTTTCAGGAGGCTCTTGATGATCCTAAGTGGAAAGTTGCTATGATAGAAGAAATGAATGCTCTCCAAAAGAACTGTACTTGGGAGTTAGTCGAATTACCTAAGGGAAAGAAGACAGTAGGTTGTAAGTGGGTGTTTACAGTTAAGTTTCGTTTCGATGGAACATGGGAGAGGAATAAGGCCAGAGTAGTGGCTAAGGGCTATGCTTAAACTTATGGAATTGACTACCAAGAGACATTTGCTCCGGTAGCTAAGATGAGCACTGTTCGAGTTATACTTTCTATGACCGTGAATCTAGACTGGCCATTACTTCAACTCGATGTAAAAAATGCATTTCTTCATGGAGATCTGTCAGAGGAAGTATATATGGATCCTCCTCCTGGTTTTCAAACAAAAGATGGGAAGGTGTGTAGGTTGAAAAAAGCCTTGTAAGGGTTGAAACAGTCACCTAGGGCATGGTTTGGCAGATTGAGCCGATCAATGAAGGAATATGGTTTTAAACAAGCCCAAGCAGATCACACTCTTTTCTATAAAAAGGTGGGTAATGATATCATCTTACTTCTGGTTTATGTTGATGATATGATTGTTACAAGTTGTAATTCTGATGAGATAAAGAAATTACGTGGTTACTTGGCAGAAGAATTTGAAATGAAGGATTTAGGAAATCTGAAATACTTCTTGGGTATTGAAGTTTCTAGGTCTAAGCAAGGGCTTTTCCTCTCTCAACGGAAATACATACTAGATCTCTTGACTGAAACTGGCAACTCTGCGTGTGCTCCTGTAGATACACCTATTGAGGTAAATCATGGTTTAGCCATTTATCTTGATCAGATTCCAACTAATAAGGAGAGATATCAAAGATTAGTAGGAAAATTGATTTACTTGACTCATACTCGACCTGATTTATCTTATGCTGTTAGTGTGGTTAGTCAGTTCATGCATAATCCGAGTGACAGGCACATGGAAGCTGTGAACCGAATTTTGGCCTATTTGAAGTCTTCTCAAGGCAAGGGTATTTTGTTCTCAAAACATGGACATCTTGACATTATTGGTTACACAGATTCTGACTTTGCAGGATCCAAGATGGATAGGAAGTCTACTTCAGGATATCTTACCTTTATTGGAGGAAATTTAGTGTCTTGGAGACGTAAGAAACAGAACGTGGTGTCATTGTCCAGTGCAGAGGCCGAGTACCGCGCTCTTCACCATGGTATTACAGAGCTTTCTTGGTTAAAGATTTTGTTGAGTGAGCTTGGTTTTGGTCCTAAAAAGTCTATGACTTTATTTTGTGATAATACTGTAGCAATTGAAATTGCAAATAATCCAGTGCAACATGACCGAACTAAGCACATTGAACTTGATAGAAATTATATCAAAGACAATTTGGATGCTGGCATCATTCAAGTCCCATATATTAAGAGTGCTGATCAATTAGCTGACATTATGACCCATGCGGTTACAAGAAGTTCCTTTCATACATCACTATCCAAGTTGGGCATGTGTGATATCTATGCTCCAACTTGAGGGGGAGAGTTAGAATATAAGTTATAATATTTCCTTATTATCATTATTCTGTAAATATATTGTATTTATTATCTTTCCTTAATTGAGATTAATAAGTGTATATATATAACCTATTAGGTTAATGAGAAAACACACAATTTTGATTTCTAAAGTTAATTATAATAAAAATAACACCCAATAATATTGAACAATGTCTGATTAAACTAACTTGAATGACATTAAAAGAAAACGATGTGACATTCTTTTTTTTAATAATGAAAATATATGATTTATATACAACAAATACTATTTTTGTTATTATAAGTTTTGAATGCGTTATTTTTGTTGTTTTCCCAAAAAACTTTGAGGGAGAAAAGAGTAGCCCTCCCATGAATAAATGAACAAGTTATTTAACTGATTTTATTCTTTACCTTATTTAATAAAAAAAACATAATATATTTTTTTAATACTAAAAAAAATGTTCATTTACATGTTAAAGCGTAATTTACTCTTGCATGAAAGGTAAAATTCCATCGTGATCATTAATTTATTTTTTTATTTTTTTTTGTTTGGATGAGTTCAGCTGATCACTACCTAGACTTTGATTTCCATCAAGGTAATAAAAATGAAAAGAAAGAAAATCCTCTTATAGTCTACTAAGCATACGAATCTGATTGAGGTAGTAGGGCTTTTGTTCTTATTAAATGGTTCCATTGGAGATATAGGGGCTTATTTTATATTCACATGCAATTTGGTTTTTTGAAAACAAAAGAGGAAAATAAAAAAGAAGAAGAACAGAGGAAGAAGTTTGTTGACGAGGCTTATAAAGAATTTAGAAGTAGATTTTCAAAGAATGGCTCTTCTATTGCTGATTCCTTGTTGCGGGCTAAGACTTTATATGATCATTTTGTGGATGCTCGTGAGATTGTGCCTGAAAAACAACTTGTTCTTTACAACTTGAATGGTCTTGGACCACGTTATCTTTCATTTGTCACCAATTTCAACGGAGGCCTTCTGTTGGGGCTTTGCGCAATCAGCTGGAGAATTACGAAAGGATGCTGTTAGCCTCTGAAGGTACTTCACAAGATTCGGTGTTTCAAGATAATATTGCCGGTTTGAAAAGGTCAGCCCTCCTTTTAGGGAGGTGATGAGAGGAAATAAAAGAAGAAGAGACATTGATACAGAAAAAACTCTCTCCTCAATTCAAACTATGCATTTATAAAACTAGTAAAAATAATATTATAAAAGGAAGCATATTGTTCCCTTATCAAATCATCTTCAAAGAAATCCTCGAGAAACCAAGTTTAAATGCTTGAGAGAAATTAATTCTCATTTATATGTGAGAGATAGAGGTGTCAAACATGCCAGGTAGCCCAGCTCGGCACGACCCAACCCTTCAAATTAGCATGTCGAGCTAGCCTGTGACCCATTAGCTAACGTGTCGTGCTGGCCTTAGCCCGTACACGGCACAGCCTGTTGGTCAGTGCTTAACGGGCTGGCATGGCCCATGACCAATTTATTTTATTTTTATTATATATTTATTTAATTATTTAATTAAAAATTATTAATAATGCTTTAAAAATTTTAAAGTAAGAGTCGAACTCTCAACCTCTCATTTGATAGAATGTTAGACATTATGTTATGCCCAATTTTCTATTAAATGAAAAAAAATTATTTATTTATTGGTAATTTTTTAAATTAACTTTTAAAACATTAAGGCTTCGCATGCTGGCTCAACCCAACCCTTTACGGGCCGCTGGCCATGGGCTGTGCCATGCTACTCTTTTTGGCTAGCAGGCCATGCCATGCCGAATATTTTTTGGACCATGCCATGTTGGCCCTCTAGACCGACGGGCCAAGTGTTTAACGGGCTGTGCCGGCCCGTTTGAACCCCTAGTGAGAGATATATCCTCTTGAGATTAAAAACAAGAGAGTGTAAAGTCACATTTTGTGAGACAAATTTGTATTTTTATTTATTAGTCAATATATAGTGAAAGACATTATATATTTTGTTAGTCATTTTAAATACATAAGAGAGGAAAAAGATAGATCCAATGACCGCTATAATTTTATTATTATTATTATTTTATTTTTCATCTTTCCCAATATGTCAAAGCCACGTCAACTAATTATTGATTATAATAAAATTTGTGTGTATTCAAATGGAGGAGACAGCATCAACTTCGTCTACAACAATGATTAAATTAACAACATTAAATTATTCAATCTGGAAGTCAAGAATGGAGGAAATTATTTATTGCAAAGATTTGTATGAGTTGCTTCTAAATAAAGGAACAAAGCCAGAAGGAAAATTCGATGCTGCTTGGACCTTGATGAATAGAAAAACTATTGGACAAATCCGATAATGGATCGATCAGAGCATTTTTCATCATGTAGCGCAAGAAATAGTTGCTTACTCATCATGGACAAAGTTGGAGTCCATGTATGAAAGAAAGACTGCTCAAAACAAAGCGTCTCTTATTCGACGGCTAATTAATTAAAGTACAAAGACAATCAAAGTGTTTCTGTACATTTAAGTGACTTCCAAGGATTGGTGAACCAATTGACAAACATGAAAATGGTGTTTGATGATGAATTACAACATTATTGTTACTCAACTCCTTACCAGATAGCTGGGATACATTAATGGCGTCATTAAGCAACTCAGCCCCTCAAAGTGTTCTTACATTGGACATAGTAAAAGATAGCATGTTTAATGAAGAATCAAGAAGGAACAAGGAACGTCAATTGAGTCTGAAGCACTTGTCGCCGAATATCATGGAAGGAGCAGTAGTAGAAAATTTCACAATAAAGACAAGTTAAGAGGCAAGTCGAAAGATAGGTTCAGAGACAGGTCCAGAACAAAGAGAGACCTTGAATGCTACCATTATGGTGAAAAAGGCCACATGAAAAGAGAATGCAGACAACTCAAAAAAGAATAAGGAAGTGTTGAAGCAAGAGGCACAACAGCTACCATGTCTAATGGAAATGAGGTAATTGTTATCTGCGATGGCAGCATTGTTAATTTAGCATCACAAGATACATGTTGGATCATTGACTCTGGTGCATTTTATCATGTAACCTTACGACAGGACTTTTTTACATCCTATACCAATGGGGATTTTGGCAATGTTAGGATGAGAAATGATAAATTATCCAAGATCATGGAAAGATGAGATATATCCCTTGAAACCAACATGGGTTGTCGCTTGGCTCACAAGGATATAAGACATGTTCTAGACGTGTTTGAATTTAATTTCCACCGGATTACTCGATGGTTATGATTACACTAGTGTATTTGGTGGTGGTAAATGGAAATTCACTAGAAGTTTTTTGATAGTAGCACGAGGAAATAAAGAAAATACTCTTTACATAACTAATGCAAAAGTATGTAATGGGTGCGTAAATGCTCTCTGAGATAATTCCTCAATCGAGTTATGGCACAAAAAGCTCGAACATATGAGTGAGAAAGGACTTCAAATTCTAGCCAAAAGAGAGGCATTTGCCGGGGTGAAAGGTAAAGGTATGTCTCTTAAATCATGTACGCATTGTTTGGCTGGAAAGCAACATCAAGCTTCATTTTATTATAGAACCCCACAAAGAAAACCAATATTTTGGATGTTGTGTATTTTAATGTTTGTGGTCTGATGACCACTAGTACTCTTGGAGGAGTAAGGTACTTTGTTACCTTTATTGATGATCATTCGAGGAAGGTATGAGCTTATGCGCTTAAGACAAAGGATCAAGTGTATTCAAGCAATTTCATGCCAGTGTTGAAAGAGAGATTGGAAGATCGTTGAAATGTATTCGCACGAACAATAGGGGAGCGTACATAGGAGCCTTCAGGCTTTACTGCATGAGAAATGGAATCAGGCATGAACGATCAGTTCTAAAGACTCCTCAGCATAATGGGATTGCTGAGAGAATGAATAGAACAATTGTTGAAAGGGTAAGGACAATGTTATCTCATGCTAAGTTACCCAAGAACTTTTGAGGTAAAGCTCTATTAACAGCAGTTGATTTGATCAATCTCTCTCCCTCAGCTCCGTTGAATGGCAATGTTCCAAACAAGTTTTGGAAAGGACAAGATGTATCTTACAATCATTTGAAAGTTTTTGACTGTAGAGCGTTTGTTCATATTCCTAAAGATGAGAGATCGAAGCTTGACTCCAAGTCAAAGGAATGCATCTTCTTGGGATATATTAATGAAGAATTCAGGTATAGGCCATGGGATCATGTCAAAAGAAAGATTGTCAGGAGTAGAGATGTCGTCTTCTTTGAGGATCAGAATATTGAAGATATTCAAAGAGATGGAAAGCTTGATCGACCAAAAGAAGATCTAGTCAACTTAGATCCAGTTTCTCCTCTCATAGAGTAAAATAATATGAGGGATTCAATTGAAGATGTTGAAGATGTGATGGACGAAATCGGTACCTTTACTTTAATAAAGTAAAGAAAATACTAATCTCGTAAATGCTTATTTAAATTTATAAAATCTCGCAAGTGCACGAATCATTTTATAGAAAATGATAAGTATACTCCCAAGGTCGGTCTAAGGAAGGAATTTATGTGGTTTTTAATAATTATTCAAACTCTTAAAAACGAAATTAAAACCTAAACATCCTGTCACGATATTTGAGTTTGTTTGAGTCTAATCTAAAATACAAAAATAATATAGACATGAATTCAATAAATAATCATGCAATTATATCATTCATAAACAGTGGAGAATTAATGGATAATAATAAGTTAATTATGCTTGTTTCATATTATATAGGTTATGAAATATTTGAATTAAAATTATTGATTCTCTCTTTTATGTATAAATACCACCTTTGGTGGGGTTAGATATTCTTTGGTAATTAAACAAATTAATTAACACCTATGGGTGGGGTCGATAATTAATTTGGTTAATTAAATTAAAATCATTTTACTAAGAGATTGCAAATGAACCATTTAAATGCCACCTTTGGTGGGGTTAGACATTTTAAACTTTATTCAAGGTGTCCAAATTAAATATAAGAATTTAACTATCTGAATACTGACTTTCATGTTTTAAAACTATTACAGAAAATATGTTGTCAATACATTTTCAAATAATAATTCTTTGTGAAAAACCTTTGAAATAGAGTTTCGCATCAACAATACCAGGCGATTGTACCAATAAGTAGAAGAGCACTACTCTAAATCAGACCAGATAATTAAACCTTAAAATCTAATTTTCAGATTTAAAGTTTGTAATGAAAAATAATGTATTTCTCTCTAACATTCTTTATGTGAAAATCTTGAATAAAAATAATATTTAATTTTGTGAAAATGTTTCACCTATTAATATTCCACAAGCATAACAACATTATAAATTATCTCATATTAATAATCAGCCAGACATGCTTAATTTAATAATTAGCTAGAAAATTAAATATAGCATGTAAAAACAAAACATAAGAAATAATGCTGAAAATAATACATTTAAACATACCTTAACATAATTTCAGAATTGTTTCTGGAAAAATCTCCAAACGAAATTGCATTACAATTTATTGAATCAAAACTAAAATTATTACAACAAAATAATTAAATTAAATTAAAAAAATAAAATAAAACTATAGAAAAATTGAGAGAGAAACTGCCTAAGACAACTAAGAAAAACTATCGAAAAAAACTAAGAAAAATGCTCTCCTTCAAACGAACTGCCCGGACGCCTCTATTTATAGATTTTCCAAATTCACTGTGCGTGCCACGTGGCAGCCTCTGATTCGGTGATCATCATAGTGCGTGCCACGCGGCGCAATGTGATTCGCGGATGGGCGCTGATGCAGCTGGCGTGGATGACTGAGTGCGATGCCACGTGGCACTCGTTGATTGGTTGATCTGCGCTGGTGTGGCGACAGCTTGAGTGCGATGCCACGTGGCGATCACTGATTTGTCCGTCGCGCGGTTGTGTCAGTCAATGTCCGGTCCGAGCTGTCGTCCACGTGTCACCTCTTGATTGGTAGTCAACTCTGACGTGGACACTTACGTGTCTGATGACGTGGA
The DNA here is from genome assembly GCA_029378325.1 of Elaeagnus macrophylla. Classification (NCBI taxonomy): domain Eukaryota; kingdom Viridiplantae; phylum Streptophyta; class Magnoliopsida; order Rosales; family Elaeagnaceae; genus Elaeagnus; species Elaeagnus macrophylla. The sequence continues at coordinate 7,788,205 of CM055649.1, read as the reverse complement.
TGATGACGTCACTGTTAACGTGGATTAGTGACACGTGGCACATATTGATTGGCCAGTATTCGCTGACGTGGACGCTGACTGGTCTTTGACTGGGCCTTGCTAAGTACATCCACTGTTTTTATATAAATCCACATATCTAATTAAATTCATAAAAAATTCAGAAAAATTCCAAAAAAATTGTAAATGATTTCTAAATATTTTTTAAACTTTTTAAATGAAAAAAATGTCCCTAATTTGAGAATATAATAAAATACAACTAATTAATTTATTTTGGAGGCAAAAATTCCTGAAAAATAATAAAATTATATGTGATTCCGAAAATATAGATTTATATGAAATATGATAAAATCATGTAAATATAAATCTATTTAATCAATTAAAGTACATTGAATTCGCATATTTTTAGCATCTTTTAAGCACTTATCAAGATGTAGTAAATGATTCTCCAATTAGTGATGATCTAGCTGATGATGCAAACTGAAGATAGAAGTAATGGTACTATTGATGACCAAGCTAATGATGAAGAGGAAGAAGCACCAGCTTTTTAGGAACCATTAGTTAGACCTGAGCTTAGAAGATCAATCAAAGTACCTAAACCCCAAATTAGATACTCTTCAAATGAGTTTGTGTTACTCATTGATGAAAGAGAACCAGAGTGCTACAAAGAAGCTTTAACACATGAGCATAAATGGGAGTGGTTGAAATTCATGCAAGAGGAAATGAAATCCTTACATAAGAACCACACATACGATTTGGTGGCACTACCCAAAGGTAGAAAGGCACTCAAAAACAAATGGGTGTACAAACCAAAGACTGAAGAAAATAGCTCACGACCTAGATACAAGGCAAGGCTAGTCATGAAAAGGTTCAGTCAGAAGAAGGGAATTGACTTTGATGAAATTTTCTCACCCGTGGTGAAGATGTCATCCATCCGAGTAATACTTGGTTTGGCTACAAGTTTGAATCTAGAGGTTGAACAACTTGATCTGAAGACTGCTTTTCTTCATAGTGAGTTAGAAGAAGAGATCTACATGAAGCAGCTAGAAGGGTTCAAAGTCAAAGGTAGAGAAGATATGTTTGTCAGCTGAAGAAGAGTCTATATGGACTTAAACAGGCACCACGATAATGGTACAAAAGGTTTGAATCCTTCATGATTGAGAATGGATATCGAAGGACAACTTCTAACCATTGTGCATTTGTGAAAAGATTCGCTGATGGTGAATTTATCATACTCTTTCTTTTATGTTGATGATATGTTAATCGTAAGGTCAAATAGTGACAAGATTGGCAAGCTAAAGAAAGAACTCAGTAAGTCTTTTGCCATGAAAGACTTATGAGCTACAAAGCAGATTCTCGGTATGATAATATCCCGTGATTGAAAGAAAGTGAAGTTGTGGTTATCACAAGAGAGGTATATCAAGAAGGTATTGGCACAATTCACATGGATAAGACAAAGCCAGTTGCTACTATACTTGCTAGCTTAATGCTGAGTTCAAAGTAGAGTCCTACATGTGAGAAGGAAAAAAGAAGAAATGACTATGGTGCCATATTCCTCAGCCGTTGGTAGTCTAATGTACACTATGGTGTGTACAAGACCTGATATAACACATGCAGTTGGTGTTGTTAGTAGATACTTGTCAAATTTAGGCAAGGAGCACTGGAATGCAGTGAAGTAGATACTAAGATACCTCAAGGGTATTTCTAAAATGAGTTTATGCTTTGGAAGTGGTAGATTTGAAATGATTGGCTATATAGATGCAGATATGGTAGGAGATATTGATTCCAGAAAGTCTACTTCTAGATACCTAATTACTTTTTCAAGGGGAGCAATATCGTGGCAATCAAAACTACAAAAGTTTGTTGCTTTGTCTACCATAGAGGTAGAGTTCATTACAGTTACACAAGCTTGCAAAGAAATGCTATGGATGAAGAGGTTCTTGCATGAGTTAGGGAAGGAACAACATAAGTACATTGTGCATTGTGACAACTAGAGCGCGATCCACTTGAGGAAGAATTCAAGTTTTCACTCAAGGTCGAAACACATTGATGTACGATATCATTGGATACGTGATATGTTGGAATCCAAACAATTACAACTTGAGAAGATTCATATTGAAGATAACAACTCGATATGATGACCAAGTCTTTACCAATGGACAAGTTTCAACTATGCAGAAAGATAGCAGGTATGGTGGAGCCCTCCACATAAGTCGAGAGGGGGAGATTGAAAAAGTCATTGTGGAGGTGATGAGAGGAAATAAAAGAAAAAGAAGAGAAATTGATAGAGAGAAAAAATATCTCCTTAATTCATGCTATGCATTTATAAAATTAATAAAAGTAATATTATAAAAGAAAGCATATTATTCCTTATCAAATCATCCTCGAAGAAATTCGAGAAGCTCAAAGAAACCAATATATATACGAATATATATATATATATATATATATATATATATATATATATATATATATGAGAGAAGCCAAGTTAAATGTTTGAGAGATATTAATGCTAATTTGTATGTGAGAGAGATATCCTCTTGAGATTAAATACAAGAGATTATATAATTTGTTAAACATTTTAAATACACAAAAGAGGGAAAATATAGATCCAAGTATCGCTGCAATTTTTTTTTAATAAGTATTATTTTATTTGACATCTTTCCCAACATGGTTCTGGTTTCAAGAATCAAAAGCAAAGTGGTTCCAATGGTGTCAATTCAACAAATGGTCAGCGTCAGCACTTGGCTCTTGGATTCACACCTCACTTCAAGTGCTGTGAATGTGCCCAACACCTCTTCATATGGTAGTTATGAAGGTATAGTTGTTGGTGATGGTAGTCAGTTACCCATTTCTAGCATTGGTTCTGGTGTTTTACATGCACATGATAATGGTTTTCTATTTATGAATAATTTGTTGCATACACCTAAGGCTTCCACGAATCTTTTATCTGTTCAAAAGTCATATGGTGATAACTATATTTTTATTGAATTTCATTCCAATGCATTTTATGTTGAGGAATGTGCTACCAAGAGAACTCTAGTTCAGGGAACTAGTCAAAATGGACTTTATGCTATCACGGGTGCTATAAGTTTTCAGCTGATTCTGACCGTGTAGCAGGCACAACTTTTTAGGTCTCTATCCGTATATAGGCAGTGGCATAGCAAGCTTGGCCATCCCTCATTTAGCACAAAAGTCCATGTAATTAAAAGTACTTTTTGTATGATTATAACCGTTTTATTTGGCTTTACTTGCTGCAAACAAAAGATTAAATCACCTCCATTTCTCTTTGCTTTATGGCTATGATTGATAAACAATTTTCTCTACCTATTAAAGCTATTCAAATAGATGGTGGAGCATAATTCAAATTCTAAGCAACATGGGTACATTTTCTTTGATCCTGTTGCTGACAAATTCTATGTTAATTGTCATGTGGTTTTTAATTAAGTTGTTTTTCCATATGCCTTGCATAAGTTCTCTAGCGGAGCGAGAAAATAATTTAAGGGGGCACTAATTTTATTTTTTTATACAAAATAAAAGATTAGTAGAAATTATAATAAATTATATTTAATTCAACACTAAATTTTTTCATGTCATATTATAATAAAAACATAGAGTTAACACATTATAATTAACTTATAATAAAAATTAAACAAAAATATAACAAGTTAATAAATATTAGTATCATTCATAAATAAAATAAATTTATTAACTAAAAAATTTAAGCAAATAAAAAACTCAATCAAATACATTAAGATTTATAGACATTAAAACTAAAATAAACGTATGAAAATATAAAAAGTAAAATATGATTTATAATTTTAAGCTTGAGACTATATTTCAAAATATATGTTTATAAACAATATAAGAATGACTAATAATAATAAAAAATAATAAAATTTTTATATAAATTTTTTTTAAATAAATTCTAAAAAATTATTAAAATAAAATGTCAAATAATATAATAATAGATAAAGTTAAAATTTTGATTGAAATAAAATATAATAAACATAAACTTTAAAAAATTTAATATGAAGCTTATCATATATTTATTTTTTAAATTTTATTTTTATAATGTTGAGTTTAAAAATATTTAAACATTATTTCGATTCTTATATTTAAGTATAAAAAGTAAAATATGATTTATAATTTTAAGCTTGAGACTATATTTCAAAATATATGTTTATAAACAATATAAGAATGACTAATAATAATAAAAAATAATAAAATTTTTATATAAATTTTTTTTAAATAAATTCTAAAAAATTATTAAAATAAAATGTCAAATAATATAATAATAGATAAAATTAAAATTTTGATTGAAATAAAATATAATAAACATAAACTTTAAAAAATTTAATATGAAGCTTATCATATATTTATTTTTTAAATTTTATTTTTATAATGTTGAGTTTAAAAATATTTAAACATTATTTCGATTCTTATATTTAAGAAGAATTTTTTGTAGCATATTACAATTTTATTTTTGTTACTAGTAGTTACCAAATACATGATATATATATATATATATATATATATATATATATATATATTTAACCATTTTATTTACAATTCATGTCATTTTTATCCACGTTTTTGTTAAATATTGTTAACATATATTAAAATATGTACATAAAAATTAGACACAATATATTACTATAAATAAAATATTTATTTAATGCTAAAAATATACACGTGATTAATTTTTTGTAAAAAAGTTGGCCGGAGCTCAAGCCCCCCTTGGCCCCCACATACGTCCGCCCCTGTCTATAATAGTTCCTTCTTTGGACAATAATGTGCCTTCCATGTCTTCTTTTGAGTTCATTTTGGGTTGTGTTCCTATTTCTTCTTCAACTCTAGTTGGTCTTCATGACACTCTTGACTCTTCTAGTGATGGTATGCAAGACCAAGTGTCTTCTGCTGTTTCTGCCAGCTCCACTCATCCTCTCCTCAGGTTTCTTTACCTGTTGTTTCTGCATTAATCTTTGGGTTGATTTACCTTCAATAGCTTCTCCTCTACCTATTTCCACATATGCAAATATTGTTTATGTTCCTTCTTCATTTTATTGTGAGTTATTAGAGTAATTAATATTTTATTATAAGGTTATTTTAGTCTTTTTCTTTTCTTATTTATTTTGCTTTTAAAAAGTTTAGCTTGTAATATTTAAAAATACTTTTGCATTCTAATAAACCCTAGCCTCATCTTTTCCTCTCCCTTCTCTCTTCTTTTGTATTTCTCTTAAATGTTAGTTTTGAATAATTATCATGTTATCAAAGCATGTTATTGAACTAACTGTAAATTCAAGCACAGTGTTTCACGGATCCAACTAATTTTTTTTCCGACGGTATCATTCATGAATATGCAATTTTCTTCGCATCGCATCAGATAGGTATTTTCTTCTATTTCTGGATATTTTGTTCAAACTGTAATTTTAGGGTTTTTGTTTGATTTGGCAATTTGGAAGAGGTTTTGTTTTCGCAATGGCTAGTGGTAAAGATGACTCGCTACAGTCAATTAGTGTGAGGTTAGATGGGAAGAATTATTCGTATTGAAGTGATGTGATGAAAAATTTTCTCAAAGGTAAAAAGATGTGAGGTTATGTATATAAAATTGTGAATAAACCTACAGCAGAGAAGACTGATTATGCAACCCTACTAGATACTTGAGAAGTAGATAATTTAAAAATTATTACTTGGATAAACAATTATGTTAAACACTCAATAGGCACTCAATTAGCAAAATATGATACAGTGAAATAAGTTTGGGAACATCACTATATACACAGTTAAACTTTACAAAGCAATATCAATTAGATTCAGATATTCGAGCTTCACTTCATCTCTTTCACCGTTAATTTTAAAAATATATATATTTCTATTTTTCTACATTATCAAATTTTTTTATCATTTTTGATATTTATTAATAATAAAATTAATTAACTAAGTCAATTAAGAAAATATTCTGAAGTTTATTTATAATATCTTATAAAAAAAAAATTAAGAATGAACTATTTGGCATACTTAACATAATTAAAAAATTACTTACCACATTCAAAAAAAAAAAATATATATGCGTTCATAATAATTAAATTATTTATTAATTAAATGAGTTAATCATAATTCAACTCAAGTCCATTAATCTACAAAAATTATTTTCTTAAAATTTAGTCTCAATTTTTTATACTATCATAAATTAGTTTAATTTTTAATATTATTAATAATTCAACTATATATGTTAAAATGAAATTATTATGTTAATTTTATGATTACATATTGGATTATATGTCATTAAATTTAATTATAATTGGACCCTAAATAATTTATAGAAAAAAAAAAAGTAATCACTTTATTACATGGGATTTGGGATAAAATAAAATAAAATAAATTTTATTTATTATATGTATTTCAATTATATTTTTTTTAATTAGCAAGCACATGTATATTGTTTTTAATTTTATATGCATTTATTTATTTTTTTTCTAATTTTTATTCTTTATACTATTATAATAAAATAAAATTTAATATTTTTATTTTTATTCTATTAATTTAGTATTATTGGTTATTCAATATTAAATAATCGTTATCTTTAATTTCCTTTAATGTTGAAGGTCATCTTTGATGTTTTTGAAATGTTATGAATATTTACAAAGAAAATGCAAATTTTAAGGGTATTATTGATATTTTTCTAAGAAAAACGGTGCCTCTTAATTACCAAAATATATATATATATTTAATTGGTTAGTGAAAACTATTGGTGTTTATGGTCCGGTCTGATTCAATTTTTAGCAAACAAATTAACCAAATTGAATCGTTTATATGAGTTTAACCAAATCGGACTGAACTGTTTGACTTATAAAATTGTTGAAACTGGACTATTTGGTCTGATTTAGTTAACAATTTTTCATGATTTTTTGTTTTTAAAATTTTTTCCTCGAAATCATATCGTTGAAACTTGAAATTAACATAAGAAGAAAAATTTAAATCTAACAAAATTACTTTAAATATGCTACAAATATAAATACTATAATATATCACAAAAGCTAACAATTAAGTTGATAAAATTTATAAAAGATAAAATCATCATAATGTACATGCAATTGAAAAATGTAAATTGTATGTTAAAGAGCTGAAACTGCAAAAAAAAAAAAAAATTTAAATTTAATATTTAATTTTTAATAATAATATAAAATACTTTTTTTCATCAAAATAAATACTAATAAATTATATTTTTTTAAAAAAAATTAATATATTATAACAGTCTGGTCTGATTTTGATGATTAAAAATTTATAAAATCAAACTAGATTATTTGAGAAATTGTTTGAAAAAATATAAATCAGACCGTACCATTTGATTCACATAAATGTACTATCTAATTTAATCCAATTCAAATTTTTAGTTTAATTTAGTTTGGTTTGATTCTTGGCACTCTTAATAAAAACTAGTAAGGGAGGTGTTTGGAGCAATTCTCTCTGACTTATCATTTAAAGTAGGCACTTGGGGAATTTTTTTAACATTATAAAGGTTAATTTTGTCATCTTCAAACTTAAGGACTATTTTTTTATATATTTTTATTTTAACAATATGGAGAATTGAGACAAACTTTGAAATCTGATGTAGTACGTACTCTCCCTATATTTTTGGGCAGATTAATTCAGTCAATTTAATTTTTTATATTAAATTAATAATTAAATAAAAAGATAGGAGAATACCTAACAATGTTGAGACTTTTTATATGCGCAAAAAGATTTCAAATAGTCTTGATACTATTGAAGATATATAATTAATTGATGTTTGATGAAGTTCATAAAAGGCCAAGCACATACATAAACATCTTTAGCTCAATGGGTTAACTTTAACTTCTTTTAGAATATGTCGAGCTGCCAATTTGCATAATTGATATACATGCTTGCAATCTTTTGCACTTTATATGAATCGCACATATAATAAACTATTCAGTAGCAAATTTTAACTTTGATACCTAGCTTGTGCGCCTTCCATTTCGTATAAAGAATAATATTCCATTTCCTCTTAGAGTAATAGGGAAAAAAAAACCAAAAAAAAAATCAGATAAAATCATAATGCAATACAATTGCTTTGTCAATAATCATTTCGTTATACCTATAATGATATTATTGGCTACTAAAGTTGTATTTGCATCATCGCATTTGTCACTCCTGTATTTTGAAGTAATTTAGGTCATATTTGATAATGATTTTAATTTATGATTTATGATTAAATAATTAATTTTTTTATTTTTAATTTTTTATAAAAATAATCATCAATGTATTTAATAAAAATTTATGTATAATGATTTTCAAGAAAAAAAATCGAAAATTACCTCAAAGTTGTTTGATAATGTTTTTTTGTTTTTTTTTTTTTTTCAAAGAGCTTTAAAAGTAAAAAAAAAAAAAATAGTTATATTTTTTTACAAATTTTAAGTTTTTAATCATTTTTTTCACGATATTTATATATATAAAAGTTATAAAACTTGATTTAGTCTCTAAGAAAATTAGAAATCGCAAATCTGATTCAAAAATCTTCTTTTTAAAAATTTATGAATCATTCTATATTTTAGTAGTGATTTCTTAATAATATAAAAATCAAAATAAAAAATTATGATCAAATATACCTAATTAAAAAATTATTTTTTAATTATGTTATAACTGTAGTGATTGTTACTACACAATTACTACAAATAAAAAAAAAATTATCTCATATTTTAGTAATAATTGTTACTTGTATAGCATGTTATATCATTTTATCTATCAATGAAAAGTTTTCCTTATTGCCGAAAAAAAGAACGCTATCCTCCTTAAAAGCACTACAATTACTATATAATTTTGGAAAAATCATAAAATCAATAATATATTTTAAATATATAATAATAAAAATAGTATTTATAATATTAACTCATACTCTTTTTAATTAAAGATAAAAATATTATTTTTATTGCTATAAATTTTATAAGTATTATTTTAAATAATTTTTTAAAATAATATTTACAAAATCGCACATTTATACACATACTAATTTTAGCCACATGCAAGGCACGTGATTATATCTTAATAACTATCAAATAGACAAATACTAAATTTTAAAAGTATTAAAAATTAGTTATAAGCAAGTTTTAATAAATTTACCAAGAAAATTTTTTATTATGTCTTCTAAAATAAAAAATTATGAGCTGTCTTTCAAAAAAAAAAAATCAAACTCAAATAAAAACATAATATTAATCCCCTATTGGTACATTATAAATAAGATATATTAATATTACATTCTACGAGCAATAATTGCTCACAAAAATCATTGAATACAAGTTTAATAGCTTAGAATTTATGCTGAGAGGTTAGAGCTATTTAAATATGATCCAAATACCAACAAAATATACTTATATTTGTATGTGGCTCTATAATTGTATAAAGTATATAACAGTGACACTAAAAATTGAATCTTGTTTGAACAACATTCAAAAATGAATTTACGAAAAGTATATATCTTTTAGCATCAATTTGCTTGACTTCATTTTGGTTTTTTTTTTTTTTTTAGACAAACTTGCATTCTAATTCTATCATGCTTCTCTATATTAATTAACAATAAATTAAAAAATGTTAAATAAATGGAACTAAAGGGAAAAAAAAAATCGTGGTGCTAAATTGATGTGTCATCCATGTATCTACTTTTGTCAAGAAAAAAAATAATTACCAGAAAAATCAAAGAAAAAAAAAATTTAAAAAAAAAAAAAAAAAAAAAAACCTCAACAAATGGTGAGTATAAAAGGAATAAAAAGGAAAAAAAATAATAATTATGGCTTCAAAGTACTGAATGCTTTGAAATTACAAGAGGCAGCAAAATAAGCATCTTCCGTGTTATATTTTTCTCTCTCAACTTTAATTCAGTCTGCATTTTTGTCCAATTTTGCATTTGCTTAATTTCTTCAATTATTATTTATAAAAAAAAAATAGAAAAAAAAAAAACATCAAATATCAAATAAATATATTGGATCAACTTTTCCTTTTATATATAACAATAGAAATTTTCAATTGTTATTAATAAAAATAAAAAAAATGTAATTTTAAAATAATATCAAACAAAATTAAATATCAAATAAATATAGTAAATTAACTCTTCTTGGGGTTTCGAACAGACTCTCACACATTGCCTACCATGCGTGGAGCTTAGTGTAAACAAAAGTGTTCTATGGCCCCAGTTTCAATAATTTTCCTCTTTCATTTTTATATAGTTCGTAAGTCTATATAATAATAAGGGCAAAGTAATAGGCCCTCTAATGTTTCCTTTCATCATTAAAATTAATTAAGAAAGAATTAATTAATGCATCTTTTTGTTATCTTTTTTAGTTGTTTTATATTATATGAATTATTATAGAATGTAACATTATTTTGACATGTCGTCTTATTATTATTGAATAAAATTATATAATTTTATTTATAAATAAATTTAAAATTTTAAGTTAAATAATATTGACATTTAAAATAATTCAATAAAAAAATAATATATCAAAATAAAATATTATTCTAATATATTAGGAAAAAGGAATCCCTGTTTTCATTTTAAACTTTAAATACAAACACAAAAAGATAAAAGCCTTCATCTCGAGGCCAATTCTCCAAATATCTCACATGAGATTCATTGTGCATACCTTTAAGGTATTTTTTTTTTTTTTTCAATTATACCCTTTATGATATAAAAGTTTAATTTTTTGTCTAAATACTTAATTTTAAAGATTTTTGAGTCAAAATTCATGATTTTTAAAAATAATTTTCAACAAAAATTTTATAATTTTATTTTCTTTTATTTTCTTGAATATTTTATTCTTTTGATATTATTAAAGAATTTATTTTAATTTTTTTAAGATAATGTTTAAAAAGACTTTAAATTATTCTAAGAAATTTTCTTTTGTTATTGTATTTTCTAAATGTTTTAATCTTTCTTTCAAGGTTTTTATTTGTTCTTGTGATAACACTATGTTGTTCATTTTTGTTTCTATACATGCAAAAAATATTTTTGTAAAATTTTTCTTAAATTCTTTTTTATTTTCAGTATTTCTTACTAAATTAAATAATTCCTTTAAATTAAAGATTTGTCATGGTGTAAACATTTTTATTACTTATGGTGTAACTATGTTAATTCTTTGTTCCAATTGTAATGTACTTTATAAATTATTATCTGTATTATTTCCTTAAGTAATCCTTTAGTTATTTCCTTAATTAATAATATTAATTCTATTGTTTCTTTTTTATAATATTTTAGATAATTTACTTTCCTATTTGAATTTGGTTGGTTATACCTTATTTTAAACATTTTGTTTAAAGTTTTCTTATCAAATTTGTTTATATTTATAACTCTGGTACTAATTTTTCTGCTGACTTTTTATTTTTAAATTTCAGTTAGTTTATTTAATTTTTAAGCTTCAGTTAGCTTATTTTTTAATATGTTTCTTAAATAAATAAAACCCAAAAACTAGGTTATTAAATTCTTCTTCATTTACTTGTACAAATTTCTGTGTAAAATAATTTCTTAATATTTTTCCTACATGATAGTTTATTAGGTATAGTATACTAGAAACATAATCTGTATAATAATCTAAAAGAGTATCAAATCTTTTAAAATTTTCTAAACATATTTCATAACATTCATTGTCAAAGTATTGTTCTAGTAGTTCCATATATTTTCTTTCAAAATATTCCATATTAATCATAAGTTTTCTTGTTGAATTCCAAGTTCATGATCTTCAAGTTCTTGGTTTATCCAACGACTTAGTTCTTGAATTTCTTTATTTTCTTTTATGTCCATTTTTACTAGTGCAAAACTTGCTTCAAGATCTAAATGTTCCTTGTTTTGTCCTTTTACTAAATCATTCCTTTTTTTGTTTATAAAAATAGTAAATTAATCCTTATAAATTTTTAATTATTTTAAATATTCCTGTACTTTATTCAAAGTTATCTTTTATAGATGTTTTAAAACAAACAAGAGCTTGTTTAAGATAAATTACATCTTTTAAATTTTCTTGATTTTCAGAATACTTCTTACTTTTATTTCTATAAAGTTTTGTCTCAGATTTCCTTTTCATGTTATTATGTTTATCATCCATTAATTATTGACGCTATTGGCGCTAACTATTGGAGTGGTCCTACATGGTTTATTCTGTCGACATGGTGCTTTCTTAAGTCCAAATGAAACAACTGTCCATTGTAATTGTCCTTGAGGGCAGCTAAATGCTATTAATTTTTGTGATTCAACATCAAGTCTTATTTATCAAAATCTGCTTTTGTAATCAAAACTTGAAAAATATTTCTTTCCTTTAATGAGTGATAATAATTCTTTCTTCTTTGAAATAAAATAAACATCATCAATAGTTTCTTTATTTAAAGCTTTAAAATTTATTACCATTATCTTTTTTCCTCTTCTTTTCTCAAATTTTTTTTTCTACTAACAATGCTGGACTAGAATGTGGTGAATTACTGAAAATAATTACTTTTAATTCTAAAAGCTCTGGAATTTGTTTGTCAAATTCTTCTCAGTTTTCTGGAGTATAAATCATTGGTTTAACTTTTATGACCTTTAAAGGATCTTTTAATTTTATGTTTGCTATTTTATTAGACCTATAAATATTTGGATATAATAAATTTTCTGAACGTATTATTTTTAATAATTTTCTTATTCTTGTTAAAGCTTTATCTTCTTGTTTTTAGATTAGAAAAGGTTTTGGTCAACCTCTATGTCTAAAGAAATATTTTCTTTAGTTTCTTTATTTAAAACTTTAGAATTTATTACCATTCTCTTTTTTCCTCTTCTTTTCTCAACTTCTTTTTCTACTAAAAATACTGGACTAAAATGTGGTGAATTACTGAAAATAATTACTTTTAATTCTAAAAGCTCTGGAATTTGTTTGTCAAATTCTTCTCAGTCTTTTGGAGTATAAATCATTGGTTTAACTCTTATGACCTTTAAAGGGTCTTTTAATTTTATATTTGCTATTTTATTAGACCTATAAATATTTGGATATAATAAATTTTCTGAATGTATTATTTTTAATAATTTTCTTATTCTTGTTAAAGCTTTATCTTCTTGTTTTTATATTAGAAAAGGTTTTGGTCAACCTCTATGTCTAAAGAAATATTTTCTTTAGTTTCTTTATTTAAAACTTTAAAATTTATTACCATTCTCTTTTTTCCTCTTCTTTTCTCAACTTCTTTTTCTACTAAAAATACTGGACTAGAATGTGGTGAATTACTGAAAATAATTACTTTTAATTCTAAAAGCTCTGAAATTTGTTTGTCAAATTCTTCTCAGTCTTCTAGAGTATAAATCATTGATTTAACTCTTATTACCTTTAAAGGATCTTTTAATTTTATGTTTGCTATTTTATTAGACCTATAAATATTTGGATATAATAAATTTTCTGAACGTATTATTTTTAATAATTTTCTTATTCTTATTAAAGCTTTATCTTCTTGTTTTTAGATTAGAAAAGGTTTTGGTAAACCTCTATGTCTAAAGAAATATTTTCTTTAGTTTCTTTATTTAAAACTTTAAAATTTATTACCATTCTCTTTTTTCCTCTTCTTTTCTCAACTTCTTTTTCTACTAAAAATGCTGGACTAAAATGTGGTGAATTACTGAAAATAATTACTTTTAATTCTAAAAGCTCTGGAATTTGTTTGTCAAATTCTTCTCAGTCTTTTGGAGTATAAATCATTGGTTTAACTCTTATGACCTTTAAAGGGTCTTTTAATTTTATATTTGCTATTTTATTAGACCTATAAATATTTGGATATAATAAATTTTCTGAATGTATTATTTTTAATAATTTTCTTATTCTTGTTAAAGCTTTATCTTCTTGTTTTTAGATTAGAAAAGGTTTTGGTCAACCTCTATGTCTAAAGAAATATTTTCTTTAGTTTCTTTACTTAAAACTTTAAAATTTATTACCATTCTCTTTTTTCCTCTTCTTTTCTCAACTTCTTTTTCTACTAAAAATACTGGACTAGAATGTGGTGAATTACTGAAAATAATTACTTTTAATTCTAAAAGCTCTGAAATTTGTTTGTCAAATTCTTCTCAGTCTTCTAGAGTATAAATCATTGATTTAACTCTTATGACCTTTAAAGGATCTTTTAATTTTATGTTTGCTATTTTATTAGACCTATAAATATTTGGATATAATAAATTTTCTGAACGTATTATTTTTAATAATTTTCTTATTCTTGTTAAAGCTTTATCTTCTTGTTTTTAGATTAGAAAAGGTTTTGGTAAACCTCTATGTCTAAAGAAATATTTTCTTTAGTTTCTTTATTTAAAACTTTAAAATTTATTACCATTCTCTTTTTTCCTCTTCTTTTCTCAACTTCTTTTTCTACTAAAAATGCTAGACTAAAATGTGGTGAATTACTGAAAATAATTACTTTTAATTCTAAAAGCTCTGGAATTTGTTTGTCAAATTCTTCTCAGTCTTTTGGAGTATAAATCATTGGTTTAACTCTTATGACCTTTAAAGGGTCTTTTAATTTTATATTTGCTATTTTATTAGACCTATAAATATTTGGATATAATAAATTTTCTGAATGTATTATTTTTAATAATTTTCTTATTCTTGTTAAAGCTTTATCTTCTTGTTTTTATATTAGAAAAGGTTTTGGTCAACCTCTATGTCTAAAGAAATATTTTCTTTAGTTTCTTTATTTAAAACTTTAAAATTTATTACCATTCTCTTTTTTCCTCTTCTTTTCTCAACTTCTTTTTCTACTAAAAATACTGGACTAGAATGTGGTGAATTACTGAAAATAATTACTTTTAATTCTAAAAGCTCTGAAATTTGTTTGTCAAATTCTTCTCAGTCTTCTAGAGTATAAATCATTGATTTAACTCTTATTACCTTTAAAGGATCTTTTAATTTTATGTTTGCTATTTTATTAGACCTATAAATATTTGGATATAATAAATTTTCTGAACGTATTATTTTTAATAATTTTCTTATTCTTGTTAAAGCTTTATCTTCTTGTTTTTAGATTAGAAAAGGTTTTGGTAAACCTCTATGTCTAAAGAAATATTTTCTTTAGTTTCTTTATTTAAAACTTTAAAATTTATTACCATTCTCTTTTTTCCTCTTCTTTTCTCAACTTCTTTTTCTACTAAAAATGCTGGACTAAAATGTGGTGAATTACTGAAAATAATTACTTTTAATTCTAAAAGCTCTGGAATTTGTTTGTCAAATTCTTCTCAGTCTTTTGGAGTATAAATCATTGGTTTAACTCTTATGACCTTTAAAGGGTCTTTTAATTTTATATTTGCTATTTTATTAGACCTATAAATATTTGGATATAATAAATTTTCTGAATGTATTATTTTTAATAATTTTCTTATTCTTGTTAAAGCTTTATCTTCTTGTTTTTAGATTAGAAAAGGTTTTGGTCAACCTCTATGTCTAAAGAAATATTATCTTTAGTTTCTTTATTTAAAACTTTAAAATTTATTACCATTCTCTTTTTTCCTCTTCTTTTCTCAACTTCTTTTTCTACTAAAAATACTGGACTAGAATGTGGTGAATTACTGAAAATAATTACTTTTAATTCTAAAAGCTCTGAAATTTGTTTGTCAAATTCTTCTCAGTCTTCTAGAGTATAAATCATTGATTTAACTCTTATGACCTTTAAAGGATCTTTTAATTTTATGTTTGCTATTTTATTAGACCTATAAATATTTGGATATAATAAATTTTCTGAACGTATTATTTTTAATAATTTTCTTATTCTTGTTAAAGCTTTATCTTCTTGTTTTTAGATTAGAAAAGGTTTTGGTAAACCTCTATGTCTAAAGAAATATTTTCTTTAGTTTCTTTATTTAAAACTTTAAAATTTATTACCATTCTCTTTTTTCCTCTTCTTTTCTCAACTTCTTTTTTTACTAAAAATGCTAGACTAAAATGTGGTGAATTACTGAAAATAATTACTTTTAATTCTAAAAGCTCTGGAATTTGTTTGTCAAATTCTTCTCAGTCTTTTGGAGTATAAATCATTGGTTTAACTCTTATGACCTTTAAAGGGTCTTTTAATTTTATATTTGCTATTTTATTAGACCTATAAATATTTGGATATAATAAATTTTCTGAATGTATTATTTTTAATAATTTTCTTATTCTTGTTAAAGCTTTATCTTCTTGTTTTTAGATTAGAAAAGGTTTTGGTCAACCTCTATGTCTAAAGAAATATTTTCTTTAGTTTCTTTATTTAAAACTTTAAAATTTATTACCATTCTCTTTTTTCCTCTTCTTTTCTCAACTTCTTTTTCTACTAAAAATACTGGACTAGAATGTGGTGAATTACTGAAAATAATTACTTTTAATTCTAAAAGCTCTGAAATTTGTTTGTCAAATTCTTCTCAGTCTTCTAGAGTATAAATCATTGATTTAACTCTTATGACCTTTAAAGGATCTTTTAATTTTATGTTTGCTATTTTATTAGACCTATAAATATTTGGATATAATAAATTTTCTGAACGTATTATTTTTAATAATTTTCTTATTCTTGTTAAAGCTTTATCTTCTTGTTTTTAGATTAGAAAAGGTTTTGGTAAACCTCTATGTCTAAAGAAATATTTTCTTTAGTTTCTTTATTTAAAACTTTAAAATTTATTACCATTCTCTTTTTTCCTCTTCTTTTCTCAACTTCTTTTTCTACTAAAAATGCTGGACTAAAATGTGGTGAATTACTGAAAATAATTACTTTTAATTCTAAAAGCTCTGGAATTTGTTTGTCAAATTCTTCTCAGTCTTTTGGAGTATAAATCATTGGTTTAACTCTTATGACCTTTAAAGGGTCTTTTAATTTTATATTTGCTATTTTATTAGACCTATAAATATTTGGATATAATAAATTTTCTGAATGTATTATTTTTAATAATTTTCTTATTCTTGTTAAAGCTTTATCTTCTTGTTTTTAGATTAGAAAAGGTTTTGGTCAACCTCTATGTCTAAAGAAATATTTTCTTTAGTTTCTTTATTTAAAACTTTAAAATTTATTACCATTCTCTTTTTTCCTCTTCTTTTTCTACTAAAAATACTGGACTAAAATGTGGTGAATTACTGAAAATAATTACTTTTAATTCTAAAAGCTCTGGAATTTGTTTGTCAAATTCTTCTCAGTCTTTTGGAGTATAAATCATTGGTTTAACTCTTATGACCTTTAAAGGGTCTTTTAATTTTATATTTGCTATTTTATTAGACCTATAAATATTTGGATATAATAAATTTTCTGAATGTATTATTTTTAATAATTTTCTTATTCTTTTTAAAGCTTTATCTTCTTGTTTTTAGATTAGAAAAGGTTTTGGTCAACCTCTATGTCTAAAGAAATATTTTCTTTAGTTTCTTTATTTAAAACTTTAAAATTTATTACCATTCTCTTTTTTCCTCTTCTTTTCTCAACTTCTTTTTCTACTAAAAATACTGGACTAGAATGTGGTGAATTACTGAAAATAATTACTTTTAATTCTAAAAGCTCTGAAATTTGTTTGTCAAATTCTTCTCAGTCTTCTAGAGTATAAATCATTGGTTTAACTCTTATTACCTTTAAAGGATCTTTTAATTTTATGTTTGCTATTTTATTAGACCTATAAATATTTGGATATAATAAATTTTCTGAACGTATTATTTTTAATAATTTTCTTATTCTTGTTAAAGCTTTATCTTCTTGTTTTTAGATTAGAAAAGGTTTTGGTAAACCTCTATGTCTAAAGAAATATTTTCTTTAGTTTCTTTATTTAAAACTTTAAAATTTGTTACCATTCTCTTTTTTCCTCTTCTTTTCTCAACTTCTTTTTCTACTAAAAATGCTGGACTAAAATGTGGTGAATTACTAAAAATAATTACTTTTAATTCTAAAAGCTCTGGAATTTGTTTGTCAAATTCTTTTCAGTCTTTTGGAGTATAAATTATTGGTTTAACTCTTATGACCTTTAAAGGGTCTTTTAATTTTATATTTGCTATTTTATTAGACCTATAAATATTTGGATATAATAAATTTTCTGAATGTATTATTTTTAATAATTTTCTTATTCTTGTTAAAGCTTTATCTTCTTGTTTTTAGATTAGAAAAGGTTTTGGTCAACCTCTATGTCTAAAGAAATATTTTCTAAATGTGGATTTTGTTTTTCTATATCCTCACCACATTTTCACTTTTTATGTTGTGACTAAAAGTTGGTAATGAAACAGTTAATGCTTTCCTAATTTTTGATATATAAATTGTTTCTCCATCTAGAGTTGTCAAGCTTATTATCAGTCCTAAAAATAAATTTTGAACTTATAATATATATTGTAAATTTCTTTATAGCTTTCTTAACAGCTAATACTCTTTTTCATTACTATGGAAATTTAATTCAGGACCTTAGAAAGATCTTAAAGTAAATCTACAAAGATATTTATCTTTGTCATCGACTTTAGCTTTGAATATAGCTCCCCAATATTTATGTGAAGCGTCTGTTTCTATTATTATTTTATCATCTGGTCCTAAATGATATAAAGTTGGTAAATCTTTTACTTGTGCTTTTACTTTATCCATATATTAAGTATCCTGATCAGTCCACTACCAAACATAGTCTTTTTTAAGTTTTGTTTGTAATGGCTTTCTCATTTATGCTAATTTCTATATATATGTTTCTGCATATGTCAAACATCCTAAAAGTCTTTGTAATTGATTTTTATCTTTGATTATACTAGAAAAATGTTGTATGTTATTCAAAATATAGGATTGTAGATGATGTTTTCCATCTTTTATTTATAACCCTAAATATTTTATTTTTTGTTGAGCAATGACTGCTTTCTTTTCTGATAATACTATTCTTAATTTTTTATATTATTGTAAAACATTAATAATGTCTAAATAATGCTTTGATAATTCATTACCGAATATTATAATATCATCTATATAAACACAAAAATTGTGATATTTTTTGAAAATATTATCCATGTATCTTTGAAAAATACATGGTGCTTGCTTAAGTCCAATTGGAACAACTGTCCATTAGAATTGTTCTTGAGGGAAGCTAAATGCTATTAATTTTTGTGATTCATCATTGAGTCTTATTTTTCAAAATCTGTTTTTGCAATCAAAACTTGAAAAATATTTCTTTCTTTTAATGAGTGATAATAATTCTTTCTTCTTTGGAATAAAATTACCATCATCAAAAGTTTTTTTATTTAAAGCTTTAAAATTTATTACCATTATCTTTTTTCTGTTCTTTTCTCAGCTTCTTTTTCTACTAAAAATGCTGGACTAGAATGTGGTGAATTACTGAAAATAATTACTTTTAATTCCAAAAGTTCTTGAATTTGTTTGTCAAATTCTTCTCGGTCTTCTAGAATAGAAATCATTAGTTTAAATCTTATGACCTTTAAAGGGTCTTTTAATTTTCTGTTTGCTATTTCATTAGACCTATTGATATTTGGATCTAATAAATTTTCTAAACATATTATTTTTAATAATTTTCTTATTCCTGTTAAAGCGTTATCTTCTTGTATTTCAATTAGAAAAGGTTTTGGTTAACCACTATGTCTAATGAAATATTTTCTAAATATGGTTTTTGTTTTTCTATATCCTTACCACATTTTTGCTTTTTATGTTGTGACATAAAAGTTGGTGATAAAACAGTTAATACTTTCTTGACTTTTGATACATAAATTATTTCTCCATCTAAGGTTATCAAGCTTGTTTTATCTAAATATTGGGTGAATGGTTGATACAACTTTAAAAAGTTATTTCCTAATAAAATATCAACTCTAGTTTCTTATTGAAAAATTGTAGGTATATGGAAGATTTCTCCTACGATTAATACATCTATATCTTTTAGGACTTTATTAAAATTTAATTGCAGTCTTATTTGTAATTCTTACTATTAATTCTTTTGATGATTGTTTTCAAAGTTCTTCTAAAAATACATATTTACTAGCTACACACATACTTGCTCCTGTGTCAATATATCCATATAAATGGTAATTTTTATCTCATTTAAATTTTAATCCTATTTTTATATGTGTACTATTTGGATTTGTTATGCTTAATAATTTATCCATTAATTATAATCAGAGTCAAAATCAGACGTTTTTGAGTCTGTTATTTTCTCTTCAGTTTCTTCTAATAGATAAATACTGCATGTATCATTTATATTATATTCCTCTATTAATTCTAATTCCATTTTGAAAGCTTCGTTTAAGATTTTTGCTTTCTGGAGAAATTGCTTTTTTAAATTCTCTCTTATATTGGAGTCTCATTCGCATAATGTCTTTCCTTATTACATATCCAACATCTACACTTCTTTTTTCCTGATGGACAATATTTTTTTCTTTTCAGGTGTATTATATTTTCTTCTTTTAAAATATCTTTGCTTGTAAGTTTCTCTATTGTATCTTCTTCTATATTTCTGAAAGTTTTGTTTGTAAATTTATATCTTTTGAATTTTCTAAATTTCTTATGCTTCTTTTATTTATTATAAGGTCTTTTTTACAACTATATTTTCCTAGTATTCTAAAATCTCTTAAATCACAACAGATTTTATCATTTCTTTTTATTTGTTTTAATTCTTTTCTTTCTTGACATTTTACTATTATTCAACTCTTAAGACTTCTTATTCTTCCTCCTAAAGTATTAGGTATTGTTTCTCTATCTCTTCTATTTCATCCTTCTGTCATAGTTTTATGTAATGTTCTAAGTAGTTTTTGAAAAAATATTTTTTTTATAAGTTTCTTGCATAAAAGGTGGTAGTTTATGATCATACATTTCACATTCACATATTAAAGAATCTACGTAACACATGTCACATATTTTCATATTTGTTAAATGTCATTTGGCTTCATTTATTTTATTTTTACTAGATTCTGTAATATTTCTATATTTATCTTCTCCAATAAATTCTTTATATATTTCACTTACTACAATATTTAAATAGTTTCTTCCTGTTGTTGAATTTCTTTGCATTCTTAAATGTTGTTATTCAGTTAAATTTGAAAACTAAACTTTTATATTTCCTATCATTTTATGAGCTACTAAGACTCTACAAGTTGAAGGATTTGTTTGTATGGTTGTAGAAGTTTGTATAATTACACTCATTTCACTATACTATTCATCTAAGGCTTTAAGGCTTTTTTCCTATCTCTTATGCAATCTGGATCTAGAATATCAGATTTATAATTTTTTTGTGGTCTAAATTCTGATAGAATACTACCTCTAGTACCCCAATATAATCTTTCTTTCATTTTAGGTTGTTCTCTTCGTCTACTTATTGGTTCAGGTTTTTTTGATCTTTGTCTATTTCTATCTTCCTTATGTGAGTCAAATGTTTTTTCTCTTTTTAGGATTGATCTTGCTATTAATACGGGTTCTATAATAATTCTTTGGGTTATATTTTCTTGTTCAGACTCATTTTCACTAATTACTGTCATATCATCTTCTTTTTTATTTGTGCAAAATTTTTCTTCATAATATTTTTCTAATTCTTCATTTGTTAAAGTTAATAAACTAATTAATTTTTCTATATCCTTATTTTTAGGATTCATGAATTGTTCTTCCAAATTTTTTCTATATTCTATTAGATTATTATTATTTCTTTAGATTTTTTATCTTTTCTTTTATCATTCTTGGGTATTAAAGCATTAGATCTCCTAGGGGTTCTTCTTTTAATCCTTTTAATGGGTCAAATTTTAATCAATTTTTTCTTGGTATGTTATTAACATCTCTTTTTAATTCTGTAATTTCTTTATACATATCTAGCTATATTTCTTTTAATTCTTGTATATTTTTAATATTTATTTCATCTGTGGTATACATTTTTTCTGTTATAAGAATCAAAGCTTTCATTATAGATATTTGGTTGTTACAAATGCTTGTTAAGCTATTATTTCCTTCTAACTATATTCCTAATAATTCGTCTTTTACCATAAGTTTTTAATTATTTCATTGTATAAACCAGTTCTTTTACTTATTCAATTTTTTCTTTTATTTCTTCTATTTTTCTATCTCTTTTACTGACTTCTGCTTGAGTGTCATTTAATCATTTACATTACTTCTTTTTACAGGTATAAGAGGTTTTTCTTTAATATCTAAATGACATTCATCAGGTAATTCATATTTTGTTAATATTTCTGGTTTTCTTATTACTTGTCTTATTTTTTTGAAAGTTTTTTCTATTTTTATAAATTTGTTTTGTCCATATATTGAACTATTGTGGCTGTTTGTTAATAAATATCCTACTAGGTAATTAATTGAAAATGGGTGGTTTCCATTTTTCATTAAATTTTCTCGTTCAAAGTCATAACTAAGCTTAGTACTTGAAAATGGGTGGTTTCCATTTTTCATTAAATTTTCTTGTTCAAAGTCATAACTAAGCTTAGTACTTGATTTAAATTTTTATCATAGATATTAATAACAAATCTATGTTATGCTGTAAATTTTAATTTTTGGTATCCTAAGTTTTTATTAATCATTTTTAATAGAGCATCTTTTTATGTTTTTATTATGTTATCTAATAATGCTAATTTAATTGGTGTATCTATTTCTTCTCTAAAATGTGCTTTTATTAAAATTTGTATTCTTTCTAAATAAATGTATCCAATTTTTCCTTTGTCTTTCTCGGAAATTTTTGATAATTTTTTCATAATGATTTCTTTATTAATTAATGGTATATTAAATCTTCCTTTTGCATCTGCTATAGTAATACTCATTTCTTAATTACTTATGCCATAATATATTATGTCTTTTCTTGAAAATAATTTTCTTATTTTGGAGAATAATTCTTCTTTAAGTTTTAATTTTTGTATTTCTTCAAATTTCTTTTTATTAAATATCATTTCTTGTGAAAAAAATTCAGAAATGTCATATGTTTCTACTTCCATTATTTCTTGATTTTCTGCTATTTCTAACATTTTTAAGGAATATATATTTTTATCTTGTTTGTAAGCTATTACAAATTTTTATTGCTTTGTAAAAGTTACATAAATTTGAGGATATGAGTTTAGTGATATGTGGTGGATGTTAATAATAGTGCTCAATCTAGTATCTTGTTGACGAATAAAAATATAGACTTTAAATCTATTACAAACACAAAAAGATAAAAGCCTTCCTCTCAAATCTATTATCTTGTTCACGAATAAAAATATAAGTTTAATTATATTATATATTTTTTATTATTTTTTTTTTAAAATATATGTTTATTAACATCGTAAGAAAATAAATATATAGAAAAAATAACAAAAATAACACCCTTTAAATTTATAATAATAAAAATAGCACTATTTATGTTCAAATTAGAGCTTTTAAATAGGTGAGTCATGTCGAATTCGGGTTCGGATCGACCCCTTTACGCTCCGACCTGTATAAGCTTGACCCAGATCTAACCCGTTATTAAATAGGTAGAAAAGTACAACCTTGACTAAACCTATTTAATAAATAAGTTGACTCGTTTAACTCATTTAACTAGTTTAAATATATCAAATAACATATATTGCACTTTATAATATAAGAAAATTTGACATATTGTATCAAGTATATACATATATCAATGTAACCTAATACCATAATAATAAATTTTAATTATATTTTAAAAATTAAATTAATTTAAGCATTATTTCAACAAAAAATATTAAAATATTAACTAATAAAAAATGATATTAATAATTATAAATATTATAATACATCAAAACTAAAGTATTAAAGTTTTAAACACCAACAAAAAGGTTTTAAAATATATATGTCATAAATTTTTTATAAGTAAAAACTTGTTTTAAGTTTAAAATAAACAATTAATAATCAAAGCATACAACATTAGACTAAACAACATATTATTATAAATTAATAAAAATACAAAAATAAAAGTTGAAATAAATTTAAACATAATCCCAAGAATATTTCAAAAGATAAACCTTCAAAATAATTAGATTAGAAATAATTACCTACATACCATAATGAGTTTAGTTATTTACTCAGACTGCTTATACAGATCACGAATTATTCAAATTAATCGGTTATGATTTGATTTTTTAAATGAGTTAAATGAGTCGACCTGTTTACGACCTAACTCATATAAGCTCAACCCGGACCTGACTATTTCGTAGGTAATTCGTGTTGTGTTTGCTAGTCATGTCAAAAATTGTCAGCTCTAGTTCAAATTATATATTTTCACAATTAAAAAAAATAGTTTTTACATCAGCTTTCTTTGCACTTCTATCTAATTAAACGTCATTCAAATTAAATTACAATAATTTATACTCTTTCAATGTTAATCGTTCAATATTAAACGTTCAATATTATTAGGATGCTAGTTTTATTATTATAAATTTTAGGAGTATTATTTTTAATAATTTTTCTATTTTATTTTATTAAAGGAGCGTTGAAATTGAAATTCATTAAATATTGAGTAATTTTTGTATAGGATAAAAACATATTAGGGCGAGCTTAAAACTTACCATTAGCATAAGTCTTCTTTTTTTTAAGTAGAGTAGTTATATATAGTTGGAACAAAAAACAAATACGTGGCCAAAACTTAATTGAATTTAGAGTTTTTATTCAAATCAAATTGAAAAAGAAGATTATTGGCCTATGTATACATCCTAGCCCGGGCGAAGACGAATTATTTTATTTATTTGAAAGAGTGTCATAAAGATCCTTGTATTTTTATAAAATATGGTATTTAGTTTCTTAGGTTATAAAAAATGTCTTTAAATTTCTTTGTTTTTGAAAAATGTGTTTTTAAGTCTCTCTACTTGTAAAAAATGTGTCAAGCAAGGACAAAATTAACTTTCTATCTAATTTTTCATCCAATCTAACGGAATAGTAGATGTATTACATGCATATTTATATTTTTAAATATATATATACGTAAAAAAAATTAATATTTAATTAAAAAATTACTTAATTTTTTTTAGTTTAAAAAAAAACTTAAATAAAATTTTCAATGTAATTTAAATATAATTTTCAATAAAATTTTAATTATCTAATATTTAAAGTCAAAACTTAGATAATAAAAAATTTATTTAAGTTTGATCGAATTCAATAAAATTTAGATAGAATTTTTCATTATTTAATATCTAAAATCATAAATTAGGCAATGAAAATTTTATTTAAGTTTAATGAAAGAAATTGTAAAAAATTACAATAAATTTTTAATTAAAAATTATTTAATTTAATTATTTAATTAAAAATTATGCATGTGAGTACTAGTCTGTTAGATTTAACGAAAAATTGGATGAAAAATTAATTTTGTCCGTACCTAATTCATTTTTTACAAGAAATGGACTTTAAAACGCATTTTTTACAAGAAAATGGACTTCAAAACACATTTTTTAAAAAATAAATAGACTTAAAAACACCTTTTATAACCTAAATGACTAAATAACACTTATTGCATAAGTAAATGAACCATTTTGGCTCTTCACCCTTATTTATATTATGAATTTTTTTTATTCTCTCCCCCAAGATATAATGGCTCTACTCGAGTGCTCAAAAAAAAAAAAACATAGACCATTATAAAATAAATTATAATATCAGTTTTGTTAGTGATATATACTCTCTCTTTTTTTCCTTTGCAAAAAAAAAAAAAAAATTACAGTAAAAAGAATAATAGGAAATTATATATAGTCAACTAGTCACTCCGAAATTCTAAATGAACAAAAGTAGCACAGTTTTCTTCGATGATAATACTTTCATGGATGATAAAATGAGATCTTAACACAAATTAATTTACGAATTATTCAAAATAAAATATTATTAATAGTAATAAAAATATAAGTTAAAAAGTGAATTGTAATTCAATCAAGTAATAATAATTTAATCTTTGAAATGTGAGCAGTCAATCTACTACATTATTAATTCTACGCCTAAAATGAAAAGTAGCACAATTACTTTGAATAGAAGAAATATTACTTATTATGAGAGGTGTTACTTTGGGATTTAGTTAGATTGAGTCCTCAAATTTTATTCAATTAATATTTTACTGATACAGTGACACTTTAAGTCCTAAATGTTCAATAATTTCAAGTTTAGGTTTTAAATAACAACTTTTTTAAAAAATCATATTTTTTTTTTATTAATAAACATGTGCATGTTATATATGTTATTTTTAATGATATTTTTTATTTTATTTTATTATTCTAGCACTGTAAATGTACTTGTGACATGCATAGATTCATTTAAAGAAAAATATGATATTTTTTTTTTATAAAATTGTTCATTTAATAACCCTTGCTTAAAATTACTATATTAAATAGATATATTTCTAATAATTACATGACTAAATTATCAACTATATATAGTTACAAGATTAAATCGACATAAAAATAGTGCAATTTTTGTTATAAGTTTTACTGCATTAGTATTTATTAAAAAATTATTTAAAATAATATTCCAAAACTCATTAGTAATAAAAATAATATTATTTGTTAAATTAAGAAAAGTATAAGTTAGTATTAAATGTATTGTTTTTAATTTTAAGAAGTGTTTAACTCCCTTCTAGAGTTATACTCCGAATTAATTTTAAGTGTTTAACTCCCTTATAGAGTTATACTCCGAATTAATTACCCAATCTAGTGTGATATTTGATATTTTATTCACTTTTCCTTAGTTCTCTTTATGGCAACATTTTATTAGCAATGGGCATGGGACGGGCATGAGACGGGCGGGACGATTTTTGCCATATTCATCCCCGAAATCAAACAATTAACTATGTAATCGAAACTGCCCAAAATTACTCCGATTCGGGTACGGTTATAACTGATCGGAGATCAGGCGGGGACGGATATAACAAAAAAACCGCCCCAATATCCGATTACTTAAAAAAAAAAAAATTAGAATCAAAACTTCTACACAACTTCCACAAAAATAGTAAATATACACATCTTTACACAAATAGAAGGAACCTTGGGCTAAATGTCATTTGTGGCTGATCTTTTAGAAAATGGGTCATCATGAACTTGAAGACTAAGAGGAAAAATAGGGTGCAAATGAAGAAGAACAGACTATAAAGATTTAGTGTAGCAAACTAAACTTCCATGTTAAGGACTCACCTGTGAATCCTCTTCCTCCAACCTAAAACAGATTATTCATGTACTTGGCAAAAGAGGAATAAATGGGAATAACTTGATATGATTATAGTTTATGATTATTTAATAAGCAAAAAAAAGATATATACAAGAGAGAGAGAGAGAGAGATCAGTTATAGGAAAATCTTTTTCAATGAAAAATCAGAAAGAGATCAATTATATGGATCCCATATCTTGATGGATGGAACAACACCATTAAGTCTTGAAAGTAAACAGCCACACACACACACACACATATATATATATATATATTTTTTTTTTTGAGGACCAAGAAGATAACTAGCTAAATATTTTATATATATATATATATATTATATATTGAGGACTGAGAAGATAGCTAGCTAAATATTATAATTACCTTTTCGAAAGGTGAAATCAATTGTTGGAGGGCTGGAGCTGGAGCCGTTCGTCGTTTAGAAGTGGAATTAACAACAGCTACTTGCTACTATCTTCGATGCAGAAATAGAGGGCTGAACTAGACCGCCGTTCGTCGAAGGCTGTGGAAGATTGGAAGTGCCAACGTCGAGTTGTACGAAGTCACAAACATGAAGGAATAAAGAAAGCAAGGAAAGTGTTAGGGTTAGCAATTAACATTTGCTTATTTTTATGAGTGTTTTAAGTAATAAATAATTTTAATAAATAAATATATTTATATATTATCTTATAAACAAAAATCAAAGTGGTTTTGATGGCATATGCTGAAATGGTGGAACCAATATGCCCAGGTTCAACACACATGCACGTAAATTTTATAAATAATTTTTTTATATATATTTAAAGTAAATTAAAAAATATATTTTAGATACGGGTGGGTACGGTTTTAAATATAACCATCTTGTCCCGTCCCCAAAAATTTATGATCAAATATTATTCGAAATTGTCTCTGTATCTGAATTAAGTAGATATTAATCGATCTGTCGATCGATTCCGGATAAATTATGATTTTATACATACAATCTTGCTTTTTTTTCCTCTCATTTCACTCTTAACTACTACTATACTTATCTCTCTCGCTTCTCCACATGTTCCTCTATCCCCGCCTCTGTCTCTTTCTAGCCAAGCTACTATCAAAATAGTCCTTATATTGTCTCTTCACTCCACCCTTTGTTAGGGTTGTTGTACTCTCTTCATATTCCTATTAACTAACCCAAGTCTATAAAATTTGCATAGTTCTCACAGATCCTTTTTTTGCAGAGCCCTAATTTCTTTGAAGATATGAAAGATCAAGAGACCCAGATGAGAGCTCAACAACAACTTGACGATAATGGAGATCAAGACCAAGATTTGACTGGCAATCCAGAAGTGGGTTTTGAGTAGGATAAGCAAGAAACTACCCAATTTCTCGGTACACTCCTGCCATATTTGCCCCCAACACGGAATCCGAAATCGCCCAAAATTAATTATTAAACCCACCCATACAATTCTTCAATCATTAAAATAAAAAAAGACAATCCAGCCCAATTTTTACCGTCCAATCCAGATTCTGCGGACTTCACAAAAATATAATCCCCACTTTTACATTTCACCCGAACACGTGTTAACATCTGAAGTCATTGGATTCCAACCATTTCCAAATATGAATATACAGTTATACACAAACCTTCTCTTTCTTCTCCCGCCTTTATCTCTTTCATATTTTCAGAAGCTCCACATATATTCCCTATATTTTATCTTTAACCACTAAACCCATTTCCTCTCAATTAGTTAACTTCCCAATTCTCAATCTTTTGGGTCTTCTCTCCTCTCTTTCATTTCTGAATTCAAACTCTTTCAACCACAACTCAACCTCTCAGCACCTTTATTTTTTTTATGTGAGGAAAAAAAAAAAAAAACAATTACAGATAATTTGATTCACAGTATGAGAGACAAGGTAAGAGACGACACAGCAATCGCCCAGAGTAGTGGAATACAGAGACCAAAACTCGGCAACATGACTCATTCTGACCCAAACCTCTCTAGTAATTACCCTGTTGGTCATGACGATGATCTCCCTATTCGCAGCAGTTACAGTAGCTCTTCAATGGCGAGCCCTGGTAGCTTCGACCCGACCCGTGTTAGCTGCGATGGATCGCCTATGCTCATGTCTCCTTGGAATCAAACCGCTTTTATCAAATCTCCTATTCCCTTTGAAGATAATCTCCCCCAAACTGGCCTAATCGGCTCTCTGGTTCGTGAAGAAGGCCATATCTACTCCTTAGCTGCCTCCGGCGACCTTTTATACACCGGTTCTGATAGTAAAAATATTAGAGTCTGGAAGAATCTCAAAGAATTTACTGGGTTTAAATCAAACAGTGGGTTGGTTAAAGCGATTGTGCTCTCTGGGAAAAGGATTTTCACTGGTCATCAAGATGGAAAAATCAGAGTCTGGAAAGTTTCCACTAAAAACCCAGTTATTCACAAACGTGCCGGAACTTTACCCACTTTAATGGATATATTCAAATGCTCTGTAAAACCCAGTAATTACGTTGAAGTTCGTAAAAATCGTACTGGTATTTGGATCAAACATTCTGATGCTATTTCGTGTATGAGTTTGAGCGAAGATAAAACCCTTTTGTACTCTGCTTCTTGGGATCGAACTATGAAAGTATGGCGAATCGAAACTTCGAAATGCATCGAATCGATACATGCCCATAACGACGCAATTAACTCAGTCGTTTCAAGCACTGAAGGGTTGGTTTTCACCGGGGCAGCCGATGGTACGGTCAAAGTTTGGCGAAAACATCAGAGTGGGAAAACAATAAAACACTCGATGGTACAGACATTGTTGGAACAAGAAAGTGCTGTGACAGCTTTAACAGTGAGTCCATCTGGGTCGATAGTGTATTGTGGGTCAAGTGATGGGTTGGTTAATTTCTGGGAACGTGAGAAAGAGTTTAGTCATGGTGGGGTTCTTAAAGGTCACAAGCTTGCGGTTTTATGTCTCTCAGCTGCTGGGAATTTAGTGTTTAGTGGTTCAGCTGATAAAACCATTTGCGTGTGGAAAAGAGATGGGATGATTCACAATTGTCTCTCTGTCTTAACAGGGCATACTGGGCCAGTTAAGTGTTTGGCTATTGAAGCTGATAATGAGGCTGTTGATGGTGATCAAAGGTGGATTGTTTATAGTGGAAGCTTGGATAAGTCTGTCAAAGTTTGGGGAGTTTCAGAACAACCACCTGATTTTAATCGAATTCCATTTGATTCTGCACCGTCTGATGGAAGTGTTTCCTCCCAAAACGGTAATCGGAACTAGTGATTCTTCATATGTCTGATCCTTGTACCCAACAGGGTGGTGCAACGTGCGTTCATGTTTTATAATTTTATTAGAAAAGAAATTGGTTTTTATAATTAATTTATACATATTTAAATAGTAGAAATGGAGTATGTTTAAGTGGTGGGTTATGACTTATGGCCTTATGGGATAGCTACTGGCTCATGTGATGTTTTCTTTTCTTGGCCATATGATTGTAATTTGTTACCTTAGTCTTCTGTATCGTTTCAATTGCTAATTGTCAAATTATCTTTTAATAAACCGGTAAAAGTTTACCATTTGAAGAAAATTTCTGAAAACTATACTTGGTGTAAAAAATGGGAAGAATAATAAAAATAACACCCCTTAAAATTTGTAATAATAAAAATAGTATCCTTGTATTCAAATATATATTTTTACAATTAAAAAATGATTGATATATCATTTTTTTTAACATCCGTTCAATTGGAATTAAACGATGACAATTTAGACCGTTCAATATTGAACGCTCAATATTAATGAGATGCTAGTTTTATTATTATAAATTTTATGGTTCTTATTTTTTTGTAATTTAAAAAAAAAAAAAAAAAGTATGGAGGTTGTATTAATTAGAATTTTAGGAGACTTTTAGGGAATATTCTGTTGAAGAGGATAAAGGAATGAAATTAATATTTCAATTCTTTTGTTCATTTGCACTTTGTAAGGCTAGGGATTCGAATTTTTTAGGAATGTCGCTTCCAATTCATATTTATCTGTATACGAGAATAATAATTATTTGTCATCTTAAAATATTAAAATGTTTTATATTCCTTGTAATATTCTGTGAAAACCGTAAATTTAACGAATTTTATGAACTTTTAAGAGCTATTATAAATTTTAAGAAAATTTTGTAGATTGTTATTGATTTTATTCAAAATAAAAAAATAAAAACCTTTGAGTAAAAGGAATGATAACTAAAAAGTCTATAAAAATATTAATACAACTAGCCTTTTAAACTTTTAATAAATAGGGTATTTAAAAATTTCATTTGAATATATCTAAATTTTAAAAGTTAATAAAAATCATTAACTCTCAATTTTTAATATTTTTTGAGGAAGAAAGAAATACGATTAGATTGTTTTATGTTTGAATTAACTATAGAAAATGCATCCCATATCATATCATCCTTTGGCCAGGTACAGAATTATTTCTTCATGTTTATAAGATCTGTCTTTTTTTCTTCTTTCTTTTTGTAAGTAATGGTGGACGATCCTACAAAATGTTAACTGTCTGATGTGCAATGTGGGTTAACTTTCGGCTTGATTTACAAGGCCAAACTGGAGTTTTTTTAATTTAATAATCGCTACTATGTGGTATAAATTAATCTGGTAATGATTGTTGTATAACTGCCTACCTCGCGAAATTCGATGTAGGAGATTAATATTAATCTGCATTCCCTAGATACCAGAATTTTGCCACTAGCTAGCTTGTTTGGATTCCAAGAAAAGCATTGCTATGTTATGATTTAGGAATGAAACGCATGCAACCGACTTTTCTCTGTTGGGTTTTTCTTTTTGTTTTACTTTTGCCTATGTTTTGATGTCAGGCTATATAATAATCCCTCCGGTTAAGCTTATTTGTTTATCTCAATTCTTCAATAACTTTTATCTATCAAGAAATTTAAAAATGGTTGTGATTCATTGAAGTATTGAACTTTTCTTTCCTTATTAGTCAATACCAAATTACAAATTATATTTAAGAGATTTTGTTATTCAAATTATATTATAACAAGCAATAAAAACGTAGAAGGCAAGAATTAATTTAGATCGAAAATAAACGATAAAAAAAAAAAAATTAAGCAACATTTTAATATAGAAAGATTACTTTACTAGCAATACTAGAGTAAAATCTACTAATAAGTACGGGTGAAAAAAAATATTCAGAATCAAACCAACCCAACTAAAAAAGATGCTTATTAAATTTTATTGGTTTGGTTTGGTTCTTCATAATAAAAAATTGATTAATATTAGTTAATTTAATTTTCATTTATTAAAATCTTAAAAAATCGAACCACCCTAATTCATTTATTAATTTTCTTATTATTTTTACATTTACATTTATATTTATATTTTATTTTATATAATTATTTAAAAAAAATTTATTTACAGTTGATTAGGTTTATACTTTATACTCCTTTCAATGAATCAGTTCTCTCAAAAAACTAAACTAATGATTCTCATGAGTTACTCACGCCTCTCACAAGTCACACATTTGTCCAACTCTAACTAGTTGCCAACAGGTTTTGCCCATTTTGCAGTTAAAGTTTGAATATTTAAGCGAAATTCTTGCAAGTACTTCTCTACTAAGTACTCTCATTTGTTTTATTTTTTATCCACGTGAGACATTAATTTTGTATTATTTAATTATTTATCCATTATAAATTTATAATTACATTATTTTTCATATTTTTGTCGTTAGAGTTTTCATTGTATGAACAACATTACTGAACAATATTATTAGATATGAAAATTAGCAAATTTTGTCAAGTATGTGATTACTATTCCTTATTGCTTATTTGTCTTAATTTTTAATTTTTTTTGCACTTTGTATTTGATATACATAATGATATTAGATAAATGGCCGAAATCTATATTTTGAAAATTAGGTATTATGATAAAATTTGCATTAAAAACTTTCGAAACTATAATACAAGAGTTTTAAAAAAAATTAATAAAAAAAATTCATTAGTGAAAAAAAAGGAAGAAATTTCATTTAATTAATCCAAACGAAACTAAAAAAATTAATTTGGGGTTAGATTAATTTTTCAAGCTTTATGATTTAGTTCGATTCTCATTTTTAAAAAATATATCATATTAAATTTGTTCCAATTTTAATTTAAATCTAAACCAATTTATATATTTTCACCCCTAATAATAAGTATAAACACCAATATAAAAAAAAAAAAAAAAAAAAAGTTACTCATAAAGCCAAATTCCAAAATTCTCCTTCAATGAAAAGTCGTAATTCAAATAAAGGAACAAATGAACTAATCTTACTAATAGTTGCCGAAAGTTTCTTACCTCCAATACAAGCAAACAAAAGTGTAATTACTTTCTTCTGTATCAGAGAAATCGAGATCAAGGAATGTCAAATGGGTATCAAATATGGTTCACCACTCTCTGATATTGGATTGATGGCTTCGGTAGAATATAGATAATATATATATATATATATTGGCATATTTCCAAATTTATGTATTCTATATTGTCAATGAATCCCAATTAAATAAGGACTCAGTCACACTACAATTTAAATTCATTAAGGAATACCCATTATCTCATATCCTAATTTAATTAGGAGTCAAATATATTACATAAGTTCTAGAGGATATTTTCTCCTTTTGGAATATGAACTAGAATGAAAATTTTGCTGCCGGACAATTATCATCAATTGGAAACAACAATAATCAAGATGAATATGTCACATCTAGGATGCAATATTGGCTAGAGAAAAAAAACCATTCACAAGTATTTTTAAAACTGAACCCTGTTTTTTTTTTTTTTTTTACCTTCTTAGCACAAACCAGTTAATGCCAGATCAAAGAAAACATGAGGGTAAAATTGGTGTGATTCTCTACTTTTCACAACATAGACCAAAACCTCATCTCCACTATTTAACTTTCATGTTGCATTTTCAGAATTAAAGATATTATTCAAGAAAAATATGGTGGCTGAATAACCAACAGAATGGATAATAAAAATAAATTAATAAAAAACTAAACTTTTACTCTGAAAGGTTCTATAAAATAAAATCATCATTATATAGAGTACTAGTTTCTAAGTTCAGCTTGTGAAAAATAAACTTATTTAATTATTCATGTATATAAATGACATTTAATACAAATTGATTATATATATTCCTGTAAGGAAAGATCAGATGACCATGTAAAAGTTGCACTGCAATCAAGTAAAAGACTATGCGTGAATCGTAGAAGTTGACCACAGTTATGATCTGTCCCCTGTGTATCTAATCCTCTGATCCTTGAGCTGGATCAAGTTTCTAAGGGTGTGTAAACTTGACAGAGTTTCAATGTGACAACCTTCGAGCATGGTTTATTCTCCTTTCAACTTGTACCTGTGAATTCAGACCTAGAAAATGAGCACTTCTGCTGCCAACTGTGTTCAGGTCTGAACTTATAGGAACAGCTAGATCTACTCCTTCTAGCACCCGAAGGACCTGCAACATTAAGAAAAACAAAATTTTCCTTAGAGCTAATGAGAAAGGGGTTTCACCATGTGTATCAAGCATTAAGATATTAGTTTATTTAAAAATTAATATGGAAACCTTTGACATAGGAGGTCTTGATTCAGGATCACGACGTAGACACAAGGAAGCAGCACTACCCATTGCTTGCAATTGATGAAGGAACTCTTGGGATTGATCAGAGGCCACAATTGGATCCAATAACTGATTATAACTTGGTAAAATGTTGTTTGGTTCTAATGCTGCTAACATGGTAGGCAAGTCTGCCAAAGATTGTTGACTCAATGCATATTGCATTGCTGTAATTCTTTGCCCTGCTATTAGTTCAAGTAAAACCACTCCGAATGCGTACACATCAACTTTGTGAGATATTTGTCCACCGTCCACATATTCTGGTGCAAGATACCTGTAAAGACACTTCCATACTCATCAGATAAAATGTTTTTCCATTTCACACATTTGATAACTTATGCAAATTTACTTTAGGGATGAAAAGCAGTACCCTGATGTTCCAAGGATTCGATCCTCGGTACTGATATCCCACTCAGAGTGCCACCTTGCAAGTCCAAAATCTGCAACCTGAAAAAATAACTCAATCATTTATTACATGATGCATTTTGCATGATACTTTTTGCATAACGCACAAATCTTCCAATACATAAATCCTAGACTTCTAGCAAACACAATTTTACTTTTCTTTTAAAAAGTACAGTTGTGTTTCCTAGATAATTGAAAATTGTCATTAAAAAATAAACCATTTCAATAATGAATTAGTGCTTTCACGAACCAATTTAGCTGGAAATATTTGTAAAATTAGAAGGATCAATTCAAGTACCAAAGGTTCAAAATCATGGGTTAGGAGTATATTCTTTGGCCGAAGGTCTCTGTGCACAATACAACCAACTCTACAATCTTCATGAAGATAGCGTAAGCCACGAGCTGCCCCAGTTGCTATCTTCAACCTTGAATGCCAATCTAGTGGGGTTTTGTTTCCTGTAATTTACAAAAGTGTATAAAATATTGCAAGGTGAATAAGAAACAGAAGATTCATAAGGAGAACACAAAAAAAGAACACAATGTCATGGGGAAAAATGGATGTCAGAAGAAAAAGGATGCCCATACAAGGACTGAGTAAGCAAACATACCATGTAAATGAAAATCTAAGGACTCATTGCATATGTACTCGTATACCAGCATCCTCATCTTTTCCCCAATGCAGTACCCGATTAGCATCACAACATTTCTATGCTGCGCACAGCTTAAAACACGAACTTCTCGGCAGAAATCAGCATCTGCTTCTGACCCACCAAACTTCAACTGCTTCACTGCAACAACTTGCCCATCTCTCAATACACCCCTATGAACCACACCAAAACCACCTTCTGCCAAGAAATTTGTATCTGCAAACCCTTCTGTAGCATTTTCCAGCTCATCATAAGAAAACTGTTTTGGGGGTTTTCCAAATGCTGGTGTTTTATTCTGACATATGGAGCATAAAGGAGGAGGAGTTGAAGATATTCTTCCCAAGGAGACGGCATCCCTAATATTTGAATTTATACTGTATTCCTTCTTACAGGAATGACCCTCTCCAGTTCTATTATCTCTTGTGTCTTGATCATAATGGACATGCCGATTAATTAGAGCTTTGGAAGTCGAAGATCTACTTCTGTGGGCATTTTCATAGTTTTGACTTATGGGATTCCTGCTAACTCTCTGGTTTTTTGGACCCCTGAATACACTCTGAGTACTAGCTATAGATGGTGGAGATGTTTTAGACAGAGTAATAAGCCTTTCCCTGTTCAAGTCAATTGTTGACAATGTGTCTTCCAAATCATATTGCTCTTCGATCGGTCCAAAATTTCCTTTATGTGGTCCTTCAAAAAGAGGATTTTGTTCATAGACAAGAAAAAGAGAAGCCACACTGTCAAAGCTTGGTAACAAGCCTTTCCCAGTTCGTCTAGTGTAGAAGGTAGTTGTCTCTTCAGGACTGCTTACTGGAGTGGAGTGCTTCATCTTATAATCTTTTAGTTTATCAACGTCCAAAACTGGTGATGAAGCAGCAGAAAAGAATGGTGTTTGAAACTCATCAGAACATCCTAAGTTCAGCCTCAGGACTTTCGATTGAGAGCCTTTTATAACAGCAATGTTGCAGTTGAGTTCATCCAAACAATGCTTCTGCTCTTGTTTCAATTTTCTGTTTTCATGACATAGCTATAGTGATTAACTATGTTTATAGACATTTCATGAAATGAAGAAACAGGTCACTATATATTTGAATTATAATGCATAAAATCTAAATAGTGATGAAAAGTTCAAACCCAATTTTTTTTTTTTTTCCTTTTCTGATTTATGAAAGAAGACCACGTTCAAGTTAATGTAATGTTATTTGAAGCATTCTTTCTAGTTACAATATTTTGATAAATAAGAGCAAGTTCAACCCTCTCTGTAGAGTATTAACTTCTTTTTTCACTATTGTGAAGAGTATTAACCTTCATTGAGCAAACAATGTTCAGAAGCTGGACATAATACTAATATGTAAGGTCAACTCTATTCTAGTCAAAAATAGGCATACTATCTCATTGGATGGTTATCAGTAGGAAAAGAAATGCCAACTGAGCAAACAATGATACAAGATTGACTGAAAACACACAAGAAGAATAATAACATATTAATGCAATATCCGTGGGAAAGTCCTGAAAGGAAGTGTGATAAATGTGACTGAGCGACTAAAACATAGCTCAGAAACAAGAAATAATACTTTTTATATGCTTAATTACTTGTCCAGTACGACCCAGTTGGCTCCAGTCCTCTTTGCTTCAGAAGCCACAGCACCCGCAGGTGTACCTAACACCACCTTAATCCTTATCGTCACCTGCAATTATGATATCACAATTGACAAACTTAAAAGCAATCACTTTCATAAAAAAAAAAGTCATCACTAGTTGCACAAACTGAAAAGAAACAAGGTTAATGAGATGAGATTAGAATCAGACTGAATCTCCATTCTTCTTGGTGATTTTCTTTTCCTCATTAGTAGAACAGACCAAAAAAAAAGAGCAGGTATTTTTAACTCATAGTACAAACTACAAAGTCATATAGGGGAGATCAAACGCACAGACAAACTGGACGCATTATCTTATTGTGCACAATACAGCTGGATCAGCATATGCATTCTACATCTTGCTATTTATCTCAAAAAAATTATTGAATGTACTGAAACAAGGCTGAAGCACTTCCTCATACAAATTTTTTATTTATTTATTAAACGATAGGCACCATTTGGTTGTAAACTTGACCACTGAAATAAAATGTGATTGCCAAAATGCAGTACTTAAAAAAATTTCGACTGAAGAAATATAAACAACTCTAATACTCCGTGTCGTCTCCAGTTCAAACACTATGAACTGATGAAAATAGTGATAAATTTCACAGCATGTTTATTTATGATCCTTACAGGAAACTAAAATTTTCCATTTTCATTGAGCATTTCATTTCTCTCTTCGCTGGTTTTTTCTCTGTAGGATTCTCAATTAAACATCTAATCTCATTCCATTACTCTTTCCAACATGAATCCATTATTAATTTGCATATCAAAACTAAAACACAAAAGTAGTGGCCATTTGTGGTGAAACAACCAGTTTCAAATCCCTCCCCAACTTTAGAATCAGGATAGGGTAGGCCTCAATGTGAGGGAAAAAAAGTTAAAACACAATGAGCAAGATTATTTTAATTTTCATTGAGTTAAAGACGAACATTTGATAATTTACTGACAATTTTCGTTGAGTGAAAGACAAACATTTGATAATTTACTGACAATAAAATTATTGCACCTTACTAGAAAGTAGGGGAAAACGACGTCGTCTGATAGATGGATGGACTAAAATTAGAGAAAATTACTGAGAAGTCAATGGATAAAATGGCGGTAAAGAAAAGGCAATTTCGCAACTCTGTAATTACCTCGATTTGGTTGTGAAACTGAAGGACCATCTGAGAACACGTATCTGAAATCTCACCGATCCGATCCGGTAAGGTCT
The DNA here is from genome assembly GCA_029378325.1 of Elaeagnus macrophylla. NCBI lineage: Eukaryota > Viridiplantae > Streptophyta > Magnoliopsida > Rosales > Elaeagnaceae > Elaeagnus > Elaeagnus macrophylla. The sequence continues at coordinate 7,749,605 of CM055649.1, read as the reverse complement.
CTCGTCCGCTGCTCGCACAGTCTCCACCAAACATCGCTAAGTTCCAAAATCTCTTTCCTGAGCACCGTAAATTATTGACATTCCAATTCAGTACCAAAACGAGGAAGAAAAAAAAAAAAAACTCCAAAAATACAGCCAAATCCAAAATCGATAACTTTTATAAGCAAAACAAACAAAATTGTAAATGAAAACAGCAAAAAAAGAAGAATAATCACCAGTTTTCTCGCCAGAGAAAACAGCTAGCAAAGTAATGCTATCGCCGGGACGAACGATGTGAGTGAGAGCCCAAGCTAATGCATTCTTGGAGATCACCTTCTCAACTTTCAGAGCCACAACCACTTTTTCAGCCAAGGCGGTCGTGGCGCGTGGTTTCACACTCCAATCAATGTTATTAGGAAACATATCGTCCTCAACCAAGTCTTCGTCCGCCGACAACTTGAAAGCCTTGTTTCAAATGCGCACGAATTAAGAAAAACTCTTAGACTGAAAGTCGTGGAAGGTGCAATTATTTCAACAAAATTGATCAAATTTATAATCGCCAATCGGCACAATTAACATAAAGTATAAATTTAGCTTTTGATTGCTTTTTGTAACAGTTTACGTTATCTTCAACTTAAAATAAATGAGAGGGAAGAGAGGAGTTAAGAGAATCTGTGGAATTAAAAAGCAATATATGAAAGAAGTAACATATAGGTAGCCAAGCTATTTCGTTTAATTATTTGTTTATTTTAATTCATTTAAAGAAATATTCATTCAATAATTGAAAACGACAAAATGGTGGTTTCGTTTTCATTAATTGTCAAATAAAATAACAAAAATTCAATATTTAATTACATAATATAATTATAATTTTATTTTTAAAACATAAAAAATATATATTTTATGTATATTTAAAGATATAATGTACATAGTTTTTAAGAGATTAGGAATAAAATATGTTGAATAATTATGTTATATAAAAATTTTAAAAATTCAATCCGAATCAACAATAAAATAGGTGAATTATTAAAGATATTAAATTGAGATGTATTATCAATTAATGTGATAAAATGTTATTGAACAAATAGATAAATACTTAAATTATGAATTCATTTTAAATTAAAATTAATAAAAGTGTTAATTATCAAATATAGAGGCAATTAGTCCTAGTCCATAAAGAAAGGGGGAAAAACACTAATAATTATTTAATTAATAATTCTATTTAAAAAAAAAAAAACCTTAAATAGCATATAAAATTTATAATATATAAAACTAGCATCTTCTTTTTGAATTAAAATGGTTTGAGTTATTATTAGAAGTGTTATTTTTGTTGTTATAAGTTTTGGGTATTAATTTGTTATTTTTCCTAATTTTTGTCTACAAATTTTCCTTTTGTTTTTTTACTTTTGATTTGATTTATTTCTTAGAAACTTGTTTTGAAGAAATAAATTATGGTAATTATATCATATATGGGTGCGCCATTGTGCATTTGTGCTACATGATCATTTATAAAAATTAAGCAATAAAATATTGACACTCTACAAAAACATAGAATAAGTACAAAATGTATCTATTATCGACATCATTGAGATATTTTCCTAAAATAAATAAACTAAATATTTAATTCTATATTATATAGTAAATAAAATGTTCAACATAATATATTTGAATAGTATGATATTTAGTGATTTTGACAGCATAGGTTTTTCCTCTATATTGTAAATTGGTACTTTATACAAAAAGCTGATATATCATAGTTGAAACATTTGTTTTTATTTTGAATATAATAAAAATTAAATATTAATTTGTTAGTGCAATCCAGTGATCTAGTGGAATGATTTATTCCCTCCGACTCAATTCACAAGCAGTTTGATCTCAAAAAAAAAAAAAAAAAATGAATTAATTTTAAAAAAAATATGTTGAACTACACAATAGTCCATAAATTTTTCCTCATTATAGATTTAGTTGTGTTATTATTTTTTCTTAAAGATTAACTTGCACGTTCAAGTTGGATTTCTAAACTCAAAATTCACCATGAATGTTAAATGTTCATTATGTGTGAGACACGTGATACGTTACCCAACTTTCATCATGTTTCTATTTATTTTTTATTTTCTAAATTTTTAATAAAATAATTATAAACTAATTCTTTAATTTTTTTTTTTTAATAATAATTACACACTTACACACTCACATATATAGGATCAAACTCAGACTCTCAATGCCCACAAAAAATACATATTATTGCACTACAAAGCAATATAAGGGTAATTAGTATAATAATTATTTGCAATGCCTATCACTTTCTAATACAATTGCAATAACTTGACTTTCCTAATACTCTAGTTCAAATTCTCTTTCCCAAATTTATTAAAACAATAATTATTTGTAATAATTTTTATTTGGTTTGAGCATTTTAAAAAAAAAATCATAAAAGAAAGTATAATAAGTAGGAACATGGTATAAGTTGCGTTTATTTAACCACCATGTGATTCTCAACATGATAGAACAGTATTTTTTTTTTTTCCTCATTGCCAATTTTAAATATTGAAGTCCATTTCAAAATTATCTCAAATTTTCAAAGGGAATTAAATTATAGAACTGAAAAAAAATTATGTATAGGGTTTATTTAGTTACTAAAAAAGAAAAAGTCGAATACAAAACTAACAAATCGGTTGGACAAAATTATGATTAGTTGAAAAGATTAAGGTGTCACTCATTCCTCTCATTAGGCAACAGCAATCAAAATTGAATTTTTTTTTTTCCCTTTCTAATAATAAGACGAAAGTAGAAAGAGTGAGATGCAACTTTCTAAATAGAAAACAATATTAATGCCCCCAAGAATGAATTATTTATTTCTTTGAGCTATTACGAAAGCATGTGATTATCACGAAGAAAAGTAAATATAAAAAGATAAAAATAGCTCCCATTTTTTCATTTTTTTTACGATCAAAATTTACGATACTAAATTATTATTGGTCTAAACTAGAACATTAATATTAGTTCAGGAATAATGTATAATTTTTATACCCCAAGTTCTCTTTTTTAATATCATTGCTTAATTATCAATTGCTTTCTACCCAACTATCATTATATTTTCTGGCAAACAAAAAGCATATAACTTTCATTCAAACAAGAAGCATATAATTTGGTGTGTATATTTGTTTAATATTATTATCTTCTTTAAAAAGAATATTATACAAATAAAATTTGGAAAGAACTTTATTAAAAGCAATTTCAAAAAAGCTCTGCAGGCTAACATTCTTGTCTTTGCCTGAGGGCTGGAACTTTTGCTTTATCTTGCATTCAAATAATTTATAGCTAATTTTTTATTTTATTTATAAAAAAAAATACTTCCTGTAATCTAGTTGAAAACAATTCAGAAATGTTTACATAAAAAAGTGTGAAAATGGAAAAACAAAAAGTGTATATATATATATATATATATATATATAGCTAGGCAGGAGTGTCTGAGTGTGTACGAGTATGAAACATATTGTAGAATTAAGGGACCAGGTAGAGTTAAAGGTTGAGTGAGTGGGTGAGAGACACATATAATGCAACGAAAGAGACTGACAGCTGTGGTGACATTTATGCGTGAGTTAAATGCTAAAAAATACATAAATTTATATTCATTGGTGCACTTATACTATATATCATGACATGTAATATAATTATATTCATTTTTTAATATAGTTATACCATGTAAAATAATGTAAATAATATGAATATAAATTTATGTTCATACCATTCATCCATGATCATGCATTTTCTATGATTGTATTTTTTTCAATTACAATCCATCATACATTATCATGGGAAAGAAGTGAGAATTGGGGTAGCAATTTGTGCAACTTGGTCAATTTCAACTAATTTGAATTATCCTAATTTAAATTGGTATAATCATGGTTCTAATTGAATTTAATTCAAATTTGTGAAAATGGGCTTGAACAGGAATTAAACACGAATTGGCTAACTCAAATTGGCCTGAATTATAAATTATATATTTTTTTAGTTGATTGATCTTTTTTTAATCAAAAATTTGTTTGGTAAGTATTATTAAATTTGACTTCTTATCTTATAAGACTTTTTATTTTTCCAAATGTTAGGAATATAAAATATATTTAAGTATTTTTTTTTAATTTTTGACTTAAATTTTGTTATATTTTATTTTGAGGTAATGAACTTACCTAAATCTAGTCCTATTTTGTAGATTAGAGTTGGTCTGCCCAAATTTAAATCAATTTATATTATCTTATTTGAATTTGATTTGATAAATCAAATTATGACATAAATTACCACTCATAATAAAGAATTATTTTTCAAAGTTTCACAAAGTTTTTCTATACAATAATAGTATGTGAGTACATTTTATGATAAAGATAAATTCAAATTTTTTTGACCCCATTTTTAAGGTTTTGACATTTTTTTCTCCTATATTAATCTTTTTTATTTTTTTAATTTTTTTTTATACATCTGTAAAATATTAAAAAAAAAAAATCTCCAGTTCCACTTGTTTTGTGAGAATGGACCATGAACTTTCTTCAAACTCCCAAATAATTAGTTAATTAAGTTTAATAGTATTTGTAAAAAAAAAAAAAAGGCAAATATCACTTCTTTTTTTATACCTATTGATGCACTCATGTTTTTTATTTTATGTAGATGGCTAAATTATTTTAAAAATTAAAAAAATATTTAATTTTTTTAAAATAAAATTAGCTTATATCACAATATTATCAAAATAACTGCAAAAATAATTGAAAATGTGGCACTAATTATGATAATTTTAAGGGACGATTATAACGATAATCTACAAATAACTATCTGCCTTCTCAATCATTTAATACTGGTTTGGTTTGACGAGGTGGTACTCTGTCCACCTACTCTAAGTAGGTAGCATAACAATTATAGGAAAAGGCATCTTCACGAAATTCCATGTGATTGCAATAATGATATCTTCTTTTCAAATGTTTTAAAACGATACCAACTTAAAATTTTATTTTAATTATTATATTATTTTTTATTTTTTATTTATTATACTAAATATTACACTAAAAAAAAATAATATTTAAAATATTCATTTTAATTTTTTTAGAGCAGTATTTGAATTAAAATAATGTAAAAATTATATTATTTTTTTTATCTTTAATTTACTATATTAAATATCATACTAAAAAATATATTTAAATTAAATTACAAAAAAAAAAGTACGTAAGTAATTTATTACATTATTTTAATAAAAAATTATAAAAAAATTTAGAAAATGTTTTAATACAAAAATTATATTAAAATAAAAATATAAAATCTCAGGATACTCTTAACAATCACGTCCTCAAATTTAGTGTTAATTCTATTTGAAAAATTATAAACACATCAATCACATCATAAATTTCACTAATTTTTAAAGAAATGCAAATTATGTAAGGGAGATATTAAGCCTTTATTGTTGTAAGAATATGTCAAAGAATAAAAATAAGAAACTTCAGAGTAAAAAATAAATAAAAATAAGAAACTAAGCAAGGCCCAACGCAATCTATGCTGTTGTTTATAGCATATTTGGTACATTACATTAAATATAATTATATTAAATTATATTATAATTAATTTATATAATATTTAATAATAAATTGTATAATATAGTTAAATAAAATTGATTATAAATATAAATAAAATAATTTATATTTAAAGTGGCTTTTTTTATAAAATTTATTTCAATCAATATTTAATTTGAGCTTAAAGAAAAAATCAAAACACATAATTTTATAATTGAAAATTCAAAAAAATTAAGTTAAGTGTTCAATACAATTTATACCTATACTCCTAGTGGTACAAATTTTTTACATAATTATATTATTTTTATACTGTACGATATAATCTAATTTCACAGTCCAAAGCATGATTATATGAAAATTATATAATCAGATAATTTAGTACTGTATAATAAATATGTCATTAAGACCCTAATTTAAAGAAGGTTTTGATCCAAAATATATCTTTTAAAATTTGCAATTTTTTAATATATTATTTTTTTATTTATTTTTTATTAAAATCAAGACTATTCTAATCTTTTGGCACAAATAATATTTATAAGTCACCTGTACATACTACTTCATATGAAATAAAAATTTATAAATAATAAATTTTCATTTCTCCTTATACTTGACTTTATGATCTTTTAAATATAAGGAGAGTAACTGTACAAATTTTATACTTATTCTAAAAATGAAACTTAGATCTTACACTGATTTTTTATGACAATTTAGTTTTATTATTATTAAAAAGTAATTGAATAAGAACAAATAAGTATTTTTTATGTTTTAGTTATTTTTTCTATTTTTATTTAATTTTTTCTTCAATTCATTCAGTTATTTTTTGTTCAAGTTTAAACAATCTTTCTCTAATACAGTTGAAAAATATTTGGCTTTGTTCTTGTGCAGTCACTTTTAATAACAATAGAACTAATCTGTTATAAAAAATAAGTACATAACTTGAGCATTATTTTTTGTAATAAATATGGCGGTACTTTCTCTTGAGTATATATAAGTCATCTCTTTATCTTAATTAATTTCATATATATCATATTATTTATACATAAGTACTTTTATTTTTAGTTATTTTAATTGATACATAACATAATTTTTTATTACTATTTATCTACAATAAAAAAAAAAGTGCATATTATCATATATAAAATTAATTATTCTAAGTAAATTTGATACTTATAATTAAATTATGTATAATTCATTTTCTACATGATAATAGGTAAACTCATATTTAGTATTCTCTCATATATCTTAAAACCTTGAATTTATTAACTCTTAGAAAAGTATACTTATTATATATATATATATATATATATATATATAATTATTAAAGATTGTAATAATAAATTTTTTTTAAAAATGAGTTCAAATCCTTAACCCGAAATTAAAAAAAAAAAAAAACCCATCTAAATTAAGGGTGCAGAAAAACCATAGGTTTTGGTTTTTTATTCTCTCTCAATGTTTATGTTTTTACTTCTTTTTTATTTTATTTTTAATTTCTGTTAATTTTTAAAATTTTCTGTCAAAAGCTACACAAAATGAGTCAATTACTTTTAAAAAAAAAGAAGGAAAAAATGAATAATATCACAATGCAGGAATTGGTGCATTAGCTTTTAGGCTTTTTGGTATTACAATTGAGAACTAGTACCGTTACTTAATTCGAATTTGAATGAACAACGTGATCGACAAAGTTATAGTTAAAGGAACGCTGACTAAATTCAAAAAGGAAAGCAAAAAAAAAAAAAAAAAGTACAAGATTCAAACAAACACAAGGGAATAAAGATTAATTTCATTTTAACTTGAGCAATTTTTTTTTTTAAATAATTACATTATTTTTACATGTCAAAATGACATGTCGTTGAGCTATAAATATATTAATTTTTTTCTTGGTTTTTATAATGTTATCTTTTATAACATAAATAAAAATATTAATTTAAGACTGCTTTTTGATAACCATTTTAATTTATAATTTACAATTTTATTTTTTAAAATTTCAAATTTTTTGAAATTAAATAAATTTGATAACTAATTTTTTCTTGACACTAAAAAATTAATAACTCAATCATACTCAAATTGATTAAAGAGACAAATTTAGATGAATTTTGATCCAAAATAAGTTTGAAATTGAATTTTAGTGCTTAAAAAGTTAAAAATTAACAATTAGAAATTAGTTATCAAAAGTAATATCCAATTTTCAATTCTACTTTACAAAATTGAAAATAGAAATTGATTATCAAATAGTTTTTCTTTTTCTTTTCCAAATGATTTTAAAATTTATAATTCAATTCCAAAATAAAAAATAAAAAAAACATAAATTGTAAATTGAAATGGATATAATCATGCTTATTTAATAAAAACATGAAAATTTGGTTGCTACAAATTTTCTACAAATAGTGCTGACAAAGACGTGCAATAAAGCTATAATCAGTTAACACCATCGTGCACTTGGTAATATTACTACACAAACAAAATCTATATATATATATACTACACAAACAATATATATATATATATATTAATAAGAGTTGATAATTTTTATTTTTTTATTTGATATATTTTGTTAGATAATTTATATTTCTTTACCAGATAATTAGTGTATGTATAATTATTTCTTAATTTTTATTTATTTAATATTTTCAGATTTATTTTAAGATGAATAGTATTTTTTATTTTTTGTACTATCTATTTATATAATATATTTTGTTTAGAAAATTATATTTTTTAAGTAGATCTATTATTTTATATATAAAAAAATTTTCTCAACAATATTTATTTAAAAATAATTATGTTTGATATTTTTTTTTACAATTATAAAAAAGACAATTTTTTTATTATTATTTCAAAAAAGACAAAAAAAAAAAAAAGGCATTATGTATGATTTAAAATAAAGTTGATAGAGTTCAACTTATGAAATAAGCCTTAGCCTAATGTCTTTTATATATTTAGGTATTTTAATTATTATTATAAATGTGAAAAAAAGTTTATTAGGTAGGTTATATCAATATATCATCACTCATTGTAAATTTTTTATTATTTCTTAATCTTACTTTATGGCTCAAATGACATAAGGTTTTTTTTTTTACTAAATTTATTTATGGGTATATAATGTAAAAGATTGTCACTTATATATTAATATTATTAATACTTTGTATAAGTGTACTTGGTTTGAAACTTAAGAAATTCTCATACAATAGATCCAAATATAAATTAAATTTATTTTCTTAGTATTCACTACTACAATATAAGCAATATAGGACGGTCTCAAATTTAGAGTGAGAAACTAATAGGACGGTCACATGTATATGACCGTCGTTTAAGAAATATAGGACGGCCATTATGGAAAAAAATTGGCGTTACTTTATAAGACGGCCACTGGCCGTCTTAAAAAAAAAATTTCAATTTTCTTATAGGACGGTTATTAACCGTCTTATATACTACATATAGGACGGCTAATAACCGTCCTATAAAAAAATTGAACTTTTTTTTTTTTTTTTTACTTGCCAGCTCGATCCCATTATGTATTTTTTTTTTTTCATTTTCTCACATATAGGACGGTTAATAACCGTCCTATAAGAAAATTGAACTTTTTTTTTTTTTTTTACTTGCCAGCTCGATCCCATTATGTATTTTTTTTTTCATTTTCCCACATATAGGACGGTTATTAACCGTCCTATAAGAAAAGTTAAGATCACTGTACTTGTATCCGTCACTTCCATATTACTCGACATTTCTTCAGACTTTTATTTGCACGGGACAATTATTTGACTTTAATTAGAGTTTATTTTGTCTCAAAATTTTATATGGGTTGTATTCTGTTGTCTCTTAAATTAATTGAACTTTTTTTTTTTTTTTTTACTTGCCAGCTCGATCCCATTATGTATTTTTTTTTTCATTTTCCCACATATAGGACGGTTATTAACCGTCCTATAAGAAAATTGAACTTTTTTTTTTTTTTTTACTTGCCAGCTCGATCCCATTATGTATTTTTTTTTTTCATTTTCCCACATATAGGACGGTTATTAACCGTCCTATAAGAAAATTGAATTTTTTTTTTTTTACTTGCCAGCTCGATCCCATTATGTATTTTTTTTTTATTTTCCCACATATAGGACGGTTAATAACCGTCCTATAAGAAAATTGAATTTTTTTTTTTACTTGCCAGCTCGATCCAATTATGTATTTTTTTTTTATTTCCCCACATATAGGACGGCTAATAACCGTCCTATAAGAAATTGAATTTTTTTTTTTTTTTTTACTCCAGCTCGTTCGAAATTTGAATTCATTTTAATTTCAAATAACAGAGTGGGAAGTTGTTTCTGTTCGAAATTTGAATTCATTTTCCTGCTTCCAAATTTCAATTTATCTTAACTCATAAACCGTACCAACCTTTGAATTTGTTTTACATAAACAATTTTTTGGTCCTCCTCTACTTTGAAGCTTGAGTTGAGTAGTCTCTCCGGCGTTGAAATGAGCAGAGTTCCATTAGACTTAGAAAACCCAATTCGAGACACAATATCTAGTGTCCGTTTTGCTCCAGAATCTGATAATCTTCTTATATCTTCTTGGGACACGGTGAGTTTTCTTTTTCATTTTCAAGTTTGTTTATTATTCTATTGACTCCTTTTGAACTCTATGCATTGGTTGTTTTGTACAGACTCTTCGTCTTTACGATGTGGGTAGCTCACTCCTTCGATTAGAATCTCCATCCGACGCTGCAATTCTAGATTGTTGTTTTCAGAACGAGTCTGTGGCCTTTAGCGCTGGTTCTGATGGTTCTGTTAGAAGGTTCGCCATTTCCCCCCTGAACAGAAACAGAAACAACTTCCCGCTCTTTTAATTCCGGGCAAACAAATTTTTTTTTTTTTTTTATAGAACGGGCAAACTATATAGGGCGGTTTTTCACCGTCCTATATAGTTTTTATAGGACGGTCAAAAACCGCCCTATATGTTTTTTTTTTTTTTAATTTTTTTTTAAAAATTTTGTGGTCGTCCTATAAACAATTTATAGGACGGTCAGTGACCGTCTTAAAAAAAATTTATAGGACGGTCAGTGGCCGTCCTATAAAAATTTTTTTTACGACGCTCCGCGAACGTCCTATTTTTTTCGATTCTTTTAGGACGGGAGTTTATAGGACGGCCACTGACCGCCCTATAAGTCATATAGGACGGTCAGAGGCCGTCTTATAAATGCAAATTTGTAGTAGTGATTGAAATTAAACTTCAATAGTTCTAACGATGAGTTCTAAAGTATTATGCTATATTAAAGAATTTTGGTGAATAATCATATTTTGTAGAATATAATAGTGCTATATATATTATTCCTAGTTGGCCCTATTTCAAGTTTTTATTTAAGTTTGTCTTTTAGATTATATAATAAAGATTTTATAAATTCTTGAAAATTGTTTAAAAATATAATTTTTAGATAATTTTATTATTACTTGTGAGTCATAGGATAGTGTTACTAGACTTTATTTTAAATTGCATGTATACTATTATTTTTTAAAAATATGTTATTATCAAAGAATAAGTATTTATTATTTTTATAATTTAAATTTAATATTTTTAATTTTTGATCATTTTTGAGATACAATCATGTATAACACATGCGATTAAAATTAGTACATAACAAAACAGAACTTTCAACACTCTAAAATGAAGCATAGGTCGTGAGATGGCTACTGAATGTGTAGGCACACGATTATACTTCCGAAAATTCTCCGATGTGGTGTTAATTTTTTTTTATACGTGGATAAACAACAATATTTTTTATTTTTAACTTTTTAGTACATATATAATCAATTTATTTATATAATTTTATTTTTAACCCATTCAAAAATAAAAACACATTTTTTTTTCTTAAAGCATAAAATAATATATGCTTTTCTTAAAAAATGAATATGTTCCTGTGTAAAAAACACGTGTTTCATAAAATATATATGTTATTTTACGTCGTAAAAAATAACATATCTTTTTTTTTTTTCTTCCTAAGAGGGTTTAAATTAAATTCAAAGACGATTATGACATGTAATTAAACTTATTTTTAATTGGTGAACTTTAAGAGTCAAATTTTTATTCGACTAATATCATTTTGAGTTGTAAATGTTTAAATATATGATTTTAAAGCCCCTTGCCTTAAAAAAATATTTCATCATAGGTTCATAAACCACACATATATTTACCGACGGGTTCAAAATCAAGTCCACTTAGTACCGATAATAAGCATATATCATTACATTATAAGTAATTGGTAAATATGAAACCAATAAAATAAGATATTATTCTTATATGTTAGATTAATGTTAAGAACACATAAATTTAAATTGAGTGTTGCACCCATATCATTTAAATTTTATCATGTGTCAATATTATTTAAAAAAATGGATAGCTTTTTTAATTTTCAAAATAAGTTTGACAATGGCAATCGAAGCTGATATGTGGGATGGAGGCTTAATTAAACCAAATTTTATGGAGCAAGATGTTGAGGCTATATTAAAGATATCTTTGATTATTTCTAATCAAGACAATAGACTTATTTGGGGAAGAACTAATAATGAATCTTTTTCAGTGAAGCATACTTATTGGCTGTTCGAGGAAAAAAGAAGATTGCAGATAAAGGATGATTCGGAAGTTGGTTGTGGTAATATGAAAGACTAACTAAATCAGGTGGAAGCATAAAAACAAAATAATAAAGTGGTTCAACATTTCAATGTAAAAAATAAATGGCACAATGATTAAAGTGGTTCAACATTTTAATGTGAAAAGCCTACTCCACTGACGATGGCACACCGAGACAAATCCACTATCAAAATCCAAAAGGATAGTACAGACACCAATATCCAAATAAATAACTACTTACAAATGAAATCTAAATTACACAATATCTTTGACCTTGTACGATGAGAAAAGCATAAGTGATGTACTGTGATGGTTCTCCAACTAAGAAACTGTTTGCTTCAAAGAACCCAAATTAACTTCATCTCAAATAGTGGCCTTATTATCTTCAAAAGGATAAATCTTTTTATTTTCAAAAGGATAAATCTTTTTATCTTCCTCTCACACAAAGATAGTGGCTTCTCTTATTGCTTTTTGTGTCATGAATAATATTGTGAGTAGTAATATATATAGGCAAGATTTGTTTGGAGAGAAAGTAGATTCCAAAACTTAACCCCCAAGTATACTTAACCTTCAAGTATACTTATCCTTCAAGTAAAAGTTAAGACCAAAATATATATTACCCAATATCATAATAACCAAAATGCCATCCACTTAAATGATGTTTTGTGACATCAATTAAATAACAAATCTCCACCTTGGCACAAAACGAAGAAACCATGTTCTTAAATACGAAATTCCTCAAAATACCAAATGGTTGTCGTCCAAAAGCCCCAAAAGGCAATCACTTACTACAAACACCAACCAAGTTCAAACAATGCTTGAACTTGTTAATTGGAACTGGTTTGGTCAATATATTAGCTGGATTCTCAGTAGTAGCTATCTTATTAACAACAATAGCACCCTGAGACACAATGTCACGAACGAAGTGATATCTGACGTCAATGTGTTTGGTCATCTCATGATACATATTATTCTTGGTCAAATGTATCGCACTCTGTCTATCATAAAATACAACAGAAGTATCCTGTTGTAAACCCAAATCACAAACCAAACATCTAAGCTAGATGGCTTATTTCATTGCTTTTGTTGCTGCATATACTCTGCCTTTGTAGTGGACAAAGCAACTGTGGACTGTAAAGTAACCTTCCAACTAATGGCACAATGAGAAAGAGTGTAAACATAACTTGTCAAAGATATTCTCTTATCCAAATCTCTAGCATAATCAGAGTCCACATAACCAATAACACTGTAACCAGTATTAGAACTCCCATCATATACCAAACTGAAACTAGAAGTGCCTCTCAAATACCGAAGTATCCATTTCACTGCTTGCCAATGACCCTTTCCAGGGTTACCCATGTATCTACTAATAACACTAACTGCATGTGAAATATTTGGACGAGTACAAACCATAGCGTACATCAAACTACCAACGGCACTAGCATATGGAACTGGAGACATGTACTTTTCTTCTTCTTCTGACTATGGTGACAAATCCAAAGAAAACCTAAAATGCGCAACTAGTGGCGTACTCATAGGTTTAGACTCTTTCATACCAAAGAGTTCAAGAACTTTTTCAATGTAACTTTTTTGAGACAAATAAAGCTTGCTCGCTTGTCTATTCTTGTAAATTTTCATTCCCAAAATTTTCTTTGCTGCACCTAAATCTTTCATGTCAAACTCACTACTAAGCTGAGACTTTAATTTCTGAATCTCAAGCTTATTCTTAGAATCAATAAGTATGTCATCAACATATAGCAACAAATAAACAAATGAACCATTAGTGAATCTTTTATGATAAACACAACTATCATCATAATTCCTCCTAGAGTAACCATGATCAATCATAAAAGAATTAAACTGCTTATACCACTGTCTAGGAGATTGCTCAAGCCATATAATGACTTTTTCAATAAACAAACATGATCTTCCTTACCTGGAACAACAAACCCCTCTGCCTGATGCATGTAAATTTGTTCCTCAAGCTCACCATGTAAGAAATCTGTCTTGACATCAAGTTGTTATAATTCTAAGTCAAACACGCTACCATAGCAAGCAACACACGTATGAAGCTATGTTTCACAATGAGTGAAAATACTTCATTGAAGTCGATACCCTTTTTCTGAGAATAGCCCTTTGCAACAACACGTGCCTTGAGCCTAGTTGCTTCAACCTCAAGAATACCTTCCTTTTTCTTGAAGACCCATTTGTTTCCAACAATCTTCTGGCCCTTAGGCAATTTTACTAATTCCAAAGTATGATACTTATGAAGTGACTCAATCTCTTCATTCATAGCAACTAACCATTGAGCAGACTCATCACAAGTGACAACTTCACGATAGCTAGTAGGTTCATTCACCCCTAATAGTCTCTGCCACAGATAATGCATAACAAACTAAATTTGCATTTGCATACCTCTAAGGGCATCAAATCTCTCTTGTTCCTTTACCCTTAGCGATACTGTATGGTTGCTCTTGTTGCTGCTTTGCTACATCATGAACAAAATCATCTACCTCATCCATAGATGGCTGATCTGAAATGTTCTCTTGCACTTGACTAGGAGCTCCACTCTCAAGCTCCACTTGCTCACTAACACCGGGGTCTTTACCTGCAACAACAGACTCTTTTTTCTTTTCCAACGTGGAAAACTCATCAAATTTAACATCTCTACTAATTAAAAATTTAGGTGACTTAGGTTCAACACACCACAATTTATAACCCTTCACCCCATAAGGATACCCCAAAAATATATATTTCAATGCCCTAGGCTTACCCATTATTAACATGAGCATAAGAAGGACAACCAAAACTTTTTAAATTAGAATAATTAGCAAGATTACCAAAAAAATACCTCAAACGGAGTCTTCAACTCAATTACAGTTGATGGAGATCGATTCACTAAATAGCAGGCATGGTTACAAGCTTCAGCCCAAAAGGATTTATCCAAACCAGCTTGAAAGAGCATACCACGAGCTCTTTCCAAAAGAGTCCTATTCATACGTTCTGTAACTCTATTATGTTGTGGTGTATTATGCACAGTGCAGTGTCTCACTATGCCATTCCTTTCACAGAACTCATTAAACTAACTCTCACAAAATTTCAAGCCATTGTCGGCTCTCAAACGCTTGATCTTCTTGCCAGTTTAATTTTCTATACAAGCCTTAAACTTGACAAATCTTGAAAACACATCATTCTTATTTTTCAAAAAATATACTGAAATATGACGAGAGAAATCATCAATAAAAGTCAACATATACCGGGCACCACCCTTGGACGCAACATGAGAAGGACTCCAAAGATTTGAATGAATATAATCAACAGTACCTTTCATTTTATGGATGGTTGTACTGAACTTAACTCTGCAATGCTTTCCATAGACACAATGCTCACAGAAATTAAGCTTCCCAGTTTTCTGACCACCAAGTAAACCCCGCTTGCTCAAAATAGACATTCTTGCCTCACTCATATACCCCAAACGCATATGCCACAAGCGAGTCATATCTGACTCTTGATCTGACGAGGATGAAATTGAAACACTGCCAATGATAGTGCTACCCTGAAGCACATAGAGACCACGAGACAATTGCCCTTTAATAACTTTCAAAACTCCACCTTCAACTATATACCTATAGTCTTGTGAGTCAAGAGTACCCAAAGATATTAGGTTCTTTTTCAAATCTGGAACATGGCGAACATCTTTTAAAGTCTTGACAATACTATCATGTATCTTAATCCAAATAGTACCAATATCAACAACCTTACAGGATACATTATTTTCCATCAAGACAAAACCCCATCAATGGACTGATAAGAAACAACCAATCCTTATTGGGGCACATATGGTAAGTGCAACCCGAATCAAGAATCTAAACATCTCTAGAAGAACTAATAGATATTGATAGAACATTATCATCATCAGTACCAGAACTATCTGCAATACCAACAATATCATTAGTACCAGAAGATGTTGTGGTAGATTTTCCTTTATCTTTGAGTTTCGGACAGTTAACTTTTCAGTACCATTCCTGACGGCAATAATTGCATTTATCTGTTCTCTTTCTAGATTTTGATTTAGACTTGCCTCTATTATTACTCAAGCCTTTTCTTGCATTATTCCTCTAACAAACAAACCACTACTATTATTATTATTTCCTATAGACATCTTTTTCTTTAACTCTCTAAATTCAAAGCTGCTTTGACATCTTCCAAAGAAATAGTGTCTTTCCCATATAGCATGGTATCGACAAAATGTTCAAACGAGTGACGTAAAGAACATAACAGAATTAAGGCTTGATCCTCATCATCAATTTTAACACCAATATTTTTCAGATCACGAATAATTTTAGTAAATTGATCAAAGTGATCGTGTAAAGACATACCTTCTGATGTTCTGAAAGTGTACAAGCGTTGCTTCAAATATAACCGACTAATCAAAGACTTGGTCATATACGCGCTCTCCAATTTAAGCCACAAGCCTGCAGGAGATCTCTCATTACCAATCTCGCGTAGTACCTCATCAGACAATGACAACTGAATTGAACTGAGAGCATTCTCCATTAATGCATCTTTTTCTTCATCAGTCAATTTTTCTGATAATTTATCCTTACCTTCAAGTGTCTTAACGAGCCCATCTTTAACTAATATGGCCCGCATCTTCATTCGCCAAAGACTAAAATCATTCCTAGCATTGAATTTCTTAATTTCGTATTTTGCCGTCATGACAGAAAATCCAAAATTAAATTAACAGAAGCACAACCCAAAAAATATGAAACCAACCAAATAATCAAAAGCTCAAAATAAATCCAAATGAGCAAACTTGATTAGTTCCTATAAATAACAGAATAACCAAAGCTCTGATACCAATTTGTTATAAATTGGAACTAACGAAAGCAAAATTTGGGTTCAATTTAGTTGCACAAATAATTTAATTTTGGATAATAGTAAAATAATAAGTAATAAGAAAAATAAATGACACAATAATTTAAGTGATTCAACCTTTCAATGTGAAAAGTCTACTTTACTGACAACGGTACATCGAGGCAAATCCACTATCAAAATCCAAAAGGAGACTACAGACACCAATATCCAAATAAATAACCACTTACAAATGAAATCTAAATTATACAGTATCTCTAACTTTGTACGATGACAAAAGTACAAGTGATATACTGTGATGGTTCTCCAACCAAGAAACTGCTTGTTTCAAAGAATCCAAATTAACTTCATCTCAAATAGTGGCTTTATTATGTTCAAAAGGATAAATTTTTTTATCTTTCTCTCACACAAAGATAGTGGCTTCTTTTGTTGCTTTTTGTGTCATGAATGATATTGTGAGTAATAATATATACAGGCAAGATTTGCTTGGAGAGAAAGTAGATTCCAAAACTTAACCCCCAAGTTTACTTAGCCCCCAAGTATACTTAACCTTTAAGTATACTTATCCTTCAAGCAAAAATTAAGACCAAAATATATATTACCCAATATCATAATAACCAAAATGCCATCAACGTAAATAATGTTTTCTGACATCAATTAAATAACACTTACTGTTTCGAATAAAGTGAAGCTCTTCATTTGGAAAGCTTGTACTAGCATTCTCCTAAGCTTAATTTGCTCATTTGTATAGGAAAAAGGTAATGGCGCATGTTCCTTAGTGTGGACTGTGCAATGGTAGTTTTAAGTATGATATACTCATATACATGCTTTGTGGAGGTGTGATAGAGCTGTAGAAGTGTGGAAAAATATGTTAACTGAGGAATATATTAAATCTCGAGCTATAAGTGGGGAGTCTTAGGTGTGTAATAATCTGAGGCAATTTTCTAATTTGATTAAAAGGTGGGAAGGACCTTTATTGGGATGACTCAAAATAAATATTGATGCTGCTTTAAGAAAAGAGATGTGCAGGATAGGATTGGGTTTGGTTGCTAGAAAATCTAATGGAGATGTAGTTTTGGGTTGCTGTATAACCAATGCAAGGACTCCTATCTCCTTTATAAAAGTTGAAAACTTTGTTATGGCTTGTAGGCTTGGGTTGGATAAAAGGTGTATGAATGTATACTTTGAGTCAGACAGTGCACAAGCTATAGTTTTAATTAATAAGCATGGTCAATGTTGGGCTTTTGATGGTTTAGTATAAGAAATTTGGAAATTGAGGCAGGGGAGAAGTTTTCTTTTCCAGTATCGACCCAAGACTGCAAATTATGCTGCTCATGCTGTGATGCTGTTGGAATGGGTGATCTGGAGTTCTAGTTTTTCATTGTTTTTGTTGGATGTTATAAAATCTGATGCAATCTCTTTGGAGGATAATGTTTAAAGTTTTAATATTTAAATTAAAAATATATATTTAAACGCACCTACACAAATCAATTAATTTGTAAATAGCTAGAAATGAAAAGTTAGGCAATTTTCAAAAGTGGGGTTCGGGCTTTAAATAACATGTATAATACATTTATAATTAAAATGATCCCAAAATACTATATTGAAGTAAGTCAAAACATATTTAAGTCTGCCTCCTATTTTTTTTTTTTTTGCTTCATTGATCATTCCTTGAAGCAAGGCTTTTTTATTTTATTTTATTGAAGCAAGCATGATATTACATAAGTGAAAACATGGCGCGGCCTAGCATGGTCTGTCTTTAATTCTTTATTTCAATAAGGTACAACATTATTTCCTAAAGTTGTTGATATGCTTCAGCAGATAGACGTGGCTTGATTAGAACTTCAAGTGTGGAGGCTTTCATATTGGTTAGTCCAATACTCTCACGCATGTCCACTGCCTCATCACAAGGAGTCGAAATTTCAAATGCATGAAGCAAAGTTGCAAGACTTAGCTGCATTACTTGAAGGGCAAATGAGACACCAGGGCACATTCTTCTACCACTACTAAATGGTATCAACTCAAAATTTTGTCCCTTAACATCAACATCTTTGTAAGTCGTAAGAAAGCTCTCCGGTTTGAACTCATGTGGATCAGTCCAAACATTCGAGTCTCGATGGAGTTTTGATAGATTGGTAATGAGGCGTGTGCCAGCTGAGATGTTGTAACCAGCTAATGTGCAATCTTCTACAGCTTGATGGGGAATTGAAAGTGGTCATGCTGGGTATAATCGCATAGTTTCTTTAAGAATAGCTTGGAAATAAACCAAATTCTTTATGTCAGATATGTTTACATGTCTTTCTTTACTAATGTGCTCGTCTAACTCTTGTTGTGCCTTCTTGAGGTTATGTGGGTTGTTCAGGAGTAAACTCAAAGCCCATGTCATTGTTACTGTTGTTGTGTCTGTACCTGCTAAAATAAGAGCCTGCAAGAATTTTTTCCAAAATAAAAAATAATTTTTTTATTACAATTTAATGCATAAATCAATATTGTAAATAGTTATTTTTTTATAGACCAAAAAAAGAAGATATTTTTAATTTCAATTCAACACTTAGACATGTTCAGTTGGTGACAGGATATGAATAAGTATTTCTTTACCTTTATTCGTTTACACAAATTGCAAATTCCAAGAGAATACCAATTCCTTTGTGATATGAAATTTGTGTTCTATAAATGAGAAGAATAACCATTGTTTCTCCTAAATGATTATGATTTAATGCATTTTTATTAAAAATCTAAAAATATATCAATCATCCTTTTTGTAGAGATAAACGATATTTTTGAAAAATTCATAAAAAATATATATTATAATCCTTTTATTAGAGTAATATGCTAAACATAAATATTTAGAATAACCATTGTTACACTTATTACGTAGTGATTCAAATCCTTTTCCTAGTTTCCTATTCTCAATAATTAATATTCCTAATCGATCAATAATTTTAATTATATGAACCGAACATGTCCTTTCTAGAATAATTTACAAGAATTGTAGAAACAAATAAATCAAAAAACAATACAATAACATTTCCATTATAACTCTAAAACAAAGAGTATAAAATATTATGCCATAAAAATCACAGAACTAGTTATCCAACTCTCTTAAGCTTTCCCATTGAGTTAAGATGTAAAATCAGTTGAATTTGGTTCATTTAGAACCGTTTCTTCTTTTGGTTGAAAGTGATTATTAATGGCCCAAAGCACTTTTAAGGTGTTTTGCAATTTTTAAAGAAAAATGTTTTCAAATTTTTAAGAAGTATTATTAATCCTTTTAGGAGAAGTAATACTTATCTTAAGAAGAAGTAGTTTTGAATGCATGCTTATTTCTTAAATTAATTACTAAAACAACACACAAAATCATTTCTAACATTTTTATCTCAAATACTTAAATGTTTTTCTTAATTTTTTTTTTTTATAATCAAACTACTTCATTTTAAGTCACTTATCTTGAAACCATTTATAAGATAAGCAAATTCAAACAAAACCTAACTTTGATTTAATTGAACGTGGCAACAATTTTAAGAAATATATGATCTTGTATGGAATTAAATTGTATTTTTAAATGAAATAAGCACTTACCAGGGATGTACATTTGATAATTGTATCAGATTGATAAGTGGAGATCACCTTAGTACCATCAAGAATTGAAAGCATGATGTGCATAAAGTCTAGCTCTTTCTCTTTCGCCTCCCCTAAACTTCTTCTCTGCTTATGCTCATCAAACCATCTGTGAATCAAATTCTCCAACTCTTTTGCAGTCTTCTTCATTTCTTTCTCATTACCACCATAATCCAACCACCTCAAAAATGGTATGCCATCAGCTAATACAAAAGTTCCTGCCAAGTCAAAAAAATTCCTTATAGCTCTTCTTCCCTGATCATCGTCATTTTCATTCAAGCTAGCTGCAGCTTCCAGAAATCGCTTCCGTACCACTATTCTAAACACCACATTTGATGTCAAGTCTCCAAACCATTTTTTCACGTCTATCAACACCCTGTTATTTATAACCCACTCATCATATATCTCTTTTATTGATGCCTTCACTTCAGATTCTCTAATATGTCAAAGCATCTCAAGCCGGTGGTTTGATAGCATCTCAAGTACAGCAACTTTGCGAACTTCACGCCAATAAGGGCCATAAGGGGTAAATCCAAACATGCCATAATTGTAGCCTAGGATTTCTGAGGCTAAAGCTTTGGGGCGAGTTGCAAAGGCTCTGTCTTTGGTTGTGAAACACTCTTTTGCTATTTCACAGTTACTAACAACTAGAGCTTTATGAATTCCCATCTTAATCATAAAGATGGGTCCATATTTGTCTGCCATTTTTCCCAAGGTTATGTGGGGCGGTTCTGGCCCTGCAAGCAGAGTTAGATGACCGATAATTGGCCATGCCCCGCTAGCTTCTGGTGGTAATTTCTGGGCAGCTTTTGATTTCCATAGGTGAGAATAAAGAAGCAGTGAAATAGCTAAGATGAAAGCTGAAGATGAGAGTAGAGTAAGAAGATCTAAGTCCATGGATTGACTATCAATAGCTGTGGTAAAGCACAAAGAGACATGTGAGTTTATTAACTGAACGAGGTCCTCTCTGTAAAAAAAAAAAAAACACCTCTCTGTAATTGTTTTCGTGCTCTCATAACTCATAAGAAATCCTTCGGTTGAGGTCGTGATAAGTAGGAGAGGGAGAGATAGAAATTGAAGTAAAACCAGCGATAAGATCGAGAGAGAGAAAGTGAACCATAGTTGTCGGTGAGGACAATCATTATATTCTAAATAAAATGGGCGAGGATGGGTATTACTTTTAACTGGGATTGGACAAGCTAACAAATACATCTCCTTTACCATAAAATTAATATTTTAATAATGATTTTTTTGACTTCATATTTCAATCAATTTTATTTTATTTTATTTTAAAAATTTATTGTATAAAATTTATTTTTTTATTATTTTAAAGAAACTTTTTTATGACATTGCAACTTACTTATAAACGTATTTTTATTTCTTAAAATTAACATGGTACTTATAAATAATACTTAAAATTGAAATATTAATAAAAAAAATTAATAATATGTTTAGTCAAAAATTGATCCATTAATTCATTATTAAATTAATATTAAACTTTATTTTTAAATACAATATTATATTAATATATATTTTAAAAGATGAATCAATACTAATTTTAAATATTATTAAATTAAATATTACTTTTAAATATAAAATTTATAAATTTAAAAAATATAGGTGCAATATAGAAAATAAACTAAAACTTTATCTTATAAATTTTTTATATAATTATTTTGAATTTTAAAAATATAGAAAAATAAAATAAAAAAATTTCACTAAAATAAATTATCCAAGATACCACCAAACAGTGTACAAGTTATCTAATTACAATTGTCAAATACTGTATAAATTTATTATAATATAGTCTAATACAATTCAATCCTATATGTTTACACTTGTATTATCCAATCCAGCACACCAAACATACTCTAAAGTTACCTGTATCACTTGTATTGTTAATTAATAAGCTTGATACTTTTTTGATATTTATATTTTGTCAAGACACGCCCCAGCTCAACACTAGAGCATATGATGTGTCCTGAGGAAACATAATAACTAACATTCTAAATGGATCTTGACTTAACATGAAAATTTTGTGTAATAAATTTGTAAAAATTTGGGCAAAATTTTTCCTAATTATTGAACTATCTTTCCTGCAATAAATTGCCACAGTTTTAAAATATAAAATTTCACAAACTAGATAAACCTCCTTTAATTTTTACATAACCAAAAAGTGGCTCATGGTCAAGTATAACTAAACACTGTCAGATACATACTATACACCACATAATACTTTTGTTCACTAGTCTAAGACATAAGTGCCCAAAATATATTATAAAAACTAGAAAGGAGATAAAAATAACCTAGACTGCACAATAATAAAAGGATTATAAGCCGCCAAACTCACGTGATGTAGCCTCAAAACCTGTTACATGGGGGAGGAAAATAATATAAAAGGGTGAGCTTAAGAGCTCAGTGAGTGGATAAATTTTATAAAATAATGTAATAATTATGTCAACTTCATATGAAATGTTTATGAATTATCAGGATATATAAATATATGTTGACAACAATATTTTGTACATAATTTTTATGATAATTAATGTACTCATACATCCATAACCTGAATTTCATAAAATAACTGTAATTTGATACATGTGAAAACATGAATGACATACTCATGACATAATGAAATAATATTCTGATAAAAATATATGTTCATGATCTTTAAAATATAATAATGCTATGATCAGTATATGAATAAAGTATATAACCATGAGAAATGTATTTTTATTGCCAAGAGAACTTGGAGATCTAATAGCACACGGAAGAGATATTTAGCACTTGCACTAGCTCTCAACTACACATGTGTGGTATTAATCGCACACGGACGAGACATTTAACACAATTGCTAGCTCTCAACTACTCGTGTGGGGAACTTGCTTGATACATGCCATAAAATGGCGCAGTTGGCTTTGCTGATACATGAGTCATGTGCACACTTACTTAATTGAACTTGTAATATCATATTTAGTTGGTAAACATCATAATAAGCTGAACTGGACCAAATCTATTGATCATGACTTAATTGAACTTGTAATATCATATTTAGTTGGTAAACATCATAATAAGCTGAACTGGACCAAATCTATTGATCATGATATCTTACCAAGTCACAGCATATCTGAATGCTAAATATAGCCAACTATCATGAATACATGAAGGGAAGTACTCTAACAACTGTAAAATATTTGTAAAACTTGCAAGCTTGTACAAAAATTAGTATTATTAATAAAATTGATTTAATCATAGCTTGCTTGCAAATTATCTTTCATTTACTTGATTGAATATATATTCTCATGGTGTAAAAGTTCTTGAAGTGCATTGAAATTGACATATATTTTTCTAACACTAGTTAACATGAATGCACTTTTCATAAATATGCAACTTATATAAATTGGATTTACTTGAACATGAATGTTTTTCAAAACAATGCTATCCATGCTTTAAAAATAATTAAATATTCACTCACAGAAAAATATCTCTAATGGTCCTCTACGTGTCCTTTAGGTTCTGCGTGCTCAACTCTTCCTAAATAACCACACTTGTGTCAGAATAAGAATAATTCCATAGCTTGCTTATTTAATTTAAATTGAAAGGTACTTTAACATTTATAAAATAGGAAATGTGGATATTTATTTGACTTTGACTATTGCAATTTAAATAGTTTTAGGGTACTCCTAAACCTACCCTTTTATAATCATATATAACTTTTGGTAGAAATATCTAAATTCACTTCTGTAAAAACATACAAAAAGTAAATATTTAAAATTTTAAAATAAGTTATTACACACTCAATTATCATATATATAACCCCTTTCAAGTCCATAAAAAGAAATTACTTTCAACTAATTTTTCTCACCAAAATTGCAACAGACGTACCTTTAATTACGTTGCTATAAATTTGTCTACAAAACTTGAAATAATACACCATAAAATCCATATTAAACTAGGCATCTTAAGGCTTAAAATAAGACATAAAACGTCCAATTCCAATCAGTAAAACTATTTTAATTAACAAAACTCTGATTGGTTTTTCAAACAGTTTTTCCAACACCTCTTTCACTTGACATATCCTTGGTTAAACAAGCATAACTTTGTCTAGAAATATTGAAATGACAAACCGTAAAAAGTTTCAAACACTAGACATGTCAAGATTTAAAAAAAGATATAATTTGCTCAAATCCAAATCGTATAACCAATCCAAATATAAAAAATACCGAGAGCCTTCGCTGTTCGTGTTTCATAAAACAACTTTCATTTAATTAGGTATAATTTTGCGTAGAAAGCTCCAAATTACGAACCGTAAAATTTATTATAAACTAGACATCTAGAGCTTTTCAGAAATATAATTTTCAAACCCAAATTCATTGTGGAAGTTTCTCAGTTTTTATTTCAATTTTCGGAGAAATAGTTTTGGATGAAGTTCAAATAAATAAATAAAAAGCCTTAGATCTTTTTTCCAAAAATTTTCAAATATACTAGAGATACATTTGAAGACATAGCAATCATAAAACACTTAGAAAATCATTCATCTAAATTAAAATACAATAATAAATTGCCATGTAGATTGAAGAGTATAAAAAGGAGAGCAAAACTAATACCTATCTTCTCTTCTTTTCTTCCCTTTGTTTTCTTCAGTTTTCTCTTGTCAAATAGTTTAGTTTTCTTTTGTTTTCGCTTGATAAAAGAAGTAAGGGATATCATATTAGATTAAAAGGGAAACATCACTTTTATTCCCAAACTTCAAAACCACTACACGTGGTTTCTTACATTCAACTAAGGCAGCTTAGGTGCTGCCACAATGCTGCCAGAAGCAGCTGCCTCATCAAGTTCACTTATGATAATTATCTAAAAAATTCCTTTAGTCAATACATAGATATATATCCTCTACGTAGCAAACAAAAAGATGGACATGTGTCCTTCTCTTTTTCTTTTCTTTTCTTAATATTATTACTTTATATATATATATATATATATATATATATATATATTTATAAGAAATGTTTTATTAAAATATCTTTATCTCCTAATTTGTAAATTTTTTTAAGAGTTAGAGACATTTTAGTAATTTTGTTCAAATTTACAAATTTTAATTTAAATATAATTTGATTATTAAAACATCTTCACTTTTTGAATTTAAGTTCATAAATTTCGTTTTATAAATATTGAGTGTGAGATCATAAAAGTTTTATAATTATAAGTTTGACTAAAATTTTATTTCGTATAAAGAATGGGGTATTACATATTTTAATTTAATTATATAAAATTAATTATATTTTCTTAATACACATATTATTTTTAAAAATTCATATTTAAGGAGTTTAATAGTTTTTAGTATCCATGTTATCAAATTTTAATATCCTTAATTTTGACATTTATCATTTAAAAAAGAGTTAAATCAAAACTATTTAAAAATATTGATATTAAATTTAAGTCACTTAAAAGGATGGTTAATTTAAGATAACTTTAATATAATATATGTATATTAAAAAGGTATCAAATTTTTAATAAATATGAAATAAATAGACAAAAATATTTACATTTTAAATAATTTTATATTTTATTTTAATAATTCTTAAATATATGTTATATGTCAGTAATATACATGTTAATATTTTTTTTAAACAAAAAAAAACTCCCGAGGGGAGACAGGGTAACGCGAGCTATGCTCCATTCACCCAGATAGAGGCTAGAGATGGCACCCCTCAAGCTGTCGTCAGAGGGGTCTTTGTGCACAATTATGACTTTTTCACCCCTCGAACCCAACACCTGGTGCATGTAGCCCAGTAACGTTACCCGCTGAATCATCCAACTGCAGGTAATATACATGTTAATATTGATATTGATATTTTATTTTAATAATTCTTAAATATATGTTATGTCGATAATATACGTATTGATATTGATATTGATATTGTGACGGAACAAAAATTGTATAAAAAATTTGGACTCAAAGAATTGCCCTTAGTTTTATTTATTTGTTTATTTTTTACTTTTTACCTTTTGCCAATTTTTTTTTTATATATATATATATATATATATTCATATTTGAATATATATATATATATATATATATATATATATATATATATATATATATATATATATATATATATATATATAATTTTAGAATAATAGGTATAGATTATTTAGATTCAAAGAATTGTACTTAATTTTATTTATTTATTTATTTTAATTTTACTTTTTAGCTTTTGCTTTTTTTTTTTTTTTGGAGAATTGGTGTTCGTAATTTTTTTCAATATGAGAATAAAATTGTACTTGATAATTTTTTTTTTTAGTTTTTTTTTTTTAAAGGATGGGTAGGTGTTCATTATTATTGTCCATGTAAGAACAAAATTGCTTTTAATAACATGTAAAATAATATTATTTGAAGTACTTAATATTTTTAAAATTTTTTAATATTAAAATTTAATAATATATAATAAATATTTAAAAAAGGAAAAAAATATAAAATTAATATCTTTAAAACTTATAATAATAAACATAATATTTTAACATTAATTTATATTTACTTCGGTTATATAACTGGTTTCTAACGTTAACTAAATTCATAATTAAGTTCTCAAATTTTTAAATTTTATAATTTAGTCCTCATCAAATTTTTAAAATTTTACACATAAATTCCTAAATTTTTAAATCTTATTATATAGTCCCTAAATTTTTTAAAAAATTTGTACATAGGTCTTAAAATTTTGATTCAAAAATATGTATTTTAGTATTCAGGATAAAACTTATATGTAAATTTTTAATAATTTTAGGACCAAATTATAAAATTTAAAAGTTTAAGGACCTGTGTATAAAATTTTAAAAGTTTAAAGATGAAATTATAGAATTTAAAAGTTTAAAAAATTAAATTTAAATTTAATTAAAATTTAAAGATTAAAAAATAATTAAGTTATTTCCTTATATAAATTTTTATGGATATTATTTAAATATTTTTCTAATTAGAAAATAAGACCGCGGCCTTATCTGATTAAGGATGAGCTGCCACTACTGATTAGGGGTGGACAATGGCTGAGTTGGGTTGGGTTGGGTTGAGGGAAAATTGAAACCAACTCGAATATTTCGGGTTGAAAAATACATAGATCGAAACCGGCCAATAAACACTTCAAACCAAACCAACCCAAACCAAAAACATTCGGGTTGGGTTGGGTTGGGTTGGTAGTTTGGCTCAAAATTTCAAATTTTAAAAATAATTCATTTTTTAATTATAAATTTGATGTCTATCTAAAAAAAAAATAACTTATAACCCATGCAAACATAAACTTCAAAAGGAGGGATTAAAGGAATTATGAGAATATATGTAATGAAGACTTTTTTATAGAGGTAAGTTAAAGAGAGAGTTTCTTCTTTAAGCGATGTGGGACTAAAAAAAATTAAATTTTTGCTTACATATTACATAACTTATAAATATATTCTTATACATTAAGATAATAATGTTAGCATTTAGCAAAGTGATATGAATGTTAAGTTATTTTGAAAAATAGGCTCAAATAATTCATTATTTAATAAAATTTGGATATAAACTCTTCTCACTTAAATTTTATCATTTATTAAAAAAAAATACCCTTTAAAAAATATAATACTCTCAAGGGTTAACATAAAATCGAATATCTCAATGAAAATAAATGACAAAAATAATAGGAAATCAAATAGAAAATCAAGAAATAATAAAATAGAAACACAAGGCATTTCAGAATATTTTCACAATAAATGATAATTAGTAAAAAGAAGGTGATAGATTTAAAGAATCATCATTCTCAAAAATAAGAAAAATATTTCCCAAAAAAGATATAATTTATTATGGAATAAGTAACAAAGAAATGAGTATTACCATAACAGATGTGATGAGAATTAAGGGGTGTCGTCCATGGTTCTATGACATGGATGGTTATATTACATCCAAATGAGATTACTATCAACGAAACACAAGATTATGGTCATCTTGCTGAGGTACTCGAGAACACGAACTTGTAATCCACAAACGCGATTCGGTTTAAAAACTACAAGAGAAACGGTCTAAGACCCAATACTAAAATGAAATCAAATTCTTAGAAAGAAAGTTTAGATTTTTGTTAGCAAACACACCTTAAGGCATTGATTTGGAGACGTACGCGCCGCAGCATGGATGTTTGGCCTCTGCGGCACCAGACCCTTGGGTTTTCAATACTAGGCATCTCGTCGCAGTACCAAGAGCACGAACCTTGTAACCCATAAACGCAATTCGGTTTGAAAACTACAAGAGAAATGGTTTAAGACCCAACACTAAAATGAAATCAAATTTCTAAAAAAAAAGTTCAAATTTTTGTTAGCAAACACACCTTAACGCATGGATATTACTCACCACAAGACAAGATGATGTAAACACCACAAAGGTTTGCAAATCCCTCGATAAGTTCATTGGAGAAAGAACATGGAGCTTTCAAGCTCTCAATTTTGATTTTTGAATCAAATTTTTATTTATGACAAAAGTTGTGGATCTGAGCCTTTAAAGAGTATTTATGGGTTACAAATAAAAACCTAAAAGAAATTAAATCTCAACTATTAATTTTTATCCAATGGTCAAAAATTACACATAAAATATAAGTGTGTTGCGGCAGGAAAAAACTCCTATTGCAGCAAATGGGGCTCGGGTACCAAAAAATCAACGCTGGCCGCAACGGATGAAAACCCATGTTGTGGTGAGATGCCCAGTATTAAAAACGCAAGGGTCTGGTGCCTCAGCAGCCAAACATCCATATGGCAGGGCGCATGTCTCCAGCAAAATTAAAGGGTTGGTAGCCATAATCTTATGCTGCAGCGCAGCTCCAAATTTTAAAAATCAACAAATAAACTCAACACATCCATGCTGCATATTTGTACACATTTTCTTGTGTTGCTGCGTACCTTGATGTGCATTATAAAAGTGCACATTTTCTTGTGTTACGTTGATAGTAATCCCATTTGGATGTTATATAACCATCGACGACGCTCCCTTGGTTCTCATCAAGATGCAAGAGAAAGATTTAACATGCCATTAATTGATAAAGAAATAATTATGGATAAATTATCAAAAATTTCATAGAAAAATAAAGAAAAGATTTGATATATCCATCTAGGAGGAATATAAATTCTAATGAAAGTATACTTTAGGGAACCCATAAAACTAGCAATATTAGAACGTTTGGAATTAAAATTAA
This sequence comes from Elaeagnus macrophylla, assembly GCA_029378325.1. Taxonomy (NCBI): domain Eukaryota; kingdom Viridiplantae; phylum Streptophyta; class Magnoliopsida; order Rosales; family Elaeagnaceae; genus Elaeagnus; species Elaeagnus macrophylla. The sequence continues at coordinate 7,719,769 of CM055649.1, read as the reverse complement.
AGAACTTTTCGAATTAAAATTAATTATTTACAGTAATTCACCCCATTCAAATTTAGTTTTTTTAGTTAAAAAAAAAAGTTGAAAAATGAAGAGGCAAGAAAAGAATGATCATAAATTTTAAAGTTTTAAAAAAAGAAACCATAGATGATGAATACTTTATACCTAAAAAAGAAGAATTATTATCTATAAGAAAAGAAAAGAAATATTTTTAAAATTTTGATTGCAAAAGTGAATATTGGTAGATAAGACTTGATGAAGAATTTGTGGACAATTCTAATCGACAGTTGTTTCATTTAGATTAAAATAAGCACCAGGTATCTTTCAAAGATACATGAATAATATATTTATAAAATTTCATAACTTTTGTTGCGTCTATATAAATAATATATTAGTATTCAACAATAATCTAAAAAAATATTATATAGATGTAATAAACATACTACAAGAATGTCAAAAAATAGAAATAGTTTTATCAGAAAAGAAAGCAATAATTGCTCAAGAAAAAATAAAAATATTTAAGACTTGAGATAGAAAATGAAAAATACCATTTACAACCTCATATCTGAAATAATATATAAAACTTTCCCAATACTATAAAAGATTAGCAGAAACGAGAAAATTATTACAAACAAAGCTTAAAAAAGACCATATTTGAAATTGGACCAAGGAAGATACTAAATACATGGATAAAGTAAAATAACAAGTTAAAAACTTGCCCACCTTATATCATCCAAAATCATATGATTAAATGATCATAGAAATAGATGTTTCTCATGAATATTGGAGAGCAGTGCTAAAAGCAAGAGCATATAATGAAGATAAATATCTTTGCAGATTTACTTTAGAATTATTTTAAGGTCCTGAATTAAATTATCATAGCAATGAAAATGAATATTTAGCAGTTAAGAAAGCAATAAAGAAATTTGCATTTATGTTATTAGTACTAAATTTATTTTTAGAATAGACAATAAAAATTTTAGACATTTTTTAAAAACTAACATATCAGGTGATTATAAGCAAGAAAGACTCATCATATGGCAATAATAGTTTAACCATTATAAGTTTGATGTATAACATTTATCAGGAACTAAAAATAGCCTAACGGACGCATTAACTAGAAAATTAACACCTCTAACTGTTTTTATGCTCGCAGGAATGGAACAGCTTGAAATCAAAATCAAGATAAAAGAAAAGGAGATAAAAATCCTTTAGGAATAGATCGAGCTATTATACCTCGAAAAGTCTCTTATGGATAAAAGAAATAAACAAGAAGAATTTAATTGTTCAAAACAATCACTGGATTTTAAAGAGAAATCCTCACAAAAAAATTCAATCTACAGAAGCTAAACTTACGAGGAAAGAATTCAAAATAAAATGGAAAAACCTCATGGTTCAAAAGAATTTAATTGGGCTAATGAATAAAAAGATCAGTACATGAATCTCAGTAAAATACAATGGTTGGGTCTCTATAACTTGGCCAAAAAATCTACTAGGAACATATAGAAGATATGAAATTCTATACCACAGAAAAAGAATATCCTATAGGTAGTAAATTTAATATTCTTGAAGGAACGAATCTAATTTTTGTACGTGGAGCTTACCATGTAGATTTAATTAAAAATCTCTATTCAAGAATTAATTCAAGTGAATTGAATTATTTTCCTAAAAATTTCATGAAAGCCATTAATAATTTCAGGAAAAAGATTAGAGTAGGAAATAAGCTTGTTTATTTTAGATTTTTCAGTTCATTAATAGATTAAAATGAGAAATATTGTATCAGTCCTTATCATTTTTTCAAATTAAGAATTTTCAATACCAACATAGAAGTTTACAAGTCAAGGGCACTTGCAGAGAAGGAATTCAACACAAAGAACTTTGTATATTAAGAGGACAAATGTTAGGTCAAATTTACTATGAAATCAGGAAGATTAAAAATTCTACTGAAATCAAAGTAAATTACTCAACTAGTAAAGTCATCATTATTTTTCATTGTAATATAGCTCTCTCGAAGAAGATGGTGAAAAAATTAGTAAATTTGAAACAAATTTCGATAGCAACAACTTGAAAATTTGTCAAGAAACAAGAAAGTTTTTCCTTACTTGCCAGAAAATAACTAAGGACCACAAATGCATTTTTTGCATCAAAGATCGAGAAGATGAAGATACGTCATCATCAACATCATCAAAATTTTCGGTAGAAAATTTATTGTGTTATAAAAGGAATCCTTATTTTCATTTGAAAAACAAGGTGCAAACAGAGAGAGCAGGGAGCTTAGAATAGAAAGCTTAAGTCATTTATCTCCATCCTATGTATAACCTAGTAATTTTGGATACCATAATATGTACAGATGTAAGGCCTTCTCTAGGATTTGATAAATTTTTTACTAAACTGGCCAACCCACCAACCTAGCACGACCCACATTGGGTTGGCCAGAATGAAGAATGAAATGTTTGAAATCAAGTTATAACCTGACCTAGGTAATGATAGTTGACTGGTAGCGGGTCAGGATATTCCAACCCATTATAACCTAACCTAGCCGAGCAATAAATCCTTACTTTAAAGAAATATGCTTTTACTAGGAATAGATAAGGAAGAGATGAGAGCCTTACCATTTGGACCATGTGATTTACATGTCAAAAGATGGTAGTTAATTTATTTATCTAATTTTAGAGATTTATTCATTAATTTCTTAGCCTTACAATGTAAGCAAGCCATTTGTTTCAAAACCTAACATATTTCTTTTAAAACTGCGCCGTTCTACTACCCATTTCTCTCTTTGTTTCTTTTGGTGATCAATGAATTCTAAACTAAATAGGATTTTCATTCCATCTTTTTGAATCATAATTCATTTTCTTAGGGAGTTCCATGGTTACCATTGCAAATGTTCCATCTCCTCCATTGACGAGCTTCCATGGCTGCAATAAGAAAGGTATTTAGTTTTTTTTTTTTTCCAATTCTAAGGTTTATTTGTTTATTAATTTTTTTAAACTTAATTTTACAATAAAGGTATTTAGAGTTGTCGTACCCACGAGAATTTGATTAATAAGTATTTGAGTAATGCATTAAGATCACGCCCAATTATTTAGGCTAAGAAAGACAGATGGTTAAAAGAGTCATAAGAATCTTCTATCCCTTAATCTTCTACACAAGAATCAATCTACCATCCCAAGTAATTCATATTATGATACTTGAACCAACGCTCTACACTAGCATGCATTTCTCTCAAGTAGACTACATGCATTATAATAATTAATCTAATTATCCCTGTCACATGTCAAGTTAATTAGGTTGTATATTATTCATTAAGACTGCATTTATGAACCACATACATAAGAATTGTATCTAGAAATTCTGCATGCTATTTAATCAAGACAAGCAATTAGTACTTCTCTTAAAGCTATCTAAATGCCTCTATGGTATAATTATTAACTAAACAATTATTGACATACAAATCAAATTAAATAAAATATCCAATATTAATTAATCATAACTAATAATTAGATAGTCTCCCGACATTCATCAACTAATTATTTCACTAAATTGAAAATAGTAATAATAGATTATTGAGATATCACAAATCACAAAAGATGAAAAAACAAGTCAATTCATTGCATAAAGAAATTGAGTTCAAGAGAATCCTAACAACAAGCTTAGCTATTCATAATCATGTTCAATTAACTCCATAAAATACAAGAGGACAAATAAAATACAAAGGTTAAAGAAAAGATGTAACTAATCTCTTGATGAATATAACTCTAAACCTTCAATCTTCCATCAGTCTCTTGAATTTATTCTCTCTAAATTTGTTGCCTTTTATTCTAAGATTTAGGTTAGTGGTGAAATGTATGAATCAATTGTTTGATTGCTAAGAGTCTCATTTATAGGCTAAGTGCTTTAAGAAACAACTAATTGTAGTCAAAATAGGAAACTAGAATTCTGGCACTTTTCACGCACATAAAAAATAATGCGCACCGTGGGGAAAATTTTTCTCAATAGTGGCACAGAGGTCTCGGATTACTACTGTACAAACGCATGCTGCAGCGTAACTTTTTTCTTTGCCTAGGCATAGGTTCCTTGTTCCTAACATGTGTCCAGCAACTTGTGAACCATGGCTCAAATAAATTCCCGCAGCAGCCAAGATTAATTTTTGTCCATTTTGGCTCATTTTTACTATTTTTTTGTCCTTCTACCTTCATTGACACAATTAAATATAACTTTTAAACAATTTTAAGTTTAAAATAAGACAAATAGTTAGCTTAAAAGTTGTTAAATAACTCTACTTTCGTAGAGTTATCAATTGTGTAGATGAAAAAGTCTTTGGCTAGTCAGTCATATTTGAAGTTGTGCTTGTATACTTTTAGAATGTCAGAAAGTATGCCCTAGCACAATCAACATGATGAATTTACTAAAACTATTCATGAATTGAGAAATGTTGGTGTTAAGATTGATGATGAGGATCAAGCCTTAGTACTGTCATGTTTCTTTTCTCATTCATTTGAACACTCTATTGATAGCAAGCTATATAGAAGGAACACTATTTCTTTGGAAGATTTTAACGTTGTTTTGAATTCTAGAGAGTTTAAGAAAAATGTGTCTATAAGTAACAATGATAGTAACAGTGCTTTAGTTGTTAGAGGTAAAACTCAAAAAAAAAAAAAAAAAGGCTTAAGCAACAATAGAAGCAAGTCTAGATAAAAATATAGAAAGAGAAAAGATAAAATAATTATTGCCGTCATAAAGGCAACTAGAAGCTAATTTTTCACAACTCAAAGTTAAAGGTAAATTACCACGTCTTTTGTTTCTAATGATGTGGCTGGTGTTGATGCATATAGTTCTAGCTTTGATTGTGAGAATGATCTATCAGTATCTTCTCTTGAAGATGTTTGAATTCTTGACTTGAGTTGCACTTACTGTTTGTGCACTAGTAGCGATTGGTTTGCTTTTTATCAGTTATTTATGGGAATGTTATCTTGATGGAAAATAATGTGTCCTGTAAAGTTGTGGTATTGGTATCTAGATTAAGACACATGATGGTATTATAAGAACTTTGAGAGATGTTTTCCATGTTCCAGATTTGCAAAAAGAACATGATATCTATGAGTACTCTTGACTCACATGGCTACAGGTACATAGCTGAAGGTAGAGTTTCAAGAATTAGTAAAGGTGCTTTGGTTGTTATTAAATGGAAATTATCTTGTGATCTCAATGTGCTTCAGGGTAGTACTTTTATTGGTAGTGTTTCAATTTAGTCTTTGTCAGATCTAGATTCATATACTAGTTGCTTATGGCACATGCAGTTGGGACATATGAGTGAGGCAGAGATGTGTTTTGAGGAAGCCATCAAAAAATTGAGAAACTTGATTACTGTGAGCATTATGTTTATGGAAAGCATCGTAGGATGAAGTTCAGTACAATCATCCACCAAAAAGTTTTATTGATTATATTCATTCAGATCTTTATCTTCTCTTGTTGTATCTAAGAATGGTGCCTGATATATGTTGATTTTTATTGATGACTTCTCTAGTCATGTCTGGGTGTATTTTTTGAAAAAAAAGAATGATGTTTTCTTAATATTTATAAAGTTCAAGGTTTGTATTTAAAATGAAATTAGCAAGAAGATCAAGTGTTTGAGGATCGACAATGGCTTGAAATTTGTTGACGGTCAGTTTAATGAGTTCTTCAAAAGAAATGGCTTAGAGAGGCACCATACTATGTATAATATACCAGAACAAAATGGAGTTGTAGAACGTATGAATATGTTTCTCTTGGAAAGAGTTTGTTGCATGCCCTTTCAAGCTAGTTTTGGCATTAAAATGCATATTTTTGGGGTATCCTTTTGGGGTGAATAGTTATAAATTGTGGTGTGTTGAACCCATCACCTAAATTTTTAATTAGCAAATATATTAAATTTGATGAGTTCTCCATGTTGGAAAAGAAAAAGAAGTATGTTATTGTTGGTAAAGATCCCAATGTTAGTGAGCAGATAGAGTTTAAGAGTGGAGCTTCTAGTCAAATGCAAGAGGGCACTTCAGTTCAACCATCTGTGGATGAGATAGATGATTATGCTTATGATGTAGCAAAGAAGCAACTTGAGAAACCATGCAATATTGCTAAGGGTAAGGGAATAAGAGAGATTCAATGCCATTAGAGGTATGGACACTTATCTTCTTATGCATTTTTTGTGGTAGAGACTATTGGGGTGAATGAATCTTCTAATTATAACAAAGCTACACTAGCGGGGTGAGTTTGAGGAACAATTTTACATGCATCAATTGGAGGGGTTTGTCGTTCCAGGCAAGGAATAATATATTTACTTATTATACAAGTCATTATAAGGTTGAAGCAATCTCTCCTAGTCATTAGTATAAGCAGTTTTATTCTTTTATGATTGTCCATGATTATTTATAAGTGACTATAATAGTTATATCTATCATAAAAGGTATCAAAATGGTTCATTTGTCTATTTGTTATTAAATGTTATGACATATTTATTGCTTCTAAGAATAAGTTTGAGATTTAGAAATTAAAATTCTCAGCTTAGTGGTAATTTAGAGAAGAAAGATTTGGGTAGAGAGAAAAAAAAAATTAGGCATGGAAATTGACAAGGATAGACGAGCGGGCAAGTTTTACTTTTCTAAGAAAAAGTTATATTTAAAAAGTTATTGAACGCTTTGGAATGAAAGAGTCTAAACTTGTAAGTATGTCATGAGCTACACTTTTTAGACTTTCTTTAGATTTGTCACCATGGCAAGAAAAAGAGAAGTACATGTCTTAGGTTCTGTATGCTAGTGCCATTGGTTGTTTGATGTAAGCTATAGTTTGTGCTCTTCCAAACATTTCCATGGGGTTAGTGTTGCTAATAGATACATGCATAATCCTAAAAAGAGTCATTGGCAAGTAGTAAAATGAATACTTTGATATTTGAGATGCACTTTGAATTTTGGTTTTGTATATAATGAGAGTTCTGATACTAGTTGCAATGTTAGTGGCTATTTGGCTATGTTGACTCCAATTATGCTAGTGAATTGGATAGAAGATCTTTGAATGATTATGTCTTCACTTTTTATCATTGTGATATTAGTTGGAAGGCTACATTATAGTCTATAATTATTTTGTCCATTACAGAGGCAAAATATAGTAGAAGTCATGAAGAAAGCTATTTGGCTTAGTGGTTTGGTTTACGAATTGGGTTTACAGTAAATACTTTTGTTGTACTTTGTGATTACTAGAGTGCAATAAATTTGACTAATAATATATCATAAGAGGATCAAACATATTGATGTGAGATATACATTGTGTTTGATGCTATTGTTGTCAACAAAATGGCTACTACAGAGAATCCAATTAACGTGTTTATCAAGCCAATTCCACTTAAAAAGTTCATGCTTTGCTTGGAATTGGTTGATTTTTAGACTTGTTTAGTATTTGCAGTAAGTGATCACATTAAACGAAGGTCATTTAGTATTTTGAGGAATTTTATATTTAAGAACTTGGTTTCGTTTTTAAGCTAAGATGAAAATTTAGAACTTGGTTTCATTTTTAAGCTCAAAATATACATTTAGTAAAAAGGGCATTATGATAATTTTAGATTTAAATTAATATTTTTATTCGGGGTGAGTAAATTATTCGATTAATTTGCCTAAATTGAAAAATATGAACCAATCCGTTTGATTTGGATTAGTAGATTTTATAGTCATATTAGATTCAAATTGATAGATTTTATAATCTGTTGCAATATAATCTGGACCGAATTACAAATTAAAACTATAAATAAATGCATATTTTAATTTAATGTGTTATATTTAAATATTACATATACCATGATTACATTAAATTGCTATTTTAATTTTAAAAAATTAATATAAATGTTAAATCCTCTATGATAATTTAATAATGTTCAAGAGCATACTTTTTATTATTTTGATTTTCTTAGTTGTGACTATAAATAAATAAATTTTACTAAAGATGTACTAATTTAAAATTTAGCATATATTGTATTTTATATTTGACAATAATTAAAAAATAATTTATAATCTCAATTTAATCTTATTTGATCTGAAAAATTTAATCTACTCGAATTTAGATTTATTTGGATTGATCAAATAATTGTATTGAATTTGAATTAGAAATCATCAAATATTTTTCTAATTGGAATAAATTTAGATTAATAAAAAATAGACAATTTTAATTCATTACTTACTCCTAATTCTCCTTATGATATCCACATAGGCCCTATGAAGTGAGGGGGTTTTAAATAACGTCTTTTTCTCTTTGAAAAAAGAGAGAGTTTGCTTGATGGGGCATACTATTATTCAGTTAGAAGCACTAGTAGCACTTAAGGGAGTCTCTTACTCTTAAGAGAAGGGCCAAGATGCTTCACTTAGTTGGGTATAACAAGTGCTGCATGAATTCTTCGAATTGGAAGAGGACATAGAGGCCATGGCACCAAAAATGTAAGAAAGTCCCACCCACAACCAATCAAATGGTGTTGCTGCTTCCCAACAAAGTTTGTCTCAATTTCACTATTTGTGAATGGGCCACACTTCAAATGGCATGAGCTACATGCAGGGAGACAGAATTAATTCCCTGAAAATGATACATATATGATGAAAATTGATTTTTTATCTAAAATAGCAAAACGACTGTGTTTTAGAAAAATACAAATGACAGTTTTACCCTAAAGTCACTCTCCACTCTTCGGGCAAAACTGGATCGCTTGCCCAAAAACAAAATGGGACGGAGTAGTAGATTGATTTTTGATCAGAATTTGGATGAACAGTTGCAGAAGCAGAAATGCTACGAGGTAAATAAGAAGCCACTGGGTAATATTGTCCTACACCAAAAACAAGTTAATTTCTTGATATTGCATCCTCTGTTCCTTAGTATGTCATGAAGTTACTAATAGCAACTCTATAATTTCTCTGAAAAATGTGGATATTTATTTGTAATATCACTTGGGTTTTATTCTCAAGCTTTCGACTATGTCTGCAATCACCCACTGGAAGAAGAAGAAGAAGAACAACTTATGGAATTTGTACATTCACATTTTGTATGTACAGGTTACATACACATTTATTTTGTATGTAACCTATACATTCGCATTTTGTATGTACAGGTATGTGAATGTACAGGTTACATACAAATTTGTATGTACAGGTTACATACAAATATGTATGTACATGTTACATACAAAATGTGAATGTACAAGTTACATACAAATTTGTATGTACAGGTTACATACAAATTGTACATAATCACAGTCCCTACTCTAATGCCCACCTTTTTCTTCGCAATTAAATGCCCACCTTCTTCTTCGCAATTACCTATATAGCAAAGATATGTTAAAAATTACTTGAATTTGATTAACAGTTTTTGTGCTGAAACTTAAAGGTAAGGTGTACATACAAAAATGTAAGGTGTACATACAAAAATATAAGGTGTACGTACAAAAATGTAAGGTGTACATACAAAAATATAGGTGTACATACAAAAATATAAAGTGTACATACAAAAATATAAGTTGTACATACAAAAATATCAGGTGTACATACAATAAAAATATATTGTAAAATGACAGAATTTTAAGAAATTGGTATCAGAGCCATAAATATAAAATATAAAAATAAATATAAATTAATAATTAAATTAAAATCATCTTAAGTATATACAAAAATTTTCAGAAAATATTATAAGCTTTACATACTTATAAATTAAAGAAATGAACAAAAAGGATATTTTGGTAAAAATTGTATCTAATATTTAATTGAAACTCACCGTTTCAATCTAAAGAAGTGCTATTTAAGGAAAATTAGCATTTTTTGCCGTATATTTGCTATTTGAGTAAATCACTGAGGGAGACACGCAAGTATAATTTTTAGGGAATCTATCTGGTCGAACGACCGGCCCATCCGATTAGAGGGATTGAGAAATTAATAAAGTATAAAACTTATCTTTAAGCTTTTCCTTATTCTGATTGTTTAGAGGGCAATGGTGGAGCCACTGAATGAAGTCCTCAATTTCTTTTCGGAAGTCATGACCCACAGCGAGGCAAGAGGACTAAGTTACATATAAAATATGGTGACAACAATAGCATGTTGTAGAAGGAGATAAGAGGTGAAGCCAACGACCCACTAAGACTACAATTACATCCTCGAGCGGCAGTCAAGGGGGGGCATGAATGCAAGATACTATCGGTCGGATATATATATATATATATATATATCCCTTAAACTCGAGCCACTAAATAACAGCTTGTGTAGCCAATATTCCATTGGACGCCGCTGTAGAGAGAAGAAATAAAGACCCACTACTTTTGAATAACTAGAACCCTAAAACTCACATCAACTGTTCAAGCATCTTGTTAATTCAATATATCAAACACTCGTCACTTGTTCTCTTATATGCCTGAGTAACTTGAATCGGCAGTTCTTTTTGGTACAGTTAAGATAACGTACTTTTTTCGCCTCTTCATCTTTTAGAAACTATGGTAAAATTATGTATGAGAGTGATTATTCCGTAATCACTCGCAAAGAAGATATTTTTTGGGGGTTTGGCTTCTCCGACGATGATACATTCTGGCTTCCTTTATTGGACTCACTTTGTCATGATGAAGGAAACAGATTCTAACTTCTTCTTTTTACATGTTCATGTTATTCTAATTTATGGCTCAAATTCTCTATCTACATTTTAGTAAATATGATATTTTATACCAAATAGAGGTTGAAACATAATTATTAAACACCCCTTTTTTTTTTGTTTTACATAATTGATTGTTATCGACGTTATGTTAAGGAGGAATTAATATGAAGCTTCACTACTACAGATTTGCCTTTATAGGATGGCCACTGGCCTTACTGGCCGTCCTATAAAGTCCCGTCCTAAAAGAATCGAAAAAAATAGGACGTTCACGGAGCGTCGTAAAATAAAATTTTATAGGACGACCACTGACCGTCCTATAAAATTCTTTTAAGACGGCCATTGACCGTCTTATAAATTTTTTATAGGACAGCCACAAAAAAAAAAAAAAAAAAACCATATAGGACGGTCAATAGCCGTCCTATAAAGTTCTTTTAGGACGGTCAAAAGCCGTCCTATTTGTTTTTTTTTTTTTTAATTTTTGTTTGTGCAGACTAAAATCTATATATAACCTGTACAAATTATAGTCATTCCAAGAACACAATTCAGATTCAGAATACAATATTTTATTCCAAAAACATCCATAATTTATATTACAAATATATGGTTCAAAGCTGCCTAGCTAGCTTTAATTTACACATATAGATTATCATAATGTACAAGAACATACTTATATATGAAACATATATACAATCTAAAATTCAAAAACTAGCTATCTTTAATTTACATAGATTATCATAATGTATAGTTAAATTACAGTAACATACACATAAATATGAAACATACAAATAATCTAAGGATTAATTATAACAAGCTACATACAAATTAGCTAAATGTTTGAAAGATAATTGTAGACGTACATACACCATTCTTGCCTTAATGTCAGCAACTCTGTTGGTGTATACCAATTCTTACTTGAGAACTACAATACAATATATGTAAAATATGTTAAAGCTAAATAATATTACGTATTAACTTGAATATGCATACGTAAATAATAAGGTTTAAAGCTTATCGGTACATCATTTGTTTCTGCATTTTCAATAAATTTGGTAATATATGTATCTATGAATTTCATAACATAGTATCCACATTCATACGATTCTGATTGTTTTGGATACTAAGTACAATTAAGAAAGCTATAGTTAATAATTATATAATTAATTTAATTACAAGCATATATAAAATTACATGTTGACATATAACTAAAACAATTACCTTAACGGGAATCCAATTTGGATTAATATTTGAATTTTCACGTTGACGATGCCATGTTTGTAAAGCCCTGTTAATTATAACAATTGTTTCATTGCATAATACCCACATTTATAGGATTTAAGTTATTATAATAAACAAATAAGATGAACACGATTATATAAAAAATATTATCTAATATATAATATAAATATATGCGTGTTACCTTAACCAAATTCTTGTATATTCTTCATCAGGGTGTGATCCTTTAGAAGAATTGTAAGCCTTTATAGAATTGAACCATTGAAGTTCACAAGTGAACGGATTAACAACAGTTAATGTCCAATGACTCCTACATATATGTTAGTATTTCATGTTATGATACTGTATTAGCTAATGTGTTTAATGCATTGAATGTATTACTTACGATCTCCAATATGGAGCCATAAGACACATTGAACCTGTCATTGCATTGAACTTGTTCACAAGCAAGTTGACTTTGTATTCTTCATCATGATATGTGCATAAATATTCGGGATCTACAAAAAGAAAATGTCTCCAATTGGACATTTTGTCCTCTCCATTTATCAAATAATAACCTATTATTAAACGATGATATGCCAATTAGTGAAATGAAATACTCAAAATAAAGTATAGTTATAATTTTAAATATACCTGATGAAAATTTGTATATGAGGAACGCCAAGCCAACTAGAGTCACAAATGTGGACTATATCTTCCAGAGTTAATAAAATTGTTGTTGTTTCATACCCAAAAATCATTGGATTGCATGGAATCATACGATGGGAGTTATCACCTTCCATTTCCATATTATCCAACGCCCATCTTTATAAAATTTCAATTCCATTGTGATCTCCAACATCACTACTCAAACTTGACAAAGAAATAACCTCCTTTCCTTTGGGTGTATTTATACCTCTCTCTGGCACATCCTTACTAATTTGTCTTTGTTTTTCAGGTAAGGGCTACAAAATATAGTTATTAGTTAATTAATAATAACATATTATTTTTATTTTAAAGAACATATATACAAAAAATAAAATGAGTGTTGAACATATATTACCTGTCCTCTTAATATAACAAGATGTTTTGGCCATCTTACATGTTGATTAATTGCATCACCAACATAATAAAGTTCATCTTGGACTGGATATGGAAGAAGTGCCATTGGTTGTGATGTAGTTAATACAAAAACTTTGAAGTTTTCTTCTCTTATTTCCACTGTATGAACCGTATCAGTTGGGTTGCAACGAGAAAAACAAGGGCCTTTGGCACAAACATTTGATGGGTCATCAATTTCCAAAAAGCACAACACTCCCTACATGTATGGTCAAAGAAAATTAGTAGAAAACATAAATGTAAATAAATGAGAATATATTATAAGTTTTCTAATTAATAAATTGACAATAAAAAACTTACATTTTCTATACCAGTTGGTGGGTGTGTACTATCATGTGATGAGTTAGAGTTGGCATTTGAATGTGTAGGTGGAACATCCTTTGCAAACCTATCTGAACGTCCTGCATCCATTTGAACGTCCATGTCCATTTGAACGTTCATGTCCATCTGAACGTCCGTATCCACCTGAACGTCCATATTTTCACTTTCTCTACTTCTTCTAAGTGAGTTATCGTTCATTTGTTGTAATTTATCCATTACATTTCTCATTATCTGTTCTGACATTGCTTTAAAATTATTAGAATCTTCCTTATTTTGTTGCTGATTAATACGACTTTTTCTCCCAAAATAAGATGTAAGATTCTCTCTCTTTTCTAGCCCACGAACTCGGCCTGAATGTTCTTCACCTAATGCCATCTCAAGTATATCATTCCTTCGACCTTTTTTTAATTCAAGTTCTCCGGTCTGTACCTTCTGCATCAATGTTTCCTATAAAATCCACAACCAAAATATATTTTTTGTCATAATATTAGAATAGGATATAATATTTAAAGCTAATATTTGATTTCATAGTACAGTATTCTTACAATTTTTTCCAAAACTTTTTTTGTTTCATCTTTAAGTACTTGTCGTTGATCACTTGGTACGTGAGTGTCAAGCCAAGTCTCATGACGCTCCACGATAGCTCCAAGTCCTTTTTGCTTCTTCTGTTAAATAAATTTGAATATTATTTCAACAATCAAATAATATTTATCAATCGACAATAAAAACCTTACCAATTTCTGTTTTGAACCACGATACCCAGCCTTACTCCCAAAATATGTGTGTTTATTTAACTTTGCTTTTTCTTGCATTTCTTTCCGAAGTTTTAGCGCTTTTGTAGAAAGTTTTTGATTAACAAATATCTCCCATTTCTCTTTAGATATGAAGCTGTACTTATGTGGTGGAGTATATAGTTGTTCAGGATCATCCAAATAAGGAAAGACGAATGTCCTAGCTAAATATGGTTTGAATTTCCTGAACTTATTGATGTGTTAAATTGTGTACTCGCAAGTGTACGAATCACTCGTAGAATAGTGATAAGAAACTTTCAAGGTCGGTCTCTCAAGGAATTGCAGTGGTTCTAAATAACTAACTTTTTAATCTAAATAGAGTTCTAATGAAAATAAAACACTAATTAAATAGAATTCTAGTGAAACTAAAACTCTAAGTAACTAGAATCCTAAAGCTAGTAAAACTGTAAAAAGGTGTTTGATTTGTAACGGGAACAAAGTACGAGCAATTAAACGAAAACAAAATTACAATTAAACAATCAATTCAGATATATTTGAAGATCAATGGAGGATGTATGGACGTTTAGCTTCGTTGACCATGCTTGCATCGAAAAGGTATGGTGAAATAACATGAACGTTCTATATAAACAAAATTACCGGCTTTCCTTTCAATTACGAGACTGCCTGCGGTTGGGGTAAATCTCTTTGTTGATTAACTAATTAACTGCCTTCGGTCGGGGTAAATCAAATAGTAATCAAATTATGCGCAAGGAAAAACATGCCAATCAAATCAATGCTATGACTAAGTCACTAAATTGAAGCTTTGATTAAGTGTTTCGGAATAAAGTTAAGGTGACGTTCCTATAACTAAATTCTAAGATCTTTCAACCTAACTACGAATCTCAATTAGGCCCATGATAATTCATAATTAAATATCTAAACATGCTCTTAATCAAAAAGTAATTTGTTTATATTAAATCAATAAAACATACACCATACACAGTTCTAGCAAACATGGCAACACAAACTAAACATCCATAATAAAACTAGCCAGACATGTTCATATTAATATTCATAGACAAATAAAATATGAACATACACTCCAACGAAAGAAGAAGAAAAATAGAATTCTACAACACCAAAGAAAACCTAGATCTAAATACCGCTTATGGATGGGATAGCGTTCTTCTCCAAAAGCTTTATCTTCGATTGTCGACAGCTTCTTTGGATCCTTAGAATGGTTTCTCTTGCTTCGTTTTTGTGTAGCGAAACTCCCAAAGTTGATTGAATGTAGTGTTTGGTCGCAAAAATTGTAATGTGTAAAGTTATGTACAATATCGAGTTCTGTTGTAAGGGGGGCTCTAAGGGGGTATTTATAGATGTAAGGGTTTACACAAATCCTGATTGACGTAGGAATAGGCGCGCCGCGGCATGCATTTTCCCCGCCGCTGCGCAACACAAATTCTGAGAATAATGTAAAAACCCGAGAGCTCCCCGCCGCGGCATGACTTTTCCTCGCCGCGGCGCACGTTGTCTTCAGGTTCTTCACATGTACCCCCTTACATATGTGATGGCTCGTTATGTAAGGCTTACATATTTGTCTCATTTAGCCCGTAACTCGTGATCCGAGCGCCGTAAGTGTTCCGTCTTTGCGTGTTTTCATTATTTGACTCATTTGACGCTAAAAACACCTGAAATGCACTAAAACATACCCGTGACTTCGAATGGATAGATTTATGAAAATAATCAAATAAACAATCATAACAAATCTATATTTTAAACAATTAAGCACAATTAATAACGAAATATTAGTGCTTTTCGAGCACTCATCACAACCCTCAACCAGCTTCTTGCTAGTCTCTAGCAAGTGAAGCGATCTAAAAACTAAAATAAAAACAAATAAAATAAACTAACCTAACCTAAATCACTTCCGTAGATTGTCACGGTTGCATTTAGCATTTGCAACAAGCCTTTAAACCCCTAGGTGGCCCTAGTGGACGAGTTATAGTCTCGTGAGGGTTTCCAGTGATGATACCCACAAACATCGTACGACTCTCAAAACTAATAAAGACTCTAAACATACTTGAATCAATCCATGCATATGTCTCAAAAATTGTTAACAAAAAATGGCATACGAAATAATTAAAAATCACTTAAGCTCAAAAACAGTCCAAATATCAAACCCATCTTAGTAATCGAATTTTGAACAACCAATCAAACCACAAGCCCATTAGTTACACTATCTGATCGTGTCATGCATGCTATTCATATATTACATTTTAATATCTCAAAATCGTGCAAGTAAAATATGAGTGAAAATTGCACTTACAAACTCCATAGGCTCACTTTTCAAATCCATCTCCACTAATATAGAAATCAAACTACCTAGAATCAATAGGACTTCATTAAGCTTGTAAAGTCGTGGTTAAGAGTGTGATTATGAAAGTACGGAAATGATATTTTCAATAGGATAAGAGTACTTTTTATTTCACAAACTTATTTTCAACTTTCTCCACCAAGTATTCTTTTTTTATCCTCCTATAAATTCCATATGTCCCTTGGATATTTTTTTTTGCTTGATTTTCTTTCTTTACTTTTCTTGCTTATTATTTCAATCATCATCATCCCTTTTTTTTTTTTTTTTTTGTGATGAAGCAAGATAAATACAACATAATTGCTCATGAAAATCAAATAGTACATTGAATACTCTTATCACTAAGGGTAGTACAACGTATGTCAATGTTGAGTTCAAGGGTGTACTATGGATAAAATAATACGGGGAGGCATGAAAAGTCCAAACGGTCCAAAGATGGCCTAAATCACTTTCTAAGTGGCATTTGATTCTATCATTTCGCTTCAATGGGTTTTCAAATGAGTTCTAGAGCTTGTTGAGACTTAAAACATATCATGAACATACACACATTACACAAATCAAAATAATTATACTAACCATGCAAACTACCACATATACCACAAAATCCTCAAATTAGATGAATCTAACATTTATGTGCTTCGTTGCTTAGGTAAAAATCTAATTTCTCTCATATGTCACCGTCATTACAATCATGTTAATATCATAGACTTCCGGATTGACTCAAGTAGACACGACACTAACCTAACACAATTCAAATGACAAAAGTTAAAAATTTAAATTTGGTCAATTTCATGCTCATGGAGTATTTTTCCCACCCCCAACCTAATTTCTACATTGTCCTCAATGTTAAAAAGAAAGACAAAAGAAATTAAGAAAAAGTGAGAGAAGTTACCCCCCTTTCGTATGAGATTGTGTATACTACACGTACGCTCCGGTTCATTGTTACTCGCTTTTCTCATGATGAAGCAATTAGTGTGCAAGAAACATGTATGAAACCTCAAAGATTGTTCAGGATCATCCAAATAAGGAAAGACGAATGTCCTAGCTAAATATGGTTTGAATTTCCTGAACTTATTGATGTGTTAAATTGTGTACTCGCAAGTGTACGAATCACTCGTAGAATAGTGATAAGAAACTTTCAAGGTCGGTCTCTCAAGGAATTGCAGTGGTTCTAAATAACTAACTTTTTAATCTAAATAGAGTTCTAATGAAAATAAAACACTAATTAAATAGAATTCTAGTGAAACTAAAACTCTAAGTAACTAGAATCCTAAAGCTAGTAAAACTGTAAAAAGGTGTTTGATTTGTAACGGGAACAAAGTACGAGCAATTAAACGAAAACAAAATTGCAATTAAACAATCAATTCAGATATATTTGAAGATCAATGGAGGATGTATGGACGTTTAGCTTCGTTGACCATGCTTGCATCGAAAAGGTATGGTGAAATAACATGAACGTTCTATATAAACAAAATTACCGGCTTTCCTTTCAATTACGAGACTGCCTGCGGTTGGGGTAAATCTCTTTGTTGATTAACTAATTAACTGCCTTCGGTCGGGGTAAATCAAATAGTAATCAAATTATGCGCAAGGAAAAACATGCCAATCAAATCAATGCTATGACTAAGTCACTAAATTGAAGCTTTGATTAAGTGTTTCGGAATAAAGTTAAGGTGACGTTCCTATAACTAAATTCTAAGATCTTTCAACCTAACTACGAATCTCAATTAGGCCCATGATAATTCATAATTAAATATCTAAACATGCTCTTAATCAAAAAGTAATTTGTTTATATTAAATCAATAAAACATACACCATACACAGTTCTAGCAAACATGGCAACACAAACTAAACATCCATAATAAAACTAGCCAGACATGTTCATATTAATATTCATAGACAAATAAAATATGAACATACACTCCAACGAAAGAAGAAGAAAAATAGAATTCTACAACACCAAAGAAAACCTAGATCTAAATACCGCTTATGGATGGGATAGCGTTCTTCTCCAAAAGCTTTATCTTCGATTGTCGACGGCTTCTTTGGATCCTTAGAATGGTTTCTCTTGCTTCGTTTTTGTGTAGCGAAACTCCCAAAGTTGATTGAATGTAGTGTTTGGTCGCAAAAATTGTAATGTGTAAAGTTATGTACAATATCGAGTTCTGTTGTAAGGGGGGCTCTAAGGGGGTATTTATAGATGTAAGGGTTTACACAAATCCTGATTGACGTAGGAATAGGCGCGCCGCGGCATGCATTTTTCCCGCCGCTGCGCAACACAAATTCTGAGAATAATGTAAAAACCCGAGAGCTCCCCGCCGCGGCATGACTTTTCCTCGCCGCGGCGCACGTTGTCTTCAGGTTCTTCACATGTACCCCCTTACATATGTGATGGCTCGTTATGTAAGGCTTACATATTTGTCTCATTTAGCCCGTAACTCGTGATCCGAGCGCCGTAAGTGTTCCGTCTTTGGGTGTTTTCATTATTTGACTCATTTGACGCTAAAAACACCTGAAATGCACTAAAACATACCCGTGACTTCGAATGGATAGATTTATGAAAATAATCAAATAAACAATCATAACAAATCTATATTTTAAACAATTAAGCACAATTAATAACGAAATATTAGTGCTTTTCGAGCACTCATCACAACCCTCAACCAGCTTCTTGCTAGTCTCTAGCAAGTGAAGCGATCTAAAAACTAAAATAAAAACAAATAAAATAAACTAACCTAACCTAAATCACTTCCGTAGATTGTCACGGTTGCATTTAGC
Source organism: Elaeagnus macrophylla (assembly GCA_029378325.1). Taxonomy (NCBI): domain Eukaryota; kingdom Viridiplantae; phylum Streptophyta; class Magnoliopsida; order Rosales; family Elaeagnaceae; genus Elaeagnus; species Elaeagnus macrophylla. The sequence continues at coordinate 7,700,596 of CM055649.1, read as the reverse complement.
ATATGCAACAAGCCTTTAAACCCCTAGGTGGCCCTAGTGGACGAGTTATAGTCTCGTGAGGGTTTCCAGTGATGATACCCACAAACATCGTACGACTCTCAAAACTAATAAAGACTCTAAACATACTTGAATCAATCCATGCATATGTCTCAAAAATTGTTAACAAAAAATGGCATACGAAATAATTAAAAATCACTTAAGCTCAAAAACAGTCCAAATATCAAACCCATCTTAGTAATCGAATTTTGAACAACCAATCAAACCACAAGCCCATTACTTACACTATCTGATCGTGTCATGCATGCTATTCATATATTACATTTTAATATCTCAAAATCGTGCAAGTAAAATATGAGTGAAAATTGCACTTACAAACTCCATAGGCTCACTTTTCAAATCCATCTCCACTAATATAGAAATCAAACTACCTAGAATCAATAGGACTTCATTAAGCTTGTAAAGTCGTGGTTAAGAGTGTGATTATGAAAGTACGGAAATGATATTTTCAATAGGATAAGAGTACTTTTTATTTCACAAACTTATTTTCAACTTTCTCCACCAAGTATTCTTTTTTTATCCTCCTATAAATTCCATATGTCCCTTGGATATTTTTTTTTGCTTGATTTTCTTTCTTTACTTTTCTTGCTTATTATTTCAATCATCATCATCCCTTTTTTTTTTTTTTTTTTGTGATGAAGCAAGATAAATACAACATAATTGCTCATGAAAATCAAATAGTACATTGAATACTCTTATCACTAAGGGTAGTACAACGTATGTCAATGTTGAGTTCAAGGGTGTACTATGGATAAAATAATACGGGGAGGCATGAAAAGTCCAAACGGTCCAAAGATGGCCTAAATCACTTTCTAAGTGGCATTTGATTCTATCATTTCGCTTCAATGGGTTTTCAAATGAGTTCTAGAGCTTGTTGAGACTTAAAACATATCATGAACATACACACATTACACAAATCAAAATAATTCATACTAACCATGCAAACTACCACATATACCACAAAATCCTCAAATTAGATGAATCTAACATTTATGTGCTTCGTTGCTTAGGTAAAAATCTAATTTCTCTCATATGTCACCGTCATTACAATCATGTTAATATCATAGACTTCCGGATTGACTCAAGTAGACACGACACTAACCTAACACAATTCAAATGACAAAAGTTAAAAATTTAAATTTGGTCAATTTCATGCTCATGGAGTATTTTTCCCACCCCCAACCTAATTTCTACATTGTCCTCAATGTTAAAAAGAAAGACAAAAGAAATTAAGAAAAAGTGAGAGAAGTTACCCCCCTTTCGTATGAGATTGTGTATACTACACGTACGCTCCGGTTCATTGTTACTTGCTTTTCTCATGATGAAGCAATTAGTGTGCAAGAAACATGTATGAAACCTCAAAGATTTACATCCCAATTCAGATCCAAATTTAGAGTAAAACTAAGTCAAATGAAAAATAGAAAAAATTAAACAAAGTTAAACAATTCAAACTAAAATAAAATAAAGGAAAATCTGAAAAAGAAAATTAAACTAAATAAAAAGAAAATAAGTTGATACTACCGATTATGGTGGGTTGCCTCCCACCAAGCGCTTTCTTTAATGTCTTAGCAAGACGTTGCTAATTCGTTTCTATCCACCATCATCAAAGATCTTGAAGTGTGTGATATCAATTTTTCGAGCTAATATGTCATTAAGCTTGTCCTTCCATCTCGGTAGTTGTTTCCTATGAAGCACAGCACACACTTTTTCGTGGAAGTAGTATGGAAAATAATTTGGGGATGTGCAAGTCTTAGGTGCCTTGTGCGGCATGGGAGGTGAAGATAATTCCTCCTTGTTCTCCATAGAAATTTGTAGAATTTGATATTCCTCAGTTTGACATTCTTTGAGAATTGCTTGCTCCCCATCTGTATTTTCTACACAAAGTGGTAAATCATCAAAAGTTTCAGGAAAATAAATATTTTCAAAATTTTTACGACTTTGAAGGATTGTGTCATCCTTCACTTGCTCAATCTGAGTGGGCAACTCTTCTTGTTTTTGAATTTGTTCTGCTAATTGCCCAACTTGCATTTCTATTCTGTTTATTGATGCCTCCATAGACTCCATCCTTTCATTAGTAGATTGTATGAAAGCATTCAAGGTTTCTTCCAAGGTTGGCTTCCTAGGTTGATTATAAATTTTACTTCCTTCTATGAAAGAATTCAAGCTCTCTTCCAAGGTTGATTATAAACTTTACTTCCTTCTATGAAAGAATTCAAGCTCACTTCTAAGGTTGGCTTCCTAGGTTGATATTGATGAAAACTTGAGCTTTGCATTTGGTATTGTGCATAAGGTGGGTCATTTGGTTGAAGATTTGAGCTTTGTATGTTGTATTGGGCATAAGGTGGGGTAGAGTTTGCTTGCCATGAAGAATTATGGTGATTTCCCCACTCAGGATTATAGGTATTGAAATAAGGATGATTCCAAGGTGGGTGGCATCTCTCATTACGATCAAAGTTTGAATTAGTGGATGCATAGTAATCACCTGCAAAAGTGCAAACATTAGCATAATGCCCATATAAACCACAAATGCTACATACCTCCATGTCTGTCATATCATGCAGCTCTTTAAAGGGCCTTGTATTGGCTCATGGATTTCAGTATCCAGCCTGATTAGGTGCATTTTAAAATTTGTTGATGTTGTCTATGAACGGTACCTTTCAAAAACTAACAAAAACAACAGAGAAATCAAAGCACCACAAGCAATTAAAAGAACTATTTTTTTTTTTTGAATTTTAAATTTTTTTTTTTTTTTTTTGTATTTTTTTTTTGAATAAAATAAAAAATAAAATAAATAAACAAATAAAAGATAACAAATAAAATAAAATAAAATAAATAAACAAATAAAAATAATTAAGAAACTCTAAAAAGTTAAAAAGAAAATTATTTAAAACGCCAATTCCCCGGCAATGGCGCCAAAAACTTGATGTGTTAAATTGTGTACTTGCAAGTGTACGAATCACTCGTAGAATAGTGATAAGAAACTTCCAAGGTCGGTCTCTCAAGGAATTGCAGTGGTTCTAAATAACTAACTTTTTAATCTAAATAGAGTTCTAATGAAAATAAAACACTAATTAAATAGAATTCTAGTGAAACTAAAACTCTAAGTAACTAGAATCCTAAAGCTAGTAAAACTGTAAAAAGGTGTTTGATTTGTAACGGGAACAAAGTACGAGCAATTAAACGAAAACAAAATTGCAATTAAACAATCAATTCAGATATATTTGAAAATCAATGGAGGATGTATGGACGTTTAGCTTGGTTGACCATGCTTGCATCGAAAAGGTATGGTGAAATAACATGAACGTTCTATATAAACAAAATTACCGGCTTTCCTTTTAATTACGAGACTGCCTGCGGTCGGGGTAAATCTCTTTGTTGATTAACTAATTAACTGCCTTCGATTGGGGTAAATCAAATAGTAATCAAATTATGCGCAAGGAAAAACATGCCAATCAAATCAATGCTATGACTAATTCACTAAATTGAAGCTTTGATTAAGTATTTCGGAATAAAGTTAAGGTGACGTTCCTATAACTAAATTCTAAGATCTTTCAACCTAACTACGAATCTCAAATGGGCCCATGATAATTCATAATTAAATATCTAAACATGCTCTTAATCAAAAAGTAATTTGTTTATATTAAATCAATAAAACATACACCATACACAGTTCTAGAAAACATGGCAACACAAACTAAACATCCATAATAAAACTAGCTAGACATGTTCATATTAATATTCATAGACAAATAAAATATGAACATACACTCCAACGAAAGAAGAAGAAAAATAGAATTCTACAACACCAAAGAAAACCTAGATCTAAATACCGCTTATGGATGGGATAGCGTTCTTCTCCAAAAGCTTTATCTTTGATTGTCGACGGCTTCTTTGGATCCTTAGAATGGTTTCTCTTGCTTCGTTTTTGTGTAGCGAAACTCCCAAAGTTGATTGAATGTAGTGTTTGGTCGCAAAAATTGTAATGTGTAAAGTTATGTACAAGTTCGAGTTCTGTTGTAAGGGGGGATCTAAGGGGGTATTTATAGATGTAAGGGTTTACACAAATCCTGATTGACGTAGGAATAGGCGCGCCGCGGCATGCATTTTCCCCGCCGCTGCGCAACACAAATTCTGAGAATAATGTAAAAACCCGAGAGCTCCTCGCCGCGGCATGACTTTTCCTCGCCGCGGCGCACGTTGTCTTTAGTTTCTTCACATGTACCCCCTTACATATGTGATGGCTCGTTATGTAAGGCTTACATATTTGTCTCATTTAGCCCGTAACTCGTGATCCGAGCGCCGTAAGTGTTCCGTCTTTGCGTGTTTTCATTATTTGACTCATTTGACGCTAAAAACACCTGAAATGCACTAAAACATACCCGTGACTTCGAATGGATAGATTTATGAAAATAATCAAATAAACAATCATAACAAATCTATATTTTAAACAATTATGCACAATTAATCACGAAATATTAGTGCTTTTCGAGCACTCATCACTTATCACCCGCATCAACCATATAAAAATGATATGTCATACGGTCATCAATCTCAAATGATTCCTACAATAAAAAACATAAGTATCATAACTACTATATAATTGTACACATAGAAAATCATATAGTATTAACTAAATAATTTCAGCAGTAGTATGTACCAACACTACTACAAAAAAGAGATTTAGGGACAGTTATTAACCGTCCCTAAAGACATTTCGGGTAGTAACCGTCCCATATGCGAGCGTACCAAAAAGTCACACTTTTAGGGACGGTTATTAACCGTCCTTAAAAGTAAAATGTAACCGTCCCTAAAAGTCTAACAACCGTCCCTAAAATTATTTAGGGACAGTTACTTGGATACTTTTAGGGACGGTTAAGTGTCCCAGTAACCGTCCCTAAATAATTTCACTTGAACTTTTTGGGGACGGTTATTGGTTTTTTTTTTTTTTATTTCAATATTATGCTGATCTTATATAAATAATTACCTGTAAAATGCTGAAATAATATATATATTCAAAATCACAAAATGACAATATTACTATTTACGTATCATTACTAATTAATCATTACAATATAATTAGTGATTAGTTACAAAATAATTGGAGTCATTCTTAATATATGTCTCCAATATATACATTAAACTAAACATATAACAAACTTCGCTAGTTAATTACTAACAAGTAGTAATTAATTACAAAATTTGGTCTAATTCTCACCTAAAATATTAATAACCATCCTAATATAAATTATTTATCAGCAATTTTAAGTTCTACTTATACTGTTAATGATAAACGTACATCATTCATGTCGGCAAACATCAATATCTTCTCTTGTATATGTCTTTTTTCCTGTAAACTATATAAATAAATATATAATATTCAAATCAGAAAATAATTACATATTTAAAATCTTCAAAGGATTAAAATATACATATGAACAATATAGTTAATACTTACCAACTCTTGACGATCTCTCATTGGATTGAATATAATGTCTCTCATGTATCGCATAACATAAAATCCACATTCAATATCATTAGGTTGTATTGGAACCTATGAACAAATTATTAATTAGAATTACAACCTCATTTAATCCCAAAATAGCTCCGCCCCTGACATTAACAATAGTCTTGAATTTTACAACCTAAAATTCATAGCTACGATGTTTGATTCAACAAAATTAGTTTAAAGACGTAGGCATTTTTTCTTTTCAAAGCAATATATTAAAGCAAATAGATGATAAAGCTTCACGTTTAGCTAATAAACAATTGAAGCGGTATTTTTAAATGACATTGTACAATATAAATAGAATATTTATACCTTTTTGCCTTAATTATGAAATTAATATGGTTTTTTGGTAACTACATCATATATGATTAATTTCAGCAATCTTTAATACACAATAAAACGATAGAAGAATTAATCAAAACCCAAACCATAATACAATTAATAATCCAAACTGAATAACTCAAGTTACACTCTATATCTTGTTAGACACCAATTCACATACCCAAAACCATTAGGATAAAATAATATGACAACTAATCCAATAAATCAAAGTTTAAAGACACAGAATGATGCCCAAGAGAGTATTACCTTGTACTAAATTAATTATTCAAACTCATGACATTAATATGAAAATAATGAGATACTGGTAGATAGATAGATAGAGATGAAAATAGAAAGGAAAACACAAAAAAATAAGAGACTGAAAACATACTTGATATGTCTGCTTGTGATAGTTTGAGAATAGGTTCTTACTTGTATATGTATTCTTGCTTCACTCCATCTTTCATTGTTTTTATCCACAGGTCTAGTTAATTAAGGTTGTCAAAAGAGAAAAACAAGGACTAATCTTCATCATTTAAAAATTAAAGAATTAACTTTACAATTACAAAGATCGACTTTGTTTAACTTTTGTCTTCAATATATATCATAGTAAATAAGTATGAATAACTAAAATATCACTACTACAATTTGGGCAATATAGGACGGCTTATAATTTAGAGTGAGAAACAAATAGGACGGTCTCAAGTATATGGCCGTCCTATAAGAAATATAGAACGGCTATTACGGAAAAAATTAGGCGGAACTTTATAGGACGGCTATTAGCCGTCTTAAAAAAAATTCTTTTAGGACGGCTATTAGCCGTCTTATATGTTACTATATAGGACGGCTATTAGCCGTCCTATATAGTTTCAGTACTGGACGAACACAGGAAAAAAAAAAAAAAAATCTTTTAGGACGGCCAGTAGCCGTCCTATAAAATTCTTTTAGGACGGTCAGTGGCCTTCCTATAAGAATTTTATAGGACGGCTAGTGGCCGTCCTAAAAGAATTTTTTTTTTTTTCTGTGTTCGTCTTAAAAGAATTTATAAGAATGAGTGTAATTTTTTTTACTTATATATATTTCTTCTCGCAAGTGAACCTAACTCATTTTAAGTTAAAAAAATTCAATCCCTTTTCCTCCTTCCTCTCCTCCTCTTTCTCACCAAGATACTCAACCTTATCCCCATCCCCTTCAATATCACCACTAACAATAATTGATTTTTGCTAGCAAAGCTGGTAGCATGTGAAGGCTTTGATTATTTATTCTGCACTTATTATTTATTTTATTCTTACGCTAATCTTTGGTAATTTTTTTAAATATATATATATTCTCCACTTTTGGTTGATATTTGTATTTTGCTCGACTTTAATAATTATTTTTTTTCTTTAAATAGTTGGACATTTGATTTCTTTGTTTCCTTTTGTTCACTCTGATCATTCTCCTTTCTTGATTTTTGTTTGCCATTTATTCGCCCATCTTTAGCCATTTTCTTTGCATTTCTGTTATGAGTATCAATCTTAATGTTGAGTATTAATGATATTTGGCTTGTTAGTTTCTTATTGTGAATCTATGAGTTGAATTTTGATTGTCAGATTGAGTCCTAAAAAGAAAGAGGGAATTGAAAAACTAAAGCGGGAAAAGAAAAATTGAAAGCCGCGCCAATTTTTTTTTGAACCATATATATGTATATGTGATGTAAATTATGGATATTTTTGGAATAAAATTTATTCTGGAATCGTGTTTCTAAAATAAAATTAATTTGTACATGTTATATATAGATTTCAATACTGAACGAACACAGAAAAAAAAAAATTCTTTTAGGACAGCCAGTAGCCGTCCTATAAAATTCTTTTAGGGCGGTCAGTAGCCGTCCTAAAAGAATTTTTTTTAATTTTTTTTTAATTTTTTTTTATTTTATGGCCGTTCTAAAAGAATTTTATAAGACGGTCAGTGGCCGTCTTAAAAGAATTTTATAGGACGGCCAGTGACCGTCCTATAAAATTTTTTTATAAGACGCTCCGTGAACGTCCTATTTTTTATTCTTTTAGGACGGGACTTTATAAGACGGCCACTGGCCGTCCTATAAGACTTATAGGACGGCCAGTGACCGTCCTATAAAGGCAAATTTGTAGTAGTGATTCATTATTCAAACTATCACCCATTCGGTTTCATGTATCTATCCCATATTACATACAATGGCACTAAGAAACAGCTTTCACAGTATAAGAAAACCTCTTCGCAAGAGCATCCACGAAATATAGCGTAAAAGAAAGAAACAATATTCTCCAAAAAGGTAAAAGTTAAAGGAGTGATACTGCAGACTTAGAATGAGAAAAAAGTTAACCTATGTTTTAAAATATAGCAGCAACTTCAACTACAAAAGTTCCCCTTAGGCCAGAGATTATTGAAAATCTTTCTCTGGTCTCTAAATCCATAATTTATGTCCTCCTCTACATCTGTTTCACACTCAAAATCCCATGGCCCTATACTCATACCGTGATTATTATTATACATAATAATGTCAATACTAAATTCAAATGAAGTTGTTATTAAAAATCAATTAGCAAAAATATAGCAATTACATAAATGTTATCATATATAAATTTAATTTTTGGGATATTATGCAACACAATAAAAAAGATATCACACATTAATACATATTCATACATTTGCATATACACACTTAGGAAAAATATTATAATAAATTTTTACAAATTAATATTATTAAAAAAAAAAAAAAATAGATCTACAGGAAACCAAATTTCAAGAATTTATATATTAATTCATATATTGCAGGAAAAAAAATTTCAAGAATAATTGTCCCTGACTTGATCTGTGCTGCGGTGGAGAGCTGCCGTGGAGAGCGCGCGCTGGCTTGGAGGGAGGAGCTGCTTGGTACGCTCGTTGCTGCAGTGGACGCGAGTTGCTACAGATACCGTACGAGGTGTCGCGCGGGCCGACACTGGAGTCGAGGACGATGGACGACGGCGAGAGCTGGGAGGTTGACTGGTGGTGTCAATCGTGCGGCAGTGGAGGCGCTGTGGGGGGGCTGCTAGCAGTTAGGGTTTTTAATTTCTATCGCGAGCTGGTGTGGTGGTGATGTTTATAAAAGACATTAACCATCCCGAAAGGTAACACTTTTGGGGACGGTTAATAACCGTCCCTAAATGTCTTTTACGAAAATTTTCGCACAACCGTCCCAAAATCACACTTTTAGGGACGGTTCACCGATTTTTTTTAAATTACAACCGTCCCTAAATCCATATATTGTTGTAGTGCAATAACGATTCCCAAATTTCTTCTTTACGAGACTCGGGCACTAATCGCCAATCAGTTATGGTGATATCAATGGTCGATCGTACCAAACTTTCGATAGCACTAGCCCACTTTGAACTTGTATCACCATATGGTACCCCATCTTCGTCAACCTCAACTACTATCCTCTCTCTTTTCGTTAATATGTTTGACAAAGTTGTCATTCCTCGACCTTTCTTCCTTTTTGTACTCTTTCCATGGGTACCACCTTCATTTCCTGAGTTAGAAGAATGCTCCATCAATCTGCATAAAAATTAAGTAACAATATGTGAGTTTACACCTAAGCATGACTTGTTTGAATGCATGAACAAGTTACTAAAAAGTAAAAGTACGCAAATAAAGTATATGAAAATTATCACATATTTATTACCATGTGATTAGTTAAAATAAGATGTAGGTACGATACTCAATAAAAGAAAATTAATAAAGTATATGAAAATTACCATGTATTTATTTATTATTAATCCATATGCCTTCGCAATTAGTACGCAAATAAGAAAATGATTCTTCATCCTTTGTGTCATCATCATAAACTTCATTGGGTATCTTGTTATCATCGCAAACCATTGAAGCCCGTTGAAATTCCTCAATCTCTTCATCTGTTTCATCATTCTCATCATAATAGCCTTTATTACACTATAAGGAAAAAGGCTTTTAGGTACAGTTGTTAACCGTATCTATAGGCTTTTAGGTACGGTTGTCTTTTAGCGCGTAACCGTACCCGTAGCCCGTGTCGCTATAGGTTGACCTACGGGTACGGTTGTTAACCGTACCCGTAGAGTTTTAGGTACGGTTAACAACCGTACCCGTAGGGTTTTGTAACCGTGCCTAAAACCCTACGGGTACGGTTGTTAACCGTACCCGTAGAGTTTTAGGTACGGTTAACAACCGTACCCGTAGGGTTTTGTAACCGTACCTAAAACCCTACGGGTACGGTTGTTAACCGTACCCGTAGAGTTTTAGGTACGGTTAACAACTGTACCCGTAGGTATTTGTAACCGTACCTAAAACCCTACGGGTACGGTTAACAACCGTACCCGTAGAGTTTTAGGTACGGTTAACAACCGTACCCGTAGGATTTTAGGTACGGTTGCGTAACCGTACCTGTAGAGTTTTAGGTACAGTTAACAACCGTACCTAAAACCCTACGGGTACGGTTGTCTGATTTATTACATGGTTTTAGGTACGGTTAACAACCGTACCTATAGGTTAAAATTTTTTTTTTTTAATAATTTTTTTCTGTGAATATATTTTTACCTGTTTTTATCCCTGCTCACTATACATCTAATGAAAAGTTTATTTTCGAATTGCTGGTTTTTAGAGTTTGAGCGGGAAAAAACAAAAACACATTTATATTTATATTTATAAATGAGTAATGTGCAAATTCGATACATTTTTATCCAAATTTTAAAATTGCACGATTTATCATATTTTCTTTGAGATGGGATTTATGGATTATTTTTTTTATAATAATTATACTATTCACATAATTTTTTTTAAACCATAACATGGTTTTAAACTCTAAATCTTTTATATATACCTAATTAACAATATATTCTTATTCTTTGCAAGTTTGTCTGACTACATTTATAACGTTGTAAATCTATTAATTTATTTAACTAATTGGAATGTTTCAACTTATGATATCTTTTAAAACGTTGTATCATTGTTCTACAATCCTCACATCAAATGATCAAATTAATGAACCAATATTGTACTAGCATATTAAGCAATTTGAACAAAAAATAAATAATAATAATAATGAACCCATATTATTTAAAAATCTGACTATGAAATCTTTACAAAGCCTTAATATTCCAGCTTCCTTCTTTATTCCAGTTAATAATATAAATGCAGATTTCAAAATAATATTTATACATATCCAGAGAGACAGAGGAAAGAACATAAGAATTAAACTACTCTCATTGTCATATAAAACTAAAAATATTGATAAGTAGAGACTGGAGAAATGAAAAATAAATAGAAAAACCTAAAGCTTGGAGCTGAGAAGAGTGAAGACTAAATCAAAAATGAGAAATGAAGCTGGCGGTGGATCTGCGGGCAGGAGACGATTCTGAAAATTAAACACTAGCTCAAACACGAGGGAGATAGCTGAGGGGGAAATATTAATTAGGTTTGTGTAGAGGGAGGCGGCGCTGGGGACAAGGGGGTGAGAAAGAAAGTTATATATGTGTGGAGCCCGTGGATATATATATATGATTTGACCTACGGGTACGGTTGTTAACCGTACCTAAAAGGCTACGGGTACGGTTAACAACCGTACCCGTAGGTTAATTAAAAAACTTTTAGGTACGGTTGTTAACCGTACCTAAAACTCTACGGGTACGGTTGTTAACCGTACCTAAAAGTTTTTTAATTAACCTACGGGTACGGTTGTTAACCGTACCCGTAGCCTTTTAGGTACGGTTAACAACCGTACCCGTAGGTCAACTTTTAGGTACGGTTAACAACTGTACCTAAAAGTTTCCGTAATTTTCCGAAAAAGTTTCGCGTTTTGGTTCACTTTTAGGTACGGTTAACAACTGTACCCATAGGTAATTCTTTTACAATACACGGGCAACCGTACCTATAGCTATTTAGGTATTGTTGTTATCAAATTTTTAATTTAACAACCGTACCTATAGGTATATTTTGTTGTAGTGTTAGGAGGAGTAAGAACAATTGACCATTGTGGGTCTTCAGGGTCTCTTACATAAAACACTTGCTTGGCTTGGCTTGCAAAAATGAAACTATCTTCTTTATACCCAATTCTTTGTAAGTTTACCAAAGTAAAATCATTATCTTTGTCATAGCGAATACCAACCTTATTCACATTCTCAACCCAGTCACACTTGAATACACACTTATTAAACTTGTAGTAATTCAACTCCCATATCTCTTGGATTACTCCATAATATGTCATTTCACCAGATATTGGTCTTTTATCCTTTGCAATAGCAAATTGCATGACTTGTGCTACTAAGGACACACCACTATTTTGATTGGTTTGGTTATCATCTATTTCCTTTGTATGAAATCTATATCCATTGATGATATAACTATTATATTTAAGCACATGAAACTTAGGATATTTTGAAATCCATCTAAGTGTGACAGAAATGTTATGATTTGGATCTCTGAGCTTTTGAGAAATCTGATTAAATGAGTATACTTAATTATTAACATATACAGAGAAAAAAATTCCTTAAATAATAGTTAGGTTTTAATATACTCACTTCATCACGTAGCCAGTACATAAAAGTACGATTATGTTCGTCAATTAACCATTTCTCTGTGCGTCTTGAATGTTTGTACTTGTCCTTAATATGTTCCAAGTGCTTCCTATAAAGTTATGTTCATTATTATAAATTGATATTTAATCACAAATAAAACTAAGTAATAAAATTTAGAAAATTACTTAAGATATAGTTGAACTTCATCTGTGTTTGATAGAACATGACGATGGGCTTGCTCCCATAATTTACGATCTACTAGTACTTGTTTTCCAGCTCCTATGGATTGACCAACACCTTTTCTTTCTTTTGGAATTGTGTTTTTGGTAACGGACAAGCTTATAGAACTCATTGCTTCTTTAGCTATATAACATTCAGCTATACATCCTTCAGGTCGATTCTTATTCCTCACATATCCTTTTAATTCCTTCATTAATCGTTCAAATGGGTACATCCATCTCAAAAAGACTGGTTCACATAACTTCACTTCTCTTACTAGATGAATTGTGAGATGTATCATCACATCAAAAAATGAAGGAGGGAAGAATTTCTCTAACTTGCATAAAGTGACAACAAGTTCTGATTGAATTGCATCCAACTTTTGAACATCAACTTTTTTCTTACATATATCATTGAAGAAATAGAAAAACTTAATAATTGTACTCCTCACCTCTTTGGGCAACACCCCTCGTAATGCTACAGGCAATAATTGTTGCATCAAGACATGATAATCATGTGACTTTATCCCATATAACTTTTTGTCAGTCAAAGAAACCAAACTATTTATGTTGGATGAGTATCCATCTGGGACTTTAAGATTTGTTAATGTATTACAAAATGATTTTTTCTCTTTCGTCGATAAAGTGTAACATGTGGGGGGTAAGTAAGTCTTATTCGTGCCCACCTTTGGACTAATATCAGTTCTTACACCCATTTTAATGAGATCCATACGTTGACGAACACCATCTTTGGTTTTTCCAGGAATATTTAGCAATGTACCGACAATGCTATCACACACATTCTTTTCTATATGCATCACATCTAACAGATGTCTAACATTCAAGAACTTCCAATATTCTAAGTCAAAGAATATTGATTTTTTTTTCTCCATGGAGTGCTTGTATCAACCTTATAATTTACTTTCCCACGTGCAAAAGTCATCATCTCAACTCTTGCTAATATTTCACTTCTAGTTAAAGGAGTTGGTTGTGTTCCCTCCTCTTCATGTCCGTTAAAAGACTTAACTTGTTTTCTATAAGGATGATACCTAGGTAACCATTTTCTATGACCCATGTAAGACATCTTCTTTGAATGTTTTAACCCTAATCCCTGATACCCCTCACTACATACCGGGCAAGCATAATAACCTTTAACAGCATGACCAGAAAGATTCCCATAAGTAGGAAAGTCATTGATTGTCCACAATAAGATAGCTTTCAACTTAAATTTCTCAAGTTTGAAACTATCATACACATCAATTCCATCCGTCCACAACAACTTCAAGTCTTCAATCAATGGCTCTAAGTAAATATCAATATCATTTCTAGGTTGTTTGGGTCCAGATATCAATAAAGTTAGCATAATGTATTTTCTTTTCATACATAACCAAGGAGGAAGATTATATATGACAAGTATAACGGGCCAACAACTATACCGACTACTTAAAGACCGGTGAGGATTGATCCCATCAGATGAAAGTGCAAGTCTAAGGTTTCTAGATTCAGCGCTGAACTCAGGCCAAGTATAGTCGACATGCTTCCACTCGGGTGAGTCAGATGGATGTCGCAACATTCCATCATTTTCCCTTTCCTTCGCATGCCATGTTAGATTTTGAAATGTTGCTGAATCTTGAAACATTTTTTTAAAACGTGGAATAGGTGGAAAGTACCACAATACCTTTGCAGGAACATTAACTTTTTCCTTCCCTGATATTGGATTAACTTTCCATCTTGACTTTTGACAATGCGGACATGATATGTAATCATTGTATTCATTTCGATATAGAATACAATCATTAGGACAAGCATGAATTTTTTCATAATTCTTGCCCATTTCACGAAGGATCTTCTTAGCTTCATTCGTTGATGATGGCAAAACATTATCTTCTGGGAACATCTCACTCAAAAGAGTTAGCAACTCATGGAAACTTGTATCTGAATGACCATGCTTACCCTTCCATCTATAAAGTGAGACTGATCCTGACAATTTTGTGAACTTATTACATCCTTGGTATAATGGCTTTATAGCATCTTCCATAATATCTTGCATGTCACTCATATTATTTTCATCAAAATTGTCGTTTTCAAAGTTGTTAGCACTATTTGTGAAATCATTTTCACGTGGATTGAAATCGCTGAATTTCTTAGGAGGATAAACTTTTGAACTTTTCTTCTTAGTCTCTCCATGACGATATCAATTTGTATATCTACTATCAATTCCATTATGATAGATATGATTTCTAACTTCAACCACACTAAATTTTTTTAAATTTGCACACTTCAAACATGGACAACGAATTCGATCTTTTTCGGTTGAATTATCAGAAATAAATCTCAAAAAAATTTCCACACCCTCAATAAATTTGACATTTGTTCTCTCCATAGACATCCAACTCTTATCCATCCTATATATCATTGTAAATTAATAAATTGACAATAGCTAATTTAAAAATAATTTACTTATCGAATATTAAATAAAAGTATATTACAAAATAAGTATTGGTTATTAAATTTCTTAAAAAAAATTTATAATATGTATATCATTTTATAAAGATTTTATAAGACATTCTATATATAATTGTAAATAAATATCGTGTCAATAATTAATTTAAAAATAAATAACTTGTTTAATATTAAATAAAAGTATATTGCAAAATAAGTATTGGTTATTAAATTTAAAAATAAAATTTATAATATGTATCATTTTATAAAGATTAATTTATAAGACATCCTATATATAATTGTAAATAAATATCGTGTCAATTATTAATTTAAAAATAATTAACTTGTTTATTATTAAATAAAAGTATATTGCAAAATAAGTTGGTTATTAAATTTCCTAAAAAAATTTGTAATATGTATCATTTTATAAAGATTTTATATGATAATTAATAAGCCTAAAAGAATTTGGCCGTCCTAAAAGAATTTTATAGGACGGTCAAAGGCCGTCCTATAAGAATTTTATAGGACGGTCAAAGGCAGTCCTATAAGAATTTTATAGGACGGTCAATAGCAGCCCTATAAGAATTTTATAGGACGGCCTTTGACCGTCCTATAAGAATTCTTATAGCCATCCTATAAGAATTTCAGAAACAGCCACATAAACATTTAACCAATAAATATGTTCATTTAAGACAGCCCTATATGTAATATTTACAAGAAAGTAGAAAACGTACTGTACACATTTTAGTTTAATTAAATCGATTAGTATACATTTATTTTAAATAATTTCCATATATAATATGTAATACAATCATACTAATTAATATGTTCACAAATAATATGGTAGTATATCAGAAAAACCATACTAATTAATTAACATGTTCGAATAATACAAAATTTCAGAAAAAAAAAGAATATAAAAGAGATAAAAAAAAAAAAAGGAAAGGCGAGGAACAACCTGTTGGAGGAGGATACACGGGTTGGTTTAGGGGAGGAGAAGGCGTGGGGCTGGCCGTGTGCGACGGACTGGGCTGGGTTGGAGGATGGCGGCGGCGCTCACGGTAAGGACGCGGTGGACTTTCGCGTGATATGGCGTACGTTTTCACGTGTTACGACGTACGATTGTGTGGGTTACGATGTTTTACGGGTCGCGGGGTTACCGGATGGGGGTTCAACGCGTTTGGCGGTGGCGACGGTGGGTGGTGGGCGTGCAGTTGAAATGCACAGTGAATATCGAATTGGGTAAATTTTAGGGATTGATATTTCAGAAATGGGGGTAGAAGAAATGCTGTGAAAATGGGGATAAGTAAAAAAATTTTTACATACATTCTTTTAGGACGGCTATTAGCCGTCCTATATGTTGGTATATAAGACGGCTAATAGCCGTCCTAAAGAGTGCTATTAGCCGTCCTATATGTTGGTATATAAGACGGCTAATAGCCGTCCTAAAAGAGTTTAGGACGGCTATTAGCCGTCTTATATACCAACATATATTAGCCGTCCTAAATTTTTTTTTTTTAAGAAAGTACCGCCTAATTTTTTTCGTAATAGCCGTCCTATATTTCTTAAACGACGGCCATATACATGTGACCGTCCTATTTGTTTCTCACTCTAAATTTGAAGCCGTCCTATATTGCTTATATTGTAGTAGTGCTTGAAGGGAGACGTTTGTGTTTTTCATACCTTTATGATTGGAGTCTTTACACTATTGAGCATGGTAAATTATTATATATTAGTATTCATTAAAAGTTAACTTATAAATTTAACATCAATCACATTGCCATATGCTTTTTATATTTTGTACACAAAATCAATCTCCTACACCTTTAAAATGGTTCTTTGTTTTTTTGATCATAATTGTTCATACCTAGCTATAATAGCATGCCCTGCAATATAAACAAGAATATTCAAATATAGTCAAAGATGGTTTTAAATCACGAAGAAAAACATGAACTACCAAATAAACAAAAAGCAAATAAAATTATTACCCACTATTCCATAACGAATGCTTGATTGCTCCATCGAGTTCATCTTTCACGCTTGTTGCTATTTGAAAAGAAGCATCATGATGTCCACTCCATCAAAATATTTGCATTCTTAATATTCTTTTTTGTTCAAATTTTTTGTTTAATAACAAATATTGTCCTTTTATTAAAAAAAGAAGAAGAAGAGAAAATGTTATAAAAGTTGAAGAAAAATTATCACAAGAAACTACTATAAGTTAGCATACATGAAAAATTGGAGTTAACTTCACCTTAATTTCAAATCATAAGCCTTCAAGATGACCAAAATTCATAAGAGTACTTGAATCTGATATTTGTCCTATAGGTGTAGAAAATCCAAAAATAAGATTTTATTAAAAGAAGTTATTTCAAGCTAACTAAAACTTGCCAAAAAAAAAACTCAAAAGAATATAAAGATATAACAACTAATAGTATGCATTTGATGATGTTATAGAGTTTTCTTACCTCCAAAATTGTAAATAGAATGTGTCCAAGTGAAGGGGTATTGTTGGTTCTGCAACCAATACTGATATTGAAATCCCACACTCATAGTTTGTTGTGTGGCAACCTCAGATGGTATGTATAAAGAGGTGGATACCCCTTTGTTGGCTTTACTTTTCATTACATCTTGCTCAACAAGATGGTCTTGCTAATTAATTATCAGTCCAAAAGAACAAATTAGACATCGAAAGGGAAATAATTTCATGAAAGAAGTATATATTAATACCTTCAATTGCTTATCATTTCTAATATTTGTTTTCTCTTGCGTTTTATCTGGAGTTCTAGTTTTTCACTGTTTTTGTTGGATGTTATAAAATCTGATGCAATCTCTTTGGAGGATAATGTTTAAAGTTCTAATATTTAAATAAAAAATATGTGTCTAAACGCACCTACACAAATCAATAAAATTTCTTAAATATGTAGAAAAGAGAAAGTCGACAATTTTCAAAGGTGGGATTCGGGCTCCAAATAACATGTATAATATGTAAATAATCAAAATGATCCCAAAATATTATATTATTGTACATAAATTAATATGTGCATATTATCTACAAGTTAATATATCATTTTAGAACTAATTCAATTATATATAAATTAA
This sequence comes from Elaeagnus macrophylla, assembly GCA_029378325.1. Classification (NCBI taxonomy): domain Eukaryota; kingdom Viridiplantae; phylum Streptophyta; class Magnoliopsida; order Rosales; family Elaeagnaceae; genus Elaeagnus; species Elaeagnus macrophylla. The sequence goes on along the minus strand of CM055649.1, from coordinate 7,682,402 downwards.
AAGACTATTATGGGGCTTGAAATCCTTGAAACATATATATGTGATTGCCTCAATTTAATATCAAGTTTTAGGAATATTGAAGTAAGTCAAAACATATTTAATTCTGCCATTGTTTTTTTTTTTGCATCATTGATTGAAGCAAGTCAAAACATATTCAAAATTCAAATATTGAAGTAAGTCAAAACATATTGTTTTTTTTGCATCATCGAAGCAAGCATAATATTTCATAAGTGAAAAGTTGGCCTAGCCTGGCCTGTCTTTATTTCATTAAGGTACAACATTATTTCCTAAAGTTGTTGATATGCTTCAGCAAATAAACGTGGCTTGATTAGAACTTCAAGTGCGGAGGCTTTCATGTTGGTTAGTCCAATACTCTCACGCATGTCCACTTCGTCATCACGAGGAGTCGAAATTTCAAATCCATGAAGCAAAGTTGCAAGACTTAGCTGCATTACTTGAAGGGCAAATGAGACACCAGGGCACATTCTTCTACCACTACTAAATGGTAACAACTCAAAATTTTGTCCCCTAACATCGACATCTTTGTGAGTAGTAAGAAACCTCTCCGGTTTGAACTCATGTGGCTCGGTCCAAACATTTGGGTCTCGATGGAGCTTTGATAGATTGGTAATGAGGCGTGTGCCGGCTGAGATGTTGTAACCAGCTAAGGTGCAATCTTCCATAGCTTGGTGGGGAACTGAAAGTGGTACTGCTGGGTATAATCTCATAGTTTCTTTGATAATAGCTTGGAGATAAACCAAGTTCTTTATGTCAAATACGTTTACATGTCTTTCTCTGCCAACGTGTTCGTCTAATTCTTGTTGTGCCTTCTTGAGGGTATGTGGGTTGTTCAAGAGTAAACTCAAAGCCCATGTCATTGTTACTGTTGTTGTGTCTGTACCTGCTAAAATAAGAGCCTGCAAGAAATTTTTTCAAAAGAAAAAATGATTTTTTTTTATCACAATTTGATGCATAAACCAACGTTATAAATTATTATTATTATTTTTTTACCTAAAAGAAAAGAAGATAATATTTTTATTTCTTTTCCTTTATTCACTTACATGTTTTAGTATCAGAAATTACAAATTCCAAGAGAATACCAATTCCTTTGTGATATGAAATTTGTGTTCTTCTATAAATGAGAAGAATAACCATCGTTTCTATGAATAGGATTTAATGCATTTTTACTAAAACGTCTAAAAATATATCATTTCTTTTTGTAGAGATGAAAAATATTTTTGAAAAATTCATAAAAAATATATATTATAATTCGTTTACTAGAGTAATATACCGAGCATAAATATATAGATTTGTTACACTTATTACGTAGTGATCACAAATCCTTTTCCTAATTTCCTAGTCCCAATAATTAATATTTCTAATCGATTAGTAATTTTAATTATGTGAACCGAGCATTCCCTTACTAGAATGATTTACAAGAATTGTAGAGCAAAACAAATCAAAAAAACAACACAATAACGTTTCCATAATAACGTTAAAACAAAGACTACAAAATATCATGCCATAAAAATTACAAAACTAGTCATCCAACTCTCTTAATCTTTCTTAAGAGTAAAATCACTTTAACTTGGTTCATTTAGCAATGTTTCTTCTTTTAGTCAAAGTAATTACTAATGGCCCAAAACATTTTTAAGGTATTTTGCAATTTTTAAAGAAAAGTGTTTCTAAAAATTTAAAAAGTACTATTAATGCTTTTAAGAAAAGTAATACTTATTTTAAGGAGAAGTAAAAATAGATGCACGCTTCTTTCCTAAATTAATTACTAAAGTAATTTATGGGCAGCTTTTGATTTCCATAGATGAGAATAAAGAAGCAGTGAAATAGTTAAGATGAAAGCTGAAGATGAGAGTAGAGTAAGAAGATCTAAGTCCATGGATTGACTATCAATAGCTGTGGTAAAGCACAAAGAGACATGTGAGTTTATTAACCGAACAAGGAAACTTGACACAATCGGCTATAATTTGGGCAATATAGGAGTGCGTTTAATTTAGAGTGAGAAATAAAAAGGACGATCTTAAGTATATATGACATCGTGTGTATATATATATATATATATATTTCTGTAATTTAATTTTATAGTAGTATGTGTATAGTTAGGTTTTGAACCATATACATATATATATATATATAATGTAAATTATGGATGTTTTTGAAATAAAATTTATTTTGAATTGTGTTTTTGAAATAAAATTAATATTTTTATAGGTTATTTATAAATTTTAGTACTAGACAAATACAACAAAAAAATAAATAAATAATTTTTATAGGATAATTAATGGCCATCCTAAAAAATTCTTTTAGGACGGTCAGTAGCCGTTGTATAGAATTTTTTAGGACGGCCTTTTTAGGACAATTAAGTAAATTATTTTTCATAAAAAATGGTACGGTCAGTCGTTTTATAAGAATTTTTTATAAAGTACTCAATGAACGTCCTATTTTTTTAATTCTTTTAGGATGAGACTTTATATGACGGCCAATGACCGTCCTATTAATCTTGTAAGACAGCCAATAATTGTCCTATAAAATCAAATTTATAGTAGTGAATTATTTATTATTTCATTTTCAAAAATTTGGGCTAGAAGTAACTATATCATAATTACTAATCTTATAGGAGAGTCACTGGCCGTCTTACAAGAATTTTTTGTAAGACGTTCAGTGAACGTCCTATTTTATCAATTCTTTTAGGACAAGATTTTATATGACTGGCCGTCCTATAAAGTTAAATTTATAGTAGTGAATTATTTGTTATCTCATTTTCAAAAATTTGGGTTAGAAGTAACTATATCATAATTTTTTTTTTTAATATATTAAAACTGTAGCTGTCAATATAATTTTTATAATTAGGCATCCAATTGATAAGTTAATTTCTATAATTTGGCACCAAATCTAACGAAAAAACTTAGGCATCAAATCTAATATAATTATTCTAAATATAAATAGTCAATGTCACCATGCATAAAACAAATTGATAAGTTAATATCAAGGTGTTATTTATGTAATTATAAGCTTTAAAAACTTTAAATTTTTTATTTTTTCAATTTTTTTTTGGTGTGTTGACATGGACAGAGCGAAATTATAAGGTGATTAGGTCCCCTTTAAATTAAAAATATAATTTTATACATAATATTTTATATATACTCAAATTTTATATATAAACTCAATTAATTTTTAATTAATGTAATACAATAAATGAAAAACATATTTTTGATACTTTTTTTGTAATCTTTTTTTTAGCTTTAATATTTAATTTATTTTTCATTTTTGAATTTTCTTGCAAAGGTGTCCAATTTAAAGTGCTAGATCCACTGCAGACACACACGATAGTTTTCACAGGTTAGAAATTGAAACCCTGCTTAAAAGTAATAAACCATGCGAACAGAAAGCAGCAGCAAAAAAATAGGGATGAAGGAGAGAATCATTAAAGAAACAAATGCATATAATGTAAAAAAAAAACACCTCTTTGTAATTGTTTTCGTGCTCTCATAAGAAATCCTTCGGTTGAGTTCGTGATAAGTAAGAGAGGGAGAGATAGAAATTGAAGTAAAACCAGCGATAAGATAGAGAGAGAGCAAGTGAACCATAGTTTTCGGTGAGGACAATCATTATATTCTAAATAAAATGGGCGAGGATGGGTATTACTTTTAAATATAAAATTTATAAATTTAAGAAATATAGGAGCAATATAGAAAATAAACTAAAACTTTATCTTATAAATTTTTTATTTAATTATTTTGAATTTTAAAAAATATAGAAAAAAAATAAAAAATTTCACTAAAATAAATTGTCTAGAATACCACCAAATAGTGTACAATAATTGCCAAATACTATATAAATTTATTATATTATCCAATCCAGCGCACCAAACATATTGTATAAGTTATCTGTATCACTTGTATTGTTAATGAATAAGTTTCATACTTTTTTGATATTTATATTTTAATTTAATTATATAAAATTAATTATATTATCTTAATACACATATTATTTTAAAAATTCATATTTAAAAAGTTTAATAATTTTTAGTATTCCATGTTATCAAATTTTAATATCCTTAATTTTGACATTTATCATTCAAAAAAGAATTAAATCAAAACTATTTAAAAATATTGATATTAAATTTAAGTCACTTATGTCGGTAATATACATGTATTGATATTAAAAGATGGTTAATTTAATATAATATATGTATATTAAAAAGGTATCAAATTTTTAATAAATATTAAATAAATAGATAAAAATATTCATATTTTAAATAATTTTATTTTTTATTTTAATAATTCTTAAATATATGTTATATGTCGGTAATATACATGTTAATATTGATATTGATATTGTGATAGAACAAAAATTGTATAAAAGATTTGGACTCAAAGAATTGCCCTTAGTTTTATTTATTTTTTTAATTTTACATTTTACCTTATGCCACTTTTTTTTTTTATATATATATATATATTCTTATTTGAAATTATATATATATGTATATATAATTTTAGAATAAGTGACACAGATTATTTTAGATTCAAAGAATTGCACTTAATTTTTTTATTTTTAATTTTACTTTTTAGCTTTTGCTTTTTTTTTTTTTTTTTTTTTGTGCGGAGAATTGGTGTTCGTAATTTTTGTCAATATGAGAATAAAATTGAACTTGATAATTTTTTTTTTAAATTTTTAGTTTATTTTAAAAGGATGGGTGGGTGTTCGTTATTATTGTCCATGTAAGAACAAAATTGCTTTTAATAACATGTAAAATAATATTATTTGAAGTACTTAATATTTTTAAATTTTTTTAATATTAAAATTTAATAATATATAATAAATATTTAAAAAAGGAAAAATTATAAAATTAATATATTCAAAACTTATAATAATAAACATAATATTTTAACATTAATTTATATTTACTTCGGTAAAGCTATATCATTGGTTTCTAACTTTAACTAAATTCATAATTAAGTCTTCAAATTTTTCAATTTTGTAATTTAGTCCTTAAATTTTTAAAATTCTACACATAGGTTCCTAAACTTTTAAATCTTATTACATAGTCACTAAATTTTTAAAAAATTTGAACATAGGTCTTAAAATTTTGATTCAAAAATATGTATTTTAGTATTCAAGATAAAAATTATAGGTAAATTTTTAAAAATTTTAGGACTAAATTATAGAATTTAAAAGTTTAAGGGCCTGTGTATAAAATTTTAAAAGTTTAAAGATGAAATTATAGAATTGAAAAGTTTAAAAAATTAAATATAAATTTAATTAAAATTTAAAATTTAAAGATTAATATATAATTAAGTTATTTGCTTATATAAATTTTTATGGATATTATTTAAATATTAATGACAAGAATTGACGGAGATAATATTTGGGAGGGCTATGTATTAAATAATATATTAATTATTAATAAATATAAAATTTAGAATGTAAAATGATAAAATAATTGTAATTTTTTTATTAATAAATTAATTAAATTATATTATAAAAATTAATATACATATATATGAAGATAAAAAATATTTTTTAATTCCAATTTTCAATTTCCAATTTCCAATTTCCAATATTGGACGCAGGTGGGTCCTTTTGACAATTTGACAATCTAGAAGCAATGACACTGTACTGTTAAGAATAAAAATATTTTTAATTCCAATTTCCAAGTTATATTGGACGCAGGAAGGTCATTACCTAAAATTTCTTCTTTCATCGATATCACTTTTTTAGATATCGAATTTTTATCCGTATAATGAAGATCTTCATCTAAATAACGTTTCGAAGAAAACAAAGATTGCAATATTATTTTGAAAACAGGCTCAAATAATTCATTATTTAAAAAAATTTGGATATAAACTCTTCTCCCTTAAATTTTATTATTTATTGTAAAAAATACCCTTTAAAAAATATACCACTCTCAAGGGCTAACATAAAATCAAATATCTCAACGAAAACAAATGACAGAAATAATAAGAAATCAAGTAAAAAATCAAGAAATAATGAAAATAAAAACACAAGGCATTTCACAATATTTTTTTACAATAAATGATAATTAGTAAAAAAAAAGTGACGGATTTAAAGAATCATCATTCTCAAAAATAAGAAAAATATTCCCCGAAAAAATATAATTTAGTATGAAATAAGTAACAAATAAATGAGTATTATCATAACAGATGTGATGAGAATTAAGGAGCGTCGTCCATGGTTCTATGACATCCAAATGAGATTACTATCAACGAAACACAAGATTATGGTCATCTTGCCAACGTACTCGAGAGCACGAACCTTATAATCCACAAACGCAATTCGGTTTAAGAACTACAAGAGAAATGGTCTAAGACCCAATACTAAAATTAAATCAAATTTTAGGAAAAAAGATTAGATTTTGTTAGCAAACACACCTTAAGGCATTGATATTACTCACCACAAGATTATGGTCGCTGCGAATACCAACCTTCAGATTTTGACTAGAGATGTGTGCGCCGCAGCATGAATGTTTTGTCTTTGCAGCACCAGACCCTTGGGTTTTCAATACTGGGCATCTCGTCGCAGTACCCAAGAGCACAAACCTTGTAACCCAAAAATGCGATTCGGTTTGAAAACTATAAAAGAAATGGTTTAAGATCTAATACTAAAATGAAATCAAATTCCTAGAAAAGAAGTTAAAAATTTTGTTAGCAAACACACATTAATGCATGGATATTACTCATCACAAGACAAGATTATATAAACGCCACAAAAGTTTGCAAATCCCTTGATAAGTTCGTTGGAGAAAGAACATGGAGTATTCAAGCTCTCAATTTTGATTTTTGAATCAAATTTTCATTTATTACAAACGTTGTGGAGCTGAGCCTTTAAAGAGTATTTATGGGTTACAAATAAAAATCTAAAAGAAATTAAATCTCAGCCATTAATGTTGATCCAATAATCAAAAATTATACATAAAATATAAGTGTGTCGCGGTAGTGAAAAACTCCTGTTGCAGCAAATGGGGCTCGGACACCACAAAATCAACACTGGCCGCGAGGGATGAAAATCCATGCTATGGTGAGATGCCTAGTATTGAAAAATCGATGGTCTGGTGCCTCGGCAGCCAAACATCCATATCGCAGGGCGCACATGGTACACAAAAACTTGATAACTAAATTTTTTATATGTAAAAGCTCACAAATGCACGAGTCACTTGTAGTAAGTGACAAATATACTCCTAAGATCATCTCACAAAGGAATTGCGATTGTTTTTAACAATGTTACATGTGATCTAAATTGGTTGTAAATAAAACTTGAATCCTAAATATTATAATAAAAGTTGGTTTTGAGAACGGTTGCTAAAATTATAGTTCCTTAAAAGAAGTGAAAATAAACAAGTGAAAACGTAATCGAAACAATATGATGAACGAGTGTGAAAAATCAGTTAGTGAACCAATAATGGATAGATTAATTTATGTGATTTTCATAATTAAGCATATAAAGTAAAATTTATTAATCCATTTCACTAAGCCTAGAAAATTCTAAATCAATACCAATTTTTTCTTAATTAACTAATTAACTTCTTTGAACCGGATAGTTAATTAGTTAATTAGCATTAATCATAGAAAAAATAATTTAATCACCCAATTTAAGACAATTTAATGCATGTAAATTAAGCTTATGCTCAAAAATGCCCAATCAAACTTAGACAGCATTTCTAACGCTCAACCCTAAAATATTCTCATATATTCATAAATTAAATTGGCCCTTAGTAATTAATGAATGTAGATATTACGAACAATGAACATGAAATAAATCACTTAAATATAAAATAAACCACATAAACAATCATTCATTCATAGTCACATCCCTAAAATCCCACACAAAAGGAGTATAGCTACTTATAACAAAATTTCAATCAAGGTTTTCCATTACAATAAGCATTTAATGATTTCTAAAGAGAAAATAAATTACAAACAATAAAATACCCCACTTCGTCTCTTGGAACAAGCTTCTTGATGTTGGATGGTCACCTTCTTCAAGATTCTTGATGAAGCTTCAATGAAGTAACATTAATGGAGTGATTTTTCTCTCAAAATGTATGGAAAAATCTAAGTTCGGCTACTTTTCACTGTCATTATTTATTGCTTGCTGAAGAAGACGATTTTGTGATGTATTTATAGGTTAGGGTTTGTGTGTGTGTGTGTGTTGGTTGGAAAGGGGATTTAATGAAATTCGAGTGTGCGGGCCGTGACGCGCGTTTTCCTCTGCCACGACGTGCTATGTTTTTTCTAGACTTTGAACCAAATCAGGGATCCCCTCGCTGCGGAGCATAATTTTCATGCTACGTGTGCGATTTTTTTATGATTTCCCATGATGCAATCCAGGAGCCCCATTCTGTGGCACTCATATTTCTTCGCCGCAGTGCGCAATGTTGTAATGCCGTGTAAGGATCTTTGCATATTTGTTGATTCCTACGTAAGCCTTACATTCTTCTGCTCTAATTTAACCCCCCTTACATAGTAAATAAACTACAATGTAAGGGTTACATTTTTTAGCCCCTTTTTGACACATCACTCCACTATTTCATTCACAATGCTTGAATCTACAAAACATGAAAATACCACTCCAAATCAAAGTAATACTGAATTAAATCACAAAATAACTACTTAAAAACTAACAAATAATAGGTTCAAAATAATTTTCATTAGCACGTCTCCAGCAAAATCTAGAGGGTTGGTAGCCGCGGTAGCCATAATCTCATGCTGCAGTGCAGCTCCAAATTCTAAATATCAACAATTAAACTCAACACATCCATACTGCATATTTGTGCACATTTTCTTGTGTTGCTGCATGTCTTGATGTGCATTATAAAAGTACATATTTTCTTATGTTACGTTGATAGTAATCCCATTTGCATGTTATATAACCATCGACGATGTCCCTTGGCTCTCATCAAGATGCAAGAGAAAATTTTAACATGTCATTAATTGATAAATAAATAATTATAAATAAATTATCAAAAATTTCATAGAAAAATAAAAAAATGATTTGATATATCCATCTAGGAGGAATATAAATTCTAATAAAAGTACACTTTAGGGAACCCATAAAACTAGCAATATTCGAATTTTTGGAATTAAAATTAAAGAACTTTTTGAATTAAAATTAATCATTTCTAGTAATTCACCCCATTTAAGTTTAGTTTTTTTAGTAGAAAAAGAAGTTGAAAAATGAAGAGGCAAGAAAAGAATAATCATAAATTTTAAAGCTTTAAAAAAAGAAACCATAGATGATGAATACTTTATACCTAAAAAAGAAGAATTATTATCTTTAATAAAAGAAAAGAAATATTTTTAAAGTTTTGATTGCAAAAGTGAATATTGATAGATAAGACTTGATGAAGAATCTAAAAAATTAAAAGGCATTTAGTTGTTTACAAGGACAATTCTAATATACAGTTGTTCTATTTCAATTAAAACAAGCACCATGTATCTTTAAAAGATACATGAATAACATATTTATAAAATTTCATGACTTTTGTTGCGTCTATATAGATGATATATTAGTATTCAAAAGCAATCTAAAAACAATATTATATAGATGTAATAAACATACTACAAAAATGTCAAAAAATAGAAATAGTCTTATCAGAAAAGAAATCAATAATTTCTCAAGAAAAGATTATATATTTAGGACTTGAGTTAGAAAATGAAAAATACCATTTACAGCCTCATATCTTCAATAATATACAAAACTTTCCCAATACTATAAAAGATTAGCAGAAACAAGAAAATTATTACAAACAAAGCTTAAAAAAGACCATATTTGGAATTAGATCGAGGAAGATACTAAATACGTGGATAAAGTAAAATGACAAGTTAAAAACTTACCTACCTTATATCATCCAAAACCATATGATTAAATAATCATAGAAATAGATGCTTCTCATGAATATTAGAGAGCAATGTTAAAAGCAAGAGTATATAATAAAGATAAATATCTTTGTAGATTTACTTTAGGATTGTTTTGAGGTCCTGAATTAAATTATCATAGCAATGAAAATGAATATTTAGTAGTTAAGAAAGCAATAAAGAAATTTACCATTTATGTTATTAGTACTAAATTTATTTTTAGAACAGACAATAAAAATTTTAAACATTTTTTAAAAACTAACATATAAGGTGATTATAAGCAAGAAAAACTCATCAGATGGAAACAATAGTTTAACTATTATAAGTTTGATGTATAACATTTATCAGGATCTAAAAACAACCTAGCAGATGCATTAACTAAAAAATTAACACCTCTAACAATTTTTATGCTGGTAGGAATGGAACAATTTGAAATCAAAATCAAGATAAAAGAAAAAAAGATAGAAATCCTTTAAGAATAGCTCAAGCTATTATACCTCGAAAAGTATCTTATGGAGAAAAGAAATAAACAAGAAGAATTTAATTGTTCAAAACAACCACTGGATTTTAAAAAGAAATCCTAAAAAAAATTCAATCTACAGAAGCTAAAACTTATGAGGAAATAATTCAAAATAAAATGGAAGAACCTAACGGTTCAAAAGAAAATAAAGTCTCTAAAATAATAAAGGGAAAACTTAGTTGGGCTGATGAAGAAAAAGATCAGTACATGAATCTCAGTAAAATGCAATGGTTGGGTCTCTAAAACTTGGCCAGAAAATCTACTAGGAACATATAGAAGATATGAAATTCTACACCACAGAAAAAGAATATCCTACAGGTTGTAAATTTAATATTCTTACACACAGAGCTTACCATGCAAATTTAATTATAAATCTCTATCCAGGAATTAATTCAAGTGAATTAAATTATTTTCCTAAAAATTTCAAGAAAGCCATTAAAAATTTCAAGAAAAAAATTAGCGTAGGAAATAAGCTTGTTTATTTTAGATTTTTCTGTTCATTAATGGATTAGAATGAGAAATATTGTATCGGTCCTTATCATTTTATCAAATTAAGAATTTTCAACACCAACAAAGAAGTTTACAAGTCAAGGCACTTGTAGAGAAGGAATTCAATACAAAAAAACTCTGTATATTAAGAGGACAAATGTTAAGTCAAATTTACTATGAAATCAAAAAGATTGAAAATTCTACTAAAATCAAAGCAAATTACTCAACTAGTAAATTCATTATTTCTTTTCATTGTAATATAGCTCTCTCCGAAGAAGATGGTGAAAAAATTAGAAAATTTGAAACAAATTTCGATAGCAACAACTTGAAAATTTGTCAAGAAACAAGAAAGTATTTTCCATATATGCCAGAAAATAATTAAGGACCACAAATGCATTTTTTACATCAAAGATCGAGAAGATGAAGATACGTCATCATCTACATCATCAAAATTTTTGGTAGAAAACAACGAAGAAAAATAAACGAAGATCGCTGGTAAAAAACAACATAGGCAAATGAAGATGTAGAACCCACATCTTTAGTCGGCAGCACATTGATGCACAATGACTTAATAGTCAAATTTTGTATTTGTAATAAAAAGCTCGCAAGTGCACGAATTACTTATAATAAGTGATAATAAGTATACTCCCAAGATCGTCTCTCAAAAAATTGTAGTGGTTTTAAAACGTTATTTATTTTCTTATTTAGTCGAACAAACAATCCTAAACATTCTAACAGTTGTGAGTTGCAGAAAAGATTGTAAATTCCTAAATTAACTCAAAAACTAAAATAAAGTACAAATAAAAGTAATCACAGCCAAGGTGGGGATGATAGATGTAAATGAGAGTCTTAGTTCGCTATCCATTCATGGAAAGAACAAATTAAGTAATTCAATTTAAAGTTGAAATTAATGATTTTTTTGCTAAACCTAAAAAATTCCAAATCAATGGTAATTTTCACTACAATTAATTAATTAACGTCTTTGATCCAGACCGTTAACTAATCAATTGGAATTAGCTCAAGGAAATATTATAATCACCTAATCTAACACAAATCAATGCAATCAAATTAGGCTCTTGTTCATAATGCACAATCAAGCAAAGATGATATTTCTAATGCCTAAATTCTAACATATTCTCTCCAACTACAAATCAAGATTTGGCCCATCATTAATTCATAATCAGAAATATTAAGAACATGAACAAGAATTAAATCCAAAACTCAAATGTCATTAAATTACAAAATTGTTCTTTCAATCATTGGAAGCAATACTAATATCTCCAAATACATAAGTTAGCCAACCATAACAAAACTGGTATCAATCAATTTAGTTATGAGAGGCAAACCACAAAATCAAAGAAAAGAAAATATATTACAATAAAAATACCCCATTGAATCCTCTAGCTCCAAGTCTTTGAATTTGGTTAATCCTCTTTTTCAATTCCATAGAGTAGCTTCAACAATGGAGGATCTTCTCTTGATTTTGAGTGTTCTTTTGTGTGAAACATATTTCTTTGCTGGGGCGCGCATTGTTGTGCTTGCATTGTATGTAACCCTTACATAATTGATGACTCCCAATGTAAAGCTTACATTCTCTAGCTTTTGTTACTCCATTTTCACTCTTTTTGAGTCATTTCAATCCAATATTCTTCATATAGTCCAAAAACCTACAAAACACATAAATACATTCTAAAACCCGAAAATAATAAAGTAACATAAAAACAATGCTTAAAAACATAACAAAATATATGTTAAAATAGTATTCATCACACATACTAAGGAATGAATGAAAAAAAAATAAAAAAAAATAGTAAAAACAGATGAATTATTGACTCTTTATTTTGTAAAAATGATTTATTGTGTTATAAAAGGAATCCTTATTTTCATTTGAAAAACAAGGTGCAAACATAGAGAGCAAGGAGCTTAGAATAGAAAGCTTAAATCATTTATCTCCTCCCTATGTATAACCTAGTAATTTTGGATACCATAATATGTACAGATGCAAGGACTTCTCTAGGACTTTGAGAAATTTTTTACTAAACCGGCCAACCCACCAACCTAGCACGACCTGCACTGAGTTGGCCAGGTTGAAGAGTGAAATGTTTGAAATCGGGTTATAACCCGACCTAGGCAATGATAGTTGACTAGTATCGAGTTTGGATATTCCAACCCATTATAACCTAACCTAGTTGAGCAATAAATCCTTACTTTAAAAAAATATGCTTTTACTAGGAATATATAAGGAAGAGATGAGAGCCTTACCATTTGGACCATGTGATTTACATTTCAAAAGGTGGTAGCTAATTTATTTATCTAATTTTAGAGATATATTCATTAATTGCTTAGCCCTACAATATAAGCAACCCATTTCTCTCAAAACCTATCATATTTCTCTTAAAATTGCACCTTTCTACTACCCATTTCTCTCTTTCTTTCTTTTGGTGATCAATGAATTCTAAACTAAATAGGATTTTCATTCCATCTTTTTGAATCATAACTCATTTTCTCAGGGAGTTCCGCGGTTGCCATTGCACATGTTCCATCTCCTCCATTGACGAGCTTCCATGGCTGCAATAAGAAAGGTATTTAGTTTTTTTTTTTTTCCAATTCTAAGGTTTATCTATTTATTAATTTTTTAAAACTTAATTTTACAAGATTTGATTTCAAGCTTGAAACAATACCTGTCATCACTTGTTCGTCCTCTTTAATGAACTTTTTTTCTTTGTTTGCTTCCTCTGCAACCCAATTAACCCAACCCGATTTAACCCATGTTTAATGGGTTGGGTTGGGTTGGATTGAGTGCTTACACAGTCGATTTCGGCCTGAGATTATTATCAACCCAAACCCCATGCGTTGAAGCTTTTGTCCCAACCTGACCTGACCTGTGTCCAGTCCTAGGCTTCTCCATTAACAAGTGGGTATCAATGATTGAAGTAAGTTGAGACATAGTAAGTGTAATAAAAGAAGACGAACAGAGAAAGAAAAGTCGTTGTGGGCCCATTAAATTCAAGTATGATAATTATAACCTAAACTAATTAAGGATCTTAAATGCTTTAACATTTATTTATTTCCTTTACAAATTAATAAATAGTAAGATTGACATGAAAAAAATTGTTTAAACAAAAACAAGAGAAAATAAAACAAAATTATGATTAAAATTGAAGATTTTGAAAGAAAATATTTAGAATTTTTAGAACACTATTTTGATAACAAAAGTTATGAAACCTGTTTAAATTTTTTTAAAAGAATTGACACTATTTTAGATTTTTATATATATATTATATTTTTAGTATTTTATATCTAATACACTATCCCGTGGGAAATTTTTTAAAGAATTGTTTTAGATAGAAATTTGTCAAGGTAAATGAAGAAGAATTTAATAACGTAAATTTTGGGTTTTATTTATTTAAAAAATATATAAGAAGATAAATTAACTGAAACTTTTAAAAATTTAGCTAAAAAAATGACATCAGATTCAAAAGATACGAAGAAAATAATAAGAATGTATAATAAGGGTAAATTTGTAAAAATAACAAGCAGAAGGTCATTACAGATTAAGAACATTAAAAAGGGTCTATCCTAGCATATAACCCAATGATTTTAAACTCTTTTTTAATTAAAGAATAATCAATATATCAATAAAAATAATCAAACAATTAATTGATAAATCTAACAATATAGCGAAAAATAAAAACTCAAAATTTTCTTTATATGATTATTAATATAATTTTATTTTAATTTATATCTTTTAAAATTAGTAACGACAATTATCTATTAAAAAAACACTCTTCTTGGCCAATTAGTGATGTGGTATGTCTTCTCTATATACTTGTTTATAACTTCTTCTAGTTCTTTTTTTTTTTTTTTATCTTATTTTATACTGAGTAGGACCATATAGATCCTTAGATTATGTTATTTGTATCATTTAGTTGCTTAATTTATAAGTAGTGTCATTTGGCCCTTTAGTTTTAGAAAAAAGAGCAATTAAGAACAAAACACATAATTTTAATTGTTTTTTAATTAAAATATTTTTTTAAAATTAATATTTTAATATAAAAATATTAAAATAATATTTGTTCTTAATTGGCCTCTTAAAAATTAATATTTTAATTAAAAAATAATTTAAATGATGTATTTTGTTCTTAATTGATCCATTTTTCTAAAACTAAGGATTAAATAACATTAGAGATCAAATATAATAAATAATCTAATGGGGACCTCCATAACACTTCTTCTGTTTTATAATCAAATTTTTTAGCATTGTGTAGCTATTATAGTCCATCAATCGTGGCTGTGGAGAGAAGAAATAAAGACTCACTCCTTTTTGAATAGCCAAAACCCACATCTACGGTTCAAGCATTACATTGTTGATTCAATATATCAACACTGGCATTTGTTTTCTTGTATGCGTTAGGAGCTTGAGTCGGCTATTTTGCTCTTCCACTACTAAATGGTTGTGTAAACTTGTGACTCAAACCTCTGATATGCACGTTATTGCAAGCTGTCTGGCATATGTATTGTCTTTTTGTAAGGGTTACGTAATAGCTGTATTAATCTGTAATCCTTACATATTAAGTCTTATAAATTTGTCTTGCTACTTCTAGTATAAATAAGAGACTTTGCACTGTGGCAAAGACACGAGAAACATATTATTCAGTACTAGATTGAGACAGATTGTAGAGTGAGCAGTGTGCACATATTTGTTCATTGTTAAAGAGACAATTGAGAGTGTATGATCTTGAACTTCAATAGTGGATTGGAAGGTGTTACCTCCCGTGGATGTATGCTCTCAATCTAAGAGAGGAACCACGTAAACTTTCTGGTGTTGTTCTTGCTTTTTTACTGTTTGGTTTTTTCTTTTGATTTTCTGGTTCGTTATTCCTACAAATTGGTATCAGAGCTAGGTTGTTTTTTCAAGGGGATTCATAAAGTTCTTGATCAAGATAGAGCCTGATCAACTCTTTCTCTGATTCTTGAATCATTTCTCTGCCTGACCCTTGAAGATAAATGAACTAAATCAAAGATGGGTTTCACGAAGTATGAAGTTGAGAAGTTTGATGGAACTGTGGATTTTGGGCTATGGAAACAAAAGATGTACTCCCTGTTGGTTCAGCAAGATGTTGCTGAAGGCATTGATGAAGTGCCTAAGTATCCAGAAAGCTATAAAGAATTAGACAAGAAAAGAATCCTGGTCAAAGCGTACACCAGTATCATCCTTAATCTTGCTGATAATGTGATAAGACAGGTCAATAAACAGAAGACAGCTCTGGAGGTGTGGAAAAAATTGGATGAACTATACCTTGTGAAGTCTTTGTCGAGCAGAATCAACCTAAAGGTTCAGTTATTTGGTTTTAAAATGAATCTGTCAAGAAGCTTGGAAGATAATCTTGATGAACTTAAGAGAATGACTATAGAATTGGCAAATTCTGGAGAAGAATTGTCTGATGAGAATCAAGCAATCATCCTCCTTAACTCTGTGCCTGATGTGTTCAAAGATGTGAGAAATGCTCTTCAATATGGAAGAGATGGTCTGAAATTTGATACTGTAGTTTCAGCATTGAGGACCTGTGATGCTGAACACAAGAAAGAAAGAAAAGAATTAGGACGAGGTGACAAGAAAGATAGTGGCATTGGAGACTCTCTCTTTACTAGAGGAAGATCATCCAAGAAATCTTTTAATTACAAGAAAAAGGGAAGATCACAGTCTAAAGGGAGATCACAATCAAGAGGTCGTTCGAACAAATGCTGGGCATGTATGAAAGAAGGCCATTTTAGGTGTGACTGTCCTGTGATCAAGAAAGGTCTTGAACATTCAAGTGATGGTGAAATTGATTTCATATCTGATAAGTTTGATGACATAGTTGTTCTTGCAATTTCAACCATTAAAGGTGACTCAGAATGGATATTAGATTCTGGATGCTCTTTTCACATATGTCCTATTAAGAACTGGTTCTTGAATTTTGAAGTAGTTCAAGATGGATATGTGATGCTTGGTGATAATTCTGAATGCAAGATAGAAGGAGTTGGTGACATTAAATTAAAACTTAGAGATGGTATTGAAAGAACTCTCACTGGTGTAAGATATGTGCCTGAGATTAAGAAAAATCTCATTTCTGTGGGCATGCTTGATGTTGCAGGTTACACTATCAAGATTCAAAATGATAAAATGATAGTCACAAAGGGTTCACTTGTGGTATTAAAAGCAAACAAACAGAAAGGACTCTATTTGTTGGAAGGCAATGATGCACAAAAACTTGATAGTCAAATTTTGTATTTTATATAAAGCTCGTAAGTGCACGAATCACTTATAGTAAGCGACAAGTATACTCCCAAGATCGTCTCTCAAGGAATTGCGGTGGTTCTAAAACGTTATTTATTTTCTTATTTAGTCGAACAAACAATCCTAAACATTCTAACAGTTGTCAATTGAAGAACAAATCGTAAATTCGGAATTAAATTGAAAACTAAAATAAAATGAAAATAAAAGTGATCACAACCAAGGGGAGGATGATGGATGTAATTGGGAATATTAGTTTGCTATCCATTCATGGCAAAAACAAATTAAGCATTCAATTAGAAGTTGGATTTAATGATTTTTCCGCTAAACCTAGAAAATCCCAAATCAATGGCAATTTTCACTACGATCAACTAATTAACGTCTTTGGCCCGGATCATTAACTAATCAATCGGAATTAGCTCAAGGAAATAATTCTAACCACCTAAACTAACACAAATCAATGCAATCAATTTAGGCTCTTGTTCATAATGCACAATTAAGCAAAGATGGCGTTTCTAATGCCTAATTCTAAAATATTCTTTCTAATCACAAACTAAGGTTTGGTCCACCATCAATTCACAATCAGAAAATAATAAGAACATGAACAAGAAATAAATCCAAATCATATATAATTAAATTACAAAATTGTTCTTCCAATCATTGGAAGCAATACTAACATCCCAATATACATATATTAGCCAACCATAACTAAATTGGTGTCAATCAATTTAGTCATGGAGGCAAACCACAAAATCAGAGAAGAAAAAGATATTACACTAAAAATACCCCAATGAATCTTCTAGCTCCAAATCCTTGAACTTGATTGATCCTCTTTCTCAAATCCTTGGAGTAGCTTCAACAATGGAGGGCTCCTCTTGATTTCGGGTTGATTTTGGGTGGAAAAACCCTTGCTGCAGTAGCAGCTAAGGGGAGGAAGAAAATGGGTGTGAAAACTTGTGTTTGGGAGAGGCATAATGTTGTATTTATAGGGGGAAAGAAGTGGAATACGCGTTTTAGGGTTTCTGGGCAATTTTGGCATGCTCGCCGCGGCGCAGGTTTTGCCCGCCGCGGCGCGTGTTGAATTTTGGCTCGTTGGTTCAAACCAGAAACCTCCCCGCCGTGGCGCAGGTTTTGCCCGCCGCGGCGCACGTTGTTTTCTTGATTTCCCAGGATGCAACCCGAGAGCCTCTCGCCGCGGCACAGGTTTTTCCCGCCGCGGCGCGCCTTGTTGTAATGTGCTGTAAATGCCCTTACATAGTATGTTGATTCTCGATGTAAGGCTTACGTTGCTAAGCCTTTGCTTGTCCCCCCTTACATAGTGAATGACATCCAATGTAAGGCTTACATTTTTAAACACTTTTGCTTCACTTTTGCTCTCTTTTTCCACATTTCTTCCCAAACCTACAAAACACAAAAATACCTTCCAAAACACGAAAATAATAAAATAAAAGATAAAATTAATGCTTAAAAACATAACAAAATATAGGTCAAAAATGTGTTCATCAGGCAACACTTCTAATGGTGCTGCAACTGTTGCAGAAAGTGCAGTTGATAAGTCTCTATTGTGGCACAAACGTATGGGTCATATCAGTGAACAAAGACTGGTGCAATTATCCAACAGAGGATTACTGGATGGAGTTAAGGTCACTAGTATGGGTATTTGTGAGCACTGTATTGCAGGGAAACAGAAGATAGTGAAGTTTCCAAAAGGAAAGCATACTACAACAGATATCTTGGAATATGTACATTCAGATCTATGGGGACCATCAACCATAGCTTCACTTGGTGGAAACAGGTATTTCTTAACTTTCACTGATGACCATTCTAGGAAAAGTTGGGTTTATGTTCTCAAAACTAAAGATCAAGTCTTT
The DNA here is from genome assembly GCA_029378325.1 of Elaeagnus macrophylla. Lineage (NCBI taxonomy): Eukaryota > Viridiplantae > Streptophyta > Magnoliopsida > Rosales > Elaeagnaceae > Elaeagnus > Elaeagnus macrophylla. Next base: position 7,663,355 of record CM055649.1, on the reverse strand, counting down.
CAATATTTCAAACAATGGAAAGCTCTAGTTGAAAATCTGACTGGTAAAAGATTAAAAAGACTGAGAACTGATAATGGTATGGAATTCTGCCACAATGAGTTCACTGAACACTGTCAAGAACATGGAATTCAGAGACATAGAACTGTGAGGCTAACACCCCAACAGAATGGGGTAGCTGAGAGGCTAAACAGGACTCTCATGGAGAAGGTTAGGTGCTTACTTTCAAATGCTAACCTCCCTGCTCATTTTTGGGCAGAAGCTCTTAACACTGCATGCTATCTAAACAACAAATGTCCCTCAATGCTATAGAGTTTAAGACACCAAATGAAGTTTGGTTTGGTAAACCAACTGGGTATTCATATCTCAGAGTTTTTGGGTGCATTGGGTATGTGCATGTAAGTGATGGGAAGTTACAACCAAGAACCAAGAAGTGTATTTTTATTGGTTATCCAGAGGGAGTGAAAGGATACAAACTGTGGTGTCCAATAACTAAAAGAAATATAGTTAGTAAGGATGTCATATTTGATGAATCTGCTACAATTCTTGATATGAAGGATAAGACACAGGATGGTGGAGATATCATCAACTCAACTACACATTCTGTGGAGGTGGAGAACGTCTCACAGGACCATATAAATTCAAATCCTAAAGAGGTACAGACTGACCAAAATTCAATAGGATCTGATGTTGTTATGGGACAAACACTTGGTAACCTTGAAGACACAGGTTTCTCAAATGACTATCTCACACAAGAGATTGATCCTATCACAGATTACCAACTCACAAGAGATAGAGTTAGGAGAGAAATAAAAAGGCCAAGTAAATATGGTGACGCAGCCTTGATCTTTTATGCTCTTTCTACTGCACATGAACCATACTTAGATGAACCTTCAACATACAAGGAGGCAATAATCTGCAGTGAATCTAGAAATTGGAAAACTGCAATGGATGAGGAATATAAGTCGTTGATGCAAAATGAGACTTGGATTCTAGTAAAACAGCCAAAAGATGTTAAATTGATTGGCTGTAGGTGGCTTTACAAGTTGAAGGAAGGTTTGAAAGATATAGAATCTAGAAAGTACAAGGCAAGACTGATACCATGATGAGTGCTCAAAAAGCACTAATATTTCGTGATTAATTGTGCTTGATTGATTGATATATAGATTTATTATGACTATTATTTCGATTATTTTCATAAATCTATCCATTCGGAGTCACGGGTATATTTTAGTGCATTTCAGGTGTTTTTAGCGTCAAAATGAGTCAAATGATGAAAACACGCGAAGACGGAACACTTACGGCGCTCGGATCACGAGTTACGGGCTAAACGAGACAAATATGTAAGCCTTACATAATGTGCCATCACATATGTAAGGGGGGACGTGAAAAGAAGGAAACCAATGCGCGCCGCGGCGAGAGAATTGCATGCCGCGGCGTGAGGCTCTCGGGTTTGATCCTGAAAACATAGAAGCATTGCGCGCCGCGGCGAGGGAATTGTATGCCGCGGCGGGGAGCTCTCGGGTTTTTGCATATTTTCCAAATTTTGTGTTGCGCCGCGGCGGGGAAAATGCATGCCGCGGCGCGCCTATTCCTATTGCAATCAGGAATGCCTTACATCTATAAATACCCCCTTTAGACCCCCTTTACAAGAAGAACTCGAATTGGTACACAACTCTTACACTTTACAATTTTGCAACCAAACACGACATTCAATCAACTTTGGGAGTTTTGCTACACAAAAACGAAGCAAGAGAAACCATTCTAAGGATCCAAAGAAGCCGTCGACAATCGAAGATAAAGCTTACGGAGGAGTACGTCAACCGATCCATAAGCGGTATTTAGATCTAGGTTTTCTTTGGTGTTGTAGAATTCTATTTTTCTTCTTTTTTTCGTTGGAGTGTATGTTCGTATTTTATTTGTCTATGAATATTAATATGAACATATCTGGCTAGTTTTATTATGGATGTTTAGTTTGTGTTGCCATGTTTGCTAGAACTGTGTATGGTGTATGTTTTATTGATTTAATATAAACAAATTACTTTTTGATTAAGAGCATGTTTAGATATTTGATTATGAATAATCATGGGCCCATTTGATGTTCGTAGTTAGATTGAAAAATCTGAGAATTTAGTTATAGGAACGTCACCTTAACTTTATTCCGAAACACTTAATCGAAGCTTCAAGTTAGTGACTTAGTCATAGCATTAATTTGATTGGCATGTTTTCCTTGCGCATAATTTGATTACTATTTGATTTACCCCCGCCAAAGGCAATTAATTAGTTAATCAATAAAGAGACCTACCCCCGCCAAAAGGAGTCTCGTAATTAAAAGGAAAGCCGGTAGTTTAGTTTATATAGGACGTTCATGTTATCTCACCATACCTTTTCGATGCAAGCATGGTCAACCAAGCTAAACGTCCATACATCCTCCACTGATCTTCAAATCTATTTGAATTGATTGTGAATTTGCAATACTGTTTTCGTTTAATTGCTCGTACTTTGTTCCCGTTACAAATCAAACACCTTTTTACAGTTTTACTAGCTTTAGGATTCTAGTTACTTAGAGTTTTAGTTTTACTAGAACTCTATTTAATTAGTCTTTTATTTTCATTAGAACTCTATTTAGATTAAAAAGTTAGTTATTTAAAACCACTGCAATTCCTTGAGAGACCGACCTTGGAAGTTGCTTATCACTTTACTACGAGTGATTCGTACACTTGCGAGTACACATTTTAACACATCAAGTTTTTGGCGCCGTTGCCGGGGAATTGGCGTTTTGAATAATTTTCTTTTTAACTTTTTAGAGTTTCTTAATTTTTTTTTATTTGTTTATTTATTTTATTTGTTATCTTTTATTTATTTATTTATTTTATTTTTATTTTTATTTTATTCAAAAAAAAAAAAAAAAAAAAAAAAATTCAAAAAAAATCAGAAAATAAAAAAATCAAAAAAATAGTGTTTTTAATTGCTTAATCTGTGGTGCTTTGATTTCTCTGTTGTTTTTGTTAGTTTTTGAAAGGTACCGTTCATCAACAACATCAACAAATTTTAAAATGCACCTAATCAGGCTGGATACTGAAATCCAAGAGCCAATACAAATGAAGAGCTGCATGATATGACAGACATAGAGGTATGTAGCATTTGTGGTTTATATGGGCATTATGCTAATGTTTGCACTTTTGCAGGTGATTACTATGCATCCCCTAATCCAAACTTTGATTTTAATGAGAGATGTCACCCACCTTGGAATGATCCTTATTTCAGTACCTATAATCCTGAGTGGGGAAATCACCATAATTCTTCATGGCAAGCAAACTTTACCCCACCTTATGCCCAATACAACATGCAAAGCTCAAATTCATATGACCCACCGTATGCCCAATACAACATGCAAAGCTCAAATTTTCAACCATATGACCCACCTTATGCACAATACCAAATGCAAAGCTCAAGTTTTCATCAATATCCATCTAGGGCCACCTTCGAAGAGAGCTTGAATTCTTTCATACAAGGAAGTAGAGTTTCTAATCAACCTAGGAAGCCAACCTTAGAGGAAACCTTGAATATTTTCATACAATCTACTAGTGAAAGGATGGAGTTTATAGAGGCATCAATAAACAGAATAGAAATGCAAGTTGGGCAATTAGCGGAACAAATTCAAAAACAAGAAGAGTTGCCCACTCAAATTAAGCAAGTGAAGGATGACATAATCCTTCAAAGTGGTAACAATTTTGAAAATTTTTATTTTCCTGAGACTTTTGATGATTTACCACTTTGTGTAGAAAATACAGGTAGGGAGCAAGCAATTCTCAAAGAATGTCAAGCCGAAGAATATCAAATTCTACAAACTTCTAAGGAGAACAAGGAGGAATTATCTTCACCTCCCATGCCACACAAGGCACCTAAGACTTGCACATCTCCAAATTATTTTCTATACCACTTCCACAAAAAAGTGTGTGCTGTGCTTCATGGAAAACAACTACCGAGATGGAAGGACAAGCTTAATGACATCTTAGCTCGGAAAATTGATATCACACACTTCAAAATCTTTGATGATGGTGGATAGAAAAGAATTAGCAACGTCTTGCTAAGACGTTAAAGAAAGCGCTTGGTGGGAGGCAACCCACCACATTCGGTAGTATTAACTTCTTTTCTTTTCTTTATTTTGTTTTTATTTAGTTTTACATTCTTTTATTTCTTTTTATTTTATTTTGGATTGTTTAACTTTGTTTGATGTTTTTGTGTCTTCAATTGCCTTAGTTATAATTAAAAATTGGGTTTGAATGTGAATTGTGTGCATACACTTTGAGGTTCAATATATGTTCATACATTCTTCATGAGAGAAGCGAGGAACAGTGAACCGGAGCATAGCGAGTAACGACACAATTTCATACGAAAGGGGGGTAACTTCTTACACTTTTTCTTAATTTCTTTTGTTCTTCTTTTTCACATTGAGGACAATGCAGAAAATAGGTTGGGGTGGGAAGAATATTCCATGAGCATGAAATATGACCAATTTTTAATTTTTAACTTTGTCACTTGAATTGTTTTTAGTTAGTGTCGTGTCTACTTGATTCAATCCGGAAATCTATGATATTAACATGATTGTAATGACGATGACATATGGGAGATGTTAGATTTTTACCTAAGCAACGAAGCACATAAATGTTGGATTCATCTAATTTGAGAATTTTGTGGTACTTGTGGTAGTTTGCATGGTTAGTTTAACTATTCTGATTTGTGGAATGTATGCATGTTCATGATATGTTTTAAGTCTCAACAATCTCTAGAACTCATTTGAAAACATGTTGAAGCGAAATAATAGAAACAAATGCCACTTAGAAAATGATTTAGGCCATCTTTGGACCGTTTGAACTTTTCATGCTTTCCCGAAATATTTTATCAATAGCACACCTTTGAACTCAACATTGACATACATTGTACTACCCTTAGTGATAAGAGTACTCGATGTAATATTTGATTTTCATGAGCAATTATGTTATATTTGTCTTGCTTCATCAAAAAAAAAAAAAAAAAAAAAAAAAAAAAAAAAAAAATTTGATGATCGAAATAATAAGCAAGAATAAAGAAGAAAATCAAGCAAAAGATCCAAAGGACATTTGAAGTTAAGGGAGGATGAAAAGAACATTTGGTGAAAAAAAAAAAAAAAGTTGAAAATATGCTTGTGAAATAAAAAGTACTCTTATCATATGAAAACATCATTTTTGTACTTTCATTATCACATACCTAGCCACAACTTTACAAGCTTAATGAAGTCCTATTGATTCTAGGTAGTTTAGTTTCTATATTAGTGGAGATGAGTTTGAAAAATGAGCATATGGAGTTTATAAGTGCAAAAATTCACTTTCATATTTTACTTGCACATTTATGAGACATTAAAATGTAATCTATGAATATCATGCATGACACGGTCAGATAGTATAACTAACGGGTTTGTGGTTTGATTGGTTGTTCAAAATTCGATTACCATGATGAGTTTGATGTTTGGACTGTTTTTGAGTTTAGGTGATGTTTAACTATTTCGTGTGTCATTTGTTGTTAACAATTTTTGAGACGTATGCATGGGTTGATTCAAGTATGTTTAGAGTCTTTATTAGTTTTGAGAGTCATACGATGTTTGCGGGTATCATCACTGGAAACCCTCACGAGACTACAACTCGTCCACTAGGGCCACCTAGGGGTTTAAAGGCTTGTTGCATATGCTAAATGCAACCGTGACAATCTACGGAAGTGATTTAGGTTAGGTTAGTTTATTTCATTTGTTTTTAATTTTATTTTAGGTCGCTTCACTTGCTAGAGACTAGCAAGAAGCTGGTTGGGGGTTGTGATGAGTGCTCAAAAAGCACTAATATTTCGTGATTAATTGTGCTTGATTGATTGATATATAGATTTATTATGACTATTATTTCGATTATTTTCATAAATCTATCCATTCAGAGTCACGGGTATATTTTAGTGCATTTCAGGTGTTTTTAGCGTCAAAATGAGTCAAATGATGAAAACACGCGAAGACGGAACACTTACGGCGCTCGGATCACGAGTTACGGGCTAAACGAGACAAATATGTAAGCCTTACATAATGTGCCATCACATATGTAAGGGGGGACGTGAAAAGAAGGAAACCAATGCGCGCCGCGGCGAGAGAATTGCATGCCGCGGCGTGAGGCTCTCGGGTTTGATCCTGAAAACATAGAAGCATTGCGCGCCGCGGCGAGGGAATTGTATGCCGCGGCGGGGAGCTCTCGGGTTTTTGCATATTTTCCAAATTTTGTGTTGCGCCGCGGCGGGGAAAATGCATGCCGCGGCGCGCCTATTCCTATTGCAATCAGGAATGCCTTACATCTATAAATACCCCCTTTAGACCCCCTTTACAAGAAGAACTCGAATTGGTACACAACTCTTACACTTTACAATTTTGCAACCAAACACGACATTCAATCAACTTTGGGAGTTTTGCTACACAAAAACGAAGCAAGAGAAACCATTCTAAGGATCCAAAGAAGCCGTCGACAATCGAAGATAAAGCTTACGGAGGAGTACGTCAACCGATCCATAAGCGGTATTTAGATCTAGGTTTTCTTTGGTGTTGTAGAATTCTATTTTTCTTCTTTTTTTCGTTGGAGTGTATGTTCGTATTTTATTTGTCTATGAATATTAATATGAACATATCTGGCTAGTTTTATTATGGATGTTTAGTTTGTGTTGCCATGTTTGCTAGAACTGTGTATGGTGTATGTTTTATTGATTTAATATAAACAAATTACTTTTTGATTAAGAGCATGTTTAGATATTTGATTATGAATAATCATGGGCCCATTTGATGTTCGTAGTTAGATTGAAAAATCTGAGAATTTAGTTATAGGAACGTCACCTTAACTTTATTCCGAAACACTTAATCGAAGCTTCAAGTTAGTGACTTAGTCATAGCATTAATTTGATTGGCATGTTTTCCTTGCGCATAATTTGATTACTATTTGATTTACCCCCGCCAAAGGCAATTAATTAGTTAATCAATAAAGAGACCTACCCCCGCCAAAAGGAGTCTCGTAATTAAAAGGAAAGCCGGTAGTTTAGTTTATATAGGACGTTCATGTTATCTCACCATACCTTTTCGATGCAAGCATGGTCAACCAAGCTAAACGTCCATACATCCTCCACTGATCTTCAAATCTATTTGAATTGATTGTGAATTTGCAATACTGTTTTCGTTTAATTGCTCGTACTTTGTTCCCGTTACAAATCAAACACCTTTTTACAGTTTTACTAGCTTTAGGATTCTAGTTACTTAGAGTTTTAGTTTTACTAGAACTCTATTTAATTAGTCTTTTATTTTCATTAGAACTCTATTTAGATTAAAAAGTTAGTTATTTAAAACCACTGCAATTCCTTGAGAGACCGACCTTGGAAGTTGCTTATCACTTTACTACGAGTGATTCGTACACTTGCGAGTACACATTTTAACACATCAAGTTTTTGGCGCCGTTGCCGGGGAATTGGCGTTTTGAATAATTTTCTTTTTAACTTTTTAGAGTTTCTTAATTTTTTTTTATTTGTTTATTTATTTTATTTGTTATCTTTTATTTATTTATTTATTTTATTTTTATTTTTATTTTATTCAAAAAAAAAAAAAAAAAAAAAAATTCAAAAAAAATCAGAAAATAAAAAAATCAAAAAAATAGTGTTTTTAATTGCTTAATCTGTGGTGCTTTGATTTCTCTGTTGTTTTTGTTAGTTTTTGAAAGGTACCGTTCATCAACAACATCAACAAATTTTAAAATGCACCTAATCAGGCTGGATACTGAAATCCAAGAGCCAATACAAATGAAGAGCTGCATGATATGACAGACATAGAGGTATGTAGCATTTGTGGTTTATATGGGCATTATGCTAATGTTTGCACTTTTGCAGGTGATTACTATGCATCCCCTAATCCAAACTTTGATTTTAATGAGAGATGTCACCCACCTTGGAATGATCCTTATTTCAGTACCTATAATCCTGAGTGGAGAAATCACCATAATTCTTCATGGCAAGCAAACTTTACCCCACCTTATGCCCAATACAACATGCAAAGCTCAAATTCATATGACCCACCATATGCCCAATACAACATGCAAAGCTCAAATTTTCAACCATATGACCCACCTTATGCACAATACCAAATGCAAAGCTCAAGTTTTCATCAATATCCATCTAGGGCCACCTTCGAAGAGAGCTTGAATTCTTTCATACAAGGAAGTAGAGTTTCTAATCAACCTAGGAAGCCAACCTTAGAGGAAACCTTGAATATTTTCATACAATCTACTAGTGAAAGGATGGAGTCTATAGAGGCATCAATAAACAGAATAGAAATGCAAGTTGGGCAATTAGCGGAACAAATTCAAAAACAAGAAGAGTTGCCCACTCAAATTAAGCAAGTGAAGGATGACATAATCCTTCAAAGTGGTAACAATTTTGAAAATTTTTATTTTCCTGAGACTTTTGATGATTTACCACTTTGTGTAGAAAATACAGGTAGGGAGCAAGCAATTCTCAAAGAATGTCAAGCCGAAGAATATCAAATTCTACAAACTTCTAAGGAGAACAAGGAGGAATTATCTTCACCTCCCATGCCACACAAGGCACCTAAGACTTGCACATCTCCAAATTATTTTCTATACCACTTCCACAAAAAAGTGTGTGCTGTGCTTCATGGAAAACAACTACCGAGATGGAAGGACAAGCTTAATGACATCTTAGCTCGGAAAATTGATATCACACACTTCAAAATCTTTGATGATGGTGGATAGAAAAGAATTAGCAACGTCTTGCTAAGACGTTAAAGAAAGCGCTTGGTGGGAGGCAACCCACCACATTCGGTAGTATTAACTTCTTTTCTTTTCTTTATTTTGTTTTTATTTAGTTTTACATTCTTTTATTTCTTTTTATTTTATTTTGGATTGTTTAACTTTGTTTGATGTTTTTGTGTCTTCAATTGCCTTAGTTATAATTAAAAATTGGGTTTGAATGTGAATTGTGTGCATACACTTTGAGGTTCAATATATGTTCATACATTCTTCATGAGAGAAGCGAGGAACAGTGAACCGGAGCATAGCGAGTAACGACACAATTTCATACGAAAGGGGGGTAACTTCTTACACTTTTTCTTAATTTCTTTTGTTCTTCTTTTTCACATTGAGGACAATGCAGAAAATAGGTTGGGGTGGGAAGAATATTCCATGAGCATGAAATATGACCAATTTTTAATTTTTAACTTTGTCACTTGAATTGTTTTTAGTTAGTGTCGTGTCTACTTGATTCAATCCGGAAATCTATGATATTAACATGATTGTAATGACGATGACATATGGGAGATGTTAGATTTTTACCTAAGCAACGAAGCACATAAATGTTGGATTCATCTAATTTGAGAATTTTGTGGTACTTGTGGTAGTTTGCATGGTTAGTTTAACTATTCTGATTTGTGGAATGTATGCATGTTCATGATATGTTTTAAGTCTCAACAATCTCTAGAACTCATTTGAAAACATGTTGAAGCGAAATAATAGAAACAAATGCCACTTAGAAAATGATTTAGGCCATCTTTGGACCGTTTGAACTTTTCATGCTTTCCCGAAATATTTTATCAATAGCACACCCTTGAACTCAACATTGACATACATTGTACTACCCTTAGTGATAAGAGTACTCGATGTAATATTTGATTTTCATGAGCAATTATGTTATATTTGTCTTGCTTCATCAAAAAAAAAAAAAAAAAAAAAAAATTTGATGATCGAAATAATAAGCAAGAATAAAGAAGAAAATCAAGCAAAAGATCCAAAGGACATTTGAAGTTAAGGGAGGATGAAAAGAACATTTGGTGAAAAAAAAAAAAAAAGTTGAAAATATGCTTGTGAAATAAAAAGTACTCTTATCATATGAAAACATCATTTTTGTACTTTCATTATCACATACCTAGCCACAACTTTACAAGCTTAATGAAGTCCTATTGATTCTAGGTAGTTTAGTTTCTATATTAGTGGAGATGAGTTTGAAAAATGAGCATATGGAGTTTATAAGTGCAAAAATTCACTTTCATATTTTACTTGCACATTTATGAGACATTAAAATGTAATCTATGAATATCATGCATGACACGGTCAGATAGTATAACTAACGGGTTTGTGGTTTGATTGGTTGTTCAAAATTCGATTACCATGATGAGTTTGATGTTTGGACTGTTTTTGAGTTTAGGTGATGTTTAACTATTTCGTGTGTCATTTGTTGTTAACAATTTTTGAGACGTATGCATGGGTTGATTCAAGTATGTTTAGAGTCTTTATTAGTTTTGAGAGTCATACGATGTTTGCGGGTATCATCACTGGAAACCCTCACGAGACTACAACTCGTCCACTAGGGCCACCTAGGGGTTTAAAGGCTTGTTGCATATGCTAAATGCAACCGTGACAATCTACGGAAGTGATTTAGGTTAGGTTAGTTTATTTCATTTGTTTTTAATTTTATTTTAGGTCGCTTCACTTGCTAGAGACTAGCAAGAAGCTGGTTGGGGGTTGTGATGAGTGCTCAAAAAGTACTAATATTTCGTGATTAATTGTGCTTGATTGATTGATATATAGATTTATTATGACTATTATTTCGATTATTTTCATAAATCTATCCATTCGGAGTCACGGGTATATTTTAGTGCATTTCAGGTGTTTTTAGCGTCAAAATGAGTCAAATGATGAAAACACGCGAAGACGGAACACTTACGGCGCTCGGATCACGAGTTACGGGCTAAACGAGACAAATATGTAAGCCTTACATAATGTGCCATCACATATGTAAGGGGGGACGTGAAAAGAAGGAAACCAATGCGCGCCGCGGCGAGAGAATTGCATGCCGCGGCGTGAGGCTCTCGGGTTTGATCCTGAAAACATAGAAGCATTGCGCGCCGCGGCGAGGGAATTGTATGCCGCGGCGGGGAGCTCTCGGGTTTTTGCATATTTTCCAAATTTTGTGTTGCGCCGCGGCGGGGAAAATGCATGCCGCGGCGCGCCTATTCCTATTGCAATCAGGAATGCCTTACATCTATAAATACCCCCTTTAGACCCCCTTTACAAGAAGAACTCGAATTGGTACACAACTCTTACACTTTACAATTTTGCAACCAAACACGACATTCAATCAACTTTGGGAGTTTTGCTACACAAAAACGAAGCAAGAGAAACCATTCTAAGGATCCAAAGAAGCCGTCGACAATCGAAGATAAAGCTTACGGAGGAGTACGTCAACCGATCCATAAGCGGTATTTAGATCTAGGTTTTCTTTGGTGTTGTAGAATTCTATTTTTCTTCTTTTTTTCGTTGGAGTGTATGTTCGTATTTTATTTGTCTATGAATATTAATATGAACATATCTGGCTAGTTTTATTATGGATGTTTAGTTTGTGTTGCCATGTTTGCTAGAACTGTGTATGGTGTATGTTTTATTGATTTAATATAAACAAATTACTTTTTGATTAAGAGCATGTTTAGATATTTGATTATGAATAATCATGGGCCCATTTGATGTTCGTAGTTAGATTGAAAAATCTGAGAATTTAGTTATAGGAACGTCACCTTAACTTTATTCCGAAACACTTAATCGAAGCTTCAAGTTAGTGACTTAGTCATAGCATTAATTTGATTGGCATGTTTTCCTTGCGCATAATTTGATTACTATTTGATTTACCCCCGCCAAAGGCAATTAATTAGTTAATCAATAAAGAGACCTACCCCCGCCAAAAGGAGTCTCGTAATTAAAAGGAAAGCCGGTAGTTTAGTTTATATAGGACGTTCATGTTATCTCACCATACCTTTTCGATGCAAGCATGGTCAACCAAGCTAAACGTCCATACATCCTCCACTGATCTTCAAATCTATTTGAATTGATTGTGAATTTGCAATACTGTTTTCGTTTAATTGCTCGTACTTTGTTCCCGTTACAAATCAAACACCTTTTTACAGTTTTACTAGCTTTAGGATTCTAGTTACTTAGAGTTTTAGTTTTACTAGAACTCTATTTAATTAGTCTTTTATTTTCATTAGAACTCTATTTAGATTAAAAAGTTAGTTATTTAAAACCACTGCAATTCCTTGAGAGACCGACCTTGGAAGTTGCTTATCACTTTACTACGAGTGATTCGTACACTTGCGAGTACACATTTTAACACATCATACCACAAGGCTTTACACAGGTTGAAGGGGTAGATTACAATGAAATCTTCTCCCTAGTGGTTAAATATACATCAATAAGAGTATTGCTGTCTATTGTAGCTCACTTTAACATGCATCTTGAACAGATGGATGTTAAAACGGCTTTCCTACATGGGACGTTAGAATAAAGGATCTTCATGAAACAACCTGAAGGATATGCAAAAAGTGGAAAGGAAAATCTTGTGTGTTTGCTACAAAAGTCACTCTATGGGCTTAAACAATCCCCAAGACAGTGGTATAGGCGGTTTGATAGCTTCATCACTTCAGTGGGTTTTAAACGCTGTGAACTAGACCCCTGTGCATATGTTAAGGTGGAGCACAATCATTCAATGGTGTTCTTACTCTTGTATGTTGATGATATGCTCATAGCCAGTGAAGATTTTAATGAGATCATATGGGTAAAAGGAGTTCTGACTTCTGAATTTGAAATGAAGGACTTGGGAGCATCCAAAAGAATTTTAGGCATGGAAATTTCAAGGGATAGAGAGGCTGGAAAACTGTTTGTGACTTAGAAGAGCTATTTGAAAAGGGTTCTGAACAAATTCAAAATGACTTGTGCTAAGTCAGTTTCAACACCCATTGCTGCTCATTTCAAACTGTCTTCTGAACAATGTCCGTCAAGTGAAGAGGAAAAAGAAGAAATGAGGTTAGTACCGTATGCAAGTGCTGTAGGAAGCCTTATGTTTGCAATGATATGCACTAGGCCTGACATTGCATATGAAGTAAGCTTAGTGAGCCGATATATGTCAAACCCAGGAAAACAACATTAGGAAGCTGTTAAGTGGGTATTGAAGTATCTATCTGGTACAATTAATGTTGGGTTGGAGCATGGAAAATGTTCGAGAAATGACTCAACCTTATGTGGATTTGTGGATGCTGATTTTGCTGGTGATCTAGATAAAAGAAGGTCATTGACAGGATATGCTTTTAGACCGCGGGCTGATCTGATTAAGGATGAGCCGCCACTACTAATGACAAGAATTGAAGGAGATAATATTTGGTAGAGTAATGTTATATATTAAATAATATATGAATTATTAATAAATATAAAATTTAGAATGTAAAATGATAAAATAATTATAATTTTTTATTAATAAATTAATTAAATTATATTATAAAAATTAATATACATATATATCAAGATAAAAAATATTTTTTAATTCCAATTTTCAATTTCCAAGTTAATATGGGACGCAGGTGGGTCATTTTGACAATTTGACAATCCAGAAGCAATGACACTATACTGTTAAGAATAAAAATATTTTTAATTCCAATTTCCAAGTTAATATTGGAGGCAGGTAGGTCATTACCTAAAATTTTGACTTTCATGGATATCACTTTTTTATATGTCCAATTTTTATCCGTATAATGAAGATCTTCATCTAAATGACGTTTCGGAGAAAACAAAGATTGCAATATTATTTTGCAAAACAGGCTCAAATAATTCATTATTTAATAAAATTTGGATATAAACTCTTCTCACTTAAATTTTATCATTTATTATAAAAGATACCCTTTAAAAAATATAATACTCTCAAGGGTTAACATAAAATCAAATATCTCAACGAAAATAAATGATAGAAATAATAGAAAATCAAGTAGAAAATCAAAAAATAATGAAAATAAAAACACAAGGTATTTTAGAATATTTTTACAATAAATGATAATTAGTAAAAAGAAGGTGATGGATTTAAAGAATCATCATTCTCAAAAAAAAAAATATTCATAAAAAATATAATTTATTATGGAATAAGTAATAAAGAAATGAGTATTACCATAACAGATGTGATGAGAAGGGTCGTCCATGGTTCTATGACATCGATGGTTATATTACTTCCAAATGGGATTACTATCAACGAAACCCAAGATTATGGTCATCTCGTCGAGGTACTCGAGAGCACGAATCTTGTAATCCACAAACGCAATTCGATTAAAAAACTACAAGAGAAACGGTCTAAGACCCAATATTAAAATGAAATCAAATTCTTAGAAAGAAAGTTTAGATTGTTAGCAAACACACCTTAAGGCATTGATATTACTCACCACAAGATTATGGTGCTGCGAATACCAACCCTCAAATTTTGGCTGGAGACATGCGCGCCGCGGCATAGATGTTTGGTCTCTACAGCACTAGACCCTTCGGTTTTCAATACTGGGCATCTCGTCGCAGTACCAAGAGCACGAACCTTGTAACCCAGAAACGCGATTCAGTTTGAAAACTACAAGAGAAATGGTTTAAGACCCAACACTAAAATGAAATCAAATTCCTAGAAAAGAAGTTCAAATTTTTGTTAGCAAACACACCTTAACGCATGGATATTACTCACCACAAGACAAGATGATGTAAACGCCACAAAGGTTTGTAAATTCCTTGATAAGTTCGTGGAGAAAGAACATGGAGCGTTCAAGCTCTCAATTTTGATTTTTGAATCAAATTTTCCTTTATGACAAAAGTTGTGGAGCTGAGCCTTTAAAGAGTATTTATATTGGTTACAAATAAGAACCTAAAAGAAATTAAATCTCAACCATTAATTTTGATCCAATGGTCAAAAATTACACATAAAATATAAGTGTGTTGTGGCAGGAAAAAACTCCTATTGCAGCAAATGGGGCTCGAACACCACAAAATCAAAGCTGACCGTGACAGATGAAAATTCATGCTGTGGTGAGATGCCTAGTATTAAAAACTTGAGGGTCTGGTGCGTCGGCAGCCAAACATCCATATCATAGGGCGCACATCTCCAGCAAAAATTAGAGGTTTGGTAGCCACGGTAGCCATATTCTCATGCTGCAGCGCAGCTCTAAATTCTAAAAATCAACAATTAAACTCAACACATCCATGCTGCATATTTGTGCACATTTTCTTGTGTTGCTGCGTGCCTTGATGTGCGTTATAAAAGTGCACATTTTATTTGTTACGTTAATAGTAATCCCATTTGGATGTTATATAACCATCAACGACTCCCCCTTGGTTCTCATCAAGATGCAAGAGAAAGATTTAACATACCATTAATTAATAAAGAAATAATTATGGCTAAATTATCAAAAATTTCATAGAAAAATAAAAAAAAGATTTGATATATCCATCTAGGAGAAATACAAATTCTAATAAAAGTACACTTTAGAGAACCCATAAAACTAGCAATATTAGAACTTTTAGAATTAAAATTAAAGAATTTTTCGAATTAAAATTAATTATTTACAGTAATTCACCTCATTCAAGTTTAGTTTTTTAGTAGAAAAAGAAGTTGAAAAATGAAGAGGCAAGAAAAGAATGATCATAAATTTTAAAGTTTTTAAAAAAGAAACCATAGATGATGAATACTTTATACCTAAAAAAGAAGAATTATTATCTCTAATAAAAAAAAAATACTTTTAAATTTTTGATTGCAAAAGTGAATATTGGTAGATAAGACTTGATTAAGAATTTGTAGACAATTCTAATAGAAAGTTGTTCCATTTAGATTAAAACAAGCACAATGTATCTTTCAAAGATACATTAATAATATATTTATAAAATTTCATAACTTTTGTTGCATATATATAGATGATATATTAGTATTCAACAGCAATCTAAAAAAATATTATATAGATATAATAAACATACTACAAGAATGTCAAAAAATAGAAATAGTCTTTAGTCAAAAAAAAAAAAAAGCAATAATTGCTCAAAAAAAATAAAATATTTAGGACTTGAGATAGAAAATAAAAAATACCATTTACAGCCTTATATCTAAAATAATATATAAAACTTTCCCAATACTATAAAAGATTAGCAAAAACGAGAAAATTATTACAAACAAAGCTTAAAAAAGATCATATTTGGAATTAGACCAAGGAAGATCTAAATATATGGATAAAGTAAAATAACATGTTAAAAACTTGCCCACTTTATATCATCCAAAATCATATGATTAAATGATCATAGAAATAGATGCTTCTCATGAATATTGAAGAACAGTGCTAAAAGCAAGAGTATATAATAAAGATAAATATCTTTGTAGATTTACTTTATGACATATCAAGGTCCTGAATTAAATTATCATAACAATGAAAATGAATATTTAGCAGTTAAGAAAGCAATAAAGAAATTTGTCATTTATGTTATTAGCAATAAAGAAACTAACATGTCAGGTGATTATAAGTAAGAAAGACTCATCATATGGTAACAATAGTTTAACCATTATAAGTTTGATGTATAACATTTATCAGAAACTAAAAACAGCCAAGCAGATGTATTAACTAGAAATCAACACCTCTAACAATTTTTATTCTCGTAGGAATGGAATAGCATGAAATCAAAATCAAGATAAAAGAAAAAGGAGATAAAAATCCTTTAGGAATAGCTCGAGCTATCATACCTCGAAAAGTCTCGTATGGAGAAAAGAAATAAACAAAATGAATTTAATTGTTCAAAACAACCACTGGATTTTAAAGAGAAATCCTCACAAAAAATTCAATCTACAGAAGCTAAAACTTATGAGGAAAGAATTCAAAATAAAATAGAAGAACCTAATGAATCAAAAGAAAAAAAAGTCTCTGAAATAAAAAAGGGAAAGCCTAATTGGGCTGATGAAGAAAAAGATCAGTACATGAATCTTAGTAAAATACAATGGTTGTGTCTCTACAACTTGGCCATAAAATCTACTAGGAACATATAGAAGATATGAAATTCTACACCACAGAAAAAGAATATCCTACAGGTAGTAAATTTAATATTCTTGAAGGAGCAGATCCAATTTTTGTACACAGAGCTTTCCATGCAGATTAAATTAAAAATCTCTATCCAGGAATTAATTCAAGTGAATTAAATTATTTTCCTAAAAATTTCAAGAAAGCCATTAATAATTTCAGGAAAAAGATTAGAGTAGGAAATAAGCTTGTTTATTTTAGATTTTTCACTTCATTAATGGATTAGAATGAGAAATATTATATCAGTGCTTATCATTTTATCAAATTAAGAATTTTCAACATCAACAGAGAGTTTACAAGTTTAGAGCACCTGCAGAGAAGGAATTCAATGCAAAAGAACTCTGTATCTTAAGAGGACAAATGTTAGGTCAAATTTACTATGAAATTAGAAAGATTGAAAATTCTACTGAAATCAAAGCAAATTACTCAACTAGTAAAGTCATCATTATTTTTCATTGTAATATAGCTCTCTCCGAAGAAGATGGTGAAAAAATTAATAAATTTGAAACAAATTTCAATAGCAACAATTTGAAAATTTGTCAAGAAACAGAGAAGTTTTTTCCTTATATGCCAAAAAATAATTAAGGACCACAAATGCATTTTTTGCATCAAAGATCGAGAAGATGAAGATATGTCATCATGTACATCATCAAAATTTTTGGTAGAAAACGACGAAGAAAAATAAAAGAAGATCGCCAGTAAAAAACAACATAAAAAAATGAAGATGTAGAACCCACATCTTTAGTCGGCAGCACATGCCAAGGAATGACTGAAAATAAAAGACAAAAATAGTAAAAGCAGATGAATTATTGACTCTTTATTTTGTAAAAATGATTTATTGTGTTATAAAATGAATCCTTATTTTCATTGAAAAACAAGGTGCAAACAGTGAGAGCCGGGAGCTTAGAATAGAAAGCTTAAGTCATTTATCTCCATCCTATGTATAACCTAGTAATTTTGGATACCATAATATGTACAGATGTAAGGGCTTTTCTAAGATTTGACAAATTTTTTACTAAACTAGCCAACCCACCAACCTAGCATGACCTGCACTGGATTGGCCAGGTTGAAGAGTGAAATGTTTAAAATCGGGTTATAACTCGACCTGGGCAATGATAGTTGACTAGTACTGGGTTAGGATATTCCAATGCATTATAACCTAACCTAGTCGAGCAATAAATTCTTACTTTAAAAAAAATGCTTTTACAAGGAGTAGATGAAGAAGAGATGAGAGCCTTACCATTTGGACCAAGCAATTTACATTTCAAAAGGTGGTAGTTAATTTATTTATCTAATTTTAGAGATAATTCATTAATTGCTCAGCCCTACAATGTAAGCAACCCATTTCTTTCAAAACCAAACATATTTCACTTAAAACTGCCCCGTTCTACTACTCATTTCTCTCTTTCTTTCTTTTGGTGATAATGAATTCTAAACTAAATAGGATTTTCATTCCATCTTTTTGAATCATAATTCATTTTCTCACGGAGTTCCTTGGTTGCCAATGCAAATGTTCCATCTCCTCCATTGACAAGCTTCCATGGTTGCAATAAGAAAGGTATTTAGTTTTTTTTTTTCCAATTCTAAGGTTTATCTGTTTATTAATTTTGTTAAACTTAATTTTACAAGATTTGATTTCAAGCTTGAAACAATACTTGTCATCACTTGTTCGTCCTCTTTAATGAACTTTTTTTATTTGTTTGCATTCCTCTGCAACCCAATCAACCCAACCCGATTTAACCCGTGTTCAATGGGTTGGGTCGGGTTGAGTTGGATTGAGTGCTTACACGATCGATTTTGGCTTGAGATTATTATCAACCCAAACCCTACAGGTTGAATCTTTTGACCCAACCCAATCCGACCTGTGTCCAGTTCTAGCCTTCTCCATTAACAGGTGGATATCAATGATTGAAGCAAGTTGAGACATAGTAAGTATAATAAAAGAAGACGAACAGAGAACAGAAAATCGTTGTGGACCCATTAAATTCAGGTATGATAATTATAACATAAGCTAATTAAGGATCTTAAATACTTTAATATTTATTTATTTCATTTAAAAATTAATAAATAGTAAGATTGACATGAAAAAATTTCTATAAACAAAAACAAGAGAAAATAAAACAAAATTATGATAAAAATTGAAGATTTTGAAAGAAAATATTTAGAATTTTTATAACACTATTTTGATAACGAAAGTTATGAAACTTGCTTAAATTTTTTTAAAAGATTTGACACTAATTTATATTTTTATATAGATTATATTTATAGTATTTTATATCTAATAGACCATCCCGTGGGAAAATTTTTAAAGAATTATTTTAGACAGAAATTTGTCAAGGTAAATGAAGAAGAATTTAATAACTTAAATTTTGGGTTTTATTTATTTAAAAAATATATAAGAAGATAAATTAACTAAAGCTTTTAAAAATTCAGCTAAAAAAATGATATCACAGCCAAAATATACAAAGAAAATAATAAGAATGTATAATAAGTGTAAATTTATAAAAATGACATGTAGGAGGTCAATTAGTGATGTGGTATGTCTTCTCTATACGTACACTTGTTTATAACTTCTTTATATGATTATTAATTAGTTTATATCTTTTAAAATTAGTATCGACAATTATCTATTAAAAAAAAAACTCTTCTTGGCCAATTAGTGATGTGGTATGTCTTCTCTATACACTTGTTTATAACTTCTTCTTCTTCTTCTTCTTTTTATCTTATTTTATACGGAGCATGACCATATAGATCCTTAAATTATGTTATTTGTATCATTTAGTTACTTAGATTATAAGTAGTGTCATTTGGTCTTTTAGTTTTAGAAAAAAGAGCAATTAAGGACAAAACTCATAATTTTAATTGTTTTTTAATTAAAATATTTTTTTAAAATTAATATTTTAATATAAAAATATTAAATAATATTTGTTCTTAATTGGCCTCTTAAAAATTAATATTTTAATTAAAAATAATTTTAATAATATATTTTGTTCTTAATTGATCCATTTTTTTTAAAACTAAGAATTAAATAATATTAGAGATCAAATATAATAAATAATCTAATCGGGACCTCCATAACACTTCTTCTGTTTTATAAAATAAATTTTTTAGCATTATGTAGCTATGATAGTCCATAAGTCGTGGCTGTGGAGAGAAGAAATAAAAACTCACTCCTTTTTGAATACCCAAAACCCACATCTACAATTCAAGCATCACATTATACATCAACACAGGCATTTTCTTTCTTGTATGCGTGAGGAGCTTGAATCGGCCGTTTTGCTCTTCCTTCTTTATGGTACAATAAGATAACGTTTTTTTTTTTTCATTCTTATGCAAGATTTGGAAAATTATTCTTGCATTCGATTATTGTCTCTCCATTGAGGGAATAGGTAGATGTATTTAGAATTTGGTTTTAAGTTTTTTTTTTTTTTTTAAATTGATGTTTGTATTTTTCATTTGATTATTATTGTATTTTTCTCTATGTGTATCACTTAAATCTTTGTGTGCTATTTTTTTTTATTGCTTATTGTTTTTCCATTACCTATAATTAATTATTTTTGCAATAAATTTATACCCAAACTTCGCTTTTGCTTTCGCTTTCACTAACACCAATTTATAACAAATTAGTATAAGAGCTTTGAGTTCTTCTGTTATTTATAGGGTTGGTCAATTTTGCAATATTAATTTATTTTGAGCTTCTGATTATTTGATTCGTTTCATACTTTCTGGATTGTGCTTTTGTTAATTTAATTTTGAATTTTTTGTCATGGAAAAAAAATACAAAATTGAAAAATTTAACTACATGAATGATTTTAGTATTTGGCGAATAAAGATGTGGGCCATTTTGTTTAAAGAATGGGCTAGTTAAGACACTTTAAGGTAGTGCTAAATTTTCAATAAAATTGATTAATGAAGAAAATGATGCATTGAAAAAAATGCTTTTAATTCAATTTTATTGGCCTTATCTAATGAGGTACTACACGAGGTTAGTAATGAGAGGTCTCCTATAGGGTTGCTTAAATCGGAGAGTGTTGACATAGATTTTGTAAGTGCACGAGTCAATGTACAAGAAATAAGTATTTAAAGATAGAGTTATCGTACCTACGAGAATTTGATTAATAATTATTTGAGTATTGCAGTAAGATCATGCCCAATTATTTAGGCTAAGAAAGATAGATGGTTAAAAGCAATAAAAATAATTAAAATATAATATTTACACTACTTGATCTAACATAACCACACTAACTAATTAAGCATAAAAGAGTCATAAGAATCTTCTATCCCTTAATCTTCTACACAAGAATCAATCTACCTTCCCAAGCAATTCATAATATGATACTTGAACTAACGCTCTATACTAGCATGCATTCATCTCTCAAGTAAACTACATGCATTATAATAATTAATCTAATTATCCTTGTCAAATGTCAAGTTAATTAGGTAGCATATTATTCATTAAGATCACATTTATAAACCACATACATAAGAATCGTATCTAGAAAATTTTTGCATGCTATTTAATCAAGACAAGCAATTAGTACTTCTCTTAAAGCTATTTAAATGCCTTTATGGTATAATTTTGAACTAAACAATTAATGACATATCCTATTAATTAATCATAACTAATAATTAGATGGTCTCCCGACATTCATCAACTAATTATTTCACTAAATTGAAAGTAGTAATAATAGATTATTGAGATATCACAAATCACAAAGGATGGAAACACAAGTCAATTCATTGCATAAAGAAATTGAGTTCAAGAGAATCCTAACAACAAGCTTAACTATTCATAATCATGTTCAATTAACTCCATAAAATACAAGAGGACAAATAAAATACAAAGGTTAAAGAAATGATGTAACTAATCTCTTGATGAATATAACTCTAAACCTTCAATCTTCTTCCATCAGTCTCTTGAATTTCTTCTCTCTAAACTAGTTGCCTATTATTCTAAGATTTAGGTTAATGGTGGAATGTGTGAATCAATTGTTTGGTTGCTAAGAGTCTTATTTGTAGGCTAAGTGTTTTAAGAAACAACTAATGGTAGTCAAAATAGGAAACTAGAATTCTGGCACTTTTCAGGCACATGAAAATAATGTGCATCGTGGGGAAAATTTTTCTCAACTGTGGCACAGAGGTCTCAGATTGTTTGTGTAGAAATGCACACTTCAAGGCAACTTTTTCTTCACCTAGGCATAGGTTCCTTGTTCCCAGCATGTGTCCAGCAACTTGTGCACCACAGCTCAAATAAATTCCCACCGCAACCAAGATTAATTTTTGTCCATTTTGGCTATTTTTTGTCCTTTTACCTACATTGACACAATTGAATATAACTTTTTAAACCATTTTAAGTCTAAAATAAGACAAATAGCAAGCTTAAAAGTTGTTAAATAACTCTATTTTTGTAGAGTTATCAAGTGTGTAGATGACCAAGTCTTTAACTAGTCAGTCATATTTGAAGTTGTGCTTGTATACTTTTAGAATGTCATAAAGTATGCCCTTGCACAATCAACATGATAAATTTACTAAAACTATTCATGAATTGAGAAATGTTGGTGTTAAGATTGATGATGAGGATTAAGCCTTAGTACTGTCATGTTCCTTTTCTCATTCATTTGAACACTCTATTGATAGCAAGCTATATGAAAGGAACATTATTTCTTTGGAAGATTTTAACGTTGTTTTGAATTCTAGAGAGTTTAAGAAAAACGTGTCTATAAGTAACAATGATAGTAACAATGGTTTAGTTGCTAGAGGTAAAACTCAAAAAAAATGGCTTATGCAATAATAGAGGCAAGTCTAGATAAAAATATAAAAAGATAAAAGATAAAATAATTATTGCCATCAAAAAGGCAACTAGAAAGCTAATTTTCTACTACTCAAAGTTAAAGGTAAATCTACCACGTCTTTTGTTTCTAATGATGTGGTTGGTGTTGATGCATATAGTTCTAGCTTTGATTGTGAGAATGATCTATCAATATCTTTTACTTTTCTTGAAGATGTTTGAATTCTTGACTTGAGTTGCACTTACCGTTTGTGAACTAGTAGCTATTGGTTTGATTTTTATCAATTATTTATGAGGATGTTATCTTGATGGAAAATAATGTATCTTGTAAAGTTGTTGGTATTGGTATCTAGATTAAGAAACATGATGGTATTATAAGAATTTTGAGAGATGTTTGCCATGTTCCAAATTTGCAAAAAGAACATGATATCTATGAGTACTCTTGACTCACATGGCTATAGGTATATAGCTAAAGATAGAGTTTCAAGAATCAATAAAGGTGCTTTGGTTGTTATTAAATGGAAATTATCTTGTGATCTCTATGTGCTTGAGGGTAGTACTATTATTGGCAGTGTTTCAATTTAGTCTTCGTCAGATCTAGATTTATATACTACTTGCTTATGGCACATGCAGTTGGGACATATGAGTGAGGCAGAAATGTATATTTTGAGCAAGCATGGCTTGCTTGGTGGTCAAAAAATTGGGAAACTTGATTACTGTGAGCATTATGTTTATAGAAAGCATCGTAAGATGAAGTTCAGTACAATCATCCACAAAAAAATATTATTGATTATATTCATTCAGATCTTTATCTTCTCGTGTTGTATTTAAAATTGTGCCCGATATATGTTGACTTTTATTGATGACTTCTCTAGTCATGTCTAGGTGTATTTTATGAAAAATAAGAATGATGTTTTCTTAATATTTATAAAGTTCAAGGTTTGTATTTAAAATCAAATTAACAAGAAGATCAAGTGTTTGAGGATCGACAATGGCTTGAAATTTGTTGAGGATCAATTTAATGAGTTCTTTGAAAGAAATGGCTTAGAGAGGCACCATACTATGCATAATATACCATAACAAAATGAAGTTGTAGAATGTATGAATATGTTTCTCTTGGAAAGAGTTTGCATGCCCTTTCAAGTTGGTTTGGCATTAAAATGCATATTTTTGGTGTATCCTTTTGGGGTGAATAGTTATAGATTGTGCTGTGTTGAACCCGTCACCTAAATTTTTAATTAACAAATATATTAAATTTGATGAGTTCTCCATGTTGGAAAAGAAAAAGAAGTATGTTATTGTTGGTAAAGATCCCGATGTTAGCAAGCAGATAGAGTTTAAGAGTGGAGCTTCTAGTCAAATGCAAGAGGGCACTTCAGTTCAACCATCTGTGGATGAGATAGATGATTATGCTTATGATGTAGCAGAGAAGTAACATGAGAAACCATGCAATATCGCTAAGGGCAAGGGAATAAGAGAGATTCAATGCCATTAGAGGTATGGACACTTATCTTCTTATGCATTGTTTGTGGGAGAGACTATTGGGGTGAATGAATCTTCTAATTATAACGAAGCTACACTAGAGGGGTGAGTTTGAGGAACAATTTTATATGCATCAATTAGAGGGGTTTGTCATTCTAGGCAAGGAAGATTATATTTATTTATTGTACAAGTCATTATAAGGTTGAAGCAATCTCCTAGTCATTAGTATAAGTGTTTTTATTCTTTTATGATTGTCCATGTATGATTATTTATATGTGACTATAATAGTTATGTCTATCATAAAAGGTATCAAAATGGTTCATTTGTCTATTTGTTGTTAAATGTTGATGACATGTTTATTGCTTCTAAGAATAAGTTTCAGATTTAGAAATTAAAATTATCAGCTTAGTGGTAATTTAGAGAAGAAAGATTTGGGTAGAGAGAAAAAAAAATTTAGGCATGGAAATTGACAAGGATAGACAAGCGAGCAAGTTTTACTTGTCTAAGAAGAAGTTATATTTAAAAAGGTATTGAACGCTTTGGTATAAAAGTGTCTAAACCTGTAAGTATGTCATGAGCTACACATTTTAGACTTTCTTTAGATTTGTCAACATGACAAGAAAAAGAGAAGTACATGTCCTAGGTTTTGTATGCTAGTGTCATTGGTTGTTTGATGTAAGTTATAGGTTATGCTCATCCAAATATTTCCATGGGGTCAATGTTGTTCACTATTTACGAATGGGCCACAC
The DNA here is from genome assembly GCA_029378325.1 of Elaeagnus macrophylla. Classification (NCBI taxonomy): domain Eukaryota; kingdom Viridiplantae; phylum Streptophyta; class Magnoliopsida; order Rosales; family Elaeagnaceae; genus Elaeagnus; species Elaeagnus macrophylla. The sequence goes on along the minus strand of CM055649.1, from coordinate 7,638,385 downwards.
CTCGAATGGCATGAGCTACATGCGAGGAGACCCGCAAGTATAGTTTTTAGGGGAATCTATCTGGTCGAAAGACCGACCCACCCGATTAGAAGGACTGAGAAATTAATAAAGTACAAAACTTATATTTAAGCTTTTCCTTATTCTGATCGTTTAGAGGGCAATGGCGGAGCCACCGAATGAAGTCCTCAATTTCTTTTCGGAGGTGACGACCCACAACGAGGCAAGAGGACTAAGTTACATATAAAATATGGCGACAACAATAGCATGTTGTAGAAGGAGATAAGAGTTGAAGCCAACGACCCACTAAGGCTACAATTACATCCCCAAGCGGCAGTCAAGGGGGCATGAATGCAAGATATTATCGGCCAGCATATATATACCTTAAAGCTCTAGCCACTAAATAACAGCCTGTGTAGCCAATATTCCATCGGACGCCGCTGTAGTGAGAAGAAATAAAGACCCACTACTTTTTGAATAACCGGAAGCCCAAAACTCACATCTATTGTTCAAGCTTCTTGTTGTTAATTCAATATATCAAACACTCGTCACTTGTTCTCTTATATGCTTGAAATACTTGTCACTTGTTCTCTTATATGCCTGAGTAACTTGAATCGGCCAGTTCTTTTTAGTACAGTTAAGAATACGTACTTTTTTTGTCTGCAAGATTTGGAAAAGGAAAATTCTTTACGTCTCAAGTTGAGACGGCAACAACAGACGTAAATAGCCTGTATCAATAATTTAATTTTTTTAGTGAATAACAATTTTTGTTTTAAATGTCCTAATTTTCCTTTCATTTATAGAGCGTTAAAATATTAGAATAATTTTAATTAAAATTGATGCTGAAGAATTAATAAAGAAGCTGTTCTTTTTTCGCATCAATTTCCTCCGAATATTTCAGTTTCGCATCAATTATTTCAATTTTAAAAATTTTTATTAAAATTGATGGTAAAATTGTGGATGAGAGTGATTATGGAAACAGACGATGATACATTCTGGCTTCTCCGACGATGATACATTCTGGCTTCCATTATTCGACTCACTTTGTTATGATGAAGGAAACAGATTCTAACTTCTTCTTTTTACATGTTCATGTTATTCTAATTTATGGCTCAAATTCTCTGTCTACATTTTAGTAAATATGATATTTTATACCAAATAGAGGTTGAGACATAATTATTAAACACCCCTTTTTTTGGTTTTACATAATTGATTGTTATCGACGTTATGTTAAGGAGGAATTAATATGAAGCTTGAAGGGAGACATTTGTGTGTTTTTCATACCTTTATTGCTGGAGTCTTTACACTATTGAGTAAATTAATAAGATTATACAATAGATAACTGCATTAACAAAAGAGCCTGGGATTATTACTTGTAAAAGTAACTCTATGCCCTATTGAATATGTACTGATATTGTTGGTCATATTTACTTTGTATTTTGAGATTATAAATTAATGAAAGAGATTTGTTTAATCTTTTGGTATGTGTGGGCACCTTTGAAACAAGTTCATGACAAAATGGAAATGGTAAATTATTATATATTTGTATTCATTAAAAGTTAACTTATAAATTTAACATCAATCACATTGCCATATGCTTTTTATATTTGTACACAAAATCAATCTCCTACTCCTTTAAAATGGTTCTTTGGTTTTTCGATCATAATTGTTGATACCTAGCTATAATAGCATTCCCTGCAATATAAACAAGAATATTTAAATATAGTCAAAGATGGTTTTAAATCATGAAGAAAAACATGAACTACCAAATAAACAAAAAGCAAATAAAATTATTACCCACTATTCCATAAAGAATGCTTGATTGCTCCATCGAGTTCATCTTTCACGCTTGTTGCTATTTGAAAAGAAGCATCGTCCACTCCATCAAAATATTTGCATTCTTAATATTCTTTTTTGTTTAATAAAAAATATTGTCCTAGATTAAAAAAAGAAGAAGAAGAGAAAATGTTATAAAAGTTGAAGAAAAATTATCACAAGAAACTACTATAAGTTAGCATACATGAAAAATTGGAGTTACCTTCACCTTAATTTCTTATCATAAGTCTTCAAGATGACCAAAATTCATAAGAGTACTTGAATCTGATATTTGTCCTATAGGTGTAGCAAATACAAAAATAAGATTTTATTAAAAGAAGTTATTTCAAGCTAACTAAAACTTGCCAAAAAAAAACTCAAAAGAATATAAAGATATATATAACAACTAATAGTATGCATTTGATGATGTTATAGAGTTTTCTTACCTCCAAAATTGTAAATAGAATTTGTCCAAGTGAAGGGGTATTGTTGGTTCTGCAACCAATACTGATATTGAAATCCCACACTCATAGTTTGTTGTGTGGCAACCTCAGGTGGTATGTATAAAGAGGTGGATACCCCTTTGTTGGCTTTACTTTTCATTACATCTTGCTCAACAAGATGGTCTTGCTAATTAATTATCAGTCCAAAAGAACAAATTAGACATTGAAAGGGAAATAATTTCATGAAAGAAGTATATATTTATACCTTCAATTGCTTATCTTTTCTAATGTTTGTTTTCTCTTGCGTTTTTTTTTTCCTTTTCCTTTTCATGGTATTGGAAACAATTGTTTCAGGCCTTAGAAATCTTCCTATTTTTAGGAGGACGTCCATGTCTTCGAACTTGAAGAGGACTACGAAGTGCTTACTGGTTTCGATAGAAAGTTTAGAAGACTCCACTTCATGACACTTTTTAATGTTTCTTTTATTTGTACAGTTCACCTTTGCTTACTCTGTTATTAATCTCCTCCATCAAATTACTTAACCAAGTAGAATTCTCATCATTTGTAACTGCCCAATCTAAAAGTCTTTCCAACTTCTTTTGCAATTTATGGTATCTTTGTGTTTCTTCTTATGTCATTCCTCCATCTCGATAAAATGTATTTTGATGAGATGCTTTTAACTTGCTTTTGTATAAGAACTGAGATTGCATGCCTGCAAATGATCCCTCAGAATTCAAATAAGAGCAAGTACAATGAACCTGAGCATTTTCCTTGTCAAAGTGAACCCTGTAAAGTTTTTTTTTTTTTATCTCACTTGCATTATAAATATCACCATTCACATCAATAGTTGATACTTCACAGAAAAGCTTTCTAATCAATTATTTCTTAAATTCCTTAAATTTTTCATTTGTGTATGCCACTTGAAATTGTTTCTCTATCCTAAAAGGAGTTACACAAAGAATTATTTTGATAAAAGATTCAAAATCAGCATGATTCTCCTTCTCAATCTTGTTCCTTAAGGCATTGTCATATTGCTTGACGAATTATTTTAGAGTTGTCTTTGAATTTACATATCCATCAAAAAATGAATTCACATGACATACCGGCCCAAAAGGTAACTTTCACAAAAGCAGGAACCCAACGATGCCTTTTTTGATACAAACCATTCAACCACACATTTTCTTGAAGAACTTTTTATTTTTTCATAAGATTTATAATTTCTTAACTTCTCTGGGAGCTTCTTCATAATATGTCATATGCACCAACGATGTTTGGTATCAGAAAATACAATTTCAAATCCATTTTTCATTGCTTTGTCTTGATCTATAATTATATCATTTGGAGCACCTCTAAACATACACACGAATCATGTCTTAAATAACCATGTATATGTAGCAATGTCTTCACTTGACAGTAATCCACATCCAAACAATATTGACTGCCCATGATGATTAACCCCTACAAAAGGAGCAAATGGCATATTATACTTATTAGTCAAATAAGTTGTATCAAATGTGATCACATCACCAAATTCCTCATAAGATTCTCTACTTCTTGTGTCGGCCCAAAATAAGTTCTTAATTCAAGCACCATCATCCAAGTCCATCATGTAAATTTTTTTTGAATTCTTTGCTTGCATTCTCATAAAAAATCATTGATTGCTTTGGTATCTCCAACCCTTAACCTCAAATGCCTAGCCTTCTTAATATAATTCCTGCAGTTTTTTTCTAAGAATGGAACATGATCATTTAATTCAAGCTTTCTTTGGGCAGTCATATTTCTTCAAATTTGTTAAATTTGTTAAATTTTTTACTACATTAATTCATTCTCGATCATTTAATTCAAGCTTTTCTTGGGCAGTCATATTTCTCCAAATTTGTTAAATTTGTTAAAGAAAAAAATATTTGAATCTAAACAAATTAATTAATATATACTACAAATATAAATCATATTACATTCTACATAAATCATATAAACATCCTAAAAATAATCATAGAATCAATTACAATATAAAGTTAAATATTTTCACAAATTCTACAAACGAATACCATGCATGTCCAAAAATCGGACCAAATTGATTAAAACGGAAAAACTGTACTGGATCGAACCTAACCAAACAATTTTGTAAATCAAATGGTCCGATTTGGTTTTTATTTCTTCAAACCGTTTTACAAATTGTTCGGTTTAGTTATACAAATTTTTAAACCAAACTAGACCGGACTGGCCTTTTACTTAGAATTATTTTTAAAATTATTTTTAATATATTATTCTTTTAGAAAAACCAAAATATATATATTAATTATATATCTTCTCATAATCAAAATATCCAACTCTAACTCACTAAGTTATTTTTAGTATATTATTTATGGATTAATTATTAATGTATTTTGTTGTAGAATTTGTAAGAATATTTAGCTCTATATTGTAATTGATTCTATGATTATTTTTATGATGTTTATATGATTTATGTAGAATGTAATATGATTTATATTTGTAGTATATATTAATTAATTTGTTTAGATTCAAATGTTTTTTTCTTTATGTTATTATCAAGTTTTATCAAATTTGGAGAAAAAAATTAAAAATAAATATGAAAATCGTAAAAGATCGTTAACCAAATAGGACCAAATCGGATTGGACCGTTTGGTTTTAATAATTTTATTAGACAACGATTTGGTTCGGTTTGGTTAAAGTAATATGTTCGATTCAGTTTGGTTATTTTTTTTGCCAAAAATCGGACCGAACCAAACCATAGACACCCCTACAAAATAAAATAATAATTAATCCATAAATAATATATTAAAAATAACTTAGGAAGTTAGGGTTGCATATTTTGATTATGAGAAGATATATAATTAATATATATATTTTGGTTTATTTTTAAAGAATAATATATTAAAAATATTTTAAAAATAATTATAAGTAAAGGTCCTGTCTGGTTTGGTTTAAAAATTCGTGTAACAGAATCGAACCATTTATAAAACGATTTAAAGAAATAAAAACGAAATCGAACAGTTTGATTTACAAAATCGTTTGATTCAGTCCGGTCCAATCCGGTCCGATTTTTTAGTTTTAATCGATTTGGTCCGATTTTTAGACACCCCTATTATCAACCCTTTTATTGTTGTAAGAATATGTCAAAGAATAAAAATAAGAAACTTCAAAGGAAAAAATACATAAAAATAAGAAACTAGGCAAGGCCGGCCCAATGCAATCTATGCTGTTGTTTATAGCATATTTGGTACATTACATTAAATATAATTATACTAAATTATATTATAATTAATTTATACAATATTTAATGATAAGTTGTATAATATAGTCAGATAAAATTTATTATAAATATAAATAAAATAATTTATATTTAAAGTGGTTTTTTTTTTATAAAATTTATTTTTATATTTTATTAAAATTTTAAAAATAAATAAATATTATTTTTAATTTGAGCTCAAAGAAAAAGTCAAAACACATAATTTTATAATTCAAAATTCAAAAAAATTAAGTTAAGTGTTCAATGCAATTTATAACCACACTCCTAGTGGTACAACTTTTTTTACATAATTATATTATTTTTATATTGTACGATATAATCTAATTTTATAGTCCAAAGCATGATTATATGAAAATTATAAAGTCAGATAATTTAGTACTGTGTAACAAACATGCCATTAAAACCTTAGTTTAAAGAAGGTTTTGATCCAAAATATATCTTTTAAAATTTGTAATTTTTTATTATTTTATTTTTTTAATTAAAATCAAGACTATTCTAATCTTTTGGCACAAATAATATTTATAAGTCACCTGTACATTCTACTTCATATGAAATAAAAATTTATAAATAATAAACTTTCATTTCTCCTTATACTTGACTTTATAATCTTTTGAATATAAGGAGAGTGATTGTACGGGTTTTATACTTATTCTAAAAATGAAACTTAGATCTTATACTAATTTTTTAAAATAATTTAGTTTTATTATTATTAAAAAGTAATTGCATAAGAGCAAATGAGTATTTTTTATGTTTTAGTTATTTTTTTATGTTTTTATTTAATTTTTTCTTCAATTCATTCAGTTACTGTTTGTAAGTTTAAACAATCTTTCTCTAATGCCGTTGAAAAATATTTGACTTTGTCTTTGTGCAGTCACTTTTAATAACAATAAAATTAAACTGTTACAAAAAAATAAGTACATGACTTAAGCATTATTTTTGAAATAACTATGGCGGTACTTTCTCTTGGGTATATATAGGTCATCTCTTTATCTTAATTAATTTCATATATATCATATTATTTATACATAAGTATTTTTATTTTTAGTTATTTTAATTGATACACAACATAATTTTTTATTACTATTTGTCTACAAAAAAAAATGTGCATATTATCATGTATAAAATTAATTATTCTAAGTAAATTTGATACTTAATAATTAAATTATGTATAATTCATTTTCTATATGATAATAGGTAAACTCATATTTAGTATTCTCTCATATATCTTAAAACCTTGAATTTATTAACTCTTAGAAAAGTATACTTATTATTTATATATATATATATAATATTAAAGATTGTTATAATCAATTTTTTTAAAAAAAATGAATGAGTTCAAATCCTTAACCAGAATTTAAAAAAAAAAATAATCTAAATTAAGGGTGCTTTAAAATTTTCTGTCAAAAGCTACACAAAATGAGTCAATTACTAAAAAAAAAAGGGAATGGTTCGTTAGCTTTTAGGCTCTTTGGTATTAAAATTGAGAACTAGTACCGTTACTTAATTCGAATTTGAATGAACAAAGTGATCGACAAAGTTATAGTTAAAGGAACGCTGACTAAATTCAAAAAGGATGTAAAGAAAAAAAAAGTACAAGATTCAAAAAACACAAGGGAATAAAGATTAATTTCATTTTAACTTGAGCCAAATTTTTTTTTTTAAATAATTACATTATTTTTACATATCAAAATGAACTACACGTCGTTGAACTACAAGTTCATTGATTTTTTAATGGTTTTTATATTGTCTTCTTTTATAACATAAATAAAAATGTTAATTTAAGGCTGCTGTTTGATAACTATTTTAATTTATAATTTACAATTTTATTTTTTAAAATTTCAAATTTTTTGAATTAAATAAATTTGATAACTAATTTTTTCTTGACAATAAAAAATTAATAACTCAATCATACTCAAATTGATTAAAGAGACAAATTTAGATGAAATTTGATCCAAAATAAGTTTGAAATTGAATTTTAGTGCTTAAAAAGTTAAAAATTAACAATTAGAAATTAGTTATCAAACAATTAAGTAATATCAAATTTTCAATTCTACTTTACAAAATTGAAAATAGAAATTGATTGTCAAATGGTTTTTTTTTTTTTCTTTTCCAAATGATTTTAAAATTTAAAATTCAATTTCAAAATAAAAAATAAAAAAACATAAATTGTAAATTGAAATGGATATAATCATGCTTATTTAATAAAGCAATAATCAGTTAACACCATCGTGCACTTGGTAATATTACTACACAAACAAAATCTATATATATATACATATACATGATAATCAGTTAACACCATCGTGCACTTGGTAATATTACTACACAAACAAAATCTATATATATATATATATATATATATATATATATATGTACTGTGTGAATAAGAGTTGATAATTTTTATTTAACAATTTTTATTTTTTTATTTGATATATTTTGTTAGATAATTTATATTTCTTTACCATATAATTGGTGAATGTATAATTATTTCTTAATTTTAATTTATTTAACATTTTCATATTTATTTTAAAATGAATAGTATTTTTTACTTTTTGTACTATCTATTTATATAATATATTTTGTTTAGAAAATTATATTTTTTAAGTAGATCTATTATTTTATATATAAAAAATTTTACTCAACAATATTTATTTAAAAATAATTATGTTTGATATTTTTTTTACAGTTATAAAAAAGATAATTGTTTTTTTATTATTATTTCAAAAAAGACGAAAAAAAGACATTAGGTATGATTTAAAATAAAGTTGATAGAGTTCAACTTATGAAATAAGCCTTAGCCTAATGTCTTTTATATATTTAGGTATTTTAACTATTATTATAAATGTGAAAAAATAAAAATTTATTAGGTAGATTATATCAATATATCATCACTCATCGTAAATTTTTTATTATTTATTAATCTTACTTTATGATTTAAATGACATAAGGTTTTTTTTTACTAAATTTAATTTATTTATGGGTATATAATGTAAAAGATTGTCACTTAAATGTTAATATTAGTAATACTTTGTATAAGTGTAATTGATTTCAAACTTAAGAAATTCTCATACAATAGATCCAATATAAATATAAATTTATTTTCTTAATATTAAAATTAAACTTGAATAGTTCTAACGATCAGTTCTAAAGTATTATGCTGCATTTAAAAATTTTGGTGAACAATCATAATTTGTAGAATGTAATAGTACTAAATATATTATTCCTAGTAGGCCCTATTTCAAGTTTTTATTTGAGTTTGTCTTTTAGATTATATAATAAAAATTTTATAAATTCTTAAAAATTATTTAAAAATATAATTTTTAAATAATAGTCTTATTACTTATGTGTCATAGTGCAGTGTTACTAAACTTCATTTTAAACTGGATGTACACTATTATTTAAAAAAAATATTACTATCAAAGAATAAGTATTTATTATTTTTATAATTTAAATTTAACATTTTTAATTTCGGATCATTTTTTAGATACAATCACGTATAATACATGCGATTAAAATAGTACATAATAAAACACAACTTTCAACACTCTAAAATGAAGCGTAGGTCATGAGATGGCTACTGAATGTGTAGGCACACGATTATACTTTTGAAAATTCTCCGATGTGGTGTTAATTTTTTTTATACGTGGATAAACAATAGTATTTTTTATTTTTAACTTTTTAGTACATATATAATCAATTTATTTATATAATTTTATTTTTAACCCATTAAAAAATAAAAACACATATTTTTTTTTCTTAAAGCATAAAATAATATGTGCTTTTCTTAAAAAATGAATATGTTCCCGTGTAAAAAACATGTGTTTCATAAAATATATATGTTATTTTACGTCGTAAAAAATAACATATCTTTTTTTTTCTTCCTAAGAGGGTTTAAATTAAAACTCAAAGATGATTATGACATGTAATTAAACTTATTTTTAATCGGTGAACTTTAAAGGTCAATTTTTTATTCAACCAATGTCATTTTGAGTTTTAAATGTTTAAATATATGATTTCAAAGCCCTCTTGTCTCAAAAAAAAATATTTTATCATAGGTTCATAAACCACATATATATGTACCGACGGGTTCAAAATCAAGTCCTCTTAGTATCGATAATAAGCATATATCATTACATTATAAGTAATTGGTAAATATGAAACCTATAAAATAAGATATTATTCTTATATGTTAGAATAATGTTAAGAACACATAAATTTAAACTTGAGTGTTGCACCCATATCATTTAAATTTTATCATGTGTCAATATTATTTAACAAAATGAATAACTTGTTTTAATTTTCAAAATAAGTTTGACAATGGCAATCGAAGCTGATATGTGGGATGGAGGCTTAATTAAGCCAAATTTTATGGAGCAAGATGTTGAGACTATATTAAAGATATCTTTGATTGTTTCTAATCAAGAGGGTAGACTTATTTGGTGAAGAACTGATAATGAAACTTTTTCAGTGAAGAGTACTTATTGGCTGTTTGAGGAAAAAAGAAGATTGCAGACAAAGGATGATTCGGAAGTTGGTTGTAGTAATATGAGAGACTAACTAAATCAGGTGGAAGCTCTTCATTTGGAGTCTTACTGCTTCGAATAAAGTGAAGCTCTTCATTTGGAAAGCTTGTACTAGCATTCTCCTAAGCTTAATTTACTCATTTGTATAGAAAAAAGGTAGTGGCGCATGTTCCTTAGTGTCGACTGTGCAATGGTAGTTTTAAGTATGATATACATGCTTTAAGAAAAGAGATGTGCAGGATAGGATTGGGTTTGGTTGCTAGAAAATCTAATGGAGATGTAGTTTTGGGTTGCTGTATAACCAATGCATGGACTGCTATCTCCTTTATCTGTTAAGTTGAAAACCTTGTAGGCTTGGGTTGGATAAAAGGTGTATGAATGTATGCTTTGAGTCACACAGTGCACAAGCTATTGTTTTAATTAATAAGCATGGTCAATGTTGAGCTTTTGATGGTTTAGTATAAGAAATTTGGAAATTGAGGCAGGGGAGAAGTTTTCTTTTCTAGTATCGACCCAAGACTGCAAATTATGCTGCTCATGCTGTGAAGCTGTTGGAATGGGTATCTGGAGTTCTAGTTTTTCACTGTTTTTGTTGTATGTTATAAAATCTGATGCAATCTCTTTGGAGGATAATTTTCAAAGTTCTAATATTTAAATAAAAAATATATATCTAAACGCACCTGCACAAATCAATAAAATTTTTGAAATAGTTAGAAAAGAAAAGGTTGGCAATTTTCAAAGGGGGGATTCGGGCTCTAAATAACATGTATAATATGTAAATAATCAAAATGATCCCAAAATACTATATTGTTGTACATAAATTAATATGTGCACATTATCTACAAGTTAACATATCATTTTAGAACTAATTCAATTATATACATATTAAAAGACTATTATGGGGCTTGAAATCCTTGAAACATATGTGATTTTCGCAATTTAATATCAAGTTTTAGGAATATTGAAGTAAGTCAATACATATTCCTTGAAACAAGCCTTATTTATTTTATTTTATTGAAGCAAGCATAATATTTCATAATTGAAAAGTTGGCCTAGCCTGGCCTGTCTTTATTTCATTAAGGTACAACATTATTTCCTAAAGTTGTTGATATGCTTCAGCAAATAAACGTGGCTTGATTAGAACTTCAAGTGCGGAGGCTTTCATGTTGGTCAGTCCAATACTCTCACGCATGTCCACTGCCTCATCATGAGGAGTCGAAATTTCAAATCCATGAAGCAAAGTTGCAAGACTTAGCTGCATTACTTGAAGGGCAAATGAGACACCAGGGCACATTCTTCTACCACTACTAAATGGTAACAACTCAAAATTTTGTCCCCTAACATCGACATCTTTGTGAATAGTAAGAAACCTCTCCGGTTTGAACTCATGTGGCTCGGTCCAAACATTTGGGTCTCGATGGAGCTTTGATAGATTGGTAATGAGGCGTGTGCCGGCCGAGATGTTGTAACCAGCTAAGGTGCAATCTTCCATAGCTTGGTGGGGAACTGAAAGTGGTACTGCTGGGTATAATCTCATAGTTTCTTTGATAATAGCTTGGAGATAAACCAAGTTCTTTATGTCAAATACGTTTACATGTCTTTCTCTGCCAACGTGTTCGTCTAATTCTTGTTGTGCCTTCTTGAGGGTATGTGGGTTGTTCAAGAGTAAACTCAAAGCCCATGTCATTGTTACTGTTGTTGTGTCTGTACCTGCTAAAATAAGAGCCTGCAAGAAATTTTTTCAAAAGAAAAAAATGATTTTTTTATCACAAATGCATAAATCAACATTATAAATTATTATTATTATTTTTTTTACCCAAAAGAAAAGAAGATAATATTTTTATTTCTTTTCCTTTATTCGCTTACATGTTTTAGTATCAGAAATTACAAATTGCAAGAGAATACCAATTCCTTTGTGATATGAAATTTGTGTTCTTCTATAAATGAGAAGAATAACCATTGTTTCTATGAATAGGATTTAATGCATTTTTATTAAAAAGTCTAAAAATATATCAATCCTTTTTTAAAGATGAAATATATTTTTGAAAAATTCATAAAAAAATATATATTATAATCCGTTTACTAGAGTAATATACCGAACATAAATATATAAATTTGTTACACTTATTATGTAGTGATCACAAATCCTTTTCCTAGTTCCCTATTCCCAATAATTAATATTTTTAATCAATTAATAATTTTAATTATGTGAACCGAACATAATAGCCATAAAAATTAGAATGATTTACAAGAATTATAGAGCAAAACAAATCAAAAAACAACACAATAATGTTTCCATAATAACTCTAAAACAAAGAGTACAAAATATCATGCCATAAAAGTCACAAAACTAGTCATCCAACTCTCTTAAGCTTTCTGATTAAGATTAAAATCACTTGAACTTAGTTCATTTAGAAATGTTTTTTCTTTTGGTTGAAAGTGATTACTAATGGCCCAAAACATTTTTAAGGTGTTTTGCAATTTTTAAAGAAAAGTATTTCCAAAATTTTAAGAAATATTATTAATGCTTCTAAGGAAAGTAATACTTATTTTAAGGAGAAGTAGTTTTGTATACATGCTTATTTCCTAAATTAATTACTAAAGTAATACAGAAAATCACTTCTACTATTTTTATCTCCAATAACTAAATGTTTTTCTTAAATTTTTTTTTTTATAACCAAACTATTTCATTTTAAATCACTTATCTTGAAACCATTTATAAGATAAGTAAATTCAAACAAAACCTAACTTTGATTTAATGACTGTTGCAACAATTTTAAGAAATATATGATTTTGTATGTAATTAAATTGTATTTTTAAATGAAATAATCACTTACCAGGGATGTACATTTGATAATTGTATCAGATTGATAAGTGGAGATCTCCTTAGTACCATCAAGAATTGAAAGCATGATGTGCATAAAGTCTAGCTCTTTCTCTTTCACCTCCCCTAAACTTCTTCTCTGCTTATGCTCATCAAACCATCTGTGAAACAAATTCTCCAACTCTTTTGCAGTCTTCTTCATTTCTTTCTCATAACCACCATAATCCAACCACCTCAAAAATGGTATGCCATCAGCTAATACAAAAGTTCCTTCCAAGTCAAAAAAATTCCTTATAGCTCTTCTTCCCTGATCATCATCATTTTCATTCAAGCTAGCTGCAGCTTCCAGAAATCGCTTCCCTACCACTATTCTAAACACCACATTTGATGTCAAGTCTCCAAACCATTTTTTCATGTCTATCAACACCCTGTTATTTATAATCCACTCATCATATATCTCTTTTATTGATGCCTTCACTTCAGATTCTCTAATATGTCGAAGCATCTCAAGCCGGTGCTTTGAGAGCATCTCAAGTATAGCAACTTTGCGAATTTCTCGCCAATAAGGGCCATAAGGGGCAAATCCAAACATGCCATAATTGTAGCCTAGGATTTCTGAGGCTAAAGCTTTGGGGCGAGTTGCAAAGGCTCTGTCTTTGGTTGTGAAACACTCTTTTGCTATTTCACAGTTACTAACAACTAGAGCTTTATAAATTCCCGTCTTAATCATAAAGATGGGTCCATATTTGTCTGCCATTTTCCCCAAGGTTATGTGGGGCGGTTCTGGCCCCGCAAGCAGAGTTAGATGACCGATAATTGGCCATGCCCCGCTAGCTTCTGGTGGTAATTTCCGGGCAGCTTTTGATTTCCATAGGTGAGAATAAAGAAGCAGTGAAATAGCTAAGATGAAAGCTGAAGATGAGAGTAGAGTAAGAAGATCTAAGCCCATGGATTGACTATCAATAGCTGTGGTAAAGCACAAAGAGACGTGTGAGTTTATTAACTGAACAAGAAAAAATGATTGTTTTTTTTATCACAATTTGATGCATAAACCAACATTATAAATTATTATTATTATTTTTTTACTTAAAAGAAAAGAAAATAATATTTTTATTTCTTTTCCTTTATTCGCTTACATGTTTTAGTATCAGAAATTACAAATTCCAAGAGAATACCAATTCCTTTGTGATATGAAATTTGTGTTCTTCTATAAATGAGAAGAATAACCATCGTTTCTATTAATAGGATTTAATGCATTTTTACTAAAACGTCTAAAAATATATCAATTCTTTTTGTAGAGATGAAAAATATTTTTGAAAAATTTATAAAAAATATATATTATAATTTGTTTACTAGAGTAATATACTGAGCATAAATATATAGATTTGTTACACTTATTACGTAGTGATCACAAATCCTTTTCCTAATTTCCTAGTCCCAATAATTAATATTTCTAATCGATTAGTAATTTTAATTATTTGAACCGAACATTCCCTTACTAGAATGATTTACAAGAATTGTAGAGCAAAACAAATCAAAAAAACAACACAATAACGTTTCCATAATAACGTTAAAACAAAGACTACAAAATATCATGCCATAAAAATTACAAAACTAGTCATCCAACTCTCTTAATCTTTCTTAAGAGTAAAATCACTTTAACTTGGTTCATTTAGCAATGTTTCTTCTTTTAGTCAAAGTAATTACTAATGGCCCAAAACATTTTTAAGGTATTTTGCAATTTTTAAAGAAAAGTGTTTCCAAAAATTTAAAAAGAACTATTAATGCTTTTAAGAAAAGTAATACTTATTTTAAGGAGAAGTAAAAATAGATGCACGCTTCTTTCCTAAATTAATTACTAAAGTAATTTATGGGCAGCTTTTGATTTCCATAGATGAGAATAAAGAAGCAGTGAAATAGTTAAGATGAAAGCTGAAGATGAGAGTAGAGTAAGAAGATCTAAGTCCATGGATTGACTATCAATAGCTGTGGTAAAGCACAAAGAGACATGTGAGTTTATTAACCGAACAAGGAAACTTGACACAATCGGCTATAATTTGGGCAATATAGGAGTGCGTTTAATTTAGAGTGAGAAATAAAAAGGACGATCTTAAGTATATATGACATCGTGTGTGTATATATATATATATATATATTTTCTGTAATTTAATTTTATAGTAGTATGTGTATAGTTAGGTTTTGAACCATATACATATATATATATATAATGTAAATTATGAATGTTTTTGAAATAAAATTTATTTTGAATTGTGTTTTTGAAATAAAATTAATATTTTTATAGGTTATTTATAAATTTTAGTACTAGACAAATACAACAAAAAAATAAATAAATAATTTTTATAGGATAATTAATGGCCATCCTAAAAAATTCTTTTAGGACGGTCAGTAGCCGTTGTATAGAATTTTTTAGGACGGCCTTTTTAGGACAATTAAGTAAATTTTTTTTCATAAAAAATGGGACGGTCAGTCGTTTTATAAGAATTTTTTATAAAGTACTCAATGAACGTCCTATTTTTTTTAATTCTTTTAGGATGAGACTTTATATGACGGCAAATGACCGTCCTATTAATCTTGTAAGACAGCCAATAATTGTCCTATAAAATCAAATTTATAGTAGTGAATTATTTATTATTTCATTTTCAAAAATTTGGGCTAGAAGTAACTATATCATAATTACTAATCTTATAGGACAGTTACTGGCCGTCTTACAAGAATTTTTTATAAGACGTTCAGTGAACGTCCTATTTTATCAATTCTTTTAGGACAAGATTTTATATGACTGGCCATCCTATAAAGTTAAATTTATAGTAGTGAATTATTTGTTATCTCATTTTCAAAAATTTGGGTTCGAAGTAACTATATCATAATTTTTTTTTTAATATATTAAAACTGTAGCTGTCAATATAATTTTTATAATTAGGCATCCAATTGATAAGTTAATTTCTATAATTTGGCACCAAATCTAACGAAAAAACTTAGGCATCAAATCTAATATAATTATTCTAAATATAAATAGTCAATGTCACCATGCATAAAACAAATTGATAAGTTAATATCAAGGTGTTATTTATGTAATTATAAGCTTTAAAAACTTTAAATTTTTTATTTTTTCAATATTTTTTTTGGTGTGTTGACATGGACAGAGCGAAATTATAAGGTGATTAGGTCCCCTTTAAATTAAAAATATAATTTTATACATAATATTTTATATATACTCAAATTTTATATATAAACTCAATTAATTTTTAATTAATGTAATACAATAAATGAAAAACATATTTTTGATACTTTTTTTGTAATCTTTTTTTTAGCTTTAATATTTAATTTATTTTTCATTTTTGAATTTTCTTGCAAAGGTGTCCAATTTAAAGTGCTAGATCCACTGCAGACACACACGATAGTTTTCACAGGTTAGAAATTGAAACCCTGCTTAAAAGTAATAAACCATGCGAACAGAAAGCAGCAGCAAAAAAATAGGGATGAAGGAGAGAATCATTAAAGAAACAAATGCATATAATGTAAAAAAAAAACACCTCTTTGTAATTGTTTTCGTGCTCTCATAAGAAATCCTTCGGTTGAGTTCGTGATAAGTAAGAGAGGGAGAGATAGAAATTGAAGTAAAACCAGCGATAAGATAGAGAGAGAGCAAGTGAACCATAGTTTTCGGTGAGGACAATCATTATATTCTAAATAAAATGGGCGAGGATGGGTATTACTTTTAAATATAAAATTTATAAATTTAAGAAATATAGGAGCAATATAGAAAATAAACTAAAACTTTATCTTATAAATTTTTTATTTAATTATTTTGAATTTTAAAAAATATAGAAAAAAATAAAAAATTTCACTAAAATAAATTGTCTAGAATACCACCAAATAGTGTACAATAATTGCCAAATACTATATAAATTTATTATATTATCCAATCCAGCGCACCAAACATATTGTATAAGTTATCTGTATCACTTGTATTGTTAATGAATAAGTTTCATACTTTTTTGATATTTATATTTTAATTTAATTATATAAAATTAATTATATTATCTTAATATACATATTATTTTAAAAATTCATATTTAAAAAGTTTAATAATTTTTAGTATTCCATGTTATCAAATTTTAATATCCTTAATTTTGACATTTATCATTCAAAAAAGAATTAAATCAAAACTATTTAAAAATATTGATATTAAATTTAAGTCACTTATGTCGGTAATATACATGTATTGATATTAAAAGATGGTTAATTTAATATAATATATGTATATTAAAAAGGTATCAAATTTTTAATAAATATTAAATAAATAGATAAAAATATGAATATTTTAAATAATTCTTAAATATATGTTATATGTCGGTAATATACATGTTAATATTGATATTGATATTGTGACAGAACAAATATTGTATAAAAGATTTGGACTCAAAGAATTGCCCTTAGTTTTATTTATTTTTTTAATTTTACTTTTTACCTTATGCCACTTTTTTTTTTTTTTATATATATATATTCTTATTTGAAATTATATATATATGTATATATAATTTTAGAATAAGTGATATAGATTATTTTAGATTCAAAGAATTGCACTTAATTTTTTTATTTTTAATTTTACTTTTTAGCTTTTGCTTTTTTTTTTTTTGTGCGGAGAATTGGTGTTCGTAATTTTTGTCAATATGAGAATAAAATTGAACTTGATAATTTTTTTTTTAAATTTTTAGTTTATTTTAAAAGGATGGGTGGGTGTTCGTTATTATTGTCCATGTAAGAACAAAATTGCTTTTAATAACATGTAAAATAATATTATTTGAAGTACTTAATATTTTTAAATTTTTTTAATATTAAAATTTAATAATATATAATAAATATTTAAAAAGGAAAAATTATAAAATTAATATATTCAAAACTTATAATAATAAACATAATATTTTAACATTAATTT
Organism: Elaeagnus macrophylla; assembly: GCA_029378325.1. Lineage (NCBI taxonomy): Eukaryota > Viridiplantae > Streptophyta > Magnoliopsida > Rosales > Elaeagnaceae > Elaeagnus > Elaeagnus macrophylla. The sequence goes on along the minus strand of CM055649.1, from coordinate 7,620,552 downwards.
ATATTTACTTCGGTTAAGCTATATCATTGGTTTCTAACTTTAACTAAATTCATAATCAAGTCTTCAAATTTTTAAATTTTGTAATTTATTCCTTAAATTTTTAAAATTCTACACATAGGTTCCTAAACTTTTAAATCTTATTACATAGTCCCTAAATTTTTAAAAAATTTGCACATAGGTCTTAAAATTTTGATTCAAAAATATGTATTTTAGTATTCAAGATAAAAATTATAGGTAAATTTTTAAAAATTTTAGGACTAAATTATAGAATTTAAAAGTTTAAGGGCCTGTGTATAAAATTTTAAAAGTTTAAAGATGAAATTATAGAATTGAAAAGTTTAAAAAATTAAATATAAATTTAATTAAAATTTAAAATTTAAAGATTAATAAATAATTAAGTTTTTTTTTTTTTTTTTTTGATTCAAAATAATTAAGTTATTTGCTTATATAAATTTTTATGGATATTATTTAAATATTAATGACAAGAATTGACGGAGATAATATTTGGGAGAGCAATGTTATATATTAAATAATATATTAATTATTAATAAATATAAAATTTAGAATGTAAAATGATAAAATAATTGTAATTTTTTTTATTAATAAATTAATTAAATTATATTATAAAAATTAATATACATATATATGAAGATAAAAAATATTTTTTAATTCCAATTTTCAATTTCCAAATTCCAATTTCCAATATTGGACGCCGGTGGGTCCTTTTGACAATTTGACAATCTAGAAGCAATGACACTATACTGTTAAGAATAAAAATATTTTTATTTCCAATTTTCAAGTTAATATTGGACGCAGGAAGGTCATTACCTAAAATTTCTTCTTTCATCGATATCACTTTTTTAGATATCCAATTTTTATCCGTATGATGAAGATCTTCATCTAAATAACGTTTCGAAGGAAACAAAAATTGCAATATTATTTTGAAAACAGGCTCAAATAATTCATTATTTAATAAAATTTGGATATAAACTCTTCTCACTTAAATTTTATTATTTATTGTAAAAAATACCCTTTAAAAAATATACCACTCTCAAGGGTCAACATAAAATCAAATATCTCAACAAAAACAAATGACAGAAATAATAAGAAATCAAGTAAAAAATCAAGAAATAATGAAAATAAAAACACAAGGCATTTCATAATATTTTTTTACAATAAATAATAATTAGTAAAAAGAAAGGGACGGATTTAAAGAATCATCATTCTCAAAAATAAGAAAAATATTCCCCGAAAAAATATAATTTATTATGGAATAAGTAACAAAGAAATGAGTATTATCATAACAGATGTGATGAGAATTAAGGGGCATCGTCCATGGTTCTATGACATCCAAATGAGATTACTATCAACGAAACACAAGATTATGGTCATCTCGCCGACGTACTCGAGAGCACGAACCTTATAATCCACAAACGCGATTCGGTTTAAGAACTACAAGAGAAATGGTCTAAGACCCAATACTAAAATTAAATCAATTTTTAGGAAAAAAGTTTAGATTTTGTTAGCAAACACACCTTAAGGCATTGATATTACTCACCACAAGATTATGGTCGCTGCGAATACCAACCTTCAGATTTTGACTAGAGATGTGTGCGCCGCGGCATGAATGTTTGGCCTTTGCGGCACCAGACCCTTGGGTTTTCAATATTGGGCATCTCGTCGCAGTACCCAAGAGCACAAACCTTGTTACCCAAAAATGCGATTCGGTTTGAAAACTATAAAAGAAATGGTTTAAGATCTAATACTAAAATGAAATCAAATTCCTAGAAAAGAAGTTAAAAATTTTGCTAGCAAACACACATTAATGCATGGATATTACTCACCACAAGACAAGATTATGTAAACGCCACAAAAGTTTGCAAATCCCTTGATAAGTTCGTTGGAGAAAGAACATGGAGCATTCAAGCTCTCAATTTTGATTTTTGAATCAAATTTTCATTTATTACAAAAGTTGTGGAGTTGAGCCTTTAAAGAGTATTTATGGGTTACAAATAAAAATCTAAAAGAAATTAAATCTCAGCCATTAATGTTGATCCAATGGTCAAAAATTACACATAAAATATAAGTGTGTCGCGGCAGTGAAAAACTCCTGTTGTAGCAAATGGGGCTCGGACACCACAAAATCAACGCTGGCCGCGAGGGATGAAAATCCATGCCATGGTGAGATGCCTAGTATTGAAAAATCGAGGGTCTGGTGCCTCGGCAGCCAAACATCCATATCGTAGGGCACACATGGTACACAAAAACTTGATAACTAAATTTTTTATATGTAAAAGCTCACAAGTGCACGAGTCACTTGTAGTAAGCGACAAATATATTCCCAAGATCATCTCACAAAGGAATTGCGATTGTTTTTAAAAATGTTACATGTGATCTAAATTGGTTGTAAATAAAACTTAAATCCTAAATATTATAATAAAAGTTGGTTTTGAGAACGATTGCTAAAATTATAGTTCCTTAAAAGAAGTGAAAATAAACAAGTGAAAACGTAGTCGAAACGATATGATGAACGAGTGTGAAAAATCAGTTAGTGAACCAATAATGGATAGATTAATTTATGTGATTTTCATAATTAAGCATATAAAATAAAATTTATTAATCCATTTCACTAAGCCTAGAAAATTCCAAATCAATAGCAATCTTTTCTTAATCAACTAATTAACTTCTTTGAACCGGATAGTTAATTAGTTAATTAGCATTAATCATTAAAAAAAATAATTTAATCACCTAATTTAAGACAAGTTAATGCATTTAAATTAAGTTTATGCTCAAAAATGCCCAATCAAACTTAGACAGCATTTCTAACGCTCAACCCTAAAATATTCTCATATATTCATAAATTAAATTGGTCCTTAGTAATTAATGAATGTAGATATTACAAACAATGAACATGAAATAAATCACTTAAATATAAAATAAACCACATAAACAATCATTCATTCATAGTCACATCCCTAAAATCCCACACAAAAGGAGTATAACTACTTATAACAAAATTTCAATCAAGGTTTTCCATTACAATAAGCATTTAATGATTTCTAAAGAGAAAAGAAATTACAAAATCCCACTTCTACTCTTGGAACACGCTTCTTGATGTTGGATGGTCATCTTCTTCAAGATTATTGATGTAGCTTCAATGGAGTAACATTAATGGAGTGATTTCTCTCTCAAAATGTATGAAAAAATTTGAGTTCTGCTAGTGTTCACCGTCACTATTTATTGCTTGCTGAAGAAGAGGGTTTTGTGATGTATTTATAGGTTAGGGTTTGTATGTGTATGTGTGTGGGCTAGAAATGGAGTTTAATGAAATCCAAGTGTGTGGGCCACGGCGCGCTATGTTTTTTGTGGACTTTGAACCAAATTAGGGACCCCTCGCCGCGGTGCACAATTTTCATACAACGGCGTGTGATGTTTTTATAATTTCACAAGATGCAATCTGAGAGCCTCATGCCGCATCACTCATATTTCTTCTCTGTGGCGCGCAATGTTATAATGCCATGTAAGGGTCCTTACATATTTGCTGATTCCTACGTAAGCCTTACGTTCTTTTGCTCTAATTTAACTCCCCTACATAGTAAATAAACTACAATGTAAGGGTTACATTTTTAAGCCCTTTTTTGACACTTCACTCCACTATTTCATTCACAATGCTTGAACCTACGAAACATGAAAATATCATTCCAAATCAAAGTAATACTGAATTCAACCACGAAATAAATACTTAAAAACTAACAAATAATAGACTCAAAATAATGTTTATCAAATACCCCAAACCTACATTTTGCTAGTCTTCAAGCAAAACTAGAATTAAGAAGACAAATAACAAAACTAAAAATAAAATTAACAAAACTTGTCATGCTTTAGTTTATTTTCAATTTATAACCAAGAATTTTTACACAAATTTATCCAACATTCTATCACATCAAGGTTCACCATGTAGAATAGTTTTCCTTCACAAATCTAAATCCCAAGACTAAAAACATATCAACATTGATTCCCCAAAACCTAGTATCAAGAATAAGAATTCGTTTAAACGCTAATCCTCACAAGAATTACTCTCCAAATCACATCGATCCTATGGGTTCAAACACTCAACAAATTATATGCGAATAGAAGTTATATAAAGAAATGAGCTAATAGATTCGCATATGATTAAACAAAAAAGGCTCAAAATTGCATAACATTGATCTCATGAAAGGAATCAAATGATAGGATTTATGAAAAAATCACATTATTAATCTCATGCATCAATTAAAATCCTCAAGCAAAAAATTCAAATGTATGCCCTAGAATTAAATGAAAATGCTCGTAGCTTGTACCTACATTAGGATCACAAACAAAAGGACAAATATTAGCGCCATGTCTGTAGGTAGTACAAATACCGCATACCTCTTGAGTCGGTGTATTCTTGGAGGTAAGGAGCGCGATTTGTTTGGTAAGCTCTGCAATTTGCATCGCCATCTCATTACCCGAAGCTACCTCATTAACTCCCATCCTCCTTCCTGTAAAGCTCTTTTGTTGGAAATTAACACCCAACATCTCATACAATTCGTATGTCTCATTCGCAATCTTTTCTCTCATAGCTCCTCCGGCGGCATTATCCACAATAAATTGACACTGTTGTGTCAACCCATCATAGAAAAATTGGTTCTAGATTTGCAATGAAAAATGATGGTGTGAGCCCTGAATCAGAAGCAATTTGAAGTGATCCCACGCCTTATGAAAAGGTTCTCCATCCATTTAAGAAAATAATGCAATTTTTGTCCTTAAGTCAGCAGTCTTTTGATAGGAATAGAACTTTCCCATGAACTTGTTAAATACTGCTTCCCAAGTTGAAAGAGAATCAGGTGGAAGAGTCATAAGCCATGACTTTTCCTTGTCCTTAAGCATGTATAGGAAAAATTGCATCCTCAACTGATCTTCATTTAGCCCCTATAGCGGAAAATTTTGCACAGTAGCGTAGAAATCACGAATAAAGGTTAGCAGATCTTCATTAGGAATCTCATAAGAAGAAGCCAACATATTATAATGAATATTTTTAAGTTCATAATTTCGAGTTACTTCTCCCAATTGGATGCAAGAAGTTGCAGTGTCAATGATTGGCCTTGCATACTCCTTCATCGTCATCTCTCTCGGTGGAAGTAAAGGCTCTCCCATTATTGGTGGTTGCTCTTCCTCCAGAATGTCAGCGTGCGGTCGTGACGCGCGTTTTCCTCTGCAGCGACGTGCTATGTTTTTTCTGGACTTTGAACCAAATCAGGGATCCCCTCGCTGCGGAGCATAATTTTCATGCTACGGTGTGCGATTTTTTTATGATTTCCCATGATGCAATCCAAGAGCCCCATTCTGCAGCACTCATATTTTTTTGCCGCGGCGTGCAATGTTGTAATGCTGTGTAAGGGTCTTTGCATATTTGCTGATTCATATGTAAGCCTTACATTCTTCTGCTCTAATTTAACCCCCCTTACATAGTAAATAAACTACAATGTAAGGGTTACATTTTTTAGCCCCTTTTTGACACATCACTCCACTATTTCATTCACAATGCTTGAATCTACAAAACATGAAAATACCACTACAAATCAAAGTAATACTGAATTAAATCACAAAATAACTACTTAAAAACTAACAAATAATAGGTTCAAAATAATTTTCATCAGCACGTCTCTAGTAAAATCTAGAGGGTTGGTAGCCGCGGTAGCCATAATCTCATGCTGCAGTGCAGCTCCAAATTCTAAATATCAATAATTAAACTCAACACATCCATATTGTATATTTGTGCACATTTTCTTGTGTTGCTGCATGTCTTGATGTGCATTATAAAAGTACATATTTTCTTAAGTTACGTTGATAGTAATCCCGTCTTAATCATAAAGATGGGTCCATATTTGTCTGCCATTTTCCCCAAGGTTATGTGGGGCGGTTCTGGCCCCGCAAGCAGAGTTAGATGACCGATAATTGGCCATGCCCCGCTAGCTTCTGGTGGTAATTTCCGGGCAGCTTTTGATTTCCATAGGTGAGAATAAAGAAGCAGTGAAATAGCTAAGATGAAAGCTGAAGATGAGAGTAGAGTAAGAAGATCTAAGCCCATGGATTGACTATCAATAGCTGTGGTAAAGCACAAAGAGACGTGTGAGTTTATTAACTGAACAAGAAAAAATGATTTTTTTTTTTTATCACAATTTGATGCATAAACCAACATTATAAATTATTATTATTATTTTTTTACTTAAAAGAAAAGAAAATAATATTTTTATTTCTTTTCCTTTATTCGCTTACATGTTTTAGTATCAGAAATTACAAATTCCAAGAGAATACCAATTCCTTTGTGATATGAAATTTGTGTTCTTCTATAAATGAGAAGAATAACCATCGTTTCTATTAATAGGATTTAATGCATTTTTACTAAAACGTCTAAAAATATATCAATTCTTTTTGTAGAGATGAAAAATATTTTTGAAAAATTTATAAAAAATATATATTATAATTTGTTTACTAGAGTAATATACTGAGCATAAATATATAGATTTGTTACACTTATTACGTAGTGATCACAAATCCTTTTCCTAATTTCCTAGTCCCAATAATTAATATTTCTAATCGATTAGTAATTTTAATTATTTGAACCGAACATTCCCTTACTAGAATGATTTACAAGAATTGTAGAGCAAAACAAATCAAAAAAACAACACAATAACGTTTCCATAATAACGTTAAAACAAAGACTACAAAATATCATGCCATAAAAATTACAAAACTAGTCATCCAACTCTCTTAATCTTTCTTAAGAGTAAAATCACTTTAACTTGGTTCATTTAGCAATGTTTCTTCTTTTAGTCAAAGTAATTACTAATGGCCCAAAACATTTTTAAGGTATTTTGCAATTTTTAAAGAAAAGTGTTTCCAAAAATTTAAAAAGAACTATTAATGCTTTTAAGAAAAAGTAATACTTATTTTAAGGAGAAGTAAAAATAGATGCACGCTTCTTTCCTAAATTAATTACTAAAGTAATTTATGGGCAGCTTTTGATTTCCATAGATGAGAATAAAGAAGCAGTGAAATAGTTAAGATGAAAGCTGAAGATGAGAGTAGAGTAAGAAGATCTAAGTCCATGGATTGACTATCAATAGCTGTGGTAAAGCACAAAGAGACATGTGAGTTTATTAACCGAACAAGGAAACTTGACACAATCGGCTATAATTTGGGCAATATAGGAGTGCGTTTAATTTAGAGTGAGAAATAAAAAGGACGATCTTAAGTATATATGACATCGTGTGTGTATATATATATATATATATATTTCTGTAATTTAATTTTATAGTAGTATGTGTATAGTTAGGTTTTGAACCATATACATATATATATATATATAATGTAAATTATGAATGTTTTTGAAATAAAATTTATTTTGAATTGTGTTTTTGAAATAAAATTAATATTTTTATAGGTTATTTATAAATTTTAGTACTAGACAAATACAACAAAAAAATAAATAAATAATTTTTATAGGATAATTAATGGCCATCCTAAAAAATTCTTTTAGGACGGTCAGTAGCCGTTGTATAGAATTTTTTAGGACGGCCTTTTTAGGACAATTAAGTAAATTTTTTTTCATAAAAAATGGGACGGTCAGTCGTTTTATAAGAATTTTTTATAAAGTACTCAATGAACGTCCTATTTTTTTAATTCTTTTAGGATGAGACTTTATATGACGGCAAATGACCGTCCTATTAATCTTGTAAGACAGCCAATAATTGTCCTATAAAATCAAATTTATAGTAGTGAATTATTTATTATTTCATTTTCAAAAATTTGGGCTAGAAGTAACTATATCATAATTACTAATCTTATAGGACAGTTACTGGCCGTCTTACAAGAATTTTTTATAAGACGTTCAGTGAACGTCCTATTTTATCAATTCTTTTAGGACAAGATTTTATATGACTGGCCGTCCTATAAAGTTAAATTTATAGTAGTGAATTATTTGTTATCTCATTTTCAAAAATTTGGGTTCGAAGTAACTATATCATAATTTTTTTTTTTAATATATTAAAACTGTAGCTGTCAATATAATTTTTATAATTAGGCATCCAATTGATAAGTTAATTTCTATAATTTGGCACCAAATCTAACGAAAAAACTTAGGCATCAAATCTAATATAATTATTCTAAATATAAATAGTCAATGTCACCATGCATAAAACAAATTGATAAGTTAATATCAAGGTGTTATTTATGTAATTATAAGCTTTAAAAACTTTAAATTTTTTATTTTTTCAATATTTTTTTTGGTGTGTTGACATGGACAGAGCGAAATTATAAGGTGATTAGGTCCCCTTTAAATTAAAAATATAATTTTATACATAATATTTTATATATACTCAAATTTTATATATAAACTCAATTAATTTTTAATTAATGTAATACAATAAATGAAAAACATATTTTTGATACTTTTTTTGTAATCTTTTTTTTAGCTTTAATATTTAATTTATTTTTCATTTTTGAATTTTCTTGCAAAGGTGTCCAATTTAAAGTGCTAGATCCACTGCAGACACACACGATAGTTTTCACAGGTTAGAAATTGAAACCCTGCTTAAAAGTAATAAACCATGCGAACAGAAAGCAGCAGCAAAAAAATAGGGATGAAGGAGAGAATCATTAAAGAAACAAATGCATATAATGTAAAAAAAAAACACCTCTTTGTAATTGTTTTCGTGCTCTCATAAGAAATCCTTCGGTTGAGTTCGTGATAAGTAAGAGAGGGAGAGATAGAAATTGAAGTAAAACCAGCGATAAGATAGAGAGAGAGCAAGTGAACCATAGTTTTCGGTGAGGACAATCATTATATTCTAAATAAAATGGGCGAGGATGGGTATTACTTTTAAATATAAAATTTATAAATTTAAGAAATATAGGAGCAATATAGAAAATAAACTAAAACTTTATCTTATAAATTTTTTATTTAATTATTTTGAATTTTAAAAAATATAGAAAAAAATAAAAAATTTCACTAAAATAAATTGTCTAGAATACCACCAAATAGTGTACAATAATTGCCAAATACTATATAAATTTATTATATTATCCAATCCAGCGCACCAAACATATTGTATAAGTTATCTGTATCACTTGTATTGTTAATGAATAAGTTTCATACTTTTTTGATATTTATATTTTAATTTAATTATATAAAATTAATTATATTATCTTAATACACATATTATTTTAAAAATTCATATTTAAAAAGTTTAATAATTTTTAGTATTCCATGTTATCAAATTTTAATATCCTTAATTTTGACATTTATCATTCAAAAAAGAATTAAATCAAAACTATTTAAAAATATTGATATTAAATTTAAGTCACTTATGTCGGTAATATACATGTATTGATATTAAAAGATGGTTAATTTAATATAATATATGTATATTAAAAAGGTATCAAATTTTTAATAAATATTAAATAAATAGATAAAAATATGAATATTTTAAATAATTCTTAAATATATGTTATATGTCGGTAATATACATGTTAATATTGATATTGATATTGTGACAGAACAAATATTGTATAAAAGATTTGGACTCAAAGAATTGCCCTTAGTTTTATTTATTTTTTTAATTTTACTTTTTACCTTATGCCACTTTTTTTTTTTTTTATATATATATATTCTTATTTGAAATTATATATATATGTATATATAATTTTAGAATAAGTGATATAGATTATTTTAGATTCAAAGAATTGCACTTAATTTTTTTATTTTTAATTTTACTTTTTAGCTTTTGCTTTTTTTTTTTTTTGTGCGGAGAATTGGTGTTCGTAATTTTTGTCAATATGAGAATAAAATTGAACTTGATAATTTTTTTTTTAAATTTTTAGTTTATTTTAAAAGGATGGGTGGGTGTTCGTTATTATTGTCCATGTAAGAACAAAATTGCTTTTAATAACATGTAAAATAATATTATTTGAAGTACTTAATATTTTTAAATTTTTTTAATATTAAAATTTAATAATATATAATAAATATTTAAAAAGGAAAAATTATAAAATTAATATATTCAAAACTTATAATAATAAACATAATATTTTAACATTAATTTATATTTACTTCGGTTAAGCTATATCATTGGTTTCTAACTTTAACTAAATTCATAATCAAGTCTTCAAATTTTTAAATTTTGTAATTTATTCCTTAAATTTTTAAAATTCTACACATAGGTTCCTAAACTTTTAAATCTTATTACATAGTCCCTAAATTTTTAAAAAATTTGCACATAGGTCTTAAAATTTTGATTCAAAAATATGTATTTTAGTATTCAAGATAAAAATTATAGGTAAATTTTTAAAAATTTTAGGACTAAATTATAGAATTTAAAAGTTTAAGGGCCTGTGTATAAAATTTTAAAAGTTTAAAGATGAAATTATAGAATTGAAAAGTTTAAAAAATTAAATATAAATTTAATTAAAATTTAAAATTTAAAGATTAATAAATAATTAAGTTTTTTTTTTTTTTTTTTTGATTCAAAATAATTAAGTTATTTGCTTATATAAATTTTTATGGATATTATTTAAATATTAATGACAAGAATTGACGGAGATAATATTTGGGAGAGCAATGTTATATATTAAATAATATATTAATTATTAATAAATATAAAATTTAGAATGTAAAATGATAAAATAATTGTAATTTTTTTTATTAATAAATTAATTAAATTATATTATAAAAATTAATATACATATATATGAAGATAAAAAATATTTTTTAATTCCAATTTTCAATTTCCAAATTCCAATTTCCAATATTGGACGCCGGTGGGTCCTTTTGACAATTTGACAATCTAGAAGCAATGACACTATACTGTTAAGAATAAAAATATTTTTATTTCCAATTTTCAAGTTAATATTGGACGCAGGAAGGTCATTACCTAAAATTTCTTCTTTCATCGATATCACTTTTTTAGATATCCAATTTTTATCCGTATGATGAAGATCTTCATCTAAATAACGTTTCGAAGAAAACAAAGATTGCAATATTATTTTGAAAACAGGCTCAAATAATTCATTATTTAATAAAATTTGGATATAAACTCTTCTCACTTAAATTTTATTATTTATTGTAAAAAATACCCTTTAAAAAATATACCACTCTCAAGGGTCAACATAAAATCAAATATCTCAACAAAAACAAATGACAGAAATAATAAGAAATCAAGTAAAAAATCAAGAAATAATGAAAATAAAAACACAAGGCATTTCATAATATTTTTTTACAATAAATAATAATTAGTAAAAAGAAAGGGACGGATTTAAAGAATCATCATTCTCAAAAATAAGAAAAATATTCCCCGAAAAAATATAATTTATTATGGAATAAGTAACAAAGAAATGAGTATTATCATAACAGATGTGATGAGAATTAAGGGGCATCGTCCATGGTTCTATGACATCCAAATGAGATTACTATCAACGAAACACAAGATTATGGTCATCTCGCCGACGTACTCGAGAGCACGAACCTTATAATCCACAAACGCGATTCGGTTTAAGAACTACAAGAGAAATGGTCTAAGACCCAATACTAAAATTAAATCAATTTTTAGGAAAAAAGTTTAGATTTTGTTAGCAAACACACCTTAAGGCATTGATATTACTCACCACAAGATTATGGTCGCTGCGAATACCAACCTTCAGATTTTGACTAGAGATGTGTGCGCCGCGGCATGAATGTTTGGCCTTTGCGGCACCAGACCCTTGGGTTTTCAATATTGGGCATCTCGTCGCAGTACCCAAGAGCACAAACCTTGTTACCCAAAAATGCGATTCGGTTTGAAAACTATAAAAGAAATGGTTTAAGATCTAATACTAAAATGAAATCAAATTCCTAGAAAAGAAGTTAAAAATTTTGCTAGCAAACACACATTAATGCATGGATATTACTCACCACAAGACAAGATTATGTAAACGCCACAAAAGTTTGCAAATCCCTTGATAAGTTCGTTGGAGAAAGAACATGGAGCATTCAAGCTCTCAATTTTGATTTTTGAATCAAATTTTCATTTATTACAAAAGTTGTGGAGTTGAGCCTTTAAAGAGTATTTATGGGTTACAAATAAAAATCTAAAAGAAATTAAATCTCAGCCATTAATGTTGATCCAATGGTCAAAAATTACACATAAAATATAAGTGTGTCGCGGCAGTGAAAAACTCCTGTTGTAGCAAATGGGGCTCGGACACCACAAAATCAACGCTGGCCGCGAGGGATGAAAATCCATGCCATGGTGAGATGCCTAGTATTGAAAAATCGAGGGTCTGGTGCCTCGGCAGCCAAACATCCATATCGTAGGGCACACATGGTACACAAAAACTTGATAACTAAATTTTTTATATGTAAAAGCTCACAAGTGCACGAGTCACTTGTAGTAAGCGACAAATATATTCTCAAGATCATCTCACAAAGGAATTGCGATTGTTTTTAAAAATGTTACATGTGATCTAAATTGGTTGTAAATAAAACTTAAATCTTAAATATTATAATAAAAGTTGGTTTTGAGAACGATTGCTAAAATTATAGTTCCTTAAAAGAAGTGAAAATAAACAAGTGAAAACGTAGTCGAAACGATATGATGAACGAGGGTGAAAAATCAGTTAGTGAACCAATAATGGATAGATTAATTTATGTGATTTTCATAATTAAGCATATAAAATAAAATTTATTAATCCATTTCACTAAGCCTAGAAAATTCCAAATCAATAGCAATCTTTTCTTAATCAACTAATTAACTTCTTTGAACCGGATAATTAATTAGTTAATTAGCATTAATCATAGAAAAAAATAATTTAATCACCTAATTTAAGACAAGTTAATGCATTTAAATTAAGTTTATGCTAAAAAATGCCCAATCAAACTTAGACAGCATTTCTAACGCTCAACCCTAAAATATTCTCATATATTCATAAATTAAATTGGTCCTTAGTAATTAATGAATGTAGATATTACAAACAATGAACATGAAATAAATCACTTAAATATAAAATAAACCACATAAACAATCATTCATTCATAGTCACATCCCTAAAATCCCACACAAAAGGAGTATAACTACTTATAACAAAATTTCAATCAAGGTTTTCCATTACAATAAGCATTTAATGATTTCTAAAGAGAAAAGAAATTACAAAATCCCACTTCTACTCTTGGAACACGCTTCTTGATGTTGGATGGTCATCTTCTTCAAGATTATTGATGTAGCTTCAATGGAGTAACATTAATGGAGTGATTTCTCTCTCAAAATGTATGAAAAAATTTGAGTTCTGCTAGTGTTCACCGTCACTATTTATTGCTTGCTGAAGAAGAGGGTTTTGTGATGTATTTATAGGTTAGGGTTTGTATGTGTATGTGTGTGGGCTAGAAATGGAGTTTAATGAAATCCAAGTGTGTGGGCCACGGCGCGCTATGTTTTTTGTGGACTTTGAACCAAATTAGGGACCCCTCGCCGCGGTGCACAATTTTCATACAACGGCGTGTGATGTTTTTATAATTTCACAAGATGCAATCTGAGAGCCTCATGCCGCATCACTCATATTTCTTCTCTGTGGCGCGCAATGTTATAATGCCATGTAAGGGTCCTTACATATTTGCTGATTCCTACGTAAGCCTTACGTTCTTTTGCTCTAATTTAACTCCCCTACATAGTAAATAAACTACAATGTAAGGGTTACATTTTTAAGCCCTTTTTTGACACTTCACTCCACTATTTCATTCACAATGCTTGAACCTACGAAACATGAAAATATCATTCCAAATCAAAGTAATACTGAATTCAACCACGAAATAAATACTTAAAAACTAACAAATAATAGGCTCAAAATAATGTTTATCAAATACCCCAAACCTACATTTTGCTAGTCTTCAAGCAAAACTAGAATTAAGAAGACAAATAACAAAACTAAAAATAAAATTAACAAAACTTGTCATGCTTTAGTTTATTTTCAATTTATAACCAAGAATTTTTACACAAATTTATCCAACATTCTATCACATCAAGGTTCACCATGTAGAATAGTTTTCCTTCACAAATCTAAATCCCAAGACTAAAAACATATCAACATTGATTCCCCAAAACCTAGTATCAAGAATAAGAATTCGTTTAAACGCTAATCCTCACAAGAATTACTCTCCAAATCACATCGATCCTATGGGTTCAAACACTCAACAAATTATATGCGAATAGAAGTTATATAAAGAAATGAGCTAATAGATTCGCATATGATTAAACAAAAAAGGCTCAAAATTGCATAACATTGATCTCATGAAAGGAATCAAATGATAGGATTTATGAAAAAATCACATTATTAATCTCATGCATCAATTAAAATCCTCAAGCAAAAAATTCAAATGTATGCCCTAGAATTAAATGAAAATGCTCGTAGCTTGTACCTACATTAGGATCACAAACAAAAGGACAAATATTAGCGCCATGTCTGTAGGTAGTACAAATACCGCATACCTCTTGAGTCGGTGTATTCTTGGAGGTAAGGAGCGCGATTTGTTTGGTAAGCTCTGCAATTTGCATCGCCATCTCATTACCCGAAGCTACCTCATTAACTCCCATCCTCCTTCCTGTAAAGCTCTTTTGTTGGAAATTAACACCCAACATCTCATACAATTCGTATGTCTCATTCGCAATCTTTTCTCTCATAGCTCCTCCGGCGGCATTATCCACAATAAATTGACACTGTTGTGTCAACCCATCATAGAAAAATTGGTTCTAGATTTGCAATGAAAAATGATGGTGTGAGCCCTGAATCAGAAGCAATTTGAAGTGATCCCACGCCTTATGAAAAGGTTCTCCATCCATTTAAGAAAATAATGCAATTTTTGTCCTTAAGTCAGCAGTCTTTTGATAGGAATAGAACTTTCCCATGAACTTGTTAAATACTGCTTCCCAAGTTGAAAGAGAATCAGGTGGAAGAGTCATAAGCCATGACTTTTCCTTGTCCTTAAGCATGTATAGGAAAAATTGCATCCTCAACTGATCTTCATTTAGCCCCTATAGCGGAAAATTTTGCACAGTAGCGTAGAAATCACGAATAAAGGTTAGCAGATCTTCATTAGGAATCTCATAAGAAGAAGCCAACATATTATAATGAATATTTTTAAGTTCATAATTTCGAGTTACTTCTCCCAATTGGATGCAAGAAGTTGCAGTGTCAATGATTGGCCTTGCATACTCCTTCATCGTCATCTCTCTCGGTGGAAGTAAAGGCTCTCCCATTATTGGTGGTTGCTCTTCCTCCAGAATGTCAGCGTGCGGTCGTGACGCGCGTTTTCCTCTGCAGCGACGTGCTATGTTTTTTCTGGACTTTGAACCAAATCAGGGATCCCCTCGCTGCGGAGCATAATTTTCATGCTACGGTGTGCGATTTTTTTATGATTTCCCATGATGCAATCCAAGAGCCCCATTCTGCAGCACTCATATTTTTTTGCCGCGGCGCGCAATGTTGTAATGCTGTGTAAGGGTCTTTGCATATTTGCTGATTCATATGTAAGCCTTACATTCTTCTGCTCTAATTTAACCCCCCTTACATAGTAAATAAACTACAATGTAAGGGTTACATTTTTTAGCCCCTTTTTGACACATCACTCCACTATTTCATTCACAATGCTTGAATCTACAAAACATGAAAATACCACTACAAATCAAAGTAATACTGAATTAAATCACAAAATAACTACTTAAAAACTAACAAATAATAGGTTCAAAATAATTTTCATCAGCACGTCTCTAGTAAAATCTAGAGGGTTGGTAGCCGCGGTAGCCATAATCTCATGCTGCAGTGCAGCTCCAAATTCTAAATATCAACAATTAAACTCAACACATCCATATTGTATATTTGTGCACATTTTCTTGTGTTGCTGCATGTCTTGATGTGCATTATAAAAGTACATATTTTCTTAAGTTACGTTGATAGTAATCCCATTTGGATGTTATATAATCATCGACGATGTCCCTTAGTTCTCATCAAGATGCAAGAGAAAATTTTAACATGCCATTAATTGATAAATAAATAATTATAAATAAATTATCAAAAATTTCATAGAAAAATAAAGAAATGATTTGATATATCCATCTAGGAGGAATATAAATTTTAATAAAAGTACACTTTAAGTAACCCATAAAACTAGCAATATTAGAATTTTTGGAATTAAAATTAAAGAACTTTTTGAATTAAAATTAATCATTTCTAGTAATTCACCCCATTTAAGTTTAGTTTTTTTAGTAGAAAAAGAAGTTGAAAAATGAAGAGGCAAGAAAAGAATAATCATAAATTTTAAAGCTTTAAAAAAAGAAACCATAGATGATGAATACTTTATACCTAAAAAAGAAGAATTATTATCTTTAATAAAAGGAAAGAAATATTTTTAAAGTTTTGATTGCAAAAGTGAATATTGATAGATAAGACTTGATGAAGAATCTAAAAAATTAAAAAGCATTTAGTTGTTTACAAGGACAGTTCTAATAGACAGTTGTTCTATTTCAATTAAAACAAGCACCATGTATCTTTGAAAGATACATGAATAACATATTTATAAAATTTCATGACTTTTGTTGCGTCTATATAGATGATATATTAGTATTCAAAAGCAATCTAAAAAAAATATTATATAGATGTAATAAACATACTACAAGAATGTCAAAAAATAGAAATAGTCTTATCAGAAAAGAAATCAATAATTTCTCAAGAAAAGATTATATATTTAGGACTTGAGTTAGAAAATGAAAAATACCATTTACAGCCTCATATCTTCAATAATATACAAAACTTTCCCAATACTATAAAAGATTAGCAGAAACAAAAAATTATTACAAACAAAGCTTAAAAAAGACCATATTTGGAATTAGATCGAGGAAGATACTAAATACGTGGATAAAGTAAAATGACAGATTAAAAACTTGCCTACCTTATATCATCCAAAACCATATGATTAAATAATCATAGAAATAGATGCTTCTCATATGAATATTAGAGAGCAATGCTAAAAGCAAGAGTATATAATAAAGATAAATATCTTTGTAGATTTATTTTAGGATTGTTTTGAGGTCCTGAATTAAATTATCATAGTAATGAAAATGAATATTTAGTAGTTAAGAAAGCAATAAAGAAATTTGCCATTTATGTTATTAGTACTAAATTTATTTTTAGAACAGACAATAAAAATTTTAAAAATTTTTTAAAAACTAACATATAAGGTGATTATAAGCAAGAAAAACTCATCAGATGGAAACAATAGTTTAACTATTATAAGTTTAATGTATAACATTTATCAGGATCTAAAAACAACCTAGCAGATGCATTAACAAAAAAATTAACACCTCTAACAATTTTTATGCTGGTAGGAACGGAACAACTTGAAATCAAAATCAAGATAAAAGAAAAAAAGATAGAAATCCTTTAAGAATAGCTCGAGCTATTATACCTCGAAAAGTATCTTACGGAGAAAAGAAATAAACAAGAAGAATTTAATTGTTCAAAACAACCATTGGATTTTAAAAAGAAATCCTAAAAAAAATTCAATCTACAGAAGCTAAAACTTATGAGGAAAGAATTCAAAATAAAATGGAAGAACGTAACGGTTCAAAAGAAAATAAAGTCTCTAAAATAAAAAAGGGAAAGCTTAGTTGGGCTGATGAAGAAAAAGATCAGTACATGAATCTCAATAAAACGCAATGGTTGGGTCTCTACAACTTGGCCAGAAAATCTACTAGGAACATATAGAAGATATGAAATTCTACACCACAGAAAAAGAATATCCTACAGGTTGTAAATTTAATATTCTTACACACAGAGCTTACCATGCAAATTTAATTATAAATCTCTATCCAGGAACTAATTCAAGTGAATTGAATTATTTTCTTAAAAATTTCAAGAAAGCCATTAAAAATTTCAGGAAAAAAATTAGCGTAGGAAATAAGCTTGTTTATTTTAGATTTTTCAGTTCATTAATGGATTAGAATGAGAAATATTGTATCAAATTAAGAATTTTCAACACCAACAAAGAAGTTTACAAGTCAAGGCACTTATAGAGAAGGAATTCAATACAAAAAAACTCTGTATATTAAGAGGACAAATGTTAGGTCAAATTTACTATGAAATCAAAAAGATTAAAAATTCTACTAAAATCAAAGCAAATTACTCAACTAGTAAATTCATTATTACTTTTCATTGTAATATAGCTCTCTCCGAAGAAGATGGTGAAAAATTGTTAAATTTGAAACAAATTTCGATAGCAACAACTTGAAAATTTGTCAAGAAATAGGAAAGTATTTTCCTTATATGCCAGAAAATAATTAAGGACCACAAATGCATTTTTTACATCAAAGATCGAGAAGATGAAGATACGTCATCATCTACATCATCAAAATTTTCGGTAGAAAACAAAGAAGAAAAATAAAAGAAGATCACTGGTAAAAAACAACATAGGCAAATGAAGATGTAGAACCCACATCTTTAGTCAGTAGCACATTGATGCACAATGACATAATAGTCAAATTTTGTATTTGTAACAAAAAGCTCGCAAGTGCACGAATCACTTATAATAAGTGATAAGTATACTCCCAAGATCATCTCTCAAGGAATTGCGGTGATTTTAAAACGTTATTTATTTTCTTATTTAGTCGAACAAACAATCCTAAACATTCTAACAGTTGTGAGTTGCAGAAAAGATTGTAAATTCCTAAATTAATTCAAAAACTAAAATAAAGTAAAAATAAAAGTAATCACAACCAAGGTGGGGATGATAGATGTATATGAGAGTCTTAGTTCGCTATCCATTCATGGAAAGAACAAATTAAGCAATTCAATTTAAAGTTGAAATTAATGATTTTTTTGCTATACCTAAAAAATTCCAAATTAATAGTAATTTTTACTACAATCAATTAATTAACGTCTTTGATCCAGACCGTTAACTAATCAATTGGAATTAGCTCAAGGAAATATTATAATCACCTAATCTAACACAAATCAATGCAATCAAATTAGGCTCTTGTTCATAATGCACAATCAAGCAAAGATGACATTTCTAATGCCTAAATTCTAACATATTCTCTCCAACTACAAATCAAGATTTGGCCCATCATTAATTCATAATCTGAAATATTAAGAACATGAACAAGAATTAAATCCAAAACTCAAATGTCATTAAATTACAAAATCATTCTTTCAATCATTGGAAGCAATACTAATATCTCCAAATACATAAGTTAGCCAACCATAACAAAACTGGTATCAATCAATTTAGTTATGAGAGGCAAACTGATGTGTTAAAATGTGTACTCGCAAGTGTACGAATCACTCGTAGTAAAGTGACAAGCAACTTCCAAGGTCGGTCTCTCAAGGAATTGCAGTGGTTTTAAATAACTAACTTTTTAACTTAAACAGAGTTCTAATGAAAACAAAACACTAATTAAATAGAGTTCTAGTGAAACTAAAACTCTAAGTAACTAGAATCCTAACGCTAATAAAACTGTAAAAAGGTTGTTTGTTTTTGGTAACGAGAACAATCATACGACACTCAAACGAAAACAAAATCGCAATCAAACAATCAATTCAATTAAATTAAATATCAATAGAGGATGTATGGACGTTTAGCTTGGTTGACCATGCTTGCATCGAAAAGGTATGGTGAGATAACATAAACGTCCTATATAAACAAAACTACCGGCTTTCCTTTTAATTACGAAACTTCTTTTGGCGGGGGTAGGTCTCTTTGTTGATTAACTAATTAACTGCCTTTGGCGGGGGTAAATTAAATAGCAATCAAATTATGCGCAAGGAAAACATGCCAATCAAATTAATGCTATGACTAAGTCACTAACTTGAAGCTTTGATTAAGTGTTTCGGAATAAAGTTAAGGTGACGTTCCTATAACTAAATTCTCAGATTTTTCAACTTAACTACGAACATCAAATGGGCCCATGATTATTCATAATCAAATATTTAAACATGCTCTTAATCA
The DNA here is from genome assembly GCA_029378325.1 of Elaeagnus macrophylla. Lineage (NCBI taxonomy): Eukaryota > Viridiplantae > Streptophyta > Magnoliopsida > Rosales > Elaeagnaceae > Elaeagnus > Elaeagnus macrophylla. The sequence continues at coordinate 7,600,505 of CM055649.1, read as the reverse complement.
AAAAGTAATTTATTCATAAATCAATAAAATACACCATACACAATTCTAGCAAACATGGCAACACAAACTAAACATCCATAATAAAGTTAGCCAGACATGTTCATATTAATATTCATAGACAAATAAAATATGATCATACACTTTAACAAAAAGAGAAGAGGAATTAATTCTATAACAACAAGAAAATCCTAGATCTAAATACCACTTATGGATCGGATAGCGTTCTCCTCCGTAAGCTTTATCTTCGATCGTCGTTGGCTTCCTTGAATCCTTAGAATAGTGTCTCTCGCTTCGTTAGAGTGTGGCAATGCTCTCAAAACTGATTGAATGTAGTGTTTGGGTCGCAAAATTGAGAAGAATGAGAGTTGTGTACGAATTGGTCGAGTTCTCTGTAAGGGGGACTCTAAGGGGGTATTTATAGATATAAGGGTTTACACGAATCCTATGTGCCATAGGAATAGGCGCGCCGCGGCATGCATTTTCCCCGCCGCGGCGCAACACAAATTCTGAAAAATATGTAAAAACCCGAGAGCTCCCCGCCGCGGCATGCAATTATCCCGCCGCGGCGCGGAATGTTTCTATGTTTTCCAGGATTCAACCCGAGAGCCTCTCGCCGCGGCATGTATTTCCTCGCCGCGGCGCGCAATGTCTTCCTTCTTTTCATGTCCCCCCTTACATATGTGATGGCATTTTATGTAAGGCTTACATATTTGTCTTGTTTAGCCCGTAACTCGTGATCCGAGCGCCGTAGGTGTCCCGGCATGCTTTTTTCCCCGCCGCGGCGCGGTTAAAATTTTTAAAATTGTGCGTGAAACAGAAAGTCCCTCGCCGCGGCACAAATATTCCCCGCCGCGGCGCGAACATTTTTTCAAAATATTTGGCTCGAGACAGAAAGTCCCTCGCTGCGGCACAAATATTCCCCGCCGCGGCGCAAATTGTTTTTGAAAAATTGTTTTAAAACAGGAAGTATCACGCCGCGGCACAAATTTTCCCCGCCGCGGCGCACAATATTTTTGAATTTTTTTTTTTTTTTTTTTTGAAAAATTCGGAAACGTGCAACGCATCCACCCCCAACCTAAACTTGGGAATGTCCGCATTGCCTCAAAAAATAAAATACGATAAAAGAAATAAAAGAATTAAAGACAACGAAAGAGATACGATACCGAATGGGTGCCTCCCATTAAGGGCTTAGTTTAACGTCTTAGCGAGACGTGGCTGCTCTCGTGTCTATTTTTTGAGGAGATGTATTAAATCGATACTTTGCAAATTTTCTCCTTCCAAGTATGGCTTAACACGATGCCCGTTTACCTTAAACGGTTCTTGCGTTTTCGGATTGAGCAACTCGATTACTCCGTGTGGAAGTACGTTTGCAATTGTGTACGGTCCGCTCCACCTAGAATGAAGTTTTCCTGAAAACAAACGCAAACCTGAATTATATAATAGAACTTTCATTCCGGAAACGAAATACTTACCGAGGAGTCCTTTGTCGTGATAGCGCTTAGTGCGCTCCTTGTAGATTTTGGCATTTTCATAAGCTTCGTCTCGAATTTCCTCAAGTTCGCTCAATTGAAGTAATCACTGTTCTCCAGCTTGTTCCATGTCCATGTTGAGTTTCTTAATAGCCCAATAAGCCCTATGTTCTAGCTCAACCGGTAAGTGACATGCTTTACCAAAAATCAGCCGGTAGGGACTCATACCAATTGGAGATTTGTACGCTGTACGATATGCCCACAAGGCATCATTGAGTTTAACTGACCAATCTCTCCTTGAGGGGCGCACTGTGCGTTCCAATATCCCTTTGATTTGTCGGTTGCTCACTTCCACTTGCCCCGAAGTTTGGGGATGGTATGGGGTAGCCACTCTATGAGAAATGTTGTACTTCTTTAAAAGTCCATCGAAGAGTCTATTGCAAAAATGGCTGCCTCCATCACTAATGATCGCTCTTGGTGTGCCGAATCTGCTAAAAATGTTATCCTTCAAAAATTTAACAACCACATTAGCGTCATTAGTTCTAGTAGGTATCGCTTCTACCCACTTTGAAACATAGTCAACAGCGACTAGTATGTAAATGTAGCCAAAAGATGGGGGGAAAGGACCCATGAAGTCAATCCCCCACACGTCAAATAATTCCACTACAAGGTTAGATGTCAAAGGCATTTCGTTACGCTTACCAATGTTACCGGTCCTTTGACACTTATCACATTTCAAACAAAACATGTTAGCATCCTTAAATAATGTAGGCCAATAAAAACCGGATTGTAATACCTTTAGGGCCGTTTTCTTACCACCAAAATGGCCCCCGCAATGTAGTTCATGGCAAAAGGTTAAGATGCTTTCATGTTCTTGTTCGGGCACACACCTCCGGATGACTTGATCTTGACATATCTTGAACAAATACGGATCATCCCAAAAGTATTGCCTGCAAACACTGAAAAACCTTTTCTTTTCCTGAAAAGTAATGTTAGGTCTCAAAATACCACTAGCTAGATAATTAACGATGTCAGCATACCATGGATTTGGATCTATCGTAAACAATTGTTCATCAGGGAAGGTTTCAATGATTGAGTCCTTACTTTCACCTTCAACATTTTCATATTCAGTAATTAACCTAGACAGATGATCAGCCACTACGTTTTCAGTTCCTTTATTGTCTTTGATCTCTAGGTCAAATTCTTGTAAAAGTAGGATCTACCTAATGAGTCTAGGCTTAGCATTCGGTTTAGTCAATAAGTATCTCAAAGCGGCATGATCCGAATGCACAATAACTTTAGTTCCTACTAAGTAAGACCTAAATTTATCAAGTGAAAATACCACAGCCAATAACTCCTTTTCAGTGGTGGTGTAGTTAATTTGGGCGTCATTGAGTGTTTTACTCGCATAGTATATAACATGTAATCTTTTATCCACTCGTTGCCCTAAAACAGCTCTTATAGCATAATCAGACGCATCACACATGATTTCAAATGGTAAAGACCAATTAGGAGCAACAATTATAGGTGCAGAAGTAAGCCTATCCTTTAAAGCATTAAAAGCAATAAGGCATTCATCATTAAAATCAAACAAAGTGTCTTTGGATAACATATTACATAATGGACGACTAATTTTGGAAAAATCTTTAATGAACCGTCTATAAAAACCTGCATGTCCTAGGAAACTTCGTATACCCTTAACAGATGAAGGTGGAGGCAATTTTGCAATTAAATCTACCTTAGCCTTATCAACTTCAATTCCTTTGCTAGATATGACATGTCCTAGCACTATGCCCTGTTGGACCATAAAATGACTTTTTTCCCAACTAAACGTCAAATTGCATTCAATGCATCGTTCTAATACTAAAGTCAATTTATGCAAGCAATCATCGAAGGAATTACCGAAAACTGAAAAGTCATCCATAAATACCTCAATAAATTTCTCCACCATGTCCGAAAAAATTGACATCATACATCTTTGAAAAGTGGCGGGTGCATTGCATAGTCCAAATGGCATTCTCCTAAAAGCAAAAGTTCCGAATGGGCATGTGAATGTAGTCTTCTCTTGATCCTCCGAAGCGATGGGTACCTGATAATAACCTGAAAGACCATCCAAAAAGCAATAGAATTTGTGCCCAGCTAGTCTTTCTAACATTTGATCAATGAAGGGGAGGGGGAAGTGATCCTTTTTGGTGTACAAATTCAGTTTTCTAAAATCGATACACATCCTCCAACCCGTAATTATCCTAGTGGGCACTAATTCATCTTTCTCATTCTTAACCACGGTTATTCCAGATTTCTTAGGTACCACATGAACGGGACTAACCCACTTACTATCAGCAATTGGATAAATTACCCCTACTGCTAGGAGTTTCAGAACCTCTTTCTTAACTACCTCTTGCATGATCGGGTTAAGTCTCCTTTGTGCGTCTTTAACAGGTTTGACATTGTCCTCCAAATTTATCTTATGCATGCACATTGCTGGACTAATGCCTCTAATGTCCCCTATACTCCAACCTATAGCCTTTTTATACTTCCTAAGCTCTCCAATCAATTTATCCTCTTGGTTTTGGGTGAGTGTAGACGATATAATAACAGGGTATGTTTCATTCTCTCCCAAAAACACATATTTTAGATGCTTAGGTAGTTCCTTAAGTTCCAATTCAGGTGGAGCAATCTCATCATTGTGTGGGACATCCAATAAATCTAGGGGTGTACTAGTGTCATCTAGTGATATGGCATTATCTAACAATTCACTGTACTCCCTAGTCTCATAGTCTAAGATGTCATCAACCTCTCCTACTGTAAGTGCTACTTCCAATTTATCATCTAATCTAGCATGCTCAAAAGTATCATGAATTATTGGATCTAAACATTCCACAAAAGAACATTCATCAATAGCAGAAATGGAAGGGTAAGGAGATGAATCAAAAACCTTAAAATGAACAGTTTCTCCCAAGACTGTCATTGTCAACTTTCCACTTTGGACGTCAATAATGGTTTGGGTAGTGGCCATAAATGGTCTACTGATGAGTGCTCGAAAAGCACTAATATTTCGTGATTAATTGTGCGTAATTGATTGATATATAGATTTATTATGATTATTATTTCGATTATTTTCATAAATCTATCCATTCGGAGTCACGGGTATATTTTAGTGCATTTCAGGTGTTTTTAGCGTCAAATGAGTCAAATGATGAAATCACGCAAAGACGGGACACCTACGGCGCTCGGATCACAAGTTACGGGCTAATCAAGACAAAATATGTAAGCCTTACATATAGTGCCATCACATATGTAAGGGGGGACGTGAAAAGAAGGAAATCATTGCGCGCCGCGGCGAGAGAATTGCATGCCGCGGCGTGAGGCTCTCGTGTTGAATTTTGGAAAACAATGAAGCATCGCGCGCCGCGGCGGGAGAATTGCATGCCGCGGCGGGGAGCTCTCGGGTTTTTGCATATTTTTCAGAAATTGTGTTGCGCCGCGGCGGGAAAAATGCATGCCGCGGCGCGCCTATTCCTATGGCACATAGGATTCGTGTAAACCCTTACATCTATAAAAACCCCCTTAGAGTCCCCCTTACATACAACTCGAAATTACTTGACCAACTCATACACAACTCTTCCTCTTCTCAATTTTGCGACCCAAACATGACATTCAATCAGCTTTGAGAGCGTTGCCACACTATAACGAAGCGAGAGATACCATTCTAAGGATTCAAGGAAGCCAACGACGATCGAAGATAAAGCTTACGGAGGAGTACGTCAACCGATCCATAAGCGGTATTTAGATTTAGGTTTTCATTGTTGTTATAGAATTAATTTATCTTCTCCATTTGTTAAAGTGTATGATCGTATTTTATTTGTCTATGAATAACAATATGAACATGAGCGGCTAGTTTCATTATTGATGTTTAGTTTGTGTTGCCATGTTTGCTAGGATTGTGTATGGTGTATTTAATTGATTTATGAATGAATTACTTTTTGATTAAGAGCATGTTTAAATGTTTGATTATGAATAATCATGGGCCAATTTGATGTTCGTAGTTAGATTGAAAAATCTGAGAATTTAGTTATAGGAACGTCACCTTAACTCTATTCCGAAACACTTAATCAAAGATTCAAGTTAGTGACTTAGTCATAGCATTAATTTGATTGGCATGTTTTCCTTGCGCTTAATTTGATTGCTATTTAATTTACCCCCGCCAAAGGCAGTTAATTAGTTAATCAACAAAGAGACCTACCCCCGCCAAAAGGAGTTTCGTAATTAAAAGGAAAGCCGGTAGTTTTGTTCTTATAGGACGTTAATGTTATATCACCATACCTTTTCGATGCAAGCATGGCCAACCAAGCTAAAAGTCCATACATCCTCTATTGATATTTGATTTAATTGAATTGATTGTTTGATTGCGATTTGTTTTAGTTTAATTGTCGTATGATTGTTCTCGTTACCGAAATCAACCAACCTTTTTACAGTTTTATTAGCGTTAGGATTCTAGTTACTTAGAGTTTTAGTTTCACTAGAACTCTATTTAATTAGAGCTTTGTTTTCATTAGAACTCTATTTAGATTAAAAAGTTAGTTATTTAAAACCACTGCAATTCCTTGAGAGACCGACCTTGGAAGTTGCTTATCACTTTACTACGAGTGATTCGTACACTTGCGAGTACTAAATTTAACACATCATCTACCCAAAAGAATGGTGTGCTCCTTGTCCAAAGATGGATTATCCTGCATGTCTAAAACCACAAAGTCAACAGGTATGATTAGCTTATCTACCTGTACAAGTAAGTCCTCAACCATGCCCTTCGGATATTTAACAGATCTGTCCGCAAGTTGAAGGGACATGGTTGTTGGTTTTAGCTCTCCCAAACCTAGCTGCAAGAAGATAGAGTAAGGCATCAAATTGATACTAGCGCCTAAATCTAGCATAGCCTTAGCTACTTTCCTATCCCCCATAGTAATATCAATTATGAAACTACCTGGATCTTTTAACTTAGGGGGTAAGTTGCGTTGAAGCACCGCACTAGCAATTTCAGATACAATTACTCTCTCATTAAGCTCATACCTTCTTTTCTTAGTGTTTAGTTCCTTGAAAAATTTAGCATACGAAGGTACGTTCCTAATTACGTCTAACAATGGCAAATTGATATTAACTTTAGATAGCATGTTAAACAAATCAGAAAACTGCTTATCTTGCTTACTGTCCTTTAAACGGTGTGGGAATGGTATCGGTGGTCGGTATGGCTCCGATGACTTATGTAGTGTAGGTGGATTAGATGACTCTCCAATTGTTGCCTTTGAAGGCTCTTCATGCTTGTCACCTCTTTCCTCCAATTCCTTAGAAGCATCGTTGTCATCTTCCATGTTACCTGCACTATAAGGTAAATCATTAGAAAGTTCAGGTAAAATTTTATTAACGACCTTACCACTCCGAAGAATTGTGACAGCTTTGGCTTGTTCGGGTTGACTGGGCATCTTTCCAGTCTCTTGCTTGTGCATTTGTTCCGCTAGCTGCCCCACTTGCATTTCCACTCTTTTCACTGAAGCTTCCATAGAGTCCATCCTTCCATTACAAGATTGTATGAAATTATTTAGGGTTTCCTCTATGGTCGGTTTATTTTGGGGAAATTGTCGGTTTATGTTTTGGCCTTGTGTTTGGTTTTGGACAAATGGTTGGCTATTGTTTTGTTTCCATCCAAAATTAGGGTGATTCCTCCATCCAGGGTTATAGGTGTTTGAATAAGGGTCGTTCCTAGGTCTAGGTTGGTACCCTTGCATTAAATTCGCCTCTTCAGTAGTACCTGTATAAGGATCACCTGCAAAAGAACAAACATTAGCTCCGTGTCCATATGAACCACAAACTCCACATACCTCGTGTTTTGGCATTTGATTAACATTGGAGGTTGTGAGAAGTTGCACTTGTTTTGTCAATTCAGCAAGTTGCATGGCCATTTCATTGTTGGAGCCTAATTCGTGGACTCCAGCTCGTCTTCCTCTAGCGCTCTTTTGTTGGGAGTTGGCTCCCAACATCTCGAATAACTCATAAGTTTCATCCGCTGTTTTCTCACCCATTGCTCCTCCTGCAGCATTGTCAACTGTGAATTGACATTGTAGTGTCAATCCGTCAGAGAAAAACTGATTCTGTAACTGCAACGGGAAGTGGTGATGTGGACATTGTATCAACATCAATTTGAATCTGTCCCAAGCCTCGTGGAAGGGTTCTCTGTCCATCTGCGAAAAAGTAGCAATTTTTGTTCTTAGATCAGATGTCTTTTGATGGGAATAGAACTTACCTATAAATTTATTGTAAACATCGTCCCATGTGACCAAAGAACCGGGTGCCAACGTCATTAGCCAAGACTTAGCTCTATCCTTGAGAGGTAGGAAAACTCTATGGAGATCATCAAAAAGTGGAAATGCAAGTGGGGCAGCTAGCGGAACAAATGTACAAACAAGAGACGGGAAAGCTGCCTAGTCAACCTGAACAAGCAAAGGCGATCACAGTTTTTCAAAATGATGAGGAGGTACTTAATAATTTACCTGATAATTTACCTGATAATTCTAATGTGGGTTGTGAACTAGTACAGGTAACTTTGAAGTGAAGATTCAACTCTCAAAGGAGATGATGAGTTTAATACCAAACCAAATGAACTTCCCAAGAAAGAAACATCCAACATTTTCGATTGCACAAGTCAATGGATCCATACCGACCACCAATACCACCAATAAACCAGTTTGAGGAGACAAATCAGGATGAGCAATACTCTGACACTCTTGCTTTATTTTCTGGAATTAACTGTAATTTACCTCTTTTGGATATTATAAAGAACAGTTCAACTTATGATCCAATTTGCAGGAACTGAAATTTCAAGAAGAATAGAAGCAAAGAGAATGAGATGTCAAAAATTGGTAGTCCAATAATCCAACCGCACTTACCTCTCAAAATGAAAGATCCAGGTAGTTTCCACATTAACATCACTATGGGAGATAAGAGGGTATTCGAGGCTATGCTAGACTTAGGAGCAGGTATAAACCTAATGCCATATTCAGTATACTTGCAACTAGGATTAGGAAAGCTTAAAGAAACAAGGATGACCCTTCAACTTGCGAACGGTTCTATTCAATACCCAAAAGGAATAGTGGAAAATTTATTGGTACAGGTGGACAAGTTTATTGTACCAGTGGACTTTGTGGTGCTTGAGATGGACAAAAATTTTCTTCAGGACAAGGAACATACAATTATTCTTGGTAGACCATTCATGGCCACGACCAAAACAACTATTGAGGTCCATAATAGGAAGTTATCAATGACAGTTTGTGGAGAGACTGTAACATTTGGATTTTTCAACCCTCTCCTATTTCTTCTAACATTCAATCGCAGGATAGCATAAGTAACAGAATTGAGGCTCAAAACATTGGATGGAGAGGGAAGGACAAACTGATAAATTTAAGTCGGGATGATGCCTACAAAGAACGCATTAAGCATTCTAATTACAAAAACTCGACTTGGAGGACGAAAGCTCATTTCAAGAAAGATAAGGGAGGAGATAAACAGTACAATTACATATTTAACCCCCCTTGACACGAGATCAGTCACGTCTTGCTAAGACGTTAAACTAAGCCCTTAATGGGAGGCACCCATTCGGTATCATATCTCTTTCGTTGTCTTTATTTCTTTTATTTCTTTTCATTTATTTTCTTTCATTTTTCATTTTATTTTTGATTGTTTAACTTAGTTTGATGTTTTTGTGTTTTCATTTGACTTAGTTATAATTAAGAATTGGGTTTGAATGTGAATTGTGTGCATACACTTTGAGGTTCAATATATGTTCATATACATACATTCTTCATGAGAGAAGCGAGGAACAGTTACTGAGCATAGCGAGTAACGACACAATTTCATACGAAAGGGGGGTAACTTCTTACACTTTTTCTTAATTTCGTTGTTCTTCTTTTAACATTGAGGACAATGCAGATATTAAGGTTGGGTGGGGCAAGAATATTCCATGAGCATGAAATATGACCAATTTTTAATTTTTAACTTTGTCACTTGAATTGTTTTTAGTTAATGTCGTGTCTACTTGATTCAATCCGGAAATCTATGATATTAACATGATTGTAATGACAATGACATATGAGAGATGTTAGATTTTTACCTAAGCAACGAAGCACATAAATGTTGGATTCATCTAATTTGAGAATTTTGTGGTACATGTGGTATGTATGCATGGTTAGTTTAACTATTCTGATTTGTGGAATGTATGCATGTTCATGATATGTTTTAAGTCTCAACAATCTCTAGAACTCATTTGAAAACACGTTGAAGCGAAATAATAGAAACAAACACCACTTAGAAAATGATTTAGGCCATCTTTGGACCGTTTGGACTTTTCATGCCTCCCCGCAATATTTTATCAATAGCACACCCTTGAACTCAACATTGACATACATTGAACTACCCTTAGTGATAAGAGTACTTAATGTAATATTTGATTTTCATGAGCAATTATGTTGTGTTTATCTTGCTTCATCATAAAAAAAAAAAAAAAAAAAAAAAAATGATGATGATTGAAACAGTAAGCAAGAATAAAAAAAAAAAAAAAGAGAAGAAAATCAAGCAAAAGATCCAAAGGACATTTGAATTGAAGGGAGGATGGAAAAGAACACTTGGTAGAAAAAAAAAAAAAAAAAGGGTTGAAAATATGTTTGTGAAATAAAAGGTACTCTTATCATATGAAAACATCATTTTTGTACTTTCATGATCACACACCTAGCCACAACTTTACAAGCTTAATGAAGTCCTATTGATTCTAGGTAGTTTAGTTTCTATATTAGTGGAGATGAGTTTGAAAAATGAGCATATGGAGTTTGTAAGTGCAAAAATTAACATTCATATTTTACTTGCACATTTATGAGATATTGAAATTTAATCTATGAATATCATGCATGACACGGTCAGATAGTGTAACTAACGGGTTTGTGGTTTGATTGGTTGTTCAAAATTCGATTACCATGATGAGTTTGATGTTTGGACTGTTTTTGAGCTTAGGGGATGTTTAACTATTTCATGTGCCATTCGTTGTTAACAATTTTTGAGACGTATGCATGGATTGATTCAAGTATTGTTAGAGTCTTTATTAGTTTTGAGTCTTTATTTGTGTCAGTTACGATGTTTGCGGGTATCATCACTGGAAACCCTCACGAGACTATAACTCGTCCACTAGGGCCACCTAGGGGTTTAAAGGCTTGTTGCATACGCTAAATGCAACCGTGACAATCTACGGAAGTGATTTAGGTTAGGTTAGTTTATTTTCTTTGTTTTGATTTTAGTTTTTAGATCGCTTCACTTGCTAGAGACTAGCAAGAAGCTGGTTGGGGGTTGTGATGAGTGCTCGAAAAGCACTAATATTTCGTGATTAATTGTGCGTAATTGATTGATATATAGATTTATTATGATTATTATTTCGATTATTTTCATAAATCTATCCATTCGGAGTCACGGGTATATTTTAGTGCATTTCAGGTGTTTTTAGCGTCAAATGAGTCAAATGATGAAATCACGCAAAGACGGGACACCTACGGCGCTCGGATCACAAGTTACGGGCTAATCAAGACAAAATATGTAAGCCTTACATATAGTGCCATCACATATGTAAGGGGGGACGTGAAAAGAAGGAAATCATTGCGCGCCGCGGCGAGAGAATTGCATGCCGCGGCGTGAGGCTCTCGGGTTGAATTCTGGAAAACAATGAAGCATCGCGCGCCGCAGCGGGAGAATTGCATGCCGCGGCGAGGAGCTCTCGGGTTTTTGCATATTTTTCAGAAATTGTGTTGCGCCGCGGCGGGGAAAATGCATGCCGCGGCGCGCCTATTCCTATGGCACATAGGATTCGTGTAAACCCTTACATCTATAAAAACCCCCTTAGAGTCCCCCTTACATACAACTCGAAATTACTTGACCAACTCATACACAACTCTTCCTCTTCTCAATTTTGCGACCCAAACACGACATTCAATCAGCTTTGAGTGCGTTGCCACACTATAACGAAGCGAGAGATACCATTCTAAGGATTCAAGGAAGCCAACGACGATCGAAGATAAAGCTTACGGAGGAGTACGTCAACCGATCCATAAGCGGTATTTAGATTTAGGTTTTCATTGTTGTTATAGAATTAATTTATCTTCTCCATTTGTTAAAGTGTATGATCGTATTTTATTTGTCTATGAATAACAATATGAACATGAGCGGCTAGTTTCATTATGGATGTTTAGTTTGTGTTGCCATATTTGCTAGGATTGTGTATGGTGTATTTAATTGATTTATGAATGAATTACTTTTTGATTAAGAGCATGTTTAAATGTTTGATTATGAATAATCATGGGCCAATTTGATGTTCGTAGTTAGATTGAAAAATCTGAGAATTTAGTTATAGGAACGTCACCTTAACTCTATTCCGAAACACTTAATCAAAGATTCAAGTTAGTGACTTAGTCATAGCATTAATTTGATTGGCATGTTTTCCTTGCGCTTAATTTGATTGCTATTTAATTTACCCCCGCCAAAGGCAGTTAATTAGTTAATCAACAAAGAGACCTACCCCCGCCAAAAGGAGTTTCGTAATTAAAAGGAAAGCCGGTAGTTTTGTTCTTATAGGACGTTAATGTTATATCACCATACCTTTTCGATGCAAGCATGGCCAACCAAGCTAAACGTCCATACATCCTCTATTGATATTTGATTTAATTGAATTGATTGTTTGATTGCGATTTGTTTTAGTTTAATTGTCGTATGATTGTTCTCGTTACCGAAATCAACCAACCTTTTTACAGTTTTATTAGCGTTAGGATTCTAGTTACTTAGAGTTTTAGTTTCACTAGAACTCTATTTAATTAGAGCTTTGTTTTCATTAGAACTCTATTTAGATTAAAAAGTTAGTTATTTAAAACCACTGCAATTCCTTGAGAGACCGACCTTGGAAGTTGCTTATCACTTTACTACGAGTGATTCGTACACTTGCGAGTACTAAATTTAACACATCATCTACCCAAAAGAATGGTGTGCTCCTTGTCCAAAGATGGATTATCCTGCATGTCTAAAACCACAAAGTCAACAGGTATGATTAGCTTATCTACCTGTACAAGTAAGTCCTCAACCATGCCCTTCGGATATTTAACAGATCTGTCCGCAAGTTGAAGGGACATGGTTGTTGGTTTTAGCTCTCCCAAACCTAGCTGCAAGAAGATAGAGTAAGGCATCAAATTGATACTAGCGCCTAAATCTAGCATAGCCTTAGCTACTTTCCTATCCCCCATAGTAATATCAATTATGAAACTACCTGGATCTTTTAACTTAGGGGGTAAGTTGCGTTGAAGCACCGCACTAGCAATTTCAGATACAATTACTCTCTCATTAAGCTCATACCTTCTTTTCTTAGTGTTTAGTTCCTTGAAAAATTTAGCATACGAAGGTACGTTCCTAATTACGTCTAACAATGGCAAATTGATATTAACTTTAGATAGCATGTTAAACAAATCAGAAAACTGCTTATCTTGCTTACTGTCCTTTAAACGGTGTGGGAATGGTATCGGTGGTCGGTATGGCTCCGATGACTTATGTAGTGTAGGTGGATTAGATGACTCTCCAATTGTTGCCTTTGAAGGCTCTTCATGCTTGTCACCTCTTTCCTCCAATTCCTTAGAAGCATCGTTGTCATCTTCCATGTTACCTGCACTATAAGGTAAATCATTAGAAAGTTCAGGTAAAATTTTATTAACGACCTTACCACTCCGAAGAATTGTGACAGCTTTGGCTTGTTCGGGTTGACTGGGCATCTTTCCAGTCTCTTGCTTGTGCATTTGTTCCGCTAGCTGCCCCACTTGCATTTCCACTCTTTTCACTGAAGCTTCCATAGAGTCCATCCTTCCATTACAAGATTGTATGAAATTATTTAGGGTTTCCTCTATGGTCGGTTTATTTTGGGAAAATTGTCGGTTTATGTTTTGGCCTTGTGTTTGGTTTTGGACAAATGGTTGGCTATTGTTTTGTTTCCATCCAAAATTAGGGTGATTCCTCCATCCAGGGTTATAGGTGTTTGAATAAGGGTCGTTCCTAGGTCTAGGTTGGTACCCTTGCATTAAATTCGCCTCTTCAGTAGTACCTGTATAAGGATCACCTGCAAAAGAACAAACATTAGCTCCGTGTCCATATGAACCACAAACTCCACATACCTCGTGTTTTGGCATTTGATTAACATTGGAGGTTGTGAGAAGTTGCACTTGTTTTGTCAATTCAGCAAGTTGCATGGCCATTTCATTGTTGGAGCCTAATTCGTGGACTCCAGCTCGTCTTCCTCTAGCGCTCTTTTGTTGGGAGTTGGCTCCCAACATCTCGAATAACTCATAAGTTTCATCCGCTGTTTTCTCACCCATTGCTCCTCCTGCAGCATTGTCAACTGTGAATTGACATTGTAGTGTCAATCCGTCAGACAAAAACTGATTCTGTAACTGCAACGGGAAGTGGTGATGTGGACATTGTATCAACAGCAATTTGAATCTGTCCCAAGCCTCGTGGAAGGGTTCTCTGTCCATCTGCGAAAAAGTAGCAATTTTTGTTCTTAGATCAGATGTCTTTTGATGGGAATAGAACTTACCCATAAATTTATTGTAAACATCGTCCCATGTGACCAAAGAACCGGGTGCCAACGTCATTAGCCAAGACTTAGCTCTATCCTTGAGAGTGTATGGAAAACACCTCATGCGTAGTTGATCTTCACTAAGTCCCTGCAATGGAAAGGTTTGCACAGTAGCATACAATTCACGCATAAAATTTAAAGGATCTTCATTAGGGATACCGTAAAAGGAGGGAAGCATGGAATAATGAATATTTTTCAATTCATAATTCCTAGCCGCCTCTGTAAGTTGAATGCATGATGTGGCGGTCCCAATGATAGGTCTTGCAAACTCTTTGTTCATCATTTGCCTAGCGACGTTGTCACCCATTGTTGCTTGCAATTGTTGTTGGACTTCTTCCTCTTGAAATTGAATATCCAGTTTCTTTGATCGGTGTTTGACTCTATGTATGTTGTCAATGAAAGGAGAGAGTTCCTTGTTAAGTGATCTCCTACCCTGCATGCACAAATAAAAAGCAAACAAAGATCAAGGTAGCAGTGAAATTGGAAATTAAGCACTATTTTTTTTTGATTTTTTTATTTTCTGATTTTTTTTGAAATTTTTTTTTTGAATAAAAATAAATAAATAAACAAATAAACAAATAGAAATAAATCAGAAACTCTAAAAAGTTAAAAAGAAAATTATTTAAAACGCCAATTCTCCGGCAACGGCGCCAAAAACTTGATGTGTTAAAATGTGTACTCGCAAGTGTACGAATCACTCGTAGTAAAGTGACAAGAAACTTCCAAGGTCGGTCTCTCAAGGAATTGCAGTGGTTTTAAATAACTAACTTTTAACTTAAACAGAGTTCTAATGAAAACAAAACACTAATTAAATAGAGTTCTAGTGAAACTAAAACTCTAAGTAACTAGAATCCTAACGCTAATAAAACTGTAAAAAGGTTGTTTGTTTTTGGTAACGAGAACAATCATACGACACTCAAACGAAAACAAAATCGCAATCAAACAATCAATTCAATTAAATCAAATATCAATAGAGGATGTATGGACGTTTAGCTTGGTTGACCATGCTTGCATCGAAAAGGTATGGTGAGATAACATGAACGTCCTATATAAACAAAACTACCGGCTTTCCTTTTAATTACGAAACTCCTTTTGGCGGGGGTAGGTCTCTTTGTTGATTAACTAATTAACTGCCTTTGGCGGGGGTAAATTAAATAGCAATCAAATTATGCGCAAGGAAAACATGCCAATCAAATTAATGCTATGACTAAGTCACTAACTTGAAGCTTTGATTAAGTGTTTCGGAATAAAGTTAAGGTGACGTTCCTATAACTAAATTCTCAGATTTTTCAACTTAACTACGAACATCAAATGGGCCCATGATTATTCATAATCAAATATTTAAACATGCTCTTAATCAAAAAGTAATTTATTCATAAATCAATAAAATACACCATACACAATTCTAGCAAACATGGCAACACAAGCTAAACATCCATAATAAAATTAGCCAGACATGTTCATATTAATATTCATAGACAAATAAAATATGATCATACACTTTAACAAAAAGAGAAGAGGAATTAATTCTATAACAACAAGAAAATCCTAGAACTAAATACCGCTTATGGATCGGATAGCGTTCTCCTCCGTAAGCTTTATCTTCGATCGTCGTTGGCTTCCTTGAATCCTTAGAATAGTGTCTCTCGCTTCGTTAGAGTGTGGCAACGCTCTCAAAACTGATTGAATGTAGTGTTTGGGTCGCAAAATTGAGAAGAATGAGAGTTGTGTACGAATTGGTCGAGTTCTCTGTAAGGGGGACTCTAAGGGGGTATTTATAGATGTAAGGGTTTACACGAATCCTATGTGCCATAGGAATAGGCGCGCCGCGGCATGCATTTTCCCCGCCGCGGCGCAACACAAATTCTGAAAAATATGTAAAAACCCGAGAGCTCCCCGCCGCGGCATGCAATTATCCCGCCGCGGCGCGGAATGTTTCTATGTTTTCCAGGATTCAACCCGAGAGCCTCTCGCCGCGGCATGTATTTCCCTCGCCGCGGCGCGCAATGTCTTCCTTCTTTTCATGTCCCCCCTTACATATGTGATGGCATTTTATGTAAGGCTTACATATTTGTCTTGTTTAGCCCGTAACTCGTGATCCGAGCGCCGTAGGTGTCCCGTCTTTGCGCGTTTTCATCATTTGACTCATTTGACGCTAAAAACACCTGAAATGCACTAAAATATACCCGTGACTCCGAATGGATAGATTTATGAAAATAATCGAAATAATAATCATAATAAATCTATATATCAATCAATTAAGCATAATTAATCACGAAATATTAGTGCTTTTCGAGCACTCATCACAAACCACAAAATCAAAGAAAAGAAAATATATTACAACAAAAATACCCCATTGAATCCTCTAGCTCCAAGTCTTTGAATTTGGTTAATCCTCTTTTTCAATTCCATAGAGTAGCTTCAACAATGGAGGGTCTTCTCTTGATTTTGAGTGTGTTTTTGTGTGAAACATATTTCTTTGCTGGGGCGCGCGTTGTTGTGCTTGCCTTTTATGTAACCCTTACATAATTGATGACTCCCAATGTAAAGCTTACATTCTCTAGCTTTTGTTACTCCATTTTCACTCTTTTTGAGTCATTTCAATCCAATATTCTTCATATAGTCCAAAAACCTACAAAACACATAAATACATTCCAAAACCCGAAAATAATAAAGTAACATAAAAATAATGCTTAAAAACATAACAAAATATAGGTTAAAATAGTATTCATCACACATGCCAAGGAATGAGTGAAAATAAAATAAAAAAATAGTAAAAGCAGATGAATTATTGACTCTTTATTTTGTAAAAATGATTTATTGTGTTATAAAAGGAATCCTTATTTTCATTTGAAAAACAAGGTGCAAACATAGAGAGCAAGGAGCTTAGAATAGAAAGCTTAAATCATTTATCTCCTCTCTATGTATAACCTAGTAATTTTGGATGCCATAATATGCACAGATGCAAGGGCTTCTCTAGGACTTTGAGAAATTTTTTACTAAACTGGCCAACCCACCAACCTAGCACGACCTGCACAGAGTTGGCCAGGTTGAAGAGTGAAATGTTTGAAATCGAGTTATAACCCAACCTAGGCAATGATAGTTGACTAGTATCGAGTTTGGATATTCCAACCACCTAGTTGAGCAATAAATCCTTACTTTAAAAAAATATGCTTTTACTAGGAATATATAAGGAAGAGATGAGAGTCTTACCATTTGGACCATGTGATTTACATTTCAAAAGGTGGTAGCTAATTTATTTATCTAATTTTAGAGATATATTCATTAATTGCTTAGCCCTACAATATAAGCAACCCATTTCTCTTAAAACCTATCATATTTCCCTTAAAATTGCACCGTTCTGCTACCCATTTCTCTCTTTCTTTCTTTTGGTGATCAATGAATTCTAAACTAAATAGGATTTTCATTCCATCTTTTTGAATCATAACTCATTTTCTCAGTGAGTTCCGTGGTTGCCATTGCAAATGTTCCATCTCCTCCATTGACGAGCTTCCATGGCTGCAATAAGAAAGGTATTTAGTTTTTTCTTTTTTTCCAATTCTAAGGTTTATCTATTTATTAATTTTTTTAAACTTAATTTTACAAGATTTGATTTCAAGCTTGAAACAATACCTATCATCACTTGTTCGTCCTCTTTAATGAACTTTTTTTCTTTATTTGCATTCCTCTGCAACCCAATCAACCCAACCCAATTTAACCCATGTTTAATGGGTTGGGTTGGGTTGGATTTAGTGCTTACACAGTCGATTTCGACCTGAGATTATTATCAACCCAAACCCGATGCGTTGAAGCTTTTGACCCAACCCGACCTAACCTGCGTCCAGTCCTAGGCTTCTCCATTAACAAGTGGGTATCAATGATTGAAGCAAGTTGAGATATAGTAAGTGTAATAAAAGAAGACGAACAGAGAAAGGAAAGTCGTTGTGGACCCATTAAATTCAAGTATGATAATTATAACATAAACTAATTAAGGATCTTAAATGCTTTAACATTTATTTATTTCATTTTCAAATTAATAAATAGTAAGATTGACATGAAAAAAATTGTTTAAACAAAAACAAGAGAAAATAAAACAAAATTATGATAAAAATTGAAGATTTTGAAAGAAAATATTTAGAATTTTTAGAACACTATTTTGATCACAAAAGTTATGAAACCAGTTTAATTTTTTTTAAAAGAATTGACACTATTTTAGATTTTTATATATATTATATTTTTAGTATTTTATATCTAATACACTATCCCGTGGGAAATTTTTTAAAGAATTGTTTTAGATGGAAATTTGTCAAGGTAAATGAAGAAGAATTTAATAACGTAAATTTTGGTTTTTATTTATTTAAAAATATATATAAGAAGATAAATTAACTGAAACTTTTAAAAATTTAGCTAAAAAAATGACTTCACATTCAAAAGATACAAAGAAAATAATAAGAATGTATAATAAGGGTAAATTTGTAAAAATAACAAGCAGAAGGTCATTACAGATTAAGAACATTAAAAAGGGTCTATCCTAACATATAACCCAATGATTTTAAACTCTTTTTTAATTAAAGAATAATCAATATATCAATAAAAATAATCAAACAATTAATTGATAAATCTAACAATATAGCAAAAAATAAAAACTCAAAATTTTCTTTATATGATTATTAATATAATTTTATTTTAATTTATATCTTTTAAAATTAGTACCGACAATTATCTATTAAAAAAAAACTCTTCTTGACCAATTAGTGATGTGGTATGTCTTCTCTATGTACTTGTTTATAACTTCTTCTGGTTCTTCTTTTTTTTTTTTTTTTTTATCTTATTTTATACTGAGTAGGACCATATAGATCCTTAGATTATGTTATTTGTATCATTTAGTCACTTAATTTATAAGTAATGTCATTTGGCCCTTTAGTTTTAGAAAAAAGAGCAATTAAGAACAAAACACATAATTTTAATTGTTTTTTAATTAAAATATTTTTTCAAAATTAATATTTTAATATAAAAATATTAAAATAATATTTGTTCTTAATTGGCCTCTTAAAAATTAATATTTTAATTAAAAAATAATTTAAATGATGTATTTTGTTCTTAATTGATCCATTTTTCTAAAACTAAGGATTAAATAACATTAGAGATCAAATATAATAAATAATCTAAGGGGGACCTCCATAACACTTCTTCTGTTTTATAATCAAATTTTTTAGCATTGTGTAGCTATTATAGTCCATCAATCGTGGCTGTGGAGAGAAGAAATAAAGACTCACTCCTTTTTGAATAGCCAAAACCCACATCTACGGTTCAAGCATTACATTGTTGATTCAATATATCAACACTGGCATTTGTTTTCTTGTATGCGTGAGGAGCTTGAGTCGGCTATTTTGCTCTTCCACTACTAAATGGTAACAACTCAAAATTTTGTCCCCTAACATCGACATCTTTGCGAGTAGTAAGAAACCTCTCTGGTTTGAACTCATGTGGCTTTAAACATTAGTGATAAATAAATTAAAAATAAATTTTTTGACCAAAAAAATATTAAAATATGGGATTTTATTTTTATTTTATTTTTTTTAATTAAAAAAATTAAGTTTGAACATAAAATTTGAGCATAAAACATTTTTAATTTAGAATATGTGCTCAAAAGTAAAGTTAAAATGGGGCACTACGTGTTAAACATGATCAATTATTCATAAAATTTATAAAATTTTACACGTAAAATTATATTTTCATCAAGTGAGATGGGGCACGTGCCCCCCCTAATTAACACATGCATCCGCCTCTGTGTGTGGGCACCTTTGAAACAAGTTCATGACAAAATGGAAATGGTAAATTATTATATATTTGTATTCATTAAAAGTTAACTTATAAATTTATCATCAATCACATTGCCATATGCTTTTATATTTTGTACACAAAATCAATCTCCTACTCCTTTAAGATGGTTCTTTGTATTTTCGATCATAATAGCATGCCCTGCAATATAAACAAGAATATTCAAATATAGTCAAAGATGGTTTTAAATCATGAAGAAAAACATGAACTACCAAATAAACAAAAAGCAAATAACATTTCATACCCACTATTTCATAAAGAATGCTTGATTGCTCCATCCAAAACACAGAGTTCATCTTTCACGCTTGTTGCTATTTGAAAAGAAGAATCATGATATCCACTCCATCAAAATATTTGCATTCTTAATATTCTTTTTTGTTTAATAAAAAATATTGTCCTAGATTAAAAAAAGAAGAAGAAGAGAAAATGTTATAAAAGTTGAAGAAAAATTATCACAAGAAACTACTATAAGTTAGCATACATGAAAAATTGGAGTTACCTTCACCTTAATTTCATATCATAAGTCTTCAAGATGACCAAAATTCATAAGAGTACTTGAATCTGATATTTGTCCTATAGGTGTAACAAATCCAAAAATAAGATTTTATTAAAAGAAGTTATTTCAAGCTAACTAAAACTTGCCAAAAAAAAACCTCAAAAGAATATAAAGATATAACAACTAATAGTATGCATTTGATGATGTTATAGAGTTTTCTTACCTCCAAAATTGTAAATAGAATTTGTCCAAGTGAAATCCCACACTCATAGTTTGTTGTGTGGCAACCTCAGGTGGTATGTATAAAGAGGTGGATACCCCTTTGTTGGTTTTACTTTTCATTACATCTTGCTCAACAAGATGGTCTTGCTAATTAATTATCAGTCCAAAAGAACAAATTAGACATCGAAAGGGAAATAATTTCATGAAAGAAGTATATATTTATACCTTCAATTGCTTATCTTTTCTAATATTTGTTTTCTCTTGTGTTTTTTTTTTTTTTTCCTTTTCCTTTTCATGGAATTGGAAACAATTGTTTCACGCCTTAGAAATCTTCCTATTTTTAGGAGGACGTCCATGTCTTCGAACTTGAAGAGGACTACAAAGTGCTTACTGGTTTCGATAGAAAGTTTAGAACCACTTCATGACACTTTTTAATGTTTCTTTCATTTGTATAGTTCACCTTTACTTACTCTTATTAATCTCCTCCATCAAATTACTTAACCAAGTAGAATTCTCATCATTTGTAACTGCCCAATCTAAAAGTCTTTCCAACTTCTTTTGCAATTTATGGTATCTTTGTGTTTCTTCTTATGTCTTTCCTCCATCTCGATAAAATGTATTTTGATGAGATGCTTTTAACTTGCTTTTGTATAAGAATTGAGATTGCATGCCTGCAAATGATCCCTCAGAACTCAAATAAGAGCAAGTACAATGAACCTGAGCATTTTCCTTGTCAAAGTGAACCCTGTAAAGTTTTTTTTTTTTTTTTTTTTATCTCACTTGCATTTTAAATATCACCATTCACATCAATGGTTGATACTTCACAGAAAAGTTTTCTAATCAATTGTTTCTTAAATTCCTTAAATTTTTCATTTGTGTATGCCACTTGAAATTGTTTCTCTATCCTAAAAGGAGTTACACAAAGAATTATTTTGATAAAAGATTCAAAATCAGCATGATTCTCCTTCTCAATCTTGTTCCTTAAGGCATTGTCGTATTGCTTGACGAATTATTTCAGAGTTGTCTTTGAATTTACTTATCCATCAAAAAATGAATTCACATGACATACCAGCCCAAAAGGTAACTTTCACAAAAGCTGGAACCCAACGATGCCTTTTTTGATACAAACCATTCAACCACACATTTTCTTGAAGAACTTTTTATTTTTTCATAAGATTTATAATCTCTTAACTTCTCTGGGAGCTTCTTCATAATATGTCATATGCACCAACGATGTTTGGTATCAGAAAATACAATTTCAAATCCATTTTTCATTGCTTTGTCTTGATCTGTAATTATATCATTTGGAGCACCTCTAAACATACACACGAATCATGTCTTAAATAACCATGTGAATGTAGCAATGTCTTCACTTGACAGTAATCCACATCCAAACAATATTGACTGCCCATGACGATTAACCCCTACAAAAGGAGCAAATGGCATATTATACTTATTAGTCAAATAAGTTGTATCAAATGTGATCACATCACCAAATTCCTCATAAGAATCTCTACTTCTTGTGTCGGCCCAAAATAAGTTCCTAATTCAAGCACCATCATCCAAGTCCATCATGTAAATTTTTTTTGAATTCTCATAAAAAATCATTGATTGTTTTGGTATCTCCAACCCTTAACCTCAAATGCCTAGCCTTCTTAATATAATTCCTGCAGTTTTTTTCTAAGAATGGAACATGATCATTTAATTCAAGCTTTCTTTAGGCAGTCATATTTCTTCAAATTTGGTAAATTTGTTAAATTTTTTACTACATTGATTCATTCTCGATCATTTAATTCAAGCTTTCCTTGGGCAGTCATATTTCTCCAAATTTGTTAAATTTGTTAAAGAAAAAAATATTTGAATCTAAATAAATTAATTAATATATATTACAAATATAAATCATATTACATTCTACATAAATCATATAAACATCCTAAAAATAATCATAGAATCAATTACAATATAGAGCTAAATATTTTCACAAATTCTACAACAAAATGCCAGGTGTGTCCAAAAATCGGACCAAATCGATTAAAACCGAAAAACTGGACCGGATCGGACCTAACCAAACAGTTTTGTAAATCAAACGGTCCAGTTTGATATTTATTTCTTCAAACCATTTTACAAATTGTTCGGTTTAGTTATACAAATTTTTAAACCAAATTGAACCGGATCGGCCTTTTACTTATAATTATTTTTAAAATTATTTTTAATATATTATTCTTTTAGAAAAACCAAAATATATATATTAATTATATATCTTCTCATAATCAAAATATCCAACCCTAACTCCCTAAGTTATTTTTAGTATATTATTTATGGATTAATTATTAATGTATTTTGTTGTAGAATTTGTAAAAATATTTAGCTCTATATTGTAATTGATTCTATGATTATTTTTATGATGTTTATATGATTTATGTAGAATGTAATATAATTTATATTTGTAATATATATTAATTAATTTGTTTAGATACAAATGTTTTTTTCTTTATATTATTATCAAGTTTTATCAAATTTGGAGAAAAAAATTAAAAATAAATATGAAAATCATAAAAAATCGTTAACCAAATAGGACCAAATCGGATTTGACCGTTTGGTTTTAATAATTTTATTAGACAACGGTTTTGTTAAAGTAATATGTTCGGTTCAGTTTGGTCATTTTTTTGCCAAAAATCGAACCGGACCGGACCATGGACACCCCTACAAAATAAAATAATAATTAATCCATAAATAATATATTAAAAATAACTTAAAAAGTTAGGGTTGCATATTTTGATTATGAGAAGATATATAATTAATATATATATTTTGGTTTATTTTTAAAGAATAATATATTAAAAATATTTTAAAAATAATTATAAGTAAAGGTCCTGTTTGGTTTCGTTTAAAAATTCGTGTAACAGAATCGAACAATTTATAAAACGATTTAAAGAAATAAAAAAAAACCGGACCGTTTGATTCAGTCTAGTCCGATTTTTCAGTTTTAATCGATTTGGTCCAATTTTTGGACATCTCTATTATCAACCCTTTATTGTTGTAAGAATATGTCAAAGAATAAAAATAAGAAACTTCTGAGGAAAAAATACATAAAAATAAGAAACTAGGCAAGGCCGGCCCAACGCAATCTATGCTGTTTATAGCATATTTGGTACATTACATTAAATATAATTATACTAAATTATATTATAATTAATTTATATAATATTTAATAATAAGTTGTATAATATAGTCAGATAAAATTTATTATAAATATAAATAAAATAATTTATATTTAAAGTGGTTTTTTTTATAAAATTTATTTAAATCAAGATTTAATTTATTTTTATATTTTATTAAAATTTTAAAAATAAATAAATATTATTTTTAATTTGAGCTTAAAAAAAAAGTCAAAACACATAATTTTATAATTAAAAATTCAAAAAAATTAAGTTAAGTGTTCAATGCAATTTATACCCACACTCCTAGTGGTACAATTTTTTTACATAATTGTATTATTTTTATATTATATGATATAATCTAATTTTATAGTCTAAAGCATGATTATATGAAAATTATATAGTCAGATAATTTAGTACAGTATAACAAACATGCCATTAAGACCTTAGTTTAAAGAAGGTTTTGATCCAAAATATATCTTTTAAAATTTGTAATTTTTTATTATATTATTTTTTTATTTTTTTTAATTAAAATCAAGACTATTCTAATCTTTTGGCACAAAAAATATTTCTAAGTCACCTGTACATTCTACTTCATACGAAATAAAAATTTATAAATAATAAACTTTCATTTCTCCTTATACTTGACTTTATAATCTTTTGAATATAAGGAGAGTGATTGTACGAGTTTTATACTTATTCTAAAAATAAAACTTAGATCTTATACTAATTTTTTAGGATAATTTAGTTTTATTATTATTAAAAAGTAATCGCATAAGAACAAATTAATATTTTTTATGTTTTAGTTATTTTTTTCTATTTTTATTTAATTTTTTCTTCAATTCATTCAGTTACTATTTGTTCAAGTTTAAACAATCTTTCTCTAATGCAGTTGAAAAATATTTGATTTTATCCTTGTGCGGTCACTTTTAATAACAATAAAATTAAACTGTTACAAAAAAAAATAAGTACATGACTTAAGCATTATTTTTGAAATAACTATGGCGGTACTTTCTCTTGAGTATACATAGGTCATCTCTTTATCTTCATTAATTTCATATATATCATATTATTTATACATAAGTATTTTTATTTTTAGTTATTTTAATTGATACACAACATAATTTTTTATTACTATTTATCTACAATAAAACAATGTGCATATTATCATGTATAAAATTAATTATTCTAAGTAAATTTGATACTTATAATTAAATTATGTATAATTCATTTTCTACATGATAATAGGTAAACTCATATTTAGTATTCTCTCATATATCTTAAAACCTTGAATTTATTAACTCTTAGAAAAGTACACACACACACATATATATATATAATTATTAAAGATTGTTATAATCAATTTGTTTTAAAAAATGAATGAGTTCAAATCCTTAACCAGAATTTAAATAAAAAAAAAATCTAAATTAAGGGTGCTTTAAAATTTTCTGTCAAAAGCTACACAAAATGAGTCAATTACTAAAACAAAAAAAAAAAAAGGAATGGTTCGTTAGCTTTTAGGCTTTTTGGTATTAAAATTGAGAACTAATACCGTTACTTAATTCGAATTTGGATGAACAAAGTCATCGACAAAGTTATAGTTAAGAACGCTGACTAAATTCAAAAAGGATGAAAAGAAAAAAAAGGAAAGAAAAAGAAAAGTACAAGATTCAAAAAACACAAGGGAATAAAGATTAATTTCATTTTAACTTGAGCCAATTTTTTTTTTATTTTTAAATAATTACATTATTTTTACATAATCAAAATGGACTACATGTCGTTGAGCTACAAATTTATTAATTTTTTAATGGTTTTTATAATGTCATCTTTTATAACATAAATAAAAATATTAATTTAAGGCTGCAGTTTGATAACTATTTTAATTTATAATTTACAATTTTATTTTTTAAAATTTCAAATTTTTTGAATTAAATAAATTTGATAACTAATTTTTTCTTGACACTAAAAAATTAATAACTCAATCATACTCAAATTGATTAAAGAGACAAATTTAGATGATATTTGATCCAAAATAAGTTTGAAATTGAATTTTAGTGCTTAAAAAGTTAAAAATTAACAATTAGAAATTAATTATCAAACAATTAAGTAATATCAAATTTTCAATTCTACTTTACAAAATTGAAAATAGAAATGGATTGTCAAATAGTTTTTTTTTTCCTTTTCCAAATGATTTTAAAATTTAAAATTCAATTTCAAAATAAAAAATAAAAAAATATAAATTGTAAATTGAAATGGATATAATCATGCTTATTTAGCAAAAACATGAAAATTTAGTTGGGACAAATTTTCTACAAATAGGACAAAGATGTGCAATAAAGCAATAATCAGTTAACACCATCGTGCACTTGGTAATATTACTACCCAAACAAAATCTATATATATATATATATATATATATATATATATATATATATATGTACTGTGTAAAGAAGAGTTGATAATTTTTATTTAACAATTTTTATTTTTTTATTTGATATATTTTGTTAGATAATTTATATTTCTTTATCAGATAATTGGTGTATGTATAATTATTTCTTAATTTTAATTTATTTAACATTTTCATATTTATTTTAAAATGAATAGTATTTTTTACTTTTTGTACTATCTATTTATATAATATATTTTGTTTAGAAAATTATATATTTTAAGTAGATCTATTATTTTATATATAAAAAATTTTACTCAACAATATTTATTTAAAAATAATTATATTTGATATTTTTTTTACAATTATAAAAAAGATAATTGTTTTTTTATTATTACTTCAAAAAAGACAAAAAAAAGACATTAGGTATGATTTAAAATAAAGTTGATAGAGTTTAACTTATGAAATAAGCCTTAGCCTAATGTCTTTTATATATTTAGGTATTTTAACTATTATTATAAATGTGAAAAAAAAAATTTATTAGGTAGGTTTTATCAATATATCTTCACTCATCGTAAATTTTTTATTATTTATTAATCTTACTTTATGATTCAAATGACATAAGGTTTTTTTTTACTAAATTTTATTTATGGGTATATAATGTAAAAGATTGTCACTTACATGTTAATATTAGTAATACTTTGTATAAGTGTAATTGATTTCAAACTTAAGAAATTCTCATACAATAGATCCAAATATAAATATAAATTTATTTTGTTAGTATTAAAATTAAACTTGAATAGTTTCTAATGATCAGTTCTAAAGTATTATGCTGCATTAAAGAATTTTGGTGAACAATCATAATTTATAGAATTAAAATTTTATAAATTCTTAAAAATTATTTAAAAATATAATTTTTAAATAATTGTCTTATTACTTATGTGTCATAGTACAGTGTTACTAGACTTCATTTTAAACTGCATGTATACTATTATTAAAAAAAAAAATATTATTATCAAAGAATAAGTATTTATTATTTTTATAATTTAAATTTAACATTTTTAATTTCGGATCATTTTTTAGATACAATCACGTATAACACATGCGATTAAAATAGTACATAACAAAACACAACTTTCAACACTCTAAAATGAAGTGTAGGTCGTGAGATGGCTACTGCATGTGTAGGCACACGATTATACTTTCAAAAATTCTCCGATGTGGAGTTAATTTTTTTTATACGTGGATAAACAATAGTATTTTTTATTTTTAACTTTTTAGTACATATATAATCAATTTATTTATATAATTTTATTTTTAACCCATTCCAAAATAAAAACACATATTTTTTTTTCTTAAAGCGTAAAATAATATATGCTTTTCTTAAAAAATGAATATGTTCCCGTGTAAAAAACATGTGTTTCATAAAATATATATGTTATTTTACGTCGTAAAAAATAACATATCTTTTTTTTTCTTCCTAAAAGAGTTTAAATTAAAACTTAAAGATGATTATGACATGTAATTAAACTTATTTTTAATCGGTGAACTTTAAAGGTCAATTTTTTATTCGATCAATGTCATTTTGAGTTGTAAATGTTTACATATATGATTTCAAAGCCCTCTTGTCTCAAAAAAATATTTTATCATAGGTTCATAAACCACATATATATGTACCGACGGGTTCAAAATCAAGTCCTCTTAGTACCGATAATAAGCATATATCATTACATTATAAGTAATTGGTAAATATGAAACTTATAAAATAAGATATTATTCTTATATGTTAGATTAATGTTAAGAATACATAAATTTAAACCGAGTGTTGCACCCATATCATTTAAATTTTATCATGTGTCAATATTATTTAACAAAATGAATAACTTTTTTTAATTTTCAAAATAAGTTTGACAATGGCAATCGAAGCTGATATGTGGGATGGAGGCTTAATTAAGCCAAATTTTATGGAGCAAGATGTTGAGGCTATATTAAAGATATCTTTGATTGTTTCTAATCAAGAGGATAGACTTATTTGGTGAAGAACTGATAATGAAACTTTTTCAGTGAAGGGTACTTATTGGCTGTTTGAGGAAAAAAGAAGATTGCAGACAAAGGATGATTCGGAAGTTGGTTGTAGTAATATGAGAGACTAACTAAATCACGTGGAAGCATATTTGGAGTCTTACGGTTTCGAATAAAGTGAAGCTCTTCATTTGGAAAGCTTGTACTAGCATTCTCCTTAGCTTAATTTACTCATTTGTATAGAAAAAAGGTAGTGGCGCATGTTCCTTAGTGTCGACTGTGCAATGGTAGTTTTAAGTATGATATACAAGCTTTAAGAAAAGAGATGTGCAGGATAGGATTGGGTTTGGTTGCTAGAAAATCTAATGGAGATGTAGTTTTGGGTTGCTGTATAACCAATGCATGGACTGCTATCTCCTTTATCTGTTAAGTTGAAAACCTTGTAGGCTTGGGTTGGATAAAAGGTGTATGAATGTATGCTTTGAGTCACACAGTGCACAAGCTATTGTTTTAATTAATAAGCATGGTCAATGTTGAGCTTTTGATGGTTTAGTATAAGAAATTTGGAAATTGAGGCAGGGGAGAAGTTTTCTTTTCTAGTATCGACCCAAGACTGCAAATTATGCTGCTCATGCTGTGAAGCTGTTGGAATGGGTATCTGGAGTTTTAGTTTTTCACTGTTTTTGTTGTATGTTATAAAATCTGATGCAATCTCTTTGGAGGATAATTTTCAAAGTTCTAATATTTAAATAAAAAATATATATCTAAACGCACCTACACAAATCAATAAAATTTTTGAAATAGTTAGAAAAGAAAAGGTTGGCAATTTTCAAAGGGGGGATTCGGGCTCTAAATAACATGTATAATATGTAAATAATCAAAATGATCCCAAAATACTATATTGTTGTAAACAAATTAATATGTGCACATTATCTACAAGTTAACATATCATTTTAGAACTAATTCAATTATATACATATTAAAAAACTATTATGGGGCTTGAAATCCTTGAAACATATGTGATTTCCACAATTTAATATAAAGTTTTAGGAATATTGAAGTAAGTCAATACATATTCCTTGAAGCAAGCCTTATTTATTTTATTTTATTGAAGCAAGCATAATATTTCATAAGTGAAAAGTTGGCCTAGCCTGGCCTGTCTTTATTTCATTAAGGTACAACATTATTTCCTAAAGTTGTTGATATACTTCAGCAGATAAACGTGGCTTGATTAGAACTTCAAGTGCGGAGGCTTTCATGTTGGTTAGTCCAATACTCTCACGCATGTCCACTTCGTCATCATGAGGAGTCGAAATTTCAAATCCATGAAGCAAAGTTGCAAGACTTAGCTGCATTACTTGAAGGGCAAATGAGACACCAGGGCACATTCTTCTACCACTACTAAATGGTATCAACTCAAAATTTTGTCCCCTAACATCGACATCTTTGTGAGTAGTAAGAAACCTCTCCGGTTTGAACTCATGTGGCTCGGTCCAAACATTTGGGTCTCGATGGAGCTTAGATAGATTGGTAATGAGGCGTGTGCCGGCTGAGATGTTGTAACCAGCTAAGGTGCAATCTTCCATAGCTTGGTGGGGAACTGAAAGTGGTACTGCTGGGTATAATCTCATAGTTTCTTTGATAATAGCTTGGAGATAAACCAAGTTCTTTATGTCAAATACGTTTACATGTCTTTCTCTGCCAACGTGTTCGTCTAATTCTTGTTGTGCCTTCTTGAGGGTATGTGGGTTGTTCAAGAGTAAACTCAAAGCCCATGTCATTGTTACTGTTGTTGTGTCTGTACCTGCTAAAATAAGAGCCTGCAAGAAATTTTTTTAAAGAAAAAAATAATTTTTTTATCACAATTTAATGCATAAATCAACATTATAAATTATTATTATTATTTTTTTTACCCAAAAGAAAAGAAGATAATATTTTTATTTATTTTCCTTTATTCGCTTACATGTTTTAGTATCAGAAATTACAAATTCCAAGAGAATACCAATTCCTTTGTGACATGAAATTTGTGTTCTTCTATAAATGAGAAGAATAACCATTGTTTCTATGAATAGGATTTAATGCATTTTTACTAAAAAGTCTAAAAATATATCAATCCTTTTTGTAAAGATGAAATATATTTTTGAAAAATTCATAAAAAATATATATTATAATCCGTTTACTAGAATAATATACCGAACATAAATACATAGATTTGTTACACTTATTATGTAGTGATCACAAATCTTTTTCCTAGTTCCCTATTCCCAACAATTAATATTTTTAAACAATTAATAATTTTAATAATGTGAACCGAACATAATAGCCATAAAAATTAGAATGATTTATAAGAATTATAGAGCAAAACAAATAAAAAAACAACACAATAATGTTTCCATAATAACTCTAAAACAAAGAGTACAAAATATCATGCCATAAAAATCACAAAACTAGTCTTCCAACTCTCTTAAGCTTTCTGATTAAGATTAAAATCACTTGAACTTAGTTCATTTAGAAATGTTTCTTCTTTTGGTTGAAAGTGTTTACTAATGACCCAAAACATTTTTAAGGTGTTTTGTAATTTTTAAAGAAAAGTATTTCCAAAATTTTAAGAAATATTATTAATGCTTCTAGGGGAAGTAATATTTATTTTAAGAAGAAGTAATTTTGGATGCATGCTTATGTCCTAAATTAATTACTAAAGTAATACAGAAATCACTTCTAATATTTTTATCTCAAATAATTAAATGTTTTTCTTAATTTTTTTTTTATAACCAAACTATTTCATTTTAAATAACTTATCTTGAAACCATTTATAAGATAGGCAAAATCAAACAAAACCTAACTTTGATTTAATTGACTGTTGCAACAATTTTAAGAAATATATATATGATTTTGTATGTAATTAAATTGTATTTTTAAATGAAATAATCACTTACCAGGGATGTACATTTGATAATTGTATCAGATTGATAAGTGGAGATCTCCTTAGTACCATCAAGAATTGAAAGCATGATGTGCATAAAGTCTAGCTCTTTCTCTTTCACCTCCCCTAAACTTCTTCTCTGCTTATGCTCATCAAACCATCTGTGAAACAAATTCTCCAACTCTTTTGCAGTCTTCTTCATTTCTTTCTCATAACCACCATAATCCAACCACCTCAAAAATGGTATGCCATCAGCTAATACAAAAGTTCCTGCCAAGTCAAAAAAATTCCTTATAGCTCTTCTTCCCTGATCATCATCATTTTCATTCAAGCTAGCTGCAGCTTCCAGAAATCGCTTCCCTACCACTATTCTAAACACCACATTTGATGTCAAGTCTCCAAACCATTTTTTCATGTCTATCAACACCCTGTTATTTATAATCCACTCATCATATATCTCTTTTATTGATGCCTTCACTTCAGATTCTCTAATATGTCGAAGCATCTCAAGCCGGTGGTTTGTTAGCATCTCAAGTATAGCAACTTTGCGAATTTCTCGCCAATAAGGGCCATAAGGGGCAAATCCAAACATGCCATAATTGTAGCCTAGGATTTCTGAGGCTAAAGCTTTGGGACGAGTTGCAAAGGCTCTGTCTTTGGTTGTGAAACACTCTTTTGCTATTTCACAGTTACTAACAACTAGAGCTTTATAAATTCCCGTCTTAATCATAAAGATGGGTCCATATTTGTCTGCCATTTTCCCCAAGGTTATGTGGGGCGGTTCTGGCCCCGCAAGCAGAGTTAGATGACCGATAATTGGCCATGCCCCGCTAGCTTCTGGTGGTAATTTCTGGGCAGCTTTTGATTTCCATAGGTGAGAATAAAGAAGCAGTGAAATAGCTAAGATGAAAGCTGAAGATGAGAGTAGAGTAAGAAGATCTAAGTCCATGGATTGACTATCAATGGCTGTGGTAAAGCACAAAGAGCCGTGTGAGTTTATTAACTGAACAAGGAAACTTAATACAATTATTTGTTATTTCATTTTCAGAAATTTGGGCCAGTAGTAACTATATCATAAGTTAATTTCTATAATTTGACACCAAATCTAACGAAAAAACTTAGGCATCAAATCTAATATAAATGGTCAATGTCACCATGCATAAAACAAATTGATAAGTTAATATCAAAGTGTTATTTCTGTAATTATAAGTTTTAAAAATGTAATTTTATACGTAATATTTTGTAATAGTTGGATCATATTTTGAGTATACTCAAATTTTATATATAAACTCGATTAAATTTTAATTAATGCAATAAAATAAATAAAAAAATATTTTTGATACTTTTTTTGTCATCTTTTTTTTAGCTTTAATATTTAATTTATTTTTCATTTTTGAATTTTCTTGCAAAGGTGTCCAATTTAAAGTGCTAGATCCACTGCAGACACACACGATAGTTTTCACTGGTTAGAAATTGAAACGCTGCTTGAAAGTAATAAACCATGCGAACACAAAGCAGCAGCAAAAAACAAAAAAAACAAAAAAAGGGATGAAGGAGAGAATCATTAAAGAAACAAATGCACATAGTGTAAAAAAAAAAAAAAAACACCTCTGTAATTGTTTTCGTGCTCTCATAAGAAATCCTTCGGTTGAGGTCGTGATAAGAAAGAGAGGGAGGGATAGAAATTGAAGTAAAATCAGCAATAAGATAGAGAGAGAGAAAGTGTTGGACTCAAAGAATGATATGTCGTGATATGTCGGTAATATACGTGTTGATAATGATATTGATATTGATATTATGACAAAACAAAAATGGTATATGAATTGCCCTTTATTTTTATTTATTTATTTAGTTTTCGGTGAGGACAATCATTATACTCTATCTAAAATGCGCGAGGATGGGTATGACTATGAACGGAAAAATTTGTCCTTATGCCTATGGCTAGTGGTGGCAATTTCTGACACGATACGATAGTACGATCCGAATACGACACGAAATTTTTTTTTAGTAAAAATTAATCAATAATTTTTTTATGTTCTTAAAAGTTTTGTTATTTCTTACTATTATAAATAAGTAACACAAAAAAGATTCAAGTAAATTTTTTAATGTGCCAACAATACGAAAACACGACACGAATAACACGAACAAACACGATTGACACGACACGATTGACACCTCTACCTATGGCCATGTTTGTTGGGCCCCATAATAATATTGGATATGTTTATATTAAATTTGTAGAAAAAATAAATCCTAGAATTTGAAAAAGTAGTATTAATTTTGATCGGTGGGGAGGGGTGGGTTTAACTGGGATTGGACAAGGTAACAAATACATTTCCTTTTACCATAAAATTGATATTTTAATAATGATTTTTTTGACTTCATATTTCAATCAATTTTTTTATTTTTATTTTAAAAATTTATTGTATAATATTTTTTTTAAGGAAACGTTTATGACATTGCAACTTAGTTATAAACATATATATATATATATATATATATATATATATATATATATATATATATATATATATATATATATATATATATATATATATATAAGTGGCAAAAGGTAAAAAGTAAAATAAAAAAAAATAAATAAATAAAGGGCAATTCTTTGAGTCCAAATCTTTTATACAATTTTTGTTATGTCACGATATCGATATCGATATCAATATCAATATCAACATGTAAGAACAAAATTTCTTTTAATAACATGTAAAATAATATTATTTGAAGTACTTAATATTTTTAAATTTAACATTTTTAAATTTTTTTAATATTAAAATTTAATAATATATAATAAATATTTAAAAAAGGAAAAATTATAAAATTAATATATTTAAAACTTATAATGATAAACATAATATTTTAACATTAATTTCTATTTACTTCGGTTAAATTATATCACTGGTTTTTAACTTTAACTAAATTTATAATTAAGTCTTCAAATTTTTAAAATTTTACACATAGGTTCCTAAAATTTTAAATCTTATTATATAGTCTCTAAATTTTTAAAAAATTTTCACATAAGTCTTAAAATTTTGATTCAAAAATATGTATTTTAGTATTCAAGATAAACTTATATTTAAATTTTTAAAAATAATAGGATTAAACTATAAAATTTAAAAGTTTAAGGACCTGTGTATAAAATTTTAAAAGTTTAAAGATGAAATTATAGAATTTAAAAATTTTAAAAATTAAATATAAATTTAATTAAAATTTAAAGATTAATAAATAATTAAGTTATTTCCTTATATAAATTTTTATGGATATTATTTAAATATTTTTCTAATTAGAAAATTAGGCCGCGGGCTTATCTGATTAAGGATGAGCCGCCACTACCAATGACAAGAATTGAAGGAGATAATATTTGGTGGAGTAATGTTATATATTAAATTATATAATATATTAAATAATATATTAATTATTAATATAAAATTTAGAATGTAAAATGACAAAATAATTATAATTTTTTTATTAATAAATTAATTAAATTATATTATAAAAATTAATATACATATATATCAAGATAAAAAATACTTTTTAATTCCAATTTTCAATTTCCAAGTTAATATTGGACGCAGGTGGGTCAGTTTGACAATTTGACAATCCAGAAGCAATGACACTATACTGTTAAGAATAAAAATATTTTTAATTCCAATTTCCAAGTTAATATTGGAGGCAGGTAGGTCATTACATAAAATTTTGACTTTCATGGATATGACTTTTTTAGATGACCAATTTTTATCCGTATAATGAAGATCTTCATCTAAATAACGTTTCGGAGAAAACAAAGATTGCAATATTATTTTGAAAAACAGTCTCAAATAATTCATTATTTAATAAAATTTGGATATAAAGTCTTCTCACTTAAATTTTATCATTTATTATAAAAGATACCCTTTAAAAAATATAATACTCTCAAGGGTTAACATAAAATCAAATATCTCAACGAAAATAAATGATAAAAATAATAGGAAATCAAGTAGAAAATCAAAAAATAATGAAAATAGAAACACAAGGCATTTTAGAATATTTTCACAATAAATGATAATTAGTAAAAAGAAGGTGATGGATTTAAAAAATCATCATTTTCAAAAATAAGAAAAATATTCATAAAAAAAGATATAATTTATTATAGAATAAGTAACAAAGAAATGAGTATTACCATAACAGATGTGATGAGAAAGGTCGTCCATGGTTCTATGACATCGATGGTTATATTACATCAAAATGAGATTACTATCAACGAAACACAAGATTATGGTCATCTCGTCAAGGTACTCGAGAGCATGAACCTTGTAATCCACAAACGCAATTCGGTTCAAAAACTACAAGAGAAACAGCCTAAGACCCAATACTAAAATGAAATTAAATTCTTAGAAACAAAGTTTAGATTTGTTAGCAAACACACCTTAAGGCATTGATATTACTCACCACAAGATTATGGTCGCTGCGAATACCAACCCTTAGATTTTGGCTGGAGACGTGCACGCCGTAGCATGAATGTTTGACCTCTACAACACCAGACCCTTGGGTTTTCAATACTGGGCTTCTCGTCGCAGTACCAAGAGCACGAACCTTGTAACCTAGAAACGCGATTCAATTTGAAAACTACAAGAGAAATGGTTTAAGACCCAACACTAAAATGAAATCAAATTCCTAGAAAAGAAGTTCAAATTTTTGTTAGCAAACACTTCTTAACGCATGGATATTACTCATCACAAGACAAGATGATGTAAACGCCATAAAGATTTGTAAATCCTTTGATAAGTTCGTTGGAGAAAGAACATGGAGCTTTCAAGCTTCAATTTTGATTTTTGAATCAAATTTTTATTTATGACAAAAGTTGTAGAGCTGAGCCTTTAAAGAGTATTTATGGGTTACAAATAAAAATCTAAAAGAAATTAAATCTTAACCATTAATTTTGATCTAATGGTCAAAAATTACACATAAAATATAAGTGCGTTGTGGTAGGAAAAAACTCCTGCTGCAGCAAATGGGGCTCGAACACCACAAAATCAACGCTGACCACGACGGATGAAAATCCATGCCGTGGTGAGATGCCCAGTATTAAATTCTTAAGGGTTTGGTGCCTTGCCAACCAAACATCCATATCGCAGGGTGCACGTCTCTAGCAAACATTAGGGGGTTGGTAGCCGTGGTAGCCATAATCTCATGCTACAGCGCAACTCCAAATTCTAAAAATCAACAATTAAACTCAACACATTCATGCTACATATTTGTGCACATTTTCTTGTGTTGCTGTGTGCCTTGATGTGCGTTATAAAAGTGCACATTTTCTTGTGTTATGTTAATAGTAATTCCATTTGGATGTTATATAACCATCAACGACGCCCCCTTGGTTCTCATCAAGATGCAAGAGAAAGATTTAACATACTATTAATTGATAAAGAAATAATTATGGATAAATTATCAAAAATTTCATAAAAAAATAAAGAAAAGATTTGATATATCCATTTAGGAGGAATATAAATTCTAATAAAGTACACTTTAGGGAACCCATAAAACTAGCAATATTAGAACTTTTGGAATTAAAATTAAAGAACTTTTCGAATTAAAATAAATTATTTACGGTAATTCACCCCATTCAAGTTTAGTTTTTTTAGTTGAAAAACGAAGAGGCAAGAAAAGAATGATCATAAATTTTAAAGTTTTAAAAAAAGAAACCATAGATGATGAATACTTTATACCTAAAGAAGAAGAATTTCTCTAATAAAAGAAAAGAAATACTTTTAAAGTTTTGATTGCAAAAGTGAATATTGGTAGATAAGACTTGATGAAGAATTTGTAAACAATTTTAATAGACAGTTGTTCCATTTAGGTTAAAACAAGCACCAGGTATCTTTCAAAAATACATTAATAATATATTTATAAAATTTCATAACTTTTGCTGCATATATATAGATGATATATTAGTATTCAACAACATTCTTAAAAAATATTATATAGATGTAATAAACATACTACAGGAATGTCAAAAAATAGAAATAGTCTTACCAGAAAAAAAATCAATAATTGCTCAAGAAAAAATAAAATATTTAGGACTTGAGATGAAAAAATAAAAAAATACCATTTACAGCCTTATATCTGAAATAATATATAAAACTTTCCCAATACTATAAAAGATTAGCATAAACGAGAAAATTATTACAAACAAAGCTTAAAAAAGATCATATTTGGAACTGGACCAAGGAAGATACTAAATACATGGATAAAGTAAAATAACAAGTTAAAAACTTGCCTACCTTATATCATCCAAAATCATATGATTAAATGATCATAGAAATAGATGTTTCTTATGAATATTGAAGAGCAGTGCTAAAAGTAAGAATATATAATAAAGATAAATATCTTTGTAGATTTACTTTAGGATCATTTCAAGGTCCTAAATTAAATTAATGATCCTAAAGTAAATTATCATAGCAATAAAAATGAATATTTAGCAGTTAAGAAAGCAATAAAGAAAATTTTAATTTATGTTATTAGCAATAAAGAAACTAACATGTCAGGTGATTATAAGCAAGAAAGACTCATCATATGATAACAATAGTTTAACCATTATAAGTTTGATATATAACATTTATCAGAAACTAAAAATAGCCTAACGGATGCATTAACTAGAAAATTAACACCTCCAACTATTGTTATGCTCGCAGGAATGGAATAGCTTGAAATCAAAATCAAGATAAAAGAAAAGGTGATAAAAATCCTTTAGGAATAGCACGAGCTATTATACCTCGAAAAGTCTCTCATGGAGAAAAGAAATAAACAAAAAGAATTTAATTGTCCAAAACAACCACTGGATTTTAAAGAGAAATCCTCACAAAAAATTCAATGTACATAAGCTAAAACTTATGAGGAAAGAATTCAAAATAAAATGGAAGAACCTAATGGTTCAAAAGAAAATAAAGTCTCTGAAATAAAAAAGGGAAAGCCTAATTGGGCTGATGAAGAAAAAGATCAGTACATGAATCTCAGTAAAACACAATGGTTGTGTCTTTACAACTTGGCCATAAAATCTACTAGGAACATATAGAAGATATAAAATTCTACACCACATAAAAAGAATATCCTACAGGTAGTAAATTTAATATTCTTGAAGGAGCAGATCTAATTTTTGTACACGGAGCTTTCCATGTAGATTAAATTAAAAATCTCTATCCAGGAATTAATTCAAGTGAATTGAATTATTTTCATAATAATTTCAGGAAAAAGATTAGAGTAGGAAATAAGTTTGTTTATTTTAGATTTTTCAGTTCATTAATGAATTAGAATGAGAAATATTGTATCAATCCTTATCATTTTATCAAATTAAGAATTTTCAACATCAACAGAGAGTTTACAAGTCAAGAGCACTTGCAGAGAAGGAATTCAACGCAAAAGTCTGTATATTAAGAGGACAAATGTTAGGTCAAATTTACTATGAAATCAGAAAAATTGAAAATTCTATTGAAATCAAAGCAAATTACTCAACTAGTAAAGTCATCATTATTTTTCATTGTAATATAACTCTCTTCGAAGAAGATGGTGAAAAAATTAATAAATTTGAAACAAATTTTGATAGCAACAACTTGAAAATTTGTCAAGAAACATTTAAGTTTTTTCCTTATATGCCAGAAAATAACTAAGGACCACAAATGCTTTTTTTGCATCAAAGATCGAGAAGATGAAGATATGTCATCATCTACATCATCAAAATTTTCGGTAGAAAACGACAAAGAAAAATAAAAGAAGATCGCCGATAAAAAACAACATAAAAAAATGAAGATGTAGAACCCACATCTTTAGTCGGCAGCATATGCCAAGAAATGACTGAAAATAAAAGACAAAAATAGTAAAAGTAGATAAATTATTGACTCTTTGTTTTGTAAAAATGATTTATTGTGTTATAAAAAGAATCCTTATTTTCATTGAAAAACAAGGTGCAAACAGTGAGAGCTGGGAGCTTAGAATATAAAGCTTAAGTCATTTATCTCCATCCTATGTATAACCTAGTAATTTTGGATACCATAATATGTACAGATGTAAAGGCTTCTCCAAGATTCGACAAATTTTTTACTAAATTGGCCAACCCACCAACCTAGCACGACCTGCACTAAGTTGGCCAGGTTGAAGAGTGAAATGTTTAAAATCGGGTTATAACCCGACCTAGGCAATGATAGTTGACTAGTGCTGGGTTAGGATATTCCAATGCATTATAACCTAACCTAGTCGAGCAATAAATCCTTACTTTAAAAAAATATGCTTTTACAAGGAGTAGATGAAAAAGAGATAAGAGCCTTACCATTTTGACCATGTGATTTACATTTCAAAAGGTGGTAGTTAATTTATTTATCTAATTTTAGAGATATATTCATTAATTTCTCAGCCCTACAATGTAAGCAACCCATTTCTTTCAAAACCTAACATATTTCACTTAAAACTGCGCTGTTCTACTACCTATTTCTCTCTTTCTTTCTTTTGGTGATCAATGAATTCTAAACTAAATAGGATTTTCATTCCATCTTTTTGAATCATAATTCATTATCTCAGGGAGTTCCATGGTTGCCATTGCAAATGTTTCATCTCCTCCATTGACGAGCTTCCATGGTTGCAATAAGAAAGGTATTTAGTTTTTTTTTTTTTTTTCCAATTCTAAGGTTTATCTGTTTATTAATTTTGTTAAACTTAATTTTACAAGATTTGATTTCAAGCTTGAAACAATACTTGTCATCACTTGTTCGTCCTCTTTAATGAACTTTTTTTATTTGTTTGCATTCTTCTGCAACCCAATCAACCCAACCCAATTAAACCCGTGTTCAATGGGTTGGGTTGGGTTGGATTGAGTGCTTACACGATCGATTTGGCCTGAGATTATTATCAACCCAAACCCGACAGGTTGAATCTTTTGATCCAAACCGATTCGACCTATGTCCAGTCCTAGGCTTCTCCATTAACAGGTGGGTATCAATGATTGAAGCAAGTTGAGACATAGTAAGTGTAATAAAAGAAGATGAGCATAGAACATAAATCGTTGTGGACCCATTAAATTCAGGTATGATAATTATAACCTAAGTTAACTAAGGATCTTAAATGCTTTAATATTTATTTATTTCATTTAAAAATTAATAAATAGTAAGATTGACATGAAAAAATTTGTATAAACAAAAACAAGAGAAAATAAAACAAAATTATGATAAAAATTGAAGATTTTGAAAGAAAATATTTAGAATTTTAATAACACTATTTTGAAAACGAAAGTTATGAAACCTGCTTAAATTTTTTTATAAGATTTGACACTAGTTTAGATTTTTATATAGATTATATTTATAGTATTTTATATCTAATAGACCATCCAGTGGGAAAATTTTTAAAGAATTATTTTAGACAGAAATTTGTCAAGGTAAATGAAGAAGAATTTAATAACCTAAATTTTGAGTTTTATTTATTTAAAAAATATATAAGAAGATAAATTAACTGAAGCTTTTATAAATTCAGTTAAAAAAATGGTATATGAGCAAAAAGATACAAAGAAAATAATAAGAATGTATAATAAGGGTAAATTTATAAAAATGATAAGTAGGAGGTCATTACAGATTAAGAACATCAAAAAGGGTCTATCCTAGCATATAACACAAGGATTTTAAACTCTTTTTTTAATTAAAGAATAATCAATATATCACTAAAAATAATCAAACAATTAATTGATAAATCTGACAATAT
Organism: Elaeagnus macrophylla; assembly: GCA_029378325.1. Lineage (NCBI taxonomy): Eukaryota > Viridiplantae > Streptophyta > Magnoliopsida > Rosales > Elaeagnaceae > Elaeagnus > Elaeagnus macrophylla. The sequence continues at coordinate 7,559,565 of CM055649.1, read as the reverse complement.
AGCAAAAAATGAAAACTCAAAATTTTCTTTATATGATTATTAATATAATTTTATTTTAGTTTATATCTTTTAAAATTAGTACCGACAATTATCTATTAAAAAAAAAAACTCTTCTTGGCCAATTAGTGATGTGGTATGTCTTCTCTATACACTTGTTTATAACTTCTTCTTCTTCTTCTTCTTCTTCTTTTTTATCTTATTTTATATGGAACAGGACCATATAGATCCTTAAATTATGTTATTTGTATCATTTAGTTACTTAGATTAGAAGTAGTGTCATTTGGTCCTTTAGTTTTAGAAAAAAAAGCAATTAAGGACTAAACACATAATTTTAATTGTTTTTTAATTAAAATATTTTTTTAAAATTAATATAAAAATATAAAAATATTAAATAATATTTGTTCTTAATTGGCCTCTTAAAAATTAATATTTTAATTAAAAATAATTTTAATAATATATTTTGTTATTAATTGATCCATTTTTTCTAAAACTAAGAATTAAATATATTAGAGATCAAATATAATAAATAATCTAATCGGGACCTCCATAACACTTCTTCTGTTTTATAATCAAATTTTTTAGCATTATGTAGCTATGATAGTCCATCAGTCGTGGCTGTGGAGAGAAGAAATAAAGACTCACTCCTTTTTGAATACCCAAAACCCACATCTATGGTTCAAGCATCACATTTTTGATTCAATATATCAACACTGGCATTTGCTCTCTTGTATGCGTGAGGAGCTTGAGTCGGCCATTTTTCTCTTCCTTCTTTATGGTACAATAAGAAAACGTTTTTTTTTTTTTTTCATTCTTATGCAAGATTTGGAAAATTATTCTTGCATTCGATTATTGTCTTGCCATTGAGGGAATAGGTAGATGTATTTAGAATTTTGTTTTAAGTTTTTTTTTTTTTTAAATTGATGTTTGTATTTTTCATTTGATTATTATTGTATTTTCTCGATGTGTATCACTTAAATTTTTGTGTGCCATTTATTTATTTTATTACTTATTGTTTTTCCATTACCTATAATTAATTATTTTTGCAATAAATTTATACCAAAACTTCGCTTTCGCTTTCACTATCACCAATTTATAACAAATTAGTATAAGAGCTTTGAGTTCTTCTGTTATTTATAAGGGTTGGTCAATTTTGTAATTTTAATTTATTTTGAGCTTCTAATTTTTTGATTCGTTTCATATTTCTGGATTGTGCTTTTGTTAATTTAATTTTGAATTTTTTGTCAAGGAAAAAAATACAAAACTAAAAAATTTAACTACATGAATGATTTTAGTATTTGGTGATTGAAGATGTGGGCCATATTTGTTAAAGAATGGGCTAGTTAAGACACTTGAAGGTAGTGCTAAATTTTCAATAAAATTGATTAATGAAGAAAATGATGCATTGAAAAAAATGCTTTTAATTCAATTCAATTGGCCTTATCTAATGAGGTACTACACGAGGTTAGTAATGAGAGGACTCCTATAGAGTTGCTTAAATCGGAGAGTGTTGACATAGATTTTGTAAGTGCACAAGTCAATGTACAAGAAATAAGTATTTAAAGATAGAGTTGTCGTACCCACGAGAATTTGATTAATAAGTATTTGAGTATTGCAGTAAGATCACGCCCAATTATTTGGCTAAGAAAGACAGATGGTTAAAAGCAACAAAAATAATTAAAATATAATATTTACAATACTTGATCTAACACAACCACACTAACTAGTTACGCATAAAAGAGTCATAAGAATCTTCTATCCCTTAATCTTCTACACAAGAGTCAATCTACCTTTCCAAGAAATTCATAATATGATACTTGAACTAACGCTCTATATTAACATGCATTCATCTCTCAAGTAAACTACAAGCATTATAATAATTAATCTAATTATCCCTGTCAAATGTCAAGTTAATTAGGTTGCATATTATTTATTAAGATCACATTTATGAACCACATACATAAGAATCGTATCTAGAAAATTTCTGCATGCTATTTAATCAAGACAAGCAATTACTACTTCTCTTAAAGCTATTTAAATGCCTCTTTGGTATAATTTTTAACTAAACAATTAATGACAAACAAATCAGATTAAATAAAATATTCGATATTAATTAATCATAACTAATAATTAGATGGTCTCCCGACATTCATCAACTAATTATTTCACTAAATTGAAAGTAGTAATAATAGATTATTGAGATATCACAACTCACAAAGGATGAAAAAACAAGTCAATTTATTGCATAAAGAAATTGAGTTCAAGAGAATCCTAACAACAAGCTTAGCTATTCATAATCATGTTCAATTAACTCCATAAAATACAAAAGGACAAATAAAATACAAAGGTTAAAGAAAAGATGTAACTAATCTCTAGATGAATATGACCGCTCCACCTAGAATGAAGTTTTCTTGGAAATAAACACAAACGTGAATTATATAACAGAACTTTCATTCCAGAAATGAAATACTTACCAAGGAGTACTTTGTCGTGATAGCGCTTAGTGCGCTCCTTGTAGATTTTGGCATTCTCGTAAGCTTCGTCCTGAATTTTCTCAAGTTTGCTAAGTTGGAGTAATCATTTTATCCCAGCTTTTGCCATGTCCATGTTGAGCTCTTTAATAGCCCAATAAGCCCTATGTTCTAGTTCAACGGGTAAGTGACATGCTTTACCAAAAATTAACCAGTAGGGACTCATACCAATTGGAGTTTTGTACGCTGTACGATATTCCCACAAGGCATAATTTAACTTAACTGATCAATCCTTCCTTGAGAAGTGCACTGTGCATTCCAATATTCCCTTGATCTGTCAGTTGCTCACTTCCACTTGCCCCAAAGTTTGGGGATGGTATAGGGTAGCCACTCTATGAGAAATGTTGTACTTTTTTAAAAGCCCATCGAAGAGTCTCTTGTAAAAGTGACTGCCTCCATCACTAATGATCGCTCTCTGTGTTCCAAACCTGCTAAAAATGTTATCCTTAAAAAATTTAACAATAACGTTAGCGTCATTAGTTCTCGTGGGTATTGCCTCTACCCACTTTGAAACATAGTCGACTGCGACTAAAATGTAAGTGTAGCCAAAAGATGGGGGAAATGGACCCAAGAAGTCAATTCCCCACACGTCAAATAATTCCACTACAAGATTAGACGTCAAAGGCATTTCGTTACGTTTACCTATGTTACCGGTCCTTTGACATCTATCACATCTCACACAAAACATGTTAGTATCTTTAAACAACATAGGCCAATAAAAACCAGATTGTAATACCTTTAGGGCCGTTTTCTTACCACCAAAATGGCCCCTGCAGTGTAGCTCATGGCAAAAGGTTAAGATGCTCTCATGTTCCTCTTCAGGCACACACCTCCGGATGACTTGATCTTGACATAACTTGAACAAGTACAGGTCATCCCAAAAGTATTGCCTGCAAACACTGAAAAACCTTTTCTTTTCCTGAAAAGTAATGTTAGGTCTCAAAATGCCACTAGCTAGATAATTAACAATGTCGGCATACCATGGATTTGGACCTATTGTAAACAATTGTTCATCAGAGAAGGTTTCAATGATTGTATCCTTACTTTCACCTTCAACATGTTCATACTCAATAATTAACCTAGACAGATGATTAGCTACTACAGTTTCAGTACCTGTTTTTGTCCTTGATCTCTAGGTCAAATTCTTGTAAAAGTAGGATCCACCTAATAAGTCTAGGCTTAGCATTCGGTTTAGTCAATAAATATCTCAAAGTAGCATGATCCGAATGAACAATAACTTTAGTTCTTACTAAGTAAGACCTAAATTTATCAAGGGAAAATACAACAGCCAATAACTCTTTTTCAGTGGTGGTGTAGTGAATTTGGGCATCATTAAGTGTTTTGCTAGCATAATATATAACATGTAATCGTTTATCCACTCTTTGCCCCAAAACAGCTCCTATAGCATAATCAGACGCATCACACATGATTTCAAACAATAAAGACCAATTAGGAGCTACAATAATAGGTGTAGAAGTAAGTCTATCTTTTAAAGCATTGAAAGCAACAAGGCATTCATCATCAAAATCAAAAAAAGTATCTTTGGAAAGTAGATTACATAATGGACGACTAATTTTGGAAAAATCCTTAATAAACCGTCTATAGAAACCTGCATGTCCTAAGAAACTTCGTATCCCCTTAACAGATATAGGTGGAAGCAATTTTGCAATTAAATCTACCTTAGCCTTATCTACTTCAATTCCTTTGCTAAATATGACATGTCTTAATACTATGCCCTATTGAACCATAAAATCACTTTTCTCCCAACTAAGTGTCAAATTACATTCAATGCATCGTTCTAACACTAAAGTCAATTTATGCAAGCAATCATCAAAGGAATTACTGAAAATTGAAAAGTCATCCATAAATACCTCGATGAATTTCTCCACCATGTCTGAAAAGATAGACATCATACATCTCTGAAAGGTGGCGGGTGCATTGCATAGTCCAAATGGCATCCTCCTAAAAGTGAAAGTTTTGAATGGGCATGTAAATGTTGTCTTCTCTTGATCCTCCGGAGCGATGGGTACTTGATAATAACCTGAAAAACCATCCAAAAAGCAGTAGAAATAGTGCCCAGCTAATCTTTCTAACATTTGATCAATGAAGGGAAGGGGGAAGTAATCATTTTTGGTGTACAAATTCAACTTTTGAAAATCGATATACATCCTCCAACCCATAATAATCCTAGTGGGCACTAATTTATCTTTTTCATTTTTAACCACGGTTATTTTAGATTTCTTTGGTACCATATGAATGGGACTAACCCACTTACCATCAGCAATGGGATAAATTACCCCTACCGCTAGGAGTATCAAAACTTCTTTCTTAACAACCTCTTGCATGATTGGGTTTAGTCTCCTTTGTGCTTCTTTAACTGGTTTGAAATTGTCCTCTAAATTGATCTTATGCATACACATTGCCGGACTAATGCCTCTAATGTCCCCATTCCTAAGCTCTCTAATCAATTTCTCCTCTTGGTTTTGGGTGAGTGTAGATGAAATAATAACTGGATAAGTTTCATTCTCTCCCAAAAAGACATATTTTAGATGCTTAGGTAGTTCTTTAAGTTCTAATTCAGGTGGAGTAATCTCATCATCATGTGGGACATCCAATAAATCTAAGAGTGTACTAGAGTCATCTAATGATATGGCATTGTCTAATAGATCACTGTACTCCCTAGCCTCATAGTCTAAGATGTTATCTACCTCTCCAACTGTAACTGGTACCTCTAATTTATCATCTAATCTAGCATACACAAAAGTATCATGAATAATGGGATCTAAATATTCTACAAATGAGCATTCATCAATAGCAGATATAGAAGGGTAAGGAGATGAATCAAAAACCTTAAAATGCACAGTCTCTCCCAAGACTATCATTGTCAATTTTTCACTTTGGACATCAATGATGGTTTGGGTAGTGGCCATAAATGGTCTACCCAAAAGAATTGTATGCTCCATGTCCAAAGATGGATTATCCTGCATGTTTAAAACCACAAAATCAACAGGTATGATTAGTTTATCTACCTGGTCAAGTAAGTCCTCAACCATGCCCTTCGAATATTTAACAGATCTGTCTGCAAGTTGAAGGGACATGGTTGTTGGTTTTATCTCTCCCAAACCTAGCTGCAAGAAAATCGAGTAAGGCATCAAATTGATACTAGCACCTAAATCAAGCATAGCCTTAGCTACTTTCCTATCCCCCATAGTGATATCAATGATGAAACTACCTGGATCTTTTAATTTAGGGGGTAAGTTACGTTGAAGCACCACACTAGCAATTTCAGATACGATTACTCTTTCATACGATTACTCTTTCATTAAGCTCATACCTTCTTTTCTTAGTGTTTAGTTCTTTGAAAAATTTCGCATAAGAAGGTACGTTTCTAATTACATCTAACAATGGCAAATTGATATTAACCTTAGAAAGCATGTTAAATAAATCAGAAAACTGCTTATCTTGCTTACTATCCTTTAAACGGTGTGGGAATGGTACAGGTGGTCGGTATAGCTCCGATGACTTGTGTAGCTTAGGTGGGTTAGATGACTCTCCAATTGTCGCCTTTGAAGGCTCTTCATGCTTGTCACCTCTCTCCTCCAATTCCTTACAAACATTGTTGTCATCTTCCATATTACCTGCACTATAGGATAGATCATTAGAAAGTTCAGGTAAATTTTTAGTAATGACCTTACCACTCCGAAGAACCGTGACAGCTTTTGCTTGTTCGGGTTGACTGGGTAGCTTTCTCGTCTCTTGTTTGTGCATTTGTTTCGCTAGCTGCCCAACTTGCATTTCCATTCTTTTCATTAAAGCTTCCATAGAGTCCATCCTTCCACTATAGGAGTGTATGAAATTATTTAGGGTTTCCTTTACGGTTGGTTTATTTTGTGAAAATTGTCGGTTTACATTTTAGCCTTGTGTTTGGTTTTGGACAAATGGTTGGCTATTGTTTTGTTTCCAAGCAAAGTTAGGGTGATTCCTCCATCCAGGGTTGTAGGTATTTGATTAAGGGTAGTTCCTAGGTCTAGGTTGGTACTCTTGCATTAAATTTGCCTCTTCCGTAGTACCTGTATAAGGATCACCTGCAAAAGAACAAACGTTAGCCCCATGTTCATATGAACCACAAAATTCACATACCTCGTGTTTTGGCATTTGATTCATATTGGAGGTAGTCAGAAGTTGCACTTGTTTCGTCAATTCAGAAAGTTGCATGGCCATTTCATTGTTGGAGCCTAATTCATGGACTCCAACTCTTCTTCCTCTAGCGCTCTTTTGTTGGGAATTGGCTCCCAACATCTCAAATAGTTCATAAGTTTCATTCGCTATTTTCTCACCCATAGCTCATTCTACAGCGTTGTCAATTGTGAATTGACATTGTAGTGTCAATTCGTCATAGAAAAATTGATTTTGTAGCTGTAATGGGAAGTGGTGATGTGGACACTGTATCAAGAGCAATTTGAATCTGTCCCAAGCCTCGTAGAAGGGTTCTCCATCCATCTACGAAAAAGTAGCAATTTTTGTTCTTAGGTCAGATGTTTTTTTATGGGAATAGAACTTACCCATAAATTTGTTGTAAACATCGTCCCAAGTGGCCAAAGAATCGGGTGCCAATGTCATGAGCCAAGACTTAGCTCTATCTTTGAGAGTGTAAGGAAAACACCTCATACATAGTTGATCTTGACTAAGTCCCTACAGTGGAAAGGTTTGCACAGTAACATATAATTCACGCATAAAATTTAAAGGATCTTTATTAGGGATACCGTAAAAGGAGGGAAGCATGGAATAATGAATATTTTTCAACTCATAATTCTTAGCTGCCTTTGTAAGTCGAATGCACGATGTGGCGATCCCAATGATAGGTCTTGCAAACTCTTTGTTCATCATCTGTCTACCCACGTTGTCACCCATTACTGCTTGCAATTGTTGTTGGACCTCTTCCTCTTGAATTTGATTGTCGAGTTTATTTAATCAGTGTTTTATCCTATGAATGTTGTTAATGAAGGGAGAAAGTTCCTTGTTAAGTGACCTCCTACCCTGCATGCACAAATAAAGAGCAAACAAAGATCAAGGCAGCACTGAAATTGTAATTTAAGCACTATTTTTTGATTTTTTAATTTTTTTAATTTTTTTTTGTATTTTTGAATAAAAGATAACAAATAAAATAAAAATAAAATAAATAAACAAATAAAACTAATTTAGAAACTCTAAAAAGTTAAAAAGAAAATTATTTTAAAAGCCAATTCTCCAGCAACGGCGCCAAAAACTTGATGTGCAAATTATAGTACTTGCAAGTGTACGAATCACTCGTAGAAAGTGACAAGCAAACCTCCGAGGTCGATCTCTCAAGGAATTGTAATGGTTCTAAACAACCTTTTTCTTAAACTAATTATAGTCCTAACAAAACTAAAAGACTAATTAAATAGAGTTCTAGTAAAACTAAAACTCTAAGTAACTAGAGTCTTAAACCTAGTAAAACTGTAAACAAAGTGTGATTTGTGGCGAGATCAATGGTAACGAACAATTAACGAAAATAATAATGCAACTTCACAATTAATTCAAGTAGATTTCAAATATCAATGAAGCATGTATGGACATTTAATTTAGTTAGTCATGCTTGCATCAAAAAGTAATGGTGAAATAACATGAACGTTCTAATAAACAATTTTTACCGACTTTCCTTTTAATTACGAAAATTCCTACGATCGTGTAATTGTCTTTGTTGATTAACTAATTAACCTCCTATGATCGGGTATATCAAATAGCAATCAAATTATGCGCAAGGAAATATATGTCAATCAAACTATTGCTATGACTAAGTCACTAATTTGAAGCTTTGATTAAGTATTTCAGAATAAAGTTAAGATGACATTCCTAAAACTACATTCTCAGATTTTTCAACCTAACTATGAATCTCAAATTGGCTCATGAAAATTCACAATTAAATATCTAAACATGCTCTTAATCAAAAGGTAAATTCGTTTATTTCAAATCAATAAAACATTCACTAAAACAGTTCTAGCAAACATGGCAACACAAACTAAACATCCATAATAAAATTAGCCACTCATGTTCATATTAAAATTCATAGACAAATTCAATGAGAACATACACTCAATGAAATAAGAAGAAAAATAGAATTCTATAACAATAAGGAAATCCTAGATCTAAATACCGCGATTGGATGGGATGGCGTTCTTCTCCAAAAGCTCTATCTTCGATCGTCAATGGTTTCCTTGGATTCTTAGAATGGATTCTCTTGCTTCGTTGAGTGTGGAAAAGCTCCCAAAACTGGTTGAATCTCTTGTTTGCTCGCAAAATTGTAGTGTATATAAGTTGTATCTAAAGAGGATTCTAAAGAGGGTATTTACAGATGTAAGGGTTTACACAAATCCTGATTGCAATAGAAATAGGCACGCTGCGGCATATAATTTTTCTGCCGCGGCGCAACACAAAAATTGGAAATATTGGTTGAAACACGAGAGGTTCCCACCGCGGCATACATCTTTCTCGCCGCGGCGCTCGTTGTTTTCTGATTCTTCGCATGTACCCTTTACATATGTGTTGGCTCGTTATGTACGGCTTACATAATTTGACTAGTGTTACCCCCACTATAAGGAAAAAGGCTTTTAGGTACAGTTGTTAACCGTACCTATAGACTTTTAGGTACGGTTGTCTTTTAGCGCGTAACCGTACCCGTAGCCCGTGTCGCTATAGGTTGACCTACGGGTACGGTTGTTAACCGTACCCGTAGAGTTTTAGGTACGGTTAACAACTGTACCCGTAGGTATTTGTAACCGTACCTAAAACTGTTAACCGTACCCGTAGAGTTTTAGGTACGGTTACAACCGTACCCGTAGGATTTTAGGTACGGTTGCGTAACCGTACCTGTAGAGTTTTAGGTACAGTTAACAACCGTACCTAAAACCCTACGGGTACGGTTGTCTGATTTATTACATGGTTTTAGGTACGGTTAACAACCGTACCTATAGGTTAAATTTTTTTTTTTTTAATAATTTTTTTCTGTGATTATATTTTTTCCTGTTTTTATCCCTGCTCACTATATTTTGTGGCATGTTTGATTCTCGTCAGTTTTATTCAAATATATATGTAATAAAATATTTACAACAAAGAAGAACTAGATTCATCAAATTGCTAAAAACAATGAAATACATCTAATGAAAAGTTTATTTTCGAATTGCTGGTTTTTAGAGTTTGAGCGGGAAAAAACAAAAACACATTTATATTTATATTTATAAATGAGTAATGTGCAAATTCGATACATTTTTATCCAAATTTTAAAATTGCACGATTTATCATATTTTCTTTGAGATGGGATTTATGGATTATTTTTTTATAATAATTATACTATTCACATAATTTTTTTTAAACCAAATTAATGAACCAATATTGTACTAGCATATTAAGCATTTTGAACAAAAAATAAATAATAATAATAATGAACCAATATTATTTAAAAATCTGACTATGAAATCTTTACAAAGCCTTAATATTCCAGCTTCCTTCTTTATTCCAGTCAATAATATAAATGCAGATTGCAAAATAATATTTATACATATCCAGAGAGACAGAGGAAAGAACATAAGAATTAAACTACTCTCATTGTCATATAAAACTAAAATTATTGATAAGTAGAGACTGAAGAAATGAAAAATAAATAGAAAAACCTGAAGCTTGGAGCTGAGAAGAGTGAAGACTAAATCAAAAATGAGAAATGAAGCTGGCGGTGGATCTGCGGGCAGGAGACGATTCTGAAAATTAAACACTAGCTCAAACACAAGGGAGATAGCTGAGGGGGAAATATTAATTAGGTTTGTGTAGAGGGAGGCGGCGCTGGGGACAAGGGGGTGAGAAAGAAAGTTATATATGTGTGGAGCCCGTGGATATATATATATGATTTGACCTACGGGTACGGTTGTTAACCGTACCTAAAAGGCTACGGGTACGGTTAACAACCGTACCCGTAGGTTAATTAAAAAACTTTTAGGTACGGTTAACAACCGTACCCGTAGAGTTTTAGGTACGGTTGTTAACCGTACCCGTAGAGTTTTAGGTACGGTTGTTAACCGTACCCGTAGAGTTTTAGGTACGGTTAACAACCGTACCTAAAAGTTTTTTAATTAACCTACGGGTACGGTTGTTAACCGTACCCGTAGCCTTTTAGGTACGGTTAACAACCGTACCCGTAGGTCAACTTTTAGGTACGGTTAACAACTGTACCTAAAAGTTTCCGTAATTTTCCGAAAAAGTTCCGCGTTTTGGTTCACTTTTAGGTACGGTTAACAACTGTACCCATAGGTAATTCTTTTACAATACACGGGCAACCGTACCTATAGCTATTTAGGTATTGTTGTTATCAAATTTTTAATTTAACAACCGTACCTATAGGTATATTTTGTTGTAGTGCCCTAAATTGTGATTCGAGTGCCGTAAGTGTTCCGTCTTTGCGTATTTGCATTATTCAATTCATTTGACGCTAAAAACACCTGAAATACCCTAAAACATACCCGTGATTCCAAATTCATAGATTTATGAAAATAATCAAATAAACAATCATAACAAATCTTATTTTTAAACAATTAAGCACAATAAATCATGAAATATTAGTACTTTTCGAGCACTTATCAATGCCCGATATATGTTGACTTTTATTGATGACTTCTCTAGTCATGTCTGGGTGTATTTTATGAAAAATAAGAATGATGTTTTCTTAATATTTATAAAGTTCAAGGTTTGTATTTAAAATCAAACCAGCAAGAAGATCAAGTGTTTGAGGATCAACAATTGCTTGAAATTTGTTGAGGGTCAATTTAAGGAGTTCTTCGAAAGAAATGGCTTAGAGAGGCACACACTATGCAAAATATACCATAACAAAATGGAGTTGTAGAACGTATAAATATGTTTCTCTTGGAAAGAGTTTGCTGCATGCCTTTTCAAGCTGGTTTGGCATTAAAATGCATAGTTTTGGGGTATCCTTTTGGGGTGAATAGTTATAGATTGTGGTGTGTTGAACCTGTCACCTAAAATTTTAATTAGAAAATATATTAAATTTGATGAGTTCTTCATGTTGGAAAAGAAAAAGAAGTATGTTATTGTTGGTAAAGATCCCGATGTTAGTGAGCAGATAGAGTTTAAGAGTGGAGCTTCTAGTCAAATGTAAAAGGGCACTTCAGTTCAACCATCTGTGGATGAGATAGATGATTATGCTTATGATTTATGCTTATGATGTAACAGAGAAGTAACATGAGAAACCATGCAATATCGCTAAGGGTAAGGGAATAAGAGAGATTCAATGCCATTAGAGGTATGGACACTTATCTTCTTATGCATTGCTTATGGGAGAGACTATTGGGGTGAATGAATCTTCTAATTATAACGAAGCTACACTAGAGGGGTGAGTTTGAGGAACAATTTTACATGCATCAATTAGAGGGGTTTGTCGTTCTAGGCAAGGAAGATTATATTTATTTATTGTACAACTCATTATAAGGTTGAAGCAATCTCCTAGTCATTAGTATAAGCGGTTTTATTCTTTTATGATTGTCCATGATTATTTATATGTGCCTATAATAGTTATGTCTATCATAAAAGGTATCAAAATGGTTCATTTTTCTATTTGTTGTTAAATGTTGATGACATGTTTATTGCTTCTAAGAATAAGTTTGAGATTTAGAAATTAAAATTCTTAGCTTAGTGGTAATTTAGAGAAGAAAGATTTGGGTAGAGAGAAAACAAAATTTAAGCATGGAAATTGACAAGGATAAACAAGTGGGCAAGTTTTACTTGTCTCATAAAAAGTTATATTTAAAAAGTTATGGAACACTTTGGTATGAAAGAGTCTAAACCTGTAAGTATGTCATGAGCTACACATTTTAGACTTTCTTTAGATTTGTCACCCTGGCAAGAAAAAGAGAAGTACATGTCTTAGGTTCTGTATGCTAGTGTCAATGGTTGTTTGATGTAAGCTATAGTTTGTGCTCATCCAAACATTTCCATGGGGTTAGTGTTGCTGATAGATACATGCATAATCCTAAAATAAGTCATTGGCAAGTAGTGAAATGGATACTATGATATTTGAGATGCACTTTGAATTTTGGTTTTGTATGTAATGAGAGTTCTGATACTAGTTGCAGTGTTAGTGGCTATTTGGCTATATTGACTCCAATTATGCTAGTGAATTGGATAGAAGATCTTTGACAGATTATGTCTCATCATTGTGATATTAGTTGGAAGGCTACATTATAGTCTATAATTGTTTTGTCCATTACAGAGGCAAAATATAGTAGAAGTCGTGAAGAAAGCTATTTGGCTTAGTGGTTTGGTCTACGATTTGGGTTTACAGTAAATACTTTTGTTGTATTTTGTGATTACTAGAGTGCAATATATTTGACCAATAATACTATGTATCATAAGAGGATCAAACATGATAACTCTAATTTATTATAGTATTATTAGCTCTTATTCATAAATAATTGTTTGTTATTTTTAGAATGTTTGCACATTATATTCATTTATACAATATTTGTAAACTTTGTGATTTAAGTAAATTCTTTGATAATAAATTCAAAATAATTATGAAATCTGTCAAAAAGAATTATATTTTAATGTGCACTCATTAGATTTTCATTGCCCTTACAGGAGATAAAGAAAACAACAAAGAAAATGCTAGAATCAACTGCAGCTTTGCTACCGCATTGCTGCAGCAAAATCACACCAGGAAAACAGCGCCAAAACAGAGGCTGATTTGGAATTAAGAATTCAAGAGCTGATTTGGACTTTCAACAAAAGGACAATTTTGGGCTTTTATTAACTCACCATTTTAGGGATAATATTAGAAATTAATACACCAAAAATTGTCTCCAATTAAACCTAGGGTTAATGACAAAAAGAGGGGCTGAACATAAATTCTGGGCAGCAAAGAGGCGACACAAGAAGAGGAAAATATACATGAGATCTGGGCATAAAAATTGAGGATAAAGAGGCGACAGCAGAGGAGAAAAATATAGCAAGCAGCAGCCCCAAATTCTGGACAGATTTGGCGCAGCAGATTTGGACGCAAAATAGGGGCAGCAAGAGGGATCTGGAAAGAGACCAATTGAAGGCTTGATTTGCAAGTATTTTCATTGAAGAGAAAGCAAGAACGAGACAAAGAATCATAATCCAATTGGTTTGGGATTGATTTAAGGGATTTGTTTATTTATTTCATTAATTCATTATTATTGGATTCTTCTAAATTCTCCAAACTATATGGATCTGATTTTGAACATATATAAATTGATGTTTAATTTTATAAATATGCTTGGCTAAACTTTCATTCAGTTAGGATTGTGGATATGCAAGTGTATGTAGACTTTGTGCTTTAATTTTATAAACTTATGCTTTGCTTAACAAAGGGTGCTAGTTATTATATGCTTGATTGATTTATTTATTCTTATTGATTACTTGATCAACAGTTGATAGGATAGTAGACTGAAATTGAATCTGGAAAGGTTAATTTTAGTTGGATGAAGCTAGAATAGTGTGAAGGAATTAATATAGGAATATATAATTATCTCACATAACTCAAAAGAATTTGTGCATGAACGTTGTTCTTAGATTCAGTTTTGCATAGGAATATGTTTCATTGAATCATAGAATATATAAACATTGCAAATTCGGAAGAATCCTTTGTGAATTTTTGCAATTCTAGTTACTGGTACACTTTGTTACAGCAACGCTGCAGCAAAGCAGTTTGTCTACATCACTTGTCACATTCGCAATCCTAACTGATTTATCTACTTGCGATTCTTGATATCTCTCTCGTTAAACTTTGTTTCAGTATTTTCACTCTTGTCCTCTCGTACTATTTATTTTATTTTACTTATTTTATTTTAATAAACAAAAACACAAAATATTAATTTTAATAGTTAATTTTTACAATATTTTCTAGTATTCCAATCTTCGTGGGAACCATCTTTCTTATCATTATATTACTTGTTTGCGACACGTGCACTTGCGTAAAATCGTATACACCATTGTGTGCAACAAGTTTTTGGCGTCGTTGCCAGGGATTGGCAACGTTAGAAATTATTCATAGAAATCAACTTTTGTTTTTATTTTATTTTTGTTTATCTAATATCTCCCTTGTGTCTTTTGTATGAGCAGATTTCGAGAACAACAAGGTTTCGTTCAGATTGAAGGAATGGCACAAGTAGGGGATGAAAACAATGGCAATGGTCTAAATGTAAACAACGCAATCAATCTGATACCTCCAATGGATGATAGGGACAGAGCTTTGAATGATATGCATTGCCTATGCTAGAAGGGTTGAATCCAAGCATCACAAGACCAAATATTCAAGCAACTCACTTTGAGTTAAAATCGGTGATGTTTCAGATGCTACAAACAGTCGGGCAATTCAATGGGTTACCTACTGAAGATCCTCATCTGCATCTCAGGTTATTTATTGAAGTCAATGACTCATTTAAATGGACAGTGGTAACAGAGGAAACATTTAGGCTCAAATTATTTCCTTATTCCTTAAGAGATCATGCTAGAGCATGGCTTAACTCCCTGCCACCTGACTCTATTACAACTTGGAACGATTTAGTTGAGAAATTTTTGATGAAATACTTCCCACCAACAAAGAATGCTAAGTTGAGGAATGACATCACCTCCTATCAACAATTGGATGGAGAATCTCTATATGAAGCTTGGGAAAGGTTCAAAGAATTGTTAAGGAAGTGTCCTCACCATGGTATACCTCATTGGATCCAAATGGAGACTTTCTACAATGGTCTCAATGCTCAATCTAGAACTATTGTTGATGCATCTGCTAATGGAGCTCTTTTAGCCAAGTCTTACAATGAAGCCTATGATCTACTTGAGAGGATGGCTAGCAATAATTATCAATGGCCAATGGACAGAGTAGCAGCTGCAAAAAGAGTTACTGGTGTACATGAGGTTAATGATGTTACGGCACTTACAGCTCAGGTGTCATCCTTGGTTAATCTGTTGAAGAATCAGCATGTGACAGCGAATGTGAATTCAATCCAAGATTCAGGAATTTCATGCGTCTATTGTTTGGGATCTCATGTGTTTGAAAACTATCCTTCAAATCCTAAATCAGCTTGTTTCGTGAGTAATGTCAACAAGAACTACAATCCATACTCCAACACATATAACCCAGGGTGGAGGCAACACCCTAATTTCTCTTGGAACAATCAAGGTGGTGGTCAAGCCAACCATACCATGCCTAACCGACCCGCATTCCCACCAGGATTTCAGTAGCAACAACAAAGAAACCAACCAAGTGAATCAACTGGTTCGTTGGAATCTCTACTCAAAGAGTACATGGCCAAGAATGATGCAATCCTCCAAAGCCAAGCTGCATCAATGAGGAACCTAGAAAACCAAGTGGGTTAGCTTGCTAATGAACTTAAGAATAGACCACAAGGTACACTTCCAAGTGATACCGAAATTCCAAGGAGGGAAGGAAAGGAATTTTGCAAAGCTATTACTTTATGGAGTGGGAAAGAATTAGAGGGACCAATTGGATAGAAAATGAGTCAAAAGGAGAGTATCGTAGTCCAAGATAATGAGATAAAAGAACAGGACAAATCTAAATCAGTTTTGACAAAGTTAGAAAATTCTGATACCTAGATGCTACAGCATTGCTGCAGCAAAGTTCGCAGCAACACCGACCACCTCCTCCATTCCCCCAAAGGTTTCAGAAACAGCAGCAAGATCTACAATTTAGAAGATTTCTAGATGTTCTTAAGCAACTACACATTAATATTCCCTTGGTTGAAGCATTGGAGCAAATGCCAAATTACGTTAAGTTCATGAAAGACATCTTAACCAAGAAAAGACGGTTTGGCGAATTTGAAATGGTCGCTTTAACAAGCTATAGTAGTGCTATGTTGCAAAATAAACTTCCTCCTAAACTTAAGGATCCCGAAAGTTTCACAATTCCATGTTCCATTGGTAATCAATATTTTGGCAAGGCCTTGTGTGATTTGGGAGCAAGCATTAATTTGATGCCTATGTCAATTTTTAAGAAGTTGGGTATTGGTGAAGCTAGACCTACTACAGTCTCCTTGCAATTAGTTGATCGTTCTATTGCTCACCTAGAAGGAAAAATTGAAGATGTTTTGGTTAAAGTTGACAAATTTATTTTTCATGTGGATTTCATTGTGCTAGATTATGAAGCAGACCGCGAGGTGCCCATTATCTTGGGTCGACCATTTTTAGCCACAGGTCGGACTCTAATTGATGTTCAAAAAGGAGAATTAACCATGAGAGTTCAAGATGAGCAAGTCACTTTTAATGTATTTCTAGCCATGAAATTTCCCAACGATTTGGAAGAATGCTCATCCATCTCAGTTATAGACTCAATGGTATCTGAAGCTGTTGAAAACTATTGCTATGCTACATCAGATACATCTTTGCTGCAACATGAATCAGAATGTGAAGAAAATAAAGAGAAACTTAAGTTGGTAAAGACAGGACATACTTATTTTAAATCGAAAAACAAGTTTGAGTCCTTAGACTTGTCTTCTCGAGAATTCAAGGTTCCCAAACCCTCAATCATTGAACCACCAACTTTGGAATTGAAACCCCTACCAACTCATTTGAAATATGCATACCTGGGTGAATCTTCCACTCTTCCTGACATCATTTCAGCTCAATTATCAGAAGAACAAGAAGTTCAGTTACTTGATGTTTTGAAAGTGTACAAAAAGGCCATTGGATGGAATATTGCTGACATAAAGGGTATCAGTCCCTCATTCTGTATGCACAAAATATTGCTTGAAGATGGTGCAACAGGATCCATAGAAGCTCAGAGAAGACTTAATCCAATCATGGAGGAAGTTGTTAAAAAAGAGGTCATTAAATGGCTCGATGTTGGAATTATTTATCCTATATTAGACAGCTTATGGGTCAGTCCAGTCCAATGTGTTCCTAAGAAAGGAGGTATGACTGTAGTGGAAAATGCTAATAATGAATTAATTCCTACAAGAGTTGTCACTGGTTGGAGAGTCTGCATGGATTTTAGGAGATTGAACAAGGGCACTAGAAAGGATCATTTTTCCCTCCCCTTCATAGACCAGATGCTAGATCGCCTTGCAGGAAGAGAATTCTATTGCTTCCTAGATGGGTAATCCGGATATAATCAGATTGCAATAGCTCCTGAGGACCAACACAAGACAACCTTTACATGTCCTTATGGTACTTTTGCTTTTCGAAGGATGCCGTTTGGATTGTGTAATGCACCAGCTACTTTTCAAAGGTGTATGATGGCAATCTTTACCGATATGGTAGATCAATTTGTGGAAGTTTACGTGGATGACTTCTCAGTATTTGGAGACTCATATGACTCTTGTTTGCAAAATTTGGCTACGGTTCTACATCGGTGTGAAGAAACCAACCTAGTCCTGAATTGGGAAAAATGTCATTTTATGGTAAAAGAAGGAATTGTATTGGGACACAAGGTATCTAAGAGTGGTCTTGAAGTTGATAAGGCAAAAATTGAGACAATAGAAAAATTGGCACCACCAAATTCAGTAAAGGGAATTCGCAGTTTTCTTGGACATGCAGGATTTTATAGGCGTTTTATCAAAGACTTCTTTAAAATTTCAAAACCCCTGTGTACTCTGCTCGAAAAAGACCAACCATTTTGCTTTGATGAAGCCTGTTTACAGGCCTTTCTTGAATTGAAGAATAAACTTGTGTCAGCTCCTATCATTGTAGCACCAGATTGGTCTTCTCTTTTTGAACTTATATGTGATGCTAGTGATATGGCAATCGGGGCTGTTTTGGGGCAGCGGAAAAACAAGGTGTTCCATTCCATCTATTATGCAAGCAAAACATTGCAAGAAGCTCAATTAAACTACACAGTTATAGAGAAAGAATTGTTAGCTGTGGTCTTTGCATTCGACAAGTTTCGGTCGTACTTAATTGGAACCAAGGTAGTTGTCTACACTGACCATTCTGCCATTAAATATCTTATAGCCAAGAAGGATGCCAAATCGAGACTTATTCGTTGGGTTTTATTATTGCAAGAATTTGATTTGGAAACTAAAGATCGGAAAGGGACTGAAAATCAGGTAGCTGACCATCTCTCCAGGTTGGAACAAAATGACGAGCAATCAATCGACATTAATGAAAATTTTCCCGATGAGCAACTATTTGCAGTTTCTCAAGCTTCAATACCATGGTATGCAAATTTTGTGAACTTTTTGGTGAGTGGATTGATGCCTCCTGACTTGACCCATCAACAAAAGAAAAAGTTTTTCCACGATGTTAAGTTTTAATATTGGGATGAATCTTTCTTGTTTAAGCAGTGTGCAGACCAAATGATTAGAAGAAATAGAGAATGTCTTACAACAATGCCATGACTCCCCATATGGAGGGCATTTTGGAGGAACAAGAACTGTTTCCAAGGTTTTGCAATTTGGATTTTATTGGCCTATCCTGTGCAAAGATGCTCACAATTTTGTGTTGCAATGCGATAGATGCCAACGGGTAAGTAACATCTCTAGGAAGCAAGAAATGCCACTTAACAACATTCTAGAAGTGGAATTATTTGATGTCTGGAGAATAGATTTTATGGGACCATTTCCTTCAAGTTATGGAAATCAGTACATCCTTGTAGCTTTTGATTATGTCTCCAAATGGGTTGAAGCTGTTGCACTTCCAACTAACGATGCCAAGGTGGTAGTGAAACTCCTCAAGAAAAACTTATTCTTACGCTTTGGAACTCCACGTGCTATTATTAGTGATGGTGGAAAACATTTTTGCAATAAACAATTTTCTGTCTTGCTCGCCAAATATGGAGTCAAACATAAGGTCGCCACACCTTATCATCCACAAACAAGTGGTCAAGTGGAAATCTCCAACTGAGAAATAAAGAGAATTCTGGAGAAAACAGTTGGTCCTTCTAGAAAAGATTGGGCTATAAGGTTAGATGACGCACTTTGGGCGTACAGAACTGCATTCAAAACACCGTTGGGCATGTCTCCTTATAAGTTGGTATTTGGGAAAGCTTGTCATCTTCCAGTTGAACTTGAACACAAGGCATATTGGGCCATCAAAAAGCTAAATTTTGATATGCATGCTGCTGGTGAAAAGAGACTAATACAACTCAATGAAATGGATGAATTCAGAAACCATGCCTATGAAAATGCTAAGTTATACAAAGAGAAAACCAAACAATGGCATGATAAAAAAATCACTCCCAGAAACCTTGAAGTTGGGCAGTAGGTGTTACTATTCAACTCAAGACTAAGAATTTTTCCTAGAAAATTAAAGACCCGCTGGTCTGGACCATTCCAAATCACAAAGGTTTTTACTTCAGGAGTAGTAGAATTAATGGAGGAGAAATCTGGTAGAAAATTTCAAGTCAATGGACAGCGTGTCAAACCTTATTGGGGAGGAAATGTTAATAGGGAGCAGTCCTCTATCCCACTCACCGAAGCATGATCAAGCAAAAAGTCGGGCTGTCGACTCTAACATAAGCGCTCATGGGAGGCAACCCATGTTTCTTCATTTTTCTTCTTAGTTATTTCTCAATTTTTAGTTTATAATTTTTAATTCAATTTAATTGTTTGAGTTCTTTTGCTTAGAAGTTTATTTTCTGCATTTTCAGGGAGTGAGAACAAGAGAAAAGCAAAGCAAAACCAACAACAAAATAATTCCTTACAGTGTGAAAAAAAAATGGAAAATTTTGCTGCAGCAACGCTATAGCAAAGTTCTACACTGTCCTTATTTGAGCAAAGTTCTACGTTGGTTGGGCTTATTTTCAGTGCTTCAGTTTTGTTTGTATTGAGCTTCAATGGAAATTTACGTATGGGGGAGAAGAAAGCAGAAGAGAAGTACACCAGAACCAAAAATTATCATAATACAAAACCTGGAAAATTTTGCTGCAGCAAAGCTAGAGCAAAGTTCTGTGTTGTTCTTCTTTCATCTCAGATCAGGGGCATTAAGGCATTTTGGGCATGGCTTAATAATCAGTTTCATGGATTAGCTTCAATGGAAGTTGTGAAAATTTAAGCTTCAAATTGGGCTCTCATGGAGGTTGGCCCATGGAAAATATTTGAATACACATGAGTATAAAAAGGGGAAAGAGGCGGACACTATCCGAATCAACAACCCGTTTACCTTTTCGGGTCACCCATAAATTCCCTCCCCGCGCCCCCCTCTCATTACCCTACTATGCCAAACCACTACTCCCACGAACCACTCACTCTCCAACCTCCCCTACACCCAGAGCCGCCACCACTCCTACCACAGAACTCCTTACTTCCCTTATCAGCCCCGAGCATCCCGAGCACCATACCACCAACCTCGCCATTCAACACCATTAATTCCTCAAGCCGAGCAACCCATCGAACTTCCCAACCATCCCAAACACCATTTCAACCGTCGCCTACTACACGAACCACCACCACAAACCACCGCACAACTCTCGGGCCTCCAACTCGCCAACCGAACAACACCGTGCGTTACAACGTTCAACTGGGTAGGAAAACCATCTGGAAAACCCATCAGCCTCTGCTCTGTTTGACGCTAAGAAACCCATCTAACAATTGGTTTGGTAAGCATTTCCATCTTCACCTGGGTTAATTGTTTGGTTTCAATACACTATCTGCTTCTGCGACTGTGGAAATATCTCTTGAATCTGCTCTGCTACTGCTTGGATTATATATACATTGTTAGTTATTAAACAGGATGGGTAAGAAAAGTATTGCTCGCAAAGCGTCCTCTACACAAAAATTTGTTACCCTCAAGGCACAAGAAATTTATGAGGACATTATGAGCAAGAGAACCTTATGTGGTGAAAAGGGTTTTATGTTCACAACAGGCGAAAAATTATGGATTTTCGACTTATGTTGCAGCAGTTATTGATAATTTTGGTTGGAAACACTTCGCTGCACAGCCGGAACAAGCCGTAATACCAATAGTGCATGAGTTCTACTCCAACTTCCACATCAACAATCAGGATTGGACATTTGTGCGTGGGGTGCGCGTATCGTTTTCTGAGGATGACATAAACAAAATTTATGGACTCACATCTCTGCAATCTGATTTTCACAGCTACATTCAGTCCATCGATGAACACAGGTGGAATGAATTACTTCTTCGAGTTTGTGAACTGGGCACACAATGGGACCGATCCACTCAGGGCGCTCTTACAGTCCAAAGAACATCCCTTCTTCCAGCTGGAAAAATTTGGTACCATTTTCTCAAATCAAGACTCATGCCCTCTACACACGGACAAACTGTGAGCCGGGACCGCCTTGCCCTCTTGGATGCTATCATAGTTGGGAGACCCATCAATGTGGGGGGTATAATTGCAGAACAAATTAGAATGTGTGCATGAAAAAGAAGGGCAGTTACTACATTATGCAGGGCCTTTGATGTCCCTATTGTTGAAGAGGAGGACAAACTAAAGGAAAAGGGTACAATCACGAAGAACACCATTGCCCGTATATTGTAAGAACGAGTTGATGCCCCTCATACTACAGGCACTGAGGAACCCACTACTGAACCTTACACCTCCTCCTCCACTGCAGAGAATCTCATGGAAAAACGCCTCTCTGATCTAGAGGTTCAACAATATGAGTTTATGTAGCAACAGAGACAGTTTTGGAAATATTCATATGAGAGAGATATTGCTCTTCAAAAGAACTTGCGGTCCAACTCCAACAAGTTCTTCTCATTCCCACAGTTTCCGACCCAAATATTTGAGGACGAGTAAGAGGATTGTGCCGCTCCACAGGAATCATCCCCTGTACAATCCAACCCTCCCATGACAACACAGCAAGAAAGTTCTGAATTTGAGGATGAGGTACAAATTGTGGAACCACCTGAATCACCTAGCAAAAAAGGGAAGGGGAAACTCTCTAGTCTCACCAGGGCACTCACTGCTCGGAAGAGCATGCTGCGGAGTGCCTCCAAATTCAACTGACCGGCACACTTTTCACTTTGCTGCAGCAATGCTACAGCAACAGGGCCATTTCTTCACTTTTTTATTTCCTTTTAATTCTTCCTTTTTATTTTCTTTCTTTTCTATTTATTTCTTTTTGCTTTTGGCTGCTGTCTGTATTGTTTGATGGAGCGCACTGAGGACAGTGCTTATTTTGAGTTTGGGGGAGGGAAATTGTTGCTTACTATCTGATTTGTCTACTATTGAACTCTGGCATTGATGGAATTTATGTGATTACTATGCTGAATTTTAATTTTATAATGTGCAATCTGCTGTGTCTTTATGATGAATTGCAAAATTTCATGTTGTCATCTTTGCTTTAAAAAAGAAACTAATTTGTCAATTTATTAGAAGAGATATCTTACTTTATGAGAAGAATTGATTTGATTAAGTATTAGTGAAAAATGTTGAAAACTTATTTTGTGATATATACCCACAACTCATATGCACTGTCAACTTGTTTGTTTGTTTGATATAAACTTTGAATAAAGATAGTTTATGGGAGAGTTTGAGCCTCTAGAATTGGTTTGGAGAATTTCTCGAAGCGAAATTCTAGAAAGTTCATTACTCAATGAAATGATTTAGGCCTTCTTTGGATTCGATTGTGCTTTTCATGCTAACCTTGATTAAAAATATATTTCATTTGCACACCTAATTTGGGCCATGAATGATCAAAATCCTTTTTGTTAACACCCACATAAAACTTAGCCTTTCGTTATTTGCATATCCTTTGACCTTTACCTCACAAGTGCATTACTATCTTTATGAATTGTTGTTAGAAAAGTTGATGCCTCTTGAAAGAAAGAAAAGTATGGTGTTGAAAATGGTTTTCATTATGATAAGAACCACTCTTATTTGATTGTATTGAAATCGATCTTCATCAAAAAAAAAAATCTGGAAACAGCTTTGCTATAGCTTTGCTACAGCATTGCTGTAGCAAAACAGATTCATAAAAAAAAAAAAATGAAGACAAGTTTGGGGGTGGTATCAAATTAAATAAAGAGTCCAAAAATATTCTTGAATAGTGTTTGTGCTTGTGGGATATGAAGCTTAATTATGACTTTCACCTTACCTTTACCCTAGCCTTGCATTTCAAGCTTTATTAAGTCCTTTTGATCACTGATTAATGAATATCTACATTAGTGGAGAGGGATTCAAAAGACCAACATATGGAGGCATGATCTTAAGCTTAAGGAACATAAATTACTTAAGTTTGGGGGAAGTATCAAATTACGAATTATGAGACATCACACACACACATGGGGTTATTGTGGAATGAGTTTGAGATATTGAAACTAATATTTGAGAAAATCAATTTGGATCATGAATTTGAGATTTCTTCTTTCTAATTTTGAAACAAGTTTAGTTTATTTATTAGTTAACAACTATGTTTTTAGCGTAAGTTGAAACCTTTGTTTTCAATTGCCACTTGCCAATCATCATATAATTTATTGCTTGAGGACAAGCAAGATGCTAAGTTTGGGGGAGTTGATAACTCTAATTTATTAGAGTATTATTAGCTCTTATTCACAAATAATTGTTTATTTTTTTGAGAATGTTTGCACATTATATTCATTTATACAATATTTGTGGACTTTGTGATTTAAGTAAATTCTTTGATAATAAATTCAAAATAATTATGAAATCTGTCAAAAAGAATTATATTTTGATGTTCATTAGATTTTCATTGCCCTTGTAGGAGATAAAGAAAACAACAAAGAAAATGCAAGAATCCAAAGCTGCAGCTTTGCTATAGCATTGCTGCAGCAAAATCACACCAGGAAAACAGCGCCAAAACAGAGGCTGATTTGGAATTAAGAATTCAAGAGCTGATTTGGACTCTCAACAAAAGGACAATTTTGGGCTTTTATTAACTCACTTTTTTAGGGATAATATTGGAAATTAACACACCAAAAATTGTCTCCAATTAAACCTAGGGTTAATGACAAAAAGAGGGGCTGATTTATATAGTTTTGGGCAGCAGACAAAGGGTATCTCTCTGAACATAAATTCTGGGCAGCAAAGAGGAGACACAAGAAAAGGAAAATATACATGAGATCTGGGCATAAAAACTGAGGATAAAGAGGCGACAGCAGAGGAGAAAAATATAGCAAGCAGCAGCCCCAAATTCTAGACAGATTTGGCGCAGCAGATTTGGTCGCAAAACAGGGGCAGTAAGAGGGATCTGGAAAGAGACCAATTGACGGCTTGATTTGCAAGGATTTTCATTGAAGAGAAAGCAAGAACGAGACAAAGAATCATAATCCAATTGGTTTGGGATTGATTTAAGGGATTTGTTTATTTATTTCATTAATTCATTATTATTTGATTCTTCTAAATTCTCCAAACTATATGGATCTGATTTTGAACATATATAAATTGATGTTTAATTTTATAAATATGCTTGGCTAAACTTTCATTCAGTTAGGATTGTGAATATGCAAGTATATGTAGACTTTGTGCTTTAATTTTATAAACTTGTGCTTTGCTTAACCAAGGGTGCTAGTTGTTCTATGCTTGATTGATTGATTTATTCTTATTGATTGCTTGATCAACAGTTGATAGGATAGTAGACTGAAATTGAATCTGGAAAGGTTAATTTTAGTTGGATGAAGCTAGAATAATGTGAAGGAATTAATATAGGAATATATAATTATCTCACATAACTCAAAAGAATTTGTGCATGAACGTTGTTCTTAGATTCAGTTTTGTATAGGAATATGTTTCATTGAATCATAGAATATATAAACATTGCAGATTCGGAAGAATCCTTTGTGAATTTTTGCAATTCTAGTTATTGCTACACTTTGCTACAGCAACGCTGCAGCAACGCAGTTTGTCTACATCACTTGTCACATTCGCAATCCTAACTGATTTATCTACTTGCGATTCTTGATATCTCTCTCGTTAAACTTTGTTTCAGTATTTTCACTCTTGTCCTCTCGTACTATTTATTTTATTTTACTTATTTTATTTTAATAAACAAAAATACCAAATATTAATTTTAATAGTTAATTTTTGCGATATTTTCTAGTATTCCAATCTCCGTGGGAACGATCTTTCTTATCATTATATTACTTGTTTGCAACACGTGCACTTGCGTAAAATCGTATACACCATTGTGAGCAACAAAACATATTAATGTCAGATATACATTGTGTCTGATGCTATTGTTATCAACAAGATGGCTACTACAGAGAATCCAACTAACGTGTTCATTAAGCCAATTCCACTTAAAAAGTTTATGCTTTGCTTGGACTTGGTTGATTTTTAGACTTGTTTGGTATTTGCAGTAAGTGATCACGTTAAACGCAGGTCATTTAGTATTATGAGGAATTTTATATTTAAGAACTTGGTTTCGTTTTTAAGCTAAGATGAAAATTTAGAACTTGGTTTCATTTTTAAGCTATAAGATGAAAATTTAAATGTGCCTTCAAAATATACATTTAGTAAAAAGGGCATTATAAGCAAATTATTCGATTAATTTGCCTAAATTGAAAAATATGATCCAATCCGTTTGATTTGGATCAGTAGATTTTATAATCATATTGGATTCATATTGATAGATTTTATAATCTGTTGCAATTCAATCTGGATCGAATTACTATTAAAACTATAAATAAAGGCATATTTTAATTTAATGTGTTATATTTAAATATTATACATACCATAATTATATTAAATTACTAATTTTAATTTTAAAAAATTAATATAAATGTTAAATTCTCTATGATAATTTAATAATATTCAAGAGCATACTTTTTATTATTTTGATTTTCTTAGTTGTGACTATAAATAAATAAATTTTACTAGAGATGTACCCATTTAAAATTTGGCATATATTGTATTTTATATTTGACAATAATTAAAAAATAAGTTATAATCCCAATCTGTCCTTATTTGATCTGAAAAATTTAATCTATTCTAATTCAAATTGATTCAAATTGATCAAATAATCGATTGAATTTGAATTAGAAATCATCAAATATTTTTCTAATCAGATTAAATTTAGAATAATAAAAAATGGACAATTTTAATTTACTACTCATTCCTAATTCTTCTTATGATATCCACATAGGTCGAAAGAAATGGAAGGTCTTAAAGGGCCTTATGAAGTAAAGGGGTTTTAAATAACGCTTTTTCTCTTTGAAAAAAGAGAGGTTGCTTGATGGGCATACTCTTATTCAGTTAGAAGCGCTAGTAGCATTTAAGGGAGTCTCTTACTCTTAAGAGAAGGGTCAAGATATAATGCTTTACTTAGTCCTAACTATAAGGGAGAGCCAAGATATAATGATTCACTTAGTTCTAATTATTAAGAGGAGAGCCAATAATGCTTCACTTAGTTGGGTATAACAAGTGTTGCATGAATTCTTTCAATTGGAAGAGCGCATAGAGGCCATGGCACCAAAAATGTAAGAAAGTCCCACCCACAACCACTCAAATGGTGTTGCTGCTTCCCAACAGAGTTTGTCTCAATTTCCCTATTTGCGAATGGGCCGCACCTCGAATGGCATGAGCTACATGCGAGGAGACTCGAAAGTATAGTTTTTAGGGGAATCTATCTGGTCAAAAGACCGACCCACCCGATTAGAGGGACTAAGAAATTAATAAAGTATAAAACTTATATTTAAGCTTTTCCTTATTCTGATCATTTAGAGGGCAATGGCGGAGCCACCGAATGAAGTCCTCCATTTCTTTTTGGAGGTGATGACCCACAGCGAGGCAAGAGGACTAAGTTACATATAAAATATGGCGACAACAACAGCATGTTGTAGAAGGTGATAAGAGGTGAAGCCAACGACCCACTAAGACTACAATTACATCCCCGAGCGGCAGTCAAGGGGGCATGAATGCAAGATACTATCGGCCGGAATATATATCCCTTAAAGCTCCAGCCACTAAATAACAGCTTGTGTAAGGTTTATTTTGTATTGGCAATTTTCGTGGACAAAATGTTTGATTGTAATCTAGAATAGGAATTCAACAATTATTCAGACCACACGTGATGATGGAGTCACCAAGCTTGCAACGTCCATATGACAGGTATAATATTCCATCATGCATACATCTGCACACAATTGAGCACGACACTTAGTATGGATCGTAACGAAAAATGTATTGTGCACATGTTGGTCGATCGATCGAGAGTACTGTTCGATCGATCGAGTGATCGATCGATCGAGACTGAGACAACTTCGATCTAGGTGCTCTCTGTTTGGACTGGATCGATCGAGCAATTGGACCGATCGATCGAACCATGTTCGATCGATCGAGTATAGAACAACTTCGATCCAGGTTCTCTCTGTTTGAGTTAGATCGATCGAGTTTTGTGTATCGATCGATCGAGACTTCTCGATCGATCGAGACGGCTGATGAGTGCTCGAAAAGCACTAATATTTCTTGATTAATTGTGCGTAATTGATTGATATATAGATTTATTATGATTATTATTTCGATTATTTTCATAAATCTATCCATTCGGAGTCACGGGTATATTTTGGTGCATTTCAGGTGTTTTTAGCGTCAAATGAGTCAAATGATGAAATCACGCAAAGACGGGACACCTACGGCGCTCGGATCACAAGTTACGGGCTAATCAAGACAAAATATGTAAGCCTTACATATAGTGCCATCACATATGTAAGGGGGGACGTGAACAGAAGGAAATCATTGCGCGCCGCGGCGAGAGAATTGCATGCCGCGGCGTGAGGCTCTCGGGTTGAATTCTGGAAAACAATGAAGCATCGCGCGCCGCGGCGGGACAATTGCATGCCGCGGCGGGGAGCTCTCGGGTTTTTGCATATTTTTCAGAAATTGTGTTGCGCCGCGGCGGGGAAAATGCATGCCGCGGCGCGCCTATTCCTATGGCACATAGGATTCGTGTAAACCCTTACATCTATAAAAACCCCCTTAGAGTCCCCCTTACATACAACTCGAAATAACTTGACCAACTCATACACAACTCTTCCTCTTCTCAATTTTGCGACCCAAACACGACATTCAATCAGCTTTGAGAGCGTTGCCACACTATAACGAAGCGAGAGATACCATTCTAAGGATTCAAGGAAGCCAACGACGATCGAAGATAAAGCTTACGGAGGAGTACGTCAACCGATCCATAAGCGGTATTTAGATTTAGGTTTTCATTGTTGTTATAGAATTAATTTATCTTCTCCATTTGTTAAAGTGTATGATCGTATTTTATTTGTCTATGAATAACAATATGAACATGAGCGGCTAGTTTCATTATGGATGTTTAGTTTGTGTTGCCATGTTTGCTAGGATTGTGTATGGTGTATTTAATTGATTTATGAATGAATTACTTTTTGATTAAGAGCATGTTTAAATGTTTGATTATGAATAATCATGGGCCAATTTGATGTTCGTAGTTAGATTGAAAAATCTGAGAATTTAGTTATAGGAACGTCACCTTAACCTTATTCCGAAACACTTAATCAAAGATTCAAGTTAGTGACTTAGTCATAGCATTAATTTGATTGGCATGTTTTCCTTGCGCATAATTTGATTGCTACTTAATTTACCCCCGCCAAAGGCAGTTAATTAGTTAATCAACAAAGAGACCTACCCCCGCCAAAAGGAGTTTCGTAATTAAAAGGAAAGCCGGTAGTTTAGTTTATATAGGACGTTCATGTATCTCACCATACCTTTTCGATGCAAACATGGTTAACCAAGCTAAACGTCCATACATCCTCTATTGATATTTGATTTGATTGATTGTTTGATTGCGATCTTGTTTTCGTTTAATTGTCGTATAATTGTTCTCGTTACCGAAATCAACAAACTCTTTTTTACAGTTTTATTAGCATTAGGATTCTAGTTACTTAGAGTTTTAGTTTCACTAGAACTCTATTTAATTAGTGTTTTATTTTCATTAGAACTCTATTTTGATTAAAACGTTAGTTATTTAAGACCACTGCAATTCCTTGAGAGACCGACCTTGGAAGTTGCTTATCACTTTACTACGAGTGATTCGTACACTTGCGAGTACACATTTTAACACATCAAGTTTTTGGCGCCGTTGCCGGGGAATTGGCGTTTTAAATAATTTTCTTTTTAACTTTTTAGAGTTTCTGATTTATTTTTATTTATTTATTTATTTTATTTATTTCTTTATTTTATTTATTTATTTTTATTCGAAAAATCCAAAAAAATCAAAAAATAAAAAAAAATCAAAAAAATAGTGCTTAATTTCCAATTTCACTGCTACCTTGATCTTTGTTTGCTTTCTATTTGTGCATGCAGGGTAGGAGATCACTTAACAAGGAACTCTCTCCTTACATTGACAACATTCATAGAGTCAAACACCGATCAAAGAAACTGGACAATCAATTTCAAGAGGACGAAGTCCAACAACAATTACAAGCAGCAATGGGTGAAAACGTAGCTAGGCAAATGATGAACAAAGAGTTTGCAAGACCGATCATTGGGACCGCCACATCATGCATTCAACTTACAGAGGCGGCTAGGAATTATGAATTGAAAAATATTCATTATTCCATGCTTCCCTCCTTTTACGGTATCCCTAATGAAGATCCTTTAAATTTTATGCGTGAACTATATGCTACTGTGCAAACTTTTCCATTGCAGGGACTTAGTGAAGATCAACTACGCATGAGGTGTTTTCCATACACTCTCAAGGATAGAGCTAAGTCTTGGCTAATGACGTTAGCACCCGGTTCTTTGGTCACATGGGACGATGTTTACAATAAATTCATGGGTAAGTTCTATTCCCATCAAAAGACATCTGATCTAAGAACAAAAATTGCTACTTTTTCGCAGATGGACGGAGAACCCTTCCACGAGGCTTGAGACAGATTCAAATTGCTGTTGATACAATGTCCACATCACCACTTCCCGTTGCAGTTACAGAATCAGTTTTTCTACGACGGATTGACACTACAATGCCAATTCACAGTTGACAACGCTGCAGGAGGAGCTATGGGTGAGAAAACAGCGGATGAAACATACGAGCTATTCGAGATGTTGGGAGCCAACTCCCAACAAAAGAGCGCTAGAGGAAGAAGAGCTGGAGTCCACGAATTAGGATCCAACAATGAAATGGCCATGCAACTTGCTGAATTGACGAAACAAGTGCAACTTCTCACAACCTCCAATATTAATCAAATGCCAAAACACGAGGTATGTGGAGTTTGTGGTTCATATGGACATGGTGCTAATGTTTGTTCTTTTGCAGGTGATCCTTACACAGGTACTACTGAAGAGGCGAATTTAATGCAAGGGTACCAACCTAGACCTAGGAACGACCCTTATTCAAATACCTACAACCCTGGATGGAGGAATCACCCTAATTTTGGATGGAAACAAAACAATAGCCAACCATTTGTCCAAGATCAAACACAAGGCCAAAACGTAAACCGACAATTTCCACCAAATAAACCAACCGTAGAGGAAACCCTAAACAATTTTATACAATCTTGTAGTGGTAGGATGGACTCTAT
The DNA here is from genome assembly GCA_029378325.1 of Elaeagnus macrophylla. Classification (NCBI taxonomy): domain Eukaryota; kingdom Viridiplantae; phylum Streptophyta; class Magnoliopsida; order Rosales; family Elaeagnaceae; genus Elaeagnus; species Elaeagnus macrophylla. Next base: position 7,528,567 of record CM055649.1, on the reverse strand, counting down.
GGAAGCATCAATCAAAAGAGTGGAAATGCAAGTGGGGCAGCTAGCGGAACAAATGTACAAACAAGAGACGGGAAAGCTGCCTAGTCAACCTGAACAAGCAAAGGCGATCACAGTTTTTCAAAATGATGAGGAGGTACTTAATAATTTACCTGATAATTTACCTGATAATTCTAATGTTTTGTTGTCTAGTACAGGTAACTTTGAAGGTGAAGATTCAACTCTCAAAGGAGATGATGAGCTTAATACCAAACCAAATGAACTTCCCAAGAAAGAAACATCCAACATTTTTCGATTGCACAAGTCAATGGATCCATACCGACCACCAATACCACCAATAAACCAGTTTGAGGAGACAAATCAGGATGAGCAATACTCTGACACTCTTGCTTTATTTTCTGGAATTAACTGTAATTTACCTCTTTTGGATATTATAAAGAACAGTTCAACTTATGATCCAATTTGCAGGAACTTTATCATCAAGAAGAATAAAAGCAAAGAGAATGAAAAGTCAAAAATTGGTAGTCCAATAATCCAACCGCACTTACCTCTCAAAATGAAAGATCCAGGTAGTTTCCACATTAACATCACTATGGGAGATAAGAGGAAATTCGAGGCTATGCTAGACTTAGGAGCAGGTATAAACCTAATGCCATATTCAGTATACTTGCAACTAGGATTAGGAAAGCTTAAAGAAACAAGGATGACCCTTCAACTTGCAAACGGTTCGATTCAATACCCAAAGGGAATAGTGGAAAATTTATTGGTACAGGTGGACAAGTTTATTGTACCAGTGGACTTTGTGGTGCTTGAGATGGACAGAAACTTTCTTCAGGACAAGGAACATACAATTATTCTTAGTAGACCTTTCATGGCCACAACCAAGACAACTATTGAGGTCCATAATAGGAAGTTAACAATGACGGTTTGTGGAGAAACTGTAAAATTTGGAACTTTTCAACCTTCTCCTATTTCTTCTAACATTGAATTGCAGGATAGCAAAAGTAACAGAATTGAGGTTCGAAACGTTGAATGGAGAGGGAAGGACAAACTGATAAATTTAAGTCGGGATGATGCCTACAAAGAACGCATTAAGCATTCTAATTACAAAAACTCGACTTGGAGGACGAAAGCTCATTTCAAGAAAGATAAGGGAGGAGATAAACAGTACAATTACATATTTAACCCCCCTTGACACGAGATCAGTCACGTCTTGCTAAGACGTTAAACTAAGCCCTTAATGGGAGGCACCCATTCGGTATCATATCTCTTTCGTTGTCTTTATTTCTTTTATTTCTTTTTCATTTATTTTCTTTCATTTTTCATTTTATTTTTGATTGTTTAACTTAGTTTGATGTTTTTGTGTTTTCATTTGACTTAGTTATAATTAAGAATTGGGTTTGAATGTGAATTGTGTGCATACACTTTGAGGTTCAATATATGTTCATATACATACATTCTTCATGAGAGAAGCGAGGAACAGTGAACCGGAGCATAGCGAGTAACGACACAATTTCATATGAAAGGGGGGTAACTTCTTACACTTTTTCTTAATTTCTTTTGTTCTTCTTTTAACATTGAGGACAATGCAGATATTAGGTTGGGGGTGGGGAAGAATATTCCATGAGCATGAAATATGACCAATTTTTAATTTTTAACTTTGTCACTTGAATTGTTTTTAGTTAGTGTCGTGTCTACTTGATTGAATCCGGAAATCTATGATATTAACATGATTGTAATGACAATGACATATGAGAGATGTTAGATTTTTACCTAAGCAACGAAGCACATAAATGTTGGATTCATCTAATTTGAGAATTTTGTGGTACATGTGGTATGTATGCATGGTTAGTTTAACTATTCTGATTTGTGGAATGTATGCATGTTCATGATATGTTTTAAGTCTCAACAATCTCTAGAACTCATTTGAAAACACGTTGAAGCGAAATAATAGAAACAAACACCACTTAGAAAATGATTTAGGCCATCTTTGGACCGTTTGGACTTTTCATGCCTCCCCGCAATATTTTATCAATAGCACACCCTTGAACTCAACATTGACATACATTGAACTACCCTTAGTGATAAGAGTACTTAATGTAATATTTGATTTTCATGAGCAATTATGTTGTGTTTATCTTGCTTCATCATAAAAAAAAAAAAAAAAAGAAAAATGATGATGATTGAAACAGTAAGCAAGAATAAAAAAAAAAAAAGAGAAGAAAATCAAGCAAAAGATCCAAGGGACATTTGAATTGAAGGGAGGATGGAAAAGAACACTTGGTAGAAAAAAAAAAAAGGGGTTGAAAATATGTTTGTGAAATAAAAGGTACTCTTATCATATGAAAACATCATTTTTGTACTTTCATGATCACACACCTAGCCACAACTTTACAAGCTTAATGAAGTCCTATTGATTCTAGGTAGTTTAGTTTCTATATTAGTGGAGATGAGTTTGAAAAATGAGCATATGGAGTTTGTAAGTGCAAAAATTAACATTCATATTTTACTTGCACATTTATGAGATATTGAAATTTAATCTATGAATATCATGCATGACACGGTCAGATAGTGTAACTAACGGGTTTGTGGTTTGATTGGTTGTTCAAAATTCGATTACCATGATGAGTTTGATGTTTGGACTGTTTTTGAGCTTAGGTGATGTTTAACTATTTCATGTATCATTCGTTGTTAACAATTTTTGAGACGTATGCATGGATTGATTCAAGTATTGTTAGAGTCTTTATTAGTTTTGAGTCTTTATTTGTGTCAGTTACGATGTTTGTGGGTATCATCACTGGAAACCCTCACGAGACTATAACTCGTCCACTAGGGCCACCTAGGGGTTTAAAGGCTTGTTGCATACGCTAAATGCAACCGTGACAATCTACGGAAGTGATTTAGGTTAGGTTAGTTTATTTTCTTTGTTTTGATTTTAGTTTTTAGATCGCTTCACTTGCTAGAGACTAGCAAGAAGCTGGTTGGGGGTTGTGATGAGTGCTCGAAAAGCACTAATATTTCGTGATTAATTGTGCGTAATTGATTGATATATAGATTTATTATGATTATTATTTCGATTATTTTCATAAATCTATCCATTCGGAGTCACGGGTATATTTTGGTGCATTTCAGGTGTTTTTAGCGTCAAATGAGTCAAATGATGAAATCACGCAAAGACGGGACACCTACGGCGCTCGGATCACAAGTTACGAGCTAATCAAGACAAAATATGTAAGCCTTACATATAGTGCCATCACATATGTAAGGGGGGACGTGAACAGAAGGAAATCATTGCGCGCCGCGGCGAGAGAATTGCATGCCGCGGCGTGAGGCTCTCGGGTTGAATTCTGGAAAACAATGAAGCATCGCGCGCCGCGGCGGGACAATTGCATGCCGCGGCGGGGAGCTCTCGGGTTTTTGCATATTTTTCAGAAATTGTGTTGCGCCGCGGCGGGGAAAATGCATGCCGCGGCGCGCCTATTCCTATGGCACATAGGATTCGTGTAAACCCTTACATCTATAAAAACCCCCTTAGAGTCCCCCTTACATACAACTCGAAATAACTTGACCAACTCATACACAACTCTTCCTCTTCTCAATTTTGCGACCCAAACACGACATTCAATCAGCTTTGAGAGCGTTGCCACACTATAACGAAGCGAGAGATACCATTCTAAGGATTCAAGGAAGCCAACGACGATCGAAGATAAAGCTTACGGAGGAGTACGTCAACCGATCCATAAGCGGTATTTAGATTTAGGTTTTCATTGTTGTTATAGAATTAATTTATCTTCTCCATTTGTTAAAGTGTATGATCGTATTTTATTTGTCTATGAATAACAATATGAACATGAGCGGCTAGTTTCATTATGGATGTTTAGTTTGTGTTGCCATGTTTGCTAGGATTGTGTATGGTGTATTTAATTGATTTATGAATGAATTACTTTTTGATTAAGAGCATGTTTAAATGTTTGATTATGAATAATCATGGGCCAATTTGATGTTCGTAGTTAGATTGAAAAATCTGAGAATTTAGTTATAGGAACGTCACCTTAACCTTATTCCGAAACACTTAATCAAAGATTCAAGTTAGTGACTTAGTCATAGCATTAATTTGATTGGCATGTTTTCCTTGCGCATAATTTGATTGCTACTTAATTTACCCCCGCCAAAGGCAGTTAATTAGTTAATCAACAAAGAGACCTACCCCCGCCAAAAGGAGTTTCGTAATTAAAAGGAAAGCCGGTAGTTTAGTTTATATAGGACGTTCATGTATCTCACCATACCTTTTCGATGCAAACATGGTTAACCAAGCTAAACGTCCATACATCCTCTATTGATATTTGATTTGATTGATTGTTTGATTGCGATCTTGTTTTCGTTTAATTGTCGTATAATTGTTCTCGTTACCGAAATCAACAAACTCTTTTTTACAGTTTTATTAGCATTAGGATTCTAGTTACTTAGAGTTTTAGTTTCACTAGAACTCTATTTAATTAGTGTTTTATTTTCATTAGAACTCTATTTTGATTAAAACGTTAGTTATTTAAGACCACTGCAATTCCTTGAGAGACCGACCTTGGAAGTTGCTTATCACTTTACTACGAGTGATTCGTACACTTGCGAGTACACATTTTAACACATCAACGGCCTGTCGATCGATCGAGCCAGTATTATATTCCTACTCAAACTCTATTTCTTAATTCGACCCTTATGTTTCTTTTACCTAATTGACCACATTTAATGTTAAGAACAGTATTCTTATTTGAGGATAATTGTGGTAATTGGTAAATCCTGATATGAGTAGAGTTATAGTGAATTGCAAATCCTATTTGAGCTAGGATTGGACTCTATATAAGTGAAGGGATGTTTGTGCATAATTAATCAACTTGAGCATTTAGAATTATACAGCACTAATACTTTCTAGCATCCGAATTGTGCTTATTCTTTTCATCTATTGTTCTTAGGCTTTCTCATGTTATATTCATATGCCTAATTGATTTGCATGATATTGAGCTTAATTGAATGTTCTAGGGTTTGCTAGCTGATATTGTTTTTACATCGCATGTTAGTATATTTGCTAGTTAGGATTATTCATTGTTTGAATCCGCTCTAGGACACGCATTGCACTTGTGTTATTGTGCTAACGTTACAGGTGACGGCTTCAGTATTTCGTGTGACTCGAAATTACTGAAGGTGACGGGTTCGGTTGATCTTGTGTGACTCAAGTAGATCGGAACGTTGGTCCGGATCCAGACATCTAACTATTGGAGGCTGTGAAAGGAGCAAGCGGCTCGTAAGTAAATTACAGAAAGGGGGATCTATCTGCGACGGGTAGTTCTGGACTCTATGGTTGTAATTGAACATAATTTTCATAGTGGATAGTTAGGTGGTCCGGTGGACCGGTGGTTTTCCTCTTAGGTCATTGTTGTAGCCTAGGTTGTTTCCACCTAAAAATATCGTGTGTTGTTTTATTATTCCGCATTTATCTTTACACGCGATTGCATGTCTGGCCGTTGTGATTAGATTATATAATATTTGTTGAAAATTGAAAATAACCTATTCACCCCCCTCTAGGCTTATTAGATCCGTAATTAAAAACTTTTTCAATTGGTATCAGAGCGGGTCACTAGATATACTTAGTGTTTGCCTAGGACCTTATTATGGATCATTTTAGAGAGGGTTCTTCTACAATCCGTCCACCTTATTTTAATGGGTCTAACTACCCATATTGGAAGGCTCGTATGAGAGCCTTTTTACATTCCTTAGATGAAAGTGTATGGAATTCTGTGCTTTATGGTTGGGAACCACCTACGGTTACCAAGGATGGTGTAGTCACACTTAAACCTAGAATTGATTGGACTTCTCAAGATAAAATTGGTAGTGGCTGGAACCAAAAGGGCATCAATGCTATTTTTAGTGCTGTGTCTCCGGATGAATTCCGACGTATTTCTGATATTGAAACTGCTAAGGCTGCTTGGGACACTCTAGAGGTTGCCCATGAGGGCACGTCCCAAGTTAAACGAACAAAACTTCGCATGCTAGCTACTAAGTTTGAAAATCTTAGAATGAAGGAGGATGAAACGTTTTCTGATTTTTATGCTAATTTATGTGATATTGCTAACTCTTCTTCAAATCTTGGAGATAAAATTGATGAACGCAGGTTGGTTCGAAAAGTCTTATGCTCATTACCAGAACGCTTTGAAGCAAAGGTTACAGCGATAGAGGAAAGCAAAGACATTGACACCATGAAGATTGAAGAACTAGTTGGGTCAATTCAAACATTTGAGATGAACTTTCCAGCACCCAAAAAGAACATTGGAATTGCTCTCAAAACCACCGAAGCTGACGATAGTGATGATGATGTAGAAGATGAAGATCTACTCACTCTAGCTAGAAAACTCAAGAAAATGTTCAACAAAAAGGATCTACAGAATAAAGAAAAATCAAGATATCGTAAGGGAAGAGAATTCACGCCAATGAGTTCAGAAGGTAAGAAATCTAAACCCACTGGTCCTAAATGTTTTGAATGCAATGGTTTTGGACACTATGCAGCAGATTGTGCCAACAAGAAGAAGAAAACAAGAAACGCTTTCAATGCTACCCTTAGTGACACAGAAAGTGATGAAGACCAAGCTAGTGGTTCAGAAAATGTCAACTCTAACTACGTAGCTTTTACATCAACTGTTGGTGGATACTCCAGTGAGTCAGACTTTGACTCAGATGAAGAGGGAAGTAAACGAATCCTTGATAAATTTAATGCAAACAGTTTTGAGGAGTTATTTATTGATTTAATTAAATGCAAGAAAGAAAAAGATAAACTACTCATAACTGTAACAAAGCTGAATGAACAGATCAATTTGCAAGACCTTAATTTATCAGTTTTAGAAAAAGAAAAAGTTGAACTGTCTGAGCATTTTGACAAGTTAAGTTTAAGTCTTGCAGGTATTGAACAGGAAAATTCAAAGCTTGTGCAGGAGTTGGAGCAATCAAAGGAAACTGTCAAGAGATTAACAATTGGAGCTGAACGACTTGATAAGATGTTGAGCATTGGTAAGCCTTTCGGTGATACTCGTGGACTTGGTTTCCAAGATGAAAACTGTACACCTTCCACTTCAAAAACTACATTTGTAAGGCCATCTAACTTTACCTCTACTGCTACAAATTCTGCACAAACACCCACTAAAATTGCAGTAGCTAAAACTGTTAAGTTTGTGCCTGTTTGTCATCATTGTGGTAGAAAAGGCCATATTCGACCTAACTGTAGATTTTTGATGAATGCTTTTCGATTTAATGATCATCTTCATGCTTATAGGTATAGAACTCATAATTATCATCATACCATGCCTATGTTGAATTTGAATAGGAAATATGAGCCTAAGAGTATGCCTTTAAAATCTAATGCAATTAAGTCTCAACCCAAAAACATAAAGAAATCAAAATTCATGAAAATTTGGGTTAGGAAAGATTGCATGTTTCCTATCAATTGATCACTATTGCTAGACCACCTAGGTACTTTTGTTTGAGTGCTTAAATGACCCTAGGTGAGTATTTTTTTTGATTTATTTCGTTTTTTTGTTGTTATATTTTTTGGATTAAAAAAAAAAAAAAAAAGGGTCTACAAGGTTTTGGATTCAAATGATGCTTATACTTTTACAACCTTATCTTTTGTGGCTTATTTTGATTCTCATTGTATATTCTATGCTAAAATTGAAAATTCTGCACATATTTACTTGGTTACCATATGATGACACTATTGACTGAACTTATGCACACACCCACTGAACACTCATGTATGTCATCGATGAAATTTATGATTAATTTTGAAAGACTCTAAGACTTGAGCTAATCTTGACTGCGAAATTATATTGTGTTCTATTTCTTATTTTTTAAAATATTTCATCTTAGGGAGATAACTAGTATTGAGAGGGCTACCTACTATGATGTGTGAAGCTACCGTAGTGAGCGGAGAGGGCTACCTCATAACTAGTGTGAAAGTCATCATATTAGATTTATGGCTCGTACATGTTTAAAAAAAAATGGTAAAAATTTAGTTGAGAAAATTTTATTTGGCATGTACAAAAAGAAAGAGCAAAAAAAAAAAAAAAAATTAATTAAAAAAATTATAAGAAATTTCTTTTGATAGACATATTTTATTATGTAAGAATGAAGACTCAATTATAATTTAGCATGATAGATGAATTTATATTCTTTTGAGTCTCTTAAAATTGGTCATAAATGAAATTATTGAAATACAAGTGGAGTTCACAATGTATACTACTTTTAGTGAATGTCAATATGCCATTATATGTGTTAGTGTGCTTGTGTGACCTACTTATATTGCTAATACAATGAATGATCAAAATCTAAGCAAAAATATTTTTTCAATTGGTTGTATGTTTATTCGTATTAAATGAGTTTATTGCTTTGTGTGATCAAAAATTAAAAAAAATAAAAAAAAAAAAAAAAAAAAAATGTTTTCTTTTAAATTTGTTTTTCGTCTAGAGAGTCATAGAACTTAGGGGGAGTCATTGCATACATATTTCATTATTCTTCTTTTGACTTAATGCAATTCCTCCTACATGCTTTGGACATATACATGTGTGCTCTTATACATTTTTAGCCCACCTTTTTGAGAGTGACCCTTATCATCTTTAGTGTTTCATGATTTGTCAATTTCGTATGCCAAAAAGGGGGAGAAAGATTCATGTTATTCATGTTGCTATGGAGATTGAATTTAGGGGAAGATGTTGCATTTATTAGTTGTGGGGGAGAAAGATTCATGTCCACATACACTACATATCTTTCGCACTTTTATGTACACTGAACTAATAAGCAATGAGGCTTTCAAGCCACATTTGTGTGCTATTTGTTTGTCTAATTTCAGTGGACCGAGCGTATCAAGTATCAAGCGAAGATGGTCCACCAGATCATAGACAGTCCACTATGTAATTGATGTAATGATATTTTAACCTTGAGCGTTATGTAGTGAGAGAGTGATTTTGTCACACGAAAATGCCAAAGGGGGAGATTGTAAGGTTTATTTTGTATTGGCAATTTTCGTGGACAAAATGTTTGATTGTAATCTAGAATAGGAATTCAACAATTATTCAGACCACACGTGATGATGGAGTCACCAAGCTTGCAACGTCCATATGACAGGTATAATATTCCATCATGCATACATCTGCACACAATTGAGCACGACACTTAGTATGGATCGTAACGAAAAATGTATTGTACACATGTTGGTCGATCGATCGAGAGTACTGTTCGATCGATCGAGTGATCGATCGATCGAGACTGAGACAACTTCGATCTAGGTGCTCTCTGTTTGGACTGGATCGATCGAGCAATTGGACCGATCGATCGAACCATGTTCGATCGATCGAGTATAGAACAACTTCGATCCAGGTTCTCTCTGTTTGAGTTAGATCGATCGAGTTTTGTGTATCGATCGATCGAGACCTTCTCGATCGATCGAGACGGCCTGTCGATCGATCGAGCCAGTATTATATTCCTACTCAAACTCTATTTCTTAATTCGACCCTTATGTTTCTTTTACCTAATTGACCACATTTAATGTTAAGAACAGTATTCTTATTTGAGGATAATTGTGGTAATTGGTAAATCCTGATATGAGTAGAGTTATAGTGAATTGCAAATCCTATTTGAGCTAGGATTGGACTCTATATAAGTGAAGGGATGTTTGTGCATAATTAATCAACTTGAGCATTTAGAATTATACAGCACTAATACTTTCTAGCATCCGAATTGTGCTTATTCTTTTCATCTATTGTTCTTAGGCTTTCTCATGTTATATTCATATGCCTAATTGATTTGCATGATATTGAGCTTAATTGAATGTTCTAGGGTTTGCTAGCTGATATTGTTTTTACATCGCATGTTAGTATATTTGCTAGTTAGGATTATTCATTGTTTGAATCCGCTCTAGGACACGCATTGCACTTGTGTTATTGTGCTAACGTTACAGGTGACGGCTTCAGTATTTCGTGTGACTCGAAATTACTGAAGGTGACGGGTTCGGTTGATCTTGTGTGACTCAAGTAGATCGGAACGTTGGTCCGGATCCAGACATCTAACTATTGGAGGCTGTGAAAGGAGCAAGCGGCTCGTAAGTAAATTACAGAAAGGGGGATCTATCTGCGACGGGTAGTTCTGGACTCTATGGTTGTAATTGAACATAATTTTCATAGTGGATAGTTAGGTGGTCCGGTGGACCGGTGGTTTTCCTCTTAGGTCATTGTTGTGGCCTAGGTTGTTTCCACCTAAAAATATCGTGTGTTGTTTTATTATTCCGCATTTATCTTTACACGCGATTGCATGTCTGGCCGTTGTGATTAGATTATATAATATTTGTTGAAAATTGAAAATAACCTATTCACCCCCCTCTAGGCTTATTAGATCCGTAATTAAAAACTTTTTCAGCTTGTGTAGCCAATATTCCATCGGACGCCGCTGTAGAGAGAAGAAATAAAGACCCACTACTTTTTGAATAACCGGAAGCCCAAAACTCACATTTACTGTTCAAGCATCTTCTTGTTAATTCAATATATCAAACACTCGTCACTTGTTCTCTTATATGCTTGAAACACTTGTCACTTGTTCTCATATATGCCTGAGTAACTTGAATCGGCCAGTTCTTTTTGGTACAGTTAAGAATACGTACTTTTTTCGTCTGCAAAATTTGGAAAAGGAAAATTCTTTACGTCTCTAGTTGAGACGGCAACAACAGACGTAAATAGCCTATATCATTAATTTAATATTTTTAGTGAACAATTTTTTTTAAATGTCCTAATTTTCCTTTCATTTATATAACTTTTTATTCTTAGTACAGTAGAGCGTGAAAATATGAAAATAATTTTAATTAAAATTGATGCTGAAGAATTAATAAAGAAGCTGTTGTTTTTTCGCATCAATTTCCTCCGAATATTTCAGTTTGTGGGCAAGGGGAATCAAGCCTGTTCATCTTTTAGAAACTATGGTAAAATTATGGATGAGAATGATTATGGAAGTGATTATTCCATAATCACTCGCAAAGAAGAAATTTTTTGGGGGTTTGGCTTCTCCGACGATGATACATTCTGTCTTCCTTTATTCGACTCACTTTGTTATGATGAAGGAAACAGATTCTAACTTCTTCTTTTTACATGTTCATGTTATTCTAATTTATGGCTCAAATTCTCTGTCTACATTTTAGTAAATATGATATTTTATACCAAATAGAGGTTGAAACATAATTATTAAACACCCCTTTTTTTGGTTTTACATAATTGATTGTTATCGACGTTATGTTAAGGAGGAATTAATATGAAGCTTGAAGGGAGACATTTGTGTGTTTTTCATACCTTTATTGCTGGAGTCTTTACACTATTGAGTAAATTAATAAGATTATACAATAGATAACTGCATTAACAAAAGAGCCTGGGATTATTACTTGTAAAAGTAACTCTATGCCCTATTGAATATGTACTGATATTGTTGGTCATATTTACTTTGTATTTTGAGATTATAAATTAATGAAAGAGATTTTTTTAATCTTTTGGTATGTGTGGGCACCTTTGAAACAAGTTCATGACAAAATGGAAATGGTAAATTATTATATATTAGTATTCATTAAAAGTTAACTTATAAATTTAACATCAATCACATTGCCATATGCTTTTTATATTTTGTACACAAAATCAATCCCCTGCACAGACATGTCACTTTTGGAGTTGTGGAGGAATGCTATGAGTAGAGATTTTGGACCTTAAGTTCGCAATTTATGGAAGTAGGCATTGTCTCTGTTATTTGGGTTATTTGGATAACTAGGAATAATTGCTGCTATGATGGAATTAAGATTCATTTACGTCCCTCTCTTACTATTGTTAGGCGTTTATTAGAGAAGCAGGTTTAATGCAAACTGGTGCAATGCGAAACACTATGAATGACTTGCAGATACTCAGTCGTTTGCGAGTTCGTGATATACCTCCAAGATCCCCAAAGGTGATTGAAGTTAACTGGCATCCTCCTCGTCCAGGTTGGTTAAAGGTAAATACGGATGGGGCTGCGTTTGGGGCACCTGGTCTTTCAGGTTGTGCAAGAATTTTTCGAACCTCCAGATCTTTTGTCAAGGGTTGTTTCTGTGCTCCTTTAGGGGTTTCCTATGCCTATGAGACTGAGCTAGCAAGGGCTATTCATGCAATAAAATATGCAGACAGATTTAGTTGGAAGAAGATTTGTTTGGAGTTTGACTCTGTGTATGTGGTAAATTCATTCTGCAATAGATCTCATATAGTGCCATGGAGTTGGTTCTCACCCTGGACAAATTGTTTGGATCGGATTGCACGCATAGACTTCCACTATTCTCATATTTACCGAGAGGATAATTCTACTGCTGATGGCTTGGCGTCCAAATCTTCTAGTTTTTGTTTCGCAACTTGGTGATGAAATTTACCATCTTTTGCGCGTCACTTTACTATTTCTAATATGGTCAGCAAACCTTCTTATAGGTTTTGCTGATGCAAAGTTCTATACTCATTACTTTTTATTTATTTAATAATATTTGTGGGTGGTTAGAAAATAAAGAGGGTGCTAAGGACTGCTTTCCATTCTGATGGGGCACCCTGGTGCGCCTACTGATTCCAGTCTCCCATTTACTTATGAAAAAATCTCCTACTCCTTTAAAATGGTTCTTTGTTTTTTTTTATCATAAATGTTCATACCTATAATAGCATGCCCTGCAATATAAACAAGAATATTCAAATATAGTCAAAGATGGTTTTAAATCATGAAGAAAAACAAAAACTACCAAATAAACAAAAAGCAAATAACATTTCATACCCACTATTCCATAAAGAATGCTTGATTGCTCCATCCAAAACATAGAGTTCATCTTTCACGCTTGTTGCTATTTGAAAAGAAGAATCATGATATCCACTCCATCAAAATATTTGCATTCTTAATATTCTTTTTTGTTCAAATTTTTTGTTTAATAAAAAATATTGTCCTACGATTAAAAAAAGAAGAAGAAAAAATGTTACAAAAGTTGAAGAAAAATGATCACAAGAAACTACTATAAGTTAGCATACATGAAAAATTGGAGTTACCTTCACCATAATTTCAAATCATACGCCTTCAAGATGACCAAAATTCATAAGAGTACTTGATTCTGATATTTGTCCTATAGGTGTAGCAAATCCAAGAATAAGATTTTATTAAAAGAAGTTATTTCAAGCTAACTAAAACTTGCCAAAAAATAAAAAGAAAATAAAGATATAACAACTAATAGTATGCATTTGATGATGTTATAGAGTTTTCTTACCTCCAAAATTATAAATAGAATTTGGCCAAGTGAAGGGGTATTGTTGGTTCTGCAACCAATACTGATATTGAAATCCCACACTCACAGTTTGTTGTGTAGAAACCTCAGATGGTATGTATAAAGAGGTGGATACCCTTTGTTGGCTTTACTTTTCATTACATCTTGCTCAACAAGATGGTCTTGCTAATTAATTATCAATCCAAAAGAACAAATTAGACATTGAAAGGGAAATAATTTCATGAAAGAAGTATATATTCATACCTTCAATTGCTTATCTTTTCTAATATTTGTTTTCTCTTGTGTTTTTTTTTCCTTTTCATTTTCATGGAATTGGAAACAACTGTTTCATGCCTTAGAAATCTTCCTATTTTTAGGAGGACGTCCATGTCTTCGAATTTGAAGAGGACTACAAAGCGCTTACTGGTTTTGATAAAAAGTTTAGAAGACTCCACTTCATGACACTTTTTAATGTTTCTTTCATTTGTATAGTTCTCCAAACAAAGTAGTTCACCTTTGCTTCCTGTGTTATTAATCTCCTCCATCAAATTACTTAACTAAGTAGAATTCTCATCATTTGTAACTGCCCAATCTACAAGTCTTTCCAACTTCGTTTGTAATTTGTGGTATCTTTGTGTTTCTTCTTATGTCTTTCCTCCATCTCAGTAAAATGTATTTTGATGAGATGCTTTTAACTTGCATTTGTATAAGAACTGAGATTGCATGCCTGCAAATGATCCCTCAGAACTCAAATAAGCAGCAAGCACAATGAACCTGAGCATTTTCCTTGTCAAAGTGAACCCTGTAAAGTTTTTTTTTTTTTTTTATCTCACTTGCGTTATAAATATCACCATTCACATCAATAGTTGATACTTCACAGAAAAGCTTCCTAATCAATTCTTTCTTAAATTCCTTAAATTTTTCATTTGTGTATGCCACTTGAAATTGTTTCTCTATCCTAAAAGGAGTTACACAAGGAATTATTTTGTTAAAAGATTCAAAATCAGCACGATTCTCCTTCTCAATCTTGTTCCTTAAGGTATTGTAGTATTGCTTGACGAATTATTTCAGAGTTGTCTTTGAATTTACATATCCATCAAAAAATGAATTCACATGACATACCATCCCAAAAGGTAACTTTCACAAAAACAGGAACCCAACAATGCCTTTTTTGATACAAACCATTCAACCACACATTTTCTTGAAGACCAAAATCATTGATAAATTCCTCACACTTTGCTTCAAATTCATCTTTTGTCAAAGAATCATAAACGATACTTTGCAAAGAACTTTTTATTTTTTCATAAGATTGATAACCTCTTACCTTCCCTGGGAGCTTCTTCATAATATGCCATATGCACTAACGATGTTTGGTATCAGAAAATATAATTTCAATTGCATTCTTCATTGCTTTGTCTTGATCTGTAGTTATATCATTTGGAGCACGACTAAACATACACACAAATCATGTCTTAAATAACCATGTGAATATAGCAATGTCTTCACTTGATAGTAATCCACATCCAAACAATGTTGACCGCCCATGATGATTAACCCTTACAAAAGGATCAAATGGCACATCATACTTATTAGTCACATAAGTTGCATCAAATGTGATCACATCACCAAATTCCTCATAAGATTTTTGATGTGATAAATTTAGTACTCGCAAGTGTACGAATCCCTGGTAGAAAAGTGACAAGCAAACTTCCAAGGTCGGTCTCTCAAGGAATTGCAGTGGTTCTAAATAACTTTTTTCTTAATCTAAATAGAGTCCTAACGAAAGTAAAATACTAATTAAATAGAGTTCTAATGAAACTAAAACTCTAAGTAACTAGAATCCTAAAGCAACTAAAATACTAATTAAATAGAATTCTAGTAAAACTAAAACTCTAAATAACTAGAATCCTAAATCTAATAAAACTGTAAACAAGTTGGAATTGTGACGAGATCAATGGTACGAACAATTAACGAAAACAATATTGCAAGTTCACAATTAATTCAAATAGATTTGAAGATCAATGGAGGATGTATAGACGTTTAGCTTGGTTGACCATTCTTGCATCGAAAAGGTATGGTGAAACAACATGAACGTTCTAAATAAACAATATTACTGGCTTTCCTTTTAATTACGAGATTGCCTTCGGTCGGGGTAAATCTTTTTGTTGATTAACTACTTAACTGCCTTCGATCGGGGTAAATCAAATAGCAATCAAATTATGCGCAAGGAAATAAATGCCAATCAAACTAATGCTATGACTAAGTCACTAATTTGAAACTTTGATTAAGTGTTTCGGAATTAAGTTAAGGTGACGTTCCTATAACTAGATTCTAAGATCTTTCAACCTAACTACGAATCTCAAATTGGGCCATGATAATTTATAATTAAATATCTAAACATGCTCTTAATCAAAAGGTAATTCATTTATATTAAATAAATTAAAATACACCATACACAATTCTAGCAAACATGGCAACACAAACTAAACATCCATAATAAAATTAGTCGCTCATGTTCATATTAATATTCATAGACAAATAAAATATGATCATACACTTCAATGAAAGAAGAAGAAAATAGAATTCTATAACAACAAGGAAAACCTAGATCTAAATATCGCTTATGGATGGGATAGCGTTCTTCTCCAAAAGCTTTATCTTCGATCGTCGACAGCTTCCTTGGATCCTTAGAATGGTTTCTCTCGCTTCGTTGAGTGTGGCAAAGCTCCCAAAATTGAATGATCTCTTGTTTGGTTGCAAAATTGTAAAGTGTAAAGTTGTATCAAAGTTGTTCAAGTTATGTGTAAGGGGGAGTCTAAGGGGGTATTTATAGATGTAAGGGTTTACACAAATCCTGATTGCCGTAGGAATAGGCGCGCCGCGGCATACATTTTCCCCGCCGCGGCGCAACACAAATTCTGAAAATAATGTCAAAACCCGAAAGCTCCCCGCCCGGCATGACTTTTCCCCACCGCGGCATGACTTTTCCTCGCTGCGGCGCGCGTTGTCTTCAGTTTCTTCACATGTACCCCCTTACATATGTGCTGGCTCGACATGTACGGCTTACATATTTGCCTCGTTTAGCCCGTAACTCGTGATCCAAGCGCCGTAAGTGTTCCGTCTTTGCATTTTTTCATTATTTGACTCATTTGATGCTAAAAACACCTGAAATGCACTAAAACATACCCGTGATTCCGAATGGATAGATTTATGAAATTAATCGAATAAACAACAAATATTAAATCTATTTCTAAACAATTAAGTGCAATAAACCACGAAATATTAGTGCTTTTCGAGCACTCGTCAATTCTCTACTTCTTGTGTCGGCCCAAAATAAGTTCTTAATTCAAGCACCATCATCCAAGTCCGTCATGTAAATTTTTTTGAATTCTTTGCTTGCATTCTCATAAAAAATCATCGATTGCTTTGGTATCTCCAACTATTAACCTCAAATGCCTAGCCTTCTTAATATAATTCCTGCAATTTTTTTTCTAAGAATGAAACATGATCATTTAAATCAAGCTTTCTTTGGGCAATCATATTTCTTCGAATTTGTTAAATTTGTTACATTTTTTACTACATTGATTCATTCTCGGTCATTTAATTCAAGCTTTCCTTGAGCAGTCATATTTCTCAAAATTTGTTAAAGAAAAAAATATTTGAATCTAAACAAATTAATTAATATAAACTATAAATATAAATCATATTACATTCTACATAAATCATATAAACATCCTAAAAATAATCATAGAATTAATTACAATATAAAGCTAAATATATTTACAAATTCTACAACAAAATATTATGGGTGTCCAAAAATTGGACCAAATCAATTAAAACTGAAAAATTGGACCAGACCGAACCAAACCAAACGGTTTTGTATATCAAACGGTCCAATTTGGTTTTTATTTCTTCAAACTGTTTTACAAACGGTTCGATTCAGTTATACAAATTTTTAAATCAAACCGGACCGGACCGGACTGGCCCTTTACTTATAATTATTTTTAATATACTATTCTTTAAAAAAACCAAAATATATATATTAATTATATATCTTCTTATAATCAAAATATGCAACCCTAACTCCTTAAGTTATTTTTAATATATTATTTATGGATTAATTATTATTGTATTTTGTAGAGGTATTCATGGTCCGGTCCGGTCTGGTTTTTGACAAAAAAATAACCAAACTAAACCGAACATATTACTTTAAATAAACCGAACATGTAGATATATATATATATGTATACATATTTATATATGCATAAATATACATACATACATACATTCATACATATATGTATTATGAATGTATGTATGTACTGTGTGTTAATAAGAGTTGATAATTTTTATTTAACAATATTTATTTTTTTATTTTATATATTTTGTTAGATAATTTATATTTCTTTACCAGATAATTAGTGTATGTATAATTATTTCTTTATTTTAATATATTTAATATTTTCAGATTTATTTTAAGATAATAGTATTTTTTACTTTTTGTACTATCTATTTATATAATATGTTTTGTTTAGAAAATTATATTTTTTAAGTAGATCTATTATTTTTTATATAAAAAATTTTGCTCAACAATATTTATTTAAAAATAATTATGTTTGATATTTTTTTTTACAATTATAAAAAAGATATTTTTTTTTATTATTGTTTCAAAAAAGACAAAAAAAAAGGTTAGGTATGATTTAAAATAAAGTTGATAGAGTTCAACTTATGAAATAAGCCTTAGTCTAATGTCTTTTATATATTTAGGTATTTTAATTATTATTATAAATGTGAAGAAAAAAAAATTATTAGGTATGCTATATCAATATATCATCACTCATTGTAAATTTTTTATTATTTATTAATCTTACTTTATGGTTCAAATGACATAAGTTTTTTTTATTAAATTTTATTTATGGGTATATAATGTAAAAGATTATCACTTACATGTTAATATTATTAATACTTTGTAGAAGTGTACTTGGTTTTAAACTTAAGAAATTCTTATACAATAAATCCAAATATAAATATAAATTTATTTTCTTAGTATTAAAATTAAACTTGAATAGTTCTAACGATAAGTTCTAAAGTATTATGCCATATTAAAGAATTTTGATGAATAATCATAATTTGTAGAATATAATAGTGCATATATATTATTCCTAGTTGGCCCTATTTCAATTTTTTATTTGAGTTTGTCTTTTAGATTATAAAATAAAAATTTTATAAATTCTTGAAAATTGTTTTAAAATATAATTTTAAATAATTTTATTATTACTTGTGAGTCATAGGGCAGTGTTACTAGCCTTCTTTTTAAACTGCATGTATACTATTATTTTAAAAAATATATTTTTATCAAAGAATAAGTATTTATTATTTTCATAATTTAAATTTAACATTTTTAATTTCTGATCATTTTTTAGATACAATCACATATAACACATGCAATTAAAATTAGTACATAACAAAACACAACTTTCAACACTCTAAAATGAAGCGTAGGTCGTGAGATGGCTACTGAATGTGTAGGCACATGATTATACTTCCGAAAAGTCTCCGATGTGGTGTTAATTTTTTTTTATACGTGGATAAACAACAATATTTTATTTTTAACTTTTTAGTACATATATAATCAATTTATTTATATATTTTTATTTTTAACCCATTCAAAAATAAAAACACATTTTTTTTTCTTAAAGCACAGAATAATACATGCTTTTCTTAAAAAATGAATATGTTCCCGTGTAAAAAACATGTGTTTCATAAAATATATATGTTATTTTACGTCGTAAAAACAACATATCTTTTTTTTTTCTTCCTAAGAGGGTTTAAATTAAAACTCAAAGATGATTATAACATGTAATTATACTTATTTTTAATTGGTGAACTTTAAGAGTCAATTTTTTATTCGACCAATGTCATTTTTAGTTGTAAATGTTTAAATATGTGATAAGCCCTCTGGCCTCAAAAAAATATTTCATCATAGGTTCATAAACCACACATATATGTACCGACGGGTTCAAAATCAAGTCTTCTTAGTACCAATAATAAGCATATATCAACATTATAAGTAATTGGTAAATATGAAACCAATAAAATAAGATATTATTTTTATATGTTAAATTAATGTTAAGAATACATAAATTTTAACCGAGTATTGCACCCATATCATTTAAATTTTATCATGTGTCAATATTATTTAAAAAAAAATGCATAACTTTTTTTAGTTTTCAAAATAAGTTTGACAATGGCAATCGAAGCTAATATGTGGGATGGAGGCTTAATTAAGCCAAATTTTTTGGAGCAAGATGTTGAGGCTATATTAACGATATCTTTGATTGTCTCTAATCAAGAGGATAGACTTATTTGGGGAAGAACTGATAATGAAACTTTTGCAGTGAAGAGTACTTATTGGCTGTTTGAGGAAAAAAGAAGATTGCAGACAAAGGATGATTCGGAAGTTGGTTGTAGTAATATGAGGGACTAACTAAATCGGGTGGAAGTATATTTGGAGTCTTACTGTTTCGAATAAAGTGTAGTTCTTCATTTGGAAAGCTTGTACTAGCATTCTCCTAAGCTTAATTTGCTCATTTGTATAGAAAAAAGGTAGTGGCGCATGTTCCTTAGTGTGGACTGTGCAACTGCAATGGTAGTTTTAAGTATGATATACATGCTTTGTGGAGGTGTGATAGAGCTGTAGAAGTGTGGAAGCTTTCAATATTTCAGAGCTTGCTTGAAGGGGGTGGTGTGACAAACTTTGCTAATACATGGAATCATTGAGGATGATGTGCTCTCCTCAAGAAGTAAGTCACTTTTGATATTTAGCTTGGGCCATATGGCATAATAGAAATGAGGTGATGCATGGGAAGAAGGTAAGAAATGCATATGGTGTTCTTAGTTGGAAAAATATGTTAACTGAGGAATTTATTAAATCTCGAGCTATAAGTGGGGAGTGTTAGGTGTAATAATCTGAGCCAATTTTCTAATTTGAATAAAAGGTGGGAATCACCTTAATTGGGATGACTCAAAATAAATATTGATGCTGCTTTAAGAAAAGAGATGTGCAGGATAGGATTGGGTTTGGTTTGGGTTGCTGTATAACCAATGCATGGACTGCTATCTCCTTTACCTGTTAAGTTGAAAACTTTGGTTATGGCTTGTAGGCTTGGGTTGGATAAAAGGTGTATGAATGTATGCTTTGAGTCAGACAGTGCACAAGCTATTGTTTTAATTAATAAGCATGGTAAATGTTGGGCTTTTGATGGTTTAGTAAAAGAAATTTGGAAATTGAGGCAGGGGAGAAGTTTTCTTTTCCAGTATCGACCCAAGACTGCAAATTATGTTGCTGAATGGGTGATCTGGAGTTCTAGTTTTTCACTGTTTTTGTTGGATGTTATAAAATCTGATGCAATCTCTTTGGAGGATGATGCTTAAAGTTTTAATATTTAAATAAAAAATATATATCTAAACGCATCTACACAAATCAATAATATTTCGTAAATAGCTAGAAATGAAAAGTTAGGTAATTTTCAAAGTACTGTTTAAGTCTGCCTCCTTTTTTGTTTTTTTGCTTCATTGATCATTCCTTGAAGCAAGCCTTATTTATTTTATTTTATTGAAGCAAGCATGATATTACATAAGTGAAAACTTCGCCCGGCCTAGCCTGGTCTGTCTTTATTTCAATAAGGTACAACATTATTTCCTAAAGTTGTTGATATGCTTCAACAGATAGACGTGGCTTGATTAGAACTTCAAGTGCGGAGGCTTTCATGTTGGTTAGTCCAATACTCTCACGCATGTCCACTGCCTCATCACAAGGAGTCGAAATTTCAAATGCATGAAGCAAAGTTGCTAGACTTAGCTGCATTACTTGAAGGGCAAATGAGACACCAGGGCACATTCTTCTACCACTACTAAATGGTATCAACTCAAAATTTTGTCCCTTAACATCGACATCTTTGTGAGTCGTAAGAAACCTCTCCGGTTTGAACTCATGTGGCTCAGTCCAAACATTCGGGTCTCGATGGAGTTTTGATAGATTGGTAATGAGGCGTGTGCCAGCTGAGATGTTGTAACCAGCTAATGTGCAATCTTCTACAGCTTGATGGGGAATTGAAAGTGGTCCTGCTGGGTATAATCGCATAGTTTCTTTGAGAATAGCTTGGAGATAAACCAAGTTCTTTATGTCAGATATGTTTACATATCTTTCTTTACTAATGTGCTCGTCTAACTCTTGTTGTGCCTTCTTGAGGGTATGTGGGTTGTTCAGGAGTAAACTCAAAGCCCATATCATTGTTACTGTTGTTGTGTCTGTACCTGCTAAAATAAGAGTCTGCAAGAATATTTTCCAAAATAAAAAATAATTTTTTTATTACAATTTAATGCATAAATCAATATTGTAAATAGTTATTTTTTTATAGACAAAAAAAGTAGTTGATATTTTTATTTTCAATTCAACACTTAGACGTGTTCAGTTGGTGACAAAGGATATGAATAAGTATTTCTTTTCCTTTATTCGTTTACACTAATTGCAAATTCCAAGAGATTACCAATTCCTTTGTGATATGAAATTTGTGTTCTATAAATGAGAAGAATAACCATTGTTTCTCCTAAATGATTATGATTTAATGCATTTTTACTAAAAATCTAAAAATATAAGGAAATTACCAAAAATAGCACCCCCTAAAAATTATAATAACAAAACTAGCACCCCCTTGTGTTCAATTAAAATTGAACGTTTAATATTGAACGTTCAATATTCAATTTGAACGTAAAATATTGAACGTTCAATATTAAATAGGTCTAATTATCGTCATTCAATTCTAATTGAACGGATAATATTGAACGTTCAATATTGAACGAGTCCAAATTATCGTCGTTCAATTTTAATTGAACACAGGGGTGCTAGTTTTGTTATTATAATTTTTGGGAGGTGTTAGTTTTGTTATTTTCCCAAAAATATATCAATCATACTTTTTTAGAAATAAAAGATATTTTTGAAAAATTCATAAAAAAATATATATTATAATCCGTTTATTAGAGTAATATACAAACATAAATATATAGATTTGTTACACTTATTACGTAGTGATTCAATTCCTTTTCATAGTTTCCTATTCCCAATAATTAATATTCTTATTCCAATAATTAATATTCCTAATCGATCAATATTTTTAATTATGTGAACCGAACATGTCCTTACTAGAATGATTTACAAGAATTGTTTACAAGAATTGTATAAAAAAATAAATCAAAAAACAACACAATAACATTTCCATTATAACTCTAAAACAAAGAGTACAAAATATCATGCCATAAAAATCACAAAACTAGTCATCAACTCTCTTAATCTTTCTGATTGAGTAAGAGTAAAATCACTTGAACTTGGTTCATTTAGAAATGTTTTTTCTTTTGGTCGAAAGTGATTACTAATGGCGCAAAACATTTTTAAGGTATTTTGCAATTTTTAAAGAAAAGTATTTCCAAAAATTTAAGAAGTATTATTAATGCTTTTAAAGGAAGTAATACTTATTTTAAAGAAAAGTAGTTTTAGATGCATGCTTCTTTCCTAGATTAATTATTAAAGTAACACACAAAATCATTTCTAATATTTTTATCTTAAATAACTAAATATTTTTCTTAATTTTTTTTTAATAACCAAACTAGTACATTTCAAATCATTTATCTTGAAACCATTTATAAGATTAGCAAATCCAAACAAAACCTAACTTTGATTTAATTGACCGTTGCAACAATTTTAAGAAATATATATATGATTTTGTATGTAATTAAATTGTATTTTTAAATGAAATAATCACTTACCAGGGATGTACATTTGATAATTGTATCAGATTGATAAGTGGAGATCTCCTTAGTACCATCAAGAATTGAAAGCATGATGTGCATAAAGTCTAGCTCTTTCTCTTTCACCTCCCCTAAACTTCTTCTCTGCTTATGCTCATCAAACCATCTGTGAAACAAATTCTCCAACTCTTTTGCAGTCTTCTTCATTTCTTTCTCATAACCACCATAATCCAACCACCTCAAAAATGGTATGCCATCAGCTAATACAAAAGTTCCTGCCAAGTCAAAAAAATTCCTTATAGCTCTTCTTCCCTGATCATCATCATTTTCATTCAAGCTAGCTGCAGCTTCCAGAAATCGCTTCCCTACCACTATTCTAAACACCACATTTGATGTCAAGTCTCCAAACCATTTTTTCATGTCTATCAACACCTTGTTATTTATAATCCACTCATCATATATCTCTTTTATTGATGCTTTCACTTCAGATTCTCTAATATGTCGAAGCATCTCAAGCCGGTGGTTTGATAGCATCTCAAGTATAGCAACTTTGCGAATTTCTCGCCAATAAGGGCCATAAGGGGCAAATCCAAACATGCCATAATTGTAGCCTAGGATTTCTGAGGCTAAAGCTTTGGGGCGACTTGCAAAGGCTCTGTCTTTGGTTGTGAAACACTCTTTTGCTATTTCACAGTTACTAACAACTAGAGCTTTATAAATTCCTATCTTAATCATGAAGATGGGTCCATATTTGTCTGCCAATTTTCCTAAGGTTATGTGGGGCGGTTCTGGCCCTGTAAGCAGAGTTAGATGACCGATAATTGGCCATGCCCCACTAGCTTCTGGTGGTAATTTCTTGGCAGCTTTTGATTTCCATAGGTGAGAATAAAGAAGCAGTGAAATAGCTAAGATGAAAGCTGAAGATGAGAGTAGAGTAAGAAGATCTAAGTCCATGGATTGACTATCAATAGCTGTGGTAAAGCACAAAGAGACATGTGAGTATATTAACTGAACTAGGAAACCTGACATAATCACTACTACAATTTAAAAAAAATAAGACCACTTTTAATTTAAAGTGAAAAATAAATAAGACGATTTTAAATATGTAGCCGACAATCAAAGAAAGACGGTCATAATAAAGTTTATAAGTCATTTTCTGATGTAATTGAAAGCAAAGAGGGAAGATTTGTAAAATTCTGCTTGGCAAACGGGTTGAATATTGGAGGCGTTCTGTCATTGTCGTGGGTCCCTCCCTTCCATTACATCGATGTAGATTAACTCACGAAATAGCAATAGAGCTTTTTCAGACATTTATAATTCGTAGTTATATATATATATATATATATATATATATATTCATGTAATTTAACTGTACATTATGGTAATACGTGTAAAGTTAGATATATATATATATGATGTAAATTATAAATATTTTTAGAATAAAATTTATTTTAAATCGTGTTTTTAAAATAAAATTAATATTTGTACAAGTGATATATAGATTTTAGTACAAATACATTAAAAAATAAAAATAAAAAAATCTTATAATAGAACGGCCAGTAACCGTCGTATAAGATTTTTTTAAGACAGTTAAATAAATTTTTTCATAAAAAATAGGACGGTCAGTGGCCGTCCTATAAGAATTTTTTATAAAACGCTTAATAAACGTCCTATTTTTTTAATTTTTTTATAACGAGACTTTATATAATGACTACTAATCATCTTATAAAGTTAAATTTGTAGTAGTAAATTATTTATTATTTGATTTTCAGAAATTTGAGCCAGAAGTAACTATATCATAATTTTTTTTTAATATATTAAAACCGTAGCTGTCAATATAATTTTTATAATTAGGCATCCAATTGATAAGTTAATTTCTATAATTTGACACCAAATCTAACGAAAACGGGGATGAAGGAGAGAATCATTAAAGAAACAAATGCACAAAGTGTAAAAAAAAACACCTCTCTGTAATTGTTTTCGTGCTCTCATAAGAAATCCTTCGGTTGAGGTCGTGATAAGAAAGAGAGGGAGAGATAGAAATTGAAGTAAAACCAGAGATAAGATAAGATAAGAGACAGAGAGAAAGTGAACCAGCATTTTCGGTGATGACAATCATTATATTCTATCTAATAATGATTTTTTTGACTTCATATTTCAATCAATTTTTTATATTTTTATTTTAAAAATTTCTTGTATAATATATTTTTTTATTATTATTTTAAAGAAACATTTTTTTATGACATTCCAACTTACTTATAAACATATTTTTATTTCTTAAAATTAACAAGTTACTTATAAATAACACTTAAAATTGAAATATTAATAAAAAAATTAATAATATATTTAGTCGAAAATTAATCCATTAATTCATTATTAAATTAATATTATACTTTATTTTTAAATACAATATTATATTAATATATACTTTAAAAGATGAATCAATACTAATTTTGAATATTACTAAATTAAATATTACTTTTAAATATAAAATTTATAAATTTAAGAAATATAGGAGCAATAAAGAAAATAAACTAAAAATTTATCTTATAAATTTTTTATTTAATTATTTTGAGTTTTAAAAAATATAGAAAAATAAAATAAAAGAAATTTCACTAAAATAAATTGTCTAGGATACCACCAAACAATGTACAAGTTATCTAATTACAATTACTAAATACTGTATAAATTTATTATAATACAGTCTAATACAATTCAATCTTATATGTTTACACTTGCATTATCCAATCCAGCGCACCAAACATACCCTATAAGTTACTTGTATTACTTGTATTGTTAATGAATACGCTTGATACTGTTATGATATTTATATTTTAATTTAATTATATAAAATTAATTATATTATCTTAATACACATATTATTTTAAAAATTCATATTTAAAAAGTTTAATAGTTTTAGTATCCATGTTATCAAATTTTAATATCCTTAATTTTGACATTTATCATTAAAAAAGAATTAAATCAAAACTATTTAAAAATACTGATATTAAATTTAAGTCACTTGATAAGATACTTTTAATATAATATATGTATATTAAAAATGTAACAAATTTTAATAAATATTAAATAAATAGATAAAAATATTTATATTTTAAATAATTTTATCTTTTATTTTAATAATTCTTAAATATATGTTATATGTCGATAATATACATATTAATATTGATATTGTGACGGAACAAAAATTGTATAAAAGATTTGGACTCAAATAATTGCCCTTTATTTTTATTTATTTTTTAATTTTACTTTTTACTTTTTGTCACTTTTTTTTTTAATATATATATATTCATATTTGAAATTATATATATATATATATATATATATATAAAGTGGCAAAAGGTAAATTGTAAAATTAAAAATAAATAAATAAATAAAAATAAAGGCCGGCAATTCTTTGAGTCCAAATCTTTTATACAATTTTTGTTCTGTCACAATATCAATATCAACATGTAAAAACAAAATTGCATTTAATAACATGTAAAATAATATTATTTGAAGTACTTGATATTTTTAAATTTAACATTTTTAAATTTTTTTAATATTAAAATTTAATCATATAAAATAAATATTTAAAAAAGGAAAAATTATAAAATTAATATCTTTAAAACTTATAATAATAAACATAATATTTTAACATTAATTTATATTTACTTCGGTTAAACTATATCACTGGTTTCTAACTTTAACTAAATTCATAATTAAGTCCTCAAATTTTTAAAATTTTACACATAGGTTCTTAAATTTTTAAATCTTATTATATAGTCTCTAAATTTTTAAAAAATTTGCACATAGCTCTTAAAATTTTGATTCAAAAATATGTATTTTAGTATTCAAGATAAAACTTATATTTAAATGTTTAAAAATTTTAGGACTAAATTATAGAATTTAAAAGTTTAAAGGCCTGTGTATAAAATTTTAAAAGTTTAAAGATGAAATTATAGAATTTAAAAGTTTAAAAAATCAAATATAAATTTAAAAAAAAATTAAAGATTAATAAATAATTAAGTTATTTTCTTATATAAATTTTTATGGATATTATTTCAATATTTTTCTAATTAGAAAATAAGACCGCTTAAGGATGAGCAGCCACTACTAATGACAAGAATTGAAGGAGATAATATTTGGTAGCGTAATGTTATATATTAAATAATATAATAATTATTAATAAATATATTTAGAATGTAAAATGATAAAATAATTGTAATTTTTATTAATAAATTAATTATATTATATTATAAAAATTAATATACATATATATCAAGATACAAAATATTTTTTAATTCCAATTTTCAATTTCCAAGTTAATATTGGACGCAGGTGGTCATTTTGACAATTTGACAATCCAGAAGCAATGACACTATACTGTTAAGAATAAAAATATTTTTAATTCCAATTTCCAAGTTAATATTGGAGGCAGGTAGGTCATTGCCTAAAATTTCGACTTTCATGGATATCACTTTTTTAGATGTCCAATTTTTATCCGTATAATGAAGATCTTCTTCTAAATAACGTTTCGGAGAAAACAAAGATTGCAATATTATTTTGAAAAACAGTCTCAAATAATTCATTATTTAATAAAATTTAGATATAAACTCTTCTCACATAAATTTTATCATTTATTATAAAAGATACACTTTAAAAAATATAATACTCTCAAGAATTAACATAAAATCAAATATCTCAACAAAAATAAATGATAGAAATAATAGGAAATCAAGTAGAAAATCAAAAAATAATAAAAATAGAAACATAAGGCATTTTAGAATATTTTCACAATAAATGATAATTAGTAAAAAAAAAGCTGATGGATTTAAAGAATCATCATTCTCAAAAATAAGAAAAATATTCACCAAAAAAGATATAATTTATTATGAAATAAGTAACAAAGAAATGAGTATTATCATAACATATGTGATGAGAAGGGTTGTCCATGGTTCTATGACATCAATGGTTATATTACATCCAAATGAGATTACTATCAACGAAACACAAGATTATGGTCATCTCGCCGAGGTACTCGAGAGCACGAACCTTGTAATCCACAAACGCAATTCGGTTCAAAAACTACAAAAGAAACGGCCTAAGACCCAATACTAAAATGAAATTAAATTCTTAGAAAGAAAGTTTAGATTTGTTAGCAAACACACCTTAAGGCATTGATATTACTCACCACAAGATTATGGTCGTCGCGAATACCAACCCTCAGATTTTGGCTGGAGACGTGCGTGCCACGGCATGGATGTTTGGCCTCTACAGCACCAAACCCTTGGGTTTTCAATACTGGGCATCTAGTCGCAATACCAAGAGCAAGGACCTTGTAACCCAGAAACGCGATTCAGTTTGAAAACTACAAGGGAAATGGTTTAAGACCCAACACTAAAATGAAATCAAATTCCTGAAAAAGAAGTTCAAATTTTTGTTAGCAAACACACCTTAACGCATGGATATTACTCACCACAAGACAAGATGTTGTAAATGCCACAAAGGTTTGCAAATCCCTTGATAAGTTCGTTGGAGAAAGAACATGGAGCGTTCAAGCTCTCAATTTTGATTTTTGAATCAAATTTTCATTTATGACAAAAGTTGTGGAGCTGAGCCTTTAAAGAGTATTTATGGGTTACAAATAAAAACCTAAAAGAAATTAAATCTCAACCATTAATTTTGATCCAATGGTCAAAAATTACACATAAAATATAAGTGTGTTGTGGCAGGAAAAAACTCCTGCTGCAGCAAATGGGGCTTGAACACCACAAAATCAACGCTGACCTCGACGGATGAAAATCCATGCCATGGTGAGATGCCCAGTATTAAAAACTTGAGGGTTTGGTGCCTCAGCAACCAAACATCCATATCGCAAGGCGCACGTCTCCAGCAAAAATTAGAGGGTTGGTAACCGTGGTAGCCATAATCTCATGCTGCAGCGCAGCTCCAAATTCTAAAAATCAACAATTAAACTCAACACATCCATGCTGCATATTTGTGCACATTTTCTTGTGTTGCTGTGTGCCTTGATGTGCGTTATAAAAGTGCACATTTTCTTGTGTTATGTTAATAGTAATCCCATTTGGATGTTATTTAACCATCAACGACGCCCCCTTGGTTCTCATCAAGATGCAAGAGAAAGATTTAACATACCATTAATTGATAAAGAAATAATTATGGATAAATTATCAAAAATTTCATAGAAAAATAAAGAAAAGATTTGATATATCCATCTAGGAGGAATATAAATTCTAATAAAAGTACACTTTAGAGAACCCATAAAACTTGCAACATTAGAACTTTTGGAATTAAAACTAAAGAACTTTTCAAATTAAAATAAATTATTTACGGTAATTCACCCCACTCAAATTTAGTTTTTTTAGTTGAAAAACGAAGAGGTAAGAAAAAAATTATCATAAATTTTAAAGTTTTAAAAAAAGAAACCATAGATGATGAATACTTTATACCTAAAAAAGAAGAATTATTATCTCTAATAAAAGAAAAGAAATACTTTTAAAGTTTTGATTGCAAAAATGAATATTGGTAGATAAGACTTGATGAAAAATTTGTGGACAATTCTAATAGGCAGTTGTTCCATTTAGATTAAAACAAGCACCAGGCATCTTTCAAAGATACATTAATAATATATTTTTAAAATTTCATAACTTTTGTTGCATATATATAGATGATATATTAGTATTCAACAACAATCTAAAAAAATATTATATAGATGTAATAAACATACTACAGGAATGTCAAAAAATAGAAATAGTCTTATCAGAAAAGAAAACAATAATTGTTCAAAAAAAAATAAAGTATTTAGGACTTGAGATAGAAAATAAAAATACCATTCACAGCCTTATATCTGAAATAATATATACAACTTTCCCAATACTATAAAAGATTAGCAAAAACGAGAGAATTATTACAAATAAAGCTTAAAAAAGATCATATTCGGAATTTGACCGAGGAATATACTAAATACATGGATAAAGTAAAATAATAAGTTAGAAACTTGCCCACCTTATATCATCCAAAATCATATGATTAAATGATCATAGAAATAGATGCTTCTCGTGAATATTGGAGAGCAGTGCTAAAGCAAGAGTATATAATAAAGATAAATATCTTTTTAGATTTACTTTAAGATCATTTCAAAATCCTGAATTAAATTATCATAGCAATAAAAATGAATATTTAGCAGTTAAGAAAGCAATAAAGAAATTTTCCATTTATGTTATTAGTACTAAATTTATTTTTAGAACAGACTATAAAATTTTTAGACATTTTTTAAAAACTAACATATTAGGTGATTATAAGCAAGAAAGATTCATCATATGGTAACAATAGTTTAACCATTATAAGTTTAATGTATAACATTTATCAGAAACTAAAAATAGCCTAACAGATGCATTAACTAGAAAATTAACACCTCTAACTATTTTTATGCTCGCAAGAATGGAATAGTTTGAAATCAAAATCAAGATAAAAGAAAAGGAGATAAAAATCCTTTAGGAATAGCTCGAGCTATTATACCTCGAAAAGTTTCTTTTGGAGAAAAGAAAAAAACAAAAAGAATTTAATTATTCAAAACAACCACTAGATTTTAAAGAGAAATCCTCACAAAAAATTCAATCTACAAAAGCTAAAACTTATGAGGAAAGAATTCAAAATAAAATGGAAGAACCTAATGGTTCAAAAGAAAATAAAGTCTATGAAATAAAAAAAGAAAAGCCTAATTGGCTAATGAAGAAAAAGATCATTACATGAATCTCAGTAAAACTCAGTGAATGGGTCTCTACAACTTGGCTAGAAAATCTACTAGGAACATATAGAAGATATAAAATTTTACACCACAGAAAAAGAATATCCTACGGGTAGTAAATTTAATATTCTTGAAGGAGCAGATCTAATTTTTGTACACGGAGCTTACCATGCAGATTAAATTAAAAATCTCTATCCATGAATTAATTCAAGTGAATTGAATTATTTTCCTAAAAATTTCAAGAAAGCCATTAATAATTTTAGGAAAAAGATTAGAGTAGGAAATAAGCTTGTTTATTTTAGATTTTTCAGTTCATTAATGGATTAGAATGAGAAATATTGTATCAGTCCTTATCATTTTATTAAATTAAGAATTTTCAACACCAACAGAGAAGTTTACAAGTCAATGGCACTTGCAGAGAAGGAGATGGTGAAAAAATTAATAATTATTATTTTTTATTGTAATATAGCTCTCTTCGAAGAAGATGGTGAAAATATTAATAAATTTGAAACAAATTTTGATAGCAACAACTTGAAAATTTGTCAAGAAACAGGGAAGTTTTTTCCTTATATGCCAAAAAATAACTAAGGACCACAAATGCATTTTTTACATCAAAGATCGAGAAGATGAAGATACGTCATCATCTACATCATCAAAATTTTCAGTAGAAAACGACGAAGAAAAATAAAAGAAGATCGCCAGTAAAAAACAACATAGAAAAATGAAGATGTAGAATCCATATCTTTAATCAACAGCACATGCCAAGCAATGACTGAAAATAAAAGACAAAAATAGTAAAAAAAGATGAATTATTAACTCTTTATTTTGTAAAAATGATTTATTGTGTTATAAAACGAATCCTTATTTTCATTGAAAAACAAGGTGCAAACAGGGAGAGCCGGGAGCTTAGAATAGAAAGCTTAAGTCATTTATCTCCACCCTATGTATAACCTAGTAATTTTGGATACCATAATATACACAGATGCAAGGGCTTCTCTAGGATTCAACAAATTTTTTACTAAACTGGCCAACCTACCAACCTAGCACGACCTGCACTGGTTGGCCAGGTTGAAGAGTGAAATGTTTGAAATTGGGCTATAACCCGACCTAGGCAATGATAGTTGACTGGTACCGGGTTAGGATATTCCAACGCATTATAACCTAACCTAGTCGAGCAATAAATCCTTACTTTAAAAAAATATGCTTTTATTAGGAATAGATAAAGAAGAGATGAGAGCCTTACCATTTGGACTAGGGGTGTCCAAAAATCGAACAAAATCGAAAAATCGGACCGGATTGGACCAAATTGGACAATTTCATGAAATATATGGTCCGGTCCGGTTAAAAATAATACAAACCGTTGGTGAAACGCTCCGGTCAGGTTTTGTAAATTTTTTAACCAATCGGACTGGACCAGACCGTTATAAATAAAATATTAATTTTTTTAAATAATATATTATTATTATTGTTAATACCCACTTCTTGTATTCTCTGTTTGAAATTTGCAGCTTTTTGTAATATTAATATAATACATATGTAATTTCGCAACTTCTCATCTCTATCTCTGTTTACAATTATTATTATTAATAAGCTCAGCAAAGTTTATTTCCTCTTTTTTTTTCCTTTACTAATCATTTGTTCTGAAATGGGAGCAGAGAACTCTTTAATTTAAGTATTCACAATTACTTGCAGTTCATCTTCTTAATGGTTCTGGTATATATATATATATATATATATATAATATATATATATATATATATATATATAAATATTTCCTTTTTTATTTACTTACTGCTTTAATCATAACTATTTATTTAAAAAAAAAAATTTAAAAAGCATAGCTATATGATTTGAAGGATATTTATTTCACTGTATATTTTATGGATTAATGTATTATGAATATGTATTTTATGTATTAATATATTAATTTGTATTAAGTGTCGTGTTATAATTTGATTGCATTCTTAGTTATAGAAAAAAGTTTAACAAAATTTTTTTTTAAAAAATCATTGAAAACCGTTAACCAAACCGGACCAAATTGGATGGTTTTAAAATTTTTATTAGTTAAACGGTCCGGTCCGGTTTGGTTAAAATAATATGAACGGTCCGGTCCGGTTAATTTTTTTTTACTAAAAATCGGACCGGACCATGGATACCCCTAATTTGGACCATGTGATTTACATTTCAAAAGGTGGTAGTTAATTTATTTATCTTATTTTAGAGATATATTCATTAATTGCTCAGCCCTACAATGTAAGCAACCCATTTCTTTCAAAACCTAACATATTTCACTTAAAATTGTGCCGTTCTACTACCCATTTCTCTCTTTCTTTCTTGTGGTGATTAATGAATTCTAAACTACATAGGATTTTCATTCCATCTTTTTGAATCATAATTCATTTTCTCAAGGAGTTCCATGGTTGCCATTGCAAATGTTCCATCTCCTCCATTGACGAGCTTCCATGGTTGCAATAAGAAAGGTATTTAGTTTTTTTTTTCCCAATTCTAAGGTTTATCTGTTTATTAATTTTGTTAAACTTAATTTTACAAGATTTGATTTCAAGCTTGAAACAATACTTGTCATCATTTGTTTGTCATCTTTAAAGAACTTTTTTTCTTTATTTGCATTCCTCTGCAACACAATCAACCCAACCCGATTTAACTCGTATTCAATGGGTTGGGGTTGGATTGAGTGCTTACACGATCGATTTTGGCCTGAGATTATTATCAACCCAAACCAGACGGGTTGAATCTTTTGATCCAACCCGACCCGACCTGTGTCCAGTCCTTGGCTTCTCCATTAACAGGTGGGTATCAATGATTGAAGCAAGTTGAGACATAGTAAGTGTATTAAAAGAAGACGAACAGAGAATATAAAGTTGTTGTGGACTTATTAAATTCAGATATGATAATTATAACCTAAGCGAATTAAGGATCTTAAATGCTTTAATATTTATTTATTTCATTTAAAAATTAATAAATAGTAAGATTGGCATGAAAAAATTGGTATAAACAAAAAGAAGAGAAAATAAAATAAAATTTTGATAAAAATTGAAGATCTTGAAAGAAAATATTTAGAATTTTTATAACACTATTTTGGTAACGAAAGTTATGAAACGTGCTTAAATTTTTTTAAAAGATTTGACACTAGTTTAGATTTTTATATAGATTATATTTCTAGTATTTTATATCTAATAGACCATCCCATGGAAAAATTTTTAAAGAATTATTTTAAACAAAAATTTGTCAAGGTAAACAAAGAAGAATTTAATAACCTAAATTTTGGGTTTTATTTATTTAAAAAATATGTAAGAAGATAAAGTAACTGAAGCTTTTAAAAATTTAGCTAAAAAAATGGTATCAGAGCCAAAAGATACAAAGAAAATAATAAGAATGTATAATAAGGGTAAATTTATAAAAATGACAAGTAGGAAATCATTACAGATTAAAAACAACAAAAAGGGTTATCCTAGCATATAACCCAAGGATTTTAAACTCTTTTTTTAATTAAAGAATAATCAATATATCAATAAAAATAATCAAATAATTAATTGATAAATTTGACAATATAGCGAAAAATGAAAACTCAAAATTTTCTTTATATGATTATTGATATAATTTTATTTTAATTTATATCTTTTAAAATTAGTACCGAAAATTATCTATTAAAAAAAACTCTTCTTGGCCAATTAGTGATGTGGTATGTCTTCTCTATACACTTGTTTATAACTTCTTCTTCTTTTTTTATCTTATTTTATACGAAGCAGGACTATATAGATCCTTAAATTATTATATTTGTATCATTTAGTCACTTAGATTATAAGTAGTGTAATTTGGTCCTTTAGTTTTAGAAAAAAAAAAAAAAAAAGCAATTAAGAACAAAAAACATAATTTTAATTGTTTTTTAATTAAAATAATTTTTTAAAATTAATATTTTAATATAAAAATATTAAATAATATTTGTTCTTAATTAGCCTCTTAAAAATTAATATTTTAATTAAAAATAATTTTAATAATATATTTTGTTATTAATTGATCCATTTTTCTAAAACTAAGAATTAAATAACATTATAGTCTATAATTGTTTTGTCCATTACAGAGACAAAATATAGTAGACGTCATGAAGAAAGCTATTTGGTTTAGTAGTTTGGTCTACGATTTGGGTTTATAGTAAATACTTTTGTTGTATTTTCTGATTACTAGAGTGCAATACATTTGACCTATAATACTATGTATCATAAGAGGATCAAACATATTAATGTCAAATATACATTGTGTCTCATGCTATTGTTGTCAACAAGATAGCTACTACAGAGAATCGAACTAACGTGTTCATCAAGCCAATTCCACTTAAAAAAGTTCATGCTTTGCTTGGACTTGGTTGATTTTTAGACTTGTTTGGTATTTGTAATAAGTAATCACGTTAAACGCAGGTCATTTAGTATTATGAGGAATTTTATATTTAAGAACTTGGTTTCGTTTTTAAGCTAAGATGAAAATTTAGAACTTGGTTTCGTTTTTAAGCTAAGATGAAAATTTAGAACTTGGTTTCGTTTTTAAGCTATAAGATGAAAATTAAAATGTGCCTTCAAAATATACATTTAGTAAAAAGGGCATTATAAGCAAATTATTCGATTAATTTGCCTAAATTGAAAAATATGATCCAATCTATTTCATTTGGATCGGTAGATTTTATAGTCATATTAGATTCATATTGATAGATTTTACAATCTGTTACAATCCAATCTGGATCAAATTACTATTAAAACTATAAATAAAGGCATATTTTAATTTAATGTGTTATATTTAAATATTATACATACTATGATTATATTAAATTACTATTTTAATTGTAAAAAATTAATATAAATGTTAAATCCTCTATGATAATTTACTAATATTCAAGAGCATACTTTTTATTATTTTGATTTTCTTAGTTGTGACTATAAATAAAAAAAATTTACTAAAGATGTATCAATTTAAAATTTAGCATATATTGTATTTTATATTTGACAATAATTAAAAAATAAGTTATAATCTCAATCTGACCTTATTTGATCTGAAAAATTTAATCTACTCGAATTCAGATTGATTCAGATTGATCAAATAATCGATTGAATTTGAATTAGAAATCATCAAATATTTTTTTAATCGAATTAAATTTAGATTAATAAAAAATGGACAATTCTAATTCACTACTTATTCCTAATTCTCCTTATGATATCCACACAGGTCGAAATAAAGGGGTTTTAAATAACGCTTTTTCTCTTTGAAAAAAAGGTAGAGGTTGCTTGATGGGCATACTCTTATTCAATTAGAAGCGCTAGTAGCACTTAAGAGAGTCTCTTACTGTTAAGAGAAGGGTCAAGATAAAACACTTTACTTAGTCCTAACTATAAGGGAGAGCCAAGACATAATGATTCACTTAGTTCTAATTATTAAGAGGAGAGCCAATAATGCTTCATTTCGTTGGGTATAACAAGTGCTACATGAATTCTTTGAATTGGAAGAGGGCATAGAGGCCATGGCACCAAAAATGTAAGAAAGTCCCACCCACAACCACTCAAATGGTGTTGCTGCTTCCCAACAGAGTCTGTCTCAATTTCACTATTTGCAAATGGGCCGCACCTCGAATGGCATGAGCTACATGCGAGGAGACGCGCAAGTATAGTTTTTAAGGGAATCTATCTGGTCGAAAGACCGACCCACCCGATTAGAGGGACCGAGAAATTAATAAAGTATAAAACTTATATTTAAGCTTTTCCTTATTCTGATCGTTTAGAGGGCAATGGCGGAGCCACCGAATGAAGTCCTCAATTTCTTTTCGGAGGTGATGACCCACAGCGAGGCAAGAGGACTAAGTAACATATAAAATATGACGACAACAACAGCATGTTGTGGAAGGAGATAAGAGGTGAAGCCAACGACCCACTAAGACTGCAATTACATCCCCGAGCAGCAGTCAAGGGGGCATGAATGCAAGATACTATCGGCCGGAATATATATCCCTTAAAGCTCCAGCCACTAAATAACAGCTTGTGTAGCCAATATTCCATCGGACGCCGCTGTAGAGAGAAGAAATAAAGACCCACTACTTTTTGAATAACCCAAAGCCCAAAACTCACATCTATTGTTCAAGCATAAATCTTGTTGTTAATTCAATGTATCAAACACTCGTCACTTGTTCTCTTATATGCTTGAAACACTTGTCACTTGTTCTCTTATATGCCTGAGTAACTTGAATCGGCCAGTTCTTTTTGGTACAGTTAAGATAACGTACTTTTTTCGTCTGTAAGATTTGGAAAAGGAAAATTCTTTACGTCTCAAGTTGAGACGGCAACAACAGACGTAAATAGCCTATGTCATTAATTTAATTTTTTTAGTGAATAACCATTTTTGTTTTAAATGTCCTAATTTTCCTTTCATTTATATAACTTTTTATTCTTCGTACAGTAGAGCGTTAAAATATTAAAATAATTTTAATTAAAATTGATGCTGAAGAATCAATTTCCTCCGAATATTCAGTTTGTGATGAGATATTTTTTGGGGGTTTGGCTTCCTTTATTCGACTCACTTTGTTATGATGAAGGAAACAGATTCTAACTTCTTCTTTTTACATGTTCATGTTATTCTACTGATATTGTTGGTCATATTTACTTTGTATTTTGAGATTATAAATTAATGAAAGAGATTTGTTTAATCTTTTGGTATGTGTGGGCACCTTTGAAACAAGTTCATGACAAAATGGAAATGGTAAATTATTATATATTTGTATTCATTAAAAGTTAACTTATAAATTTAACATCAATCACATTGCCATATGCTTTTTATATTTTGTACACAAAATCAATCTCCTACTCCTTTAAAATGGTTCTTTGTTTTTTCGATCATAATTGTTCATACCTAGCTATAATAGCATTCCCTGCAATATAAACAAGAATATTCAAATATAGTCAAAGATGGTTTTAAATCATGAAGAAAAACATGAACTACCAAATAAACAAAAAGCAAATAACATTTCATACCCACTATTCCATAAAGAATGCTTGATTGCTCCATCGAGTTCATCTTTCACGCTTGTTGCTATTTGAAAAGAAGCATCATGATGTCCACTCCATCAAAATATTTGCATTCTTAATATTCTTTTTTGTTCAAATTTTTTGTTTAATAAAAAATATTGTCCTTTTATTAAAAAAAGAAGAAGAAGAGAAAATGTTATAAAAGTTGAAGAAAAATTATCACAAGAAACTACTATAAGTTAGCATACATGAAAAATTGGAGTTACCTTCACCTTAATTTCAAATCATAAGCCTTCAAGATGACCAAAATTCATAAGAGTACTTGAATCTGATATTTGTCCTATAGGTGTAGCAAATCCAAGAATAAGATTTTATTAAAAGAAGTTATTTCAAGCTAACTAAAACTTGTCAAAAAAAAAAAAAACTCAAAAGAATATAAAGATATAACAACTAATAGTATGCATTTGATGATGTTATAGAGTTTTCTAACCTCCAAAATTGTAAATAGAATTTGTCCAAGTGAGGGGGTATTGTTGGTTCTGCAACCAATACTGATATTGAAATCCCACACTCATAGTTTGTTGTGTGGCAACCTCAGATGGTATGTATAAAGAGGTGGATACCCCTTTGTTGGCTTTACTTTTCATTACATCTTGCTCAACAAGATGGTCTTGCTAATTAATTATCAGTCCAAAAGAACAAATTAGACATCAAAGGGAAATAATTTCATGAAAGAAGTATATATTCATACCTTCAATTGCTTATCTTTTCTAATATTTGTTTTCTCATGTGTTTATTTATTTATTTTTTTTCATGGAATTGGAAACAATTGTTTTAGGCCTTAGAAATCTTCCTATTTTAAGGAGGACATCCATGTCTTCGAACTTGAAGAGGACTACGAAGCGCTTATTGGTTTCGATATAAAGTTTAGAAGACTCCACTTCATGACACTTTTTAATGTTTCTTTCATTTGTATAGTTCTCCAAGCAAAGTAGTTCACCTTTGCTTACTCTGTTATTAATCTCATCCATCAAATTACTTAACCAAGTAGAATTCTCATCATTTGTAACTGCCCAATCTACAAGTCTTTCCAACTTCTTTTGCAATTTATGGTATCTTTGTGTTTCTTCTTATGTCTTTCCTCCATCTCGGTAAAATGTATTTTGATGAGATGCTTTTAACTTGCTTTTGTATAAGAACTGAGATTGCATGCCTGCAAATGATCCCTCTGAACTCAAATAAGCAGAAGCATAATGAACTTGAGCATTTTCCTTGTCAAAGTGAACCCTGTAAAGTTTTTTTTTTTTTTTTTGCGCATCCCCATTAAACACATCTCACTTGCATTATAAATATCACCCTTCACATCAATAGTTGATGCTTCACAGAAAAGCGTTCTAATCAATTCTTTCTTAAATTCCTTAAAATTTTCATTTGTGTATGCCACTTGAAATTGTTTCTCTATCCCAAAAGGAGTTACACAAGGAATTATTTGTTAAAAGATTCAAAATCAGCACAACTGATCTCCTTCTCAATCTTGTTTCTTAAGGCATTGTCGTATTGCTTGACGAATTATTTCAGAGTTGTCTTTGAATTTACATATCCATCAAAAAATGAATTCACATGACATACCAACCCAAAAGGTAACTTTCACAAAAGCAGGAACCCAACGATGCCTTTTTTGATACAAACCATTCAACCACACATTTTCTTGTAGACCAAAATCATTGATAAATTGCTCACACTTTGCTTCAAATTCATCTTTTGTCAAAGAATCATAAACGATACTTTGCAAAGAACTTTTTATTTTTTCATAAGATTTATAACCTCTTAACTTCTGTGGGAGCTTATTCATAATATGCCATATGCACCAACGATGTTTGGTATCAGAAAATACAATTTCAAATGCATTTTTCATTACTTTGTCTTGATCTGTAATTATATCAATTGGAGCATGTCTAAACATAAACACAAATCATGTCTTAAATAAACATGTGAATGTAGCAATGTCTTCACTTGACAGTTGTGATATTGTGATGCAAATCCATAGGGGATGCTTGAAAACCAATGTGGGTGATCAAACATCAAAGGTTGGACTAAGAGCATTGCATGGTATCAAGTGTGGAGAAAGAAGAGAAAGAAAACAGGGTTACAGAGCATCCAGGATCGATCCCCCTAATGATGGATTGATCCCTCTCTAGCCGGATCGATCCCGCTCTAAGCGCGATCCAATTCGGGGCTTTCTGTTGGAAAATTGGTGCCCATGCAAGAAGCCGGATCGATCCCCCTCAGCAGGATCGATTTCACTCCAAGCGCGCCCCGATCTGGGACTTATAGACAGTTTCTGTTTTTCACGAAAAATAGGATAAATGACTTTTAAGGGCATGGGCTTTGTTCTAGAAAGCTAGGAATAGTTTGGGCATTATTGTAAGTGTGCAAATGTGCTATATAAACACATTTAAGAGCTCTTAGGTTTTTAAAGAGAGAGCATTGTGTGCTACACATTTGAAAGAAGAAAAACTAGAAAAGAGAGGAATAAGAAGATAGGGCTTTTCACCATTGTGAGTGAGGAAAGTTCTTGAGTGTATTTCTTCCAAGGAAGCGTTTCTCTTCAGGCATTTCTCCATTTGTACTTGTATCTCTAAATTTAAAGCTAGTGGAACTCATCTCCATTGGAGGGGAGAAGAAGTGGAGTAGACTCACCACATTGGTTGGGTTGAACCATTATAATTTTGGTGTGTTGTTTTCTTTGCTATTATTTATATTTCCTTGCTTTGATTTAAATCTCTAGGGCTTAAGAGTGCTTGTTATTGGAATGATAATTTCATTGGGTGTTTGATCTTGCTTGGTTAATTTCAATAGTTCAATATCTAGGAACTTGAACTCTAGCATAACAAGTGGTATCAGAGCCTTGTTTCAACTTGGGTTTATTCCATGGTTGTTGTGTGTGAATTTTTCGGGTTTGATATTGTGGAGTGAAATTGTGTCTAGAAACAATTTCTTGTTATTGAATATGAGTAGGATGGAAATTGAGAAGTGGGATGGCACTGGAGATTTTCATATTTGGAAAAGTAAGATGAAGAGTTTATTATTTCAACAAAAGGTAGCTCAAGCTTTAGAGGATCATCTAGAATATTCGGAAGATTTTACGGAGTTTCAAAAGAAGGAATTATTGATGACGGCTTATACCTCTATATTTTTGCATTTGCATGATAATGTCATAAGGGAGGTGCAAAGTGCAAAACTGCAAAGGAATTATGGAAGAAGTTTGAAGAGATTTACATGCAAAAGATGATGTCTCGGAGGTTCCATTTGAAAGAACGATTGTTTAGGTTTCGAATGGATATGTCAATAGGTTTGGAGCCTAACTTGGCGGAGTTCCGAAAAATCTCCAATGATTTTTCAAACATTGGGGAGGGTCTTAGCGATGAGAATCTCGCTTACTTATTGTTACACAACTTGCCGGATTCCTACAGAGAAGTGAAGACAGGTCTTAAGTATGGAAGAGATAATATCTCTTTGGATCTAGTTATCTCTCATTTGAGAACAAGAGATCTAGATTTGAAGACGGAGAAGCTACATATTGGTGGGAGTGGGGGTAGTGGTGATGCCATGTATTTGAGGGGAAGAGGTGAAGAAAGAAGCAGAAATAAAGGAAAAGGAAAATACCGGTCAAAGTCCTTTGGTCCAAAAGAAAAATTGACATGCTTCTTGTGTAACAAAAAAGGGCATTTCAAGAGGGATTGACTGGAGAAGGGTAAATACACCAAGAGAGGTAATGGTAGTAGAGATGCATCGGTGGCGACGGTTGATGTAATGGGTTATGATAGTGTTGAGGCACTTGCGTGTTCTTCAAGCAATAGTGATGGTACTTGGGTCTTAGACTCGGGGTGTACTTTTCATATGACACCATAAAGGAGTGGTTTTTTGATTACAAAGAGGTAAATGGTGGCATTGTTCACATGGGAAACAATCATCCTTGTAATGTGACGGGAGTTGGGTCGATGAAGCTACACTTCAATGATGGTTCAACATTTGTGATGAAGAATGTGAGGTATGTGCCGGCATTAAAGAAGAACTTGATTTCATTGGGTACTTTAGATAACATGGGTTATAGCTACAAGGGTGAGCATGGCCAATTGAAGGTGTGTAGAGGTTCTTTGGTATACTTCAAAGGTATACAAAGAAATGGGCTCTATTACTAGATTCTTAGGTAGAGACCAAAGTTGTCGTGGTTAGCCACCAAGAGGAGAGTGTCAACCTTTGGCACAAAAGGTTGGGACACATAAGTGAAAGAGGATTGGAGGAACTATCCAAGAGGAAGATTCTTGGCGATGGTAAGCTTGATAAGTTTTCATTCTGTGATCATTGCATTTTTGGCAAGATGAAAAAGATGAAGTTCACACCGGCAAAGCTCAAAGGATGTGACATTCTTGATTATGTGCATTCGGATTTATGGGGGCCAGAGAGGACACATTCGATGGGTGGTGCACGGTATATTCTAACTATAATTGATGATTTCTCTAGAAGGTTATGGGTTTACTTGTTGAAGAGTAAAGATGAGACTTTTGGAATTTTGTTGAATGGAAGAAACTTGTAGAGACTCAAACCGGTAAAAAAGACAAGTGTTTGAGAACTGACAATGGTTTAGAGTTTTACAATGAAGCTTGTGAAAGCTTTTGAGCTTTTGTAGGGAGATTGGTATTACAAGGCATAGGACCAATCCAGGGAATCCTCAACAAAATGGTTTGGTGGAGAGGATGAATAGAACACTCTTGGAGAGAGTGAGATGTATGCTTTTCGATGCAAACATGCCCAAGAGATTTTGGGGAGAAGCCGTTGCTACGGCAAGATACTTTATCAATAGGTG
Organism: Elaeagnus macrophylla; assembly: GCA_029378325.1. Lineage (NCBI taxonomy): Eukaryota > Viridiplantae > Streptophyta > Magnoliopsida > Rosales > Elaeagnaceae > Elaeagnus > Elaeagnus macrophylla. The sequence goes on along the minus strand of CM055649.1, from coordinate 7,485,788 downwards.
TCCTTCAGTGCCGCTCAACTTCAAGACGCCATAAGAGGTGTGGTTTGGCAAACCTATTAACTATGACCATTTACATGTTTTTGGTTGTGTTGCATATGTACATGTGAGGCAAGGGAAGTTGGAACCAAGGACATTGAAGTGTATGTTTTTGGGGTATCCAAGTGGTGTCAAGGGTTACAAGTTATGGTATGGTGATGCTAAGAAATGCATCACTAGTAGAGATGTAACCTTCAAGGAGGATAAGATGTATATGGGAGGAGTTTTCGAAGAAACAAATGACTCACAACGAGAGTCTGGACGCGAGCGTGTTAGTTTTGAGGTGGAGCCATTGGTGTTTAATAATCAACCCATGGGTGGGCATAGGCAACCGAAAGAGCCTACTATACAAGAACTGCCTAATGATGATGATCATGGTATAAAGATGGAAGAAGAAGAAGACACCACTGAGCTCGTGTCATCTAGGCTGGGAAATGATTACTGGTTGGCACGAGATCGGAGTCGACGCGTGACTAGAGCTCCTGAGAGGTTAAACCTTATTTCCTATGCATTGAGTATGGAGTCAGAGATCTCGGGACTTGAGCAAAGGTCCTATGAGGAAGCCATGAGTAAGAAGGATACCGATAAATGGCAGAAGGCCATGGAAGAAGAGATGAGTTCTCTATACAAAAACAAGACATGGACACTAGTTCCTCAACCAAAGGGTCAGAAAGTTGTGGGCAATAAATGGGTCTACAAAGTGAAGGAAGGTGTGCCAAATGTCGAGCTAGCCCGGTACAAGGCTCAAGTTATTGCAAAAGGGTTCGCCCAAAGAGAAGGTATTGACTTTACTAAAATTTTCTCACCTGTTGTTAAACATAGTTCCATTAGATTATTATTATCTCTTGTTGTGCATAATGATATGAAACTTGACCAATTGGATGTGAAAACTACTTTTTTGCATGGTTACCTTGAGGAGGAAATTTTCATGGAGCAACCCAAGGGGTTTGTTGAAAAAGGCAAAGGTGACATGGTGTGTCTCTTAAAGACGTCTTTGTATGGCTTAAAGCAATCTTCAAGATGTTGGTACAAGAGATTCGACGACTTCGTTTTGATGATCGGGATCAAAAGGAGCAAGCATGAAAATTATGTGTATTTGAGTGGTACAACTAGCTCTTCTAATGTTTATTTATTGCTATATGTGGATGACATGTTGTTGGCTAGTTGTGACCGATCTCAAATCACCAAGTTAAAGAGTCAACTTAGCTTGGAATTTGAGATGAAGGATCTTGGAGCTGCCAAGAAAATATTAGGGATGCAGATTGTAAGAGATAGACAAAAAGGCAAGTTGTTTCTTTCCCAAGAAGGGAATTGTGAGAAGGTATTTCAACGGTTTAATATGGTCAATGCTAAACCGACTACAACTCCAATAGCATCACATTTCAAGTTTTCAACCTCGGACTCTCCTTCAATGAATAAGGAGAAGAAAGAAATGAAAAAGGTGCCCTATGCAAGTGCGGTGGGTAGCTTGATGTATTTAATGATTTGTATAAGGCCAGATATTGTGTATGGTGCAAGTTTGGTAAGTCGCTACATGGCTAATCAAGGTAAAAATCATTGGGAAGCTATGAAATGGGTGATGAGGTATCTACGGGGTACAACCGAGGTTGGTCTTCTATATGATCGATCCAAGGAGTTGAGTATTGGAGTAATGGGTTATATGGATTCAGACTTTGCCGGAGATCGTGATAAGAGGCAATCTATCACAGGATACTTGTTTGGATTTGGAGGAAACTTGGTGAGTTGGAAGGCCAATTTACATTCAATAGTAACATTGTCTTCTACGGAGGAGGAGTTTATTGTCGCAATGGAAGCAATGAAGGAAACTATGTGGTTGAAGGGTTTGGCTAGTGAACTCGGTTTTGAGCAAAAGAGAGTCATGATATATTGTGACAATCAATGAGCAATTTGCTTGACCAAAAATCCTCAATTTCATGATTGTACAAAGCATGTAGATGTTAAGCTACATTTCATACGAGAGATGACTGAACAAGGTGAGGTGGAGTTGGTAAAAATTTAGACGGATGATAACCCAACGGACATGGCAACAAAGCCAGTTCTCTTGGAAAAGTTTGTGAAGTGTCAAATTTGGTCAAGGTGATCTCCCTATCTAAATGATGGTGAAATGGTGGATCTTCACCCAAGAGAGTTTGAGTTCCAAGGATTAGCATCAAGGTGGAGAATTGTGATATTGTGATGCAAATCCATGGGGGATGCTTGAAAACCAATGTGGGTGATCAAGCATCAAAGGTTGGACTGGGAGCATTGCATGGAATCAAGTGTGGAGAAAAAAGAGAAAGAAAAAAGGGTTATAGAGCATCCAGGATCGATCCCCCTCATGACGGATCGATCCCCCTCTGGTTGGATCGATCCCGCTCCAAGCGCGATCCAATCCGGGGCTTTCTGCTGGAAAACTGGTGCCCAGGCAAGAAGACGGATCCATCCCCCTCAGCCGGATCGATCCCACTCCAAGCGCACTCCAATTCGGGACATTTTACTAGAAAACTAATGCCCAGATATGAAGACGGATCGATCCCCCTTTCGCCGAATTGATCCCACTTCGAGCATGCTCCAATCCGGGACTTACGGACATTTTCTATTTTTCACGAAAAATAGGATAAATGACTTTTAAGGGCATGGGCTTTGTTCTAGGAAGCTAGGAATAGTTTGGGCATTATTGTAAGTGTGCAAATGTGCTATATAAACACATTTAAGAGCTCTTAGGATTTTTAAAGATAGAGCCTTGTGTGCTACATATTTGAGAGAGAAAAACTAGAAAAGAGAGGAATAAGAAGATAGGGCTTTTTACCATTGTAAGTGAGGAACATTCTTGAGTGTATTTCTTCCAAGGAAGTGTTTCTCTTCAAGCATTTCTCCATTTGTACTTATATCTCTAAATTTGAAGCTAATGGAACTCATCTCTATTGGAGAGGTGAAGAAGTGGAGTAGACTCACCACATTGGTTGGGTTGAACCACTATAATTTTGGTGTGTTGTTTCCTTTGCTATTATTTATATTTCCTTGCTTTGATTTAAATCTCTAGGGCTTAAGAGTGTTTGTTGTTGGATTGATAATTTCATTGGGTGTTTGCTTGAAAATTTCTATCTTGCTTGGTTAAGTTCAATAGTTTAATATCTAGGAACTTGAATTCTAGCATAACAATAGTAATCCACATCCAAACAATATTGACTGCCCATGATGATTAACCCCTACAAAAGGAGCAAATGGCATATCATACTTATTAGTCAAATAAGTTGTATCAAATGTGATCACATCACCAAATTCCTCATAAGATTCTCTACTTCTTGTGTCGGCCCAAAATAAGTTCTTAATTCAAGCACCATCATCCAAGTCCATCATGTAAATTTTTTTTGAATTCTTAGATTGCATTCTCATAAAAAATCATCGATTGCTTCGGTATCTCCAACCCCTAACCTCAAATGCCTAGCCTTCTTAATATAATTCCTGCAGTTTTTTTCTAAGAATGGAACATGATCATGACCTCCAACTTCAACAACAAATGATTGGTAATTTTTTTCTACATTGATTCATGCTCGATCACTTAATTCAAGCTTTCTTTGGGCAGTCATATTTAACTCTCTATAGCACAAACCAAATTTTGACTTGCTAGAACTCAACCCATGATTATGCTTAAGTACAATTGAATTGAGCTTGAACTTTTGATCTTCCCATAAAGTAACATTCAGCTTAGCTTTACATTCTAATTTTGACGTGGGTTAAGAGCAAGGGAATTTTGTTTTGTTGAACGAGACTTTCCAGCTTTAGAACATGATACACAAAAAAAATTAGCCTTTCGTCAATTGAGGTACTGGATGATTTTTTCTTTACTCCAAAACCTTCTTGCTTCCCATATTTCTTGTAATACTCAAAAAGCTCATCTAAAGAATCAAAATGCATCCCAGCTTCAGGTCCCTTGATAACATTAGTGTGCTTCATAAATGGTGATTTGCCCTCCCCTCTAACATACATCTAAATTGTTGAGAAAGTTTCCCATACCTAAAATCATTAATTTGGTAGTTTAATTGTATGTGTTAAGGTGGCAAAATAAGAATATCTCTTTACCAAAATGCCCATAAATATATTATGTGTTATTTAGCCACTTTTAAGCTCACTATTTGCCTTGTTTTGCACTTAAAATAGTTTAAATGGCTTAATATTTATTCAATTGTGTCAATGTAGGTAGAACGGTGGCAAATGAAGTTAAAACGAGTCAAAATGAAGAAAAAATATGTTGGATGCATAGCATTAAAAGTTTGGTTAGAAACAGGCAGGTTAGGGTTGCGATGCCACTAGATACCAAAAGCCACCCGAGAGCATGGGGTCTTAGAGGTGTAATATTAGGGCTGTGATATGCCTTTGTGAGAATTCAACCTGAGAGTCTTTGGCTGTGACAGTGATTTACTCAAGTCGTGGCACGTGTGTTTTTTCTAGAATAGTCTGATCAATTGGGCCGCAGCACGAGCTATCTTAGGCTGCGGTGCATGTCGACATGTACGTGAGAAAGTACCAGAATACCAGTTTCCTATTTGGAATATAATTCCTTGTCAAACCATGATTCTTGGCTAAGCTACAAGTATTTATGAACTATAACACTAAGTCTATAAATACAACTTATAATAGCCAAGCAAAGAGATTTACCACATTCCACAACTAATCTAAACATTTAGAAAAAGAGGCAACAGTTTAGAGTATAAGGCAAATCAAGAGCATGATTCAAGATTGAAGGTGTTGGAGTTTAGTTCCACGAAAGTGACAGTTGGTGGAGATCAATTTTGGGAGAGAAGCGGAGAATGGTTTTATCTTTATCTACCCTTTCATGTTTATTCTATTCTCTTGTATTAACTCAATATTTTTTGATATTTTATTGAATATTTTACGAAGCTAAACTTGTTGCTAGAATCCTCTTAAACTCAATCTTTTATACAATAATTTACTTTGTTATTCTCTTCTATTGCCATTGCCTTTTTAATTATATTATTCAATATAATTTTTATGCCATCAATTGTCTAATTAATAATTATACCATAGAGGTAATTAGGTAGCTTTGAAAAAAGTATTTAATTGTTTGTCTTTATTGAATAGCAGATATGGTATCTAGGCTGAGAGGAAGTATTCTTGTGTATGTAATTTATAATTGATGTTATTAATAAATAGTAGTTTAATCTAATTGGCATAAGAGTGTAATTAAGTTAAGTTATTATATTATGTGTAGTTTACTTGAGAAATAAATATATGTATAGGTTAGAGTCAATTGATCAAATAATTTCTTTGGCAATTGCTTGGGATTGTGAATTCCTATGATTTTTTTGTACTTAATTAGTTAATGTGATATATTGTGTTTGATCAAGTAGTGTAAATATTATATTTTTATTATTTTATCTATCTATTTTCGTTAGCTTAAATAGTTTAGTGTAATTGTAGTTCAGTACTCAACTCTTTATTAATCCAATCCTTGTGGGTTCGATAATCTTTCTTTAAATAGTTCTCACTTATACACTAACTCGTGTACTTACGTTTTAGTTTGAATAAGTTTTTGGCACCATTGTTGGGAATTGATATTAATTTATAATTTGATATTGTTGCTAAGATTACCAAAACTAATTTAGGCATATAAAAATAAAATGAAATGAAATAAGAAAATACAAAAAGTAATTTTATTTGCTTTAATTTTATTTTGTACTATTTTATTAACTTTTTATTTTTACTAGCATAACTTTATATTTATATTTTTATTTTAGTTATCTTTTATTGTACATTATTTTTCTTTTACTTTTGTATTTATTGCTAGGTGAGGACTTTTTTGAGCTTCAAAGGCTTATGGATGCAAGAATGACAATTGAAGAGGCAACCAACCTCACAACATACATTGAACGGGCTAGTACTGTGAGGAAACTCTCTATACAAGAACATTCTGATCTTTTCAAGTTGAGGTTCTACATATGTACTCAACCCGTACAACATTCATTGCATACATACACATGTAATGAAGGAGACCACAACTATAACAATTTCAACACCAATTCGAACCCATCACACGAATACTATCAAAATTGGAATGAGGGAGTCAATCTTACTACTCTTGGAGCTACAATCAAGAGGGAATATTGTTTATATGACCAACATATGCAATAGGATACAATTATAATCCACAACCACTCCCACAAGAGAAAGAATTATCCAATGAGAATGATCTCAAATCTTGCATGAAATTGATGCAAAACTTTATAGACAAACTCAATTATGAAGTACAACAAGTGAAAACACTTAATCATAACCTGGAGGAGCAACCAAGTGATTTAGCTTACAACCTCACCCAAACCCAAGGCTTCAAACATGAAGATATTTTTTATAGTTTGGGTGAAGTACATGAGGTAATGGAGAATATGGAGGAACCTAAGCATGTGGTAGAAAGTGAACTCACAATGTTTTTTTTGAAGAGATTGTGGTAGCTAAAGAGGAGGAAAGAAAAGCTCCTATTATTTTGTATACACCAATAGAAATTATCGAAGGGTTTCTCTTTTATATACACAATAAGGAGATCCCTTGAGTATTAAGAATGAAATGATTACCCTTAAAATCTATCTAGACAATAACCTTTCTAGAGATACCGATGATGACTATTAGTTTGATTTTAAGGGTGAGTCGGAAGTTTTCAAATTCTAAAATTGAGTCTTGATGCTTCAACTAAGAAGTAGAGGGTGTGGAACCCAAGAGGAAATATTGATGATCTTGGCCCAACAACTATAAAAAATTTCAACTAGTTGCTTATGAAATACTATGTGTATTATCTACTTTGATCGATAATAATGATCTAGTCAATGACCTTAAATATAACTCTTCTTAGAGGCAACCCAAGGAATTAAATTTTATGTTTATGTTTTAAATTTTATTAGTTTTTTTTAGGCGAATAAAACAAGAGAGGTGACAATGGTGACTACATGGACATATGTGTGAAGACTATGACATCATTGAACGAGTCTTTTTATCCTATTCATATATCTTTGTTTATCTATGTAGTTTGGTACATTGAGAACAATGTGCAATTCAAGTATGAGGGAGGAAACTCTATTATCTTCTTTTGCGATTAGTCAAAATTTTTAAATTTTTTTAGGATATTTTAACAAAAACTTGGGTAAAAATTGATAAACATATGAAATCTAAATGCATATATGCTTGATATGAAATATATGAACCCAATGATAGAATTGGTTGTCATAACTAGGAAAAGAAATTTAGCATGTTTATTGAGATACTTACATGAATCTTGTCTATGCTTGCTAATTTTTTATTGGAATGTTTCATTTTTATGCACATGCCATGATTGATTTTAGTGTTCTTATTAGAAGAAAATTTGATGTGATTTATGCCATGTGATTATGCCTTCCATACTTTGTAATTTATTTGATCACTTCTGGAGGCAAAATTCTAAATAATATTTAGCTTTAGAAGCGATTTAAGCCTTTATTTGATTCGATTGAGCCTTTCAAGCTAATCATGGTTTATGTCCTTAGTCACCTATTTGAACTTAAACAAATATCTTTCACGTCTTTAAACCATACATAAACCTAACCAAAATTGTATTTTACTTTTATCCTTGCATTCATAGCTTGTGTGAAAATATGATCATGCGTTATGCTATAGAGTAAGGCAAAATGTAATACAACTATATAAAAAAATTCATAACACCAATATCCCTATGAACAAAAAGGAAATAAAAGAGATGAACTCAAAAAAATAAATTTGGAGGTGTTGTAATCTTGCTAAAAAATGTGAAAAAAATGTAGAATGAAATAATAAAAAAAAATTAAAAAGATAGGGTGCATTAGAACATTAATTCAAAAGCTCAATTGTGCATTACATGTTACATGATAAATAAAAAGCAAGCTAAGGTATGGAATGAACTTAAATGTCATCATTTATCTACCCTCACCTAAGCCTAATATTTCAAGCATGCAAAATTCTTTTGATCTTTAGCTAAATATACTATTTACATTAGTGGAGAGAGGTATGAAACATAGACATATGAAATGTGTTCTAAGACTTAATCTATTAGCATTCTCATATAAGTTGATTTCATAAGTGCATTAGATGACATCATGTGCAACACACATAAATTATTTAATCAAAAATCTTGGATACATGTATTGATGAAAAGTTGATTGATAGTATGTAAACCTCTTTATAATATAATTGTGCAATCTTTGAGGGGATAATTTTTTTTAAATATATATGTATAGTGGAAATTTGATTATAAATATTCTACCCATATTGGTTAGTGTTTGGTCTTCATTGTTTAGCTTTGGCTTTGCTTGAGGATAAGCAAATAGTTAAGTTCGGGGGTGTTATAACTCTATTAAAGTAAAATTATTTAGCTACTTTTAATCTCGCTATTTGCCTTGTTTACACTCAAAATGGTTAAAATGGCTTACTATTTGTTCAATTATGTCAATGTTGGTAGAATGGTGGAAAATACAGTTAAAATGAGTCAAAACAAAGGAAAAACATGTTGGTAGCATATCATTGAAAGTTTGGTTAGAAACAGACAGTGGCCATTTTGAACCGAGATGCCACTTGATACAAAAAACCATCTGAGAGCCTGGGGTCGAGGTGGTGTAATATTAGGGTCGCAGCTCACCTGAGTTAAAATTCAACCCGATAGTCTTTGGTCAAGGCAGTGATTTATCCACATGGCGCGCATAGTTGTTCAGAATTGTCAGAGCAATTGGACCGCAGAGCGTGCTATCTTGGCCCACAATGAGCGTTGACATGTGCTAGAATGCTAGTTTCCTTTTTGGACTATAATTCCTTGTTGAACCATGATTCCTACTTGAGCTACAAGTATTTATGACCTACAACACTAGGCCTATAAATACAAATTTTAGCAGCCAAGCAAAAGGATTCACCAAATTCCACAACTAACTTAAATATTTAGAAAAAGAGGCAACAATTTAGAGTATGAGGCAAATTAAGAGCATGATTCAAGATTGAAAGTGTTGGAGTTTAATTTCACAAAAGTGGCGAATATTAATTTTTGGAGTGATAAGCGAAGATTGGTTTTATCTTTCTCTACCATTTTGTGTTTAATATATTCTCATATATGAACTCAATGTTTTTTGAGACTTTCTTTTTAATATTTTATGAAACTAAACTTGTTGCTAGGATCCTCTTAAACTCACTTTTTTTATACAATAATTTAGTTTATTCTTCTATTCCATTGTAATTGATTTTTTAATTATATTATTTAATCTAATTTTTATCTATTAATTGTCTAATTAACAATTATACCATAGAGAAAATTATGTAGCTTTGAGATAAGTATTTAATTGTTTGTATTGATCGAATAGCATACATGGTTTCTAATATGAAAGGTATGATTCTTGTGTATGTGATCCATAATTGTTGTTGTTAATAAATAATAGTTTAATCTAATTAACATAAGAGTGTGATTAGGTTAGGTTATTATATTGTGTGTAGTTTACTTGAGAGATGAATGCATGCATAGGTTAAAGTCAATTGATCATATAATTTGTTTAGTAATTGCTTAGGATTATAGATTCCTATGACTCTTTTGTACTTAATTAGTTAGTGTGGCTGTGTTTGATCCAATAGTATAAATATTAGGTTTTGTTATTTTATTATTTTATCTATCTATTTTCGTTAGCCTAAATAATTTAGTGTAATTGTAGTTCCTTACTCAACTTCTTATTAATCCAATCCTCATAAATCAACACTTTATCTTTAAATATTTGTTACTTGTACACTGACCTATGTACTTGTGATTTAGCATAAATATATTCAACATTAATATTATCTTAAAATAGAAAAATTGTAATTGACTCATGATAAATAGGACATTTTTAGTTCACTTGCCAAGCCATAAGAGACAACCTCTTTAAATTTTTCCTACAAAATTTCAACAATGTTAGTGGTTAAAAATTACATAATAAGGACCTTTAATTTATTGCTAATGGACTATAAAAAAATCCAAGGGGAGGGGAAACTTTTTTGGAAAATTATCAAAACTAGCACTCCTAAAACTTATAATAACACTAATCAATTGAATGGATGTTAAAAAAATGACATATTAGTCATTTTTTTAATTATGAAAATATAAGTTTGAACACAAAGAATGCTAGTTTTGTTATTACAAGTTTTAAAAGGTGTTATTTTTGTTATTTTTCTTTTTTTTTCACCTTTTGTCGTTGATATTCCCAGAAGGTTGATAGTGTTATCTTTATTGTTCTAATTTCTACTCTTAAGGTCTCATTTATGTCTATTTAATTTCCTAAATATTTAAGGAACAAACTTAAAAGCCATAAGCTGGTAGCCCAGATTGTTGAGCACTGTGCATAAGGTCTTAATCCTGCTGGATAGTGGGACACGGGTTTAAAACTTGGGACTAGCGTCTCAATATTAAGTCTGAATAAGACTTTAAACACTCTAGTGTTTGGCAAATTCTATCAATTTCTATAATTTGAGGGTGTGACAGTAGTCTTAATCCGGTGAGGTTTATTCACTGAACAAAAAAAAAAAAAAGAAACTTACATGAATAAAAGAAAGACATCAACAGTTTCAAGAAAAGTCATTTAATGGAGGATGGATATGTAAAAGTGAAAAAAAAAAAAAAAAACATCCGAGTAAACTAAAGAATATACGTTTCATAAAAAAAAATATAAAAAATAAAAAGTGGCGCGTTAAATCCCGCTCCTTTCATCTCTGTCTTTATGTCAAAATGGAAAATAAATATTTGCCACGTAGATTGAATTAAGCCACAAGTTGTAGCAAATAGAATTACCCTTTGGAAAATTGATCTTGCTTTCGATTACTGTTTTGCCTTTGAGAGAAAGATAGATCATAGATGTATTTGGGTTTGGGTTTGGTTTTGAGTGTTGAGTTTTGAATTTTTTTTTTTTTTAATATTGAGATTTGTGTTTTTTACTTGATTATTAGTGAATTTGAAAAGTAGAGTACTTTTTTTTATTAAAAGTTAAACCAATTAAATTTTTGTGTATTATTTAATTTTTGAAAAATTATCTAAAATAATACTCTTAAAATTCATAATAACGAAAATAACACCCTTTTTTTTTAATTAGGAAGATACGAGTTAGTGTTAGATTCATATTAGATATGTTATTTTTATTTTTATAAGTTTTAAAAATGTTTTTTTTTTTTGCTATAACTTTTAAGAGTATTATATTTATTATTTATTATTTTTTTTACCTATAATTAATTATTTATGCAATTAATTTAGACCCAAGCTTGCGGAATGATGTGGCTTATGTGTAATCAAGCAAATAACGAGTGGGTGGAATATTTTTGACAATGTTCGATAAAAGTCCAAGCTAGAATGCACTTGAAATACATGTACTTCATGTATGTTGATAATGAAGACAATATTTAATTTAGTATATTCAAATTTACATATGGTTTGATTATGTTGAGTTTGTGGATTTTTTTATGTTGGTAACAATTTGTGTAAAGTCTGTCAATGTTTAGATTAGGTTTTATGTATTTATCAAATAGATGCATTATTCGAATGTTTTTAATAGGATAATTTTGCTATTTATTTTTAATTTTTTGTTGATTCATAACGGATTGTATAATTGCATGTTTAGATTGCACAAAAATAACATAAATTTCTATCCTAGGAACGTAAAACTTTCATTGGTTCAACAAAAATTTGCTAAAAGTTTTTTTTTTTTTTTTTTTGCTAGTTAAAGAAAATTGGCAAAACACCGAATTTTTGTCGATAAGTAAAAACTTCTTAGCTAATTTTTCTTTAACTGAAAAAAAATTCACAACTAGTTTTTTTCACTATTTTAGCCGATTTTCTCATAAATGAGCCAAAAATTTTGGTTAATTTATCAAATTTGTGTATTTTTTTTTGTCTGCATTTTTTTCATTGATTTACTTAAACCAACTACACTTCTTATTCTAGTCGGTTAAAAACTAACGAAATTAATAGTTTTTGTAATAATTTTTTTAATATCAAACGATAGGCACTTTTTTAGAATAAATTTGGCATTTGATTAATAACAAATTTTATACTTTCGTTGAGGTTCGAACTCATGATCATTTTGATGTGAAGCACTCCTATTTACCATCTAAACCAACCATTGGGGCGAATATATTACATTCATATTTTACTCTGCGTTTATGTATGTTCAAGGGTTTCTACCTCAAAATTAGTAAATCAAAGTAAATGAGTATGGTCCGTTAATGGTATTCTTATTAAAAAAATATGTATACATTTGGATCCATATTATAAAACTAGTACACTAATAATCTCTCATTTAACAAAATGTATAATAATAGTTCAATTTTGTAAAACAAACCTAATTTATAAAAGAATAATTTTTTCTTCATGAAAATATTTATTATTTTAAGTATTCTCTTATTTGTTTTTGTTCAATTCAATACGAAAATATCTCATACTATCCTGGTAATTACCATCAATCTCGACCATCCTCTCTCTCTCCTACTCTTGATATCACTTTATTTATTTTTAGACCAATTTTACTATTTGCTACAAAATAATCTAAGGTTGTATTTTTTTTAAGGTCCTCACTTAGCTAGCTACCAAGTCCAAATAATACTAATATCTTACGACTTGCATCTCTCATACAAACAGCAAAAGGTAAACATATACATAAATGGGCAGGTAGATATAAAAACGCAATAATGAAGACTGCAGAAATATTATAAAGCAATAAATTTTTTCCAATAATTGAGTAATTTCTATATGCTGGCACATACTAGAATATATTGCTGATTATACTAACGCATACAGTAGAGCAATCAAACACTACAATATAATATGATAAACTCACTTAGGCTCTAATCCTAAGTGGTAACATCTAAGTAACAACTTAGCATCAACCAATTCACTAAGAATAAATAGTTAGACAAATTTGATAAAGATAAATGCTTATACCTCTATCAGTCGGGACCATTCTTCCTAACTGCCCTATCGTTGTCTGTCTCCACAGCTACAGTGATCAGCTTGGGATCTAACTCTCCTCCGAAGCCCCACTACTATGTAATATGGTACAAGTACCTACAGTCAGTAAATGTGAACCAAATATATGAAATACATGCCCAAATAATATTTTTTAAAAATCACTTCATATCAACATTCTAGAAAAACACTCGATATTTTGTTGACATTGAATCACTTTTTAACAAAGATTATATTTTTCACAAAATTACCTCATATTACAATACGAAACACTCAACGTACTATTAATACAAAATCTCAAATTATCAAAATCAATTTTTTCAACTTTTAGATCTACTAATCACTAATATGAAAAAATAACGCTCAAGGTTTTAATGATTCGAGAATGCAAAATAATTTTTCAATGCAAAAATATGAGTTTTCAAATGTAAGAATTCTTTCACTACTTTTAATAAAATTTTGACTTTTGAATGGGTATTTATAGAAGATTTTTCAACTTCTAATCACCTTGTCGAGCATCTCAATGAGAACATCACTAACCACCTCAATAATCCCTCCGCAAGTACCTCAGCAAGGTCCAATAAGTATCAAAACAAAAGCATCACACTTGTTGACCCTTCGCTAAGCATTTCGGCGAGGACCTCAACAAGCATTAAAAAAAAAATTTCTCAAGAAAAAACTTAGCCAAATAAATTTTCAATTTTTCACAAAAACTCACTATTAGTAAAAATCAAATGCATGCAAAAACCTAGTAAGATGCAAATTATATATTTTCAACCACCTCGTGGTGTGTATATCATGCAATTATGCAAAATATTTATATCGATGTGAGTGTGTGCAATACTGCACTATCAGTAAAGTACATTACATAGAGAAAGACAAAAATACTAAGTAAAATAAATAAATTCTATATTTTGTACACAGAAATGCCAATAAAGACACAAAGGACTTACAAGACTTACATTTTTAATGAATCTATAGTTAGAACACTACTAACTCATTTGAAGTATTCATCTCTGCCCCTAACCATAAGTACCACCAACTCATTCTCACTAATCTCACTGACCCTTCATCCTTTTCGGCCACTTTATATTTGATCAAACTTAAGGAAAAGTAGCTTTGATCAAACACAAAATGGTCTAAAAGGATAAGGTAGGTCAAGAAGATCGGAGGGAATATAGTCGCAATCATTGGCAGAGGTGATGCTTCAAATGTGTTGGTAGTTGCCCAACTTTAGTTCGATAAAAATTAAAAGTTTTAATTGTTCTGCAGCAAACAATAAATAATAATTATGGTCAAAAACAGTAAACTGGATAAAAATTGCCCACCTTATTTTGTAACATTCCCATGCTTGAAAACGAATATAGAAGTACTTTTTCTTTTTTAATTTTACAACTTTAGACTACTCATAAGTCATAACATATAACTGATAAATGTGTTAATGAGATAGAAATAAAAAAAAAATTGAAAAATAATATAAAATATTGTTCCTTATTCAAAGAAATAATATTTAATTTAAGATACAAAAAATATAAAATAGATAATTTTAAAGGTAAATTATTTAGAAAAATAAATATAATTTGAATACACATTTTTGACAGTGTCATGACAAATATTAATGATATTTCCAATATTTTAGTAAAGAAAATGTTATTTTTTTCCACATTTTCTCGACACCATCACACATTCTCAACATTTTTACTAAATGATATGGATATCATGTATCGATGTTTTTGAGGTGTCTAAAATTTTGACAAGGTCGACGATTTTGTTTATTCTAGGTGAGATGTGTTTCGATCACAATTCATTTTACTACTCACTTTCACAATTTTCATTTTCACTCAACTAATACATATCTATATAAAAATTTCACTTGTATTTAAAAATTCTACATCCCCATTTAACTTCCTTTGAGTATGTGAAAATTCCATGCAGCCAAATTCTACAATAAAGTTTGCTTAACTTGTCATTCTTTGAAAACACTAAAACTTGACATATATGAGGTGATTTTCGTAAATTAAACAAGGAATTTTTTAAAAAAAATTTAAACACAAAAGGGAATCAAGGTTTTCATTGGTAAATTCTGCATTTCTTTTGGTCATTGATGATCCCTTGAAGGAATTTTTATTTTTTTGAAGCAAGAATAATATTACATAAGTGAAAAGTTGGTCTGGCATGACCTGTCTTTATTTCACTGAGATACAACCTTATTTCCTAAAGTTGTTGATATGCTCCAGCAGATAGACATGGCTTGATTAAAACTTCAAGTGCAGAGGCTTTCATGTTGGTTAGTCCAATATTCTCACGCATGTCTATCGCCTCATCACGAGGAGTCGAAATTTCAAATGCATGAAGCAAAGTTGCAAGACTTAGCTGCATTATTTGAAGGGCAAATGAGACACCCGGGCACATTCTTCTACCACTACTAAATGGTAACAACTCAAAATTTTGTCCCCTAACATCGACATCATTGTGAGTAGTAAGAAACCTCTCCGGCCTGAACTCATGTGGCTCTGTCCAAACATTTGGGTCTCGATGGAGTTTTGATATATTGGGAATGAGGCGTGTACCAGCTGAGATGTTGTAACCAGCTAAGGTGCAATCTTCCACAGCTTGATGGGCAACTGCAAGTGGTGCTGCCGGGTATAATCGCATAGTTTCTTTGAGGATAGCTTGGAGATAAACCAAGTTCTTTATGTCAGATATGTTTACATGCCTTTCTCTACCAATGTGCTCGTCTAATTCTTGTTGTGCCTTCTTGAGGGTATGTGGATTGTTGAGGAGTAAAGTCAAAGCCCATATCAATGTAATTGTTGTTGTGTCACTAGCCCCTAAAATAAGAGCCTGCAAGAAAAGACCGTGCCATACCAATCACTAAATTAGTCATCCGGTTCTCTTAAGCTTACCTGAGGAAGAGTAAAATCAGTTTAACACAAACAGAATTAACTTTGATATAATAGACTGTGGCTACATACCAGGGATGTAGATTTGACAATTGTATCAGAAGGATAAGTAGAAATCCCCTCAGTGCCATCAAGAATTGAAAGCAAGATATGCATAAAGTCTAGCTCTTTATCTTTTACCTCGCCTAAGCTTCTTCTCTGTTTATGCTCATCAAACCATCTTTCAACTAGTTTGTCCAAGTCTTTTGCTGTTTTCTTCATAGCTTTCTCATAACCACCATAATCCAACCACCTCAAAAATGGTATCGAATCAGCTAATACAAAAGTTCCTGCCAAGTCAAAAAAATTCCTCATAGCTCTTCTTCCCTGATCATCATTTTCATTCAAGCCAGCTGTAGCTTCTAGAAATCGCTTCCCTACCACAATTCTAAACACCACATTTGAGGTTAAGTCTCCAAACCATTTTTTCATGTCTATCAGTACCTTGTTATTTATAATCCACTCATCATACATCTCTTTTATTGATGCCTTCACCTCAGATTCTCTAATATGTCGAAGCATCTCAAGCCGGTTGTTGGATAGCATCTCAATTATGGAAATTTTGCGAATTTCACGCCAATAAGGTCCATAAGGGGTGAATGCAAATATGCCATAATTGTAGCCTAGGATTTCTGAGGCTAAAGCTTTGGGGCGAGTTGCAAAGACTTTGTCATTAGTTGTAAAACACTCTTTTGCTATTTCATAGTTACTAACAACTAGAGCTTTATGAATTCCCATCTTAATCATGAAGATGGGCCCATATTTTTCTGCCATTTTGCCCAAAGTTATGTGGGGCGGTTCTGGCCCTGCAAGCAGAGTAAGGTGACCAATAATTGGCCATGCCCCGCTGGCTTTTGGTGGTAATTTTTGGACGGCCTTTGATTTCCAAAGGTGAGAATACAGAAGCAGTGAAATAGCAGCTAAGATGAAAGGTAAAGAATAGAGTAGAGTAAGAAGATCCAAGTCCATGGATTGCCTATCAAGTATCAATAGCAGGGGCAAATCATAAAAGGTAAAAAAAAATTACATATTAAATTTGTAGCAGTGAATATAATTTCTACATCTAGGCCAAATTTATGAAAATTAAAACAATTACATACCAAATATAATAAAAAAAAATAGTTAGGAAGCAAAGTGTAGAATTCCTAAAATTAAGGAGGCTCGAGTTCAATCTATCGAATGAAAAATGTTCTTTTTTTTTTTTTTATAAGTTGATAAATACATCAATTAGCTTTATATTATTAAATGGTCTTATTATTACTTAAATATATCATATTTTTAATTTAATATCATACTTAATACTAACCTGATATATACAATATGCATAAACAAGTTGACGCATATACAATTATTGATTTATAATACCAAGAAAATGTAAGATCTTTGAGTTAGTATTGGAGTTGTTATTTATGTTGTTACAAGTGTTAGGAGCTTTAAATTTTTTATTTTTTCAACTTATTTTTTTTTTTAGTGTGTTCACATAGACTATGAAAATTTATCTGGTGATTAGGTGTCACACATGGCTTTCCTCACTTAATTAAAAATATAATTTTATATTTAAAATTTTATAATTTTTATAAAAATTTGTTCATATTTAAGCTCACATTTTAAGTGTAAAATTGTTTTGCTCACATTTTTTTTTTTTTTTGTGTAAAATTGATTATTTTTAATTAAAATTCAATAATTTTTTTTAGAAAAAAAAAACCTTTAATACATTTTTGGCAAAAAAAATTTATTTGTTAACTTTTTTACTCTAATATTTAATTTATTTTTCATTTATTATTTTTGTACAAATTTATATTTAGCATTATTGATTATTCTCTTTAAATTTAGAGTATTTCTTTTTGCATCAAGTTATTTAATGAGCAATAATTGGTGTAGCATGTACAATATAATTGGATCCATTGTTTTCCGACCTATAACGACACATCACATCAATTATTATTATCCATGCAAATAAATCTTTTGTTAAATTTAACCGTTGGATCAGCGACCGCGCATAGACACAATACGTTTACAAGGCCACCCCCGCTTTCATCAATTAAAAAAAAAAACAAAAACAAAACAAATTGCCACCCTGAAAGCAAATATAAAAATATTTTCAACAATCTCTCCATAACATTTATATTTTAAAAATTTCCATATTGATATATATTATTTACAATAATATCAACAATATGTTGATATCGTAAAAATATAAATAAAATATCAGTTACTAATATAAATATTATCGATAAAATATTGTTAATAAATAACTTTATTTATTTTAAAAATAATTTACATTGAATATCTTTATTTAATTCTATTAATCATAATTCATTATTTTAAAATATTTTAATTATATATTCTATAAAATTTTGATTAATTGAACAAAATAAATATGAAATATATTAATTTTGTAAATAACAATTAAGATAATTAATATAAGAAATAAGTAATAGATTATTTTAATATTTTTGTAATTTTACTAAAAATTATATAACTTTATTTGTTTTTAATTTTTGTGAACTTTTTCTAATGTTTCATCAACACAACGATAATATTTTTAACATATTTATAAAATTTAAGTCTTAATACTTTTACATATAGATATTTAGGTTTTGAGTCCACTTAATCCTATAACTTAATTGATATATTAGTCCTGTAACTATTAATTTAGGTCTATTTAATCTAATAATTTTAATTTTTGATCAAATTAGTCCAAAGTTTTAAAAATTATGTTTTTATTAAGAGTAAAATTGAATTTCACATTTTTATTTAAAATAAAAAAATAATAACAAAAATTTAGTTGATAACTTAATAAATAACTGAGACTAAAATAAGTTTTTTTTTTTTAGAATAAAAAAAATTTGTTAAGATTCTTCAAAATACGAAACATTCTAGAATTATTCAAATTTTAATAAATGAATGAAAATATTAAAATATACACAAACTAACTTCAATGCTACAAAACTCATAGAAAAAGAGAGAAAATTGAGTAAGTGAATAGATTGAAATAGAAAGAGGAGAAAATAACAATACCCATTAAAGAATAACAATTAAAATACTTGTTAATTAGGATAAGAGAGTCAGATTTTTATTATTATTTTTTTTGTTTTAAATAAAAACATAAAATTCAATTTTACCTTTAAAACTAATTTTATTTTTAAAAATTTAGACTAATTTGATACTAAATGAATCCAAAATCCTAAATATTTCAAATCTCGCTAAAAAGTAATAAACCACATACAGAAACAGCAAACAAACGGATGATGAAGAGAATCATTAAGAAACAAACTTATCAAAAAGAAAAAAAAAAATCATTGAGTTCAAATTACTCGCATAACACAGTAAAACCAACAACAAAAAAACTTATCAAAAAGAAAAAAAAAAACCACCTTTCTGAAATTGTTTCCTTGCTCTCAGAAGTAATCATCATTCGGTTGAAGTCGTAAACAGAAAGAGAGGGAAACATTTGAAAGTGAAGTAGAAACAGGAATAAGGAGAAGAAAGTGAACTATAATTTTTGGAGAGGATAATCCTTCTATATATAAAGAGCGAGGAGGGTATGCGTGGTAGTGTGGCTAAATTTTACACTTTAAATTGTTATTATTACAAAAATTTTTTAATTAATAATAACTTTGTTTAATACCAGCAGCATTAAGTTGTATAGGAATATAATTAATAATTTATATATTTTTATTATGATAATAATAAATAAATAAAAAAGTGTCATGAATGCTGCTTAGATTATATTATTTATATTATTTTGTCTCTTAATTTAAAAAAAAAAAAAAAAAAAAGAGTCAAACAAAACACATTATTTTACAAATTTTTTAATTAAAATATAATTTTTTTAAGAGGTCAATTAATAAAAAATTATATTATTTTAATATTTTTAATATTAAAATATTAATTTAAAAATAATATTTTAATTAAAAAATTATTAAAATAATATATTTTATTTTTAATTAATTTTTTTTTAAATTAAAGATCTAAATAACATAACTTAAAAAATTTGTATTCATTCCACCCCCATAACAAATATAATGGGGATAATATTATATCCTATTTTTCTTCTCCTTCTTTCGTGTATATATATTATTTTAGTTTTACTTTTCAGTTTTGGCCTTTTTGCAGAATGCGTGTTCCGTGTTTGTCTTTTTGTGCAAAGTGAGAACAAAATTATTTCATTTTCTTGACTTTTAGGTCATTATTTGTTATACCTATTTAATAATTTATATACAATTACATATTTAATTTAAAAATTAAATAATATCATATAACATAAAAATAATACAATTATATAAAAATTTTGTATAATTAAAAAGGATAGGTTTAAAATCTGAACAATTAACTTAGTCTGTATAAATTTTTAATTATAAATTAATATGTTTTAACTTTTTTTTATATCTTAAATTAAAAATGATATTTTTTTATTTAAAAAATATAAAAATGAATTAAATATTAATTTAAATAAATTTTATAATAAAAAATTATTTTAAATATAAAATAAATATATATAATTAATTTAATCCGACTATATTATACAATTTTTTACCAAATACTATACTGACTAATTATAATACAATTTAAAATAATTAAATTTAATACAATTATATTTAACTTATTTAATACGATACACTAAATATAACCTTAGTATACAATATAACAACGTATATACTCAATAGCTAAAATATTTTCGATATTTAATTTATTATAATATTTTTAATATCTAGTTCATTAGCAATTATATCACGACAACGTTTATACCCAATAATAATATCTTCGATATTTAATCTATTATAATATTTTAAATATTTAGTTTCATTAGCAATTGTACCACGTTTCACAATTAGTTTTTTAATGATAAAAAGAATATAAATGTTTTTTTTTTAATTATATCACGTTTCACATTTCGCTTTAGATTTATTATAATATTTTTAATATTGAGTTTCAGTAGCAATTATATCACGTTTCACCACAAGTTTTTTAATGATAAAAAAATATAAAGGTTTTTTTAATTATATCACGTCCCACATTTGCTTAAGATTGATTTGAATTAAGTTGGGTTGATGGTTTTTTTATTTTTTTTTCTAGAATCAAATTTTATTTTAATAATTTTAGTTTTTAATAAATAATTAATTATTGTATTAAGTTTTATGCTTTAAATATAAATTATATTTATTACTTAAAGGAATTTGGATAAATTATATTAAAGGTGCCATAATTTTTACTAATTTTACATTTTAATAATTTAACTTTTTTCAAGATTTGGTCCAATAAATTTTTAATTTTCATAAATTTGGTCTAAGAGAGACTAAGTGTGTTAAATTTAAAAAGTTAAGTCAATAAATCATAAGAAAAAATATAATTTTAACATGTTAAATCTAACTACTATAATAAAATTTCTACACATGGACCAAATTTGTGAAATTAAAAAATTTAATGGACAAAATCTAACCAAAAAAAAAAGTTAGGCAATTAAAGTGTAGAATTAGTAAAAATTATAAAACTATTGTCTACAACAGCCAAAGAATTTTAATTTTTCCAAAAAATAAATTAAGACCATATATTGTAATTCTATGCTTTAAATGGAACATAAATTAAAATAAGAATTTACTGTTTAATTTCATAAGAATAAATTACATGTAAAAAAAATAATTAATTTCAATAACATGCGTCTGATTAAATAAGTACTAATGACTTACATACATTTATATGTTAATTTTAGGATCAATGAGTTAATTTTTAAAAGTTAAGAACTAAATTGTATAATTTAAAAGTTTGAAGACCGAAATGTGAATTTAGTAAAAATTTAAGAAGGAATGATATAATTTAGCCTAATTATTGTAATAATAGATGAAAATAAAATGAATGTCTCATATTTTTATTCATATAGATTATCTATATAAATATTTTACTACTATAATATTTTATTTATTTAATAAATTAAAAAAAATTATAAACTATTACATTATTCAAATAATAAGATAAAAATTGTTTTACATAGTACATCCTAAGCTAATAAAGTCCTTATTGATATTTACAACAAAGGGCAACAATTGTCATATAATTAAAATATATGAATATTTTTGTCTAAAAAAATATTATAGTGTAACTTAGACGTTTATATAAATATATAGCTACATCCACATTATATTATTATATATAAAAGTATGAATCACTTAAAATATTTTTTGGACAAAATTATTCATAAATTTTAAGCTATTAATAATTGTTGCCTTTTTAGGATCTATTATTACATTAAATAAAGGCTCTAAATATGATAATAAAATAAAAATCACATTCAATAATAACTCTAATTACATGAAGATAACCGCATTCAATAAAGAACCTAAATATTATTTTACTTGCACAATTAATTTGAAAACATAAGAAAATAAGTTTTGTATTTATTTCAAACTATTTAAAGTACGTGCATTTACTTATTTTAATTTTTCTCTTTGATTAATTTCTATAGTATATCTAAAATAAATACAAAATTAATTTTATTATGCTTCCAAATTAATTATGAAAGTAAAATAATAGTTAAAATTCTTATTGGATGTGGTAATCATATATGATTAAAGTTTTTATTGAATGTAGTAACCATCATATCATTATAGTTTTTATTGAATGTAGTAATCATCATATGATTAAACTTATTATTGGATGTGATCCTTACCATGTTTAGAGTTTTTAATGTGATAACACGTTACATTCTCATCCAGTAAAGATGTAAAATGACACATTCAACTCTATATTTGAATGTAACATATTACATTCCCATCTGGAGAGGTGGCTGGAGTTTCAATAAGGTCACTGATAGGGTCGCCAGAGCTTTAGTGAGATCACCAACAGAGTCATTGAAGTTATAGTGAGATCATCAATGGAGTCATTGGAGCTCCAATGAAATTGGAGCATTCAGAGAGGAGGGTAAGGAATATTTTGGTAAAAAATTTTCTTATTGAAAAAGAACATGATATCTTTCAGTACTCTTGACTCACATAGTTACAGGTACAAAGCTAAAGGTAGAGTTTCAAGAATTAGTAAAGGTGCTCTAGTTGTTATTAAAGGGCAATTGTCTCATGGCCTCTATGTTCTTCAAGGTAGCATTGTTATTTGTAGTGTTTTAGTTTTGTCTTTTTCAGATCTAGATTTATATACTACTTGCTTGTGGCATATGCAGTTGGGACATATGAGTGAGGCAGTGATGTCTATTTTGAGCAAGCATGGTTTGCTTGTTAGTCAAAAAACTAGAAAACTTGATTTCTGTGAGCATTATGTCTATGAAAAGCATTGTACAGTCAAGTTCAATACAACCGTCCATTACATGAAAAGTACTATTGATTATATTCATCCATATCTTAATCTTCTCGTGTTGTGTCTAAGAATGGTGCCCATTATATGTTGATTTTTATTGATGACTTCTGTCATCATTTTTGGGTGTATTTTTTGAAAAATAAGAACTATTTGATCTCAATATTTATACAGTTCAAGGTTTGTATTTAAAATCAGACTGGCAAGAAGATCAAGAGTTTGAGGACAAACAATGGCTTAAAATTTGTTAAGGCTCAGTTTAAGGAATTCTTCGAAAGAAATGGTATAGTAAGACATTGCACTATGCATAATATACTATAATAAAATTGAGTGGTAGAATGTATGAATACGACTCTCTTGGAAAGAGCTTGTTGTATACTCTTTGAGGCTAGTTTAGATAGATTTTTTTAGACTGAAGCTTGTAAGCATGCCTACTATTTGGTAAATTGGTCTTCATCAACAATAATTGAGTTGATAACTTTGATCGAGGTATTTTCTAGTATTCTTACTAATTATTCAAAGTTGGAAGTTTTTGGTTGTCATTCTTATACTCTTGTTAATGAATGTAAGGTTGAGCCTAGGGCATTAAAATGCATATTATTTTAGGGTATCCTTTTAGGATAAAGGGTTATAGATTGTGGTGTGTTGAATCTAAGTCACGTAAATTTTTAACTAGCAAGTATATTAAATTTGATGAGTTCTTCATGTTGGAAAAGAAAAAGAGGTACATTATTGCCGGTAAAGATCCTGATGTTAGTGAGCAAGTGGATTTGAGAGTGAAGCTTCTAGTCAAGTGCAAGAAGGCACTTCAATTAAACCATCTATGGATGAGGTAGATGATTCTACTCATAATGTAGCAGAGAAGCAACACGAGTAACCATACAATATCGCTAAGGGCAAGAGAACAAGAGAGATTCAATTCCCTTAGAAGTATCAAAATGCAAATTTATTTTCTTATGCATTGTTTATGGTAGAGACTATTGGGTTGAATGAATCTTCTAGTTATAATGAAGTTGTCACTTGTGATAAGTCTGCTCAGTGGTTGGTTTCTATGATTGAAGCAATTAAGTCACTTTACTAGAACTATATACTTTGAAATTGATGAAAACACTGAAGCGTCATAAGATTGTTGGACAAATGAGTCTTCAAAAAAAATCTTGGTATACCTAAGGTTGAAACAACTAGTTTAAAGGCACATGTTGTTGCAAAGGGTTATTGTCAAAGGAAGGGTATTGACTTTAATTAAGTATTTTCACCTAATGTGAAACATAGCTCCATTCGAATGTTACTTTCTATGGTTGTGCTATTTGACTTGAAATTAGAACAGTTTGATGTCAATGCAACTTTCTTATATGGTGAATTTGAGGAACAAATTCACATGCATTAATTGGAGAGGTTTGTCGTTCCAGGTAAGGAAGATTATATTTGTTTATTGAACAAGTCATTTTATGATTGAAGCAATCTCCTAATCATTGGTATAAGTGGTTTTATTTTTTATGATTGACCATGATTATTTATAAGTGACTATGATAGTTATGTCTATCGTAAAAGGTATCAAAATTGTTCATTTGTCTATTTATTGTTAAATGTTGATGACATGTTTATTGCTTCTAAGAATAAGTTTGAGATTTAGAAATTAAAATTCTTAGCTTAGTGATGATTTTGAGAAGAAAGATTTGGGTGGAGCGAAAAAAAAAAATTAAGCATGAAAATTTACAGGGATAAATAAGCAGGCAAGCTTTACTTGTCTAAGAAAAGTTATATTTAAAAAGTTATTGAATGATTTGGTATGAAAGAGTCTAAACTTGTGAATACGACACAAGTTACACATTTTAAACTTTCTTTAGATTTGTCATCGCAATTAGAATAAGAGAAGTACATGTCTTAGGATCCATATGGTAATGTCGTTGGTTGTTTGATGTAAGCTATAGTTTGTGCTCATCCAGACATTTCCATGCGGTTAGTGTTGTTAATAGATATATGTGTAATCTAGAAATAATCATTGGCAAGCAATGAAATGGATACTTCGATATTTGAGATGTACTTTTAATTTTGGTTTGGTATATAATGAGAGTTTTGATATTAGTTGTAGTGATATTGGCTATGTTGACCTCAATTATGATGGTGAATTGGATAGAAAAAAATTTCTGAAAGATTATGTCTTCACTTTTTATCATTGTGATATTTGTTGAAATGCTATATTGCAATCTACAGTTGCTTTGTCCACTATAGAGGCAGAATATATATGGTAGCAGTAAAAGCTATGCAGGAAGCCATTTGGCTTAGTGGTTTGGTTTGTAATTTGGCTTTACAACAAAATAATTATGTTGTATTTTGTAATATCTAAAATGCACTACATTTGACCAAGAATACTATGTAGCATAAGAGGACCAAACATATTGATGTTAGATATTAGTTTGTTTGTGACATTGTGTCTGATGCTATTATTGTCAACAAAATGGCTACTACAAAGAATCCATATGATGTGTTTATCAAGCTAATTCCAAGTAACATGTTCATGCTTTCTTTGGACTTGGTTAATGCTTAGACTTGGTTGAGCATATATAGAGTTTAATTTTTAACTCTCTTCAAGAAAGAAAAAATATATGTTCATTTTTCTTATAACTTAAATAAACATATTTTTTTTTATTAAAAGAAAATGAATATATATTTTTTTTATTGAAGAATAAACCAGTTGAATTAACTGAGTTATTTGTTCACTAAAAGGTTAAATAATTGCATGTTTAGTAACACAAAAATAACATAAATTTATATCTTAGGAACTTAAAAATTTTATTGGTTCAAGAAAAACTTACTAAAAGTATTTTGGCCAATTCAAAGAAAATTGGAAAAACATAATAAAGTTTTGCCGTATTTTTTTCAATCAGTGAAAATTTCTTAGCTGATTTTTCTTGAATAGAAAAAAAAAAAAAAAAAATCACAACTAGTTCTTCTTACTATTTTAGTTGATTTTCTCATAAACTAGCCAAAAAATTTGGTTGATCCATTAAATTTGTTCATTTTTCCGTCTGCATTTTTTCCCATCAATTTACCTAAGCTGACTAGTCAAAAACAAGTTTGGTATCTTTGGAGTACTCCAATTTTACTTTAGTATTCGAAATATCCCTAGTTTTCAATGGTTGGGAGGCAGCAATGATCCTCTTATTAACAGTTTAGTATCAAAATTATCAAATATGGCACTACAAGTGTCATAATTTTATGAAATTGGCATAAATTTTGTAAGTATACAAGTTAATGTATAAATAATGGGTATTTTTAAGAACAATAATTGTCGTACCTACAAGAATTAAATTATTAAGTAAATAGTATTAAAATTGGGACGCACTATTATTATTTGAACTATGAAAATATATTTAGAAGTGAAGATTGATGAAACCATTGAAAAGAAATTCTCCATGCTCCAAAATTTGCTCATTTATACTGTAAATTGTTTAAAGTCATGCCTCATAACTTCCCCAATAAAAAAAGCTCCAAAATTTAATTATAGTAGGTGAAAAATGACTGTCTTATTTCTGATATAATTTTGTGGTTATAATTGTCTTGACCAAATTTGGACCATCAAATTAACTTTATATCAAAGGATGAGATGAAAATGAATTAAAATTAGTGTTGGCCAATAGGATTGCAACACGTGGCGGAGAATAAACATGGAACAAACGCTCACGACACGTGTCAACTAAAAGGAAGGCCAGTAAAGCGGAGCTACGTCAGTGCCAGTTGGGGTGCGTTGATTGTTGCTTCCGCAATAATGTAAATTCACGTGTCACCTGTATGGCCGTCAGACGAGACGCGGGATGAACACGCTTGTACCACGTGTCCGTTGACTGAGTCTCTGAATTACAGGCGACGCGCTTTGATTGGCCATCTTCGCTTGCGTGGCCTCCACATGTGTCATCCCTATTGGTCCTCTAGTATCTTCTAAGCACATCCCGAGCATTTCCACCTACCATCAAAATTATATTAAATAATTCCAGAAAAGTTTCAAAAAATATTTTTTCATAACTTTTTATTAAAAAGTTTATATTTTAACCCAAAAAAAAAAAAAAATACCATTTATTAAATAAAACAACTAAATATTTAGAAAAAAGTGCAATAATTGAGTTGTCGGAAATCAGTACCATTTGATCCAATTACTTACCCACTGTTAAAATTAATGGTTAAAACTAACGTTACTTTGGGGCTAGCAATTGAATGGAGGGCATTTTTCGTACTTTCGCCACCAGAGTATGGTTCAATTTTTTTTTTTTTTTTTTTTTTTGAGTTTCAGCCCCCAAAATCCGTCACAGTTCAGTCCCAATTATCAACCTGTGCAACGACTTTGGTCTAAAATAATAAAGAAGCCAGAGATTAGCGGTATCATTTACCTTGGAATCTCGAGAGAACTTTTTACAGTAGATTCATTTATGAAAATGACCAATTCTATATTCTGCTAGTATGTTTCAAACTAGGCATAAAATTTACATGAAAAGTAGCTAGCAGAGTCGAAAACAATCCTGCCTTATAAGAAAGACAGAAAATTTACATTAAAAAAAAAAAAAAAGTAAATAAGATAGAGTTGAAAAAGAAAGGCAAATAAGATTTAATTGACAGTCAAAACAAACGTTTTTATTCTTAAATGGAGTACTTACTTTCCATTCTACAAATGATTTTTTTTTTTTGATCAAATACTATGAATGGTTTATTAATTTTTATACAAATAGTTACCGACATGAAAATACTTCCCAACACTAAGCAATCCAATAACAAATTAGGAACTAACACTAAGTAAGCATCACAAAATTGACAACTTTCAACAGTTCTTAATTATGGCTTTCAAAGAAATCCACGCTAAGCTAAGAGACTAGATAAAAGGAAAAAACAAGACGAAATTGAAACAGAGAAACAAATAGAAACAATTAGTAAAAAAATAAACTCACAAACATAGCAACAAATAGAAACAAATCCAGAAAAATTTCAGTAAAAAACAGAGCAAATAGAAGAAACAAACACAAGTTGGAGAAGGATAAACCCACAAATTGTTTATGTAAAAAAAAAAGTTCCAGAAAAATCGAAAGAAGAGAGTTGGAAAGAGGAGAAAAATTATTAATTTTTTTACAAATAATATTTTAAATCATTTTAGATCTTAAGCTATTTTATATTAATATTTATTTTTGCTTTTCTTATATTAAAAAATTTTATGAATTTTTTTTTTTTTACAAACTATCTTATTTAAATTATTTCAAAATATAGCTTAAGCTCTTTATATCAATATTTTTTTGAGATTTTTTTTTATTTCTTATATGTCTGAAATTACTATAATTTTTTTTGTACCAAACCAAAATGCTTGAGAAATAAATAAATACTTCCTTAACTTGTTGACAATAAAAATATACAATATATCAATTAGAGTAGCAATTTTAAATTACAAAAATCGTAAATTTTTACAATTTAAAATCTAAAATTAAATTTATATCAATTTTCACAAAATATAAGCTCCACAGCTTGAATTAAAAAGGAAAAAAAAATCTTAACATAAATAACTTCTTAACATAATAAAAAATATTATTAGAAACAAAATAATTTAAAAAATATAAAAAGAAAAAAATACCCTTTTAAAATATTAAATTAATATTAATATTTTAAAATTTGTAATTAGTTAAAAAAAATTATAACTTAGCCAAAAAGGTATTAGTGATTAAAATTCGGGTATCTAAAAAGTGTAATTAAAATTTAGATATATAAAATGTCCCAATTTAAAATTAGGATTATTTAGAATATCAAAATAAAAATTGGGGTATTCTAAAAATACCGAACCCATTAAAAAATAATAAAATTGACAATTTTTGTAATAGCTTGAGTAGATTACATTCGTGTTTGGCTTGATATGTTTATGTATATTCAAGATTTTCCACCTTAAAACTAGTAAATCATAGTAAATGGGTTTGGTCCTTAATGGTACTCTCATTAAACAAAAAGTACAAATTTGAATTCATATTATCAAATACAGTAATCGTCCTTCATTTAACAAAATGTATTCAATTTTGTAAAAAATCTAATTTATAAGAGAATAATTTTTTCTTTATGAAAATAATACTTAAAAAAATTACCTAAAGTAACACATTTAAAATTTATAATAATAAAAATAGCTTCCCAATAACATTGTACGATATCCAATTAGACGATGTTCAATATTAAGTTTAAATTGCCACATTTCAATTTGAATGACATCCAATTGGATGGACGTTAAACAAAGATGTAATAATCATTTTTTAATTGTGAAAATATATAATTTAAACACAATGGGTGCTATTTTTTGTTATTATAGATTTTGAGGGGAGCTATTTTTGTTGTTTTCTCAAATATTTATTATTTTAAGCATTCATTTTTTTTTTATTTCAATACGAAAATATCTCATACCACTCTTGAATTACCTCACTACTACAAATTTGGCTTTATAGGACGGCCAGTGCCGTCCTATAAAGCCCCGTCCTAAAAAAATAGAAAAAATAGGACGTTCACGGAACGTCTTATAAAAACATTTTATAGGACAGCCACTAGCCGTCCTATAAAATTCTTTTAAGACGGCCACTGACCGTCTTATAAAATTCTTTTAGGACGGCCATAAAAAAAATTAATTCTTTTAGGACGGTCAGTAGCCGTCCTATAAAATTCTTTTAAGCCGTCCTATAAAATTCTTTTAAGACGGCCACTGACCGTCTTATAAAATTCTTTTAGGACAGCCATAAAAAAA
This sequence comes from Elaeagnus macrophylla, assembly GCA_029378325.1. NCBI lineage: Eukaryota > Viridiplantae > Streptophyta > Magnoliopsida > Rosales > Elaeagnaceae > Elaeagnus > Elaeagnus macrophylla. The sequence continues at coordinate 7,455,778 of CM055649.1, read as the reverse complement.
ATTAATTCTTTTAGGACGGTCAGTGGCCGTCCTAAAAGAATTAGCCGTCCTAAAAGAAATTTTTTTTTTTTTTGTGTTCGTCAAGTACTGAAATCTATATGTACAAATTTATTTTATTCTAGAAACACGATTATATATATATATCTATATATATATATATACACAAATACAATTTTTGAATAATATTTTGAATTAAAGATATAATCAATTAAAAAAAAAAAATTGGCGTAGCTTTCAATTTTTCTTTTCCTGCTTTTATTTTTCAATTCCCTCTTTCTTTTAGAACTCAACATGACAATCAAAATTCAACCCATAGATTCACAATAAGAAACTAACAAACCAAATATCATTAATACTCAACATTAAGATTGATTGTACTCATAACAGAAATGCAAAGAAAATTGCCAAAAATGGGTGAAAAAATGGCAAAGAAAAATCAAGAAAGGAGAATGATCAGAGTGAGCGAAAGGAAACAAAGAAATCAAATATCTAACTATTTAAAGAAAAAAATAATTATTAAAGTCAAGCAAAATACAAATATCAACCCAAAGTGGAGAATATATATATATTTAAAAAAATTACCAAAGATTAGTGTAAGAATAAAACAAATAATAAGTGCAGAATAAATAGTCAAAGCCTTCACATGCTACCAGTTCTGCTAGCAAAAATCAATTATTGTTAGTGGTGATATCGAAGGAGATGGAGATAAGGATGAGTGTCTTGGTGAGAAAGAGGAGGAGAGGAAAGAGGATGAGGGATTGAATTTTTTTAACTTAAAATGAGTTAGGTTTATTTGCGAGGAGAAAGATATATATAAGTAAAAAAAAAAAATTACACTCGTTCTTTTAAGATGAACACAAAAAAAAAAAATTGTGCTCGTGTAGTACTGAAATATTAGCCGTCCTAAAAGAATTTTTGTGTAAATTCTTTTAGGACGGCTATATAGTAACATACAGGACGGCTAATAGCCGTTCTAAAAGAATTTTTTTTAAGATGGCTAAAAGCCGTCCTATAAAATTCCGTCTAATTTTTTCCGTAATAGCCGTCCTATATTTCTTATAAGACGGCCATATACTTGAGACCGTCCTATTTGTTTCTCACTCTAAATTATAAGCCGTCCTATATTGCCCAAATTGTAGTAGTGCCTTCATCCTTCACCATTATCTATGTCCTACCATTGATATCGCTTGATTCTTATTTTAGCCAACCAACTTTCACTACTTGTTGTAAAATAATTTAAAGTTGTATTGTTTTTATTGAATCTATTGTTAGGACACCACTAATTTATTTGAAGTACTCATCTCTACTCCTAATTGCCACTACCACCAGCTTTCTAATTTTATTGACCTTTCACACTTTTTGACCACCTTATATTTAATCAAATTTAAGGTAAAAATAGCTTTGATCAAACATAAAGTGGTCGAAAAAGGATAAGGGGGTTAAGCAGATCAGAGGTAATGAGCTGATGGTAGTCATAATCTTTAACAGAGATGATATTTTAAATGTGTTGGTAGTTGCCTAACTTTAATGTGACAAAAATTGAATTTTTTTATTTTTCTACAGCAAATAATAAATGATAGTTGTGAGCATACAGTAAATTACATAAAAATTTCCCACCTTATTTTAAAATGTTCCCATGCTTGAAACCGAATGTAAAAATACGTTTTTCCTTTTCAAATTGTACTACATTAGACAACACATATATAGCACTGCTCATAAGTCACAAAATCTAGCTTATTAATGTGTTAATGTGATAGAAATAAATAATATTTTAATTTAAGATATAAAAACTATAAATAGATAATTTTAAAAGTAAATTATTTAAAAAGATAAAAAAATATATATATATAATTCGAATACACATGTTTGACAATGTCATGACAATTATCACTAATATTCACAATATTTTAGAAAAAATATGATATTTTTTCTACAATTTGTCGACAATATTGAATATTTTGAACATTTTTATTAAATAATATGAATATTATGTATCGATGTAGAAATCTCGACAATGTTCGAAGATTTTGTTTATCCTTGGTGGGATTGTTTGGATCACAGCTCATTTTACTATGCACTTTCACAATTTTCATTTTCACTCAACAAATACATATAAGTATAAAAATTTCCTTCATGCATTTAAAAATTCTATGTACTTATTTAACTTCTTTTGAGTACGTGAAAATTTCACGCACCTAGATTTTACATTAAAAATTTTGCTTAACTCATTATTCTTTGGAAACACTAAAACTCTGACGAATATGAGGTGATTTTCCTAAATTAAACAAAGAAAAAAAAGTTTAAAATTTAAACACACAAAGGGCAGCAATGTTTCTTTAGTAAATTATGCTTTTCTTTTGGTCATCGATGATCCCTTGAAGCAATTATTTATTTATTTATTTATTTTTTTAAACAAGAATAATATTACATAGTGAAAAGTTGGTAGGGCATAGCAGATTTAACGCAAACAAATTTAACTTTGATATAATAGACTGTAGCTATATAGATAAGAAATAGGTATGCTTTTAAGTAATTAAATTGTACTTAACATGAATTCATCACTTACCAGGGATGTAGATTTGACAATTGTATAACAACGAATAAATGGAAATCCCCTCAATACCATCAAGAATTGAAAGCGTGATGTATATAAAGTCTAGCTTTTTATCTTTAACCTCCCCTAAGCTTCTTCTCTGTTTATGCTCATCAAACCATCTTTTAACCAATTTGTCCACATCTTTTGCTGTTTTCTTCATAGCTTTCTCATAACCACCTCAAAAATGGTATCGAATCAGCTAATACAAAAGTTCTTATCAAGTCAAAAAAATTCCTCATTGCCCTATCATGTATCAATAGCTGGGGCAAATCATTAAAGAAAAACAAAATTAACATATTAAATCTGTAGTAGTCAATATGATTTCTACAGCTGGACTAATTTTATGAAAATTAAAATAATTAGATACCAAATATAATGAAAAAAAGTTGAATTCATAAAAATTAAGGAGGTTCGTGTTCAACCTATCTATAATGGTGATTATGCGGGACACGTGACTTTTTTTATTTGATTAAAAATGTAATTTTATATTTAAATTTTTTAATTTTTATGAAAGTTTGATCATATTTAGTCTCATATTCTAAGTGTAAAATGTTTGAAACTTACATTTTATTTGTAAAATCCATTATTTTTAATTAAAGTTCAATAATTTTTTTAAAAAAAATACCTTTTATACTTTTTTGGTAAATAAAATTTCATTGCTAACTTTTTAGCTATAATATTTAATTTTTTTTTCATTTTTTATTTTTGTATAAATATATTATTATTAATTGTTGATTAGTCCTTTTAAATTTAAATTTAGAGTATTTTTTTTTTTTTTTTGCATTAAGTTATTTACTAAACAATAATTGATATGACATGCGGATAATATAATTGGGTTCATTGTTTTCTGATCACATCAGTTATTTTTATCCATAAATAAACTTTTAGCTAATTTAATTGCTAGATCCATTACCGCAAATAGATACAATATGTTTACAATGCCACCTTGCTTTCTTCAATAATAATAAAATAAAATAAAAAAAAAATTGCCAACCGCTCAAAAGGAAGTATGAAAATATTTTTAACAATGTTTCTATAATATAGTATCGTAGAGGTCTCAGTATCAATAGACATTATTATTGACTGACAATATTGACAAATGATGAAAATAACAGTAAAAAATAAGTTAATAATATAAATATTATCGATAAAATGTCAAATAAAATCAATAAAATATCTTTAATTGAAAATGATTATTTTCCAAAATTGAAGGTGTAACTTTGATCGTTGGCATAACCTATCCCAGTCCATTCCTAACCAACATCGTGCATAAAAAACACAGAGAAAGGGGCAAGTCTAAACGAAACCATTACCGATTCATCATGCTAAAAATAAAGTCAAGCTAAGATGGCTTTTCAAAATCTTTTAGAAAGAGGCATAAAAGAACCAATGGATCATAAAAGTCGCTCTTTTATCATGTGGCTCTAATTAGTTGAGTCCGTGGTATCCTTTTTATTTATTATATATTTTTTGTGTTTAGGTGTTTGATTGAAAATTTGCAATCCAATCTGAAAGACTAAAATAAAACTGGTTTAAATCTATATAGGTAATTGTAGGTAACGACTTTATTTTTGTTTCTTCTTCTCCTAAATTTACAATAAAGAGGGTTAATCTCAGGTTGTTATGCAACAATAAATGAGGTGCCAGACAATAATAAAAAAAAAAAAAATTGAGATAAATAGAATTTTCCTAAAATTTATTTTTTTAATAAAATAACTATTTAATTGCATGAAAAAAAAAAATGTCGGTCGCAAATAGGCCAAAAATGCACGACAATAAGCAATGACATTGATGTGAAATTACAACATCTATGCATGAGCTAAATGCAGATCCACAAAGATGAAGAAAAAGTTCAGAAAATAAACAACGACATTGATGTGAAATTACAACATCTATGCATGAGCTAAATGCAGACACAAACTGCTGGCTGGTATATATCCAAGGTAGCACAATCAATCTTCAACACCTGCCAAGTAGAATTTCAACGCTGTTAAGTACTTTAAGCCACGAGCTCAAAAATATTTATGACCTAAAACAAAATATAAAAATAAAGTTTTAAATATTTTTTATAAATTAAATTTTTATTAATTAATAAAAATTAATTAATAATATTAAAAAAAATTATGTTAAATATAAATAATAAATGATAAAAATTAAATTAATAAATACTTATGTAAAAGTTAATTTTTTAAGTATATTCATTTAATGATGAATTAAATTTATTTAACTCTAATATAATAGAATTGAGAGTTTTGAAACTTTGGATTAAAATAAAAAGTTTAAAATTATTTATAAAATTAAACATTTATATTAGAAATTTGAGTAAAATAAACATATAAATATTATTTTGGGTAGGAATTAAGCCATGTACGTGTGACATTATTTGATTGCTCCACTTCAACAGGAGAAAAATCAAATAGTACAGTCAGCGCACAGTAAAATAAATCTTCATTACATAGGGCGTATTAATAGTAAGATATTTATATTATTGTTAAATAATATACATATTAGTTAATATAAATTATTTTTGAAAATTTCATCTGCCTCATTCCTTTTAAATAGGGACTCACAACTGAAAAATGTACGCATAAGAAAGCTAGAGCCAATAACTCACTTTGTCTCAAACCCTCAAAACTCCTATCTGATCTTAAATATTCTCTCAAGAATTTGATTTAAGTATCAGAAGGGATACGACACCCCACATTGTCATCCCTCTGACATGGTTTGCTAATGACGTGAAGGTTAACTTGGTAAGAAATGAAGGCCGGATAGAAATTTGATCCAATATCTGGCACTGTCTATGGGAACGTGGATCGATCAAATTAGTGAAAACTCAAGAACATTGATTGTGTTCTTCATCACATTCATCGCGATCTTGGTCCATTTCTTCCATAAATCCCAGGTTTAATCTGTCACACAACAAATATGGGCTATTAGCATGTTTTTGATGACATGCCATTTCCTCCTTCAGGTCTTGACCAGGTCGGCTACTAGGACTACCAACCCAACTTCATCATGCTTCTTAACAAAGGGCGCCCTAGAAGGAAGGCAATAGTCATGATCATGAGTTGCTACCATTAGCGATTCAAACCCAAATCAGCCGGCAAACTCACGAAGGGAAACTCCCTAAAGCATTTGAACAATAACTTGAACCTAGGCTAGGTCAAGCCCCAGTCACTAAACTAGTTAAGGAAACTAGGCTCCTCGTCCTCTCAAAACATGAGCCTCACAAGACTGTTAAAGTTGAGACCTTTCTACCTTAGAAAGTTAAGTCTACCTTGGACAACTTCCTTTGTGGAAGTATTGATGTGTTTGCCTGGTCATATGAGGGCATACCATGAATAGATTCAGAGATCATGGTTCACCGCCTAAATGTTGACCCCACCATCAAGCCAATAAGGCAAAAAAGGTGGTCGTATAACCAAGAAAGATATGAAGGCATGAAATAGAAAGTAGATAAGCTTCTTAAGGCTGGATACATCACTGAGGTTTATTATCCAGATTGGCTCGCTAATGTTGTCACGGTTCAAAAGGTCAATGGCCAATGGCATAAGCGTGTATAATTCGTAGATCACAACAAGGCCTATCCCAAGGACAATTTTCCTATGCCAAAGATAGATCAACTTTTGGATGATATAGCTGGATACTCAGTAATCTGCTTCATGGATGCTTACTCAGATACAACCAAATCAAAATGTTTGTGCAAGATAGAGAAATAACTAGCTTCATGATGAACCAGGGATTGATCTGTTACAAAGTTATGTTGTTTGGATTGAAGAATGTTGGGACTACCTACCAGCGTCTGGTCAACAAAATGTTTGCTCAACTAAATGGAAATACAATTGAAGTCTATATGGATGACATGATCACCAAGAGACTAAACTCAGTAGATCATGTCAAGCACCTGAAGCTCACCTTTAACATCCTAAGGAAATATGGAATGAAGCTGAATGTGCAAGCTAAATTGTAAGTGTACATAATGCATACAAATGATAAGTATTTAAAGATTAAGTTTTCGTACCGATAAGGATTGGATTAATAAGGAGTTGAGTACCAAATTACAATTACACTAAAATATTTAGACTAACAAAAATAAATAGATAAAATAATAAAAATAGCAAAAATAATAAAATCTTAATATTGGTACGGTTATTAATTGTACCTAAAAGTGCAACCTATAATAGCGATAGTTATTGATAAAGTTACGAATTCAAATTTAAGTATAGTTAACAACCGTATCTAAAAGTATTTTTTCTTGTAGTGTATCCATAAGAGGAGAAAAAGAATCAACTCTTAACGCAAGGTTGAGATCCATGACTCTGAAAACTATCAAAAGATTCTTGCTATGACTTGAAGTTAGTACCATTTAGCATAGGAATAAAATTAATATTGGTAGTAATATTAGTAAGATTATTCACATTTGAATCCAAAAACCAACAAACATACAAAACAAACTCACCTAAATACCAAAAGCATAAATAACAAACTCAAAAAAGGTATACCCCATCTCAAGATACTGGACACCACATTAATATTTTTTATTTAGACAATAATATTAATTTGTAAGTGATATCTTGGTGTAGTGATCAAACACTGACAATGAGAACATGTTGAATAATAAATCTTCTTTTGGGGTGAATTATTGTTCACAAGTAAAATTGAATAATTATCACGCGTTTATTACCATAGGTATTCATGTAATTCTGTCAAATATCAAACTTCCTTTGGACCAATTAATATTCACATAAACTACATGCACATAACCATTTTTATTTTAAAACAAATCAATTTTTACGAGAGATGTCACTTTAATGACATGTCGCTTCAATTAATTTATTTCAAAATATATACAAACATACCAAAATTTGAATTTTAAATTGTCCTTAAAAATAATAAATAAATCCATTTTTTAAGTAAACTCTAAAACTAATTGAATCAAAATTTATTGCGTTATAAAACTCATATATATATTTGATCCATTAATTTAAATTTAAGCCTAAAATTTCTTTAAACTCATAAAACATCTTTGTATCTTTAAAAATTATTTTTGGGCTTTAAAATAAGTTTATTTTTGTGCTTTATAAAAAAAAGTGTACAAAAATCTCCAAAATAAAATAAACAAAAATAACCCTAATTTTATTAATTTCTGCCAGCGCTGAATCCATAGATAAACCGTAGTCAACTGCATATATTACCAACATGAGAAACAGTACATGGACTTGTTTACATGTATTTAATACCTAACTTGATTCCACGGCAGACACGAGACAGTGAATTGCTCGAATAGCAAAAATTTGTATAAAAGAGCTTTTTGAATCTAAATAGCACTTTTTGGATTAGCAAAAATTTGTATAAAAGAGCTTTTTGAATCTAAATAGCACTTTTTGGATTAAAACGGTAAGTTTTATTTATATAATATATATAATTTTTACCAAAATATCCCTTTATCTGAGTATTCGTAAAAATCTCGTCATTTTTGTGTTTCTTTCGAACCTTATGGAACTTGTACATTCACATTTTGTATGTACATGTTACATACACATTTATTTTGTATGTAACCTGTACATTCACATTTTGTATGTACAGGTCATGTGAATGTACAGGTTACATACAAATTTATTTTGTATGTAAATTTGTATGTAACCTGTACATTCACATTTTGTATGTAACCTGTACATACAAAATGTGAATGTACAAGTTCCATAAGCTGTTCTTCTTTTTCTTCCAGTGGGTGATTGGAATTAAACTAAATACTTCTTTGCAGACATAGTTGAAAGCTTGAGAACAAAATCCAGGTGATATTGCAAATAAATAAAAGGAACCTCAGTTTGATAACAGCAATAACATACAAACAGTACAATGCATTTCATGTGAATGTACAGGTTACATATAAAATAAATTTGTATGTAACCTGTACATTCACATGACTTCATCTTCATCTTCAATTCTTCATCTGCTCCACACTTTCCTACTTTATTAAGTTTTTTTTTCTTTCAGTTCAATATATTAAGCTCTGTTTTCATCTTCATCTTCAAGAATAGTTTGATTCTACCAGATAATTGTTTTTGTAGATGAAGATTCTAAACAATGTGGGCACAAAAGCTTATACGATAAAAAGGAAGAAGAGAAATTATCTTCTTTAATGATGTCAGTACCAAGAGAGTGAAAAATTAGGAATTTAAAGACAAAAATCATCGATGCCGAAGGATAGAGGGACCGTATAAGGGGGATAATAAGAAAAGCATATATGCAATTCTTGTTTCAACAAGAGGCATAGAGAAATCTAATAATTAAGGGTACAAACGTAAAATATGGCACCCAAAACGAAGTCGTAAAACTATTTCCGTTAAAATGAACGAAAACTACAATATGCATACATTAGAGGTAATTAATTCGACAGGTGAGGCTCTTAATAAAAATAATTGATTATGGGCTTTATATGATAATAACATGCATCAAGACAGTGAATTACCTACTCAGCATACATTATAAAAAAAAAAAAAAAAAGACACTATTTTTACTTAAATAACAAACATTAGCTATAAAATGCACAGTTTTAAAATCACTTATCATATTGAAAATATAAATTTATCCTCAAATTAATATTCTTCTTCCAACATACGAATAGTAAGTGTTTCTGTCTAATTTCATAACAGATCGCCTCCTTCTCAAATTCAATGATCTTCACTCTGACTTCAAATCGCGTTCCTCTCAAACGCTTCCCTCACAGACTCTTCCATCAGCACAACCCAAACTCACCTTCATCAGTTCACTAACAGAGCTTGATTTTTTATCCATAGCCATCATGTCAACTGTAACAATACAAACTAGAAAGACATTGCTACGAATATACATTTGATTTATGTTTTTTTTTTTTTTGGTTATAAATTTATGTTTGTTAATATGTATAACATATACTAATAATTTGTTTTTAAGGTTTACATTTTACCATACATCAGATTAGGCAAGAACACAAGTTATACAATAACTTGAATATATAAGTTACATTCAAAATAAGTGTGCATGTAAAGATTACATTAATGTGGTTGTACATACACGATGACACGTAAAAAAATTAGTATTGCAAAATAAACAATTATTGTGAAAATGTGCCACCATAGATCGTGTGTTTCAAAAATTATACATTAACATGTGTTAATTAATTATTATTTACTTAAATTTGAATATTCTGATGTATTGCTTACATACAATAAAATTAATGAAGCAAGGCGAAATAGTTTGTATGTAATGCTTACATTTATATATTATTTGTATGCAATGATTACATTCTTTAATACAACATCAGATTATGCAGGAACCCAAGTTATACCATAATCTTGTGTTCCTGCATAATCCAAGTGTACAAGTTACATTTAAAATAAGTGTATATGTATATAGTACATTAATGTAGCTATACATACACAACAATTCGTGGTAAAAAAAAATTAGTATTGCAAAATAAACAAGTATTGTGAAAAGGTGTCATCACAGATTGTGTGTTGCAAAAATTGGTATAACTCATACAGATCTTGGCTCTCCAAAACATTGCAAAATAGATTTAGGTTATATGAAATTGGTGCCAATTTTCACTTCCTTTGAAAGGGTTCATTAACTCGGATAAATATACATCAAATTAGTAACAAAATGTAAGCTCTCAATGGTTGAAAAAACTGAGCATAAAATCAGTGATGAAGACATGAAACGTTGGAGTTGAAGGTGAGATCCATGAAACATGGGAGCTAAGAGTGAGAACAATGAGAGATGAGAGTTGAGAGTGAGATCAAAATAGATGACCTAGGCGTGCGAGTTGAGGGAAAACAAATTGATAAATAACCTAGGAACAAAATAATAAAATCAATAATTGTAAATCTCTGCCGTTTAGCAAAATAAGTATAAAAAAAAAGAAAGAAATATAAAGCAAAGAGACTCTAATTTGGGTAATTAATACGCATCAAGAGATTCGAATAAAAGACTCAATATAGTAGGTATTTGTATTTAATAATAAAAAGAACAAAAATACCATGTTTAAAAAATGTAAAATACATATTTCAAAAAAACAAAATCATTACTTTACTTAAAATATCCATTTACTAATTAAAGTTAGTAAAATGAATCGATTACAACCATAATTAATTAAGGGATATTCTAGATAAAATAGTAATTTTACTTTTTAAAATATATATCTTTTATTTCCTAAATATGCTATTTTTATTCTTTTTATTATTTTTTATAAATAATCACTATATCATCCATTCACTCCATCAAGACCCTAGCAGTGGCAGGAGAAACTCCTTTTACTTATTTATTTATTTCACTGAATCCCTCATACTATGCAATTTGAGGTTTTGCGAATCACGTTAATTCATAATCACATGAGAATTCATTTGTTTACATTAATCGAAAGAAAACGGTAAGACAAATTTTGCAGAGTTTCAATCTCATGTACGATGTACCATAATCTAGATTCATTTTACCATATACTAAAAAGGAAAAATTATTGGTTATTTTTAAAATAAATGGTAATATGATATTTTAATTTAATAAAATATAAAATTAGTATAATTTTTTTTTTAAAAATACAACTATTTAATACTTATAAAGAAAACAATCAATGAAATTATTAAAAATTATACTCTAAGAGCAATAAATAATGCCTTATATCAAAAGTCCATAACAACAACCAATGGCGGATCTAGTTTTGAAGTTTAGATACTAGTTAATAATTAATAATGTAAAGTTTGTATAAAAAACTTACAAACTAAACATTAAATTAAATATTATAAATAAATTGAATATTATAGCTAAATTTGAGGATCAAATTATTTAAACAAATAAGCATACAAATGTAGAGTTTGTTATAATTTTATCAGGTTTTAAATAAAAACAACGAATTTTACACACAAATTTGAGCTTAAAATATTTATACTTTAATTATAAGCTTAAAATTTAAATTGAGAGGGAACACCACATGTTAAATATATTATAATTTTCATAAAAATACAAAATTTTAAGTATAAAATTACATTTTGGATCAAGTGAGTAGGAGCAGTGCCCCCCAAAATACATACACATCCGCTCCTAACAACAACAATAGGCAAAATTGAATAATATTTTGCGATAAAAGAAATATTTTTTAATCGATATTTCTTCACAATATATATTTAATAATAGAAAAATACCAGCTATATTTCTTTTAGATATAATTCCAATTAATCACAATTATAAACTATTCTTGAATTAGAAGATAATAGCAATTATTTTTGAAATCTAATAATATTAAAGCCAAAATTATTATATTTGAAAACACCAAAACAATCATAGATCTAAATAAATTTGATTATTAATAATTGAATATCAAAAAACTTGATATCACTTATTAAAATTTAATATTTTAATAAAAATTGTCATCAATAACAGATCTATGAACATTTATTTTAGATCATTAAGAATTAAAGACAAATATGAGAAAGCGTACTTGAATTCTTAACAACTGATTAATTTTGTAGCATAATAATTTGTCTTCCAAATCTAGATGTTTTTCTAAGATAACCTTTTTATCTTTCTCTCTAGCACCTGTCTAATGATGGGATATTAGATAGAATAAAGCTAAATGTATGACTTACGAACCATAACAACTATATATGTATATAATAATTGTATTTGTATTTTAACTCATCATAAAAATAGAAATAACTCTCTAAACATTAAAAGGCAGCATCATATTAAATACATTAAAATTCAAATTACAACATATCAATTTTAACATAGGTTTAATCTTATATATTAATGAGTGCTCGAAAAGTACTAATATTTCGTGGTTTATTGCACCTAATTGTTTAGAAATAGATTTATTATTTGTTGTTTATTCAATTAATTTCATAAATCTATCCATTCGGAATCAAGAGTATGTTTTAGTGCATTTCAGGTGTTTTTAGCATCAAATGAGTCAAATAATGAAAACAATCAAAGACGGAACACTTACGGCGCTCAAATCACGAGTTACAGGCTAAACGAGACAAATATGTAAGCCTTACATAACGAGCCATCACATATGTAAGGGGTTAAACATGAAGAAAAGGAAGGCAACACGCGCCGCGGCGAGAAAAAGTCATGCCGTGGCGGGGAGTTCTCGAGTTTTGACATTATTTTCAGAATTTGTGTTGCGCTGAGGCGGGGAAAAAGCATGCCGCGGCGCGCCTATTCCTAATGCAATCAGGATTTGTGGAATCCCTTACATCTATAAATAGCCCCTTATAGTCACCCTTACATATAACTCAAACAACTCGAATACAACTCTTACACATTATAATTTTGCGACCAAACACTACATTCAATCAGTTTTGGGAGTTTTGCTACACTAAAACGAAGAGAGAGAAACTATTCTAAGGATCCAAGGAAGCCGTCGACGATCGAAGATAAAGCTTTTAGAGAAAAACGCTATCCTATCTATAAGTGGTATTTAGATCTAGGTTTTTCTTGTTGTTATATTTTCTTCTTCTTTCGTTGAAGTGCATGATCATATTTTATTTGTCTATAAATATTAATATGAACATGAGCAGCTAGTTTTATTATGGATGTTTAGTTTGTGTTGCCATGTTTGCTAGAATTGTGTATGGTGTATGGTGTATTTTATTGATTTAATATAAATGAATTACCTTTTGATTAAGAGCATGTTTAGATATTTAATTATGAATTATCATGGGCCAATTTGAGATTCGTAGTTAGGTTGAAAAATCTAAGAATATAGTTTTAAGAACGTCACCTTGACTTTATTTCGAAACACTTAATCAAAGCTTCAAATTAGTAACTTAGTCATAGCATTAGTTTGATTGGCATGTATTTCCTTGCGCATAATTTGATTGTTATTTAATTTACCCCGACCGAAGGCAGTTAATTAGTTAATTAACAAAGAGATTTACCCCGACCGCATGCAGTCTCGTAATTAAAAGGAAAGCTGGTAATATTGTTTAGTTAGAACGTTCATGTTATTTCACCATACCTTTTCGATGCAAGCATGGCTAACCAAACTAAACGTTCATACATCTTCCATCGATTTTTAATCCATTTGAATTGATTGTTAAATTGCAATTTTGTTTTCATTTAATTGATCGTATCATTGTTTCCATCACAAACAAACACCTTTTTTACAGTTTTACTAGGTTTAGGACTCTAGTTACTTAGAGTTTTAGTTTCACTAGAACTCTATTTAATTAGTGTTTTATTTTTGTTAGAACTCTATTTAGATTAAGAAAACAGTTATTTAGAACCACTGCAATTCCTTGAGAGACCGACCTTGAAAGTTGCTTATCACTTTTCTACGAGTGATTCGTACACTTGCGATCACTAAATTTATCACATCATATATCAATTTTAAATAACTCTCTAAATTTAACATATCAATTTTAAAATAGGTTTAACCTTATATAACAACCCACTACACATAATTATTCATATATAAGTCCAATGGATTAAGGATCCAACATATTTCACTGAGATACAACATTATTTCCTAAAGTTGTTGATATGCTTTAGTAGATAGACGTGGTTTGATTAAAACTTCAAGTGCAGAGGCTTTTATGTTGGTTATCACTTTTCTACGAGTGATTCGTACACTTGCGAGCACTAAATTTATCACATTATATATCAATTTTAAATAGCTCTCTAAATTTTAACATATCAATTTTAAAATAGGTTTAACCTTATATAACAACCCACTACACATAATTATTCATATATAAGTCCAATGGATTAAGGATCCAACATATTTCACTGAGATACAACATTATTTCCTAAAGTTGTTGATATGCTTCAGCAGATAGACGTGATTTGATTAAAACTTCAAGTGCAGAGGCTTTCATGTTGGTTATCACTTTTCTACGAGTGATTCGTACACTTGCGAGCACTAAATTTTTCACATCATATATCAATTTTAAATAACTCTCTAAATTTTAACATATCAATTTTAAAATAGGTTTAACCTTATATAACAACCCACTACACATAATTATTCATGTATAAGTCCAATGGATTAAGGATCCAACATATTTCACTAAGATACAACATTATTTCCTAAAGTTGTTGATATGCTTCAACAGATAGACGTGGGGCTTTCATGTTGGTTATCACTTTTCTACGAGTGATTCGTACACTTGCGAGCACTAAATTTATCACATCATATATCAATTTTAAATAACTCTCTAAATTTTAACATATCAATTTTAAAATAGGTTTAACCTTATATAACAACCCACTACACATAATTATTCATGTATAAGTCCAATGGATTAAGGATCCAACATATTTCACTGAGATACAACATTATTTCCTAAAGTTGTTGATATGCTTCAGCAGATAGACGTGGTTTGATTAAAACTTCAAGTGCAGAGGCTTTCATATTGGTTAGTCCAATATTCTCACGCATGTCCACTGCCTCATCACAAGGAGTCGAAATTTCAAATGCATGAAGCAAAGTTGCAAGACTTAGCTGCATTATTTGAAGGGCAAATGAGACACCAGGGCACATTCTTCTACCACTACTAAATGGTATAAACTCAAAATTTTGTCCCTTAACATCAACATCTTTGTGCGTAGTAAGAAACCTCTCCGGCCTGAACTCATGTGGCTCTGTCCAAACATTCGGGTCTCGATGGAGTTTTGATAGATTGGTAATGAGGCGTGTGCCAGCTGAGATGTTGTAACCAGCTAACGTGCAATCTTCTACAGCTTGATGGGGAAGTGAAATTGGTCCTGCTGGGTATAATCGCATAGTTTCTTTAAGAATAGCTTGGAGATAAACCAAGTTCTTTATGTCAGATATGTTTACATGTCTTTCTTTACTAATGTGCTCGTCTAACTCTTGTTGTGCCTTCTTGAGGGTATGTGGATTGTTGAGGAGTAAACTCAAAGCCCATGTCAATGTTACTGTTGTTGTGTCTGTAGCCGCTAAAATAAGACCCTGGAAGAAAAGACCGTGCCATACCAATCACTAAACTAGTAATTCAGTTCTCTTAAGCTTAACTGAGGAAGAGTAAAATTAGTTTAACATAAAAAGATTTAACTTTGATTTAATAGACTGTGGCTACATAGAAATAGGTCTGCCTTTACGTAATTAAATTATACTTAAAATGAATTCATCACTTACCAGGGATGTAGATTTGACAATTGTATCAGAAGGATAAGTAGAAATCCCCTCAGTACCATCAAGCATTGAAAACAAGATATGCATAAGGTCTAGCTCTTTATCTTTTACCTCGCCTAAGCTTCTTCTCTGTTTATGCTCATTAAACCATCTTTCAACCAATTTGTCCAAGTCTTTTGCTGTTTTCTTCATAGCTTTCTCATAACCACCATAATCCAACCACCTCAAAAATGGTATCGAATCAGCTAATACAAAAGTTCCTGCTAAGTCAAAAAAACTCCTCATAGCTCTTCTTCCCTGATCATCATCATTTTCATTCAAGCTAGCTGTAGCTTCTAGAAATCGCTTCCCTACCACAATTCTAAACACCACATTTGAGGTTAAGTCTCCAAACCATTTTTTCATGTCTATCAATACCTTGTTATTTATAATCCACTCATCATACATCTCTTTTATTGATGCCTTCACCTCAGATTCTCTAATATGTCGAAGCATATCAAGTCGGTTGTTGGATAGCATCTCAAGTATGGCAATTTTGCGAATTTCACGCCAATAAAGGCCATATGGGGCGAATCCAAACATGCCATAATTGTAGCCTAGGATTTCTGAGGCTAAAGCTTTGGGGCGAGTTGCAAAGACTTTGTCATTGGTTGTAAAACACTCTTTTGCTATTTCACAGTTACTAACAACTAGAGCTTTATGAATTCCCATTTTAATCGTGAAGATGGGCCCATATTTGTCCGCCATTTTTCCCAAAGTTAAGTGCGGCGGTTCTGGCCCTGCAAGCAGAGTAAGGTGACCAATAATTGGCCATGCCCCGCTGGCTTCTGGTGGTAATTTCTGGGTATCCTTTGATTTCCAAAGGTGAGAATAAAGAAGCAGTGAAATAGCAGCTAAGATGAAAGCTAAAGAATAGAGTAGAGTAAGAAGATCCAAGGCCATGGATTGCCTATCAAGTATCAATAGCTGGGGCAAATCGTAAAAGAAAAAATTAACATATTAAATCTGTAGCGGTCAATATAATTTCTACAGCTAGGCTAAATTTATGAAAATTAAAACGATTAGATACCAAATATAATTATAAAAAAAAAAAAAAGTAGTTAGGAAGCAGGGTGTAGAATTCCTAAAAATTAAGGAGGCCCGTGTTCAAACTATTTATAATGAATTTTTTTTTTTTTGACAACTTATAAATTTATCGATCCACACATTCATTATAATATAATTAACTTTATATTAGCAAATTGTTTTATAACTATTTAAACATCTCATATTTTTAAGTTAATATCTAACTTAATACTAAACCGATATATACAACATGCATAAAACAATTTGAGGTATATACTATTACTCATTAATAATAATAAAGAAACGTAAGATATTTGAGTTAGTGTTGGTAGTGTTATTTATGTTAGGAGTTTTAAATTTGTTATTTTTCTAACATTTTTTTGGTGTGTTCATGTAAAAAGGGAGATGTATATGGTGATTAGGCTGCACTCGTGACTTTTTTTACTTAATTAAAAATGTAATTTTATATTTAAAATTTTGTAATTTTTATGAAAGTTTGATAATATTTAAGCTCATATTTTAAGTATAAAATATTTTAAACTCAAATTTTTTGTGTAAAATTAATTATTTTTAAATAAAATTCAATAAACCTTTAATACTTTTTTTTTTTTTTTTTTAAATTTCTTTGTTAACTTTTTTGCTCTAATATTTAATCTTTTACTTTTGTACAGATTTTTAATTACTTCTTTTTGCATCAAATTATTTACTGAGCAACAATTGATGTGACATGTAGAGGTGGCTAAAAACAGACCAAATTAAATTAAATCAAAAAATTAAACAAGATTAAATTAAATTTTATAATTATGTGAATTAAATAATTCGATCTGATTTATATTTTTTCAAACCGTTTCTTAAACAGTCTAGTTTGATTTTATGAATTTTTTAATCATCTAAATCAGACCGGATCATTATATATTAAATATAAAAAAAATCTTTTTTTAAATATAATATATTAGTGTTTATTTTGAAAAACAAAAAATATTTTATATTATTATTAAAAATTAAATATTACATTTAAATTAATTTTTTTTTTTTTTGCAATTTAAGCTCTTTAACATATAGTTTGCGATTTTTAATTGTATGTATATTATGATGATTTTATATTTAATAAATTTTATCAACTTAATTGCTAGTTTATATGAAATATTATATGATTTATATTTGTAACATATTTAAAGTAATTTGATTAAATTTAATTTTTTGTTTTTAACTTTAATTTTAAGTTTCAACAACAAGATTTGAGAAAAAAAATTTAAAAATAAAAAATCATGAAAAATCGTTAACTAAACTAGACCGAATCGTCGGATTTTAATAATTTTATAAGCTAAATAGTCAAGTCTAATTCGGTTAATTTTTTGCTAAAAATCAAATCAGATTTGACCATAAATACTCTTAGTGGGGCATGCAACAATTGGACAATATAATTGGATCCATTGTTTTCTAACCTATAATATGTCACATTAATTATTTTTATTATTATAATAACTTGATGCAAATTTTTTTTTTTATTATTAAATTTAAGTGCTAGATTGGCTACCTCACCTGGACACAAAATGTTTTCAAGGCCACCCTGCTTTCATCAATTAAAAAAATATTGCCACCCTGCTCAAAAGCAAATACAAAAATATTTTTAACAATGTCTTGACACAATTTGTATTTTAAGGTCATGTTTGTTACGCGGTACTATATATCTTGATTGTATAATTTATATACAATTATACATTTTGTTGTAAAATTAGGTCGTATCGTATAGTATAAAAATAGTACGATTATGTATAAATTTTGTACGATTATGTAGAAATTTTTCATACTAGACAATTAAATTAGTCTGTTTGAATTTTCAATTATAATATGTGTTAAATTTTTCTTTTATCTTAAATTAAAAATAATATTTTTTATTTTAAAAAATTTAATAAAAATATAAAAATAAATTAAATATTAATTTAAATAAATTTTATAATAAAAAATATTTTAAATATAAATTATTTTAATAAAATATATATAATCAATTTAATTCGACTATATTATATAATTTTTCACCAAACACTGTACAAACAATTCAATATAGTTAATTCCAATATGACTATACTTAACCTATCCAATACTGTATACCAAACATAGCCTAAAGATCTTAACATCGATACACATTATTCATAATAATATCGATAGAATGTCAATATCATAAAAATATTAATAGAATATCAATTAACAATACAAATATTATCGTTAAAATTTTGAATAAAATCGAAAAAAATATCGTTAATGAATAACTTTATTTATTTTTAAAATAATTTATATTAAATATCTTTATTTAATTCTATTAATCATAAAATTTATTATTTTTATTAATTATTCTAAAAAAAATTTAATCATATATTTTATAAAAATTTTATTTATTGATCAAAATAAATATAAAATATATTAATATTTATAAATAATAATTAAGATCATTAATTTAAGAAATAAATAATAAATTATTTTGATATTTTTTAAAGTTTGTTAAAAAATTTATAACTTTATTTATCTAAAATTTTTGTGAATATTTTATGATGTTACCATTGACGATGACAATATTCTTAACATATTTATAAAATTTAAAAAACATTTTTACGATATAGGTATTTCAAATCTCGCTCAAAAGAAATAAACCACATACAGAAACCGCAAACAAACAGATGATGAAGAGAAACATTAAGAAACAAACTTGAGTTCAAATTACTCGCATAGCAAAAAGTGCAAGAACTAACCCAAAGTAAGCCCCCACAAAACCAAGTTTCAAACTTTTTCTATAAAAAGGCACCTTTTGCAATAAACTAAAATTATCTGAAAACCATCAACAACAACAAAAGAAAACCCCACCTTTCTGAAACTGTTTCCTTGCTCTCAGAAGTAATCCTTCGGTTGAAGTCGTGAATAGAAAGAGAGGGAAAGATATGAAAGTGAAATAGAAACCGCAATGAGATAGGGAGAAGAAAATGAACCGTAATTTTTGTGGAGTATAATCCTTCTATATAAGAACAAATATTATTATAATATTATATCCTGTTTTTATTCTTCTTCTTATGTATTTAATTTTTAATATACGTTTATTTTGAGTTAGAAATATAATGTTTGAATAAATAAAAAAAATTAATTACTTTCTATTATTTATTTTAGTATTTTTCTAAAAATATGCAAATTTTTTAAAATAGATATAACTTTCTTCAAATATCTATTAATATTAACAATATTTTTATAAAATTAAAATTTTAATATTTTTATTAAAATTGATATTTTCGTCCATAAATTGCATATATCATATATATGAATTATTTTATAGAAGGATACACTTTGATTTTTCAGACGGTGGACTAGTATATGGTTAATCGAGACTATTGACATGGCGGCTAGAACTTTTTGCAGGACTCTAAACTAAATATTTCTAAAAATTAAAAGGGCTTTATCCCCAATTTTTTACTTTTGTTTTTTATTTATTTTCTTATTTTATTTTTTTTAATTCTTTTAACACCTTTATACACACAATTTTAAAATTTATTAATATTATTCGTAACTTATCCACGTGACAATTGATATATATTTTTATTTTTTTTATAACACACATTTTTTTTTAATTATGATACGATAATTTATACATTTATTATTTATTTTATCTTATATAATTATTTATACTCAAATTATATATTAATACAAAACAATGTTACTAAAAATTGTTAAAATTTTAATTATAATAACAATACTAATAATAATAAATAAATAAAATGTAAAATAGTTTATATATTTGAATATTATTTATCGTATATAAAATAATAAGTGAAGTAGATAAATCTGTTCCACAATTTATTACTTTTTAATATTATATAGACAAATAAAATAAAAATACTTGATATTTTAGTAACAAATATAATTTTATTTGAAGTTTATCTATTATTCTATACTTTCAATTATTTTGACTTTGACGCTTACTATTATTTTAGTTTTTTATCTTTTAAATTATTAATTTATATTTATCATTTTAGTCAAAAATTTTAAAAATAATTACTATTGCACTAACCATGAATTTTAGTAAAAAAACCATTTTTATTCTTATTCGACAATATTATAAGTAAAATACATTTGAAAGAAATTTAATTTAATTCTTCTTGTTTAGGGTTCTAATAATTTTTAATTCATTATTTTTCTCATGGCTTTCAAATTTCATTAAAGATTAGCAAATATTCTCTTAATTAATAATATATTTTGATAGCTTTAGACAAGTTTTTAAATTAAAGCCACTAGAAAGTTTTAATTATTTTTAGTAAAATTTTAACTAGATTATTTTTAATTATTGCTAAAAAATATTATAAAAAAAACTTTTATAAATTAAATTGGTAAAAGTAATACAACAACTTAGATTTTTATTTCAATAATTATTATATATTATGACAAATTTATTCAATAATAACAACATTAAAATGTAACTAATTATAGAAATATAATATACAATTTATAAATATTTTAGCATGATAATATTAAAAATAATTATGTTAATATCATGAATCATTATAATATAGTTGTTTAATAAGTGGGGCATGTGCACGGCCATACTTAGTTTGTGTTAAAATAATATAAATAAAAACATTTAATTTTGATAACTGTTAAAATAATATAAATAAAAATATTTAATTTTATTGTTAACAAATTCTTTTATGACTTTAACAATTTATTAGACATAAAATATATGCCAAACAAATAATTAGTACATATTTGATTATGTTATCACTGATGGAAACTTCTTTTCTCGAACAATAAAAATAACAAATACACATATTTAATCAAGCATTAGAAAAAAATATTAAGAATGAGCTTATTCACTTAATATACAAAACTACACAAATATTAAAATATATAAATTTTTACCATTAAATAATGATTGATATTATATTTCTTGACAAATATAAGTGATAAAATAAATATTGACAAATAATTATATTTTTTTGTCAAATACTGATGATAAATTAAAATGTAAATAAAATAAAAAATGAAGAATTAAATATATTTTATTGAACTTTCATGAGTTTAAAAACATATGCGTAATTATTCCTAAATAAAACAAATATATACATGAAAACAGTTTGTAAATTTTAGAAGTGATCAAGAAACAAGAACCATTCTGAAGAAAAATGTGAGAAGGAGAGAGAGAGAAATGAATTTAGAAAGTTGTATCGAATGCTCTTACGTACAAAATGGTTAATGAGTACTTTATATACATTTAGTCAACAACCGAACAGATAGGTTGGTATACTCTGACAAACTTTATTAAGGATAGGTTGTATAGGCTGTCATCGGTTTGTAAATTTTAGAAGTAATCAAGAAATAAGAACCATTTTGAAGATACAACCTCAGCATCGTAAGAAGAAGAAGAAGAAAGAGAAAAATGTGAGGAGAGAGAGAAATAATCTAGAAAGTTGT
Source organism: Elaeagnus macrophylla (assembly GCA_029378325.1). Taxonomy (NCBI): domain Eukaryota; kingdom Viridiplantae; phylum Streptophyta; class Magnoliopsida; order Rosales; family Elaeagnaceae; genus Elaeagnus; species Elaeagnus macrophylla. The sequence goes on along the minus strand of CM055649.1, from coordinate 7,433,531 downwards.
ATTGAATACTTTGATGTACAAACTTGTTAACGAGTACTTTATATAGGCTGGTACACTCTAACAACCTTTATTATTTGTTGTATCGGTTGAACTGGCATTGTCATTGGCTCTTTCCTAACAATACACACAAGATAAAATTTAAAAACTAAATTAATAATTTTAAATAATAAAAATAAGTTTTTATTTTTTCAATCTCAACTAATTTATTAAATTAAAGGATATATTATTAAAGAATAACTAAAGAGAAATATAATTCTACAAAATTTATTATTTAAAGTTTTAATTGTTCAAAGTATAATTTTCATTTTTTCTTATATAAGAAAAATAGAGTCAAGTGGCAAGCAAAATTAATTTTTATTTTTATTTTTTAATAACATGTATAATAATTTTTAAATTTATTATATTTAATTCTTTTATATTAAATCTAAAATATATAATAATTGTAGGAAAAAAGTAAGATCTTATGTAATTAGAGTATAGAGTAATTTTTTAAATACATAAATTTATATTTATTTAAATTATATTATAATATATGTCAATAATATAAAAAAAAAAAATTTGAATTAATCCTCCGTGTTTAAATTTTTATTTTTATTTTTGACATTTCCCATAGTATTAAAGACTGATGCAAAAGTAAGTATAAAACAAAGGCTAATATATATTTTATGTCCCCAATGCTCTTAATATTTTCTCAATAGTGTGATTTAGACTTTTATTTAAACATCTATCTATATTTATATTATTTTATTTATATTATATATAAAAATTGATTCATATTTAATAATTTTTTTAAATAAAATTATCCATATATCTTAAATTATTGATATTATAATTATCCATTTATAATATATTATCACATTTAATAAGAACTTTAAATATAATATTAAAATAATAATTATAAATATGATAATAAAATAGTGATTACATTTAATAAGAACTCTAATAATATGATAATTATCATATTCAATAAAAATTCTAAGTATTATTTTTTTCACAATTAATTTAGAAGCATAAGAAAATTAATTTTCTATTTATTTATATCTTACTTGTATTTATTTCAAATATGTTATTGACATTTGTTGTCTTTTTAGGATCTATTAGTACATTAAATAAAGACTCTAAATTTGATAATGAAATAAAAATTACATTCAATAAAAACACCAATCATATGAAGATAACTACATTCAATAAGAACCCTAAATATTATTTTAGTTACACAAATTAATTAGAAAAAAAATAAGAAAATAAATTTCGTATTTATTTCAAACTAATTAAAATGAATTGTTTTACTTATTTTAATTTTTCTCTTTTATTAATTTTTACAATATATTTGAAATAAATACAAAATTTATTTTCTCAAGCTTCTAAATTAATTATGACAGTAAAATAAAGGAAAAAAGTTTCAAAGGTCCTATAATTTTTAATAAATGAGCACATTAGTCCCGTAATTATTAGGTTAGGCACTAGATGTCGCATAATTTTTTAAAATAAGCACTTTAATCCCGTAATTTATGAATTAGGCACTACAAGTCCTATTATTATATAAAAAAAGATATATTAATCATATAATTTTTTAAAATGAGCACTTATAATCTAACAAAAGTATTAAAATTAAGAACTTATAGTGCCTAACTTTCATAAATAAAGGGACTATATGTGCCAAACTTAAAAATTATAAGACTAAAATACTCATTTGTACATAATAACATGACTACTTTGACATTTTTTTAAAAATTATGAGATTGCTTTGATGCCTAATGTAAAAATTACTAGACTAAACTACTTAAATTAAATAATTATGGGGCCTTTTGTGCCCGGCATCCGTAAAATAATAATTATAGTTTTGGGAAAATAACAAAACTAACACCCCCCAAAAATTATAATAACAAAACTAGCACCCCTGTGTTCAATTAAAATTGAACGACAATAATTTGGACTCGTTCAATATTGAACGTTCAATATTATCCGTTCAATTAGAATTGAATGACGATAATTAGACCTATTTAATATTGAACGTTCAATATTTTACGTTCAAATTGAATATTGAACGTTCAATATTAAACGTTCAATTCTAATTGAACACAAGGGGGTGCTAGTTTTGTTATTATAATTTTTAGGGGGTGCTATTTTTGGTAATTTCCCTATAATTTTTATTAGATGTGGTAATCACATATTATTATAATTTTTATTAAATATGGTAATCATCATATGATTAGAGTTATTATTGGATGTGATAATCATCATATGATTAGACTTCTTATTAGATATGATCCTTATCATGTTTAGAGTTTTTAATGTGATAACATATCCTAAAAGGATTGCTAATGTTAATATCATAAAATATATGGATAATATTGTCCAAAAAACATTAGGCATGATGCAAACTCTTATATATAGTATAGATATAGATAGATAGATACAGAAACATGAAATTAATTTTTTCATACTTGCAAATTAATTGTGAAAGTAAAATAAAATATAAAGTCCTTATTGGATGTAATAATCATTATTTGATTAAAATTCTTATTGAATGTGATACTTATTTCATTATTATATTTTGAGTTCTTATTAAAATGATTATTTAGAGTTTATATTAAAATAATATTTAGAGTCCTTATTAAATATGGTAATTATCATATAATTAAAAATTTTATTGGATATGATCATTATTAGATAATGTTTAAAGTTATTATTTAAATATGATAATAAATCTTAAAATGAAAATAATGTCATTAATTTAAAATATAAGGACAATTTTGTCCAAAAAATATTACATATAATTCAAACTTTTATAAATAGTATATATATGTAATTGAAATTAATCAAAGAAAAAATTAGAATAAGTAAAATAACCACTTGTAAAACACATATTTTTAACTAGCAGCATAAATATTGATAGATAGATTTGTATAATAAGGGTAAACATTAGAAGCATCCTCAAAATTTGTTCAAATATCAAAGAAATCCCAAGTTTATACACTACTATAATCTGGACAATATAAGACGGCTTCTAATATAGAACGAGAAATAAATAGGGCAGTCTTATGAGAAAAATAGGACGACTATTACGAAAAAAATAATAGTCGTCCAAAAAAAAAATTTATAGGATGGCTAGTATCCATCATATTTGTTGGTGATGCACAAAAACTTGATACCAAATTTTGTATTTATAAAGCTCGCAAGTGCACGAGTCACTCGTAGTAAGCGACAAGTATACTCCCAAGATCGTCTCTCAAGGAATTGCGGTGGTTTTCAAAAATGTGAATTGTTTTCTAAAAGATTACAATAAAATTAAATCTAAACATTCTAACAAAGGAAGGTTGTGGAGATTCTTGCTAAAGTTGTAAAAGTTGACAGGAAAAATAGAGTGAATGCGTAGACTTTGTGTAAAACGATGAAGTGAATGAGTGTGGGAAATTGGTTAATAAGCTAATCATGGATGAATTGGTTTATGTGGTTGTAACATTTAAGCACGAAAAAGTGGGACCTACTGATTATTTTCTCTAACCTAGAAGACCCCAAATCAATGGTGATTTCCCCTTGATTAACCAATTAACTTCTTTGATCTGGACCGTTAATTAGTTAATCAGCTTTAAATCCAAGAAAATAGTTTAATCGCCTAATTCAAGACAAATCAATGCACTTAAATTAGGCTCAAGTTTAAGAGTGCTTAATTGAATTCAGATGGCGTTTCTAAAACTCAATTCTAAAATATTTCATACATTCACAAATTAAATTGGCCAGAAATAATTAATGAACATAATAGTAAAATCAATAAACTCGAAATAAATCACTTTAACATTAAACATTCCACAAAACCAATTATCCACTCATAGTTACATCACCAAAATCCCACACACAGATGATTTAGCCACTCATGACAGAATTTAAATCAATATTTTCTATCATGAATAACATCATACGAATTCTTAAAGAGAAAGTAAATTACAAATATTAAAGTACCCCAAATCAATGGTGGAGCTTTGATTGAGTAATCTCTTTCTCTAAATTGTTGAGGCAAGAAGAATTCTGGCACTGTTACTATGCTTTTCTTCTCCTTCTCTCGTTTCTTTCTTTGAAGAACAGAGTGTATGAATCTGGAGTCTTTGGAGGCTGGAGAGGTGTTGAATTCAGGCTCAGATCTGTTTTGGAGGCTGGAGAGGATATGATGTTCGATAGGGTTTTCGTCTATGTAAGAGCTCTTTTATGTTTCTGTAAGTCTCGTACATCAGGAGGAGTCCAGTTCGCGCGCGCGCGCGCCGCGGCGCACATTTTTCATGCCGCGGCGCACATTGTGTTCGTGATTTTGGTGTTCAAACCCGAGAGCCTCTCGCCGCGGCATACAATTCCTTCGCCGCGGCGCGCCTTGTATGTACATGAGAGTACATAGTATGTACATGGCTTTACATATTTCTCTGAATTCCTCGCCGCGGCATACCATTCCTTCGCCGCGGCGCACAATGTTTTGATGGTTTTCATGTTCCAACCCGAGAGCTCCCCGCCGCGGCATACACTTTCTTCGCCGCGGCGCGCCTTGCATGTAAGGGTGTACATGGTATGTACATGTATGTACATGCCTTGTACATATTCTGTTGATTATCGATGTAAGGCTTACATAATGTATGGCACCTACTGTAAGGCTTACGTATGTATGCATTTTTACTCCATTTTTGCTCTCTTTTTCCAAGTTTCTCTCCAAACCTACTTTGACCTGCAAAACAGTAGAATACCCTCCAAAACAAGATTATATCGAGATTACATGCAAAATAAACACTTAAAAACATCACAAATAGTAGATCAAAATAGTGTTTATCAAATACCCCCAAACCTACTTTTTGCTAGTCCTCAAGCAAAACTAAAATTAAAAAGCTAAATAACAAAACTAAAATTGAAGTTAACAAAACTTGTCATGCTTTAATTTCTTTCCAAATCATAACCAAAAATTCATGCACAAATTTATCCGACAATCAAGCACATCAAGGTTCACCATTTAGATCAATTTTGCTTCACACATCTAAATTCCAATACTAAAAGCGTATCAACATTGACTCCCCCAAACCTAGTGTTAAGAATATGAATTCGTTTCAACTCTAATCCTCACAATAATTACTCTCTAAATCACACCGATCCTATGGGTTCAAGCACTCAACAATGTATATGCGAATAGAAATTATGTAAAGAAACGAGCTAATAGGTTCGCATATGATTAAACAAGAAAGGCTCAAAAGTGCATAACATTGATCTCATGAAAGGAATCAAATGATAGGATTTATGAAGGAATCACATTACTAATCTCATGCTTCAATTAAAATCCTCAGGCAAAAAACTTCAAGTGTGCCATAGAATGAAAATGTTTTGACTTTAAGGGAACTTATTTCCTATTTCTCTCTCTCTTTTTTTGTATTAACCATTCATACTTGAAGAACTTAGGGTCATAATAAGCTTATTATCTCTTCTTCCCTTTTTTTTTTTAAGACCCACATACATATGTAATTTGTGAATGGCTACTTCTTAGCTCTTTTTGTGTTTGATATAGGAATTCCCTTTTATTATTTTTTTTTTTTTTAAAGTCAAGCACGAATGAAATAGGCAAACACTTCAAACTTTACTTAAGTCATTTAATCTAAGCAATTCAATTAAGCATATGATCCCTCATTAGATGTTTAAAATCCTAACATTCAATGCAAAAACCTATAGAGATCATCTAGCAATTTGAAATGATATGAAAGGTGTTTAAAAGAGTAGAAGAACATTTATCTCTCCGAATAAAACGTTAAGGGCTCAACAATATTCTCACAAGGTAGTCTCCACAATTCAATTCCTAAACACAAGATTTGGGTTCATCTCAGTTTCAACATCAAAAGCATGAAACACAGATTGCAAATTAAAACCGATCCTTACAACAAACCTCAAATATTTTAAAAAATCAGATAAACAATGCATAAAGACTAGTTATTCATCAAAAATTGACCAAAGCATGAAAGTATTGTTATCAATCAAAAATGCAAAATGCACCCCCAAACCTAAACTAAACATTGTCCTCAAGGTTTTTCAACTACACACATGTTCAGAAAAGATTTTAGAGAGGGCAAACAAAAACGAAACTAAACTGGAGTAAATTAAAAGAAACAATAGAGAATACCTAAAACGGTGGGTTGCCTCCCACCAAGCGCCTAGTTTAACGTCTTAGCAAGACGATGCTCATTCTTATCATGGAGGTCTCAATGCATCCTTGAAGTGCTTGCTTCCTCCTCTCCCGTTGCTTCTCTCAAAACAAGGCTTCATGTATCCTGAAAAAGACTTAAAATGAGTATTATATGCATTACAACCTTTTCCAGGATAGAAAAACTCAGAATCCAGGTTTTTAATTTGGGACCACTTGACATGGTCTTTGTAGGCATTATCCTGAATTGAGTTTGTAAGTGTTTCCTTCACCCTCCTATCTGTAGATGAAACATTAGTTTTATGGCATGTATCCTTCTGCATATGACTGTCAAAAATAGATAAATTATTAGAATTTGGAACAACATAATTAATAGCAGAAGAAATAGGAGCAGTAAGTAAAGGGGTAAACACTTGGAAGTTTATAGTCTCTCCTAAGACTCCCATTGTCAATTTTCCTCTTTGGACATCAATAATTGTGTTGGTGGTAGCCATGAATGGCCTACCGAGAATAATAGTGTGTTCATTGTCCTTAGGTATAGTGTCTTCCATTTCCATGACTACAAAGTCGACCGGTACAATTATGCTCTTCACTTGTACCAACAGACCATCAATTATTCCCTTAGGACATCTAATAGATCTATCAGCAAGGTGTAGTGACATATTTGTGGGCTTAAGATCCCCCAAACCTAGTTGCAAGTATACAGAATATGGCATGACATTAATACTTGCCCCTAAGTCTAACATAGCATTCGACACCATTTTATCTCCCAAAGTGATTTTGATATTAAAACTACCTGGATCCTTTAGTTTGGGAGGTAATTTCTTTTGTAACACTAGCTTATCCTGATCAGTTGCCTTTACGGGATGTGGGAGTGGAATCGGAGGTCTGTATGGATTAGGTGACTTGTGAAGGGATGGACGTTTGGTTAACTCCTCAAGGCTCTCCGTACACTTTGCAGAAGGTGTTAGGATTTCAATGTGCTCAGCTTGACTTTCCTTGGGAATTGCATGTTTCCTTCCTGTATCTCCTGCATCTATAAACAAATCATCAGAATGTTCAGTAAAATTATCGTTTAGGATCTCACCATTCTCAATGACTGTGATAGCATTCAATTGTTCAGGCATCTTCCCTTTATCTTGCTTGTGTACGTATTCAGTCAATTGTCCCACCTGAGTCTCTATCCTTTTCATGGAAGCCTCTAAAGAACCTATCCTTTGATCATTCTTCTGATTAATTTCTTGACTCACTTGAATGAAGGAGTTCAAATTGTCCTCTAAACTTGGCTTGTTTGGTAGAGTAGGCTGTGAATTGTTGTTGTTTGGATGATGTGGGAAGTTATTCTGAGCATAGCCTTGATTATTATTTCCTTTCCATGAGAAATTGGGATGATTTCTCCAACCAGGATTATACGTGTTCGAGTAGGGATCATTCCTTGGCCTCGGTTGGTATCCCTCCATAGCATTCGCTTGCTCATAACTTGTACCTGCATTTTGATCACAAACAAAAGGACAAATGTTAGCACCATGTCCGTACGTACTACAAATACCGCATACCTCTTGAGTTGGTGTATTCTTTGAGGTGAGGAGTGCGATTTGTTTTGTCAACTCCGCAATTTGCATTGCCATATCATTTCCCAGAGCTACCTCGTTAACTCCCATCCGCCGTCCTCTAGAGCTCTTTTGTTGGGAATTAGCACCCAACATCTCATAGAGATCATATGTCTCATCGGTGGTTTTCTCTCCCATTGCTCCTCCCGCGGCATTATCCACAGTAAATTGACACTGTTGTGTCAACCCGTCATAGAAGAATTGATTCTGGAGTTGCAACGGAAAGTGATGGTGTGGGCACTGAATCAGAAGCAATTTGAAGCGATCCCACGCCTCATGAAATGGTTCTCCGTCCATTTGAGAGAACGTCGCAATTTTAGTTCTTAGGTCTGCTGTCTTTTGGTGGGAATAGAATTTTCCCATGAACTTGTTGTATACAGCGTCCCAAGTTGAAAGCGATCCAGGTGGAAGAGTCATAAGCCATGACTTGGCTTTATCTTTCAGCGTGTATGGGAAACACCTCATCCTCAGCTGATCCTCATTTAGCCCCTGTAGCGGAAAAGTCTGCACAGTAGCATAAAAATCACGAATAAACGTTAGAGGATCTTCGTTAGGAATACCATAAAATGACGGTAGCATATTAAAGTGTATATTCTTTAGCTCATAGTTTCGAGCTGCTTCCCCTAGTTGGATGCAAGAAGTTGCAGTGCCGATGATTGGCCTTGCATACTCCTTCATCGTCATCTCTCTGTGTGGAGGTAGTTGTTCTCCCATTGTTGGTGGTTGCTCGTCCTCCAAAATGTTAGCGCCGAACGGTCTCAAATGTGCTCGTCTCCTGTTGACGTTATCTATGAACGGCACGAGCGGATTTCCAAGAGATCTCCTTCCGTGCATGCACAATCAAAAACAACAAAAAAAAATCAGAGCACCAGAAACTATACGACTCTAACGAGTAACAAAAAACACAAAAACAAGAAAAACAAATAAATAAAACAACAAAGACTAAAAAGTAAGTAAAATAAAAAGAAAACAAATAACGATTTCAAAAACGCCAATTCCCCGGCAACGGCGCCAAAAACTTGATGCACAAAAACTTGATACCAAATTTTGTATTTATAAAGCTCGCAAGTGCACGAGTCACTCGTAGTAAGCGACAAGTATACTCCCAAGATCGTCTCTCAAGGAATTGCGGTGGTTTTCAAAAATGTGAATTGTTTTCTAAAAGATTACAATAAAATTAAATCTAAACATTCTAACAAAGGAAGGTTGTGGAGATTCTTGCTAAAGTTGTAAAAGTTGACAGGAAAAATAGAGTGAATGCGTAGACTTTGTGTAAAACGATGAAGTGAATGAGTGTGGGAAATTGGTTAATAAGCTAATCATGGATGAATTGGTTTATGTGGTTGTAACATTTAAGCACGAAAAAGTGGGACCTACTGATTATTTTCTCTAACCTAGAAGACCCCAAATCAATGGTGATTTCCCCTTGATTAACCAATTAACTTCTTTGATCTGGACCGTTAATTAGTTAATCAGCTTTAAATCCAAGAAAATAGTTTAATCGCCTAATTCAAGACAAATCAATGCACTTAAATTAGGCTCAAGTTTAAGAGTGCTTAATTGAATTCAGATGGCGTTTCTAAAACTCAATTCTAAAATATTTCATACATTCACAAATTAAATTGGCCAGAAATAATTAATGAACATAATAGTAAAATCAATAAACTCGAAATAAATCACTTTAACATTAAACATTCCACAAAACCAATTATCCACTCATAGTTACATCACCAAAATCCCACACACAGATGATTTAGCCACTCATGACAGAATTTAAATCAATATTTTCTATCATGAATAACATCATACGAATTCTTAAAGAGAAAGTAAATTACAAATATTAAAGTACCCCAAATCAATGGTGGAGCTTTGATTGAGTAATCTCTTTCTCTAAATTGTTGAGGCAAGAAGAATTCTGGCACTGTTACTATGCTTTTCTTCTCCTTCTCTCGTTTCTTTCTTTGAAGAACAGAGTGTATGAATCTGGAGTCTTTGGAGGCTGGAGAGGTGTTGAATTCAGGCTCAGATCTGTTTTGGAGGCTGGAGAGGATATGATGTTCGATAGGGTTTTCGTCTATGTAAGAGCTCTTTTATGTTTCTGTAAGTCTCGTACATCAGGAGGAGTCCAGTTCGCGCGCGCGCGCCGCGGCGCACATTTTTCATGCCGCGGCGCACATTGTGTTCGTGATTTTGGTGTTCAAACCCGAGAGCCTCTCGCCGCGGCATACAATTCCTTCGCCGCGGCGCGCCTTGTATGTACATGAGAGTACATAGTATGTACATGGCTTTACATATTTCTCTGAATTCCTCGCCGCGGCATACCATTCCTTCGCCGCGGCGCACAATGTTTTGATGGTTTTCATGTTCCAACCCGAGAGCTCCCCGCCGCGGCATACACTTTCTTCGCCGCGGCGCGCCTTGCATGTAAGGGTGTACATGGTATGTACATGTATGTACATGCCTTGTACATATTCTGTTGATTATCGATGTAAGGCTTACATAATGTATGGCACCTACTGTAAGGCTTACGTATGTATGCATTTTTACTCCATTTTTGCTCTCTTTTTCCAAGTTTCTCTCCAAACCTACTTTGACCTGCAAAACAGTAGAATACCCTCCAAAACAAGATTATATCGAGATTACATGCAAAATAAACACTTAAAAACATCACAAATAGTAGATCAAAATAGTGTTTATCAGTTGGTATATAAGACGGCTACTAGCTATTCTATAAAAATGTATATATTTTCTTATAGGATGGCTAGTAGCCGTCTTAGATACCAACAAATAAGACAGTTACAAGCCGTCCTATAAGAAAATATATGCTTTAAAATCACACTTCAGACATAATCACTCGTACATCATATTATCAACAACAAGAAGCTGAAACTGCACACTCCTCAAACAATTTTTCAGTGCCTTTGCCACCATCTATCGCCACCACCAACTCGCTCTTCCCAATGCTACTTTTAAAACCCCACACGGTGTTTACATGAGGAAACCCACCGCATGTTTACCGCTCCCATACTCCAAACCCCGCCCAATCCACCATGCTAGGCGTAACCCCACTCCGTCTCCTCCGTTCCATGTGAAACCCACCTCGTGTCCACCCTTTCTCTGGTAGGTACACTTGTATTCCTCCCCTTCCCTTTTTTATGTATTTTTTATATCATTTTTTTAAAATTATTTATGTATGAACATATTATTATGGTTTTTCTGATATATAGTTGTAATATATTATTAATGAAAATTATTTAAAATAAATGTATATGAACAAATTTAATTAAAACTAAAATGTGGATAGCTTTTGACTTTTCTGTAAACATTACATATAGGGTTGTCATAGACCGTCTTAAAAAAATATTATTGATTGTCCTATAAGAATTTTATAAGACAACTATTGACCGTCTTATAAAATGTTTATAGAACTACTGTTGACTGTCCTATAAAATCTTTTTAGGACGGCTATTGACCGTATTTTAAAATCTTTATAAAATGATACATATTATAAACATTTTTTAGGATATTTAATAACCAACTTATTTTACAATATACTTTTATTTAATATTTAATAAGTGAATTATTTTAAATTAAGAATTGACAAAAGATTGATTTACAATGATATATAGGATGAATAAGATTTGGATGTCTATTGATAGAACAAATGTAAAATTTATTGAGGGTGTGAATACTTTTTTGAGATTTGCTTCTGATAATTTAACCGAAAAAGATCAAATTTGTTATCCATGTTTGAAGTTTGCAAATTTAAAAAATTTTAGTGTGGTTGAAGTTAGAAATCATATCTATCATAATGTCATTGATAGTGGATATACAAATTGGTATCCTCATGGAGAGACTAAAAGCAAAGTTCAAAAGTTTATCCTCCTGAAGAATTCAGTGATGTCATCCACGTGGAAATGATTTCACAAATAAGTGAATTATTTTAAATTAAGAATTGACAAAAGATTGATTTACAATGATATATAGGATGGATAGGATTTGGATGTCTATTGATAGATCAAATGTAAAATTTATTGAGGGTGTGAATACTTTTTTGAGATTTGCTTCTGATAATTTAACCGAAAAAGATCAAATTTGTTATCCATGTTTGAAGTTTGTAAATTTAAAAAATTTTAGTGTGGTTAAAGTTAGAAATCATATCTATCACAATGGCATTGATAGTGGATATACAAATTGGTATCGTCATGGAGAGACTAAAAGTAAAGTTCAAAAGTTTATCCTCCTGTAGAATTTAGCGATGTCATCCACGTGGAAATGATTTCACAAATAGTGCGAACAACTTTGAAAAGGACAATTATGATGAAAATAATATGGGTGACATGCAAGACATTATGGAAGATGCTATAAAGCCATTATACCAAAGATGCAATAAGTTCACAAAATTCTCAGGGTCAATCTCACTTTAAAAATGGAAGGGTAAGCATGGTCATTCAGATACAAGCTTCAATGAGTTGCTAACTCTTTTGAGTAAGAGGTTCCTGAAAGATAATGTTTTGTCATCATCAACGAATGAAGTTAAGAAGATCTTTCGTGAAATGGGCATGAATTATGAAAAAATTCATGCTTGTCCTAATGATTGTATTCTATATCGAAATGAATAGAAGGATTCCATGTTTGCATTGCCAAAAGTTGAGATGGAAAGTTAATCCAATATCCGGGAAGGAAAAAGTTAATGTTCCTGTAAAGGTATTGTGGTACTTTCCACCCATTCCACGTTTTAAAAAAATGTTTCAAGATTCAACAACATCTCAACATCTAACATGGCATGCGAAGGAAAGGAAAAATGATGGAATGGAATGTTGAGACATCCATCTGACTCACCCGAGTGGAAGTGTGTCGACTATACTTGGCCTGAGTTCAATGCTGAATCTAAAAACCTTAGACTTGTACTTTCATCTAATGGGATCAATCCTCACCGCTCTTTAAGTAGTAGGTATTGTTGTTGGCCCGTTATATTTGTCATATATAATCTTTCTCGGTTATGTATGAAAAGAAAATATATGATGCTAACTTTGTTGATATTTAGACCCTAGCAACCTGAAAATGATATTGATATTTACTTAGAGCCATTGATTGAAGACTTGAAGTTGTTGTGGAGAGATGGAATTGATGTGTACGATAGTTTCAAACTTGAGAATTTTAATTTGAAAACTATCTTATTGTGGACAATCAATAACTTTCCTGTTTATGGGAACCTTTCTGGTCATGCTGTGAAAGGATATTATGCTTGCCCGGTATGTAGTGAAGGGTATCATAGATCAAGGTCAAAACATTCAAGAAATATGTCTTACATGGGTCATAGAAAATAGTTATCTCGGTATCATCCTTATAGAAAATAGCGCAAGTCTTTTAACGGACATGAAGAGGAGGGAACACAACCAACTCCCTTAACTGGAAGTGAATTATTAGCAAGAATTGAAATGATGATTTTTGCACGTGGGAAAGTAAATTATAAAGTTGATACAAGCATTCCATGGAGGAAAAAATTAATATTCTTTGACTTAGAATATTGAAAATTTTTGAATGTTAAACATCTGTTAGATGTGATGCATATAGAAAAGAATATATGTGACAACATTGTTGGTACATTGCTAAATATTCCTAGAAAAACTAAAGGTGGTGTTCGTCAATGTATGGATCTCATTAAAATGGGTGTAAGAATTGAGATTAGCCCAAAGGTGGGTGCGAATAAGACTTACTTACCTCCCACATGTTATACTTTATCAACGATGGAGAAAAAAATCATTTTGCAACATATTAGCAAATGTTAAAGTCCCCGATGGATACTCTTTCAACATAAGTAGTTTTGTTTCTTTGACTGATAAAAAAGTTATATGAGATGAAGTCATATGATTGACATGTCTTGATGCAACAATTGTTGCCTGTAGCATTACGAGGGGTGTTGCCCAAAGAGGTGAGGAGTACAATTATGAAGTTTTGTTATTTCTTCAATGATATTTGCAAAAAGACAATTAAAGTTCAAAAGTTGGATGCAATTCAATTAGAACTTGTTGTCACTCTATGCAAGTTAAAGAAATTCTTCCCTCCTTTATTTTTTGATATGATGATACATCTCATAATTTATCTAGTAAGAGAAGTGAAGTTATGTGGACCAGTCTTTTTTAGATGAATATACCCATTTGAACGATTAATGAAGGAATTGAAAGAATATGTGAGGAATAAGTCCTTTAAAATAAAACGGTGTTATTTAGTACCTCAGCTTTGTAAAAACGGTCAATTAAGAATAAATTATATTATTTTAAAGAATTTTGTATTATAATATTATTATTATTTTGTTAAGTGATTAAACATGATTAAAGCACGAATCTTTAATAATGATAAAATCACAATTAATATAAAAAAATTCACAAAATAATCGTTTTAAATATTTGTTAATTATCATTGTTTTATTTTAATGTTTTATTCAAATTTTGATTTTTATTAAAAACTAAAATATATATATTTAAATAACTTTGTGTTTGAATATTATTATTATTGATTTTTTTAAAATAATTTCATATTAAATTTTACTTTTATTCTTGTTAAAAACTTATATGTTAATCGCATTTTAATCACTTAATAGAAAATTATAATATTTTAATATAAAAATTATTAAAATAATATAGTTTGTCCTTAATAGGTCCTTTTATAAAATTAAATTTTATAAAATTAAAGGATTAAATAACATTATTTTTAATTTAAAAGACTAAACAACACAAATAACTTAATTAAATAAAAATTTGTTGCAGCTCACCATATAAATAATATCACTAAACTTAATTTCTACACTTGGGATTAAAAGTATTATAAATGATAAATATGCAATCTTCTTTTTATATATTAAAAAAATAAATTAATAAAATAGTCAAATTTTAAAAGTTATGTTTTAAGTAAATGGAAAAAACTTCTTTAATAAAATAAAATTTAAAAATAAAATAAACCTAATCATTTTTCCCTCACTCACAATTTCTCCCACTGATCTCTTCATCCGAATCTTCATCTCCATCTCCATCTCCATCTCGTCTCAATCTCCTCTTCTAATTTTAATTCCTTTTTCATATCCATCTCAACGACTTCAATTTATATTCAGTTTTTTATTATAATTTTGTATTAAGAATCTTAAGAATCATTTTGTTTATGTTATTAATATATTTTAATCATTTTATTTTTACAAAAAATATTTAAGTCACATTTTTTTTTTTATAAAAAAAGATAATTTAATTATTTTTTAAGAAATAAAATATTAATTTATTAATAAAAATTTATGACATAATAATAAAGTAAATTTATCAAAAGTAAAATTGTTATTTTATTTTAACAATTTAAAATTAAATTTGACATTAAAATATTTATTTTTACCTTTTTGGTCAATTATTTTTGTAAAATTTATATTTCATAGAATTTTTTGTATTTTTTTAAACACTTTTTTTAATGCATCTTCTGTAGGTATAATATTTGTATCAAAATTAAAGATTTTATAATATAAAAAATAGGGACTACAAAGGTCAAAAAATTGCAAGATTAATGTCATTAGAATCACGTAATAAGCTCTCTCAAATCCACCATCTTCAGAGACCACACAATAGGTGCAGTAGTTGCCCAAGCTTCGAGCAATGCAGTGGAGGTGCATCATTCAACTTTTAGTACTAGTCTCCAAAGATGGTGGATTGAAGAGAGCATATCCGTGTAGTCCCAACGCCAATAATCTACAAAAAAATATAATACATAAAAGTGTCCAAAAAATAACAAGAATTTCATAAAATATAAAATTTATAAAAATAATTGACTAAAAATATATTGTACTGTTCAAATTCAATTTTGAACTATTAAAATAAAATGACAATTTTGCTCCCAATTAATTCATTTTATTATTTTTTTCATAATTTTTATTAATAAAATAATAATTTATTGTTTAAAAAATAACTAAAATGTTTCATTTTTACACTAAAAATGACCTAAATATCACTTCTTAAAACAAAATGATTTCCAAAACCTCTAGCCCAATATTTTTTAGCGACATTATGAGAAGAAAAAGAGTAATTATTATTATTATGGATATCACATTGTTATTATTTTATTCATAATCATCTTATTTGTTTTTAAATTGTTTTTTCTTTACATCTAAAAACATTTTTATTTATTTATTTACTTATAAAGTCGTTGTATTATATTCTAAGAAGCTATTCGTTGGATTTAGGAGTTCTTTAAAATTGTCATTTTTCAAGGTAATTTAATGATATGAATTAAAATAATTATTTGCCATTTAAATAAAAAAAATTAATACTTTTAAAATTTATAATATTAAAAATAACATTCAATAATATTGAATGATATTTAATTAAACTACATAAACATTAAATAAATCTCAATTGCTGTAGTTCAAGTTAAACGACATCTAATTAGATAACGTTCGAATAAAAAAGATGTAATGGTTATTTTTTTAATTATGAAAATATAATTTAAACACACAAAAAAAATATAATTTTTAAAATATACTATTTTTATTATTTTTTTAAGATAATTTCAATATTTATTCTAAGTAATAATATTGAGATGTAAGAAAATAACTTATTATAAATAGTGAAGGTTTCGAATTTTCATGTTTAGTCGACCTTCTCTGTTTTTTTTTTTTTTTTTTTCTTTTTTTAAAACGAACTTTTACAATTTTATTTTTTTCTTATGCCTCTTTCAAAAAAAAAAAAGGTGCATAATAATAATAATATGAAGACTTGAATATATATTTTTTTGACTCATGTATCCAAATTATACAAATAATTTTTTATTATTTATTAACTACTAAATAAGTTTTATTATTATTATCTAAATCAAATAATATAGTTAAGAATGATAACACTTTATTAAAATTATTAAGTAAAAATACTTCATTATTTATAATTTAAAAACATTATAAAATTTTAATTTTTAAGTCCAATTATATTTTTAAAATGACAATTTTGAAATAAAAAAAAATAAGAAAACTAGATATGTTTCAATTTTGTAGCTAATTTTTCATTAAAAATTTATTTTATCTTTAGTTTTGCAATGTTATTATATTATTCTTTTTTCTTTTTCTTTTTCTTTTCTTTTGAACAATTCAACGCTTATATATACGCGTATATACTTTTATAACAAACATAAGCACATAAGTTGTTATGTGAGAAATTTTTAACTTTATATTTATGTCAATTATACTAATTTTATTAAAAATTTTGAAATAAAAAGAAAAAAGAAAAAGAAAACTAGACATAAATATCTTTCAATTTTGCAGCTAATTTTCCATTAAAAAGTTATTTATCTTTAGTTTTGCAATGTTATTATTTATTGCTCTCTCTCTCTCTGTTTTTTTTTTTTTGCCGTACACTTCAACACTTACATATAACATATACTTTTATAACAAACAAAAACACATAAGTTGTAATATAAGAAATTTTTAATTTTATATTTTTGTCAATTGAATTATTTTATTAAAAATTTTGAAATAAAAAAAATAAGAAACCTAGACATAAATATCTTTCATATTTGCAGCTAATTTTCCATTAAAAAGTTATTTTATATTTAATTTTGCAATGTTATTATTTATTACTTCTTTATTTATTTATTTTCTTTTAAACAATTCAACACATATATAAGCGCATATACTTTTATAACAAACAAAAACACATAAGTTGTAATATAAGAAATTCTTAATTTTATATTTATGTCAATTGTATTATTTTTATTAAATAATTATATAAAAATATAAATAAATTACAAAGACAAAGCACATGCGACCTAGTTGTCTTAAGATTATACGGTTATCACATGTTTGGGAAGGAAAAAGATGTATCCAAACCGGTAATAAAGATGCAAAATAGAGGATATTGAGTTCCAAAGCAATATGGACAAAAGTTGATAAACGACTTCATGTTTAATAAAATAAATCACAATATTATTCTTTAATACACTAAACAAAATTTTACGAAATACATAAATTTTTATCATATTTTATAAGCCGTTCAAACAAATCATTAAAAATTTATAATTTACGATGACAAAAATCATAAAAAATTTTTAAAAAAAATTAAAAGATAATGGAAATAGAGATATAATGTATTCCAGGATATTTTTCTCAAGAAATAATTTTTAGCAAAAAGAAATTTGAAGAAATTCAAAAAATAAAATTAAATCTCAAAGAAGACGATAGATTTAAAGAATCATCTTTTTCAAATATAAGAAAAATGTTTTCAAGAAAATATATAATTTATTATGGTATAAGCAATAAAGAAATGAGTATAACTATAGCAGATGCAAATGAAAAATTTAATATACTATTAATTGATTAAAAGACGATTATTGATAAATTATCAAACATTTCACAAAAAAATAAAGAAAAAATAGAATATATTCATCTCGGAGGAATATAAATTCTAATTAAAGCACATTTTAGAGAAGGGATTGATACACCTATAAAATTAGCATTATTAGACAATAGAATAATAAATAGAAGAGAAGTTATGTTAGGAGTGGTACATGAAAATTTAGGATACCATAAATTAATATTTACAATACATCCTAGATTTGCTGTTAAGATTAATGATAAAAATTTAAATCAAGTATTAAGTTTAGCATATGAATTTGAGAGAGAAAATTTAATAAAAGAAGGAAATTATCCATTTTCAATAAATTATATAGTAAGATATTCATTAACCAATAGTCATAATAGTTCAATATATGGTCATAATGAATTTATAGAAATAGAAAAAAAATTTCAAAAAATAAGGTAAGTAATAAAACCAGAAGTAATGATAGATTTTGAAATACTAGAAGAATGAAAATTATATGTCAAAGAAAAACCTCTAATACTAGGTAGAAAAATTAGTATTCCAAAAATAAAATTTGTTGAAGATAATGCAAAGGTTAGCAAACCTGAATGGAAAGAACATGAAGAAATAAAAGAATTAAAACAAGAGGTTAAAGAAATTAAAAATTTATTAATATATGAAGTAATAGGAGAATAGAGAATGTTAAAATCAAAATTACAAGAAATAGAGTTAGAAGGAAATGAAAATATAAAACCATAATGAAAGCCTTAATTCTTTTAGCAAAAGAAGTAGATGCAACATGTGAATCAAATACTAAATATTTACAAAGTATAAATGATATTCAAAAAGAAATTCTTGAAGAAATAAGATAACATAATCATACTAAAGAAAATTAGATATACATAACGAAATAATAGAATTAAGAAAAGATGTTAATAATATACCTAAAACTACAGCATTAAAATTTGACCCTTTAAAAGGATTAAAAGAAGAACCTCCAAGGAAATTTGATGCATTAATACCTAAAAATGATAAAAGAAAAGATATCCAAATAAAAAGATATAATCCCAATATAATGGAATATAGAAGAGGATTAGAAGAACAGTTCATGAATCCTAAAAATAATGATATAGGAAAATTAATTAGTCTTTTAAACTTAACAAATAAAGAATTGAAAAAATATTATGAAGAAAAAATTTGTACCAATAGAGAAGAGGATGATATGACCATAATTAGTTAAATTGAATCTGAAGGAGAAAACCTAAATTCAAAAAATACATATGGAACCAGTATTAGCAGCCCCAAGAAGACCAAATCCATCAAACCTAAGAATAAGAGAAACATCTAACCCACATAGGGAAGAACGATATAGACAAAGAAGAGACTGAACCTTTAAATAGAAGAAAACATCCACTAAAAATGGAAGAAAGTTTACATTGGGGAACTAAGAGTAGTATTCCACCAGAATTCAGACAACATGAAAGCTATAAATATGAGATTTTAGATCTAGATTGTATAAGAGATAGAATAAAAGTCTTAGATGAATAGGCTAGTGAAATGAGTGTAATCATACAGCCTTCTATAACCACACAAACAAACCCTTCCACTTGTAGAGTATTAGTAGCTCACAAAATGACATAAAATGTAAAAGTTTGGTTTACAAATCTAATTGAAAGACAACACTTATTGATGATAGAAAATGCATCTATAGGTAGAGAATATTTAGAAATTGTAGTAAATAAAATATATAAAGAATTTATAAGAGAAGATAAAGGTAGACGTATTACTGAATCTAGTGAAAACGAAATAAATGAAGCCAACTGGCATTTAGCTAACATGGAGATGTAGTATGTGCTATATAGATTCATTTATATGTGAATATGAAATATATTATCACAGACTACCACTCTCTATTCAAGAAACTTATAAAGAAATATTTTTTCAAAAATTACTTAGAACATTACATAAAACAATGACAGAAGGATGAAATAATAATAGAGAAAATATACTTAGAAAGAAGAGTTAGAAGCCTTAAAAACTGGATAATTTTAAAATGTTAAGAAAAAAAAGAGTATAAAGAGGTTAGAGAAAATGATAAAATTTGTTGTTATACAAAATATTTTAGAATGCCAGAAAAATATGAATATAATATAAAACCTTATAATAAATATAAGAAATATAAAAAGTTCAGAAGATATAAATTTAAAAAACAAAATTTTTAAAAATATAAAAGAAGGTTTAATAAAGAATCTTATAAACAAAGATATTTTGCTATGAGAAGCGACCTATTAAGAAAGATAAGTTTTTGTATGTTTTGGATACGAGTCACGACATTATTTGAAATATGGTTTTCAAAGATCATTGTTTAAGTAGAGACCATGCATTACATCGACATTCATATTGAAAACACAAGCATTGACATGTTGTTTGTCTTGAATAAATTGTTTATTACATGTGGTTGCTTAATGTTTCAAGTAAGGTAAGTTTGCTTACTGAGTGATTTCACTCAGCCCAAGCTTCCTTTCACGTTTTCAGGAACACCATGATGAGAATTTGGCAATGCTTGAGGATTGTTATTGGTTCCATAAGATTAAGTTCCATTTTTCTTGGCTAATAAATTGTAAACTTTAATAAGTGCTAAACTTTTTGGCAAGTTTTTCTTTATAAGGTTTTTAGCTATAAAATCTTTTTCCATTTAATGTCTATACAATTTTTCAATTTTTCTTTTAATAAAGCCACAATTAATTGTATCAAGGTTTTCAATCTCTAAAATGTTTAGATAATGCCCTTATTTGTATGTAAAATATCAGGGCGTTACAGTTGGTATCAGAGCACGATTTTATGATTCTGTAGACTTAAATTTGGATAGATGGGAACCACAATCATTACCAAATCTCAAATACTCATGGTATTGTTTGAAGTTATATGTTATTTGATAGTTTGTTAAAGAAAAATTTCATGTACAAAATTTTTCTTTTATTGATTGAATAATCTGTAAGTGTCTTACATTTATGTTACTTTCATGATTTTTCATCTCAAAAGACGAGAATTGTAGATTTGTTTTGTTTTGAATCAAAATTAAATAAATGATGCAATTTGTTTTTAATTACCTCCTTATAATTAAATCTAAGTTTACAATCTTTGTGATCGGAGCATAAAGGTACGTACATTATCCTAAAGTATCATATATTATCTTAGAAAATCCCATTGGTTACTAGCATTGATGCATGTAACAAAGATATTTAGAACACCTAATTAAATAGTTGGGTTTTAAAGTGTTATTTCAAATTGTATAGTAAGTTTGATTTTAGTGTGCCTAAAGGATTGAATTATCTTCTGATTTCCTAATAGATATATGATGTTAAGGAAATGTCTAATTTTGTTGAGGTGACACATGGGTAGTAAATTTTGTTAAAATGGAGCTACTGATGTATTAGATACTTTTCTTATTCATTTGTAGTTATTGTAAAATTTATGACTTTGATTTTAAGAAGAAAAGATTGAGGTACAAAAATAACTTGTAATAAGAGTTTGTTTAGCTTTGTACTGTAGCTGCAAGTGTCTTATCCGAAGTGTCTTTCTGTAGGCAGATGAAACAATCAATCGTGACTTATGAGAAAATAGATCTGTGTATAATCAATGGTTAAATACATTCACTTATTTATGATGGGAAAGATATAAATTTTTAGAGGAGTATTGGTATATAGGGCACCCTACCATTAAGGATAGCAAGACCTCTAGATAGAATAAGTTAGCATTAATGATAACTTCTTGTTCTTTATCAGTATTACACAAGTAAATTAACTCTTTTGTTGTCAGTATATGTTCTTAGTCACTTGAATAGTTTTAGTGGCATTCACAAATACCTCAAGACAGAGTGATATTATTTTATGGTGTGAGGTGATAGATAGAGATGTGAAGGATTATAAGTTGATCAATCATAACAATAACATCAAAGTAATTGTGGATAATTGATACTAAAAGAAAGTATCAAATAATTTGATATACAAGGCTCGTAGTTTTGCTCAAGTCGACACCATGTGGTAATGAGTTACTTTGCAAATGATGGTCATAAGTTTTGCGTATACTTAAGGAATTACTTATCATTTGATTTTATAGTTTTTTTTTAGAACCATAATATTAAGAAAAGGGCTTAGTAATTGTTTGAGGTTACCCATGTGGTTAGTAGGCTTGACCCTTAAGTGACAAATGAATTAGACGATTTGTGTGTGTGTTTCGGGTCAATTTTGATTTTGAGAAGGAAATATCAAGACATGAATGTATCATGTAGTAATATACAAATTAGATTGATGTTACAAGATAAATGTTTATTGGAAGTTATTTTTAGAGGAAACACTATAAACAAATGGAATAATAAGATATGACTTATAAGGAGCATGAGTTTAGGTCTAACTATAGATGGACATAAAAAAATTTATTTGTGATGATACAAGTATGAATGATATTTAGTTGGTATCCAACCATTAAATATGGTTATAGAAACGTTATTGAATTTTGGGATTCTTGGCAGAATATTAAGTATTAGAGATATTAACTTAATATGGAGAAAGAATGAGAAATGTTATAGTCACTATAGTAAGTTCTTAAGATAAAATAAGATAGTATCATACTTAGCTTGCACTCTGCCATTGTTAAGTATGTCATATCTAATGTTGTTGGTTATATATATTATTTGATTAATTACTTTAGAAATTAAGTGATGACATCCAAGCACAAATAAGCATACTTTCAACTTGGATTGAAGTTCTAATAGTGGTAATCAAAGTATTGTGGTAGTCAAGGTATTGTGGCTATATATTTGGGACAATGGTCAAAAGTGATTATAAACATTTATTAGGAAAGGAGAAGTGGAAAAATAACTTAAGTTGGTTAAGTAGAATTTATTGAAACTTAGCGAGACAAATTAGAATAAAGGATTAACTCAAATTTTATAATTGATGGTATTGAGTTATCAGGTTACCGGCATCAAATTAAAGACTTTGATATATGACCATAACCTTCATTTCTTTGTGACCAATTAACAGTGAAGGTTAATGTTAATTGTTTAAGGTCTTAAATTTAGAGAATGAAATAAAATAGGTTTCAGGTTTGAACAAGAATTGAACAATGTCTTATGAAGTATGAATTTTAAAATATTAGAATTGAACAATGCCTTATGAAGTATGAATTTTAAAATATTATTATTTTTGGTGATTGGAGACATAGATGATTAAATTTGAATATGTTGTCATGAACTAAGGGGCCTTATCTTATTTGAGTAATAGTTTCTCTAAATAGTGTATATTTATTTTGCTTGATAGACGATAAGAAAATTACTTGATATGATGGATATTTTAAGAGTATCAATAGCAAATGTTATTACCAAGAGTTATCTGATATATTTGTCATCTTTTCAAAAAAAAAAAATGGGGTTGACTTTATGGAACAAGTTGTACATGGATGTCAATTTGGATTATGCTTAGAAAATAGAGTAAAGAAGATTTCAAGTTTGTGCAATATTGAAAATTATTGTTGGAAGATGAATTTTGAAGTATTGTTTAGTGATTGGAGCCTAGGTGATTATTTTTTGTGGTGAACAAAGAGATTTTTATCATATTTGGTAGAGAATATTTAGAAATTGTAGTAAATAAAATATATAAAGAATTTATAAGAGAAGATAAAGGTAGACGTATTACTGAATCTAGTGAAAACGAAATAAATGAAGCCAACTGGCATTTAGCTAACATGGAGATGTAGTATGTGCTATATAGATTCATTTATATGTGAATATGAAATATATTATCACAGACTACCACTCTCTATTCAAGAAACTTATAAAGAAATATTTTTTCAAAAATTACTTAGAACATTACATAAAACAATGACAGAAGGATGAAATAATAATAGAGAAAATATACTTAGAAAGAAGAGTTAGAAGCCTTAAAAACTGGATAATTTTAAAATGTTAAGAAAAAAAAGAGTATAAAGAGGTTAGAGAAAATGATAAAATTTGTTGTGATACAAAAGATTTTAGAATGCCAGAAAAATATGAATATAATATAAAACCTTATAATAAATATAAGAAATATAAAAAGTTTAGAAGATATAAATTTAAAAAACAAAATTTTTAAAAATATAAAAGAAGGTTTAATAAAGAATCTTATAAACAAAGATATTTTGAAGAAGAAAATTTAATATACTAGGAAAGAAAAATTATTGTCGACCTAGGAAGAAAAAAATGTAGATGTTAGATATGTAATGAGGAAGGTCATTACGCAAACGAATTTCCTAATAGACTTCAACATAAAAAAGAATTCAAAAGAAAATTTCCACAAAAGGCAAAAATTTTAGAATAAGCTTTTAAAATGGAATTAGAACCTATAGAAAAATCTGATATAGATGATACGTACAATATTTATCTATTAGAAGAAACTGGTGAAGAAATAACAGATTCATAAACATCTAACTCTGATTCAGAATTTGATTCTGGATAATAGATTAACTATTAAGCATAACAAATTCCAACAGCACCTATATAAAAGTATGATTAAAATTTAAAGGATATAATAATTATTATTTACATGCATATATTGATATAGGTGCAAGCATGTGCGTAGCTAGTAAAAATGTATTTCTAGAATAACTTTGGAAACAATCACCAAAAGAACTAATAGTTAGGAGAGCAAATAATACTACAATAAATTTTAATAAAGTCTTAAAAGATACAGACATATTAATAGGAGGAGAAATATTTCATATACCTACAATATATTAATAAGAAACAGGAGTTGATATTTTATTAGGAAATAACTTTTTAAATCTATATTAACATTTTACTCAATACTTAGACTAATAAGTTTAACAACCCTAAAAGGCAAAATTATACATGTGTCAAAAATAAGAAAAGTTTTAACTGTTTCATCACCCACTTTTATGTCACAACATAAAAAGAGAAAATGTGGTGAGAATTTAGAGCAGCAATAAAAATCATATTTAGAAAATATTTCTTTAGATATAGAGGTTAACCAAAATCCCTTCTTAAATGAAATACAAGAAGATAAAGCTTTAACAGGAGTAAGAACACTATTAAGAAAAGTATGTTCAGAAAATCCTTTATACCAAAATATAAATAAATCAAATGAAATAGCAACTATAAAATCAAAAGACCCCTCAAAAGTCATTAGAATAAAACTCATGATTTATACCCCTAAAGATAGAGAAGAATTTGAAAAACAATTTGAAGAACTTTTGGAATTAAAGGTAATTATTTTCAATAATTCACCTCATTCGAGTCTAGCCTTTTTAGTAGAAAAAGAAGCTGAAAAATGTAGAGGAAAGAAAAGAATGGTTATAAATTTCAAAGATTTAAATAAAGAAACCATAAATGATGGTTATTTCATTACAAAGAAAGAAGAATTTTTATCACTTATCATGGAAAAAAAGTATTTTTCAAGTTTTGATTGTAAAAGTAGATTTTGACAAATAAGATTTGAAGAAGAATCTCAAAAATTAACAACATTTAGTTGTTCATAAGGGCAATTCTAATGGATAGTTCCATTTGGTTTAAAACAAGCACCATAAAATTTTCAAAGATATATGGATAATGTATTTTAAAAATTTTATAATTTTTGTTGTGTTTATATAGATGATATATTGGTATTTAGTGATAATTTACAAAGACATTACTTATAAATTGTTAATATTTTACAAGAATGTAGGAAATTAGGAATAGTATCATCTGAAAAGAATGCAGTAATAGCTCAATAAAAAATAAAATATTTAAGATTAGAAATTGAAAATAGAAAAATACTACCTACAACCTCATATTTTAAACAATATACAAAATTTTTCTAGTACAATTAAAGATAAAAATCAACTACAAAGGTTTTTATAATGTTTAACATATGCAGAAACTTATATAAAAAGTTAGCAAAAATGAGAAAACCAGTACAAACAAAGCTTAAAAAAGATTATGTTTAGCAGTGGACTGATCATGATACTAAATATATGAAAAAGGTAAAATCACAAGTAAAAGATTTACTAACCTTATATCATCTAAGACCAAATGATAAAATGATAATCGAAATAGATGCTTCATATGAATATTGGAGAGCAGTATTAAAGGCAAAAGTTGATGACAAAGATGAATATCTTTGTAGATTTACTTCATGATCTTTTCAAGGCCTTGAGTTAAATTATCATAGTAATAAAAAATAATATTTAACTGTAAAAAAGGCTATTAAAAAATTCGCAATATATGTTATAAGTTCAAGGTTTATAGTTAGAATTGATAATAAAAATTTTGAACATTTTTTAAGAACTAATATTTCAGGAGATTATAAGCAAGGAAGGCTCATCAGATGACAATAATGGTTCAATTATTATAAGTTTGATGTAGAACTTTAGGAATTAAAAATAATTTAGCAAATGCATTAACCAGAGAACTGATACCATTAACTATTTTTATGATTTCAAGAATGGAGCAGATTGATATTAAGGTCAAGATGAAAGAAAATGAGATAAAAATCCTTGAGGAACAACTTGCATTTTTAAACCTTGAGAAAGCTATTATGGAGACAAGTAATGTAAAAAACGAACTAAATTACTCAAAACCTAAAAATTCTAAAAAAATTTCTGAGGAAAAAGTTCAGATCAAAATGGAAGAACCTAACAGTTCAAAAGAAGGAAAAACTTTTGATAAAGGAAAATGAAAATTTAATTGAGCTAATAAAGCTGAAAAATTAGAACATAAAAATTTTTATGTAGTCTACAATGGACCAAACCATGAAATTTATAAAAATTAGGCAGAGGCAAGCAAAGCAATAATAGGAATTAGTGGAGTAACTCATAGAGCTTTCACTAACAGGATAGAAGTTGAAGGACGCTATGCCAACTACAAGACACCAAATCTTATAAATGTATTTACTGCATAAGAGATAAAGAAAATGAAGAAACGTCATCATCTATGATATCAAAATTGTCGGCAGAAAAAGATGAAGAATAGTGAAGAAGGCTTGTCGATAGGAAAGCAACAAACAGGAGTAAAGATGTAGGACCCACATCAACTGCCAGCACATGCTAAGGAACAATAAAAGTAGTAGGATAATTATTATAAAAGAAATTCCTTCGTTTATAAAAGAAACTCTTATCTCTTAAACACAGGACACATTCAACTTAACTCTCAGAACACCAACTCTCTCTACTTTAGATTTCTCTAAGGAAGCACTCTGAAAAACTTAAATTTCATATGTATTATTTAAAAGTTATGTATTCTCAAGTAATGAGCAGCTAAGAATCCTTTCAAGATTCTTAGTTGGCTTTAGGTTGTAATAGTTATCATATTATGAATAAAATGGAGTGAAGTCACTCTTTTCTTGTTTTTCTATAAGTTCATACCTTAAATATGTACAGATGCAAGAGCTTCTCTGTAACCATGTAGGTTTTGAAGATTGAAGCAAGCTGAGGCATATTCGGTGTAATAAAAGGAGACGAACAGAGGAAGGGAAGATCGTGGTGGACCCATTAAGTTCAAGTATGGTAGTTATAACCTTTAGCTAATTAAGGATCTTGATGTTGAAACATTTGCTTAGAGCTTATTTATAAATTCATAAAAGAAAATCATGACTAATATAGAATTATTTGAAAGAAAATTTATGAAAAATTTAGAACAATATTTTGATGGAGAATGCTATGAAACCTGTTTGAAAATTTTCAAAAGATTTGATACTATTTTATATTTTTATACTGATTATATTTCCAGGATTTTATATTTGATAGATAACCCTGTAGGAATAATTTTAAGAAATTATTTTATGTAATTTTTTGTTCGAGTAAATAACACAAAATTTGATAACTTAATCTTTAAATTTTACTTATTTAAAGAACAGATATGAAGATAAAAGTTAACCAATAATGATGAGAGATAATATTCAGAAACTTATAACAATATTAGAATTAATAGATTTAGCAAATCAAAGAAAAATCCAATATTTTAAAGAACAACTTTTATCAGCAGGATTTGAACAATGCAATTTACACAATGAATATCATAATCTGGATTGTAATTGTTCAAAATATATATAAAAAGTAAATTTATTCCTCAAAATAATACAATTTTTAGAGACACTTATTTGAAAATATAAATTTAAAGTTAAATTCTAAATTTGCACATTGCGCGCACAAAATTGATGTTAGAGCCATAAACTTGGATAAAATGGCTAAAAGAAGAATCAAACAAATTCAAAATATTTTAGAAAAAATTAAAAAATCTTTTTGAAAAAATCATTCTGTAAATCTTATAGAATTTCTAGAAAAATTTGTAAAGCTTACAGACTTTTAAAACAAACACAACTAAAGAAAGGGTATTCTGGTAAAGCTAGTATGAACACAAAAATTAAAAGTCACTATTTTATACCAAAAATCTGCTATTTTTGTCAATTTGATAAATTTCATCAAAAACATGCTATTTTAGTCTCTTACTCATCAAAACTGCTCATGTACAGCTGTACTTAAGATTTCTTTCCTTAACTCTGCAAATTATTTATAAAAAATTTCACATTCTAACTTCTACCCACTTATTTTTTTTATTTTATAATTTAATCAATTTAATTTATAGTTTTACATTTTAGTCCCCTATTTTTTTCTATCGAGAGAAGGGACAATATTATTTTTATACATTTATTACTCTCCGACAAGTTTTGGTTCTATGCCGAGTTAATGATAGGGATAACAATTTGTGTCATAGCTCGATTGACCGAATTGAAATCGAATTAATTGAAGCCTATTTTAGCCCAGTTCGAATAATCCAAAAAAAAAATTTAGCTGAGTTAGGGCTAGTCAATTAGTCCAAAATAAGATAAAATTAAATTAAATTTAAAAAGAAAAGAAAAAAAATTATGTTAAAATTAAAATAATATTTCATCTTTTTCAGTACTTTTATTTTTATGATATATTAATTATTTTTCTTTCATTTTCTTTTGAAAAATAAACTAATAATGAATAAATAGTAATAATTTATTGTCACAATATTACGTTACGTTCTTTGATGTTAATGCATTTAGTATTTAAATATAACAAACTCTTTTAAAAAAATATTTATCTTTAATTTGAATTAGTATTATGAAGTTTTTATTTTAAATCGATTAGGTATAGCTTTTGTAGTAAAACTTCAAACATTTTATGAGCTTATGTTGTACTATTATTTTTTTTTTAACTCTCTTTTCAATTAGCCTATTGTCCTAAGAATTATCTATTATGTAATAGTTGAAGTTCTACTCTTATGAGTATATAAAAAAAGTTATATTCTTGTGTGACATTATAAGTTAATTAAATTCTTCATTTTTTGGTAAGTATATTTGTTTAATTTACTCATATCTATTTATTTTGTTTAGTGGCTAGAAGAAATTTTATTGGAACTTAAGAGCTCTTTATTCTAATTGAGTTTCCATGAGGGCACAACGGCCTCTAACTTTTGCATTGATAGAATTTGATGATGTTTACTCATTGTTTAATTAATTTAAAAATTGACTTCTTGTTTTAATAATTAATTTTTTCTCTTATATTTATATTTATCATTTTCTTTTTTATTAATTTATGTAATGTTACTTGAGCTTTAATTATTAAACAAGTTTTTTAATAAAAAAAGTTATATTAACTAAAAAATCATATAATTAATAATTCGAGCTAATTTAGGCCAATTTAGATCAGTTCGTTTGTGTTTGGTTTAAGTTCAAACTCATATTTGCTAGCTCGAATTACAATTAAATTGAACTAAGTTAGACCAATTTTGATTGGCCTAAAACTAGCCTAATTTATACGAATTTTCACCTTTAATTAATAACTAACATAACATGCCAAGGTAACAACAAGGATTAATATCAAAAAAATATAGCTTGATTCTATAGTAAAATATTACTTTATAAAATTATACTTGATTTACTAGCACTTATAATGCTATTTTTGATAAAATGTAGTTAGGCCTTAAATTTTCATTATATTATGTCATTAACTCCTCTATATTAAATATTTACAATTTAATAAATAAAATTCATGAACCTTAAACATAACTTTAATAGCTTATCAAAGTCTTTAAAAAGATGTAAAGATATCCATAAAACTTATAAACTATTTATGTGTTAATTTCATAGAATAGAAGCATAAATGGATATATACTCAATTTTTTCAAAATAACTGTATGATGGTGTTTTGGATGAAAAAATTTACCATTTTATCCTTTTCACATTTATTCAGCTATTTGTATCCGGCCAACAAAGAAGCCTTTTTTCTCAAGAGGGATATGGGTGGTGATTGTCGCTGTGGGTTATGGGTGGTTTGGTGTTGATGAAAACTAAGGTTGTTGGGGGTCACGAGAGTCGTCAGATGCATCTAGGTTGGAGAGTATGGATTCAGACCATTAGATATCTCAGTGTCACTACTCCACCTATGGTGACTCCTCCAAAAATCGGACTAAATTCATTAAAATTGAAAAATTAAACCGGATCAAACAATTTTATAAATCAAACAGTCTGGTCTGATTTTTATTTCTTCAAACCATTTTACAAACAATTCAGTTCAATTATACGAATTTTTAAACTAGACCAAACCGGACCAGACTATTACTTGTAATTATTTTTAATATATTATTCTTTTAAAAAAACCAAAAAATATATATTAATTATATATATTCTCCTAATCAAAGCATGCAATCCTAACTCTTTAACTTATTTTTAATATAATATTTATGGATTATTGTATTATTATATTTTGTTGTAGAATCTGAGAAAATATTTAGCTCTATATTGTAATTAATTTTATGATTATTTTTAAAATGTTTATATGATTTATGTAGGATATAATATGATTTATATTTGTAGTATATATTTATTAATTTGTTTAGATTAAAAGTTTTTTTTAATATTATTTTTAAATATTAATAAGTTTGGAGGAAAAAAATTAAAAAAAATATGAAAACAGTCAAAAATCGTTAACCAAGCATAATTGAATAATTCGGTTTTAATAATTTTAT
Source organism: Elaeagnus macrophylla (assembly GCA_029378325.1). NCBI lineage: Eukaryota > Viridiplantae > Streptophyta > Magnoliopsida > Rosales > Elaeagnaceae > Elaeagnus > Elaeagnus macrophylla. The sequence goes on along the minus strand of CM055649.1, from coordinate 7,402,412 downwards.
TATACAATAATTTAATTTAATTTAGTTAAAGTAATATGTTTAGTTCGATTTCATTATTTATTTATTTATTTTTTTTTTGGTTAAAAATCAGACCAAACAATACCAAGCCATAGATGTGCCTAATGGTGACCAAGCATGTTATTCTTTCTTTAGCTCACATGTTTTTATTTAGGTCTGTACTATTAACGTACCCCTAACTTCTTAATTACATACTTCTGAATAATATGTGAAATATTGAGAAATGTATTAAAGGGTATGTGTTTAGGAGGATAGGAGTATGTTAATAGAACTGGCGTTTTATTTATTTATGAATAGGCCAGCCCAGATCTATACGGTGATAACAACACGATGCTGTTTACCTATTGGACCGGTGACTCCTTTAACTCACAGCAAGTTGATTCTCTTCTACTTCATCTTCTTCTTGTTGGTTTTGTTCTTGGAGGAAGCCATCGACTACCTTTGTGACGAAAGCCTTGAATGGGGGTTCGGAAAGGTCAAGCTCAAGCTCAAGCTCCGTCGAAGCCTGCTTCCTAATCTTGTGCTCAGTCACCTAGTCCATGTTCAATTCTTCTAGAATTTTTTGCACAACTTTCTCGACTCTCTTTTCCAATTTTGGCTCCATTATTCTTCTAGGTTTTCTTTTTTTGCTTTTATTTTTTCGCCGGTGACTCCTTTCAAATATTTATTCATAAGCTGTTTCTATTTAGAATCTAAAATATTATAATCACACATGTGGATAGAAATAGAGAAAAGGTAGAAGAGGAAATAAGAAAGAGAAAGGGAAGTTTATTTATAAAAAAATGTAAAGAAAAGGGTATACAATGATTATTAAGTTCTTCTTTTATTCTCAAATTTTCTTAAATTTGATTCTCATCTTGTTTTTCCAATGTTTTCCTTAAGTGCCTTTTAATTTTAATTTTTATCTTATATAAAATTTTGTAGTAATTTTATTCTTTAAAATCATACAATATTTTAAAGATACTTTTAGTAGAGTATTTATATATATAATTATGGGTTAAATTTAACATATTTAGTTTAAGTTTAAAATTTTTATTATTTATTTTTTTTATAAAAAATATGATGTTTTAAGTATAATTAATTTTTAATTTAAATTATAAATATTATTATGTAAAAAATTTATAAATTAAAATTAATATATTAATTATAAATTAAACATCATTTATTTATAAGGGTAATTTTGTAAAAAATAAAGTTTTATTTTTTTATTCTTATTCTTATTTTGAATGTTTACTTCATATCTTAAGATATATTTGTTTACTAATTATTCCGATTCTTATAAACTGTTAGTAAATACTAGAAAAAAAAAATCAACTTATTTATTCTAATTCTTTCTCATTGTTTCTATACATTTTAATTCTATTTAATTTTCATTATGAATTATAAACGCACCTTAAAAAAATGGTTAGAACTTAAACTTCAATTGAAAATATGGATTGGAAAAGGCAAAAGATTTCGTGGAGAAAAAATGTTCAGAGTTGTGCAATTATTAATATCCTCGTGCTAAAAAAGCGGACCATAGGGGTTTAAGCGCATAAATTGTTAGCTTTAATACATTTTATAATTTTTTTTATTACAATTAAATATATATATTAATTTATATGGTATAATTTAATTAAATTTATGTTAGTAAATAATTCAGTTATTTGTGTTTCATCATGTAGCCATGTGGATATATTACATATATCTATATACCTATATTTTTGTATTTAATGAGTTATATTTAACCTTATTTTTTGATATAATATGTTATATTTATCTCTCTTTTTTTATGTGATGTGTTACATCTATTTTATCGTTGTATGTAATATGTTACAACTTACTTCTATTTTATATGTGACATCAATTATATCTTTGTATATAACATATTATTTCCATCTCCAGCAGGATCATCAAAGCTCCAATAAAGATATAATATGTTACATTTAACTCTATATTTAAACGTAACATATTACATTATCATATAACGAGGTTATTAGAGCTCTAGTAAGGTACCAACGGAGTCATTAGAACTCCAATGAGATTACTAGCAAAGTTTCAAAGCTTCGATGAAGTTGAAGTATTTTGATAAAATATTTTCTTATTAAGTACATAAAATTGTAAATTTTTAAGATTAAATTACTAATTTAAAAAAATTATAAAATGATAATATTTATCTAAAAATATGCTATTTAAGTCGATCATTAACACTTTCATTGTATTAATTTTTATGGTGAAAGACATTCATTCTTAGTTGTATAAAAATAATTTAACCATTTTTCTAGCAACTTAAAAGATTTTTAAAAAATGTTCAATATTACTTTTATATAACTATCAATTTAATCCAATTATTTTTTAGTTTTCACATACTTTTCTAAAATTTACACATTGATTTATAATTTAAACACAAAAGGGCAGCAAGGTTTATCAAGTAAATTATGTCTTTATTTCATTGAGCTACAACCTTATTTTAAAGTTGTTCATATGCTTCAGCAGATAGACGTGGCTTGATTAGAACTTCAAGTGCGGAGGTTTTTATGTTGGTGAGTCCAATTCTCTCACGCATGTCCACTGCCTCATCCTGAGGAGTAGAAATTTCAAATCCATGAAGCAATGTTGCAAGACTTAGCTGCATTACTTGAAGGGCAAATGAGATCCCAGGACATATTCTTCTACCACTACCAAATGGTATCAACTCGAAATTTTGTCCCTTAACATCGACCTCTTTGTGAGTAGTAAGAAACCTCTCCGGCTTGAACTCGTATGGATCAGTCCAAACATTCGGGTCTCGATGAAGCTTTGATAGATTGACAATGAGGCGTGTGCCAGCTGAGATGTTGTACCCAGCTAAAGTGCAATCTTCCACAGCTTGGTGGGGAACTGAAAGTGGTGCTGCTGGGTATAATCGCATAGTTTCTTTGAGAATAGCTTGGAGATAAACTAAGTTCTTTATGTCAGATATGTTTACCTGCTTTTCTCTGCTTATGTGCTTGTCTAATTCTTGTTGTGCCTTCTTAAGTGTATGTGGATTGTTGAGGAGTAAAGTCAAAGCCCATGTCAATGTTACTGTTGTGGTGTCTGTAGCCGCTAAAATAAGACCCTGCAAGAATATAGAACTAGTTTTCATGGCAATGAAACAAAAGAAAAACTGCTTTGTACTTTGTGCTTCGTAGTGTTTGAAACTGTAAATTTTTTTGTTTTGGTCAATCAGGAAAAGAAATTCTATGATGAGAGAACCGTAAGGCTAGAATTAATACAAACTCAATAGCAGACTCGTAAAATAAAAATAGGTGGAACTGATGAACAAAATAGAAACACCAAACAAGAAGGTCTTCCAATATCATGATTCCAACTTAAACTTGCAACCAAGTTGTTATAAGGAATCTCAATGACCATAACAACATTAGTAAGTTAATCAACCATCACCAATGTAACATCATGCATTTGGTTTCTCTCTTTGACCAGTGCTCTGTGCAGTGGGTTAGTAGGGAGTTTAATGGTTTAGCAGATCTCTTAGCTAAGCAATGCCAAGTTTCTATATTTGATGTTATTAGTTTAGCAAATATGCCATCTATTGTATTGGAGAAAGCTCAAAATGAACAGTATGCTATGAATTGTACGATCTGATTTGCCCCAAATAATAATATCAAAATATTTCCAATAGTAACTAAAAAAAAGAAAAAACAATGCCATAACATTGACTAAACTAGTCATCCAACTCTCTTAAGCTTTCTGACTGAGGAATTGTAAAATTAGTTGAACACAAACAGATTAACGTTGATTTAATAGACTCTGGTGACATAGAAAAGACATGGGTCTACTTTTATGTCATTAAATTATACTGAATTCATCACTTACCAGGGATGTACATTTGACAATTGTATCAGACTGATAAGTGGAGATCCCCTCAGTACTGTCAAGAATTGAAAGCATGAGGTGCATAAAGTCTAGCTCTTTCTCTTTCACCTCTCCTAAGCTTCTTCTCTGCTTGTGCTCATCAAACCATCTCTCAACCAAATTGTCCAAGTCTTTTGCTGTCTTCTTCATTGCTTTCTCATAACCACCATAATCCAACCACCTCAAAAATGGTATGGAATCACCTAATACAAAAGTTCCTGCCAAGTCAGAAAAACTCCTCATAGCTCTTCTTCCCTGATCATCATCATTTTCATTGAAGCTTGCTGTAGCTTCCAGGAATCGTTTCCCTATCACCATTCTAAACACCACATTTGATGTTAAGTCTGCAAACCATTTTTTCATTTCTATCAATACCCTTCTGTTTATAACCCACTCTTCATATATCTCTTTTATGGATGCCTTCACTTCAGATTCTCTAATATGACAAAGCATCTCAAGGCGATGGTTAGAGAGCATCTCAAGTGTGGCAATTTTGCGAACTTCACGCCAATAAGGGCCATAAGGGCTGAATCCAAACATGCCATAATTGTAGCCCAGGAGTTCTGAGGCTAAAGCTTTGGGGCGGGTTGCAAAGGTTCTGTCATTTGTTGTAAAACACTCTTTTGCTATTTCCCAGTCACTAACAACTAGAGTTTTATGAACTCCCATCTTAATCATAAAGATGGGTCCATATTTGTCAGCCATGTTGCCCAACGTTATGTGGGGCGGTTCTGGCCCTGCTAACAGATTAAGGTGACCCATAATTGGCCATGCTCCGCTGGCTTCTGGAGGTTCTTTCCGGGCAGCGTTTGATTTCCATTGGTGATAAAGAAGCAGTGAAACAGCTAAGATGAAAGCTGAAGAAGAGATCAGTAAAGTAAGAAGACCAAATTCCATGGATTGTTGGTTGAGAAGCTTTTGTTGGAGTGGTGGAAATCATCTCAATGAAGATTTCATATGAGTCATATTTTTGACTCCCAAATGGTTGGGACTCATACTCACTGAATATGAGACATCTTTTGACTATCAAATATCAATAGCTGGAGCAAAGCACAAAAGGACATGTGAATTTATTAACTGAATGTGAAAATGAATCAAGGTGAATTTAAAACCAAAAAAAAAAAAAAAAAGAAGAAACAGTATTACGACTAGAAAAATGCTGTTTAACTCGGCCATTTTTATGAACTTGTGGTTTTTCATAGGTTGTAAAACAAGTGATGCTAGTCCATTGCATTGTAAATTCAATAGATTTATAGTCATTCCCCATCAGTTGCAACATGGTCACATATTGAGACTAATGACATCATTCATTATCACTATTATCCAGATTCTAATGAGTTAAAGAAAAGCATGACAAAATTTACAAATTGACTAACTGGACAAAGAAAATTAACATTCTTGTGGATTTATTGATTCTTTAGTTTTCTTCCTTGTTTTCTCTTAAGATTGAACCCAAAAATTTCACTGATCTCTTACAATCATCAACATATGAACTCAAAGAAACATAGCAAACTATAAATGAAATGCAGCAAGCATAAAAAAAGAAATAGGAGAACAAGGATTTAACATGGTTTAGTTTCTCTACATTAGAAAAGCATGAAAGCTCACTATATTGATCATGGAGTTTTACAAGAACATTACAGACTCTCACTAGGTTCTTTCACCCTTTATGATACAGGGAAAAAGTAGAACCCAAAAACTCTCTTACTCTAAAGCTTACAAAGCAACTTTAAATAGGCTCAATTAAAAAGGCCTTGTTACCCACACATGTAAACAAGATTTGGGCCCAAGAAAAAACTAATTACAAGTGTGAATAAATAAGTTACAACATGATAAGCTCTACTAGTATACACTCAGTACCGCAGTAAGATTCTATCATTTAGTGTCAAAATTCAACAAACACAATTGGCAAAGTATCAGTTATCACTAGTAGGTTTTGGGATTTTAATCAAGTCAAGTCAATATTGACTCTATTCTGGATTTTAGTTTAGAATTAATTTCATATGTCTGGTAATTAGCATTTACAAATCTTAATTTTAATAAACAGCTCATTAAGCAAATCTCAGAAGAGTTTCACAAGTTTTATCCATATTTTCTCATATCATAAATTAATCACACAACAGAATAGAATCAAAGAAAATATAATTTAATTTTGACTCCTAAAAGCTAGAACGAGAAAGAGGGCACTGTATTTGTTTTTCCATAATTAACCTTCAACATCTTTAACCTTCGAATTCATGTAGTTTAAAGCACCAACATGCTAGCAATCACAAAGAAGGTCATTGCAAGAAGACATACAGAACATACATATTTTGCAATAATTGAGTAATGAACAAAATTATGAAAATCACAGATGTAATTGTGAAGTATATGATCTATTGCTACGATTACAGTATTACAAACAATTTTCTATATCATCAAAAATGAAAACAATCACAGATAAGATTATTGCATTAAGATCTTCAAAAATGGGTTGCATTCATTTATGACGAACAAATGGTAGTACACCCTAAAGTAGCAATCGAAGGATAGAATCATTAAGAAACAAACTTCAGTTCAAATTACCTCCATAGCACAAAGCGTAAGAACTAATTCAAAATTTCAAACTTATTGTATAAAAAGACACATTTTCTGCAATCAAAAAAAAAAAAAAAAACCTGTCTGAAAGTGTTTCCGTGCTATCAGTCCATGGCTACTTTCAGCAGTAATCCTTCGGTTGAAGTCGTCATTAGAAAGCGAGGTCAAGAGAGAAAAGTGAAGAAAAACCCGCGATCAGTGAGGATAAGAAAGTGAACCATGATTTTCGGTGAGGAGACGACTCTTTGTTTTAAGATTTTGCAGTTATCATATATATATATATATATATGTATGTATATTTTTTAATTATTTAAAATAATACTTATTAAATTCATAATATATATTTTTTAAAATTAAAAATATTATTTTTATTATTATAAGTTTTAGAATTATTATATTTGTCATTTTTTCTTTTCTTTTACTCTTTTTTGTTTTTTTTCTAAATCTAACTATTATTTTTAATTTTAATACATATAGTCAATGAATTTAAGGCTATTAATTAAAAAAATATTATAATTTTTAAATTAATAATGTATATTTCAAATTTAACATAAATAAAAAAATTTAAATAATTTTACTCTAAAGGCAAAATAAAGTAAATAAAATGATTAAAAATGCTAATTCATATAAATTTTTTACTTATTTTTACACTCGTATCTTCTATATCATACAATATGTTAAAATTATTTTAAAATTTTTAAAAATAATTTTTTTTAATTTTAGATAATATTAAGATATATCAGATGCAAAATTAGATATAAATTTAAGTAAACTTATCTATAATTTGTATAGCGTAAAGGAATGAGAGAAAAGCTACCTCGTGGAGCAAACTCACTCTAAACTTGAATTAACTCAATAAACATCTAAACTTAAGATACTTTCGATTTTATTTCTTTAACTATACAAATTATAGAGTTGGATTCTATATATCATGTATTTGTCAATTGGTTACAAAATAGCATTTTATGTACATAATTTATAATATATATAAATTAAATATGTATATTTTATATATAAGCTTATGTTAATGTGGAGCTTAAAATTTGAATTATCCATAAACATTTTCACAATTTACACTTTGATACACTTCTTTTTTTATTAATAATTTTGTTTCTTTAATTTTTAATTTTAATACTTTAACCTTTTTTTTTATATTAATTCTTATGTTTTTTTTTTTCTTCATAAAAATCTCATCAAAAAATTACTGCCACACGTTCGAATCATTAATAATTTAAATTTTTTTCAACCATAGGTTGTGCCAAAATCGTATTCAAGCTCAAGATTGGTACACAGGTCCTATGCCTTAAACCTTCATCTTACTGTTTAGTAGAATCACGACCTTATTATAAAATATCCAACCAATTGGACTACTCAATTATGGCATATTAGTTCTATGTTGAGATAAATGTAACGTATATTTAAGCTAGTAAATTACTGACATGGTATGATTTTCATATATTCAAACAGTTTTCCTACTTTATAATCAAAATTTTAACATTGTGTTTTGTTATTTGTAACATAGTTCCCGAGTACTGTCGCATATAATTGGTCACAAATTGATCGAGGAAGAAACGACTTGGCGGAATCATTCTTGTCAGCCTTCAATTAAGGTCCAAGCTAGAGTCCAATTTTAATATGTGAACTAGTCCTTTGTATATTCTAATGACATTTAAATTAACATATACTTTTTTTTTCCCCTTCAACCTGTATTCTCTCATGTTGCTTTATCTAAAGCAAAGACTGCAGAATCTATCAAAGTATGTATAAGACCTACAAGCAATAAATTAGGACATAAAAAAACGATGTTTTTACGGTAGTGGATAGTTACCAATTGGGCTACATGCACGAGGTTATGGATTCGAGGAGTGAAAAAGTCGTAATTGTGCATAAATATCCTTTTGACGACAGCCTTAAGTGCTAGCCACTGTTAGTACTCTAAAAACAAAACGTTGATTCGAGTGAATGAAAATTAGCAGGCGTTGTCCCGCCTCCCCTAGGGAGCTTTTTTCTGTTAAAAAATAAAAAATAAAAGAACGATGTTTATATGAAACGCCTTACATAGAAATAGAGAACCAAAAGTAGCTCTCGACGATGAAGCAAAACCTTCGGCTAGGGTCCTTGACAAGATAGCATATCTCCATCTCTGTTGAGTCTCCAACGTTGGATTTTTAGGCTCCAAATCAAAGTCCTTCAAGTACCTCTCCATTGTAATCTCACATTCGTCCACACATTTATCATACTCAAACCCTCTCTTCACACTTTTTGCATAAACATCACCACTGTGAACAACTTTGCCACTAGAACTGTCAGGAGCTTTTGCACCTTTCAATCTGTAGAGCATTATTTGTCTTCACTGTTGATCATTTTTTTCAAGTCAAAGTCACCACCAACATATTTGCTTTTCAGCAGCCTTTCATTTGAGATTTGGTTTATTCTTTGACTTGAAACATTTTAGGTTCTTCAATATTTGGTTTTCTTGAAAAAATATCAAGTGTGTCACTCCATCACTGAGATCGCTCCATCGACATCGAAGGTTTGAACCTTAAAGCTGAAATCACTCCATCACTCTCTCTTACTCTCATTGACTTTGAAGATCGCTCCATAGTCGTAGCAGATATACTTGTGACCTCACATCTTCCTCCTCTTGTTTTGAATAATCAATCTAAGTAAGAAAGGTTAGTTCTATTGGAATCAATTTCATTTGTGAGATAAGTCACAATTTGTGTTCATCTCTTTCGAGAGTCATTGGTACTGGACTCGCTCTCAATCCACATTTGTATGTGATTTGTTTAATCTATCTTGTTTGTTTGTTGCTTGATTTGTGGTTTGAATTTTACTAATATCCTAGACAGTTTTGATCTCATGCTTAAATTTGTTGTTAGTGGTGTTAATATTCGATTTGTTAGTCTCGATAAAATGATCGAACTCTTGCAAGGTTGGGTGAATGTTAAGGAGGTTTATCAATATTTTGTTGTTTGTGTTGAAGGTTGTTTTAAGCATGACTCATTTTTGGCTCGACAAGGTGCTAATAATGTCTTAAGTCCAAAGGCACTCGGTAATAGAGAAGTGTGAGATCCAGTTAAGCTCTCTTAGATAGTGGTTTGGACTATGGTGACTATTTGCTTGGTTTTTACGCTGCAGTATTTTCTTAGATATTAATGTTGTTTCATTATTTTGTTTCTTTATTATACTTTTTAGATTTGATGAGTGTAGTTTGGTCTATTTTTGTCTATTGTTTGTGTCTATTCCTTAAGCTTTATTATTTTTTTCTCAAGTTATTTAGTTGGATTATTAGGGAGGAAAATTGTTGTTATTTATGGTGTTCAATTCATACTAGCTATATTGCTAATCATTCGGTTAACTTATTCCTTAAATTATGTGTTATGTATAGCTGTTGTTAGAATTATTAGATTGTATTGAATTTCTTTTTAATAAAATTTCTCACTTTTGACCAAAAAAAAAAAAAAAAAACATATGTTTTGATTATGTTGAGTTGTGGGCTTCAACATTTTTTGTTGATTATATATTTATGAAGTAAATATGTTAATTATAATGTTAGTGGCATAGTTTTAGCTATTTTTGTTTTGCTGTTGTATACCGATTTTTAAAAAACACATACTTGCTAACACAAAAAAACCTAAGGGCTTGTTTCGTTGTTTAATTAGAAAATAATTTTTTATATTTAAAAAAAAAATTACTTTTAAAAATAAATTGAAATATTTGGCCATCATTTTTAAGTTATTGTTTTAAAAAAATATTAAAATATGTTTGGCCGCTTAACTTGAAAATAATTTTTAAAAATTGTTTTTAAATCATAATTTAAAAATCAATGAACCTTTTAGCTATTATTTTTAAAAATTTCTCAAGAATTAAAAACAAAAAACATAGTTGTCAAGATGTTTATCTAAATTATTTTCATAATAAACTATTTTTTATTTTTAAAATTGGTCCTCTAATCATCTAACTTAATTTAAAGACTTTACATATTTTATAAAAATAAAAAAAAATGCTAGCTAATATTTAAAACCAATAAATTATCGAAGTAAACATATATAAAAAATGGTGTAATTTTATTATTCTATATAATTAATTAAGAAGAAACACAATTAAAAAGATTCGCTCTTCATTCGCTCTGACAAACAACGAATAAAATTAAAGGGTCTCATGTTTCAAACATAAAAAGCAATATGACTACATTCAATACTAGAGTTGTCAATTTTTTCATTGTGATAGTAATATTTTACAACAGAAAAACTGTTTGTTGTATAAAATTAGATAAAATTTATTGTTAAAATTTCATTAAGGCTTGAAGGCACGAAATAATATTACTTTTTTTAAAATGCTGTTTGCTTCCATTAATTCGTTGATGCACTATAATTCAACAAATACGCTTTTAAAATACAATGAAGTTTTTATTCTCTACAATATGCCCTAACAAAGACAAACTAGAACATCTTCAACTTGAAGAGCATTCATATATATATATATATATATATATATAATGTTATAACATTGTAGTTATTAGAACACTATTTTGTATATTAAAAATATGAATATTTTACTTGGAGAGAGAATTATTTTTGTAAAGAACTTAGATTGCCTTTTTTTTTTTTTTTGGATGATTTGCTACCTTGGGATCCATTGGTATTTATAGAGTGATTTGCACTAGGGGTGTCCACGGTTCGATTTGGTCCGATTTTTAGTAAAAAAAATTTAACCAAACTAAACTGTTATTATTTTAACCAAACCGGACCGGACCATTTAACTAATAAAAATTTTGAAACCGAACGGTTCAATCCAGTTTGGTTAACGGTTTTCAATGGTTTTTAAAACTTTTTTTTTTTCCCTAAAATTTAACTTTTTTTGCTAAACTTTTTTTTCTTAAACTTTTTTTCTATAACTAAGAGTGTAATCAAATTATAAGGTGACCCACATAATAACAAATTAATACATTAATACAATAATATATTAATCCATAAATACATATTCATAATACATTAATCCATAAAAAATTTAAAACAATTACAGTATAGATTCTAAAATAATAAAAAATTTACACAAATTTACAAATTTAAGTTTTATTTTTATGTTCTTTGAGTGCCTTAGTTATCTCACATACTGAGACGTGATCTTATGCTTTTATGGCAGCCTCTGCTTTGTATCACTTTCATATCAATATTTTAATAAACCAGTAATATATTAGAAAGAATTGTTGATTAAAACTTTCACAAGCTAGAAAGAGCTATAACAGATACATCAGTAGTAATGAAAGTAGAAAGTGGAATTTAATTTAAAAATATCTTTTTTACATTTATTTTTACTAATCTAAGTTCAAAATCTTAACAATCTTTATAAATCATTTAATAATAGGCCCAAAAAATTATTATTATATATTGTATATCATAATAATAATATAATATATTTTTTAAAAAAAATTAATATTTTATTTATAACGGTCTGGTTCGGTCCGGTCCGATTAGTTAAAAAATTTACAAAATTGAACCGTTACATCAATGATTTGGGTTATTTTTAACCAAATCGGACCATATATTTTATGAAACTGTCCAATTCGGTCCGGTCCGGTCCAATCCAGTTTTTCAGTTTTGTCCAATTTGGTCCGATTTTTTGAATACCCCTAATTTGCACCCATTCACTTGGGTTGCATTTCTTCATTTCTAGCTGCCATATCTTGATCTAATGGTTAGATCTCAAGTAATACAACTTTTTTTAGCCAAGAGTCATGTCTTATTATCAATCAAGAGTCAAGATTGTATCTCATTCATTGTATGGCTCAAATTGCATCTCTTTTGACTGGTCAAACTTTGGTCAATGCCGTCAACCATCAGTCATAGAGAGTCAACCCTTGGTCAACATGGTCAACCATCGATCAACATTCTTGAACAATCATAATCAATCCTTATGACTGATGAGTGCTCGAAAAGCACTAATATTTCGTGGTTTATTACACTTAGTTGTTTAGAAATAGATTTATTATTTGTTGTTTATTCGATTAATTTCATAAATCTATCAATTCGAAATCACAGGTATGTTTTAGAGCATTTCAGGTGTTTTTAGCGTCAAAAGACTTGAATAATGCAAACACGCAAAGACAGAGCACTTACGGCGCTCGGATCACGAGTTACGGGCAAGACGAGTCAAATATGTAAGGCTTACATAACGAGTCATCACATATGTAAGGGGGTAAATATGAAGAAAGGAAAGACAACACGCGCCACAGTGAGGAAAATGCATGCCGCGGCGGAGAGTTCTCGGGTTTTGACCATTATTTCCAAAATTTGTGTTGCGCCAAAGCTGGAAAAATGTATGCCACGATGCGCCTATTCCTATTGCAATCAAGATTTGTGTAAACCCTTACATCTATAAATACCCCTTAGACTCTCCCTTATATACAACTCGAATACAACTTTTACACACAATAATTTTGCGACCAAACTTGAGATTCATTCAATTTTGGGAGCTTTGCCACACTCAAACGAAGCAAGAGAAATCATTCTAAGGATCCAAGGAAGCTGTCGATGATTGAAAGTAAAGCTTTTAGAGAAGAACGTCATTCCATCCATTTAGTGGTATTTAGATCTAGGTTTTCCTTGTTGTTATATAATTATATTTTCTTCTTCCTTCTTTGAGTGTATGATCATATTATATTTGTCTATGATTTTAATATGAACATGAGCGGCTAATTTTATTATGGATGTTTAGTTTGTATTGACATGTTTGCTAGAATTGTGTATGATGAATATTTTATTGATTTAATATAAACAAATTACCTTTTAATTATGAGCATGTTTAGATATTTAATTATGAATTATCATGGGCCAATTTGAGATTCATAGTTAGGTTGAAAAATCTAAGAAACTAGTTTTAGGAACGTCACCTTAACTTTATTCCGAAACACTTAATCAAAGCTTCAAATTAGTGACTTAGTCATAGCATTAGTTTGATTGGCATTTATTTCCTTGCGCATAATTTGATTGCTATTTGATTTTTTCCCGACCGTAGGCAGTTAATTAGTTAATCAACAAAGAGATTTACCTCGACCATAGGCAGTCTCGTAATTAAAAGGAAAGCCAATAAAATTGTTTATTAGAACGTTCATGTTATTTCACCATTAATTTTCGATGCAAGCATGGCCAACCAAACTAAACGTCCATACATCCTCCATTGATTTTTAATGTACTTGAATTAATTTGCGATATTAATTTTGTTTAATTGTTCATACCATTGTTCTCATCACAAAACAAACATTTTTTATAGTTTTATTAGATTTAGGACTCTAGTTACTTAGGTTTTAGTTTCAATATAACTCTATTTAATTAGTATTTTACTTTCGTTAAAACTCTATTTAGATTAAGAAAAAGGTTATTTAGAACTACTACAATTCCTTGAGAGACCGACCTTGGAGGTTTGCTTGTCACTTTTCTACGAGTGATTCGTACACTTGCGAGTACTAAATTTATCACATCAATGACTATTCATCACAATTAGTGGTCATGAATCAACCATCATGACTATTCATCACAACCAATGGACATGAATCAACCAACATGTCCTTTTATGTATCCATAGGTCCAAAATAAATAGGTGCATTTGGAAAGCCTTACTTCCACCACATGTTATTGTTTTACCATCACATCTTTTCAAATCTTTATAAAGCATTTTCAAGTCTCTCATTTTGAAAATTCTCTTCAACAATCCCCCACCATTTTCAAAATGAAATGCAATTTTGAAAAAAAAAATTTCTCGAGTATGCTCCGAAGAATTGTGCATAAATAAATGTATCTTTTGGACTTGAAACTTTACTTAGTGAAAACAAATCAAAGTTACTCAAGGTGGTATAGTAGGCAAGCCTTTGAACCAACGACCTTATGCGATTAACCGGACATGTCTTACACATAATCTCTCTTTATTTTCAGTGTTCTTTTATTCGTTGATATGTGGATAGGCCTTATGTCTTATATCTTAGTTTTTCATGAGTGTTCTAGTAGCTAGCCAAGCTACATAGAAGATAACACCATCTCCGACACTCATATAGGTGAACTTATCAAGGATACTCACGTAACTAAAGTATCCCTTAGAAAGTTCTATTATAAGTTCATTAAAAGCTAAATAGCTTATCCTCTTCATTTCATTATGTGTACCAAGCACATCCACCTTTGGGACACATTTTTATATATTATTATGCTTGCAGTGACAAACATACGATGTACTTTGGCTCATTGAATCTAAAATCTTGATGTTTCAATTGTTGGGTTGAGTTTTCATCATTGGTGATTTATTTTGAGGTTGGCTTCAATCTCATCCCCTTTGATGTTTTTTATAACTAAATTCCTTGCAAGGCCCTTCGTTAAGGGGTTTGCCAAGTTTTCACAATAAATGGTAATCACTCAATCTTTGAGCAATTGTCTCACATAACTATGTCTTAAGCCAATGTGCCTAGACTTACCATTGTATGTGTGGCTATAAGCTCTTGAAAGAGTTGCCTCACTATCACAATGAATAGACACAATAAGCCAATGCTATAAATTCAGGTTCCATGGTGGAGTCTGTTATACAAGTTTGCTTTTTGGATCCCAAAGTTATAGCTCCTCCTCCAAGTGTAAATATCCATCCACTTGTGATGTATGATTATCTCGATCAGTTATCCAACTAGCATCAGTGAACCCTTCTAACACTGAAGGATCACATGTGTAATGCATACCATAATCTATAGTACTTTTTAAATATTTTAATATCTTATACACTGCTTGCTAGTTTAATTGACTAGGATTACTAGTATACCTACTCAATGTTCCTATTGCAAAGGCTATATCTGATCTAGTTGATGTCATAGCATATATAAGACATTCAATGATTCGAGCATATTCTAATTGTGAAATTGCTCTATCAATATTAGGAAATAGCCTTACGTTAGAATCAAAAGGTATACTAACTAGCCTGCAATCAAAATAATTAAATTTCTTCAATATTTTCTCAATATAGTGGGATTGAGTTAATGTAAGACCATTTGCATTTCTTATTATCTTAATTCCCAAAATCACATCTACAAGTCCCATGTCTTTTGTATCAAAATTAGATGACAAAAATGACTTGGTAGGTTTAATGTTTTTTAAGTCAGTTCCAAAAATTAACATATCATATATATAAAGACATATAATCACACCTTTATTTCCATAAAATTTGCTACAAACACATTTGTCAGATTCATGAATTTTGAATCCATTAGAGACAACTACTTTGTCAAATTTCTCATGCCATTGTTTTGGTGCCTATTTGAGATCATATAGAGACTTGATAAGTTTGCATACTTTTTGCTCTTGTCCTTGCACAACAAACCCTTTAAGCTGCTCCATGTAAATTTCTTCGTCAAGCTCTCTATTAAAAAAAACTGTTTTAACATCCATTTGATGAATCTCAAGTTCACTAATGGCTGCTAATGCAACCAATGCTCTAATAGTAGCAATCCTGGCAACTGGTGCATATATATCAAAATAATCAAGGCCTTCCTTTTGGTTATAGCCTTTTGCTACGAATCTTGCCTTGAATCTATCAATTGATCCATCAATCTTTTTTTTCTTTGTGAAGATCCATCTACAGCCAATAGGTTTAGACTCTGGTGGTAGGTCTACCATTTTTCAAGTCTTATTCCCATAATGGAATCCATTTCATCATTTATGGCTTCTTTCTTTAATGTAGAATCTTGGGACTTCATAGCATCCTCATATGTGAGAGGATTTGACTCAACTATCTCCTGTGAAACGTAAGGTTATTTCATCTATGAGTTTCTAGTCCCTTCAACCAAATATATTACAAAATCAGGCCCAAAGGATTTTTCTTTTTAATTCTTTTACTTTTCTTCTGCTAAGGAGAATCCTCAATGATATTTCTTTTTTGAGATATTCTATCATCTTTCTTTTGAGATGAATATTTATTCCCATATTGTGAGGTCTCTATCATTTGTTGAGGTGGTTCAAGATTTTGGTATAGTAGAGAATCCATTTTCATAAAATATGGCATCTCTTGATTCAATCACTGTATTAATCTCAATGGAGTTATTAGGTTCCACTACTAGAAACTTATAGGCTTTTCTATGTTCAACATAGCCTAAGAAGATACACTCAATTCTTTTTTCTCTTAATTTCTTTATCTTAAGTTCAGGTAGTCTCATTATAGCACAACATCCCCAAACCTTAAGATAATGTACATTAGGCTTTCTTTTCTTCCATAACTCATAAGGTGTTGTCTTTAGGCTTTTACTTTTCACTATGTTCAAAATGTGACAAGCTATTAACAATACTTCTCCCCAAAAACCTTACAAAGGCCATAATTGCATAACATAACATTCACCATTTCTGTAAGAGTTCTATTTTTCTTTTCAACCACCCCATTTTGTTGGGGATTATAAGGTGTAGAAAATTGATGTATGATGCCAACATTTTCACAGTAGTCAGGGAAATAATATTCACCCCTTCGATCACTTCTTAAACACTTTATTTTAATGTCACACAAATTTTTTACTTCCGCCTTATAGGCTTTAAATTTATCCATTACCTCATCTCTTGTACGCATCAAATATACATAGCAATACTTATCATCAATAAATGTAACAAAGTAATGTTTACCACCTCTAGAAGGAGTATTATGTATGTCACAAATATCACTATGTACTAATTGTAATAAAGATGATGTTCTTTCTACTTTAGGAAAAGATATTTTTGTGATTTTTGTTAGGCACAAATTTTACATTTTTCATGCATATTATGCTCTTACTTAGGAATTAAATCTAAGTTAGCCATATCATTTAGACGTCTATTATTTACATGTCATAAACAATAATTCCATAAAGATAATGAATCAACAATATAAGCAGAACAAGCATTTATTTTATTAATAATATTAAGTTTAAACATACCTCATACAAATAATCCTTTCCCCTTTAGAAAGTACAAACTTATTAGATTCAAATACAAGTTTGAAACCATGTTTGTTAAGTAAACTTCCAGAAACAAGTTTCGTTCTAACTTCTGGTATATGATATACATCAGTTAGAGTCAGATTTTTCCCATAAGTGAACTCAATTTGAACATTTTCTTTTCCTTTAATAGTAGTAGTGGAGGAGTTCCCTATGTAAAGAACAAAACCATCATCAAGAGCTTCATAGGTAGAAAACATGTTTTTATCTTTGCATACGTACCAAGTTGCACCAGAATCAATCCATCATTTATTATTGTCTTTAGTAAGAAGTACTTCATTGACTATGGCCACAAAGTTAGCACTTGATTTGCCATTATTCTTTTCTTTTTTCAAGAGATGACAATCTCTCTTGAAATGTCCAAGCTTACCACAATTAAAGCATGGGCCTTTCTTTTTCTTGCTTCTTTTGTATTTTGAGTCAAGTTTTCTTTTCTTGTTATTGTCGCCCAAGGGAGTTTCAACCCTTTCTCATTTGCGACTCCATTTCCCTCATCCAGCATAAGTACCTTAGAAAATTGGTCATCCAGATTACTTATTCTCATTTCCTCCTCAATGCAGCGATGAAGACCCAATTCTTCTAAGGACGTATATTCTTTCTTATGCTTAAGACTCTTTTTGTAGTCTTTCCATAATGGGAAAAGTTTATCAATAATAGAAGATGCAACAATTGTTTCATCCATTTTCATATCATGTTGTTGAAATTGATTATAAATATGACATATTTCATGGAATTACTCTACTACTTTTCTATTATCAACTATGCGATACTGGAAAAAATTTAGAAGCTAGAAATTTCTTACTTGTAGCATCTTCAGACATATATTTTGCTTCTAAAGCATCACATATTTCTTTGGCAGTAGATTTGTTGTAGTATTGATCAAAGCGTGTGTCATACATAGCATTGCAAATATAATATGTCCATTGCACACATAATCATCTTACTCCCATTTTTGTCTTCTTCGAGTATCTCCTATTGGTTCATTTTCATTTTCATTAGGCTTTGGTGTGGTGAGAACGTACACCACATTCAAACTTGCTCACAAAAAATGTAGTTTATTTTGCCAACGACGAAAGTTTGTTCTATTAAACCTCTCTAACTTGACAAAATCAACAACAAATTCACGAAATGAAGATGATGGTACCATTATGCAAAAATAACATCTTAAGATTGTTAAGAAAATTAGGTAGAACTTGTTGTTAAAATTTAATTATGGTTTCAAGGCACGAAATAATATCTCTGTCCTTAAGACGTTATTTGCTCTTACTAATTCGATGATGCACTAAGACTTAACAAATACGCCTCTAAGATATAATGAAGCCTTTATTGTTTGCAGTATGCACTAAAGAAGATAATCTAGAACACCTTCAACTTGAAGAGCACTCAAGATATATATAATGTTCTAACACTACAGTTATTAAAACACTATTTTGTATATTAAAAAATATGAATATTTTGTAAAGAGAGAGAATTATTTTTCTAGAGAACTTAGATTGCCTTTTTTTGGAATGATTTGATGTCTTGGGATCCCTTGGTATTTATAGAGTAATTTGCTCCTATTCACTTGAGTTGCATTTCTTCATTTCTAGTCGTCAGATTTTGATCTAATGGTCAGATCTCAAGTAACACAACTTTTTTTAGCAAAGAGTCATGTCTTATTATCAATCAAGGGTCCATATTGCATCTTATTTATTGTATAGCTTAGATTGCACTTCTTTTGATCGATCAAACCTTGGTCATTGTAGTCAACCATCCGTTAACCCAAGTCAACCCTTGGTCAACGTGGTCAACCATTGGTCAACATTCTTGAACAATCATAATCAATCATTATGATTATTTATCACATTCAATAGTCATGAATCAACCATTATGACTATTGATTACAAATAATGGTAATGAATCAACCAACATGTTTTTTTATGGATTCAAAGGTCTAAAATAAATGAGTGCATTTAAAAAGCCTTACTTCCACCACATGTTATTATTTTGCTATTATATCTTTTCAAATCTTTATAAAGCATTTTTCAATCTCTCATTTTTTCAATGTAAAATTTTTATTCATTTTGAAAATTCTCTTCAACATAATTATCTACGTAAATATAAAAAAAGGTTATGAACAATTAATGTATATAATTGGTGTCATAATAACATAAAACAGATGATTTAGAGTATAAAAAAAATAAAACAAGAATTGAACAGAAGCATATTTAGTGATTATTTTTCCTCAATTATTTTTATTATAATCATTTTTTTAAATAACTTATATGTGTAGCCTACTCTTAAGAGTAAAAGAGAAATATTAATGGCGGCCAAAATATGTAGAAATCTATAAATTAATTCACATACCATCTAATTTACTGTGCTAGTGGGCCTGTGGTTAGGAATAAGCATTTTAACAGTATATAATTGAAAATGTAGTTATTTGTAAAGATTTGAAGATTATTTTTCTAAAATTAACCGTAACTAATGAGGCATGAGGTAGTGAAGATTATCGCAATTTCAATGTTATGGTTAATTTAAATTGAACATTATTAATATTATATTTTGATATACACTTAATTATGTAATAGAAGACGACACAACAGTTTGAATAATTTGATTGAATTTTTTTTATTTATTTATTTATATTATTTATTTTACTTAAAAATATGTGTAAAATAACTAAATGATATAAAATATTTTCAATATTTTAATAATTTAAGTTGTATAAGTATTATTTTAAAAATATATTTTTATATTATGAAAAAGATAACATAGAGCACCAGTTTATACAACATCGTATCAACTCACTTATTTATGGTTTAATTATATGACAATTTTTTTTTTTATATATACGTTCTTTTTTCCATAACGTAAAAACATATATTTTTTTAGGGGGATAAAAAATAAAATTATTTAAATAACTTGATCATATATAAACTAAATGATTTATTTATTTACTAGTTTTGAACATGTGCTAACACAACATATAATGTAAATGTATAATTAAAGTTATATACTTTGAGAAAATTATTTAAATCAAATTTAATTTATAAATAACTTATTGAGGTTAAACATTTATTGTTTAGCTTATATTTTAGGTTAATATTTTGATCTTAATACATATTTAAAATATTAATATTAGTTTTAAATAGAACATAAACAAAAGTTAGTTTTTTAAATTTGATAAATATATAATAATATTTGAGCAATACAAAAATTTGTATTGTTTCAAAATTCTTTATTTTCTTTTAAGTTTGTTTTATTATAACAAAGTGAACAATTAATGTTAAAATTTTCTAAAAAGTTAGGAGAAATACAATTAAAATAAATAGTTACTTATTTTTTGTTTATTTTATTTAAAAATAAATATGCAATAATAATTATTTTATAAGTAATAAGTGTGATAATATTTGTGATCGTGACACACAAACCAAACATGTTGCACACATGACTGATTGATTACGATATAACAAAACTTAATTTAATAAATAAATCAAATATAACATAACATTATAGATAAACTTATTTAATTAATGTTTTTTTAAAATAACAACATTATACGTGCACCTGTGATTGAGACATATTTAATTAATATTTTTTTATTATTTAAAAAAATAATATGACATGAATAAGCTAGACATGACCTAATTAAATTTAATAAACGTTTTTACAAGCCTGTTTTTAGATTAAAAATAATGTATATTATTTAATAAAAATTTTATATTCTCATAAATGAATTTACCATACTTGATTCATTTATTAAATGGTAGGCACAATAGGATTATGGATAATAGATGTTGTCTTATTTTCACTACAAATCCATATTTTTCCATTCATATCCTGCATTTTATAGTTTTGTCAAATTTCTAAAAATTTCTACATTTTGGAGAAATAATGTTGTACAAGTTACAACATGTGTACAATATGGTCAATTGTACAGGCTCAGTTGCAATTTATACAATTGTACAACATGTCAATTGTAACATGTATAACAAGAATAGAAGAGACTATTTAATTAGTATAAAAAAAAATGCGGTTGTTTTATACATCAAGAGCAAGAAAGAAAGAAAATTCATGCTAAAATTGATTAAAACTGTTATATCAACTATGAATCAAACATTGACGAAAATGAGCTTGAATGAATGTGTGAGTAATTTAGTTATTAAAAAAAATAAAACATTGATGAAATGAATTATGTAAAAAAAATTAAAATTATTAGCTCTATTCAATAAAAAAAAAATTTTAATTTGAAATATGAGTTTATAGAAAATATATCATATAAAAATTTGTTAAAAAACTATTTATTTAAATAAACATATTTTTAATTTGAGCACTTGTTCAAATTTATTTCGAATGCTTTTCATTTAGCAATTTGAAGTTTTTAACTAGTGTTAAATTTTGATTTGGTATTTAAATAAACATATTTTGAGCACTTGTTTAAATTTATTTGAAATGCTTTACTTTTACCAATTTGAAGTATTTAACACGCGTTAAATTTTGATTTGGCTCTATTATTGAAATTAAGTCACGCATCAAGATACAAGCGTGAATGTGATACAAGTTTTATTGATGTTTAAATATAAATTAGGGAGAATAATAAAACTAACACCTCTCAAAATTTTTAATAATAAAATTAACATCCCTTTATATTTTTACAATTAAAAAAATGACTAATATGTTATTTTTTTTTTTTTGAACATCCATCTAATTAGAATTGAACGATAATAATTTAGACTCGTTTAATATTAAACGTTCAATATTTTACGTTCAAATTAAATATTAAACGTTCAATATTATTGGAATATTAATTTTATTATTATAAATTTTCGGAGTACTATTTTTAGTAATTTTTCTATAAATTAACACCACCATCTAAAGTTTTTACCTTCTAAAGTGGGGTAGTTGCCAAATTGGTATTCATATCATACATTCGATACACATTATTTTCCCAATTTTTGAGCGACATCTATTTAGTACCTTAATTAAAAAAGAATATTCTTAATAATAATAATAGCTACAAAAACCCTCCTACATAAATAAATATTCACCGTATAAATAATTCAGTTATCCAACTAAATTTATTTTTAATTATCTCAGTAATATATATATATATATATATATATATATATATATATATATATATATATATTCATTTTATTATAATACTAAAAAAAAAATATTCATTAATATTATAAGAAAAATGATTATATATTTTTTTTTAAATAAAATTAAAAATAAAACTTTATAAATGAAAATGTTATGCCTGGTGATAAAACAAAAGAAAATTGGATGAGCTAATCTGAAAAAGGTGCCAGACTCTTCTAAATGTGTATAAATTTTCATATTCATCAACATGCTAACACTTCACAATTAACATGCAAAGAAAATACAATCATAATACATACAAGCACAACATGATTACTACCCTTCCAAAAACAAGTTTTAACAGCAAGGATTTACAGGGGTTGTTTTATTTGGGTTCAGAAGAGGAATAGCAATTACAGGGGGCCACAAACTACTTTCTAAGACCAGATGCTTTAAGCTAATTGCTGGATTTAACGAACGAGGGCAACAACTTCAGCAATGGAGTAAAATTTTCTCCTTTCCTTGAGAATCAATTTTGCCAAATCAAGGGCCCGGCGCTCGCACTCTGCTCGCTTACTAGCATCAGCAATTGACTCAAAATCCTCAACATGTGCTACACCAACAATTCTCCTGTCCAATCGAGAATGTTTCCAATATTAGTACAGAGGAATCTTACAAGAACAATACAAGTTCACAAATTTCTCCAACCATATAATCTAAATATGCAACACATAAAAAAGCTAGTTTCTGTCAGCTGCCGATCATCATTCCACCTCAAGCTACACATAGAGACTTGATATGTTCATAAATAAAGATAATAACTGATCTGATTACAAAATTATGTTCCATTATAGATTTAACATACAGAAAATGTAACCGAGAAATTATGATAATTACTCAGAATGAATAGTACCAAAATGAAAAGACAGAGATGACATTCCTTAAACTATAAACAGGAAACATGTCTCTTAATACATAGTTATGATCATCATGATGTATGTGATTTATTATTTGGCTAGAATATAAATAGAGCAATTTGCAATAAAGCTTTCAAGTAGAAAACGTCAATGTTTCCACTTTATGTTCCAGTATTTCGAAGTTCGACAAGGGGTACAAAACTACCAGGTAGGAATCCGTTCATTTTTATGAAAAATAAATTTCTGCTATAATTTGCTTTAAAAGTAAATCATTTTGAAAACAATATTCATTGCTTCCTTAGAAACCAAATAGTACAAGCAAGAAAAATTAGAAACATAGTGTGCAGGAAAACACTATAAGAGGAACTTGTCCCCACTCTTTCTTTTCTATTTGTACATACCTTATCATTTTGGCAGCACCAAAACCAAGGGTGTCATGCAACAAATTTTCAATATATTTCTTTTGTACAAGGTGCTGAACCTCAGGATTGTTATAAATTGCAGGAAGATACGCATCTCCAGGACCATCCTTGTGTTCATTCCATAGGCCAATAAATTTCTTGTGGAAATTATTCCAAGTGTCTTCAATTGTCCTCAAAATCCAGTCCTTGTATTTCTGCATCAGGTGGTCATTGCAGTCAGGCATCTCAACAATAGATAACAAAAGAGTGAATTTACTAAAATAATAATATTTGCAAGGAATGCCATAATTTGTTGGAAATTACCAAAAATAGCACCCCTAAAACTTATAGTAACAAAACTAACACCCCCTTGTGTTTAATTAGAATTGAACGTTTAATATTGAACGTTCAATATTCAATTTGAAACGTAAAATATTGAACGTTCAATATTAAATGAGTCTAATTGTGGTCATTCAATTCTAATTGAACGTTCAATATTGAACGTTCAATATTAAACGGGTCTAAATTATCATCGTTCACTTTTAATTGAACACAAGGGGTGCTAGTTTTGTTATTACAAGTTTAAGGGGTGCTAGTTTTGTTATTTTCCCCTAATTTGTTTTCCATAAAAAACTAAATTTAAATTATCATTTTAATTTTAATTTTGACAGAAAATGCCATATTACTAAGTTCTTTTCAAATAAAATATTTTTAAAAATTACATATAAAAGAATAAATATAGAAAAGGTTAAAATAATTTTATTTGTTAATTCTTAGAGCCTCGGACATACTTTTCGATCATTTACACCATCAGCATGTCCATCTTGTGCAAAGTACGCCAAAATTAGATTTCCCAGAAATGCTCCAATATCAAAACCCATTGGTCCGTAAAAAGCAAACTCGGGATCTATAACTTGAGTTGATTCTTTAGTAACCATCACTGAACCAGTGTGGAGATCACCATGAATCAGGGCTTGTGTTCTCTCGCAAAACCTAGGGTGTAGGTAACTCTCACAGGTTAGCCAACTAAACAAGAACTATATAGCAATGTTACTCCTGACTATATAAGGAAATATTACTTGGATTTTAACTCAGCAACTTCAAGCTTCAAAGCATTATCATTCCGAACTGCCTCAGCATCTTGATCAAGAAAAGGGGATGTACAGCGGTTATATTGAGACACTTGATAAGGGTCTGAGAAAACAACCTGCTCTGTAAGTCTACACAATTCCACATTCCCGCAAAATTCAGCAACTGCAGAAATTACAATAGACGTCAGTAATAAGTCCAAAAATGCTAACGAATCTAAAGCTGATAAAAGGACACATAGATATAGTAGACACATACAAACACACTCCACATAGCAATTACAAGAGCCTAATAGCCTTAGGCATATTTATATAAAATAGGAATTTAAGACATTACATACATTAATATCAATTTATTATTGGGAAACATTGATTAAAAATTATAAAATCTTAAGCCTAACTAAAAGTGAAGCAAGTAGATAATTCAAAATAAGTGAACCTAAATTTTTCACTATGGATGCGGTCTATCAAACTTCTTTGTATCAGTTCAGCTCTTGTGCATCACTGATATTTTCTATCTCTAGCTGACATGCTAGTCTTCAACTTCTGGATCAATTTTCACACCCATTTCTGTAGATTGACTGTGCTATCACTGATAGCACATTGAGAGAAATTAAATTGTTTGTCATGTATCATAAAAGACAATAAAACTAAGACTCGTACATAAAGTATTCTGGAAAGAAATATTGAAATTACTAAACTAACCAAGTTAAAACAATAATCTCAAGAAATATACTTTATTATATATCTGCACAAAGCATTGTAAGTTGCAGGAGGCTTGAAGCTTCAATATGTGGCTAAATATATTAAAATTGGAGTGATTTAGATTTGGAATGATGATAGAACTCCTAACATGTGAAGTTGTCCTTTTCGAAAAAATGCAATAGGAAACCACCATTGTATTGCTGATAGATGTGCTACTGCAATAGGAGGTACTAAAGAGAAAATTGTTGCTCAAGTAGAGTGCCAATGCAAAAGCTTATGGTGATGGTACTTCAATTTCATTTTTCATACTCAACATTTAGTAGGTTCTTAGTGGCTTTGGCCTTCAGAGTCTTGTAATGACAGTAAGGGATTAGGTTTTGTTTGGGAAAGAAAGGATGGAGATGAGATAAGATAATCAAAAGTTGTCAATAAGGGTAAATTGGATACAGAACCATCAAATACTGCTCCAACTGACTGGGCAAGATGAGGAGCAGACATGTTCATCCAACTTTCTACTGTGGAGTGCTAGTGCTGGTTTAAGATTACTGTTCAGACTGTTTCTTGTGTTGTATCAGGAGTATTTGTAACTTTTCTAGTTTCGTGTTGCTGCTTGTCCTCCAAAGCTCTCTAACAACTAGCAGTTTCCCATGCAACTTTATATGTGTGTGCAACTGTGCATGGTGATGTTTTAAAATGTCAAGGTTTCCTGCTTGGTGTCCCACTGTCCTGTGAGAGTTTGGCAGGTCAAGCAAGATTTTTTGTGGTCTTTTTGGTTCTTCTGGTGTTGTCGATTCTTATTTGTGTCTTTCTTTTCTTTTCTCGTTTTTAGGGAATCTTTTATGAGACCCAAAAAAAAATTGAAGTGAAAACTGCATTCCAACTCTAACTACTAAAAGATTTTCTTAATGAAACTATGATGGAAATACAGAATCTGCAAGCAACACAATAGCTATACAATAGATTATGCTGCAGATAGATTAATAGAATCAGGAGAGGATTTAATGTGTATTAATCCCACGAAAATTCTGGACAACAACCAAGTATTCAAGAGGCTTGGAGTCTCTCTCAAAAGAGCTAAACTCAATATAAAATGATTAAACCCTCCTCATATTGCCTTGCTGCTTAAATCCTATTATTAACCCCTTCTCTCTCCTCTAACTGATTTCCTTATAACTAACTTCCCTAACAAATCTACAATACAAAAAGCCACCTCACAAAAACACCACAGTTACACATTAAAACAAAACACCTCACTCTTTTATTAAGGAAGCACCTAAACTACCCCTTGTACCTAGAATAAGTGTAACGGATTGGTGGTCTATCAATACTCCCGCCCAAACTTTCATCTTGTCCTCAAGGTAGAATTCTGAAAATTGCTTCTGTATCACGTGAAAATCCTTCCAAGTTACTTCAAACTCAGGT
The DNA here is from genome assembly GCA_029378325.1 of Elaeagnus macrophylla. Taxonomy (NCBI): domain Eukaryota; kingdom Viridiplantae; phylum Streptophyta; class Magnoliopsida; order Rosales; family Elaeagnaceae; genus Elaeagnus; species Elaeagnus macrophylla. Next base: position 7,375,351 of record CM055649.1, on the reverse strand, counting down.
AAAGTTTTTCATTTCAATAATACCTCTACCTCCCCTGTTGGCCAAAGGCTTTTGGACGAACCCCAAATAACAAGTCAGGCTCCACAACCAACTCCAACTCAGAGGTCAATTGGGGTGGAATCATGGGAAAGGAAAGTGCTACCCCACGAGCTTGAAAACATGAAAAACTGGGCGTATAGTAGCAAAAGGGGGCAATTCTAGTTTGTAAGTGACCTTGCCAATACATTGCTAAATCTTATAAGGGTCATAAAAGTGAGCTGCCAACTTCTCATAGTTACGGTGAGCCAATGATCATTGCCTATAGGGCCGCAATTTTAAGAAAATTAAGTCTCCCACCGCGTACTCAACGTAAAGTCTTTTCTTATCCGCCTGAATCTTCATTTTTTGTTGCGCACGCAATAAATGCATCCGAAGGTCATCTAATATTGCTTTCCAGTCCTCCAACAACATATCAACTGTCGAAACTAGTGATGTTCCACGCTCGTGACAAATGAGGTGGGGTGGATCCGGGCCATAAAGAGCTCGAAAGGAGTACAAAGGAAAGACGAGTGAAATGAAGTATTGTACTAATATTCTGCCCATGCTAACCATCTAGCCCACATAACGCGGCTTCTCCAATACAAAACAACGCAAGTAAGTTGCCAAACACCTTGTTGACAACTTCGATTTGCTCATCAGTTTGGAGATAATATGTCGTACTTCTTTTTATTGAAGCACCCTGCAACTTGAACAATTCACTCCAGAAATGGCGAGGAAGACTCGATCCCAATCAAAAATGATAGATAGAGGAATTCCATGAAGCCTGACTACCTCTTTAATAAATACTCCTGCAACCAAAAGAGCAATGAGGTGGTGTTTCAAGCCTATGAAATGAGCATATTACTCAACAGATCCACAACCACCATGATAGTATCCACTCCCTCCAAACAAGGTAGTCCCTCAATGAAATCAACCGTGACCTCATCCCAAACTTGGGCAGGCAAATAGGTTGAAGTAACCCAGCTAGAGTGGTAGCAAAATACTTGTTCTATTGACATACTGAACAAGTTTGAACAAACTGAATGACATCTTTGAGCATACCTACCCAGTATAACTCCGCTGCAATTCGTTGGTAAGTTTTGGAATTTACTTGAATGACCTCCAATTGGGAATTGTGAAATTCTCCAATAATAGCTGCAATAAGCCTAGAGGTGTGAGGAATGAAGAGATGACCCTTGTAATACAATACACCTTGCTCGACAATGAAACCAACATGTTTCTGGTTGTTTGAAGTTCTCCACATAACTTTTTAATAAACTCATCCCTTGTTCACATAACTTTTTAATAAATTATCCCTGGAACAAACTTAATGACATCTTTGAGCATACCCACCCAGTATAACTCCGCTGCAATTCGTTGGTAAGTTTTGGATTCACTTGAATGACCTCCAATTGGGGAATTGTGAAATTCTCCAATAATAGCTGCAATAAGCCTAGAGGTGTGAGCTATGTTACCTGGACTCGGGAAAAAGTGTCGGATACGGGTACGTGTCTAGGTGTCGGATCTATCTATTGATAAAATTTTAGGACACTTGGACACAGATATAAAATGTATATTTTTTAGATACGGGTACTTGGACATGGCATATTATCATAATTTTAAAAAATTTATATATATGAAATTGCAAGACATTCAAACATAAAATTAAAAATATATATATCAATGCAGAAAGAAAAAAATCATATGCTTTTAAGTTACTAGTTCCACAAATATTTAATCATTAAATATTTATTGCATTATTATTTCTTTAATATATAACTTATATAAGTATGGTAATATATAAATACGAATTATTTATAGTAATATATAATTATGAATCATAATTTATATATATATATATTTTTTTTTCTTCAAATACAAAAATAATATATAATTACGAATCATATATGGTAATATATAATTATGAATCATAATTCATAATTCATATGTATATATTTTCTTCAAATACAAAATAAAATCATATGCTAATAGTATATATAAAGATAATAATTATAAAAATGCAAATAAATATGTATTAGTTATAATTAAAAATGAAGGAAATTTACATAAATTTTTTTATGATAAATAAACATTCAATTAAATTACAACTAAATTATAAGATAAAGTTATAATAATAATTAAGTTTGATTTTAAATCTATCAAAAAAAAAATTACATATTAAATGCTCTTGGAAAGAAAAACGTTGAAGAGAAACAAGGTAAGTAAAAAAAAAAGTAAAAACCCATTAAATGCTCATAGGGAAGAGAAATAAGGAAAACAAAAAAAGAAAAGAAGAAGAAACGAAAAGAAGAAGCCACAGTCCCGTTTGTCTCTGCTTCATCTTTTTCTTTAATTACAAATTTGTCTCTAGGCTCTCTATTTCGTTCTCTTGCTTAGCGGCCATGGAGGCATGACTATGCTGATAATATTTCTCACCTATTTTTCGAACTTTCTGCATCTCTATTTTCATTTTCTCTTAAGCTTGTTGTTCGTACTGTTCTCCTATTTTTCTATTTTTCGCTGCCAAAATCATAAGTGAAGTTGCTGTCAAAATCATAGTTGGAGTGTCTGGAGTTACAGCCGCTGTATCGGACACATTTCACACTGATGTCGATGTCGTGTCGCGTCAACACTGGTGTGGTGGGTGAATGTGCCGCGTCCAAGGTAACATAGGGTGTGAGGAATGAAGAGATGACCCTTGTAATACAATACGCCTTGCTCGACAATGAAACCAACATGTTTCTGGTTGTCTGAAGTTCTCTTCACATAACTTTTTAATAAACTCATCCCTTGCTTATCTCCTCTCGTAAAACATCCCAATGTTGCCATTGGAGAACTTGTAAGGTTGAGCACTCCCCCTTTTTTCGGATTAGGGAAAGAGTGTCTGCTACTCAGTTACTAGCTCCACTACGATATTGGATATCAAAATCAGATCCCATGAGCTTAGTGACCCACATTTGATATTCATCCCCCACAATCCATTGTTCGAGCAAAAACTTGACTTTTTTGGTCAATTTTGACCAGGAACCACCATCTGATCCAATAGAGTCGCCATTGTCACCCCATAAGCCTCTGTCTTAGAAATGGATATATCTAGTCAGTTAACAAGCTCCATTGAAATGAAGTTCTGTGTTTCCCCTGAATCAATTAAAGTAACTACTTCTTGATCACCCATCACACCTTTTAATTTCATCGTCTTTAGAGTTGTGAATCCCACCACCGAATTCAGCGACACCTCTACTAACGAGTTCACTTCAGACACCTCCATTTCAACTTCATTTTCTATCAACCCCTCTTCCTTGATACCTCCTAGCTCCAATTCTTGAATCACCAAAACACTCATCTCTTTCTTAGCACAACAATGGCTTGGACCCCATTTTTCATCGCAACAATAACAAAGTCCTTTTTCTATTTTTTATGGAGCTCCAAATTTTTCAATCTCCTAACTTCCCTGTTTGGACTGGCAAGGGTGGCACCACCCCTTGGTGGTTGTCAAAAAGAGGCACAAAACCCACCAATGGCCGACAGTTGCAAGATCCATGTGGCGTCTTCCATGGTTCGCAATTCTCATTTGCGAAAGCTAGAGCTCCCAAATCCTGTGCTTCCTCTTCCCAGTTTGTTCCAAGACCCATTTAGTTTGCCCTCTATTTTCTGGGCCAAACTCATAGCCCAACCCAAGTTTGTGGGCTCCATGATCTTTATTTCGACCCGAACATTTGGCCTTAGCCCATGAATGAAGTTCCCCAACGCCACTTCTTTTGGTACACTCTCTAAAGGTGCCAATAGCTCTATGAATCTCCTATAATAGTTGCGAACATTACCATCTTGTTTTAGGGCCAACCATTGCTCATGTAATGAGCCTTCCTAGGTGTTCCGAAATTGTCTCAAGATCATCAGTTTCATTTTCTCCCACAACACCACCGATCGCTTCTTATTTTCCCATTGATACCACAAGAGTGCGTCTCCGTCAAAACTGATAATTGCCACCTCTAATTTATCTTCATTTGAGAGTTGATGTAGTGTGACATAACTTTAGCTTTCAAAATCCATCCATTCGAGTTGGTCTCATCGAAAATTGGCATCTCCAATTTCCTAAATCGAAAATCCTGTCGAGGTCCAGTGAAAGTTGTTGTGCTGTTGTTCCCCTATGAATCATCCACCATGGGTGAATGTGTTGTAGCCTCCTTAGCCTTACCCAATGACAAAGAGACCCTTCTAGCTGAGTCTTCATGCAGTTTAATGAGGAGGTCCAGCCTTTTGTTCATATTCTGCATTTCATCCTTCAAGTTTCCTACCTCTCGATGAAGCTTTTCTTTGCACAGCTCCGACCACTTCTTCCATAGTATCCATTCTTTAGAGTTAGTGCTCTAATAACTATACAGTAGAATTATGCAATAGATAGATTAATAGAAATTAGGAGAAGGTTTAGTGTGTATTAATCTCAGGAAAATTTTGAAAAAGCAAGCTTTCGAGAGGTTTGGAGTCTCTCCTGAAAGAGCGAAGCTCAATACAAAATGATCGATATCCTTCTCACACTGTCTTGCTGCTTAAATCCTATTATTACACCTTTCTCTCTCCTCTAATTGATTTCCTTATAACCAACTTCCCACACAAAAGATTTGCCACCTCATAGGACACTACAAAAAGCCACCTCACAAAAACACCACAGTTACACATTAAAACAAAACACCTCACTCTTTTATTAAGAAAGCACCTAAAGTACCCCTTACGCCTAGAATAAGTGTAACGGATTGGTGGTCTATCAAACTATCTTATTGCTCAAGAATATTGATGCTAAAAGGACAACGACAGCACATGTAATGACAAAGATAAGTAATACATTAATATATAGCATGTTTGCAAATCTTGGCAATTTAATTCTTCTCTTCAATACAAAATCACATATAACCTTAACCAGCAATTATGTGAAAATAAAAAGTAAACAATGTAAAACATTAGTACCTGCTTGCTTATGCTCTAAAGTGGAACGATACAGGAGAGATGTGTAGAAAAGTGTCTTTGCCATGTAGTCTGACATGTGTTCTGCCAGAGATGGATACTCAATTCCATTAATCAATCCTTTCCTCAAGATTATGTGAGGAGGCTCCAAGTAACGCATCCCAATTAAAGACATAGTACGATCAAAGTGATAAACTTCTGGTACATGCTGTGGGCACCAACGACCATGCTCTTTCAATGCCACTGCCTCAAAATATGCTCTTTCCTTTGTCATTGGCCATGATTCACCAATACAGCGTATGTACGGCAGAGCCTAACGAAATTAAAGGGGGCAAAAAGAACATGCCAGAGCAACTAAGAGACATTAGTATATACACAAAGTACTCTTCCCTTTGAAGTCTGAGTAGGAGAGTATCACTCTGAAGTATCAAGCAGTTGGAAATAAGGGTACAGAAATATAAACATCACCACTGGTTAAAACATAATTCAAATCCCAAAGAATGAGAAATGAATCATGAGATGCATAATAATAATTTGCAAATTCTCGGCCAGTGCAAAATGAGCAGTCAAGAATCAATTAAGCCCTGTCACTATTTTCTAAGAACCAATAACAAGGTAATAAGGGGAATAATAGTATGTGAAATTACTATGATACCAAATAAGGCAAGAACCATTTAATCCACACCCTAAGAACAACCAAAAGGTAACATTACTAATAATACCATCCTAGGAAATTAAATACCAAATTAAACCCAATCACCAAATCAAATCCAATCGCCAAATCAAAATAAAGGTAAGATTATTTGAAAAATAAAATTAATAACGAGCAAGTCAATCATTACCTGCTTGATGACGAAAGAACCGACGGAGCCAACGACAATGTAGACAAAATTGAGGTTACCATCGCCGACCTCCTTAACGGTCAAATCGTCGAGCTTGTTACCAAGTTTAGAACAGAGATCAGGGACGGCTTTTATGTAATCCACCAACGACTTCTCGTCGAGTGGCCTGAACTCTGAATAAGACATCTCTTCTAGCTGCTAGTTGTTTCGGCAATGGCGATAAGGGTTTTAGAGTTGGGAGACTTAAAGGGAGTTGCCTAAGCCAAAGTGATTGAACGATCAATTGATACTGAGAACCAGATACTGAGAGCCAGCTTCTTTCTAATGAATGACCTTCGGTCTTGACTCGCAACTAGCCGTGTAGATACTTTGAACCTAGACCTAATTAGTCTTGGTCACTGATAGTCCCATCAACAAAGCAATTTTTTTTTGTTTGAAAACAGGCTCAAATAATCTCTTATTTAACAAAATTTTGATATATTCCTCTCACTTAAATTTTATTGACAAATCCCATCACAGGATAGCCCAGTTGGTTGGACGCCTGTACTAAGCACCAGTCCTCTATCTTCACAAGACAGGACGCGGATTCGAAGCTTGGTAAGGGTGTTATGGTTCGGCCTCCGGGCATGTGGCTAAACTGCCTCTTCGAACCTCCGCACTCTGCTGAGTCGGACTGCAGTCCGCTGGTGTCGCTGGCTCTTTACCGTGTTTGTGGCATACCAATAATTTCCGATGATCCAGGTGTGTGGAGTTGTGTGGCAATAGCCCTATCTATCCCTATCCTGGTGAGGTTTTCATTATAAAAAAAAATTATTGACAAAAATATTTTTTTTTTTAAATATACCATAAAATTTAAACAAAATTTAATAAAATAAATGATAAAAATAATAAAAAATTTAAAAAATAATAAAAGTAAAAATACATAACATCTCAAGATATTTTTCATAAAAAATGATATTTAACAAAAAAAAATTTTAAATTTAAAAATCAAAACTAAATTTTAAAGAATGAGATGAATTTAAAGAAGAATCATTCTCCAAAATAAGAAAATTATTTTCAAGAAAAGATATAATATATTATAATATAAGTAATAAAGAAATGAATATTATTATAACGAATGCAAAAGGAAGATTTAATATACCATTAATTGATAAAGAAACTATTATGAAAAAATTATCAAAAATTTTTCAAAAAGATGAAGTAAAAATTGAATATATTTATTTAAGAGGAATACAATTTTTAATAAAACACATTTTAAAAAAGGAATAGATACACCAATTAAATTAGCATTATTAGACAATAGGATAATAAACAGAAAAGATGTTTTATTAGAAATGATTAATGAAAATTTAGGATACTAGAAATTAAAATTCATAGCATATCGTATATTAATTACTGTTAATATCCATGATAAAAACTTAAACAAAGTATTAAGCTTAACTTATGATTTTGAATGATGAAATTTAATGAAAGATAAAAACCATCGATTTTTAATTAATTATCTAGTAGAATGTTCATTAACAAACAACCACAATAGTTCAATAATCAATATATAGATAAAACGAATTCATAGAACTAGACAAAACTAACAAAGAAATAGGACAAGTAGTAAAAAAATCATAAATATTAATAAAATATGAAGTACCTAATGAATAGAATTTAGATATGAAAGAAAAATCTTTCATACTTGTATGAAGAAACAATGTAAAAAAAATTAAATTTATACACACTCAAGCAGAAATCAATAAAAGAGACAAAGAAATATAAGAACTAAAAGAAAAATTGAAGAAGTAAAAGAATTGATTTATACAATGAAATAATTAAAAATTTACGGTAAAAAACTAATTATTAGGAATACAATTAGAAAAAAATGATAAATTAACAAGCATATGTAACAATCAAATATCTATAACAAAAACTTTAATTTTCTTAGAAAAAAAATAGATACCACAAATAAATTAAATGTTAAAATTATGCAAGAATTAAAAGAATACAGTTAGATATGTACAAAGAAATTATATAATTAAAAAAAGATATTAATAACATACTAAGAGAAAATAGATTAAAATTCGATCCATTAAAAGGGTTAAAAGAAAAACCTCCTAGAAGATTTGATACGTTAATACCCAAGAATGATAAAAAAAAATGAAAAATCTAAAAATATAATTACAGTCTAATAGAATATAAAAAAAATTATAAAAAAAATTCATGAATCTTGAAAATAAGAATATAGGAAAATTAATTAGTTTATTAACCTTAACAAATGAAGAATTATAAAAATATTATGAAGAAAAAAATTTCTACAAATAAAGAAGTTGATAAGACAGTAATTAGTGAGAATGAGTCTAAATAAGAAGATATAACTCAAAGAATTCACATAAAACCTGTATTAGCAACATCACAAAGATCAATTATAGAAAGAGAAGAAACATCTTACCTACATAGGGGGAAAAAAAAAAAAGACAAAGACCAAGACCAAGAGCAAGAGAACCTAAACCTTTTAATAAAAGAAGACAACAACCTAAAATGGAAGAAGAATTATATTGGAACATTAGAGGTAGTATTCTACTAGAATGTAGACCTCATCAAAATTATAAATATGATATTTTAGATTTAGATTACATAAGAGATCAAAAGAAAGCCTTACATAAATGGTCTAGTGGAATGAGTGTAATTATACAAATTTTTACAGCCACACAATTAAACCCCTCAACTTGTAGAGTATTAGTAGCTCATAAAATGACAAAAAATATAAAAATATAGTTTACAAATTTAATAAAACAACAACACTTAGAAATGCAACGAAATGAAACAACAAAAAGGGAATACTTAAATATTGTAGTAAATAAGATATATAAAGAATTCATTGAAAAAAAATAAAGGTAGAAATAATACAAAATCTAGTGAAGTTAAAATAAATAAAGTAAAATGACATTTAGCAAATATGAAAATATGTAACATGTGTTACATAGATTCTTTTATATATGAATACAAAATGTATTATCATAAACTACCACATTCTATGCAAGAGACTTATAAAAAAATATTTTTTCAAAAATTACCTGAAACTTTACATAAAACTATGATAGAAGGTGGAATAAAAGAAATAGAGTGACAATACCTGATACTTTAAGAGGAAGAATAAGAAATATTAAAAGTTGAATAATAGGAAAATGTCAAGAAAGAAAAGAAAAGAATCTAAACAAATAAAAGGAAATTATAAAATCTGTTGTGATTCAAGAGATTTTAAAATATTAGGAAGATATGGTTGTAACATAAGACCATATAATAGATATAAAAACATAATAAATTCAAAAAGTTTAAAAGATATAAATTTAAAAAACAAAATTTTCAAAAATATAAAAGAAGATATAATACAAAACCTTATAAGTAAATATATTTTAAAAGAAGAAAATATAATACACCTAAAAAGAAAAATTATTGTTCTTCAGAAAAAAGAAAAATTATTGTTCTTCAGAAAAAAGAAATGTAGATGTTAGATATGTAATGAGGAAGGGCATTATATCAATGAATGTCATAATAGACTTCAACATAAGAAAGAATTTAAAAAGAAATTTTCTCAGAAAGCGAAAATCATATAAGAAACTTTTAAGATGGAATTAGAAGCAATAAAGGAATCTGATATAGAAGATATATGCAATATTTATCTATTAGAAGAAACTAAAGAAGAAATAACAGACTCAAAAACATTTGATTTTGACTCTAATTTTGATTCTGATTAATTGATGAATTATAAGCATAACAAATCTAAACAGTACATCTATAAAAATAGGATTGAAATTTAAAGGATATAAAAATTATCATTTATATGCATATATTGACACAGATGCAAGTATGTTTGTAGCTAGTAAATATGCATTTTCAGAAGAACTTTGAAAACAATAATTAGTAGTAAGAATAGAAAATAATACTATAATGAAGTCTTAAAATAAACAGATGTATTAATGGGAGGAGAAAATTTTCATATACCTGCGATATATCAACAAGAAATTAGAGTTGACATTTTATTAAGAAATACCTTTTTAAACTTATATCAACCATTTACCCAATATTTAGATAAAATAAGTCTTACAATCCTAGATGGAGAAACAGTCTACGTATCAAAAATAAGGAAAGCATTAACTGTTTCATCACCAATTTTTATGTCACAACATAAAAACAAAAAATGTGGTGAGGATATAAAAAAAACAAAAATCATATTTAGAAAAAAAAAAATCACTTTCTAAATGAAAATATAATAAGATAAAGGCTTACCATGTATAAGAAAATTATTAAAAATAGTATGTTCAGAAAATTCATTATATTCAAATATTAATAGTTCTAATGAAATAAAAAAACTTAAAATTAAAAGATCCTTTAAAAGTCATAAAGTTAAACTAATGATTTATACTCTAAAAGACGGAGAAAATTTGAAAAATAAATTCAAGAACTTTTGGATTTAAGAGTAATTATTCCTAGTAATTCACCACATTCTAATCTAACATTCTTAATAAAAAAGAAACTGAGAAAAGAATAGAAAAAAGAAAATGATAATAAATTTTAAAGCTTTAAATAAAGAAACTATTGATGATAATTATTTTATTCTAAAAAAGAAGAATTATTATTACTCATTAAAGATAAGAAATATTTTTTAAGTTTTAATTGTAAAAATAGATTTTGGCAAATAAGACTTGATATGAATCGCAAAATTTAATAATATTTAGCTGTCTACGAGGACAATTCTAATGGACAGTTGTTCCATTTGGATGAAAATAGGCACCTTAAATTTTTCATAGATACATAGATAATATTTCAAAAAATATCACAATTTTTGTTGTATATATATAGATGATATATTAGTATTTAGTAATAAATTATCAAAACATTATTTTGACATTATTAATGTTTTGCAAAAATGTAGAAAATTTGGAATAGTATTATCAGAAAAGAAAGCAGTCATTGCTCAACAAAAAATAACATATTTAGGGTTAGAAATAGAAGATAAAAAACATCATTTACATCTCATATTTTAAATAACATACAAAGTTTTCCTAGTATGATCAAAAATGAAAATCAATTACAAAAAGTTTTTAGATGTTTAACATATGTAGAAGTATATATAAAGAAATTAGCATAAATGAGAAAACTATTACAAACAAAGCTTAGAAAAGATTATGTTTAGTAGGAGACTAATCAAGACACTAAATATATAGATAAGGTAAAAGCACAAGTAAAAGATTTACTAGCTCTATACCATCCAAGATCAAATGATAAAATGATAATAGAAACAGATGCTTCATTTGAATATTAGAGAGCAGTATTAAAAGCAAAATTCGATGACAAAGATGAATATCTTTGTAGATTTGCTTTAGGATCTTTTCAAAATCTTGAATTAAATTATCATAGTAATGACAAAGAATATTTAGTTGTTAAAAAGCAATTAAGAAATTTACAATATATGTTATAAGTTCAAAATCATTGTTAGAACTAGCAATAAAAACTTTGGACATTTTTTAAGAACTAATATTACAGGTGATTATAAATAAGGGAGACTTGTTAGATAGCAACAATAGTTTAACCATTATAAATTTGATGTAAAGTATTTTTTAGGAAGTAAAAATAGTTTAACAAATGCTTTGACTAGAGAATTAGCACCTCTAATTATGTTTTTGATGACATAAATGAATCCTCTTGACATAGAAATTAAGATCAAAGAAAAAAAATATTGATTCGAAAGACTGAAATCAAGATCCTCAGAGATCAATTTGAGGTATTACGTCTTAAAAAATCTTTAGACAGTAAATATACTATGATTAAACCAGAAAATCTTAAAGAACTAAAAAATTCAAAGGGAAAAGAAGTTGAAACTTCAACAGAAATTGAATATAAAGGAATAAAAATTCCAAAAATAAAAATATGAAGAAATTGGTAGTTGATGAACATTATTTTGAACCTATTATTTGTTAGTTTTTAAGTATTTATTTCATAGTTTATTTCGGTATTATTTTGATTTGGAAGAATATTTTCATATTTTGTAGGTTCAAGCATTGTGAATAAAATAGTAGAGTGAAGTGTTCAAAAAGGGCTCAAAATGTAACTCTTACATTGTAATTTATTTACTATGCAAGGGGGCCAAATTAAAGTAGAAGAATGTAAGGCTTACGTAGGAATCAACAAATACGTAATGAACCTTACATTACATTACAACATTGCGTGCTGCGGTGAAAAAATATGCATGCTGTGGCATAGGGCTCATGGGTTGCATCCTAAAAAATCATAAAAATATCGCGCGCCATGGAATGAAAATTGTACATCGCGGCGAGGGGGTACCTTATTTAGTTCAAAGTCCATAAAAACATAGCGCGCCGCGGCAGAGGAATTTACGCGCCGCCTCCTGCACACTCAGATTTCACTAAACGTCCTTTCCAGCCCCCTCACACACACAAACCCTAACCTATAAATACATAACAAAACCTTCTTCTTCACCAAGCAGTGAACAGTAGACGAACTCAGATTTTTCCACACTTTTGAGAGAGAAATCACTCTATTAATGTTACTTCATTGAAACTTCATAAAGAATCTTGAAAAATGTGACCATCCAACATCAAGAAGCTTGTTCCAAGGGTAAAAGTGGGGTATTTTATTGTTTGTAATTTCTTTTCTTTTCAGAACTCATTGAATGGTTATTGTAATGGAAAACCTTGATTGAAATTTTGTTATGAGTAGCTAAACCACTTTTGTGTTGGATTTTAGGGATTTGGCTATCAATGGATAATTGTTTATGTAGTTTATTTTATATGTAAGTGATTTATTTCATATTCATTGTTTGTAATATCTATGTTCATTAATTACTTTTGATCAATTTAATTTATAAATATATGAAAATATTTTAGGGTTGAGCGTTAGAAACACCACCTAAGTTCGATTAGGCATTTTTGAGCATGAACCTAATTTAAGTACATTGACTTGTCTTAAATTAGGTGATTAAATTATTTTTCCTATGATTAATGCTAATTAACTATTCGGATCAAAGAAGTTAATTAGTTGATTAAAGGAAAAATTGCCATTAATTTAGGATTTTTTAGGCTTAGTGAAATGGATCAATAAATCCTACTTTATATGCTTAATTATGAAAACTACATAAATCAATATATTCATGATTAGCTTACTAACTAATTTCTCACACTTGTTCATTTTATTGTTTTGACTACGTTTATCACTTGTTTATTTTACTTATTTTAAGAAACTATAATTTTAGCAACCATTCTCAAAATTAACTTTTACAAGAATATTTAGTATTTAAGTTTTATTTACAGCCAATTTAGATCATATTTAACATTTTTAAAAGCAATCGCAATTCCTTTGAGAGACGATCTTGGGAGTATACTTGTAGATTACTACAAGTGACTCATGCACTTGCGAGCTTTTACAAATACAAAATTTGGTTATCAAGTTTTTGTGCATCAAGTTTTTGGTGCCATTGCCAGAGAATTGGCATTTTTGAAATTGTTTATTTGTTTTCTTTTTAGTTTACTTTCTTAATTTTTAGTTTTAGTGATTTTCTTCGTTTTTTGTGTTTTGTTACTTGTTGGAGTCATATAGTGTCTGGTGCTTTCATTTTGTGTTGTTTTTTATTGTGCATGCACGGTAGGAGATCTCTTAGAAATCCGCTAGTGTCGTTCATAGACAACATCAACAGGAGGCGAGAACATTTGAGACAATTTGACGCTGACATTCTGTAGGAAGAGCAATCACCAATAGTGGGAGAGCCATTACCACTACCAAGAAAGATGAAGATGAAGGAGTATGCAAGGCCAATCATTGGCACTGCAACTTCTTGCACCAATTGGGGGAAGCAACTCGAAATTATGAGCTTAAAAATATCCATTATAACATGTTGCCTTCTTTTTATGGGATTTCTAATGAAGATCCACTAACCTTTATTTGTGATTTCTGTGCTATTGTGCAGATTTTTTCACTACAGGGGCTCAATGAAGATCAGTTGAGGATGAGGTGTTTTCCATACACGTTCAAAGATAAGGCAAAGTCACGGCTTATAATTCTTCCACCCAATTCTCTTTCGACTTGGGACACAGTGTTCAACAAGTTCATAGGAAAGTTCTATTCCCATCAAAAGATTGCCGACCTAAGGACAAAACTTGCAACATTTTCTCAAGTGGAGGGAGAACCTTTTCATGAGGCGTGGGATCGCTTCAAATTGCTTCTGATTCAATGCCCACACCATCATTTTCCATTACAACTCCAGAACCAATTTTTCTATGACAAGTTGACACAACAGTGTTAGTTTACTGTAGATAATGCTGTTGGAGGAACTATGGGAGAAAAGACTGCAAATGAGACATACAACTTGTATGAGATGTTGGGTACTAATTCCCAACAAAAGAGCTCTAAAGGAAGGAGGATGGGAGTTAATGAGGTAGCTTCGGGTAATGAGATGGTGATGCAAATTGCAGAGCTTACCAAACAAATCGCTCTCCTTACCTCTAAGAATACACTGACTTAAGAGGTATGCGGTATTTGTAGTACCTACAGACATGGTGCTAATATTTGTCCTTTTGTTTGTGATCCTAATGTAGGTACAAGCTATAAGCAAGCCAATGCAATGGAGGGATACCAACCGAGATCAAGAAATGATCCTTACTCAAATACATACAATCTTGGTTGGAGAAATCATCCCAATTTCTCTTGGAAGGGAAACAATAATCCCGGCTATGCTCAAAATCACTTCCCACACAATCCCAACAATAACAACAATAAAAATAACTTGCAACTTATTCTTCCCAACAAACCAAGCTTGGAGGATAACTTGAATGCATTCATTCAAGTTAGTCGAGAAAACCAAATGAAGAGTACTCAAAGGTTGGACTCGTTGGAGGCTTCTATGAAAAGGGTTGAAGGCCAAGTTGGCCATTGGCGGAGCATCTCCAACGTCAAGAAAAAGGAAAATTGTCAATTCAACCCGAGCAAGTAAAGGCAGTTACGGTCCTTCGAAGTGGTCATGTCGTAAGTAAAAAATTTACCTGAGATTTTTGATGATTTATCATTTAATGCAGGAAACATGGAAGAAAATAGTGCAATACCCAAAGGGACTGATGAATCTAGGGTTAAGAATGATGAGCCTCAAAGGAAGCAATTGGAGAGTCATCTGCTACTCCTCAATTGCATAAGTCATTAGAGCCATACCGACCTCCAGTACCATTCCCACACTACTTAAAAAACAATAAGCAAGATAAATAATTTTTTGATTTATTTAACGTGCTTTCAAAAGTGAACATTAATCTACCTCTGTTAGATGTGATTAGAAACATACCTTCTTATGCAAAAAATTTCAAGGAATTAAATACTAAGAAAAGAAGGTATGAGCTTAATAAAAGAGTTTTAGTGTTTGAAATTACTATTACAGTGCTTCAACGGAACCTACCCCCAAAGTTAAAAGATCCAGGTAGTTTTGTCATTGATATTATTATGGGGGATAGGAAAGTAGCTAAGGTAATGCTTAATCTTGGTTCTAGTATAAATTTGATGCCTAGCTAAGGTAATGATTGATCTTGGTTCTAGTATAAATTTGATGTCTTACTCTATTTTCTTGTAGCTAGATTTGAGAGAGCTTAAACCAACAACCATGTCCCTTTAACTTGTAGATAGATCTATTAAATATCCGAAGGTAATGGTTGAGGACTTACTTGTACTGGTAGACCATTAATGGCCACCACCCAAACTATAATTGATGTCCAAAGTGGGAAGTTGACAATGACAGTCTTAGGAGAGACTATACATTTTAAGGTTTTTGATTCGTCTCCTTATCCTTCTATATTTGCTATTAATGAATGTTCATTTATTGAATGTCTGGATCATGTAATTCATGACATATTTGTGCAGGATAGAATAGATGATAAATTAAAGACAACACTTATAGTAGGAGAGGTGAATGATATTTTAGATGATAAAACTAAGGAGTATAGTGATTTGTTAAATAATGCCACAGCCATAGAGAATGCTAGTACACCCTTAGATTCATTAGATGCCACACTTGAAGAAGAAATTACTCCACCTGAGCTAAAACTTAAAGAATTGCCTAAGAATATGAAATATGTATTTTTGGGAGAGAATGAAACATATCCTATTATTATATCTTTTACACTCACTCAAAAACAGGAGAATAAACTAGTAAGGGCACTTAGGAAGTATAGAAAAGCAATATGATGGAGTATAGGGGACATCAGAGGCATTAGTCTAGCAATGTGCATGCATAAAATCAATTTAGAGGACAATTTCAAACTGATCAAAGAAGCTCAAAGGAGACTAAACCCCATAATGCAATAAGTAGTTAAAAAAGATTTAAAACTCTTAGTAGTAGGAGTAATTTATCCAATTATAGATAGTAAGTGGGTTGGTCCAATTCATGTGGTGCCTAAAAAATATGGAATAACTGTGATTAAGAATGAAAAGAATGAGTTAGTGCCCACTGATGAGTGCTCGAAAAGCACTAATATTTCGTGATTAATTATACTTGATTGATTGATATATAGATTTATTATGACTATTATTTCGATTATTTTCATAAATCTATCCATTCAGAGTCACGGGTATATTTTAGTGCATTTCAGGTGTTTTTAGCGTCAAATGATTCAAATGATGAAAACACGCGAAGACGGAACACCTACGGCGCTCGGATCACGAGTTACGGACTAATCAAGATGAATATGTAAGCCTTACATATAGTGCCATCACATATGTAAGGGGGGGACGTGAAAAGAAGGAAAGTATTGCGCGCCGCGGCGAGAGAATTGCATGCCGCGGCGTGAGGCTCTCGGGTTTGATCCTGAAAACATAGAAGCATTGCGCGCCGCGGCGAGGGAATTGTATGCCGCGGCGGGGAGCTCTCGGGTTTTTGCATATTTTTCAGAAATTGTGTTGCGCCGCGGCGGGGAAAATGCATGCCGCGGCGCGCCTATTCCTATGGCACATAGGATTCGTGTAAACCCTTACATCTATAAAAACCCCCTTAGAGTCCCCCTTACACACAACTCGAAAGAACTTGACCAATTCATACACAACTCTTCCTCTTCTCAATTTTGCGACCCAAACACGACATTCAATCAGTTTTGAGAGCGTTGCCACACTAAAACGAAGCGAGAGACAATATTCTAAGGATTCAAGGAAGCTAACGACAATCGAAGATAAAGCTTACGGAGAAGTACGTCAACCAATCCATAAGCGGTATTTAGATTTAGGTTTTCCTTGTTGTTATAGAATTAATTCATCTTCTTTATTTGTTAAAGTGTATGATCATATTTTATTTGTCTATGAATAATAATATGAACATGTCTGGCTAATTTAATTATGGATGTTTAGTTTGTGTTGCCATGTTTGCTAGAATTGTGTATGGTGTATCTTTTTGACTTATGAATAAAATACTTTTTGATTAAGAGCATGTTTAAATGTTTGATTATGAATAATCATGGGCCCATTTGATGTTCGTAGTTAGATTGAAAAACCTAAGAATTTAGTTAGAGGAACGTCACCTTAACTCTATTCCGAAACACTTAATCAAAGATTCAAGTTAGTGACTTAGTCATAGCATTAATTTGATTGACATGTTTTCCTTGCGCATAATTTGATTGCTATTTAATTTACCCCCGCCAAAGGCAGTTAATTAGTTAATCAACAAAGAGACCTGCCCCCGCCAAAAGGAGTTTCGTAATTAAAAGGAAAGCCGGTAGTTTTGTTTATATAGGACGTTCATGTATCTCACCATACCTTTTCGATGCAAACATGGTTAACCAAGCTAAACGTCCATACATCCTCTATTGATATTTTATTGAATTGATTGTTTGATTGCGATCTTGTTTTCGTTTGAGTAGCGTATTATTGTTCTCGTCACAAAAACAAACACCCTTTTTACAGTTTTACTTGCATTAGAATTCTAGTTACTTAGAGTTTCAGTTTCACTAGAACTCTATTTAATTAGTCTTTTATTTTCATTAGAACTCTATTTAGATTAAAAAGTTAGTTATTTAAAACCACTGCAATTCCTTGAGAGACCGACCTTGGAAGTTGCTTATCACTTTACTACGAGTGATTCGTACACTTGCGAGTACACATTTTAATACATCAAGTTTTTGGCGCCGTTGCCGGGGAATTGGCGTTTTAAATAATTTTCTTTTTAACTTTTTCGAGTTTCTGATTTATTTTTTATTTGTTTGTTTATTTTATTTATTTCTTTATTTTATTTATTTATTTTTATTCAAAAAAAAAATCCAAAAAAAAATCAGAAAATCAAAAAAAAAAAAAAAAAATAGTGCTTAATTTCCAATTTCACTGCTACCTTGATCTTTGTTTGCTTTTTATTTGTGCATGCAGGGTAGGAGATCACTTAACAAGGAACTCTCTCCTTTCATTGACAACATTCATAGAGTCAAACACCGATCAAAGAAACTGGACAATCAATTTCAAGAGGAAGAAGTCCAACAACAGTTACAAGCAGCAATGGGTGAAAACGTAGCTAGGCAAATGATGAACAAAGAGTTTGCAAGACCGATCATTGGGACCGCTACATCGTGCATTCGACTTACAGAGGCGGCTAGGAATTATGAATTGAAAAATATTCATTATTCCATGCTTCCCTCCTTTTACGGTATCCCTAATGAAGATCCTTTAAATTTTATGCGTGAACTATATGCTACTGTGCAAACTTTTCCATTGCAGGGACTTAGTGAAGATCAACTACGCATGAGGTGTTTTCTATACACTCTCAAGGATAGAGCTAAGTCTTGGCTAATGACGTTGGCACCCAGTTCTTTGGTCACATGGGACGATGTTTACAATAAATTCATGGGTAAGTTCTATTCCCATCAAAAGACATCTAATCTAAGAACAAAAATTGCTACTTTTTCGCAGATGGACGGAGAATCCTTCCACGAGGCTTGGGACAGATTCAAATTGCTGTTGATACAATGTCCACATCACCACTTCCTATTGCAGCTATAGAATCAGTTTTTCTACGACGGATTGACGCTACAATGTCAATTCACAGTTGACAACGCTGCAGGAGGAGCTATGGGTGAGAAAACAGCGGATGAAACTTATGAGTTATTCGAGATGTTGGGAGCCAACTCCCAACAAAAGAGCGCTAGAGGAAGACGAGCTGGAGTCCACGAATTAGGCTCCAACAATGAAATGGCCATGCAACTTGCTGAATTGACGAAACAAGTGCAACTTCTCACAACCTCCAATGTTAATCAGATGCCAAAACACGAGGTATGTGGAGTTTGTGGTTCATATGGACACAGTGCTAACATTTGTTCTTTTGCAGGTGATCCTTACACAGGTACTACTGAAGAAGCGAATTTAATGCAAGGGTACCAACCTAGACCTAGGAATGACCCTTATTCAAATACCTACAACCCTGGATGGAGGAATCACCCTAATTTTGGATGGAAACAAAACAATAGCCAACCATTTGTCCAAAACCAAACACAAGGCCAAAACATAAACCGACAATTTCCCCAAAATAAACCGACCATAGAGAAAACCCTAAATAATTTCATACAATCTTGTAATGGAAGGATGGACTCTATGGAAGCTTCAGTGAAAAGAGTGGAAATGCAAGTGGGGCAGCTAGCGGAACAAATGCACAAGCAAGAGACGGGAAAGCTGCCCAGTCAACCCGAACAAGCCAAAGCTGTCACAATTCTTCGGAGTGGTAAGGTCGTTAATAAAATTTTACCTGAACTTTCTAATGATTTACCTTATAGTGCAGGTAACATGGAAGATGACAACAATGCTTCTAAGGAATTGGAGGAAAGAGGTGACAAGCATGAAAAGCCTTCAAAGGCAACAATTGGAGAGTCATCTAATCCACCTACACTACATAAGTCATCGGAGCCATACCGACCACCGATACCATTCCCACACCGTTTAAAGGACAGTAAGCAAGATAAGCAATTTTCTGATTTGTTTAACATGTTATCTAAAGTTAATATAAATTTGCCATTGTTAGACGTAATTAGGAACGTACCTTCGTATGCTAAATTTTTCAAGGAACTAAACACTAAGAAACGAAAGTATGAGCTTAATGAGAGAGTGATTGTATCTGAAATTGCTAGTGCGGTGCTTCAACGTAACCTACCCCCTAAGTTAAAAGATCCAGGTAGTTTCATAATTGATATTACTATGGGAGATAGGAAAGTAGCTAAGGCAATGCTTGATGTAGGCACTAGTATCAATTTGATGCCTTACTCGATTTTCTTGCAGCTAGGTTTGGGAGAGCTAAAACCAACAACCATGTCCCTTCAACTTGCGGACAGATCTGTTAAATATCCGAAGGGCATGGTTGAGGACTTACTTGTACAGGTAGATAAGCTAATCATACCTGTTGACTTTGTGGTTTTAGACATGCAGGATAATCCATCTTTGGACAAGGAGCACACCATTCTTTTGGGTAGACCATTTATGGCCACTACCCAAACCATTATTGACGTCCAAAGTGGAAAGTTGACAATGACAGTCTTGGGAGAGATTGTTCATTTTAAGGTTTTTGATTCATCTCCTTATCCTTCCATTTCTGCTATTGATGAATGTTCTTTTGTGGAATGTTTAGATCCAATAATTTATGATACTTTTGAGCATGCTAGATTAGATGATAAATTGGAAGTAGCACTTACGATTGGAGAGGTTGATGATATCTTAGACTATGAGACTAGGGAGTACAGTGAATTGTTAGACAATGCCATATCACTAGATGACACTAGTACACCCCTAGATTTATTGGATGTCCCACACAATGATGAGATTGCTCCACCTGAATTGGAACTTAAGGAACTACCTAAGCATCTAAAATATGTGTTTTTGGGAGAGAATGAAACATACCCTGTTATTATATCATCTACACTCACCCAAAACCAAGAGGATAAATTGATTGGAGAGCTTAGGAAGTATAAAAAGGCTATAGGTTGGAGTATAGGTAGGGATGGGCACGGGGACGGACGGGGACGGTTTTTGCCATATCCGTCCCCGAAACCGAAGTAGTAATCGTATCCCCGAAACTGTCCGAAAACTGCTATATTTCGGGTACAGTTATAACCATGCGGGGATCGGGCGGGGGCGGGTACCAAATAATAACCGAACCATACCCGAAATTTTATTTAGTAAGAAATAAATTAAATGTGAATTTTAGGAACACTTTGGATTCTACTAATTATTCTAAATCAAAGCAAATGAGAAAAGTATTATCAAGATCATATACACATTACACACACAGTAAAGCGTGCTCTAAACCCACATGGAAAATTGGTTTTGATATGGACTGGAATATTCTATTTGTCATCAGTAATAACAATTTCAACAAACCCATTATTCAACAGACCCATTTATGTTATTTTGGAATAATAATATATGAAAGTTTACTTACTATCTTCTATGGGTCTGACCGAGTAGGAGAGTGCGGCGGCTGTGGAGTGCGACAGCTGTGGCAAATTGGCGATTCGAAGAAGACCGAAGAGGCGAAGAGGAAGAATGTCGGCGATTCAGACAAATTTAATTTTGATTTTAGGGTTAGCATTTTTCTATTTGTAGTAGGGTATTAACTAATAAGTAATTTTAATAGATAAATATATTTATGTGTTATAATAATAATAAAAAGAGAGTGGCCTGGTGGCCATAAGCATGTTGGATTGTTGGAAGTTCATGGGTTCGAGACATCAGGAAGTAAATTAATGGTTAATCTTTTTTAATATATATTTAAATTAAATTAAATTAAATTAAAAAAAATATTTCGGGTACGGGCGGGGACAGTTTTACGTATAACCGTCCCCGCCCCGTCCCCGAAAAATTAAGTTCGGATATTCCCCGAAACCGTCCCCGTCCCCGAAAATGCCGGTTAAAAACCGATCCGTCGGATCGGATATCCGCGGATATCCGAACCCGCGGATAAAATGCCCATTCCTAAGTATAGGGGACATTAGAGGCATTAGTCCGGCAATGTGCATGCATAAGATAAATTTGGAGGACAATGTCAAACCTGTTAAGGACGCACAAAGGAGACTTAACCCGATCATGCAAGAGGTAGTTAAGAAAGAGGTTCTGAAACTCCTAGCAGTAGGGGTAATTTATCCAATTGCTGATAGTAAGTGGGTTAGTCCCGTTCATGTGGTACCTAAGAAATCTGGAATAACCGTGGTTAAGAATGAGAAAGATGAATTAGTGCCCACTAGGATAATTACGGGTTGGAGGATGTGTATCGATTTTAGAAAACTGAATTTGTACACGAAAAAGGATCACTTCCCCCTCCCCTTCATTGATCAAATGTTAGAAAGACTAGCTGGGCACGAATTCTATTGCTTTTTGGATGGCCTTTCAGGTTATTATCAGGTACCCATCGCTCCTGAGGATCAAGAGAAGACTACATTCACATGCCCATTCGGAACTTTCGCTTTTAGGAGAATGCCATTTGGACTATGCAATGCACCCGCCACTTTTCAAAGATGTATGATGTCAATTTTTTCGGACATGGTGGAGAAATTTATTGAGGTATTTATGGATGACTTTTCAGTTTTCGGTAATTCCTTCGATGATTGCTTGCATAAATTGACTTTAGTATTAGAACGATGCATTGAATGCAATTTGACGCTTAGTTGGGAGAAAAGTCATTTTATGGTCCAACAGGGCATAGTGCTAGGACATGTGATATCTAGCAAAGGAATTGAAGTTGATAAGGCTAAGGTAGATTTAATTGAAAAATTGCCTCCACCTACATCTATTAAGGGTATACGAAGTTTCCTAGGACATGCAGGTTTTTATAGACGGTTCATTAAGGATTTTTCCAAAAGTAGTCGTCCATTATGTAATCTGTTATCCAAAGACACTTTGTTTGATTTTAATGATGAATGCCTTGTTGCTTTTAATGCTTTAAAGGATAAGCTTACTTCTGCACCTATAATTGTTGCTCCTAATTGGTCTTTACCGTTTGAAATCATGTGTGATGCGTCTGATTATGCTATAGGAGCTGTTTTGGGGCAAAGAGTGGATAAGAGATTACATGTTATATACTATGCGAGTAAGACACTCAATGACGCCCAAATTAACTACACCACCACTGAAAAGGAGTTATTGGCTGTGGTATTTTCACTTGATAAATTTAGGTCTTACTTGGTAGGAACTAAAGTTATTGTACATTCGGATCATGCTGCTTTGAGATATTTGTTGACTAAACCGAATGCTAAGCCTAGACTCATTAGGTGGATCCTGCTTTTACAAGAATTTGACCTAGAGATCAAAGACAAAAAAGGAACTGAACATGTAGTAGCTGATCATCTGTCTAGGTTGATTAGTGAATATGAACATGTTGAAGGTGAAAGTAAGGATACAATCATTGAAACCTTCCCTGGTGAACAATTGTTTACAATAGGTCCGAATCCATGGTATGCTGACATCGTTAATTATTTAGCAAGTGGTATTTTGAGACCTAACATTACTTTTCAGGAAAAGAAAAGGTTTTTCAGTGTTTGCAGGCAATACTTCTGGGATGACCCGTATTTGTTCAAGTTATGTCAAGATCAAGTCATCCGGAGGTGTGTGCCCGAAGAAGAACATGAAAGCATCTTAACATTTTGCCATGAGCTACATTGCGGAGGCCATTTTGGTGGTAAGAAAACGGCCTTCAAGGTATTACAATATGGTTTTTATTGGCCTACATTATTTAAGGATGCTAACATGTTTTGTTTGAGATGTGATAGATGTCAAAGGACCGGTAACATTGGTAAGCGTAACGAAATGCCTTTGACGTCTAACCTTGTAGTGGAATTATTTGACGTGTGGGGGATTGACTTCATGGGTCCTTTCCCCACATCTTTTGGCTACATTTACATACTAGTAGCTGTTGACTATGTTTCAAAGTGGGTAGAAGCGATACCCACTAGAACTAATGACGCTAATGTGGTTGTTAAATTTTTGAAGGATAATATTTTTAGCAGATTTGGTACACCGAGAGCGATCATTAGCGATGGAGGCAGCCACTTTTGCAATAGACACTTCGATGGACTTTTAAAGAAGTACAACATTTCTCATAGAGTGGCTACCCCATACCATCCCCAAACTTCGGGGCAAGTGGAAGTGAGCAACCGACAAATCAAAGGGATATTGGAACGCACAGTGCGCCCCTCAAGGAGAGATTGGTCAGTTAAACTAAATGATGCCTTGTGAGCATATCGTACAGCGTACAAAACTCCAATTGGTATGAGTCCCTACCGGCTGATTTTTGGTAAAGCATGTCACTTACCAGTTGAGCTAGAACATAGGGCTTATTGGGCTATTAAGAAACTCAACATGGACATGGAACAAGCTGGAGAAAAACGATTACTTCAATTGAGCGAACTTGAGGAAATTCGAGACGAAGCTTATGAAAATGCCAAAATCTACAAGGAGCGCACTAAGCGTTATCACGACAAAGGACTCCTCGGTAAGTATTTCGTGCCCGGAATGAAAGTTCTATTATATAATTCACGTTTGCGTTTGTTTCCAGGAAAACTACTTTCTAGGTGGAGCGGACCGTACACAATTGCAAACGTACTTCCACACGGAGTAATCGAGTTGCTCAATCCGAAAACACAAGAACCGTTTAAGGTAAACGGGCATCGTGTCAAGCCATACTTGGAAGGAGAAAATTTGCAAAGTATCGATTTAATACATCTCCTCGACAAATAGACACGAGAGCAGCCACGTCTTGCTAAGACGTTAAACTAAGCCCTTAATGGGAGGCACCCATTCGGTATTGTATTTCTTTCGTTGTTTTTATTTCTTTTCTTTATTTTCTTAAGGAAATGAGGACATTCCCAAGTTTAGGATAGGGGTGGATGCGTTGCACACATTTCTGTTGCCAAAAAAAAAAAAAAATTTCAAAAATATTGTGCGCGCGGCGGGGACAATTTGTGCCGCGGCGTGATACTTTCTGTTTTAAAACAATTTTTCAAAAAAATGTGTGCGCCGCGGCGGGGACAATTTGTGCCGCGGCGAGGGACTTTCTGTCTCACGAGCCAAATTTTGAAAAAAAATGTGCGCGCTGCGGCGGGGAAAATTTGTGCCGCGGCAAGGGACTTTCTGTCTCACGTACAATTTTAAAAATTTTAACTGCGCCACGGCGGGTAAATTGCATGCCGCGGCGCGCCTATGAAAACTGGGCAGAAAAGGGCACTCGTGCATTCAAATTTTTAATTCACTCCAAACTTCAAAATTTTTCCCTCATTTTTCTCTCATTTTCTCTCTACTTCTCTCTTCAATTTCTTCCCCATTCTTCACCAAAATCAAAACTTTTCTTCACCATTTCATCATTTCATCATTGCTAACAACTATTCTCCATTCAATTTCATCAGAATCGCTTCAAATATCAAGATTCCTCTCCAATTTCAAGGCTAGGGTTTCAAGACCAAATTGGGGTTTTTGCTCCAACACTTCATTTGCATGCTACAAGGTAAATTCGTCACTTCTCTTCTTCAATTCAGTATTTATTTCCTGGAGATTGTGAAATTTTTTTGAATTTTGGATTTAAGTGAAAATATTTGGAAAAGAGGGGAAACAATTTTGGGGGTTTTGTGAAATTGTTGGATTATAAGATTGTTGACTGAATCTATTGGATTTAAAAAAATTGAAATGGCCCCAAAAAGGAAAGTTGGTGAAAGTAGTAGGTCCAAAGGGAAGGGAAAAGTAGTGGAAGATAGGACATACGACGCTTCTCGGTTTGTAAGCCGAGAAGCGCAAGAGCGGTACGAGGGTGCCGCCAAAAGAAATAAAGATTTTGTAAATGAGAGGGGAATGGACTTTGGGTAAGTAGGAGTAATGGGAATATCCGACATAGTTGAGAGACTAGGTTGGAAGAAATTTGCCTATGCCCCCGAGGCGGGAATTAGTTCGCTTGTGAGGGAATTTTATGCCAATGTACCGGAGGCACGAGATGGCATGGTTTGGGTGAGGGGCATTGAGGTCCCTTTTAATAGGTCGGTGATCAACTCGTACTATGGGTTGAGGGATGTTCCAAACAGTGAGTATGAGACCTACTTGACACAGGTTGATTACGATGAAGTTATTAGCACCTTAACCAATGGGTACGGTGAGTGGGAGTATAAAGGGGATGTGGTAAATATTTTTCAAGTCAAGCATTTAAGGACGCATTCCCGAATCTGGCAATACTTTGTTTGCTCAAGACTGATGCCGACTCGGCATTACAGTACAGTAGATCGGGAAAGAGCTATTCTACAGTTTGCTATAGAGACCGAGCGGTCAATTGACGTGGGATTGGTAATACAACAGAGGGTTGTGTACTCAGCTGAGCATCACAACATTAGTTATTTCTTCCCCCAGCTCATAATCGCCCTATGTGTCAAACATGGAGTCAAATACGACACGGACGAGGTCCTATTGCAATCGGCTGAAATGTTGACTTTTGCCTATATGCAACACCTTACGAGTGGATCAAAGGGTGGACAAGGAAGTAAAAAAGGTGAATCTTCAAGGAACACTTCCGCCAAAGATAGGATGTTAAATCTAGAAGCAAAAGTCAATGAGATGCATCGATATCAGCAAGAGATGCATCAATACCAAATCCAACAACAATCTTGGCTCAGTGATCACATGAAGTATCAACATGATTACCAAGCCCTACTCCACAGTATGATGAGTTGCCAATTAACACAGAGTGGAGTAGACCTCACCCAATTTCAGCCACCTCCACAATATCCCGGACATGATTTCACATTTGTGCCTCCAGCGAACCAACCCGAGGAAGAAAATGAACAAAACGAAGATATGGAGGACTAAGCCTCTTATTTGTACTTTTCTTTAGTTTTATTTTATTTCAGTTTTATTTCAGACTAATGTTCTTTTGTTCATCTTCATTTGTTTTATCGTTTTATTTTCTTTTAGTTTATTTTGTTTTAGATTGTTTAACTTTGTTTGATGTTTTTATGTCTTCAATTGCCTTAGTTATAATTAAAAATTGGGTTTGAATGTGAATTGTGTGCATACACTTTGAGGTTCAATATATGTTCATATACATACATTCTTCATGAGAGAAGCGAGGAACAGTGAACCGGAGCATAGCGAGTAACGACACAATTTCATACGAAAGGGGGTAACTTCTCACACTTTTTCTTAATTTCTTTTGTTCTTCTTTTTTACATTGAGGACAATGCAGAAAATAGGTTGGGGGTGGGAAGAATATTCCATGAGCATGATATATGACCAATTTTAAATTTTTAACTTTGTCACTTGAATTGTTTTTAGTTAGTGTCGTGTCTACTTGATTCAATCCGGAAATCTATGATATTAACATAATTGTAATGACGATGACATATGAGAGATGTTAGATTTTTACCTAAGCAACGAAGCACATAAATGTTGGATTCATCTAATTTGAGAATTTTGTGGTACTTGTGGTAGTTTGCATGGTTAGTTTAACTATTCTGATTTGTGGAATGTATGCATGTTCATGATATGTTTTAAGTTTCAACAATCTCTAGAACTCATTTGAAAACACGTTGAAGCGAAATAATAGAAACAAATGCCATTTAAAAAATGATTTAGGCCATCTTTGGACCGTTTGAACTTTTCATGCTTTCCCGAAATATTTTATCAATAGCACACCCTTGGACTCAACATTGACATACATTAAACTACCCTTAGCGATAAGAGTACTTAGTGTAATATTTGATTTTCATGAGCAATTATGTTGTGTAAATGTAAATCTTGCTTTTCGATCAAAAAAAAAAAATTTGATGATGATCGAAATAATAAGCAAGAATAAAGAAGAAAATCAAGCAAAAGATCCAAAGGACATTTGAAGTTAAGGGAGGATGAAAAGAACACTTGGTGGAAAAAGTTGAAAATATGCTTGTGAAATAAAAAGTACTCTTATCATATGAAAACATCATTTTTGTACTTTCATTATCACATACCTAGCCACAACCTTACAAGCTTAATGAAGTCCTATTGATTCTAGGTAGTTTAGTTTCTATATTAGTGGAGATGAGTTTGAAAAATGAGCATATGGAGTTTATAAGTGCAAAAATTCACATTCATATTTTACTTGCACATTTATGAGACATTGAAATATAATCTATGAATATCATGCATGACACGGTCAGATAGTATAACTAACGGGTTTGTGGTGTGATTGGTTGTTCAAAATTCGATTACCATGATGAGTTTGATGTTTGGACTGTTTTAGAGCTTAGGTGATGTTTAACTATTTCATGTATCATTCGTTGTTAACAATTTTTGAGACGTATGCATGGATTGATTCAAGTATTGTTAGAGTCTTTATTAGTTTTGAGTCTTTATTTGTGTCAGTTACGAT
Organism: Elaeagnus macrophylla; assembly: GCA_029378325.1. Taxonomy (NCBI): domain Eukaryota; kingdom Viridiplantae; phylum Streptophyta; class Magnoliopsida; order Rosales; family Elaeagnaceae; genus Elaeagnus; species Elaeagnus macrophylla. The sequence continues at coordinate 7,347,166 of CM055649.1, read as the reverse complement.
GTTTGCGGGTATCATCACTGGAAACCCTCACGAGACTATAACTCGTCCACTAGGGCCACCTAGGGGTTTAAAGGCTTGTTGCATACGCTAAATGCAACCGTGACAATCTACGGAAGTGATTTAGGTTAGGTTAGTTTATTTGTTTGTTTTTAATTTTATTTTAGGTCGCTTCACTTGCTAGAGACTAGCAAGAAGCTGGTTGGGGGTTGTGATGAGTGCTCGAAAAGCACTAATATTTCGTGATTAATTATGCTTGATTGATTGATATATAGATTTATTATGACTATTATTTCGATTATTTTCATAAATCTATCCATTCGGAGTCACGGGTATATTTTAGTGCATTTCAGGTGTTTTTAGCGTCAAATGATTCAAATGATGAAAACACGCGAAGACGGAACACCTACGGCGCTCGGATCACGAGTTACGGACTAATCAAGACGAATATGTAAGCCTTACATATAGTGACATCACATATGTAAGGGGGGACGTGAAAAGAAGGAAAGCATTGCGCGCCGCGGCGAGAGAATTGCATGCCACGGTGTGAGGCTCTCGGGTTTGATCCTGAAAACATAGAAGCATTGCGCGCCGCGGCGAGGGAATTGTATGCCGCGGCGGGGAGCTCTCGGGTTTTTGCATATTTTTCAGAAATTGTGTTGCGCCGCGGCGGGGAAAATGCATGCCGCGGCGCGCCTATTCCTATGGCACATAGGATTCGTGTAAACCCTTACATCTATAAAAACCCCCTTAGAGTCCCCCTTACACACAACCCGAAAGAACTTGACCAATTCATACACAACTCTTCCTCTTCTCAATTTTGCGACTCAAACACGACATTCAATCAATTTTGAGAGCGTTGCCACACTAAAACGAAGCGAGAGACAATATTCTAAGGATTCAAGGAAGCTAACGACAATCGAAGATAAAGCTTACGGAGAAGTACGTCAACCAATCCATAAGCGGTATTTAGATTTAGGTTTTCCTTGTTGTTATAGAATTAATTCATCTTCTTTATTTGTTAAAGTGTATGATCATATTTTATTTGTCTATGAATAATAATATGAACATGTCTGGCTAATTTAATTATGGATGTTTAGTTTGTGTTGCCATGTTTGCTAGAATTGTGTATGGTGTATCTTTTTGACTTATGAATAAAATACTTTTTGATTAAGAGCATGTTTAAATGTTTGATTATGAATAATCATGGGCCCATTTGATGTTCGTAGTTAGATTGAAAAACCTAAGAATTTAGTTAGAGGAACGTCACCTTAACTCTATTCCGAAACACTTAATCAAAGATTCAAGTTAGTGACTTAGTCATAGCATTAATTTGATTGGCATGTTTTCCTTGCGCATAATTTGATTGCTATTTAATTTACCCCCGCCAAAGGCAGTTAATTAGTTAATCAACAAAGAGACCTACCCCTGCCAAAAGGAGTTTCGTAATTAAAAGGAAAGCCGGTAGTTTTGTTTATATAGGACGTTCATGTATCTCACCATACCTTTTCGATGCAAACATGGTTAACCAAGCTAAACGTCCATACATCCTCTATTGATATTTTATTGAATTGATTGTTTGATTGCGATCTTGTTTTCGTTTGAGTAGCGTATTATTGTTCTCGTCACAAAAACAAACACCCTTTTTACAGTTTTACTTGCATTAGAATTCTAGTTACTTAGAGTTTCAGTTTCACTAGAACTCTATTTAATTAGTCTTTTATTTTCATTAGAACTCTATTTAGATTAAAAAGTTAGTTATTTAAAACCACTGCAATTCCTTGAGAGACCGACCTTGGAAGTTGCTTATCACTTTACTACGAGTGATTCGTACACTTGCGAGTACACATTTTAATACATCACCCACCAGAATGATTACAGGTTGGAGGATGTGTATAGATTTTTGAAAGTTGAATTTGTACACTAAAAAGGATCATTTTCCCTTCCCTTCATTAAGAGAGCTTAAACCAACAACCATGTCCCTTCATTGATCAAATGTTAGAAAGACTAGCTGGACTCTTTTTCTATTGCTTTTTGGATGGTTTTTCAGGTTACTATCAGGTACCAATTGCTCCAAAGGATCAAGAGAAAATAATATTCACATGCCCATTTGGTACTTTTGCCTTCAAAAGGATGCCATTTGGATTATACAATGCCCTCGCCACATTTCAGAGATATATGATGTCTATCTTTTTAGACATGGTGGAGAAATTCATTGGGGTATTTATAGATGACTCTTCTATTTTTGGTAATTCTTTTGATGATTGCTTGCACAAATTGACTTTGGTATTAGAACGTTGCATTGAGTATAATTTGACACTTAATTGAAAAAAGAGTCACTTTATGGTTCAACAGGGTATAGTCTTAGGACATATCATATCTACCAAGGGCATTGAGGTAGATAAGGCTAAAGTAGATTTGATTGTAAAATTACCTCCCTTCACATCTATCAAGGGCATAAGGAGTTTCTTAGAGCATGCAGATTTCTATAGATGCTTTATTAAGAATTTTTCCAAAATAGGTCGTCATTTTATGCAACCTAAAGATGTTTTTAATGATGATTGCTTGACTGCTTTGAAAGAGAAACTAACTTCTGCACCCATTATCATGGCACCTGATTGGTCACTCCCCTTTGAAATTATGTGTGATGCTTTTAATTTTGCTATAGGGGCTATTTTAGGACAACGAGTAAATAAGCGTTTGTATGTCATTTACTATGCTAGTAAAACTCTTAATGACACTCAATTAACTACTCAACCACCGAAAAAGAATTATTGACTGTTGTGTTTTCTTTAGATAAATTTAGGTCTTATTTGGTAGGATCTAAAGTAATTGTGCATTCGGACCATGCAACTTTGCAGTATTTGTTAAGTAAACTGAATGCTAAGCCAAGATTAATTCGGTGGGTTTTACTTTTACAAGAATTCGATTTACAGATCAGGGATAAAAAGGGAACTAAAAATATTGTAGCTGATCATTTATCTAAGTTAATTTCAAACTTTGACACTACTGAGAGTGACAAAGAGATTGATATTGTTGAGACTTTTTCTGATGAGCAGTTATTTTATGTGGGTCCAAACCCTTGTTATGATGATATTGTAAATTATCTTGCTAGTAGTTTGTTGAGGCATAACATTTCTTTTCAGAGGACTGGTAACATAGATAGACGTAATGAAATGCCTCTGACATATAATCTAGTTGTTGAATTATTTGATGTATGGGGGATTGATTTCATGGGTCCTTTTCCCCATCTTTTGGATTTGAGTATATTTTAGTTGTGGTTGATTATGTGTCCAAGTGGATAGAGGCTATACCCACTAAATCTAATGATGCTAACTGTGTTGTGAAGTTTTTGAAGGAAACAATATTTAGCAGGTTTGGGACATCGAGGGCGATAATCAGTGATGGAGAGATCCATTTCTGTAATAAACTTTTTGATGAATTATTATGAAAATATAATATCACTCATAAAGTGGCTACTCTATATCACCCACAAATATCCAAACAAGTTGAAGTGAGTAACCGACAAATTAAGGGTATCTTGGAACGTACAGTGCGACCTTCAAGGAAGGATTGGGCATCAAAACTCAATGATGCATTATGGGCTTACCATACGCTGTACAAGACACCTACTGGGATGAACCCATACCGGTTAATTTATGGCAAGGCATGCCATTTACCCATTGAGCTTGAGCACAAGGCCTATTGGGCAATTAAGTAACTAAACATGGACTGTCAACAAGTAGGAGAGAAATGCTTACTTCAACTTGATGAGCTCGAGGAGATTTGAAATGAGGCTTATGAGAACGCCAAGATTTACAATGAACGCACCAAGCATTATTATAATAAAGGGCTCATTGGTAAGTCTCTCTATCCTAGAATGAAAGTACTTTTATTTAATTCTCGTTTTAAACTTTTTCTAGGAAAACTTCGATCAAGATGGAATAGACAGTAACAAATCGTGGAAGTATTTCCTCATGGAGCTGTTGAGTTGCTCAATCCGAAAATGCAAGTAACTTTCAAAGTAAACGGATACTGTGTAAAGCCTTACTTGAAGGGAGTCGTTCACAATGTAGATGTGGAGTGCATGCACCGTATTTCCAAACAATGTCTTGCTAAGACGTTAAAGTAGGTGCTTGGTGGGAGGTAACCCACCGTTTTAGGTAATATCTATTCTTTCGTTTAATTTAGTTTAGTTTAGTTTTTCATTTGCCCTTTCTAAATACTTTTCTGAACTGCTGTGTTGTTGAAAAGCTTGAGGACAATGTTTAGTTTAGGTTTAGGGGTGCAAATTGGTTTGTAACAAAATTTTCATGCTTTTGGTCAATTTTTTATGAATAATCGAGTCTTTATGCTTTGTTTGTCTAATTTTTAAAATGTTTAAGTTTGTTGTAAAGATTGATTTTAATTTGCAATCTTTGTTTCATGCTTTTAATGTTGAAACTGAGATGAACCCGAATCTTGTGTTTAAGAATTGAATAGTAGAGACTATCTTGTGAGATTATTATTGAACCTTTAACACTTCATTCTGAGAGATAATTATTTTTAAACTTCTTTAAACACCTTTCATATATTTCAAATTGTTAGATGATCTCTATAGGCTTTTGCATTGAATGTTAGGATTTTGAATATATAATGAAAAATCACGTACTTAATTGAATTGCTTAGATTAAATGATTTGAGTAAAATTTAAAAGTGTTTGCCTATTTCATTCATGCTTGACTTTAAAATATATGAGGAAATTCCTATATCCAACTCAAAAAGAGCTAAGAATTTTCCATTAACAAAATACATATGTAATTGGGTCTCAAAAAAAAAAAATAAGTTTATTATGACCTTAAGCTCTTCAAATGTGAATTGGTAAATACAAAAAGAAAAATACGAAATAATTTTCTTTAAAGTCAATGCATTTTCATTCATTCTAAGGCATACACTTGAAGTTTTTGCTTTAAGATTTTAATTGATGCATGAGATTAGTAATGTGATTTTTTCATAAATCTTATCATTTGATTCATTTCATGAGATCAATGTTATGCACTTTTGAGCCTTTCTTGTTTAATCATATGCGAACCTATTAGCTCACTTTTTTATATAACTTCTATTCGCATATACTTTGAAGAGTGTTTGAACCAGTAGGATAGATGTGATTTAGAGAGTAATTCTTATGAGGATTAGGGTTGAAGCAAATTCGTATTCTTGACGCTAGGTTTGAGGGAGTCAATGTTGATATGTTTTTAGTATTGAGGTTTAGAATTATGAAGCGAAATTAATCTACATGGTGAACCTTGATGTGATAGAATGTTAGATAAATTTGTATATAAATTCTTGGTTATAAATTGGAAAGAAACTTAAGCATTACAAGTTTTAATTCTAGTTTTGCTTAAGGACTAGCAAAATGTAGGTATGGGGATATTTGATGAACATTATTTTGAACCTATTATTTGTTAGTTTTTAAGTATTTATTTCATAGTTTATTTCAGTATTACTTTGATTTGGAAGGATATTTTCATGTTTTGTAGGTTCAAGCATTGTGAATGAAATAATGGAGTGAAGTGTTTAAAAAAGGGCTCAAAATGTAACCCTTACATTGTAGTTTATTTACTATGTAAGGGGGAGTTAAATTAGAGCAGAATAACGTAAGGCTTACGTAGGAATCAACAAATATGTAAGGACCCTTACATGGCATTACAACATTGCTCACCGCAGCGAAGAAATATGAGTGCCGCAGCATGGGGCTCTCAGGTTGCAGCCTAGGAAATAAAAAAAACATCGCGCCCTGTGGCATGAAAATTGTGCGCTGCAGCGAGGGAGTCCTTGATTTAGTTCAAAATCCAGAAAAACATAGTGTGCCGCAGCAGAGGAAAATGCATGCCGCGGCCCGCGCAATTAGATTTCAATAAACGTCCTTTCCAGCCCCCCCACACAACCTATAAATACATCAAAAAATCTTCTTCTTCACCAACCAGTGAACAATGACGGTGAACAGTAGACGAACTCAGATTTTTCCACACTTTTGAGAGAGAAATCACTCCATTAATGTTACTTCATTGAAGCTTCATAAATAATCTTGAAGAAGGTGACTATCAAACATCAAGAAGCTTGTTCCAAGAGTGGAAGTGGGGTATTTTATTGTTTGTAATTTCTTTCTCTTTAAAACTCATTGAATGCTTATTGTAATGAAAAATCTTGATTGAAATTTTGTTATGAGTAGCTAAACCCCTTTTGTGTAGGATTTTAGGGATGTAACTATAAATGGATGATTGTTTATATAGTTTATTTTATATGTAAATGATTTATTTCATGTTCATTGTTTGTAATATCTATGTTCATTAATTACTTTTAGCCAATTTAATTTATGAATATATGAGAATATTTTAGGGTTGAGTGTTATAAACACCATCTAAGTTTAATTGGGCATTTTTGAGCATGCACCTAATTTAAGTACATTGACTTATCTTAAATTAGGTGATTAAATTATTTTTTCTATGATTAATGCTAATTAACTATCCAGATCAAAGAAGTTAATTAGTTGATTAAGGAAAAAATTACTATTAATTTGAGATTTTCTAGGTTTAGTGAAATGGATCAATAAATCCTACTTTATATGCTTAATTGTGAAAACCACGTAAATCAATCTATCTGTGATTGGTTCACTAACTAATTTCCCACACTCGCTCATCTTATCTTTTTGACTACATTTATCACTTGTTTAAGAAACTATAATTTTAGCAATCGTTCTCAAAATTAACTTTTATTAGAATGTTTAGTATTTAAGTTTTATTTACAACCAATTTAGATCACATTTAACATTTTTAAAAATAATTACAATTCCTTTGAGAAACGATCTTGGAAGTATACTTGTTGCCTACTACAAGTGACTCGTGCACTTGTAAGCTTTTACAAATACAAAATTTGGTTATCAAGTTTTTATGCGTCAGTAGTAACAATCCAGAATTTAATAAAAACCCAGAAAAGAAAAAAGAAAAAAAATCAATTAGACAGATGAAATTAAAAATGAAGATTCAAGAAAGATTTACGTAGTATATAATGAACCAAAATTAGGAATTTACAGTAGTTGGCCAAAGGCAAGCATAGCAATAATAGGATTTAGTAGAATCATCCGTATAGCTTTTACCAATATAATAGAAGTAGAAGGAAGCTATATTAATTACAAAGTGCTAAAACTATTATCACTAACAAAAATAGAAAAAAACTGTTATTAGATAGTACAATAACCAACAAAAGGAACTAATAAACTAAGGAACCTCGTAAAAATTCTAAGATTAATAATTTTTAAGGAAGCAACAATTAGTTCCTTAGAAGAAGAAAGAGAAAGGTATAGGAATCTAACAAAACAAAAATAGTTAAGTTTATACAATTTAGCCAGAAAAATCATTGAGGAAAATCTTAATGATATGAAATTTTATACTATAGAAAAAGATTTTATTCCAGGCAATAAATTTAACATCTTAGAGTTACCTGATCCAATATTTGTCATTCCATGCAGGATTAATAGAAAATTTATATCTAGAAAATGATTTAAAAGAATTGATTTATTTTCTTGAAATAATTTAAAAAATCTATAAAAAAAATTTAAAAAGTAAATCAGGGCATAGACAAGCCAATTTATTTAAGAGTTTTAATTCAATAATGGATTGGAACCAAGAAACAATAGTAAGTCCTTATCATTTTATTAAACTTGGATTAACAAATATTAAACGAGAAGTTCCTCAACCCAAACCTTTAACAGAAAAGGAATTTAATATCGAAGAACTATAAATAGAAAGAAGACAGATATTAAGCCAGATTTACCATAAAATAAGAAGAATTAATAACTTTTATGAGATTAAAGTCAATTATAGTACAGTAAAACTATTATTACTTGCCAAAGTTATATGGTTATAAACGATAAAGATAGTGAAAAAGTAATTACATATGAAGCCAACTTCAATTGCAATGAGATTGAAGTAAGCGAAGAAATTAACAAGGTATTTGACCATTATTCCAAAAAACAATCAAAAGACCACAAATGCATTTATTGCATTAGAGATAAGGAAGCTTGCTCGGACACAGCCTCATCACAAAGCTCAGTGTCGGCGGAATAATTCATGATAAAGCACTCTCAAAGTTAGTGCTAGCATGCATCATCAATAATGTAAGCATTTTTATACGCCAAAAAGGAAAGTTAAGTAAATAGTATAATTTTACCAATGTAAACAGGAAACCCTTATTCTACAAAAGGAAACTCTCTTCAGTTAAGATGATATACAAAATCATCTTAACACTTATAATGACTAAGAACTAGAAACTGATACGAACCGGATCGCGCCACTAACAAGGAACCACCCGTTAAGGTGGACTAATCCGAGAAGTGGTGAAATAACTTTCTATTAAGGCGCCCTAAAACACAATAGGGCGCAACCAAGTTAGCCATGAGGTACCAAGCTAATTTAAGTATTCTTCAGGATTTAGGAGTTGCGCCGCAGGCATGACAATTCCCAGGATCGAGACCAAGCTTTCTGTTTTACTAGTAAGAAAAAAGAGGCATTCTCGAAGCGGCATGAAGGTGTGCTCCACGAAAAAGATGTTTCTGTTTTGGGCATCAGGCTAGGAGACCTGCGCTTAGGACGAGCAAATTTTATCTTAAGTGTGGGCAGAGGTGCGCACAGAGGACCAGGGACGTGAAGCTGAGACAGATTTTCTGGAGTAAAGTAAAGGTTCCTCGCCGCGGCATAAAATTTAAAAGCAGTCCCAACAACTCTGTTGTGATTCAAACTCCTAAAAGCGGCATGAATAAATGCCCGCCGAGTCAAAAGTGTAAAAATTGTATTTTAGACCCTTGGATCAAATCCAATTTTTCATAACAAAAAAAAAAAGAAAAGATTTTGTGAAAACCAAAATTAAAGGACATTTGGGCAGCTCTTGTTTGTATCCTTAATCATTTTAATGAAATTTGTTAGAAAACAAATTGTGAGAGCCATTGAGATCCTAGCTTGATTTCAAGCCAAAACAGAACTTATCAAAGGCATTTGAAATCATTTGTTGAATTAGCCCTCTCCTCAAAAAATGGTGCGTAAAAAAAATGTGACTAAATGAAGATTTTGAAGAAAATATATTGTTTTGCTTGGATAACTCCTCCCAATATTGTTGTTGGGTCTTGAAACCGTTGCTTTGGTTCTCTAGCCTCGTAACTAGTTGGGTTATAGGAATTCATTCCACGGTTCGCATCATATTGGTAATAGACCTCTAGGTTGAGACTCTTAGATTCCTATCTTTAAATTTATGTCTTTTTAGTAAATAGCAACAAGAAAATTTGCATAACAAAAAAAAATTCTGTGTTCATCTTGTTTTTGTAAGTTTAAAATTTCCTGGAATAACCTGTAAAATAAGTTGCTTAGCTTCGTTATTTTGGTTGAATTTGGAGAGGATTTTGTGTTGGAAATTCCCCCAAATTTTAAATTTTTTGAAGAGGGGTAATTTGAAATAAAATGTGATTTTTAATTCTTGAAAAGTGAGAGCCAAAATTTAATTTACTTAAAAAAAAAAAAACAAAAGGATATCTTCGAATATAACACCAGAAAATATTCTGTAAAATATCTTATGAAATTAACTCGTGAAAATATCTCCCGAAAATATCTTCGTTAGATATTTTATAAAAAAAAAAACAAATTTTCAAATGAAAAGAATATTTCGGTGCTTATATACGAAATAAAAAAAAAAAAAAAAGAAAAAAGAAGAGTGAATTCTTGATTTCCCGAGAATATTACGAAATTTCAAAAATTAAATCATTTACTTTAACGGATCAATTATTATTCTAAAAAAATTTAAAGATTGGATAGATAAATAAAACTTCCTTTCCAAACTCATAGAGTTAGGGTTTAGAACACATTGAGTTAGAAACATTAAGAAATACATTTGGATATTGCAAAATAAACATTAAGTGTAAAATTCTACATTGGTGTGGAAGACTTGGACGTTAGATTAGTCATAGGGCTTAGAGCGCTACGGCAATCAAAATTCGAGTGTAAACACGTGAGGTAACGAGTAAAAGTTACCAATTTTGTTTTGTGTTAATTGATTATTTACTTGTAATAATAAAAATAAATGACAGGAATATCAGAGGAAAGGTCCTACACAGTTTATGATGAGGTTACAAAGTCCATTAAACGGATGCATTAATGCCGTAATGATTAACATTAAATGAAAAAATGGAGCGTCAAGAAGCAACTATCGCCAACTTAGGGCAAGAGGCACCACAAATCGCTAGAATGTATTTTGACCTAATAGGAGAGCCCATTTTGTTAGGAAGAGTTGGATGAAAATATGTGTTATAACTTACAATGAAGATGAAGGGAGGATGCCCTTTGGTAGAAACATGGGCCTATTTGTTAACATGATCGGGAAGGAATAAGGAGGTTCCCACGCCAACCTTATGATGAGGTTGATCGGAGCTTTGGGTAATAAAAAATGAAAATCAGTCATTTTAGGAAAGAATGACCTGGATTTATTTAGAGTGGGAGAAGAAGGTTGAGCATATCTATGCTTTTCACAACTACTCCGATGAGACAAGCCAAATTGGCGGTGATCGAATTTACTGACTAACTTTAAACTGGTGGGATCAGTTTGAAGTTGGCAGAAGGAGGAATGGAGAGAGGCCGATAACTAGTTGGAAGGACATGAAAACTACCATGCGGAAGAGATTTGTTCCAAGCCACTACTACCGAGAGCTTTATCAGAAATTTGCAACGACTAAATCAAAGTTTCAATCGGTTGATGAGTATTAAGGAAACGGAAGGTAGCCATGGTTAGGGCTAGCCTTGAGGAGGATAGAGAGGCCAAGATGGCTCGGTTTCTGAGTGGACTAAATCCGGAAATTGCTAATGTTCTAAGCTTGAATTATGTGGAATTGAAATATGGTCCAAAGGGTATCAAATTAAATTGATTATATAAGAGAAAAAAAAAGTTATAAATGTGAAAGGAAAAAAAACATAACACATCACTAATTGACCTATAATGCTATTTTCTTTAATTAAAAAAAATCCTTTATAGATGAGACTATCAGTGACCAAATGGGACCTAAAAGGTTGTTTAAGTATTTTCTTATAAACCTTATCACGTATTAATAGCAGCAGAAGACATTGTCTAGTTGCTTAGGTAGCTAATAATCACTAGAAGTAACTACTATAAAGGGCTTTTATCATAAATACCCATGGGGTTTAACGAAATAATTGAGAACCCATAAGGATTGACAAATGTCACGAAAGAACCTCTGTTTACCCTTGTTAGCAAAACTAACAGAGTAAAATGGCAATTTCGTAAATTTTTTAAAGTTTTTGATAAATAGTACAAATCACTACAGTGCTCTCGTATTTCCTAAGAAATCTTTCCTGGCTTTCTGTCCTCTCACCCTCTGTCTCTTGAAACCTTCCATATTCCTAAGTAAACCTTCAATATTCCTCCATCCCAAACACAAGAGCATCATTTAGGGTTTGTTCATACGAAAGGATTGATCAAGACGAAAAGGAGAGAAGTATTACAGTTTTTGTTTGGTGTGGTAATTGGATATTCAAGTCTAAGGTATGAAAACCCTAACTTGAAGCTCACGTCTAAAGCTATTAAAGGGTCTTTTTTAAGTTTTTCAGTTATGAAAGATATATATGTATCTAAAATAATATATGAGTTGATAATAAATTAAAAAAATCATATAATTGTTTTTGAATTATAGGTTGATGAAATGTAATGCATGTTTGTTTAAAATAGTATGAATGTTAAATTATGAGTAGATGTGGAAAAATATGAGTTAGTTGTGGAAAAAAAATATGTTTTTTTTATCATTTATGTGTTGTTGAAATGAAATGCATGCATGTGTGTTTGATATGTTTTGTAGTTTCTGTGGGTAACAAACAAATGAAATGAACCTATATGTGAGTTCTGTAGCAAAAAAAATAAAACTATATGTGAGTTAGCATATTTTTGTAATGTATATAAATTTATGTTGTTCTTAATGACATGTATGTTTATATTGTATTAGGTTTATTAATGTGGCTTGGTCAAAAGTGTATTTGTATTTATTTGAATATGAATAGTATATTGGTAGAATACCATGTAATAAGTTTGTTTGAGTGCTAACATGTTGCAATAAAGCGAATGTTAGGTTTGGGGTTAACACCGAAAAAAGATCCATTCAAGATAGAAGCTATTGACCCTAGTACTAAGAAAATGAAGTTAAAGACTGATGTTGAGTTAATAGAGTTGATGGATCAATATAGGGATAGCGGACTTCAAAGGTTAGATTTCTACGTAAGTATATTGCCTTTGGCTTTTCAACCACCTTTACCACAAATAGATGGTATTCCCATGTACCAATTTTACCTTTATCTAAACAAGAAACTCCTCCTCAAATGAAATAGAAACTCATGAAGGGGAAGCATCTCCCCCAGAAACCTAACCCCAAGTTTTTGAACCTTCAATTAACTATCAAAATGAACCTATGAATCCAACTAGTTGTGTCAATAATCCTAACTTGAAAATTAATGTAGTGATCAAAGTGGTCAACCAAATAGTAATGAAAACATTGTAGCTGAGGTTGAAATTGACTTTACCAATGATTATGAGCCTCAATTTGATAAAAATTTAGGTATCTTGTTTAATATGAACAAGTATTTATCAAAAGATCAAACCAGCATTAATCTTAATGACACTTTCTTAGATCAATTTCTTCATCCAAATTTTGATATATCTAATCCCACACAAAATAAACATCCCCCTCCTCAAGCAAATATACTTGACATATGTTTTCCCACACAACAAATACTAAAGCCAACTAAAAATGATACATTATCCACTTTTATTCACCCTAAAAAGCCAAGTTAATTTACAAGGTTGAGGGGTTCAAAAAAGATTGTGGATGTAATTGAGAAAGAGCAATATGATGGAGGCGAGCATTTTGATATGAGTAGTGATGAGAAAGATAATGACTTGCAAGATGTTAATGTGGGTGAAGGATCTAGTGATGAGTATCTCAATGCAACTGATAAAGATGATGATGAGAATTTTGAGGAAAGTGATGACAGTTTTGAAGAATATAATGGCAATTAAAAATGCAATATTTGTTATTGTCATTTTATGTCTTAACTCAACTACCTTAACTTATTTTAAATTATTAATTCTTTCTTCATCCAACTCCTAAGAACAAGACAAATGAAGTCAACCATGAATTCACCATCCCCTACAATAAGCTCAAAATATCTGGGGTAAGTTTAATTTCTTTTTGTTTATATTTTCTTCTCAATTTTAACTAACTTTACATATTTTTTTTTGTAGTTGTACAAAATTGGAACCAACACTCTAACAACCAAAGTGGCAGGAACCCCACAAAGGCCATATAGGGTAATATTTTGAAAAAATAACAAAAATAGTATATCTCAAAACTTATAACAATGAAAATAGAATCTCTTATTTTCAAATCATATAATTTTACAATTAAAAAATGACTTTACATCATTTTCTTTGAATGTCGGTCCAATTGAATATCATTCAAATTAAATTATGGTAATTTGGACCCGTTCAATGTTGAACATTTAATGTTACACATTCAATATTGAATGTTTAATGTTATTAGGTGCTAGTTTTGTTATTATAAATTTTAAAGGTATTAATTTTGGTAATTTTTTTAGTATTTTTATGCTCATATCACTTAATTTCATGTAGTTATATTCTTCTTTTAAATCAATTTAGTACACTACTAATTGAATTAAATTAATCAAATGTAGGGAATAAAAATTAATGAACATGTAGTTGTAGCATCAAATGGTAATTAATTTGTACATATTTTTATTTGTTATAAAACTGCTCACTTGTTTTAACTATTTTGAATTGCTAATTAATTTTAAAAATTTGTAGTTCCCATAGGAGGTAATGGAACACATAGTACATGTAAGGGGAAGAAAACAGATGCAAAAGGGAAAGGAAAAGCTAAAATGTAACTACACATTTGTAAGGATTGTTGTAATATTTAAGGTTTGTCATACAACTTATATTTTGTAATGTTTACGAATTTGAAACAATCATTGGCGTCGTAGGCCATTCTTTTGGAGTTGAAAGTTCATAGACAATTTGTGAGAGACATACTACGAACTCTGTTGCCTTTTGAACTCAAATATTTCTTTAAGTGGTGCTAGATATAGCTAGTTATATGGATTGTGCTAATTAGGTTTATGACCTCGTTTTGTAAGATGTTGAATAATATATTTAAATAAAATTATCTACTTGTATTAGGTTCAATCCTAAATTGATATGTTATCATAATGGCTTTTATTCATTATTCAAGTCATATTATACATTACATTTAAGCGTTCATTTCATAATAAGTTGAATAAATATCACAAGTGTCATGAAAATAGAGAAAATAGACAAGTTCAATCCTATAATATTCTTCATTCCATTTTTAATTGAATTTTTCAAGCTTTGCATCATTGTTCCTAATGCACCAATTTTAAGTTTAACTTCATGAAACTGTGCCTTATTACAACCACTTGATTTTTTTATTGCTAGTGTAACTATCACTTGCATATTCATCTTCATTAGGCATCCAAAATGTGAAGTATCTACATCTTTCTAAAGAACAATGAAAATATAGCTTGTTTAGATTTGATTTTGATTTTGAAATTCCTATGCTTGCTTTCTACCCCCAATAACAATATCAATTTTTAGAACTTGATTATATCCCCACTTACACCATTAGAACTGCTACTACCCATGTATGCCATTTCAAAAAGGTTTTCCTATTAGTTTTAGCTTGTGTTTTGTTTCTTACTGCATGTTTCTATTTATAGCCATTCACAAGTATATTAACGATATTTACTTTTGTAAATATTACTATTGGAACCAACGGTCAAATAAATATATGTAATGCCTTTTAATCAAGTGTCAGGTGTAGCAGAGAAGAGATAAGCATTTAACAAAATTTCTAACATAGTTACACAATTAATTATATTTGTGATTTATTAAACCTCGTCCTAGTTTATTGTCATTTGATAAAACTTTAAACCATTTTCATAAATATCAATAAATTATAGGGGCATTCGTGAAAATTACCCATTTATAAAATAGTTAGCTGCGTTGATCAGCCGTGTTTGCGGCTTCCCGCCCTCGTACATGCCTCACTCAACCTAAGCACCCCCGCGTCTCTTGCTGTCATCTCTGTGAAATTCTACATTGGTGTGGAAGACTTGGACGGTTTGGTTTGTCATAGGGCTTCGAGCGCTACGGCAATCAAAATTCGAGTGTAAACACGTGAGGTAACGAGTAAAAGTTCCAATTTTGTTGATTGTTAATTGTTTGTTTGTGTAGTTGTTGTAAACATGTCTGACAGGAATAGCTCAGAGGAAAGGCCCGACACAGCTTTTATGATGAGGGCGTTACAACAGTCCATAGAACGGATGAATGCCGTTATGATTAACATAAATGAACGAATGGAGCGTCAAGAAGCAACTATCGCCAACTTAGGGCAAGAGGCACCACAAGTCGCTCCTAATGTAGGAAGACCTAATAGGAGAGCCCATTTTGTGGAAGAGTTGGATGAAGATAGTTTTGGAGAAAACTACAATGAAGATGAAGGGAGGATGCCCTTTGGTAGACGACATGGGCCTAGAGGTGGCCATGATCGGGAAGGAATAAGGAGGTACCCACGCCAACCTTATGATGAGGTTGATCGGAGCTTGGGTAGTATCAAAATGAAAATGCCGTCATTCCAAGGAAAGAATGACCCGGAGCTTTATTTAGAGTGGGAGAAGAAGGTTGAGCATATCTATGCTTGCCACAACTACTCCGATGAGAAAAAGGTCAAATTGGCGGTGATCGAATTTACTGACTACGCTTTAAACTGGTGGGATCAGTTGGTAGTTGGGAGAAGGAGGAATGGAGAGAGGCCGATAAGTAGTTGGGAGGACATGAAAACAATCATGCGGAAGAGATTTGTTCCGAGCCACTACTACCGAGAGCTTTATCAGAAATTGCAACGACTACATCAAGGCTTTCAATCGGTTGATGAGTATTACAAGGAAATGGAGGTAGCCATGGTTAGGGCTAGCCTTGAGGAGGATAGAGAGGCCACTATGGCTCGGTTTCTGAGTGGACTAAATCCGGAAATTGCTAATGTTGTTGAGCTTCATCATTATGTGGAATTGGAAGATATGGTCCACATGGCAATCAAAGTAGAAGCGCAATTCAAAAGAAGAAGTAACCGGATGCAACCACCAAGGCCAATTTCTCCAACACCTTGGGTACAAGATTTTAGGAGAGAAGAAGGAACTAGCTCCAAGCCCCGCTTTGAAGTCAACAAGGGCAAAGAGATGGAGGCTAGTAAAGATAAAGGAAAAGGTAAGGTTGAAACCTTTCCCCGAAATCGGGATGTGAGTTGTTTTCGTTGTCTTGGAAAAGGTCATTATGCGTTCCAATGTCCGAACAAGAAAGCAATGGTCATACAAGCAAATGGGGAGGTGGAGACTGATGAAGAGAGTGATGGTGAGGAGATGCCACCATTGGAAGAAGCAAGTGCGGAAGAGATAATTCCGGTGAAAGGAGACTTGCTTATGATAGGGCGAGTGCCCAAGGATCGCTCCAAGGAAAGTGACATGGATTCGCAACGAGGAAACATTTTCCATACTCGGTGTCACGTGAATGGCAAAGTCTGCAGCCTAATTATCGATGGGGGTTGTTGTACCAACATAGCTAGTACTACCCTAGTTGAGAAGTTAGGGCTACCCACAACCAAACATCCCACTCCTTACAAACTTCAATGGTTGAATGATCAGGGTGAGGTGAAAGTGGAACATCAAGTCTTGGTACCCTTTGCTATGGGAAATTATCAAGATGTTGTATTGTGTGATGTGGTAGCGGTGCAGGTTGGGCATATGATTTTGGGCCGGCCTTGGCAATATGATCGACGGGTGACTTATGACGGATATAAAAATAAGTACTCGTTCGACAAGGATGGATGTAAGATAACCCTTGTCCCCCTTACCCTGAAAGAAGTGGTTGAAGATCAATTGAAGCTCAAGAACATGGGAGAGCAAGAAAAGGGAAAGGGAAAAGAAAAAGAAGAAATGCCCAAGGAGAAAAGTGGGCAAACAAAAAAAAAGGAAGAAAAGAAAAAAAATGAAAGAATGCCTATTTTCTTACTTTTCTTTCTTGCAGGGCTATTATGATGAGGAGCAAAACCGAGATGGACTCCTACACTTACCCCATGATGAAGGTCCGAATTCGAGGTCGAATTCTCTTGAAGAGGGAGGGAATGATACGAACCGGATCGCGCCACTAACAAGGCCCGACTCGTATCATGGACCAAGCCGAGAAGGGGGTGAAATAACGGCGTAGAAAGGCGCCCCACAAACACGAGCTAGGGCGCAAGCATGTTAGCCATGAGGTGCCAAGCTAATTTGTGGATTTTCAGGATTTAGGAGCTGCGCCGCGGCATGACAATTCCCCGCCGCGGCGACCAAGTTTCTGTTTTACTAGTATTTTGGACGAGGCATTCTCGCCGCGGCATGAAATATGTGCGCCGCGGCGCGGGTGTTTCTGTTTTGGGCATGCAGGCTGGGAGACGTGTGCGCAGGACGAGCAGACGCGCGCGCAAGTGTGGGCAGAGGTGCGCGCAGAGGACCAGGGACGTGCGCGCCGCGGCACAGACCTCTCGGGTTGAAGTGCAAGGTTCCTCGCCGCGGCATGGATTTTGTCCGCCGCGGCCCGCCTACTATTGCTGTTGTGATCCGAGCCTCCTCGCCGCGGCATGAATAAATGCCCGCCGCGGCGCAAGTGTAAAAATTGTATTTTAGACCCTTGGATCAAATCCAATGGCTCATATCTTGTCTTTTCTTTTAGGTTTTTGTGAGAGCCCTATTTAAGGACATTTGGGCAGCTCTTGTTTGTATCTTTGATCATTTTAATGAAATTTGTTAGAAAACAAATTGTGAGAGCCATTGAGCTCCTTGCTTGATTTCAAGCCAAACCAAGAACTTATCAAAGGCATTTGCACTCCTTTGTGGCGTTCGCCCTCTCCTCCGTGCGTGGTGCGTAATATCCATGTGTGTAGGTGAGTTTTCTGCAGCCAATCTGTTGTTTTGCTTGGATTTCTCCTCCCAATATTGTTGTTGGGTCTTGGACCGTTGCTTTCGGTTCTCTAGCCTCGTAGCTAGTTGGGTCGATAGGAATCGCGTTCCACGGTTCGCATCAGAAACTCTTTCAAGGTTATTAGTTCTCTAGTTTGTAAAACTTTCTATTTAAGGAATAAAAGTTCATCTTAAAATTCCACACCAAGTTATCACTCTTACCATAAGAAGTTAAATACTGATCTCAAATAAGATTAGCAAGGACAGAAGGTCTACAAGCTAGGATCTAGAGTGAAGCTTAGCTCTTTGAAATAAGAAAAAGATAATTAAGAAGCAGAAGTACGAGGTGGACTCATATTAAAAAACATATTAGTTTACAATTAGAGACTAGTATACCTTCAATCTTATTAATATTGTTGAAATTTTATCTTAACTTATGGAAAACAAACACAATAACATGATAAGGAAATCTGAGACAAATTTTTATAGAAGTAAAGTTAAAAAGTATTCTCAAACTCAATAAAATTTAAAAGATACAATTTATCTTAAACAAGCTCTTGTTTGTTTTAAAATATATATAAAAGATAACTTGAAGAAAAGTACAGGAAGATCAAAAGTAATTAAAAATTTACAATGATTAATCGACTATTTTTCTAAACCAAAAAAAAAAAGAAAAGAAATAATTTAGTAAAAAATCAAAATAAAGAATATTTAGACTTTGAAGCAAGCCTTAACCTAGTAAAAATGGATATAGAAAAAAATAAAAAAAATTCAAGATCTAAGTCGTTGGATAGACTAAGAACTTGAGAATTCTGAATTTGAAAATCAATTAATGTTTAATTAGCCCATTATGCAAAAAATTGTATAAAAAAAATTATGACTAAAATCGAAGATTTTGAAAGAAAATATATGGAACTTTTAGAACAATATTTTGATAATGAATGTTATGAAACTTTTTAAATTTTTTTTAAAGATTTGACACTGTTTAGATTATTATACAAATTATATTTCTAGTATAGTATATCTAATAGACCATCCCGTAGGAAAAATTTTAAGAAATTATTTTACACAGAAATTTGTTAAAATAAATGAAGAAAAATTTGATAACTTAATTTTTGGGTTTTATTTATTTAAGAAACATATTGAAAGATATGCTAACTAAAGCTTAAAAATAAATTCAGCTAGAAAATTTCGTAACAGAGCCATAAACATAAACATATTTGATATGAAGGCTTTAAAATGTTTAAAATTAGGTATACCCAATCTAATTCAAAAAGTAAAGTAAATTATTTAAAATATTTTAAAAAAGCAACAATAGAATTAATATTACTAATTAAAAAAATAACAAAAGGATTACTCATAGATATAACACAGATAGAATTTCGTAATCTATAAAGTATTTTTTAATTAGAACGTAGAATTAATATGGTTATTTTATAAGTAATAAAAATACTTACACCATCACAAATTTCAAATTTAAAAGAATTATTTCATTTAGTACGAAATATTGAAAATAATAAAAAATTTTAAAAAAAATTTACTAAAATATTTTTAGTATATATAGAAACAAAAATGAACAATATAATACTATCACAAGAACAATTAAATATACTAAAAAAATAACTAAAACATTTAGAAGATATAAAAATAAAAGATTTTTTTTTAAAAGAATTTAAAATCTGTTTAGATAATATTTTAGAAAACTTAAAAGAAATCATTTAGAAATATCAAAATAAATGCATACTAAGTGTAAAATTGTAAAAATAATAGGTACGAGGTCATCACAGATTAAGAATATCAAAAGGGTTTATCCTAGCATATAACTCTCTTTTTTTAATTACAATATATATATACTAATTTTTTTTTTTTTTGCATAAAATGATATGTTTCACACTTGTAATAACAAAAATAAATACATAATAATATTTAATAAGATCCTATTAGATGGAGTTCAATATGGAATATATTTAAATGATCGTAGTTAAACATCAACATTAAATGTGAAATAATAGGTTAAATTTTTTTAATAGTAAAAATATTTAAGGTTATAAGAGATATTATTTTTGTGGTTACAAATTTTAAGAATGTTATTTTGTTGTTTTATCATTTTTTAGAATAGTACTATATGTATTAAATAACATGTCAGTTATTCATTAAATATATATGTGAGATTATGAAATAATTATGGGATTATTTGTTAACATAGATCAATTAAATTATATTATATGGATTCATGTATGAATCAAATTGATATAAAAATATTTCTGATTTTTTTAATAGAAAATATAGTCGCTAGACATAATAGTATATTTTTGTGATTACAAATTTTAAATATATTTTTTTTTTCAAAAAAATTCTACTATTTTCGTATTTCCAACCCGCAGTTCATACATTCCATAACACATCAACAACATCAACAAATCCAAAATTGGCCTATGAAATTTTCAAATTATCACATCTATTTCATAGTTATACAAAACCTAATCTAACTATTGAGAAGTCTAACAGAAATTACTACCAACACAAAGAAGTCTCAAGCTCAACATAATCAAAATATGTGTTAATTATGACATACTAAATTAAATATTGTCTACATTATCAATATACTTGAAGGACACGTGTTTCAAGTGCACCCTAGTATGGGCCTTGATTGAAAATTATGAAAAGATTCCACCCACTCATCCCATGATCAATTTGTCATTGGGTATATGCCACAATACTTGGGAACTAATGAACTATATTACAAATAACAAAGGGTAGTGCTAAAATTTGATTATAAAATAAGAGAAAAAAAAAGTTATAAATGTGAAAGGAAAAAAAACATAACACATCACTAATTGACCTATAATGCTATTTTCTTTAATTAAAAAAAATCCTTTATAGATGAGACTATCAGTGACCAAATGGGACCTAAAAGTTTGTTTAAGTATTTTCTTATAAACCTTATCACGTATTAATAGCAGCAGAAGACATTGTCTAGTTGCTTAGGTAGCTAATAATCACTAGAAGTAACTACTATAAAGGGCTTTTATCATAAATACCCATGGGGTTTAACGAAATAATTGAGAACCCATAAGGATTGACAAATGTCACGAAAGAACCTCTGTTTACCCTTGTTAGCAAAACTAACAGAGTAAAATGGCAATTTCGTAAATTTTTTAAAGTTTTTGATAAATAGTACAAATCACTACAGTGCTCTCGTATTTCCTAAGAAATCTTTCCTGCCTTTCTGTCCTCTCACCCTCTGTCTCTTGAAACCTTCCATATTCCTAAGTAAACCTTCAATATTCCTCCATCCAAACACAAGAGCATCATTTAGGGTTTGTTCATACGAAAGGATTGATCAAGACGAAAAGGAGAGAAGTATTACAGTTTTTGTTTGGTGTGGTAATAGGATATTCAAGTCTAAGGTATGAAAACCCTAACTTGAAGCTCACGTCTAAAGCTATTAAAGGGTCTTTTTTAAGTTTTTTAGTTATGAAAGATATATATGTATCTAAAATAATATATGAGTTGATAATAAATTAAAAAAATCATATAATTGTTTTTGAATTATAGGTTGATGAAATGTAATGCATGTTTGTTTAAAATAGTATGAATGTTAAATTATGAGTAGATGTGGAAAAATATGAGTTAGTTGTGGAAAAAAAATATGTTTTTTTATCATTTATGTGTTGTTGAAATGAAATGCATGTATGTGTGTTTGATATGTTTTGTAGTTCCTGTGGGTAACAAACAAATGAAATGAACCTATATGTGAGTTCTGTAGCAAAAAAAAAATAAAACTATATGTGAGTTAGCATATTTTTGTAATGTATATAAATTTATGTTGTTCTTAATGACATGTATGTTTATATTGTATTAGGTTTATTAATGTGGCTTGGTCAAAAGTGTATTTGTATTTATTTTAATATGAATAGTATATTGGTAGAATACCATGTAATAAGTTTGTTTGAGTGCTAACATGTTGCAATAAAGCGAATGTTAGGTTTGGGGTTAACACCGAAAAAAGATCCATTCAAGATAGAAGCTATTGACCCTAGTACTAAGAAAATGAAGTTAAAGACTGATGTTGAGTTAATAGAGTTGATGGATCAATATAGGGATAGTGGACTTCAAAGGTTAGATTTCTACGTAAGTATATTGCCTTTGGCTTTTCAACCACCTTTACCACAAATAGATTGTATTCCCATGTACCAATTTTACCTTTATCTAAACAAGAAACTCCTCCTCAAATAAAATAGAAACTCATGAAGGGGAAGCATCTCCCCCAGAAACCTAACCCCAAGTTTTTGAACCTTCAATTAACTATTAAAATGAACCTATGAGTCCAACTAGTTGTGTCAATGATCCTAACTTGAAAATTAATGTAGTGATCAAAGTGGTCAACCAAATAGTAATGAAAACATTGTAGCTGAGGTTGAAATTGACTTTACCAATGATTATGAGCCTCAATTTGATAAAAATTTAGGTATCTTGTTTAATATGAACAAGTATTTATCAAAAGATCAAACCAGCATTAATCTTATTGACACTTTCTTAGATCAATTTCTTCATTCAAATTTTGATATATCTAATCCCACACAAAATAAACATCCCCCTCCTCAAGCAAATATACTTGACATATGTTTTCCCACACAACAAATACTAAAGCCAACTAAAAATGATACATTATCCACTTTTATTCACCCTAAAAAGCCAAGTTAATTTACAAGGTTGAGGGGTTCAAAAAAGATTGTGGATGTAATTGAGAAACAGCAATATGATGGAGGTAAGCATTTTGATATGAGAAGTGATGAGAAAGATAATGACTTGCAAGATGTTAATGTGGGTGAAGGATCTAGTGATGAGTATCTCAATGCAACTGATAGAGATGATGATGAGAATTTTGAGGAAAGTGATGACAGTTTTGAAGAATATAATGGCAATTAAAAATGCAATATTTGTTATTGTCATTTTATGTCTTAACTCAACTACCTTTAACTTATTTTAAATTATTAATTCTTTCTTCATCCAACTCCTAAGAACAAGACAAATGAAGTCAACCATGAATTCACCATCCCCTACAATAAGCTCAAAATATCTGGGGTAAGTTTAATTTCTTTTTGTTTATATTTTCTTCTCAATTTTAACTAACTTTACATATTTTTTTTTGTAGTTGTACAAAATTGGAACCAACACTTTAACAACCAAAGTGGCAGGAACCCCACAAAGGCCATATAGGGTAATATTTTGAAAAAATAACAAAAATAGTACATCTCAAAACTTATAACAACGAAAATAGAATCTCTTATTTTCAAATCATATAATTTTACAATTAAAAAATGACTTTACATCGCTTTCTTTGAATGTCGGTCCAATTGAATATCATTCAAATTAAATTATGGTAATTTAGACCCGTTCAATGTTGAACATTTAATGTTACACATTCAATATTGAATGTTTAATGTTATTAGGTGCTAGTTTTGTTATTATAAATTTTAAAGGTGTTAATTTTGGTAATTTTTCTAGTATTTTTATGCTCATATCACTTAATTTCTTGTAGGTATATTTTTCTTTTAAATCCATTTAGTACACTACTAATTGAATTAAATTAATCAAATGTAGGGAATAAAAATTAATGAACATGTAGTTGTAGTATCAAATGGTAATTAATTTGTACATATTTTTATTTGTTATAAAACTGCTCACTTGTTTTAACTATTTTGAATTGCTAATTAATTTTAAAAATTTGTAGTTCCCATAGGAGGTAATGGAACACATAGTACATGTAAGGGGAAGAAAACAGATGCAAAAGGGAAAGGAAAAGCTAAAATGTAACTACACATTTGTAAGGATTGTTGTAATATTTAAGGCATACAACTTATATTTTGTAATGTTTACGAATTTGAAACAATCATTGACGTCGTAGGCCATTCTTTTGGAGTTGAAAGTTCATAGACAATTTGTGAAAGACATACTACGAACTCTGTTGCCTTTTGAACTCAAATATTTCTTTAAGTGGTGCTAGATATAGCTAGTTATATGGATTGTGCTAGTTAGGTTTATGACCTCGTTTTGTAAGATAGATGTTGAATAATATATTTAAATAAAATTATCTACTTGTATTAGGTTCAATCCTAAATTGATGTGTTATCATAATGGCTTTTATTCATTATTCAAGTCATATTATACATTACATTTAAGCATTCATTTCATAATAAGTTGAATAAATATCACAAGTGTCATGAAAATAGAGAAAATAAACAAGTTCAATCCTATCATATTCTTCATTCCATTTTTAATTGAATTTTTCAAGCTTTGCATCATTGTTCCTAGTGCACCAATTTTAAGTTTAACTTCATGAAACTGTGCCTCATTACAACCACTTGATTTTTTTATTGCTAGTGTAACTATCACTTGCATATTCATCTTTATTAGGCATCCAAAATGTGAAGTATCTACAGCTTTCTAAAGAACAATGAAAATATAGCTTGTTTAGATTTGATTTTGATTTTGAAATTCCTACGTCTTGCCGATCACACTTTGGCTTGCCCTCAATCTCGCTTTAGTCACGTTTAGTTCTACATCGAACACCGTAAGCCTCATCTACACACTACAAAATATTTTTAGACCCACACTAGTGGTTAATGCTCTACTCTTTATAAGTGGTTAAGGCAATGCTACTTCGGTTATGTTGTTTAAATTGTCGAAAAAATCTTCTAAGGCGCGATTCAATTCCTAAGAATCTCGAGGTTACTGAGTGGAGGTGTGCTCTCCTGTGGTAATTATTTTGTTAAAATATTCTTGTGACCATTTCTCCAAAAAATACCACGAAAGATGTTCCCACCTCCATATTTCCAAATGTCACTATGCCCAAGTTGTCTAAGTTTTGACAGCTAATCTAAGTGTGCTTCCCAAGGTCCAAGTATCTTCCCAAGGATGTTGAAGTCAATTGAGGCCTCCCAAGGTCACTTGAGCACTAAAAGCATCTTACCAGAGTACGAAGGGTTGGTCCTGCTTTTAAGTTCCAAAGGAAATAAAAAAAATAAAAAATTGCTAAGTCAACTACTAAGTGCAAACTTTATCTCGAATTCACTAGCAAAGAAATAAAAAATTTCTACTAAGGCTAATGTGGAGTAAGACAAAAGGATAGATTCAAAAAAGTTGACATTTTATTAAAGTCATGCTCCCAAGAGCAACTACAATATAAAGGCCAATTCATAAACTTACCAAGTTCTACTTGAAAAAGTAAAGTAAAGCAAAAAGATAAAGAGTTATCTAAGTCTACTATTGACGACAATTCTTCTTCAATAATACTATAGAGATTGGTGCCATTTGCACTATCTCTTGAGTCCCGATTGAGTCATGAATTTATGCCCCATCCCTTGCTTTTGCTGGATCCTAGGTTTTCTCCTGAACTGAAGATGCACTCTCCTCAAAGTCAAAATCATCAAAGTACTCATCTGTAACCTTGCTAAAGTTAGGAAACTTATGATGAGGTAGACGCTTATCTAGGTAGACAATCTTGAACCTCTTCTTAGCTGATTCAAAGCCATGAGCCCAATCAACTCTAGTGTCTGCTCTGAAGTCTTTAGAGTCCAAATACTCATCACCAGCTTTGGAACCTACAGCTTTTGCCTCAACAGTTAGTCTCTGGATCACTGCTCTAAGTTTCATCACCTCAGAGTGACTTAAAGTTAACTCCTTTTTGAGCTTGGAATTATTGGTATCATTAGCAGCCAAGGAGTCAAACAACCTCCACTAAATCGAAGTCTCTTCATCTAGAGCCTTAACCAAGTCTCTCTTTTCTCCCTGAGCAAGAGTAAGTGAGGTCTGAGCTTGGTCTCTCACCTTGATAGTTCTTGTCAAAGGACTTAATTGAGCCTTAGTTGCCCACTTGCAATTGTCTACAGTAGCTTTAAGTTTCAAAAATTCTTTAAACCAACTAGGGAGGTCTTCATCTGTATCATCGATGGGGTCCTCTAGAACCTCTAAAATGATTGGATCGCATTGAGGACTGTGATGTAGAGCCTTATCTTCCATAATAAAGTCCTTGATCGGTGGAGAAGTCAGGGTAGAATAGTAAGCTTGAACTCTTGTGGCTTCTTCAATCCAGGAGGTGGATGCTTGTCTAGCCCTCTTCTTCCCAAGAATGTCCCCTCTCTTACTCAAGTTTTGGTCTCCTAGGTTCCTTGTAAGGAACTGGAAAGCATTGATGAAATTACCCTTCTGGGCAGCCATGTGATAAGATCTGATAACTGCAAGACAAAAAACAACAGTGAAAAATAAGATTGAGTCAACTGCACATGATTCCAAACTAAAGAATTATTTGGTACTCAGATGGATTGAGGTCATTGCTAAAAGTTGGAAGTAGAGAAGATGAAAGTTGAAGTCCTCAATGAAAAATTTTCTCTAATAGTACCAACCTCGAACTACAGCGATTTGCTGGAGGTAAAGCAAATAACTCCTTGATAAATGTCTTTTGGTTGTCGTGAGCGAGCTTTGCCTTCTTCTTCTTCTTCTTCCAATGAACTGCACAAATAAGGAATCATAAAGGAGTTAGCAAGACAAGAAAGAGAAATTGCAAAGTAAATTCTAGTGGGTGAGTCATGCATATGAGAACTGCTCGCCACTGGGAATGAACTGTATGGGTGTGGGGTCTAGGTTAGAACAAGCCACATCATAGGCCCTAGTAGCAATGAACCACAAGTTTTTCCAACCCTTGTTGGACTTAGGCAACTCTAGGATCAATTTTTTATTACCAAAAGGCCTAAGGCTGAATTAACCTCCACCCACCACCTGTGGATGGTAAAGGGATCTAAACTCAACAAGACTCATCTCTCTTCCAATCTCCTTCCACAACACATAACAACAGAATAGCTAGCACTTTCCAAGCATTTGGGGTCAACAGGCACCCAAATCCTACAAAGGAACCGTCGCGCTAGCAACGGGAACGGGAGACAGAGACCGCCAAGCAATAGATCTCAGAAGATGGTGACTCCTCTAAGTGGGGGTTGGTTAGGGATAATGCCATTACTAGGAAGATAATACCAATTGAGTCAGGAATCTCAAACATCTCCCTTAACCTATCCACATAAAGTTGGGTAGTAAAGGGCACTAGAGAGTACACTTCATAACCCAAGTTAAACATCGGTGCATCAGTTGAGTTCCCCATAGAAATATCTCCATTAGAAGCATGACTACCAGAAACAAATCCAGGAGCCTCAACAGAAGCAGTGCGGTCAGAACGGGGAAAAAATTGGATAAAGGACCTAGATTGCCACTAGAATCTTCATATATGTCGGGGATAAGAGTCACCAACAGATGCCACTGTCGATCTGACCAGTAGGCTTGACAACTAGTCAACCCGTGGCCAATCGGCTAGTTTGCCAATTTGCTCCCCTACATCGGCTCTGGCTCTAAATAACAATGTTACCTATCTGGTTATGTCATGATCTAACTACAAGACCCCCTTATTCTTGGCCTCCACGCTGTGTCCTGCTTCCATTTGTGTTTCCATTCTTGCTTCCAATATTTTTAGCTTATCAATCAACCATGCTAGTTCTGCTCATGTGCTGGGATTTTTTGTTGTGAGTGTGTGTTGCCTCGCTAGTCATGGGTTGTTGGGGTCAATAGAAAAATTCCTAAGTAACAGTTACCTCTTGGCCTACACTTGTAAGAAAAAAAAAAAGTTGCTACAAACCTTCTATAAAATCTCCTAGTCTCCAAGGTAGATCAAAGTGAAGGGAAAGTAAAAAATTTCTAAGGGTCTATACTGTTCATCTTAGTTCCTAAAGTCCATGCATGTTCTAAGCAAACTGAAAGAAAAAAGGAAAAAAGTTGAAGTTCAAAATCTAACTCTTTTGGGATGTCAAATCTATGTTAGTAGTTGACTTTTTTCCCAAAAGTTTGATTTGACATAACTTTACAATAGGAACTCGAATTGCGAAACAAAAATAGGCTTTGGAAAGCTTATGACCACAATAGCCTAAAGATCCTTGGGATACCAGCTGTTCGTTTCAATCAAGATGTCCCAAGGCCAACTATAGCTGAGCCAACGTACTCCAGAAGACATTTTAGACCGCCTATTCTAGTAAAACTGCCTAGGAGCCTTGAGGGCTTATGTAGGGTAAAAACTAAACTAGGTACGCATGGCATCATTTGATAAGGCACATTAATGATAGGATATTTATATTATTATTAAGTAAATCTTCATTAAATAAGGCATATTAATGATAGGATATTTATATTATTATTAAATAATATAAATATTCATTAATACAGCTTATTTACTAAAATTTCATCCAACCATTTTCCTATAAATAGAGCCTCACTACTAAAAAAAGGTACGTGTAAGCTCAAACCAAAACTCTTTAAATTTTTCTTTGAACTTAAAACTCTTGTTTATACCTGACTTAAGCATTGAAGAAGATACTCCATGGTGTTGTGCCTCCTGACATGGTTTGTTAATGACGTACAGGTCGATGTGGAGGGAAACGTATACTAGACATAAATGTAATCCAACAAGTGATAAATGTATAAAAGTATAGTTAAATCTCTTCCTAACAGCTTAAGGTTTTTTGAGGATTCGTTTTTTCAACAGCTTTCAAACTTCCAACAATTAGCAACCAAATTTTTATGAAAAATTAGATAAAATAAAATTTTTAAAATTTATAATAATAAAAATAACACTTCAATAATATTGAACGAGATCCAATTATTTGGGATTAAACATTTTAATTGGATGCTTTTCAACTTGTGAGAAATATTTTTTAATAGTAAAAATATATGAATCGGATACAATAAGTATTATTTTTATGACTATAAGTTTTAAATGGTATTATAAATGTTATTTATTATTAGTTTTATTTCCTTTCTTAATTGATTGATTTCATTATTTTTTTTTCTTAATTATTTTTTTATTTTTTAAATATATTTTTCACTCCAAATAAAACTATAAAAAAAAAAAAAAAAAAAAGTCAAGCAGTAATGTGAAATGTAGCTGGCAAATGGAGTTAGCTTGATACAACTTTTAAAACTCTTTACTTGTCTTAATAATATGATGTGTATTAATGAATCTTAGTTGGATTTTTCTTATTTGTCAAATAGAGGACGGGATAGGAAAAAGAGGACAGAGGAATTGAACTCTTGACGGTAATTGATTTGTGTCGCATTTAGTACTCCATGCAACAAGAGTACTAGAAGTTTTTCTCATTCTTGGGGGGTCATAATACTCCCTTTAATTAAATTTTAGGTTTTACGTGATTCATTTTGTTTTAATCAATGTAATTTAGTCTTTTTATTTATTAAAGATGTGGCATTAGTTTATTCCTTCTTATTGTTAAAAAGGTTTGATTAAGAACAAACTTCAAAATTTATATTATTTAATTATTTTAGTCAATCAAGTGGCTAAAATGAGAAATGAATAGCAAGTCTTTTATATGCTTTTCTAAGCTTAAAAAATTGCTGGAACAAAATAGGTGAAAGACCGAGTTAGTTGTGTTTGAAGAAAGATACATTAAATAACAAACTATCCTCCTTTAATAATCTTACGAATTGTTGAAATGCACAAAATATTAAAATAATCATGCTATATAGGGACGTTTGTCTTTCTATGAACCCCTTTTTATCACCAATAAGACTAAATAACACATTTTATAAACAAAATGATCAATTGACTCCAAAATCATAAACAAAAATACTAAAATGACACTTAAACAATATTTTTATACGTATTAAGTTCTTATATGCATCATCAATTGACTTGTCAATGTTAGATTGAGTGATAAATTAGAAAGATGATATGTTGAAGTAATCCTATAATCAGTCTCTAACAATTGAAAAATTGGCTTATGATAAGCCTTTTTTGTGACAATTTTATGTATGACTCACTTTATGTTAATGGATTGATACACTCAAAATAGAATTTGGTGAATGAGAATATTACTTTCAAAAGGTCAATGAGATGAAAAACAATTAGAAAAAAGTGAACACATTAGGAATTTGGTTAAACTTTGGTTTTAGTTTTCCATTTATCTGATAAGTCTTAAAAGGAATTATATTTCAGTTGGAACTGAATTCTGATAAAAATATAATCATTATTCAAGTTAGAATAAAATTAAACTTTCTATATGAGTGGCTATAAAACTAACTCTTCTAACTTATCAAATTAGCACACACAAAACTATATTTATGCAATAGCATAAAGCAATATATATGGATTTTCGTAACTAACAAACATCTACCAAAAAATTTCATCTTCTTTTTCAAAATTTACATAGGATCATAGGCTTTAGTGTAGTAGAGAATCATAGAATTTTAGTTTACTAGAATTAGCTTCGTGTGCTCGTTAATTATTAGTTTCTATCGTTGCATCTTGGGAGATAGATGTCCATAGATCCTCAAGTATCTACGTGAGAATACAAATTTATTGTAAAGACACCGTGTAAAACATGGGCTTTAATTATCACTAAACTTTATATTATTTTTCTAGTTTGTGACCAATTTATATTTTTATTATTAAATTATGAGTAGTGATGTTGTCACAATAAAAGTGTATGAATTTGCTACTATATTTTTATAATTAATTACACGTTAGTGCCACTTGAATTAGTAAACATGTCATTGATAAGAAGTAACTTTGGTAATAATAATTTTTATTGGGACAATATCGTCATTCTAAATTATTTGGTTTTACTTTATTATTTTTATTTCAAATTATACGTTCATTTTATCTCACTTGACTAATATTAACATGAGTAGATTATATTATGATATGTGTATGTGTTCTATTGGAATACATGCATATGGCACGATCCTGTAGGTCCTTGTTTGCATGGATGAATCACTTACTAGCCTTATGAGAGCTAAGTCATCATATCGACATATTTTTTTGAATATTTCTTTAAGAGATAAATGACTTATATTATCTCTAATTGTTCAAAAGAGATAATTAAGAGTAAGATAATGGAGATGCTATCGAAGATCAATCTAAATGGGTAATAGATACATATCAAGTAAAATCTAAACCCTATAAATATATAACTCCACTCACTTCACAGAACTTAATAAATCACAACACCTACATAATTGATATTTTCTCATAGACAATGAGAAAGACCATAATTATCCTTCATATTCCTATACCTACCCAATACTGACTTAAGTATTTGAATGTCTTTAGAAAGACATCACATCTATGTCCCAACTATTTTCTTGTGCAGGTTCTAGGGGATTTTCTAAGGGATTGCACCAAGTTTTTGTTAACAAAAAATAGCATCTACATACACTGATGCATGTATCAATAAAAAGCATTTTCCTTTACTTTTTTTTTTTTTTTGATAATAAGCAGCAAGACTTCATTGAATATAAAGGAGAGTTACATTTTGACCCAACAACCAAAATATCAAATACATCACATCTCAAAATACAAGTCAAATTTGACGAACTCTTGTAACCCAACTATATTTGTGAGTTAATACACTTGAGTGTTGAAATAGCTCCATGTTGCACTCACTTTAACGCTCGACTATAATAATCTAAATAATGAGTCTTTGATATCAATGAAAATTAAAATTTGATTGTGGCACTTCACAATATAACCAAGAAAATATCTTAGAGGCATTCTAGCAAACACTTTATCCACAACAACAATCATATTATGACAAGTTACAAACACGAAACACAATAATAACCTTTTTTTACATAAACAAAAATCATAATACCTACAAGTTATTAAATGATGAACATTATTTTTTACCTATTATTTGTTAATTTTTAAGTATTTATTTCATGATTTATTTCGGTATTACCTTGATTTGGAGGGTATTTTTCGTGTTTTGTAGGTCCAAGTAAGTGTGAGATGAATTGTGGACTTAAGTGGTCAAAGAGAGTGAAAATGGAGTAAAAAGAGTTGAAGAATGTAAGCCTTATATTAAATGTCATTCACTATGTAAGGAGAAACAAACAAGATCTAAGGAACATAAATCTTACATTAGGAATCAGCAATTAGGTAAGGGACATTTACAAGGCATGTATAGAATTGTGTGCCGCGGTAGGAAAATATGTGTGCTACAGCGGTTCACTCTCGGGTTTTTACTATAGGAGCCAAAAATCAACATACGCCACGACAGAAGAATTTGCCCTCCGCAAAACCTACCTCTCAGGTTTTAATACCAGACCAATAAATCATCTCCTGTTGCAGTAAAAGAAAATGTGTGCCGTGGCCCTCGTACCCTGTTGACACTTAAATCCCGGATTTTAACACACTCATTCTCACTTCTAACCTAACCTATAAATACAATTTTTAAAACCCTTTCTAACAACGTGAACAATGTCGAAAACCCTTCTTTTCCACATTTTAGAGAGAAACTCTTTCATTAATGCTCCTCTATTGAAGCTCTATCAAAAATCTTAAGAGAGGTGACCATCCAACATCAAGAAGCTTGTTTCAAGATTGAAAGTGAGGTATCTTTATTGTATTTAGTTTTTTTTCTCTCTAGAATTCATTAGATGTCTCTTTTAATGAAAAATCTTGATTTGAATTTTGTTATAAGTACCTAAACACTTTTGTATGGGATTTTAGCAATGTTACCATGAATGGAAGATTATTTATGTGATTTATTGTTAATTAAAATAATTTATTTCTTTTTCATTATTCTTTATATTTTTGTTCATGGATTATTCTTGATCCAATTAGTTTGTGAACATT
The DNA here is from genome assembly GCA_029378325.1 of Elaeagnus macrophylla. Classification (NCBI taxonomy): domain Eukaryota; kingdom Viridiplantae; phylum Streptophyta; class Magnoliopsida; order Rosales; family Elaeagnaceae; genus Elaeagnus; species Elaeagnus macrophylla. The sequence goes on along the minus strand of CM055649.1, from coordinate 7,314,370 downwards.
AGAAACATCATCTTTGTTTGGTTGAGCACTCTTGAGCAAGAACCTAATTTAAGTGCATTGATTTGTCTTAAATTAGGTGATTAAATTATTTTTTCTAGGATTAATGCTAATTAGTTAATTAATAGTCTGGATAAAAGAAGTTAATTAGTTGATTAAGGAAAAATTTTTATTGATTTGGAATTTTCTAGGTTTATTTGAAAAGAATCAATAAATCCTACTTTGTATGCTTAATTGTAAAAATCACATAAATCAATCTACCCATGCATGGTTAGCTAACTAATTTTCCACACTCTTTCATCATATCGTTTCAGCAAACTATTCGCTCGGTTATTTTACTTCTTTTAAGAATTTATAATTTTAGCTACCATTCTCACAATCAATCTTTGTTAGAATGTTTAGGATTTAATATTTATTTGTAACTAATTTAGAAAAAATTTAACCTTTTAAAACCACTGCAAATTCCTTGAGAGACAATCTTGGGAGTATACCTGTCACTTACTACAAGTATCTCATTTACTTGCGAGCTTTTTTTGACAAATACAAAATTTGGTTATCAAGATTTTTTGCATAAAGTTTTTGGCGCCGTTATCGGAGAATTGGCATTTTAAATTGTTTATTTGTTTTCTTTTTAGTTAATTTTCTTAATTTGTTTGTTTTAGTGATTTTCTTCGTTTTCGTATTTTTGTTTAGTTCTTTCACTTAGTTTGTTTTGTGTCAACTTTTAATTTATTTTTGTTACTTGTTTGGCGTCATTTAGTGTCTAGTACTTTGATTTTGTTATTGTTTTTGATAGTGTATGCAAGATAGGAGATCCCTTGAAAATCCATTAGCCCCTTTCATGGACAACGTTAATCGGATAAGAGCACATTTGAGACAATTTGATACCAACATTTTGGAGGAAGAAGAACAACCAAATATGGGAGACCCTCTACTTCCACCTAAAGAAATGGTGACGAAGGAGTATGCAAGGACAATCATTGGCACTGCTACTTCTTGCATACAATTAGGAGAAGTGACTAGGAATTATGAATTAAAGAATATTCATTATTCTATGTTACCTTCTTTTTTGGGATTCTTAATGAAGATCCATTGACATTTATTCATGATTTTTATGCTACTGTGCAAACTTTTCCGCTACAGGGGCTTAATGAAGATAAATTGAGGATAAAATGTTTCTCATATACGCTCGAAGAGAAGGCAAAGTCATGGCTTATGACTCTTCCACCGGGTTCTCTCTCAACCTGTGAAGCAATATACAACAAATTCATGGCAAAGTTTATTCCCATCAAAATACTACCGACCTAAGGACAAAAATTGCAACATCTCATAAATAGATGGAAACCTTTTCCTGAGGTGTGTGATAGGTTCAAACTGTTTCTTATCCAGTACCCACACCATCATTTTCCACTACAGCTCTAAAATCAATTTTTTTATGACTGGTTAACACAACAGTGCCAATTCACTATGAACAATGCAACAGGAGAAGCTATGGGAGAAAATACTACAGTAGAGACATACGTATTGTATGAAATATAGTGTGCTAATTCCCAACAAAAGAGTGCTAGAGGAAGGAGAGTTGGAGTAAATGAGATAGCTTTGAGAAATGAAATGGCAATACAAATTGTATAGCTAACTAAGCAAATCGCACTCCTTACTTCTAAGAACACTTCACCGCAAGAGGTATGTGGCATTTGTCGTGCCTATGGGCATGGTGCTAATAGTTGTCCATTTGTTTGTGATTCTAATGTAGGTACAAGCCAAGAGCAAGCGAATGCAATGAAAGGATATCAACCGCAACCAAGGAACTATTCTTATGCTAACATCTACAATCTGGGTTAGAGAAATCATCCAAATTTCTCTTGGAAGGGAAACAACAACTCCACTTATGCTCATAATCATTTCACAAACAATCATCTCAACAACTTGCAACTAACTCTACCAAACAAGCCAAGCTTAGAGGACAATTTGAACTCTTTTATTCAAGTGAGTCTAGACAACCACATGAAGAACAATCAAAGGTTGGACTCATTGGAGGCTTCCATGAAAAAGGTAGAAGGCCAAGTTAGGCAATTAGCTGAGCATCTCGAAAGGCAAAAAAAAAAAAAGTTACCTAGTCAACCCGAACAAACGAAGGCGGTTATAGTCCTTCAAAGTGGTAAGATAGTCAATAAAAATTTATCTAAAATTCCTAATGATTTACCATATAGTGCAGATAACATGGAAGGAGATAATGCAATTTTCAAAGGAGATAATGAGACAAATGACAAGCATGATGAACCTACCAAGCAAGCAAATGGAGAGTCATCTACTATCCATAATTGCACAAAACATCGAAACCTTACTGACCATCCATTCCATTTTCACACCATTTCAATGATGATAAACAGGATAAGTAATTCTCTGACTTATTTAATATGCTGTCCAAAGTTTAAATTAATTTGCCTTTATTGAATGTATTAGGAATGTGCCTTCTTATGCTAAATTTTTCAAAGATTTGAACACTAGAAAAAGAAAGTATGAACTTAATGAGAGAATTGTTGTGTCTGAAATCTCAAGTGCAGTACTTCAACAGAATTTACCATCAAAATTAAAGGATTTTGATAGTTTTACTATTAACATTACCATGAGAAATAAGAAAGTGATAAAAGCTATATATAACTTAATACCTTATTCAATTTATTTGTAACTAAGCTTAGGACAATTGAAACCTACAATCATGTCCCTTCAGTTAGTTGATACATTTGTTAAATATCCAAAGGGGATGGTTGAGAATTTGCTTGTACAAGTAGATAAGCTGATTATACCTGTTGATTTTGTTGTTTTGGATATGCAAGAAAGTCCATCTATGGACAAAGAACATACTATTCTTCTTAGTAGACCATTCATGGCCACTACCAAGACTTATAGATGTTTATAGTGAAAGCTTGATTATGATAGTTTTGGGATAAACTATTCATTTTAAAGTGTTTGATTTTTCTCCTTTATCTTATATTTCCACTATTGATGAATGTTATTATATTGATCATATAGATACTTTTATTCACAACACCTTTTTGCATGATGAGATTAAATATAAACTTGAGTATGCCTTAATCATTGATACGAGTGATGAGGATTTAGATGAGGAGTTAAGGGGAATCTTGAATTATCGAACCTATACTTAAGCCTAGTACGCCCTTAGAGTTACCTTGGATGCCACTTAGAGAAAATAATACTCCACCTAAGCTTGAATTGAAGAAGTTACCTAAGCATCTAAAATATGTGTTTTTGGGAGATGATGATACTTATCCAGTCATTATTTCATCTACTTTAACCCAAACTTAAGAACAAGAACTTGTAAAAGTGCTTAGAAAATTTAGGAGAGCCATAGGTTAGAGCATTGGTGATATTAGAAATATTAGTCTCAATGTGTATGCATAAAATTATTCTAGAGGACAATACCAAACATGAGACAGAAGCTCAAAAGAGACTTAACCCAATCATGCAAGAGGTAGTGAATACTAAGATTTTAAAACTCCTAGAAGTAGGGGTTATCTATCCTATCTCCGATAGTAAGTGGGTTAGTCCAGTACATGTGGTACCTAAGAAATCAGAGATCACCATTGTGAAAAATAATAAAAATGAGTTAGTGCCTACTAGGATGATCATGGGTTGGAGGATGTCTATTCATTTCTGTAAGCTAAATTTATACACGAAAAAGGATCATTTTTATCTTCCCTTTATTGATCAAATGTTAGAAAGATTAGCTAGATGACTTTTATTATTTTCTAGATGGTTTTTCAAGATATTATCAAGTGCCCATTGCACCAAAGGATCAAGAGAAGACCACATTCACATGCTCATTTGGGACATTTTCTTTCAAAAGGATGTCATTCAGTTTATGCAATGCCCCTGCCACGTTCCAAAGTTGCATGATGTCTATATTTTTAGATATTGTGGAGAAATTCATTGAGGTATTCATAAATAATTTTTCAATTTTTGAAAATTCCTTTGATAATTGTTTGCATAAGTTGACTCTTGTGCTTAAACGATGCATTGAATGCAATTTAACAATTAGTTGGAAAAAGAGTCATTTCATGATAATTGACTTCTACGCCTATTATCATGGCATCTGATTGGTCCTTACTTTTTAAAATAATGTGTGATGCTTTAGATTTTGCTATTGATGATGTTTTGGATCAAAGAGTAGATAAGTGTTTACATGTCATTTACTATACTAGTAAAACTCTTAATGATGCCCAACTTAACTATTCCATCACTAAAAAAGAATTTTTGGCTGTTGTATTTTCTTTAGATACATTTAGATCTTATTTAGTAGGGTCTAAAGTCATTGTACATTCGGATCATATGACTTTGAGATATTTGTTGAGTAAACTGAATGCTAAGCCGAGATTGATTAGGTGAGTTCTTCTTTTGCAAGAATTTTACTTAAAGATCAAAGATAAAAAAGGAACTAAAAATGTAGTAGCTGATCACTTATCTACGTTAATTTTTGACTTTGACACTACTAAAGTGACAAAGAAATTGATATTGTTGAGACTTTTCTGATGAACAATTATTTACTATAACTCCAAATCCTCGGTATGCTGACATAGTAAATTATCTTGCTAGTGATTTGTTGAGGCCTAACATTTCTTTTTTGGAAAAGAAAAGATTTTTTCATATTTGCAGGCACTACTTTTCGAATGACCCCTACTTGTTCAAGCTTTACCAAGATCAAGTCATCCGAAGATAAGCGCCTGAAGAGGAGCATGAGAGCATCTTAGCTTTTTGCCATAAACTTCATTGTGGAGGCCATTTTAGTGGTAAGAAAAAAACGATTAAGGTATTGCAATCTTGTTTTTACTAGCCAACTTTATTTAAAGATGCTCATAATTTTTGCATGCGATATGATCAATGTCAGAGGACTGTTAACATAGGAAAACGTAATGAAATGCCTCTGACATAATTTAGTTATTGAGTTGTTTGATTTTTAGGGGATTGATTTCATGGTTTTTCCCCTCTTCTAGTTTTGAATATATCTTGGTGGTTGTTGATTATTTGAATATATGTTGGTTGCTATTGATTGTGACACTTCACAATATACCAAGAAAATATCTTAGCGGCATTCTAGCAAACACTTTATCCTCAACAACAAACCAAACAACAATCATATTAGGACAAGTTACAAACACGAAACACAACAATAATTTTTTTTTACATAAATAAAAATCATAATACCTACAAGTTGCTAAATGATGAACACTATTTTGCATCTATTATTTGTTAATTTTTAAGTATTTATTTCATGATTTATTTCGATATTACTTTGATTTGGAAAGTATTTTCGTGTTTTGTAGATCCAAGTAAGTGTGAGATGAATTGTGGACTTAAGTGGTCAAAGAGAATGAAAATAGAATAAAAAGAGCTGAAGAATGTAAGCCTTACATTAATTATCATTCACTATGTAAGGGGGAAGAAACAAGAGCTAAGGAACATAAGCCTTACGTTAGGAATCAGCAATTATGTAAAGGACATTTGCTTGGAATGTATAAAATTGTGTGCTGTGGTGGTTCACTCTTGAGATTTTCTAGGTTTAGTTGAAAAGAATCAATAAATCTTACTTTGTATGCTTATTTGTAAAAATCACATAAATGAATCTACCCATGTATGGTTAGTTAACTAATTTCCTACATTCTTTCATCATATCGTTTTACCAAACTATTCGCTCAGTTATTTTACTTGTTTTAAGAATTTATAAATTTAGCTACCGTTCTCACATTCAATCTTTGTTAGAATGTTTAGGATTTAATCTTTATCAGTAACCAATTTGGAAAACATTTAACCTTTTAAAACCACCGCAAATTTCTTGAGAGATAATATTGGAAGTATACTTGTCGCTTACTACGAGTGACTTGTTTACTGGCGAGCTTTTTTTTACAAATCAAAAATTTAGTTATCAAGATTTTGTGCATCACTAACCCAAGAATTGTCGAACAGTATTGAAAAGATCATACAATGGTCTTATTTAAGAAAGTAAACAAAAACTAGAATCAGCAAGTATGAAAAGAGACAAAACTACTGGAAGTAACACTGATGCCGAAGAAGGAGAACATAATAACTGGAAGTCGATGGCCGATGAAAGTCGATGCCAACATAACCACAGGAAACAAAAACTCAATTGTAATGGCAATCCAATGATGAGAAATCGATGTCAATTGCAAATAAAGCCCCAACACACGGTGCAAGAGAAGCATCAGACAATAGAATAGAGCATGGAACTCAATTGCAACGGATTCCATTGGTGGTAGTGAAGCCCTAAAAACAAAGAAACCCTTCCTTTTATCTAAGTATTATCCTTTCCTAAAAGACAACAATTTAGCATTCAATTCTTGCATAGCTATTGACCTAAAAAAAATAATGGGAATAACAACAAAAATAAAACCATCATAATATTGAACAGGGTTAATTTAAAGGAGTTTAATTGAACGAGTTTAAATAGTCAGACTTTAAGTTGAACAACATTTAACTGTAAGATGTTCAATGTAAAATATTTGGGCTGAATGTTTTTTAGGAAACAACAATTATAACATCCATTAAGACTGTAACCATAAAAGCAACACCCCTTTTTTCTATATCATATATTTTTACTACAAAAGCAAGCAACACCCCTTTTATCTTATATCATATATGCTTTGATACCAAGCTATAACGTCTAGAAAAAATGGGTACATGAAATAGATAAGGAGGACAATTTTTTTTTTTTAAATAAAAGTTAATTGAAAACAATTAAATATTTAAAACATTTGGGATATCCCTTAGCACATAAAAATTTAACTCTTGCAATAGAAATTCATAAAAATAGTACAAATTACAGCAAACGACATAAAAAGTTATAGGTGTCTCAACAATTCTCCAAACATAAATAAACAGAGTATAAAAGAAAATAAAGATTTTAAGTGGAACCTTTAGCCCTTCAAAGTAACATAATCTGCACAACCTTTCACATGTCATCTAATTTGTAAAACATGAAGAAAGAATGGTAAGCTACAACTAGCTCAATAGGAGTATACTCTATGCATAGTTTTCGATATAGTCTATGATGCATGCTATATTCCAAGTTTTTAATTCATGTCTACCAATTAACCATCAATAGTACATTAATAGTGGGGAGATTTTATTTTAAAATTTGGATATATTTGTACTTTCTTACTTTCGAAATCGAATGGAGTGTACATTCTAGGTACCCATGCATGCTCATACATTGAAATAAAATATGCAATGTCCATATAAAACTCATATGCATGCTATGCCAAATCCATATGTATTGGTCAACTCTGAAATACATAAGCACATACACGATCAAACTCTAAGGCACACAGGGGGTCCAACTTCAAGGCCTATGTGCGGTCAACTCCGAGATGCATCTGAGACCACTCCCAAAATCCCATGTACAGTCATACTTCAAGATACATATGGCATATGTATTGGTCAACTTTGAGGCACACGGGTGGTCAACTTTGAGGCACATAGGGGTCCAACTTCGAGGCTCATGTGGGGACAAACTTTGAGACCCATGCGTGGTCAAATTTCAAGATACATGTGTAAAAAGCGTACCTATAGTTTGGGTAAAAATCTGTCTACTACATCTAGTATCCTCAAGGTACCATATCTCTGTAAGACCAACACAAGCAACACTCCCCACATAAAACAATAACAGGATGCATGCATAAAATATTTGATGTTGTGTACCATTTTTCAATATTCGTCATCTTGATAATAAAGTTTTTCATGTTTGCATAAAATTATTTTATCAGGTTTATCATCATTTTAAAAAATTATTTTTCATAAAATATAGCATCAATTTTATAGTTTATATCATCCATGATGTGTGCATTTGTTTAAAACAATGCATGATAAAAGTAGAGTAAAACGTCTACCTCAAATTGAGTCTGTTACCACTCCTAGTTTTATCGTTGAGTCATTTTTCTTTTGTACGAAAACTAACACATTATCATACCCAATTAGTATATTAAAAATATTATAAAATCACTTATCTTAGAAAAATACCGAAAAAGAAACATTTTACCTTAACAACTTCGTTTGCATACACACTAATTTTCTAACCCGATAACACACTCGTACTCTTGATAAAATTCTGGTACTCAAAACAACTACTCCCAAAGATGTTCGAAAAAGTGAATTTTTTTAGAGAAAGATTTTGAAAAAAATGGCCAGATCTCCTATTTTTTTTTATAGGTTTTTACTATCCTCGCTGAGGTCCCCCTAGCAAAAAAAGTTAGTATAAATATTATATTATTGTAAAAGAAGAAAAAAAAATATTATCTTTTAATTGCATTTTTTCATAATAACATTATTGTAATTATAAATATACTATCATTAACAAAACATTTTGTTAAATGAACTCACAAGTTACTACTAGCTCATTTGAACACGCTGGTTTTTTCAACACATCAACTCATTGTATTAATCTTAAAAGTAACTCGCTCATTTGAACACGCTGGTTTTTTCAGCACCTCAACTCATTGTATTAATCTTAAATGAGCATTGGTAGGTTGAGCTACACATTTGACATCATTACTCACAACAACAAATAATGAAAGAGTGAATTTACTAAAAGAAAAATATATGTAATGAATACTATAATTTTTCTTCTATAAAAAACTAAATTAAATCACCATTTTAATTTTGAAAAAAGAAAAAAATATATTAGTAGTATTATTTGAGTTATTTTCTAAAAAAATATATATATTTCTTAAAATTAATTATATGAGAATAAGTATAGAAAGCTTAAAAGAATTTTAGCTACTAATTCTTCTTAGATTCTCGAACATACCATTCGATTGTTTCCACCATCAACATGTCCATCTTGTGCGAAGTAAGCCAAAATCATATTTCCTAGAAACTCTCCAACATCAAAACCCATTGGTCCATAACATGCAAACTCGTGATCTACAACTTCAGTTGATTCTTTAGTAACCATCACTGAAACAATATGGAGATCACCATGAATCAGGGCTTGTGTTCTCTCACAATAACTAGGATCTCAACGGTTAAGCCAACTAAAAAAAAAAGGGAAAACAACAAAAATAATACCCCCAAAACTTGTAATAATAAAATTAGCATCATTTGTGTTCAAACTTATATGTTCACAATAAAAAAATGACTAATATGTCATTTTTCTTTGAACACCCATTTAATTAGAAATGAACGACAACAATTTAGACCAGTTCAATATTGAACGTTCAATTTTTACGTTCAATGTTATTGGGGTGCTAGTTTTATTATTGCAAGTTTTAGGTATGTTATATTTGGTAATTTTCCAAAAAAGAACTACATAGCAATATTATCATTTTGACTATTAAAAGGAAATATTACATGGATTTTAACTCCGCAACTTGAAGCTTCAAAGCATTATCATTCCTAATAGCCTCAACATCTTGATCAAGAAAGGGGGAAGTCCAACGGTTATATCGAGACACTCAATAAGGGTCAAAAAAATAACTTGTCTATGAGTCTACACATTTCTACATTCCCGCAGAATTCAGTAACTGAAGAAAGTGGAATAGACTTCAATAATCACTACTACAATTTAATCAATCGAAGGCATTTTCTTATTTTTGAAGGTATATAATTAATAACACTTAAAATGAATGAAACACTTTTAAAAGTAATAAAAGGCGTTTCATAATAAAATGCATTTTTACTAATCGCTTTCAATTATTGATATGTATTAAGAGCATTTAAAATGCTTTAAAATATATTATTATACAAATCATTTAACATGCTGTGTAAGTAGGGGTGTCCACGGTCCGTTTTGGTTTGATTTGTAGTAAAAAAAAAATTAACCAAATTGAATCGTTCATATTGCTTTAACAAGACCAAACTGGACCGTTTAGCTAATAAGAATGTTGTAACTGAGCGATTCAGTCTGATTTGGTTAACGATTTTCAAAACTTTTTTTTTCCTAAACTATAACTTTTTTTTCCTAAATTTTTTTTTCATAATGCAATCAAATCATAATGTGACACACATAATAACAAAATTTTCACATAATAATTGATCAATTAGAAATGTTAATATTCATCAATTAGGAAGTTTTCTTCGGGCTTAAGAAATAGGAACACAAATAGAGAAGAAATTAGAAATGTTTTGCTTTCTGATACTCTTAAGTCTTAACTCTCTTAAATCAATTATAGAGAAGAAATTAGAAATGTTTTTTATATATATAATATTCTTAAGAGTTAAATAAAAATTATAACATATACCTTTTTTATATTTTAAAAAAAATAATATAATATATTTTTAAAAATAAATTTTTAATATATTATTTATAACGGTCTGGTCTGGTCTGATCCGACTGGTTAAAAAATTTACAAAATTAGATCGGACCATTTCACCAACGGTTTAAGTTAATTTTACCTGGACCGGACCATATGTTTTATAAAAATGTTCAATCCGATCGGGTCCAATTTTTAGGTTTTAAATGGTTTAGTCCATTTTTTGGACACCTTTTTTTTTAATCGATATCTAAGGCATTTTTTATTTTCCTAAGTGCCAATTAAAGGAGGAGTGTGCTTGTCATTTCCACCAAATGATGAAACCCAATATGTAGGTGAGGCAACTGGAAATTTTTTTAAGTGGCCAAAGGATCTAGTTTTTAGGAAATATGAGGTAATGTTAATTGCTTAAATTAAATGTTTCATATTTTGTATTAAATTTTTTGCTTGAGCTAATTATATATTATGTGTTTGTATATTGATAGCATACGACATCCTACAAATGCAAATAAAGAATATAAGGTAGGTTCACGAAGTATGAATCCAATTGATGAATCTACACATGTGATTTCGAAAAATACTTCAAAGAAAAAGAAAGTTTAGCTGAATCATTATCAATGGTCAAGGCCACATGCAGTACTCCAAAGTCACCTGATGTTATTGAGCTTTTATTATCTTGGGTTTTAGATCACATGGACTTTGTTGGGTCAAACTCTACCCGCGATATGCCTTGTGATGTGGTACTCTATGGACATCAATGGCATATTTCATTGAAATTGGAAGAAATATTGCAAATATGTAATTTTGAATGGATAGGAGTTCCACACATATTAATTTACATAAGGTAAATTTGGAAAAAAAAATTAAGAAGTGAATTTATTAAATTTAATTATATTACTAATAATTTTTTTTAATAAGTAATATGGGAAGAAATGAAAGCCCAACAAATTAATATTTAAAAATATTTTGTGTTAATAGATCCAGAATTATTGGCTAATGATATGCATGACAAAAGTTCAAAAATTTAAAAACTTGTAGAAAGGTTTGGTCGCAATAGTCGTAGGATGCAACTTATTGCTCCGTATTGGAGAAGATAACAATAATATGTTTTTGTAAGGCCTTAATATTTAATAGTTAAAAATTAATAATTATTTCACTACTAACATTACTTTATATATATTGCATCTAGTAACCCATTAGATGCTTATAGTTATAGACTCATTAAATATATGGATTATATTGTTGGTGGTAAACTAGATAGTGATTTAAAGGATGTGGTTTTGAGGTATATGAACTCCATCTATTTTTATACACTACCCATTTCTTGGAATTTTATAAATGTCATGGTATAATAATATTTTACTTTTGTGAAATATATATAGTGCTTTGCAAATGTGGAATTTAAAAAAAAAAAAAAAACGAAGTATTCATAGTGAACCAAATTGGATAACCATAAATGTTTACATTGTATATATCTCAAATGTTATTGTTAATTATAATACTATTTTTTTGTGTAAATTATTTAAGGTGCATACTTATATGTAATGCATTTTTCACTTGATCAATTGACGATCTTGTTTATTTATGTGATTTTTAGTATCCAGTGCACTCGGGTCGATATGAATATGGTTAATATACCATATTATTTATGAGAGAATGTATAACTCGGAGGCTTGATGTTCACAAAAATAATGGCATTTAGGTAATGTTTAATTTCTTTTCGAAATCATTAAAATATTTATTTAAATTAATTGGCAATAAATATTATATTAAGAATACGTACAATGTAACTATTTTGTGTATTGTTGCTATATAAACTGTGTAGCTAATGTAATTAAATTATAAATTTTTCATTATCATAGCAAGTAAATATTAGTTTATTGATTATTGCTTTGTCATTATTGTGCATGTGTTATTTCTGAACTTTTTTTTTATAAACATTATCTTGTAATTGCGCGCACGCACGCACACATACATATATATGAATATTTTGTACTTTTATGTCAGTATATTCATGGTTAATTTTGTAAAATTCTTTTACAATTTTTCAAAAAGAATAGATATTTGTAAAATGAGTTAAATGAATTAAGAAAAATTTGGTATCATTATGTCTATGATTTTTTTCGGCCCATGAAGATGGTCATATATATATATGTAATTTTTTTCTCTTTTTCACTTCAATTCTCATTTGCATGTGTTCAACTCTTTGAATTCGTGAGTTGTTTTTATTTTATATATTTTATATATGAGATGATTTTGTTTATTATTTTTTGTTGCAGGATAATAATTGAGTTTGAAGAATTTGGATTTCAGCTAGATAAATTTTTTTTTTAATTGTGCTTCAAGTTAGTTTCATTTGATATGTACCTATAATATTTTTTTTTTTTGTATACTTTGCAATTATATGTAATTTTGTTAATTACAATAGCTTTTATCTTTGCTATTAAAAAAATTCACCTTTGAATTTATTTTAATTTAACAATTTAAGCAATGTACATTGGATATATTTGAATATTTGTAAATCAAAGCTAGTTGTTTTGTAAAATATTTGTTTCATATTTTTTTTTAAATGTAATTCATATTATAGAATAATTAAAATGCCTTATAAAACTATAAAGAATGCCTTTTAAACACCTTATAAACTGAATACGGGAAAATCTAGAACAAAGAAGGCGCTTACTCAAAATAGTTCTTGAACATAGCGAATCAACGTCTTTGAAAATCATAATTCTTTAACAGTACTTGCATATAAGGCGTATAAAGAAACGCCTTCTATTATTTTAAAAAGCATTTTTTTAAATACTCTGTATTGACTATTTTGTAGCAGTGAATATGTCCCAAAATACTGATCAATCTAATGCTGATGAAGGACACATAGATTATATAGAGAGACATAGAATCAAACTCAATATAGCAATTACAAGAGTGTATTACTATTAGCCTTAGGCATATTTATGTAGAAAATAACAATTTGCATTTATATACCTGCTTGTTTATGCTCTGAAGTGGAACGATATAAGAGAGATGTGGAGAAAAGAGCCTTTGCCAGGTAGTCTGAAATATGTTCTGCCAGAAATGGATACAATTCCAGCAATTAATCCTTTCCTCAAGATTATGTGAGGAGGCTTCAAGTAACGCATGCCAATTGAAGACATGGTACGATCAAAGTGATAAACTTCTGGTACATGCTGTGGGCACCAACGAACATGCTCTTTCAAAGCCACTGCCTCAAAATATGCTCTTTCCTTAGTCATTGGCCATGATTCACCTAAACGGCGTATGTACGGCAGAGCCTAACGAAATCAAGGGGAAAAAAGTAAAAGACATTTAGTATATCAAAAATGCCTTTTATCCGTACATATATTAATTCAGGTGATACAATAATTGATGGACCAACTTTTTGTACGTAACATCCTAAAATTTTAGCTTTAACAGTTTAGGAATGAAAATATATCAGTTAATAAAGAATTAAAGTATTCAAAAAAATATAAATTTAGTAACTATATGATACTTTTTCCAATTATTAATATTTAAAAAGGTAGGATCTGAACCACTGATTTTAAACAATAATTCTAACCAATATTTGACCATTAAATTACTTACGTGTTATAGCATCTATACCACTAATTAAATTTATAAAATTACCTACATATTTTAAAGTAATAATTACTCAACTCCTTAATTATTGTATAATTTATTGAGTACTCTTATTTTTTATCAATTAATGAATTAAGTAATAAAATATTAATATTTCAACAGTAAGGATCCAAAGATCAATGATTTTAAAAAATAACTTTAATTACTTTTATCTAATCATTGAATTATTTTCACCTAATCATTTATCTCCATGACAAAATACTCACAAATGTTAAATTATAACATTAGCATAAATGTATGCTCAATTTTTATATAATAATAACAATACTATACTCTTATTAAAAAGAAATTTATTATTAATTATTTTAATATTTTAATAAACTACATACCACACATTGTGTTTATGACTAGTAAAAATAAAGAAAAGATTATTAAATATATTAGTTATCAACATATGCGTGATACATAATTTATTAAAAATCTTAGAAATAATATCGTTACTATTATCTTGAAAAATTGAGCTTATATTTACACTTCTAATTTACATATTAAATAATTGATAGAAAAATTAAAAACCAAAATAAATTGTCAAAACTCTGAAGTATGTGAAGATTTTGTATAAATTTTATAAATTTGCAAAAGGTTAGTGTGGTCAGTGTATAGCTAGCGCTAGCTCAATCATCGTACAGTCAGCTCTAGCTCAATCAACACACAATCAATATATATTTTAGGTTAAATCTAGGCATATTAAAGAAATGTTCCCTCGTAATAGTAAATATCACAATTAATTATATTTATAAAAATATGTCAAAAAATATGATAAATCAAATATTTAAATAATATCCTAAAAGATATTTTATTTCCTACCATAACTGCAATTATTTCGACCTATAAAAAAGTTTGATTTAAAACTATTGGAGGTACACTTTTTTTTTTTTTTAGCTTCAATTTTCTTTGTCTATTACAAGAAACCTGACTTAAGCACTAAAGTAAATTTGACACCACTTAGTATTGTTGTCCTTTATTTTGTAGAATCTAAACTCAAATAAAGGGAAGGAAACGATAAAGCAAAAATTTGCTTCAATATCTGGTGATGTGTGTGAGAATAATGTGGTTTTCTAACCAATTCAAGGTAACGAACAACTCAAGAACATTCATCGTATCCTTCGCAATGTGCATTGTGCTCTTTGTCATTTTTTTAGCAAGAAGTTCTTCAATCTGAAAAGAACAGGATCATGAACCTGAAAGATGTTAATCAAAATTTGGCTACAAGTCAGTCCATCAAAGAAGATTCTAAGGAACCACAACTCCTACCCAAAGTTGCGAGGAAAACTAGGAACAGAAAGCAAAGAAGCCTAGTGTAGTGACTAGGGTGACTCACTTGGAAGAAATGTTCCGTAAAATACTTTAGAGACTTCCTCTACTCCAAAAGCAATCACTGCTTACAAAAACTTCATCTGCAGCATCTACCAATGTCCAACACTGCAACAACTCACAACAACGTGACCACCCATCTGAAGTCACCACAAAAGCCACCACACTTACCGAACGTTCATGTCCCGTCCAACACACAGCTGCCTAGGACCACATGTCCCCCCTCAGCCACTTGTCACCATCCACCCATAAATGATGTGCCGAGGTGCCACCAACCCTAGTGGCAATGTTCACCTAAGACCTAGCACTTATCTTGCACACTGCTCGTAGCTACACCAAGATTCTCCCTAATAATAGCAGTCTATACCTGAGGGACCATTACGAGGCTAAACGTTGGGCATGAACTAATTATGAAAGTCACGTCGACAACATTACAGACTTGACTATGGAACTAGTAAAGTGATGCATTGGGAACCTAACATCAATTAGATAGACTTGAGTTGTGAGTCAACCAAATGAAAATGAAGATGATCAATGATTTGGGGGAGTCAACAACAATTCCATTCACTTTAGAAGTGATGGCTATGGAAATTAGTGGGAAGTTCAAGATGCCCACCATTGCTAGTTACTCTGGGAACAGAGATCCACTAGACCATTTTGAGGTCTTCAAGTGTAGAATGGATGTACATGGTCACAATGATGCAATCTAATGCCAAGCCTTCCCTACACATTTTAAGAATACTACTAGCCTCTAGTACAACACTTTAAAGAGATGAACTATTAACACCCTTACTGTGTACAACAAACTATTCCAAAGACACTTTTCTACAAAAAGAATATTGCCAAAGACACCAACCTACCTGATAATCAACAAGAAGAGAAAAGATGGAACACTCAAAGATTTTTTTGGCAAACTCAACAACAAAAATATCCAAGTGGAGGATTGTCCTAATAGCTAGGCTGTAAACGCTTTACATCACGGCCTCAGCCAGCGTGCACTCTAGTATTGATTCGCTGAGAGGATTCCGTTGATTTACAATAAGGCTACTCAATTATCAACTCCCACATTAATATTGAGGAGATGGCTAGCCAAATGAAAGAAGTTGGTAATCAAGAACCAGAGAATAGCCAAAGGCGCAAGCGAAAAAAATGAACCAAGCGCCAAGATGAAAAGAGATTTGGAGCAAACTTGAAAGTTTTTAATCAACCAAGGAAACAAGACAATAATCGATTAGGGACAAAATTTAGAAAGTTCACTCCTCTATTTCTACCAAGGCAAGATGTCCTAATACATATCAAAGACACCAGGCTTCTTAAGTGGCCTAAGAAGCTAAAGGGTAATCCCAGAGATAGGAACCATAATAAGTACTATAGGTTCCACGAAGACTATAAAAATTTGTTGAGTATTGAAAGGAATAGAAAATAAAAGAGGGAATACTAGATCTAGAAAGGACATTTTAAAGAATATGTCTAAGTAAGAGAACTAAGGTAGTCTCTAGGAACAAAACCTCCAACCTAGACAAACAAACTTTGCTAAAGTTTAACTTGGTATCACCACAAATTGCCAACATTCACAGCACACTTTCGACTCTTAGTCTTTTTTTTCTTGCATTGAAATTTATGTAAGTGTAGGGTGAGCCCTGCGCGGCATAGTTATCACCAACACATCTATCTTTACATTCAAAACTTCAAATAAAATAAAGAAGTACCAAGTTGTGTTGGCGAGAAAACACTTGTATCATTTCTACGATCTATCATTTGGTTATCCAGGCATAACACATCAAATAAAGGATACTCACCCAAGTACGAAAGGAGCTTTTAGAAAGCACTTGAATCTTTTTCGCAAATTACTATGTGTTCCTCTACGAATTAGGAACCAGACTCGAATCAAGAAAAATAATTGTCGTCAGGATGTGCCTCTACACATCTAGAACAAACACCATAAAGATGCATTCACATGCATCCAAGAAAGTTGTTGTTAGGATATATCTCCACGCATTTAGAACAAACATCATCGAGATGCACTTCCATGCATCCAGAACAGTTATTGGTGCGATGTCACTTCTACACACCCAGTCTTCTCACATCCCCTACAATACAGAAGTGGCTCACCCTTCTACATCTAGTGGCGATGCGTATAATCCTAAAAATTTTATAAGCAATAATTTTCCATCATTCTCCCATATGCGAGAGTCACCTTTGGCAACTCAAGAATGATAGTGTACGAACCAGGTGGCAAGTACCCAACCACCTGGCCAGAGTATGCAGTTGCTGCATAGCTAGGGATACATGATGGTATCAATTATACTATTCCTCAGTCTAACCCACGATTGGATCAAACTTGCATGGAAGATCAGACTGGTCAGCTCCAAACACAGAGGAATAAGAAGATAACATATGTTCAGCATTCCAAACAATGTCAACATAGGATTCAAACATGATTGTCAATAGACTAGCACCCATAAAAAACTTTGGGCAAAATTTTTCTTTAAAGTCTTAGGAAGAACAAGGGGCTCTAAGGAGTGACACCCTGCGGAATAAATCATCCAACATTTAGAATATATTTTTATGTTCCTCAAATCTTTTAAGAGTCTGACTTAACGAAATCCATGCGTTGTGTGATCACCAAGTGTACGTGCAAAGCTACTAATCGGAGACCCAATTGACTAGCCTCTGGCCGACTAGCCAACTAGACCGATCCACTTAGTTCCATTCGCAGCAATAATTGACCTTTCTCAAATGTAACTTTGACCACTCATATCTCTCCATCTGAAGGTCATATTCAACACGGGATATACCGTTAGAAAGATTGTAATCTCATGCTTGTTGTCATGCTAATCAAACCAAGATATAAACAACATCTAACCTTCCTATGTATCCTGATTGTACAATTAGACCTTATTGCCCGCCATAGACAACCAAATAGGCCTAGGGGTTGATGTTGGGGATATTTGTATCAAGTGCCGTGGCAAAGCAATATTAATTCACTTTATGACTTGAATAATCAATGGTCAATGATCAACATACAATTAACACTCAATCAGCACACAATTAATATATGGTTTAAATTAAATCATATGGCATTATGAGGAAATATTCCCTCATAATAGTAAATATCATAGTTCATTAGTTTTATAAAGAATATCAACAAATAGGGGTGGGCATTTTTTTTCAAAAACTGACCAACCAATACGAGTCTAGGTCCAAAACGAGCCTATGTTTTTTGTTTTTAGCGGTTGATTGGTCCGGTAGGTCTAAAATATTACAAAATCGACCTAGTCGGTTCGGTTGTAGGTCCGCCAAAAATAAAAACCGACAAAACCAAACCGACCTATACTTTTATATATTAGTATATTTTTTAAATATTTTTAAATATTATATAATAAATGTTATAAAAAGTAGATAAAATAAAGTATTAATTAATATTATACAAATATACAATGTAAAAGTCTTAAACAAATATTTAGCTTTTGAAATCATGATTTTAAATTTAGGAGGGTGAGTAGTGGAGCATCAAACATGAAGTGTCAATAATGAGATATCATTTCCATATGGCACATAATATGAGCAAGGATAGTAGTTCTTATAATCGAAAGCAACACATTTATATGCTCTAGCTTTTAAAAAAGTATTTATAGGGGTAAAATATTGCTTGTATTTTTTATTATGATAATAATTTTTAAGTAAAATTATAGATCCAAAACCGCTAAACCAACCTCCCTCAAACAGACATTGTAGGTCGGCTTGAAGGTTGGTTTTTTAGGGGGTATAGGTCAGTTGCGGTTTTGAATTTTTTAAAACTGACAAGATAAGGTCGACTTGTAAAATGATTTAATAGCAGACCTATCGGACCTACGCCCACCCCTATCAACAAATATAATCAATCACATAATATCCATAAACAGATATTATTTGCTACATAGCAACTATTTCATCCTATAAGTAGGCTTGACATACAAACATTTGAGGTATGCTTTTTATTTCTTTTACTAAGCTTTAACTTTCATTGTCAATTAAAAAAAGTGACTTAGCCATCAGAATGAATTTGGCACTATCGGTGTCGTTGTCCCTTGTTTTGCAGAATATGTAATAAATAAATAAATAAAGCAAAGAACGAGCAAAAATAAGCTTCAATATATTTTATCCAATTTTATAAATAATTTCATTATAATTATTAAGTCTTATTATTAGATAATAACTCTAAAAACAATATTTTTCTTTCTAAATATTTGATTTAAAAATGAAAATATTTAAATCTGATAGCTTTCAATCCTAATAATCATAAACTACATAAACATTGCAAGGCAAGATATTTATCCATATTCAAATATATCTTATGCTTATTTTGTTAGATAATTATTTTTTCTCTAGAGAAATTGTTCATGTGTTGAGTTGTATTAAATAGGGTGGAGGATCCAAAAAAAACCTATAGCTTTCATTAAAAGTGCACAAAAGATCTATAATTTTTAAGTGGTGCATAAAAGTCTTATAACTTTTAAGTGGTGCACAAAAAAAATTTTGTTTAAAAAAAAAAGTACACATTAATTCTAAGTTAACTATTGACCATTTTTTTTTCCTTCCTAAAACACTATCTGCTAAAGGGGCATTTTTTCCATTTTAATTAAACCCCCGAGCTAATACCCATTATTTGTATTTATGTGTTTTTTTTTTTTTTCCTTTTCCTTTTCTTTCATTTCCCTACCCAATACATCTCCCCCCCGCCTCTACGGCAGCCCCAAACAACTTATTATTATTTTCTTGAAAAATGCTATTTATTTTCAAGTTTGAAATGAATCATAAATAATGTACCATAATATTATTGGTAAGTACAGTCGTGACTAAAAAACTATATCAAATGAAAAACTGTCACATCGGTTGAGATTGTGATAAATTTGTGATACTCTATTTTCTTTTCTTTTTTGTTTTCCCTTCCCTTTCCTGTTTGGGTATTGTACTACTTATGTTTATTTTCAGTTCTTCTGTGTTGATTTAGGGTCATTTATTTGGAAGAGATGTTAATTTAGTCAATGTTCCTGGTACATGAACAATTTTAATTGGGACCAAAACTGGATTTCTTATGATAGTTTTCCAATTATCTTGCTCCATCTTCATTATTCTTGGACATAAAAATTTAATTTAATTCATTAAATTAACATCTCTTCCAAATAATGACTCTAAATCAACACACACACACACACAAAAACACAATAACCAAAACTATTAAAAAAGGAACTGAAAATAAATATAAGTAGTGTAGTACCAAAACAAAGAAGAGAATAGAATGAAAACAAAACAAAACAAAAAATTGTTTGGGTATGGCCAGGGACAGACCCAAAAAAAATTTTCTAACAGGGCTAATATATATTAAAAAAAATTTATTTATAATATTAAAATTTATAACTAAAATTTAAAAAATATATATAAACTTAAAAGGCAAACAAAAAAATATATAAACTTAAAAAGCAAACAAAAAATTTATTTAAGTTGTTTCGACGACACTTCATAAAATTTATCAATTATCATATAAGGTTCAACAAATTTAAAGAAATAATAGTCAACTGTTATGAAAAAATAAGAGTGCTAAATATATACAAATTTATACTTACATAGGCACTCAAATTAATAATTATACAATATTTATCGATAAAAGTTTAAAAGTTACAATTTTTAAGAGATATAACATACATTTATTGATTTGGTTGTAAGTTTAAGTACAAATATTTTAAATATATAATATTTTTTTAAAAAATCATATAGATAATTTTAATAGATTTTAAAAAAAATACCAAACTTTAACTTGATTGAGCAGCAAGCAACAGACCATAGAACATAATTATATAACAGAAAAGGAGCAGAGTTGCAGAAAATATAAGACCAAAAAATGGTTTATTAGTTTAAGTTTATTTATAAAATTTTGGTGATAAATAATATATTGTGCTTTACAAAATACTAGTAATATTTATTAAATTTAAAAAAAAAAAAAAAAAATCTCAAAAAGCTACCCGGGTTCAAGCCCGGTGTAGTCAACAGTTAGGTCCGTCTCTGGGTATGGCGTAGTGAGGCGTGATGAAAATACATTGGGTAGGAAAAGAAAAATAAAAAGAAGGAAAAAATAATGCAAGTAATGGTATTGGGAGTTAACTGGGGGTTTAATTGTGAAAAAGTTTTTAATTACGGATCTAATAAGCCTAGAGGGGGGTGAATAGGTTATTTTCAATTTTCAACAAATATTATATAATCTAATCACAACGGCCAGACATGCAATCGCGTATAAAGATAAATGCGGAATAATAAAACGACACACGATATTTTTAGGTGGAAACAACCTAGGCCACAACAATGACCTAAGAGGAAAACCACCGGTCCACCGGACCACCTAACTATCCACTATGAAAATAATGTTCAATTACAACCATAGAGTCCAGAAACTACCCGTCGCAGATAGATCCCCCTTTCTGTAATTTACTTACGAGCCGCTTGCTCCTTTCACAGCCTCCAATAGTTAGATGTCTGGATCCGGACCAACGTTCCGATCTACTTGAGTCACACAAGATCAACCGAACCCGTCACCTTCAGTAATTTCGAGTCACACGAAATACTGAAGCCGTCACCTGTAACGTTAGCACAATAACACAAGTGCAATGCGTGTCCTAGAGCGGATTCAAACAATGAATAATCCTAACTAGCAAATATACTAACATGCGATGTAAAAACAATATCAGCTAGCAAACCCTAGAACATTCAATTAAGCTCAATATCATGCAAATCAATTAGGCATATGAATATAACATGAGAAAGCCTAAGAACAATAGATGAAGAGAATAAGCACAATTCAGATGCTATAAAGTATTAGTGCTGTATAATTCTAAATGCTCAAGTTGATTAATTATGCACAAACATCCCTTCACTTATATAGAGTCCAATCCTAGTTCAAATAGGATTTGCAATTCACTATAACTCTTTTCCTATCAGGATTTACCAATTACCACAATTATCCTCAAATAAGAATTATGTTCTTAACATTAAATGTGGTCAATTAGGTAAAAGAAACATAAGGGTCGAATTAAGAAATAGAGTTTGAGTAGGAATATAATTCTGGCTCGATCGATCGATAGCTGTCTCGATCGATCGAGAAGGTCTCGATCGATCGATACACAAAACTCGATCGATCTAACTCAAACAGAGAGAACCTGGATCGAAGTTGTTCTATACTCGATCGATCGAACATGGTTCGATCGATCGGTCCAATTTCTCGATCGATCCAGTCCAAACAGAGAGCACCTAGATCGAAGTTGTCTCAGTCTCGATCGATCGATCACTCGATCGATCGAACAATACTCTCGATCGATCGACCAACATGTGCACAATACATTTTTCGTTACGATCCATACTAAGTGTCGTGCTCAATTGTGTGCAGATGTATGCATGATGGAATATTATACCTGTCATATGGGCGTTGCAAGCTTGGTGACTCCATCATCACGTGTGGTCTGAATAATTGTTGAATTCCTATTCTAGATTACAATCAAACATTTTGTCCACGAAAATTGCCAATACAAAATAAACCTTACAATCTCCCCCTTTGGCATTTTCGTGTGACAAAATCACTCTCTCACTACATAACGCTCAAGGTTAAAATATCATTACATCAATTACATAGTGGACTGTCTATGATCTGGTGGACCATCTTCGCTTGATACTTGATACGCTCGGTCCACTGAAATTAGACAAACAAATAGCACACAAATGTGGCTTGAAAGCCTCATTGCTTATTAGTTCAGTGTACATAAAAGTGCGAAAGATATGTAGTGTATGTGGACATGAATCTTTCTCCCCCACAACTAATAAATGCAACATCTCCCCCTAAATTCAATCTCCATAGCAACATGAATAACATGAATCTTTCTCCCCCTTTTTGGCATACGAAATTGACAAATCATGAAACACTAAAGATGACAAGGGTCACTCTCAACAAGGTGGGCTAAAAATGCATAAGAGCACACATGTATATGTCCAAAGCATGTAGGAGGAATTGCATTAAGTCAAAAGAAGAATAATAAAATATGTATGCAATGACTCCCCCTAAGTTCTATGACTCTCTAGACGAAAAACAAATTTAAAAGAAAACATTTTTTTTTTTTTTTTTTTTTTAATTTTTGATCACACAAAGCAATAAACTCATTTAACACGAATAAGCATACAACCAATTGAAAAAATATTTTTGCTTAGATTTTGATCATTCATTGTATTAGCAATATAAGTAGGTCACACAAGCACACTAACACATATAATGGCATATTGACATTCACTAAAAGTAGTATACATTGTGAACTCCACTTGTATTTCAATAATTTCATTTATGACCAATTTTAAGAGACTCAAAAGAATATAAATTCATCTATCATGCTAAATTATAATTGAGTCTTCATTCTTACATAATAAAATATGTCTATCAAAAGAAATTTCTTATAATTTTTTTAATTTTTTTTTTTTTTTTTTTGCTCTTTCTTTTTGTACATGCCAAATAAAATTTCTCAACTAAATTTTTACCATTTTTTTTTTTTTTTTTTTAAACATGTACGAGCCATAAATCTAATATGATGACTTTCACACTAGTTATGAGGTAGCCCTCTCCGCTCACTACGGTAGCTTCACACATCATAGTAGGTAGCCCTCTCAATACTAGTTATCTCCCTAAGATGAAATATTTTAAAAAATAAGAAATAGAACACAATATAATTTCGCATTCAAGATTAGCTCAAGTCTTAGAGTCTTTCAAAATTAATCATAAATTTCATCGATGACATACATGAGTGTTCAGTGGGTGTGTGCATAAGTTCAGTCAATAGTGTCATCATATGGTAACAAAGTAAATATGTGCAGAATTTTCAATTTTAGCATAGAATATACAATGAGAATCAAAATAAGCCACAAAAGATAAGGTTGTAAAAGTATAAGCATCATTTGAATCCAAAACCTTGTAGACCTTTTTTTTTTTTTTTTAATCCAAAAAAAATAACAACAAAAAAACGAAATAAATCAAAAAAAAATACTCACCTAGGGTCATTTAAGCACTCAAACAAAAGTACCTAGGTGGTCTAGCAATAGTGATCAATTGATAGGAAACATGCAATCTTTCCTAACCCAAATTTTCATGAATTTTGATTTCTTTATGTTTTTGGGTTGAGACTTAATTGCATTAGATTTTAAAGGCATACTCTTAGGCTCATATTTCCTATTCAAATTCAACATAGGCATGGTATGATGATAATTATGAGTTCTATACCTATAAGCATGAAGATGATCATTAAATCGAAAAGCATTCATCAAAAATCTACAGTTAGGTCGAATATGGCCTTTTCTACCACAATGATGACAAACAGGCACAAACTTAACAGTTTTAGCTACTGCAATTTTAGTGGGTGTTTGTGCAGAATTTGTAGCAGTAGAGGTAAAGTTAGATGACCTTACAAATGTAGTTTTTGAAGTGGAAGGTGTACAGTTTTCATCTTGGAAACCAAGTCCACGAGTATCACCGAAAGGCTTACCAATGCTCAACATCTTATCAAGTCGTTCAGCTCCAATTGTTAATCTCTTGACAGTTTCCTTTGATTGCTCCAACTCCTGCACAAGCTTTGAATTTTCCTGTTCAATACCTGCAAGACTTAAACTTAACTTGTCAAAATGCTCAGACAGTTCAACTTTTTCTTTTTCTAAAACTGATAAATTAAGGTCTTGCAAATTGATCTGTTCATTCAGCTTTGTTACAGTTATGAGTAGTTTATCTTTTTCTTTCTTGCATTTAATTAAATCAATAAATAACTCCTCAAAACTGTTTGCATTAAATTTATCAAGGATTCGTTTACTTCCCTCTTCATCTGAGTCAAAGTCTGACTCACTGGAGTATCCACCAACAGTTGATGTAAAAGCTACGTAGTTAGAGTTGACATTTTCTGAACCACTAGCTTGGTCTTCATCACTTTCTGTGTCACTAAGGGTAGCATTGAAAGCGTTTCTTGTTTTCTTCTTCTTGTTGGCACAATCTGCTGCATAGTGTCCAAAACCATTGCATTCAAAACATTTAGGGCCAGTGGGTTTAGATTTCTTACCTTCTGAACTCATTGGCGTGAATTCTCTTCCCTTACGATATCTTGATTTTTCTTTAATCTGTAGATCCTTTTTGTTGAACATTTTCTTGAGTTTTCTAGCTAGAGTGAGTAGATCTTCATCTTCTACATCATCATCACTATCGTCAGCTTCGGTGGTTTTGAGAGCAATTCCAATGTTTTTTTTGGGTGCTGGAAAGTTCATCTCAAATGTTTGAATTGACCCAACTAGTTCTTCAATCTTCATGGTGTCAATGTCTTTGCTTTCCTCTATCGCTGTAACCTTTGCTTCAAAGCGTTCTGGTAATGAGCATAAGACTTTTCGAACCAACCTGCGTTCATCAATTTTATCTCCAAGATTTGAAGAAGAGTTAGCAATATCACATAAATTAGCATAAAAATCAGAAAACGTTTCATCCTCCTTCATTCTAAGATTTTCAAACTTAGTAGCTAGCATGCGAAGTTTTGTTCGTTTAACTTGGGACGTGCCCTCATGGGCAACCTCTAGAGTGTCCCAAGCAGCCTTAGCAGTTTCAATATCAGAAATACGTCGGAATTCATCCGGAGACACAGCACTAAAAATAGCATTGATGCCCTTTTGGTTCCAGCCACTACCAATTTTATCTTGAGAAGTCCAATCAATTCTAGGTTTAAGTGTGACTACACCATCCTTGGTAACCGTAGGTGGTTTCCAACCATAAAGCACAGAATTCCATACACTTTCATCTAAGGAAAGTAAAAAGGCTCTCATACGAGCCTTCCAATATGGGTAGTTAGACCCATTAAAATAAGGTGGACGGATTGTAGAAGAACCCTCTCTAAAATGATCCATAATGAGGTCCTAGGCAACACTAAGTATATCTAGTGACCCGCTCTGATACCAATTGAAAAAGTTTTTAATTACGGATCTAATAAGCCTAGAGGGGGGTGAATAGGTTATTTTCAATTTTCAACAAATATTATATAATCTAATCACAACGGCCAGACATGCAATCGCGTATAAAGATAAATGCGGAATAATAAAACGACACACGATATTTTTAGGTGGAAACAACCTAGGCCACAACAATGACCTAAGAGGAAAACCACCGGTCCACCGGACCACCTAACTATCCACTATGAAAATAATGTTCAATTACAACCATAGAGTCCAGAAACTACCCGTCGCAGATAGATCCCCCTTTCTGTAATTTACTTACGAGCCGCTTGCTCCTTTCACAGCCTCCAA
The DNA here is from genome assembly GCA_029378325.1 of Elaeagnus macrophylla. Lineage (NCBI taxonomy): Eukaryota > Viridiplantae > Streptophyta > Magnoliopsida > Rosales > Elaeagnaceae > Elaeagnus > Elaeagnus macrophylla. The sequence continues at coordinate 7,287,785 of CM055649.1, read as the reverse complement.
TAGTTAGATGTCTGGATCCGGACCAACGTTCCGATCTACTTGAGTCACACAAGATCAACCGAACCCGTCACCTTCAGTAATTTCGAGTCACACGAAATACTGAAGCCGTCACCTGTAACGTTAGCACAATAACACAAGTGCAATGCGTGTCCTAGAGCGGATTCAAACAATGAATAATCCTAACTAGCAAATATACTAACATGCGATGTAAAAACAATATCAGCTAGCAAACCCTAGAACATTCAATTAAGCTCAATATCATGCAAATCAATTAGGCATATGAATATAACATGAGAAAGCCTAAGAACAATAGATGAAGAGAATAAGCACAATTCAGATGCTATAAAGTATTAGTGCTGTATAATTCTAAATGCTCAAGTTGATTAATTATGCACAAACATCCCTTCACTTATATAGAGTCCAATCCTAGTTCAAATAGGATTTGCAATTCACTATAACTCTTTTCCTATCAGGATTTACCAATTACCACAATTATCCTCAAATAAGAATTCTGTTCTTAACATTAAATGTGGTCAATTAGGTAAAAGAAACATAAGGGTCGAATTAAGAAATAGAGTTTGAGTAGGAATATAATTCTGGCTCGATCGATCGATAGCTGTCTCGATCGATCGAGAAGGTCTCGATCGATCGATACACAAAACTCGATCGATCTAACTCAAACAGAGAGAACCTGGATCGAAGTTGTTCTATACTCGATCGATCGAACATGGTTCGATCGATCGGTCCAATTTCTCGATCGATCCAGTCCAAACAGAGAGCACCTAGATCGAAGTTGTCTCAGTCTCGATCGATCGATCACTCGATCGATCGAACAATACTCTCGATCGATCGACCAACATGTGCACAATACATTTTTCGTTACGATCCATACTAAGTGTCGTGCTCAATTGTGTGCAGATGTATGCATGATGGAATATTATACCTGTCATATGGGCGTTGCAAGCTTGGTGACTCCATCATCACGTGTGGTCTGAATAATTGTTGAATTCCTATTCTAGATTACAATCAAACATTTTGTCCACGAAAATTGCCATTCTAAAGATGGAGTTCCATATGATGAGATGACAGCATTGGTGTTGGAGCGAATGGTAAACTATCAACTTTAAACATATTGGTTTCATATTTGTGGTTGAAGTAAAAACATTATTGACAAACAACCTTTTTCTATTTTGTAGGAAGAGTTACAGAGGCAAGTAGAAGCGGGACAATTGGTAGTAGATGGTCATCATGATATTTTGGCTTTGGCATTAGGGAAGGAGGATCACCCTGGCCGTGTTAGAGGAGCTAACTTTGGAGTAACATTACTCAAGCAGTTTTTAACGAGAACAAAGCGATGGAAAAAAGGGGAGACCAATATAAGCGATGAAGATGAGGCTAATAATGACATAGATGATGAAGAAGACGAAGAAAAAAGAGAACTTAGAAAGCAAGTTTCTCAATTATTAGAAGAGAATCAATCTCTTAAGTTATTGAGTAGAGATAGTCCCGGTATCACACAAGGAAGTAACTCTTACATTCATCCTTCTCCGATTTCAGATCCTCCAATTCACTTGTTAAAGGTACGAATATATAAATACATATTATTCTTTATGATTATAAAATCAATTCTTAGTAATAACATTGAAATGATTATTGTTAGGGTATTGATTGTGATTTAGCATTGAGGGATGTGAATAATATTGTTGCTAGGGGCACAGTTTATCCAACAAGTAATCCATTGGAGGTAGTGCATCATATACCTCTTGGAAAATATAATGCACGAGTAAGTGTAGATGAGCCAATCATACCGGACGAGTTCTTACCCATTCCAGTTAAGGATGAGTACACATATGTGGGTGAAGCTAAAGGTTGTTTTGTAGCTTGGCCAAAAACTTGGATTATTACATCGAATGAATCGGTTAGTTTAAAATTTCATCAATTGAATATTATTTATTTTTACTGTACATTGACAATTACTATGTTACATGATTTTAGGCAAGTCGAAAGAAGATGCCAATCAAGAAAAAAATTGGTTCATCCAATGTTGTTGCTGTATCCAAGAGGAAAAATGCAAGTCATGTGGATAAGGTGAGCGAAAAAGTTGGGTTGCAAGATAAAGGTAAGCGACAAGTTGATTCTTCCAATTTGGATGCATTGGGACCTATACATATCCTGTCACAATATGCATACACTGAAATGTTAACAAATCAAGTTGAGTTTGTTATTGATGTTTATGATGCGTTGGGTGTTGAGGCTCCCTTGGTTGTTAAATATGAAGATGTTGTCCCAATTTGTACAATTACTTAGATCCAATCAACTGCTATTGCTCTTTATGAGAGGTAATACATATTATTTAAGTGAATTTTTTTACTTAACTAGTTTTAAACTACGATATGATATTAAGTACTAATTAATTCGTTCTTGTATTCATGTAGAATATTATATGATCACATGAGAAGTTCTGGTACTAGAGCTTTATATCATTTTGTGCATCCTGCTTTGATATCTAATGCATGGAGTTCCAATTTAGATGAGCAAGTTGATGCTCTTGCTCAACGAATGGTTAATATTCGTGAGGATGAACGAGTTATAGTACCTTATTGGATAGAGTAAGTCATTTACAACATGTTAGTATTTAATTATGTATTCTAATTAAGTGTTAAAACTTATGACATGTGACATTATTTGTAGGAATCATTGGATGCTTGGAATTGTACATCCATATAGTGGTGTGATTGAATGGCTAGACTCACTTGATAATAGCCCACCACAAAGATTTGTACGATTAGTATCTGGGTAAGAAAGTATTTTCAAATTACATTTGTTATATGTTTACCTAAAATATATGATATACTGAAACATAAATGTATGATTCTTATAGTGCTATCTCTCAATGGTACACGACCATCACACGCTCATTTAAACCACCTCCCAATATTCGACCTATTAAAGTAAGTATTACTAGAACTTATGAAACGTGACTTCAATATTTTTAATATATCTAATTAATAATCTGTTCATAGGTTCCAATGCAACCTAATGATATTGAATGTGGATTTTATGTTATGCGATACATGAGGGACATTATCTTCAATCCAAGGAGGGATCGTCAAGAGTTGGTAAGTAATAACTATATTGTTGATATGTACATTTTAATCCTTTCAAGATTTAAATATGTAATTATTTTCTGATTTGAATGTTATATATTTATTTGTATAGTTTGCAGGAAAAAAAACGTATACAAGAGAAGATATTGATGTTTGTCGACATGAATGGTGTACGTTTGTGATTAACAGAATAGATAGAACTTGAAATTGCTTATGTATAATTTATATGGGATATTTAGTTGATAATTAGACCACATTTTGTAATTAATTACTACTTGTTAGTAATTAACTAATTAGGTCTGTTATATGTTTAGTTTAATGTATATATTGGAGAATTTTTAACTCCAATTATTTTGTGACTAATCACTAATTATATTGTAATTATTAATTAATTAGTAATGATATGTAAACAGTAATATTGTCGTTCTTATGATTTTGAATATATATATTTTTTCAGCGTTTTACAGGTAAATTATTTGTATATATAGAACAGCATAATATAAAAATTTAAAAAAAAAAAAAAAAAACTTTTAGGGACGGTTATTAATCGTCCCCAAAAACCTCAAACAAATCTTTTAGGGACGGTTATTAACCGTCCCCAAAAACCTCAAACAAAACTTTTAGGGACGGTTACTGGAAAACTTTTAGGGACGGTTAATAACCGTCCCTAAAAGTTTCCCAATAACCGTCCCTAAAAACTTTCAGGGACGGTTGTTACACTTTTAGGGACGGTTACATTTTACTTTTAGGGACGGTTATTGTGTCACTTTTTGGGACGCCCGCATACGAGACGGTTACGACCCAAAACGTAACCGTCCCTAAAGGTCTTTTTTGTAGTAGTGTCTTATGATAGTTTTCCAATTATCTTGCTCCATCTTCATTATTCTTGGACATAAAAATTTAATGTAATTCATTAAATTAACATCTCTTCCAAATAATGACTCTAAATCAACACACACACACACAAAAACAATAACCAAAACTATTAAAAAAGGAACTGAAAATAAATATAAGTAGTGTAGTACTAAAACAAAGAAGAGAATAGAATGAAAACAAAACAAAACAAAACAAAAAATTGTTTGGGTATGGCGTAGTGAGGCGTGATGAAAATACATTGGGTAGGAAAAGAAAAATAAAAAGAAGGAAAAAAAAAAATGCAAGTAATGGTATTGGGAGTTAACTGGGGGTTTAATTGAAATGGAATTCCAAAAATGTCTTTAGAAAATGGTGCTTTAGAAAGAAAAAAAAAATGGTCAGAGGTCACTTAGGAATAATATGTGTCCTTTTTAAAATAACAAGACTTTTATACACCACTTACAAATTATAAGACTTACTCCCAAGGTTCTTCACCCTATTAAATATGATGGTTATTTTTTCTTGTTTTATACCTTAAAATAATTCAAATCAATTGTATAAATGCTGTTATAATTTGAAATTAGTGAATAAGACAAAAATTAAATAACACAAAATCATATATTCATCATTAAATGAGAGTATGATTGATTAGATTTTTTGGTCATATATATATATATATATATATATATATATATATATATATATATATATATGATTCAGTGAGCACCATTACTCACCTTATGGTGAGCACCATAAAAGCCAATTAGTCCAATTTTAAAAAATAAGTAAAAATTTTATATAAAATTAACAAATTATATACCTTAAATGAAAATATCAATTTTGATAATAAAATCTATAGCCAAAGACATTAAAATTAAGTACTAAAAACTAAAAATTAAAACCTAAAATTGAACTTAGTTACCTAAAATTAAGTGAGTGACTATTTTGCTCATTCAATGCTCAGGAAGCATTGCTGCTCACTTGATCCTGTATATATGTACATATATATATATATGATTGATATATTGGGCAACAACTACATATTCTTCTATAAACATGAATCGTACGCTCTAAACCTTAAACCCTAAAATCTAAACCATAAATCCTAAATCCTAAATCCTAAAATCTAAGCCCTAAACTAAAAGAATTCAAAATTTTCGCCCAACATATCTCTCTATGTATAGGGTAGGATCAGTAGCACTAATTTTTTACACCCTCATCTCCAGACAATTGAGATTTAAAAAAGACAAAAATAAGAAAATGATAAAAAATTATTTCCTAAAATCTCAAACCTTCAAATAAAAAAATGTAATAAATAATGTTAAAATAACCCAATTATCAGTTTTGCCTTGTTTCTTTAGTTGCAGAATCTGTTACATATTATATGGTACTTCTGGTAGCAATTCATATTTGCTGGCCGCATTTGTATCTACATTTACAAGAAAATTGAAAACCACATTGGTCTTACTATTGGTAGGATTTTTTGATTGAAAAGATGAGCATTCAAAGGAATGCAGCAAGCAAGTTGTGCGAGTATCAATCTAATCAACTAAATTGTAACAATAATTTAGTACAACTTGAGGAGATTTTCTAATATTCAATAATATTGTTCTATAATTATTATTGTTATGTTTATATACTTTATACTATAGACAAATTTGAAACTAAGACCTTAATTAATGGACTGAGCTATATTTTTCGTAAACTAATTTTATCATATTTAATACTTTTGCCCTTTAACTAATTTTTTGTAACTTTTTGTCCACTTGCTTTCATATTTAAAAAATTTCAAAAAAGTCAAACTAAATTGTACTATAATAATCAGAATTAACATATAAAAAAAAAAACTTATTTTTTAATATATTTAGTCCATTAATTTTTAAAATTTAACATAATTAATACATTATTTTTAAATTTGGACAAAAATTGTTAAATATAAAAATTTAATAAACAAAAAGTTACAACAATTTAATTAAGAAATCAAAGTATCAAAAGTAATAAAATTAATGGACAAAAACTGCAGTTTAACCTAATAATAAGGAATGTTTTAGAAAATAGGAAAGGACTCCTTGATTTCTTGTGCTTTGGGTAGCCTTTTGTGGTATAAAGGTCTTAAATTAATGTATTTTTACTTTATGTTATATATAAATATATATATATTTTTTTTTTGGTAAAAAAGGCTTCTTCGGAGTTTAAGGGATAGGGTTATTGTCGCAGACCCACACCACTATTGTTCATTGACTATAGGGTGAGTCCCTACTCGACATTAGAATGTAGGTTCCAAACTTCGAACTCACATTCTATTGTTCAAAAAAATTACAACCTTACACAATCATCTTGATTGCTTGCTTAGGGTATATTATATTGATATAGTAGTTGTGTTAGCAAAAAAATTGAATTTTACCAAGTACCAATAAATATATAAATACGATAAATCATATATTTATCTTTCTTTCTTTCTTTTTTCTTTCTTTTTTCCTCTAAGAATTCATTTATCTTCTACGTAATCAATTGACTAAATAACTATAAATTAAAAAACAAAGAATAATAGATTTTTTTTATAACAGTACTTCCTAACTTTTGGGTGCATGAGAAATAGACATATTTTTCAATAGAATATGTATTGCTAAATAATTTTTAATAATTAATTAAATAATATTGATGTCAATTTTTGTCAACATCAAATAAGGGGTTCTCTTTAGACTTGCAAAAGAGGATTATTAGGACACCAATGTAGTGTCTTCCAAAAACACTCTTATTTCTAAGTCAATATGTGATTCATAGATAATAGGTGAGCCAAAAAAATTGCTCAAATGTTATGTGAAGCTTAATATATATATATATATATATATATATATATATATATATATATATATATATATATATGAAAAAGACTGTACCTCATGATGATCTCTTACTCATTTTGATAAACTTTGTGTAAATTTATAATTATTTATGTGTAATTATCTATTGTGGAATAATTAAAAAGTATATACTAGTTATTTATTTTATAATATATTTATCTAGCAATTATGCTCAAATCTTAGTATTTTTATTATTGCAGTATTAGTTTTCAAAAGTTGATATTTAGGAAATAGATTTTTTTCTACTCTCTCTCTTGTAATCTTTTTAAATGTCAACAACGATCGTGTAAAAAATTAAGTACTATCCTATTAATATATACCAATAAGATATATAACATGCATCTAAACCGTTACCTGCTTGATGATAAAAGAACCGACGGAGCCAACGACAACGTAGACCAAATTCAGGTAACCATCGCCGACCTCCTTAACAGTCAAATCATCGTGCTTGTGACCAAGTATAGAATAGAGATCAGGGACGGCTTTTATGTAATCCACCAACGACTTCTCGTCGAGGCGTCTGAACTCTGAATAAGACATCTCTTCTACCTTCTAGCTGTTTCGGCAATGGCGATGGGGGTTTTAGAGTTGGGAGACTTTTAAGAGGTGTGACAAAGCCAAAGTGATGGAACGATGAACTGGAAATGAGTTTCAGATACTGAAAGCCAGCAACTTTGTGTTGAAGCTGAAACTGATTATTAACTAGGTGGGTAGATACTTTGAACTTACACGGAACTATACACTTGACTAGTTTGACATGTGGATGTTAAATTGAGAATACATGACATGTGGTATGTGGAGGAATGCACAAATAAGTTGTCATTGAATTTGAATCAATGTAGTTTTATGAAGTTATTTTTTATTAAAATTAAGGTATTAAAATGTAAGAAAATTAAAGAATTAAAGTGTGTAAATTAAAAAATAAGTAAATTAAATTATTAAAAAATAATAAGTTGATCAAAGTATAGAACGTAAAAAAATTTAGAGATCATTTATGACTTGAACCAAAAAGAAAAAAAAAAAATACATATAATATAAGGTATTAAACTGTAGTGTTGAAGAAAAATTAAGAATTGGCATTAAACCAAGTAGTTAGTTGATTTTCAATCAATGTCCCTTATTATGTGAGGGTTTTTCTATAATTTGAAGGCAAATAATATAAATTAAAGTAAATTTATTTTTTTTTAAAAGCAAGATAACTTGAAATGAGCTATTAAAAAGCAAAGTGATTAGAGTGGCTCAATTGTAAAATAAACCGACTTTTAAAGCTCTTCATTTAGATGTTGAAGCAATTGTATAACTACTTACTAATAAATACATGTTATATTATGAAGCCTTCACTATTGCATCAAGTATTGTAAAAAAAAAGTTTCCAACTAAGATCTTTTTGTCTCTTAATAAAATAAAAGGGGTGTGCATATAAGGTGATAGTTATTGTTTTAAATCAAAATTGAAACTAGTATATTATTAAAATTAATAATTGACTTGACTCAATAAAAACTATAAAATTAATTCAAATCAAATGCATTGGATTTGGTTAGATTGTATTAGATAGATCAATTTCTAATTTTTTTCCAAACTAAAATATTTTTAAAAATTAAATAATTATTGTATTAAATTGTATTTTTAAATATTAATTTAGTTTATTTATAAAAAAGATTTTGATTTTTCAATCAATAAAACAAAACAGATTATGTAAGGCATTCTAAACTCTAAATAGAAAAGAAATTAAAATAAGAGTATCTTAATTCAACATTATTTTATGCATATATCACATCCATAAAAAAAAATAACTAAAACTAGCTAAACAATATTTATAAATATTAATCATTTGTTGAGCAAATTGATGCTCTTACTCAACGAATAATTAATAATTATGAAGATGAATAAATTATTGTACCTTAATAGATAAAGTAAGTAATTTACGATATGTTAGAATTTAATTATGTATATTAAGTGTTAAAGCTTGTGGCATTATTTAATGACTTTGGATTCTTTGTAAGAATCATTAGATACTTAAAATTGTACATCAATATAATGGTATAATTGAGTGGCTAGACTTACTTGATAATAATTTACCGCAAAGATTTGCACAATTATTATCTGGATAAGAAAATATTTGGAAAATTATCAAAAATAACACCCCTAAAACTTATAGTAACAAAACTGGTACCCTCAATAATATTGAACATTCAATTTGAACGTGAAATATTGAACGGTCAATATTGAACCGGTCTAAATTATTGTCGTTCAATTCTAATTCAATGGGTGTTCAAAGAAAAATGACATATTAGTCATTTTTTTAATTGTGAAAATATAAGTTTGAACACAATGGGTGCTAGTTTTGTTATTATAAGTTTAAGGGTGCTAGTTTTGTTGTTTTTCCAAAATATTTTTAAATTACATTTATTACATATTTACCTAAAATATATGATATACTCAAACATGAATGTATGATTCTTGTAGTGCAATCACTCAATGGTACACGACCATTACTCGCTCATTTAAACTACCTCTCAATATTCAACCTATCAAAGTAAATATTATTAAAAATATGTTAATTAACTTCAATATTTTTCACTTTTAAATAACTTTTAAGAAAGCTAATTAATATTCTAGTCATAGATCCCAATACAACCTAATGATATTGAATATGAATTTTATGTTATGCGATACACGAAGAACATTATATTCAATATAAGGAGAGATAGTCAATAATTGGTAAGTATTAACTATAGAATGCATATTTAAATTTTTTAATATCTAATAGCATCTCATTGTTACTATTATGCCAAATATATCAAATATAATAGTTATTTTTTGTCGGATTAATAACAACTTTGATTTTAGGATTCATGTAAATTGGTTAATATGTGTATTTGGATATATAAAAAAATCATAAATGATTATACAAATTGTGAGAAAAATATAGCGTGTTGAAGGCGTAATGAGGATTACAAAAGACTACATGCGTAATGGGATTACTACTACTGCTGTAATCCCTTTACATTCCATTACAGATTACAATCAAACAAAATACAGTAATACTCTGAATCAATTCAATTACGATTATTGTCAACTAAATATACCCTAATTATATTATAGTGATTAATTTGTAATGTTACTTAAAGATGATATTATTATTTTTGATTTTGAATATATATATATGTATTGAAAATTTTAAAATTTTACAAGAGTGGTCTATGTTTCAATGATAAAAAACAATATATTGAAAATTTAAAAAAAAATTTAGGGACAGTTAAAAATGTGAGAAATTATTTTAAGGACTTTTGTTGAAATATAATCAACAAATAGGAATTTAACAATTCCAAAAAGCTTTTAGGAATGATTGTTTATATTTTATGGACGATTACATTTTACTTTATCATCCCTAAAATTCTTTTTTTACTAGTGTTATATGATTAAATAAAAACTAACATAACTTTTTTTTTTTTTTCTACTCTGAATAGACTTAATGTCGTGAGACAAAGTCTATAGGAGGGGACTCTTGTGTCTTTAAGAGTATCCAGCCAAGTCAGCAGGTAGGAGAGATAATAAGATGTCGCCTACTCTGTTATTATTGGAAGCCCATTGTATCAGGTTGTGTGCTCGATAATTAAGGTCTCGAGGAATCCAGCGGATTGAGATCATGTTAAAGCAAAAGAGATGTTGATTCATATCCAATAAAATTTGTTTTGTAGTGGGAAGGATATTGTGCCAGTTTTCTTCGAGTAGAGCTTGAATTATAATTTGATTATCACCTTCTAGATAGACTGGTTTATCTGAAAATTGTTTCAAGTAGTTAAAGGCGGCAGAAAAGGCGAGAGCTTCAGCTTCTTCACTACTAGCAGCATTTCTGAAATCTACCCAGGCATGAGTTGTACGGCCATAGCTATCTGTGGTGATGAACCCCAAGCCAGCAGTTCCATTGTTCCAAGCAGCATCAAAATTGACTTTGATTGCATTAGAAGGTGGAGGTTGCCATGTAAGAGGGATGACTATGGATTCCCCAATTGCAGATTCCCTAGTCCAAAGAGGGACAATTTTGGATCTGAATTCTTCAATGCGATGATGAAGTCTGTGGATAAGTTGCTGTGGATTTAAGACTCGGTGTTTAAATAGAACTTCATTTCTCAACCACCATATTTGCTCCATCATTATTGTTGATACTAAAGTGAATTCCTTGGCACTGATGTGAATTGGTAGCCATTTCTTGGGAGGGTTTAGCACAAAGGTTATGTAAGTGAAAATATCAAGTTTTTCCAAAAATTCCCATCTGATATTCCATTTCCATGTTAACCACCAAGAACGAATGAAATCGCACTTGAGGAAGAGATGATGAGAGTCCTCCGGTTCATTATGGCATAGTGGGCAGAGGAGATCATCTAGAGGTTTAAACCTGGAAATATTTTTCTTTGTACTAAGACAATTGTTGACAATTTTCCACAGAAAAAGTTTGTGTCGTTCATGAATTTTGGCTTTCCAAATTTGCCCCCAAATTCGAGAGTGTGAGAGTGGGGAAAGTCGAGGAGATATTTGGGTCCAATATGCATCTTTTACTGAGTACATACCTTGTCCAGAGCCATACCATTTGATTTCATCAGGATTATTGGAAGGGGGATTGATGTTGAGAATGAAGGGAACTAAGTTTGGTCCAAGAAGAGTGCTTATTTTGTGGTGATCCCAAATCCAAAAATGTTGCCAGTGACAAAGATCAGTAATGTGATTTAGATGTTGTATGTTTTGTAAGTCTTGATCAGGAATCTTCTGGTAGGGAAGTCCCGGTATCCAAGCATCCTGTTTAAAATTGAAGTTCTGACCATTTCCCAAATGCCAGTAACTGCCTGCTTCTACTAGTGTTCTTGCCCATAAAATTCCCTTCCAGATGTAGGAATCACTAGATCTTTGTTTGGTATCCAGGAAATGTTGATTTGGTAGGTATTTTGCTTTAAGTACTGTGACCCACAATTTCTCAGGCTTGGTAATCATTTGCCAAGCGACTTTGGAGAGTAAAGCCTTGTTAAAATCTTCCATTTTCCGAAACCCCAAACCACCCACTGTTTTAGGTATGCACAGCTTGTCCCATTGCAACGGTGAAAAGTAGTGTTTCGCTTGAGGATTGTTAGCCCACCAGAATCTCTTAATTATAGAATCCGCATTGTGACAAACATTTATAGGGATTCTGAAAGTGCTCATGGAATAGATCGGTAGATTCTGTACCATAGAAGTGATGAGGGTCATTTTTCCGGCTTGTGACAGTAACTTGGATTTCCAGCTGTTAAGTTTGTGTTGTATTCTTTCTAAAAGACTATTGAATTCTGTAGTTTTTTTCCGTCCAATCGGAAGTGAATGACCCAGATATTTGATGTTGTCAACCATGTGTGAAACAGATAAAGTGTGACTGATCAGGGTCTGTTGAGCAGTATCCGTGTTTTTTGAGAAAAAAATAGCGGATTTCTGGTAGTTGATCTGTTGACCAGACCATGAGCAATAAGTATCCAATATCCTTTTTGTGTGAAGAGCTGCCAACTCTGAACCTTTCAGAAATATAAGAATATCATCGGCATATAGTAGATGTGAGATTGCAGGGGCAGCTGGATTCAGTTTTATACCAGAGAGTAGGTGTTGACGTTCCGCTTGAAGCAGCATTCGGGATAAGCATTCCGTTACCATAAGGAACAAATAAGGAGAAAGGGGATCACCCTGTCGGAGCCCTCGTTGCGGTTGTATATGATCATGTGGAGCACCATTAATCAAGATGGAAAAAGATACTGTGGAGATGCATTGATTAATGAGATTACAGACTTTATGTGAGAAACCCATTTGATTCATTATGTGTAGTAAGAAGTTCCATTCAACCTGATCATATGCTTTCTTCATGTCCAGTTTGAGTCCCATTAATCCCTCTTTTCCTCTCGTTTTCCGATGGATCTTATGTGCTATTTCATGGGCTAAGATTGTGTTTTCTGCTATCCATCGGCCAGGGATAAAAGCTGCTTGGTAAGGGGAGATGTGTTCAGAAAGGTAAGATCTTAGTCTTTTAACTAGAATGCGCGCAATGATTTTGTAGTTGACATTGCATAAGCTGATGGGTCGATAATCTGTTACCTGGATGGGATTCTGAACTTTGGATATGAGTGTAATGTAAGTGTGATTCCAAGTGGGATTGAGTATGCCAGTAATAAAAAATTGCTGAATTTCGCTGATAACATTTGTGCCAATGAAGTCCCAACTCTGTTTATAAAATAAAACAGTGTATCCATTAGGTCCAGGAGCTTTGTGAGCATGCATGTCCCATAAGGCCGCTTTTATTTCTTTTGGTGATGGTATACTTGCAATGTGATCATTTTGTTGGGAGGCGATTACAGCAGGAAATAACTCTTGAATGCCTTCTCCGATGACAGTGGAAGTGGTGGAAAACAATGTTTTGAAGTAACTAGAGAAAGCAGTTTCTATGTTAGCTCTGTTCCAAGTTAGTTCTCCATTTTCTGACTTTAAAAGAGGAATATGATTAGACCGCCTGTGAAGGATCGTGGATGTATGAAAAAATTTAGTGTTGCGGTCTCCATCAGTGAGCCATAGTTCTCTTGATTTTTGTTTCCATAAAGAGTCTTGTCTCTCTAGTTGTTCATTCAGTTGCTCTTGTAATTGTTGCTCCATTTGTATTTGATTGTCATCCAACTAACATAACTTACCTATGATAGAAAAATAAACCCTATCAAATAACATTCCTTATTTTTAAAATTTTATTTAATAAAATTATAATATATAAAATTAAATTAAAATATTATAATATTATTATTGGTTTGATAGGTTCTGATTGAATTTCCAATATCAAGAACCAATCAAACACACCATTAATTAGTTTTATGCATTTTAAAACAAACCAACTCAATAAAAAAAATAGTTTGAAATATTAGATAAATTTTGACCCTACATACTCTCATATACAAAGGATACATTTTTTTTTCCATATATTTTCGGTGTTAATTGTGCAAAACAATGTCAGAAACCGAATGTAAACTAAATTAGAAACCGAACTTAAACTAGTAACCTATAATCGAAATCGAACCCGAAATTGTTGGATTTCAATTCGAAAAATCCCCATAAAATTTTAGTTACCCGTTTAGGGCTCCCAAACCCGAATTCGACAATGAGACTATGTTGTTGTCGTCGTAGTAGTTGCAGGTGAAAATGGAATTAATCTTTTCTTTTAATGTCAAGGAAATGGTCTCTAATATCATCCACAAATGGATTTTTTAAATCCTACGCCTTGTTATTGATCAAGCTTTGAGTATTTGCATAAGACTCTTTGAAGTTACAAAATATCAGCTTTTCTTATATATATCGCTATTGATGAATACAAATATAATATACATTCTTGTGCCTAACATTTTCCTATACTAAATATATGTCATATCAGCTATTGCGCTATATATATATATATATCCCCATTGTTAAACGGTGAAAGTTTTTAATTACGAATCAAATATACCTAGAGGAGGGTGAATAGGTTATTTTCAATTTTAACAAATATTAATTATGTAACCTAATCACAATAGTCAGACATGCAATCGCGTGTAAAGATAAAATGCGGAATAAAAAATAACACACGATAGTTTTAGGTGAAAACAACCTAGGCCACTCTAATGACCTAAGAGGAAAACCACCGGTCCACCGGACCACCTAACTATCCACTATGAAAATCAATGTTCAATTACAACCATAGGTCCTAGAACTACCCTTCACAGATAGATCCCCCTTTCTGTAATTTACTTACGAGCCGCCGCTCCTTTCATAGCCTCTACAAGCTAAGTGTCTGGATTCGGACCAACGTTCCTATCTACTTGAGTCCCACAAGATCAATCGAACCCGTCAACTTCGGTAATTTTGAGTCACACGAAATACTGAGCACGTCACCTGAAACGTTAGCACAAATAGCACAAGTGCAAAGTGTGTCCTAGAGCGGATTCAAACAATGAAAAATCCTAACTAGCAGATTCAACAGCATATGATGTAAAAACAAATCAGCTAGTAAACTCTAGAACTATCATGCAATTCTAAATATCATGAAAGGTAATTAGGCACGTGAATTATTCAAACATAACCACACAATATGTTTGAACAATTAAAAATAAGAAAGTGCCTAAGATTAATAGATGAAGAGAATAAGATTTTTCGTTGAAAGCTTTAACAGATGTAGATATTATTTCGGTGTGGGTTGAATGTTTTGCACAAACAAGTGTTGCTTATATAGAGTCCAGTTTGACTTGAAAGAAAATTAATAATAGAGTACAACTCTAGTCATATCAGGATTTAGCTTTGACAACAATTCTACTCATGTTAGGATTTTACTTTCACAACAATTCTACTCAAACAATGACTCTTCTTTCACAACAATTATACTCATATAAGGATTCTACCTTCACAAGAATTCTATTCATAGTAGAATTTTGCTTTCACAACAATTCTAATAACAACAATTCTACTCATATAAGGATTCTAGTTTCACAACAATTCTATTCATACTAAGTGTAGTGCTCAATTGTGTGAGGACGTGTGCATGAGATCATATTTTACCTTTCATATGAGCATTGCAAGCTTGGTGACTCCATCATCATGTATCATCTGATTGAACAGTGAACGCTTATGATAGATTACAATTAAACATTTTATCCACGAAAATTACCAATACAAATAAACCTTACAAATAGTACTCTTAGAAAAAAGTCACACCCAGTTTTAAATCAAGCGTCGCGTTACTACCATTTTCAAGTTTAAAAAAAAGTTAGATTAGTGCTAAAAAGTTTGGTGATCATGTAAATAACATCAAACTACAGTCGTGATAAAAAAAGTCAAAATATATATATTCAGGAAGTGTGAAACGAGCGAGTCCTTACCTGAAATTTCAACCTTGACGACGGGCGAGTGAGTGACAGACATATATGGAATCAGGGACGAGTGACGTCGTGACTTTTCTGCTGGTGGTGGTGGTGGGTTTTTTGTTATCGGTGGATTGGCAATGGTGACTTTGAGAATAGGGGAAGTAAACGTGAGATACTGATAGTCTTGACCGTCGGTTTTTTTATGTTTCAGCTAGTGGGGAATAGGGGAAGTAAACGTGAGATACTGATAGTCTTGACTTTGAGAGAAAGGCTAAGAGTCTCACGACTTTTTGGCTTATGCTTTGCTGGATTACTCATCAGGACTAATGTGCATTGCTTTTAGAATATATTTTTTTTATAAATTATATTGTTTTTTTCTCTTCATTATTTATTTAATATTTGTATTTTTTAAAAATTATTTTCATTAATTTTAAATTTTATTGGTTTGGAGTAATAATTTCTCCATAGCCAATAGTACACTTAATAAGTTCATTATCTTTTATTTAATAAATTAAAAATTAATTATCTTCTATATCATCAGTTCATCTGTTCAATTTTTGGGTAATTTTCTATTAAAATAAATGTGATGATATTTAGAGGAAGAGATTACGTAATTGAAAAAATTATAAAATGATGTTTTAGTCAATTAATAGAGTTTATAATTAAAAGAATGAATAATAATAACCTTAAAAGCCTTCCAAAAGCAAGGAAAAAAACTTAAAAAGCTTCGTCATCATCACAGAGGAAGACATAGTCATTCACTCACTTGCAATATCCATGGATATAAAAAATCAGAAATATCCTGATATTTTGGTGAAAATTTTGATAAAATTATTAAAGTATAGATATGGATATGGGTTATAAATCGATTTCGTCCAAAATATCAATAAATATAGGTAAAAGTATCGAAATATTAATTTCTGTATTTTTTTTCTTTAATATTTTCTAAAATATCGTCAAAAACTTACAATACTATTAATAAAAATTTATAAAAAAAATTTTGGAGCTACTTACCTTAGGAAAGCAAAATTTTGTTTGTCTGTAATTGAAAATTTTGGTAAGAATTTAATTATGATGATTTCCAACATTGACATTCATTTGAAATTAATATTTTTAGTATTATAAAAATTATATTAATTCAATTTTTTTTATACACGGATATTGTTGGAAGAGATAAACTAATTACAAGCAAAATTATTATTACATAATGTCAAAAAATGATTATTTTGTCTATATTAATAATAATATTTTTACAATTCTAAGATTTGAGCCAACAGATAAAATTATTTTAATTAAATATTTATTTATATTTTATATTACATATAATTTAATATATTTAGAGTTATATTATATTATTAAATAAAGATTGAATCTATGTCTCGCTTTTATTTTATATCAATTATATGTGTTACATATGTCATAGATATGTTATTTTAATGAAAAATTAACTAAATTATTATTATATTATTATTATTTTAATATTTATTGAAATTTTATAAAATATTTATAAAAAAAATTTCAACAATTTTTTAATTTTTTTTAATTTTTTTTAAATATTTATAGATATTTTTATAAAATTAAAATATCAATATTTTTATAGATATTAACATTTTGATCCATGGCTATATCCAACATCTTCTGCTTTGAATTAGAAATATTCAATGTCCCATTAAAGTCTCAAATCAATTCTTTTCTGGGTTGCTACAAAAATCTCGAAGGAATTGTTAAAAAATTCTAAAAAGCTTATTAACAATGGTCAGAGAATTAAAATTAATAAATTTTCTTTGCATGGAGATAACAGCCCACAGATTCGGGGCGGGTATTTTAATAGTATTTATATTTAATTTTTAATATTTATTGTTATTTAAAAATTTTAAGTTGTATTTTAAAAATACTGAAATTATTAAATTGATACTTTTTAGTCAAAAATTAATTACATGCATGTCATATAATAAAAAAATTAAGAGCAATTTGGTCATTTAATTTTTTATTTATTATTCTTTAGATTTTACCTCACATTGATCCTATAATTTTAAGTAAGTGACACATTGATCCTGTAACTTTAAGTAAGTGATACATTGATCTTATAACTATAAAGATGAGTTAATTTAGTCTTATAATTTAAAAAATTATTAAAAATAAAAAAATTAAATCAAAACTCTATATATTTGTTATCTCCCCATTTTACTGTGATCGGTTTTTTTTTTTTTTTTTTTCTTTTTTAAGTGATTTTTTTTGAAAAAAATTGAATATAAATTTTATTTAAAAAAATTAAACTTTATTGACTTTAATATTAAACTTATGTAGAATAGGAGGAAGAAATAATAGAGAAATTAAAGTTAATAAATAATTTTTAAAATTTTTTTTATAATTTAATTTTAATAATTTTTCTATTTTATTTCTAAAAAAATCTTAATTTTTAAAATTTGAATTTGACTGATAATTTTTTTTAATTATTGGATTAAATTAGTCATCATAAAAATTATAGGATCAATGCGACATGAAACCCAAAAATAATAATAAAATCTTAATTTTTAAAATTTGAATTTGACTGATAATTTTTTTTTATTATTGGATTAAATTAGTCATCATAAAAGTTATAGGATCAATGTGACATAAAATTCAAAAATAATAAATAAAAAATTTAAGATAACTAAATTATTACTTTTTTATTATATAATATGCATGTGATTAACTTTTAAAAATTGTACCAATTTGAGAATTTTGATACTTTTAAAGTATCACTTGAAACTTGAGGGTAATAATGGATACGAAAAAATAAATATAAATATCGTTAAAATAACGGGCCTACAGATTCTCACGCTATTATGCCGTTTTCCTTTGCTTTTGTTGCTTTGTGCATTTAAATGAATTTGTTCTATAGTATTCTGTGAGACATGTGAAAGAACTGCGATCAATAAAGTTATGCAATATTTTAGCCGACATGTGAATTTTTGTTCAATTAATAGAGTTATGCTAGGGGCGGAGTCAGCATATTTTTATAAGGAGGCTAAATTTTTTTTTTTATATAAAATATAAAAATTAGTAAAAATTATAATAAATTTAATATTAAATTTTTTATATCATAATGTAATAAATATATAAAATTATCACTACAAAAATTTATAGTTAATATATTATAATTAATTTATAATAAAAATTAAATAAAAATATAACAAATTAATAAGTATTAGTATCATTTATGAATAAAATAAATTTATTAACTAAGAAATTTAAGCAAATAAAAAGCTCAATCAAACCCATCAAAATTTATAGTTGTTGAAACTAAAACTAAAATAAACATATGAAAATATAAAAAAGTAAAATATGATTTAGAATTTTAAAGTTTAAGAATATATTTAAAAATAAATGTTTATAACAATATAAGAATGACCAATAATAATAAAAATAATAAATTTTTTATATAAAACAATTTCAAATGAATTCTATAAGATTATTAAAATAAAATGTCAAATAATATAAAATTAGATAAAGTTAAAATTTGGGTTGAAATAAAATATGAAAAACATAAAACTTAAAAGCTTTAATATGAATAATTTTTACATAGTATACGACTATAATTTTATTTATGTTACTAATAGTTATCAAATATATGAAGAAAAAAAAAAGTACATACTTAACCACTTTATTTACAATTCATATTATTTTTATTTACATATTTGTTGAATATTGTTAATATATACCAAAACATGTAAATAAAAATTAAAAATAATATATTACTATAAATAAAATATTTATTTAATGCTAAAAATATACACATAATTAATTTTTTTAAAAAAAATTAATCGGAGTTGCAATCCCCCCAACGTAGCTCTACCCCAGAGTTATGCCATTGTTTAATATTTTTAGCTAACAATGAGGTCTCAGATAAAATAAGATAAGATAAGATAAAAACAACAATAAAGTCCTGATAATATAACAAAGTGTGAACCTACAAGTTTAACTATATGATTTTTATAATTAAAAAAGCTAGTAGTGCCCTCATATGATAAAAGTAAGCATTTTAACGTTAAAAATTAATAAAATTTTAGATGATGGACTAATAATGTATTATGTTTGAAAATTGGTAGATTTTTATAATATTATATAAAAGATAGCAGATTAAAATGTATCATTAATTTAACTTAGTAAATTTAAAAAATATTTTTCCCTCCTTTTTTTATTTAATTTTTTTAGAATAAAATTAATTAAAAATTTAATATTAAGATTATTGAAGAGTATATTTAATTTGAATAACTAATAAATAAATTAAGATGCAACTTTTTAACAAATAACAATTATAGCTCATTGGTAAAAATGCTCACTGATCACTGATGGGGACGAATTTGAGTCCCATAATTCTCACACACACACACATATATATATATACATTAAAAGCATTTTAATATAATAATGTTTGGGTTGGGGTTCGAATTCGGAATAATCCTTTCCCACTCTCTCTCCAAAACTGAAAATCCTAATAGGAGCCTAGGAGGTTTTTATTTTTTTTATTTTTTAAGCAAATAGGAGACTAGAATCAGTAGGCGCACTAAGGTACCCCATCAAAATATGGAAAGCAGTTCTTAGCACCCTCTTCATTTTCCAACCACTCACAAATCTTATTAAATAAATAAAAAATAATGAGTACAGAACTTTACATCAGTAAAACCTATAAGAAGGTTTGCCGACCATATCAGAAATAGTAAAGTGCGCGTGAAAGATGGTACATCTCACCATCAAGTCGCGGAATAAAAACTAGGAGATCTGAAAGCCAAGCCATCAGCAGCAGAATTACCCTCTCGGTAAATATGAGAACAGTGGAAGTCTATGCGTGTAATCCGAGCCAAACAATATGTCCAAGATGAGAGCCATTGCCATGGCACCGTATGAGATCTAATGCGGAATAAAGTCACTACATAAGCAGAGTCAGACTCCAACCAAACTTATATGCATATTTTATTGCATGAATAGCCCCTGCTAGCTCAGCCTTAAAGGCAAAGGAAATTCCTAAAAGAGCACAGAAACAACCCTTGACAAAAGATCTGGAGGTTCGAAAAAGCACCGCACAACCTGAAAGACCAGGTGCCCCAAAAGCAGCCCCATCCGTGTTTACCTTTAACCAACCTGGAGGAGGAGGATGTCAGTTAACTTCAATCACTCTTGGGGCTCATGACGTTTTCCCACGAACTCGCAAACAATTGAGTATCTACAAGTCATTCAAAGTGTTTCGCATTGCACCCATTTTGATTAAGCTTACTTCTCTAATAAAATGCCAAACAGTAGTAAGAGAGGAATGTAAAGGAATCTCAATCCCATCATAGGAGCAATTATTCCTAGTTGTCCAAATAACCCAAATAACCGAGACAATGCCTGCTTTTCATAAATTACGAACTTAAGGTCCAAAATCTCTACCCATAGCGTCCCTCCACAACTCCAAAAGTAACATGTCTGTGCAAGGGTGCAAACAAAAAAGAGAGGCAATGAGGTCCTAAAGAGCCCCAACAAAAGGACACATTAGGAAAAGTTGAGAGATTGTCTCCTCTGATCTACTACAAATAAAGCAACATGAGACAAAGGAAAAATCTCTCTTCTTGACAACGCAATCAGTGGGAACCTTTCCTTTTATGACTTCAAAAAAGCATAGAGCGGGATGGAAGAATAAATGGAGACCAGACTTCTTTATCCCAACTTTTAACTTGCCCCATTGATCTCAAAGAATCATAAGTATCACGAGTAGAAACATCTCCTCTAACTGAATAAGACCAGACCCGAGTATCTTTCTTACCTGCAACTACTGAGTTAATATCCATGGCTACATCCGAATGAGAGTCAACAAAATTTTGCGGCAATCGCCAACCATCTTCTATCTGAAATTGACCAACCAAAGCATTCAAGGGCATATCAATTGGAACCTCAGGAACTCTCTCTATTAGAGGCGAACCCATCCAATTGTCTATCCAGAAACGAACCAATGAATTCGTACCTATCAACCAATGAGAATTGGCAATCAAAGCTAGGAAATGGGTCCTCAAGCCAGGCCAAATAGATGAGCAAATATGATACCCTCTAGGAGTATCATTCCGATCAAGAAATCGCCTCCATAAGTACATCAAGGTGTGAGAGGTTCCTTCAATTAACCGCCAAGAAAATCTTTGCAACATGGCTTCATTTAGAGTTTTCAAATCTCTTAGACCAAGATCCCCTCAGTAAGAGGACGACAGTAATCTCGTCAGGCAACCTAAACTAATTTCACTTTGTTCGTATGGCCAGTCCAGAAAAAATTTCGAATGACTTTAGTAAGCTCATCAAGAATCGCTTTTGGCCATCTATAAATTTGAAAAGAATGCAGGAACATACTTTGGATAATCGATGCAATCAAGCAACGACGACCTGCTAGAGAAAGTGATAATCTCTTCCAAGAGTCCAAACGAACTTTAACTCGATCAGCCAAACCCTGGAACCAGGATCGATGTGGGCACCAAGAAAAATAGTCACCCCCAGATAACTCATAAAATCACCACCCAAACACATAAATAGACTGAATTCCACTTCTCGACACCCCCTTACCGAAATAGATGCTTGATTTTTCAAAGTTAACCAACTGTCCCGATAAAACACCATAAAGCTAAAGAGCTTTAGAGATATTCTGGATATTGTGAGAACTAGCCCTTGCAAAGAAGATCAAATCATCTGCATAAAGAAAATGGGTAGGAGCTGTAATACCATGAAAAGAAGAGATATGGGCAAGCCGACCATCCACATCCATAATAAAGAGATGCCTGCTAAGAAAATCACTTGCAATGCAAAAAAGCAGCGGAGATAAAGGATCACCTTGTCGCACCCCTCTAGAGCAAGGGAAATAACCTTTAGGGGAGCCATTCATGAAAATAGAGATTCTTGTAGAGGTAAAAAGACCATGTATCCAACCAAGGAAAACCTGATCAAAGCCAAAAAACCTCATTACCTTAGTAACAAAGTCTCATCTTATCGTATCGAAAGCCTTATGAATATCGATTTTAAGAGTAAGATTTCCACCACGATTATGAATATCCAAAGCATTGAAGCACTCAGATGCCCTTACCATGCAATCCCCAATACTACGTCCCGAAATAAAACCAAATTGATTTGAAGAAAGAATACGAGAGCAGATAACCCCAAGACGAATAGCTATCATTCTCGTGATAATCTTAAACATGAAATTTCCAAGTGCAATAAGTTTGTATTGGTCAACCTGGCAGGCATGATCAACCTTAGGTATCAAGATGACAAAACTAGAATTAAGCTTGGAATGCACTCCCTATATGAAAAAAATCCCGTATTGCCCTAACAACATCAAAACTAACAATGTCCCAATAATTTTGGAAAAAATGACCAATATAGCCATCTGGGTCAGGAGCACTCAAGGGATCTATATCAAACACCATTGCTTTTATTTCCACTCCTCCTAAGAAATCAACTTTAGAACCACTGAATCAACAGTTGAAAAACTTGGAGGATCCCCATATATTGGCTCTGAAAACATCCTCTCATAATATTCCACAATATGACTTGCAATAGTCTAGGAGGTTACTCGAAATTGAAATTCAATAAAACATAACCCACTTGAAATCGAAACTATTTGAATAATTTTTGTGGATAACCAGCCTGATAGGTACAATTGACATCGAAATAGTTAGTAATTTTTGTTGGAGACTAAAACAATATAAACTGAAATGGTAGTTAGTAATTTGGTTAAAGTTATTTATACGTAAATGATTTCTTTCCCTAGCAAGACTCCGTGGCCCAATGGATAAGGCGCTGGTCTACGGAACCAGAGATTCTGGGTTCGATCCCCAGCGGAGTCGTTTAAAATATAAATCCCGTGAAAGTTTCAATTTCTTTTTTGTGCCGTTTGTGACTAGACTTGAAGTTAAGATCTGCACTGCAGAGTCCTATTTTAGCTCCAATACTCTCCGGTCTCTTACTCTATAATCTAAGTCTCACAGTCGTTCTTGTATCGAAGCCAAGAGGATGACAGTGTTTCACTTCTTCAATTGTG
Source organism: Elaeagnus macrophylla (assembly GCA_029378325.1). Taxonomy (NCBI): domain Eukaryota; kingdom Viridiplantae; phylum Streptophyta; class Magnoliopsida; order Rosales; family Elaeagnaceae; genus Elaeagnus; species Elaeagnus macrophylla. The sequence goes on along the minus strand of CM055649.1, from coordinate 7,264,036 downwards.
CGATTCTCACGTTCGGCCCTCACGCCGTTTACTACTCCGCGACACCTCTGTATGTTCCTCTTCCTTTTTTTTTTTTTTTTTTCCCTGGATATAATTTTACCCTAAATAATCCAGGGAAAATTTCTTGATCTATCCGTTCCACCTTAAAATTTTGACAAAACTCTTTTTCAGCTTACAAATTCGTAATCTGTTGGGGATTCTGCATACGAGTTTTTCTTAAGTAAACAACTTCGGATTCATATATATATATATATATATATATATATATATATTTTGGGAACAGTTGGATGCATATATTCTATGAAATCATCTTTGACTGTCAAAGCTCTATGATTGATTTTTTTTTAATGCTTAAAAATTAGAACGATTTGAGCTATATATTTGTACCATATTAACGTTTAACAAACTGGTGGTAAGTTTTGTGATGGATTCGACCAAATTGGTAAGTAGGAATTTGCATTTTTTTCTCCATCCAATATTTATTAGTAAACGTATTTCCAATTCATGGGTCTTTATGGGTATTTTTTAATGTTGTGTCCTTGCGGGAGTAATGAGATTTGCTTGTTAGGACTCTGGAAAAACTCTTCCATAATATGAACCTAAAAACTTCCTTTAGTTACATATAATCTCAGAAGTTAGTATGTTTCTTATCTGAGTGGATGTGATAGTGGATTGTTTTGTTTAGCTCCGGGTGAAAATATCCAATGAAGCCATAATTTTGAAGTAATTTTAAAGTGAGAGTTAGAGCGGTTAATATGTAATTGTTTCTTTTCCATTGTTGTGCTATATTAATGTTCTAACAAACAGATAGACCCAACTAATTAAGAACAGGTAAGTAGAAATTTGCACTTTTCAATCCAATATTTATTAGTAAACGTTTTATCAATTCATGTGTATTTCTAATGCTGTTGGAGTAATGAGATTTCTAGTTTGCATTAATTTACAAAATGCGCTGTTTTCATTTGCCACTACTTGTTGTAAGGTTAATGATGTAGTGAAGGAACTCCTCTGTAATATATACTTAAAATATTCTTTTCATTGTTACAAGTGATCTTAAGGTTTGCAGATTGGCTTTTGATTGTTTTTGGTTTATCTACTATGTGGAATTAATTGCAAGTATAGTTAAGTTTCTAATTGCAAATATATTTCTACAGATCAGAGTATGACACGCTTGGAACCTCTATTAAAGCCGCCCTTGTTTATCTTGGAACAGCTTTAGTCAAGGTCAGTTGAATAACATTAACAAGACAATCATACTCCATGCCTCTGTTGTTGGCTTCTAGTCATCAATTAAGCATTGGACTTGTACCTTACTATTGTTTTCTCTTCTATTTTCTTTTTCTTCTTCTTCATTTAATTTAATTATTTTCTTGCTTCAGTTCTTGAAATATCTAACTGTTTGGCTTTTTGATATTTGTGGCAGCTTGTTTGCCTGGCAACTTTTCTAAAGGTATCTGAAACCGACAGTTTTGACCCTTATCAGGTATTTTTTATCTCAGACTTTATGGATCGTATCCCTTGGATTTATGTCTTGCGTTTTTATTTTACGTGTGATTTTTACACCTTTATTCAATTATTATTTATGTAACACCTAGCCTTATTTTTTTTTTAATTTGTCAGAGGTGCGTGCAGTTTCCATTTGCTGTCTGAAACTTGATCATACTGTTAGATCACTAGACTAGATAGTCTTGTTAATGATAACATTGTATGATTGATATTACGTGTTTGTCCTTCTGTAATGGTGCATCATATTTGACTAACTGAATAAGAAGATAATGGGCCTTCTTATGCGTTTAAAATGCAGTCCAAGTTGATTTATGTGGCTCAGATACTTGTTTACCTATCTGAAGGACTGTTGAGTCTATGTTTCTGATTCTCTTTAAGAGTATATTCCCCTCAAACTATAGGTCCCACATTAGAGTTTGAACTAACTACACTAAACACTACGGTGAGTGGGATTTGAGCCCATATCTTATTCAATGTGTGGCACACCCTTTAACCACTTCAACTGAGAGGAAGCTGAAAAGAAGAGATATTCAATACAGCAGGATTTGTTTTTCATTTTGAGAGAGGTCTGTTTCAGTGGAACTTTGCTCATTCCTTGTACAAACTATGATGCTGAAGGTGGACGTGCAGTTTAGAGAATAATTATTTACATGAAGATTTGAAGAAATAACGTTCACAGATGAATGAATGATAATTAGAAACTGGTGTTTCTTATGCTATTATAAGAAATAGCATTGCATCTTCTCCAGATGAATGATAATTAGATAAACCTTTTCAATAACTTCTGTTAGTTTCTGTATAGCAGTAAATTTTCCTTTTCAAGATATGTTTGAGTTTTAATGCATAAGTTGCTTTCGTTTTCTTATCAGGAATTGTTGAAAGCATTAATTGGTTTTATAGATGTTGCTGGCCTTTACTTCGCCTTGACTCAGTTGACTCATAGGAACATCTCTCAGAACCATAAATTCCAAGCAGTGGGTCTTGGTGAGTATAACTTGATGAATGCATTGAAGAAATGAATTGTTTTTCTTTGCTATGTAGGTAAACTTTTAAGCATGTCTTCCTCCTTAAAGAGTAATTGATAAGTTTGACACCATATTTTTAAGTGTAAAGGGTGCCAAGGGGCATTTAGTCTTTCAACTTAGAAAAGAGGTTTTTTAGTTGTCTTGTTTTTGAAAATGGGCCACCTAAGACAAGTTATATTATTTTAATATTTTCTATTTAAGCATTATTGTTTTCTATCATGTGATTAAAACACAAGCTTTAGTAAGGCTAAAAAGTGGCAATCAACTAAAAAATATAATAGAAAATGTTATACTAAAATCATGTATTTTTTTAACTAGGAAACTAAACGACACTAATTACCTAAGCTAGAGGACTATTGTGGTTCTTTGCCCTATTTTAATGAATTGTTGTGGGTATTTGGCAGGATGGGCTTTTGCCGATTCTGTACTTCATAGATTGGCGCCTCTTTGGGTAGGTGCTAGAGGACTAGAATTTACATGGGATTACGTTTTGCAGGGCCTTGAAGCAAATGCAAACCTGGTATACTCTTGTTCCATCTTGTTTAATTATTATTGTTTTTGCTACAGGCAGACAGGATAAGATTTCTTGCTCTAAGCTTATTTGGCTGATTGAAGTCATGATTTGGAAGTGAAAAAAGTTTAAGAAGTTGGCTTCAATTAGTTAGATTGACGATGATTTATACAGATTTCAATTATTGATCTTAGTTTGTCCTTCTGTGATTCAGGTGTTGAGCATATCCCTTGCTGCATTAGGTTCTTTGATGTGGCTCCGAAAAAACAAACCGAGGACTTTGATTCCTATTATATACATATGTGCAGGGATTGTTGCAACCATGCCATCTATCACTAGGTCTGGTTTTCTACCAACTTATCATTTTGTCTGTTTGAGTTGTTTTTACAACTATTGTGTGTTGGCTACTTCTGATTTAGACGTTACTGCTTATTATAACATCTCAATGTTGCACGTCTGTCTCCTGCCTCCCTAATTATCGTAAAAGCAATTAAGGGCTTGTTTCAAGCTCCAATTTTTGAACTTAAATTTTCAAAGTGAGTGTTGTATGGTAATTAATTCTATTGTAAAGTTCAAAATTAATTTGGAACTCCGTTCCATTTTTAAACACATATTTTATTGTTTTTGAAACTTCAAAAAAAAGTTTTGAAAACCATATTAAAAGTTCACTTTATATTTACTTTTTCTTTGTGACTTAATAGAGAATGAAATATGAAAACAAAACTTTTTACCAAATAAGTTTTTGATTTTTTCCCTCAAAATGAATTAAAAATATAAAAACTAATTTCAAACACAAAAAAACAGAACTCGTTACAAAAAAAGCCCTAAATGATTTTGTAATCATGAGCCTGTTCTTTCCCTTCGGCAATGTTTTTATGCAAATGTGGTCATTTTCATTAATATTGAGAAGATCATATTTTTAGACAAGGATGGTTGGCATTACATTTGATGGAAGAAATTGTTACAATGTCTTATTTTTTTAGCCTTACATAGCCTTGTGCGTTTGGAAAATGCTATCTATCCTTACATAGCCTTGTGTGTTTGGAAAATGCTATCTATCACAAATGTAGTGTGTAGATGTCATTGGCCAAAGCAAATCCTACGTAGGCCATTTGTTGAGTCAATGGCCAATTATGTCATGCCATCCCATTTGTGTTATCACTAATTTTATGATATCTAGTACTATTCTATGTGTTTAGCATTACAATACCACGGTGCACCTTTTGCTATTCTGTATTCATCATCTATCTAAATTATTGTTTGTACAGTTATCTGAGGCGAGGTCTGGGATGGCACTTCCCCAAGGTGGTCGGATTTGAACTCTTCACCTCTCTGGTGATGGCTTTTATCAGTTGTCAGCTCTTTGCTGCATGTCAGAGACCCACCTCGGCCTGAGCAATTATCTTTACAGCTTGGACTGTTAATCAAGGAAGGTTTTGCTGTCTCGTCGCCTTGGTATTAGTTATTTCTTCTGATGGATTTTCATCTATAGATGGACTTTTCTTGGCACGAGCAGACTTGGACGCAATGTTTGCCTGTAACTTCTATAATTTTGTAGTGGAGAGTAGCAAATTTTTCTATGGTGCCAGTGGTTTCAAATACAAGGCATGTCAACTTGTAACCATGGACATCAATATCAATATGATTGAGACTTTAATTTTATAAAAATATGGAAGATATTAATTCATGAATGTTTGAAGAAATTCACAGATGCTTAGAAAATTGTTAAATTTGGAACTTTTTAATAATTGTTTGTAACTGATAAAATAATAATAATAATAATTGTTTGTAAATGCTAAAACAAACAATAGTAATAATAGGGAAAATACTCCACGATTCTTCAATGTTTAACGTTGGTATAAATTAGTGTCTAAATTTTTGAAAGGTAGACATGAGTTAAATTGCTTATTAAAATTGATTAAAATAATATAAATTTATCATACTTGAAATTACATGATGATGTAATTAATGGAAAAATTGGGAATTAACGTTCCAATGAAAAAAAAAATCAATGATTCAACCTGAAGCCCCTAACAGAAATTCATTTATTAATTCTAAGTTTTAACCTTAAAACCCCTAAACACCATTTGCTTGAATTTAACCCTAACCCTAAAAAACCCAAGGAAAAGTGTGATTGATAAAAAAAAAGTGATACGGACAATGATAGCAGATAAAAAAGATGGTTGAGAAAAAATTTCTAGGATTTATAGCCATAAAAATGGCATTAGATTTTGAAACTTATAAAAAAAAAAAAAAAGGTCGAAAGCTGCTGCAAATGGAGGCAATGAAGAAAAATTGCTAAAATAATTTACCATACCCTAATTAAAACATCATGTATGTATCACATATTTTTTATATTAAAATAATTAATTAAAATTTATATTTGAATTGATATGTATTTTATTTTAAAAGTTTAAAGACTATGCGTTTGAAAGTCACAAATTTAATAGTCATACTGTCATCCAGGGTCGGCTCAAAGACTAGACCGTATAGGTGGTCGCTTAAGGTGGCTTGATGAAGAGTTTGATTTAATGGGTGTTTTTATTTATTTTTTTAATAATTTAAAATATAAAATAAAAATAAAAATATTTTTTCATATATTCCATATCCATTAAAGTGTAGGTGTGACAATTTTAGTATGCTATATACATAGTACGGACGTGATTATTATAGGACTAAAATACAATTAAATTATAATTTTGACTAACTACTTTATAAATTTATAGGTTATAATCTTTTTTACAATTATAAAAAAATTACTTTAAAAATTGTATAAAATATTTATTATGTAAACCAATACATAAACACAAGTATGGCATGACACAAATCAAACATACTAACAGAAACAAGCACAATACAAGCATGATATGATACAATTTTATGTATAATCTAATATCAGTAATGTCTATATCATATTATATAACATGTAACTTGATAAATAATTTTTTTTTCTCTTTTAGCTCGAATCCACTATCACTTAGATGTAAGATACTCTCTTTATTTTAATTAATTTTGATATCTATTATATACTTATTATTTGTATATTTCATTACTTTTTTAATTATTAAAATTTTAATTATTTTTTCACGCATTATATCATAGTTATTTATTATTATATATCTAAAATAAAGGGGGTGCATATTTTCATTATAAAATTGATTCTATGTAAACTTAATAATTATTACTTGGTGAAAACATAAAAATTTGATAAATTTGTTAAATCACATGAAAGAATAATTTTATGCATAGAAAAGACACTATTAATAAATATTTTATTAAATTAAATTTATTAAATATTTAAAAAATGTAATTATTATTCAAAATATATGTAATTAGTCGATATATTAAAGAACAATCTTTTGTCCAAAGTGAATAAGTTCAAATTCTTAAACTCATTTGAGAAAAGTCAAGATTTTTAATTTTTTTTAGCTATGTAAGTTTAAAAAACAAAACAAAATAAAACAAAAACAATTACAGTGTCCATAGATCATAGTATAAATTTTATCAATTATAAAAAATTTATTAAATTTTACTAATAATTGAGTTAGTAGTGTTGAAAAATATTATTTGAATGTGGGGCTACACATATTCTTAAATGTGCTATGCTATCTTACAGTTTAGTCAATTAAAAGTGATCTATAAAGTTTATTTTTAACTATCGTATATTAAACTGTCGTGGAATTAATGCGTAAAGATCAGACTTATATTTTTAATTTGATGATGGGCTAATTTAAAAATACTAAAAGATGATAACCACCTTTGACAGTTTCTACATATGGGGGGTCATGGTCCCCAATTGAGCGGTGTGGTTTTTCATAATTTCTTTGTATCCCATCAACAGAGAAAACTCTTAGAAATTACGCATCAATTTAAAGATCTTAACTTATTTGGTAAAATAATACTGTGAATTCTGGTACGCTTTCACTGTGTTCTTTCATCTGCTCTTTCTTTTACCATGGAATTTTAGAAAATATGTTTAAGCCATGAAGTTTTTGAGATTAATTGTGATCTTTAAATGTTTTAAATTTAGGTAATTGAATTCACAAGTGGTATTAGAGTTTATTTATGTTTGATTGATAGAGAATTTATCGGTTGTATTTTCACGGCCAAATACGTGAAACTGTCCATTTGCTTTCTGGAGTCTCAATTATGACTTGTGGATTGACTATAGAATCTGAATTGTATGGATTTTGGGCCCGGCTTGAATAAAAGTATTTTGGTTAACTTCATTGGAAGTTTCATAGCATGTTTTTTTTTAAAAAAACCTCTCGACTCAAGAGCATTCAAGTAGGGGCATTAATATATGTTTATGGTAATATATACATATATGTATCAAATTGTCAATGCATGCCAAATCTTTGGCTGTGTTTAAGATTGCATGTAAAGTTCAATTAAATTTTTATGCCTTGATCTTGGTGCCCATGGTTATGGACACAGATAGTAATTACATGTTAATTATTTTGTGGGCGTATATTCTATTTATTTACATTTAAATCATTATGATCTTTTTCTATGAAATCTATATATTTATATATGTGGGTACTGTGTTCTTTTTGTGACATATATGTATGTATGTATATATACACTATATTGTTTTTTTTTTTGTCAGAATATATACAATATATTGTTGACGTGTATATTTGTTTGCACTATATGGGACATGTATATTTGTTTACGGTAACAAATATATACACTATATTGTTGACGTTTGATTCATGAATTAAGGGTTTTTAAATTTTGATTAATTATGTACCACATCTAAACACTTATCTGGTATTTCAATTAATTCAATTTATTTAAGAATGTCACCAAAGTGGCCTCTCTTGTGTAGATTGATCTTAGGGGAATAATTGGATATGATGTTTGTGTATGTGTGATTCATGCGGTTATTAACCAATCCAAAGAGGGGTTTATATTTGGCCGAATTACAAACGCACCTTGTGATGGTAAATGTGTGACAATTATCAAGGTGACTTCTATGTGAATAATAAATCGATGCAAATATAGATTTGTTATTTGACATAATTTATTGTCACTGTTTGATTATTGTAACAAGAGTACCACTTAGAATTAATGTCACTATCCAAAGGCTTGATATTAATGTTGTGCTGGTTATCTTGAGATGTTGCCATGTAATTAATCAATTTAAAGACCTGTTTATGTTTCGTTATTTTTATGTGAACATAGTTTATTTATTTTATTTTGTTATCTATTCAGCTTTAATGTCTACTACTGAATATCTACTAACATGAATAATATTTTAACGTTAAATGGAACAAACTTTAAGGACCAGAAAGAGAATATACTGATTGTTCTTAGTTGCATGGACATAGACTTGGCATTGAGAATGCCGAAATCGAATGATCTCACTGAACAAAGTACTTCTGAGAAATTGTGTACTTTGAAAAGTGGAAACGTTCGAACTAGCTAAATCTTATGATCTTGAAGTGCAGGAATTCCTTAAGGCCTTCAGAGGTGCAATAACATATGACAATATCATTGCTAGTAAGTTCCTTTGAGGAAATTCAGAATTGTTTTGTCAAAAATCAATAAAGCTTGAAACAAGCATGCTCTTAGCGAGCTTTGATTTCAATGAAGTATAAGGAAAAATGTAATGTCAAAGAGTACATCATGAAGATGTCTCATCTTGCTTCATAAACTTTAGGCACTAAAGCTCGACTAATCGAATGATTTGCTCGTGCATTTAATTTTGATCTCTCTTCATGCACAATTTAGTCAATTTGAGGTTAGTTATAACTACCAAAAGGAGAAATGGACACTCAATGAGTTCATCTTATTTTGTATGCAAAAGGAAGAGAGATTGAAGCAAAGAGAGGGCTAAAAGTGCTCATTTGGCAAACACCTCTAAGGGCAAGAGCAAAAGAAATGATAAAGGAAAGGAAGCTGCTATTCCTAAGTGTTTGGTATAAAAGAAACAAAAAACTGAGGAAAGTTGTTACTTTTGTAGTAAGCTTGGACACAAGAAGAAGGAATATGCCCAAGTATAGCGCATGACGTGAAAAGAAAGGTACAATTCATGTTTTGGTATGTTCTGAGATCAATTTAGCTTTCTTGCCAGGAAATACTTGGTGGGTGGATTCTGGTGCTACTACTCACATTTTTGTTTCTATGCAACGTTGATTGAACTATCGAGAGCCAACTGATGTTGAAAGACATATATTTGTGGGTGATGGAAAGTCAGTGGAAATGAAGGAAATATGACATTTTAGATTGTTGTTAAAAACTGGTTGCTATTTGGATTTGAGAGACACTTTTGTTGTACTGTCTTTTAGACAAAATTTAGTTTCTATTTCTATTTTAGACAAATTAGGTTATTATTGTTTATTTGAAAATACTCAGTTTACTTTGTCTTTAAATTCAAATATTATTGGTACAGGTTTACTCAATACTTTTGATAATTTATATTTGCTGGAAACTATTTCATCTTATAATGAAACCTTGCATATTGAGTCATGAGGTACAAAGCAAAAATTAGATAAGGAAACTTCAGCCTCATTATGGCACAAACGTTTAGGTCACATATCTAAATCTAGAGTTGAGCGACATGTGTCTGATGGAATTTTAGAATCCTTTGATTTTTCAGACTTTGAAGTCTGTGTTGAGTGTATCAAGGAAAAATAGACCAAGATGCAGAAATTAGGTGCTAATTCATACGAATATTTGTGGTCCATTTCCTACGGCATCTCGAAATGGTTCATAGATGATTATTTTATGGGTTTCTATTTTTTATATATGAAAAATCACAATCTTTGGACGTGTTCAAAACATTTAAGGCCAAAGTTGAGTTACAACTCAACAAATGGATAAAGAGTGTCAGGACTGACCATGGTGGTGAATACTACGGTAGATACAACGGATTAGGTGAACAACATTTGGGATCGTTTGCTAAATACCTAAAGGAATGTGGAATCGTCCCTTAATATACCATGTCAGGGTTGCCTAGCATGAATGATGTATCTGAGAGACGAAACAAGACTCTTAAGGATATAGTACGAAATATGATTAGTCAATCGACTTTACTAGAGTCCTTTAAAGAAAACAACTTATATCCTGAATTAGGCGCCAATTAAAGCGGATACAAAAATGCCTTATGAACTTTGGGTTGGGAAAAAGCCTAATCTAAAGTACTTACGTATTTGATGATGTCCTATTGAAGCAAGGCCTTATAAGCCCATGAAAGAAAATTGGACTCTAAAACCGTTAACAGTTACTTTATTGACTATACAGAACGATCAAGGGGTTACAAGTTTTATGATCCCACTAGTAGGTCTATACTTGAGACGGTAATTGCAACGTTCTTTAAGGATGTTGAGTTTGGGAGGAAAAATTGAGTTAGGAATATTGTCTTTAAGGAGGAAGAGTGAGTAATCCCAATTCTTACTACTACTATTTTTTACGACGTGTAGGTTTCTATACCTGTCATTGATCAAGAAGTGAATTCAGATCCTTGACAAGACAATGTTATTCAACCCTTCATTCAAAATGAGCTAATTGTTCCAGAGGAACCAATTATTGAGGAACAAACTCAGCAACCTCAAGAACCCGCGCCATTGAGGTGATCCATGAGAGAAAGAAGATTTGCAATTTTGGATGATTATATTGTATATCTCCAGGAACATGAGGAAGAAAGTGAAATGTTGGAAGATGATCCAATCAACTTCTGTTAAGCCATGCAAAGTTTCAACTCTCTTAAATGGATTGAAGCCATGAATGAGGAGTATAAGTCTATGCAAGACAATAAATTTTGGAAACTTGCGCCATTATTGACTGGTGCGAATCCTGTTGGTTGTAAATGGATATTTAAAACCAAAAGGGATTCAAATAGTAATGTCGAGAGATATAAGGCACGTCTTGTAGCCAAAGGCTTTACTCAAAATGAAGGAATTGACTTTAAAAAGACTTTCTTTCTAGTTTCCACGAAAGACTCTTTTAGGACACTTATGACACTTTTTGCACATTATGACCTTGAGTTGCATCAAATGGATGTCAAAACAACGTTTCTCGATGGTGACATTGAAGAAACTATTTATATGGTACTCAGGAGATCCAAAGAATATGGTTTACAAATTGACAAAATTCATATTTGGACTTAAGCAGGCTTCTCTCAGTGGTACTTCAAGTTTCATCAAGTCATTGTTTCATACGGTTTTGAGATGAATGTCGTTGATGATTGTGTGTATCATAAGTTCAGTGATAGTAAGCATGTTTTTCTGGTTTTGTATGTCGATGATATTTTACTTGCCACAAATGACATAGGCATCTTGTATGACACTTTCTATCAAATAATTTTGAAATGAAAGATCTTAGTGAAGTTTCCTTTGTATTAGAAATTGAAATACACCTAGATCGTTCTCAGGGTATATTGGGATTGTCACAAAGAAACTATATTGAGAAAGTTCTTAATAGGTTTGGCATGCAAAATTGCAAGCCAGGTGAAACTCCAATCACTAAAGAAGACAAGTTTAGTTTTAGTCAATGCCCAAAAAATAGCCTTGAAATTAAAGAAATGAATAAGATTCCTTATACTTCGGCTGTAAGGAGTCTAATGTATGCCTAAGTATGTACGTGTTCAGATATTGCGTTCATAGTTGGCATGTTAGGCAAATAATTAAGCAACCCCATCATGGTTCATTGGAAAACATCCAAACGGGTTATGAGATGCTTACAGAGAACAAATGAGTAAATGCTCATATATAACAGATCAGATCAGTTAGAGACAATTGAGTATTCGAACTCCAATTTTGCTGCATGCCAAGACAACAAGAGATCCACATCGGGTTATGTTTACCTGTTGTTTAGTGGGGCAATTTCTTGGAGGTCTACCAAGCAAACACTTGTAGCTTCGTCCACCTTGGTTGTATAATTTGTTGCATGTTATGAGGCATCAAATCATGGAATATGGCTGCAAAATTTTGTCACTAGGCTACGTATTTTGTAGGGTGTTGAAGGACCACTCAAATTATTTTGTGACAATAAATCAGCAGTTTTATATTCTAACAACAATAGAAGCTCAACGAAGTCGTTGTGAAAGAAAGAAAGTAGATCGGTCAGATTTCCATATAGCACATTGGGATAGAGTCTATGATAGCGGATTCGATCACAAAGGGACTACCACCCAAAGTCTTTCATGAGCATACTACTCATATAAGTGTTGTTCTGTTTGAGGATACTTTAGTTTAGTGGGAGTTTGAATTTGGGTTGTTGCTTTATGTTAAACTTCAGATTTGTTATATATATATATTTGGTTTATTTTTTGCAGAAGTAAAATTTTTTTTTTGATTTAATACACTCTGTTTAGTAATGTTGTAATATTGATCTCAATAAGGAATAAAGTATGGACAGTTGGAAAATAGACATGTTTGTATCACATTACATGTAATTTTCATGCTACACATCAATGATTCATCTATGTCGTTTGGTTGTATTGGTATATGTGACCATTAATAGATTTAGTCACTATAAAGTGACGAAAATCGCTTTGATCCTGTATCAGTATGATTAATGGACAAGATTGTTCGAAATTATCCTAGGGGTGATAGCAATTTTGGGAGCTCATAAGGTTATGCACATTTATAAGGTTACATATGTGGCCTAGTGAGAGATTATTGGAAAATATTATTTGAATGTGGAGCTACACATATATTCTTAAAAGTGTTATGCTATATTACAGTTTAACCAATTAAAAGTGATCTATAAAGTTTATTTTTGGTTATCGGGTATTAAATTATCGTGAAATTAACGTGTAGAGATCGAACTTGTATTTTTAAATTGATGAGGGGCCAATTTAAAAATACTAAACGATGATAACCACCTTTGGCAGTTTCTACATAATGGGGTCATGGTCCCTAATTGAGCGGTGTGTTTTTTCAAAGTTTCTTTGTATTCCCATCAACAGATAAAACTCTTAAAAACTACGCATTAATTTAAAGATCTTAACTTTGATAAAATAATATTATGAATTATAGTACACTTCTACTATGTTCTTTCATCTTCTCTTTGTTTCAACATGAGATTTTAGAAAATATGTTTAAGTCATAAAAATTTTGAGATTAATTGTGATCTTTACATGTTTTAAGTTTCGGTAATTGAATTAACAAATAGGATTTTTTTTTTTATCAAAATTGATAATATGTATGAAACATAATTTATTCTTACAATTGTATTTTTATTCAATATTCTATTATTTTTAATTTAAATTATTAATTATATAAAGGTAAAAATTAAATTTTAATTAAAAATTATTAAATATAATATGTAAAAATGTATCATAATAAGTCTCATCTAAGGCCTCCTAATTGCTTGGACCTGGTATTAATTCCCTGATATGATACATTTTCAATGAAAATTGATTTTTTGCCTCATATAGCAAAACGGTTGTGTTTTGGCAAGATATAAATGACACTTTTAACCCACCAGTTTATATCTGCCTTCTTCTTCTTCTTCTTCTTCGCTTCTTCGCTTCTTCTTCTTCTTCGCTTCTTCTTCTTCTTCTTCGCTTCTTCTGTGTTCCTGAATTGAAGATGAAGATTTCTTCGCTGCTTGTTCTTCTTCTTCTTCGCTTCTTCTGTGTTCCTGATTTGTATGAAATCCTATAAGTTTAAATTTTAATATAAATTAATTGTGATTTCTTTATTTTTCGCTGTTTTTTAGTGTAATTTGAAGCTTTTTGTTGTTTGATATATGTAGGAAAGAGTGGAGCAGATGAAGAATTGAAGATGAAGATGAAGATGAAGATGAAGATGAAGTCATGTGAATGTACAGGTTACATACAAATTTATTTTATATGTAACCTGTACATTCACATGAACCCACTGGAAGAAGAAGAAGAACAGCTTATGTACATTCACATTTTGTATGTACAGGTTACCTGTACATACGAACTGTTCTTCCTGCAAAATGTGAATGTACAGGTTACATACAAATTTATTTTGTATGTAACCTGTACATTCACATGAAATGCATTGTATTGTTTGTATGTTATTGTTGTTTGAACAGCTTACAAAATGTGAATGTACAGGTTACATACAAAATGTGAATGTACAGGTTACATACAAAATGTGAATGTACAGGTTACATACAAATTTGTATGTACATGTTACATACAAATTTGTATGTACAGGTTACATACAAAATAAATTTGTATGTAACCTGTACATTCACATGACCTGTACATACAAAATGTGAATGTACAGATTACATACAAAATAAATGTGTATGTAACCTGTACATACAAAATGTGAATTCGAAGGAAACACGAAAATGGCGAGGTTTTTACGAATACTCAGATAAAGGGATATTTTGGTAAAAATCATATATATTATATAAATAAAACTCACCGTTTTAAGTCTAAAACGTGCTATTTAGGTCCAAAAAGCTTTTTTATTCAAATCTGTGTTATTTGAGTAATTCACTGCTTGGACCTGCACTAGTGTCACCTCACCTATAATAATAATACACTAGTTAAGTCAGTTTTATAATTTTAAATATCACATTTATGATAAATATAACATACATGATAATGTGATATATTATATACTATGTATAAAAATTTGAATCACGTTTAATATTTTTTGGATAAAATTATTTTTATATTTTAAGTTATTGACATTAATTTTTCTTTTAAGATATATTATCAAATTAAATAAAGACTCCAAACATAATAATAAATATCTTAAAAAAAAAAAACATAATAATAGATAAGAATCACATCCAACAAAGACTTTAATCATGTGATGGACTATCACATTTAATACATAATAATTAAGTAATGATCACATACAATAAAGACTCTAATTATATTATGATTATCACATTCAATAAATTTTTTAAATATTATCTTACTTTCATAATTAATTTAAAAGTATAAAAAATTAATTTTGTATTTATTTTAAATATATTATAAAAATTAAAATAAATAAAATAATTTATATATATATATATATAAGTAAAAAAATTATTTACCAAACACGTGTAATAATGATAATGAAAAATACTCTTTATCATGATCATGTATATTAGATGGTCTAATAGTTATATATATAATTAAATATTTAAGGTTTATAAAATGAAAAGGAAAAGTTTATAACCAAAATCTTTAATATTATTATAAATAATAAATCATGCGTATATAGTTTTTATTAAAAATAAATAAAAAAATCTATAACCAAAATTTTTATCTAAACTTTTCGTTGATATTATCAATATATTGAATATTTTCACTAGGGGTGGTAATTGTGTTGTATTAGTCGTGTCCATGTCGTGTTATTCGTGTCGGTACTTGGTTCGTTTCATGTTATTCGTGTCAAATTTTCATATTTTGTGTTAGTTAACACATGAAAAAATTCATTCGAATTTTTTTCATGTTACCTATTTATAATAGTAAGAAATAACAAAATTTTTAAGAACATAAAAAAATTATTGATAATTCTTACTAAAAAAATTTCGTATCATACCGTATTCAGATCATATTATGAAATCATGTCAAAAATTATCACCCCTTAATTTCCACCACATTTGAGAAAATATAATAGAGTTTGAACCTAAATCGATATAATTGATATTTTCATCAATATTTCTATATATTTTATGATATTTTTGAAGAAAATGACTTTAATCTTAATTTTGACATCGATACTATAGCTTTTGACAAAACTACCACTAAAATATCAGAAAATATCCTAATTTTTACTCCATGTGTGTATCTTTAATTAGAAAAAATATATATAAATTTATAAACCGATATTTCAAGATATATTTACATTAATATTTTCAGAATTTTATCAAAAAAGATTTAAAAAAATTACCATATAACTTAGAAAATATAATGAAATTTTGACATTTTTTTGATATTTTCATGGACATAACATTAAAATTTTGGATATTGTGGAAATATTTTGAAAAAAAGCATTTTTATATAAGTAACTTAACTTGACAAAAATTTCTATAAAAACATTGAAAAATATTGAGATGTTTCTATCCATGCGTGTAACATAGCGGCAAGCTAAACATAAATGAATTATTAGACGTGAAAATATGGATTAGCATTTTCATAATTGAATTGCTTTATGATAAACTGATCATGTTTATATAAATTAGTTCACCTAGTTCATGGGTGTATAACACTTTTTTTTCTCCCTGTTTAAGTCACGTATTTGAACTATTATAAGAAAAATAGGTTTCTATAAAGGGTTAGAATTTTTTTTGTTTTTGTTTTTTTTTTTTTTAATTTCACTATTTTTTCTATGCTTGACATTTTCTTCCTTGCTTTGAGAATATTTAGACATGAACTTACTGTGAAATAAATTCGTTCCATTTATGGAAAATAAAATCTTAAACAAAAAAAAAAAAAAAAACCAGACTAAGAGGCAGTATAGATTATAGATTTACTTGATAACTATGCCATATGAGTCAAATAAACCCAGAAAAATAACAGAGGAAGATCAAGCCAAAACTTTACTGCTCAAATTCTATTTTTGAAGATTCTAAATCACCAAAATTTATTTTTCTGGGGCATAATAAACAACGATGATTTTGGCATAACTTTCATATTCTTCACCTCTTCTATCGGAAGGCTCTAAATCAGATTCTTTTAAAGAGGCTTCTATCTGGAGAACAAACCCAGCAGCAACACCTCCAATCACAACAATGCCATTCATAATCAAATCTGGACTTCCCAGGGAGGCAAATGATGTTGTGAGCGGTTAGGCCGCCCAAACGAGTTTACTCCTTTTATCTGCACCACCCTTCGTCAGGAGGTGGCACTAGTTAATTTTAAATAACAATTATACACCCAGGCACACATATTTAATGATGAGATTCAAACTCACTATGGCACTTGTTAATTTAAATAACAATTATATACAATTACCCCATGCACTCACGTTATCTTAGTGGCATACATCATTGCACTAGGGTAGCACTCGTTGCCGTTTCGATTATAGCCAAATTCAAAATGTGAAGACTGCAGATTGTGTGAGAGTTGAAATGTCTTATTCAATACAATTATTGCATACCACATGGTTTGACATTTTTTGAAAATTTGAGATTCTGGTCCACTTTTTAGTAATTAGTGGACTTACAGTGGACCGTCTAAAAGATAGAGGAGGTATACTTAAAACTTAAACCAGCATTTGTAAAGGAGTAATAGATATATAAAAATAATGTCGGTTATTCTTCTAACTTCTAATATGTTAGAACAATTTTTAAAATAAAAAGACATTATCTTTAGTTAAAATGTTGTAATAATTGGTAAGTGCATTTTGACAAAAGACAGAAAATAGTTGCAACTTTTGAGGAAGTAATTGATAGTTTGTAATTATTATGAACAATTACATATGTTTTAAAAGACATAACTTTTGAAAAAGTCACAACTCATCAAAGAATTGTAACTCAATTAAAGGAGTGCATGAAATTTTATAAATAGACTATTTGTAAAATATGGAGAAAAAAGAAAAAAGTTTAAGATTAATAATAAATATTTTCTAACACTTTCCACCACAATTTATGTATAAATAAAGTTAGTCTTCTAAATACTGTAAATTTAAAATATTAATTATCTTGAGTGTTCTTCAAAGTTAAATATATTTTTCAGTTATTTTCGTGAATGCACAATGCAAGACAACAAGAGGCTTTGTTATATTTTAGAGACGTATTTGTTAAATCCTAGTACATCACCGAATTGGTGAGGACAAATAGCGACTTAAGGACAGTGACTTAAAGTCGTGTCTTGAAGCCAAATTCAAATGTTGTATTATTTATAATAATTTTGCAATATCATAATTGGAGCTTATAAAGACTTGACTTGAAGATCATAAAGATCAATATTCAACAACAAGTTCAAGAAATTTTTTCCAACAATCTTAAGACGCTATTTATGCCAAGTATAATTGTTAGCTTCACGACTAGTAAAAAATTTATTTTATTTGTGAAACATGATTAGAAATCTTCATGAAGTATTTTGAATGTAATATCATTTTAAAGGCATGCATGTTGAAATTAAGACGATGCATATTTGTATAGTCATATGCATGGTTCAAATTTCATGAAAATTGATTAAAATGTAAAATTAAATATTATATATTTTAATTTGTGTATATTATATATATAACATACATGTATTAAACAGTCACGACTCTTGATATTGTGGTGATCATTAGTGAAAAATCAAGAACCTAGTAAAAAGTCAAGACTTAGTGAAATATTGTGATCATTGAGAAATAGTCATGATTAACAAAAATGTTACAATCTTTGATAAAAAATCGTGACTCTTAATAAAAGATCGTAACTCTTGATGAAAAGTCATGATTCTTGGTGAAGGGTGATGAATCTGGGTAAAAAGACATGACCTTTGGTGAAAAATTGTGACTAACGAAGGGTCATAACTCCTGGTGAAAAGTCATGATATTTGGTGAAGGGTCGTGACTCTTAGTAAAAGACCATAATTCTTAGTGAAAAATCGTGACTCTTAGTGAAGGGTTATAACTCTTAGTGAAAAATTTATGACTTTTGGTAAAAATTTATGACTCTTAAAGAAAGTCATAATTCTTAGTAAAAGGTCAGACTAATAGTTAAGAGTCGTGACTGTTAGTGTATGGTCATGACCCTTAGTAAAAGATTGTGACCCTTAGAGAAGAGTTGTGATTATTCGTAAAAGCACTCATTCAAGAATGAAAGTGAATTTTATTATCTTATAAATAATATAGATGAGTAATATGTATTTCTTAATTTTGATTGATTATTAAAAGAATAATCAAGTTAATAAAATGGGCGAGCTATGGTGTGGGATCCTAAACAAAGCAAGTTTGCATATACATATACTCCACCTAAGTAATTAATATGATTATCCTAGCTTCATTTAACATAAAAGCTAGATGATTGAGAATCATAATTGTAAGCATTGCTCTATAATTAAGTTAATATATCTTGTATAGTTCTATGTGTATATTAATAAGATAAGTTCTTCATTTTAATGCATGTCCAGATGTAATGTGAGTAATTGATACATGAATTTCATATACAATTATGTATGATTGATACTCATGGTAAGAGTATTATTTTATGAAAAGTAATGAATAACTTGAAAAGTTCCTAATAATAAAAAGTCTTGCAAGGGAACAATTATATATTCATGTACAAGGGATAAGACGAAAGTCAACCTCAAATAAATTACCAATGATGGAAACTCAACCTAACACTTAAAACATTAAGATCTCGAGTTCAATGAGCAAAAGTACATATGTTTGTGATTGCAAGCACAATAATAAATAAATAGGTGTCCCAAAAGGAAAATTTGCTTGGTACATGTAACGAAATGAGGAGGATAAGCTATTTAACTTTTAATGAGCTTATATTAAAATTTTATGTGGGATACTTTAATTAAGTAGGTATCATTGATAAGTTCACCTATGTGAGTGTCAGAAATGGTGTCGTCTTCTATGTAACTTAGCTAGCTACTAAAGTACTCATAAAAACACCAGGATATAAGACAAAGACAAATTAAGTGTCAACGAATAAAAGAATATTGGAGATGAAGAGGGCTTGTGTGAGACATGTCTGACTAACCTAATAAAATCGCTGATTCAAAGACTTGCCTACTATGCTATCTTGGTTAACTTTGATGTGTTCTAACTAAGTAAATGTTTAAGTCCAAAAGACACATTTATTTATGCATAAGTCTTTGGATCATATTCAAGATAAAAAATTTCAAAATTATATTTCATTTTGAAAATAATGAGAGATTGTTGGAACATTTTCTAAAATAAAAATACATAATCTTTGGCTAAAATTTTGCAATGATTAATAAGTACCTTTTGGCAAAAGACATATTAAATAGTTGCATATTTGGAAAGCGAAATGCTATGTTGAAAGGTTATGACTTAAGAAAAAAGACATGATTTTTTGATAGTTTGTAATTGTTATAGAACAAGTACATATGCTCTAAAACACATGACTTTTAAAAAGTTACAACTCATCAAAAAATTGTAACCCAATTGAAGGGGTGCATGAAATTCTATAAATATGTCATTTATAGAATATTGAGAGAATAAAACAAGGAAGTTGAAGATTAATAACAAATGTTCTCTAACACTTTCCACCACAATTTATGTATAAATAAAGTTAGTATTCTAAATACCATGAATTTAGAACATTAATTATCTTAAGTGCTCTTCAAAGTTAAAGATATTTTTGGGTTGTCTTTGCGAATGCACATATAACAAGAGAATTTATTGTATCCTAAAGGCGTATTTGTTAAACCCTACTACATCACCAAATTGGTAGGGACAAATATCGTCTTAAGGACAGCAACTTAAAATCATGCCTTGGAACCAAATTCAAACATTGTATTATTTATAATAATTTTACAATATCATAATTAAAGCTTATGAAGACTTGACTTTAAGATTACGGAGATCAACATTTAATAACAAGGTCCTATATTCAAGAAAATTTCCCCAACATAACATAATATTAGAGTTAAAGGTCCTATATTCAAGATTTAACAATATTGCTACCCTTCGTCCAAAATACAACAAAATATATAGATGCATGGACAGTTGGACGAAGAAACCTTTTAATTTAAGGTGGAAAAAATAAAAAACAAAATGAATTTCATTGTTATATAACTTTGTTTTCTGTAGGAAGGAGATTATAACCAAACACGAAAAAGTGGAAAATTACTCTGCAGACCTCTATTTGAAGTTTCATGTAATTTCTTTCCTAAACTGACATATGATTTTGACAAACTCTACACCAAGCTGAATACAAGTGCTACATATTAAATAAATAAATAAACAATAATTAAACAAATTCATTTGCATACAAGCAAAATCTCCGACGTGGAAGGGATCAAAGGAAACATACCTCAGAATTCACATTCATAGACTCAGGGTCTTCACAAAGGTATCTAAAGGTAATGAAATGACATGTTCATTTTCTTCCTTGTTACTTTCAACTTCTAGGTTTCTGAATCTTCAGGAACTGTAGATAGTTCATCACTTTCAACAAAAGATGGATTAAGAAACTTGGCAACAAAAGTCCACATCTTATAGACATCTTCAAAGTTGGTCAAAAATCCAAGAGATGCTGTAACAACTTCAACTCGAAAAAACAAGCTTTTACCATCTTTGGCATTAGCCATTGGTTTGCACAAAGATGTATTTTTTATGTCACATGCTCCCTGATGCTGGTTTGGGCCATCTACAAATCGTACATGACTAAGGATGCCAATGCCAAGAGATAAACCATTCTTCTCAGCCAAGCTAAGAACAACTTCGGGATGAACTAGCCCTCTACCACCACTCTTTCTTACATTGAATGCTACCGCTGCACCCCTTTCGTATTTGATCTTGGGACCATATATTTGTACAAGAGGCACTTCCAAACCTTCATCGGGAATAGGTAACCTCAGTTGAAGCAATGAAGTAACAAGCCAATTGATAAGATACCGCAGTCTGAGAGTAGTTTTGTTCAGTCCCAGCATATTGATGTGATCAAGATGCTTGCAAACTATCTCAGGTTCCCTCCTTCCCAACTCCTGCTCATCACCATATTCACCGTCACTTATAAACTCATGATCAAATGATGTTGTAGATGCTTCTCCTAGTTCCAGAACATGACTCCTTCCTCTGCTATGGTCTTCCACACTAAATGATACCCTGCAACCCATGCTTGAAACTCGATCACCATCTTCCATACCAAAAAATCTACCACCAGTAAATTTATTATCTTCCCTCCTACCCAGTAGTCTAAAATCACTCTCTGTCTCCCTCCTTATGGCACTTTCTTTTGGCTCCTGGCAAATTTCAGAAGTTGACAACTTCTCCATGTTACTGTGCTTAAGGCAAGATGTCTGGCTCTTGGACCTGAATCCATCTACACCAGAATTTATGTCAGAATCAAGTGCTGCTGAGTGCTCTCTACCATCAAGTTTTTCTTGAATTTCTCCATCATGAAAGGACCCAGCAAGTCCTTTACCGTAACTAGAGACGGGGCTTGTTTCTGCAAACGGCTCTTCTTCAGGAATTCCCTTAACAAGATCTGCCTCCTGTGACACTGACAATACAGCTGCATCAAAAGACAGCACATGATCTTCAGGACGTCTGAGGTTAATACTTGAGTCATCAAATATTGGACTTTTGGTGAATTTAGTTGAGGCCTTAGGAGACATAAAAGTCTTGCTTCTCCTAGAAGAAAACCATGATGGTGGCAAGGGTGAGCCTGTTTTCTGTTTCATGAATTGACCAGAGTTATCAGAGTCGAGTGGACTCTGACCAAGATCAATCCAATATGAATTATCTGATGACTCATCCTCACTGAAAATTGGACTCTTTATAACCTCTCCAACTGAAATGCTCTCGGCCTCTTCAAATATGGTACTTGCCCCATCTCTGTCTGAGCTGTCTCTGTCTTGATCCATCTCTGTCTCAAAGACATCCGTCACCTGGTTGGAAGTGAAAACACCAGAAAAGGCAGGCATCTGAGATCTCCCTTGTGATTCAGGCACTATTTCCTCATTCCCATTTGCCTCATCAGTCTCAATTCCACCTATAAGATCAAGGCCATCCACAGAATCACTAAGGTACTGAGGGTAAACTGGGACAATCCTCACTATTCCGGACCCTATATGCCCTCCTTGACTTTGCAGGCTTCCCATTACAGATTTCTTTATCAAAAGGCAACCAAATCCAGTTGAGTCAAACCCAAAAACCCTGTAAAACGAGGTAATGATAAAATCAGGCCTGAAGAGAGACAACCCCAATGAGTCCATGTCCTTGGGACCCAATGATCCAGCATCAAGCAACACATGCCAGTTGTTCTGCTGAGCAAGTGCCATCCACTGGTAGGAGTACTTTGCTCCAGTTACTCTAGATTGGACAGGAAATACAAAAAGCCCAGTTGCAGAGTCCTTCTTCCTCCTTTTCTTGTTTGTTATTTGCTTTCTCAACTCCTTTGAGCAAAGTTTCAGGGTTGGCCATTTAAACCAAGCACTCTGTACCTTAGCACCCTTTTCTTTGGCACTCTGAGCCATCCAATTGACAGACTGGCTCTCATGATCAAACATGGTCAACAACTTCTTGTTTGTTTGAAAGGGGTAAGAATCAGCCAGCAATTTAAAAGCAGAACCTCTACTAACAGTGAAGACAAGGCCATATTCATTTTCAGGGATGTTTAAGTAATCCATAATCCTAGTTTTGATATCATACTCAACAGTCTCTCTCTCAGCACCTCCATAAAGAGCATGATTACTCAAATTGGCAGTTATTTCGGACAAAGTAAATGACGATGACTCCCAATATTGTTGAGTTTGGAGATATGAAAATAACCCAAAGCCGCAGTAATCAAGACATACCTTAGTAAAGGATTCAAAAAGATGATAGTACTCCTCTGATCTCAAATGATCAATCTTTTCTGAAGATTGATACTTCGGATACATAGTGAGGAACTTGGAGAATGCAGCATCCAGGTGAGGAATAGAATCCTCAGTGGAAAAGGTTCTATCTGCTGCAAGAGCAGTGGAACTCAAAAATTCCTTCTGGGCATGAAGCCTAGCAAGAGACCTCGACCGCCCCAAGTTGCTTTCCTGAATTGGTGTTTCAGAATCAATATCTTGGGATTTTGCAAGAGACCCATCTTCAGATGCCTCCTCAAGAGCCTCTCTAAGCTTGTTCTCATGCAATTGCCGGAGGACTGAGGACTTTCGGTTGTCCTCGGTCAAACCAGAACCATTTCTCCTTCTGGTCTTCTTGTCCATTATAAGAGCAGCACAATGAATTATAGGCTTCCATATTGCCAGATGCATGAATGCTATTCTCTTTACTCCTCCCTCTCTCACACCAAAATCTGAGCGTCTGATCCAGAAACGAAAAGCCAAAGTATAGTCCAAAACCAATAACCTTAACCCAGAGTAAAGCAAACTTAGTTTCAAATTCAAGTGGAAAGCAAAAGATTCTCTGAATTTCATAGAAATCAAATACTAACCTTTTTAAAAATCAAATCCTGAGCCGTAGAGATTTATTCATATTGCATACTTTAAGCTGCCTTGACGAGTAGCCTTTTACTTTATTACCTAGAACATTCAAAAACAAGATTCTTCCATTAAGACCCAGATCAACTTTTTAAAGATGAATAAGTCTCAGTCTTAAAGAACCGAAAAGGAAAAGAGAAACAAAGGAACATCAAGTTAGGGACAAACCTTTAATGCGATCACAGAAACTCCAACTTTAGGATCATCCAATAGTGTCCTTAATTAAGGAATGACTTCAATTCAAATTCAACAGCAATTTTTTTGAATATCCAGAAAAGGAACCTTAAAAATAATATTCCAAAAATCGAACCCGAAAACTCAAAATCCGGAATTGGTCGAAAGAATTTTGGTTCAACACTACCCCAACTATTCAAAGCTAAAAAGGAAAACTAATCACAAAATCTCACACAAGCCATTTCCTTTTTTTAAAACTAAACCCAGAAATAAAGGAAAATAAAGTCCGAAACAGTAGAATTAAAAACAGTAACACCCTCCTACCGTTTACAGTAGAAATTGAAGAGTACCCAGACAATTTATGAAGGAGAATTAATGGGTTTTTGTAAAAGAATCAAAACCCCCCAAAGAAATGACATTGAATAAAGAACGGAATGATAAAAACAAAGAGAAGGGATGAGTTGGGAAAGTCACAGCAGAGAAAAGAAGCTCCAACAACTCATAGCCCACTAACAGTATTGCTACACCAACCACAATAGTATTCTCTCTCTAGTTTCTCTCACAGCTTGGAGTAATTGCAGAGGTTAATAAAAGCAAATCCTTCGCAACCCATCCATTCCTCATTTACTATCACAGTCTGCATTTAATGCTGGCTCTTTCTCACACTTATCACTACCATTATTACCGGGTATTTGTCTAAAAGGCCAAATTATAAAAACACCACTTGCTCCGATCTTGAAAGAAATTTTAAATAACAAATTTTCATTTTTCAAAAGTTTCAATCTTTTTGGTAGGGGAAAAAAATGTTTTAATGTTTTAATTTTAAATTTGAACTTAACATTAATGTTTTTTTTTTTTTTTTTTAAGTTGGCTTAATAGCATTTAGCCTTTTAAATGTAAAAAAAAAAAAGTTATAAAACTTAATTCATAATTACAAATGTGTAAGCCACAATTATTTAAAAAATAAATTACTATTTTTTCTAATAAATCACTAAGTCACTACTGCTAATTAGTTGCATTGTGGGATGTAGGGGGTGAAAAAATAGAGTTGTGAGAGAGGTTTATCTCTGGTTCATGAAATAAAAATGTAATAAAAATAAAATTTAATGAAAATAATATTAATATTATTATATTTATTTAAGTAATAAAATTAAAATAATGATAAATATTAAAATAATATTTATAAAATTAAAAATGAAGAAAAATTAGAAAATAATTTTTTTAATTTTTAAATAAGATAAAATTAAAAAAATAATAAATAATTATATAAATATATAAAAGTAATTAAATATTTTAATACAATCTAAGAAAAGAAACGTAGGAGGAATGAATATTCTTAATATTATTAGAATACTTTATAATTCATTACAGATTAATAGCCAAATCAAACACAAAAATAGTCTAAACAATTCTTATTACTATAAAGCAAGCATAACTTAAAATATTCTTATCATCGATACTTTTTGTATTTCAATTTCCTCTTATTTTCAAAATTCAAGTTATTTACTACAAAACTCTTTAAAGAAGAAACGCTTTTTTTTTTTTTTTTTAAATGAATCTTCATGGAAGCTCAAATAGAGAATTTTGAAAATGATGAAAACGAGGCTTCAAATTAGGTGATGTTGTTGTCTTTTGTTTGATACTTAAAGCCTACACCTATGGTATGTTGAACATAATGTAGAAATAACTTCTATTATGAAGAAATGGTGTTTATAATGAGAGAGAATATTTCAGGTTTCTTATCAAAAAGAGTACAAATACAAATCTTTACTTTATATTTTCCGAAATATTATGGTGTTAATTGATTCAGTTAAGTAATAAGGAGAATGAAATAGATTAAATATGGAAAACTCAAAAATATTCTTTCGAAGACGATGCAGCACAATTGCTAGCCAAATTTTAGATTCTCGTTAAAAATTTTGATTTATTTGAAAAAAATAGGTTTGATCTTCTTTGTACTCTTACCCTATATTATTTTTAATGAAATCTTTCTAACGTATCCTAATAAAAAAACGAAGAATAAGTTACATCATGTATAATAACTGTACAATAAAATATCTATAAAAATAAACTGTCAAATTATATTAATAATTTATTTAATTAATTTTAACATTTTCATCATATCAACATTTTATAAACACTAAGTATGATAGAAAATTGATTAAAGGGAAGAAAAAAAAGGCTAAAAACATTTTAAAAATGAAGTATACAAAAATGGAAAAATAAATGATTATAATTTAATCCAAAAATATCAATGCATAAATCAATGTGGAGCCACCTGTGGGTGATTGTAGAATTTTTGGCAAACAAAAATATCTAACAAAGTGTTTGCTCTCAATTGTACGTGAAAAATCAAATATTTTTCTATGTCCTTTCCTTTGTGCGCAACTTATAGGTCACGTTTGGTTCGCTGAATGTAATCGTAATCGTAATCGTAATCGTAATCGTAATCGTAATGGAATGTAATATAAAGAAATCAGTATTACTATTACAGTATTTGGTTTAGTCATTGTAATCAAATAAGGAATCGATATTACAGTGTTTGGTTTGACCACTATAATGTAATGGAATAAAAAAAAATTATATAATTATTTTAAATTCAACAATTTAGCCAAAAAAAAATATAATTTCAGAAAATATAATTTCATAACAACAATTAATAAAAAATACAATTTTAGAAAAAAAAAAAAAAAACAATTTCAGGAAAAAAAATACAATTCTGAAAAAAAAATAACAATTTAAAAAAAAATACAATTTCAGAAAATACAATTTTATAACAACAATTAATAAAAAATACAATTTTAGAAAAAAAACTATATTTAAAAAAAAATACAAAAAAATAAAATAAAAAAAAGAGACGCTGGTTCCCCGTGGGCTTGGTTCGCGATGGACGCTCGCGATGGACGTTGGTTCGCGGTGGCGCTGGTTCGCGATGGAAGCTGGTTCGCGGTGGCGCTGGTTCGCGATGGAAGATGGTTCGCGGTGGAAGCTGGCTCACGATGGACGGCCGCTGGACGACGACGCCGCCACCAAAGGGACGGCACGCGGTGGACGGCTGCTGGTTCTGGCTGTTACGCGTTGCTGGAAGAAAAAAAAAATTAAGTTAGGGAATGTAAAGAGTATTCCTGAATGACAAAGTTGTAATCAGTATTACTGAAGGAGATGTAATACCATTACATTACATTACCACTTTTCTAAAAAACAAACAATGTAATGAGGGAAACTCATTACATTACTGGTGTTATTACGTTGAACCAAACAGGAACATAGTGTATTTAAAGGGGTTGAGTGATTTTAGCAATCTCTATTTGATTATAAATAATACACCTATTTCCTTGTGTAATTAGGAATCCTATTCACACTCTTTCACTTAGCCTCCACGCAGCATATATAAGGATTCCTAATCAGAACAAATTTAGCTTGTGTAATATGCAATTTATGACATCCATAAACCACTAACTTATATAATCAAACAATGGTTAAATAATTAATCATTTATCTTATTGAAATACCTCATCTATGTTTGTTATTATGGAAAGAACTTAGAGACCGATGGAACTGTTAATTCAATCCAAACAAGAGACTTGATATTTAATAAACACCTTAATTAAAATATCAATGCAGTAAATCCAATAATTACTCCAATAAAAATCTGGGACTGAACTCCTGAAATGTACATATGTTATTTACTCAATTCTCAAATATCAAGTAATTCATTGATATAACAATTATCTGCATATTGATCCTCTACAGCTAGTCTGTTTTGTTTTATCTTACTATAGTTACTTATTGTCCTTGAGCAATACATATTGAACAAATATCTATGATCATATAATAAAATTGGGTGCACTTGAAGAACACCCAAACCACTAAACAAGGGAACTTCTATCTATCATCTGAAATAGATGGAGTAGATTTCTTATATTGTGAGATAACCACTTAGTC
The DNA here is from genome assembly GCA_029378325.1 of Elaeagnus macrophylla. Classification (NCBI taxonomy): domain Eukaryota; kingdom Viridiplantae; phylum Streptophyta; class Magnoliopsida; order Rosales; family Elaeagnaceae; genus Elaeagnus; species Elaeagnus macrophylla. The sequence goes on along the minus strand of CM055649.1, from coordinate 7,235,832 downwards.
AATTATAAAGACATCACATCAAGATACAAGACATCTTGGCCCACCCAAACAAATATCAAAGCGCTACAAAAAAAGGACCATTTACACCACTCAGAATTTAGATTATCTCGCAAATGGTCATCGATTCAAGTGTTGAAATTACTATAAGAAAAATGAATCTTTATAGAATTCTTAGAACATCCGGTCCAATCATGTACAATCTACTATTGTACATAGTATCCCTAAATAAATTTCTCCATATCAGCAACCCTAGATCAAGGTTACTCCATTCAAAATATATATGAGTCTTACTAGTAACATAATGTGAAGATCCCGATCGACTTCGATTGTTCATCACAGAAATTTAGATTATTCAACTTAAACTTAATCCTCTTGCATGTACTCATAATCAAGAATTTTAAATTTTTATTTAACGAAACAAATGATAAAGTGAATGATTTAAATAATCTTTTATTTATTCTAATTTCAGTAAACTAAATGTAAATATGATTGCATTTTTAGGCTCTAATCCAAACAACAGTTGCAAAATTGGATTGGATTTACAAATTTTATAGTCGGATCAGATTCAGACTATAAAGTATATAATTTGTTTGAATTTGAATTGGATTCAAATTCATAGATTTTATAATCCACTATAATTTAATCCAGACTGAATTAGTATAAAAATTATAAATAAATACATATTTTATTTTTAATATATTATATTTAAAAATTGTACATACCACAATTACATTAAATTACTATTTTAGCTTAAAAATAAATCTTTATTCATTGGCATATGAAGGGCATGTGATCGGTAAGGGTAGTAATTGTGTCATGTTAGTGGTGTCTGTGTCATGTTCGTTTCTTGTTATTTGTGTCGGTACCGAGTTCGTTTCGTATTATTCATTTCGAATCTTCGTGTTAGTTGACACATGAAAAAAATTACTCAACTTTTTGTCGTGTTGCCTATTTATAATAATAAAAAATAACAAAACTTTTAAGAACACGAAAAAATTATTGATTAATTTCTACTAAAAAAAATTTCATATCGTATTGTGTTCGGATCGTGTTATTTGATCGTGTCAGAAATTACCATCCCTAGTGATAGGTTTGTTATTGCTTAGAGTGAGTGTTGTTGATTCTGTCAGGAATGTGAGCTGGCAAGTGAGAAAGTGTCGGGTGTGTGATGTTTTTCTTGTGGGAATAGAAGCTGTATTGTATGTATTGCTCATATATAACAAAATATACATTGTGTGTGAGGGTAGATAGAAGAATGTATTCTTATGTGCTGAGTGTAACAAAAAACAAACTGTGAGAGTGAGCTAGTAAGTTTTTGGGTTTAATCAAGTGCATGATTATTGGAAATTCTGGTGGTGTAAAAGGATACAAATTTTGGAACTTTAACAAGTCAAAGTGTATAATTAGTAGGAATGCAACATTCAAGGAAAATGAGAAGTGCATGGAGAGTAAGATGAAGACAAGTGAGAGCTCAAAACCAGTTGACAAGGTTGGCTTTGAGGTCGAGCTACCTGTGATAAGGTCAATCATAGTGGGATTGAATATGATGTGATTGATGCAAATGAGATCACTAAGGTTGAACAAGAAACATTCCTAGTTAAGCAAGTGGAATATGAAGAACATATTCAAGTTTGACCAAATGATTTACACTCAGATCATTCACTTGCTAGAGATAGAATAAGAAGAGAAATAAGAGCACCAAAAAGGTTGGATATGCAAATCTAATTACATATGCACTCAGTGTTGCAACAGATGTAGGTAGCACAAATCCATGCTCTTGAAGGTGCAATTTCTTGCAAAGAAGCTAACAAGTGGGTATAAGCAATGAATGAAGAAATAAAGTCTTTTTGGAAGAACAAAACTTGGGTATTAGTATCTAAACCTACTAAACAGAAGATTGGGCCATGTAAATGGATTTTTATAAAGAAGGATGGATTTCCAAGGGTCGAGTCAGCAAGGTTTAAGGCTAGGTTAGTGGCTAAGGGTTTTACACAAAGAGAGGGAGTGCATTTCACTGAAATCTTTTCACATGTGATAAAGCATACTTTAATTAGAGTGTTGTTATCAATTGTGACGAAGCAAAATATGGTGCTAGAACAATTTGATGTCAAAAGTACCTTTCTTCATGGTAGTTTGAATGAAAGCATCTACATGGAACAACTTAAAGGGTATATACACAATGGGAAAGAGAACTATGTGTGTCTTCTGAAAAGGTCCCTTTATGGACTAAAACAAGCTCCTAGGTTCTAGAATAAAAGGTTTGATGAGTATGCTATCAAAACAGGATTAAAAAAAAGCATATATGATCCTGTGTGTATTTCAAACATCCTGGAGCCACTTCAATAATTTTTCTATTATTGTGTGGATGATATGTTAGTTGTAAGCAACAACAAAGAGCAAATTTGTGAGATCAAGAGTTTGCTTAAGATGGAATTTGAAATAAAAGATCTTGGTCTAGCAAGGAGGATTTTGGGTATGGATATTGTAAGAGACAAATAAGATAATACATTGTTTTTTTCACAGGGAAAGTTTTGGCTAAATTCAACATGAGTGATGCCAAAACTATCACAACTCCTTTAGCTCAACATTTTAGGCTATCAGCTTGGGACTCACCTAAAATTGAATAGGAGAGAAGGTGTATGGTTGATATACCTTATGCAAATTCTGTTGGAAGCTTGATATATTTAATGATTTGCACTAGGCCAAACATGGCATATATTGCAAATTTAAGTAGTGGATACATGGCAAACCTGTTGGGATATGCAACACAATGGAATGTTAGACAGATTGAGAATAATGAATAATTAATATGAAGGAATAATGTAAAGTGACATAAAATATTTTAATGTGAAAAAACCCAATCAATGTGAGAATGAAATAACCACGGGACAACTCCGAAAAACTTCCACTATATCAAAAAGGTGGGTACAATAATTCTCTCAAGTTTATGCCCAAACTTGAGGTATTACAATATTACACTCACAAAGTGTATTTCTCACACTCACAATTATGTGGTAAATCTGTCACTATTTTATTTCTGCAGATATTTATCATTCGCTGCAGGAACACCTCACTTTTATCTTACAACTTAAATTTTGTTGTGGTATTCTCTCAACTGATATATTTTTCAGCTCCTCTCTATTTCTCAGTTTGTGAGTTCTTAGATGAATTTAATTATTCCATTATCTATCTCTATTTATAGAGAAATATAAGAGAACTGTTTACATCATTGCTTGCATCACCTAAGCAATTTTTCAATTAAAACTGCGTTGCTCCATTTCAATATCAACTGCGCCTCCTTCATCATCAATAATTGATGTTGAGATTTCAACAAAATCAGCTCAAGAACAACTGCCAAAAAGCTATAAAAGGAATGTTATAATTGAGTCAAACCCTATCAAATCTCCCCCTCTGCCTCATGAAGAGAGGAATCACATTTAGCTCCTACATTTGAAGCTCATTCCAACTATCTTGGAAGATAGCTCGAGTTTTTGTTTAGGAACGATCTTTGTTAGCATATCAGTAGCATTCTTGTCTGTATGAATCTTCTTCACTTGAATCAGCTTCTTTTCAAGTGCTTGGTGTATTCAATGATACCTTACATCAATATGCTTTGTGTGAGAATGATATGTGGCATTTTTGCTTAAATCAATAACACTCTGGCTATCACAGTTAACCACATACTCATCTTGCTTCAAACCCAATTCTTGGAGAAAAATATTCATCCACAACAACTCTTTTACAACTTCGGTGACTGCAATGTATTTTACCTCTGTTGTGGATAATGCAATACATTTTTGTAGTTTTGATTGCCAAGATACGGCTCCCCCTGCAAAAGTAAACAGATATGTAGATGTAAACTTTCTACCAACAAGGTCACTTACCATGTCTGCATCTGTATATCCTTCGAAGATATGTTTTCCTTTTCCAAAGCTTAAGCATAACTTTGATGTACCCCTTAAATATTTGAAGATCCACTCAACTGCTTCCCAATGCTCTTCGCTAGGATTTGACAGAAATCTACACACAACTCCTACTATGGTCTAGTACAGACCATAGCATACATAAGATTGCAATAGTTGAAGAATATGGAATGGTCTCCATCTTTATTTTGTCTTCTTCAGAAGATGGACATGATTTCTTGGTGAGTTTAAATTGACCACCAAGAGGCGAACTAGTTGGCTTCACTTTTTTCATGTTGAACCTTTAAAGAACTCGTTCAACATATCTCTCCTATGATATCCATAATCTCCTAGATCTTCTATCACGAATTATTTTCATACCCAAAATTTGTTTAGCTGGACCTAAGTCTTTCATGTCAAAGACTTTTGATAAATCCTTCTTCAGTTTGTTGATCACTTCGGTGTCTTGACTGACTATCAACATATCATCCACATATATGATGCACAAAAACTTGAAATTTTTTTTATTTGTAAAAGCTCGCAAGTGCATGAGTTACTTGTAGTAAGTGACAAGTATACTCCTAAGATTATCTCTCAAAAGAATTGTGATTATTTTTAAAATTTATCAATTGATTCTCTAAAAATTAGCTACGGAAATAAATCTTAAATACTCTAATAAAGATTCGTTTTAAGAACAGTTGCTAAAATTATAATTCCTTAAAATAACTAAAATAAACAAGTGAAAGAAAACATAGTCGAAACGATAAGATGAACGAGTGTGAAAAATTAGTTAGTGAACCAAGCACGGATAGATTAATTTACATGATTTTTACAATTAAGCATATAAAGTAGAATTTATTGATCCATTTCACTAAGCCTAGAAAATCTTAAATCAATGGCAATTTTTTCTTAATCAACTAATTAACTTCTTTGATCTGGATAGTTAATTAGTTAATTAGCATTAATCATAGGAAAAGTAATTTAATCACCTAATTTAAGACAAGTCAATGCACTTAAATTAGGCTCATGCTCAAAAATGCCCAATCGAACTTAGATAGCGTTTATAACGCTCAACCCTAAAATATTCTCATACATTCATAAATTAAATTAGCCAAAAGTAATTAATGAACATAGATATTAAGAACAATGAACATGAAATAAATCACTTAAATATAAATTAAATCACATAAACAATCATTCATTCATAGCCACATCCCTAAAATCTCACACAAAAGGAGTTTAGCTACTTATTACAAAATTACAATCAAGGTTTTCCATTACAATAAGCATTCAATGAGTTCTAAAGAGAGAAAAAATTACAAACAATAAAATACCCCATTTTCACTCTTGGAACAAGCTTTAAGATGTTGGATGATCACATTCTTCAAGATTCTTGATGAAGCTTCAATGGAGTAGCATTAATGGAGTGATTTCTCTCTCAAAAGTGTGGAAAAATGTATTCTCTGTTACTGTTCATGAGTTGGAGAAGAAGAGGATTTTGTGATGTATTTATAGGTTAGTATTTGTGTGTGTGTGGGTTGGAACGGGTGAAAGTGAAATTAGAGTACGAGGGCCGTAACGCGCGTTTTCCTATGCTTTAGAGCACTATGCTTTTTTAGAACACGGACCAAAATAGGAACCTCCTTGCCGCGACGCACAATTTTCATGCTATAGTTCGCGATGTTTTTATGATTTTCTAGGATGTAATTCGAGAGTCCCTTATCGCGGCATGCATATTTCTTTGTCGAGGCGTGCAATGTTGTAATGCCATGTAAGGGTGCTTACATATTTGCTGATTCGTACATAAGCCTTACGTTCTTTTGCCCTAATTTAATCTCCCTTACATAGTAAATAAACTATAATATAAAGGTTACATTTTGAGCCCCTTTTTGAACACTGTACTCCACTAATTTATTCACATTGCTTGAACCTACAAAACATGAAAATGTCCCTCCAAATCAAAGTAATACCGAAATAAACTATAAAATAAATACTTAAAAACTAACAAATATTAGGTTCAAATAGTGTTCATCAATATAGCAGCAGCATAAAAAACTTTCTACCAGGTAAATATTTGATGTAAACACAGGAGTCTGCATTTGTTGTTCGAAACTCATTACTTATAATGAATGAGTCGAACTTCTTGTAACACTAACGTGGGGCCTGCTTCATTCCATATAGGCTCTTCTTCAATTTGCAGACTAGGTGCTCCTTTCTTTTGACTTCAAATCCTTTTGGTTGCTGCATGTAGATGACTTCTTCAAGATCTCCGTGAAGAAATATAATCTTCACATCCATTTGTTCAATCTCGAGATCTAGGCTAGCTGTTAAGCTCAAAATTACACTAATTAAGGACATCTTTACAACTAGAGAGAATATTTCATCAAAGTCAATGCATTTCTTTTGTCCAAATCCTTTCACAACCAAGTGGGCTTCGTATTTGACTTGGCTAGTGATTCCATCCTCATTCAATTTATATACTCACTTGTTTCTTAGAGCTTTTCTGCCTTTTAGAAGCTCTACTAACTCATAAGTCTGGTTCTTATGAAGGGAATTCATCTCTTCCTCTATTGCTTTGGTCCGCTGCTTCTTTTCCTTATGAGTTTTGACTTCTTGGAAGATTTCTGGCTTCCCCTTTTCAGTAATAGGATATACTCATTAGGTGGATATCGTTTGGATGGTTGCATGACTCTATTTGACCTTCTCAATTGTCGTCTATCATTCTCTAGTTCTCTTCTCTACTCCCTTGGATTATTATCCTCTTATGTTGGCATATATTCTTCAATACCTTCATCTTCTTCTACTGGTAAATCTTCCTTAGTATCATACTCTTCCAGTATCAACTCTATACAGTCACTTGCATCTTGCACTTCTTCTCCATTGTCCTATTCTGTTGGAGAAGGAAAGGCAAGAAGATTAACAAGAGTCTTTTCTGGTTGTTGCTCTTCTTGTTGATCTATTGTTTGGCCTTCTCGAAAGACCACATCTTTGCTTTTTAGAACCTTCTCTCTTTTAGGATCCCAAAATTTGTAGCCAAATTCTTCATCTCCATAACCAATGAAGATACATTTAATGGCTTTGTCATCCACCTTCAACCTATGTTCCTTTGACACATGCACAAAAGTTTTGCAACCAAACACCTTTCAGATGAGAGTAGGAAACATCTTTTTTCGTCCAAACACTCTTTGAAATATCAAAATTCATAGGAATTGAGGGGGTTCTGTTGATGAGATAATAAGCAGTTTGAACAGCTGCTCCTTAGGATTCTTTCAGTAGCTTTGCTGCTCGTAACATGCATCGCACTCTTTCTACAATTGTACGATTCATCCTTTTAGCTATACCATTGTGCTGTGGGGTATATTTAGAACAATAATTTCTAAACTCATGGGAAATATATTCACCTTCGTTATCTGTTAGAAGGCACTTCAGCTGCTTTCCTGTCACTCTTTCCACCATGGCATGAAATTGTTAAAAATTAGCAAACACTTGGTCTTTCGTCTTCAACAGGTACACCCATACTTTTCTCGAAGCATCATCAATAAAGGTTAGAAAATACTTGACTCCTCCAAGTGACGTAACCTCAATAGGACCACAAACATCAGAATACACTCTTTTTAGTAGTATTGACTTCTTTCCAGAGGAACTACTAAAAGAAACTCTATGCTACTTTCTAAATAAGCAATAATCACGAGGGTCAAGAGAGCTACCTTTTATAAAGGGAATACGTTTCTTCTTCACCAAAATTTGTAGTCCTTTTTCACTCATGTGGCCCATTCTTTTATGCAACAAACTTGGTGAAGAATCGACTGTCATATTAAACCCATTATTACAAACTATCCCATGAATTTTGTACAGCGTGCAACAAGCTTCTCCTCTTACAATAACCCAGGATCCCTTAGAGAGTTTCCACTTTCCATTACCAAAATGGTTCTGGAAGCCTTCTTTGTCAAATACATTGACTTATATCAAATTTAGGCATAAATCAAGAATATGTCTCACATCTTTCAATGTTAACTGGGACCAACAATTTTCTTGACACAAATGTCTCATATTCCTACTATGTCTGAACATGTGGTGTTTCCCATCTTTACAGTACCAAAGTCTCTTGCTTTGTATGTAAAGAACAACTCTTTATGGGGCGTGACATGATAAGAAGCACCAGTGTCAACGACTCATTCAACCATGTTATCACCAACATGTAGACATTCATCAGCAATTATTGCAACATCTTTATTTTCTCTTGTTGCTATTGTTGTTGTTGTATGGTTGTCATCTTTAATTTTCCCTCCTTTGCATTCGTTTCCATACTCAGCAATTTCTCTTTATATGGCATGGCTTGCTATAATGGAAGCAATTATTGTCTATTTTTCTTGACTTTTGATGAACACTATTTTGATCTACTATTTGTGATGTTTTTAAGTGTTTATTTTTTATGTAATCTCGATATAATCTTGTTTTGGAGGGTATTCTACTGTTTTGCAGGGCAAAGTAAGTTTGGAGAGAAATTTGGAAAAAGAGAGCAAAAATGGAGTAAAAATGCATACATATGTAAGCCTTACATTAGGTGCCATACAGTATGTAAGCCTTACATTGATAATCAACAGAATATGTACAAGGCATGTACATTCATGTACAAACCATGTACACCCTTACATGCAAGGCGCGCCGCGGCGAGGGAATTGTATGCCGCGGCGAAAGGCTCTCGGGTTGGAACATGAAAACCAACAAAACATTGCGCGCCGCGGCGAGGGAATTGTATGCCGCGGCGAGAGGCTCTCGGGTTGCAATTTGGAAATCATGAAAACATCGCGCGCCGCAGCATGGAAAATGTGCGCCGCGGTGAGGAAGTTTCCGTTTTGGCTCGTAAATTGTAAAAACATTGTGCGCCGCGGCGAGGAAGTTTTCGTTTTGGCTCGTAAATTGTAAAAACATTGTGCACCGCGGCATGGAAAATGTGCGCCGCGGCATGGAAAATGTGCGCCGCGGCGCGCGCGCGCGTACTGGAATCCTTTTAGGGCACGAGACTTACATCAATTATGGAAACCCTTACAAAACCTAATTGGACAAAACTCTATATATACTCTCTAGCCTCCAAGTGATCAAATATTCAGCCTCCAAGAGATTCCAAGCCGCCACCACTCCAAATATTGAGCCTCCATCTACAGATTATCATTGAGCTTCCACCAAATCGTGAACAGTAACGTGAATAGTGCTTCATCTTCTCCACATTCTTTAAAGAGGGATTACTCCATTAATACTCCCCCATTGAAGCTCCATTAACAATCTTGAAGAAGGTGACCATCCAACATCAAGAACTTGTTTTAAGAGTGGAAATAGGGTAATTTATTGTTTGTAATCTTTTCTCTCTTTAAGAATTCATAGAATGTTATTTGTAATGAAAAATATTGATTTGGATTTCATTATGAGTAGCTAAGCTTTTTATGTGTGGGATTTTGGTGATGTAACTATGATTGGATAATTGATTGTGTGGATATTTTTTATTAAGTAATTTAATTCATGATCATTGTTCTTAATATGTATTTTCATTAATTACTTCTGGCCAATTTGATTTGTGAATGTATGAAATATTTTAGGATTGAGTTTTAGAAACGCCATCTGAATTCAATTGAGCACTCTTGAGCATGAGCCTAATTTAAGTGCATTGATTTGTCTTGAAATAGGTGATTAAACTATTTTCCTAGGTTTAAGGCTAATTAACTGATTAACGGTCCGGATCAAAGAAGCTAGTTAGTTAATTAAGGGAAAGTCACCATTGATTTGGGATTTTCTAGAGTTAGAGAAAATAATCGTTAAATTCTACTTTTTCGTGCTTATTTGTCAAATCCACATAAATCAATTCATCCATAATTAGTTTACTAACCAATTTCCCACACTCATTCATCTCATCTTTTCAACAAAACTTTCACGCATTTACTTTTATTGTTTTAGTATTTTTATTATTTTAGAGACCATTTTCAGAACCAACCTTTGATAGAGTGTTTAGGATTTATTTTATTGTCACGTTTTAGATTGCAATTAACTCTTTCGAAAACCACATCAATTCCTTTGAGAGACGATCTTAGGAGTATACTTGTCGCTTACTACAAGTGACTCGTGCACTTGCGAGCTTTTATAAATTACAAAATTTGGTTATCAAGTTTTTGTGCATCAACTTTGACCTTCCTCTGGACTTGTCTGTCTGGCTCCTCCATTCATTGTTTTTACTTCTCCTTCTATTCTCCATAACAAAGGCTTGCAACTCACTATCTTTTGTCTTATTTTTACTGTAAAACAAAATTACTCCGAAAAATTTTTCAAAGACCAATTTATCTTTTTCGTACATGAGAGTCATCTTAATATGGTGGTACGACAAAGGTAGGAAAACCAATAGTAAAACTGCTTTTTCTTCTTCTGAGAAGCTGATATCAAAATTCTGAAGTTAGGAAATCATATCATTAAATGTACTCAAGTGTTGCATGAAGTCACTATTTTTTGGCATCCGGAGTTGATATAAAGCTGTCCATATCATGAACTTGTTTGACAAGTTCTTTGTCATGCATAGGCTCTCCAACTTGTTCCATATATCTAAAGCAGTTTTCCATGCCTTCACATTAACATTCTGAAGACTATTATCAAAAATATTAAGACGAATTGTACTGGCGACAATCTCGTCTATCTCGTCCCAATATTCATTTTTCATTACTTCTGGCTTTACCCAATAAACCTTATGAACTTTCTGTTGAATGAGAACATCCTTCATTCTACCATGCCAAAATGTAAAATTGTTGTTACTGTAAACTTCTCAATCTTTGTTTTACCACCAAACATTTTTATTTATTGTGAACCAACTTTACTCACACTCAAATTTTGTCACTTCAAAATTACTATTTCAAAATAATGATTTGTGAATAGTGACATAAATAGTAAATTTACTATTTGACTTTTGACTTTTACTATTCACTTTTTCTTTAATTATTAGTGAATAGTACTTTTACTATTTGCACAGTAATCGTTACTATTTGATAAATAATAAACTTTACACAATGTGATTTCTTATACAAGGACTTCACAACCTTGTGCTCTGATACCAATTATTAGGATATGTGATACAGAGGAGTGTTGGACAGATTGAGAATAATGAATAATAAATATGCAGGAATGATATAAAGTGACACAAAATATTTTAACGTGAAAAAACCACTCAATGTGAGAAGGAAACAACCACAGGACAACTCTGAAAAACTTTCACTATATCAAAAAGGTGGGTACAATAATTCTCTCAAGTTTATGCCCAAACTTGAGGTATTACAATATTATACGCACAAAGTGTATATCTCACACTCACAATTATGTGATAAATCTCTCACTATTTTACCTCTGTAGATATTATCATTCTCTGCAGGAACACCTCACTTTTATCTCACAGCTTAAATTTTGTTGTGGTATTCTCTTAGCTGATATATTTTTTAGCTCCTTTCTATTTCTTAGTTTGTGTGTTCTGAGATGAATTTAATTCTTTTCTTCTCTATCTCTATTTATAGAGAAATATAAGAGAACTGCTTACATCATTGCTTGCATCACTTAAGCAATTTTTTAATTAAAATTTCATCGCTCCATTTTAATATCAGCTGGGCCTCCTTTATCATCAATAATTATTGTTGAGATTTCAACAAAAGCAGCTCAAGAACAACTGCCAAAAAGCTGTAAAAGGAATGCTATAATTGAGGCAGATCCCGTTAAAACCTAGGGAAGGTGCTCTGGGATGCTATAAAATGGGTTCTAAGGTATCTAAAAGGTACACAAGGTGAAAGGTTTGAAGTACACTGCAGGTGAGGATACAAACATTAAGGTCAAGGGATCTAGATAGAAGATGGTCCTTAACTGGTTATGTGTTCATGTTTGAAGGAAATGTGGTAAGTTGGAGGGAAATTTTGCAACCATTACCACTTTCAAATACTGAAGCAGAAAACATAGCCATCATTGAGGGTGTAAACGAAGAACTGTGGCTTAAAGGCTTGATCTCAGAAATGGGATATGAACACAAAGATGTCATAGTATTTTGTGACAATTAGAGCTCAATTCATTTGACAAAGAATCATCAACATCAAGAAAGGACAAAGCATGTAGATGTTAAGTTCCACTTTGTGAGGGATGTCACTGAAAAGAGGCAAGTATTTGTGGAAAAATTTCATACAAGCGAGAATCCATCAAATATAAGGACAAAGGTAGTAACTTCAGCTAAGTTTCAACTATGCAAAAACTTAGTTAAAATGAAACTCTTTTTGGCACTTAAACAGCAAGGATGAGGACCAAAGTAATAGGTAAACTTATTTATCACCAAAAGATGGGTATTTGTGAAGTGTTGGTGCAAACAAGTCAGTATGGACAAGCACACAGGGAATAACTCACACTACTAGCTAGGCAGTGTAGTGAGCGTATGGCAACAAATAGCTTATGGAAGAAAGTAATGACTCACGGCACAAATCGTAGTTCTTTACTCATTGGCGCATGAAGGGTAGGTAGCAGGTTTGTTATTGCTCAAGAGTGAAGTGGTGTAGATTCTGTCAAGAATGTGAGTTGGCAAGTGAAGAGAGTGTGGTGTGTGTGACGTTTTTCTTGTGGGAATAGAAGCTGTGTTGTATGTATTGTTCATATATAACAAAATATACACTCTGTGTGATGGTAGACAGAAGAATGTTTGCTTGTTTTTTGAGTGTAACAAAAAACAAACTGTGAGAAGTGAGCTAGTAAGCTTCTGGGTTTAATTAGAGGGAAAATTAGCTTGTAAACTCTTATAGGCTATAAATCTTTCATTGGAATTAATCAAGGAAGATGGTTGATGCTCTTAGGTGTGAACTAGATCACTGCATTGGTGATTGAACCACTTTAATTCGTTGTTGTGTGCATGATTGGTTTCTATTATTTACATTATTCACATATCATCAAATATGGTTCTTTGCTAGACTTTCATATACTTAGTCTTGATCTTGTCTTAACAAAGAGGTAGTCAGAGCTGGTTCTTAAGCTTGAAGTTTGAGATAAGGGTTATAAGAAAATGAGTATAACAAAAGTAGAAATGGTGAAGTTGGTTGGAACAGGTGACTTCAATCTTTGGAGGAAGAAGATGAAGGCCATACTTGTTCAGATGAAGATTGCAAAGGGAATCTTTGAGAGAAACCAAATTTTGCTTGCAACAATGAAGGAGGACGGACAAGAAGGAAATTCTGGGAAATGGCCTATAACATTATTATCTTGCATCTAGCAAATAATGTGCTTAGGCAAGTCAATGAATAGGATACAACATACAAGGTATGGACAAAGCTAGAATCACTTATATTCACCAAAACTTATTTCAAATAAAATTTATTTCAATGAAAGACTGTTTGGATTTAAGATGGATCATACAAAGTCTTTAGATGTGAATATTGATGAGTTCAAGAAGTTGACAAATGAACTTGCCAATATTGATGAAACCATTAGCGATGAGAATCAAGCTGCCATCATTCTGAAGTCTCTTGTCTAATTCATTTAGAGAGGTTAAAACTACAATAAAGTACAGCAGGCAAGATTTGTCACTAGATATGGTGCTATCATCTTTGAGATCCAAAGGACCTTGAGAAGAAGACTGAGGGAAAAATTGCAGGACAATCATCATCTAAAGCATTGATGGCAAGGGGGAGGTATGATAAAAGAGAGTTCAAGAACTCAAAGAAACCATCAATGGAAAAATCTTGAGGCAAGAAACCTTTTAGATGTTTTATTTGTCATAAAGAAGGACATTTTAAAAGGAATTATCTAGATAAGGGAAAAAAAGACAATCAAAGAGAACAAAAATAGTCGAACAGAACCTCCAATGCAGAAGTCTTTATAGTTGATGAAGAGTATGAAAGTGCTGATGTACTTACTATCATTCAAAAGGATTCAAGTGGATTGTGGATATTGAATTCTAGCTACTCATATCACGTGACACCAAATAAGGCTTTCTTTGACACATACAATCCTTATGATAGAGGATTGATGCATATGGGAAACAATCATTCTTGTAGAGTGATTGGACTTGGCACAGTTGTGTTAAAACTGACTGATGGTACACTATGGAACTTAGAGAATGTTAGGCATGTACCTTATTTGAAGAGGAACCTCATCTCACAAGGGATGATGGCCAATGCGGGGTGTACCTTTAAAGGTGAAGGGTCAATGATTAGAGTTACTAAAGGATCACTCACTGTTTTAAAGGGAAGGAAGATAAATGGCCTCTATGTAGTGGATGGGGTATCAAATCAGTCCATGGCTTCTATAGCAAAAATAAGTGACTTATCATGTGTTGATCTTTAGCACAAAAGACTTGTATATATAAGTGAACGTGGCTTGTGTGAACTTAGCACGCAAGGCTTGTTAAGTCAAAAAGTTGAAAAAGAATTGACATTATTTGAGCATTGTATCTTTGGAAAAGTAAAGAGAGTTAAATTTACACAGGACAACTTACAACCAAGGGAATTGTTGAATATGTACATGGTGATGTCTCGGGGGCAAATAAGACATTGTCATTTAGTGGATCAAGGTATTTCTTGCTCTTGATTGATGATTATTCAAGAAAATTTTGGATATATCCAATGAAGCAAAGGATGAATCACTTGAGAAATTTAAAGAATGGAAGCTACAAATAGAAACTCAAACTGGGAAGAAGGTTAAATACTTCATAGCAGACAATAGGCTAGAGTTTTGCAGCTCTGATTCAATCAGGTTTGTCAAAATGAAGGAATTACAAGGCACAGGACAGTAGCTTACACACCTCAACAACATGGACTCGCATAAAGAATGAATAGGACTTTCTTGGAAATAATTTGGAGTATGATTTCAGATGCAAAACTAACTAAGGTTCTAGCCTGAAGCACATGCAATAGCATGTAATGCAATCAATATAAGTCCATCAACATAATTAGGATTCAAGACTCCAGAGGCAATTTGGAGGGTAAGGCACCTGACTATGGAAGACTAAGAGTGTTTGAAAATGCGGTTTATGAGCATGTAAAGGGAGATAAAATAAAACCAAGGGAAATTAAGTGCATGTTTATTGGCTATCATGTTGATGTAAAAGGATACAAATTTTGGGACTTTAACAAGTCAAAGTGTATAATTAGCAAGAATGCAACATTCAAGGAAAATTAGATGTATATGGAAAGGAAGGTGAAGACAGGTGAGAGCTCAAAACTAGTTGGCAAGGTTGGCTTTGAGGTGGAGCTAACTGTAAATAAGGTTAATCATAATGGGATTAAATATGATGTGATTGATGCATATGAGATCACTGAGCTTGAACCAAAAATGGTACCTGTTGAACAAGTGGAATATGAAGAACTTATTAAAGTTGAATCAAATGATTTACATTCAGATTATTCATTTGCTAGAGATAGAACAAGAAAAGAAATAAGAGCACCAAATAGGTTGGGATATGCAAATCTAATTGCATATGCACTCAATATTGCATTAGATGTAGGCAACACAGATCCATGTTCTTTTGAAGATGCAATTTCTTGCAAAGAAGCTAACAAGTGGGTAGAAGCATTGAATGAAGAAATGAAATCTTTTTGGAAGAACAAAACTTGGGTATTAATACCTAGACTTGCTAAACAGAAGACTATATCATGTAAATGCATTTTTAGAAAGAAGGATGTAATTCCAGGGGTGCAGGCAACAAGGTTTCAGGCTAGGTTAGTGGCTAAGGGTTTCACACAAAGAGGAGTGGATTTCAATGAAATCTTTTCACTTGTGATAAAAGCATGCTTCAATTAGAGGGTTGTTATCAATTGTGACAAAGAAAAATATTGAATTGAAACGACTTGATATCAAAACTAGTTTTCTTCATGGTAGTTTGACTGAAAGCATCTATATGGAACTACTTAAAGGGTATGTACACAAAGGAAAAGAGAACTATGTGTGTTTTCTGAAGAAGTCCCTTTATGGATTAAAACTAGTGCTTAGGTGCTAGAATAAAAGGTTTGATGACTATGCTTTCAAAATATGATTATAAAAAGCAAATATGATCACTGTGTGTATTTCAAACATCCTAGAACCACTTCAATAATTTTTCTATTATTGTATGTGGATGATATGTTATTAGCAAGTAACAACAAAGAGAAAATTTGTAAGATCAAGAGTTTGCTCAAAATAGAATTTGAAATAAAAGATCTTGGTCCAATAAAGAGGAATTTAGGTATGGTTATCGTATGAGACAGATAAGAGAAGACATTGTTTTTGTCATAGGAAAAGTTCACAGGGAAAGTTTTGGCTAAGTTCAACATGAGTGATGCCAAAACTGTCGTAACTCCTGTAGCTCAACATTTCAAACTATGAACTTATGACTCACCTAAAACTGAATAGGAGAGAAGGTGTATGGTTGATATATCTTATGTAAATTCTGTTGAAAGCTTGATATATTTAATAATTTGCACTGGCCCAACTTGGCATATAGTGCAAGTTTAATTAGTAGATACCTGGAAAACCCAAGGACGGTGCATTGAGATGCTGTAAAATGGGTTCTAAGGTATCTAAAAGGTATACAAGGTGAAGGTTTGAAGTACACTATAAATGAGGATACAAACATGAAGATCAAGGGGTTTGTTGATATTGATTTTACACGGGATCTGGATAGAAGATGGTCCTTAAATGGTTATGTGTTCATGTTTGGAGGAAATGTGGTAAACTAGAGGACAATTTTGTAGTCAATAGTTGGGCTTTCAACTAGTGAAGCATAATACATAGCCATCATTGAGGGTGTAAAGGAAGCACTATGGCTTAAAGGCTTAATTTCATAAATGGGATATGAACAAAGAGTTGTCACAATATTCTTGTGACAATCATAACTCAATTCATTTGACATAGAATCCTCAACATCAAGAAAGGACAAAGTAGATGTTAAGTTTCATTTTGTGAGGGATGTCACTGAAAAGGGGCTAGTGTCTGTGGAAAAAGTTCATACAAGTGAGAATCCATTAGATATGATGACAAAGATAGTAACTTAAGCTAAGTTTCAACTATGCAAAAATTTAGTTAAAATGACTTCTCTTTCTGGCACTTAAACAATAAGAATGAGGATTAAAGCAACAGGCAAACTTGTTTATCACCAAAGGTGGAGATTTGTGAAGTGCTGGTGCAAACAAGTCAGTATGGATAAGCACACAGGGAATAACTCACACTACTAGCTAATGGCATAAGTAGCTTATGAAAGAAATAATGACTCACGGCACAAATCACAGTTCTTTAGTCATTGTTACATGAATGGCAAGTGGTAGGTTTGTTATTGCTTAGGGTGAGTGTTGCAAATTTTGTCAGAAATGTGAGTTAGCAAGTGAGAGAGTGTGGTGTGTGTGACGTTTTTCTTCTGAGAATAGAAGCTATGCTGTATGTATTATTCATATATAACAAAATATACACTATGTGTGAGGGTAGACACAAGAATGTATGCTTGTCTGTTGAGTGTAACCAAAAACAATTTGTGAGAGTGAGCTAGTAAGTTTCTAGGTTTAATCAGAGGAAAAATTAGCCTGTAAGCTTTCATAGGCTGTAACTCTTTCATTGGAATTAATCAAGGAAGAAGGTTGCTTCTCTTGTGTGTGGACTAGATCTCCACATTGGTGACTGAACCACGTTAATTCGTTGTTGTTTGCATGATTGGTTTCTATTATTTACATTATTCACATATCATCAAATTTGATTGTTTGCTAGAGTTCATATACTTAGTCTAATCATGTCTAACATGCTTAAGCAATTTAGAGGATCTTGTTTGGTACCCAATTATTACTTTTCAGTGAAATTTTGTGTTGTCTAAGTTTATGACTACATTGTTTTAAATGAGTTACAAGTTACAATTCTGTTCTATTTTAGTATTTCTTGAATTCCTATAGCAAGTAGATACACTACATTTTGATTTTAAGGATTTTAAGACTATTGAGTAGTAAAAGAAAATAGTTTGAATTTTTTAAAATTAAATCTTACATTTTACTATTCTTTCTCTTTATATTTGTCACTTGTAGGCCGAAAGATCAACCATCAACCATGTATTGATTTACAACAACGTCCAAGTGTCAAATTTATCTCCGACTAGTTGGGTGCTTGTTTAGTTAGTTACGATGAATTAGACATGTGTATAATTCAACTTAAATTAGTTGGTTATATTTTCAATTTGGCTAATTTAGTTAAATATTTATCAATTCAACTCCAGCAAATGGGTTGTGTCTAATAGTTAAATCACAATTTGTTTAAAAAATTAAAAACATTTTTGTGTAAAAAATCAAGTGAGATCTTACATATTTTTATTAATATGTCGAGTCGTCACACCATATAATTTTTTTTTCCTTCCATTTTTATTCCTGCCTTTACTTCGAATATTTCGGAGTACTGTAAAGTTGGTACTCTTAAAAGAGAAATAAATAAACTCATAATCCCGAGTTCATCAGCATATATTGCAGGCCGATCCACCCTTTACTCATTGTACCTATATTTTTATTTTTGTTTCAGTCTCTTTCTAAGAGTACAATGAAGAAACTCTCGTTTACTTGGTGCTCGGCCTTATAATTCTATAAATATGTACCGAAGGGCATTTACATTAATTCTAATTTCAGTGGATTCAATTGCAAGTTGAAAGGACTCGGATACTTTTTTATGCCAACACGAGCCATGAAAAACAAAAGGAGGGCACTACATATCATTGTCATGTTTGGTTAGTAAAGTATGCATGTATACCACTCAGCTGTCACAAATTTGTAAAGTTGTTAGCTTGAATCATTTTTTTCTTCTGCAATTATATAAAACGACAAAAAAATTTATATATCAATTTGAGAAAAGATAATTTCAATTTAATAAACATAAAATTATCACAAAAATACCTTAAATTAGATTAATGATATAATTTAAATTTATATTTATAAGGGACATCATATATACACTAAAAAAAATAATATTATGTATTTTTTGGATTACTATTTATTTTTAAATGAAAAATATACAATTTGTATCTTATTTTAATAAAATATGTACAAATTATTGAATTTGTCATGAGTTATTGAATATAAAAAAACTAAAATTTAAAATTCAGGTAGAGCACAATCATATTTTTTTAATATAATTTTTCTATAATATCATAAATATTACATTTAAAATTTTATTTGTCGAAAGTTAAGGTGGGGCTCATATCCTTCTTACACCTTAAGCACATCTGCCCCTATATTAAATTATTTATGTCTTTTAATCTCTTAGATTAAAAACAATATCATTTAGTCCTTAGTTTTGTAAAAATGATCGATTAAAAATCAACTATATTATCTAATAATTTCTCTATTAAAATATTATTAATTTTCATTCAAATAATAAAACGCTATTGAATCACGAGCATTATATAAAAAATTAAAATATATATTTAAATAACTTTCTATTTTAATATTATTATTATTGATTTTTTCTTAAATAATTTAATACATAATTTTACTTTTATTCTTGTTAAATACTTATATTTTAATCTCGTTTTAATTGCTTGAGAAAAAATAATAATATTTTAATAAAAACTTATTAAAAATATAATGTGTTCACTCTTTTTTATAAAGTTAATGAACTAAATAACATCATTTTTAATATAAAAGATTAAACGATACAAATAACCTAATCTAATAGACTTATGTAGCATTTCACATTTAATAAACTCTTTTTTAAGATCATGCCTATTCATATAATATCAAGATTTTTTTTTTTTTTAAAAAAGAACTCAATAATTAATTTAAACAATTTAATAGTTGATTAGAGAACTTTACAACATAGTAAATAACGTATGAATGCAAGTTTTATCAGACTTTACGTTAGGAAGAAGCACAATGTCAACATATTTGGGGCAAATATTCAAAGGAGCACCCAATAAATGTTTGTTTGAATCGTTAATTGACAAAATTAAAAAAAAGACTGGACTCTTGGATTCAAAGCATGTTCTTGCACTCTTTTCTGGTATTTAAGTGGCCTTCTTCTATTTTTGGTGGTATTTCAAATACAATACGGTGTTTTTTTTTTTTTTTTTTTTAGAAAAAAAGAAAAGAAAAGGTAGTATTAGTTACTTTCAAAGCCACAAAGGATAGGCCGACGCCTTGTAGCCCGTGTGGCATGTGGCGCTTTGGCAATATGAACATGTTCAAAACCTGGTGACGGATGTAAACTGTGGTCTACTGGAAAAAGAAAGAAAAAAACCCGCAAAGGAATGGCCAATAATTTGGGGGGGGGGGGGGGGTGTGGCGGCAAAGATGTTATAAAGAAAATTCTATTGCGCACTCATTCATCTGGAGCTTTCATGCATGCGCATGTATTTTCTTAATTCCGTGGCACACCATACATTAGCATGATTAAAATCTTTTTGACTTGAATAAAGGATAAATGAAATTTGACCAGTACAAGATGAATCACGTGGTTTAAATATCAATCACTATATACAAATTTTTAAATATATATGTATGTGTGTCTTTATTTACAACTAGAATTTTTATTCATCTTATAAAGTTAAAATGAACATATTTTATCATATGTCAATAATATCTTTATTTTATGCTAGGCATGTCTCATATTGAAAATGCATTAATTATGATGTTAATTATTATTTTTTAAAATTATTTTCACAATTAGGTCATGATTGGTTCATATAATAAAAATATAAACGATAATAAAAATTAAATTAAATAGAAATAATATTAATATTACAATATTTGTTTGAATAATATAATTAAAATAAATAATAAATGAAACAAAATTAAAAAATATGTTTTTATTTATAAATGAGATAAATGACAAAAAAATCATAAACCGTTGTATAACGTATTCTTGAGAGGTGTAGGTGGAATGAAAACTATTGCTACTGCTATAATGTCTTTATATTCTATTATAGATTACCAATCAAACTAAACATAGTAATAACATGAATCATTACAACTATGATTATTATTATTGTCCACCAAACATTCTTTAATTTTTTTCTAATGATTTTTTAATTGATTATTTTTTTAATTAATGATAGTTTATTGAAAATGCAAGAATTATGATATTAATTATTATTTTTTTTCTAAATTACTTTCACAAATAGGTCATGTTTGGTTCACATAATGATAATATGAATTGTTGCTGCATATAATTAATTTTGTTCATTTTTATTTTTACCTATCTGCAACAACATGAATGACAATCAAAATTGAATTAAATATAAGTAATATTATAATATTTTTTGAATTATATAATAAAAAAAATGATAATATTAAGATAAAATTTATAAAATAATACATGAAGTAAAATTAGAAAATAATTTTTTATTTATAAATGAGATAAAATGACAAAACAAACATAAAGATTATATCAATGTGTGAGGAAAAAAACTTAAAAATCATGAATCAAAATTGTAATCAAACACACTCTAAGTAATATTTGATATCAATTCTGATTCTTAATATATGATTTTTGATTAAATAATTTATTTTTTGGTAAAAATAATTACTTAATGTATTTGATAACAATTTTTTAATTAGTTATTTTTATTTAAAAAAATCAAAAAACACATATAAATTGTTTGACATAACTTTCTAATTTATTTTTCTTTAAAAAACATAGAGAATTAATTGTTTTTAAACATTTTTCTCAATATTTATCCATATAAAAGTTGTATTCTCTCTAGAAAAAGGTTTAATAAAAATAATAAATTTAAAATTATATTAAAAAATCTTATCTAAAAAAATTTATGAATCACCCAAAAACCAGATTTCGTAATTGATTTAAAAAGTAAATTTTTTTTAAAAAAAAATGTTAAAAACATGAATAAAAAAGAATTAAGTGCATAGCATAACCTATTTCGTATAAAGAGTTATATTAAAAAACATATGATTATCTCATATTCAAAAATCTAGTGCACATATATTTTTTTATATCGTGAAAAGCATATGCTTTTAAGGTTAAAAGTGTGAAATAAGTTAAATAAATGCATCTTATAAAAAATTTAAAGAATAAAAACTCACTTAAAAATTATAAATTAGAATCATTATCACCTAAATCTTTTTTTTTTTTTTTTTTGGAGTAGTTAGTTTTTTGTTTTCTTTCATAAATTATGTGATTTTTTAAAACTCTTTGGACTTTTTTTCTTCTTTCACAAGTAGAAGTTTAGATGTGAAGAAACTTTTTGAGTTTGAGCTCATGAATAGATGAATACCATTCAAATTTTACTTTCCTAAAAAGTTCATTAGTATCAAAGTGATCAATGTTTTTAGTGGGGCAACCTTTAACACTAGATTATATCTCTTAGATCTTCGAGATAAGACGATCGTGGATTCAAACTATTTGTCCATGGATGCGTCATGTCTTTTTTTTGAACTTCTTCCATACAATTTAAACAACTGTAGGGGCAAAATTGGGCCTTATTTATTCAGACCATACCCTAAATTATGAATAAAAGTTAATTATTCTATTAATTTTAAGCCAATTTTTACGTAAAATCTTAAAATTTTTAATTATATAATTTAAAATTTAGTTAAAAATTTACACATAGGTCATAATTTTATTATTAAATTACATATTTATGAATCAAAATTTTAAGACTTGTATATAAAATTTTAAAAATTTAAGAACTAAACAATATGATTTTAAAATTTAAGAATTTATATATAAAATTAATTTTAAAAATTTAAAGATTAAATTATTTAATTGTATGTTTTAAAATTTAAAAATATATATATAAATTTTATTATAATTTAAAAATTAATAATATAATTTAACCCATAACAACTGTACACTATTATCTTTTTAGCTCGCCAAGCTCCCCATAATTTAATAGATTGAGGCCTGTGGGTCTTCTTATAGTGAAATGTACTCCTTTTTCTATGGAGATACTTAAAGCTTTTATGAATTCGTTTCATGCTTAGGTTTGTGTCACATCAATAACAGTGTTAAGTTTGTGTGTTACTTTAAAATAATAATAAGAAAGATTATAACCTCCATTGTCTTTATAAATACAAATCAATGTGTAATTAATTGTGAATTGAGAATTATTCGTTTTTTTTTTTTTTATTATTATTATTATTATATATATATATATATATTATCCTTGTTTGTGTGGCAATGGATAAAGCTGGATAGAGTCAATAAGCAATAACTAGTTTGGGTATGTTGGTTATTTGTAATTATAGTAATAAATATCGTAGTCATAGGAATCGGTCGAGCGTTCAAAATTGCACCAATTCGATCTAACTTAAATAACTCAATGCAACTGTTAAAATAAATAGATAAATAAATAACTCGATGCAAACTAACTTATGTTACGTGGGCCATCGTTGTTTTATTACGATGAATTTATTTGAATTTAGAATCTGTAAACTTAACTCATCACGAGTGAGATCTATTTTTAAATTTAAAATTTGATTCGGCTGACAATTTATGCTAAATTAGTCTTAGCAAACCCAATTAACTAAGTTTAAATTAATTTAATTTTAATTTTAATTTAATTCAAATTAAAAAAGTTAAAATCAAACCTAAATTAAATACATACGAACTAGTTTAAACTAATCCAAATTGCTAATAAATTATATATACATATTATTAAAGACAGATACTTATCAAAAAATAAAGAGTTCAAGTAACTTAAAATGTCAAATGAGAATTCCACTTTGACTATTACATAATATTATGATTATTAAAACAATGAACTAGTTAAAAAAAAATAACACAATATAAAATGATAAAATGTTTGAAGTTTTACTGTAAAAACTAATGACTAACAGCTTAAAAATAAAAACTTTATGATACTAATTAATATTAAAGATGAATATTTTTTTTAAGAGATGGGTAGATATAAATGCTAAAAATATTAATATCAAAAAATATAAAATAATAATGTAGCAAAATGAATAAATTACGACTATTTGTTCGATCCTAGTTTATTTTTCAAAAATACGTAAGAAAAATAATTAATATATCATAAAAGAGAAAGACTAAAAGAAATAGAAGATTATTTTAATTTTAACATAGCATTTTATCTTTTTTATTTAAAATTAAATTTTATTTATTTCATTTTTAGCTAATAGGCTAGCTCTAACTTAGCTCAAGTTTTTTGGATTATTTGAGCTGACTCAAATTTAATTTGATACCAGTTTAATTCGAATTTCTTTTATTCGAGTTCGATTCGATTAATCAAACTACGATATAAATTGTTACTCTTAACCCATACCAATAATATATTATATATTATATTTTTTTATTTAATATAATAAATTTATGAAATAAAAACAACGAAAAATATAAAAGTAATCCTCAATTACTTAGAATCTTTGCCTTCATTTTATCTAATTTTTTCAACCATCACCAACACAAAAGAGTGCATGAGAGTAAAATAAATTATATAATGTAACAGTTATTTAACTATTAAAAATAATAAAAGAAATTCCGGATAATAGAAAAAAAAAAAAAAAAAAAAAAAAAAAAACATAGAATATGATCCACCCAATTTAACTCAATCCAACCCAATCCAAAGCATTAGGTTTAGATTGATTTTAACTTTTTAAGGTTATATGTTGTGATGCCTCATATTACTTAAAAATTAAAATATAATTTTAATGTTAATTTTATTAAAATAGTATGACCTATATGCTCAATTAAAAAGCTATGAAATTTATGAACACTATTTGTATAAACTTTTATATACTTTATGTGGATCGTAATCTTAACCTTGTAAAGTTGTATAAAAAAAAATGAAAAATCACAAAACTAATACATTTAAACTCATAAAAACAAAAATAACTCCTATTACTAATTCATATCTCTCCCAATTCAAAATAAAGTACCATTTTTATTATTATAAGTTTTAAAAATGTTATTTTTAGTAATTTTCTAAAATTTTGTATAAGTTTTTGAGTGCTTCCAATTATCTCATAGCCAACCAAATTTTTATTGTTTTAAATCCCCATTATGCCCGTTAACTTAATCTTCTTTTTTTTTTTTTTTTTTTTAACTAATTAAATTAAAAAAAAAAAAATGAAAAACTGTTGGGATGACCGATAATCCTTAGTCTCTAATTATTTTGCTTTTGTATTTATTAAAAAAGAGAGAGAATAAACTAAGATGAATGTTGTTTATCGAAGAGAACTGGAGATTAATCTTTTATAAACAGAGACCAAATGCAAAGGGCATCGCTATAATATTAAAAAGTAAGGACATAACCTAATATAATCTAATTTCATTAATTTTAATTTAATATAAATCTGTAACTTATATTTTTATATACTAAAAATGTCACCATAAAATAAGAACAATAAAAAAGAGCTATAGTAGCCAATTTTTCTAAAATGTACAAAAAGGATGGTAGGCTTTGTAAAAGTGTGCATTTTATTTTTTTTTTATCGGAGTAAAAGTGTGTATTTAGTACCACTCAAAGTCTTCCCTTTACCATACGTTTGATTTATTAAATAAAATAGGAATAGAAAAGATAATAACAATTGAATGGAATTGATGGAAAAATTATTAATATTATTACACAAGTTTTGCATTGTGTAATTTAAGGTTGGAATAGTAATCCTTATGTTAAAATTAATCTTATGATCTCACATAACTATGGGTAATAATCGAATGAATTTGATTTTAGATGAAAATTTTTGGATTAGTTTTCGAATTCGGTTAATATTCTATTTAAAATTTTGAGTTTGAATTTGAGAGTGAGATAATCCAACCTATCCAAAATTATAAATTTATATATTATTGAATATTATATTTTACTTTTCAATATTAAAAAAAAAAAAAAGAATATTATATTTTACGTATAGTTAAATATTTATAAAAAAAATTAAATAGAATATATAAAATATGTAAAATATATTATTTTTTTAATTTATAAATATTATAAATATATTAATTTAGGTTCATTTGGATCATATTCAAACTTAAATTTTTAGTAGAAGATTGAGAGTGTTATCACTTGAATTACAATAATTTTCCACAGATTTTGACTTCAATTTTGGACAAAACATTCCCTAGTCCCGTTTAAATTTGTTGATATTCCTAAGTATGTTATATCTGTAACTAACAATTGCTAGTTTTCTGCTAGCTTGTCTTGTTAGTATTATGACTACTTTTATTTTATTATGTTAGATTTTTTATATTTTCTCATCTCTATGTATTGTTCCACCCTAAATAGTTTTTATACCAAATGAAGACAATACCTTATCGTTTGTGCTAAAAGAAAATATTATCTTAAGACGAACATGTTTGTTATTATTATTATTAATACTTATGAAACATTATATTTATTAGTAATAATATTAATTGATTATGAAGTTATTAACTAAAAATTCTTTATCCTAAATATATTTAATTTTTTAAGAAAATAGTTTTGAAAATTATAAGAAAATTATTAATAAAAATCATCGGAAATTTATTAGATAAACTTTTGAGAATAAAAAAAGGATTACATGTCGGGGGTTGTTGACTTTTACAGCTGATAAAGAAATAGGAATATTCGTTCTAAATAGATTTTTTTCCCTCCAAAATATCATTATTTTTAATAAATTGATCAATTTTTAATTTTTCATGATCAGTAACATTTCATCCAAAAACTTAGTTTTATATTAAATTATTCAATAAATATATTAAAATATCTTAATTTTAAACTTTAATAAAATTGAATTATTATAAAATCTTTGTCATATTTCCGACCATTCCATCCTATATTCTACGGTCCTGCTAATAATCTCGTTAAAGCTTCAACGACCTTACCAAAAGTGGATATAATAAAGATAGATTTAAATATAAAGATAGATTTAACATGTTACACATAAATGTAAAATTAAATTTATAAATTGTAGAGTAAAATTGAATCGACTAATTTATAGAGATGAATATAATATATTACATATAATTATGCTAGTAAATACACAGATTATAAAAATATAAATAAATATAACATATTAAATACAATGATCAGACGAGTGTAATAAGTTATATTCAGAAGGTAGACAACAAAAGTCGCTGAAATTTTAGTGGGTTACTAGTGAGCGTCGTCAGAATTAAGGTGGGTTGTCAAGAAAATTTTGATATTTATATATATCAAGCTGCAAGTTTTTGGTTATATTAGATGGTTTAAAAAAAGTGCAATTGAAATAGAAAGCATGCCATATGACTGCTGCTATGGAAGACTCGTAGTATCTCCCTTGATCTGGCAAAAGCAAAAGACCTTCTAACATAATTCGAATAGTGCTAACCTGACCGCTGAGCCCCTCTGACCTCGCAGGGTGGACTCCGTTTCAAAGGTTGCGAGTAAGAAGTTTTTTCAGCTTAGATTTGGAAAACATTTTCATTCTGGCCAACTAAAACTTGACCATTCTGAAAACTGTTTTGATTCCCAATCAACATAACAGTCGTCAAAATGGTGGGCCAACAAGATCTTCATAGTAAAATTTGGGCTCACGGGCTATTTGTTCGATTAAAGGCCCTATATTCATTTCACTGACTACATCGCGAAAAAGCAATAATATTCACATCCAAATGTTATCAAAGACAATAATATTCACACTCTTTCACCGCTTTCACCTTCTTTCACATTTATAAACACAGATGTTCTTGAAAAAGTTGTAGGTGGTAGTAGAGTTTCTCAACAATAAAACTTCCACTTATCAGGCTTTCTATCTTCCATCTTTGGGCTTTTATGTTGATGAGGGTATCGTCTCCCTAACCAAACTTCAATGTCTTATATTGAATGTTTCTATCAGCTCACTCACGCAGTGTACTCAGGGACATATTTATATAAGGGCCAAGATGGGTATTGACCCTCCTTAACTTTTTTCCAAAAAAAAAAAAGGGAAAATAACAAAACTAACACCCCCTAAAAATTATAATAACAAAACTAGAACCCCTGTGTTCAATTAAAATTGAACGACGATAATTTAGACTCGTTCAATATTTAACGTTCAATATTATCCGTTCAATTAGAATTGAATGACGACAATTAGACCTATTTAATATTGAACGTTCAATATTTTACGTTCAAATTGAATATTGAACGTTCAATATTAAACGTTCAATTTTAATTGAACACAGGGGTGCTAGTTTTGTTATTATAATTTTTAGGGGGTGCTATTTTTGGTAATTTCCCAAAAAAAAAAAATGTAACATCTATAAAATTATAGGCAAATTACATGCATAAAATAAAATTGTATTTTAATTTTTATGCTTTTATCACTCAAAAGCTCCCTACGGACGTAACAATTTGAAATTTTTTACATTCAAACAAGATACATATACAAACTTTTTCTTGATGAGGATCAAGCAGTACAAATGATACTATTTTTAACCATTTACATGGTGCCCTTAAGTTAAAATCCTTAATCCAATCTTGAATATGCCACTAACTGTGCTCTTTTTTCTTCATTTGTTCTACTGAATTTTCTTAATAAGATTTTAATGTGGCAGGTCATGCGCATACATGAGAATATCTAACAGATTTATTACATGAATTTTACACATCGAGAGTTTAGAGCTTTCGTTGTACTTATAAAACCTCTCCCTTCAATTCCAATTTTAACTGGTTTTGTTGGGTTTGGTTAACTTAGCAAAAAAAAAAAAAGGTGGAGTTATGATATGAGATTATGAGTGTCAAATATTTGATTATGATCACTCAAATATATGTTTCTCATACTTAATTTTATTAGAAGTTTTAAATTGAGATTTGATCTCATCATAATTGGTTTTGAAATTTGTAGGTACACACAAATATGTATATATACACACACACACACACAAACACAAGTGAACAACAGTATTCACTTTAAAGTGGACACCAGGGAAAAACAATCATTCACTTAATTTAAGGTAATTTAGTTGAATTTTAGATTTAATTTTTATGGTTTAGGGTTTAATATTATGATTTAGATTTTAGTATCCATATTGATATTTTTCATATATGGTATAAAATTTGTTAATTTTTATAAATTTATGATTATTTTAAAATGAGATCAATTTGTCCCAGGGATATATATATATAAAGAGACAATTTTAATAAAACATTAAAGCAATGATATTATTAAGAACATTAAGAAATAATACACCAAATCTTCCACTAATCCTAAACTAGAAACAAACACATAACAATCCTTTTCTTTAGATTGCTTTCTCAATCCAAACCTAATTTTTTTGCTACAAAAGACTTTCAACTAGTATCATTGGAAGAACTATCAAGTCAAACACAATAACGCTTAAGGTGAACCTACGTACTTATATGGCCTAAGAAACTTGTGATCTTGACATCACAAAAGGTTACCACCGACCCCTAAATATTAAAAAAAACAAAACAAAACAAAACAATCACTATACAATACTAAGATATAATAAAAATAAATACGTAAAATGAGAAGGAAAAAAAAAAAACCTTACATGAAGAAAACACATATAGAGGAAGTAAAAATCCCTCTAAATATGACCATAATTGAATCGGGATAATCTCCTCCTCCAAGGCAAGCTCTAGAAAAAGAAAAAAAAATTCAAACAAAAGCCCATTAGGTGATTCTATGGAGAAGGGTAATCCTAGAGAGAAAACCCATAGAGAAAATTATAGGAAAAAATTGTGGTTGGACGTGGAGATGAAACATCTGACAAGCTGAGTCGTAGCAATTTTGACAATAGAATTGGGTTGCAGATATAGATTGAAGTGGTGCAAAGTGGCTGATGGCAGATGAAGATGTGGGTGGAGGTTGGGAGTATTAGAGTAATTAATATTTTATTATAAGGTTATTTTAATCTTTTTCTTTTCTTATTTATTTTGCCTTTAAAAGGTTTAGCTTGTAATATTTACAAACAACTTTTGGGCTCTATGAAAACCTAGTCTCCTTTTTTCTCTCCCTTTTCTCTTCTCTTATTTTTCTTATTAATGTTAATATTTAATAATTATCATGATATTAGAGCTTGGATTATTGAAGGTACTGTAAACTCACATAGTTTTTCATTAATTATTTTTTCTTTCTATTCGTTGATTGTTTGATGTTCCACCAGAAGGAGTTATTAAGGATTATTGTTTGGATTATTCTGATATGGACTTTGATTGGGGGACTTTGGATTATTGAGGATTATTGTTTGGATTATTAATATTGATTTCAATTAATTTATCCAAATTCAGAGGAATTATAAGAGAATTAGAAGCTTTCAATAGATTATTATTTTTTTCAAATTGATATGCAGGCGTGGTCGATTCTTTATCGATGTAATTTATTCAGTATTTGCAAAAATATATAATCTAGCATATACACAATCTGGTATTCGGTATTCGAGTTTTCTTTTGCTTTGAAATTTAAAATTTTGGTTTATTTTTGCAATGAATAGTGCTAAAGATGATTCCTTATAGTTAATTAGTGTGAGGTTAGATGACAAGAATTATTTGTATTGGAGTTATGTGATGAAAAATTTTCTAAAAGGCAAAAAAATGTGGGGTTACGTATATGAAATCGTAAATAAACCTACAATAGAGAAAACTGATTATGCAATCTTGATAGATAAGTAGATAATTCAAAAATCATTACTTGGATAAACAATAGGCACCAAATTAGCAAAGTATGATACAACGAAAGAAGTTTGGGATCATCTTGCAAGATTGTATACACAGTTAAACTTTGCAAAGGAATATCAATTAGAATCAGATATTCGAGTTATTAAACAAAAAAATATGGGTATTCAAGAGTTTTATTCAACAATGATAAATCTTTGGGATCAATTAGCTCTAACAGAATCAGCAGAGATTCGAGCTTGTGTACCTTATATTGCCCGTACAGAGGAATAACGATTGGTTCAATTTTTAATGGCATTTTGTGATGATTTTGAGGGCCTTCATGGTTCCATTCTGCACCATAGCTCACTTCCGTTAGTTAATTCGGTGGTCAGTGAGCTTTTAGCTAATGAAATACTCCTTAAGTCTCAAGCAGGAAAATGAATTCTCCCAACACCTAATCCTTCTATTTTTACAGCTTCTTCTCGACCTTCTGCTCACTATGGGAACAAGACTTATACAAAGGTTGGGTTTGATGCCTGCAACTTTTAAAAAAAAAGGTCATTCGAAAGCTCAGTGTCCTAAATTGAATCGAGCACCACATTAGTTTGGTAATCAATCAAAACCACATTAGTTTCAACAAAAGCACCAATTTAGGCCTCCACTATTTGGCAATCAATCACAACCAAATTCGTATTGCCTTTCTGATGTGTTAAAATGTGTACTCGCAAGTGTACGAATTACTCGTAGTAAAGTGATAAGCAACTTCCAAGGTCGGTCTCTCAAGGAATTGCAGTGGTTCTAAATAACTGTCTTCTTAATCTAAATAGAGTTCTAACAAAAATAAAACACTAATTAAATAGAGTTCTAGTGAAACTAAAACTCTAAGTAACTAGAATCCTAATGCTAATAAAACTGTAAAAAGAGTTTGTTTGGTTTTGGTAACGGGAACAATCATAAGAAAATCACACGAAATCAAGATGACAATCAGACAATCGATTCAATCAAATCAAATATCAATAGAGGATGTATGGACGTTTAGCTTGGTTAACCATGTTTGCATCGAAAAGGTATGGTGATATGCATGAACGTCCTATATGAATTAAACTACCGGCTTTCCTTTTAATTACGAAACTCCTTTTGGCCGGGGTAGGTTTCTTTGTTGATTAACTAATTAACCGCCTTTGGCCGGGGTAAATTAACTAGCTATCAAATTATGCGCAAGGAAATTATGTCAATCAAATTAATGCTATGACTAAGTCACTAACTTGAAACTTTGATTAAGTGTTTCGGAAAAGAGTTAAGGTGACGTTCCTCTAACTTAATTCTCAGATTTTTCAGTCTAACTACGAATATCAAATTGGCCCATGATTATTCATAATAAAACATCTAAACATGCTCTTAATCAAAAAGCAATTCATTCATAAATCAATTAAATACACCATACACAATCCTAGCAAACATGGCAACACAAACTAAACATCCATAATGAAACTAGCCGCTCATGTTCATATTGTTATTCATAGACAAATAAAATATGATCATACACTTTAACAAATGGAGAAGATAAATTAATTCTATAACAACAAGGAAAACCTAAATCTAAATACCGCTTATGGATCGGTTGACGTACTCATCCGTAAGCTTTATCTTCGATCGTCGTTGGCTTCCTTGAATCCTTAGAATGGTATCTCTCGCTTCGTTATAGTGTGGCAACGCTCTCAAAGCTGATTGAATGTCGTGTTTGGGTCGCAAAATTGAGAAGAGGAAGAGTTGTGTATGAATTGGTCAAGTGAGTTCGAGTTGTATGTAAGGGGGACTCTAAGGGGGTTTTTATAGATGTAAGGGTTTACACGACTCCTATGTGCCATAGGAATAGGCGCGCCGCGACATGCATTTTTCTCGCCGCGGCGCAACACAATTTCTGAAAAATATGCAAAAACCCGAGAGCTCCCCGCCGCGGCATGCAATTCTTCCGCCGCGGCGCGCGATGATTTCCTTCTTTTCACGTCCCCCCTTACATATGTGATGGCACTATATGTAAGGCTTACATATTTTGTCTTGATTAGCCCGTAACTTGTGATCCGAGCGCCGTAGGTGTCCCGTCTTTGCGTGATTTCATCATTTGACTCATTTGACGCTAAAAACACCTGAAATGCACTAAAATATACCCGTGACTCCGAATGGATAGATTCATGAAAATAATCGAAATAATAATCATAATAAATCTATATATCAATCAATTACGCACAATTAATCACGAAATATTAGTGCTTTTCGAGCACTCATCACAACCCCCAACCAGCTTCTTGCTAGTCTCTAGTAAGTGAAGCGATCTAAAAACTAAAATCAAAACAAAGAAAATAAACTAACCTAACCTAAATCACTTCCGTAGATTGTCACGGTTGCATTTAGCGTATGCAACAAGCCTTTAAACCCCTAGGTGGCCCTAGTGGACGAGTTATAGTCTCGTGATGGTTTCCAGTGATGATACCCACAAACATCGTAACTGACACAAATAAAGACTCAAAACTAATAAAGACTCTAAAAATACTTGAATCAATCCATGCGTATGTCTCAAAAATTGTTAACAACGAATGGCACATGAAATAGTTAAACATCACCTAAGCTCAAAAACAGTCCAAACATCAAACTCATCATGGTAATCGAATTTTGAACAACCAATCACACCACAAACCCGTTAGTTATACTATCTGACCGTGTCATGCATGATATTCATAGATTACATTTCAATGTCTCATAAATGTGCAAGTAAAATATGAATGTGAATTTTTGCACTTATAAACTCCATATGCTCATTTTTCAAACTCATCTCCACTAATATAGAAACTAAACTACCTAGAATCAATAAGACTTCATTAAGCTTGTAAAGTTATGGCTAGGTGTGTGATTATGAAAGTACGAAAATGATGTTTTCATATGATAAGAGTACTTTTTATTTCACAAATATATTTTCAACTTTTTCCACTAATTGCGCCTTTTCTTCCTCCCTTAAATTCATATGTTCTTTGAATCTTTTTGCTTGATTTTCTTTCTCTACTTTTCTTGCTCGTTATTTCAATCATCATCATTTTTTTTTGATGAAGCAAGACAAATATAACATAATTGCTCATGAAAATCAAATATTACATCGAGTACTCTTATCACTAAGGGTAATACAATGTATGTCAATGTTGAGTTCAAGGGTGTGCTATTGATAAAATATTGCGGGGAGGCATGAAAGGTTCAAACGGTCCAAAAATGGCCTAAATCACTTTCTAAGTGGCATTTGTTTCTATTATTTCGCTTCAACGTGTTTTAAAATGAGTTCTAGAGATTGTTGAGATTTAAAACATATCATGAACATGCATACATTCCACAAATCAGAATAGTTAAACTAACCATGCAAACTACCACAAATACCACAAAATTCTCAAATTAGATGAATCCAACATTTATGTGCTTCGTTGCTTAGGTAAGAATCTAACATCTCTCATATGTCATCGTCATTACAATCATGTTAATATCATAGATTTTCGGATTGAATCAAGTAGACACGACACTAACTAAAAACAATTCAAGTGACAAAGTTAAAAATTTAAAATTGGTCATATTTCATGCTCATGGAATATTCTTCCCACCCCCAACCTAATTTCTGCATTGTCCTCAATGTTGAAAAAGAAGAACAAAAGAAATAAGAAAAAAAGTGTGAGAAGTTACCCCCCTTTCGTATGAGATTATGTCGTTATTCGCTATGCTCCGGTTCACTGTTCCTCGCTTCTCTCATGAAGAATGTATGAACATATATTGAACCTCAAAGTGTATGCACACAATTCACATTCAAACCCAATTTTTAATTATAACTAAGTCAAATGAAAACACAAAAACATCAAACAAAGTTAAACAATCCAAAATAAAATAAAAATAAAGGAAAAACTGAAAAAAAAAAAAAGAAAATAAAAAATAAATAAATAAATAAATAAAGAAAAAGAAAATAAAGAAAAGAAATTGATACTACCGGATACGGTGGGTTGCCTCCCACCAAGCGCTTTCTTTAACGTCTTAGCAAGACGTTGCTAATTCCTTTCTATCCACCATCATCAAAGATTTTGAAGTGTGTAATATCAATTTTCCGAACTAAGATGTCATTAAGCTTGTCCCTCCATCTCGGTAGTTGTTTTCCATGAAGCACAGCACACACTTTTTTGTGGAAGTGGTATAGAAAATGAATTGGGAATGTGCAAGTCTTAGGTGCCTTGTGTGGCATGGGAGGTGAAGATAATTCCTCCTTGTTCTCCATAGAAGTTTGTAGAATTTGATATTCCTTAGCTTGGCATTCTTTGAGAATTGCTTGCTCCCCATCTGTATTTTCTACACAAAGTGGTAAATCATCAAAAGTTTCAGGAAAATAAATATTTTCAAAATTTTTACCACTTTGAAGAATTGTGTCATCCTTCACTTGCTCAATCTGAGTGGGTAACTTTTCTTGTTTTTGAATTTGTTTCGCTAATTTTTCAACTTGTTCTTCTATTCGTTTCATTGATGCCTCCACAGACTCCATCCTTTCACTAGTAGATTGTATGAAAGCATTCAAGGTTTCCTCTAAGGTTGGCTTCCTAGGTTGATTAGAAACTCTACTTCCTTGTATGAAAGAATTCAAGCTCTCTTCGAAGGTGGTCCTAGATGGATATGTAGGAAAACTTGAGCTTTGCATTTGGTATTGTGCATAAGGTGGGTCATATGGTTGAAAATTAGAGCTTTGCATGTTGTATTGGGCATACGGTGGGTCATATGATTGAAAATTTGAGCTTTACATGTTGTATTCGGCATAAGGTGGGGTAAAGTTTGCTTGCCATGAAGAATTATGGTGATTTCCCCACTCAAGATTATAGGTACTGAAATAAGGATCATTCCAAGGTGGGTGACATCTCTCATTACGATCAAAGTTTGAATTAGTGGATGTATAGTAATCACCTGCAAAAGTGCAAACATTAGCATAATGCCCATATAAACCACAAATGCTACATACCTCTATGTCTGTCATATCATGCAGTTCTTCATTTGTATTGGCTCTTGGATTTCAGTATCCAGCCTGATTAGGTGCATTTTAAAATTTGTTGATGTTGTTGATGAACGGTACCTTTCAAAAACTAACAAAAACAACAGAGAAATCAAAGTACAACAGATTAAGCAATTAAAAACACTATTTTTTTTATTTTTTTATTTTCTGATTTTTTTTTGAATTTTTGAAATTTTTTTTTTGAATAAAAATAAATAAATAAAATAAATAAATAAATAAAAGATAACAAATAAAATAAAAATAAAATAAATAAACAAATAATAATAAAAAAAAGAAACTCTAAAAAGTTAAAAAGAAAATTATTGAAAACGCCAATTCCCCGGCAACGGCGCCAAAAACTTGATATGTTAAAATGTGTACTCGCAAGTGTACGAATCACTCGTAGTAAAGTGATAAGCAACTTCCAAGGTCGGTCTCTCAAGGAATTGCAGTGGTTCTAAATAACTGTCTTCTTAATCTAAATAGAGTTCTAACAAAAATAAAACACTAATTAAATAGAGTTCTAGTGAAACTAAAACTCTAAGTAACTAGAATCCTAATGCTAATAAAACTGTAAAAAGAGTTTGTTTGGTTTTGGTAACGGGAACAATCATAAGAAAATCACACGAAATCAAGATGACAATCAGACAATCGATTCAATCAAATCAAATATCAATAGAGGATGTATGGACGTTTAGCTTGGTTAACCATGTTTGCATCGAAAAGGTATGGTGATATGCATGAACGTCCTATATGAATTAAACTACCGGCTTTCCTTTTAATTACGAAACTCCTTTTGGCCGGGGTAGGTTTCTTTGTTGATTAACTAATTAACCGCCTTTGGCCGGGGTAAATTAACTAGCTATCAAATTATGCGCAAGGAAATTATGTCAATCAAATTAATGCTATGACTAAGTCACTAACTTGAAACTTTGATTAAGTGTTTCGGAAAAGAGTTAAGGTGACGTTCCTCTAACTTAATTCTCAGATTTTTCAGTCTAACTACGAATATCAAATTGGCCCATGATTATTCATAATAAAACATCTAAACATGCTCTTAATCAAAAAGCAATTCATTCATAAATCAATTAAATACACCATACACAATCCTAGCAAACATGGCAACACAAACTAAACATCCATAATGAAACTAGCCGCTCATGTTCATATTGTTATTCATAGACAAATAAAATATGATCATACACTTTAACAAATGGAGAAGATAAATTAATTCTATAACAACAAGGAAAACCTAAATCTAAATACCGCTTATGGATCGGTTGACGTACTCATCCGTAAGCTTTATCTTCGATCGTCGTTGGCTTCCTTGAATCCTTAGAATGGTATCTCTCGCTTCGTTATAGTGTGGCAACGCTCTCAAAGCTGATTGAATGACGTGTTTGGGTCGCAAAATTGAGAAGAGGAAGAGTTGTGTATGAATTGGTCAAGTGAGTTCGAGTTGTATGTAAGGGGGACTCTAAAGGGGTTTTTATAGATGTAAGGGTTTACACGAATCCTATGTGCCATAGGAATAGGCGCGCCGCGGCATGCATTTTCCCCGCCGCGGCGCAACATAATTTCTGAAAAATATGCAAAAACCCGAGAGCTCCCCGCCGCAGCGCGCGATGCTTCATTGTTTTCCAGAATTCAACCTGAGAGCCTCACGCCGCGGCATGCAATTCTTCCGCCGCGGCGCGCGATGATTTCCTTCTTTTCACGTCCCCCCTTACATATGTGATGGCACTATATGTAAGGCTTACATATTTTGTCTTGATTAGCCCGTAACTTGTGATCCGAGCGCCGTAGGTGTCCCGTCTTTGCGTGATTTCATCATTTGACTCATTTGACGCTAAAAACACCTGAAATGCACTAAAATATACCCGTGACTCCGAATGGATAGATTTATGAAAATAATCGAAATAATAATCATAATAAATCTATATATCAATCAATTACGCACAATTAATCACGAAATATTAGTGTTTTTCGAGCACTCATCACCTTCGCAATTTAATATTGTAGCAGTTGTACCTCCATTGGAATCCTCTAACCTTTCAGCCTCATCTTCCAATTCTACACTGGCTGCCCTCACTGAGCAGTTTCAAAGTTTTTCTTCATATGCAACAACTTGCCATGTCTAACTCTTATACAATAAGTTAGTCTCTCTCTGGTTCTTCAAGTATGTCCTCCTCAACTTGGGTTTTGGATTCTGGAGCTTCCCACCATATGTCTCCTAATTCAAAAGTTTTTGCTTCCTTGTATCCTACATCATCTGTACCTATCATGACTACTGATGGTACTCTTATGCCATTAGCAAGTGTTAGTTTTATTTTCAATTCTCATTTATCTCTTCATAATGTTTACTACATTCCTAAGCTTTCACTAAACCTTGAATCTGTTGTTCAATTGTGTGATTCTGGTTGCTCAGTATCCTTTTCTTCTACTTCTTGTCATGTGTAGGATCTACAATCCCAAAAGCTGATTGGGACTGGTCGTAGGTGAGGGGATTATGTTTTGGATGAGTTGAGATTACCAAAATTTGCAGCTTCTAGCGTTGATCTTTCTTCTTTCAAATTGTGTCCTTCATCTTCTAATTTTTATTTATGGCATTCACGTCTTGGTTATGTTTTTGCTTCCTATTTACGATTCTTAGCTTCTACTGGAGCCTTAGAAAATTTGCAAGTTCATGATACTTCTGATTGTAGTGGTTGTAAACTTGCAAAATTTTCTGCATTACCTTTTAATAGAAGTACTTCTTATTATGTTGCACCTTTTGATTTAGTTCATTATGATGTGTGGGGACCTTCTCCTATTGTTTCAAAGGGAGGGTCTCTATATTATGTCTCTTTTATTGATGATCATACTCGTTTTTGTTGGGTATACCTTATGAAATGTTATTATGATTTCTTTGATATTTATAATAACATTAAAGCTCTAGTAAGAATGCAACATTTTGCTGTTATTAAGTGTTTTAGATGTGATCTAGGTAGTGAATATAATACTTTCAATAAATTTTTTAATTTGCTTGCTTTAGATGGAACTATTCAGCAGACTTCTTATACTGACACTCTCGAGCAAAATGGTGTTGCTAAAAGGAAACATAGGCACATTGTTGAAACTGCTCATTCTCTTTTGTTGTCATCTTCAGTTCCTAATGAGTTTTGGGGAGAAGCAATTCTTACTGCAATCAACTTAATCATTAAGATCCCATCATCTATCACTTCAGGTTTGCCTCCTTTTGAAAAATTATATGAACATAGTCCTGATTATTCCTCCTTGAGAGTCTTTGGTTCTACTTGTTTTTTCCTTCGTCCTCAATAGAGCGTACCAAATTATCGTCACGCTCTACCATTTGTGTTTTTCTTGGTAATGTTGAAAGGCAAAAGGGATATCGTTGTTTTGATCCAACTTCATAAAAACTATATTTCTCTTGTCATATTTTCTTTCTTGGGCATATACCTTTCTTTTTTATTCTTGTTAATGTTCATGATTTGACCAAATCAGATATTATTCATATTAATCCTTTCTCTGACCATATCGATGCTTCTTCTCCATGAGTTCCTCCAACTACAGATTCTGAAGATACTGGTATACCTCAACTTGACACTTCTAATGCTTCCCCTCCTCCTACAGTTGCCCAAGTTCCTCTTGAAATTGTGGATCCTCTTTGCTATCTTCAGTGCACTCATAAGGCTACTAAACTACCAAATTTTGTTTACTCTTCTTATTCCACTTCTTTCACTTCATTTTTAACATCTATTCATTGTGTTTCTGAGCCATTATCCTATAAAGAGGCAGCCTTTGATCCCCTTTGGCAGCAATTTATGGCTGAGGAACTTACTACTTTGCATCAAACAAACACATAGGTCTTAGAACCTTTGCCACCAGGTAAACGAGCTATTGGTTCCTGTTGGGTATATAAAATTAAACTTCATTCTGATGGGTCTATTGAAAGGTACAAGTCTCGAGTAGTTGCAAAGGGATAATCTCAAATGATTAATATTGATTATGAAGAGATGTTTGCTCCTGTTGCACAAATGACTACAATTTGCACACTTATTGTCGTTGCATTTGCTCATAGGTGGTGTATATCTCAAATAGATGTTAAAAATGCTTTTCTTGAAGGGTGATCTGCATGAAGAAGTTTACATGGTTCCCCTGCCTAGTGTCCCACATAATCATGGAGAAGTTTATAAGCTTTAAAAAGCCTTATATGGTTTAAAACAAGCATCTCGAGAATGGTTTGAGAAGTTCTCTACTGTTATTGCCTCTCTTGGGTTTTCTTCTGGTGATCTTGACTCTACTCTCTTTGTTAAGCATACCACTACAGGTCGTATTTTGCTTTCATTATATGTTGATGATATGATTATTATTGGTGATGATATTGATGGGATTGCATTGTTGAAGTCTGAATTAGCCTGTCAGTTTAAAATGAAAGATTTGGGTTCTCTAAGGTATTTTTTAGGTATTGAAGTTGTATTCTCTCCAAAAGGTTATATTCTCTCTCAATCTAAGTATACTACTGACATTCTAGAGCGAGCTTGCCTTACTGATACTAAAATTGTTAATACCCTTTGTGAGCACAATGTTTAATACTCTCCTTTTGATGGCATTCCTTTGCAAGATCCTACTTTATATCGAACTATTGTCGGCAGCTTGGTCTACCTTATTATTACTCGTCCGGACATTGCTTATACTGTTCATATTGTTAGTCAATTTTTTGCTTCTGCTACTACCATTTATGGAGCAGTTGTTCTACGTATTTTGCGGTATCTTCGGGGCATTATTTTCCAGAGTCTCTTACTTTCATCCACCTCTTCCTTAGAATTGCGTGCATACTCTGATGTTGATTATGGTCGTGATCCTACAGATCGTAAGTCCATCACTAGTTTTTATATCTTTTTGGACAATTCTCTTATTTTTTGTAAGAGAAAGAAGTAAACTATTGTTTCTCAATCTTTTACTGAAGCGGAGTATCGTACTATGACATCTACTACCAAAGAGATTGTTTGGTTATGTTGGCTATTTTCAGACATGGGTGTTTTTCTTTTTCATCTCACTCCTATGTATTGTGACAACCATAGTGCTATCAAAATTGCCCACAACTCAATTTTTCATGAACGCACCAAGCATATTGAGATTGATTGTCATTTTACTCGTCACCACCTCAAGCAAGACACCATTATCTTGCCTTTTTTTTCTTCTTTTTTGCAAATTGCATACTTCTTTACCAAGTCGCATACTATTTCATGCTTTCATTTTCTAGTTGGCAAACTCTCGATGCTTCTTGCTGCTGTATCGTGAGTTTAAGGGGGATATTAGAGTAATTAATGTTTTATTATAAGGTTATTTTAGTATTTTTCTTTTCTTATTAATTTTGCCTTTAAAATGCTTAACTTGTAACATTTAAAAACAACTTTTGCACTTTATGAAACCCTAGCCTCCTTTTTCTCTCTCTCCCTCTCTGTTTTCTTATTTTTCTTTTTAATGTTAATATTTAATAATTATGAAGGAGTACTTGGAGATGGTTGAAGAAAAGGAATTTTTTTTTCTATACTACGAATATGTAAAAATTTCAAGAAACGGGGCTAATGGTTTGGGTGGTTAAAAAACAAAAAAGTTGAGTTGAATATTTTTAGAGAGAAGTGAGAGTATATTATTGTCGAGACCTAAATTTGTATGTATATATTTTTTTTGAACAGATAAAAGCTCCTTGAGGGACGGGGTAACGCCCGCTATGCTCCATTCACCCGGATCAATGCCTTGTTTTGAGAGTACCAACAGTGGCTAGCACCTCAAGCTATTGTCAGAGGGGTCTTTATGCACAATTACGACTGTTTCACCCCTCAAACCCATGAACTGGTGCATGTAGTCCAGTAGCATTACCCATTGGGCTATTCACTACTGATAAATTTGGATTAATTGACTTAATATAGCATTCTTCTCACTACACTTTTCATTTTTCTAAATCTCGCTTCACGACATCATTTTAATATGTTAAAATTATTATTTTATCCTTCTATCATTTAATTACTTTGGCTCTAGATATTTTGTAATTCAGATCGCGATTCTTTCGTCTTCTTCCCCTCTCTTTCCTTAATACTCCTAAATTTCATCATTTTATCCTTAATATAACATTCTGTTTTTGTTTCTGTTTTGTTTTTGAATTATTCTGATACTCCTAAATTTCAGTTTTGATTTTGAAAAAACTAATAAATTCAATTTTAGATTTTTATCTAAATTTTTTTAATATGCAGAGACTCATTGTAAATGAGTTAGATTTCCTGTTATATTATTTTTGGTATGTAAACCCATTTACATAGTATATAAATAGTTTACATACCTGTTTATACCTGTTTAAAAAGTTTACATACATATTTACATAGTATGTAAACATTTTACATATCAATTTAAACAATTTACATAGTATGTAAATAGTTTAAACACTTATTTAAACAGTTTACATACATGTTTATATAGTATGTAAATAATTTATATACCTATTTAAACAGTTTACATACCTGTTTACATATATGTTAAATGAATATGTAACACAGTTTACGTACCTGTTTACATATATGTTAAATAAGTATGTATGTAACATAGT
Organism: Elaeagnus macrophylla; assembly: GCA_029378325.1. Classification (NCBI taxonomy): domain Eukaryota; kingdom Viridiplantae; phylum Streptophyta; class Magnoliopsida; order Rosales; family Elaeagnaceae; genus Elaeagnus; species Elaeagnus macrophylla. Next base: position 7,193,746 of record CM055649.1, on the reverse strand, counting down.
TTACATACATATTAAATGAGTATGTAACATAGTGTACATACTATTAGTATGTAAGTATATACAATTAAGGGTATTTTTGTAATTTATCTAATTTTAATGTAATCAAAACTTACAATTTTAGTCCTATTACTTTTAGTTTTAAAAAATACAATTTTTAAGTAGAATACAAACTATTTAAGTCAATTACTCGTAAATTTGTATATATATTGGAGCCCAATAAATAAAGCCTAACATACAATAAGTAGCATAACATTTATTTTATTTTATTTTATAAACAATTAAGAGATCAATTTCTCACTAATTTTTCTTTACATGTCCTCTCAGTAATTGTTCTCACACACTCTTTTATCATCTCATAGATTTATCTTGAAATCAATTTCTACAATCACTAAATTCTTCTAAACTTTAACCTGCAATTAGAGAAATACTGAAATAGTAGTGAGATGAATTAGAGAATGCGCAACTTTTAATCGAAGCTATGAGGCTAGCTATTTGTAGGAGTGAAAGTGACCTAAATCAAAATCAAAATCAAGATCAAAATTAAGGAAGATATTCTTATATTCCTTAATATCATATAATTAATATTAGATATTAATTTGTTTAATTAATATTTAAGGAGAATATTTTTTTGAATATGCTTTCTATTTTGAACTCAACTTTATATGATGGGCGCTAATGGTGGGTTTTGATTATATGCTAACCATATCCCTTTTAACCGATCAATGATTACGTAGGCTGATAAAAGGATGCCATGTGTACTTGGTGAAATTATTCCCAATAATTTATAATAGTTTTTTCCCCTATAATAATAAATGATTAGTTTAACATGTTTATTTATTGCTTATCTGTTACCTCTAATTTGATTTGTCATACAAACATATTCTGTAATATGTGCTCAACCTAACTATTCTTTTTATTGAATTCAATATATATTTATATATTTGACAACCTAGGCTAAAAACTTCGTTGTTATAGTACATGAAAAATTTATAACAAAAAATAATATTTTTATTTTTAATTAAAAAAAGTATGTGTTAGTAAAGGTACCATTTTTATTGCTATATTTTTTAGGATTATTATTTTTGTGATTTTTTCAAAAATTAAACAAATATTATGATTAACAAATTCGAAAAATAAAAAGCATACAAAAGTTTAGTATCAAACTAGAGTCTTTGAGTTTGATCGGAGGCTGATACTTTGTGTTGAAATTTATAGTACTTATAATAAGTTTATCGACGATAACGGTGGATAATTTCTTCGGTCCACCTAAAAAGAATTCTGTCTAATTTAAATTAGATTAAATTAATAAATTTATAATTTATTATAATTTGATATAAATTAAATTATTATTAAAATTATAAATTAATGTATATTTTATTTTATAATATAATATGTTTAAATATTATACATATTATAATTATATTAAATTATTATTTTAATTTAAAAATAAATAAAATTTTTAAACCTTTATATAATAATTTAATAAGTGTCAAATAACACTTTGATGTTATTTTGATTTTTTTAATTGTAATTATAAATAATAAATTTTATTAAAAATATACTAATTTAAGATTTAAATATTGTATATACTGTGTTTTATATACAACAATAATTTATAAATAAATTATAACTTTAATATAACTTTATCGTATCCAAAAAAAAGTTTGATATACTCTGATTTAGCTTAATTTTAATTAATTTTATTATTAGATTTGATTTGAATTAAAAATATTGAAATTTAATTCGAATCAATTCAAATTTGGATATTTAAATATAGGCTATTTCGATCTTTTCCGATCTATTGTTCACCTTAGACGTGAAAGTAGAAGTATGCGGAGCAATTAGCTTTTATGGATTGGTCTTGGTGTAAGTAACATATGTACTCTCGGCCAATTATATTGAACGTAAGTTTAATTAATAAAAATATTACATATTTTTTATTAAAATAATTGCACTAAACAAATATGTGAATAATGGGATTATCACGTCATCCTTACTCCAAGGCTTATGAATTATTTTTCTTACTTATTATTGTTGAATAAGTGATGATATAGTTATTGAGAATGTAAAATGCAAATTTGTACCATTATATTGCCAAAAAATACAAGTATTTAATCTATATCTACTATAAAAGTGGGAGTTGAGTTTAAAAAAAGTAAATGTTCATACCACTCTCATTTTTTTTATTATTTACAAGATTGACATTATTTAAAATAAGATGAACTTAAAATTTAATGTATATTTTTTTAGATAATAAAATTTAATGCATATAAGTACTAATTAATTAAGATCTTTAATAATTATTAAAAATATTATTATTAATTTCCTTTTAGTTTAAAATAAACTCAAATATAAATAAGAGAAGTTATACTAATAAACTAAAAAGACGCTATTGTATTAAATATTTATGAATAAATGACCACATGACTCAAAAATAAATTATCACATGCATAGAAATGACATTAAAATGCTAAGAGAAGTTAACATCTATGAAAACTTATATTAAAAGCCACTATTGTATTAAACATTTATGAATAAATGACAACATGACTCAAAAAAATTACCACATTCTTAAAAATGATATTAAATGGCTTACAGATTTAACAGTTAATTAACATCTAATTACGTATTTTTACAGTTTGTTAATAATTTACATCTAATTACATATTAGTAAACAACTTCAAACATTTGTGCTAAAAAAATTATTACTAACAGACCACTTTATACTAACAATAAACAACATTAAAAAATTATTATCACATGCTTAGAAATGACATTAAATAACTAAGAAAAGTTAACTACTAAGAGAAGTTATCCAAAACCTCCATTTAATCATTGAAAATCAAAGGTCACATTATAACAATTTTAGTCTTTTTTCAATATAATATATTATATTAATCTCAATCTTTTTTATTTAAATTTTAACTTCTACCCATATCAACTTTGATAGAAAAATTTAATTTTATAATTATTATTGAAGATCAAAATTTTTAATTAAATGTGACACTAAATGAAAAAATAACTTATTTTTTTATATTATAAATCCCAAGTTATATTTACAAGATCATTTAACAAATAATTGACTATTTTATTTTTATTACACTTAAATTATTATAACTTCTCTAATTATAATATTGTCTTTATGTTATCGATTGTAATTACAAATTTTTTTTCTACATTAATTCCCTACATTTTTTTTTTATATATCTTGGTATATATAATCAATTACTATTCCTCATTTTTTATATCTCTTACTAACAGTAGAATTTTACATATAAAATTCGTTAACAAGAAATAGCTTGTAGTATGTGATTATATGTTAACTTATTGTCTATGTTCTCATTTGATTTTTAAAATACTTTTTTCCTTTCTACTCTTCTTCTAAGTTTGTTTTATCGAATATGTATTTTTCGTCTCTTTATGAAATAACCAATTAGTCATATTTTATATAAATAAACCAACATTTATTATATGAGTATTTTTATTTTGTTTTTACTATTATAGTTTATTCTAAATGTCATATCAACAATATAATTTGTTTCAAATAAAAAACATATGGTTAGTTTTTGTCAACTATTTTGAAAAATTGAACTGTGACGCATCATATAGAAACTTTGAGTATAATGTCATGATAAAGTGTCGAAGAAATAAAGCTTTATTTTGAATTAAAAGTTATGTTGTGATTGTTGATGTTATTTCTTATGCATATGCTTTCGTTATTTAGTTTTGCATGTTCATGATTTTCGAATGCAAGTATAATATCTGATAGATGTAAATATTAACTCACATCAAATTAATTAAATTTTATTTTTTATTATCATATTATAAAAAATAATACTTTTATTTGTAGATTTGATCTTCATATTTAGTTAGCGTATAAAATTGTCAATTTTAATTAAATTCAATATTTGCATTGTTATTGCCAAAAAAAAAAAAAGTATTTGAATAATCAAATAGCTAATTTTATGTAATTATAATTAAAGAAATGAGAATCTTCTAAATTTTAAAAAATATGTCCATATGTTTTTTTTCTAACTCATAATATATATAATTTCATACTTACAGATTATATTGTTAATAATTTTGTAAATAGAAGAGAGCAATGGTCATCCGACTGAATTTTAATATTAATTTTTGAATAACACTTACTAATTGAATAAATTTTAAGATCAATGCAAGTATTTCTTTTCACTTTAACATTTTTCCGAGTTTCTCATTTTTTTAATTAGACAAAAAAAATTGCATACTTCTTCTTTACAAATTTATTTATTTATAACTTAATATTAGATAAATATAGCATGCTATTTTTTTCTTCTTGTTTTGCTAAAGGACCAATGTTTGTTTACAATAAATAACAACAAAATAAAATAATATTATTATTAAAAATAACATGTTGCTTAAAATTTATAAAACATACAACATTTAATATGCCACTAAAGAAAAATACCTAAACTTATAATGCCATTTATAATATATGTACTTACAATTATACAACATTTATCAAAATAAACCTATCAATCAAATTTAAATTAATGTCTCTTTAATACTATTACATTAAATTACTAAAACAAAATTCAATACATAAATTAAATATTTTACTATTAATTATTTATTTATGTATTCTTTTTAAATGCATGATCGATCATTCAAGTGATAAAATAAAATATTTTCAACAAAAATAGGAATATAACAAAGGCTACCTCATATATAATTTTACGTCAATAAAAAAAAGTAATAATTTTTTTATGTTTTAAATTTTAATGCACCCAATAATCTATTTCTAATTATAATATGGATAAATTATGAATAGTAATATTATCATAACTTAAATTGTTATTGTTACAACAATTATTTATATGGAAAATTTAGTTAGCAATAATATTAGTAAAATATAAATAATTAAAAACAATACAATAGACGATTTATATAATTTTATTGTGATAATAATAAATGTGACAATATTATTACCCTAAATTATTTATTATTCATAAAGTAGGGATGAAGTAGTGCTTTAAACTAATTATATGCATGTTTAGTATAAGCATTTTTTTTTGAATTGTGTAGCAATATATATGTAAAGTTAAAAATAATTTCAATGTGATTGATATGTAGTAATATAATATGCACATTACTTACTCATTAAACAATAAATAATTCCTTTTATTAGTATTTTAATTATGGCTCATGTCCTTTACTTAGACTATTAATTATGCTAATAAAGTAATATAATTTGCAAAAGAAAGAAAAAAAAAATTATTTTCTCAATATGAATTTTTTATTAAATAAAATAAATTAGTATTTGAATTTGATTGTTTTAGAGGAAAAAGAAATTTAATTATTCTAGATTTATTATTTTGCAATTATTTTATTTTAACTTATTCTATTTAGTTTAATTAAATTAATAGAATTTGATTTCTAAATTTTTTTGATAATTTAATATTGTTTAATTATTTAAAATGATCCAAAAATATTACTTATCATATTCATTTAAATTAATATAATTATTATTGTCCTTAATTCAAATATCAAAATAAAAGAGCAAATTATTTTCAAAAATTGAGCAAATAATAGAAAATAACTAAACAAAACCATCTATTTTTCATTTTACTCTAGATATTTACTTTTTTTTTTCTTTGGTCTCAAAATTCACTTTTCTTTTTTGTAAAAAGTGTGAAATTTGTTATTAAAAAGATTAAAGAAAATAGAAAATATTACTTGGTTTTTGAATTAAATTGTATCAAACTTCATCCATCATTTTTAGCTTTTTTTTTTTAAGAAATAATATCTTTAAAGTACCGATCTTTATCTACATTTTCCATATTAGTTTAAAAGGACAATATAAATTAATTAAATATTAGAAAAAAAAATGTTATAAAGGTCATTTTATTTTTATAAAAGGTGGCATTTAGTCTCATAAGTTTTAAAAAGTATCTTTAAATCTCTTTGCTTTTGAAAAATGTGTTTTTAAGTCCCTCTAATTGTAAAAAATGTGTCAAGTAAGGATAAAGTGAATTTTTCATCCATTTTTTCATCCAATTTACTGAAATAACAAATGTGTCACATACATATTTATATTTTTTTGATAAATATATACGTAAAAAAATTAATATTTAATTAAAAAGTTACTTAATTTTTTTAGTTTTCAAAAAAAAACTTAAATAAAATTTTCATTGTAATTTAAATTTAATTTTCAATAAAATTTTAATTATCTAATATTTAAAGTCATAACTTATATAATAAAAATTTTATTTAAGTTTGATCGAATTCAATAAAATTTAAATAGAATTTTCATTGTTTAATATCCAAAATTACAAATTAGATAATGAAAATTTTATTTAAGTTCAATAGAAAAAAAACTATTAAAAATTAGAGTAATTTTTTAACTAAAAATTATTTAATTTGATATATATCTATCGAAAAATATAAACATACATGTAACATATGTACTATTCCATTAGATTTAACGGAAAATTGGATGAAAAATTAATTTTGTCCTTGCCTAACACCTTTTTTACAAATAAAAGGACTTTAGAACATTTTTTTTATAAACAAATGGACTTAAAGATACCTTTTATAAGTTAGAGGACTAAATAACACATATTGCATAAGCAAAAGAACTATTTTGGCTCTTCACCCTAAATATTAATTATATTAAAAAATTATATAGAGAATAAAAAAAATAACATACAATCTTTATAAGAGTTACTCAAATAATTTATTCTAAAATTGATTGCCTTATATTTTTTTTTATGTTTTATTTCTTATTAAATAATTTTTTTTTAGTTTACACGCACATGGCACATGCTTTTTGCTAGTATTTAATTAAAAGAATAAGTAATGTAATTATTGGTTGTAGAAGTGGCAAATGAGCTTAGCTCACTTATAACTCAACTCAGTTCATTTAAATTTTATTTGAGTCAAGTTCAACTTAACTCACTTTTAAATAATTTACACTAAGTAGGTCAAGAGCTGACTCATTTACCTTTCTAAAAAAATAATGAAAAATAATTTAAAAATTAGAAATATTTATAATTTTATTTAAAAATAATAATGTTAGTATATATATTATATTTTGATTATATTTTTGTAAAATTAGAAAATAAATAGTATATTTTATTTATGATTTTTTATAATGACATTATTATGATTATAAAAATATTTTAATTATCAAATGTATTTTGTTAAATGAACTCACGAACTAAACTACTTGTGAGCGAGTTAAGTTAGCTTATTTGAACTCATGCATTATGTGAGTGAGACTTTTTTTAATCAATGAGCTCATTAAATCTACCTTAAATAAGTTTTATTGAGTTTAATTGCTCATTTAAAATCAGTTATTGGGAATAGGGCCAAGAAAGCATACCAAAAAAAAAAAGTTTAATATAACATGATCATCAATCTTCTAAGCGGAAAACTTAACCATTTATTTATTTAATAAATATTATTTATTTTCAAACTACAACCATTATTTTCTAGAAAGTGGGGCCAGGGAAGCATAGAACATTTTAAAGTTTATGTTGTTTAGTCCTCCAGGCTAGGGATATGGCAAAACACAGAGATCAACGAGCTTTGGTTGTTCCCAAATCTCTAAGGAATTTTGCAATCTCCAAGTAAATAAAGCCCAATCATTTATCGTTAGACTGTGTATCAATGCTAACAACTTTGTGCTCAAATTGGGAGTCACTCAAATGGTGCAAGCCATTCAATTTAGGGGGTTAGCTCACGATAATCCGAATTCACATTTGGCCTCATACTTAGAAATTTGTGATATCTTTAAGATGAACGGCGTTACGGATGATGCAATACGCCTACTCTTATTCCCATTCTCACTAAGGTTACAGTCATTACCAATTAGTTTTATCACTACATGGGATCAACTAGCTCAAAAGTTTCTATGTAAGGATGTCCCATCATCTAAGCCTACGCTCAGAAATGTCATCACATCTTTTCAATAGCTTGATGGAGAATAATTTTATGAAACTTGGGAACTCTTCAAGGAGTTACTTAGAAGATGCCCACATCATGGCCTACCCACTTAGCTACAAGTTCAAACTTTCTACAATGGACTAATGAGCCAACAAAGGAAAATCATAGATGCAGCAGCAGATGGAGCCTTAATATGTAAAACTGAGAATGAAGCATTTACTCTGTTAGATGAGATGGCATTAAACAATTGCCAATTTCTAATTGATAGGTTGAAACATAAGAAGATAGTTGAAGTAATAGCCATGCAAGCTCAAACAAATGCCTTGCTACTTACTTTAACAAAGAAACTGGATAGAGGTTTGGTAGGAGTTAATATGGTGCAAACTCCATTTATGGTGTGTGATATTTGTAATGGACCTCACTCTACTAAGGAATACGGAAATTCTTTGGAAGATCTCAACTATGTGAACAACTAAAACCGTCAAGGGAACCGTTATTCAAACACAAACAATCCCAAATGGAGGAACCATCCCAATTTCTCATGGAGCAACAATCAATGAAGTAATCAAAACAATTGTCCTCACTTTCCACCTAAATTTCAACAACAACCACCTTAACAGCCACTACTTCACGATAAAAAGCCCACTAATGAAGATAACACAAATTCTATGATGGTGGTAATGAAACGTTTTATGCAAAACATGAACACTAAGGTCGATCGTATAGAAGCAACTCATTGAGTTTCTATTCGTAATTTGGAAGTACAAATGGGGCAACTTGCCCAAGCTCTAAGCCAAAGAAATCAAGGAGCCCTTCCTAGCGATATACAAGTAAACCCTAAAGAACTAAATAAAGAGCAATACAATGCACTTACAACAATGAGTGAACCTTTAATGGAAGATAAATATAAGATGGAAGAAGTAATTGAGGAACCATTAAAGAGGAGTGAAATCAACACTCCAAGCATTCCTTTCCCTCAACAACTCAATAAAAGCAACTTGAATGCTCAAGTGCTCAACAGTTTGGATGCATTTGAAGAGTTAAACATCCATAATCCAATTATAGAAGTAGTAAAGAAAACACCTTCCTACATGAAATTCTTGGAGGAAGTAATTGAAAGGAAGAAGCATTTGGAGAAATTCAGCAAAGCTTGTGCAATTGAAGAATGTCAAATGTCTCTCAAACAAAAGGACCCAGGGAGCTTCATCATCTCATGCACAATAAAAGGTCTACACTTCGAAAATGCACTTTGTGATCTTGGAGCCAGTGTAAACCTCATGCCATTATCCATATTCAAGAAGCTTGGGATAGGTAAACTAAAGACCACATCAACAATCTTACGAATGGTTAATGGAACTAACAAGAAACTAGTGGGGACGGTGGAAAACGTTATGGTAAAAGTGAAGAACTTTATACTTCCAGATGATTTTGTTATTCTTGACATGGATAACAAGGAAATTCCATTATTCCTTGGAAGACCTTTCCTAACAACAGGAAAGACATTGGTAGACATAGAAAAAGGTGAGCTAATTATGAGGGTTCAAGACAAGGAATTCACATTCAAAGCATTCCAACCACCAAACGCATCCTATACATCTAAGGAGGAAGTGAACGTTATCATAACCCAAGAAAGGCAGCCACCTAAGGTTGTAAAGGCAAGGAAAATTGGTGGCAAGCATAAGAAGAAAAACAAAATGGAAGTCAAGCAAATGTGGGTACCCAAACCAACCCACCTAAGTGGCAAAGAAAACAAAACTACAAATGGATCCAAACTAAAGCAAGTGTGGATGCCAAAACAACAACACTTAAGCACCAAGGGAACGACCATGGACATTAAAGAAAATATCAACTTGGTCAAAAAACATGCAAATGGATCTATGAGCAACAAAGGCAAAAAAGAGGTCTATTTTTGGAGGAAGATCAAGGATCACAATATCACAATCCTCACTTAACCCATTTGCAGGTTTGTTTAGGCAAGGACGTAAAACGTGGTGCTTGTTGGGAGGCAACGCAACAAATTTTTATCACTTAATTACTTTTCTTTATTTTATTTTTAGTGTTAAGTTTTTATTCTAGTTAATTTCGGTCAATACTAACATATTTATCTCATCATTTTTGATTTCATAGGAAATCTTTACACAATCAACACTTTTACAGGTTGAGCCGTGGTGGTGAATACCCTAAACCGTGGTGCTATGCTCTCGGGTTGAATTGAAAAAATCTTAAATTCTAGTTAAGTTGTGGCGATGAAAACTTAAGCCGTAGATAGGAGCTCTCAGGTTGAATTTGGGAGATATGAAAACTTATGCGAGCCGCAGTGGTGAAACATTTGAGTCACAATGTAAGGCTCTCGGATGGCAAACTGGTAATCCAAAACAAGTGCATACCGTAGCGTGAACCTACCTGAACTGCAGCTCGAGCAAATTTTAACACTAAAAACCTCTTCCCTCACACGCTTTTGGATCAAACAATCATTTTTTTCAAAAATTTTCCAATTCCCCCTTCTCCTCCACCAACCCTCAACATTCAAACCCCCAAAAATCACAAATTTTTTTCCCAAATCACTAAAAATTTTCACTCAAAACTACATTCCTAACTCCACTCAAGTATTTTTTTGAAGCTATTTATAGATTTGGAGCACATTTCAACAAGTTGGAATTCATCACCTTCAAGCACATTCATCTTCTCCAACTCCAATATTCAAGAAAGTGACTCTAATATTCTTCATTTGGACTGGTGTAGTGTAAATTTTTGAAAAAAGTGTGAAATTTATGAATTGATTTCAAACCCTAAGTGTGTAGAGGTGTGATAGTAAGCATTATGGGGTGTGATTTTGGGTGTTAGGTGCACTGAATTTCTGGACTGGTATTCTAAATTTTATTTATAGAGACACGTAGTTTTGTTAATCATGGCACCTAATAGAAAACCCACTAACAAGGGCAAAGCACCAATGACTAACTAAGATTATAATAGGACAAAGTTTGTGAGCTTCCAAGCTCAAGAGCAATTCCAAAAGGCCACCTCATACCATAGAAATTGCATTCTAAGAGAGGAGTGAAATTTGGCACTTTAATTTATGAGAACGTCATTGATGTAATAGCCACATTTAGTTGGAAATATTATGTTAAAACTCCAGAACCAGTTATAGAAAGCCTTGTGAAATAATTATACGCTAATGTACCTTTTGATACAAAAGGCAACCAATGACAAGATAAGTATTCAGGGTAGGTTGTATCTTTTGATACAGAAACCATAAATAAGCTCTATAACATGTAGTCAAGACCAGGGGCTTATGAGGAGTTCCTACAATCATCAATTGATTATGATGAAGTCATTAGGGTTTTGACCATTGATGGAATGGTTTGGAAGACAAATAGTGAGAGCCCAAAAGAATTTGATACTAAAGGGCTTACCTATAATACCGTATGTGGCAATATTGTGTGTGTTCAACGTTGATGCCCACTACCTATTATAGCATTGTAACAAGAGAACGAGCATTAGTGCTTTATGCCATTTTAAGTGACAAAGGAATGGATATGGGTGCCATTATTGATGCACAAAAACTTGATAACTAAATTTTGTATTTATAAAAGCTTATAAGTGCATGAGTCGGTTATAGTAAGCGACAAGTATACTCCCAAGATCATCTCTCAAAGGAATTGCGATTATTTTTAAAAATGTTAAATGTGATCTTAATTGGTTGTAAATAAAACTTGAATCCTAAACATTATAATAAAAGTTAATTTTGAGAACGGTTGTTAAAATTATAGTTCCTTAAAACAAGTGAAAATAAACAAGTGAAAAACGTAGTCAAAACAATGAGATGAACGAGTGTGGAAGATTACTTAGTGAATAGATTAATTTACGTAGTTTTAAGAATTAAGCATATAAAGTAGGATTTATTGATCCTTTTCACTAAGCCTAAAAAATTTTCCCTAATCAACTAATTAACTTCTTTGTTCCAGATAGTTAATTAGTTAATTAGCATTAATCAAAGGAAAAATAATTTAATCACCTAATTTAAGACAAGTCAATGTACTTAAATTAGGTTCATGCTCAAAAATACCTAATCGAACTTAGATGGCGTTTCTAATGCTCAATTCTAAAATATTCTCATATATTCATAAATTAAATTGACCAAAAGTAATTAATAAAAATAGATATTAAGAACAATAAACATGAAATAAATCACTTGAATATAAAATAATCACATAAATAATCATCCATTCATAGTCACATTCCTAAAATTCCACACAAAAAGGATTTAGCTACTCATAACAAAATTCTAATAAAGGTTTTCCATTACAATAAACATTCAATGAGTTCTAAAGAAAAAAGGGATTACAAACAATAAAATACCCTACTTTCACTCTTGGAACAAGTTTATTGATGTTGGATGGTCACCTTCTTCAAGATTCTTATTGAAGCTTCAATGGAGTAAGATTAATGGAGTGATTTCTCTCTCAAAAGTATGAAAAAATGTGAGTTCAGCACTGTTCACTGCTTGGAAAAGAAGAGGATTTTGTGATGTATTTATAGGTTAGGGTTTGTGTGTGTGTGTGTGTATGGGTGTGTAGGGGCTAGAAAGGGTGAAAGTGGAATCCGAGTGCGCGGCTGCGGCGCGCTATGCTTTTCTAGACTTTGAACCAAATCAGGGAACCCCTCGCCACGACGCACAATTTTCATGCCGCGGCGCGCGATGTTTTTATGATTTCCCAGGATTTTCATTTTCATGCTTTTTATGATTTCCCAGGATGCAATCTGAGAGCCCCATGCCACAGCACATATATTTCTTTACCACAACGCGCAATGTTGAAATGTCATGTAAGAGTCCTTACATATTTGTTGATTCCTACATAAGCCTTACATTTTTCTTCTCTAATTTAACCTCCCCTTATATAGAAAATAAACTACAATGTAAGGGTTACATTTTGAGCCCCTTTTTGAACACTTCACTATTTCAGTTACAATGCTTGAACCTGCAAAACATGAAAATACCTCTCCAAATTAAAGTAATACCAAATTAAACCATAAAATAAATACTTAAAAATTAACAAATAATAGATTCAAAATACTGTTCATCAATTATAAATCCAAAATCAAACTATGTGGAACCAAGTTGAGATTTGGCTATTCATTCCCATAACTCATTACACATCTTTGTGCCAAAGCTAGAATTGAAACAAAAAAGGGTGAGATAATGGTGCAACCAGGTGATCCACTAACCTTTTCATTTATCGACAACCTTACAAGTGGCTCCAAAATCGCTCAAGCTAGCAAAAAGCTCACAACCTCATCCTCCTAAGGCCCAATAAAAGAGCAACTGCATGCCTTACAACAAGATATTAACTACATGAAGGCGTACCTTGCTCAGTAACAAAAAAAGTTGAGTGGACACATGTCGTATCAATCTGATTGCATGGAAGCCTTCAACATGCTTAAAAGAGTCCATCACCAACAACATGGTTATGATTATACTCAACTTCCACAATTTCCAACATACTAGGGAGGAGATTTCAACTTTCAACCAAGAGCAAAGGATGAGAACGATGATAATGACAACATGCAAGACTAGAAAGCATGAGCATGACAATGAGCAACAATGTGTACCAACTCATTTTTATTTTTATTTTTTCTATTTTACTTTCCTTTCCTTTTTCTTTTATTTCTTTTTATTTTGGTATTGTAATTTTAACCGTTTATTGCACTTTATAACTAATTATTATTTGGTGAGTGACAACCATTGAGAAGTAAACATATGCTCAAACAATTAAGGCAAGAATATGCATAATGATAAGGAGCACTTGTAACCATGAAAAACGTAGCACCACTTCACCATTCAAAGAGAGGAGGGGGGGGGGGGGGGGGGGGGGGGGGGGTAACTTTTTCTTCTCACTTTCATTATTTATATTCATGACCCTATACCTTAGACTTATATTACAACCTTTTTAAAGACCTTTTGATCTAGGTAAAGTGACCACTTTATATCAATGAAAAGGGAAATGAAAAATAAGCATATTAAGTTTGTAATTAGGTGCATGTTTACTGCATCCTTCTAATTTTGAAATAATGACAATGTTTATGAATGTCATGTATGAGAATGTTCAATACAAAATAAAGTTAGTGGATTGAATAGATGTTTAAGAGTTAAGCACAAAGTAATATATGTATTTTAAATTATGTTTGACCAAAAGTATTTTTTAAAACTATCTATATGTTGTAATTTTATTTAATTTTCAAAGATAAGTAGGAGAATTGATAATTGGATAATTAAAGTTAGTTGAGTTAGATGTTTGTGGATATTATAATTGGAAGCTCTCATAAGACTAAAACTTGTCCACTAGGGCCACCTAGGAGTTTAAAGACCTATTGCATATGCTAAATATAATCGTGACTATCTACGAAAACGATCTATCTTTATACTAGGATTTTATTTTATTACATGATTTCTAACTTAGTTCTAATGCTTTTATGGCTAGAGAATAGCCAGAAGTTCGTTGGGAGTTGTGCTATGTGTTTGAAATACGCAATTATTCTATGATTATTGAGAATAAAAATGAGAATTTAGGACCTAATCATGTTCGTGTTATTGATTTATCACACAAATATTATTTTTGGAGTTATTGGATATGTTTTGATAGATTTCAGGTATTTCGAGCTTAAAATGGCAAAAAAACACATCTCATGACACAACACGACAAGCAAACTGGCACATCAACACTCGCGCTGTGGCCTAGACCTCTCGGATAAAAGTGTGCAATTTTGAAGATTAGCTTACGCCATAGCAGTGTATACATTGAGTCGTGGCGGTGACCTCTCGTACCACACTTATGTTTCCAGAATACCAACTTGCACCGCGGTGGTGAATTATTTAAGTGCGGCCCCTGAAGAAATTGTGTGAATTTTGGGCCTGCTTTCTAGCATCCCACTTGTAACCAAATCCTATTATAATTAGGATTTGTGTGTGCTGATAAATACAATGTTAGAGTCCTAAAATCATATATAGAATCATAGAGAGAATCACATATATAATTATATACGAAAAAATACAAAGAAAAGCATAGAACTGAGATCGACTTTGTAATCAACCTTCAAAAAGAAAATCCAACAGAATTGTAGCAATTTCTAAGGACAATTTGAAGAACAAGATTAAGAGCGAAAGCATAGAAGTTAAAGTGATATTCATTAAGAGATTGAGTATATTATTTCTTTTCTTCTCTTTTCTAGTAATTTAATATTTTTTTCAATTGTAAATCGAGGTTTGATGAACATAATGAGTAGTTAATTCTTTTATTAATCTAGGGGTCTTATAAACCCAATTTTCTCACTTGTGTTGATATAAACTATCTCTCTCTTTATAATTATATTATTTGATCTGAATGTATTATTTAATAATTGTTTGATCATTAATTATTCTATAGAGGTATATAAGTAGCTTTGAGAGAAGTGCTTGCATATTTGTCATGATCAAATAGCATACATAGTGTCTAAGTAGAGATGTATGATTCATATGTATGTGGTCTATAATTGATGTGCTTCATGAGTAATAATTTAATCTAATTGGCATGAAAGTGCAATTAGGTTAGATTATTATATTGTGTGTAGTTTACTTAAAAGATGAATGTATGCATAGTTAAAATCAATTGATCATATAATTTGTGCTAAATAATTGGAGAGAAATTTAGGAATTCACATGCTTAGGAGATTGGGGGATTAATGACTACTTAGGTTATATCTCTCATACATATTTTTATTGCATTTGTTTTATAACTTTAGCAATTATCTTTTGTTGTCCAAATAGTGATAGTAATTTTCATGTTGGTATTATGTTATTAATTAAATTTTTTCTTGTAGGTTCGACGCTCGTATTATAAATTCTTATCACTTGGGCACGTCCCATATACTTGTGGTTTTGCGTAGTCACACTATCCATCCGAGTCTTCTCTCTTTGATAGGAACCTATCACTAATATAAGTCATAATCATCTCAAACTTTTTGAGAATCGGCTCCTCTTTAGCTTTTAATTTTTTTTGTTGAATAACTCACAATTGTTGTTTCTAATGAAAGGTTGTAGTTGGCAAACCTCAAAGGTGTACTAGGATATCCCAACTAAGTGGGCACCCCATAGCACCATTCTTAATTTAGCCCTTCAATTACGATTAATATTAAACTGATGAAAAATAGTACAAAGTTGAACCTCAGAAAAATTTATAATTCAGCCTGTTGTTAGCATCCTAGAATTCAAAAGAATAAGCAAATGATGAGACATTTTACCACCATGTTACATTACACAAACGATGTGCCTTAAAGATTATAGAATCAGCTACAATATTTTCCTCCTTATATATATGCAAATAATAAAAATTGTTTGAGCAATCTTTTCCAAACATTCAACCCAAGCTGAGTGCCATTGCCAGGGTATTGATAACGATCAAGTGCAAAAAAGAGTCACAACATAAGTAGAGTCCGACGCTAACCAAAGCCTTTGCCATCCAAAGGTGACTACATACATGGCCACATTAATAACCACTACAAGCTCTACCTCAAAAATATATGCAACCCCAACCTTTGACAAAAGACCTTGAAGTCTGAAAAAACACCTACAAAACCTACTAGATGTAGTGAACTAAAAGTAGCAACATCTGTTTTGACTTTTATCCACCTTGTACGTGGTGGTCTCCAAATTATCTTTATGATTCGTGGAGCTCATCATGAAATTTCTTGTACTCATAATCTTTGAAGAGCTGCAAGATCTTCCATTGTATTTCGCATGGACCCAAGCTGTGACAAGCTTGCTTCACGAATAAACTATCAAACGGTGGCAATTGCAGACCTTATGGAAGTATGTCTATCCTTGAAGATAATCTCATTTATAGTTGTCCATATTACCAAGATGATAGAGATGATACTTGGTTTCCATAAATTATCAAGCTGTGATCTAAAGTCCAACAACATTGCATATATTCATAAATCTAGGATGGAGGAATCCATATGAGGCTGCCTGCCAAAAAAGAAGCATAATAAATCTTAGAGTGCACTTGCAAAATGACAACTCAAAAAAGATGAGAAATAGTCTTCTTAGCTATTCCACAAAGAAAGCGTCGGGAAGGGAAGGCAAGGCCCTTCCTCTTTGTCTGGTAATCAGTGGGGAGCCTGTATTGGATAGCATGCAAGAATAATATTGATTAGGAGGGTAGAATGAAATGGGCCCAAATTGCCCCACCTTAACTCTTATGTACTCTAACCTTGTCTAGGGAGTCATACGCCTCGCTGGTTGTGACGCCACCTTTGATCGAACGTGTCCAAATCCTAGTATCTGTACCTTTCTTAGCAACAAGTGTACATCTGAGGCAACATTCGAGTAGGAATCCTTGAAAGATGGCGGCAGATGCCATCCATCCACTTGCAAATGGTCACCAAGACCCCCTTCCTTTAGGGTATGACAATTATCCCTATAAGAAACCTAAACTAATTTAAGTCTGTCTGCTTTCCCCGACCAAAAGATCTTGCGGATGATCTTTGTGAGACTGTCTACGACCACTTTCGTTAATTTATAAATATGAAAAGAATGGAGAAACATGCTTTGGATAACCGAAGTAATCAAACAATTATTGTTTAATTGTGAGTTGCGCATGGAGGTAGTCATACAATAATACCAAAATGAAAGAAATAAACAACAAGGCAAATTTCTGTGAAAAAACTAAAGAAAAAAATGATCAAAATACATAACATGGAATGAGACTTGGTCCAACTAACTGGGTCCTTGGCATCTAGCTAGTTGTTTGCCATAATATATTTTAACTTCAATTCATTCATCCAATATTCAAATTCAATAGTATTTATTGAATATGCATCTCCATTAAATAATTTTGTTAAAGTCTGACCCTTAAATTGCTTATAGTAGTTTTGATACATATATGCCTTAAACAAAGCTTATGCTCTATATTCGAAACCACTGACTTCACTACATTTTGAATCCCCTTCATCTCCTCGTTACTTATGGTACAAGTGTGCTCTTGTGTGTACCCAAATTATTAAAAAGAATCTTAATAAACAACTTCCATGTCTTCTTAGATTCAGTCTTTACCAATGCATATTCCAATGGATAAATACCATTAATCTATGATAGCACATTTTACAAATAACTGCACATTATAATATTCCTGTGTTTAGAACCTTTCAGATGACACCTATCCAGCCCTATAAATCTTCTACACCAATTTAACCAACATTCTTTGATAGCACTGAAACAAACATAAAAACATTTAGACCTACATTTTACAAATATATAAATAGATCAATACATAGATTACACAAATACAAACAATACAATACATAAAAATAAGCAATGCATGTATTTACCTTATAATACCATTAACTCCCTTCTCTTGCACTAGCGTAGTTGTTTGTGCTGCGGTTAGTTTGTTCAAGTTTCTCAACATAGTACTTCAATTTGTTGTACTACTCATCCCTATTCCTATGAAGCAATAACTTTGGCCTTCTTCACTTGGTTCTTAGTGATCTCTACATTATATTTTTCTCTAACTACATTTTGTACTCTAGAATACTTGGCTTTGGATTCATTAGCAAATAAATCAAGAAATTCTTGTGCTATTATGAACTTTTTATAATTCTCTTAAGTCCATGGTTTCTTCTACATGAATGAAAAATCTTCATCGTGGCATGTATTAATAAGAAATAATTATGTACCCCATTGTTTATAAGCATGCATCTCCCAAGAACAAAATTCATTCTTACACTTCACATGAATCCTATGTTTATAATGCTTTTCAAATTTTAGCTTCCTACCCTGTCTTATTTGGTATATCCTGATAGCCTTTCTAATAACATCTACATTAGTAAACACTACAGAGAGTCCTAGTTCAACATTGTCTTTGTTTATATCTTCCATTTTTAATAACAAGAATATGATTGTCATATTCTAGGAACAAACTTGGCCTCACCATCAGTACAATCACCCCTCACTATCACTGTCACTTTCATCTTTACCTTTACTGTCCTTTCACTTTCATTATCACTGGCTTCAAGACCCTCACCAGCTTCATCTTCCTCACCACCCACACTATTCTCACTTGCCTCTTCACTATCAGAAGGTATAACATCCACATATACACCAATGATCCGAAGTTGAATGAGTGCATGGCACTTGGTAAATCATTTTCATTATTGACCACTCGTAAACCATTGTTATCATTAGACGTAGGGATCCTATAGTAGAACTTTACATTATTAAATTCTAACCACAAGTATCGCAGCTAGTTCTTTAAAAACCAGTAAGTTAATTTTGTCTAAATGATAAAAACTAGTTTGTTGCACCTTTTATGATTGATACCAACAAGAAGTTTATAGTTAGTCAAATTAATTTAATTTAAATTAAGTGAATTCAAAATTATGCATGTGAAACAAGTTTATCATAATTAAGTCAAATTCATTCATTTTAAAGTAATGAATATACAGCAGATGTACAATTCAAATGTTACCATATCATGAAACAATAAAATAACTGTAAATATTAAAGGTTCTTTATTATTCTTATAAAGCACGATAATTCAAATGAGTTTCTTCCTTCACAATAATTGCATTTCATATATCATAAAAAAATTATTATTATCTAAGAGAGAGCTCCTTTCTAACCTTCCTCTCTTTTCTCTCGTGTCCTATTATATTCCCAACATTTAGACCTATATCAAATTAAACTCTTTTATAAGAAATTCTAGAGTAGCCACATATGTCTTACTGAAAAGGAAAAAGTTAAAAGTATTGTAAATGTAAATGTAAATGTGCTATTTAATCTTTTAATTTAAAAAATATATTTTTAAGTTCTTTTGTATGTGAAAATAGTATCAAAGAAGATAAAAGTTAAATTTTTATCCAATTTTTCATTAAATCTAACATAATAATACATATTTCATTTATTTTTATAATTTTCAATAAATATATACGTAATAAATTAATATTTAATTAAAAAAAGTATTTAAATTTTTTTAAGATTTTTTTTTCTTTCAAACTTAAAAACAATTGTGTAATGTGTGACTTGGGATATTAAACAATGAAAATTTTGTTAAAATTTAATTAAAAATTTTGTTTAATTTTGAAAGAAAAATTTTCTTAAAAAATTTGAGTAAAATTTTTAATTAATTATTAAATTTTATGTATATATCTATCAAAAAAATATATACATACATGCGACCCATATACTGTTTAGTTTGATTTTTAAAAAAAAATTAGATAGAAAATTAACTTTATCCTTTCTTGGCATATTTGTCATAAATAAAAGAACTTAAAAATATCTTTTCTAAACTAAAAAAACTAAATAAAACATTTAACCTAAACAAAACTAGCACCTCACCCATCCTTCTTATCTCATACTTAACAATTGGCATTGTGTTAGAAGCAAAAGAAGAAAGCACATTTATCCAAAAACAAAAAAAAAACATATTCTGCAGATTCACTAATATGCACAAATGGGGACACAATTTCTTAACCATAACTAGTAACCCATCACATTAATTCAGATGCCAAACTGTGGCCCATTTTTTTCATGGAAGGAATATATTATTGCATTTTTCCTCGTGATCAACATAATTTTACCTTCACAAATCCATTCAAAAATATAATATGCAAACCAAACCAATATTAAAAAATTTTAAGCTTTGGGATAGACAACCCGAGAGGACAAAAAAGGCAAAAAAAATTTAAGAGTTACCATAAGTAGGTGTTTTTCCCTCATCCTTACCACAAACTCATAAAATGTTCATCACACATCATGAAGAATCTTAAAATGATGATTTCATTCCATTTTGAGAATAAAAGAGATGTTTTAGAGAATTAAATGGAAACATAGGTGGCTAACTGTTGGGGATGTGTTTCTAATCCAAAAGAATAACATACTATGAGGAGTAGCTCTTTCCAGCAATATACCCAATTTTCTCTACAGATTCTTTTGATGTGAAATTGTTCACATATCTAATAATCTCTTCTTGAACGAGAACACATTTAGTCCCCCTTAAACTCCAAATATGCCCCAATATCAAGGACCATCTATTTAATCGCATACTCCATCAAGTTCAAACATGTTGTAAGAAATGGCTAAAGAAACCATATTAACTTAATTAAACCTCGAGTCCAAGTGAGTCTAGATCAATATCGCAATGTTTTCATAGTAAACTAAGAGGGGCCCACCATTCATTTAGACTTAAACCACCTATACGAATTCATTCACTTTCAAATTAAGAATCAACATTGTATGCCCTTACCCAATGCAAATTTGGCCCTAGCTTTGACATCACTTGTTGGGCTTAGGATTCCAAACAAAAAGGTTAACGTATTATGAGGAGTAACTCATTTCAACGATATATTCAATTTATTCTTTATATTTTTTAATATGAGACTTATTTGTACATCTAAAATTTGAATTAGCAATGGGGGTGTGGAGTTTGTGAGGAAAGTGAAATTATAGAAGTGTGGAGCTTGTTGGCGAAGTTTGTACTTATTCGGAATTAAGTTATTAGGGCTGAATCTGTGAAACTTATTTCATTTTATTTTGTTTTTATTATTATATTTTAAATTTTTGTTTCTTTTTATGAAGATTTACAATACTGCTTTCGTTCTTTATTACATTTCAATACATTAAAATAATAATTTTATTTTAGAGAGGTATTATTATTTTTTAACTAATTAATTAAAAATAACAATTATTGTTTTTATTTGGCCCATTTTAAAAAATGTGTAGTAGAAAACACATTTTTAAATGTAAGAGCTAAATGTACATTTTACCTTAATGTGTTGAACTTCTTCAACACTTTTCTCTATTTTATATATAGTAAAGAAAGTTAAAAATATATAAAGTTACATATATATTTATACTTATATTATTTATGGTGTGAAATGTTATAAAAATGTTTTAAAATGATGACATTATTCATTTTTTAGAAAATTTTAGTACTTGACCTCTTATGTACATTTAGCATTTTTCTATAAAAATTCTTATATGTATCAAATTATTTACATATTATCTATCATCTATCGTTAGTATTGATTTGAATGTATAATTTGAAAGATAAAAGGTTAAATGTTTATAAAAACAGTACTAATTAAATTACACAAAGTTGATTTATGAAAAATTTCTTAAAATAATATTTTTAAAATTTATAATAATAAAAATAACATTATTTTTTTGAATTGAGAGGATATGAGTTTGTGTTGGGATAATACTAGCAAGGGCATATGTGTCTGTTGTTTAGGGGGTACGTGCACCTACTCACTTGATACAAGATGAAATTTAACACGTATAATTTTGTAGTTTTTATGAAAATTAGATCATATTTAACATGTGGTGGCCCCTCTCAATTTAAATTTTAAACTCACAATCTAAGTATAAAATATGTTAAGCTCAAATTTTGTATGTAAAATTGATTGTTTTATTTAAAACCTAATAAAATTATAGCAAATCTCACATTTTGATCCTTATTTGTTCAAAAATTTAATTGTAAAGTTTTTATCTCTAATATTAAATTTTGTTTTTAGTTTGTAAGTTTTTTATGTAAACTTTGTATTAATAATTAATTATTAACTAGTGTTCCATCTAAACTTAAAGCTAGATTCGTTACTAAATATTGGTAGTATTATTTTTGTGATTTTCATAAAAGCATTTTACTTCACGATATGTTTTCTTTTATAATAAAAACCCTCTTCGAAAGAAAGGCATTCTCCACTCATTTATTCTCGAGATCATCGACATATTAAAGATGTTTATCATTAAACTAGCGAAAGTGTCGATCCTAAATCTCAAGGGTCTTGAATCCCCAAACTTCAAACCTATAATTATTGAAAAATTGGCGTTGGATAAGATAAATTTTGATACTTAATTTTGAGTATGACCTACTTTGGATAAGTAGATTCATAAGTTCAAAATTAAATTTGGATGAATAAGAAATTAACTTTCAAAAGATCATCTATGATAAAAAAAAATTAGATAATTCAAATAGATGTGAACTCATTTATTATATGTGTATTAAATATCTCTTTTTTAAATATATATATAGATATATACCTTATAAGTAAGCAAGTTTTAGTTAAAAAGATATTTATATATATAGAAATTCGATTCATTTTAGATTTAGTTTTTTATATATCTGTTAAGTCTCAATAAGATATAAATTTCAATTGAAATTCAATTTTGATAAAGAGATAATCATTATTCGAGTTGAATTAAAAATAAAACTATTCCTCTTAGGAGTAAAAATAAAAATTGAGTCCATAAGCAAAATCATTTGTGAGAACTAGTAGATTTTTCTTTCAGAAGTAAATCATTAAAAAACAAATGAATTTTAAAGATGAAATTAAAAGTAGATGGATCAATTGAAAATTACAAGACTATGCTTGTGACAACGTGTTACAAACAACAAAAGGTCTTGATTACTTTAATACATATTCTCATGAGAATAAAGCAAAGCCCATTTGGATGATACTTGCAATCTTAGCTTTGTGAAATTTGTGAAGTATATCAAATGAATTAGACGACAGTTTTTCTAAATAGAGATTTAAAAGAATAAATCCACGTAGATCAACTTGAGGTTTTTTGCACACTAGAGATAGAAAGAAATGTTTGTAAGTTAGTGAAGAAGCAAAATGGCTGCATCAATTCTTGGAGGCTATAACAAGAATTGATAAATTTGTCTAAAGCTTATGCATGAGCAAGGAATATGCATCTATTGCGATAGTGTGTTATGCAATTGCAAGGGCATATAGCACTAAGTATAATGGTATGTCTAAACGCATAAGTTTAGGACATAAGGCCATTAGATAATTATTTTCAGTGAAGTTATCTCTTTTGACTATAAAAGTCAAGGATAAGATTGCCAGTTCGTTAAACCAAATGATTAAACAGAGAGTTAGTTAAGAAATTATCGAGAAGAATGAGGCTAAAGAGAAACTTAATTTGATTGATTGAAGATTCTAAGATCTAGGTTCAAAGGGACAACTTAATTGTATCAAACTTAATTATATCATTGTCGGAGATTTTCTCTCATATCCATTCTTATAATGAAACAGTGATTCTTGCATGAAAAATGTTAAGCTAGATATGCTTTAAATGATTCTTATGTGTGAAGAATTCGAGCAAAATAATGCGAGTTACTCTTTGAAGATTACTTTTATGGATAAGAGATCATTTATATGAGAGAGAAGTGGGTTGCTTTAATGGGTAGTTGTAGTGGCTTAATTCTCTAGATACTTTTGCAAAATCAGGTGTATGTTTAGGGCCAAAACGAACAGAACAATGAGAACTGAAATTATTCATGAAAGATTCTTATGTGATGTGTGAGGTATATCATTGTCACAAATGACAAAACAGTTGAAAGACATCACGTCTCTGGTCAGTCAATAAAGTAAATATAATTTCACAAGAAAAAATTCAAGGAGTAACACCTACCTATCCTATGCAAGTTTTAGACCGTCAAATCTACTACCATATCAAAATGATTTGTCTATCCGTTTTGACTACTCCGTTAATTTTATTCATGGGAGGACTTGTTAGAAAATTGGTGTTATATAAGTCAATTTTGAGTATGATCCATTTTGGATAAGTGAATTGATAAGCTCAAAATTGAATTTGGATGAATGAAATATTGACTTTCAAAAGGTCACCCAATAAGATAAAAAAAATTAGATAATTCAAATGAATGTGAACTCATTTTTTATTAGTGTATTAAATATCTCTTATTTAAATTTATAAAGATATATATCTTATAAGTATTCAAGTTTCGATTGAAGAGATATTTATATATATAGGAATTTGATTAATTTTGAATTTAGTTTTCTATATATTTGATAAGTCTCAATAAAATATGAATTTTAAATGAAACGAATTTTGATAAAGAGATAATCATTATTTGAGTTAGATTAAAAATAAAACTCTTCTCTCCTATAAGTTGCTATAAATTGATTATTTTGTCTTCTCAATTGAATAGATACAAAAATCATATTCTTAGAAAATAGGAGAAGATAATCCTTGTAATTTTGAGCTAATTAGCATATCCTAAAAAGATTAGTCTTTTATTTATAATATTTTCGTAGAACCTTAGGCTTCAATGTGGTAGAGGATCGGACAATTTTAGTTCATTGGAATCAGCTTTGTGTGCTTGTTAACTACTGATATCAACCATTGTATCTTGAGAGATAGACGTCCATAAATTGTTAAGCACCTACATAAGAGGGCGAATCTATTTTAAAGATATTGTATAAAACATGAGACTCAATAATCTAACTTTATTTTTATATTTAATTTATTTATTTATTGAATTTATTTTATTATTTTACGTTGAATTATTTGTTTATTTCATTGCACCCTTTTTCTAATAGTAATTTATTATATATGAGATAAAATGAGTGAACAATTTGCTTATTTTAATAAAGACAATTAACATTAGGATAATTTATGGTATGTTTGTTACACTATATTAAATATTTTTGCTGTATAATTTATATACAGTCATATATTTGGCTATAAAATTAGATAGTATCGTACAGTATAAAAATAGTACAATTATATATAAATTTTGTACGATCAAGGTTATAGGTCTAAACATATTGAACAATTAATTTAGTCTGTTTAAATTTTTAATTAAAAAATTATAAATTTTAATTTTTTCTTTTATTTTAAATTAAAAATAATATTTTTTTTATTTTTAAAAATATAATAAAAATAAATGAAATAATATTTTAAATAAATTTTAAATATAAATTATTTTAATAAAATATATATAATCAATTTAATTTAACTATATTATATAATTTTTTACTGTAAATTAATTATAATATAATTTTATTTAATATAATTATATTTAATTGATTAAATATGATGTATTAAATATGTTATAAATTGGTAATTTTTTTAATTGTAGGTAAGAAATTATGAGTTTAAAAGTATAAAAAATATATATAGTAATTATTAAAGTTTTATCATAATAATTTTAAGTGTCTGTTTATTGTGAGTATTTTTAAATATTGTCGATGATTCAACTATATAGGGAAAAGCTTGGGTATCTGCACAGTGCGTTGGGTGAGTAGTCAATTCGATCTGGTCAATTTGAGGTGAGTAGTGAGTGAGTGATTGAGACCGTCAAAAGCCAAAAGCCAAAACACCCTGTTCGATAATTCTTATATACTGTTTACCTATCACGCATTAAAAAACCACTTAATTATGTTGAAATTTGACAGACGACAAACAGAGAGAATCGTCTCTGACTCCTCATCAATTCATTATTCCCCTTATCTTCTCTGCACTGTTTTGTGGTTCCTCTGCGATTCCGTTGCCTTTTTCTGCATGCTATCTGTCACTTCTGTCTGCTCATGTTACAATTCACCCTTCCCACTTCCTCATCAATTCGATATTATTCTGTTTTATTTTATTCTATTCAGATATTGCTACTTATACCTTGCATGAATTATTTATTATATTGTATATTTATTTAATTCAATTTCTTTTTAAATATATATTTTATTATTTTTATATATTTTGAGCGTATTTTTTTAAATTAAATTTTTTTAAAAAAATACACATTGTATATCCTGATCCCTGAAGACACCTGGTTGATGGAACATAGAGAGAACAGAGAAATAAAATCACAGAGATCACGGGAACCGACAAATCAAGCACAACAAAAGCAAAAATGGTGATAGCTGACCATCCGTACCAAAAACGGACAAGAGTTTGGAATCTTTTGTTTGGTTCATACTTGATAGGTGCAAAGCCTCCACAGTGCGCTAGGGATGGCTTTAGAAAGGACACGTTCATAGACTGCCTTTAGCCCTTAACCCTCTCTCTCTCTCTCTCTCTCTCTCTCACTCTCTGGTAGGTACAAGAACAAATTTTAACTTCTCTGTTTATTATTTTATATAAATATATTTACTTGCTATTTTATATAAATATATTTACTTGCGTATAACTTTTTTTATTATATATAAATATTAATAATATATTTTTAAAATTATTAAATTAAAATACATAATCATGTATTTGACTCCTACAAATTTTTTTCCAACATAAAATATAATACCTAATAATTTGGCATTGCTTTCTATTGTTATTTTAAATAATATAATTATTTATATATTAATAAGATTTAATTGATTTCTCTAAATACTATTCAACTAAAATTTGTTGCAAAACAATTATTGAAGCAGATGTTTGCTCTTGGTGTTTTTTGCTTTCTCTAAATTCACGTCCTAAAAAAATAAGAAATATCGACATCAAATTGTGTCAAATCTATTTTGATATTAAGTTAATTTGTTGTTATTCGACATAGAAAATTGAAGCTCAATAAAGAAAAATGAGAGTATATCTTGGAAAATAAGAGGTGAATGTGAGCTGATCATTGACCAATCAAATTGTGACGTGAACCAATGACACTTTGCTATGCCTACCTGACACAAATCTCGCAACATCAGCCCCTAAGCCTATTTGGCCATCTCTTGCGGTCAAAGGAATTTAAGTGTGCAATCATGATACGATGGAGGTCAAGTGTAGTTCCTGACCTTTTGGAAGTTCTCAAGTTGATACCTTAGTTTGATTGGAACGACAACGAGCATAAAATTGTGAGCTTTCTAACGGTATGTTGCATGGCTAAATCCGACCTCCAAAATAAGATATATGAGTAGTCAAAGTACTGTTGACCAACCATCACTGCAAACTAGTCTAGTCGATTGATTGGCTAGTCGACTTGCCGGTTAGATGGACGAATGGAAAGTCAGTTACCCCTAAGTTTGATGATCTTGAAACTAGTATAAGATCTCCAAAAATTGGTCTAAAACATGGTGAACCAAGTTTAGGAGTGTGTGTCCTATTTGGTCCGATTTTTTGGCATAATTGTAATTTTTTGTGACCATCCTCTTTGGGGTGCGTTTGAATACATTTCATCTTCAATGAAACCTAAATTTTGAAGAATTATAGACCACATCAAGAGCTTTCCATCCAGATCAAGAGCTTTCCATCCAGATCAAGAGCTTTCTAGTAATACTCTCGAATTTTCATACGATTAATGAATTTTGGAATATGACCAAAAAAAGTTTTGCAATGATGCAAGTGATGGCTGATTGAACAATAGCTTGTTGGCTGGCCTCGTACTTATTACAATAATGACATTTAGGTTTAATACTTATTTTTTGTAACAATTTAATCCTATTGTTACTAAACAATGACCACTCAATGACAAAGTCAATTTTTTTCATTTTATTTTTTGATTTTTTCAATACTTGAATAAATTGTAATTAAAAAAAGTGAATAAAAAATCAAATAAATAGAAAATATAACTAAAAATATATAAAAAAAAAAAAAAAAAACAATCATTTGTCCTTATGCACTTTCTAATAACAATAGAACTAAATGTCACCAAAAAATAAGTATACGATCTCCGTGCAATTTTTAGAATAAGTATAGGATTTGTAAAGTTACTTTCCTTAGTTTATAGTCTTTTAAGTTATTATATATTTAAATTTAGGTGGAGACGATTTTGATTGGAGTTAAACTCAACATATATTGTTATTTTTTTTTTTAAATTTGGTCTTTTTCGTTGTTTTGGAGATGGTATTCAACTTAGGTAGATTGTTTAGATAAAGTTACCCACGTAAAGTTTTACTATTTACATATTTATAGAGACAATAATATTGCAGCTTATAGTATAGCCTTTAAGGCTCTTAGTTTTTGTACAGTAATTTAGTAGTGGGATGTCCTATTTTTTTTTTTTTATGTTAATAGTAAACTCAATCATAAATTTTGCTGGGAATTGATTTTTTATTTTTTCTTAAAATTTAATAATGCTGGTAGTTAAAATGTTGCATGAAGAAGATGCCAAAAGACTGCCAACTTAATTGGAATGTGGCGGTGCGCGTCAGTAGCTACCTACAACCTTTTATTAAGTTATTATATATTTAATAAAAAATTCACCAATATAACTATTATGTTTGATGTCTTTAGATATTTTCTTAAACAAAAATATATTAATCCTTGGTAATATCCGATTAAATGTAAATTAAACAAAAGCATCATGAACTTATACTCCACACAAATACTAATTATTAGTGTTGGTGCATGTTCGCAATAATCCATCTTAGCCAAAACTTTATTTCAACATTAGGTTGTTACTAGGAATCATTAGATGAAAACAACAATTATAATAATTATCAAAACAAGTATATGCATAACTACTATGATTATCATTAAAAAAATTTAACCAATTGATAAGCACCTATTTTAATTGTATGAGAAAGAGAGAATATTGCCGCTATCAAGTCTCGAACACACGATCATTTTAAGTAGGATACGCATTTATCATCTAAAACAAAGACTAGTAGCTAATTATCATAATTGAAATATGAAGATTGGTACCAATTATAAAAAGAAAACAGTTCGCAAGATTGGTAATTATGATAATATATTCAAATGGGCAAAAACACAACCAAAAGTTTGTATAAACAGAGCAGGTAAAAAATTTATTTGCAAAACTTGATTGAACCATGAAAACTGGAGTCCAATGAGACTGAAGCAAGTTTTTGAATTATCGTTGACTGGACCGGATGCACTAGCTTATTAAAGCATATATGAGAACACAAATAGTGGTTGTTTTAGGTATTTCGAACAATCGCGTTGGAATTCAACAAAGGCGACACATAGGATAGTTTTGGTTGCCAAACTTATGGGTTTGACTTATGATGGAGATCTACGAGAAGTTGTTAGCTTTTGGTGAAGATGATGGTCATTGAAACAACGGTAAGGTTTGCGCGGGGGGGGGGGGGGGGGGGGTTAGGTAGGGTGTTTGGGTGTCAATTTGTACTATAATTTGATTGATCAAATTGAACTTAAATTGAACATGAATCGAATTAAATTTAGGCTTGTTTCGGCCCAACTCGAATAACCTAAAAAAATTTGAGTTGGGTTAGGGGCCAGTCCATTAGCCCGAAATTAAATTAAATTAAATTTTAAATAAAAAAATAAAAATTACTATATTAAAATTAAAATAATCTTTTAGTACTTCTCTTTTATGATATATTAGTTATTTTTTTCAATTTTCTTTTGAAAAATAAGCTGATAATGAATAAATAGTTATAATTTATTCATTTTGTCACAATATTATACTAAATTATTTGTTGTTAATGTATTTAGTGTTTAAATTTACCTAACTTTTTAAACAAAAAAAATAATATTTATATTTAATTTAAATTAGTATTACGAAATCTTTATTTTTGAATCGATTAGGTATTAGTTTTTGAACTAAAAATTTCAATTTTTTATCAACTGGTGTTATGCTATTCTCTTTTCCAATTGTTCATTATCTTGAGAATTATATAATACGTAATAGTCAAAGTTTTATCCTAATGGATATAAAAAAGTTATATTCTCGTGTACCATTTTAATTTACTTTAATTATTCATTTTTTAGTAAGTATATTTTTTTAATTTATTCATCTCTATTTATTTTGTTTAATAGCTAGAAGAAATTTTATTTGGACTTGATAATTCTTTATTCTAAATGTGAATTTTCGTAAGGGCATAACGGCTTCTAACTTTTGCATGTGTAGGGTTTAATGCATTATTCATTGCCTAATTAATTTAGTAATTGACTTTTTATTTTAATAATTAATTTTTTCTTATATTTTTTTATTTTTTTATTTTTTTATATAATGTTGTTTGAGCTTTAATTATTAAACATATTTTTTTAATAAATAAAGAGTCATATTAACTAAAAATATATATATAATTAAAAATTTGGGCTAATTTAAGCCAGCTCGTTTGTGTTTGGTTTGGATTCAGGCTCACCTTTACTAGCTCGAATTAAATTTAAATTGAGTTAGAGTTGAATTAATTTAAACTAAATTAGCTTAAGCCAGCTCGCACGAATTAATACCCCTAAATCAGGAAAAATAACGACAGTTGAGTTGGTATAACAGTTTGAGACTAATCCAGCCGGCATAAATTGCTGCTTTTATCTTAAGTCATACCTTCTAATCTTCAATTTATACTACTATTCTAATAATTAACTCAAAACTCTTAGTTTGAGATTTTTTTTACAAATATAGTAGAGAATTTTATTCATTATTGATACACCTCACACAACAAGCATCAACCCCATTTTTTCAGGCATATATTCATTAAATTAAGAAATAAAACTTACCATCACTGTACACCAATATACATATGAGAATATTTTGGAGTCTTTATTGTTTAGTGAAATCAAATTATATAATGATATATTTCTCTAAAGGAAGAAGAAACGATACTCATTTGCTATCATATATCTATGAGAAGCTTGAAATTCTTTACAACAATCCTTTTTTTTTTTTCTTACAACACCTAAAAGTATAATGAAATAGAATTCCATTTATTTATCATCACTTTCAAAGTTCATCCACAGCTTCTTTCCTTCTTCAATCTGAAACTAACCGTAGCTTTGACATTATCAATGAAGTAACGAGTTTGGGTCTGCGCCACATCAACATTATTCTAAAAAATGTCTTCCATGAAGGTTGTGGTAAATGTAAGATCCTGAAAAGGCTTTCTAATTTAATAAAAATATAAAACAACGTAAAAAGTTTGGGAAAGATGATCGAAAGAAGATTAAATTAAGATTCTAATCAATTTTTTAATTAATGAATTTAGAATAAAATCCCAACAATATGTCTATATTAAAATAAATATTAAAGCTTACTTATTCTTTATTCCATAAATATCACACTAGCCATGTTTCTTCTAGCCATGTTTCAAAACACAAAGAAGATGAAAAGCATATTTAGCTAAAGCATGAGCAACACCATTTGCCCTCCATGGACAATATGAACATGAGAAAGAACGAGTCCTTATCATAGCTTTGGCAATATAACCTTCCATGAATAAATTTAAACATGTGTTGTTAACTTATTTGACAGCAAGCAAACAATTTTACTCCAAAATAATATCATGACACCCTGCATCCAAACTAAACTGTAAGCCCCACAACATTCCATGAAGTTCAGCATTTAAAGGAGTGAAAGAGGCATCCAATACATCAGTCACGGCTCCAAATACCTAACCAATGGCATCCCTTATATTACACCCAAAGCACAACTTGCCATTTGTAGTTGAAACAATGGGATCCACATTTACCTTGTAAGAGCCCACTGGGGGGAGTGACCACCGTTTGTGTGGCTGACAAGTGGGTTGTTTGTCCTCAAGTAATGCAGCAGATTGAGAGCAAATTTGACCAAGGGTTCACGCCTTACCTTCGGAAAACACACTTACATCGTATTTTCCAAATTTCATAGGCCATAACCATTACCAGCTCAAGGTTTGTTTTCAATCGCCACCTATATCGCTTCCTCAACAACAATTTTTTTATTTTCAGTGAAAAATATTTCATCCTGGGATGACTGCCAAACCTATTTCACAATTCGGTATTTTCCACGGCCTTTTTACATAGTGATATGATGGGTTGGTTGCAATATGTCATCGTGTTACCTTGAGTTTGTTTGGTCAACAAACACCAAACAAAGTGCTTGACATTAGAGCTTCATAACTTCTCCCATAGAGTGCAAATGCTAAAGAGATGATTATTGTGTATGAATATATATTCATCTCGACTTAAAAGATGGTTTATCATTGGTGAGTTCCAAGACCCACGTAGTTTAATGAAAGCATTCACGATGGCCAATTGTTACGTCGAGCATTGGATTTGGATGCACCCAAAAAGATGAATCATGAGGTAGCCAATTATCAAGCAGTACATTTATATTGTTTCCATCACCTACCCTTTCACCAAGAGTTCTTGGCCTAAAATTAACCCCTCCATTAGGTAACTCACCCTTGAGTTGCAACTTGTTGTAACAGTTTTTAGATGTAGCCAAGGAAAAAGGATTTTGTACAAGTCACTAAAACTCTTTCGCTATCAAAGCTTGATTCAAGTCTTTCATATTGTGAAATCCCAATCCACCCAATACTTTTGACTTGCATAAGTCTGGTCAAGTCATCTAATGCATACCTCTTCCCTAATTCTTGCTTGTCCAGCAATAGCGAGCAGCCATAGAATAAAGTTCATTACTTAGCATCTTGGGCATTTTGAAGATGCTCATTGCATATGTTGTTATAACCTCATAGATGGACTTGACCAAAATCTCCTTACCTATCATTGACAAATTATTTTCCTTCCAATCACTTAACTTCTCTAAGCAACGTTCACGAATGAGTTGGAATGTGTTATGCTTTATCTCTATCAGGAGTCCTAAATATTTATCATGGCATTGCACTTCATGAACCCCCATTGTGCTCAGTATGTCATCCTTTAGTATTCTGCTCGTACTTAGGCTAAAATAAATTTCAAACTTGTAAAAATTTACTTGCTAACTTGTAGCTTTTTGACACACAGGAAGAATGTCTTTCATATCGAAACATTTAGACCTACAAGCAACAAAAACTCCCCTTATTGCGTGAACACCATGGATACATTATGTAGCTTCAGCCTCTCTCAAGAGGGATGATAAACCCTCACCACACAACAGGAAAAGGTATGGTGACATTGGATCATCATGTCATAATCTTCATATTGGCACAATATTTCCCACGATGTTGTTATTCACTTTAACAGAATAAGTGACCATGGATATGCATTTCCATATTAGTTTAACGGTTGAACCCAATGATCAGAAAAATTCATTTGTTGCATAGCCTTCATTACAAAGGACCATTCGACCTTGATCATATCTAGTTGAAGGCAACCCTCCTTTGTTTCCGTTTCGACCTGTGAATAGTGTGGAATGTCTCATACGCCACAATGACATTGTCCATAAATTGGCGATTGGAACAAATGCACTTTGAGATTCGTTTATCGCACCAAGGAGGACAAGTTTGAGTCTATTGGAAAGCACCGCAAATACAATGTCTATGTTAACATAAATATGAAAACTTATTTGGGAAATTACCAAAAATAGCGCCTCTAAAACTTATAGTAACAAAACTAACACCTCAATAATATTAAACGTTCAATATTCAATTTGAACGTAAAATATTGAACGTTTAATATTAAACGAGTCTAAATTATCGTCGTTTAATTCTAATTAGATGGATGTTCAAAGAAAAATGACATGTTAGTCATTTTTTTAATTGTGAAAATATAAATTTGAATACAAAAAGTGCTAATTTTGTTATTAAAAGTTTTGAGGGGTGTTAGTTTTATTATCCTCCCAACTTATTTTATTTTTTATTTCCTAAATATCATAATATTTGCTCAATTCTTCCCCTGAATTCGATTTTCTTACAATTATATATATAATTTCACAAAATTAAGTATTTTATACCAAAAATATTATATTACAAAAAATACATTTTATATTTATTATTTAAAAATATCTAAACAAATAATATTCCTAAAAAATAAATAAACAAATAATATTAATATTATATTATTTGTAAACTAAATTTTATATATAACAAACTAATTGTAAATTATTCTATATTTCTTTATGATATTTGTTGATTTGAAGTATGAATATCAATTTTTCCCGCAAGAGGAGGAATTCATTACAATCCAAGTTTTACTATAATTTTTTTTTTATATATAAATATTATATGTTTGTAAAAGTTTATAGTTAAATTCAATAAGTTTCGTTTCAAACAAAAAAAAATCAATAAATTTGATTGAAAATAATATTTTCATCACTAAAATAAAAACTTTAATTATAAAACTACAAGATTGTTATGTATAAAATAATATAATTGTTGTAATGACACTACTACAATTAAAGCAATATAAGACGGTCTTTAAAGTAGAGTA
Source organism: Elaeagnus macrophylla (assembly GCA_029378325.1). Lineage (NCBI taxonomy): Eukaryota > Viridiplantae > Streptophyta > Magnoliopsida > Rosales > Elaeagnaceae > Elaeagnus > Elaeagnus macrophylla. The sequence goes on along the minus strand of CM055649.1, from coordinate 7,159,005 downwards.
AGAAACATATAGGGCAGTCTTTAAAGTAGAGTGAGAAACATATAATAAGACGGTCTTCAAAGTATAGTGAGAAACATATAGGGCAGTTACAAGATTGTGATCGTCTTATTTTTTCAATTCTTTTAAGAAGGGAGTTTATAAGACGGTCAGTGACTGTCCTATAAAGCTTTTTTTGTAGTAGTGTAATTGTTAAAATAACAAAATAAATAATTAGGCTACAACTATTATTTGTATTGAAATTTTAAGTTTATTATATTTAATCGCATAAAAAACATAAATAAATGAGATTTTATGTTATTTTGGGCTATTTAATATATAATGAACATAAGTTTTTTTATTAGTAGGAAATCCCTACTTTCGGTATAAAAAAAGGAAAAAAAAAAAAAACATTTAATAAAAAATCTTGCCTTATCCCTACAATTATTTAAATAGGAATGAGATAACCTTACTTCTATGTACGCCTCACTCTCTTGACAATCCTAATTTGAAGCATATATGCTATAAATAATATATATTTTAGGTGAAAAAATCTACAATCCTAACAAATTCTTCTAACTTCGGTGGAAAATGTCTCCTTGTTAGTGTCAATATTTAGCGTTGCTGTGAGTTTTCATCCCTTTCCTGCCACATTAAAAGACTAGCAATTATCATGTTTAATTTTGAAGAAAAATCTATTATATCACTAATATACCACAAAATATCACATACTATCACAAATTTAATTATCCTTTAAATAGAAATCCAATAAAAAAAAACTACTCTATTTGTTTAAATAATATTTGATGTCCTAATTATATTTATATAGAATTACTCAGATTTTAAGATCAACTATTCTCCCTTATCAATTATCGTAGAAGTAAAAAAGTCACTCAAATGAATGCCAAAATTTCGCCATAATAGACGATGTGGGCATTTTTCTTTTCTTCTTTTTTTTAATAGACGATGTGGGCAATAGGCAAATATGATAGAAATGAACTAAATAGGTTATTAACTATTACATCCTTAATATTACCCTTCTTTTGACAACAATAATCATACCAATACTCTTTTCTCCGATAATTACTTGTCAACCCAACAAATTCATATAAATAATTTATCCTTACTATAACACTAAAAAATAATTTATCATATGTATTTAAGGTATTATTTATTATTTTTGAATTATATTTAATAATAATTTTATTTCTTATTTTTTATTATTATTAAATATTAGATAATTATATTTTTTTAAAAATTGTTGCACTAATTTTATTTTTACTAATTTAAAGTATTACATTTAGAGATGTCAAATGGATTATTTCATCTCATCTCATATCCTATTTAATGTTCTTAATAAGTTCACACGTTAAAGTTGTCTTATCCTATTTAAATCCCATTTTATTTCATTTCATTCTATCATATTTAAAGTTATCCCTAATTGGTTCATAATTCTTATAAATAATTATATTTTATTTTTTCATTATTTTTGCAAGTTTACTTATTCTCATTAAGCCTATTCAGAATAAATAGGATATCTTATCATATATTAACTCATTATTATTTCAACTTGTCAAAATAAATAAATTAAAATTAAATAAATTCACAAAATTTATAAATTATACCTTAAATTTATAGGTTAAACAACATCTATGATTCCTTAATTTTTACTAATTTTATATTTTGATCTTCTAACTTTTTAAATTTAACAATATTAGTCAAATTATTAAATTTTTGTAAAATTTAAAGTTTAATTTTTTTCTTTTTTTTTTTCCTTCTTCTTTTTAACAAAAAAAGAAATTTGGGATAGTTCGATAATTTTAATAATTTTTTTAAAATATTTATTCGTTAAAAAAAATATTAAATCTCATAAAAAATTAATAATTAAATTAATATTATTAAATTTAAAAAATTAAGACGTTAAAAATTAAAAAAATAAAATAAAAATTAGAACATTGTAAAAATTATTTATCCAAATTAATAAGATGCCATATTTTACTTAATACATTGAGTTATATTATTATTTATTTTACAAATAATGAATAATTTGTCCCGAACAATCAGTAACAAAACCAATTATAATTTACAAATTTGTCGTATATGATAAGCTACAGTACTAAAACAAAAGAACAATATATTATTCAGCCACGCGTTGGTCCGCAAGCTTACAATATCGTACGGAACGCACAGCTCCAGTCTTTTCCTCTCTCAATAAAATCCCATTCACTACACTTCCAAAACATCTCCCTCTCTCTCTGCTTCATGAGCTCTCATTTTGTCTCCGTTGTTTCTTCGGTCTTCTAATTCCAACCCTCGTCTCTTTCTCTCCAAGTTGTTTTCTTTGTGACCAAGTCCCGAAACCCAAATCGGAAAATCGTCAAGAAAATGCTTTCTGACTCCGGTGAACGAAAGCCAGCGAGAGCCCAACAGAGCATGGGTTACCCACCACCACAACAAACCGACCCAATGCCCTGTCCTCGTTGTGACTCCATTAATACTAAATTCTGTTACTACAACAACTACAATCTCTCTCAGCCTCGCCATTTCTGTAAATCTTGTCGTCGTTACTGGACTCAAGGTGGTACTCTTCGAGATGTTCCTGTTGGTGGTGGTTCTCGTAAGAACTCTAAGCGCTCTCGCTCTTGTAATTCCTCTGCCACTAGTGCTTCAACTGCAACTAGTTCTTCTTCTTCCATGAATATTGACCCTGTTCTCACTGAACCCATTTCGGTTTTGCCTAATTCTGTGAAACAAGATAGTGTTCCTTCAGAGGACGTTAATCTCAATGAAAATGGTGGGTTAACCTCGCTGTTGAATTCTCAGGGACCTGGATTTTTGGCACTTGGTGGGTATGGGTTGGGAATCGGATCAGGGTTTGATGATCAATTTGGGTTCGGTTACGGAAGAGGGGTTTTTCAATTCCCTGAAGTCGGTGATTTTACAAATGGAGGAAATGGGTTGGGAGCTTCTTCTGGTTGCAACACGTGGCAGATTAATGGTAGTGAAGGTGGATTGGCTGACGGAGATTGCTTTGCTTGGCCAGACCTGACCATCTCTATGTCAGGCAAGGGAGTTAAGTAATAAATAGATCGACAGCACTTTAAAAGTCTTTTTATAAGGAAAGGTTCTTCCTTCTGTTCTACAGCTTGATGCATTTTGATGGGTGTTTTTTTTATTTTTGTTTTTTAACTAGTACTAATACTATGATGGGTCACAAACTATGGCTCTCAGTTTCAGACCATCTGTTGTCTTCTTCATTCCTCTTTTCTAGGGTTAAATCAAGTTTGTGGTGGGTATAGAGTCTTCTATAGAGTACTATAGGGTTTACATAGATAGTTGCTTCTCAGTGATGAATAGAGTTTTGGTTTATCTGGGTTTCTCTGTAAATCTTTTGTGTTTTTCTGTTATTTTTGGACAGAAACGTTGGAAGAAAATAGACGAGTACAAGCCTGCGTTTTAGTTCTTTTACAAATTAAGATGTGTTTTTTTTTTTATTATTATTATTTAAAAAAAAGAAAAAAAAAAGAAACCCTTTGTTTATCTCATGATTTAATTTCTTAATTGAATTCCAATTTGATAGTTTGGTGTAATGCGTTTATAATTTCAGTTTGATGGTTGTGTGGCACGTTGGTCGTTTGATGGAGACAAATGTCAACAGTAATGATAACGGTGTGTGATTGCTATGTCGGAACTCTAATTTTCTTTTTACCAAGAAAAGAAGCTAGGATTTTCATCGAGTCCCACAACGTATTCAATCAAGGAATTTTAAATCATGTTATAAAAAAAAAAAATATGAAATTTTATATCATGAGTCATGACATGAGGAGATGAACTTTTATTTATTTTTTAAAAATGCTACGAACATAAATTTTTACTCTATTTTTTTTATTTAAATTAATTATATTATAATATATAATAAAATTTTTTAAAATATGTAAAAATAATTCGAAATTTTTTAAATAATTTATCACATAATATATAAATTTATGTAATTGATTATTATTATTTTTCCATTAAAGAGTTATTTTTCCAGTTTAGGTCTAGCATTGTAAGGTTTTAGTTTCTAAAATATCATGTCGACAAACGTACATGTACATATATAAGCAATAATTTGGTTTTTTTTTTTAACATAAAAAAAACTAATTATTCTATGTTTCATTTATTAGTACCGTCAAAATAATTTTTATATATAAGTATGATTTTTTTAAACACAAAAACTATAAAAAATGAAAAAAGTTAGTTCATTTAAAATTCCGACACATGTTTCATGTACGAGCGTATGTTAAACTTTTGGACCTTTTGGATGGGCTTGTACAATACTGACTAAAAATGAAGTAATTAGAATTTGAATCATGAAACATTTATACAAAATTATTAATTTTTAACTTTTTAAAGGAAAAAAAGTTCTAAATGTTTTATAATTATTAAATTAAATATTATACATTGTATCCTTAAAAATAAATATTTTAATCTTATAATTTATGATTTATCTATTATAAGCTCAATTATTATAAAAAAAATATTTTTTTTAAAATGACACTTCTAGTTCAACAAAAATATTAAAATTAAGAATTTTTAATATTTAATTTTTATAAATAATGGGATTAAATTATGAAATTAAAATATTTATTTATACATAATAATAAAATTACTATAATTTTTTTTAAAATTATAATAAAATTATTGTAATATTTTTTAAAAAATTATAAATTTTTTGATATTCAATGAAACTAATCTATTTAAATTAAATAATTACAAAATTTATAATATCCCAACTTCATTTTCTAATGTTACTTCTTTTAAATAATAATACCTTTTTACAATTTCTTAAAATTTAAAAAGTACTTTTTTATGGAGTTTTGATTATATATATATATCTATTAATTACATTCAACCAAATTAAAAGAGAATATTTTTAAAGGGTTTCCCTTTGAACCATAAAAAAAATTGTCAATTGATTCAAAATAGAATTATTAGGTTAAGTAATTAATAGATCTGGATATGCCGAGAGTAACAATTGCCTCAAAATAAAAATAATAAAGTGGGAAGGGAATGCTACTGGATCGGCATAAGGTAAACAAATAAAGAGCAATTTCATTTATAATGACAGGCCACATAAATGAGACACTATGATTGTTAGTCATTCGTGAATAATGCGTGCATATATGCTAATTTAATTTTACATAAACATACTCATTCGCCCGCAATATATTTTATTAAAGAAGAAGGTTAATTGACTTTGACAGATAATTTGTGTTTAGCTTATAAGTGCTTTTAACTATCATAGAGTGCTTTATAAGAATTTCGAAGCAGCAGTAATTAAGCCATTAACCACGATTTATTAAAGGAAAGGTTCGTCTGAGTTTGTGTAGCTCAAGTGGGGTCAATACTCAAAAGTCCCTTTTCTTTTGGACAAAATACTCATAACTCATAAGTGCATGCTTTGAACATCTGAAATGGATTTCGAATTTTCGATTTGTCTCACTTTTCTGTTGCATGAGTGGAAGATCTCTCATCTCAATTCAACTTCTTGGAAGGGCTCAACTTTGCTCGCACTGTCCTTGTTTAACGTAAAATATTTGAAATTAATTTATTTTTTTCTCTCTTTTTTTTTTTTTATAGTAAAAATATATAAGTTTAAGTGTTATTTTTATAAATATAAATTTAAAGTTTTAAGGTGAGTTATAAATTGTTATGACACCATAGGTCCTATAATTATCTTTAAAAAAAAAAATTAGTCTTGAAATTTGGGGGTAGGGCAACTTAAGCTCCATGATTTATAGGAAAAGATAGAAGTAGTCCTATTTATAAAATTTTGTTAAAAAATTAAGGTGATATTGTTCTCAAAAAATATTTGTAAAATAAAAACATTTATGACTCTTTCAATGTTTCCAAACAATTTTCACTCATATTTTGGTGTAATTTAACTTTAAGAATTGAATGAATTTTATTGGTTTTTAAGGAAATTTGATTATAAATTTTACATTTTCATGTATACATTGTATGTTATGAATATGTTATTGAAATTAAAACGGTATAATATAATTAAATGGTAAAAAAACCGTAAGGAATTATAAATAGAGAGAAAAAAATATGATTTATCATATATTCATTAAAATTTTGACTCAAAATTACTTTAAATACAATCTTATAAAATGACTTTCAACCTAATGAAAATTGGGTTTAAATTTACAACTCTAACTATTTGTTGTTAGTATTACATTTTTAAAATATGTAATAAATCAGTATTACACTTCTAAAATCTATCACATGTAAAATAAAAATGATATTATTCGACCAAAATATTACAATATTAAATTTCACTAATATTCAAACTAAATATTTTACTAAATTTAACAGTTTTACAAACAATCTTTTAAACATTTTTATTAATGGTATGTTGGGAAGTGATAAAAGAAAAAATGAGAAAAAAAAATAGGGAATGAAATATATTCGTTTTTTTTTTTTTCCTCCCTTTAATTAATTTATTAGTTAGGGTTAAAAAATTTAAAATTAGAGTAAAAATACATAAAAGTAATTTAATTATCTTATTTTTTAATTATCTATAAAATAATTGTTGTTTTTAACGGAATAAATTAATGTTATAACTAATTTATCCTTAAAAAAAACAATAAAACTTGTTGTATTTAAGATAATAATTTTAAAACTTGAGTATAATTTTGGATACAATTTTAAAATTAATATGACATTTTCTTGAGTTAGATATATTATTTCCAACGTATTAATAGTACTTCCTTATTTTGTATTGAAGGCCTAACGGATCGAATTGACCTAATGGTAATGCCCTCTAATTATGGCTTCTAAATTCTAATTCTCACGACTCAATTCATTGCACCTGCCCTACAGTTTTTTTTTTTTTTTTTTCATTTTTCTTGTGAGCATGCATGTAGTGGGCCATGGGAGCTTCTTATCAATAAAACCAAATATTGGAATTTAAAAAAAAAAAAAAAAAAAAAATTTAACAATAATAATGTATTTGATTTTTCTATTGTAGTGACATAGCTTATTTATTCATTTTTTTTCCCTAATCTTAACATAACTTATTAAAATAATAGGTGCTTCTAAGATTTAATTCCTTTACGGTTTGGAGTCTTGGAGTCGGTTATAAATTGTTTAAAAAAAACGAAGAAGCTAAATTAAGTAAGTTATAACGATTCGTGATTTTGATTTTTATATTTTTAACGAATTACTACCAAAATATGGAATGATTCATAAATCTTTAAAAAGAATATTTTTTAATCAGATTTCTGATTTTTGATTTATTTCATTTTGACCAAACATTTTTTCTAGATAATAAATCAAGTCTTATAACTTTTCTATGATTAAGTATTGGAAGAAAATGATTAAAAATTTCAAATTTATAAAAAATAACGAAAAACTTCCTTGTTTTTAAAGTTTTCTAAAAAAAATTAAAAAATAGAAATTATTACCAAACAACTTGTAGGTAATTTCTGATTTTTTTTCTTGAAAACCACTAAATAGAAATTATTATCAAATGCATTTGTGATTATTTTTATAAAATAATCACAAATCATAAAATTAATTATTTAATCATAAATTATAAATTAAAATCGTTATCAAACATGCCTTAAATAAGTTATAAATCGTTTTATAGTTCAATTCATATTGCAGGTTAAGTCTTGAGTGGCATTATTGTTCCAAATAAAATTGTTTTCACTACATTTATTAAAGAAAAAAATGGTCGGATTAATCTAACAATTATTATAAAATATATATTTTAATTATGTAATTATTGGGTTAGTCCAATTAACAAAAGTTGAGCATTATTTATAACGAAAAAATATATTTGTTAACCACATGCTTAATTATTTATGGATCATTTAGTAATTTCAAGCTATAATAATTAAAAAAATTCAAGAAAAAGTATTCATATACAACAAAAAATCTTAAAACCTATTTTCCTACTGTATAAAGAAGAAAAAAGTTGATTTAAAACTTTCAAAATTAAAGGATATTATCTTTTTTGTTGTTCTTAAAATTGATAAAATCTATTTAATATCTATGGAAAGAAGATTATGCATCTCCTATATGCATTTTTCTGTATTATTTAAATGAAAAATCATTATTTGGATTTATTTGATTATTTCTTAAAAAATTTGGAATTAATTAGGCCAACTCAAATATAACAGGACTAAATTATTCATGTTTAAAAATAATAGGACTAAATTGAAAACCATGTATTTTATGTTTGAAAAGACTATGCACGTCTTATTTAAATTTTAATTGTTATAATGATAGGTTTGTTGGTAATTTTTACCAGAACTTGACAATAGGATTATCCTTATTACTAGTTGCATTCTCTAAATTATTTATTTTATAAAAATTATTTAAATCAATATATAATTTATAAAAAATTTGTTAGATTATGCATTTACTTTTTATTTTATATTTTGTGTTAATATTTTGATTTTAATATTTGATTTAAAGTATTGATATTACTTTAAAAAAAAAAAAAAACATAAAAAAATGATTGGTTATTCAAATTCTTTATTTTGTTTTAAAGTGGGTTATATTATAACAAGATAAAAATTTGATGTTAAAATTTTGCATACAAGTTTGGAGGAATACACTTAAAGAATTAGTTGATTAATTTTTTATGCAATAAAAAGTATTCATAATATATGTTTTTACTATAATGACATTTTCGTATTTATTGAAGTAAAATAATTATCCATAAATAATAATGTAAAACAAATATATAATAAAATAACTAAAAAAATTATTCATAAAAAATATATTTATTATAAGCATATATTGATATTTATTAATGTATTAAAAAAAAGAATGAGAATAACAAAATATTGTTCATATCACCCACTAATTATTTATAAGAAATATATTTATTGATATTTTACTATTTATTAGTGTATAAGATAAACTAATTCATAAAAATGTATTTTTTATAAGGAAATTTTGATATTGTTATAAAACTAAAGGAAATAAGAGAAGAAAAAAAAAGTAGAGAGAAAGCAAATAATAGAAGTAATTTTTATTTATTGTTATGTGTATAATACACTACCAAAGGTCATATTTATAAGATTTACAATATACAATATGAATTTTGAATCTAAGATATTAAATATCTAATTATCTCTAATTAAATACAAATTTATCATATAATAGAGATAAATCTTCATTTGAAATAAATCTAACCATAAGATAGATATATCATATTTAAGATTTGACATCCAAATTATAACACTTCTCCTAGATGTCAAATGCATTGAGAATATGCCTCGTTAAAAATATTTCTAAAAATTAGCAAAGGAAAAAAGAGTATATTATTCTCATGCAATACGCTTAAGTTGCTTCATTAAAACTTTTAAGGGAAAACTCAATGGGACAAAACCGTGAAAAGAAAAAATAGTACAACGCGTATACAAATGTGCTCCCCTTGATGATGACAATCATTCAACATGAGATGTCTATTTAATTGGCACATTTTAACATCACTATAGCAATCTTTCAAATGTTGAACTAAATATAATAAATCATATCGAGTAAGTCTACTTGGTAGTCACTTAACTTTATATATAGTACAATTTCATAGTTGAAGGCTAAATGTAATTACTTCAATAACAATAGTACATTTAAATACTAATTTGTAAAGTACATGTTATAAAATTAATTACAAACCTTGTACTTATAAAATATACTACAGTAAGGATAATAATTAATATATCCAATTTATAATAAAATTCATCATTTTGTTCTTTTGAAAGTTTTAATATTTGTATATACTCTGATAACATTCATCAATGTTAATAAATATACTGAGCATCAATTATCTTACTAAATTGTGCCAGCTGATTATAAAATAAAGAACAATATAAGATAATTTTTACATAATGCAACCAAATAGTAACTAGATATATAATATGCATATGTTTTATCCATAAAAAGTAAATCAATATAAGTTTATCTCTTTAAGATAATTACTTATTTTGCCATTTTTTTAAGAGCACATGTTGAATGCAGAATATATATATTAGAACTCATGTAGTCATTCACATTATTTTAATAGTACATGCCTATGAATTATCATAATAATATATAGCATTTGAAGTTAATGCTTTTATAAGTAATAAGTACTATTAATTTATTCAAATTAGTAACTATATATAAGTAATATTATGTGAGCATTAGTCACATTTTAACATCATTATATACATACAGAAGTAAACTTTTATATATCACAGCCTTGTCATATTTTATATAAATTTATGTATTTTCAATACATTTTATATTTTTAGGCACTTAGACAACTAATCTTTATAAATATCTAACGAACATCTCAGGTGTTCATATTATATATATTTCATTTTGCGCATAAGTGAATGAATATGTGTCTGAAATAATATTTGTATTTAACCAATACTTTTTTTTGTCGACATTTAATAACTTTTAATATTATTAAAGATCTTTATCATCTCTTGCTTATTAAAGAGATATATAAAAGAAAATATATTCTACAAAATTAACATATTAATATTTTCTTCCTCTTGTCATCGAAATGATATCATTTTATATCAGGTACCTGAGACTCTATAAGAGTCAATAATTGTTATAATCTTTTTTGATATCATTTCTTAGAGTATTAACTTCTTTATTCCAACAAATAATATTAATTTTGCACCAATATAATTAGCAAGCTTTAATTAAATTATGAATTTTTGCTGCTATATCATTTCATTGTCCTATAGAGACTTCAATAATTGCTCTAGCATTTTGCATCTAAACTTTTTACTATCTAAATGCATCGATAATATATAGTACTCTATTATCGAGTAATTTTTTTGAACCTCATGTTCTTCATTTCTTCTTTTGTTCTTCAATGAAATCCTTCAATTAATTAAATCATATGTACTAAAATTGTATTTGGTTTGTTTGAGACTTTGATTCATTGTTAACATTGTGCATGGTACATTGAATGCTTAGACTATCTCAACATTTCAAGTTCATAGGTTTTATTACATATTATAGTTAAGAATGGGTTATCTTTTAAATATAGTCATGCAATAATATCTCCATCTTCCAATTAAGATCACTTCCTAGATGATTCTTAATTGAGTTATATTGTGAATGGAGAACATTAATTACAAGTTTGTCAAAGAGGATCCTAGAAGCTCTAGTCCTTTCATTTATTGAAACTTTGTTTATTGTCAAATAATTAACATTGCATATTTCTATTGATCTAATACAGTTCCTTCCAATTCCTTGAGGATCGACACTCGGACTCCCGAGTTTTATTACTTGAGACAACCTACACTTGGGTATTGCAATCTTTTAGTTGTAGCAAGTTTTTGGCGCCGTTGCCGGGGAGTTGCGTCAAGGAAAGTATATAGATTTTTTTACTATTATTATAATTTATGTTTTGCTAATATATGATAGTTTGGTGCAGGGACAAAAATTCCGGTCGTTTAATTAAAGTTAATACTGAAAACTTGTTTGACAATCTTTTTGATTTACCTCAACACTCACACACAATTAACACCATGGTTGATAATGAAAGTGTGCATGATGGACATGAAAATGAACCCATAAGAACCATGCGTGATTATTTACAACCTCCAAGAAATTCTTCTCCTTCTTGCTTTATTTTTCCTCTTAATGCTAATAATTTTAAATTTAAGCCGGGTATGATTCCACTACTTCCAAATTTTCATGGTTTAGAATCTGAAAGTCCATATTTGCATCTTAAGGATTTTGAGGAAGTGTGTTCTACTTTCAATGACCAAACATGTAGTGATGAAATTGTAAGGCTAAAATTGTTTCCTTTTTCTTTAAAAGATAAAGCAAAAACATGGTTGAATTCTTTAAAACCAAGATCCATTGGCACATGGCAAGAAATGCAAACTGAATTTCTAAAAAAATTCTTTCCAAGCCATAGGACTAATGCTTTGAAAAGACAAATTCAAAATTTTTCCCAAAAATTAAATGAACAATTTTTTCAATGTTGGGAACGTTTTAAGGATTTGTTAAATTCTTGTCCACATCATGGTTTTGAAAAATGGAGGACTATAAGCTTTTTCTATGAAGGTTTAGCACCTGAAACAAAACAATTTGTTGAAACAATGTGCAATGGTGAATTTCTTGATAAAGAACCTGAAGAAGCTTTTGAATTTTTAGATCATTTGGCAGAAAATTCTCAATCTTGGCAAACAACTACTACTTTTGAAAATTCTATAAGATCCAATATTTCTAGTTCTAATGGAGGAAAATATCACCTTAATCAAGAAGATGATTTGAATGCTAGGATTGCAAATTTAACTAGAAAAGTTGAAGCCATGGAATTAAGAAAAGTTAAAGAAGTCAAATCTTTGCAAAATGATGAAATTTGTAGCATTTGTGAAGTCATGGGACATTCCACAACAAATTGTCCAAATATTCCAGTTTTCAAAGAAGTGTTACATGACCAAGCAAATGCTATGAATGTTTTCAAAAAGCCATTTTCTTCTCCTTATTCTAACACTTATAATCCTGAATGGAGAAATCATCCCAATTTTAGTTGGAAAAATGATAATAATACTCATGTTATGCCTTCTCAAGGGAATTCAAATTTTTCTCCATATCATACACAATCAAAGTCAAAAAATCTTGAGGAAACATTGCAAACATTCATGCAAGGACAAGCAAGCATAAACAATCAAACTTCACAAGCCTTAAATGAGATCAAAAATACACTCTCAACATTGACCTCTTCTTTGCGCATTCAAGAAAAAGGTAAATTTCCAGCTCAACCTCAACCAAATCCTTCAGGTCAATTTCATGTAAGTGATTCTAGTTCTTGTGATACACAACCTGAAAATGCCAATTCTATTTCTACTCTTCGTAGTGGCAAAGTTATTGACAAAACCAATTTTTCAAAGAAGCAAGAATCACATGAAACACCAAAGTTAAAAAACCTTGACGAAGATGATAAGTCTAAGTCTTGTGATGTTGAAAAATGCCCCATTCCTGCACCATTCCCTCAAAGATTACAGCCACTTCAAAAGTTAAATCAAAATTCTGAAATTTTTAAACTTTTTAAGCAAGTCAAAATCAACATCCCTTTGTTGGATGCAATTAAACAAATTCCATCATATGCAAAATTTTTGAAAGACTTGTGCACTGTCAAGAGAAAACTTAATGTACAAAAGAAAGCATTTTTGACTGAAAATGTGAGTGCAATCATTCAACAAAATACCCCAATTAAATACAAAGATCCTGGTTGTCCAACAATCACTTGTGTTATTGGAAATACTAAAATAGAACGTGCTTTACTTGATTTAGGTGCAAGTGTTAATTTGTTGCCATATAATGTGTATGACCAACTAGGGTTAGGCGAACTTATGCCAACAACAACAACACTTCAACTTGCTGATCGTTCTATTAAAATTCCAAGGGGTATTGTAAAAGATGTGTTAGTTCAAATTGACAAATTTTATTATCCTGTTGACTTCATTGTTTTGGATACACATCCTGTGTTGAATACTGATTTTCAAATTCCTGTCATTTTAGGAAGACCGTTTCTTGCAACTTCTAATGCCTTAATAAATTGTAGAAATGGTGTTTTAAAACTTTCTTTTGGAAACATGACATTGGAATTAAATGTGTTTAATATTTGTAAACAACCTCAAGATAATGACAATGTGCATGAAATAGATTTGATTGAGGAAATTGTGTATGATCATTTTACTTCTCTTGATATTTTGGAAGATAGTTTAGCTAGCTGTAATGATACTAAGCTTGAAATTCCTAACATGTCTTCTTTGTTGAATTTTTCTGAGGAACCAAAAAAAGGTGTCTGGAGGCAAAAATTTGAAGATTTACCACAAAGAAAAGATGCTCCTGTACCATCAAGTGTTCAACATCCAAATTTAGAACTAAAGACACTACCTTCAGATCTTAAATATTCCTTCTTGGGTGAAAACAACACATTTCCGGTAATAATTTCTTCTAAACTAAATGAATCTCAAGAAAGTAAGTTACTGAAAATTTTGTTATTGCACAAAAATTCAATAGGATGGACCATAGCTGACATAAAAGGAATTAGCCCCTTGATTTGCACACATAATATATATCTAGAGGAAAATTCTAAGCCCTCTAGAGAAATGCAACGAAGGCTCAATCCTAAGATGAAAGAGGTGGTAAGAAATGAAATTCTTAAACTTTTAGATGCTGGAATTATTTATCCTATTTCTGATAGTAAGTGGGTTAGCCCTACACAAGTTGTTCCAAAGAAATCTGGGGTTACTGTAGTCAAAAATGAAAATAATGAGTTGATTCCAACTAGAACCATCTCTGGTTGGCGCATGTGCATTGACTATAGGAAACTTAACTCAATGACTAGGAAAGATCATTTTCCTTTACCTTTTTTGGATCAAATTCTAGAAAGAGTGGCTGGACATGAATTTTATTGTTTCCTTGATGGGTATTCTGGATATAACCAAATTGTAATTGCATTTGAAGATCAAGAAAAGACAACTTTCACATGTCCTTTTGGTACATTTGCTTACCGTAGGATGCCATTTGGATTATGTAATGCACCAGCTACATTTCAAAGATGCATGCTTAGTATTTTTAGTGATATGATTGAACATTATCTTGAAGTTTTCATGGATCATTTTTCTGTTTTTGGTGATTCATTTGATGATTGTTTATCAAATTTGGAGAAAGTTTTAATTAGATGTGAAGAAAATAATCTTGTGCTCAATTGGGAGAAATGTCATTTTATGGTGAATCATGGTATTGTTCTTGGTCATATAGTTTCTTCTGATAAATCTAAGATTGAATTAATTGCAAACCTTCCCACTCCTAAGTGTGTTAAAGATGTGAGATCATTTTTAGGACATGCTGGATTTTACAGGAGATTTATCAAAAACTTTAGTGTTATATCTAGACCATTGTGTAATCTCTTAGTAAAAGAAACTTCTTTTGAGTGGACTGATAAGTGCCAAGAAGCATTTGTGACTTTTAAATCCATGCTAACTTCTTCTCCAATTATGCAACCTCCTGATTGGTCTTTACCTTTTGAGATTATGTGTGATGCAAGTGATTTTGCAGTTGGAGCTGTGTTAGGTCAAAGAAAGGATAAGAAGCCTTTTGTAATTTCATATGCAAGTAGAACCTTGAATAGTGCACAAATGAATTATTCCACTACTGAGAAGGAACTACTTGCAGTGGTATTTGCATTAGATAAATTTAGATCTTATCTTGTTGGCTCACCAATTGTTATCTTTAGTGATCATGCAGCTTTGAAATATCTTTTGTCAAAGAAAGATGCCAAACCTAGACTCATTAGGTGGATTCTCTTACTCCAAGAATTTGATCTCACCATTCAAGACAAGAAAGGAGTAGATAATGTGGTGGCAGATCACTTATCAAGACTTGTGTTTGATGAACCAATTGTAGCTACACCAATCAAGGACACTTTTCCAGATGAACAAATTTTTAATATCTCTAAATTACCTTGGTTTGCTGATATTGCTAATTTTCTTGTCACAGGAAAAATTCCATCATATTGGAGTACACAAGACAAGAAGAAATTCTTATGTGAGGTAAAAAAATTCTATTGGGATGACCCTTATCTTTTTAAATATTGTTCAGATCAAATCATAAGAAGATGTGTGCCTGATGAGGAATTTCATAATGTAATCTCCTTTTGTCATTCTCAAGCATGTGGTGGCCATTTTTCATCAAAAAAAACCTCTGCAAAAATCTTGCAATGTGGATTTTATTGGCCAACTCTTTTTAAAGATACATATGAATTTTGCAAATCTTGTGATCATTGTCAAAAGTTGGGAGGAATAACTCGTAGAAACATGATGCCATTGCACCCTATTTTAACCATTGAAATTTTTGATTGCTGGGGTATTGACTTCATGGGTCCATTTCCTTCTTCTTTCAGTTATGTATATATCTTAGTGGCAGTTGATTATGTTTCCAAATGGATTGAGGCTATTCCCTGTAGAACTAATGACCACAAAATTGTTTTGAAATTTTTAAAAGAAAATATTTTATCAAGATTTGGAATACCTCGAGCCATTATCAGTGATGGGGGTTTACATTTTTGTAATAGACCTTTTGAGGCTTTGATGAAAAAATATGGAATTACACACAAAGTGTCAACCCCTTATCACCCACAAACAAGTGGACAAGCTGAACTTGCAAACAGAGAAATAAAACATATTTTGGAAAAAACAGTAAATCCAAATCGTAAAGATTGGTCTCTCAGACTAACTGATGCACTTTGGGCTTACAGAACAGCTTTTAAGTCACCACTTGGCATGTCTCCTTATAGACTTGTTTTTGGAAAAGCTTGTCACTTGCCTGTTGAATTGGAACATAAAGCTTTTTGGGCTGTTAAAATGTTTAATTTCAATTTAGATAAGGCAGGCTCACTAAGAAAACTTCAATTGAATGAACTTGAGGAAATACGAAATGAAGCTTATGAGAATTCTCGAATTTACAAAGAACGAACAAAGGAATTTCATGATAAACACATTCTTAGAAGATCTTTTCAACCTTCACAAAAAGTTCTCTTGTATAATTCAAGGTTACATTTATTTCCTGGAAAGTTACGTTCAAAATGGACTGGACCCTTCATTGTTAAACAAGTTTATCCACATGGGGCTATAGAAATTGAAAATCCAAAGAATGGTAATGTCTTTAAGGTTAATGGGCAACGATTGAAACCATTTTTTGAGAATTTTTCAAAAGAGAATGAGTCCATTGTTTTGGAGAACCCTACATATAAGGATTAAGATCATTTTTCTTGTTGTGTAGGAATTTTCTTTCATTTTTATGTTTTGTGTGTAATTTTCTTTCACATGTTCTCTTTGATATTTTGTTAGTGTGTTTAATGCAGTGTTCAATAAAAGCTTCTACATCTATCAAGGTGATATCTAAACTCTCTTTACTTTAGCCTATCTTGTCTTCTCTTAATTTGAATTCTTTTAACATTGAGGACAATGTCTCATTTAAGTTGGGGGGTAAAGAAGTTTAAGTTTAATTTATTTTTGGCAAAACATTTGTTGAAAAAAAAAAAAAAATCTTCCACCATCAAGTAGTAAAAATTATCTTGGCTTAGACAAATAACATATACTTTTTCTTATGATAGCATGTCATAGTTGTTGATGAATATGAAGGCACAAGTTTGAAAAGTAAAAATGAAATATATTATTTGATAAATTTCATGTCAAATTGAATAAATTTTCAAGTGAGTGTTTGAGCCTTTCAATTTTTCTTAGAGTGAACATTTATTTCCCTACCATTCTTACAACTCATGTATTTCTGTTATATATGTGATGATAATTTATGATCTTAAGTAACCAATACCTCAAAAAGCAAAAAAAAAAAAAAAAAAAGTGTTTATTGAAACTCTAACTGCTAGTAGATATGAATAACTATTCAAGTTCTCTAGAAAATAATTGGGAAACAATTCTTGAACCATTTGAGCTTTGCTAGCCAACATTCAAATTATTTCCTTTTTGGAAAGACAATTGAACCAGAGCCTTGTTATAATTGAAAAAAAAGAATAAAAAGAAAAAAGAAAAAAAAAAAAAAAAAAAAAAAAAAAGAAAAGAAAGAAGAAGCCTCTATTTATATTGGTTGTTATTTTGTTAGCTATCGTTACATCCCAATCAAAGCTTCTTTTTGAATCTAAGAGAACTATAGTTTGAAATAAATACTAGTATTGTTTTATGTTTCATAACACATATATAAAAAAAAAATAGTAATAATAAAAAAAAAATAAAAAATAAAAAAAATAAAAAATAAAAAGTAAAGAAAATAAAGAGGTACAAGTTTTACAATTTCATATGACATCACATTCTTTCAAACCACTCTTCCATTTTTCTTGTGCGTAAACAAATCCTGCTATCATTTCATTCTTATTCCAATTTATTATTTTAGTATGGTAAGAGACATTATCTCATTTATTCTTCTATAACCATTCTCTAATGTCAAACTTACCAATCATATTTGAGAAACCTATAGACATGTTATTTCTAAGCAATGATAAATTTTATTTAGCTTTGATAACAAGTGTTTTTTGTATAAATTAATAACATTGAATGTGCTTTCCTAGTTAATATGCATATGTTATTTTTCTAATTCTTTGCTAGTTTTAATAACTTGATTTGGAAGAAATTTTTTTCACTCAACTAAGTTTATGCCAAAGATTAAGTTGAATTTAAAACTCTTTATTGACCATCACAAAGATTGCTAGGGACTAGCAAAATGTTAGTTGGGGGGTGTGATAAATGTCTAAAATTGCATTACTTACATATATTTTCATAGACATTTATACATATTATTTTGTTAATTAAGCTATCTTATGCACCAATTAAGAAGTCTCATCACATTATTTTAATTAAATATATCTATATGAATAAATGTTGATTTAATATGATATGAGAGACTTATATTTATTATGAATGAATTTAGGTGCATTCAACTTGATGTGTATTGACCATTCAAGCAACTTGCATGAAAAATGCGTTTTCAGCCACCACTGCACATGGTTCAGTAAAATACTCATATCTTGAGTTGTAGATGTTGAAATGATCTGATTCAAGTTGCGTTGTAACAATAACTTAATTATCTACAATTTTCATGTTGACCATGTTGACCAAATCGGAGTGTAGAAAAGCAGGAAATGGCCGACATTAAGATGCTTAATTGAATCATTACAACTCCATCACTGCACATGGTTCAGTAAAATAATCATATCTTGAGCTGTAGATGTTGGAATGATATGATTCAAAATGTGTTGTAAAGATAACTTGATGCTCTACAATGTTCATGTTGACCATATTGTCCAGTTCGGAGTGCAAAAAGCAGAAAATGGCCGACATGGAGATGCTTAATTGAATCATTAGCCCACAATGACAACTCACATTCACACTAGCATATGCTCGTTTTTATTGCCTATAAAAGGAAGGCATTTACACAACAAACCAGAGGAGGGAAGCTAGAATTTGAGAGTTTCATATTGTCTTGTTCATTTTTAGTTTTATTGTGTGTAATTTATAATATGTCTTGCTAGAACCTTAGCTAGAGCTAAGGGTGATACTTTGATAAATTTGTAATGTTGTTCTTCATTTCTTCTTTTGTTCTTCAATGAAATCCTTCAATTAATTAAATCATATGTACTAAAATTGTATTTGGTTTGTTTGAGACTTTGATTCATTGTTAACATTGTGCATGGTACATTGAATGCTTAGACTATCTCAACATTTCAAGTTCATAGGTTTTATTACATATTATAGTTAAGAATGGGTTATCTTTTAAATATAGTCATGCAATAATATCTCCATCTTCCAATTAAGATCACTTCCTAGATGATTCTTAATTGAGTTATATTGTGAATGGAGAACATTAATTACAAGTTTGTCAAAGAGGATCCTAGAAGCTCTAGTCCTTTCATTTATTGAAACTTTGTTTATTGTCAAATAATTAACATTGCATATTTCTATTGATCTAATACAGTTCCTTCCAATTCCTTGAGGATCGACACTCGGACTCCCGAGTTTTATTACTTGAGACAACCTACACTTGGGTATTGCAATCTTTTAGTTGTAGCATTAGAACAGGTAGTTCTAACTAATAGAGGTATATATATTTTATCTTTTTTGAGTTGTGTAACTATTTTATTCTTAATGAATTATTTGTTGTTGAGTAGTTACCTTAAGCAACTCGTGGATATTATTACTTAGGATTGGAGCCTAAATAAGTTTACTACATTACATGTTGTGTTTTGTATGATCGCATGTTGTTGAGTACAATCATCATTTAATGAATATGTTCCCACGTATGAAGTCTTAAAGTGATTGAAATTTTTTTATTGATTTCACAATATGTCTAACTGATTCACATGCTATATGCTTATTTCTTTTCTATTGTATGTTGCTAGTCTTGACAAGAGTCTGTGAGACACATCGTCACTAGTGTATTTACTTTAGTTCTTTTATTGTTTACTTAGTGTGTTAATTTAAGCTTACTACCTTCGGCTTTGCTATTTGCTTATTTCACTTCTTAAGGCTTGCTTGATTGAGTTAGAATAAAGCTCGCGAAAAGATTCCATGGGTTGGCATATCTACTCTTTTCTAGGCCTTGGTTGACTATTTGAGTCAAAAGTTCAATTTATCTTTGTGCAATTATTTTGATGCATAAAATTCTCAATTGGTATTAGAACGGGTCACCTTTGTTTAGGCTTAACTATTGGGTGTTCGATTATAGAGCTCTATCTATACACACACACACCTTGATATGTTTGTGCCATTTGTCACCAGTGGAGTGAATTGTTTTTTTTGTGTGAAGTTGTTTATCTTTGTGCACTTTTGTTGTTTGTATCTTCCCTACTTTCTTGTTCTTTTGTGTATGCTTGGTGCATCTCGCTCTCTCTAAATATGCACTTTTCTTGTTAGTTAAGCATGCTAGGGTAGAATCTCAATTGTATGTCTGATTGCATATTATTTCCTTCATAATGTTTGTTCAGTAAAGCTTGTGATGTATGTTTATTGTATATCTTGTATTCTCTGCTTCTTGTCTTGTATATTGTGTTACTTGTCTTATTTGTTGCTATGCTTGGTTGTTTAAATCTTTTACTAGTTTCTTTGACATGCTTTAGAAGCGTGTTTATCTTGCTCTTCACTTATATCTTATTTTGTAGCTTTTTGCTTGAGCATCACGTCATATGATTACTTCATGTAGTATCAAAGTATTAGGATTATTCTTTTTATTGTCTTTTCATTCATATGCCATGTCGTATAGACTACACCTCCTCAATTTTATTGGTTGTTCCTCAATTACCTAGTATGTTCTGTGGTTGTTCTCAGTTTGTCTCTTCCTCTTAAGTATTCTTCTTTAGTTTCCTTATCCTTGTCTTTTGTTTTAGAAGTCTTTTAAGAAAATTGAGCTGTGTTTTTAAGGCTTAAAGTACTTGAGTATTGTCTTCTCCTTCCTCTGTATTCGTAGCTTGTTGTGGTTTATCATGTGTTGTTTGTCATATATATTGTTTACATGTCTTTAGAACGCTTGACTTACATGCATTGTTGTGAATAGATTAGTCTATTTAATTGACTTTACTGTTGTTTTGGGCTGTTCACCCTTTTTAAGCATGTCTCTTGTTTCCTGTCTTAGAATTAGAGTTTCCTTTACATGCTTAAATGTTTTAGAAGCATTCCTTGTTTCTTCTTTCTCTTGTGGGGTGCTACTTGTGTTTATCACTAGTTAGTCAAAGTCTTTCTTACTTTTGACTAGCGATGATATGAGTGTTTTCATTGATCTCTTTTGAGGCTTATATCTTGCTGTTAGGCCAATGATCTCTTTTGAGGCCACCTTTTTCATCTCACTTGTTTGTATGTTTTGATGTTTTTGTGAAATTGACTATTTTTTACTCTCTTAGTAGCATATTCTTCCTTTTATGATGTTGTGAGTTGGGTTTCTCATAACATATTTAGTATGTTTTCTTGTTTCTGTGAAAGTTGTAAGAGTATAGTATGCATAACATTACTGCTGCCTAACATGTATATATTTAGGGGGAGAAGTGTGTGTGAAATATATGATGTTAGAGGGAATGTTGTGTTTGTTTTGCATCCTTCTTGTTTATGTTTTTTTTTTTTTTTTTTTGCTTACTTGTTCTTGTGATGTTCCATTGTTTGTTCTTCATAACATCATCTTCGTATGAACCATACATAAATATGACAATTAGTATGACATGTGCATAATTTGCATCCATTGCTTTACTTGTCATATTATAGGTTTACCAACACTTGCTTTGTAGTGCTTTGTTGTATGTCTCTTACATGTAGTTGTTTATTTGGAATTTGTTGTTAGTTGCACATAACATATTTTTGTTGGTAGACTAGGATGCTTTCCTTATACTTGTGCTTAGTATAGGGTGGAGTTGCTGGATCGAATATACCAAAGTGTCGTTGGGGGAATATAGTTTAGTTGCTAGGAATGTGTCAACTTGGAAGATAGCTGGATCCCTAGTCAACTTCTTCTTATAAATTCGATAAAACATTTATGTGCCTTTGGTGCTTAACTGCCCATCCTGTCAATGTATCTTGTGCACATTGTGAAGTCCCTTATGTCATCCCATAGCACGTATAGACATGGATCTCCATGCTATGTATCACAATAGAAAGATGTGTTATGTTTGTGCATTTTGTTTGTTGTTATCACATATGTTTACCTTGATAGTTCTGTTTATCTTGGTTTGTATGTGTTGCTTTCTGTGTATGCTTTAATTCTTCTCTGCTATGTTACATGAGTGTATAACATTATTGCATACTTGTTTGCCTTCTTTTCCTCATATATGGGTGTTCCTTTGACTTTGTGTGTCAAAAAATGGAAGAAGTTTGTATGTTGTGCAACGTGTTTACTTTTATTTTGTACATTGTTTGGAATGTGAGTGTAGGTTTACATCACATCATGTTGTCTGACTTGTATGCATTCAGGGAGAGTGTTGCACGAAGTTGGGGAGAGTTTGTTTGTCTACTTGTGAATAGCCTATCGGTCTATATCTGTGTAGGGATAACACGATAATATTTTGTTAGACTACATATAGGTCTGCATTATACGTTCATGTGTATGTGTTTATTTTGTGTGTGTGGGATATAGATGTAGACTTGGACCCTTAAAGCTTAGTCAGAGCTGGAGTTAGCATCAAGATAGATGTGTTGATTCATGAAGATGGATGGAGCACTACAAGACGGATGCACTTAGAGTGTAACTATATTGGGGTGTCTTGTCTGTGTCGGAGCTTAATCACTAGAATGAACTTCTTTAGATCTTATTGCATGAATATATTGTGCTTGATGCTTACCTTGTATAAGTTGTGTAGTGTTTTGCCACGGAAAGCCAAAGAGGGAGATTGTAAGTCCTGTTATCTTTTGTGTCTCTGTTGGCATTTTCATGTACAAAATACAAAGTTTATTTATTAGTGTTTTTATCTTTCTCTATGTAATATACTTTACTGACAATTAGTATTGCACACACTCATATATAACTAAATAATTTATATGATTGTATGTTACACACACCACGAAGTGGTTGAGAACATGTAATTTGCATGTTTAAGTGTATTTTTACTTACATTTAATTTTCATTAATTGTGGGTATTTGTGAGAATTTTATTTGCCAAGTTTTTACTTGAAAAAAATTATTTTATGTAGCTTACTGAGGTCTTCACTAAGGATGCTCATTGAGGTAGATTGGTGAGGGATTAGTGATGATATTTTATTCTTTTTTTTGTCCATTGGACCTCGTTAGTAGCTCACCAACGTGGGTCGGCAAGGGATAGGTGAAGGTACCAGAGCTTGAAAAATTCTCTATAAATACCCATTCAAAAAATATAATTTCTTAATTACAAAAATATGAGAAAATCCTTGCTTTATGAAAATCATTTTTATAATTCTAGATCATTAATATGTTGAGTATTTTTCCCTATTAATGTTTTATAGTTTTGAGTTTTGAAAATTCTATTTTTTAGAAATTGTGTTTTTATATCAAGAATATGTCTAGTGTTTATTCTGTATTATGATACCAGGAGTTTTTGTAAAAATACAACTTTTATAAATCGTGTTTCTATATCACCAATATATTAAGTTTTATTATGTATTAGGATATAAGATATTCACGTGAAAAATATATTTTGTAAAAAGTCTTTACGTATAGTGAATGCATTGAGTGTTATTATGTATTGGAATACAAAATTATTTGAAAAATTTATCAATTTGATAAACGGAGTTTTCGTATCACCAATATATTAAGTGTTGTTGCGTATTGGGATATGAGGTTACTTTGATAAATTTATTAGTTTGATAAACAAAATTTTCCTATTAACATTACGTGGAGTATTTTTTCCGTGTTATTAATATGAGATAGTTTTGAGAAAAAATTTCTTGTGCATGTGCATGTACAAGTATCACAAGTGTGGTAGTGGGACTATAGAGGTGAGCTAGATCTATAGTGTATCAAAGAAGCTGTGCAGATAGTTGGTAAGAGTAGCATAGTCAGTTTTGATGGATGATCCCAACAAATAGATATATAAGCATTTTATCTTTATCATGTCTAGTAACTGTTTTATTCTTAGTGAATTATTTGTTGTTGAGTAGTTGCTTTAAGCAACCTGTGTATGTTACTACTTTACTAAATTACATGTTTTGTTTTCTATGATCACATTTTGTAGAATACAATCATCATTTACTAAATATGTTTCCACATATAAGGTCTTAGAGTAATTGAAATTTTTTTATTGATTTCATTGTATGTCTAAGTAATTCACATTCTATATGCTTATTGCTTTTTGTTAGTCTTGACAGAAGTTTATGAGGCACATTATTACTAGTGTGTTTACTGTAGACTGTTTTTTCTTATTTGAATGTTATTTACTTGGTTTGTTGATTTAAACATATAATTTTCCTTTTTGCTATTTATTTATTTCACATCTTAAGATCTGCTTAGTTGAGTAAGAATAGAGCTCATGAAAAAATTTCATCAGTTGCAACCATATGATGTCTTAGCTCAAAATCTTTCATCTATTCCTACAAACTTAGCGTTGTCTGTTAAGTTAGATGAAAATAACTACCTAATTTGGAGGGAACAAATTATGAGTTTTATTGTTGCATATGGTCTTGAGGGTTTCGTTGATGGTTCTATTCAGATTCCACCTAGGTTTCGTCCTGATGGTTCTTTAAAATCCTAGTTTCTTGAATTGGACGAGAATTAATTCTTTACTTAAAGGATGGGTGTATTGCACTGTTTCGTCAACTATGACTGGTTATGTATCTTGTCAAGGTACTTTTCTTGATTAGTGGAAGAGTCTTGAGGAATCTTTCTCAACTAACACTTAATCTCATGTTCTAGAACTTTGTTCTCAGTTGCAAACTCTTGCTAAAGGTAATATGTCGTTGCAAGATTATCTACTTCGTGCTAAGACCATTGCTGATCATTTGGCTACAACTGGTAATCCAGTTCTTGATCGTGATTTGGTGTTGTATATTCTTGGCGGTCTTGGTCCTCGCTATATTTCATTTGTTTCTTCATTTAATATGCGAGAGACTCGTCCTACCTTGGGAATTTTGAGCAATCACCTTGAAGGTTATGAACGTATGTTAGAAAAGCAAAGTCATGTTGATAATGATGTTTTTTAAGCACATGCAGCTCTAAAGTTCAGCTCTTCTACTAGTTTTAAAAGAAGGTTTGGTAAGACTCCTAAGTCTGGCAGTTCTCAACCTAAGTGGAGTATTCAGGATTATATTTAGCAAGGGTCTTCACGGGGTTTTTCTAATGACAAAAAAACTAAGAAACCTTCTTCTAAAAGACCAACTTGTCGGATTTGTGAGAAACTTGATCATAGTGCTGCAAACTGTTTTGTTTTGCATGATTTGTTAAATGGAAATGACAAATGCCGGTCTCAACCTTCAGTCATGGTAGCAACTTCTAGTGCAGTGTCTCAACAAGATACTTAGTTGCTTGATATTGGTGCCAGTCATCACTTGACTTCAGATAGTAGTCAAGTTCCTAATCAAGCTCCTTATCATGGTTATGATGGAGTTTTTCTAGGTAATGGTGATAATCTTACTATTGTTGGTGTTGGGTCTGGTTCTTTGAATGTGTCTAATAAGTGTTTGCTTTCATTATATGACTTATTGCACACACCCAATGTTGCTATGAATTTGCTGTCTGTTAACAAGATTTGTGCAGATAACATGGTGTTTGTTGAATTTCACTTTAATGAATTTTTTAGTAAGGGTTTGATTACGAAGACAGTGGTGGTTCAGGGAATTAGTGATGGTGGTCTTTACAAGCTACATGGCAATGTGGCTGCTCAAAGGCATTCAACTCTTTCTTCGTGTTCCCTTTTTAATGCTCCATATCAGGTGTCTAGTAAGGCTTTTTCTACTTCCGTCCTACAGTCGAATCATCACATGGGACATCCCTCTATTTCAATTGTTCAACAAATTCTTAGTAAGCACAAGCTTCCAGTTGCCTCAATTTTTTAGGATATGTTTTGTAGGCCTTGTTCCTTGGCCAAATCACATAGGCTTCCCTTTTCTTCTACTCATTCTAGATTAGATAAGCCTTTTTCCTTGTTATATTTGGATATGTGGACATCTCCTTATATAGCTTGTACTAGAGACAAGTATTTTTTGTCTATTGTGGATGACAATACTCATTTTACTTTGTTGTTTCTTTTACATACAAAGGATCACACTTCTGCAATTTTCTTAAATTTCAAGCCAATGATAGAAAAACAATTTAATACTCATATTCTAGCTGTAAATCTGATGGTTGTTTTGAATTTACACCTATCATTCGACAGCTTGAAAATGATGGAGTTGTGCATCATTGTACTTGTTCTCATTCCTCTACTCAAAAATGAAATGGTTGAATCTTGTCATAGACTTATAGTAGGGCGTGGTCTTGCTATGCTATACACTGCCTCTCTTCCTATTGAGTATGATCCTATGCCTTCAAGGCTTCTGTTTTTCTAAGGAATCGTATGCCTACTAAGGTCTTACATCATAAGTCTCCTTTTGAGGTTTTGTATCATAAGTAGTCTGATTATATCTAATTTTGCATGTTTTTGATAGCTCTTGTTATCCTTGTTTATGTTCTTATAACTCTAACAAGTTACTTCCTAGATCCACTGAATGTGTTTTTCTAGGGTATGCTTCAAAACAACGTGGTTTCTTGTGTTTAGACATGCAAAGTAATAAGGTATATGTCAATAGAGATGTGGTGTTTCATGAATCTCACTTTCCTTTTCAATCTCAATCATCTAGTTTTTCAACTAGTTGTGTTTCTAATGGTGACGATTCTGCTATTGTCCTTGTGTCTCCTACATCTATTCCACTTGTTCCTATTGTTTATTCTTTGTCTGTTACTTCTAGTATGTCTCCTTCTGTTTCTTCTTGTCCTTTACCTTCTTCTGTTGTTGTTTCTCATTTGCATGTGTCTAATATGTCCTCTGTTGATGTTCTTCTTCTACAGTTCCTATTTCTTCTTCTTTTACAGTTACTATTTCTTCTTCATATGTTGATGTCTCCTCCTTATCTTTTGTGTTGAATACTCATCATATGACCACTAGGTCCAAAGCAAGTATTCACAAGTGTAAAATATGTCATGTTGTTGTTCCACTTGGGATTTAGTTTCTTTACTTGTTGGAAAGGTTGTCATCACTTATAAATGGGTCTTTCGGGTTAAGCTTCTTCCAAATTAGGTGTTAGACAAATATAAGGCTCGTATGGTTGCTAGAGGTTTTTTGCAGCAGGTTGGTGTTGATTATTTTGATACATTTAGTCCAGTTATAAAATCCACTACCATTCGTGTGGTGCTTACCATTTTGTTCTTTATCAAGGTTGGCCAATGCGTCAAATTGATGCCAACAATGCTTTTTTGAATGGTGAGCTTTTTGAGGAGGTGTACATGTGCCAACCTCCTGGTTTTGAGGTTTCTTAACAAAATGGTGAAGTGTTGGTGTGTAAACAAAGAAAGGCTCTTTATGGTCTAAAACAAACCCCAAGGGCTTGGTTTCAAAAGTTACATACTTGTCTTCTAGAGCTTGGTTTCTCTAACTCCAAGTCTAGCTGCTCTTTGTTTGTCAGGTGTACGGCTCAATCTGCTCTTTTTGTACTTGTATATGTCGATGACATACTATTAACTGGTAGTGTTGCTACTGAAGTTGATGCTCTCATTCTTCAACTAAATTCCTATTTTTCTCTTAAGGATTTAGGGGAGCTAAACTATTTTTTTGGCCTTGAGGTGTTTTGGGATAAGGAGAGGTTGACACTTAGTCGATAGAAGTATGTTGTAGATCTTTTGGAATCCCCTAGTCTTCAAGAGTCTAAACCTCTTTACAACAATGGTTTCAAGGAGAATCATAGCAAGTTTGATGGTGATTTGCTTGCAAATTCTTCAGAATATAGAAGAGTAGTTGGTTCTTTACTTTATTGCACTTTGACTAGGCCTGATATAGCCTATGGTGTGAATAAACTGTGTCAGTTTATGTCAGCACCTACAGAAGTGCATTGGGCAGCAGTTAAAAGAATCTTGAGGTACTTAAAAGGTACTGTCAGCTATGGTTTAACTATGTTCAAGTCTACAAACTTGGATATAACAGCCTTTTGTGACTCAGATTGGGCTTCAAGTTCTAATGCATATTGCATCTACATGGGAGACAATCTAATTTCATGGCACTCCAGTAAGTAGAAGATAGTGTCTAGAAGCAGTACAGAATCAGAGTATAGAGCATTAGCTCTAACTGCTGCAGAAGTGGTCTGGCTGAAGTCTTTATTGATTGAGTTACATGTTGTGATCAGTAGGCCTCTAGTTGTGTTATGTGATAATTTGAGCACCACATGTTTAGCTCAAAATCCAATGTTTCATGTAAGGACAAAGCATAGAAATAGACCATCATTTTGTTAAAGATCAAGTGGTTGAAAAGCTTTTGGATGTGAAGCATGTATCCTCTGAATCTTTCAAATAGTAGATGTACTAACAAAACCTTTATCTACTCAACGTTTCTTGTCCTTAAGAAGCAAACTATTGGTTTTTCCAAAGCCACTAGTTTGAGGGAGGATGCTATGAAGTATAGTTCTTAGATGTATGCTGATATAGTTCTGAAGTTGTTAGCTATATGTTATATAGTTTGTTAGTGACAACCACGTATAATGTAAGATGTTCTTACTAGTTAAGGTAGTTATAGTCTTTGGTATATAAACATAAGTATAGCTTAACTTTATTGTTGTCTTGTATTAAAGATCAATAAACTGTTATGAACAGTTCAAACTCTTTCTATCGTCTCTGTTCTATAATTCTTCTATAATATGAGTATTAAATTAAAATCTTTTTCATAACATGGATATTAAAATTGAAACTCTCTAATAACATAATTATTAATTTAGAATAATTTTGTTAAAATATAGCTATAAAAAAAATACTGAGCCCAAGCATCTTATTATGCAGGTTTTAGATGGAATGCATGAAGGTTTATGTTAGGGGGGGAGGGGGCGCGGGTCATAATTTTACATAAATTAATACATTTTAATATTTAAAATTGAGTCAAAATTTTGATGATTATTGTACATAGTACAACTAAGCTATTTGTATTGTTGTACACGGTACAACTGCATGGTAAAAAAAATTTAGAAATTTGCATAAATTTTGAGAAAATGACATCTTGTAATATTGCTCAATTTATAATATCTTGAAAACGAGAAATTATCTATTAATAATATGTTATTGTCTTGAAGAAAAGAATATAAAAAGATGAAATCGTAAAAGTGGCTCCATTTTTTTTTTTTTTACTATTAAAATTTATATTATTAAATTATTATTTATTATTTTTTTGAATAAATTATTTACTCAAAAATAGAATCACATAGACGCTATAATCCAATAAAATGGCGTCACGTTTATATTTGTTTTGTCTGATGATACCACTAACTTATTGTGGTTGTCCGTTAAAATCTACCTAACAAAATTATAGAACATGACATACAACATTTTAGCGGCAGATGGATTTCATTTTTAAGTTCAAAATAGAATATAAATGGTGGGACTTGGAAGGTGTCCCGTTGTGAATCCATACAAATACAATGATAGCCTAATTCAAAAAGTCAAATAATGCACACACTGTATTTATACAAATTATAATATAATACATAACAAAATAATTTTAAAATATAATTTGTTTTTAATTTTTTAAAAATTCTACCACATAACAAAATATAATTATTATATATAAAATTATATACAAATCTATATACATCACATTATCACAATCACAAACTTGTTAGCCCCACCCACCCCACGAAACACGCACATTATTTCACTCGAGTGATGGCATTTAAAAGCCTTAGAAAGCGCATGGTACTACTAATCACCACCTTGTATATTCTTTTAGAAACATCCAATTATCATTTCAATCCCATGCTTTGTTAATTACCAATGATATCATTTATTTGAGAAATTATTCATCGTTTTTAAAACAAGTGATAATATAATATTTCAAGCGAATGAAATTTATACTTGTATAATTAATTTTTTGAAAAATACAAATATTAAATATACGATAAAAAGAACAATTTATGAAACTAGCAAAAAAAATATTTTAGAAATAATAAATAATAATTTGATTTGATTATAGCTACTATAATAAATATTCAATTTCTTTTCCTAATTTTTTTATTATTATTTTTTATGTTTGCCTGCCTAAGATGTTTTTTTTGTTTTTTTTTTTTTTTTTTATATATAGATTCAATGTTCTTTGTTTGATTCAAATAATATGGAATAGTACTATATGCATTAAATGATATATTAATTATTGATTATATATAAAATTTGTGATATAAAATAAAGAAATAATTATAAAAATATTTATTAATATGAGCTAAATTTATATATACATAAAATTTGTAATAAAAATATTTTTAAATAATTGCACTCATAATCTAGGGAAAAACAGTAATAATTTTGACCTATTAAGTATTATTACATCTCCTCTTTATGTAGCACTTTGGGTTCAGTAGTCAACTGCGTCAACCGATCAGATAATGTTATGATTTAGTTTCCAACGTAGGCACTTGGACTGTTGTGCGCGTATTTCAGACAAACTTATTTACTTAATTGTGATTCACCTACTAACTTTAACGCTAATGTTGATTTTTATATCCACATTTGATCAATATAAAAATATTAAAAATTTATTTAAAATAATATTTTTAAAATTAAAAAATAATAATATTATTATTTTTTAATTAAAATAAATATGACTTAGTATTGAATTAATACTAAAAGTACTATTTTTATTATTATTAATTTTAAAAATATTATATTTATTTTATTATTATTATTTGAGTAAGATTTAATTGTTAAATTGTTTTACGTTTAAAGCTTTAACAATTTATTACTATCATATAAATAGAACATACACAATTGCCACATATGATTTCTTTTCATCGATATCTTCTGCATCACATCCTTCTAAGCTTGAATTAATATTACAGAGATATTAAAATAAAAAAAATGTTAAAATTACTTAATTTAACACCCAAATTAATAATATTATAATATATAATAAAATTATTATGAAAAAAAAAATTTATTTATATTTTTAGATAATATTATCATATAACATGACATAAATAACTTAAATGTAAAATTAAATAATATGATTTATTCTAACTCGTCAAATAATTGAATTTGTTGGTTTACATCAATAGGATGACTTAGTCTTATGATAAAAAAAATATGTTGTTTTTATATTAAATAAATTTATGATTCTCTATTACAAAAAAAAAAAAGGTCTAAATTGTGATTAATATATTTTTTTTTAAATTACTATTATATTATAAGTTATTTACATTAATTTTTCCTGTATGTTCTATTATCATATTAAATAATAACTCTAAACATAATAATATATCAACGACAACTTTCAATAAAAATTCTAATTATATAATGACTCTCAACACTATATGTAAAGACTCTCAACACTAGTTTACTTTTATAATTTAAAATAAATGCCTAAGAAAACTAATTTTATATTTATTTAAAATGTATTGTATAAATAAACCAAAAAATAAATATGAGTAAAACAATTTGCGTTCCAAGCATGTGTCTTTAATTAATAGAAATGTAAAGTGAATTGTTTAATTTAATATTTTTAATAGATTCATGGTACAATATAGCATTAATGTGCATAATTCTAAACATAATATTAATATCATTTTTTTAAAAATTTCTTGTAAATAATTATATAACATATATTTTTTTTTTTGAATTATTTTTATATTTTTACATGTGTCATTTAAGAGTCTCAAATGAGATATCTAGATTTTATTACTATTCCATCTCATGAATGTAAGTGACACAAGATGAGATTAATTTAAAAATTAATAGTTTATACCATAAATCTTATTAAAATTTTATTTTAAGTCACACCTCTAATAACTGAAGTAATAAAAATTAATTAAATATATGCTATTAAATTATGTATCATTTTTATTGTTTGATTTATAATTTTACTAATCAAAACTCTATAAGTAAAACAAATTATTACTTATTTAAAAATTGTATAGCTAGCATTACTTTTAATGTAAACAAATTGGCACTTCAGCAGTTCAGCCATACCTGAAACTAGATGATTATATCAACAACTCCTAAAACCAAATTATTTTTTTGGATAACTTTTTTTATAACTAGCATAAAAATATTTCATATAATATTAAAAAAGAAGTTACAAATAAGAACAACATCTTTACCACTAAATACACCACGATATATTCTTTCATTTATGTTTGTCAAATTTTTTCACCAGAGTTTGTAACCGCAAAGGAACTAGATTTTTTTCACTAATAATGAATATAATGGAAAAATATCTTTATGGGATGAGGTTAGGTATCACATTCTCTATCCTGTCACTACCATATTTTCGAGTCCAAATTTCATGTATTATTTGTAGTATATTAATTTATGTACCACTAATACACAAATATATAAAAAAGTTAAAGTTATTAAAATGTAAGTAAATTTACTTAAAAAGTAAAATTTTTGTATATTTATTAATTATTTATAGGTAGCACATACACTAATACATAAAAAGTAGTACATGTAATCTAAAACTTATATTCAATTTTCATGTAATTTTATAAATAATTTTTATATTTAGTTCCAAATTCAAGTGCATTAAATTAAAAATAATATTTTACAAAAATATAATATTACATATAAAAGTATATTTTATAATTATTATTTCACTACTAGCAAAAAAAATAATCAATTATATACATTTTTTTACCCTAAAATTTATATAAATTAAACTTATTTATAACTTATTTTATTTTCACTATAAAATTTGATAATTTAAAGCTATAAATAAACAAATTCTCAGAACTCTTATGGAGAATCCACACACTCCTGCAAATATTTAGCATGCAATGTGTCATATTTGCCCCTCCCCACCACAACACTAGTATCACTGTTTTTTTTTTTTAAAAGGTACTAAAGTCCCTTATTTTATTAATTAGAGAAAACACACTTACACACACGGGTGAGATTCAAACTTGGGTTTCAGGTAAGGGAATTGAGAGTCTTACCACCTGAAACACAAGAACACAAGAGATTTAAAACAAGATAACTAAACAACCCTAAAAACAAGGACTAAAGTGCTACAATTATTAAAAAAAGATAAGTAAGATTTATTTTTTTAAAATAACATTACATAACTCAGACCTAAAATTGGATTGTATACCTTTCTTTATATGCCTCTTAGGGAGGGTTTGGTGAAAAAGACATGTAAGTTGCCCGCCAAAAATGTTATAGCCCTCTAATTCTTCACTATTGGATCGGTTTGCTCGTTCATGAGTGGCTTACCCTTACAATTTGAGTCCACTTACCGACAAAATGTCTAAAACGTTCAACTAAATCACTTTTTCAACCGCCATTGCTTCAGTTGATACACTCTCAACCTCTTTGAAATATCTGTGTTAAGACGTGGATAATACAATTTGTACAATCTCAATGCATGTGTTATCAAACAATTCACCTTCTATCTATTACTTAAGAGTACTTGCAACAAATGCTCAATTTTTTTAAATTCTTTTTAATATATTTAGTTCAATCAATAATCATCCATGGTGATACTCGTTCATGCTGAGAGAGATAAGCACAGCCATCTGAAATACCAGGTGATTCCCTTTACAAATGGTCTATGTGGTCTTAATCTTCATGCATTAGTTTGGGTGAAAATGCAAAAAATAATAACACTGGTAAACGTACTTATCCTTCTCTATAATTTAAAAAGAGAGGTCATATTACAGGAGGAATCTAAAATTGGAACTTGAACACCATAACAATTCACATCATTATCTATATGCCTTAAGCATCATAACATACACTGTTGTACATAACAAGCAAAACTAACAAATATGACTTGGTGCTTCTGTATCATAACTGCTGTAGTTGACATCTTAATTTGGCTTGAAGAACTTCAACTTAAGCCCATTGTTAACAATGCTCCACACACCTCCAATGGAGAAAGCTAAGCTAAAGGCAATGCCTAACCAACCAAGAATCCAGTTGAAGTACCAATTGAAACTGTACTTGGAAGGCTTTTTAATAAGAACCCACATGAAGCAAGGGTAAGCAAATGTGACAGGAAGAGTGAGTCCTCCTAATAGACCAGCAAGACTTGAGAGAAATGGAAGTGCTACCCCTATGAAGAAGTTGATAAATCCATATATGACTCGGAATCCAGATCGCACCCAGATTGAGCATGGACGGTTTGTTCGACTCGTGTAGCTGGCTTC
Source organism: Elaeagnus macrophylla (assembly GCA_029378325.1). NCBI lineage: Eukaryota > Viridiplantae > Streptophyta > Magnoliopsida > Rosales > Elaeagnaceae > Elaeagnus > Elaeagnus macrophylla. Next base: position 7,124,680 of record CM055649.1, on the reverse strand, counting down.
GAAACTGTCAAACACAGGCATGGAGTATATTTGGAAGCTGCTCAAGCAATTGAACACAACCAAAAGGAAAGTCATTGCAAGCAGCCCCCTTGCAATATCATGACTGTGGAATCCATACAGAGCATTTAGAATACCACCAGAAGGCATCTGCAACACAACATAATAGCAAAACCATTAAAGGTTGAGGACAAAATAAAGTTCACAGCCAACAATAATCAAGGCTTAATGGACACAATCTATCATAATTGTTAAAAAAACTATAAAAGTATGGATGTGAGGCATCAAACGTCCCAATTTTTTATAATGAGCACTATAGTCCTGTTATTTTTGGGTTTGACACTTCAGAGTCCCATTATTACAACATTGGTAATTTTTTTTGGGATTAGAAGTGCTCATTTTTAATAATTGAGTGTCTAAACGTGCTTATTTTTCATAAAATAGGGGCTAGAAGTACTCATTTTTTATAACAATGGACTAAAGTGCTCATTTTTACATAATAATGAAACTATTATAAAAAATTTTCTATAAAAGCATTATTAATTGTTATTTGCCATTGATGAACTAATAATACTTTCTAGGTTAGAAAGAGAGTAACTTACAAGATTCCCATAAGCCCAGAAACCTCCAATAGCAACAGGAAACAAGCACATTGCAATGAAGAAATAAGCAACTTTGGCACCCTTCCACATAGGAACATGAGCTGGATGCTTGAAAGTAGATGGCATTGTTGCCTAAAAATCAAGTAAGAGAAATCCTTCAGATTCCCAAAGAAGTAAAAACATAGGAAGAGGCAAATTTCATAAAGCAGAATATATACCTGAATTTCCATAACTAAATTATGGCCCCTAAAAGCAAAGGCTATAATTCCAAGTGCATTCAAGACTGAAAAGACTGATGCAGTAAATGATGGCAATGAAATGGGCTCATATGAAATTGTAGGAGGCCTTTCTTGGCTTACAGAGAGAATCCAAACCATTGTACAGTAAGTAATCGCTGTAATAGCCCCCACTAGGGAAAGTCCTGCAATTGAATTAAGGTTTGGGAGCTGAGATAGAACAATGCACAGAGAGGTGAACACCAGATACCACTCTACTGTTGTAAGAGGGTTTGATGTACAGAGTGGACCACAGACTATTTGGAAAAAAAGTTTCATGGTCTCTCCTCCAATGAGAATCAAAGCTGTTGCAGTTCCTGCAGATAAATAGACAGTTGGGAACAGTGCAAGCCAAACACCTAATCTTTCCCCTGTAAAAAGCAAAGACTACCATCAATTCACTCTTTCACCTTATCAAACTTTTGTTGCAAGAAAATATGTAAAAATCTTTAGACTGATAAGATATCATATGAATCAACATTTAATCTATGGTAGACTTTGTTGATATGTCTCTAAGTGTCAAACATGTCCATTTTTTTAAATTTTCCTATAAATCTACACCAAATTAGAGTGTCTAAATACATACATTCATCTCAATATCATGTTGCTTTGACACGGGTACTTCACAAAAAATGAAAAGTTGAAATAATCTAGCTAGCTTTCAAATAGCAAAACGAAACTGATGAGATATGTTACCAAATGCTGCTTGTGCAAGTTCAACATATCTGTTGTATCTCTTTCCTGGAACTGCTTCATGTAGTTGAACTAAAATCCACAATGTGTAAAGCTGCCAACAGTAGGCTATGGTTAAGGAAAGTATTCCCCAGCTCCTGTGGACAAAATTCCGACACCAAACCTTGTTAATTTCATCAAAATTACTACTTTTTCTACTGACGATCAGAACATAAAGTTGCTATTTGTAGAAGCCTTGAAGATTTTTATCAAAACGATGTAATCATATCTTCTCTCAAAGCGTGGATCTTTATTTCATGCAAAAATTATCAATGTTTTGATATCATGTCAATTTTGTAGAGTCTATGAGCATCATGGTGCCCAATAGAAAAAGTTAATCAATTGGTGGAGATATTCATAATTATTATCATCTGTATCATAATATTATCATTAATCAATGTGAGACTTTAATTTTTTTTTTTTGGCCTCTAACAGGTAAAAAAAAGTGAAAGTAAGGTGAAAACTAAAATTATTGTCCCACTAAAGGTTGCAATTTACAATTTTAGCTAGTGTTACTATTTGGAAGTCGTGGGGGAAAAGAGAAGAACCGAAAAGGCAAAACATGCAAAAATTAAAGTATAAAGGATCGTTTGTCTTTATACCCTAAAGAGATCAAGAGAATCATGAGTTTGCCTCTGTACAATTGGTGACTTGTTTTCATGATCATTGAATTTATACAAAAGCAAATCATAAAAGAATTAAAGGACTTCTTCAAAGATCTTCCATGCTATTAACTTTATTCAAATTTCAAGAACTAGCATGTGAGAAAAGACAGACATATATGATTGTTTTTGGGACGCATTTATTACAAAAGGAGAAACTAACTTCTCTCTTTTTCAGTTTTCTTTTAAAAAAAATCCCAAAAAGAACAAAACGTATTTGGATGGGTAAAAGGCATCTGTAATCTTATCTTATAACTTCATAGTACAAAATATTTTAATTTTTGTACTTTAGTTCTAAATTTTTGTAAATAGATGCACTTGTGTCCTAAATAAAAAGGAATATCACATTCTAAATTAAAATTAAGGGAATAAAATACACATTTTTACAAATATAACAAGTCTAAAGTAAATAAATTAAAAAATAATAAATTAAATTGCTCATTTTTCAAAAAAGTTATGAGACTACTACTAGGTTGATAAGAGTAAAGCTATTTTGGAAATTAAATTGCAGAAGCTAAATGCTTAAGATACAATAACACCCAGATAGTAAATCCTCTAATTATTGTCAATTAAGAGGATGGAAAAGGATAACTCACTGAAAAGATAAAGTAAGAACTAGGTAGCCAACTAGCCATAGATGATTAATGATTTCAGTTAGAGTAAACACAATAAGGGCAGAATTTCTATACAATATGCAGAACTTAATTGGTAAGACAAATTAAATAATGTAAGAAACAGTGAGAGAATTTACGAACCAGCCCAGAAAAGCAAAAGCAACGGGAAGAACCAGAGCCTGAAACCCAATACCAGCATTGAGGTTATGAAACGCAGCGTAATGAGCATTACCATTTCTCGATTCAGTTATAGGAAGCCAAGCATCTTGTGGGTTAAGCTTCGTAAGATGACCAACCTCCTCCAAGTAGCTCTTCATATTAACAAGCACTCTCTTCATTGGTGTGCCTATTGGACTCAAAAACCGAGGAGATATAAACGACGTAGGAGTCCAAGCCGTTGATTTAGCATCCTTAGATGCCGGCCTTGGTGACCTTTGTCCCGAAGGTGTTTGTATCTCCGGCGTGGAGACTCCCCTTGGAGTCGCCGGAATAGATATTAGCTCAGTCTCCGGTCTCTCCTCCATTATTTTGAAATGTGTTCTTTACCTCTTTCTTAGGGAGAACAGAGAGATGACACAGCCTTTGTGACACTGTCTCTGGCTTGAAATAGAGGCTTGATGCAAGAAGATGATAATGGGGTCGATTTCTGTTGGGGCGTATTTGTCACTTTTCTCTGCTTTTTGGGCAGAGTTATTAGTGTGTCGGAGGTCCAACCAGTAGTGTAACAGAGCGTGGGTCTTTGTAATGACTGAAAGTTTGAAACCGCTCAAAAGAGTGACTGAATAGAAAGAAATTATAAAAAAATTCTTAAATTTTAAAATATAAATGTTAAAAATACGTAAATTTATATTATTTTAGTTATAATATAACAATTAACATATGTTAAAAAAATTAAAAATAAATATTTTTTAAACTTTTAAAATTATTTAACCAGTAAAAATTTATATATATATATTTGTGGGTTTCTAATACTCCCCATTTTCAAGAAAAAAACGTACTATACATGAAAGTTTGAACTACTGAGATCACAGCCGTTAATGTAGATTGGCGGTCTTTATGGTGGTGATAATTTTAATGTCAAGTTTACATAGTGAGGTTGACCAGTTGAATGTGATTGATGGGCCAGTGGGAAAGATTATAGACTAAAGGGTGGGCCACATAGTGCCTCTGTAGTATGTGTCGATGGTTGTATTTTTTTTTTTTTTTAAGTGTATCATTTTAAGTATTATTATTAATTAATATATATATATTTTTTAATTTTTAATTTTTAATTTTTAATTTTTAATTTTTATATTTTTAATCATTTTTACCTATTTATTTAATTATATTGATATACATAAAATAAAAACAATATTAAACTCTTCTTATATAATAATTTTGTCCCAATTTTAACATTAAATTTAAAAAAAGTAAAGAATTAACATAAATTTAAGGTATTCTACGTTAATATCAAAACAATATTTTTATTTATAAAAACTTACAGCATTAAATTATAGAACAAAATTTAAAATTATACCGATATTAATTTATTCAATCATAGTTTTAGAGAAAGATTATTTGTATTAGTTACAATATTATTACAATTACTTTTATTATAATATTAATTATTAAAAAAATTAATAATAATATTATGTATAATTAATTATAAAAATATAATAGATATTTTATATAATTATTTTTGTAATAATAATAAAATTAATTGTATTAATAATATTATTATTCTATAAATTTTATAAAAATATGTTATACACATTATTATTATTATTATTATATTAATTAGATATAAAATTAATAATAAGATTATGAAATAATTATAGAAAGATTTATTAATTAAAAATTAATTAAATAATATAATGTGAATTATTGTATTGTAATAATTTTTTTATTAATTTTATAATAATATATTCCGAAAAGTATTGTAAATATATTCCGAAATGCCCGATATTTCCGGTTAGCTGACAATGATAATTTGCGGGAGCGGAGACCGCGTGAGAAGCTGGACCTGCAGGATTGCAGGGAGACTTTTGGGTATTACAAAATATAAAAATATAATATTTTTAGCTAGGCATAAAATAATAATAAGTTTTCTGTAACATTTTCTATTACAATTTAGGAAAATGTACGTATAAACTTTTTTTTTATTGAAACTTATATCTTATTAAATATATAATTAAAGACTTTAAAAAATTAAATTAATATATAATGTGCATAAATAAATTAATTAATTTTTTTAAATGAGATTAAGCAAACAAATTTTTTATATTTAATATTATAAATAGAAAAATTAAATAAAATGTTAAATTCTAAATTTTTAATCTTGATTTTCATGATATGTGAAAGGCTTTAACAAATATTAACTATGTTACAACTAGTATTTTAACTCTATTAAAATTAAGATTCTTTATTTATTTAATTAAATTAATAATACATTATTTTAACATGGGACTTAAAATAAATAGAACTCTATCAAAAATAGAATTCTACTTTATTAAAACATAAGATTATATATTTATCTAATATATATGCATTTATTATATACAAAATATAAGGTAGGAGACACTAGGGGTGTCCACGGTTCGGTTTGGTCTGATTTTTAGTAAAAAAAATTTAACCAAATCGGACCGTTCATATTATTTTAACCAAATTGGACCGGACCGTTTAACTAATAAAATTTTAAAACCGAACGGTTTGGTCCGATTTGGTCCAATTTGGTCCGATTTAGTTAACGGTTTTTAATGATTTTCAAAACTTTTTTTGCTAAACGTTTTTCTATAATTAATAATGCAATCAAATTATAACGCGATACATATAATAATAAATTAATACATTAATCCATAAAATACATATTCATAATATATTTATTTGTTTCCTATATAATATTTATTACGCACAAGTCGCGTTAATTTGGAAAGCCTTATTTTCATTATTTAAATGGTAATGTGAGTATAAATATTTGTGAAGACTTGCAAGTAATTAACCTCCTCAACAACTTTATATTAATCAATATTCTTTATATGACAACTTTTGAACAGAGAACGTAGGCTTAGTTAGCAAACAGAGATGAGAGAACTGAAGTTTGGTAAATTATATATTGTAATTTGTAATATATTAATATAAGCGAAAGTTGCCAAACAAACAGAAAATCAGAGATGAGAGAAATGGGTTAATAACTTATTAATAATAATAATATATTTTTTAAAAAAATTAATATTTTATTTATAACGGTCCGGTTCGGTTCGATTGGTTAAAAAATTTATAAAATCGAACTGGACCGTTTTACCAACAGTTTGTATTATTTTTAACCGGACCGGACCATATATTTTATGAAATTGTCCAATTTGGTCCGATTTTTCGATTTTGTTCTGTTTGGTCCGGTTTTTGGACACCCCTAGGAGACACTGAAGGTCCTCTTTTTTTATGAAAAAAATGATTTTTAATCTATTTCTTATATTTTACATCATTTTAGTCTTTTACTTTGATAAAAATGACACTATTAATCATTTTTTTTCATTATGTAAGGTTTTATAAAAATAACTTATTCTTTGTAACATTTTATTTTAATTTTTGGATTCATTTTACATGTTTTATATTGATTCTTTGATTATTTTCTTAATTAGAATATTAATTCTTTTTAACAAGATAGTACTGGCTCTGATACCAAAATTTTATGCATAATTTTAAATTTGTATTGATATGAAAACATACATGCAAATTTCTATTAACATAAAAAATTTATACAGCATTTATAGTAATCATTGATATTTTTTATGTTTTCTTATAAAAATAATTGTGCTATCATTTTTCTATAGTAAAATGACTTTCGTGTATTTTTTCATAAGAAAAAAACTTAAGTGTTGTAAAAAAATAAATAGATGACTAAACTACTCATTTTTATAGAAGTAAAGGACCTCTATAATATTTTTTCCTAAAATAAATTAAACTAATAATATATACACATTTGTAATTAACCAAATTGTTAGATAAAATCGTCCAAAATTTATTAACTATGCATTCGAGTCTATATAATAATAATAAGATTTGATACATATATCAATTCAAATATCATAACTTCTTTTACCATCTCACATCCATAATTTTTTGTATAATTAATGATTGATACTTATACATACAAGTTAATACATTCACTAGTATTCTTTTTTAGATAGCATGGTTTATTTTTAAAGTAATATGCTAGTATTATCTATATTATATATAAAAGTTTGAATTATACCTAATATTATTTAGATAAATTATTCTTAAATATTAAGCTATTAATATTAGTTTTTCTTTTAGTATCTTTTATTAAATAAAAACTCTAAATATGATAATAGAATGAGGATCACATCCAATAACAATTCTAATAACATGATATTTACCACCAATAAAGACTCTAAATATTATTTTTTTAATTAATTTAGAAGTATCAAAAAATGAATTTGTATTTATTTCAAATAAATTGTAGAATTAACTAAAAAAATTAAAATAAATAAAATAATTCATGTACATAGCACATGTTTTTAATTAGTAAATATAAAAGTCGTATAATATAAAAGTAGAAATATCAAAATAATTGAGAAAATTATCTTATTTATTCATGTTTAACATAAAATATTAGTTTTTGTTACATGCTTTTTGTTTTTTTTCAACTTTTACAACAAGTGAATTGTAGACTTAAATCTTATCAAATAAAAAATTTCTATAAAAAAAATCTTACAACTTCCATGGAGGATATGAGGCAAAAACCTAGCTATCATAGGGTCATTGTGCCTTTCTCACATCTCCTTCAAATGAGCTACCTCTATAAGTTTGAGTTATGCACAAGTAACTACAACTGGATAAGAGTCTCATAAAATGAAATTCATTTCATGTGTACACATGATATACAAGGAACCTATTCCTACACATAGCATATATACGGTAATAACTTATATACTCAGTAGAGACAACTAATCTATTCAATAAGAAAGAGAGGATTCAACCTCCAAGAAGGATTGTAATCAACCTCATTTTACAAATACAATCACCAACATGAAATATACACATTCTGAATGTTAATCAATCTTTTATAAAGTGTTTCTTACTAATTCTATCGTTGAAGGTCACCGATATCTTCCTTTATTGTCCCTATGCAACTTTGAAGTGTTTTCTCTCTTGCAAAGTAAAGGATATAGCATCCTAAAGACTATTGATAGCATCATGATGATTTTCAGTATCAAGAATTTATATCGTTTTATGGAAAAATCATGAATCTATAGGAATGATGCATTGTCGAGAGTTATTAGGTCAAAAATAAAGGTAAATATGATTGAGGGACAATTACATGTCCTCAAGACCTTAACCAGGGAATAGGTTATGATAGAAATCCACCAAACCCAAAAGGGTAAATTGGATTGCTTGACAATCTTCTTAGATATATAGAAAACTACAACGAAAGGTAGCTGCACCTAGAAGAGAAGAATAGATAATTTATGAAAAGATTAATTAAACAAGCAAAAATAAATAGAATATATGCTTCCCTACTTGTCGCCATGAACATGAATATACTCCTCCTTGTGCCACATAGAGGATTCTAGACACTCTAATTGCATAGAGGATGATAGGTATTTTTTCCGGTAAGGAAGATGCCATGGTCCAAGAATTCTACAACTAAGTTAACGATTCCTCATGAGATACAAGAGTAAAAGAAAGCTGGCAGAGCGATTGGACTTCTAATGTCATAGAGCATTCTTATTGGCACATAAATAAGGAACTACTTTGATAGGTATACTCCAGTGAATTTGATGACATAATATTTATTGTCATTACTACCCTTTCTAAACCAAGTTCAAAAGACTTGTATGAGCTTTAGATCTTATAAAGCAACCCTCTTCTATAAATAGCATCAGACCGCTTCTTACATCCTGTCAGAAATAACGAACAAGCTAATGCGCAAAATATTTCTGTGAGACCCCAAATCCTTGTATTTAATTTTGAGAATTTATGAAGCAATTTTATGTAATATGATTTGAGGAATAGGTGTTAATGAAAATTTAAGTACGAAAAATTTAAATATTTTAGCAATTTTTGAAAGCTCGCGGTGGCTTGTCGAACATCCAACGACGTAGCAGCAAAGTTGCTGGTGAAAGGCTAGTGAATGAGCGACGAGAATGACAACACACATTGAGATAGTAGCAAGGGTCGACGAGGAAGGTAGCAAGAAACTACAACACTCGACGTGGCTTGTTGATGGTTCGTCGAAGTGTTGTTAGCAAGGTTCAATTTTATTTATAAAAGGGAGGGAGTTTGGCCATTTCCTCACACCCCTCTCTCCCTCTATGTTTTCTCTCTATAGAATAGTCTTATTTTCATACATTTTTTTAAGTGGTTGTTTCGGATACGAAAAAGTATTAGGAATACGAGTAAATAGAAGAGAAGTACGGAGCTGAAAAGTTAGTTAGTAAACTAATGAACTCTATAAGGAAAAACATTTCTTATTGAATATTCTTCTACGTTAAGTGATTTAATTTTTGGATTATACTAATTTGAGAAAAATAATGTGCTAGTTTCGACTATAAAAAAAATGACATGACTATAGGATCATGAGTGAAAACAGATATTTTTCGAGCTAGGAGTTTTATTCCACTTTTTGTTCATGCATTATCATGTGTTATAAACTATAAAAATTGATGTCATGTTTGTACTTTATTTTTTTTTGAAAAATGTTTATAAATGATAATATAATAAATATCCGTTGAATATATTTTATATATATGAATACATGAAAATTTTTAATGTGAGGACGGATATTTAAAAAATTTAGATGACATCTGAGATTTAATACATGCATCTTGATAAAGTTTTTGTGGGGAATATTACATGTGTTAGTATTGAAGAGATATGATACTTGGGGATACTAGTTGCAGCAAATTGATTTTTTTTTTTTATTACTTTGACCATGGGTACGCATTTACATATGTATTTTCAAATTTTGTCCACCCATTTTTCTCAAAGTTGGTTACACATGCACTTTTGAGATTTGTCTCCTTACGTGACTTTGAGTTTGGTTACAGATACGCTTCGAAGAATCTCCTTATGTGTCTTAGAGGTTGGCCGCACATGTGCTCTGAAGATGTCTCCTCGTGTGGTTATGGAGTTGGTTAGCCATGTGTCTCAGAGATTGAATCAATATAGATGTCATATGTATTTTAGAATATGACCATACATGGGATTAGGTTTTGGTCCCACATGTATTTTGGAGGTTGACTGCGGACGTGCTCATGAATATGACATATCATGCATGTAATTTTTATACTCTTTTTTTACGCATTACATATTTTGTTTCCTGATCATGGATTCAGATATTTGAAATGAACACTCCACTAGGTTTTGAAAGTACAAATATACCGTAATTTTTATAAAGAAAATCTCCTCATGTTGAATTATTTAATAATGTTCTAAATAAGCGTATTTGAAATAAATTATTATGGCTTGCATAATTTATTATTCGTAAAATACTATTATTAGAGTATATTTTTATTGGGCTAGTCGTAGCTCATCTCTTTCTCTCACATCTTACAGATTAGACGATAAGTGTTGAACAATGCAAATTGTGCTTTACTAGTGAAATTTTAAATGTTTCATCTGCACCTTTTCATTTATTTGTACCATGAATGTATTTGGAAGAAATGCTGAAATTATTATAACTCTTTATATTTATCAATACTTGATTTGTATTACTAAATTTACTTTCATTTTGTCTATTTTAAATTGAAAGTAATTTTTTGAGATATCTCGATATAAATAACTTATTTTTAAACATTTTTTTAAAATATTTTATTAAATTACTCATTCCTTTCATTTCAAGTACACATTTTATAAGGCGTGACAGTTTTCCTAAAGGGATATGCCTTAAACTATTCTAATAAATACCACCCAGTAGCATCCAAAGGCGGAGCTATGTGAGAGGCTGCAGTTTCGGTCAATTTTTTTTATAAAAAATTAATTATATGTATATTTTTAGCAAGAAATAAATATTTTATTTATAGTAGTATATATTATGTTTAATTTTTATGTACATATTTTAATAATATTTAATAAATACGTAGATAAAAACGACATAAATTGTAAATAAAGTAGTTAAGTATTGATTAACACTATTTTGACCTAGATTTTGTTATATTTTTAAGCATTAATTTTATGTTTTATTTTTTTTTTTTCGTATTTTGGAAGGTATTTATGTGTTTTGTAGGTTGTTGGGCTCTTAGAAAAATATTGTATTGAAATAATTCAAAAATAGTAAAAATAGAGTAACAAGAATCAAAGAATGTAAGCCTTATATTGGGAGTCAACAATTATGTAAGGCCTTACTAAATATCTTATAGTGATTGTGAAATGTTTCTCGGAAACGACGAAGGAAACTTCTAAACCTATATAACACACAATAATATATAGACATGATTATGCTCCTAGTCAATATCAAATAAATCTTAGCCCCCCACAACCTAAGTAAATAGCACTAAAGTTGATTATAAATCACATACAGTTTAATATTCAACTTGGACACAAAATAAACAGATTGAAAATTGCATTTTCCTTGTATCACAAAAATAGTTTAAAATACCATACATGTTATTCAAAAATATCATTCAAGCAAACTCATATAACTTCAAACCCCTAAATGACATTAGCTCAAATTCTATTTTCCTTTATCGGAGTCCTTAAGTCCTACCAAATGTTGCTTGGGTTTGCCTTTTCTTCACTGATGTCATTGGTTTTTTTTTTTTTTTTTACTTCAAAAATATTTATAACATTTGAAAAAAATTATCCCTAATGACATCTAAGTTAAACATATTATAAAAGATAGCTGCAATCAAACAATAATGTAAACTTTTTCATAATTTATTGCGTCTCTTACTTACTTTTCCAATATTTTGCTGAATAATTGAGATAGCCTTTAAAATAATAATAAAGTAAAAATGGTCTTCGTTTTCTTTATTGTATTTGTTGTGATTAAAAAATACACAACAAATTAAAATCATATTTAAATCAAATAAGTTGTAAAAAAAAACCTTTTTTTTTATATATAAATATTTTTTGTTCTTTTGATAAGTTATCAAAATAATTTCCTCATTATTGACAAAGTTAATTAACTAATTAACTGGACCTTAAATGTTTATAACGATGACTTAAAGTATTAAAAATTTACTTTTTGATATACTTAGCATAGTTATAAAAAATTTACTTCTGCATCAGTCAAATAATATTATTAGTTCCAATATATATTTTAAAATTAAAAATACATAGTTTTTTTTTTTTGTCATTACATTCAAGGCCATATGTGATTATATTTAATTAAAATTCCACCCCTAACATTTTTTAAGAAAGAAAAAAAGTAAAAGTTAACAATTTGACAACAATGTGATTTCGTATAGATAGTAATAATTTTTTTTTATTAACTGTATGTATTTAAATTTAATTTCTTAATATGTAACCATAGATGTATATATAAATAAATATATTTATTTATATATGAATTTATTTATTTTTCTAACTTTTATGTTTTATTATTAGAAGAAAAAAATGAAGAAACATTTTATAGTTTATATTATCGGTTATTATTATTTAAAAAAAGGGAAAATAAAATTTTATCTTATATAAAAATTCCCCCCAAATTTAAAAATAATATGTAATAACTGTTATATCTAACTTCGAAGAACATATTTGATGTTTTAAAAGTCGAAGAGTATTGGTTAACAAAAATAAAAATCTCACAAGTATTGTCAATATTTTCTCAAATGTGATATTTGGTTAAAAAGCAGGAATGGGGACAGAGACAGAGACGAACAAAGAAGATTTTTGCTATATTTGTTTCAAAAATTGAATAAATAATCGTGTATTTAAAATTGTTTTAAAATTATTTCAATTTAGGGACGGGTATAACTAGATGAGAATCGGTACAAAAAAAAATAACCATTTTATACCCTCTTTTTTTAATTAAAAAATTAATTTATCATAATTTTTAATAAATATTAGCATTTTAATTAATAAATAATTTTAATAGATAAATATATTTATATTTTTAAATATATATATATATATATATTTAAATTAAATTAAAAAAATATTTTGAGTACGGTTTTAAGTAAAACCGTCCACGCTCCATTCCCGAAAATTTATGTCCGAGTATTCCTCGAAACCATACCCCTCTCCAAAAATAATGGATAAAAATCGATCCGTAGGATCGAATATTCGCGGATGTTTAAACCTGTGGATAAAATATTCATCCCTAATTAAAAATAATAAGAATGGTAATTTAAAAAAATTATAAACATTTTTACTATAATTTTAATTTTAATGTTAATATTAAGTAGGATGAAAAACATTCCACAAAAACTCATTCTTTGCATCTTATTAAAAACACTAAATAATATATATATATATATATATATATTTTTTTTTCAAACTTTTCCTCACTTAAGAAAGCATATTTTATAATTTAATTTTTATTTTTATTCCAACTATTTAAATAAATATAATAATAATATTTTTATTAAATTTAATTCCTGTTATTATTTAGGATAAATAATTAAAATAGTCCATTTAATTAAATTTTATATGTCATTTAATTCTTTTGTGTTTAACTAGTGTCATTTAATTTTTTTTATATTTAAAAATATATTATTTAACTATTTTAATTATTAAAAATGTGTTGATTAAAAATAAATTTTAATATTTTATATTATTTAATAATTTTCATCAATAATAAAACAAAAATAAAAAAGAAATAATATATCATTTATCTATTTTTTTTTCTTCTGAAAATTGGTGGAAGTTAGATTGGGTTAGAAGGAAAATACATTAAATGATTAAACTTTCTCTTAAATTCATCCCGTATCTGTTAAAGTGTATAAAATATTAAAATAATCATGTTATAGTATCATCTACTCTTCTATGAAGGGCATGAAGTAGAGAGTTGGTAATTGTGCGAATATTTTGATTTATAAATATAAATGGCTACCAGGAATTGTCCCCACTGTTTTATCCCCTAAATCCTTCCCAAGTGATGCTAAGGTTTCTTCTTTAATTAATCAAGCTGGTCAATGGCAGAATTCTTTTATTGATGAGCACTTTCAAGAGTATGAGGCTAGTACCATTAAGGCTATCCCTTTGAGTGGTGGATGTCACGCAGATAAAGAAATTTGGGAGAAGACTAGCGATGGATGTTTCATTGTTAGAAGTACTTATTGGGTGGCTGAGGAGAATCATTTGTGGAGTAGTAAGAACGACTCGGGTTTAAGACCAAGTAGTGTGGAGGCATCTAAATGGTGGGCTCGAATTTGGGCCTTACAAGTATCGAATAAAGTAAAAGTGTTTGTGTGGAGAGCTTATCATAACATCCTTCCTATGCTTTGTGATCTTTCAAAAAAGAAGATTGTGAGTAATGTTTGGTGCCAACTTTGTAATGGTGTCTATGAGGATTTAAATCATTGCTTATGGAAGTGTTAAGTGGCAGCTATGGTATGGAATGACTCCAATTTTGTCTCTTTGTTGATGGACAAAACCCACCTCCCTTTTGTGGATATTTTTGACTATATTTCTTCATCTTGCTCTGCTTTAGATGTTGATCTTTTTGCTTATGTATGCTGGGCAATTTGGCACAATCGTAATGAGCTTTTACATGAAAAACCAGGTAGATCGCCTTCAGGGTTGTTAGAATGGGCGAATATGTTACTGACCGAGTTCCACGCTTTTAATAACAGGTATGCAAATTTGATTTTTAATGATCACCCTTGTAAATCTACTTCTTGGGAGACACCTCCCACTAGTAGACTTAAAGCTAATGTTGACGCTTCTTTTAAGGATAGTAAGGGTGGGTTAGGGGTCATTTTTAGAGATGATTATGGATAACTAAAACTTGCTTGTGCTGCTCCCAAAAATCCAATTTTATCTGTTTTGACTGCAAAACTTCATGCTTTATGTCTGGCTATTAATATTGCTAGAGAGAGAAATTTTGGAAATGTTATTTTTGAATCTGACTCTTTATAGATTGTTTCAATGATTAATAAGATGAGTGTTTGTTTTGCTGCTGATGGTGTACTGGTGGAGGATATTAAAAGAGGATTACGAGATTCTTGTTCCAGTGTTTAATTTAGGAAGATGAGAAGCTAATTTTGTGGCAAATAGGATTGCGAGTTTGGCTTTGGGTTTATTTAATATGCGTTTTTGGACTTGGGATGCTCCCTTAGTATTTTGGAAGCTATTTCTTATAATGTAACTTGCTCTAACAATGTAAGGACTATTTTAATTTGAATGAAGTTTTCTTTCTTATTAAAAAAAAAATATTTTTCACAACTAAATAAATTAAATGATGCCTTCTATAAATAAAAAAATAAATAATTTAACTTATAAATGAATATAACTTAAATAAATATAAAAATTTATTAAAAATAATACTTTTAAATTTTATAATAATAAAATTAATAATATTTAATATTTAATACATAATATTAAATAAATTTAAATTATTATAATTTAATTTAAATGATGTTTAATTAGGTGATTATAAAAAAAATTAATATAAAATTATTTTTAATTATTAAAATATATAAATTAAATATAAAAAATATTATTTTTATTATTATATATTTGAAAGAAAAAATAGATTTTTCTACTGCTCGGAAAAAAGTGGCATTTTAATTTCCACCAAAGGACAGAAAAAAAGGTCAAAGAACGACAGCGTGAAATAGTGGCAGCACGGTAATATTACGAGAAAACAAGCCGATTTTCGCAGCACGAACCTGGTGGATGCTCTCCTTTTAAGACGCAAATCATCATCATCTCGTCGCCCCTTTGCATTGTTTGAGTCAGTTGCACTCCTCTTCGTTCTCTCTGAGCGAAAGCTCGGTAACTCCGAGCTTCTCTTATTTTTTTGTTTACTCCTTCACAAACCCTAAATTCCAATAACCTACTGATTCAGTTGCCAGTCTCTCCCGAATTGTATCCCTAACTTTCAATTCATCGTTTCTGTCTACGATTCACTGATTTCGTCAGCAGAAATGAAATTTATCGGTTGCTAGGGCTTCCTAGATCAAATCTTTTAGTCACAGAAGACAATCTGCTCTATATCCTTGTCTGCCTTATCAATATCGCAGTTATGGCTATTAGGGTTACTTTTTCTTTCTCCGGCTATGTTGCACAAAATATTGCATCATCTGCCGGCAGCAGGGTTGGTAATTGCCGAACGTTTCAAGAATGTTGGACTCGATCTCGGATTTTTGGTCTCAATCAGAAAACCGATCTTGACCCATCTGGTAATGTTCGCAATAACCAAACCAACTTTGCTCGGCCGAAGGCTAATTCCTTTTCTAGGAATTCAGCTTCTCTGTATAGCACTGTTGCCAAGGAAATTTTTGGCGATAGTTTTCAGAGTCCGATCGTTTTGGGGTTAGTCTCAATTATGAAGTCAACGGCCTTTTCTTCTGGTTCGTCGGCTACATCTATGGGCACTTTTGGCATTTCGCCATTTAAAGCCACCTCTGTTCTACCCTTTTTACGGGGGTCGAAGTGGCTTCCTTGTAATGAATCTGTTCCATTTACGGCAATACATGAAGTGGATAAAGGTGGGACTGTGTGTTATCAGAGCCAGGAAACTGGGACCTCTCAATTGAGTAATAAGGAGTTGGAGCAGAGACGTTGGTTACCCCGGTTGTTAAATTACTGTTCAGAGGATGTGAAGGCTGTGTTTACTGCTGCAACTGTCAGTTTTCTGTTCAGGTCTAGCTTGGCTGAGCCGAGTTCCATTCCCTCTGCTTCTATGTTTCCTACTCTTGATGTGGGTGACCGCATTTTGGCGGAGAAGGTAAGCCGTATCATACGTGCTTTATGGAATTTTATGTATGTGATTAGGCATCTACCCATGTTTTAGACTTTTAATCTTGCTCGTGATAGAATTCTATATCGAGATATTGGTTTTAGATATGTGGTGCAAATGTTCTTTTCAATATAAGGGGCTCAATTATTATATGTGACAGTGGATTTCTAGCTGCACCCTTTTTGAAAGTTTTGTGTACGTGATTAGGAAGTTACCCATGTTTTAGACTTCTAGTCTTGTTTGTGTTAGAATTCTGTACATAAAGAGTTGATTTTTGTTGCTATTGCTATTTTTTCTGTAGGAGGTGCAATTATTTGTTGTGACAGTTGATTTGTGATACAGACTACCACATATGACATGTCATATATTATTTCTAATCAGTTTGTTTAATTGACGTCCATAGATAACTACGTGGGACTTGATATGAAAAGTGTAAAATGGTTTGCTAGCTGCTTGGTCTATTTTCTCTTAATTTTGCGTTTAGGATAAGAACAATTTTGAAGATGCATCTTTGATATGAACATATTGATTGGTATTAAGATAAGAGTAATCTTACCGGGGATGGTTAGGACTTGATCTTTTAGTCGTGTGTCCTAGACAACAATGCAGGAAGTATGAGTGAGCACCAACAAATAAAATAGAACATCTACCTAGAAATCCCATTGAAGAGTTTTAATTAATGTGTTCTAAGCATTAACAACACCACCATCTTTTGAAATCACTTAACAAGAAAGAAAGTCCACAAAGAGCAGGAAATAGAGAGGAGGGCACAGAATATGGTTTTAAAAAATCATCTAAGGCTCCTCAAGGTTTTTTTTTCTCCCTAGTATTTTCATTTTTTTAGGAAAACTCCTCACCTTGCACCTCAACCAGCTAAGGCTTATGCCTCAAGGTTTAAGTTCCGAGGCGTATAAAGGCTTGTGCCTCTAAACTTAACTGACATTGAATTAAATTGATGGGACTAGAACACAAAATCGGATCCAATTTATGTTTTCAAAGAAATCCATATCAAATTAAGCCTTCCGTAGTTGACAAAGAAGAGAAAAACTAAAAAAGTATCAAAAACCACGTTCAGTTTGGGGTTTTCAAAATATATCAAACAACTTTTAATAACTCCTTCTTCCAGCACCCAACAACGTTCTTCCACCATTAATAAAAAAATAAATAATTTAACTTATAAATGAATATAACTTAAATAAATATAAAAATTTATTAAAAATAATACTTTTAAATTTTATAATAATAAAATTAATAATATTTAATATTTAATACATAATATTAAATAAATTTAAATTATTATAATTTAATTTAAATGATGTTTAATTAGGAATTATAAAAAAAATTAATATAAAATTATTTTTAATTATTAAAATATATAAATTAAATATAAAAAATAATTATTTTTATTATTATATATTTGAAAGAAAAAATAGATTTTTCTACTGCTCGGAAAAAAGTGGCATTTTAATTTCCACCAAAGGACAGAAAAAAAGGTCAAAGAACGACAGCGTGAAATAGTGGCAGCACGGTAATATTACGAGAAAACAAGCCGATTTTCGCAGCACGAACCTGGTGGATGCTCTCCTTTTAAGACGCAAATCATCATCATCTCGTCGCCCCTTTGCATTGTTTGAGTCAGTTGCACTCCTCTTCGTTCTCTCTGAGCGAAAGCTCGGTAACTCCGAGCTTCTCTTATTTTTTTGTTTACTCCTTCACAAACCCTAAATTCCAATAACCTACTGATTCAGTTGCCAGTCTCTCCTCGAATTGTATCCCTAACTTTCAATTCATCGTTTCTGTCTACGATTCACTGATTTCGTCAGCAGAAATGAAATTTATCGGTTGCTAGGGCTTCCTAGATCAAATCTTTTAGTCACAGAAGACAATCTGCTCTATATCCTTGTCTGCCTTATCAATATCGCAGTTATGGCTATTAGGGTTACTTTTTCTTTCTCCGGCTATGTTGCACAAAATATTGCATCATCTGCCGGCAGCAGGGTTGGTAATTGCCGAACGTTTCAAGAATGTTGGACTCGATCTCGGATTTTTGGTCTCAATCAGAAAACCGATCTTGACCCATCTGGTAATGTTCGCAATAACCAAACCAACTTTGCTCGGCCGAAGGCTAATTCCTTTTCTAGGAATTCAGCTTCTCTGTATAGCACTGTTGCCAAGGAAATTTTTGGCGATAGTTTTCAGAGTCCGATCGTTTTGGGGTTAGTCTCAATTATGAAGTCAACGGCCTTTTCTTCTGGTTCGTCGGCTACATCTATGGGCACTTTTGGCATTTCGCCATTTAAAGCCACCTCTGTTCTACCCTTTTTACGGGGGTCGAAGTGGCTTCCTTGTAATGAATCTGTTCCATTTACGGCAATACATGAAGTGGATAAAGGTGGGACTGTGTGTTATCAGAGCCAGGAAACTGGGACCTCTCAATTGAGTAATAAGGAGTTGGAGCAGAGACGTTGGTTACCCCGGTTGTTAAATTACTGTTCAGAGGATGTGAAGGCTGTGTTTACTGCTGCAACTGTCAGTTTTCTGTTCAGGTCTAGCTTGGCTGAGCCGAGTTCCATTCCCTCTGCTTCTATGTTTCCTACTCTTGATGTGGGTGACCGCATTTTGGCGGAGAAGGTAAGCCGTATCATACGTGCTTTATGGAATTTTATGTATGTGATTAGGCATCTACCCATGTTTTAGACTTTTAATCTTGCTCGTGATAGAATTCTATATCGAGATATTGGTTTTAGATATGTGGTGCAAATGTTCTTTTCAATATAAGGGGCTCAATTATTATATGTGACAGTGGATTTCTAGCTGCACCCTTTTTGAAAGTTTTGTGTACGTGATTAGGAAGTTACCCATGTTTTAGACTTCTAGTCTTGTTTGTGTTAGAATTCTGTACATAAAGAGTTGATTTTTGTTGCTATTGCTATTTTTTCTGTAGGAGGTGCAATTATTTGTTGTGACAGTTGATTTGTGATACAGACTACCACATATGACATGTCATATATTATTTCTAATCAGTTTGTTTAATTGACGTCCATAGATAACTACGTGGGACTTGATATGAAAAGTGTAAAATGGTTTGCTAGCTGCTTGGTCTATTTTCTCTTAATTTTGCGTTTAGGATAAGAACAATTTTGAAGATGCATCTTTGATATGAACATATTGATTGGTATTAAGATAAGAGTAATCTTACCGGGGATGGTTAGGACTTGATCTTTTAGTCGTGTGTCCTAGACAACAATGCAGGAAGTATGAGTGAGCACCAACAAATAAAATAGAACATCTACCTAGAAATCCCATTGAAGAGTTTTAATTAATGTGTTCTAAGCATTAACAACACCACCATCTTTTGAAATCACTTAACAAGAAAGAAAGTCCACAAAGAGCAGGAAATAGAGAGGAGGGCACAGAATATGGTTTTAAAAAATCATCTAAGGCTCCTCAAGGTTTTTTTTTCTCCCTAGTATTTTCATTTTTTTAGGAAAACTCCTCACCTTGCACCTCAACCAGCTAAGGCTTATGCCTCAAGGTTTAAGTTCCGAGGCGTATAAAGGCTTGTGCCTCTAAACTTAACTGACATTGAATTAAATTGATGGGACTAGAACACAAAATCGGATCCAATTTATGTTTTCAAAGAAATCCATATCAAATTAAGCCTTCCGTAGTTGACAAAGAAGAGAAAAACTAAAAAAGTATCAAAAACCACGTTCAGTTTGGGGTTTTCAAAATATATCAAACAACTTTTAATAACTCCTTCTTCCAGCACCCAACAACGTTCTTCCACCATTTTTGACCCTTTTGGATTGTTCTTGAGCTACTTGTCCATATCCTAACTCCATTTAAAAAAATAATATTAATATTCCAATAATCCTTCCTTCTTTATAGAGAAATATGTTTTTTTTGCTTGTTCTTCTTTTTAAGTCTCTATTATTGCCTTTTATGTATTGAGCATATTATGAAAGTGTTGATATTGTTCCCAACCCATCTTCTCTTATTTTTTTCCTTTCTTCTTTCTTAGTAAGGTTGAAAGCTTACTCAGATGATGTTCTATTTTTTGTTCTTAGTTTGTGTCATTCCATACAGTTAAGTGCTTAATTTTGTAGATGTTGTTGTTTGTTTATTGCTGGCTTGTTGATTGTTTAGTCTTTTAGTTGCTGATTTTAGGTCCTTATTAAGTTATTAGATATTATTTTGTGATAATTAATGTCTTGCTATTATTTATTTTAGTTTTATTTTGGTTTTTGAAAATTTTTCCTTGATACTTAAGCCTTAGACCTCATTAGGTGGAAGTAAAATATCTCAATGCTACCTTTTGCCTTTTAAAACCTTAGCATAGAGAGGGAGAGTGGTGGGCACAATGGGTTGAATAATGAGTTTAGGATAGAAAAAATAAATGATTTTTAGCACATCTATTGCATCTTTATTAAGGGCATAATGGTATAAAACTTTATAGGCTAATTACAAAATAAAGTTTCACAAATTACAAACTCTTAATTAGGGATACAAAGCTTTCTACCTCTAGACGAGTAGACTCCCTTCTTAGGCGTCCATTTTTAAAATTTACACTGTTAGTAAGACCATCTAGACATTTTTCCTTAGAATTGGGGTGGTATTCCTCGTAACAACATAGTTTGATTACCGAATGTTAGCTTGCATTAGCTTGAAGAACTGTAAATTTGTGAGCAAATAGTATCTTATAATTTAACAACAACAATGATCTTCATTTCCTAACTTTGATAAAAGTCCTTTGACAACCTGAGCAGTGGTAGTTGACATGTGAAGCTGTATCAAAGAGTAGGATGTCTGATATATTTGGTAATATGGGCAGTGTAGGGTTAACATTGATGCAAGTTTTCCTATGCTTCTATGATTGATTTGTTTCTGGTTTTATCATTTATGTCGACCAGGTCTCATACCTCTTCAGAAAGCCTGAGGTTTCAGATATAGTGATTTTCAAGGCACCTCCAATCTTACAAGTAATTTTATCATCTTTCATATTAGTATTATGCTCTTAAACCACCCTTCCTCCTGATATTTCACTGTAACATTTTGTTCTATAGGAAATTGGTTACAATTCAGGGGATGTATTCATTAAAAGAGTCGTGGCGAAGGGGGGAGATTGTGTTGAAGTAAGATTTTATGCCTCTTAATTGTCTCCTGCGTTCTTTCTTTTTTTGCTTTGCAAATCCTTTGTTTCTTATTTGTATAATGAATTTAAAAAAGAAAAGATTATTTCATTATTTCTCACTATGTTACTATGTAATAGGTACGTGATGGGAAATTACTGGTGAATGAGGTTGCTCAAGAAGAAGAATTTATTTTAGAGCCTCTTGCTTATGAAATGGATCCAGTGGTAATGCATCCTAATCTGGTTCCTCACATATCTCGTTTCCCTTTTCTAGCTTATCAAATCAGTCAGACTTGGGCATGTGGTTTGTGTTGGTTAACAACAGTATCTTTGTTTACATTTTGATTTTGCAGGTGGTGCCCGAAGGTTATGTTTTTGTAATGGGAGACAATCGTAATAACAGTTTTGACTCCCATAACTGGTAATTTCTAGATTCTAACTATTGTCAATAATTAATGTTTGAATTGTATTTGAGGTAGGTGGAAACGAATTACTTCATCACATCACCTGTTTTAACAAGTAAGAGGTTAAGGAAGTTGTGTTATTTAGGTTCGTCACTTATCCAAACTACGAAGTGATTTACTGTCTTTGACATGGTGGTTGTTGAACTTGTTTTCAGGGGCCCGCTTCCAATAAAAAACATAGTTGGTAGATCAGTCTTCCGCTATTGGCCACCATCCAGAGTCTCCGATACCGTATATGATTCACATGCAGGAAACATTGCAGTGGCTGTTTCCTGACCCTGTTGCCCTCTGTTTGCTGTGGAGGAGCACAAATGACTTGCATTCAATCTTAACTTTGTTTTGGCCTTTCATTAAGCAACTGTGAATACTCTTTTCTTTCATCACGTGCTTTCATTTGATAGGCATTGTTTGAGGTGGATATCTTACCCATCAATTTGGCTTTGTGGATGATGCATCTTGTTCTGTAATTAATTGAGGGGGGAAAGAAAACAGAAAAAACCACGAATGAGCAGCTTATGACTGTGTTTCCCTTTCATCCGGAGCAAGGATGTTGTCAGGATTGGTACTAATTGTTCAAATTGAATATTTTTATTTTATTTGTAAATTTTATGTCTTTGTTTTTTATTATTTAGATCATATCATAATGGGTAAACGTTTTTTTAAACTCGGTTATTTGGCTGATATTAAAGATAAAACTAGACAATTCATGTGATTGTAATGTTAGACATAACCCCCAAATTCAATAAAAAATTTCAAACCCACAATTCAATTATTCCAAATGATTGAATCAAATAAAATGTCAATATCATCAAAAATATTTAATTGTTGTATAATTCAATAAATTTTGGGGGTTGTTAATTTGGGGTCGGAATTTGATCTAGGTTTTATGGGAGATTCGAACTCTTTGCCACTAGTTTTGATTTCAATGGAACAAAATACGAGTCATGACTAATGGTGAAACTCATTATATTAAGTAGATTTATTAGTTAAATAAAAAATTAGTATACGATAAAAATAAAAATTATAATTTTACCTTCTTTGAGTAATTTCTTTTTTTTTTTTGGTAATAATTAATCACTTTCGTTCAAATTACACCTCTATTCAACTCAGAGAAACTGTTTTTCAATTTTCTCCTCATCAATCAGGAGTTTTCTAAATTAAATTGTGTTTCATTAGGTTTGTCTTTGTATCCTCTGACATTGTATGTCCATGGCCCATTAAAAGAGTGTTTAATATTACATCTTATTGACTTGAATTATCATATCATCACTCGTCCCGAAAACATCATATAATTTCTTCACTATCCATATCAGGATAGGTGTTCTTAAAGCATTGGAATCCCCTTTCGATCAACAATCAATCAACATCTTAAAACGGGTGTTTATGGCTGCTGTTGTTCAATCTCAATTAATAACTCGTAAGCTTCCATCAACAAATAGTCAACCATGTTGACAATTGGTTAATTATTGAATAATGGTGAAAATAAGCATACCTATTAATTTCTAGTATTTTTAAGAAAATAAAACTTCTATCATTAAAAAGTTTTAAGTAGATAAATTTGGAAAAAAAAATATCCGTGTGTAAAATTATTATGAATCCTAATTAATATAAATTTTAAAATTTAATAATTTATAAGATGTAACAAAACTACTAAAACTATTATATAATAATGTAATAAAGATATATGAAATATATTTATCTTTAATAAATAATAATTTGAATACAACTATTTTTATTTAGAATAAATAGTTTGTAAAAAACTAATATAAAATAATAAAGTGACTAAAATTTGAAGTCTACTATAAAAAAAAATGATAAATATATAATACTATTAAAAAAATTAAAGCTCAAAAGTTTGTTTACTCTTAGTCAATCTTGATTCTTTTTGTTGGAAATTCGTTCACTATAATGTCTTCTCCTTTTTCTCATCACTTATCTCCAAAAAATTTTAGGCAATGACCTTGTGATAAGTTATTGCATTAGCTTTAATTTTTTTTTTCATTTACAATAAGAATTCAAATTTTTTTTCAATGAATGACGAAGTTCCCAATATTCGATACTTCTTCCCTCCTTTGTATAATTCAATAATATGAATCTTTATTAAGAAACGTATTAGCATACTATTTGATTAAAAAAATATATTAGTTAGTACTTGTAAAATAATATTATTAAAATGTACTAAAATTACTTCCCAAAAGAATAATATAAAAATGCACATGAATTTTTGACTTCCTTGAGATAATTGGCCCTTTAAAAAGAAACTATCATGATTGTTAGTTTTTTTTTTTTTTTTAAGATAAATAAATCAAGATCAATCAATCTATTATCATAATTGTTAGTTAATTACCAACAATTTAATATATAAGATGATTAGCTTTTAATTTAATGGAATGCAAGAAAAAATAAGCATTGCTTGATTATAAAATAAAATAAAAGTATATTTATTTACTTAGGTAGAACCGAATGACAAAATTTCATGATTTTTCAACTCACGTAACGTATTGTTTTTAA
Organism: Elaeagnus macrophylla; assembly: GCA_029378325.1. NCBI lineage: Eukaryota > Viridiplantae > Streptophyta > Magnoliopsida > Rosales > Elaeagnaceae > Elaeagnus > Elaeagnus macrophylla. The sequence continues at coordinate 7,099,840 of CM055649.1, read as the reverse complement.
ATCCCATTCAAAAAAATTTGTTATTATATTCAATTTATTTTATAACAAATTGATTTAATATTTAGGTGTGTTTTATAGGTATGCAAGTAAAATTTATATTAAAATAATTTATATGCATGATTTTAATAAATTTTTTTAATGAGTTTTAGATGAATTATGATTCTTTAAAAATAATAATAATAATAATTTTTATAGATAAATTCATAGAGTATATATTCAATTTATGTATAAGAGTTTTTTTTATAAAAAAAAATCTATATAATAATCAACTATATTTATTGAACACTTTGAGATAAATAATGGAAATTGTCATAAATTGATAGCTACAAATGTAATTCTAGGTGATATAATAATAGTTGTATCATTATTAATCCTTAATTTCCAGAGTGAAAAATTCTAATAGTATGATAATTGATCTTTAATTTAGATTATAATTAATTTTTAAATTTTACACACATATACATCTATATATAAGTAAAATATATGTGTTTAATACATGTTATATATTATTTTTATGTTTTAATAATTTTGTTATTTTTTTGTGATATTAAAAAAATATATATATTTATTAATTTGTTTTAAAAAAAATAAAATAACAATTATTTAATTATTAAAAAAATAATTTAAATGTATAATTATATAGTTTAAATTATGTATAAATTATTATAAAAAATAAATTATAAATTTTATAAAAAAATAATATAATAATTATTATTAAATAAATAATAATTGTCTTTTATTCGCATGGGGAAATATAAAGCATTAACGAGATGTTTGTTATACCGTACTAAATATTTTGATTGTATAATTTATATACAGTCATGCGTTTAACTGTAAAATCAGATCGTTTCGTATAGTATAAAAATAGTACGATTATGTAGAAATTTTATATGATTAGGGGTGTGGATCTAAACCGTATTGGACAATTAACTTAGTATATCTGAATTTTTATTTAGAAAATTATGTGTCTTAACTTTTTCTTTTATCTTAAATTAAAAATTATATTTATTTTTAAAAATATAATAAAAATATAAAAATAAATTAAATATTAATTTAAATAAATTTCATAATAAAAAATTATTTTAAATATAAATTTTTTTATTAAAATATATATAATCAATTTAATCGAACTATATTATATAGATTTTATCAAACATTATACTAACTAATTATAATACAATTTAATATAATTCAATTTAATACGACTCTATTTAATATATTCGATATTGTATAAAAAACATGCAAATTGTGAAAATATGCAAGGACAACATGATTAGAGAAAATTTTATATATAATAATTATATATATAATATGGTAAAATAAATAAATTTTGACAATTAATTTTTATAAAATAAAAATTAATATTAAATATATAAATAAAATTAATATTTATAATTATATTAGCATGTAATATATTATATATATAAAAAAAATTTAAGAATTTACTAAAAATAATACCCCTAAAATTTATAGTAATAAAACTAGCACTCTTAATAATATTGAACGTTCAATTTGAATGTGAAATATTGAACGTTTAATATTAAACGGGTCTAAATTATCATTGTTTAATTTTAATTGAATAAATATTTAAAAAAAAAAAAAACATATTAATTATTTTTTTTTAATTATAAAAATATAAATTTAAAAAAATTTCGGTACAGAAGACGCCTCACAGTACTGAGATTATAACGGGGTACCAAGAAAATAAAATGAAAAGAAATTCGTCTCTGAAAGAGAGAGTGTCAGATCCCCACAGTCAGTCCCGTTGACGCGACAATGACGAGTCCCAATGTCTCTATCATCTCTCTTCTCTTCCTTTTCTCCCTCAATCGACTATTTCTCTTCGCTTTTAGTTCTTCTTCTTCCTTCGATTCCTCTGACCAAACCCATCTCTTACAGGTATGTACCCTCCAGCCTAAATCACAGATCTTATCCCATTCTTTTTCTCTTTGGATGTGTAACTGATTTTTTTCTTTCCAACTTCTTCCCTCAATTTGTTGCAAATTAAGGGTCTGTTGAAGGAAATTGCAGCGAAGCAGAAATGGGAACCGAAAGACATTAGGGTTTCAAAATTGGATCTTAAGAAGGTTAGGTTTGGGACTGCTCAGACCTACGAGTTCCGAATCAGATTCGGAAAGACTAATTTCCTGGCCAAATTCGTTGAAGAAGTTGATTCCTGGAAGAAATTTCGGAAACCCAGAGCCGATTTGGAGTCCTTGCTCAATAAAGTTAGCTCCATGGCTTTACTTGATACATTCAAAGTAGAGGGTCCCTTGGAGTTTCGAGTCGGTGCGACTGACCCACTCGCTCTTGTGTTGCCAGTAAGCTCATCAGTACTTGCTCTATTTTTCTTACTATCAAGAATGCCTTTTTTCCATATGCGTCTATTTAGTTGTTTTATTTCGTATTTGTGGTGTGATTATTCATTTACGTTTGAAAAACATTGCTTAATTATTGTGATTGAGGTGTATATTGAATATTGATGGAACAGTAGGAGCTGAATTCTAAGAACTCTTTTCTGAGCTTCTGCCTTTGGTCTTATATTAATAATTTTGTCTTATTAAAAGTTCAAACTTGTTAGTGACTTAGTGTTGGAAGTAAAATCAAAGTAAGGAGCCATTATAAGAGTTAAAAGCAAAAATTTAATCTTGTTATTGTGGGTGTTGGAAGTAAATTCAAAGTAAGGAGCCATTACAAGAGTTTAAAGTAAAATTTTAATCTTGTTATTGCGGTTTTCTCTTTCTCTCAATGCTGTCAGGAATGGATACGGCTTGTGCTTTGCTTTTAACTTGTAAGCTATAGGGACAGATTGTAACTGAGGTTGAGTTTGTTAGTGGTTGTTACACAGATAGTTAAACAGTTAGGATATTTCTGGTAAGCTGTTAACATAGTTTTATATATACAGTTTGTCTATAAATACAGTGCTGGTTTAATCTTGTTATTCTTTCATCAATTCAATAATAAACAGTTTCTTCTTCAGTTCACATTCACACTTAGGCCATACTTTGACATGGTATCAGAGATAGAGGTGGAGGTTCTATGTTCAAGTCCAAGGAACCTAATTGTTGAATTTCAAGGGTTGGGCTTGCATGTTGCATACACCCCACACTTGTGGGGAGTTACAAGTGTAAAAGTAATGTTGACCCTTGTCCCTTAAGCTTTTGAGAGAGTCGTTTTTCCAACAACTTCACACTTTGTTAATAATGCAAAAAGGGGAATTGATGAAAAATGAGAGAATTTTGTACTCTAGTTTTCTGATTGTCAATTATGCACCATCTAAATTATGCAATTTTGATCTCTGTTTCATTCTTCTTCCATTTACCCTTAAATTATGTTGATGAATGCCCATTTGATAATATTGGCAGGCCTGTCTCTTGATTTATGTGATTCCAATTGTTCAATTCCAAATTTCTCCATCTTATATTAGATTGGGTGAGAAAGTAGCAACCCTTCTGCTCTCTGTTAAGAAATATACAATAAGCTGATTGTCCTTTTGAAAATTTCTTTACGGTAATTTTTCAGTGCCATTCCTGATAGGATCTTTTAACCCCCTTTTTCAGATTAACACTACGCATACAGGGCTAAATCGTATTCTTGTTGGGGAAGGCATTACAGTTGAAGTAAGAAAAGCACGAGAAGTCTCCGTGGTTCATACTTCTTCAACAATGAATAGAAGTCTTATGACTAACAAGGAGGAAAATGTGTTTTGGCCCTTTAAGCCTTCTTCTTGCATACCATTAGTGCCTATTCATGTGTTAGGGGCTGCAACATTAGTGGCATACAGGACAAGAAATCCACAAGCTCACATTCAAACAAATTTTATTTCCAGAGACAAAATTGAGTTGTTGGCAGAGAAGTGCTATGATTCTCATATAAACAAAAAACAGTCTAATCCCATTGATTCTTTAAGCTCTAGGTTATCTATGCTGGAAAAAGTCTTGAAGAGCTATTTAGGTAAAGGCCTGAATGGTTTAGTAGGTCCACTAAGAGGAAACATCAAAGCTTCAGCTCTTATTCGCTTTCAGCTGGAGCTAGAGAATGATTCCCGGGGAATCGATGCTCGCCAGGCCAAGACAGGTTGGAGAACAATACCATCTGTTGAACGGGTTTGGTTTGAGGTTTTAGCCAAAGTTGAAGCAGAGAAATTGAAGGTGCTCTTGGTTAAGAAAGTAAGACCTTTAATTATAGCAGATACCACAAACTGGAGTAATCTAATGTCCAATATTTCCTTCACTAAATTTCCATCTATCCTTGTTCCTCCTGAGTCTTTAACATTGGATATCAAGTGGTAGTGTGTTGTAACATAGTTTTCTTTTGAACACCCTAATGCATGAATTGTAAAAACTGCATATTTGCTCTTGTAAATAACTGTTCTTTTCATAATATAAAGGAAATATAAATGACACCATCATATTTTGAATGTGATGACTTGAGCTTGGCTTGATTCATTTAATTTTTTCTTGAATAATTTATTGACCTTCTTCACTAGCTTTGAGAATTATATTGCATTGTAGTTTAATCAAATTGTGTATCTCTCCATCGTTACAAAGTAACTATTTGAATAAGCATATGATCCTACCCTTTTGTTCTGAATTATTGACCATAAGATTGCAAACTATATTCGCATTACTGGATGGAAAGCCTAATAGTAGTGATTTAAAAAATAGTGTTTCTTTAGAAGCACGAGGTACGTTGGAAAAAGCACTCGTGTGTGTGTGTATATGGTTTGTTTGCAACTGTTTTTTCTTTTTGTTGAAAATAATTTTAAATAAATTAAAGTATTTTAAAAGAATTTTTTTTCTATACAATAAATGTATTAAGAAATTTTCGAACTCTTTATTTTAGAGTTAAACATTTTTTTCTCTTTTATACTGTATTTACGGTTTTTATATATTCGTAGTATAGAAAAAAATTTATTTTAAAAGATAGATTGAAAGATTTAAAAGTGATTATTTGTGCTTTGAAAAAAAAAAAAAACTAAATAAATTTTATTTTTAAGATAAGTTATTTATGATGCATGTTCTATCATAATTTAAATACTAAGTTATTATTTTAAATTATTTATAATAATTTTATGTCATATATTAATATTTTTTTTAACTCTTTTTAACTAAATTACTTAATTAATTTTTTTTAAGCTACTTCTAGAATTTATAAGCATATTTAAATGGGTCATGGGCATTATTATTCTGAGTCTAACCCACAAATCCATCAAGTAAACCCTAATTGTTTAAAATTGTTCGGGGTATGTAGTCAGGAGTGATGGATTTAATATGAAGGCTTTATATAAAAAAGAATAAAAAAAATAGAACATATTTAGTAAATAAAAAATATATATTTTAAAAAATAAAATTATTATTTTATTTAAAATATTTTTATATTAATTAAAATTATAGCCGATTTATTTTACTACTATTTTATCATAATAAATTATTTTTATTTTCAACGATCATTACTAATAATTTTATTGGAGGTCTGGCGACTACTATCGATATGCAGATTTTTTTTGTAACATGTACAAAATAAAAATATTAGTTATATATATAGTGTATAATTTTTTTTTTCATTCAATACATATTACAAAAAAAATCTAGAATCATAACAATTTTTTTTTTGAATATGAATGCAAGTTCCTGTACATGGTATAGAATAATATTTTTATTATGTACATATTACATAAAACTTGTTAGTGACTTAGTGTTGGAAGTAAAATCAAAGTAAGGAGCCATTATAAGAGTTAAAAGCAAAAATTTAATCTTGTTATTGTGGGTGTTGGAAGTAAATTCAAAGTAAGGAGCCATTATAAGAGTTTAAAGTAAAATTTTAATCTTGTTATTGCGGTTTTCTCTTTCTCTCAATGCTGTCAGGAATGGATACGGCTTGTGCTTTGCTTTTAACTTGTAAGCTATAGGGACAGATTGTAACTGAGGTTGAGTTTGTTAGTGGTTGTTATACAGATAGTTAAACAGTTAGGATATTTCTGGTAAGCTGTTAACATAGTTTTATATATACAGTTTGTCTATAAATACAGTGCTGGTTTAATCTTGTTATTCTTTCATCAATTCAATAATAAACAGTTTCTTCTTCTTCAGTTCACATTCACACTTAGGCCATACTTTGACATGGTATCAGAGATAAAGGTGGAGGTTCTATGTTCAAGTCCAAGGAACCTAATTGTTGAATTTCAAGGGTTGGGCTTGCATGTTGCATACACCCCACACTTGTGGGGAGTTACAAGTGTAAAAGTAATGCTGACCCTTGTCCCTTAAGCTTTTGAGAGAGTCGTTTTTCCAACAACTTCACACTTTGTTAATAATGCAAAAAAGGGGAATTGATGAAAAATGAGAGAATTTTGTACTCTAGTTTTCTGATTGTCAATTATGCACCATCTAAATTATGCAATTTTGATCTCTGTTTCATTCTTCTTCCATTTACTCCTAAATTATGTTGATGAATGTCCATTTGATAATATTGGTAGGCCTGTCTCTTGATTTATGTGATTCCAATTGTTCAATTCCAAATTTCTCCATCTTATATTAGATTGGGTGAGAAAGTAGCAACCCTTCTGCTCTCTGTTAAGAAATATACAATAAGCTGATTGTCCTTTTGAAAATTTCTTTACGGTAATTTTTCAGTGCCATTCCTGATAGGATCTTTTAACCCCCTTTTTCAGATTAACACTACGCATACAGGGCTAAATCGTATTCTTGTTGGGGAAGGCATTACAGTTGAAGTAAGAAAAGCACGAGAAGTCTCCGTGGTTCATACTTCTTCAACAATGAATAGAAGTCTTATGACTAACAAGGAGGAAAATGTGTTTTGGCCCTTTAAGCCTTCTTCTTGCATACCATTAGTGCCTATTCATGTGTTAGGGGCTGCAACATTAGTGGCATACAGGACAAGAAATCCACAAGCTCACATTCAAACAAATTTTATTTCCAGAGATAAAATTGAGTTGTTGGCAGAGAAGTGCTATGATTCTCATATAAACAAAAAACAGTCTAATCCCATTGATTCTTTAAGTTCTAGGTTATCTATGCTGGAAAAAGTCTTGAAGAGCTATTTAGGTAAAGGCCTGAATGGTTTAGTAGGTCCACTAAGAGGAAACATCAAAGCTTCAGCTCTTATTCGCTTTCAGCTGGAGCTAGAGAATGATTCCCGGGGAATCGATGCTCGCCAGGCCAAGACAGGTTGGAGAACAATACCATCTGTTGAACGGGTTTGGTTCGAGGTTTTAGCCAAAGTTGAAGCAGAGAAATTGAAGGTGCTCTTGGTTAAGAAAGTAAGACCTTTAATTATAGCAGATACCACAAACTGGAGTAATCTAATGTCCAATATTTCCTTCACTAAATTTCCATCTATCCTTGTTCCTCCTGAGTCTTTAACATTGGATATCAAGTGGTAGTGTGTTGTAACATAGTTTTCTTTTGAACACCCTAAAGCATGAATTGTAAAAACTGCATATTTGCTCTTGTAAATAACTGTTCTTTTCATAATATAAAGGAAATATAAATGACACCATCATATTTTGAATGTGATGACTTGAGCTTGGCTTGATTCATTTAATTTTTCTTGAATAATTTATTGACCTTCTTCATTAGCTTTGAGAATTATATTGCATTGTAGTTTAATCAAATTGTGTATCTCTCCATCGTTACAAAGTAACTATTTGAATAAGCATATGATCCTACCCTTTTGTTCTGAATTATTGACCATAAGATTGCAAACTATATTCGCATTACTGGATGGAAAACCTAATTGTAGTGATTTAAAAAATAGTGTTTCTTTAGAAGTACGAGGTACGTTGGAAAAAGCACTCGTGTGTGTGTGTATATGGTTTATTTGCAACTGTTTTTACTTTTTGTTGAAAATAATTTTAAATAAATTAAATTATTTTAAAAGGATTTTTTTTTCTATAAAATAAATGTATTAAGAAATTTTCGAACTCTTTATTTTAGAATTAAACATTTTTTTCTCTTTTATACTGTATTTACGGTCTTTATACATCTGTAGTATAGAAAGAATCCTCTTTTAAAGATAGTTTGAAAGATTTAAAAGTGATTATTTGTGCTTTGAAAAAAAAAAATAAATAAATAAATTTTATTTTTAAGATAAGTTATTTATGATACATGTTCTATCATAATTTAAATACTAAGTTATTATTTTAAATCATTTATAATAATTTTATGTCATATATTAATATTTTTTTTTAACTCTTTTTAACTAAATTACTTATTTATTTTTTTAAAACTACTTCTAGAATTTATAAGCATATTTAAATGGGTCATAGGCATTATTATTCTGAGTCTAACCGACAAATCCATCAAGTAAACCCCAATTGTTTAAAATTGTTAGGGTATGTAGTCAGGAGTGATGGACTTAATATGAAGGCTTTATATAAAAAAGAATAAAAAAATAGAAGTAACATATTTAGTAAATAAAAAATATATATTTTAAAAAATAAAATTATTATTTTATTTAAAATATCTTTATATTAATTAAAATTATAGTCGATTTATTTTACTACTATTTTATCATAATAAATCATTTTTATTTTCAACGATCATTACTAACAATTTTATTGGAGGTCCGGCGACTATTATCGATATGTAAATTTTTTTGTAATATGTACAAAATAAAAATATTAATTATATATATAGTGTATAATTTTTTTTTTCATTCAATACATATTACAAAAAAAATCTAGAATCATAACAATTTTTTTTGAATATGAATGCAAGTTCCTGTACATGGTATAGAATAATATTTTTATTATGTACATATTACATAAAAATCTTAAAATTATAATAAAAAAATTCTAAATATCTTAATGCAAGATTTTGTACATGGTACAAAAATATTATTTTTATTTTGTACATATTATAAAAAAAATATAGATATCAGAACAAAAAAAATTATAAATATAAATCTAAGATTCTGTACATGTTTCATAAAAAAAATTTTATTTTGTACATGTTACAATTTTTGTACAACTTACAGACTAACCAGCATACAAAATTATTTATAATTTCTATACAACTTAAAAAATGACATAGATACATAATTATTTATAATTTACGTACAAGTATAATTTACAAAATGACTTGGGTACATAATTATTTATAATTTATGTACAACTTATAGAATAATTCAAGTACAAAATTATTTATAATTTACATAATGACTCGCGTACATAATTATTTAGATTTTTGTACAACTTACAGAATAACCTGAATATATAATTATTTATAATTCTGTACAACTTACAAAACAATCCAATTATAGAAATAATTTGACTACATAATATGTCACTAATAATAAATTCTACCCTAGACATGCTAAGGACATATTTTGAGTAAACAAGATTGTAATACTTATTCTATATATTTTGCATATGTTATAATTTTTGTACAACTTACAGACTAACTAGTATACAAAATTATTTATAATTTTTGTATAACTTAAAAAATGACATGGATACATAATTATTTATAATTTATGTACAAGTACAATTCATAATTTATGTACAAGTTATAAAATTATCCAAGTACAAAATTATTTACAATTTACATAATGACTTGCGTACATAATTATTTACATTTTTTTGTACAACTTACAGAATGACTAACATACATAATTATTTACAATTTTCTGTACAACTTACAAAATAACTTGAGTACGTAATTATTTATTATTTATGTACAACTTACAGAATAATCTGAGTATATAATTGTTTATTTAATTATGTACAACTTATAAAATGACCCAATTATCAAAATAATTTGACTACATAAAATGTCACTAATAGTAAATTCTACCCTAGATAAGCTAATTACATATTTTGAGTAAACAAGATTGTAATACTTCTTCTATATATTATGTAATGTCTTAATACTAGAAATGTATAAATGCATGATTTGTATATAATATAGATATAACATTTTTATTCTATTATGTTTACATAATTATTTGCAATTAATATACAATTTATAGAATGATCTGTTATAGAATTATTTACAATTTTTGTACAATTTACAAAATGACCCTCCTATAAAATTATTTACAATTTATGTATAATTTATATAATAACTTGCGTACATAACTATTTATAATTTTTGTACAATTTATGAAAAAACTCGTATACATAATTATTTACAATTTTTGTAGAACTTAAATAATAATAATAAAACCTAGTATATAATAATTTACTCTTATGTAAACATCAAATTAGTAATCACAAAAGGTCTAAATTAATAAAAGCAAAAATCATCCTAAAACTAAGTCAAATATATAAAAACCTCAAATAAGACGTAGAGACAAAGGATAAAAATCTCATAGCTTTGCAAAGCTTCTCGATCACAGAGAGACAAATGATAGAAATCTCACAGCTTTGTGAAGCTTCTTCATCAAAGCCATAGGTTTTCTCTTCAAACCTGTTTGAAACCTATCAACCAAAAGTAAAATCTTCAACTTAACAAAACAAAACATAATAATAGAAAATGCCAGTCATGTAACATGTTATACCTTTTACTAATGTTACATGAAATAAGTAGATCGATCTCATCAACATCAAATAGTACATGTTCAGTGAAAAAGATAGCTATCGATCTCATCAACATCAAACTTAGAGATGGATTTCTAAGTGCCAAACGTAGAGTCGATGGATTAGAGAGAGTAGAAGAGAATACACCAACTTTTATTTTGGGCTACTTTACTAGTGGTGAAGGCGACCTCTTCGAGCTTGACGATCAATGCAACCTAAGCTCTAATGGCCTCATCATTGCAGACAATTACGAGGAATGTACATGAAATAAGTAGATCGATTTGCATAGAAAGAGAAGTTAAAAGGGAGAGAAAGGAGGATGGAAATATCTGAAACTTTAAAACTTTGAAACTTAGAGAGCTTATAGTAATATTAATAGATAAGGATAAAAACGTAAATTGTTGTAAATCGAAATTAGTCCAATATTGACATTGTCTTTATTTCATGTAGTCAGTGGTTGTGTAGGAGTCCAAATTTTAAGAGCTCTTTTTATTCTATTGTCAAAAGCATAGAAAGTCGTTATTTTTATAAAATAAAGCTTTTTAAAATGCATGAAACCAACCACGTGTTTCAATCTTGAAGGTTTGCATGCATTATTCAATGCCAAGTATGCTCATTCACATTATATTATATATTAAATAACATTTAAATTATTAATTAAATATAAAATAAAAAATAAAAAAAAATAATTATGAAATTTTTTACTCTTAATTATAAAATTTTTTATAAATAAAAAAATAATTAAATTATATCATATAAATTATTATATATATAATAAAAAATTATTTTTGACTTAGCACCAACCATCCGACTCTTCTTTTATATATTTGATATTATTTCCATTACAAACATTGACGAAATAAAAATGCTTGTGCATTATTTAATTTAATGTTTTAAAAAATATTATAAATTTCATAATTTTTATAATATTTTTATAATATTTTTTCAAATATTTATCAATATTAATAATTTTTTTAATTTATATTTTTCTAAAATTGAAGGCTTTTCATTAGTACCACTATTTTTGTTGAGAATAATATTATATGTATTAAATTGTAGTATGTATCAAATAACGTATAAGTTATTAATTAAATATAAAGTTATGAATGTAGGATGAAAAATTAATTATAAATTTTTTATTAATAACAAGTTAATTAAATTATGTCATATAAATTAATATATATATATGTAGATTATTTAAATTAATTTTTTATTATAACTTATATTTATTATTTAAATATGATATAAAGTATACATATATAATGTTAGAATATCATGATTAATATTACTTTTTCATTAGGAAAAAATAATTATTTTTAATTTTGTGCTATCTACATAAATTATATTGAAATTAATAATATAAATACAAAATTATTTTAAAAATAAAAATTACTTAGATTATAAATAAAAATAGCATGAAATAAGAGAGAAACATAATTAAAAAAAAATCATATAACTAATTATTCACAACAACAAAAAAAATCACAGCTTAATAATTTAACATATAATTTAATATTTAGTACTAGCACGTGCATTTGCTTGTGTTGTATTTTATTTATATTTTTCCTTTTTAAAGATAATTATTTATTTATATTTATTGAATAAAATACATAAAACCTTAGCATAATATAACTATAAAAATACTAAAAAAACCAATATACATAAAATAAGTAAAAAAAATCAATAAAAAAAAATGGAGAGAAAATAATGCTCAAGTTGAAATAATATTTTATAAGAGTACGTAGAAAAACTAAGATTTTCATATTGTTATACAAACACTACAATTCTTCTTTTTGTCTTGGTGGAAACCGAAACAAATAGCCAATTTTGATTTAGTGAAACAAAAACACAAAACTAACTTGCAATTAATTTCAATTCAACGAAAATCTACATGAAAAATGAGTTAAATTCTTATTTAATTACAAAGCTAGCTAATAATAATATTACACACCAAAGCACAAATAAATAGAGAACTTCTAATAAAAAATATTTTATAAACTGAAATATTAAACTCATCATAAAATTTTTATAAGAAATAAGAAGAGTTAGACATTGATTAATAAGATATATAGAGAGTATTTTATCATATTTTACAAAAATATGAATGTGAATTGTCAAATCTAATTTTTGAATAATATGAGATTATCTAAACATATAATCCAAATTCTATTGGCTGATATTCATGAATCAAATAGAAAAAGAAAACCACATAAAAATGAAAACGATCGTCACCTTTAAGATGTTAAGGAAGCTAAAACAAAAAGAAAAAAAGGAAAAAAAAAAAAAAGAGAGAGAGAGAGAGAAAATCATATGAAAAATTGTAGAAGTATGAAAATACTTTATATGTAGCATGGTTATATCAGTAAAGGAAATTAAATTACATAAGTAATTAGGGCTCCACACAAATATAATAAATAAAGTAATTATTTTTTCAATCACTTGATTACGTTAAAAAAGTCTTGAATTAAATTTTGAATTAATATTTTTAAAAATAATCAATTTTGCATTAAAAAATATATTTTAGTACAACAATTATTTTTATTTCAATTCTACAGTAAAATAAATAAATACAATAAAAACAATCATCTTATTTTTAATTCATTTTGATTAGATTCATTTTATTTCTATTACTTTTAAATTATATTAGAAATTAGTAAATGACTAAACGTGCTCATAGTGTTAACTGTGAAGTATAACTTCTGAAGAAATTTTACGTTGAATATATAGGAGTAATAGTTCAAAAAGAATAAAATAAATAAATATAAATATATATATGATTATCTTTACCGTGAAACTTATTGTAATACTTATAGTTAAGTCAATCGAAAATCAATGTTTATTAAATATAATTATAATAGATAAAGTATATGGCTGCATACAATATAGAAGTAAGAGTTCTAATTTTGTTTGAACTCATAACCTGTAAATTCAATGAATAAAACAAACAAGAAAAAAATGTTTATCAGTTGATTAGAAAATAATATGATTAGTTGTAAATAATTATAAAACATATATAAATTTGTTGAAAATTTTAAGGTGAAATATATAAGAGAAACTCTTAAAAAATATGCTAAGATTGATTATCACATGGTTATTACTAGCTATACATATTTTAAAAAATACGCTAAATTATGCTATTGATTACTAAATTTTTATTAAATTCACACTTAAGTTTTTAAATTTTTAAATTCTATAATTTAGTCTCCAAATTTTTAAAATTTTATACATAAGTTCCTAAAATGGATAAAATTATCTAAAATAAAAATTATAAAGATAAAATTACTTAAAATAGAAAATAAGTAATAATAAGATAATATTTAAGTAAATGTAAAATAAAATTAAATATTTTGACATAAATATTAATTTAATTGATTGTACAAACAATAAATTATGTATATATATAAATTGACAAAATTGAAATATCTAAAAATTGGTATTTCGTGATATGTTTATATATATTATTTTTGATATTTTCAAAATTTTAACTAAAATTGTAAAATGTTATAAAATAATTTACAAAAAAATTGAAAATTTTTGATATTTTTTAATATTTTTATATAGATTGTTTTTGATATTTTTCAAAATTTTAACTGAAATTATAAAATAATTTACTAAAATATCGAGTTTGTTTTAGTATCGTATAAGATATTTTATAGTATTTACAAACCGATACTTTTTAAAATTTCAGTAAAAATATCTAAAAACATCGGATATTTTCATCTTCATTACAATTTAAACAGAGAGTCAATCCTGTCTAATAAAGTCTTTCTTTAAAAACATTCCCAAAGACTTACTCTTCAGAACGACTATTTCGAACTCGCTTCTAGGCAATAGCCATTAGCCATAAACATGGATCTCCGCGAATCAATCAGCCACCAAACCGACGTCGCATTGAGCATAACGAAGCATCTCTTGCTTACCGAAGGCAAAAGCTCCAACCTTGTGTTCTCTCCATTGTCTATCCACGTTGTGCTTAGCTTAATTGCTGCTGGGTCGAAGGGTTCAACCTTAGACCAGTTGCTTTCATTTCTCAGGACAAAGTCCACTGATCTCCTCAATTCCTTCTCTTCCGAGATCGTCTCCGTCGTTTTCGCTGATGGGAGCTCTAGTGGTGGACCCTGCTTGGCATTTGCCAATGGTGCTTGGGTTGACAAGTCTCTACCTCTCAAGCCTTCTTTCAAACAGGTTGTTGATACTATTTATAAGGCCACTTTGGATGAAGTTGATTTCCAGAATAAGGTAATTAATTACTTCTATATCTCTTTGGTATTGCGATTTTAAGTAGTTTACTTAAAATTTCATGTTCATCAAGGTTTTATTTGAAATCTTATTTATGATTTTTCCTTAGAATATTTGATTTATGGATTCCTCCTAGATTTAGGTTTAACAAATTGATTTAGATTTAACAGATTTGGGATTTTATGGTGGTTATACTCGGTAACTCAAACGATCCTTTTCTTTTAGGGGAAACTGTGTGAGTCGGTAAAAGGTGTTGTTTAGTATCATTATTATTTTAAAAATGTGTTTTTAGGTTCATTTATTCGTAAAAAAGTATTTTAAATTCTTTATTTGTGAAAAAAAAAAAATGTGTTAAACTAGGAAAAAACTTTTAACTTTTTATTCAAAAAAATTTTTTAGGCCTGTTTATACTTTTTTTCACAAATAACCTAAATTATTACATTCCCCTTTATTCTCAATTCACTTTGCTAGAAGCTCTAGAAGGGATTATTCAACTGTATTATTGTTATATATGTTACAAAACACTAATGTAATACCATATGTATTGGTTCTAATACTGAAGGCTACTCAAGTAACTGGTCAAGTGAATTCATGGGTTGAGAAAAAGACTAGTGGACTCATCAAAGATCTCCTTCCTTCTGGCTCAGTTGACAACACAACCAGACTTATCTTCGTTAATGGAATATACTTCAAAGGAGTTTGGAATGAAAGTTTTAATGAATCCGATACAAAGGAGGGTGATTTCCACCTTCTTGATGGCAGCTCAGTCAAGGCACCTTTCATGACCAGCAAGAAGAAGCAGCTTGTGAATGCTTTTAAAGATTTCAAAGTCTTAGGGCTGCCTTACAAACAAGGCAATGACCAACGCCGCTTCACCATGTACATGTTTCTCCCAGATGCTAAAGATGGGCTGCCTGCTCTGGTTGAGAAACTAGGCTCTGAGTCTGGTTTCTTAGAACGTCATCTTCCTGATCAAAAAGTTGCGGGAGAATTTAAGATTCCAAAGTTTAAGATTTCTTTTGGGTTTGAAGCTTCCAAAATGCTGAAGGGTTTAGGAGTGGTGTTGCCTTTCACTGGTGAAGGTGGTGGTCTGTCTGAGATGGTAGATTCACCTCTTGGTCAGAGCCTATATGTGTCATCCATACATCATAAATCTTTCATAGAGGTTAACGAAGAAGGCACAGAAGCTGCAGCTGCTTCCGGTGGTGTTGTATCAGCAAGGTCTCTCCCAAGGTCTGAGGATTTCGTTGCTGATCATCCATTCCTCTTTCTTATCAGAGAAGATGCTACAGGAATCGTCTTGTTTAGTGGGCATGTGCTCAATCCCATTTCAGCCTGAAAACATTTTCCCAGCTGCGAGAAAATTTGTAAGTAAATAAGAACTGACACTATGAAGTATGAATTTAGAAATTCAAATATGTAGACTTGTTGTATGTTGTTATCAACCAAATGCCCATAGCGGCTTGAGGACTGTTTACTATGTTGGCTATGCGTATCTTTTTCCTGTTCATTCACTTTTGAATTCCATCCCCTCTAATTCGAGAGGTGATCTGGAACCAGACTGTTGCATAAGAAACTCTGTTGTGTAAGGCACTCCTGTTTTGCATGCACTTGCATCAATGTCATGTTAGTGGTTCAAAATTTCTGTAGTTACTCTTAATATATGCTTAATTATTTCCAATGTTAATGGTTTAAGGTTTATTCATGAAAGTAGAACTTGCAGTTTAATTAACTGCTTACCGTTAGAAATAGGATAAAAAAATCAATCAACAATCAAAGAAATGCGAGGAAGATGTGAAACACAATTTAAGTGGTTCAAATCGCAGCGTGTGAATCTATTCTATTGGAGGGGCCAAGCCAGCTAACAGCTAATTCCCTATGTTCTTGAAGCAATGATACACCCTCATGCAGTTTCTTGAACGCCACTACTCTCCTTACAAAGTACAAGAAGATCACTCACAAGGCTTCTTGAAGCACTAACAATTAGTCACTCACAGAAAGACACTTAACTCCCACAATAGCTCTCACCAAACTGTTAGTGTTTTTGTATGCCTCTCAATTAGGTGCTCTTTGCTATTTATAGCTCAGTATGACACCTTACATTTATTTATCTTCTTTACGTAAGGCTTACAGCAACACAATTACAACTAATTAACAGAATGCAGTTTGTCTTCGTATACTCCACAGGTGGTTTATGGCTAGACTTATGAGTCACATTATAAATTCTCCACCTTGGCTCTCAAGTCTTACAATTAAATGCTTCAACTAAATTAGCCCCTACCTTAGCTGGTACTTCCTTCCTTTACCCACTATGAGCAAGTCGAGACGCAATTTGAACTTGCTCAAAGGTACTACTTAAGTCGGTATGTCTACCAGATTAACGATTGTAGGTATCTTAACAATACTCACAGTTTCAGCTACAATTACATCTCTTATGAAGTGCATCTTCACGTCTATGTGCTTGGTTTTTTTGTGAAACGTGAGGTTTTGAGAGATGTTGATTATTGCATTCTGATTATCACAGCTTATAGGCACAGACTTAACTTCTAACTTAAAACTTTCGGCAATACCACATTTTAACAATGCTTCCTTTGTTGCCTCTGTGAAGGCAATATGATTTAATTCAATGGTTGACAATGCCACTACATGCTATAATTTTGCTTTCCATCTCATAAGATTTCCCATCAAAGTAAAGACATAACCTGTTTGTTATCTCCTTTTATTAAGGTCACTAGCATAATTTGCATCAACATACCCCTCTACATTGCCTTCTTTTGCTAACCCTTTTTCATACACTAACCCCACACTTAAGGTACCTTTGATATACCTTAAAATGCTCTTAATAGTACTTCAATGCTCATGTCCAGGGTCTGATATATATACTAACCAAGTTTACACTATGAGCTAGATCTAGTCTGGTGCATATCATAGAAAACATAAGGCTTCCCACAACATTTGCATATGGAACCTTGCTCATGTCACTCCTTTCCTAATCATTCACTCGACACAACTCCTTGGACAGCTTGTGCTGAAAATCCAAAGGCATTGAAATTGATCTTGCATCCAACATTCCATACTTACTCAGTACCTTCTATAAATAACTCATTTGACTCAAAAATAACTTGTTTTGAGTTCTGTCTCTTGTTATCTCCATGCCCAAGATTTTATTTGTAGCTCCCAAATCTTTCATTTCAAATTCTAAAGCTAATAGTTTTGTCACTCTTACAATCTCTGTCATATCAGAACTTGTTATGAGCATATTATCTACATATAAGAGTAGGAACACCTTTTCTTTCTTAGGCTCCACCTTGACATAAAAAAAGGGTCAAACTCACATATAATGAATCCAATTAACACCACATGCCCATCAAACCTCTTATACCTTGTTTTAGTACATACAAGGACTTCTTAAGCAAACACACCTAATCTTCTTTACCTTTCCTCAAGTATCCTTCTAGTTGCTTCATGAGAATCCTTTCCTCCAATTCTCCATGTATGGATGTCGTTTTGACATCCATATGTTCTAGGTGCAAATCAAAATGTGCAACCACAGACAAAAGCAATTTGATTCATGTGTATTTCACCAGAGGTGAGAAATCTTTATTATAGTCCACACCTTCAACTTGTGTATACCTTCGTGCAATCAATCTTACCTCATACTTGACTGGTTCAGGTGCTTCCACTCCACTCTTCAATTTATACAACCATATGCAGCCCACTACTTTAACTCCAAGGGGCTTGGGTACCAAAATCTACATTTGATTATGCATTAAAGACATGTACTCCTCATTCATAGTCACTACCCAGGATCTTTAGAAGTGAAAACTTCTTTATAAGATGCTAGTTCATCTGCTGCAGATAGTACATAATGAATCACATCTGCTTCTGCATACCTTATTAGCCCCTTGATGTTTCTTCTAACACTGTGCCTTGCTAACTCATATCTACTTAGGTCAGTATCTGGCAATCTTAAGTCAGAAATACTTGCATGATCAAGCATTTCATCATCATAATCCTATTGTTGAGGTACTTCAACCCTTGCTCCATTCTCATTGTTTTCTGCATGTTCTTCTTGACATTCTAATTTGCCAGTCTCCACTTCAATCTGATGAGCTCTAACAGGTTCAACATGTGCCTCTATTTCACCATCTGTTAACAGTTCCTTATAAGCAGTATTCTCATTAAAATGATATCTCTACTCAAAAATGTTTTCTTTGTTTCTGGGCACCACAACTTGTACCCTTTAACTCGTTTAGGATACCTCGAGAACACACACTTCTTGGTCCTAGGCTTCATTTTTCCTTCATTCACATGAACATATCCAATGCACCCAAAACCTTTAAGTGAGAGAGTAGTAGGTCTTCAATACTAGACTTCATCGGGGATCTTGAAATCAATTACACTTGATGGTCATTTATTTATTAAATAAAATGCTGTTTGGACTGCTTTACCCTAGAATTGTTTAGGAAGGCAATAATTTGATAACAAACACCATATTACTTGAAGCAACGTTCTGTTAAACCTTTATACAATTCCATTTTACTGTGGAGTACGTCATTCTCACAATCTTATTTTGTTCTATTCCATTGTCTTTGCAATACTCATTGAACTCATGATGGCAAAATTGCATCCCATTATCTGTTCTAAGAGTCTTTATCTTCCTCCCTGTCTTGTTCTCCACTTGGGACTTCCGTTGCCTAAACATCTCATCCTTACTCTTCAGCATAACTATCCAATTCTTTCTATAAAAGTCATTACTAAAGGTGAGAAAATACTTATTTCCATCTCATCCTTACTCTTCAGCATAACTATTCAATTATTTCTAGAAAAGTCATTAGTAAAGGTGAGAAAATACTTATTTCCACCCAAAGTAGTAGTTGAAGTAGGTCCCCATAGGTTTGAGTGGACATAGTCCAAGATTCCCTTTGATGTGTGCATGTATGTGGTGAACTTGACTATCCTCTGTTTCCCAGCAACGCAATATTATCGCAATAGAGCAATCCAAACTTTGATAGTATTTGCAGCCTCTTATCATGGGGTTGCCCAAACCTCTTATGCTATATTGAAGTCCTATTTGAGTGTTGGCTAGCAAATGTCATTGCACTAGTTGTTGAACCACCCTCCAATATGTACAACCTATACTTCTTGATTGCTTTGAGTATTATAAGTGAACTCTTGCACACTTTCATCTTCCCATTGTCCATTTTAATTGAATATCCTGCAGCATTTAGCATCCTAAAAGAGATCAGGTTCTTTTTAATTTCAAAAACAAATATCACATTAGACAACATCTTCACACTTCCATCATGCAATTTCAATTTTACCTTTCCAATACCCTGAACCCCTATGTTCTAAATTATCTCCTAATAGTACACGACCATAGTCTACTCTTTGAGATCAAAGAACCAATGCTTCACAAGGCAGATATGAAATGAAAACCTGAATTAATTATCCACTCATCATCATACTTGCAAGTAGAAACTGTCAATACACCAAGCCTAATACATGCATCAGATACCACATATGTTTCACCATTACTCACATTCTCCATACCTTTCTTAAGGATGGGATAGTCTCTCCTATAATACCTTTCCCTTTGGCAAGCCCAAAACTTAGTTCCACTCTTTCTTGATTTTGATCTATCCCTAGATTGGGATCTGCTTTTCTTTTTTGTGCCATTTTCTTTCTTGCTTGGCCTGCCTCTTACAAAGAGTGTGTCACCATTGGTACTATCTTTTTTGTCATCATTTCCAAGTTCTCTCTTTTCTTATTTAAGCTCTGCATCTCTTGCTCTAAGAGCAGCCACAACAATGTCAAACTTCAACCCATCCTTCCATATTGCAAAGCATTCTTTATTTCTTTGAAAAGTTTTGGGATGAGTTAAGAAGTATGATTACTTGGTTCTCATATGACAGTTCTTTACCAGAGTCTGCAAGTTGTATTGTCATAGGCTTAAGCTCATCAAGATTACTCTCAAGACTATTTGTTTGGTCCATCTTGAACCCAAAGAGTTGTATGCTTATTCTATTGGACAAGGACTTAATAAGAAACAATTCATCCAATTCTTCTACACACTAAGGGCAGTTTTATGCTTATTCACTTGTTGAATGAAATTGTATGCCAAATTTAAGATCAAACTCGTGTAAGCCTTTTCAAGAAACTTCTTCTCAAGTGCAGTAATCTTCTTAGGGTTCTCAAAAATACCTTCAGCTACATCCTGTTGAACCAATAATGAATACATTTTTTTCTTCCACAAACCATAGTCACCACTTCTACCAAACTTATCAATCTCATACTTTGAAAATCTCATTGTCAATTATCTATACAACACTGTCACCAAAGACTTGCCTTCAAGATTGCTCACTTAATGCTTTGAGTTGATCAGGCTCCAAACACAATAACCAAACACCAGGCAGCTCTTTTCCACAACCAACTAGCTATGATACCAAATTATTAGGAATAGTATCCAAAAATAACGCAAAGATCAATCAACAAACAATCAAAGAAATGCGAGAAAGAAGACGTGACACACGATTTACGTGGTTCAATTCACACTGTGTAAATCTACTCCACGGATGGGCCAACCCAGTCAATAGTCAATTCACTATGTTCTTTAAGCAATCAAACACCCTTATGCAGTTTATTGAACACCACTGGTCTTCTTACAAAGTACAAGAAGATCACTCACAAGGCTTCTTGGAGCACTCACAATTAGTCACTTATAGAAATACACTAACTGGCATAATAGCTCTCACAAAATTGTTATTGTTTTTAAAGTCATTTTTAGTTATAGCTCACAGCATGACCCCTTACATTTACTTATCTTCTTTACGTGAGGCTTACAATAACACAATTATAATTAATAACTGAATCTATAACTAAGGGTGATCAAAATTGGACTAAACTGATCCAACCCATGCAAAAGACCCCATATCATACGATTTTGACATTGTGACTAGGTTTATTTAGATTCAAATTTTACATAATCGATCCATTATGAGTTGGACCGGTTCTTGAAGTAAAAAAATTTATAAGAACTAATCCAATCCAATCCATACATATAATATTACATATATATATATACACATATCTATATATTATATTTTATTTTAATATAATAATTTTATTAAGTAAAAAATTTGAAAAATATATAAATTAAATTAACCTCAGACTCTTTATAGTTATTAGTTTTATTAAGTTATATATGAGTTTGTCCGATTAGAAATTTAGAATCTCATGAGGTATTTATGTTGGTACTTAAAAGGTTAATTAGTCACCCATATATAACTTTATTACTTATGATTGTAAGGTGTTTAGAATTGAGTACAAGCTTTTTGTTTATTTATTGTGTGAAAAAAATTAAAATCTTTTTAGGTACTAATTATAATTAATTGTTAAAATATAAAATTTAATGCATTAGTTATTTAGCTATTAAAAACAAATAATTTTTTAAAAAATTCAATAAAAGAAAAAGAAAAAGAAAACACTAAAACACAAAATTCGATCGATCCAATCCAATCCAATCCAAATGGTTCGATTTGGATTGATTTTATAAGTTTTATATAATTGGATCAATTCTTACTTTTTAAGAATCAACATTATTAATTTAGTTCTAGTTTTAACTATAATTTGAACCAATCTATGCCATACTCACCCCTATCTTAATCACCTTAAATGAATACAGTTTGTCTTCATATACTCTGCACGTGGTGTATGGCTAGACTTGTGTGTCACATAACACTTGCTAAATTTAACCATACTAAAAAGAGAATACTTATATCTAATGTATCACTATTAGCAAAATAAAAAAAAATCTAAAATATCACAATTTGCTAGAAATCTTGATACATATTACAATAACATTTGAAAAACTAACTTAAAGCACCCTGCTAATCCGCATCCAAAACCCTCAGTTTTTCTTTTCTCCGTCTTTATGTCTATCAAAGTAACTGATCATTAAATTGTCTCCTCCTCCTCCAAAAAGTCCCACCCAAGGCTTGGTTTCAAATTTTGTGACTTTGTGGTATTTGCTTCTCTCTCTTCAAAGTGTATACTACAAACAAACCGCAAAGCTCTAAGCTCCACAACACGTATATGTACTGTTGGTTTTTTTTTTTGGCCTTTTTTCTTTCCAATTCATTATGAGATAGACAGACATTCACTTATTGTTGTTGGTATATGTTTTAACTCAAAAGATTAATGTATTATAAAAAAATAATATATTTTTCATATTTATCGAATATAAAACTCGTAAATACACTTGTACATAATTTAGAAGAGAAGCAGTTACCAATGAAAGCACACCATAACTACCGGTACTACTAGTCCCCTATTCATTACCAAATGACCTGTAACTTTATAAGTCTAATAACCAACATGTTAAACATAAAATTTTTTTTTATGTACCGAGAATTGAGTATATTTTAAGAGAGAAATAGACTCAATTTTTTTGACTCTTTGTTTTCTAGTATTTAACATTTTTCTCTTTCTTACGTTCATTTTCTATTCTTAGTCTATCTCTTTCATACTGTAGTCATAATTTTTATACATGTGTAATATAAAAAAAACATTTCTTTAAGCACATTTGACATATTATTAATATTTTTCGGTCTATTTCAAAAGTGAACAAAGAGAACTAAAAATCATGGATGGTCCTTTTACGATTAGACTTCAGGGATTTTTATGTAAACTAGAAATAGGGTGATTAAAGAGTCGACCTTAGTGCTTATCTTATAAGTTTTTTTTTTTTTGTTTTAATAAAATCTCATTGAGTTAAGACTACAAACAGTCCTCCAACCAAACCAACTGACCTATGGTATTTGTAACTAGAAATTTTGGATGCCCATGTTTATGATCTGAGTTTGTGCGGCAGTAGTTGTGAAACTGTTTTATAAATATAATTAAACAGTTGTTACCTGATGTAAACGTAATAGATATAATATAGTTTTTTATGTGGAAATTTTGGTCCTTTTTTTAACAATTACTTTATGTTTTTGGGTTTATTATTTCTCTTTTTTTATCATTTTGAAATTCAATTTTAAAATTTGATCAAATTTTGAAACTAAAAAAAAAGTATGATTTGGAATTAAATTTCTATTTGTTTATTTCTTGACACTAAAAATTAATAACTCAATCTTACTTAACTTTACTCAAAATGATTAAAGAATCAAAATTTAGTAAAAATTTGTCAAAAATAAGTTTGAAATTGAATTTTAGAGCTTAAAAAGTTAAAAATTGAAAAATTGTCAATTTTTAATTTCTGTTTTTCAAAATTAAAACTAAAGTATTGAAAATTCAATTCCAAAACTAAAGAATTAGAAAATAAAAATTAGAAATTTGAATGGCTATTAAACATGACCTAACATGCCTCAATTCTTCAATATGTGATTTTAGTGTTAAAAGGGGGAATGGAATGATGTAATTTTTTTTTAAAAAAAATCACTTTTGACAACAAATTTTTGTTAATTTCAAGTTAATCATAATATATTATAATGTAGTCATAGTGGGTGAGAGGAAAAAAAGTTTTAATTCCTATTCAAAGGCCATGATCAATTCTTATGCTTGAAGGAAAAGTCTATTAATTTTCGGTGTTAAGTTAGTTGCTACCTGTTTTGTTCCTGTATTTCATTCGTGTGATTGAATTAGTAGTAATTGCTTAAATCCACAACAGGTGGCAATTTGTGTTGGTCATGTAGTGCCTTGTTATATGATTCATTTTAATAAATGTGTAGTAACATTTGTACCAATTCATTTATAAATAGTTTATAGGAAAAAAGTATATTATAGAGGTACTTTTGTTTTGGTAAGACATGCCATTTAATTTTATAGTTTATAAAATATTTATTTAAATTCTTTTGTTTATAAAATGTATTTTTTTTTAACTCTCTCTACTTATAAAAAATATGTTAGATAAGAACAAAATTAAATTTTTATCAAATTTTTCGTTAAATATAATGAAATAGCATATGTGTCACATGCATGTTTATGTTTTTTAATATATATATATATATATATATATACACACACGTAAAAAGTTAATATTTAATTAAAAAATTACTCAATTTTTTTTGTAATTTTCAAAAAAATTTAAATAAAATTTTTATTATTTAATATCTAAAATCACAAATTAGACAATAAAAATTTTATTTAAGTTTAATCGAAAGAAATTGTTATAAATTAGAGTAATTTTTTAATTTAATATATATATCTATCGAAAAATATAAACACATGTGTTATTTTACTATATTTAACGAAAAAAATTAATTTTGTAAGTAAATAGGCTTCAAATGCTTTTTTTATAAATAAAAAAATTTAAAAATATTTTTAATAAATTAAAGAATTAAATAATATTTATTATCTAAAGGTATCAGTCTAACTCTACTTTATATTTGTGATTAATTCATTGCATTTTAGACTTACATGTTGTGAACTCAAAAAATCAACTAAAAATATATTATTTTAATTTTTTTTTTTAAAAAAAGCCTTATTAAATTTGGTTTTAACATGATAAATAATAATTAAATATTAATTAGACGGATTCATTCCATAATAACTATGCATTTTGTGTTAAAATTGTGTCATCTCATTTGTTTTTATGTTAAATTTTTGGTTGAAGAGTTTTCAAGTCACTTTACTTTACAATTAGATTATTTTATTCAACCCAAATTATTTAGCTTTTAAAAAGAAAATAAATTTATTTCAATTTATACTATTTGCCTTCAAATTACAGAAAAATCCTATATGATGAGAGGCATTAGTTGAAAGTCAACTAACCCATTACTTTGCCACCAATTTTTTTTTTTCTTTTAACACTATAATTTCATACTCACATATATTTTATATTGTAGGTATTTTTTTTTCCCTTCCTTCTAATAAAATATATAAATGGTCCTTAAATTTTTTTAAATTCTATACTTTAGTCTAATTATTTTTCTAATAATTTATTCCATTTTTTTTTTTTTTAATTTTAAAATTTTACAATTTGATCATTTAGTTTTTTTCTTACAATTTAGTATCTCTATTTATTTATTTATTTGTTAATTTTTATACTTTGGTCTCCTTCATTTTTGATATTTTTGAAGTATAATTTTAAGTTGACACAAATTTTTGTGAAAAATGAAAAGTAAATGGATCAAATTATAAAAATTAAAAGTAAGAAAACTAAAGTATGTAAATTAACAAAAAAATAAATGGACTAAATCATACGAAAAAATAATAAGGGGTCAAAGTATAGAATGTAGGGGTCGCAATCGTCTCATATTAGCCGTGTCCGTATCGTGTTTGTTTCATGTTAGTCGTGTCGAATTTTTGTGTTAGATATACGAAAAAATATTCTCGATATTTTTTTGTGTTGCTTATTTATAATAGTAAGAAATAAAAATATCTTTGAGAATATGAAAAAATTATCGATCAATTTTTACTAAAAAAACTTTCGTGTCGTATAGTGTTATCAAATGGTGTCATAAATTATCACCTCCAAATAAAATGCGAAGAAATTTAAAAATAATTGGTATTGTTCACCATTTCTTAATAAAAGGAACTAACTTTACGAAGCTATATGGATCCAAATTTTGTAATTAGCTCTTTTGTAAGTTTGGTATATGAGGTATCGTGTGAGATTTTTTTTTTTTTTTCTTTTTTCAATTTATAATTTTTTGAAAACTAAGTAACTTGGATGAGTCATTACAAAAAATGACTAAAGTGATTCTTTTTTTTTTTTTAAACAACTAGCACGATATTGATTTTATTAATAAATCACCAAAAACAAAGTGAATTTAAAAGCACTTCATCCTTATCTTTTTTGAAACTAACAACCCTAAGATTATGTATATATATATATTTTTCCGAATGAGTGTTAGTATTGCAAAAAGAACAACCCCAATTTTTTTTTTTTTTTTTTTTTATGGCAAGACTTGCTCTTTTTTTATTTTAAGTTACCAATTATCATTTAATTATTTCTTCAACAAATGGTTAAAAATTAAAAAACACCACTAATACATGCTTTAGTAAGTTGTAAGGCAGTGACATTAACGATTAACATAACAAAAAGTTCTTTTAGCTGTAAATTTTTCTAAAATTAACGAGGTTGATTAAAATATATATCTTTAAATCATAGTCCGAAACTGATAGGATTTTTTTTCCTCTCGACAATTCTACCTTAAACAAACTTTGTTAACCAATAAATTATCTTAAATCGATCACATCAATTGTATGATTTTAAATAAAACTACTCATAATTACCTTTTAACTACATGGATAATGGGATTGATATATGTTACACTACCACAAAACTGCCATATGGTCACGGTTTTAATAACCGTGACCTAAGAAGGAGAGACCTTAGACTAGAACCTATGGTCACGGTTTAACGTAGACCGTGAAAAATTATTTACTTTAAGTCTCGGTTTTTGTAAAAATCGTGCCCTGAAATATTACATATGGTCATGGTTTTTATTAAAAACCGAGACCTTATACATTTATATGGTCACGGTTTTTACAAAAACCGAGACCATAGGTAATGTTCATTTCGAAAGACATCTATTTTTCAACACTTTAGGTCTCGGTTTTTGTAAAAATCGTGGCCTTAAATGTTACATATGGTCACGGTTTTTACAAAAATCGTGACCATAGGTAATGTTCATTTCAAAATAGTGGCACCTATTTTCAGCATTTTAATAAATTTAAATACCTGTTTTTTCAATATTATAAGTGCAACATTCATATCCAAAAATATATTATTGAAACTAATATAGCGATTACATTTCATGCGATTCGAATTAGGTTTAAATTATAAATATTAATGCCCAGATTGTTTCAAAATTAATGACACATTATAGAGTGTCATATAATAATTACAATACTAATAATTAAACGTACATATATGAAATTAAACTAATTTAAAGTATTACATAATACTATCGCTTTAAGAAGCAATTTGTGAACTCCGCCCATTCATTTCGCATTTCATCAATTTAACTATCAGTGTATGATCCTTCATTATTAAGCTACATATGAAAACAAATTATAAATTAGTATTTTGAGTCAATGATGGAAGAAACAAAATTAGTTTTACTAAGAGAATACATAAATAAAATCAATTGCCAAGTCAATGATGGAAGCAAGTGGGTTAACAATGATTGTCCTTATAAACATAAGGACATAATACCCACACGTAACCAAATCATCTTGATGAGGACACTACATATTAAATAAGATAAATAATTGTAAACTTAATATTTTGATATGTTAAATTAGATAATTGTAAGGGTACTATGTAAATGGTTCACAGCTAGTCTATTTATATATATACATATATAAGATAAATCTTAAAGGGTTGAAATTGTAGAGCCAAGAACATACCCTTAATCTCGACTATGTTGGCAAACCTTGAGCCCTTCGATTTTGATGGCTATTCAACATAATATGAACCCTATATATACATATATAAACATATAAAATTTTAATATATAATTAGATATTATTTGCATAAAAAGAAATAGACTTAAAATTAATGCTTCTAAAGACATTAAACTATATAAGTACTAAAATGTTACTTACTCATTCATAATATTTTGAATATCAGGGAACACTTCACCCCACTTTGAATCCAAATAATATATGGTATTTTTAAAGGGGTCATACACAATTAAAACCCAATGATACCTATATATCAATTGATAATAAGATTTATTAAAATACAAAATAAGCATGATTAATTACAATAATAAAATTAAAAGAAAAATAACTTAATTACCCTTCATTATATGGAATAATCCACTTATCTTCCTCTTGAGTATTTTTTATCCTTTCAAACACTTGTCTTGCAATTTGATTTCTCCTTTAGACTTCCCTTTTCATTTCCCTTGCTAGTGGGTATCTTAGATTTTTTCTTGATCAAATCCTGTTAACTCACAATATTAACAAAACTAATAAGTTTATAAGATATTCTTAAATTACTATTAAGCATGTGAAGATATCAATTCTTACCAAATCTTTTCCCAATATTACGAGATGTGGAGGCCAAGGAACAAAAGAATTAATCGCCTCTGTAACGGTATTATGTTCTTTTGTTGGTATAGGCAGTGGGCAATTTTTTTCAATATCATCTACAAGGGAAACCTTCCAACTTCCATTCAATGGTTGTGCATGACAAATACCACCTTGAAAAATGTTGGACATTATATTCAGCTAGGGAAAAGCTTCACATTGGTAAATAAATAAGTTCATAATTTCTGTTATAGCGAATTACTTTTGTAGTGACAACCTAATGAACAGTAAACAGCTAATCAATCAAGAACAATCCCGATTAAAGCTTCTAAAGATCAAGAGGCCATCAATCGTGAGGCATTTACGGCAAAACATGGCTCTACTTTTAAAATATGGCCAGGTAGACATTGTTTTCAACTGGGTACATTATATCTTTGTTCCTAATCAATGCCCAGTTAAGGACAGCTTTTAAATCTCAAATCAAACTCTTAACAAACTCAGACTTTGGATTAAATCAACAATCCCTACCAATAGGAAACAACATGTGAACTATAATATTTTATCATCTTTTAGTCTTAAATACATGTATTTCATAAATGTATATCATTTCATAATATTTCTTAAGTGAATTTATGATAAGTGTAATCAAGTTCTAAAAAGGTTCAAGCTTGGGAATTCAAAATAATATCAGTTCTAATAACATTAAGTACTTTAGCCGAGGACTACCTGGTACGGTGCAACGCTGGTGGCTGGTGGAGGGCTGGTGCAGCAATGGTGGCTGCTGCTGGTGCAGCGATGGTGGCGTTGCTGCTGGTGCAGCGAAAGTTCGTGTTTGCTGCTGCGCAGATCTGGTGGCAAGCTACCTGAGTGCTGCTGGGATGAGAGCGGCTGCGAGGAGGCCGGAGGAGGGCAGCTGGGAGGAGGTCGGACGTGCGCTGCTGAGCGGAGGCCGGACGCGCGCTGCTGGGGGCGGCTGGGTCGTTCGCTGCTGTTGAATGGCGCCGCACGGGAAGTGGAATAGCAGTTTCTTTCTATCTTCACTTATTAATTAGGTTTTTTGTTTTGTTTTTTTTTTTTGCTATATATTAGTTAGGTTTTTTTTAACCAAAAAAAAAATTTTATTGTTACGGTTTTTTTAAAATCGAGACTATATTACATGATAAGGTCACGGTTATTTAAAAACCGTGGCTATAATTTTTTTTTTTTACTTCACTTATGGTCACGATTATTTTAAAAACCGAGATTATAAATATACACTATGGTCACGGTTTTAAGACGACCGTGACAAAAAACATATGGCCTCGGTTTTTATTAAAATCGTGACTAATTTTCCGAGACTAGAAACCAATTTTGTTGTAGTAATTACATCGGATAACATAGAATTTTCCCTTGTTCTCCATATATCATTGATCAGGACATTGTATCATTGTTACATTATTCTATTAAGAATGCAAATTAGTTGTATAATGTTAAAGGGAAATATGGTAATAAAATCAACTTTAGTGTATATATATAAGAACAGCTTTAAGCTAAAGAGCTCCTGCCTCAATAACAATTAACATATAACCTATTTTACATTATTAATTATAGATTATTGTTTTAATTATACATTTTCATATAGTTCATGCTTACATATTTAATGACGAGTCAAGTTGAATCATTTTTAGTTTATTATATATATATTTATATATATAAAATACGTCAATAATTTTGATAGTTTTTCCCCCTCTTCTTGTACACCAATAAGTAACAAAATATCATATAATAAATATATTTATTATAAATAGTTATTTTTTATGATTTTATTGCATATTAAATTTAGACGATTACACTTACATAATTGTGTTAATCACATTAAGTGTGACATTTTATGCTGTTTATGCTCACTTAATCAATTTTTGTCTTATCTTATCTTATATATAAAGAGTGTCAATAATTTTGATTGTCTTCCTTTTTCCCCCCTTCTTTTACACCAATGAATACCAAATTCTTCCCACAGTAAATATATTTTTTATAAATAATTATTTTTTCATAATTTATTATGTATCAAATTTACATTATTACCCTTATATAATTGTTTTAAGCATATTAAGAAAAAATTTCAGGCAGTTTATGCTTATTTAAATAATGAGTTATATTTAGCTAATTCATTATAAGCATATATTAAGAAAACATTTCATGCAATTTATGTTTGCTTATTTAGATAATGAGTTAGAATTAGCTAATTCATTATAAGCGGATCATATTTGTAGAAAACACGTTGTATCTAATATATATTAAAAAAGGAAAAAGTGTTATAGATGTTACTTTGTTTATGTCAAATGTGTTGTTTAATTCTCTAACTTATAAAATGTGTTTTTAAGTTCTTTTGTTTGTGAAAAAGTTGCCAATGAAAGATAAAGTTAACTTTTTATTCAATTTTTTATTAAATCTAATAAAATAATATATGTGTCACATACATGTTTATATTTTTTGATAGATATATAAGTAAAAAAATTACTAAAACTTTTTAAGAATTTTTTTTTTCTTTCAAACTTTACAAAACATTCATTTGTCTAATGTGTGATTTGAGATAATAGAAATGAAAATTTTGATTAAGTTTTATTAAAAATTTGGTTTAAGTTTGAAATAAAACTTTCTTAAAAAGTTTGAATAAATTTTTAATTTAATATTAATTTTTTTACATATATATTTATAAAAAAGATGATGAAAAGTTAATTTTATTCTTTTTTGGCACCTTTTTAAAAATAAAATGATTTAAAAACACATTTTCAAAGCTAGATAACTAAACAACACATTTGATGTAAATAAAATGATTATCTAAGCACTTTATCCATTAAAAAATTGTCAATTAATACACATTATTATTAAGTTAAAAATGTTTATATAAATATTTGTTATATTTGATCATATTGCATGTTATTGTTACAAATTATCACATATATTTCTTATAAAATAATTACATTATAATTATATCATTATAAAGTAATAAATTAATTGGTTATTTATTTTAAGAGCATTACTACACAGATCAATTTTTTTTTTTTTTACCAAAATTTATATTCAAATACCTTATTTTTGCTTGCATTTTCTTATATAAAGAATTTTAAAATAACAATAATCAATAATTAATATTATTATATATTTGTTAAATTTAAATTACCAATTTGTACATTAATTTTTGTACGGATCTAAAATTAGTATTATATAGACAAGTCCGATTCATTTTTCAGTTTGAAGAATGAATAGTTTGAACACTATTGAGTGTTGCAGTAAAAAGGCAAGATATTTTAATTGATCTACAAACAATTGGTTGTTATTTTGGTAGTATACTGCATGAGATGGTCTTCCCCGTCAACTTTGAAGACATATATATATATTCTAAAACTATAAAAATTGTCAGAGTTTTATTGATGTCATAAAATGCCAGACTCGCTGGTTTGAAAGCAGCAATCCAACTAAATTCAAATGAATGATAAGACTTTAATTCATTCGTTAAAAGCGACCTGCATTCCTTAGCGAGAAATTTAATTTAATTCACCTTCAGGATGCTGAAACTGAAACTCCGTAAAATAGTGTGACTTCCCGTGACTAGGCGCGAAATTTTAAATCTGTTATCTAACGGTATTTAATTCATCCCAGATTATTATATTTTTTTTAAAAATATTACAAATTTAATTATATAGTATAATTTTTTATTTATTTATAAAATTTTATTTTTAATTTTTTAAAATATATATATATATATATATATATATTTTTTTTTTCTTATAACGTAAATAAATATATATTTTTTAATATTATAAAAAAATAAATATATATATATATATATATTTTTTTCTAATAAGAATTAAAAATAAAATTAATTAAATAACTAGATTATTTACGCATAAAATAGATTAATTTATCACAATTTTGTAAAATTAATTATATTATCTAATAAAAAAATCTATCACAAATTTGTGATATTTAGAAATTTTTATTACAAAATTACAAAAAACACCTCAGTTATCTCCCCGAGTGCCGACGTGACCTTAGTAAGACTCCACTACTCTAATATACATGATGTGTCAATCAATCACCTTTGTTTCTTGTGATCATTGTCTTTTTCACTTGTGCTCAATCACCTCGAAGATTTTTTCTAAAACTTGAGTCGACTAGTAGATTAGATAAGATTTGAGTAGATTTTTAGTTTTAGAGTAAATTAATTTTTTTTATTTGAACTTAATACTTAAATAAATTAAGAAAATTTTAATAATCATATGTCTTAAACTTTATTTATTTATTTATTTTGTTTTTAAGAAAGTCCGCGTATGCTTAGGCTTAAACTTCATTGAAATTGAAAATTTAAAATCATAAAAATAATATTTTTTATTTTTAAATTATATATTTTTACAAATAAAAAAATAATTTTTACATTAATTTTTTTTGAACACTCGTATAATTGAATATCGTTTAAATTAAATATTATCAATTTAAATTCATTTAATATTAAACGTTTAATGTTATATGCGTTTAATATTTTTTTAAAAAAAATTTAGTATTTATAATTACAATTAAGATGATTAAGAGGATAAAATATATGCTTTGAGATTTATTAAAATACTAGTAAAAGACACGAGTGTGTGTATATATATATATACTATTTTATATTTTATTAAATTTATAATTAAAAATTTAAAAAATTTAAATTAATATAATATAATGCCCAAGAATAAATTAATTGAAACTTTTATAAATAAAATCAAACAAGTCTATTTTATTATATTTTGATATGATAAATTAAAAAAATTAAATAATTATTAAATTGTAATGTTTTAATTTAATTTTCACGAGGTATAGGAGACTTGAAAGAACTAAAAGTCTATTAAGATTTTAACTCTATCAAAATTATAATTCTATCTAATATATATAATATATATGTATTTAATAAATAAAAAATAAATTAAATAAATAATATATATTTAATTAATGTGGGACTTAAAAAAAATAAAATTCTATTAAAATTAGGTCATAACTCTAATAAAATTTAAGATTATTTATTTATTTAATATATATGCACTTAATATTATTAAATTAATAATATATATGTACCTACAATTAAATTAAAATATTGGATAAAATTGTCTAAGATTTATTGACTGCGCATTTGTATATATATTATAATAATAATAAAAGTTATAAAAATTTAAAATTTATTTTTTTTAATTATACTTTAATAATTTAATGTGATTTTGATATATAAAATATTTAAATATAACACATATAAAAATAGAATATGTATTTATATATAATTTTAATAATAATTATGTCTAATTTATAATAATATAAAATTTACTAATCTAAATCCCAACAAATTATTTTTTTTCAATATGAATCCGATCTAATAATAACTTCTAAATTCATCCAACTTCTCACATTGGATTGAATATTTTGATTTAGAAAATTAGATTGAACTTTACGATTTAAGTACATTAATCAAATTATTTGCTCACACATTCATCCTTACTTCAAGTAAGTTACTTGTAATGATTTATTATTATTATTATATATAATTTATAATATATCATAAAAAATATTAAATAATTGTTATACAGTGATATTAAAATTTTATTTGTAAAACATGTAAATATAATATTTGAAAAATACCGGAGGAAACCAATACTTTGTGTATCTCTAATCACTGAGACTAGAGTCACTAGACAAGAGGAGGACATAAACGTACAAGACAACAAAAGAAATGTTAGGGTCTAAATAAATTTGAATTCAAATCTATACTTATACAAATTATTGATAGCAAAAAAAAAAAAAAAATCATATAAATTAGGTATGATATGTGTTCAAACGATAATTTTTAAATTGTTATTATAAATGAAAATGAATGCTAAAGTTTGAAATAATATATTAAGAAAAATAATATATAAATTTTATATATTTTTGTACTAAATTAATTATATTGTGATGTATTGTAAAATTATATACAAAATCTAATTCACTTTTTTTATCATGTGTTACGATATAAGTTACTTATGTATAAAAGTAAATATAAATTTATATAATTTTAATATTTATTATTAGGAGGCTTAAATTTTAGGGGATTTTTTTTTCTCCAAATATTTAATTAATTTTATTTAAAAAAAAATAAATTATCAAGTTATAAATTATTTAGTTATAAGAAAAATAAATATTTTTTTAAAAGAGAATTAAAATTAAATTTTTATGAATGAAAGAAGATTATGTAAAATAACTATTTATTTATTTCTCTACAAATCTCCTTGAATAGTGTTAAGAGTTAAAATTCGTGCTTCTTTTTTTCTTTTCCCAATACGCGGTCTATAAGGACTATAATTGTTTGTGGTACACAGATCACGACAAATCACTTGAAGTAATCTCAAATTCCCAAACTCTCTTTATCTCAGTTCGTACTCTTTCTTTTCTTTGTACTTCAAATTCCAGTTATTTCTTGCAGGGTTCTGTGTATTTTATGGGAAGAAGCTCTCTGCATAGATATTTTATTGAATAAGTACATCAATATCTCAAACTACTTGATTTAAGGAAATACATTTTTATTTATTTATTTTAATATTTCTATAATATTGCTCAGAGCTCAGTAATTTACAATTTACAGAAACAATAACAACTTTCTTCACAGGAAATCAGAAAACAAAGAAAAGCGTAAGAAGACAATTAAACATAGCCAGAACAACACTCGAAGGTAAAAAAAAAAAATGACGCAAACAGGACATCAACATCAACATCAACATCAACATCAGCCACCAGCGACCCACGTTTCATCGGTGCCGGCGCCGTCTCCTTTTGGTTCGGCGAGAGGACCCATTTGGACTCCTGTCGAGCAACTTCAACAACTAAAGTATTGCATCCAGTCCAATCCCTCTTGGCGTTAGTTCCTCTTTTTCTCTGTTTTTCATTTTCTTCCGCCTTTTCAAGTTTTTCGTTTTTATGATATATGTTATTGATTCAATATTTCAATTTTAAGTGATGAATTGCTTATTGGTTTGTACAATATTTACTTTGTATAGTCTACTGAAAAGATAAGACGTAAGAGTACTTTTTTTTTTTCTTTCCTTTTCTCTACTCTGTTTTCTAAAAAGTGAATGCTTTTTTATAGTATTAAAACTAATTAAACGTCTAATAGCTGCATTTCTTCGACTAATGAGGTGGGTTTGAAGAGAGTATCTTGAAGATTCCATAGCTTTTAAGGGTTGTTTTGATAATGAACTCTGCAGATCTGTAATAAAGATCTTTATTTATTATTCTTGATTCTAATTCTCTTTTCAATTCATTACATGCCAAAATTTTGAATATGATATGTATACTATTTCTTTTATCAGCATGTGAGTTTCAGCCAATTTAAAAATAAATAAATAAATAAATAAAAGAAACAGTTCATGATCTAAGAAAGGTCACTAGAGTGATTCTGTGCTATTCACCCAATACGTTCAAGCAAACGAGTTGGCAAAATTCTTTTACCTGTTGGGGATACAATGAAAAGTCCCAAATTCATAATAGATAATACTAAAAATGAATAATAATATGAGTAATAACAGAATTATATTGTGAACTAGGTAGACTTTATTTTATAACTTTCAAAAAAAAAAAAAAGAAAGAAGAGATTTTTAAAGCTATTTTTTAAGTAAAATAAAAGTATTGTGGGCCTTGGGGTGTACTGTGTAGTTAATTGTTTTTTTTTTTTTAATTGTATTTGACAGCGGAAGCGTTTTTACTAGCTTTTCAACACTATATTGTGATGCTTGGAACTATAGTTTTGATTGCCAGTTCACTTGTGCCTATTATGGGTGGAGACCATGTAAGTATAATTTTCTTTTTATGTTTTAAATTTTGATATTCAGCCAAGAACTGTAATAGTGGAATATACTGTGACACGCTAATATCTTAGCATCTTCTACACTTCTTTTGAACAGGGTGATAAAGCACGCGTAATTCAAACTTTGTTGTTTATGGGAGCATTTAATACACTCCTTCAAACGATTCTCGGGTCTAGGCTACCAACAGTCATGAGTGCCTCGTTCGCTTTCATCCTCCCTGTGTTATCAATTATCAACAACGATGGTGATAGAGACTTTGTTAATGAGCACGATGTATGTAATAAGAAATGAAAAGAGTGTGTTGAACTTTTATTACAAGTTGTTTTTTGTTCTTCATTGCATTTTTATCACTATGCAGAGGTTTGTTCATTCCATGAGAACTATTCAAGGATCGTTAATTGTTTCTTCCTTTGTCAACATCATCATTGGATTTAGTACCATATGGGGAAACTTAACAAGGTAGCATATTTTAAATATGAACAATTTTTTTTTTTTTTTTTTGTACATAGCATGGTCATCAATTCATTATAGACATTGTATTCTTGAGTTTTTTCATATTGCTGTTTGAAATTTTCCTTCACAGGTTCTTTAGTCCCATTGCTATTGTCCCAATGGTTTGTGTGGTGGGTCTTGGTCTCTTTGCTCGGGGTTTCCCACTGGTAATGTCACTTAGTGTTTGTTTGTGTTTCTATTTAAAAGTTGTTTCAAACATAAAATGTTTTAGAAAGAAGGAAAAAAAAGACGGTTTCTGAGTCGTAAAAGTGCTTATTAATTTTTCTTGTTTGATCTTGAAGCATTTTTTTTGTTGTCAAAAGTTATTTTACGGGGGTAGAAGCACATAAACAAATAGACCCTTAATATCCAATTGCTTTTGACACTTCTTAATAGAATGCTCAAAACATTGTATATTGATATCATGTCCTATACAGCTTGCTAACTGTGTGGAGATTGGCTTGCCAATGTTGATTCTCCTAATCATTTCCCAACAGGTAACATAGCAGTCAATTTTGCAACTTTGGACTCTTGAACTCTTCTAAGTACAAAATGAGAACTTTGTCTGTTGTTGTAGTATTTGAAGCGCATTCACTCTCATGCCAATCACTTACTTGAAAGGTTTGCTTTGCTTCTATGCATTGGTCTTGTTTGGGGTTTTGCTGCTATTCTTACTGCAGCTGGTGCTTATAACAATGTACGACAGCAGACTAAACTTAGTTGCCGCATTGATCGTTCATTCCTCATCTCATCTGCACACTGGTATGTTCTTATACAGATTTTCTGATGGCCAAGTCCAAATAGTAATTTTTGCATTTAGATTATTTATCTTTCTCCGGGTGTTATGCATTATTTGGTGTTGACTCTGTTATAGGATTAAAATTCCATATCCCTTCCAGTGGGGTACGCCAATATTTAGAGCAAGCCATGCCTTTGGGATGATAGGTGCAGCTCTTGTTGCTTCTGCAGAGGTAATTTACTTTTCATTTCAATGGCCT
Source organism: Elaeagnus macrophylla (assembly GCA_029378325.1). Taxonomy (NCBI): domain Eukaryota; kingdom Viridiplantae; phylum Streptophyta; class Magnoliopsida; order Rosales; family Elaeagnaceae; genus Elaeagnus; species Elaeagnus macrophylla. Next base: position 7,061,735 of record CM055649.1, on the reverse strand, counting down.
ATATAATATTTTGGTCTCTTGTTACTAATGGAATCGAATTATGAATGAACTTCAATGCAGTCTACTGGAGCATTGTTTGCAGCAGCGCGGCTTTCTGGTGCTACACCACCTCCAGCACATGTTCTCAGCCGAAGTATTGGATTTCAGGTTCAGTCACAATATGGCATATCTTTGAGTCTGTTGTTCCACCCCAAACTAAGGCGGATCTACGTGGGGGCGGGGCTACAACCCCAACCAACTTTTTTACAAAAAATTAATTACATGTATATTTTTAGCATTAAATAAATATTTTATTTGTAGTAATATATTATGTCTAATTTTTATATACATATTTTAGTATATATTAATAATATTTAACAAATATGTGGATGAAAATGACATAAATTGTAAATAAAGTAATTAAATATATATATTTTTTCATGTATTTGGTAACTATTAGTAACAGAAATAAAATTAGAGTAGTATAATATGTAAAATTATTCTTAAATATAATAATCCAAATAATGTTTAAATATTTTTAAACTCAATATTATAAAAATAAAATTAAAAAAATAAGTATATGATAAGTTTCATATTAAAGTATTTTAAGTTTATGTTTATCATATTTTATTTCAATCCAAATTTTAAATTTATCTAATATTATATTATTTGACATTTTATTTTAATAATATTTTAGAATTTATTTGAAATTTTTTACATAAATTTTTTATTATTTTTATTATTATTAATCATTCTTATATTGCTTATAAACATATATTTTTAAATATAGTCTCAAGCTAAAAAATAATAAATCATATTTTACGTTTTACATTTTCATATGTTTTAGTTTTAGTTTTAACAACTATAAATCTTAATATATTTGGTTAAATTTTTTATTTACTTAGATTTTTTAGTTAATGAATTTATTTTATTCATGAATGATATTAATACTTATTAACTTGTTATATTTTTGTTTAATTTTCGTTATAAGTTAATTATAATGTATTAACTCTATGTCTCTATTACAATATGATATGAAAAAAATTTAATGTTGGATTGAGTATAATTTACTATAATTCTTACTAATTTTTTACTTTGTATAAAAAAAAATTTAGTCCACCTTAAATTTTTTTTTTGGTTCTGGCCCGTGCCCCAATACACTTATATCTTAATTGTCTTTGGAATTCTCTAGGGAATTACTATTGCTTTTTAAGTGAGAACATAGATACACACTATACATACTATTTAAGGCCCGGACTCTATGTTTTTGAATATAGGGTATTGGCATGCTCATTGAAGGAATCTTTGGTGCTGTTGTAGGAACTACTGTATCTGTGTAAGGAAGCACTTCAGTCATTCTTAAATTTTTCTAGAAGATGACTACTATTGTTCTTGTTTGTTTCTTTCTTTTTAATTACGGGCATAACTTATGTTATTTGTTGCTCTTACAATTGTATGTTATGCTAATTAAAAGTTTGTAGAAGAGAAATAGTGTTTTTACTCGATTCAAATGATTCTGCAGTGAGAATGTTGGACTCCTTGGATTGACAAGCATAGGGAGTAGAAGAGTGGTTCAAATATCAACTGCTTTCATGATCTTCTTCTCAATATTTGGTTTGTTTTCTTATTCTATGTTGATCCTTTTCATATTCTCTCTAATTTTATTAGTTACAATTTTTTTTTTATCATTTCATCTCATGCCCTGCAGGAAAGTTTGGTGCCTTCTTTGCATCTATTCCTTTGCCAATATTTGCAGCCATTTACTGTATTTTATATGGTATTGTTGGTAAGTTAGCCATCTATTCCTTTGCACTTTCTAGCAAGAACACGACTTTTTTCACATATGTTCACTTTATGCATAATTGAGTTATACTGCCTATTGTACAGTTGTGCATATAATGAGCATATGTTGAATTTTTTTTTTTTTTCTCTCTCTTTAGCAACAAAGTGGGCATTTAGGTTATTTTTCTCATTATGGTGTTGGTATTTAATTTGATTCTAATGAGAACTTTTACTTGTTTTGTCTCTGTTGTAGCTGCTGCTGGAATCTCATTCTTACAGTTTACAAACAATAATTCGATGAGAAATATATACGTTTTAGGCCTTTCATTGTTCCTTGGGATTTCAATTTCTCAATATTTTGTTATGAACACTTCCCCAGATGGTCATGGACCTGTCAGAACTGATGGTAGATGGGTAAGTACAATTCTTATATCCTGCAATCTGTTAGTTCAATGCTAAGCAGTTACGCATTTTGGCTGAGCCTTAAGACAAGTTGATACAGAGACGAACATAAAACAATCACATTTAATGCAACTTTGTGAAATTATGTGATGACATATAACATTTGTGACATTTAATGTTAAGTTTCTCTTCTGGTTTTTGCAGTTCGATGATATATGGAACACGATTTTCTCATCAGCGCCAACAGTCGCCTTGATCGTGGGAACACTTCTTGATAACACAGTGGAGGCAAAGTATGCAGCGGTAGACAGGGGAGTTCCATGGTGGAAACCCTTTCAGCATAGAAAAGGAGATGTTAGAAGCGAAGAGTTCTATAGTTTTCCTCTCAGAATAAATGAATATATGCCTACAAGATTTATGTAATTTTCTTGATCGTGGGAACACTTCTTGATAACACAGTGGAGGCAAAGTATGCAGTGGTAGACAGGGGAGTTCCATGGCGGAAACCCTTTCAGCATAGAAAAGGAGATGTTAGAAGCGAAGAGTTCAATAGTTTGCCTCTCAGAATAAATGAATATATGCCTACAAGATTTATGTAATTTTGCATCGACTGTATATATAGCCTTTTATGAGCACAATGATGTGTTTATCTGCTTTATATTTTTTTGGTTCCAAAAAATGGGAAACTTCGTTGAAAATCAGTAACCATTACAATGTATGCAGTAAAAAGATCGAGTTTGGGTCTAAATAGTATCTACTTAATCAAATTGATATTAAAATAATCTGTCAATTGTAAATAATACATAATATAACTGTACGTAATTTAGAGTACATAAATTAAACATGTTATTTTATGAGAAATTTAATAATATATAAGCTAGCATATTATTATGGAGTTCTTAGTTCAAAAAGATCTACTAGTATACAGTGTTGGATCATATTTTATCTAGGCTTTAGTTCCTGCAATATTGATTTGCATATCACTAGCAAATCACGTTAGGAAGTACGACCTCGTATCGAGGTGTTGTATATTCTCTAATGCTTAAATTAGTTTCTAGAGAGAAAAAGGTAAGAGAGGAGTTTTGTGGTTGAGAAGGAGCTTATGCTCGTACTTTTTTTAGTTGTAAGATCATATTTATAGGGTTGGGAACAGATGAAATTTTTGTAAATAAGTCATATTAATTAATATTTATATTATTTTAATAATAATATAAATATCTTACTATTAATACCCCCTATTTAATGAAGAGTTATCTGATTATATCATTTGACTTTTCTCTTATTAATATGAACCAATCAAATGGTGCTATAAGTACATGGTTATATTTCTATCCAACCCAAGCCCCCTAGGTTGCCTTGGCTACTTTGGTAGGGTAGGTGGTCTAGAATGTCTCCTGAAGTACGATGACTCAGCTACAGTTAGTCTTAGGATGTCTTGACTGAGATAAGTAGCTAATATCTCAAGGATTTTCATGCCATTGCATTCTCATGGTCATAAGTTTACAATGTCTATTTTTGGGCCGTGATCCAAGTCCAGGTTAGAAAGTTATGACTGGGTAAACTTTGGGGAAAAAGTCGACTACACTAGCAAGGGTTTAATTTCCCAAAAGAGTTAGAATTTGAGCATGATTCTCCAAAATAGTTTCCTTATCTAACTCCTTAGATCCTCATTTGATGGGTGGTTGAGAACTGGCATGTAAGTCTATATAAAGACTTGACCACTCACAATCACTTCACTTTGATCTAAGAGATTGAGTCTTTAAGAGAATGAGGACTTTGATAACAACAATTGACTCCATTCTAACAAGGTAACTGGATTAAACTTCAACTTTTTTCTCCTTTTCCTTCAGATTGCTTTAAATATGCATAAACTTTAAAAACTAGGAAGAACAACATAGACCCTTAGAATTTTTTTTTTCTCCACTTTGATCTACCATGGTAGACTGTAAAATTTCTAGAAGGTTTGCAGCAATATCTTAATTTTGTTTTTACGTGTGAGCGAAGAGATAATTGTTCCTTGAAAATTCTATTGATCCCAGGTACTCATGACTGGCAAAAGAGTACACACTCATAGTAAAGAATCCCAACACAAGAGGAGAGTTAGAATGGCTGACCGGTATGATGAGAATATCGAAAGTGGGAAAGAGATTGTAGGTAGAAGTGGGATTTAGCATGGAGGGCAAAAATGGGGGTCCACAATCAAATCAAGAAGGGACCTGATAGGTAGCATCAGGGTGCAAACGTGGAGCACCAGTAGGGGAAGCCAACCAGTCGACTTGGCAGACCGGCGGTGGGACCAATCGACAACGTCCATCTTGATGGTTCTGATAAGTTCGGTGCCAAATTAGGCCTTATGTCTGATTTTTCTCCCCGTTTTGACAGTGTCGTTTCCGTTGGATCTCCCAGTTCCATTTATGTCAGAAATGCTGCTGGTGGAGATCCAAACAATGACCAAGTGTTCGACTTAGGTTATGAGGTTGACTCTTTGTTGCCCTTCACAACTTGATTCTCTGCGGACAAGTTGAGGGAGATTTTGAGATCCCAAACTCCATTGGTATTATACTTCCTAGTGATGGCATCATTCGAAGTCGACATCCTTCTAGAGGGCTTACTATTTTTGGTGATCAGACGTTCGCTGGTCTTTGACTCCTGTTCTTGCTTTGGTGCTGCGGTTCTTTATAAGATTAAGGGTGCCTCCTAAGCAATTGACCCTAAATGCTTGGAATATACTTTTCTCTTGTTATATTTTGGAAGGAAAGTGGTGAAGAGATGAACCTTGCTGTTCAGATCTTTTTATCATCCAAAGGCGGTGGGTAGAGATTGGTTTAGCCTTAGACCCTTTGGTAATGGAAAGATGATCCTTGAATTTCCTAATTCTAACTAGAGTTTAAGAAATTTTTGGTTCATTGCTATTAGCGCTTATGATGTGGCTTGTCTCGACCTAGGCCCCACACCCACATGGTTTGTTCCTAGTGGTGAGCAGCTCCCATATTCATGACTCATCCACTAGAATTTACTTTGCATTTTCTCTTGTCTGTCTTGCTAACTCTTTTTTGATTCCTTCTTTGTGCAATTCACTAGAAAAAGGCGAAGCTTACTAATGATGATAAGGAGAAGTTCATTGGAGAGTTGTTCGCTTTAACCTCTATAAGGCACTGTAGTTCGAGGTTGGTGCTACCTGAGAAAATTTTCCACTTGGGTGTCCAACTCTCATCTTTCCTACTTAGGAATTTTAAAAGCAATCCCTATCCATGTGAATACTGAAAAACTATTTAGCCTGGACTCACATAGAGTTGACTTAATCTTATTCCTCACTACTCTTTTTCGTCTTCCAATCATCACGTCTTATCATATGCAGCTCAGAAGGGTAACTACACCAATGTCTTTCATTTCCATACAAGGAACCTAGGGAACTAAAACATGAAGAAGAATGAGGTCATTCTTGGGAAGAAGAGGGCTCACTAGGCATCCACCTCCTAAGTTGAGGAGATCGTAAGAGTTGAAGCTCATAACTCTACCCAAACTTCTCCTCTTGGAGAGGAATTTGTGGTGGAAGAGGAGGCTCCGCACAATAGTCCTCAACACGTTTCAATCTTTACAAAGGTTCTAGAAGACCCCACTAGCAATATTGATGAGGATATCCTTGGCTAGTTTGAGCATTTTTTGAAACTCAAGGTTGCTGTAGATTACTATAGGCTGGCAACTAGAGCTCAGTTGAGTCCTTTGGTAGGAACTACCAGAGTGGCTAGGCTCGAGCCTCATTTACTCTTTCTCAGGAGGAGAAGAGAGAACTATTCAAGGCTCTAGATGAAGATACTTTGATTCAACAAGGGTTGTCAAACACCCTCTTGAGCTAACTCTAAGTTGCGTTGAGGTGAAGGAACTTATAGTAGAGATCCAAACATTGAAATTTGAGGTAGAAGCTACACGTCCAAAAGTTATAGATGAATACTTGGACTTTGAAGACTTTAGGGCATATATTGAGCTGATGGGCTCATGGCTTTGAATATGCCAAGAGAAGGTTTAAGATTGTCTACCCAGACAAGCATCTACCTCGTCGTAAGTTTCCCAACTTTAGTTAGGTTGCAACTTTAGTGCGGAGCGTTCATTGACGACTTTGACTCTGAGGCGAGTGTGTCTTCAGCTGGGGAGAATACCCAGTATCTAGCAGGAGCAATGGATGGGGATCAAGTTCATGACTCATTTGAACCCAGAAGATAGTGCAAGCAACACCAATCTCTATAATACTGTCTAAGAAGACCAGTTGATAGTGGTAGACTTAGAGCTTAGATCTAGGCAGTTCTTTTTTATTTTTGTTTTACTTTACTTTTGCATTAGTACCCAGCAAGTGTTATGACTTAGCCTTAGCTTGTAGTTTCTTTTGGGAGCATGATTTTAATAATAAATCAACTTTTTCTCCATTCTTCTATCTTACTCCACACTAGCCTTGGTAGAAACTTTTTATTTCTTTGCTTGTGAATGCGGAACAAAGCTTGCACATGGTATTTGACTTATCATTTTTTTTGTTTCCTTCGAAACTTGAAAGCGAGACCAACCCTTAGTACTTTAGAAAGATGCTCTCATGCTTAAGTGACCTTGGAAGGCCTCAATTGACTTCAACATCCTTAGGAAAATACTTAGGACATTGTGTCCTTAAAAAATCATCGTTTGGACCTTGGAAAGCACAATTAGCTTAGTTGTCGAAACTTGGACAAGGTGAGAATAGTGACCTTTGGAAATATGAAAGTGAGAACATCTTTTGTGGCATTTTTAGGGAACTAGCAAATGGAACACTTTAACAATAAAATTACTTTGTGAGAGCACACCTTCATTCAATAACCTTAAAATTTTCAAGAATTGACCCATGCCTTTGAAATATTCTTTGACAGTTAGGGTGACACAATCGAAGTGATAATGCCTTAATCACTCATGGAAGCAGAGCGCCAGCCCCTAGCGTGGGTTTAGAAAATTTTTTGGAGTGTGCAGACGGGTCATTCAACATTTGATGCAAAATCAAACATAAGTGATGAGGGATTGGGGACGAACCATGGCGTGATCGGCAAGGTGCCAACCAGGTGGTTATTTGGGCTGGTCGGCGTGGTTGGTAGTGGTAGGGCAGGTGTAGACAGAGTGGGAAGCTCGATGGGAAAACGACGCAAGCGTGTGGGTGGTTGCAGACATGGTGCGCTTGGTTGGACCGGCAAGGTTGAGGGTGCTCTTTCTTCTTCTTGAAACATTTCATTGGGGCTGGTTTGGTATATGGGTTGTTTTTAGGAGGTGGTAAGTGTCGTTTGGTGGAGTTCCTATTATGGGTCAGTGTATCAGTTGGTGTTTTAGGTCCATTTTGTGTGGGTTGTTGGAGATAATTGTTTGAGCTGGTGGGTTTATCATGATAAAAGTTAAAGAAGTTTCTTTTAGGATAAGGATTGTGATGGATTCTGTTTAGGATGGATTCATATTTGGTGGCTATTGTGATGGCTTCAACGAGGGTCATTTGGGCTCTAGTATCAAGTCTGTCTTTAGTGGCTTCTGTCAAACCAGATACAAACCGCAATACCTCATAAGAGCTATCCTCATTCAGATTATTCCTAGCTTTAAGCCTCTGAAATTCATCAACATAATCATTGATAGTGTAGTTACCTTGATAACATTGTATGACTCTTATGTAGAAAGTGTGCTTGTAATCTTCTGGTAGAAAACGTCTTCTCATCAAATTCTTCAACCTTTCCTACGAGTTTAATTGTGGCTGATCCATTTGTTAGTGAATACGTTGTGTTGAATTCAACAATGAACGCACCGACGTTCAACAATTCACGGTAGACGGCGCCTATCAAAGAAGACGGCACCTACCGACAGTTACCAACCTTCACGGCAGACGGCGCCTATCAAAGAAAACGTGCAGCTGTAAATATTGAATGTGGTAGTTGTAATAGTAATTAATATTTTCCTATATAAACAATGTACAAACTCATACGAATTAAGAATGAAAATATATCGGAGAAACCATTACTTCTTCGGTTAGATTGTTTCTTCAAATTATTTATTTCTTCATGGTATCAGAGCCAAGTCGTTGCTCTATACAAATTTGAAGCCCTTGTTAGCCTAAACTGAGTTTTCTTTCTCTGAAAAATATGTTTTCTCAGAAAAAAAATTCTCACCCAAACACCCAAACAAATATTAATTAAAAACCTCATTTTTGAGTCATTATTTATCTCACCTAATTTTACCAGATTACTCTAAACAAAATTCTGAGCATTTTGGTAAAATTAGGACAGAAAAAAACCTCCACACGCGCCTCCACGCGCCACCAGAAGTTAACTGCAAAAAGTCACGCGCCACCACGCTCTTCCACGCGCTCTCACGCGCCAGCTGAAGGTTGAAGACGCTGACGTGGCTCGGCTCGGCTCGGCGCACTCAGCTCCGCTCCGCTCGGCTCATCTCACACGGCTCACGCGGCTCGGTCCGGTCCGGCTCACACCCCAGGTTCGGTCTGGTTAGACCGGAGGTTCGGTCTGAACCCGGTTTGTTCGCAGTTTTTGCAAATTTGACCGGTTCGGTCCATTTTAAAAGTCCAAAACCGGTTTTTTCTCCGGTTCTGTACTTTTCAAACCGGTTTGGTCCATTTTTCAAGGTTTTTTAAACCAATTTTGTACCCGGTTTTGTGTTTTTTATCCGGTTTTGTCCATTTCTTCTTAAAAAACCATCGGTTTCATATTCTTTATACCGGTTCTTGCATTTTTCCTTCCAGTTCTGAAATTATTACACCATTTTTCTAGTTTTTATACCATAACATCATGACAGAGGACACAATTTCATTACCTGTGGAGAAATCAACTCCAGTTATTGTACAATCTGTCCATTCCGAAGGTGTTTTTAATGCTGGAATTATTCTTACTGAGACTAATTATGATGTTTGGTCTCAAATAATAGAAATGCATATTGCAGAGAGAAAAATTCTCTTATATTCATGACAAAAATTTGCAACCCGAAAAAATATCAGAAAATTATAACAAGTGGTATGCAGAAAATCAAAAAGTGAAGAGATGGCTACTTATGTCAATGAGTCCTGAAATCATGAAGCGTTACTTACGCATACCAACTGCTTTTGAAATTTGGGGTGCTTTGGCAAAGGCATTTTATGATGGAACTGACGAATTACAGGTATTTGTCTTAAACCAAAAAGCCTTTACTTCCAGACAAAATGGAAAATCACTTTCTGAATATTATGGAGAGTTAACTGAAATTTTTCAAGAACTAGACCATCGTGATAAGGTGGTCATGAAAGATCCTGATGATTTAATATCATATCAAGAGTCTGTTGAAAGATTGAGGGTACATATTTTTCTTGCTGGATTAGATGATGAATTTGAGCAGGTTCGTGGAGAAATTCTGCGAAAAGAAACCATCCCGAATTTAGAAGGATGTTACTCCTTGATTCGACGAGAAGTAGTGCGTCGAATATCATTAAAAGAAAAATCTGGTGACTCTGATGCTTCCGCCATGATATCTCAAAACCGTTCTTTTTCAAATCAGCAAGAACGAATGAATGTTAAAAAGGCTGTTGAAAAATCATCATTCAAATGTACCCATTGTCATCAAAAGGGTCACACCAAAGAACGATGTTTTGAACTTGTGGGATACCCTGATTGGTGGGATCACAGCCGTGAATCTCGCAAGAAAAATCCAAGACAGATGTCTATTGCCACCAATGTTGAAGCAATGAATAATCATGTTGCAAACTCCTCAGCATCAGTAGCAACCTCAAACAATGTTGGTAAGAAAGCTTTTCCTCCTATTTTTAATAATACATGGATAATTGATTCAGGTGCAACTGATCATATGACATTCAATTCTAAACAAATCTCAAAATCATCTTCACACAAAACTGTTTGCACTGCCAATGGTAACACAACTCCAGTTATTGGGGAAAGTTCTTTATCTCTCACTAGTACTTTAAATTTAGATTCAGTGCTAGTTGTTCCTTCTTTAGAGTATAACCTTTTATCTATTTCTCAAATAACCACTGCTTTATCATGTTTTGTTACTTTTTGGCCTGACTTTTGTGTGTTCAAGGACATCCAAACAAAGCAAACGATTGGTCGTGGTATTAGGCGAGAAAACTTGTATTATTTGGACTTGGCTTCAACAAATCATGCACTGGTAGCTAATGGATCTAAAAGAAAGGATACATCAAATATATGGCTATGGCATAGGAGATTGGGTCATGCTTCTTTTGGATATTTAAAGAAATTATTTCCAAGTTTATTTTTAAATTTAGATATTTCTTCTTTAAAGTGTGATGTTTGTGAGTTAGCAAAAAGTCATCGTTCTTCTTTTCCTATAACCTTAAATAAAAGTCCTTTTCCTTTTATGGTTATACACTCTGACGTATGGGGCCCTTCTAAAGTCTCTACTTTGGGTGGCTCACGTTGGTTTGTTACTTTTATTGATGATTTTAGTAGAATGACTTGGGTCTGTTTAATGAAATCTAAAAGTGAGGTAAACTTATTATTTAGAAAATTTCATAAAATGGTTCGTACTCAATAAAATACACAGATTCAAGTTTTACGTAGTGATAATGGAGGAGAATATAAGAGTTCTGAGCTTCAAGAATATCTTCAATCAGAAGGAATTATTCATCAAACTACTTGTGTTGATACACCTCAGCAAAATGGAGTTGCAGAAAGGAAAAATCGACACTTATTGGAGGTTGTCCGTGCCTTATTGATTGAAGCTCATATGTCATTATCTTATTGGGGAGAAGCACTTGTTTCTGCTGCATATTTGATCAATCGGATACCTTCCAGTTCAATTGACTTCCAAACACCACTACAAGCCATCACCAAAGCAATTGTTGCACCAAGTGTTCCAAATTTATCTCCCCATGTCTTTGGGTGTGTAGCATTTGTACACCTACATAAACAGCAACGTAGCAAGTTGGATCCACGAGCACTACGTTGTGTTTTTATGGGATATGCTACACAACAAAAAGGGTACCGTTGTTATCATCCTCCAACAAAACAAATGATTACCACCATGGATGTTATTTTTCATGAGGATACAATGTATTTCTCTTCTAAGCCTGAATTTCAGGGGGAGTACAACTACAACCATGATGAAATTCAGACCCTCACATATAAATTGTTACCTTATGAAGAAAGACAAATTATATGTGATCAAAACACAAATAATTTGGATTCAGATGGTAATAACTCCCAAAATGAAAGAGATTCAAGAGAAATGGAATCAAGTCCTCGTCAACTCCAAGATCATCAAACAAATTCATTACTACCATTAAGTGAGTACGAGTTTCCTACTCCACAAGTTGCTGATATACCTAACCAATCGTTTGCAGAGGATGTTCCAACTATTGAACCAACCAGAAAAACACTTCCACCACGTCTTAACAGAGGTATTCCTAAAACCATGTATGAACCTGAGATTTCAAGTAAAGTCAAATATCCCATGAATAACTATGTGTCTACACACCGTTTGTCAAAATCAAATATGTCATTTGTGAATCAATTATCTGTTGTATCTATTCCTAACAGTGTGCAGGAAGCTTTAGCTAACCCAAAATGGGAAGAAGCTATGAATCAGGAACTAAGATCCTTAGAAATAAATAGAACTTGGGAACTTGTCGATCGTCCACCAACAAAGAAAATTGTTGGATGTCGATGGATTTTTTCAGTAAAGTACCAAGCAGATGGTATGATTGAACGTTATAAAGCAAGATTGGTGGCAAAAGGATACACTCAGACATATGGGATCGACTATACAGAAACATTTGCACCTGTAGCAAAAATCAACACTGTTCGAGTCTTGGTATCTCTAGCTGCAAATCTAGATTGGCCATTATATCAGTTTGATGTAAAAAATGCCTTTCTACATGGAGATTTAATTGAAGAAGTCTATATGGATCTACCACCAGGAATCAAGAAATCAGAAATACATGATGGAAAGGTGTGCAGATTAAAAAAATCATTGTATGGTTTAAAACAATCTCCAAGAGCATGGTTTGGCAGATTCACAAAGTCTATGAAGGCATTTGGCTACCAGCAAAGCAATTCAGACCATACTTTATTTCTGAAAAAAAGGCATGGTAAGATCACTGCACTTATTGTATATGTTGATGATATGATAGTAACAGGAAATGATGATGAAGAGAGGAAAGCTCTACAAAGATATTTGTCTAGAGAATTTGAAATGAAAGACCTTGGTTCCTTAAAATATTTTCTTGGGATTGAGGTTTCTCGATCAAAAGAAGGAATCTTCTTATCTCAAAGAAAATATGCCTTGGATTTATTAAAAGAAACTGGTATGTCGGCATGTCAACCAGTTAATACACCAGTGGAGGAAGGATTAAAGTTATGTATCAAGCTGGATCAAGTTCCAGTAAATAAAGAAAGATATCAAAGGCTTGTTGGAAGGTTGATGTATTTGGCACACACAAGACCAGATCTTGCCTATGCTTTAAGTATTGTTAGCCAATTTATACATAATCCTGGAGAACAACATATGAATGCAGTTATTCGTATTTTGAGGTATCTAAAGTCTGCTCCTGGAAAAGGAGTATTGTTCAAAAAAATTACAGAGTTCCAAAGAATAGAAGTATATACTGATGCTGACTGGGCTGGATCAATAAATGATAGGCGATCTACATCAGGCTACTTCACTTTTGTAGGTGGAAATCTTGTAACATGGAGAAGTAAGAAACAACATGTTGTCGCCCGTTCAAGCGCAGAGGCTGAATACAGAGGCATGGCACTTGGACTTTGTGAGGCTTTGTGGTTACAATCTCTCTTGAATGATTTGGGATATCCTGTTAAAGAATCAATTAAATTATTTTGTGACAATAAAGCAGCATGTGATATTGCTCACAATCCAGTCCAACATGATCGTACAAAACATGTTGAAGTGGACAGATTCTTTATTAAGGAAAAAATAGAAGAAAATTCTTTGGAATTGCCAAAAATTAAGTCAGAAGATCAATTGGCTGATATTCTCACTAAAGCAGTCTCATATCGAGTATTCACAGAAGTTTCAGTCAAGTTGGGCATGACAGACATCTATGCACCAACTTGAGGGGGAGTGTTGAATTCAACAATGAACGCACCGACGTTCAACAATTCACGGTAGGAGGCGCCTATCAAAGAAGACGGCACCTACCGACAGTTACCAACCTTCACGGCAGACGGCGCCTATCAAAGAAAACGTGCAGCTGTAAATATTGAATGTGGTAGTTGTAATAGTAATTAATATTTTCCTATATAAACAATGTACAAACTCATACGAATTAAGAATGAAAATATATCGGAGAAACCATTACTTCTTCGGTTAGATTGTTTCTTCAAATTATTTATTTCTTCACGTTGATCCTATCCCACCAAGCTAAGGCACTTCCACGAAACTTGTATACAACTATTCAGACTCTCTTCTCGTCTGGCACCTCCAAGTAATTGAAAAAACTCTCAGCTACAAACTCTCATTCCAAGTATTCTTCAATATCTATTCAATCATGGAACTATGGAATTTTATGTTTGAAATGAAAATCAAATTTTGAGTGGGTTCGTTGTCTTGCTGGGCGTTCTCCAAATCTCCCTAAGCTTCTAGTAAATCATCATCTCCTTCGTTATCGTTCACATTAGGAATGGGTCGAATACCTCATCATCTTCTTCTACCTCTTCTAACTTGTTGTTGTCGAACCACTGGCTCAGCTTGACAAGCTACATCTCATTCATTGGGCTTTTGATTTCGACCTTCTTGGTTAGCATTTTCTTTACGTAATTAGTCCAACAAATGATGTAAATTAAGAGATAATTGAGTGACTCTGCATCAAGATGTTTTTCTTGTTTCAACATTATTTGTAGCATCATCCTTATCACTGATTCTTCAGCTTTTCACTGTGCCAATTCGTTGCATTACTAGAAGCCATTGGAAGCTATGGCAAACCAGAGCTCTGATACTAATTCTAATGCAGCCAATATAACTTTTAAAGAAAATGAGCTCATCGAACCGATTCTATAGAACTCAAAAGAAGAAATTATGTTTCCTGTTAGGAAAAGTTCGTTACAAAATCATCATTCATCCCTTAATGGAATACAAAGCAAAGCTTTAAAGAAACAAGTCACGCACGTCTGTTCTCATTGCCAAGATGCACATAAGACCAACACTAGATAGCAAAATGATAAACAACAAAATAAAAACGACAAAGAAATATGCCAGAATGACTAACTTATTTAATCAAGTATTAGTATGATAACATGGCTGCATCATCATACTTGAATTCAATCTATATATTGTTGTTGAAATTTTCTGAACTTGTTAAATATTGATCTCTACGATCTTTAAGTTAAGTCTTTATAACCTTCAATTATGATACTGTAAAATCTTTATAAATAATACAATATTTGAACTTGCCTTCAAGGCACGACTTTAAGTTACGCTATTTGCCCCCACCAATTCGGTGATGCACTAAGGTTCAGCAAATACGCCTATAGGATACAATGAAGCTTCTTGTTGTCTGCAGTGTGCATTCACGAAGACAACCCAAGAACAACTTTAACTTTGAAGAGCACTCAAGATAATTAATGTTCTAAATTTGCAGTATTTAGAATACTAACTTTATTTGTACATAAATTATGGTGGAAAATATTAGAGAACATTTATTATACATATTGAACTTCCTTTTCTTATTCTCTCCATTTTCTTCTACCAATAGCCTATTTATAGAATTTCATGCACCCATTCAATTAGGTTACAACTCTTTGATGAGTTGTGACTTTTTCAAAAGTCATGTCTTGTAGAACATATGTAATTGTTCATAACAATCACAACCTATCCAAAAGTCATGTCCTTTTACTTAAGTCACAACCTTTCAACATAGCATTTCACATCCAAAAGTTATAACTATTCAATATGTCTTTTGCCAAAAGGTACTTACCAACCATTGCAACCTTTTAGCTAAATGCTATGTCTTTTTATTTTAAAAAATGTTCCAACAATCCCCCACCATTTTCAAAAATGAAATATAATTTTCAAAATAGTTTTGAAAACTTTTATCTTGAGTATGCTTCGAAGACTTATGCATAAATAAAGGTGTCTTTTGGACTTGAACATTTACTTAGTGAAAACACATCAAAGTTAACCAAGGTAGCATGGTAGGCAAGTCTTTGAACCAGCGATCTTATTTGGTTAACTGAACATGTCTCACACATAAGCCCTTTTCATCTCCAATGTTCTTTTATTCGTTGACATGTGGATTGGCCTTGTATCTTATAACCTGGTTTTTCATGAGTGCTCTAGTAGCTAGCCAAGCTACATAGAAGATGGCACCATCTTCGACACTCACATAGGTGAACTTATCAAGGATACCTACGTAATTAAAGTATCCCACAGAAAATTTTGTTATAAGTTCATTAAAAGCTAATACCTTATCCTCCTCGTTCCGTTATATGTACCAAGCACATCGTCCTTTGAGACACCTATTTATTTTTTATTGTGCTTGCAATCACAAACATATGATGTACTTTGGCTCATTGAATCCAAGATCTTGATGTTTCAAGTGTTGTGTTGGGTTGAGTTTCCATCATTAGTTATTTATTTGAGGTTGGTTTTCGTCCCATCCCCTTTACATGAATATGTAACTATGTCCCTTGCAAGACTTTTTATCATCAGGAGCTTTTCAATTTCTTCATTACTTTTCATAAAATAATGCCTTTACCATGAGCATCAATCATACATAATTGTATATAAAATTCATGTACCAGTTACTCACATTACATTTGGTTACATGCATAAAAAAGAACTCATCTTGTTAGTGTACACATACAACTATACAAGATATATTAACTTAAATCATAGAGGAATACTTATAACCATGATTCCCAATCATCTAGGTTCTATGTTACATGAGACTAGGATAATCATGTTAATTACCTAGGTGGAGTGATGTGTTAAATTGTGTACTCGCAAGTGTACGAATCACTCGTAGTAAAGTGATAAGCAACTTCCAAGGTCGGTCTCTCAAGGAATTGTAGTGGTCTTAAATAACTATTTTCTTAATCTAAATAGAGTTCCAATAAAAATAAAACACTAATTAAATAGAGTTCTAGTGAAACTAAAACTCTAAGCAACTAGAATCCTAAAGCTAGTAAAACTGTAAAAAGGTGTTTGTTTTGTGACGGGAACAATCATACGAACAATTAAACGAAAACAAGATCGAAGTTCACAATCAATTCAAATAGATTTGAAGATCAATGGAGGATGTATGGACGTTTAGCTTAGTTGACCATGCTTGCATCGAAAAGGTATGGTGAAATAACATGAACGTTCTATATAAACAATATTACCGGCTTTCCTTTTAATTACGAGACTGCCTGCGGTCGGGATAAATCTCTTTGTTGATTAACTAATTAACTGCCTTCGGTCGGGGTAAATCAAATAGTAATCAAATTATGCACAAGGAAATAAATGTCAATCAAACTAATGCTATGACTAAGTCACTAATTTGAAGCTTTGATTAAGTGTTTCGGAATAAAGTTAAGGTGACGTTCCTATAACTAGATTCTAAGATCTTTCAACCTAACTACGAATCTCAAATTGGCCCATGATAATTCATAATTAAATATCTAAACATGCTCTTAATCAAAAGGTAATTCATTTATACTAAATTAATAAAATATACACCATACACAATTCTAGCAAACATGGCAACACAAACTAAACATCCATAATAAAACTAGCCGCTCATGTTCATATTAACATTCATAGACAAATATAATATGATCATACACTTCAACGAAAGAAGAAGAAAATAGAATTCTATAACAAGGAAAACCTAGATCTAAATACCGCTTATGGATGGGATAGCGTTCTTCTCCAAAAGCTTTATCTTCGATTGTCGACGGCTTCCTTGAATCCTTAGAATGGTTTCTCTTACTTCGTTTGAGTGTGGCAAAGCTCCCAAAATTGAATGAATCTCTTGTTTGGTCACAAAATTGTAATGTGTAAAGTTGTGTACAAGTTGTTCTAGTTCTTTGTAAGGGGGGCTCTAAGGGGGTATTTATAGATGTAAGGGTTTACACAAATCTTGATTGCCATAGGAATAAGAGCGCCGCGGCATGCATTTTTCCCGCCACGGCGCAACACAAATTCTGAAAATAATGTAAAAACCCGAGAGCTCCCGCCGCGGCATGACTTTTCCTCGCCGCGGCGCACGTTGTCTTCAGTTTCTTCACGTTTACCCCCTTACATATGTGATGGCTCGTTATGTAAGGCTTACATATTTGTCTCGTTTAGCCCGTAACTCGTGATCCAAGCGCCGTAAGTGTTCAGTCTTTGCGTGTTTTCATTATTTGACTCATTTGACGCTAAAAATACCTGAAATACACTAAAATATACCCGTGACTTTGAATGGATAGATTTATGAAAATAATCAAATAAACAATCATAACAAATCTATATTTTAAACAATTAAGCACAATTAATCACGAAATATTAGTGCTTTTCGAGCACTCATCACAACCCCCAACCAGCTTCTTGCTAGTCTCTAGCAAGTGAAGCGATTTAAAAACTAAAATAAAAACAAATAAAATAAACTAATCTAACCTAAATCACTTCCGTAGATTGTCACGGTTGCATTTAGCATATGCAACAAGCCTTTAAACCCCTAGGTGGCCCTAGTGGACGAGTTATAGTCTCGTGAGGGTTTCCAGTGATGACACCCACAAACATCGTACGACTCTCAAAACTAATAAAGACTCTAAACATACTTGAATCAATCCATGCATATGTCTCAAAAATTGTTAACAACAAATGGCATACGAAATAATTAAAAATCACTTAAGCTCAAAAACAGTCCAAATATCAAACCCATCTTAGTAATCGAATTTTGAACAACCAATCAAACCACAAGCCCGTTAGTTACACTATCTGATCGTGTCATGCATGATATTCAAAGATTACATTTCAATATCTATAAATGTGCAAGTAAAATATGAATGAGAATTTTGCACTTCTAACCTCCATATGCTCATTTTTCAAATCCATCTCCACTAATATAGAAATCAAACTACCTAGAATCAATAGGACTTTATTAAGCTTGTAAAGTTGTAGTTAGGTGTGTGATTATGAAAGTACCGAAATGATATTTTCACTAGGATAAGAGTACTTTTTATTTCACAAACTTATTTTCAACTTTCTCCACTAAGTGTTCTCTTTTTTTTTTTTTTTTTTTTTTTTTGTCCTCCTATAAATTCCACATGTCCCTTGGATCTTTTTTTGCTTGATTTTCTTTCTTTACTTTTCTTGCTTATTATTTCAATCATCATCATCATTTTTTTTTTGTGATGAAGCAAGATAAATACAACATAATTGCTCATGAAAATCAAATATTACATTGAATACTCTTATCACTAAGGGTAGTACAACGTATGTCAATGTTGAGTTCAAGGGTGTACTATGGATAAAATAATACGGGAAGACATGAAAAGTCCAAACGGTCCAAAGATGGCCTAAATCACTTTCTAAGTGGCATTTGATTCTATCATTTCGCTTCAATGGGTTTTCAAATGAGTTCTAGAGCTTGTTGAGACTTAAAACATATCATGAACATACACACATTACACAAACCAAAATAGTCATACTAACCATGCAAACTACCACATACACCACAAAATCCTCAAATTAGATGAATCTAACATTTATGTGCTTCGTTGCTTAGGTAAAAATCTAATTTCTCTCATATGTCAGTGTCATTACAATCATGTTAATATCATAGACTTCTGGATTGACTCAAGTAGACACGACACTAACCTAAAAATTCAAGTGACAAAAGTTAAAAATTATAAATTTGGTCATTTTATGCTCATGGAATATTTTTTCCACCCCCAACCTAATTTCTACATTGTCCTCAATGTTAAAAAGAAAGACAAAAGAAATTAAGAAAAAATGAGAGAAGTTACCCCATTTTTGTATGAGATTGTGTACACTACACGTACGCTCTTGTTCATTGTTCCTCGCTTTTCTCATGATGAAGCAATGAGTATGCAAGAAACATGTATGAAACCTCTAAATGTGTGCATCACAACTCAAATCCAAATTTAAATTATAACTAAATCAAATGAAAAACAAAAACATTAAACAAAGTTAAAAATCTTAAAAAATCCAAAGAAAAATAAAATAAAAATAATAATAAAATAAAGGAAAAACTGAAAAAGAAAATAAAGAAAAGAAAAGAAGTTGATACTACCGAATATGGTGGGTTGCCTCCCACCAAGCGCTTTCTTTAACGTCTTAGCAAGACGTTAATCTGTTTCTATCCACCATCATCAAAGATCTTGAAGTGTGTGATATCAATTTTCCGAGCTAATATGTCATTAAGCTTGTCCTTCTATCTCGGTAGTTGTTTCCTATGAAGCACAACACACACTTTTTCGTGGAAGTGGTATGAAAAGTAATTTGGGAATGTGCAAGTCTTAGGTGCTTTGTGTGGCATGGGAGGTGAAGATAATTCCTCCTTGTTCTCCTTAGAAGTTTGTAGAATTTGATATTCTTTAGCTTGACATTCTTTGAGAATTGCTTGCTCCCCATCTGTATTTTCTACACAAAGTGGTAAATCATCAAAAGTTTCAGGAAAATAAATATTTTCAAAATTTTTACCACTTTGAAGGACTGTGTCATCCTTCACTTGCTCAATTTGAGTGGGCAACTCTTCTTGTTTTTGAATTTGTTCCCCTAGTTGCCCAACTTGCATTTCTATTCTTTTCATTGATGCCTCCATAAACTCCATCCTTTCACTAGTAGATTGTATGAAAGCATTCAAGGTTTCCTCTAAGATTGGCTTCTTAGGTTGATTAGAAACTCTACTTTCTTGTATGAAAGAATTCAAGCTCTCTTCCAAGGTTGGCTTCCTAGGTTGATTATAAACTCTACTTCCTTGTATGAAAGAATTCAAGCTCTCTTCCAAGGTTGGCTTCCTAGGTTGATTATAAACTCTACTTCCTTGTATGAAAGAATTCAAGCTCTCTTCCAAGGTTGGCCTAGATGGATATTGATGAAAACTTGAGTTTTGCATTTGGTATTGTGCATAAGGTGGGTCATATGGTTGAAGATTTGAGCTTTGCATGTTGTATTGGGCATAAGGTGGGGTAGAGTTTGCTTGCCATGAAGAATTATGGTGATTTTCCCACTCAGGATTATAGGTACTAAAATAAGGATCATTCCAAGGTGGGTGACATCCCTCATTACGATCAAAGTTTGAATTAGTGGATGTATAGTAATCACCTGCAAAAGTGCAAACATTAGCATAATGCCCATATAAACCACAAATGCTACATACCTCCATATCTGTCATATCATGCAGCTTTTCAAAAGGCCTTGTATTGGCTCATGGATTTCAGTATCCAGCCTGATTAGATGCATTTTAAAATTTGTTGATGTTGTCTATGAACGGTACCTTTCAAAAACTAACAAAAACAACAGAGAAATCAAAGCACTACAGATTAAGCAAATAAAAGCACTATTTTTTTATTTTTTTGATTTTTTGATTTTTTTGTATTTTTAGAATAAAAAATAAATAAATAAATAAAAGATAACAAATAAAATAAATAAACAAATAAAAATTAAGAAACTCTAAAAAGTTGAAAAGAAAATTATTTAAAACGCCAATTCTCCGGCAACGGCGCCAAAAATTTGATGTGTTAAATTGTGTACTCGCAAGTGTACGAATCACTCGTAGTAAAGTGATAAGCAACTTTCAAGGTCGGTCTCTCAAGGAATTACAGTGGTCTTAAATAACTATCTTCTTAATCTAAATAGAGTTCCAATAAAAATAAAACACTAATTAAATAGAGTTCTAGTGAAACTAAAACTCTAAGCAACTAGAATCCTAAAGCTAGTAAAACTGTAAAAAGGTGTTTGTTTTGTGACGGGAACAATCATACGAACAATTAAACGAAAACAAGATCGCAAGTTCACAATCAATTCAAATAGATTTGAAGATCAATGGAGGATGTATGGACGTTTAGCTTAGTTGACCATGCTTGCATCGAAAAGGTATGGTGAAATAACATGAACGTTCTATATAAACAATATTACCGACTTTCCTTTTAATTACGAGACTGCCTGCGGTCGGGGTAAATCTCTTTGTTGATTAACTAATTAACTGCCTTCGGTCGGGGTAAATCAAATAGTAATCAAATTATGCACAAGGAAATAAATGTCAATCAAACTAATGCTATGACTAAGTCACTAATTTGAAGCTTTGATTAAGTGTTTCGGAATAAAGTTAAGGTGACGTTCCTATAACTAGATTCTAAGATCTTTCAACCTAACTACGAATCTCAAATTGGCCCATGATAATTCATAATTAAATATCTAAACATGCTCTTAATCAAAAGGTAATTCATTTATACTAAATTAATAAAATATACACCATACACAATTCTAGCAAACATGGCAACACAAACTAAACATCCATAATAAAACTAGCCGCTCATGTTCATATTAACATTCATAGACAAATATAATATGATCATACACTTCAACGAAAGAAGAAGAAAATAGAATTCTATAACAACAAGGAAAACCTAGATCTAAATACCGCTTATGGATGGGATAGCGTTCTTCTCCAAAAGCTTTATCTTCGATTGTCGACGGCTTCCTTGAATCCTTAGAATGGTTTCTCTTACTTCGTTTGAGTGTGGCAAAGCTCCCAAAATTGAATGAATCTCTTGTTTGGTCACAAAATTGTAATGTGTAAAGTTGTGTACAAGTTGTTCTAGTTCTTTGTAAGGGGGGCTCTAAGGGGGTATTTATAGATGTAAGGGTTTACACAAATCCTAATTGCCATAGGAATAGGCGCGCCGCGGCATGCATTTTTCCCGCCGCGGCACAACACAAATTCTGAAAATAATGTAAAAACCCGAGAGCTCCCTGCCGCGGCATGACTTTTCCTCGCCGCGGCGCGCGTTGTCTTCAGTTTCTTCACGTTTACCCCCTTACATATGTGATGGCTCGTTATGTAAGGCTTACATATTTGTCTCGTTTAGCCCGTAACTCGTGATCCGAGCGCCGTAAGTGTTCCGTCTTTGCGTGTTTTCATTATTTGACTCATTTGACGCTAAAAACACCTGAAATGCACTAAAATATACCCGTGACTTCGAATGGATAGATTTATGAAAATAATCAAATAAACAATCATAACAAATCTATATTTTAAACAATTAAGCACAATTAATCACGAAATATTAGTGCTTTTCGAGCACTCATCATGGAGCATATGCACATGCAAGCTTGCTTTTTTGGGATCCCACAACATAGCTCACCCACCATATTAATTTGATTACTTTCTTAGTAATCAATCAAAATTAAGAAATTTATATTCTTCCTCTATATTATTTTTAAGATATTAAAATTTACTTTCACTCTTAAATGAGTGCTTTTACCAATAATCACAACCATTCTCTAAGGATCACAATCTTTCATCAAGTGTCATGACTTTAACTAAGAGTCATGACTCTTCACTGTTAGTCCCATTTACCAAAAAATATGATTTTTTTCAAGAGTCACAACTTTTCACCAAGAGTCATGACTATTCACCAAGAGCCATGACCATTAACCAAGAGTCATGACTTTTTATCAAGAGTTACAACCCTTCACTAAGAGTCACGACCCTTCAACAAGAGTCACGACTTTTCACCAAGAGTCATGATCTTTCACCAAGAGTCATGACCTTTTTCAAGAGTCACGACTTTTCACCAAGAGTCATGACCCTTCGCCAAATATCATGACTTTTCACCAAGAGTCACTACCCTTCGTTAAGAGTCACTACCCTTCCCTAAGAGTCACAACCATTTATAGTCACAACCCTTCATCAAGAGTCACAACTCTTTACCAAGAGTCACGATCCTTCACTAAAAGTCACAACCTTTTACTAAGAGTCATCATCTTTTACTAAGTGTCACGACCCTTCATCGAATATCATGACTTTTTACCAAGGGTCACCACGTTTTACCAAACAAAGTCACGACCCTTTTCTCAAAAGTCATGATTCCTCTCTAAGGATTGCAAATTTTTTGTCAATCATAACTTTTTATCAATGATCACAACATTTCACTAAGTAATGACTTTTTGTTAGGTTCATGATCTTTCACCAATAATCACGACACTATCAAAAGTCATGACTAACATGCATTTTATATATATAATATGCACAAATTAAAATATATAATATTAATTTTATATTCTAATCAATTTTCATAAAATTTGATTTGTGCATATAACTATACATATATGCATTATCTTAATTTCAACATGCATACTCTTAAAATAATATTAAATTTAAGATACATCATAGAGACATCTAATTATACTTCACAAATAAAATTAAATTTAGAAACTAGATTTCTTACTAGTTGTGAAACTAATAGCAAGTTCACATGGCATAAATAGCGTCTTAAGATTGTTGGAAATTTTTTTTGAACTTGTTGTTGAATGTTGATTTTCATGATCTTCAAGTTAAGTCTCCATAATCTTCAATTATGAAACTGTAAAATCTTTATAAATAATACAATATTTGAACTTGGCTTTAAGGCACGACTTTAAGTCGTTGTCCTTAAGATGCTATTTGCCCCCACCAATTCGGTGATGCATTAAAATTCAGCAAGTATACCTCCAAGATACAATAAAGCTTCTTGTTGTCTGCGGTGTGCACTGACAAAGATAACTCAAGAACACCTTTAACTTTGAAGAGCACTCAAGATAATTAGTGTTCTAAATCTGCAGTATTTAGAACACTAATTATTTGTACATAAATTATGGTGGAAAATATTAGAGAACCTTTATTATACATATTGAACTTCCTTTTCTTGTTCTCTCCATTTTCTTCTATCAATGGCCTATTTATAGAATTTCATGCACCCTTTCAATTAGGTTACAACTCTTTGATGAGTTGTGACTTTTTCAAAAGTCATGTCTTGTAGAACATATGTAATTGTTTATAACAATCACAATCTATCCAAAAGTCATGTCCTTTCACTTAAGTCACAACCTTTTAACATAGTATTTCACATCCAAAAGTTACAACTATTCAATATGTCTTTTGCCAAAAGGCACTTACCAACCATTGCAACCTTTTAGCTAAATGTTATGTCTTTTCATTTTAGAAAATGTTCCAATATAGATGACTAGCCTTAAATATAATCCAAGCACTTGGAAGTAAAACTTTTCCAATTTCAAAATTAACTTGAACCCTCACTGATCTCATAGAGGCACCAAACAAGGAAACCTTCTCCATTTCAGCATAACACGAACATGACTCATAATCCTCCTTACATTTACTTCACTTCTATAGTCCACCAGCAAATCATATATTTGAATCCAAATTGGAGTGAAATCGAAGGACGAGGAAGGAGACATAGTTGATACTAACCTCTAGACCACCATTAAACTGATGTCAAAGCTTCATAGTGCATTCCTTAGCACAAACTCTTGATCAAAGACTGCTTCAAAATAAAAGATAAATGTGCTTCGATCACTTGAGGTCCAATTCTTATGATGTAAACGAAGAAATGCAGCAACATTCATTAGCTTATGAGAAACAAGCTGTGATCATGAGGTCAAAATAACCTTTCTCAACATCAGCCAGATTCCCTAGGTCAATTGTAAGATCAGTTTGTTCAACACGAGTGCGTAATTCTTCCATCACAATAAAAAAAAATTAAGGAAAAAGACTAAAGGAAATTTTATATGAAAATTTGGGATCAATTACCAAAATAAAAGAATAGAGAGTGAAATCGACAATTATTGAGGATCAATTTAGGACGAAAATGAGAGAAATGAAAAATACCAACAATAGGTTGGAAGAGGAATTCAAGAGAGAATAGTGATCTCTTAGGAAAGTATTTTTTAAAACTTATTTGCTTTATATCTAAGATTGTTTGTGCATAGTAGGTTTGTTATAAGTAAGACATAAATTCCATCATTTTATGTGTGTATAAATTTTTTCCTTGCCTTTCACACCATAGTGATCTCTCAGGAAAGTATTTTTTAAAACTTATTTACGCTATATCTAAGATTGTTTGTGCATAGTAGGTTTGTTATAAATAAGACATAAATTCCTTCATTTTATGTCTGCATAAATTTTTTCCTTGCTTTTCACACCATAGTATTATTTGACGTAAAACAAGATGGGTTGCAAGATGAGAAGGCTATCTTCTAAGGTAAATTTGTTAATTTTTGCTTCAAAATTCTTTATACTTGATTGATATATTTATTTGCAATAAAAAAATAGATAGATATGTTTTTTTTTTCTTTCTATTAAATCATTTAAATTCATTGTTTTTATATGGGTGATCTAGTTTCATAAGAAACATTTATGTTGGTTGATTGAACTCGAATAATTAATTGATAGAGATCTATTTGATTCCCAATTGGGATTGTTGATATTTTCTTATTTGGTTCTTAATTTTCTTATTGTTGATTTTTGCATAATTAATGTTAATCTATGTGTATTTTCTTGTAATCAAATTGCATTCGATGAAATTCTAATATGGTTTTGCTTTTAATATAATGCAATTACAATAACTGGCATCAAAATACACAAAAGCTATTAAATATGAGTTGGACGGAAATTTGTTACATTCGATTTCGGTGGGATTGGGTGAAATTTAACGAGTTAGACATTTGTCTAGTTAATTTACGGATAAGTTGGATATGTGTTTAATACAATTTTGGTGCATTGGGACAAAATTCAATGAGTTAAACATGTGTTTAAATTAGCTCCAGCGAATGGAGTCACCAACCAATTAAAATTCAAATAGTTGGATATGTATCAAAATCGACTCTAACAAATTGGGTCAACTACCGATCAATATACAGTCAATAAGACATATGTCCAACTCAACTCTAACAAGTGGAGTCAAATAGTTAATCGAAATTTGACTGGTTGAATAATTATCCAATTTAATTGAGTCAACTCAACTTTGGCGAAAGCTGGTTGAACGCTTGTCCAATTCTAGTTATTTCAATTGAACAGATATCTAGTAAAAAATCAATCATAATTTTTTTGGGGGTAAAATATCATTCATAATTAGTCGATGGAAATTTGTGTCACTATAAGTAAAAAGTATCATATATAATTTTTATTAAATATAAGATTATCACATCATATAACCCCATTAAAAAAAATTTAAATGAAGAAATTTGTTAAGACAAACATCATTGAATGCTTTTGGCCCTATTCTCTCTTCTTCCTTTGCGTTTCCTTTGTTTCGACTCTTGTTAGATAATGATGTATAGTCCCTCTAAGACTTAAACATGTTGCATCATTGACATTTTTCTCACAAGTAACCAACAAAAGTAAATCGTGTGGTACTGACAGATGGATAGCCCAGTGAATAATGTCATTGGGCTACATGCACTAAGTCCCGTCTCCCTCTAGAGAGTCTTTTCTTGTTAAAAAAAATAAAATAAAAGTAATCTTGTGGTGAAGGCTAATTGAAGAATGTGAATGCTTTCTAAACAGTGCCAATATATGTGTGAACATTGAAAGAATTGACAAAGGAAGCTATTCACATCATGCTTGTCGAATCCAATTTGAATAATGTGAATGCTTTCTAAACAGTGCCAATACATGTGTGAACATTGAAAGAATTGACAAAGGAAGCTATTCACAACATGCTTGTCGAATCCAATTTCCGTTCTCTCTGACCTATGTCAGATCTTTTAAAATGAGATCACATGTACAGTGTTTTTGTTGTGATAAATTTGTATGCACCTGAGGTCTGAAATATTGAGAAGCAATTATGGGCAGGACAGTTCCGAAAATATAATGTTTACAAGGAGGATAATTACCATTATTAATTTATAATGCGAGAATATTTTCTAAATATGTATTTGGTGGACTTTTCGTCTTAGAATTTATTAATTAGTAAATATAAAGTATAAATAGTTTTTTTTTTTTTATTATATTAATTGTTTGTTGAATTTTGAAAACTATGAATAAAGTTTGCTCTTTTATTCTTTAAACCCTTTTTCTTCTTTTCTTTCTTTCTTTTAATTCAATTTTTTGCTTCAATTTTTAAATCTTCCTATTTCAACTGGTCAAATGATAACACGAATGGATAAGAATAAATTTTTTTTTTTTTAATTTAGAGGGGCCAAATGTAAAATTTATCTTTATTTATACTTGAATTTACATAGTATATTATTATGGCTTTAATGGTAAATAAACTTTTTTCCTAGAAGTATTGGACCATGGCCCCCTACCTCAAGGCCCACTTTTGTTAACTGACGTGACCCATTTCCAACACGAACTTCGTAGAAAATACTCTCAATATTGCTAAAATTTTCCGACCGCCTGTCCGTCTCATGCGGTTTTTTCGCTCTCTATTTAGTGATTAAAATTTAAAGGAAAAATAACAATAATAAGAAAACTTAAAAATTTATAATAATAAAAATAATATTTTTAGTATTAAAATTATATATTTTAACAATTAAAAAAATAATTATTAATTTTTTTTAAATGCTTATTCAAGTCAATTTAGATCTATTTAATATTGAACATTTAATATTAATTATCGCTTAATATTATTAATATGCTAATTTTATTATTATAAATTTTAAAGATAATATTTTTAATTAAATTTAAAATATTGATACCGATATAAATTCATGTCAAAATCAAACAGAAAAACTTGTATGAAATCTGTAAACTTCTGATAATAATATAAGATAAAGCAAATTAAATAATGTTGAATATAATATAATACTTTTTAAAATTAACAGCTAAACGCTAAATAAAACAGTAAGTTAGTGAAAATAATGTGTTTCAATACTAAAACTTTTAATATATTCTATAATAATTACATCCAAAAAGATTGTTTATGAAGTTCAAAGCATGTTCTGTGTCTTTTCAAACAATAATGATGTAAGGATATGTAGATTTATATTGTTGGTATATAATAATTAAGAATAATATTCTCTAATATTAAATATTAACAATTAAGAAATAATCACATCTACCAAAAGAATGTTTAATTAATTAAAAATATGTATATTATATATGAATTATTTTATTTATTTTAATTTTTTTTTGTTAATTTTTATAATATATTTGACATAATATTAAAATTAATTTATGTTTTTAAATTAATTATAAAAATAAAATAATTTTTAAGTTTTTATTTGATAATCATATAATTAAAAATTTTAATAATGTTTATTTCATTATCATATTTTAGACTTCTTATTTAATATGATAATAAATTCAAAAAAGATAACTAATATCAATTGCTTAAAATATAAGGATAATTTTATCCTAAAAAATATTGGGAAAATAACAAAACTAACACCCCCAAAAATTATAATAACAAAACTAGCACCCCTGTGTTCAATTAAAATTGAACGACGATAATTTGGACTCGTTCAATATTGAACGTTCAATATTATCCGTTCAATTAGAATTGAATGACGATAATTAGACCTATTTAATATTGAACGTTCAATATTTTACGTTCAAATTGAATATTGAACGTTCAATATTAAACGTTCAATTCTAATTGAACATAAGGGGGTGCTAGTTTTGTTATTATAATTTTTAGGGGTGCTATTTTTGGTAATTTCCCAAAAATTATTAAGCATAATTCAAACTTATATATAGTATAAATATATAGATATTGAAGATTTAATTTTACAAAAATATTAAAAATATTATTAATTTTATCGCCCATATCACAATTTGTTATTGTAAAATTGTACTTTTTTTTTTTCTTCTGTAAAATTGTACTCGAGGAGAACAATTTTTTCATATCCAACACAATAAAATTCACAATTTTACAAAGATATGCAATATTTTCTTGATAATTACAATATCATCGAGATCATTCGGGATATTTTTATTCCGTGGTTGACCGTTTACTTGTTAAAACACAATACGTCTTTCATGCCTGATACATGCACATTCTCAACCCAAGGACAACCAAGAGTTGATATATGGACCCCAATTCATGAATTGGAACTCAATTTCAAGCATATTCCAAATTGATCCCTTCTCTTTGTTTGAGAACCGCAGACATGGATTGATAACAAAAGCGGATTCAACTGCTGTGTTATCGAAGAATTATTCGTTACTTTTCAAGTAATACTCAAGACCATTAATCCATGTTAATATCATTATGAAAAGTTTAATTATACGAAATAATTTACTTTATAAATAATTATCAATAATACTCTCAAATTTTAACTTTTTTTCACTAATATCCGTGACATTTACAAAATGTCTCAATTACTTTTGCGCATGAACCGAATTAAAAAAGATATTTAAATTAGGACTGTATCTCCTCTGACTTAATGTCAGATCTTTCACTTTTAACAAAAATGCTTAACGTCTGTTAAATATCAGGGGTATATTTGATAAAAAAACCTAAACTTAGTGGTATTTGTGTTGTAAACGTTAAGAATATTAGTGAAGAAAGCCAAAAACTTGAAATATTATTGATAATTTCTCTTTATTTTATATATGAAATGAAATTTTACTTTTAATTTACTTAGAAAAAAAACTTATGTCATTTTTCTTACGACTTAAAACAATGTATCATTTTTTACCATTAAAGTTTACATAGTATTGAAATATCATTGAACTGAATCAACATTTCAGAAATGGTCCAAAGTTAATGTATAAATTTTCTTTGTTATGTCACATTCTGCAACTGCACAAATGAAAATTCATCTCAGCTCAAGACTTTGACGAAGTTTTTATTCAAATTTCTTGTTCCTAAATTTTGGTTCACACTCTTATTCTCTCGCTGCCTTCAGCTGCTTGTCGTAGGAGAGAATATTTTACTAGCTAATTGACTTGGATGTAAAGTTTGTTTTACTACTCTTGGGCAATTGAACACCGACTTGGCTAGTCAAAAAATAGGAGTCTACCGATACTTCACACGAGAAAGCCAATATTGGACAATTTGTTCTGCTAAAATATATATATATATATATATTGGACAATTTGTTGCAATATAGGCAAAGTATTTGAACAGGTTGCAAAAATATATCATACTATCAAGACTAATTATTTTTTTATAATTTGATTCTTAGTTTTATGCATCAAAGAACCCTGAAAGTATTTACAAGAAAAATAAACGGAGTGAGAGGTTACATATCTAACTATTGTTTATTCATCCAGCCAATCCAAATTAAAATACTTCTCTGCAACCTGAACATGAAGACTAGGCAATGCCTCTTCCACATCTTTCCACAACCAATTGAGCTCTTCGTCGCAAATTATTTGACGTAGAGACTGCAATGAGACTGCCGACTTTGGTAGCTTCCTTATATGTGAACACTCCCTCATGTCAATCTTTACCAAACTTGTGAGCTTACCAATTCCCATGGGAAGGGATGACAAATTGACACACTGAGATATGTTGATATACTCTAAAGAGACTAGGTCACAAATACTGGGAGGGAGCATCTTCAAAGCTGGGCAGGCATAGAGCCTCAAGATTTGTAGAGATTTAAGCTTGCCTATATCAACTGGTAATTGAAATAGGCTATGGCAGTTGGTGATGCTCAGAATTTTAAGCGAACGCATGCAGCAGATGCATGAAGAAAGCTCAAATAAATCATCACAATAATCGATTGTGAGTTCTGAGAGACCGGGGAAGCAATGAACTAAGTCTACCATGGGATCGAGACACTTATTGATGCTGCAAAGGACTAAAGATAACTTCCTCAAGCGCTTCAGTAGAACACTAGAACTGAATATCTGGGGAACAATAACCTTTTCAAGCCATAGGCTCCTCAAGTTGGCCAGACTTGAAAAAACTGAGAAATTCCTTAGGGTTGAACTTCCCGAACCATAATGTGTTACTATCAATGCTTTAAGCATTGGCATGTTCTCCATGAAAGGAGGCAAGAAGTACTCACTTGAGGAGAAGTTCAAAACAAGCACTTCAGCCTTAGGAAACTCCATTTGGAACCAGTCCATTTCGCTCATTTCACCTACATATGACAAGTCGTTATGAAAGTGAGCATCACTATACAAAAGCAATTGAAATAACACATGATTTTTTTTTATCTGAAAATTCATTCTGTAAACATGCCAGTATGAATTGAGACAATCTGAGCATTAAATGGCTTATCTGCATTCCTCTCCCATTCTTTCGGAAGCCCCATTTCTCTCCTTGGCATAGTCAATCGCTTGCGGTCTCGTACACTATTGCAATTGCTTAAATGAATAGCAAGGTCCCTCAACACATCATGCTGTGTAACAGAGATGTCATAGAAACTGCTATATATATTTCCATCTCTGCAATATTATTGAATTGAAAGTTTTAATCAGATGTATAGGATAATAAAGTTACAAAAGAAGCATGCATTTGAAAAGCATGTCCACATACCGTTGATTTTCAAGGGTGAGAAGGTTTTTGTTTGAAAGTTCAGTGAGAATGGCAAAAGCATCTAGTTCATCAATATCATGTATTTCAGTCCACATGTTAATAAGAACATCAACTGGGATCTTCTCATCTTCTGGAAAAGCACCCAAATCCAAAAAGCATTCCCTGACTTTCCCAGATAAACAATTAACACTTATTGCCATCCGTTCAAGTAGATTATTAGCATGGGACTCGCCAATTGGTTCCCCTCGAGACAACTTGTTCTTTGCACTTGCCCAAAACATTTCTGTCTGACCCCTCAATGAAGCTCCAATGACTTTAAGAGCTAATGGAAGCCCCTTACACTCACTCACAATCTACAATAGTTGTAGCTTAAATGAGCCCCAGGAAAACAAAACTAAAAGAGCTACAGAATTGAAGAGTTCACAACTCAGTAGCATTACCTGCTTGACCAATTTGGCATTAGCAATAGGTGGAATCGATATTTGACCGAAAGCAGAGTGGCAAAACAGTGAGACTGCTTCTTCTTCCCTCAACAATTCTACCTCATAAGAGGCACTGCAAACTTCTGGGAATTTGAACCTTGAAACCACAAGGGTTTTGCAACCGGGAATTTTCAAGATCAGACCTTGAAGAACAGCAAGGGACCACACGTCATCAAGAACTATCAGGGTTCGAACTTTGATTCTCCACCAGTCATGTTGTGGGTTCCAATTCCATTGAGGAACAATAGTATTGGGACCCAAATTCTCGTTGCCCATAATGAATTTCCAAACCGTTACCTTCAATTGTTCTAAATTTGGAGACTGTGATATTGTCAGGAACAAAATCCTATCACCGAAGTATTCTACAAATAATGCCAGAAACAGAGTCAGATCAAACTAGGATCTTAATAAGAATCAAAACTATCCAATTCTTATTAATAGGAAAAATTTTCAAAGAAAACAACAATAACTCAGTAAAGCAAATATCAAAATTCCACTTACTTCGTACTTCATCGTCTCTGCAAAGTGCTCTAGCAAGAGTGGTTTTCCCAGATCCACCAATACCACAAATTCCAACAACCCCCAAATCTTCTCTCCCAATGATCATCTCCTTAACTTTCTTCTTCCCTAGATCCAAACCTAAGCTCACCAAATTACCTTCCCATTTCACCATCTCATCTTCTTCAACTCTTCTCGCAGCCTCTTCAATCCACCCAATACTCTCATTACCCCCACTACCACTACCGACTCCAATCCTCAAAGCCCCAAGTCTTTTCTCCAACAACCCTTCAAGCCTATCGAATCTCTCGGTGTTCTCAAACCGAATATGATGAACATCAGCCAATATATGGGCCTGAAACGGACCCTTAAGAAACCTGTCAATAGTCTTCTCAAGCTTCTCCATCTTTCTAGAATAGTGAAGGTTTTTGTACAAACTCCATCTGGGTGAAGCGAGGACTTTTTGAGAAAGCTCAAGACCTCGACGGAGAGTTTCGGAGAGTTCGTCGAGTTGGAACTGACGGCTTTCTTTGAGCTCAACACCAATGTATTTGATTTCTTGGATGATAGGGAGAAGCTTTTGGATGTAGGAAATAAGGTTTTCTGCGCTTGATTTGCAGAGACATGCTTTACGAGCTATGAATATGAGGTTTTTAAGGAGTTCAGTGGCTATCTCTCCGGCGAAGAAGTCCGTCACAGCCATGGCCGGCGACAACCACTAGATCGCTTAAAATGGCGAGTGAATGAGTTACTTTTCTGTGATAGTTTTGGTAATTGGCTTGTTTGTCTATTATTTCTGGCTTCGTTATAAGCTTGGTAATAGGGCACGTGGGTGATTCCAGGTTTTTTTTTTTCTTTATTAAAAAAAGAAAGAAAGAAAATTCAAAAAACAAAATGAAGCCGCGTATTTTTTTTTTTTTTTTTTAAAGGGCTTTAAAAACTCCTTTCTATTAATAAATAAAAAATATATTTACACACTCGGATATAATTTGAACTTGTGTTTTTGGTAAAGGATTATGAATCTTGTCACTTGAACCATAAAAGATTCTAAAAATATATAAAAGCCTGTTAGACAACTATATAACCACCCCAATTAGACGAACTGACTGAGAACAATCCTCTACGGCCAAGATGACCCTTGGAAGCCAACAGACTATTAATCATGCTTTGATCACACGGTCCTGAATCATCAACCAAGCTTAGGTTCTTGTCTACTTAGAACTCATGGAGAAAAAGGTACGAGCCTATAGAACAGATCCTGTTCAAGTAAAATCGGATAAATTTGTTCAAAATTTTAAGGTGAAATATATAAGAGTAACTCATAAAAAAAATTGAATTTAAGACTGATTATCATACGGTCATTACTAGCCATACACATTTTTAAAAAGTTTAATTTAATTGTAGTTAAAAATTTTGACTTGAAAGCCAGGATTGTTATTATCTTTATAATATTTATATTTTAAAAATTTAAATATTGATATAAATTATTCATGGTAATGCTAACAAATATCGAAAAAAATATGATTAAAATATTAATTAATAATATATATATTATTTTTAAAATATTAAATTATATCAATAAAATATTATTTATATTTATTTTTTAAATTAATTTATTATGAAATATCTTTATTTAATAATAAAACTTACTAATTTAAATAATTACAATAAATATTTTTTTACATAGTCTATAATATTTTAATTTATTTGCCAAAATAAATATAAAATGCATTTACATTTATATATTAAATAAAATAATTAGTCTAAGAAATGAGTAATAAATTGTTTGATATTTTTAAAGGTTTATTAATGTTTTTATAATTTTATTTATTTATATTATTAAAGAAAATATTTCTCATGGAAATGATAATATCTTTAATATATTTGTAAAATTTAAATTTTAATATTTTGACATTTTGATTGATATTGATATTTTAAATCTTACTTAAAAGTGAAAATTTTGAGTATTATTGCCATTGTTGGGGTTGGTGTGGCCAAGGCCTCCCAACCTACAACATTGTTCATATATATGTATAATATAATAGATAAAATATCAAATATATTTATTAAATGTGTATTTCTTTAATAAAATTTTTATTATAGTAATTTTTTTCTTTTGTATATTTTAATTGTACCAATTGAAGTTTATTAGAAATGTGAACATTTGATACTCTTTCTTAAAAAATTCAATTAAATTTTCATACCTACAATTATTGTTTAATCAATTTAAAATTATATTTTAGACTATTAGTTATTGTGCACGTTATAATGACCCATGTTTAATCATTATTCATAATAATTATATGTATATGTATAAGCGTATAATCATATATTAAAAAATATATATTTAGTTCATTTTATACCACCAATAATACGAAAAAAAATTAAAAACTTTATATTTTTATTTTTATACAATAATATAT
The DNA here is from genome assembly GCA_029378325.1 of Elaeagnus macrophylla. Lineage (NCBI taxonomy): Eukaryota > Viridiplantae > Streptophyta > Magnoliopsida > Rosales > Elaeagnaceae > Elaeagnus > Elaeagnus macrophylla. The sequence goes on along the minus strand of CM055649.1, from coordinate 7,026,770 downwards.
TTATATATTAAAATAATTTTTAATTGTCATTTGAAACTTGCCTCATAACATTTTTATTCTAATTTTGTCCCTAATTATTGCCCAATTATTTACTATGTGTTTGTACAATTAGATTTTAGGTTGTGAAATCATATCATATTATATAGTATAAGAATAATACAGTTATATAAATATTTAATACGACCATGGGGTATTAGTCTAAAATGTATTGGATATTTAAATTAATTTATTTGAATTTTTAACTATAAAATTATGTGTCTTTACTTTTACTTTCATCTCAAACAAAAATATTATTTTTATTTTTAAAATATAATAAAAATATAAAACAAATTAAATATTAATATGGTAAAATAAGAATCTTTAATAAATAAAAATAATCAATGAATAAATAAAAGCTACTATGAAAATCTCTATAATTGAAAAAATAATATATGATTATCCATATTGTAAAATTATAAACTATTATATCCTATGCTATTCTCTCCTTCTTTTATCTCATTATCTTTCTACTATTTTTCTATTTCTTTTTTCGATCACGACTACAAAATAATATCACACACACACATATAATCAAAGTTTGAATAGATGTAATCAAGAGTCCCTTTTATCCTGTGAATTCCAACCATGAACTTCACTTTGCTTTATTTTTCATAAATACAATGCTTATGGATATTCAGCTTTTCAGTCCAGTGTCCACTAAGCAAGCTTCTGTTACTAAGCTCATCCAGTCTTTGCTCGCTCATATGATCTAACCTCATATGCTACAAAAAGATTTGGTCAGTATAAAAAATAGGAGAAATTGAGAGTGCACTTACCACCATGCTAGCTTGCATGATATACAATCATTTTTTTAATTTTTATTTCATAACCATCAAGGCACATGTAGAAATTCTTAAGACTCTCATTTTCAGCCTAATATGGACAACTAATAATGTCTAGAGTACTCAATGAAATCAAGTTCTTTCGAAGTTCAGGTATATAACTCACATTGCTTGTGTTCTACAATACTGTTGTTCAACTTGATTTTCACCTTACATTTACCAATTATACCTCTATTATTTCCCATTAGAACTTTGCCACCATAAACCTTTTAAAATGTAGTAAATCAATCTTTTTTAGGCATCATGTAAAAAGTATATGTTGAATCAAGAATCCAGTCATCATCATTGTGTTAGATAAGACAAAGAGAACATTACCACCGTTTGACTCTTATGAGGCAACAATTGCTTCTCTAAACCCTAAAGTGCTTGCTTTGTCTTTCTTAAGCTCTGGGCAGTTTTTCTTCTAGTGCCATTCTTTTTGATAGTTATGAAATATGTTGTTATTCTTTTTGTATTTGTTGCATGATTTAAATTAACTTCTTTAATAGTACTTTTTCCTTTCTTATGTTCTATCTTGAATTGATAAGCCTTCACCTCTTATCATATAAACTATTGAGTTGCCTATTCATTTCCCAAGATTATAAGACCATCTTTACTTCCTCCGTAGATAGTGAACTCTTATAAAAAAATTATAGTATTTGTTAAATTATCATAAAATCTCAGCATGAAACTAAGAAGAAAAATAACTTATCATAATCATGTATTGCAACATCAATATTTATTTATTTTTTGAAGCTAAGAATAACTTGATTAAGTTTATCTATATGTCTATAGATAAACCCATCTTTCTGCATTTGGAGTCAATTTAATTGTTTATTTAAGCAAAGACGATTATGCAAATATTTTGTTATATATTAACTCTCTAACTTTTTTCACAAATTGTCAGTAGTTTTTTCTCTTGAGAATTCTCCTAAAACGTCGTCACCCAGCGATGATAAAAGTGTATTATAAGCCTTTTTTATTATTGCTTGCTTTTGTACTGGTATTAAATTATTTGGTAAATTCGCTTCTCCTTTAAAGCCACCTTATATTTTTGATGCGTGAAAAAGAAGCAACTTCATTTGTCATAAGTTGAAATTATTATTATCCGTAAATTTATCAATATTGAATTTAGTTGAAGTTATAACTCTGATACTAACAGTTATAAAATAAGCGACTTTAATAAAAGAAATTAATTGATGAACAAATAAAAACTTATATGAAAATAATTATAATTGAGATGATTATATATATAAATTTACAATATTGAAATTATAATTTTTTTTTTTTGCTATTCTCTCTTTAATTTCCTGTCTTTCTTCCATCTCTCTATTTCTAAATCCAATCACAAAATAGTATTATATATATATATATAAACTCATTTATAATTATAAGATGAGAATAACTCCAATGACACCCATAATAGTAAACTAATTATTGCCATATAAATTATATATACATAGAGAGAGAAAAATTCTCTATTCTCTCCACTTAGTTATAAGATGGCTAACTGCTCCCATCATACTCTTAGCAAACTAATTATTTTTATAAACAAAATTAGTAATCTGGAAACCATCCTTTGCTCCAAATTCAATATATGTAATATTAATATTAATATTGACTAGTTCAAGTCAATTATATTACAATTAATTTAAATAAATTTTATAATAAAAAATTATTTTAAATATTAATTATTTTATTAAATATTTATAATTAATTTTATCAAACTATATCGTAAAATTTATCACTAAATATTGTACAAATAGTTATAATATAATTTAATAAATTTTAGTTTAGAAGTATACATGCCATAAGTTGGTGGATTTGAGCTAAAATCGGAATCGAATCAATAACTTTGGTTCCTAAAAAGTAAAAATTGATCTGATTCAATAAACGTATATAACCAATCGAAACCAAGTTATTTGGATTGGTTAATTTGATTTTGTGTTATAGTATATTTTTTTCTATCGTCAATTTTTTTAAATATTTATTTTTAATAATTAAACAATTATTGTATTAAATTTTATGCTTTAATAATTAATTAAAATTAGGACCTAAAAAGATTTTAATTTTTTTGAAACAAATAATAAACAAATGTTGGCAATAGAAGCTGGAAGGGCGACGAATTTATGCTAGGTTTAAGATTTCCTTTGTATTGGGGCTGAGAAATTAGACAAAGTTAATTGGAAGGGGAAGTGCGAAGTGAGAATTGAGAAGAGAGAAAAATTATTAGTTTTAATATTGTTTTACTTTCTTATTTAATAAAATAATTATATTAACATAAAAATTATGGGTTTGATTAATTTTTATGAAAATTTTAGTTTCAAGAATTATTCCAACCAATGATTGATCGAATCTGTAATTTATAACTTTAAATCAACTCAATCACAATAAGAAAATTGTGTAACTTGATTGTGTTAGGTTGAATTGAATGGATCCATTTTCTAATAACTCTAATTTAGTCCAATATGATTATATTTAATCAATTTGATACGTTAAACCAAAATGTCATAGTAAATAGCAAAAATTCTCATTGTAAATTGAGAATGTATACTCAAATTCCTAAAATCTTCTCATATGATATACAAATTTACATACATATTTGCATTCACATTAATTATAGTGTGTCTCATGTCACAATTTTTTTAAAATAAATAACTTATTATTTTTTAAATTTATTTTAACATACAACACATTATATTTAATATAAGTATAAATATGTGTATAAATGTACGTAGTTATCATTTTTTTCATAAACATTTTCCATCTTTCCTTGTTTTATTATTATTATTATTTTTTTGTCTTGCTTTAGTATCATTCATTATTTAGCTCCCAATGGGATTAGGAAAAGAAAAAAAAAAAATCACAACGGACAGTCCACTAATTTTTTTTTTTTAAGGAAAAATGATGTTATTGTATGATTGCATTCGACTTCCTCTATTAAATTAAAAGAAGTAAATTTAACTATCGAAAAATAACACGCAATGGTCATTGACCAAAAAAAAAAAAAAACACGTGATAGAATATATTTAATTTAATATTAATAAGTTATAAGTAGCATATAAAAAATTAAAAAAATTATAAAAAATAACAATCTTAAAATTTATAACAATAAATAATACACAATAAAATTAAATCAGATTAAATTGGACAAAATTTAATATTAAATGAGTTTAAATAACTATATTTTAACTTAAAAGGTATACAATTGGATGCTATTTAATGCAAAATTATAGATTGAATTTTTTATTAATAAAAATATATAAATTAAACATAAAAATATTTTTATATATTATTTTTGTTATTTAAATGAAAAAAACTGGAATATTTTTATGTTCTTGATTTTATATCACTATATGTCATTACAGAAATTTAAGTCTATTGATTCCCAAACTCAAACATCCACTTTTTGTGTTCATTTTTTATTTCAATACAAATATTGAAAATTCCTCATTTTAGAAATTATGCCGTGGGTTACTTCAATGCAGGCTGCGGCAACAAACATGCTAGGCTAGAGTTCCTAGTGGTCTGCTTTACTCATAACTTTTATTATATTTATTTTTCGAAAAAAGTGTCAAATTAATTTTAAAATTATGCTTAAAAATGTATTTAAATTTTGAATTTTTTATCCTAAGTATTAGAATTTTATTATTTTATTTAATATGCTAAATTAGTCTTAAAAGACTAATAATATTAATTTGTTCTGTCAAAATAACATGTATTTCATAAATAATTAAAAAAATAATATAACTAAAAGAATTTTATGTCATTTTACTCTAATATTATTATTTTTTATAACCCGAACTAATTAAAAAGTTAAATAATGGAGAAAAAAATAACCTAACAAATTATAACACCTCATTTCTTATATAGAAATAAAATCTCACCCAAATGTAGTTTCTTGTGAGATTGTGATTTTATCATCAACAATATTCATTTAGGTATTATAATTTGAGATTTATTTATTTTATTTTAAATTTTTAAAGTGTCAAACAATTTAGGTAATTGAGTGATAAATTACCAAAATGTCTTTAACTCTTAAAACTTTTTAAGTTATGGGATAAGAATATTTCAATCTTTTCTTTAAAAAAAAGTGTAATTAGATGAGCAACTCCTCTTTTTCCCTTAAGTGGCATATGTCATCAGATATTTAAAGAAAAAAAATATGCATGAGCTATTATAGGGCACTTGTCCTCCCAATGGGATAGCTTGAATTAGAGTTTATTCTCACTTGAAAAGCCCTTTAAGAGCTCGTGGAGCCTAGCTAAAAAAAAAAAAAAAAAGAAACCCAAACAAGAAAAAAGAGAGAGAAGAGGAAATGAAAAGAAAGAGATTTTAAGTTAAAGCCTATCTTGTACCTATTTTTGTAAAAAGTTTAAAAGAAAACTGAAAAACACTCGAGATGATTTAGACTTTGAGCCACATGTCTTTAGAAATGTATAGATTTCTATTTTAAGATGCAATTTACGATCTATCATTTTGATATTTTTAGACAAAGTTATATCTATGTAACCAAGGGTATATCAAGTGAGATTAGTGTTAAAAAACCTGTTTGGATCACAATAGGTATTTTTATTTTTTGAAATAATTTTACTAATTAGAATTGGATGAATTATATATGTTTTAAAACCTTAAGATGTCTATTTTAATATGAATTTTACAGTTTATTATTCTGAGTTTTCTACATAAAGATATACCTATTTAACTGAGGGTGGTTTTATAAAAAGATGCTGGAAACACTATTTTTGAATCTCTTGATATTTCTGTTATTTGAAGTGGTTTTAAATATTGTAATTGGGTAAAAAATACCTTGTCTTAAAGATTGCATGTCTAGTTTTAGAAACATTTTATGGTTTATTGTTTTGAGTTTTCTAGACAAAGTTATGACAATTTAACTAAGGGTATGTTCTATGTAAATGTTGCTGAAAATATTTTTTGCAACTAATTGATATTATGTGTTTTTGCATAGGATTTATTAATCTAATATGGGTGTATTATATCTTGTTTAAAGCTTGAAATGTCTAATTTATGTATGATTTTACAAACTTAAATTTTGAGATTTCCATGAAAAGATGTACATACTTATGTGGTAATAGGTTTGGATTATTTTAGAACTGTACACAGTGAGATGTCACAAACTAAAAGTTTAGTTTTAAAGTAGAGTTGGTGATTCTGAATGGGCATATATTACCTTTGTAGAAAACTTGAAATATTTATTTTTTGAATGCCTTGATAGATTTTAATTTAGATATTTTCACTTAAAGTTACGTGTGTTTGAATAAATAAACTCTTTTTGGTGATTTCAAAAGATGTGTCATCTAAGTTCATGTCCAAGGGGTTGAGTTTAATCTTTATGTTTCATTGATTTTTTAAGGATAAGTATTGAACTTATTTTTGCATAAGTTGAAATGATTTAAGAGTTATTTTAATTAATAAGAAGCTTAGAAATATATACGTTGAAGCTATCACCTTGATTATTTTTAAGTATAAAAGAGAAAACTAAATTATATGTCACTAGCCCATGGTTGAGAAACTGTAGAAGACCATTGAATTTTAAATTAATCAAATTAGCTATAATGTTATTTTTGTTTTTGACTTTACTATGATCGTATAAGAGGGATTGATTTAGCAGATATTATAATGCAACTAGAGCAATAGTGGTGATACAGTATAATGAGTGAATATTCAACATTTTTAAAACTAGATCACATGAGTTTACATTCTTACTTTACTATTTAATTTTAGCAATTTATTCATTTAAATATTTAGTATAATTCATGGATATGAATATGAGATTACCAGCTTAGTCAGAACATATTTTCAAAGTCACATATATGTTGTTTTCTAACAATGCAAGTTTCATGCAAAAACTTTACTACCATAGTTTTCATATCCAGTTTAAAAAGTGTGTTTCATGTCATGCATTTTATGTGCATGTGCATGAAACCATATTATGGAAACATAATTGCTTTTTGGCACTTGTGCAAGCCAATACTTAGTCAATAGTATCAACACAAGAAAAATAGGTTTTTATTAACTATATTAATTTCACTGAAAGTTTGCAAAGTAATGTTAAGTTTTCTTTTCTAAAGCTTTGATAGAATCATATTGAACATCATTCATGATTAAGTAATTTCAATAAGTACAAACAACATGTATTTTGAACATTAGACTTAAAATGCATTCACTATTTAACAAGAATTTCAAGAATATATTTTACGTTTGTTTTAATGTATTTCAACATGATAACACTATGAGAATATAATTCATTATTAGAACTTGCAAGCTAAAAGAAAGATAATATGCAAGTAAGTTATAATTAAATCAATTTTATTACTTATACTAGTTTTTTTTATACAAGTTTGCAAATTTAGTAAATATTTTAAAACTATCAAAATATTTTTCCTTCATATATTCATGATAGTTAGCTCTACCTAGTATTCAAATATGCTGTGACTTAGTAAAACATCATGACCAACATATTTCACCTAGTACAGCTTGGTATGACATTTACCAACTCAATATAATATCAATTCAGTTCAATATTATCTATAAATTCAGTATGATATTTATCAGTACAGTTCAGCTTTGTATGAGATCAGTTCAATTTAATATAATATTTTAAAGTTCAATTATCAGTATAGTTTAGCTAGGTTTGATATCAATTTAGTTCAATATGATGTTACAAGTTCAATATGATATGTATCATATTAGTTAAGTCAGTGCGCACATAACCTAGCAGAGCCAATTGAGTCATTTTAAAGGTGATATCAAGCAAGCTTCCCCCACACGCAGTTGAGAGCTAGTACCAGTGCTAAATGTATTCTCTATGTGCGATCAGATCCCCATGTGTCCTTGGTATGATAAAATCAAAGCACCTTTCTCATGTTTTTATTTGCATACTTTTCAAGTATGTTACTATATTTTAATAATTAGACAGTCCATTTTTCATCAGAATGTTATTTCATTAGATCACAAGATAATGCATTATTTTATTCTAGAGATCATATGTAGATTATGATTACCAATATGTTATTTCATTGTAAGTCACGAGCATTTCATTCACAATTTTCACAAGTATCAAATTATAGTTTATTAAACTAATGTTATGCAGACAATTTATAATACTTATCCACTCACTGAACTTTCAAGTTCACATTTTATATTTTTTCACACTTAGGTAGCAGAATTGAGGAAATATAATGTGACAATAAGATTAGAGGCTTAGGATCAAACTTTTGTTGTATAAATTAGATGGTTTGATTTCTTTACTCTCTTGTTATATAACATTCAATTAATGTGTATATGTTCTAGTGGCCAAGGCTTAAGTTTATGTTATGGTGTATGTATATCAGTGTATAGCCATGTTGATGGGCATGAGTTATCTTATGATTGTGTAAAAGATTATGATGTTTGTTAGTCTCTAGGAAAGAATCATATGAAAGTTGTTGTCTTTATGGTTTAGGTGGTAAGACTCCTAATTTTCCTACCAAGAACCCAAGTTCGAATCCCACCCGTGTGTGTGAGTGTATTGTCCTTTTATTAATAGAAAAAAATGTAACTTTAGAGCCCAATTTTTTTTAAAAAGAAAGAAAGTTGTTTACGATTTCTCAGAACGCATCCCGTATATGCATGATAGATTTGGGGTAGATGCTTACATAGTTCCATTATCTCCTCCCCTTTCCTTTATTATTAGGCACTTTCTCAATTCTCACTCTCCCTCTCACAATTTCAAAAGTAATTACTATAAACCAATAACTTATCTTTCAAACTCATTGCAATAGTATTATTGTTATTTTAAATTATTGGCTAAATTTTTGGAAGAAATATTATTAGTTTCAACTTATGGTAGATTACTAGATTTTTACTATGTTATGAACTTTGATCACTATGATTTGTTTGCATTAAGTGGGGATTTGGTGTGGGATCTCTTAGGTAAGAAACATTTCTTACTTTTGGGATGGAAAAAATGGTAAATACTTTTGCTATATTATCATGTGGTGGTCCCAAATGTGTGCTTTATTACAATCAAATTGTCTTAAAAAATCAACAAAATTTATTACAATTTTTGGAGCTAAACTACATCAAATAGGAGAAAAATTTGTTGGAAAAATTAAAAGAGTGAATTTTTTTTTATCTCATAAATATCCTTTGAGTAAAATATTACCGTTAGTTTTTAACAGAATGATAAAAATATGACTAATTTTATATTTTCTTATAAATTATGGGACTTAAGATAACCAACCACAAATTTCAAAACTAAACTATTTTTTAAAATATTTATAAGACCTATGATATGCACCATTTATTTTTCTGCTTTATGCATTGGATGTTTTGTGTGTTTTTTTTTTTCTTTTTCTTTTTATGATGGTATTTACTTTCGATTATTGGTTATTGTAAATTTTATATGGTGTATAAACAACATGAGATATCTATTTCTTAAAAGATTAACATCTAAGGTAGCTAAATCTCATGATTACTTATAAGCCTTACATTAGTATCATGCTTAAGTAATGTGGGACCATACCTCTCACATCCCTCAACGTGTGGGTCTTTGTCTTTTGCAAAGCCTATTACTTTATATTCTTAACATGTTTTATTATATTATTTTATATTTGGGTCACTTATCATTTTTTTCTTTCATAAGGCCCATTCATTTTTTTTGTGAGGCGAGATCCAAAGTATTTGGCCTATTGATCAACCGAAACTCTAATACTGTATAAATTTTATATAGTATATAAGTAACATGAGACTTCTACTCCTTAAAAAATTAATTTTTAAGATAACTAAATCTCAAAATTATTTATAAATTTTTTATTAATATCATATTCAAATAATAGAGTACGGAAGCTTTAGCGGTGAATCAGTCAGCTCCCATTTTACTCAACTTTTTGCAACTCGCGAAGGTATTTTATTGCATTACACTTGGGGGTGGAAATTCGTGTCGAAACTCGAATAAACAAAATGAACACGAACGATTCAAATTCGGGTAAAAAATGGGTCGGCCCAAATAACAAGAAAAAATTCGGTCTGGGTTAGGGCTATATTCGGGTCAGCACGTTAAACCTGAATTCTTTTTTTTTTTTTTTTTAAAAAGGGTAAAGTTATATACCCAATTACCCATCCCATGGTCCCATACACGAAACCTAAAGCTTACCCATATTTTTCACCTCTTCTTCTTCAACAAGCCGAGACTCAAGACTCAAGACTCTTGACTGCAATCGCCAACCCCAGGTTCCCAACCAGTCATCGTCACTGGCAAAGCTAATCAGCCAGTGCCCACTGCCTAGTCACCAATGCCAAAACAGATTTAGGTAAGAGGGATTATGAGTGATTTGTTTTTCCCTTAAATGAAAAACCCCAGCCATTGAAAGTTGAAACAATAACTTGCTTACAGAGGAAAGATATCGAAAATAAATAAATAAATAAATAAATAAAGGTAAGAAGGAGTGAGACAATGAGCTGATTTCTTCTTATTCTTTCATTTTTTTTTTAAAAAGGCTCATATTAATTGTAGATTATTGGAGATCTCTCACTGTGGGTTATCAACCCAATTCGAAAATGGAAGAAAAATCGAGAGGAAAAGGGGTTTACTTTGTTCTTATTTCACTTATTTCATCCTTTGTTGTTTGCTAAAATTTCAGTTGCTTATCTATGAAAGCATATTTTTTATTTTTTATAGCATGGTAATATTTTATTAATATTTAAATTTTAAAAATACTATAAAAAATATTATTTAATTAAATAAAATTTACTAATAGATAGTACTAAAAAATTAATTAAACACAGCGAGAAAATAGCTTTTTTTTTTTTATTACATTTCCGTGAAGTTTTGGTCTTATGGGTTTTGAAGAAGGAGATTTTTGCATACAAAGTTACATTGATATATGGTACAAATGTTTGAATTCTTTGATGACATCAAAGACTATGATTAATAGTTGTGTAACTTGTCGCATTTCAGAAGATGCATATATTAACGTGCAAGAGGTGTTTAGTAAAATGGCTGATAGTAATTGATTTATGTGTCTCTTACTGTTGGTGCTCTTTTAATTGGGAATCAGAGTTTTTTTTAGTCCATGATATTTGTTTGTTTGATAATATCGTTCTTTGGTTCGTATTAAGATGGGTTTAGAGCGGAATATAGACAGGTGGTGTTGGACTGTTGGGTATAATATTTGGCTATAACTTGTTTATCAATTTCTAACATGCGTTTTGACATGTCAATCATATATGGGTTTCAACTTCTATTATGGTTAGTTAGTACTACTAACATTTTGCCTTCTAATAGGTTATCTTACTAATCATTTATTGAATTTATTGACCCCTTTAGCAACCAAGATAATATGACAGCTTCTTCAGAGGTAAAATTATTTTCTTAATTAATTAAAATTTTAATTTAAAAAGTATGTGAAATTGTAAATAGGTAATGAGTTTGAATTATTTTTTTGAATAATTGTAGATAGGTAATGAGGTTGAATTATTTTTTGAATTGCATCATTGCATGCCACAAGTATTAAATGATTTGCAATATTTGTAAGGTTAGTTTTTCGTAGAACTTTAATAATAGTGATTTTCATATGAAGATTAATACGAACATGGAGGACATCTATGAGGACATAGATGAAACACTTACTACAATGGAGACACCTACTACAATGGAGGACACAATCGATAAAGATGATACAATTCCAAAAGCAAAAGATGATGGGAAAAAGATCATGGGTATGGAATCACTTTGGGTCTAAATAAAATTAAAAAAAATGAAGTGCAATTATTGTGGTCATATCTACCAATCTAAGTTTGAAAATGGAACATGTACTTTAGGTCGCCACTATAATATGTGTGTTATGAGGAAGACCCGCGATGTTGGTCAGTTGATTCTTGAGAATATAGTAATGATGTTTCATGTCGTCGTGAATTTGATCCTAAAAGGCTTAGAGAATTATTAGTAGAGGCTATTATTTTGCAAGACTTGCGATTTTAATTTGTGGAATATGAAGGGATTAGAACACTTATTGACTATTTGCATCTAGGAATTCACATAGTGTCAAGAAATACAGTAAAAAATGATGATATTAAGATGTATAATAGGGAGAAGTTAAGAACGAAACATATGATATTCCTAAGTTTTAGTAAGATCAATCTCACGTCTGACTATTGGACTTCTATTACAACTGATGGTTATATATCTCTAACATGTCATTTCATTGATAATGATTGGATTTTACAGAAAAAAATTTTAAATTTCTATTTCATGCGTCCTCCACACAACAGCGAAACACTTAGTGAAAAGATCTATGATATGTGTTGTAAGTGGGGCATTGAGAAGAAGATGTTTGGGTTGACATTGGATAATGCTTCATCCAATGATATTTGTGTTGATAGTTGATTAAATGCTTGAATGATAATGATGCACTCATAGGTAAGGGAGAGTTTTTTCATCTCCGTTGTTGTGCACATATCATTAATCTAGTGGTTCAAGATGGATTAAAAGATATTGATGTTGTAGTTAGAAAAATTCGTGATAGCATTAAGTTTGTGAAAAGGGTCAAGTGCACGAAAGCAAAAGTGGTTAAATTGTATTCAAATGGATATGAACTCTACCTTAAAGACTAATAAAGGTTTAAGACAAGATGTTCCTACAAGGTGGAATTCTAATTACTACATGCTTGAGAGTACTTTATTTTATCGCAAAGTATTTGAGCACATGGCTTTCGTTGATGAAAGTTATAAGCATTGTCATACAAGGGATGAATGGAAAAAGGTTGAAAATATTTGTGGATTTCTCTCTTTGTTTTACAATGTCACCAATGTTTTTTCAGGAATAAAATACCCAACTACGAATTTATATTTTCTTAAAGTGACTAATTGTTATGTAGCTTTGAAGTCGAAGACAAGTGAGAGTAATGAGTATATAAGAAAAATGGCTGCACAAATGCTTCCAAAATTTGAGAAATATTGGTCCGAATTCAGCATTATTTTGTCCATAGTAGTGATTTTTGGTCCGCGCTATAAGTTTCAATTTGTAGATTTATCTATAAACAAATATATGGGCATTATAATTCCAATTCATACCAAAATCTCAAGACAAGTTGTTTCAATTATTTAGTGAATATTCCGATAGTAATGGCTATACTCTTTCTCAAGTTCCTACAAACACAAATATAAATGTGGGCAATTCAAATGTTGGTGTAATTCCTACTAGGTGGAATGATATTGTAGTTAAAGTAAAATTCTTAATTCTTTTCATTTTTGTTAATTTTTACTTACAATATTTGTAATAATTTATTTACTTTAATTATTTTTGTAGGAATTTAGTACATTTGATGAAAGTTCTGTTCCACCTAAAAATGAATTGGAATTATACTTGGAGGAATCAAAACTAAATTTGAGACAAAATTCTAATCTTGATGTTCTTACCCATTGGAAGTCATACCAATATCGATATCCTGCTGTTGTTAGAATGGCACGTGATATCTTAAGTATTCTTGTTACTACGGTTGCTTCAAAAGCTGCTTTTAGTGTTGGGGGAAGAGTTCTTGATCAATACTGTACCTAACTCTTGCATAATATAGTTGAGGCAATTATTTGCATCAGAGATTTGTTATTTGGTGACAAAGGTAACTTTATTATTTTTATTATATGTTGTTGATTTTCATATCATTAACATCAACTCTTTTTGTATTTATGTGTAAAAAAAAAAGTTGTGAAGAACTTTGTGAAGATATCGCAAATGAAGTGACCACCGAAGTTGGCACTCAAAATTCTAATAACAATGATGCTAGGAATTAAGATGATAACTTGAGGTATTGATATTCGACTTTTGAGGTATAAATTCTATTAAATTGTTATTATTTGCAGCATAGAAAAAGTATTGCATGAAAACAAAATTGTTGCAAAAAAGTATGTACAATTGATAATTGAATATTATATGGACTCTAATTATGTTTTATTAAAGAGGTGTGTGGTGGTTGTTAGTGCATTAATCTGCGAATTTATAATCTTTAATTACTTGGAAGTGATCGAATATTGAGTTTTGTTATTTGGTTAGTATATTAAGTTTATTAATTGGGTTCATGCTTTGTCTTTTTTAGTGTTTGGTGTAGTGGCTTTGAGGGACAAGAATGTTTTGGGTTTCTTTTATGATAGGACATCAAACTCAAGAGGTTTTGAATATTGTTCCTGTTGTAGATGGAATTCTTTGTAGCTTGTTGTTTGTGATCTTCCATATTTTATGTTGGCACAAAATATTCGTGTTACTACTAGTCATTTTGGTCACTTTTGTGATTTTTTTGTATGTAATTTAAGTACTTGAAAGTGATTCAATGTTTATTAGTACCAAATATAATCTATTGTGAATCTGTGATAACCCCATATTAGGGAATGTAAGTATATGGATTTATCCACTCTCCCTCTGATAATAATGGTCTCATTGCTTCTATATGTGAGGAAACCAAATTAATATAATGTAAATTATGAGTTCTAGTATTAAGAGGCTTTTTCTATAAGTGGAAATGATTATGAGTGTTTTGTATGTAGTCAGTGCCTCAATGTTTTTTTTTTTTTGTAAAATAATGATAACAATAATAATAAAAAGAATAATTAGGGCCAATTTGGGCCAGCACGAAATGTAACAATTCGTGTTCAGGCTCAGAATATCAACCAAAATCAAATTCGAGCCATGTTTGGGCCACAGGATTTTGGGCTGAGTTTGTTCGGGCTAGCCCAAACTGGCTCAACCCACATGAATTGCCACCCCTAATTACACTATTTACAACTCACTGAACGTTTCTTGCCAAAATCAACACTGAACAAGATAATTTAAACTTTTTTACTTTAATAAGTATAGAGAGAATTTATAGGATGAGTCATGAGTGTGCATGTGACCCTATGTCAATCACAGAGTCAGAAATTTACTCATAGCACCATTTAAAAAAATATACTTTTTTAGGGATATATTAAATTAATTTTACAAAAATATTATATATTTGTATTAATTTTATATAAAAATGGAAGTTGTGCCACACAATATTTATTTAATTTTTTTTATTTGATAATTTTTTTTATTATTTTATTATCTCTTATCTCTTGTTACTCCTCTTTTAAGAGAGAAAAAATTGTTCACAACATTTATTTAATGTTTTTTAGTTTGATGATTTTTTTATATTTTATTATATCTTATATATCTTTTAATCTATACTATATAATAAAAAGGAGAGTTATTTTTTGTTTTGAAGTCATTTATTTGACATTTAATTTTTTTGACAATTTTTTTTAATTTTACAAAAAGAAAATAAAAGATGATAAAATAAATGAGAATAAAATTAGAAAGATTTTGAGTCGTTATATTAAATTTTTAGAGAACATTCTTTATTTAATATAATAAAAAATGCTAATATATATATATTTCATTTTTTATTTTTTTTCGCTAGCAATTAGGTAAACTTTTTTTTTTTTCTTATCAAATTGGTGTACAAATTCAACAAAGAAAAAAACAGAAGAGAAAAATACAAGATGCTTATGAACATAAAAGAATTAAAGAAACATTAACAGTTATCATTTTTTTGGGCATAAATTAACAATTACTATTTAAAATTGCATCTTATCTTCAA
The DNA here is from genome assembly GCA_029378325.1 of Elaeagnus macrophylla. Classification (NCBI taxonomy): domain Eukaryota; kingdom Viridiplantae; phylum Streptophyta; class Magnoliopsida; order Rosales; family Elaeagnaceae; genus Elaeagnus; species Elaeagnus macrophylla. The sequence goes on along the minus strand of CM055649.1, from coordinate 7,011,298 downwards.
GAGAAGAAACATATTATAAAAAAGTTGTTCTTATAAAGAAACAAGAAAAATTTATCAAATAAAAGAGAGTTTACCTCCTTATATTTATGTGTGTTTGATATTAAAAAATAATATATTTAAAAATATAAAATAAATAAACAAAAAAGGACCCACCAACTCCTTAAGAAATGATGGTGAGGTAAGGTGATAAGACAGATAAGAGTTAGAGCAAAAAAAGTATAAATTTTTTTTATCTTAATTTGATGTATACAACAATTTACATGGTACAATTTAATTAGTCTATATTAGCAAGAAATTTTATAATTACTTTTTTATCCCACATCTTCAATTTTACATTTAATTAATAACTAATGTATCAATTAATATATAACATAACTTGATGCATATAACACTACTCAAAAAAGTACGCAACCATATATGCTTAGACTGAGAAAAATTTAAAATTTTGGTAATTATTCGTTCATTTTTACTACTAAAAATTATTAATTATGAGTAGTATTATATGCATCAATTTGTGGTATATATCAAGGGATGTGTTAATTTTTTATTGGATGTAAAGTTGGGGATGTAGGATGAACAAATGATTGTAGGACCTTATTAGTAAGAGGCCAATTAAATTATACCATGTGAGTTGTAATATGCATCAAATTATGATAAATAATTATTCATAAATTATATACATGCACTAATACGTCAAACTCAAGAAGTTTTTATTAGTTTTAATTGTTATTTAATATAAGTTTACTCGCTTTCAAATTCAAAATATTTTCTCACAATAGATCCAAATAAAAATATAAGTATATTTTCTTATTATTGAAATTAAGTTTGAATAATTTTAAACATGATTTTTAAACTATTATGCTACATTAAAGGATTTTGGTGAACAAAAGTACTATATATTATTTGTAATTGGCTCCAGTTCATGTTTTTATTTGAATTTGAAGTTTTGGTTTTGATATAAAACTCATTTTTCTGTCTTTTAGATTATATAATAAAGATTATATTTCATAAATTCTTGAATGTTGCTTAAAAATATAAATTTATTGCATGTGAGTTATACAACAGTGATACTCTCCCTTCTAAATTATATAATATTACTTTAAAAAATATATTATTATCAAAAAATAAAATATTTATTATTTTAATTTAAAATTAACTTTTTTAATTTGTGGTCATTATTGAGATACAATTATGTACAACGCACTTGATCAAAACTAGTAAAAAATTATATACTTGTTTTAATTACTTTTTGTTTCCATTTTCTTTAAAGAATTTCACTTCTTTTGTATATTTTTTATATATCTATCTTCCATTTTTAATATTTTGGGTTAGGATTTGGAGTTATTGCTGGTAAATATAAAGGTGGAGTTGGAGGTGGAGGTGAGTGAGGGAGAAAGGGTGAGATGTATGAGAAATTTTTAAAGAAGTGTTGTTTCTTGGAGGTTGAAATGTGGGGTGTGAGATGTATTATTTAATTTTAAGTAAAAGGGATAAATTTATCATTTTATTATATTTTAAATATTTAATTATTTAATGGGATGTCTCGAAGTAAAATTCAGAATTTCTCGAAAATTTTCCTTTTGTTAAATATTGTTAATACATACTAAAATATTCATAATAAATTAGACACAATATATTACTATAAATAAAATATTTATTTAAAATTAAAAATATATATATTTAAATAATTTTTTTAAAAATAAAATTGGTCAAAATTATAAGATACTCCGCCCTTGGTGGGGAGACATAAATATAACATATATTGTATACACCATTCTTTGTAAGGAAAAAAGTACTATAGCAGGGCGGTGCATGAGACATGGCATGACCTAGCTATTGATTTCTTTTTCTATTTTTTACTTTTAGAAAGGAAAAAAAAAATACATTAGCTTTGTCATGATAATCCGTGCACTTAATTGACCCGTGCTATTTAGTAGGGTTGTTGAGTGCAAAACCATGATTGTATGCTCTCATTGTTCAAGCTAGTGTCCCACTAATGAATGCTTGACAAATAGCAGAAAAATTCAATGCATGCACTACTCTTTCTATTGACTTACAAGGATAAATAATCAGTGGTTTTTCTTCGTTCTTTTTTTCTTTTATCTCTTTAAAGTCCGTTCAAAGGTTTAGGAAAAATCCAAAATAAATCAGGTATACGGAGATATCCTTATTCCTATTTCAAATCATTGACCAAAGAATTAAAAGTGCAGAGATAATTATCAATATGGGAGGTGGAGATCATATTATTGTCTCCCATTGACGCTAAGATGGTTGAAGAAGAAAAAGAATCTCCTACCCTTCGCCCATATAGAACTGAAATGTTCACCCTTGATCAAGGATTAAATACCGATAACTCGATTTTACGAAAATATCGATAATTTATCAATATCAACGAAAATTCATGTAAAAATGAAAAAAACTATGAAAATTGTTAAAAATATTTATATTTTAGATAATAACTTAATATTGAGAAAATTAAATAATATTAAACCTAACTATTATAATAACTTTTCAATAAATTAATAGCTATACGTTAAATAGAAGAGTAATTTGTGTGATAATAAGTTGCTTTAATATTAAGAATTTAAAAAATTATGCTATAATTAAATGCAAATTAAAAGATTTTTTGGGGAGTTCAAAGCACATATTATTTGAAGCAATATTGATGTCAAGACATGTTATTAATAGTTAAAGAAAGTTTGAATATAACGAATAAGATGTCATGAATATATTATTTGATATATTTATTTTGTTTCTCCATAAATAGAAAACTATGAGTTAATTCAATAATTCACTAATTATTGTAGAGGGTTTGCAAATATTTTACAAATATTATGTACACGTATGCTACTTAAAAGATCCCTTTTATTTGTATTAATGCTCATTGAAAATAAACTTGCAGCTATGGTCATAATTTGATTCTAACGTTTTATTATATCATGGATAATATCCAAAAAAAAAAAATCAAAATTATACCATATAAATTAATATAATTATTGTAAATTATTATTGGACAAACAAAAACTTATAACACGTTGTCCTTATGATAAATTTTTTCCTCACATACGGTGTTTGAGATTAAGGAAAAAAAATCTTCCAAGATACAGCGATCAATAATAGTTTCTGAACACCAACATAAATTATTCTAGCGAACTGATTTGTACACGTTCTTTATCATACTGAACTTAGCTCTAGATTACAAATATTTCTGAAAGGAAAAGAAGTTCACTGCAGGAAAAATATTGAGTGAATGATGTTTTTATCTTTTTCTTTTCCATGAGCTTGAAGGCAATTTATATTAATTTAAATATGGTTGTTAGAAACCAAATGAAATCGCTGCAATTAAATGTCATGAAACTGTTGTAATTAATTTTCACGAAAATGCTGAAATTAATATTCATTCAAATATGGCTGTTGTAACAGCTGTCATAACTATTCAACAATTACATGAAATTTCAGCAGTTATTTTTTATTCTGAGAAGAAAAATAAAAAAATTATACGTAGCAAAAACTAGAATATGCAAGGCCTATTAAATTTAGATAACATTCATATTTATACTTGAAAATTAAAAACCCATTTTTTTAATAATTATTTTGTAAATAATATTCACAATATTTGATATCGTAGATATTTAATAAAAATGATACTACATAATTATATTTATATTCAAGCTGATATTAGATATTGTCTATGATAGGTCGGAATATAACGAGATTTTTTATTCTATGGCCTGGATTGACTGAATTTTTTTTTTTTTGCTAATAACCTTGACCGCTGAACTTGTAGGACTAAGACTAAGCAGTCAATTGGTTAGCAAGCTTCTAGATGAACAACAGTTAATATGTGAAACATGGATATATGGAAATAAATATAAATATATATGGTAGGATTCAACCCTCTCAAAACATGTCTCATACTAGGGTAAAGTATATCCACTATGAAATTAATATGTATAGTGCAAGGATGAAGATAACGATATAATTGAAAATATTGAAAATTTAATTTTATATAAATATCAATGAATATTTTTAAAAAATTATAAAATTTATGAAAATTATTGTTAAAATTTGAAAATATTTTATAAATTTTAGTAAATATTAAATAAAAATAATACACTAATTAAGCAAACTTTATTATTTAAATAATATATTTATGGCACATATAACATACTAATATTCGTATAACAATTATAAAATATAAGCATAATTTTTATTTAATAAATATAAATACAAATTATAACATATTAAGAACGAGAATTAGATAATAAAAAAGTAGGGTAGTAAATATTAAAATTACATGCAATACATGCATAAATATTAAGTGAAAGGTAGTAGAAGTTTATTAATTATGTTAAAGGGCATAAAAATATATTAATTTTTAGGTGGAATACTAAAAATTTAATAACTTTTAATGAATGCAATAAAAGCCCAAAATGTATAAATAGTCATATACCCACTTGAGTTAACATTTGTCATTTTCAGAGGGCAATATTATATTTTTGAATTTATGTTTAAGGGTAATTAATTAAAAAAAATCAAAATCTTAGCTAAAGTTCAAAACCCCTAAGACTTTATTTGATAACAATTTTGATTCTTAATTTTTAATTTTTTTTAAGTAATTTTTCAATTAAGTATATTTGGTAACGATTTTTTGATTTTAATTTTTACATTTTTAAGGAATCACGACCAAAATATTGGGTGATTCATAAATATTTAAAAATAAGATTTATCAATTTGATTTTTGATTTTTTCATTTTAACTAAACTTTTTTTTAAAGAGTAAATAAAGTTTTATAACTTTTTTATGATTAAATATTAGAATAAAATGATTAGAAACTTTAAATTTATAAAAAATAGCTAAAAATTTTTTTATTTTTAATTTTTTTTAAAAAAATATAAAATATAAATCATTACCAAATAACTTGGAAGTGATTTTCGATTTTTTTTTTAAATTATTAAATAAAAATTATTATCAAACATATTTATAATTATTTTTATAAAAAAATTAAAAATTATAAAATTAATTATTTAATCATAAATCATAAACAAGCACAACAAAATCAAAATAGAGTTCATCGCAAATGCTCTACGACTCTACGTGAATCAGCTCTTATATTTACTTTTTCAATTAGCTTTTTTCTTCTTACAAACCCACCTGAGCAAGAAGAATAAGAATCTCCTCTGTTCATACAAGGGATGTATCAAAAAGTAGATATTGTTTGTCTTTAGTCCTTCATGTTTTATGAAACACTTGAGTATGCTGATTTCATGATTTAAATAAGTTTGTAAGCAATTAAGTAAACTAATATTTTTTGCACTCCATGTTTTTGTGAAGTCAATTTTTTTTAAATAACTAAACATGTTTAAGAAATGGTGGTTAGACTTAAAAATAATCCAATCAATAACAAAATTGCATAGTTATACGCACTAAAATAAATTATTTTTTAAATAACATAAAAATTTATGCACATATAATCGAACTATTAATGTTTTGAGTCTTGTCAATAATTTAGCGGTATTATAGGACAAAATAAATTGTTTTTGATGAATAAAAAAGAGAATAAAATGATTTTCTTCTCAACAGCAATGATAGATTAATTTGCATATAATTTTTATAATATTATGCTTAAAATTTTATTTGAAGAGGCGTATCTTCTTTCTCTTTTATATATTTTAATATAATTGACTAAACTTTAGCACCGGTGAACCATAAATTGCCGTACAACAATTTTATCATCTTGCAATAGAATAATTTGACCGGCCCTAACATAAGTGGAATGGCAAAAGACAATTTCTAAGATTTACCTAGACTACTAAGCTCAAATCAGATACATCCATGACCGTATTAATCTAACAGTAACGTTACTTACAGGGCCAGAATCTTAAATTTTTTTTAATAGAAGCTAAAATTTAATTTTTTTATATATAAAATAAAAAATTAATAAAAATTAAGGGTAACAATCGTATCGTATTAATTGTGTCTGTTCGTCTTCGTTTCCGTATTATTTGTGTCGAATTTTTATGTTAGTTGACACATGAAAAAATTTACTCCATTTTTTTTGTATTGTCTATTTAAAATAGTAAGAAATTACAAAATTTTTAAGAACATGAAACAATTATTCATCAATTCTTACTAAAAAAATTTCTTGTCATGTTCGAATCGTGTTATCGGGTAGTATAAAAAATTTTCACATCTAATAGAAATTATAGTTAGCTATATTCAATTTAATATTAAATTTTTATGTCATATTATATTAGAAATATAGAGTTATCATTTAAAAAATATAAAATTAACACTTTATAATTAAATTATAACGAAAATTAAAGAAAATATATCAATTTAATAAATATTAATATTATTCATATATAAAATAAATTTATTAATTAAAAAATCTAAGCAAATAGAAAACTCAATCAAATACATAAAAATTTATAGTTATTAAAACTAAAACTAAAAGAAATATACGAAAATGTAAAAAAGAAAAATATGCTTTAGAATTTTAACTTTGAGACTACATTTAAAAATATATGTTGATAAACAATATAAGACTAACTAATAATTATATAAATTTTTTTAAAATAAATTTTAAAAGATTATTAAAATAAAATATTAAATAAAATTAAAATTTGGGTTAAAATAAAATATGATAAATATAAACGTAAAGCTTTAATCTGAATCTTATCATATACTTTTTTAAAATTTTATTTTTATAATGTTGAGTTTAAAGTTAAATATTTAATTTTTTTTATTATCGTATTTAAGAATTTTTTTTGCATAATATATAACTATAATTTTACTTTTGTTACTAGTAGTTATCAAATATATATAAAAATATATATATTTAAGCATTTTATTTACGATTTATGTCATTTTTATCAACGCATTTGTTAAATATTGTTAATATATGTCAAAAAATATATATAAAAATTAGACTCAATATATTCATACAAATAAAATATTTATTTAATTTTAAAAATATACATGTAATTAATTTATTGTAAAAAAGTTGGCCTGAACTGCAGCCCCGTCCAACCCTCAAAAAGATCTGCCTTTGGTACATAGTAGTAAATATCCTAATTGTATAATTTTTGTATAATTATATGTTTGACTGAAAATTCAGATCGTATCATACAGTAAAAAAAATGATATGATTATGTAAAAAAATTGTACGACCTAAAGATGTGGGCTATATCGTACTGAATAATTAACTTACTCTATCTGAATTTTCAATTATAAAATTATATATCTTAACTTTTTATTTCATTACAAATTAATTTTTTTTAAAATGTAATAAAAATATAAAAATAAATTAAATATTAATTTAAATAAATTTCATAACAAAAAACTATTATAATATAATATTTATAATTAATTTTATCATATTATAATATATAATTTGTCACCAAATATTATATATATTAATTATAATATAATTTAATCTAATATGATTATACTTAACATATTTAATATAATATTCTGTAAGTGTAGCGTGTCTTATATGAATGATTGTGGTTTTAGTATTGGTAATGTCATAGTACATATTTTTTAAGTATTAAATAAGTGTTTAAGAAATTCACTTATCCTAATCCTATGTAGAAAATTATAGATGAGGATTGAGAAATTTTTTATTTTCATGTATATATTAATATCAAGTGGTAGTTGATTTTCTATTATTTTGTTTTTGCTAGCTTTTGATGTGAAAAAGTGATAAATATATAAAAATATAGTGACTAGGAGTGAACATATATGAGTTGGTTTGAGTTTATATTAAAATTGGAACCAACTCAATATGATTGATTTTTTAAAAACGAGAATCGAACCGAACCAAAAATTTTGAAAAATCAATCCAACTCGAACTAATTTTTTGGTTTGGTTTGGGTTGGTTAAAGGAAATTTCTTCCTCTTTTTTCGATAATGAATTTTGTTTATTAATTTTTTTAAACTCTTGTATTATATATAATTTATAACATTTTTAATGTTACTTTTATTATAATACCTAAATTTTAAAAAATATTGGTTTCAATATTCATTAGGATAGCAGTAGAATCTATAATATCATTTATCAAGAAAAATATTACTCAACATCAACATAATAAACAACACAATAATTTAAGACAAATCAAAGAATGTATCTATTTTTCAAATAATAATAATGATAGGTAACAAAGAAAATGGATGTATTAAAGAAACTTGAAATTGAAAATGAGTTGTTAGAACGTAGATAAGAATGATAATAAATTAATAACTATACCAACGATCCAGCAGTGATTGTGAATTACAGAATAAGCTAGCACATAAACAAGCTTTTGAACTCTGATAATTCTTTTAATGGCTATTGGTTTTTTTCAAATTTTCATATTAGAAACAACAAAAATCAATTTGCTACTTTAATGATCCAGACAATAAATATAAGTTTACTCTTCCTAGAGAATCATACTAGATGGCTCGTGAGAGGACCTATTTTAGGGTTCTGAGAGCAAAGTGAAAAAATTGATTCAAAGGTCGAAGGAGTATAAACTATAAAGGATAAAGTATAAAGTAAACTGTGAATACTAAACAACGTTTTTTTAAAAAAATAATGATATAAAATATAAATATAAAAATAAAAATAATAAGAAAAAATTAAATGACTTGGTTCGATTTTTTTAAAATTTTATTAAATGAAAACCAAACCAACCCAATATTAATCGATTTTTTATTATGAAGAATCGAACCAAACCAATAAAATTAAAAACCGATTTTTTTGGATTGGATTGGGTTTGGTTTAATGGGTTGGCTTGGTTCTATATTTTTTTGTTCACCCCTAATAGTGACTCTCCTCACAATGGCTTTTGAAAAAGTTGGTTTACCAATTACTTTTAACATAATATTATAACTAAAGATCCTGTATTTAAAATCAAATAATCTTAATTATTGAATTGTAAGTTTTTGATATGTATGATGCCTAGAGCTACCATTTATGAGCGAGTGATAAATATATACAAATATAATTGTTCCTCATTCCAATAGCTTAACTTTTTGAAAAGATTATTTTTCAACAATTTCTAACAAAAATATCTAATTTAAATATCTACTAAACTATTCGACTAAAAAAAAAATCTACTAAACCTGACAGATAAATCACCAATAATAGCATGCATTACTTGTAAAATTTATTGAAAAATTACATAAAATAACATTCGTAAAATTTATAACAAAATAATAGAATTTATATCATTAAATGGGTTTCAGTCCAACTTGAACGTCATACAACTAGACTACGTTTAATGTGAACATAATCAATAAGGGTTCATAGAACAACGAAGGGCACAGCCGCCCCACTACTTTGTTGTTCGTAACAAGGGAGAAGGAGATTTTGTTATAAGCTTAGTTCCTTCTGGATCATGTTGCATTGCAAAGACAAGAAAAAAAAGTCTAAGTTTGGTCTTTGTGAGTGTAGCTTAAATAGTGGAGTTCATATCCAATATTTGTAAAGTTTCCTTTCTCTTATTTCAGTAGTTCTTTTCTTATTGTTGATTGATCGATGAAGAAAGACAAATAATGCTGCTTAGTTCAAATTAGTGGACTCCCATTCTTTGTTAGAAGTTTTGGTTCTTAATGCCTAAGGCTATGAGCCCTTGTTATGTTATTTCTATGGTCTTCTAAGGGACCCCCACATTTTTGAGTTCTTATTCCCTACTACTACTACTACTACTACTACTGCTACTACTTGAGTTCCCACTGATGAGTGCGAAGGCAAGGAAAAAATGGTGTTAATACAAATTTCTATTCGAAGAGTTTGGGTGCTTAAAGAATCATGTAGCTATTTCTTCTATGAGTTGCGTTAAGGGTTGTAACTAAGCGTCAATTCACATCTTAATATAAGGGTTAAAACTTCTATTAATATGGGATGTTGTCTATAGAAACAAAAAGCATAGGGGCTAGAACCCTAATAGCTCTATTTTAGAATTAGAAGCAAGTACATCAAAAGCGCTTAAGGATTAGAAAAGGGGAAAGTCCCCAAAGCAGAATGCCTAATTTACGAGTTCAAAAGACTCCACTAAAGAAGTTAGGGAACAACCTCAACTAAGTGAAGCTCTCCAATCAGTGGCCCTGTTGCATGAAATATTCCAATAAGTACCCCCAACACAGCAACACAAAGCTAAAGTAACCTTAGGAACTCTTTGAAAAAGAAGCTTCCGAAATGTTTTCTCCTTTAGTTTCAACTTAAATATTGGCTTAATTAGCTTATAACCTTCGATCTTTTGCAGTAACTTCTGTTTGTATTGTTATTTCGAGCTTGCTAGTACTCTGTTGTATCGCAGGTACTAATAACTACACGTATTTATGTGCCTTTGTTATCGTGTCAACAAAAAGTGAAAATCCACTTTATTTGTTAACCTGATAACTACAATTAGAACCAATAACTACCCTCTCATATTATTAACTGTTTTAGTTAACGGAAAGTGGAAAGTACTCTACTTTCTTTTAGGTTAACCAATTGAAAGCTTAAGCTTTATTTTCTTTCATGTTAACCCATTGAAAGCTTTGTATCTACAATATGATGTACTATCGTACGTAGATAGATAGATACTACAGGGGTTAGAATTCAAACTCTTGCTTCACTTAAGTGCAGCTAGTAGCTAAAACTGGGGTCTCTTCTTACTCTAGAAGGTAGATACCAATATAGATAGACACACTACTCAATGATTAAGGTTATTAGAATATCATAAGAAAAGTTTGTTGGGAAGTATGCTCGGTTCACTAGGATCTACCACTAGAGGGCCCAATTAGTTGCCTGACTCAAACAAAGAGTTTGATCCTGGCTCAAAAGGAACGCTAGCTATATGCTTAACACATGCAATTTGAACGTTGCTTTTCGAGAGCAAGGCATATATAGCACACGTAAAAGAGGCTTCTAGCTAAAGCTTGTCTCACCCAAAAGGTGGGAACAGTTGAGAACAAAGCAGTAAATGGGTGCTTAATGCATGGGAATCTGTCGAACAATTCAGCCAAAATCATAAAGAAAGCTAAAAAGTGTTATTTGATGCTTGCGTATAGGTAGTTGGCCAGGTAAAGGCTGAATAAGCTAATGATGCTTAGATGGTCCTTTAGGATGATCAGCCATATTGGGACTGAGACACAGCCTGGACTCCCATGGGGGACAACAGTGGGGAATCTTGGACAATGGGCGAAACCCGATTCAACAATATTGCGTGAGTGAAGAAGGTAAATGTCGCTTGTAAAGCTATTTCGTCGAGTGTGCGACCAATACAAAACTCTAGAAAGAAGCCCCAGCTAATAAGCCATTTTTATTGGTGAACGTGCCATGATGCATTATATAAATACTAATTAACATGTATAAATAGATTGACACGATACAACAAGTTAGAGGTGTCAAAGAGGTCGAGTCGGCTTGGCCCAGCCCTTCAAGTTAGAGTGCTATGTTGGCATGTGGCCCTTTAGCTAGTGAGCTGTGCTAGCCCTTGGTCAGTATACGGGCCATGTCGTGCCTCTATTCTTGACCCGAGGGCTTTGACGTGTCGTGCCCTGCTCGTTGGGCTGTGCTTAGGGTCATGCTTATTTATTTTATTTTATTATACATTTATTTGATTATTTAGTTATAAATTCTTAATAATGCTTTAAAAAGCTAAAAGTAAGAGTCGAACTCTCAACCTCTCATTTGATAAATTGTTAAGAATCTATTAAGTTATGTCCAATTTTTATTAAATGTAAAAAAAATTATTTATTTATTGGCTTTTTTTTTAATTAACTTTTAAAACAATAAGGCTTCGCGTGCCGATCCGGTCCAGCCTGTTATAGGCCTAGGGCCATAGGCCGTGCCGTGCTACCCTTTTTGGCTAACGGGCCGTGCCATTCCGTTCCATGCCAGCTTGGTGGGCAAGCGAGCCAAGTGTTTAACGAGCCGTGTCATGCCAACCTAGTGCGCCAATAGGCCAAGTGTTTAACGAATCGTGCCGTGCCAGCCCGTTTGACACCTCTACAATGAGTTGCTCCTCATTAATTTTGACAACCTATTTTCACATTACTGCTTATTTTATTTTAAGTTTCTTTTACAATAATATACTTTATTTTAATTTTTTTCTTTTTAATATCATATTTATTAAAGTTTGAAGGTAACTGACGACCCTTGTGATCAAATATTAGCCTTCATTATGAGGTTTAAAATTATCAGATTAAGTAAAAAATAATATTTCATTCATCTTTTTTATGTATAACAATAGGAAGTTATATATACAAAGTTTAGAAAACTATTTAAGGAATGTAATTATGAGCATATAAATTTTTAGAATCAAATAGTTGACTTAGACTAATTTGAAATGTACAACTCATTGACACTCCCCCTCAAGTTAACGCATATATGTCATGATCGACTGCTTTGATACAATATAAATTGTCACTTATCAAAGTGACATCTCCAACTTCTCTGTAGGAATCAAACTAGATGAGAATAATTATTCTCTATGGCATCAAATCATAAAGATGAAGATAGTTGGGCGATAAAAACATGGCCACTTGACTGGTGATATTGCCCAGCCTGCAGACACAAATCACATATTTAATAAATGGTATGCATCAAATTGCCAAGTCAAGAGTTGGTTGTTCGACGCCATGCGACCTAATTAGATTAAACGGTTTATTCGTTATGACACAGCGAAGCAAGTTTGGGCTGTAATCAAACAAACCTATTCAAATGGTGCTCATGAAGCCAAGATTTATGACCTTCACAAGCGATCATTCATAATGAAGCAGTCTGGTGCATTAGTTGCCAAATATTACAGTGAGCTCACTGAGATTTTTTAGGAGCTTGATCAATTAAATCCAAGCACCATGGAGCATCCAAAAGACATTGAAACTAGACGCAAAGAGGTTGATCATCTCCGAGTTTATATATTTCTTGCAAGTTTGGACAATAATTTCTATCAAATTTGAGGGGATATTTTGAGGATGGAGCCTAAGCTCGAACTTGTGGCAATATATGCATATATTAAAAGAGAGAGAAATAGACAAGGAACCATGTCTGAAGCTAGTGTAACCTCTGAAGTCACAGCCTTGGTTGCTACCAGGTCCAAACAACTATAATGTCGTTCCTACTCATAATCGGCCTCTAATGAAGTGTAGCAAATGTGGCCTAGATAACCATACCATAAAAGGTTGTTATGAGATCATTAGTTATCTAGAAGGATGGGTCCACAAAGGGCAAAAAAAGGATTTGACTAGAGCCTCATTTGCATCCGCTCAATCATCCCAAGAGACTACATCTAAACCTTCATCAGGTACATCTGATTCCAAGGCCTTCGCCACCTCAGGTATCTCTTGCACATCTTCACTTATAATAGATCATGGATTATTGACACTTGGCGCTACTGATCACATGACATCTAGTTTAGTTGGGTTGCACTCTACCAAACTATCAAGCCAAACACATATTACCAGTGCCAATGGAACTACCTCCCAAGTTTTGGGAGAAGGGTTTTTATCTCTTACATCCTCATTAAGTCTTGATCATGTCTTAGTTGTCCCTTCACTCGATTTTGACTTGTTATCTGTTCCTCAAATCATTGATTCCCTTAATTGTACCGTATGTTTTTGGCCTTTGTATTGTCTATTTCAGGATTTTCTCACCAGGACCATAATTAGATGTGATACTAGGAGGGAAAAGTTGTATTATCTGGACTTGACAGAAGACAGTAGTAAGAGATTGAGTCAAGCACATAATGTGAGAAAAGATGAGTCTATCAGGATGAAGAAAATTTGGCTATGGCATAGACAATTAGGGCATGCTTCTTTTAGTTATTTGAAACTTTTGTTTCCAGATTTATTTTCCCAATTTGCTGAATTAGACTTTCATTGTGAAACTTGTATTTTAGCGAAAAGCCATCGTAGTTCTTACCCATTAAGATTGAATAAAATTTTTATGCCTTTCATGATTATTCATTTTGATGTTTGGGGACCGTCACGAGTTCCCACTATTAGTGGTTTTCAGTGGTTTGTGACCTTTATTGATGATTGCACCCGGATGACTTGGGTTTTTCCTTTAAGTAGAAAAGTGAAGTCACTGCAAAATTCAAGTTATTTTCTCAATATGTTACTACTCAGTTTGGCAAGAAAATCATGTCACTTCGGTCTGACAATGGAGGAGAGTATGTCAACCACGACCTACAAATTTTTTTTACATCAACATGGTATTGTTCATCAAACCACATGTGCCTATACACCACAACAAAATGGTGTCGCAGAGCGTAAGAATCGTCATCTCTTAGAAGTTGTTCGTGCCTCTTTATTTGAGGCCCGTATGCCACATTATTTTTGGGGGGAGGCTCTTTGTTCTGCTGCTTACCTCATTAATAGAACACCATCCAGTACTGTTTAGTATCAAACTCCATTTCAAACATTGACCACTCCCCTCACAATGCCATCCACACCAATTCTTCAAACCACGTCTCTTTGGTTGTGTTGCTTATGTTTCAGGTCTATCCACATCAACGTGGCAAGTTTGATCTGTGTGCACTACATTGTGTCTTTGTGGGTTATGTTGACACTAAAAAAGGCTATAAGTGTTTCCATCCTCCCATTCAGACCATGCACGTTACTACAAATGTCACTTTCCATGAGAGTGAGTTATATTACTCATAGAGAGAGCTCTATCTTTGCAAAAGATACTCAGATTATCCAAATTCAACACAATGTTATAGACCAGTCAGTGTCCAAGCAACCAACTACAGTGGTGCAACAAGGTCAAGAGTCGCTGGAAACTCCAGATAATGGTTCAGATAATTTCCCTCCTACTACAATACCATCACCAATCATCCAATTCGGTCCTGAAGATTCCTCGTAGGTAATTGAACATTTAAACTCCAACTCAAGCACTTTACCTGAGTCGAGTTATATAGGAAATACAAGTTATCAGTTACCCCCTCGTACGACTAAAGGGATTCCTAGACAACAGTATGATCCGGACCCTAAAACAAAAGTTAAATACCCTATTGCTAATCATGTGTTCCTACAAAGGTTATCTCCATCATGTGCATCATTTGTATGTCAATTATCTACTGTATCTATTCCAAGTAATGTGCAGGAAGCTTTGAAAGATCCCAAGTGGACTCAAGCAATGAATGATGAAATGGAGGTCCTCTAGAAAAATTTCACTTGGGAGATGACTATCTTTCCTAAAAGGAAGAGAATAGTGGGTTATAGATGGATATATATATACAATAAAGTTCAAGGCAGATGAAAGCATTGAATGATACAAGGTAAGACTGGTGTTAAAGGTTATACTTAGATTTATGGGATTGATTATGGGGAAACCTTTGCCCCTATAGCCAAGATAAACACAATTCGAGTTACTTCTTTCTCTTGCAACAAACCTAAACTGGCCATTATACTAGTTTGATGTCAAAAATGTCTTCCTACATGGCGACCTAGAAGAAGAAGTCTATATGGATTCCCCTCCAGGATGCAAGATGGGGCCTAATACGGGCAATATGGTGTGTAAACTAAGAAAGTCTCTTTATGGATTGAAGCAATGACCTAGAGCATGGTTTGGAAAATTCAGCAAATCAATGCAGTTTTTTGGATACAAGCAAAGTAACTCAGACCATACTTTTTTCTTGAAACATAAGAAAGGTAAAGTCACTGTCCTGATTGTATATGTTGATGACATGATAGTTGCTGGGAATGATCCAGAGAAAAAAGGCAGCATTGCAACACCACTTGGCAAGTGAGTTTGAAATGAAAGATCTTGGTGCTCTGATACCATATCAGATTGCGTAAAAAATAATATTTCATTCTTCTTTTTTATGTATAACAATAGGAAGTTATATATGCAAAGTTTAGAAAACTATTTAAGGAATATAATTATGAGCATATAAATTTTTAGAATCAAATAATTGACTTAAATTAATTTAAAATATTCAGCTCATTGACATGTATAGCTCATTAATATGTACAGCTCGTTGACAAAAATTAGCTTAACCAAGTTTCCTATTCTCAAAGGTAACATTTTGTATTAGAAAATATTGGAAATACGCTTAGGAAATAAATTATATAAAAGGTAATTAAAAGTGTAAGGATAAAAAAAAAACGTGTTTTAGTAATTTTAAACTAAAAAAAAAATTAAGACTAAACTTTAATGAAAAATGAATATGAGAATGTAAATTTAAATCTAATATAATTTTTATTTTAAATCTAATTTTACATGAAATTTAAAAAATATAAAACGAAATTAATTACTTTACCAAAAAAATAAATTAATTTACATCAAAATATAACTATTTAGTTACTAAAAGGAAAAATAAAAAATAAAAATAACAGTATAAGAAATCTCTAAAATTTGGATCTCTCCTCTTCTTTCATCGATCTCAAAGCTATTTTCTCACATACTTTCTCATTCGTTCATCTGAAAGCTATTTTTCACATTCCTTCCTCTTAGTCTCTCTTCTTCTCGACGTCTTGATGTCAATTTTTATTTTTTTCTATTTTATTTTTCAAAATTCCTATTTAACCCTTGAAAAAATAAAATTATTTAAACTTAATTTAAACTTTTGATGAATTACAAGATTCTAGAGACATACATTAAAAGATAAAGAACTAAAGTGTACATTTTAAAGAATTATAAGACTCTAAGAATATAACTTAAAATGTATAAAATTAAAGTGTACATTTTTAAAAAATTACATGATATGTGTAGACTTTTTTTATTAAATCAAGTTCATTTATTTTTTCATTTGAAATTATTAAAAGAGAACTTACAAAAGATTTTAACTTTTTAGTCTGTTTTTATACGATCAAAGTATAGGTGATATTTAACAAAAAAAAAAAAAAGGGTGATCATTGATAATTATTCTAAAATTTTATTAAATGTGAAGACGCATGAATCATATTATAATTTGAAAATATAATTTCTAAATCACAAAAAACACTAAACTTTATA
Source organism: Elaeagnus macrophylla (assembly GCA_029378325.1). Taxonomy (NCBI): domain Eukaryota; kingdom Viridiplantae; phylum Streptophyta; class Magnoliopsida; order Rosales; family Elaeagnaceae; genus Elaeagnus; species Elaeagnus macrophylla. The sequence continues at coordinate 6,994,365 of CM055649.1, read as the reverse complement.
ATTACTTAACAATGACAACCATGAATGGTAATATATATAGACACTCACTTTTAACTTTTTTGTCAATTGTTTTAAATAATATGTATTAACAAAAAACCCAAAATATTTTATTTAAATTTTTTTCCTTTATCTGAGTAGCCCGATAGTTTAATTGATTTGTTATACACTTCTCAAATGGCAGAAGTACTTTATTAGTGCTCTTAAGCAATTTTGAATACTAGTCTTTAAGCTTTTAAAATATATAATTTCGTAATTAAACTTTAAACAATTTTACAAATAAATTTTTAAATTTTTAAATTATAAAATTTAATCCACAAATTTTGTAAAAAAATTTACATAAACAAATAATTTAGTAATTAAACTTTGAATAATTTCACAATAAATCTTTAAATTTTCAAATCACAAGATTTAATCATCAAACTTTAAAAAAAAATTTACATACATTCCATATATATATTAGTTAAATATTTCATAGGCAATGCCCAGTGTTATATTTTACTTCATTTTTATTTTAATATTTTAATTAATAAAATACTATAAAATAACTTGCTAAAAAAATGAGTTATATTTTATATTTAAATGTTAGTGGCTTGTTTAAAATAAATATTCGTTTTTTATTTTGATAAATAACATAATAAAAATTAACAAGTAAAAATAAGAAAATTACAATTGTCACATTTTTAACTTTTTTTAGTTATAAGAATATATAAAAATTAATAATAGCATAAATTCAATACAATTAAATTATTGATATATAAATTGATTAAAATAATCAAAAGATAATTTGATAAATTTAATTATTTAAAAATTAAAAAATTCATTAAATAAAAAATAAAAGAAGTTAATTTAGGGGTTTAGTATTCTTCAAGTTCTCTAGCTTTGATACACTTTAATTCCTTTTTTTAACTTGTATATCACAAGTTTCTTAACTTTTTAAAAAATAAACTTCAGTTAAATTTTTTCTTACCAAATAAATAATTTACATATTTTTTTTGCACATGTAACTCACGTGACTCTTTTTAAAGGGATAAATTGGTTATTTTGATATTTAAAGAAACAATAACTAAAATAAAATCATTTTGACCTGATAAAAGTAATTTTGAAAGAAAAAAAAATATTTTGGGATAAAAATATTTTTATTTCTAAAATAAAAATGTTTTGGTGTATAAGATAAAATGATTTTGCAAAAAACGTAACTTTCGGATAAAAGTGAATTGAATGAAATTTAGCAAATAAAATTAAGCAATTTTGTTATATTCATATTATAAATAAACATTGATAAAAAAAAAAAAATATTATAAATAAACAAATTATATAATATTTTAAATGATAAATTTTTAATCTTGATTTTCGGATTTAAATAAAATATAATTATATTAAAAAAAAAATTAACTCTATTAAAATTATGATTATCTATCTATATTAAAATAGTAATATATACCTATTTGTAATTAAAACAAATATACATATATCATCACACCATCCTGCAAGAGCACAACCTAACGGACCATGGCTTTGTAGCCTCTGCAAGCAAATTATACCGGAAATTTATGCCACAACCTCAAGTGCGTCGGATAGTCTTTTTATACAATACAAATACAACTAAATGACGAAAGAGGCATTTGTTTTTTAGCACGAACAAACCAAACAGGAATACTAGACACAAAGAACTAGATATCAATGAAGAAGCAAACTAAGAAGCCACCCTCATTTGCATACCACAAATCAAACCTTCTAGACCATCATCCGAAACTCGTATCCACAATCCGCATCATAACCATAAACCCAGAATCTGCTGCAAAGTCTGAGATCCTCAGAATCCAGCAAAAATCTGGTGCTAAGGATAATCATCATTGGCATCCTAAGACTCCATATTTTCCATAATCCTACTCAATTCTGTCAAACAAGCACTAAACAAAGATGCAGAATCACCACTAATTCAAGGTTCAAGCACAAATCCTTCAAGAGCAGGGCACTGGGGAGGAAACTTTCAAACAGAGATGCAAAAGATTAGAGTAAGAGATTCTTAGAGGGGGATTTCGAGGTAATGGAGTGCCTAGAGAGAAAAATATTACCAGAAGGAGCCTTAAATGACATGACTTATGAGTTATGAGTTGATTCATCAAATTCAAAACGATGGTAATTTGAGTTATGAAAGACTTCATGGAAAGTCATGTGGAAGATTTGGTGAATACAGAAGGAGAAAATGGAAGGGGCAGGCAGGGATAAACCTAAATCTGGCTCATCTTCGCTTCTTAATACAATGAGAAACACAAGAATCAACATTTCAACTAGATTTGACATTGTTCCTTGTTCTCTGATGCACTTCTTCTCTTTATTTCTATGATTCAGCAAGGAAGGTGAATCTGAATCCTAATTAGAAGGGGAAATCATGGATGAGATGGAAGAGGACTTGCATGAATTTGGCAAATGAAGAGGAAGGCTTCTTTAGTCGATTCTCCAAATGGCTTAACCCCTTAAAGCTGATTACTTTCTATAAACAGAAGCAACATTTGTTCAACTAAAATGTATAAAAGAAACACGATAGCTAACTATTGTATGAGCTGTGATATCCTCAGATTTGTTATTTCGGTCACATATTGAGGTAGCTTTAACAGAGAAAATTAAAGTTGTATGAATCTTCGCAGAGTATCAATAAGACCAAAACAAAATATCTCAGAAGTAAAAAATTTGAAAGAATAGGCAGCATTAATCATATTGTAATCAAGCCAACTTATGAGCTAGAGGGGTCTTTCCTATTCAAGTAAACTACTGAAAATTAAGATCTTCAAAATATGATCATAAAACTTATGAGCTCGTAATTTAAACTGATTCAATATTAAATCAATGCCCTTCTTATGTGTTAAACTTTTGACATTTAATTATACTGGAAGCATTTAGGAGATGATTGTTTATTACATTTGATTAATGTAAGTAGTATATATATTATTGTTATTATCATATGTCTAATATGTGGATTATTGTATTTGTCTCATATATTGGCTGCTTGGGCTATTGGAGTTGGGCTGATTTGTGCATGGCTTAATGTTGGGCCACTGATTAACGCATGGGCTGGCTCATACGCTTCTAAGGTTTCAAGAGCAGAACTGACATTTGACATTATATGTATATATACCCCTTTAGGGTTTGGAGGCCGAGTGAACTCTCATATTTCGTGTATTGTTTTTCTTGTGCCGCCAATAGTTTCTCTCTAGGATTTTCTTCATCTCTTAGTTCTTCTTAAATATGGATGATCTGTGTTAGGTTTCCTCTGTTAATCTGTTCATATTTGTACTCTCTGTTCTTATTTCTAAAGCAATAAAGGTTTTCCCTTCCAGTGGATTAGGCCAAAGTAGATTAGGGGCCGAACCACTTTATATCGTTGTGTTCTCGTTATGCTTTCTTTAAATCTTGCTGGTATTTTACATTTTCTGGTATATACTTGTTGTTTATGCATGCTGTTATCTTGAGTTCATGTTTATGTGACTGGGTAAAATCGCTACATTATGCTTAAATTAAATAGTCATGACAAGTAAGAGATGTTCTAACTTACCATGTTCTAATACAGATTAGGTGTAATCCATCTAAAATAAGAGATGCCCGAGTAAGAAAATTTCTCATCTTTCCCAAGAATAAAATCTCCACTCAAAGCAGACACTCCCACATTGTTTGGCAATGTATGACTATAACTCTTATGTTCATAAACAATGAAGTCTTCTGCAAACTCTTGATGTTCCTCCTTAGACAAACAAATAGGAGGCTCACCATATTTGATCAACAACACCTCCCCACTTAAACCTTCAGGCTTCCACTCCTTGAGCTTCTCATCAAACTTCTGAACTAATATCAAATCAGCATCCCTTTCTCCATTCTGAGAGACCCTAGTTTGAAGCATAAGAAGTTGTCCTTGAGTTGATTTAGTCAAGAATCGACGACCCAAAATGTAGTCTTGCATCCACTTATTATACATATTACTTAATGTGGTCATAATTTTCATCTTCTTTATAACTCCATTAGTAACAAAAAAATCCCAAGAGTGAAGAACTCCCTTGTGATCAAGAGCATAAAGCTTGTCATTAACACAAATGCAATTATCATTTGTACAATCTTCACTATAAGGTAACAACTTCCATTTTTTATCTTGGCTAGGTCTACAATAATATAACACACGTGAATTTCTACAAAAAATAGTTGTAATCACAAAAAAATCTTCTTGTTTATGATTGGCTTCTCAGACAAAGTAAGGGTTTTAGGTGACGTTCTAAACAAACGTGAAGGAATCATATCAAATGGTGGGAGACAAATATGAGTTTTGGTAAATGGGTTGAGTAAAGACACAGAAAAACGTTCAAATTCAAACATAAAAAGGTACCTAAAAGAAGACATAATAGCCCAATACCTAGAAACATACATCTTAATCGAAAGACAAATGGCGTATGTTTAAAAGTCCTTAGGGTTAAAAATTCTGAATTCATTGTTAAATGTAGAATAGAAGAACATCAATAAGGCGTAGTTGATTGTGTTCTTCATCTTCATGGCTTGAATTGATCATGGAACAAAAGGTTGTGCAAACAGAACGAAAACAGAGGGGGGTTAGTTAAAATATGAAGCGAAAATAATTGTATAAAGATAATCAAAATAGGTATAGAGGAGAATAAGAAAATTAAAGAGAGATATCTTATTCTCATTCATATATTATATTGAAGGATTACATTGATATTTATAGTAATAATAAACTAAAATCCTAATCCTAATAGAACTCTAAATAAGACTCCTAAACTAATAGAAAAATATTATAATAATTATCTAATATCCTAATTATAATAATCTCCAATACTAACGAGGAAACTAATTATTAATCTAATATTCAACTATTTTAACACTCCCCCTCAAGCTGAGCATAATTTATGTTCAGATTGGACAACGTAAATAAAAATAAGAAAAAAGTTGGTCGGTTGACCTTTCTAGAAAACGACGGTGGGTCGGTTGAACTTTCTAAAAAACGCGGCTACGATGACGACACACGACGGTAGGTCGGTTGATCTTTCTAGAAAACGACAGTGGGTCAGTTGATTATTCTAGAAAATGAGGCTACGAAGTCGTGAGGTTGACAAGAAGACAGTCTTTAACTCTTCCCCACAAATTGGAACATAAATATCACACATGCCCAACTTGAATAGTGAGGTTAAGATTGAGATTGATACCAACAGTCGTGAATCCTTGAAGGCGACAGTGGTGAAAATAGGTCGATACTAACAGTCGTGAAATTGACAAACGACATTGTGGCTGAAAACAGCACTGATGGGCCGTGGTTTGAGAACGGCGTTGATGGGTCGTGATTGAGAACGACTCTGATGGGCCGTGGTTTGAGAACGGCGCTGGTGGGCCATAGTTGAAGGCGATTGCTACTAAACAGAGATGGTAGACAATAGTGATGGAGATGATAGTAGGGTATATGTATGACAGATTATGCTAGTGATGACCTCCCTGATGATAATACTGAGGATGAAGCCACAGACAAAACTACACCATAGAAGAAGTCACATGCTCAATTGTAGATAGCTATAACAAAACTCCCCATGCCGTTTACAATTGGTGACAGCTAGAAAGTACAATTACCACATATTCATAGAAAATAAACCTATGAATTTTTTTATTTTTTTTCTGACTGGACCGTTGACTGTGACTGATTTGTTGACTGGGTTGCTGATTGGGCAAGTGAGTTTGGACTGGATGGTGGATCTGGTTGGTCTACGGACGACGACTGGTGGTGACTGGTCTGGCGAAAGATCTAGATGGCGATGGTGAGACCAGATCTGCAAACAGGCGGCAGACAGGCGGGGAGGAGGCTGGCTGGCATGCGGACGGTGAGAGGGGCGCTGACGGAGAGCTGGTGAGGCGGACGGTGATGAAGACCGAACAGAAGGTAAATTTTTTTTTTCTCTCTGAAAATTGAAGAAAGATATCAAATAAAAACAAAGTATTTAGAAAAGTGTATATTAGTTTTTGTCTTTGAGGGTTCGAAATTAGAAAGACAGTTTTTTTTTTTTTTTAATCTTGCTCTGATACCAAGTAAAATTACGAAGCGGAAATAATTGTATAGAGATAATCAAAATAGGTATAGAGAAGAATAAGAAAATTAAAGAGAAACATCTTATTCTCATTCATATATTATATTAAAGAATTACATTGATATTTATAGTGATAATAAATTAAAATCTTAATCTTAATAGAACTCTACATAAGACTCTTAAACTAATAAAAAAATATTATAATAATTATTTAATATTTTAATTATAATAATCTTTAATATTAATAAAAAAATTAATTATTAATCTAATATTTTACTATTTTAACGGGGGCTAAGGAAGAAAGACGTTGGAGGACAAGTTCCCAAATGACTAGTGGGAGATTTGTCCATTGAGAATGGCCAATTTGCTTCTTATTCTTCTTGGGATCCAAATCGGAAACCATTGTATGGTAGGCTTAGGCACTTTTCTCTGGAGACAAAACGACAAAATGTCTAAATTGTTCTGTCGATAGAAGTGATATTTGTACGTTGGAGAACGTGGCCAAGCTAAAGAAATATAAAAATAATATAATTTTTCTTTTTTAAAAATAGTTTAACGTATCGATATCTACACTTAAATATAACAAAAGTATTAAAGATACGGAACAAAATTCACCTTGTAATCATGTTATTGTATTTAAAAATTATAATTAATTATTTTCATCCATATTAATATATTTTTATTGCTTTTTTCCTTAATTAAACTAGTTACATATCACTGACTAATTAATGGTACATGAAATAAAATATAAAAGATAGTACAGAAGAATTTCTCTCTAAAGATATTATCATTGTCAAGAAAGTTTTGAAAAAATTTGAAACTTTTTTTAATAAAATTAACTTTTCTTAATAAAACTTCAAAAATATTAAAAATAATTAAATATTGCTATAAAATATAGATATTAAATAGAGTAGAGTATAGTGAGTAAATTATAAATATTAAAATCATTATTATTTATAGATATGTATATATTAATTTTAAGAGTTACTATGACTTTTACCTTATTTAGACTTCGGTTAGCATTTTTTTTTTTTTTGTATTATATTTATATTATATTCGTACGTACGAAATGAAAATACTTTTGTTGTTTAAATGATTTTCAAACTTATAAAAAAGCACTTGTATTTTTTAACTAAGAAAATATTATATTCGAACAATACGTTTCCGTATAATAATAAATGAAAAATATTTTTTTGACAATAAATTATTATTATTAAATATAATATTATTGTTGTTGTTACTACTACCAACCAATTATATTTAAATTATAATTTTAATAGTTTATTAAAATATTAAAATTTTTATTTCTCAATTCATATAAATAAATAAAAATAAGAATTTCACAAAAATTACATTTAAATATATAAATTAACTATTTAATAATAAAATTTATTAATTATATATATATATATGAAAAATAAACTTTTAAGGCCAAATAAAAGACCTGATATAGTTTAATTTTGTAACTTGAAATCAACGAGTGGAGTCTTACAATCATTATTAGATAGATTACGTTAAAAATAAATTAAGTTCAGCTAATTTATCTTAAATTATAAGTCATTTATATTAAATATATTATTGATATTTTATATTATTATGAAAAAAAAATCATAAAATATATTAGTATTTTTATTAAAATATATAAATATGATTACCATATATTTTATAATATATATTTTAGAATTAAATGAATTATTTCTTATTTATATATTTTTGTATTTTTACTGCATCCATATTTTATGACAAATTTTTGACGTTTTTTTATATAAAAATAACAGCATATTGTTACATTGTATTAAATATTATGATTGTATACTTTATATACAGTCATGTATTTAGCTGTGAAATCAAACTGTATCATACAATCTAAAAATAATACGATTGTATAGAAATTTTGTAAAATTAAGGGGTGTAAATCTAAACCATACTAAACAATTAACTTAGACTGTCTGAATTTTCAATTATAAAATTATATGTCTTAACTTTTTCTTTTATGTCAAACTAAAAATAATATTTTTTTATATTTTAAAAATATAATAAAAATATAAAAATAAATTAAATATTAATTTAAATAAATGTTATAATAAAAAATTATTTTAATAAAATATGTATAATTACTTTAGTCCAACTATATTATATATCTTTTCACTAAATATTATACAAATTAATTATAATATAATTCAATAAAATTTAGTTCAATATAACTTACTTAATATATGCGATACAATTTATGTAAATATATTACATTTGTATGTCCTTTTGTCTAAATGATGCATGTCCAATATTTTGCTAACTATAGAATCTCCACTAATTAAAGATCCCTTCTTTACATGAAAAACCATACAATAAGAACTAAAGCTATCTCTTCTAGTTTCTCTCCATTATCATTTTGTCTAAGGGCGGACAAAATTTGAATTAATCCGGCCAATTTATTGAAACCAAATCATCCTAGGTGGGTTAGGTGGGTTTTATAATTTTATGGGATGGTTTGACTTATAAATTAATAAACTTGAATTTTTTATGGCTAATTTGGGTTATTGAATTTACAACCCATGTAATTCGAACCAAAGTAAAAAAAAAAAAAAAAAAATTTAACAAAATATTTAAAATACATTTTATATAGGAATGTTTAACATTCATAAATAAATTAATATTATAATTAATAACTAATATTTTATGATAATTATTTATAAAATAGTATATAACACATATCTTACATAAATTATAGAATTTATCTTAAGAAATTTGATAAAATGATTAGGAAAAATTTATTCAAAATTACTTAAATATTAATGTTAATTTTTATTTTATTTTTTTTCCTCAAAGTGTGTTTTAAATTTAACTTTTTTAAGATAAAAAATACGTAATTGTAATATCCCAAATTTTCAAATAACATTAATTATTAAAAAATAAAGAGTTATTTGAGAGTAAGTTATAATTTTAAAATAGAATTATAAGTATAAATAAACTCTTTAAAGATAAAGCAGAAAGTAGGTTTGAATTTGTTGTCTAAGGTATATTGGACTCTTATTTAATTCAAAGAATATGACAATAATAATTAGAATATCCTAATAAGAATAGGTTTCTATTCACATATAAACTCTTTATTAGAACAAAATATATAAATCATTTACTAGACCAAAGAAGAAACAAAAACCCTACGTCTATTCTTCTCACATATGTCTTTCACAACAACAGTCATAAGAGAATAGAAGTTCATGAAGTAAACTAGGTACGTTTGTTAATTTTCCTCTATCACTTTACCAGTTATGATTTAAGGGTTTATGGTTAATGTTTAGTGATTTTTCTAAGAAATTTTATAAAGTAATTGTTTGCAAATTTTCTGCAGAATCTTGAAAATAAATTAGTTTGCAAACCTTATACTATTCAATAAAATCTTAAACTATTTTTATATTAAACTAGACTTCTTGAAGAGTTCAACGAATATTTATTTGTCAAAATATCATTTATATTGAATTTGTTATGAATTTGTGAAGTTTGTGTTTTGAATCTGTCAGTTTTTGAACTACTCGAATTTTAGGGTTGTTTTATATGGGTTTTGATTTCAATTTAAAGATAAAATTTTTTGCCTTTATAACTATACACAATAAGAAAAATTTTGTCTTTGGAACCTTTATAAAATTCGATGTATTTAATTTAATATAATTTTTTTGAAGTCAAAATTTTATGCTGGAAACAGGAAACCTGACAGATTAAAACGAAAAGTTTGGAATTAATTTATGGTGTTATAAATGTTAAACATTTGTGAAAATTTTTATAATACGTTATATGGGTCTTATTTATTATTTGATAAAATTTTATGATTTTTAGATCATATATATATATGTTATGAATTTTTGATTTATATATGTTTGTTGCTCAAATATTTTACAGCAAATTTATTGAACTAGTTTCAAAACCCGTTTTACCTATGAAAACATATTCCAAAGTATTTGTAAATTTTTATGTATAATAATATTTAAGTTATAAAACTACGGTTAAAATTTCAATTTGATATGATTTTCCAATATTTTTCTAAAATTGTTTAAGTCCAGTAGTATTGTTGATTTTCTTATACTGGCAGTTTTAAAAGTTATCGAATAAAAATCACTTTTGTAATTGTTTAGCATTCGGTTTTACCTAAAAACTTTATTGAAAATTTTACTATACCTCTATGAAAACTCTGAAAAATTTGGTAATCTTATGACACCAATTAAGTTTGAAATTAATTATTTAGTTTCTGCTGACAGTGGAAACAACTAAAATTTTGTGAATAAAAATATGAAACTTTTGGAAAAACAAGAGTTAGACCTAAGTATTAATATATATATATATATAAAGGAGGATACCTAATATATTATGAGTATCTAATAATTATACAATTATAATTTGTTTAGGCTAAACTCAGTTGAATTAGTCGGCAATTTTAGCAGTATTGGTTGCTCGTATCAGGTAAGTAGACTAACCCTACTTGTAATGTTAAGTATTGTTTGCTTTGTTTGTGTATGAATATTTTCATGGTTGCTTTTTTTACATATATGTTTTGTTTGTAACCGTTATGGCTAAATAGATATCGTGATCTCATTTTCGTATGTATATGTGCTTTGTGTTTGCATAATTGATTATTGGTTATGTAGTATTGGCATAAGCATGTTCATATGCATGACATTCAAAACTTTTAATGTTAAAAACTCATGTTTTGAATTATAACTTTCGACTTTAAAAACCAAACAGATTTTTGAAAATGGTTTGATAGAATGCTTTTGACCATCGTTATGATTGGACTCTAATTGAGAGCATATTGTAATTGTTTTGAGCCGTGTGGGGGAGGTGTCCTTGGGTACCCGAGGATATTTGGTTCCTTACCATATGGTTTGGACGTATTTTTGCATGTGAGCATTTGTTATGGAATTCCAGCCTTGACCCTACGATTTTATGACTCACTTGCACTTACCCTTCACGCGTGCTAATCACCGACGGGTGATTTATTGTTTGGTCACCGACGGGTGATTTATTGTTTTGGTTGCCGACGGGTGACATTTTGTATTGGCTCCACCATTCATGCGATAGAGTTCATGGCATTCTATAAAATATAGTTTTGAACAGTTTTGTTATGAGTCGTGACATATTGAGAAAGATCATTTTTGAACGTTTTGCTATGAGAAGCGACCTATTAAGAAAGATAAGTTTTTGTATGTTTGGATACGAGTCACGACATTATTTGAAATATGGTTTTCAAAGATCATTGTTTAAGTAGAGACCATGCATTACATCGACATTCATATTGAAAACACAAGCATTGACATATTGTTTGTCTTGAATAAATTGTTTATTACATGTGGTTGCTTAATGTTTCAAGTAAGGTAAGTTTGCTTACTGAGTGATTTCACTCACCCCAAGCTTCCTTTCACGTTTTCAGGAACACCATGATGAGAATTTGGCAATGCTTGAGGATTGTTATTGGTTCCTTAAGATTAAGTTCCCTTTTTCTTGGCTAATAAATTGTAAACTTTAATAAGTGCTAAACTTTTTGGCAAGTTTTTCTTTATAAGGTTTGTAGCTATAAAATCTTTTTCCATTTAATGTCTATACAATTTTTCAATTTTTCTTTTAATAAAGCCACAATTAATTGTATCAAGATTTTCAATCTCTAAAATGTTTAGATAATGCCCTTATTTGTATGTAAAATATCGGAGCGTTACAGTAATATTGTATAAATAAATTTGATTTTTTTAAGACATTAAACATTCTTAACGTTAAAGATTTTTAAAAAAAATAATCTTTGACAAAAATAATTTTTTAATTGAACCCGACCATTAAATAATGGGTTAGATTAAAATGTGCTTATTGACCAATTTTGTTTGAACATTTTTTAACTCAAGAATAATGAATTATGTTTAATTTTGTGTAGAATCCAACAATTCTAGCCGATGTCCACCCCTAATCTCTTCTATGTTCTTATCATGTTCTTTTCTTTATGTTTTACAATAGCTCGATATTTTTACTTCAAGGCTTGTAAGTTTGAGATGATCTTAGCTATATTGTTATATAAATTTTCAATAACTTGTAGCAAGTGTACATAAATTTATGAGTTCTTGAATCCTTGTGATTTTGTCATTCTTTTTTTTACACATTCAAATTGATTATTTTATCTATGTTAATCATGCTCTTGTCGATTTATTAATACATATGCATCTGAATTTGAATTTGAATTTGAATTTGCATGTGTATATTTACTTAGCAAGTTTCATGGATCTAGTTCTAATATGATAATATTATGTATATATAGTAATGCTTATTATTTCATTTCAATCGTTATGAAAACTATGGCTATGTGGCTTTGTTTGAAATCATGGTTTCTGTATATTATTGAATTATTCTTTTAATGATATGGCTTTAAAATCTACACCAAAAATTGTTTCATTAATCAATTTTTGAATCATTTTGTAATTAATATTACCTCTTATGTTTTACTTTAAATTTTATGGATAGCTTATTTTAATTTCTTTTCTTTAATATATAATATAATTATTGTGTTCATTACTGATCCAATATAATTTTATTGATATTATAAAATTAACTTTTTTATTTTATCAAAAGATAATACTTTTTGTGTGTGTGGATAACTTACTAGTTTTGAACCGGTCCTTTCACTACATAAAATATAATTACATTATTAAAGTTATTTATTTTGAAAAAATTTTAAAAAAAAATTATTTAAATTAACATGTAATTCATATATAATATTTTAGATCATAAATTTAATTTTTATCTTATATTTTGTGTCAATGTTTTGATTTTAATATTTAATTTTGATATTAATTCTAAAAATAACATAAATAAGAGTTGGTTATTTAAATTTGATAAACAGATAGTAATGTTGATAATCGAGCAATAGTTTGTATTGTAAAATTTTTTATTTTATTTTAAATTTGGTTTTATTATAATAAGGTAAAAAATTGATTTTAAAACTTTGTAAATAAGTTTGCAATAATACTCTTAAAATAAATAAATACATCAATAATTTACTACTTAATAAAGATACAATAAAACTATTTTATAAGAAATATATGTGATAATTTGTAAAAATAACATACAATTTGATAGAACAAAATAAGCATTTATGACTTAATAATTATGCGTAATAATTGACCATGTTTTAAAATAATATTAGATATATCATTTTTGACAAGTATGATCCACTTATAATAAATTAGCCGAACTTGTCTCATTTACTAAATGAGTAAGCCAATGAAATGTCTCTCTAAATGTGCTTAAGATAAATATGTAAGGGCAATAATGTAAATTTAATAAACAATATACTAACAAAAACTAAAAAAAAAAAATGAAATAACGAAAATATTTTTCATTTCTCTAACAATTATTTATAAGAAATGTATTTATTATAAATACATTTTGCTATTTATTGGTGACAAGAGGAATTAATGCATAAAAAGTATATATTATGAAGGCATATTGATATTGATTAATATACTAAAAATAACAAAATTCAAAAAAAAAAGTTGAAGAAAAACACAATGTAACTAACACAAAAACTATTAAAATAATTGTATTTATAATAGAGATATTTTAATATTTATTTATATACAAAAAATTAAGAAGAGAACTATCAAAAAAAGTATATTTATTATAAGAACATTTACGTATTTTTATTAGTATACAAAAAAATTATAAGAAAGTCTATTCATTTAGTGCGCTTTTATATTTATTAGTGTACTAAAAAAATACATAAAATAAAAAAGTATAAAATGCAAAAAATTAAGAAGACGACTATTCTTATGAAGTGTGTTTATTATAAAGATATTTTTGTATTTATTAGTATACAAGAAAAATTAATTCATAAGAAATTATTTAGGTGTACTTTTATATTTATTAATATACTAAAAAATGAGGTAAACTAAAAAAAGTACAAAATAAATAAAATAGTGCACAATAAAATTAACAAAATAATTATTTTTAATAAATGTATTTATTTTAGAACATAAACTTAAAAAGAGACTAAAAAATAACTAAAATAATTTATAATAAAACTAACAAAATAATTATTTATACTTTATAAGTATATTTATTTTTGATATTTTTTGGTACTTATTTATATAAAAAAACAAAAACAAAAAAAGTAATAATAATAATAAAAAATAGTAGAAAGACGAAAGCCAAGCAGCTTTTTTTATAAAGATTTTAATATAATAATAGAAATAAAAATAATAAGTGGGATATGTTATAAAAATAATTATGTTAATATTTTACACTTTAATTATATAATTATTTAATATGTAGTTGCACATGATCGAACCTATAATATTATATTGTCTTAAGTTTAATTAAATTTGTATATTTAAGTATAGACGTGTACTTCTTTATTTCCTACACAACTGAGAAGGGGTGCCAAACATCTTGCGATTAATAACACACAAGACATGAAGGATTTAGGATTGAGGGAGGCAGCTTCCGGATCGTCTCCATAGATTTTGACATTAAATTCCTGATTAATTATGGAGTTCAACATTCTATAATCTAAAAAATATATAAATTTATACACATATTTGTACTAAAATTACTTATAATATGTCATATGTTAAAATAACTCATGTTTTCGAGAAGCTTTCATGACATTTCACAATGAAATTGGTTTTATATTTTTATACATAAATTTTTTCAATAAATTTTTAGAAAAATAGCATATGCAAAAATCTCTCCAAACTTAGAGTAAATTAATCTATATTATATATAAAAGTCTAAATCACACTTAAATTAATTTTAGACAAAAATATACTTAAACTTTATTATAATATTATATATTGTCCTTTGTTATTTTTTTCAATTTTGGAAAAAAATTATTTCAAAGAATTTAACCATAAAAGTTTCAAATATGTTTGGCTAAGCAGTCTTTATAAATGACTAAAAATTTGTATTTAATTTTTTACACTTTATTTATTTATGAATGACATAAATTTAAATATAACATAGCAATAAAACAAGAAAAAGAATTAAAACAGTTAAACAATTCGCATGTAAAGCATGTATTTTTAATATTATCTCACAAGTTTGTATTATTTTTTATTATTTTGAAATTTCAAGTGACCATTTGCGTAAAGATTACTAGGTTTGTATAAAAATAACAATAAAAAATAAGACCGGTGACGAAAAGGTCCACTAACTTTTTAGAATAGAATATTTAAGTCCAGTAATTATTTTTATGATAATTTAGTCCTACTAATTTTAAAAAAATGACAATATAAGTTCAAATGATCAATTTTTATCTTTTTCTTCATTGTTTTTTTTTTTTTTTTTTTAAAAAAATTTATTTTAAAAAAGTGATCTAATAATTATTTAAGTTAAAATTTTCCTTTTCAAATGTAGTTAGAAAAAAAATTAAGAACAAACCTAAGATTTGACCATTTAGATTAAATTGTCAATTTTTTTAAAGCTAGGTGTACTAAATTGTCAAAAAAATATATATATATATTAAATCAAAATACTCTAACTACAGTAACTAATAAACTTAGCCCAATATTTGTCTAATGTTGAGTTTTCGGCCTAAATTTTATTAGGTCTTTTTTATTCATATAATTCAGATGATGTGAGCTCAATTTTGAATAAAATATCTAATTAAATGATAATTATTTAAAGCCAATTGGGGTGGATTTTAAATTAACTCGTGATATTTAAATTTACATAGTTTAAATAAACTAATAATTTTATGGGTTAAAATTAAAAAGTTTGTTAATAAGTTTAATTAAAAGAACTTAAAAATGTAAGGAAAAATGACTTGAAGTTTATATATATATATATATATATATATATATATATATATATATTTATTGTCACAAGTTGTGACATATTTCAACTGATGTGTAAAAATAAAATTAGTTTCAATTAAATTGATTGTGATTTTTGTTGCCAACCATATTTTCACACATAAGTTAAGATGTGACACAACATGTTTATGGCTATATTTTTAAAAATTATTTATTAACAAATGAGTTTGTAATTTAATGACATATATTACATTTTTAAATGTAAAAAAAGTAATTAAGTCCCAATTATTTCAAAAAATATATTTATTAATCCTACTAAGTTTTATTATTGATCTACAACAATTAAAATTAAGAATAATGACAAGTTCTCTCACATGTCAACTACATGAATAATTTCGATGTTTTTCAACACATGAGACAAGAATTCAATTTTTCAGTATCATTCTCGATGTTATCGGATAACAAAACAAATTTTTCGCTATTCTGGATTCTTATTGAGCGTAGCGAAATCAAGGCTCGAGAAGATCATAAAATTGATTGAAAATGAGAAACAAAAAGCTAACATTTTAATTTCAATCTACAAGTGGAGATGACAATTTGATCCGACAGTTTGAATACCAGTGAATATTTGACCCGTTTGAATTAATTCGATTCGGAGCAAAACGGTTTGAAAACAGATCGAAATATTATCTATTTTATTTAAAACATTTCGGTTCAATTCGGTTCGGGGTATCATTCACATACCCACTTATTTACTAAAAACTTTAATTACATAAAAATTTATAATATTTTTTTTTTCAATTTTTTTTAAAAATGGGTCAACAGTTCAATTTTTTTGACCCACGGATATTACACGAACCGAACCCATTTTGTTTGAAACAGTTCAATTCAATTTGAACTGCAGGTCAAAACGATTTGGGTCGAATCTGACCCAAACTGACCCGTTGCCATCTCTATCCATAACCACATATCTATAAAATTGACTGCGAGAAATCCTGAACATGTTTTTGACCTTTACAACTCTCTTATAATCACTACTTTACCTAGAGATAGCAACGGGTCGATTCGAGTCAAATACGACCCGACCCATTTTGACCCGCGGTTCAAATTGAATTGAATAATTTCAAACAAATTAGGTTCAATTCGGTTTGGATAATATCCGCAGGTCAAAAAAATCGAACCATTGACCCATTTTTTTGTTTTTCAAATGAAATTTTTTTTAATAATTTTTTATGTAATTAAAGTTTGTAGTAAATAAGCTAGTAGTGCACTGAATAGAACGAATTTTTGCCCCGAACCGAATTGAACTAAACTGTTTTAAATCAAATGAATAATACCCCGAACCGTTTTGCCCGACCCTATTTGACCCGAATGGGTCGAATACCCCCGAGTACCCGAACCGTCAGATCAAATTGCCATCCTTAACTTTACCATATTAATTCAACACTTAATATGGATTTTGATTTTCAACTTTGACCCCCAAAGTTCTATTTGTTGACTTAACCATTCAAGAATTCTACTTATTTTGATTAAATTAAAATAATAGAAACAAAAAGAAAACAAAAGAGAGAAACAACAGAGGTATTTCCATTGCCTTTTAAATTTTTTCCGATCGCTCGTTAACAAGTCATACTTTCAGAGCCTTATTGAAAAACAACCTCGACTCCTCTCCAATGCTATCCTTCTCCTTCTTTGAAAGCCTCCGTTTTGGCTTTTGGTCCTCCTCCTCCTATCTTGGTTTTGAAATAGGGGAAATGCAATGGTGGTGACTTCTTTCCCAAACTTGGCCACTAACTTGTTCAACGGCGACTTACAAGGCAAAGGAAGCTTCGGTATGTTAGTTATGATGACATTGAATTCCACTTCCCTCAACAATCTCATTCTTCACCATATTCACTCAATTCTACTCAAAAATTGAAGTCTTTGTTAGCTTCTCTTAGGTCGTATCATTAGTCTCTTTCAATTGTACCGCAACCCTTGCCTCTTCCAAAAGCTTAGTTGATTTGGAAGTGACCTTTCTTTTCTCCCAAGTTGAATTTATCCATATTAATATGGAAAGTTATTTTCTTTTGGGTTAGAAATGTTGCCTCAAATTGATTACTTAAGCACTTTATGTTTTTTATTGTATATTGATATAATTTTTTTTTTTTTTATAAAACTTGGACTCACATACTTTTAACTGAAACTCGAGCTGAGCTTCTAGCTCCCCAAGTTTAAGGGAATTCTAGTTAAAACTAGAACAACATAGCTTCTAGCTCCCCAAGTTTAAGGGAATTCATTGGAATGGTGTCCAGGTTGCAAACACCTAAAACACTTGGTGGCTTGTGTTTTTCCAACAAGATTTGGGTTGTGGGTTGGATTGGTAGGTCTAGTTGGCTTGGTCTTGATTGATCCAATAGTGGTTCATAATAGTGTTTTTTGAATGAGGAAGTTCTACTACTAAAAAATTGGTTTATAATCTTTAAAGCCATGCTTATGCTTGGTTAACAGTCCAAATTGTCCAGGTTGCAAACACCTAAAACACTTGTGGCTTGTGTTTTTCCAACAAGATTTGGGTTGTGGGTTGGATTGGTAGGTTTAGTTGGCTTGGTTTTGATTGATCCAATGGGGGTTCATAATAGTTTTTCTTGAATGAGGAAGTTCTACTACTAAAAAATTGGTTTATAATCTTTAAAGCCATGCTTATGCTTGGTTAACGGTCCAAATTGTTTGGCTTAATTCCAGTCTCTCTCAAATAGGGGAAGTGAGTCATTGCACATATCTAGAAACCTTTTGAGACTATTTTCCCACACGTTAGCTCATGTGCATTCTTCTGTATACTCATTAACATTCTTAGTCCCCTAATGACAATAATTATATTGCTGATATAGAATTTGCTCATGATCAACCAGTAAGAACAATTGAATCATCAATCTTTTCATCCTTTCCCAAGCCACCATTAGTGGTTTGTAAACAACCTCTTCTCATTTTGCACATGTTTCCACCATGTCGAGGCTCCTCCTTTAAGCTTACAGGCAATTAGTTTGACTTTTTTATTATTAGGCATCTAGGTATAATCAAAAGCTTTATCTACCGCACTAACTCAATCAATGAAATCTTCAATGTGAGTGTGGCTAGCAAAGCTAGGTAAGTCCATATTGAGCTTGTAATCTCACCTTTCGTGGAAGCAAAAAATAATTAGTTGGCTAAACCTGACTTCCTTTGTGGACCATTCTGGCATAAACTTTATGAACCCAATATGTGTTTGAGTGGCACAAACAGAGGGATAAAGCTCAACTTCATAATTGACTACCTCTAGATGGGTCGATTAAGTCTAGAAAATAAGTACTAACTAGGTTTTGTTGCTCCAACAAGATGGCTGATGGACTCCAAAGAGTTTCTTTGCATTTTGCTTTCAAACTCTGTTGGACATTAGCGAGTTGTTTGGTAATTTATTGGTGTGAATTGCAAAGGTCTCACGACACTTCATCGATCCTTCTATCGGCCCTATTTTCCAAGGCACCCATTGCAACTCATATGTCCTTGGAGTCTTGAACTCCATCACATGTTCGATGACTTCCATTGCCAAGAGAAGCCATCAGAGCTAAAGATAACCTCTAGCACTTATACCAATAATAACGTAGGAAATATGTTGAAAAACTCGGTTCCAACAAGCTACAAAGGAGAAGAAACAATTATTCAATTGTTCTTCATTTGTGGAATTAAAAGGCAATTCTTTGTGAGAGAATTGTAGTACAAACTGTCAAAATGCAAAAGTAATCCTTCCTTACCCTACCTGTTCTAGCCTCCGTCCATTCACACACTAACATGATGGCAGAGAATAACAAACTCTGTCAAGATGCCAAAATAAGCTATTAGACAAGCTTTCTATGCACATTAGGAATTTGAAATAAAACAATTAAAGCAATCAACAATAACATGCAATAAACGAAAATGAAATCTTCATTACGATGCCACCAGGGGCGGACCGTCGTTGGGGCTAGGTGGGGCTGTAGCTCCAACCAACTTTTTTACAAAAAATTAATTACATGTATATTTTTAGCATTAAATAAATATTTTATTTGTAGTAATATATTATGTATAATTTTTATGTACATATTTTGATATATATTAACAATATTTAATAAATACGTAAATAAATGATATAAATTGTAAATAAAATGATAACTATTAATAATATAAATAAAATTGTAGTAATATATTATGTAAAAATTCTTCTTAAATGTGATAATCTAAAAAAAGTTTAAATATTTAATTTTAAACTCAATATTATAAAAATAAAATTAAAAAATTAAGTATATAATAAGCTTCACATTAAAACTTTTAATTTTATATTTATCATATTTTATTTTAACCCAAATTTTAACTTTATCTAATATTATATTATTTGATATTTTATTTTAATAATTTTTTAGAATTTATTTGAATTTTTTTATATAAAAATTTTATTATTTTTATTATTATTAAGTCAGTCTTATATTATTTATAAACATACATTTTTAAATATAGTCTCAAGCTTAAATTTTAAATCATATTTTATTTTTTACATTCTAAATTAAATACTAAATCATATATGTATTTGCCTAAATTTTTTAGTTAATAAATTTATTTTATTCATGAATGATACTAATACATATTAAATTACATTTTTGTTTAATTTTTTTATAAGTTATTTATAGTATGTTAACTCTATATTTTTTGAGTGCTAACTACGTGTCTTTATTATAATATGACATAAAAAATTTAGTATTGAATTAAATATAATCTACTATAATTTATATTAATTTTTTATTTTGTATTAAAAAAAAATTTAGCCACCCCTATATATTTTTTTCTGCCTCCGTCCCTTGGATGCCACTGCATCACTAGTGTTATGAGAATTTTCATTTATGTATGCATACTATCAAATGAAAAATGAGAGGGAGAAAAATCAATCTGTACGAGGATTGCACAGAATACCACCCAGCATCATTATTTTTATACAAAAATGTAGACAGGGATCCACTAGCAAGGAATAGTAGCAACACTTAAGGCTTGTTCTCACTCTCTCTCTTTTTCTCGGTTTTTTTATTTTTTTATTTTTTATAGGGCTTGTAGTTACTCGTAATACTTGGAGATATAGGACTGAAGACCTATTTGTTTACCTTTCCACTGTTCCACTCTTCTCGAGTCCATCAACTCAAGTTGTTTTGCAATCCATGGAGGATCATTTGGATTCAGCCACAAAGATTCACCAGTATCCTTGTGCACAAAATCAGGCCACTTTGGATTTTTTTTACGTTTCCTTCGATCCCACCATTCACATGGGTTGCTGAAAAACACTTGCCACAAGTGTAGACGGTTATTCTTTTTCTCCAGATAAGTTTCCCCTAAATTTCCATAGATAGTAGCAATGAAGACATTATTCAATAATAAAATGTAAATGCATAAAGCATTTAGGAGCCACGGAAAAACCAAGTCATTTTGTTGCAACACAGCCTCTTCAATTCACCCAAGTCTTTGTTAATAAATAAATAATTAATCATTGAGTGCATTTGAGCATACCTACATCAGAGCGTGGTTCCTCACTCTTCCTCTCCTGGTTTGAACCACGTTCACGGGTAACATAATTCATCTCCTGCACTACTACCTAATTGAGTAAAATGAGAATAATTAAGAACTTACCATATCGTTTAGCATATGAATTACTAATCACTTGTTTGCTACATTAAATGCAAATCATCTGCTGAATTCTCACAGAGATAGACATATTGCCACCAGAAATAAGCGCAGATAATACTCTATAAGGTAGTGTTCAAAATGGCAACCAAGCATATCCGTTTCAACCAGAGATAAACTAAGGACCCATCAGTTCCTTTACTGTAATAAACAGCTGGGATATTGTAAAACTCCATATATGGGAGACAAAAACATGGCAAGGCAACTACAACTTAACGAGAATGGGAATCAATGTTCAGATAACATCAAGAAGATGCATATACCTCGTGGTGTAATCTGTTGAATCCATTGTCATCAGCCATTTTGTCAGAACATAAGCTTCCCGACACATATATAAAATCATTTTCTTTTAAATGGTTGAAAGCTAATTCAGCTATCTCACCCCACATCTTCAACGTTATCCTATTAACAATAGAGAAGTCACAACCAATGTTTTAAAAAGTATGTTTTAGCCTCGATGCATATATCCCTTTTATTTATTGAGACGAGGTGTAAGGCATGAGGCAGTATGAGGCTTAAGTCTCAAATTAAGACGAAATAAAAATTACTTTCAAAAAAATCTTAAGACAAATTATCACAAAATATCATCATAATAATCATAATAACCTCACTAAACACCTAAACGTGATAATAAGATCCATAAAAAAGCAAAAAAAGACATAAAGATAGCTCATGTTTAGAAAAAAAATTGGCCACAATCAACAACTCAACAAGTAAAATATAAAAAAACAAATAAGAAAGAAGAGGAACCAAAAAAGAAGCATTTAATAAAAAAAGAAAAATAAGAAGACCACTAGTTCAGAATAAGAAGAAGAAAATGACTACTTAGGTTTTTTTTTTACTTTTACTTTCACTTTGTTGGTGAGTCCAAATGGAGCCTTAAGTTTGCATTCAAGCCACAATAGCCTCGGTGCATAATTTAAGTGTGTAAAAAAGGCTTAAGTTTTAACAGAAAGACTAATAATTTTTTTAGCACCTAATAAGTTAGCCGCTAGGCTGTCCAGTTGGATAACAAGTCCTAGGGCGAGCTTTGAGGCTAGCCTCATAACATTTTTTGAAACCATGGTCACAACTCATATGCCACAACTGTATACAACAGTATAACTTAATACAAAAAAACTAACTTAAGCAGAAAATTTACCAACTAAGCAGTTTAAATAGTTCATTGGTGTTAGATTGGAGCTAAACCTAATTTTCATTACATCAAAAATCAACTTTGGAATAAAACTGACCATAACAAATGATTTGACCGAATACCGGTGTTAACACCGAGTTTGGTGTAAACGCCAAACGGGCCATTCCTTAACCTCACCACCTGAATGGGACGTAACACTGTGCCGATCAAACTAACAGAGTTCTCGAAGCGTTTGTCATATTTGATGGTCGTTGGGCGCTGAAACTTCAGCGCTTGCTTGTAAACCGTGCTGCCGTCTTCATCATCCGAAGGGGAATACGGAAACCTAGCCTTCGCAGCTAGAGAAGAAGAGAAAAAAGAAAAACTCTGCAGAAAGATAGATCGGCTAGGGTTCTTGAGTTGGAAGAGAAGAGCAAGAGCTTTCATAGGTGTTTGGTGCTCCCGATTAGTCCAGTGACTTGACTTTGCACTTCGTCAATCGGAGGGATTGTGGCAAGGGAAATTTTGGCGGATTTTTCTCCTCTTTTTTTTGGAATAATTTTTTTTTGTTTACTGGACCCAATCTTGATGGTCAGTAGACTTAAGAGGTATTGTATTAATTATATTTATTTTTATTGTATTTTGAATTTTTTTATTAAATTTTTGTATTAATTAATACATAAAATAATTTATTAAATATTTTTTATGTTGTTTATATATAATAATAAGAAATAATAAAATTTTTAAAAACATTAAAAAAAAATTATCGATCAATTCTTACAAAAAAAATTTATTTATATCGTATTTGTATTGTGTTATCGAATAATGTCAAAAATTATCACTCTTAAATAGAGTACATCTCATAAAAAAGATAGATTTAAATTTTCTAATTTTTTATAAATTCTACACTTTTTTTTTCTCATATATTCATTATCTTATTTATTTCTATCTCTTTTTATTATACCTAAAAAATTTATACATCTATAGTACCGGAAAAAAATCTTCCGTTTTAGGTTAATGCTAAAAGTTTCAAATTAACAAAAATATTAAGTTCTTCATATTAAATGGTGAGTTTTGATTATTTTAATGTTGACATTATCAAAATATCCTTGTTTTATTCTTCTTAGTCAGCAAGTCTGAACAGAAATTAGAGTGATTTTTTCTTTTTACATTTTTTATATTATTTTTTAATTATTTAGATGTCATTTTAAAAAAAATTCCTTTAATTTTTCAAAAGTGGCTAAAAAATTTCTAAAATTTTTTGATAAATTTTTACGTTTTTGTATTTTTTTTTTATTCTTCTAAGATTTTTTTTAATATATTTATTTCTTCTTGTGACAATATTATTTTATTCATTTTGTGCTTCTATATATGCTAAAAAATTTATAGTAAAGGCTTTGTAAATTCTAATTTTTAGTTTCAATTACTGCAATTTTCTAATAATCATAAATATTTTCTTTAAACTATTCTGAATCCATATTAGTTAATTCTAAACTTGTTTTTAAATTCATGTGTTCTTAGTTCATTTGTTAAGTTATGTTTCTTTTTAATTTAATGAAATAATTTATTAATCCTTCTATGTTTTTTATTACTTTTTATCTTTCTTGACTTATAATAAAGTATTCTTTAATGAATTTCTTAAATTTTTAGATTGTTACTTTAAGATAAACAGTATCTTTTAAGATTTTTTTTTTAATTTGTGTTTTTCCTTTTCTTTTAGATCTCTATAGATCTGACTCATATTTCTTTCTTTCTTTCTTTCTTTTTTTTTTTTAATATTTTTTAGTCATATTTTCAAATTTATAAATATGTTAGTGATGTATATTTTATAGTACTTGCAAGTGTACGAATCATTCGTAGAAAGTAATAAGCAAACTTCCGAGGTTGATCTCTCAAGGAATTGCAATAGTTTTAAACACCATTTTTCTTAAACTAATTAGAGTCCTAAAGCAACTAAAATACTAATTAAATAGAATCTTAGTAGCACTAAAACTCTAAATAACTAAAATTCTAAACCTAATAAAACTGTAAACAAAGTGGATTTGTGAGGAAGATCAATGGTGTTGAACAAACAATTATGCAAATTCAGAATTAGCTCAAATAGATTTCAAATATTAATGGAGGATGTATGGACGTTTAATTTGGTTGGCTATGCTTGTATCGAAAAGTTATGGTGAATTAACATGAACATGTTAATAAACAATTTTTATCGGCTTTCCTTTTAATTACAAAAATTTCTACGATCGGGTAATTCTCTTTGTTGATTAACTAAATAATATCCTATGGTCGGGTATATCAATTAGCAACAAAATTATACAGAAGAAAAATATGTCAATCAAACCAATGCCATGACTAAGTAATTAATATGAAGTTTTGATTAAGTTTTTCAAAGTAAAGTTAAGGTGACGTTCCTAAAACCAAACTTTAATATTTTTCAACCTAACTATGAATCTTAAATTAGCCCATGAAAATTCATAATTAAATATCTAAACATGCTCTTAACCAAAAGGTAAATTTATTTATTTCTAAACAATAAAAACATTCACCACAACAGTTCTAGCAAATATAGCAACACAAACTAAACATCCATAAATAAATTAGCCACTCATGTTCATATTAAAATTCATAAACAAATTCAATTTGAACATACGCTCAAAGAAGTAACAAGAAAAATAAGTAAATTCTATAACAAAAAGAAACCCTAGATCTAAATACCACAATTGGATTAGATGGCGTTCTTCTCCAAAAGCTTGATCTTTGATATTTAATGGTCTCTTGGATCCTTAGAATTAATTCTCTTGCTTCTTTGAGTGTGGAAAAGCTCCTAAAAACTGATTGAGTCCCTTGTTGGTTGCAAAATTGAAGTGTGTATACATGGGACTCTTAAGGGGGTATTTATAGATGTAAGGGTTACATAATTCTTGATTAATTTAGGAATAGGCACGCCGCAGCATACAAAATTTTCAGCCGCGGCACAACAACAATTTGAAAATAATGGTCAAAACTAGAGAGGTGCTCGCCGCAGCACACATTTTCCTCGCCGCGATGCGTTTTGTCTTCAATTTTTTCACATGTACCCCCTTACGTATGTGCTGGCTCGTTATGTACGGCTGACATAATTTAATTTGTGTTGCACGTAAATTGTGATCCAAGCGCCGTAAGTGTTCCGTCTTTGCGTGTTTGCATTATTCAACTCATTTGACGCTAAAAACACCTGAAATACACTAAAACATACCCGTGATTCTAAATTGATAGATTTATGAAAATAATCATATAAACGAGATATAACAAATCTATTTTTAAGCAATTAATCACAATAAATCACGAAATATTAATATTTTTCAAGCACTTATCACTTGGTTAAACAATATTGATGATATTTAAGATTATACTAGTTACTCAATGATATAGACTAACATGTATATGAATTATGAGTGCACCTCAATCTTCTGCCTCGTGTTGACTCCTTGTTCTTTAAATCTTAAGCCTTACTTTAGATCTAAGTTCTTGGACCTCCTTTCTCTGCTAAGATCCATACTTAAGTTTATGAAGTTAAATTGACTAAAGATTTGGATTTCAAATTGGACTTTTATTCATAATACAAACATTTTACAGCCTAAGAGAACTAGAAACCTTGAATTGGTTTTTAGTTACTCATTGAAACTAAATTACAAAGGATAGAAAGATAATGGATATTGCTTGGAAGGCCATATCTATGTTACGAGATTGACTCTTCTTTTATAGATCCAAGGGGTACTTTACAAACGGAAAAACCATAATAAACATATTTGTTGGTGGTAGAATATCATTCCACCTAGCCTTATCTTTTATGTTGATGCAACTATGATGTTTGATGGTAGCAAGATATCATTCCACCTATTGATAAATCAATATGTTCAAGTATTTTGCTATATTTTTAGGTATAATTTTTTCACTTTATTTACTTATTTGTTTGCCTGAGGATATTTTTGTCATTTTAAAAGTAACTAAATATTTGAAAATTTTCTAATATTTTTAGGAAGTTTTTTGAATTTTTTATTGATTTAAGGAAGCTAGTGGTTGCATAAAATAAATAGTGGGATAATTTTAGAAGAAATCAGGGCTCAAACGTGAGACTTAGCCCAGGTGGATGAAAATAGCAGCTGTGTTGATCAAACTAGACATGAGGAGTGGACCAGATGAGAATCAGGCCACATGGATCGAGTTAATCTATACTGGGATCTACTTAGACAAGCCCCAAATGGTGCCTTTTTTGGACCAAATGTGAAATCCTTTTTGCCATCCATACGACATCATTTTGCTCCCTTAGCACCCACGCCTAAAACGACGTCATTGTCCTTGTTTACCAACACCCTACTTCACCCCTTACGAGCATTTTAGCAAAAATAAATCCCAACCATCAGATTTTCATCATCCAAGGGTCCAAAATGTCCCTAAGTTAATACATAACCTATATATAGCATTTTAAGTCCCATTTGAACCAATTTTTGCGTAAACAATTGAGAGAAAATACCCCATAGAGGCAACAGCAACCATTGTTCTTTTTCCATCATTATTGGACATTTGTTCAAGCTTTTTAAAGAGAAAGATCAATCAATAAAAGATTTGGGTAGTGTTCTTCAAGGGTAAATTTAATTATTAAAATTTGGTTGTAATTTTTGCTATAAAAATAATGCCTTTTGTATTTAAGTTCTTAACTTTGAATTTAATTATGTTAGATTAATTTATTCATGTGATTTTAGCTTTGTTTCCATGATTGAATTAATTTTTTTTTTTAAGTGAATCATTATTTAAATAAAATTTGAAATTATTTCTTGTTCTTGATTTTTAAAATTTTTAATTATGGATTGTTAATTGATCAAATATCTATTTATGATTAAAATGAATATTTATGAATTAAATTTTAGACACATCATTTGTGCCTAATTGTGTTATCTTGAACAAGAATCTAAATTAATTACATGATCATTATGTTAGTTTAGATGATCAATATTTTCTTGTGCTATTTATAATTAATTAATTAATTATCTGGATAAAAAAATTAGTTAGTTAATTGTAATTGAAATTTTCACAATCATTGAAATTTCTAATTTTGTGAAAAAGTTGATAATCTCATATTAGTTTTATGTTTTCTTTATTATGATTCAATTAATTAATTAGCCTAAATCAAGGGAACAAATTAGTTAATTGCATATGAGAATTACCATGATCATTTGAGTTTTTCTAAATAAGGTAAGGAAAATAATATTACTCACTTACGATAAATTTTTAAATTCATATAATTGATTCAATTAATGATTAGTTAGCTAGCTAAATACTATATTTTCTCATTAACAGTCAATTCGTGCAAAACATCCTTTTTCGTTAACTTAAATATTTAATTAGTTATTTTATTTTATTTCAAACTTTTAAATAATTTGTTTAAAGTGCATTGAGTTTAGGTTTATTTTATTAATTTATTAATTTTAGAGAAAATAAATAGAGGATTTAAACCACAATAATTTCACGAGATATTGACCGTTGGGTAAACTTATTGCTAGACAATTAGTGATTCGTACACTTACTGATATTTATAAGTTGCACAAAAAATAATTAAATGTGAATTAAATTCAATTGCAAAATATATGTGATCATAACTCTATCATCACCAATAGCCTACAATTCAATCAAACACGTCATGATTAAAGATTTAATTTATTGAATATTTAATTACTATCGTAACCTAAAACATTTCTTGAATTCTTAACTTTAGCTTTAGAAGTCTATGTACACTTAGGACTTTTCATCTTTTCTTACTGTGTATTTGGTTAAAGGTTTTCTTATTAATCAACCATAAATTATGAACAATTTAGAGATATGCTTACTAGGTTTAATTCACGTTTTGCATTAAGATCTAAAAATATGATAACTAAACTAAGCAAGATTATAATAATGGTGATGCGTACTCGAGAGAACGAACCATGTAACCCACAATCGCAATTCGGTTTGAGAACTACAAGAGAAACGGTCTAAGACAGAACACTAAAAAGTATTCAAATTCCTAGAAAGAAGTTCAAATTTTTGTTAGCAAACACACCTTAATGCATAGATAGTACTCACCACTAGACAAGATGATATAAACTCTACAAAGATTTGCAATTTTCTTGATAAGTTGGTTAGAAAAGAACAAAGAGCTTTTAAGCCCTCAATCTTGATTGAATAATCAATTTTGTCATTTATGTGAAAAATTGTTGGCAGCTGAGCCTTTAAAGAGTATTTATAGGTTACAAACAAAAATCTAAAAGATATAAGTGTACTGCAGTGGATAAAAGAAATTAAATCTCATCTATTAATTTTGATTCAATGGTCAAAAATTACACAAAAAATATAAGTGTGCTGTAGTGGATAAAAACTCATGTTATAGTGAAAGAGGCTTGGACACCACAAAATTAACACGGGCTGCGGCGGATAAAAATTCCTGCCTAAACGATATGCCCAGTATATCAAAACTAAGGGTGAGGTGCTGTGGTGGCCAAACTTCCATGCCGTGGCGCGCACGTCTCCTAGCCTCTCCCAGCCAAAACTCAAGGGTTGGTTGCAATGGTGGCCATAACGCTATGCCGCGGCGCGCCTCTTTGTGTTGGTAGTTGACCCTTTTTCATGGCATGTTCCTTGGCTTGTGGTAGTTCACCCTTTTCATAGCACGATCCTTGGCACATGTTGTGCTTTCTTTACAACAACTTGGTTCGTATCAAATCGTTTAACATTTAACAAATGTATTTAATCCTACTTATGACAGTAACCACAAGCTACTACTTTGAATAAGAATATTAGTAATTACATACTAAAACCTTAAATTAGATGTAAGCATATTCATGAAATAAACTAGTTGATTACTCTAATTCATACTTGCATATCCATGAAATTTAAACATATGATTAAACACATCAAAAATCAAGAATTGAATTAAAAATTTATCATGATATTAATTTAATCAAATCATAATATAAGACTTGAAATTTTCCACAATCACATAATTAAAATTTAGCTAGACATGAAAAACATAGCAGTCATAATTGTTTTCATAGAAAATAATCCAAAAGGGGAGAAGAAATCTTAGACTATTATCTTCCAAATCTTGATATTCTCTTGATTCTCCAGCCACCAAGTAGTGTTTTACAACCCTTAATGAGTCTATTTATACTCCTAATTGAAAAGGGAACCAAAAATCTAAATTTTTTAAAAACTAGGCATTATTTTGCAAATTTAGAAAATCGTATTGAGGCGCAGAAAAGTTCATGTCATAGTGCGCTATTACGTAGTGTCTTGTAAGCCCATCCAAGAGGTCCATGCTGTGACACCAAAAAATCCATGTTGTGACATGCTTTTTTTTACAAAATTCCTAGGGAATTCTGGGAGCCTTATGCTGCGGTGTGCTTTTTTACATGCCTCGACACGCCTACAATTTTTCCCTTTTTGTACTTTGACCATTTTTTGCTCTTTTTTGCATAATTTTGTCTCTTTTTGCTCTTTTTGTCCCTCAATACTCATATAACACAAGGTAAACGCATAGGGAACATAAAATTAACGTAAATATGTGGAAATTGACACACAAATATATGTGTAAAATGACACTGATCATAGCATTCCCTTCTTCTTGTAGGCCATTCATGGCCACAATAAAGTTCATTATTGAAGTCAATAAGGAGAGGTTGACAATGACTATTTTATGAGAGACTGTGAAGTTTAAAGTATTTAAAGCCTTGCCTACTCCTTCTAATCTACTGTAAATAAGTGTGCTTTTATTAGTTTTATTATTGACTCACCTATATATGACACTCATTTGTAGAAAATTATAGGTAATAAAACTGATGTCTCAATTACTTAAAGAAGGGTGAAGGAAACACTGACAGAAGCAATTCAAGATGATGACTACAAAAAATGCATGGGAAATTACCAAAAATAACACCCCTAAAACTTATAGTAACAAAACTAACACCCCCTTGTGTTCAATTAGAATTGAACGTTTAATATTGAACGTTCAATATTCAATTTGAACGTAAAATATTGAACGTTCAATATTAAACGGGTCTAATTGTCGTCATTCAATTCTAATTGAACGGATAATATTGAACGTTCAATATTGAACCGATCTAAATTATCGTCGTTCAATTTTAATTGAATACAGGAGGTGCTAGTTTTGTTATTACAAGTTTAGGGGGTGCTAGTTTTGTTATTTTCCCAAAATGCATTAAGTGTCTCAATAACAAGAACTTGACTTGTGAATTCTTTTATCCTGAAAAGAAATTTTTTGTAGTAACACTCTTTTTAATTTCTGAGATTCTTTATCCAACCTTATTTTCCAGAATTCACTTTTGTAATCAAAACTAGAGAAATATTTATTTCCTTTTATGAGTGATAATATTTCTTCTTTCTTTGAAATAAATAATCATCATCATCAATGATTTCCTTATTCAAAGTCTTGAAGTTTATTACCATTATCTTTTTACCATCTTTTTTTTTTTTTTATCAACTTCCTTCTCTACAAAGAATGTTGAACTAGAATAAGATGAATTACTATAAATAATTGCTTTTTATTTCTAAAAGTTCTTGAATTTATTTCTTCTCGATTTTTTAGAGTATAAATCATAGGTTTTACCGTAATGACTTTTAAATGATCTTTTAATCTTATACTTGCTATTTTATTAGATTTATTTATGTTTGGATCTAATAAGTTTTCAGAACTTATTTATTTTCAATAATTTTCTTATGCATGTTAAGGCATAATCTTGTTGGATTTTATTTAGAAAAAGGATTTAGGTCAACTTCTACATCTAAAGAAATGTTTTATATTTGTAATGTTTTTGATTTTATATTATCACCACGTTTTTCACTTTTTATGTTGTAATATAAAAGTTAGTGATGATACTATTCTGTGCTTTTTTTATTTTGGAAACAAATATTGTTTCGCTTTCTGATGTTCAAATTAACCTATTCAAATATTGTATTTGTATAAGTTTAAGAAGTTATTTCATATTAACAAGTTTATACATATTTTTTGCTGATATATTGTTGGTATATGAAATATTTCTTCTTCAATCAATACATCTGTATTTTTTAATACTTTTTTAAATTTATAATAGTATTATTAGTTATTCTTACCATTAATTTATTTGGAGATGATTTCCAAAATTATTCTAAAAATGCATATTTATTGGAAACACATATACTTGCTCAAGGGTCTATATGCATGTAAATGTAATTTTTACATCATTTGAATTTTAATCATATCTTTATATATCGTACTATTTGGATTTGTTAAACTTAATAACTCATTTATTAATCAGAATTTGTATCAAAGTTAGATATTTCTTTAAATTCTGAGTCTGTTATTTCTTCTGTTTATTCTAATAAATATTGTATGTATTATCTATGTCATATTTCTCAATTTGTTTTAATTTCATCCTATAAGCTCCTTTAAGAATTTTCTTTTGTAGTTTAAATTCTTTTTTATGCTGAAGTCTATCAGGACACTCATTTACATAATTACCTTCTTCATTGTTGATCTAATATCTATATTTTTTTTCCGATGGACAATAATATCTTTTGTTTGGTTTTGTATATCTTTTTCTTCTAAAATATCTTTTCCTAAAAGGTTCCTTAGTATACCTTCTTTTATATTTATGAAAATTTTGCTTTCTAAATTTATACATTTTATATTTTCTATTCTTTTTATATTTCTTTTTTGCCGTTATAATTGTGCTATAAAACTTAGTATTACAACCATATTTTTCTTGTAATAAATAATTTATAGTATCATAGCAAAGCTTAGCATTTCCTTTGGCTCGCTTAAGGTCTTTTTTTTTTTTTTTGACATTTTAAGATTATTCAAATATTTAATTCTTTTATTTTTCCTCCTAAAGTATTAGGTACTATTGTCCTATCTCTTTTTTGTCAACTTTCTTTTGAAGTTATATGCAAATTTTGTGGTAATTTTTTATAAAATATTTTTTGAAGGAATTGTTGTTCTATTCTAGGTATTTTATGATAAAATATTTCAATTTTTTTTTTGCTAAGGAAAATATTTCAAATTTACAAATAAAAGAATATATGTAACACATGTCAATATTTTCATATTCCCTAAGTGTCATTTAACTTCATTTATTTCTAATTCACTTACTTCTGTGATATTTCTAGCTTGATCTTTACTTATAAATTATTTATAAATTTTACTTACTACTTTATCTAGGCATTCTCTATCTGTTGTTGAGTTTCCTTGCATATATAAATACACTTTATCTAGTAATATTTTATGGTTTAATAATACTTTACAAACTGATGGATTTGAAGAGATTGTTCCAAATGTTTGGAGAAGTACATTCATTGTACTTGACCATTTATCCAAAACTTTCTTTTTATCTCATATACAATTAAGATCTAATAAATCATTTCTTTCATTTCCTATATTGGGTTGAAATTTAAGTCGTACATCAGCTCTTGTACCCATGGTATTGAAAGATTCATATTAAGTATTGTCCTCCTTCTATAAGGTGGATCGAGTTCTACTGTTCTATCCCTTCCTCTATCATAAACCTTTGTGTTGTACTGGTGGACCAATGTCCATTTTTAATCTTTTGTATGAGATATTTTATCTATTTTTATGAATTCAATTTTTTCATATATTGAACTATTGTGACTATTTGTTAGTAAATATCTTATTCTAGTGTACTGAAAATGAGTGGTTTTCATTTTTTATTAAATTTTCTTATTTAAATTCATAAGCTAGGCTTAATACTTGGTTTAGATTTTTGTTATCAATATTAATAGCAAACTTAGGATATGCTATGAATTTTAATTTCTGATATCATAAATTTTCATGAATCATTTCTAATAAAGAGTCTTTTCAATTTACTATTCTATTATCAATTAGTGTATCAATTCTTTCTCTAAAATGTACTTTTATTAATATTTGGATCCCTCATAAATGGATGTATCCAAATATTCCATTATCCTTTTGAAATTTTTTTGATAATTTATCATAATGGTTTCTATATCAATTAATGATATATTATCTTCTTTTGGCGTATGTGATTGTACTACTAATTTCTTTATTACTTATTGCATAATAAATTATATCTTTTTTTAGTAATATTTTTCTTATTATTAAGAAAGATGATTATTTGAATCCATATCCTTTCTTAAGATTTAATTTTGACTTTTAAATTTTTTAAAACAAATTTTTTGCTGAATATCATTTCTTGTAAGAAGTACCCTGAGATATCTTGCATTTCTATTTTTATTATTTCTTGATTTTCTATTATTTTTTTCATTACAAGCCAATGTTAAAAATACAATTATTTTTCTAATTAATATTTTATATGAGTTGTTAAGAAAAATAGTGTATTTATAAGATTTATAAAGTTTTTGTTGTATTCCTTAAGCTTATATAAAAAAAAAAAGTTAGACTTATAAATCATTTAAATAATAAAATAGTAGATTTATATGTTGAAAATAAAGTCGATTATTAACTTTTGTTCAAAAAATAATGGGCTTCAAAATTCATCAATTCTGAGTCCTTATTACCAGCTTAAGGTCATTATTTGGACCTGTTGATTTTGGGGCTAAGCTGATCCAATACTTGGAGGATGATATTATCATCAACAATAGTTATTATATATTCTATATTTTATGTGTGAGTTTATTTTAAATTATACATAGTCTTTAATTTAATTAAATTTGTGTATTTAATTTTAGAAGTGTACCTCTTTATTTCCTAGCCAACCGAAAAGGGCTTGTAGTTCTCCTCTGCCTAGTGTCAAGCGTCTTGTGATTAATCATATGAAGCCTTTAGAATTGAGGGAGGCAACTTCATAGACTTTGACATTAAATTCCTGATTAATTGAGGAGTTGAACATTTTATGAAATACTAAAAATACATAAATTTTTACACATATTTGTACTCAAATTACTTATAATATGTGGCATGTTAAAATAACTTTAAAAGTTATGAACTTATTCGAATTTTCAGAAAAAAAAAATTGTCACACGTTATACTGTAATTTGTGTGAGTGCAAATAACTTGGCAAATGAGTTCACGCTTGCTCAAGGATAAAATATTTTTTGAGTTGTGTCACTGCATAAATCAATCAATTTTTCCCTCTTTTTGGGGTTACACATTATGGGAACATATTTCTAGGAATTATTTACCCATGGTCGCTTATTTATAAGGTGAATAAACATGTTGACCAAGATTGTTGTACAACTGTGTTTCGATATTTAACTTTTACAATTTTACTCTTATGTTATTTTATCATGTTTACATATTTCCAGCATCTAGATATCTCTGGTCTTTTAGTCTTCTTTTCTCTCTCTTTCTTATTTCCTTCAGTTTGGTATCTTTGCCCACAATTAATGATACTGATTTGCTACATCATATCCTAAAAATTCCTTATAAATGGAGAGCTATGGTCTCTAGATGGTAGATTTGAGATTGTGATGGGACTGAGGAGTGTTTTTAACATAAAAGAAGAGTGTATTGAGAGACACCACCAAATCGGGCAAGTTAGCTCGAGTCAACTCCAACACCTTTTTTCAACTTCTGTGAGCTATTGTTACTATCATTGTTCGTTGTCCCCATTTTGCTATCAGTCTTCTTTGTTTGATCATAATTATTTGGAATAGACGAGTAATTCGAGTTAGTTTAAATTAGGGGTGTACATTGGTTTACTTCTATAATAAAGCCGATTCTTAAAAATTAAAATTGATCTGATCCAATAAAAATTATAAAATCAATTCAAACCAAATCTTTTAGATTAATTTTTGGAATTAATAATTAAATTTTATTTTTATTTTTAATAATAAAATAATTATTACTTGCATAGTAGTAGTTTAGTGGCACTAAAATCTCTTAAGAATTAGATCATAAAGTATGTAAATCGTGTAATAATATTTCAAAAAAAAAAATAAAATAAAATAACTACAACTTTAAATTTTATGTTTTAAATATGACTAAGTTTAAAACCTAAAAGAAATTTTTTTTAAATAATAAATAAATAAATAAAAACATGTAATGAATTATAAACAACCTAAAAAATAAAATAAAGTTTTTATTTAATTTCATATGTGATTAAATAAATATTAATATAATGTACATGTGTGTTTATATATATTATGTATAAATATATCTTAATAATCATCCATGGAAATAAAATAATTATATCAACATAAATACAAATACTTTAAATTTTTATTTCATCCAATATAATATAAAATTAAAAATTATTAAAACAATATTACTATTGGGTTGGATAGTTCTTATGTGATTTTCAATATCAAGAACTCTTGGATCGTTTTTGAATTTTTGGAACCAATGCAACCCAATCAAAGGAAAAAAATGGAACAATATGAGTTGGATTGATTCATATTACATGGGTTGTTAGATCGGTTAATTCTTGAATACTCCTAGTTTAAATCATTACCGTTTTTAGCTTCATTGAAATTTTATGGAAAAAACAATGCGAAAAGTGTTTAAAGAAGTAGAAGAACAATTATCTCTCAGAATGAAACGTTAAAGGCTCAATAATTATCTCACATGGTAGTCTCTGCTATTGGACTCCTAAACACAAGTTTTGGGTTCACCTCAATTTGAATATCAAGAGCATGAAACAAAGATTGCAAATTAACATCAACCTTTACAGCAAACCTAATCAAACAAGGAATGCATAAAGACTCGATTATTAATAAAAAAATTGACCAAAAACATGATAATTTTGTTTTCAAAAAGTTTTTATTGGACCAATTTGCACCCCCAAACCTACACTAAACATTGTCCTCAAAATTTTCAATTACACAAAAGTTTAGAATAGTATTTAGAAGAGGCAAATAGAAAACTAGATAAACTAAAAGAAATGATAGATATTACCTAAAATGGTGGGAGGCAGCTTGGTTTAACATCTTAACAAGACATTGTTGGAGTCTAAGTGTATGCACTTCAATGCACTCCACATCCCCATTGTGAACAGCTCCCTCTAAGTCAGGCTTCACTCGGTGTTCGTTCACTTTGAACATTATTTGAGTTTTTCAAATTTAAAAAATTCTATAGCTCCATGGAGGAAGATTTGAACAATTTGATATGGTCCACTCCATCTTGACCTCAACTTACCTGGAAATAATTTAAAATGAGAGTTAAATAAAAGTATTTTCATGCTAATGAGCCCTTTGTCATGATAACGCTTGGTGTGTTCTTTGTAGATCTTGACATTCTCAAAGGCTTCATTTATTATCTCTTCAAGCTTATCAAGTTGAAGCAAGTGCTTCTCTCCAGCTTGTTTATAATTCATGTTCAATTTTTTAATTGCCCAATATGCCTTGTGCTCAAGCTCAAAGGCAAATGACATGTTTTTTCATAAATCAACCGGTAGGGGCTCATTCCAATAGGTGTCTTGTATGCGGTACGGTAAGCCTATAATGCATCATTGAGTTTGAATGCCCAATCCTTTCTTGAAGGTCGCACCGTACGTTCCAAGATGTCTTTAATTTGTCGATTGCTCACTTCAACTTGATCGGATGTTTGTGGATGGTATGGAATAGCCACCTTATGTGTGATGTTATACTTCTTTAACAACCCATCAAAGAGTTTGTTACAAAAGTGACCCTCTACATCACTGATTATTGTCTTAGGTGTCCCGAACATGCTAAATATTACATCCTTCAAAAATTTGACAACACAGTTAGCGTCATTAGTTCTAATGGGTATAGCCTATACCCATTTGGACACATAATCAACAGCAACCAATATATATTCAAAACTAGAAGAGGGGGAAAATGACCCATGAAATCAATCCCTCAAACATCAAATAACTCAATAACTAAATTAAATGTTAGAGGCATTTCATTACGTTTTACTATATTATCAGTCCTCTGACATCGATCACATCGCATGTAATAATCATGAGCATCTTTAAATAAAGTAGGCCAATAAAAACTAGATTGCAATAACTTGATGGCTGTTTTCTTACCACCAAAATGGCCTCTACAATGAAGCTTATGGGAAAAAGTCAAAATGCTCTCATGCTCCTCATCAAGCGCACATCTCTAGATGACTTGATCTTGGTAACGCTTGAAAAAAATAGGGGTCAATCCAAAAGTAGTGCTTGCAAATATGAAAAAAAAAAATTTCTTTTCCTGAACAAATCATTAGCAAGATAATTTACTATGTCAGCATATCAAGGATTTGGGCCTACAGTAAACAATTTTTCATCAAGAAAAGTCTCAGCAATATCCATTTCTTTGTCACTCTTAGTAGTGTTAAAGTTAGAAATTAACTTAGACAGATGATTAGCTTCTACATTTTTAGTTCCTTTTTTATCTTTGATCTCTAAGTCAAATTCTTGCAAAAGTAAAACCACCTAATCACTCTTGTCTTAGCATTCGGTTTACTCAACAAATATCCCAAAGCTGCATGATTCGAAGGCACAATGACTTTAGATCCTATCAAATAAGATCTAAATTTATCTAAAGAAAATACAACAGTTAAAAGTTCTTTTTCTGTGGTGGAATAGTTAAATTGGGCATCATTTAGAGTTTTACTAGGATAGTAAATGACATACAAATGCTTATATACTCTTTGCCCTAAAACAACCCCAATAACAAAATCTGAAGCATCACATATTATTTCAAAAGTTAATGACCAATTAGGTGTCATGATAATAGGTGCAGAAGTCAATTTTTCTTTCAAGGTATTAAAAGAAATTAGACAATCATCATCAAATACAAAAGAAACATCCTTAGCCAACAAATTATATAAAAGACGACTTATTTTAGAAAAATCTTTAATAAATTTCCTATAGAAATCAGCATGACCTAGAAAACTCAAAATTTCCTTAACATTAATGGAGGTGGCAATTTAGCTATCAAGTCAACTTTTGTCCTATATACCTCTATACCTCTACTAGAAATGACATATCCTAAAACAATGTCTTGTTTGACCATGAAATGACTCTATTTTAAGTGTTAAATTACATTTAATGCATCGTTAAGCACAAGAGTCAAGTTATGTAAACAATTATCAAAGGAATTTCCAAAAATTGAAAAATTATCCATGAATACCTCAATAAATTTCTCCACCATGTCTAAAACGATAGACATCATACATATCTGAAAGGTGGCGGGGGCATTGCATAAATTGAATGGCATCATTCTGAAAGCAAATGTCCAAATAGACAAGTGAATGCGGTCTTTTCTTGATCCTCTGGTGCAATGGGCACTTAATAATATCCTGAAAGTCCATCAAGAAAACAATAAAAGTCATGCCCAAGTAATCTTTCCAATATTTGATCAATAAAGATAAGAGAAAAATGATCCTTTTTCGTGTACAAATTAAGCTTACAAAATTCGATACACATCCTCAAACCCGTAATCATTCTAGTAGGAACTAACTCATTTTTATCATTTTTCACAACGGTGATCCCCGATTTCTTAGATATCACATGTACCGGACTAATCCATTTATTATCGGAGATAGGATAAATAACCCCTACTTCTAAAAGTTTCAAAATCTTAATTTTCACTACCTCTTGCATGATTGGATTAAGTCTCATTTGAACTTCTCTCACAGGTTTGGTATTATCCTCTAAAATAATCTTATGCATACACATAGTCGGACTAATACCTCTAATATCATCAAAGCTCCAACCTATGGCTTTTCTCAATTTTCTAAGCACTTTCACAAGTTCTTGTTCTTGGGTTTGGATTAAAGTTGATGAAATAATTACTTGACAAGTATCTCCCTCTCCCAAAAATACATATTTCATATGCTTAAGTAGTTCTTTCAATTCAAACTTAGGTGGAGTGGTTTCTTCCCTAAGTGGTGTTCTAGGTAACTTTAAGGATGTACTAGGCTCAATTATAGGTTCGACATTATCTAACAATTCAAAGTACTCCTTAGTCTCCTCATCTAAATAATCTTCACTTAAATAAATGGTTAAAGCATACTCAAGTTTATCTTTCATTTCATCATGCAAAAAGGTGTTGTGAACAAGAGTATCAATTTGATCAATATAAGAACATTCATCAATAGTGAAAATAGAAGGTAAAGGAGATGAATCAAACACTTTAAAATAAACAGTTTCTCCCAAAACTGTCATAGTCAAGCTTCTACTATGGACATCTATGATAGTCTTGGTAGTGGCCATGAATGGTCTACCAAGAAGAATAGTATGTTCCTTGTCCATAGATGGATTTTTTTGCATATCCAAAACAACAAAATCAACAGGTTTAATAAGCTTATCTAGCTATATAAGCAAATCTTCAACCATCCCCTTTGGGTATTTAACAGATCTATCAGCTAACTAAAAGGACATGGTTGTAGGTTTCAATTCTCCTAAATCTAGTTGCAAATAAATTGAATAAGGCATTAAGTTAATACTTGCACTTAAGTTTAACATAGCTTATACCACTTTCTTATTTCCCATGGTAATGTTAATAGTAAAATTATTGGGATCCTTTAATTTTGGTGGTAAACTTTGTTGAAGTATTGGACTTGAAATTTCAGACACAACAATTCTCTCATTAAGTTCATACTTCCTTTTCCTAGTATTCAAATCTTTGAAAAATTTAGCATAGGAAGGCACATTCCTAATTACATCCAATAAAGGAAAATTAATTTGAACTTTGGAAAGTATATTAAATAAGTCAGAGAATTGCTTATCCTAATTATCATCCTTGAGATAGTGTGAAAATGGTATGAGTACTCGGTAAGGCTTTGATGTTTTATGCAATTATGGGGTAGTAAATGACTCTCCAATTGTTTCCTTGGTAGGTTCATCATGCTCATCATTCGTCTCGCCACCTCCTTTGAAAATTGTATTATCTCCTTCCATGTTTCTTGCACTAAATGATAAATCATTAGAAATTTTAGGTAAATTTTTATTGACTACCTTACCACTTTGAAGGACTGTAATTGCCTTCGCTTCCTTGAGTTAACTAGGCAACTTCCTTTTTTCTTGCATTTAGCGATGCTCCGCTAGTTGCCCAACTTGGCCTTAACCCTTTTCATGGAAGCCTCCAAAGAGTTCAACCTTTGATTTTTCTTCATGTGGTTGTCTAGACTCACTTGAATAAAAGAATTCAAATTGTCCTCCAAGCTTGGTTTGTTTGGTAGAGTGAGTTGCAAGTTTTTGGGAAGATTGTTTGTGAAATGATTCTGAGCATAAGCTGGATTGTTGTTTCCCTTCTAAGAAAAATTTGGATAATTTCACCATCCTGGATTGTAAGTGTTAGCATAAGGATCATTCATTGGTCGCGGTTGGTATCCTTCCATTGCATTGGCTTGCTCTTGGTTATTACCTACATTAGAATCACAAACAAATGGACAAGTATTAGCACCATGTCTATAGATACTACAATACCGCATACCTCTTAAGTCTTAAAAGTAAGGAGTGCGATTTGCTTGGTTAGCTTCACAATTTATATTGCCATTTCATTTCCCAGAGCTACCCAATTAAGTCCAACTCTCCTTCTTCTAGCACTCTTTTGTTAAGAATTAGCACCCAACATCTCATACAATTCATACGTCTCTAATGCAGTTTTCTCCCCAATAGCTCCTCCTATGGCATTGTCCATAGTGAATTGACACTGTTGTGTCAACTCGTCATAGAAAAATTGGTTTTGGACCTGTAGTGAAAAATGATGGTGTGGGCATTGGATAAGAAGCAGTTTGAATCTATCCCAAGTCTCATGAAAAGGTTTTCCATCCATTTGTGAGAATGTTGTAATTTTTGTCCTTAGATCGGCAGTCTTTTGATGGGAATAGAACTTTTTCATTAATTTATTGTATACTCTTCCTAAGTTGAGAGAGAACCCAGTGGAATAGTCATAAGTCCTGACTTTGCTTTGTCTTTGAGCATGTATGGGAAACATCTCAACCTCAATTGATCTTCATTAAGCCCCTGTAGCGGAAAAGTCTACACAGTAGCATAAAAATCACGAATAAATGTCAGTGGATCTTCATTAAGAATCTCATAAAAAAAGGCAACTATAGAATAGTGAATATTCTTAAGCTCATAATTTCTAGCTGCTTCTCCTAATTGTATACAAGAAGTAGTAGTGCCAATGATTGGCCTTGCATACTCCTTCATTGCCATTTCTCTAGGTGGAGGTAGAGGATCTCCTATATTTGGTTGTTCTTCTCCCTCCAGAATGTTGGTTGTCTCAAATGTGCTCCCCTCCTATTAACGTTGTCTATGAAAGGTGCTAATGGATTCTCAAGGGATCTCTACCTTGCATAAACTATCAAAAACAACAACAAAATCAAAGCACCAGATACTAAAGGACTCCAAACAAGTAACCAAAAATATGAAAATCACAAAAAATAAACAAATTAAGAAAATTAACTAAAAAGAAAACAAATAAACAATTTAAAACGCCAATTCTCCAACAATGGCGCCAAAAACTTGATGCACAAAATCTTAATAACCAAATTTTGTATTTGTAAAAAGTTCGCAAGTGCACGAATCACTTGTAATGAGTGATAAGTATACTCCCAAGATCGTCTCTCAAGGAATTGTGATTATTTTAAAATGTTAGATGTTCTCTAAATTAGTTAGAAATGAAGATTAAATCTTGAACACTCTAATAAAAGTTTGTTGATGGAATAATTGCTAAAATTATAAAATCGTAAAACAAGTAAAATAACCGAGCGAGTAGTTTGTCGAAACAATGTCATGAAAGAGTATGAGAAATTAGCTAGTTAACCATTTATGATAGAATGATTTATGTGATTTTTATAATTAAGCAAATAAAGTAAGATTTATTGATTCTTTTCCGATTAAACCTAGAAAATTCCAAATCAATATAGATTTTCCCTTAATCAACTAATTAAATTCTTTGATCCAAACCGTTAATTAGTTAATTAACATAAACCCTAGGAAAAGTCTTTCATCACCTAATTTAAGACAAGTCAATGTACTTAAATTGAGTTCTTGCTCAAGAGTGTACAAATAAGCAAATATGACTTTTCTAATGCTTAAATCCAATATGTTTTCTAATGTTCATAAACTAAATTGATCAAGAATATTCCATCTCCATGAACAATGAAATGAAAAATAATGAACAAAAAATAAATTACAAAAAATAATCCACATAAATATTCATCCATTGATAATCACAGCACCAAAATTCCACATAAAAAGGGTTTAGCTACTCATAACAAAATCTCAATCAAGGCTTTCCCTTACAATAGACATTTAATGAATTCTATAGAGAAGAAATTACAAACAATAAAAATACCCCACTTTCACTCTTGAAACAATCTTCTTGATGTTGGATGGTCACCTCTCTCAAGAATCTTGATGAAGCTTCAATGGAGGATTTTCTCTCTCTAAATTATGGAGAGAAGGATTTTTGGTACTGTTCATGGCACTATTCATGTTAGTCTTGAAAGGATTTTTAAGAATTGTATTTATAGGTTAGGTTAGAAGTTAGGAAGAGTGTGTAAAAATCTGGGGATTTAAGTGTCAAATAAGTACGCAAGCTACGACACATTTTTTTTACCGCGGCGCATGGTAATTTTTTGGTCTGGTATACAAACCCGAGGCTGTCCTGCTATGGTACACAATCTCTTCTACAGCAGCACAAGTTGATTTTTGGCTCCCATAGTAAAAATCTAGAGTGAACTGCTGCGGCACACAATTTCTTTTGCCGTGGCACTTGTCGTACATGCCTTATAAATGTCCCTTACATAATTGCTGATTCCTAGCATCAGGCTAACATTCCTTTATTCTTGTTTATTCCCCCTTACATAGTGAATGGTGATGAGTGCTCGAAAAGCGCTAATATTTCGTGATTAATTGTGCTTAATTGTTTAAAATATAGATTTGTTATGATTGTTTATTTGATTATTTTCATAAATCTATCCATTCGAAATCACGGGTATGTTTTAGTACATTTTAGGTGTTTTTAGCGTCAAATGAGTCAAATAATGAAAACACGTAAAGACGGAACACTTACGGCGCTCGGATCACGAGTTACGAGCAAAACGAGACAAATATGTAAGCCTTACATAACGAGCCATCACATATGTAAGGGGGTAAACATGAAGAAAAGGAAAGGAACATGCGCCGCGGCGAGGAAAAGTCATGCCGCGACGCGGAGCTCTCAGGTTTTGACATTATTTCCAGAATTTGTGTTGCGCCGCGGCGGGAAAAATGCATGCCGTGGCGCGCCTATTCCTATTGCAATCAGGATTTGTGTAAACCCTTACATCTATAAATACCCCCTTAGGCTCCCCCTTACATACAACTCGAACAACTCGAATACAACTCTTACACATTACAATTTTGCGACCAAACACTACATTCAATCAGTTTTGGGAGTTTTGCTACACTAAAACGAAGCAAGAGAAACTATTCTAAGGATCCAAGGAAGCCGTCAACAATCGAAGATAAAGCTTTTGGAGAAGAACGTTATCCCATCCATAAGCGGTATTTAGATCTAGGTTTTCGTTGTTGTTATAGAATTCTATTTTCTTCTTCTTTCGTTAAAGTGTATGATCATATTTTATTTATCTATGAATATTAATATGAACATGAGCGGCTAATTTCATTATGGATGTTTAGTTTGTGTTGTCATGTTTGCTAGAATTGTGTATGGTGTATATTTTATTGATTTAATAGAAATGAATTACCTTTTGATTAAGAGCATGTTTAGATATTTAATTATGAATTATCATGGGTCAATTTGAGATTCATAGTTAGGTTGAAAAATCTGAGAATCTAGTTATAGGAACGTCACCTTAACTTTATTCCAAAACACTTAATCAATGCTTCAGATTAGTGACTT
Organism: Elaeagnus macrophylla; assembly: GCA_029378325.1. NCBI lineage: Eukaryota > Viridiplantae > Streptophyta > Magnoliopsida > Rosales > Elaeagnaceae > Elaeagnus > Elaeagnus macrophylla. The sequence goes on along the minus strand of CM055649.1, from coordinate 6,949,864 downwards.
AGTCATAGCATTAGTTTGATTGGCATGTATTTCCTTGTGCATAATTTGATTGCTATTTGATTTACCCCGACCGAAGGCAGTTAATTAGTTAATCAACAAAGAGATTTACCCCAATCAAAAGCAGTCTCGTAATTAAAAGGAAAGCCGATAATATTGTTTATTTAAGAACGTTCATGTTATTTCACCATACCTTTTCGATGCAAGCATGGCCAACCAAACTAAACGTCCATACATCCTCCATTGATTTTTAATCCATATTGAATTGATTGTTAAATTGCGATTTTGTTTTCGTTTAATTGATCGTATCATTGATCCCGTCACAAATCAAACACCTTTTTACAGTTTTACTAGGTTTAGGACTCTAGTTACTTAGAGTTTTAGTTTCACTAGAACTTTATTTAATTAGTATTTTATTTTTGTTAGAACTCTATTTAGATTAAGAAGACAGTTATTTAGAACCACTGCAATTCCTTGAGAGACCGACCTTGGAAGTTGCTTGTCACTTTTCTACGAGTGATTCGTACACTTGTGAGTACTAAATTTATCACATCAAGTTTTTGGCACCGTTGCCGGGGAATTGGCGTTTTAAATAATTTTCTTTTTAACTTTTTAAAGTTTTTGATTTATTTTTTATTTATTTATTTATTTATTTTTATTCAAAAATACAAAAAAATTAAAAAATTAAAAAATTAAAAAATAGTGCTTAATTTTCCAATTTCACTACTGCCTTGATCTTTGTTTGCTTTTTTTTTTTTTTATTTGTGCATGCAGGGTAGGAGATCACTTAACAAGGAACTCTCTCCTTTCATTGACAACATACATAGAGTCAAACATCGATCAAAGAAACTGGATAATCAATTTCAAGAGGACGAAGTCCAACAACAACTGCAAGCAGCAATGGGTGACAACGTAGCTAGGCAGATGATGAACAAAGAGTTTGCAAGACCTATCATTGGGACCGCCACATCGTGTATTCGACTTACAGAGGCAGCTAGGAATTATGAGTTGAAAAATATTCATTATTCCATGCTTCCCTCCTTTTACGGTATCCCTAATGAAGATCCTTTAAATTTTATGCGTGAATTATATGCAACTGTGCAAACCTTTCCACTACAGGGACTTAGTGAAGATCAACTACACATGAGGTGTTTTCCATACACTCTCAAGGATAGAGCTAAGTCTTGGCTAATGACATTGGCACCCGGTTCTTTGGCCACTTGGGACGATGTTTACAACAAATTTATGGGTAAGTTTTATTCCCATCAAAAGACATCTAACCTAAGAACAAAAATTGTTACTTTTTCGCAGATGGACGGAGAACCCTTCTACGAGGCTTGAGACAAATTCAAATTGCTATTGATACAGTGTCCACATCATCACTTCCCGTTGCAGCTACAGAATCAATTTTTCTACGACGGATTGACGCTATAATGTCAATTCACAGTTGACAACGCTGCAGGAGGAGCTATGGGTGAGAAAACAGAGGATGAAACCTACGAATTATTCGAGATGTTGGGAGCCAATTCCCAACAAAAGAGCGCTAGAGGAAGAAGAGCTAGAGTCCACGAATTAGGCTCCAACAATGAAATGGCCATGCAACTTGCTGAATTAACGAAACAAGTGCAACTTCTCACAACCTCCAATGTTAATCAGATGCCAAAACACGAGGTATGTGGAGTTTGTGGTTCATATGGACATGGTGCTAATGTTTGTTCTTTTGTAGGTGATCCTTATACAGGTACTACTGAAGAGACGAATTTAATGCAAGGGTACCAACCTAGACCTAGGAACGATCCTTATTCAAATACCTATAACCCTGGATGGAGGAATCACCCTAACTTCGCTTGGAAACAAAACAATAGCCAACCTTTTGTCCAAAACCAAACACAAGGCCAAAATGTAAACCGACAATTTCCACAAAATAGACCAACCGTAGAGGAAAACCTAAACAATTTCATACACTCCTGTAGTGGAAGGATGGACTCTATGGAAGCTTTAATAAAAAGAGTGAAAATGCAAGTGGGACAGCTAGCTGAACAAATGCACAAACAAGAGACAGGAAGGCTGCCTAGTCAACCTGAACAAGCGAATGCTATCACGGTTCTTCAGAGTGGTAAGGTCGTTACTAAAAATTTACTTGGACTTTCTAATGATTTATCTTACAGCACAGGTAACATGGAAGATGACAACAATGTTTCTAAGGAATTGGAGGAAAGCGATGATAAGCATGAAGAGCCTTCAAAGGCGACAATTGGAGAGTCATCTAATCCACCTAAATTACACAAGTCATCAAAGCCATACCGACCACCAATACCATTTTCAAACCGTTTAAAGGACAGTAAGCAAGATAAGCAGTTTTCTAATTTATTTAACATGCTTTCAAAAGTAAATATTAACTTGCCTCTGTTAGATATAATTAGAAACGTACCTTCTTATGCAAAATTTTTCAAAGAATTAATCACAAAAAAAAGAAGGTATGAGGTTAATGAAAGAGTCATGGTGTCTCAAATTGCTAGTGCAATGCTTCAACGAAACCTACCCCCTAAGTTAAAAGATCCAGGTAGTTTTATCATTAATATTACTATGGGGGATAGGAAAGTAGCTAAGGCTATGCTTGATTTAGGTGCTAGTATCAATTTGATGCCTTACTCGATTTTCTTGCAGCTAGGTTTGGGAGAACTAAAACCAACAACCATGTCCCTTCAACTTGCAGACAGATCTGTTAAATATCCGAAGGGCATGGTTGAGGACTTACTTGTACAGGTAGATAAGCTTATCATACCTGTTGATTTTGTGGTTTTAGATATGCAGGATAATCCATCTTTGGACAAGGAGCATACAATTCTTTTGGGTAGACCATTTATGGCCACTACTCGAACCATCATTGATGTCCAAAGTGGGAAGTTGACAATGACAGTCTTAGGAGAGACTGTCCATTTTAAGGTTTTTGATTCATCTACTTACCCCTCTATATATGCTATTGATGAATGCTCATTTATTGAAAGTTTAGATCCTATCATTCATGATACATTTGTGCAGGATAAATTAGATGATAAGTTAGAGGTAACACTTACAGTTGGAGAGGTAAATGACATCTTAGACTATGAGGCTAGGGAGTACAGTGATTTATTAGACAATGTCATATCATTAGATGACACTAGTACACCCTTGGATTTATTGGATGTCCCACATGATGATGTGATTGCTCCACCTGAATTGGAACTTAAGGAACTACCTAAGCATCTTAAATATGTATTTTTGGGAGAGAACGAGACTTATCCGGTTATTATTTCATCTACACTCACCCAAAAACAAGAGGAGAAACCAGTGAGAGAGCTTAGGAAGTATAGAAAAATAATAGAATGGAGTATTGGGGACGTAAGAGGCTTTAATCTAGAGACATGTATGCATAAGATCAATTTGGAGGACAATGTCGAACTTGTTAAAGAAGCAATGAGGACACTACCCCAATCTTGGTTGGGGGTGAATGCATTACCCATTTTCAAAAATCCCAAAGAAATAAAAAATTTTAAAATTTTGTGTGTGCCGCGGCAGGGAAAAATTATGCCGCGGCGAGGACGTTTATGTTTTAGAATGAGTTGTAAAAAAAAATTGTGCGCCGCGGCGGGAAAAAGTTGTGCCGCGACGAGAATGGTTCTGTTTTGGGACAAATTTTTGAAATTTTATGCGTGCCGTGGCAGGGAAATATTTATGCCGCAGCGAGTGTGGTTTTGTTTCACGCATTTTTTTTCAAAATTGATCTGTGCCGCAGCGGGGAAAAACTTGTGCCGCGGCGCGCCTCTAAATTTTTCTAGAAAATGGGCAGCTCGTGGATTCAAAACTTTCTTCCCCAAATTTCCCTCACCTTCTCTCACTTTCTCTCAAACACTCTCTAATTTTATCTCCACTTTCCTCCTATTTTCTCACAAAAATCAGCCTGAGAACGACAACGAACAGAATGATGATATGGAGGACTGAGCCTCCCATTTGTAATTTTTCTTTTCTTTTGTTTATTTTTATTTCTTTTATTATTTTATTTTGGGACTAATTTTCTTTTTCTTTTCTTTTCTTTTCTTTTATTTAGTTTTATTCTTATTTGATTTTATTTGGATTTCTAACTTTGTTTAATGTCTTTGTTTTTCATTTGATTTAGTTATAATTTCAATTTGGATTTGAGTTGTGATGCATATACTTTGAGGTTTCATACATGTTTCTTGCACAATAAATGCTTCATTATGAGAAAAGCGAGGAATAATGAACCGGAGTATACGTGTAGTGCACACAATCTCATACGAAAGGGGGGTAACTTCTCTCACTTTTTTTCTTAATTTCTCTTGTTTTTCTTTTTAACATTGAGGACAATGTAGGAAGTAGGTTGGGGGTGAAAAAAAAATATTCCATGAGTATGAAATTGACCAAATTTAAATTTTTAACTTTTGTCACTTGAATTTTGTTAGGATAGTGTCGTGTCCACTTGAGTCAATCCGGAAGTCTATGATATTAACATGATTGTAATGATGGTGATATATGAAAGAAATTAAATTTTTACCTAAGCAACGAAGCACATAAATGTTAGATTCATCTAATTTGAGGATTTTGTGGTATATGTGGTAGTTTGTATGATTAGTATGACTATTTTGGTTTGTGTAATGTATGCATGTTTATGATATATTTTAAGTCTCAACAAGCTCTAGAACTCATTTGAAAACCCATTGAAGCGAAATAATAGAATCAAATGCCACTTAGAAAGTAATTTAGGCCATCTTTGAACCGTTTGGACTTTTCAAGCCTCCCCGTATTATTTTATCTATAGTACACCCTTGAACTCAACATTGATATACGTTGTACTACCCTTAGTGATAAGAGTACTCAATGTAATATTTGATTTTCATGAGCAATTATGTTGTATTTATCTTGCTTCATCACAATAAAAAAAATAATAAAAAAATGATGATGATTGAAATAATAAGCAAGAAAAGTAAAGAAAGAAAATCAAGCAAAAAGATCCAAGGGACATGTGGAATTTATAGGAGGATGAAAAAGAACACTTGGTAGAAAAAGTTGAAAATAAGTTTGTGAAATAAGAAGTACTCTTATCCTAATGAAAAATATTATTTCCATACTTTCATAATCACACACCTAACCACAACTTTACAAGCTTAATGAAGTCCTATTGATTCTAGGTAGTTTAACTTCTATATTAGTGGAGATGGATTTGAAAAGTGAGCATATGGAGGTTGAAAAGTGCAAAATTCTCATTCATATTTTACTTGCACATTTATGAGATATTAAAATATAATCTATGAATATCATGCATGACACGATCAGATAGTGTAATTAACGGGCTTGTAGTTTGATTGGTTGTTCAAAATTCGATTACTAAGATGGGTTTGATGTTTGGACTGTTTTTGAGCTTAAGTGATTTTTAACTATTTTGTATACCATTTGTTGTTAATAATTTTTGAGACATATGCATGGATTGATTCAAGTATGTTTAGAGTCTTTACTTAGTTTTGTTAGTTACGATGTTTGCGGGTATCATCACTGGAAACCCTCACGAGACTACAACTCGTCCACTAGGGCCACCTAGGGGTTTAAAGGCTTGTTGCATACGCTAAATGCAACTGTGACAATCTACGGAAGTGATTTAAGTTAGTTTAGTTTATTCGTTTATTTTAATTTTTAGATTAGCAAGAAGCTAGTTAAGGGTTGTGATGAGTGCTCAAAAAGCATTAATATTTTGTGATTAATTGTGATTAATTGTTTAAAATATAGATTTATTATGATTGTTTATTTGATTATTTTAATAAATCTATCCATTCGAAATCACGGGTATGTTTTAGTGCATTTTAGGTGTTTTTAGCGTCAAATGAGTCAAATAATGAAAACAAGCAAAGACGGAATACTTACGGCGCTTGGATCACGAGTTACGAGCAAAATGAGACAAATATGTAAGCCTTACATAACGAGCCATCACATATGTAAGGGGGTAAACATGAAGAAAAGGAAAGCAACATGCGCCGCGGCGAGGAAAAGTCATGCCGCGGTGCGGAGCTCTCGGGTTTTGACATTATTTCCAGAATTTGTGTTGCGCTGCGGCGGGGAAAATGCATGCCGTGGCGCGCCTATTCCTATTGCAATCAGGATTTGTGTAAACCCTTACATTTATAAATACCCCCTTAGACTCACCCTTACATACAACTCGAATACAACTCTTACACATTACAATTTTGCGACCAAATACTACATTCAATCAGTTTTGGGAGTTTTGCTACACTAAAACGAAGCAAGAGAAACTATTCTAAGGATCCAAGGAAGCCGTCGACAATCGAAGATAAAGCTTTTGGAGAAGAACGTTATCCCATCCATAAGCGGTATTTAGATCTAGGTTTTCCTTGTTGTTATAGAATTCTATTTTCTTCTTCTTTCGTTAAAGTGTATGATCATATTTTATTTATCTATGAATATTAATATGAACATGAGCGGCTAATTTCATTATGGATGTTTAGTTTGTGTTGCCATGTTTGCTAGAATTGTGTATGGTGTATATTTTATTGATTTAATAGAAATGAATTACCTTTTGATTAAGAGCATGTTTAGATATTTAATTATGAATTATCATGGGCCAATTTGAGATTCGTAGTTAGGTTGAAAAATCTGAGAATCTAGTTATAGGAACGTCACCTTAACTTTATTCCAAAACACTTAATCAATGCTTCAGATTAGTGACTTAGTCATAGCATTAGTTTGATTGGCATGTATTTTCTTGTGCATAATTTGATTGCTATTTGATTTACCCCGACCGAAGGCAGTTAATTAGTTAATCAACAAAGAGATTTACCTCAATCGAAAGCAGTCTCGTAATTAAAAGGAAAGCCGATAATATTGTTTATTTAAAAACGTTCATGTTATTTCACCATACCTTTTCGATGCAAGCATGGTCAACCAAACTAAATGTCCATACATCCTCCATTGATTTTTAATCCATATTGAATTGATTGTTAAATTGCGATTTTGTTTTCGTTTAATTGATCGTATCATTGTTCCCGTCACAAATCAAACACCTTTTTACAGTTTTACTAAGTTTAGGACTCTAGTTACTTAGAGTTTTAGTTTCACTAGAACTCTATTTAATTAGTGTTTTATTTTTGTTAGAACTCTATTTAGATTAAGAAGATAGTTATTTAAAACCACTGCAATTCCTTGAGAGACCGACCTTGAAAGTTGCTTGTCACTTTCTACGAGTGATTCGTACACTTGCGAGTACTAAATTTATCACATCAAATGGCATACAATGTAAGGCTTATATTTTCAGCTCTTTTTACTCTATTTTCACCCTCTTTGATCAATTACGTCTACAATTCATCTCACACTTACTAAAACCTACAAAATATAAAATTACCTACCAAAACAAAGTAATACTGAAATAAAACATAAAACAAATACTTTAAAACTAACAAATAATTGGTCCAAAATAGTGTTCATCAAGGGGCTCTTGGGTTGCAATCTGGGAATCACATGTAGGTGCGCGCCACGGGGTGAAACCACCAAGGTCGTGGTCTGCATGAAACTTTAACACTAAAATCTCCCCTCCCATGCATGATTTTGAATAAAAACATAATTTTCTTAAAATTTTCTAGCCCTAAACCTCAAAACCCACTAGCCCTCTCATCATAAAACACCAAAAATTTCAAAAATTTCACACAAAACACTCAATTTTTCACTCAATACTATATTCCTAACACCACTTAAGCATTTGTTGGAGTCTTTTGCATAATTTTGGAGCAAAATTTAAGGGATTTATTGGGTTGCGTCACCTTCAAACACATTTCATCTTCTTCAACTCAACTCTTCAAGTAAGTGACTCCATTGTTCATATTTTAGTTTAGTGGTGCAATTTTTTTGGATTGTGGAAAATTTAAATTATGGAAGTATAGGATTAAACATTGCCCTTAGGAGTGTGAAGTGAATTATTGTTTGGATTCTACAATTAGTTTTGTGGAAAACTGAAGTTTTGAAAGTGTGTTTTGATATAAGCTTGGGTTGTGTAGAGAAATAATTTTTGGGGATATTTGGGATTTAAGTTGAACCCAATGCTTTACCTAGCATAAAATTATAGCTCTTAAGGGAAAGGGAAGTGACAAGGGTAAGACACTCATGACAATTCAAGACTATAATAGGACCAAATTTGTGATCTTTCAAGCTCAAGATCGATTTTATAAGACTACATACTATCATAGAAATTGTATCCCCAAAAGGGGTTTATAATTGGAGTGTACCCCTATCAGGATGTAACTGAAAAAATAGAAGTATTTGGTTGAAAATATTTTATCAAAACCCCAGAGGATGTTGTGGAGAGTTTAGTTAGGGAATTCTATGCCAATATACCTAAAGCGTTAAATGAAAAAATTAAGGTTAGGGGTAAATGGTATCACTTGACTCTAAAACAATAAATAAGTGCTACAATATGAAAATATGTCCAGGAGAATACAAGGAGTACCTAAAAAATGTTGATTATGAAGAGGTCATTACGACCTATATAATTGAGGGTATCGTATGGGAAATAGATGGTGGACAACCCAAAAAATTTGACACTAAAGGTCTCACCTACCTAGCCTACATATGGCAATACTTTGTATGTTCAAGATTAATGCCTACCACACATTACAACACAGTAACAAGAGAAAGAGCAATAGTGTTGTATGCAATTCAAACAAGAAAACCAATTGATGTTGGGGCAATCATAAATGAAAAAAAATCAAGTTATGTGGGACTAAAATGAGGTCTGACTATGCATTCTCTCAACTCATCACACAATTGTGTGCTTGAGCTGGAGTTAACACCATAGAGGGTGAAGTACTTATACAACCAGGAGACCCACTCATACCAATGTTCCTCCACAATCTCATAAGTAGCTCCAAAGCCACTCAAGCTAACAAGAGACCTTTAACCTCATCATCCAATGCACAAATGAAGGAGCAAATGTATGCCTTACAATAAGATAAAAATAATATGAAGGCATACCTTTCTCAACAACAACAATGGTTAAGTGGACACATTCAATATCAATCAACTGCATGCAAGGTTTAAACATGCAGTAAAGAATCCATCTTACACAACATGGCTATGATCGTCGCCAACTGCTAGCATTCCTAACTTCCTAAGGAGGCGAATTCGATTTTAAACTATCGAAGGAGGAAGTGGAAGATGGTAATGATAACAAGGAGGGCTATGAAGAAGAGAACCAACCTATTTATACTTAGTTTTGGGATTTGTTTAGTTTAGTTTAGTTTTCTTTTCATTTTTATATTTATATTGCATATTGCATTTAATTTGATTTTTGGTGAGTGACATATATTGAAAGTAGAGATGAGCGAATAATCCGATCAATTCGACTAAATTAAGAAATCATACAATCCGTCAAATTTAGATCAGATTGGATTGATAGATTTTATAGTCAAATCAGATTCGGAGTGTAAAGTATACAATCCATTCAAATCGGATCAAATTCTAATTGATAGATTTTATAATCCGCTGTAATCTGATCAGAACCGAATTACTTTTAAAATTATAAATAAATGCATATTTTATTTTTAATATATTATATTTAAATATTATAAATACTACGATTACATTAAATTACTAATTTAGCTTAAAAATAAAAATAATGTTAAATTCTCTATAATAGTTTAATAATATTCAAGAGTATACTTTTTATTATTTTGATTCTTTTATTTATAATTATAAATAAATAAATTTACTTAATGATGTACTAATTTAAAATTTAAATGTTAATATATATTATGTTTTATACATAACAATAATTTAAAAATAAGTTATAATCTCAATTTGACTTATCTAATCGAAAAAATCTGATTTGTTCGGATTCAGATTAGTTTGGATTGAGTATATCATCGGATCGAATTCGGATTTGATATTTTCCAATCCACTTTGGATCAGATCGTCAAATTGGTGAAAAACAGGCAATTTTAAGACGCTGCTCAGCCTTAATTGAAAGGTGAACAATAGTTCCAATAAATGAAACAAATCATATATGATGGCAAGGGAGCAATTGTTAAAGTGCCCCTTTCCTTCGCCTTGATTCTCATATTCCTTTTTTGAGGTTTGGAATGATTTGCTACCATCCCTACTCCAATCTCGATAGGTTCCACGACCACCTCTACCACCACCTCTTCCAATTGTTCCTTGACCCCTTCCTCTAAAGCTTAAGGATTACCTTGCCTATGTAATCAGTAACTGTATCTTCCTTTTACATTTGGAGAACTACAAAATCTCTTGGGACTGCTTGAAGTTGTGCTTGCTTCACCCTAGCTGAACCTTGGTATTTTTTCTTCATTGAATCCCAAATATCCTTGGATGTCTTCTTCTAAAGTACTGTCTCCAATATGGCTTGATCAATTGATTGAAACAAGTAGTTTTTGACCTTCAAATCCTTTAGCTTCATTACATCAAAATTCTCTTTTGTTCTCAGAAAATTCTTCATAAGCATACTCCAATGGTAGTAGTAACCATAAAATCTTGGAATCGCTGGTTGAACAAAGCTGTCATTAGATTTTTTAGAGGTCATTTTTGTTGCTACAAGAGTTTTAGATCAAGGTTTTTTTTTTTTTTTAAATCAGGCCCAATGGGTGCTCTAATATCAATTGTTAAAATAACTGAGAATATTAAACTAAAACAAGCGCACACAGAGTTGGGAAAATTCTTATTGCATGTAATCAAGAACATTGCATCCTTTTATACTAAAGAAAACACTCAAACGCTATCTTCCAAATATAATTTTTAGGAATCATTGAACAAACAGTGAGAAAATGGTGAGCATACTCATCCATATCCCTACAAACTGGTTAACAACCATTGACTCATTCCACAAGCCAGAGTTTTAATTTTATTGAATTCAAAAACAGAAAACAACTTAATTTTCTAACACTCTTATAGAATAAATAATTTTGTTTATCTCCAAAATGGAGAAGTTTGCTTTTTTGTCGTGCTTCTTAGATTGGTCGTCCTTCTCTTCCCCTTGAAGGTATGATATTTGAAGAAATTTTTAGCTGCGGTTTAAATTCTATATCTGATATGGATTTGGATCTAATGAAAGTGAATTTTGAAATATAGGTAAAAGCCAACGTAACCACGGTTTCACATCCCAGTAATTCACATAATTTGAATATTACAGAAAACAAAGGTGAAGGGCAACATTTCGAACCTAGATTCAAATATCACTGAGGCTAACAAAGTAAACAAAGAAAAAGATCAAGTGGGTAGTGGATCAAACATGAAAGTTGAGAATGCTATACATGAAGGCAATTTGAGTAGGAAAAATTAACCAAAAAAACCTAGCAATGATTTGGAACTGGGTTTTACAAATCTGAGTCAAATTGTTAAAAAGAAATTAAAGGGTTTAATGGGTGTCTTTTGCAAATATTAAATGGTTTGTTTTACTAGTAAAAAACCTGCTCTACTTAGTGCACTAGACACTGAGAAAATAATACATTTAAGGTACACGAGTATGTGCTCATTCATTTTCCTTAACTAATTGAATTGTTAATTAGTTTTTCAATAATTATGTTGTAATATGTTACATATACTTCTAATTTTAAATATACCCACATTTATATTTATGTATAATGTGTTTTATTTACCACTGTTTTTTAATATAACTTATTACATCATTTCAATAGTTTTATGTATTATGACCAAATTTTTATTGTAACTTTTTTTTTTTGGGTCATTTTTTTGATCATTTAAATATAAAAATGTTAATGCAATTGCTATTTTTTATGTAATGCATTACATATATTTGTATTTTTGTATTTAACGAGTTATATTCACTTATATCTTTGTATGTAATATGTCACATTGATTTTTATCTTTATATATAATATGTTACATCTACTTTTCCCTTTGTATGTAACCAGTTACATCAACTCTATCTTTGAATGTAGTATGTTATATTCATCTCCAGTAGAGTTGCCGAAGTTCCAATAAAATGTAACAAGTTACACCCAACTTTACATTTGCATGTAATATGTTATATTTATCACTACATTTTAATGTGATATGCTACATCTCCTCTGACGAGATTGTCGATTGAGGTTGTCGGTGCACTGTGAGGTAGCCAATGGATGGTTGGAGATTTGATGAAGTTGTTGGGGGTGGTGGGTGGTTGGAGTTTTAGTTAGATCACCGGCGGTAGTTATTATAAATGTGGTAGAGTTTTATTTTAATTTTAATAAAGTTACGAAGTAAAAACTATTTTATTCTATTTATTAAATAATTAATTAATTTATTAAAAATAATATTATTTACATCAAATTACTCGATTTCTAGTGTTCCAGTGCTCCAAGGTTAACGTAAAAATAAAGCTATTTACATAAACTATATACATGCTTTTAAGTTCTGAAAAATAAGGACTGTAATATATTTATTATTCATTAATGGTGGAAAAGAAAATATAAAGAATTTTCCATCTATTCTTGTTTACCACGTTTTTTTTTTTTTTAATATAAGTAAAAAATACACAATTTCTACGATCAAGTAAGTGTACTGATTGCCAAGGCCCTGGTAGCCCAATGGCATTGTAACCGCCCTAATAAGGGGGAGCTCTCGAGTTCGAGGCTTGTATGTAGCAAAAAAATTGGAAAGGAATCATTATTACATAGGACCGGTTGAATTATTTTTCCGTACGTAGGCGGAAAACTTTCCGTAAGCTTTTTCATTCTATTCACTAAAACATACGATCAAACAGGTGAATTATATTTCATTCATTTTCGTTACAATTAATCAAACATTTTCAATAATAATAATTAAAAAATATATTTTTTTTTTATTATACAATATAATGTCAACTTATATTCTAAATTTGAGAAGAAAAATATCTGTATTGTATAAAAATTTATACTATATAAAAAAGTTTAAATTACGCATAATATTTTTTTAATAAATTATTTCTATATTTTAAAATATTGACACTAGTTATCCTTTTAAAACTCTATTATCACATATTCACATTAAATAAGAGTTATAATTTAATAAATACTCTATAATTACCATATCTAATAAATATTCTAAATATTATTTTATTTTACCAATTAATTAAAAAACAAAAAAAATTAATTTCATATTTATTTAAAATATGTTATTAAAAATTAATTAAAAAAATAAAATAAAATAATTCACTTGTTAACTATTAACATCTACTAATTCCATCAAGATAAAATCAATACTATATCATTATTAAGCGATTGAAAATTTATATTTCACCCTTTTTTATGGATTTTTTTTTATTTTGTAAAGAGAAACCCGTTTTTATGGATTGAAGTATTGAACCCCTTTTATTAAAGAAAGTAATTTAGATCCTAGAGTTTATGAGCAGAAACAAAAAAATCAAAGATATATATTTTCTCTCATCTGTCAAAATTCTAGCCCTTTTTTTTTTTTTTTTTTTTTATCAAAGTGATAATCTTTTTGGGTCATTTTTTTTTATAAACAATTTTCATTGAATCAAATCAACCACAATTATAGTATTTTTCTATTTAAATATATGATAATATTTTCTTACATAGATTTACTTTATCGATATTTATATATATTTTTGTTTTATTTTGGTACGCTCTTATCTATATTTAATCTTAAATACAAATAGTAGTATAAATATTTTGTAATATCTTCAAATTTATATCAAATAATGTCTATGATTCCAATGTTAAGATCGATGTAAAAAACATTGGAGCTTGGATTTGTGAATATCACCCAATTGGCATGACGGCCACCAAGAATGTGAATATTCAAGCTTCAAGACAAAAATAATCAATATTTTATTAACTCCTCTGTTCTTAGCAAAAGGTCTGCTACAAATTCTTATTTCACAAAGCAAAAAGTTCAGCTCATTGGTAAAAGGGAAAGTACATATACTAATTTACCGTACCCATCTGGTCTTATTAGCGCCAATTTGTCAACCTCGATTCTAATCTTTTTGGCTTATTAGCTTCGATACATAGTTTTCTATTTTATATATAATTTTTTCTAATTAAATTTTGAGAAAATAGCATATGTAAATACTCTCCAAACTTGTAACAATTAATGTTCTCTTAAGTTTGAAAAAACAAAAATTTATACTTTGAATTTTCGAGTGACTATTTGCGTAAAATATTACTTTGCTTTTGTAAAAGTAACAGAAAAAAAAATAATGTTTTATTGTTTTGAATGTTCAACTTAAATTTTACTAGATTTTTTTAACAAAATTCAAATGACGCGGACAATTATTTAAGGCAAATGGTGTGAATTTAAAATTAAATCATTTGTAATTTTATACGAGAATAAATTATATTTTATGCCCCCAAATATATTAAGTTTGTTACAAATGTAATTATAACTTTTATAAAATTATAAATATACTAATAACATATTTAAAACTCAAAAAATATAAACATTTTTTTATTATAAATATGTTAGAGTTTATAAATGTTATGTTATATTTGTATAAAAAATATCTATAATTTTAGAGTTTTAAATACATTATAGACATTTTTGTAACTTTTTAAATGTGTGGACATGTTTGTAACAAACCTGATATGTTAAAGGTATAACACGTAATTAACCCTTTTATATAATGTGTGAGCATAAAGAATAATATGTAAATTGTAATATAAACAAAGTTTATGTAAGTCTTTTGTGTCTTTATTAGTGTTCTTGTGTGCAAAATACGAAGTATTTTTTTTTTTTATTTAGTGTTTTATTATACCTCTTTGTACAACACTTTACTTGTGATTAATATCGCACACACTCACGTAAATTTTAACACTTTATATAATTATATGTTACACGTACTATGGAGTGGTTGGGAGCATGTAGTTTACATGTTAAAGTATTTTTTTACCTGCATTTTCTTTTTACTAAGTATGGATATTTGTGAAATTTTTCTTTACTAAGTTTAAACTAAAAAAATTCTTTTTCTATGTCTCCCTGAGGCCCTTACTGTGTGATCGCTGAGGTAGGTTGGCGAGGTATCAGCGAAGTTAGTTTGTTCGTTTTTCTGATAGTTGGACCTCACAGTGGCCCCACTAGTAGCTTGTGGGTACCTCATCGAGGGTCATGGAGCTTGCAAAAAACTCTATAAATACCCGTTCAATTCTTTTGATTTCTTAAGAATTTTAAGAACAAAAATTCTACCATTTTAAAATCTTATTGTTGTGCTTTTAATATTCACTTGCTTTCTCAAATCATTAATATATTGAGTGTTCTTTTCCATGTTAGTGATTTTGTATTTTGAAAATTAAAATTCTAATTTTAAAATTTTGAGATTTTGTAGTTACAATATATTGAGTGTTGGTCATATTGTAATATGAGGTTTTATGTAAAAACATAGTTTGTGTTATTTTGAGGATCGTGTCAATAATAATGGGTGAATTGTATATGGTTTAGGATTCATACTAATTTGATCTTAGGTTTTAGTACCACACTATGTGGTGATATGGCTCTAAAGGTGAGTCAAATCCCTTGCGAATTAAAGTAGCTGTGGAGACAGCTAGTGAGAGCAGCATATGCAATTAGGATAGGTGGTATCAACTAATAGAGGTATAAACGTTTTACCTTATCTAGTAGTATTAATTGAATATTTTATTTTAATGAATTTGGCTACTGAGTAGTTTTCTTAAGCAACTCGTAAATGTTACCATTTAGAATTAGAGCCTAAATGGGTTTACAACTTTATATTGCTGTGTTTGAATGTTTTGTTACATGTGTGAGTATAATTAGTGATTTATTTTTATATCTGCTAACATATAAGAATTGATCAGTAATTGGAAAGCTTTTCTTGTTTATTGCTTTTCTTACTTGCGTTATTATTTCTTTATCACACTTTTTAGTCTTCCACTTAGAGTACAAGTGGAGTAAGTCTTAAGGTGTCTATATCACCTTACCTTGGTAGTTAGCTAAGTTCATACTCTTTTAATTGGTATCAAAGTTAGTGCGCTTAACTACTTCGGGGTTTCTTTCCTCTCCCTCATACATGTTTGTCTCCCTTATCTTTAATATTGACTTCCAGTGTACGAAGTTTAGTTTTTAGATCACCTCTGTATGACGGCATGAGCTTTGCCTATTGGAGATCTCATATGTGCTCATATTTGAGATCCTTTGATGATGAGGTTTGATCCTTGATTGAAAATAGATGGATGATTTTGTTTCAAACTTTAAATAATGGCACTAGTGTTCCCAAACCTTTTGGACTTAAGCAACAAGACTTATCTTAGTCTTTACATTATCATTGGAGTTGTTCTTGCTTGTGATGAGGATCATCTGTCAAACTTTAGAAGTTATAAGGAAGCTTGAGATTATTTGGAAAACACCTATCATGTTGACTTCTGTTCTACTAACAAAGTTGATGTTGTCGATGATGAAATCTCAAAGTGTAATGTTTTAATGGCTTCTTATGCTGAAGAAAAGTCTACACAATCCTCTAGTTGAATGGATGCTGAAGAAGACTTCTTCTTGCAAGACTCCTATGATGATTTGATGATGAACATTTTAAATTGAAAAAGATTATAGGAGACATTGAGCATAGTACTAAGAAAAAGGATAAGTGTTATTTGGAGATTATCAGTCAGATGTTAAATGTTACTCTTAATAGTGAGAAAGTTCTTGAATGGTTGAAACTCATATTAGAAAATCCTATAAAGTCTCTTCAAATACTGTTGCATGATAGTAAAAAATGCTTATTTCACATTGGTGAACTTGAGCAAGTTATTTGACAGGTGGAATTTAAGAGATCCTCTATTCCAATAGTATTGGACACTTATTCAATTAATTTTAAAGATAGTGCTCAGTTGGAGCAAGAAATTTTCATTTTGGAAAATGAAAAGGCCTGTTTGAAATCTATTTTGGATGACAGAGAGTCAGAGATTGCAATATTTAAGAAGCAATTTGAGGTTGATTTGAACTCAATTAAACTCCTCGAATCTTGCTTATTGGATAAAGCTGGTTGGATCTTTCTCAAAATCTCATATTAAACTAGAGAAGAAACTTTTGATACTAGAAGTACGATTAATAAATTAACCCTTGGAGCGCAGCAACTTGATGAAATGTTAAAAATTAGTAAATCTTATGCGGATATGAGAGGTCTTGGTTACTTTGATGAGGTGCCTACCCCTTCTCCTTCTACTCCTCTATGTTTTCAAGCTAGCACGATTATACCACCTTCCTTAGTTAAAGAATCTCCTAAAGTTCTTAGTCCTATTTTTGAGTCTTCTTCTCTAACTTCTGAAGTTGACTTTTGTGACTTTCTCTCTCTTTTCCCTACCCCTAGTATCTCAACTCAGATACTATTGGAGCACCTACCCTAGTTGAAAAATCTCCTAAAGTTCTTAGTCTTTTTTCTGAGTCTTCTTCTCTGACTTCTGAAGTCGACTCTTATGAATTTCTCTCTCTTTCCCCTACCCCTAGTATCTCTACTCAGTTTGATACTTATATCCTTAGTCATATTGAAGACCTATTTAACTTATCTCTCTATCTCACCTTTCAAGTCATTTCTCTCTAATATGAGGCTAATTATTACTTAGAATAACTCAAAATTTCTAAAGTTAACCTTAACCCTTCGCCTGATCACTTTTTTCAATGTAGTTCACACTACTCTTAAGTCTCAAGTTTCTAATCTCTAGTACTTCGAAAATGGTTTCTCCAGACATATGACGGGAGATAAGTCCTTTTTTACTTATCTTGAAAAAGTTAATGAAGGTTCTATGACTTTGGGTGATGGCAATAAAGCTAGAATTCGTGAAAAATGTATTATTCGTGCTTAAGGGATTTCGGAACTTCAAAACATCCTTTTTGTCGATGGACTTAAACCTAACCTTATCATCAATAGTCAAATATGTGATGATAAGTGTTTTGTTAAGTTCTCTGATAGAGATTGTATGGTGTATAACGGCTCAAGAAGTGTCATTGTCAAGGCATCAAATTTGAGGATAACTGTTATTATGTTGGTTCATCTTTTCCTCCTCTCCTCTAACAGGACTAGCCTCAATATTGAAGAATTGTGACATAGCCATTTTGGTCATATCAACTACAAAATGCTAAAGAAATTGTCTAAGTTTGAGATTGTTAAAGCACTACCTTGAGATCTCTTCTCAACTAGAGGGCAAGAAAAGTAAAAATGACCAATGATGAACACTATTTTTGACCAATATTTTGTTATGTTTTTAAACATTCATTTTATATTTTATTTTATTATTATCGTATTTTGGAAGGTATTTATGTGTTTTGTACGTATTTGGACTCTTAGAAGAATATTAGACTTAAATAAATCAAAGAGAGTAAAAATGGAGTAGAAAGAGCTGAGCAATGTATGTCTTGCATTGAAGACCAGTCGTTATGTAAGGGGTACATACAAGGAAAGCACAAAAACACGCCCCACAACGAAGAAATAAGTGTGCCACTGCGGTTATTCTCTATTTTTACTATGGGAGCCAAAAATCAAAGCGTGCTGCGGTGGGTAAATTTGTGTTCCGCAGCGATGAATTCTTGGCTTTTACTATAGAGTCCCATTTTCAGCCTCGTACCGAGGCAAGAAATTTTGTGTGCCATGACCCGAGTACCAAAAATGGACTAGAAATCCTAAATTGCGTGTGTCTCTTCACTCCACTATAAATACCATATTATGCCTCTCCCAAACACTAGTTTTTGGTAGCTGGGTTTTTCCACCCTTAGCTACTGTGGTAGCTGGGTTTTTCCACCCAAGCCTCACACAAAATTAAGAGAAAACCCTCCATTTTTGAAGTTACTCTAAGGATTTGAGAAAAAACATCAACCAACTTCAAGGTATTGGAGCTAGAAGATCAAGTGGGGTATTGTTACTGTAATATCTTTTTCTTCTCTTTAATTTTGTGTATGTTTCTCATGACTAAATTGATTGACACCAATTTAGTTATGGTTGGCTAATTCGTGTATTTGGGATATTAGTACTGTTTTCAATGATTGGAAGAACAATTTTATAATTTAATGATATATGAGTTTTTGATTTATTTTTTGTTCATATTCTTAATATTTTTTACTATAAGTTATTGATAGGTCAAATCTTAATTTATAGTTGGAGAAAATATGTTAGAATTTAGGCCTTAAAAATGTCATCTTTGCTTGATTGTGCATTATGAACAAGTGTCTTATTTAATTGCATTGATTTGAGTTAGATTAGGTGGTTATAATATTTTCTTGAGCTAATTTCAATTAATTAATTAACTGTCTGGATCAAATAAGTTAATTAATTAATTGTAGTGAAAATTGCCATTAATTTGAGATTTTTTAGGTTTAGCGAAAAAATCATTAAATCTAACTTTTAATTGAATTGCTTAATTTGTTCTTTCCGTGAATGAATAGTGAATTAATATTCCCATATACATCTATCATTATCACCTTGGCTATGATCTCTTATTTACAATTATTTTAGTTATTGAATTAATTTAAGAATTTATAATCTTTTCTACAACTGACAATTGTTACAATATTTAAGATTGTTTATTCAACTGAATAAGAAAATAAGTAACATTTTAAAACCATCACAATTCCTTGAGAGACAATCTTAAAAGTATGCTTCTCACTCATTACAAGTGATTTGTGTACTTGCGAGCGTTTTATAAATACAAAATTTAACTATCAAGTCATTGTACATCAAGATTTTGGCGCCATTGCCAGAGAATTGGAGTTTTAAAGTGCTTTTCGTTTTCTATTTAGTTTGTTTTTTGTATTTCTTTATTTTTTTTTTATTTTCTTTGTTATTTTTGTGATTTTTATTTTGATTTGTTATTTTTGGTTTCTTACATAATTTTATTTGTTTTAGAGTTATTTATTTTTAGTTATTTATTTTATTTTTATTTCTTTTGTTATTTATTTGCTTTTTTGGGGATATATTTGGTGCTTTGATTTCTTTGTTTTTTTGTTAGTATATGAAAGGTACCGTTCATACACTACATCAACATATTCAAAAGAGCACTTAATCAAGCTGGATACTGATATCCAAGAGCCAATACAAAAACCTTTTAAAGAGTAATGAAATATGAAAATATGAATGTATGTGGTAACTGTGATTTATATGAACATAATGCTAATATTTGCGCTTTTACAGGTGATTACCAGACATCTAATTATGACTTCAATCTTAATGAAAGATGTCACCCATATTGGAATGATCCCAACACCTATATTCCTATGTTGGAAAATCACCAAAATTTTCTTAGAAACAAACACTAACCTACCTTATGCCCCATACCCAATACAAGGCTTCAATTTCAATCCTTATGACCAGTCCATTCAACCTAAGAAATAAACCTTGGAGGAGAACTTTAATACTTTTATTCAAGTTGGTATAGAGAACCAAAAGAGAAATAATCAAATGTTGGATTCTTTAGAGGATTCTTTGTTAAGGATAGAAATACAAGTTGGGCAACTAGCGGAACAACTTCTAGCACAAGAAGAGTTTCTCAATCAAACTAAGAAAGCAAAGGATGACACAATCCTTCAAAGTGGTAAAAAAATTTAAAATATTTATTTTCCTGAAAATTTTGATGATTTATCACTTTATGTATAAAATACAGATGGAGAGCAAGCAATTCTCAAAGAAGGTCAAGTTGAGAAAAATCAAATTTTACAACCTTCCAAGGAGAACAAGGAGGAATCATCTTTACCTCCTCTACCGCACAAGGCGTCTACGACTTGCACATCCCCAAATCCTTTTCCATACCACTTCCAAGAAAAAGTGTGTGTTGTGCTTCATAGGAAACAACTACTGAGATGGAAGGATATGCTTAATGATATACTAGCTCAAAAGTTTAAAATCATACACTTCAAGATTTTTGATGATGGTGGATAGACATGGATTAACAACGTCTTGCTAAAACGTTAAAGAAGGCTCTTGGTGGGAGGCAATCCACTATTTTAGGTAATATTTTTCTTTTTTTGTTAGTTAAGTTCATTTTCTATTTGTTCCTTTTAAATATTTTTCTAAACATGTGCGTAATTAAAAACATTGAGGATAATATTTAGTTTAGGTTTGGGGGTACAAATAGGTCCAATAATTTTTTTTTGATACAAAACTATCATGCTTTTGTTGTTAATTTAAAGTGCATAATTGAATCTTTATACATGTTTTGTTTGATTTCTTGAACATATTCAAGGTTAGTTGTAAAAGTTGGTTTTGTGTTCATAGCTTATATACTTCGTGCTTTTTGATATTGAAATTGAGATGAGCCTAAATCTTGTATTTAAGAATTAAATAGTAGAGATTACCTTGTGAGATGATTATTGAGCTAATAACTTTTCATTCTGAGAGATAATCATTAATCTACTCTTTTAAACATTTTTCTTATTATTTCAAATTGTTAGATGATCTCTATAGATTTTTGCATTGAATGTTAGGATTTTAAACATCTACTGAAAAATCATATATTTAATTATATTACTTAGATTAAATAATTTGAATAAAATTTTAAGTGTATGCCTATTTCACTTATGCTTGACTTTAAAAGATATAAGAGAATTCTTATAGTCAACACAAAAAAAGCCAAAAATTTGCCATTAACAAAATACACATGTATATGAATTTTTTTTTTTAAAATTAGTATGACCCTAAAAGTTCTTTCAAGAGGTGCAATGGTAAATACAAAAGAAATATAGGAAATAAATTCTCTTGAAGTCAATACAATTTCATTCATTATAAGGCATATATTTGAAATTTTTGCTTGAGGATTTTAATTGATGCATGAGAATAATAATGTGATTTCTTCATAAATTCTATCATTTGATTCCTTTCATGATATCAATGTTATTCACTTTTTGAGCCTTTCTTATTTATCATATGCGAACCTTTTAGCTTATTTCTTTACATAACTTTTATTAACATATACTTTGTTGAGTGTTTGAACCCATAGGATTAGTGTGATATTAAGAGTGAATCTTGTGAGGAGTAGAGTTGAAGTGAATTCAGATTCTCTACATTAGGTTTTCGTGAATCAATATTGATATTTTTTTTATTAGTAATGGAGTATGCTCTTATGATGTGAAACTGGTTTGAGTGATAAACATTAATGTGTTAAGATGATTGGATAAACTTATGTATGAACCTCGATTATAAACTGAAAATAAACTGAAGCATGAGAAATTTTGTTGATTTAAGTTTGTAGTTTTTGTTTGTAGTATTGTTATTTATCTTTTTAGTTTTTCTTTTAGTAGGAAATTTGTGGGTATCATAACTGAAAATCCTTACGAGACTTCAACTCGTCCACTAGGGTAATCTAAGGGTTTAAAGGCTTATTGCACATGCTAAATGCAACCGTGACAATCTACGAAAGTGATTTAAGTTAATATAGTTTAATTTTAGTTTTGCTAGAGGACTAGCAAAATGTAGATTTGAAGGTATTTGATAAATACTATTTTGATCTATATTTTGTTATATTCTTAAGCATTTATTTTATGTTTTATTTTATTATTATTGTGTTTTGGAAGGTATTTATGTGTTTTGTAGATTTTTGGACTCTTAGAAGAATATTGAACTTAAATGAATCAAAGAGAATAAAAATGGAGTAGAAAGAGCTAGGCAATGTAAGCCTTACATTAAGACCATTCATTATGTAAGGGGTACATACAAGGCAAGCACTGCAATGTGCGCTGTAGTGAAGAAATAAGTGTGCCACAATGGTTCATTCTCTATTCTTACTATAGGAGCCAAAAATCAACGCGCGGCACAGTGGGTAAATTTGTGTGCCGTAGTGGTGAACTCTCGGCTTTTACTATGGAGTCCATTTTTAGCCTCGAGTCATTGTAGGATATTTTGTGTGTCGCAGACTGCGTACCAAAAACTGCCCATAAACCCTAAATCACGTGTGTCTCTTCACTCCCCTAAAAATTCCACATTATGCCTCTCTCAAACACAAGTTTTTGTTAGCCAATTTCCTCCACACTTAACTATTTTGGCAACTGGGTTTTTCAGCCAAACCTCACACAAAATTAAGAGAAGACCCTCTATTTGTGAAGCTACTCTAAGGATTTGAGAAAGGGGATCAACTAACTTCAAGGTATTAGAGCTAAAAGATCAAGTGGGGTATTGTTACTGTAATATCTTTTTCTTCTCTTTGATTTTGTGTATGCTTCTCATGACTAAATTGATTGACACCAATTTAGTTATGGCTGGCTAATTTGTGTATTTAAAATATTAGTATTGCTTCCAATGATTTGAATATAATTTTGTAATTTAATAATATATGAGTTTTGGATTTATTTCTTGTTCATGTTCTTAATATTTTTTATTACAAATTAGTGATGGGCTAAATCTTGATTTGTAGTTGGAAAAAATATGTTAGAATTTAGGCATTAGAAACACCATCTTTGCTTGATTGTGCATTATGAACAAGTGCCCAATTTGATTGCATTGATTTGTGTTAGATTAGGTGGTTATAATATTTTCTTGAGCTAATTTTAATTAATTAATTACCGATCCAGATCAAAAAAGTTAATTAATTAATTGTAGTGAAAATTTTCATTAATTTGGAATGTTCTAGGTTTAGCAAAAAAATCATTAAATTTGACTTTTAATTGAATTGCTTAATTTGTTCTTTCCATGAATGGATAGCAAACTAAGATTTTCATGTACATCCATCATCATCACCTTGGCTACGATGTTTTATTTGTAATTATTTTAGTTATTGATTTAATTTAAGAATTTACAATCTTTTCTACAACCGATAATTAATAGAATATTTTGGATTGTTTGTTCGAATGAATAAGAAAATAAGTAACATTTTAAAACCATTGCAATTCCTTGAGAGATGATATTGGAAGTATACTTATCACTCATAACAAGTGATTCGTGCACTTGGGAGCTTTTTATAAATACAAAATTTGACTATCAAGTCATTGTGTATCAAGCAACTATCTACTTTAAGACCCTTATAATTTCTCGAAATGGATATGATGGAATCAATGCGTACTTCTAGCATCGAAGGTAAAAAAATATATCATGGTTATTATTGATAACTTTTCATGGTACACTTGGGTTTTACTTCTTATAGAGAAGTTGCTTTTATCAATTTTAAAGCTCTCTGTATCAAACTTCAAAAAGAAAAAGTGAAATTATTGGTAATATCTTAAGAATAATAAGTAATCATGTAAAAGAATTAGAGAATTCTGAGTTTAAGACTTTCTGTGATGATCTCAGCATTCAACATGAGTTCTCTGCTCCTAAGACCCTAAAGCAAAATGGGATTGTTGAAAGAAATAATAGAGTTATTTAAGAAATGGCCAATGTAATGCTTGCTAGTAAAAATCTTGCAAAACATTTTTAGGGTAAAGTTATTAACACTACTTGTTACACTTTAAACCATTGTTTCTTAAGACTAGGCACCAAATAGTCCTCTTATAAACTTTTCAACAACAAGAGACCCAATATCAAGCATCTAAGAGTGTTTGAAAGCACTTGTTTTATTCTCAAGGATAGAGATAATTTTGATAAATTTGAAGCCAAGAGTGACCTCGATATTTTCTAGGCTATTCAGGAAATAGTCTTGCTTACAAAGTCTTTAATTTAAGAAATTTTATTGTTATGAAATCGATCAATGTAGTTATTGATGATTTAGGGTTCACTCAGATGGTTGAGACTGATGATTGCAACTTTTTGAAAAATGGGATTCAATTGAGGTTACTTCAGTTGATGAAGATCAACCTGCAGTTAATTGTTTTGCTCCTTTCATTACTTTTACTTCTACTTTTGATGCAGCCAGTTCCTCCAAAGTTTCTAATGAGGAACATAAACTTTATCTAAATGGACAAAAGATGTTCATTCTTCTGACAGCATTATTGAAAATGTTGAGGGCGGCGTTAAAACTCGAAGATAGCTTCAAGATTCTCTCAACTACATATGTTACCCTTCTACCATTATTCCTAAGAATATTAAGGATGCCTTTAGGACATACATTGGGTCAAATCTGATGTGTTAAATTGTGTACTCGCAAGTGTACGAATCACTCGTAGTAAAGTGATAAGCAACTTCTAAGGTCGGTCTCTCAAGGAATTGCAGTGGTCTTAAATAACTATCTTCTTAATCTAAATAGAGTTCCAGTAAAGATAAAACACTAATTAAATAGAGTTCTAGTGAAACTAAAACTCTAAGCAACTAAAATCCTAAAGCTAGTAAAACTGTAAAAAGGTGTTTGTTTTGTGACGGGAATAATCATACGAACAATTAAACGAAAACAAGATCGCAAGTTCACAATCAATTCAAATAGATTTGAAGATCAATGGAGGATGTATGGACGTTTAGCTTGGTTGACCATGCTTGCATCGAAAAGGTATGGTGAAATAACATGAACGTTCTATATAAACAATATTACCGGCTTTCCTTTTAATTACGAGACTGCCTGTGGTCGGGGTAAATCTCTTTGTTGATTAATTAATTAACTGCCTTCGGTCGGGGTAAATCAAATAGTAATCAAATTATGCGCAAGGAAATAAATGCCAATCAAACTAATGCTATGACTAAGTCACTAATTTGAAGCTTTAATTAAGTGTTTCGGAATAAAGTTAAGGTGACGTTCCTATAACTAGATTCTAAGATCTTTCAACCTAACTACGAATCTCAAATTGGCCCATGATAATTCATAATTAAATATCTAAACATGCTCTTAATCAAAAGGTAATTCATTTATACTAAATCAATAAAATATACACCATACACAATTCTAGCAAACATGGCAACACAAACTAAACATCCATAATAAAACTAGCCGCTCATGTTCATATTAACATTCATAGACCAATATAATATGATCATACACTTCAACGAAAGAAGAAGAAAATAGAATTCTATAACAACAAGGAAAACCTAGATCTAAATACCGCTTCTGGATGGGATAGCGTTCTTCTCCAAAAGCTTTATCTTCGATTGTCGACGGCTTTCTTGGATCCTTAGAATGGTTTCTCTTGCTTCGTTTGAGTGTGGCAAAGCTCCCAAAGCTGATTGAATGTAGTGTTTGGTCGCAAAATTGTAATGTGTAAGAGTTGTGTTCGAGTTCTTCTGTAAGGGGGGCTCTAAGGGGGTATTTATAGATGTAAGGGTTTACACAAATCCTGATTGCATTAGGAATAGACGCGCCGCGGCATGCATTTTCCCCGCCGCGGCGCAACACAAATTCTGGAAATAATGTAAAAACCCGAGAGCTCCCCGCCGCGGCGCACAATAATCATGCCGCGGCACGCAATGTTTTTATGATTTTCCAGGATGCAACCCGAGAGCCTCTCGCCGCGGCATATGGTTTCTTCACCACTGCGCGCCTTGTATGTAATGGTATGTAAATGCCTTTACATACGTTGTTGAGACCCTCGTCGCGGCACATGGTTTCTTCGCCGCGGCGCGCATTGCTTTCCTTCTCTTCATGCTTACCCCCTTACATATATGATGACTCGTTATGTAAGGCTTACATATTTGACTTGTCTTGCCCGTAACTCGTGATCCGAGCACCGTAAGTGTTCCGTCTTCGCGTGTTTTCATCATTTGACTCATTTGACACTAAAAACACCTAAAATGCACTAAAACATACCCGTGACTCCGAATGGAAAGATTTATGAAATTAATCAAATAAACAATCACAACGAATCTATATATTAAACAATTAAGCACAATTAATCACGAAATATTAGTGTTTTTTGAGCACTCATCAAAATCCATGCAAAATAATTACTCTAATTTCAAAGGAATGATGTGTGATATCTTGTTCCTAGATGTAAAGATAAACATGTCATTGGTACTAGATGGTTGTACAAGAATAAGAAAGACAGAAACGAAGTTATTTTCATAAATAAATCAAGACTTGTTGCAAATTGAGAGGATTGACTTTGAAGAAACTCTTTCCCTTGTTGCTTGCCTTGAATCTATTCGACTTTTAATTGGGTTAGCATGCTACTTTGGATTGAAGTTTTACCAAATGGATGTTAAAAGTGCCTTCTTGAATGGTGTAATCAAGGAGGAATTTTATGTAGGTCTGCATGATACATTTACGAGTATGTATTTGTTTTGTGTGTGCAAAATACAGATGTAGACATAGACCTTGTAGCTCATTAGAGTTGGAGTTAGCATCAAGACAAATATGTTTATTCATGAAGATGGATAGAGCACAACAAGAAGGACGCATTTGAAGTGTATGTGTGTTGATGTAAACATAGACCTTGTAGCCCATTAGAGCTGAAGTTAGCATCAAGACGAATATGTTTATTCATGAAGATGGATGGAGCACTACAAGAAGGACGTACTTGAAGTGTAGGTGTGTTAGGGGTGTCTTGTTTGTATCAGAGTTTATTCAAGGGAATGAATTTTTTTAGATCATTTTACCAAGTAAATTCAAAGGGAAAGATTATAAGTCTTGTAAGTCCTTTATGTTTTTGTTGGTGTTTTCGTGTGCAAAATATTAAGTTTGCTTTCTTTTAATTAGTATTTTTGTCTACCTCTTTGTACTGTAATTTACTTGTGATCAATGTCGTACACTGATGAGTGCTCGAAAAGCACTAATATTTCGTGATTAATTGTGCTTAATTGATTGATATATAGATTTATTATGATTATTATTTCGATTATTTTCATAAATCTATCCATTTGGAGTCACGGGTATATTTTAGTGTATTTCAGGTATTTTTAGCGTCAAATGAGTCAAATGATGAAAACACGCAAAGACGGGGCACCTACGGCGCTCGAATCACGAGTTACGGGCTAAACGAGACAAATATGTAAGCCTTACATAATGTGCCATCACATGTGTAAGGGGGTAACGTGAAGAAAAGCAAAGCAACACGAGCCGCGGCGAGGGAATTGAATGCCGCGGCGGGGAGCTCTCGGGTTTTTGCATATTTTCCAATTTTTGTGTTGCGCCGCGGCGGGGAAAATGCATGCTGCGGCGCGCCTATTCCTAATGCAATCAGGAATCCCTTACATCTATAAATACCCCCTTAGACCCCCTTTACAAGAGAACTCGACCAATTCGTACACAACTCTTATTCTTCTCAATTTTGCGACCCAAACACTACATTCAATCAGTTTTGAGAGCGTTGCCACACTCTAACGAAGCGAGAGACAATATTCTAAGGATTCAAGGAAGCCAACGACGATCGAAGATAAAGCTTACGGAGAAGAACGTCATCCAATCCATAAGCGGTATTTAGATCTAGGAGTTTCTTGTTGTTATAGAATTAATTCCTCTTCTCTATTTGTTAAAGTGTATGATCATATTTTATTTGTCTATGAATAATAATATGAACATGAGCGGCTAGTCTAATTATGGATGTTTAGTTTGTGTTGTCATGTTTGCTAGAATTGTGTATGGTGTATTTTATTGATTTATGAATAAATTACTTTTTGATTAAGAGCATGTTTAGATATTTGATTATGAATAATCATGGGCCCATTTGATGTTCGTAGTTAGGTTGAAAATCTGAGAATTTAGTTATAGGAACGTCACCTTAACTTTATTCCGAAACACTTAATCAAAGCTTCAAGTTAGTGACTTAGTCATAGCATTAATTTGATTGGCATGTTTTCCTTGCGCATAATTTGATTGCTATTTAATTTACCCCCGCCAAAGGCAGTTAATTAGTTAATCAACAAAGAGACCTACCCCCGCCAAAAGGAGTTTCGTAATTAAAAGGAAAGCCGGTAGTTTTGTTTATATAGGACGTTCATGTTATCTCACCATACCTTTTCGATGCAAGCATGGTCAACCAAGCTAAACGTCCATACATCCTCTATTGATATTTGATTTAATTGAATTGATTGTTTGATTGCGATTTTGTTTTCGTTTGAGTGTCGTATGATTGTTCTCGTTACCAAAAACAAACAACCTTTTTACAGTTTTATTAGCGTTAGGATTCTAGTTACTTAGAGTTTTAGTTTCACTAGAACTCTATTTAATTAGTGTTGTGTTTTTATTATAACTCTGTTTAAGTTAAAAGTTAGTTATTTAAAACCACTGCAATTCCTTGAGAGACCGACCTTGGAAGTTGCTTGTCACTTTACTACGAGTGATTCGTACACTTGCGAGTACACATTTTAACACATCATACACACTTACATAAATTTTAACACTTTGTATGGTCATATATTATACACACCACCGGATAGTTAGGAGCATGTAGTTTGCATGTTAAAGTGTATTTTTACATGTATTTTCGTTTTACTAAGTATATGTATTTTTGGAATTTTTCTTTACTAAGTTTTGAACTTAAAAAAAATAATTTTTATGTAGCTCATCAAGGTCCTTGCTATGTGCTCATCGAGGTAGGTCAATGAAGAAAGTTAGTTTTTTTTTCCTGACTATTGGACCTCGCAGTGGCCTTATTAGTAACTCGCAGGTATCTTATCGAGGTTGGTCTACGAGGGTCACTAAGCTTGTAAAAAACTCTATAATTACCCATTCAATTCTTTTTTCTTAAGGATTTTAAGAACAAAAACTCTGTCATTTTCAAATCTTATTCTTGTGCTTCTAATATTAATTACTTTCTCAAATCATTAATATATTGAGTGTTATTTTTTGTATTAGTAATTTAATGTTTTGAAAATTAAAATTATAATTTTGAAATTTTGAGATTATGTAGTTGCAATACATTGTGTGTTGTTCTGTATTGCAATATGAGATTTTATGTAAAAATACAGTTTGTATTATTTTGATAATCCATGTAAATAATACATTGAGTGTGTTTATGTATTATTAATACAAGAAGTTTTTACAAATATCATTTTTGGGTGATTTGTATATGGTTTAGGATTCACACTAAACTGATCACAGGTATTAATATCACACTATGTGGTGGTATGGCTCTGGAGGTGAGTCGTATCCCTTACGGATCAAAGTAGCTGTGGAGACAACTGACAAAAATAGGTCCTTAGGATAATAGGTCCTAACTAACAGAGTATAGGTATTTTACCTTATATAACTGTATTAACTGTTTATTTAATTTGAGTGAATTTTACTGCTGAGTGATTGCTTTAAATAGCTCGTGAATGTTACCACTTAAAATTGGAGTTGAAGTAGGTTTATTACGTTATGTTGTTGTATTTGAATGTTCTGTTGCATGTTTGAGTACAATTAGTGATTTATTCTGATATGTGCTAGGGGTGACAATTCCTGTAGAAACTCGAATAAACGAACCAAAAAAATATGAAACAAATACGAAAGATTGAAATTTGAATTGGTCCAAATTATACGAAAAAATTGGTTTGGATTCGGGCTCGGTTTGAGCTAGCCCGTTTAAACCGAATTGAGAATTTAAAAAAAAAAAACTTGAATTTTGTGGGATCAAGCGAGATATTGACTCTTGACTCATGAGTATATAAGAATATAAATTATAATTCCATTATTTTCTTGAATTAAATTCTCTTGAGTTGTTTTGTAATATATCAGTTTGTCATATATACCTTTTCTTTTATATTTTGTTTTATAATATGTCAGTTTATCATGTATGTCTTTTCTTTTAAATCTTGTACTTTTATATTTTTTTTATCTCTGAATGGTATGTCAATTAGTTGCTAACTTGCTATAAAATATGCTATGAGGAAAAAAATATTTATTTAAATATTATAATTATTTCGATATTTTGGGCCAATTCCTGCTAACTCGAACTTTAATATTTTGTGTTCAAGTTTATAATATTAGCCCAAATTAAATTTAAGTCATGTTCGAATTAAGTGAATTCGAACTGAATTTGTTCGAGCCAGCCCAAACAGGCCCAACCTGCGTGAATTGCCACCCCTATTATGTGCCAACATATAAAAATTGGTCAATAATTTAAAAGCTTTACTTGCTTTATTATTTCTTTATCGCACTTTTTAGTCTTCTACTTTAAGTATAAGTGGAGTAAATATTAAAGTATTTGTGTCATTTTATTTTAGTAGTTAGTTAGTTTCAGACTTTTTTAACTAAATATAAATTAATTATTCTATGAGTTTTAATTAAAAATTTAGAGGAAAAAAAATTAGGAAAATAAACTTTGAAGATGTCATGATAAATGACTCAAAGTTTATAAATAAATAAAAAAAATACTTAAAATGTATTTTTAAGAAAAAATATTTATTAATCCTACCAAATTAAAATTATTTTTTTTTTAGAAAAGAAAATTCATTCATTAAGATTGAAAAGGAAATTTAATTACATAATTAATTAAAATTAACAAATATACTATAATATGGCACCATTTTAAATAATTTTGGTGCTAGAATTGACAGTATTTTTTTCATTTAATGACTATTTGTTTGTCTTAATTACTATAATAAGTGCAATAATGTATTCAATCAAATTCATTAATTTTATGATCTAAAATTACAAAATATTATCATCCTCGATGAATAAAATATTAGAAAAGTAAATTAGGATGAACAAAAGACATGATAAAAAAAATCTAACATTTGTTCTAATAAGACATGTGATAAGATAAATTGGTATAAGATATATCCCTTATTTCATGAAATGACATATCATTCAGAGATTATGTATAATATAGTCTGACACTTGTAATTAAAAAAAAGGCACATGGCTCAATGAGCCATTTTTCCTCTAAAATTTCATATTAGACTACTTCCACACAATTCATCACACAACCACGTAGCATGCCCATATTCATAGCTTACACCTTATAACTATATATAGCAATGAATTATCTAAATAAACAATTTTTATCAGCTGAATGCTTTTATATGTAAATAGCAAATATATAGATTTAAACGCACAGTTTGGATATTAATTACGTTTCAAAATTACCATTTTACCCTCGCCTACAAGAGTCCATTCCCTCTCATGCTCACACCTCACGTTCAGCTTCTTCTCTCATGCTCACGCCTCACGTTCAGCTTCTTCTCTCATGCTCACGCCTCACGTTCAGCCAAACTCGTTCCTCTCACAAAAACCTTAATCAGTGCAAACTAAAATCGCCTCTATTAATATGTACATCAACATAATCTGAATCTAATTTTATAACTGAATTTGGATGTACAGCTTACATAAAAAATATATATGAATGTATGCATTACATTAAAATATGTCAATACATGAACATTCTAATATAATATAAGAGACAAAAAAACCCATTACGATATGATTCTTGATCAACTCCAATATACATTCTAATCCAAGGTAAAGAATAAATAAAACATCAAAGTAATCAGAATAAAAAAATATAGCAAAATTTGAATGTATAGTTTACATGCAAAAATAAATGTGAATGTACGCATTACATTAAGAAATTTTAAGTCAAACTATAATAAAAATAGCAACAGCAATCAGTAATCAGAATAAAAATTTTGAATGTACAGTTTACATGCAAAAATAAATGTGAATGTACGCATTACATTTAAAAATTTTAAGTCAACCTACTATAAAAATTACAACAGTAATCAGTAATCAGAATAAAAAATTTGAATGTACAGCTTACATGCAAAAATAATTGTAAATGTACGCATTACATTAAGAAATTTTAAGATCCTAAAATATCTTGTGTCTCTATTTCCATCATTTCTTGATTTTTCGTTTGATTTTTTATGATTTCTGTTATTTTACAATATATTTTTATTGTATGTAAGGATTACATTCAAATTTAATTTGTATGTAAATGTTACATTTAAATTTTTAAACTTGAAAGACTCAAGGATTGAAAATGTTATTTGAGCTTTATTAAAACACAATCATTTTACTATTTTGAGTAAAAAAAGTTAATTTCTCTTTTTTCTGTGCTATCTCCATTTAGAAGAGATGGACCCATGTGTCTTTATGCACATAATTAATGATAATTTGGTCTATTTTATTAACGATAATAAAATTATATATGTTAACTTTAATCCGTTGTTTATGTATAATTGATTTAATAAATTTTAATAAAAGTAACCCTAGAACTAGATCTAGAAGGAAAAAAAATTACAAATTGTGATTTTGTTTAACTAAAATAAAAGATAAATATTTTTTTAATAAAATTAAGTTTACTTTATACTTGATTTTAAAACATAATAAAATTAATTCAATATTTATTTCAAGTATAATTAACCAAAGAGAAAAATTAAAGTATGTAAAATAATTTATGTATAAGTTACGTATTTTTAACTTGTTTTATTTAAGGAAACATATTATGGATGTCACTTTACTTAGGTCTAATGTATTGTTTAGTCCTCTACTTAGAAAATGTACTTTTGTCAATTTTTTTTTGTAAAAAACGTGCTAATGAAAGACAAAGTTAATTTTTTTATATAATTTTTTCATTAAATCTAATGAAATATCATATGTATTGCATGCACGTTTATATTTTTTGATAGATATAATACATAAAAAATTAATATTTAATTAAAAATTACTTAAATTTTTAATAAAACTTAAAAAATATTCATTGTCTAATGTGTGTTGGATATTAAACAATAAAAATTTTATTTAAATTTTATTAAAAAAATTGTTCAAGATTGAGAGAAAAAATATTCTTAATGCCTTGGACTATAAAGTCGTTAAGCTACAAACTTGTTAGTCTAGCAAAATTGAGAATAGTAATTTAAGTTAGAAAAACACCTCTAACATTTTTTTTTTTAAAAAAAAGGCACTAACATTCTTTTTTATATTAATAAAAGAAAATACACTCGTACATTTAAGTGAAATTTAAACTTGAATTATTAGTAAGAGAATTGAGAATCTCTTGTATTTCAGGTGGTAAGATTCTCAATCCTCTACTAGGAACTCAAATTCGAATCTCACCTAAATAAGTGAATATGTTTTCTTTTATTAATAAAAAGAAAAGAAATTTTATTATCGTTTTTTTTAAGGAAAAAAAAAAAAGCCTCTAACTTGTATTCTTGTCCATGAGATGAATAATTTTTCATTTTTTATCACATATGATACTAATTCAAATTTTCAATATCATTTTTGTTTTGATATTATTGTGTAACAAAAAAAAAATTGATTGAAAATATAAAACAAAAAGCCAACTTTTTAATTTCAATCCATGATCCACATACTTGTAAAAAAAAATTTGGAAAAAAAACTCCTCAAAAGAGAGACGATATAATGCAGATATTTTTTCTCACTTAAATAAGCACATACATATTTATATGTACGAAAGTGAATTAGTATTAAAAATTATCATCAACAAAATTTAATAACTATTTCATATCATTTTTATTCCTCAAATTCATAATATCGTTTCAGTACATACTCGGGAAATTGCATGCGAGAAATTTCTAAACAACGTGTTTCTGACCTCTACAACTCTCTCTTTTGTGATCACTAATTACTTCAACGCATTCAATTCAACGCTTATATGGATTTTGAATTTCAACCTTGAGATCCAAAAGGTCTAACTGTTGACCAAACCAATAAAAAATTCTACTGATTTTACTTCAATTAAAATAATAGACCCATAAAGAAAGCAAAGAGAGAAACAACAGAGAAACAACTGAGGTGTTTCCAAAGGCTTTTCGAATTTTTCCGATGGCTCATTAGCAAGTCATAGTTTCAAAGCCTTGCTGACAAACAACCTCAACTCCCTTCTCTCCAATGCCTTCTCCTTCTTTCAGAGACTCTGGTTTGTCCTCTGCTTGTGCTTCTTCTTCTTCTTCTTCCTCTGTCTCTGTTTCGAAACAGGGGAAGTGCAATGGTGATTACCTCTTTCACAATCTTGGCCACTCGCTTGTTCAGCGGCGGCTTACAAGACAAAGGAAGCTTCAGCATGTTATTGATAATGAAATTGAATTCCACTTCCCTCAGAGATCTCATTCTTCGCCATGTTCGCCCGATTCAGCCCGTAAATCGAAGTCGTCGTCGACTTCTTCTGGATCGTATCACTGGTCACTTTCGGCTGTACCTCAACCCTTGCCCCTCCCAGAAGCTAGTTTGGCTAGAAGACCCGACTCCATAGCTAGAGAAGGGTCGGGTTCGCCGTTTCGGAGGTTGCCTTTCTTTTCTAGCAAGCTGAATTTGTTCATATTAATGTGTAAAGTTATTTTCTTTTGGGTTAGAAATGTTGCCTCATGAGTTAAGTATTTTCTGTTATTTTATTGAAGATTGATTTTTTTCTTTTTCCTTTTCTTTTTGATAAAACTTAAACTCCTTTAACTGAAAGTCGAACGGAGCTTCTAGCTGCCCCAAGTTTGATGCCGCTGAGCCACAACTCAATCGTATGAATTTATGGATATCAACATTTTAGATGTGTTAATTTAAGAAAATGCTATACTATGTGGCTATGCTCATTTTTCTGGGGCGATGAATTTGCTATGTGCTTAAATCTGGATTTCTGTTCTCCCATAAATTCTATAATTTGTAGTCATTGATGCAGGAGTTCTAGGAATCTGAACTGTCAAATCTTTTTTTTTTTTTGGGGTCAGAACTGTCAATCATAGTGGTTATTATATATTCTCACTTTGTGTTGTCATGTTTCAGTCTGTAATTGGCTAACTGGGTATCATTATGATTGTCTTAGAAAATGCTATGTGCTTAAGTGGATAGCATTTATCTGGCTGATGAATTCGCTACGGCTTGGTTAAGAATCAAAATTTTCCCATCCATACTTATCTAATAGCATGTAGTATGTATATTCGTGCAAATTTGTGAGTATTGTTTGCATGTGCATGTTTGATGCCTTTCTTTCTATCATGATTTAGATCCATTGTTGATTTTCCTCTCCTACAATTAGGAAGAACGCAGATCAATTTTGTACGAGCTCAGAAAAATCTCCATTAAATTGCCACAGGGGCTTCTCACAAGACAGGAATAATGGCAGTTCTAAGCAAACCCTGCAGCATGCTCCAGCTAGGCGCACTTTAGCAAATGGTTTTTCATGTACTGCTGCTACTGACAGTCCAAACAGATTAAGTACTAGTGATGTATTGTCTTCTTATGTTACCAGTTGTTCAAACAATCATTCCAACATCTACAATAGGGAAACTTCACAAGAGCCAAACATTGATCGTGTTAATTACAACTTGAAGCTGAATGTTACTTCTAGAAGTGCTCCAACAAGCGTCTTCTCAAGTCCTGCTGTTAGCCCTCGTAAATCAAATGGTGGAGATGTCTTTTTCCCTTCACATGGGGCTCCTCGAGAATGCCAGGTCTACCAATTTGGTTGTTCTGCTAAATTGTCTCCAAGGAAAGTTGTATGCAGTCCAGAACGTTCTCCACTTCATAGCTCTCCAAGCCAAACGCCCCGTGGCACTGCAAAATGTTCAAAGGGAATTTCACTTCACATGCATTATAAATCATTCCCAGAGAACTTGCTGGAGAGAGCTGAAGGTAATTGCCATGCCAATGCCTATCCTTTGCCCCTTCCCCCTGGAGATACAGTGGCATCACCATCAACTCCCATACATCCAACCGTGGAAAGCCCATATGCAACGGTAACAAAAGGCCAATGGCAGAAAGGAAAACGTATTGGATGTGGTACATTTGGAACTGTCTATCTTGCAACCAACAGGTGTGCAAGTGTATTAGTCTTCATTGATTTTAGTATATTTACTTTTGCATTAAATACATTTAATTTTATTTCTGTCTGTTTGTCTTATCCATTTAAAGAGAGACTGGAGCTTTATGTGCAATGAAGGAAGTGGATCTTATTCCTGATGATCCCAAGAGTGCCGAATGTATAAAGCAACTGGAGCAGGTTACTTATTGATTTTTTTGAAAGGAATAAAAAAAATTTAGGAGAGATAATGAAAAATTAGACAGATGCATTGAATCATATAACTTGAAAAATGCTTTACCTGAAACATGTATTTCTTTCTCATAATTTAGTCCATACTGCTTATTAGAGACTATATAAAGAATTTACTGGGCTTTACAGTTGTTGCTTTATTACTTGCATCAGGAAATTAAAGTTCTCCGTCATTTAAAGCATCCAAATATTGTGCAGTACTATGGTAGTGAAACAGTAAGTGAATCTTGAATTCTTTCTTTATTGAATTAGTCTTATTTTCTATTTATCATTAGGTAACAGCTTAAAAATTAACTTGAACTATGTCCAGATTGATGATCACTTTTACATATATTTGGAGTATGTGTATCCTGGATCAATCAATAACTATGTTCGTGAACATTGTGGAGCTATTACAGAATCTATAGTTCGTAACTTTACTCGCCATATTCTGTCTGGACTGACTTACTTACACAGCATGAAGACTATCCACAGGTGATTTATAAACGAAGCTCCATAACATAGAATATAGTTTCATATGACTTTTTCATTTACATTTTCTTATTAATACATTGGATAATTTCTCGCCAAGAGTTGATATGGTAACTTTGAGGAACAGATGTTCTGTTCGTTGTGTTGGTCCCCTCTCCCTTTTATAATTAACAGTGGACAACTATGCCTAGATTTTTGGTTAAAACTTAAAACAAAAAGTCTGCTTTTGCTCGTTGAAGTTTTTGATCATTTGAGCTATTATTGCAGGGATATTAAAGGGGCAAATTTGCTTGTTGATGCATTAGGTGTTGTAAAGCTTGCTGATTTTGGCATGGCTAAGCATGTATGTTTACAAACTTAAACATTTGAATGTATTTTTCTTAATTTTCATGGGTATAATCTGTGAGTATCCTCTATTGTTTTTTTTTTAATTACTTTTACTTATTCTTTTTGATAATTTAAATTCTAAGCAATCCAGATAAATCATCTGCAGTTTTCTTATTAACATTTCTTTTTCAATTGGCTTTTATTAATCTCCTCTGCAGTTTCTTTGGTAGTTATAACCATATTATTGGTCTGTGCACAGCTTTCAGGACAGTACGATCTTTCTTTAAAGGGCAGTCCGTACTGGATGGCTCCAGAGGTACAGTTCATATCACTGTAGCATGTAATTTTGTTAGTGACAGTTAGTTACCTGTCATGTCTGGTTACATGTGTGCAGGTCATAAAAGCTGTTATTAAAAATGATGCAAATCCTGATCTTGCTTTGGCTGTTGATATTTGGAGCTTGGGCTGTACAATAATTGAGATGCTGAACGGGAGACCTCCTTGGAGTGAATTTACTGGGGTAAGTCCAAAGATCAAACTTGTCAATGTTTTATTTCTCATAGTTTTAAGCTTTCAAGATATTTTTAGTATGCTTCGTTTTTAACTTATAGTTCAAA
Organism: Elaeagnus macrophylla; assembly: GCA_029378325.1. Classification (NCBI taxonomy): domain Eukaryota; kingdom Viridiplantae; phylum Streptophyta; class Magnoliopsida; order Rosales; family Elaeagnaceae; genus Elaeagnus; species Elaeagnus macrophylla. The sequence goes on along the minus strand of CM055649.1, from coordinate 6,911,744 downwards.
TGCAATTGAACTCATATCTAGGAGTATGCTGGGATCAATTTTCATATATTTTTATTTTTTTTACTACAAATTACAATGGCAATGGCAGCAAGGGTTTTCTTAACAAAGATTACGTAACTGCCTTGCCAAATAAATCTTTCTTTTGGAGGAGTTGGGGTTGTAGTACTAATTCCTTAAGAATGTTTATGGTGCACATCTGCAGAACATATCTGAAATTGTAGTTTGGTTCTCATGTCTTATTACTTTGGCATGCATGTATTGGTAAATGATTTGCTGAATAGAAGAATCACGACTGTAACTGTCACTAAGGGCCTATTTTGTAACTAATTCTGTTTTAAGGTTCCAGTTTTGAACCCAAGTTTTCAAAATAAGTGTTGTTTGGTAGCTAATTCTGTTTTCAAATTCACATTCAGGTTAAAACTCACTTCCATTTTTACTCAATTTTTATTATTTTTGAAACTAAGTTCACTTTTTTTTATTTTCATTAGTTAATTTTACTTCTTTGCTGTAACTTGAGAGGGAATGAAAGAGAAACATAAAATTATATTAAGTATTTGTTTTTTTTTCCCTCTAAATGAATTAGAAAACATAAAAACTAGTTTCAAACATAAGAAAACAGAAGTTGAAAACAAAAGGAGCTCTAAACAATTATGTGTTTCTGGCATTAATACCTTTGTGAATCCTGAGGATGCAAGGAATCTTGATCAAAATGGGTTAAAAGGTCAGTTTACTTCTTTGTTCTAATGTACTTGTGGTTTTTCCTGGTCTCAATATTGTCACCTACCTTTTCAACAATTTTTCAGTAGTTGTTGCTCTAATCCGAATTATATGGACAGATAAATATTTCTCATTTGTTATCTTTATATTTTTATACCATATTTTTATTGACTTTTTTTTGTTCCTTGCTCGTATAATTTAATGTTCAATCTGACATGCTTCCCTGTACACGTTTTAATTTTTGCATATCTCATTTGACCATGTGGATTCATTTGAAAAAACTTCAGAGCTTTACCTTATTGATCGTTCTTTTATCAGCCTCAAGCTATGTTCAAGGTTTTGAATAGAGCACCACCTATACCAGAAATGTTGTCTCCAGAAGGAAAGGATTTCTTAAATTGTTGCTTCCAAAGGAATCCTGCAGAGCGTCCATCAGCTAGTGTGTTACTCAAGCATCCCTTCGTTCGGAATTCGAATGATACCAATGTTTCAGCCTCCATGCAATCTTTTTCTGCAATGAACCTAATGGTAACATATTAAATACCATTCCTTCAATTTTGGCTGTAAAATGAAACTATTAGTTCAGAAAGCACGTCCATTTTAAAGAAAGAAAAGGAATGTGTTCATGGCTATTGTGCTGATATGTTGCTTCGAAAATGTTTTTTGTAGGATAAGTTGCATAACTCAAGAGACCATGCTACACATAAAATGTTTTGAGTCAACTTCTTATAGCCATGTGCTTGCCTTGCTGTGGATAATTGGCATCCTCCTTCCTATGGTACTTTCCATAAAGGTTGAATCCGTTTTGTCTCCGCTGGCTTTACTTCCAAAAGTGAAGTTTCACCGAACCTTCAAACAATGCAACAGAGGTTACTTCCAAGAAGATGAGTAATTTTGTACGAGGCAACACAGAACCGAGAAAATTTCAATTGCGATTGAAGCATCAGCATCTGAAGAGAACAACCAGAACATTGCTCAGCATCTAAGTTGTGGCTGTGTTTACAAGAAGAACAACTTTGACTTCTGCTAAGGTTCTGAGTGTATTACTTATTGGGACTTCAAAAAGCTTATTGTGCTTCTCACTAATTCAGCTGTAACTATGGTGGAAAGTAGCATGTGGCTATCACCTTAAAGAATTATAACAAGGTTTGTTTCTAGTGTTCTGTTTGGATTTTATATCGTAGGAATGGTCTTGTAACTTTATTAACCTGTTATCCTAATTATACTCTTACGTTTCTGTAAATCTTTACACATAATGAAGATGTACATAGATTAACATATCAATGAGGAAAGTTTCATTATTGTGATAAAGTTTTAAGACACAAATTCGTAATGTGATTACTGTGAAAGAAGAGGGCAGCGTCCTGGTCTTGCTTCATAATGCTTGCGATCTTGTTTTCTGCAGATGACATAATGAGAGGGCAATATGCATGCCCTTTATTACATTTAAATGGATGAATCCATTTTTTTTTTTTTTGCTAGAGGGGATAGGCGATAGCTTATGTATGGGGAATGAGGGGAATGGAGGTGGAGTGATTTAATCGAGATGAATCCTGTAAAGCAGCTGATCTCAAGGTGTCTCCTATAGTTGATTTAACCAAATTGTGAGCTCGAACATTCAAATGACGAGGGATCCATCGAATAAAAATCATGGAAAATAGTGGTAGCTTCAGCTTCAGATTCTGGATAATTGTGTCTGTTGTATTTGATATTGTGTCCTGTGCATCTTCCATTAGAGCTTGGATTACAAGTTTGGCATCTCCTTCAATGTAGATAGCTTTGTGTTTTATTGATAAAGCGTGGGTGATCGCCGCTTCCAATGCTAACGTTTCTGCAGCATCCACACTGGCAGTGTATCGTTGCTCCATCCATGTTTCAACGACGTTGCCATTTTTGTCAGAAATGACAAATCCAATTGTTGCCTTCCCATGATACCATGATGCGTCAAAATTATATTTCACTGCCCCCAAAGGAGGTGGTTGCCAATGGTTTGGTATAGGAATGAAGATCGCATCCTGTGATTGTTGAATGTCTTTTTGTTTTTGAGAGATAAGACGGATTTGGAATTCTTCAACTCTCCTGATTATTGAACTAATGGCTTTGGGTCCTTCCAGGGTTCCTGAATTAAAGATGATTTGGTTTATGGTAAACCATATATGTTCAAGCATGATAACTGCTGTCAGGGTGAAAGTTTCAGTAGAACAGTTTGCCTGAAGAAGAATCTTCGGTGGTTGTAGTATGAACTTGATGTACAAGAAAATATCCAGTGATTGAGTAAATGCCCACAGTAAGTTCCAGTTCCAGTGTCTCTACCAGGATTGTAAAATTTCACATCTGATGAATAGATGTTCTACATCTTCTGCTTCTTTGTGACATAGGGTGCAACTTAAATCTGTCATTGGAGTGAATTGAGCAATCCATTTTTTTGTGCTAAGAGCATTCTTCAGTATTTTCCAAAGGAAAATTTTGTGTCTCTCATGGATTTTCGCTTTCCAGAGTAATTGCTAATAACTCTGGCAATCTTGAGTTCCTTTGTTTTTTTGTAGAGTGTGATATGCATCCTTGACTGAGAAATTGCGTGTACTTGTGCCAAACCAAGTTAGAGTATCAGGGGTACCTGGTGTAGGGGGGGATTGCCTGTATTAAATTTGCCACGTATGCTGGGAAGAAGTGTTGTACTTTTGACATATTCCATTGCAGATTGGGATTCCAGTGGCATAGGTCTATAGGAGTGGAGATGTCATCTTGGGAGTTTTGACCCGTAGAATTTGGAAGTTTTTGCTGTGGTAGGCCAGGGATCCAAGGTTGTGTCCATATGTTGATGGATTGTCCATGTCCTAGTTTCCAATAGCTCCCTTGGATGATTAATTCTTTACCCCAGAGGATACCTTTCCAGATGTAAGAATCGGAATTGCGAGGGAGTACTATTGAGAATTCCAGATCTTTGATATACTTTGCACTGATGATTTTGACCCAGAGTTTATTTGGGGACTTGAAGATTTCCCATGCTAATTTTGATAGCATTGCTTGATTGAAGTCTTTTAGTTGTCGAAATCCCAATCCACCTGCCTCTTTGGGTTTACAAATTTGCCTCCAGCTGATTGGAGAGAAATAGTGTTTTACATTAATGTCTTTGTTCCACCAAAATTTCCTGATTATAGAGTCTGCCTCTGTCCAAATGCTTGAAAGGAGTTTAAATGTACTTAGAGCATAAGTAGGCATGTTTTGCAGGACAGAACGGATTAGAGTGGCTTTACCAGCTTGTGACAGTAGTTTAGATTTCCAACTTTGTAGTTTGTCTTTGAGTTTCTGTAGTAGGCCATGTAAATTTTCTTTTTTTGATCGATTGAGCGGGAGGGAGTTCCCTAAATACTTGATACTACCTTCTGCTCTCTGGATTTGGAGTGCCTTGCAGATGGTAGTTTGAAGCGTAGGGTGCATGTTTTTGGAGAAAAATACGACCGATTTTAGAAGGTTTACTTTTTGTCCAGACCAGCTGCCATAAGTTTGCAGTATGGTTTTGATGCTATTTGTGTTTAAAAGGTTACCTCTCAAGAAGATGACCACATTATCAGCATACATTAAGTGAGAGATGGGAGGGGCTCTTCTTGCGATTTTGATACCCTGAATGGTGCCTTTGTGTTCTGCTTTCATAATCATCCGGGATAGACATTCAGATATAATAAGGAAAAGATATGGGGATAAAGGATCCCCTTGTCTGAGTCCCCTTGAAGGTTGAAATCTACCAAACAGAGAACCATTTAGCAGGATTGAAATCGAAGAGGTTGATATGCATTGCAGAATTAACTGTCTAAATTTGGTTGAGAAACCCCATAGCTCCATTATCTTCATGAGGAAGTTCCATTCCACCCTATCATATGCTTTTTCCATGTCTACCTTAATACACATTAGACCATCTTTACCTGTTGATTTCTTGGAGATAGTGTGGGCAACCTCCTGGGCTAGTATTGTATTTTCTGCTATCCATCGCCCAGGGAGGAAGGCTGATTGAAAGGGGGATATGTGCTTTTGTAGAATTGCTCGAAATCTATTAACTAAGAGTCTAGAAATGATTTTGTAGCTGACATTGCAAAGACTGATGGGTCTAAAGTCCTTACATTCCATAGGACCTGGTATTTTTGGAATTAAAATGATGAACATGTGGTTCCAACCATCCTTCAATGTACCAGATAGGAAGAATTGTTGTATCTCCTTAATAATGGTTTCACCTACTATGTGCCAGTACTTCTTATAGAAACCAGCAGGAAAACCATCCAGACCCGGCGATTTATAATCCCCCATCTCCCAAAGTGCTTTCTTAATCTCAGTATTAGACGGGATCTCTGTTAGGCTGGAATTTTCTTCTGTTGTGACCACCTTTGAGAATAAGTTACTTAAATCATCGTGTAAGATGGGTTGATCCGAAGTGAAGGAGCTTTTGAGGTGTGTAATGAATTCAGTACCAATTTCTTTCCTGTGCCAGGTTGTTCGACCAGTGTTTAACTTTAAACAAGGGATAAAGTTCGATTTCCTCCTCAGTAGGGTTGAAGTATGAAAGAATTTAGTATTTCAATCTCCCTCTTTAATCCAAAGTTCTCTAGACTTTTGCTTCCACAATGAGTCCCATCTGGTATATTGTTCTTCCAGTAAGGTACATACCATTTTTTCCTTATCTTGGGTATCCTCTGCAGGCGATCCGTGTTGTATGTCCTTGAGTTGAGGTTCCAATTTCTTTATCTTGTCAGGAATGAATCCAAAATGTTGTTTGTTCCATTTGCTTAAGGTATTGGCCAACAGTTTAAGTGTGACAGTGACATTAGAATACTTGCCTGTGTGTGTCGCCCAAGTTTGCTGGATTAGTGTTTCACAGCTGGTATCAAGAGTCCACATCTCATAAAATCTGAATGGTCTCCGTAGATATTTTTCATGTGCACCATAAAGGTTTAGCACGATGGGATTGTGGTCTAAAGTGTAAGTTGGTAAATTAGTTACCATTGCTTTTGGGAAGACATTCAACCAATGGACCGACGAAATAGCCCTGTCCAGTTTTTGGAGTATTCGTTGATCCTGTTGTCTTTTGTTGCTCCAAGTATACATATGTCCCATACTACCCAAGTCTACTGCCCCTTGTTCATCCATGAAATGAGTTAGTTCGTTCATTGGGTGGATGTGGAAAGGTAGGCCTCCACATTTTTCAGTGTCTTGAGTGATGTCATTTAGATCTCCAATTAGGCACCATGAATTATTCAGCGTGTGAATCCTTTCCGAGATATCCATCCAGGCTTGTTTTTTAACACTTTGATATGGAGGGATATAAGCAAATATGATATGTATTATTTCATTGGGTCCAAACGCAGAATTTAAATCTGCTATTACAAAAAAGCTCCCCACAAAATTGATAGTTAAGTTTACATTTCCTGTCCAAAACAAACAATAGCCACCTTGTAATCCTGCTGCCGGTATGATGAGACTATTGTTAAAGCCTACTAAAGTAGTTTGTAGGTGAGATGCCTGTGTTTCTTGGGCCTTCGTTTCCATTAACCAAAGAACATTCGGTTTGTGTTTTTTAATCAAAAAGCGCAGTTCGTGCTTGGCACGAGGTCGGACCAGCCCTCGGCCATTCCAGCTAAGGAGTTTCATGGTTGCTTGGGGGGCAAGTTAGAGGTCGCCTCCCCACCTTCAGGTTTACCATCATTAAAATTGTCCACTTGTTCCCACGTAGGAGTGGGAGTTATGTTGCTATTGTACGTAACCAAGTGGTCTCCCCTCGTACCTGAACCTGTGTCCTGCACATTATCCATGCCAGAGTGAAAAAAGTCATTTAAACACAATAAAGATTCAGAGCCAAAGTTGATGTCAGAATTGCTTAAAAAAGTTTTCTTCTTGCAAGCCATTGGGGTAGCCTCTGGTGCCTTGCGTTTTGAAGGTCTAGGAGATGCCAGGTTGGTTGTTGGGGTCTTATTGTTCCTTCCCGAGAGTATCCTCTCAGTCCTGTGTTGTGCAAGTTGGTATTGGAATAGGGCGAAAGTGATTTTGGATAGATGATCAGACGCATTGAACCGTACACCATTGTGTGCGTATTCAGCCAGTTAGAATATTCTTGTGGTTGTGAGTCTGGATGGTGGTTCTTGAATGTTGAATTCAAGGCGGTAGCCAATGGCTTGGGCTAGCAATTTGCATCTCAAGTTTATATCTAATAATAGAATTAAATGACATAAACTTAAGTAAGATAAAGAGAATATCTTAAATCTAATGGTATTGTTTGAGCCTAATAAGAGGAAAAAATTATTATTTATCGAGTTGTATTTTATATTTTATATGAGGTGATATAGTCATGTTAAGTATAAATGATCATTTTTTGACAGAGTAGATTATATTAGGATTAACAATTGTATTGTGTTATGTTTACATGTTGATTTTGTGTGATATTCATGTTCACTCGTTGGTTGACATTATAAAAAATTAAAATTTTTTTCGAGCAAATTATATATAATAAAAAAATAATATGATTTTGTTACAAAATTAAACAAAATAAAAGAAAAAAAATAGATCAAAAGTAAATAGTAGAAATAATTCTCATTAATTATTGTGTTTATAATACACCATTAAAGGCCCTATTTATAAGATTTGCAAGATACAATATAAATTTTGAATCTAAAATATGATAAATATTAAATCTCTAATTAAATACAATTTATTATATAATAGAGATAAATATTCATTTAAAACTTCAAATAAAAGTTGAAGTAAATCTAACCATAAAAGATATAATATTTTATTTAAGATTTGATATTCAAATTATAACACTTCTTTTAATTGTCAAATATAATGAGAATATGTCTTGTTAAAAATCTTGCTAGAAAAATCCAATAGAACAAAAAACTAGCAAAAAAAAAGAGAGTATATTATTCTCTTTCAATACGCTAAAGTTGCCTCACTCAAACATTTTCAAGAAAACCTTATGAAAAGAAAAAAAGTACAAAGCGTATACAAATGTGCTCCTCTGATGATGACAATTGTTCAACATGTATTTTCTTTTTATTTGGCACATTTTAACATTATTATGACAATCTCTCAAATATTGAAATAAATGTTATAACTCATAACGAGTGAGTTTACTGATCGTTATTTGACTTTATATGTAGTATAATTTCTCCGTATTTCATAGCAGTAGGCCAAATATATTTACTTCGATAATATGTTATATTTAAATACTAACTTGCATAGTATATGTTCTATAAAGTAACTTATTTTGTCAGTCATTGTAAAATTACTTAAAAATATTTCACTTATAAAATACATTGCAATAATTATCATAATTCATATATCCAATTTATAATAAAACTCATCATTTTGTCATTCTATAAGATTTAATATTCATATATGCTTTGATAACAATTATTAATATCAATAAATACATTGAACATTAATTATCTTACTATATGGTGCGAACTGATTATAAAATGAAGAATAATATGAGAGAATTTTTATATCATGCAACCAAATAATAATTAGATATATAATATTCATATGTTTTATTCATAAAAAGTAATTTAATACAAGTTTATCTCTTTTGAAGATAAATACTTATTTTTACCATATTTTTAGAAGTTTATAAAATAAATAAACGTGTTTTGTATCCATAACAAAGTCATAAAACATGTAAAATATGCTAATATGAATGCACTAGATATCTATTAAAACTTATGCAGTAATTCACATTGTTTTAATAGAAAATGCCTATAAATTATCATAACAATAAATAACATTTAAATTTAATACTTTTAAAAGCAACAATTACTACTAATTTATTCATATCAATAACTATATATAAATCAATATTATGTGAGTCCTAATCACATTTTAAATTTATCTTATACGTACGAGAGTAAAATTTTATATCTCATAGCCTCATTAATTTTTGAAATAAATTTATATATTTTTAACACATTTTATATTTTAGACACTTAGACAACCAGTCATTATAAATATTTAATAAACATCTAAAGTGGAAAAATTGGCAAAAATAGCATGGATTCTGAATGGAAATTAGTATTTTCATAACTAGCAAAATCAGTAACAAAACTGTGCGTTTTTGTTACCCATAATTTATGTAGATTACATTAATACCCTTTAGGTCTAACAAACAACTACAAACAAACCAGAAATTAGATCTGCCGCGCTATTATGCTTTCTCCATCGCTCTTTTTTACGTGATATACAGAATCAACAGAATCAACATTTATAAAAGATTGTTTTTCACACGATACTGTCTCGCAACATAAGATTGATTTCACAAACAGGAAGAAAATCAGATTCTACAATTCTTGCAGAAATTATGATCCGAAATTTGGAAGAGACATCTTCAACTAGTAAGATTCATCGACTTCCTATTCATTAATCTTGTTACAGGAATTACTTTTGCATGCGTAACAAGTAATTCTGATTACAGGAATGTATATATTTGTATATGTAATCCATTCAATAATCTTGTTATACCAATACCTTCCTGTGTTAATCGTGTATCAGAAATCTTCAATACAAATCTTCACTACAAACTGATTTACATACTGTGTAAACAAGTATGTAACCAGTTTACATACTATGTAAACATTGCAACAGTTTTCATATGCAACAGTTTTAGATATTGTAACAGAGTTTTAGATAATATGTACATTGTTACATACTAGGTAAGCTATAGTATGTACACTCTGTTTACACAGTATGTAAACTCGTTACATAGTATGTACACTCTGTTTACATAGTATGTAAACCAGTTTACATAGTATGTAAACCAGTTTACATAGTATGTAAACCAGTTTACATAGTATGTAAACCAGTTTACATATTATGTAAACTCTGTTAAATGAGTATGTAAACCCGTTTACATACTATATAAACTCTGTTACATACTAGGTAAACTATTACCTGTTGTATGTAAACGGGTTTACATACTGTGTAAACAGAGTTTACATACTATGGCTTACCTAGTATGTAACAATGTACATACTATCTAAAACTCTGTTACAATATCTAAAACTGTTGCGTATGAAAACTGTTGCAAATGTTTACATAGTATGTAAACTAATGTACATAATCTTGTAACTCTTGTTACATACCTGTTACTCTTATATGCAAACTTGTATAACTGTTAAATATATTATTAAATAGTGTTTACATACCAGTTTGTAGTAAGATCTCTTCTATGTAAACTTATGCAACAGTTTTAGATACTTTTACATACTACGTAAGAGAATTTACATATTATTGAATGGATTACATATGCAACAGTTTTAGATAGTGTTATCATTGTAATATACCGTTTTACATACCTGTTTTGTACTTATCATTATAATATATAACAGGCGACCTAAAGTTTGAAACATTACTTATCCATAGTGGGAAATGGATATTTGAAAATGGAGAGGATACCTATGTAAATGGCATTCCAAAGGGAATATGTATAAGAAAAGATGTGACCATGCTGCAATTGAAAGAAGAAATATGTTCTGCTTTACACTATAAAAGAGATATCAACATCAAAATGAAGTGTAAGGGTGTTCATATAGCTTTAACCATTGTGGATGATAGGGATGTGGAATACTTCCTGAAAGTTAATGTAGGCCAACAATCTGAGGAATATAACAAATTGTATGTAGTACATACAAAAAAGCAACCATCCCAATTTTTGATAAGTCAAAGTTCAAGTGCAAAATTTGTAACTGCAGATACAGATACAGAAACTGAAACTGACTCGACAACAAATTCAGAAGATGATGAAGGCTTATATAATGGAAAAGTGTATAAGAGTAAGGAAGAACTCAAGTTATATGTTTCAACATTAGCCATAAATAGAAGATTTCATTACAAAGTTAGCAATTCCAACAAGAAAACCATAAGAATGAAATGCAAGGATGATAGGTGTCAATGGAAGCTTGCAGCAAACAAAATTGATGAATCTAATGCATTCAAGGTAACAACTTATGTCGAAGATCATACATGTTCACAAATTTATAAAGATCAACGTGGAAAACATGCTACTTATAAATACGTAGCCGAAAACAACAAAGACATTTACAGAGATACCAGTTGGCAATTAAGACCCAAGGATATCATTTCTGACATCAAGAGCAAAACTGGTGTGCAAATCACATACAAGAGGGCAATTATGGGAAAAAGAGAAGCAATAAGAAATGTTAAGGGCGATCCAAAGAATTCGTACAGGAAACTTCCAGGGTTCTTTTACAAGTTGGAAGAGGCTAACTAAGGTTCCTACACAGAGATAAAAACAAACGTTGACTCCAACTTCAAATACGGATTCATGGCAATAGGTGCATGCATTAATGGGTTCATAAATTATATGAGACCTATAATAGTTGTAGATGGAACATTTCTAAAGGAAAAACAAGGAGGAGTATTACTTGTTGCTGTTACAAAGGATGGGAACAACCAAGTATGAGGTTATATTTTCAATTACATACTGTGTAAATCAATTTACAAACGAGTTTACATACTATGTAAACCATTACCTCTTGGTATGTAAACCCATTTACATAGTATGTACACGAGTTTAAATAGTATGTAAACTAATTTACATAATATGTAAACCAGTTTACATACTATGTAAACTCTGTTAAATGAGTATGTAAACCCATTTACATAGTATGTACACGAGTTTAAATAGTATGTAAACTAATTTACATAGTATGTAAACTAATTTACATAGTATGTAAACTCTGTTAAATGAGTATGTACCCATTTACATAGTATGTAACAGAGTTTACTCAGTATGTAAATTGATTTACATAGTATGTAAACTGATTTACATACTATGTAACAGATTTTACATACAATAGGTAATGGTTTACACAGTATGTAAACTTTGTTACATACTATGTAAACGAATGTACATACTATGTAAACCCCTTTACATACTGTGTAAACTGTTTACAAATGAAAATACTAATAGTTAAATATATTATGTAATGCAGATTTACACCATTGCATTTGGAATAGTTGATGGGGAAACTACAAAAGTATGGAAATGGTTCTTTAGAAGACTAAAAATGTTTATTGGAGAAAGGGAAAACTTGGTCATAGTCTCGGACAGAAATCCAGCTATAAAATCAGCAATCAATATTGTATTTGAAAACAAGGCACACCATTGTTATTACTACTATCACATGAAACAAAACCTTGTGACTAATTTTCATAACAAAGCAGTTAACAAGTACTTCAAGCTAGCAGCTTATGCCTACAATGAAGATGAGTTCAACAAGAATGCAAATATGATATACGAGGCATCCAAAGGAGCAATGAAATACTTACTAAAAGCTAATTTGTCTACATGGGCAATGATCAAATGTCCAACACCAACAACAAGGTATGATTTCATGACATCAAACAACACTGAACACATAAATTCAGTTTTGAGACATACTAGAGACACCCCTGTTACATACTTATTGGGAGAAGTACGAGATATGATCCAAAATTGGTTTGCAAAAAGAAGAATAGCTGCAACAGGGATGTGGATACTTACAAAATGGGTAGAAGATAAGATTGCAAAAAGAAAAATCAAAGCAGAACAAATGCAAATGGTTGACATTAGCAACAGTATATCACAAGTCAAAATAGAAAATGATAGTTACATTGTACAACTTGAAGCTAAAACATGTAGTTGTAGTAAGTTTCAAGCACTACAAATACGTTGTACACATGCAATTGCAATATGCATGATAAGGAAGCAACCAATAGAATCCATGTGCTCAATATACTACCACACAAGCACCTTGCAACTTGCTTATGAATCTCCAATATACCCAATAGAACACGAAAGCAAGTGGAACTTACCAACTTCAGTAAGAGATGTCTTAGTGTTGGCACCAATTGTATAGGCAAGTGATGTCATGTCGCAAGAGAAATCAATAGGAAGGTTAAAGAAGAAAAGAATGCCCTCACTTGGTAAGTTTCAAGAATTAAAAAGGGCTGCTAAAAGAAACAAGTCTAAAAAAACAACTAAAGACAAATAAGTCTTACCCTTTTGTATTTTAGGTCTTACTATTCCTCAACGATTATTACATACATTTTAAAACTATGTAATAAATTTTACATGATACAATGATTTCAATTTCTTCTTTCCGTGGTATGTTACATATTGTTATTATTAAAAAGTTATATTATTACATATCAAAATAATAAATAGGTATTCACATGATATACATACTATGTAACATGGTATGTAATAGGTATTTATATACTATGTAATTGAATTTACATAGTATGTAAACTGATTTACATAGTATGTAAACTCATTTACATACTGAGTAAACTGGTTTACACAGTATGTAAACTGATTTACATACTATGTAAATCAATTTACATACTGTGTAAACGAGTTTACATACAACAGTAATGGTTTACATAGTATGTAAATCAGTTTACATACTATGTAAATGAGTTTACATACTATGTTTTATGTATTACATACTTAAGACAAGCAACTAAACCTAAACAAAAGTGGTTGCTTCCTTATCATGCATGTTGCAATTACATAGTGGTGTATGTTGCACTTATACATATTAGTTCAAAATATGCTGCCTCTTGTCATTCAACACAGTAAACTATGTACAACATTATCCACAAATGAAATTAATATATTTCAAATGAATATTGTCATTACATAAAAAATGAATATAACATATATTTCAAATGAATATTAACACTATCTAAAATTAATATGCTGGATCTAGCATACCATCATTACAAATAAATTGGATACAATACCTACTTCTAATTTTTACAATAGGAATAGAACCAATCATGTCCAGTATCCATCCATGAATAAGAAATTTAGCAAACTTCAACCACCAAACACCACGGTCATGACTGCACATTTAAAAAATGAGTAAACAAACAGTATCAAAAGTTCAAAATTAAAAAACAGACAAAGAGAAAAAGTATAAGTATTTACTTGTTAGTTTGCTTTGGGACACCCTCAACAACAAAAATAAGCCAAGCTACATAAGGATTAGGTTGACAATCTTTGCCATAACCATGGTATCCAATCGTGTAGAGCAAAATTGGAATAACAACTCCTAAATGACTACATTTTTCTTTCACATTGGGTGTGTTCATTGAATCATAGATTTTAATAAATCTTTTATCTAAATAAATTACACAACACACCCAATGGTTACCATCAACATTGACTGGAACATATAATTTCTCCAATTTCTTCCAGTCCTCAGCCCACTGCTCAACCAAAGAAGCTGCACCAGTAGCAAACTCAAACAAATATTGGTCAGCACCAATTATAATAGACTGTATATTTCCTTCACACTCAGAAATTAATCTCGAAAATTCTTCCTACAAAAAAAATGATATGTAAACTGTTACATACTCACCATGATATAAATGATTTGTAAACTGTTACATACATGATCGCTTATATGTCAATTGTGTTACATACTCACCATGATATGTAAACTGTGTAACATACTTGATCTCTGTTGTATGTAACTCTGTTACATATTCAAGGTGAGTATGTAACAAAGTTTACATACTATGTAAGATATTACATATACTGAACAATACCAAAAAAAGATTATAAATCTTACACTGAACAATGTCTCTAGAGTAGTATAGGGCTTCAAACCAAAAGTGTCTGGATACCTAGCCCTCCATGCTCGAATCTCGTATAAAATGGCATCCATATGCTGCAACAAAGCCGGTAAATTCATGAGTAATAATAAATAAAGTAAATACTATAAAATATATTGGTTGACAACAAATTACTAAATAGGTTAAAAATGAAACATTTAAAACTTACTATACTATGTAAATTTTCAGCTCCACTTTTCAATGGAGTAAAGAAATACTCCTTACCAACAGCCAGGTCACGATATTGAAGCTTAATAAGTTTACTACAAATAAGAACAAAAGTTAAAAAAACTGTCAAAAATCCAAAATAATAATAATAATAATGTAAACAGAGTTTAAATAAATGAATAAATATACATACGTTGACTGTCTCTTCATCCAATTTGTAAAATTCTTTTCCCAACCAACAAGTAATGGTTGATATGGCAAGAGGGATGCTCCAAAATATCATCAGAAGTACCAACACATCTAACTGAATCAGCTTCAAGTATGCCATATGCAACAGGAATACCCTTCTTATAAGGGCAAAAATATGGACTACAAATAGCTCTTGAAGGTTTAATTTTTCTCTTATCTCTCTCCATTACAAAACTATATATAGTTTTTGAGCAATGAAATATAGGATCAAGCCTTAATTTAGAACTAGATCTATACAATTCTGAAAAATGATCTAACTGATTGAGAGTATCGTTATCAAAATTGGGGTCAGAAGAAGCTGATGGAGATTTGCTAACAACAATCTGAGAAGATGCAAATTCTACCCCAAGATCAAAAGAAGGCTTATCTACATCATCTGCTTTGCTTGCCTTCCCATATGTATCTGACTTTTTAGGAGGCAAGGGTGTAAAACAGACATTTGATGGAGAACTACTAGGCCTGGTTCTCCGCTGTGAGTCCAAAAAATCAAATTTAAAAAAAGTAATTAGTTACGTAAATATTTGAATTAATTGTATGCTCAAACACTAACAAAAAAAATATACCGACTGAGATAGTTTTGAAGCAAACATGTTCATATTTGCAAGCAAACCATCAAGAAGTTCTTCTTGATGGCGAAACTTTTTATCCATATATGCATGATGCTTCTTAAACTTCTCATCAATGTATGATTTCTGTTTGTCAAACTTCTCATCGATATAAGATATCATCTTTCCCAACAAATTCTCTAAGCCATCTGATTTATCCTTTAAACCTTCGTCAACAGGTTCATAACTATCTTTCAAACAATCCAATTTTTGCTTCAATAATGACTCATCAATTGGTTGTTCTTGGGATTCATCCCTCTGATTTTGACACATAACAATGTCGTCAAGATAGACAGCTTCAACATGGGAGAGAAGAGATCTATAACAAGGAGCATTATCGTGTGACAGAACAATGTTCACACGAAGCTGCAAATACAAAAATAATTACATAGTAAACACAACCAACATAAACTACTACATGTAATTCGTCTTACATACAATCTAAACATATCTTAAACAAGTGTTACATAGTATGTAAATCAGTTTACATATTATGTAAACCCTGTTACATACTCTGTGAGACAATTTACATAGTATGTAAATCAGTTTACATACTATGTAAAACTTGTTACATACTCTGTGAGACAATTTACATAGTATGTAAACTCGTTTACA
The DNA here is from genome assembly GCA_029378325.1 of Elaeagnus macrophylla. Lineage (NCBI taxonomy): Eukaryota > Viridiplantae > Streptophyta > Magnoliopsida > Rosales > Elaeagnaceae > Elaeagnus > Elaeagnus macrophylla. The sequence continues at coordinate 6,895,728 of CM055649.1, read as the reverse complement.
CAGTATGTAAACTGATTTACATGTTATGTACATAAACGAATGTACATAGCATGTAAATCAGTTTACATAACAATAACGAAAACAAACATAATACAAACCTGTTTGTGATATTGCAAAGAGAAAATGGAAAGCGAAACCAAAAGCAACAATGGAATAGCGAAATGGAAAAACAAAAACAAGAGCGAAAACTAGAAGAAAACGAAAGGGCGTAGAAGAAGTTACGATGCCTCAAACTATTTCGTGTGAGAGGGGAAAACGACTCGTTATGCTTAAAACCCAGAGGGTTAAAATCGTAAAATAACATAATTCAAACGGTGTCGTAAAGCGATATGTGGAAAAATTAACAATCAGCCCAAAAACAGGCTACAACGGGTCATTAAATCTCTAAAGTGATCATACTATATTTATTTCATTTTGTGCATAATTGAATGAATATGTACCTAAAATAATATTTTGTCTTTATCTAATACTTTTCTTTTTTGGCATTTAATAATTTTTATCATTATTAAGGATCTTTATCATCTCTTATTAAAGAAAAATATGAAAAAAAAAGTGTTATACAATATTAATATATTAATATTTTCTTCCTACGGTAATTAAAATTATGTTATTTTATATTAGATACATGAGACTTTATAAGAATCAATAGTTGTCATACTATTTTTTAATATCATTTTTTGAAGTGCTAACTCCTTTTATTTCAATAATAATTGTATTATTTTTACACCAATATAATTAGCAAGCTTTAAATATTATCATTGAGTAATTTTCTGAACTTTATGTTTCATAGGATGAATGCATTTTAAGTAATTTCACGTCATTCTCTTTTTTTTCTCATCTTAATGATGAAAATTATTTAATAAGCATGTTTACCCTTCAAAATGTTCAATATATTTAATATAAATGAAACTAAAAATAGATATCTTTAAATTTATTAATGAGTTTATCTCAATGCGCTGAGTCGGTGCAATAAAAATAATGCAAATTTATTCTGCCACTAATATAAGTTACAATTAAAAAAATTTAATAATAAATTTGTTGGTTAAAAAGAACCCAAAATATATCATGTTCTCATAATAAAGATGACAATATTATTTTTATAATAAATAATTTTCAGAGGCATGAGATTTACTATTAATTTTTATCAAATATAGTAACTTCATTTTATTTTAAGAACATTTAACACATATAATTACTGTATAAAGAAAGGTTTGGATTATGGTATACAATTATTTAATTTTTGTGTTGTATAATAAATCAATTTTGATTATTTTGGTGATAATAATTATTCAAGTTTTTTCCATAAAAAAATATTTTATATTTACGATATAAATCTAAAGAAGTTTTTTAAATATTGACTTCTAGTAATGTATTTGTGACATTATATGTTAGACCAACATATACATCATCTGTGCAATTTTAATCATAAGATTGATTTTACTTTAAATATTATATTTTACTTATGAACTTAAATATTACCATAGTCAAATATATTTAAAATATTAAATTCTTCTCTTCCTCAACTATGAGAAATTTAAGTACAATTATATATAATATAATTCATCATAATTTAGTTCTTCAAAGTCTTTTATTAGGTTATATATGAAATTGTTGTAACTCAATAAGTTATACATAAAATTGTGCTAACTCATAATAAATATCATTCAAAAATAATGAGAATTGTTGCATTATCTTTGAAACACATAAGTGTTCACCATTTCAATTGATAGATAATAGTTAAAAGCATACTTTATATTTCTTCATTCATAACTTTGTAAATAATCATTGTCTATCAATATCAAAATAGGGACATATATTATATAATATTGATAAGACATTAAACTCTAATTAACATTATATTATTTTACTTTTGTGGAAGCTCTTGGTTCATAATAAAATTAAAGTTTAAATACGTCATAACATTACAACTCTAAAATAAATTTATTTGCATATATATGCTTTCAATTTTAATAATATAATAAAGATAGTAACTGTTACATTGCTAATATAAACACAATAATTCAAGTTATGCACACAATCAATAACATTCACTTCTAAAAATGACATGATCAAAATGTCATTTTTTTTAATAATCTATGCAAGCACATAATATTTATATATTTGTGTTTGTTTCCCTATTGTGAAGAGCAAACTTCAATTGTAGATGTAACATATAAATGATTCATAATTGTTGCTAATTTTACTCTCAATATTATTATATAAGCACACACGAGATTTATGAATATATTTCTTTTAGCTCTCATTGAAATATATGATTGAATATTTTTTTTTTTTCAAAATTTTTCAAATAAAAGGTTAATAATGTTGAGCATTTAAAATTTTTGAATGATCATTATTGAATTTTAGGATAGTACTCATATTAGAGCCATAAGTAGTAATTATTATATATCAAATTAATCACTTGCAATTTTTCAAGATAAATTTTTCTCATTTGATTATAATTAAATGACATTTATTTCAAGGATGATATTATCAAAATTTTCATATATCCATAGTCATATATAAGACATATACTATTTGTATAGATATCTTGCTACTTCAATAGTATATTTTACTCATAAAATAGCATATATAATATTCATAATGTCAATTTTACTCTCAATGTTTCTACTTAATAGCATACACGAGGCATTAAATATACTTTATCATATATTTCTATTAGCATCATAGCCTGTGGGCTTTCAATTAATGACATAGATGCAATTCTTAAATATTAAATTTTACAATTTTAAGATAATAATTCAATCCATATTATATATATGTGTGTGTGTAAATTTTGGAAATACTTTATCATAATCATAGTAGCAATATAACACAATTAATGTTCACTAAAAGTGCTCTCAAGAAAGAATTGGTGGGGTAAGACATCCTTAAAAATCATCTTAAATAATGAAACGTTCTTAAGAAAGACTAGTAGCACAAAGTCTTTCAATAATTAGCAAGGCTTATCAAAACATGACAAAAAATTTGAACGTAAATATGAAATTGAGATTTTAGTCAATTTATTTACTATTTAAAATTTCATAATCAATAATAATATCAATTTAATATAAAAATTAACCTAAAACTTATGTGCATTTAACTAAGAAACATAAAGAAATAGATACACACAAAAAAATTTATAATTAAATTATACCATAAAATTTATTTAAGTGATTGTAAATTATAACAATACTAAAAAAGTAATATTAGTAAATGAAAAAAATATGAGTTTGAAGTTATGAGATAATTACATTCAAATAACTTTTATATATTCATAATTAATGTTAAATGAATATTATTTAAGTAAGATATTACGGACATTACATTCCAAAAGTCATTTTCAATTTTTTTAATTAATACAGTTATCATATATAAGTACTACACATATCATGCATTAATTATAATGAAAGATAAACACAAATAAATTATTAATTTGAGATAAAGATGAATACTTATAGATATTTATGAAGCATTTTTTTCTATTCATTAGTACAAAATATTCAAAATTCATAATTTTTTGGGAAAACAACAAAATTATTACTCCTTAAACTTTTAATAACAAAACTAGTACTCCTTGTGTTCAAACTTATATTTTCACAATTAAAAAAAATAATTAATATGTTATTTTTCTTTGAATACACATTCAATTAGAATTGAACCATGATAATTTAGACCCGTTCAATATTGAACGTTCAAATTAAATGTTCAATATTATTGGGGGTGTTTAATTTTGGTAAATTCCCTAATTTTTTTTAGTAGTAGTAATAATAATAATAATAAATATTCATAATTTGTAAATATTTATATTGATAAATTTAAATATATATTCGGTATTATATTTATAAATCTATTTGCAATATATTTGAATATAATATTATGAAATGATTCTAATATATTTAACAAGAAGATAACATACAAACAAAAATTAATTTTTTTAATATCTTATAATAAATTAGATTCAAATTCTATTGATGATCACAACAATAAATTTAACTAATAAAATCTATTATTAGATAATATTTGTTTTCATATCAATATGACAAATAATTTTTGTATAATAATAACAATTAAATATAAATATAAATAAATTATTCATAAAAAAAATATATGCAAATAATAAAATGTGTAATATAATATAAAATAAAAAGAGTTTGATTTGAGATCTTTTTAGAATTTGTTGGCTTTTCAACAATGTGATTACTAAAATTATTGAAGACAATAGTACAATATAGATATATATAAATATTAATATATAAACTAAAAATTTAATAAATTTAAAAGACAAATAAAACATAAATATTATATATTGATTTGTGATACCCAATTAAAGAGATTAAGAAATTAAAAAAAAAATCTTAGATTTTGAATTTAAATAAGATTTGAGTTTAATAATAAAGAATAAGAAAATTCAAGAACAAGGTTTGTAGTATATTATGGCCAATGTTATGATAACGTGTTATAAAACTAAACAAAATAAGAGAAAGCAAATAAAAGAAGTAATTTTTATTAATTATTATGTTTATAATACACTGCTAAATATACTATTTATAGGATTTATAAGATACAATATAAATTTTGAATATAAGATACAATAAATATTAAATCTCTAATTAAATATAAATTATGATACAATAGAAATAAATATTAATTTTAAATTTCAAATAAAAATAAAAATTGTAGTAAATCTAATTATAAAAGATATAATATTTTATATAAGATTTGACATCTAAATTATAACAGATTTAATTTTTAAAGCAATTAGTGATAAATTTTAATTTAATTATGTTTTTTAATTTTATAATAATCATATTTGTATTTTGTCAATATAATTACCCCAACTCTTTAATAAAAAGGAAATAACAATAAAATATTTTATTATATATATATATTTTAAAAGCTAAAAAGCATTTATTAAATTGAGTCGTAAACATTTAACAACATATTTGTTATACAATTTTAATATTATGATTGTATAATTTAAATATAATTATGTGTTTGATTATGAAATCAGACTGTATCATACAGTATAAAAATAGTACGATTATGTATAAATTTTATACGATCAAAGAATGTGCGTCTAAACTATACTGGACAATTAATTTAATCGATCTAAATTTTCAATTATAAAATTATATGTGTTAACTTTTTCTTTCATATCAAATTAAAAATAATATTTTTTATATTTAAAAATATAATAAAATTATAAAAATAAATTAAATTTTAATTTAAATAAATTTTATAATAAAAAATTATTTTGTTAAAAAATATATAATTTAATATTAAATATTATATATATTAATTATAATATAATTTAATATAATTCGTTCAAATGTACAAATCCTGCTTCGTGCGGTTGAAAGTAACTTTTTAATGTTCTTGATGGGATTGTTTATACTCCTTAAAGTTCTTTTATATCTTGGAGTATTACATATTTCTTTCTTTCTTTAATGAATGAATTACCTTTGGTTAGTAAAAAATTGTAATATTCTTTTTTAAACGATTATATAATTCACTCATCCATTTATATGATATCCAATATTTCAAAGAGAAGTGAGAATTCCTCCTTTAAAGTGAGTGAAATCGAATATCCCTATGAGAAAAAAATATATCCAAGGAGTTATTATGTAATACTACTATGCTAAACAAATGAGGGAGAGCACTTTTCCATGGAGCACTTTGCACTCCACATGTAGAAAATTTTAGGAAAAATTTAACACTTTTTAAAAAAATATGTTTAAAAAGAAACATAGGTTCAAAATGATCGAATGACCTCTAACAAAAATAAAAATCAAATGAACATATTTTAAAATTTATTTTTGTTCATTTATTAAAAAACATATGTTTTGACACATATTCAATCAATAAAATAAACATACGTTTATAATTATATAATATAGGAACATAAAAATAAGTTGTAATAAGAGAAAAATAAGAGGCTGAATATTTTTTAGGACTCATATTGTTGTTTTAGTATCTATTATTATCTAATAAGTTTTTTAGTGGTACCTTTAAAGCACTTAAATTATCCAAAAAGTATTCATTTAGTTAAAAATGATTTTTTTTCATAAAAAATTGAAGGATAATTTAATAATTTATTTATTTCTCTTTTACATAATTTTTTTTTAACATTAAATCATAGACCATAAATTTTAAACACTAAATTCTAACCTCTAATCATAAACAATAATACTAAAATTTAAATTATAAAACCTGGTTTAGATACTAAATCCTAAACTTAAATTTAAGGAGAGTTAGAAAGAAATAAAAAAAAAAAAAAAAAAAAAAAGCAGAGAAAAATAGTAATAAACTTTTAAATGACTAAAATATCATTCAATTTTTGTGCATATATATATATATATATATATTTTTTTTTTTTTTGACCAAATGAATATATTTTGAATAATTGAGGTATTTTTAAGATAACATAAGCAATAATGGTTGAGTTCGGGACAGATATAGAGGGTAAGCGAACATAAACCGAAAATGGACAAAAATAGCGTGATATTTAATAGAAACGAATCGTTTTATAATTTAATTAAAATATAAATTTACAAAAATATCCTTAGTAAATAAGTTAAAGGAAGATTCTGTACAACTTACAGAATGACCTCCATACATAATTATTTACAACTTCTGTACAACTTACAAAATGATTTATAATTTATGTACAAGTACAATTTACAAAATGATCTAGATACATAATTATTTATAATTTATGTATAACTTACAGAATAATTCAAGTATAAAACTATTTATAATTTACATAATGACTAGCGTACATAATTATTTACATTTTTTTGTACAACTTACAGAATGAATGCAAGTTTCTGTACATGATACAAAATAATATTTTTATTATGTACATATTACATAAAAAAATCTTAAAATCATAATAAATAAATTCTAAATATCTTAATGCAAGATTTTGTACATCGTACAAAAATAATAATTTTATTCTGTACATGTTATAAAAAAATATATAGATATTAGAATAAAAAAATTATAAATATAAATCTAAAATTTTGTACATGTTACGTAATAAAATTTTCAATTAGCAATAAATTTAGCAGTAAAATTGATAAAATAGCAGCTTTGATAATTAAAATGAAAAATTTAAATTATATTAAAATATTTATATTATTCATCATTTTATTGAGTTTTTAAACTGCACAACACAAAAAATTGTTGCCAAAAACGATTGACAAAAATTGTTGCAAAAAGTTAGAGGGTTAAGAAAGTAAATATTGACAAAAACGACGCCGAAATTCGATTTTCAATAATTTGATTATTTTTGTCAGAATGCCTATATATACGGAGGTATTAATTCATAATGGTTACCAAAAAGTAATAACTAATTACATAAAAAAAGAAACTACAAAAATAAATCTTTGATTTTTTTTTTTTGGAAATTTGGAAAAAAGTAGAAAAAAGGGAAAAATGTTTTTGGTGAAAACTGGAAAAAATAGAAAAGGAAAAGAAAAAAGGTGCGAGGTTAAAAATGAAAAATCACATGCCCTAATTTCGTTCTTCCCTTTTCGGCCTTTCCACACTAACGCTGGCCGTCAAGTATGCCGCCGGCCAATAGTCTCCACAGTCCACTCTCCCAGTCCATTGCCCGTGAAGCATTCTGCTTGGTTGGCTTTTAGTTTGTAATAGGTAATCTCTCTGCCTTACCTTTGATTTATTGGTTTCAGTTTTATTCTTTTTTGCATAGAATTGCCGAACTTGTATATATGGTACGGTGATATATAGCTAGTTTATTGATCTGATATGATGATTTATGTACCTTTACAATCATTCAAATGTGTTATTCTCAACTTTTCAATACATTTCAAGGCCTCATTTTTAATTGCGGCCTAGGGCCTCACAAATTCTGCAGATATGGGAAAAATAGAATTTCCCCAAGGCTTCGTTAACAAAATCCATGATGCCTACACGGGTGGCTTGCATTTTGCAGCACCAATATCATCCGCGAGAACAAATGAACTTGACGTGGTATGATTACTCTCCTTTTCTTTGTATTGGTTTTAATGGGTTTAATTAATGTAAAAAGAGAGAGAGATTTATTATGTTTTTGTTTTTGTTTAAAGGTGCGATCTGTTTTGGAAATGCTACAAGGATTTTCTAGTTCCTTTTTTTATTGGGATGATCAGATAAAGAGTTTTCGTGCCAAAAGTGGGATATATTTGCGGCACCTTTCTCAGTCAAGTCTTCATGCCATTCTTAATCAATTTATGCATGCTGCAACATGCTTGCAGCTGGTGGAAGTTGTACTAAATAAGGCTGAAAAATCCGTGAAAGTTCCTCCACCTACTTTGAGGGCATTTGCATCGTCTGCGTCTGCGTGGCTTAAGGTATGTGTTGCTTGCTGGTTAGTAATTTGATGAAATTTCGTTTTAAGTTTAGTTTTAATCATGTTTTTGTGATTGCTGGTTTTTGGAGCAGAGGTTGCGTGAAATTGCATTAGAGGAGCATAGGAAGACAACTACCACTGGAGACAGACTCAGCCCTACCTTACTGGGACTTACCAATTCATTATTTAGGTTTGTTAAGCTGTTAGCTTTGACAAAAAGTAAACCAGTAATGCTTCATTTAGGGATTTCAATAGTGTTGTCATTTAAGTCCTGGCATGGAAGAGTTTGCATTATATTCTTTTAGTTCTCATCATAAAGAAACATTCTGTATTATTGTTCTTTTCGGAGGAGAAATCAACTATTTTTCAGGGTTAAAAAAGTTCTCTTTTTATTCTTTTGTTGGTCATCTTTGTTTCATCTTTCTTATATGAAGAAAAGCTTCCTAATGCATTGTTTCTTTTGTTAGAAATATGTGTTTGTGTCTGTGTGTGTTTGTTGATTAGGACCTTTTCAAAATTAACATACATGCCTTTCTTCTTCAAGTTCGGATGCGGTATCAAAGGTGTAGTGTAGATCAGATTGAGTAGTTCTTGTTTTGTACATTGCTGATTACCATTTATTGATTCCAGCCTTTGCTCAGGTGCTGAGTATCTATTGCAAATAGTGCATGGAGCTGTTCCCGAGGCATATTTAGTGTCAAGTTCTTCTATGCCAGCAGCTGATGTGTCTGTGCATATCCTTGACTATCTGTACAAGAAGCTAGATGAAGTGTGTCTTGTGCAAGGGGGTGAGGTTGTGATTAATTTTATGGCACATGTTTTTTATGTTCCCAGTCTCATAGTTGTCTGAGTATGCAATTTAAATTTCTAAATTATGCTAATTTCAGGAGGAAGATTACCGGATGCTACTTCATATGTTTCTAGCAAGTTTAGTGCCATATGTTGAGGCTCTAGACTCATGGCTTTTTGAGGGAACACTTGATGATCCTTTTGAGGAGGTAATTTTCACTAGAGCCTAGTTTTATATCCTAAAACTTTGGAACATTTAAATGTAGTTTGATATTAGGATGTGAAGGTCATATTTAGCAATTTTATTGTGAATGTATGATATTCAGCAATGGCAATGCTAAGGTATATGAACATTTTAAATATGTCTCTTGTAAGGGCATGTCATAGATGTGTTACTTCTGTTGATGAGCTTGATCTTTGTATTTCCTAACCTTCTGATGTCTGCATGTATTATTTGAAAGTTTTTACTATTTCTCCATATGATGTTTTGGGTGGCATTTTGATTTTAGTCTGCTTTTTGACTAGTTAACAGAGGCCATTTATGCAGCTCATCATTTACATTTTTCCTCCGCAGATGTTCTTTTATGCTAAGAAAACTATCTCTGTTGATGAGGCGGATTTTTGGGAGAAGAGTTATCTATTGAGACAAAGACAAAGCCAGTTAGGTGGCATGCTCTCTGACACTAACAATAAAACTATAACAAATGACAAAAATGAAGTGGGCCAAAGGGAATCTATTTTAAAAGGAAAGGAGTCGATCAAAAGGGGCCAAGCATGCCCGTTATTTATTAAGGACATAGCTAACTCAATTATTTCAGCTGGAAAGTCATTGCAGCTGATCCGACATATTCCTTTGACATTGTGTACAGCATCTGTCAAAGGAAGTCATTGTGATAGTGATGACGGTGATGGTTTTTTCAGTGCTAGGAATGGTGCTTACCATGGTCAAAGCATTTCGGATTTAACTTTGTCAGAAGTTCTCTGTGTTTCATTAGCAGGTCTTATAGGCCACGGTGATCGCATCTTTCGGTATCTTTGCAAAGATGATTGGTATAAACCCAAGATTATTCCTTCATATGACTTTGGTCCTAAGACTCTGAACAAAAGACAAATTGATAGTGATAGTAGTGAAATCTTTCCAACGACATGCTCAGAAAAAATTTGGTATAAGTTCTATTTTGATACTCTCAGGGATAAAGGAGTCATTAATGAGAAAAAGGCTGCTGCTGTGGTAAATGGTCTGCCCTTTTTGAGATCCTTCTGTCCTGAAAATCCTGTGATGACTGTGTGCCAAACGATCCTTTCCAGGCATGAGGATGCCTGGAAAACATTAAATTTATCAAAAAATTTCTATTTGCCTGCTCTAAATGATGAGGATCTACGAAAAGCTGTATTTGGTAAAGGAGAGACTGATGGAACAAGCTATGCTTCTGGTTTCCTATTTGGTGAATCTGAATATATTCGTTCAAAGAATGACTCAAATATGTTAGAAATGGTGTTTCCTTTTCCTACACTTCTTCCTTCCTTTCAGGTACAACTGCTTTATAGTTCTAAGATTTCTATATAGATTTTTGGCTTCTGTGATTTTCTTTTGGGAATGCATGAGACATATTTGTGATGGATGGAACCAGGAGAATTGTCGTCTTTCAGAACTCATACCCTTTCAGAAAAATAGCAGCCTTCCGTCAAGGATTCTCAGCTGGATTCAGAATTTTGAACCCAGAATCAATACTCTTCCTGTGGTTATAGTGCAGGAATGCCTCACTGTCTATATCAAGAAGCAGGTTGGTGACTCAAATTGTTGCTAACTTACTGTAACTTTGTGACATCATGCTATTCATATCTATTTGAAAAAAAAAAATCAACATTGTACTAGGTTGATTGCATTGGAAGGCATATATTGTCAAAATTGATGAATGGTTGGAAATTGATGGATGAGCTTGCTGTTTTGCGTGCCATTTATTTGTTAGGATCAGGTATCTCCAAGTATGTCAATTATTGTTTTTTCTTGAAACATATGTGATTAAGAGTGCCTTAACCTTGTCTCCCTGCTGTTTTTAGGTGATCTGCTTCAACACTTCTTGACTGTGATTTTTGATAAGCTGGATAAAGGAGAAACTTGGGATGATGATTTTGAGTTGAACACGATGTTACAGGTAACTTGCATATTTTAATAAAGAGCATTGTTTGTGCCATATGGAGTAGCTATGTGGACGGTGGACCATCATGTCTATTCCTGGTCATCAATTTGGGAGATGGATAATCTGTTTTATGGAAACATGCAAAGAATGTGGTTTTCAAAGTAGTTTATCAGATGATGAGAAGTGACAACTCTTAACTGTTAAATTATTAACCTGAAAGAAATTATTAATATTATTTTAAGTTACAACTGTGTGCAAAATCTTAAAAAATTAAGAAGTGATTAGTGAAACTTACAGCCTTTTTTTTTTTAAGGATGTCAAGCGCCAGAGGTCCCATAATTATTTAATTTAAGCGGTTTAGTCTTGTAATTATTACATTGTACACCAGAAGTCCCATAATTTTTGAAAAATGTCACAGTATTTTCATTATTATGTACAAATGAACACTTTAGTCCCATAATTTTTAAGTTGGGAACCTATAATCCTTTTATTTATAACATTGAGACACTATAAGTCCTTAGTTTTGATACTTTTATTGGACTAAAAGTGTTCATTTTAAAAAATTATATGATTAAAATTGTTTATTTTTTATAATAACAGGACTTGCAGTGCATAACTTATAAATTACGGGACTATTGTGATCATTTTGAATAATTATGGGACCTCTAATGCCTAACCCAATAATTACGGAACTAATGTGCTCATTTGATTTATGACATTGAAACACTATAAGTCCTCAGTTTAATACTTTTATTGGACTAAAAGTGTTCATTTTAAAAAATTATATAATTAAAATTGTTTATTTTTTATAATAACAGAACTTATAGTGCATAACTTATAAATTACGGGACTATTGTGATCATTTTGAATAATTATAGGACCTCTAATGCCTAACCCAATAATTACGGAACTAATGTGCTCATTTGATAAAAAATGTGGGACCTCTAGGGCATTTTTTCCCTTTTTTTAGGGGGTTGCTACTACAGGATGGAGGAGTTTGATATTAGGTTTCAGTGCATGAGCTGTTCAATTTCACATTTTTATGGTGGTTATTAGTTCTAGAGTATGTACCATGCTACATCTTAGTATCTGGTCTAGGCCTTGTTCCGTCTTCTTTTGCTGTTTATCATAGCAAGGTTTGTCCTTATTGCTGCAGGAATCAATAAGAAACTCAGCTGATGGTGGCTTACTAAGTGCTCCAGAATCATTGACTGTCTCCATTAGCAACAATCATGGTGTGAATGGCAGTGAGCAGCATACTATGGCTACCCTTACCTCAACTCCTCGTAAAACTAGTGTACCCAGTTTTGGGATAAATGGTCTTGAGTTGTTGAAGTTTTCATATAAGGTTTGTTATATGATGATTCCCTTCTCTGTGACCCATAGTTTCCATTTTAAATCTATGTATCAATTACAACAGGTTTCATGGCCACTGGAACTAATTGCTAATGCGGAAGCGATCAAGAAGTATAATCAGGTAGCTTTTCTAACTTTTGGTACTAATTACAGCTATCTGATTTAATTTTCTTCACCCATAACCGTCCAAAATGTGTAGGTGATGGGATTCTTGCTGAAGGTCAAGCGTGCAAAATATGTGCTTGACAAAGCTCGGAGGTGGATGTGGAAGGTATATTTATCTCTTGCAAAAGCAGCATTTCATTTTTGTCTCTAGTCTTCCCTTTTAGAAAAATGTTAATCATAGTATTTTTTTTGTGACTAAATTATACCACTGGTCCTTGAATTTTAAATAAATTTAGGTCTCCGAATTTTTAAATTTTATAATTTAGTCCTTAAATTTTTAAAATTTCATATATAGTTCCTAAACTTTTAAATCCTACAATTTAATCCCAATTTTTTTAAATATTCACACATTGGTCTTTAAATTTTGATCTAAAAACATTTTTTTAGTATCCAAGATAAGACCTATGTGTAAATTTTTAAAAGTTTGGGAATCAAATTGTAGAATTTAAAAGTTTAGGGGCTTATGTGTGAAATTTTAAAAGTTTAGGACCAAATTGTAGAATTTAAAATTTTAATAACCTAAGTGTAAATTTAGTTAAAGTTTGGGGATTAATTGAGTGGATAAGCGTTTTTTTTTTTTTTTTGTTCTTGGTAGTATGTGATTTTAAAAGCACTACCTGCATTTATTTTCCAATCCAGTTTCAAATGCTTTTTTATTTAAGACCTTGTGTTTCCGGCTTGTATTGCAGGGTAGAGGCATGGTCAAAAGCAACTACAAGCGTCACTGGTTGTTGGAACAAAAACTTCTTCATTTTGTGGATGCATTTCACCAATATGTGATGGACAGAGTATGCATCCTATTTATAATATATCAAAATTTATTGAATTTATTCACAGTTTATTGCTCAAACTAATAATCTAATGTGCTGCTTTCTTCAGAAAGGCACATGGAAAAAGTGTATTTGGACTAGGAAATAGTATTTCTATAGGCCATTTTCTAGACTGCCTATTCAACATGGAAGCATAGCAATTCGCAAGCATAAGAACCACTGTAGCTGTCTATTAGTTGTGTTTTAAATCTTTTAATTTGACAATATTCATAATCGGAATCTAAAATATATTTTTCTCTAATTATGATTTTGCAAACAGGTTTATCACAGTGCATGGCAGGAACTATGTGAGGGCATGGCAGCTGCTTGTTCTCTGGATGAAGTCATTGATGCTCATGAGTCGTACTTACTGTCAATTCAGCGGCAGTGCTTTGTTGTTCCTGATAAGCTGGTGGGTAGTTCTCTTGTTTTTCTAAGCTGAGAATATTAGCTCCTTTATTCGCTAGTCTTTACGGGTATCTCATATTCTTACTTTCTTTTGCATTTAGTGGGCTTTAATTGCCAGCAGAATCAACAACATCCTTGGATTAGCTTTGGATTTCTATTCCGTACAGCAAACTCTTAGTGCTGGTGCAGTTCCTGCAATTAAGGCCAAATGTGAAATGGAAATTGACCGCATAGATAAACAGTTTGATGATTGCATTTCTTTCTTGCTCAGAGTAATATTTTTGCTGTTCCTCTCATCCTCTGTTGTCTCTTTTCATATTCTGGCTCCTTCCTCTGGGTTCTCATCTGTTGTTTATTGCAACATGTAGGTGCTTTCCTTCAAGCTCAACGTGGGGAACTTTCCGCATTTAGCAGATTTGGTTACTAGAATTAATTACAATTACTTCTATATGTCCGATAGTGGGAATCTGAAGTCTGTTCCTAGCTCCGAAAATGCTATGTCAAGAGTAGGGAAGGCTTTTGTAGGCAGAACAGATGCATTATAATTCCAAGAAACTTTTATCTTTATAGATATTTGGCATTTTGACCAAAATATAACAGGCGTGTTGTTTGTGAATTGTTAGTTTATACAGTGTGAAAGTGATCATGATTTGTCGGAGTCAAGAGCGTAGAGAAGTATTTCAAAGAAGCAAATTGTGCTCCGCAAATGTTTATGTATACTTTGAGGTGCAATGAGCTGGGTTTGGCGCCCATAACTTAAAGATATGTTCTCATGCAATGCCATATAAACTTATAAAGATACGGTGATCTTCTCATGAAAGGCAATATAAATGAAAGAAAGATAATGTATTTATGTCCGTGTTCTAAGTTCCAAAATGGTACTGTGAGTGTATTTAATGGTGTTTTGGGTGAGATAAAAGGCATATATGGTAATTGGTTTTTTTCAGAATATTCTAGCTGTAATGTGTTTGTAATGGAGAGCAAGCTTAATCATAAATAAGAGTTAGAGATTGCTCCAAGTTTACAAGTTTCTCCAAGGTCTCACTTTTGTAATAAAGACGTGAAATAGCAAGGAAATGAAAGATTTTAACAAATTGATAAAAGTCGATTAGTGGCAACGTATTGGCCATGATAATTTACCATACTATTCTTTAATAGTTTATAGAATGCATAATTTTTATGTAAGCTTTACAGAATATAATAAAAATTCTGTAAGCCTTACAAAAATATATTATTTTTCTTAAACAACCCATAAAGTATTAATTATAAAAAACTATAATTTTCATTATCTAAAAATGATAGAAATAATAGAAATCAAGAAATAATGAAAATATAAATATAAGATATTTTAGGATATTTTTTTATAAGAAATGATATTTAGCAAAAAAAAATTTGAAAAAATTTAAAATTTAAAATTAAATCTCAAGGAAGGAGATGGATTCAAGGAATCATCTTTCTCGACAATAAAAAAAAATATTACCAAGAAAAGATATTGTTTATTATGGAGTAATCAATAAAAAAATGAGTGTTATAATTACAGATGCTAAAGGAATATATAACATATCATTAATTGACAAAAAATCATTGTGAAAAAATTATAAAAATTTTCTTAAAAAGATAAAGAAAAAATTGGGTACATCTATTTAGGAAAAATCCAAATATTAATAAAAACACATTTTAGAGGAATAATTAATACACCTATAAAACTTGTATTATTAGATAATAGGATAATAAATAAAAAAGATGTTTTATTAAGATCCATAAAAATTTAAAATATCATAAATAAAATTCAGAGCATATTCAAAATTTGTTATTAATATAAATGATAAAAATTTAAACTAAATATTAAGCTTAACTTACGAATTTGAAATAGGAGAGTTAATGAAAGAACGAAATTATCCATTTTCAGTACATTATTTAGTAAGATACTTCCTAACAAATAGTCATAATAATTTAATACATAGACAAAATGAATTTATAAAAATAGATAAAACATTCCAAAGTATAGGACAAATAATAAAACTATAAACATTAACAAATTTTAAGGTACTTGAAGAATAGAACCTAGATATTAAAGAAAAACCTTTGATACCAATAAAAAAGAGTAATTTACCATGAATTGCTTTTACAAACTCCCAAGCATTAATTAGCAAACAAGATAGAGAAATAAAAGAATTGAAACAAAAAATTAAAGAAGTAAAAAATTTAGTTCATGAAGTAATAGAAGGATAAGAATGGAAAAAGGACACTAAATTACTATACACCTCTCTTAAGATAAGAATATAAAATATAAGTTACAAGAAATAGAATTATAAAGCAACGCTAGTCTTACAAGCATATTAAGTAACCAAATAGCTATAATGAAAGGTGTGATCCTCTTAGCAGAAGAAATAGATACAATACATGATTTAAACACTTAAAAATAAATCCTTAAAGAAATAAATAGAGATATTAATAATATCTTAAGTAAAATAATAAGACTTAATAACAATAATAATCTAGAAGATAAACCTAATCCGTTTTTAGGATTAACAAATGATCCATCAAAAAGAAGTGATGGATTAATTTAAAAACATACTAATAGAAAAGACCAATTCATTCAAACATATTTTTATTGGAATACAGGAAAAAATTAGAATAAGAATTTATGAATCCTAAACATTAAATATAGAAAGATTAGTAACTATGCTAACTTTAGATGATGAGAAATTAACAAAAGAAATGGAACATAAATTATGTCCAAACATTGAAGAAGATGATATGACTGTAATAAGTGAGTCATCTGGATCAGAACCTGAGACTTCATACAAAAGATTTAAATTGGACTTTGGTCCATTAATACAAATCAAAGATGAAGGAACCTATGATCCATATAGGGATGATAGAGAAAGAGGTAAATCAATAGAACCTGATCCACATTATAGAAGGACAACACCTAATATGAATCAATCTATACCATAGGGTATAAGAACTAAAGTACCACCAAAATTCCAACCCAATATGGGAAATGTAATGAATGACTAATTAGATCTTGAATGCATACGAGATAGAAAGAAAGTTTTGGATGAATGGGCAAGTGCAATGAGCATACTTATCCAAATATCTAGAACAACCTCTTCAAACCCATAAATTTGTAAAGTATTATTAAACCATAAAATGATAGGAAATGTTAAGGTATGGTTTAGTAATTTACCTGATGAAATACATTTACATATGCAAAATAATTCAGTAACAGGTAGAGAATATCTAGATAAATTAGTAAACGAAATTTATAAAGAATTTATAAATAAAGGTAGACATACCACTAAAGTAAGTGAACTAGAAATAAATGAAGCTAAATGAAACTTAGTAAATATGTGACATGTGTTACATAGATTCTTTTATTTATGAATATGAAATATTTTATCATAAAATACCTAGAAGAGAATAACAATTGTTTCAAGAAATGTTTTATAAAAAATTACCATAAAATTTATATAAAATTTTAGAAGAAAATTGACAAAAAAGAGATAACTTAGAAATTTCTACTACATTAGGAAGAAGAATAAAGAATTAAAAGCTTGTATAATCTTAAAATGTCAAGAAAAAGAAAATTTTAAAAGAGCCAAAGGAAATGCAAAACTTTGTTGTGATAATAGAAATTATTTATTGCCAAAAAAATATTGGTGAAATACAAAGGTTTATAAGCACAATTATAAAGGCAAAAATTAATATAAAAAGGTACAAGAAATATAAAGATATAAGTTTAAGATACAAAATTTTCATAAATATAAAAGAAGGTATAATAAGGAACTTTATATAAAAGGATATTTTAGAAGAAAAATATATACAAAACCTAACAAAAGAAATTATTGTCCGTTAGCAAAAAAGAAATGTAAATGTTGGATCTGCAATAAAGAAAGTTATTATGCAAATGAATGTCCTAATAGACTTCAGCATAAAAAAAAAATTGAAACAACAAAATAAAATTCTTGAAGAAGCTTATAGGATGAAATTAGAACCAATTGAGAAATCTGACATAAATGATACGTGCAATATTTATTTATTAGAATAAACTGAAGAATAAATAACATACTCAAAATTTGAAGAAATATCAGACTCTGATACAAATTCAAATTAATGAATAAATTATTAAGTATAACAAATCGAAATAGTACATGTATAAAATTAGGATTAAAATTTAAAGGATATAAAAATTATCATTTACATACATATATTGACACAAAAGTAAGTATATGTATTGCTAATTGTATGTGTTTCTAGAAAAACTTTAGAAACCAACTCTAAAGGAGTTAACAGTAAGAATAATTAATAATACTACAATAAAGTTAGAAAAATTTTAAAGGATACAAATATATTAATTAGAGGAGAAATATTTCATATAACAACGATATCAACAAGAAACAGGTTTAGACTTGTTAATAAGAAATAACTTTTTAAACTTGTACTAACCATTTACACAATATTTAAATAGAATAAGCTTAACAACATTAGAAGGGGAAACAATATTTGTTTCTAAAATAAGAAAAATTTTAACAATATCATCACCAACTTTTATGTTACAAGATAAAAAACGAAAATGTGATGAGAATATAACATCAGAAAAATCACAAATAAAAAATATTTCTTTAAACATAGAGATAAAGCCTTAACATACATTAAGAAATTATTGAAAACATTACGCTTTGAAAATCCATTAAATCATAACATAAATAAAGCCAATGAAATAGCAAGCATAAGATTAAAAGATTTAAAAGTTATTAGAGTAAAACCTATGATTTATACTCCATAAGATAGAGAAGAATTTGAAAAATAAATTTAAGAACTTTTGGAATTAAAAATAATTATTTCTAGTAATTTACCACATTTTATTTCAGCATTCTTAGCAGAGAAAAAAGTTGAGAAAAAAATAGGTAAAAAAAGAATGGTAATAAACTTCAAAGCTTTGAATAAAGAAACTATTAATGATAGTTATTTATTTTATTCCAAATAAAGAAGAATTTTTATCACTTATAAAAGGAAATAAATATTTTTCTAAGTTTGATTGTAAAAGTGGATTCTAACAAATAAGGATTGATGAAGAGTCTTAGAAATTAACGACATTCAGCTGCCTTCAAGAACAATTTCAATGGACAGTTGTACCACTTAGATCAAAATAAGCACCCGAAATATTCCAAAGATATATGGATAACAAATTCAAAAAAAAAATTAGGTATTGTTGTGTTTATATTGATGATATATTAGTTTTCAGTAATGATTTAAAAAATCATTATCTTGACATATTTAATATTTTAAGAGAATGTAAAGATAAGGGAATAGTATTATCATAAAGGAAAATTGTTATAGCTCAACAAAAAATAAATCATTTAGGGTTAGAAATAGAATATGAAAAATATTATCTATAATCACATATACTTAATCATATACAAAGTTTTTCAAGTATAATAAAAGATAATAATCAATCACAAAATGTTTTAGGATGTTTAACATATACAGAATCATATATAAAGAAATTAGCATAAATGAGAAACCCATTACAAGTAAAGCTTAAGAAAGATTACGTTTGGTAATGAACTGACCAAAACACAAAATATATGGATATGGTAAAACTATAAGTAAAATATTTACCAGCTCTATACCATCTAGGATTCGATGATAAATGATTATAGAAACATATGCTTAATATGAATATTGGAGAGCAATATTAAAAGTAAAAGTAGTTGATAAATATGAATATCTTTGTAGATTTACATCTGAATCTTTTCAAGGACCTGAATTAAATTATTATAGTAACAAAAAAGAATATTTAACATTAAAAAAGGCAATTAAGAAATTTGCAATATATGTTATTAGTACCAGGTTTATTATTAGAATTGATAATAAAAAATTTGGTCATTTTTTAAGAACTAATATTACAGGAGACTATAAATAAGAAAGATTGATTCGTTAGCAATAATGGTTCAATCATTATAAATTTGATGTTAAACATCTACTAGGAAGTAAGAATAGTTCAGCCGATGCTCTTACTAGAGAATTAGCCTCACTAATAATTTTTATGATTACAGGAGAGATGAATCAATTAGACGTAGAAATCTGATGAGTGCTTGAAAAGCACTAATATTTCGTGATTTATTGTGCTTAATTGTTTAAAAAATAGATTTGTTATGATTGTTTATTTGATTATTTTCAAAAATCTATTAATTCGAAATTACGGGTATGTTTTAGTGTATTTTAGGTATTTTTAGCGTCAAATGAGTTGAATAATACAAACACGCAAAGACGGAACACTTATGGCTTTCGGATCACGAGTTATAGGCAAAACAAGACAAAATATGTAAGCCTTACATAACAAGTAAGTACATATGTAAGGGGGTAAATGTGAAGAAAGGAAAGGCGAAGTGCGCTGCGGCGAGGAAAATGTATGCCGCGGCGGGGAGCTCTTGGCTTTTTACCAATATTTCCAATTTTGTGTTGCGCTGCGTCAGGGAAAATGTATGCCGTGGCGCGCCTATTTCTATTGCAATCAGGAATTGTGTAAACTCTTACATCTATAAATACCCCCTCTAAACTCCAACTTACACACAACTTTTACACACTATAATTTTGCGAGCAAACAAGAGATTCAATCAGTTTTAGGAGCTTTTCCATACTCAACGAAGCAAGGGAATCCATTCTAAGAATCCAAGGAAGCCGTTGACGATCGAAGATCAAGCTTTTGGAGAAGAATGCCATCCCATCTATTAGCGGTATTTAGATCTAGGATTTCCTTATTGTTATAGAATTCTATCTTTCTTCTTCTTTCTTTGAGTGTATGATCATATTATATTTGTCTATGAATTTTAATATGAACATGAGCGGCTAATTTCATTATGGATGTTTAGTTTGTGTTGCCATGTTTGCTAGAATTATTTTTGGTGAATGTTTTATTGATTTAATATAAATAAATTACCTTTTAATTAAGAGCATGTTTAGATATTTAATTATGAATTTTCATGGGCCAATTTGATATTCATAGTTAGGTTGAAAAATCTGAGAATATAGATTTAGGAACGTCACCTTGACTTTATTCCGAAACACTTAATCAAAGCTTCAAATTAGTGACTTAGTCATAGCATTAGTTTGATTGGCATAAATTTCCTTGCGCATAATTTGATTACTATTTGATATACCCGGTCGTAGGATGTTAATTAGTTAATCAACAAAGAGAATTTACCCGACCGTAGGCATTCTCGTAATAAAAAGGAAAGCCGGTAAAATTGTTTATTAGAACGTTCATGCTATTTCACCATTACTTTTCGATGCAAGCATGGCCAACCAAACTAAACGTCCATACATCCTCCATTGATTTTCAAATCTACTTGAGTTGATTGTGAATTTGCAATATTGTTTTCGTTTAATTGTTCGTACCATTGATCTTGCCACAAACTGAACTCTTTTTTACAGTTTTACTAAGTTTAGGACTCTAGTTACTTAGAGTTTTAGTTTCACTAGAACTCTATTTAATTAGTACTTTTAGTTAAGTTAGGACTCTAATTAGTTTAAGAAAAAGGTTGTTTAAAATCATTGCGATTCCTTGAGAGACCAACCTCGGAGCTTTGCTTGTCACTTTCTATGAGTGATTCGTACACTTGCGAGTACTATAATTTGTACATCAAGTTTTTGGCGCCGTTGCCGGAAAACTGGCGTTTTAAATAATTTTCTTTTTAACTTTTTAGAGTTTCTAAATTAGATTTATTTATTTATTTTAGTTAAATTTTATTTTATTTTTTTTATCTTTTATTCAAAAACACAAAAAAAAAAAAAATTAAAATTCAAAAATTAAAAAAAAAAAATATAGTGCTTTTATTTGCTTAATCTGTGGTATATTTTATGGTGCTTTGATTTCTCTGTTGTTTTTGTTAGTTTTTGAATGGTACCGTTCATAAACAACATCAACAAATTTAAAAATGCACCTAATTAGGCTGGATACTGAAATCTATGAGCCAATACAAAGCCTTTTGAAGAGTTGTATGATATGACAAACATGGAGGTATGTGGCATCTGTGGTTTATATGGACATTATGCTAATGTTTGCACTTTTGCAGGTGATTACTATACATCCACTAATTCAAACTTTGATCATAATGAGGGATGTCACCCACCTTGGAATGATCCCTATTTTAATACCTATAATCCTGAGTGGGGAAATCACCATAATTTTTCATGTGAAGCAAACTCTACCCCACCTTATGCCCAATAAAAAATGCAAGGCTCAAATTTTCATCCATATGACCCACCTTATGCCCAATACCAAATGCAAAGCTCAAATTTTCATCCATATGACCCACCCTATCCATCTAGGAAGCCCACCTTGGAGGAGAGCTTGAATTCTTTCATACAAGGAAGTAGAGCTTCTAATCAACCTAGGAAGACAACCTTAGAGGAAACCTTGAATGCTTACATACAATCTACTAATGAAAGGATGGAGTCTATGGAGGCATCAATGAAAAGGATAGAAATGCAAGTTGGGCAACTGGAGGAACAAATTCAAAAACAAGAAGAGTTGCCCACTCAAATTGAGCAAGTGAAGGATGACACAATCCTTCAAAGTGGTAAAAATTTTGAAAATATTTATTTTCCTGAAACTTTTGATGATTTACCACTTTATGTAGAAAATACAACTGGGGAGCAAGCAATACTCAAAGAATGTTAAGCTAAGGAATATCAAATTCTACAAACTTTTAAGGAGAACAAGGAAGAATTATCTTCACCTCCCATGTCGCACAAGGTACCTAAGACTTGCACATTCCCAAATCATTTTCCATACCACTTCCACGAAAGAGTGTGTGCTATACTTCATGGGAAACAACTACCGCGATGGAAGGACAAGCTTAATTACATACTAGCTCGAAAAATTGATATCACACACTTCAAGATCTTTGATGACGGTGGATAGAAACGGATTAGCAACGTCTTACTAAGACGTTAAAGAAAGCGCTTGGTGGGAGGCAACTCACCATATTCGGTAGTATCAACTTCTTTTCTTTTCTTTATTTTCTTTTTATTTTTCATTTTTTTTAGTTTAATTTTCTTTTTCTTTCATTTTTTATTTTATTTTATTTTATTTTATTTTGGATTGTTTAAGACTTCTAATCAAGTTTGTTTAATGTTTTTGGCTTTCATTTGACTTAGAGGTTTCATGCATGTTTCTTGCACACTTAATGCTACATCATGAGAAAAGCAAGGAACAATGAATCAGAGCGTACGTGTAGTGTACACAATCTCATACGAAAGGGGGGTAACTTCTCTCACTTCTTTTCTTAATTTCTTTTGTTTTTCTTTTTGACATTGAGGACAATGTAGGAATTAGGTTAGGAGTGGAAAAAATATTCCATGAGCATGAAATAAGACTAAATTTTTAATTTTTAACTTTTGTCACTTGAATTTTGTTAGGATAGTGTCGTGTCCACTTGAGTCAATCCGGAAGTCTATGATATTAACATGATTGTAATGATAGTGATATATGAAAGAAATTAAATTTTTACCTAAGCAACAAAGCACATAAATGTTAGATTCATCTAATTTGAGGATTTTGTGTTATATGTGGTAGTTTGTATGGTTAGTATGACTATTTTGGTTCGTGTAATGTGTGCATGTTCGTGATATATTTTAAATCTCAACAAACTCTAGAACTCATTTGAAAACCCATTGAAGCGAAATGATAGAATCAAATGCCACTTAGAAAGTGATTTAGGCCATCTTTGGACCGTTTGGACTTTTCAAGCCTTCCCGTATTATTTTATCTATAATGACACCTGTAAACTCAACATTGATATACGTTGTACTATCCTTAGTGATGAGAGTACTCAATGTAATATTTGATTTTCATGAGCAATTAAGATTGTATTTATCTTGCTTGTTAATTTTTTTTTTTTTTTTTTGAGAAATTGATTGAAATAAGTAAGAAAAGTAAAGAAAGAAAATCAAGCAAAAAGATCCAAGGGACATATGGAATTTATAGAAGGATGAAAAAGAAAACTTGGTAAAAAAAGTTGAAAATAAGTTTGTGAAATAAAAGTGCTCTTATCCTATTGAGAATATCATTTCAGTATTTTTATAATCACACACCTAACCACAACTTTATAAGCTTAATGAAGTCCTATTGATTCTAGGTAGTTTATTTTTGTATTAGTGGAGATGGATTTGAAAAGTAAGCCTATAGATTTTGTAAGTGCAAAATTTTCATTCATATTGTACTTGCACATTTATGAGATATTAAATGTAATCTATGAATATCATGCATGACATGATCAGATAGTGTAACTAACGGGGTTGTGGTATGATTAGTTGTTCGAAATCCGATTATTAAGATGGGTTTGATATTTGAACTGTTTTTTAGCTTAAGTGATTTTTAACTATTTCGTATGCAATTCATTGTGAAAATTTTTGATACATGTGCATGGATTGATTCAAGTATGTTTAGAGTCTTATTTAGTTTTGTTAGTTACGATGTTTGAGAGTATCATCACTGGAAACCTTCACGAGACTATAACTCGTCCACTAGGGCCACCTAGGGGTTTAAAGGCTTGTTGCATATGCTAAATGCAACCGTGACAATCTACGGAAGTGATTTATGTTAGTTTAGTTTATTCATTTTATTTTAATTTTTAGATCGCTCTTCTTGCTAGAGACTAGCAAGAAGCTAGTTGGGGGTTGTGATGAGTGCTCAAAAAGTACTAATATTTTGTGATTTATTGTGCTTAATTGTTTAAAAAATAGATATGTTATGATTGTTTATTTGATTATTTTCATAAATCTATCAATTCGGAATCACGGGTATGTTTTAGCGTATTTCAGGTGTTTTTAGCCTCAAATGAGTTGAATAATGCAAACACGCAAAGACGGAACACTTATGGCGCTCGGATCACGAGTTACGGGCAAAACAAGACAAAATATGTAAGCCTTACATAACAAGCAAGCACATATGTAAAGGGATAAATGTGAAGAAAGGAAAGGCGAAGCGCGCCGCGGCGAGGAAAATGTATGCCGCGGCGGGGAGCTCTCGGGTTTTTACCAATATTTCCAATTTTGTGTTGCGCCGCGGCGGGAAAAATGTATGCCGCGACGCACCTATTCCTATTGCAATCAGGAATTGTGTAAACTCTTACATTTATAAATACCCCCTCTAGACTCCAACTTACACACAACTTTTACACACTACAATTTTGCGAGCAAACAAGAGATTCAATCAGTTTTAGGAGCTTTGCCACACTCAACGTAGCAAGGGAATCCATTCTAAGAATCCAAGGAAGCCGTTGACAATCGAAGATCAAGCTTTTGGAGAAGAATGCCATCCCATCTATTAGCGGTATTTAGATCTAGGATTTTCTTGTTGTTATAGAATTCTATCTTTCTTCTTCCTTATTTGAGTGTATGATCATATTATATTTGTCTATGAATTTTAATATGAACATGAGCGGTTAATTTCATTATGGATGTTTAGTTTGTTTTGCCATGTTTGCTAGAATTGTTTTTGGTGAATGTTTTATTGATTTAATATAAATATATTACCTTTTGATTAAGAGCATGTTTAGATATTTAATTATGAATTTTCATGGGCTAATTTGATATTCATAGTTAGGTTGAAAAATTTGAGAATATAGTTTTAGGAACGTCACCTTGACTTTATTCCGAAACACTTAATCAAAGCTTCAAATTAATGACTTAGTCATAGCATTAGTTTGATTGGCATAAATTTCCTTGCGCATAATTTGATTACTATTTGATATACCCGATCGTAGGATGTTAATTAGTTAATCAACAAAGAGAATTTACCCGACCGTTGACATTCTCGTAATAAAAAGGAAAGCCGGTAAAATTGTTTATTAGAACGTTCATGCTATTTCACCATTACTTTTCAATGCAAGCATGGCCAACCAAACTAAACGTCCATACATCCTCCATTGATTTTCAAATCTACTTGAATTGATTGTGAATTTGCGATATTGTTTTCGTTTAGTTGTTCGTATCATTGATCTTGCTACAAACCGAACTCTTTTTTACAGTTTTACTAAGTTTAGGACTCTAGTTACTTAGAGTTTTAGTTTCAGTAGAACTAAATCATGATCAAATTAATACTTTTAGTTAAGTTAGGACTCTAATTAGTTTAAGAAAAATGTTGTTTAAAACCATTGCAATTTCTTGAGAGATTGACCTCGGAGGTTTGCTTGTTACTTTATACGAGTGATTCATACACTTGCGAGTATTATAATTTGCACATCAAAATCATGATCAAAGAAAAAGAATTAAGAATTATTCAAGAACAATTAAAATTTTTATATCTCAAAAAGTCCTTAGAGGCCAAAAAAGAAGAGGCTAATCACCTAGTTAAACAAGAACATGAAAAAACTGACACTTCAAAACTTTTGGAAATATAGGAAAATGAAGAGGTTAAACCCTCACAATCTTCAACAAAAAAGAGTTGGGTTGACATTACTGAGGAAGAATAGAAAAAGTCAAAAGACTTAAAATAAAAAGGAATTGCTAAGAAGCAAAAATACTATGTTGTTTATAATGGACATTTTTCAAGTATTTATAACAACTTGCCAGAAACAAGCAGAACAATTACTGAATTTAGAGGAATAACTCAAAGTTTTCAATGATAGAATTTGAAGCAGAAGGAATTCTTACTAATTATCAGATGTCAAAGCTACTCACACCAAATGAGATAACAAGAGCATACAACTAGATTCTTAGGAATCTAGCTCGATTAGGAAATCAAATGAAAACACTTGAAAAAATTCTAAGACAGATAATTTTCAAAGAAGAAGCGTCATTTTTCATCCTAAAAGAAGAGAAAGAAAGATGTAGAAATATATCAAAACAACAATGGTTAGGTTTGTATAACCTAGCACGAAAAACCACTAATGAGCACATGCAAGACATGAATTCTATACTATTGAGAAGAAATTTCCTCAAGGTAATAAATTCAATATTATGTAAGGAGCAGACCCTAAGTTTGTTTACTAAGCTTATCATGCATGACTAATTGAAAATTGCTATCGAGGAAATAATTTCGTAGTATTTTCCTGAAAATTTTAAGAAAACTATTAAAATTTTTAGAAAAAGAATTCAAGCAACAGATTGGCCAATTTATCTCAAATTCTATAGTAGCATAATGGACTAGGATCATGGAAGAAGTATTAGTCCATACCATTTCATAAAAATTAGTTTGGTTAATAATCATCGTGAAGTACCAAGACCAAAAGCTTTGTTAGAAAAAGAATTCAATTATAAAATCTTCAATATTGAAATAGGACAAATACTTAGTCAGATATATTATGAAATACAAAGGATTAATAACTCTTTAGAAATCAAATTTAATTATACAACCAGTAAAATCATAATGTTTTCTCAAAACAATTTGCCTATCAATTGAGACGATGCTGAAAAGATTACAAATTATGAAGCATTATTCAACTACAATGAATTAGAAGTCGGTGAAGAGATAAAAAATATATTTTTTCACTTTGCTAAGACACAGTCAACAAATTACAAGTGTATTTATTGGATAAAGAACAAAGAAAAAAAGGAATATGTGACATCATCTGCATAATGAGGATCCATCATAAGCAATGAGTTAGATGATATCATGGCTGAATCAACATAAATAAAAGATGTGATTCTGCTGCCACTAAAATAACACAGTTGTCATCAGCTTAAAGATTAGCTGTACAACTATCATCAGTTTAAAGAATAAGGCTAGGTGAAATAACATTCTGTTGCCAGCAAATATGGTTTAATATAATTTTTTCTTTTGTAAAAATATCCTTAGATATATAAAAAGGGACTTAGTCTTAAGAAATGGATATAGCCTTTCTAGCAATATCCATAATCTATTTATCAATTTAGTCTTTTATGAGTAGCTAAGAAAATCTTTTCAACATTTATAGTTCTCTCAGGTTGTAGAATGTTTGTATTATGAATAAATGTCTAGTTTGAATTACAAATCTCTAGTTACTCTAAGTTCATAAACTTAAGTACGGATATCAAAAGATCAGCAGGAATAAGAGTCTAAGAGACAATACGAAGTGGAAGATTGAAGTGGACCCATATTCATATATATATTAGTTTACCTCCTTGAGTAATTAGCATAATCTTGAATATCATCAAATTTGTTGAACACCTTATTCTTAAATTTAGATATATGACTAAAAGATATACATATCAAAAATACTATTTTAGTAATTCAAATAAACCAATAAAAAATTACAAAAAAAATCAAAAACTAGAGTCATAAGAGTTTAGCCCTACTTTGGTATCAAAGTCATTGCTACGATGTTCTTAACATATATAGAAACAAACATTAACAAAATAATATTGTCACCAAAACAAATAGATAAATTAAAAAGAATCTTAGAAGAATTCAAAAATACAAAAACACATAAAAGTTTTAAACTTTGATAGCCGCTTCAGAAAAATTAAAAGAAATTCTTTAAAATAACACCCAAACAATTAAAAAATTATTTTGATTTCTTTAAACCTTACAGAATTATCAGTAAAGTTTGTAAGCCTTACAGACTTATGAAACAAAAATAATAAGAGCAAGTATATTTTAGTAAAATTATAATTAAAACAAAGACCAAAACTCACCGTTTTATATGAAAAGCTTGCTATTTTTGTCCATTTGACACTTTCAAGCAAAATCAAGCTATATTAGACTCGTACTCTTTCACTTTTACTTCTTTTGCACAATGCTTTTGGGCCCCTCAGTTGTCAGAGAGTGCTATTGTCGTGTGTATCACACATAATCAAATTAATCTTAAAATAATACGTTAGTTGTATATTTTTATGTGTTATATACACATTGTATATAAGTACACCCATAATGTACAATGTATATATGTTCACTAAGTACATCTGATGTGCTATTTTAGTAATATAATTAGGTAGAAACTATGCATACTATGATGGAACTCCATTTAGTCTATTTCATGTTTAAGTCTAAACTTGTGTTCATAAATAAACCTCACCTTATTTGACCACATGTTCAACATTAGTACTTACGCTCCAACACTTATTTTTGAAGTATAGCCTCTGGTTTTGATCATTTGACAATTGCTTATTGCAGGATTTTATCTAAAGTTGTGGTTAGAGATGTCAAAATGAATTAGGCTAGCTCAGCTTGCTCAAACTCAACTCATTTAATTTTTAAATGAGTTGAGCTAAATTGGACAACTCATAAGCAGCTCTTTTATAATTTATATTTCAAAAATGTTTAATAAAATTTGAACAATATTCAATAAAATGAGTATAATTTCTCTAAAAAACACAAAATTTTAAAACATAACTTTTCTTATAAATTTACTCTTTATTATTTTAAAAGTATGTCAATGATTATCTCTTTAACCTCAATTAGGTTGGATATATTTTTTAAGTTACTATTTGTTTTATAATTGTATATTTATTGAAACATTCTAATATAAATTTATTTTTATCTTCTTTTATTTAAAAAAAAATCAGCTATTATTTTTTCTATTTTTTATTTTGACTAATAGCATTTTTGTCAATTTTGTGATAATAATTAATAATTACATTTTAATAAATTCTTTATTTTATCTTATTTGTTAATTTTTTAATTTAACATGTCTTTAACAAATGAACTAGTAAGTTGCTTATGATTTAAGTGAGCTGTACATTACTCATGAGCTAAGTAAGCTCGGCTTTTTAGCTCATAAATTCAATAAGCTAACTTTAAATGAGTTAAAGTTAAACTGAATAACTCATTTGACATTTTTAACTGTGACCAATTTTGTAAATTTGAACAGATGCATAAATGAAAATGTTTTTTCGAACCTGCGTTAAAAATTATGGTACAAAAATGAAAGGACCCTCCCTATTTGAGACCCCCGAAAAAAAAAAAAAAAGACAGAGGGATTTAGAATATTCCCAAGTTTATGAATATGGCATGATAATGAAATTAACAAAAGAACATAAATAATTAGTATAGAACTATGGTTTTACTCCTAATTTTGGCAAAATACATTTAGTCTTTAAATTCTCACTATTTTAAGTCCTTAACTCTAATATTCCCCAACATTGTTTTAACCTGTATTAAGTTTCTTCTTTTCTTTCTTAACTTGTACAAACTGCGTAGGAAGTTTCAATATTGATATGTATTATAAATCATTAAAAGGGAAGAAAATAATCTGTGAAACGAAGACTACTGGGCATAACAAAATCTGTTTTCTGTTAACACAACATCTTGGAACATCCATGATCTGGAAGAACAAGGCAATCCATGTCTAATAACCCACAATGTCCATTGAAAATTGTGACGAATAAATGCATTTCACATGATTTTTTTCCGGGGTTAGTCTGCACTTTCCAACATCTCAATTATATTTGGGAGGACGCCTCATTTTGAGAAGATGAGAAAGACCTGCTATTACATGAAGTCGACTGCTTGGAATGCCCGTCTTCGCCAGTGCTTTTCCATTCTTGTCAAGCAGTACAAAGCAAGGAACATATTTTATGTCATAGTGGAGCAGCTGCATTGCAAAAACCAGGGAAAAACGATCAGACAATTCTGCATTAACATGTCATTGAGTTTACGCAAGGGGACTCTGTCTGAAGTAACTCAGTAGTTGTCCAGCAGTGCAAGCAAAAAGACATTATCAACATTATAGCTATGATGAAGCAAAAATTTAAATGAGCAACTTAGAGACAAATTTATTAAGATTATACCAAAATGCTTCTAGGTAGTGATGATATGAATAATTGCTTAAAATTCATTATCAACATTAGGAAGAAACAACAGACTCTTAATAGAAACCTAGTTAGTTCTCTCGAATCCTATCATCTCATCCAATACCTCCTTTAGACTCTCAACGCTAGAAATGCTGAGTAGTTGTTCTGTAATATTCAAATAAACAGAGTGATAAATTCTGCGAGCTAACTTAGACTATGTTCTTATAAAATAATTATTAAAATGCCAATCAAAACTATTTATAATATTTTCATTACAAACACTTAAATGTTTCTCTTAAAATTACTTTTAATTAAATCGCTTCATTATAAAACACGTCTCATGAAACCACTTCTAAAAAAAGCACATACAAACTGGCCCTACTTCTCTCAAAAGGAATGATTGCTTACTTTTTCTAAAAGCACAAGTAATGTTTATCAAAATTTTGAAACCACTTCTAAATATTACCAACATCATTAAAAGTGCTAAAAGCTATTTGAAGCCACTTTCAATTAAATATAAAAAGTGATTCCAAACAAACCCATAGTTTATCATTCATCACTAACATAGGAAGCTACAACATACAATATTCCCTGACACTAGATAATATCTGAGGATTTAATTAAATTAGGATTTTGGTACAACATACAATATTCCCTGACACTAGATAATATCTGAGGATTTAATTAAATTAGGATTTTAATATAACAGTTAATAGTTATGTACAATGTTTTAAAATGCGTACCCCTTCTACTGAGGCGAGGCGTAAGCCTTAAGGCAGTACTAGACTTAAGCCTCAAATTAAAACGAAATTAAGAAAAAAAACTTTTAAATAAACAATAAAAATGACAAATTATAACAAAATAACATTATAATAACTATAATAACATAAAATAATTCATAATATAGTAATTTAACCACTACTAAAACATAAAAAATACATTAATAAAGTTCATCAAAAATTTAGTTGCGTAACATTAAATTAAGATATCTCTAGTGTTTAAAGCCTATCATCATCATATTCTTCATTCTCATTTCTATCATCACAAGCATTATTATTATTCTCATTAAAATCATCACCAAAAGGATATTTTTCATAATCACCAAAAGGATTATCATTATCATTGCTATGACCACCATATTCATCAAGTAATTAATTCCTTCATCTCTTTCTTCAAGTTCAATATCCTCTACTTCAACCCACTTCCTTTGTGATTTAACCTTCTTCCTTTAGCAAAGAAGAATATATATGCTTGTGTTTTTCGAAATTGCTTGTTGGAAGGAACATGAGATTGTTGAAAGAAGAAAAAATTGAGAAGAACAAGACTAGAGCTAGAGGTAGAGGCAGAGGCAGAGGCAGAGGAAGAAAGGAAATGTTAAAAAATTTTAGTGTTAAAATTAGGAATTTTTTACTTTTACTTTCACTTTCACTTTTTTTGTAATTTTATTGATTTTTTTAGCTTTTATTTTACTTGCTTGGGCCAAAATGTTAATGGACTTTATCTAGGAGTCCAAGTGGAGTCTTAATTTTATATTATAGTCCACCAAGTTTTCTTTTCTTTATGCCTCAATAGCCTCAGTGCGTGAAAAAAGACTTAAGCTTCAACAACGAAATGCGTATACTTTTTTCAGCCCCTAATAAGCTAGCTTCAAGGCTGCTCGGGTGGAAAAATAGCCCTAAGGCGAGTCTTGAGGCTAGCCTCACAACGTTTTTTAAAACCATAGTTATGTAAACAGAGTAAAATTATTGGTAGAATTGCTACTTGTTTTCTAGTTATTATTCCATTAGGATTAGAGTTTTAGATAAACTTGGATTTCTTATAGGATTATGATTAGGTGTGCTCTATAAATAGAGCCTATTCTTTTAAAAAATTTAATAAGCCTTGATTAATGAATGATTTAATTACATTATTGGTCTCCAAACTTTATCAAATTCTACATCATCAACTCTTATTGTAATATTACATCTACCATATTTTCAAATTTAACACATTTAGTCCAAATTTAAAAATTAAAATGAAATTACACTTTAGCAATTAGAATTAATACGTTCAAAAACTTTTTTTGCATTATTTAGTTCTTAATAAATTTTAACAAATTTAGTGCCTTGTATTTAAATTTGAACTAAAAGTGTTAAAATTGAAAAGATAATGGACATAATATTAGAAAAAAAGTTTATGACCAAAGTATAGAGTATGACAAAGTTTAGGGACCAAGCCTAAATGAATTATTGAGTTATGGAGTTTACTCCAAATTATCCCCTCCTTGTCCCTCTTTCTTCTTCTAATTCCCCTAGTACATTCTACTTCTATCTTTCTACTTTTTCTGTCCCAATCCGTACATCAATTTAAATTTGCACTACAAGAATACCAGCATAAAGAGATTAACATATTAAAATAAAGTCTGGTTACTTAAAATGCTTTAAAAAGAACCAGACTAAGTTGATTCAAATTTTTTTGCAATTTAACTTACAATTTTATACTCATCTTATGATTCAAGAGGGTGAAAGTACCTCAGGCAGCCACATTTCATTCTCTGCATCTGCCATAACAATGTTAAGCCAGTCTGAATTCCTATGCTCTACCTCCGCAACAAAATTAAGTAACGAATTGCAAAGACTGCACTTGGGAGAGTAAAACTCAAGCACCATAGCCTCTTTTCCACTTGCAAGAGACAAGGCAAATGCTCTATGCTCTGCCTCCCCTTGCTCTTGTGGACTAAGCATTGTACTTTTCTTTAACATGTTATTTTGATCGGTTCCATAATTAAACTGAATGGCCTTGAACATATTTGTCCATTGATGAGAGGATTTTGAACATGAGTTGATGAAACTGGAAGCAACATATCCTAAACTTTGCAAGGACTTGAAAACCCAGGGAGTCTCAAAAGAGCAGGCATTAGGACTTGTAAAATGTTGGTGGGTATCCCATGGAAATTTGAGGCAAAACAAAGGGTGTTTTGGAGTAGAATTCATTCTCCACTATGTTATTTCCTTCTCTGATTTTAAAACACCTCCAAACCAGACATTTGTGGCAGCACTAGGTCAAAACCACAGAACTGAAGTATACAAAGATAAGGCCGAGTACTGCAAAAGATGACCGATTTACAACTCATGAGATGTAAAAAACTGCCTATTTTCCAAACCCTAAATATTGAGATGATAGCCAATTCATTATTCTACTAAGTAAGAACAAAGAATATTCTTGCAGAAAAAGGATAAAATAAAACAAACCACCAACAGCACAAGCCACAAGAGACTTCAGGCCTTCATGAAATACTGAAGCCTCCTTTGGTAACCAGGTCTAGAATTGCAAAACTGCTTGACTCTTAACTTCCAAAGTATATAAACAGATATTGATTATCAGTTGTTGATGCTGCATTGATATGAATAATAAACGAGTTATAAACTATGAATAAGCTACAAATTCAATCATCTCATTGCACAAGAAGTATTTAAAGCAATTAAAAATACTATCACAGAATCATACTGCTATTATCCCAATATACACAGATTAGTTTATTTACGATTTTCACTGTTGAATTTTTGGAAAATTGAGAGATGTTTTCTTTGATTCGCAAGAATCATAAAACCTATATTCAAAACACGAAGAGGAAACCATTTAAAGCGATCACCTAAAACCCAAACATTGAGAATAAAAAATGGGTTATCTTACATATTAGAAAAGGGGAAGATGGATCGATAGGAAACCGCAGAACGAAAGGAGAGTTGGCGGAAGATTCTTCACCGGCGGGGTTGGTGTGGGAGGAGGAGAGGGTACGAGTAAAATTATGGTAGGTGGAATTGAGTGGATTGGGGGCTTGGGGCTTTCGGCCGTGTCTCGATTCATTTTCGTATATTATAACGATTTTTTTTATCAGTATAATGATTTTTATTAGCAAAATCTATCCATAATTTTTTTCCCCAAAAAAAATAAAAAAAATAATACATTAAAATATAAAATAATAAAAATAACACCATTATATTTAGCTAATAATTTTTATATTTTTAAAAAACTTGAGTTTATTATTTTCCATTAAATAATATCATAAAAAAAATTTATTAAGAAAAATTTAGTCTATTATTTTATATTGAATAATATTTAATTAAAAATTGTTTAAATTAAAATAAAATATTTAAACAATTTTACGTTAAATTATATTTAATTATATCTGCTTAATATTATTGAAAATTCTTTTAGTATTATAAGTTTTAAGAGTATTATTGTATATAATTTTCTAAATTTTTTTAGCTAATTAGAGAAAAATTATGACAATGATTGAAATGTTATTGCTAGCACATTAATTTTAAAAAGTATATTTATGTGGTTTGAATATGTCACTAAGATTTTATATCTTTAAAATTAGATTTTTTATCTATCTTTTTTGGGAGGAAGTTTTAAACGAGTCTGACTCACTACTTTAATATGATGATTTGGTGTGCCCTTCTAATACTTTGTTGACAAGTGTTAGAAATGTTTGCAAACTCTTCATGTTCCTAGCTTTATTTCAAATTTGGTAGCTTCTTCAAGGTGATTTCAAAAATTTTGGTTAATAAAATGAGACCTTTATTGGACAAATTGATTCTCTCTTCTCAAGCTGCTTTTGCACCACATTGTTGGATCTCTGAGAATACAATCATAACCCAAAAAATTATTCACTTCATAAAGCAGAAAAAATGTAAGGATTCCATTTTAAGAGTTAAAATTGACATGAGAAAAACCTACAATAAAATGGAATGGTCTTTGATTGTAGAGGTTTTAAACCTAAATTTTTGTCCCATGCAAGTAAGGGCTAGTTTAATTCGTTCTATGTTACAATCAACTCCTATCTATACAATGAGCACTTTTAAAGTTCCAAAAACGGTTTGCAACAAAGCTAATTCTCTCATAAAATGACTTTGGTGGAACTCTAATCCTAGTAACTCTCAATATTGTGCGTTCAAGAATTGACAGTCTATTTGTAAACTAAAGAGGGATGTCAGGTGGTTAGACTTGAGATCTTTTCATGATTTAAACTTAGCTCTTCTCTCAAAACTGAGATGGCAAATTAAAACTAACAGAGAGAAAACTGATGAAAAATGAAATTGAATATTCAATACAGTACAATAGAGTATATATATTACAAATGAATGGTGATGATGTAATCTAGCTAATAACCTCCTAACTGACTTACTAACAATAAATGTAAAAGAATACTTACAGTACATATAAGTGCACATTAACACAATACACCTAAGCTAGATATTTATATAATACATTCTAATATCCTCCCACAAACTTATGGTTGAGGCAAAACCATAAGTTTGGTTTTAAAAGAAAGAAACCGACTCTTTGGCAGTGGCTTTGTGAGGGCATCCACTATTTGCTCAATTGATGGTGTGAACAAAACATCCAACTGATTTGAAACCACCAAGTCACGTATAAAATGAAAATTAATTTTCACATGTTTCATACGAGCGTGCATGACTGGATTTGCAGTCAGATACTTAGCACTGATGTTGTCAGTAAATAGCACAGGTGGATGTGCTTCTTCAACTTGTAATTTCTTTAACAAAGACTTGATCCAAAGCAATTCTAAAGCAGCCAATGCAAGAGCTCTATACTCAGCTTCTACACTACTTCTAGCAATAACTTTCTGCTTCGAAGACATCCAGGACACAAGATTATCTCCAAAATAAAGACAATAAGCCTCAGTACTCCTTCTGTCATCTCTACAATTTGCCTAGTCAAAGTCTGAAAAACCAACTAGACCAAGTACATCAGACTTGTGTAACTGCAACCCATGACATAGAATACCTTTAAATACCTTAGGATGCGCTTGGCTGCTGTCCAATGGATAGAGGTAGGAGAGTGCATAAATTGGCACAATTTATTTACAGCAAATGCTATTTTTGGCCTAGTAAGCACACAGTACTGGAGCGCTCCTACTATACTCCTGTAAAGAGTAGGATCATCCAAAGGAATGCCTTCAAATTTAGAAAGAATAGTTCGAGAACACAAAGGGGTGCTTGCTGATTTTGAACTATCCAAACCAGCTTTAGTCAATAGTTCCCTAATATACTTTTGTTGACTGAGGTGAAGACAATCAGATGTCCTTTTGACTTCAATACCAAGAAAGAAATGAAGATCACCCAAGTCCTTCAATGCAAAGCTCTTGTTAAGTAAAACAATAAGCTGTTTAATGAAATCCTTGTCACTCCTAGTGATTATAATGTCATCCACATACACTAACACAATAGTCTTGTGAGAGCCAGAAAAATGATAGAACATAGAAGTATCTACCTTAGAGTTATGAAAACCCAAGCCAAGCAGACTAGCACTTAACTATTGAAACCAAGCTCTAGGAGCTTGTTTCAAACCATATAGAGCCTTTTTCAACTGACACACCCAGTGAGGATGAACCTTATCTTTAAAACCAAGAGGTTGTTTCATAAACACAGTCTCTTGAAGCTCCCCATTCAAAAAGGCATTATTAACATCAAGTTGCTTAATATCCCAGTCTTGAGACAAAGCCAAAGACAATACAAGTCTAATAGTTTGAGGCTTGATAAAAGGAGAGAAAGTTTCCAAAAAATCTATACCAGCCACTTGATCATACCCTTTGGCCACCAATCTAGCTTTGTATTTGTCCAACAACCCATCACTTGTCAACTTAGTTCGATATACCCATTTACAACCAATGGGATCACTATCAGTGGGACAAGGTACAAGCTCCCAAGTACCATTATCCATTAAAGCCTGAAACTCCACCTTCATGGCATGTTCCCACTCAGCAATACCTTGAGCATTAGCATAACTATGAGGCTCAAATAAAAGAACTTGTGTAGAAGGAGAGGTGAGAGCCAAATAAATTTTGGGCTTTAAGGAACCAGTTTTTGACCGAGTAATCATAGGGTGAGAAGGTTGGGATGATAAAGGTTGAGAAGATAAGACAAGAGGAGGGTCAGGTGGAACAATAGATGTATGACTAGACAAAGACAAGTCTGAAACAACATCACCAACGGGTGAAAAATTAGGAGCAGCAGCAAAACTGTGAGAAACTGCAGTAGTAGAAGCAGAATTGACAAGTAAAGCTATTGTTGACTGAGCAGATGAGGACAAAGATCCATTGGACAAAGGCACATATGGTGTAGCAAAAGGTGAAATAGGAGACACAGGACCTACGACAATAGGTACATCTACAGTAGGAAACTAAGGTGGAGATGTAGGAAAAAGTTGAAAGGTATTGAGTAACCTGCTCTTGAGAGGGTATTTCATTTGGAATTGTATCACAGAAAGGAAAAATTATTTCATCAAAGAGTACATGCCTGCTAGTATACATCCTTCCTGTAGACCGATCTAGGCACAAATAACCTTGGTGTTGTGGAGCATAACCCAAGCAAACACAAGCTGCAGATCTATCTTGAAGTTTATGTTTATTATAAGGTCGCAAGCAAGGATAACAAAGGGAACCAAAAGTTCTCAAAAATGAGTACTTAGGTGGCTTATGATAAAGTAAAGTGTAAGGAACTTGGTTAGATATGGACTGAGATGGCAACCTATTCAAGGTATAAACAGCAGTTCGAAAAGCATACACCCAAAATCTCAGTGGCATTCCTGCCTCAATCAATAAAGATAAACCTCTTTCCACAACACGCCTATTTCTAGTCTCCACCACTCCATTTTGTTCAGAGGTGTGAGGACAAGACTTTCTATGTATAATACCAATAGGCCCCAAAATAGAAGACAAAAATTGAAACTCTTTTCCTCCATCAAATTGTACCTCTTTGATTTTAATATCAAAATTACGTTCCACCATGTGCATAAATTGACTAAAAATACCACAAGCTTCATCCTTATATTTTAAAAAGAAAATCCACATACACCGAGTGCAGTCATCTAATATAAGTAAGAAGTACTTGGCACCAGTATTAGCAACAACTAGAGAAGTCCAAAGATCAACATATAAAAGATCAAAAGCATTATTACAATGAGCATGAGATGAAACAAATGGAAGTTTATGGGATTTAGCTAGTACACAAGACCTATACAGTATGTCCTCAGCATATTTACCACACTTAAAATCTAAAGACTGTAGGATTTTATTTAACACATTACTAGAAGGATGAGCTAGCCTGTTATGCCAAATAGATGGTGTGACAGTAGTAAAGGTAGAAACAGAAAAACAAGAATTACCACTATGACTAGAAACTTGTGAACAAGACTTGTTACCAGCAAAACATTGAGTAGCTTTCACTTGACCATCCAAAATATAGAGACCATCTCTAGCATTGCCCTTGGCCAAAGTTTCCTTGTTCTGTGCTCCCTTAATAAAAACAGAATTAGCATGAAACTCAACAATGACATTATTGTCACTACAAAGTTTATGCACTGACATAAGATTGTGAGAAACAGATGGAGTGTATAACAAATCATGCAATTGAAGAATAGAAGCAGACCTAACAGGTTTGATGCAAGTAGAACCATGACTCTTAATAGATAATGAAGAACCATTACCTACTGTAACACTTTCAGAGCCAAGAAATGGTGTGTTGTCATTAGTAACATTAGATGAATCATTTGTAAGATGGTGAGTTGCGCCAGAGTCTAGCAACCAATTTACACTACCATTTCCTTGACCAAAGTGTCCACTAGCCATCATAACCGAAGGACCTTGTGATGAGTGACCTCCTTGACCAGTGAGAAGATCACGAAGTTGAAAACATTTATTAGCTCCATGTCCCAACTTTCCATAGACTTGACATTGAATCTTGCTACTAATAAGTGCTCGAAAAGTACTAATATTTCGTGATTTATTGAGCTTAATTGTTTAAAAATAGATTTGTTATTATTGTTTATTTGACTATTTTTCATAAATCTATCAATTCGGAATCACAGGTATATTTTAGTGTATTTTAGGTATTTTTAGTGTCAAAATGAGTTGAATAATGCAAACATGCAAAGACGGAACACTTGCAGAGCTCGGATCACGAGTTACGGGCAAAACAAGACAAATATGTAAGCCTTACATATCAAGCAAGCACATATGTAAGGGGGTAAATGTGAAGAAAGGAAAGGCGACGCGCGCCGCGGCGAGGAAAATGTATGCCACGGCGGGGAGCTCTCGGGTATTACCAATATTTCCAATTTTTGTGTTGCGCCGCGGTGGGAAAAATGTATGTCGTGGCGCGCCTATTCCTATTGCAATCAGGATTTGTGTAAACCCTTACATCTATAAATACCCCCTCTAGACTTCAACTTACATACAACTTTTACACACAACAATTTTGCGAGTAAACAAGAGATCTAATCAGTTTTAGGAGCTTTGCCACACTCAACGAAGCAAGAGAAACCATTCTAAGGATCCAAGGAAGCCGTTGACGATCGAAGATCAAGCTTTTGGAAAAGAACGCTATCTCATTCATAAGCGGTATTTAGATCTAGGATTTTCTTGTTATAAAATTCTATTTTCTTCTTCTTTCGTTGAAGTGTATGATCATATTATATTTGTCTATAAATTTTAATATGAACATGAGCGACTAATTTCATTATGGATATTTAGTTTGTGTTGCCATATTTGCTAGAATTGCTTATGGTGAATGTTTTATTGATTTCATATAAATGAATTACCTTTTGATTAAGAGCATGTTTAGATAGTTAATTATGAATTTTCATGAGCCAATTTGATATTCATAGTTAGGTTGAAAAATCTGAGAATATAGTTTTAGGAACGTCACCTTGACTTTATTCCGAAACATTTAATCAAAGCTTCAAATTAGTGACTTAGTCATAGCATTAGTTTGATTGGCATAAATTTCTTTGCACATAATTTGATTGCTATTTGATATACCCAACCGTAGGATGTTAATTAGTTAATCAACAAAGAGAATTACCCCGAACGTAGGCATTCTTGTAATAAAAAGGAAAAGTCGGTAAAATCATTTATTAGAACGTTCATGTTATTTCACCATTACTTTTCGATGCAAGCATGGCCAACCAAACTAAACTTTCATACATCCTCCATTGATTTTCAAATCTACTTGAATTGATTGTGAATTTGCGTTATTATTTTCGTTAATTGTTTGTACCATTGATCTCGTTACAAAACCAAACTTCTTTTTACAGTTTTACTAGGTTTAGGACTCTAGTTACTTAGAGTTTTAGTTTCACTAGAACTCTATTTAATTAGTATTTTACTTGCTTTAGAACTCTATTTAGATTAAGAAAAAGGTTGTTTAGAACTACTGCAATTCCTTGAGAGATCGACCTCGGAGGTTTGCTTGTCACTTTCTACGAGTGATTCGTACACTTGCGAGTATTAAATTTATCACATCAAGTTTTTGGCGCCGTTGTTGGGGAATTGGCGTTTTAAATAATTTTTTTTTTTAATTTTTAGAGTTTCTAAATTACTTTTATTTGTTTATTTATTTTATTTTTATTTTATTTGTTATCTTTTATTTAAAAATACAAAAAAATTAAAAAATCAAAAAATCAAAAAAATAGTGCTTAAATTACAATTTCACTGATGCCTTGATCTTTGTTTGCTTTTTATTTGTGCATGCAGAGTAGGAGATCACTTAACAAGGAACTCTCTCCTTTCATTGACAACATTCATAGGGTCAAACACCGATCAAAAAAACTGGATAATCAACTTCAAGAAGAAGAAGTCCAACAACAATTGCAAGCAGCAATGGGTGACAACATGGCTAGGCAGATGATGAACAAAGAGTTTGCAAGACCTTTCATTGGGACTGCCACATCGTGCATTCGACTTACAAAGGCAGCTAGGAATTATAAGTTGAAAAATATTCATTATTCCATGCTTCCCTCCTTTTACGGTATCCCTAATGAAGATCCTTTAAATTTTATGCGTGAATTATATGCAACTGTGCAAACCTTTCCACTGCAGGGACTTAGTGAAGATCAACTACGCATGAGGTGTTTTCCATACACTCTCAAAGATAGAGCTAAGTCTTGGCTCATGACATTGGCACCCGGTTCTTTGGCCACTTGGGACGATGTTTACAATAAATTTATGGGTAAGTTCTATTTCCATCAAAAAACGTCTGACCTAAGAACAAAAATTGCTACTTTTTTGCAGATAGATGGAGAATCCTTCCACGAGGCTTGGGACAGATTCAAATTGCTTTTGATACAGTGTCCACATTATCACTTCCCGTTGCAGCTACAGAATCAGTTTTTCTACGACGGATTGACACTACAATGTCAATTCATAGTTGACAACGCTGCAAGAGGAGGTATGGGTGAGAAAACAGCGGATGAAACTTACAAACTATTCGAGATGTTGGGAGCCAATTCCCAACAAAAGAGCGAGAGGAAGAAGAGCTGGAGTCCACGAATTAAGCTCCAACAATGAAATGGCCATGCAACTTGCTGAATTGACGAAACAAGTGCAACTTCTCACTACCTCCAATATTAATCAAATGCCAAAACACTAGGTATGTGGAGTTTGTGGTTCATATGGACATCGGGTTAACGTTTGTTCTTTTGCAGGTGATTCTTATACAGGTACTACTGAAGAGGTAAATTTAATGCAAGGGTACCAACCTAGACCTAGGAACGACCCTTATTCGAACACCTACAACCCTAGATGGAGGAATCACCCTAACTTTGCTTGAAAACAAAACAATAGCCAACTATTTGTCCAAAACCAAACACAAGGCCAAAATGTAAACCGACAATTTTCACAAAATAAACCGATCGTAGAGGAAACCCTAAATAATTTCATATACTCCTGTAGTGGAAGGATGGACTCTATGGAAGCTTCAATAAAAAGAGTGGAAATGCAAGTGGGACAGCTAGCTGAACAAATGCACAAATAAGAGATAGGAAGGCTGCCTAATCAACCTGAACAAGCGAATGCTATCACGGTTCTTTGGAGTGGTAAGGAGGTTACAAAAGTTTTGCCTGAAATTTTTAATGATTCACCTTATAATGCAGGTAACATGGAATATGACAACACAATTTCTAAGGAATTGGGGGAAATAGGTGACAAACATGAAGAGCTTTCAAAGGCAACAATTGGAGAGTTATCTAGCTCCCCTAAATTACACAAGTCATCAAAGCCATACCGACCACCAATACCATTTCCACACCGTTTAAAGGACAGTAAGCAAGATAAACAATTTTTTGATTTATTTAACATGCTTTCAAAAGTAAATATTAACTTGCCTCTGTTAGATATAATTAGAAACGTACCTTCTTATGCAAAATTTTTTAAAGAATTAAACGCAAAAAAAAAGAAGGTATGAGGTTAATGAAAGAGTCATAGTGTCTCAAATTGCTAGTGCAATGCTTCAACGGAACCTACCCCCTAAGTTAAAAGATCCAGGTAGTTTTATCATTAATATTACTATAGGAGATAGGAAAGTAGATAAGGCTATGCTTGATTTAGGTGCTAATATAAATTTGATGCCTTACTCTATTTTCTTGCAGCTAGGCTTGGGAGAGCTAAAACCAACAACCATGTCTCTTCAACTTGCAAATAGATTTGTTAAATATCCAAAGGGCATGGTTGAGGACTTACTTGTATAGGTAGATAAGCTTATCATACCTGTTGATTTTGTGGTTTTAGATATGCAGGATAATCCATCTTTGGACAAGGAGTATACAATTCTTTTGGATAGACCATTTATGGCCACTACTCGAACCATCATTGATGTCCAAAGTGGGAAGTTAACAATGACAGTCTTAGGAAAGACTATCCATTTTAAGGTTTTTGATTCATCTCCTTACCCCTCTATATCTGCTATTGATGAATGCTCATTTGTTGAAAGTTTAGATCCTATCATTCATGATACATTTGTGCAGGATAGATTAGATGATAAGTTAGAGATAACACTTGCAATTGGAGAGGTAGATGATATCTTAGACTATGAGGCTAGGGAGTACAATGATCTTTTAGACAATGCCATACCATTAGATGAAGCTTGTATACCCTTAGACTTAATAGATGTCCCACATGACAATGAGATTGCTCCACCTAAATTAGAACTTAAAAAACTACCTAAGCATATGA
The DNA here is from genome assembly GCA_029378325.1 of Elaeagnus macrophylla. NCBI lineage: Eukaryota > Viridiplantae > Streptophyta > Magnoliopsida > Rosales > Elaeagnaceae > Elaeagnus > Elaeagnus macrophylla. The sequence goes on along the minus strand of CM055649.1, from coordinate 6,851,961 downwards.
AATATATATTTTTGGGAGAGAACGAGACTTATCCGGTTATTATTTCATCTACACTCACCCAAAAACAAGAGGAGAAACTAGTGAGAGAGCTTAGGAAGTATAGAAAAGCAATAGGATGGAGTATTGGGGACATAAGAGGCATTTGTCTAGAGACGTGTATGCATAAGATCAATTTGGAGGACAATGTCGAACTTGTTAAAGAAGCAATGAGGACACTACCCCAATCTTGGTTGGGGGTGAATGCATTGCCCATTTTCAAAAATTCCAAATAAATAAAAAAATTTAAAATTTTGTGTGTGCCGCGGCAGGGAAAAATTGTGCCATGGCGAGGACGTTTCTGTTTTAGAATGAAGTGTAAAAAAAAAAATTGTGCCGCGGTGGGAAAAATTTGTGCCGTACGAGTGTGGTTCTATTTTGGGACAAATTTTTGAAATTTTGTGCGTGCCGCGGAAGGGAAATGTTTGTGCCGCGGCGAATGTGGTTTTGTTTCACGCATTTTTTTTCAAAATTGATCTGTGCCGCGGCAGGAAAAAACTTGTGTCGCAGCGCGCCTCTAAATTTTTCTAGAAAATGGGCAACTCGTGGATTCAAAATTTTCTTCCCCAAATTTCCCTCAACTTCTCTCACTTTCTCTCAAACACTCTCTAATTTTCTCTCCACTTTCCTCCTATTTTCTCACAAAAATCAACCTGAGGACGACAACGAGCAGAATGATGATATGGAGGACTAAGCCTCCCAATTGTATTTTCGTTTATTTTCATTTTCTACTTTAATTTTCTTTTTCTTTTCTTTCATTTTATTTTATTTTATTTTTCTTTGGATTGTTTAAGATTTCTAACTTTGTGTAATGTCTTTATTTTTCATTTGATTTAGTTATAATTTAAATTTAGATTTGAGTTGTGATGCATATACTTTGAGGTTTCATACATGTTTCTTGCACAATAAATGTTTCATCATGAAAAAAGCGATGAATAATGAACCGGAGCGTACGTATAGTGTATACAATCTCATACGAAAGGAGGGTAACTTCTCTCACTTCTTTTCTTAATTTCTTTTATTTTTCTTTTTGACATTGAGGACAATGTAGAAATTAGGTTGGGGGTGGAAAAAATATTCCATGAACATGAAATTAGACCAAATTTAAATTTTAAACTTTTGTCACTTGAATTTTGTTAGGATAGTGTCGTGTTCACTTGAGTCAATCCGAAAGTCTATGATATTAACATGATTGAAATGATGGTGATATATGAAAGAAATTAAATTTTTACCTAAGCAACGAAGCACATAAATGTTAGATTCATCTAATTTGAGAATTTTGTGGTATATGTGATAGTTTGTATGGTTAGTATGACTACTTTGGTTTATGTAATGTATGCATGATCGTGATATATTTTAAATCTCAACAAACTCTAGAACTCATTTGAAAACCCATTGAAGCGAAATGATAGAATCAAATGCCATTTAGAAAGTGATTTAGGCCATTTTTGGACCGTTTGGACTTTTCAAGCCTTCTCGTATTATTTTATCCATTGTGACACCCGTAAACTCAATATTGATATACGTTGTACTACCCTTAGTGATGAGAGTACTCAATGCAATAATTGATTTTTCATGAGCAATTATGTTATATTTATCTTGCTTGATTTAAAAAAAATTGAGAAAATGATTGAAATAAGCAAGAAAAGTAAAGAAAGAAAATCAAGCAAAAGAGATCCAAGGGACATATGTAATTTATAGGAGGATGAAAAAGAAAACTTAGTAGAAAAAGTTGAAAATAAGTTTGTGAAATAAAAGTGCTCTTATCCTATTGAGAATATCATTTCAGCACTTTCATAATCACACACCTAACCACAACTTTATAAGCTTAATGAAGTCCTATTGATTCTAGGTAGTTTGATTTTTGCATTAGTGGAGATGAATTTGAAAAGTGAGCCTATAGATTTTGTAAGTGCAAAATTTTCATTCATATTTCACTTGTACATTTATGAGATATTAAATGTAATCTATGAATATCATGCATGACACGATCAGATAGTGTAACTAACGGGCTTGTAATATGTTTAGTTGTTCGAAATCCGATTACTAAGATGGGTTTGATATTTGGACTGTTTTTGAGCTTAAGTGATTTTTAACTATTTCGTATGACATTCGTTGTTGACAATTTTTGAGACATATGCATGGATTGATTCAAGTATGTTTAGAGTCTTATTTAGTTTTGTTAGTTACGATGTTTGAGGGTATCATCACTAGAAACCCTCACGAGACTATAACTCGTCCACTAGGGCCACCTAGGGGTTTAAAGGCTTGTTACATATGCTAAATGCAACCGTGACAATCTACAGAAGTGATTTAGGTTAGTTTATTTTATTTGTTTTGTTTTAATTTTTAGATCGCTACTCTTGCTAGAGACTAGCAAGAAGCTGGTTGGGGGTTGTGATAAGTGCTCGAAAAGCACTAATATTTCGTGATTTATTGCGCTTAATTATTTAAAAATAGATTTATTATTATTATTTATTTGACTATTTTTCATAAATCTATCAATTCGGAATCACGGGTATATTTTACTGTATTTTAGGTGTTTTTAGCGTCAAAATGAGTTGAATAATGTAAACACGTAAAGACGGAACACTTGCGAAGCTCGGATCACGATTACGGGCAAAACGAGACAAATATGTAAGCCTTACATAACGAGTAAGCACATATGTAAGGGGGTAAATGTGAAGAAAGGAAAGGCAATGCGCGCTGCGGCGAGGAAAATGTATGCCGCGGCGGGGAGCTCTCGGGTTTTTACCAATATTTTCAATTTTTGTGTTGCGTTGCGGCGACAAAAATGTATGCCGCGGCGCACCTATTCCTATTGCAATCAGGATTTGTGTTAACCCTTACATCTATAAATACCTCCTCTAGACTCCAACTTACATATAACTTTTACACACAACAATTTTGCGAGTAAATAAGAGATCTAATCAGTTTTAGGAGCTTTGCCACACTCAACGAAGCAAGAGAAACCATTCTAAGAATCCAAAGAAGCCGTTGATGATCGAAGATCAAGCTTTTGGAGAAGAACGCTATCTCATCCATAAGCGGTATTTAGATCTAGGATTTCCTTGTTGTTATAGAATTCTATTTTCTTTTTCTTTCGTTGAAGTGTTTGGTCATATTATATTTGTCTATGAATTTTAATATGAACATGAGCGGCTAATTTCATTATGAATGTTTAGTTTGTGTTGCCATGTTTGCTAGAATTGCTTATGATGAATGTTTTATTAATTTAATATAAATGAATTACCTTTTGATTAAGAGCATGTTTAGATAGTTAATTATGAATTTTCATGAGCCAATTTGATATTCATAGTTAGGTTGAAAAATCTGAGAATATAGTTTAGGAACGTCACCTTGACTTTATTCCAAAACATTTAATCAAAGCTTCAAATTAGTAACTTAGTCATAGCATTAGTTTCAGTGGCATAAATTTCTTTGCGCATAATTTGATTGCTATTTGACATACCCGACCATAGGATGTTAATTAGTTAATCAACAAAGAGAATTATCCCAATCGTAGGCATTCTCGTAATAAAAAGGAAAAGCCGGTAAAATCGTTTATTAGAACGTTCATGTTATTTCACCATTACTTTTCGATGCAAGCATGGCCAACCAAACTAAACCTCCATACATCCTCCATTGATTTTCAAATCTACTTGAATTGATTGTGAATTTGCTTTATTGTTTTCGTTAATTGTTCTTATCATTGATCTGGTTACAAAACCAAACTTCTTTTTACAGTTTTATTAGGTTTAGGACTCTAGTTACTTAGAGTTTTAGTTTCACTAGAACTCTATTTAATTAGTATTTTACTTGCTTTAGAACTTTATTTAGATTAAGAAAAAGGTTGTTTAGAACTACTGCAATTTTTTGAGAGACCGACCTCGGAAGTTTGCTTGTCACTTTCTACGAGTGATTCGTACACTTACGAGTACTAAATTTATCACATCAGCTACCAGCAGTACCTTTCTTGTTCTTATACTTGGAGTTACCTGCATTAGCATTCTGTTTTTGAGGTTGAGAAGCATGACTCTTTAGCAAGAAGTCCTGAAGATTCCATGGGGCATGAGAAGAACCACCAGAAAATATGGAACTAGAGAAATTCTTGTATTGTGAATTTGCAAGATTTACTTGAAACACAAGATTTGCATCCCGAGAATGCTGACGATCAAGACGGCGTTCATATGTAAGCAGTTCACTGTGAACTCCTCAAAAGTAACACATTCAGCTCGCATAAATGAAGAGACGAAAGGATTGTATGAAAAATCCAAACCACCAAGACCATAGAGCACCAAGTCACGATCAAAAACTGTTTCCCCAACTGCTGAAAGATGATCAGCAACAGTACGAAGTTTAAGAATATACTCTTCAGTCGAGAGTCCATCCTTAGTGAGAGTTTGCAACTGAAGTCTCAAATCCATAATTCGAGCATTTGAGGACGCAGAAAAAACCCGTTCAAGAGATAACCACTGCTCGGCTGCCGATGCACCTCGCTTAAGATAGAGATGCATACTTGGAGCTACAGAACCGTAGAACCAACTATTTACCAAATTGTTGAGACAATTCCAATCGTTATATTCTGAACTCACAATGAAAGTATCAGGTAGATACTGAGTAGGAGGAGGCAAACATGGATCAATGATGGCTTCCAAGCCATAAGCAATGATCATCGATAATACTTGTTCTTTCCAGATCAAGTAATTTGTGCGATCTAGCTTTATAGAAAATCTGAGATTCACCGGAGGAAAACTAGTTGCAGAGAAAGCAGATTGAGAGCCTTCACGTTCTGCATTAGGTATTGATTTTCCTTGACCACCAGCAGAAGCGGAGGGTGGAGACGCCATAGGAGAATCTTGAAAACTTCTATAATTATTTTGCTCTAATACCATAAAACTAACAGAGAGAAAACTGATGAAAAATGAAATTGAATATTCAATACAGTACAATAGAGTATATATATTACAAATGAATGGTGAGGATGTAATCTAGTTAATAACCTCCTAACTGACTTACTAACAATAAATGTAGAAGAATACTTACAGTACATATAAGTGCCCAATAACACAGTATACCTAAGCTAGATATTTATATAATACATTCTAATACAAATGACTGTTAATCAAAATAAACTATGGGTTAAGGTTCTTACCTAGAAATATTGTCAGAATCAACCTTTTTTTGGAAACAAGGAATAAAGCACAGGGACTCTTACAATTGGAAAGGAAATAAGTCAGGTATTTTTCAGTTAATATTAGGTCTTGTCAAAATACAATTTGAATGCTTTGGGCATCTAAGCTACATGAGAGATCAATACTATTTGGAGATTAATGTCTAATGCTTTTTAGCTGTGTAAACAAATTTACAAAGATTTGTCCCAATGATATTTAAGGAATGTCAACTATGTGGAATTGAGATTGAAACATGATCACTATTTATTCCTTAGATGTCAATATTGTTGGGATATGTGACGCAGTGAAGTGTTGGACAGATTGAGATTAATGAATAATAAATGTGCAGGAGTAATGTAAAATGACACAAAATATTTAACGTGAAAAAACCTACTCAATGTGAGAGAAAACAACCACGGGATAACTCCGAAAAACTTCCACTATATGAAAAAAATGGGTACAACAATTCTCTCAAGTTTATGCCCAAACTTGAGGTACTACAATATTACACTCACAAAGTGTATTTTTCACACTCACAAAAGTGTGGTAAATCTCTCACTAATTTAACTCTACAGGTATTTATCACTCTCTACAGGAATACCTCACTTTTATCTCACAGCTTAAATTTTACTGTGGTATTTTCTCAGCTGATTTTCTTATCAGCTCCTCTCTACTCTCATATGTGTGTTCTGAGATGATTTTAATTCTGCTTCTCTCCATCTCTATTTATAGAGAAATTATATATTAGATGCCTCATTGCTTACATCATCTGTATCCTTCCTATTTCAATATTTGCTGCATCGCCCATTTTTCAGCTGCTCATTTCTTCTTCTTCTGCTTCTTCAAAGATGGCTGCTGATATGCTCAAAGAAAAATTTAATGAGGCAAACCCCATCAAATCTCCCCCTTTGCCTCATGAAGGGAGGAATCACATTTTAGCTCCATCATTTGGAGTTCATTCCAGCCTGTCAGTATATTAGCAGCATTCTTGTCTGTATGAATCTTGAATTAGCTTTTTTTCAAGTGATTGGCGTATCCAATGATACCTTAAATCAATGTGCTTTGTGCGAGAATGATATGTGACATTTTTGCTTAAATCAATAGTACTCTGGCTATCACAGTTAATCACATACTCATTTTGCTTCAAACCCAATTCTTGGAGGAAAACCTTCATCCATAATAACTCTTTTATAGCTTCTATGATTGCAATATATTCAGTCTCTGTTGTGGATAATGCAATACATTTTTGTAGTTTGAACTGCCAAGATATGGCTCCCCCTGCAAAAGTAAACAGATATGCAGATGTAGACTTTCTACCATCAAGGTCACCTACCATGTCTGCATCTGTATATCCTTCCAAGATTGGTTTTCCTTTTCCAAAGCTTAAGCACAATTTTGATGTACCCCTTAAATATCTGAAGATCCACTTCACTGCTTCCCAATGCTCTTTGAGCAATATCTTGACAGAAATCTACTCACAACTCCTACTGCATGAGCAATATCTGGTCTAGTACAGACCATAGCATATATAAGACTGCCAACAGCTGAAGAATATGGAATGGTTTACATCTTCATCTTGTCTTCCTCTGAAGATGGATATGATTTCTTGGTGAGTTTAAATTGACCACCAAGAGGCGAACTAACTGGCTTTGCTTCTTTCATGTTGAACCTTTCAAGAACTCATTCCACATATCTCTCCTGTGACATCTATAATCTCCTGGATCTCCTATCACGAATTATTTCCATACCCAAGATTTGTTTGGCTAGACCTAAGTCTTTCATGTCAAAGACTTTTGACAATTCCTTCTTCAGCTTGTTGATCACTTCGATGTCTTGACTAACTATCAACATGTCATCCACATATAGTAGCAGAATAACAAACTTTCCACCAGGTAAATATTTGATGTAAACACAGGAGTCTACATTTGTTCTTTGAAACTCATTACTTACCATGAATGAGTTGAACTTCTTGTACCATTGATGTGGGGCCTGCTTCAATCCATACAGACTTTTCTTCAACTTGCAGACTAGGTGCTCCTTTCTTTTGACTTAAACCCTTCTGGTTGCTGCATGTAGATGACTTCTTCTAGATTTCCGTGAATAAATGCAGTCTTCACATCCATTTATTCAATCTCGAAATCTAAGCTAGCTGCTAAGCCCAAAATTACTCTAATTGAGGACATTTTTACAACTAGAGAGAATATTTCATCAAAGTCAATGCCTTTCTTTTGTCCAAATCCTTTCACAACCAAGCAGACTTTGTATTTGACTTGGTTGGTAATGCCATCCTCTTTCAATTTGTATACCCACTTGTTTCTTAGAGCTTTTCTCCCTTTTGGAAGCTCTACTAACTCATAAGTCTGGTTCTTATGGAGGGAATTCATTTCTTCCTCCATTGTTTTTATCCACTGCTTCTTTTCCTTATGAGTTTCGACTTCTTGGAAGCTTTCTGGCTCCCCCTTTTCAGTAATTAGGATATACTCATTTGGTGGATATCATCTGGATGGTTGCATGACTCTGTTTGACCTTCTCAATTGTCGTCTATCATTCTCCAGTTCTCTTCTCTGCTCCCCCTGATTATTATCCTCTTGTGTTGGCATATCTTTTTCAGCACCTTCATCTTCTTCTGTTGGTAAATCTTCCTCAACATCATCTTCTTCCGATATCAACTTTATACCGTCACTTGCATCTTGCACTTCTTCTCCATTGTCCTGTTCTGTTGGAGAATGAAAGGGATGAAGATCAACAAGAGCCTTTTCTGGTTGTTACACTTCTTGTTGATCTATTGTTTGGCCTTCCTGAAAGACCACGTCTCTACTTCTTAGAACCTTCTTTGTTCCAGGATCCCAAAATTTGTAGCCAAATTCTTCATCTCCATAACCAATGAAGATACATTTAATGGCTTTGTCATCCAGCTTTGACCTATGTTTCTTTGATACGTGCACAAAAGCTTTACACCCAAACACCTTCAGATGAGAATAGGAAACATCTTTTTCTGTCCAAACCCTCTCTGGAATATCAAAATTCAAAGGAATTGAGGGGGTTCTGTTGATGAGATAACAAGCAGTTTGAACAACTGCTCCCCAGAATTCTTTTAGTAACTTTGCTGCTCGTAACATGCATCACACTCTTTCTACAATTGTGTGATTCATCATTTCAATTACACCGTTGTGCTGTAGGGTACCAGGTACTATCTTCTCATGCCTAATACCATGTTTAGAACAATAATTTTTAAACTCATGGGAAATATATTCACCTCTGTTATCTGTTCGAAGGCACTTCAGCTACTTTCCTGTCACTCTTTCCACCATGGCATGAAATTGTTGAAAATTAACTAACACCTAGTCTTTCGTCTTCAACAGGTACACCCAAACTTTTCTCGAAGCATCATCAAAGGTTAGAAAATACTTGGCTCCTCCAAGTGATGTAACCTCAATGGGACCACAAACATCAGAATACACTCGTTTCAGTAGTGTTGACTTCTTTACAGAGGAACTACTAAATGAAACTCTGTGCTGCTTTCCAAATAAGCAGTAATCACAAGGGTCAAGAGAGCTACCTTTGACAAAGGGAATAAGTTTCTTCTTTGCCAGAATTTGTAGTCCTTTTTCACTCATGTGGCCCATTCTTTTATGCCATAAACTTGGTAAAGAATCGATTGCCACATTCAACCCATTATTACAAACCATCTCATGGGTTTTGTACGGCGTGCAACAAGCTTCTCCTCTTGCAATAACCAAGGAGCCCTTCGAGAGTTTTCAATTCCATTACCAAAATGGTTTTGGAAGCCTTCTTTGTCAAATACATTGATAGACATCAAATTGAGGCATAAATCAAGGACATGCCTCACATCTTTCAATGTTAATTGGAATCCAACATTTGTCTTGACACAAATGTCTCCAATTCCCACTATGTTTGAACATGTAGTGTTTCCCATCTTCACAGTACCAAAGTCTCCTACTTTGTATGTAAAGAACAACTCTTTATGGGGCTTGACGTGATAAGATGCACCAGTATCAATGACCCATTCAATCATGTTATCACCAACATGTAGACATTCATCAACAATTATCACAACATCTTCATTTTCTCTTGTTGCTACTGCTACTGTTGTATGGTTGTCATCTTTTATTTGACCTCCTTCCTGCAACCGTTTTCATACTCGCTAATTTCTCTTTATGTGGCCTGGCTTGCCACAATGGAAGCAATTATTGTCTCTTCCTCTTGACTTTGACCTTCCTTTGAACTTGTCTGTCTGGCTCTTCCATCCTTTGTTTTTACTTCTCCCTCTGTTCTCTATAACAAGGGCTTGCGACTCAATATCTTTTGTCTTATTTTTATTGTAAGACAAAAGTACTCCAAAAATTTCTTCAAAGACCAATTTATATTTTTCGTACATAAGAGTCGTCTTAAGATGGTGGTACGACGAAGGTGGGGATTCCAATAGTAAAACTGCTTTTTCTTCTTCTAAGAAGCTGATATCAAAATTCTGAAGTTGAAAAATCATACCGTTAAATGTACTCAAGTGTTGCATGAAGTCACCATTTTTTGGCATCCGTAGTTGATATAAATCTGCCCATATCATGAACTTGTTTGACAAGTTCTTTGTCATGTATAGGCTCTCCAACTTGTTCCAAATATCTAAAGCAGTTTTGCATCCTTTCACGTTAATGTTATGTAGAACATTATTGGAAATATTAAGACGAATTGTACTGGCAGCAGTCTCGTCCCAATTTTCATTTTTCATTGCTTCTGGATTTTTGGCTTTACCCAATAAAGCGTTATGAACTTTTTGCTGAATGAGAACATCCTTTATTCTGTTTTGCCAAACGTTAAAATTGTTGTTGTTTGTAAGCTTCTCAATCTTTGTTTTACCACCAGATATTTTTTTTTGTTGTGAATCAACCTTGCTTATACTCAAATTTTGTAAAAATTACCGTTACAAAATAGTGCCACATGAATAGTATCTTGTGAATAGTACTTACTCAAATTGTTGGCAATGTGAATAGAACTTTCACTATTCAATTTTACTATTCAAAAACTTGAATAGTAATTTCACTGTTTGCATGTAATCACCTTTTGCTGTGATATCAATTGTTGGGATATGTGACGCACAGAAGTGTTGGACAGATTGAAATTAATGAATAATAAATGTGCAAGAGTAATGTAAAATGACACAAAATATTTAACGTGAAAAAACCCACTCAATGTAAGAGAAAACAACCACGGGATAACTCCAAAAAACTTCTACTATATGAAAAAAATGGGTACAACAATTCTCTCAAGTTTATGCCCAAAATTGAGGTACTACAATATTACACTCACAAAGTATATTTCTCACACTCACAAAAGTGTGGTAAATCTCTCACTAATTTAACTCTGCAGATATTTATCACTCTCTACAGGAACACCTCGCTTTTATCTCACAGCTTAAATTTTACTGTAGTATTTTCTCAGCTGATTTTCTTGTCAGCTCCTCTCTACTCTCAGATGTGTGTTCTGAGATGATTTTAATTCTGCTCCTCTCCACCTCTATTTATAGAGAAATTATATATCAGATGCCTCATTGCTTACATCATCTGTATCCTTCCTATTTCAATATTTGCTGCACCGCACATTTTTCAGCTGCTCATTTCTTCTTCTTCTTCTTCTGCTTCTTCAATTATGACTGTTGATATGCTCAAAGAAAAATTTAATGAGGCAGACCCCATCAAATATACCCATTGCCTTTGGATCAAGTGGAAAGGTGGTATCCTACTGAGCAACTTCAGAATGTAGATATATACACTTTCTTTCAATTCATATTGGAACCATCTGATGCATTGATTAAAGGTAATTAAGCAGGAATTCACACTTGCAGCACTCTTATTAACTCTACAATGCATTTGGAACACGAGGAATAATAAAATTTTCAGGAATGAACAGCATGATTTTCATAAGTGCATAAAAAATGAAATGAAGAAAATGGTTTATTCTTTGGACAATGAATTTATTAAGTGAAAAAAGCCTTCTGATGGATGTTTTAAATTCAATTTTGATGGAGCTAGAAGAAGTTCATTGCTACAGACTGTCATTGTAATGTATTAGGTATTTGGACTAAATTGCTTACGGCTGTATCTGCAGTGATTATGGAAGCAAGAGAGCAACTCTAGCAATTGGGATGGCTAATGCAATGGGGATTAAAAGATTAATAGTTGAAGGTGATTGTCATAATGTCATCTCCTTTTTGCAAAAGAAACCATCTTTCATTGCTTGGGAAGCAAAACAGTTCTTCAAGAGATGCAAACTTAGTTGCCCATAATATAGCAAATTCATGTATGAGTCGTTCTATTGAAATGGCAAAGGAACTTGGGTGGAGGAAAATAATTGTTGAATGTGACTGTAAAATTCTTGTGGACTGGGGTAAGGGGGGGGTGATGCAAATTCAGAATAGTGGTAAAAATCTATTGTGCTGCAAATTAGAGCTCTCTATTGAGTCTCTGAAGAATGCCAAATTTCTATGGTTCATAGCTATATAGCTAAGAATGGTATTGATTTAACTTTTATGTCTAAATGGAGAGTTGATTCCATGGAGGACCTCTAGTTCTTGTCGTATAAGGATTTTTTGGGCTTAATAAATCTGAGTGGGTAAGGTCTACAGCCAGAAAATGCAGTGAAGAAAGAGTTGAGAGAGGAGAGAAAAAAAAATTTGCTAATGAAAATCCAAAATTGAAACTCGTAAAGAAGGAAAAATATTGTTATTTAATTTTTATGAAAATCTTGCAACATATTTGTCAATAAATAATTGGACTGGCTCACCAAATAATCATAATTGACATGATGAGTCTTTTTCTTAATAAAAGGTGATCTCTTTTTATTTTTTTATTATTAAAATTAAAAGGTGATATTTTAAGGGGTGTTATTTTTTGTAATTTTATATATTTTTAATACCGACTAAAAAAATATAACTAACACTGATAATATTATTGTTGACGAAAACGCTATAATTGGTATCATCAAAGTACATGAACATTGTAAAATAAAGATGTTTACTTTGATTAAACAAAAAGTTTCAATTTTATTATATCAAAGAGTTACAATAGTTATGACTACTTTATATTTTTTGAAGAATTTTTGTGTAAATTGATTGTGTCAATAACTAAGACAGAGAAAATTATGGAGCAAATAAAGAAAGCTCAACTGTGTTTCTTCGTGAATTAAGTACTATTGTTTATGGTCAATCTTGACTTTTCAATTGACTCTTTGTTATCTTTGAAAATTTAGATTTTAATTTTTGTTGTATTCTATTTTGATATAGTTGAATGAAAATTTTCATATTACTGTAAACAAAAAAATATGAACTAACTAGTTCATAAAATAAAAAGATTGACGTCATGTTTGTCCAATAAAATATTCAATTTCTACTATTAGCAAAATATATATATATATTCAATTTCCACCACGTTTACATAAATCATACCTTAAATCATTGGACATTGGCTGATAAATGATTTGCGCTCATATTGTAATTTAGGGTCGTTTTAGATGAAAAATTATATGAATATTAATATGTTAGTTCGGATATATAAATATTTTAATATTATAAATTTTAATAATTAAAAATTAAAAAATAGAACCCATTTTTGTTGAGATTCATTTTAAAATAGGAAAGTAAATAAAATATTAATATGGTAGAGATTATTTCTAATATGGTAGAGATCATTCCCAATATGGTAGAGATCATTGTACTTAATTATTATCCTTTTATGTCGTCTTATTTCTATTATAAATTCATATAATTTGTGCAAAGTAATACAATTCAGTTAAATATTTAGAACTAAATATTACATTCTTCTTTTCTACAATTTTTAACTCTCAACGTTCTCTCTACTCAATTATAAAAGCATGCTATTCGTTTAGACATATATAATCAATAAATAATTCATAATTTTGTAGATAAAATAATAATTAAAACAAAAAATACGTAAAATAATTAATTGAATGTAAGCTACATCAGCCTACATATTCATACAACGTTAAAAATTGAACACATTATAAATATGAAATATGTGTTTCTTACAAAATTACAAAAGCAAATTAAATGTATAAGAATTGATTGTGGGACAGTCTAGAAGAAAATCTTGATTGTATGCAAGTGTGCACGCTGCCCTTCCAGATGTGAGATTTATGGTTTGAATTTTGGAGGTTGCAAGTATTCATGTTGACAGACATGTTGCTAGCTAACAATTGATATTTTCTAATAATTTTGATGATCTAAAAGGGATTGTGCTTCACCCTCCTATGATGAGGTTTCTTTGTTATCCCAAAAAAGTTGAATGTATAAAAAGATAAATGTTAGTAACATATCTTAATTATAGTGTGAAATGTGCCTAAATTTTTTTTATTTGAAAAATTATTTAACTACAAATTCTACTATAATTAATGTAAAGATAAATTTATATATGTTTAGCCTTCATCTCAATTAAAAAAAAAAAAAAAACTTGTTAGTTGGATATTACATGATAAGTTTTAATTAGAATCGTGAACTTTATCCATTAATTAAAAAGAGAGACTAACAAATACATTCCAAACAAGTAAGCCAATATAACAAGCATTGCATATGAAAAATTCAACTTAAAATATTACAATTATATATTATACATGAAAATTTATTATAAAGCTATTTGGTTTTTTGTTGTCTTAAATTATAATATGACATCATTAACTTAAAAGGTCAAAAATGCATAAAGCAAAATATCCAAAATCAAAATCAAAATGATGAGTTAAAAATAAAGTAAAGAAAAAAAAATGTAAAATGTCTAATTTATACTAAAACATATAGAACAAGAACATTCAATAATTTTTTTTAGAAATATAAGCTAACATGACCCCTCCCATTAATTTTAATTTAATATGGACATCCCACTGTATTTTTTTTTACGATAAAATGATCACCATAAAAAAAGAATAATATAAAAGGATTATACTAATCCATTTTTCTAAAATTTATTTATTAAATGAAGTTTTATTTCTTTTTATTAAATGAAGTTTTATTTCTTGCACAAATTATTTAAATTTTACATTTATAAAAATGGCTATATATTCAAATATATGATTATACAATACATTTTAAATTAAAACATAAAAGAAAAAATAATTTGATATTATTTTACTTGCATGCTAGATACTATTAATAACTCAACTCGAAACATTCAATATAAGTATCATTAAAAATTAAAAGAAAAATATGAAAAACATTAAAATTCTCAAAATATTAGATACATGATGAAATTATAGAAGAAAGTAAAAGAAGAGCTTCTCTTTTATAACTTTTTAATCACACTTTATTGGTTGCAATCATTTTAATTATACAAATTTAGCACATATTTAAGAGACTTTTTTTTTATTTTATCTTTTAATTCCATAATAATAAACAATTAATTAAGTAAGAGGCGTGAGATGTACCATAGTTTTTACAAAAGAAATATTTTAGTCTCATTGCTTTCAACTGGAGTGCATTACTCTCGTAATTTTAAAAAAATATTCAGTTTAGTCTTAAAAGAACAAAGCTACAAGACTTATTTGCACCATTTTTTTTTTTTTTTACTAAAATTCACCATTTTGGAACTAAAGTGTACACATTTTCAAAGTATGGCTAAATCACCCAAATTGAAAGTTACATGACTAAAATGTTTGCCTAAAGGCATTGGATCACCTGACATCCTTCATTTATAATTCATTATATTAGTTATCAATTTAATTAAATCTTTTACACAGAATTAAATATTACAGCAAAAAAATCAAATATTTTAAGAGTGTTAGTTTTTTATTTTAACTCTTTAATAATTAATACATATAATCAATTATTTTTATACCGAATATAATTTAAAACAAATTAAAATTTAACATATATTTAAAAGAATTTTAGTTGACTATTTTAATTTAGTAATAATTGACCATGAGCCTTTTGATTTCCCTTTTTTGAATTTTCAATAGGATAATTTTTTGAATTTTCAATAGGATAATTTTCAATAGGATAAATTTATTTGCAAAAAATTAATTATTTTAAATTATTTTAAATTTTATTTTTTAATTCAATTATTAAAATATAATTAATACATATAATCAATTATTTTTACAATAAATATAATTTTAAAATTTAAATGAACTAAAATTAATTTAAAATTAAATTATGATATATGAAAAGTACATTAATATTTGCAATAGATTTTACTAATCAAAATATAACGACAATTATAAGACAAGCATTTTTAATTAATATCCTCTAAATTTGTTCGCGTGTGTGTGTATATATATATATATATATATATATATATATATATGACAACCATTGGCTTAAACATATATTTTTAAAATATTATTTTTAATTGATAATAAATCTATGTACTGTATATAAAAAGAAGAATTACTTCTACTTTATTTATTCGAGAAGATTTTGTTAGACTTTTTTTTTTTTTTTAGATATAAATAATAATAATAATAATAATAAATATATAAAAGAAGGAGTTTGCTCCTTCATATAAATAACTATTTTTTTTTTATTTTTTAACATAAAAAAATATTGAGTGGTCTATAATTAATTATATTTATATCTCTCTTACTTTTAGGTTTTTATTTTTATTTTAAATATTCATAAAAAAAATGTTATTTTTTTTATCTATTAGTTTATTTCTCCTATTTATTTATGTTTGAAATTTTTATTTATTTTATTTTCTATTTATTTGTAATTGTATTTATATTTATATTTATACTATATATAAAAAGGAGAGTTGCATCTCCTTTATTTATTTGAGAAGATTTTGTTTGACCTTTTTTTTTTCTTTCCCTTTTTTCTTTTATTCTTCGTGACTTCCTCTCTCTTTTTCCTTTTTTTTTTTTTTTTTGTCATGACTTTTTTAGTATTTTTTGTTTTTAGATATAAATAATAATAATAAATATATAAAAGAAGGAGTTCGTTCCTTCGTATAAATAACTATTTTTTTTTTATTTTTTAACATAAAAAAATATTGAGTCGTCCATAATTAATTATATTTATATCTCTCTTACTTTTAGTTTTTTTATTATTTTAAATATTCATAAAAAAATGTTATTTTTCTATTAGTTTATTTCTCCTATTTATTTATGTTTGATATTTTTATTTATTTTATTTTCTATTTATTTGTATTTGTATTTATATTTATACTATATACAACAAGGAGAGTTGCATGTCCTTTATTTATTTGAGAAGATTTTGTTGACCTTTTTTTTCCTTCTTCTTTTATTATTCATGACTCCCTCTCTTTTTTTTCTTTTTCTTTTTTTCATAACTTTTTTGGTATTTTTTGTTTTTAAATATAAATAATAATATTAAATATATAAAAGAGGAAGTTTGTTCCTTCGTATAAATAGTTATTTTGTTTATTTTAAACATAAAAAAAAAATATTAAATGAAAAATAGAAGGAAAAAAAATTAAGTATAATGTTATCTTCAAGAAAAATACTCTTTACAACTAATATATATATATATATATGAGTATTAGTTAAATATTTTTTTATTGTTCAATTTGAAATAATATATAACAGTTTAATTAGTTATTTTTATGATAATATTATCTATTTTAGAAACAGTTTGTTGAATAGTAGAATTTGTTTGACATCAGAAGTTAAACAATTTAAATAGAATATATCTTTTAATATCTTTAATTTATTATGCATAATCTATTGCATTTAAAAAAATACATATGACGTAAATCCTACTAAAAAATTTTAAAAATTATGATTCAAATTTTAATAATAATTGTGTGTGAATATAAATTATATAAAAAATATATATATACAAAAGAGCACGTGCCTTGCACGTTTCCCATACGGTAGTATATGTGTCTCTTCGTTTAATTTAATACTTCTTAATTTTTAGAATATTTAATTTCAAATTTGCTATACCAATTAATGTAAGATGATTTATTAATACTATTCAAAGTGTGTATACAAGAGAAGCAGTACGTTGTGCAATAAAATTTCATTACAAGTTAAAACTAATACGTTCTATATTTGTGTAAAAGTATGATTACAGAAACAATTGTTTTGTAGTCAATAATTTTCGGTTACATAGTTGTGATATTGCCCTACTTGTGGTAAATAGACTTTTTCGTAAATGTTTACATTAGCAATTGGAAGTGGGCTGTGACTGGAAAAACAGCTTTAATGAATTGGGTAGAAAAAAGAAAAAAAAAACAAGGGTCAATTCTATTTACATCCATCAAAACCTCCAACTACATACCCTTTAATACATACTTTTCAATAATTTTACACACAAGGGTATGTATTTGTAGGTTTTGGCTGATGTATTTAAAATTAGCCAAAACAAAACAAACGTAAATGTCAAAAATATCTATTTTTTTTAAAGATATAATGACCAGAAAATAAGTAGATTACTACATATATTTTCTGGCTATCAATGTCCATACATTTCTCAAGTGATTTAATCAAGAATGCAAACTCTTGACAACAATTAAATTTTTGGAAAATATGCTAGCATAACTCTTTTTTATTATTTTTATTCTATGATGACCCCTTTAGTGTATAAAAATACAAGAAATTCATATTAGATTAAGATCAGTGAAATGAAGTTATGTTACATTATTTCCACTTATTTTTTCCTTTAATAAGGATAAGACGACGGCCCAAGCTGAATTTCGTATACAAAAGTATCCAACATTCAGTATGAACATCCATTATTACAAGATTTCAATAATACAAATAGGTCGGGTGAAAATTAATCTCACCAAAAATTTCACCAGTTTTTTATATCAACTCCTACCTCTAAAACTCTATTTCAACTGATATTATGGAACGAATCAATGATAGCATCAGCAAGGTATTCGCATTTGGCCAAAGACAATCCAGCCAAGGATATCCTTCCGTCCTTTGTCATGTATACGTGCCACTTATTTGTCATGTTATCACTCTGAACATGAAAAAGGAAAAAGAAAATTGGATCTTGAGTTCAGCAACCATGTCGAGCATTATAACATTGAGGGAAGAACATAGACACTAAAGCAGGATTTCAAATCTCATGTACCACTTTCGTGTGCCACCAATAATTGGCCAACACATGGACAAAAGGGCCACTTTTTCACCCCTAAGTTTTCATGCGTATTGGTGGTACACCAAAAATTGCACAGGAGAATTAGATTCCACATTAAACAATGGACAGCTCGAGAAATCAAAAATGGAATTAGATTAAATGACCATTTTGTTGTATGGAAAATTTTTAACATCAATGATGAAAGATGTTGATAAATATAACAAAATCTTGCAACAAAAGATAAATATGAAGCAAACTTGCCATAGGAAAAGCAATATGGGCCAATATGGAAGATAAGAAAATAACTTGTACCTAGAAAATGACTGTCAAGATTATAGAATAGCAATGAGTATCTTGCCAAAATTGAGAACATAAAACGGATGGCATAAACAAGAATCAAAACAATGTTGGAGCATGATGTGTTAAATCAAGTGATAGCGGCATTACCTGAGCTTTATTCAAGCCTGTAAATGAAAACATGCCAATCTGCTCAAGTATAAAGGACCAATGCTTTCCACTCTTATCTTTTGCAGAAAGACTATCGTACAATTTCTGCCTCACATTCTTTATTCTTCCTGCCATCATCTCCATCTCTGCTTTCCATTCATTGAAGAGAGCTGGATCCCCAACAACATTAGCAACAATCTTAGCCCCATGAATTGGAGGATTAGAGTACATTGGTCGAGCAAGCCTCTTCAGTTGGCTCTTTACCCTGATAGCAAATAAGGTCGAGTAATTAGCATTTTATGGACCCATATGACTTTATGAGATGAGATTCCAAACGAAAGTATTCTTGTTTGATTGTTTTATGCATGCTATTACGTTAAATATTAAAAACTGTAGAAAATTTCAACTGCACCTTGTTGCAGCATCTGCGGATGCACAGACAACATTGATTGCTCCAATCCTTTCTGCATAGAGACCAAGATTTTTACTGTATGACTGAGCAACTAGAAACTCCATACCTCGTGCAGCAAACAATCTCACAGACGATGCATCTGCATCGAGGCTCCCACTAGCAAAACCCTTAAGCACATAAAATGTTCTCACGTTAAAATCAAAGCCCAAAAAAAGTTTTTGTATTCTTAAAGAACCCACTCGTGATGTACATACCATCAAACATAATACTTATTCCTAACTCAACATTATTAAGAACATAAATTCAAATTGCAATTATTCCTTGAATATTCCTTGAAAAATTCATAAGTGCTGTTTGAGCAGAAAAATACGTAAGCTGAAAATGAAACTTTTATAGCATAATTACCTGGTATGCGACATCAAAAAATGGGATATGGTTTTTCTCTTGGATGACATCGACAATTTTTTCCCACTGTTTGGCAGTTGGATCTATGCCAGTTGGGTTGTGAGCACAGCCATGAAGCAGTATAAAAGACCCCTCAGGTGCTGCCTGAGGTGAAGGTGAACAAAGATTAATGAAAAAAACAGTTCCTCAATCCAAGTCACTGAATATACATATGGTGCTTATTGTAAAAATTTAGAGCTAGTGAGCGACAGGAATAAGTAATTTGAGATATGCTGATGTTCTATTAGCATGTAATAGCAATAATCCCAATCTACACTCTTTGCAGTGCATTAACACATAATACAATACATCCTTCAAGTAATAAATTTATGGTTAAGATGTTACCTTTATGTCAGCTATCATCCCCTCAAAGTCCAAACCAACTGTTTTAGGATCATAATATCGATATTCTGACCATGGAACTCTAGCATCATTGAAAATATTCTTGTGATTACCTGCAACAGATTTTATTTGGCATGACAAATAAGTATTATTGCTTCAGAAAGCGTGCACACACAAAAAAAAAAAAAAAAAAAACGAGTAATGACACACCCCATGTTGGAGATGATATCAAGACTTTTGTCCCAGGAAAATAACGTTCTATAAGAGCTGCAGCTAGACGAAGGGAACCAGTTCCTGAAAGACCTTGAACAGTTGCAACCTGCAAAAACAACAGAAAAATATAAATAACCAAGATGGAAGAAATGACTGAGAAACTATATTGTTTCACAAGATATACATGAGCTAATTTTGACATACTCTTTGTTGCTTTATTACTGAGTTATCTGCCCCAAATAGTAATTCTGCAGTCGCCTTATTGAAGGCTGCCAAACCTTCTATGGGAAGGTACTGTTTGTTGTAAATAAAACATAGCAAGTAATCAAAAATCGAACAGTAATAGGCTAACTTCAGGTCATCCAAAAAATAACAGGATGTTCAAATACCTCTTTGTTTTCTCCCTTCTCAAGCATAAGGTTTTCTGCCTACAAAGATAAAAACGAATATTCTAATGAACTTGTTCCTCGTGAGAAGAATTGTCAAATATACCAATTATTAGATGTACCAATGTCATGGTTTTCCACTATAAAACAAGCCAGCAAGACCAGAACCACATGAAATAAAAACGACAGAAACCAAACCTTCTTAACAACGTTAAGCACATAAGGCTGAAGTTCTTCTGTCCTATAAGCTCCAACTCCAAGATTAAGCTTCATTTCATGCGTATCAGCCTTGAACGCTTCAGATACTCCAAGAATTGGATCAGGTGGGGCCATTGTAATACCCTCAAATCGAGAAACATTGACTGCAGCAACCATTAATATCCGACCAAAAGACTGCCAAACAGAAATGGCATATATTAATATAAAATGCTTTATGTAACAAATTGATGACAATCTCAACGGTCGTGAGCATGTAATTGTTCAAAATATAATACATGGGTGCTCGCTATGGCAATGGCTAAAAGGATGTAAAATTGACAGATGTTAAAGTAAATGTGGGATTATTATAAGAATTATTCTATTACTATGGGCTAGGTTATGAAAATAAATAATAAATCCTAATTTGCGGTCAAAGTTTCCTAGACTCCTTTAGAGATAGAAGTACAGTGCAGGATCAAATTTGACCTTCGGTTACTAATTAGTAATAATGAAGCCGCAAAAATCAAATTTCAAGAAGAAGGATAGAAGATCTCATCCTGACAAGTCAAATACCTTCGTGTTCGTTGGAAGATCCAATTTCCCCTTATAGAAGCTCAAGCCTGAACTCCGAAGATTCACCTTTCTCTATTGCAAATAGAACAAATAAATAAACTTCTATTAACCGCAGTCAGCAACTATCGATCAAGTTGAGAAGAGAATTTTTTGAAATTAATCTCCAAATTACATTTCCGTTTCACCAAAAAAAGAGAGACCAAACTCAAGTAATAAACATCGAAATTGGTAGACTAGATTTGATTTATATTTTCAGCATTTCTCAGTAACCAAACAGTAGGTAGGGGAAAAAAACCTTAAAGAAGTACCTTACGAGAGTCCTGCGTGGAAAGTGAGGCTGATGAAATCGTAGAAGCTAAAGACATCATCGCAGAAGCCATCTGAGCCGGTACTCGTGAAAAGAGCACAAGTATGAACAAAACTCAATGATAAGTACAAATCGATTTACAGTAAAAGGTTAATTATGTGTTCTCCAATAAAATTAGCAAGTGAAATTAATTCATAAGATCAAAAAACCTGAATCTTGAAGAATGTTCTGGAAGTTGATAATATCGAAGTCTTGGATGTCAAAGTTAAGTAGAGCTATTTCAGCAATAAGAGCTCACTTTGTTAAGACAGGGCGATAAGAACAAATCAAAAAAAGCCTCGGGATTTCTCGCTTCGCTGCACGTATGGTTTGGTGAGAAACAGATTGAGTGACAATTGTCCCTCATATACTGGTTGGGTTATATTAGAAACAAAAACAATTTAGGCATTGCATAATATATGGGCTTTTTAATATTGAAATATATGGGCTTATTAAGTTAGACCGATTGATTGAGCCGGCATTAGAGGCTACAATGGCTTGGGGGCGGTTAATTTATTCGAATAAAACATATATGAGAAAAAGAATCAATTTTATTCAAATAGAATATATTTAGAGTAAAACAGTGAGTTTCATCGAACCATGGGGTATGATTTTTACCATAATACTATTTTTTTCATTCTCTTGATTAATAAATATGTAAAATTTATAATTTTTAAAAAAAATTTATAAGGCTTACGAAAATCATGATGATTCTTTCTAACAAATTTTTATTTATGATGTAATCATATTAATTTTTTATTTAAATAGAAAAGTATCTTATAAATTATTATCTGTGTTAATTCTTTAAGTAATATTTTTATTATATTTTAAATAATTTACTCCTCTAGTTAAATTTGGTTGAATATATCTAATTTTATTCATTTTTATAGCCCTCTTATTAAATTTTATTTATGTTTATGGTTTTGATATCAAATTATAGTGCTGAATTTTAAGCTTCAATTAACTTTTATCTTCTTATCTGTTCTTTAAATAAGTAAGACTTAAAAATTAGGTTATCAAATTCTACTTCATTTACTATAACATATTTTTGTATAAAATAATTTCTTAAAATTATTTTTATCGGATAATCTATCAAGTATAAAATACTATAAATATAATCAGTACAAAATCTAAAAGAGTATCAAATCTTTTAAAATTTTCTAAACATATTTCATAACATTCATCATCAAATATTGCTCTAAATTTTTCATAAATTTTCTTTCAAAAATTTCTATATTAGTTATGATCTTGTAAAATTTCTTTATAAATTTGTAAATAAGCTAAACAAATATGTAAAACTCAAGACTGTTAATTAGATTAAAATTATAATTATCATATTTGAATTTAATGGGTTCACTACAACCTTCCATTCTCCTATTCATCTTCTTTTGATGCACATGTTATGCCTCAACTTGCTTCAATCCTTAATACCCACCTAGTTATGGAGAAGCTTTTGCATCTGTACATAATATGGTATTCTAAAATTAGACTTGCAAAGAGATAAGAAAAAAATGACTTCACTCCATTTTATTCATAATATGATAATTATTATAACCTAAGGCTAACTAAAAACCTTGAAAAAATCCTTAGCTGCTCATTTCTTCAATATACATGATTTCTAAATAGTACATAACGTGAAAATAAATTTTTCAGCATCTATTCCTAAGGAGTATGGAGGTGTGTTGGTTCACGCTCAAAATTATTACCTTTGGCGAAGCGATTATTGCAGTATATTTTTAAGTGTCAAATCCACAGAGAAGCTAATTAAACCAACAAAATAAAAGTTATCACAAAATAAATAGAAGAAATAATTTTATAATTGGAAAAAGAAATTGACAATAATTAAATATAACAATCTTGGTAGAAAATAAAATCAATATGCAAATTACAAGGCTTCGAAATTCACTTAATTATTTTGTTTTAATATTACCAACTTTTATTCCTATTTACTACTCAATTGCATGTTTCACATCCCAAACAAACAATTGAAAATTTTAGAATTGAAGATTTAAGATGAAATTTAAAGTTATTTGATTGGAGAAAAATAATGTTTTCATGGTAGAACAATTTAATTTATTCTTACAAGCTATCTAACATCGACAATATATCAAATTGACAATATTGCAGTAGAAGATAAACTCATAAAATAAATAAAATAATTATAAAATAAAGTTGTACATGAAGAAAGCATGACTGAATTTATATGAAACTGAAGAATATAATTTATTAAATGTAGCAAGAAGATGAACAAAATAATTTCTCAAAACAAATTTATAAACTATAAAGCACTCATAGGAATAAAAGAATGAATAAAAAAACTACATAATTAAGCTCCTCTCTAGTCTTGCTCTAAATTTAGCCTAGCTTACAAATCATTCTCATAAATTCTAGAGAGAAAGAATGAGAATAGAAAGTAAGAACTCTTTGCAATTTTCTTCATGCTTTCAAGTGTTGAATGCCTATTTATTTATAGTGTTGGAGTAGGAAGATTTTCTGAATCATAATAATATCATGCCATTTTCTCTTTGAAGATAATTGATTTTCAAAATATTTTCTGAATATGAATCGTAGATAAATCTCTTATCTTTCCAGAGAATCAAAAATTATTTAATTTGGAGCTGTACACATAAAGTTATATCAAATATATTAACAGCTATCCAACTACAAGATATTTCAGATTGCATCTTATTTTTGGCCTTGAAATAATCATATTTTGATATTCTTCGTGAAATGAAAAATTATGAATCATTGAATTATATTTTCATATCTTCTTGAATCATTTTATTTGAATATTTGAGTCGAAAGTTATCCTCAAAATACAGTAGCAGGTTCATGAGATCTTAAGAAGAAATATTGCATAAATTCAATTTTGATTTTCTTTGCTCTATTTTGGCTGATTTCATTGATTCTATAATCATAAAATCATCATAATAAATAAAAATAACATTTATAAATTTAATATAGATAATGATTAATTTTAAACCGATTAAATCATAAATGTTAATTAATTCACATATTTAGATATGCATTTTTATACAATTATCATGTGTAGAGAGAGAGGTTCCCTCAAAATGGAGATAAGAGTTCCTTTTATAATATAAGGAATCTCTTTTACAAAATAATTATCCTACTTTTATTCTTCCTTGGCATGTGCTGCCAGCTAAAGATGTGGATCCTACCTCTTTATTCTTCCTTGTTTCTTTCTTGCTGACAGTTCTTTCCTAACTTTCTTTGTCATTTAATGCCGACAATCTTGATGTTGTAGATGATGACGTCTTCTCATCTCCTCGATCCCTGATGCAAAAAATACATTTGTGATATTGAGTTACCTTCCTTGCATAAAAGTAAAAAATCTTCCTTGTTTTTTGTTAAGCTTTTAAATTATTGCTGTTGAAATTTGCTTCAAATTTGGTAATTTTTTTTCCATCTTCTTCAGTGAGAGCTATATTGCTATGAAAAATAATAATAACCTTACTAGTTGAATAATTTACTTTGATTTCAGTAGAATTATTAATTTTTTTTATTTCATAATAAATTTATCTTAGCATTTGCCCTTTTGATATACAGAGTTCTTCTGTATTGAATTCCTTTTTTTTTTTTTTTTTGTGCCTTTGGCTTGGGGATTTCTCTGTTGGCATTGACAATGCCTAATTTGATAAAATGATAAGGACTAACACAACTTTTATCATTCTAATCCATTAATGAACTAAAAAAATCTAAGATAAACAGGTTTATCTCTTGCTTTAATCTTTTTCCTAAAAATTTTTATGGCTTTCTTGAAATTTGCAGGAAAATAATTTAATTCACTTAAATTAATTCATGGATAAAGATTTTCAATTAAATTTATATGATATGCTCTATATACAAAAATTAGATTTGTTCCTTCAAGAATGTTGAATTTATTTCCAGCTGGATAATTCTTTTCTGTAGTATAGAACTTCATATTTTCTATGTGTTCTTGAGTGGACTTTTTGGCCAAGTTATATAAGCTTAACAATTGTATTTTACTGAGATTTCTATACTGATCTTTTTTTTCTTCAATTTTTTATATATTTCTAGAAGATGTTTATCTAAGATTGGTAGTCTTACTATCTTTCCTAAGGTTCTGCTGGTTGATGCTGGTTGTTGTTGTAGTGCTATAAAATAATTTTTTATAACTTCCTCTGGATTTGTCAGCTTTGGTATTTTGTAATTGGCATAACTTCCTTCAGCTTCTATTTTGTTGGTGAAGGCTCTGTGAATTACTCTACTAAATTCAAAAATAGTTTTGCTTGCATCTACCAAAATATTGTAAATTTTAGGTTTTGAACAATTGTAAACTACATATATCTTCTTTTGTTCTTCCTTTTCAACTTCATCAGCCAAATTAAGTTTTTCTTTTCCTTTATCAGAGGTTTTATATTCTTTTGAACTGTTAAGTTCTTTCATTTTGATATGAATTTCTTCAAGAATTTTTCCAAAATTTTTATATTCTGAGAGTTGTTTTGAATGATTAAGTTCTTCTGTTATATTACTTATTTTCATAAGAGATTTTCAAGATATAAAAGTTAAAATTGTTCCTGAAGGATTTTTATTTCCTTATCTTTTATCTTGATTTTTATATCAATCTATTCCATTTTTACAATCATAAAAATAGTTAATGGTGCTAATTCTCTAGTTAATGCATCTGCTAAACTATTTTTAGTTCCTGGCAAGTGTTCTACATCAAACTTATAATAATTGAACTATTGTTGTCATCTGATGAGTCTTCCATACTTATAGTCTCCTGCAATATTAGTTTTTAAAAAATGTCCAAAGCTTTTATGGTCAGTTTTTACAATAAATCTAGAGCTTATGACATATGTTGTAAATTTTTTAATAGCATTCTTTACAGCTAAATATTCTTTTTCATTACGGTGATAATTTGATTTAGGGCCTTGAAAAGATCCTGAAGTAAATCTACAAAGATATTCATCTTTATCGTCAACTCTTGCCTTTACTAGTGCTCCCTAATATTCATACAAAGCATCTGTTTCTATTATGATTTTATTGTTTGGTCCTAGATGATATAAAATTAGTAAATCTTTTACCTGTGCTTTTACCTTCTTCATGTATTTAATGTCTTGGTCAGTCCATTACCAAACATAATCTTTTTTAAGTTTTATTTGTAATGGTTCTCTCATTTATGCTAACTTTTTTATATAAGCTTATGCATATGTTAAACATTTTAAAAATCTTTATAATTAATTTTTATGTTTAATTGTACAGAAAAAACTTTATATATTGTTTAAAATATGAGGTTGTAGGTAATGTTTTTCATATTTAATTTATAATTCTAAATATTTTATTTTCTGTTAAGCTAGTACTATTTTCTTTTCAAATAATACTATTTTTGATATTTTACATTCTTCTTAAACATTAATAATATCTAAATAATACTTTTGTAAGCTATCACTGAATATTAGTATATCATCTATGTAAACACAACAAAAATTATGAAAATTTTTAAATATATTATTCATATATCTTTGAAAAATTTTTAATGCTTGTTTTAATCCAAATGGAATAACTGTCTATTAAAATTGCCCTTGTGAACAACTAAAAGTTATTAATTTCTGAGATTCTTCATCAAGTCTTATTTGCCAAAATTTATTTTTACAGTCGAAACTTGAAAAATATTTTTTTTCTTTAATAAGTGATAATAGTTCTTCTTACCTTAGAATAAAATAATCATCATCAATAGTTTCTTTATTTAAAGCTTTGAAATTTATGACCATTCTTTTCTTTCCTCTACATTTTTTAGCTTCTTTTTTAACTAAAAAAGCTGGACTTGAATGGAGTGAATTACTGAGAATGATTACCTTTAATTCCAAAAGGTCTCGAATTTATTTTTCAAATTCCTCCATATCTACTATAGTATAAATCATGGGTTTTACTCTAATGACTTTTAAATGATCTTTTAATTTTATGGTTGCCATTTTATTGATTTATTAATATTTAGATATAAAGGGTTTTTTGAATATACTTTTCTTAACAATGTTCTTACTCATGTTAGAGTTTTATTTTCTTGAATTTCATTTAGGAAGGGGTTTCGATCAACCTCTATGTCTAAAGGAATATTTTCTAAATATGATTTTTGTTGCTCTATATTCTCACCACATTTTTTACTTTTTATGTTGTGACATAAATATGGGTGATGAAACAGTTAAAACTTTTCTTATTTTTGATACATATATAATTTCACCTTCTAAGATTGTTAAACTTATTCTGTCTAAATATTGAGTAAAAGGTTGATATAGATTTAAAAAATTATTTCCTAATAAAATATTAACTATAGTTTCTTGTTAGTATATCGTGAGTATATAAAATATTTCTCCTCCTATTAATATATTTGTATCTTTTAAAATTTTATTAAGATTTATTGTAGTATTATTTGTTATCCTTACTATTAATTCCCTTCGTGATTGTTTTTAAAATGCTTCTGAAAATACATATTTACTAACTACACACATACTTACACCTGTGTTAATATATGCATGTAAATGATAATTATTATATTTCTTAAATTTTAATCATATTTTTATATATATGTATTGTTTGGATTTGTTATATTTAATAACCCTTCCATTATTCAAAATCAAATTCTGAATCATAATCAAATGTTTTTGAATTTGTTATCTCTTCTTCAGTTTCTTCTAATAGATAAATACTACATGTATCATTTATATTAGATTCTTCTATAGGTTCTAATTCCATTTTAAAAGCTTCTTCTAAATTTTTGCCTTTTGTGAAAATTTCTTTTTAAATTCTTTTTTATGTTAAAGTCTATTAGGACATTCGTTTGCATAATGCCTTTCCTCATTACATATTCAACATCTATATTTTTTCTTTCCTAATAGACAATAATTTTTCTTTTCTGGTATATTATATTTTATTCTTCTGAAATATATTTGTTTATAATGTTCTCTGTTATACATTGTTTTATATTTTTGAAAATTATGTTTCCTAAATTTATACCTCCTAAATTTTTATACGTTTTATGTTTATTATATTTATTATAAATTTTTATATTGCATCTATATTTTGCTAACATTTTAAAATCTTTTGTATCATAACAAATTCTATCGTTTCTTCTTACTTGTTTATACTCCTTCTTTTCTTGAAATTTTAGAGTTATCCAATTCTTATGGCTTTTTATTTTTCCTCCTAATGTATCAGGTATATTTTCTCTATTATTATTATTATTTCATCCTTCTATCATTATTTTATGTAATGTTCCATAAAATTTTTGAAAAAATATTTCTTTATAGGTTTCTTGCATAGAAGGTGGTAATTTGTGATAATACATTTCATATTCACATATAAAAGAATCTATGTAACACATATTATATATCTCCATATTAGCTAAATACCATTTAGCTTCATTTATTTTGTTTTCACTAGATTCAGTAATGCGTTTACCTTTATCTTCTCCAATAAATTCTTTATATATTTCTTTTATTATAGTTTCTAAGTATACTCTACTTGTAAATGCATTTCCTTGCATTAATAAGTGTTTTTTTATGTTAAATTTGTAAACCAAATTTTTACATTTTTTGTCATTTTGTTAGCTACTAATGCTCTACAAGTGGAAGGGTTTATATGTGTGGTCATAGAAGTCTGTATAATTACACTCATTCCACTTGCCCATTCATCTAAGACTTTTATTCTATCTCATATATAGTTTAAATCTAAGATATAAGATTTATTACTTTTTTTAAGTCTAAATTCTGGTAGAATACTACTCATAGTTTTCCAATGTAAACTTTATTTCACTTTAGGTAGATGTCTTCTTTTATTAAAAGGTTCATATTCTTTTGATCTTTGTCCATTTCTTTCTTCCTTATATGGATAAGATGTTTATCCTCTTTCTAGATTTGTTATTCTTGAGGTTGCTAATACTGGCTCCATATATATTTTTGGATTTATATTTTTTTCTTCAGATTCACTTTCACTAATTATTATCATATCATCTTCTTCTTAATTTGTACAAAATTTTTCTTTATAATGTTTTTCTAATTCTTTAGTTGTTAGGGTTAAAAGACTAATTAATTTTCCTATATTCTTATTTTTAGGATTCGTGAATTATTCTTCTAATTCTTTTCTATATTCCATTATATTGGGATTATATATTTTTCTTTATCTTTTGATCTTTTTTCAGCTTTTTTTTTATAATTTTTAGGTATTAATGCATCAAATCTTTTAAGGGTTCTAATTTTAATCCTCTTTATGGATCAAATTTTAATTCATTAGTTCTTGATATATATTAATGTCTTTCTTAATTCTATTATTTCTTTATGTATATCTAATTATACTTTAGTCCAATTTTATTCTCTTATTTTTTCAAAAATTTCTTTTTGTATATTATTTATACTCTGTAAATATTAAGTATTTGATTTACATGTTGCATCTACTTCTTTTGCTAGAAAAATTAAAGTTTTCATTATGATTTTTATACTTTCATTTATATTTTCACTTCCTTCTAACTCTATTTCTTGTAATTTTGATTTTAACATTCTTTAATCTCCTATTACTTCATGTATCGGTAAGTTTTTAATTTCTTTAATCTCTTATTTTAAATCTTTTATTTCTTCTTGTTCTTCTCATTTAGGTTTGCTAACCTTTATATTATTTTCAATAAATTTTATTCTAAAAATACTACTTTTTCTATCTGGTATAAGAGATTTTTCTTTTATATCTAATTTTCATTTCTCTGGTATTTCAAAGTTTGTCATTATTTTAAGTTTTATTAATTCTCCTATTTTTTTGAAAAGGTTTTTCTATTTATATGAATTCATTTTATCTGTATATTGAACTGATATGATTATTAGTTAATAAATATCCTACTATGTAATGTATAGAAAATGAATGATTTCCTTCTTTCATTAAATTTTCTCTTTCAAGCTCATACGCTAAACTTAGTACTTGATTCAAGTTTTTATCACTTATATTAACAATAAATCTAGGATATGCTATGAATTTTAATTTTTGATATCCTAAATTTTCAAAGATCATTCATAACAAAATATCTTTTATGTTTATTATTCTATTATCTAATAATGTTAATTTTATGGGTGATCTAACTCTTCTCTAAAATGTGCTTTAATTAAAATTTGTATTCCTTTAAGATATATATATCCCTTTGCATCTGTTATAGTAATACTCATTTCTTTGTTACTTATTCCATAATAAATTATATCTTTTCTAGGAAACATTTTTCTTATTTTAGAAATAGATGATTCGTTAAATCCATCACATTTATTAAGATTTAACTTTGATTTTTGAATTTCTTCAAATTTTTTTATATTAAATATTATTTATTGAGAAAAACATCTTAAAATATCTTATGCCTCTATTTTTATTATTTCTTGATTTTTTTGTTAGATTTTTTATTATTTTAGTAATTTTAAAATAAGATATTTTTATTATACGTAAAGGTTATATAAATTTAAATTTATAATCCATGTAAAGGATGAAATTGCAAAATGAGACTGTCCAAAACACAATCGTTTTACCTAATTTGGTATAAAAAGCAATTTTTTTTGCAAAACGTTCCATATTGGGTAATTAATACGGCTTGGGGGTACTATTGTAATAAACAGTCATTTAGATGATGAAGATGTACGTGTTTCTGTTGTTTTTTTTCCCCCTTCAAAATTCAAGGTTTACAGAAAAATACTAGGTTTTTTCTTATGTTTTTCTTGCACAAAAAAATTAAACACAAAAATGAGAATGTTAAATACACATAAATTATATTAATATTAGTGTGATGTGCCACGTGACAAATTTCTTTTAAAATATAAATAATTTTTTAGTTTCTAAAATTATTTTGTTATGCATTCCTCTTATAAACATATAAAATTTTGTAATATTGGTAGAAAAATAAATGTTAAAAATAAATAAATTTATAATTACATTAATTATAATAAGATACCAAGTTACTTTGGAATAATAAAAAAATTCATTTTTCAATAGAATTTTGTCACATCATAATAATAGATGTGAGTTACATTCAACATTTCTCTTTAAGTAATTGTTTTTATTCCGTGACTCTTTTCCCAATTACAAACCTTGTTCCGATCCCAGCCTTCATTTAAAAAGTGATTGCCAAAGTTAATTTTGCTAATGGCAAAGAAAAGTTTCTATTTTTAAAAATACTTGGGCATTAAATTAGTAAGTAAATATTAAGATGCTTTGTCATTAGTCTTTTATGCTTTGAAAATTTCAGTTCCCTTTAAAAATTAATTATCATTAGGGACAATATGCTTTATTCTCCATCTTTTTCATAACTTGAATGCTATCAAAGTCTATAGCTTTTTTACACGCAACATCGAGCGCCTCTGAAGATATTGCATAGAATTTTTGCTATGCACATTGTTTAATTTGTTTCAACATTAGATATGCCTTTCCAAAATCTGTATCGGATGTGTTTTTTAATGATGTACATTTTTGTCTCTCATGATGTGTATCTGAATGTTCAAAGAAAGTATTGGGGGCTCTTCTAACATGTTTATCATCAAAAATGATATCCAAGCGAGTATATTAGCCTACATAATAATAATAATAATAATGCACAATTTCATAATTGAGACACAATTTCATACTTGAAACTAGAAAATGTCATTTGCAATTAGACATGGGCAGCTGGGCACCTGCCTTGTAGGTGCTGCCCAAGTCTAGCTAATATGAAAGAAAACTCACTCCCAGTACAAAAGTTTGACAATGTAAACGAGAATGTTTTTTTTTTCCTTTGTAGAGATCTTGATATGACAGAAGAATATTTTTAAGAAAATTAATGGAGATGAGATATATGGAGGCAACTAGTCAAGTAGTGGATGGACTGCAAAACAAATTTAGTATTTGTTATAAATTAACTATGCAGAAGCGGAAGCAAAAGCCAAAAAAAAAATTAATTGCATAAATAAATAATAATGAGTTATGAGCATAATAATAAATAAACATGCATGATACCAAAGATTTAACTGATTAAACTTTTCAATATAAAAAGTTTAATTTATTTATAACGAAAAAAATTTACTGTCAAAATCTAAATAAAAAATACAAATACCAATATTTAAAATAACTCATTCAAACAACCAAATCAAAAATAAATCTCTAAATATATCAACACTAATACTTTATTCGAAGGCAAGAAAAAATTCATATTGCAGAGAACAAAATGTTATCCTACCATAAAGAAGGAAGAACGAACTGGCCAATTCAAGCTCTTCCATTCGCATATAAGAGAACAAATGCCTGATATATTGAATCATGTAATACACAAACTGTGAGAATGGGTATTTTGGTATAATGAATCATGTAATACACAAACTGTGAGAATGGGTATTTTGGTATTTGAAAGGTGTGGAGGCTTTATATTCATCTCTAATTCCACAGCTGTATTCAGAGCAATATATATTGCATCCTAGGGCTACGTGCTCATCAAGATTTAGGTAAATAGAAAGACAATAAAATTACAAAATTGCCAATTTAAGTTTCAATCAAAGTGTAACATTTTAAAGCCACTAAATAACAGATGAAGCTCCACCTTGGCTAAAAACAAAATCACTTCTTCAAATACAAAATTCCTCGGGTCGTCGTCCAAAGCTCCAAAGGACAATTACTTACTGTACACACTAAGTCAAAGCAATGTTTGAACTTGTATCGAAAACACCCTGGGTTAACACAATTGTTGGAATATTTGAAATGACTGTCTTCTCAACAATAATACCACCATAAGATACAATATCACCAAGGAAGTAATATCTAACACCAAAGTATTTGGTATTCTTAAGATATATATTATATGTCAAATGTATTAAATTTTGGCTATCACAAAATACAAAAGAAATATTATAAAGTAAACCTAGGTTACAAACCAAACATTCAAACAAAACAACTTCATTCACTACTTCTATTGCTGTCATAAATTTTGCTTTTATAATGGCAAACCAACAATAAACTGTAAAGTAGTTTCACAAATAATAGCACAATAAAGAGAAGTAAAGACAAGATTTATCAAAAAATCTCCAATAAAATTGTAAGTATAAACGAAGTATATAAAACCAAAAACACCACACCTAATGTTATAACTTATACTAAAAATCAAGTTAACATTCAAAGTACTAATCAAATTCCATTTCACAGCTACATCCTTGCAAGAGTTGCCCATAAAATAAATGACAACACAAACTATAGGTGATATGTTAGGACAAGTACAAACCATAGTATATATCAAATTACAAACGGTACTAGCATATGAAATGTCATAACTAAAGAGAAACAAATAAACAAATATATCAATGTGAAGCCAATAAGGCTGCTCCAGTTGCTTCTTTGCTATATCATTGGTAGAATAATCTAACTTGTCCACCAAAGACTCATTGTCTTTAACTGACAAACCATGCTTCTCTTTCTCAAAAGAAGTATTCAACACAAATGTAGCCAACGAAGACCAATTCACCCAAAAACAGGCATTACAAACTTCAAACCAAAAGAATATTACTAATAATAGCTTGAAAGAGCATCTAACATGCTTCTTCCTAAAGAGTCAAACTTAAATGTTCTACAACTCCATGTGTATTACATATAGTGTCGTGTCTTACTATTGCACTTCTTTGACAGAACTCAACAAACTGACTCTTCCAAAATACCAAATCATTGTCGGTCCTAAAGTACTTGATTTTCTGACCATCAAACAAATCTTGCATTCTCAAAATAGGCATCACTTCCTCACTAATAAGACAAAAGGGAGTAATATTTGAAAGTAAATATGATAAGGACGAAACTGAAGCACTATCAACAAATGTGCTACCCTAAAGTAGAGGCCATGAAGCAACTGTTCTTTCATAACAACAAAAACATTCTTACAAATTCTTAATTCTCCATCTTCAGCTAAATACCAATAGCTTTGTGAGTTTAGAGTACCCAATGATATTAGATTTCTTTTCAAATTCAGAACATAGCAAACATCCTTCAAAATTCTAACAATATCATCATGCATCTTAATTCAAATTGTACCAATACCAACAACATTATAGGACACGTTATTTTTCATCAAGACAACGCCCTCATCAATAGACTAATAAGTAGAAAACTAATTCCTATTGGGGCACATATGGTAAGTGAAACCCCTAATCAAGAATCAAAACATCACCAAGAGAACCAACATATACTAATATAAAAATATCACCATCAAACTCAAGAATATCTACAACAACAACATCATCAAGAGTAGAGGATGTTATGGTAGACTTATTTTTATCTTTAAGTTTAGGACAATTCAATTTTCAATGCCCTTCTTGATGACAATAGTTTGCATTTATACTTTTGCTTGTATTTAGACTTGTCCTCTATCATTGCTTGAGTCTTTTTCTTGAGTTCTACTTCTAACAAGCAAACACTGCTACTATCATTATTAGCAGGAACTTTCTTCTTCAATTCTCTAGAGTTCAAAGTCACTTTCACATCCTCCAAAAAAATAGTATATTGTCCATATAGCATGGAATCAGCAAAATGCTCAAAATAAACAAGTAAAGAACATAGCAAAACTAAGGCCTAATCCTCATTTTAATTTTAACGATAACATTTTTTAGATAACAAATAATTTTAGGAAATTCATCTAGATGGTCGTGCAAAGAAGTACCTTCTGACATTCTGAATGTGTACAAGCGCTTCTTCAAAGTATAATCGATTGGTCAAAAACTTGGTCATATACAAACTCTCTAATTTAAGCTATAAACTAGAGGCAAATTTCTCATCACCAGCTCACCAAAAAAATTAAACAAACACAACTAAATCAAACTAAGAGCATTTTCCATCAAATCATTCTTTTTCTCTTCAGATAATTATGATGATAATTTATCTTTGCCTTCAAGTTTCTTATCGAGCTATTCTTTAACCAATAGAGCTCACATATTCAAACAACAACAAATTGAAATCATTTCTACCGTTAAATTTCTTAATTTTATATTGTCGCTTTGATAGAAAATCCAAATTAAATCAACAAAAGTACAATTCCAAAACTTGGAAACTAATTAAATAATTAGAAGCTAAAAAAATCCAAAATAGCAAATTTAGTTAGTCCAAAAAAAAAAACATATAGACCTGAAGCTCTGATACTAATTTGTTATAAATTAACAATGCGGAAGCAGAAGCTAGAAACCAATTTTAATTGCACAAATAAATAATAATGGGTTATGGAGTAAATAATAAATAATAAGAAAATAAAACAGATTTAAGTGATTCGACCTTTTAATGTAAAAAGTCTAATCCACTAACGATAACACAACAAAAAAAATTCACTAACAAAATTCAAATGGATAGTATAAACACCAATGTTCAAAATAATCCACTCAAACAACCAAATCCAAAATATATCTCTAAATATATCAACACCAATATAGTATTCGAATGCAAGAATAATTTCAAAAATCTTGCATAGAAGAAAATGTTACTATATATACTGTAAAGAAGGAAGAACGAACTAGCCAATTCAAGCTCCTCCTCACGCATATATGAGAACAAATGCCAAGTGTTGATATATTGAATCAATGATGTAATACACAAACAATGATAGTATGTATTTTGGTATTCAAAAGGTGTGGAGGTTTTATGTTCATCTTAGTTTCCACGGCTGGCTGCAAAGCAATATCTATTGCATTCTAGAGCTGCGGCTTCTTCAAGACTTAGGCAAATAGCACATACAAAAAAATTACAAATTTTCCATCTAAGCTTGAATTGAATTAGGACGTTTTAAAGCCACTAAATAACAGTATTCACTTGTGCTTGAAGGTGTAGTGTTTATACTTTGCAAATGAATGTCATCACTTTGTTTTAGGAAATGAGTTTACATAGTGAGTAGAATGATATCCTGTTTATAGTAGGTAAGTGAGCAATGGTCAAATACCTTAAATAAAAGTGTACTGAGGTATTTATAAATACAAAAGTGCATATGTGTAATGCTATGATTGGTCTAACAAATAGCAATGTAACTTCTAAAAAGGGGACCTTGAATCATAGAATATTCATAAACTATAGAATGTTAGAGCTAAGAGACAGATGGTTGGTTAAAAGGAGTACAAATTCTCTAGAAACAATCTGAAAGTATAATTATCCTTGACAAACAGAGGGAACAGCCTACTATGACTATTGAGATAACCCACGATCTGACGAGATGAATGACCTTTCATGTCTGCTAGGCGAGCTAATGAGGAAAGCGCCCTCTAGCAATGAATGAGATACTTCACAAGCTGACGGGGTGAGTAGTTATGAATGAGGTACTTCACAAGCTGACGGGATGATCGGTCTCTAGTGATGAATAAGATACTTCATGGGCTAACGAGGTAAGCAATCTCTAGAGATGAATGAGATACTTCATGGGTTGATAAGGTGAACGGTCTCTAGTAATCGCTTACATAGAGTTCCACAGGGAGCTAAATACAAGATTAATATATGCCCGCTTATCCAAACACCTAGTACATTGGGTTAGGCTTAAAGTGTCTATTAGTAATCTAAATAGTAAATGATTTTTTTAATTCAATTTTTAATGTAAAAGTGGCTGAACAATAACAAATAGTCGTAACTTATGATATCTACAGTAAAATATTAGTATATTTTACATGTTACTTGTGCGTGCATTTTTCCTCTAGTGCATTTATGACCCCATTCACATGATTTCATTTTTAACCCATTATGAAAAAAAATATATGTTGTTTTTATTACAATGTAAAAAAAAAAAACATATACATTGTTGTATCAGATTTATGTCTAGCCTTTATTTCTCTCGACATCGATCTACATGTTACTAAAAAATTACATTATGAGGCACGACACCGTGGGTGTCATATCCTCTACGATGCTTAAAATCAGATACTAGCAAGAACTATAAGTTCATAGAGGAGTTTTGAGGGTTTGAGTAAGAGCTATTGCATACTTTTTTTAGTTGTGAAACCTTATTTATAAGAATGAATGAGCTGGATGACATTTCATAAATAAATCATATTAATTAATATTTATATTACATAATAATAATAATAATAATAATATAAATATCCTACCATTAATACGCCATATTTAATAAAAATTTATTTGACTGTGCCCTGACTCTGTCATTAAACTTTTCTCCTGCTGACATATATGTTGTTTAAGAGGATGTTGGAGTTTTATCTGTTTCCAAGCATCCTTGAAAAGGATGTCTACTAAGCTTCATGTGTCAACCAACAACCTATGGATCCTATTGTTGGTGATTTTCAGAGTTATGAAAAATGCATCATAATGTGGGTAAACCAGCCACCCATCTTCCTTTTTCCGTGAAGACCAATTCTTCACTTGCCTGCCTCAACTCATTCTCATTTCCAAGGGTTTGTATGATGTTGTAGACTTTCTGGCTTGCTAGGAACCCCTTAGCATGAGCCTTCCTAGATTATTGTAGTCTCTATTGATTTGTCCCCTCAGAATTGTGCGAATCTCTTTGAGAGCTAAGGTCTACACTCCTTTGTTTGGCGTTGTGGACCATGGAGTGATTGTCCTCCTTTGCTAGGAAAAAAATCCTTGAGGAAGCCTTTTCTGATCAAGTACTCAATTTTCTTCTTAAGTTCCCAACAATCCTTAGTACGGTGTCCATATTCTTGGTGGAACTTGTAGTACAAGTCTTAGTTTCGCTTTGTTGAGGCCCCCTTAATTTTTCTAGGGGGACGAAGGATTCATGATTCTTGTACTTGTATAAGCACTTGTTCACTGGAGGTATTGAAGGGAAGATACTTCTTGAATTCAGACCTCGATGGCGAGCACTTTAACTTCTTTAAAGCCACTTCATTGTTGACTCCTTGCTTCACTTTTTTGCCCTCTAAGCTTCTAGGCTCTTCTTCGTGCTTTCGCTTTTGAGGGAAGACTTTGTTACCTTCTCTATTGTGGCTTACCATATCTTCAAGTATTATAGCTGCTGCCACCATTCTATTCATGGCCTTATATATGAGGCCAGGTAGTTTTGGTGCCAACTTGTTCCAAAAGGAACACATGTGTAAGCTCCAAGAGGAAGGCATTGATAACGAGTAAGTCTGGGCAATTTTCGATCTAAATTTTTTCATTGCTAAAGTGGTTGAAGAAATCCTTGAGAGACACACCCTCTCTCTGTATCACTCATATGAAATAAGTCAGAGTTTTTGGTAGCCTCTACTTTACTAAGAAGTGATTGAGGAATTGACTTGCAAACTTTGCAAAGTTCCTGATAGATCTTGGTTTGAAGGTTCTGTACCAGACTTTGGCCGTGACGTTTAGAGTCATGGGAAATGCTCTACAACTGACAGCATCACTGTGAGTGTAGAGGTTGACTCAACCTCTGAACAAGTCAAGGTAGTCTAATGGATCAAAGGACCCATCAAAAGCCGTAATGGATGGTTACTTAAACTTCCCCTAATGAGGGTTGAAAAGGTGAATGGGGCTTGAGTTGAGTCTGTCAGAACTTGTGCATTTCTCTCTCCATTCAACCTTTGCTCTATTTTACAAAGGCTGAACTCCAAGTCTCCGGTTGGAGTAGGTTGACCACCCATAGTTGGACCCTTTGATTTAACATGGATAGAGTTAGTGGCTTCGTCATTGTAGCTTTGTTGACCAAAGCGTTTGCAACGTTTTGACTCAAGATGATTCCTTAACTCTCTACACTCAGTGTGCTGGCACTTTCGGACAAGTTAGATGCCACTGGCTAGGTAGTTGATCATTAGTGGTGGTGGTGTATCATTTCCATTCTTGTGAAGGGGATTCATATCCTCTGGATCCTGAATGTGAGGACCAAGCTTGTTGTGAACTAGTCCTCTTAAGTTGTGGCTAACGCAGGTGCCAATTGACTGTTATTCTGGGTGTCAGATCCCATGGGGCCAGTGGTAGCAATGGTGCCATTGAAGCACTAGGTTTCCCTTGAGAGAAATTCTGAAATTTCATGAATTTGGTCATCATGTCTTCCAGTCTGCTCAACCTTTGTCCCAAGGTTGTCTTTTTAATTTTGTTCTTTCTGGTCTTCTTATGAGGTGGCAAATTATTGACCTGGACCTCAATATGGTCCTCATCCCTTGGGGGAGGAAAAGAGTCTTGCAAACTTAATTGAGAGCTCATACTTGCTAGAAACATATCAAGCATGAGGGTTGTGGAAGAAAAGGGTCAAGAATGCGATGAATGTGATAAAGAAGACGAATAACACGATGAATGTTCTTGAGTTTTCACTAGTTTAATGGATCCAAAATCAAATTTGTTTCCCACACTTGGCATAGATGTTGGATCAGATTTATGTCCAGCCTTCATTTCCCTCTATGTGGACCTGTACGTCACTAACAAACCATATGATGAGGCACAACACCGTGAGGTGTCGTATCCTCTTCGATGCTTAAGTCAAATACTGGCAAAAACTATAAATTCATAAAGGAGTTTTGAGGGTTTGGGTAAGAGCTATCGCATATATTAATATGTTTTATTTAATAAAGATTTATCTGACTGTGTACTGACTGTACCATTTAACTTTTTTCCTACTAACGTGGACTAATTAAATGATGCTATACATACCTGATTTTATTTCTACCCAACATAAGTTTTTCGTAAAAAAAATATATATATATGTTTCCAAACAAACATACATATTTTTTTCAAAGTGTTAAAAGTGAACTCCATATATGAAGATGTCATGCAATTAAATCCTGCATTTTTGAAAACCAATAATACATTTTTTATTGGCTAAAAAAATCCAATAATATGTACAATAAAAAAATACATTAATACATAACTTTCATTCTCCATTTTCACACTCAAACCTAAGCATAGATTACATAGAAAGATTATTTGCCTTCGATCAATTCATCTTTTCTAAAATTAGAGTTCACTATTCCGATCGACCTCTTTTGCTCCTCCATTGTCTCTGTATCAATAAAAAAATGTTAAACTCTCAAGAAAATGTGTTTATAAACATTATTTTTACAACATAGAGACATGAGACTTAAAGTTTTAAAAATAAAAAATTACAAGAACCACTGGACATACTAACCAATAGGCATCAATAAAACTTCCCCACTGAATTCATGTATGTCCAAGAAGTAGTAAATACAATAAGACTTCCACAATTGCAAATTGAAACTCCATTACTTCTTTCATACTCGTTGTTGTTGCAATTACAAAGAGAGGAAATAACATAATTATGTAGGTTTAATGAGAGTGTGTGAAGAGAAAATGGATGGCTAGGAGTTCTTATTTTGAGTTACAAAATGGCAGTATCCTATTGTGGGTGTTTACTATGTTACATGGACTCGATATCCAAATGTCAAACTGGTAAGCTTTAAAATTTTAAGACATTGGACACAAATAATATGTGTCTAGTTGTTAGACACCAGTACTTAAATGTGTTAAATCATTATATAAATTATGTTTATTTTATGATATATTTTGTATAAATAATTATGTTTTTTAATGCCAATTAAAATGTAGACTATATTAAGTATAATTGTTAGAATATTGTTTCTATAATTTTATTTTAAGTAAATTTTTTAATAATATTAAATAAAAATCTATGCTATTGAAGATTAAAAAATTGTTCTATTTAGTAAAAAAAACCTAATTTTTTTTTTTTTGGATCTATTACATGTGCAAAAAGTTAAAAAAATGTAGATTTTTTTTTATAACAGGTGAGTTGGACTTGTTTTAGTTCAGAACTCAAAAACTAAAAAGCCTAAATTGTATTTTGTCTCTTCCCTAATTTTGGAAAATAAGATGTTGCCTCTTATTTCCTTCTTTCTTTCTTTTTTTTCTCTCCTTTTTCAGTAGCTTTTTTGCCAACGTGTCCAATACATGCTTCTTTTTATTAAAAAAAACGTTTTTTTTTTCTTAATTTTTTAAAAGATTAAAATTTATCATTTATAAGTTGTAAGGCCAAATAACACAAATGACTTCAACTAAACAACAACTATAGTGGTTCTACGAGAATTGTTTTATTAGAAAGGAATGACATCAATCATCATTAAAGGAATGGACTATACATGCACAAACTTCTCAATATGTCTATATCAGACTAGCACACTATTTATATGCGCAAGGCTGGACCTAGTACACCATATACAACATATTTGGAGTAATTGGCCTA
Organism: Elaeagnus macrophylla; assembly: GCA_029378325.1. Lineage (NCBI taxonomy): Eukaryota > Viridiplantae > Streptophyta > Magnoliopsida > Rosales > Elaeagnaceae > Elaeagnus > Elaeagnus macrophylla. Next base: position 6,810,190 of record CM055649.1, on the reverse strand, counting down.
AATAACATTATTTTTAATAAATTGATCAATTTTCTCAAAATAGCAACATTTCATCTTAAAATTCATAATTTTATATCAAATAATTCAACAAATAGATCAAAATACTCTTATCTGATAACTTTAATAAAATGAAATCAAGTTAAGAAGACTCTACCACATCATCGATAACCACTACCGGCGACTTCACCAAAACTCCGGCCACCCACCGGTGATTATACTGGAGCTCCAACAACAATGTCGGAGCTTCAACGATCACCATTGACAACCTCACCGGAAGGAAATGTACATGTTACATTTAATTATAAATGTAAATATAACATGTTACATACAAATATATAACTGATATAACTTGTTACATATAACAGTAAATGTGGATGTAACTATGTGTAGGCTGCACCGGCTATAACGCGGCAACTTATAGAAATTTTTTGTAGATGAATATTAATAATAAATATACATTTAATATATTAGAGGTAAATTAATATGTTACTTTTTTAAAAATAAAAATATTAAATATTTAAAATATTTATGTTTTAATTTACACTTATATAATAATTATGTATTAATATTACTAAAAATTATAATTTTTAAACTTTTGATCGATAAATATTATTTAATTATTAATTTAAGTGTATATTTAAGTATAAATTTATATGTATTTAACACTCTTTTTTATAACAATTCACCATCATTTCATTAAATATGTTTTTTTTTCCTTCTTTAAATTATTAATTAGAGTTTTTTATTTCAAAATATATATATCCATTAAGTTTTTATATAGAACATGAAATTTATTTTAAATTTCTATATTATCAATTACTATTAATAGGCTGGACCTAGTACACCATGATTAAGCGTATACATATTTGGAGTAATTGGCCTTTAATAACATTAGTTATTTAATTTTTTGTTTATTTGTTGTTAGCCTATTTAAATAGCAACATTTCATCTTACATTAATACATTATTTTTGTAGGTTATCATAGATAAATCTCAACAAATAGATCTAAATAATAAAACTCTTCATCTGATAACTTTAAGAATAATAGATGACTAACAATCAACCTCATATTTTATTGAAGACTCTACCAACAAAAAAAATAACGATCTCAAGAGCCACTACCGGTCGAAGTTTGCAGCAGAAACTCCGGCCACCCATCGGTGATTGATACTCGATGATTTTATGCTCCTAACAGTATCAATGTCGGAGCTTCAACGATCACCATTGACAATTTCTTTTGTATTTTTGAAGATTTATATGTATTTTTTCGATGTTAGCTATAAATCTTGATATTATAAATAAAAATAATTAAACAAATTTATTTTACATACAAATCAGCCCTCCTAACTGATATAATTTCTAGTTACATCCCTGTATAACAGTAAATGTGGATGTAACTTGATACGTATAAAAAACATAGAAATTGTAGATTGATATAATATATTACATTTAAATATAGAAGGTAAATGTAATATGTTACATTAAAGTCGAATTTCAAAAAAATATATGAGAAAATAAAGAAAAAGTAAAAGAGGAAGAAAAAAATAAATGAATCAAGTAAATATTAAGAGAATATGACCCTTACACTATATGCTTAAAGCATCCATTAGTCTTTCAAAGCTTTACATTTCAAGTACTTTGTTTTGCCTCAAGTCATTGGCCACACTATCACTCCCTGATACCAATTTTCAAAAAACTCCAAAATTGTCGAATTCCTATAAAGCAAGTGTTAAATGATTTTTCAATGAATATAAAGTTTCTCCTTAAAATGGAAGCAAGAAAAAAAAAAAAAAAATAGTTTTTGTAGAACTCATAACCGACCCACCATCTTCATTTTAGACTTGATTTTCATAATGTCGATTTGACTAGCATCCCACCTCTTCCATTTGCATTATCCCCAATTGATGGTGATGATCTCATTCCGACTTCGACTATTCGTCATATTTTGATCATAGATTGAAAAAGACCGGACAGATATTAATTAGTCTATTAGGTAGATGAATTCGAGGAGAACATGAGAGCAAGAGTTGAAATAGGAGATAATTTCATTGATTGGGTCTCATAGTTCTGCTCTTCGACATGTAAATAGTGAAAAGAGAAAAAGTGTAAACATAGCTTCTAAAAACGACGACGTCAAGCGAAATTAGGGGGGAAAAACATTTGGGTCAAGAAACATGTTATTCCATGGCAATATTCTCACGTATTTCACCTTATAGTGGATCAGGCATATCAGATTGGCCCATTTGACACTTATTTTTGTGGGTTGAGAATGTGTTGTTATATGCTAAATGATTAATCTTATACACTTTACCGATGGATGCATTCCAAAAAAAATTTAAATACAAATATGATATAGAAATCAAAAAGCAAATGGATACGTTTGTTGCAACTTTGTAATTTGTTAGAAAAATAGCCGAGTATGAACTCTTTGTTATACTTTCCAACTTTTCTAAATAACACACATCATTTTCTTTTAAAACAAAACTTTTCTTAAAATAAAAATAAATATTTTAAAAGTAGAGAATATGCTACATGTCATTTATAAAAGCCAAAGAATATATAAAAAGTGTATCGAGTGTAGTTAGCATTCTTCAAAAATACGATATTTTCATATATGAATTAATAACTATTTTAGTTTAACTATAGCAATGATTTTTACTTTAAAAATAATTTTTTTTATATTTATATTCATAATAAAAGATATACAGGAGATTTTATTTGAATTTTGGTTATTTATATACATTTGATCTCAAATGTTGTTAATTGGAAATCTCTAGTGGATAATTTAAGGAAAATTCATGCCTATAGTGAAGAATTTTTTTCAATACTTAATCGGAAGGATTGATGGTGTGACTGTGCCAGATGTGCATAAGACCTTAAAAAAAAAATAGATCAAATAATATGGGCACACTACCTCTTATGCCTAAGTCATCCATCAAATAAAAGGGGAAAACAATTAAAAAAAACATGAAATGTGAGATAGTAGATAGCAAAAGGTAATGTTTTATATAACGGTATTAGGTTTATTAAAATATTTAGGAAAATATTAGTGATCTAGCGATAAGATTCAATCATCTTCCGTTTTAAATTATAAATTCAAATCATACTAAAATATCGTTTAATCTATAAAAAAAAATAATAATAATAATAATGGTAAGTAAACTCTAGTACGTACGCTACCATAATGGAATTGGGCTAACATATATGCATGGCGTATATTCTCTCGACAACCCTCTCTAGCGTCCCACCACATGCTATACAAAACATAAATAATGTTGATATATGCTGGCATTTATGTTATTAATTCCACGGTCTGCTTCCTAATATTTTTTAAGGTAAAAAAATAAGTTTTAATGACTAAAAATAAAAGTACACTAATAATATGCAAATAAAAAATCGAAATTACATCATAGGAACCGTAATTATAGATTTGTAGCCCAGGGATAATTTTTTAAAGCATTTTTCTTTAGTTTTTTCTAGCCTCCATTTGAATTTAGCTATTCTAATCAACAATACGATAAATCTTTAAAAAAAATTTGATCTTTGATAACTTGAGTTCTTGAATTTTTGAATAACAACAAAACTTTGAAGGAGAACATCATATTTAAATTTAGATATGGGAAAAAGAAGAAAAAAAAACTTGTCAACACATAACAAAACATGTCTAACATCGCCCTAAATTAAATTTAGGTAAAAAAATTACCACACTAGATCTAAATTTATGTGGAGTGAAATAAATGACTTAGTAATTACTGCTATATTTTTTTCAAAGCTAAGAAATAAATAAATATTTATTTATTAACAAAGAGAAACCTTTTAAGTGAAATGAACTTCTTCCCTAGGTTAAAAAAACAAGAAAACGGCTAAGATTTTTGAGAAAAAAGGAAGAGGAAGAGTGGTAATTAATAGAGACTTGTAGTCTGCTTCCTAATATTAATTACTCAGTATTCATCACATACATATATAATTAAACAAGTAATTTGGTTTGAATATATGACTTGAAATGAGATATTATTTGCCTTACTAACAGACCATAAGATGAACTACATAAAGATTTACCTATTTAGCAAAGCAAACACATAAATTAGAATTACTTATAATAATAAAATAATGAATAGATTAATAAAATCAAATCGGTAGAATTCCTCACTTCCTTACTTGAAATTCCACCGACTTAGTTTTGGATTAATGGAGCCTGATGAATTTTTTTTTTCAAAATAATTAATTTTCACCTATTTCCTGAGGAAGGTTTCACATAAATTTTGATATTTGACTTGTTAAGCTAAAAACTTTATTATATAAATATTGATAATATGGTACAATTCTATACTATTCTTTTGGAGCCTAAAAATTTTGTATGCGATTTGCAAATTCAATATAATTCTGACACTTTATAATGTGTTCGAATTGGGGTTAAAGATGAGTCAATCCGCATTAACTAGTTTATTAAGTAGGTCGTGTTTAAGTTTGGGTCAAATGAATTGTGCCCTAAGAAATTGGACTATAATTCTCTACCTCTATTAAGAGAAAATATACATCATATAGACGGTTTCTGTATTTTTTATCAATTTTATCAAACTAACAAAAATTGACCATAACTCATAGCATCATACCTATAAAGACCATCAAATCTTTACTACATAAATTTAATAAAATAAGAATAAAATTAAACCCCACAAGATCTTTGGCAGTTAGTACTGACGACACCATCAAAGTTTTGGTGAGTGTCGTCGACGACTCTACTAGAACTCCAAAGACCATTGCAGAATTTTAGGCTTTAATATTTTTAAGAAACATATATAATGTGATACATATGCTTTGAGGGTAATGCCTCACATATTTTTTTTTTATCTGTATGTAAGACCTTTCATCTATTGACTATCTAAATTTCGGTGACCATTGCCTAATGTAAGGCTATGATTCCTTACATATTTTTTCAGGACGAATATTATAAGACCTTATATCAGGTGATTTCGATAGTAGTTATCGGAGCTCTAGCAAGATCATTAGCAACGATCACCAAAGCTTCAACAAGACAATGATCCCATTTTATGACAATGCTTCATTGGTATTTTAATATAAAGTGAGTGGTTACAATTTATTACAATTGAGCTATTTAGAACAAAAATTCACTCTATAAGCACAAACAAGAGATTTTTAAATAGGTTTAAATGAGTTGTCAACTTGCTTAATTCATGTATTAAATTTGCCCTCTTTAGTTAGGTTGTAAATAGCTAAACCTACTTTCCCCCCTTAATTCATAAGAGTACATTGCTTTTACAATACGACTTTAAGAATTATTGTTTTAGTAGAATAATTGTAGTAATAAATTTGTGATAAATTGATCCGATAAAAATATTGAATAAATAAATATGTAATGCAAATTATATTTAATTTAAACTATAAATATTTATTTTGGGTGTGACATTGACATGTTTGAGATTTTAATCTTGAACTTTGGTTGGGTATCACAAACTTGTTTATTGAGTTACGTGTATTAGATTAATTAATATTTTATTATAAGGTTATTTTAGTCTTTTTATTTTTTTATTTATTTTGCTTTTAAAAGATTTAGCTTGTAACATTTACAAATACTTTTGCATTCTAATAAACTGTAGCCTCCTATTTTCCTCTCCTTTCTATTTTCTTTTGTATCTCTCTTAAATATTAGTTTTGAATAATTATCATGGTATCATTCACGAATCTGCAATTTTCTTCGCATCAAATAGGTATTTCTTCTATTTTTGATATTTTTGTTTGAACTACAATTTTAGGATTTTTGTTTGATTTGGCAATTTGGAAGATGTTTTGTTTTCGCAATGGCTAGTCATAAAGATGACTCGTTATAGTCGATTAGTGTGAGGTTAGATGGGAAGAATTATTCGTATTGGAGTTATATGATGAAAATTTTTCTCAAAGATAAAAAGATGTGGGGTTATATATTTGGAATTGTGAATAAATCTCCAACAAAGAAGACTGATTATGTAACCTTCTTAGATACTTGAGAAGTAGATAATTCAAAAATTATTACTTGGATAAACAATTTTGTTGAACACTCAATAAGCACCCAATTAGCAAAATATGATGCAACAAAAGAAGTTTAGGAACATCTTGCAAGACTGTATACATAGTTAAACTTTGTAAAGTAATATCAATTAGAATCAGATATTCGAGCTATGGAACAAAAAAACATGAGTATTCAAGAGTTTTATTCAACAATGACAGACCTTTGGGATCAATTGGCTCTAACAAAATTAGTAGAACTTCGAGCTTATGTACCTTATATTGCTCGTAGAGAGGAACAATGCTTGGTTCAATTCTTAATGGCACTTCACGATGATTTTAAGGGCCTTCGTGGTTCCATTTTGCACCATAGCCCACTTCTATTAGTTGATTCAGTGGTCAGTGAGCTTTTGACTGATAAAATATGCCTTAACTCTCAAGCAGAAAAAGGAATTCTCCCACCACCTAATCCTTTTATTTTTGTAGCTTCTTCTCGACCTCTTGCACACTATGAGAACAAAACTTATACAAAGGTTAGGTTTGATGCCTGCAGCTTTTGCAAAGAAAAGGTTCATTGAAAGTTCAGTTTCCTAAATTGAATCGAGCACCACATCAGTTTGGTAATCAATCACAATCACTTCAATTTCAATAAAAGCACCAATTCAGGCCTCCATAGTTTGGCAATCAATTATAACCACGTCCGTATTGCCCCCTGTAATTTAATACTACAGCAGCTGTACCTCCATTAGAATCCTCTGACCTTTCAGCCTCATCCTCCAATTCTACATTGGCTACACTCATCGAGCAGTTTCAAAGGTTTCTTGATATGCAGCCTCATGTCATGTCTACCTCTTCTACTATAGGTCAATCCCTCTCTAGCTCTTAAGGTATGTCCTCTTCAACTTGGGTTTTGGATTATGGAGCTTCCCACCATATGTCTCCTAATTTTTGCTTCCTTGTGTCTTACATCATCTGCACCTGTCATGACTACTGATGGTACTTCTATGCCATTAGCAGGTGTTGGTTTTTTTGTCAATTCTCATTTATCTCTTCATAATGTTTATATTCCTAAGCTTTCACTAAACCTTGCATCTATTGGTTAATTGTGTGATTCTGATTGCTCAGTTCCTTTTCTTCTACTTCTTGTCATGTGTAGGGTCTACAATCCTAGAAACTGATTGGAACAGGCCGTAGGCATGAGGGATTATATGTTTTGGATGAGCTGAGATTACCAAATTTGTAGCTCCTAGTGTTGACCTTTCTTCTTTTCGATTGTGTTATTCATCTTCTAGTTTTTTATTTATGGCATTCACATCTTGGTCATGTTTTTGCTTCCCGTTTACGATACTTAGCTTCTATTGGAGTCTTAGAAAATTTGCAAGCTCATGATATTTCTGATTGTAGTAGTTCTAAACTTGCAAAATTTTTTGCATTACATTTTAATAAAAGTACTTATTTTGTTGCACCTTTTGATTTAATTCATTATGATGTGTGGGGACCTTCTCCTGTTGTTTCAAAAGGAGGGTCTATATATTATGTCTCTTTTATTGATAATCATACTCGTTTTTGTTGGGTATACCTTATGAAACGTTGTTCTGATTTCTTTGATATTTATAATAACTTAAGAGTTCTAGTAAGAACACAATTTGTTGTTATTAAGTGTTTTAGATGTGATCTAGATGGTGAATATACTTCCAATAAATTTTGTGATTTGCTTGCTTTAGATGAAACTATTTATCAAACTTCTTGTACTAACACTCTTGAAAAAAATGGTGTTGCTGAAAGGAAACATATGCACATTGTTGAAACTGCTCGTTCTATTTTGCTGTCATCTTCAATTCCTAGTGAGTTTTGGGGAGAAGTAGTTCTTACTGCGGTCAACTTAATCAATAAGACCCCATCATCTATCACTTCAGGTTTGTCTCTTTTTGAAAAATTATATGGACATAAGTCCAGACTATTCCTCGAGAGTTTTTGGTTATACTTGTTTTGTCCTTCGTCCTCGTGTAAAACGTACTAAATTATCGTCACACTATGCCATTTGTGTTTTTCTTGGTTATGGTGAAGGGAAAAAAGGATATCATTGTTTTGATCCATCTTCACAAAAACTATATGTATCTTGTCATGTTATCTTTCTTGAGTATATACCTTTCTTTTCTATTCATGTTATTATTCATGATTTGAGCAAATAAGATCTTATTCATATTGATCATTTTTCTGACCATATTGATGATTCTTCTCCACAAGTTTCTCTAACTACAGATTCTACAGATATTGGTACACCGCAGCTTGACACTTCTGATGCTTCCCTCCTCCTACAATTGCCCCAGCTCCTCCTACAATTGTGGTTCCTCCTCGCTATCCTCAGCGTACTCGTAAGTCTACTAAACTACCAGATTTTGTTTACTCTTCCTATTCCACTTCTTTCACTTCATTTTTAGCATCTATTCATTGTATCTCTGAGCCATTATCCTATAAAGAGGTAGTCTTTGATTCCCTTTGGCAACAATCTATGGATGAGGAACTTACTGCTCTGTATCAAACAAACACATGGGTCTTGGTACCTTTACCGCCAGGTAAACGAGCTATTGGTTCCCTTTGGGTATGTAAAATGAAACTTCATTCTGATGGGTCTATTGAAAGGTATAAGTCCTGAGTAGTTGCAAAGGGATACTCTCAAATGAGTGGTATTGATTATGAAGAGACTTTTGCCTCTGTTGCAAAAATTACTATAGTTCGCACACTTATTACAGTTGCATCTGCTCATGGGTGGTCTATATCTCAGATGAATGTTAAAAATGATTTCTTGAATGGTAATCTACATGAAGAAGTTTACATGGTTCCCTCGCCTGGTGTCCCACATAATCATGGAGAAGTTTGTAATCTTCAAAAAGCCTTATATGATTTAAAACAAGCATGTCGAGCATGGTTTGAGAAGTTCTCAACTGTTATTGCCTCACTTGGGTTTTCTTCTAATGATCATGACTCTGCTCTCTTTGTTAAGCATACCACTACAAGTTGTATTTTACTCTCTTTATATGTTGATGATATGATTATTACTAGTGATGATGTTGATGGAATTACATTGCTAAAGTCTAAATTAACTTGTTAATTTAAAATGAAAGATTTGGATTCTCTACTGTATTTTTTGGGTATTGAAGTTGCATTCTCTCCAAAAGATTATCTTCTCTCTCAATCTAAGTATACTGATGACATTCTTGAGCAGGTTCGCCTTACTGATACTAAAATTGTTGATACCTCTTGTGAGCACAATGTTTAGTATTCTCCTTCTAATGTCATTCCTTTGCAAGATCCTACCTTATATTAAACTATTGTTGGCAGCTTGGTCTACCTTACTATTATTCGTCCAAACATTGCTTATGTTGTTCATATTATTAGTCAGTTTGTTGCTTTTCCTACTACCTTTCATTGGACAGCTATTCTACATATTTTGTGGTGTCTTCGGGGCACTATTTTCCATAATCTCTTATTTCCATCCACCTTATCTTTAGAGCTGCGTGCATACTCTTATGCTGATTATGGTCGTACTCCCACAAATCGCAAGTTTGTCACTGGTTTTTGTATCTTTTTGGGTGATTCTCTTATTTCTTGGAAGAGCAAGAAGTAAACTATTGTTTCTCAATCTTCTACTGAGGCAGAGTATCGTGCTATGCCATCTATTACCAAAGAGATTGTTTAGTTACGTTGGCTACTTGCATATATGGGTGTTTTTCTTTCTCATCCCACCCCTATGTATTGTGACAATCAAAGTACTATCCAGATTGCTCACAACTCATTTTTTCATGAACGCACCAAGCATATCGAGATCGATTGTCATTTTACTCGTCATCACCTCAAGCAAGGCACCATTGTCTTGCCTTTTGTTCCTTCTTCTTTGCAGATTGCAAACTTTTTTACCAAGTCACATACTATTTCACGCTTTCGTTTTCTAGTTGGCAAACTCTTAATGCTTCTTGCAGCTGTATCGAGAGTTTGAGGGGGATAGGATATTAGAGTAATTAATATTTTATTGTAAGGTCATTTTAGTCTTTTTATTTTCTTATTTATTTTGCCTTTAAAATGTTTAGCCTGTAACATTTACAAATACTTTTGTATTCTAATAAACTCTAGCCTCATCTTTTTCTCTCATTTCTATTTTCTTTTGTATCTCTCTTAAATGTTAGTTTTGAATAATTATCAACGGGTAGTAGGTCATGCAAATTAAGTTTAAATGCATTAACCTACATAGTTTTACTAATGAATACTAAATAAATTGTATAGTGGTAAAAGTTTGAGTTTAGATTTCTCGTATTAAACTCCCCCTCAGTATCACGTGGGGCTCATAAATTGCATAATTGGTGCACTTTGAGTTTTTTTCTTTTTTAGACTTAAATATTTCATTGGTCTTAAATTTTAACCAAATTTATACTTAAGTTCTTAAATATTTAATTTTATAATTTAGTCCTTAAATTTTTAAAAATTTACACATAAGTTCTTATTGAGTACTAAAATACATATTTTTTTATCAAAATTTTAGGACCTATGTGTGAGTTTTAAAAAATTTAGGGACTAAATTGTAAGATTTAAAAGTTTATAGACCTATGTGTAAAATTTCTAAAATTTGGAGAGTAAATTATAGAATTTAAAAATTTAATGACCTAAGTGTAAATTTGATTAAAATTTAAAGATCAATGATATAATTTAGCCTTTTTTTTTTTAATACTTGAAGCCTACCTTTATATAATTTATGAAACTTAAGTACAAGTGTTAAAAAAGGACTCATGTGCATGTATTGCATAACCCCATTTATACGTAGACGAAATTTAATTTTTAAACTTATTAACGCGGTACACATATGCATTTTTTTTTATATATATAAAGTAAAAGATATATTTTTAAGAGATTAAAAGTGAAACAAATTGAGTAATTGAGTCATATAAAATTCGAAGAAGAAAAGTTATATGTCTCATGCACATTTATCAATATCTATTGGGCTAATTGTGTTTCATATCGAAAACGTATGGAGCGAGTTGTAAAAATGTCTAAAACATATAAGATAAGTTATTAAAATGCCCAAATATTTACTTAGTTGCAATTATGTCCATAATATTATAAGTAACGATAAAAACATACCTAACTGATAACTAACTTTAAATTATTTAAAAAATTTACTTTTGTTGAGAAATAAATGATATATTTTTGTCTACCTGAGAATATCTCTAAAATTTATAATCTCTTTGATATTTTTGTAAATGCATAATAATTATTGGATTACTCTATAATAACAGTGAATTCATATAATTTTTAAATAAAATTTATGTCACAAATTTACAAATTACAATCCATGTGCAAATTCATATCAAAAGTTTACATTATAGACTATAAAAAGATTCAAACTCACAAAAAAAGCCTATCACTATCACTATCACTATCACTATCACTATCACATCATATGAATTATGAAATCACTGTTATATAAATTTGATATAGATTCTATTTAAAAATAATAGAAATTAACTGTTATTATGGAGTAATTATATAATTTTATGCATTTACAAAAAATCAAAGAATTATAAGTTAACCATAATTACAGATAATTACATATAGGCTAAATATATCATTTGTTTCTCAGCAAAAATCAATTCTCTTAAATAATTTAAAGTCAGTTATCAGTTGAATATATATTTATCATTACTCATAATATTGTAGACAAAATTGTAACTAAGTAAATATTTTGAGCATTTTTACAACTCACCCCATACATTGTGAACATGAATTAATAATATGTGAATTTGTAACATAAATTATATTTAACAATTATATGAATTTACTATTATTATGGAATAATTATATGACGATTATGTATTTACAAAAATATTAAAGAGATTATAAGTTTAATAGATACTCACAGATAGACAAAATATATCATTAATTTTCCAACAAAAGCAATAATATTAAATATTTAAAGTTGGTTATCAATTATGTATGTTTTTATCGTTATCCATAACGTTGTGGTATAATTACAAGCTAAGTAGATATTTCAAATATTTTTGCAACTTGTCTCATACATTTTGAAAATTTTTGCAACTCACTTCATACATTTTGGACATAAAACGTAATTAATACGTTAAATTAATTTAATGCCAGCTATCAGTTGAGCACATTTTATCGTTATCCATACACTGTTGACAAAATTGTAACTAAGTAAACGTTTTAGACATCTTTACAACTCACTCCATAAATTTTGGACATTAAACATAATTCACCCTTTGTAGCTTAGACATATCCTTCAACATAAAGATTATTTTACTATTCACACCTTCATTGCCAAGTTTGCAAGGCTGTGATGCCCTGGGCTTAATTTCTAAACTTCAAATCTCCATTTACACATTCTACATTCAAAATAAATACTTATTGCTTGAATAAAAATAAAATTATCATATTAGAAAAGTTATCTCTTGTCATATATCCATGAGCAAGTTTTGAATTAATCCGCATTAGTAATTAATTTGATGGAAAATAATAGCAATTGTATAATAAATTAGTTTAAAAATTATAATTAAATAAAATAAAAGTTGGAAAATTTGAAGCATGATATTCATTAACATATACTAAATATATATACCAATCTATTAAAGTAGATAAGCTCTAACCAAATTAGATATATGCAATATATGCAGCATATATGTGACATCTAATGTGCTCAAGAAAAAGACAAAGATGGAGAAAGAATGAGAGAGAAACGAGTAAGAAGCACATGCAAGATTGTGAATGCAAGCTAAATACCAACAATTTGAGAAACAAAAGAACCAACAAGAAACAAAATAGATGACAACACATTAATATTAGAGTACTGCTGTGTAAGTGATTTGAGAATATAGAAAAATTTGCATGTTATTTTGTCTAGCTACCACATGATCTCTCTATTTATTTGTTAAATGCAAATTTCAAACCCATCTAGGTTGTCATTGACATTTTACTTTATGTTCAATGAATTTTTGTTGGCAACACGTGACATTCAGATAATACCAATCCCTCCAATTTGATATATTCAGGTTAGACCGCGTCATGGGGCGTAAAACCCTCAACAAATTTTTCTCAAGTCCCTAGCAAACTATTATATATATATATATATATATATATATATATATATATATATACACATCACATACATACATACATATACATACATACATACATATATTTATATACACACACAATTAAGATTTAAAGGAGTAATTTTCTCTCTCAACTTCTTCATAAATCAATTGTTGAGATATGATAGTGTAAAAATTTAAAGTCATTATTCATGCCCTAATTATATATTAATGATAAATTAATATATAAAAAATATTGTTGTCCTTCTAATAATCTATAGAGAATTGATTTTCGAGCAATAACTTAAACATTTTTTTTTTTTTTTTCTGAATTTAAGTTACTTTTAATCTAATCGAGAGTATAGATAGAAAATTTCTAAACCTACTAATACTAATGTGAGCAAATTATAAAGAATACTTGTTCAAATCCATAACCTTAAAAATCGGAAGTAGATATCATAGTGGGTAACGCTATTGGATTACATGCACTAAGTCATGGGTTCGAGAGGTGAAACAATAGTAATTGTGCATAAAGACCCATCTGACGATAGCTTGAGGTGCTAGCCACTGTTGGTACTCTTAAAACAAGACGTTGATTAGGGTAGATGGAGCATAGCATGCGTTATCCCGTCTCTCATCGGGGAGCTTTATCTCTGTTCAAAAAAATAAAAAAATCCACAACCTTAAAAACTATGAATCAGTGATGTTCTCACTAGAATAGTATTATAGATAGTACTTATTCACAAAAAATAGTAAAAAAGACAAACGTAGCCTATTTAAGAATTAAAATGTATATATTTTAAAAAATAAAATTATTACTTTATCTAGAATATTTCTTCATTAATTAAGATTGTAATGGAATCATTCCACTGGCTTTAATTAGTAGAGGAATATTTTAGATAGTAATGATTTTATTTTTTTAAATATGTATTTTATATTTTATATTTTTTAAACATACTATTTTTATCATTTTTATTGTTAGATATAAATACCTTTTATATTGGATCTTTTATTCATAATTAAGTTATAATTTAGAACATGAATGCACAAATTATTTTGAGAAATTATCAAAAATAACACCTTTAAAATTTATAATAACAAAACTAGCACTCCAATAACATTAAACATTTAATTTTTAACATTGAACGGTCTAAATTCTTGTCGTTCAATTCCGATTGAATGAGTGTTCAAATAAAAACGATATATCAATTATTTTTTTAATTGTGAAATTATAAGTTTGAACACAATGGGTGCTATTTTTATTATTACAAGTTTTGAAAGGTGTTATTTTTTTAATTATTTTTTTAGTTAAAATTAACTATTAATTTTTTCAACTTATGAAATATTAATTTTTTTTATTATTATAAATAAATAAATTAGTTAAAAGTCATTTAATTTTTAATTTCAAAATGTTTAAAATTTGAATAAAAAATACAAACATAAATCTGCCCGATAAAAACACACAACATAAACAATCAATTTCCGCATCACCCCTGATTGTGGATGATTTTCATATTTATAGGTTAATATTAGTATTGTTTCCTTTTACCTTCTATTCTACGTACATCCACGGACCCACTTAACGCGTTTCATATGTAGTGTGACTAGTGACCTATTTAATTTTTTATGCGGATAGCCGGATATAAATCAGTGGTCGGGTTCCGTTTAGCTGTAATGCAAGTATATACGTTTATTTTCCACACAAAGTCTACAGAATGGTGTTTGGGACAAGTTCTTAACAATACGACAAAGTTTCCTTAGTAAACAAGAGAGAAATACATTATTTTTTATTACACAAAATTAAATCTATGCAGAATGAGAAACTTTTTTTGTCAAAAAAAAAAAAAAACAAGTCATTAGATTAAAACTACTGTACACTTTTGGATCAGTCGGCATTTATCAAAAATTTGTCAATCACTGTGGAGCCACGGCTGTCAGGCTTGAGATTGTAGAACGGGATAAAATTTAGTATTATTATAATAATATATGTTGTGAATATTAGATCAATAAATTGAAGTATGCAGGCTCCGTTTAGAACAATTGTAGAATCGTGCTGTCTGTGTCTTCGTAATTTTTATCCCAAATTTACATATTTTAATATTATAAAAATTAAATTATTTTAACAATTTTTTTAATAAATAACAAACACATAAAAAGTAAAAGAATAAGTTAGTTATTTTTAGCAAATTTATTTATTTTTAATTATAAAAAAAAAATTCAAATTCTTTATAAACATAAATAATTTATGTCATATTATATCTTTATATTCATGTTATAAATCTGGAATTACAAACCCATAAAATAGTGCACAAAATATTAAAGACAATCTATAAAAACCGACAAAGTTACATTCCTCGTCCTTTTTATTTTTTATACTCTATATTATTATTTTTAAATATTAATATATTTTTTTTTTTTTAGACTTCCCCACTTTCTTATACTAAAACTTGAGAAGCCCAAAGTGAAAAATTAAAAATAATAAATAAAATCAGTTAATTTTTTAATTTTTTTTTTTGTTAAATTAGAACCAGTTAACATAACGGTTTAAAACATTTACAATCTTCAAACTTATTCTCTATAAATAGATATTTTACACTTTACAAGTTTTTTTTTCCCCATGATATGTGACTTGTTTCACTTTCTTCTTAACCCAAGAAATTCCCTTCGTCAAAGATTCACCATGGTGACTTCGTCAAAAGCAAATCAATCTAGAAACTATAAATCAGCAAAATCTTAGTAACGTGGAAAGGAATTATTTGTTTATGTGACTTAAATATTTAATTAATTTTATTTTTAATATTTTTATATATATATATATTTATTTATTTATTTATTTATTTATTTACGTTTTAAAAAAATAAATATATATATTTTTAAAACAATTAAAATTAAAATTTTATATATAATTATATAATTAAATCTTTATTTATTCTGATATAACCACCATAGAGGTGAGACATTAAGAAGAATAAAGCGACCTGTAAATTTCCAGACTTTTACCTTTTTAAATATGCAATTTTAAATCTTTATTAGCCAATACCAATACATTAAATTTAGAATCGATAAATAATTTTTGTAATGTATAGGGGATTTTTTCTACCCTGTACGTATGGCAAGTCGTGATTGGGCATGTTTGATAGTTTTGTTACGCTGACATGTTATACTCTTATTTTAATTTTTATTTAATATTTAATAATATTATTATGAAATGAATTAAATATTTTTATTATAAAAAATGAAAAGTAAATGTTTTCCCTCGTTTCATTACAAAAATATAATTACAATAACTTAATTATGAGCTACTTAATATTATTTTCATGTATGTATTTGTATTTGTTCTCGAAACACAAAATTTAAAATATTCTAAAAAATATTATTTTAATATATTTTGAAACATTACAGTCTCGATTAGCAAATAATAAATAACCAATAATAAAGTGCTTTATAAACAGTTACATGTCATTTTGTTAAATAATATAGATAATATTTTATTCATAAGAAATTATGACATTTAATTGTATAACTCATTAGAGAAAAAACTCCGGAGATAAATATGCAAAATAAATAAATAAATAGTAGCATAAGTCTGTTATTTTTGACGAAAATATATTTTAGATAAATAAATTACTTTTTTTTTCTTTCTAAATATCTTGTTTAAATTATTAATCCTAACTCTATATATCTTTTATGAAATTTATGAATGATTTTTGATAAAATAAAAATTGAGATCCATGTCTATGAAATATACATTTAATTTCTTTGGGTGATTAAAATAACCTTAATTATTATAGTTGTATAAGCAAACATTAGAATAGAATAGGTTCTCTTTTAAGTACAAGTCTTGATATATACATATTCCAAATGCTATAAAAATTTGGACATGCAAATTTTAATATTCATCTGAATTACATTAAACATATGTTTGGTATGCAACCCGAGATTGAGTTTGAAATAAAAGTGAAAATGGATCTTACTATATTAAGTACCATGCACTAACTAAACAATGAATTACCATTATTTGAACCAATTAAGCTTGTCCTTAGAAAGTATGCGGGGCTCTTAAGCAACACACTTTGTTGCCCATCAAACAAGGGACATGCCACAGTAATATAGCATTAACCGTAAACATGAAAGAAAAAGACTGTTTTGTCTTCTCACATTCAGGCCCATATGCTAATGTTTCCTGTTTTATGTCTCTAAGTGCATGAACTCATATGACATATATCCCCCTACAAAACCCTTCATGACTTATTGCTTTCACATTTCACGTCTTTGACTTTCTCACTATCGTATAAAATTTAGTCACATGAAAGTGAACGAGTAAAGCAAGCTTGGTTATAGGGGTCACAATTTTGGGCGGATTAAATTATTTCATTTATAAGAAGATATATTCATATATTTTTAGGGAAAAAAAAAAGATAATTTTATATTTAACTCATAAATTTTGGATCAAATTCGTAACAAATTAGCGGATGGTTAATTAGAAAAATAGTCCAAAAAATGAATTATTTTAAGAAAAATAACATTAAATTTTTGGGCTATAGCCCACCATAATCTATTAAATTTAATCATTTAGATTATAAATAATATTTTTTTATCAATGTTACTTTTAAGAAATGAGTCCAAGAATGACAAAATCATTGTTTGAGCATTATATTAGTAAAATTTAAGTTAAATTGTATCATTGATTCATAAACTTTAACTAAATTTATAAAATTCTACAATTTAGTTCCAAAATTTTTAAAATTTTACACATAGGTTCCTAAACTTTTACATCTTACAATTTTAATCTAAAAATTTTTAAAACTTCACACATAAGTTCCTAAACTTTTAAATTCTACATTTTAGTCCCCAAAATTTTAAAAATTTACATATAGATCTTAAAATTTTGATTCAAAAATATTTATTTTAGTATCCAAGATAGAACTTATGTGTAAAATTGAAAAATGTTTGAAGGCTAAATTATAAAAGTTTAAAAATTTAGTAACTTATGTGTGAAATTTTAAAAATTTTAAAATTATATTGTAAAATTTAAAAGTTTGAGACTTAAGTATGAACTTTGCTAAAATTTGAGAACCAATAAAATAGTTAAGCCTAAAAATTATCATGTGACAATTCACATGCTTTCATTTAAAGGGACTGTGCTTGTCATTTTACTTATGTCACCACCATTGAAAATTTTCATATTAGATTTGGAAATTTTTTCTCTCTCTATTCAGTTAGTTTGTAATTCTCATTTTACCCTATTACCAAAAAATAATAATTATCTTATTATAGATAACCCTAGTTTTTTTTTTTTTATAACCTTTTTATACTTATACGTCCTCTTTTCACAATAATAATAACAGGACAAAAAAATATTTTTTTTTATTTTAAAAGACTAATAATCACTTCAGACTTTATCAATAGAATTTTAACAACCCTTTTCCGGATTTAATGACCTACAATAATAGCTTATTAATTTTTTCTTAACTAGCATTACGATTTTGTTTCGAGATATTAGAATTATTTTTTTACTAACAATTTTACCCTTTTGTCCTTATTATTTCATATAGCACAAAGTGCAAGGATGTCAGTAAGTTCAAAAGTTTATAGTTTTTATATGTAAACTGTGTTATATATTCACAATGAATATATAAACTGTATTACGTATTCATGGTGAGTACGTAAACTGTGAGTATGTAACACTGTTTACATTCTAGAGATTATATATGTAAACTGTGTTACATACTCATTTAATATGTATATAAATTGTATTATATACTAATTATGAGTATGTAAACTGTGTTACATACTCATTTAACATGTATGCAAATTGTGTATGTAAATATGTAAATTGTGTTATATATTGTCATATTGGTTTGTAAACTTAAAGTTACATACTATATAAATTATATTACATACTGTTACATTCATATATAAACTATATTACATACTATGTAAACTGTCATATTGGTATGTAAACTCATTTACATACTGACACATTGGTATGTAAACTCAATTATATACCTGACATATTGATATGTAAATTCATTTATAGTCCGATTTAATGACCTATAATAGCAATTTATTAACATTTTTGTTTATTTTTCCTTAATTAGCATTACGACTTTGTTTTGAGATATTATAATTATTTTTACTAGAAATTTTACCCTTTTGTCCTTATTATTTCATATAGCACAAAGTGCAAGAATGTCAGTAAGTTCAAAGTTTGTAGTTTTTGTATGTAAATTGTATTACATACTCACCAGAGATCATTTAAACTGTGTTACATACTTACCAGAGATCATTTAAATTGTGTTACATACTCATGATGAGTATGTAACACAGTTTACATACTAGAGATCATTTATGTAAACTGTGTTACATACTCATTTAACATGTATGTAAACTGTATTACATACTCATTATAAGTATATAAAC
Organism: Elaeagnus macrophylla; assembly: GCA_029378325.1. Lineage (NCBI taxonomy): Eukaryota > Viridiplantae > Streptophyta > Magnoliopsida > Rosales > Elaeagnaceae > Elaeagnus > Elaeagnus macrophylla. The sequence continues at coordinate 6,790,667 of CM055649.1, read as the reverse complement.
TGTTTTACATACTCATTATAAGTATGTAAACTGTGTATGTAAGTATATAAACTGTGTTACATACTCATTTAACATGTTTGTAAATTGTGTATGTAAATATGTAAATTGTGTTACATACTGTCATATTGGTTTGTAAACTTAATTTACATATTATGTAAATTATATTACATACTATATAAACTCAATTATATACCTGCTATATTGATATGTAAATTCATTTATATATTGTCATGTTGGTATGTAACATATCTTACATACATGTTAAATGAGTATGCAACATAGTTTACATACCATTAGTATTATACAGTTAATGGTATTTTTGTAATTTATCTAATTTTAATGTAATCAAAACTCACAATTTTAATCTTACTAGTGTTAATTTTAAAAAATATAAATTTTAACCAAAAATATAAGCTATTTAGGTTAATTACTCTCCTTTGTTCTAAATTTTTTGGGCTTTCTTTTTTTATTTTTTTAAAAAAGGGCTCTAAAGTCACTTTTTTTTTTATTAAAAAAGAGAAAATACACTTACACATTCGAGTGAGATTCAAACTTAAATTCTTGATAGGAGAATTGAAAGTCTTACGACTTAAACCATAATAAATTTCTAAATTTTTTGGGCTTTCTTGTTTTCGGTTAATATAGGAAATTAGTTTAACAAGCTGATTAAGCTTATCGTGTCATGTCATTATTGTTTCATTTAATAAACATTTTACTTGTGTTGTGTCGATATCAAGTAGATTTTATTATCTAATTTTATGTATTATTTAATCTCTTTAAAAAATTTATAATATAATATTATTCTATTTTATTTAAATATTATATTAATATATCTCATTTTATTTATATTATAGTTCTAATGGGACTAATATTAAATATTATATTTTATATATAATTGTTATTATTAAATTTTCACATTATAAATAATTAGATATTATCTTTATTTTTTGTTATTTTTACTTATTTAATTTAAATTTATTAAAAATAAATAAGATATTTTAACTAGTACAATTTTATTATTATATCATAATAAATTGAGATAATATAAAATTAATTATAATAATTAATAATTATATTATAAACTAATAATATATTCCATCTTAATTTACACCATTATCGAAATCACATAGATCACCTATCATAAATTCTCATTCTCTAGCTAATAGCTAACTAGATGATTGCTAATTATATCTAGAGTGCTTTCATCTATACCCTGTTAATTTCACCATCACCACAACTAGTTTGTTCTTTGTTTCCCTCTTTCAATGTGAATTGTTGTCATAGTAGTACAAAGTAGATTTTATTGAAAAGTAATCTTACATACCATAATTTTAATTAACGTAATAATTTTTTATTAGATATTATTTGTGAGCTCAATTTTACTTACCAATAAAATTGTAATTATTTATAATTTATCTCAAACTTGTAATAAATAACATTTTTATTTATTGAATACTATGAATTGTTAGGGTAATTATAGTGGTCCAAGTATCTTTGATCAACTTATTTCAAAAATAGAATTGACCCAATCATATTGATTCTTACCCAATTGATATATTGCACTCTGTTTCCCATGAATTTCTATTTCATTACTTTTAATGATGAAATAATATATTGTTACAAATTACATGAAACTGAAATTCCTAAGATTCCTTAAGAAATTATGATGAATTATTGTTTTCTTCTATATATTCTCATTGTTTATTTACAAGAGTTTTTTTTAAAATTAAATGTTATTTACAAGAGATGTGAACTTTGATTGTCCTTTATTCAAGCTTAGGCCATACTCACATGGACAATCTGTTAGACTAAGACCTTAGATTTTGGTAAGGACTTGTAATTGAACAGTATGATAAACCACAATTTATTATTATTTTTCAACAAAAACTATAATCAAAACCCTGTGAACTGAATTTGGTCATTTTGGAAATTTTTTACTTGTTTTTATTTATTTATTAATAATAATCAGTTGGAGGTATCCAACTGGTAACTAATAGACAAAGAAAAAGGAAGGTTAGACTCAAACAATCTGTGGGACCCAAATTGTTAAATATGGTTGCCAGAGAGCTTAGAAAAGGACCGGGTAAACCCAACTACAAAAACCCATCAAACCCCCTTCTCTTTTCACCACCATTCCACCAACATCACACATTTCTTCACTCAGGCATTTTCACAAACACTTTCTAAACAGAAAAGTTTTCTTTTTTGTTTAACAATGGCTAGACCACAACAGCGATATCGAGGTGTACGACAACGACATTGGGGCTCTTGGGTTTCTGAAATTCGTCACCCATTATTGTAAGTAAAATTAATTTTTGAAAACCCACAAAAGTTTCAGCCTTCAACCACGATTTTTCTTTCTGATTCTTAAAACAAAGAAACGATTTTTTTTTTTGTTTTTTGATTTTTGTTTTTGTTTTTGTTTCTACAGGAAAACTAGAATTTGGCTGGGAACTTTTGAAACAGCAGAAGATGCAGCTAGAGCATATGATGAAGCAGCTAGGCTTATGTCTGGACAAAGAGCTAGAACTAACTTTCCTTATAATCCAAATGCACCTCAATCTTCAGCTTCAAAGCTTCTTTCAGCAACTTTGACAGCTAAATTGCATAGATGTTACATGACTTCACTTCAAATGAACAAGCCTCAAAATTATTCACTTTCTTGTGCTCCTAACACATCAAATGACATTGTTGGGAAAATTCCTGAAATGGGTTTGAAATTGCCAGAGAAGAGACCAGTAGCTGAACCAGAATTAGAAGCAGCAGAGCCAAATTGGGTTGTTAAGAAAGTTAAAGTTGAAAATACCCATCAGTTCCAATCTCTTGAAGATGATCATATTGAGCAAATGATTCAGGAGTTGATTCATTATGGGTCTTTTGAATTGGGCTCAAGCTCTGTGTAGACAATTATCAACTTCATTAGCTTTAGACAATTATATGAATTCTTCTACCAATGGCTTAGTGCTACTGCTATTGATTGAGCTAATTTAAACCAGGTTCAGGACCATGTCAGACCATCTTATAAGTGTTTGGCCATCTTTAGGACTACCCTTTTCAGCAATCAATTTGATTATGCTATTACATTATAGTGTATTAGTAATCAGTATGATTTAAATTGAATTAAGAAGGGACTTTCATAACTCATTACCTCATGAAAAGTTGAAAACAGAGTCTTCATCTCAATCCTCTGCCCCATGTTATCTAAAATTGAAAACGGGCACTAGTCATAGAACGAGATTTTATCATTAACTGCCCTTGTAGGTACCAAAAAATGTGTTTTTTTTTTAGGGGTAAATATATTGCTATAATTATTTTTTTTATTGTCTTGAAATACTCGTTTTATCTTTATTATTAATTAAATATTAGTCTCATATTATTTGATAAAATTATCAATAACTAATTATTACTGTGACATTAATAATTTAAATTGTGATTTTTTATATTAGGACTGTTTAGCAAGTTAACAGCTTTTATGTCCGTATTTTAAAAAAATTCATACACAATAACATTATAAAAATGCTATATTTATTAAATTATAATATATATTAAAAAATATGTTAGTTATCAAAAATATTTTTGATAATATTATGTGAGTAAAATTACTTATCAAGTTTTATGAGATAGCACAGTTGGTATTATAATTAGATTACGTGCACAAATTATAAAATTGATACTAGTAAAAATGTACGTAATAATTACTATAATTTTTGAAAAATTTTTATTGATAGCTCACTTTAATATTCTTAATTATAAGTAAAATTTCGATATTATACTGTATTCCTTCAAAAAAAAATCTTTCAAAAAAACAAAAAGTTTTCATGTATCTAATTGTTAAAATTTTAAAATAGTAATTTGAAAATGACAATTCTACTCTACCAATGAAGGCCCACGAAGGTAAATACCTTCGTAGAACCAAGTTACTCAATGCCTTAAATTACCAAAAAAAAAAAAATTATTATTTTTGGGGCCCTATTTTATACTTGCGTTTATACAAAAACTATGCAAAATATTACCAAAAAAATAAAAACAATCATGTATCTAATTGTTAAAATTTTAAAATAGAATTTGAAAATGTCAATTCTACTCTACCAATGAAGGCCCCATGAAGGAAAATACCATCGTAGAACCAAGTTACTCATTGCTTTAAATTACCATTAAAAAAATTTATTTTTGGGGCCCTATTTTGTACTTACGTTTATACAAAAATTATGCAAAAATGTTGTCTAAATATGTGTACCTATATATATCAATTGATTTAAATTTAGATCAAAATATAAATTAATTTTTTTCTGTTCGTATTAAATTGGGTCAATAAATTTTTTTCCTTTTATTAAAAAAAAAAAAAACTATTAAACATTATATATGCTTTCTATTAAACATTATACATGCTCTCTCTCTCTCTCTTCAAAGTGAGAATAAAATAAAAGCATAAAATATATAACATATTCAACGTTATACATTATTATATTATACTTATTATTAATTGCAATATGGAATAGTGGTTTGTTGAAAGTGGAACTATCCAGGGACAGAGCCAGATTTTTTTCTTAGGAGGGCTAATATATTAAAAAAATTATAAAAAAATTTATTTATAATATCAAAATTTATAATTAATATTAAAAAAATATAAATTTAAAAAACAAAAAATATAAATATAAATTTAAAAAGCAAACAAAAAATTTATTTAAATTGTTTCAATGATAATTCATAAAATTTATTAATTATCAAATAAGGTTTAACTAATCTAAGTAAATAATAGTCAACTTTACGAAGAAATAGGAGTGCTAAATATATACAAATTTAAATTTACATAGACACTCTAATTAATAATTATATGATATTTTTCGATTAAAAGTTTAAAAGTTATAATTTTTCAAAGTATATAACATACAATTATTGATTTGATTGTAAATTTAAGTATAAATATTTTGAATATTTAATATATTTTTAAAAATAATATAAATAACTTTAATAATTTTTTTAAAAAAAAATACTAGACTTTGACTTGATGTAGCAAGAGCAAGCAACAGACCAAAGAACATAATTACAAAGCAGAAAAGAAGCAGAGTTGCAGACAATATAATATCAAAAAATGGTATATTAGTCTAAGTTTATTTATAGAATTTTGGTGATAAATAATATATTGTGCTTTATAAAAATATTAGTAATATTTATTAAAAAAAAAAAGAAAAAAAACCTCAAAAAGATTATACCGGGCATGAGTTTGTCACTGAATATAACTTTTCATTTAATCATAAAGGTGACATTATTAACAAAATATATATATATATATATATATATATATATATATTTTTTTTTTTTTTTTTTTTTTTTGTATATAATTAATTTTTTTGATTATATATAAAAAAAAAAACTTCCAAAAGGCTATCCGGGCTTGAGCCCGGTATAGCCCTCAATATGAGTCCGTCATTGGAACTATCTTTACAAAGTGATGATCAAGGTAAAACTAGATTTTATGTAAAGGTGTCGGCGACTGGCAAGAGGATGGGATGAGAGGCTAGCTCGGCAACACACAAGAGGAGTTGACGAGTGGTGATCGTAAAAAGTGAGATGGAGGCGACTGGTGTGAGTGAACTGAAAAGCCATTATCGATTGTATTGAGTGAATTGAGAAAGTGAAGAGTGACTTAAGAGAAGAAAAAATAGAGGTCTGATATTGTGAGAGATTGGTATCTGATGGATAAGAAATCCTAATAAAAATTTTATATTTTTTAAAGATAATTGTATAAAATAATAATAATAATAAAATATTAAATAAATTAATTTGCTTTAATTCTTGGTTTTAAGAAATAAAAACTAAACAACTTAAACCAATACGGTCTTAAACTTAAAGTGAACATTTTAGATTAGGTGAAGTATTATGATCTAGTAAAACAATGACAAAGCCAACATTTTAACCTTATTGTGAAAATGAATCTTTTTTTATCAACCTTTTAATTCTTGGTTCCATTTAGCTCTTATTTTTATAAGTTATTTTTATAAGTTAATTTTAAAAATTAAAATTCGAAATTATTCTTATTAATATCTAAATAATCATAAATTTCATAATTTATTTATTCATTATTCCTTCACAATCACATCACTAAGTTTTTGATTTTATTTTATTTTATTTTATTGATTGTTACCTTTCAGAGTTGGAATTGAAAACACGAGTTTTCTTTGATTTCCCGTGGGTTTTGTTGATTTATCAGACTTTGTTGTCTTGTGTTTCAGTTAGTCAATGAAAGTTGATTTATAGGCCTGCACTGTTGTCAAGATACTCTTGTCAATCTGGCTGTATTAAATAATAACATATATTACTATTATTTGTTTTTTTTTTTTATGTAAAGTTATAATCAATCAAAATATAAATAATAAATATAATATAAAATTTATTTATATATATTCAATTAATTTTTAACATATAAATGACAATAAAATCATAACTTTATTTAATAATGATAAATAATATTTTTCTTTTGATATCCAATGTCACTTGTTCCTTGTTTTCTTGGAAAATTATTGTGTTGAGTTTGCCACAAATTTCAACTCATTCAAATACAAAATATAAATATTAATTAAAAAAAATGGAACCCGGATATTACAAACATTGATAATATATATTTCTTTTCTCTGAAGATAAAATCAAAAATAATGTTATATATTATAAATTTATTATAATTTTAATTAATATGATAATTTTTTATTACATATAATTTTATAAATTTAATTATATTATTTATAATTTATTTTAAATTTAAAATAAAAATCATTTTTTTTTTTAAATCAATAGGAGCCAGGTTTACTGTTTAAAGAAACAAAGTACTCTGCTTTTGATGCAGCAGAGTAGAAATAAATGCCTCAACTTTTGAATTTTTGGTAGTGGCTCCTTGTCTATGTAATCAAGCACAGTTAATTTAGTGGCCTGACAAAAAATTAAAAACTTTAAGACGAAACGAAGAAAATAGGTATGGACAAAACTACAGAAGATAAATAATGTATGCTAAAGTTAAAAAGGGATATGAACATCCCATAAAATAAAAAGTCAATGGTTCTAGCTTTTTCGAACTAAAATGTATAAATCAAACTGAAGTACATGTCATAGTATAAATATTTTTTAAGCAAATATCTTAATAAATTAATATTTTAAGCTTTTATGAAGACGTAAAACATTTCCTTTTGTCAATAAAGAATATTATCGGCGACATGAAACTTGTTGCAAGAAACAACTTTATTCTTTTAAAAAGAAAAGTAACAAGTTCTATTCATAACATATTAATATATTTTAATTATATCACATAATTTTATTTTTTATTTTTTTTACAGAAAAAAATATTTATTTTTTTATAATAAAAATGAATATATGTTATTTTTATTAAAAAAAATTAAAAATAAAACTAACTAAATAATTGTCATTTATGTAGTAAAGGGTACTAATATTGTTAACTAATAGATTCAATTAATCATATCTGACTGTTAAGTTACTCACATTTTATAGTAAATTTTTTATTTGATTTTTAAAATTTTAATTAATTTTAAATTTTATATTAAAATATTACTTGTATTATTAATTTAAATTATTTTAAAGTTAAGATTATTGGTTAACGATATTTGTCTCAAAAATATATATATATATATATATATATATATTATAGAAAGTATGAAAAATAAATCTTATTAGAAAGTATCTATCCATACTATTACAGATTATTGGCATTGTAGTACAATTTCATCCACTTGTTCAAGTTTCCTCTTCATTATTGCACACGATGGCATGATAGAAGCGTTATTATCTAAATACTTATATATAAGAATTGAATCCATATCATACCCAAAATAATGATCGAACTTATGTCGTCATGTCTATTAATAGGCAAAACTAACCCATGTGAGTATTAAGAACATATATAATATGCTGACTTTGGTATAAAATGTGTTTTTACCTATACGTGTCTAACTTATTCTTAAGATAGTCAAGTTGAGAAACTAAAATTGCTAAATATGAGGCAAGTAGGTGAACATTTGGATTTAAGGTTAGTGGTTCGAATTATGAGGAGTGCATAGGTCCTTTTATTGAGTTGTTGATTTTTTAGTGTGAATTGTCAAGCCACTGCATTCGTTAGCCTGAAGTGGGTATTCTAATTCTAGTATGACGAATAAGCTCTGATGATCTAAGAGGGTCATGCCAATGTGTTTGCAAAGTAGTCATGATCCTCTTCTAATGTGATGTTTTTATCTTCTATTCTTAAAAAAAAAAAAAAAAAATTATATGTATCTAATGTAGTGATCTATCTATCAATATATAAAAATTTAAATTAAGCTTAAATTAATTTTACACAAAAATACTCTTATATTTTATTACAATTTTAATTATTTTTATTACAATAAATTTTTATTGATGTTAATTTTATCCAACATTAATAGCATTATAGTGTAAATAATTATAAAAGTAAAATAGATAATTCATACACTTGATTTTGATAATAACAAAAGTACTTCGTTACTTGTGGCAAAATTATTACCCTATATTTTGTTATAAATTTTGAAATATTTTTTTTAACTAAACATCTTAAATAAAAGTATTATATATATATATATATATATATATATATAATAAAATCATTTTTGTTTAAGGAGGATAGGGCTAATGTCACACTCAGTTTAGGGAGGATAGGGCTAATGCCACACACCACCAAAAATCACAGCCATTTTTGTTTTGATACAGATCAGACGCGGGTCATAAGACGCTAGAAAACTGGAGCCCAACGATAGAACGCAAAAAACACTTATGTCCAAGTATCCTTCAAGAGCAACTTCAGCACACTGAAAGTTCAAACCCATATTCTACCGTATGAGGACAGAGACTTAATATCTTAATCCTAATATCCAAACTATTAGACTACTGCCTGATCGGTAAGTATTTTATAATATTAAGAAAATTACTTTCCTAATAAATATCTTATCGTTTTGTTTTCTATTTTATTTTTGTATGTTATTAGAAAAGAAATGTATACCTAAGATAAAAACAATTTTAAAATTCAAAGATTTTAATCAAAAATGCTTATCATATCCATTTTTTGATATACATGTATATTTTTTATTAAATAATTTCTATAATAATAGATCTATAATTAATAGACTAAAAGTTAATTAAAATTTGATTCTTCATTTAATTGTGACTAATTAAATAAATTTTAAATATATTTTTGAAATTAAATAAAAAAAATTCAAAAATATAACAATTCACGAACAAAATACATTTTTTTAACTTGTATTATAAAAATTTAAATTTTTATTATTACAATTATTTTGTTATTAATGATAATTATATTTAAGAATAATAGCACTAGATTATAATTGATCATAATAATTAAATATACCGTATATATATTATTAATATGACTATAAAATATTATTATTAGTGATCGACGTTACAATATCATGATTAACCATCAAAATTAATAACTTTTAGCTTCCCCACTTGCTTATAAACAAATTATATTGAACTTTCTCGGACCAGATAGGTACAAATTATCTTATGAAGTAACTAGTCTTAGTAAAGGTAATTAATTTCCATACATCAAAAAGAGGTTGAATGGAGAGAGAAAAAAAAAAAACAACAAATTAAGGAAACCCACAAAATCCCTTTGCTTTATAAATGTTGCGTCTGAACTATAAAAGGGTTTGTGTGTTATTTCAACCCAAGGATGAAGGCTTTTTTTTTTTTTTAGATTATTATTTATTATTGTCGATCAGTGCTGCTAAAAAGAAAAGGAATGAAAAGGGAAAACTGAGTGTGATTGAGTGGTATTTTTAATCATTATAGAAGGCCCATCTCCCTTTTATATATCTCATCTTTCTCTCCATCTAATAATCATATGTTATAGACAAATTATATATGCAAATAATATGGTATTTAAGTAAATTAGATACATGCCTAATGTTGTTATTATAAGATATAATGTGTTGTATTTTTTACACGAACAAGTCAATATCACGAGCAATATATATGATTGGATGATAATTAAACATGTAATTTATTGCATATTTATGCCTCTTATTATTTTTTTCTTTTTAACAAAAGAAAATTTTATTAACACCAATAACAAAAATACAATAAGAGAGCTAAAGCAATTTAAATACATTAACAGGAACAACCAACTAAACAAAAACTACCAGACAAACTTAAACAAAACAACATCAAATTATCAGCTCCAATTGTAATTGCACAAAAGCAATCCAAGCAGCTAAACATATCATATTCAATAGCTTAATACTATCGAACTTGTAACAACTTTGAAAAGACATCATCTTAAACTCCACTTGCGTTAATCTAGCAAGGTATGAACAAGAAAAGACTAAATGCTTTAAAAAATAAACAACATAATACTCCACCAAAACAACAAACACCATAGGACACAAATAACCAAACAAAACAAATCAATAAAATAGAAAAACCAAGCTTGAAAGGATCTTATACTACCCTTACATTACTAATATGCACAGCATAGGGACTCAAATTTTTGAGCAGAATTATAGCATTAGTAACAGTCTAGACATTAAACCCATCCTCCAAATCCAAAGTCACACCAAGGACAAATGAGAGCAAATTAGTGGTACTTCCAATAGTCTCAACATTCCCATCCATGCTAGTAGCCAATGTCCTAAGATACATGCCACAACATGTACACCATAGCTCAGCCAACATAATTTCACATGTAAGCTTCGTTAAACTCAAAAACTCAGTTTTCGTCCCCAACATAATCACAGTCTATATATCATTCATAGCAAGTATTAATTCAAAATAGTCTAGCTCTCGTCAAAACAGACATTCTAACTCTAGAATCAAATCTAAATGAGAGTTTTTAGTTACGGTTCTAATTAACTTAGAGGGGGTGAATATGTTATTTTCAAATTTATCAAATTTTAATTATGTAACCTAAATACAACGGCCAGACATGCAATCGCGTGTAAAAGTAAAATGAGGAATTAAAGAATAACATAGGAGATTTATAGGTGGAAACAACCTAGGCCACAATAATAACCTAAGATGAAAATTAACGTTCTACCGGACCACCTAACTATCCACTATAAAAATTAATGTTCAATTACAAGGCCAGGTCTTAGACTACCCTTCACAGATAAAGCCCCCTATGTAATTTACTTACGAGCCACCGCTTCTTTCACAGCCTCCACAAGCTAGGTGTCTGGATCTAGACCAACGTTTCGATCTACTTGAGTCACACAAGATCAATTGAACCTGTCAACTTCGATAATTTTGAGTCACACGAAATACTGAACACGTCACCTCAGTAACTGAAAAGTTAGCACAAATAACACAAGTACAAAGTGTATCTTAGAGAAAATTCAACAATGAAAAATCTTAACTAGTAGATTCAATAACATACAATGTAAAAACCAAATCAGTTGGCAAACTCTAGAACAATCATGTAAAGCTCAATATCATGAAAAGCAATTAGGCATTTGAATTATTCAAACATAATCACACAATATGTTTAATTATGTTTGAACAATTAAATCAAGAAAAAGCCTAAGATCAATAGATGAAGAGAAATAATTTTTTTAAAAGCTCAAACAGATGTAGAAAATATTATATATAATGCAGTATATTTTTCTCCAACAAAAGTTGTTTATATAGAATCCAATTCGACTTAAATGAGAATTAATGACAAAGGACAATTCTACTCATGCAAGGATTCAGCTTTCACAATTAAATAGGGTCAAATTGGTAAAAATAATATATGGACCAAATTAAAAAAAGAATTATAGTAGAACTGAAAAACTGGCTCGATCGATCTAGCCAAAGCTCGATCTATCTAGCCAATACTCTATCGATCGAGCACCTCACTCGATCGATCTACCAATGATGAAAGACCTTCGATCGATCTACCAATACCTCGATCGATCGGCCCAAACCTTGATTGATCTAACCATGCATTTTCAAACCCGAGAGCAACTAGATTGAAGTTGATTGATCCTCGATCGATCTAAGCTCGATCTATCTAACTGTGTGCACAAAAATTCTTTTAAGTGTACATGCATTAATCCTCGATCCATCTAACCTTGATCTATCTAACTGTGCACAAAAAATTCTTCTAAGTATACGTGCATTATTGTGTGATGATATATGCATGAAACATATATTTTTACTTGATATGTATGTATTGAGAGCTCAATAATTTCTTTCGCTTTGATTGATTGACTTAACAATCAGTCTAAATACTAGATTACAATCAAACATTTTGTCCACGAAAATTACCAACACTCATAAACCTTACAATCTCTCCCTTTGACATTTTCGTGTGACAAAATCACTCTTTCACTACATAATGCTCATTGGTAAATATAATCATTACATCAATTACATACTTTCAATAGTGGAACTATTTATAATCCGGTGAACCATCTTCGCTTGATACTTGATACTTCAGTGCACTGAAAAGAGACCAACAGATAGACACAAAAATTTGGCTTAGAAGCCTCATTGTTTATTAGTTCAGTATACATAGTAGTGCAAAAAGATGTGGTATATGCACACAATTAATGAATCCAATCTCTCCCCCTTAATCAAATCTCTTCCCTTATATACATAGTAACATGAATAGTGAGAATGAAGTGACATGAATTACTCTCCCCCTTATTGACATACAAAAATGAAAAATTATAAAACAGCGAGAGAAAGAGGTATTAGATGCCAATAGCAAGATTAGAATAGTATCCAAAGTTCAACAATTGTCGAAGTAGGCTAACAATGCATATGATCATACATGTATAAATCCAAGGCATGTAAGAGAAAATACATAAGTAAAAATAATAATAATGAAATATGTTTGCAATGACTCCCCCTAAGTCCTGTGACTCTCTAAACGTAAAACAATTTTAATACGATCTAAAACAACCAAAAATTGTAAGAAAATAAAAAAAATTATTTTTTTTTAAATCATCACATAAAGCAATAAACTCATCTAATAACAAACAAGCATACAACCAATTGAACAAATATTGTTGCTTAAATTTTGATCGTTCATTGTATTATCAAGTAACATAGATAATCCACACAAACACACTAGTACATATAACGACATATTGACATTTATTCAAAATGGAATACATGTGTGAACTTCACTAGTATTTTAATTAATTCATATATGACCAATCATAAGAGACCAAAAAGAAAATAATGTCACCTATCATGCTAAATTTTAATTGAGTCTTCAATCTTACAGAATAAAATATGTTTACCAAAAGAATTTTTTTTATATATATATATTTAATAAAAAAAAAACTCTTTTGCTCCATCTTTTTGTGCATGCCAATTATATTATTCTAATTATTTTTTTATTATTATTTTTATTTATTTATTTATTATTTTTTTTACATGCACAAGCCATAAGGCTAATATAATAACTTTCACACTAGTTATGAGGTAGCCCTTTCCGTTTACTACGGTAGCTGCATACATCATAGTAGGCAGCCCTCTCAATATTAGTTGTCTCATTAAGGTGGAATATTTTAAAAGGCAAGAAATAGGACTCAACACAATTTTGCAATTAAGACTAACTCAAGTCCTAGAGTCTTTCAAAATTATTCATAAGTTTCAAGTATGACATACATGTGAGTTCAGTGAGTGTGTGAATAAGTTTAGTCAACAATGTCATCACATGTAAATCATGTAATTGTGTGCAGAATTTTGAATTGTAGTGTCACTTACAATAAAAATCAAAATAAGTTAAGCCGATAAAAACAAGGTTGTATATGTGCAAGTATTATTTGAGTCTATTGCTTTGTTTGCTAATTTTTTATTTATTTTTTATTTTTTAACAATCTTAGCAAAAAAAAAAAAAAAATCTAACAATAAAAAAGAAACCTACAAAATTGCTAACCTAGGGTCATTTAAGCACTTATACAAAAGTACCTAGGTGAACAAACAATAATGGTCAGGTGACAAGAAACATGCAATTTTTTTTAACCCAAATTTTCATGAATTTTAACTTCTCTATATCTTTGGGTTGAGAATCAAGTACCTTAGGCTTTGTACACATATTTTTGGACTTAGCTTTTCTATTCACATTCAACCTAAATGAAGATGTCACATGCATGGTAGGATTTAATTATGAGCCCTATCACTATAGGCATGAAAATAATTTTTAGATTGAAGAGCATTCATAAAAAATTTACACTTAAGTCGAATATGTCCTTTTCTACCACAATGATAACAAATAGGTACAAACTTATTAGTTCTAGCAGTAGGTGTAATAGGTGTTTGTGCAAAATTAGTAGAATTAGAAGTCCTTACAAATGTAGTTTTTGAGGTCGAAGGTGTATTGTTTTCATCTAAGAATCCAAGATCACGTGTATCACTATATAACTTACCAATGCTCAATATTTTGTCTAGTCGTTCAGCTCCAATAGTTAATCTCTTCACGATTTCCTTTGATTGCTCTAATTCCTACACAAGCTTTGAATTTTTCTGTTTGATACCTGCAAGATTCAAACTTAACTGGTCAACATGCTCAGACAATTCAACTTTTTCTTTTCTTAAAACTAACAAATTAAGGTCTTGCGATTTGATTTGATCATTCAGCTTTATCACAGCTATGAGAAACTTATCTTTTTCTTTCTTATAATTAATCAAATCAAAAAATAATTTCTCAAAACTGTTTGCATTAAATTAGCAAGAATAGATTTACTTCCCTCATCATCTGAGTCAAGGTCAAATTTACTAGAGTAGTCATCAACAATTGCAGTAAAAGCTAGGTAATTGGTGTTACCATCATCTAAACCACTAACTTGGTCTAGATCACTTTTTGAGTCACTTGTTGCACACTCAGTTGTATAATGACCAAAATCATTGCATTCAAAATATTTAGGTCCAGTGAGTTTAGTTTTTTTACCTTTTGAACTCATTGGCATGAGTTTTCTTCCCTTAGGATCTCTTATATGACTTCATTTTTCTTTACATTGTAGATCCTTTTTGTTAAACATTTACTTGAGTTTTCTAGCTAGGATTAGTAGTTCATCATCTTCCATTACATCATCACTATCACCATCATCTGTGTTAGAGGCTTTCAAAGCAATACCTATGTTCCTTTTAGGTGTTCTAAAATTCATCTCAAAAATTTGGATTGAACCAACAAGTTCTTCAATCTTGATGGTGTCAATGTTTTTTCTTTCTTTTATGGCGGTAACCTTTGCTTAAAAGCATTCTTGTAGTGAGCACAAGACTTTTCGAACTAACCTGCATTCATCAATTTTATCTCTAAGATTTGAAGATGAGTTAGCAATATCACACAGTTTAGCATAAATTCAGAAAATGTTTCATTTTCTCCATTATAAGATTTTTAAATTTTGCAGCTAGCATGCAAAGTTTTGTTCGTTTAACTTGGGACGTGCCCTCATGGGCAACCTTTAAAGTGTCCCAAGTAATCTTAGCAGTTTCAACATCAGAAATACGTCGAAATTCATCCGACAATACAGCACTAAAAATAGCATTGATGCCTTTTTGATTCCGACCACTATCAATTTTATCTTTAGTAGTCCAGTCATTCCTAGGTTTAAGTGTGACTACATTGTCCTTGGTAACCTTAGGTGGCTCCCAACCATAAAGTAGTCAATTCCATACACTTTCATCTAAGGAACGTAAAAAGGCTCTCATACGAGCTTTCTAATATGGGTAGTTAGACCCATCAAAGTAAGGTGGACTGGTTGTAGAAGAATCCTCTCTCAAATGATCCATAACAAAGTCCTAGATAATACTAAGTTTATCTAGTGACCCGCTCTAATACCAATTGAGAGTTTTTAGTTACGGATCTAATTAACCTAGAGGGGGGGTGAATAGGTTATTTTTAAATTTATCAAATTTTAATTATGTAACCTAAATACAATGGCTAAACATGCACTCGCTTGTAAAAGTAAAATGCAAAATTAAAGAATAAAACACGAGATTTTTAGGTAAAAACAACCTAGGCCATAACAATGACCTAAGAGGAAAACCATCATCCACATGATCACCTAACTATCCACTATGAAAATCAATGTTCAATTATAAGGCCAAGTCTTAGACTACCCTTAACAAATAAAGCCCCCTATGTAATTTACTTACAAGCCGTCGTTTCTTTCACAGCCTTCACAAGCTAGGTGTCTAGATCCGGACCAAAGTTTTGAAGCCATCATCTTTGATAATTTCAAGTCACACGAAATATCGAACACGTCACCTCAGTACTTGAAAAGTTAGCACAAATAACACAAGTATAAAGTGTGTCCTAGAGTAGATTCAACAATGAAAAATCTTAACTAGCAGATTCAATAGCATACAATGTAAAAATTAAATCAGCTAGCAAACTCTAGAACAATCATGTAAAGCTCAATATCATGAAAAGTAATTAGGCATATGAATTATTCAAACATAATCACACAATAAGTTTGAACAATTAAATCAAGAAAAAGCCTAAGATTAATAGATGAGAGAAAATAAGTTTTTTAAAAGCTCAAACAGATGTAGAAAATATTATATATAGTGCAGTATATTTTTCTCCTACAAAAGTTGTTTATATAGAATCCAATTTGACCTAAATGAGAATTAATGACAAAGGACAATTTTACTCATGCAAGGATTCAACTTTCACAATTAAATAGGGTCAAATTGGTAAAAATAATATATAGGCAGAATTAAAAAAACAGTTATAGTAAAACTGAAAAATTGGCTCGATCGATCTAGCCAAAGCTTGATCTATCTAGCCAATGCTCGATCGATTGAACACCTCACTCAATCGATCTACCAACGATGAAAGACCCTCGATCAAGCGACCAATACCTCGATCGATCTAACCAACACTCGATCTATTGACCCAAACCTCGATTGATCTACCCATACATTTTTCAAACCCGAGAGCAGCTAGATTGAAGTCGATCGATCGAACCTCGATCGATCTAACTGTGTGCACAAAAATTCTTCTAAGTGTACATGCATTAATCCTCAATCTATCTAACCTCGATCGATCTAACCTCGATCTATCTAACCTCGATCTATCTAACTGTACACAAAAATTCTTCTAAGTGTACGCGCATTATTGTGTGATGGTCTATGCATGAAACATATATTTTTACCTAATACGTACGTATTGAAAGATCAATAATTTCTTTCGCTTTGATTGATTGACTTGACAACTAGTCTAAATACTAGATTACAATCAAACATTTTGTCCACGAAATTGCCAACACTCATAAACCTTACACTAAATTCTTCATGTATATCATAGTTTCACCAAAAAAGATCAACATGTCTCAATATTAGGAATATCAAGTTAGACACTAAAAGAATTAGCAACAACAAACATCAACGGAGAAGAAAACGCAGAAAGCAAAACGACATTGTCTGCCAGAGAACGAACCAAAGAAATTTCAAAAAGAATAAACTAGTACCAAAGAAATTGCAATTGACCAACTCAAGCACCAGAACTTTAGGCTATAAGGTAGACCTAAGAGCAATTACACTCTCGGGAAGAAATTACAACTTTCGATAGCACGATGACCAAAGCGGTGAAACCTTGTGTTAGAAACAAACCTTAGCACTTAATAGTTAATCAATGATTTCTTTATAGCTTAATCCCTCAAATCACCTTGCTCAATCAAGAAATTGTTTGATCTAGGCATCTTAGAGTCCTTGTGATACTAGAAGCAGCAGAGATCACAAAAAAGTTTGCAAAATCACCTCCTTTCTTTTTATCTTTGATGAAGAATATGATATGGAAAAATTGACGAGCACAAACCCAAACTCTAGAGCAGAATGAAAACAAATGGCAACGATAGCCAAAATTGTGGAAAGATTGATAAGAAATAAGCAAAAATCACCAAAAGATGATGAAGAACGATGAAGAGCGGAGCTCGCGCTTAGCTCCCTTCTCGAAATGCCTACCTATGTTAGATGCCTCCCCATTAAATTGACTTCTTATTTTTATATGAAAAAATTCTTCATAAATTTAAGTTAATTGTATAGCATAAATCTTTTATACATAGAGTTATATTTTAGCCCCATATGAAAAAAAAAATCATATGTTATTTTTTTTACATAACGTAAATATATATATATACTTTTTTGTGGGAGTTAAAACAAAATTATATAAATAAGTAGAACTAAAGTGTGTAATTTATGATATACTACAAGTGAAGTGGTGGCATGTGCGGACCTAAGTAATGAGTTGAATCAGGCTGTAACTCATTCTTTTTTTTTTTTTTAGGTTAAATTTTTATTTAGTTTTTTAAATTAAAAAATATTTTAGTACGTTTCAAACTTATAATTTAAAATAAAGACGTGAATCTTGATAAAAATATAATTCACATTTGCTATTAATAATAACTCTATATATCCTAGAAATACAGATCATACCTTCATATTAATTTATAACATTAAGGTCTTTGTACTTCTAAGAAAGTAGATATCATGAATTAATGGATTATATAAATCTACTTTTAATCGTGGTCTTATAATTAATGTTGTGTATAAGACTGTACCCTAATATCACTTGCTCAATCCATTTTATACATTTGCATTTTTAAAACACATGTGGAGATCAATTAATCAATAATATAAAAATGAGATAAATACACCTAAAGTCTCTTAGTTATGTCAATTAGAATAGTTTAGTCTCTTTGTTATTTTTTGTAGCAGTTTAAAATTGATAGCACAATGACAAATAATCAAATTTTAAATTTTTTTGTTTTATTTTTTTTTTTTAATCAATTTTGTAATCATTATTGTGTAATTCTAAAGACAACTTATGAAATTGATAACTCAATAATAGTTAAAAAAAAATATGAAGGAAAAAAATTGATCATTTATCGTTGTATTATTATTTATTCAAAGTAAAATGACTAAATTGCTACAAAAAATAATAAAGGACCTAATTTGCTCTTTTTAGCATAACTAATACAGACATGTGCTATTTTATTTGTGATTCAGTACAATGGTAGTATGTACTCGAAAGAGAAACACCCAAAGATAATCTAGGATGAAGATAGAAAAGTGGAGGAAAGTAAAAATATAAGTGGACTTATCTCTATTCTTGATGTATGTACCTTGAAAAAAAAAATGTAATCTTTCACCTCAAATTATATGTGTGAAACACATTAAGTATCATTTAATTTTAATCAAATATTTTTGTCATATTCTTTTTTAATTGTTATATTCCTTAAATCACAAAAATATGTAAAAGTTTCTTGTAACATTTTTGTAACTTTTAATTTTTCAATTTTTTTCCATCTTCCTCCTCTTACATGAGGGTTCTTTTAAGTCTATGATCTCTTAGAATTTTAGGTGATATTTTCTCCTCTCCTTCTCATTTTTCAATAGCTATGGTTTGTTTGTACATTGGGTAAAAACTACTCTTCGGCCTCTCAAGTTTAGATTGAAGTCATGGATAAAAAAGATGAAAATGAAGACGTTGAGGATTATGACAATAATAATTATCAAATTTTGTTAGAATGATGGTCATTTTTATAGGTGGTGGTCATGTCCTAATGCTATGAAGGTATTGATTGAAGGCTTCCTATTTTATGGTAGTTCTTTTCATACGTCCACATCTACTTGAGAATATATTTAATTTCGCACTATTTTTTTTTTCTCTCTCTCTTAAACTCTTTCTATATTTGGAATCTTGGATACCATGTACAAGTTAAGAAGTGTTAGTTGATAATTTATAGAAGTTTATTTCTCCTTTGAATGTGCTGTATTATCCTTTTTATATGTTTTTAAAATGTGTTGGTGATATCTTTCCTTTAAAGTCTTTATTTTCATGTCGAATGAATATCTTCCAATTTGATTGGAAAAAAAAAATCTAAAAAAATTAATAAAATTCAAGGAAAGAAGAGCATGATAAGTCAAAAAAATATTTTTGAATAAAAAAAATAAGTACTATACAATGCAGGGGAAATATTTTCATAATCCAATTCACTTGTTTTATGTTTGGTAATATGCCGCAAACGCAATCGTTCCTAAAAAGTTTTAGAACATTTTTTAGGTATCTTTGCCAAAACCAAAAGATCGATGATAGTTTGGTTGGTCACCATCATCACCAATAGCCATGATAGGAGAAAATTGACCTTCTTCATCATTTATAGATTATGAAATAATTTAGAGATTATACATGAACTTTTAAGTCTCTTTTTATTTTTTAAAAATAATAGATGTTTAAAAATATTGGTGGTATTATTTCAATAACTTCTTGAGCTAGTAGTTAAACAAATATTTGTGTTTATTAATTTTTAAAATTTTTTATAATATTTATTAGTTTATTATTCATAAAAAAAAAATAATAAGTGTCATGCAACCATACAAGTTCCTTTGTCTAAGCTTAAGGTGTTTTAAATTCCATTTGTTTGTAGGAAGAGTACTTTTTTATGCCAAAAGTTGTGGTATAATTACAATTAATATGATAAATAATTATTGATTAAAATAATATGACCTATTTTTTTTTTAACCTATAATTAGTTGCCACATCAGTTTCGATATTACACAACTTATGGTATAATTACAATTAATATGATAAACTCATATATATATTTTTTACCTATAATTAGTTGCCGCATCAGTTTCTTTGATACAATGTGTCATTCAAGAATAAAATTAAATTTTATCTAATTTTTTGTTAAATATAATGAAATAATATATCTAATACATTCATATTTGCATTTTTCAATAAATATATATCTAATGAATTAATTTTTAATTACAAAAATTACACAAATTTTTATTAAATTTTTTTAATGAAACTTAAATAAAAATTTTATTGTCTAAAAGTATCATTTTGGACATTAAACAATAAAATTTTTATTAAAGTTTTAATGAAAAGTCTGTCACGTTTGTTTTATTCTATTATATTTAACAAAATTAGATAAAAATTAACTTTGTTCTTATTTCACATATTTTTTTTACAAATAAATAAACTTAAAAACGATCAAAGAATATGAAATTCCAACGTTGATATAAAAAAAATGATTGTGAAAGAGTTTATGAAATCTCATCCCGATTAGAAGATCCATACCTCTTATGACAAAAACATATTTTATAAAGTAAAATACTAAACAATACAATTTAACATAAAAATGACTATTAAGACTCTCTACCATAAACGTTGAGTTTGAACCCACGTGCATTTAGGTTTAAAAAAAGAGAAATGCAATTATTCCCAACCTATTTTTCCAAATTCTTTATATTGTGTCAAGTATTAAAATTATTTTAAAAATTGAAAAAATAATTTAATTTTTTAAATAATATTGATAAGTATTATAATATAATTACTTCACTCATTCTTAACATTTTAAAAAAAAAAAATTTGATCAGATATTGCTCAACCTTAAGAGGGTTAGAAACAAAAGAACCCTTGTCGAAATAAATATTTTAAGCAGAGCCTTTTAATAATAAATGAAAAGAGAAAATAAAGAAGTTATGCAAAAGGCAAGGAGAGAAAAAACTTTATTTTAATCTCAAATTCTTATATAAAATTTAATATTTTTATCAATTCAATCAATTCAATTTAATTTATTAATTTTTAAATAATTTTGGCCCAATAATTAGATTAAATTGAAATTTTTTCAATCCTTTAAGTTCGAATTGAATGACAAATTTTATTATATATTATCTGATCTCATCTGATTTGATCGAAAAATAAATATTATAATTTGTATTGTGTTATTTTTTATGTAGATTTGAGTTGTATTTTAAAATTATTATTTGATATTTTTTTAGGTTTATTTTCAAATATATTTATATTATCCAAAAATTTAAATTTTTTATTCAAAAGTATTAAAAAAAGAATAAAATAAATTTATTAATCAAATTTTATTGATATAATCTGAAGAGATAATACAGAACGGATTAAATTAAATTTAAATTATAATTATAATTGAAGTAGATGTGAATTAGAATATTTTAATCTAATAAAAAGGTGAAATTAGATCATATACAAATGAAATTAATGGTAATGCACACTCTAATATGTAACAGTGTTTTTTTAGTACAACTATATAAATCAAGTTTGAAGTTGATTTGATTTAAAACACCTCAATAAGTAACATCTGGAATATCAATAGTATTATCTGGAAAAAAATAATTAATAAAAGCATATATCATTAGCAAAAAAGAAAGAATTAAAAATTAAATTATATATACTGCGAGTAATGTCTGAGACAAAGCCAAATTCGTGCAAGAGAAACTGAAGACCGTGACGTAGTTTTGAGAATTGTAGGTGCTCTTTGATAATGATGCAAATTTTTTATTTGTATTTTTTTTTTCACTGATTTATAAATCGGTTCGTTTGATAATGATTTTTGTTTTTCAATTTTAAATTTTTTTTAAAAATGTTGCCAAATGTTGACTGATTTATAAATCTTTAAAATATAAATTTATAAATCATTTACTGATTTATTTTCCTCTCCCTTCACTCGACAAAACAACCTTAATACACTCTAAGTTGGCCATTACTCCGATCAGTTAAGCTATATACTTTCTCTCTTCTCTCTTCTTTCTTCCCTCTTCCTTTTTAGTTTTCATATAAAAATCTAAGGGAATAGGAAATTTGAAATGACGGGTCATTTTCATTTTCGTTTTCGCAGATGTAATTGCGATTAAGGTAGGGCCACTGAAGATGTAAACCAAGAAAATTCCATGGAATTTGCGTGTTGATGTTAATGTTGCTATGGTTCGTAACGAGTTGTGTCGGGAATGATTCCTTAGGGCAGAGAACGAGAGAAAAGTTAGATGAAAGCATCCACAATTTCAATCTCGAATTTTAATAAAAAAGCTCTAAATTGATCAACCCAGTCATGACTTAAGAATGAAGGAGAGGGGGATAAAAAACCAATGTCAAATGGGTAAAATTGTAGATTTGTCATCTTTCTTGAGGGCCCTGCAATGCTATGAACAATCTATCAAAAAGAGAAAAGGGAGCGGCATCGTTGCGTATATTCTTGAATTCAATGTTACTTTGCTGGTGGTGTCTGGTGTTGTGATGTATTTGATAATATATTCTAATGGAGTATGGTCTGTTTTTAATAGAAATAAATTTTATTTATTTTAAATTCATGGAGCAAGAAGAAAGAGTCGTAACTTTTTTTAGAACAATCGTAAATCTTTTTATATCTCATAAATAATCAAAATTTTACTCTTATGACGAATTAATTTTTGCTTCAAACCAGGATAATAAAAAAATATATTTGTAATTAATTTTATATTAACTGACAAAACTAAATCAATTTATGAAATAAAAACATTAGAAATCAAAAATTAAATTTTTTATCAAACAACTAAATAATGATTTTGATTTCTAAATTTTAAAATCAAAAATCAAAAATTCATTATCAAACATACAGATAATTTTTTTACATAAAAATCAAAAATCACTAAAAACGATTCATAAATAAGAAATAAAAAATTAACAACGTTATCAAACGAGCTCTTAATTTGTATAAATTGTACCGATACACCACATTTTTTTTATAATAGTTATTATATATTATATATAAAAATTTAAATTATATTTAATATTTTTTTAATAAGTTTATCTTTATATTTTAAATTCTTGGCATTATTTATCCATTTAAAATATATTATAATATTAAATAAGTCCTTCTATTTTAAGTTATTAATATTAGTTATCCTTTTAAGATATACTATCACATTAAATAAAGACTTTATACATAATAATAAAATAAGAATTATATCCAATAAAGATTATAATAATATGATGATTATTAAATCTAATAAAGATTCTAAATATTATTTTTTAGGCATAAAAATTAATTATATATTATATTATTATATTAAATAAAAACTTTAAATATAATAATAGAACAATGATTATATTAAATAAGAACTTTAATAATATGATAATTTCTATATCTAATAAGGACTCTAAATATTACTTTACTTTCAAAATCAATATGTTTCAAAATTAATATGGAATCACAAAAAAAAAATTTATATTTATTTTAAATATATTGTTAAAATTAATAAAAAAATAAAAAATAAATACAATAATTTGCGTATAAAGCATTTATTTTTAACTAGCTTGCAAAAACAGTACCATAAAATTTTCCCCATATCACTATTAATAACTAGGGATGATAATTTGTGATATAGCTCAATTGATCAAATCAAACTCGAATAAAAAAAATGAATCGAACACGAATCGAATTAAATTTGGGCTTATTTCAGCCTAGTTCGAATAACCCAAAAAAATTACAGCTAGGTTAGAGCCAGCCCATTAGCTCGAAATAAAATAAAATTTTAAATAAAAAAAATAAAAAAAACCATTATAATTAAAATAATTTTTTATTTCTTTCAATACTTCTATTTTATGATATATTAGTTATTTTTCTTCCTTTTTTTTTTGAAAAATAAGCTGATAATGAATAAATAATTATAATTTATTTATTTTGTTACAATATTATGTTACATTCTTTGATATTAATGCATTTAATGTTTAAATCTACCTAACTCTTTAAACAAAAAAATAATAATATTTATATTTAATTTAAATTATTATTATGAAGTTTCTATTTTTAAATCGATTAGGTATTAGTTTTTAAAGTAAAAATTTTAATTTTCTTATCAGCTTGTATTATGCATTATGCTATTCTCTTTTCCACTTGTTCATTGTCTTGAGAGTTATATATTTTGTAATAGTTAAAGTTTTATTCTTGTGTATAAAAAAAGTTATGCTATTGTGTAACATTTTAATTTACTTTAATTATTTATTTTTTAGTAAGTATATTTATTTAATCTATTCATCTTTATTTATTTTGTTTAATAGCTATAATAAATTTTATTTAAACTTGAGAATTCTTTATTCTAAATGTGAGTTTTTATGAAGGAATGACTGCTTCTAACTTTTGCATGTGTTAGGTTTAATGCATTTACTCATTGCCTAATTAATTTAAGAATTGACGTTTTGTTTTAATAATTAATTTTTTCTTATATATATATATATATTATTGTTTTATGTAATGTTGTTTGAGCTTTAATTATTAAACATATTTTTTTAATAAAAAAAGTCATATTAATTAAAAATATATATATAGTTAACAATTCGGGTTAGTTTAGGCTTATTTGAGCCGCTCGTTTGTGTTTGGGTTCAGGCTCATCTTTGCTAGCTCGAATTAAATTTGAATTGAGTTAGAATTAAACCAATTTAAATTGGGCCAATTCGTACAAGCTTAAGTAGCACAAATTGACACTCCTATGACGTTTTAATCTTTTAATTGGTTTAAATATGTTTTAGAGCAATACTATATATTACAAGCTGTAACATATCTCAATTAATATGTCCAAATATGATTGGCCACAAAGCTCACGATGAATTCAATTTCAAACAATCTTATTTCGACACATCTCACAACTTGTGACGATAGGTATTTTTCTATGTTTTATGTTTATAACATTGTACATGGTAATAAAAATGTTACCTTGCAAAAATATATTCAATATTTAGCTACATTAATATTTATATATTTTTTATTATTTTTGTTAATAGAGCTAGTTTTTTAATATTGCATTTAATTGTTAATTTTTTAATAAAAATGACCAAAATATTAAAAATATTAGAAATGTTGATAAAATTAAACGTTAAATGTGTGCGTGTGTATATATATACACGTAACTGCCAGTACTTAATTATAGTTGTCATGGACAGTATCTTTTTATTCAAATAAAGAAAGGCATGCGTTTAGACAAATTGGTATTTATTTATAATTTTGTTTTTGCAAATTATAAACATAATTTAATAAGTTAGCCTTTTTCTTTTGTGTTGTTGGTGTTGAGTCTGTATCAATTGAAACTTCATGATTGTTTGCCTGCTTGGGAATTGATTTTGTTCCCCACAAACCATTAATCCATTATTAAAAAAAAAAAAGAAAGAAAGAAATTTGTTAAGTTGTAGTCTCATTAATTATTTTGTTGTTACTTTTGATTCAGCAAATAAAAGGTGTGGATAAATAATAATGACATGTTAGTGAGTTTACCATCATCAACAGTTTGAAACTAAGGAGACCCTTGACATTTTTTCACTTCCATTCCTTCAACTGAATAAAGATATTATAACCCAACAAACCCACTAATTGCAATGCGAGAAAAACAAGGGATATGTAAAATTTCATTGGTAAAAGAGAAATAACTTTTTTTTTTTTATTATAAATCTCTAAAGCAAAACCATATATTTATACTATTCATTGATTGCAATCATCTTGATTTAGATGATATCTCTTTTTCAAGGGTTTTTGTTTTCTCCTTTTATCAAACAATATTTCTATAATTCAAATTTATTATTTAAAGCGAAAAAAATATAAATTTTACCGTTAACCACTAAGATATCGAGAGAGATCCTTTAAGTTGCAATTTAGCTGTATATTTAATGTATCAACAAAAAAGTACTATAATGAGTTTGCAAAATAATTTAACTTTTAAAATATATAATTTAATTCTTATATATAAGTATTATCTTTACTACTAAAATATATATTTATAATTATCATTTAATATTTTGAAACTTATTTATAAAATTTTAAATGTTTAAAGATTAAATCAAATGATTTAAAAGTTTAAGAATTTATATATACGTAAAATTTTAAAAGTTTGAAAACTAAATTATAAATTTTAAAATTTAGTATATAAATTTAGCCAAAATTTAGCAACAAACAATACAATTTAATATAATAAATTAGACCCATTTTTGCTCTTGATTACCATTTTTACAAAGCAAAGAGTATGTAGAATGTATCCCTCAAACTCAAAAGAGACACCAATCAACAATCAATAATATAAAATTTGCACGAAAAAATCACAAATGAAATAAATTAAACATTATAGCTAAAAAAAGAGAATTTAAAATTGTTATGACTAAATAAGTATCAAAATGTGAGATTATTTTTTTTAATTATTTTATTAAATTTTAATTAAAAAATAATCGATTTTATTCATAAAACTAGTTTATTTCATAACCTTTTTTGTTTTGGTTTTTGGAAATCACTAAAAACTAGCTCAAAACCAATATTTCGCCAGATAGTTAAAAAATGGATAAATGTTAAAAGTTAAAACGGCTAAGTTTTTTTTTTTACATATTTAAACCAAATAAATATTTTTTTTTTTTTTTTTCACCAGTACTCACAAAATTGGTGAAACTATGTAGTATTTTGCAGATTTAGTTTGAACAGTCAGAAGTTTTAGTCGAATATTCTAGGGACCGTTATGTTCGTAATTTTTTATCATCTTCTTGTAAAACAGCTTTTTGTTTCAACGGTTTACATTTTTGCTGCAAAATTGCCAAGTTTTGTAGTTTATGAGGTACCCAAATTTTGATTTATTTTACACAAATATATAAATTTTTTTACATAAAAGTATTCAAAGTTTTTATTCTATTTACATATAAGTACTTTCTCGTGATTAAACGTTCGCTAATTATTGTTAATTAGTAAACATTACACATGTTAATTAACTCATGTGATAGAAGAAGTTAATCATAAAAGGATATTTATGGATAAAAATTTAAGTATCTTTGTGTAAGAAAAAAAAGCTTAGACACTTTTATATAAAATTGACCAAAATTTGTGTACCTTGTTTAACCTTATTTTTATTATTACCATGTAAAAATTGACAATTAATAATACATTTTATATCAATAAGGTATGATAAAACTACCATTTCAAACAAATTTATTGGGTAATAATAATAAAATTTATGAAAATATCATTACCTTTCTTATTTACAATCTAGTTTTTACAAAGGAGATTGCAGCTGTACATATGAAGTACCTCACCAACTTGAAAATATACTAGTTAGTTTCATTGATTTTTCCCTAATGCAGTTTAATTTCTAATATAGGCTTATATTGAACTACGAATCTAGAGATTTTTTTTAAAAACATCCACTTAACAATATAAAAAATATGCACTGCCAATAACCAAACTCGCGCAGCCCTTTGACAATCTTCCCGTTGGAATAGCTACTTAAATTATTTCACTTCTACACACTAATTACAT
Source organism: Elaeagnus macrophylla (assembly GCA_029378325.1). Lineage (NCBI taxonomy): Eukaryota > Viridiplantae > Streptophyta > Magnoliopsida > Rosales > Elaeagnaceae > Elaeagnus > Elaeagnus macrophylla. Next base: position 6,762,621 of record CM055649.1, on the reverse strand, counting down.
GTATCATCTATTTCACAACCCACATCAGTAACATATACTAGCACTATAGGAGAAAATAGTTTTTTTTTTTTTTTTCACCCTTTTGCTTTTCGCATAGACTTTCACTATAAAAGGCACTAGCTACATTGAAATGAACGTCCAGTGAAAATGAGAAAAGGGGTTTTAAGAGAGTCAAAAAAATGAGATCTTCCTTTAAATGAAAAAAATAAAGCAGTCAAAACCAATCATGGTGTATCCAATCATGGTGACTAGAATCTCATGCGGTAATGTTGGGATATATAGAAAGACAATCATATGGCATGCATTTTAAACTTTAATTTATTTATTTTTTTCGTTTAATTAAAATAAAAAAAAAACCCTAAAATTAACAATATCATTAGCTGTAGTTGCCTTGGATCAAGTGAATCATGCAAAATTCCAAAAGGAAAATTGCTTTGTTTGGGAGAGAAATAAAAGTTTGGTGGCCTACTCATCTGAAAAGCCTAAATACTTTCAATCTATTTTGGAGCACAAAAAAGCTTTTTGATTTGTAAAGGAGAAGGTTTTTTTTTTTTTTTTTTTTCTTTTTAATTTTGTTGGTATGAAAATGTTAAATTTATAACTCGCTACTAAAATGTTACGCCGAGACAACCCACATATTCTTAAATTCTACCTTTGCTATCGTGGTCGTATTTTCTTAAAAATAAAAAAATAAAAAATAAAAAAATGGTGTTTTCTTTCATTAATAATTTTTTCTCTCTTTGTTCCCAGTATTGCTTCACATGGATGATAGGATAAGACATGTGCGTACCAAATAGTTGACATTCCACATGGTCATAACCACTATTTTGTTCTTAGTACTATTTGTTAAAAAGACAAACAAGGCATGTCTCAAGCATTTATTCTGTTTGTGATCCTATGTCCTATAATTTTTTGGATCAATAGGACAAATATTGCACCATTTTGTAGGTTGTTTATTAGGTAATGAACTAGCACAAAATCTAGATGTATGAAGAAGAGCTGAACGTGGATATGTTTTTTTTTTAATCAAATAAAACCTGTTCACTTATACCTCCCCTCATAAGATTATTTAGTGTTTGGTTATATATATATATACATATATATGAGATATGATCACGATATATAATTTATTACCTAATTTTTAACCCTATTATTTAAGAGATGATGTATAAAAAATTAGGTAATAAATAGATGTTATTATCATGTAGGGGTAAACATATATGAGTTGGTTTAAATTTAAATCAAAATTAGAACTAACTTAATATGATCGATTTTTTAAAAACGAAAACCGAATCATAAAATTTGAAAAACCAATCCAACTCGAACCTTTTTTTTTGTTTGGTTTGTGTTGGTTAAAGAAATTTTCTTCATCTTTCTTCGCTAATGAATTTTGTTTATTAATTTTTTTAAACTATTGTATTATAGTTTTTAATGCAAATTTTATCATAATAGCTAATTTTAAAAATATAGATTTCGGTCACTTATCTAATATCATTATCCATATCAAACACAAAGTGCAAAAAAAATTAGAAATATAATTAAGACAAATAAGCAATAAGGAATAGTAATCACATACCTAGCAAAATTTGCTAATTTTTATATTTAATAATATTGTTCAGTAATGTTGTTCATACAATGAAAACTCTAATGACAAAAATATGAAAGACGATGTAATTATAAATTTATAATGGATAAATAATTAAATAATACAAAATTAGTGTCTTACAGGAATAAAAAATAAAATAAATGAGAGTACTTGGTAGAGAAATGCTTGCATGAATTTTGCTTAAATATGTAAACTCTAACGACAAAAATTAACAAAATCTGTTGGCAATTAATTAGAGTTGGAGGAAGGTGTGCCTTGTGGGAGGTATCGTGAGTAACTTGTGAAAGGCGTTGATTTAAGTTTTTTAGAAAAAATTGATTCATTAAAAGGGGTATAAAGTATAAACCTAATCAATTGTGAATGAAAATTTATTTATTTTTTTAAATAATTTTATAAAATAACAATATAAAATTAATAAGAAAAAAATTAATAAATAAATTGGGTTGGTTCGATTTTTTTAAGATTTTAATAAAAAAAAACCAAACCAACCAAATGTTAATCATTTTTTATTATGAAAAATCAAACCAAACTAATAAAATTTAAGAATCGATTTTTTGGGTTATGTTGGATTGAATTTAATGGGTTTGATTGGTTTTGGGTATTTTCAGTGAATTACTTAAATAGAATAAATTTTGAAAATATTATCATTTTTATGTAATTAACAAATTTATTTGACGAAACTCGTAATTTTAATATTTCTTTAATAACAAAATTACACAACTATCCTCATGTTAATATTAATAAAATTAATTTTAAAATGAAATATACAAAATTAACGAAGTCGGTTGCCTCCATAAATGTGCCTGTACATATATAAGTTTTGGTTTTAAAATACTACAATTTAATTTATAACATTTATTTATTTGCATAGAATATAAATTTTATATACAAATTATTAGTAAATGTAAATATTACATATAACATCATATCACTCAGAATCACATTTTATACCATAATGAATATATATATTACATGCAAAATAAATATATATGTATACATTACGTTAATATATCTCTACATATATGGTTTTGAATCTAAAGTATTACATAAACAGAAAATGCATTTCAATAATTAAATATTAAAATGAATAAATATTAAAAGATAAAATAAATTAACTACATTCTAATTTATAACATCCACTTATTTATATAAAATGTAAATTTTACATACAAATTATAAATAAATATAAATATTACATACAAAATCAAATTATGCATAATCACATTTTATAACAGAATCTAAATATACATATTACATACAAAATAATTATATATGTACGCTAATTAATGTAACAGTATATATATAAGTTTCAATTCTAAAGTATTACATAAAAAGAAAATACATTTCAATAATTGAATATTAAAATAAATGAAATATTGATGTGTTAAAATGTGTACTCGCAAGTGTACGAATCACTCGTAGTAAAGTGATAAGCAACTTCCAAGGTCGGTCTCTCAAGGAATTGCAGTGGTTCTAAATAACTAACTTTTAAACTAAAAAAAGTTCTAATGAAAATAAAAGACTAATTAAATAGAGTTCTAGTGAAACTGAAACTCTAAGTAACTAGAATCCTAACGCTACTAAAACTGTAAAAAGGTGTTTGATTTGTAACGGGAACAAAGTACGAGCAATTAAACTAAAACAAGATCGCAATCAAACAATCAATCAAATCAAATATCAATAGAGGATGTATGGACGTTTAGCTTGGTTAACCATGTTTGCATCGAAAAGGTATGGTGAGATACATGAACGTCCTATATAAACAAAACTACCGGCTTTCCTTTTAATTACGAAACTCCTTTTGGCGGGGGTAGGTCTCTTTGTTGATTAACTAATTAACTGCCTTTGGCGGGGGTAAATTAAATAGCAATCAAATTATGAGCAAGGAAAACATGCCAATCAAATTAATGCTATGACTAAGTCACTAACTTGAATCTTTGATTAAGTGTTTCGGAATAGAGTTAAGGTGACGTTCCTCTAACTAAATTCTTAGGTTTTTCAATCTAACTACGAACATCAAATGGGCCCATGATTATTCATAATCAAACATTTAAACATGCTCTTAATCAAAAAGTATTTTATTCATAAGTCAAAAAGATACACCATACACAATTCTAGCAAACATGGCAACACAAACTAAACATCCATAATTAAATTAGCCAGACATGTTCATATTATTATTCATAGACAAATAAAATATGATCATACACTTTAACAAATAAAGAAGATGAATTAATTCTATAACAACAAGGAAAACCTAAATCTAAATACCGCTTAAGGATCGGTTGACGTACTCCTCCGTAAGCTTTATCTTCGATTGTCGTTAGCTTCCTTGAATCCTTAGAATATTGTCTCTCGCTTCGTTATAGTGTGGCAACGCTCTCAAAACTGATTGAATGTCGTGTTTGGGTCGCAAAATTGAGAAGAGGAAGAGTTGTGTATGAATTGGTCAAGTTATTTCGAGTTCTGTGTAAGGGGGACTCTAAGGGGGTTTTTATAGATGTAAGGGTTTACACGAATCCTATGTGCCATAGGAATAGGCGCGCCGCGGCATGCATTTTCCCCGCCGCGGCGCAACACAAATTCTGGAAATTATGTAAAAACCCGAGAGCTCCCCGCCGCGGCATACAATTCACTCGCCGCGGCGCGCAATGTTTCTATGTTTTCAGGATCAAACCCGAGAGCCTCACGCCGCGGCATGCAATTCTCTCGCCGCGGCGCGCCTTGCATGTAACAGTGTACATGGAATGTACATGGCTTTACATGTATTGTCGAGACCCTCGCCGCGGCGCATAATTTCTTCGCCGCGGCGCGCATTGCTTTCCTGCTCTTCATGCTAACCCCCTTACATATGTGATGGCTTGACATGTACGACTTACATATTTGACTCGTTTTGCCCGTAACTCGTGATACGAGCGCCGTAAGTGTTCCGTTTTTGCGTGTTTTCATTATTTGACTCATTTGACGCTAAAAACACCTGAAATACACTAAAATATACCCGTGACTCCGAATGGATAGATTTATGAAAATAATCGAAATAATAGTCATAATAAATCTATATATCAATCAATCAAGCATAATTAATCACGAAATATTAGTGTTTTTCGAGCACTCATCAAATATTAAAAGAAAAAATGAATCAACTATTCTAATTTATAACATCTACTTATTTATATAAAATGTAAATTTTACATACAAATTATAAATAAATATAAATATTACATACAAAATTAAATTATGCAGAATCACATTCTATAACAAAATCTGAATGTATATATTACATGCAAAATAAATATATATGTACAAATTACATTAATGTATCAGTATATATCTAAGTTTCAATTCTAAAGTATTACATAAAAAGAAAATGCATTTCAATAATTGAATATTAAAATAAATGAAATATTAAAAAACAAAATGAATCAACTACAATTTAATTTATAACATACAATTATTTTTGAATTTCTTCAAATTTCTTTTTACTAAAAATCATTTCTTGATAAAAACATCTTAAAATATCTTATGTCTCTATTTTCATTATTTCTTGATTTTTCGTTTGATTTTCTATGATTTCTGTCATTTTACAATATATTTTTATTATATGTAAGGGTTACATTCAAATTTAATTTATATGAAAATGTTACATTTAAATTTTTGAACTTAAAATACTCAAGGGTTGAAAATGTCATTTAGGACTTCATTAAAATACGGTCGTTTTGCTATTTTGAGTAAAAAAGCTAATTTTTCTCTTTTTTTACTATCTCAAATAATTAATACGGATATTTTTGTTCACTTCTACGATCATGTATAATATATATAACAACAAAAGAAAATATCATCAAATGATCCCAAGTATTATTTGAATTTTAAATGACAAACTTATAACCCTGAACTTAAAACAGATAAATCCAGGTAATATTATCATTATTATGATTATTTATTTTTAGAAAGCTAGAATTCGAAAACAAATTAAATTACATATAAAATAGCATTTATTTAAAATTTGCAAAAAATATCTGTCATATAACGGTAACAAATCTAACTTCAAAATAATTTTGGATTTATTGTTAATATAATACAACTTTGTAAAATAATTATATTTTTTAAGTAACTACAATACTTATACATTCCTTAGTAGGACTCGAATCCTAAAGCTTCTAAATGCCCAAATGACCAACATGCTTTAGAGCTACAGGTCATTGGCCGTAAAGAGAATCAATTTCCTAAAAAACCAGTAACTCATTTTTTATATTTGAGGGTCCTAATTTGAAGATTTAACTAACGAAGTGAATGTGATTCACTTAGTAGTTTGAAGATAAGATTCATTTATTCTCCATTTTAAATTATAGATTTGAATCACAATAAGTATCGTTTGACCTCTAAAAAGAAAAATAATCAAAGGATAATAATTGCGTATTAGTGTCTCATCTAAATTATATAATTATCGAGAAAATTAGTATATTTGGGATGGGCTTGTATGCTGCTTCAGCTTGTGTCCAAAGGCCTGCTGAACCCCTGATGGGCCTGACTGGACTACTACTCTCAGCCCATTATGAGACTGACGGAGTAGCTGGTGGAATCTTTGTAACTCCAATTGGCCAACAATGTTGTAAATTGTGATTTTGCATTTTGTTGGACACTAACTTTGTCTCAAAATAGAATTTGATTCTTAATATTTGAAAATGCATAGTTTAGTTCATAACATTTTAAAATTTAATAGTTTTATTATATTTTAAATATCTGCACAAGAAGACAAGATACAATCAAGATAGAGAACTACAGAGATGATAAGTGGATCTACCATGTGTCGTAGTTACCTGTAATAGTGTCTGTAATTATCTGTAATAGTGTCTGTAATTATCTGTAATAGTGTTTGTGTCATAATTATCTGTAATAGTGTCGTAGTTATCTGTATGTGTAATATGTGTGTGACCATAGTAATACTCACATGTAATATTAGGTATATATTAATTAAGTAGGTGACACATGTCCCATTGTGGGATTAGTGTCCTACATAGAATGCCAAGATAAGGATATAAGGATAAGCATGTATCTATTAGATAAGGGACAAATAGTGTATAGTGAATAGTGAATAGGAATAGTAAAGGCAAGCCTAATCTATAAATAGAGGTAGCCTCAGTAGTAGAAAGGCAGACTTGGCCTTCTCACTAGAGCTCTCCACTCTCTCTCTAGTTTGTATGATACAAGTTTCACTGTACATAAATAAGAGTTGTCCGTTTGTATATATGTGTGTGTCGGTGTAACTCCATCTATCCTGTGTGTGTTGTGTTTATTTTGTGTTTTTAGTTTTAATGGTATCAGAGCCTTACTCTGAAATGGTCATACTCTAATATAGCCTTACTACATAAGTGACTATCTCTACACTACTATGAGAGCCTTACCTTTTACTATAGTTACCTTATCCTAGTTACTATTCACTATATTACCTCTATATAAGAGACGAGTCCCACCTTATAGTTAGCCTTTCCTAAAGTTAGAGTCTCTCGTCTATCCACAAGTCTATCTCTACAATATCAATATTTTGTCATCCTCTTCCTGAAGCCTAAACACATAACCCACTATCCTTATAATCCATAACTAATTATCAAAGTATGCTCTGTGGCTGCAGCTAGAAGCTGATCTCCCACATTAGAAAAGATAAATAGTTTCGGACTATAACCTCTAGAATCTACCCAATTCCTTAATCTCCGCACCTATATGATTTGGTGAGTAGTTGTAGAAAGAGAAGAGTTTTGGGCAACAGCCGTTTGAAGAGTTGAGGAGCCGTAAGACCCTGGTGGACTCTCAAAAATTCTACACAGTATACTCTGCTCTATTATAAAACCTCGAGAGGTATTTAGAGATCATGAAAGGAGAAATCATCCAAGGTAGCAATTTTGAACCCATGGTCCAAGAAACTCATCTAACTGATGAAGATATCAACTTCCATGTTGAAGCTAAGTGGTCTGATAATTCTGTTATTACCCCAACCTCTAAATGTCCTCTTAACCCTTTAAACCCTTACAAGTTCTATAATACCTCCCAACTTTTATCCTTTAAAAATATTATACCCACCAAAAAAGCCAAGCTCTTACCTGTATACAAATCCTCCACTGTTGCTGTCCAAACAGTATCTAGTTCAGATGCTGAAACATACCTCCCTATCTTAGATAACAGAGATATGAAAAGATACAGAAGTGAAGGTTACAAAGGACTACATCTTGGTGCAATCCGTATTGGAGTACAACCTACTTTCCTAGCCGGAAAAAATATTGTCTACTGTGTTACTTTGCTTGATACCAGATGGACAAATTTCAAAGATGCTGTAATTACACAAGTTGAAGCAGGACTTAACAATGGTCATGTACTGTTACAAGTAGATCCAAATTTCACTTTGGACCTATCTAGACCAACACTCTCTCAGACTATCCAGATCAAAGTCTAGCTTTATGGTGCTAACATGATGCCAACAGAAATAGCATGTGCAGCTCATTATACTATGACGTATAGGCTACAGTCTCACTTATTTTCCATGGATCATGACTCTAAACCAGTTGTTAGAGTTATTGGTAATGGAAATGTTTTCCAACCAAAAGTACACACTGATGATCAACTCATTTTCCCACCTTCTTGGAAAACAGATTATGAAAAAAGACACAAGCCTAAAGTCATCCATGATGATGGACATATCAGAAGGGAATCAGATGGCAGCATTTCAGTCACCTTTCCAAAACAAACAAGACCTCTGTATCCATGTGAACAGTGCCAGATCAATGGAAAAGTGCCGATGTCTTGCCCTTATGTACATAGAAAAGTCTTTCCAGGAAAAGGATCTATCTCCACGATTACTCAACAATTTCCAGAAGACAACTTCTGCATAGCGTCAGAAGGAGAAGTTAGCCAAGGGAAATGGTTAGTCAAAAGAATCACTTCTGAAGATATTGGTCCTATTGAAGCTACTATAACCTGGTCCATTGTCAATGCCAAATCTCAGAATGAAGCCTTAAAAGAAATTTCTCAAACACAAGATCATATCCTAAATGAAGTCCAAACCCTTCACCAATATTTCCAAAATAAGCTTGAACCTTCAAAAGCCACAAAACCAAGAAAAGCCCAAAAAATGAAGCCTTGGTCATCAACTGGAACTGTCATGATGATTTCAATGTTGAGCAAAGAAGAACTAGAAGATGCAAGGAGAAGAGTCAGAGATTCAACTGCCAAATTTGAAGAAGAAAAACGTCTCCAAAATAAAAAGCAATGGGTACGAAAAGAAAAGCAACCTGATCTTGATCTTTCTCCTCCTAGATGGAAATCCAAACCATCATCTCCTTATGATGTATGAGAAGAATTAGGAAATAATCCAAAAGCTTTTTGAAGAAGTTATGCTCCTCCTCTTGTTTATCCATGGCCTGTCAAAGCTACTGGATGGGGCGACGAATTTAAAGATGATATTGAAGATCCATCTTCACCTTCTTCATCAACATGCAGTATCTCAACAACCTCTCAATCAAACCAGTTCATGATGACAAATCCTGCACATCCTTTTCAAGCTGATCTTACTGGAAGAAACAAAGGAGCCAACGTTTCTCAAACAAAACCAATTAGAGATCCATTAGCGGCCTCTCAGTTTCAAAGCTCTTATGAACAATCACAGACCTCAAATCTTGCACAACCTCCACATCAGGATCAACAACATGAAGAAGATCATATTGCTCCAGCAGAATACAGAGTTGTAATACCACATGCTCCAGATCACAAACAATTCTGGAATATTGATCAGATTGATCCAGAAGAAAGAGGTCAATATCTAGAGAAGATTGCTGCTTGGGCTGAAGGAAAAACTCTAAGGAACTCTAATTTAACTCTCATAGAAGTCTTAGACAGGATTACAATAGCATTCACTGGTTCACTAAGACGATAGTGGTATCATCTCCCAACAAATGATAGATGTCTTATCCAACAGACTGATCAACCTATATCAACACTTCTAAATGTTATTAACAAAGTCTTTGTTGGAGTGGAAGATCTGGAGACGCAAAAAGCTGAGAAGGAATTTCACCAGAATAAGTGTTGTGATGTCTCAAAGTTGAAAGAGTACTATATGAGACAAGAACAACTCTTTTACTCATTCCACAAGAATACAGAAACTATCAAAAGAACATTTGTTCTCAACATGCCACAACCTGTTAGTGAATTAGTTGAAGAAAAGTTGAAGGAGCAAGATGTAGATATCACACAAGCCAGCTTAGCTATCTTGTACAAGCTTGCAGAAAAATTGATACAAGACCATTGCCTTTCTCAGAAGCTTAAAAAGACTATAAAGCATTCAGAACGAGCTTCCCTGACAAAGTTCTGCAAGAAATATTCTCAAAAGTTTGGATGCAATGATTCTACTTCATGTCATTGCGCCAAAAGAGAATTGAAGAAATTTAGAAAAGGCAAAAAAAATATCAAGCTGGAGACCTTATAAAGGAAGGAGATACAAGTTTATCAAAAAAAGGGAACAATCAAAGCTGTCTAGAAACACATGTTTTATCTGTGGAAGAAAGGGACGCTGGACGAAACAATGTCCTAAAAGGAGGAAACTTCCTCAAAAGTTAATTAAGTTTATTGATGATGAAGAATTCAAAGATCATTGGTTTGACTGGACTACTCAACCAACTGAAGCTATTCTACGATTAGATTTCTTTGATGACACAGAATCAGAAGAACCAGAAGAATCACAATCGTCAGACTCTGATTCCAATACAGAAGAATCTATTCATCAAATAGTCCAAGCACCAACCAGAGAAAAAATAGATGACATCTTTTATCATCAAGGAGAATCATTTCATCCTTATCTCCAAATCACCCTTACACCACCATAGTCTCAACCCATGAAGCTTACAACATTGGTAGATACCGGAGCATCAATATCACTCCTTCATAGTAAATGTCTACCTAAAGGTCAGTGAATTCCTACAAAAGCATCTTTCACTACAGCAAATGGAAATCATTTCTACAATCCCGCATATTCCAAACCGATTGAAGTCTTCTTGTCAGATTCATTATCTCAAAGACACTACTTTTATATGCATGACAAATCAGGCGAAGATGCAATCTTGGGATTTGATTTCTTAACTCTATGGTCCCTATTTGCCTTCCTACATGATGGCTTTTCACCATACATAAAATAGAAAGTTCCTTGGGTAGAGAAAAAACTCTTTTTCGGGGTAGCTGGAATTAACCATGATCCTTTTGCCAAAGAACGAACACTATTGCTCCAGTGTTGTGCTGATATTCCAAATCAGTTCTGGATAAGAGAACAATACTTTGTCTCTTTGCCATATAATGAAAGATGGAAAATACCACATCAGACAGCATCTCATCCAGGTATGCCACATGATGAACAGTTATGTAAAAATGAGATCCAAGGATTACTAGATCTTGGATTAATAAGTCCATCCAAGTCCCAGTGGGCAAGTCCAGCTTTTTATATGGATAAACACTCTGAGCAAGTACAGGGAAAGAAGAGATTGGTAATAGATTACCAAGAGCTGAATAATTGTCTGAAGGATATTCGATATCCTGTCCCCAGGAGAGATCAATTGCTAAAGAAAATGAACAAAGCCAAGATATTCTTCAAGTTCGATATGAAGTCAGGATTTTGGCAAATTGGTATTGATCCCAAAGACAGGTATAAAACAGCCTTTATAGTGCCACATGGACATTATCAATGAAATGTTATGCCATTTGGTTTGAAGAATGCACCCTCAGAATTTCAACATAGAATGGATGAAGTCTATATCCCTTTATCATCAAACTATCTCATCTACATTGAGGATGTCTTGATCATTAGTGAAAACGAAGAGCAACATAAAAGACATCTCCGTCAATTTCAAGAATTAACCTACAAGCATGGATTAGTCCTTTCAGAATCCAAGATGAAATTGGGATTAGAAGATGTTGATTTTCTTAGGCTAAAGATTAAATATGGATCAATCATTCCACAGGATCATATAGCACAGAAAATAAAGGAATTTCTAGATGAACTCCATGGAAGAAAGCATATACAACAGTTCTTAGGGATTGTAAATTATGCTTCATCTCATATACCTCATCTAGCCAGTCTTACTAAAAAGATCTCCAGACACTTGAGAAAAAATGCTGATACTTGGCCACCAGAAGCAACCCAGTCTGTTATAACTTTGAAGAAACTATGCAACAACCTTCCTCCTCTCAAGATCCCAGGAAATGGTCAGCTCATACTACAAACAGATGCTTCAGATCAATATTGGGCGGTAGTCTTAATTGAAGAAAATTCAGACAAATGCAGAGAAATATGTGGATACAAATAACGTTCCGTCAGTACTTCTCAACAATATTACCCCTCCTAAAAAAAGGAAGTACTTGCAGTAATAAATGGAATCAAGAAATTTCAGTTTCACTTATCACAAAATCCATTTATTATTGAAACTGATTATAAATATTTTGAGGGATTACTCAGAAGAAGAGAAGGTGAACTTCCGAATCCTCAATGTCTCAGATGGTTAGAATGGCTTTCGAAGTATCAATGAAACATCAAGCATATCAAAGGTGAACACAATGTGCTAGCAGACTATTTATCAAGAACTACTCCAGAAAACCTACTACAGAAGAGTATTCGCCCAATGATGGAAGAAATTGAAACTGCGGAAGCATAGTGGATATATCAGATATCAAGAGTCGCAGAAGCGTGGTGGAATTACTAATAATAATATCTGCACAAGAAGACAAGATGCAATCAAGATAGAGAACTACAAAGATGACAAGTGGATCTACTATGTGTTGTAGTTATCTGTAATAGTGTTTGTAATTATCTGTAATAGTGTATGTGTCATAATTATCTGTAATAGTGTCGTAGTTATCTGTATGTGTAATACGTGTGTGACCATACTAATGCCCACATGTAATATTAGGTATATATTAATTAAGTAGGTGACACATGTCCCATTGTGGGATTAGTGTCCTACGTAGAATGCCAAGATAAGGATATAAGAATAAGCATGTATCTATTACAAAAGGGACAAATAGTGTATAGTGTATAGTGTATAGTGAATAGTGACTAGGATAAAGTAACTATAGTAAAAGGTAAGGCTCTCATAGTAGTGTAGAGATAGTCACTCATATAGTAAGGCTATATCAGAGTATGACCATTTCAGAGTAAGGCTCTGATACCATTAAAACTAAAAACACAAAATAAACACAACACACACAAGATAGATGGAGTTGCACCGACACACACATATATACAAATGGACAACTCTTTGTTTATGTACAGTGAGACTTGTATCATACAAACTAGAGAGAGAGAGTGGAGAGCTCTAGTGAGAAGGCCAAGTTTGCCTTTCTACTACTGAGGCTACCTCTATTTATAGATGAGGCTTTCCTTTACTATTCATACTATTCCTATTCACTATTTACTATACACTATTTATCCCTTATGTAATAGATACATGCTTATCCTTATATCCTTATCTTGGCATTCTACGTAGGACACTAATTCCACAATAGGACATGTGTCACCTACTTAATTAATATATACCTAATATTACATGTGGGTATTACTATGGTCACACAAGTATTACACATACAGATAACTACGACACTATTACAGATAATTATGACATAGACACTATTACAGATAATTACAGACACTATTACAGATAACTACGACATATAGTAGATCCACTTGTCATCTCTGAAGTTCTCTATCTTGATTGCATCTTGTCTTCTTGTGCATATATTATTATTGGTAAATCTTGAAGATCACATATTAATCAGGGATGCTGATGATGGTATTAATACTTCAGAATTGGCTATGATTGAAAGCATTTCTGGCGACATTCCTACTCCAACTGGATCAGATGAAGAAGAAGTCTGGCCTCATGATGGATGAGATTAATTTGAATCACGGAAGCATGGTGGAAATATCAATTGATGAAACCGCGGAAGCGTAGTGGATCAAATATCAAGAGTCGCGGAAGCGTGGTGGAATTACCAATAATAATATTTGCACAAGAAGACAAGATGCAATCAAGATAGAGAACTGTAGAGATGACAAGTGGATCTACTATGTGTGGTAGTTATCTGTAATAGTGTCTGTAATTATCTGTAATAGTGTCTGTGTCATAATTATCTGTAATAGTGTCTGTGTCATAATTATCTGTAATAGTATCTGTGTCATAATTATCTGTAATAGTGTCGTAGTTATCTGTATGTGTAATACGTGTGTGGCCATAGTAATGCCCACTTGTAATTCTAGATATATATTAATTAAGTAGGTGATACATGTCCCATTGTGGGATTATTGTCCTACGTAGAATGCCAAGATAAGGATATAAGGATAAGCATGTATCTATTACATAAGGAACAAATATGTATAGTGAATAGTGAATAGGAATAGTATGAATAGTTCACGAAAATAAAATTTGGTCCTTAATATTTTCACCAAAATTGTTAAATTGAATTAAAATTATTAAATTTTAAAAAATTAGGGACCAAATTATATGATTTAAAAGTTACGAATGAACAAAATACAAAAGCCTTTAATAAACATACGTTTTTAGGCTGATTACAAATATATTGCTTTTGGCTAGGGGTGTCAATCGTGTTGTGTTTGTTCGTGTTCGTGTAGTGTTTGTTCGTGTTATTCGTGTCGTGTTTTCATGTTAGTTGGCATATTAAAAAATTTACTTGAATTTTTTTTGTGTTACTTATTTATAATAGCAAGAAATAACAAAATCTTTAAGAACATAAAAAAAAAATTATTGATAAATTCTTACTAAAATAAAATTTGTGTCAGTGTCGTATTCGAATCATGCGATCGTATCGTGTCAGAAATTGGCACCCCTACTTTTAGGTCAGGAACTCAATCCTGCAGTTCATTTCTCTCATTTATAATTGAAAGTTGTGACTTGTGGAAATTGAAGTGCTGAAGTGCATAAGCTTTCTTTTTCTTATTATTATTATTATTATTTTATGGAAATTACATAAGCTTAATGATCAAGGCCCGACAAAAAAAAGATCAAAGTAAAAAATAAAAAATAAAAAAAGCCTAACTTTCTTTTGCATATTAAGGGAGTAATTTTTAGTGTATTAGCAAAAATTTGAGCAATTTTTTGGGTAATTATCATCCACTTCCCTTAAGCTTTACCCAAATATCAAGCACCTAAAAATGCAATAAATCATATTCATTTACGAGAAAAAAAAAAAAAACTATTTTTCTTATTTATTGAAGAATACAAATTTATTCTCACAAAGAAATTGGTATTCTTATGAAATTACAATTTCTAATTATAAAACATGTAAAGGAACAAAGAAAAAAAGAATAGTTATTTTATTCATTTGTCTATTACCACCAACGAATATGCCCCAAAAAAATTTAAATGATTGTAGTGAATTTAAATAACTATAATTTAATTCAAATAAAAAAATTGATAATCAAGCGAATGAAAATACATGAATAATGATATTGTCACAACTAAAATTATTTTTGACACAACAATAATTCATAAATTACAATTTTATCTAATAATAGTGCCACTAATGTAAAATTAATAATAGAGATAAAATAAATATTTTATATACTTTTGTTATGACAATAAAAGAAATATATGTGGCAATATCATCCCAATAAATTTGAAAACTAATAATTATATGAAGAATGAAAAATAAATATGGGTAACTCAATTTTGCCCCTTCATCCTTGATGATATTGCCATTCTTTCATCTTTTTTCTTTTAAAAAAAACCCATATTTTAATATGTAGACCGTGACTACCAATAATCCCATTCGCTCTCCAACAATCCCAAAAATCTCAACCCTTGCCATCTCTTCTCTTTGTGAGGTAATCCATCTTCTCTAAATATTTAGTGATACAAACAAAGTGAATCATAAAATACTTAACGAATATCCTTTATTTTGCATTATTCTCTCCGGGTGATTAAAACTTGACTTCACACGAGTTAAAACCATAGAACAATAATATGAATTTAAATAACATTACACAATTTAGACACACTACTTAAGGATTAAACTCTTAACCTCTGGCTTGTATGCCTCACAAAATAGATTTGGTATTACTATGCTACAATAATGCATGAATGTGCCTCACATAATAGATTTGGTATTACTATGCTATAATTAACAATGCATGAATGTGTTACAGGTGTAAACTTAAGCCTATGTTATCAAGCCTAGCTTAGTCACATAAGAGATCCAAATAGTTTATTCCTTCATACAAATTGCACTGAGTAATCACAATCTAAACCTCATGTGCCAAAGCTTAGCATTTAACTTTTTACAACTACAAGATGTCACAGGCTCATAAGAAAGTGCAAATGTATTCATAAATAATTTTTGGTTAATGAAAATTTACAATTAATCCAGTGTTAACTATCAGTCTTACACAGTTTACTATATTTCTTAATTCTTGAATTCTTCCACTGTTTAAAGCCCGAATATGTACAAGGAAAATTTGGTGAAATTGATTACTAAATAGCATGAATATGTACAGTTGTCACATAACTAATGTACATGTATGGAAAAGTAGAAATGCCATGGTCTTTCGTGAAGAGAAAATTTGCATCCTCATGTTAGTCCAACAGGCTATTAATTTCTATAAATTGAATGAATTGACCAATTTCTTGCTCTATTTAGTCATTATGCTGTTTTAGTTGAATTTTACTAGGTCATGTTATGTATTGTCTAACTTGAAATCTTCTATCTAAGTTTTTACTTTGTAAATGGTTCAATATTTGCTTGACTTTTTGTGTTAAAAAAAAATGTTAAGGCGTAAGAAAGTTGACCTATAAGGCCTGGCCTTCCCATAGCCTAACAAGTGGCCCATCATCATTTTAGTAGCCTAGCTAAAACCCAACCCTGGCCTTGTCTCACCCTAGGCCTATCCAACCATGCAAGGTGAGCGGGCTATACTCCTTGACCTCATATCAGGGTTTTGCCCCACCACCAAGGCTTCACCTTGATGCCCCATTGATTGAATATACGCAACTCCTCAAGGAATGAGCACGCCATTTTGTATCATTTTTCATAGAGCAACCCTAAAACATCACAAGTTAGTAATATTTATCTTGATCAATATGGCATTTTGTGATTTGTCAAAGATGCACTGAATTGATGAAAAGTAGGAACCACTTAATATAAGGGGCCAATGAATATGTGATAAATAGATTGAGTTTTGCTACAATTTGAGACATGGACAATTTTTTTTTTTTTTTTTTTGTTGATAATTTTTAAAGTTTTAAAATTTTAGTGTCATTTTTATAGTTATTGGACTTCTAATACCTCATTAAAAAAATTAGTAAACTTTTATATACTTTAATCATAATTAATAAACTTTTGGTGCCTTTTATCTTTTATATATATACACACACTCTTTACTAAATTAATGACACCAATTTAATGATAGTAACCCCATTTTGAGCATACTAATACCGTATACTCCATTCATAAACTAATATATAAATGCATATTTATAATATACAAATTATTTTTGGACAATTTTTACTTAACTCCAAAATATGCTATTTTGATTCCTCACATCCTCTCTTTATGACACGATTCGAAAACATAAATCAAACACGACATGATACGGAATTTTTTTTAGTAAGAATTGATTAATAATTTTTTCATGTTCTTAAAAGTTTTGTTATATCTTACTATTATAAATAGACAACACGAAAAAAAGTCGAGTAAATTTTTTCATGTGTCAACTGACATGAATAAAACAAAATGAACCCATTACCGACATGAATAACACAAAACGAACACAATACGAACATAACTAACACGATACGATTGCCACCGTTTATATATATATATATTGTTGTTGTTGTTGATAAAACTCTCTTACTATAATATTTTATTTTTTCCGAACAATATTTAACCTTTTTAGGTGTAGTAGAAGTTTAATTTAACAGTACATTATATATTAGAGGTCAATAAGCCCAAATCTAGAAACTTGTTTCATAATTGTCTTAAAAACTATTTAAATATTTTTAGAAGAGATCAGTTGAGAATTCAATATAATAGATATGTGATGAATAATTTTAGTAAATCAGTTATGGGAATTACATTAAAAGTGTGTTGGCATAATTCAGAGCAGTTAAGAGAAGCCTTTAATATAAATATGAGTGATATTGCTCATTTTGTATCAAGCAAAAATTTGAGAATCAATAACAATGTTTCTCTTACACAAAATTATCTTGGAAAAATAACAAAACTAACACCCCCAAAAATTATAATAACAAAACTAGCACCCCTGTGTTCAATTAAAATTGAACGACAATAATTTGGACTCGTTCAATATTGAACGTTCAATATTATCCGTTCAATTAGAATTGAATGACGATAATTAGACCTATTTAATATTGAACGTTCAATATTTTACGTTCAAATTAAATATTGAACGTTCAATATTAAACGTTCAATTCTAATTGAACACAAGGGGGTGCTAGTTTTGTTATTATAATTTTTAGGGGGTGCTATTTTTGATAATTTCCCAATTATCTTTGTTTCGTCTTCTTTTCCAAAAAATTTTAAGGCTTCTAAACCTTTCATCTTCAAACAGTTCCAACTCCTTTTGACCTATGCTATTTAGCATGACTTGTTTGGCCATGGCTGATCAAGATACACAAAATATTATTATTTTTGTTATTTACAAAAAGATAAAAAAAAAAAAAAAAAAGCAAAGAAAAGAAGGGAAAATTATAAAACAAGAGTTTATGGTGCGCTAAATTTTTAGAAGAAATGAAAATATACTTATAAAAAGTACTTCTATAGTTTTAAAAGTAGATCCAAAAAGTATTAAAAGCAGTATTACTTGGGCATAAAAGTGCTGAAGCTTGTAAAAGTGTTTTTATGTTTCTCTTGAAGTAGTTGCAAACCCTAACTTCCTTCGACTTTTAATAATACTACCTAAACATTAATCTCACATTCATAGCTCAAAGCTTAAAAAAGAAAATTATGTTAGCTCTGTAAATAATATTTCTTTGGTCTGTACAACTTCTATTGGTCCAAACATGATGAGTAAAGGACAATTATCTAACTGCTCACAACTATAAAAATAATAAATAATTTGAATTATTTAATGTACGGTTCTCCATTTTAAGACATATCTCTTAAACTTTTAAATAATTTCAAACTTTAAATATAATTCCCTAAATTTTATAAATAGGTTTGGTAATCCACTAATCTTATACATTTCTAAAATTTACACCTAATTCCTTTTTTTAGTGATACGCCTGGTCTATACTCTATAGTTTAAAATCAAATGTACATTTAATTTTACTCTCTAATCACCAAACAATAAAAAGATGCAAATCACAGCTTTTTAAAGGGATAAATTGATTTTATTTTTTTTAGTTTAATGAAAAAAAAAAAAACTATGTGAAACTGTAAACGGTAAACACAAATATTACTTGTCACCACTCCGGGATCAATTCTTTGAGAAATGAAAACCAAAGTTATGGATACATCGAATATTTGCACATGGGATGGGTCCTCTTTTTTGGTTTGTTTAGTTCTCCCCAGTAAGTGGAATACTGTTTGCACATCGAATACAATTTGTATGTAAATCTGTATACTATAACATATACATTTTTTTATATATAAATTATATGTATTTTGGAATAAATTTAGTTAAAATTTTATTTATTTTTTATAGAAAAATTTAGTAAAATTTTTACAAAAGGTTAATTATTATGAGTTGACCTACAAAACGAAAAGATTATTTGGTGATTAAAAACTCATGAATATACACGTATACATGTGTAGATATATGTATGTACATATATATAAATATATACTACATATATACATATATATATATTAAGTACATATACAAATATATATACACACACACATACACAGAGACGGGCCTATTATGTGGGCTGTACCGGGCTCCAACCCGGACAGCTTTTTTTTAAAAAAAAATTTAATAAATTTTAAAATATAAATATAATGTTAATATTAATTCAAAACCTAATTCTAAATTAACTTTTACAACGAAATCTGCCTCAACTCTGCACTGTTCCTGCTGCAACTCTGCTCCTGCTCCTGCTACTGCTCCTGCTGCACTGCTCCTGCTACTACTGCACTGTTCCTGCTGCAACTCTCCACAAATCTTGTACGGCAGGTAAGCTATTCATTGTTGTTTTTTTTTTTTTTTTAAATAAAATTATTATAATTATATATCTTTCTTCAAAAATGTTAAATATTTAAAATATTTATATTTTAATTTATATTCATATTAATAATTATGTATTATATATTCATAAAAATTATAACTTTTAAACTTTTAATCTATAAATATTGTATAATTATAATTGAAGTGCTTATTTAAATATAAATTTATATGTATTTGACACTCTTTTTTTTTTAATAATAATTCACCATTATTTCATTAAATATGTTATTTTTTCATTCTTTAAATTATTAATTAGAATTATTTATTTCAAAATATACATTATCTCATTGTTATATTAGAACATGAAATTTATTTTAAATTTTTATACTTATCAATTACTATTAATAGGTAAAAAAAATGATTAGGCATATAACTTATTTATTGATTATTTAATTCTTTAGTTATTTTAATTTTTTGTTTGTTTGTTTGTTTGTTGCTAGGTGTTTGTAATTTTTAATTTATATATTTTAATTTGCATTAAATACTTTTATCGTAGGTTATAATGGATAAATCTCACCAAAGTTCTAAATCATTTAAAACTCTTCATTCATTCTTTAAGAAAATAGATGATCCACAATCAACCAAAAACACTTCTATTGAGGCTACCAATCAAAAAAGTAAGCGATCTCAAGAACCACTTGATGATAATGCACATATTTCAAAGTTTCAAAGAATTGATTTTCAAAAAATTGGTGTTCAATCTTTGGAACGTGATCCAGGTTTACGTAATCCAATATGGTCATATGATGTTAATATACAAGATGATAGTCGAAGAGAATATATCAACATGGGACCATATCAACCTAAGTTAAGTGAATTTCCACCTACTCAATTTGGAAACCAACAACGTCGATTCCAATATTCTTGGTTTTCTCGATTTCCTTGGATGGAATACTCTTCAAACAAAGACAAAGCCTTTTGTTTTCCGTGTTTTCTTTTTGATATTAATCCACCAAAACATCCAACATTCACAGTTAATGGATTTGGAAATTGGAAAAGGGTAAATGATGGAAAATGTTCTTTTGTGAATCATGAAGGGGAATCACATCAAATGGCTATGGAAAAATGGGCTAATTTAAAAAATCCATCAAAACAAATTGATAAAGTGATAAATGCACAATCTTCACAACAAATTTTGGATAATCGGTTACGGCTCAAGACTTCAATAGAGACTGTCAAGTGGCTTGCAAAGCAAGCATGTGCATTTAGAGGGAATGATGAATCTAGTTCTTCAACTAATCGTGGTAATTTCATTTAGATGATAAAATTGATGGGATTAATGAATGAAAATGTTGCGAAAGTTGTCTTAGATAATGCTCCTGGAAATGCTAAATATATTTCTCCAAAAATTCAGAAGGAAATCTTAAATATTCTTGCTAATAATGTGAGAAAAAGAATACGTAAGGAGGTTGGAGATGCTAAATTTTGTATTCTTGTAGATGAGGCAACTGATGAATCTAACAAGGAACAAATGGCAATCATTTTAAGATTTGTTGATTGTTGTGGGTTTATTAGAGAGCGTTTTTTTGATATTGTTCAAGTTGAAGACACAACAGCTAAAAATCTTAAAATCGAGATATGTAAAATTCTTACTAGATATGATCTTCAAATAGAGAACTTAAGAGGTCAAGGATATGATGGTGCAAGCAATATGCGTGGAGCATGGAATGGATTGCAAGCATTATTTAAAATGGATTGTCCATCTGCATATTATATTCATTGTTTTGCTCATAGATTGCAGTTAGCTTTGGTTGCAGCATCCAAAGATGTCCATGATGTGTGGTTATTTTTTTCAAAGTTGAACTCAATAATAAATCTTGTTAGTTCTTCAACTAAGCGTTGCTCTGAATTAAAATCTGCTCGAGAATCTGAAATAGCATATATGTTAGCTTCAGGAGAACTTGAGACTGGTACAGGAGCCAATCAAATTTGTACTTTACAACTACCTGGAGTGACAAGATGGAGCTCACATTTTGCTTCAGTTAATAGGTTGATAGATATGTTTGGTGCAACTTGTACTGTTCTTGAAAATATGATTCAAAATGGACCTAATAGTAATATAAGAGGAGAAGCAAAAGGATGTCTAAAAGCAATGAAAAGCTTTGAATTTGTATTTATTTTAATTTTGATGGATAAAATCCTAGGGATCACTGATATTTTATGTCAATCATTACAGTATGAAGCTCAAGATATTCCAAACGCACTTGAATTAGTGTCTTATTCAAAAGGTCTTCTTGAGAATCTAAGGCAAGAGGGTTTGGATGATTTTTTACAATGTGTTTTGTCATTTTGTAAAAAACATAATATTGTCACCCCAAATATGAATGCTCGGTATATGGAAGGTACAGGACGTTCATGTCAACAAGATAATCACATTACGTTTGATCATTATTATCGTGTTGACATATTTAATGCAGTAATTGATTTTCAGCTAATGGAAATAGGCAGCAGATTTTCAGATGAAGCAATGAAACTTCTTATTCTTAGTTCAGCTCTAAATCTAGCAAAAAGCTTTAAATCATTTAATGCTGATGATATCTATATTCTTGCTAAAGATTTCTATCATCAAGATTTTACCCAAACAGAGCTTGAAGATTTAAAACGTCAGTTGAAATTCTATGAAATGGCTGTTGTGCAACACTTAGATTTTCAAAACATACATTCTCTATCTAAATTGTGTGAAAAGCTAGTTAGAACAGGAAAGTCACAGATATACTATCTGATTGATAGATTAATTCGTTTGGTGTTGACCCTTCCAGTTTCTACAGCAACTACAGAACGTGCATTTTCAGCTATGAAACTCATTAAAACATCACTTCGAAATAAAATGGAGGAGGATTTTCTTTAAGATTGTATGATCGTCTATATTGAAAGAGAGTTTGCAGAAGACATTGAATCTGATTTAATAATTGATGAATTTTATGCTATAAAGCATCGTCGGGCACAACTTAAATAAATTTTTTTGTTTATTTTATTTTTGTTTACCTTTTAAGTTTATATTATTTTTTGAATATTAGCTATAAATTTTGATATTATAAATAAAAAAAATTAGAGATATTTTTTAATATATATTAGTCCTCCCAGAAAACTATTTCTGGGTACGTCCCTGCACATACATGTTCGAGCTTCAATTTTCATGGTTTCAAATTCTTCGAAATTAGTAGCTTTAAAAAATATATGTTAATGCTTCATTTTCGATTGGTTTAGTAGCCTTTTTCCTAAGGTTTTTTGGATTTCTTCTTTATTATTGGGGTAAACTCCAAAGCAGCCATAATGTATCAAAAGGCCATAAAGAAAAAACTTTTTAATCCTTTGTCGCAATATTGTGCCAATTCAAATTTTTCGGTCTGGCAGCAGCAGTTGGGAGAAATCCCCATTGTATGTAATACGAACCGCTTCCCATTCCCAACTAATAGATATATGATATCCCTACTAATAGAATTCCTTATTCAAAAGAACTAAAAGAAGTCTCTTCTCATCAACAAGATGGATGGATTGATAAATGATATGTGACTCTCTTCGATGGGATCTCAAAAGAAGCCTTAGCCTCTCTTCTGTTCGATTGATCATTTCGTTGGCATCTTTCATTCATGCCCTCGTTTGACTACCGCTTGGGATGTAGTTGTAGTCTTAGTAAGTCCTTGGCTCCATTTGTTATCTTCTTCTACACACACACATTTATATGGGTTAGGATTATCAGTTTTAAATTTTTATACAAATTATTACATTTTTTAATCATAACCCTTGAAATATATAATTAATTGGAGAGATAAAACTATTCTCTAATATCTCAAACTTTAATAATTAGTGGTATAAAAATTTGCGTAATAAATTATGTTTCTTAAATCTATACTTACATATAGGATTGAATAGCGAATCGAAACGACCTATTTTTCACCAATCTGAATCCGATATTATCTGAAGCAGATTTGAAGATATCCAATCTAAATTCGATCATATGATTTACTCAATCCGAACTAATCTGAATCCAAGTAGATCAGATTTTTCGAATTGGATAAGGTCGGATTGAGATTATAACTTATTTTTAAATTATTGTTATTTCTAAAACATAATATAATTAACATTTAAATTTTAAATTAGTATATCATTAAGTAAATTTATTTATTTATATTTATAAATAAGAGAATCAAAATAATAAAAAATATGTTCTTAAATGTTATTAAATTACTGTAGAAGATTTATATTTATTTTTATTTTAAGCTAAAATAGTAATTGATTGTAATTGTGAAATATAACATATTAAAAATAAAATATGTATTTATTTATAATTTTAAAAGTAATACGATCTGAATCGAATTGCAGTAAATTATAAAATTTGTTAATCTAAATTCGATTCAAATTCAAATGAATTGTATATTTTACAATTTAAATTTGATTTGATTATAAAATTTATTAATTTAATTAAATTTAAATTTAATAAATTACATTTAATTTTTAATTTAAGTAAATTAATAGAATTATTTATTCGTATATTACAGTGCGGGATATAAAGGTTTAAGGATATTAAAGCATTAAAGGCAACTTTCCTGCACTTTATTAGTTTCATACGTGAATTTTCACACATGTTAATTATGGACACCTCATTTTGTAATTTAAATCTTTTCTTTCATGTGTGGGCCCTTAACATACATTTCAAGTCTTAGTTGATGATTTGCTCCAGCTTAGAAGGCGCTCGCTTGATCCATTATATATATATATATATATATACACATACACGTAATTATGAAAGATACGTCTGAAGTCACTTTCATAATTTTAAAAGAGATGACTTAATTGATGAAATATTATTGTAATTCAATGGTTGCTCACTTACCATTGAAAATGAGAGAAGAGACATATGTAAGCGCATATATCATCTCTTCAAATAGTAAGAAGAGACATATGTAAGCGCTTATGTCATATCTCCAAATAGTAATATTTTCCTCTCTATAAATAGAGAGATCATTTGCTCATTTCCATCATCCCATTCCAAAATCTCATATATTCTAAGCATTTAAAGCTTTCCTACTTAAAAAGAGTTCTTTCTTCATTGTGAAAGAAATGTTATTTGTATTCTCCTATTATAAGAGAGAAATGTATATATTGTTCTCTCCTTGTATTTAGAGAGAAGTTGTAAATCTTTCGATATAGTGAATTTCTTTCGACCTTTGCCCGTGGAGTAGCCCGTAATCATTTTGGGTGAACTACGTAAATACTTGTGTCTATTTTATATTTATTCTCTCAAGTTTACTTTGATTATGTATTAGCTTCGACCCATAAATTTCCTAACAATGGTATCAGAGCTTTGATTGTGGGTACTGTTCACCGATACTATTTACATATACAGTTACTATTCATGTGTAATAGTAGAAGCCGGTTTAAGTGAGAAGCATATCAAAATGACGACAACAAAGTTTGATGTTGAGAAGTTCAACGAAAACAATTTCTCGTTGTGGAAAATGAAGATTAAGGCAATTTTGAGGAAGGATAATTGTTTGGAAGCAATTGGAGATAGGCCTGCTGGAATAATCGATGATAGCAAGTGGAACAAAATGGATGGTAACGCAATTGCTGATCTACACTTAGCACTAGCTGATAGAGTGTTATCCAGTGTGGCAAAAAAGAAGACGGCAAAGGAGACTGTACGAGGCCAAGTCACTTCACAACAAGATCTTCTTAAAGAGAAGACTTTACACTCTTCGAATGGCAGAATCCACATCGGTAACTGACCATATCAACACCTTGAATACTCTATTTTCGCAACTTACATCAATGGGTTACAAAATAGAGACAGTTGAACGTGCGGAGCTTCTACTTCAAAGTCTACCTGACTCGTATGATCAACTCATCATCAACCTGACGAACAACATCCTTTCGGACTATCTAATCTTTGATGAAATTACAGCTGCTGTTTTGGAAGAAGAAACTTGGCATAAAAACAAAGAAGACAGATAAGTAAGTTTGCAGCAAGCAGAAGCTTTGATTTTGATGAGAGGAAGATCAACAAAACGTGGCTCTAGTGGGAGTCAAAATTATGGTAGATCGAAATCAAGAAGTAAGAAGAATTTCAAGTGCTATAATTGTGGCAAGAAAGGGCACGTCAAAAAGGATTGTTGGAGTAAAAGAAAGAATGGAGACCCTGAGCCATCAAATGCTCAAGGGAATGTAGCAAGTATCCCTAATAATGGTGAAGTCTTATATAGCGAGGCTACAGCAGCAGTTGAAGGTAGAAAGCAGTTTTCTGACGTCTGGTTAATAGACTCAAGAGCAACATGGCACATGACATCTCGAAAAAAATGGTTCCACAAATATGAACCAATCTCAGGAGGTTATGTACACATGGGGGATGATCATGCTTTGGAAATCACTAGTATGGGTACTATTAAAATAAAAATGTTTGATGGTACAGTTCGCACTATTCATGAGGTACGACATGTGAAGGGCTTGAGGAAGAATCTACTATCTTTGGGGCAAATAGACAGTCTTGGATGCAGGACTCATGTCGAAAATGGGATCATGAAAATTATCAAATGTGTGCTTGTAGTTTTGAAGGCAGAAAAGATTGCAGCAAATCTATTCATGCTTAAAGGGAAAACACTACAGGAAGCTGATGCGTGTGTCGCGTCAACCAGTAAAGGAGAAGAATCAACAATGATGTGGCATCTTAAATTGGGCCACATGTCAGAACGAGGTTTGAAGATTCTCTCCGACAGAAAGTTGCTTCCAGGGCTCAAATCGGTAAATCTACCTTTCTGTGAGCATTGTGTTACAAGTAAGCAGCATAGATTGAAGTTTAGCAGATCTGATGCAAGGAGTAAAGGCATTTTAGACTTGATTCATTTTGATGTATGGGAATCACCAGAAATGTCACTAAGAGGTGCAAAGTACCTAGTGTCATTCATTGATGATTACTCTAGAAGGTGTTGGGTATATCCGATCAAGAAGAAGTCAGATGTCTTTCAAGTATTCAAAAACTTTAAAGCGCAGGTAGAACTTGAATCTGGGAAGCAGATTAAGTGTTTAAGGACAAATAATGGAAGAGAGTATATAGACGGTAAGTTTCTTACACTTTGTAAGCAAGAAGGTATTAAAAGACAGTTCACAGTCACATACACACCTCAATAAAATGGAGTGGCAGAGCGGATGAACAGAACTCTTGCAGAAAAGATAAGAGCTATGTTGAGGTCTGCAGGTCAATCCAACTCCTTTTGGGCAGAAGCAGCCAAAATTGTATGTTATGTGGTAAATCGGTCGCCATTAACGGCAATTGAGTTAAAGACACCGATGGAGATGTGGACTGGTAAGCCAGCAGATTATTCTACTTTACATTCACTTGGCTGTCCTGTGTATGTGATGTACAATGCCCAAGAAAGATCAAAGTTGGATCCAAAATCCAGAAGGTGTATGTTCTTGGGGTATGTTGATGGTGTCAAGGGGTATCGCTTGTGGGATCCCACCACCCGCAAGCTTATAATCAGTAGGGATGTGATCTTTGCAGAAGATCAACTACAAAGAAAAGATGAAGACGATAGCACGTCGAATGAGAATTCAGAGACTACAACAGTTCAGGTGGAAAATAATCAAGTACAAAAAATTTTAGATTCTACTGAAGCAGCACCACAACACGAGGTACAGGAACCAGTTGAATCTGAGGCTCTAGAAGTACGCCGGTCAACTCGTGAAAAAAGACTGCCAACTTGGCACTCAGAGTATGTTACTGAGAGTAATGTTGCATATTGTGTTTTAACGGAGGATGGAGAGCCATCAACTTTCCATGAAGCTATAAGTTGTTCAGATGCACCTCTATGGATGACAGCAATGCAGGAAGAAATTGAAGCTCTACATAAGAACATGACTTGGAAACTAGTACCATTACCACGTGGAAGAAAAGCCATTAGTAACAAATGGGTCTACAAGATCAAGCGAGATAGCAATGATCAAGTAGAACGATATCGTGCAAGATTGGTGGTGAAGGGATATGCTCAGAAAAAAGGTATTGATTTCAATGAAATATTTTCCCCAGTAGTACGACTTACAACAATCAGAATAGTCTTGGCTATGTGTGCTACGTTCAACTTACATCTAGAGCAGTTGGATGTAAAAACTACATTTCTTCATGGAGAACTTGAAGAAGAAATCTATATGCTTCAACCAGAAGGTTTTGTTGAAATAGGCAAGGAAGACTTGGTTTGTAAGTTGAACAAATCTCTATACAATCTCAAACAGGCGCCGAGGTGTTGGTATAAGAGATTTGATTCCTTCATTATTAGCCTTATATATAATAGACTCAGTTCAGACCATTGTACATACTACAAAAGGTTTGATGGGGATAATGGCTTCATTATCTTATTGTTGTATGTGGACGACATGTTGGTAGCAGGAGCCAACAAAGATCGAATCCAAGAATTAAAGGCTCCATTGGCTAGGGAGTTTGATATGAAGGATTTGGGACCAGCAAACAAGATTCTAGGGATGCAGATTCACTGAGACAGAAATAACAGAAAGATTTGGCTTTCCTAGAAGAACTACTTCAATAAGATCTTGCGACGCTTCAACAGGCAAGATTGTAAGCCAATATCTACCCCACTTCCTGTTAATTTCAAGTTATCCTCAAGTATGTCTCTTAACAATGAAGCAGAGAGGAGGGAGATGTCTCAAGTACCGTATGCATCAGCAGTGGAAAGTTTGATGTTCGTTATGATATGTACAAGACTAGACATTGCACAAGCAGTGGGAGCAGTCAGTCTATTTATGACGAATCCTGGTGGAGAGCATTGGAACACAGTAAAAAGGATCCTTAGATACATCAAAGGAACCTTAAGTGCTGCATTATGTTTTGGAGGATCAGAATTAACTATCAGAGGTTATGTGGATTCAGATTTTGCAAGAGATCTCGACAAAAGTAAATCCACTACGGGCTATGTGTTTATACTTGCAGGAGGAGCTGTAAGTTAGATTTTTAAATTGCAAACCATTGTGGCTTTATCTACAACGGAAGCAGAATACATGGCAGCTACACAAGCTTGCAAGGAAGCAATCTGGATTCAAAGGTTATTGGAGGAACTCGAGCACAAGCAGGAGAAGATTGTTTTGTTTTGTGACAGTCAGAGTGCCTTGCACATCACAAGAAATCCAGCCTTTCATTCCCGGACAAAGCACATAAGGGTTCAATACCACTTCGTTCGAGAAGTAGTAGAGGAAGGAAGTGTGGATATGCAAAAGATTCACACCGATGAGAACCTAGCAGATGTAACGACAAAACCAATCAACCCTGACAAGTTTGTATGGTGTCGATCCTCATATGGCCTAGCAGAAACGTAAGCAGCAAGACTTGAGCAAAGGCAATTGGAAGAACTAATCGTGAACGATGACTTCAAGTGGGAGATTGAAAGAAAAGTGTGAAGCCACTTTCACAATGTCAAAAGAGATGGCTTAATTGATGGAATATTATTGCAATTCAATAGTTGCTTACCTACCATTGAAAATGGGAGAATAGACATATGTAAGCGCTTATGTCATCTCTTCAAATAGTAAGAAGAGACATATGTAAGCGCTTATGTCATCTCTCCAAATAGTAATATTTTCCTCTCTATAAATAGAGAGATCATTTGCTCATTTCCATCATCCCATTCCAAAATCTCATATATTCTAAGCATTCAAAGCTTCCCCACTTAGAAAGAGTTCTTTCCTCATTGTGAGAGAGAGGTTATTTGTATTCTCCTATTATAAGAGAGAAAGGTATATTGTTCTCTCCTTGTATTTAGAGAGAAGTTGTAAATCTTTCGATATAGTGAATTCCTTTCGGTCTTTGCCCGTGGAGTAGCCCGTAATCATTTTGGATGAACTACGTAAATACTTGTGTCTATTTTATATTCATTCTCTCAAGTTTACTTTGATTGTGTATTAGTTTCAACTCATAAATTTCCTAACACCTTACTTTAAGGTAAATAAGGAGAAATCCAAGGTACAATAAAACTCGAGGCTCTATAATGTAAATTTTAACGAGGTCTGTGATATGAGTACAAATATTCCAAAATGTTGATAAAAATGACGAAAATTATAAAAAATAATATCTTTAAAATTTATAATAATAAATATAGTATTTTAATAACATTGAATGTTCAATTTGAACGTGTAATATTCATTCAATATTTAATGTGTCTAAATTATTGTCATTTAACTCAAATTGAATGTGTATTCAAATAAAAACATTTTTTAATTGTGAAATTATAAGTGTGAACATAAGCGGTGCTATTTTTGTTATTACAAATTTGAGGGGTATTATTTTTGTTGTTTTTCCTAAAAATTATTTACCTAATTAATTATGTTTGATAACGATTTTGATTCATGATTTTTTATTATTTTCTAGTGATTTTTTAATCAGGTATGTTTGGTAACGATTTATGATTTATAATTTTTATATTTTTAAAGAATTACTACTAAAATATGGAGTGATTCATAAACCTTTAAAAAGAAAAAATTTTAATCATATTTCAGATTTTAGATTTTTTTCATTTTGACTAAACATTTTTTCTATATAATAAATCAAGTTTTATAACCTTTGTATGATTAAGTATCGAAAGAAAATTATTAAAAAATTCAAATTTATAAAAAATAACAAAAATTTTCTTTGTTTTTAAAGTTTTTTGAAAAAAAAATCAAAAAATAGAAATTAATACTAAACAACTTGGAGATAATTTCTGATTTTTTCATTGAAAATCACTAAATAAAAATTGTTATTAAATGTATTTGTGATTATTTTTAAAAAAAAATCAAAAATTACAAAATTAATTATTTAATCATAAATTATAAATTAAAATCGTTATCATCCCCTAATAATTCTAAATCTAAAAAATTAACATACATTACATATAGTATGAAATATTTAAATAAAAAGATACCCATATTTAAGCCTTATTTTATATTGAAAATTTTGTTACAAATTCGCTAGTACTAAACTCCTAAACCAATAATATGATCTTATAAAATAATATGAATATAGAAGTATAAAAATATTAGAGATTTTCTTCGGACGAACCAGGGAGAATTTGATGTGATTATGTTCAAGGATGGTGGTTTATATTTTAAAATTAAATAAATAAGGTTCGCATGAGTACTTGGAAAGTGCATGGAAAGTTGGAAACTACTATTTTTTTTTTTTATAAACATTTTTTAAATGATTTTTGTTAGACCAATTTATGATATTATTTGGTGCATTAATAATTTCTTCTTTTTTTAATATATTTAAAATACACATCCAAGTTTAAAGAGAGGTAATATATATGCGCTTCGGTTTTTTTTATGATACCTTTATTGAATTTATTTTAAAAATAACTCAACTCCACTTTTTTTTTTTTTATAAATGACACGTATATTCTTTTTTGATAAATGACATATTATTTTTTAACTGATGATACATATTTTTTTTCTTTTTAAAGTGGTACACAAGATATCACATTTTTTTTATTATGTAATATATGATTTTTTCTTGATATAATACATATGTTTTTTTTTTGAACAACTTTAACTTTTCATTAAGCATAAATAGTTGAATTATAGAGAAAAAATACATATGTTTAATTATAACAAAAAATATATATGTTTAATTATAAAAAAATACAAATATTTAATTATAACAAAAAAAATATATATATATATATATATATATATATATATTTAATTAAACATAAAAAATATATCATTATATAAAAAAAAAATAGAGGAAACAAATTTAGTTTAACTCAAATAAAGGGAGGGGACAGCAAAAGATTGGAAAAAAAGAAGAAGAAAGGCTGAAAAAAATAAAAAATAAAAAGGTGCAAGGAAAAAAGAAGAAGAACATAGCGCTGTGTGTTACAAAAGAAAGTTTTCTTCTTATTGGATCAGTAAAAACTGAACTGAAACTATTACACAGAAACATTGCTATATATATAGCAATTTGTTACAGAGTAAAATGGCGGGAAGAAAGCGGGAAGAAAACAAACTGAAACAGAAGAAAAACAAACTCAAGTGCAAAGACGAAAATACCCTTAACTGATAACAAATCCTAATACGCCCCCTCAAGATGGACCAAATATATTCTTTAGTCCCATCTTGCCAATAAGAAAAGAAAAGGAAGAAGGATGGAGAGGTTTAGTAAGCACATCAGCAAGTTGATGCTCAGAGGAGACAAACATAGTTTTTAAAACACCAGATTGGATTTTCTCCCTAATCAAATGGCAATCAACCTCAATATGTTTAGTGCGCTCATGGAAAATTGGATTTTCGGCTATATGCATGGCTGACTGGTTATCACAGAAAAGCAAGGCAGGAAAATCATGAGCCACCTGGAAATCTTTGAGAAGAGCTAACAGCCAAGTGAGCTCACAAGTGGCATTAGCCATAGCTCTATATTCTGCCTCAGAAGAAGAACGAGAAACAATGGGCTGCTTCTTGGATTTCCAAGAAACCAAGGAATGCCCGAGAAAAACACAAAAACCTGTAACAGATCGTCTAGAGTCAAGACATCGAGCCCAGTCCGAGTCTGTGAAGGCTGTTAACTGAAGTGAAGAGTGAGTAGGGTAAAAGAGACCCTGGCCAGGAACTCGCTTCAGATATCTGAGAACACGTTGAGCAGCTAAAAGGTGAGGAACCTTGGGCTTAGAGAGAAACTGGCTCAAACGATTAACGGCATAGCAAATGTCAGGACGAGTGAGAGTCAAGTAGAGCAGCCTACCTATCAATCTTCGATACATGCTAATATCTGAAACATCTTCTCCATCTTCTAAAGACAATTGCAGATTAGGTTCCATTGGCGTGCTAGCAGGCTTACAGCCTAAATAGCCAAAATCAGAAAGAAGATCCAAAACATATTTGCGTTGGGACAAACAAATTCCAGCAGCCGATCTTGCTATTTCCAACCCAAGAAAATACTTCAAATCACCCAAGTCTTTCAATTTGAAAAGTGTGTTCAGGTCAGCCTTCAAGTGGTCAATAGCAGTTGAGTCACTGCTGGCTATAATCACATCATCCACATACACCAGCAAAGCCATAAAAATACCACCAGTATCTCGAAGAAAAAGTGAGTGATCAGAAGCAGATTGGTGAAAACCAAGACCAATAATAGCAGAGGAGAATTTATGAAACCATTGCCTTGAAGCTTGTTTAAGGCCATATAAGGACTTATGAAGAAGACAGACAGCATGTTTTGGTAAAGACTCCCCCTTGTGATCATAACCAGGAGGAAGTTTCATATAAACCTCTTCATTTAAATCACCATGAAGAAAAGCATTATTCACATCAAGTTGTGACAAATGCCAACCTTTAACAGCAGCCAATGCAAGCAACAATTTAACAGTCACAAGCTTAGCAACTGGAGAAAAAGTATCCACATAGTCTATGCCTTCCCTCTGTGTGTAGCCTTTAGCCACCAAACGAGCTTTAAACCTTTCTATAGTCCCATCTGCTCTATGCTTGATTTTATATACCCATTTACAGCCCACCGGGTGTTTATTTGCAGGCAAAGTAGTAACAGTCCAAGTGCCATTGTCTTCAAGAGCCTGCAACTCAGCAGCCATGGCATTTCGCCATTCAGGAACTGTGGCAGCTTGAGCAAAGGAATTAGGTTCTGTTGTAAGTGAAATAGAAAGAGTAAAAGCTTTGAAAGAAGCAGACAAATTGTCATAACCCAGATATCTTTGAATGGGATGATGAGTAGAAACATGGCCAACATGTTCAATGGCATTGACTAAAGAGCAATGGTATTCCTTCAGATAAGCAGGTTTTCTAGTAGCTCGTGTAGGTCGTGAATTAAAGACAGGAGATTCTGAAGGAGGAACTATGGAGGACTGTGTAAGATCAGGAGAAGAACAGATGCTGTCAGGAACAATTTTTGGCAAAAAATTCTGATGAAAAAAATCTGAAGGAAATGAGCCATCTTTGGAAAAAGGAAAAATCTTCTCATGAAAAACAACATTACGAGAAATAACAACAGCTTTGGATTCAATATCAAGAACCTTATACCCTTTAAAGCCAAAAGGATATCCAAGAAATATAGCAGCCCTTGCACGAGGAGAAAATTTATCTCTATGAGACTTCAAAGTAGCAGCAAAACAAAGACAGCCAAAGGAACGTAAGTGATCATAGACAGGTTTTTGCTGATGTAGAAGCTCAAAAGGAGTTTTGTTACCCAAGAAAGGACTAGGAATTCGGTTGATTAAATAGACTGAGGTAAGGATACAATCACTCCAATAGCAGGGAGGCAGACCTGACTGAAAAAACAAAGCTCTGGCTACATTAAGGATATGCTGATGTTTTCTTTCCACAATGGAATTTTGTTGAGGTGTCTCAACACAAGAGTGATAATGAACAACTCCTAAAGAGTTATAAAAATCTGCAAAAGACAATTCGGGGGCATTATCTGATCTAACAGACTTGATATCTTTATCAAATTGCTTTTTAACAAAATTGAAGAAGAGTGGTATGTATTTTTGAACATCTGACTTTGTCTTTAACATATAAGCCCAAGTTGTTCGAGTATGATCGTCAACAATAGTTAAAAAATACTTATATCCTTCGTGACTAGCAACAGCAAATGGTCCCCAAATATCCAAATGAACAAGCTCAAAAGCAGTAGAACGTCTTGTATTATGAGAAACATAAGGTAAGCATTTTTGCTTAGCCAATGGACAAATGGAACAAGGTAAATCTGAGCCAACAAAGTCTGTCAAACCCAAATCAGATTGGAGAATTTGCAATCTACTAACAGAGGGATGGCCAAGGCGTGAATGCCAAAGAGAAAAATTACAAAGCTTCTGTTGTTTACAGCTAGCAACAACACATGTTTTATTAACAGAGAAATTATTGAATTCAAATTGATAGAGCTTGCCTTTTCTTTTACCCGTCCCAATCATCTTCCCTTGAGGTAGTTCCTGAACAGCACAATTATCACGAGTGAAAGTGAGTGAAAAGGGAAGGTTATCTGTAAAAGCACTTACAGACAACAAATTATATCTGAAATTTGGGACATAGAGGACATTATGGAGCTTAACAGCCTGTGAAAGATGAACTGAACCAATTCGAAGTATTGGAACATTAATTCCATTAGGCAAAGTGACAAAAATCAAAGTTCTGCAAACTGAGATGATCGCTCTGATACCATGTTACAAAAGAAAGTTTTCTTCTTATTGGATCAGTAAAAACTGAACTGAAACTATTACACAGAAACATTGCTATATATATAGCAATTTGTTACAGAGTAAAATGGCGGGAAGAAAGCGGGAAGAAAACAAACTGAAACAGAAGAAAAACAAACTCAAGTGCAAAGACGAAAATACCCTTAACTGATAACAAATCCTAATACTGTGGGACGTTATTGATAAAAAGCGGTTACAGAATCATGAGATGCACTTAATTCATATATATATATATATATATATATATATATTAAGTTGTTTTGATATACATTAAATAATTTATTAATTATTAATTAAATATAAAATTAAAGATATAAAATAAAAAAAATAATTATAATTTTTATTAATAATAAATCAATTATATTATATTATGTGAATT
This sequence comes from Elaeagnus macrophylla, assembly GCA_029378325.1. Lineage (NCBI taxonomy): Eukaryota > Viridiplantae > Streptophyta > Magnoliopsida > Rosales > Elaeagnaceae > Elaeagnus > Elaeagnus macrophylla. The sequence continues at coordinate 6,727,237 of CM055649.1, read as the reverse complement.
AATGTAAACATTGTAATAAAAAATGGGTTGAATTTTAAATGGTATGAAATGTTAATATAATTGGGGTTAAAAGATCAAACGGCAAAAATTATTATTATTTTTATTTAGTTAAAAGTTATGTACTATATTTTGATTATGTGATTAAAACGTTAAAAGAGAAATCATATTTTGAATCTTACATGTTATTTTGATTAAAAGTTATCATATTTATTATTTTTTAAAATCAAATAAGTTTGCTTCTTTACCACTTCTATTACTTCTTCTCCTTAACATCAAACATATTTTAATTAAAAAAAAATTAAGATGTTTGTACTCATCAACTCTACTTTCTCCTAACTTTTTTTTTTGTTTTTTTCTAACTTATAAATGTTTAAGATTCAGACGAAGATGTAATGAATTTATGCATAAAAAATAGAGCTGTCTAACGTTCAGACCAAAAAAAAAAAAAAACAACCCATGTGCTAATTTTTATTTAAATGACAGAAAAATAACAGACAATTTATGACATATTATGAAGACTCTATCCCCAAACTAGACGAAGGATTTACCAGGGTTGCAACTCCAATCAATTCTTTTATAAAAAATTAATTATATATATATTTTTAATATTAAATAAATATTTTATTTGTAGTAATATATTGTGTTTAATTTTTTTTATATATATTTTAGTATATATTAACAATATTTAACAAATACGTAGATAAAATTGATATAAATTGTAAATAAAGTGATTAAATATATATATTTTTTCATATATTTGATAACTATTAGTAACATAAATAAAATTATAGTCGTATACTATATAAAAACTCTTCTTAAATATGATAATCCAATTTTTTTTTTAAATATTTAACTTTATACTCAATATTATAAAAATAAAATTAAAAAAATTAGTATATGATAAGCTTCATATTAAAGGTTTTAAGTTTATGTTTATCATATTTTATTTTAAACCAAATTTTAACTTTATCTAATATTATATTATTTGAAATTTTATTTTAATAATCTCTTAGAATTTATTTAAAAAAATTTATATAAAATTTTTATTATTTTTATTATTATTAGTCATTCTTATATTATTTATAAATATATATTTTTAAATATAGTCTTAAGCTTGAAATTTTAAATCATATTTTACTCTTTATATTTTCATATGATTATTTTAGTTTTAGTTTTAACAACTATAAATTTTGATTTGTTTGATTGAACTTTTTACTAACTTAGATTTTTTAGTTAATAACTTTATTTTATTCATAAATAATACTAATATTTATTAACTTGTTATATTTTTATAAGTTAATTATAATGTGTTAATTTTATATTATTTTAGTGTTAACTCTATATCTCTATGATAATATGACATGAAAAAATTTAATATTAAATTAATTATAATTTATTATAACTCTTACTAATTTTTTACTTTATATAAAAAAAAAATTTAATTTTAACCCTTTAAATTTTTTTCTTACTCTAGCCCTGCATCAAACCACAATGTGAACAAATTAAATATCATAAAATTTAATGTATTAATATATAATATCAAATTATTGGAAGCACTTTTTATAAATAAAGTAAGATATATAGAGTACATGCAACGACTTATCAAATTAACGATAAGTGTGGGGTTTTCTTTAATTATTAGCGTTTACTTTGACTCCCAGTCTTCTATAATCCAACGACTTTCAAACGATCGATATGTCCTATTGAAAACCATCCATATAAGTTGCTCAATTTAATTTTTAAAAATATGAATATAGTAAAAAAAAAATTAAATAACTTATACACCCAATAATTAAAATTTAAACTTTATATATTTTATAATATTTAAATATACTATATGTAATTTTGAAACACAACTTGTATTTTGAAACTACATCTTGTTGACAACATGGTCAAAATTTTAAATATCATAATTATTAACCATTTAGGTAAATGAAAAATTACAAGTTTAAAATTTTACTCCTTTTTTTTTTTAGTAAAAAGTCTTACTTAAGTAAAAAAGATAGAACAAATATCATACACTAGTATTATCAATAATTTAATTATTTTTACTAACCACAGGTTAGCTAGAGACATCGAAAAATTGAAGTATGACTAGCAGAGTATATGTTCGAAAAGAAGGAAAACTACGCTCATTTTTAGAGAACAAGCAGTACACTCTATAAGTTTCGAACTTACGCCTTATCGTATGATGATACAAACCCGATATTTAGTTATAGAAGTCTCATCATTGGACTACCAACAATCATTCAAAATTTTACTTCCAATTAAACATATTAGTAACATTTTTATATCGTGCACCTGTGTTAATTCACTTTAAAAAATCGAACCCTTTAGTTTTTTCTCTTTTTTTTTTCCTTCTCATTTTATTCACTTTATTTTCGTTATATTTTTCATTTTTCAAATTTTGGGATACTTTCCTTATCAAATCAAATATCCCCCTGCTAGTAAAGTCCAACTTATTTATACCTAATAAACAAAAACCAAAAATAACTAACATGTGCACCATTTTATATCAAAGCTCTGAAACTGATTCTAGGTACCTAATCGATTGTAATTAATATGTGAAACTAAAAATTAGAAGGAAAAAAAATCCAAAAAACAAAAAAAAATCTTATTATTCTCATGTAATGTGTCTTCTTATAGAAAACTCAAAGAGCAGAATCAGACTTTATAAAGGAAGTGAATACTTAACAGAAACAAAATTAGAAAAGTGTAACTGAGTTACAATCTCTTTAGCATGCATGTAACTAAGCTACGTACGTACAAATCAAAAAAAAAATTTGTTGGCAAATAATGTGCGCTCTTATCATCAAGTGGAATATAAGTTGCTTATTTTGTTTATAAATATAGTTAGTATTTGGTGATATTATTTTCGTATAAATTATCTTAATGAATAATATACATGTTATTAATTAATAATAAGAAAGATAAAAATTGTTCATTCTTAGTTTTATTATGTAAAGACAAAAAAATTGCTTTTCTTAAACTTCTAGTTTCTTAGTAATTTTTAATTTTCCTCAATTTATTCACATTATGCAAAACAAAACAAACAAACATTGTAAAGACGTCTTTTTTTTTTCTTTTAAATATTTTTATAGGCATGTATTTTTCTTTTTCTTATATATGTGTCTGTTGTTGTTCTTGAATATCAAAATTTATATTATTTATATGTTTATTTTATTTAGATTTCAGTTGTAAACGTTTAGTTTTATAGACAATTTTAAAAAATTTATTTTATTCCAAAGTTTCCTAAAAATAGTTCTCAATTCTACTCTATCAAAATCAAAATAAAATTTAATTCATTGTTAAACTACTATACAAAAAAAGTGATTTTTATACATATTTATTAATTTAATTTTTATTATGTATTATTTATATTTATATAAAAAAATATTTTAATATCATTAATCAATTTTTACGTTGAAACTCCAAGAACTTAGTTAAAGGCAGAACTTTTGTAAGAACATATATAATTTGCTCAATTGAACGAACATATCTAATATCGATTCGGTTGATCATGAGTGAATTAATTCCATACAAAGTGAGAATCAAATTTAATGTATTAGGTAGGTGCTTGCGTGCATGCTGAAAAATGGAGGCAATGTTAAAAACCTCCAATATAAAAAATATAAAATATAAAATAAAAAAAAATAAAACTTAACAAAAATATGTTAATCATTAATTCAAAAAGAATAAAATTTGAAAAGAGTTAACATGCTTGTTTGAAAGCAAGATTAGACCAGAACTAACTGTTAAAAACTAAATTAATTACCTAGAGTAGAACCTTTTTAAGGTTGGACGTGAATTTGACAAAAATCACTATACAGTAGCGTTTTTGTTTATGGAGTTTACAATTATACCCTTTTATGGCGTGTAGCTACATGCCACTGACAAACCCACAAGGAACCATACTAATGCAAGATGAAAACTAGGACATTGTCAAATGGCCTAAGAAAATGAGGTACCTTGGAAAGGATAGATCCAAATACTATAGGTTCCACGGGGAATCTAGCCACTCTATGGATGACTGCTTCCACCTCAAGAAGTAGATTGAAAAGCTCATCAAGGAAGGGCACCTAAGAGAATTTGTTCAAGAAGATAGATAGCCATGCCCAGCTACTCCACCTAAAGAATAGGAACGGGCCTTACAATAAGTAGTCTAGATGGTTCGAGTAATAATGGAAGGACCTGCTACTAGAGATTCCAACAATGCTAGAAAGGCATATGCTTGCCAGGCAAACTCCAATTGGGAAATTTTGAGTATTGTCAAAACCAAAAAAGATCCTAAGCTAACAAATTAGAAATAACTTTTTCTAAAAAAAGAGGCCAATAGACTACTCCATTCACAAGTCGAGGCTCTGGTGGTCACTCTCCCAATCCCTAACTTAAAGTTGCACCAAATCTTAATAGACACAAGTAGCTCTGTTGATGTCCTATTCTCCCAAGTCTAGAAAGATATGATGCGCTCATGCCCACTCAAATCAATAACCACTCCTCCAGTAGGCTTCATCGGACCCTTTCTAATTATGGACAAAAGCATTCCCTTGCCCTTCACAATCGAACAAGGCATAAAATCCCACATAATCATGGTCAACTTTCTGGTGGTAGACTGCCCCTCACCCTACAACAATATCCTTGGGAGACCCTTCTTGCACATGTCCTGAGTCGTAGCCTTAACCTACCACATCGCCCTTAAGTTCCCAACAAAGTCAGGCACCAAAGTGGTCTTGGGAGAATAGAAGATAGCAAATTAGCAAGAGAATGTTATGCCTTGGGGATCTGCATGGGACAAAAGTAAGACCCAAGGCAATAGAAAAATAAAAAGGGCTCCCACCTTAAACTAGGATTTTAATTTTGCAAGTTGTTAGTAGAATAATAGCCTTAGCTTACTAAAACTTCGTTTTTTTTTTTTTTTTTTAATGTAATTTTGAATTTTTTTTCTTAAAGAAATATAGGAAGCACTTAAGGTATGAAAGTCTCCAAAAACTTTGTTCTCCATTGGAAATCTCCACTAATCTCTTCAATGCAAAACATAATGCCAAAGGGTAGCCCAGACTTGGAATAGTCCGTCAAGCACAATGCCTCACAATAATTGATCTATGACCCTATTACATGGACAGTGGGAGAAGTGGATCTATAGATTGAGTTCCCTCCCACGTGAGGAGGGAGGGGTAGCTAAGCCAATACACCACGAATAGGTAGCATCCTTACTTAAGGAGAGAGGGAAAGCCAAACTAGTGAGCCACAAGCGAGTATCATTTGTGAATCAGTGACACAAATGACTCATGTTGAAGTGCTAAAACTCTTACTGTTAGTAATCATCTTAGCATGTGATATTATCACTTGTGTAACGCTGACAGTTGCAGTTTATTTTTCTATAAGGGTTACATTAAATAGAACTCCTTTTGTTATCATTGTAAGTACACGTGTGATAAAGGATCCTATCACTCTTGTAGACATAGGAATGATAGTTAACAACTGTAATAAGTATAAAAGAGGAGGGTTACTAGTTTGTAAGGGTGATTTTGATCATAACAGTTTATGAAAGAGGATAAAACAAACATTGAAGTTCTGTAGCAAGAAGAACTTCAAGATTGCTTCATTGTGTAGCTAGTTGTTCATTGATTCAGGTTGTACTTGGTTTCATATTTGATTTAATAAAGAGTTGTGGCTTCCCTGAGGATGTAAGTCTACTGCGATTACACTCATTAAAAAGAACTTTGTTAATTTGCTGGTGTTGTTTATACTTAGTTTCTGCAAAGTTACAAATTCAGTTTACATGTGTTATTGAAGTTGCTATGTTGTTATTGTTTATTTCTCAACAATTTGGTATCAGAGTCATCCATTATGATCAGATCCATTTGATTTAATTTCTTGGTAATTTGAAGTTACAAGTTTGAGTCCTTGTCAGAAATTGAAGATTATTGAAATAAGCAATTTCGAATAACCAAGAACCTAATCAAGAAATGTCTTCCATAAAGTTTGAACTTGAAAAGTTTGATGGTACTGGAGACTTCTCGCTGTGGAAAAGAAAGTTGAAGAACATCTTGATTCAGTAGGACATGGACATGGCTTTGGGTGACTCTTTTGCTGCTGATGTAAAGGAAGAAAAGAAAAGGCTCATTCTAAAAAAAGGCTGTAGTACCATCGAGCTATACCTTGCAGATAATGTTTTATGGCAAGTAGAAGAATTAAAGATAGCAAAAGAAATTTGGGAGAGGTTAGAAAAATTGTATTCTTAGAAAAAAGTTTATCAAACAAGATTCTTTTAAAGGAAAAGTTGTTTGGTTTTCACATGGATTTATCTAAGTCCTTGCAACAAAATCTTGATGAGTTCAAAAAATAGACTGCTCAGCTGGCAAACCTAGATAAGAAAATTGATCCAGAAGATCAAGCTATCATTCTACTCAACAGTTTACCCAATTCCTTTAGTGAAATCAAAACCACTATTAAGTATGGCAGGGAAGACTTGTCATTGGACTTTGTACTAAGTTCATTGAGGTATTGGGATACATATCACAAACAATGGAAAAAGGCAAGTGAGTTAGGTGAGGGGCTTTATGTGAGAGGGACATCTGAGAATAGAGAAAGTAGCTCCAAGGGAAGGTTTAAATCTTGATCAAAATCAAGAAACAAGAGAAAGTTAAAATGTTTTACCATTCACATTGAGGGGCATTTTAAAAGAGATTTTCTAACAAGGTTGGGGCAAAGAGGTGAGAATGAAAGGTTTACAAAAGGAGATGTTGGGATAGTTGTTGAAGATCTTGACTGCCAAGAAGTGCTTACAGTGAGTGCTGATAGAACTGAGTCAAAATGGGTTCTTAACTCTAGGTGCACTTACCACATTTGTCCCAAGAAAGAGTGGTTTGTTGATCTAAAGGAGTTCAATGCTGGAAAGGTTTTACTAGGTAATAACTTTGAGTGCACAGTAAAGAGCATTGGGAAGATCAGACTTAAACTACATGATGGAACATAAAGAACATTGAATGAAGTCAAGTATATTCCATATCTCAAAAGAAACTTTATTTCACTTGGTTATCTTGATGATGCAGTATGCACTGTGAAGGTAGAAGGAGGATCGATGAAAGTCATAAAAAGATCCTTAGTGATTCTGAAAGCTAACAAAGAGAATGGGTTGTATGTACTTCAAGGTAAGTCACTAAGTGCTAACGTCAATTTTGTGAATCATAAGAATTCAAAAGAAACCTTGTTATGGAAAAGAAGGCTGGGTCACATCAATCAAAAGGGAATAAAAGAATTGATAAAGTAGGGACTGTTGAAGTGCAGTGATGATCTAGAACTGTGTGAAGACTGTATCTTTGGCAAACAAACAAAAGTAAAGTTTGGAAAGAGTATACACACTACAAAGAAAATCGTAGAATATGTTCATACTGACTCGTAGGGGCCTGCAACTGTTGAATCTATGAGAGGAAGAAAGTATTTTTGGTCAATCATAGATGATTACTCAAGGAAGATGTGGGTGTCCATTGTAAGAAAGGATGAAGCATTTTATTCTTTTAAACAATGGAAGATGATGGTAGAAAATATTACAGGAAACAATATTAAAGTGCTGAGAGCTTACAATGGGATGGAGTTTTGTAGTGAAGAGTTTCACACTTATTATAAAGACCAAGGAATTATAAGGCATAGGATCGTAGCTACACTCCACAACAAAATGGAGTGGTAGAAAGAATGAACATGACAATTCTAGAGAGAGTAAGATGCTTATTGAATCACTCTGTGTTACCAAAAACATTTTGGGCAGAAGCAGTACCAGAAGTGGAACCAATGAGATTTAAGGCACGATTAGTGGCTCACCAATTATGATATGTATCTCGAACAACTTGATGTAAAATGACATTTTTGCATGGAAAATTAGACGATAATATATACATGAAACAACCAGAGGGATTCAATGTCAATGGAAGTGAAGAACATATGTGTTTGTTAAAGAAATCCCTCTATGGGCTAAAACAATCACCACAACAATGGTATAAGAGATTTGACCATATGTTGAAGTTAGAACTTGAAAGGTGTGAACAAGACAATTGTGTTTATCTTAAGAGGACAGATAGTGATTATTATATGTACCTCTTATTATATGTGGATGATATGTTTTTAGCATGTAAGAATCTTGCTGAAATAACTAAGTTAAAGAAGGGTTTGAATTTAGAGTTTGATATGAAAGACTTAGGTGAAGCCAAGAAAATATTAGGCATGGAAATTCAAAGAAATAAGCTTGAAGGCAAGCTTATGATTATGCAAAAAGGATACATTGAAACATTGCTAAGGAAGTTTGGCATGATGGATTCAAAACCAGTGTTAGTTCCAATAGCAATACACTTTAAACTATCTAGTGAACAAAGCCCCAAGGATGATAAGGAAAGTGCATATATGCAGAGAGTACCTTATTTTGATGCAGTAGGGAGTCTTATGTTTCTAATGGTATGCACCAGGCCTGACTTGACTCATTTAGTGAGTATAGTCAGCAAATTTATGGCAGCAACAGGAAAGGAAAATTGGAGTGTTGTTAAATGGATATTTAGATACTTAAAGGTAACTTCAAATCTTGGGCTAATCAATGGCAAACAAGCTGAAGGTAGTGCAGTTGTAATAGGTTTCACAGACTCTGATTTTGGTAGAGACTTCGTTAAGAGAAGATCATTGACAGGCTATGTAGATTCTTGTTTGTAATCTTTCTTTATCTCATTAGAACTCTTTTGATGTTATTTATAATGAAGAATCTGGATTTGAATCTGATCATGTGTAGCTAAACCCTTTTGTGTGGGATTTTAGGGATGTGACTTTGAATGGATAATGTTTATGTGGTTTGATTTTTATTTGAGTGATTTGTTTCATGTTCATTGCTCTTCACATCTATATTCATCAATTATTTTTGGCCAATTTAGTTTATGAATATTTGAGACTATTTTAGGATTGAACTTTAGAAACGCCATCTAAGTCTAATTGGGCATTATTGAGCATGAACTTAAATTAAGTGCATTGACTTGTCTTAATTTAGGTGATTAAACTACCTTTTCTAAAAGTAATGCTAATTAACTAATTAACGATCTGGATCAAAGAAGCTAATTAATTAATTAAGGGAGAACCACCATTGATTTGAGATTTTCTAGGATTAGTAAAAGGAATCAATAAATTCACTTTATATGCTTGATTGAGGAGACCACGTAAACCAATTTATCCATACTTAGTTCACTAACTAATTTCCCACACTCATTCATCTCATAGTTTCAACAAAACTTTCACGCATTTATTTTTATTGTTTTAGTATTTTTATTATTTTAGAGACCATTTTCAGAACCAAACCTTTGATAGGGTGTTTAGGATTTATTTTATTGTCACGTTTTAGATTGCAATTAATTCTTTCGAAAACCACCGCAATTCCTTTGAGAGACGATCTTGGGAGTATACTTGTCGCTTACTACAAGTGACTCGTGCACTTGCGAGCTTTTATAAATTACAAAATTTGGTTAACAAGTTTTTGTGCATCAAGTTTTTGGCGCCGTTGCCGGGGAATTGGCGTTTTTGAAATTGTTATTTGTTTTCTTTTTATTTTACTTAATTATTAGTCTTTGTTGTTTTATTTATTTGTTTTTCTTGTTTTTGTGTTTTTTGTTACTTGTTAGAGTCAAATAGTTTCTGGTGCTCTGATTTGTTGTTGTTTTTGATTGTGCATGCACGGTAGGAGATCTCTTGGAAATCCACTCGTGCCGTTCATAAATAACATCAAAAGAGTTCTAATGAGATAAAGAAAGATTACAAACAAGAATCTACCCACTTTCACTCTTGCAACAAGATCCTTGATGTTGGATGATCCCCTATTTCAAGTCTCTTAATGAAGCTCCAATGGAATAGCTTTGATGAAGTAACTTCTCTCTCAAAATTGTATGAAAAATCTGAATTCGCACTGTTCACGAGTTGGAGGAGGCTGATAAATGGTTTGGAGGCTGGAGAAGTGTTGTATCCTTGCTAGGTTGCTTTAGGTCTCTTTTATATGTAAGGGTTTCCATTTTTTTCTGTAAGTCTCGTGCCTCAGAAGAAGTCCAGTCCGCCCGCGCGCGCCGCGGCGCGCCTTTTTCCATGCCGCGGCGCAGCATGTGATACGAATTTACAAATAAAAACAGAAACCTCCCCGCCGCGGCATAACTTTTCCTCGCCGCGGCGCGCAATGTGTTCATGATTTGGGTCCAAAGCAGAAACCTCTTCGCCGCGGCATAACTTTTCCTCGCCGCGGCGCGCAATGTTTTCATGATTTTCATGTTTCAACCCGAGAGCCTCTCGCCGCGGCATACAATTCCTTCGCCGCGGCACGCCTTGCATGTAACAGTGTACATGGTATGTATATTTATGTACATACGTTGTACATACTGAGTTGGTTATCGATGTAAGGCTTACAGAATGAATGGCACCTAATGTAAGGCTTACATATTTAGACATTTTAACTTCATTTTTGCTCTCTTTTCTACATTTCTTTCCAAACCCACTTTGACCTGCAAAACAATAGAATACCCTCCAAAACAAGATTATATCGAGATTAAACGCAAAATAAACACTTAAAAACATAACAAATAGTAGATCAAAATAGTGTTCATCAGCTATGTGCTTACAGTTTTTGGTAACCCTGTGAGCTGGAAAGCAAACCTACAATCTATTGTAGCATTATCAAGCATTGAAACTTAATACATCGCTTGCACAGAAGCAATCAAAGAGGCTTTATGGCTGAAGGGAATTGTGAGCAGGCTTGGCATTAAACAGCAAATGGTGACAATTTTTTGTGACAACCAAAGCTCTATTTACCTATCAAAGAATCCCATGTTTCACGAAAGTACTAAACACATAGATGTTAAACTTCATTTTACCAGGAATGACATTGCACAAGGGTCAGTGAGAATAGAAAAAATTCCCACTGAGGATAATCCCTCTGACATGATAACTAAGGTGGTTCCTTCCACTAAGTTTAGAGACTATCTAAACTTAGTAAGGGTTGCTAACACTTGAAGCATTTGACTTTGGGAACTCACGGCTCGTTTCTGTTAAGTCATTTGTGTTAAGGTGGAGGATTTGTGAACTAGTGACATAAATGACTAGTAGAGTTGAAGTGCTAAAACTCTTACAATTAGTAATCACCTTAGCATGTGATATTATCCCTTGTGTAATGCTTATAATTGTAGTTTAGTGTTTAAAAGGGTTACATTAAATAGAACTCCTTTTGTAATCATTGTAAGTACACGTGTGATAAAGGATCCTATCACTAGTGTAGACGTAGGAATGATAGTTAACAACTGTAATAAGTATAAAAGGGGAGGGTTGCTAGTTTGTAAGGGTGATTTTGATCATGACAGTTTATGAAAGGGGATAAAACAAACCTTGAAGTTCTGCAACAAGAAGAACTTCAAGATTGCTTCATTGTGTAGTTAGTTGTTCACTGATTCAGGTTGTACTTGGTTTCATATTTGATTTAATAAAGAGTTGTGGCTTCCCCGAGGATGTAAGTCTAATGAGATTACACTCATTAGAAAGAACCTCATTAATTTGATAGTGTTATTTATACTTAGTATCTACAAAGTTACATTTACATATGTTCTTAAAGTTACTGTGTTGTTATTGTTTATTTCTCAACAATTTGGTATCAAAGCCATCCATTACGATTAGATCCGTGGATGGACTACAATCTTATAATGGGATCTGCACCCCGTGGATGGAATTTATGATGCACAACTCCACAACTCCAATCTAAACCACTCCCCACTAAGAGAAGATGAAAACTTCCACAAGTGAACGCAAGTTTGACATAGGGACCACAAGTTCTAATAAAAAATGTGTACGCTTCCACAGGAAAGTCAGTCACCACCTCCAAAACTCAAAATTATTCTAACTCAAGAACTCCATGCTTAGACTACTTGATCAAGATACAAGCACCCCAAGCAAGGGACTAGTAGTACAGGGACTCTAGTGGTTGCGTACACTCTCAAAAAGGGTCTCCAGAGGTTGCAAACTTGTGTGCCCACACATCCAAAGTGTCTATGGTGTATGCCTCAGACTCTTGATAGGTGGTAACTGCTTGTGCCTGATGCACAAAAACTTGATAATCAAATTTTGTATTTGTAAAAGCTCGCAAGTGCACGAGTCAGTGACAAGTATACTCCCAAGATCGTCTCTCAAAGGAATTGCGGTGGTTTTTAAAAGAGTTAAACGTAATCTAAAACGTAACGATAAAATAAATCCTAAACACTCTAATCAAAGATTGGTTTGGAAAATGGTTGCTAAAAATGTAATTACTTGAAATAAATAAATAAACGAGTAAAGAACGATGTCGAAACTATATGATGAACTAGTGTGGGAAATTAGTTAGTGAACTAAGTATGGATAAATTAGTTTACGTGGTTTCCTCAATCAAGCGTATAAAGTGAATTTATTGATTTTTTTCGCTAATCCTAAAAAATCTCAAATCAATGGTGATTTTCCCTTAATTAACTAATTAGCTTCTTTGATCCGGACCGTTAAGTAGTTAATTAGCATTAATCTTAGAAAAAGTAATTTAATCACCTAAATCAAGACAAGTCAATGCACTTAATTTAGGCTCATGCTCAAAAATACCCGATTAAACTTAGATGATGTTTCTAAAGTTCAACCCTAAAATAGTCTCAAATATTCATAAACTAAATTGGCCAAAAATAATTAATGAATATAGATGTCAAGAACAATGAGCATGAAACAAATCACTCAAATAATAATAAAACTACATAAATAATAACCATTCAAAGCCACATCCCTAAATTCCCACATACAAGGGTTTAGCTACACATAATCAAACTCAAATCCAGATTCTTCATTATAAATGACATTGAAAGAATTCTAATGAGAAAGAGAAGGATTACAAATAAGAATCTACCAATTTTCACTCTTGCAACAAGATCCTTGATGTTGGATGATCACCTATTTCAAGTCTCTTGATGAATCTCCAATTGAATAGCTTTTGATGAAGTAACTTCTCTCTCAAAATTGTATGAAAAACCTGAATTCGACACTGTTCACGCACTGTTTACCCTTGGTGTCTCGTGTGTTTTGTTGGAGGCTAAATAATGTTATGTTGTGTTGCATTAGGTCTCTTTTATGTAAGGGTTTCCAAGGAATTTGTGCGTGTGTGGCTGAGGGAGAATTTGCAAGCCCGCGCGCGCCTTTTTCCATGCCGCGGCGCACAATATTTTTCTGAATTACGAACCAAAGCAGAAAGTCCCTTGTCACGGCGCATCTTATTCATGCCGCGGCGCACAATGTTTTCATGGAATTCAAATCAAGACAGAAACCTCCCCGCTGCGGCGCACATTTTATATGCCGCAGCGCGACTTGTTGTGATGCCATGTAAACACCCTTACATAATTTGCTGATTCTCGATGTAAGGCTTACGTTCCTAAGCTTTTGTTTGTCCCCCTTACATAGTGAATGGCACTCAATGTAAGGCTTACATTCTTTAACACTTTTGCTTCATTTTTGCTCTCTTTTTCCACATTTCTTCCCAAACCTACTTTGACCTACAAAACAATAGAATACCCTCCAAAACAAGATTATATCGAGATTAAATGCAAAATAAATACTTAAAAACGTAACAAATAGTAGGTCAAAATAGTGTTTATCAGTGCCCCTGCGGCCTCCAACTCTATCGCATGGCCTCTGTATTCCTTTGCTAGTTAGACCCTATCTGAGAGCTCGTCAATGTGCTCGACACACCACATAACCTCCTCCCATTCCTTGGCCAAGGTAGCCTCTAACTAGTCATTTCCTTCTAAACCAACTCCTACACCATTATAACTGCAGTATGCACCAAAGAAGTAGCACTACGTGCACTCATGGAGCTCTCCAACTCCCTCTCCAAATCCTGGCAGACAGCTACTGCCTCATCCTTGGATCACACTACCTCGTGTAAATCTTCCTGTATGGAATCCAAGTGTGACTCCAAGCTTGGGCACCCATAACAGATCTCAGGTTCTTGATAAGCTTCTTTGAACTCAGAATGAGTGCACAAGCATCACCCCGAGCTAATTCCTCGTGCTCTAGGACATGATGTGACCTTAGTAGGGTCACATTAGTAGGCTCCAAATCAATTAGGCTCAAAGCCCTCTCCTTGATCACTACCATAAAAGGAACATTGGACCATGCAAGTCTCTCCTTGATCGACCAGGATGGCAGACACAACAATTATCACACCTCCTTACTTGCTCTATTCTTCTTGGACCCACCAAAAGGTCCATCCACTCTAGGTAGTGGAGGGACATCTCTAGAGTTGAGTTCCCTAATGAACCTAAGGGCACGCATGCCTCTCTCATTTCACTTGAAAGTATGTTGATATACATCACTACCAAACAAAAAGGCAAACCAATAGAGTTAACGTGTGGCAACCAAGGATCAAAAAGCTTTGAGTGGAAAGGTTATACTTACAATTATTTGATGGGGGGCTTCTAGTCTCAAAAGAGTTGGCTACAGGATCCAAGCCGCAATATGTGATCCTCTTTAGAGGATGAGTCAATCACTGTTGCGCTTCTACTTTGGCACCACAAATAGCTTCTCGATAATTTTCTTCTTCTTGTCAAAGAGATTATCACGTCACTAATGAACTGCATAAAACAAAAAGCAAAGAGTTAGAATATAAAAGTTGAAACAAGACTAGGTCTAAACAAGCCTACCTTTCCTATATAACTCTTTAAAAATGAGAGCAACACCAGGGATATCTACGTAAAAATCTTTCTTAATGATGAAGAAAGCATGATTCCAACCCTTTTTCGTATCCAAAAGATCATCGATCAAGATCATGTTCTAAAAGGGCTTCAAGTATAACGACCCACTAGCGTTCCCAGAAACTATGCATAGTAGAAGTAGGTGACCTCCTTGACAGTCAACTCTCTGCCATACTTCTTTCAAAGCACCCAACAGGACATCAATATCCTATAGTTATTGGGTGGGAACGAGCATAGAACGCCACCAATATAAGATAGGAACTCCCATACAATATGTGATAAGGTAAGCTGCAGCTTGGCAAATAAATATTCTATAGAAAGTGTAACCTTCCTAGGGAGAGGACTGCTCCAAATGATATTGGGAACCTAAGGCATCAAAGTGATAGACTCTGGAATGTCGAACATCTCCTTCAAAGTATCAAAGAAGTGATTAGACATCTTGGACCGATATTGATTAATGGTGAAAAAAGTGAAGTTCTCCTCCTCCAACTGACTCAGTGGTATGCTAATCGGAACATCACTGGAATTGTCTCCACCAAATGAGTCATCCTCCAAAACTATGGGCGATTTTCCCTTACGTGCATAACCACCAGAATAGCAATGACAAGACGATTTGGAAGCATCAGAAGGGGCAACACAGGCCCAGCCACCGTTGGATAGTTTCCCCCTACACGACCTACTATATAAAGAGTTGTCAGAAGAAGAACCATCGTATGGAGAACTAATGGACAGAGCACCGTTAAACAAGGCTGCTGTTGAACGCTAGACCGTCGAGTAGCACCCCCACAGTGCTTTTCTAGATGACACTTCGTTGAATAGCCCACAGTCGGATAAAAGTCCACAACCGAATAGCTCCTCGCTGGATAGCCTTTAGCTAGACAAAACTCTATCGAACGACCCTTCTTCGGTGTGCAACTCACCGATCATGCCTCCTCTAGACGAATCCTTGCCCTTCCACTTGGAAACCACTATCCTCCATTAGTCCTTGTCTACCTCTATACGTAAACACAACAGCCAAACATGTTCATCTTTATCCATCACATTGGTGTGCATCAAGTCACTTTCTGCATAGAAAGTGTGGGTGTAAGTTGGTTAGGGTACAGTGTTCGAATAGCAAAGAAAATAGGATGTTTACCCTACATCCTAAACACTAACAAGAAAATAATAAAAACAAATAAAGGTGGAAAAAGGACACATTGTGAAGAGATCCCTGCCGAACTTTCTCTTTCTAGGAATTATGCTCTCCATTCCTTCTCTTTAGAATTGTGGATTGTGTAGAGAGAATGGAAAAATGGGAGCTAGTATATATAGACATAAGAAGCAATGCCATCCTTCCATCCAAAATTTCATTTAAGGGATGAGATTGCATGAGAGAGACTTGTGGCTCCAAGAGTTCAATTTCAAATTTTGGATTTCCCTCCAAAATTGCCATGAGTCGAATTTTCTAAAAGAAACTTTGACTTTGAAGTATCTCCCTCACCGAAAGTCCAATTGGAAATTTGAAAGTATTGTTAGTAACAAAAAACTGTCATGCATATTTTCATAGCTTAACAGAATCCAATTTTCACTAATTGTGATGGCAGAACAACATGAATGTTTGAACATGAGCCATCAACATAACTGAAAGAACCAAATGTTCGGATATAGACAAAACGATAACCAGACCTCCTATGTCAAGAAGCTGAGCCTAGGAGGCCTTATGGGCTGATGTTGGACATAAAATAACACACTCCATGTGGCACAATATTATTGGTCCTACTTAGCAGTATGACCCACTGTCCAACCCAACTAGTACTAAGTTAGTAGATAAGTCCAACTACTAAATAAGCGTCTCATTAGATAATTAAGTGCCAAATATCTTCTAATTATCTAATAAGAGATAATTAGGGAGAGATAACCTCCAATGTTAAGATAAGTCTATCTTTTCGGGTAAATAACACCTAGCATATATATCTCTATTCCCTATATATATGCTACTTGTACACAATCACACACATCTCTCATAACAACTGATACACCTCATGATATAAGAATAATACACACAATTCTTATATTTTCTCTGTCTCCATTTCTTCTCCCAATTATAAAGGAGTAAAGCTTAAGTTTTCACTTTTATTGTTATTACCTAAATTGACTTAAGCATTGAAAGGGCAAAGGCCACTACTCCTCGTTGTAGTCCGAGGTCCTAACATATTTCCTTCGTTCGCAGGTCTACAGCAAAGAAAAGTGCACCCTATTATAATGTTAACGAAAAACGGTATCAACATTTTCTTTATGAAATATCTCAAAAGGGGCTGATCAAAACAATAAAAAAAATAATGGTTTTTTATACATAAGTAGCATGTAAGAAGCCATACAAGCCACTTCCTAACTATTTTATAGGTTATTTTAGCTCAAAAAATGGCTCTTAATTAAGAAAATTCTAAAAAGTGAGAAATAAAAATAAAATTATTTTTCTGGAAATCTAATTTACTAGAAGCTCACATGTCATATAGAGAATGGTTACAATTGTGTCATGGTTGCAGTAGGAGAACATTACCAATATTACTGACAATGCAATACTCGTAGTGTGGACACTTCCCACTAGAACTACAAATGTTAGATAACACTATAATTATACAAAATAAATGAATGATTATTTTATTAATTTATAATAAAATCGAATCGTTGGACATGAGGTAATTTTGCTTGGCACTTCTCTAGCGTAGGAGTGTTTAGTGTGAAGTCTAGTTACCATATTTATTCTTTTGAGAAAAATGCCACAAAAGTTTCTCAGATTATGTTATTTGTGTCGTTTAGTCCCTTATATTAGAAATTATGTCATTTGGTTCATTAACTTTTCAAAAAGGGCCAATTAAGGATACATTATATTATTTTAATGATTTTTCTATTAAAATATTATTTTTTTTGTCAAGTAATTAAATGCGATTAAAACACGAGTCTTTAATATGAAAATAACTTCACAAAATTTCCATTTTTACAAACTTTTTTTGTTGTTGTTGCAAATAACTCCTAATGGCAACCTATATTGTTACAACACACATGAATCCTTTCTTTGTCATTTCTTTTATACTTCATATGTCTACCATACCTCAAACTATAAAACTTAATTGCATTTCTCATAACCTCTACATCTTTAAAGAACATACTAAGCTGCAACTCTATTGTTTCTAACATTAAACCACCCTTCTTGAATATAGGAACATCCATATCCACCTCCCTCCTCTTCAAAATCTACCTTATCTTAAACATCATTCTAACTTCATTTTCATGCTCCATTCTATTAGTCTCACCAACTTCATACACATTTTTCATGTCAACCTCCACTAAGTTTTGTTCGATTTGTTCATCTTCATCATCATGCATGACATAATATACACATCTATCATATTATCACTACTTAATGATATGCAACTTGTCAAATGCCTAGCATCATTCTTAGTTTTAATAATCCTTAATCCAGTGTTACCAATAGTCGTAGGAGTCCTATAATAAATGTTCACTTCTTGCATACTCTAACTCAAGTATCTAATTAACTCTTTTATCCTCTCCAAATCCATTTTATCTACATGACAGTTGTCATAGAAATTCAACCTCTTCTTATGTATTCAAGGTTCCCATCAATACCTCCCACAAAATACCCATCAATTTGCATCTTCATATTGAAATATTTATCTCGAGGGTCTAGTATTTTTTTAATAATAAATATATATTAACTTAACTCCTAACAAATCCAATTAATCAAAATTATAACTGATTAATAGTAGAAACATTACAATACAAACAAAGCCCAACAAAATAAGTGGGAAAAAATAAAATAAAATAGAAACATTACTATACATACATTTCCTAACAAAATACGTACAAAAGTACATTCAAAATACGTAAAAAACCCAATTGAAAACATACGAAAAAAAACTCAACAATATGCATACAAAAACCCTAACAATATACATACAAAAAATTGCAGCAGTATCAATCAATTTGTCAGGGACATTTTAATATAAAAACGTAAATAACAAAACTCAGGAACAAGTAGCATGTGAAATGTAAAGCAATTTTATTGGGACCACTCGACACTCTCACACAAAAACAAACAATACTCAACTTTTTATGACAAAAGCAAAATCATCAAGCATATAAAGTATAAGAAAAGACAAGGCCAAGAAAAATTTCAAAAGATTCTTACAATACACTGGTGAGGGCTGATTTCTTTTTACCGAAAATTCATCTTTAATATTATTTATCATACTTGATACACCAAAATTGGTTCCAATATGCTGTTTAATCATCCTCAATCCCTTCAAATCCATTTATTGTTTTTCGAAGTCAGTATTCTCTCTACTTCTCACGAGAGACTCTTCACGTTTTAGGGTTCTAGTTACACACTTGTTTGTCTCTAATGAAAGGGATTCTTTTTTAAATAATATATTTTCATTAAATTTTCCATTTCACCCTCGCCTCAAATCACGCTTTTGTTACATGTTTTAATTTAATAATAAAATAATGAGAAAAAAGTCCACATGTCCTTCTTAGACCCTTTTTTCATAAACAAAATGTTGAAAAAACACATTTTATTTTCAAGGGATCTAAACAAAACATATAGGCTAAGGAAGGCGACATGCAGGACATTTTATCCTTTGAATTTGACATAGCATTATCTTTTCTTTTATTTTTTTTATTAAAAATTAAATTTTATTTTACTTTATTTTGGACTAATGAGTTGACCCTAATCTAGCCCTAATTCAATTCAATGTTTTTGGATTATTTAAGCTGGCCTAAATTTTATTCTATTCGAATTTAATTCGATCAATTGAATTACGGCACAAATTATAACTTACATGTATGTTATGGAATATTTTCCTAGATCTAGGTCATAGAGCATGTAAAGTAAAATACATGAAATTTTAAGTTTTTTCATCCATCATTATTTTAAGTTAACAAGGGGTACGTGTTTTTATTTTTCACCCATCATGGTTTTAAAAATATACTTAAATTTTACAAATTTGTGACAGCTTTAATAAATTCAACAATATTTGTCGAATGACAAGATCATCATATAGTATACCTCAAATAATAAGTATTTAGCTCATGATATTATTCTTGAACATATATTCAAATGTAATTTATTTATAAACACAAGTTTATATTTAAGCATGAGTTGACTAAAAAGTCAAAAATAAAAACATTAGACAAGGTCATAAACAAAATTGCTCATTAAAAAAAATGTTCTCAAATAATAAGTGTTAGCTGGTGGAATTATTTTTGAACATATATTCAAATATGATTTATTTATAAACACATGTTTATATTTAAGCGTGGGTTGACTAAAAAGTCAAAAATAAAAAGCATTAAACATGGTCGTAAACAAAATTGCAAACTGTTAAATTATGCTATGCATGTACTCAATTTTAAGGAGACCACTTTTATATATTATAAATACAATACAATTATAATTGAATAAAAAAATTTCTTATTAGATACAAAATAATTTTATAAATTTAACTATATTTAATAATAATAAATTTTATTATTTAATATTCATATTAAATTTAAAATAAATATACTTTTCTGTGCAATAATTTTATAATTATAAAATTATTATTTTTTAAATAATTACAATACTCACGTATGAAAATGGAAATTTTCTTTTTCTTTTTTGACAGGTGGGAACAGGAATTCGAACCATGAAATTTTCTAATATGTAAAAATTTTACTAGTTGTGAATCGGTAATTTGGAAAGGAAAAAAATGTGTAACTATCACAGCTAACACAATTTAATTGGTACAATTAGTCTAAAGGAAAAAAATAATTAAATTAAAAACTGAAAAGGACTTGAGAAGATACTAAGAGATGATTAGAAAGGAAATTACGCAGTTACTCCCGCACAATACCATGTTGATTTGTAATTGCTTGGTTGGAATCAAACAAGAATCAAACGGATTATTCGTAAAGACTAAAGACTGGTTCTAATTTGACGCAGGAAGAGAGCACTTGATTCTTTTCAAACTATACCTGCTTTCAAATTTCCCAGAAGCCCAGGCAAAAAAAAATATAGGATTAAAAAATTCAAGCTTTTATATTGACTTTTTACAGAAAAAAAAAAAAAAGAGACTTCTTCAACGGAAAAACTTCCTTTATCTCAAAATTTTATTTTAATGCACTTTTTACATTATTATAATCGGTGCAAATACTGCACTATTTTTTTTTTTTTTTCATTTTCAAACTATTAAACTAAATATCATACTAAAAAATATAATTATTCACATAATAAAAAATTCCTTTTAATTTTCTTTTATTAATTAATTCCTAATAATTATTATATCAAACGAATTAATTAATTATATATTAATATTATTTAATTAATTGTACTAAATTTAAAATTATATTTTTAGTAAAAAAAAATTCACTAAATAAAGTATTATATTTTTTATGTGACTTAAATATTATATTGCTAAAAGTAAAACATTAAATTACTAAAAAATAAATAATACATTTAATCGAAAAAACATGATAATTAAAAGTACACAATGATGAATTATAAGCCTTTTTGGAACAACTTTTAGTGCAAAAGCTGCACTAAAATAAAGATATAAAGCCTCATTGGAGACGCTCTTAGGCGTGGTCGAATTTTTCCATTTTTATGATCCATTTTTGTTGAGATCTTTACCTCGAATAAAAAAACCATTTTTTTTAATCAAACAATAAGTATCCATTTTTGGTGTAAATTTGATACTCTTTGTGTTCAAACTTAATACTTGTAATAACAAGAATATTATCCTTTGTGTTCAAACTTATATTTTCACATTAAAAAAATGATCGATATATCATTTTTTTTAACATCCGTTCAATTGTAATTGAACGACTACAATTTAAATCCGTTCAATGTTTAATATTCAATAATACACATTCAAATTAAACGTTCAATATTATTGGGATGCTAGTTTTGTTATTATAAATTTTAGAGGTGTTATTTTTAGTAATTTTCAAAAAAAAAAAAGGAAAAATAATAAAAATAACACCCCTCAAAACTTGTAACAAAAATAACACCTTGTGTTTAAACTTATATTTTTACAATTAAAAAAATGATTGATATATTATTTTTATATGAACATTGATTCAATTATAATTAAATGACGATAGTTTAGACCCGTTCATTGTTAAATGTTTAATATTATACGTTTAAATTAAACGTTAAATATTATTAGGGTGCTAATTTTATTATTATAAATTTTAAGGAACTTCTTTTTGGTAATTAAAAAAAAAAAAAAACGTAGCCTGTGGTTTGTGATTTGTATAAATTGAATATGGAGTAAAATTGCCCAAAATGTCACCTTCTGAGATTATTACTAGATTTGGATCCGTGTAAGTCACGGATTAGATGATCAAATCCAAAGCAAAAGTTATAAAATTTAAAAAATTAATAAAAGTTAAAAAATCATAGTATTATTTTGCCGTAAATATATAATTATGATACTAATTTTATAATAAATAATTATTGTTAATGATATAAATGTTTGCAAATTTTAATTATTTTTACAAAACTAAGTTTAAAAATAATTGTCAAAGAAAAAATATCAACAAAAATATCAACAAAAAAAAATTCAAAGAAAATCTAAATAATAATTAGTCTTCTTTATACATATATTTAAAAAAAAAAATAAACTTAATAAGGTATGTGCAAGATAAAAAACACATAAAATAAAATAAAAAATAATAACTAAATAAACTAATGTACTTATGGTTATTTAGTTATGTCACTTATAACAATTTAATCTATTTATTATTATTATTATTATTTTTTGTAATAATTTAATTTTTTGTTATAAAAAAGTGAGAATACAAGAATAAATGATCAAATTTTAACCTTATTTGATTTTATTTTTTTAATCAATTTACTTTTGTCTATGCTAAAGACAATTAATTTATGCTGGGATAGATTATAGTAAGGGGCTAGGCCAAGTTGTAGTTCCGTTGGAAATTAAAAAAAAAATAGTTAGTATTAATCTCAACTTAAATATTTATAAAATAATACTTATTAGTTAGACTGAGTCATCAATTTGGTACTCGATTTGATTACTTTTGTACCAAATTTCTTCAATTTGGCATCTTAAAAATATATAAATTGGTTAAATTATATTTAAATTATTCTTTAAATTATTGAAAGATTCTTCAAAATTTATATAATTATATTTAAGCAATAATAATGATAGAGCATGTAACCTATAGATATAATCTTTACGATCAACTTTTAAATAATATAACTATAAAAACTCTATGACCAATTTGATTTATTATTTGTTAGTTATTTGGAAGAAAAAAAGATTTATTTACAACATTTAACGTTAAATTGATAATTATAATAAAATTAATTAAAAAGTCTATAAAATTATGAATATGGTAAGCAATTTTATGTTAAATTATCTAAATGATGTTATTAATTTGGTGATTTGGATCAAGTTTACAAATAGTTTTCAAATTTTGTATCAAGTTTCCTAAATTAAAATGCAAAAAAATGAAATGACATAAATAATGTGTCAAATTTATTATACTTCAAATAGAATATAATAATTATAAAGTTGCTTAGCCCCGTCGAAAAAAAGTTGTTGGAACTGCCATTAAATTTATGTAATTGATATGTCAATAATAATTAAAAAAATGTGAGAAAAATTTATAAATAAAATAAAAATTTGTTATTTGTTCTTGCACTATGATAAATGTATAAAAAGTAATGTTGACTCTTCTTTTAATAGTGCAAGTTTTTTAGAGAGTTAGTGACCAATAACTTCTAAATGGTTTCAGAGCTAGAGGTTCTGTATTCAAAACCTAGCAACCCCAATTATTGATTGCAAGTGTTTGGTCTGCATGGTGCATAGAGTCAACACTTGTGGGGGAGTGATAGATATATAAAATGATTGTTGGTTCTCCTCCTAACAGCTTAAACTTTTAGAATAGTTAGTGACCAACAACTTCTAACATGGTATTAGAGCTGAAGGTCCTATCTTCGAGGCCTAACAACCCTAACTATTGAATAGCAAGTGTTTGGCCTGCATGATACATAGAGCTAACATTTGTGATAGAGTGATAGATTTATAAAAGCAACATTGGCCTTTCTTCTAACAACTTAAGCTTTTTGAATAATTAGTGACCAACAACATATAATATAGTATTAGAGCTAGAGGTCATGTATTCAAGGCCTAACAACCTCAATTATTAGGCCTGCATGGTGTATTGAGCCAACACTTATAGGAAAGTGGTAGATGTATAAAAAACAATGTTGACCCTTCTTCTAATAGCTTAAGTTTTTAAAAGAGTTGATGACCAACAACTTCTAACATGATATATGAGATAGATGTTATGTGTTCAAGGCCTAATAATCCCAATAATTGAATAGCAAGTATTTAACTTATAAGGTGCAGAGACCCAACACTTTTGGGGGATGATAGATGTATAAAAGCAATTTCTTACATGCTGTTATTATTTTTAAAAAAAATGTACTAACTACTCTTCTTGACCTAATCAAAGAACTTATGTTGTCACTCAAAAAGGAAGATCTTTTACTGGAATTTCTTACAAAAATTAAAAGAGAGAAAATTAAAAAAAAAAATCACTTTTTAAAAATAAAAAAATTATAAAATAAATTAAAATATCAAATAAACCTACAATTACTAACTCTTATATATACACACTAATAGATAATATAAATAAACAAAAAATATATATAAAATTATCAAAAAAAAATGTATCAAATAAATATGAATTCATCAACTTTCCATTATATATATAAAAATAAAAAAAAATATCAAATAAATCCACAATTACTAACTCTTATATATACACACACTAATAAATAATAAATAAATTAACCCAAAAAAATTATTAAATAAATAAGAGTTACCTAAATAAAAGAAACACACTTTAGATAAAATAAATAAATAAAAAATTTCATTAAATAAAATAAAAATCAAATAAATAGTGTGGAAGAAACTCTCCTATATATTACTACTTATTCCATTTATTCGTATATTTTTACTTTTGCTATGTTCCATTTATCCTCCATACCATTTGTTTACATGTATTTTTCACACACTTATATAATTTAAAATAAGTAACTTCGATCTTTAGCAAAATTAAGTACATTAATGTTTGTCGAATAATCTTAAGTGAGATTATAATATTTTGTTTCAATTTAGTATAAATTGTATTTCTTCCAAGTTCTTAATGTATAAAAAGTAGCAAATGTTTTACATAATCATAAGATAGTCTCTTCACAATTTTTTTTTTTTTACATTTTGTTGTACTAAGAAATGCCATTTTTAAGGTGCAGTAAAAAACCTATTCATCATTTACAATAATTTGCTACATTTGTCAAATACAAAATTCTCTAATGTTTAAAAAAAACATACAGCTCTTGTATTGTGTGCTCCATGTTGTAAGGTTTACAATTGACATATATATATATATATATATATATATATATATTGTTTGTTTGTTAAAATAACAACATTACTCCTATACTCATAAATGAATTTCAATTCTAAAATTTCTATATGCCAAAATATATTACATATTTTTGAAATACAAGCTTGTTAGCTATAGTAGCATAACCACATGCTGGCCCCATCTCACATTGTGACAATGTAAATTATAGGTGTAATATATATTAAATTGTATATAAATTGCATGTTTAAAATGAGTATGTGCCTCCGATGAATCTTCATTTTTAAACTTTTATGACTCAAAAGTACACTAAAAACTAGTATTGTTAACGAGGCGAGGTGAGACGAGACGAGGTATAGTAAGTCAGGTTTGATGTCCTCATTCCCACGCTAATTGTTCAAGAGGGAAGGGCAGATATTCTCCGCTAGAGTTTCAAAAAATTTATGGTGATCTTATACTCCTTACTAACGAATAATATATAATTATACATTTTATATTACAAATTAGCAAAATTTTTTATAAAAATATAATAAATTAAAAATTGTGTTTAATAGATATTAAATATAATGTATAAATTATAGATATAATTAAATTATTTATTTTATAGTTGTTAAAAAATAAAATAAAATAAACTTTATTTTTAATTATAATATTGTATTTTTTTTAAGTAAAACTAGTCATGCACGTAAATTATTTTACTTATTTTAATTTTTTTTTTAATTAATTTCTATAATATATTTAAAATAAATACAAAATTAATTTTCTTATGCTTTTAAATTAATTATAAAAATAAAATAATATTTAAAATTTTTATTGAATATGATAACTATCATATTATTATAGTTTTTATTGAATGTAATCCTTATTTAATTGTCATATTTAGAGTTCTTATGTAAATGTAATTCTTATTTCATTATTATATTTGGAGTTTTTATTTAATGTGATAATGTATTATAAAAAGATAATTGATGTCAATAACTAAAAAATTATTAAGCGTAATTTAGACTTTATATATATGTGTGTGTGTGTGAGATAAAAGAATAACTAATATCAATAACTAAAAAATTATTAAGCGTAATTCAGACTTTATATATATGTGTGTGTGTGTGTGTGTGTGATAAAAGAATAACTAATGTCAATAACTAAAAAATTATTAAGCGTAATTCAAACTTTATATATATATATGTGTGTGTGTGATAAAAGGATAACTAATGTCAATAACTAAAAAATTATTAAGCGTAATTCAGACTTTATATATATATATATATATGTGTGTGTGTGTGTATAATAGTAATAAATTTGGGTGCGAGAATTTCATGGAGCTGAAAATGTGATCCCCTGACCCATTTCACAAAGGAATTTTCTCTATTGGGTAAAAAAATCAATTTTTTTTTCCACTATTACCCACCCCAGTAAGAAAAATTGACAATACTACTACAAACTTAATAAATCAAATTAAAAAAATTAAAATTAAAATTTTCGTACGATTTCTCATAATTATTTGATAATGTTTAAGAAAATATATATAATTTTGTAATTAAAAATTCAAACATTTTAAGTTAATAATTCAATACAATTTAAATTTATATAACCATACATGGTAATGGTATTATATATTTTGATTTTACAAAAAAATATTTAATTATAAATAAATTATATAATTAAAATTTTTAATAATATTTAACAAACATAGAGTATTAAACATTAAAAGAGGTCAATAATAATTTTAAAAAATAATTTATATACAATCCATACAAATTGATTTAGAAACAAAATGACATCCCAATATGACCGATATTCTATTATAGTAATTATTAATTACTAGTTTCCATTAACGACAAATAATAATATTTTTACACTCACACACACGCACATGATTTT
This sequence comes from Elaeagnus macrophylla, assembly GCA_029378325.1. Classification (NCBI taxonomy): domain Eukaryota; kingdom Viridiplantae; phylum Streptophyta; class Magnoliopsida; order Rosales; family Elaeagnaceae; genus Elaeagnus; species Elaeagnus macrophylla. Next base: position 6,700,160 of record CM055649.1, on the reverse strand, counting down.
TCTTTGAATTACTCCATTAGTCAAGAATCTAATTAAGGAAAAAATTTATTAATCAGAACATTCTTTGAACCAAATTTTGAAGGAAAAAAAATTAATTAAGTTTGAATTATATTCTATAATTAGAAAATGGGAACATTAAAATTTCTATGTCCTTTAAAGTTTTCAACCCCACTTGACCCTTCCCCTAAGTTGGAGAGGTAAAAAATGATCTGTTCCATATTTTGTTTTAGACGTCGACTTGAATCTCCTTCCTCAGTCAGCCCAATGTGAGTTATATATCCTTTGAATTCTTTTTTAAAGCAATATTTATATAAATCGTAAAATTTATAATTATAAAAATATTATATTTTATGTTTAATTTATATAATTTTTTATTTTAAAAAAATTAGCTCTAATATTTCTTAAAATTAAACGTAATTTTAAAATATTTTATTATTTTTGTCATTGTAAATTTTAAGATTTTATTTTATTAAATTTTGAAAAGTATTTCAACCCCCTTTTACAATTTATCACTTAACCGGTAAAGAAAAGACTTTCTTTGTTTATTCATTTTTTTTTTTTTTCTTTGTCTATTAATTCAATAATTTGTTTTCGTTTCAAGTCCAATGTCTGATACACCAAAAGAAAAAGAAAGAAAAAACGAAGCCTCTCTGTCCTTTGTTTAAGTCTAGCTAGACAGCTAGGTGCCTAGAATAAATCCAGAGTCTTTTCTAGCACCTCTATATAATCGGAGAAATAAAAAAGCATCAAAAGTAAACCCTATAAACCCAAAATCACTCGTTACACATTTGACGTGAAGCGGACAGACACAAATAGAATCCAACAAATACCGAAAGAAAACAACAAATGTCCCGCAAGCCCTCTAATCGCAACGACCCTCCACAGCCGGCGGCCCAAAAATCCGGCAATCCCAACCTCACCACCTGTCTCTACCACACTGACCTTGCTCTCTTCTCTCTCACTTGGTCTCGCTCTTTCCTTGGTCGCTCTCTCCATCTTCATCTTCTCCACCATGCTTTTGACTCTCCACCTTCTCTATCTTCTCCTTCCTTTCACCTCCACATCAAACCCTTCTTTTTCTGGAGGAAACATGGATCTAAGAAGCTATCACCCAACATTTTAATCTTCTGGGACCTGTCCAAAGCTAAGTTCGGATCTGGGTGCGAACCCAAATCTGGGTTCTACATCGCCGTTGTTTTTGACAAAGAAATTATCCTTCTTGTTGGTGACTTGATTAAAGAAGCATATGCCAAGACTAAAGCCTTAGAAACACAAAGTACCCAAGTTCATATTCTGAAAAGAGAACACATTTTTGCCCATAAAGTTTATTCTACAAGGGCTAAATTTGGTGGGAAAGTGAGAGAGATCCAGATAGATTGTGGGTACAATGATTTTACTAGGTTGAATTTCAGTGTTGATAACAAAAATGTTTTGCAGATTAAGCGATTGAAGTGGAAATTTAGAGGAAATGAGAGGATTGAAATTGATGGAGTTCCAGTACAGATCTCATGGGACGTTTACAATTGGCTATTTGAGAATGAAAAAGATGTTGGGCACGCAGTTTTTATGTTCAGATTCGAAGAAGAAGATGGTAATAATCAAGTGATTAGTAACTGGAATGAAAAAAATGGAATGGGTTTGTGGACAAATCCGCATAATTGGAATTTGGGGATGAATGAGACAGAATGGAGGAAGATGAGCTTGTCATCTTCGTCTGTTTCGATGTCGTCGGTGGGATCTTCTGTCGGTAGTTCGTCAGTGATGGAGTGGGCTAATGTGGAAGAAAGCCAGCTGTGTAATGGTCCTTCTGGTTTTACTTTGCAAGTTTATGCCTGGAGAAGATGAATGTTCTCTTCCTAATTTGGTAATATGAAGTAGTTTTTATTTCTTACTAACCGATTTGTTCTTGAACATAACTGAATAAATCAATTTGCGACATGTAAATTGAACCACACATAAACTTAGATAGAGATCTAACCAGTTATTGTGATTGGAATTTCTTTTTAGCTACCTTTAAGCTTCCTACTGTTTGTTTTAACTCAAGTTTTGTTACTTTGTGAATCATATTGAGATGAAGCTGAATTGAATCATTTATGGTTTTTGCGACTTTCTCTTTTTCTTCAACTTTTAATTTCATTGCCATTTGCCATGTAATTCAGGAAAAGGACAAAAACAAAAAACAAAAAACAAAATTATATTTCAAAGCATGTTTCCAAGTTTAGATTGCTTATATTAGAAGTTGTTAATTCTAAAAATAAAAATTTAATTTAGTTTGGTTTGGGGACGATCATTAATGTTTATATATATATATATATATATATATATATATATTTAGTAAGTGTTAATTATATATATTTTTATTTAAGTAAAATATTTATTTAAATACTCATATTTTTAAAATAATTATAACTTAGTTTTTTTATACCTAAAATAATTGTACTTAAAAGGTAATAAAATTTGATAACATGAGTATTAAAATAAAATATTTTAATAATATGTGTATTAAATTAAAATTTGGGTATTAAAATAAATTTTTTTAATAATATGATCAATTTAAAATATTTTGTTAAAATATGAATATAAAAAAAAATAATAATGTACCTTAATTTAATAATGAGGTTATTAAGTTTTGTATTTTTTTTTTTAACATACAAGAAACTCTTCCAAGAGAAGAATAAATTAGTGGAAGGATAATTAATAATATTTTAAAACATTATAATTTTTATATTTAAAAGTATTATTCTTATGTACCATATAAATTAAATATTATAAATTTAATAATTGTGATTATTAAGATTTAAAATATTATTTATTTTAAAAATTTAAGTTATTAAAAATAAGACTAACAATATTTTAGACATTTATCAAGATAAATTCTTATACACATAGTAATATTAATCACGTCGTATTAAATTATAAAATAATTTTAAAAATGAAAAATATTTTTTTTTCTAAACTTAACACATTCGACATGAAATCATCGACTTAAATATAAAAATATAGCATGTAAATTGTTCCGTATTTTAATTGAACAAAAAGTCAATAATTATATGCGGAGGCTGATGATGTATTATTTTTGACTACGTGTTGGAACGGTAAAATAAAAATAAATAAAAAGGCTGGTCGGTTTGGGGAAAAATGGTTTTAAAGAAAACCTGATAGAAAACGGCAACTTAAGAGGTGGGAAATTGACCCATAATCAAATGAGTGTTAGTGAAGGAATTAAGGAAAGGTATGGTCCAATTTCATAATTTTGACTACAGGACCTCCGATTCTCAATGCAATAAGTGTTTTTCCTTTGATTTTTTTTTTTTTTTCTTTTTCGTATCATTAAAGTCTAAAAAATAGAGCTATTATTACACGTCTATGATTTATCTATTATATACATTAAATAATAGATTTTAAATCTCAAATTTGCATTCTGTACTATTAAAGTAAAATGGAAGAACCGTAAATCATTTGCTTTTTTGACTCGATCGAAAAAATTGTTCTATCCTTCTGTTCTGCCGTGGGGCTGTGTCCTCTAATTCAAATTGAACCATTATATCTAACTTCTTCAAGTTGTAAAAATTTAATTCATATAATTTAATGTTTAATTTTTTTAAAATTTAATAAATTCAGTCTAAAATAATAAGTGTAATTCTATTAAATTAATTTAATAAAAATTACAATTTTAAGCTAAGTTTATTAAATTTAAAAATACGAGACACTAATTTGTAATAACTGAAAGATTATAAACCAAATTTTAATATTTTATATTGATTATGATTTAGATGGATAGACAAGGCTTTATTATTATTATTATTATTATTATTATTATTATTATTTGATTGGAAAAGTATATCTATTTTGATTCAAAAATGACATGTGTTGATGTCATTTCCTTCACAACGATGCAGAAGTTGCTAACACGAAAAAGACGAACAAAAAGTTGAGCAACTCCGGAAGAGGGTGCCACGTATGGCACCAGATGCTCAAGTTAGAGAAGTGGGTATTAATCAAAATCAAAGCACACCAAAAGCATTAATATTAGGATGGAGGACAAAAATGCAAGGAAAAGTTTCATGACAGAGCTCTTCGCTAAAACATGATCTTGGAAATAAATGAAGTCATCCCTAGATCAACCACTTGCATGCTTTGAAATACAAAATTCACGAGCATTAACAATAGCAAGTGGAAATTTAAGAGTCAAGGAAAGATGGCTTATATCTTATAACTATTATCAGAAAAAAAGATCGGGTCATGAGCTAGGGTATCAAAAATCCATTTTTTCTATGGAAACATAGTCAATAATTGATAGAAGTACAAAATAATTATAAATCCTCCTCCTAACAGCTTAAATTTGTAAAAAAATTGGTAACTCAATAACTTCTAACATGGTATCAAAGTTAAAAAATCCCACAAACCAAGAGTACATGATTCCTGAAAAGTACGTAAGTAGTAGGCAATTTTATAGACAAATACAATTTATGTGATGTTTAGACTTTAGGAATGACGTGTCATCGTTCTTGTTTGATTCAAGTATTTTCAAGTTGCATCTTTGTTAAAGCCTCAAAAGCTCTATATTTTAAGGTAAAAATGATCTTCTTCACATGCACTTTACATAGGTTTTTGTTTGAAGTAATTCTGATATGTAGATCAAAAGTTATGTGCATTTTAAGGAAACAGAATCCATCCTCCTAAGAGACAGATTAATCCCCTATATATGGACCGATCCCAAAAAGATCTCGATTTGGTCCCATTGAAGTATATACTCTTTAAAAATAGTGGGTCTGGAGAGAATGATCGATCTCCCTCATAAACAGATCGATCCCCCTATATGTAGGCGTAACAATATTTTGGGACAAATCGATCCAAGACCTGGTTGGATCGATCCCAAGCCTCGTTGGCGTAAATTTTTCAGTGTCGGATAGATCTATTTCAAGGGCAGATCGATCCCGCCGACAGGAACTAGGTTTTTTTCACGCCTTTTTAATCCTAGTCAGCTCCTAACTGCCAATAATATTTTGACACATCATCAAGTGACGTATTCATGCTTAGGTTTTCATAAAATGATACGATGTATCCTTATTTGTATATAAATACATGCCTAGGCTTTGGCTCAAATATATTTGCTGATTTTCTAATTCGTGTTCTTAGGCTTAGTTTAATATTCTTATCTTTTACATCTATGCTACTATATGCGTACTTTATTCATTGATCTTGAACCTATTATATTTGCATGATTATGTTAGTATAGATTTGAGCCTATTTATTATATCGTGAATCATTGATTACCAAACTGTGATTAAATTTATTTAATCCTTGATATTTTGTGCAATCATGATAGTCTAGGTTTAAGCTTATTTATTTCATATATTTATGTTCATGATATAGTTTCTTCTTGCTTAGGTTCTTTCATGATTAATCATTGATATTTAAAAAAACTATTTTAATCACTACAACAATATATGGCTTTAGGGACGGTTCTTTTTTAAAAAAATCCGGTGAACCGTCCCTAAAAGTGGGATTCTGGGACGGTTGTGGCGTAGTTTTTCGTAAACGACATTTAGGGACGGTTATTAACCGTCCCCAAAAGTTTTACCTTTCGGGACGGTTAATAACCGTCCCTAAATGTCCTTATAAACGTCACGCCCACCAGCCCTCGCGATATCTCTCGATCTGTTCGAAAACCCTAAGTAATATCAGCGCCCCCCCCTTAGCGCCTCCAGCCGCCCCCAGCCGTCGACGCAAGCAGTGAACCTCCCAGCTGTCGCCGTCCTCGTCGTCCGCGACTCCAGTGTCCGCCGGCGTTATCTGCAGCAACACGTACCAAGTGCGCAGCTCCTCCGTCCATTGCCACAGCGCGCTTGAACGGTAGCTCTCCACGGCAGCCTCCTCGGTAGCTCTCCACCGCCACGCCGCTCCTCGCCGATCAGGTCAGGGACGACTACTTCTCCTGTTTTTTTCCTGCAATATATACATGAATTAATATATATTTAGTGTAATCTGATGGCTCTCGGCCAAGCGCAAGAGCTGTTTTTTTTTTTTTTTTTTTTTTAATAATATTAATTTGTAAAAATTATTTATAATATTTGTCCCTAAGTGTGTATATGCAAATGTATGAAAATGTATTAATGTGTGATATGTTTTTTATTTTGTTGCATAATATCCCAAAAATTAAATTTATATATGATAACATTTATGTAATTGCTATATTTTTGCTAATTGATTTTTAATAACAACTTTATTTGAATTTAGTATTGACATTATGTATAAATTGGAATTAGGTATTGTGATGGATAAGTCTTGGATATATATGGATAGGAGGTCTTCTCAATTTAGCGAAGGACTTGAATTTTTTTTGAAATTTGCTACTGAAAATGCCAAGAATGTAGAAAAAATTAGGTGCCCTTGTCTTAAGTGTGGGAATATAAATAGATTCAATGTGAATGAAATTCGGAATCATGTATTTGAGAATGGTATAGACAAAAGCTATAAGAATTGGATTTGGCATGGAGAGGAGATTACAAATCGTAGTGAACTATCATGTGCGTCTCCTACCTCAAAAAGAAAGCGTAGCAATGATGCTTTTCTTAACACCGTAGAAATAATAGATGCTGTGCATGAAGGTGTTGATGGTGAAGATTTTGGCGGAAAATTTAATAAGATTTTGGAAGATGCCGAAAAACCATTATGGGAAGGTTGTACTAAGTTTACTAAGCTATCAGCATTAGTAACATTGTACAATATGAAAGCAAAATTTGGAATGTCTGATAAAAACTTTAAGGAATTTTTAAGTGTAATTGGTGAAATGTTGCCTGATAACCATCAACTTCCTAATTCAATGTATGAGGTAAAAAAGATTTTAAATGAGCTTGGAATGGGATACGAAAAAATACATGCTTGTCCGAATGATTGTGTATTATATAGGAAAGAGCATGTGAATGCAAGTGTGTGTCCAACTTGTAAGGAATCGAGGTGGAAGGATTATAAGGCTGTAAATGAAGAGGAAAAGAAAAAAATACCAGCTAAGGTTTTGTGGTATTTTCCACCTATTCCTCGATTTCGACGAATGTATCGAAGCACTGAGACATCAAAGAACTTAACATGGCATGCTTCACAACAAATGACAAATGGAAAATTAGAACATCCATCACATGCTCGTTCTTGGAATGTAGTTAATGAAACTTGGCCAGAGTTTGCATCAGATCCAAGAAATCTTAGACTAGCACTTGCAGCTGATGGCATTAATCCACATAGTTCATTAAATAGTAAGTATAGCTGTTGGCCAGTGTTATTGGTTAATTATAATCTTCCCCCATGGCTATGCATGAGAAGGAAGTTCATGATGTTAACTTTGTTGATATCAGGACCCAAACAACCTGGAAATGACATTGATGTGTATTTGGAGCCATTGATTGATGATTTGAAAACTCTTTGGAATGAGGGTATTGAAGTGTATGATGCATATCGCCAGGAAAAATTCACAATGAAGGCAATTTTAATGTGGACTATAAACGATTTTCCAGCTTATGGCAATTTATCTGGTCATGCAGTGAAGGGAAAACTAGCTTGTCCAGTTTGTAGCAAAAATACATTTTCAAATTCACTAGTACATTCTCACAAAACATGTTATAGGGGTCATCGCAAGTTTCTTCCTCTTGATCATCCTTATCGAAAGCAATGTAGATGTTTTGATGGGACAGTAGAACTTCAATCGTATCCATTGCCACCAACAGGTGATGAAATTTTAAATGCAACTGATGGAATAACCTTTCCAGTTGGTAAGTCAAAAGAACAAAGAAAGCTCCTTGATACGTCCATTTGTTGGAGAAAGAGATCAATATTTTTTGATTTGGACTATTGGAGTTCTTTACCAATAAGACATGTTCTAGATGTCATGCACATTGAGAAAAATGTTTGTGAAAGTATTTTGGGTACTTTGCTAAATATTCCTGGAAAAACTAAAGATGGTTTAGGTGCAAGATTGGACTTACAAGAAAGTGGATTACGTCCAGAGTTACATCCTGTTGTTGGCGAACGGAGCACTTTTCTTCCTCCTGCATGTTTCACTTTAAATAAGCAAGAAAAGAAGCGATTTTTAAAGACTTTATCCAAAGTTAAAGTTCCTTCTAAATATTCTTCTAATATTCGATCATTGGTTTCTGAAACAGATGGCAAGTTGAATGCAATGAAGTCTCATGATTGTCATACTCTGATGCAACAAATATTGCCCGTTATGTTACGTGGCATGTTGCCTAAAGAGGTTATGATTACTATCATAGATATGTGCAGCTTTTTCAATGATATTTGTAAGAAGTCTATTGATGTGAATAAACTGGAAGATATCCAAAAAAAACTTGTAATTACTTTATGTAAATTTGAAATGTACTTCCCACCATCATTTTTTGATATAATGATACATCTTACTGTGCATCTGACAAGGGAGTTAGAGTTGTGTGGGCCAGTGTATTTAAGGTGGATGTATCCATTTGAGAGGGATATGAAAGTTCTTAAAAGTTATGTTCGTAGTCGTAGTCGTCCAGAAGGATGTATAGCAGAGTGTTTTGTTGCCGAAGAAGCAATAGAATTTTGTTCTGAATTTTTAATTGGTGTGAAACCGATTGGTCTTTCAATTAATCACCATCAACAAAATATTGAAGATGTATCAGGGAAATCTGATAAAGGTGGATGGGTTGATACAATTGACCGTATCATGTGGCATCAAGCACATATGTATGTTTTAAACAACATGGAAGAAGTTCAACCTTATATTGAGTAAGTAATATTTATTTCTTTTTAGTTGATGATACTATTTGAAATGTTATATTCAATATTCTTATGAAGTATATATATATTTATACATATTATATTGTAGAAAACATATGAAACATCTTCGTGATACCAACCACTCTAAGAGGGAAAAATGGATCTTGAATGAGCATAATCGTACTTTCATCTATTGGCTCCGTATCCAAGTAAGTTATGATCAATCTATGATAATATTCAATTTAGTCTTTTAGATACATTGATAATATTACTCTATTTTACTATATAGATTGCAAATGAATTGTGTCAACCAAATTGTAAGATCACAGAAGAATTGCGATGGATAGCACAATGTCCTAAGTTTAGTGTCATTAAATATCATGGATATACCATAAATGGAATTCACTTTCACACAAAACAAAGAGACGATAACCGTGTTACTCAAAACAGTGGAGTTTCAATTGTTGCAAAAACTATGCATTTTTCTAGTGTTAATGATATGCAGCCAATTGAAGGAGATGTTTCATACTATGGAGTTATACATGAAATATGGGATCTTGATTATGTTAAATTTAGAGTTCCTTTGTTTAAGTGTCATTGGGTAGATAGTAAATATGGTGTGAAAAAAGATACTCTTGGATTTACATTGGTTGATCTTAATCGTATTGGACATAAAGATGATTCTTTTATAATGGCATCACAAGCTAAACAAGTATTCTATATCCAAGATGATCAAGATTCGCGATGGTGTGTTGTTTTAACTCCTCCTTGTCGGGATTACAATGATACCATAAATAATGATGCTTTAGGTGACATTGTTATGGAGCATGAAAAAGTTGTAGTTGCAAGTAACATCAATAATTGTGAGGAAGAAGAAAATCAAATAATATATACTCGTCAGGAAGGTGACACTTGATCTACTTTACTAAATGACAAAGGTACAAAGTATTAATACATATTATTTGTAATATTTATTTATTGTTTAATCTAATTTATTTTCATTCATTACTAACATTTTATTTCATATTTATATTGTATTACAGGATGGATCCATCACAAGATAACAATAATGTTAAGAAAAAAAGGGGTCGTACAAAGATGAACTCTTTAGTCTTGTTACGCAGTGAGGGTGTTAGGACCGAGGTACACTTCAATGATAAAGGTGTAGCTATTGGAAAAAATGGTGCAAAATTCAAGAGTTATTTGGGAGTACATGCACATAATCACATTCCTATCAACTTTAAAGATTGGGGGCAAGTAGATATGGACTTAAAAAACAAGGCATGGGCAGATGTTATGGTATGTAATGAAATGTTCTTTACCAATAATTATTCAAATGCAAACATAACTTACAATTTCTTATTAATGCTTTCAATTTGTTATATTTTGTAGGAAACTTTTACATTTCCCGGTATTGATTTGGACGTTGCCCGTATATATGCCATGAGTTGTATGGGATGTTCATGGAAAAAGTACAAGCATGCATTGTATACAGAGTTTGTGAAACCTAATCTTGATGACCCAGATATGTTGAACAAGATTCCTGAAGGGTATCCAAATATTGATCAAGAACATTGGGATTGGTTTGTCACTTGGACCCAAAGCGAAGAATTTAAAGTAAGTGTTCGTTTATACAAATTTATTTAATTTCATATATTTCATATTGTTTCAATATTAATGTCTTATATAGAAACGAAGTAAAGGTGGCCAAAAGAGTAGATCTCAGGTTGTTTATTTAAGCCATACGGGTCGATATACTTATGCTGATATAGAGGAGAAGTTGGTAAGTAAATTGACCAATTATCCAACAAGTTATCTAATATGATGTTAAGCTCATTTGTAACCTTTTGCTATTATAGAAGGTAAATTATAAAGATGGAGTTATTCCTGGGAGACACATTCCTTGGAAAGATGGTCATTCTAAAGATGGAGTTCCATATGATGAGATGACAGCATTGGTGTTGGAGCGAATGGTAAACTATCAACTTTAAACATATTGGTTTCATATTTGTGGTTGAAGTAAAAACATTGGATGACAAACAACCTTTTTCTATTTTGTAGGAAGAGTTACAGAGGCAAGTAGAAGCGGGACAATTGGTAGTAGATGGTCATCATGATATTTTGGCTTTGGCATTAGGGAAGGAGGATCACCCTGGCCGTGTTAGAGGAGCTAGCTTTGGAGTAACATTACTCAAGCAGTTTTTAACGAGAACAAAGCGATGGAAAAAAGGGGAGACCAATATAAGCGATGAAGATGAGGCTAATAATGACATAGATGATGAAGAAGACGAAGAAAAAAGAGAACTTAGAAGGCAAGTTTCTCAGTTATTAGAAGAGAATCAATCTCTTAAGTTATTGAGTAGAGATAGTCCCGGTATCACACAAGGAAGTAACTCTTACATTCATCCTTCTCCGATTTCAGATCCTCCAATTCACTTGTTAAAGGTACGAATATATAAATACATATTATTCTTTATGATTATAAAATCAATTCTTAGTAATAACATTGAAATGATTATTGTTAGGGTATTGGTTGTGATTTAGCATTGGGGGATGTGAATAATATTGTTGCTAGGGGCACAGTTTATCCAACAAGTAATCCATTGGAGGTAGTGCATCATATACCTCTTGGAAAATATAATGCACGAGTAAGTGTAGATGAGCCAATCATACCGGACGAGTTCTTACCCATTCCAGTTAAGGATGAGTACACATATGTGGGTGAAGCTAAAGGTTGTTTTGTAGCTTGGCCAAAAACTTGGATTATTACATCGAATGAATTGGTTAGTTTAAAATTTCATCAATTGAATATTATTTATTTTTACTGTACATTGACAATTACTATGTTACATGATTTTAGGCAAGTCGAAAGAAGATGCCAATCAAGAAAAAAATTGGTTCATCCAATGTTGTTGCTGTATCCAAGAGGAAAAATGCAAGTCATGTGAATAAGGTGAGCGAAAAAGTTGGGTTGCAAGATAAAGGTAAGCGACAAGTTGATTCTTCCAATTTGGATGCATTGGGACCTATACATGTCCTGTCACAATATGCATACACTGAAATGTTAACAAATCAAGTTGAGTTTGTTATTGATGTTTATGATGCGTTGGGTGTTGAGGCTCCCTTGGTTGTTAAATATGAAGATGTTGTCCCAATTTGTACAATTACTTGGATCCAATCAACTGCTATTGCTCTTTATGAGAGGTAATACATATTATTTAAGTGAATTTTTTTACTTAACTAGTTTTAAACTACGATATGATATTAAGTACTAATTAATTCGTTCTTGTATTCATGTAGAATATTATATGATCACATGAGAAGTTCTGGTACTAGAGCTTTATATCATTTTGTGCATCCTGCTTTGATATCTAATGCATGGAGTTCCAATTTAGATGAGCAAGTTGATGCTCTTGCTCAACGAATGGTTAATATTCGTGAGGATGAACGAGTTATAGTACCTTATTGGATAGAGTAAGTCATTTACAACATGTTAGTATTTAATTATGTATTCTAATTAAGTGTTAAAACTTATGACATGTGACATTATTTGTAGGAATCATTGGATGCTTGGAATTGTACATCCATATAGTGGTGTGATTGAATGGCTAGACTCACTTGATAATAGCCCACCACAAAGATTTGTACGATTAGTATCTGGGTAAGAAAGTATTTTCAAATTACATTTGTTATATGTTTACCTAAAATATATGATATACTGAAACATAAATGTATGATTCTTATAGTGCTATCTCTCAATGGTACACGACCATCACACGCTCATTTAAACCACCTCCCAACATTCGACCTATTAAAGTAAGTATTACTAGAACTTATGAAACGTGACTTCAATATTTTTAATATATCTAATTAATAATCTGTTCATAGGCTCCAATGCAACCTAATGATATTGAATGTGGATTTTATGTTATGCGATACATGAGGGACATTATCTTCAATCCAAGGAGGGATCGTCAAGAGTTGGTAAGTAATAACTATATTGTTGATATGTACATTTTAATCCTTTCAAGATTTAAATATGTAATTATATTCTGATTTGAATGTTATATATTTATTTGTATAGTTTGCAGGAAAAAAAACGTATACAAGAGAAGATATTGATGTTTGTCGACATGAATGGTGTACGTTTGTGATTAACAGAATAGATAGAACTTGAAATTGCTTATGTATAGGTTATATGGGATATTTAGTTGATAATTAGACCAAATTTTGTAATTAATTACTACTTGTTAGTAATTAACTAACTAGGTCTGTTATATGTTTAGTTTAATGTATATATTGGAGAATTTTTAACTCCAATTATTTTGTGACTAATCACTAATTATATTGTAATTATTAATTAATTAGTAATGATATGTAAACAGTAATATTGTCGTTCTTATGATTTTGAATATATATATTTTTTCAGCGTTTTACAGGTAAATTATTTGTATAGAACAGCATAATATAAAAATTTAAAAAAAAAAAAAAAAAACTTTTAGGGACGGTTATTAACCGTCCCCAAAAACCTCAAACAAAACTTTTAGGGACGGTTATTAACCGTCCCCAAAAACCTCAAACAAAACTTTTAGGGACGGTTACTGGAAAACTTTTAGGGACGGTTAATAACCGTCCCTAAAAGTTTCCCAGTAACCGTCCCTAAAAGTCTTTCGGGACGGTTGTTACACTTTTAGGGACGGTTACATTTTACTTTTAGGGACGGTTAATAACCGTCCCTAAAAGTGTCACTTTTCGGGACGCCCGCATACGGGACGGTTACGACCCGAAACGTAACCGTCCCTAAATGTCATTAACCGTCCCTAAAGGTCTTTTTTGTAGTAGTGAATTGAACCTTTGCTTAATTATTTGTTCTAGGATTTGTTAGAGACTTGATTTATTTGATATATGTTTTGAATCTTCTAGTTAGGATTATTCTTTGTTAAATCCGTTCTAGGATACACCTTGCACTTGTCATAACTTTTCAGATGTTAAGGTTGACGTATTCAATATTTCGTGTGACTCAAATTTACCGAAGCTTCGGTATAGATTCGTTTGCATCAATCTTGTGGAGACTGTGAAGATAAAACAGGAGCTCGTAAGCAAAGTACATTGAGAGTTTTATCTGTAAAAGGTAGTCTAAGACCTGACTTTGTATTTGAACATTAAATTTTCATAGTAAATAGGTAAGTGGACCGGTGGTTTTCCTCTTAGGTTATTATTATAGCTTAAGTTTTTCCACCTAAAAATCTCGTGTGTTATTTTCTATTTTGCACTTTATTTGTACATGGGATTACATATTTGACCGTTACGTTTAGGTTACATAATTAAAATTTAATAAAATTAAAAATAATCTATTCACTCCTTAACTTAGAACTTACAATTCCTAATGCACAATAGGTTGAAAACAACAGAAGGGGTACAAAAGAAAGGTTATCCCTGAAAATAAAGAGGGTGCAAGAACTGACCCCATATCTCAATGATTATAAGACCAACCATGTAACTTTTTCCAATCCATCCCAAATCAAATCTGCTTTTCTGGTTGTCAATTTCTGTTTGATCACGTTTCTTCTCAAGTGATGTTGCTTCAAGTCCTTTTCCATTGATGAATTGTAACGAAAAACATAACCACGTGAGTGGTAGACTGAAGCAGAAGCAACAACACTTTGATTGTATATTATTGTGTTCAAATAGAAGCGGGGAACAATGAATAGCACTATAGCAGGAGACTACACGAATGAACATAACAAATTTCTCAATAATGTATTTAAAGTAAAGGGATGTTAAGATCACAGAGGACAAGCATAAATAATGATGGTCCCATGCACAAACAACTACAATGAAAGGGAGAAGATAGAGGGAGCAAAATAGCCATAAAATATTGAAAAACTTTTGAGAAGCAACATTGACAGAGGGAGAGAGAAAGTGAACCTATAGATCAATCAGAATTTAAAGTAGATCCATTTTGAGAATGAACTTGATTCTAGTTTTAGATCACATCAATCATCACAAAATACTAAATCATCAATCAAGTATGCTTGACTTGCAAACCACCATTTAGGTAATGCTAACCAGTTGCAACATTTCAAGTCAAGTATGCATGACAAAGTCTCCTGCCAAATGGAAACATGAGACTGATGCAAAGTCATAATTGGAAATTAATTCATAATAGCATAAAGAAATAATAGTAGCTTCAATTAATTAATATCAAAGGTAAAGTAATTAAGCTGTAATCTGAAATAGATAAAACAAAGTCTTTAACAATTCAATAAGTCCAGTGTTTAGTATCACTAAATGTACTTTTTAATATGTTAAACTGGGAACTTATAAGCATACAATACAAGTCAAATTCTACTGAATACAAGACTCAGCATATTTACATTACATTAAATTTTTTAGCATTGAAACAAATGAACCCTGCTATTACAAGCATCACAGGCTACACAGTCTTTGAAATAACATTAATATAGTTTTCATTTCATAAAACATTGGGAAAAAAAAAAAAAAAAATTCTATCATAGGCCAACTGTAAGAACACGATCATTCACGACCATGTAAAAATAAAACAAATCAGTCACAATATATGTTGTTGATTGACTACTTCATTCATTTTTACGACATCTATCTTCACTAATCTGAATAACAAAAACTTGTAGGAAAGTTTAAACACTAAGCGGACAAACCAACTCCTTCATTTTGGCAAGTACAAGGACTTGCTCAAAATCACAAGTACATAGAAGACAGATTTTAATCCAATCATCAGATCAAAACCGTTCAAAAATTAACAAATCGAATTGATTTGATTATCGAATTTTTTTGCACACTCCTAATGATAGGTCATATAAGCACTTTTATGAAGAATTTCAAATTTTCCATGGAGATGGCAGCAAATGGGTTTCATAAATTCTTATTTTTTTGAAAATAAGTCATTGTATTAATCAATCTAACTAAACACGAATAATATAGAAGGCTAAAAAAAATATTCCCTCACAAATTTGTTGGGTGTTTTGTTGATATATAGTTAGTTTTAGTTTTCAATATAATGCTTTAATGTACTTGGAAAATTAGATGCTAATATTTATTGTATGCTTTTTTTTAAATATTAACGAAATTCTTCACTATTTTATTAAAAACAAAAACCCTAGTAAAGTGAATTATGCAATCCGAAATAGTATACGCTCTCTATTTTGATTCATGCATTCTTTGTCACAAAACTCGTATGCCATTGAGAATGGTATTTGTGTAGACTTTGAATAAAAATTGACTTCAAATTCCTCTTTTTTTGCTCATTCGCCAGACCTCCAATTTATTGTTTCGCTTGATTCATGCATTTTATGTAACGAATAGACTCCAAATTATAAGAGGGAGCAAACTATTAATTAAAAATAGACATTTAATTAAATTTCTCTAAATTTGAATGATAGTATATTAATACATATGCTTTCATAAACATTTAAGAGCATTTTCTAATGTAAAGTTGGCACGCATGTGCATCATTTATTGAAAAACAAAATTTTTCTTTAAATATGCTGACATGGGCCATCATCATAGTATGATATTTCATTTATTGAAAATACGACACGAATAACACGAACAAATACGACACGAACACGAACAAACACGACACGAACACGACTAATACAACACGATTGACACCCCTAATCTCACATATACAAATTTGAATTTAAAATAATTAATAATGTTGTGTTCTAGTGAATTGTATGAATTGGAAAAATAATAATAATAATAATAATAATAATAACAGGTCAATGATCATGAGCAGATGCAGGGATGCAGTCCCTATTGTTTGTATAAAAAAGAAAATGAATTAAATTATTGCATAGACAACAAATCTTTATGGCATATAAAGTGTTGATTTCTTCTATTATAGTGTTCTATAACGTTGCGCTTTTCCACTACGATCATGAAATATAATTTGGATTGTTTCCATTTTTTTTAAAAGGACTATATAGAAATTGTATTATAATTTTATTAAATGTATAGTTTAGTATAGTCATATTTTAATTAAGCAAAATTAAAATTTCAAAAAATCATATTTAGACAATATACTTGATACGTATATTTTTTTAGGACAATCTTGACATTTTAAAAATTTGAGCTGAAAAAAGAAAGTCACAAGTTTAGGGTTCGTCAGAATGAGCTAAATTTTCTATTTTTATTTTTTCAATTTAAATTTTTAAAATGTTAAAACTGACTTCAGAAAAATATAATATGTATAAATAACATATTATTTTATAGCATTTCTGATATTTATTAAAGTTAACATATCATTCTTATTTAATTCAATCATTAAATTATCAAACCACGTATTTTTAAAATTTATAATAATATTTCAGCTATTAATCCCATTCAGAAGCATCCTTACTAAATAAAATACAATCAATAGCCCTTTTATAAAAAATAAAAAATAAATTAAGACCGAGAAATATTTCAGTAGGAGAACTAATTAGTTATATTATTTTGCATTAGCATATTAATGCCAAATTTATGTTATTTTTATTTTACATTATTTCTTTAAAATTATTACTTCATTTATATTATTATTCTTTCAACAGTAATAAGTCGCCTATAATTTCAATTTGCAACTTAATTATTTTATAATGCTCACGAGCTCAAATATAAAAGCAATTTGTTATGAAAGCAATTACAATACGATCACTAAAATGTTAAAAAATAATTTTTAATGAAAACCATAAATATTTATGGCAAATCATTAAGAATCAATATCAACTAATTACTTTTAAAAACTGACCGATTTGCTTTTAGATCGACGTGTTTTTCTTAGATAATCTTTTAGTTTTTTCTATGCTCTCTTTGATAATGAGATATTTGATAAATTAAAATTAAACATTTGATGTGATAACTATAACCACTACATATATGAATAAATATTATTGCTTTTATTATAGTCAATCATAAAAAATAAAATTATTTTTAGATCTTTACATATTAAAAACGTACACTATATTATATGTATTAAAGTCTAACTTATTCAAACCTTAATAGATAACTTTAAAAACGAACTTAATTTTTTATAACTTCACATTACTTAATTATTGACGTATAAATAAGGATCCAACATCACATTTATAAATATAATGTAAAATTAAGTAAAATTATGATCACTTGACAAGTTTAGCTTAGGATGCAATTTTATGTTTTTAGTGCAATTACTCTTTTATGTTAGTTAAAGAACAACAAATTTCAATATATTCATGCACATTACTAGTTTGATAAAAAATTAAAAGAGTTGTAAGTAGTGGCAGAGCTAGAAAGTAAATTTTTGGACGGGCTGATATATTATTTTGTAAAAAGGCTTGATTGTGCTAAAAAAAAAAAATAGTTAGGAATAAAATTAAAAGTTGTACACAAAATAATTTATAGATATCATAATTCTTATTGTAAAGATGTTGTATTAAAATTATAAAAGTATAAGTACAATAAAATGCTATCAAAGTGGTTTATATATACCATATTTTAAAGTATAAAATTCATTGAAAAAGTACTAATTACAAAGTTGTATTCCAACTTATAATCATGAAGATGAATAGCCCATAAAAAGGGGCAAAAAAAACATGTAACAAAACAAGAAAAATGAGAGTTTTTTTTACTTAAATAGACAAAAAAAGAAAAAAAGGAATTAATAAAATAAAGAAGAGAAAAAAGAATAAAGGAAAAGTAAAAGTAAAAGACAGAGCAACGAAAAAAGAGAATTTTTTATTTATATTTTCTATAATTTATTTTATTTTATTGCTCTTAAATAATGACTAGGCTAGTATGTATAATTTTTAGTTGATTTAAAAATGGTGTACTAATATATATAGTATAAAAAATTTGTTCAAAATTAAAACGACCCCCATTCCTCATTATAACTCGCCCTTGTAAGTGTTATTTATTTATTTTTCTAAAAAAACCTTAATATCTTAATAACATAATAATATTCGAGTACATAATAGAGGGTCGAAAACAATAGCTGGACTTTGAAGCAAACCAAGGGCACCATGCATCCTAAGAAAGCAATTGATCAGCTGCTGCTTCTTCATTCATCAACAAAATTACTAAAAACAAAGAAACTTACTCTTCGTACCGCTCCTGAAAGGACAAAGAGATAAGATATTATTACTTCGTGACAATAAAAGAGATGATCATTTAGAGAGAGAAGAACTCAAGAAAACCAAATTATAGATTCGACACATGTAGGTTATAAAAAAGTTCAAACATTGTGCCTTGAGAAATTATTAATCAATAAAAATAATGTGCGG
The DNA here is from genome assembly GCA_029378325.1 of Elaeagnus macrophylla. NCBI lineage: Eukaryota > Viridiplantae > Streptophyta > Magnoliopsida > Rosales > Elaeagnaceae > Elaeagnus > Elaeagnus macrophylla. The sequence goes on along the minus strand of CM055649.1, from coordinate 6,681,129 downwards.
TTTGGGACCCTCATTTTACTTATCATGTTTAGAGGAGTTATCATTAAATTTTATGTAAGATTACTTTAGCAATTTATTTATTATATACCATATTTAAAGATAAGAAAATTTAATGAAAAATATCAACAAATTCCCACACCAAATATAAAAATGAAAAACAAAATCTACTATTCCAATTTTATATCTATCGAATTTTAGAATCAAAATAGTTGATACAATTATGGTTCAATGGCCTAGGTCCGCTTACCTTTTCTTTTGTTGATTTCTAATTTATTTGATTGGAATATTGTTTTGAATAAGTTTTTTTTAAAATTGATTGTTTGTTCCTCTATTATAAGTGTTCTAGAAATGGCTACAATAGAATAAATCTCTACAAAAGAAAGGATCTGATCGAATTGAAAAATGCAAAGATTTGTACAAGTTATACATTTATTCACCATTTTATGAAAATTTTTTAGGTATGAATATGTTAGACACATGTAACTCGATTGGTGTTTCAAGCCCTGGTAAGGTTCTTCGCTTTGCATCGAATTAAACCACATGCTCCACTACTTGTGCAAGCCCTCGTTAATTATTTTTTTATTTCATTCTTGCGAACGTACTCCCCAGGCGGGATACTTAACGCGTTAGCTACAGCACTGCACGGGTCGATACGCACAGCGCCTAGTATCCATCGTTTACGGCTAGGACTACTGGGGTATCTAATCCCATTCGCTCCCCTAGCTTTCGTCTCTCAGTGTCAGTGTTGGCCTAATAAAGTGCTTTCTCTATTGGTGTTCTTTTTTATTTCTACGCATTTCACTACTCTATCGAAAATTTACTCTATCGAAAATTTACTCTACCCCTACCATACTCCAGCTTAATAGTTTGTATCACATGTCCAAGGTTAAGCCTAGGATTTGACGGCGGGCTCAATAAGCCACTTTTGTAGACACTTTACTCCCAATTGTTTCAGATAAGGCTTGCATCTTATGTATTATAGCAATTGCTAGCATAGAGTTAGGCGATGCTTATTCCTCATATTCCATCATTGCTTCTCCTACGATAAAAGAAGTTCATGACCATATGCCTTCTAACTCCACGCAACATTGCTCCATCAGGCTTTCTCCTAATGGGAAAAATTGCCCACTACTTCCTCTCATACGAGTCTAGGACATGTCTCAATCCCAGTGTGACTAATCATTTTCTCGGACTAGCTACTGACCATTGTCTTAGTAAGCTATTGCCTCACCAACTAGTTAATTAGACGAGAGCCCATTCTCAGGTAGATTCTTCCTTTTACTCCTCAACCTACATGGTATTAGCACTTGTTTCTAGTTATTGTTCCCCTTTCAATGACAGGTTCTTACGCATTACTCACTCGTCTACCATTGAAAACACCACTTACCAGTCGACTTACATGTGTTAAGCATATCGCCAATGTTCATCTTGAGTCAGGATCCAACCTCTATGAGATTTATAGTTGCATTACTTATAGTTTCCTTATTCATAGACAGTAAATTAGGAATTGTCTTTCATTCCAAGTCATAATTTATACCCATGCGCTTCATATTTGCCTAGAGTTTGCTCCCATAAATATAGCCATCCTACCCTCTTAGGTCAACCCCACGAGCCCCTTATCCATTCTCATTCGATCACAATGTGAGGATAAGTCAAAATTGAAAAACTCAAATTGGGTTTAGGATAATCAAGCTTGAACAACCACTTTTGTTGGATAATCATGATACTTCCCAAGAATCAAAATTCTTGATCAATCAGGGAATAATATCACCATTTTTTTTATTAATAAGATACCAAAGTGGATGATTGACTCATTCCATACTAGACATAATTGAAGGAAATCTTTAGATAACACAGATTTCTATTTCTCAACAATATCTCATGATCAAGAGAATTTTAAATCTTGTGAAACCATTTCATATAAGTTCATTAACATCTTTTTATAAAGCAAATTGATATTGAAAAAAAAATTAAATTTTTTTGTCTTATTCAAAATCTAATTATAAAATCCCACTCTCTCACCTCACACCTCATAATGCACTGTTCAAATATAGAGAGAGACGCTTTTTGCATCTTCTTATACCAAAACAACTCGGAGAATAAAGGTTCTTTTTCTAGGGTACCCCCAACAACAAATACAATAGAGATGGCTAGGGCCTTTAGCTCAAGATTAGAACATGTGGCTATGAATAGCAGTGTAAGGGGTTCAAATCCCTCCTCGCCCATTACCGGCCAAGGATCAATCATGGTCTTACAAACTCTACCGAAGGTATGATGAATCTTTTACTTTATACAAATTTGTAAAAGATGTTGGCCAGACTTAAAAGCCAAGTACTCAATTGTTAAGTTAGCAACTCAAAGAAAGAATTAGATGTGTAGATACAATCGGAATGCAAATAAATTATTAGGTGTTAGATAAAAAACATAGATTCAAAAAATATAGATGAATGTCAAAATATTTATAGAATACTTGTTGTCGATTATTTTATCCATTATTACAATTGATTCATTTTAATCCAAAACAAAAAGTCTTCTTATGTCATAGCAAGTCCAAGAACTTATTATTAAAATTAAATAAATCTTTTAGCTAAAGAAAAATCGATTCATTTATCTACGGATGTATTATATTTATATGATACACTGTAGATGAATGAGATGTTAACAAAAGAACAATATGGAGAAATAGAAAATAAATAAAATAAAAAGAAAAAAATAATGAAATTCATAGGAGTTAATTATGTTTTATGCTCCGTATCATATTGGATTTGTTATAAATTGTTCATAATATTTATAAAATTATAAACATAATTATAACGTATTTAATAAACGAATATTATAGATATTTTGATAATATATGTCTATAATTTTCTAGTTTTAAATATGTTATGGACATATTTACAAATTTATAGATGTTATAGTCATGTTTTTAACAAACTTAATGCATTAAGGATATAAAACTTAATTAACGCCATTCATAAGGACTTGTGTTGGATTGGAACTACATAAAAAATGGACATATATACAAATGAGGTGTGGACGGAATTAAAAAAAAAAAAAAAAATCAATATTTAAATTAAAGAAGTAGAAAAATCTTGAGGTTAGTCAATAAATAAAAATAAAATAAATGAGCTTAAACCTTCAAAATGCATTAACCACTATCACAAGTAGCATTCAACTATATTCGCATTTTTTTTTTTGTTCATGAAATGTATGGATTATATTGGTAATGAAAAATAAGCCTTATTCTCTTAAGTTTAAACAAAATATAGAATAAAAATGAATTGAAAATCTAGTTTAATCAAATATGTAAGTTATCGAGAACAATAGTTACAAGAAGTTTTCTAGCCTATCTTTATTTGATATATATTTATGTTTTCCTATTATATGTTTGTATTTGTCAAGCCCTTCAATTCGAAGTCCATGTTTTTTATTTAATGTTGTCATTGTGCCTTTAGAATTACTTTAAAGTTTCCTCTAAAAGTCATTTAGATTGATGAGTAGTAATAATTTTCTCTCTTACCTACTGAAAACTTACTCAAATATCGGAGCAAATTTGGCATCACATTGATGTTAAACTGTTGATGTACCTTATTTTGCACATACAATGAGAACGAAATACACAAAGACTAGATAGAAATTGAGTATTTTATATAGTCCTACTGGGACAACACCACCACTGATGTGATGATATGGATACACATCTTAAAATATACAAGACATAAACGGTATTGAGTGGTACACTGATTTTCCTAGCGGTTTTCAAAAGAAATTGTTTCTCTTTTTTTTTTTTTTGTCGCCTTTAATTTCTATAAAATCTATTTATTATCCGTCTAAAATCCTTCATGATCTCAAAATGTGACTCTACCCCACCCATGCAAGTTATGTTTTTCCACAACACTCAAAAGAAACTTCAATATTCAAGCCGTGTGTCATTATAAACACATCCCAAATTTCTGACAGCTATTAGCTAGAATAAAATAATGTTTTTTTTTTTTTTTTTTTTAATGAATGATGTCAATTTATTAATGCTTATATTTTTTCTTTGGCTAATTATACACATTGTAACTCAAATTCTAAACATTTTAGTTGACTACAAGTCGTTAAACAGCTTCTTGTTAATCTTCCGATTCAATCTTTCAACAGAGCTTCCCTAGAAATGTTAATATGTTCGTCCTTGCAGCTCCATACAAATTAATAATCAAATATAGAAAGTAGAAAATACATGAATCATGAGTGCTTCATCTTTGGATGCCCAATGGACCATGTGTACTATTCATTCGATAATAGATCACCGACATTAAAATATAAATAAATGGAAAGAAAAGCAGAAAATTATAAAGTTATATGGGTCCCCTCACTTTGTTCACATTCATTCACATTAATTATGAATAAATCCACAATTATTAATTTTTCATCGAACGGTGGTACCTCAAACCGACTAGAGTAAACCAATTCAAACCAAATCTTAATACCAAACTAGGTCAAACATCATATTTATTTATGTTACACAAGCCATATAGAGTAACCCAACTTGTCTCTTTAAGCAGATGCAAACATCAACATGTATTCTGCCGAGTTTCATTCCACAAGAAACTTAGGAATCACCCAAACATTTGAAAAATAAATAAAAAATAATTACCACACAAAAACTGGGTTGGGAATACAATTCATTTTCCAATTCTTATGTTTACATATAAGTTTAGAGAAGCTCAAAAGTTATACTACAACACAGATTGCTATTAAGGCTTTACAGTCAATGTCCTTGATGAAGAAGAATGAATCAAAGAAGAGGAAGGAAGACAACGTTTTTGCATACTACTACTACTCCTCCTCAATGCAGAACTTGGTTCTGGTGGGCATGGAGGATTTGTTGAAGAATACCTACTTGACTGACTTCGGAGTTTCTTCTTGTCTCCTTCAATTATCATATCTGATTTTACTCGCACCGAAGTGTCGCTTAAACCAGCCGGAAGAACACAATTACATAGAAAACCTAAGTTCATCATCCAAAAACAACAATGCAAAATTTGTTAACAAAAATGGACACTGTGACGACAATGAAAGATACTGCAAGAGTTTAGCATCAAGATTTAAATTGAGCCCTTTGCTTGTAGCCTGTATTTGCTGTTAACAAAATGACTAGTCCATGAAATGACATTTAAATTTCAAAAAATAGCCTCCAAAAGGTATGGATGTGTAAAAAATTCTTCATCATGAAACCTAATTCTGTCCTAATGATCCTCTCTACTGAACTGTAAAATTTTAAGATTCCAGTTGCACCTAATAGAAGTTTCTATTTAATCGTGTGAAAGATATCTTGATAAGTGGTTCCAACAAGAAATAAACAAATGTGGTTTCTCAGTTGGAAGTCTTTAAACAGACATCTAGCAGTGCTTCCTCGTTATTATTTAAGGTTGTTGCAAAACTTTTACAAATGGGAAGGCAGGAATTTCTTTTAAAAGATAAATATAAGCAGAAATCTCAAAAAAATCTTTCAAAGAAGTGATTCAAATTTTTTTATTTTCAACAAACATTTTTTTTATAAAGTAAATCAGGACTTGTGACTTTTACATGTATAAATATTGGAATTCCATATTAATAAAAACATATATTAACCAAAAATTATCTTAATTCTACAAGATTTTGAAAGAAAAAAAAATCATAAACTAGAATACTTTACCAAACAACTTATATGTCATTTATGGTTTTTTTCTTTTCGAAAATACTAAGTAGAAATTGTTATCAAATACATTAATAATTATATTTTATAAAAGAATAAAAAATCAAAATCGTTATCAAACATAGCCTAAAGTAATCTAAATGCAAAAGCAACAATGAGAAGTTCCAGATGTGGTATTGGCATCAGTAGTTTCTTCAAGTGACAACAATGTTTGTTCTGTGTGGAAAAAGGTTGTGTTTATGAGGAAGAAAGCAGATACTGATGATGATGATGGTTGGATATTGCCAGGAGAGTCATGCCATGAACATAACAGATAAAAACATTGATAATCAAAACAACCACCAGTAGACAGGATTGATGATAGTACTATCTTCACTTTCTGCTTGTTAGAGTCTAATTCAAAAAGATTGGCAATCCTTAAACTACTTACCAAGTCGAGCAAGACGGTTGACCCATCGAGGTACAGGCTTCCCTGTTAATCTGAGGCACACATCATTGCAGAAGTGGTTGCAGTTCTTTGTAATGAGATGGTAGGTGTTGCCGGAGTACTCTTCTGCTAATTTCTCCATGAAAGAACGAACCTCTAAGGGACCAAGATCTGTTCTTCCAATCAAGATTGATTTTCTAAATGTAAAACCAGGACACTGCTTTGGTTCCACTTCAAATATTCCAGTTGTTGCATGGTCATGAGCTCCAAAAGCATATTCAACTCCATGGACTAGAAATATAATTGAAAATCATAACAGAGTTTTCAGGTGAATTAACAAATGACTAAACAAATTAGATGGAGACTTGTAAGAATAATATAAAACTCAGTTTGCTGATGAAATAATTAAACATAACAAAACAAAAACGTTTAATTTATTCTGTCAAGTCTCAACAATGAGAAATTCAGAAGCATATATAGACAAAGAAAACATCTAAGTATTAACCCCCCCACTTTGTTCTTAGTGAATTACGAAGAACCAAAAGAAAATTGGAACTAATTTATTATTACATGAAAACAAAACCCAAGTTCACCCAAATAGAAACTTTGCTACCCAGAGTCCAAACAAAGCATTTGAATCAAATCCCATATAACCCAAATGACTAAACTCTCGTAATAAATTCAAAATCTGAATTCGAGCAACCAAGAAAAGAATCATGGGAATCATTAAATTGAAACAGAAATCGAATACGCATTCAATTTGATAACAAAAACGAAATATCAAAAAGCAACAAATACAGATTAACAAAAGGTAAAAGGCATATACCTTGTACACCGGAATGGTAAACCCCAAGCCCTAACCAGTAGGTGTAACCATTCATCGGAGTGAGATCGTAGACATTCAGATAAACCGGCACTTTTCCGTTATCTTTTTTCCGAGACAAAAACACCATTCGACACAACATCTTCAGAATTTTCTCCACAAATTCACTTTTTGAAAAAATAACACAGAAATAAATAAATAAATAAAAAGGCAAGGCCTCGCTTTGAAAATTGCAAAATCCACAGGTCCCAACAAAGAATGTTCTCTAACCGAGACAGATTAAAGAAAGCTCTGAGAACTGCAAGTAGTAAATTAGGAAGAAATTCACCAGTGGAATTTCTTCTTTTTTATTTTCTTTTTTCAATGCATTTTCTAAGGAACGAAGAAGAATCTCAGACCTGGGTTCTTCCGGCGGCCGAAAGTAGTCCTACCGAGAGAATCCCATTTTCATAAAGAATAAAGGTAAAAAAAAGAAAAGTTAGCCCTCATTCTATAAATAGCTCAATTATTCTATAATATATATATACATATATATATATTTTTTTCCCCTAATATTAAAAAATAAAATGAAGAATTCATAAATATATAATCAAACGAGGACCTTTTGATTAAACAAATGAAAAAGTTTTTTCCATTACCAGAAATGCCCTTAGAGTGTCGTTTTTCTTTCTCTCGCCTTTTCTTTCGTTCCAAACAAAAATACAGAGCATCCAAGAAATGAAAAGTGTACTTAACTTTCTGGTAACGTAGAAATAATTGCACGGAACGTATTTCTTTTTTTTATTTTTAAAAACTTGAAATATCTAATAAACATCGTATAGTTGTGATGTTGGTACCGGGGACAACGATGTCGATAACATTTACATGTAAAAAAAAAAAAAAATTTGCTCAATATTATTATTATTATAATAATTTATTATAATAATAAAATTATTTAATATAAGTGACATTAAAATATAATTAATTATAAAATAAAATAAATAATTTATATATTTTTATTATGATAATAATAAAAATAATTATGATAAAATTATTTACAAAAAAATATCAATTAATAATAAAATATTATAATATTATATGATAAATATTATCTATGATTAAATTTATTTATTATTTTAATAATCTACAATTAAATATCTTTATTTTATTTATTTACATCATTTAATTTTAGAAATTCTTTATTTTATCAATATAATTTATTTACCGTAAATATTTAAACAGTTATGTGTTGGTTTATTTAAATAATTATTTTAAATATTTTAACTATATACTTTATAATTTTATATTTTTTTATATACTTTATAATTTTATATTATTATTATTTTAAAATAAAATATAAAACACATTAAAATTTATATATACTAAATAAGGCAATTAGTTAAAAATCAAGTAATTTATTATTTTCATATTTTTTAAGGTTTATTAAAGTTTTTATAATTTATTAGTTCATAATTTTTGAGATTTTTTATTTTAATATTTTTGTCGATAATGATAATATATTTAATATATTAGTAAATTTTAAATCTCGATATTTTTACTGACGTCATATTTCAAACCTTAATTGATAAAATTTAATTATTATTGACATAATTAATTTTTATTAATGATAATTTTGTCCAATAATAATTATAATAATAAAATTAAATTAATTATAGAGATAAAATAAATATTTTATATATTATTATTGTGATCATATGATAAATAAAGTTATGATAATATAAACACTCTTAATATCATATATCAAATTTAAACTTATGTATTTAACACCCACTATCCTTCATATTGTGAAGTTTCTTCGTTAATAAGTAATCAAATGCAAAGCTAAGTTTTCGAAGAAAACCACTAATTCATTAATGAAAGGCTGCTGCCATTTTATAATCAAAGTACAACGGCTAAATTAAAAACTGAACAAGAGTCCATAACAACTAATCCTCTAAATTAGGATCTAATCAGGATACAATCTTATCCTAATCAAACTGATTGAGACTGAGTCTCATTTATTCGAATCTGACTTAATTAAGACGCCACATCAGCAGCTTCCCAACTGTCATTAACAGCTTTAACATCCTCCCTTAAATTGATTTGTAATAAATCAGTTTACTCTTCACAAGGCATGACTCACATCTTCCAACGCAAGCCTTCAAACTGTTCTACCTTGAGAGCCTTAGTGAGACCATCTGAAAGTTGATCATGTGTGCTGCAATGAATCAACTCCACAACTCCTTCCCTTGACAGGTCTCGCAAGAAATGAAATCTGACATCTATGTGCTTGCTCCTCCCGTGTAAAACTGGGTTCTTGGAGAGTTTAATGGCAGAGCTATTGTCATAGTAAAGCATGGTGCTTCCTTGCTGCTCATTGCCTAACTTTTCCAACACCCTCCTAAGCCACACAGCTTGGCAAGCACAGTGAGCAGCTGCAATGAACTCAGCCTCTGTGGTTGAGAGTGTAACTACTGGTTGTTTTTTGGATGACCATGACACTGCTCCACTTCCAAGCATGAAAATATATCCTGAGGTGCTTTTCCTATCATCCACATCCCCAGCATAGTCACTGTCACTGTATCCTATCAACTCAGCATTAGACCTTCTCATGTAGTGGATTCCATAATCTATAGTCCCTTTCAGATATCTCAGCACTCATTTAACTGCTTGAAGATGTTGATATGTTGGTCTCTCCATGTATCTACTTATCAAGCTGACAGCAAACATCAAGTCAGGGCGTGTGGCCATGAGATACATCAAGCTGCCAATGATTTGCTTGAAATAAGTGCTATCCACTGTTGGACCATTCCCAGCCTTTGATAATTTGAATCCAGGAGCAATAGGGCTCTTCACAGCATTACTATCCATCATTTTGAATCTTTCCAGCACCTCTTTTGCATACTTCTTTTGACTGATGTAGATTCTTTCTTCATCCTGCATTACTTCCACTCCCAAGAAATACCTCATCTTTCCCAAGTCAGTCATTGCAAATTCTTCCATCATAGATCTTTTAAACTGTTGAAACATAATCTCACTACTTCCAGTGAAGATCAAATCATCCTCATAAAGGCTAACAATTAGAATATTGTTACCTTCTGTTTTTGTGAAGAGTGTGTGTTCACAATAGCACTTCTGGAATCCATTCTTGACAAAGTGGCTTTCAATACGACTGTACCAAGCCCTAGGGGCTTGTTTGAGTCCATACAAGGCCTTTTTTAACCTGTACACCTTCTCTTCCTGACCTCTGACTTCGAAGCCTTGTGGTTGATCAATGTAGACCTCTTCTTGCAATTCACCATGTAAGAAGGCACTCTTCACATCTAGTTGGTAAACATACCACCCTCTAATTGCTGCTAGTGCTAGTACCAATCTGATTGTATCCCACCTAGCAACTGGAACAAAGACCTCATTAAAATCAATACCTTGTTGCTGAGAGTAGCCCTTGGCTACCAAACGTGCTTTGAACTTCTCCACCTCCCCTTTTTCATTTAGCTTTGTCTTATAAATCCATTTGACCCCTACTGTCTTCATTCCATCAGGCAGTTTCACAAGTTCCCAGGTATTATTTTCTTCAATGAACTTTATTTCTTGCTTCATAGCCTCACACCACTGTTCATTCTTTGCTGCCTCTTCATAGGTGATTGGATCATTAGCTGCTGTAGTCATCATCATATTCTGACCCTCTCCTTCATCAGACAAGCCTTCACCAGAATAGTAGTCTCTTCTCCATACTGGCTCTCTTCTTTGTTTGCCTTCAATCCTCCCTTCTTCTGGAATTTCTTCTTCATTCTCACTTGAAAAGTTTTCTGGTGTGCTTTCTTCACCATCTTCATTCTCTTCTGGGGCTGGATTTCCTGTTTCTTCAAATTCTAGAACTTCATGTTGATGTTCTTCAGGACTCATCTTCCATTCCCATGCCTCATCTTCTTCGAACACTACATCCCTACTCACTATTATTTTGTTAGTGATAGGATTGTAGAGTCTGTAGGCTTTGGATTCTTCACTGATGCCTAACAGTACACACTTCACACTTTTTTCATCCGGCTTAGATCTTTTTGCATCAGGGACATGGACATGAGCCACACATCCAAATGTCTTAAAATGCTCAACAGAAGGCCTTTGACCACTCCAGGCCTCTTCTGGAGTCTTGTTCTTCACTGCCACTGTTGGACTCCTATTTAAGAGGTATACAGCCCAATTCACTGCTTCTGGCCAGAATCTTTTGGGCATATTTTTTTGAGCTAGCAGACATCTCACCATGTTCATGATGGTGCGGTTTTTCCTCTCAAAAACTCCATTCTGCTGTGGTGTGTATGCAGCAGTGGTTCACGCTCAAAATTATTACCTTTGGCTAAGCGGTTATTGCAGTATAGCTTTAGGTGTCGAATCCACAGAGAAGCTAATTAAACCAACAAAATAAAAGTTATCACAAAATAAATAAAATAAATAATTTTATAATTGGAAAAAGAAATTGACAATAATTAAATATAGCAATCTTGGTAGAAAATAAAATCAATATGCAAATAACAAGGCTTCGAGATTCACTTAATTATTTTGTTTTAATATTACCAACTTTTATTCCTATTTACTACTCAATTGCATGTTTCACATCCCAAACAAACAATTGGAAAATTTAGAATTGAAGATCTAAGATGAAATTTAAAGGTATTTGATTGGAGAAAAATAATGTTGTCATGGTAGAACAATTTAATTTATTCTTACAAGCTATCTAACATCGACAATATATCAAATTGACAATATCGCAGTAGAAGATTAACTCATAAAATAAATAAAATAATTATAAACTAAAAGTTGCACATAAAGAAAACATGACTGAATTTATATGAAACTGAAGAATATAATTTATTGAATGTAGCAAGAAGATGAACAAAATAATTCCTCAAAACAAATTTATAAACTATAAAGTACTCATAGGAATAAAAGAATGAATAGAAAAACTACATAATTAAGCTCCTCTCTAGCCTTGTTCTAAATTTAGCCTAGCTTACAAATCATTCCCACAAATTCTAGAGAGAAAGAATGAGAATAAAAAGTAAGAACTCTTGCAATTTTCTTGATGCTTCCAAGTGTTGAATGTCCACCTATTTATAGTGTTGGAGTAGGAAGATTTGTTGAATCATAATAATATCACGCCATTTTCTCTTTGAAGATAATTGATTTTCAAAATATTTTCTGAATATGAATCGTAGATAAATCTCTTATCTTTCTAGAGAATCAAAAATCATTTAATTCGGAGCTATACACAGAAAGTTATATCAAATATACTAACAGCTGTCCAACTGCAAGATATTTCAGATTGCATCTTATTTTTGGCCTTGAAATAATTCTATTTTGATATTCTTCGTGAAATGCAAAATCATGCATAATTGAATTATCTTTTCAGATCATCTTGAATCACTTCATTTGAATAATTGAGTCCAAAGTTATCCACAAAATACAGCAGCAGGTTGTTGAGATCTTGAGAATAAATATCGCACAAATCCAATTTTGATTTCTTTGCTCTATTTTGGTTGATTTCATTGATTCTACAAGCATAAAATCATTATAATAAATATAAATAACATTTATAAAATTAATATAGATAATGATTAATTTTAAACCGATTAAATCATAAATGTTAATTAATTTAACATATTTAAATATGCATTTTTATACTATTATCAAGCAGTTAACTGTCTGGATATCCCCTTCTCTTGGCAGTACTGGTTGAATTCCTTGGAGGTGAACTCACCACCCCTATCTGTTCTTAAACAACAAATTGTTTCACCACTCTCCTTTTCCACCATGGACTTGAACTTCTTGAAAGTCTCAAATGCTTGTGATTTCTCTGTCAACAAGTAAGTCCAGGTTTTGCGAGAGAAATCATCTATGAAATTCAAAATATACCTCTTATGGCTGTGGGACTCAGGCTTAATTGGTCCACATATGTCACTGTGGATCAATTGAAGTTTCTTGGCTCCTCTCCATGTGTTAGCCTTTGGGAAAGGCTGTCTGTGTTGCTTTCCTATCATGCAGCCTTCACATACCTTCTCAGCATCTGATATGTGTGGGAGGCCTTTCACCATACTCTTTTCTTGTAGCAGTTTGAGACCCTTGATGCTGAGATGACCATATCTATTGTGCCATAGTTTTGTCTGATCCTCCCTTGCTTCAAAGCACATATCTCCAGAAGGCAGGAAGACTGTAGCAGTTAGCTTGAACATTCTGTTTGAGGACATCTTGCATTCCATCATCTTTCCATATTTTGGGTGATATAATGTGCATGCATCATTTCTAATTACAATAGTTACCCCCTATTCTCGAATCTGTCCCACACTTAACAGATTGTTTTTAAGATCAGGCACATAATAGACAGAACTTATTGTTTGACAAGTTCCTTCTACTTCAAGTTTTATGTTCCCCTTGCCCACAGCTACCATCTTGGAGTCATCTCCCAGACGTATGGTTTGTCTAAAACCATCATCAAAGTCTGTAAACCATTCTCTTGTTCCACACATGTGATTACTACATCCTGAATCTAAAAACCATACCTTGTCTTTAGATGTAGCATGAGTTTGAGCCATCAAAAGCATTTCTTCCTTCTCATCTTTGTCCTCAATATCCATATAATTGCTCCCCTTCTGTAAATTAGGACATTCAGATTGAAAATGTCCTAATTTGTGGCAGTTGTAGCATTCTACATACTCTCTGGAGAAGTATTGCCTTCCCCTTCCTCTTCCTCTTCCTCTGAAAAACCCTCGGCCTCTGCCTCTGAAACCAGGATTTGCTCTTGTCTTGTCATCATTTGCAACCTTCAGTACCTGTTCTTCCTCTTGTTGTCCTAACATTCTCTGTTCATGGACTAGCAAGCTGCTTTGAAGACTGTCTATGCTCAGAGAAGAAATATCATTAGATTCTTCAATTGAGCATACTACATAGTTGAATTTGGGAGTTAGGGATCTCAGTATCTTCTCTACTACTCCTTCATGATCCATCTTTGTGTCTCCATGCAGCTTCATTTTATTGATAATATTCAGGGTTCTAGAGAAGTATTCATCTACCTTTTCACCTTCTCTCATGTTTAGCATCTCAAATTCTTTCCTTAATGCTTGAAGTTGGGCTCCTTTCACTTTGGTGGAGCCTTGATACTTCTGTTTCATAGATTCCCATATTGCCTTGGAACGGCTCTTGTCCAAGATAGTTTCAAGTATGCTCCTGCCAATTGCTTGAAACAATATGGTTTTTACCTTGAGATCCTTCAAGATCTGTTCTTCATACGCTTTCTTCTGAGTTGGTGTGGGTTCTCCAGTCAGTCCTGCAACTCTTTGGGCAGTGGTGGGCTCAGCTGCTGCTGGCGGTGAACCAATTCCATCTTCAACTATTGACCACAGTTCCTTGGCTCTTAGGAAGGTCTCCATCAACATGTACTAGTGGTCATAATGACCATCAAACTTTGGAATGGCCGGTTGCACAAAGATGTCGCTTGCAGATGAAGCCATTGCTTCTCTCTCACCAATCTCTCACAGATATTTCTCACAAATCTTTCTTTCAGAACCCAGGGAGGCTCTGATACCAAATGTGAAGTTTCTTCGTTAATAAGTAATCAAATGCAAAGCTGAGTTTTCGAAGAAAACCACTAATTCATTAATGAAAGGCTGCTGCCATTTTATAATCAAAGTACAACGGCTAAATTAAAAACTGAATAAGAGTCCATAACAACTAATCCTCTAAATTAGGATCTAATCAGGATACAATCTTATCCTAATCAAACTGACTGAGACTGAGTCTCATTTATTCGAATCTGACTTAATTAAGACACCACATCAGCAGCTTCCCAATTGTCATTAACAGCTTCAACACATATATGGTGAGTAATTATTAAAACAAATTATTTTATTAAGTAAAATTTAGTAGATGAAATTAAGTTGGAGAAATATTAAGGTTCGTAATTAGAGAATCAGGAAAAATATTTTTGGAGTTTATTAATTTAGATTAAAAAATATATTTTAGTTTATTATTTTTTAGATGTCTACAAATTTTAAAAATTAGTACACTATAGCCACTCTCACAATTCCTATTTACTTTTAACTCATGAGGAATAATCATTGTCTTTTTAACTATTTAAAATTAATTTTTTGTTATTTATTATATCTAAGTGATGGTAGGTTTCGAAATTTAATATACATCATAATTCTCTTACTCTCTTACCCAAATATGGACTTTTAACGCCTTTGTGATTTATGAGGGATGTTCTTGGCATATTTCTATATCTTTTTGCGAGTTATACTAGACAAAAATTATTAACTTACCTAGTACAAAGAAATAATAATAAAGAAAAATAACAAAACTAGCATTCTTTAAACTTGTAATAATAAAACTAGCATCTCATGTATTCAATTAAAATTGAACGACGATAATTTAGACCCGTTCAATATTATCCATTCAATTAGAATTAAATGACGACAATTAGACCCGTTTAATATTGAACGTTCAATATTTTACGTTCAAATTGAATATTGAACGTTTAATATTAAACGTTTAATTTTAATTAAACACAAAAGGGTGTTAATTTTGTTACTATAAATTTTAGGGTGCTATTTTTGATAGTTTCTCTAATAATAATAATAATAATAATAAAAATAAAAGAAAGTCATTGGTCTTCAAAAAGTCAAAAGCATTGAAATAATTAATTTGATTTCTTTTCAAATCAAATAATAGTTTTGAAATTAATTTTAATCTTCATTTCATGCTTTTGTTTACTTATAGATGTTTGATATCGAAAAAGAGATAAATCAGCTTTGCCTCTTCCTCTTTAAGTTTGTAGTTCTATTTTTTTTCCTTCCCTTTTCTTGCCTTTCGGCTAACTTAATAGCGTAGCTTTTTTTTTTTTTTTAT
This sequence comes from Elaeagnus macrophylla, assembly GCA_029378325.1. NCBI lineage: Eukaryota > Viridiplantae > Streptophyta > Magnoliopsida > Rosales > Elaeagnaceae > Elaeagnus > Elaeagnus macrophylla. The sequence goes on along the minus strand of CM055649.1, from coordinate 6,665,322 downwards.
TGAAAATCCACACAAAAATATATTTGCATGGATTATATAGTAGAATCTACACAAATTTTGAAGAAAAAAAAACTGCATGAGTTCTACGGTATAACTCACGCAAATTTAGATGAAAAAACAATAGTTTTTTTTTTCTTTTTTTGTTTAATGAAAATTTATAAATAAAAACAAAATATTCTTATAAATAACATTATTTTTGAAGGTATTATTTTGTGTGTAAAAAAATTATTTTGCGTGGATTTCATGTAACAATCCATGCGAAATTATTTTTTTTAAAAAACCCACGCATATATATATATATATATATATATATATAGAATATTGCTTTTCATATAGCATGATTTTCCTAAAAAAAAAAATCACCCATTATTTTTTTTCATAATGCATTCTTTACTATACTAACAAGAACTTAACACAAAACTTATAACTTTATATATATAATTATCAAAATATTCTTATTACATATAAAATTAGATTCTATAAAAAACTTAACACAAAACTTATAACTTTATATATATAATTATCAAAATATTCTTATTACATAAACTTAATAAAATGAATATAAAATTAGATTCTATAAATTCTCTGGAAACCCCAACAACCTTTCACCGATGATCCACTGGATGTAATATATTACTCCACTTGTATCTTTGTATATAATTTATTACATTTATTTGTATTTTTTTAACATATTACATTCACTTACATATTTTTTAATATGTTATATTCACTTTTACAAGTTGATTGATTATGCTTCACTCTGTAATTTATAAATCTAACTTTACATTTGCATGTTACATCTACTTCTATATTTAAATGTAATATATTATATTTATCTCTAATAAAATCATCGGAGTTTCGATTTACATTCACCTTCAACGAGATCGCCTCTTGTAGTCGCTGGAGCTTTAACTTATTTATAGCTTAAGCTTACTCAGCCCCATCTATTGTTCTAAAATCTCATACTCATGATCGTGGTTTCCATGTTTTCAATGATTTTAGAGAGGCCTATGCATGGTTGGGTCACAACAGAGAGTTGATGATCATAAAGTAAGTTTTTGTTCTCTTTCTCAAAAAGAAAAAAACAAAAAATTTATTTTTGCCTCAAAAAAATCTTCAATCCCTAGTGGCATTTTATCGTGGCCACCGACTACACCATCTGCAATTTGTGTCGCTGTTTTGCCATTTTTTTCTTTTCATTTACTCTACGTCCATTGTCAGTTTGTCACTGCTAAATATGAGGATTGATGTTTGTGGTGGTTTAACTCTGTTTTTGCTAATATCTTGGGAAAGCTTATAAAGAAGCAAATCCCGATTCTATAGGTGCTAAGATTTATATTTACATTCCTGCAATATAATAATAATAACAATAATAATATAATGGTTGATTGCTTAATTGATTGAAATATACAATCTTTATTTCTTAATGACATTTTGGTTGGTGAGAAGTGATACTATGCTTAATGAAGTGAGATTTGACATTCGAATATTATTCTCTAGAAATGGTAAGTTCTTTTATCATTTTCTCTGCTTCACATTTTTGCTTATGTTTTAGATACTCTCCAGATACATTTTTTAATTTCTCTATATATAATAAGATAGGAATGGTAGAACTTATTTATTTACACTATTATTTTTTAATAGTTGAGATTTAAAAAATATTGGAAGAAAAAAATGGAAAAAATCTAGGGTTATATCCTGTCATGATCCACTATTTATTAAAAATCTGATATGACCCCCTCCACTTGATTTTTTTACATATTATGACAAAAATGCCCTTAATTTCATTAATCAATTGTGATAAATTTTAATTGGACACATGTCCAACTAGACTACTCAAAATTGGACAACTGTCCAACTGACCGAATTTTGACCGACCGGGGACCCCACTCGCCGGCGACCTCGCCGGAGCCGAGTTGGACACATGTCCAACTAGACTGCCCAGAATAACCCCTCAGTTGGACGTATGTCCAACTCACCTCAACAGAGTTGGACATGTGTCCAACTGAAAACCAGAGGAGTATATTTTAGAGGACACATATGTCCACTCGCCGGAGCTCAGTTGGACGACTGTCCAACTGATGAAATTTTGACCGGCCGGCGACCCCACTCGCCAGAGCTGAGTTGGACACATGTCCAACTAGACTGCCCAGAATAACCCCTCAGTTGGACGTATGTCCAACTCACCTCAATATGTCCAACTGAAAACACAAACAGAGCACCCATCGTCATAGTAACAAAACATACATCAGAATATTCCAGATCCGCATTCTGTCGATTAAGCTTTGAGGCAAAAATTTCCTCTTCTACTCCATCTTTATTTTTGATTTTCAGTAGCAACCAAAGTCATCTCCTTCCTCCTCCTTGGAATCAAAGTCATCTTCCTCATCTTTATCATTTGTGGCTTCTACAGCAGTTTGTCATGGAAGCTGCGACGGCCATTTTCGAAGGAAAAAATGGAAATTGCAGTTAAGATTCTCACGCACACCTTCCTATTCGATAAATCCAATCCAAAATCCTCCTCGAGCTTCCGGCGCACAATAGTGTTCGTCGTCGTATTGAGGTCTGAATTCTAAAGAAAATCTTGAAGCCTTTCAATTAACTCCGAGTGCAATACCATTGTGAAAGGTTTATATTTTCTCTAAAGAATTTGATAAAATGGAGACTCACTGAGTCAGGAAATGGCAAAAAAGGGGCAACAAGTGTGGAAGGGTATAGAGAATGGAACTTTGTTTTGGGTCTTCGATAAATACACAGACAAAGAAATAAAAACTGTGAAAAATAGGGATGAGGGTAAATGAGGTATTTTTTAAAAATGTGCTAGTGGGGGGTTAACTCAGATTAAGATTATTAATAGGGGGTTAAACCAGCCTATTTCCCAAAAATCTATTGTCTTGTATATATATCTACTAACTTAAGCATTGATTATACTTTTTCAACTTTCCATAACATTAACACTTTCTTTCTTGAAAAAACAACAAAAATAACACTTCTTAAAATTTGTAATAATAAAAATAGCACATTTTGTGTTCAAACTTATAATTTCACAATTAAAAAAAATGATTAATATATCATTTTTTTTTAACACTCATTCAATTGAAATTGAACGAAAATAATTTAGACCCGTTTAATATTGAAAGTTTAATAATATACGTTCAAATTGAACGTTCAATATTATTGTAATGCTAGTTTTATTATTACAAGTTTTAAGAGCGTTATTTTTGATAATTTACCTCCTCTCTTTCCTCTCTCATTTAATCAATTTTATTTCAAATAAAAAATGTTACTTTTTTTCACCTATGTATTAACTTTATATTAAATAAAAACTAAATAAAAAAATTAAATTTGTTAAATTTAAAAAAAAAAAAAAAAAAAAAAACTAAGTTATCAAATTGATAAAAATAATTTTTGAAAGATTAAAATGATTGGCTCACAAAAAGGCAAAATTAAAATCACAAGCCTTTCATCTCCTGGTACCTCTAATTAATAATAATTTCATGCTTAAAAAAATAACCTTAAACGCAATCAAGCCTTTAGATGAATAAAATTATAGATAATATTTAAAACGTGACTATAGTTTTTCAAAAAAAAAAAAAAAATGATTCTTAATAGCCACATAATAGAGGAAGATAAGGAAGATCTAGTTGAGATGGACATCTTCAATGACAAAAAAAAAAAGAGTATTGAACGAGGGTGGGAAAGAAAGAAAAAAAGTGTGTTTTATAACAAGAAATTAAGGCCGGACAGCTGCACATCCTAGTCGGAGTCCAATTGCCACCCTTTGTACCAACCATGATCAAAAGATGAATGTCTTTTTAAGATACTATAAGGATTTAACCATTTAGGATTAGTTTGGTATTTTAGATTAAGTGTATTTGTTTTCTACATCTTATTGCCTTTTTGCAGTCACATTATCTCTAAGCAGTTTCGATATTTGGAACTGCTTCTTCAACCTACCAGTTTGGTAATTCTTAATGTTTTTGCTTTCAGCAGCACATTATAGCCTGTGTTAATATTTGAGTTCTGTAGGTGCTTTTTTTAAGGTAAACAATTATTTTTAAAAATGTTAATAATTTTGTCAAACTGTAGATGCACATTGATATTTTTCTAGCTAGCTAAAATAAGCCGAGTTATGTTAATTTTGTTTTAATGTTTGAATATTAATTGGAGAAAACCAATATACAATGGAAACCAAGTGATCAGCATATGGAGCAATTAACAACCCAGTCATACAAGGAGCTTGCAAAACAAATGTTTTTTGAATTATGGTTGCCAAATAATTGCTTGTAATTTACGTAGAAAGGCATAAGGCTATCTTGATGTTAACTGCATTCCCATGTAGTGTGGCACTCATTGTTTTAAGATTTCTTTGAATTCATAATGTATTTGAATTTGTATCAAATATATCATCATTTTTTATGACATTTTAAGATTTATAATTTGTAATTAGATTATCAAATCTGTTATCTAATTGCTACTTATGTACGTATTGAATTTACATATATATGAACAATTTTGAATTAGAGAAAATAGTATTTTGCGTTGGTTTTTTGAATTAGGAAAAATGGTTCAAATTTATGCGTTGGTTTACTCCTCGTCAATTTGAACCCAATAGTTCAAGTCAATGCACATTATCATTAGATAATATTTATTTTTAAGAATGATATTATCAAAATATTTTTATTTTCTCAATAATTTGTGCAAGCAAATACTCAAATGAGTTATAATTTATATCATAACTTACATATAAATTAATAATTAATTAAAACATGAATTAATTAATAAATATGGAAAAAAAATTAAATAGTATATATTCAATCAATTTTACCATATAAGTAGTGATAGAATCATGACTCAATTTAGTAATAATAAATAGAATTTTCCTATTTATATATATGTGTGTTTCTATATTATTATTTCATAAGCAAACATCATTTGCAAAAATAACATATAAAAGATTCATAATTGATACCTATTTTACTCTCAATATTGATATACAAGCACACACGAGATTTTTATATATATTTCTTTTGGCTCTTAATAAAATATATGATTCAATAATATTTTTTTTCCTCCAATTTTTTTCAAATGATAAGTTAATAATATTGAGTACTTATTAAAATTGGTACCTGCGTTCAGCTTGTTTTATCTATTGCTTAACCACTTAAAGAGTATAAGCCGTTCAAATAAAGTGGTATCAATCACTTAGTTTTTGGATCCATATCTAACTAAAATCGTACTATCCGATGAACATTAAAATTGTTAATGTGGTACCCGTATCTAGATATAGGTATTGTTCTATGTATTTTTAAGAAATAGTACAAAATTTAGTAAAAATCTTAAATGATAATGATTGAAATTTAGAAATATAATACTTATTTTTGAATTATTTAAATATGTAGCGATTATTATATATTAAATTAATTACTTGCAATCATTTAATATATATTTTTCTCTTTTAATTATATTTATTTTAATGTCAATTTTAAATGACATTCATTTCATTGATGATATATTGAAATGTCAGAATAGCTATCTACAAAATAAAACAGAGGAATATATTTTATGTAAATACTTATCTCTTAGTATGTTATAAGTGTAGTTATAATATAATGTAATATAGTAAATGATAAAATAAGATAATGTAATCTATCAAAAAAATATGTGTATAATATATGGATTCTCTGTAGATAAGATAAAGACACATATCAGAATGTCAAATAAAGGTAAGAATAGTAGAGATTTCTTTCTTCTCTATATATTGCAAGGCTTGCAATAAGAAAGACTCACTTAGCCTATGCTTTTGTAATAGCTTTTTATGTATGAACTCTCTGAGTAATAAGTTAATTTTATGTTTTGATATCAAAGCCAAAAACCTATATAATCCTCTTTTTTCAAAAATATTTTTTAAAAGATGCCCTGTGATTATAATTAGAAGTTGATCTTTCACATCATAAAATATAATAGTTATTGACTATAATTTTATGAACCTCCCTAATCCTTATTATTCTCTGTCTATATGATATGGTGAGTGATATAGAAAAGGTCGTCTGGGCAATAGGTGTTTGTGATTATTAAAGGCATCATAAGTTCCTCTCGTACTCCGAATCCTACACAAAATGCTATGTTCTAATATAAATCCTATTGAGATGGTAGAAAAATTAATCTTAAGTAGTGCTTCTAAACCCATACGCAAAGAATTACATCTTTTTTATAAAGATACCAACTTTCATGTTGAGGCTAATTGGTCTAAAAACTCTTCTCTTACCCCAACTTCTAAATATTCACTTAATCCTTTTAATTCTTATAAATTCTATAATATTTTCTAACTTTTCTCTTTCAAAAATATAATTCCTACAAAAAAATCAAACTTTTGCTTGTATATAAATATTCTATTGTTACTGTCAAAACAATATCTAGTTTAGATTAAGAAACTTACCTTCCTATCTTAGATTACAAAGATCTGAAAAGATATAGAAGTGGAGATTAAAAAAGACTACATTTAGGTGCAATTCGCATTGGTGTCCAACCTACGTTTCTTATTGGTAAAAATACTGTCTGCTGTGTCACTTTATTAGACACCAGATGAACTAATTTTAAAGAAGCAGTCATTACTTAAGTTGAGGTAGGCTTTAACAATGGTCATGTACTACTACAAGTAGATCCAAATTTTACTTTGGATTTATCCCGACCAATAATCTCACAGACTATTGATGAATGTTTGAAAAATACTAATATTCAATGATTTATTGTGCTTAATTGTGACAAATAGATTTACTTATAATGCTTTTATTTAATTATTTGCATAAATCTATTATTTCAAAATTACAGTTATATTTTAGTGTATTTCAAATATTTTTAACTTTAAAAGAGATAAATCATATAAGTACACAAAGATGGAATACTTGAAATATTCAAATAGCAATCAAGGAGCAAAAAGGACTAAGACATGTAATTCTTACATAAAAAATCAACCAGTATGTAAAGGTTACATACATAGACAAGAAAATCAACTTGTGCTGCGACAAAAGTTTTGTGTGCCAAGGCGCACTGCTCTCATATTTTTGTATGGGGCAACTTTTAGGCTTGTACTGTGGTAGATAAAATGTTGGCCGTAGCGCGCGTGCATTTTTAGAAGGTTCTAATTCTATACAACCCTTACATCTATAAAAAAATTACTTACATTTTCAGCATTATATAAAGAAATATACACAATTTTTAACTGATTTTTACACAAAATTTTATAGATTTTTGAAATTTTGTCACATTATAGGAAGGCAAGAAAAGCACATCTAAGGAGACAAGAAGCCTTTGAAGATTAAAGATCAAGCTTTTGGGGAAGATAATATCATCCAAGCTAATTGTTGTATCTAGATTTAGGTTACTTATTGTTATTAGATATTTCTTCTTCTTCTTCTTCTTCTTCTTCTTCTTCTTCTTTCCTCTCTAGAATATATGTTAGATTATATTTATTTATGAATATTAATATAAATATATTTGGCTGAATTTAACTATGAATGTTTAGCTTTTGTTACCATGTTTGTTAGATTTATTTTTGTGAATATTTTAATAGCAAAATAAGTAAAGATTGCTTTTTGATTAAGAGTTTGTTTAGAGATTTATTTGTAAATGTTCATGAGCCAATTTCATGTTTACAAATAGATTGAAAAATCAGAGAATTTAGTTTTAGGAAATTACCTTGACTATATTTTGATAAACATAATCAAAACTCCAAATTGATGACCTAGTCATGGCATTAGTTTGATTGACATATTTTTTCTTATGCATAATTTGATTGTTATTTAATATATACAATCCGTAATATATTGATTAGTTAATCACTAAAGAAAATTATCCAATCCGTAGGAATTTTCGTAAAAAAAAGAAAGCCGGTAATCTTGATTTATTAGATCGTTCATGTTAATTCCTCATAATATTTCGATACAAGCATAGTCAACTAAGCTAAATGTCTATCAATCATCCATTGATTATTAAAAACCTATTAAAGTTATTTAAAATTTGAAACATAATTTTGTGACTCGTTTGTTTTCCATATTCATTCTTATTTTTTCTCTCTGCGATCTAATTTACAGCTCTTTAATAATTTTAGGATTCTAACTAGTTAATATTTCAATAGTTTTAGGATTCTAACTAATTATTATTTTAATAGCTTTAGGAGTCTAATTAATTAGTGTTTAGTAGTTTTAGGACTCTAACTATTCAGCATTTTTGTTGTTTTAGGATTCTAGAAAAGTATAAAAAAGTTATTTAGAATTATTGTAATTTCTTGAGAGATGGATCTCGAAGATTTTCTTATTATTTGCTACAAGTGATTCGTACACTTGCGAGTATTATAATTTGCACATTAACCATCCAGATAAAATTCTAGCTCTATGGTTCCAACATGAAGCCCGTAGAAACAACAATAGCTGTCATTATATTATGGCATACATATTACAGCCCCATTTATTTTCTTTCTGTGGACAATGACTAGTTTAAACCTATTATTAGAGTTATTGGTAGTGGAAATATTTTTCAACTCAAAATTCATATCGATGATCAGCTTATCTTTCCAACTTCATGAAAACAGACTATGAGAAAAGACATAAGCCTAAAGTCATTTATGACGACGGATATGAAGGGATCTAAATGGAAGTGTTTCAGTCACTTTCTCAAAGCAGACAAGACTAATCTATCTATGTGAATTGTGCTAGATCAATGGAAGAGTGTCTATATCTTGCCCTCATATACACATGAAAGTTTTTCCTAGAAGAAGATATATTTCCATGATTACCCAACAATTCTCAAAAAATAATTTCTGTATAGGTTTAAAGGCAAGACAAATGGTTTTTCAGTCCTATTGAAACCGCTATAACTTGGCCCAATGTAAATGTCAAAGCCCATGATGAAGTCTTAAAAGAAATTTCTCAAACCCAAGGCCAAATATTATTCATTAAAGCATATGATATCAATATCCAATATCCAAGAGCATATGATATCCTTAAACGAAGAAAGCACACATCAACTAGTTCATATATTACTTCTTATATACATCCCAAGTCCACTCTTTTTTTTACTAACTTCCTTCCCAAACGCAATTGAATGTATATGTAGTAGTGCTAATACATAATCTTTTTCACACTCTAAATAACATAAGAAGTTTCAAAACAAAACTTTCATGGCATTCTCAAGAGAAAGAGGGTATACAGAATATAACATATCAACATCAACTTTCATGCACACATCCTTTGAATTGTTAACTCTATTTCTTCAACTCTTTTGGTTTTGTTTACACTTCATTATAACACTGCAGAAAGTTTATGTAGTTCTTTGCATTGTCTTGCTAAATCTCAACCTGTATTTCAGCTTGAAAGGCTAGGTTTGATCTCAATGTCTTCTTTGCATTTACAAAATATAAGTATGCAGTTAGTAGTTTATATTATCAAACTTTTTTAGTACGTAGAAAAAGCAAAAGTTGGTTTTATTTTGAGCCATATAATATGGCATATGTCATGAGAGCTCTGCTCTATCTATGGCCTATGAGAAACCACTAGGAAATTTGTACCTCACTAAACTGAACAAAATATATATTTTGGCATATGTCAAAAGGGACAAATTACAAATTATTAGGAAAAACTAAACTAAATCAATTTGAAACCAATCTGGTATATTTAGTTCTTATCTTATAAAAAAGGGCAATTTTTGAAAAGATAAAAGAAAACGAGAACAAAGTGAAGATTTTTAACTTTATTAGCAGTAGTATTGTTGGAGATTGAACAGCAGAAGTACTAGGAATCACAATAGATTTTTAATATAAATAGATTTTTAACTTAAAAGGCAAAAAACTAGTCAGAGCACGGATCTTACCTATTCTTTCCATGAGAAGCGATGGAATCACGACGGCGACGACGACAACAACTTGGGTGTGGAAGCTAGCAGCAGAGAGAAGTCTGGCGGCAAGGTAATGGCTATTGAGGAGGCTGGCAGGCAGCGGTTGGAAGAGAACTCATAAAAGATACGGAAATTTTAGTTAGGATTGTATTTGTTTTGAAAGAAAAAAAGCTAAAAGAATAATAAAATATAATTTTTAAAATAATTTTTAATATATTATAATTAACGGTTTTCATTCGATTTAAAAATTTGTATAACCAGACTGAATCGTTTATAAAACAGTTTGAAGAAATAAAAATCAAACTAGACTGTATGACTTACATAATTGTCCAATCTAATTCAATTCAATCTAATTTTTCTGGTTAAATTAATTTTGTTTAATTTATAAACATTTTTACTATTAGTAGTAGATCTCTTGAAGTTCTTAGATTGTACAATAACAAAATAAAATTTATTAATATTATTTTTCAAGAATCTCGTTGTTATTAAGACAAACATCATGATGTTATTGGCATCTACTCTAATTAATAATAACAAAATTATTTTGTATTTTATTTTAAAGTAAGTTGGATAAGTATCAAATAAAATATTAAAAATTATAAATTAATAACAAAATAAAAATTAATAATAATATAAGATTATGAATTAATTATATGACTAATTATATTAAATAAAATTATTAAAAATAATAATTTTAAAATTTATAATAATAAAAATAACACTCTAATATCATTAAACGTGTAATATTGAACAAGTATATATTGTCACAATTCAATTTGAACAATGTTCAAATGAATAGATGTTAAAAAAAATATATAATGTAATAATTATTTTTAATTGTAAAAATATATAATTTTAACATAAAAATATTATTTTTGTTATTTTTTTTAATGTCGATTAAGTTGCCTTATGTAATTAATGTATGTATAAGTTGATATAAAAACATTTTTTGTTTCCTCTATACGACTCGTCGTTCTTGTTTTGCTTCTTAGTCCATACTCTAGAGTCTAGATAGTAGATACTGTTGGCTGTAGCACCCAGACGGACCTAAACCCTCCTAATCCTAAAACCCTAGCAAAAATTCACTGCTTCAAAATGGCCCGTTTGTTCAGAACTGCAGATTACAAACTACGTCCCTTTTCTTCTTCTTCTTCTTCTGTACTGTTTTCCTATTCTTTGATGTCCCGTTGCCTCAGGAACGAAACCATCTTATCTTATTGCCCAACTGCGATCTCAACCTTTCTCCTCCAAACCAGACCCTATGCTTCGGAGAGTGTTCAAAAGTCACCATTCGAAGCTAACGTTATTAGAATATTGACTAAGGAGATCCAATATCAGTCTGATTACGCTCCTCCTCATCAGGTTTGTTCCCCTTCATTATTCTTAGCTTTCTCGGCTGTTTTATCTCTGGGAAAATGCCCAATGAGTTGAAATTGAACTTAGATAATCGGGAAAGAAAGAAAGAAAGAAATGAGTTGAAATTGAACTTAGATAATCGGGAAAGAAAGAAATAAACATGTCCTTGTTGGATCCTGAAAAATGTGAAAAATAAAAAGCTAAAATTGGGAGCATTTATTAAATTTGACCGGGAGGTCTGTGGGATTAACTCGTTTGGATGTGCCTCTTCTATGAATGGTTGATAATTTAAGCAATTTTGACATAGTTGGTTTCAATAAACAATGTTATGTAGATTTATTTTGTAGTTATGATAAATATGTAACTGTAATTCTGAGTGCCAAATGTGGCTTGACTTCAGAAATCACTTATGGATTGAGAGCACATCCTTGTTTATTGATGTTTTTGGATGCTAAAGATATCAAAGTACAAATCTAAAATCACTTTTTTTGTTCAAGCACATCCAGAAGAGCTAGTGAAAAAATTTGTCTGCTCTAATGTGCTGAGTAATTAGAGTAAAATTCTTGATATCACTGGTACATAAAATAGTGGTTAGCAGAAGTATTGTGGGGAAAATGTGGGATATATTACTGTTAGATATTAAGTTAGAATTTTACATGACACCGTTGGGTTCTAGTGCTGACATTATTGTTTTTCTTTTCCTGCTGGGATTATGTAGCCTCCAACAATATTCAAATCGTTTACAGTACAAGATCGACCAGGTGAGCAATGGATTACTATGAGTGGAAAATTTGGCGATACTGAGGATATTAAAATTAAAGTTACCATGTTCAATGGTTATAACATTGTTCCTAAGATGGGGGATAATTGCTCTGGGAAAGATGTGCATCTTCACATTAGTATGCTTGTTGACATTTCCAAGGGTAATGGTTCTGATGTTTTGGAGTTTGTCTGTTCGGCATGGCCTGATAATTTTGAGATTCGGAGAGTTTATTTACTTCCACATCAAAAGACTCCTATTATACCATACATGGGACCTGATTTCAGGTACTGATTTTTCATTTTTCTTTCTTATTCTTCTGTTGTAGCCTGATGTTAAATTTCCACTTGTTGGATTGGATTTATGAATGATTTTGTTTGATTCGTGTTTTCCTTTGGCCAACGTTTGATTCATTGGATTGCTTATTAGGAAATTGAGCAGTAAATTTCAGAAGACACTTGGTGAGTACTTGGAAGCGAGGGGTATAAATGGTGAACTTTCTTCATTTTTGCATGGATATATGATGAACAAAGACAGAATTGAACTTATAAAATGGTTGGAAAAGGTGAAATCTTATGTGGAAAAATAGTTAATAAGTTTTTGATCTCTTTCCCATGGACTCGTTGCTTAGAAAGCAAGTTCTACTCTTGATGATCATATGTCTACTTACCCGTTTAACCATTATTTGAAGAATAGAAGGTACATAGTGAAGCCACTTCAATGTGAATCATAACAAAATGAGGAGGTTTGTTAAAGTCCAGTTGTGTAAGATGCTTCTAACTTTATGCACTTATGGCAAACAAATATATGGCTATTGACGACTAAGAAAGTTTTTCACCTTTGTACTGTCCTTGATGTCACTTTCAAGTTCTAACAGATGCAAGTAATTTTGCTAGTGGCTCCTAATATCCAAGCTTGTTTTACTAATTAATGTGATAAGGGTCAAGGTATCAAAAGGCAGTTTTATGCCATTAGGTGTTTCTCTCACATAAGGGCGAGGTGTAAGCTTCAAGAAGGTGTGTGGCTTAAGCGTCGTTCGAAAGAGAGAATTTTATCTCACAACACATGTTATAAGCTTAATTTAATTTTTACTCGTAAAATAATAAAATTATAATGACATATTTATTCATAATTAAATCCTGGAAACAAGTTAAAATGTGATTTAAGAAATATTAGTTGACGAAAAGTGCCTAGTTTCTTTTCATGCATAATAAGAATAAGGTTTCATCGTTAGACTTAAAAATACTGAAAAATATGATAGAAGCATATGATGGATATAATTGGGATGATCAAGCTAAACAATAATTTCATGCTACTTGTTTTGTCTTCTAAAAATTAGTTTTTAGACTAGTGTAAGGTATTGTGTAACAAGAGATTTTAACCTTGCCATGAGAAGACCATCCTAGAAACATAAATTTTGAGGAGAATAGCCTCAATATCCTCTTTTGCTCACCAACCAATTATGATAACCTAACTGAAAGAGGCACAAGTTTCCAAATAAAGAATTTGAGGCTAAGTATTGATTTGTTTTATAGATGAGGTTGATTGCAAGCTTCAAAATAGCAATTTAAAACCATGATAAGATTAAGAGTTGTTCAGGGACGCATCTTCCTCATTTAGTGGACTAAAATCTTTTGTTCCAATTTGTATGGACTACAAAGGATCACTTGTAATATTGCTCGAATTCATGGCTGTGTAGTTGCATAATGCATGTGAATTGGTTTCTGTTATTATAGTTTGCACTTCACAGGATGCATGAAATTTTAACTTTAACAAAAAACAAAACTACTTCTCTTGGTTAAGATATTATATCTGTCATTCTGTATGATTTGCCAGGTGCTTTCATTATTCATTAATAGGTCTTGCTTCATGATACTTAACCTGCGTTTTGTGCCCATGGCTTATAGCTGTATGTTTAGGATAGCAATCAAAAGGTTGCTAGCAAGAAAAAGAGCTGAGGACTCATCTTTCGTACCCACCCTAATCCAATTCTTAGTTGTTGGGCTTTTGGCTTTTTTTGCGGCTTGGTGATATGAATTATTAACCTCAAAATATATTTTAGGGTGGAGATTGAACCAGGAAACTCACTAAAGAAATACCAACCCTTTATCAATTGTGGCAGCTAGCACAGCAAAAGATTACAAATGTATGTAGGATTAATTACTTCATTGGTCCTCAAACTTTAACTAAATTCATAATTAAATTTCTAAATTTTAAAATTCTATAATTTAGTTTCTAAGATTTTAAAATTTTACACATAAGTCCTTAAACTTTTTAATTCTACAATTTAGTCTCCAAATTTTTAAAAATTCACACATAGGTCCTATCTTGGTGTTGCTATACATGATTTTTAATCAAAATTTTAGGAATTATGTGTGAATTTTTAAAAGTTTGAGAATTAAATTGTACAATTTAAAATTTTAGGGACATATGTGTAAAATTTTAAATGTTTGGAGACTAAATTATAGAATTTAAAATTTTGAGAACGTGAATATGAATTTATTAAAAATTTAAGAATGAATAATATAATTTAGTTATGTATGTAATACAGCACAATGAGATTGTGTTTTAGATAGAAGTGTTCCAAATCTAAATACTAAAACATTCGATTTAGGTGATTATTTGGCACATGTGATTAGAATATTATTATTTAGATAAGGATAAAATGTAGATTAAATTAAAAAAAAAAACGAATAAGACATTGAGAGAATGACACATTAAGGTGCTGGGTAGATGTTGAATGGTGGGAATAATCATAAAATAACAACTCTATTCCCTATTAATGATGTCATTCAATTAAAAAATGCTCAAAAATTGATTTTGTTAGTCGAAAAAATATATTTTGAAAGTGCAAGATTAAACGAACAAAAATAACCTAACTTTTGCCCTTTTTAATAAAGGCGGCAGGTTATGTTGGCGATTTGGGGTATACATGCAATTACAATACCGTCCTAAAAGGAAAAGTAGTATTTTAAGCAAGACGTTAGATTATATGATATTGAAGTATGCAACAAAATCTTTACTAGATTTTGAGATCACTTTGTGAAAGAGACACAATATAATACCAACAAAGTGGTGTTTTGAATGTCAGGTTTTCAACTCATATTCAGGTTTTATGTTGCGTAAACGGTTAATGTATGACTGTATTGATAAAGATAGCTTTGTTGACCCACCATTTAATATGTATTAGCTTAAATCTTTTGATCTAATGTTGATCAATATTATTGAACAAAATCTATGGATATTGTAGCACGTGAAAATTATTTTCATATGTCCAAACTGGATTGTATTTTCAAAGGATTTATGATCATCAGATATGTATCATAAAAACATAAATTTAATGTTAGAAGGGTCAGAAATTAAATAAAAAAGCTATGAAAGTTTATAAATTCTATGAGTTGAGAAACTCGTACTTTCTTATAAACTAAAAAGTATGAAAGTTGCATACGACACAATTGCACAAGGGAAATAACAACTGAAAAAAACCTAACTAAAACATCAACTAATTCTTCCTCTTCATTCTGGGGAGAGTGACAATAAAAGATAATGGATAAGACATAAAACAAAACTAAAGCTTGAGGTTCAAATCAATGTTCTCATCATGTTGATCGTAATTACTACTTGGATTATTATTACTTACCCTTGTCTCTATTGTTGTCTCTGAACTCTGATCCGCGCCTTTGGCACCACTCGTCAACAAATTTCTCGCAATCTCTTCATCATTATTAGGTGATGATCTTGGTTCCTGTCGTTGGTTAGTTGATCTTGACATTAATCTTGATTGTACATAAGCAAGAGTTGAATGTAGTGGTACTTTTCCAAAAGAAGATGTACTTTTATTGTCAAGCTCATCAACACCCATCGTATTATTGGGTGCCAGTCGTTGATTGAGCAATCTTGATTGCACATATGCAAGAGTTGAATGCAGTGGTGCTTTTCCTAAAGAAGATGTGTTATTCTCAACTCTTGAATGTAGTGGTAGTTTTGCAAAAGAAGATGTATTATTGTTATTATAAGTAGCATGAAGATCGGGTAGAGAAGCCAAAGTATAAGGAAACTGATGATGATGAAGAACATAGTTATAAGGGTCGTATTCATGATGAAACAGAGCTGCTTCAGATGCCATTAGTTTTCTTCTTTTAGCTAAAACTCTCTCTTTTTTGTGAGCGTTTTGGTGTCCTCCAACTGCTTGTGAACTATAAAATTTTCTGTCACAATATTTACATGTGAATACTCTTTGTTCATCACTATCTTCTTCTAATTTACTGCTTCTACTTTCTTTTGGGCTTTGTGCTGATTCAACCTTCAGTAGATCTTTATGCTTTAACAACTCTGTTTTTGCACTTGAAAGATCATAATTGGGATCTAATTCTTTGTTGGGTTCTTGTTCAATTACTAATTTCTTGATCTCCTCATCTTCTTTAACTCCTTTGATCATCTCCTTATCTTCTTCTACATCCATATGAATCTTTTTCTCTTTGATTATTGGTGTGTGTGGATGTGGACTTGAAGCCGATTCTGAAGCGTCGTTGGTGTTGAATTCCATTGGAAGAATTTTTATTTTTTATTTTTTTTGAATTATATGTGCTTTGTGTGTACATACAAGAATTATGTAGTTTGTAACATGACATATAAATAAGGAAAAAGGTGTGTTTAGGTCAGAGACTAAATTATATTTGTTCAGAGACTAAATTGTATTTGTGTTTCTAAAAGGATTATTTGAAACATCTTACCTCAGTAGAATTCTTAATATTTAATAATATTTTTGAATAGTTATAAAGACTGCTCATTAGGGTTTGTGTATTTAATTTTTAGAATAAACTATAAACTTTAACCAAATTTACGTTTAGGTTTTTAAAATTTTTAAATTCTATAATTTTATTTCTAAATTTTTAAAATTTTACAGATTAGATCAAAAACTTTTAAATCATATAATTTAGTCTCCAAATTTTTAAAAATTCACTTTAAGTCTTAAAATTTTGATTCAAAAACATATATTTTAGTACCTAAAATTGGATCTATGTATGAATTTTTAAAAATTTAGAGACTAAATTGTAAAATTTAAAAATTTTAAAATTTAAGTATAAATTTAGTTAAAGTTGGGGATCAATTAAGTAATTAAGAGTGTAACTTTTATCTATTAAAGACGGGTTTTTGTCTAAAATAGGCAAAATCTGTGTAAAAGTTTAAAAAAGGGCAACCTTGTGTAAAAGTTTAAAAATGGGCAAAATTCTATTTAGTCTCCCAGTAGCCGGTTTGCTTGGGTCATTTAGTTTCCCACCAAAAAGTTTCTTTCTTCTTCTCCCTCCAACTACGCACCCACGCACCCTCTCCTTTTCTCTTCACTGATCTTCTCACAATTGTTGCATGTCCTCGTGGAAAAATTATAAAAATGAGGTTAGTAATATCTTCCAACAATATTTGCACTATTTATTAGGATGTAAATGTTGAAATTTGTACCAGGATTTCTAAATAATAACTACCAGAAAAAATGCGAATGGGACTGATATATTTTCGGAAAATTTCCAACAATTTGCTTCATAATTTTGCGAGGAACTGATATGGGTATTAGTTAAACAGATTTTTGGTTGAAAAATCGTATTAAACTGTTACCCCAAATCAATAATAATTAATCGAAACATATATTTTTGGCCGCGTGTAATCGAAACATATATTTTTGGCCGCGTGTAATCGAAACATTTATGAAATGCTATATTCAGTTTTTTATATGTGGGGGTATATTTGGTATATCTGGGGGTATATCTGGTATATCTCAGGGTATATCTCAGGGTATATCTGGTATATCTCAGGGTATATCTGGTATATCAGAGGGTATATCTGGTATATCTCAGGATATATCTGGTATATCTGGTATATCAGAGGGTATATCTGGTATATCTCACGTTATATCTGGTATATCAGAGGGTATATCTGGTATATCTGGTATATCAGGTATATCAGAGGGTATATCTGGTATATCTGGTATATCAGAGGGTATATCTGGTATATCAGAGGGTATATCTGGTATATCTCACGTTATATCTGGTATATCTGGTATATGAGAGGGTATATCTGGTATATCAGAGGGTATATCTGGTATATGAGAGAGTATATCTGGTATATCAGAGGGTATATCTGGTATATCTGTGGGTATATCTGGTATATCTCACGGTATATCTGGTATATCTCATGGTATATCTGGTATATCTCACGGTATATCTGGTATATCTCAGGGTATATCTGGTATATCTCAGGGTATATCTGGTATATCTCATGGTATATCTGGTATATCTCACGGTATATCTGGTATATCTCACGGTATATCTGGTATATCTGGTATATCTGGGGGTATATCTGGTATATCTCACGGTATATCTGGTATATCTGGTATATCTAATGGTATATCTGGTATATCAGGGGGTATATCTGGTATATCTCACGGTATATCTGGTATATCTAATGGTATATCTGGTATATCAGGGGGTATATCTGGTATATCTCACGGTATATCTGGTATATCTCAGGGTATATCTCACGGTATATCTGGTATATCTGGTATATCTCATGGTATATCTGGTATATCTCACGGTATATCTGGTATATCTCACGGTATATCTGGTATATCTAATGGTATATCTGGTATATCAGGGGGTATATCTGGTATATCTCAGGGTATATCTGGTATATCTGGTATATCTCAGGGTATATCTGGTATATCAGGGGGTATATCTGGTATATCTCAGGGTATATCTGGTATATCAGAGGGTATATCTGGTATATCTGTGGGTATAGCTGGTATATCTGGTATATCTCAGGGTATATATGGTATATCTCAGGGTATATCTTGGAATATTTGTTATATACTAATATATAACAGTTCAATATGTTGTATATTATTTGATAAATCAATTTAACTTTACGTATTTTTGAATGAGATAGACCTAATTATTTTTAAACATTTTACAGAATGGATAGCCTTAGTATTCTAATCATTCACAATGGTAAGTGGTCATTGAAGGATAATAAAAAAGTATATGAAGGAGGTGAAGGTTTGGTGATGAAGATAAAAAAAGGATTGTTGTATAATGAACTTAAAGAAAGGTTGTTTCTCAAGTTAAAGATGGATAAGTTGAAGTATGAACTTTCAGTCAGATACTTCTATAAGAATGATTTGACATTACCTAGTGTTTTAATAAGTGATGATGAAGAGTTGGATGAGTTTTTCGACCTTCACGTTGAAGATAATGAAAGGAAGGTTGTTATATATGTCACAAAAAATGAGATAAGATATTTAGGTACAGGTAATTCTATTTGCCATGAACAACTTTTTAATACCGGAGGCCGTAATGTAAATTCATTGAGCGATACTAATATGCAAGAAGGATCTCAAAATCCAATTGGTGGTTGCGATAATGTACTTGATAGTATTCGTGATGATGTAGATCACAATTTAGTTATGCCACAAATAGGTGATGATGGAGATATTGATATGATTAGAGAATATGAATTACAAGGTGGTCCTGTGAACGAAAACGTTCATCATGATATGTCCTCAATGGGAGCTTTGCATGCAATTCATAATGAAAGGACACAAGTTGAACCAGAAAGGGTGATTGTTAGAAATCATGAGAATTATGGTTTATCCCAGTCTGAAGGACGAACTGTAATTAGAAACAATAATGAATTACGTTTTGGTCCATCCAGTACACCCACAGAGATTATTTCTAATGGTGAAGTTTCGTCGTCTGTGGCACATGTTGAGCTTGATTTGAAAGTTGATCAAGTTTTTGACAATAAGATAGATTTCACAACACATGTTGGTCTTTATGCCATAAGAAACAGATTTGAGACGAGGACACTGACTAGTAAGAAAGACCGTGTTGTAATACGTTGCATTCAATCGAGTTGTAGTTGGATGATTAGATGTAATAGGATCACTGGATCTGATAGGTTCAGGGTAAAAGAATACGAATCAAGACATAGTTGTGATCCTAACAATTACATGAGGAAGAATAGGACTGCAACCTCAAGAGTGATAGGAAATGCCATAAAAATGAAGTTGGTCCGACCAGGAAGAATTTATAAGCCCAAAGATATTATTGATGATTGTCAAAATGAGTTTGGGATTGAGATTGGTTACACCACAGCATACAGATCTAAAGAGAAGGCTCTTTATTTGCTACGTGGCAGTGAAGAGGAATCATTCCTGAAGCTTCCTTCCTACTGTCATGTTTTGAAGGAAAGAAATCCTGGTAGCGTGACACATATTGAAGTTGACCAGTCCGGAAGATTTAAGTACTTTTTTTTGGCACTAGGTCCATGTATCAGAGGTTTTTTATCTTGTATAAGACATGTAATTACAGTCGACGGTGCATTCCTATCAGGTAGGTATGCTGGGACATTATTCGTAGCAAATGCTTCAGATGGAAATAACAACATATATCCATTGGCCATTGGTGTTGGAGATTCTGAGAATAATGAAGCCTGGGAATGGTTTTTGTTAAAACTATCCGGTATATTTGGGCACATTGATGATCTTGTTATTGTTTCAGATAGACACCAAAGCATTATACAATCTGTTCCTAAGGCATTCCCCAATGCTTTGCATGGATATTGTGCATTTCACATGGAGATGAATTTGAACCACAAATTTAAGAATCCTGATATCACACCTTTGTTCAGATGTTGCGCAAGGGCATATACGAAGCGTGAATTTGACAAATACATGGGGGATTTGAGACTGATCGATCCTGATATAGAGAAGTACTTATTGGAAGCAGGTAAAGA
Organism: Elaeagnus macrophylla; assembly: GCA_029378325.1. Lineage (NCBI taxonomy): Eukaryota > Viridiplantae > Streptophyta > Magnoliopsida > Rosales > Elaeagnaceae > Elaeagnus > Elaeagnus macrophylla. The sequence goes on along the minus strand of CM055649.1, from coordinate 6,644,528 downwards.
CAAGTGGTCAAGATTTCATTTTCCTGGGAACAGATACGGTATAATGACCACAAATGGTTCAGAGTCATTTAATAATGTCATGAAATCTGCTCGTGAGTTGCCTATAACCATGCTTGCTGAGTACTACCGTAGCAAAATACAACATTGGTTTGTCGAACGTAGGGAGGTTGGGATGAGATGGGGAACTCGATTACTTACCGATGAGGTCGACTCAATTATGCGTGCAAATCACAATAAGTCCTTAAGGTACAGGGTTTTCAGAATTAATGCACATGTTTTCCAGGTATGGGATTCGTACATCATTATATTGTTATTGAATTTTTAAATATGTCAATTTAATAGCGCATGTGTTTTAATTACTTCTAATGTTTAAACCATCTATGTAACTAGTTCATTTATATGATGTCAGGTTGTACATGGTGATACTAGTCAAGATGTTGATCTACTGAACAGAAGTTGTAGCTGCAGGGAATTTGATGTTCACAAAATCCCCTGTTGTCATGCCATTGCAGCGGCCCGTTTTCAAGATGTTGATGTCCAGTCCTTGGTTGACCGATTATACACAGTCAATTGTTATATTATCGCATATGCGGAGGCAATATTTCCAGCAACTGACAATGGTCAGTGGGACATTCCACAAGAAATCATGGACCTAGTTGAACTTCCTCCTAACACAAAGAAAAAATCTGGCAGACCACGAAAGCGACGCATACGTTCACATGAGGAAGCAATAAAGAAGTTAATGTTGTGCAGTCGTTGTGGAATTAGTGGTCATAACAGAAGGACTTGTAATGTTTTTCGTCAGATGATTGTAGAACCTTCCCTACCTTCTCAAGAATGAACATTTTCATGTACCCTGTAATATTTTATGCTGATTTCAAGTTGAACATTTATGTATTTGAATTTTGCATTAATGATAGTGTTATATTATGCCCTGTCTCTAAATTTTCATGTACCACGTATATGAGATATGTGTTGTTATATTATTTTATAAGATATACCATGAGATATAACAGATATACCATGAGATATACCAGATATACCCTGAGATATACCAGATATACCGTGAGATATACCAGATATACTAGATATACCCTGAGATATACCAGATATACCGTGAGATATACCTCAGATATACCAGATATACCCTGAGATATACCAGATATACCAGATATACCCTGAGATATACCAGATATACCCCCAGATATACCATGAGATATACCAGATATACCGTGAGATATACCAGATATACCCCCAGATATACCAGATATACCATGAGATATACCAGATATACCATGAGATATACCAGATATACCCCCAGATATACCCCCAGATATACCCCCAGATATACCAGATATACCATGAGATATACCAGATATACCGTGAGATATACCAGATATACCCGATATACCCAGATATACCAGACATAACACAAAATATACCAGATATACCCCCAGATATACCAGACATAACATAAAATATACCAGATATACCATGAGATATACCAGGTATACCAGATATACCAGATATACCGTGAGATATACCTCAGATATACCAGATATACCCTGAGATATACCAGATATACCAGATATACCCCCAGATATACCATGAGATATACCAGATATACCATGAGATATACCAGATATACCCCCAGATATACCAGATATACCCCCAGATATACCCCCAGATATACCAGACATAACACAAAATATACCAGATATACCAGATATACCGTGAGATATACCTCAGATATACCAGATATACCCTGAGATATACCAGATATACCCTGAGATATACCAGATATACCCCCAGATATACCCCCAGATATACCAGATATACCACTGATATACCCCCAGATAATGTTATTCATGATTAACAACCAGATATACCAGAAATCAGATTATCCATCCATAATTACAAAATCCCAATATTACAAAACCTACATTTTACATAAACATTTAACCTTAAACCAACATTTTACAAAAAACCATACAAAAATAAGGGGGTTTCGTTGAGTTTCAACGAAAACCCAATTAAAAACCAAACTGCATAGCTTCAAAAGGTGAGTAATGGTCGAGTGTTTTCGTGCAAGGAAGACAAATTTGTTTAAAATACTTACCGAATAATGCAGAGCTTCAAAAGTTGATAGTAATGGTCGAGTGTTTTCTGCGTTGATACTGTTCGTCTTCTTCCTCAATCGAAAATGGGAGAGCTTCGCTAATACCAGATAGTGACGAGGGATTCTTGAGAGGTAGAGTAATGCTCAGAGTTGTGGGTTTGTTTGAACTGTTCGAATTCTTTATTTCAAACGGTATAAATGAGTTACCGGCTACCAAATGGGTCTTTGGGTGGGCGGTTAAAAAAAGCTCATTTTTAAACTTTTACACAAGGTTGCCCTTTTTTAAACTTTTACACAGATTTTGCCTATTTTAGACAAAAACCCATTAAAGACATGGGTTTATTTTTTTTTTATTTAGGGTAAAATAAGAAAAATAGATTATTAAGATATATTTTATATATATATCTCGTTTTTTAAGGAACTGAAGTCGAACTAATTAAAGTGTAACGACTATTTTTTAGGTCGGTTTTAGGTAAAATTACCGTTTTTTTTTTTGATTGATTTTAAGTGGAACTCCTGTTTTTTCGGTTGTGGAATTATTTGTATTTATAAAACCAACCGTATATACACAGTTGTTTAGCTTAGATCCGTAAGAGTCATGATTAAGTTTAAAATGATGATGGATAGAGTTGGGATGTGTTTGGAACTCAAAACCCAATGGAAAAGTGAATCAATGTACAATCACTTATTGATGCGTTTTTTTCCTTCCCAATCGTGCAGCCCAATGTAGAGTAGAGCGGTCCTGAGTCCAATAATTGATGTCAGGGATTATTTTAGCATGTTTTTGCTAAAAAATGTAAAATTGACAAAAATATCAAACTTTTATTCAAAATCATGAGTTTTAGCTCCGGTTTTAATTCTGACTTTACTATAATACTCATCGATTATTTTTGTTTAAAAAGCCTGTAAAGCTTACAAACTTTTTTAAGAATTCTGTTCCAAAAAGATCATTATAGAAATCAAAATGATCTTTTTCCTTTTTATTTCTCAAAATGATTTCTTTTAATTTTTTTTAAAATACTTTCTTATTTTTCAGTATTCCATATTAAACTAAATAATTTTTTTAAATTAGAGATTTGTGATAAAATTTTTACTTATGATGTAACCATGGTAATTTTACGTTATAATAAAAAAGTATTTTATAAATTATTATTTATAATATTTCTTTAGATAATCCCTTTGTTATTTACTTGATAAGTAGTATTCGTTCTAATGTTTTTTTTATTATAATATTTTAAATAATTTACTTTTCTATTTGAATTAAGTTGGGTAAACTTATTTTAAACATTGTTTATACTCTGTATTAGTTATTCCCTTTTTGTCAAATATTGTTTAGGTAATTGGCTTCGATATTATTTTTGAACTGAATTTTTAAGCTTTAGTTAATTTATCATCTTATATGTTCTTTGAATAAATAAAATCCAAAAATTAGGTTATTAAATTCTTCTTCATTTATTTTCACAAATTTATGTGTAAAATAATTTCTTAAAATTTTTCCTACAGAATGGTCTATTACGAATAAAATACTATAAATGTAGTCTGTATAATAATCTAAAAGAGTGTCAAACTTTTTAAAATTTTCTACATAGGTTTTACAACTTTTATTGTCAAAATATTATTCTAGGAATTTCATATGCTTTTTTTCAAAATCTTCTATCTTGATCATAATTTTGATTTATTTTATCTTGCTTTTGTTTATAAAAATTTTCCCATGTCTACTAAATTGGGGCTAGTTAAAAAACTATTTGTTCCTTCTTCATTTTCAAGTTCAAAATTCTCAACTTTTTTCTCTATCCAATGACTTAATTCTAGAATTTTTTTATTTTCTTCTATATTCATTTTTATTAGTTTAAGATTTGCTTCAAGATCCAAGTATTCTTTTTTTTTTTTAGTCTATTACTAAATTATACCTTTTTTCTTATTTAAAAAAATAGTCAATAATTATTATAAATTTTCAATTATTTTTTTACCTTCGTACTCTTCTTTTGAAGTTAGTTTTCATAAATATTTTGAAACAAACAAGAGCTTATTTGAGATAAATTGTATCTTTTAAATTTTCTTGAATTTTAGGATATTTCTTAACTTTACTTCTATATAGATCTGTCCATGATTTCTTGATTTTTTTTATTATTCATTTTCATGTTATTATGTTTGTTTACTAATTTCTCCATAAATTAAGATATATAACTTATGAATTCAACAATTTCAATAAAATTGAAAGTATACTAGATTCTAAATGTAAACTAACATGTTTCTGAATATGAATCATTCTCGTACTTTCACTTCTTAGTTATCTTCTTCTTGTTCCAAAGAGCTAAGTTCTTCAAATCCAAGCTTATAGACCTCTTGTTCTTACTGATCTTGTTGAGATCTGTACTTAACTTCCTAGGTTTATAGTGATAATTAGATTGAAATTTAAGTTGGACTTTTATTCATTAAATATATAGTTTACAACCTAGAGAACTTGCAACCTTGAAAGGGTTTCTATTTTATAATCATTCTAAGGTACAAATATAGATAGAAATAGATAAGAGCTAAAGTGATTTCTTATATCCCTTTTAACTGAAGAGAGTTTCATTTTATAAACATAAGGGTCCTCTATTTACATTGGTGTGGACTATTACTATTTTTTTTTAACTTTTTTTCTAGCTTCCAAAATGTTTACATTATCGATACTTCTAGCTTTAATTTTGGGAGTGGACCGTACATCAATTATTACTTCTCAGCCGACATTGAGCTTTTTGAAGACTTTGAGTTCACATAAGCTTCTTTATCTTTAGTACAATAAATGTATCTGTGGTCTTCATATTACTTTTTTGAATAATGGCAAAATACTTTCTTATTTTCTTCATATATTTCAAGCGCATTGTAGTTGAAATTAGTTTTATATGTGATTTCTTTTTCACTGTCTTTCTTAGTTATGACCATATTACTCTGAGAAGTAAAAATGACTTTACTGATGCAATAATTGACCTTGATTTCATAAGTGTTATTAATTCTTCTTATTTCATAGTAAATTTGGCTTAGCATTTGTCCTATTTTAATACAAAATTTCTTAGGGTTAAATTCATTTTTTAATAAAGCCATTGGATGAGGGACTTCCCATTTAGTATTAGCTAATCTAAGCTTAATGAAATAATAAGGACTTACTGATGTTTTATGGTTCTAGTCCATTATTGAACTAAAACATTTTAAATAAATAGGCTTATTCATAGCCTTAGTTTTACTTTTAAAATTTTTAATTTACTTCTTGAAGTTTTTAGAAAAATAATTTAATTTTTTTAAATCATTTCCTGAGTATCAATTTTCTATTAATCCATTATGGAATGCTCGATAGACAAACACTAAATCAACTCTTTCTAAAATATTAAATTTATTACCTATCATTAAGATGTTCATCAGTAGTTTTTTTTGGCTAAATTGTATAAGCTTAACTATTGCTGTTTTTCTAAATTTCTATATCTTTCTCTTTCTTTTTCAGAAGAATTGCTGGTTGTTTCTTTAAAAATGATTAATCTTTGAACATTTTCGAGATTCATTAATCTGCTGGTTCCTTCTATTAGTTATTGTACTATTTGAAAGTAGTTCTTGTTACTTCTGTTGGTGATAAAAGTTTTGGGACTTCATAATTAACATAGCTTCCTTATGCTTCTATCTTATTGATAAAATCTTTGTAGATGATTCCACTAAATATTATTATAACTCTACTTGCCTTTGGTCAATTGGTGTAAATTCCTAATTTTGATCCATTGTATACTATGTAGATCTTTTTAAAAGTTTTCTTTGCAGCTTCATTAGTCAAATTAATTTTTTCTTTTTTCTTTTCTGAGTTATTAGTACTTGTTTCTTATTACTTATCTTTGGAATTTTAATTCCTTTCTTTCAAATTTTTTTTTTTGTTAAGATTTCTTCTTCTTTTCCTTTAGAATTTTTCAATTCTTCAAGGATTTTCTGTTTAGCTTAGTCAACCAATATACATTACTGTCTAAAGACTTTTTTAGGTATAATACCTCAAGTTGTTCTTGAAAATTTTTATTTCTTTTTTCTTAATCTTGATTTCTATATCAAGTGGATCTATTCTTGTAATTAAAAATATAGTTAGAAAGACTAAATTATTTCTAATTTATGGTAAATGTTTTACGTCAAATTTATAATGATTAAATCATTATTACCATATAATGCGTCTTTCTTGCTTATAGTCACTTGCAATATTGGTTCAAAAAAATCCAAAGTTTTTATTGTTATTTCTACCAATAAATTTTGAACTTATAACATATATTTTAAATTTCTTAATAGTTTTTTTAACAATTAAATATTCTTTTTTATTACTATAATAATTTAATTCAGGGCCTTGAAAAGATCATAAGATAAATCTGCAAAGATATTCATCTTTATCATCAACTCTTACTTTTAGTACTGCTCTTAATATTCATATGAAACATCTGTTTCTATTATCATTTTATCATCTAGTCGTGGATTGTATAAAACTGGTAAATCTTTTATCTGTGCTTTTATTTTATCCATATATTTAGTATTCTAATCGGTCCATTGCCAAACATAATTCTTTTTAATATTTGTTTGTAATAGTTTTCTTATTTATATTAATTTCTTTGTATATGCTTCTGCATAAGTTAAATATCTTTAAAATATTTATAATTGATTTTTATCTTTTATTATACCGAAAAAACTTTGTATATTATTTAGAATATGAGATTGTAAATGATATTTTTCATCTTCTATTTCTAATTTTAAGTATTTCATTTTTTGTTGAGCAATTACTACTTTTTTTCTGATAGTAATATTCTTGATTTTCTACATTCTTGTAAAATATTAATAATATATAAGTAATGCCTACGTAATTCATTACTGAATATTAAGATATCATCTATGTATACATAACAAAAATTATGATATTTTTTAAAAATACTATCCATGTATCTTTAAAAAATACTTAGTGCTTCTTTTAATCCAAATAGGACAAATGTCCATTAAAATTATCATTGTGTGCAACTAAAAGCTGTTAATTTTTATGATTCTTCGTCAAGTCTTATTTATCAAAATATACTTTTGCAATCAAAACTTTAGAAATATCTCTTTCCTTTGATGAGTGATAATAATTCTTCTTTTTTTGGAATAAAATAATCATCATCTATAATTTTCTTATTTAGAACTTTGAAATTTATTACCATTTTTTTCCTCTTATTTTCTCAGCTTCTTTTTCTACTAAGAATGTTGGGCTAGAGTGTGATGAATTACTATAAATAATTACATTTAATTTCAAAAGCTCTTAAATTTATTTTTCAAATTCTTTTTGATCATCTGAAGTATAAATCATTGGTTTTACTCTAATAATAACATTTGAAGGATTTTTTAATTTTATGTTTGCCATTTCATTTGAAATTAATATTTGAATTAAATGAATTTTTTGAACATACTGTTCTTAGTAATTTTCTTCTGTTAAGACTTTATCTTTTTGTATTTTATTTAGAAATGAATTTTGATCAACCTCTTTGTCTAAACAAATATTTTCTAGATATAGTTTTTTTTTTATTATATTCTCACCACATTTTTGTTTTTTATGTTGTAACATAAAAGTTGGTGATGAAACTGTTAATATTTTTCTAATTTTTGATACAAAGATGGTTTTATCATCTAAAGTTGTCAGGCTTATTTTATCTAGGTACTAGTACTAGGTAAAAAGTTGATATAAATTTAAGAAGTTATTTTCTAGTACAATATTAATTCCAGTCTCTTGTTAGTATATTGTAGAAATATGATTTCTCCTCTTATTAATACATTTATGTCTTTTTAAGACTTTGTTAAGTTTTATTGTAGTTTACTATTAATTTTTTTGGTAATTGTTTCCAATGCTCTTCTGAAAATACATATTTACTAATTACACACATACTGGCTCTTGTGATTATGTATGCATATAAATGATAATTTGTGTATTCTTTAAATTTTAGTCCTATTTTGATATATGTATTATTTAGTTTGTAATACTATACAAATCATTTATCATCTGATAAGGAGTAATCATACTTAAATCAGTGATTTGTTATTCAGTTTCTTTTGTATCGTCTGTATCGTATTCCTCTATCGGTTCTAATTCCATTCTAAAAACTTATTTTAAGATTTGTACTTTTAGTGACAATTCCTTTTTAAATTCATTTTTATGCTGAAGCATATTAGGACATTCATTAACATAATGTCTTTCTTCGTTGCAGATCCAATATCTGCATTTCTTTTTTCCTAATGGGCAATAATTCTTATTTTTTAGTAGTTTATATCTTTTTCTTTTGAAGTATCTTTTCTTATAAGATTCTCAATTATATATTCTTTTATATTTTTGGAAGTCTTATTTCTTGAATTTATATATTTTAAACTTCTTATATTTTTATACTTTTTATTGTAAGATTTTGTATTACACCCATATTTTTCTAGCATTCTAGAATCTCTTATATAACAATAGATTTTATTATTTTCTTTAATTCATTTATATTCTTTTTTTTTTTTTTTTTTACATTTTATAACTATCCAACTTTTAAAACTTCTTATTCTTACTTCTAATGTATCAAATATAGTTTATGTATTCCTTTTATTCCATCATTTTGTCGTGGTTTTATATAGTGTTCTGGGTAATTTTTGAAAAAATATTTTCTTATAAGTTTATTGCATAGAAGGTGGTAACTTATGATAGTACATTTTATATTCACATATAAAAGAATCTATATAACACATATTACATATATCCATATTTGTTAGATGCAACTTAGCTTCATTTAATTTATTTCATTTTTACTAGATTCGGTAATATGTCTTCCTTTATCTTCTTCGATAATTTTTTTATATATTTTATTTATTACAGTGTCTAAATATTCTCTTCATATGGCTTCATTTCCTTGCATTAGTAAATGTTATTTTTCTGTTAAATTTGCAAACTAAATTTTTACATTTTCTATCATTTTATAAGCTAATAATACTCTACAAGTTAAGGGATTTGTTTATGTAGTTGTAGAAATTTTTATAATTACACTCATTCTACTAACGCATTCATTTAAAGCTTCCTTCCTATCCCTTATGCAATCTAAATATAATATATCAGATTTATAATTTTTATTAGGCCTAAATTTTGGTGAAATACTACTTCTAGTATCCTAGTATATTCTTTCTTTCATTTTAGGTTGTTGTCTTCTCCTATTAAAAGGTTCAAGTTCTCCTTGTCTCTACCTATTCCTTTATTCTTTGTATGAGTAAGATGTTTCTCCTCTTTGTGGGGTTGATAATACTGGTTCGATATGGATTCTTGGTCTTATATTTTTCTTGTTTGGATTCACTTTTACTAATTACTCTTATGTCATCTTCTTCTTTATTTGTACAAAGTTTTTCTTCATAATATTTTCTAATTTCTCATTTGTTAATGTTAACAAACTTATTAATTTTTCTATATTTTTATTTTCAGAATTCATGTATTGCTCTTCTAATTCTTTCATATATTTCATTAAACTGTGATTATGGCTTTACTCTTGAATTTTTCTTCATTATTTCTTTTATCATTTTTGGGTATTAATGCATTAGATCTCCTAAAATGTTTTTCTTTTAAACCTTTTAATAGATCAAACTTATATCTTGGAGTTTCATTTCCTATTGGTATACTATTAACATCTCTTCTTAATTAACTAAATTTCTTGTGTATATCTAGTTGTAATTTCTTGTTATAACTACATTCTTTTATTTCTTTAAGAAGCTCGGTTCCATTTATATTTTGTAAGACTTTAATGCTTGATTCATTTATGGTATCAATATTTTTCTATTGCTCCATGAACTAATTTTTTACTTCTTCTATTTCCTCTTTTAATTATTCTATTTCTCTTACTGATTTCTTCTTGGGTGTCTATAAACTTAATCATTTGTTTATTACTTTTTCTAGTTGGTATCATAGATTTTTCTTTAATGTCTAAATCTCATTTATCAAGTATTTCATATTTTGTTAATATTTTTTTTGTTTTATTATTTGTCCTTTTCGTTGGAACATTCTATCTATTTCTATAAACTCGCTTTGTCAATAAATTGAATTGTTATGACTATTTCTTAATGAATATCCTAATAAATAATGTATCAAAAATGGATGGTTTCCATCTTTCATTAAATTTTTTCGTTCAAAATCATAAGCCAAACCTAATACTTGATTTATATTTTTATCATTAATATTGACAGCAAACCTAGGGTATGTTGTAAATTTTAATTTTTGATATTATAGGTTTCCGTTAATCATTTCCAATAAAGCATATTTTCTATTTGTTATTCTATTATTTAATAATGTTAATTTTATTAATGTATCTACTATTTCTCTAAAATGTGCTTTTATTAAAATTAGTATTCCTCTTAAACAAATGTATCCAATTTTTTCTGTCTTTCAAGGAACTTTTTTTTATAGTTTTTCTATAATATATCTTTATCAATTAGTGGTATATTAAATCTCTCTTTTGCATATGCTCTAATAATACTCATTTCTTTATTACTTATTTCATAATATATTATGTCTTTTCTTGGAAATAATTTTCTTATTTTGAAAAATGATTTTTCTCTAAATTCATCTCCTTCAAAGGTTTAATTTTAATTTTTGAATTTATTCAAATTTATTTATACTAAGTATCATTTATTGTAAAAAAAATCCTAAGATGTCTTATGTTTCTATTTCTATTACTTATTAATTTTCTATTATTTCTGTCATTTTAAAATATAAGTATTTTTAATATCTTGTATGGATTGTTAAGAAAAATATTATATTTATAATTACAAAATTTTTTCTTTCTTATGTAAGGCTTACATAAATTTTTTTATATCTTATAGGCTTTTAGAAGATAATATAGTAAATTGTATATATTGAAAACAAAGTCATTTATTGACTTTTGTCAAAATAATGAAAAACTTTATTTTCCATCGATTTTGCGTCTATATTGCTTGATGTTACAGATTTATGCTCACTTTAGAGCAAAGTATTGGGTTTAAGGTCCACTTGAAAGAGAACACTGATGTCATATCCTGTTTACATTGTATAGAATTCCACCACCAGCTACAAATGAAAATTAGAAGAACTTTAGAGAAATGTTCGGACAAAAAATGTTAAGAATGTACAAATTTGCACTCATATCTTGACATATGCTAGTATTATCTTACAAAACGAATTATTTTTAAAATTTTTAAAATAATTTTGACACTTGACACTCTATAAAAAGTGAGTACTAAATTGCGTGTAAAATTATGTGATATTAGTATTTCTCATGTTTATACTAAACATTATTTCAACTGTTAACCTCCACGCTTACTCAAAATTTGTTAATCATACTTCTTATATTTTAGTCTAGGGAAAATGAGGAAAGGAATGTAAAAAATTACCATTTAAACTGCCTAATTTTGAGTGAAAGAGGAACAAACTATAGATTAGGAGCAAAGAAATTTGTACCGTATGATTTTTGAGAAAAACTAACTACTAGTCCCATTTACGTCAAAAAAGGGGATAGAAATCAGATGAAGAAATTGTAGACAACAAGTCCATTCTTACAGCCTTGTGTTTGAAATTAGGTAAACCCAAAAAGTATGGCAAAATGCGAATGAGAATATTGACATAATATAATTTTTTTTATAAACATTTTTGATCAATTTATCAAAACATAGAAAAATCACATTTCAAAACTCAGAGCTTTACACGTATAAAGTCCAAAATAATCATACTCCATATATTCAATATAATAGGATTAAGTTTATATGCAATATGATCTATAGTGTTTTGATATCGTTGCCTACGATCTCATAATAGTTCCTATGATCATTGCTTACAATTTCACCAGAGTTTTGGCTATGTTGCCAAATATAAGGCCTTGTATATTTTTAGAAGATATATGTAATGTGTTAAATATGCTCAAAATATAAATCCTTACATATTTTTTAGGCCATACGTAAGGCCTTACTTTCAGCGAGTTCAATGGTGGTCGCTAGAACTTTTGAAAGACTATAGGAGACAGACGTCGGAACTCAGGTTAGACTGCACATACGATCGCTAGAACTCTTATAAGTGCTTAGTTCCATTTTATTGAAGTTATGAAATGAGGGTCTTTTGGTATTTTTATTGGATAATTTAATATAAAATTGTGTGTTTTGAGTTGATTTTAATATATATTTTATGAACAAAGGCTAAAATATCAATAAATTTTCTATTAAAAATATTACTAAACAAATATTAAAAAAAAAATTACAACATCAAACCAAATCCCTAAAATTTTCAAACCCAAATATCCCAAAACCACCAACCATCTAAATTTGAAACTATTGCCATGATGCCATTGTTGTTGTCATTGTCCTCATTTCCAACCATCGAAATCGACTCTCCCTTGATTCTGAGCATTTTCCCAATGGTTGTGTAGGAGATTGTCAAACCTAATGAAGAATCGAATCTCATAGAAAGGTTTAGTAGGAGCTTACAAAACCTATTTTATTGATATTCATTTGAGATAGATTGGACGACAATCTACTAAACCTTTAGATGGTTTTTGATAGACCTTTATTGAACCTATAACAATTTCAAAGAAATCAAGTTTCAATGTCTCTCCAACCTTAGAAATAATGTGCTTCAGCTTCCTTCACTGATTGCATTATTACCTCCTCCATCTTCAATCAAATGAATTGAATAATTACTATATCAGGATTTGAGTAAATCGATCAAGAGTTATTTTAGGGGTTGTGTTAAATGAGAGAAGAAAAAGAGAATGTGGTTTAATTTTAGATGTATAAGTTGTGTCCTAATTCTTTAAGTTGCTAAAAATATATATGTAAATTGTATTATTGTCATTTTTAGAAAAGTAATGTGATATGTATTGAAAACAGGGTAGCTCAAGTCCGCTACCTTTAACGAAAGTGCACTTTAGATCCCATACTTATTTGGAGGGGCACCACAAGTCCAATACCTTTAAGAAATGATCGCAAAAGTCTTTTGTAAAGGTAGTAAATTTTTGCTGCCTCTACAAAAGGTAACGAACTTCATTGTCCCTTCATCCTATAATAAAATATTAAAAATGGATATGCATGGTTTACTACTCCAAAATACCTATTTTTAAAACAAATAAAAACAACAGAAAAAATTATAAGAAGCATAAAGATTACACTTAGTGGAGTTAAATGGTAAAATTCCTTCAAAAATGCTCACAAATTGTCTCTTTTTACTTCAAAAACTTCAAACTCTTACCTCCTTACTCAAAAATGGTAAAAACTGTTCCAAATTGTATACTCCAAAGAAAAGAGCCTAGAGTTCGAAACATCGAACCTCATCTTTGAGGTAAATAAGGCAATGGTGAATTAAGTTCAACTTGCCTATGCAACTTGTCTTGAGAATAAAATAACACGATAGCCCTCAAGTTGAGAGATTGGGATGTGGGTGTAAAAGTTGAGAAAGTGAGCCCATCCTAAGAAAGGAGCCTAGAGTTCGAAAAATTGAACATCCGCTTTGAGGTAAACAAAGCAATAACGAATTAAGTTCAGCCTTCCTATGAACCTTGACACTCAAATAAGGTAGCGCAAATAAAGTAAGAAACGTGACTTTTTATTAAAAGGGGAAATGTTACAAGGTTATTGCTAGCTAGTTGTTACAGTAGTACAAAATTAAAATGGAAACTCCAAGAATGCTTAAGCTAAGGACCTTTGTTAGTAGAAGAAGAGGCAAATGGATGACAATTATCGACCTTTTTATTTTTGAGAATACATTGTTCTCTCCAAAACTCAAGTTCTTTCTGAAGATGAACTTGTTCACTCAACATTTGTTCTTTTTCAATTTTGTATATCCCGATTATAAGATTCAAATCTTCATTTTTTGAAGTGAGCTTCCTATTGTCAAACAATGTCTATCTCGCTCGCCTTGGAGGAGTTCGTTTTCCTTCCTAAATCTATCAAAATTATCTTCAATTTCATCAAGGGACTTTGAAGCTTCATTGAAATTTACCAAGTTCTCATCCACATTATTTCTCACCTAGCTAACTTTCTGATATAAATATTCGGTCATGTGCTCATAATTTGCAACGAACGATATGGACTGACTATATGTACGGGTGTAAGTATTGAAAAATATGAAGTTATATTAAAAACACAAGTGAATGTGAGAAATTACCTCAATTATGCAATGACTAGCACAATGCCATAAGGACCCTTATTCCATTTTTCTTGAATTAGAAATGGCAATGCTAACTTCATAAGTACCAAAGTGGTGATACATCTGATCCATTGCAATGGCATTACCAAACATTCCTTCCTCAAAAAGAAAATAAATATGTTTGTCCTATAAAAATACACAAGGAATAACTGAATTGCTTTTAGGTGATGATAATAGGATGGTAACACTGGGTTTCACTTCATACTCATGCACACCAATAGGTTTCACCTCCACAGGTTGAAAAGGAGCCACTTGGTTTGCAAAAGATGCTCCTAAAGGGCTTGAAGGAATACATGATGCCTTACTTCCAAGAGGTAAAAAGTCATTCTCCCCTATTAACTTACACAAACGGGTCGTTCCCTTTCATGAGCATTTTCAACAAATTGTTTGAGGGAACACTAGAAACCTTCTAAGTTGTAATGTCTTTTTCAATAAAGTCTGATAATAAATCATTAACCACTATACCATTGAAATCCATTTCTTTAGTTAAAGCGGGCTAATTTTACAAAATTTGAAATAAGTTAATCAAATAAGCAAACTGGGCTAAAATTCACATCAATTGGCTGAATTTCTCTGAGAAATGGTTATGAAATTGGGGTAGTGACCATTCAAATGGGGAATGGTCGAATGAATATATTTGTAAACCAATATGAAGCATTTAAGGAAATTGAACCAATAAAAATTTATGAAATAAATGCATACGTCTAACTCTACACAGTATACAAAAAAATACAATAAGTTTACATCGGTCAAGTTTGCATTCTATTATATGTTGAAGCACACTGCAAAGTGTTGCGACGTTATTAAAGACCTAAATTAATAAGTGGGAAAAGTGATCATTTTATCAACAAAGTTTACATTTCTCAAGTGAGCAATCTATTACCTATCAATATACACCATTTAGTGATATGACATTACGAAAAATTAACCCAAATAAGAGTTGTATGTTGAAATATTGGTACATCGCTCAAATGTGCGACCAATCAAAAGGATTTTGATACACTGCATCATGAAACAATCTTAAGGATTAATTTGAAAGGTTGATACATCGCATGGCCTATTAAAAGGATTGAAACACACCGCGACATGAAACAATTTGAAGGATTTATTTAAAAGTTGCTACAAACCACTAACTTATTTACATCGCTCGAGTGTGCGACCTATCAAAAGGATTGAAACACTCTACAACGTGATATAACTAAAGATTGTTCCGAGAAAATTGGTAGTCTAACAAGCTCACATCGTGCTATAGCATGACCTAATATTCTAATGTGAAAAAGTTGGTGAAAATTAGTTATTGGAGCTTTTCATTCAATCACAATGCTACGTACCATATGATGGCTCATCAATAGAGCAAAGATACGAACAAAGTGAAAAATAATCCATTAATATTCAATTCCTTGCCACTTAAAATGACAGCCTTACAAATTTTGATATCAAAATGAAGATACAAAAAGTTAATTTTGGGGCAACAAATAACCTATACATTTGGCGACCTCTTCATTCACATCTTGAATGGGCTGCTTGTTTGTCTGGTCAGATTTTTGATCAATAACCGCTTCAGTTTGAGCAGTAGCCACATTTTTCTACGAGCTCTTTGGGACTTTGGAACTTGAGGATAGGGCAACGGGGTGGAGGAGCTTATGGATGGTTTCTTCTGTAGACCCCTTAACATGTTCTAGAACAACATTTTGGATTTGTGTTTCTCAAACTGTGACAACATGTTTTGGAACAACATGTTTGGGGTTGATATTTTCTTGTGGTTGCTCATCCATCTCAATCTCTAAGATCAGGTTGTCCAGGACACAATTGTCAAAATCCATTCCTGCAAGAAAATTTTGGCAAAGTGTTAAACAAAAAAACATTGTGGGAAATTGTAGGAGGTTAAAATTGCAGTTCGTTAACTTGGCAACTAGTAGGGGTATTCCCTCCAAACCCTTGACCTAATAAAACGATATGTTGTTAGTATGGTCCTATATTCTCATGCTTGTCGTTATAAATTTTTTATGACGTATTTTGTCTAACCCTCTTATAGCAAGTTATGGAACATCTCTTCACCACGAGGTAAAGTGTTTACAAGCCTTGTGTTTAATGTCAACCTCACATTGAAGTGAGTAACCTCACCCCATATATTCCCTCCTATGTACAAGTACTTGTCTTTCTAGCCAGCCTGGCTCTTGGGAAGTTTTAACTTCAATCTGCAGTTGGTAAGGGAATATACGTAAGCTAAGTCTGGGTCAAGACTGTTCCTTTTGATAGTATACATCGCTCATATTTTGGCCTCCTAGAGCTCAAACCCTAGCTCTTTTGACACAATGGCCAAGCTTAGAAGAGTCCTTCAACTGTTAGGATTGAACTGACCTAGGAAAATATCAAACATTAATAAAAAATAAGCTACGATGAAAGGAATGGGGAACCTTAAAGCTATCTTGAAAGCTTCATCGTGAAGGACGTACCACTCCATAAGTGGTTTGTCATTGTCCCTAAGGTGCTAAGGAAGGGGCATGATTCCTACCTTTGTGAAGTGTGAAAATGACATTTTTTTTACCACTACTTATAATGACTTGTTCCAACATAGAGTTAAAATCTTAGAAGTTGAAAGGACAATACTAAAAAAAAAAAAAATTGAAATGGGTGAAGCTGAAGGGTTAAAGCTCTTTTGTTATTTGTACATCATTTAATGATTATCCAACAAGTCATTTGAGTAATGTCTATCACCAACTAAAAGAGACTTGGGAAGTTTTAGAACGTTCTCTTACCTCGAGACAAGCTAAAGGAATTGGGGACTTATTGTTTGGAGAAACGGGCTATAGGCCCATCTACACTATGGACTTATTAACATGACCCACCTTGAGTCCAATCTGTTATCCACCTAGCACTATTGTGTTGACCTCATCAGACACAATGAACTCAACCTTATTATTAATTCAGGTCATTTACCCCGTTGTTCACTTCTAAGTCAACTATTTGTCTTATTTTATGATTAATATCATCAAAAATGCTTTATTGTGTTTAAGTTTGTTAACGTAGGTAAAATAATAGCAAACACAGTGAAAAATTAGCAAAAAGGGACACAATCAGCGTAATTAGCATTTTACTACGACGGGCACTATTTTATGCTACGATGCAACTATTTTCCTAGACTGGCCGAGAGCTAAGTGCCACAGTGCACAACCCAAGAGCTTTGGGCCGCAACGTGCGTAAATTTCCATATAGTCTAAGAATCTTTTGCAGTGATGAGCATTTCTCTAGGCCATGGCGCGCATTGACGTGTGAGTGAAAAAAGTGCTCAGAATGCCAGTTTCTTATTTTGATTACAATTGTGTGTGACCTAAAATACCTCTAAGCCTATAAATACAACACTTTTTATAGTAACCTAAATCTTGAGAGAAAGAAGTAACAGATTTAGAGAGGCAATTCAAGGGGCTAATGGAAGATTGATGGCTTTAGAGTTAGAGTCATCAAGAGATTGGTTACATCTTTCCTTTAACCTTTATATTTTATTCTAGTATTTTCTGGAGTTTATTGAATATGATTATGTACAGCTAAATCTGTTGTTAGAATCTTCTTGAACTCAATATATTTATGCAATAAATTAAATTTTTTTATCCTTTGTGATTTGTGGTATCTCCATAATCTCTTCTTATTACTTTCAATTTAGTGAGATAATTTGATGATGAATGTCGAGAGACTATCTAATTATTAGTCACGATTTATTGACATTAGATACTATATTTAATTTGATTTGTATGCCATTAATTTTATAGCTAGCAATTATATCATATAGGCAATTAGGTAGCTTTGAGAGAAGTATCTAAATTGCTTGTTTTGATTAAATAACATGCATTACTTCTAAGCAGAGATACATGATTCTTATGTATGTGGTTCATTAATACGATTTTAATGAGTAATATACAACCTAATTAGCGTGACAAGTGACGGGGACAATTAGTGAATTATTATATGTATGTAGTTTACTTGAGAGATGAATGCATGTTACTTTAGGATGTTAAGTCAAGTATCATATTATGAATTGCTTGAGATGGTAGATTTATTATTGTGAAGGAAGTTGAGAGATAATGAATTTTTATAACTATTTTGTGTTTAATTATTTAAGGTGGTTGTGTTGGATAAAGTAGTGTGAATATTGAGTTTTTATTATTTTTATTATTTCTGTCCATCTATCTTTCTTAGCCCAAATAGTTGGGTGTAGTCTTAGTGTAGTACTCAAATATTTATTAATTCAATTCCCATGAGTACGACAACTCGATATTTAAATACTTATTACTCGTATGAGTTCCGTGCACGTACAGCTTAACGTGAACTAGCCACTTAGCTGGTCGTGGCTTCTCATGATCTATGTCAGTCCGCTCCCTAGATTAGCCCATTTTACTGGCATAACATCGTTAATTTTACAGGGGATAAATAGGTCATAATACTTGATCCATTGATCGTCCATACACGTCTGACATCTCAATCATTTCAAGTCACGTCAATCCAATTTTCAAAAAGTCACATCATTACCCGACAAGCCAATCAACTCTCAACACGTGTATATTCTTATGTCTATATATATAAACAACCATTATAAAGGGAACTAATACTTTAATACAAGAACCTATTGAGTTGTGTTATCTCTAAACAAATTTTATAAAAACCTTATATCTAATTAAGCCCTTATCAACTAGTATTTTTAAAGTTGTACCAGCTAGCTGTGGCCTATAATGTTTATGAGGTCTATCCTAGATCAGAAATATATTATATATAGTTTTAAAATGGAATGAAACATTAATTAGCAAACGTGTTTTTTTTTTTCCCTCTTTCTCTTTTATATATTTAACAGCATTAGCTATATTTTGCAATACATAAGGGTGCTTATGGCAAGATACAATGTTTTTCCTTATCGTCTTAACTCATACCAAATTGGATGGCATGTGAGAATTCATAAAGCTAAGAAAAGAATCTCTTGCGGACCCAACATGAATCTTCTAGGTTGGGGTGGCTATACTTTAATTTAAAACGAGTATAATATTATATCACTTCTTGAGCTAGCTAGCTTTACATATCTAGAGATCGGGAGACTTCTTATTTAATATTTGCTAACTATGACGCATGCCTCCTTGTTTATAATTAAATGGGTAATCAAATCATTTTTCTTTGGATCGAGTTAAATCATAAACTATTTGATTACATATCTTGTTTGAGAGAACTTCTTATATAGGGTACCGTAATATGCATGAAGTTACTATATTTAAGAAAGTAAAAAGGATATTCTAAATTGCTATTTTTAAGGCTTTAATAAGAGTGTATTTTAAATTCATACTTATTAAGTTGGACAATATAAGTCTACAAAATTGACTTTTAGAATCCTTTTTGTAAAAGTATTAGAATTTTGCTGTCTTATAAAATGAACTTTTGTTATCTTTTATTTGTCATTTTTATAAATGTAATGAATTTATATTGCCTCTTAAATAAGTACGGATCTAAAGTGTATTTTCGTCGAAAGTAATGGACTTGAGTATTCCTTAATCCTTTAATAAAGAACCAGTGCTTTGAAAAAAAAAAAAAAAAAAACTTGTTATTATTGAATTGGATGTGAAATTAGAAAAATAAAATCTTTAAATAATTATAAAATTGTTATTTAATAAATAATTAATTATATTATAACATATTAAAATCATGATTAAAATTTTCTTTTTCCTAACACTCTCGGAGTAACTATTCTTCTACAGACAAAGGCTAAATTGTAAATTTTTTTTTTAAGGCTAACATGTAAATGAAAGTCGGAAAATATTGGTTTTCCATAACACACAAAAACTTACTATGGTATATTTGATACATTATATTTAAAAGATTAAGTAGAATAATATTAATTATTTTGTACGATATATGTTTGATGAAAATTTATATAATATAGTATAATAAAATTAAAGATAAATATTTTAATAAAATAATTTTTAATTAAAATAGTAATGTAATTGGTTTTATGCGATTGTCTTACATATTAAAATAATTTATTATAATTTTTTCTAATCAATATTAATTGGTGTTTGACACTTGTACATAGCCTCTGTGATGATGGCACCCACAGGCCATGCATTTTCTTGAACTATCTGTCATCTCTCTGTGTTATATTTGGTGGGGGCACATCAAAAGCTATCTGATAGTGTTGGTGAGCTCAGTTCATTGTAGTCAGCTTTGAATCATACTCTTTGTGTTTTTTCAATGTAGTGAGGTACCATCAATGATTTTTACTCATGTCTCATGTGATGGAAATTTTTAACCAATATGTTTTCTATTTTCAATTCATCTCATACTTTGTGTTTTAGATATGATCATACTTGTTTTGGTTAATTCTGTTAGTATTTCACCATTCAGAAAATTATTGAGTCTTTGGTGCTGTCCCTCCTTTTTTACCGATAAAAAATTAGAGTTCTTATTGTCTAGATATTTTGTGGGTTTTATTTTGTCTTTCTCTTAATTCACAAAATTTTTCCTCTCTATTATGTTTAGTTTCTCAACATAGATGAAAGAAAAAACCAACTTATAATTTTAAAATTAAAAATTTAGGTAGATAGTTTACATACATACCTCCTTATGGATCTAAACTTATACATGATCGTACAATATTTATTTCGTACAATATGATCTGACTTTACAATCATACATATAATCATGCAAAAATTATATATTTAGAATTTTTAATGCTATGTAATAAACATGTTGTTATGGTACTCGTTAGTGCTACTTTGATCGGGAGCATTTAAATTTTTTATTTGTTTGGATTTGCCACATAATCTCAATGATTTGAAGGGCACAATGAGAAATGTCTTGCCCCTACAGTTTTCAAAGAACTAAGAACTCTCTCATTGTGTCACTTATAACTTCATTATCTTATTTACGTTATGTTCTTATAACTTCATGTGTCACATATATAACTTAAATTTTTCGATCAAATTGATCATTTTTTAACAGAATAGTTTATTGAAATACCTTACAATAATAAAATTATGGCAAATAGGCTAAGATAATCCCATATTACAATTGAATATTAGATTAATAGTTAGTTTTCTTGTTAGTGTTGGAGACTATTATAATTAGGATATTAGATAATTATTTTAATGTTTTCCTATTAGTTTTAGGAGTCTTGTTTAGAGTCATATTAGGATTATGATTTTAGTTTATTATCCCTATAAATATCAATATAATTTTTCAATATTATGAATGAATGAGAATTAAAATGTCTTTATTTGACTTTTTTGTTCTTTTCTTAATCTACTTTGTTTATCTATTATTTTAGCTTTTATATTTATTCTTTTATCTATTTTATATTTATATTTCTTTCCGCTTTATATTTTAACATGATATCAGAGCAATGTTTGATCTTGAATATTTTTAATATATTTTCTATTTTATATCCTCTCTCTATCTCTGCCATATATATACTCCTACTATCATCGCGATCTACTTTAGTTTCTCAATTTTATTTGGTTGCTAGTACTCTTCATCTTTAGTTCGATTTCTTCTAAGGGTTGATGGTTGGTTCTTTGGTTTCGTCATTCAGCAAACTATCACAGCCGTCGTTCATTGTTGTTGCTGCTGTCGTTCATGTCAACCTCACTGTCTCACGACTATTGGTATCATTCATTTTTACCGCTGTCATCACCGTCGTTCATGTTAACCTCACGGTTTCACTACTGTTGGTAACCATCTCAATCTCACGACTTCATAGCCGCGTTTTCTAGAAAGATCAACTGACCCACCTTTATTTTCTAGAAAATCAACTGGCCCACCGTCATGTGCCGCCATCACCAATTCTAGATCTAACCAGCAATAAAGCACCTTTGAAGTTTAACATCAAGTAAAAATATGTATGTTGTAATTATCCAAGCTAAACATAGATTATGTTCAACTTGAGGGGGAACGTTGAATATTAGATTAATAGTTAGTTTCCTTGTTAGTGTTAGAGACTATTATGATTAGGATATTGGATAATTATTTTAATGTTTTCCTATTAGTTTAAGAGTCTTATTTAAAGTCCTATTAAGATTATGATTTTAGTATATTATCCCCATAAATATCAATGTAGTTCTTCAGTATTATGAATGAATGAGAATTAGAATGTTTTTATTTGACTTTTTGGTTCTCTTCTCAACCTACTTTGATTATCTATTATTTTAGCTTATACATTTATTCTTTTATTTATTTTATATTTATATTTTCTTCCGCTTTATATTTTAACAATCACTATTTTGATTCCCAAATGGACACCCCACTTGCATCTTTTGTGATATTCCAACACTACCCACACCAATCATTGACCTCAATCGCCACCCATGCAACCCACACCAGTCATCGACCACCATCGCCTCCCACGCCCTCCATCGACTACCATCACATTCCACACCACCCACACTAGTCATCAACCACCATCGCACCTCATGCGACCCTCTCACCATCTTCAAACCAAACTATCATCAAATTGTTGAACACCAAAACACATCACCTTCATAACCAAAACACATCACGAGGCAATCCACAGCCCATCTAATAACTCGCTACCACAAACCACCTGAATCCCAGGATCCATCACCTTCGCAACCCGCGAGGCTCAAACCTGTGGATTGTGCCGCCAACTTCTCCATAGCTTGTTCGTCGTGGTCCAAAAAGCCACCAGAATTGCCTGTCTCTAGGTTTCCTCTCGACTCTACTGTCGTCGCCACTCGCTACTAGATGAACACGAGAGGTAGCATATCTTTTTCATTAGTATTATTTTCTTTTCTTACCATTTCTAGCTTGCCTTTTTGTATCTCACATTTCTTCAATTGTTCTTATTTCATTATTGGTATTATTTTCTTATTAGGGAACTGAATTCAAAGAATATTAATGTTGATTTTAAAATTGGGTTAGTTGGACAACTGTACAATTCAGTTGAACGTGTATCTAACTCAGCTCTGGCAAGTGGAGTCACTGAAAGATTAAAATCAAGCCAATTGGGCAACTTTCCAATTTAGTTGGAAATATATCTAACTCAACTCTAGTGAATGGGATTATTGGCTAATCAAAATTTAGCTAGTTAGACAATCAACCAATTTAGTTAGACATGTGTCCAACTTGATTCTGACAAGTGAGGTAATCGATCGGTCAAAATTTGGCCAGTTGGACAATTATCCAAATTGACTCTAGGAAGTGGGTTTAATCGTCGATCAAAATTCAGCTAGTTGGATAACTATTAAATTCAGTTGGATATTTGTCCAACTCGGCTCCAGGGAATGAGTTTACTAACCGGTCAAAATCAGACCAGTTGAACAGGTGTCAAATTTTAGACAGTCTAGTTAGACATGTGTCCAATTAAAGTTTATCACAATTGATCAAATATAATTAATGGCATTTTTGTCATAATGTGTTAAAAAATAAGTAGAGGGAGTTATATATAATTTTTTAATAAATATATGACCATGATATCATATAACCCTAAAATTAATTAATTGAAAAAATAATAATAAAAGAAGTAAATTTTTTTTTTACATAATATATTAACTAATTGAAATTTTGCCCTTTAAACAATTATTAACATGCATACATTAGGTTACTTTCATTGTCATATGCCGCCATAATATATTGCCATGTTCAAGCGAAAATTTGGTCTAAAAGGGAAAACAGGAAAAAAAAAAAAAAAGTGAATCCATTTCCATCTAGCCCAGTTAAACGTGGAAGTTCATCCAAAAACAAAAAAAAATAAATAAATAAATAAACATAGTAGTATTTGCTTGTTCGTTATTTGAGTTAAAATTTTACTAAAAACAACAACCAAAATAATATTTTTAAAATTTATAATAATAAAATAATATTTTTATTGTTCAAATTATATATTTTTATAATTAAAAATAACATATATATAATTTTTTTAACACTTTTTAAATTAAATTATAATAATTTTGATGTTAAATATTTAATATTATAAGTTCAATATTAAACGTTTAATATTATTTAAATACTATTTTATTATTATAAATTTTAAAAATATTATTTTTAATAATTTCTCATATTCAAATACTTATATAATTGGCATATATAAATATACAATTACCACCTTGTGCTAAAAAAAATTAACTTATTCACAGTGCATCCAATTTAGTTGAACAAGAATTTTTTTTTTTAATTATAAAATTAACACTCTAAAATTTATAATAACAAAAATAATATTTTTAAAATTTATAATAACAAAAATAGTACTCTTAATACTAATTTATACTTTTTTAATTCAAAGCAAGGGTGTTATTTTTTTGCTATATATTTTAGGGGTGTTATTTTAGGTAATTTTTCAATTTTTTTCCTTAAACTATTTTTTTTTATATCACACATTTACACACATATTTATAACAGATAAAATTCGAACCCACATCTTCAACATGCTATCTTCTTATTAAAAAAGGATATTACAAGTCCTCTTTTTTAAGAAAATATCAAAAATACTCCGGATAAAAAATACATCTAAATTTTATCTATTAATTGTACAAATTTATTTGTATATATTAAAAAATTTATGTCAATACAAGTTTAAAAGAAAAAATTATTCTAAAATAGTGCAAAATATCTTTAAAAAAAGGAACATTAAACCTCGTTCTCATTCCTTTCCTAAACTACATGAGGACGACTTAAAAGATAGAAACTTCACTTTTAATATAAAAAGGTAATTCACATCATCTATTTATCAACCTCTAACAATATTGCAAAGCAAAATCAGAAAAGCGCGTGCTTATTGTTTTTCCACTAAAATGACATACACACTAAAAATTATAGTGGGCATTCATCTCCATGGTCATTTGCTAGCTTTTTATATGACTAATTGGCCGGATCTACAAGAATGCAACAACTATGTCACTTTCTACCCCCAACTTTTAAAAGTCATTTAATTATAGGCTTAGTTTGTCTCAATTACTTGAGAGAAATTTTAAAGGCTCACACACCATATAGTTAAAAATTTAAATTTTGAAAATAACCTTTAATTAAATTACCAATAGCTCCTCCAATTTAATTTACTTGTCATCAGTTATTATTTCTCAAATCTACTGTCCACAAATTTTCTTTATTATTTAAGATGTTTGGCCAAGTTTTCATTCAAACCCTTCCCTCAAACTTCATCCGATAATAATTTTTAAGTTTAATAGCATAACATAATCTTCTTTCATACATTTAATTTTATTTTTAATTCCTCGAATGAAAAAAACAAAAAACATTTGCTCATTTTTTTTACAAAATAAATAAACATATATTTTTATTACTTAATTTAATTATTGGATTATATAAGATACATGTATAGTTTATATAAAATATTTCATTTATTTTGAAATCTTGAAAAAAAAAAATTTGTAAAATAATTGAAAATAATCAACAATCTTTTAATCAAACTCAAATGAACTAAAAAAAACTCAAATGTCAAGAATTAAATATATGCGAATTCACTCTGGCTTAACGGCATGAAATTCTTGTGGGCCTATATTATGTCTGAAGCTCGAGTTCTACAATTGCATGAGTATAATAATTATTTCTAAAAAATTAAATGTTAGAATTTATTGTTTTATTTTTTATCTCACAAACAATAATGAAAATATTTTCGATATTGTTGACAGTTTCTCACAATATTAGTATTTTAGAAGTCTCAATATTGATATACATTATCAATAATAATGTGTAAAAAATTTTGATTTTGTGAAAATATTAATAAAATATTAGTTAATAATATAAATATTATCGATAAAATATCAAATAATATTAAAAAATATTATTCATGATTAAATTTATTTATTTTTTAAAATAATTTACCATTATATATCTTTATTTAATTATGTTACTCATAAAATTTAATATTTTAAATAATTATTTTAAACATTTCAACTACATGTTCTATAAAATTTTGATTTATTTATCAAAACAAAAATATTTTTTTTTTATATTTATATGTTTAAATAAAATAATTAATTTAATAAATAAGTTATTGATATTTTTGAATATTTATTAAAAAATTTGTAATTTCATTTGTATATAATTTTCATAAATTAACATAATATCATTGACATATTCATGAAATTTAAATCTCTACATTTTACTAATATTGATATTTCAAACATCCCTCACAAATGTATAGTCGTCTTAATGATAAATACCTGAATGATTGACCATGGTAACTTTGCAACGAAATGTAGCTAACGCGAAGTCAACGGTTCTTGTTTCATCGAATGTTTATAACAAAATATTGAAAAAAATGAATTCATCCTTTCTTTTCGGTCTCGAAAATTATATTTTTAGGTGAACGCTTTAAGATAAATTTTGAATTCATTATAATTTAGATATCAATTCTTAAATAAAAATTTATTTTGATTGTATCATAAATTTGTATTTAATTAGAGATTTAATCTCTATCATATCTTATATTCAAAATTCACATTGTATTTTATAAACCCTATAAATAGGACATATAGCCGTGTATTATAGATACAACAATTAATGAGAATTATTTCTTCTATTTGTGTTCTCTTTACTTTCCTTATCTTATTTTTTTTAGTTTTATAATACATTATCAACACGATTATTTATTCAAGACTTGTGATTTATACATGTGAAATGACATTGGCTATAACATACTACAAAATTTTTGTAGTGTAATGCTAGATCACAAAATTCACAAGTTTTTGAATTTATTATTTTTTATGATTAATTTCAAATTTTATTTTCATTCAAAATCTATCAAGTTTTTTTTTGTTTTTTTATTTCTAGATCGTTTTAATTGGATATCATAATCAATAATATTTATGATTTATTTTCCTTTTAAATTTGTTAAGTTGTTTGATTTATATATCAATATTTATATATATTTATATTGTAATTAAATTTTAAAATATGTTAATTTGTTTAGTTTATATATCAATATCTATACATATTTGTATTGTAATTAAATTTTAAAATTTGTTAAATTGTTTGATTTATATATCAATATCTATAAACGTCCATATTGTAGTATTATTTTTAATAGTTTCAAATATCACATCATTTTAAGAAGTCCACAAATTCTAAAAAATAATCTCATATACTACACAATAGTAGTAAGAAAATGGCTCAAATTAAATTTTCTTATTTTGTTAAATTTTCTTATTATAAAAAGATTGTTTGTTATATTGTTTAAATCATTTAACTATATTTAATATTTAAATTCAATATTGTTATGAAGAAAAATATTATTTAATAATAAATTTTAGTTAATTTCAATGTTGTGATCATTAATAGAATTTAAACTAATTTATTATAAGATATTAGTAAATCTAATTTTTGTTTGTATGTTATCCTCCTGCTAAATATATTACAATTGTTTGATAATATTATATATAAATATATTGCAAATATATTTATGAATATAATGATAAATATATATTTAAGTTTATGAATATAAATATTTATTACTATTATTTCAAAAAATTATGAATATTGAATAAAATGTCCCATAAATATATGTTAGTATTTGTTTTTATTTTAAATTAATAATTTATTTATATTTATCTTTTATTTTAATAAATGAATAATATATATAACACATATATGATAACTATATTAATTAAAAAAAATGAAAATAACTTTTGGAATATAATGCCCGTAATATCTTATTTAAATAATATTCGTTTGGCAGTAATTATGAATTACATTAAAGTTATTTAAATGTAATTACTCATAGATTCAAACTCAATGTTTTTTCATTTATTAATAATACTTTATAATACTTTTCAGTATTAATATAATTTGCAATCACCTAAATAAATTTTTATGATATAATTTAATTATAATTTTTTTGTGTGTATCTATTCATGTATGTTTGTTAATTAAATACACATAAAATTTAGGTTAATTTTCATGCTAAATTGATATTATTATTGATAGTGAAATTTTAAATAGTAAATAAATGGATTAAAATCTCATGTTTTGGTAACTCAAATAAACCTTTCAAGTGTATGGTTGCATGAATAGTAGGATCTAAGGAAGTTCTGTCTAGGAGTCTAATTAAAAGCTTAACCTCTAAGATAACAAAGAATCATGATTACTTATAAACCTTATATTAGTATCATGCTTAAGTAATGTGAGACAATACCTTTAATATCCCCTTAATGTGTGAGTCTTTGTTTTTTGCAAAGTCCATTACTTTGTATTTTTAACCTATTTTGTCATATTATATTCTATTTTGGTCACTTTTTTCCTTTTCTTTTTCAAGGCTCAATCATATTTTTTTGCTAGGCAAGATCCAAAATATTTGGTCTATTGATTGACAGAAACTCTGATACAATATAAATTTTATATAGTATATAAGCAACATAAGATATTCACTCCTTAAAAGATTAACCTCTAAGATAGTTAAGTCTCATGATTACTTATAAACCTTACATTAATATCATGTTTAAGCAATGTAAGACAATACCTTTAACATCCCTCTAGGAGGCTAGTTCTTGAAAGTCTTTGTGTCACTAGTCTTTCCTAAGAATGTTGATCTGTCAAGGATGATGGTTTTTAAGGAGATCTTGTCCCACCATATTTTCCTAAAAGAATTCTTGGTGAATATTAATTGTGTTGCTATGGTTATGATAAAGTAATCCCAAAATTTACATATATATAAGAAAATAAAGTATTACATTATTCTCTTGAAATTGTAAAATACAATATTTTTAAATTACATATATGTTATTTATTGAGATCCTACAAGCTACGGTATTAATAAAAATATATATTTGGAAGTATAAAATATAATGTTTTAGAATTACATCTATGTTATTAATTAAGAGCCCACAGACTAAAATGCTAACATAATATATGATAAAATATATTTAGTGTTTCATGTATGCTATTACATAACAATAAGATAATTAAAGTAGCTATTTTATGACATCATAAAAATATTTATATGCTATTTTATGAGTAAAATATGATATTAAAGTAGCAAGATAATAGTATCTATATAAACAATATATGTTTTACATATAACTATGAATATAAGAGCATTTTAATTATATGAATGTTATTTAATATTGACATTGAAATAAATATAATCAAAGGAAAATATATATATCTTGAAGAATTGCAAGTGATTAATTTGAAATATAATAACCATTATCAAATCTTGATCATTCAAAATTTTTAAGTCAAAATCATTAACTTTTTATTTGAAAAAATTTAGAGAAAAAAGATTATTCAATCATATATTTTATTGAGAGTAAAAAAAAATATATATATGTAGATCTCATATGCTTGCATAGCAACATTGAGAGTAAAATTAATAACAGATACGAATCATTCATATGCTATATTTATAAGTAAAATTTGCTCATAAAATAGTAATAGAGAAACACACATATATATTTAAATATTATGTACTTGTAAGAATTATTAAGAAAATGAAGACATTTTGATCATATTATTACTAGAAGTGAATATTAAAGGATGGTCATGTGCATAATTTAAGCTATTGTGTTAATATTGTCAATGTAGTAGTTATAATTTTATTATATTATAAAAAATTTGAAAGCTCATACAAATAAATAAAAATTATTTTGGATTTGATATTATATCATGACATTTTTAAATTTCAATTTTATAATGGGCCATGAGTTTTCACAGAAGTAGAACAACAAAATGTTAATTAAGATCCAATATTTTATCAATATTATCTAGTATATATCCCCTTTTGATCTTGATGAATAATAATGAATGAAAAAAATATAAAGTGAACTTATAACTATTGCCTACCAATTAAAATAGTAAACACTTATGTGTCTTAAATAAAATACAACAATACTCATCATTGTTAAATGATGTATGAATTAATACAATTTCATGTATAACTTGATAAAAGACTTTAAATAACTAAAGTATGATGAAATGAATTATATCTAATTGTGCTTAAATTTTTCAAAGTTGAAGAAGAATTTAATATTTTAAATATATTTGGCGATACTGATATTTGAGACTACAATCAAAATATATTATATAAAGTTACAGATAGAAGTTTAACTTGAAAAGTTTTCCAAAAGACCAATATTTTAATTCAAATTGCACGGATAATACATATATTGATTTAAAGTACTATAATGCCACAAATACAGGACTAGAAGTTAATATTCATAAAGCTTATTTCTATTTATATCGCAAATATAAAATAAAATTTGATGATTAAAAATTTAAATAATTATCATAACCAAAACAAGTCATGAATAATCAAAATTGATTTAGTATATAATAAAAACTTAAAATCAAAGTCCAAACTTTTCTTTATTCAGTAACTATATATGTTACATGTTCATAAGGTAAAATAAACTCACTATATTGGACAAAAGTTGATAGTAAATCTCACGCCTCTGTAAAATCATATATTATGACAATAATATTGTTAGCCTTATGGCATATGATATATTTTGGGTTCAATTTAACCTACAAATTTATTATTAAATTTTTTTAATTACAACTTACAATAGTAGCAAAATAAAGTTGCTTTAATATTATTGAACTGACTCAACATATTAAAATATACACACTAATAAATTTAAAGACATGTGTTTTAAGTTTCATTTATATAGAATATATTGGACCCTATGAACGGTAAGCAGATTTATTAAATAATTTTGATAAATAAAAATAATTTATGCCATTAGGGGAAGAGAAAATAGATAATGATGTGAAATTACTTAAAATGCATTAATTTTATAGAACATGAGGTTTAAAAAATTACTTGATGATAGAGTACTATATATTATCGATACATTTAAATAATGAAAATTTTAGATACAAAATGTTCGAGCAATTATTGGAGTCCCTATAGAACAATAACATGAAATAACAGCAAATATTTATAATTTATTTTAAACTTGTTAATTATATTGGTGCAAAAATAATACTATTATTGTTGGAATAAAGGAGTTAACACTCCAAGAAAAGATATTGAAAAAAATTATAATAATTATTGACTCCTATAAAGTTTCAAGTACTTGATATAAAATAATATCATTTAGATAACCGGAGGAAGAAAATATTAATATATTAATATTGTACAATATATTTTCTTTCATATCTCTTTTTAATAAGCAAGAGATGATACAAATCCTTAACAATGTTAAAAATTATTAAATGTTGACAAATAAAAGTATTGACCAAATACAAAATATTATTTCATGCACATATTCATTCGCTTATGCACAAAGTAAAATAGATATAGTATGAACACCTGAGATATTCGTTAGATATTTATAAGAACTAGTTGTCCAAGTGCCTAAAAATATAAAATGTGTTGAAAATACATGACTTTTTTTTTGTGTTGCTTATTTATAATAGTAAAAAATAATAAAATAAATATGAAAAAAATTATCGATCAATTCTTACTAAATTTTTTATTCATATCGTATCATATTATCAAATATTGTCAAAAATTATTATCCTAGACAGAATAACTCCCTTCACTCATTCACTTTCTTTATTAGTAAACATATTTTAAATTTTAAATTTAACTACATTTTAAAGGCATTATATATTAGATAAGTTTAATATATAGTTTTCTTTTAAAAAAAAAATATATCTAACGACATATTTGAGACATTTTTAATTTTTTTAAAATATTATTTTTATTGTAACGTAAAAAATTATATTTTTATAAATAATTTATATTATTTTATGTTATAAAAAAAATTAAAAATGATCTCTACGAAAAAGGGTGATTTGGACGTGTAATTAAATGTAATTAAACCTTATTGGGAAATAGGCTGTTATAGACCCATTTTATTAATCTTATTCTGAACTAACCCCCTATTATCAAACTTCCAAATATACCCCTTTATCCCTCATATCGACAGGTCTCCATCTCTCTCAACAAAGCAACGAAACGAACACATCCAGATCCAAGGCCTTCTCTATACGCCTTCAAATTCAAAGCACCAAGTCTCATCGTTCCATCAGCTCCACCTTCCATTAACTCAAGAACACCGATCAATTAATAATCAGATCAACCTTAACCTCCACAACAGAAACAAAAATTTAATTCAACAAAGCATTTGAAAACTTAGCCAATTGGTGAATTTTCTAAATCCAGAGTTTCGAGGAGAGATCCAGGGTGCAAAGTATTGACAGAAATACCAGAAAGAATTTGAAGCCAAATCTTGTCGCCACCATTTTTGTTCTGGTCCATGATCTCCTTAGTTGTGTCTTTAGTCGAAAAAATTTCCCACTACTCTGGTCGATTTTCACAATGACTTCTTTCGGGTAAACAGAATCAAGGGCTCTTATAGCTGCATCTTTGTGATGAATAGAAACGAGGCATTAGATTTAAACGATTTCTTCAGCGAGAAATCCATGAGAAAGCGATTCTGCTAATAAAATAAGTCATAGATTGTTGTAATTGAGGTTATTTTATTCTAACAAAATTGATTGATTTCTAAAGTGCGTTTTTCTTTTTTTGGTTTAGATTATATTGTATAGTATTACAAAGTCGAAATATGTGTCCTCTAAAATATACCCCTCTGGGTTGGACATGTGTCCAATTGAGCTCCGGCGAGTGGGGTCGCCGTCCAATCAAAATATGATCAGTTGGACAGTCGTCCAACTGAGCTCCGACGAGTGGACATATGTGTCTTCTAAAATATACCCCTCTGGTTTTCAGTTGGACATGTTGAGATGAGTTGGACATACGTCCAACTAAGAGATTATTCTGGGTAGTCTAGTTGGACATGTGTCCAACTTGGCTCCGGCGAGTGGGGTAGCCGGCCGGTCAAAATTTGTCTAGTTGGACACATCCGACGAGTGGGGTCGCCGGTCGGTCAAAATTTCATCAGTTGGACAGTCGTCCAACTGAGCTCCGGCGAGTGGACATATGTGTCCTCTAAAATATACTCTTCTGGTTTTCAGTTGGACACATGTCCAATTCTGTTGAGGTGAGTTGGACAGTCGTCCAACTGAGGGGTTATTAAGGGCATTTTTGTCATAATATGTAAAAAAAATAAGTGAAAAAGATCATATCAAATTTTTAATAAATAGGAGGTCATGACAGCATATAACCCAACCTTATTTGTCTTCCTCTTCGTTGCAAGAAAATGACAAATATTATGCCTTTTACTTAATTTACGCTATTTATTAACAAAGAGAAGATTGAAGATATCAGGTCCAAAAAAAAAAAATCGAAGTGGGAGCACGCGCCAGGACCAATCGAACCCAGTCAAATTGCGAATCGGCATCACATTCCTACTGAAAAGGAAAACAAGCCCATTTCAGTATAGTCTTCAATTACGCAGGACTCTTTCACTCTCCTCTTATTTCAGTCTATACCCATATAGAATAGATTCCATATCCTTCAAATTTTTACAGTTACAGAGAGAAAAAGAAGGAAAGAAAGCTACTTCATAATTTAATGCTATTATATTCGATGTTTACCAATTGCATTTGTTTTGCTCTCTTATTTTTTCTCCCTCTGACTTCCCGTAATTTTTGCCTTGCCTATTAATCTTTGCAAGTCTCTACATCTATGTGCTTTTTAGATTCTGGGTTTTGTTAAAGCTTGGAAAAAAACAGAGACTTTATAGCATTCAAACCTTGGGTTCATTTGATTTTCTTTCCTTGTCTTGTCCAAGAAGGTTTTTGCTTTATAAAAAAAATGACAGTTGAGACAAGAACTGATGACCCCAGAGACCAGTTTCCGGTCGGAATGCGTGTTCTTGCTGTGGATGATGACCCCACTTGCCTCTTTATACTGGAGACTTTGCTTCGTCGATGCCAATATCATGGTTTGTTTCTGTCTTTGATTATTTTTCTTTCTCCTTTT
The DNA here is from genome assembly GCA_029378325.1 of Elaeagnus macrophylla. NCBI lineage: Eukaryota > Viridiplantae > Streptophyta > Magnoliopsida > Rosales > Elaeagnaceae > Elaeagnus > Elaeagnus macrophylla. The sequence continues at coordinate 6,610,376 of CM055649.1, read as the reverse complement.
GGGTCTACTTGATTGTGCTTGTGGGTTTTCTCAGATTGATTGATATTTTTTTTTTTGGATTTTATTACTTATTTGGTGGATTCTGTTGTCTTGTTGGTGTTTTCTTCCCTTTAGATTTTGTTCTTTTATTTCTCTCTAATACTAATTTTCTTTTCTTTTTTGATTTAGGCGAAAAATTTGCAAGTTTCTCTTTTCCACAAATTAGATCTTAACTTTGTGTAGATTGAACTCATAGATTCATTGCCTTTCGTGCGAGTTTTTATTTTTCAAATTTCACTCCTTCCTAATTTAGGTTTCAAAGTTAAAGATTTACAATTTTCTTTCCATTTATTCAGTAACTGTGGTGTCTTTTCTTGATGGTTAAATCTAAGGTTGATAGGTTGTACTTATGGCTTATGAAGACTAGAATTTTTTCTTCTACCTTTGCCCTGCTTACCTAAACCCATCAATTTAAAAAGACAGAATTTTTACTAGTATGAGTTGTTGATTTTGCAGTTAAAACAACTAATCAGGCAATCACAGCATTAAAGATGTTGAGAGAAAACAAGGACAAGTTTGACCTGGTTATCAGTGATGTGCATATGCCAGACATGGATGGATTTAAGTTGCTTGAGCTTGTGGGGCTTGAGATGGACCTTCCTGTTATAAGTGAGACAGAAGCATTATTGCATGTTCATTTAGCTTATGTATCTTCCTTAGTTTGGAAAGTTATAATGATATATAATTTTGAAAAAAATAATAATTAATAAAAGCATTGTGCATTTTAAATGGTGAGATTTGGCATTCCCAAAATTTATAAATAAATAAAAAAAATCAATTATGTAGTATTGCCAAGTTCAGGTAATAGACTAATGATTTAACTACTTCATTAGTCCCAAACTTTGAACTTCACACATAGGTTGAAAGGTTCCTAAACTTTTATAATTTATGGTTTAGTCCTCAAACTTTTAAAATGGTCCTAGCTCAACTTCTAAAATATATATTTGTAATTCAAAACTTTGGAATCTGTGTGTGAAGTTTTAAAAATTTGAAGTCTAAATTGTAAGATTTTAAAAGTTAGGCACTTATATGTGAAATTTTAAAAATTTATGTAATAAATCATATGTTTTATAAGTTTAGGACTAATGTGTAAATCTAGGCAATGTTTGAGGAAGAATGATATAGTTCATCCTAGACTAATAGATGATTTTCCATTTTTACTTCCAAACCAACAAACAATAGCTCTTAAAAGTCTGGAATTTTTTGTCCATTTAATCAAAACAATCGCATGAAAATTATTTAAATTTACTCTCTTTTTGGATGATAGATAGATTGTAGACAGGCTTCCTTATCAATTTATTTATTATTCTAAAACATTGATATGTCCACAGTGTTGTCTGCAAATGGCGATTCTAAGCTCGTGATGAAGGGAATTACTCATGGAGCTTGTGATTATTTGCTAAAACCTGTTCGAATTGAGGAGCTGAAGAACATCTGGCAACATGTAATCAGACGGAAGAAGTTTGATTCAAAGGACCAGAGAAATTGTGGCAATCAGGATAAACATGATACTGGAAATGGTGAAGGAGGAGCAGGGACAGGAAATTCCGATCAAAATGGGAAGCTCAATAAGAAACGTAAGGATCAGATTGAAGATGAAGACGAGGAAAATGATGACAATGGACATGACAGTGATGACCCTTCTACACAAAAGAAGCCTCGTGTTGTTTGGTCCGTGGAGCTGCATCGCAAGTTTGTTGCAGCTGTTAATCAGTTGGGAATTGATAGTAGGTTCTTCTTCCACTATTAGTTGAACTCACTGGACAAATAATGTTTTTACTAATCACTATGTGTTGAATTCACGAACCATTTTGTTTACCTATTCAAATTTATTGTTGAGTCTTCTCTAGTTATATCCTTGATTTGAAAGTTATTTACACTTAGGTGAATTGCTTCTAATATGTCTTCTCAATTTTGTTTCTAATACAGAGGCTGTACCTAAAAAGATTCTAGATTTGATGAACGTTGAAAAGCTGACAAGAGAAAATGTGGCAAGCCATCTCCAGGTAATGCTAAAATTTTATTCTCTCAATATGATGTGTATATATTTTTCATTTTTCAATAAGCTCTATTATATTATGTTTTTTCAGAAATATAGATTATACCTCAGAAGAATCAGCTGTGTGGCAAACCAACAGGCAAATATGGTAGCAGCCTTAGGCAGTTCAGATTCCTCATATTTACAGAGGGGTTCTATGAATGGACTTGGAAATTTGCATTCATGGAGTGGATCTGCACAGTTTCATAACACTTCTTTTGGATCCTTCCCACCTGGTGGAATGATTGGGAGGTTGAATAGTCCTGCTGGTCTTGGTATGCGATCCCTTCCATCTTCAGAAATGATTCAAGTAGGTCACTCACACAACTCCACTGATCAGTTGAAGTTCCATCCAGTTACCCTTCCTGGAAACCAAAATGGGAGGGTACTTCATGGAATGCCAATGGCATTGGAGCTCGATCAACAACACAGTAGAAGTGTTCCACCCTTTGCAGAGTTCTCTACCGGTATTAATGATGCCACAGTTTTTCCCATCTCCAGTGGCCTCCCAGATGCAAAAGCAATAGCTAATGGCTCAATCAGTGCTTTTGGTGTTAGTAATAGCACATTATTAGTAGGGAATCCTCAAGTTTCGCAAGGTGGGAGAAGATTTGGAAATCAATCTTCTGTTGCAATGGCATCTGTGAAATCGGAATTTTGTTCTCCTTTGCTGGATCACGGAAGATGTGCAGACAATTGGTCAAATTATCCCCAATCATCTACATTTCAATCGAATTCTGTTTCATTCAATGACCATCTCAAACAGACTAACACTCTACATTCTAGTAGCTTGAGAGGCACTATGCCAGTGATGGCCTCACAAATCGGCAGCAATCATTTTAACGTATCTTCTGTTACTACAGTATCTACTGAATCTCCGAATTCTAGAACAGATATACAGAGCCAAGCAGCTGCAGTCAACAGTAATACTGGGCAAACAATCAATAATGCCCTAGTTCCAGGGTGGAACAGTGATAAGCAGGATTCCTCCTACCATTCAAATGTCATGTCTAGCTCAGTTAACTCATTCATGCCAGTTAATCGTGGTATGAGTCCTTTGGAGCATCATCTCGATTCAAATAGTTCCATCTTCCACAAAAATGTAGATTTCAATTCGATTGGACAAGCAAATTATGTAGATCCCTTAATCATGAAATATGATGAGGTTGGAAAATCAACAATGGAGACATCATTGAGACTGAAGCAGGGTTACCTCATGGACCAACAGAGGCCAGAGGGCAATATTTCTAATAACTTTGGCTCTTTGGAAGATTTGGTGACCGTCATGATGCAGGTAATCTATGTGCTTATTTTGGTTTTCTGTTGTGATTTAAGCTCTTATGAACATATCATGACAAACAAAGCGACGAAAAATCAACACCAAAAGTAAATCTCACAGAAACAGTAAAATAAGTCGTACATGACGATTTAATTTGGTTTGGTCAAGATTGACCTAGTCCTCAGTCCCAATAGCAAATTCACTAATAAATTATAGACTGCACCACTTTTGGTAACAAACTCAAAGCAGAAGAAAATAACTCTGACACAATCGATCACAAGAATGACAAAATATTCTATCTTGCTCTTTTGCTCTCACAGATTTAATTTCGGTGACTACCCATTTGTGTGTTTACAATGTGTATTCATACTAGTAACCTAGTCTTAGTACGTTTTCCCTTCCAAAACTGGTGTTAGAAACAAATTAGGCAACAAAATCCATGAAAAATTGTACAAATCCCACAAAAATAGCCACAGTTGGATCAATCCACTGGGGTCGGATTGATCCTCACCCCCCCTTTGGTGGATGGACCCTTCAAAAATATTGATCTCCAATTTTATGCAGAACCACTTGCTCGATTGGAGGCTCGAAACTGGATTGATCTAGGTTGGTGGATCGACCCCCAATACAAATTTTAGCCGCATGCTGTATTATGCATTATGAAAGTATGCGGAAGAATGAAAAAATAAAAGAAAATCCCATTACAAGAGTTTATACAATAATATTATGTAATGATCTTATGTCTGAATTGAAATTATTAATGATTGATTTAGCAAAAATTTTTTTTGTACTTTCTATTCTCATTTGTTGGGAATGTATGAAAAATGCCACATTGCCTAGACTTGGGAGATTCATGCCTTAATAAGGACTTGGCTACTTTTACCTTAATAGGTTAGGGACCAAAGTTCCTTGCTTCATTATTTACAAATAGTCTAGATGTACTATAGATGCTAAATAGAAAGAAACAATACAACTGACTGAAATAGCCTTGCCCTTGTAAGCTCCAATAATAGAGCTATCATATCAAGTTTTGTCAATATACTAGAAACAGCATCCTTGACTTGATTTGGAAGATTTGTCTTTTACTGTCTTAGCCATACTTTGGTGTCTTGTAGAAGACCTCTTTTTTGTTTGTGGGTCAGTACTAGTATTCGAGATTATTATTTCTGAATGCAGTATGATTGTTGCAAATATATATATTTTTATTCTTATTTAAGAAAAGTTTGTGTCTTCAATTTGCTGGTAGTTGTGTTTTCTTTGTTTTTGCTCTAATTGCTGGTACTTCTGTTAATTTCCCTCACATATTTTTTTCCATTGTCACACAAACATTTTTAGTATTCCTATCCACATCTCTGTACACAATGTCACAACCATCTCTACGGTTACGTTACATGAACTCTTTTAAGGTACTGAGAGTAATAAATTGTTTGATATATATTTTTGGTGTTGAACAAGCCTTTCTCAATTTTATTAAATCTAATTTTGTGGATGCAGGAGCAAGATAAGACAAAATCCATGGAAGGAAATTTTGATCCTTGTGCCTTTGGGACATCAATGTGAACCTAATATCTACTGGCATGAAGTATCTGCAGCAAAGTTCTCTAATTTTCCATGAGATTTACCACTTGTAAATGCACAACATTTGACTGTAGGACTCTTTTTTCCCCCCTTTAATTATGATATTTTAGTAGAAACAATTAGCTCCTCTCCATTAATTGAGAAATTACATAAATAATGAGGCTTGTTTCTCTTCCAAATTCATGAAGAGACATTCGTTGTCGTCTATTGCCCTTTGCATTATTTTGTTAATGATATTTTTCGTTTGAAAACACATTGATATTCTGTGTTCAAACGATGTATTATTTAGAGGTCTTTTTGTTTGTATATCAAGTTCAATGGCAGGATATTATTGGATATGACAATTAAAATGTTGGGAAATAAAAGCAATCAAGTTTCACAGGTGTTTGGGGCATATTAAATGGTATCAGAGTTGATGGTTATTTTTTTAGACTTATTGGCCAAATGCAAGTTTGGTGAAACTGAAATAAAATTCTTTTATAACGGGCTTGTTCATAGGGAAAAAAAATTGGTTGAACTTAGAGAATCTTGTAAAGAACCCTAGGCAAATGAATTGGGTTAAAGTCAAAGTTTAAGGTGACTAATTATTGAAAACCTAATTAGATTAGTTGGCTTGCTCTATGAGAGAATTGTTGGAAAGTGAAACAAGTTTGACATTGATATATTCCATGGAAAATCTTTCAACTATCATACAACTACTGCTCTATTGTAGTTAGAAGACGATTGTGAAAGTAATTAGGAGGATGTCTTGAGTTATCATGACAAAAATAAGGCTTGTTCCACATTGTTTACATTGCAATCCAATATAGTAGTGTCTAATATGGGCCTTTACCAAACAACATTCCATATTTCATGTGATATAATGAGTTACTCTACAACTCAACATGAAAAGGCAAGAAAAATCATAATCACCTTCTAATGATCTTTCCACAAGCCAATTACAAATTTATCTCCATCTTTCAAACCCCACCACTTCAAATAAAAGATATATAGGTCCAAAAGAGATAATTAACTTACCCAATCAATATTGAGAAAATAATGAGAAAAAGCATCAATATATTGTGGAAACAAACCAATTCTAACATCGATGGCCTTATTATCATTAGGGTTTTGCATAAGGCAAGCAACTTGTGGGATTGGAGGAACCAATGGAGATACATAGGTTGCTTCTGCCCGTAAGAAGTTAATCTTATGAAACGGCATTCGAGTCCAATCGGAAACTAGAGTGAGCTCCTTCAATGGAGGAAGAGATGTTTGAGGTCCTTCAAGCCCCTCTATGTAGGCTTTCACATATTCATTGTTCACATTGTTTTTGGCTTCCCTTATCTTTTTAATTATGGTTTTGTAGGTGGCTTGTTCTAATTCTCTAGTTGATATTGCAATAGAGGCAAGTACATAAGCATTGCCACTATAACCACTTGGCAGTGGAGGTACTACTTTGTTCCTTACGTCCACAGCAAATTGCAAACACACCATTGCTTCCTTTCTTATCCCTAAGGCCTTGGTCCTTGCCTGATTTGAAAAACATCAACCATAACATATTGGTAGAACAAATACATTTATGTCATCACTTGTCAAAATTTGTGTAATGTTATAATCATATGTTTAATGCATATTAACTCATAAATGTACTGTACACTTGTTTAAATTTTTTAAATGGCCAAAATAATTTCAAAAACACTTTTTTTTTATTATTATTTATTAAACGATATTTAAAGATGTGAATTCAAACATGAAATTCTTTGAAAATATGCCCAAGTATTTATTAATTGTACAAATAGGTAGTAGGCTAAAATGCACTTTAGGGGAAAAAAATATGAACTCACATTCAATTACTTGTATCCTTGGCATATAGAGCTTGGTTTTGCAATGATTTGTTAAAATTTAGTACTCATAATAATTAAACGTTTAAGGGCATAGAATGATCCCATCTTAAATGTTTTATTTCAAATCACTTCTAAAGAGATTACAACAAAAATTGTTGTTCATACTAGGTTAATCATACTAAAAAGTCTATGTTATTGCTAAAGAGTCAATTATATTGTATAATGTTGTTTCTATAGCTCATCAACTTTTAGTACACATCTATAACTAAACTCAAAATGCACAGTTGTATCTGTAGCAATTTGGGTACATTTATCAACCATACTATATACAATGCAACTATATTATTTTATGGTACAATTATCAACTACATTATATTCCAGTTGAAGTTTTATTTTACACAACTGTATTATACTCATGATAATTTGGTAAATATTATTATGCAAGTATTCAAATTTTTGCTCAATATTATAATTATTAACAACAAAGTCAATTATCTCACTTTCTCCTCCCAAGTCCTAATCATTTAGAAGAAACTAATAAACCATACTTAGTATCAAACAAAGATAAACCTAGTGAAGTACTACTTTCAGAAATTAATATAAATAAAAAAAAAAATTTAGAACAAATAAAACAAATAATAATTTACCTTCCACAAGTGAGCTGCAACAACTTCAAAGGATGAACATGAAAAGCCAATACTACCCTTCTCATCCAAAACTAAAACCTTCTTTAAACATGATTCAATCATATCAGAACTTAGATGAAAAGTCTTGAAAACAAAGCTCTTGTAGTGAATGTTCAAAGACCCAGTTTTAAGAAGATTCTCATCATCAATAGCTGCTCTCATAATCAATTGATAAAGATGATCTATAGCTGCAGCACAAGACTTAGTAGTTGCCATTGTCTTTATTTGATTATTGTGAGACATAGTTTTCTCAACAACCATCAAAGAGTCTCTTTCATGCACTGGTTTAAACACCTCTAGACTACCTTTCTCTTCTTTCATTATATCAGAATTTGAAGCCCATGCTTTTAGAAAATCATAAGCTGCTGGTCCATCAAATATGGAATGGTTTGTTCCAATTCCTATTGAGTAGCTTCCACAACCTAACTTGGTCATCTTTGTTATACATTCAACAGAAAAATTTGAATTTTCAGCTTAAACATAATTATATAACTTTATAAATAAATGTGCTTTGATAATCATTCTATTTTCTAATTTTTAATTTCTTAGTTTTAGAATTTAATTTTTAATTAAATTTTTTTTTTTTGGAGAAAAATGAATTTTTTTTTAATTTTGAAACATATAAATTAAAATTTGGCTTTTACTTATTTGATAACCAACTTGAATTATTATTATTTTTTTTAAACTTTTTATGCTCTAAAATTCAATTTCAAACTTATTTTTAATAATTTTTTATTAAATTGTGGCTCTTTAATTGTTTTGATTAAGGTTGAGTATAATTGAGATTGATTGTGTAATTAATTTTTTGTGTCAAAAAAAAAAAATTCAATTCCAAAATTGGCTTTTCTTATTTTCAAAACTTGACTAAATTTTAAAATTGAATTTCTAAATTTAAAAAATTGAAAGTAAAAATGAGCTATCAAACATAATTAATTTCAAAAAATTTAAAATTTAAAAATTAGAATAGTTATCAAATCAGCCCTTAGCGTTCAACCAATACAGTCCCATTTCTTTAAAAATTTGGAAAAAGTTTTAGGATATAATTAGGACTTTTTTAATAAAGTAAAAAAATAAATTGAACTAGTTTGGTACTTAAGCCTAATTGAATGAATTAATGTATGTTTATATTGAATTTTACAACTATATAATATAGTTCTACAGTTGTACAAATGTGGTATTTTGATATGTATTAAATGACGTGTTAGTTATTAATTGAATGTAAAGTTAAAAATTATGATAAAAAGTGTTAGTTATTAATTGAATGTAAAGTTAAAAATTAGGATAAAAAAAGTTATATATTATAGACTCTTTACTAATAAAGATAATTAAATTGTACCATTTGAATTAATAAATATTCGTAAAAAGCATTTTTGTTTGTTAATTTATACATTCTTGGTAATTAAGTTCTGACCTGAGCTACAAGGAGTGGCATCTGATCGAAATCCCCATCAAAGTGAGGTCTATAAACCAAATTCTCAAGGAATTGATTGTACTGAGAGAGGTCTCCCAATTCAGAAATCCCAATTTGAGTCTCTGCTTGAACTAGAATTGCACCTTTGTTGTTACAATCTAAATTAAGCTTTCCATCAATTGGGTTCAAGCTCAACCTACCTGCAACTGGGTACCAAGTTGACAATGTCTCTTCCAAACCAGACTTGAAGCTATCAAAAACTGAATCAACTGATAGACTTTGATAAATTGATGGTTTGTAAAAGAAAACCAAGTACATATTGATTGGACATTGCCTATCCAAGTTTGATAGCCTCATAACTTTTTGTGGGCGCAATATTTTGGGGTAAACTGTTACTGTTTTTGTAACTGACACTGTTGGGTAAGTTTCAATTTTGGTGGTTGCCATTGGAATAACGTGAGAATTCAAATGGAGGGTAAGAACTTAATTTCAAAATCTATAGAGAACTAATGCTATATATACCCAAATCATAGGAAGACAAATATTTTATATTAAGGAAAATTGTATTGTTCTATCGATCGTGATTGTGATATATAAATCACATATTTGTCATCATCACAATTAATGGTCGACTTTGATTGAATTTTTAATAAATTAATGATGATTATTAATAGTAAAAATTATGTGTATCTCAGAGTTAATCAAATCAAATCATTTAAAATTATTATAAATTTGTTAGGTGTAATAACTTTGGAATCAAAATATTTTTCTCAACTAAATAGGATAAATTTTCCTATACTATAAATATATAAAAATTATGGGTATAATATGAGAGACATAAATATAAATTGGAGAATGAATGTGATAAAGAAAATCATTAAACCCTAAAAAATAAGAGGTCATAAAATTTGAGTATATCTCTGTGTTAAAATATAGTCACTTCTTAATACATCTGCTGTATAAGAAAATTTTTCTTATTTAAGATTGTAGTTGTTATAAGACGGAAGTTAACTAACTACAGGCCAAATCAGTTATATTTATTTTTTTCTTAAATAATATTATTTTTTATAAATTGATCAATTTTTTAAACTAGCAATAATTCATCATAAAACTCATAATTTTATATTAAATTATTTAATAAATAGATCAAAATACTTTTATTTAATAATTTTAATAAAATGAAATCATTACAAAATCCTAACACATCTCTGGCGACCTCATCAAAACTTCGGTCACCACATCGGAGCTACAATCTGACAACCTTTTTGGAGCTCCAACAACTACTACATCGACTTCTTCGAAGATAGATATAGCATGATATATTTAAAGATAAAATTTAATATAATATGTTACATCTTTATTGGAGCTCCCATGCTAGAAATATATATAGTATATTACATCCAAAAATAAAAGTAACTATAACATGTTACATATAAATATAAAGTTAAATTTATAAATTACAGAATAAAGTTGAATCAACTAACTTGTAGATATATATGTAAAATATTACATATAAATATACAAGTAAATGTAATATGTTACAAAGATATAGATAAATGTAAGCAATAGGCTATATTGGTAGGTTGCCAACAATGGTGGATCATTAGAATTTCGGTGGATCATTGGAGATCCTGCATAATTTAAATCTTATTTTTTTATTATTAAATTTATGAAACAAAAAAATTTTAATATATATATATATATATGAATTTATGAATTTTGGATTAAATATTGGCTAGTCGGAGAAAATACGTTACAAACCACTAGTGAGTACTTTGGGCTGGTGGGCTCGCCCATAGCCTATCTACCTTTAGTAGCTCTATTCATGCCAATCTGATATAAGAATGCATATATTAAGAGAGAAGCTCGTTATTATAAAAAACAAAAAAAAGGTACACAGACAGAGAGAGAGAGAGAGAAGCTCGTTACCCCGTCTAAAAGGCATGGTCGGTTCATGTAATCCCTGTCATTATCGTAAGCCAAGTAGCTTGACATTATCGTCATTGGCCGTATTAACCACCTCATGTGGACCACCCTACGTAGCTCTCAAAACTTGTCTAGCCAATAGCCATTATGCACATGAACATTTATTTTTATAAAAAAAAAAAAAGTTGTTAGTCTTGAGAAAATAACAACGAATATTATTAGTATAGAACATATAAAATGTATATAAAAATTTCTTCCATAAAGGAATGTATATTAGTATATACATACACAATGCTTTGGTTAGGTCCCATTAATAAATCTTCTGGGACACTCATTCAAATGAACACATTTCTCCAAATATGATTGCGCGTATATATTAAATGAGCTAATAATGTTTTTTTTTTTTTTTTTAATAAATAGATTACTCACAGAAACTAGAATTTGAAGACTCTTAATAAAGAACATGGTATTATGCTACAGCAATAAACTAATAATATCTATACATATAAGTTTGGAATTTTAAGTCCTAACTATACATTCTAAAATAAAAATAATAATAAAGTCCTAACTATACATACGTACAACCTTTACCTAGGAGGCCAACTAGGTGTCTCTAGCTCGTGCCATTTTCCCAAGTAAATTAAAGATCAATAGTTAGTTGATTGATAGCTTTGCATGCATGCCACTGTTTGTTTGTATGTATCTGAAAAGAGTAATGTCTAAATAAATTATAATATATTAATTATTAATTAAAAATATAAGATGATTATGAAATTTAATATTAATAAAAATAAATTAAATTATAATAAAAATAATTTTATGTGAAAAAGAAGTCATCTAACTCCTGTGATGATGTTATCTGTCTTGCATTGAAATAGAGTGATAATGACGCACCACCGATCAATCTTTGTCCTCACATCTTCAAATATATAAGTTAATAATATAGAGAAATTATTTAGATTATTGTTTTTTTGGCACATCATGTTAAGTTGTATTATAAAAAAACAACTGTATATTATTTTACTAAAATAACTGCGAATAAAATTATTGAATAATACTAAATTACTTATTTTAGGATTAATTAATAATTTATGTAATATCATGATGGACACTTAAAGACCATATTTAATAATTATTTTAATTTATAATAAATAATTAATTTTATAATTTATGAACTTTTTATAAAAATAATCACCATATGTTTAATAACAATTTATATTTAATAATTTAAAAAATTTAAATCACTTAAAAATTGTTTGATAACACTTTGAGTAAAAAAAAATTCAAAGACTTTAAAATAAAGAATTTATTTTATTATTATTTATAAATTTTAAGTTTTTAATTATTTTTTTCTAATAATTATACATACAAAAATTATAAGAAGTGATTTATTCTCTAGAAAAAAAAGTTTGATAAAAAATAATCAAAATTTTTTCTTTTAGACATATTTTGGTAGTAATTTCTTAAAAATTTGAAAATTAAAATAAAAAATTATTATTAAATATACTTAATCAAAAAATTATTTGAAAATAAATTAAAAATCAAAATTACTGTCCTACATTAATTGAATAATTTTTGTAAGTAGAGAACTTTAATAAATTTGTGGTTGTTTTGTATCGGTTGTGAAATTGAATATGTGTTGCTTCATACTGGTCAATGAAATTGTTAAATGAGATAAAAGTAGCATGAGCTTGTTACAAACTTACATGCATGCATGAAAATATGAACCTTGTCTCCTCTTTATAATTTTATACCATAAATTGGATATAAAATTAAAAATATTGTAAGAAGAAAATAATTGTGGCCCTCTTTATTAATAAAAAAATAATTAAATTGTGTTATAAAAATAGTTGAATATATTAAGTTGTAATAAAAAAAATATTTTTGTTTAATATTACTCATTGAAAATATTCCAAATTAATTTATTTTCCTAATTAATTTAGAAACATAAAAAAATTAATTTCTTATTTATTTTAAATATATTGTAAAAATTAATTAAATAGATAAATTAAAATGAGTAAAATAATTTTAGTATAAGACTAATTTATAAGAATTTAGACTACTCTAACTAATAGTCTAATTTAATAATTTTAAGTTATAACAATTAAAATATCATTTGTATGAAAAAAAAAAAATCAATTAAAAATTGATATGATTTATAAATATTACATATTTTTTTAACATTAAAATGAATAAAATCTATTTAATATATTTGGAGAAGAAAGTTATGATACTCTGATAAGTCTCATTGGGTCTAATTTAAACTGTAAATCAGTATTTGAATTGGCTTTCTTAAAAATTATGAATTTATGAGCAATCGAAATAAAAAACTCTGAAAGGTACTCTTTTTCTAAAAGTTTTTTCTTGCATCTCTCTTAGGCTAGGTTTGATCTGTGCATGTTTATGGTGGCCGTCGGCAGGCCTTTGGTCATCTGGCTAGCAACCACCCATTTATGCCTCTTTTTTGTACATATATTTTGTTTATTGTTCTATTTTTTGATTTTTCCTCCGGTGGTTCTTGAGTTTTGGCGGTTAGGAGTGCCAGTTAGTGTACGCCTTCGTGTAAAGCTGTAGATGTTTGGAGATCCCTTTACTTTTTGGTGCCTAAAGCTCACCCTCTCTGGTTTAGGTGTTCCTCTGTTATGTAGATTTCAACTGTCACGGGGTTACTTGGTAATGGTTTTGGGTGGTCTGTAGTGCCTTATTGTCACTGACAGGGAGGGTGAATGTTTTAAGTGTACTAGCTGTCTTAGTGTTGTTATTTTTATTTTTATTTGTATTTGTATTTTTTTTTTTTTTTATGTCTTGCTATTTTTGTTATGTTTTAAAATACGCAAATGATGTTTTGTGTATTTTTATTGATGTAATAATTAGCTACTTTCGATACATAATTTCTGCTACTTTAAAAATATCATTATTTGAGTCAAGCATTAAAGTGAGTTTTAATATAAAATTTATGGATAAAATTCATGTATATTCGCTCACAGATTTATTGGGTATACAATTATTTGTGTGTTTTAACTATGAATTTACAATTATAATGTATTTTTTTTAGAGTGATTATTGTCCAAAATTGTAATTAAAATTCATATTTAATGAAAATTCATGTTTATTATAAATTAAAAAATAAAGAGTCTGCCATCACCATGCTTATTAGTATAAGTATGGGTGGATCAGTTGGACAAATTTGAGATGGCTTAAAATTAGTCTAGTTTAAATTGTTTCAATCTTAGTTTAATTTAAATTTAATTTGAGTTAATAAAAATAAGTTCAAATACAAACTAAACATAAATGAGTTACTACAAACTAGTCTGAATTGTTAATTACATATTTTTTTATTTAATTGGGTTTTTTTTTATTAAAAAAATATGATTAATGATTAAAGCTCGAGCAACATTACATGAAATAACAAAAAAGTAAACGGTAAATGTAAAAGGAAAAAATTAATTCTTAAAGTAAGAAGTCATTTTCTAAATTAATTAGGCAAAAAATAAATTCCATCAAATCACACTCATATAAAGGTTAGAGGTCGTTGTATCTTTATGAAAACTCATAGTTACAATAAAGAATTCTTAAATCATAATAGAATTACTACTAGTCACTAACCAAAAAATAAATACAAATAAGATTAAACAAAGATACTTATAAAAAAATTAAAGAGTTTAAATAACTTAAAATGTCACACGAGAATAAAACTTTGACTATTACATAATATATGATTCTTAGAGCAATAAACTAATTGAAAAGAAAATAGCACAACATAAACTGATAAAAGATTTGAAGTTTTATTGCAAAGGCTAATGCGTAATCGATTTAAAAATAAAAATTTCATAATACTATTAGAATTAAAAATGTATATATTTCTTTTTCTTTTTTAAAAAAAATGTTAGATTTAAATGTTAAAAATATTAACATCAAATAATATAAAATAATAATATGACAAAATGAATAATTTACAATTAATTATTTATAATTATTTTATCTTTTAAAAGAAAAGAAAATAAATAACTAATATATCATAAAAAAAAAATATTAAAATAGATAAAAGATTAATTTAATTTTAATATAACTTTTTCTTTTCTTTTATCTTTTTGTATTTAAAATTTATTTTATCATAATTCAACTCAATCAGTTTTTTTTTTGAATTATTTGGGTTAATTTAAAATTGACTTTAAATTTAATTCAATATATATTCTTTAATTCAACTTTGAATTATTCAATTCAGGTTTTGATTCGATGAATAGAAAAATGATATAAATTGTTAGCCATTAAGTACAAGTGTGCTAGAAAATGTAGGGGGTTTGAATGTTGTCGGAAAAACAGGTTGTCATGTCTATTAGAAAGAGCAAAGTAACGAGGGTTGGCTGTTCGTAGAAGCATACATGCGTGCTTTTGAAGTCCACTATTGTCTCTCCTTGTCTCCAACTTTTCCTGCACACGCCCTTAATTCTAGGACTCTCCTCTCTCTCTCTCTCTCTCTCTCTCTCTCTCAATGTCCACCATCCTTTTTGCTTTTCTTTCTCACATGTTTTGCTTAATTTACCTAAAACAATAAGCCCATTGTGTGTGTCTATATATATATATACTGGCAGTACCTGAAACTTTTATATAGTTTATCTTCTATCAGTGCTAGTGCTTTTTATTGAAATTCACTTCCTTTTGCAGCTTTACTTTCAATTTATATATAAAAAAGTTTTTATATCATAAATTTGTAATAATATAGCATAAATGATGTATTACAATTAGACATTAAAATTAAATTCAATAAAATTTTACAAATTTTCTGATCGATAAAATTGGTTATATATACAATATGTTTGCCATACATTTTTGTTATATGAGGTATCATTCAATTTCGCATTTATAAACTTAATTTGCTAACTTTTTCGCACCGCAAAATCAAAGTTAAAAAAAAAAACCTAAAATCTTATAATCAAATTCATTCATTATTTGATTGTGTTTCAGATTGTTTAAAGACTTGTGATCTTCTAACATCAGAGAAAGAGTTAATGTTGAAATAGTTTAATATTATCTAGTTAGATGTGGATAATTATTATAATATTTTTCTATTAGTTTAGGAGTCTTATTTAGAGTTATATTAGGATTAGGATTCTAGTTTATTATCGTTATAAATATCAGTATAATGTTTCAATAACATATGAATGAGAATAAGATGTCTCTCTTTAATTTTCTTATTCTCCTCTCTACCTATTTTGATTATGTCTATATAATTATTTTCGCTTCATAATTTAACTTGGTATCAGAGCAATATTCGATCCTGAACACGAACAAACACTTTTCTAAATTCTTCCGTTTCCATTTGATCTATTTCTTTTAATCAGTTCAATTTCCAACGTTAAAAAAAAAAAAAAAAAAAATTCTAGGGTTTGATTGAGATAACAAAGTAAGGTTCTGAGGAACCCTAACCCTAATAGGTTCAATTACTTTGTTGTTTCGGTTCATTGTGAATAAGCCTTGGATTCTACACTACAGCCTCCAGCTCGTCGCATCACCTCGCTCGCCGTGAGCCTCTGCCCTGCGCGCCATCAGCCTCTGCTGCACGCCGCCTGTCTCCGAGCGCCGTCAGCGCCACCAGCGCCAGTCACCAGCATCACCCCGCAGCCTCAGATCCACCAGCAGCCCAGTCACGCGGCCTCTCACCAGATTCGCAGCCCAGTTCCACGCTGCGCTCCTGTCTCTCAGCTCGCCGTCCGCCGCCTGTCGCACCTGTCTGTCCCTCGCGCCGCACCTCTCCAGATCTGCCCCGCGTTGCCTCTCGCGCCTCCTCTCACACCGGGCGTGCTCCAGATCTGCCTCGCGCCGCCTTTCGCGCCTCTCCTGCTCCGGCCGCTAAGCCTGCGGCTTTAGTTCTGCCGATCTGCCATCGCACTCACCTGCCCAAATCTCCATCGCTGCCCAGATCCCCATCGCTGTCCAAACCAGCCTCCGCGCTCTGTTGGCCCGGCGCACCAACGTCCACTCTCTGCTGCCTCTCTCAGATCTGACATTCCATGGGAGTTCATAGATGCCAACAAGCAGAAGGTAATGGGTTCGTCCCTGAACTGGACAGTGTTGTTATTGGGCTGTTTGCTTTTTATGGTATCCAAAACATTGGGAGCTCCACCTAGGAAAGCAGTGAATGTGGAATTTGGCAGAAACTATATGCCCACTTGGGCATTTGATCATATTAAATACTTCAATGGTGGTTCATAGATTCAACTCCATCTGGACAAATACACTGGTACTGGTTTCCAATCAAAAGGAGCATACTTGTTTGGTCACTTCAGTATGCAAATGAAATTAGTACTGGGTGATTCTGCCGTAACTGTTACTGCTTTCTATCTGTCATCAACAAACGAGTACGTTGAGATAGATTTTGAATTTTTGGGAAACAGAACAGGAAAGCGCTTGTAGAGAAGACGAAATTGGAGGATGGGTTGCCGCCAGTTTTTTGCTCCGTTTCAGCTCGCTGGTCCAATGGAGCTTTGGATTCAAGGTCAGAAGATGTGGAGAATCAACCAAAGGATTGTAAAAGTAATGGTGGAGCTAATGAGAAATCATGATAACCTGGAGTCATTGGTTATTTTGGTGAGTGCATCAGATCATATATGGGCTGGGGTTTGCTAAGTACACTTCAACAACTTTGACAGGCCATCTACAACAGCCAATCCAGTTTTTCCAAGCCCATTTACAACTAAATCCATCAAGTCAATGCCCAAGTCCAAATCCACACTTTCAATCCACTAATCCAAGCCCAAATTAGCCTAGTCCAGTCAGTAAATCAGTCAATAGTCAGCATTCAAGTCAACGGTCCAATCAGCAAAAAAAATCATGGGTTTATTTTCTATGAATATGTGGCAGTTGTACTTTCTAGCTGACATCAATTGTAGACGACAGGGGGAGTTCTGTTATAGCCATCTACAATTGAACACGTTGACTTCTTCTATGAACGTTGGGCACATTGGCTTCACGTTGGGCACGTTGGCTTCATCATGGTGTAGTTTTTGTCTGTGGCTTCATCATCAGCTTCATCATCAGGGAGGTCATCACTAGCATCATCTGTCATACATATACTCCACTGTCATCTCCATCACTATTGTCTGCCATCTCAGTTTAGCAGCAATCGCCTTCAACCACGGCCCATAAACGCCGTTTTCTGTCACAATGTCGTTTGTCAACTTCACGACTGTTAGTATCGACCTGTTTTTCACCACTGTCGCCTTCAAGGATTCACAATTGTTGGTATCAGTCTCAATCTTAACCTCACTATTTAAGTTGGGCATGTGTGATATTTATGTTCCAATTTGTGGGGGAGAGTTAAAGATTGTCTTCTTGTCAACTTTACGACTTCGTAGTCGCGTTTTCTAGAATGATCAACGACTCACCGTCGTTTTCTAGAATGGTCAACCGGTCTACTGTCGTATGTCGTCGTCATCAATTTCAGATTGGTGTCTTCATGTCAAGTTTATGTCTTCGTAGCCGCGTTTTCTAGAATGATCAACGACCCACCGTCGTTTTCTAGAATGGTCAACCGGCCTACTGTCGTATGTCGTCATCACCAATTTCAGATTGGTGTCTTCCTGTCAAGCTCTCGACTTCGTAGCCACGTTTTCTAGAATGATCAGCCGACTTATCGTCGTTTTCTAGAATGGTCAACCGGACTACCGTCGTGTGTCGTCATCGTAGCCGCGTTTTCTAGAAAGATCAACCGATCTGTCGTCGTTTTCTAGGAAGGTCAACCGGCCAACGTTTTGCTTATTTTTATTTATGTTGTTCAATCTGAACATAAATTATGTTCAGCTTGAGGGGGAGTGTTGAAATAGTTTAATATTATCTAGTTAGATGTGGATAATTATTATAATGTTTTTCTATTAGTTTAGGAGTCTTATTTAGAGTTATATTAGGATTAGGATTCTAGTTTATTATCGCTATAAATATCAGTATAATGTTTCAATAACATATGAATGAGAATAAGATGTCTCTCTTTAATTTTCTTATTCTCCTCTCTACCTATTTTGATTATGTCTATATAATTATTTCTGCTTTATAATTTAACTGTTAAAAGTAAAAAATCCTTATAATTAATAAATCATTTGCTAACTAAGAACATACAAATTAATTCCACGCAAAATAATGTCAAATGGGGATATCTTATCTTTAATGCATATTTATAACATTTATAATTTTATATGCATTTCATAGAGATTGCTTTTAAAAAGAATGAATGAATTCCTTCGGTTCATGCATATTAAATTAAAATAATAACTGCTATTCCTAAAACTTTAATGGAAAACAAAATGATAGAACTTTTATCATTTTATTTTTATAAATTGAATATATTAGTCATTTTTTTTAAATTAGTACACAATGATCACTTAACTATTACAATATAGACACTTTAACTATTTCTTGCCAATTTTAATTTTTTGAATAATATTTTTAATGAATAAATTAAGTTGAAACGAATTAAACCTTACAAATAAGAGACTGACATATATTTAAGAGGAAAATGTCTTAAAAAGTTAAAAAATATATATAATTAAAATAACAAAAATTGGCCTAAAATATTCACATTTATAATAGTTAGGTGATTAATATGCAACAATTTAAAAAAACAATAATCAATATATTCAATTTATAAAATTAAGTGATTATTGGTTTACTTTTTTCATGCTACAAAATAGTGAAATACTAAAGAAAATGTTTTTTTTTTTTTTTTTTCCTATTTAGTTTTATAACTTGATATAATTAAAAAATTTAGTATTCTAACTATAACATTTTTGTTTTATTGAAAAAAAAAAAAAGGCTCCTTTTAGATTAGGGAAGATAGGACTATTATCATACATTATCACATCACCGAGGATTACTGCCATTGTTTTTTTAATACCAATAGGAGCGGGCCAAAAGGTGCTAGGGAACTGAAGCACGACAACAGAGCGAGGAAGGCACTTGTGTTCGAGTGCTCTTAAGGACAACTCTAACATACTAAATATTCGAATCAGCATCCTCCATATGAAGACAATGACCCAACATCTTAGCCCTAATACCTGACTACGCTTGATCAAATCTAACTATAACATTTTAAGCTTGAGTTATTGAAGAAAAACTTTTAAAAACTATTAAATTTTTATATACTAAAATAATAATTCAAAAATATCTCTTAATAAAAACACATTACATATACATATTTATTTAATAAAAAAGTATTTTAAAAAAATATTTTATTGACCTAATTATTTAAACTTAAAATTATTTAATTAAATAAATATATTTTAATAATTACAAAAATAAAATATAATAAATCTGAAAAAATATATCCAATAATGAGAAATTAAGAGATTGAGAAACAAGAAGAAAATCTAATATGACAAAAGGACTGCCACGCTATCATCTTTAGTTTACTTCAAACATCAAAAAAGAGAATAAGAGAATAAGAGGGAAACAATGTTAATAACTGGAAGATGAATAGAATATTAATTCCCAACAAATCCCTATATTATTGATCCTTGAAGCACTCAAAGGGATAATAAAACAAGGCCCCAGTTGCTTAATTAATCACCATGAATCGTGATCGTTGAAGAAAACCCAATAGTTAATGAAAAACTAGTAAAATTTTTTTTTTTTTTTTTGAAAGGGTGGTTTAATTTGTTGTAAGCCGCGCCCTGTACGCAAATCAGCTATCTTTTTTTTTTTTCTTCAGAAAAAAAGGACGTTTAGATCCAATAATTTTTATCAAATGAACACATTAGTCATATAATTATTAGAATAAATACTAAAAGTCCCATAAATTTTTAAAATGAACATTTTAGTCTCGTAATTTATGAGTTAGGCATTATAAATTCTATTATTGTGAAAGTAAGCAATCTTAGTCATAATTTTTTAAAATAAGCACTTATAATTCAAACAAAATTATGAAACTAAAGTACTCATTTGTATATACTAATGAGACTACTGTGACTTTTTTTTTTTTTAAAATTACAAATTTTTTGGTACTCAATGTAATAATTATTAGATTAAATTATTTAAATTAAATAATTACGAAATTTTTAATATCCGACTTTTTTTTTCTTGGAAAATGACAGGGGACAAATATTTTTATTATTATCAAATTATTTATTATATTATTATAATTAATTATAATATATTTAAATTTATTAGATAAAATTGTAATCGATGAAATATAAGTTAAATAACTGTGGTAGTAACAATTTGAGTTATTTCCATCCGCTTTCTTCTACTTTGTTTTAACCAATAGGGGTTGAAAGGAGAACAGACGAAATGGAAAGAATAATAGACAAAGAGTAGTAGGGATTTTGTGACTCACTGCAAGATATTTTTTTTTTTTTGGTAACATTTAAAAATGTGCAAGGCAGTAATTAACAAGTCACTCATTTATAGTTAAAAATCTGTTATCATTTAGGTGAATAGCCATTCAATTCCTCGTTATAATTAAAAAAATTGAATCTTATTCGAATATGTGAATATATTTTTTCTTTATTAATAAAAAGAAAATTTAAAACTTAAAAAAAAAAAAAAAAAAAAAGAAAGCCACTCATTTATGGTGATTTTTAATGTCAATTTTTAATAATTTTAACAAAACATAATGGAAAAAACTGTTCACAATAATCTTTATACCTTAAATTTTGTTGTGTATAGTGATTGTATTTTTTGGTACACCATACAAAACGGCATTAACTAATGCAACAAAATATGAAATTTCTTGTAGGGAGAATTAAAGAAGATAATGAAAGATATTAGGAGAGAAATTAACGTTGTATTCAATAATTTTTTATGTGAAAATAATAATAACAAATGATTCTATTTATATGCAAACTAAATCTCTGAAAGATAAAGATAACGCAATAATAACTGAATTTAGATATAGTCTTTCTAACTACTATAGTCAAATAATTCATATACAACTTTTATTATATATTTATCCTAAATAAAATGCCTTGAACATTTTTTTAATCGACTATTTTGAAGTTGAGAATGACAAGTGTGCAGTTCGCCCAATATTTCTTGTGTTATGTTGGTCATTGTTTGCTGCTTGTCTGGGAATTTTTTTTGAATCTCAATTACAGCATTTTGCATCACAACTTGTACTGTTTTGGTACAAAACACACAACTTGTTGAGTTGTTCGGACTCCGGTGAATGATAATATTGATTGGAATGATAATTATTATAACAATAATATTATTAACATCTATCATCTAACACTAAACTCATACTCTCAAATTTATGTAACCCTTACATAACAATAAAAATCTGTAATATCTTACAAAATAAAAAAAAATTGTAATACTTTACAAAAATAAAAATAAAAATCTGTAATACTTTACAAAAATAATAAAAATCTATAATAGCTTTTTTTTTTTTTTTTTTTTTTTTTAAAAGGAGTTCTAAAGGCTCCTTTTTTTTTATTAAAGAAGAGAAAAACACACTCACGCCTCTGGTGGGATTCGAACTTGGGTTCCTGGTGGGGGAATTGGGAGTCTTACCACCTGAACCACAAGAGATTCCCAAAATCTATAATAGCTTACAAACAAGATAAAAATATATATTCTTTAAAAATGTCAAAAATAATAGAAAATCAAGAAATAATGGAAGTAAAAATACAAAACATTTTCGGATGTTTTCCACAAGAAATGATATTTAGTAAAAAGAAATTTGAAGAAATATAAAAATCAAAACTAAATCTTAAAGAAAAATATGGATTTAAGGAAGAATCATTCTCTAAAATAAGAAAAGATATAATATATTATGACATTAGTAATAAAGAAATGAGTATTACTATAGCAGATGCAAAAAGAAGGTTTAATATACCATTAATTGATAAAGAAACTATTATGAAAAAATTATCAAAAATTTCTGAAAAAAGATAGACGAAAGATTAGGTACATCCACTTAAGAGGAATACAAATTTTGATGAAAGCACACTTTATAGAAAAAAATAGATACACCAATTAAATTAGCATTATTAGATAACAAAATAACAAATAGAAAAGATACTTTGTTAGGAATGATTATTGGAAACATAAGATACCAAAAATTAAAATTTACAACGTATCTTATATTTGCTGTTAATATTCATGATAAAAATTTAAATCAAGTATTAAACTTAGCTTATGACTTTGAATGAGAAACCTAATGAAAGATGAAAACCATCCATTTTTAATACATTATTTAGTATGATATTCATTAATAAATAGCCACAATAGTTCAATATATGGACAAAATGAATTTATAGAAATAGATAAAACTTTCAAAGAAATAGGACAAGTAATAAAGAAACTAGAAATATTAACAGAATATGAAGTACCAGATGAATGAAATTTAGATATTAAAGAAAAACTTCTTATACCAGTAAAGAGAGATAATATACAAAGAATTATATTTATAGATACTCAGACTGAAATCAATAAAAAAATAGAAGAACTAAAAGAGAAAATTGAAAAAGTGAAATAACTGGTCTACACAATGAAATAATTATGGTAAAAGATGAACTATTAGAATTACAATTAGAAGAAAATGGTAGTTTAATAAGCGTATATAAAAACCAAATATCTGTAATAAAAGCCTTAATTCTTATAGCAGAAAAAATAGACAATACAGATGAAATAAATATTAAAAATATATAAGAATTAAAAGGAATACAGTTAAAGATGTATAAAGAAATTGTAGAATTAAAAAAAGATGTTAATAACATACCAAAAAGAAATAGATTAAGATTTGATCCTGTAAGGTTTATTTTGTATTGGCAATTTTCGTGGACAAAATGTTTGATTGTAATCTAGAATAGGAATTCACCGATTAATCAGACAATACATGATGATGGATTCACCAAGCTTGCAACGCCCATATGACAGGTATAATATTCTATCATGCATACATCTTCACACAAATGAGCACGACACTTAGTATGGATCGTAATGAAAAATAACTTGTGCTTTTAATTGGTCGATCGATCGAGTATATTGTTCGATCGATCGAGTGATTGATCGATCGAGTGTGGAACGACATCGATCTAGGTGCTCTCGGGTTGAGCTAGATCGATCGATCAATCTGGTCGATCGATCGAGAATTGGATCGATCGATCGAGCCAGTTTTTCACTTCTACTAGAACTCTTTTTTAATTCGACCCATGTGTTACTTTTACCAATTTGACTCATTTAATGAGAAAGCAGAATTCTAGTATGAGTAGAAGTGTTAAGAAAGTAGAATCCTTGTGTGAATAAAAGTGTTGTGAAAATAGAGTCCTTATTTGCGTAGAATTGTTTTAAAAGTGGAATCCTTGTATGAGTAGAATTCTTGTGAAAGCAAAATCCTGAATTGAGTAGAATTGTGGAATCCTTGTATGAGTAGAATTCTTGTGAGAAATAAATCCTGATATGAATAGAATCATTGTATGAGTAGAATTCTTTTGAGAACTAAATCCTGATATGAGTAGAGTTATAGTCTATTGCAAATCCTATTTGAAGTAAAATTGGACTCTATTTAAGGGAAGCTAGTTTGTGCATAAAATTCACCACATCGAAATAAGTTTATATAAATCTGACTTGTGCTTTTAACTTCTTCTCTTCATCTATCATTCTTAGGCGTTCTCATGTTTTATTCATATGCCTAATTGATTTGCATGATATTAAGCTTTATATGATTGTTCTAGAGTTTGCTAGCTGATCCTGTTTTTACATCGCATGTTGTTAAATCTGCTAGTTAGGATATTTATTGTTTGAATCCGCTCTAGGACACACTTTGCACTTGTGTTATTGTGCTAACGTTTCAGGTGAGGTGTTCGGTATTTCGTGTGACTCGAAATTACCGAAGGTGACGGGTTCGATTGATCTTGTGTGACTCAAGTAGATCGGAACGTTGGTCTGGATCCAGACATCTAGCTATTGGAGGCTGTGAAAGGAGCGACGGCTCGTAAGTAAATTACAGAAAGGGGGATCTATCTGCGACGGGTAGTTCTGGACTCTATGGTTGTAATTGAACATTGATTTTCATAGTGGATAGTTAGGTGGTCCGGTGGACCGGTGGTTTTCCTCTTAGGTCATTGTTGTGGCCTAGGTTGTTTCCACCTAAAAATATCGTGTGTTGTTTTTTATTCCGCATTTATCTTTACACGCGATTGCATGTCTGGCCGTTGTGATTAGATTATACATTTAATATTTGTTAAAAATTGAAAATAACCTATTCACTCCCCTCTAGGCTTATTTGATCCGTGATTTAAAAACTTTTAATTGGTATCAGAGCGGGTCACTAGATATACTTAGTGTTGCCTAGGACCTTATTATGGATCATATGAGAGAGGGTTTTTCTACAACCCGTCCACCTTACTTTGATGGGTCTAATTACCCATATTGGAAAGCTCGTATGAGAGCCTTTTTACGTTCCTTAGATGAAAGTGTTTGGAACTTTGTGCTTTATGGTTGGGAACCACCTACGGTTACCAAGGATAATGTAGTCACACTTAAACCTAGAATAGATTGGACTCCTCAAGATAAGATTGGTAGTGGATGGAACCAAAAGGGTATCAATGCTATTTTTAGTACTGTGTCGCCGGATGAATTCCGACGTATTTCTGATATTGAAACTGCTAAGGCTGCTTGGGACACTTTAGAGGTTGCCCATGAGGGCACGTCCCAAGTTAAACGAACAAAACTTCGCATGCTAGCTACTAAGTTTGAAAATCTTAGAATGGAGGAGGATGAAACGTTTTCTGAGTTTTATGTTAATTTATGTGATATTGCTAACTCTTCTTCAACTCTTGGAGATAAAATTGATGAACGCAGGTTAGTTTGAAAAGTCTTATGCTCACTACCAGAACGCTTTCAATCAAAGGTTACAGCAATAGAGGAAAGCAAAGACATTGACACCATCAAGATTGAAGAACTCGTTAGTTCAATTCAAACATTTGAGATGAACCTTCGAGCACCCAAAAAGAACATTGGTATTGCTCTCAAAACCACCAATGATGATGATGGTGATAGTGATGATATAGAAGATGAAGATCTACTCACCCTAGCTAGAAAACTCAAGAAAATGTTGAACAGAAAAGATCTACAGATTAAAGAAAAATCAAGAGATCGTAAGGGAAGAGAATTCGTGCCAATGAGTTCAGAAGGTAAGAAAACTAAACCCAATGGACCTAAATGTTTTGAATGCAATGGTTTTGGTCATTTTGCAGCTGAGTGTGCCAACAAGAAGAAGAAGACAAGAAAAGCTTTCAATGCTACCCTTAGTGACACAGAAAGTGATGAAGACCAAGCTAGTGGTTCAGAAAATGTTAACTCTAACTACGTAGCTTTTACAGCAACTGTTGGTGGATACTCCAGTGAGTCAGACCTTGACTCAGATGATGAGGGAAGTAAATCTATTCTTGCTAAATTTAATGCAAACAGTTTTGAAGAATTATTTATTGATTTAATTAACTGCAAGAAAGAAAAAGATAAACTTCTCATAACTGTGACAAAACTGAATGATCAAATCAATTCGCAAGATCTTAATTTGTCAGTTTTAGAAAAAGAAAAAGTTGAACTGTCTGAGCATGTTGACAAGTTGAGTTTGAGTCTTGCAGGTATCAAACAGGAAAATTCAAAGCTTCTGCAGGAATTGGAGCAATCAAAGGAAACAGTGAAGAGATTAACAATTGGAGCTGAACGACTAGACAAGATGTTGAGCATTGGTAAGCCTTTCGGTGATACACGTGGACTTGGATTCTTAGATGAAAGTTGTACACCTTCTACTTCAAAAACTACATTTGTAAGGTCTTCTAACTCTACTTCTACTGCTACTAATTTTGCACAAACACCCACTACAGCTGTAGTAACTAAAACTGTTAAGTTTGTGCCTGTTTGTCATCATTGTGGTAGAAAAGGCCATATTCGACCTAAGTGTAGATTTTTGATGAATGCTCTTCGATTTAATGATCATCTTCATGCTTATAGGTATAGAACTCATAATTATCATCCTACCATGCATATGTTGAATTTGAATAGGAAAAATGAGTCTAAGAGTATGTTTTTAAAACCTAATGCAATTAAGTCTCAACCCAAAAACATAGAGAAATCAAAATTCATGAAAATTTGGGTTAGGAAAGATTGCATGTTTCCTATCAATTGATCACTATTGCCAGACCACCTAGGTACTTTTGTTTGAGTGCTTAAATGACCCTAGGTGAGTATTTTCATATGTTTATTTTGTCTTTGTCGTTAGATTTTTTTTGTTATTATTTAAAAAAAAAAAAAAAAAAAAGGGCTACAAGGTATTGGATTCAAATAATGCTTATACTTATACAACCTTGTCTTTTGTGGCTTATTTTGATTCTCATTGTATATGTAATGCAACAATTCAAAATTTTACACACACTTGCATTTTTCACATGTGATGACACTATTGACTGAACTTATGCACACACCCACTGAACACTCATGTATGTCATCGATGAAATTTATGATTAATTTTGAAAGACTCTAAGACTTGAGCTAATCTTGACTGCGAAATTATATTGAGTTCTATTTCTTATTTTAGGGAGATAACTAATATTGAGAGGGCTACCTACTATGATGTGTGAAGCTACCGTAGTGAGCGGAGAGGGCTACCTCATAACTAGTGTGAAAGTCATCATATTAGATTTATGGCTCGTACATGTTTAAAAAATGGTAAATAAAATAAAAATTTAGTTGAGAAATTTTATTTGGCATGTACAAAAAGAAAGAGCAAAAAAAAAAAAAAAATTTTAAGAAATTTCTTTTGATAGACATATTTCATTATGTAAGAATGAAGACTCAATTATGATTTAGCATGATAGATGAAATTATTTTCTTTTGAGTCTCTTAAAATTAGTCATAAATGAATTTATTGAAATACAAGTGGAGTTCACACTGTATACTACTTTAAGTGAATGTCAATATGCCATTATATGTGTTAGTGTGCTTGTGTGATCTATTTATTTTGCTAATACAATGAATGATCAAAATTTAAGCAAAAATAATTTTTCAATTGGTTGTATGCTTATTAGTTTTAAATGAGTTTATTGCTTTGTTGGTCAAAAAAAAAAAAAATCTTTTTTAAATTTGTTTTTTCGTCTAGAGAGTCATAGAACTTAGGGGGAGTCATTGCATACATATTTTACTATTCTTCTTTTGACTTATGCAATTCCTCCTACATGCTTTGGACATATACATGTGTGATCTCATTTGCATTTTTAGCCCACTTCAATAATTGTTTTATGAGTTGTCAATTTCGTATGACAAAAAGGGGGAGAAATATTCATGTTGCTATGGAGATTGGATTTAGGGGGAGATGTTGCATTTATTAGTTGTGGGGGAGAAAGATTCATGTTGCACATACACTACATTTCATTCGCATCTTTATGTACACTGAACTAATAAACAATAAGGCTTTCAAGCCAAATTTGTGTGCTATTTGTTTGTCTAATTTCAGTGGACCGAGCGTATCAAGTATCAAGCGAAGATGGTCCATCAGATCATAGACAGTCCACTATGTAATTGATGTAATGATATTATAACTATGAGCGTTATGTAGTGAGAGAGTGGTTTTGTCACACGAAAATGCCAAAGGGGGAGATTGTAAGGTTTATTTTGTATTGGCAATTTTCGTGGACAAAATGTTTGATTGTAATCTAGAATAGGAATTCACCGATTAATCAGACAATACATGATGATGGATTCACCAAGCTTGCAACGCCCATATGACAGGTATAATATTCTATCATGCATACATCTTCACACAAATGAGCACGACACTTAGTATGGATCGTAATGAAAAATAACTTGTGCTTTTAATTGGTCGATCGATCGAGTATATTGTTCGATCGATCGAGTGATTGATCGATCGAGTGTGGAACGACATCGATCTAGGTGCTCTCGGGTTGAGCTAGATCGATTGATCAATCTGGTCGATCGATCGAGAATTGGATCGATCGATCGAGCCAGTCATTAGATCGATTGAGCCAGTTTTTCACTTCTACTAGAACTCTTTTTTAATTCGACCCATGTGTTACTTTTACCAATTTGACTCATTTAATGAGAAAGCAGAATTCTAGTATGAGTAGAAGTGTTAAGAAAGTAGAATCCTTGTGTGAATAAAAGTGTTGTGAAAATAGAGTCCTTATTTGCGTAGAATTGTTTTAAAAGTGGTATCCTTGTATGAGTAGAATTCTTGTGAAAGCAAAATCCTGAATTGAGTAGAATTGTGGAATCCTTGTATGAGTAGAATTCTTGTGAGAAATAAATCCTGATATGAATAGAATCATTGTATGAGTAGAATTCTTTTGAGAACTAAATCCTGATATGAGTAGAGTTATAGTCTATTGCAAATCCTATTTGAAGTAAAATTGGACTCTATTTAAGGGAAGCTAGTTTGTGCATAAAATTCACCACATCGAAATAAGTTTATATAAATCTGACTTGTGCTTTTAACTTCTTCTCTTCATCTATCATTCTTAGGCGTTCTCATGTTTTATTCATATGCCTAATTGATTTGCATGATATTAAGCTTTATATGATTGTTCTAGAGTTTGCTAGCTGATCCTGTTTTTACATCGCATGTTGTTAAATCTGCTAGTTAGGATATTTATTGTTTGAATCCGCTCTAGGACACACTTTGCACTTGTGTTATTGTGCTAACGTTTCAGGTGAGGTGTTCGGTATTTCGTGTGACTCGAAATTACCGAAGGTGACGGGTTCGATTGATCTTGTGTGACTCAAGTAGATCGGAACGTTGGTCTGGATCCAGACATCTAGCTATTGGAGGCTGTGAAAGGAGCGACAGCTCGTAAGTAAATTACAGAAAGGGGGATCTATCTGCGACGGGTAGTTCTGGACTCTATGGTTGTAATTGAACATTGATTTTCATAGTGGATAGTTAGGTGGTCCGGTGGACCGGTGGTTTTCCTCTTAGGTCATTGTTGTGGCCTAGGTTGTTTCCACCTAAAAATATCGTGTGTTGTTTTTTATTCCGCATTTATCTTTACACGCGATTGCATGTCTGGCCGTTGTGATTAGATTATACATTTAATATTTGTTAAAAATTGAAAATAACCTATTCACTCCCCTCTAGGCTTATTTGATCCGTGATTTAAAAACTTTTAATTGGTATCAGAGCGGGTCACTAGATATACTTAGTGTTGCCTAGGACCTTATTATGGATCATATGAGAGAGGGTTTTTCTACAACCCGTCCACCTTACTTTGATGGGTCTAATTACCCATATTGGAAAGCTCGTATGAGAGCCTTTTTACGTTCCTTAGATGAAAGTGTTTGGAACTCTGTGCTTTATGGTTGGGAACCACCTACGGTTACCAAGGATAATGTAGTCACACTTAAACCTGGTAAGGATTTAGAAAAACAAAAATCATATTTAGAAAATATTTTTTTAGACATAGAGGTTGACCAAAACCCCTTTAACATGAATAAGAAAATTATTAAAAACAGTATGCTCAGAAAATCCATTAGATCAAAATATCAATAGTTCTAATGAAATGGCAAACATAAAATTAAAAAATCCTTTAAAAGTCATAAGAGTTAAACCAATGATTTATACTCTAGAAGACCAAGAAGAATTTGAAAAATAAATTCAAGAACTTTTGAAATTAAAAGTAATTATTTCTAATAATTCACCACATTCTAGTCCAGTATTTTTAGTAGAAAAAGAAGCTAAGAAAAGAAGAAGAAAAAAGAGAATGATAATAATTTTAAAGCTTTAAATAAAGAAACTATTGATAAAGGTTATTTTATTCCAAAAAAGGAAGAATTATTATCACTTATTAAAGGAAAGAAATATTTTTCAAGTTTTGATTGCAAAAGTAGATTTTGGCAAATAAGACTTGATAATGAATCACAAAAATTTACAATATTTAGCTACCCTCAAGGACAATTATAATGGACAGTTGTTCCATTTGGACTTAAGCAAGCACCATGTATTTTTCAAAGGTACATGGATAATATTTTCAAAAAATATCACAATTCTTGTTGTGTTTATATAGATGATATTTTAATATTCAATAATAAATTATCAAAGCATTATTTAGACATTATTAATGTTTTACAAGAATGCAGAAAATCATGAATAGTATTATCAGAAAAGAAAGTAGTCATTGCTCAACAAAAAATAAAATATTTAGGATTAGAAATAGAAGATTGAAAACATTATCTACAAACCCATATTTTGAATAATATACAAAATTTTTCTAATATAATCAAAGATAAAAATCAATTACAAAGATTTTTAGAATGCTTGATATATGCAGAAGTATGTATAAAGAAATTAGCAAAAATGAGAAAGCCATTATAAACAAAGCTAAAAAAAGACTATGTTTGGCAATGAACTGATCAAGACAATAAATATATGGATAAAGTAAAAGTACAAATAAAAGATTTACCAATTTTATACCATTAAGGATCAGATGATAAAATGATAATAGAAACAGATGCTTCACATGAATATTAGGGAGCAGTATTAAAAGCAAAAGTTGATGACAAAGATGAATATCTTTATAGATTTACTTCAGGATCTTTCTAAGGCCATTAATTAAATTATCATAGTAATAAAAAAGAATATCTAGCTATTAAAAAAGGTATAAAGAAATTTACAATATATGTTATAAGTTCAAAATTCATTGTTAGGACTGACAATAAAAAAATTGGACATTTTTTTAGAACTAATATTACAAGTGATTATAAACAAGGAATACTTATTAGATGGCAACAATTGTTTAATCATTATAAATTTGATGTAGAATATTTGTCAGGAAGAAAAAATAGTTTAGCATATGCTTTAACTAGAGAATTAGCATCTCCAACTATGTTTTTTATGACAGGAATGGATCATCTTGAGATAGAAATACAAATCAAAGAAAAGGAAATTATGATTCATGAAACAGAAATTAAATGCCTCAGAGAACAACTAGAGGTATTACAACTTAAAATATCTTTAAAAAAATAGACGAACTATTGTTAATCCATAATGGCTTAAGGAAACTCAAAAGAAAAATAAGTTGAAACTTCGACAGAAATTGAAAAGGAAGGAATAAAAATTCCAAAAATAAAAACTGAAGAAACTAACAGTAACAATCCAAAACTTAGTAAAAACCTAGAAAAGAAAAAAGGAAAAATCAACTAGGCAGATGATGCTGAAAAGGAAGATTCAAAAAAGGTCTATGTAATATATAATGGAACAAAACCAGGAATATACACTAATTGGCCAGAGGCAAGCAGAGCAATAATAGGATTTAGTGGAATCATCCATAGATCTTTTACCAATAAAGGAAGTTACACTAATTATAAAGTTCCAAAACTACTAGCACTAGGGGTGTCCACGGTCCGGTCCGGTCCGGTTTTTAGTAAAAAAATTAACCTGACCGGACCGTTCATATTATTTTAATCGGACCGGATCAGACCATTTAACTAATAAAAATTTTAAAACCGTCCAATTTGGTCCGGTTTTGAATGGTTTTTAAAATATATTTAAACCTATGTTACTTGGACGCGGCACATTCATCCACCACACCCGTGTCGATGCGAAAATATTATTATTTACATTTCTGATATGAAGAAGGAATTTCAGGCTTTTAGGCTGAATATTAATAGTTACATTTCTATTATTAGTTACATTCATCCAAAATTCCAAATATAAGTTACCAACACCCGTGCATTTGGTGAATATTAATAGTAACAAATCGCATGATCCTATATAATATTCATCCTACCAAATATAAGTTACCAACACCCGTATATTCATCCTATATAATATTCATTACTAACAAATCGCATGATCCTGAAAGCCTTATTTTCATTATTTAAATTGTGAGTATAAGTATTTGGAGTAAAAAGAAAATTTCAATAAGCAAACACTAATTAAAATCATGGATCGCAAAAAATAAAAAAACTTAGCAAAAACAGAAGCGTTTGCTTCTATAAAAGGGAATTGAAAGATTCATTCAATAAGCAAACACTGATTGTTGTATTTCCAAATCAGAAATTCGAAAAATTAAAGCTGAGCAAAAAAAGAATAGTAATTTGCTTCTAAGTTCTAGCTGAGCTTACTTCCTTCCATGGCGGGTGTTGGCAAGGTTAGAGCTGGCGGCTGGTGGCTTGCGACGGGTGTTGGCGAGGCTAGAGCTGGGCGACTGGTGGCTCGCGATGGGTGTTGGCGAGGCTAGAGTTGGCGACTGGTGGCTCGCGACGAGTGTTGGCGAGGCTAGAGCTGGCAACTGGTGGCTCGCAACTGGTGTTGGCGAGGCTAGAGCTGGCGACTGGTGGCTCGCGACAGGTGTTGGCGAGGCTAGAGCTGGCGGCTGGCGGCTGGCAGCTTTAGGGTTTGAGTCAAAACAAATAGAGATAGAGAACTCTGGAAGTTGGGAACAAACGAGTGGGCAAACACTAAACAGAGATGCGAAATGCGAAATTATTATTGAATGCAAACAGATATTACCAGAGGGGCAGAGGGTACTGGGCATTAATAATAATAATAATAATAATAATATATTATTATTTAAAAAAATTAATATTTTATTTATAACGGTCCGGTCCGGTCCGGTTCGAATGGTTAAAAAATTTACAAAATCAGACTGGACCGTTTTAGCAACGGTTTGTATAATTTTTAACCGGACCAGACCATGTATTTCATGAAATTGTGCAGTCCGGTCCGGTCCAGTCCGGTTTTTTGGTTTTGTTCGGTTTGGTTCTGTTTTTGGACACCCCTAACTAGCACCAACAAAAATAACAAAAAATGATTCCCAGATAGTACAACAACTAGCAATAGGAACAAGTAGATTAAGAAACCTTGGAAAAATCTAAAGACCAGTAATTTTTAGAGAAGTTACAAATAATTCTTCTAAAGAAGAAAAGAAAAGATATAGGAATTTAACAAAACAGAAATGGTTAAGCCTATATAATCTAGCAAGAAAAAGTACCGAGGAACATCTTGATGATATGAAATTTTATACTACAGAAAAAGTTTTCCATAAGGTAGTAAATTCAACATTTTAAAAGTAACTGATCCAGTATTTGTCTATAAAATATTTCATGCTGGATTAATAGAAAATATATATCCAGGAAATGAATTAAAAGAATTAATATATTTTCCTAAAAATTTCAAAAAATCTATTAGAAATTTCAAAAAGAAAATCAAGGCTATAGACATGTCTATTTATTTAAGATGTTTCAATTCATTAATGGATTGGAACCAAGAAACACCAATAAGTCCTTATCAAATCATTAAACTTGGTATAGCAAATAATAAAAGAGAAGTTACCCAACCAAAATTTTTACCATAAAAAAAATTTAATCCTGAGAAATTATGTATAGAAAGAGGACAGATGTTAAGTCAAATTTATCATGAAATAAGAAGAATTAATAACTCTTTAGAAATCAAGATTAATTACAGTACAAGTAAAACTATTATTACTTTTCAAAGTAATATAGTTATCACCGAGAAAGATAGTGAAAAAGTAATTTCCTATGAAGCTAACTTCAACTGCAATGAGATTGAAATAAGTGAGAAAATAATAAATGCTTGAAAAATACTAATATTTTGTGATTTATTTTGCTTAATTGTTTAAAAATAGATTTGTTATATCTTGTTTATATGATTATTTTCATAAATCTATCAATTCGGAATCACGGGTATGTTTTAGTGTATTTCAGGTATTTTTAGTGTCAAATGAGTTGAATAATGCAAACACGCAAAGATAGAACACTTACGGCGCTTGGATCACATTTTACAAGCAACACGAGTCAAATTATGTAAGCCGTACATAACGAGCCAGCACATATGCAAGGGGTACATGGGAAGAAACTGAAGACAACACGCGCCGCAACAAGAAAAATGTGTGCAGCGGTGAGCACCTCTCAAGTTTTGACCATTGTTTTCAATTTATTGTTGTGCCACGATGTAGAAATTTGTATGCCGCTGTACGCCTATTCCTAAATCAATCAAGAATTATGTAACCCTTACATATATAAATACCCCCTTAAGAATCCCATTTACACACACTTCAATTTTGCGAACCAACAAGAGACTCAACCAGATTTTAGAAGCTTTTCCATACTCAAAGAAGCAAGGGAATTAATTCTAAGGATCCAAGAAACCATTGAAGATCGACGATCAAGCTTTTGGGAAGAACGCCATCCAATCCAATTGTGGTATTTAGATCTAGGTTTCTTTTTGTTATAGAATTTACTTTTCTCCTTGTTACTTCTTTGAGTGTATGTTCAAATTGAATTTGTCTATGAATTTTAATATGAATACGAGTGACTAATTCTATTATGGATGTTTAGTTTGTATTGTCATGTTTGCTAGAATTGTTGTGGTGAATGTTTTTATTGTTTTGAAATAAATAAATTTACCTTTTGACTAAGTGCATGGTTAGATATTTAATTGTGGATTTTTATGGGCCAATTTTAGATTCATAGTTAGGTTGAAAAATATTAGAGTTTGATTTTAGGAATGTCACCTTAACTTAACTTTGAAAAACTTAATCAAAACTTCACATTGATGACCTAGACATGGCATTAATTTGATGGGCATATTTTTCCTTTTACATAATTTGGTTGTTAATTGATATACCCAATCGTAGTATATTGTTTAGTTAATCAACAAAGAGAATTACCCGATCGTAGGAATTTTCATAATTAAAAGGAAAGCTGGGAATAATTGTTTATTAGGACGTTCATGTTAATTCATCATAACTTTTCGATGCAAGCATGGCCAACCAAACTAAACGTCCATACATCTTCCATTGATATTTAAAATCTTTTTGAGTTAATTCAGAATTTGCATGATTGTTTGTTCAACACCATTGATCTTGGTCACAAATCAACTTTATTTACAGTTTTATTAGATTTAAGATTCTAGTTATTTAGAGTTTTAGTACTACTAAGATTCCATTTAATTAGTATTTTAGTTGCTTTATGATTCTAATTAGATTAAGAAAAAGGTTGTTTAAAACCATTGCAATTCCTTGAGAGATCGACCTCGGAGGTTTGCTTATCACTTTCTACAAGTGATTCGTACGCTTGCGAGTACTATAATTTGCACATCTGAAAACCAAAAAGGTATTTTGCCATTATTTAAAGCAACAATCAGAGGACCACAAATGCATCTACTACATCAGAGATAAGGAAGCCTGCGTGGACACAACTCATCACACAGTTCATCGGAAAAATAAACCATGTAAGACCACTCCAACAGTTGGCACTAGAGTGTTAATAATGTTGGTGTTAAACGCCAAACAGGAAAGTTAGGAATAGTACAATCCCACCATTGTAAATAGGGAACCCTTATGTCTATAAAAGGGAACTCTCTGCAGCTAAGGAATTCACTACAAAAAATCTAACATCTATCCACTTTTCTATTTTTCATGTTTTAGCTATGTATCTAGCAATAAGTAAAAACTAATAACCCTTTCAAAGTTACTAGTTCTCTAGTTTGTATAAACTTTTTGTTTGATGAATAAAAGTCCATTTTAATCCAAACTTTCACTCTTACCTTTAACAAGTTAAGTATGGATCTCATAAGATCAGTAGGGTCAGAAGGACTAAAATCTTGGATCTGGAGTGAGACTTAAGCGCTTTAGAACAAGAAGGAGATAGCAAGGAAGCGGAAGTACGCAGTGGACCCATATTCAAAAACAGGTTAGTTTGCAAATAGAGACTAGTATACCTTGAATCTTCATTAATATTGTTGAAATATTATTTATATTGTATGAAGTTATAATTGATGGAAGATAAACACTATAGTATGAAAAGGAAATCTGAGACAAAACTTTATAGAAGTAAAAGTAGGAATTATTTTGAAAATCAAGAAAATTTAAAAGATGGAATTTATCTTAAATAATCTCTTGTTTGTTTTAAAACATCTATAAAATATAACTTTGAACAAAGTACAAAAAGATCTAAAATAATTAAAAATTTACAATGATTAATTGACTATTTTTCTAAACAAAAAAAAAAGAAATGATTTAGTAAAATGACAAAACAAGGAACATTTAGATCTCGAAGCAAACCTTGAACTAGTAAAAATGGGCATAGAAGAAAATAAGAAAATCCAAGAACGAAGTTGATGGATAGACCAAGAACTTGAAGAATATGAAGTTGAAACCCAACAAGAAAAATTATGACTAATATAGAATATTTTGAGGAAAAATATCTTGAATTACTAGAAGAATGTTTTGATAATGAAGATTATGAAACATGTTTAGAAAATTTTAAAAGGTTTAACACCCTTTTAGATAATTATACACATTATGCTTCTAGTATATTATACCTAATAAACCATCTGGTAGGAAAAATATTAATAAATTATTTTATACAAAAATTTGTATTAAGTAAATGAAGAAGAATTTGATAGAATCTTTGAATTTTATTTATTTAATGAACAAATTTGAAGATAAGCTAACTAAAGCTTAAAATCAAAATTCAACTGTAAAAATTAGTATCAGAACCTTAAACATAAAACAAAACTTAATAAGAAGACTTTAAACAAAATGTTTAAAATAAGATATAATCAACCAAACTCAAATAGAAAAGTAAATCATTTAAAGCATTATAAAAAAGAAACAATAAAATTAATATTACAAATTAAAGAAATAACCAAAAGGTTATCTAAGGAAATAACACAGTTAATAATTTACAAAATATTTTACAATTAGAATAAAGAACTAACATGGTTACACCATAAGTATTAAAAATGCTTACACAAGCACAAATATCTAATCTAAATGAATTAATTAATCAAGTTCGAAATACTGAAAACAAAAAAGAATTTAAGAAAGATTTTACAAAAATATATTTAGCATGTATAGAAATAAAAATGAACAATATAATTTTATCACAAGAACAAGTAGAAATCTTAAAAGAAAAATTAAAACATTTAGAAAACACAAAAACAAAAGAAAATTTTATAGAAGAATTTAAAGTCTTTTTAGACATTATCTTAGAAAAATTAAAAGAAATTCGGTAAAAATATCAAAAGAATAAAATATTCTACGATATGAAAGAAAATAAAATTATTAAATTTTTGGTAAAAATTACTTTCAAAATTCATGAATTTTGACTCAAAAATCTTTAAAATTAAACATTTGAATAAGAAAGTAAACTTTTATATCACAAAGGGCAAAATTGAAAGAGTAAAAATTATTCAAAGGATATGCATTTAGAATCCCTGGTGGAATGCTAGTAGAGTTGGCCTCATTATAATAATTTTGTATTCGACTGTTTGTAAATACATATGATCCACTATTGGAGTGGTCATCCATTAGGCCCAAATTCATTTTAAGGTAATCTTGCCCTAATAATTGTTGGCTACATAAGCCTAATAAACTAATAATAAAGGGGGCTTCATCATCTTCTACATCCTCCAACACATTTCATATCTTCTTTTTCATTTCATTTTTTTTTAATGTAGCTCTATTCATGTTTTTATATCTAATTTAGGAAGCGGGGTCATAGAGGTCCCTTAGATTATGTCATTTAGTCTCTTAAATTATAAATGATGTTATTTGATTCCTTAATTTTAGAAGAAAAAAAAAGGGTCAATTAAGAACAAAATATATGATTTTAATGATTTTTTAATTAAAATATTATTTTTTAAATTAATATTTCAATATCAAAAATATTAAAATAATATAATTTGTCATTAATTGACCTATTATAAATTAATATTTTAATTAAAAAATTATTAAAATTATGTGTTTTGTCTTTAATTAGTTTCTTTTTCTAAAATTAAGGGGCCAAATGACACCAGTTATAATTTGAGAGACCAAATGACACAAATGATCTAATTTGAGGGACCTTAATGACATTTTTCTCTCGAATTTAGGCATCAAAAGGGATATTCTTTCGAGGCATCTATCCTATGATTTTTTTTCTTTCTATTTTGTAAGTCTATTCTATATCGCACCATCATACATTCAATCGTTTCAACCCTTATAAATGTTGTATACGTGATGTGATAAATTTAGTACTCGCAAGTGTACGAATCACTCGTAGAAAAGTGACAAGCAAACCTCCAAGGTCGGTCTCTCAAGAAATTGCAGTGGTTCTAAATAACTTTTTTCTTAATCTAAATAGAGTTCTAACGAAAGTAAAACACTAATTAAATAGAGTTCTAGTGAAACTGAAACTCTAAGTAACTAGAGTCCTAAATATAGTAAAACCGTAAAAAGTGTTTTGTTTTGTAACGAGATCAATGGTACGAACAATTAACGAAAAACAATATCGCAAATTAACAATCAATTCAAATAGATTTGATAATCAATGGAGGATGTATGAACGTTTAGTTTGGTTGACCATGCTTGCATCGAAAAGTAATGGTGAAATAACATTAACGTTCTAATAAACAATTTTACCAACTTTCCTTTTAATTACGAGACTGCCTACAGTTGGGGTAAATCTCTTTGTTGATTAACTAATTAACATCTTACGATCGGGTATATCAAATAGCAATCAAATTATGCGCAAGGAAATAAATGCCAATCAAACTAATGCTATGACTAAGTCACTAATTTGAAACTTCAATTAAGTGTTTCGAAATAAAGTTAAGGTGACGTTCCTAAAACTAGATTCTCAGATTTTTCAACCTAACTATGAATCTTAAATTGGCCCATGATAATTCATAATTAAATATCTAAACATGCTCTTAATCAAAAGGTAATTTATTTATATTAAATCAATAAAACATTCACCATATACAATTCTAGCAAACATGGCAACACAAACTAAACATCCATAATGAAATTAGCTGCTCATGTTCATATTAAAATTCATAGACAAATATAATATGATCATACACTTCAACGAAAGAAGAAGAAAATAGAATTCTATAACAACAAGGAAAACCTAGATCTTAATACTGCTAATGGATGGGATGGCGTTCTTCTCCAAAAGCTTGATCTTCGATCATCGACGGCTTCTTTGGATCCTTAGAATGGTTTCTCTTGCTTCGTTGAATGTGGCAAAGCTCCTAAAACTGATTAAATGTCTTGTTTGTTCGCCAAATTATAGAGTATAAAAGTTGTATCAAAGTTGGAGTCTAGAGGGGGTATTTATAGATGTAAGAATTTACATAAATCTTGATTGCAATAGGAATAGGCGTGCCGCGGCATACATTTTTCCCGCCGTAGAGCAACACAAATTCTGGAAATAATGGTCAAAACCCGAGAGCTCCCTACCGCGGCATGCATTTTTCTCGCCACGATGCATGTTGCCTTTCCTTTCTTCATATTTACCCCCTTACATATGTGCTTGCTCGTTATATAAAGCTTACATATTTGTCTCGTTTTGCACGTAACTCGTGATCTGAGCGCCGCAAGTATTCCGTCTTTACGTGTTTGCATTATTCAACTCATTTTGACGCTAAAAACACCTGAAATATACTAAAACATACCCGTGATTTCGAATTGATAGATTTATAAAAAATAGTCAAATAAACAATAATAATAAATCTATTTTTAAACAATTAAGCGCAATAAATCACGAAATATTAGTATTTTCTGAGCACTTATCACAACCCCCAACCAACTTCTTGCTAGTCTCTAGCAAGAGGAGCGATCTAAAAAATTAAAATAAACGAATAAATTAAACTAACCTAAATCACTTTCGTAAATTGTCACGGTTGCATTTAGCGTATGCAACAAGCCTTTAAACCCCTAGGTGGCCCTAGTGGACGAGTTTTAGTCTCGTGAGGGTTTCCAGTGATGATACCCTTAAACATCGTAACTAACAAAACTAAATAAGACTCTAAACATACTTGAATCAATCCATGCATATGTCTCAAAAATTGTCAACGACGAATGGCATACGAAATAGTTAAAAATCACTTAAGCTCAAAAACAGTCCAAATATCAAACATATCTTAGTAATCAAAGTTTTGAACAACCAATCAAACTACAAGCCTGTTAGTTACACTATCTGATCATGTCATGCATGATATTCATAGATTACATTTTAATATCTCATAAATGTGCAAATAAAATTTGAATAAAAATTACACTTACAACCTCCAAATGCTCACTTTTCAAATCCATCTCCACTAATATAGAAATCAAACTACCAAGAATCAATAGGGCTTCAATAAGCTTGTAAAGTTGTGGTTAGGTGTGTGATTATGAAAGTACGGAAATGATATTTTCACTAGGATAAGAGTACTTTTTATTTCACAAACTTATTTTCAACTTTCTCCACAAAGTGTTTTTTTTCATCCTCCTATAAATTCCATATGTCCCTTAGATCTTTTTGCTTGATTTTCTTTCTTTACTTTTCTTGCTTATTATCTCAATCATCATCATTTTTTTTATTGTGATGAAGCAAGATAAATATAACATAATTGCTCATGAAAGTCAAATATTATATTGAGTACTCTTATCACTAAGGGTAGTACAACGTATGTCAATATTGAGTTCAAGGGTGTACTATGGATAAAATAATACGGGGAAGCTTGAAAAGTCCAAACGGTCCAAAGATGGCCTAAATCACTTTCTAAGTGGCATTTGATTATATTATTTCGCTTCAATGGGTTTTCAAATGAGTTCTAGAGCTTGTTGAGACTTAAAATATATCATAAACATGCATACATTACACAAACCAAAATAGTCATACTAACCATGCAAACTACCACATAAACCACAAAATCCTCAAACTAGATGAATCTAACATTTATGTGCCTCTTTACTTAGGCAAAATTTAAATTTCTTTCATATATCACCGTCATTACAATCATGTTAATATCATACACTTCCGGATTGACTCAAGTAGACACGACACTATCCTAACAAAATTCAAGTGACAAAAGTTAAAAAATTAAATTTGGTCAATTTCATGCTCATGGAATATTTTTTTCACTTCCAACCTAATTCCTACATTGTCCTCAATGTTAAAAAGAAAAACAAAAGAAATTAAGAAAAGAAGTGAGAGAAGTTACCCCCCTTTCGTATGAGATGTGTGCACTACACATACGCTCCGGTTCATTATTCCTCGTTTTTCTTATGATGAAGCATTTAGTGTTCAAGAAACATGTATGAAACCTCAAAGTATATGCATCACAATTCAAATCCAAATTTAAATTATAACTAAATCAAATGAAAAACAAAAAATATTAATCAAAGTTAATAAGTCTTAAACAAACCAAATAAAATAAAATAAAAAGAAAAAGAAAATTAGTCCAAAATAAGATGAAAATAAAAATAAAAATAAACCAAAGAAAAATTACAA
Organism: Elaeagnus macrophylla; assembly: GCA_029378325.1. Lineage (NCBI taxonomy): Eukaryota > Viridiplantae > Streptophyta > Magnoliopsida > Rosales > Elaeagnaceae > Elaeagnus > Elaeagnus macrophylla. The sequence goes on along the minus strand of CM055649.1, from coordinate 6,568,357 downwards.
ATAGGAGGCTTAGTCCTCCATGTCTTCGGGTTGCTCGTTGTCCTCCTCGGGTTAATCCGCTGGTTGTCTAAAAGTGAAGTTATGGCCCGAATATTGCGGAGGTGGCTCGAATTGGGTGAGGTCTATTCCACTGTGTGTCAATTGGCAGGTAATCATTTGGTGGAGAAGACCTTGGTATTCATGTTGATATTTCATGTGATCACTGAGCCACGCTTGTTGTTGGGTTTGGTATTGATGCATCTTATTAACCTTCGCTTCTAGGTTTACCAACCTGTCTCTTGTAGAAGCGTTCTTGAAAGAATCACCTTTCCTACTTTCTTACCCAGCCTTAGTTCCACTTGTAAGGTGTTGCATGTAGGCGAAGGTTATTGTTTCACCTGGCTGCAATAAGATTTCGCCCGCGTCGTATTGCACTCCATGCTTGACACATAGGGCGGTTATGAGTTGGGAAAAGAAATAGCTAATGTTGTGATGCTCAGCTGAGTACACAACTCTCTGTTGTATGACCATTCCCATGTCTATAGAGCGCTCAATCTCTATGGCAAATTGCAATATAGCCCGTTCCTGATCGACTATAATGCCGGGTCGGCATTAACCTAGAGCAAACAAAGTATTGCCAAATTCGGGAATGGGTCCTTAGGTGCTTGGCTTGAAAAATATTTACCATATCCCCCTTGTATTCCTACTCACCGTAACCATCGGTCAAGGTATTAATGACTTCGTCGTAATCAACCTACGTTAAGTAGGTCTCATACGCGCTGTTTTGAATGTCCCTTAACCCGTAGTACAAGTTGATCACAGTCCTATTAAAGGGGACTTCAACGCCCCTCACCCAAACCATTCCATCTTTTGCTTCCGGGACATCACGTAGAATTCCCGAACTAGCAAACTCACACCCGCCTCCGGGGAGTATGCGAATTTCTTCCATCCTAACCTCTCAATTATATCAGATATCCCCATTACACCCACTTTTCCAAATTCCATTCCTCTCTCATTTACGAATCCCTTATTTCTTTTGGTGGCACCTTCGTACCGCTCTTATGCTTCTCAGCTAACAAACCGAGAGGCGACATAATTCCTATCCTCAACAGCTTTTCCTTTCCCCTTAGAACGACTACTTTCACCAGCTTTTCTTTTTGGGGCCATTTCAATTCTTAGACCAAAAATATTCGACCCACAAATTAATTTCAGAAATTACAGAAAAACCCAAAAATTTGCTCCTCTCTTATCCAAAATTCACTTAATACCAAATTTCAGACAAAATTTCACAATTTCCAGAAAATTATTACTAAATTGAAGCAAAAATGTGACGAATTTTACCTCTTTGGGATGCAATTGAAGTCTTGAAGGAAAACCCCCAAATTGTGCTTGAAACCCTAATTCTTGAAATGGAGAGAAACTTGATCATTGGAGCAAATCTGATGAAATTGGTGGATGAAAAGGTGTTAGCAATGTTGGATTGAAAAATTGCTTGAGTAAAGTTTAAATTTTGGTGAGTAGTTTGGAGGAAATTGGAGAGAAGAATGGAGAGAAAATGAGAGAAAATGTGAGAAAGTGAGGGAAAATTTTGAGAGAAAAATTTGAAATGATTTTTAGTTTACCTGAGTGCCCTTTTCTGCCCATAAATTTAGTACTCGCAAGTGTACGAATCACTCGTAGAAAAGTGACAAGCAAACCTCCAAGGTCGGTCTCTCAAGGAATTGCAGTGGTTCTAAATAACCTTTTTCTTAATCTAAATAGAGTTCTAACGAAAGTAAAACATTAATTAAATAGAGTTCTAGTGAAACTGAAACTCTAAGTAACTAGAGTCCTAAATATAGTAAAACTGTAAAAAAATGTTTTGTTTTGTAACGAGATCAATGGTACGAACAATTAACGAAAATAATATCGCAAATTAACAATCAATTCAAATAGATTTGATAATCAATGGAGGATGTATGGACGTTTAGTTTGGTTGACCATGCTTGCATCGAAAAGTAATGGTGAAATAACATTAACGTTCTAATAAACAATTTTACCGACTTTTCTTTTAATTACGAGACTGCCTACGGTGGGGGTAAATTTCTTTGTTGATTAACTAATTAACATCCTACTATGGGTGTCAATCGTGTCGTGTTAGTCGTGTTCGTGTCGTGTTTGTTCGTGTTCGTGTCATGTTTGTTCGTGTTATTCGTGTTGGTTGGCACATTAAAAAATTTACTTGAATTTTTTTGTGTTACTTATTTAAAATAGTAAGAAATAACAAAACCTTTAAGAACATAAAAAAATTATTGATCAATTCTTACTAAAAAAAATTCGTGTCGTGCCGTGTTCGGATCGTGTCGTGTCAGATATTGCCACTCCTACATCCTACGATCGGGTATAACAAATAGCAATCAAATTATGTGCAAGGAAATAAATGCCAATCAAACTGATGCTATGATTAAGTCACTAATTTGAAGCTTCGATTAAGTGTTTCGGAATAAAGTTAAGGTGACGTTCCTAAAACTAGATTCTCAGATTTTTCAACCTAACTATGTGGTAGGTTGATGCCACAGTACGTGCTGTGTGTACAAAGGGTCTTCCAAGGATCTCGTTGTAGGGTGAAGGGAAATTTTCCACCAGGAAGTTGACCATTATCTTGAGAGAGTTAGTGCCCTGTCCAATTGTGACGGGCAGGATAATGCTTCGGTTTGGGATTAGAGATGGTCCGGATAAGCCCACCAATGGAATGGTCACTAGCTTGGAAGAATATGATGTCAGTAGAACTTCTTGTGTCAACCAAAATTTGGTGTAATTTTATATTGGCAACCAGGATAGTGAGTACTAGAGTGTTGATGTGTGGGTGGAGTAGTCTTCTGGCCTCCTTCTCAAAAAATGTTATCTTTGGCACCACCAGCCTTGGATCTTTGTTGGGGCCAAAGATGTTCAGGACTTTCCTGTTGGAGCTTACCTGGCGAGCATGTGCCTTTAGGGCATTGTTGGAGTCTCCACCAGTGGGCCCTCCTATAATTACCCAGACCTCTCGAACTCCTTGTTCAGGGGCCCGTTCCTGTTCTTTAGGCGGGGTGTCCCAGCATGGTTGCCTACTGTCCTGCACGAACTTTCTCAGGTATCCTTTCCTAATGAGTTTCTCAATTTCTTCTTTAAGGTGGAATCAACAATCTGTGGAGTGACCAACTTCTTAGTGGAATGTACAATACTTGGACTTATCCTTCCAGGGGAACCTCATATTCCTGGGCTACTAGAAGATGTTTGGTTTTCAATTTGAATCAATACGTTTCCTAGAGAAGCAATTAGTGGGGTGTAGCTTCGAAAACCTACTCTTGGGCGTTTAAGACTTCTATCTCTGTCTTGGTGATAATCACTTCGGTCCACCTTGGACCTTTTGTTCTCTTAATGCTTAGGCCTTTCTCCCTTTATTTTCTTTTTTTCAACTCTCTTTTTCTCTGGTTGCTTGTTATCTTGTCTATTGTTGGCCATTTCTTCTACATTTAGTTAGGTATTGGCTAATTGTCTGGCTTCTGCATACGTGGTAGGAAAATCTTTGGCCATGTCTCCCTATAGGGCATTATGGCGGTGTGCATGATGAAGGGCACTTACTGTCACAAAATCTGTACAATTTGGTACCTATATCTTTTAGGAGTTGAATCTGTCAAAGAAGCCTTTTACGGACTCATCCCTTCTTCGTTTCAGAGTCATCAAGTGGATATTGTTTTTGGCCTACTTCGCCTTGCTAAGAAGTGAGGCAAGAACTGTATTTCAAATTCTGCAAATGTCCTTATGGTAGTGGGCTTCAAAGTATGATACCAAGTTCTAGCTTTATTCATCAGGGTGAGTTGGAAGGCACGGTACTTCACCGCTTCCGTAGGCATAGAGGTCCATCCACCCCTTGAAATTCTCTAAGTGTTCCAAGGGTCCTTGGTCCTATCATAGGTACTAGTGTTAGGCATTCTAAACTTGCTAGGAAGTGGGATTGCCAAGACCTAGGAATGAATGGTGATTATGTAGAGGTGGTTAAGTCAGTGAGTTTTCCTTTGTTCAGCCTCTATTGTACCTCTTCTAATTGTTTTGCAATCTTGTCTATGGTTAGGCGAGGCACGGCTAGTGGCCAATCCCAATGGTGTCCCTTGGTTGCAGATGCTGCTTTATTAATGTCGCTAGCTTGTGTGCAGTGTTCTTGCTAACGAGCCTCCAATTGCTCTCGCAATTCATGCTAGGTGGGACCTAAGCAATCCAATGCTAACAAGCGAGTGTTTGGATGGCTTTGTGCCTTATGAGATTTAGCTCTGACAGTTTGTAGGCTCGAATTTTGACGGGATGGGTCACATCATCAATCGGAGCCCATTTGACTAAAAGAGCCCCGAGCATTGGATGACTCCACAGAGACTGAGTCTAGTTTTGAGATTGGCAGTACTAAGAGGCATTCTAACATAGCCCAGATCGTATTTTCCAATGCTCCCAAGCGCTCTTAAGTCTAAGTTCTCTTTCGACGAGCTGGTCGAACTCTTCGTTGGTAGGCACCAATTGGTGCTTCTTCTTGGCTAGGCTATGAAGGATTTGGTGGTGTCACCTGATCACCTAACAAAGCTGGAGTTCCATAACTGGGAGGATTCATCTCTCTTAGGAAGACAGATGGTGGAGTTTGCATGACCAATTTTCATAGGGTACCACTCAACATCCATTGGGGCACTCCAATAAACTATTTTCTTATATTTTTCTTCTAAGATCTGGAGGAGAACACAACAATGACTCCTAAGATTCTCTTTTTGAGTTGTCAGCAAGTAGAACACACTTTGTTCCCATAGATGGTGCCAAATGTTGAAATCATTTTTTGTCAACATCAGAATGGGGGTGCACTTCTCCTTACTGTGAACCTACAAATAGAGAAAACATGTTAAGACCTCTGATCACCACGGGGTGTGATAGCCTTTGACTCTCTGATACTTAAGTCAGTTTGGATAGTAGCGATAGTGGAGGAGACCTAAGTCTCAAATCCATGATAATTGGAAGGAGAAGTGTAGATAGAGAGAATATAAAAATTGTGTATTATTGGTTATGTCGTTATTAACATCAAAGATGTGACTTACTTATTTCTTATGGTCAGACTTTTACGTGAATGTGTACAAGATGCATATATATAAGGAAAGTGATATACCTGTTGTCCGCTACTTATTTGAAGAGATAAACTTATCCTAAAATTGGAGATTATCTCTCTCTAATTATCTCTTATCAGATAATTAAGATATATTCGATGCTTAGTTATCTGATAGTCGTTTATCTAGCAATTGGACTTATCTGCTTAGCTTGTTGGGTTAGGCTGCGGGCCATACTGTTGAGTAGGATCAATGGAAGCGTGTCACATGATTTGTGTTATTTTATGTCCAACAATTATTATAATTATCATAATTAAAATTATTATATTGTACTATTCATAAACAAAAAATGATTAGTATTAACTCCAAAACATAATCAAAGAAATGTCAAAAACACATTAACAAAAACTGTGTAAAACTGTAAATAGTAAGGGTGTTCAAAATTAATCCAAAAGGTTCTAATCCAAACCAATGCATTCAATCCAAAACAACCAGATTGATATTATGTTCTTTTTTTTGATTTATTGGTTTACTTTAATTCAAAAAAATCAAAAATCAAAATTTAGGGGTGTACATATTCCAGACCCAATTTTTTAAAAATTTATAAATAATCAAATTGAATTGTTTAAGGTTACAAAATTGGACTTGATAAGACTAGTAAAACATAATCAATCTGATTCAATTGCAGTTAAACTGTATAGTATATGTATAAACTTTAAAAACATTAATTGTTCCATTCTTAAAGTACTCAAATTGTGATCTGGTGGCTAACGCTGTTAGTTTGCTACATTTACGCTGTTAGTTTGCTACATAAACAATGAGCTACGTCATTATATATATTAGAAAAAGGGAATTTTTAATTTTCTTAATGCAACAATTCGATCAAATTTAAACAATTCATAAAATATATAAATCGAACCAAATTGTTCGGTGCAATCCAATTTAACAATTCCATCTAGTTTACCAATTTGTTTATCCCCTACCAAAATCAATCCAAAATAGATTGTATTGGTTCTTAATCTTAAGAATTCAATTGAAATCTATCCAATTTACTGTAATGTTATAATACTTTATTTTAATTTTATACATTTAATTATTAAATAAAATTCAAAAAATAAATAGTATTAGCATTTGGTAGGATTTATTTTTTAATCACATGTAAGTAATATTAGTATTTATTTTAGAAATTATTATTTGAATTAAACACTTTTTGTTTATGCTTGTATTTTTAAATTGAATGAAATTAAATAATATATTTTTTTTATTTTAATTTCTTTTCTTTGAGAGTTTAGAATGCATTATCTAATCTTTATTTATTTATTTTTAGAAAGAAAAAAAATTCAAATTCTTTTTAGGCCTAAACTTATTTAATATTTAAAACATAAAATTTAATTTATTAGTTTTTTAGTTATTAAATGTATTTGAGTACTAGCATCCATGAGGATCCAGGAATGGAGAGAATTGAACCAGAATTTTCATGTTGATAATAATTTTTTTTTACCAATCTACTATAAAGCAAGCAGCTAGTTAGTATGTATGTAAATAATTTCATGATATTAAATGCAAATATGTAAAATATCATTTATATATCTCTCCACACTTGTAAGACTGCTTCATGTATATAATTTGTTCTTCAAAATGAAAGATTCAACACCATAACCATAAATAAATCATTCAAGCTTAAAGGGTAGAAATAAACACAAAAAATACTCCCAAAAAATGCATGACAAAAATTGAAGTGAGTTCAAAGAAAAATGAGGACAATAATAGGTAGTTCCCCCACAGACTTTACTGCACTATAAAGATTGATTCCATTTGGAAAAAGTTTATATATAGATTAATCTTAAACGATGTAGAGCAGTGATATTAGCAAGTACAATGAAAAACTATCACGTCATTTGAGGTTTGTGATTGTGATCCTTAACGTGCTTTTCCATTCCAACCTCACTTTGTTAATCAATGTTGAAAGGAGGCAGCACAAACAAAGCTAAAGTTCCCTATTGAACCCTCCAGCATCTTCAACAAGAGAGAAACCAATAAGGGGGGAGGCATGACTAGCTTTTGTTTCATAATTACTTGCATAACATTCCCTTTGTTGAATTAATTAAACAACAATATGGGTAACTGATAGGTTCGCATCAGTAACCGTAACATCTTCTACTCTTAAGACATACTATCAGCAAAGTTGCATTCTTTGTTCCTCTCTAAACTGGTCATGAACTTCTTTAAAAATGCTATTTCCATTGAAGAAATTATTTCACATTTAATGTTAGAAATTTATCTGCTATAGCTGTTCCTATGAGATAATTACTATGTTGAGTATTCTTCCCAAGAGATAAAGAAAAATAGTTATATTCAAGGGATGGCTTAGGTTGATGGCATCTACCAAAACTGGTATTGACAAGACCCAACAATTTGGTATTCAATCATCCAATAATATGACCCCGGGCTCGCTTTTCTCCATTGTTTCAGTCTCTAGTGATCCTGTATCTGTAACAGCTGGAACCTCAGGAGATTCAGTTACCAACTCTTCCATCTCAACATCCTTCTTCGATTTGCCATCTGATAGTTGGTCAGGAACTGGTATTTGTTGTGCCGAAGCAGGTAGAATTTGCTCAGCAGGAGATAGAATCCGGTTTATATCTTCATAAATGGTATTTAGCAATAACGAATTCTTTCCCAGATCTTGATTGGCTATTGGGTTGGAGGCAAGGCTGCTTTCCACCACAACCTTGCACATCTGTCAATAAGAAAGAAGACACGGTAAATCTATAACCTAAGCAAAAATGAAGATGAAAACTATGTTTCTGCATTGGGACGGAGGAACTTACCTCATTATAAAGCCTAGGCAACTCCAATCGATCTGGATCGTTGTCACAAGCAGCAGCAGATATTTCTGCAGAGACTGCATGTCAAACATATAAGTAATTGACATTTGTCCTGGGCAGCATGAAAAGAGCTAATAATAGATTAATAATCCCAGTGTATGTAGAAACACAACCTAGTTGATAGGTTGACAACTCGAAGCCTCATCAACTCTGATTATCTAGAACTCAAATTATTCTTGATAAATCCTACTACAAAAAGCATATTTCTTATTATTTTTCTAATCCATGAAGAACAGATTATTTATTTTATTGAATTATTAAATTCAGTAAATAATCTAAAATGGAAGCTGAGGGAAGGACAACAAGAGGAAGTTCCGCGGTAGAATTCATGGCTTCCAATATTTATTATTATTTAGGATATTCATTACTTGAACTGATTTTTTCTGACTGAAATCATATTCTAATAATATCTCCTTTAGTACTTCCATGTATCCTCCATTATCTGGCTACTTCTCTCTCCATTCTAAACTGACACCTTTCATTTAAAGGCTCAAAGCTCCTAAGCAAGAGGCACAGCAGAGCCAATATTTTTGTTATTTTGACAATAGCTGGAAGAAAAGAAAGTTTTCTGCAGCATTTCCCTTCCAGATATGAAAATCAGTAATTCGGTATCGAAGTACGGTAACAAAATTTTAATTTATCAGACATTGCTAGAATAAAGATCAAACTTACTGAAAGAATCTAGTTGAGGCAACTGATCAAGAGTTTTGGTTTCTGCAGAATGAGGACCTGGAACATTTGGAGCTTCATTTTCGAGCTCTTCAGTAGTACCTTCATTTGATTTCTCAGCCTGAGAGCATAATAACAATTGTCATCACAGAAAGTTCAGAAGCACAAGCAGTATCAGATTAAACTGCTAAAAATTTCCCAAGTGTAATTGCTTCAATCTATGTAAGGTTTCTATACATAAAGCCCTGAATCCAGTTGTATCAAGGATAAGCACATAAAAAAACTAAAGTGACCAACTTACAAAGTACTCCTTCTGATACTCTGCATTCAGCCCTTTCTCCAAAAGACCCACTCTCTTCTTAATAAACTCAACTTGTCTTCTCTGCATATCTCTAAAATGATACAGTATAGAAGAGTCTTGATAGCTCTGCGCTTGGTTTGCTGCTTCTAAGGTTCCCTGCATAGCACTGGTGTTCCCCTGGGCTGCATCAGTCCCTATGCTCTTGGGACCATTTCCCCCATAATGGTTACCCGCTGCTCCTGTACTAACTGTATTGGCACCATTTTGAACTTGAGGACTGGCTTGACCAGCAATAGGAAGATTTATGATTGGAAGATTCAGCTCTTGACAAATAATTTCTTGGATCTTCAGGTCCTTGTCATCAAGTATTGCTTGCCATCTCCCATAACCATGCCTTAAGTTTCAAACAAAAATTCAAACAAATTCAGGGTTTAAGCGTTTCACAAGAAATGAAAAAATATTTCTTGAACTTCAGCAAGGCACAAAATAGGCATATGGTCAACTTCAAGCCTTTCACAAATGACCAAGTCTGAAAATTAATGATGACACCCACAACACAAAAACAGAAAGAAAGGTGGGCAAATAGTTAAGTACCAAATGGTGCTAAATAACTGAAGCACAGCTACATAACAGAAACTCAGTTGTAACCATTCTGGTAATGACGAGATACATACTTTAAGACAGCACGAAGTAAAGTCAAATCTTGCTCCTCCTTCCAAAACTTTCCGCCTTTTAACCCTGGGTAGCGCAAAAGAATATCATCCACAAAAAGTGGAGCACCCTGATTGTTTAATGCATACTCAACCTATCATTCCAGAAAATCAGACATCATTGTATGAAAAACAACCACAAAAGCTAATATTAAACTAAAGACGACCTTTATCTGCAACATTATACTTCATTCAGAATCATAAGTTGGCCCTACATCAGGATTAGGTAAATAAAATGGTAAAGACTACCACTTAATAATGACAAATACTCTAGAGTCATCCTGACTTCCATGTAAAGCCTTAACATCATCATTTTGCCCTAAAAAATATAGGAAAACTTTCTGACATAACCTCTCCTCCATGGTGAACAAAATAGCATGTCTAAGAAAACTCACGTAAGAGACTATATCCATACTCCATATGGCCATAATGACAAATCAAATCATGAATGCAACTTACTTTTTCCCTTATCAACATTAAAGTTGCAAGCCGAACAAGTACATCTGGTATTCTGAGTCCTTCTTTTGGAACCCCATCTACAATCAAGACCATAGAGAGTAAAATATTATGACCAGAAAAAACAAGGAGAATGAAACGTTAATAAAATAATAAATGTCTAGTTAGCTTCAAAGCTTTCAATTTTCAATCAATTTAGTTTCTAAATTAAGATTAGTAGTTTAAGTCAGATTCTGATTAATTTAATATCGGCAATTAAGATTTGTGATTGATTTGACTACAAATTTTTATTTGAAGGACTAAATTGCTTATGACATAGGAGTTCAGCCTTATAGGTTTTTATTATCTTGAGTCTTCAATCTTATTGTTGTTTTACTAAAGTTTTAAGTCGTTTGTGAAAGTCTTTTATTTTAGAGAACCTGCTGTTTATTTCTATGTTGTCTTTAGTGTTGCTAAGCTGTCATTCTTTTACACAAACAAAAGAGTATTGTTGTGACAAAATGGATTATATGCGTAGTGCTAAAGCTAGAAGGGTCAGTTTTTGGATTATGACATTGCCTGCTTTTTAGAATAATTTTGTATTTCTGAAATTTCTCTCAAGGTTTCAATCGAAGAATTCTTACCTAATATCCCCTTATTCCCTCAGATTGAAATTTATCAGGCTCCTACGCTAGCTTACAAGTGAAAGACTGAAAGTATTGAGGCTAAAATGGACTTTCTTCCTAAAATAATTATAAAACCCAAGTATGAAGGATTATCACCTGAAAAGGTTGAGGAGTCAGTAATATCTTCATAGATGTGGGACAAGAAAACAGCCGCGTAACTGAACAAAATATAATAAGCAATCATTATACATTAGCTACAAGGGTAAAGAAATTAAAAAGATAACAATATGGATTCCACATACACATCCCAAGTAAATTTGGTTGGTTTGCATTTAAATAAGCAGAGAAGAAAAATATATTTTTAGAATTACTCAAGGACAACAATGGATGGTAAAGAATGTAAATATTGCCGAAGAAAGATAAAAATGCATTACAAAATTTCATAATGAATTGACTATCGATCTCAAGAAAAGAAAAAGAAAAATTTATGAACGAAAGTTCATACTCTCTTATTTCTTTGAGTGTTTTTTGCTTCATGCGTAAGGTATACTCCTTCCAATCATCATCAACGAGCCCAAACCTGCAAAACACACAACTTAAGACAGGCCGCCAATGCAATCTACATACTAAATCAAGCTCCATTTCCTTACAAGTATGAATTCATTACAAGCAAGAATGCAATCACATCCACATGTCCACTCGCAAGGGTACATGGAGGGGAAAATGGCAATATCAAAATCAACATACTATAGTGGAGCGGGTTTCAAAATTTAAGAAAAGACCTCATCATAAGTTGAACAAATACAGTCCTCTGATTTTGGTTGAAACCCAGTACTCTTAATGATCTTTCTTCACCCTCCATCAAGGGTAAGGGTTCCCCATTATCCACTGCAAAAGATTCCACTTTTAATTGACACCAGGAAGAATACTGATAAGCATACCATATCCATTAGTTTGCAATGGCAGGAAATATATACCACGAGCTTTCTTTTTATTAGACCTCCTCCCAACAACATTAGATGGTACTGTTTCACCATCACTCATCTCAGCATCATAATTGTCATCCTCGCCTTCAGAACTTACATCTTCCAAACCAGCAAGGTCGTCGTCTTCTACAGATACCATCTACACAAATTCAAGGACACAACTTAAATTGCATATTTTTATGAATACTACAAAAACCTTGTAATCTCATTATCTCATCTTGTATGCATTTTCATATGCATGATAAGGATTTTTTAATCTCAACTAATGAGTGGCCTTCCTTTAAATAGTAGCCGTAATCTCAAATTACGAAAGTATAGAAAATAATGTAAATATTTTTATTTTACAATATAGCAGAAACATAAAGTTCTGCTGTAGGCTCTTATTTATAGCAGCCATCAAATTTTTTATTCTTTCCTGCCACCACTGCAAATCCAGAAGCTACCTTTCTATTACCATCTGATTTCACTGAGAATGCTACCTATCTGTTGTCATCTCTTTAATATAGCTGAACTTAAATATTTTCATGCATCAGGTTCGATGTCATGTTGAAGATAAAATGTTCCAAGGGTATTATTCTAACTCACCTGGGGCCTGGTCTATAACTACCGTTTTTAACCTTATTATAACTAAAAGAATATTAGAAAATTCACAGAAATATTCAATTTTTTTTTTCATTATATTTTATTCCCCCTCACAGTCCACACTGAACTATAGAAATTTATTAAAGTGAACTCCCATTTAGGTAAAAAAAAAAGATCTGATGCCTTTAGATCTAACAACATCTTTAATACAGAAAGCCAGACCCCAATAAGAAGTTGGTGTTGAAAGCAAAACATAACATAAGGATCTTAATTTATCCACAGAAAACACATTTTGGAAAACATGCTCTTCACACAGACAAACTTTAGCATTCGAAACAAAATTAAATTATTAGCAATAAAGACCTACCTGTTTACGACTTCTCTTCCCTTTTCCCAAAGCATTAAATTCTTCAACTTTATGTTCTTCATATCTGTCCTTTAACAACTCTTCCCAGTAATTTAACCTTTCTGAACTGCTCACTGTAGAAGAATCATCCATGGCAGCCTTCTGTGCTTCCTCCTTTGCTGCAGCCTGTACTTCTTCAATATATTCAAAATTTGCAACCTACAACAGATTACAAAAATTAACTAATTAAAATCCAAAAACAGCAGATAAAATGTAGGAGGACATAAAAAAAAATTAAGAAATTCAACTATGTTGTAGCTTCAAGAATTACAAAACTGACTTCCTATAGAAATTAACTTTCTCAGCATCATCTATATATTGGTGGAATGTCAAAATGCAGCAAAATATCAATTCCCACAGCCATGGAGGTAAGAACACCAGCAGCCAATATATTCATCTTAAAGAGCAGCACAGTTTAAAATGGGAAGAAAAGAAGCAAGGTATGAAATGGTCGAACTACTAATTAAATTCTTTCACTTTCTATTATAATCATAATCGGGAAAAAATTATTGCAAGTAGTAAATTCTCAAAAAAGCAACATATTTAAAAATTAATGCTTGAGATATACATAATTGCACTAAAGGTAAGATTATAATGTTTCAGATATGCATAACCTAAAATGTTAAAATACCACAGAAGTCTTTTTTTCCCCAGATGAACAAATTAGTCTCTTTCATTTGAATTGGTACACTTTAATCTCATACTTAAGCTATCCATTAACACTTCAACACCCAACATATATAGTTCAGTCAAACACTTTATTTCAAACTAAAGTGTACCACAAAATATAAATATCGAACTAAAGTGCCCTAGTCATAAGTAAAGGGTTAATGTGTGTTAGTTTGAAAAGAACTGAAGTGTTTAGCTTAAAACAGACACTAAACGCATTTTAGGAAAAGGGTTTGGGATATTTTTCCATAAAGAGTATATGTGTACTATTTACTTACCGATACAAATATACATATCTAAAGCATTAATTTTAAATATTTTCTTTTCAAGATGTATTACCCAAAATATTATTTCAAATACGTTATAATATTTTACAATAAAGTATGTGATAATTGAAAGTTACGGAATTTATTTAGAAGTTAGACCATTTCGTAAGTGCCTCCTTTTCTTCTCCTCTTAAAGAGTGCTAACTGTGCTGCTTTTTGAAATGAACATGCTTGACGGGCTGTTAGTATCCTTCGTAAACATTGAGCATACCATCACTCTAGTGTCTACAATAAATGATATTTTCTTGCATTTTGGCACTCCACCAATATTATGAGATATGGGATGAGAGGGAAATTTCATGACATATGACCCACGGAGGAGATAAATAAGGAAGAATCTTATTTCTAACAATTTTATTAAAATTTAGTTTTTTTTAAGACTCATTAACTACTAGGGAATAACTACCAATAAAATATTTTACAGTAACCAACACAGAACCCAAAAAATCAAATCCAACCTTTCTGCAAACCATTATAGGCCAAAAGGTCAAATAAAAGAATAAATTTGCAAGTTTGCTTGGGAAACCTAAAGGAAAGACTTACTCTGGACTGACCTAACCACTTAGCACTCAGTAAGCCATAAGCAGCCCAACAGGTACGTTCAACATTATCAACGAGAGTTTTGCAGTGACAACAAAATGAAAGTAGAAAGACGGGACCAAATTTCAAATAAAAGAACAAATTTGCAAGTTTGCTTGGGTATAGGAAAGACTTGTTCTGGCCTGACATAACAGCTTAGCACTTTATCTAAGGCATAAGCCCAAAAGTTATTCTCAAAATTATCAACAAGAGTTTAGAAAATGCAAGTAGAAAGACAAGACCAAGTCAGCTGCTTGATAAGACCAGCAAAGCAAGACTCATGTAAACACCACCAACAAAAGAATACAAACTAATGTATAAATGTAGATGGCAACCTTAAAAGCCTTCAAAAATCCATCTTCATCTTCATCATCTAGTGTAGTCTCGTCATCTCCAGCATGTTCACGGTCAAGTAATCTTTTAGGGGAAAAACAGGAAATTGTAAGTTTCAAAGTTCAATGGTCTCGTCAACAATAGAGATGCAAGCAATTTTACCTATCTATCGCAGCAGCATCATAATGTATTTGTCGGGATTTTCCATCTTCGTCATTTTCATCGGAAAATAACTCCCTTGACCCATATCGGATAATGTCATCTAACTCTTCCTAAAATAAAGTGATTTTTTATTAATTTTCAAAACATCACTTCTAGTTGAACATTGTATTGATTCACATCACATTCAACATTCTTGGACCTGTCTATGATTTTCAAAACAGTAACAAAAAAGAAAATATTTAAAGATCTTTATGAGATCTGAGACCAAAACACTGACCTCTAAAAGCTAATTCTTTACCTGGTTAATATTTTGAGCTTTCAACCTTCCAACTACAAGATGCTCTAACACCATTTTCTTCTTTGTCATCTCCATCATTCTTTCTTCAATGGTTCCTCGTGTTACGAGCCTATAAATCATTACCTGCAAGATGAAACCACTTAAGAAACTGCCACAGCAAAAATATCAATTTTGAATAACTAGTCCCAACCTTATTTGTTTGCCCAAGCCGATGAGCTCTAGCCATAGCTTGTAGATCAGCATGAGGATTCCAATCACTAGAAAAGAAAAAAGTACACTTAACAGATATAAAATTATTAGAAGAGCAAAACACCAAAGAATTGTTACTGCAACAATTATCAACATTGCGTCAAAGTTACCCTGCAAATTATTATTCTTCAATTTATATGACATGATCTGACTCTGTAATGCTAATTTTGTTATGGACATCGAGAAAGAAATGCAACTAAGCACTAAACTACTAAGATAATACCTGACATATATTATAACTGTGTCAGCAGTTGAAAGGTTAATTCAGATGCCCCCAGCTACTTTAAAGTTGTTCTTCAATTTATATGACATGATCTCATTGTTTAGTGCTAATTTTGTTATAGAGATCATGAAAGAAATACAAAACAGATACTAAGCACAAAACTGCTAGGAATAAACCTGTCATATATTATAACTGTGTCAGCAGTTGCAAGGTTTATTCCCAAGCCCCCAGCTCTCGTAGAAAGCAAAAAACAAAATCTGGAAGAATTTTTGGCATTAAATCGATCAATTCGTATTTGTCTTTCAGCTCCACCAACTTTTCCGTCTATCCGTTCGTACTGCCATTTCTGAAACAAAACAACATCACTCAACTGCAACCAGATGGAAAAAATCAAGAATGTAGACACATAGGTTCCTTTCACTACCTTGTATGTTAGATAATCCTCTAGCAAGTCCAACATGTGCTGGAATTGTGAGTATATGAGAACTCTATGCCCTTGCTCCTTGAGCTTCACCATCATTTTATTCAATAAATGCAATTTCCCAGAAGACTCTAACAGCTGCCTGTCAAATAGTTACAAAAAAAGAGAGAGAGAGAGAGAGAGAGTTCATAACAGAGCACATACAGAAAATATATGCACCTTATATCAAACAAGTTAGCAATCTATATTTAATCTGTATTTGGACACACTTCAACAATGGAGAGACAATTATTTCAGGCATGCAAACCTAAAAAGCAAAATCTTTCAGTGACACTATATGCCAAGAAAAAATTTCCTAATGAATTATATAAAATGACAACATTGGATATAATAAATTAAAAACATACTTGTGCGATTCACTTGCATCTTCTATATCTGGTTCAACTCCCTCTAACATGTAAGGATGACAACAGAGCTTGCGTAATTCCATCACCACATTGATGAGGGATATCTGCTTATTAACCAAAACAAAATATGATGTCAGAATACATTGAAAAAAGAGATATTTTACTATATAAAAAAAATGTCCCTTACCTGTGCACCACCACGTCGAGTTAGTATCTGATAGTTACGAGTGAGGATTGCCTTGTAGTACTCTTTCTGCTTGCTACTCAACTCAACACGCAAAATGAGTTCTTTTTTAGGAGGCATTTCTTTCATCACATCTTTCTTCACTCCTGCAACACCATCATTCAGTTGTGCACACAATTCCAGTGACAATTATTTGGAATAATACATTTATAGAAGCTGAACTTGCCCTTTACATGCTCAGCTTTAAAACCAATGCAACAGAGGTCGATCCACAATTAAAAAAAATTAACAATAATCACACCAATCAATAAGCAAAATTCATACCATAGTTAAGCAACAAAATTCATCAAAAAAAATTGCTTACATAACAATTTTCTGCAAAGGTAATACTACTATACATCATATTTAAAAGAAATACAAGAACAATATTAACATCCTGGCAACTACGAGCATTCCACATGAAAAGAACAATATTGACATCCTAGCAATCATGAACATTCCACATGAATCAATGCAAATTTCACATCAAGAAATTTTTTTTTTTTTGAACATGGACAACACAGCAATCTTTCCCATCCGAAGTTGCTATGCTCAACGTTTTTCTCTCATAAAAAGTGATATACCAAGCTGTCAAAATGAATAAATAATTAAATACAACTGCAACATACATGATTCAGGGCCACTGTCGGTAAAGAAGAATTGAGAGCCATAGTAAAAAATTTGTTTCATTTTCTACAATGCCTGAACTTAGCAAATCA
This sequence comes from Elaeagnus macrophylla, assembly GCA_029378325.1. Lineage (NCBI taxonomy): Eukaryota > Viridiplantae > Streptophyta > Magnoliopsida > Rosales > Elaeagnaceae > Elaeagnus > Elaeagnus macrophylla. The sequence continues at coordinate 6,551,070 of CM055649.1, read as the reverse complement.
ATGCAAGGGCAAGTTTCCATCCCAGTCAGTAGATTGATCAGCTAAGTAAATCAAAAAAAAGTTTGTCCAAAAAAGTTCATATTACAATCAAAGGTAGATAAATATATTTAAGAAAACAAGAAAATGAGGAAAATCCAAAGCTTTTGTTTTGTATACTTCAAAATAAGACTTAAATCACAATAGCAAAAACAGAACAAGTTTGAATTTATACAAGATTAAACTAAGAAAGCTAACAACATACAACGCATTAATGGAGACACCTTACATCAAACCAGATATCTAAATGATCCCAGATAATCTAAACAACTGGAAAAGAGAGAGAGAGAAAGAGAGCGATGAATTTAGTAAAGTTTCAGATCAGTACTTCTAAGTAGATGAGGTGCTAGCATTTTATGAAGCCTTGAAATCTGCTCCTCTTGACTTATATCCTTAAATTCTTCTTGGAACTCCTCCAGGCTTGCAAACTGCAAGCATATAAGAAAATAAACATCAATTTCCGTATCCTACTTTATATTGATAACATCATGATAGGAATCTACCAACCTTCCCAGCATCTAGGAAGTGCATAAGCATAAAAAGTTCATCGAGATTGTTCTGCAAGCGTACCAAAGAAGAGATCACAAGTCTGAGAATCAAAATCTTCAATAGCAGAGCATTCCATAATGATATGAAAAAGTAACCTCATAAAGGAAAGAAAATTGGAAAATTTTAAGGGGGAAGCCACACACATAAGCATATGCTTTAGGTATTCATAACAACTCCTAATGATGAAAAGTGAAAAAATGTCTAGATTTAAGAAATTTAAAAAAAAAAAAAAAATGTGATACTGTGACTACTGTCTTCATCCAACATCTCTAGATCATGTGGTACAAAACAACTTTCTGAGGAAAATAGATATGAAATGAAGTTAAAAATATATGGAAAGACTTCCTATTTCAGAGAAACAACATTATTCAAACTCCCCACCATTAATTAAATATCTATATATTACTTATGCAGCAACAGAATCAGATATGTTTTCCAGTAACAGCCAAAATTCAAAAATAAAAGATACAAAAGGCAAAACCAGCGAGCTGCACTAGCCCATATTTGAACAAAGTGTATTCTTAAACGTCCAGAACTTAGACCTAAAGCTATAACGTTTCTTTGAACCTTGCAAAGAAGAAATATCAACTTATTAAGAAATATCAACTTATTAAGAAATATCAACTTATTATGTCTCTGTAAAAGCCCTTAATCAACATAGGCTCATACTACATTTTTCTCCTACGGTAAGCTCACCCTACAATTAAATCACAAGAAGAAGGTTCAAGTTATTCAATGTAGATCAAAATAGGTCCAATGAACTAAGGTTCAACACTTTCATTTCATCATAAGCTTCTCTCACCAAGTCACAATCTCTTGAGCAAAACATGATATGACAACAAACCTGAAGAGGAGTCCCAGTCAAAAGCACCCGATGATTAGTTGAATACTGCTTCAGCAATGAAAACAATTTTGAATCCTTGTTCTTAAGACGGTGACCTTCATCAACAATCTATCTGCACATGTCAGTGAAAGTGCTAACTAAATATCAATGTGTAAATGTTGAGCAGAAAAACATTTACCATGCACTCCCACTTTATTTGTTTCAATGTTGTGGTGTCTAAGTTGATCATCTCATATGATGTCAGGAGGACATCAAATTTGATCCTATCTTGCTTGCTTTCACTCACAGCTAAACCAGATTTCTTTTTTTTTATCTTCTTATGACTTTTAGGCAAGTAGAATTCATAATCCCTTATTACAGAACGAGACTGAGAAGAACCAGCATACATAACCTGCAAAGGCAACTTCCCACTTAGGACCAAGCATATTCACCAAAAATGATTGTCAATACATAAAAAATAAAAAGGGAGTCTCGTGTACATACAACATTCAATTGAGGGGCCCATGTTGCAAACTCCCGCTCCCAGTTACGCAATGTTGATAATGGTGCCACCACCAAATGTGGAAAGATATTCTCTTCGAAAAGAGATGCTAAAAATGCAATACTCTGTATGGTTTTTCCTGAACAAACCAAAGCCAAAGCATTGATACAGTCTAACCGCAAAGACATAAATGCTTTAAATCCCAAACAATGAATTCACAAGGGAATGATTTACCAAGGCCCATTTCATCAGCAAGTATCACATGGGTCTCTTTGGACCAAGAGAAACGCAAGAAGTTCAATCCTTCGAGCTGGTAAGGATGTAGTGAACCTTAAACACGCCAAAATACATTAAGGAGTTTGTAACTAACAAACCATATAGCGCACAAACGAACATACCAGATGCAGAAAATAATGTCAGACAAATTAATGTACCTCCAGAAAGAAAGTCAGGACTGTGATCAAATGGTTGAAACTCTTTCTGCTTCTTTCTTGACTCAAAAGTATCTTTAGTGCTGTTTTTCTGCTTATTAGAAGATGGTTTACGAGACCTAGACTGAATTTTATTGAATCTTTCAATTTCAGGTTGAAATGCAGATATATCGGATTCAAATTCCCAATAGCATTCATCATAAGCAAGTTCTTTATATTTCACAAGATATTCCTTATCGTCACCATCCCCCCTGATGCATCCAAATTACATTTACCAATCAAATCACACAGAAGTGAAAATTTTACTTAAAAACCAAGTCAAATAATATAGTACAAACACCCTAAAGTTCTTAAAACAACTGATAGGAACTCATTACACAAACTGATATTTCTTTTACTGTGAGAATTCACCATCTAGCTACGATAAACTAAATGAGAACCTCATATCTTGACATACAATATGATAAATTGTTCAAAAAAAAAATATAAGAGTTACTACCATTCCTGATTAGGTACATGACCTCACTTTCTAATGCTAGTTCAGATTTATAAGATGGAATTACAGCATAGAATAAATGAGCCTACATTTGGTGCAGAAAACAGAATCAACAGCAAATAATAACCAATAATAATGACAGAAAATAATGAAGTATGGACCTGCGAGCAAGTATCCGATCAACAGTAGTCCATTCAGGTCGAATCGCAACAAACTCATCTTCAGAGCTCTTATTTGCTTCCATTTGACGATGGAAATTTTTTACTTTAGTTCTCAGACGTGAGTTGGTCTTAAAAGCTTTGAGGAACTCTTTCTCCGGCACCCTGAGCAATACATACAGCAAATAAATAAAAGCTCTTAGAAGACAAAGTTCTATCAAGAGTTACAAGTACGTATCTCAAAACCAATAATGCAGCATATTTTTCTGAAATAACATAAGGACATAGAAGGGGGGAAACTGGAAAAATAACTGGATTTAGTCAACATTTCCCATCAAATGCATCTATTTTAAAATGACACTGTAACAATGGATTACCATGTGCAATGCAAATACGATAATCCCTTCCACTTAACAAGATATTGTTTAACAAAAATTTGATTTGATCCCAGTTTTGAGGCGTCATTATCATCAGCTGCAGTAGGTCTCCTTTCAAAATCCAATATTTTATCAATATCATTAAGCGGGCTAACCTGCAAGCATAACCGTTTAATTGTCCCACATCACCAAAACATTGTATCAATATCTCAATGGTAGGAATTAAGGAATACAATATAAGGGTTCATACACATTCAGGACAACTCCAGTTGCCAAGAGGAGGAGCTTTAAGTGGCGGAAGTAGGCACTTTGAATGGTAAGCATATGTACATGTTGCACAGCACATAAGATTCTCACTTTCTCCACAGGCTTGACATGAATTCTCTTTCTATTTTGTGAGAGAAAAAAGAACATAAGCATAAGTAACGTTAAGACTGCAAGATAAGAAATTCAAATCTGTGCTGTCCAAAGAACCCAACTTCCACAAATTACAAATGCTTGCTGAAAGATTACAGAACGTCCATTCAAATGTTGAAGATACCAACATAGAACCATCAATAAAAATATTGAGTCAAACTTTTATAGGTCAACAAATAATTTATCAATTTATGAAAAGCATATTGGACTTTTCGTTCAGCTTTATTAACAAAGAAAGAAAGTTTAACAAGCACTTGTGTAAGATTACCAAATAGCTAAAAAATTCATATTAAGTATAAGATGTCAAAAAACAAGATGGAGCATGAGAAATTGGTAGAGACTAACAAAAGAAATGATCATGTAAAAGCATAAAGATATAAAACAGGAGATCTACCGCATCACTCCTAACTATTTTTTCGAACTTTTCTTCAGACGACCCGGGTTTCCTAGGCAAAAGATCATCATCGTCTGATTCATCAAGATTATAAACTGGTCTCCGTTCAGATCTAACACGAAGCCTCTCAACCAAGCTACTCATTTTCTGTAAGACAACAAAATTCATATTAAATTAGCATCACATAAGAGGCCTAGAATATAAAGAATTATTTGTAAATTATAAGCAAGCAATAACTTCTACATGGAACAGCAATGGCTTGCATAAATCCTAGCAGCAAAAAGTACATAACCTCACTACAAAAATCAAGGGTTCCACGTACTTTATCATACATTACAAATTTAGAACAGTCACAGCTTACAGATTCTCAATCCTCAAACACCAACAAATCGCATAAACACACATAAAAATGAAAAAATGAAAGAAACCCAAGTAAAAAAAAAAAAAAAGCTAACACCGCAAATTTGAGACGTCATATGGAACGCAAAAGAGAGTAGAAGTATTCCAACAAAAACTCAACAGGGTTTAAGTTTAACAAGGATACCCACGTGAGAATTCTCGCTAAAAAGGAAAATTCCCGTACAGAAACGCAAAACTCACTTGTCAAAGCAACAAATAACTCAAAAAAGAGAAATTCAGAAACCTCTCAGGGTTTGCTGGTGAAGAGTCGAAAATCAATTTAACACTCGTGAATCGTAATCTATCACTTGGTGAAGCTGTAAAAGTTACGCTAACAGCATTGTTTGAGAGAAAAGGAGCTCACCGGAGATTCCCGGATCTGAGAAGACCAACAAAACGGTTCTTCGTGCCTGAAACTTCAGAGGGGTCGAAAGCCGGAGTTTTGGAGCGGTTTTGTGAATGAGAGAATAAAATTAAAAAAGGAGCTGTCGAAGTGTAAAAAAAAAAAAAAACAAGTGCAATGCTATTTACTGTCGAAGAAAAATGATTTATAGGCCAACCGTTGATTTACTCAAGGGCCGCGAATTGCGATAATTACCTGAGGTTCCTCTCATTTTTTATTATTTCTTGTTTATGACCCAAGAATATTTTATTTTCTCTTTTTTTTTAAAATCAGTCATGTACTATGATTACCTAAGAGAAAAATGTGTTAGGGTCATTTTGCTTTTAAAAGATAATTTTTAATTCTTTAATTTAAAAAAAAAAATTAATTCTTTTGCTCGTAAAAAAGGTTTTATTAAGTTCATTTATTTGTGAAAAATGTGAGAGTCAATGACATAATTAACTTTTTATCCAATTTTTAATTAAATTTAACGGAATACATATGTATCACATTCATATTTATATTTTTTAAAAGATATATATTTAAAAAATTAATATTTAATTAAAAAAGTACTCAAAATTTTTTAAAAACAAATCTTTCAAATTTAAGCAAAATTTTCAATAAAATTTTTATTGTCTAATATTATTTAAAGTCACAAATTAAATAATAAAATTTTATTTAAGTTTGAAAAAAATTATTAAAAATTAGAGTAATTTTTTAATTAAAAATTATTTCATTAGATATATATATCTATCAAAAAATACAAAAATGCATGTAAAATATATGTTATTCTATTAAATTTAACAAAAAATTAGATTAAAAATTAATTTTATTCTTGTCTAATACTTTTTGAAGGTGGGACCTAAAAAAAATTATAAGATATATTTTATAAGCTTGATAATTAAATGACATATATTGCAAAAAATAAATGAACAAATTTGACTCTTCACCCTTTTATTTATCTATTGTAGGTTTAATTTAAGTTTTTTTTTTTTTTTTTTAAGTACAAAGTAGAATTTTTAAAATAATGTATTCAAAAAAGAAAAAATTTATGTTAAAAAAAAAAAAAGTTTCACCTTACAATAATAATATCATGAAGAAAAAAAAAAAGGAGACCTTAGGTTTAAATACTTTAAGCGTGAAATAATGTTAATTATAATTAAATAGAATTATCAGATATAGCAAGCACATGATTACTACACTTGTAATGCATTAATTTCATTATTTGTTGTCATATTAAAGTGTTAAATTAATGTCATTTTGATTCTTATTTAACTTAATTAAAAGTTGTAACTTATCACGAATACCATTAGAAATTTATTAATTGTATGGATATTCTCTCATATTATCTATAATTTTAAACTTTAATGAAATTGCTTTAGATTGTCCGATGCTTATGTATTCTACACGTGCTATGATTTCTATTTCTCAAAAAAAAAATAAAAAATAAATTAGTTGGTCATGCATATTTGGATTTGAGGTTACAATTATCCTTAATTTTTAGTTTCAACTATATTTGTTTAGGTGGTATAATATTACTTAATATATTTCATACTTAATGTGATTAATACTTCATAGTTAGATCTAGATTAGGGCTTTACTTTTCATATGGTTTTTTTTTTATGTTATTTGATGTTGCCTTAAATCCTTACCTTCATATATTAATGGTCATTCATATTATTTAAGATTTCTTTTCGAGGGCTACACTTAATATCAATAAGCCGATACATACAAGTCTTAAATAATGTTTAAAATCTCCTTCATCAAGTAATAAAATAACTTCAAATAACTCATTTAACCTTAAAAATTGCATAGAAATCAACATCCCCATCACAACCTCTTAATAGTATACAATTAGAAGATAAAGAATATAGAGCAATAAGAATTCATGTAGACATTTGAGTTAAAAGCTAAAATATGTAAATAGAAAACACAAGATATGAACATAAAATTGTGTTTTTAAAACTCTAATTTATGTGATAGATTAATAATAATTTCTACAAGAAACTACATCTATAACATGGTTTGTTATATAATATATATACTTAAACGAAATCTAAAACAAGTTGAGAGAGAAAATTTAAAATACGAAGTGTACATAGATAATTGTATGCTTTTAAAGTAAACCTAATTATTCCTTACAGGTGATATAAAAAATATGAATAATCATATCATTTACTGAGCTAATTATTCAATATCATGCAAATTTTAATCTTATTAACATTTTTACAAAAGTGAATGTACTATTACATTTTGGACAGTATTATTACAATGTTTCCCTCATTGCATATTCAATTTATGAAGATTTTCATTTGTTTCTCAATTTGATTCATTTGATACTTTTTCTTAAAAAAGTTCAAGTTTTAATATTTCTTTATGATCTCATCATCGTCGCAACTCTAACAACTAATCGTCTTCTTTGTGTGCCATAACTACATTGAACCAGAGCACACTGTATACAACAATGGATGTTTCCATCATAATATCTTTCTCTCTTATCTCATTGTATTTCATTTATCTTTCATGTGACTATTGTCATTTTATCTATCATCATGTCTATCTATCCTTGATGAAGAATGCGTTGGACCATAAAATGCTTTACCATAGTCATCAATATATATTTCAATCATCATCCATCTTATGAGCCACTATATATCAACAAAACATATTATTACTTTGTAAGAAAGCTTTGAAAGATCTCTTCTTTGTGAATATGGTGCAACGCATTGAGACTTTTTGACAAATTTGGACCACATTGTGTTATATGTCTCTCCATGTTATGATAAATAGTTAAATGTTCACTAATTTTATTTTCCCAACTACTCTTAAAAATTAGATCAGCTTGGTTTTGCTAAGTGAGCTAGGTTGTGGGTTGAATATCAACTATGTAGATAATTTTGTATTTTCAATGGTTGTAGTTATACTTTCAATTAATTTTTTCTCTCTAATAATATTTTTCTTTCTTAAAGAAAATGTAACTTTGTTGAACAATACAATTTAGTTTGGAACTACTTTTTGGAAAGTTATGAAGGCTAAATTTACATCAAATGGAATTCAGTATAAATTAATTCTAAATAATGGATATAACACATTTCATGGCATGGGACGCACATCATTTACTGGCTTGGTCACTTCTCACTAAGCTTTTGTACAGTGTTACAATGTGCACTAGAATTAAGGCCTTACAAGTGTTGTGGTAAGATATTGTTGTGACTTGGTAAGAACATTACATATTTTGGGCATGATTGTATACATGTCTTTCAAAGTGCACTCGATGTAAGGTCTTACTAGGTTGTGGTAATGCCTTACCAATGTAGTGGTAAGACCTTATTGGTCACAAGAATGCCTTATGAATGTACTAGTAAGTCCTTACAAGGTTGTATCAATGTCTTAACAATATAGTAGTAAGGCTTACCAGGTTAGACCAATGATTTAGCAATGTCATAACAAGGCCTTGTCGAGATATAGCATTGCCTTATCGATGTAGTGGTAAGGCCTTACAAGGTTATGGAAATATCTTACCAATGTAGTGGTATTGTCAGGTTGTGGGAGTGTCTTACCAATGTAATGACAAAGTCTTACTAGGTTATGGGAATGCCTTAGCAATGTAACGGTACAGCCTTGCATTGTTATATGAATATTTTATCAACATAGTAGTAAGATTTTACCTAGTTAGACAAATATCTTATCAATATAGTGATAAGGCATTACCACATTATAACATTGCATTACCAGGTAAAACCAAGGTCTTACTAAGTTACAGCAATGTCTTAGCAAGTTCTTTGAAGTCTAGTAAAGTCATCGAAAAGCTTGCTAGAGTTCGAAAGAGTCATCAAAAAGTAATCAAAATATGGTAGGATTGCCTAGACTTTTGTCAAATTCTAAAAAGGTCATTAAACAGTTTGTCAAAGGTTGACAATTGTCACTAAATCTATATATGATTCTATTTTTGTTTCATGTTTAGGTAACAACAGTGTTATTTCGGTATTATATTGTGTGAGTAAGAGTGGAACAACATAACTTTAAAGTTATTGAGTGATATTAAGGTTTAAAAAATGCACTTAGTTACATATACCATGCTATTTTAATAAAATGTTGTCTATTGTTTTTTTAAATATTTATTGAGATAAAATTGAATTTTATTATCGAAGATAAAAGATATAATTTAGATTAAAACTCATCAATTTAAATACATCAATAATCAAATTTGATAAACCAAAATTAATAAATCTCGTTGGTCCATGAAGAAAAATTTGAGTTTTATTATCGGCATTATTGTAAGGTTCTCAAACTAAGTTTTTAATTATTTCAATTACTATTTTGGATATTCTTTATATGAATATCTAGATTTTCAATGAAAAACAAGAAAAATGAGCATAAATCATCTAGATGAATCTAGATAAAAAAAAATGAGAGTTTTAGCTCGATAAACAATCAAGTCTAAGTGATATGGACACCTAAGAATTATTCCCTCTCATACAGGCAGCAAAAATAATAAAATAAATAGCAGCTAACACAAATAAACATGTACAAAAAAATCAAATAATAAAGTTAAGCAGTAAACTCTTTTTAATCTCAATATAGCCTACATATATTGGCAAATATATTGAGGATACAATGATTGTAATAACGCATGCAACAAAGCAAGTAAATACAACAATATAACGTGATAAACTCATATGCTCTAATCCTAAGTAATAATATCTACGGGTAGCTTAAGGCAACCACTTAGTACGTAAATTCACTAAATGAAATAAAACAGTTATACAGACTCGATAAGATAAATACTAATACCTCTATTAGTTGGGATCACTCGTCCTAACTCCTTAGGCTGCTATCACCAACTGTCATCACAACTACTTTAATCTATACTAAATTTGGCTCACCTTCAAAGCCACACCACCATGAAGTGTGATACTATTACATGTAATCAGTATATTTGAACAATATAGATAAATTTTTTACCCATAAATGATTTTAGGAAAATCTTTACCTCGTAATAACAATACAGAAATACACTTGATGTATTGTTATTACAATAACTATATTTGATAAATTAATTTAACAAATTTCACCACCACATCATAGCTCAAAATAAAAAAATACTTGATATATTAAGACTACAAAAATTGCTTTTAAAAATATAATTTTTCTCCAAAATATCTAACTTATATTTTTAACTCCTTCGAATCACTAATACGAAATAACACTCAACGTATTAGTGATACGAAAAATGTAAAATAATTTTTGAGAGCTCAAGAAAATATTTTTCACAAAGTCAGATTTTACACAATACAAAAATCAGCTTAAAAAAAATGTGTAAAGAGAAGTAAGTGAAAAGGTGCATTTAATAGAGAAAGAAGGGGATATTATAACTGATTTTTTAATTTTTGGTACCCTCTCTGACTCCTAGCAGACACCTCGCCACGCACCTTCGTGAGAACTCGTTAACCACTCCAGCAAACCCTTTGTGAGATATCAGCGAGGTTGAACGAGTCATAGCTCCATTCTATGCACTCTTGCAAACCCCTCGTTGACCACCTTGGCAAACTACCTACAAGACCCCCAAAAAGGACCCGACGAGCCACCAAAAATTTGTTTTTTAAATTAAAAACTTAACCGTTTGAAAATCCACAAGCACCTACCAAATGTAAAAATTAAATGCAAGTAAAAATAATTTAATCATGTACACTACATATTTTCAACTATTCTGTGGTGTGTGCAACATGCAAATATATAAAGTATTGGAATTTACGTAAGTGTATACAATATTAACCACAAGTAAAGCACAATATAAAGAGGAAGACAAAAATACTAAGTAAAATATACAAATTACGTGTTTTCCTTATAAGAACGCCAACAAAGACTCAATGAACTTATAGAACTTGCAAAAAATACCCTAAAAAAGATATAGATAAAGAAATATAAATATAAATATAAATATATATTTTTATTTAAAGCAATGAAAATAAGAAAATGAAAAAATTTAATATATTGGAGAGGAGCTCATGTTAAAGGAGACCATTTCCCATTTTCGTTAGAAAACAATGTAGATTACCTTAGAGACTTTAAAAAAGAGAGAGAATATCGCAGCAATTAGGGTTTAGTCATAATTGTATATACTTTTAACATGTTTAAATTGTTTATTATTGCCACAAGAAAATTTATAAATGATAGTTTTATTTAACAATAATAACAATTAATTATAAAAATATAATAGATAATTTATACATTTTTATTGTAGCTGTTATATATATATATATATATATATATATAAAAGTGGTAAATTATCTATAACTAAAATACAAAATAAATAAATAAATAATATGAGGTGAATTAAATTATGAAAATGATATTTGACATGTTTTTGGTGTAATTTTATAGTTAGAACTTCAAATTTTGCACTTGGTCAATACCCAAAAGGTTAGAAAAGAGGCGTTATAAGTCAAACATGCCCTATATTTCAGTTTCACACGCAAAAATGGAGAAGTTAAAGCATTCAATTATGGTAAGTTACAAAGTTAGCAGGATATCTCAATCCTATCTGGTTAGCATTAATGGACAGAAAAGCCCAGATTCATATCATTATAACTTTCCAACTTAATCAAAGCTACTTGGGTAATTTAGTAATGTTAGTAATTAATTTTACCATTCTAAATAAACAATGGAAATTTTGAACCCTCGTGTCATGTTAGTATTGACAACAAATGCTAGTTGCCTACACTTTTGCCTATAAATTTATACATATTCTACTTATTACATATCATAATATATTTACATTTTATTACATAGTATATTTATATTTTATACAAGTTCACTTAATCTTCACACATATTAGTTATATAAGTAAATTTATCACTTATTTGATAAACTGTAATAGATTGAATAAATACAATTGTATTAAACTATACTAAATATAATATTTTAGCAATAAAATAGTATTGCGTTTGGTGTTGTCTCGAATTACAGGCAATGCTATACATTATTTATTTGGTGATGATTTGGACTAAGAACTGAATAAGTTAGTTATGTGTTTGAAGTATAATTGAATTAAATTATATTTTAAATATAAAAAATTAAGAAATTTTAAAAAAAATTATTTTAAGAAAATTATATGGTCTAATTTATTTTAGTTTATATTTTACTAATAAATAATACTTTTTTTGTTAACATATAAAAAATTACTTTCAAATTTTATAAAATCATATAATTTAAACAAGGAAAAATTAAAATTAAAAGGAAAAAACTAATTCAATCAATAAAAATAATTTAGTTATATTATAAAAATACTTGCATTCCAAAAACTTTTCTTAGAAAACGAATACAGGTTATTTCATGTATTGAAGTATAAAATAATATTTATCATATATATATATATATATATATAAAAGAAGAAAGAATGAAAAATTGTTTATAATATACAAACACGTTTTTTTTTTTTTTTTCCTTTTATTTAATATTGTCATATTATTGTAATATACAATATTGGATGGATAATATTGTAGCTTATGGTTTACTTCTGTCAGCTTTATTCGTATACCATAAGAATTCATCTCCTAAGTTATAAAGCAAATTATTGATAAGATGCTAGCATAATTTCTCTTACAAATAAAATAAAAACCATTACATACGAATGATCTGATGATGTTAAGACCTAAATTATACTCAAAACTAATATCTATATTTAAAAATATTTTTTAAACAAATTATCTCTATATTTTAAACCATTAATATTATTTGCCTTTTTAATATTTATTATCACATTAAATAAGGTTTCTAAACATGATATAGAATAAGGATTAAATCAAATAAGGACTCTAATCATATAATGATTACCATATATAATAAAAACTTTAAATATTATTTTTACTTTCAAAATTATTTTGTAAGTATAAAAAATTAATTTCATATTTATTTCAAATATGTTGTTGAAATTAACTTCAAAATTATTTTGTAAGTATAAAAAATTAATTTCATATTTATTTCAAATATGTTGTAGAAATTAACCCAAAAAATTAAATAATTTACGTGCAAAGCACATATTTTTAACTAGTATATATTTTGTTTAAATCATGTTTAAAATAATTTTAGAAAAAATATACTTATATTTTAAATTAATAACATATATTACCCTTTATATTTTATTTTGAATTTTGGATAAATTTAAACAAAACACATCAAATAAAAAGACTTCCATTAAACTAATAGCGATCTCTTTTCTTATTTGGGTAATCTAACAAATCTACCATCAAACATTTAAGAAAGTTACAAAGCTACCATCTAATTTTATCAAGTGGCAAAAATAACACTCAACTATTATAAGTAATAAAAATATAACATCTGTCAATTTGTTCGTCTATAATCAATAGAAAAGATACGTACTTAACACTTAACCACTTAATAAATTTAAAAAAAAAAAATTACCCTAAAACTTTCTAAATATTCCTCTAGCATTGATACCCATTCTTCACTTTCTTTTTCTTCATCACTACCAATCCAATCTCTCCTTAGTCTATGTTTTTTTCAATTGCTCAATAATATTGTTGATGCCATTTTTTGTCAACATCAAAGAGGGGTATACCTTTCCTTGTTGTGGTTTTACAAAAAAGAGAACACTTGTTAGGTATCGTGGCATCACGGAGTGTGGTGGCTTTTAGCCCTCTGATACTTAGGTTAGTTCAGGTAATTGAGGATAAAAGATGAGACCAAAGTATTTCTGTGATTTAGGGAGAATAAGTGAGGACATACAGATATTATAGGTATGTTGTGTCTGTTAATTTATTATTCGAGTTATGAGTTATATATGCAATGTGCATATATATATGGGACGATATTTACTTGATGATGATCACTTATCTTTGTAGATAGACTTAATCAATGATCAAAATTATCATAATTATCTCTTTTTGGATAATTAAGGGATATTTATTAGTTATTTATTTCTTTGGTCATTTATCTAACAATTGAGCTCATATGCTAACTTAATGTTCATTGGACTGGCCTGGGAGTCACGCTATTGAGTATAATTAGTAATATCGTGCCATGTGGCATGAATTATTTTACACCCAACATCATCCCAAGCCTTCTAGGTCTGGATATATGGCATAAAAGGTCTATTTGTAACCTTGTCGATATTGGGGGCAATCGGCTTTTTCAGTCACACCGACAACTCCTGACTTACTTTTGCACGTTGTTTTGTCTATGCAGTTAGAAAAATTCAAACTTTACCCAGCCATTTAAAACATACATGAAAGTTTTCTATCGTTGGCAATATTTTCAAATTTCCAATCGATCTTTCGATGAGGGAATTATGTTGAAGTCAAAGTTGCTCCTATAAAGTCAACTTTGGATTACAAGGTGCCTTTCACTTTTTGTACAACATGGGTATGCCTGCTAGACTCTTCAAATCTGTGAAGAAACATCTAGGTATTTAGACTACTAATGAGTCTTGACCACTCTTTCATAACTGTACTCCATTTTTTAGAAGCAAGAGGTTGTATTTGGATACTTTTCCTTCCGTCAAGTCCTCAACAAGCTTGTCATTCTCGTGGCTACACAATTGTGTGCTAGAGGTATGACATAACTCAATTCTAGAGGATGAAAGGATAGACAACAAGAGTGGATTTGGCCACCGTGGATGCATGTTGGGACAAAAGTGGACCAAAAGAGTCTACACGACATGTTGGCCAAGTTGCTAGTCATGTATGATGAGGTTCCATTCGAAGAATCTGTGTCTAATAGAGGTGTTTTTTGTGGGTGGTTGCTGACGATTCTTGGTTTAGTGAGTGGTCATCCAACGATGCTCTATTTGGTGGGTTGTCATCTGGTAGAGCTATGTTTGACGTGTTATCCATTAAACATCACTCTATCTATAGGATCGTCTGTCCAATGGGTAGTCCATCCAGTGCATCTCTAGTTGGCAAAGTTCCAATTGGGGGTTCCAACCAGAGTGACATGTCCAATCCCCACAGGTGATGTGATCTATTATTTGCGATGGAGATTATGGGATCTTGGTGAGATTTGTTAATGACTTCTTTTCTCTATTAGAATTAAGTAAGTGTGGGGGTTCTAATACCATTCTTGTGGGTGCACAATTGTATGCTAGACTTAGGACATAACTCAATTATAGAGGATGGGAAGATAGACGAAAAAAGTGGATCTTGCCACCGTGGATGCATGTTGGGACAAAAGTTGACCAAAGGGGTCTACGCGGCATGGTGTTTAGTCAATTATGGTGAGGTTCCATTCTACGAATCTGTTTGTTGGAGGTGTGTCTTGTGAGTGGCTACCCTACGATGCTTGGTTTGGTAAGTGGTCATCAGATGGTTCTCTATTTAGTGGGTACCGTCTGGCTGATGACGGGTTATCTATCCAACATCACTCTATTTATAAGGTCATCCGTCCAGTGGGTAGTCCATCCAGTGCACCTCTAATTGGTAAAGTTCCAGTCGAGGGTTCCAACCCGAGTGACAGGTCCATTCCCCACAGGTGATGTGATTCATTGTTCAGGATGGAGATTATGAGATCTTGGTGGGATTTGTTAATGACTTCTTTTCTCCATAAGAATTAAGTAAGTGAGGTGTTTTTGATACCATTCTTGTGGGAATCCCATTCTCAACACTAAGGCTTTTCTTTGTTGTAATTCTTTAACTAGTGCATTTCTATCTCTCGTTGGAATGAAGTATCCTGAATGTACAAAAAGCTAGACTTTTTGGAGAAGTACATGTAGTGGGGGATCATATGTTGATCATCTCAAGTTCTTGCAAGATTAGTATCTTAGTCCACCTGACATATTTTATGCTTGACTTATGTCCATTTTTTTGTTGAGCATGTAGACAAGTAATTGAACCCTTAGGAAGGTATTTGATGCATGAGGATGTGCATAGGTGCATTATAGGAGCTATCCATTCTTTAAGAGGACACATATTGTGGCTTGGCCTAGAAAGGCTATAAACGGGGCTCCATGGCTCGTTAGGTGGAATTTGTACTTTACAATCAGTAAGGTAGAATTCTGGACTTTGTGGCCAAAACAACTAGAGTTTGTAATATTTTACTTGGTGCTGATAATGTATCTATAATAGGTCTCAAATACCATAAATGATTGGGTGCTTTCTGTGCTTCGAATTTTGTACTTTCTCCTTGGTAGCATGCTTTTCACTCTCATTCAGTTTATGCCTAAAGATCGTTTCTTGCTTCGCTTCTTGTCCAAGTGTAGACACTTTATTGTTTTCCTAGAAGCCAATATATATTCGTTGTATATTTCTTTCACTGCATGCGTTGAAGTCAACACGGTTGAAATTTCTTTTAGAATTATGGGAGTTCTTTGTTGAGTGCTATCAACTAGGAATTAGAAAATATGTTTGGCGTAGAACCTTTAGTCGTACTTCTTATGGTGCAAGTGCAGATCCCAACTCTCGCATGCGAGGGTGGAGGCACAAACTAGTTATTCTAGTTTTTTGTTTTTTCATGCAGCTTCTTAATGTATTTTCTCACCAAAGTGTTAGGACTAAGGGTGATAATTTTTGACATAACACGAAAAACTTGACACGAATATGGATCGAATTAATTTCGAGTAAAAAATGGATCAACTAAACAATAACCCAAAAAAAAAAGGTCAGGGGGTCGGTGTCGGTTGACCCGTTTGACTTTTTTTTTTTAAGAAATAAAATGAAAAATAAAAAAATAATAATAAATAAATATAAATAATAAGTTAATAACCTAACGTCCTAATCGGTTAACACTTATTTCATTGTCTCTATTCTCTATATTTCTATCGCGGCCTACACAGAGCAAGCAGCAAACTAAGCGAAGCACGAAACGATGCAACAAAATGACGAAACCTCACTACCTCAATCACGTCCTTACCCACCCTCAGACGGTCACAACTCGTAACAGCTGCGTGCACTGCCACCTAATCTTGTCACTCTCCGTTGCTGCTTCTCACGTTGCCATCATTGTGGTCGCCGTCGCAAGTATTGGCATCTATTCCCTTGTTGCAAAAAGATCCAATTTTTATCTTTCTTTTTTTTGTTTTTTTTTTAAAGTTGTGTGTGTGTGTGTTGTGTGCGTGGGGTTATATATCTATCTTTGCTCTATTGGATGGTCCAATATTAATCTTTTTGCCACTTAAAGCAATTTGCATCCCTCTATTTTGTTCAAAATTATGTTTGTTATTGTTAGTTTGTATATATACATATATATGCTATTTTAACAAGGCCTTTATTATTATTTCTTCATGGGAATCTTATATTTGTGTGGTACTAGTTGATAGATGAGCACTAAATATTGCCTATTCTGCTTCTAACACACATCTCATCTTTCATAGTAAAAACACACTAAAGCTTTATTGATAATTATTTATTTTAATTTTTAATTTTTATGATTTTTGATAATGAACATAGGGTGAGTTTCATGTGTCTTGAACTGCTGACGATATATTTCCTTTTTTTTTTTTTTTTAAATCTTGATTCTTTCATTTTCTTTGGACTCCCTTTTTGTGAACTGATATTACTGCTTTAATTTATGTGTCATGTTGTTTGATTCTAATGCTTCATATTTCTGTATAAAGTATATTTTATGCCTTGTAATGTGCAAGTCAGTCTGGTTTTTGATTCTCAAAACTATTAAGAATTAATTTTTCCTTGAGAGTAATCGGTGTTATTATTCATTATTTAATACTGTGAGTCTGTGACTTTTGCACTTATGCCTTTTTTATTTTATTTTCAAATTGCATATAAATTATTTATTTCTATGACTTTGTTTATTCTGTTTATATGTTGATATCATAACATGATATGTTTCGTTTGTCTCATATGATCTTATGTGATATATAGATTAAAAATAAAAATGACACAATCATCATAACAAGTAGAACACCTTCAAATTGAAGACATTGAGAATGATGATGAGGTGATGAGTTTGGATACAAAGGAAAAAGGAAAGAAATGTTTGAAAAAGAGAGCAAAAATTTGGAATTATTATAAAGATATTTCAATAAAACCTAATAAAGAAGAGAGATCGGCGTGTATTTATTGTGATGCTTTATTTAGATTTGAATCATATTATGGGACAGATAATTTTACGCGTTATTATTCAAAGTGTCTTAAGAGAGATAATCATGATGTTGGTCAGATGATTATCGATAAAATTAAGGAAGGGTATACAATTCGCTCAACTAAAATGATCCATAAATATTTGTTCATGTACAGGCATGGTGCATGCAGCTACAACTTAAAATGTGCCTACAAATGTTGTCTGTTTTTGGGTTCAATTTTTGGTCTGGATCATTTTCAGGTTCTTGTTCAGCTTTGGACAGACTCGTTTCTAATTTAGGTCGTGTTTGGGTTTTTGGGTCTGAGTTTGATATTTATGACCTATTTTTAGTTCAGGTTGTGTTCGGGTTAAGCATGTCCAGGTCTGGTTTAAAATGCGTTGACTCGAACATGACACGAACTACTACCCCTAGTTAGGACTGTGGAATTTTTTTTTAGTGGATCTTAGGTCTGTATGAATTTTGTGAACAAATATATATATATATATATATATATATATATATATATATATATGTTCTTTTGGTTCACTTTTTGTTCGAAAAATGTCTTACACTTTTATTTATGTCTTGCATTTTGATAACCCATTTTTATTTTAATCCCAAACTTTGACTTTTGTTGTTGTGAATAAGAGGGGGCACTACCTAGAATTTCATTTTTCACAAAAGGCGTGAGCATGGAGAAGCAGCAATTTGGGACAAAGAGTGGGTGACTTGTCGGCAAGTAGAGTGTGTTTGGCTTGACCTACATTTGGTCGGGGGCTTGTACGCCAACCTTGTCTAAAGGTCCTGTCCAACTAGCCCCTTGTCTGGCTAGCCCTTATTTGATTAGCCTTTTTTCGACTAGTCCTTTGTTTGACCAAGCCCTATTTGGGTGCTGGTGCATACTTGTCTGGTTAGATTGTCGAGTGAGTTTGCAACCTATAATGAAAGCGAGTGATATTTTTCTTTTTGCAATTTTTTTGCAAAAATTTGGTAAGTCTGAGTGAGCTATTGGGATCCCTTTACTATTAGCCCCCTTGCTTGGGGTGCTTGAGACTTAGCCCAATGGCTCATGCGTGAAATTTTTTAATAGATTTGGCATTCTACAAGTCTTCTAATTTCTAAAAGGAACTCTTATGTCCCTTTTATTTTCACTGGTCCATTATAGGTCCCTAACTTTATAAAAAAATATACTTAAATTTGATTTCTTTCTACTTAACAAAAAATTGACATTTTTTTGCATATGCAAATCACATGACTTTGAGAAGAGCAAATTGGTCATTTGTTGTTTAATAAGAAAGAACTTTTAGTACTTTTATCCAAAATTACTTTTTGAAAATCAATTTTATCTCACGTGCCAAAACAAATTTTTTGAAATAAATTTTATCGCAAAATCACAGTTTGCAAAATTATTTTTTACAAATCACTTTTTTTTACAAAGAAGCCAAAATATTTCTATTTTCGAAAAAAAAATATTTTTATTCCAAAATCATTTTTTTCAAAATTAATTTTATCTTATAGGTCAAAACATTTTTATTATATTTTTTGTTTCATTAAACTACAAATAGACCTATTCACCTCTTTAAAAAAAAGTGATGTGATTTCATGAGCAAAAAATGTCAATTTTTTGTTTGGTAACAAAATTTGGAAAACTAGGAGATCTACGGTATACCAATAAAAAGCAAAGGACCAAAGTATACTTTTAGAAAGTTAGAGGACTTGTGGAATACCACACCCATTTTTAACTAAGGAAAAATTTTAAGTTTGGAGATGACAATTACTTTTATGGCAGAAGCGTATGAGTTCTTTGTTGTCGCTCATGTTGTAGTGTTTCTTAACCGTCTTGGCGAGGACCTATGGTCCTTTAGTTGCATCAAACATTTTTGTTTGTCTGTAGTGGGGTGTAGGAATCTAGAATGAATCTTGGACCTTAGACTAGAGAAAGTTGTTTGTTCCACAAGTTAGTCAACGCACATGACAAAATCTACGGTTGTTTAAGTGGCAATAGAGAGCCTGTGAAGTTGTGCTAGTTGCAAGCCATTCGCGGGGTGCAAAGCCTATCACTAGGATGCGGTCCATCTGTGGCACACTACTTTGGTTGTCGCCTCCACTCATGTGAGGGGATTTCAGTCCTAAAGATACATAAAGCCATGTTATGTCATATGTCATTTTGCGGCTGCAGAGCCTATAGTAAGGATGCAAGTCTCATGCTGCCTTGCTCGCACATGGGGGGAGCGCGGTCTAAAGTTATACTACTCTTTGTCTTTGTTGGGACAAAGTCCTAATTCTGTTCTTTTGGGGTTTCATACTTGGTGGACTTTTCAAAGTTTGGGCAACCCTCTAGCAAATTTTTATGGAGTTTTGAGTCTGTTGGAGATTTTTGGTGGCCAAAATGGCCATGTACTTGTAAAAAATAAATACTTGATAATAGGAAATCTCTCATCCTTTTGTCATTGTGGGACGCTATTTTTATCTTTTCTAGATTCCATGTGAGTAGCATCATGTGCTACTGTCCGTTATTTGAATACTATTATTGTCTTTGAAACTGTAGGATGAAATGATATGTAGGGACAATAGCTTTGGCCATTTGTGGATATGTACTTTCAAAAATTTTATCACAAGGTCTTCTTAGCCAGCGCTCACCTCTTGGGTGTATGCCTTTGGAGCACTATGTGAATTTTTGTAATTTGGAAAGAGTTGGAACATTATTCTAAACATCTGGTATGTGAGTAAACACATGTGTTGTCCTATTATTGGACATAATGCCTTTGGAAGGGACGTGTTGCTTTGGTGAGTTTGTGTGCAGACTTGGTTGATTACGTTGATCCTTTCAAGTATTTCGATTGGAGCTTGGATAGATTTTTAGAATAGTTTTTTGGGGGTACTCTTGGACCTCTTCTGAAGGTTTTTTTTTTTTTTTTCTAAAGGTGTACACCATTTATATGTTTTGGTTGGACACCTTCTGGGGTCAAAATTTTATTTGTTTGAAAAGAACAACTTTGTTAGTTTTGGTCAAGGCAGTGGCTCTAGTATTGTAGCATGTACCTCTGGAAGTTTCATTTTTTATTAGGAAACTTTCTAAACATTTACTGTTGTAGAATGTAGATGCCATCAAATGTTGTATTTTTTCATTTGGCATTCCATGGTCTCATCAACTTTTGAGATCTCGAGCCCTTTTGACATTTTTTCTTCCTTGGGGTCTGTGATCCATTATGTCGATGCACAAGGGTGGAAGAGTGCACTTGCAAAGATGGGAAACAAGTTAAGTACCCTTGGTGAGGCACTACATAGGGAATAGAGCATGGTTTATAAGCTTATGGCTCAAACCTTTTTTATATGACTCTATCTAGTGGGCGCCTGTTTTGTCTAGCCAATCCTGTCTAGTCGAACATATTTTGTTTGGCAATCTTTGTTTGGCCGACACATATCTGTATAGCTAGCCATCTTTCTATAAGGTAACTTCTGGTTGAGACAAGTTCGTCTGGCCAGCCACATGTCTATCTAGCTGGCCACCTTTCTATTAGAAGACTTATGTCTGGCCAACACTGTTTTCCTGATCGTCTCTAATCTAAGGTTTTGATTACCTATTAGATTTTGGGGCTTTTAGTTTTTCAAAACATTTTTCAGTAAGCAATCTGTTTCTACAAGTTTCTGGCTACTTTCTTAACCCTATTGTATCGTGTTGGGGAAATTTTCTTAAACTTGTTGTTGAATGTTGATCTCCACGATCTTCAAGTCAAGTCTTCATAAGATCTAATTGTGATATCGCAAAATCACTATAAATAATACTACTGTATTTGAATTTGGCTTCAAGGCACGACTTTAAGTCGTTGTCCTTAAGACGCTATTTAGCCCCACCAATTCGGTGAAGCACTAGAGTTCAGCAAATATGCCTC
The DNA here is from genome assembly GCA_029378325.1 of Elaeagnus macrophylla. Classification (NCBI taxonomy): domain Eukaryota; kingdom Viridiplantae; phylum Streptophyta; class Magnoliopsida; order Rosales; family Elaeagnaceae; genus Elaeagnus; species Elaeagnus macrophylla. Next base: position 6,529,180 of record CM055649.1, on the reverse strand, counting down.
CAGGATACAATGAAGTCTCTTGTTGTCTGTGGTGTGTATTCACGAAAACAACCCAAGAACACCTTCGACTTTAAAAAGCACTCAAGATAATTAATGTTTTAAATCTTCAGTATTTAGAACACTAACTTTATTTGTACATAATTGTAGTGAAAAATGTTAGAGAATATTTATTATCCATTTTCTTATTCTCTCTTATTCTTCTTCTAATGGCCTAAATGAATGGCCTATTTATAGAATTTCATGCATCCCTTCAATTGAGTTACAACTCTTTGATGAATTGTGACTTTTTCCAAAAGTCATGTCTTTTAGAACATATGTAATTGTTATGTCCTTTTTCAATTGTCATATCCTTTTACTTAAGTCACAACCTTTCAATATAGTATTTCACTTTCAAAAATTGCAACTATTCAATATATTTTTTTGCCAAAAAGTACTTACCAACTATTGCTACCTTTTAGCCAAAGTCTTATCTTTTTATTTTAGAAAATGTTCTAACACATCGTCCCTAAAAGGCAGTGGTAGCCTTCTGCTTACTTTGATTGTAAACCAATTTTCTTTGAAATAATGGTATTTGCCTGCCATTTGGTTGATTTGGGGATTTGAATACCTTTATGTCCGAATTGTTTTCTTCAGTAACACAAACGTCTCAATTAATCTCTAATCATTGAATCTAATTTACCTTAGGCTTTTGCATTTCAATTTTTTTGAATTTCTTTAGGAAGGCTTTGATTCTTTCGTAACAATGATGAACAACTCTAGCTACAGATGTTCAATCAACTTTTCCTATACCAAATACCAGGTGGTTCATATTCAATATAAATGCTTGTTGATTTCCATTTTTTTGTACAATCACCTTAATCTCAAAAAAGTTAAATTCAAGTTATCACAATCATGTCTTTTCACTATGGCTACCAAAGGTCAGTTCATTCATGATGAATTCATTGGGAAACTTGTCCTTCAAGCTTAATAACTTGTTCTATTCCTGAAGTTGAACTTGTCAAAGATTTGGAAGAAGTTGTCATAGCTAGTTCAACAAAACTCAATGGCAAAATCTTGTTTAATCAACAAGTTCAGAAAAATCAGGTTGCCAATGCAATTAACAAGGCTTGGAAACTTCAAGGTGAAGTTGCAATTTCTATACTGGACAAATACAAGAACATTTTCTCCTATTTTACCTCAACAGAAGACCGTGAAAATATCTAGAAAGTTCAAGTATGGCATATAAACAACAATCTGTTGGTGCTTGAAGCATGGAATCAGGCACTCTCAATTTTAGAGTTCAACTTCACTATGACAACTTTTTGGGTAAGGGCCTCTAGTATTCACTTTACTGGAATGCGCTCTGCAAATGCAATTTCTCTAGCAAGTTTGGTTGGTAGTCTTATTCAAGTGGAAGATACAAATGATGATTTGTTACTCTCTCACAACTACCTTCGATTCAGAGTAGAGATTAATGTGGATGAGCCTTTAGCACCTGGCTGCTTGGTTACTAGGAAAAATATGGAAGGTACAAATCTTCTTTCAAAAATTATGGATTGACTTCAAATATGAATGATTACCAAATTTTTGTTTGAAGTGTAGTGTTCTAGCACATCTTACAAAGGTTTGTGAACTTAAGGAAGAAAAAAAGTTTCAATTGGCACCTTCTATTTTAGTTCTTGTTTATGGTGAGTGGCTGTGTGCAGGTTATGAGGCTATGTCCCCTACAACCCATTTATGGTTTAACAAGGCAACAAATACTCCTTCTATTCAAGTTAATTTAATACTTATTGATATCCATGCTGTTCAAGGTGCTGGTCCTTCACGACCAATAACTCAAAATTTTAATCATGAATCAAAGTAGGGCAGTAAGTATTTTATTTCAATTACTCAAAGAGAAGCCTTTTCTATTAAAGCTTCTAGAATTTATAATGAAATACAGGAAGTAGTTGCTGTTGCAAAACAATCTGACATAAATGACTTTGTCTTTTATTTAAGAGTGGGTAAAAGATTTCGTGTGGATCTTATGGATGATAACCTTCGCTTCAAGATATTATCCCAAGCTATTGGTTTTAAAATTCAAATTAACATGAACAGCTCAAACAAGATTCTTCATAAAGCCCAACTTCTCCATGTGGCAAGTGCTGTATATAATGGAACCTTCTTTCATGCTTCATCTCTAGCTGAACATGTGTTTACTACTTTCTTCAAATTCCATCAATCCCAAATCAATCAAAGGTTGGAACAATCTCAGTCCAATTTGAACTCTGTGCAAGGTTCTGTAGTTCCTAATTTTCCCAAATTTTATTCTCATAGGGGGAAAGGAAAAAGCATTATTTGTTCTAAGCAAAAGGGTGTGACTATTTCTTCTCTTCATCAGAAGAAACAATTGATTGTTCCAATTCAAATGGATAGTAGCAATGGGAATACAGAGTCATTTTTTTTGTTTAAATGATTGTTTTATGACTGTACAAGGCATGATAGAGCTGATGGATAAATTTGAGAAAGATAATGCTAGAAATTTACTAGTTTATTCTGCAAAGAAAGGTGGGGAGGCAGCCATATTAATGTACCCCCATGGGAGCCATTAGGTTTTTAAGTTGGAATGGCCAGGGTTTTGTTTGACCTTGTGCCAAAAAAGCTTTGCGTTATTTAGTTCGAAAGCACAATCCTACACTAATTTGGTTAATGGAGACTAAAGCAAATACAAATTATTCTCAAATTATAAATACTTTGCTCAATTATCCTAATAGTTTTTGTATCCTTTCTGTTGGTATGGGTGGTGGTTTTTTGTTAGCTAGGAACTTTGATGTGAATTTATAGATTCAATATGTAGGATCTGTTTTGTTATTGCTGAAGTTTGTAATCACCTTAATGATAATGAAAATAGCTATTTTGTGTGTTTTGTTTACATCAAGCCCTACTACAAGCACAAACATTAACTATGGGAGGAAATCAATATTCTTGTTTCTACAATAAATAAACCTTGGTGCATGATAGGTGATTTCAATTATATAATTAATCCTTTGGAAAAATTGGGGGGCAAGCCTACTTATTTTGATGATAAAAATTATTTGATCAATTTCATGAAATACACAAGATTTGTAGATTTGGGAAGTATAGGTTCTCAATTTACTTGGAGCAATAAAAGAGATGGATTTGACTATATTCATAAAAAGTTGGATCGAGTTATAGCAACTCCGAATTGGATAAATTTGTTCCCCAAAGTAGAGGTTTCAAACTTGCCTTTTTATACTTCAGATCATTCACCTTTATTATTGTATCTTCATGGTATGCCTAAATCTTTCCCCCCTAGATCGTTTCGCTTTCTGGCAACTTGGATTAGGGATAAAGATTTTGATAATCTCATCTATGAGATTGGACTTCAAGTGATTCTCCAACAAAATATTTTATGCAGAAACTAAAGAGACTTTTCCTAATGCTCACAAAGTGGAACAAGGAACACTTTGATTCATTCAAAGTCAAATTCCCATTTTGGAAGCCAAACTTAAGGATGTTCATTCTAGGGTGGATTCTACTTTTAATGGTGAATTATTGAAAAGTCTCACAAAATGAATTATTGGAGCAACTTGACCGTTTGGATTCTTTATGGCATAAAAAATCTATAGAACTTTGGATTAAGAAGGGTGCACAACACAGTTTTTTCATGGTTCCACTTTAGTAAGATGACGGACCAACGTTATACCTTTTCTTAAACTTTATTCAGGTTTATTGACTTGGGATAGTAGGAGCAATTGGCAATGCGTTTGTTAGTAATTTCGTATCTTGCTTCTCTTCCTCTAATCCACCTCTAAATGATTCTATCAAAGATCTCTTACCAGCTATGATTTCTACTAATCAAAATAATTTCTTGGTGAGTATTCCTTCTCCGTTTGAAATTAAAGAAGCCCTTTGGGAAATGCATTCTCTTAAAGTATATGGACCTGATGGATTTCAACCTATATTTTATAAACAGTGATGGCATATAGTGGGACCAGAGGTGATTAAAGAAGTTTCAAACTTTATTTATTTATGGCATTATTAAAGCAAATTGGAATTCCATTTTTATTTCTTTAATCCCAAAAATCTCCAATCCTATTATGGCAAATCATTACAAACCAATCAACCTTTGTAATGATATTTACAAAATCATTTCCTGAATACTGGTGAAGCGCTTTTGTTCCAGGTAGATGGATAGCAAAAATTCTTTGACTGCTTAGGAAGTAGCTTATACTATTTCTCGAAAGCATTCAAGACGAGGAGGTTTAATGGGTGTTAAATTGGATATGCAAAAAGCTTATTATAAAGTGGAATAGTCTTTTTGGTTACAAATTTTAACATCCATGGGTTTTTCAGAGAAATTTCGATCACTTTATCTGGCAATGTATCTAAACTGTCAGTTAGTCCATCTTACTAAATGGATCACCATTTGGAAATATAGTTCCTCAACATGAATTTCGTCCTAGTGATCCTCTTTCACCTTATTTATTTCTCATCATGGCTGAATGCCTCTATGAAATGATCTCTAGAGTTAAGGCAAGAAATCTTCTTCATGGAGTGAAAATTGCAAGAACTTCTTCTTCGATATCAGATTTACTCTATGCTAATAATATTGTTATTTTTTTACGAGCTAACATGTCAGAAGCTTCCACTATGAAACAAATCTTAGATCAATACTATTTGTGGTCTAGTCACACAATAAACCTTCAAAAGTCCACTATTTTTTTCTCTAAGAATGTCTCGTCTTTGTTGAAAGAACAATTAAGTGTAGTACTGCAGATATCTACTAGATTGGATCCTATTGTTTACCTGGGTCATTCTCTACCCATTGTATGGAAAAAGAAAGCCAAATTTCAACATTTGCTCACTAAGCTAACTTCAAGATTGGAGAACTGGAAAGCCAAGTTATTATCCCAAGTTAGAAGGTCAACATTAATCAGATCAGTTCTACAAAATATCCCTATATACTCTATAAGCACATTCAGAATTCCAATTGGAATTTTTCACACAACAAATAGTATTTTAAGAAAGTTTTGGTGGACTAGAAACATAAATCAAGATAGGCATGCTTCTTTTGTCTCTTGAAATACCATTTGTTTACCTAAATTTTATAGGGGTTTAGGTTTCAAAAAGTTTGAGGAATTTAATAGTGTTATGCTTGCGAAAGCAGACTAGGCTATGTTAAAGCAACTACAAAAGCCTTGGGTTCAAGTATTTAGTGGCAAATACTTGCAACAACATTCTTTCATAGATGTTTCTACTAGACACTCAAATGCATTTGTTTGGAAAGGACTTATTTGGGCTCGGGGTGCTATTAAGGATATTACTCACAAAATTGGGAATGGATCTGATATCAATATTTGAACAGATTCATGGATTCTAGGTCTCATTTCTAGAATTTTACCCTATTCGGTCCCAAATTCAACAAATCCTTCCTTTTCTAAAGTATCCCAATTAACATGTGAATTAGATATCAATATTGGAACACTAATTTACTCAATTTCCTTTTTAACTCAAATATTGCACAATTATCCTTAGAATTAAATCTCCAGATTCTAAGAGACTTTATTGAATGACTTGGAACTGGCTCGGGAGTTTTTTTGATTAAAGATGTTTATGAAACTATTGTCTCTAAATGAGGAATTTTAATCAAACAAGTTTTTGGAGCAAATTTTGAAAAACTAAGTTACATGAGCACCACAAACTTTTACTTTGAAACATCCTTACTGGTGCTTTAGGAACAAAGAGGTGTTTGAGCATATTTATAACTTTTGAAGATCCTTTGTGCCCTCTATGTCATTTGGAGGTTGAGGATGAAAAACATTTTTTTATCTGTTGTGACATTCTTAAATTTTGGTGGAAGTTTGATACTTGGATTTGGTATGTTTGACAATTATGGAAGACTATGTTTCGTATTGAGCAAATTTGTTACAACTTTGTCAATTGAGCATGCGGAAGCACTTGCTTTCCAAGCTGCATTTCAACATGCACTATTATTCAAGAGATTTGCAATATGCATTGAAGGTTGAAGGTGATAACAAACAAATTATTGATGGTTTTAATAATTAGGAGTTTATAGGCTTATCATAGGAAGTTAGGGAGTTAATTAATACTTTTGATGAGTTACTACACTACTTCTCAATGATCTCTGTAAGATGGATACCTCGACAGAACAATGAAATTATTCATAAGTTAGTTAACTGGTCTAGAATTCATTCTTTAGATGGATAAATTATGTTAAGTGCACTCCCTGCACACATTAGACGAGGTTACCAATCACTAGGAGATTAAGACGAATGTCTTTTCTTTGTAGCAAAAATAAAATAAAATAATGCAGTTTTACTTACTTTCAATTTGATGATGAATACAGAATCTTATATATTGATGTCATTTTATAAATAATGTTGCAAAACTTAATAAATATTGATGTCATCTATCTAGCTAACTATGTCATCATTGAGACAACATGCTGTGATGATGCGACATTGAGTTTATATGGAAAAAAACGATGGACTCCTTAAGATAGTCCATCGAATCTTTAATAATCCAAAGCACCTATATGACATTTCTAGTCAATGAATGTCTCTAATTGAAGTACTCTTCTTCATTTATAGGTCCATGAACATCTCTTCAAGCAGATGGGTGATACTCTTTTTTTCCAAAAAGTGCAAGGAATCCCTCACCATTAGTATATCAAATTCAACAAGATAAAAGTAACATGTAATTATTGATAAGTATTTAAAAAATACTGATATATTGTGATTTAATGAGTTTATTTGGAATTCATAGGTTTGATTGGAGCATTTTTACTTAATTATTTATTCAAATATATCTTTTCGGAATCACGAGTATGTTTTGAAGTTTTAGGTGTTTTTAGTTTCTAAAAAGTCAAAACATATCATGATACAATGATTCAATACTTGAAGCGCTCAAATAGCATCTTAAGAGCTAAAAAAGTCTAAAGCATGTAAACTTTACATCAAGAAACAACCAGCTTGTAAGGTGTATCAAGTGGCGTACATAAAAGATTGCGCCACTGCACCAAAGCCTTTGGTTGTAATACTGGAATAGAATCAAGCTTCGCACTGTTGGACCAACTCTTGAATTTCAATATACAGGCCAAAATCAAGTTGTGTGCTACAGCATGAAAGTACTTGCTCCATTGCCCGCGTACATTTTGTAGGATTAAGTATTTGTAAATACTGTAGAGTATGAGACTTAGAACAAAATTGAGATAATTTTTGAGAATTTTTCCAGATTTGAGAAGAAGGAAGGAGTCACTCTAGAGAGAAAATTCTCTTAAAGATCAAGATTTGAAGCTTTTGGAAAATGAAAAATCATCCAATCCATAATACGGTATTTAATTTGATAAGGTTCTTTTTAATTTATAGATTAATCATTTCCTCTTTTGTAAGGATGAATACTTACTTGAATTTGATCTTGAAATTTAATCTAAGTACGTCGAACTAATTTAATTATGAAAATTTAGCTTTGTTGTCATGATTGCTTAGACTGATTTGATAAATATTTATTTTTAAATAAATAAATATTATTTCTTGCTTAATTGAAATTATATATTTATTTATGATTAATTTATTGGCCATTTATTTTTCATAAGTAAATTGATTACTTGAGATTAGGTGATAGAAACATCATCTAGATCTAATTTTGTCAACTTAAACAAGAGTTTAAATTATTAGATTAATTATTGCATTAATTTAAATTATTGAAAATTCCTCAAGCATAATTTAATTAATTAATTAAACATTTTGATCATAAGATATTAATTAATTAATTACTAAAGAAAATAACCTTGATCTAGGAATTTTCTAATTTTAAAAGAAAAATCAATAATTTGAATTTATAAGTTCCTTCAATCTATTGATTTTTATATGATTAATTAGCTAAATTTTTCATTGATTTTTACAACCTTTTTCAATTGCTTTTTAAATTGAGTTACTTTTGATTAATCGTTTTAATTTTATGATATTCAATCCAACAATTTTGATAGAGTATTTATGATTGTCTTTTTTAGTTTTATTGAGTTGTTTTTAAAGCTATATAAGACCAAAATAATTATTTGAAAAACTACCTTGAGAGTATAATTTACTTATCATAGATGACTCGTATACTTGCAAGCGTTTTAAATAAAATTTGTATATTAATTACATATAAATTTTAATTAGTACATAAAAATAGAAAAATCAAATGAACTAATTAAATAAATTCATATTTTCTTACCATTTAAAACTTTGGAGTCAATTTGCCTTGCTTATTGCGTCTTATTCATCGAAGCACTCTAGAATTTAAAGCAGTACCGTACCTTCCATCCAATTAAACAAAGATAATCTCCATATCTCGTGCACAAACACCAAATACATTTATTTCTATTTCACCTTTTATAGTTCTATACCTTATTTCTCACATTCAAGAACGTATTTGATTTACTAAATGTAAAAATAATAAAAATAATAATTGTAGTAGAATTAAATGTAAATAAAATAATATTATTATTATAATATTTATTTAAATAATGTAATTAAAATAAATAATAATATTTAAATAAAGATTATAAAATTATAAATGAAGTAAAATTAAAAAATAATATTTTTATTACTAAAAGAGATAAAATGAGCAAAAAAAAAAAAAAATCATAAATGATTATATAATTTGTGAGAAAAATAAAATACTACAGCATATTTCTAAAGACTGCAGGTGTAATGATGATTACTACTATTGTTGTAATCCCTTTATATTCCATTACAGAGTACAGTCAAACCAAACACAATAATACCTTAAATGATTTTCATTACGATTACCGTTAATCAAACATGCTATAATTGTTCTAGAGCTCCTGAAATATTCTACATTAAAGATAAACATGAAAATTTAAAAATTAAATGACTATTTTTTAAATCAATTTATTAAATTTTAATTATAAATTTATCTTAAATAATTTCTATCTTTCATTGCCCAATTATCACGAATAGGCTCAACCCAATTATCAAAAGTAGGCTCAAGTACCTTAATAAACAATTTTGTAGCTGCATAACTTTATATGGAATAGAATTGAAATATCTACTAATAGTTACTCCATATAAGAAAAAATATATTCTTAATTGTTCGATTAATCACATAATGAGCTAGTGGGTGTGCGTAAGAACATACTTGATTTACATATCATATTATTTAAATATTCTAATCTTGTCTCATATCTAGCAAAAGTATGATTCCTCAATATTTTAGTTTCATTTTGTTTTTTTGCCCAATCATAATATGCCAACAGCAACGTAATATTTTACATATGCTAATATCACTGCAACACGTAAACTATCAAGGTTCTTCGATACATATCTTTAATATAAAAGTAAGAAAGTTTAATATGTTATAGATAAAAAAATGTTTCAATACAAGACATCCAAATTAACATCAAGAGCATGAATCAACCATAAACTTGAAGTGACCAAAATTCTAATCAATACAAGTAATGTAAATTAAAGCAACAGACATTTCGTGAGTAAACATGTTCATACATCAAACAAAAATAAATAAGTAAAACAGGTGTTATAATCTAAGGTTCGAGAAGCATAAATAATAAAATAATAAGAAATAAAGGAGAGATCAAAAAGTAAGGGTTAGATATCTTAGTAGTTAATAGTATCTATATTTTTGCTTTAGTACTTATTTTTTTTTTTTTAAAGAAAAAATATCATAAAAATCCTTTTATTTTTATAAAAGTGGTATTTAATTTTTTAAATTATAAAAAATATCTTTAAATCTATTTGTTTTTGAAAATATGTTTTTAAATCTCTCTACTTATAAAAAATGTATCAAGTAATGACAAAGTTAATTTTCTATCCAATCCAACGGAAAAGCAGATGTGTCATATACATATTTATATTTTTCGATATATATATACGTAAAAAAATTAATATTTAATTAAAAATTACTTAATTTTTTTAGTTTAAAAAAAAAACTTAAATAAAATTTTCAATGTAATTTAAATAAAATTTTAATTGTCTAATATTTAAAGTCATAATTTAGATAATGAAAATTTTATTGAAGTTTGATCGAATTCAATAAAATTTAAATAAAATTTTCATTGTTTAATATCTAAAATCACAAATTAGACAATAAAAATTTTATTTAAACTTAATAGAAAGAAATTGTAAAAAACTAGAGTAATTTTTTAATTAAAAATTATTTAATTTGATATATAACTATCGAAAAATATAAACATGCATGAGACACATGTACTATTCTGTTAAATTTAACAAAAGATTGAATGAAAAATTCATTTTGTCTTTGCCTAACACATTTTTTACAAGTAAATGGACTTCAGAACACATTTTTATAAGTAAATGGACTTAAAGATACATTTTATAAGCTAGACGATTAAATAACATTTATTGCATAAACAAAAGAATTATTTTAGATCTTCACCCTTTCTTTTATATTATTAAAGGATGTGCATTTAGTACCTAAGTTCATCAATTGATATCTTTATTGTTAAAAAGGAATAATAATTCAAAATTTTGATTAAGAAGAGAGGAATAGTTTTAGCATTTAATATTTTCTTAAAAAAATATGGGTGATAAAATTTTTATTTTTATTATTTTTTTAAATTTTTACCAAACATTATCTCTAAAGAGTAAATCAATTCATATGACTTTTGTATGCATAATTATTGAAAAATAATGATTAAAAACTTAAAATTTGTAAATAATATCTAAAAATTTACTTCATTTTCAAAATTTATGGGAAAAAAAAAAGCCTAACCAAATAACTTATAAGTAATTTTTATTAGAGTAATTAATATTTTATTATAAGGTTATCTAAGTTTTTTTCTTTTCTTATTTATTTTTTCTTTAAAAGACTTAGCTTGTAACATTTACAAATTATTTTTGCATTCTAATAAACCCGAGTCTCATCTTTTTCTTTTCCTTCTCTCCTTTTTATTTTTCTCTTAAATTTTAGATTTAAATAATTATCACGGTATCAGAACCAGAAGTATAAGTAAATGTAAATTTAAACACAAATTTTGCATATTCAATTCTTTAATTCGTCTAATATTAGAGTAATTAAAAAAAAAAAAACCAAATTAAAGCTGCTGATGGTTTGGATAATTAATTGAAAGCGGCTACAGAGAGATATGAGTACGATTAATTGCAACACATTATCTGATGGTTAATTGCAAGGTTTGTTCCAATACTTCAAGTGGATAGCAGCAATACATGTATGTTTTCTATTTTATATATATATATATATATATATATATATATATAAGGAGGAATACAATATAAGGCATTTGAGTATTAGCATCATAATATTATTGTGGTTTTTTTGTTTAATTTGACATTTTAGAAGTTTTTTGTTTTTGTTTTTGCAATGATTAGTGGTAAAGATGACTCGCTACAGTCAATTAGTGTGAGATTAGATTGAAAGAATTATTTGTATTGGAGTTATGTGATGAAAAATTTTCTCAAAGGTAAAAAGATGTGGGGTTATGTATATGAAATTGTGAATAAACCTACAGCAGAGAAGACTGATTATGCAATTCTGCTAGATATTTGGGAAATAGATAATTCAAAAATTATTACTTGGATAAATAATTATGTTGAACACTCAATAGGCACCTAATTAACAAAATATGATACAGCGAAGGAAGTTTGGGAACATCTTGCAAGACTGTATACATAGTCAAACTTTACAAAGTAATATTAATTAGAATTAAATATTTGAGCTAGTGAACAAAAAATATGAGTATTTAAGAGTTTTATTTAATAATGATGGACCTTTGGGATCAATTGGCTCTAACAGAATTAGCAGAACTTCGAGCTTGTGTATTTTATATTGCTCATAGAGAGGAACAATACTTGGTTTAATTCTTAATGGCACTTTGCAATGATTTTGAGGGCCTTCGTGGTTCCATTCTGCACCGTAACTCGCTTCTGTTAGTTAATTCGATAATCAGTGAGCTTTTGGTTGATAAAATAAGTCTTAGAGTCAAGTAGGAAAAGGAATTCTCTCAACATCTAATCCTTCTACTTTTGTAGCTTCTTCTCGACCTCCTTCTCACTATGGGAACAAGACTTATACAAAGGTTGGGTTTGATGCCTACAGTTTTTACAAAGAAAAGGGTTATTGGAAAGTTCAGTGTCCTAAATTGAATCGAACAGTTTGGCAATCAATTACAACCACATTAGTTTCAACAAAAGCACCAATTCAGGCTTCCACAGTTTGGCAATCAATCACAACCACGTCTGTATCACCCTCCGCAATTTAATACTGCAGCAGTTTTACCTCCGTCAGAATCCTCGAACCTTTTAGCCTCATCCTCTAATTCTACACTAGCTGCCCTCACCGATTAGTTTCAAAGGTTTCTTGATATGCAGCCGTATACCATGTCTGTCTCTTCTACGATACGTCAGTCCCTCTCTAGTTCTTCAGGTATGTTCTCTTCAACTTGAATTTTGGATTCTAGAGCTTCTCACCATGTCTCCTAATTCAAATTTTTTTGCTTCCTTGTATCCTACATCATCTGTACCTATTATGACTGCTGATGGTACTCCTATGCCATTAGTAAGTGTTGGTTCTGTTGTCAATTGTAATTTATCTCTTCATAATGTTTACTACATTCCTAAGCTTTCACTAAACCTTGCATCTATTGGTCAATTGTGTGATTTTGGTTGCTCAATATCCTTTTCTTCTACTTCTTATCATGTGTAGGATCTGCAATCTCATAAGCTAATTGGGACAAGTCGTAGGTAGGGGGGATTATATGTTTTGGATGAGCTGAGATTACCAGAATTTGCAGCTCCTAGTGTTGATCTTTCTTCTTTTCGATTGTGTTCATCATCTAGTTTTTATTTATGGCATTCACGTCTTGGTCATGTTTCTGCTTCTCGTTTATGATTCTTAGCTTCTATTGGAGCCTTAGAAAATTTGCAAGCTCATAATATTTATGATTGTAGTGGTTGTAAATATGCAAAATTTCCTGCATTACCTTTTAATAGAAGTACTTATTCTGCTGCACCTTTTAATTTAGTTCATTCTAATGTGTGGGGACCCTTCTCCTGTTGTTTCAAAAGGAGGGTCTCTATATTATATCTCTTTTATTTATGATCGCACTTGCTTTTTGTTGGGTATACCTTATGAAATGTCGTTTTAATTTCTTTGATATTTATAATAACTTTAGAGCTCTAATAAAAACACAACATTCTGCTGTTATTAAGTGTTTTAGATATGATCTAGGTGGTGAATATACTTTCAATAAATTTTGTGATTTGTTTACTTTAGATTGGACTATTCACCAAACTTCTTGTACTCACACTCTTGAGCAAATGATGTTGTTGAAAGAAAGCATAAGCACATTGTTGAAATTGCTCATTTTCTTTTGTTGTCATCTTTAGTTCCTAGTGAGTTTTGAGAGAAGTAGTTCTTACTGCGATTAACTTACTCAATAAAATCTCATCATCTATCACTTCAAGTTTATCTCATTTTGAAAAATTATATGGACATAGTCCTAACTATTCCTCTTTGAAATTCTTTGATTCTACTTATTTTGTCCTTCGTCCTCGTGTAGAACGTACTAAATTATCGTCACACTCTGTCATTTATTTTTTCTTAGTTATGGTGAAGGGCAAAATGGATATCGTTGTTTTGATCCAACTTTATAAAAACTATATGTATCTCGTCATGTTATATTTCTTGAGCATATACATTTTTTTTCTATTCCTGTTACTGTTTATGATTTGACCAAATCAGATATTATTCATATTGATCATTTCATTGACCATATCGATAATTCTTCTTCATAAGTTACTCCAACTACAGATTCTGAAGATACTGGTAACCCTCCTCCTACAGTTGCCAAGCTCCTCCTAGAATTGTGGATCCTCCTCGCTATCCTCAGCGCACTCGTAAATCTACTAAACTATTAGATTTTGTTTACTCTTCTTATTCCACTTCTTTCACTTCATTTTTAGCATCTATTCATTGTCTTTTTGAGCCATTATCTTATAAAGAAGTAGTCCTTGATCTGTTTTGGCAACAATCTATAGCTGAGGAACTTATTGCTTTGAATCAAATAAACACATGGGTCTTAGTGCCTTTGCTTCCAGGTAAACTAGCTATTGGTTCCTGTTGGGTATATAAAATTAAACTTCATTTTGATGGGTCTATTGAAATGTACAAGTTTTGAGTAGCTGCAAAGGGATACTCTCAAATAAGTGGTATTGATTATGAAGAGACTTTTGCCCCTGTTGCAAAAACGACTACAGTTCGCACACTTATTGTAGTTGTATCTGCTCATGGGTGGTGTATATCTCAAATGGATATTAAAAATGCTTTCTTGAATGGTGATCTGCATGAAGAAGTTTACATGGTTACCCCGCCTAGGGTCCCACATAATCATGGAGAAGTTTGTAAGCTTTAGAAAGCTTTATATGGTCTAAAACAAGCACCTCGAGCATGAGTTGAGAAGTTCTTTATTATTATTGCCTCTCTTGGTTTTCTTCTAGTGATTATGACTCTACTCTCTTTGTTAAGCATACCACTACATGTCATATTTTGCTTTCTTTATATGTTGATGATATGATTATTACTGGTGATGATGTTGATGGATTGCATTATTAAAGTCTGAATTAGCCCGTCAGTTTAAAATAAAAGATTTGGATTCTCTACGGTATTTTTTGGGTATTGAAGTTACATTCTCTCTAAAAGGTTATCTTCTCTCTCAATCTAAATATACTGCTGACATTCTTGAGCGTGCACGCCTTTACTAATACTAAAATTATTAATACCCTTTGTGAGCACAATGTTCAGTACTCTCCTTCTGATGACATTCCTTTGCAAAATCCTACCTTATATTGAACTATTATTGGCAGCTTGGTCTCCCTTATTATTACTTGTCCGGACATTGCTTATGCTATTTATATTGTTAGTCAATTTGTTGCTTCTCCTACTACCATTCATTGGGCAGCCGTTCTATGTATTTTGCGGTATTTTTGGGGCTATTTTTTAGAGTCTCTTACTTCCATTCACCTCTTCCTTAGAACTGCGTGCATACTCTGATGTTGATTATGATCGTGATCCCACATATCGCAAGTCTGTCACTAATTTCTGTATCATTTTAGGAGATTCTCTTATTTCTTAGAAGAACAAGAAATAAATTGTCGTTTCTCAATCTTTTACTAAAGTAGAGTATCGTATTATGGCATCTACTATAAAAGAGATTGTTTGGTTACGTTGGCTTCATGCAGATATGAGTGTTTTTCTTTCTCATCCCACTCCTATGTATTGTGACAACCAGAGTGTTATCCAAATTGTTGACAACTCAAATTTTCATGAACGCACCAAGTATATCGAGATCGATTATTATTTTACTCGTCACCACCTCAAGCAATGCACCATTATCTTGCATTTTGTTCATTCTTCTTTGCAGATTGCAGACTTTTTTACCAAGTTACATACTATTTCACGCTTCGTTTTCTAGTTGGCAAACTCTTAATGCTTCTTACAACTGCATCGTGAGTTTGAGGAGGATATTAGAGTAATTAATATTTATTATAAGGTTATTTTAGTCTTTTTTTTTCTTATTTATTTTGCCTTTAAAAAGCTTAACTTGTAACATTTACAAATCACTTTTATATTCTAATAAACCATAACTTCCTCTTTTTCTCTCCCTTCTCTTTTCTCTTATTTCTCTCTTAAATGTTATATTTGAATAATTATCAATTTTTTATTTTTATTCTTAAAATTATTAAGTATAAATTGTTATCAAACATATTGATTAATATTTTTATAAAATAATCAAAATTAAAAAGAATTAATTATTTAATTATAAATCATAAATGAAAATCGTCATTAAAACAATCCCCAAAATGCAAGTAGGCAGCAATTTTTTTACAGTCCTGCCTCTTATTAGTCAACTTTGCCAGCTTAAAAACAAATTAAATTCTAATTTGGATGATATCAAGGTCTCTAAACTTATATTTTTGAGACACTTTAATCCTTAAATTTTTAATTTGTACACTTAGGTCCTACTTTTAGGAAAAAATGTATACTTTAGTCCAAATTTTAGGAACTAAAGTATCACATCTTAGTAAAATTTAAGAATTAAAGAGTCCAAAAAATAATAATTTAGAGATATATTTTTGTACATGACGTATTAAACTGTTAAAATTTTAGAACTAAAATGTACCAGTTAACAATTTAGAAATTAAAATGTCACATAACATAAATTTAATGACTACACGGCTACTTTTTCCTATATTATAACTCAGAGAGAGAGAGAATATGAATATTACACTGAAAATATAGATAGTGTGGTCATAATACTACTAAATATCATAAATGAGTTGGCATGATGAGATTGACGACTAACTTAGGGATCCACTTTGTTTTGTTT
Source organism: Elaeagnus macrophylla (assembly GCA_029378325.1). Lineage (NCBI taxonomy): Eukaryota > Viridiplantae > Streptophyta > Magnoliopsida > Rosales > Elaeagnaceae > Elaeagnus > Elaeagnus macrophylla. The sequence continues at coordinate 6,512,790 of CM055649.1, read as the reverse complement.
TGTTTTGACCACTGAAACTCAACACTTATCTGTGATAGATAGCATTTTCCTATCTAATCTCCACTGTGCATGCTTAGTAACAAACTAGTACAGCACGGATCGACTTTCACTTATTCTATCGGTTAATGGCGACAGATTAAAAAAGCACTCAAATGAAACAGTAAGGGCAGATAAAAGATTCAAGAATTTACCTTATTTGGTTTAGAACCACCAAAGATAATATGTTTTAGAGGTTGACACATGTACTCACTTCCACCTGAAATATGATGAAATCCTCCCTCCTTTTAACAAAATGCTAACTTCTCCATGATTTGGAGCGAATGTTGCTTATTTGTCAGTTGATTACATAAACAGAAAAAGAACAATGAAAACTTTAACAATGAACACAATTACAATATACAGTAAGTTTTCATTGTTAGATTGCAGTTATGTTGCCAGATACTTTGGCTATTTCTCTAGAAAAATTCATTTCAATATATACCTAAAACGACTCTGGCATTCATTACCATAAACTACATGTATACAGCAGACAAAATTCTGCTTGGTTTCAGTAAAGTTCAACAGAGAAAAAGATACAAGTGATATGACCCTCCACTTTGTTAAATGATGTATCAAATGTATTAAATGCATATGGATTAGTGCTCTTCACGATGGACGATCAAAATCAGATGTGATGATCACCAAGGATAACTTGCCTTAGTCTGCAGAAAAACATTTCCTGCAAGAAAGAAAGTCTCCACACGCAACGGAAATTTTTACAAAATTGGCTATATTCAGCAACCCTCAAACAGGCGCCATTTATTATATCTATCTGTTCCGAGGTTCTAACTGAATTTCCATTATTTCAGATGTTTGTGCTTCTTTCTCTGAAAGAGCCCCCGATGTACTTAGCAAATCAGTGCTATCATCTTCCTCGTAGTCACCTAGCACCCAATTGCTTCTACTCGATATTCTGCCGCTCCGTCGTTTTTGACGGTATTCTAAATACATGACCATCAATGCTCCAGCCAAGAACCAAAATATTAAAGCCCAAGTAAGTTTAAGAACATCTTCATCACCATATCTATCTCCTAGATGCTTCATTCCACTGAAAACTGCTGCAACACCCACAACAATGGCACATCTTCCCACAATCACATGCAAATACTCCCAAAATAGCCTTTTTGAGGAGACCTCCTCCCCATTACCTGGTTGTTTAGGGCGTAGGTATGCATTCACTGGTTGCATGCAGACCAAAAAAATTGCAATAACCCCAAACTTAACATGTAACGAGCTGATAAAGAAACCCCGAAGCTCAGCCACTGCAAAGAGAAGGGCGAGCAGGGTAATTGCCAAACCCGAATACTGCAAGTAAATATGAAACTGGTACCACCCATCGCCCTTCACATGCTTTAAGTATCTGGCTGCCAAAACTCCACCAGGAAGTAGCATACCCCAGGCAAGAAACATCATGAATCCGTGCACAGCTAATACTGGTCGTAAATCCTGCTCTGCCTCAGCAGAACCACGCATAAGTAGCACCCTAATAGGTCTACTGCTTGTAACAGAATGCATATTCCTATCATTTACAGGTCCATCTATCCACTGAGCACCCATTGCCCAAATTACTTTAAGGGGAGTGGTAGGATCAATAATGTTTTTACACACTGGATTATCACTATGACTACATGATGGTTTCAAAGGACGCTTAAACTCCAATGTGATGATGCCACCTTCTGACTTGCATCTAACATAAGTCAAATTCTCTTTAGTGGGATGCACGTTGGAGGCATTCTTTCCATCAATCCAATATGTATTCACTCTCCCTCTGCCAATATTATCAATCCAACCCACATAAGCATAACTATTTATCATTCCACGACCAAAGCCTATGGCTAGATAACCACTCTTTTTCTCCCCACGAGCTGCTATGGATATTGAATCTTCAGACAATGTCCAAAACAAAGTAACTTGCTGATCATCCAAAAGAACACTGTTATTATACATGTCTGAAAGACCTCCATCAACAACCTGAACTCTCCAACCCATTTTTGCTTCATACAACGACTGATAGAAAACTTGGTCCGGAGTATTCCTGTCAGGTGCCCAAACTAATTCTGTTGGACTGGCTTGAACTCCTTCAGCTTCTGGACCACCAGCATAGATAGTCTCAGTTGTATTCCTTAGTGTTGCATTCCCACCAAGTGGGTCAGAAGTAATGTAGAGAGCTAGATCATGTCCAGCTTGAATCGAGAACTTCACTGGGACTCCTCTTTCAACCCTCAATACTGGAGCTTCCTTCTTGTTAATGTAGAGTACCCTTTCAGGGTTTGGAGGATTGGGATAGTGCAATGCCGGACCACTGGTAACCAAAAGATCAGCTTTTGCATCTGCAGTAATAACATCTTGATCCTCCTTGTCCTCAGCATCCAAAGGACCTAAACAATCATCCAGATGCCCCGACACATTTAGCATCAAATGCCCATAGGCCACAGACTTAGGTCCGCCGTGATTTTGAGGAAGATAGTAAGGTCTCAGGGTATCAGGCGGCCTGATTTGCCCCACTGCCCAAATAACAGTCATATTTGAGGTATGATTAACCAGTACATCATATTTCTTATCAACTGAATTTAATGGCCTCTGGTATCTTATGAATGTTACACCATCTCTCCTATGACCATAAACCAACTGTGTGTTATTCACCATGCCAACAGGGTTTGACGGTTCATAAATGGTATCAGGACAAACTCCAGTGACAGAACCATCCTTGTTCACAAAACACTCACTGTACTTGGTGATATAATAATCATCCACAAACGGCATGCCATCCTCCTTCAACCCAGCCACAGCCACATCCGCTCCAAGCATGAACTCTGAAATAGATTTGGGGTTTGCCCAGCCAAAGGCCATGTAGCTCATAGTTCCAATGGCCGCCTCTAACCCAATATCAATCACATTCTTATTAGAGTTCAAAGTCCACCTAACTCTATATTTATCCGACAAAATCTTACAATTGTCAAACATGCTGGGTTCAGTATGACCCATACTTGCATTTTTTCCAAAATCAACCTCCCTGGATGGTGACGGAGCTAAATTACGGCTTTGGGCCGACCCATTATTTGGCTTCCATATCAGAACATGCCCAAAATCCGATGCCATAGAAAGGTCCCAAACAGCTAGGACTTGGATCTTATCCCAACTGATATTGCTCCTTAAATTCACAATAAAGCTTGAATTTTTATAGGTCTCATTCAACTTCTGATCCGACACCAGATACCCGGAAGTAAAATTTGCGAAATCAGTAGAATTTGCACCCCACCAATGCACGTCCGACCCAGAAAGCATATCAAAATTAGAAACCCTAAATGAGCAATCATCAATTACTTTCAAACGACCTCTAAGTTGATGTTGCACCATCTTCAATTCATATTGATAATCAATAAGGGGGCTATTTCTGCTACATTTGGGATCCAGATCAGCAAAACAGAAGACAATGAAGCATAAGAGAAACCAAAAAACAAGGATATGTTTGCGATTCATCACATTCATGGATCCGGATCCAATCGGATCTCCAGTTTCTGATCCGAATATCTAGTTCCTTAATGCCGTGCAAAAGCAGATAGATAGATAGATATGATAGTCTGACAATTATAATAGAATTACCTGTTGCTCTTTTTTGTAGATTGCGTACGAAGCAGAAACCGCCCTCAATGGAAGAAATTGGTGGGAAGAGTACGGAATGTGAAGGGTACTTCGTATTGAAGGAATGAGTTTTCAAAAAGTGGTCTTTCTGTGCACGTTCTGGTTCTGGTTCTGGTCTGGGCTGTGTGTTCTTAAGATTGCCGGTTTAGAGAGACAATACAAAAAGAAAAACGTAGAAACGACGACGTCACTGTCAATGGCCTTTCGTTCACATTGGACGCTGTGGCATGTTCATTCAGACTACGAAAATTTGTTGCGTTGCTCCACTGTTCTCAATTTTTATCATTTTGTTTTGAAAAATACAACCTTTAATTCAATTATTTAAATAATTTTATTTTTAATTTTTTTAATAAATAAAATACTTTTTTTAACATTACAAAATTTATGTTCATTTATTTCATGAAAAAATAAACATATATTTTTTTTATAAAATTAAAATTAAAAATATATAAATAAAAGAATTATGTTATATAAATAATATTAAAAAAAACACAATAATTTTGTTAATATAATAATAAAAACAAAATTGAAAAGAGAGAATTTTTGTACGTGGCATAAAATTTTCCAAATTTTACTATTATATTTTTTGAAAAAATATATATATATTAAACTAATCTTACGAAATTAGGATTTTTTTTTTAAATTAATATCTTGGCCATTTTTAAGGCGTGTCACCTTTAACTCTAATTACTTATCTTATATTGGTATATTTAATAACGATTTTTATTATTAATTTATGATTTTTTAAAAATAATTTTTAATCAGACATATTTAGAAATAATTATAATTATAATTTTTACATTTTTAAAGAATTACTGTCAAATAAAAAGTGATTCATAACATTTAAAAATAAGATTTTTGAATCTTATTTCTATTTTTTTTTTTCATTTTCACTAAATATATTTTATAAAGTAAATCAAGTCTTATAATTTTTAAGTGCATAATTATTAGAAAAAAAAACATAAAATTTGTAAATAATAACCAAAATTTGTATCTGATTTTTTATTTTTTTTCCTTAAAAAGGATTGAGTAGAAATTGTTATCAAATATATTGATAATTATTTTTACAAAATAATCAAAAATTACAAAATTAATTATTTAGTACTAAATCATAATTCGTGATCAAACATAATATTAGTATAAGCAATAGTTTGGAATACGTGCTGCCGACGAATTGTGGCTCAATTTCATGTAACTCATTTGAACGTGTAGAAGATTTAAGGTTTGTGTCTTAGTTGTGGGTCATGAGTTGTTGTTACTTCAAAAAAAAAAAAAGAAATATGATATACATGCCAACAAGCTGTGACTCAATAACATAACACTCATTTGGATGTGTAAAAGATTTGTGATTCGATTAACTCTTTTGATTAATAAATAATATATATTTAATAATAAATTTATATATACTTAGAGTTGACTTGACCTTATTCCTCACTTTCTTTCTTCTTTGTTTTTTGTTTTTGTTTTTGTTTTTGTTAGTCATTAGTTTCTATCACATGGTAGCCTAGAAAGGTAACTCTACTAATGCCTTTTAGTTCATTACCAAGCATCAGGAGACCAAGAACTTGAAGAAAGGTGGAGGCATTCTCGGGAAGAAGAGAGCTCATGAGACATCTACCTCTTTGATCGAGGTAGCCACGGAAGTGCAAGCCCTTTACTCAACTCAAGCTTCTCCATTGGTCAACTAATTTGTGATGGGGGAGGAGTCTACACACTACATTCCTCTATGCGACACACCCACTTCAAAGGTTTTAGAAGCCCTGGTGGTTGAATTTTACGAGAATATCCCAAGATGGTCTAAGATGAACCAAAAGTTCAAGGCTGTAGTTGATGACTTCACAATGACAGCAAGGGCTAACTTAAGTCCTTTGCTAGAGGCTGTCAAGTTGGCTAGGCTTGAGAGAGATTATGCTTGGGCCTCACATATTCTTGCTCATAAGGAAAAGAAAGAATTAGTAAAGGCTCTATATAAGGAGACCTTGATTGAGCAAGGGTTGTCTAAAGCCCTGGCTACTAATGAGGCTAGATGTTCTAAGCTTGAGAGTATGCTGATTTAAAGAAACTCCAAGATGGAAGAGCTTAAAGTTGAGATCCAAAGGTTGATTATTGAGGTATAACCTGCTAGTCCAAAGGTTGTGGACGCTTACTTAGATTCTCAAGATTTCATGAAAGATACTAGAGTGGCTTGGGCTCATGGCTTTGAATATGCCAAGAGACGATTTAGGATTCACTACCCATATAAGCGTCTACGGTCTACCTAGCTACAAGTTCCTAGACTATGCCATGGCTGTAGTTGAGTATAGGGAGTTTGATGACAACTTTTGACTCTGAAGAGAGTGTATCTTCTACTAAGGAGGAGGCCAATGATATAACGGGAGCAAGGGATGGGCCTCAGATTCATGACTCAACTAGGACTTAAAAGATAGTGCAGGCAACACAAATGTCTATAATACTGTCCAAGAAGACTAGTTGTCAACAATAAACTTAGGCTTAGATCTAGGCAGTTCTTTACTTTGTTGCTTTACTTTACTTTTTGTAATAGAACTTGGCAAGTGTTATGACTTGGGCTTTGGTTTGTAATTTCTCTTGGGAGCATGTCCTTGATATCCTTTTATCTTACTTCACATTAGCCTCAAAATAAAATTTTCATTTTCTTACTTGTGAATGCGAGACAAAGTTCATTCATGATAGTTGACTTAATGTTTTTTTAATAATTATTTTCTTCAAAACTTGGAAGCGTGACCAACTCTTGGTACTCTGGTAAGACGCTTATCGAGGCTCAAGCGACCTTAGGAGGTCTCAATTGACTTCTACATCGTTATCAAATTACTTGGGACATTGTGTGTCCTTATGAGATCTTCATTTGAACCTTGTGAAGCACACTTAGCTTAGCTATTTGAACCTGGACAAGGTGAGCATAGTGACCTTTGAAAATATGGAAGCAGGAACATCTTCTGTGGTGTTTTTTTGGAGAACTAGCCACATAAATACTTTAACAAAATAATTACCTTAGGAGAGCACACTTCCGCTCACTAACCTCAGGATCTTCAAGAGTTTACCTGTGCTTTAAAGAAATTCTTTGGCAGTTAGAGTGGCATGACCAAAGTGATAACGCCTCAACCATTCATAGAAAGAAAAGCGCTACCCCCAAAGTGAGTCCATAAAAGTGTTTTGGGTGTGCAGACAGGGCATACAGGTCAATTTGATCGGATTGCATCTACTACAACCTTGGCAATGGTTTCTGACTAGCCCCATAACTAGCGCTCCTGTCTTGTTGTCGTTGTGATGCTCTTTAATTTAACCTTTCTAGATTCTAACTTATTTCCCAAAACCAAAATATTTTTTTGCTAAGGCCGTCGTTTTTGTTAAGGCTATCATTTTTGTTACTGAAGTCCTAAATCCCAATTATGTCTCGAATCTTGGTTCCATTTTTATACGAAACCTTTCTAAGTTCAAAGAATGTCACTTCCCAATTCTAAGAATTTTCTAGTCTTCCTAAGCCCTTAGGGTAAATGTTTCCCTAAGTCACTTAGAAAAGTTTAAAAATCACATATCTTCTAAGTCTGTCGTTTGACTAGGTCTAGTGACTGATTGACTAATGATCTACAATTTGTTTCATTTGTCTTCCCAGCCCCCTTGCTTGGTGGGCTTCTTGAGTATGATAAGTAACAACTAATGTTTGGAGTCTAGATTTTGTGAGAGTGGGCTTTGTCCTTTCCTGAGGAAGCAAATGTAATCCCCCAGTTTTATTGGTCTCAAGTATCCACTTCATGTGCCTAGGCCCTAAAGTGAGTTCCCAACTTTGCAAGATGAGTAACTAGCCAAACACAGACTAATGTAGTGATCCTAAGTGAGTTATTGCTGGTGCTAACTTTCGTATTACTACCTCACTAGACTTCTCTCATTGAGACATTAGTGGATCATTGTTTGGATCTTGGATCATGAGTGTTACGAATGCCTAAAGGGTGTGAGCCCACATTAGCCTTACATAACGCCATTCCAATGAAGCAATGACCTGGTTGGGTGGGGTACCCTGTTTTTAGGTAAGACTTGACCAACACTTGGTCCTGGGTTGTTTTCAAGCGTGGCGTGTGCCTATATGTGGCCACAAGTCTCCATTTGGGAGAACTTTTCCACGCATTGGTTTCATGAAAAGTTGTGGTACCTTCCAGCCTACTGTGTGGTAGTATGACATTAAAGAGTGTGCTACTCTTTTGATCCATGCCCAACAAAAATATGTTGTGAGGTTATCTGGAGAACCCAATTGATTACCTCTAGAATCCAACTAAGTCTTGATCCTAGATGAGCTTCTCGCAGGTGTTAACAGGTGTGAGTTCTACATCATTGCCTTGTGAGATTTGGTCCATTGAGACGCTAGTTGATCGTTGTTTGGATCCTTGATCATAAGCGTCAGTTGCAAGTATCTGGCATGAGTTCCATTAAGACAGACAGTGTCATAGGGCATAGAGGTGCCCATCTTCCTGAGTAAGACTTGATCATGACTTGGTCCTAGGTAGGATGGACATCAATCGGGTTAGACGAGTTCCACACAAATTAAACCCAACCCATTGTTATCAGGTTAAGAACTATTCAAACCAAACTGGTCAATAAACACTTCTCAACCCAACTTAATCCAACCCATTATTTAATGTACAAGTTAGGTTGGTTTGTCGGGTTCAATTAAAAATTTCTTTTTGTAAATATTGTTTAATTTAAAAAAATAAAATCTTTGACACCAAGAATGTTTAATATTTTGAAAAAAAAAATCAAATTCACTTATACAATATTATATATCTTTTATCTAAAAAAAATAAATTTAAAACACACTTTGAGGTAAAAAAAAAAAAAATAATATTCATAATTAAGTAATTTTGAATATATTATTCCTATTATTTTTATCAAATTTCTTAAAATAAATTCAATAATTTATAAAAGGTATGTGTTGCATCCTATTTCATAAATAATTATCATAAAATATTAGTTGTTAAATATAGTACTAAATTATTTGTGAATGTTAAACATTCCTATATAAAATGTATTTTTTTTTAAAAAAATTGTGACTTACATATTACGGCCAGTTTGGGTTCCATGGGTTGCAAATTCAAGAATTTAAATAAGCCATGAAAAATTTAAATTTGTTGTGTTATAAGCCAAACCAACCAGTAGAGTTATAAAATCCAACTAGGTTGGTTTAGTTTCAATGGGTTGGCCAGGTTAATTCTGGTTTTGTCCACCCTTAATCCTAGGTAGGAAGTCCTACTATATCCAAGTATGACAATAGAGCAGTGGTGCCTCAAGTCTTACCCTAGCCTATCTAAACTCATTGGTCTGGTGGAAATTTGTGGTTCCTTTTTGCCTTGGTATGTGTTTAAGTCTAGTGCATGATCCTAAAAAAGGTGAGATTTCCATATCGATGCTCGAATAGGTTGGTCACAGTTACTAATGGTTCCTAGTTGTGAGCCGCTGGGTGTGGGTGTTCCTGGGGTGAGGGAGTGTGGCTCTGCTTATGCCGCAAGTTTTTCCCAAGTCCAAACCCCGAACTCCAGGTAACAAAGCTTCCTGATCATGACTATGACTGATCTCAACTATCAAGTCCAGGGGAAGGTCATGGCTCGCTCCCGTGGGATAGTAGTGTTGTAGTGTAGAGTAGTAGTGGAATGAGTTACTGAAGCTCATTCTAATTTTGTAACATCTGGATCTTAGTTAAGGCATAAGCTGGCTACCAAGTCTTGAGGGAAGGCAAGAGCTTGCTCACGAGATCGGACTGGGCTCATGTGTGTCAAGATAAGATTGACCAAGTCTGGTAGTGACTATAGTGGTGAGCTTGCTACTCTGGGGTGAAGGAGATGCTAGGTTTCTTAAGGATTGAATTACAAATGATTACATAAATGCCAAGGTGGTTGGATTTTGATGTTACATTTTTGGTGTTGGTATTGACACGGCCCTGCAGGATCTCACCTAACACTTTGAACAGTAAAGAAATGAAAAAATCTTATGTCTATTGGTAATACTTCTTGAGATTCTGAGCATTCCATGCATTTGGCACTTTTGTCCCACTTAGGTATTCTAGTTTGTAAGCTTCTTTTCCAAACACCTTTTTGATTCTTTAAGGACCTTCCCAATTAGGACCTAGAGCTCCAACTCCTCTTTCTACCGTCTACTATGTGGTTTTTATGAGAAACAAATCCCCAGTCTTGAAATTTTTGGGGTTGACTGACTTGTTGTAGTAATTGGTGACTTACCGTTGATATGCTACAAGTCTCATACTGCTATCTTCTCTTTTTTCATCGAAAAGGTCTAGCGTTAAAGATTAGGCCTTCTTTATTTCCTTCCAAGTTTTCCACCGCAGTCCTATAGTTTAAGACTCCCACTTCCACAAGGATAAGCACTTCTATTCCATATGTTAGTGAGTACGGAGTCTCACCGGTAGCAATTCTAGATGTCGTCCTATACACCCAAAGTACTTCTGGTATCTTCACAACCCAAGATGTCTTGCATGTTTCTAACTTTCGCTTGAGTTGAGTTTAATGATCTTATTGGCAGCCTCCACCTATCCATTTGCTTGAGGATGTCCAACTGTTGAGAACACATGGTGAATACCATACTAGTTGCACAGTTCTCTAAGCTTTTTCCCTGTGAATTGAGTACTATTATCCAAAACCAGAGTATGAAGTAGACCAAATCTGTAGATTATGTTCTTCTAGATGAAGTCAATGACCTAATTCTCTAAAACCTTACTAAGTGGGTTGAATTCCACCCATTTTGTGTAGTAATCAATGGCTACAAAGGCATACTTGATCTCTCTAATGAGTAGGAGAGGTCCAACCCCCACTGTGCAAAAGGCCAAGGGCTGTGAAGGCTGGTTAACTATTTTACTGGTTGTATAGGCACTAGAGTGTGATGTTGGTACTTATCACACTTCTTAACCCAACCCACTACATCCTATATCATACTGGGCCAATAATACCCTTGCCTTGCAGCCTTGAGTGGCATACTTATAGGTCATGAGTGGTTTCTACATACCCCTTCATGAATTTGTGAAAGTGCATAGCTTGCCTCCTCAAGGGTCACACATCTCAAGTATGGCGTGTGGAATCCTTGCAGATAAAGTAGGTTATTAATGATGCAGAAGCATGTGGCTTAAAGGTGAACTTTCCTGGCCTCCTTCTTATCCTCAAGTAAGGTTCAATCTTGGAGGTACTGCCTAATGACATCCATCCTCTTAGTTCTAAGAACACTAATAGAAGCTCTCGCTCCTGTACCTTAATATTGGGCTCCGCCAAGTAATGAATGTAGATTGAGGTATCTAGATCATCATCAATGGCCGAAGCTAAATGTGAGAGTGCATCAGCTTGGGTGTTCTTTTCCCTGGGAATGTGACTCAGGCTCTAAGAGTTAAGTTTACCAAGAAGGTTCTTAGCTAGAGCGTAAAACTCTTGTAAGCTGGGGCCTTTAACTTGATACTATATTTTACCACTAATTGTGACTGAAGTAGTTAATCTGTTTTGCCCCAAGTGCTAGTGCCAAGTTCATACCTGCAATGAGATTTTCATACTTTGCTTCATTGTTTGAAGTCTTAAATTAAAATATGAGGGTCAAATGGAGATTGTATCCTTCTGGAGTTACCAAGATGAGTCCTGCCTCACTCTCATGTTGGTCTGAGGAGCCATCTACATGTAGCATCCATTTGTGTCAAACTTCCATTAATGACTCCTCTGGTTATAGTTTTACAATGAAGTCTTCTAATACTTTCCCTTTGATGGCGGTATGCAGCACATAGTGGATGTCGAACTCACTAAGTTCAATGGACCATTTTTTTAGTCTCACAGAAACTTCTAGTTGGGATAAGACCTGTTTTAGCTGAGTGTCAATTAGGATTATGATGGTATTGGTTTGGAAGTAAGGGCACAGCTTCCTTACTGCAACGATCAAGGCTAGTGCCATCTTCTCGATCCTTGGGTACCTTTGTTTAGCACCCTGATATGACTTGCTGACATAGTAAACTAGCCTTTGGATCTTATTCTCTTCTCTGACAAGAGCAACATTGACTGCAAACTCTGACACCACCAAGTAGGATATAAGTTTGTCTCCTAGCTGCAGGGTCACAAGAAACCATGTACTACTCAAGTAAGTTTTGAGTTCTTAGAAGGCCTGTTCACACTCCTGGCTCCATATGAACTTATTATTTCCCCTGAGTGTCTTGAAAAAGGGGAGGCATTTTTCTGTTGCCTTGGAGATGAAGCGGTTGAGAGCTGTTAGTCTTCCAGTTAGTCTCTAGACTTCTTCAACATTTCTTGGTGAGTGCATATCCAAAAATACTTTAATTTTTTTTGGGTTGGCTTCAATGCCGTGCTGACTCACCATGAATCCTAAGAATTATCTAGATCCCACTCCAAAGATACATTTGTTTGGGTTAAGCTTCATTCTGTATTTCCTTAAGATGTTGAAGGTTAGCTCCAGGTACTTGACATGATAAGTTTTGGCTCTTGGTGATCATGTCATCCACATAGACTTCTATTGTACTTCCAATCAAATGAGCAAACATTTTGTTGACCAAACACTGGTAGGTAGCCCCAACATTCTTCAATCTGAATGGAATGACTTTGTAATAGAACAATCTTTGGTTCGTCATGAACCTAGTCATTTATATGTCTGGCTCAAACATTTTGATATGGTTGTAATATGAGTAAGCATCCATAAAGGAGAATGCTTAGTGTCTAATTGTAGCATCCACATGTTGACCTATCTTTGGCATGAGAAAACTGTCCTTGGGATAGGACTTGTTAAGATTTGTGAAGTCTACACACATACGCCACAGGCCTGTGGCCTTTTTGACCATGACCACCATGGCAAGCCAATCTAGATAATAAACCTTAGTGGTGTATATAACCAACTTTGAGAAGCTTATCTACTTCCTATTTCATGCCTTCATATTTGACCTAGTTATACGACCTCCTTTTTTTGTCTTATTGGCTTGATGGTGGGGCCTACATTCTGTGGATGAACCATGATCTTTAGATTTGTTCTCGGCATGTCCTCATGTGAACAAGCGAACACATCAATACTGCCACAAAGGAAGTTGTCTAAAAGAGACTGGACTTCTTGAGGTAGAGAGGTCCCAACTTTGACAATCTTGTGAGGCTCATGCTCCGAGAAGACGAGGAGCTTGGTTTTCTCAACTGATAAGTAGTGTTGGATCAGATTTTTGTTCAACATTCATTTCCTCAACGTCGACTTGTACGTTACTAGCAAACCAAGTTAGGAGTCACGACACAGTAGGGTGTCGTATTCTTTTCGATGTTTAAGTCAAATTTAGGTAAGAGCTATAAGTTTAAAAAATTTGAGTAGGAGCTATCGCGTAATTTTTTTTAGTTGTGAGACCCTATTTATAGAAAAAATGACGAATGACATTTTTTTGTAAATAAGTCGTATTAATTAATATTTATATTATTTAATAACAATATAAACATCCTACCATTAATACGCTGTATTTAATGAAATTTATCTAATTATATACTAACTGTATTATCTAACTTTTTTCCTACTGATGTAGATTAATAAAATGATATCATATATATTTGATTAAATTTCTGCCCAACAAGTGCTTTGAACCTCTAATTATTTCACATATAGATCCTAATTATAATGAGAATATGATATTATTATAAGTATTGTTTTGTTTTTTAAACGAGATTATTGTTTGCCTAGTAAACTAATTGATGTTAGTTATTCACACCACATTGACTGGGTGCAGGCGATAAGTTAACCGTTATTACTTGAGTTTTAAAGTAATTTCTCATCCTCATTTATAAAATGACGTTATCTGGGACGGAATCAGATTTTTTTTTTTAAAGGGAATTGTAATTTAATTTTTTTATTCAAGTTAAAATTATATATATATATATATATATATATATATAATAAGAGCTATATTAAACTCTCTTTAATTTAATACTAAATTTTTTATATCATAATATAATAAATACATAGAATTAGCACACAAAAATATAGAATTTTTAACCCAGTATAATAGATTTATAACGAAAATTAAACAAAAATATAATTAATTAATATTTATTAATATCACATATGTATAAAAAAATTATTAACTAAAAAATCTAAACAAATAGAAAGGTCAATCAAACACATCAAAATTTATAAATATTAAAACTAAAATTAAAAGAAAAAATAAAAATAAAAATGTAAAAAATAAAATATAATTAAATTCTAAACTTGAGACTATATTTAAAAATATATGTTGATAAATAATATAAAATTAATTAATAAAAATAAAATGAATGAAAACTAAGGACAAAAAAATATTATAATTTTTATATGAATGAAAATTTAAATAAATTTAAAATTTATTAAACTACAATATTGGATAAAGTTAAAATTTGGGTTGAAACAAAATATGATAAGCTTTAAAGACATGAATATAAATTATAGAAATTTAAAATCTTTAGTTTAAAGCTTATTCTATGCTCTTTTTTTTTTTTTTTTTTTTTTTAACTTTTAACTTTTTTATATTGGATCTAAAGTTAAATATTTAAACTTTTTTTCAATTATCATATTTAAGTAGAATTTTTATCACTAATTAGTTACCAAATATATAAAAAATGTGTATATTTAATCATTTTACTCATTATTTATATCATTTTTATTTACATATTTATTAAATATTAATAATATATATGTACACAAAAATAAACATAATATATAATTATAAATAAAATATTTATTTAATAATAAAAATATACATATAATCAATATTTTTGAAAAAGTTGACTAAAAAGTCTAAAACTAAATCACCGTGCAGGCCCCTCAAATGCTCCCCCGGGATGTTATTATGTCTCTACTATTACGTGAGAATTCATTCATTTGAGTGGACTATCAATTTGAAATTGCTTTGAAGATTCATGCAGTTACGGCTAACGTAATGCTTATGTGGGTAATTAACGTTAATTAGCTTATATGCTAAATAGTCTTAAAAATTTACCTTTTAATACTAATTAGATTTTATCAACAAAACAAAAACAAAAACCTAATTTAGGACCCATTTTATAAAATTTAAACATAGGAGCAAATTATAACCCTTTACAATTTGAGTACTATCAACTACGTGCGAAGGAGTATTAACAAATTTGAGACCTTAGAATAGTTTAATATAAGAAAAGACCCCTATTAATGTCAAGAATCATACCGAATATATATATATATATATATATTTACTTATGATATATAATGTTAACAAATTACTAACATCTTTTCAAAATTTAGACTCAAAACTATATAACTTATAATAATTTATCCCCTTCTATACTTTCATCTTAAAAATTGTGAATTACGCTATTTTATTTATTATGAGGAATTACGCTAAATTTGGACAAGTCTTTTCAACTTTAAGACATTTAGTCCTATTAATACATTTCGTTAAGAATCTCACCTTAATTTTAGAAGTAAATTATCACATATGATTAAATCAATCACATGAGACCAACATGACAAAGGAACGTATAAAATTTATGCTCACTTACCATTTACAAATTAAAAATATTAATTTTTTTTAATTAATACATTAAATATTTAACTATTATAAATATGAATAATTTAATTCTTTTAGACTAATTTTTATCATTTTAATTACTTATTTTCAATTTTTTGAAACATTTTTCTCATATATCAAAATGCTATTAATGAGAGTAAGGTTTAATTCAATCCAACTTAAATTTTTATAAATAAAAAAAAAAAAAATCAAATTTGGCAAGAAATTACTAAAGCGTCAACATTTGTAATAATTAGGTAACTAATTTAATGAAAATGACCAATGTGTTTAATTTATAAAAATAAAATGACCAAAATGTCATACTACCTTAATAATAATTGTAAGGTTTATTTTGTATTGGCAATTTTCGTGGACAAAATGTTTGATTGTAATCTAGAATAGGAATTCAACGATTAATCAGACGATACAAGATGATGGAGTCACCAAGCCTTCTACGCCCATATGACAGGTATAATATTCCATCATGCATACATTTGCACACAATTGAGCACGACACTTAGTATGGATCGTAACGTAAAATGTTTTGTGCACATGTTGGTCGATCGATCGAGAGTATTGTTCGATCGATCGAGTGATCGATCGATCGAGCCTGAGACAACTTCGATCTAGATTCTCTCTGTTTGGATTGGATCGATCGAGAAATTGGATCGATCGATCGAACCCTTTTCGATCGATCGAGTATAGATCTATCTTCGATCCAGGTTCTCTCTGTTTGAGTTAGATCGATCGAGTGTAGTGTCGACCGATCGAGAATGGTCTCGATCGATCGAGACAGTCGTTCGATCGATCGAGCTAGTATTATATTCCTACTCAAACTCCTTTTCTAATTCGACCCTTATGTTTCTTTTACCTAAATGACCACATTTAATATTAAGGACAGAATTCTTATTTGAGGATAATTATGGTAATTAATAAATTCTGATGTGAATAGAATCATTGTATGAGAAGAATTCTTTTGAGAACTAAATCCTGATATGAGTAGAGTTATAGTGAATTGCAAATCCTATTTGAAGTAAGAGTTGGACTCTATATAAGGGAGGTTAGTTTGTGCATATTTTAAAAACTTGAACTACATTGATCTAATATTTTATATATCTGATTTGCGCTTTTAACTTCTTCTATTCATCTATCTTTCTTAGGCGTTCTAATGTTTTATTCATATGCCTAATTGATTTGCATGATATTGAGCTTTATATGATTGTTCTAGATTTTGCTAGCTGATTTAGATTTTACATCGTATGCTGTTGAATCTGCTAGTTAGGATTGTTGATTGTTTAAATCCGCTCTAGGACACATTTTGCACTTGTGTTATTGTGCTAACGTTTCAGGTGAGGTGTTCTGTATTTCGTGTGACTCGAAATTACCGAAGGTGACGGGTTCGATTGATCTTGTGTGACTCAAGTAGATCGAAACGTTGGTCTGGATCCAGACATCTAGCTATTGGAGGCTGTGAAAGGAGCGACGGCTCGTAAGTAAATTACAGAAAGGGAGATCTATCTGCGACGGGTAGTTCTGGACCTATGGTTGTAATTGAACATTGATTTTCATAGTGGATAGTTAGGTGGTCCGGTGGACCAGTGGTTTTCCTCTTAGGTCATTGTTGTGGCCTAGGTTGTTTCTACCTAAAAATATCGTGTGTTGTTTTTTATTCCGCACTTATCTTTACACGCGATTGCATGTCTGGCTGTTGTGATTAGATTATACATTTAATATTTGTTAAAAATTGAAAATAACCTATTCACCCCCCTGTAGGCTTATTTGATCCGTGATTAAAAACTTTCAATAATAATAATAATAATAACAACAATAATGTTTACTTTTCTTGTTAATGTAATTATTTTCTAATAAATTATGACTTTCTTATACACAATCAACTAAGCATGGGTATTTTATTTTTTTTATTTTTTAAATTGAACAACTAACTCAAGTTTAAGTCCAAACTAAGCCTACATATTTTTTATTTAAGGCTAATTGGTCTAAGTAGATCAAAATATTTCAAAAATTGATAAAGTTGACTCTGTTATAGGTTCACTAAAAATAAAAATCGACATAACTAAACTGACTTACACTTTATAAATATTAATTTTTTTTTAAAAATTATTATATTATAAAAATATATAATTTATGTTATAAAAATAAATAAAATGTAATATTAATTAATATTATACAATATATGAAGTCAACAAGTATTAAATTAAGCTTAATAGTTTGAGTCTCTGTTTAATACTTTAAATAATATTTTAAGATAACTATTATATTATATTTATTTAATTAAGTTAAGTATTTTTGTGACATATTAGCATTATTTATGATTTTGTTTTTAGTTTGATAACATATCATGGCTAATATAATTTTCAACAAATGAAAAATTACTAAAATATTTATTAAATTTCATGAATTTTATATAGGTGATGCTTTGATGTTGAGTTAATTTTTCTATACAAACTATTTACAAGGCGACAAAAAAAGTGTTTCCAAAGGTAAAAGAATACTCTTGCACTTTCTATTGTATTATTGATTATGTTAATAACTTTCAATTAAAATTGTAGGTCCAAAATTGCAAAATCAACATCCCTCAAATAAACCTTGTAAATTGACTTGAATGTTTATTTTTAGATGTTATAGATCGACTAAGATTTTGAATTTTTCAAAATTGTTAAGATAAAGTTGACTTATAAAATGACTTAAGCTAAACCTATTCCCACCCTTACAATCAACCCACACTAACAAAGTACCAACAATGGTGTACCAATTTTTTTACACGTAACTCAAAGCAGTAAGAATGTGGAGTCTTATCCTTGACAATTGGTTTTTGCTAAGTTTTAAAGGTGTTGGGCCAGATTTAGAGAATAATGAAGATCATAGGAGAGTTTGAGAGTTCGGGACTGTTATAGAGCATATATGGTTAGTAGCTGCAAATGGGACAGAAATAGCATGATTTTGTACAAATACAAACCGTTTTTCAATACATTCAAATGGTGCATTTACAAATTTACCCTTACCAATTCATTCAAAATGTACGTGTGTTCCAACAACGTGAGATAAAATTTTCCCCACTGCAACCGTTGTCCAACGTCCTTCTTACGGCGATCTAGTCACAATCCGACGCCCTCCACACTGCATCCTCTTCACAGCTATTCCTATTTCATCTGCACAAGGCATCCTCTCCACACGGTGTCCTTCTTATGTCAAGTACTTGGGTGTCTCTTTTTTCCTTGGTTTTTCATGCTTGTCCTCTATGCAAGTTTATAATTGTCCTGAAATTAGTTTTGGTTCTTTAAAACTTGTTAGTTAATGTTTATATTTTTGGACGCTTTACGGAAATTAATTTACATTTTTGGAAGTCGTACGGAACAATACGTAAGTTTCTGGAAAGGTTACATAATTGAGAAAACGATGATGAACAGTTCCGTCAACTGCTGCAAGCCGTTGTCAATCATCTCCTGCCACTGATCTGCGTCCACCACTTGATAGTTAATGTTTATATTTTTGAAAGCAGTACGAAAATTAATTTACATTTTTGGAAGTCGTACGGAACATTATGTAAATTTCTGGAAAAGTTACAGAATTGAGAAAACGATGATGAACAGTTCCGTCAACTGCTGATACGCGGGGACAAAAACGTAAACTCACACAGCAGAAACGGCGTCGTGAATCGATATGAGGCAAAAATTTCGTCAAAGGCATTGGGCCTCTATTTCAAGTCATTATTTCAGAGTTTGAGGGGGTGTAGAATAGAGTGAATCGTGAATTATGGCTTTTTTATGCATCATTTTCATATTATGAAACTATATTTAAAGGGTTTAAATGGATTCAATTTTGATAAATAAATAATATTAATTAATATTTATATTATTTAATAATAATATAAATATTTTATTTAATAATATAATTTATTTAATAAAAATTTACATAATTATATGTTGGATGTCTTATTATTATTATTTATTATTATTAAAATAAGATCAATTAAATAATATCACGTATATTTTGTTAATTTATACTTAATAAAAAATTTATATACAAAAGATATTAGATACTAATCATTTCAACGATGCTAATTATCTTATATTAAAATAACATACTTTAAATAACTAAATAAGTACTTAAAAAAAAAAATGCAGGTTTATATTCTATAAATAATTTGTGCGTGTAATTGTTTATTAAAAAATAAAACACTTCATGGGGCTAAATACCACTCAACTCATTTAGCAAAAAAAAAAAAAAGAGTTTTTACCTATAGAGCAAAGATATAATAAAAAGTGTCAATTTTATTTAAATAGTAAATTTAGGTAGTGAAACGGTGAGTTTCAATCAAGTAATAAATATAATTTTTACCAAAATATCCTTTTATTCATTCCTTTGATTTATAAGTATGTAAAACTTACAATATTTTCTGAAAATTTTATAAGGCTTACAAAAGTCATGATAATTCAATTTTTTATAATTATTTTTAATTTAATTATTTTTATATTTATATTTATCGCTTTGATATCAATTACTGATTACTCTTAACTAAAACTGATTACATTGATTACAGAAGTCATGTGAATGTACAGGTTACATACAAAATAAATTTGGCAAAAATAATAATATGAATAGTTTATGTGCTATCTCATATAATTAATTCAAAAAAAAAAAAAAAAAAATACCACTCAACTCAACTACTACTCTTATGACTTTAAACGGACATTTACACTCTGGAAATCTTATATTCTATAGTATTCAGTACAAATGTTTTGTCAAAATTATCTTCTCTCTTTACTAATATATAATACTTCTTTTAAAAAAATATTAAATCTTTAATAAAATTTCTATAAATACTATTAATAATAATATTACTTTTAAATCATATTTAATTAATAGTAATAAAAATAATAATATGAATAATTTAAATTATTTTTGTGTTTGATTTAACTGATAATTTAGAATATAATATAAATCATTTTAATAGTATTAGAAATATTCATTTCTCTCACACCCTTCCAAATTATGTTGAAATGCTCTATTTTCTTTACATATTTGTATAATCACTTATTATTATTATTTTTCATTTTATCTTATTTAAAAATTAAAAAAAAATTATTTTTTAATTTTGCTTCATTCATAATTTTTTAAATATTACTTTAATATTTATCATTATTTTGAATCCTCTGCTTAAATAAATATATTACTAATTATACTATTTTCATTGAATTTCATTTCTATTACCATTACCATTCTCATTCTTATTATGTTTTCATTCTACGAATCAAACATTATCTTATAATTGAAAATATATCTCTTTTTTGAAAAAGAAAATAAGAAAATATTTTGAATTATATTTATTTTATCATTTTTTATAATATAAAAAAAGTTTGACTTAATTATTTTATTTTACGTTTTTTTGTCAAATTCTATTATATGTTTCATATTTAATTTCATATTAGTGCAATTATTTTTTTATTTTTATTTTGAATTTATTATAAAAATTCAATATATTTCAATAAATTGATATATAAATTTTTATTTTCAACCAAACAAAATATAATTTTTAAGTTTAATGTAAGTTAATATTAAAATTAAAATTTATATTAAATAAATAAATTTACCTACTTTGTTAAATTATTATTAATTTAAATTACATGCTTATTAATAATTTATTTCTTTAAATATTTACAAGTTGCTAAAGAATATTAATGAATAACTTTACATTACTAAATGCTCAAATTGTAAAATTAATTACATAAACAAGGCCAATTAAAAAGTAGCAAGATTGCTAGAAAAAATTCACAATAAGTGAAAAATAAATAAATAAATAAGGATCAAGACTAAAATTTTTAATTTTCATATACATACATTTATATATTGTTCTTTGATAAAATTATTGCGACTTGTATTCTTTCAAATTAAAAATATATTCCAATAATATATTGAGTTATTAAAATATAGCATTTTTTTTAATAAATTAAAAAAAATAAAAGAATCAAACAATTGTACTAATATGAATTAAATATGTAACATAGAAGCTCGACAAAAGAACCTACAATAAAATAATTAAGTTATAATATTTTTTATATTATAAAAAAATGATAAAATAAATATAAGTCAAGATATTTTATTTCTAAAAAAAGAGATATCCCTTTAGTTATAAAAGTAATGTTACTAACAAAAGTTTTATTGAAGATTTAATTTTAAAAAAAAATGAATAAGTGGATAGAAAATAGGCACATAATTTAGAACATAACATTTGGACTCTATTCTATTAAATTGTTTCCTTTAACAAGCATAAGATGAAAATTCAACCGAACAAATTCTATAAGTTAATTGTTTAACATATGTAACCCATTTAGACATATAAAAAGTTTGAATTTTTAGCCTTAATTATAAGTGCTAATTTATTTATGAAAATGTTAAATTATAGAAAAGAGAAAAACATAAATGCACACAAACTTACAATTATACTAATTATGGAATATCTCGTGACAATTTTTTTTAAAAATAAATGATTTCTAAATTTTTAAACTTATTTTGGTACGTGTTACTCTATAATTGGTAGTAGTATGAATATGAAACTTACCCATCTATCAAAGTTGGTCAAAAGCGTTCATCTACAGCTGGAAATGAAAAGGCTTATTATATCCTTCAACCCACATTCTTATTGACCATCATGAAATGCATCTGAAATGCCAAAGTTTTAATATCGTTAAAGTGCACATGCTGACTCCAAAACAAACCCCATAAAACTTTTGCACTTTATTTTTCATTTTTTTAATACTCTTTGCATTTGTGTATCTTACTATCAGGAAAAAAAAAAACATATATCATGATGGTGACTCAGGTAACAGAAAACTAGATAAAAAAAATAAATAAATTATAGAATACAACTCTAGTTGACAAGTTCAATGTATGTATGTTTGTTGCCTTTTTGCCTAAAATTTGCAAGCCACTTGCCAATTTTTTTTCTATATGGCTATTTTCTGCCATATCAGCTACCCCCCCTCCCCTTTTCCATATTCCTATATTTTGTTATGAACTAAGAAAATATACTGTAGTGAAAAAAAACTTTTAGTTATAAGAATTCTGGATTAAACTTCGATTACCAAAACAGGAATTACAACTCAGATTTTAAGCTATTTGATAAACTTGACTCTCTCCTAAAGAAAATAAAACTTCACAATTCACATACCTCACTCGTGTTACCTGATGAACACTATTTTGACCTACTAGTTGCTATGTTTTTAAGTATTTATTTTGCATTTAATTTCGATATAATCTTGTTTTGGAGGGTATTCTATTGTTTTGTAGGTCAAAGTAGGTTTGGGAAGAAATGTGGAAAAAGAGAGCAAAAATGAAGCAAAAGTGTTAAAGAATGTAAGCCTTACATTGGGTGCCATTCACTATGTAAGGGGGACAAACAAAAGCTTAGGAACGTAAGCCTTACATCGAGAATCAGCAAATTATGTAAAGGCATTTACATGGCATTACAACAACCCGCGCCGAGGCATAAAAAACGTGCGCCGCGGCGGGGAGGTTTCTGTTTTGATTTGAATTCTAGGAAAATACAGCGCGCCGCGGCGAAGAAACCATATGCCGCAGCGAGGGGCTCTCGGGTGCATCCTGAAAAATCATGAAAACATTGTGCGCCACGGCGAGGAGGTTTCTGCTTTGGTTCGTAATTCAGAAAAACATCGCGCGGCCCGGCATAGAAAAGTGCGCGCCGCGTCTCGCGCACGCTGATTACAATTTTTCCCTCTCAGCCACACACACGCACATGCTGGAAACCCTTACAAAAGAAAAGACCTAATTGAACACAAAGAGACACACGAGACACACAGGAAGAACAGCAGCGTGAACAGTGCCAATTCCTTTTCTTCTTCACAATTTTGAGAGAGGGATCACTCAATTAAAGCTCTTCCATTGAAGCTCCATCAACAATCTTGAAGAAGGTGATCATCCAACATCAAGAGCTTGTTTCAAGAGTGGAAGTGGGGTATTTTATTGCTTGTAATCTCTTTTCTCTTTAAGAATTCATAGAATGCTAATTGTAATAGAAAATATTGATTTGGATTCTATTATGAGTAGCTAAACTGTTTGTGTGTGGGATTTTGGTAATGTGACCATGAATGGATGATTGTTTGTGTGGATTATTTTATATTAAAGAGATTTATTTCATGTTCATTGATCGTAACACTATGTTCATTAATTACTTTTGGCCAATTTAATTTATGAATGTATGGAATATTTTAGGGTTGAGTTTTAGAAACACTATCTGAATTCAATTGGGCATTTTTGAGCAGGAGCCTAATTTAAGTGCATTGATTTGTCTTGAATTAGGTGATTGAATTATTTTACTAGGTTTAATGCTAATTAACTAATTAACGGTTCGGATCAAAGAGGCTAATTAGTTGATTAAGGGAAAATCACCATTGATTTGGGATCTTCTAGGGTTAGTGAAAACAATCATTAAATTCTACTTTTTCGTGCTTAATTGTGAAAACCACATAAACTAATCTATCCATGATTGGTTCACTTGCCAATTTCCCACACTCGTTCATTTCATCGTTTCAGTAATACTTTCACGCATTCACTTTATTTGTTTTAAGATTTTAATAATTTTAGAAACAGTTTACAAAACTTACTTTGATAGAGTGTTTAGGATTTATTTTATCGCTTCGTTTTAGATCACATTTAACTCTTTTAAAAACCACCGCAATTCCTTTGAGAGACGATCTTGGGAGTATACTTGTCGCTTATTACAAGTGACTCATGCACTTGCGAGCTTTTACAAATACAAAATTTAGTTATCAAGTTTTTGTGCATTATTACCCTTACACTACTTATACTTCCCGATACCGCGTGGGTTTTCTAATAGAATCCTACGTGGATAATCCTTCCCACTAACATAACAACCTTTCTATCACAACTAAGAATAACCAACTACACTAAAGACAAACATATATATAAAATAACAAATGTTGAAAATAAAGATAACAAATAGAGAATAGAAATAACCACAAATATGAAAAGCACCAGCTGCTCCTATTTCCTGCGCTCGTACGTAATGCTTATTGGAGGTCTAACATTACCTCCCTCCCAAACTCTCACCTTGTCCTCAAGGTGAAAAACAAGAAACTACTCCTGGATGGTATAAAAGTCCTCCCAAGTTGCGTCAAATTTCGGAAGTTCTTTCTGCTTAATTAGTACTTCCACTTCCTTATTCTGACTTGGAAGTTTAGGGCGCATCCCCAACACCTTTTTCTGGTTCCACCACTAGCTCCAACTCTGGTGTAAGTTGGGTAGGTAACACCGAAGAAGAATATTGTTGTCCCCTAGCCTTGTGGAATTGAGAAAAATGAAAAACATGATGGATGGATGCAATGTGGGGTAGTTCTAGCTTGTAGGCCACCTGTCCTATCCTTTGTAGAACTCTAAAGGGTCCATAAAAACGGGCTGCCAATTTCTCATACTTGCGCTTTGCCAACGATTGCAGCCTATATGGTCTAAGCTTTAGGAACTTCAAATCTCCTACTTCAAAAGTCCTTGGTTGTCTTTTAGAGTCGGCATAATTCTTCATCTTTTGTTGGGCACGAATTAGATGCATTTTCAAGTCATCTAATACGGCATACCTATCTTGCAACAACAAGTCAAATTCAGAAAAACTAGTGGAATGCCAAGTATACCTGATCAACTGTGGAAGGTCTATTCCATAAACAACTTTGAATGGTGTAACTCCCGTCGCACTGTGGTAGGTAGTATTATACCAATTCTCTGCCCAAGGTAGCCATTTAGCCCAAGTGCTAGGTTTTTTAGAGGCAAAGCACCATAAGTAAGTCTCTAGGCACCTATTAACGACCTTAGATTGGCTATCACTTTGAAGATGGTAAGCAGTACTATGCTTAAGAATCGTTCCCTGGAGCTTGAATAACTCCTTCCAAAACTGGCTAAAATAAAACCTATCCCTATCAGTAATTATGGAGTGAGGAAATCCATGGAGCTTTGCCACCTCTTTCACATAAATTATGGCTACACTAGAGGCGGTGTAGGGATGTCTTAGTCCCTCAAAATAGGCATATTTATTGAGTTTGTCCACCACCACCAGTACATAATCTAAACCCTTAGACCGAGGCAATCTCTCAATGAAATCCATAGTCAAATCCTCCCAAACCTTATCAGGAACTAGAATAGGCTGTAAAAGGCCGACAAGAGAAGTGACTTGATATTTGTTTTGTTGACACACCTTACATTCTTGCACAAATTTCACCACATCCTTGTACATTTCCTCCCAGAATAATTCTGAGGCCAACCTCTTGTATGTTTTTGTCTCTCCCGAGTGTCCTCCCATAGGTGTGGCGTGAAATTCTCTTAAAATCTCAATCAAAAACTTGGAAGCCTTGGGTGGTACCAACCTCCCTTTATAGAATAAGATGTCATTATTTACTTGAAATCCAGCAGGGGAAGGTAACCCATCAACAATGTGCTACTTGAGCTTTTGTAAGTATTCATTTTTTGCTATCTCTTCTTGCAATTCAATCCAATGTTGCCACTGGGGAGTATAAAGTTCGACACATTCCATTGATTCAGGCAACCGAGACAATGCATCAGCTACTTTATTCCTTGCTCCCGTTCTATACTGGATATCAAAACTGAATCCCATTAGTTTGGCTACCCATTTTTGATACTCCGCATTGATGATCCTTTGTTCAAGTAAAAACTTGAGACTTTGTTGGCCAATTCTCACAATAAAATGCCTTCATAGTAAATAAGACCTCCACTTGTTAACTGAAAATACGATGGCCATCAATTCTTTTTCATAGATATATTTTAGTCTAGCTCAAGTACCAAGTGTATGACTATAGCATGCAACTGTCCTTTTCTCCTGCAAAAGCACAGCTCTTAAACCATAACTTGAGGCATCAATCTCTATAAATGGCTTAGAAAAGTCAAGCATGGCTAAAACTGGAACCTCTATCATAGCTGCCTTAAGTGCTTCAAAGGCCTCTATGGCTTCTGTATTCCAATGGAAGTTGTCTTTCTTAAGCTGTTTAGTCAGTGGCCAAGCTTTCTGGGCGTACCCTGACACAAATTTCCTATAGTACCTAGTAAGTCCTAAGAAGCATCTGAGTTCTCTTAGATTTCTAGGTTGTGACCAAGCCTGCATAGCTTGGATTTTACTAGGATCAGCAGCAACTCCATCTCCCAAAATGATATGACCCTGATAAGCCACCTGCCTCTTACCAAACTCACACTTTTTCCTATTAGCATATAGCTTGTGTTGACTTAATAATTCTAGTATTAACTCCAAATGCCTTTGGTGAGTTATCTCATCAATGTTGTAAATTAAGATGTCATCAAAGAAAACAAGTACAGATTTCCTCAAATAAGGTCAGAATACCTTATTCATGAGGGACTGGAATGTGGTAGGAGCATTTGTAAGACCAGACGGCATCACCAAAAACTCATAGTGTCCGTCATGTGTTTTGAAAGCAGTCTTGTGCCTATCTTCCTCCCTTAATCTAATCTGATGGTACCCAGACTTTAAATCCAACTTTGAGAACACTTGGGTATTATGTAGTTCATCCAATAGTTCATCTATCACCGGAATAGGATATTTATCAAGAATAGTAGCCTTATTTAAAGCCCTATAGTCAACACAAAATCTTCACGATCTATCTTTTTTTTTTTTAACCAAGAGCACTGGGCATGAATATGGGCTAGTGTTGTCTGGATGATACCTGCTATAAGCATGTCTTTAATTAGCCTTTCAATCTCATCTTTTTGAATGTGGGGATAGCAGCGTGGCCTTACACTTACTAGTGCAGTACCCTCTTTGAGGATGATAGAATGCTCCTTTTCCCTTTTGGGTGGCAATCTATTAGGCATTTCAAATATTGTTTTGTATTTTTGGAATATAGGTTCAAAAAATTTCAAATCATCTTCCAGCTCCCTTTGTTCAGTTTCGCATAGGTTCATCTCTATCAGTACCCCTGTCCCTTCTTGCCTCAATGTTTTAATCATGGATTTTAGTGATACCTTAGACCTTTGTAGTGATGGATCACCCCTGAGAGTTATTACTTGTTTCCCCATCGAGAACTTCATGGTTTGCAACTTCTAAATTACCTGAGTAGTGCTCAAAGTCTCCAACCATTGAATTCCCAGTCTAACATCATATCTACCAAGTTCAAGAGGTAGGAAGTCCTCCAGAATGGTGATACTCTACAATTGCATATTGACTCCTCTACAAATGCCTTCTCCCTTGATTGTACCTCCAACTCCCAATATAACCCCATAACTACTTGTCCTTGTTATTGGGAATTTTAGTTGATTCACTAAGTTATTGGTTATGAAATTATGTGTGGCTCTAGGATTGATTAATACCACCACTTCCTGTTCTCCTATAAGCCCAGCCAACTTCATTATTTTTGGAGACGTTAAGCCCACCACTGAATTCAAAGAAATTTCCACCTCTTGGTCTAATTCAGTCACCTCTAGTTCCTTTTCTTCGGGATTATCACAAATTCCTCTTCCTAGTGTTCATCCTCCTCGTTGTTGGTAATCAGTGAGTTGAGCTCCTTTTTTTACAGCGATGCTCAGGAGCCAATTTGTCATCGCACCTATAGCAAAGCCCCTTCTCTCTTCTCTTTTGTAACTCAGAGTCACTTAATCGTCAAACCTCAATCTTTGGAACCATTGCCATCGCATTGTGGTTTGAGCATTCTCGATTGGTCATTGTGGGTGTGGACGAAAATTGCAAACTCGAGAATGCCCGAAGTCCATTGTTCCTCATGAAGTTTCTGGCATTTTGGGTTAGACTAAGTTTTTCTTCTATCAATTGGGCCAGATCCATGGCTCGGCCCAAACTGTTGGGGCCCAATATCCTTAACTCAACCTTGATTTCAGATTTTAGCTCGTTTATGAAGTTGCCCAGAGCTATTTCTTCTGAAATGTTCTCCAATGGCGCTGAATATTCAATGAACCTTCTCCGGTAATCTCTCACCGTCCCCTCTTGTACCAGTGCCAACCACTGCTTATACAACGTCTCATTCTGGGTAGTGCAAAACTGCCTTAAAATCATCAGCTTCATCTCTTCCCATGTGGTGAAACTCTTTTTCTTATTTTCCCATTGAAACCACAACAGTACATCACCTTCAAAACTAACTATGGCCCCTTCCAGTTTATCTTCGTTGCTCATCCGATGAAAAGCGAAATACCTTTTGGCCTTCATTATCCAACCATCTAGATTATGACGATCAAAGAGAGGCATATCCAGCTTACAGAACTTGAAATCATGCCTCGGCTTAATATTTCCATTCACTTTACAGTTCCCTTGCGACGATCCATGGTGGGTGTTAGGTGTTGGAGTACCCTCCTGTAATTCCTTTGCTTTCTCAATTGTCAACAATGATTGTCAGTGGCCTTCCTCGTGCATCTTAATCATCGACTCAAAGTGCTGAGCCATTTGTTAGGTTAAGGTATGTATGTCCTCCCTCAATCCCCCAACTTCTCTTCCAAGCTTATCTTGATCTCCTTGCATCATTTCAATCACTTCCTCCATCGTTTCCAGTCTCTGGTTGTTAGTCTTCGCCATTTCTTCCCCAAAATCTCACTGCTCTGATACCAAAATCTGTGATGAACTAAGAATTATGGATTAAACTTTGATTACCAAAACAGGAATTATAACTCAGATTTCAAGCTATTCAAGAGGCTTGACTCTCTCCCAAGGAAAATAAAACTTTACAATTCACATACCTCACTCGTGTTACCCTTACACTACTTATACTTCCCAATACCGCGTGGCTTTTCTAGCAGAATCCTACGTAGACAATCCTTTCCACTAAGATAACAACCTTTCTATCACAACTAAGAATAACCAAGTACACTAAAGACAAACATATAAAATAACAAATGCTAAAAATAAAGATAACAAACAAAGAATAGAAACAAACACATATATGAAAAGCACCAACTGCTCCTATTTCCTGCACGAGTATATTGGAGGTCTAAATATTCCATTCTCACAACACCTCTACAACCTAGCTAAAAGTGGAGAAATGATCTCGCACCTAGCGTCGGCTATGTTATGGCATTTGACTGTTAGGTAACACAATTATGTAACTATGACAAAACCAGGTTACAAGACCGTGTAATTGGCTGTTTGGTGTCATAACAGATGTCAGCATATTAGTTCTCGCTGAAAGAGAACTAGTTATGACTTTACACGGATGTACTGCAAATAGATACAGACTATCTATATTAATTTTGTAATTCTCTAAGCCAAAGCAATATAAAATGTTGTATTTCAGTTAATGCGCAGTTTCAAACACTTATGAATCCCAAACCAAGTCAGAAAAGAAATTACATGCTATAAATATAGCACAGGCAGATGAAACAAAAACATTTGCTACTAATTTGCGATTATGTAGATATGAAAAGCACTTCACAACATACCTGCTATCTTCAACAGTGCAGCAAGTTTAAATCAAACTTGTTTAAATATCTCAGGATGTTCTGAAGAACAATGAACTGCTCCAGATGAAGCTATCCACACGAGAATACCTCTAGCTATACGCATATGGTCAAATAATATATATGCTCATTCCATTTCAACACTCCCTAAACTTGTATCTAGGGGTGGCAGTTCGTGTCATTCGGGTCAACCCGTTTTCAACCCGACACGAACACGCTTAACCCGAACACGACCCGAACAGTAATCAGGTTATGTTTTGCAAACCCGAACCCGTACACGAACAACACGAACACGACCTGAATTTTATTTCGTGTTTGGGTTAACCCGAAACACGAACCTGAACACGAAACACGAAACACGAATAGTATAACCAAAACCCGAACTGTTATAGAACCCGAAGGAAAATAAAAAACAATGCGTGGTTTCAACAAAAAACTTTGATTACCATTGAAACACAACATGAATAACAGAGAAACAAGTTCAAATTGAAAACAGAGAAAATAGATCATGCTGTGAAATCTACAAGAACACCCAGTTCTGGTGATCAATCGCAGACATGGAGCTACAGAGAAACAGGCACACATTGCACATAAACTAATGCCAACATCAATGTGGATGATAACTGGAAATTTAATAGCAGTATACGGAAATTTAATGCCAACAAGGTTCATAGCCTGTATATATAATTTAACAATAAAAAATACACTGTTAAGCCAATGCTATCAGTTTGTCAAAAGTACAAATCTAGATCAGTTAAATACATAACGTGTGTCCATAAAAATGCGATTAATGTGAATACTACGATTAAAATTGAAAAAAAAGAAAAGAATACCTGGTTTGTGAGAGTTTGAGAGAGCCTATTGATGGGCGATGGCTATCAGTTTGTCAAAAGACTCCAAATCACAATCAAGCCTGGAGGGGTGGTACTGGTTTGGACCTTGGCTGGTTGGCAAGCGCCGAGCGCGAGGAGAAGAGCTGATGAGGAGACGAGCGCCGAGCAATGGGCGATTGGCGATTGGCGATGGCTTAAATCGAAAAAAATCTGAGCCGATGGGCAGAGCGATGGGCTATGGGCGATGGGCGATGGACGGCGATGGGCGATGGCTCAGAATGGACGGCGATGGGCGATGGCTCAGAATGAACGGCAATGGGCGATGGCTCAGAGACGGGAGTGAATGACTTATGACTGAATGATATTAGGGATATTAGGGATTTACATAGAACGAGGGTTGGTTGGTATTAAAAAAAAAAAAATAACAGGTCAATCAGGTCAACCCGAAACTGACCCGAAACCGACCTGTTATTTTCGGGTCATTTTCTGGTTGACCTGTTTTTGACCCAAATTGATTTCGTGCGAATTCGTGTCGGGTTTTTCGTGTCGGGTTTCGTGTCGGGTTTTCGTGTCGTGTCAAAAATTGCCGCCCCTACTTGTATCTCAATGATTATGCAATTTCATAAAAGTTAAAACCATGCACAAAGAATAAATGCACGTTTTTCTTTTAGCTATAAAAAGCAGGTTCATGCTAAGGCACTAAAATCAACCATGACAGCACAAAGACATCATCTCAAGCTTCTATACTTGTAAAACCACTAGCACACCTGTAGTTGTAAAAACAACTTCATGACTACCAAAGTTAAAAACACAAAATATGAGAGCACTTATCAAAGAGCAAAGCTAGAAGGGAACAAAAACTAACATTGACATGCTTTTGATGCTCTTAATGATAATGCGATATCGAATATGAAATTGTAATGTTCACGAATGTTCACGAGTGTTGATCCTACCTTCCAGCTTCTATGTTATGACCTCGAAATAGTTTCCTACAAATCAAAAGAAAGGATCCAGAAACAGAGGAAAAACACGCACACAAGCAGGCAAACATTTTGTAAAAACACCATATTTTACCGTTTATCAACAAACTGCTTAAACTTGAGCTTTGATGTGATATGTATGATTGGCTTTGACGTCACAATCAATAGGAGGAAGACATATACGTATACCAACTACCAAGTACCAAAAAAGACAATTAACAAATGTTGTTAGTCAGTACTCAATAGTCCACCAGGCATTAGTTAGTTAATTTTGTGAAGAAAACAATACGGGGAAGATGATAAAGTTAAAGAATGAAGCTCAATGAAAGAAAGGTCAACTTTTATTGAAACACCAATATAATTTACATAAAACTCAAAGCTATAAAACCCGTTACGGTTTCAGTTACAAGCAAACAATAAGAGCTAAAACTAAAAACAACAATTTTTTTGCCAAATTGTACAAGCAGAACTAAATTTCTCAAACTTGAGTAGTCTACAAATATTCATCAATATTTTGACCAGTTATCATGACTCAATTAGTACTCTGTCCATTCTCAACTCCAAGGCCATATAAAACACCTGCATATTTCTCAGTCGAGCCATTGAAAAACGCATCCCTCAATTTCCTAAAAGTGCAACAAGTAAGCAAACTATCAGAACCTGCTTGATGAGAAATGCCAACTCTCTCCACATCCAACAACTCTGCAAGCTTGTTCAATCCACCATGAAGGCTGTTGCAAAACTTCATCAAGTGCTTTATATCATAAACCATGGGGAAATATATCCTGATCAAATCAAAGAAGCCCTCTTGCGAGTCAGGCAAACTTCGACATGTCAATAACTTGAGCAAATATCCAAAATCGTATCCACTGTGGAAAGTAACCCAATGCACAGCATCATTCAACACAATACCAGATGACATCAAAAGCTCACCAAACCTGTTCACATCAATGCCCTTCTCATTGTTCTTCTTAAAATCAATTCCACATTGACGAAGCAACTCAATTGAATCACTAGCAAAGATATCTTCATGCAGATTAAACTCACGGAAATTGAATTGCCAAATGCAGAACTTATCAGTTTCACAAGTAGGAAGGTTCCCCTGCTCATCAGAGAAAGTTAGACCCAACTGAATCAATTTCAACATACTAACATTGTCTCTCAGAGTTAGATAGTTATAATCATTAATGTTCTTAAAACTCCCCACAGGGCGAAGAACAACGCCTGGGAACTCTGTATCCATTGCAACATAGTTGTAATGGTCAACAATTTCACGAATTAGTGCAAACTCTTCCTCAAGGTTATCGTTCCATACCTCTCGGATTTGAATCGAATCGCCTTTCGATACAATCGACATTTCCAATTGACAATTTTAAGCAACAGTACGAAAAATACAAACAAACCCAGATCTGAAATCAAACCCCAAGCGTTCAGAAATTCAAAACCTAGAGCGTGTTTCCAAAACGAAGACGTGTTTGTGCTTCAACCAGATCTATAAGAGAATCAAGAGAACAAACCAAGGTACCAAAACAAAACTGATAAGTACTCTGAACAACGGAACCTGAACTGGGTACTCGCAGATTTAGTTACCAGACGACGCCGTTGTAGAAATTCCACTAGATCTGAAACAAATCCACCATAATAAACCGTTAATCAAGCAAAAACAAAAGTAATAACCAAGTAAATACTCAGAACTCTAAAAAGCTAAGTACTGGAGAAGAAACTACTAGTATGTAATCGATTAGAATAAGATTTGTGAAACTGGGACCTGAGACTAACGGATCTGTAACGTGAAATTACAGATTTTGGCTTCGTTGGAGAGAAACTTCTAGGTCAACGAATCGAAGAGAAATGGACCCAAAAAAAAATATCACGATAAAGAAAAAGGTAAAGAGAAGAAGAGAACGTGGGTTGAGACTTTACTTGGATAGCTTCTTAAAAATAATGTAGGGGAGAGAGAGAGAGGGGGGAGGTGGGAAAAGAAAAAAAAAAGTGATGCTGCTAATGAGTAATGACTAATTGTAAGGACAAGACGACACCGTCAGCTCTGGCAACGTGTACAATGATGCCGTTTAATTGGTTCTTTCTTTGCCTTGCCAGCCTATTGTCTAAATCGCATTCCTTCCGGCATGCTGCATATATATATATATATATATTCCCTAAAAAAAATTAGATAATTCTTATTTTTTTTATTTTATAAATAAATATATTCAATTTAAATATATAAATAAGTAATAATAAATTTAAAAAATACCTCAAATGGTCTAAAATACAAATCTCAATAATTTACTTATATAAATATTTAAAAAATATATTTTTAATAACTGCATTGTTCACACAATTAGTCTAAAGTTTTTACCAATTAATCAACTAAAATTTTGATATCATATTAAAATTAATAGACTATTCAATCGATAAAACTCTTACGTTTCTTATAAGCTCTATTATTGTATTTTTTTTTATCAATGTAATACATTAATTCTAACATTTATTAAAATGTAAGTTTTTATCCTTATAAATAAAACTTGTCACTTTATTTTTTAACTTATTTTATTATATTATTATGTGGATTATTTTTTTTCAAGTGTCCATTTAATTTATTTAGTGACAATAAATTCAATTTTTTTTACCCATTAATTAATTAAAATTTTAATATTATATTAATATTCATAAGAATCATAGGCAGATTAAATTTAAAAAGGTTGAGAACTTCATATTTTTTATAAACTTTATATAATACGAAAAAGTCTAAATGCTGTAGATCTTAAATAATTTAACATAATTTGATTATATAGTATTATTAAATCTATAAAATTATATTAAAAATTATAATAAATTAATTATATTTATAATATTTTATAAATAATATGGTTACATATTAGCTCTAGCATTCTTGAGCCGGAATGTCTATTATTATGTCTGAAAAGAGAGAATTTTTCTATCAGTCAGTTACGAAAATGCCCTATAGCTTCTCGTCTTGAATTTTTTTTTTCCTTCCTTTTTCTTATATATTGATAAATACTAAAATACTTGCACAATTTTATTATATATTATTTTAATGCTTAATATTTTCTTTTTTAAAAAAAATTAATGTTGATTTAAATTAATATAAATAAAAAATAATAATGTATAATTTAATAAATTATATGTTGATTTAAATAATTATTTTAAAAAAAATAATCTTAATAATACAATTATATTATATGCGGTGACTCGTGCTAAAGTGCCTTCGTTTTGTAGTTTTTCATTTTTTTTATATGCTTTCTTTTGCTTTTCTTTCTTAAGTCTTAGCTCTACATTTTTTTTTTTTTATTTCGTACAATAATAAAAACCAAAAAATTTATATAATAAATAAACGTTGTATTTCATAATTTTATTATGTATTAGCATTAAATTATCATTTTAATTATATTATATGTGAAAAAATATGTAGTTCATTACTTGATATTTAACATATATTAGGTCAGTTGTTTGTTTTAATTAGAACTCGTATTATAACTAAGCTGAAATCAAGTAAAGAATCGCAAAGAATATTAAAACATATATATATATATATATATATATTAAAATGGGGTATAATTTCTCGCATTTTATTTTTAATTTCTTTAAAATAATATATATATATATATATATATATATTTTTTTTTTTTCTTATAATAAAGTAAATAAATATATATTTTTTTATTAAAATTAAAATTAATTAAAGAATTAAATCATCCCTCACACCGGTTTATAATCGACATTTATTAATAAAATTAAATAATTGCAATAAATACGTTGGATGAAAACGATGTATGTGTATCTAACAGGACAATAACTTTTATCTGTATTTTTTTGCATTCTCAAGACAATAGGTTCAAATTTGGCATCTTCAAACATAGAAGAGTCCAAAACTTGACCTTTGATTTTTATGCAATTTAGGCCTTTGTGAAAACCCACGAAAAAGTATGGTCAATGCTTTCTGGATGATTATGATACTCATTTTACCTCCAATCGTGTTCAACAAATTTTTGCACCAGTGGGTTTTCGGTGCGGATTTTCACAAGGACCATTTTATATAACCCAACAATTATTTGTACAGGGATGATGTGAGTAGTAGTGTACATTCAGATTGAAAAGTCATAATCTACATTCGATGGCATTTTAAATTTAATTTGATTTGATTTTTTTTTTTATTGAATCAGTTTGAATTTGATTAATCAAATCAATAAACATATTCTGTTCTTTTTTTTTTTTTTTACAATTTAAATAAAACTAATAATCTATTCAAAAAATAAATTAAATTTGTTATTTAATCTTTTAGGATTTCATTAATATTATTAAGGTATGATATGATGTATAATAAAAATAAAAATGATCAATAAGAATAGATCATATGTATAAATGTAAATATATTTAAATTTTTGGTCAAATCGAGTCAGGTTTGATCATATGGTATATGTTAAAATCCGTCATCCAATTCGAATTTAACGAATTAAAAAAATTTCAATCCGATTCGATCTAATCATCGGATCGAAACCGTTTAAAAATTACCTAATCAAATTAAATTAATCGAATTATCGAATTTTTTGCACACCCCTATATACGAGTGTGAGACACACATCCCAATTAATGCTACATTAATGAAGTGAAAATAAAATAGCACCTCTCAAAATTTATAATAATAAAAATAGTGTCATTTATGTTCATATTATACATTTTTATAATTAAAAAATAACTTTTATATTATTTTTTTTAATGTTCATTTAATTGAATATCGTTTAAATTAAATTATGATAATTTAAACTCGTTGAATATTGAACGTTTAATATTATTGAAATGCTAATTTTATTATTATAAATTTTAATAATGTTATTTTTAATAATTTTCCAATAAAGCTAGTAAAAACCAAACATGTTAGATTAAGTCTCGGCCGTATATTTAGGACATATTTATTAAATTATAATAAAATTTGAAAAGAATCGGAAAAAAAAAATGAATAAGAAACAAAAGAATCAAAAAAAAAAAAATTAATACTAAATTGATTTTGATATGGTCACTTATTTTATTGCAAATTGGAATAAAAATGATTATTTTATTAAAATGTTATTTTTAATGTATAATTATGATTAGTTATGATATATTTGGAAGAAAAAAATTATTTAGCCAGTAATTAATTTCATGACTTTAAGATGGGAATCAAATTCCTCTAAAATATGCAATTTAATTATAATATATGTATGAGATCTTAATTACACAATATATTATTTTATAAGTAAATAATATAAATGTAGTTATTATTGACAAATGAATTCTCATTATTGACAAGTAGATATACTTTTAGTGTTTCTCTTTTAGCAGAACCCGAATTGCATAGAATGAAAATATTTCTATCTAGGACTAGTATGGTAATAATGACATAGTTATACATCTTATCGATAATTAATTTATATTAAAATACACTTACATTTTCCTTTTTCATGTGTTTGACAATTTCCTCCGACACTTTTAATTAAGAATGGTCATAATAATTAATAAATCAACTTGATCAAAAAATTTATTACAAAAATGGCTCTCTTTATTATTGATTATCGCTTTCGGTATCCTAAATTTGTTAAATATTATTTTCTTTAAAAACTTTATAACATAATTAGCATCATTAGATTTAGTGGGTATAACCTCTATTCATTTGAACATATAATCAAATATAACTAAAATATACTCAAATCTAGAAGAAGGGAAAAAAGGACCATGAAGTCAATCTCCCATACATCAAATAACTCAACAACGAGATTATATGCGAGAGGCATTTCATTACGTCTACCTATGTTATCAGTTCTCTAACATCTATCACAATGCATGCAAAAATCGTAAGCATCTTTAAATAGGGGTATGCCAATAAAAATCAAATTGGAGTACCTTAATGGAGGTTTTATTACTGTCAAAATGTCCTCCACAATGAACTTCATGACAGAATGTCAAAATGCTTGCATGCTCCTCTTTTGGCACACACCTCCGAATGACTTAGTCTTGACAAATCTTGAATAGATATAGGTCATCCCAAAGGTATTGCCTGCACACATGAAAAAATCTTTTCTTTTCCTGAAAAGAAATGTTAGGCCTCAATAAACACTAGCAAGATAATTTACTATTTTTGCATACTAAGGATTTGGACCTACAGAAAACAATAGTTCATCAGGAAAAGTTTTAACAATATCAATTTCTTTGTCACTCTCAATAGTGTCAAAGTCAAAAATTAAACTAGATAGATGATCAGCTACAACATTTTTAGTTCCTTTTTTATCCCTGATCTCTAAGTCAAATTCTTGCAAAAGCAAAACCTATCGAATTAATCTTGGCTTAGCATTTGGTTTACTCAATAAATACAGCAAAGTTGCATGGTCAGAATGCACAATTACTTTAGATCCTACTAAATAAGATCTAAATTTATCTGAAGAAGACACAATAGCCAAGAATTCTTTTTTGGTGGTTGAATAGTTAAGTTGAGCGTTATTAAGAGTTTTACTAGCATAGTAAATGACATGCAAACACTTATCTACTCGTTGTCCTAAAATAGCCCCTATATTAAAATCAGAAGCATCACATATAATTTCAAAAGGGAGTGACCAATTAGATGCCATGATAATCGGTACAGAAGTCAGTTTCTCTTTTAAAACAGTAAAAGCAATTAGGCAATCATCATCAAAGACAAAAGAAACATCCTTAGTTAACAGATTATATAGAGGACGACTTATCTTAGAAAAATTCTTAATAAATCTCGTATAGAAACCCACATGGCCTAAAAAACTCATAATTCCTTTACCATTGACAAGAGATGGCAATTTAGCTATTAAATCAATTTTTATTTTATCCATCTCAATGCCTCTACTAGAAATGACATGCCCTAATACAATGCCCTATTTAACCATAAATGACTCTTCTCTCAACTAAGGGTCAAGTTATTTTCAATGCAACGTTCAAGCACAAGAGTCAAATTATTGGTGGTGTTTGGTACACTGTAATGGGACATGTAATGTAACTGATTCGGCACATTACATTATTTGGTTTGCCCAAATACATGTAATGTAATGTAATCAATTACATGTGGAGAGGGAAAAAGGATTACACATTGTAGGAGAAGGAATGGGGATTACATTACTGAACAGTACCAGCAGCTCGCGTTCGGCTAACAGCTCGCGTCGCTGATGCACAAAAACTTGATAGTCAAATTTTGTATTTTATATAAAGCTCGCAAGTGCACGAATCACTTATAGTAAGCGACAAGTATACTCCCAAGATCGTCTCTCAAGGAATTGCGGTGGTTTTAAAACGTTATTTATTTTCTTATTTAGTCGAACAAACAATCCTAAACATTCTAACAATTGTCGGTTGTAGAAAAGACTGTAAATTCGGAATCAAATGAAAGACTAAAATAAAATGGAAATAAAAGTGATCACAAGCAAAGGGAGGATGATGGATGTAGTTGGGAATATTAGTTTGCTATCCATTCATGGCAAAAACAAATTAAGCATTCAATTAAAAGTTGGATTTAATGATTTTTTCGCTAAACCTAGAAAATCCCAAATCAATGGCAATTTTCACTACGATCAACTAATTAACGTCTTTGGCCCGGATCATTAACTAATCAATCGGAATTAGCTCAAGGAAATAATTCTAACCACCTAAACTAACACAAATCAATGCAATCAATTTAGGCTCTTGTTCATAATGCACAATTAGGCAAAGATGGCGTTTCTAATGTCTAATTCTTAAATATTCTTTCTAACCACAAACTAAGGTTTGGTCCACCATTAATTCACAATCAGAAATTAATAAGAACATGAACAAGAAATAAATCCAAATCATATATAATTAAATTACAAAATTGTTCTTCCAATCATTGGAAGCAATACTAACATCCCAATATACATATATTAGCCAACCATAACTAAATTGGTGTCAATCAATTTAGTCATGGAGGCAAACCACAAAATCAGAGAAGAAAAAGATATTACAATAAAAATACCCCAATGAATCTTCTAGCTCCAAATCTTTGAACTTGATTGATCCTCTTTCTCAAATCCTTGGAGTAGCTTCAACAATGGAGGGTCTCCTCTTGATTTTGGGTTGGTTTTTGGGTGAAAAACCCTTGCTGCAGTAGCAGCAGAGGTGGGAGAGAAATTGGCTGCAAAAACTTGTATTTGGGAGAGGTATAATGTTGTATTTATAGGGGGAAGGAAGTGGAATACGCGTTTTAGGGTTTCTGGGCAATTTTGGCACCTCCCGCCGCGGCACAGGTTTTTCCCGCCGCGGCGCGTGTTGAATTTTGGCTCGTTGGTTCAAAACAGAAACCTCCCCGCCGCGACGCAGGTTTTGCCCGCCGCGGCGCGCGTTGTTTTCTTGATTTTCCAGAATGCATCCCGAGAGCCTCTCGCCGCGGCACACAATTTCCCCGCCGCGGCGCACGTTGTTTTAATGCACTGTAAATGCCCTTACATAGTATGTTGATTCTCGATGTAAGGCTTACGTTGCTAAGCCTTTGTTTGTCCCCCTTACATAATAAATGACATCCAATGTAAGGCTTACATTTTTAAGCACTTTGCTTCACTTTTGCTCTCTTTTTCCATATTTCTTCCCAAACCGACTTCGAACTACAAAACAATGAAATACCTTCCAAAACACGAAAATAATAAAATAAAAGATAAAATGAATGCTTAAAAACATAACAAAATATAGGTCAAAAATGTGTTCATCAGTCGCCCCTGCGTCGTCCCTGCCCGTAACTCGCGTCATCCCGGCCAGCAGCTTGCGTCATTTCGGCCAGTAGATCGCGCCGTCCCGGCCTGCAGCTCGCGTCCCTGCCAATAAAATCTTTGCATTAATAGCCAAGTCAAAAATTTTTTCAAAAATGCAAAAATTTTTTAGTTGCAAAATGAAATTTAAATTTTAAAAAAATAAATTTTTCTTTTTCCAAATTAAAAAACATATGTTTGTTAAAAATGAATTTCAAAAATTAAACAATTTTTTGGTATATTTATTTAAAATTCAAACCAAAAATTAAAGGCAACAGATTTTTAAAAAAATGAAAAAAAAACTTATGTTAAAATTAAAAACCGCAAAAAATCTTCTAGATTTAATTTTTTTCACAACCAACCTTACAATAAGGAGAAGCTCGCATCGTCCCTGCCATTGCGTTCGGCCAGCAGCTCGCGTCGTCCCATCCAGCTCGCGACGTCCCGTCTAGCGTTCGTCCAGCCGTCGTGCGCGTCCTCCATCTGCTCTCCCGTGCGAGCCCTCCCTCTGAATTTTTTTTTTTTTTTTCTAAAATTGCAATTGTATTTTTTTTTTCTGAAATTGCAATTTTTTTTGCTGTAATTATTGTGATTAAATTTATGTAATTAAATTTTATTAATTGTTGTTATAAATTTCTGAATTGTTGAATTTAAAATAATTATATAATTTTTTTCCATTCCATTACATTACAGTGGTTAAACCAAACACTGTAATACTGATTCCTTTTTTGATTACAGTGACTAAACCAAACACTGTAATAGTAATACTGATTTCTTTACATTACATTCCATTACGATTACGATTACATTCTTAGCGAACCAAACGTGACCATTCACACAATCATCAAATGAATTTCTAAAAATTTAAAAATTATCCATAAATATCTCAATACATTTCTCCACCATATTCGAGAATATTGACATCATGTATGATTGGAATGTGGCGGGGGCATTGCAAAGACCGAATGGCATCTTCCTGAAGGCAAATGTCTTGAATGGGCATGTGAATGTGGTATTCTCCTGATCTTTCGGAGCAATGGGCACCTAGTAGTAACCTAAAAGACTATCCAGAAAATAATAAAAGTCATGCCCTACTAAACGTTCTAGCATTTGATCAATAAAAGAAAGAAGAAAATGATCTTTCTTTGTGTACAAATTTAGTTTACAAAAATCGATGCTCATCCTCTATCTCGTAATCATCCTTGTGGACGCTAACTCATTTTTATCATTTTTAACCACGGTGATCCCAAATTTCTTAGATACAACATATACCGGAGTAACCCATTTGCTATCTGATATAGGATATATCACCCCCACTTCCAAGAGTTTTAGAATTTGAGTTTTTACCACATCTGGCATAATAGGGTTAAGTCTCCTTTGGGCTTCTCTTACCGGTTTGGTATTATCCTCAAGAATTATCTTATGTATACACATGTAGGACTAATACCTCTAATATCACCAATGCTCCATCCTATGGCTTTCCTATACTTCTTAAGTATTTTCACTAACTCTTTTTCTTGGGTTCGGGTCAAAGTGAATGATATGATGACCAGATAGGTATCCCCCTCGCCCAAAAACACATACTTAAAATGTTTGGGTAACTCTTTCAATACAATCTTAGGTGGAGTATTGTCTTCTCTAGATGGGATCTTAGGTAACTCTAAAGGCACACTAGGTTCTTCTAAAGGTTCGGCATTATCTAACAACGCAATGTATCCCTCAGTTTCATCTTCCAACTCGTCCTCTACCCTATCAACTGTTAAGGCGTACTAAAGTTTGTCTTCAAGTTCATCCTGCAAAAAGGTATGATAAAGAAGAGTATCAATATGGTCAATATAAGAACATTCATCGATAGTGGAAATAGGAGGTAAAGAAGAGGAATCAAACACTCTAAAATTGACAATTTATCCCAAAACTGTCATAGTCAAGCTTCCACTATGGACATCTATAATTGTCTTGATAGTGACCATAAATGGTCTACCAAGGAGAATAGTATGTTCTTCGTCCATAGATGGATTTTCCTGTATTTCCAACATAACAAAATCAATAGGTATAATGAACTTATCAACCAGAACAAGCAAATCCTTAACCATTCCCTTTAGATATTTTACAGATCTATCAGCTAATTGAAGGGACATGGTTGTAGGTTTCAATTCCCCTAAACCTAGTTACAAATAAATCAAAAATGGCATTAAATTTATACTTGCACCTAAGTCTAGCATGGCTCTTACCACTTTCTTATTTCCCAAAGTAATATTAATGTTAAAATTTTTGGGATCCTTACGTTTTGGTGGTAAACTTTGTTGAGGGATTGAACTCTAGATTTCAAAAACAATAATTCTCTCATTTAATCCATACTTTATCTTCCTAGTGTTTAAATCTTTGAAAAATTTTACATAGGAAGGCACATTTCTAATAACATCCAGTAAAGGCAGATTTATTCAAACTTTAGAAAGCATGTTAAAGAGATCAGAGAATTACTTATCCTGTTTATTGATAAGTGCTCGAAAAGCACTAATATTTCGTTATTTATTGTGCTTAATTGATTAAAAAAATAGATTTGTTATGATTGTTTATTTGATTAATTTCATAAATCTATCAATTCGAAATCACGGGTATGTTTTAGTGTATTTTAGGTGTTTTTAGCGTCAAATGAGTTGAATAATGCAAACATGCGAATATGGAACACTTGCGGCACTCAGATCATAATTTACGGGCAAAACAAGTCAAAATATGTAAGCCATACATAACAAGTCAAAATGTGAAGAAAGGAAAGGCAACGCGTGCCGCAGCGGGGACTTCTCGAGTTTCAACCATTTTTTCAACTTTTGTGTTGCGCCGCGAAGGGAAAATTGTATGCCACGGCGCCCCTATTCTTATTTCAATCAGGATTTGTGTAACCCTTTACATCTATAAATACCCCCTTTAGAATCCTCTTTATATACAACTTTTATACACTCTAATTTTGCGAACAAACAAGAGATTCAACCAATTTTGGGAGCTTTTTCACACTCAATGAAGTAAGGGAATCCATTCTAAGAATCCAAGAAAATCATTTACGATCGAAGATCAAGCTTTTGGAGAAGAACGTCATCTCATCCAATAGCGGTATTTAGATCTAGGATTTTCTTCTTGTTATATAATTCTACTTTTCTCTTTATTTCTTTGAGTGTATGTTCATATTAAATTTGTCTATGAATTTTAATATGAACATGAGCGGCTAATTTCATTATGGATGTTTAGTTTGTGTTGCCATGTTTACTAGAACTGTTTTTTATTGCTTTGAAATAAATAAATTTACCTTTTGATTAAGAGCATGTTTAGATATTTAATTGTGAATTTTCATGGGCTAATTTGAGATTCATAGTTAAGTTGAAAAATCTGAGAATTTAGTTTTAGGAACGTCACCTTAACTATATTTTGAAAAACTTAATCAAAGCTTCAAATTAGTGATTTAGTCATAGCATTAGTTTGATTGATATATTTTCCTTGTGCATAATTTGATTGCTATTTGAT
The DNA here is from genome assembly GCA_029378325.1 of Elaeagnus macrophylla. Lineage (NCBI taxonomy): Eukaryota > Viridiplantae > Streptophyta > Magnoliopsida > Rosales > Elaeagnaceae > Elaeagnus > Elaeagnus macrophylla. The sequence goes on along the minus strand of CM055649.1, from coordinate 6,468,998 downwards.
ATACCCGATCGTAGGATGTTAATTAGTTAATTAACAAAGAGAATTACACGATAGTAGGAATTTTCGTAATTAAAAGGAAAGCCAATAAAAATTGTTTATTAGAACGTTCGTGTTATTTCATCATAACTTTTCGATGCAAGCATGGCCAACCAAACTAAACTTCCATACATCCTCCATTGATATTTGAAATCTATTTGAGTTAATTGTGAACTTGCATAATTATTTTCGTTAATTGTTCGTTACCATTGATCTTGCTACAAACCACATTCTTTTTACAGTTTTATTAGGTTTAGGACTCTAGTTATTTAGAGTTTTAGTTTTACTAGAACTATATTTAATTAGTGTTTTAGTTGCTTTAGGACTCTATTTAGATTAAGAAAAATGTTGTTTAGAACCATTACAATTCCTTGAGAGACCGATTTCGGAGGTTTGTTTGTCACTTTCTACAAGTGATTCGTACACTTGCGAGTACTATAATTTACACATCAAATTTTTGGTGCCGTTGTTGGGGAATTGGCGTTTTAAATAATTTTTCTTTTTAACTTTTTCGAGTTTCTGAATTAGATTTATTTGTTTATTTATTTTATTTGTATCTTTTATTCAAAAATACAAAAAAAAAATCAAAAAATCAAAAAATAGTGCTTTCATTGCAATTTCACTGTTGCCTTGATCTTTGTTTGCTTTTTATTTGTGCATGTAGGGTATAAGGTCACTTAACAAGGAACTCACTCCCTCCATTGACAACATTCATAGGATCAAACACCAATCAAAGAAACTGGACAATCAAATTCAAGAGGAAGAGGTCCAATAACAATTGCAAGCAGTAATGGGTGACAACATAGGTAGGCAGATGATGAATAAGGAGTTTGCAAGACCTATCTTTGGGACCGCCACATCGTGTATTCAACTCACAGAGGCAGCTAGGAGTTATGAATTGAAAAATATTCATTATTCCATGCTTCCCTCCTTTTACGGTATCCCTAATGAAGATCCTTTAAATTTTATGTGTAAATTATATGCAACTGTGCAAACCTTTCCATTGCAAGGACTTAGTGAAGATCAACTACAAATGAGGTGTTTTCCATACACTCTTAAAGATAGAGCTAAGTCTTGGCTCATGACATTGGCACCCGGTTCTTTGGCCACTTGGGACGATGTTTACAACAAATTTATGGGTAAGTTCTATTCCCATAAAAAATGTCTGATCTAAGAACAAAAATTGTTACTTTTTTGCCGATGGAAGGAGAGCCCTTTCATGAGGCTTGGGACAGATTCAAATTGCTCTTGATACAATATCCACATCACCACTTCCTGTTGCAGTTACAGAATCAATTTTTCTATGACGGATTGACACTACAATGTAAATTCACAGTTGACAACGCTGCAGGAGGAGCTATGGGTGAGAAAACAGCGGATGAAACTTACGAATTATTCGAGATGTTGGGAGCCAATTTCCAACAAAAGAGCGCTAGAGGAAAAAGAGCTGGAGTTCATGAATTAAGCTCCACCAACGAAATGGCCATGCACCTTGCTAAATTGATGAAACAAGTGCAACTTCTCACTACCTCTAATATGAATCAAATGCCAAAACACGAGGTATGTGGAGTTTGTGATTCTTATGGACTTGGGGCTAACGTTTGTTCTTTTGCAGGTGATCCTTATACAAGTACTACTGAAGAAGCAAATTTAATGCAAGGGTACCAACCTAGACCTAAGAACGACCCTTATTCGAACACCTACAACCCGGGATGGAGAAATCATCCTAACTTTGCTTGGAAACAAAACAATAGCTAACCATTCATCCAAAATCAAGTACAAGGCCAAAACATAAACAGACAATTTTCACAAAATAAACCAACCATAGAGGAAACCCTAAATAATTTCATGTAATCCTGTAGTGGAAGGATGGACTCTATGGAAGCTTCAGTGAAAAGAGTGGAAATACAAGTGGGACAGCTAGCTGAACAAATGCACAAACAGAAGACAGGAAAGCTGCCCAGTCAACTTGAACAAGCGAAAGTTGTTACGGTTCTTCAAAGTGGTAAGGTCGTTACTAAAAATTTACTTGAACTTTCTAATGATTTATCTTATAGTGTAGGTAACATGGAAGATGACAACACTATTTCTAAAGAATTAGAGGAAAGAGGTGACAAACATGAAGAGCCTTCAAAGGCGACAATTGGAGAGTCATCTAACCCACCTAAGCTACACAAGTCATTAGAGACATACCGACCACTAGTACCATTCTCACACCGTTTAAAGGACAATAAGCAAGATAAGCAGTTTTCTGATTTATTTAACATGCTTTCGAAAGTTATCATCAATTTGCCATTGTTAGATGTAATTAGAAATGTGTCTTCTTATGCAAAATTTTTCAAAGAACTAAACATTAAGAAAAGAAGGTATGAGCTTAATGAAAGAGTTATCGTGTTTGAAATTGCTAGTGCGGTGCTTCAACGTAACTTACCCCTAAGTTAAAAGATCCAGGTAGCTTTATCATTAATATTACTTTGGGAGATAGGAAAGTAACTAAGGCTATGCTTGATTTAGGTGCTAGTATAAATTTGATGTCTTACTCTATTTTCTTGCAGGTAGGTTTAGGAGAGCTAAAACCAACAACCATGTCCCTTCAACTTGCGGATAGATTTGTTAAATATCCGAAGGGCATGGTTGAGGACTTACTTGTACAAGTTGATAAGCTAATCATACTTGTTGATTTTGTGGTTTTAGATATGCAGGATGATCCATCTTTGGACAAGGAGCATACAATTTTGGGTAGACCATTTATGGCCACTACCCAAACCTTCATTAATGTCCAAAGTGGAAAGTTGACAATGATAGTCTTGAGAGAGACTGTACATTTTAAGGTTTTTGATTCATCACTTTACCCTTCTATATCTGTTATTGATGAATGCTCATTTGTTGAATGTTTAGATCCCATTATTCATGATACTTTTGTGCATGATAGATTAGATGATAAATTAGAGGTAGCACTTACAATTGGAAAGGTAGATGATATCTTAGACCATGAGGCTAGGGAGTACAGGGATCTAATAGACAATGCCATATCATTAGATGACTCTAGTACACTCTTGGATTTATTGGATGTCCCACATGATGATGAGATTGCTCCACCTGAATTATAACTTAAAGAACTACCTAAGCATCTGAAATTTGTATTTTTGGGAGAGAATGAGACTTATCTGGTTATTATTTCATCCACACTCACCCAAAAATAAGAGGAGAAGTTAGTTGGAGAGCTTAGGAAGTATAAAAAGGCAATAGAATGGAGTATTGGGGACATTAGAAGCATTAGTCCAGTAATGTGTATGCATAAGATCAATTTGGAAGACAATGTCAAACCGGTTAAAGAAGCACAAATGAGACTAAACTCAATCATGCAAGAGGTTGTTAAGAAAGAAGTTTTGAAACTCCTAGTGGTAGGAGTAATTTATCCAATTACTGATAGTAAGTGGGTCAGTCCAGTTCATGTGGTACCAAAGAAATTTGGAATAACTGTGGTTAAAAATGAGAAAGATGAATTAGTGCCCACTAGGATAATTACGGGTTTGAGGATGTGTATCAATTTTCGAAAGCTGAATTTGTACACCAAAAAGGATCACTTCCCCCTTCCCTTCATTGATCAAATGTTAGAACGATTAGCTGGACACGATTTCTACTGCTTTTTGGATGGTCTTTCAGGTTATTATCAGGTACCCATTGCTCCGGAGGATCAAGAGAAGACAACATTCACATGCTCATTTGGAACTTTTGCTTTTAGGAGGATGCCATTTGGACTATGCAATGCACCTGCCACCTTTCAGAGATGTATGATGTCGATCTTTTCAAACATGGTGGAAAAATTCATCAAGGTATTTATGGATGATTTTTCTATTTTTGATAATTCATTTGATGATTGCGTGCATAAATTGACTTTAGTGTTAGAACGATGCATTGAATATAATTTGACACTTAGTTGGGAAAAAAGTCATTTTATGGTCCAACAGGGCATAGTGATAGGACATGTCATATCTAGCAAAGGAATTGAAGTAGATAAGGCTAAGGTAGATTTAATTGCAAAGTTGCCTCCACTTACATCTGTTAAGGGGATACGGAGTTTCCTAGGACATGCGGGTTTTTATAAACGGTTTATTAAGGATTTTTTCAAAATAAGTCGTCCATTATGTAATCTACTTTCCAAAGATACTCAGTTTGATTTTAATGATGATTGCCTTGTTGCCTTCAATACTTTAAAGGATAGACTTACTTCTGCACCTGTTATTGTAGCTCCTGATTAGTCTTTACCATTTGAAATCATGTGTGATGCGTTTGATTATGCTATAGGAGCTGTTTTGGGGCAAAGAGTGGATAAAGGATTACATGTTATATATTATGCTAGCAAAACACTCAATGATGCCCAAATTAACTACACCACCATTGAGAAAAAGTTATTGGCTGTTGTATTTTCACTTGATAAATTTAGGTCTTACTTAGTAGGAACTAAAATTATTGTTCATTCGGATCATGCTGCTTTGAGATATCTATTGACTAAACCGAATGCTAAGCCTAGACTCATTAGGTGGATCCTACTTTTACAAGAATTTGACCTAGAGATCAAGGACAAAAAAGGTACTGAAAATATAGTAGCTAATCATCTATCTAGGTTAATTTCTGAGTATGAAAATGTTGAGTGTGAAAGTAAGGATACAATCATAGGAACCTTCCCTGATGAACAATTGTTTATAATAGGTCCAAATCCATGGTATGCTAACATTGTTAATTATCTTGCTAGTGGCATTTTGAGACCTAACATCACTTTTCAAGAAAAGAAAAGGTTTTTCAGTGTTTGCAGACAATACTTTTGGGATGACTCGTATTTGTGCAAGTTATGTCAAGATCAAGTCATCCGGAGGTGTGTGCCCGAAGAGGAACATGAGAGCATCTTAACCTTTTTCCATGAGCTACATTACGGGGGCCATTTTGGTGGTAAGAAAACAGCCCTAAAGGTATTACAATCTGGATTTTATTGGCCTACTTTATTTAAATATGCTAACATGTTTTGTATGAGATGTAATAGATGTCAAAGGACCGGTAACATAGGCAAACGTAATGAAATGCCTTTGACGTCTAATCTTGTAGTGGAAGTATTTGACGTGTGGGGAATTGACTTCATGGGTCTGTTTCTCCCATCTTTTGGCTACACTTATATTTTAGTTGCAGTCGACTATGTTTCAAAGTGGGTAGAAGCGATACCCACTAGAACTAACATTGTTATTAAATTTTTGAAGGATAACATTTTTAGCAAGTTTGGAACACCGAGAGCATCATTAGTGATGGAGGCAGCCACTTTTGCAATAGGCTCTTCGATGGGCTTTTGAAAAAGGATAACATTTTTCATAGAGTGGCTACCCCATACCATCCCCAAACTTCGAGGTAAGTGGAAGTGAGCAACCGACAAATCAAGGGAATATTGGAACGCACAGTGCTCCCCTCAAGAAAGGATTGGTTAGTTAAATTGAATGATGCCTTGTGGGCATATCGTACAGCGTACAAAACACCCATTGGTATGAGCCCCTACAGGTTAATTTTTGGTAAAGCATGCCACTTACCTGTTGAGCTAGAGCATAGGGCTTATTGGACTATTAAAGAGCTTAACATGGACATGGAAAAAGCTGGGGAAAAATAATTACTCCAACTGAGCAAACTTGAGGAAATTCGGGATGAAGCTTACGAAAATGCCAAGATCAACAAGGAGCGTACTAAGTGTTATCACGAGAAAGGGCTCATCGGTAAGTATTTCATTCCTGGAATGAAAGTTCTATTATATAATTCACATTTGCGTTTGTTTCTAGGAAAATTTCATTCTAGGTGGAGCGGACCATATACAATTGCAAATGTACTTCCACACGGAGTAGTCGAGTTGCTTAATTCCAAAACGCAAGAACCATTCAAGGTAAACGGGCATCGTGCTAAGTCATACTTGGAAGGCGACACCAATTTGAAAAGCATCGAAACAATACGTCTCCTCGATTCATAAACACGGGAGCAGCCACGTCTTGCTAAGACGTAAAACTAAGCTCTTAATGGGAGGCACCCATTCGGTATTGTATTTCTTTCGTTGTTTTTATTTCTTTTGTTCTTTTTATCATATTTTTGTTTTTAAAAGTTTTTCAAGGCAATGAGGACATTCCCATGTCTTGGTTGGGGGTGAATGCATTGCCCGTTTTCAAAAATCCCAAAAAAATCAAAAAAATTTCAAAAATCATGTGTGCGCCGCAGCGGGGGTAAATTTGTGCTGCAGTGGGGAACTTTCTGTTTCAAAATAATTTTTCAAAAAAAATGTGCGCGCCATGGTAGGAAAAATTTGTGCCGCGGAGAGGAACTTTCTGTTTCACACACAATTTTAAAAATTCTATCCATGCCGCGGTGGGGAAAAACTTGTGCTGCGGCGTGCCTCTGAAAATTTGCCAGAAAAGGGCACTCGGGAACTCCACACATTTCAAATTTTTCTTCCCAATTTTTTCCCTCACTTTCTTTCATTTTCTCCCAAACACTCTCTACTTTCCTCTCCAATTTCTTCCCAAATTCTCACCAAAATTAAAACTTTATTCAATCAATTCTTCATTCTAACATTGCTAACACTTTTTCCTCCATCAATTTCATCAAATTTGCTCCAAAAATTAAGAATCTCTTCATCTTCAAAATCTAGGGTTTCAAGCAAGTTTGGGGGTTTTTTCTTCAAGGGTTCAATTGCATTCCCAAGAGGTAAATTTCTTCAAATTTCTATCTCAATTTAGTAATAATTTTCTGGAATCTGTGAAACTTGTGTGAAATTTAGAATTAAGTGAAAATTTTGGATAAGAGGGGAATAATTTTTGGGATTTTTCTACAATTTCTAAAATTGATTTGTGAGTGTGAATTATTCTAGTTTAAGAATTGATATGGCTCCAAAAATAAAGGCTGGTGAGGGTAGTCGTTTTAAGGAGAAGGGAAAGTAGTGGAAAATCGAAATTATGACGCCTCTTGGTTTGTTAGTCGGGAGGCACAAGAGCGGTACGAAGGTGCCACCAAAAGAAACAAGGGTTTTGTGAATGAGAGAGGGGTGAAATTTGGTCAAGTGGGCATCATGTAAATATCTGATAAAATTGAGGCGTTAGGATGGAGGAAATTTGTGTACGCCCTAGAGGCGGGTGTAAGTTCGTTGGTCCGGGAATTCTAAGCGAATGTCCCAAAAGCTAGAGATGGATTGGTATGGGTGAGAGGCATTGAGGTCCCTTTTAATAGGATGGTTATAAACTCCTACTATGGATTGAGGGATATCCAAAACAGCGGGTATGAAACCTACTTAACGCAGGTTGATTACGACGAAGTCATAAATACCCTCACTGATGGTTACGCAGAGTGGGAGTATAAGGGGGATATGGTAAACATTTTTTAAGCCAAGCACCTTAGGACCCGTTCCCGTATTTGGCAATACTTTGTCTATTCTAGGTTAATGTCGTCCCAGCATTATAGTACTGTCGATCGGGAGAGGGCAATTCTGTAATTTACCATAGAGACTGAGCGCTCAATAAATGTGGGAATGGTAATCCAACAAAGGGTTGTGTACTCAGCTGAGCATCACAACATCAGTTATTTCTTTCCCTAATTGATCACCGCCCTATGTGTCAAACACGGAGTCCGATACGACACTGATGAGTGCTCGAAAAGCACTAATATTTCGTGATTAATTATGCTTGATTGATTGATATATAGATTTATTATGACTATTATTTCGATTATTTTCATAAATCTATCCATTCGGAGTCACGGGTATATTTTAGTGCATTTCAGGTGTTTTTAGCGTCAAATGATTCAAATAATGAAAACACGCGAAGACGGAACACCTACGGTGCTCGGATCACGAGTTACGGACTAATCAAGACGAATATGTAAGCCTTACATATAGTGCCATCACATATGTAAGGGGGGACGTGAAAAGAAGGAAAGCATTGCGCGCCGCAGCGAGAGAATTGCATGCCGCGGCGTGAGGCTCTCGGGTTTGATCCTGAAAACATAGAAGCATTGCGCGCCGCGGCGAGGGAATTGTATGCCGCGGCGGGGAGCTCTCGGGTTTTTGCATATTTTCCAAATTTTGTGTTGCGCCGCGGCGGGAAAAATGCATGCCGCGGCGCGCCTATTCCTATTGCAATCAGGAATCCCTTACATCTATAAATACCCCCTTAGACCCCCTTTACAAAGAGAACTCGAAATAACTTGACCAATTCATACACAACTCTTCCTCTTCTCAATTTTGCGACCCAAACACGACATTCAATCAGTTTTGAGAGCGTTGCCACACTATAACGAAGCGAGAGACAATATTCTAAGGATTCAAGGAAGCTAACGACAATCGAAGATAAAGCTTACGGAGAAGTACGTCAACCAATCCATAAGCGGTATTTAGATTTAGGTTTTCCTTGTTGTTATAGAATTAATTCATCTTCTTTATTTGTTAAAGTGTATGATCATATTTTATTTGTCTATGAATAATAATATGAACATGTCTGGCTAATTTAATTATGGATGTTTAGTTTGTGTTGCCATGTTTGCTAGAATTGTGTATGGTGTATCTTTTTGACTTATGAATAAAATACTTTTTGATTAAGAGCATGTTTAAATGTTTGATTATGAATAATCATGGGCCCATTTGATGTTCGTAGTTAGATTGAAAAACCTAAGAATTAAGTTAGAGGAACATCACCTTAACTCTATTCCGAAACACTTAATCAAAGCTTCAAGTTAGTGACTTAGTCATAGCATTAATTTGATTGGCATGTTTTCCTTGCGCATAATTTGATTGCTACTTAATTTACCCCCGCCAAAGGCAGTTAATTAGTTAATCAACAAAGAGACCTACCCCCGCCAAAAGAAGTTTCGTAATTAAAAGGAAAGCCGGTAGTTTTGTTTATATAGGACGTTCATGTATCTCACCATACCTTTTCGATGCAAACATGGTTAACCAAGCTAAACGTCCATACATCCTCTATTGATATTTTATTGAATTGATTGTTTGATTGCGATCTTGTTTTCGTTTGAGTAGCGTATGATTGTTCTCGTCACAAAAACAAACACCCTTTTTACAGTTTTACTTGCATTAGAATTCTAGTTACTTAGAGTTTCAGTTTCACTAAAACTCTATTTAATTAGTCTTTTATTTTCATTAGAACTCTTTTTAGTTTACAAGTTAGTTATTTAAAACCACTGCAATTCCTTGAGAGACCGACCTTGGAAGTTGCTTATCACTTTACTACGAGTGATTCGTACACTTGCGAGTACACATTTTAACACATCAGACACGGGCGAGGTATTATTGCAACTAGGTGAGACATTAACCTTTGCCTACATGCAACACCTGATAAGCGGTACAAAAGCTGGACAAGGAAGTAGGAAGGGTGAGGGAACCTCTTCCAAGAATGCTTCTACAAAAGACAAGTTGGTAAATTTAGAAGCGAAGGTTAATAAAATACATGAATACCAGACTCAACAACAAGCTTAGTTCAGCGATCAAATGAAATACCAAGCTCTACTCCACTGCATGATGAGCTTTCAATTGACACAGAGTGGAGTAGACCTCACCCAGTTTGGGCCACCTCTGCAGTATCCCGAACATGACTTCATTTTCAAACAATCGGCGGACCAACCCGAAGTTGACAATAAGCAACCTGAAGATATGGAGGACTGAGCCTCCCATTTGTATCTTCTTTCGTTTATTTTCATTTTTTTTCTTTTATTTTTAATTTTTATTTTATTTTGGATTGTTTAAGACTTCTAATTAACTTTGTTTAATGTTTTAGGCTTTCATTTGATTTAGTTATAATTTGAATTTGGATTTGAGTTGTGATGCACGTATTTAGAGGTTTCATGCATGTTTCTTGCACACTAAATGCTACATTATGAGAAAAGCGAGGAATAATGATTCGGAGCGTACGTGTAATGTACACAATCTCATACGAAAGGGGAGCAACTTCTCTCACTTCTTTACTTAATTTCATTGTTTTTCTTTTTGACATTGAGGACAATGTAGAAATTAGGTTGGGGGTGGGAAAAATATTCCATAAGCATGAATTTAGACCAAATTTTAAATTTTAACTTTTGTCACTTGAATTTTGTTAGGATAGTGTCGTGTCCACTTGAGTCTATTCGGAAGTCCATGATATTAATCTGATTGTAATGACGGTGATATATGAAAGAAGTTAAATTTTTACCTAAGTAAAGAGGCACATAAATGTTAGATTCATCTAGTTTGAGGATTTTGTGGTATATGTGGTAGTTTGTATGGTTAGTATGACTATTTTTGGTTTGTGTAATGTGTGCATGTTCGTGATATATTTTAAGTCTCAACAAACTCTAGAACTTCTTTGAAAACCCATTAAAGCAAAATAATAGAATCAAATTCCACTTAGAAAGTGATTTAGGCCATCTTTGGACCGTTTGAACTTTTCAAGCCTCCTCGTGTTGTTTTAATCCATAGTGACACCCGTGCACTCAATATTGATATATACGTTGTACTACCCTTAGTCATGAGCAATTATGTTGTATTTATCTTGCTTGATTAAAAAAATCAAAAAATGTGGAATAATAAGCAAGAAAAGTAAAGAAAGAAAATCAAGCAAAAATCTAAGGGATATATGAAATTTATAGGAGGATGAAAAAGAACATATGTATAGAAAAATTTGAATGAGTTTGTGAAATAAAAAGCACTCTTATCTTATTGAGAATATCATTTCCGCACTTTCATAACCACACACCAAAACACAACTTACAAGCTTAATGAAGTCCTATTGATTCTAGGTAGTTTGATTTCTATATTAGTGGAGATGGAATTGAAAAGTGAGCCTATGGAGTTTATAAGTGCAATTTTCATTCATATTTTACTTGCACATTTATGAGATATTGAATGTAATCTATGAATATCATGCATGACACGATCAGATAGTGTAACTAACGGGATTGTGGTTTGATTGGTTGTTCAAAAGCTGATTACTAAGATGAGTTTGATATTTGGACTGTTTTTTAGCTTAAGTGATTTTTAACTATTTCGTATGCCATTCGTTGTTCATAATTTTTGAGACATATGCATGGATTGATTCAAATATTTTTAGAGTCTTTATTAGTTTTGTTTGTTACGATGTTTATGGGTATCATCACTAGAAACCCTCACGAGATTATAACTCGTCCACTAGGGCCACCTAGGGGTTTAAATGCTTGTTGCATATGCTAAATGCAATCGTGACAATCTACGGAAGTGATTTAGGTTAGTTTATTTTATTTGTTTTATTTTAATTTTTAGTTCGCTCCACTTGCTAAAGATTAGTAAGAAGCTGGTTGAGGGTTGTGATAAGTGCTCGAAAAGCACTAACATTTCGTGATTTATTGTGCTTAATTGTTTAAAAAAATAGATTTGTTATGATTGTTTATTTGATTAATTTCATAAATCTATCAATTCGGAATCATGGGTATGTTTTAGTGTATTTCAAGTGTTTTTAGCGTCAAACGAGTTGAATAATACAAACACGCGAAGACGGAACACTTGCGGCGCTCGGATCACAATTTATGGGTAAAACAAGTCAAAATTTGTAAGCCGTACATAACAAGCTAGCACATATGTAAGGGGGTAAATGTGAAGAACGGAAAGACAACGTGCAGCACGGTGAGAAAATTGTATGCCACGGTTGGGACCTCTCGGGTTTCAACCATATTTCCAACTTTTGTGTTGCACCGCGGCGGGAAAATTGTTTGCCACAGCGCGCCTATTCCTATTTCAATTAGGATTTGTGTAACCCTTTACATCTATACACTACAACAAAACTGGTCTTTAGTCTCGGAAAATTAGCCACGGTTTTAATAAAAACCGAGGCCATATGGTTTTGGTCACGGTGGTCATAAAACCGTGACCATAGTGTATATTTATAGTCTCGATTTTTAAAATAACCGTGACCATAGAATTGTAAATTTTTTTTTTAAAATTTATAGCCACGGTTTTTAAATAACCGTGACCTTATCATGTAATATAGTCTCGGTTTAAAAAAAACCGTGACAATAAAATTTTTTTTTATTGTAAAAAAAAACCTAACTAATTAATATGTAGAAAAAAAAAAAAACAAAACAAATCGATAGAAACCTAACTAATATGAAGATAGATAGAAACGTTTGCAGGTATTCCATCCCGTGCGGTGCCAGAAAAAAAGCGAACGACCCAGCAGCCCCAGCAACGCGCGTCCGGCCTCCGCTCAGCAGCGCACGTCCGACGTCCTCCCAGCCGCCCTCGTCCGGCCTCCGCTCAGCAGCGCACGTCCGACGTCCTCCGCTCCAGCCCTTGTCTGCTCCTCTGCCCGTTCACTTCATTCTTTTCTCATTCTTGCTCCTTCTCTCTTTTCTCTCCTACGATCCTTTCCCATGGCCATTGCCGCGGAAAATCAACAGCAAGAGAAGGTAAAGAAACCAAAATAACTTATTCCAACGTTAATCACCTCTGGTTGTTTTTATTTCTTTCAGAATTCTCAAATTAACTAGGTTTTTTTTTTTTTTCTCGTTAGGTTCCCAAGGACCTAATTAGTTATTTTCCGTTATATAGATTGAACTGTCTTATTTTATTTTTCGAAATGATATGTAACTATGTAAGCGTAACTTTAATTTGGATTTGTCGACGATCCATACATTAGCCTTTGTGCTTGGGGAAATGTACCAAATTTGGAGGGGCAATGAAGATAACTATGTTCTTGATTCTTGGAATTTCATACTCTAGGGCACTCAGCTTTTTGGACGAATTTAGGCATGAATTATATGTTCTTGATTCTTGGAATTTCATTTTCCTCAGGCATTTACGGAGGTTTCTGCAGCAGAAAAAAGTAATGTGAGTGGTAACCAAAGGCACAATGGCACCCTTATTTCACATATATCATGGTGTCTGCGACATTAATAATCTATGTAGTAGTAATGTGGGGGGCACTGTCTTGGCTTTAACTATATTTGATCATCACCTTTCAGTCAGGTCATATATCTTCAAAGCTCATTTGTTAGTCTCCTTTACTCTTTACTACTGTTTTTTTTTCTTTCTTTCTGAATGTGGATAACATAGCAACTTCACTTGCGTATTTGAAAATTGTGCTTATGGATAGTAGATAAGCGGTGAGAAATGTGTGTTTCTGAAAGATAATTGTGGATTAAAAACTGAGCAGTCTTCCTGTACTCTGCTTTACAGTATTCGAGTTCAGTTTTTGGCCTTTTGGTGTTCATTAGTTTTGAACTTCATCACCTCCTGTGTAAGAATCAGCCAAAAGGTCATTATATTTCTGGGTTGATAGGTTATAATTTTTGGCTTTGCTGCTTGGTCCATGAAGTTGAATTACAGAGTTTTTCCCCCCCCCCCCTCCCCCCCTTCTTTTTTCTAAAGAGCTGATGAGGCATCTGCTCAGACAAAGGCTCTTTTGGAAAAGGACGAAAGTTATCAGGGGATCTATGGAACTTTAGCAATTATGATATCGAATGGACTTGAAAACCAGGTTGGTTTTTCTATTTCATAAGTTCCTGCCATTTCTGATTCATTTCATATGAATATAACTATGGGTTTTGGAATGGAACATTGTTCTGGCTGCTAATGAAGAAACTGTTGATCAGGATCCATTTACTTCTGAATTAGTGGATGGGGCAAACCTGGCTAACATTCAGGGGGATCTTGCCTGCAATGATCAGTTAGAACTAAAAGAAAATAATTCCTTAAATTCAATTGCAATGGAATGTTCAGAAAATGCTAGTAACAAGTCAGGTCAAGATCTTGGAGGTAATAATTTGGAGGATGGGTCTTTGGGCCAAAAGTTGAATCACAACTCTGTTGCTGACATGCATCCTGAGTACGACGGTCACCTATCTAGTGATATGGAGATCAAACAGGTTAAGCCAGATGGATGCTTAGCATCTAATGTATTGCCCTTTTATTTTCCTTAATTTTCTTGCATTTATGAGTTTTAGCTCTTTTCAGCTCCAGCTTTATTTTATTTATGGGAATGGCTTATTTTGCGTACGGGTCTATGACAGTTTCAACAACCATGAGGTACAAACCTCCTCTTCTTTTAGTATTATTCTCATTCGTGCTATTTGACTCAAGTATTCTTGAGTAGTTGCTAATATATTAATTTATGATCATTCACCATAACTCATGTTAAACTGCTATGTGCTAACAGCATGGAGGCAAATTGATTGTAGAACATCTGGCAGTTGTAGATTTTTACGTGTTTTAAGATTAAAAGTGCCCTGTTTCTATGCTCATGTTTAAAACAGATACGGTTTGGTCTAATGACTGTGCTTCCAAATTCTAAAGGACAGGTCAAAGGTTCAAGTAATATCACAAATTATAAACAGATACGGTTTTGTTGGAATGTGTATATTTTTTTTACTTATTTTTTGCCTCCATAATTCCACTTATTTTGGTCCGCAAAAAATTCCACTTATTTTTTTTTACTGCAGGCGCTTGAAATACTGACAAGTTGTTACATTCTGGTTCAAGTAATTATTATTCCTATGCATTTTCAGTTGAAAATCAAGTTACACCTTTTTTTTGCCTCCATAATTATTATTCCTATGGAAGATATGAAGCTGGAAGGCAGAAAATTTGGTAACTCATCTTTCAGGATACGCATTTTCCTCTTTGAAATTCTTTTAAGTTTGCAGCTCATTGTGTTTATTTTAATTTTCTTTGTGCTATAAGCTTTTTTCTTGTCCCACCTTCTATTTGAACTTGCTTTGCGTCTATATCTATATTGTTTTGTTTCTAATCAAAGTTTGCTGATTTTGGAAATATGTTGTGCAGGTATGTTGGTCAATGTTGTCATTCCACGTCCAAGAGTTGATGGTCAACCGTCGCCGGGAGCTAATACTTTAAATTAGTTTAATTTCATATATGTACGTTTAATTATTAGTATTGTAATTATTATATGACACTCTATAATGTGTCATTAATTTTGAAACAATTTGGGCATTAATATTTATAATTTAAACTTAATTCGGATCGCATGAAATGTAATCGCTATATTAGTTTCAATAATATATTTTTGGATATGAATGTTGCATTTATAATATTGAAAAAATAGGTATTTAAATTTATTAAAATGCTAAAAATAGGTGCTACTATTTTGAAATGAACATTACCTATAGTCACGGTTTTTGAAAAACTGAGACCAAAAGTGCCGAAATATCACGAAATGAACATTACCTATGGTCTCGGTTTTTACAAAGACCGAGACCATAGGTATTACATATGGTCACGGTTTTTTGAAAAACCGAGACCTAAAGTGAACAATTGGTCACGGTCTATGAATAACCGTGACCATATCATATATCTACGGTCACGGTTTTTAACTGTGACCATAGGTCATAGTCTATGGTCTCTCCTTCTTAGGTCACAGTTTTTAAAACCGTGACCATAGGTCTACAGTCACGGTTTTTAACCGTGACCATATGCCAGTTTTGTGGTAGTGATAAATACCCCTTTAGAATCCTCTTTACATACAATTTTTATACACTCCAATTTTGCGAACAAACAAGAGATTCAACAAGTTTTGGGAGCTTTTCCACACTCAACGAAGCAAAGGAATTCATTCTAAGAATCCAAGAAAATCATTGACGATCAAAGATCAAGCTTTTGGAGAAGAACATCATCCCATCCAATAGCGGTATTTAGATCTAGGATTTTCTTCTTGTTATAGAATTCTACTTTTCTCCTTACTTTTTTGAGTGTATGTTCACATTGAATTTGTCTATGAATTTTAATATGAACATGAGCGGCTAATTTCATTATGGATGTTTAGTTTGTGTTGCCATATTTGCTAGAACTATTTTGGTGAATGTTTTATTGCTTTGAAATAAATAAATTTACCTTTTGATTAAGAGCATGTTTAGATATTTAATTGTGAATTTTCATAGGCCAATTTGAGATTTATAGTTAGGTTGAAAAATCTGAGAATTTAGTTTTAGGAACGTCACCTTAACTATATTTTGAAAAACTTAATCAAAGCTTCAAATTAGTGACTTAGTCATAGCATTAGTTTGATTGACATATTTTTCTTGTGCATAATTTGATTGCTATTTGATATACCCGATCGTAGGATGTTAATTAGTTAATCAACAAAGAGAATTATCCGATCGTAGAAATTTTCGTAATTAAAAGCAAAGTCAGTAAAAATTGTTTATTAGAACGTTCGTGTTATTTCACCATAACTTTTCGATGCAAGCATGGCCAACCAAACTAAACCTTCATACATCCTCCATTGATATTTGAAATCTATTTGAGTTAATTGTGAACTTGCATAATTGTTTTTGTTAATTGTTCGTTGCCATTGATCTTGCTACAAATCGCACTCTTTTTACAGTTTTATTAGGTTTAGGACTCTAGTTATTTAGAGTTTTAGTTTTACTAGAACTCTATTTAATTAGTGTTTTGGTTGCTTTAGGACTCTTTTTAGATTAAGAAAAATGTTGTTTAGAACCATTACAATTCTTTGAGAGACCGACCTCGGAGGTTTGCTTGTCACTTTCTACAAGTGATTCGTACACTTACGAGTACTATAATTTGCACATCATTTATCATCTTTGAGATGGTGTGGAAAAGGTATGGGTGGTCGATAAGACTCTGATGTTTTGTGCAATTGAGGGGTGGTGGATGACTCTCTAATTGCTTCCTTGGAAGGCTCATCATTATTAGCCTTGGATTCATCACTCCCTTTGGGTATTACACTATCTCCTTCCATATTTTCTGCACTAAATGGTAAATCATCATAAATTTCAAGTAAATTTTTATTCGCTTGCTCGGGTTGACTAGGCAATTCCCCTTTCTCTTGTCGTTGGAGATGCTCTGCTAATTGGCCAACTTGGCCTTGAACCCTTTTCATAGAAGCCTCCAACGAGTCCAACCTTTGAGTACTCTTCATTTGGTTCTCCCGACAAACTTGAATGAACATTCAAGTTATCCTCCAAGCTTGATTTTTTGGAAAGAGTAAGTTGCAAGTTGTAAGTTGTTGTTGGTAGGATTTTGTGGGAAATGATTCTAAGCATAACCGGGATTGTTATTTCCCTTCCATGAAAAGTTTGAATGATTTCTCCAACTAGGATTGTATGTATTTGAATAAGGATCGTTCCTTGGTCTCGGTTGGTATCCTTCCATTACATTAGCTTGCTCGTAGCTTGTACCTACATTAGAATCACAAACAAATGAACAAATATTAGCACCATGTCCATATGTACTACAAATATCACATACCTCTTGAGTCGGTGTATTCTTTGAGGTAAGAAGTGAAATTTGTTTGGTAAGCTCTACAATTTGCATCACCATCTCATTACCTGAAGCTACCTCATCAACTTCAATTCTCCTTCCTCTAGAGCTTTTTTGTTGGGAATTTGTACCCAACATCTCATACAAATTGTATGTCTCATTCGCGGTCTTTTCTCCCATAGCTCCTCCAGTGGCATTATCCATAGTGATTTGACACTCTTGTGTCAACCCATCATAGAAAAATGATGGTGTGGGCAATTAATTAGAAGCAATTTGAAGCGATCCCACACCTCATGAAATGGTTCTCCATCCATTTGAAAAAATGTTGCAATTTTTATCCTTAAGTCGGCAATCTTTTTATGGAAATAGAATTTTTTCATGAATTTGTTGAACATTGCGTTCCAAGTTGTAAGAGAACCGGGTGGAAAAGTCATAAGCCATGACTTTGCCTTGTCCTTAAGCATTTATGGGAAACATCACATCCTCAATTGATCTTCATTAAGTCCCTGTAGTGAAAAGTCTGTTGATGTGAAAATTATAGTACTCGCAAGTGTACGAATCACTCGTAACAAGTGACAAGCAAACTTTCGAGGTCAATCTCTCAAGGAATTGCAATGGTTTTAAACAATCTTTTTCTTAATCTAATTAGAGTCCTAAAGCAACTAAAACACTAACTAAAACTCTAAATAATTAGAATCCTAAATCTAATAAAACTGTAAATGAAGTTTGATTTGTGAGCAAGATCAATGGTATTGAACAAATAAAGAAAACAATTATGCAAATTTTGAATTAACTCAAAAAGATTTTCAAATATCAATGGAGGATATATGGACGTTTAGTTTGGTTGACCATGCTTGCATCGAAAAGTTATGGTGAATTAACATGAACGTTTTAATAAAAAAATATTACCGACTTTCCTTTTAATTACGAAAATTTCTACGATCGAGTAATTCTCTTTGTTGATTAACTAATCAATATCCTACGACCGGGTATATCAAATAACAATCAAATTACGCACAAAAAAACATATGCCAATTAAACCAATGCCATGACTAGGTCATCAATTTAAAGTTTTGATTAAGTTTTTCAAAGTAAAGTCAATGTGACGTTCCTAAAACCAAACTCTAATATTTTTCAACCTTATTATGAATCTCAAATTGGCCCATGAAATTCACAATTAAACATCTAAACATGCTCTTAATGAAAAGGTAATTTATTTATCTTAAAGCAATAAAAATATTCACCACAACAGTTCTAACAAACATGGCAATACAAACTAAACATTCATAATAAAATTAACCACTCATGTTCAAATTAATATTCATAAACAAATTTAATTGAACATACATCTCAAAGAAGAAGAAAAGGAAATTCTATAGCAAAAAGAAACTTAGATCTAAACACCACAATTGGATCGGATGATGTTCTACTCCAAAAGCTTGATCGTTGATCTTCAATGGCCTCTTGGATCCTTAGAAAAATTCTCTTACTTCTTTGAGTGTGAAAAAGCTCCTAAAATCTGATTGAGTCTCATTTTGATTCGTAAAATTGAAGTGTTGTAAAAGGGAGACTTAAAGGGGTATTTATATGTGTAAGGGTTACATAGAATCTTGATTGTCCCAGGAATAGACGCGCCATGGCACACAAATTTCCCAGCCCCAGCACAGAAATAATTCTAAAAACACTGCCAAACTTGAGAGGCTCTCTCTGCAGTGCTCGTTGTATTCTGATTCTTCACAGGTATCCCTTACATATTGGTTGGCTCATTATGTACGGCTTAGATAATTTTACTAGTGTTGCTCCTAAATTGTGATCCGAGCACCGTAAATGTTCCGTCTTTGTGTGTTTGCATTATTCAAATCATTTGAGGCTAAAAACACCTAAAATACACTAAAATATACCCGTGATTCTGAATTGATAGATTTACGTAAATAATCAAATAAACGAGTTATAACAAATCTATTTTTAACAATTAAGTACAATAAATCACGAAATATTAGTGCTTGAACAACCCCCAACCAACTTCTTGCTAGTCTCTAGCAAGTGAAGCGATCTAAAAACTAAAAGAAAAATAAATAAAATAAACTATACTAACCAAAATCACTTCCGTAGATTGTCACGGTTACATTTAGTATATACAACAAGCCTTTAAACCCCTAGGTTGCCCTAGTGGACGAGTTATAGTCTCGTGAGGGTTTTCAGTGATGATATCCACAAACATCGTACGACTCTTAAAGACTCTAGACATACTCAAATCAATCCATGCATATGTCTCAAAAAATGTTAATGATGAATGACATACGAAATAGTTAAAAACCACTTAAGCTCAAAAACAGTCCAAATATCGAATCCATTTTCAAAATCGACTTTCGAACAAACAATCAAACCACAAGCCCGTTGGCTACACTATCAGATTGTGCTATGCATGATATTCATAGATTACATTTTAGATCACAAAATTGTGCAAGTAAAATATGAGTAAGAATTTCACTCACAAACTCCATAGGCTTACTTTTCAAATCTATCTCCACTAATATAGAAATCAGAACTAGCTCGATTCAATAGGACTTTATTAAGCTTATAATGTTTTGTTAAGGGTTGTGGTTATGAAAGTACGGAAAGGTTATTCTCAATGGGATAAGAGTACTTTTCATTTTATTTCACAAAATTACTCAACTTTTCTACCCAAATGTTTTTTTCCATCCTCCTCTTTTATAAATTCCATATGTCTCTTGGATTTTTGCTTAATTTTCTTTCTTTACTTTTCTTGCTCTTTATTATTATTCATTTTTTTTTAAATAGTAAGATATATATAATTTCAATTCAAATGCTCATGAAAATCAAATATTACATTGAGTACTCTTATCACTAAGAGTAGTACAATGTATATATGTATATTGAGTTCACGGGGGTCACTATGGATAAAACAGTACGGGGAGGCTCGAAAAGTTCAAACGGTCCAAAGATGGCCTAAATCACTTTCTAAGTTGTATGTGATTCTATTATTTCGCCTTAATGGGGTTTTAAGAAAGTTATAGAGTTCGTTGAAACTTAAAATATACCACGAACATGCTTACAGTACACAAACCAAACATAGTGATACTAACCAAACAAACTACCACATAAACCACAAAATCCTCAAACTAGATGAATCTAAAATTTTTGTGCCTCTTTACTTAGGTGAAATCAATTTCTTTCACATGTTACTGTCATTATAATCATATTAATATCATAGACTTCCGAATTGATTCAAGTTGACTCGATACTATCCTAACAAAATTCAAACAAAAAATCTACAAAAAATTAAAAATTAAAATTTGGTCTAAATTCCTGCTCATGGAATATTTTTTCCACCCCCAACCTAATTTCTACATTGTCCTCGATGTCTCAAAAAACAAAAGAAATTAAGTTTAAAAAGTGAGAGAAGTTACCCCATTTCGTATGAAATTGTGTACATTACGCTTACGCTCTGGTTCACTATTCCTCGCCCTTCTCATCATGTAGCATTTAGATCGCAAGAAATATGCATGAAACCTCTAAATGTATGCATCACAACTCAAAACCAAATTTAAAAGTTAACTAAAATCAAATAAAATCAAAAACCATTAAACAATATCAATTAAAGTTCTTAACTAATTCAACATAAAATAAAAATAAAAGAAAAATAAAGAAAAGTGAAAGAAAAATAAAATTAAACTAAATAAAATAAATTTAAAAAAGAGAAAATAAAAATTAAAGAAAGGATAAAATAAAATGGGGAGGCTTAGTCCTCCATATCATCATACTGCTCATTGTTGTCCTCGGGTTGGTTCTCCGGTGATCTGTAGACTAAGTCGTGGTTCGGATATTGCAAAACTGAGCCGAATTGGGTGAGGTCTACTCCGCTTTGTGTCAACTGGAAGCTCATCATTTTATGGAGTAGAACTTGGTATTCATGTGAATATTTCATTTGTTCGCTGAACCAAGCTTGTTGTTGACTTTAGTATTCTTGTATTTTGTTCATTTTTGCTTCCAAGTTCACCAACCTATCTTTGGTGGTAGCGTTCTTGGAAGAGGTCCCATCACTCTTCCTACTACCTTGTCCTACCTTAGTACCACTGGTTAGGTGTTGCATATAAGCGAAAGTCGATGGTTCATCAGGTTGCAAAAGTACCTCGCCCGTGTCATATTGTACCTCGTGTTTGACACATAGGGTGGTGATCAGCTGGGGAAACAAGTAACTGAGGTTGTGATGCTCAGTTGAGTATATAACTCGTTGTTGGATCATCATCCCTACATCAACTGATCGCTCAGTCTTTATGGCATATTACAAGATTGCCCTCTCCTAATCAATAGTATTGTAATGCCGTGTTGGCTTTAATCTAAAACACAAAAAATACTGCCAAATACGGGATTGAGTTTTAGGGTGCTTTGCTTGAAAAGTATTGACCATGTCCCCTTTATATTCCCACTCCGCATAACCATCGGTGAGGGTGTCTATAATTTCATCGTAATCAACCTCTTTTAAATAGGTTTCATACCCACTATCCTATATGTCCCTCAACCCATAATATGCATTTATAATAGTCCTATTAAAGGGGACTTCAACACCCCTTATCCAAACCATTCCGTCCTGAGCTTCCGAGACATTCGCGTAGAATTCCCAGACCAATGAACTCACACCTGCTTCCGGTGCGTGTACAAATTTCCTCCACCCTAACGTCTCAACCTTATCAGAAATTCTCATTAATCTTACTTGTCTAAAATCTAACCCCCTCTCATTAACAAATCCTTTGTTTCTTTTAGCAATACCTTCGTACCGCTCTTGTGCCTCCCTACTTACAAACCTAAAGGCATCAAAGTTGCATTCCTCAACCACTTTTCCTTTTCCCTTAGAACGACTTCCCTCTCCAGCTTTTCATTTTGGAGCCATAGATTATGCTACCTAAATATTTTCACACCAAATATTAAATCCAAAAAATTCATAAATTCCCCAAAAACCCCCTCTTATCAAACTTGATTCTCTTAAATCCAGAAAATTTCAAAAATAATTCACAATATCAAAATAATATTTACCAAATTAAGATAGAATTGTGAAGAAATTTACCTCTTTGGAGTTCGATTGAAACCTTGAAGAAAAAGCCCCAATATTTCGAAACCCTAGGTTGTGTTGAAGAGATGAAGATATTTCTTAATTTCTTTAGCAAATCTGTCAAAATGGAGAAGGAAAAACTTGATAGCAATGTTAGATTGAAGGAATTAGGGAGTATAGTGTTGACTTTTGTGAGAAAGTGAGGGGGTATTTAAGGAGAAAATGAGAAAAAGTGAGGGAAAATAGGGGAGAGAAAAGTTTGAAATGATTTGAATGTGCATGAGTGCTCCTTTTCTAGGAAATTTTAAAGGTGTGCAGCGGCACAAGTTTTTTCCCACCACGGCACAGATCAATTTTGGGCAAACAAAACCTCTCACGCCACAGCACAAATATTTCCCTACCGCGGCACCCAAAAAATTTCAAAAATCAATCCCAAAATAGGAACTATCAAGCCGCGGCACAAGTTCTCCCTGTCATGGTTCGCACAAAATTTCAAACAAAATCCCAAAACAAAACCAAGCTCGTCGCGGCATAAATTTTTCCCACCGCGGCACCTAAAAAAATTTTAAAATTCATTCTAAAACAGAAACTTCCACACCGCGGGACAAATTTTCCCTGCTGTGGCTGACGTGATAAATTTAGTACTCGCAAGTGTACGAATCACTCGTAGAAAAGTGATAAGAAACTTCCAAGGTCGGTCTCTCAAGGAATTGCAGTGGTTCTAAATAACCTTCTTCCTAATCTAAATAGAGTTCTAACAAAAATAAAAGACTAATTAAATAGAGTTCTAGTGAAACTAAAACTCTAAGTAACTAGAATTCTAAAGCAACTAAAATACTAATTAAATAGAGTTCTAGTAAAACTAAAACTCTAAATAACTAGAATCCTAAATCTAATAAAATTGTAAACAAGTTGGAATTGTGACGAGATCAATGGTACGAACAATTAACGAAAACAATATTGCAAGTTCACAATCAATTCAAATAGATTTGAAGATCAATGGAGGATGTATGGACGTTTAGCTTGGTTGACCATGCTTGCATCGAAAAGGTATGGTGAAACAACATGAACGTTCTAAATAAACAATATTACTGGCTTTCCTTTTAATTACTAGACTGCCTTCGGTCGGGGTAAATTTCTTTGTTGATTAACTAATTAACTGCCTTCAGTTGGGGTAAATCAAATAGCAATCAAATTATGCGCAAGGAAATACATGCCAATCAAACTAATGCTATGACTAAATCACTAATTTGAAGCTTTGATTAAGTGTTTCGAAATAGAGTTAAGGTGACGTTCCTATAACTAAATTCTCAGATTTTTCAACCTAACTATGAATCTCAAATTGGCCCATGATAATTCATAATTAAATATCTAAACATGCTTTTAATCAAAAGGTAATTTATTTATATTAAATCAATAAAATATACACCATACACAATTCTAGCAAACATGGCAACACAAACTAAACATCCATAATGAAATTAGCCGCTCATGTTCATATTAATATTCATAGACAAATAAAATATGATCATACACTTCAACGAAAGAAGAAGAAAATAGAATTCTACAACAACAAGGAAAACCTAGATCTAAATACCGCTTATGGATGGGATAGCGTTCTTTTTCAAAAGCTTAATCTTCAATCGTCAACGGCTTCCTTGAATCCTTAGAATGGTTTCTCTTGCTTCGTTTGAGTGTGGCAAAGCTCCCAAAATTAAATGAATCTCTTGTTTGGTTGCAAAATTATAAAGTGTAAAGTTGTATCAAAGTTGTTCGAGTTGTATGTAAGGGGGAGTCTAAGGGGGTATTTATAGATGTAAGGGTTTACAAAAATCCTGATTGCAATAGGAATAGGCTCGCTGCAGCACACATTTTCTCCGCTGCGGCGCAACACAAATTCTGAAAATAATGTCAAAACCCGAGAGCTCCCCGCCGCGGCATGACTTCTCCTCGCCGCGGCGCGTGTTGCCTTCCTTTTCTTCATGTTTACCCCCTTACATATGTGATGGCTCGTTATGTAAGGCTTACATATTTGTCTCGTTTAGCCCGTAACTCGTGATCCGAGCGCCGTAAGTGTTCCATCTTTGCGTGTTTTCATTATTTGACTCATTTGACGCTAAAAACACCTGAAATGCACTAAAATATACCCGTGATTCCGAATGGATAGATTTATGAAAATAATCAAATAAAAAATCATAACAAATCTATATTTTAAACAATTAAGCACAATTAATCACGAAATATTAGTGCTTTTCGAGCACTCATCACAACCCCCAACCAGCTTCTTGCTAGTCTCTAGCAAGAGGAGCGATCTAAAAATTAAAATAAAACAAATTAGATAAACTATCCTAAATCACTTTCGTAGATTGTCATGGTTGCATTTAGCGTATACAACAAGCCTTTAAACCCCTAGGTGGCTGATGCACAAAAACTTGATAACCAAATTTGTAATTTATAAAAGCTCGCAAGTGCACGAGTCACTTGTAGTAAGCGACAAGTATACTCCCAAGATCGTCTCTCAAAGGAATTGCGGTGGTTTTCAAAAGAGTCAAATGTAATCCAAAACGTAACAATAAAATAAATTCTAAACACTCTAATCAAAGGTTGGTTTTGTAAATGGTTTATAAAATCATAAAAATACTAAAACAATAAAAGTAAGTGCGTGAAAGTTTTGTTGAAACGATGAGATGAACGAGTGTGGGAAATTGGTTAGTAAACTAATCATGGGCTCATGCTCAAGAGTGCTCAATTGAATTCAGATGGCGTTTCTAAAACTCAACCCTAAAATATTTCATACATTGACAAATCAAATTGGCCAGAAATAATTGATGAACATACGTATTAAGAACAATGACCATGAATTAAATTACTTAATCATAAAATTATCCACACAATCAATCATCCAATCATAGTTACATCACCAAAATCCCACACATAAAGAGTTTAGCTACTCATAATGAAATCCAAATCAATATTTTTCATTACAAATAACATTCTATGAGTTCTTAAAGAGAAAAGAGATTACAAACAATAAATTACCCCACTTCCACTTTTAAAACAAGCCCTTGATGTTGGATGATCACCTTCTTCAAGATTGTTGATGGAGCTTCAATGGAGGAGCATTAATGGAGTAATTTTCTCTCTAAAGAATGTGGAGAAGAAGAAGAAAAATACTATTCATGCTACTGTTCACGAGTTGGTGGAGGCTGAATAATCCTATATTCTGTTGGAGGCTGGAGATGATAATGTGTCCAATTAGGTTTTCCTTTTTGTAAGGGTTTCCAAAAAGAATTCGTGCGTGTGTGGCTGGGGGAATTGCAATCTGCGCGCTCGCGCCGCGGCGCGCCTTTTTCCATGCCGCGGCGCAGCATGTGATACTGATTTACGAATAAAAATAGAAACCTCCCCACCGCGGCATAACTTTTCCTCGCCGCGGCACGCAAAATAGATGCTTAAAAACAATAGAATACCCTCCAAACCTAGATTATATCGAGATTAAATGCAAAATAGATGCTTAAAAACATAACAAATAGTAGGTCAAAATAGTGTTCATGAAATACCCCCAAACTTACATTTTGCTAGTCCTCAAGCAAAACTAAAATTAAAAAGCCAAATAACAAAACTAAAATTGAAGTTAACAAAACTTATCATGCTTTAGTTTCTTTCCAATTCATAATAAAACATTTATGCACCAATTTATCCAACATTTTAACACATCAAGGTTCACCATTTAGATCAATTTCACTCCACAAGTCTAAATCCCAATACTAAAAGTGTATCAACATTGATTCCCCCAAACCTAGTGTCAAGAATGTGAATTCGTTTCAACTCTAATCCTCACGAGAATTACTCTCTAAATCACACCGATCCTATAGGTTCAAGCACTCATCAAAATATATGCGAATAGAAGTTATGTAAAGAAACAAGCTAATAGGTTCGCATATGATTAAACAAGAAAGGCTCAAAAGTGCATAACATTGATCTCATGAAAGGAATCAAATGATAGGATTTACGAAGAAATCACATTACTAATCTCATGCATCAATTAAAATCCTCAAGCAAAAACTTCAAGTGTGCCATAGAATGAAAATGCTTTGACTTTAAGGGAACTTATTTCCTATTTCTCTCTGTTTTTTTTAGATTGTATTAACCATTCATACTTGAAGAACTTAGGGTCATAATAAACTTATTATCTCTTCTTCTTTTTTTAGACCCATATACATATGTAATTTGTGAATGGCTACTTCTTAGCTCTTTTCGTGTTTGATATAGGAATTTGATGAGTGCTCAAAAAGCACTAATATTTTGTGATTAATTGTGCTTGATTGATTGATATATAGATTTATTATGACTATTATTTCGATTATTTTCATAAATCTATCCATTCGGAGTCACGGGTATATTTTAGTGCATTTCAGGTGTTTTTAGCGTCAAAATGAGTCAAATGATGAAAACACGCGAAGACGGAACACTTACGGCGCTCGGATCACGAGTTACGGGCTAAACGAGACAAATATGTAAGCCTTACATAATGTGCCATCACATATGTAAGGGGGGACGTGAAAAGAAGGAAACCAATGCGCGCCGCGGCGAGAGAATTGCATGCCGCGGCGTGAGGCTCTCGGGTTTGATCCTGAAAATATAGAAGCATTGCGCGCCGCGGCGAGGGAATTGTATGCCGCGGCGGGGAGCTCTCGGGTTTTTGCATATTTTCCAAATTTTGTGTTGCGCCGCAGCGGAGAAAATGCATGCCGCGGCGCGCCTATTCCTATTGCAATCAGGAATGCCTTACATCTATAAATACCCCCTTTAGACCCCCTTTACAACCAGAACTCGAATTGGTACACAACTCTTACACTTTACAATTTTGCAACCAAACACGACATTCAATCAACTTTGGGAGTTTTGCTACACAAAAACGAAGCAAGAGAAACCATTCTAAGGATCCAAAGAAGCCGTCGACAATCGAAGATAAAGCTTACGGAGGAGTACGTCAACCGATCCATAAGCGGTATTTAGATCTAGGTTTTCTTTGGTGTTGTAGAATTCTATTTTTCTTCTTTTTTCGTTGGAGTGTATGTTCGTATTTTATTTGTCTATGAATATTAATATGAACATATCTGGCTAGTTTTATTATGGATGTTTAGTTTGTGTTGCCATGTTTGCTAGAACTGTGTATGGTGTATGTTTTATTGATTTAATATAAACAAATTACTTTTTGATTAAGAGCATGTTTAGATATTTGATTATGAATAATCATGGGCCCATTTGATGTTCGTAGTTAGATTGAAAAATCTGAGAATTTAGTTATAGGAACGTCACCTTAACTTTATTCCGAAACACTTAATCGAAGCTTCAAGTTAGTGACTTAGTCATAGCATTAATTTGATTGGCATGTTTTCCTTGCGCATAATTTGATTACTATTTGATTTACCCCCGCCAAAGGCAATTAATTAGTTAATCAATAAAGAGACCTACCCCCGCCAAAAGGAGTCTCGTAATTAAAAGGAAAGCCGGTAGTTTAGTTTATATAGGACGTTCATGTTATCTCACCATACCTTTTCGATGCAAGCATGGTCAACCAAGCTAAACGTCCATACATCCTCCACTGATCTTCAAATCTATTTGAATTGATTGTGAATTTGCAATACTGTTTTCGTTTAATTGCTCGTACTTTGTTCCCGTTACAAATCAAACACCTTTTTACAGTTTTACTAGCTTTAGGATTCTAGTTACTTAGAGTTTTAGTTTTACTAGAACTCTATTTAATTAGTCTTTTATTTTCATTAGAACTCTATTTAGATTAAAAAGTTAGTTATTTAAAACCACTGCAATTCCTTGAGAGACCGACCTTGGAAGTTGCTTATCACTTTACTACGAGTGATTCGTACACTTGCGAGTACACATTTTAACACATCAAGTTTTTGGCGCCGTTGCCGGGGAATTGGCGTTTTGAATAATTTTCTTTTTAACTTTTTAGAGTTTCTTAATTTTTTTTATTTGTTTATTTATTTTATTTGTTATCTTTTATTTATTTATTTATTTTATTTTTATTTTTATTTTATTCAAAAAAAAAAAAAAAAATTCAAAAAAAAAATCAGAAAATAAAAAAATCAAAAAAATAGTGTTTTTAATTGCTTAATCTGTGGTGCTTTGATTTCTCTGTTGTTTTTGTTAGTTTTTGAAAGGTACCGTTCATCAACAACATCAACAAATTTTAAAATGCACCTAATCAGGCTGGATACTGAAATCCAAGAGCCAATACAAATGAAGAGCTGCATGATATGACAGACAAGAGGTATGTAGCATTTGTGGTTTATATGGGCATTATGCTAATGTTTTGCACTTTTGCAGGTGATTACTATGCATCCCCTAATCCAAACTTTGATTTTAATGAGAGATGTCACCCACCTTGGAATGATCCTTATTTCAGTACCTATAATCCTGAGTGGGGAAATCACCATAATTCTTCATGGCAAGCAAACTTTACCCCACCTTATGCCCAATACAACATGCAAAGCTCAAATTCATATGACCCACCGTATGCCCAATACAACATGCAAAGCTCAAATTTTCAACCATATGACCCACCTTATGCACAATACCAAATGCAAAGCTCAAGTTTTTCATCAATATCCATCTAGGGCCACCTTCGAAGAGAGCTTGAATTCTTTCATACAAGGAAGTAGAGTTTCTAATCAACCTAGGAAGCCAACCTTAGAGGAAACCTTGAATATTTTCATACAATCTACTAGTGAAAGGATGGAGTCTATAGAGGCATCAATAAACAGAATAGAAATGCAAGTTGGGCAATTAGCGGAACAAATTCAAAAACAAGAAGAGTTGCCCACTCAAATTAAGCAAGTGAAGGATGACATAATCCTTCAAAGTGGTAACAATTTTGAAAATTTTTATTTTCCTGAGACTTTTGATGATTTACCACTTTGTGTAGAAAATACAGGTAGGGAGCAAGCAATTCTCAAAGAATGTCAAGCCGAAGAATATCAAATTCTACAAACTTCTAAGGAGAACAAGGAGGAATTATCTTCACCTCCCATGCCACACAAGGCACCTAAGACTTGCACATCTCCAAATTATTTTCTATACCACTTCCACAAAAAAGTGTGTGCTGTGCTTCATGGAAAACAACTACCGAGATGGAAGGACAAGCTTAATGACATCTTAGCTCGGAAAATTGATATCACACACTTCAAAATCTTTGATGATGGTGGATAGAAAAGAATTAGCAACGTCTTGCTAAGACGTTAAAGAAAGCGCTTGGTGGGAGGCAACCCACCACATTCGGTAGTATTAACTTCTTTTCTTTTCTTTATTTTGTTTTTATTTAGTTTTACATTCTTTTATTTCTTTTTATTTTATTTTGGATTGTTTAACTTTGTTTGATGTTTTTGTGTCTTCAATTGCCTTAGTTATAATTAAAAATTGGGTTTGAATGTGAATTGTGTGCATACACTTTGAGGTTCAATATATGTTCATACATTCTTCATGAGAGAAGCGAGTAACGACACAATTTCATACGAAAGGGGGGTAACTTCTTACACTTTTTCTTAATTTCTTTTGTTCTTCTTTTTCACATTGAGGACAATGCAGAAAGTAGGTTGGGGGTGGGAAGAATATTCCATGAGCATGAAATATGACCAATTTTTAATAGCAATTTTCTTACCGCCAAAATGCCCTCCACAGTGAAGTTCATGACAGAAAGTTAAGATACTTGCATGCTCCTCTTCCGGCACACACCTCCGGATGACTTGGTCTTGACAAATCTTGAATAGATATGGATCATCCCAGAAGTATTCCCTGCACACATGAAAAAATCTTTTCTTTTCCTGAAAAGAAATGTTAGGCCTCAACAAACCGCTAGCAAGGAAATTTACAATATCAGCGTACCAAGGGTTTGGACCCACAGAAAATAACTGCTCATCAGGAAAAGTCTCAACAATAGCAATATCTTTGTCACTCTCAGTAGTGTCAAAGTCAGAAATCAACCTAGATAAATGATCAGCTACCACATTTTTTCTTCCCTTTTTATCCTTGATTTCTAAGTCGAATTCTTGTAACAACAAAACCCACCGAATTAGTCTAGGCTTAGCATTCAGTTTACTTAACAAATAACGCAAAGCAGCATGGTCCAAATGCACAATTACTTTAGATCCTACTAAATAAGATCTAAACTTATCAAGAGAAAACACAATAGCCAAAAATTCTTTTTTGGTGGTTGAGTAGTTAAGTTGAGCGTCATTTAGAGTTTTACTAGCATAATAAATTACATGCAAACGCTTATCTACTCGTTGACCTAAAACAGCCCCTATGGCAAAATCAGACGCATCACACATAATCTCAAAGGGGAGTGACCAATCAGGTGCTATGATAATTGATGCGAACCAAGGGACGCGATTCCTATCGACCCACCTAGCTACGAGGCTAGGGAACCAAGAAGAAGCGGATCAAGACCCAAACAACAAAATTGGCATGGATTTCTAAGCAAAACACAGATTTGGCTGCAGGAAACTCACCACCACACTTGGATATTACGCACCACGCGCGGAGGAGAGGGCGAACGCCACAAAGGGGTGCAACTACCTTTGATAAGTTCTTGGGGGAAAGGCTTGCAATCAAGCAAGGAGCTCCATGGCTCTCTCAATTTGTTTTCTAACAAATTTCATTAATATGATCAAAAGTTACAAAATGGGCTGCCCAAATGTCTATTTATAGGGCTCACACAAAACCTAAAAAGAAAAGACAAAATATGAGCCATTGGATTTGATCCAAGGGCTGAAATTACAAATTTTACATTGGCGCCGCGGCGGGCAAACATTCATGCCGCGGCGGGAGGCTCGGATCACAAAAGTAAAACTACGCGGGCCGCGGCGGACAAATTACATGCCGCGGCGAGGAACCTTGCACTTCAACCCGAGAGGTCTGTGCCGCGGCGCCCAAAAGCCATGCCGCGGCCCGCACGTCCCTGGTCCTCTGCGCGCACCTCTGCCCACACTTGCGCACGCGTCTGCTCGTCCTGCGCGCACATCTCCCAGCCTTCACACCCAAAACAGAAACATCGGCGCCGCGGCGCACATATTTCATGCCGCGGCGAGCATGCCTCGTCCAAAATTCTGCCAAAGCAGAAACACCCGTGCCGCGGCGCATAAAAGTCATGCCGCGGCGCAGCTCCAAAATCCTGAAAATCCACAAATTAGCTAGCACTTCCATGGCTAACATGTTCGCGCCCTAGCTCGTGTTTGTGGCGTGCTTCTTTGAGCCGATATTTGACCCTTTTCTCGGCATAGTCCTTGCCCCGTGTCGTGCCTTGATTATGGCACGATCCGGTTCGTATCAGACCCCTTTCTTTAAAAGATTCGTCCTCGAATCTTTGCTATGTGATGGGGATTCTGAATAAATGTTAATAAGCCTTAAAACCTGATGGCCTCTTAGTTTTTAACATTAATGGGATGGGTTGTTCAATTTGCTCACCACTTGCTCAACTTAATAAGTCAAGGGTTTGACCTAAAACGAATTCAACAAAAGGCAAAGAAACAATTTCGTTAGAAGAAGTAAGTTTTCCTTTCCAAGATTTCCAAAAACTGAAATTCATTCTTCTCTCATTCATTTCTCCTTCTTCAACTTTTTCTATCTTTTTTTTAACCCAGAATTCTCTCTCCCTTAACATTTTCCCGGAAAAGGCACAAGGGTTCTTTTTTGTCTCCACAAATTATACCTATTGACTATCAGCTTACTCCCTCTCACTTGCCATGATTCCCCAAGAGAAGAAATAATCTGGCTTTGTGCAAATATTTCATCCTATACTTTCCATTGGAAAGGACCAAAACTTTTTGCTTATCTCCAATTCACCAAACTCATTCATCCATGGTAGCATTAGGTTTTGTGTTTAAGTTGGCAAATTAATTTCTTCCCAAAGTAGTCTAGATAGTTAGCATGAAGCATTTCATCAATGACCACACGACACACTTTCTCGTTCACATGGCACCTTGTGCGAAACATACTTCCAAATGCTAACAAAATACCCTTCGTGTTTAACCCTTAGAATGATCATTCAAGCACTTTAGCTACTAAGCAATCCACACTATCCAAAATTCTCCGAACAATTGCAATATTCCGTAAACACCAAGTGTAGTTTGTAATATCCAATGTAAGGGACAAAAGAAACTAACTCAATGTGTTTGGAAATCCTAACTCTAGAAATTTTGGAAAGAATAGGGATTTAGGTCAAATTCACGAAAAGACATTCAACCGAACAAAACTCGAGATAACCCAAACGAGCAAAACACGATCCGTTAAAAATGTGAATGACACTTTAACGAGAATTTTGCAAAATTCTTGGAAATTGAATTTCCAGATTTTTTTTTTTTTTTTTTTATAAAAAAAATATCTAACGAGATATTTTCGGGAGATATTTTCACGAGATATTTTCGTGAGATATTTTCCGAGATATTTTCGGGAGATATTTTCGGAAGATATTATTTTTTTTTTTTTTATAAAATAAAGAGAAAAGGTTTGGCTCTCACTTTTCAAGAAGAAAAATCACATGTGAGATTACCAAAATACCCCTCTTCAAAAAAACGAAAATTTGGGGGAATTTCCAACACAAAATCCTTTCCAAATTCAACCAAAATAAGAAGCAAACAACAACATCACACAGGTTATTCCAGGAATTGCATTAAAGACACAAAAACAAGATGAACACAGAAGTTTTTTGTGAAGAATTTTCTTGTTGCTATGAAATAGAAATTGACAAAAACTAAGATAGGAATCTAGAGTCTCAACCTAGAGCTCTGATACCAAATGATGCGAACCAAGGGACGCGATTCCTATCGACCCACCTAGCTACGAGGCTAGGGAACCAAGAAGAAGCGGATCAAGACCCAAACAACAAAATTGGCATGGATTTCTAAGCAAAACACAGATTTGGCTGCAGGAAACTCACCACCACACTTGGATATTACGCACCACGCGCGGAGGAGAGGGCGAACGCCACAAAGGGGTGCAACTACCTTTGATAAGTTCTTGGGGGAAAGGCTTGCAATCAAGCAAGGAGCTCCATGGCTCTCTCAATTTGTTTTCTAACAAATTTCATTAATATGATCAAAAGTTACAAAATGGGCTGCCCAAATGTCTATTTATAGGGCTCACACAAAACCTAAAAAGAAAAGACAAAATATGAGCCATTGGATTTGATCCAAGGGCTGAAATTACAAATTTTACATTGGCGCCGCGGCGGGCAAACATTCATGCCGCGGCGGGGAGGCTCGGATCACAAAAGTAAAACTACGCGGGCCGCGGCGGACAAATTACATGCCGCGGCGAGGAACCTTGCACTTCAACCCGAGAGGTCTGTGCCGCGGCGCCCAAAAGCCATGCCGCGGCGCGCACGTCCCTGGTCCTCTGCGCACACCTCTGCCCACACTTGCGCACGCGTCTGCTCGTCCTGCGCGCACATCTCCCAGCCTTCACGCCCAAAACAGAAACATCGGCGCCGCGGCGCACATATTTCATGCCGCGGCGAGCATGCCTCGTCCAAAATTCTGCCAAAGCAGAAACACCCGTGCCGCGGCGCATAAAAGTCATGCCGCGCGCAGCTCCAAAATCCTGAAAATCCACAAATTAGCTAGCACTTCCATGGCTAACATGTTCGCGCCCTAGCTCGTGTTTGTGGCGTGCTTCTTTGAGCCGATATTTGACCCTTTTCTCGGCATAGTCCTTGCCCCGTGTCGTGCCTTGATTATGGCACGATCCGGTTCGTATCAATAATGGGTGTAGAAGTTAATTTTTCTTTCAAAACATTAAAAGCAGTCAAGCAATCATCATCAAAAACAAAAGAAACATCTTTAGCTAACAGGTTGCATAGGGGACGACTTATCTTGGAAAAATCCTTAATAAATCTCCTATAAAAACCCGCATGGCCAAGAAAACTCCTAATTCCCTTAACATTAATGGGAGGTGGAAGTTTGGCTATTAGATCAATTTTTGCTCTATCCACCTCAATGCCTCTACTTGAAATAACATGTCCTAATACAATGCCATGTTGAACCATAAAATGACTCTTTTCCCAACTAAGGGTCAAGTTACAATCAATACAACGTTCAAGCACACGAGTCAAGTTATTCAGGCAATCATCAAATGAATTTCCAAAAACTGAAAAATCATCCATAAATACCTCTATGCATTTCTCCACCATATCCGAGAATATTGAAATCATGCATCGTTGGAATGTGGCGGGGGCATTGTAAAGACCGAATGGCATCCTCCTGAAGGCAAATGTCCCGAATGGGCACGTGAATGTGGTCTTCTCCTGATCTTCCGGAGCGATGGGCACTTGGTAATAACCTGAAAGACCATCAAGAAAACAGTAAAAATCATGCCCTGCTAAACGTTCAAGCATTTGATCAATAAAAGGAAGAAGAAAATGATCTTTCTTTGTGTACAAATTTAATTTACGAAAATCAATGCACATTCTCCATCTCGTGATCAATCTTGTGGGTACTAACTCATTTTTATCGTTCTTTATCACAGTGATCTCAGATTTCTTCGGTACCACATGTACCGGGCTAACCCATTTGCTATCCGCAATAGGATAGATAACCCCAACTTCCAAGAGTTTTAAAATTTCCGTTTTCACTACCTCTTGCATAATAGGGTTAAGTCTCCTTTGGGCTTCTCTCATAGGTTTGGTATTGTCCTCAAGATTTATCTTATGCATACACATGGTGGGACTAATACCTCTAATATCATCAATGCTCCATCCTATGGCTTTCTTATGTTTCCTAAGTATATTCACTAGCGCTCGTTCTTGGGTTCGGGTCAAGGTAGATGAAATTATGACCGGATAAGTTTCCCCCACACCCAAAAATACATACTTAAGATGTTTTGGCAAATCTTTCAACTCAAGCTTAGGTGGAGCATTGTCTTCCCTAGATGGGGTTTTGGGTAACTCTAAGGGTGTACTTGGTTCTTCTAATGATTCAGCATTATCTAACAACTCTAAGTAACCCTTAGTTTCATCATCCAATTCCTTCTCTATCCTATCAACTGTTAAAGCATATTCAAGTCCGTCCTTAACTTTATCCAGCAAAAAGGCATCATAAACAAGATTATCAATATGGTCAATAGAAGAACATTCATCAATTGAGGATATAGAAGGTAAAGGGGAGGAATCAAATACTCTAAAATTGACAGTTTCTCCCAAAACTGTCATAGTTAGACTTCCACTATGTGATGAACACTATTTTGACCTACTATTTGTTATATTTTTAAGCATCTATTTTACATTTAATCTCAATATAATCTTGTTTTGGAGGGTATTTTATTGTTTTGTAGGTCAAAGTAGGTTTGGGAAGAAATGTGGTCAAAGAGAGCAAAAATGAAGCAAAATGTGTTAAAGACTGTAAGCCTTACATTGGGAGCAATTTACTATGTAAGGGGGACCAACAAGAGCTAAAGAACGTAAGCCCTTACATCGAGAATCAGCAAATTATGTAAGGACATTTACATGGCACCAACAACATTGCGCGCCGCGGCGTAGAAAACATATGCCGCGGCGAGAGGCTCTTGGGTTGCATCCTAGGAAATTAAGAAAATAAGGAGCGCCGCGGCATGAATAAGGTGCGCCGTGGCGAGGGACTTTCTGTTTTGGTTCGAAATTCTGAAGAACATTGCGCGCCGCGGCATGAGTATTGTGCGCCTCGGCGAGAAGGTTTCTGTTTTTATTCGTAAGTCAGTTTCACATGTTGCGCTGCGGCATAGAAAAAGGCGCGCCGCGGCGCGCGCGCGCAGATTGCAATTCCCCCAGTTACACACGCACGAATTCTTTATGGAAACCTTTACAGAAAAGGAAAACCTAAAAGGGGACACATGATTTTCCCTACCTCTATATATACATCATTCAGCCTCCAACAAAGGGATGACTTTGAGCCTCCACAAACTCGTGAACAGTATTTTTCTTCTTCTTCTCCACACCCTTTAGAGAGAAAATTATTCAATTAATGTTCCTCCATTGAAGCCCCTTTAACAATCTTGAAGAAGGTGATCATCCAACATCAAGGGCTTGTTTGAAAAGTGGAAGTGGGGTAATTTATTATTTGTAATCTCTTTTCTCTTTAAGAACTCATAGAATGTTATTTGTAATGAAAAATATTGATTTGGATTTCATTATGAGTAGCTAAACTCTTTATGTGTGGGATTTTGGTAATGTAACTATGAGTGGATGATTGATTGTGTGGATAATTTTATGATTTAGTGATTTGATTCATGGTCATTGTTCTTAATACGTATGTTCATCAATTATTTCTGATCAATTTGATTTGTGAATGTATGAAACATTTTAGGGTTGAGTTTTAGAAACGCCATCTGAATTCAATTACGCACTCTTGAGCATGAACCTAGTTTAAGTGCATTAATTTGTCTTGAATTAGGTGATTAAACTATTTTCCTGGATTTAAGGCTAATTAACTAATTAACGGACTGGATCAAAGAAGCTAATTAGTTAATTAAGGAAAAATTACCATTGATTTGGGATTTTCTAGAGTTAGAGAAAATAATCATTAAATTCTACTTTTTCGTGCTTAATTGTCAAAACCACATAAATCAAGTCATCCATGATTAGTTTACTAACCAATTTCCCACACTCATTCATCTCATCCTTTCAACAAAACTTTCACGCACTTACTTTTATTGTTTTAGTAATTTTATGATTTTAGGAACAATTTACAACCCAAACTTTGATTAGAGTGTTTAGGATTTATTTTATTGTTACGTTTTTAGACTACATTTAGATATTTTAAAAACCACAGCAATTCCTTTGAGAGACGATCTTGGGAGTATACTTGTCGCTTACTACAAGTGACTCGTGCACTTGCGAGCTTTTATAAATTACAAAATTTGGTTATCAAGTTTTTGAGCATCAAGTTTTTGGCGCCGTTGCCGGGGAATTGGCGTTTTTGAAATTGTTATTTGTTTTCTTTTTAGTTTACTATTCAATCTTTATTTTTGTTGTTTTTGTGTTTTTGTTACTCGTTAGAGTCGTATAGTGTCTGGTGCTCTGATTTTTTGTTGTTTTTGATTGTGCATGCACGGTAGGAGATCTCTTGGAAATCCACTGGTGCCGTTCATAGATAACGTCAACAGGAGACGAGCACATTTGAGACCATCCGGCGCTAACATTTTGGAGGACGAGCAACCACCAACAATGGGAGAACATCTACCTCCACACAGAGAGATGACGATGAAGGAGTATGCAAGGCCAATCATTGGCACTGCAACTTCTTGCATCCAACTAGGGGAAGCAGCTCGAAACTATGAAATTAAGAACATACATTTTAATATGTTACCGTCTTTTTATGGGATTCCTAACGAAGATCCTCTAACTTTTATTCGTGATTTCTATGCCACTGTGCAGACTTTTCCGCTACAGGGGCTAAATGAGGATCAGCTGAGGATGAGATGTTTCCCGTACACGCTTAAAGACAAAGCCAAGTCATGGCTTATGACTCTTCCACCTGGATCTCTTTCAACTTGGGACGCAATTTTCAACAAGTTCATGGGAAAATTCTATTCCCACCAAAAGACTGCGGACCTAAGAACCAAAATTGCAACGTTCTCCCAAATGGACGGAGAACCATTTCATGAGGCGTGGGATCGCTTCAAATTGCTTCTGATACTATGCCCACACCATCACTTTCCTTTGCAACTCCAGAACCAATTCTTCTATGACGGGCTGACACAACAGTGTCAATTTACTGTGGATAATGCCGCAGGAGGAGCAATGGGAGATAAGACCGCTGATGAGACATATGACCTATATGAGATGTTGGGTACTAATTCCCAACAAAAGAGCTCTAGAGGACGGAGGATGGGAGTTAACGAGGTAGCTCCAGGAAATGATATGGCAATGCAAATTGCGGAGCTTACAAAACAAATCGCACTCTTCACCTCTAAGAACACACCAACTCAAGAGGTATGCGGTATTTGTAGTACGTACGGACATGGTGCTAATATTTGTCCTTTTGTTTGTGATCAAAATGCAAGTACAAGTTATGAGCAAGCTAATGCTATGGAGGGATACCAACCAAGGCCAAGGAATGATCCCTACTCGAACACGTATAATCCTGGTTGGAGAAGTCATCCCAATTTCTCTTGGAAGGGAAGTAACAACCAAGGGTATGCTCAGAATAACTTCCCACATCATCCAAACAACAACAATCCACATCTCACTCTTCCAAACAAACCAAGCTTGGAGGACAACTTGAATGCATTCATTCAAGTTAGTCGGGAAAATCAAATGAAGAGTACTCAGAGATTGGACTCGTTGGAGGCTTCGATGAAAAGGGTTGAAGGCCAAGTAGGTCAATTGGCGGAGCACCTCCAACGTCAAGAAAAAGGAAAACTACCGAGCCAACCCGAGCAAGCAAAAGCGATCACGGTCCTTCGCAGTGGTAAGATAGTAACTAAAAATTTACCTGAAATATCTAATGATCTACTTTTCAATGCAGGAAACATGGAAGAAAGCAGTGCAATACCTAAGGAAAATGATACACCTAAGGCTAGGGAAGGTGAACCTTCAAAGGAATCAAATGGAGAGTCATCTACCGCTCCCCAATTGCACAAATCATCCGAGCCTTACCGACCTCCGGTACCTTTTCCACACCGTCTCAAGGACGATAAACAGGATAAGCAATTTTCTGATCTTTTTAACATGCTTTCTAAAGTTCAAATAAATCTGCCCTTATTGGATGTTATTAGAAATGTGCCTTCCTATGCAAAGGTTTTCAAAGACCTAAATACTAGGAAGAGAAAGTATGGTTTAAATGAAAGGATAGTTGTTTCTGAAATTTCTAGTTCGATTCCTCAATAATGTTTACCACCTAAACTTAAGGATCCCGGGAGTTTTAATATTAAAATTACTTTGGGGAATAAGAAAGTGGTACGAGCCATGCTAGATTTAGGTGCAAGCATAAACTTAATGCCATATTCGATTTATTTGCAACTAGGTCTAGGGGAATTGAAACATACTACCATGTCCCTACAATTAGCTGATAGATCTGTGAAATATCCTAAGGGAATGGTAGAGGACTTGCTAGTACAGGTTGATAAACTGATTATACCTGTAGATTTTGTTGTGTTGGATATGCAGGAGAATCCGTCTATGGACAAAGAACACACCATTCTTCTTGGTAGGCCATTTATGGCCACTACTAAGATAATTATAGATGTCCATAGTGGAAGTCTTACTATGACAGTTTTGGGGGAAACTGTCAATTTTAGAGTATTTGATTACTCCCCTTTACCTTCTATATCCTCAATTGATGAATGTTCTTCTATTGACCATATTGATAATCTTGTTTATGATGCCTTTTTGCAGGATGAAGTTAAGGACGGACTTGAATATGCTTTAACAGTTGATAGGATAGAGAAGGAATTGGATGATGAAACTAAGGGTTACCTAGAGTTGTTAGACAATGCTGAATCATTAGAAGAACCAAGTACACCCTTAGAGTTACCCAAAACCCCATCTAGGGAAGACAATGCTCCACCTAAGCTTGAGTTGAAAGATTTGCCAAAACATCTTAAGTATGTATTTTTAGGTGAGGGGGACACTTATCCTGTCATAATTTCATCTACCTTGACCCGAACCCAAGAACGAGCACTAGTGAATATACTTAGGAAACATAAGAAAGCCATAGGATGGAGCATTGATGATATTAGAGGTATTAGTCCCACCACGTGTATGCATAAGATAAATCTTGAGGACAATACCAAACCTGTGAGAGAAGCCCAAAGGAGACTTAATCCTATTATGCAAGAGGTAGTGAAAACGGAAATTTTAAAACTCTTGGCAGTTGGGGTTATCTATCCTATTACGGATAGCAAATGGGTTAGCCCGGTACATGTGGTACCGAAGAAATTTGGGATCACTGTGATAAAGAACGATAAAAATGAGTTAGTGCCCACGAGATTGATCACAGGATGGAGAATGTGCATTGATTTTCGTAAATTAAATTTGTACACAAAGAAAGATCATTTTCCTCTTCCTTTTATTGATCAAATGCTTGAACGTTTAGCAGGGCATGATTTTTACTGTTTTCTTGATGGTCTTTCAGGTTATTACCAAGTGCCCATCGCTCCGGAAGATCAGGAGAAGACCACATTCACGTGCCCATTCGGGACATTTGCCTTCAGGAGGATGCCATTCGGTCTTTGCAATGCCCCCACCACATTCCAACGATGCATGATTTCAATATTTTCGGATATGGTGGAGAAATGCATAGAGGTATTTATGGATGATTTTTCAGTTTTTGGAAGTTCATTTGATGATTGCCTGAATAACTTGACTCGCGTGCTTGAACGTTGTATTGATTGTAACTTGACCCTTAGTTGGGAAAAGAGTCATTTTATGGTTCAGCATGGCATTGTATTAGGACATGTTATTTCAAGTAGAGGCATTGAGGTGGATAGGGCGAAAATTGATCTAATAGCCAAACTTCCACCTCCCATTAATGTTAAGGGAATTAGGAGTTTTCTTGGCCATGCGGGCTTTTATAGGAGATTTATTAAGGATTTTTCCAAGATAAGTCGTCCCCTATGCAACCTTTTAGCTAAAGATGTTTCTTTTGTTTTTGATGATGATTGCTTGACTGCTTTTAATGTTTTGAAAGAAAAATTAACTTCTGCACCCATTATCACGGCACCTGATTGGTCACTCCCCTTTGAGATTATGTGTGATGCGTCTGATTTTGCCATAGGGGCTGTTTTAGGTCAACGAGTAGATAAGCGTTCGCATGTAATTTACTATGCTAGTAAAACTCTAAATGACGCTCAACTTAACTACTCAACCACGGAAAAAGAATTTTTGGCTATTGTGTTTTCTCTTGATAAGTTTAGATCTTATTTAGTAGGATCTAAAGTAATTGTGCATTCGGACCATGCTGCTTTGCGTTATTTGTTAAGTAAACCGAATGCTAAGCCTAGACTAATTCGGTGGGTTTTGTTGTTACAAGAATTCGACTTAGAAATCAAGGATAAAAAGGGAACGAAAAATGTGGTAGCTGATCATTTATCTAGGTTGATTTCTGACTTTGACACTACTGAGAGTGACAAAGATATTGCTATTGTTGAGACTTTTCCTGATGAGCAATTATTTTCTGTGGGTCCAAACCCTTGGTACGCTGATATTGTAAATTTCCTTGCTAGCGGTTTGTTGAGGCCTAACATTTCTTTTCAGGAAAAGAAAAGATTTTTTCATGTGTGCAGGCAATACTTCTGGGATGATCCATATCTATTCAAAATTTGTCAAGACCAAGTCATCCGGAGGTGTGTGCCGGAAGAGGAGCATGCAAGCATCTTAACTTTCTGTCATGAACTTCACTGTGGAGGGCATTTTGGCGGTAAGAAAATTGCCATTAAGGTACTTCAATCTGGTTTTTATTGGCCTACACTGTTTAAAGATGCCTACAACTTTTGCATGCGCTGTGATAGATGTCAGAGAACTGGTAACTTAAGTAGACGTAATGAAATGCCTCTGACATACAATCTTGTTGTTGAGTTGTTTGATGTGTGGGGAATTGACTTTATGGGTCCTTTTCCCCCTTCTTCTGGTTTTGAGTATATCTTAGTTGCTGTTGATTATGTGTCCAAGTGGGTAGAGGCTATACCCACTAAGTCTAATGATGCTAACTGTGTTGTGAAGTTCTTAAAGGAAACAATATTTAGCAGGTTTGGCACACCAAGGGCAATAATCAGTGATGGAGGGAGCCACTTCTGCAACAAACTTTTTGATGGATTGTTGAAAAAGTACAACATCACACATAAAGTGGCTACTCCCTACCACCCACAGACATCGGGACAAGTTGAAGTGAGTAACCGGCAAATTAAGGGTATTTTGGAACGTACGGTGCGACCTTCAAGGAAGGATTGGGCTTCGAAGCTCAATGACGCATTATGGGTTATCGTACGGCATACAAGACACCTATTGGGATGAGCCCATACCGGTTAATTTATGGCAAAGCATGCCATTTGCTCGTTGAGCTTGAGCACAAGGCCTATTGGGCAATCAAGCAGCTGAACATGGATTGTCAACAAGCGGGTGAAAAACGCTTACTTCAACTTGATGAGCTTGAAGAGATTCGAAACGAAGCATATGAGAATGCTAAGATTTACAAAGAACGCACAAAGCGTAATCATGACAAAGGGCTCGTGGGTAAGTCTCTCTATCCTGGAATGCAAGTACTTTTATTTAACTCTCGTCTTAAACTTTTTCCAGGAAAGCTTCGATCAAGATGGAGTGGACCATACAAGATTGTGAAAATCTTTCCACATGGAGCTGTTGAGCTAATCAATCCCAACACACAAGCAACTTTCAAGGTGAACGGACATCGTGTAAAGCCTTACTTGGAAGGAGTCGTTCACCGTAGAGATGTGGAGTGCATTGAACTGCATGCACCTTAGCTATGAGCATCGTCTTGCTAAGACGTTAAACTAGGCGCTTGGTGGGAGGCAACCCATCGTTTTAGGTACTATCTATCTTTTCTTTTACCTTCGTTAAGTTTAATTTAATTTTCTGTTTGCCCTTCTAATTCTTTTCTGAACATGTGTGTAGTTGAAAACCTTGAGGACAATGTTTAGTTTAGGTTTGGGGGTGCATTTTGCATTTTTGATTGGTAACAACATTTTCATGCTTTGGTCAATTTTTGATGAATAACTAGTCTTTATGCATTGTTTATCTGATTTTTAAAATGTTTGAGGTTTGTTGTAAGGATCGGTTTTAATTTGCAATCTGTTTTTCATGCTTTTGATGTTGAATCTGAGATGAACCCAAATCATGTGTATAGGAATTGAATAGTGGAGACTATCTTGTGAGAATATTTTTGAGCCCTTAACGTTTTATTCGGAGAGATAAATATTCTTCTACTCTTTTAAACACCTTTTATATCATTTCAAATTGTTAGATGATCTCTATAGGTTTTTGCATTGAATGTTAGGATTTTAAACATTTAATGAGGGGTCATGTGCTTAATTGAATTGCTTAGATTAAATGACTTAAGTAAAGTTTGAAGTGTTTGCCTATCTCATTCGTGCTTGACTTTAAAAATATGAGGGAATTCCTATACCCAACACAAAAAGAGCTAAGAAGTAGCCATTCACAAATTACATATGTATATGGGTCTCAAAAAAAAAAAAAGAAGAAGAGATAATAAGTTTATTATGACCCTAAGTTCTTTAAGTATGAATGGTTTACAAAAAAAAACAAAAAAACAAAAAAAAAAAGAAAGAAAGAGAGAAATAGGAA
Source organism: Elaeagnus macrophylla (assembly GCA_029378325.1). Classification (NCBI taxonomy): domain Eukaryota; kingdom Viridiplantae; phylum Streptophyta; class Magnoliopsida; order Rosales; family Elaeagnaceae; genus Elaeagnus; species Elaeagnus macrophylla. The sequence continues at coordinate 6,425,309 of CM055649.1, read as the reverse complement.
ATAAGTTCCCTTAAAGTCAAAGCATTTTCATTCTATGGCACACTTGAAGTTTTTGCTTGAGGATTTTAATTGATGCATGAGATTAGTAATGTGATTTCTTCGTAAATCCTATCATTTGATTCCTTTCATGAGATCAATGTTATGCACTTTTGAGCCTTTCTTGTTTAATCATATGCGAACCTATTAGCTCGTTTCTTTACATAACTTCTATTCGCATATATTTTGATGAGTGCTTGAACCCATAGGATCGGTGTGATTTAGAGAGTAATTCTCGTGAGAATTAGAGTTGAAACGAATTCACATTCTTGACACTAGGTTTGGTGGGATCAATGTTGATACACTTTTAGTATTAGGATTTAGACTTGTGAAGCGAAATTGATCTAAATGGTGAATCTTGATGTGTTAAAATGTTGGATAAATTGGTGCATAAATGTTTTGTTATGAATTGGAAAGAAACTAAAGCATGACAAGTTTTGTTAACTTCAATTTTAGTTTTGTTATTTGGCTTTTTAATTTTAGTTTTGCTTGAGGACTAGCAAAATGTAGGTTTGGGGGTATTTGATGAACACTATTTTGACCTACTATTTGTTATATTTTTAAGCATCTATTTTACATTTAATGTCAATATAATCTTGTTTTGGAGGGTATTTTATTGTTTTGTAGGTCAAAGTAGGTTTGGGAAGAAATGTGGTCAAAGAGAGCAAAAATGAAGCAAAATGTGTTAAAGACTGTAAGCCTTAAATTGGGAGCAATTTACTATGTAAGGGGGACCAACAAGAGCTAAAGAACGTAAGCCCTTACATCGAGAATCAGCAAATTATGTAAGGACATTTACATGGCACCAACAACATTGCACACCGCGGCGAAGAAAACATATGCCACGGCGAGAGGCTCTCGGGTTGCATCCTAGGAAATCAAGAAAATAAGGAGCGTCGCGGCATGAATAAGGTGCGCCGCGGCGAGGGACTTTCTGTTTTGGTTCGAAATTCTGAAGAACATTGTGCGCTGCGGCATGAGTGTTGTGCGCCGCGGCGAGAAGGTTTCTGTTTTTATTCGTAAGTCAGTTTCACATGCTGCGCCGTGGCATAGAAAAAGGCGCGCCGCGGCGCGCGCGCGCAGATTGCAATTCCCCCAGTTACACACGCACAAATTCTTTATGGAAACCTTTACAGAAAAGGAAAACCTAAAAGGGGACACATGATTTTCCCTACCTCTATATATACATCATTCAGCCTCCAACAAAGGGATGACTTTGAGCCTCCACAAACTCGTGAACAGTATTTTTCTTCTTCTTCTCCACACCCTTTAGAGAGAAAATTATTCAATTAATGTTCCTCCATTGAAGCCCCTTTAACAATCTTGAAGAAGGTGATCATCCAACATCAAGGGCTTGTTTGAAAAGTGGAAGTGGGGTAATTTATTATTTGTAATCTCTTTTCTCTTTAAGAACTCATAGAATGTTATTTGTAATGAAAAATATTGATTTGGATTTCATTATGAGTAGCTAAACTCTTTATGTGTGGAATTTTGGTAATGTAACTATGAGTGGATGATTGATTGTGTGGATAATTTTATGATTTAGTGATTTGATTCATGGTCGTTGTTCTTAATACGTATGTTCATCAATTATTTCTGATCAATTTGATTTGTGAATGTATGAAACATTTTAGGGTTGAGTTTTAGAAACGCCATCTGAATTCAATTACGCACTCTTGAGCATGAACCTAGTTTAAGTGCATTGATTTGTCTTGAATTAGGTGATTAAACTATTTTCCTGGATTTAAGGCTAATTAACTAATTAACGGACTGGATCAAAGAAGCTAATTAGTTAATTAAGGAAAAATCACCATTGATTTGGGATTTTCTAGAGTTAGAGAAAATAATCATTAAATTCTACTTTTTCGTGCTTAATTGTCAAAACCACATAAATCAAGTCATCCATGATTAGTTTACTAACCAATTTCCCACACTCATTCATCTCATCGTTTCAACAAAACTTTCACGCACTTACTTTTATTGTTTTAGTAATTTTATGATTTTAGGAACAATTTACAACCCAAACTTTGATTAGAGTGTTTTGGATTTATTTTATTGTTACGTTTTTAGACTACATTTAGCTATTTTAAAAACCACAACAATTCCTTTGAGAGACGATCTTGGGAGTATACTTGTCGCTTACTACAAGTGACTCGTGCACTTGCGAGCTTTTATAAATTACAAAATTTGGTTATCAAGTTTTTGTGCATCACTATGGACATCTATAATTGTCTTAGTAGTGGCCATAAATGGCCTACCAAGAAGAATGGTGTGTTCTTTGTCCATAGATGGATTCTCCTGCATATCCAACACAACAAAATCTACAGGTATAATCAGTTTATCAACCTGTACAAGCAAGTCTTCTACCATTCCCTTAGGATATTTCACAGATCTATCAGCTAATTGTAGGGACATGGTAGTATGTTTCAATTCCCCTAGACCTAGTTGCAAATAAATCGAATATGGCATTAAGTTTATGCTTGTACCTAAATCTAGCATGGCTCGTACCACTTTCTTATTCCCCAAAGTAATGTTGATGTTAAAACTCCCGGGATCCTTAAGTTTAGGTGGTAAACGTTGTTGAAGAATTGAACTAGAAATTTCAGAAACAACTATCCTTTCATTTAAACCATACTTTCTCTTCCTAGTATTTAGATCTTTGAAAAACTTTGCATAGGAAGGCACATTTCTAATAACATCCAATAAGGGCAGATTTATTTGAACTTTAGAAAGCATGTTAAAAAGATCAGAAAATTGCTTATCCTGTTTATCGTCCTTGAGACGGTGTGGAAAAGGTATCGGAGGTCGGTAGGGCTCGGATGATTTGTGCAATTGGGGAGTGGTAGATGACTCTCCATTTGATTCCTTTGAAGGTTCATCTTCCCTAGCCTTGGGTGTATCATTCTCCTTAGGTATTACATTGCCTTCTTCCATGTTTCCTGCATTAAAAGGTAGATCATCAAATATTTCAGGTAAATTTTTAGTTACGATCTTACCACTGCGAAGGACAGTGACCGCCTTCGCTTGCTCAGGTTGGCTCGGTAGTTTTCCTTTTTCTTGACGTTGGAGGTGCTCCGCCAATTGACCTACTTAGCCTTCAACCCTTTTCATCGAAGCCTCCAACGAGTCCAATCTCTGAGTACTCTTCATTTGATTTTCTCGACTAACTTGGATGAATGCGTTCAAGTTGTCCTCCAAGCTTGGTTTGTTAGGAAGAGTAGGCTGTGAATTGTTGTTGTTTGGATGATGTGCGAAGTTATTCTGAGCATAGCCTTGATTGTTACTTCCCTTCCAAGAGAAATTGGGATGACTTCTCCAACCAGGATTATACGTGTTCGAGTAGGGATCATTCCTTGGCCTTGGTTGGTATCCCTCCATAGCATTAGCTTGCTCATAACTTGTACCTACATTTTGATCACAAACAAAAGGACAAATGTTAGCACCATGTTCGTACGTACTACAAATACCGCATACCTCTTGAGTTGGTGTGTTCTTGGAGGTGAGGAGTGCGATTTGTTTTGTAAGCTCCGCAATTTGCATTGCCATATCATTTCCCGGAGCTACCTCGTTAACTCCCATCCGCCGTCCTCTAGAGCTCTTTTGTTGGAATTAGCACTCAACATCTCATATAAGTCATATGTCTCATTAGCGGTTTTTTCTCCCATTGCTCCTCCCGCTGTATTATCCACAGTGAATTGGCACTGTTGTGTCAATCCGTCATAGAAGAATTAGTTCTGGAGTTGCAAACGAAAATGATGGTGTGGGCACTGTATCAGAAGCAATTTGAAGCGATCCCATGCCTCATGAAATGGTTCTCCGTCCATTTGGGAGAACGTTGCAATTTTGGTCCTTAGGTCCGCAGTCTTTTGGTGGGAATAGAATTTTCCCATGAACTTGTTGAACACTGCGTCCCAAGTTGAAAGAGATCTAGGTGGAAGAGTCATAAGCCATGACTTTGCTTTGTCTTTAAGCGTGTACGGGAAACATCTCATCCTCAGCTGATCCTCATTTAGCCCCTGTAGCGGAAAAGTCTGCACAGTGGCATAGAAATCACGAATAAAAGTTAGAGGATCTTCGTTAGGAATCCCATAAAAAGACGGTAACATATTAAAATGTATGTTTTTAAGCTCATAATTTCGAGCTGCTTCCCCTAGTTGGATGCAAGAAGTTGCAGTGCCAATGATTGGCCTTGCATACTCCTTCATCGTCATCTCTCTGTGTGGAGGTAGATGTTCTCCCATTGTTGGTGGTTCCTCGTCCTCCAAAATGTTAGCGCCGGATGGTCTCAAATGTGCTCGTCTCCTGTCGACGTTATCTATGAACGGCAAGTGGATTTCCAAGAAATCTCCTACCGTGCATGCACAATCAAAAATAACAAAAAATCAGAGCATCAGACACTATACGACTCTAACGAGTAACAAAAACACAAAAACAAGAAAAAATAAAGATTAAATAGTAAACTAAAAAGAAAACAAATAACAATTTCAAAAACGCCAATTCCCCGGCAACGGCGCCAAAAACTTGATGCACAAAAACTTGATAACCAAATTTGTAATTTATAAAAGCTCGCAAGTGCACGAGTCACTTGTAGTAAGCGACAAGTATACTCCCAAGATCGTCTCTCAAAGGAATTGCGGTGGTTTTCAAAAGAGTCAAATGTAATCCAAAACGTAACAATAAAATAAATTCTAAACACTCTAATCGAAGGTTGGTTTTGTAAATGGTTTCTAAAATCATAAAAATACTAAAACAATAAAAGTAAGTGCGTGAAAGTTTTGTTGAAACGATGAGATGAACGAGTGTGGGAAATTGGTTAGTAAACTAATCATGGATGAGTTGATTTATGTGGTTTTGACAATTAAGCACGAAAAAATAGAATTTAATGATTATTTTCTCTAACCCTAGAAAATCCCAAATCAATGGTGATTTTCCCTTAATTAACTAATTAGCTTCTTTGATCCAGACCGTTAATTAGTTAATTAGCCTTAAACCTAAGAAAATAGTCTAATCACCTAATTCAAGACAAATCAATGCACTTAAACTAGGCTCATGCTCAAGAGTGCTCAATTGAATTCAGATGGCATTTCTAAAACTCAACCCTAAAATGTTTCATACATTGACAAATCAAATTGGCCAGAAATAATTGATGAACATACGTATTAAGAACAATGACCATGAATTAAATTACTTAATCATAAAATTATCCACACAATCAATCATCCAATCATAGTTACATCACCAAAATCCCACACATAAAGAGTTTAGCTACTCATAATGAAATCCAAATCAATATTTTTCATTACAAATAACATTCTATGAGTTCTTAAAGAGAAAAGAGATTACAAACAATAAATTACCCCACTTCTACTTTTAAAACAAGCCCTTGATGTTGGATGATCACCTTCTTCAAGATTGTTGATGGAGCTTCAATGGAAGAGCATTAATGGAGTAATTTTCTCTCTAAAGAATGTGGAGAAGAAGAAGAAAAACACTATTCACGCTACTGTTCACGAGTTGGTGGAGGCTGAATAATCCTATATTCTGTTGGAGGCTGGAGATGATAATGTGCCCAATTAGGTTTTCCTTTTTGTAAGGGTTTCCAAAAAGAATTCGTGCGTGTGTGGCTGGGGGAATTGCAATCTGCGCGCTCGCGCCGCGACGCGCCTTTTTCCATGCCGCGGCGCAGCATGTGATACTGATTTATGAATAAAAACAGAAACCTCCCCTCCGCGGCATAACTTTTCCTCGCCGCGGCGCGCAATGTGTTCATGATTTTGGGTCCAAAGCAGAAACCTCCTCGCCGCGGCGCACATTTTCCATGCCGCGGCGCACAATGTTTTCATGATTTTCATGTTTCAACCCGAGAGCCTCTCGCCGCGGCATGTAATTTCTTCGCCGCGGCGCGCCTTGCATGTAACAGTGTACATGGTATGTAAATGACTTTACATGCGTTGTACATACTCTGCTGATTATCGATGTAAGGCTTACACAATGAATGGCACCTAATGTAAGGCTTACATATGTAGACATTTTTACTTCATTTTTGCTCTCTTTTTCCACATTTCTTTCCAAACCTACTTTGACCTGCAAAACAATAGAATACCCTCCAAACCTAGATTATATCGAGATTAAATGCAAAATAGATGCTTAAAAACATAACAAATAGTAGCTCAAAATAGTGTTCATCAGTGGCCCTAATGGACGAGTTGTAGTCTCGTGAGGGTTTCCAGTGATGATACCCACAAACATCGTAACTAACAAAACTAAATAAAGACTCTAAACATACTTGAATCAATCCATGCATATGTCTCAAAAATTGTTAACAACAAATGGCATACAAAATAGTTAAAAATCACTTAAGCTCAAAAACAGTCCAAACATCAAACCCATCTTAGTAATCGAATTTTGAACAACCAATCAAACCACAAGTCCGTTAGTTATACTATCTGATCGTGTCATGCATGATATTCATAGATTACATTTTAATATCTCATAAATGTGCAAGTAAAATATGAATGAAAATTTTGCATTTCCAACCTCCATATGCTCACTTTTCAAATCCATCTCCACTAATATAGAAGTCAAACTATCTAGAATCAATAGGACTTCATTAAGCTTATAAAGTTGTGGTTAGGTGTGTGATTATGAAAGTACAGAAATGATATTTTCAATAAGATAAGAGTACTTTTTATTTCACAAACTTATTTTCAGCTTTTTCCACCAAGTGTTCTTTTTCATCTTCCTATAAATTCCATATGTCCCATGGATCTTTTTGCTTGATTTTCTTTCTTTACTTTTCTTGCTTATTATTTCAATCATCATCATTTTTTTTTTGTTGTAATGAAGCAAGATAAATACAACATAATTGCTCATAAAAATCAAATATTACATTGAGTACTCTTTATCACTAAGGGTATTACAACGTATATCAATGTTGAGTTCAAGGGTGTACTATGAATAAAATAATACGGGGAGGCATGAAAAGTCCAAACGGTCCAAAGATGGCCTAAATCACTTTCTAAATGGCATTTGATTCTATTATTTCGCTTCAATGGGTTTTCAAATGAGTTCTAGAGCTTGTTGAGACTTAGAACATATCATGAACATACACACATTACACAAATCGTAATAGTCATACTAACCATACAAACTACCACATATACCACAAAATTCTCAAACTAAATGAATCTAACATTTATGTGCTTATTTACTTAGGTAAAAATCTAATTTCTCTCATATGTCACCGTCATTACAATCATATTAATATCATAGACTTCCAGATTGACTCAAGTAGACACGACACTAACCTAAAAATTCAAGTGACAAAAGTTAAAAATTATAAATTTGGTCATTTCATGCTCATGGAATATTTTTCCCACCCCAACCTAATTTCTACATTGTCCTCAATGTTAAAAAGAAAGACAAAAGAAATTAAGAAAAAGTGAGAGAAGTTACCCCCTTTTTGTATGAGATTGTGTACACTACACGTACGCTCTTGTTCATTGTTCCTCGCTTTTCTCATGATGAAGCAATTAGTGTGCAAGAAACATGTATGAAACCTCTAAATGTGTGCATCACAACTCAAATCCAAATTTAAATTATAACTAAATCAAATGAAAAACAAAGACATTAAACAAAGTTAGAAATCTTAAACAATCCAAAGAAAAATAAAATAAAAATAATAATAAAATAAAATAAAATAAAGGAAAAACTGAAAAAGAAAATTAAACTAATTAAAAAAAAATAAAGAAAAGAAAAGAAGTTGATACTACCGAATATGGTGGGTTGCCTCCCACCAAGCGCTTTCTTTAACGTCTTAGCAAGACGTTGCTAATAAGTTTCTATCCACCATCATCAAAGATCTTGAAGTGTGTGATATCAATTTTCCGATCTAATATGTCATTAAGCTTGTCCTTCCATCTCGGTAGTTGTTTCCTATGAAGTACGGCACACACTCTTTTGTGGAAGTGGTATGGAAAATGATTTGGGGATTTGCAAGTCTTAGGTCCCTTGTGCGGCACGAAAGGTGAAGATAATTCCTCCTTGTTCTCCTTAGAAGTTTGTAGAATTTGATATTCCTTAGCTTGACATTCTTTGAGAATTGCTTGCTCCCCATCTGTATTAGGCATAAGGTGGGGTAGAGTTTGCTTCCCATGAAAAATTATGGTGATTTCCCCACTCAGGATTATAGGTACTAAAATAGGGATCAGTCCAAGGTGGGTGACATCCCTCATTAAGATCAAAGTTTGAATTAGTGGATGTATAGTAATCACCTGCAAAAGTGCAAACATTAGCATAATGCCCATATAAACCACAAATGCTACATACCTCCATGTCTGTCATATCATGCAGCTCTTCAAAAGGCTTTGTATTGGCTCATGGATTTCAGTATCCAGCCTGATTAGGTGCATTTTAAAATTTGTTGATGTTGTCTATGAACGGTACCTTTCAAAAACTAACAAAAACAACAGAGAAATCAAAGCACCACAGATTAAGCAATTAAAAGCACTATATTTTTTTTTTTTTGAATTTTTGAATTTTGAAATTTTTTTTTTGAATAAAAGATAAAAATAAAAAATAAAATAAAATTTAACTAAAATAAATAAATAAATCTAATTTAGAAACTCTAAAAAGTTAAAAAAGAAAATTATTTAAAACGCCAATTCCTCGGCAACGGCGCCAAAAATTTGATGTGATAAATTTAGTACTCGTAAGTGTACGAATCACTCGTAGAAAAGTGATAAGAAACTTCCAAGGTCGGTATCTCAAGAAACCTTCTTCCTAATCTAAATAGAGTTCTAACAAAAATAAAAGACTAATTAAATAGAGTTCTAGTGAATCCAAAACTCTAAGTAACTAGAATTCTAAAGCAACTAAAATATTAATTAAATAGAGTTCTAGTAAAACTAAAATTCTAAATAACTAAAATCCTAAATCTAATAAAACTGTAAACAAGTTGGAATTGTGACGAGATCAATGGTACGAACAATTAACGAAAACAATATTGCAAGTTCACAATCAATTCAAATAGATTTGAAGATCAATGGAGGATGTATGGACGTTTAGCTTGGTTGACCATGCTTGCATCGAAAAGATATGGTGAAACAACATGAACGTTCTAAATAAACAATATTACTGGCTTTCCTTTTAATTACTAGACTGCCTTCGGTCGGGGTAAATCTCTTTGTTGATTAACTAATTAACTGCCTTCGATCGGGGTAAATCAAATAGCAATCAAATTATGTGCAAGGAAATACATGCCAATCAAACTAATGCTATGACTAAATCACTAATTTGAAGCTTTGATTAAGTGTTTCGGAATAGAGTTAAGGTGACGTTCCTATAACTAAATTCTCAGATTTTTCAACCTAACTACGAATCTCAAATTGGCCCATGATAATTCATAATTAAATATCTAAACATGCTTTTAATCAAAAGGTAATTCACTTATATTAAATCAATAAAATATACACCATACACAATTCTAGCAAACATGGCAACACAAACTAAACATCCATAATGAAATTAGCCGCTCATGTTCATATTAATATTCATAGACAAATAAAATATGATCATACACTTCAACGAAAGAAGAAGAAAATAGAATTGTATAACAACAAGGAAAACCTAGATCTAAATACCGCTTATGGATGGGATAGCGTTCTTCTCCAAAAGCTTAATCTTCGATCGTCGACGGCTTCCTTGAATCCTTAGAATGGTTTCTCTTGCTTCGTTTGAGTGTGGCAAAGCTCCCAAAATTAAATGAATCTCTTGTTTGGTTGCAAAATTGTAGAGTGTAAAGTTGTATCAAAGTTGTTCGAGTTGTATGTAAGGGGGAGTCTAAGGGGGTATTTATAGATGTAAGGGTTTACATAAATCCTGATTGCAATAGGAATAGGCACGCCGCGACACACATTTTTCCCGCTGCGGCACAACACAAATTTTGAAAATAATGTCAAAACCCGAGAGCTCCCCTCCACTGCATGACTTCTCCTCGCCGCGGCGCGTGTTGCCTTCCTTTTCTTCATGTTTACCCCCTTACATATGTGATGGAAGGCTTACATATTTGTCTCGTTTAGCCCGTAACTCTTGATCCGAGCGCCGTAAGTGTTCCATCTTTGCGTGTTTTCATTATTTGACTCATTTGACGCTAAAAATACCTAAAATGCACTAAAATATACCCGTGATTCCGAATGGATAGATTTATGAAAATAATCAAATAAACAATCATAAAAAATCTATATTTTAAACAATTAAGCATAATTAATCACGAAATATTAGTGCTTTTCGAGCATTCATCAGTGGCATACAAAATTTTTTAAAGTTTTTTAATTTTTTGGGAAAAAGAAAAGACATGGACAACGTATTCACCCCCAACCTAAATTGGGGTAATATCCTCATTGCCATTAAAAAGTAAAAACAAAAATAAAAGAAAAGAACGAAAGAAAGAAAGAAAGAAAGAAAAATGAACAAATTAAAGTAGCGAATACAATACCAAATGGGTACCTCCCATTAAGGGCTTAGTTTTATGTCTTAGCAAGACGTGGCTGCTCTCGTGTCTAAGAATCTTGGACAATGTATGGTTTCTATGCTTTTCATGTTGGTATCTCCTTCCAAGTAAGGCTTAACACGATGTCCGTTTTCTTTAAATGGTTCTTGTGTTTTGGAATTTATCAACTCGACCACTCCATGTGAAAATACATTTGCAATTGTATATGGTCCACTCCACCTAGAATTTAGTTTTCCTGGAAACAAACACAAACGTGAATTATATAAAACTACTTTCATTCCAGGAACTAAAAACTTACTGATGAGCGCTTTATCGTGATAGCGCTTAGTACGATCCATGTAGATCTTGCAAAAGTGGCTACCTCCATCACCAATGATCGCTCTTGTTGTTCCAAACCTGCTAAAAATCATATCCTTCAAGAATTTAACAACAACATTAGCATCATTAGTTCTAGTGGGTATTGCTTCTACCCACTTTGAGACATAGTCGACTGCTACTAAAATATAAGTAAAACCAAAAGATGGGGGAAACGAACCAATAAAGTCAATTCCCCACACGACAAACAATTCCACTACCAGATTCGATGTCAAAGGCATTTTATTATTTGCCTATATTACCGATCCTTTGACATTTATCACATCTCACACAAAACAAGTTAGCATCCTTGAACAAAGTAGGCCAATAGAATCTAGATTGTAATACCTTTAGGGCCCTTTTCTTACCACCAAAATGGCCCCTGTAGTGTAGCTCATGCCAAAAAGCTAGGATGCTCTCATGTTCCTCTTCGGGGCACACACCTCCAGATGACTTGATCTTGACATAACTTGAACAAATAGGGATCATCCCAAAAGTATTGCCTGCAAATACTGAAAAACCTTTTCTTTTCCTGAAAAGTGATGTTAGGTCTCAAAATTTCACTAGCAAGATAATTAACAATGTCAGTATACCATGGATTTGGACCTATTGTAACCAATTGTTCATCAGGGAAGGTTTCTAGGATTGTTTCCTTACTTTCACCGTCAACAGTATCATACCCAGAAATCAACCTAGATAAAAGATTAGCTACTACATTTTTAGTACCCTTTTTGTTATTGATCTTTAGGTCAAATTCTTGTAAAAGTAAGACCCACCTAATGAGTCTAGGCTTAGCATTCGGTTTAGTCAATAAATATCTTAAAGCAGCATGATCGGAATGAACAATAACTTTAGTTCCTACCAAGTAAGACCTAAATTTATCAAGTGAAAAAAAAGGAGCCCATAACTCTTTTTCAGTGATGGAATAATTAATTTGGGCATCATTGAGTGTTTTGCTAGCATAGTATATAACATGTAAACATTTATCCACTCTTTGTCCCAAAACAGCTCCTATGGCATAATCAGATGTATCACACATAATCTCAAATGGTAAAGACCAATCAGGTGCCACAATAACAGGTGTAGAAGTAAGTCTATCCTTCAAAGTATTGAAGGCGACAAGGCAATCATCATTAAAATCAAATGGACCATAAAATGACTTTTTTTACAACTAAGTATCAAATTACACTCAATGCAACGTTCTAACACCTAAGTCAATTTATGCAAGCAATCATCAAAGGAATTACCAAAAACAAAAAAAGTCATTCATAAATACATCAATGAATTTCTCCATCATGTTTGAAAATATAGACATCATGCATCTCTAAAAGGTGGCAGGTGCATTGCATAGTCCAAATGGCATCCTCTTGAAGGCGAAACTACCAAATAGGCATGTGACTGTTGTTTTCTCTTGATCTTCTGGAGCAATGGGTACCTGATAATAACCTGAATGACCATCCAAAAAATAGTAGAAATCGTGCTCAGTTATTCTTTCTAACATTTGATCAATGAAGGGAAGGTAGAAGTGATCATTTTTGGTGTACAAATTCAATTTTTGAAAATCGATACACATCCTCCAATCTGTAATTATCCTAATGGGCACTAATTCATCATTCTCATTCTTAACAACAGTTATTTCAGATTTTTTTGGTACCACATGAAATGGACTAACCCATTTACTATCAACAATTAGATAAATTACTCCTATTGTTAGGAGTTTTAAAACTTCTTTTTTAATCACCTCTTGCATGATTGGGTTTAGTCTCATTTTTGCTTCTTTAATTGGTTTGACATTGTAATCTAAATTGATCTTATGCATACACATCGTTGGACTAATGCCTCTAATGTTCCCTACACTCCATCTTATTGCTTTCCTATATTTCTCCTCTTGTTTTTGGGTGAGTGTAGATGAAATAATAACTAGATAAGTCTCGTTCTGTCCCAAAAATATATATTTCAGATGCTTAGGTAGTTCTTTAAGTTCTAATTCAGGTGGAGCAATCTCTTTGTCATGTGGGACATCTAATAAGTCTAAAGGCGTACTAGCTTCCTCTATAGGTATGGCATTGTCTAACAGATCATTGTACTCCTTAGTCTCATAGTCTAAAATATCATCTACCTCTCCAACTGTAAGTGCTACCTCTAATTTATCATCTAATCTATCTTGAACAAAAGTATCATGAATAATAAGATCTAAACATTTAACAAATGAGCATTCATCAATAGCAGAAATAGAAGGGTAAGGAGATGAATCAAAAACCTTAAAATGCATAGTCTCTACCAAGACTGTCATTGTTAACTTCCCACTTTGGACATCAATGATGGTTTGGGTGGTTGCCATAAATGGTCTACCCAAAAGAATTGTATGCTCCTTGTCCAAAGATGGGTTATCCTACTGTTGCACGAAATCCGCAAGCGCACGGGTCGTGTACAAGTGATAAGTATTTTTAAGAACGGGATTGTCGTACCCACGAGGAACTTATAAAAGCGTGTATTAAAATTAAGTACCGAAATATATACTCTCCCTTTCTATTTGAACTATCGAAAATTTAGTGATATATTAAAATAAATAAACTAAACTAATTAAATAAATAAAAATCTAGGAATTCAATTTCCCCCATTCTACTTCCATGATCGTTTTTATATCGCATTAATATTGAATTAAAATGCAAAAATTATTAATCAAACTCTACTCAATTAATTATCACCCACATGTCTATGGTCATGTAATTTTAATCCATATAAACCTAGCCCACATGTCTATGGTCATCTAAGCATACATGGGTCATTAAGTACCTAGAGTTTAAAAATGATCACATACAAAATAATGGAAATTTCTTCCTCATTACATATATGCCAATTTAATGCATGTTCATAATTTCATATCAATTTTTCAATTGCACACAAAATTAACATATCACCTAATTAAATGGCCAATTTAATTAAGAGCATTAAGCACATTAAATTAGATAATCCACACATTTTAATAATATCAAATAAATATTACACAATCATTTTCATAGAATGGGTTCCATAAAAATCCCTAGAACAAAATACTACTCCATAAATAAATAATTTAGAAACTAGAAATTCAAGAGTAAAAACATATCAAAACATAAAGAAATACAATTAAGAGAGAAATTTAGTAAACCCTTGAGAGAATTCCTCCAAAAATTGCTTCTTGATGCTCCAAAAATTGCTTCCACCTTGCTCCTAGCTCCCAAAATGGAGAGAGCTCCAAAAACTGTCCAAAACTGATCTAAAAATTCTATGCTCGGGTATGGTGGTGTTTTAGGGTTAAAATTGGTTCAGAATAGATCTGGACCGTTCGATCAGGCTTGAAAATCGATGGTTGTGATAAAAAATGGCGCTGCCCAATGAAAACGCGACATTTGGCAAGTCAGAGAGGCGGAGCCAACCGGAGCGCGACACTTGGCGCGCGGAGAGAGGCGGGACGCGGATCGCTGAGCTGGCGCGACGGGATTGGCTGGAAGCGGCTGTCATGGCGAGCTGGTGACGCGATAGGACGAATCACAGGACGCCGCGTGTCACGCGGTTTGGGATTTCCGAATTGAACGCCGTGACGACACGTGGATCGGACCGTTGAAGCGCGAGTGACACTCGGCGACACGCGGCGATCGTTGATTCGTTCGTACCGATGACGTGGCGCTGATGTGGTATGCTGCGTGGACTGGGCTTCTAAGTACATCCCGAATAGTGCTAAGTTAATCCACCTGCACGAAAATAATTCATAAAAAATCCAGAAAAATCCCAGAAAATTTCCTAAAATTCTATTTTCATCACTTTTTATCAATTCAACCATAAAATAATTTTAGTTTAATATTTTAACCCAAAAACATTAATTTATTAAATCAAACAAGTAATATTAAGCATAAAAATGATATAATAACTCTATTTTCATAGAGTTATCACCTACATATCTAAAATCACAAAATCAACAGGTATGATTAGCTTATCTACCTGTACAAGTAAGTCCTCAACCATGCCCTTCGAATATTTAACAGATCTATCCACAAGTTGAAGGGACATGGTTGTTAGTTTTTGTTGTTTAAAATGGTGTATAAAATTTTATACAAGTGCACATGTCGCAAACAAGTAATACAATGATAAGAAAGATCGTTCCCACGGAGATTGAAATACTAGAAAATATCGTAAAAATTAACTATTAAAATCAATATTTGGTGTTTTTTTATATCAAAATAAAATAAATATCACGAGAAGAAAAGAGTAAAAATACTGAAACAAAGTTCAATAAGAAGGATATTAAGAATCGCAAGTAGATAAATTAGTTAGGATTGCAAATGTGACAAATAATGTAGACAAACTGTGTTGCTGTAGCAATGCTATGGCAAAGTGCACCAGTAACTAGAATTGAGAAAATTACAAAGGATTCTTCCGAATTTGCAATGTTTATATATTCTATGACTCAATGAAACATATTTTTATACACAACTGAATCTAAGAACAATGTTTCATGCACAAATTCTCTTGGGTTATGTGAGATAATTATATATTCCTATATTAGTTTCTACACACTATTCTAGCTTCATCCAAGGAATTACCAAAAACAGAAAAGTCATCCATAAATACATCGATGAATTTCTCCACCATGTTTGAAAATATAGACATTATGCATCTCTAAAAGGTGGCAGGTGCATTGCATAGTCCAAATGGCATCCTCTTGAAGGCAAAACTACCTCTAATTTATCATCTAATCTATCTTGAACAAAAGTATCATGAATAATAGGATCTAAACATTTAACAAATGAGCATTCATCAATAGCAGAAATAGAAGGGTAAGGAGATGAATAAAAAACCTTAAAATGCACAGTCTCTACCAAGACTGTCATTGTTAACTTCCCACTTTGGACATCAATGATGGTTTGGGTGGTTGCCATAAATGGTCTACCCAAAAGAATTGTATGCTCCTTGTCCAAAGATGGGTTATCTTGCATATCTAAAACCACAAAATCAATAGGTATCATTAGCTTATCTACCTGTACAAGTAAGTCCTCAATCATGCCCTTCGGATATTTAATAGATCTATCCGCAAGTTGAAGGGACATGGTTGTTGGTTTTAGCTTTCCCAAACCTAGCTGCAAGAAAATAGAGTAAGGCATCAAATTTATACTAGCACCAAGATCAAGCATAGCCTTAGCTACTTTCCTATCCCCCCATAGTAATACTAATGATAAAACTACTTGGATCTTTTAACATAAGGGGTAGGTTCCGTTGAAGCATTGCACTAGCAATTTTAGACACTATGACTCTTTCATTAAGCTAATACCTTCTTTTCTTAGTGTCTAATTCTTTGAAAAATTTTACATAAGAAGGGACGTTTCTAATTACATCTAACAGTGGCAAATTAATATTCACTTTTGAAAGCATGTTAAATAAATTAGAAAATTGCTTATCTTGCTTACTATCCTTTAAATGGTGTGGGAATGGTACTGGTAATCAGTATGGCTCTGATGACTTGTGTAACTTAGGGGAGCTAGATGACTCTCCAATTGTTACCTTTGAAGGCTCGTCATGTTTGTCACTTGTTTCCCCCAATTTCTTAGAAACTGTGTCGTCATCTTCCATGTTACCTGCACTATAAGGTAAATAATTAGAAATTTCAAGTAAAACTTTTATAATTACCTTACCACTCTGAAGAACCGTGACAGCTTTCGCTTGTTCAGGTTGACTAGGCAGCTTTCCTGTCTCTTATTTGTGCATTTGTTCAGCTAGCCGCCCCACTTGGATTTCCACTCTTTTCATTGATGCTTTCATAGAGTCCATCCTTCCACTACAAGATTGCATGAAAGTATTCAAGATTTCCTTTACGGTCGGTTTATTTTGTGGAAATTTTTGGTTAATGTAGAGGTGCTAATTCTCTAGTTAAAACATCTGCTAAAATATTTTTTCTTCCTGGCAAATGTTTGATAAGTGCTTGAAAAGTACTAACATTTTGTGATTTATTGTGCTTAATTGTTAAAAATAGATTTGTTATAACTCATTTATTTGATTATTTACATAAATCTATTAATTCGAAATTACGAGTATGTTTTAGTGTCTTTCAGGTGTTTTTAGCGTCAACTGAGTTGGATAATGCAAACACGCAAAGACGGAACACTTACGACACTCGGATCACAATTTAGAGGTAACACGAGTCAAATTATGTAAGCCGTACATAACAAGCCAACTAATATGTAAGGGGTACATGTGAAGAATCAGAATATAATGTGCGCCGCGGCGAGGAAAAGTTGTGCTGCGACGAGAACCTCTCGAGTTTAGCCAATGTTTTCAGATTTATTTCTGTGTCATGGTGGGAAAATAGTTGTGCCGCAACACGCCTATTCCTAGGACAATTAGGATTCTATGTAACCCTTACACATATAAATACCCCTTTAAGTCTCCCTTTTACAACACTTCAATTTTACGAATCTACAAGAGACACAATCAAATTTTAGGAGCTTTTCTGCACTCAAAGAAGTAAGAGAATTAATTCTAAGAATCCAAAAAGCCATTGAAGATCGACGATCAAGCTTTTGGGAAGAACGTCATTCAATCCAATTGTGGTATTTAAATATAGGTTTTTTTTTGTTATAGAATTTCCTTCTCTTCTTCTTACTTCTTTAAGATGTATGTTCAATTAAATTTGTCCATTAATATTAATTTGAATATGAGTGACTAATTTTATTATGGATGTTTAGGTTGTGTTGCCATGTTTGCTAGAACTGTTGTAGTGAATATTTTTATTGCTTTAAGATAAATAAAATTACCTTTTGATTAAAGAGCATGTTTAGATATTTAATTGTGAATTTTCATGGGCCAATTTGAGATTCATAATTAGGTTGAAAAATATTAGAGTTTGGTTTTAGGAATGTCACCTTAACTTTACTTTGAAATACTTAATCAAAACTTCAAATTAATGACCTAGTCATGGCATTCGTTTGATTGACATATTTTTCTTTGTGCATAATTTGGTTTTTATTTGATATACCCAATCGTAAAATATTGATTAGTTAATCAACAAAAAGAATTACCCAATCGTAAAATTTTTGTAATTAAAAGGAAAGCCAGTAATATTTATTTATTAGAACGTTCATGTTAATTTACCATAACTTTTCAATGCAAGCATGGTCAACCAAACTAAACATCCATACATCCTCCATTGATATTTGAAACCTTTTTGATTTAATTCAAAGTTTGCATAATTGTTTTCTTTAATTGTTCAACACCATTGATTTTGCTCACAAATTCAATTTCTTTTACAGTTTTATTAGATTTAGGATTCTAATTATTTAGAGTTTCAGTGTTACAAGAATTCTATTTAATTAGTATTTTAGTTGCTTAGAATTCTAATTAGATTAAGAAAAAGTTGTTTAAAACCATTGCAATTCCTTGACAGATCGACTTCGGAGGTTTGCTTATCACTTGCTACAAGTGGGTTCGTACACTTGCGAGTACTATAATTTGCACATCAAGTTTTTGGCGCCGTTGTCGGGGAGTTGGTGTTTTACATAATTTTCTTTTTAACTTTTTAGAGTTTCCAAATTAGATTTATTTATTTATTTACTTTACTTGAATTTATTTTTTTTATCTTTTATTCAAAAACACAAAAAAAATAAAATAAAATAAATAAAAAAATAGTGTTTTTATTTATTTTAATTTTCTCTGCTGCCTTGATTTTTGTTTGCTTTTTGTTTGTGCATACAGGTAGGAGTTCACTTAACAAGGAACTCACTCCCTTCATTAATAACATTCATAAGATCAAACACCTATCAAGGAAATTGAATACTCACATTCAAGAGGAAGACGAACAGCAACAATTGTAAGCAATAATGGTGACAAGATGGGTAGGCAAATGATGAATAAAGAGTTTGCAAGACCTATCATTGGGACTGTCATAGTGTCAGAAATTGCTAGTGCAGTGCTTCAACGGAATCTGCCCAATATTTTGAAAACCACTCTTGCTTGATTGTATTGAGATCGGCTCTACATATAAAAAAAATTCTGGAATCTACTTTGCTACAGCATTGTTGCAGCAAAACAGATTTATGCAGAAAAGAAGTAAAAGAAGAGATAAAAAAGGGGAATTGAAGAAAAGTTTGAGGGTGCCTACTCAAAAAAAAAAAAAAAAAGGTCTAAAGAGTTCTTGAATAGTATTTGTGCTTATGGAATATGAAGCCTAAATATGACATTTACCTTACCTTTACTCTAGCCTTACATTTCAAGCTTTATTAAGTCATTTTGATTTTTGGTTGGTGAATATCTACATTAGTAGAAAGAGATAAAAAAGGCCAGCCTATGGAAACATGAGTTTAAGCTTGAGGATCATGGTTTTCTTAGTTTGAGGGAAAATATCAAATGACAAATTATGAACATCACACACACACATGGGGATGATTTTGGAATGAGTTTAATATATTAGAGCTAGCATTTGAGAAAAAATCAATTTGGATCATGAATTTGAGATTACTTCTTTCTAATTTTGAAACAAGTTTAGTTTATTTATTAGTTTACAACAATGTTTTTATCATAGGTTGAAACTTTTGTCTACCTTTATCACTTTTCAATCATCATAGAATTTATTGCTTGAGGACAAGTAAGATGCTAAGTTTGGGGGAGTTGATAACTCTAATTTATTAGAGTATTATTAGCTCTTATTCATAAATACTTGCTTGTTCATTTGAGAATATTTGCACATTAAATCATTTATACAATATTTGTGGAGTTTATGAATTTAAGTAAACTCTTTGATAATAAAACCAAAATAATCATGAAATTCGTTAGGAAGAGTTATATTTTGATGTCCACTCATTAGATTTTCATTGCCCCTTGCAGGAGCTAAAGAAAACAACAAAAAGTGCATAATCCAGCTTGTTCCAGCTTTGCCACAGCATTGTTGCAGCAACATTACACCAGAAAAACAGCATGAAAAATAGCAACTAATTTGGAAATAAATATCAGGGAGTGATTTTGACTTTTAGAAAAAAGACAGTTTTAGACATCCAATGATTCACCTTTTTAAGGGCAATTTTGGGACTTAACACAAGGAGCTTAACCCAAATTAAATCTAGAGTTTAATACAACAAAACAACGATTGATTTAGTGAGACAAATTGGGCAGCAATTTGGCAAAGAAGAAGAGACAGAACATAGCACAGTATGGCAGCAACAGAGGAGAAAAATTGGACAGATTCGGCAGCAGGAAATCACGCAGAACAGAGCATCAAGGGGGATCTGGAAAGAGGCTAATTGAAGGCTTGATTTGCAAGAATAATCGTTGAAGAAAGCAAGAGAGAATTAGAGATTTTGAACCCAATTTATTGAGATTTAATCAAATGGAGTTTAATTAATTTATTCCTTCTTCTATTACTGTTTTATTATTTTTCAAATTTCTATAACTCTATGGATCTGATGTTGAATATGAATGAATTGATATTTGATTTCATGAATATGATTGGATAAATTTTTATTCAGTTAGGGTTGTGGATGTGTAAGTGTATGTAGACTTTGTGCTTCAATTTTAAAACTTGTGCTTTGCTTGACAAAGGGTGCTAGTTATTCGATGCTGAATTTATTGATTTATTCTTATTGATTGCTTGATTAACAATTGATAGGATAGTAAACTGAAATTAATTCTGGAAACGTTAATTTAAGTTGGATGATGCTAGAATAGTGTGTGGAAATTAATATAGGAATATATAATTATCTCATATAACCAAAGGAATTTGTACATGAAACGTTGTTCTTAGATTCAGTTGAGCATAAGAATATGTTTCATTGAGTCATATAATAAATAAACAATGCAGATTCGGAAAAATCCTTTGTAATTTTCTCAATTCTAGTTACTGGTGCACTTTGCCACAACATTGCTACAACAATGCAGTTTGTCTACATCACTTGTCACATCTGCAATCCGAACTGATTTATCTACTTGCGATTCTTAATAACCTTCTCGTTGAACTTTGTTTTAGTATTTTCACTCTTTTCTTCTCGTGCTATTTATTTTATTTTGATTAAAAAAATACCAAATATTGATTTTAATAGTTAATTTTTACGATATTTTCTAGTATTTCAATCTCCATGGGAACGATCTTTCTTATCATTATGTTACTTGTTTGCGACATGTGCACTTGTGTAAAATCTTATACACCATTTTGAACAACAAAAACTAACAACCATGTCCCTTCAACTTGTGGATAGATCTGTTAAATATTCGAAGGGCATGGTTGAGGACTTACTTGTACAGGTAGATAAGCTAATCATACCTGTTGATTTTGTGGTTTTAGATATGCAGGATAACCCATCTTTGGACAAGGAACATACAATTCTTTTGGGTAGACCATTTATGGCCACCACCCAAATCATCATTGATGTCCAAAGTGGGAAGTTGACAATGATAGTCTTGGGTGAGACTGTGCATTTTAAGGTTTTTGATTCATCTCCTTGCCCTTCTATTTCTGCTATTGATGAATGCTCATTTGTTGAATGTTTAGATCCTATTATTCATGATACTTTTGTGCATGATAGATTAGATGATAAATTAAAGGTAGCACTTACAGTTGGAGAGGTAGATGATATTTTAGACTATAAGACTAAGGAGTACAATGCTCTTTTAGACAATGCCATACTCATAGAGGAAGCTAGTACACCCTTAGACTTATTAGATGTCCCACATGACAAAGAGATTGCTCCATTTGAATTAGAACTTAAAAAATTACCTAAGCATCTAAAATATCTATTTTTGGGAGAGAACGAGACTTATATAGTTATTATTTCATCTACACTCACCCAAAAATAAGAGGAGAAACTAGTGAGAGAGCTTAGGAAGTATAAAAAAGCAATAGGATGGAGTATAGGGGACATTAGAGGCATTAGTCCAGCGATGTGTATGCTTAAGATCAATTTGGAGAACAATGTCAAACCTGTTAATGAAGCACAAAGGAAACTAAACCCAATCATGCAAGAAGTGATTAAAAAAGAAGTTTTAAAACTCCTAGCAGTAAGAGTAATTTATCCAATTGTTGATAGTAAATGGTTTAGTCTAGTTCATGTGGTACCAAAAAAATCTAGAATAACCATGGTTAAGAATGAGAAGGATGAATTAGTGCCCACTTGGATAATTACAGGTTGGAAGATGTGTATTAATTTTCAAAAACTAAATTTGTACACTAAAAAGGATCACTTCTCCCTTCCCTTCATTGATCAAATGTTAGAAAGACTAGTTGGACACAATTTCTACTATTTTTTGGATGGTCTTTCAGGTATTATCAAGTACCCATTGCTCTAGAGGATCAAGAGAAAACAAAATTCACATGCCCATTCGATACTTTTGCCTTCAGGAGGATGCCATTTGGACTATGCATTGCAGCTGCTACATTTCAGAGATGCATGATGTCTATATTTTCAGACATGGTGGAGAAATTCATCGAGGTATTTATGGATGACTTTTCTGTTTTTGGTAATTCCTTTGATGATTGCTTGCATAAATTGATTTTGGTGTTAGAATGTTGCATTAAGTGTAATTTGACACTTAGATGGGAAAAAAATCATTTTATGGTCCAACAGGGTATAATTTTAGGACATATCATATCTAGTAAGGGAATTGAGGTAGATAAGGCTAAGATAGATTTAATTACAAAATTACCTCCCCTTACTTCTATTAAGGGGATACGGAGTTTCTTAGGACATGCAGGTTTCTATAGACGATTTATTAAGAATTTTTCCAAAATAAGTCGTTCATTATGTAACCTACTTTCCAAAGATACTTCATTTGATTTTATTGATGAATGCATTGTCGCCTTCAATTATTTGAAGAATAAACTTACTTCTGCACCTGTTGTTGTGGCACCTAATTGGTCTTTACCATTTGAGATCATGTGTGATGTATCTGATTATGCCATAGGAGCTGTTTTGGGACAAAGAGTGGATAAACGTTTACATGTTATATACTATGCTAGCAAAACACTCGATGATGCCCAAATTAATTATTCCACCACTGAAAAAGAGTTATTGGCTGTTTTTTTTTCACTTGATAAATTTAGGTCTTACTTGGTAGGAACTAAAGTTATTGTTCATTCGGATCATACTGTATTAAGATATTTATTGACTAAATCGAATGCTAAGCCTATACTCATTAGGTGGGTCTTACTTTTACAAGAATTTGACCTAAAGATCAAGGACAAAAAGGGTGCTAAAAATGTAGTAGCTGATCATCTGTCTAGGTTGATTTTTAGGAATGATATTGTTGATGGTGAAAGTAAGGAAACAATCATAGAAACCTTCCCAAATGAACAACTATTTACAATAGGTCCAAATCCATGGTATGCTGACATTGTTAATTATCTTGCTAGTGGAATTTTTAGACCTAACATCACATTTCAGGAAAAGAAAAGGTTTTTCAGTATTTGCAAGCAATACTTTTGGGATGACCTCTATTTGTTCAAGTTATGTCAAATATCAAGTCATTTGGAGGTGTGTGCCCGAAGTGGAACATGAGAGCATCTTAACTTTTTGTCATAAGCTACACTGTAGGGGCCATTTTGGTGGTAAGAAAACGGCCCTAAAGGTATTACAATCTAGATTCTATTGGCCTACTTTGTTTAAGGATACTAACCTGTTTTGTGTGAGATGTGATAGATGTCAAAGGATCGGTAATATAGGCAAACGTAGTGAAATGCCTTTGACATCGAATCTTGTAGGCAAATTGTTTAACGTGGGAATTGACTTCATGTGTTCCTTTTCCCATCTTTTGGTTTTACTTTTATTTTAGTAGCAGTCGACTATGTCTCAAAGTGGTAAGAAGCGATACCCACTAGAACTAAGGTGCTAATGTTGTTATTAAATTCTTGAAGGATATGATTTTTAACAGGTTTGGAACACCAAGAGTGATCATTAGTGATGGAGGCAGCCAGTTTTGCAACAAGCTTTCTTTGATGGTCTTTTGAAAAAGTACAACATTTCTCATAGGGTGGCTACCCCATACCATCCCCAAACTTCAGGTTAAGTGAAAGTGAGCAATAGACAAATCAAAGGAATATTGGAATGCACAGTGTGCCCCTCAAGGAAGGATTGGTCAGTATAGTTGAACGATGCTTTGTGGGCATATCGCACAGCTTACAAGACACCCATTGGTATGAGCCCTTACCGGTTGATATTTGGAAAAACATGTCACTTACTCATTGAGTTAGAGCATAGAGCTTATTGGGCAATTAAGGAGCTCAACATGGACATGACAAAAGCTGGGGGAAAAAGACAACTCCAACTAAGCAAACTTGAAGAAATTCGGGATGAAGCTTACGAGAATGCCAAGATCTACAAGGAGCGTACTAAGCGCTGTCAAGACAAAGGGTTCATCAGTAAGTCTTTAGCTACTAGAATGAAAGTACTTTTATATAATTCACGTATGTGTTGGTTTCCAGAAAAACTACATTCTAGGTAGAATGGACCGTATACAATTGTAAATGTATTTCCACATGGAGTGGTCGAGTTGCTAAATTCCAAAACACAAGAACCGTTCAAAGTGAACGAACATCGTGTTAAGCCGTACTTGAAAGGAGATACTAACATGAAAAGCATAAAAACTATACGTCTCCAAGATTCTTAGACACAAGAGCAGCCACGTCTTGCTAAGACTTAAAACTAAGCCCTTAATGGAAGGCACCCATTCGGTATTGTATTCGCTACTTTTTTTTCATTTTTCTTTCATTCTTTTTTTTTTTTTTTTTTTTTTTACTTTTTAATGGCAATGAGGACATTGCCCCAGTCTAGTTTAGGGGTGAATACATTGTCTGTGTCTTTTTTGTTTCCCAAATATTAAAAATTTAAAAAAAAAATTGTGTGTCGCGGCAGAGAAAATTTGTGCCACGGCGAACTTGGTTTTGGGATTATCTTTGAAATTTTGTGCTTGTCGTGGCAGGGAAATATTTGTACAATGACACGAGAGGTTCTATTTGCCCAAAATTGATCTATGTCGCGGCAGGGAAAACTTGTGCCACAGCGCGCCTTTAAAATTTTCCAAAAAAGAGGCACTCATGCACATTCAAATTATTTCAAATTTTTCTGTCCCCCATTTTCCCTCACTTTTTTTCATTTTCTCCCAAACACCCCCTCACTTTCTCTCCAATTTCCTCTTAATTTCTCACAAAAATCAACACTTTACTCCCTAATTCCTTCAATCTAACATTGCTATCAAGTTTTTCCTTCTCCAATTTGACAAATTTGCTCAAGAAATTAAGAAATCTCTTCATCTTCTTAAACACAACCTAGGGTTTCGAAAAATTAGGGCTTTTTCTTCAAGGTTTCAATCGAACTCCAAAAAAGTAAATTTCTTCACAATTCTATCTTAATTTGGTAAATATTATATGGATATTGTGAATTGTTTTTTTCTGGATTTAAGATAATCAAGTTGGATAAGAGGGGATTTTTGGAGAATTTCTGAATTTTTTGGGATTTATTGTTTGGCGTGAAAATATTTGGGTAGCATAATCTATGGCTCCAAAACGAGAAGCTGGAGAAGGAAGTCATTCTAAGGGAAAAGGAAAAGTGGTTGAGGAACGCAACTTTGATGCCCCTAGTTGTAAGTAGGGAGGCACAAGAGCGGTACGAAGGTGCCGCTAAAAGAAACAAAGGATTTGTTAATGAGAGGGGGTTAGATTTTGGACAAATAGGACTAATGGGAATTTCTGAAAAGGTTAAGGCATTAGGGTGGAGGAAATTTGTACACGCACCGGAAGCAGGTGTAAGTTCATTGGTCCGAAAATTCTACTCGAATGTCCCGGAAGCTCGGGACGGAATGGTTTGGGTAAGGGGTATTGAGATCCCATTTAATAGAACTGTTATAAATGCATACTATGGGTTGAGGGATATACAGGATAATGGGTATGAAACCTACTTAAAACAGATGGATTACGATGAGATTATAAACACCCTCACTGATGGTTATGCGGAGTGGGAATATAAAAGGGACATGGTCAACACTTTTTAGGCAAAGCACCTTAGAACCCAATCTCATATCTGGCAATATTTTGTGTGTTCTAGATTAATGCTAACCAGGCGTTACAGTACTGTCGGGAGAGGGCAATCTTGCAATATGCCATAGAGACCGAGCGATCAGTTGATGTAGGGATAATGATCCAACAATGAGTTATATACTCAGCTAAGCATCACAACCTCAGTTACTTATTTCCCCAACTAATCACTGCACTATGTGTCAAACACGGGATACAATATGATACGGGCGAGGTACTTTTGCAACCTGGTGAACTATTGACTTTTGCCTACATGCAACACCTAACTAGTGGTACTAAGGCAGGACAAGGTAGTAGGAAGAGTGATGGGACCACTTCCAAGAACGCTACCACCAAAGATAGGTTGGTGAACTTGGAAGCGAAATTGAACAAAATACAGGAATACCAAAGTCAACAACAAGCTTGGTTCAGCGAACAAATGAAATATTCACAAGAATACCAAGCTCTACTCCACAAAATGATGAGCTTTCAGTTGACACAAAGCGGAGTAGACCTCACCCAATTCGGCTCAAATTCGCAGTATCTGGGCCACGACTTCGTCTACAAACCACCGGAAAACCAACCCAAGGCCGACAATGAGCAGCATGATGATATGGAGGACTAAGCCTCCCCATTGTATTTTATCCTATCTTTAATTTTTATTTTATTTTATTTAGTTTAATTTTCTTTTTCTTTCATTTTTCTTTATTTTTATTTTATGTTGGATTAGTTAAGAAATTTAATTAACATTGTTTAATGGTTTCTGATTTTATTTGAATTTAGTTAATTTTTAAATTTGGCTTTGAGTTATGATGCACACATTTAGAGGTTTCATGCATATTTCTTGATGAAGAGAAGGGCGAGGAATAGTGAACCAAAGCGTAAGTGTAATGTACACAATCACATACGAAAGGGGGTACCTTCTCTCACTTTTTTAACTTAATTTCTTTTGTTTTTTGAGACATTGAGGACAATGTAGAAATTAGGTTGGGGGTGGAAAAAATATTCCATGAGCATGAATTTAGACCAAATTTTAATTTTTTATAGATTTTTCGTTTGAATTTTGTTAGGATAGAATCGAGTCGACTTGAATCAATTCAAAAGTCTGATATTAATATGATTATAATGATGGTGACATGTGAAAGAAATTGATTTTCACCTAAGTAAAGAGGCACAAAAATTTTAGATTCATCTAGTTTGAGAATTGTGTGGTATATGTGGAAGTTTGTTTGGTTAGTATCACTATGTTTGGTTTATGTAGTGTATGCATGTTCGTGGTATATTTTAAGTTTTAACGAACTCTAGAACTTTCTTGAAAATCCATTAAGGCGAAATAATAGAATCACATACCACTTAGAAAGTGATTTAAGCAATCTTTGGACCGTTTGAACTTTTCGAGCCTCCCCGTACTGTTTTATCAATAGTGACCCCCGTGAACTCAATATACATATATACATTGTACTACCCTTACTGATAAGAATACTCAATGTAATGCTTGGTTTTCATGAGCATTTGAATTGAAATTATATATAACTTGCTATTTAAAAAAAATGAATGATAATAAAGAGCAAGAAAAGTAAAGAAAGAAAATCAAGCAAAAATTCAAGGGACCTATGGAATTTATAAAAGAGGAGGATGGAAAAGAACATTTGGGTAGAAAATTTGAGTAAGTTTGTGAAATAAAATCAAAAATACTCTTATACTATTGAGAATAACCTTTTTGTACGTTCATAACCACAACCCCTAACACAACATTATAAGCTTAATAAAGTCCTATTGGTTCGAGGTAGTTTTGATTTCTATATTAGTGGAGATGGATTTGAAAAGTAAGCCTATGGAGTTTGTGAGTGCAATTTTCACTCATATTTTACTTGCACAATTTGAGATCTAAAATTTAATCTATGAATATCATACATAGTGCAATCTGATAGTGTAGCTAACGGGCTTGTGGTTTGATTGTTTGTTTGAAAGCTGATTACAAAAATGGATTCAATATTTGGATTTTTTTTTACTTAAGAGGTTTTTAACTATTTCGTATGCCATTCGTCATTAACAATTTTTGAGACATATGCATGGATTGATTCGAGTATGTCTAGAGTTTATAAGAGTAGTACGATGTTTGTGGGTATCATCACTGGAAACCCTCACGAGACTATAACTCGTTCACTAGGGCCACCTAGGGGTTTAAAGGCTTGTTGCATATGCTAAATGCAACCGTGACAATCTATGGAAGTGATTCAAGTTAGTATAGTTTATTTTATTTATTTTTATTTTAGTTTTTAGATCACTTCACTTGCTAGAGACCAGCAAGAAGCTGGTTAGGGGTTGTGACAAGTTCTTAAAAAGTACTAATATTTCGTGATTTATTGTGCTTAATTGTTCAAAATAGATTTGTTATAACTTGTTTATTTGATTATTTACAAAAATCTATCAATTCGGAATCACATGTATGTTTTTAGTGTATTTTAGGTGTTTTTAGCGTCAAATGAGTTGGATAATGGAAACACGCAAAGGCGAAACACTTATGACGCTCGAATCACAATTTAGGGGCAACAAGAGTCAAATAATGTAAGAGGTACCTGTGAAGAATCAAAATACAATGCGCGTCGCGGCGAGAAAAAGTTGTGCTACGGCGAGCACCTCTCGGGTTTGGCCATTGTTTTCAGATTTATTTCTATGCCACATTGGGAAAATAGTTATGCCACGGCGCGCCTATTCTTGGGACAATCAGGATTCTATGTAATCCTTACACATATAAATACCCTTTTAAGTCTCCCTTTTATAACACTTTAATTTTGCGAATCTACAAGAGACTCAATCAAATTTTAGGAGCTTTTCACACTCAAAGAAGCAAGAAAATTAATTCTAATGAACCAAGAAGCCATTGAGGATCGACGATCAAGCTTTTGGAGAAGAACATCATCCAATCCAATTGTGGTATTTAGATCTAGGTTTTTTTTTATAGAATTTCCTTTTCTTCTTCTTACATCTTTGAAATGTATGTTCAATTAAATTTGCCTATGAATATTAATTTGAACTGACAAATTTAATTAAACATGAGTGACTAATTTTATTATAGATGTTTAGTTTGTATTGCCATGTTTGCTAGAACTGTTGTGGTGAATATTTTTATTGCTTTAAGATAAATAAAATTATCTTTTAATTAAAGAGCATGTTTAGATGTTTAATTGTGAATTTTTATGGGCCAATTTGAGATTCATAATTAGGTTAAAAAATATTAGAGTTTGGTTTTAGGAATGTCACATTTACTTTACTTTGAAAAACTTAATCAAAACTTCAAATTAATGACCTAGTCATGGCATTGGTTTGATTGGCATATTTTTTCTTATGCATAATTTGGTTGCTATTTGATATACCCGATCGTAAGATATTGATTAGTTAATCAACAAAGAGAATTATCCGATCGTAGGAATTTTTGTAATTAAAAGGACGGACGGTAATATTTATTTATTAGAACTGTTAATAAACCCAACGAGCCTAACTCTCAACCCAAAAGCTAGCTTATGAGTTAGAGGACTGCCCAGATTTATAACTTGCACTTCTCCAGAACACCTAGCCGATGTGGGACATTCTCCTTCAACACCCCCCCTCACATTGGACAGGGGCAACGAAGGCCAACAAACCCACGATGAACTACGGGCCTGGTTCTGATACCATGTTAATAAACCCAACGGGCCTAACTCTCAACCCAAAAGCTAGCTTATGAGTTAGAGGACTGCCCAGATTTATAACTTGCACTTCTCCAGAACACCTAGCCGATGTGGGACATTCTCCTTCAACAAGAACATTCATGTTAATTCACCATAACTTTTCGATGCAAGCATGGTCAACCAAACTAAACGTCCATACATCCTCCATTGATATTTGAAACCTTTTTGAATTAATTCAAAGTTTGCATGATTATTTTTTTTAATTGTTCAACACTATTGATCTTGCTCACAAATGCAATTTCTTTTACAATTTTATTAGATTTAGGATTCTAATTACTTAAAATTTTAGTGTTACAAGAATTCTATTTAGTTAGTGTTTTAGTTGCTTTAGGATTCTAATTAGATTAAAAAAAATGTTGTTTAAAACCATTGCAATTTCTTGAGAGATCGACCTCGGAGGTTTGCTTATCACTTGCTACAAGTGGTTCGTATACTTGCGAGTACTATAATTTGCACATCAATGTTCTACATCAAATTTATAATGGTTAAACCATTATTTCCATCTAATAAGACTTCCTTATTTGTAATCACCTGTAATATTAGTTCTTAAAAAATGTCCAAAACTTTTATTATTAGTCCTAACATTGAATTTTGAACTTATAACATATAACATATATTGCAAATTTCTTTATAGCTTTCTTAACAGCTAAATATTCTTTTTTATTACTATGATAATTTAATCCAGGGCCTTGGAAAGATCCTGAAGTAAATATATAAAGATATTTATCTTTGTTATTAACTTTTGCTTTTAATACTGCTCCCCAATATTCATGTGAAACATCTATTTCTATTATCATTTTATCATCTAGTCCTAGATAATATAAAGTTAATAAATCTTTTACTTGTGCTTTTACTTTATCATATATTTAGTATCTTGATTAGTCCATTGCCAAACATAGTCTTTTTAAGCTTTGTTTGTAATGACTTTCTCATTTTTACTAATTTATTTATATATGTTTCTATATATGTCAAACATCCTAAAAATCTTTATAATTGATTTTATCTTTGATTATACTAAGAAAATTTTGTATGTTATTCAAAATATGGGGTTGTAAATGATGTTTTCCATCTTTTATTTCTAACCCTAAATATTTTATTTTTTGTTGAGCAATGATTGCTTTCTTTTATGATAATATTATTCCTAATTTTTTGCATTCTTGTAAAACATTAATAATGTCAAAATAATATTTTGATAATTTATTACTGAATATTAAAATATTATCTATATAAACACAACAAAAATTGTGATATTTCTTGAAAATATTATCCATATATCTTTGAAAAATACCTAGTGTTTGCTTAAGTCCAAATGGAATAACTGTCCATTGGAATTGTCCTTCAGGGTAGCTAAATATTGTTAATTTTTGTGATTCATTATCAAGTCACCAAAATCTACTTTTGCAATTAAAACTTGAAAAATATTTCTTTTTAATGAGTGATAATAATGCTTCCTTCTTTGAAATAAAATAACCATTATCAATACTTTCTTTATTTAAAGCTTTAAAATTTATTATCATTCTCTTTTTTTCTCTTCTTTTCTCAGCTTCTTTTTCTACTAAAAATGCTGGATTAGAATATGGTGAATTATTAGTAATATTTACTTTTAATTCCAAAAGTTCTTGAATTTATTTTTTAAATTCTTTTCGGTCTTCTAGAGTATAAATTATTGGTTTTATTTTTGTGACTTTTAAATAATTTTTTAATTTTATATTTGCTATTTCATTAGACCTATTGATATTTGGATCTAATGAATTTTCTGAGCATACTATTTTAATAATTTTATTATTCATGTTAAAGCTTTATTGTCTTGTATTTCGTTCAAAAAGGCATTTAGGTCAACCTTTATGTCTAAACAAATATTTTCTAAATATTATTTCTGTTTTTTTATATCCTTACTATGTTTTCGCTTTTTATGTTGTGACATAAAAGTTAGTGATGAAATAGTTAATGCTTTTATGATTTTTGATACATAAATTATTTCTCCATCTAGGGTTATCAAACTTATTTTATTTAAATATTGGGTAAATGGTTGATACAAGTTTAAAAAGTTATTTCTTAATAAAATATCAACTCCAGTTTCTTGTTGATAAATTGTAGATATATAAAAGATTTTTCCTCTTATTGATACATCTGTGTCTTTTAAGACTTTATTAAGATTTATTGTAGTATTATTTGTAATTCTTACTATTAATTCTTTTGGTGATTCTTTCCAAAGTTCTTCTGAAAATACATATTTATTAGTTACATACATACTTGCACTAGTGTCAATATATGCATGTAAATAATAATTTTTATATCCTTTAAATTTTAATCATATATTTATATATGTACTATTTAGATTTATTATGCTTAATATTTCATCAATTATTCAAAATTATAATCAGAATTAAATATTTTTGAGTTTGTTATTTCCTCTTCAGTTTCTTCTAATAGATAAATACTACACGTATCATCTATATCAGATTTATCTATTGGTTCTAGTTCCATTTTAAAAGCTTCCTCTAAAATTTTTGCTTTTTGGGAAAAAAAAATTTTAAATTATTTCTTATATTGAAGTCTATTAGGACATTCATTCGTATAATGCCCTTCCTCATTACATATCCAACATCTACATTTTTTCTTTTCTAATGGACAATAATTTTTGTTTTTAGGTGTATTATATTTTCTTCTTTTAAAATATATTTTCTTATAAGATTCCCCATTATATCTTCTTCTATATTTATAAAAATTTTATTTTCTAAATTTATATCTTTTGAACTTTCTAAATTTTTATGCTTTTTATATTTATTATAAGGTCTTATATTACAACTATATTTTCCTGACATTCTAAAATATTTTGAATCACAACATATTTTATCATTTTATTTTATTTTTTTGAATTTTTTTCTTTCTTGTCATTTTACTATTATCTAAACCTTAAGACTTTTTATTCTTCCTCCTAAGGTATAAGGTATTGTTTCTCTATCTCTTTCATTTTATCCTTCTGTCATAGTTTTATGTAATATTCCAGGTAATTTTTGAAAAAATATTTCCTTATAATTTTCTTGCATAGGAGGTGGTAATTTATGATAATACATTTCATATTCATATATAAAAGAATCTATGTAACACATGTCACTTATTTCCATATTTATTAAATGACATTTAGCTTCGTTTATTTCATTTTCAATTGATTCTGTAATATTTCTATATTTATTTTCTTCAATAAATTCTTTATATATTTTATTTACTACAATATTTAAGTAATTCTTTCCTGTTGAATTTTCTTGCATTTTTAAATGTTGTTGTTAAGTTAAGTTTGAAAACCAAACTTTTACATTTTCTGTCATTTTATGAGCTACTAAGACTCTACAAGTTGAAGGATTTATTTGTGTGGTCGTAAAAGTTTATATAATTATACTCATTACACTAGCCCATTTATTTAAGACTTTTTTCCTATCTCTTATACAATCTAGATCTAGAATATTAGTTTTATAATTTTCATGTGAATTCTGGTGGAATACTATCTCTAGTATCCCAATATAATATTTCTTTCATTTTAGGTTGTTGTTTTCTTCTATTTATTGGTTCAGGTTCTTCTAGTCTTTGTCTATTTCTATCTTTCCTATGCAAGTCAGATGTTTCTCCTCTTCTTGGAATTGATTTTTTTAGGTTTGATCTTGGTATTAATGCAGGTTCCATATGAATTCATTGGGTTATATTTTCTTATTTAGATTCACTTTCACTAATTACTGTCATATCATCTTCTTCCTTATTTGTACAAAGTTTTTTTTCATAAGATTTTTCTAATTTTTCATTTGTCAGAGTCAATAAACTAATTAATTTTTTTATATTCTTGTTCTCAAGATTCATGAATTGTTCTTCTAAATTTTTTCTATATTCCATTAAATTGTTATTATTTCTTTAGAATTTTCATCTTTTCTTTTATCATTCTTAGGTATTAAAGCATCAAATCTCCTAGGAGGTTCCTCTTTTAATCTTTTTAGTGAGTCACATTTTGATCCATTTTCTCCTTTTGGTATATTATTAATATGCCTTTTTAATTCTATAATTTTCTTATATATATCTAACTGTATTTCTTTTAATTCTTGAATGTTTTTAATATTGAATTTATCTTTAGTATCTATTTTTTCTGTTATAAGAATTAAAACTTTCATTAAAGATACTTGGTTATTACATATGGTTGTTATGCTATTATTTCCTTCTAACCCTATTTCTAATAATTTTTTTTTAACATAATTATTTCATTGTCTAAACTAATTCTTTTACTTTTTCAATTTTCTCTTTTAGTTCTTCTATTTCTCTATTTCTTTTAATTCTTTGTATATTATCGTTTTTTAGTGATATGAGAGATTTTTCTTTAATATCTAAATTTCATTCATCTGGTACTTCATATTCTATTAATATTTTTAGTTTCTTTATTACTTATCCTATTTCTTTGAAAAATTTTATTGATTTCTATAAATTCACATATATTCAATTATTGTGGATATTTATTAATGAATATCCTACTAGGTAATGAATTAAAAATGTGTGGTTTCCTTCTTTCATTAGATTTCTTCGTTCAAAGTCATAAGCTAAGCTTAGTACTTGATTTAGATTTTTATCGTAGATATTAACAGTAAATTTAGGATATGTTGTAAATTTTAGTTTTTGGTATCCTAAGTTTTCATTAATCATTCCTAACAAAGCATCTTTTCTGTTTGTTATTATGTTATCTAATAATGCTAATTTTATTAATGTATCTATTCATTATCTGAAGTGTATTTTTATTAAAATTTGTATTCTTCCTTAATGAATGTATCCAATTTTTCCTTTATCCTTCTCAAGAATTTTTGATAATTTTTTCATAATGATTTTATTATTAATTAATGATATATTAAACCTTCCTTTTGTATCTGCTATAATAATATTTATTTCTTTATTACTTATGCCATAATATATTATATATTTTTTTGGAAATAATTTTCTTATTTTGGAGAATGATTTTTCTCTAAATTCATCTCCTTCTTTAAGATTTAGTTTTGATTTTTGTATTTCTTCAAATTTATTTTTACTAAATATTATTTTTTTTGAAAATTATCCGAAAATGTCTTGTATTTCTACTTCCATTATTTCTTAATTTTCTACTATTTTTAACATTTTTAAAGAATATATGTTTTTATTTTATTTGTAAGCTATTGTAGATTTTTATTATTTTTATAATGTATTTCAAATTTTCCTATTTTGTAAAGTGTTATAAATTTTTATTGTTATGTAAAGTTTACATAAATTTGGGGATATAAATTTAATGATAGGTAATGAATGTTAACGGTAGTACTCTAAAAACAATAATAAGTGGGCTTAGTACTATAAAAATATAGGCCCAAAACTAAAGCCAAGGGTTATCATTTTTTTTTTTTTTTTGATAGGTGGATTCTAGCAAATATTTTTCGATTGAATGCAATAGTGAAGAAATCAATTCAGAGTGAGGAACTCTCCTTTTAAAATGGAAAATTTGGTATAGGGATAGTATTGTTAATTTCTATCTCATTCTCCGAAATATATATTCATTAAATTAAATTTTATTTTAATTATATATGTAATTATTTAAAAAATATTATTTGTAATTAAAGAACCCAGAAAGATGATTGAATAATTTCTGAATTAATAAAGTAATTGTACTTCGTGCAGAACATATATATCAAGCACTAAACGTGCTGAGCAAGGAAAGAAAGAAACAAACTCTAACAAACTAAGAAGCTATAATCCTATACTTCTCAGTATATACAATCATATATATATATCACTGTCCAATACCCCCTCTCAAACTTATGGTTGAGGAACGACCATAAGTTTGATACGCAGAGAACTGAAACGCAATTCGGGCAGTGGTTTTGTAAGAGCATCAGCAACCTATTCTTCAGCAGGAGTGTAGCGCACATCAAGAGCACCTTCGACAACCAAGTCACGAACAAAATGAAAATCAACTTCCACATGTTACATACGTGCATGCATAACTGGGTTAGCTGCAAGATATTTGGCGCTGATGCTATCAGTAAACAACACTGGTACATGAGCAGAAGGAACATGCAATTCTTTTAACAAGGAACATAACCAAATGATTTCTGAGGATGCAAGTGCTAAAGCTCGGTATTCAGCCTCAGCACTCGATCTTGCAACCACTTTTTGCTTAGCACTCATCCAAGAAATCAAATTATCACCAAAGTAAATACAATATGCACCGGTACTCTTCCTGTCATCTGGACTACTGGCATAGTCTGAATCAGTGAAACCAATCAAACCAGTGTCTCGGATTTATAAAATTGTAATCCATGAGAAGAAGAGCCATGAAGATATCGTAATACTCGTTTAGCTGCTTGCCAGTGCAAATCAGTTGGAGTATGGAGAAACTGACAGAGTTTATTCACAGCATAAGCAATCTCTGGTCTGGTAACGACACAGTATTGTAAGGCACCTACAATACTTCGAAACAAGCTGGGATCACTCAAAGGAACACCAGCAAACTTAGACATAACAGGGCCAGAAGCCATTGGGGTTCGAGCTGGTTTTACTGAATGCAAGCCAGCCTTGACAAGTAACTGCTTGATATACTTGTGTTGACACAAATGCAGTCCGTCTAAAGTCTGTTTTACTTCTATACCAAGAAAGAAGTGAAGATCACCTAAGTCACGTAAAGAAAATTGAGAATTAAGCAACTGAATGAAGTCACAGACAAAATGATCATCACTGCCGGTGATGATAATATCATCCACATATACCAGTATCACTGTGGTGGAGGAGCCATGAAATCTGTAAAACATAGAAGTATCTGCACGGGAATTGACAAAGCCAGCATCAATTAAAACAGAACTAAGCTTGTGAAACCATGCACGGGGAGCTTGCTTAAGTCCATAGAGTGCTTTTCGCAAATGACACACCCAATCTGGATGATCAGTGGACACAAAACCCTGAGGCTGCTTCATGAAGACACGCTCTTGCAAATTCCCATTGAGGAATGCGTTATTAACATCGAGTTGATGTAACTTCCAATTCTTGCTAATAGCAAGAGATAAGATCAATCGAATGGTAGAGGATTTCACAACCGGTGAGAAAGTTTCTGTAAAATCAATACCCTCAACTTGATGATAACCCTTTGCAACTAAACGTGCCTTGTACTTATCAAGAGTGCCATCACTGTTTAACTTGGTGCGATAAACCCATTTGCAGCCAATAGGATCAACCTCAGTTGGACAAGGTACTAACTCCCATGTGCCATTATCCATTAAAGCTTTAAATTCTGTCTGCATTGCAGATTCCCTTTCTTTAATGCCTTGTGCATCACTGTACCGATTAGGTTCTATGAGAACAATCTGTTGTGTTGGTGTTGTTAAAGATAGATATAAGCGAGGCTTGAGAGAACCAGTTTTAGACCTGGTGATCATATGATGAGTGGGAGGTACAAGAGGTATATCAGAATGAGGAACCACAAGTGGCATATCGGAAGAAGAAGGCACTTGTCTGACTTCAGAAGAAGACACATCTGTAGAAGAGGAAATCACTGGTGGAACTGCATATGATACTTTGGAAGGAGAAGGAACCAATTGTGCAGGAGAGAGATGATGATTACCACAAATTGGTGAGGAGGAAGAAACAGTAGAGCTTGTAGTGAGCATAGGCAACAAATAAGAAAAATGCTGACTCAATTCCTCAAAGGTATCTTGAGAAGAAGGCAAAGTATCTTGGTAAGGAAACACTGTTTCATCAAAAGTGACATGGCGACTAGTGTAAAGTCTTCCTGAAGGCAAATTTAAGCATAGATAGCCTCTATGTTGAGGGGCATACCCAAGAAAAATACAGGGTGTAGAACGAGATTCAAGTTTGTGTTTATTGTAATCCCTCAAACAAGGAAAACAAAGAGAGCCAAAAGTTCTCATGTAATTATAATCAGGTGACTTGTTATAGAGAAACTGATAAGGGATATGACCATCAAGCGACTTAGATGGTAGGCGATTAAGAATAAAAACTGCACAACGAAATGCATAGATCCAATATCGCAAAGGCATACCAGCTTGAAGAAGAAGAGATAACCCTCGTTCTACAACTCTTCTGTTGCGTGTTTCAACAACCCCATTCTGTGGAGAGGTGTGTGGACATGTCAATCTGTGCTGCAGTCCAATATTACCAAGTTTAGTAAGAAACAGAAATTCTCTACCTCCATCAGATTGAACTTTCTTAACTTTAGTGTCAAAATGTCGTTCTACCATTCTCATGAAAGAAAGAAAGACAGGCTGTGCTTCATCTTTGGATTTCAAGAAGAAAATCCACACATAACGTGTAGCATCATCCACTATTAACAGAAAATACTTTGCACCAGTGCATGCTAGAACAGGTGAGGTCCACAAGTCTACATAAAGTAACTCAAAAGGAACATCACAAGGTTTATGAACATGTGTAAAAGGTTGTCTATGTGATTTGGACATACAACAAGCCTTACAAACATTGGTTTCAGTATATTTATTACAGTTCAATAGAGACTTTGAAACTAATTTGTTGAACACATCAGCTGAAGGATGTGCCAAACGGTTATGCCACACAGTTGGCTTTATTACAGAAAGGAAAGAAGTAGCTACATCACTATCTCCAGCAATTGCAACACGAGGCTGAGCTACATCACTATCATGCTGCACACAACCAGACAGGGAATAAAGTCCTCCTCTAACAGTTCCCTTGGCCAGCACATTCTTGCTCATTTCCTCCTTAATGAAGACACAGTCAGCATGAAATTCAACAAACACACCATTGTCAACACATAATTTTTGAACAGACATGAGATTATGTGACACATTAGGTGTGTGCAAAAGATCATGTAATTGCAACAAACAGGAAGAACCAGCAAGTTTAATAGCAGATGATCCAAGACCTTTGACTGATAACGAAGAACCATTCCCAACCATCACTGATTTAGTATGATGAAGAAATGAGGAAGAAGCATTACCTTCAGCAATGTGATCTGCATCACTTGTCAGGTGATGTGTAGCGCCGGAATCAAGTAGCCAATGTGCCTGTGTATCTTGTGTGGATTTGTTAAAACTTGTACCTGATCCATCCACAGTCATGGCAGATGGCAGAGATGAATGTCCTTGAAGAATGTCACGTAATTGAAAACATTTGGTGGCAGGATGGCCTGTTTTATCACAGATCTGACATGTAATTCTGGATCTACCATCACTAGGTCGTTTGGCTTTCCAAGGTTGCCTACCTGAAGCATTATCACGCTTAGGTTGATAGGAAGAACTTTTAGACAAAAATTCTTGCAAATTCCATGGAGCTGAGCTTCCTGTGTTTTTAGCAGTGCTTGATTGCTGAGATTTCCAATTTTGACCTGCAAATCGAGCAATATTTGCTTGAAATAATCTGCTGGCATCATGAGTATTTTGCTGTTCCAAACGTCTTTCATAGGTCAGTAATTGACTGTGAAACTCATCAAATGTAATCTCATCATTTCGTATGGTGAATGAGGAAACTAGAGGATTATAGTTGGAATCAAGTCCATTGATTGCATAAAGAACAAGATCACGATCTGTAATTACTTCACCAACTGCAGAAAGTTGATCTGACACATTTCGGAGCTTCATCACATAATCCTCTGCAGACAGATCATTCTTAACCATTGTCTGCAATTGAATTCGCAATTCCATGATACGAGATCGTGAAGAAGCAGAGTGCACTCGTTCAAGAGAGCTCCATTGTTGAGCAGCTGTAGCTCCTCGTTTGAGACATGAATGCATGCTGGTAGATATTGATCCATAAAACCAGCTTTTAACAAGATTATTAAGCCGATTCCAATTAACAAACTCTGGATTGAGTTGAGTAGTTTGATGAAGGAATTCAGCAGGAATTGGAATATGTAAATCGATGATTGATTCCAATCCATATGCTGTTATAATAGCAAGAATTTGTTCACGCCATATCAGAAAATTGGTGCGATCAAGCTTGACGGAGAAAGACAGATTAACAGGTGGTGATCCAATGGCAGAAAAGGCTGATTGATAGCTTTGAGTTTCTGTCATTGTTTTTCTTGCAGAAATTTCTGCTGAGGAGGGCGACTCCATTGGAGTTGTAATAGGAACAATAGTATCAGGCTCTGATACCATAAAGAACTCAGAAAGATGATTGAATAATTTCTGAATTAATAAAGTAATTGCACTTCGTGCAGAACATATATATCAAGCACTAAACGTGCTGAGCAAGGAAAGAAAGAAACAAACTCTAACAAACTAAGAAGCTATAATCCTATACTTCTCAGTATATACAATCATATATATATATCACTGTCCAATAGTAATATCTAAGAATCGAACCCAACAACTCTAACTTAAATTCAAACCCCCTTGTCACCAAATTATTACCTATGTTGTATTATTTTTATCTTAGTTTCTATTTAAATATTTTTAAAACACACTAAAATAAAATAAAAAATATAAATGAAAGGATAAAACTTAAAAAATTAAAATATTATATGTAAAGATTAAAGATAACTCAAGTCTTTTTTTTAATGTTTCACGTAATCAATAAAAAAAAAATCAAAATTAAAGTCGAAGGAATAAAAAGACAAACTATACATATTTTATTCAAACTATCCTTTTTCTTTCTTTTTTGAAAGTCTCCACCTATTGACGGAGGTTTCTGTTCTCCATGATATGATTTTTAAATAATTTATGCAATAATTTAAAAAAAAACAAAATATATACTATATATATATATATATATATATATATATATATATATAGTGGTAAAGAGGAGATTTTTTTCTATATAATAGATGTATAGAAATTAGGAATATAATAGGAAAAAGACAGATACAAAATAAGAATTGAATGTGAGAGAGAAAAAATATTAAATTTTTAAAAATAAAAATAAAAAATTTTAATATATATATATATTTTTTAAATGTACTCACTTTTAATATAAAAAAAAAATCGGTAAAGAGGGAGCCTCGATCCTTTCCATCCCGTTTACAACGCCAATTCAATCCAACAGATAATGTCAGCTTTTTTCAGTTCTTTTTGTTGAACTAATGATCTCTTATACTAATACATACACACCCTTTTTCAATACAAACCTCTCTACGGTCTACATTCTACACTATGCTCATACCTCTACCTACTAACCGTACATCCACGACCAAGATCCTTACGTATTTGTGGGCCGATCTCTACCACATATCAGCCCCCACAAAATTCTCTTGATTACCATACGACAGCTGGACGGCAATCACAAATGAGAGTACGGTATAATAATTTAGTGCCATACACTGTAGTACCACACTCGCACGTTTTCCTATGCACCACCAAAAAATAATTAAAGGACTTGGCTTGTCTTCTAAGACCCTTTTCTTCTCTCAAAAATGCCTTTTCCATTTTTGAATAAATAACAGTTCAACAATTTCTTGAAATTTTTTTTTTTTTTTTTGACAGAAACAATTTACCACCTTTCTTTATGTTCTTCTTAATTGGTTTTATTCTAGAAGAAAATTTTCGAACGCTTTCTTTATGTTTTTTATTAAAAAAGATTCTGTTTTTGTTTTTTGTTTTTCCGTTTTTTTTTTTTTTGGGCTCAAATTTTGTTTTTCTTTTAATAGAGAAAGAAATAAATCTGAAAAAAAAAAAATAGAGAAAAATAATTCATCTTTTAGCATCAGTTAAAAGAAAATCACAATTTGTTAAATGATGTTTGAATTGATTATAGATTTAAGGTTGTAGTCTTATTACACACATCATCTGTTCTTTCTTATATTTTCTTGGAAATGCACTAACATTTCAATTGAAAATTTTTTAAATAAAACTGGTCTTGTCAATTAAAAAACAAAATATAAAATATTATATGTATATGTATATGACCACCTTAATTGCGTCTATAAAAAATAATTTTATGTAATGAGTTGTGTATAAATAAAATAATATGATAATATTAAGTTAAATGCAAAGTTTGTGACATGAAGTATTAAAACAATTGAGAAAATACATACCAAAAACACTTAATTAAATGCAAAATGTCTATCGATACATTTTTCGATAAACATCTAGTATTTTAAATATCATCACTCTAGGATAATCTTCAATGTGTGTGTTTATATATATAATTTAGTGGAGGAGTTTTCAAAAATTGGATTAAATCATATTAAATTAAAAAATTGAATCAATTTAAACAGTTATATGAATCAAATAATCTAATTTAATTTATATTTTTTTAAATCATTTTTCAAACAATTCGATCTAATTTTATAATTATTATTAAAAATTAAATATTACATTTAATTTTTTTTTTTTAACAATTTTAACTCTTTAACATATAGTTTGCAGTTTCAATTATGTGTAGTTTATGATGATTTTACCTTTTATAAATCTTAACAACTTAATTGTTGGTTTATGTGATATATTATATAATTTATATTTGTAACATATCTGAAGTAATTTAGTTAAATTTAGAGTTTTTTTTTTTCTTATATTAATTTTAAGTTTCAACAATATAATTTGGAGGGAAAAAAATTAAAAAATTATGAAAAATTATTAACCAAATTGAATTGAAGAGTCTAATTTTAACAATTTTATTAGCTTAATAGACCGAATCAATTTGGTTGAAGTCATATAAACAATTTGGTTTGATAATTTTTTTGTTGTTGCTAAAAATAGATAGGATAAGACTATGAACATTCCTAATTTAAAGTGTGCTGCATATCTAAAAATAAATTGTTAGTACGTTTGCTAATTTGTAATATAATATGAAATAAATTGAAGTAAAATAAATAGGAATCAAAATAAATTATAAACCAGATGCATTGAAATTAATTTACATTTATTTGTGTTTACATTGTAGAATTGAAACAAAAATAATTATTTTATTAAAATATCTTTTTTAATGTAAAATTAATTATTTTTAAAGAGATTAATTTTAAAAAATAAGATTAAAAAAATTCTCATAATTTAATTCATTACATTTTCAATTTTGTAATAAATTTACTAAAAAATTAGCAATTTAATTTTTATATTTATTTGGAGTCTATTACTTAAATAGTTATTTTATAAATTAATAAATGAAAAGTAGTTATTATTTATAATTAATTCATTTACGTGTAAACAAACATTATTATTTTCTACCCATGTATTATTATTATTATTATTATAAAAATATGTACATAAGTCAAAGAAACTTAAAATAAAAAACTGACTTTCTCTTTCTATCATGGACAATAATGACATAAACACTCGGTTGTACAGTTACACTATTAGCTATAAATCAAATCAAATCAATAAAATAAAAATCACTTCATACCCCCCTCTGTCTCGAACTCCTCCTAATCGCGATTTGATTAGGTAAGAAAGTGAAAAACCAGTGTTGTGTTTTGTGTACTATTAATACTCGTGTTCTCTATTTCTTTCGACAAAATGTGGCGGTGGCTTTCTTGGAAATGTAGCTTACAGTAGAAGCAGACTAGAAGGAAAATGGCCAAGTGTCACCGAAACGACGTTGGATCTCTCATTCTCGACCAGTCCTCTTCTACTCCCACTACCTCCGTCGGCTACTTTCGTATATGGAGTGCTTTTACCGGCTCTTCATTCGGCCGGAGAATCTTTGATGCTGTGAGTTGTGGTTCCAGCTCTCGCTTCCGGTACGAAGATTCTGCTTCTTGTTCCTCTACTAGTGCTTCCACTTCTAGATCAGCTGATAAGGGCTCTAAAGAGAAACCGCCGGAAAAAATCAACACTACGCCACTTCCGGCGAAAACGACGACGGTGAAGTCAAATGCGAAGTCCGAGAAG
This sequence comes from Elaeagnus macrophylla, assembly GCA_029378325.1. Lineage (NCBI taxonomy): Eukaryota > Viridiplantae > Streptophyta > Magnoliopsida > Rosales > Elaeagnaceae > Elaeagnus > Elaeagnus macrophylla. The sequence goes on along the minus strand of CM055649.1, from coordinate 6,381,854 downwards.
CTATCAGATCTTCTTAACTTGGCGGATTTGTCAGAAAACGAAGCTGATACCGCAGCGACCAAGAAAAAGATGGAGGCATTGGATGAGTTGAAGCGAGTTGTAAGAGAACTTCAGGTTGAGGCTGAAGTTATGAGGAGAGAGGCGGCTAGTAGTGTGAGATCACTAGCCAAGGAAGATTTGGAGGCCAGAGGGACTCTGGCTATGCTCGGAGCTATACCTCCGTTGGTCGGAATGCTCGATGCTGAAGATTTTGATACTCAGATCGCTGCGCTCTACGCATTACTCAATCTAGGGATCGGCAATGATATGTGAGTTTCGGTGCTTTTTCTTTTGTTTATTTTTATTCTTGTTTGTTTTCTCTGTTTATACTTTAATTTCGTAAATATTTTCTTAATTTTTTGTGTAGTTTTCTGTCATTTTCACGCAATGATGATGTTTATATTGAATAATGTCAAATAGTTCTATTCGTTACTGAATGTAATTGCATGTAAAACAACTAATTTCTCAATCAAATTATGTTACTTTTTTCTGAAATCGTACCCCATTTTTCTGGCGATCCGCTTTCTTTTAAAGTCTCTAAAAAATTTCGTAACAGTTTTTCGGCAATTATTTGGTCATTAGTCATCACAGTATTATCTCTCTCTTTTTTTTTTTTACACTGGCTTCACTAAAAACTCTTCTCTCAGGAATTTCTCGAAGTCCTTTTTCTCACATGCATTCGTCATTCTCTTGAAACAGTCCGATTCTTAATGACTGTGTCGCATAAAATGTGCTTTTTCTTGCAATATGTGTTCCCTATTCCGCTTTAATTGTTACAATCACTTTTGATTTTTCATTGTCCAGGTACAGCATTTTCTTAGTAAGGTTTTTCTTAAGCCCCTTTTGCTGAATGATCTGAATATGAAGAATTTATTCCTTTTATCCCACCATTTTGCAGGAACAAAGCGGCCATTGTTAAAGCAGGGGCAGTTCATAAAATGCTAAAGCTCATAGAATCTCCAAATTCCCCGAACCCCTCTGTCTCTGAAGCTATAGTGGCAAACTTTTTAGGCTTAAGCGCATTGGACTCCAATAAACCAATCATTGGGTCATCTGGAGCTGTTCCTGTCTTGGTTAAAACTCTGAAAAATTTGGACAAGTCCAGTAGCTCCCAAGCCAAGCAAGATGCATTGCGAGCTCTGTACAATCTTTCTATCTTCTCCTCTAATATTTCCTTCATTCTAGAAACTGATCTTATATCATTTCTCTTGAACACATTGGGAGACATGGAAGTGAGTGAAAGAATCCTTTCAATTCTGGGAAATACGGTATCAACTCCTGAAGGTCGAAAAGCAATTAGTGCCGTGCCAGATGTGTTCTCCATACTGGTTGATGTATTGAATTGGAATGACTCACCATCGTGCCAAGAGAAGGCTTCCTACATTTTGATGGTAATGGCTCACAAAACCTATGGAGATAGGCAGGCCATGATTGATGCAGGACTTGTTTCAGCATTGCTTGAATTGACACTTTTGGGTAGTACATTGGCGCAAAAGAGGGCCTCAAGGATCTTGGAGTGCTTGAGAGTAGACAAGGGAAAACAAGTTTCACAAAGTTTTGGTGGAAATTTAAGTGCAGCTGTATCAGCTCCTATTTGTGGGTCTTCGTCATCTTCCATGAACCCAAATATGGTATCCAAGGAAGCTTTGGAAGTTGAGGAAGCAATGATGAGCGAGGAGAAGAAAGCAGTAAAGCAATTAGTTCAACAGAGTTTGCAAAACAACATGAAGAGAATAGTGAAGAGAGCCAAATTGCCCCAGGATTTTGTTCCTTCAGACCATCTCAAGTCACTCACATCAAGTTCTACTTCAAAGAGCTTACCATTTTGAGGTGTACTTACTAGATAAGTTTTAAGATTGATGAAAATAAATTCTGAAGTTGGTCCTCTTTTCATGATCTTTCTGAGTTTCTGTTCTCTCTAGCTCTTAATTATTGGTTAAGATAGATAGCTATTGTTTATCAAACGCTAACATAAATAATCGTATTATATACAATAATCTGAGTAGAAAGTTTTTTCGTGAAAGAATTTATTCTCTGTTGGTTTCTGTAATTTGTTCAAATAAAAATGCTGTTTGAGTAGTTACTCTCTTGGTTGATCTCGAATTACTACACCGCAAGTAGGAGCGTCAGTATATCTGCCTAAAATTTCCATTAGTAGGTAGACAAACTCCATAGTCCATAAGAACACTTTCAGTAATCCTTGATTTAGGGCCACACTTGTTTGTTGTATGTATTCTTACTCATATTATGTGAGAGAATGAATACATTCAACAATATTATATACTAATACTAGGTATTTGTGGATTTTTTCATAGTCCATGGTATGAATGATATGATCAACCTTTTTCAAATAGCATCACTATCAATAGAAGGAAGAAATCAGCTGGATGGCTTAGTTATAATGTATTATTCTGAGCATCCCGCTATATTTAAGGCGGTCCCTTACCGCTCCACCCATTCAGACAACTTTAGTTAAAAGTCTGTCTTCTTGGTCATAAGCCTACCCTACATTTATTATTATATTTGCGGTACACAGAAGTGTCGGTCATTCTCTTATTTGTAAAAACATGGCCCTCTATAACACAACATTTTTCTAATCCTGCCCTTCTTGGAATTTTTTTTTTTTAAATTCAGGTATCAAAATTCAAAAATTTATCCGGAATCCTTGGATTTACAGAGTTTACTTGAATTTGTTAAACGTTTGTTGTGAGAACGTGTATTTCTTTACTTAATGCTAATCCGTACTCTTGTCTTTATTCTGCTTTAATTAGTTTTGCATTAATTATCCTCTCACTTGCTAATACTTTGACCTTGTTTACTGAGCTATTTTCTATTGAAATTTTACAGATCTCAAGAGAACCCCTTTGTAGGCAAATCTGGCACTTAGAGTGCTGAGCGGTTTGTCACTGATAAGAACTTAAATCACCTTCAGTGTTTTGATCTTTGGCTCCCCATGAGGTCTGTTGTACATATGCTTTGATTCCTTGTGGGCGCTATGGCCATTTTGTAGACTTGTGAATTCCATTTCCTAGTTTTTTTTTCTTTTCATTATGTGCTTGTGTCCTTTAGTAGTGTTTTATGTTTTGGGTAGAGTTAATTTCTTGTGCATTATTATTAAGCTTTGTTCATATTATTAACCTACTGTGTCCTCTCTCTTTGGAAGTTATTCATTATTTGTGCCAAGTAAACACTAATTTGTTTATCGTGTGTCAAAATAGTTTCAAAATAATTAACATAAATATCTATTAAATAGCACTAAATTATTTGTAAAATAATGAATGCTAAAACAATACTATGGGTACTAGTTTGATATGGGTCCATTTAAACATCTTCAATTAGATCGGACCTTTGTATTTTTTTGTATTTTTTTTTTAAAGAAATAGCTCTAGCCTTTTAGGGGACCCAAAAGTAGCCATTACTCGCCAAGCCAGGCCAAGCCAAGCCGTGGATACTTTAATGAATGTGACAGCAGTCAGTTGTTAAACTGCAAGGCCATCTGGCCATATATGTCTTTGTGAATTGGAAAAGGAAAATTGTCTAAACATCTCGAATTTTATTTTAAAATATTTCATTAAATAATTAAATATTTAAAATATATTAGAATGATAAATTTATCTTTTTTATTTAAAATTAAATAATATATCTCACATTTTACATTTCACTTTCCTAAAATCTTCTTTAAAAAGTTTTCGTACATCTCACTTTTTTTTTTTCCTCACTTCCACCTCCATTTTTATATTTACATCAATAATTTCAAACTATAACATAAAATATTAAAAAGAGTTGTATAGTTTGGGTGGGATGTGAGTAATTTTTTGGATAGTTTTATCATTGAAGTATTATTAATTTTTTTTAAAAAAATTTATATTTAAAGAGATATTTAAGAGTAAATTTTCAAAATTATCCATTGCAAAAACATGTTTGACTCTTTCTTGGTTGGGTCAGATATTATTCAAATTAGGGATGATAATTCTTGACAAGATCCAATAAAATGATCTGAATACGACACAATATGAAATTTTTTTTAGTAAGAATTGATCAATAATTTTTTTATGTTCTTAAATATTTTGTTATTTCTTACTATTATAAATAGGCAATACGAAAAAAAATAGGGTAAATTTTTTCATGTGTTAATTAACACGAAAATTTAACACGAATTATATGACACGAATAACATGACACGAACATCCATAACTCAAATAGTAAAAGAAGTTATCCACCTTTTGTGGCTGCATAACGTTAAAAGGTAGATGCATGATTTGTACTAAGCAATAAATTATAGATCGACTTTATTTTCTGATATAACTTGCAGAGAGTTTTGAATTTGACGATTTTACTGACTTTTTAATGCTATAATAAACGGGATATCAATGCGACAGATGAAATAGCATTCATTACATAACGCCTAACGTTACCTCCAGAACACTATTACATCACCTAAATTATTATTATTATTTTAAAAAATATTAATAATATTCCTTAATAATATTTTTATGCCAAGCTTATAAGTTTTCACAGCAAAATAAAATCTCCGGCCCAAAATTTTAACATTGAAGGTCGATAAGGTTGACAATTTTTTAGTTTAATTTTGATCAATTAAATTTATTCAATGTAAAAATTTGACAAGTTAAACTCGTTTAATATTATTAAGTTATGTTCTTTTGCTCCTATTCTAAAATTTTAGTTTTTGTTCAATTAAATTAATTACAATAGAATTAGAATTTTTAATTAATTTTTAACTTATTTTAAAATATATAACGTGGTTCTTAATTTATTTCAATTTTTATAATTAATTTTTAATATTTTAATAATGTGACAGTTAAGTATAACACTGTCAAGGTTTTTTTTTTTTTGCCACAAATTGAAGTTTAAGACTAAAATTTTCAAATTTAAAAATGCTAGGGATTAAATTGTGTGAATTGAAATATTATAGATCAAATTTTAATATGTTACATAGATTAAAGATTAAATAGATAGATAAACCTCATTAAAAAAAATACACTTAATTTCCATTTTTAAGTAAATATTTATTTTCTTTATTTTCTTTAATGCAAAGTGCAATTATATAAATAGGAACTTGCCCCTTTTAATAAAAACGACTTATGTATTACTTATGTGCACATTATTATTAAAAAAGATGACTCAGGGAATCAGCCTTGTCTATGAGGAGAGAATAGCTTTAAGTTATTTTTTTATTTTTAAATAAAGTTAATATTTTTTTAAATTAATTCGATAAAAAGCTACTATCTATATTTACACCAAGAAACATTTAAAATAGTTACAAACAATTCTCTAGATGTAAGACCTTTCTCCACCATCTTAAAAATATAAGTTCGTTAAGTTAAAAGATGAATCAACAAAATGAATTATTAGGATTAATAGCATCCCATAATTGTGACCGGGTTTTATAAAAACCCAACAGCTTTTTCTTTCTTTGTCCTTGCACCTTTTCATTCTTTTTTTTCAACCTTTTTCCTCTTTTTTTCTTTCATTTGTTGCTTCTTCTTTTTTCCTTTTATTTGAGTTAACACAAATTTTTTTCCTCTATTTTTTTTTTTTTTTTTTTTTTTTTTTTTTTTTTTTTTTTTTTATATAATAATATATTTTTTTATGTTTAATTAAATATATGTATATTTTTGTTATAATTAAACATATATATTTTTCTGTATAATTCATCCATTTATAATTAATGAAAAGTGAAAGTTGTTAAAAAAAAAAAAAAAAAGGCATATGTATTATATCAAAAAAAAAATCATATGTTGCATAATAAAAAAAAAATGTAACATCATATGTACTACTTTAGAAAAAAAAAATATATGTATCATCTGCTAAAAAAAATACATGTGTCATTTGACCAAAAAGAACATACATATCATTTACTAAAAAAAACATATGTCATATTTATTTAAAAAGAATAAATATGGGGTAGAGGAGTAGGAGTGTTATTTTTTAAATAAGTTGAATAAAAAAATCACAAAAAAAACCCGAGGATTTTTTTTTTGACTTTTTAAACATGAATTGTGCGATCATATGATGATTCAAAATAATTCATGGGATATTTATTTTATTATGAGTGGGTAAGTAGCGTCGACTTTAGATTTTTTTTTTTTTTTTTTATGGTCAAGATAGACCGTAGATGGTTGAGTGGTGGGATTATTGAGTTTTTCGGTTAAATATCAGAAAAGTGTAAGGGGTGAGAGGTGAGTGAAGTTCAAATCTAATCCTTTGAGATATCTGACCCTGGTAGGTAGTAACTAGTACTGGACTAATCAATCTTGATTAATTCCTCGTACATATTCCTGATTTAACGTTTTGGTCCAATTAATGATTATTATTAATTTTGATTAATGATATTATTATTATAATAAAAATGAATGAATAATATATTTTATTTTTATAATTAATTATATTTTATATAAAATTATTATAACAATAATAATTTAAATTTAAGCAATATCATCGCTAGCTCTTTAACTTTTTTATATAGTAACAATTTAAATAATACTTATATATTTTTATTATAAAAATAATTGTGTTAATAATATATATTATTAGATGAAATTTATGAATAAAGTGATTGGCTATTATAGAGTGAGGCCCACGTGCTATTTTACTATTAATCATAAATTGAAGATATGAAGCATTTATGATGTCGATAATAATGGCTGTCAAATTCAAATTATTGATTGATTGACGCTTTCTCAAATTGAAAAATTAAAAGGTATAATTATTTGAGTTCACATTCTTATTGTTTTTTACGTGATCGCTGTGAATAACTCAATATATCGCTCTTTGTATTCCAGCTTGAAACGAACCTCATGCCCTCGTCATTTCAAGTACTCCAAAGTCCAAACAAAGCTTCACCTTCGCTTGCAATTGTTTCAGCAAAATAGAGGGCTTCAATACTAGGTTGAGTTGTATATTTTTAGTTAAAGCTTTATAAAAAAAAAAAACTTCCTTTCTAAAAAGAAAAATGGAATGAAAACATCTAACACAACTTCCGTGGATGGAGAAGGGACGGTTGAGACAATTTTTCCTGTAAATATCCTGGAAATTGAACATATAAATGTGTAATCCTAAACTACTCAAAAACCAAAGCAATTTGGAGAGGGTCTAGTACTTTATGGTCCATTTTAGTGCAACATATGTTTGGTGATAAACTAGTTGTGTAGAATTAGGGTGAGTATAATAATTAATAAACAAACCTATTCAACTTAAATTGATCCAAATTAAATTAATTTTTATGTTTTATAAGTTCAAATAAATTAATTTTGGTTTTAAATAAAAAATAACTTTTGTAAGATTGGTTAAGATTTTAAAGTTTAAAAACCAAAATTTAACCAATCCAACCCATGCATTACTAATTAATATACATATTTATTTTTTAATTTTATATATTTATAGTACATATATGATCACTTAGTTTTAATTAATTTTTTATGTTAGTTTTGAAAGTGAAATAACTTATATTATTCTTTTATAATGTTCATTTTTATGAATATTTAATATAACAAATAAAAAATATAAATTACTTTTTGTTCTCAACTTCTATATAACTTACTTATTTCTAAGATTTATTTTCTACTTGAAAATTTGGTGCGTAATTTTAGTTTAAATATTAATAAATAATTTTTTTTTGAATTAAATTGTTGAATAAACATTAAATTTTCTTTATTAATTTAATAATAATATATAGTCAATATAATTTAAATTCACTTTGAAAATAAGTAAGCTCAAACTGCAAACTAAACCTATTAAACAGACATAAATAAGTTGGTCTTATGTTCTATAACCAACATTTTATAAGTCAATTTTGGTTCTTGATTTAACAAACCGATATATGTAGATTCGATTATCACTTTAGGTAAAAATCGACCAGAATTGAATCACGTCCACCCCTAAATAAAATTGATTATAAATATTTTAACAAAGTAACTTATATTTAAAATAGTTTTTTTATATATATAATTTATTTAAATTAATATTTATCATTTTTATATTTTTATTAAATTTTTAAAAATTAAAAAAATAATTGAACTAAAAATTTAAAACATATAATTTTATAATTGAAAATTCAGACAAACTAAATTAAGTGTCAAGTACAGTTTAATTACAATTTTTTTTACGTAATTATATTATTTTTATATTCTATGATACAACCTAATTTCTATACAATTAACAATCTAATATATAATTGTATAAAAATTTTACAATAAAATATTTAATATTAAGTAACAAGCATACTTTTAATTTTTTTTTTTTCAAACTATATTTTAGGTTTTTGTTTTTAAGTAATATACAGGTCCTTTAGCTTTATAAAAATATTTAATTTATTATTTTTAAAATAAATGATTACATAAACTTTAAATTAATGAGATTGAAGACTATTATAACTATTTTATTTAAAAAAAATATTTAATAAATAATATAATTGATAAAAAATATATTTTATAAACAATAAATAATACTTCTCTACCTACCTAAGTTAATGCATCGTATCATTTATTTTAGTACCCCAATTTAATTATTGGGGGGGTGTAAAAAGAAAGACCAAATCACTCTGCTTTCACGTTAGCTTCAGGACGACAAAGAAACATTTTAATATCATTCAAAACATGTCTGTACTTGCACTCATTTACTTGGGTATTAGCTGGACGGCTGATTGGGCTGAAAGTAGCGTCTTGTCATAGTAGGAAAGTTTGGTTGTACTGTGTAATTTCGATATTGTTGGTCTATCACGAAAGCACCCGCGGCATGGCATAGTAGGAAACCCGAGGAAGAGGCTAAGGCAGCTAAAGCCGCTCATCTATTGCTTATGAAATGTGGATGGAATGGCGAATCAAAATCTGGAAATAGGGGTGGGTGGATCATCTGACCCTAGCATCATCATCCTTCACCGGACCAAACTCATAGAGAAGGTTGGACCAATCGAAAGAGGGAGTGAGACTTTCAACTGGACTAGATGGGGTCGAGCAGAACCGGAATCAACCGACGGGTTTTGTCATATACTATTTTTAATATTACAAAGTGCCCTTTTTTATAATCCACTAGTGTTGTGATACGTGCGATGCACGTACAATTGAGATGTACATGTATCTAACATTTAAGTTGTATTCAATTTATTAACCTTTTTATAGATTTATAATAAACAATAAAACATTTATTATATTATTTTAAACCATTCGAAAATTTTTAACTTGTAATAATTAAATAATTTTATAAGTATTTTAAAAATTCAAGTAATAAAAACCAAAATTTTAAATATATTTTTCTCATTTATAGGTCTATCTATAATTAGTAAAAGATAATAGAGCATTAATTTTTTTCATTGAAGCACAAACCAATAAAGCAGCAATATTAAAAAAAGTTGAATAAAAGAATAAGACAACTAAGTTAAATTAAATTTGCAATCTCCATACATAAGTATAGTGCCAAATTTTCTTAAAAGTATAAACTCTAAGACGCAATCTAAGTTTTAAAGTTAATACTAAAGTAATCTAAATAAATTAAGAACTATATTTTTAATTCATTACACTTTGTTTTTGGAAAGAGGAAAAGAGTTTAAAGAAAAATGATCCATTTAACATTCTTGAAGAATAAATGATTGAGAGATAGATATAAGTTTTAATTTATTTATAAGAAAGTCTAATAATCATACCACTAAGTGAGCCAATTTTAATAAAGCCTAGATTTTTTAAACATTATTAATTTGACAACTGTTTGGTGGCTAAGTTCAATAATATTAAACTACAAAATTAAGATATAACGATAACAAACCGGATGAATTAACTTAGACATATTGAATTTTATCTATCTCTCACTTCTTGTATGTTTCTTAACCTATATTATGACAATTTTTTTCACTTTATCCTAATAAAACAATAAGAATGGCAAAAGAATAAAATCAAAATTTTCATTTTATTTTTTCAAGTTTTTAATTGTACTGATATTGTTTTAAATTTAATAAACTATTATTAAAAAATTTAAAGAAAAATTAAATAAAAATAGGATTAAACTATCATAAAAATAAGTATAAAATTTAAGTACTATTTTAAAATAAATTTAGGACTTAAAAAGTCAAACAAAATTAAGTTGTTGAAATTACAAACCAAAGTCACATCACAAATTAGACATAAGAAAGAGAAAAAGAAAAACTTAAAAAAAATCAAACAAAACAATATCAAATAAATAATATAAAAACATAAAAAATCAAAATAAATAAGATGAGAACAACTCTCTTTTTATATAGAGTAATACATATAAATAAATTGTAACCGAAAGATTTGAAAAAAATAAATAAATAAAAATTGGACTAAATAGTAGTAAAAAATAAGTATAGAATTTAAGTGTTATTTTTAAAATAAGTATAGGACTTATACAATCATCATTCTATAAATTAAAAATCAAGCAAAATAGTATCAAATAAATAAAACAAAAACATCAAACAAAAAATATCAAATAAATAAGATAGAGACAACTCTCCTTTTTATATAGAGTAATAGAAATAACTCCTATTAAAAGGAAAAAATATCCTAGTCTTTTTATTTTTTTTAAAACGCAATAGTTTAATCCTTGATATATATATATATATATATATATATATATATATATATTTAGTTTTCTTTTTACTAAAAAATGACAGTATAAATTCTCTTTTTATAGAAAAATAATAGTACAGTCATTTTTTTTTAAAAAAAATTAAAAAATACATCTAAATTTTTTCTATTAATTATAAAAATTTATTTGTGCATATTAAATTTTTTATGTCACTACAAGTTTAAAAAGAAAAAATTATTTTGAAAAATTGATCTGATAAAATATTAAAAATTATTAAAATCAAAATATTGTAGGAAATTTTAGTATCAAAGCCAATAAAAAAAATTAAATAAATTTTAAAATTAGATCTATCTAACCTAATACAACAAAAGAAGTAAATTGTTTAAAATATTATAAAGAATAATTAATAAAATTAATATTCTAGTTAAGAAACAGAAAACAAAAAAATTAATATGGAACATTTAAAATAAATCAAACAATTAAAAAAAATTATAATTAAACTAATAAAATATTTTTAATAATAAGCTATTTTTGTAAAATTTTACAAATAACTAACCAAGATTTTTAAAGTTTTACATAGTGAAAAAATAACTAATAATATCACTTTTATAAAAAAAAAAAAAATATTAAAATAATGCAAAATATAAATAGATGATTAAAATATCTTTTTTTATAAAAATAAAAAATAAAAAAGATCATTAAAATCACCTGTCCTAAAGTAAGTTAGACTTTGATTTTTATTTTCCTCCATTTCTTGATTTAATTTGTATTATTATTGCAAATATATTTTTTAAAAATCTAATTTGTTAATGCATAAAAAAGTATGTGCATTAATCCTTAAATATTTAATACCTAAAAAATATGTATGCATATATTCACACTAAACATAATCGGATTTATGAATTCCTCGTGATTTCTTTTTTCATTTTAACTTTTTAAAATATTTTTAGGCAATTCTGATACTTTTTCATAACAACTCATTTTGTTTAAACTAATATTTGAAGTTAAAATTCCATTTTTTTAATTTTTGTATGGATGAAAAATGGGATTTTTAATCTATGATTTAATGTCAAAGTATTATTTTAAGTGGGACCCACTTGATATAAATGTGTAGTCGTTATTAATTTAGGTTCTCCTTCAAAAGAGCTTCTAAATCGTATACTTAATTTACATACTCAAAATAATGTTGAGGTAAATGAAAAAATATATCTCAAGATACAACAATCTAAAACAGTTTAAAAACACCAACTTAAATTGTTTAGGCGAATTGTATTATATTCGCTCTTTATCACACTAAATTTAACTCTTTAATATAATTTTATGAAAATTGGAAACGACTTGCTGCAAGAAAAATGAAAAGAAAAAGGCTAATTTGTTGTGTTTTTTATCCTAAACTCAAAGCCAATTTATAGTCACTCATATATGATTGTTGAAACTTCAAAACTGTTACAACAGAGCATTCATAGCTGCTTTTAAAACTGCTACATTGAATACCATGAAACTGCTGAAAAATAATTCATTTATAACAACTGCAAAACCCTTAACAATCACAAAGGAATTTCAGAAATTATTTTTATTTTGAAAATAAAATAAAAATTTGTGTGTAGCAAAAATTAGACTGTGTAAGGCCCATCAAAATTGTACGATATTTGTAGGATGTGCGGGCCCGCAATTAGAGTTTAAATTTTTGAGTTAGATATTCAAAAATATGCACCCTCCATGTACATAAACTTAAGAGAGCCTTTTAGCTAAATAAGCTTACTTATCACAGGAAAGCAAATGTCTTATAAAATATTTATGTGTTGTTGGTTTTCTAATGTAGGACAAACAAAAACTAATATATTTTTTGTTCTCAATGTATAAACTTTAAGACTTAATTTTTCCTTAATCTCAAACGCCTTTATGAGTAAAAAATATTATCACAAGGATACCGTATAATAAGGATCTCGATCATCTTTTAATTTTATTTTTATACTTTCGTTCTTGTAAATTATAGTTTGTTATGTATTCTCTCATTTTTGACTCATTTAGCAATTTATAAAATACGATTTCTTGTTTGTACATTATCGTATATCCTATATGTAATTCATTTATGAATGTGTTTGTTCTAGAAATTCTTTTTTCTAACCCAAGACTGATTACTATTCGAATAGAACATATTTTAACTTCTCCCAGAAGATTTTCAGAAATACAAATATTTGATAGGATTCGATTCATTTTAGTAATGAGCAAAAACGAATAAGAAGATTGCTTATGTATCACAGTTTCATCACTACATCGAAGGCTTTCTAAAAAATATTGATGATAAGATAGTTTGGTACTTATACTGTATCAATGATTCTAAAATTCTCATTGTGTACACTATTCGTTTTAGGATCTACCAAAGAAATTCTTTGGGTATGGGCATTTAACAAAAGAGTTTCCATTTCTATCGGTCATAAAATCAAAAAAAGAAAGGAACAGTTTTGACTCTCTAAGCAAGAACCAAGAAGGTTTTGGGTTATTGTTTCAGCACCTTAATTCTACCATAAAATAAAATAGAGAAAAAGACCTTCAAGAAAGAAAATCATTTTCAAAAAAATTCCTCATCTTAGGCCTAAGAAGCCTTTCAAATTTGAGGCCCATTGGGTGCAAGTAGAGGAGGAGTACGAATTAATCATCAGCAAGACGCGGTCCTCTTCTACTTTATTACCCACTTGATCACCCAGTGTCGGTCCCAATTAAGAGAGTGGAGCCGACAATCCTTTCACAAACTACCAAAATTGATTGAAAAAGTTGAAAGTAATTTTCGGACCTTGAGAGACCAATTGCCAATTGACTCAATTGCTATCCAAATAGAACAAGCTGAAAGGGATCTCTTTCTTTTACGACAGCGAGAAGAATGTTACTGGTCACAAAGGGCTAAGGCTTGTTGGCTACAAGAAGGAGATCGAAATACACGATATTTTCATGCCAAAGAGAAAAACTAATTTTATAGAGTCCCTTACTGATAATTTTGGGAATGTTTTTTCAGATGAAGGAGACTTAAAATGAGTTGTGCAGGATCATTTTACGGAACTTTTTCGGTCTGATTTGAGTTGTTTGGATGAGACTGTTGAGTTAAAGGTGACCCAGGAGATGAATAATGATCTGTTAGTTCAATCCATGGCAGAAGAGATTGGTGAGGCTCTTGCACAAATGAATCCCTTGAAATCACCTGGTCCTGATGGTACGTCTACTAATTTTTTTAATCCAAAATATCGCACATTATTGGTTCTGATGTTTGTGATTGTGTTTTGAAGTTATTGAATGAAAAGATTTTTGATAAAAAAATCAATTACACATTCATTTCTTTAATCCCTAAAGCTAATAAACCTTCCCACTTGTCTCAATTTAGGCCTATTAGTTTATGCTATATGCTTTACAAATTAGCCTCAAAATGTATCACTAATAGGCTTAAAAGGATAATGGGTCAAGTGATAAAGTGCATTTATTCCTGGCAGATTTATAATTGATAATATTTTAATTGCTCATAAACTTTTGCACTCTATGAGTTTAAAAAAGAAAACTAAAAAAAGTTATATGGGTATGAGGTATCAAGCTTGATATTGCAAAAGCTTATGACCGAGTTCAGTGTAAGCTTCTGGAGGCAGTAATGAGGAGAATGGGTTTTCATGCTGATTGGATTGATTTAATTATGTTGTCTGTTAAATCTGTTTCCTTTTCGGTTTTAATTAATGGTTCCTCATCTGGGGTAATCCATCATGCTTGGGGGATTCGACGGGGTGATCTAGACTATCTTCTATGATTAAAACAGCAGAACAAGAAGGAAAGATTATAGGACTTCCGTGAGATCTATACGGGGGGCGGGGGGTCCTATAATTTCTTACTTCTTATTTGCTTATGATAGCCTTCCTTTCCTTGAAGCTTCTATTTCTTGTGCTGAAAATGTTAGAAATTTGTTGGATACTTATGAGCATTTCAGGAGAGGAAATTAATAGAAATAGATATGCTCTATTAGCAAAAAAAGATGTGCTCTTTCAGTCCTAATGTTGATATTAATGTTAGACAGAGTATTTGTTATGTGTTGTAGGAAGGGATAAAACCCGAGCTTTAAATGTTTTAAAGGAACGTCTTTATAAGAAAAACTCAAGGTTGGAAAGGAAAACTTCTTTCCAAGGCAAGAAAATATATTCTTATTAAAGCGGTTGGACAAGCAGTTTCCCAATATGCTATGAATATTTTTAAACTTCCCAAATGTTTCTACGAAGGTTTGAATAAACTACTTAAAGAATTTTGGGTGGGGTAATGGCAACAAGAAAGGAATTAATTGGATTTTTGGGATAAAATGTGCTTGCCTAAGGCTCATGGTGGCATAGGGTTTCGGGATTTTGCAAGCTTTAATCTAGCCTGTTAGCTAAACAAGGTTGGAGATTAATTAAAGAGCCTAATTCCCTCGTGCTAGGGTGCTTAAAGCGAAATATTTTCATAACTCTTTTTCTAAATTGTCAATGTTAAGAAATCTGCCTCTTATACCTTTAAAAGCATTGTGGAGGCGAGATGGGTTTTACTTAAAAGTATTAAATGGTGAGTCGGTCCTTAAAAGTACAAATATTAATATTTGGACGGATCCTTGGCTATCACATCCAAATTTTAAAGTTTTTTTCACCAAACCTGTCGAGTGGTTTTGATAAAATTGTTGATCTTATTAATCCATATAATATGTCATGAAATGTTCAAAGTAGGAATGTTCAAATTAGGGCTGAATAGCATATCAAAATTGTCTATTTTTTACCAATCTGATTCAATTTGAAGCGAATTTGAAGATATCCAACCGAATTTGATTCGATGATGTACTTAATCTGAATCAATCTGAGTCTGAGCAGATCAGATTTTTCAAATCGGATAAATCAGATTGAGATTATAACTTATTTTTTAATTATTATTATATATAAAACACAATATATAAATATTTAAATTTTAATTGGTACATCATTAAGTAAATTTATTTATTTATAGTTATAAATAAGATAATCAAAATAATAAAAAATATGTTCTTGAATATATTAAATTATTATAGAGGATTTAATATTTATTTTTTATTTTTAAACTAAAATAGTAATTTAATGTAATCGTGGTATGTATAATACTTAAATATAACATATTAAAAATAAAATATGCATATATTTATAATTTTAATAGTAATGATCCGAATCAGATTACAACGGATTATAAAATCTATCGATCCGAATCCAATTCGACTATATAATTTGTCAATATAATCCGATCCAAATTTGACGGATCAAATTTCTTAATTTAATTGAATTGATTGAATTATTTGCTCATTTCTAGTTCAAATGGTGAGGCAACTTTTCATGTTGATTGAAGTTGGTGATATTTTATCCTTCCTACAAAGTATTATGGGTATGTAGGATAAATTGTATTGGCATTTTAATGGGAACGGTTTATTTTTTGTTAAAAGTGCTTATAATTTAATCATCAAATCTAAATATTTAATGAATGCATGCTCTTATGACGTGGATGCAAATTTAAATATCTGATCTCGTTTTCCATTGAGTAAGATTTGAAACTTGAAGGTTTCAAGTAAGATTAAGATTTTTGCTTTGAGAGCAACTCATTATATAGTACCATCATTTAGAAATCTCTACAAAAAGAGAGTTCTTGTGGATCCTTTATGTACGTGTTGTGATGATGCTGATGTCGAAACCCTAATATGCGTTCTCGTAGACTTATGAGAACTATTAGGAATACCAAATACTTCAAATTTAGGCTTCGTAGCAGATGTGGGTTTGCGATCAAAGTACAGCGAATAAGACACCATAACTTAGGCGATAAGGTCCCTCATTATCGTCCATTAACATTTTCTGCCCATCACAACCAAGACAAATGCATTTTCCTTCAAACATGATTACATCATCATTATTGATGGAATAAATCTTAATAGATCGACCACAACGATCATTTGGACCTTGATCGATTTTACGTAATTGGAAATAATCCATCATTATTTTACCAGGAACGATACCATATACCTTATTAAACATCTCGTAAGCTAATCCTTTGTTTGAAAACACCCTACTATAGTTGTCAAGCATATAAGAATCTCATCTTTTGTGTGCAGCACGTCTCAATGTCAGGCTATATGTGCTGGGCTAGGTATAGCTTATTTGAATATTGGCCCATAAAGACATTCAGTTTCAATAGAGAGCCATGTTTCAGAAAACAATCGCCCAATTAAAAAAGAAATAGACCCCGGCCCTTATATTTCGAAAGTTGGATCCAACACGTCTTCAACAATAGCCTTAACACCAGCCCAGCTCGGACAATTGAAAGCATCTATAATGAAGATAATTGTATCAAGATCAACTTAAATAACAGCAAACAAATCATTGATTTAGTTCTTTTTAGTTTTAATCTCTTTTGACATTTGACATTGCACTTATCACCATTTATAAATGATTACAATAAACATAATTTCTTTACATTTAATCTCAGAATTATATTTATAATTTAGATATTTATTATCATAAACAGTTAGAATTAATGGTAATACACTATTCTAGAATTTAAGTTACAAGTAATATAAGTATCGTCTTTAGTTCCCCACACAACAAACAACAACGCATTGCACTTTACATTAACATAAGCCCCTCTCAATTCCTTAGTCTGATCTATAAAGGTCGTTATAATTACATCACAACTAACAAAACGAATATATCTCTTAACATTCTCGCAGGTTCCTATTTCGGTTGAGTCAAACGAAAAGTTTTCTCTCATAAGCACTTTGAACCTACTAATACAATCTGCACGAACATGAGAAAAATATATAGAATTGTGAGAACCATCAGGAACACCAAATACTTCTTCAAATTTAGGCTTCACAGTAGATGTGGCGCAATCAAGTACAACAAATAAGACACCATAACCTAGACGATAAGGCCCCTCAGTATTGTCCATTAACATTTCCTGTCCATCATGACCAAGACAAGTGTATT
This sequence comes from Elaeagnus macrophylla, assembly GCA_029378325.1. Classification (NCBI taxonomy): domain Eukaryota; kingdom Viridiplantae; phylum Streptophyta; class Magnoliopsida; order Rosales; family Elaeagnaceae; genus Elaeagnus; species Elaeagnus macrophylla. The sequence continues at coordinate 6,364,263 of CM055649.1, read as the reverse complement.
TTCCTTCAAAAGTGATTACGCCATCAGTATTGATGGAATAAATCTTAAATCCACAACGATCATTTAGACCTTGACCAACTTTAAGTAACTGAAAATAATCCATCATTATTTCACCAGGAACGATACCATCTACCTTATCAAGCTTCTCGTCAGCCAATCCTTTGTTTAGAAACATTCTATCATATCTGCAGGAGTAACCAATTTTCTTACAATAACAACCACCCTTCTTAAAATGAGGGTAATATCAAGTAAAAGCATAATAATTGGCTTATTATAAGCATAATAATTACGTCGTTCGCAATGAGGGAAATAAATTTCAAAAATTGAATTTCTTCAAATTATTTAACAATAAAACATTTAAAAATATGTCAAATTGCTTTAACACGTCTTCTTATAGCACACAGTAGAATGCCAGTCACAATATAGAGAAGTTATCCTATTTGTCTTAGAATTACTTAACAATGCCAAAAGTGCCCTTTTATATTCAAAAACTCGTTCACGCTTCGCTTACCACTGGGGTAATTTTTGTTTGTACTGGCAAACAATAGCACGTGGTGGGCCCCACCATTTTATTCCCACTAATAAAATATCTAGGAAATTTAAGGCTTTTCGAACAAGCTTTAGATTTTCCACCAATTATTGCATGCCACGTGGCAGATAAAAGGGGGCTGGGGTGGTCCTGTAATATTTTAAGAGCCACCCCCAACCCTTTATATGTCACTCCAATACTCCACCATATGATCGTAATTTTTTTCTCGTTTCTCTCAATTTCTCTCAATTAGTGCTCTTATATTTTATTTAGGGTTTATATACTTTATTTAATATGCCTTCTAATTTTTTATTTTGTCCTTCAATCAAAGAACATATTCTTCACCTATCCCAAATGTTTATTGTCTAAACAAGAATGCCTAAATCAATTGAACAAATGCTTGAAAGATTAAAACAAAACCCAATTACATGAGTGTCGTATTTGAGTTACACGAAAAATGAGGAATCTCATCTTCACGTTTTATTACAGTTTCCAACCAAATCTCAAGAAAAAAAATGATTCTTTGATATAGTATTCTCTCATCGTTCTGCCAGTTTTCATCCTAATATTCAAACAGTTCGTAATGCAACTACTGTTAAATGATTCTTTGATATAGTATTCTCTCACTGTTCAGCTAGTTTTCATCATAATATTCAAACAGCTTGTAATGTAACTGTTGTTGATGATTATATTTTGAAGCATGACGATTTCATTGAATGGGGCAATCTACGTTTATCTGAGCGACATGATACAACATCTAAAGCAGACGCTATGTATGATGCTGCGCTTACCTCCAATCATAAGGAACTCAACATGGACATTATTAGAAAGACAATCATAAGCAATTTCTTAATCCATTTTGATAAAATTAATCACAATTTTGATCGAATTTTTCACAAATTCTAAGAAGTATATCAAAATAACTTTTTCAATTTTCAACACGTGCCAACACAATTACAAGAATGGGCACGTGAGAACATTAAACCATTAAATAAACGTCTGCATAGGCCCATTAGCCTTATTGTTGAAGGTCCATCTAAAATTGGGAAAACTTGTTAGGCTATAAGTCTTGGGCCTCATAACTACTATTGCAGACATATGGACTTTGCCCATCATAATGACGAGGGCCATTATAACGTTATAGACGACGTGCATTCAAAGTTTCTAAAACATTGGTGGGAATTTATTGGGGCCCAACGAGATTGGAATACAAATTATAAATATGAAAAACCAAAAAAGAATGTGAAATTCTAGCAATTATTCTTTGCAACTTTAGGCCAGAGACCTCTTACAAAGAGTATCTGTAAATAACAAATCATATTTTCCTATATGAGTGGACCCAAAAAAAAAATCGATCTTCATCAACATTAACAACTCATTCTACTTAACTAAGCACCAATCTACAAGCAATAATCAAGAGGAGCAAGCGTATAAAAACATTTAAATTTTCTTATGGGTGCACATTATTGCATGTCAATGGATGCTTTGGACCCCATAGCTTACAACAGACGGATGGATCAGGGGTCTTTTACGACACATTGAAGAACCTTCTACACTTTCGATCAGAGAATGGGTTCAACGACCTAGCGTTCAAAACAATAATATATTTCAACTACAATATGCGTAAAGCGTTAAAGATCAAGACTTCAATAATTATTGCTAGAACTTAGATGACCTCCAATTTTTCCATAAATGCATTAGAGAATGCCTTTACACTACGTATTGCTATGAAAATACTTTTTATTTTAAATAATTTTGGTGTAATTTTTTCAAATTTAGAGCAGTGACAATTATGTTTTTATTTCGATGTAAATTACGAAAGTATAACATTTTACGATTAATAAAATTATTTTTTTATTTATTTACATTCTATATTTGGTACAAATATCTCTATAATAAAAATATTTTATTACAATTATTGCAACTATTGCACACATTTTCACTTTTTATTTCTGTAACTTATGAATCTACAACACCAGCAACAACTTCTTCTGTAATGCAAACATCTATATTCACATCAACTTCATTAGTCTCAGGTCTGTCATCAAAAGAACTATAACATGCATTGAGGGCTAAAAATATCCTCTCGTACTGTAGGGCATTAATTCATGTCAAAAATGTACTTGCATCTTTAGCACAAGCTGACGATATAATACGCAAGAGTGAGCCCACTTCAATGCATCCAATATGATGAACATTAACAAACAAATGCATTTTTATTTTCTTCACAACAAATAAAATAAAAAACAATTGTTTAAATAATGTTAGATGTCCAAAATACTTGCGAGAATTAGACTACAAGTTTCTATTTAAAAGACAAAACTATACTCTCATGGTCATCATTATCAATTTGGTTAAAATAATATGTTATGTCCTTTGTTATAAAAATCATCATGATATTCCAAGAATTCATTTACACTTTGAATAAAAAATATATTGTCTTTTTCAAAAATACCACCATTATATTCCCTTATAATGTCATAAAGTAGCTCCCACCAACTTAAATCCCATTCATATATTTTTTCTGCACTATTACCGTATCCCACCACTTTAGATTTTTCACCTATCGCACGCAATGTGGCAAATAAAAAAGGCTAAGGGTGACCCTGTAATATTATAAGAGTCAACCTCAACCCCTATATATGTCACTCTAATACTCCACCATATGACAATTTTTTTGAGTTTCGCTTGGAATACTCTGATTTTTCTCTCAATTATTGTTCTTTTATTTAAGGTTTATATACTTTATTTAATATATCTTCTAATTCTTCATTTCGTCTTCACTTAAAAAATATATTCCTCACATATCCTAAATGTTCATTCTCTAAACAATAATGCCTAAATTAATTGAATAAATGCTTGAAAGATAAAAAATTCAATTATATTAGAGGCGCATCTGAGTTACACAAAAATGGGGAACCTTACCTTCAGTTTCTATTAAAGTTTCTAACCAAATTTCAAACAAAGAATCAATGATACTTTGATCCAGTATTCCCTCACCATTCAACCAGTTTTTATCCTAATATTCAAGTAGTTCGCAATACATTTGTTGTTAATGATTATATTTCAAAGCATGGCGATTTTATTGAATGAGATAATCTACGTTTATTTGAGCGATATAATGCATCTAAAGTAGATGATGTGTATGATGCTACGCTTACCACCAATAATAAGAAAATCAGCATGGGCATTATTAGGAAAGGTGATCCTAAGAATTTTCTAATCCATTACAAGTTTAGTCACAATCTTGATTGAATTTTTCACAACATATTTGTCATTGCTTTAGTGTAGTAATTATAGATTTCATAATTAAATTTGAAAAAATTACACCAAAATTATTTAAAACAAAAAGTATTCTCGTTGCAATATGCCTTGTAAAGGTAGTCTCCAATGTGTTTCTGAAAAAATTGGAGGTCGTTCAGGTTTTGGCAATAATTATTGAAGTCTTCATCTTCAATGCTTTACGCAGATTATAGTTGAAGCGTATCGTTGTTTGGAATGCTAGGTCGTTGAACCCCTTCTCTAATCGAAAGTGTAGGGGGTTCTTCAATGTGTCATAAAAGACCCTTGATCGAAACCATCTGTTGTAAGCAATGATATCTAAGGCATCCAATAACGTTCAATAAAGTGCGCCCGTAAGAAAATTTAAATGTTTTCTTGTGCTTGCGCCTCTTTGTTATTGCTTGTTATAGATTGGTTTTTAGTGGGGTAGAGTGAGTTGTTGATGTTGATGTCCATTGATATAGGAAAATATGATATGTTCTTTTGAGATACTTTTCAGGTACTTTTGTAAGAAGACTCTGGCCCAGGGTTGTAGAGAATAATTGCTACAATTTCACCTTCTTTTTTTTTTTTTTTTTTTCATTTTTACAATTTGAATTTCAATCCCATTGAGCCCCAATAAATTCTCGTCAATGTTTTAAAAACATCGAATTTACGTCGTCTATAATGTTATAATGGGCCTTGTCATTATAATGGGTTAGGTCCATATGTCCGCAATAATAGTTGTGAGGCCCAAGACTTCTAACCCAATAAGTTTTTCAATTTTAGGTGGACCTTCAACAATAAGGCTAATGGACCTATATGGACGTTCATTTAATGGTTTAATGTTCTCACGTGCCCATTCCTGTAATTATGTTGACACTTGTTGAAAATTAGAAAAGTTATTTTGATATATTTCTTGAAATTTGTAAAAAATTTGATAAGATTGTGACTAATTTTATCATAATAGATTAGAAAATTCTTGGGATTGCCTTTCTTAATAATTTTCATGCTAATTTCCTTATTATTGGTGGTAAGTGCAACATCATACACATCGTCTACTTTAGATGTTGTATTATGTCACTCAAATGAACGTTGATTGCCCCCATTCAATGAAATCGTCATACTTTGAAATATAATTATTAACAGTAGATGCATTACGTACTGCTTGAATATTAGGATAAAAACTGGCTGAACGGTGAGGGGATACTAAACCTAAGTATCGTTGATTCTTTGTTTGAAATTTGGTTAGGAACTGTAATAGAACGTGAAGGTGAGGTTCCTCATTTTTGTGTGTGATGAGTGCTTAAAAAGCACTAAAGATACCATGATTTAATGCACTTTAATTGATTAAATAGATTTATATATACGAATTTTATATAAATCTATCTTTTCAGAATCACGAGTATTTTTAATAAATTAATTACTTGAAGAATGTTTAAAAATAGTTGGAAGCAATCCATCACTATATTTAAAGTATAGTATTTATTTACTATTCAAAAAGGTGAAAAAAAATAAAGAAAAATCAAAAAACTGGAAAAAATGGTCAAAACTGCGCTATCCGCCCGCAGCCTGCCTGTCACACCGCGCAGCACACCTGTACACATTGCACACCCTGCGCGCAGCACACCCGTTACAACTCGTGTGCCTGCTTATGCCCAACGCCTGCCTACCTGCGCGCGTGCTCCATCGCCCATGTCTCATGCCTTGCTCCCAGCCAGCCTATCATGCGTGCTTGTACACCCACTTGTGTCATTTTGACATTTTTTGTCAATTTTAGCCCCATATTTTCACCTATAAATACACCTCTTTTCCTTTGTATTTTTACACATTAATTTCAGCTCTCTTCCCTCTCTCTCTCTAGCTTTCTCTCTCTAGAAGGCTTTTTTAGTTTTTAGTTTTTTTTAGTTTTAAAGTTTTTCTCATTTTGAGAAAAACTTAGTTGTGTTCTTGTAATATTTTTAGTTTTGATTTAATAAATGGGAATGCAATTTCGTTTGGAGGTTTTTTCAAAAACAATTCTAAAATTATGTTGAGGTATGTTTAAATGTATTAATTTTAACATTATTTATTATGTTTTATTTTTACATGTTATATTTAATTTTCTAGCTAATTATTAAATTAAGCATATTTGGCTTATTATTAACATGGGATAATACTGTTCTTATGCTTGTGAAATATTATTAGGTAAAACATTTTCACAAAATTAAATATTATTTTTATTCAAGATTTTCATATAAAGAATGTTAGAGAGAAATATATTATTTTTCATTACAAACTTTAAATATGAAAATTAAATTTTAAGATTTAATTATCTGGTCTGATTTAAAATAGTGTTCTTCTACTTATTAGTACAATTGCCTGGTATTGTTAATGCGAAACTCTATTTCAAAAGTTTTTTTACAAAAAATTATTATTTGAAAATGTATTGACAAAATATTTTCTATAATAGTTTTAAAACTTGAAAGTTAGTATTTATATAATTTAAATTTAACTTGGACATCTTGAATAAAATTTAAAATGTTTAACCCCTACCAAAGATGGCATTTAAATGGTTCATTTGCAATCTCTTAGAAAAATGATTTTAATTTAATTAATTAAATTAATTATCAACCCCACCCATAGGTGTTAATTGATTTGTTTAATTACCAAAGAATATCTAACCCCATCAAAGGTGGTATTTATACATAAAAGAGAGAATCAATAATTTTAATTTAAATATTTCATAACCTATATAATATGAAGCAAGCATAATTAACTTATTATTATCCATTAATTCTCTACTATTTATGAATGATATAATTGTATGATTATTTATTGAATTCAAGTCTATCTTATTTTTTTGCTTTAGATTAGATTCAACCGAACTCAAATATCATGACATCATGTTTATGTTTTAATTTCGTTTTTAAAAGTTTGAATAATTATTAAAAACCACATAAATTCTTTTCTTAGACCGACCTTGGGAGTATACTTATCATTTTCTATAAAATGATTCGTGCACTTGCAAGAATTTACAAATATAAATAAGCATTTACGATATTAGTATTTAGGTACTAGTTTTCGTTAATCAAGTTTTTGGCGCCGTTGTCAGAGAAGGAATAACGTTTTTAATCTTTATCAAATTATTAAAAAAAAAATTGTAATGTAAATATTGTGATATTTATTTATATGAAAGGCTAAGCTTCCTGATTGTTAATTACTGTAATTAATATTTATTTATTTATATGAAATGCTAAGCCTCTTACTTGTTAATTACTGTAATTAATATTTATTTATTTATTTTTATGAAAGGCTAAGCCTCCTACTTGTTATTTTTATTTATTTTTCATATTTTATTTTATAGTTGGTTCTGCCACCTATCTTTATTAACATATTGTTGTTGTTTAAAATTATGTATTATGATTCTAATTTATGTTTTGTTGATGTATGATAGTTTGGTGTAGAAGCAACAAAACTATTGTTTATTATATAGTTATGATATTTTTCTTTGAATAGTTACTTTCTGTATAGTTATTTTATTTATTTATTTTTCTTTACTTAACAGGTGTTCTTAATTTTTTTTTTCCTTTAGTCTATGCGTGGTAGGAGATCCTTAGGTACCCTCTTACACCGTATATAGATAACATAAATAGAACCAAAGAACTGTCAAGAAAGCTAAATTTTGAAACCATTGAGCCAATTTTAGAACCAAACACGAAGCCAAATTTTGAACCCTTACTTTTAACTATGGGGAAAAACAAACAAGTCAAAGAAACCACAATGAAGGAGTTTGCAAGACTAGTAATTGGCACTGCAACTGCCTCAATCTAACTGAGTCAGGTAGTGCGGAATTATGAATTGTGAAACATTCATTTTTCCATGCTATCTTCGTTTTACGGACTGCCTAATGAAGACTCTTTGTCTTTTAATAGGGGCTTCTATTCAACAGTCCAAACATTTCCCCTCAGTAATCTTACTGAGGATCAGTTCAGAATGAGATGTTTCCCCTACACCTTAAAAGACAAGGCCAAAGCTTGGTTAATGTCAGTTCCTCTAGGTTCCCTGATTACCTAGGCAGATGTATACAATAAATTCAAGAAAAAATTCTATTCCCATAAAAAAAAATCAAAATTCAGAGTAAAGATTGCCACTTTCTCTCAAATGGAGGGAGAACCTTTCCATGAAGTTTGGGATAGGTTCAAACTTTTCCTCACTTAATGCCCCCATTATAGCTACCCTTGCAGTTGTAAAACCAGTTCTTTTATGATGGACTCACGCAACAATGCCAATTCATCGTCGACAGCGTTGTCGGAGGAGCAATGAGAGAAAAGACTGCCTCAAAGACATACAACCTCTTTGAGATGTTGGGTGCTAATTCCCAGCAAAAGAGGTCTCGAGTGAGAAGGGCTGGAGTTCATGAAATAGACTCCAGTACTGAAGTACAACTTGCCCAATTGACCAAGCAAGTTGCACTTCTCACTATGCAACCCACCCCCATTAAAAACCAGTTCTTTTATGATGGACTCACGCAGCAATGCTAGTTCATCGTCGACAACGCTGTCGAAGGAGCAATGGGAAAAAAGACTGCCTCCGAGACATACAACCTCTTTGAGATGTTGGGTGCTAATTCACAACAAAAGAGCTCTCGAGTGAGAAGGGTTGGAGTTTATGAAATAGACTCCAGTACTGAAGTACAACTACAACTTGTCCAATTGACCAAGCAAGTTGCACTTCTCACTACGCAACCCACCCCCAATAAAAACATTGTGGTTTGTGTAGCAATGTAGGACATGGTACTGAAGCCTGTCCATTTCAAGGAGAGGCACAAGTTGGACCTAAAGAGGTCAATTTTTTGGGAGGATACTAACAAAGATCCAGGTTCGACCCCAATACTAATTATTATATTACTACATGATCATGATCATGTTTTAAAAATTAAGTTTAAGCAATGATTAAGTCTTTTTTCACTATTAGATTAATTTCCAAAAAAAATATCATGATCATGATCATGGAGTAATATAATAATTAGTATTGTGGTAGAACCTTGGTCTTTGTTGGTATCCTCCCAAAACATTGACCTCTTCAAGTCCAGCTTGTGCCTTGCCTTGAAATGGACAGACTTCAGTACCATGTCCTACATTGCTACACAAACCATAATGTTTTTTAATAGGGGTGGGTTGCGTAGTGAGAAGCACAACTTGCTTGGTCAATTGGGCAAGTTGTACTTCAGTATTGGAGTCTATTTCATGAACTTCAGCCCTTCTCACTCGAGAGCTCTTTTGCTGGAAATTAGCACCCAATATCTCAAAGAAGTTGTATGTCTCTGAGGTAGTCTTTTCTCCCTTTGCTCCTCCGGGAGCGTTGTCGACGATGAACTGGCATTGGTACGTGAGTCCATCATAAAAGAACTAGTTTTGCAACTGCAGGGGGTAGCTATGATGGGGGCATTGAGTGAGGAAAAGTTTGAACCTATCCCAAGCTTCATGGAAAGGTTCTCCCTCCATATGAGAGAAAGTGGCAATCTTTGCTCTCAGTTCTGATTTTTTTTTTTATGGGAATAGAATTTTTCCATGAATTTGTTGTATACATCCGTCCAAGTAATCAGGGAACCTGGAGGAAGTGACATTAACCAAGCTTTGGCCTTGTCTTTTAAGGTGTAGAGGAAACACCTCATTTTGAGCTGATCCTCAATAAGATTACTGAGGGAAAATGTTTGGACTGTTAAATAGAAGTTCTTAATAAAAGACAAAGAGTCTTCATTAGGCAATTCGTAAAACAAAGGTAGCACGGAAAAATGAATGTTTCGCAATTCATAATTTCGCGATGCCTGACTTAGTTGAATTGAGGCAATTACAGTGCTAATTACTGGCCTTGCAAACTCTTTCTTTGTGGTTTCTTTGACTGGTTCATTTTTCCCCCATAGTTAAAAGTAAGGGTTCAAAGTTTGGCTCTGTGTTTGGTTCAAAAATTGGCTCAATCGTTTCAAAATTTAGCTTTATTGACAGTTCTTTGGATCTGTTTATGTTATCTATATACGGTGTAAGAGGGTATCTAAGGATCTCCTACCACGCACAGACTAAAGGAAAAAAAAAAAATTTAAGAACACCTGTTAAGTAAAGAAAAATAAATAAATAAAATAACTACACATAAAGTAACTATTCAAAAAAAAATATCATAACTATATAATAAACAATGGTTTTGTTGTTTCCACACCAAACTATCATACATCAACAAAACATAAATTAGAATAATAGTACATAATTTTAAACAACAATATGTTAATAAAGATAGGTGGCAGAACCAACCGTAAGAAAAAATAAATAAAAATAACAAGTAGGAGGGTTAGCCTTTCATATAAATAAATATTAATTACTGTAATTAATAAGTAGGAGGCTTAGCCTTCCATATAAATAAATAAATATCACAATATTTACATCACATTTTTTTTTAATAATTTGATAAAGATTAAAAACGTTATTCCTTCCCCGACAACAGCGCCAAAAATTTGATTAACGAAAACCAGTATCTAAATACTAATCTCGTAAATGCTTATTTATATTTGTAAATTCTCGCAAATGCATGAATCATTTTATAAAAAATAATAAGTATACTCCCATGGTCGGTTTAAGGAAGGAATTTATGTGATTTTTAATAATTATTCAAACTTTTAAAAACGAAATTAAAACATAAACATCTTGTCACGATATTTGAGTTTGGTTAAATCTAATCTAAGGCACAAAAATAAGATAGACTTGAATTCAGTAAATAATCATGCAATTATATCATTCATAATAAGTTAATAGTGGAGAATTAATAGATAATAATAAGTTAATTGTGCTTACTTCATATTATATAGGTTATGAAATATTTAAATTAAAATTATTGATTCTCTCTTTTATGTATAAATACCACCTTTGGTGGGGTTAGATATTTTTTGGTAATTAAACAAATCAATTAACACGTATGGGTGGAGTTGATAATTAATTTGGTTAATTAAATTAAAATTATTTTTTTAAGAGATTGTAAATGAACCATTTAAATGCCACCTTTGGTAGAGTTAGACATTTTAAACTTTATTCAAGGTGTCCAAGTTAAATTTAAGAATTTAATTATCTGAATACTAACTTTCAAGTTTTAAAACTATTACAGAAAATATTTTGTCAATACATTTTTAAATAATATTTTTTTGTAAAAAAAAATTTGAAATAGAGTTTCACATTAACAATACCAGGCGATTGTACTAATAAGTAGAAGAGCACTACTTTAAATCAGACGAGAGAATTAAATCTTAAAATTTAATTTTTTAGATTTAAAGTTTGTAATAAAAAATAATATATTTCTCTCTAACACTCTTTATATGAAAATCTTGAATAAAAATAATATTTAATTTTGTGAAAATGTTTTATCTATTAATATTTCACAAGCATAACAACAGTATTATCCCATGTTAATAATAAGCTAAACATACTTAATTTAATAATTAGCTAGAAAATTAAATATAACATGTAAAAATAAAACATAATAAATAATGCTGAAATTAATACATTTAAACATACCTCAACATAATTTCAGAATTGTTTCTGGAAAAATCTCCAAACTAAATTGTATTCTCATTTATTGAATCAAAGCTAAAAATATTACAAAAACATAACTAAGTTCTTCTCAAAATGAGAAAAACTTTAAAACTAAGAAAGCTTTCTAAAGAGAAGAGAGTTGAAAATTAATGTGAAAAAATACAAAGGTGAATGAGTGTATTTATACTTGAAAATATGGGGCAAAAAATGTCAAAATGGCACAAGTGGGTGTGCAACCACGCATGACAGGTTGGCTGGGCACAGGTAGGTGCGTGGTTGTGACAGGCGTGCTGCACACGTGGTGTGCGGCGTGGACGTGTGTGCTGTGCAGCGTGATAGGTTGGTTGCGTGCAGACAAGGCAGTTTTGACCATTTTTTCCATTTTCTTTATTTTTTTCTTCACATTTTTGAATAGTAAATAAATATTATACTTTAAATGTTGTAATGGATTGCTTCCAACTATTTTTAAACATTCTTCAAGTAATTAATTTATTAAAAATATCCGTGATTTTGAAAAGATAAATTTATATAAAATATGATAAAATTATGTATATATAAATCTATTTAATCAACTAAAATGCATTAAATCATGATATTTTTAGTACTTTTTAAGCACTCATCAGTGTGACGCTAATGTAATTAGATTTTTTATCTTTCAAGCATTTGTTCAATTGATCTAGGTATTCTTATTTAGATAATGAACATTTGTGATAGGTGAGGAATATTGTTTTTATTGAAGACAAAATGAAGAATTAGAAGGCATATTAAATAATGTATATAAATCTTAAATAAAAGAAAAGAACACTAATTGAGAGAAAAATGAGAGGGTACTCTAAGTGGAGCCCAAAAAGAATTATAGTCATATGATAGAATATTAAAGTTAGATATATAGGGATTGGGATGGCCCTTATAATATTATAAGACCACCTTAGGCCCACTTTATTTGCCAAGTGATGTGTAATGATTGGTAAAACATCTGAAGTGAGGGATAAGGTAAAAGTGCAAGAAAAAATGTGGTTGGAGTTTAAAGTAGTGAGACCTACTTTATGACATTGTAAGAGAATATAATGAAGGTGTTTTTGAAAAGGACATAACATATTTTTTTATTCAAAGTTTAAATAATTTCTTGAAATATCATGATGGTTCTTCCGACAAAGGACGGTGCATATTATTTTATTTAAATTGGTAATGATGACCATGAAAGTACAGTGTTGTGTCTTAAAGAGTAACTTGCAGTGCAATTTTTGTAGTTATTTTGGGCATCCAATATTATTTAAACACTCGTTTTTATTTTGTTTGTTGTGAAGAAAAGAAAAATGTCTTTATTTGTTAATGTTCATCTTGTTGGACGATTGAAGTAGGCTCACTCTTGCGTATTATGTCGTTAACTTGTGTTAAAAATATGAGTGTATTTTTTACAAAGATTAATGGCCCCATAGTACGAGGAGGAGATGATGTTTTTGGCTCTCAATGCATGTTTAGTTTTTCTGATGACAGATCTGTTATTAATAAAGTTGGTATGAATGTAAATGCTTGCATTACAAGTGAAATTGTTATTGGTGTTGCAGATTATGATGTTATATAAGCAAAAAGTGGGAATGTGTGATATAGTTACAATAATTATAATAAAATATTTTTTATTGTAAAGATATTTGTACAAAATATATAATGTAAATAAATATAGAAAAAGAAGATAATTTTATAAACCATAAAATGCTATACTTTCATAAATTACATCAAAATGAAAATATAAATTTTCACTATTTTAATGCAATAATTACAAATTTTATAACTAAATTTGGGTAAATTACACCCAAAAAAAAATGTTCCTGTTATATATAAATAAAATAATAATTAATTGTAATGTAATTTTGCAAAATATACAACAACAAAGTTAAAAAAAAAAATGTCAATCTTATTCACAGTTTATAGTAATAAAAAGATAATAAAGATTATTTTTTACTCTTTATCTGTGATATGAAATTCAAAAAATGGTACACTATTAATAACATATATCTTACTTAACCAGTCCTATCGAACCTGTAAATGATCTCATGGATAAAATAATAATAATAAAATATTTTCTACGAGTTAAAGAATGATTCATGTAATATATAGTTTGATAAGTACTTATTAAAGGACACGTTGCCTTTATCTACAACTATTTTAATTATTGGTACAAGTTCTCGAGGACGTAAATTTTGATGCTAACTTTTTCTGATCTTTCTTCAACTTTGCTGTAATCATTTAGTTGGATTTTTATGCTCTCGTGAATATTAAAATAACATTTATATATATATATATATATATATTGGATAATTTACTTATTATTGGTGGAAAGGATAACTATTACTTATACATATATACTATCTAAATATAATTGAGTTAATTCAATAAACAAAAAATTAAACAAGTGTACTAAGATATATCTGAAACTGTTTGCACTAATATATTGCGTTGTAATAGAAGTATAGTTAAGTAAGCACTCCTAAGAAATTTTATTATTCATAGATATTATTTTTAAGTTTCAATAAGTTGGGTGTTATCTGTTTGTCCAGCTATTCATAGATATCTTCTTTAATGTAATTATATTATATGCATGTGAAAACAATTGTTAAATCTATCTTACAGAATAACCACAACATATCTGTCACGAGGGGCGGAGCTAAAGTTTATTTTCCAGGGAGGTCAAGTAGTATGTATCGTAGGTGACAGAAAATATAAAAGTTAAAATTATAAATAAATATAATTCAAAAAAACTATTGAAATATAATTAGAGTTAAGTTTTTGTTTGTTTTAATTTTATTAATTTTAAATAAAAAGTGATATAGCAAAAAAATATGATATTAATTATACATGTAGTGAAAAAATAGCGAGAAAGGTTAAAGAATTATAAAGTCTTCGCAAAAGACAAAAATTATATGATAAATTTTCAAATTTACACAAAGATCAATAATTTTATTGCAAATGAAATTTTCAAATTTATTCATATAAAATATCTAAAATTAAAAAACTAATTTTATATAATAATAAAAATTTATCGAGGAAAAGGAAGGTCGTATAGCCCATCCTAGTTACCCTTCCGTCCGCCCCCACTTTGAATTCAAAAGTTATATGTTTAGTAGATCCTTACGTAATTTCTACTAAAAATTTGATAAGTATACACTACTTTATATTTGTGCAAAAAAATAAAAATAATTCATATGTAATATAACTCTTTAAACATGCAAGAAGAAGAAAATCGAAGAGCCTTTTCTCTCGTTCACCCTTTGGTTTTAGGGTTTTCGATTTGGGATTACTGCTCATTTTCTTCGTTCAGTTCGATTTGTTTGGAATTTCTTTGGTGATTTCAACTGATTAATTGAATCCTCACTCTTTTTTGGTGATTTCGTTTCTCTCCTGACCTCTGATTTCATTTACCTACTTCTTCTTCTACTCGGATTCCCAAGATTATTACACCTTACCAGCCTTAACGCGCACCTTAACGCATACCTTACCTCCTACTGTTAAAGGCTCGATTGATCAGTCGATGCAGCTGTATCTTAGATCAAATTTTATATTTCCAACACCTAAACCACTCATTAACCTCTCAACGCTGTAGCTTCCCACGCCAATAGCCATTCCTCCTTCACTCTTCCCACGCCAACCGCCATTCCTCCTTCACTCTGGGAATGAAGCGTTTTCCAGTTCCCAAAATCACAATCATGAATTACAAGATTGATACTCCAAAACCCCCTCAACTTCGAACTATAAATTCCCCCAGCTTAATCTTCTCGCCACAGCTCTGCAACAATCCTAAAGAGAAAGAATTTTCACAAACCTTCTACTGGTATTTCCTACTCATCATGGCAGTTTCATCCAAACAAGTTACTGAAAAGGATATCAATGACTTAGTGGAAAAAACACACAATCTCACTTGCGATATACCTTTCCTTGAGCTAGAAGACAATGTCGAGGAAGTCCATCTGACAGCCTCGTTGATGCTGATGGGCAAAGTTTTATCTCGCCATCCAATTAAGAAATACCAAGTTGTTTCAGCAATAACCAAAGCCTGGGATACCAAAGGCTCTGTTACAGTTGCCACTAAGGACTATCGGAAAAATATATTCTCCTTTACATTTGAAATTGCTGAAGACCGAGATTCAGTGTGGGATCGGCGTATCTGGCATATCAGTGGTTCTCTACTAGTTTTACGCGAATGGGATCATAACCTTACAATACAAGAACTCACTTTCGATTCTGCCACATTTTGGATCCAAGCCCATGGGTTGCATTTTGCTGGAATGAGTTTATCTAATGCTAACAAATTTGCTAACCTTGCAGGTACATTCATACAACATGATTTCTCAGGAGACGAATCTGTCATGGTTAAAAACTACCTGAGGTTTCGAGCTGATATTCAATTGACAAAACCTCTAATTGCTGGCTGCTTAATTCCTAGAAGCATTCATGGTCATCCCAATCTCAACCCAACCCTCTGGGTTGAATTTAAATATGAGAAATTACCTGAATTCTGTTCAAAATGTGGTCTGCTCGACCATGCAACCTACAACTGCCATTTTCCATCAGCAAAGAAATTCAAAGTAGACAACAACACGCTCATCCCTTTATTTGGCGACTGGTTGCGCACAAACTATGAATTATCATCCCCTATGGCTATGTTCTGGTCCTCACCACCACATGCTGACTCTAAGGCACAACTCCAGTCCACCACTCCTACAAAAACTACAGACTCCTCCTCTATTCAACTCAAGACTGCACTCAAATTTCAACCTCCCAGAGCGCCCACTCCTGAACCCAACAATGACTTCAACTCAGAATCAGTTGGGATGACTGAAAAATTTTCTGCTAAGGCTGCCCGAATACATGCTGAGGTTCAAGAACTCATTCAGATGATTCATGTTTTGGATCTGCTCAATTTTGCTGCCTTCTTTAATGACTGGTATTTCAAACATAGTGATGACACACTAGATATGAATCTGCGCTTCAAAATGATAGCTCAGGCAATCGGACTAGATCTTGAATTTGATATGGAGCGGCACTGGTTTAACTTTCATACAACACAGATTTTCCATTTGGCCCAAGAAGTTCTTCATGACAGCTTATTCACCACATCAGATTTCTCAACGCATGTCTTGTGTGAATTATTTCAATTCCACAAAAAATTCAATCATCAGCTGCCAACGCCTACTCCTTCCAACCCACCACCGCTGCCTTGCCAACCACCACCTCTCCCTACCGAGGTTTGGACTCCAGCCACAGCCATACAGGCTCCCCCTTCGGCCAATAGCTCTTCATTTCCACCAACTCACCTGCACTTTAAGGAAAGTGCCTGCCACCTCACCAAGAATTTGAAAGTGCATTTCAAAAAACGCAAGGCCCCAAGTCTGAGTAAAGCAGTTTCCAAAAAAATATTTGCTGGTATCCATTCTCAGTGCAAAACATCCTCTCAGTCTACATCACTAATTTGCTTGAATGATCAACTTCCAACTTATGTACCACTCAATCATTACACTACTGAAGGCGGGGAGGCAGCCTCAAATTTGCCCCCCCATGCACCATGAAGCTTCTAAGTTGGAATGGCCGGGGTATGGGTCGACCTCGGGCCAAAAGAGCGCTGCGATATCTGATTAGACGAAATAAGCCAGATGTTCTATGGCTTATGGAATCAAAACTCAGTACCGAACGCTCGATGTTATTACAACAATACCTTGGATTTGCGCATAGCAAAATATTACCAGCAGAACAAAATAGGGGAGGGTATATGTTATTTTGGAACTCTAGTTATCATATAACGATAACAAAAGTGGGAACTAATTATGTCTGTTTTGATATTCCCGACCTGATAAATCCAAATAATACTATCTGCTTTTGTTGTGTGTATATTCCCCCTTATCACATTACTAAGAATCAAACTTGGCAGCTTTTAACAAATTATTTAAACCATGTAAATAAACCTTGGGCACTCATTGGAGATCTAAATAATATCACCAACCAATCAGAGAAACTTGGAGGACGACCATTTCCCTCCCAATCACAAAATCCTCTACAGCATTTTATCATGCATACAAATGCCATTGATATTGGCAGTACAGGAACCCGCTATACTTGGTGTAATAATAGACATTCTTCAGACAGAATCCTGCAAAGATTAGATAGAGTTCTAGTTTCTTCTGACTGGTTGATCCAATTCCCGAATGCAAAAGTCTTCAATCTTCCAAAGTTCACATCTGATCATAATCCCATCATTTTACATGCAAATGGTATGTGGGAACCTTATCGGATTCGTCCTTTCCGTTTTATGGCCATGTGGTATAGGGATTCACATTGCAAAACAATCATAAATGACACATGGGGCTCTTTTCAAGGACAAATGAATCTCTCTTCCAAATTAAAGTCTCTGTCAACAAAGTTAACCAGTTGGAATAAGGATCACTTTGGCTATGTACAGAAACAGATCGACACTCTGGAGAAAAAACTTAAATTCTTACAATCTTGTCCCACCACCGATGAACAAATACAGATGGAACACCTTTTACAGGAACAACTAAATGAACAACTAGAAAGACAGAATTCATTGTGGAGACAAAAGTCAAGAGAACTCTGGCTCTCTGAGGGAGATCGCAACACGAAGTTCTTTCATACTTCTACCATTCTTCGCAGATCAACAAATCATATTCCACTCCTCAAGTTAGAAAGTGGCGAACTTACATGGAATACAGGAAAGATTGAAAAAGCATTCTCTGACCACTTCCGGCAGTTATTCTCCACTTCCCCTACTCTCATTGATGAAGATATCAAAGATCTGTTTCCCATAGCTATCACATCTCATCAGAACAATCACATAGCTAGCATCCCGTCCCCTCAGGAAATCAAGGAGGCGTTATGGGACATGCACGCACTTAAAGCTCCTGGCCCAGATGGTTTTTCTGTTATTTTTTATAAACAAAGCTGGGATACAATAGGTGCCGATGTCACCCATGAAATTCAACACTTTTTCATGACTGGAACTCTAAATGCAAACTGGAATCACACATATATCACACTTATCTCTAAGGTGCAAAATCCCATACTAGTCACTGACTATCGTCCCATCAGCTTATGCAATGTCAACTATAAGATCATAGCGCGTATACTAGTCAAGAGATTGCGATCTTATCTTGCAGCCCATATTTCCCCCTACCAAGCTGCCTTTATTCCAGGTAGATGGATTGCGGAAAATACTTTGCTGGCACATGAACTTACAACGAAAATCCATCGGACCACAAGGGGAAAAAATGGCTTAATGGGATTAAAATTGGATATGAAAAAAGCTTATGATCTTGTAAATTGGAACTTCTTGCTTCACATTATGGGGCTCATGGGCTTCTCCCCAAAAGTGTGTAATCTCATTCATCAGTGCATATCTACAGTAACCTTCTCAATTCTGATAAATGGTGCCCCACATGATCACTTCCAACCACAGTGCGGACTAAGACAAGGGGACCCTTTATCTCCTTATCTTTTCATAATGGTGACAGAATGTCTATCCAGGATGATGCTCAAAGCAGAAAGACAACATTTAATAAGTGGTCTTAAACTCTCCCCCGCTGCACCTTCAATTTCACATTTACTGTATGCAGATGACATTCTCATTTTTCTGAAAGGTACTACTGAGGAAGCCATTCAACTCAACCATATTTTAGATACATATTGTAAATGGTCAGGCCAACAAATTAATTACCACAAATCTGAAATTTTTTTCTCCAAGAATGTCAACACTCCTCAGAGACGCTCTTTGTGTCAACTACTGTCAGTGACAAATTCGGCTACCCAACTCAAGTACCTAGGCCACTCTCTCCCCCTTGGAAGGAACAAAACAACAGATTTCAGCCGCATACTGGATAAATTAAGATTCAATTTGGACAGTTGGAAATCAAAATTGCTCTCACAGGCAGGTAAAATGACCTTAATCACCTCCACCATTCAAAACACACCCATCTACTCCATGAGCACCTTCAAAATCCCAGCAAATGTATGTCAGGCAGCAGACTCGATTATCCGGCGTTTTTGGTGGACCAACAATGTTCATAGCACACATTATTATACACCTTTGCCTTGGGAACGTCTGTGTTTACCAAAAAGTTTAGGAGGCCTCGGTTTTCGTAAAATGGAAGATTTCAATAAGGCAATGCTCGCAAAAGCTGCATGGCAATTAACAATCCAACCTGAGAAACTTTGGGTCACAATATTTAAAGCCAAATACTTGAAACATAACCATTTTCTGAATGTTGAACAACGGCCCAGTGACTCTTATATATGGAAGGGCCTCCTATGGGCAAGAGAACTTATTAAAGCCGGTAGCTACTGGAAACTGGGTAATGGCCAAAGTTTTGACTTTAAGCAGGATGCTTGGGTACCGGGTCTACCTGCTCAAAAACTACCTGTGCAGGTTACTCATAACCTCCATCATGTACATCAGATAACCGATTTGTGCAATTGGCAAAATTTTTGGAGATGGGATCATAATCTCTTAAATAGTATTTGTGGCACACACATCACCCCTTACATCACTAGGATTGACCCTCCTTCTCAAACCTCCGATGTACTTCACTGGTTTGGCTCAGGAACAGGCATTTTCTCTGTCAAAGATGCCTATCGGACTCAAGTAGCCCCCAGATTGTGCCCTTTGTCAGCCTCACCTTTGTGGCGGAAACTTTGGAAAGCAAAACTTCATGAAAGGCAAAAACTGTTACTTTGGAAAATTATGACAAACTGCCTCAGTACAAAAAAGAACATAGGCCGGTTCCATTCATTAGAAGATCCGTTCTGCCCACTCTGTAAAACAGAATTTGAGGATTCCACCCATCTCTTCCTCAAATGTGATATAATTCGCTCTTGGTGGCTAACATGGAAATGGAACATCAGGTGGAAATTTCTAGAGAGGTTAGACATTTTTGAATACATCAACTTTATTATCAACCCTCCCAAAAGATGGCTTCCCAATCAAGTTACAGCTGCAGAATTCACTCTAGTTTCCACTATCATGATAGAACAAGTGTGGTGGCTTAGGAATGAGATACTCTTTAAAGGCAAATTTTTCCATCCGCAACAGCTCATTTCCAGACTTCATAATCGGATCGAAGAATTCACACCAATCATTATTAAATCTGGGACTCGGATAAATGCCATAGGAGAAACTACTTTCATTCCTTCTACTTGGCAACCCCCACCATCTAAAGCCATCAAAGTTAATTTTGATGCTGCCTGGAAAAATGGGCAAGCTGGAATTGGATTTATCACTACGGATTGCCATGGACGCACAATTCATGCCTGGGTTGATTTCAGAACCACTATCAACAGTGAAATCGCTGAAAGTTTATCTTTTCATGCAGCCTTCTCTTACTTGAAAAATTTCTCTCATCAATCAGTCTATCTCGAAGGTGACAACCAGAACATTATTACTGCTTTCCTTGAAGAAAATTGGACAAACATTCATCCCTTATCTGCACAGCTCCTACAGGGAATGACTAAGCATCTCTCATGCTTCAATATGATCTCCATTCGATGGATACCACGAGATCTCAATTCTAGAGCACACAATCTTATTCAATGGGCTTCTAATAACCACAGAGTAGGCGACATTGATATCTCTCTCCTACCGTCTGATATTGCTGGATTCTCTTAACCTTTGCAGAGTCCACTTCATAGTCATGTGCACACCACATGTCTATTTTATGTAGCAAAAAAAAAAAAAACTCTTTAAACATGCATAAAATTAAAAATAATATTAATGTTTTACGCTTTTCGCTGTTGCCTTTTCTTGGAACTTGCTTCGCTAGATACTCGTCAAAGTCTCATCTTATGTATCTTTTAAACTTTATTAATTGCAAGAACTTATAAGAAATTAATCAAACTAATTTTTACTTCCTTTTCACCTCTAATTTAGCTTTGATATCAATTGACGCCAAGATCTACTAAAAGTGATAAAGAAATTAAAGAATGAATTATATTAATAACTAAAAGATATTTTATTAATATAAAATACAATACAAGAGAGAAAAGATATATATATTTGTTCTACGAACTAAGAGCCTTTTATTGATGAAAAAGCTAGGTACAAAATAACAATAACTAAAGGATAAGCCTCGTTAGGCCTTTACAAAAGAAGATGCTCTTGCATGTGGAGAGTTGGTCCCTTGTTCGGTGGAGTATCTTGGATAAGGTTGGAGTCATTTTTCCAGAATGCTTTGAGGGTCCTTCTATGTTTTTAGTGTCGGCAATTGTGCTTATTTACTTGTGCTGGCCATTTGGAGGTCGCTTTTAGAAGGCTCTAGATTCAATTTTTTCTCAAAATCACTGGAGCTTTATTCAGAGCAAAGTTTCTCTAATTTTCGAGAAATATATTCATCGCTTTTACCCTTTTCTTTGAGGGTTTCAATAACTACTTCTACTTTAGATTTTCCTTTCGGAGATTTAGGAGTGGTAGATGTTTGCACTTTAAGAGCTTGGAATAATTTAATAATTTTAAAATTATCAAATTCATTTAAGGAGGTTTTGTTCCACCATCTGGCATATGACTATCTAATAAGACTGTAAGGTTTATTTTGTATTGGCAATTTTCGTGGACAAAATGTTTAATTGTAATCTAGAATAAGAATTCACCGATTAATCAGACAATACATGATGATGGAGTCACCAAGCTTGCAACGCCCATATGACAGGTATAATATTATATCATGCATACATCTTCACACAATTGAGCACGACACTTAGTATGGATCGTAACGAAAAATGTATTGTGCACATGTTGGTCGATCGATCGAGAGTATTGTTCGATCGATCGAGTGGTCGATCGATCGAGCCTGAAACAACTTCGATCTAGATTCTCTCTGTTTGGACTGGATCGATCGATCGAACCATCTTCGATCGATCGAGTATAGAACAACTTCGATCCAGGTTTTCTCTGTTTGAGTTAGATCGATCGAGTTCTGTGTGTCGATCGATCGAGAAGGTCTCGATCGATCGAGACAGCCTATCGATCGATCGAGCCAGTATTATATTCCTACTCAAACTCTTTTTGTGTATTCGACCCATGTGTTACTTTTACCAATTTGACTCATTTAATGAGAAAACAGAATTCTAGTATGAGTAGAAGTGTTAAGAAAGTAGAATCCTTGTGTGAATAAAAGTGTTGTGAAAATAGAGTCCTTATTTGCGCAGAATTGTTTTAATTGTGGAATCCTTGTATGAGTAGAATTCTTGTGAGAAATAAATCCTGATGTGAATAGAATCATTGTATGAGAAGAATTCTTTTGAGAACTAAATCCTGATATGAGTAGAGTTATAGTGAATTGCAAATCCTATTTGAAGTAAAAGTTGGACTCTATATAAGGCAGGTTAGTTTGTGCATATTTCAATAACTTGAACCACATTGATCTAATATTTTCATATCTGATTTGTGCTTTTAACTTCTTCTCTTCATCTTTCATGATATTGAGCTTTATATGATTGTTCTAGATTTTGCTAGCTGATTTAGATTTTACATCGTATGTTGTTGAATCTGCTAGTTAGGATTGTTTATTGTTTAAATCCGCTCTAGGACACACTTTGCACTTGTGTTATTGTGCTAACGTTTCAAGTGAGGTGTTCGGTATTTCGTGTGACTCGAAATTACCGAAGGTTACGGGTTCGATTGATCTTGTGTGACTCAAGTAGATTGGAACGTTGGTCCGGATCCAGACATCTAACTATTGGAGGCTGTGAAAGGAGCGACGGCTTGTAAGTAAATTACAGAAATGGGGATCTATCTGCGACGGGTAGTTCTGGACTCTATGGTTGTAATTGAACATTGATTTTCATAGTGGATAGTTAGGTGGTCCGGTGGACCGGTGGTTTTTCTCTTAGGTCATTGTTGTGGCCTAGGTTGTTTCCACCTAAAAATATCGTGTGTTATTTTTATTCCGCATTTTATCTTTACACGCGATTGCATGTCTGGCCATTGTGATTAGATTACATATTTAATATTTGTTAAAAATTGAAAATAACCTATTCACCCCCCCTCTAGGCTTATTTGATCCGTGATTAAAAACTTTTTCAATTGGTATCAGAGCGGGTCACTAGATATACTTAGTGTTGCCTAGGACCTTACAACCCGTCCACCTTACTTAGATGGGTCTAACTACCCATATTGGAAAGCTCGTATGAGAGCCTTTTTACGTTCCTTAGATGAAAGTGTTTGGAACTCTGTGCTTTATGGTTGGGAACCACCTACGGTTACCAAGGATAATGTAGTCACACTTAAACCTAGAATAGATTTGACTTCTCAAGATAAGATTGGTAGTGGATGGAACCAAAAGGGTATCAATGCTATTTTTAGTGCTGTGTCGCCGGATGAATTCCGACGTATTTCTGATATTGAAACTGCTAAGGCTGCTTGGGACACTTTAGAGGTTGCCCATGAGGGCACGTCCCAAGTTAAACGAACAAAACTTCGCATGCTAGCTACTAAGTTTGAAAATCTTAGAATGGAGGAGGATGAAATGTTTTCTTAGTTTTATGCTAATTTATGTGATATTGCTAACTCTTCTTCAAATCTTGGAGATAAAATTGATGAACGCAGGTTAGTTCGAAAAGTCTTATGCTCACTACCAGAACGCTTTCAAGCAAAGGTTACAGCAATAGAGGAAAGCAAGGACATTGACACCATCAAGATTGAAGAACTCGTTGGTTCAATTCAAACATTTGAGATGAATCTTCGAACACCCAAAAGGAACATTGGTATTGCTCTTAAAACTACCAATGATGATGATGGTGATAGTGATGATGGTATAGAAGATGAAGATCTACTCACTCTAGCTAGAAAACTCAAGAAAATGTTCAACAGAAAGGATCTACAGATTAAAGAAAAATCAAGAGATCGTAAGGGAAGAGAATTCGTGCAAATGAGTTCAGAAGGTAAGAAATCTAAACCCAATGGACCTAAATGTTTTGAATGCAATGGTTTTGGTCATTTTGCAGCTGAGTGTGCCAACAAGAAGAAGAAGACAAGAAAAGCTTTCAATGCTACCCTTAGTGACACAGAAAGTGATGAAGACTAAGCTAATGGTTCAGAAAAAGTTGACTCTAACTACGTAGCTTTTACAGCAACTGTTGATGAATACTCCAGTGAGTCTGACCTTGACTCAGATGATGAGGGAAGTAGACATATTCTTGCTAAATTTAATGCAAGCAGTTTTGAAGAATTATTTATTGATTTAATTAAATGCAAGAAAGAAAAAGAAAAACTACTCATAACTGTAACAAAGCTGAATGAACGAATCAATTCTCAGGATCTTAATTTGTCAGTTTTAGAAAAAAGAAAAAGTTGAATTGTCTGAGCATGTTGACAAGTTGAATTTGAGTCTTGCAGGTATCAAACAGGAAAATTCAAAGCTTGTGCAAGAATTGGAGCAATCAAAGGAAACAGTGAAGAGATTAACTATTGGAGCTGAACGACTAGACAAGATGTTAAGCATTGGTAAGCCTTTCGGTGATACACGTGGACTTGGATTCTTAGATGAAAGTTGTACACCTTCTACTTCAAAAACTACATTTGTAAGGTCTTCTAACTCTACTTCTACTGCTACTAATTTTGCACAAACACCCACTACAACTGTAGTAACTAAAACTGTTAAGTTTGTGCCTGTTTGTCATCATTGTGGTAGAAAAGGCCATATTCGACCTAAGTGTAGATTTTTGGTGAATGCTCTTCGATTTAATGATCATCTTCATGCTTATAGGTATAGAACTCATAATTATCATCCTACCATGCATATGTTGAATTTAAATAGGAAAGATGAGTCTAAGAGTATGTTTTTAAAACCTAATGCAATTAAGTCTCAACCCAAAAACATAGAGAAATCAAAATTCATGAAAATTTGGGTTAGGAAAGATTGCATGTTTCCTATCAATTGATCACTATTGCTAGACCACCTAGGTACTTTTGTTTGAGTGCTTAAATGACCATAGGTGAGTATTTTCATATGTTTATTTTGTTTTTGTTGTTAGATTTTTGTCATTAATTTAAAAAAAAAAGGCCTACAAGGTATTGGATTCAAATAATGCTTATACTTATACAACCTTGTCTTTAGTGGCTTATTTTGATTCTTATTGTATATGTAATGCAACAATTCAAAATTTTACACACACTTGCATTTTTCACATGTGATGACACTATTGACTGAACTTATGCACACACCCACTGAACACTCATGTATGTCATCGATGAAATTTACGATTAATTTTGAAAGACTCTAAGACTTGAGCTAATCTTGACTGCGAAATTATGTTGAGTTCTATTTCTTAGGTTTTAAAATGTTTCATCTTTGGGAGATAACTAGTATTGAGAGGGCTACCTACTATGATGTGTGAAGCTACCGTAGTGAGCGGAGAGGGCTACCTCATAACTAGTGTGAAAGTCATCATATTAGATTTATGGCTCGTACATGTTTAAAAAATGGTAAATAAAATAAAATTTTAGTTGAGAAATTTTATTTGGCATGTACAAAAAGAAAGAGCAAAAAAAAAAATATTTAAGAAATTTCTTTTGATAGACATATTTCATTATGTAAGAATGAAGACTCAATTATGATTTAGCATGATAGATGAAATTATTTTCTTTTGAGTCTCTTAAAATTGGTCATAAATGAATTTATTGAAATACAAGTGGAGTTCACACTGTATACTACTTTAAGTGAATGTCAATATGCCATTATATGTGTTAGTGTGCTTGTGTGATCTATTTATTTTGCTAATACAATGAATGATCAAAATTTAAGCAAAAATAATTTTTCAATTGGTTGTAGGCTTATTAGTCTTAAATGAGTTTATTGCTTTATTGGTCAAAAAAAAAAAATCTTTTTAAAATTTTTTTTTTTCGTCTAGAGAGTCATAGAACTTAGGGGGAGTCATTGCATACATATTTCACTATTCTTCTTTTGACTTATGCAATTCCTCCTACATGCTTTGGACATATACATGTGTGATCTCATTTGCATTTTTAGCCCACTTCAATAATTGGTTTATGAGTTGTCAATTTCGTATGACAAAAAGGGGGAGAAATATTCATGTTGCTATGGAGATTGGATTTAGGGGGAGATGTTGCATTTATTAGTTGTGGGGGAGAAAGATTCATGTTGCACATACACTACATTTCATTCGCATCTTTATGTACACTGAACTAATAAACAATGAGGCTTTCAAGCCAAATTTGTGTGCTATTTGTTTGTCTAATTTCAGTGGACCGAGCGTATCAAGTATCAAGCGAAGATGGTCCATCAGATCATAGACAGTCCACTATGTAATTGATGTAATGATATTATAACTATGAGCGTTATGTAGTGAGAGAGTGGTTTTGTCACACGAAAATACCAAAGGGGGAGATTGTAAGGTTTATTTTGTATTGGCAATTTTCGTGGATAAAATGTTTGATTGTAATCTAGAATAGGAATTCACCGATTAATCAGACAATACATGATGATGGAGTCACCAAGCTTGCAACGCCCATATGACAGGTATAATATTATATCATGCATACATCTTCACACAATTGAGCACGACACTTAGTATGGATCGTAACGAAAAATGTATTGTGCACATGTTGGTCGATCGATCGAGAGTATTGTTCGATCGATCGAGTGGTCGATCGATCGAGCCTGAGACAACTTCGATCTAGATTCTCTCTGTTTGGACTAGATCGATCGAGAAATTGGATCGATCGATCGAACCATCTTCGATCGATCGAGTATAGAACAACTTCGATCCAGGTTTTCTCTGTTTGAGTTAGATCGATCGAGTTCTGTGTGTCGATCGATCGAGAAGGTCTCGATCGATCGAGACAGCCTATCGATCGATCGAGCCAGTATTATATTCCTACTCAAACTCTTTTTGTGTATTCGACCCATGTGTTACTTTTACCAATTTGACTCATTTAATGAGAAAACATAATTCTAGTATGAGTAGAAGTGTTAAGAAAGTAAAATCCTTGTGTGAATAAAAGTGTTGTGAAAATAGAGTCCTTATTTGCGCAGAATTGTTTTAATTGTGGAATCCTTGTATGAGTAGAATTCTTATGAGAAATAAATCCTGATGTGAATAGAATCATTGTATGAGAAGAATTCTTTTGAGAACTAAATCCTGATATGAGTAGAGTTATAGTGAATTGCAAATCCTATTTGAAGTAAAAGTTGGACTCTATATAAGGCAGGCTAGTTTGTGCATATTTCAATAACTTGAACCACATTGATCTAATATTTTCATATCTGATTTGTGCTTTTAACTTCTTCTCTTCATCATTCATGATATTGAGCTTTATATGATTGTTCTAGATTTTGCTAGCTGATTTAGATTTTACATCGTATGCTGTTGAATCTGCTAGTTAGGATTGTTCATTGTTTAAATCCGCTCTAGGACACACTTTGCACTTGTGTTATTGTGCTAACGTTTCAGGTGAGGTGTTCGGTATTTCGTGTGACTCGAAATTACCGAAGGTGACGGGTTCGATTGATCTTGTGTGACTCAAGTAGATCGGAACGTTGGTCCGGATCCAGACATCTAACTATTGGAGGCTGTGAAAGGAGCGACGGCTCGTAAGTAAATTACAGAAAGGGGGATCTATCTGCGACGGGTAGTTCTGGACTCTATGGTTGTAATTGAACATTGATTTTCATAGTGGATAGTTAGGTGGTCCGGTGGACCGGTGGTTTTCCTCTTAGGTCATTGTTGTGGCCTAGGTTGTTTCCACCTAAAAATATCGTGTGTTATTTTTATTCTGCATTTTATCTTTACACGCGATTGCATGTCTGGCCGTTGTGATTAGATTACATATTTAATATTTGTTAAAAATTGAAAATAACCTATTCACCCCCCCCCCCCCCCCCCCCCCTCTAGGCTTATTTGATCCGTGATTAAAAACTTTTTCAAAGACAATAGATTTCTTGATAATATGTTAAGGCATATTCCCATTTCCATATCCAAGGTACTTTATATAAGGCAAAGAAGAACATTAATGAATGATCCTCATTTTGTGTAGAACTAATGTAATGTTCTTCAAATTGTTCGAAGGCTTTTAAACCAAGTTGGAAAATCATTAAAGGCATAATATTTTTCAGTTTTAAACTAAATATACCATGTATGAGACTTTTTTAAGTTCTGGTAATAAAGGGTATTTTCTCATGCTTGAATATAATCAAAGTAGTCATATGAGACTAGATGTGTCTTTCTATTTTTAAATTTTTTTCTAACAAATAAATTAGAGTTTCAATCACTTTTAGACAGAACCTTTTTTTTATTTTAAAAGTTGAATAAGCTATCTCATGAGAATAGCGCATATTATGCACAATTTCAATTGAATTAGTTTCTTTTAAAATTTGTTCAAAATAATCCCTAGTTTTAGGGACGGTGTATGATAGTAAATCATCTTTAAGATAAATAGTTGCTACATGTTCAGGTGACTTTCTAGTATCTTCATTTTCAAGAGGAATGATTGTTTTGGCTCTAATAAGATGTCAATCATATTCCTTTTGAGTATTTTTGCTACCTGAGGTTGAGTGAGTACCCCTCTTTGTTGCCTAAAGATAACTTGTTTTCTTCATGGTCTTGGATGAATTCCCTGGTGAGGAAATCTAAGAGTGAGTTCTCTTCCCCTTTAATATATTCGATCGAAGTTTAATATAGAGAGAATGGCTTGCCAACGGGCAAAGATTTGTTTAGACACTAGATTTTTAATGTCTTTTTGCAAAACTTCTTTTGCAAATTTACAATCTATTCGTAATAAGAATTTTTGATTAAGTAGATCATCTTGAAATTTAGAAATACACAGGATGATGGCTAGTATTTCTTTCTTTATGGTGGAATAATTCTTTTGTGCTGGTTTCTAGACACCTGAGGTATATCTCACCAAGACCTCTTTTATAGGGCATTCTTTACTTGAGAATGCCACTATAGCCTAACTCTGAAGCATCTGTCTCCACTACTTTTGGAGCTTTGGGATTAGATAAGGCTAGGCATGGGGGCTCTTTAACTTAAAGCTTTATAATTCACGCAAGCTGTACTCCACTAGAGGATTCTTTTTAGACGCTCGAATAGTGGTTTAGCGTCTCGTGCAAGATTTTTATAAAAATCTACAATATAATTTAGGCTTCCTAAAAACCTTTGTAATTGCTTTTTGTCTTTGATTTCGTATGAAAATTTCTCAACAAAGACTATAAAATGGTCAATTGGGCTTATAAGTCCATGTTCGATGTTATGGCCCAAGAATTTTACTTGGGTATGAAATAGTTTCATCTTTTTAGACAACAACAAGCCCATTGGACTTAAGAACACATTTAAGTGTTTCCAATTTTAGTCTACTGAATTTGAGTATACTAGTACATCGTCTATGTAGACAATAGTAAACCCTAAGTAAGGATTGAAGATATCATTCATTATTTTTTGATATTCACTTGGGGCATTTTTTAGCATAAATGGCATTACGTTTCATTCGTAGAGTCCAAAAGGAACAATAAATGTTGTTTTATAGCGATCCTTTTCCACTATTTGAATTTTCTAATAACTACTTGATACGAATCATATGGCGTTACCACCACTACGTATCTCGAACGGACCGATCACGAGGTCGAAGGCAAGACAACTCAAGGAAGCTTTGAATGGACTTGTCCAAGAGTTGATACAAGGCCAAGGGATGGTGAGAAGTGATCACAAAGCTTGTGAGAGGCCAAGCAATGTGTTAAAGGCAGAATTGGGAGAAGAAGACCTGCACCGCGACATGGTTTTGTAGCCGCCACAGCGAGCAACGTTCTGTTTTGGTAGGAAGTTTTGCTAGGGATGCGCCCCGCTGCATGAATTTGGGGTGCCACGGCCTAAGGGTTTCTATTTTGGGCATGAAGGCTAGGCATACGCACACGCAGAATGGACAGGTATGCACGCAGAGGTGGATAAGTATGCGCGCTGCGACATGGTTTTGGGGGGCCGCGGCCCAAGCCTCTCGGATGGATTTTGTGTGTTCCATGCCACTGCATGGAATTTACTTCGCCGCGGCCCGCCTATTTTTAATTATTTTTCGAGCCTCCTCGCCGTGGCACAATTGTTTCACCCGCCACGGCACAAATGTATATTTTGTAATTTTGCACCATTGGATTAAAAACCAATGGCTAGAATTCATTTTAACTTTAGGTTTTTTGTTTGTGTGCTATATAAGGACAAATATGAGCAGCCAAATGTAACTTTTGTTCATTTATGAAATATTTGTTTTCACAAAACAAATTTGAGAGCCAAAGAGCTCTTTGCCTCTTGCAAACCAAACTTATCAAAGGACTTGTATCCCTTTATAGTGTTTCTTCTTTTCTTAGTGCGTGGTGAGTAATATCCATGTGTTAAGGTGAATATTTTGCTACCAAAAATCTGTTGTGCTTAGAAATCACATGCTAATTTGTTGTTGGGTCTTGAACCGTATATCTTGTGGTTCTCTAGTCTTTGTTGCTAGTGGGCTGTAGGAATCGTGTTGCGGGGTTCGCATCACCACTTTTCATATCGAATTTGAGAAGATCGTGGCTTTGTATATTCGACTTAATAAGTCATTTTTGTTTGGTATTGGGTATTGTGCCCATCTAAGCGCCCTACTAAGGAGCTTATAATTTATTACAAGGCGAGGGACTCCTCGCTCAAGCTCAGCATTATTTTCCACATAAAAGGTTGGACATGACCACGAGGAAGTGCTGGGCCTTATTAATTTTTTCTTGAGCAAGTCTTCAATTTCTTGCTTACAAATTAGATGGCGCTCATTCATTTGAATGGGCCGAGCTTTGGCATTTATTTGAGTTTTTTTAAACTCTGGCTCATATGGTAATTCTGCCATGTGTTTCTTTCTTTCCCAAAATACACTAGAGATTTCAACACATTCCTTTTCAAACTTTTCTTTTAAAGATTGAATTTTTCTTTGCATCTCATAAGAAGCAATCTTTTGTTTAGTCATTTTTAAACTAACTTCTTCTTATAAAGAATGAAGGAATTTTTCTTTTTCATTAACCTTTATTTTAAGGTTACTAATTTTGTGCCATTGTGGCTCTTTGGAGAATTCAAACATAATAGTATGACCTTTTAGGTCAGTAACTATTCCTTCTTCTGTGACAAAGAATGGATATAACATACTTAGAAATGGTGTTCCTAAATGACCATTCTGGACAATTCTCTACTTAAGAGAAAAGTTGTTTCAATACATATTCCATCATTACATACTGCCGTATTAGACAGTTTGTCTTTAATTGGCATTCGACCACCATTTGCTGTATTTAGTATTTCTGTTGTCTTTGTAAGTACGTTGTAGGTATTATGCCTTCACTTATACAGTTGAGATCAGCACCTGAGTTAATTAGGATTTCAACTATGAATTGATATTCTCTATTAATTACAATTGTGACTTTTGAGTATCATTTGTGATTAATAACTTTGTCTAGAGAATTCATGAATTGTTTATCACTAAATTTAGTGATTGAATTCTCATTATTATCTTTTTGAACTTCTTTTCCTTTATAAGTCTCTAGTAAGAGATGATCGAATTCTTCTTCAACCTCTTTAGGTTCTTCTGATTGATAATTGTTGTATAGTTCAAGGATTTAAACTCGAGTTTTAAGATCATTAAGATCTGTATTAGTTTGGGATTCCAACTGCATTTTGAGATCTTTTAGATCTTTTTTGGTTTGGTTGATCTCAACTTTTAGATCATCAAGAGTTGGTTCTTTTGGAACAAAGTCTCTTTTATCCTATTAAGGATTTCATTAAAAGAATATCGTTGTTGATTCTTTTGTAATTGACTTTGTAAGCTCTTACTACTGTTAGTAGTAGGTTTTGAAGTTCTTGGAATCCTTTCTTTGGCTTCTTCGATATATTGAGCCAAGGCTTTCCTTTTTTGCTCAGGGTTCTCAATCTTATCTATGAGATCGAGAATAAATTTTTCTTTTTTTGTAAGGACATTTAAGTCCAAACCATTCATTTTGACATTCATAGTCTTTGTCTTTAGAAAGTTGGTCATCATTGGATAAGGATGAGTTTTTGTATAAATAATCTTCTTCATCTTCAGTGGTATTGTTTTCACTATCTTCACTCTCCTCCCATGCTTCTGGAGATTTTGCATTGAGAATCTGAAATATCTGCTGTTTAGATTTTGTATCAATTTCTAATGCATTAATTTTTTCAATGGTTCTACAGTTAGTACTGTAGTGGCCTTTCTTTCCACATTTCTAACATGTGGGCTCTTTACGTTTACTTTTAGTAAACGAGGCTCTGGGCTGATAATTGGGCTTTTTAGTCCAATTAAATGTTTTGGGCCTTTGAGGCCTATTGGACCATTTTCTCAGATAAGGCTTTTGATAGGCTTTGAGCCTAGCCTTTTTATGGGTTTTGTGGGCTTTGAGCGCAATTCCTTTAAGGATATTTTGATATCCATACTGCTCACAAAAATAGCCAATGGCCTATTTTTCATGAATCTTTTCTTGGTCCATTTGACGTTTAAGCTTCATGTCTGTACAGAATGCTAAGCCTTCAGCTATTATTTCAGCAGCTAATTATCCATAAGTGTACATACTAAAAGGTATTGCACCATTATGTTTTGTACGTAGTTTCATACGTATGTTTTCAGCGAATAAGGTGGGTAGTCCAGAAATGAACTTTTCTTTCCAGAAGTCATTGTTGCAATCTTCTCTTGTGAAGATTTTGGCAAAGAATACATCTTTATACCATTTAAAATGAGACAATGTAGGGCACCTCAGATTGATGAGCTACTCATGGCTTCTATCCAATTGGAGAGTTGTTGATCCCACAAAATGTGTTAATAATGTATAAATTAAAGTATTAACATAGTCTTTGAGTGTTTGGACATCACCATTATTGTTGACATCTTGCTTGATTATAGAGAAAATAATATTTCTTTCATAAATACTTAAGAAATGATCCCACCAACCTTGTAACTGGCCAACAAATCTAGCTACTATTGCTAGGCAAGCTTGCTGGTCTGTGTTTCCAGTAAATATTACTGTTGATGCATACATTAGCATGTTTTTAGTTGTTTGAATTATCTGGTGGTATTCAGATAATCCATCAATACTCCATTCTTGTATGGTACTACCCGAGTATACTGAAAGTTCTAAATTATGGACATAATAAGCCTAGAGGGAGGGGTGAATAGCTTATTTGTAACAATTATGACTAATTTTAATTTCTAAACTAATCACAGCGGCAAGACATGCAGTTACGAAATTATTGCAAAAATAAAGAAAAGATGATTACACGCAGATTTTTAGGTGGAAACAACCTAGGTCAACATGACCTAAGAGAAAAACCACCAGTCCACCGGGACCACCTAACCTGTCCACTATGAAAAAATAAATGTTCAAGTACAAGAGGTCTTAGACTACCCTTACAGTGATAACACCCCTGAGTACTCTACTTACGAGTCGTCGTTCTTTTCTTCAAAGTCTCTTCAAGGTAGGTAAATGGATCTGGACCAACACTTCGAACAACTCTTTTCAAGCTCTCGAACACGTTCACGGAACAACCTGAAAGGTTAGCACAAATAACACAAGTGCAATGCATGTTCTAGATGGACTAATGCAATGAACAATCCTATCAATCGCTTCAGTCAGATAATTAGATGAAAGTATAAGCAAATTGAAAATCTAAAACAAATAATATTTAAGCACAGATCCGTATTCAATAATTCACGATATATTAAATAGGCTCAAATCTAACATATTCATGCAAATATAGCAGATCAGAAATCAATAAATGAAACATGCATGAAATAGCATACATGAAAAATATGGAGAAGAATCTAAGCCTAGCACATGAATCATAAAATCAGCAAATGTTAATTAATCAAGCGCATGGACTTCTATTTATAAGCAAACTATAATGTATTGTGGAATCCTGATCGAAATATGCCACTTGCTGATGTGTCAAAATATCATTGTTAATTGAGGGCTGATTAGGGTTAAAAATCGCGTGTAAAAGCCTAATTACAGGCGCCGGGATCGATCCGACATAGGGGTGATCGATCCGGCCATTAAAAAAGTTACGCCATCGAGACTTTGGATCGATCCAACACACATGGGGATCGATCCAACCTATAGAGGGTCGATCCGTCTCTCCAGACCTTAAAAATAAATTGCGTAGATTGAACATGATCGGTTGAGGATCGAAATGGGATCGATCCACGTCAGTAAAAACTCACCGTTCAATTTTACGTAGCGAGGGGAGGATCGTATGGGGATCGATCTTCTAAGGGGATCATCCTTCAAGGGAGATGATCCGTATCTAAAAAGGCAATAATCTTCAAAATCATAATAGTCAAAAAGGCGACGTAATCGATCCGGCTATCTAAAAAGGCTCATAAAAATCATTCAAAATATCATAAATTAGTCAAACAAAAGCCTATATGAAATGCACTTAAATATGTATGCAGGCTACTTGAATATTAGTCGTTTAAGTGTTGTAACCACTTTGAGAGCTATGATATCGCGAAACTTGTTGGGAGGAGTCCTAATAACTAAAACAATACATTATAAAAATTATGTCCGTGAAACTGCCAACACTCATGGACTTCACATATACTATTTTCGAAGGTAGTTCCTCTTCATATTGAAGATCAATTAGAGATTGCCTTGGATAATAAGGCTTTGCTTTGTAAGTTGGAACAGGTTTTTCCAGCTTGTTTAACTATGACATCTCTTTAGGTGTTGCATCTTCTGCAAAGTTATCTTATTAGATGCTTGAAACATTTTTAGTGCTTTATCCATCTCTTGGTCAAAGATTTGATCTAGATCTTATTCTTCCATCATTTTGACAAATTTTTCTTTTCCAGTACCATCTAATTTAAACATTTTTCCTAATAGTTCTTGTAAGAGCTTCATAATTGTTATTCTTTTTCAAATGAAATTCTAGTAATGGCTTTATAAAAGCAGGTTTTGCTATCTTCTTTTTAAAAGATGTTGAGGATGATAAAGGCATCAGTTCAGCTACTTTGATTGACTGCTCAATTCTTGATAACTGGTTACCAACTATTTGAAGGAATAAGTTGATTTAATTATTTTATTCTAAAACCACATTTACTGAACCATTTGTGGCTGCTTCTTTAGGTTTTGTTGAAGTTCCTTTGTAAGGAACTACTTGTGCCTTATCTGATATCAATATTGTTGCTTCAGGTGGATGAATTGATGCCACCTTTTCTCCTGAAGATATGGAGTATGTTTGGTAAATCTTTTCTAGATTTTGTATTTCAGGAATTCAGATTCCTTATTTTTCTTAACAACATACTTCAAAGAAATCTAATTACAGATTTCTCATAGTACATTTTTTATAAATCTCTGTTTAGAGATAAATAAATTTCTTTTTTCTTACTATTGAATGGATCATAAATCGTAGATCTTAGGAATTCATTGTAAGAAGAACTCTTTTTAGAGTTTTCTAGCATCATTATGTTTGAAAACTTTGAATTGATTCCAAAGCCCATCTCAAATAGTGTTGGGCTATTGCACCTTTCTGATTGCTCTTCTGTAGATTTTTCAGATCTTCCAGATGTGTATACTGGTAGACTTATTCCTGTTGGAAGTCTCTGAATTCCTTCAAAAATTGTTTCTTTGCCTTTTGTGGCAATAGATGGACATGGTGATGTCTGTAATGAAATTCTTGGACTTTCATTAATTTTGACTTTTCTTTTTTAGTCAAAAATTATTTCTATTGCACCATCATCATGTTCGATGATTTGTTCTAATTCAGTGTTTTGAGGAACTGATAAGTTTTGTTGTTCTTGTTGCAAAGACCATGACTCTAGTACTTGATCATCTAAGGAATCACCAGCTTTGATTTTATTGTATTTGCTTGAATTAAAGTTGTTTGGCCTTTCTAATCCTTTACAAATGATCTCGGATTCACATCTGGGCAGATTGTGTTCATCACTTTGAAGTAGACTCTTGTAAATAAGAGATATGTTGCTTGTTCCCTCTTCCCTTACACGAGACGCTAAACCACTATTCAAGCGCCTAAAAAAGAATCCTCCATAATGGAGTACAGCTTGTGTGAATTACAAAGATTCGAGCTAAAGAGCCCTCATGCCTAGCCTTATCTAATCCCGAAGCTTCAAAAGTAGTGGAGACAGATGCTTCGGAGTTAGGCTATGGTGGCATTCTCAAGCAAAGAATGCCTATAAAAGAGTTCTTAGTGAGATATACCTCAGGTGTCTGGAAACCAGCATAAAAGAATTATTCCACCATAAAGAAAGACATGCTAGCCATCGTCCTGTGTATTTCTAAAGTTCAAGACAATCTACTTAATCAAAAATTCTTATTACGAATAGATTGTAAATCTACAAAAAGAAGTTTTGCAAAAAGACGTTAAAAATCTAGCGTCTAAACAAATATTTTCCCGTTGGCAAGTCATTCTCTCTATATTAGACTTCAATATCGAATATATTAAAAGGGAAGAGAACTCACTCCCAAACTTCCTCACCAGGGAATTCATCCAAGACCATGAAGAAAACAAGTTATCTTCAGGCAACAAAAAGGGGTGCTCGTTCAGCCTCAGGTAGCAAAAATACTCTTCAAAAAGAATATGATTGGCATCTTATTAGAGCCAAAACAATCATTCCCGTTGAAAATGAAGTACTGGAAAGTCACCTGAACATGTAGCAACTATTTATCTTAAAGATGATTTACCATCATACACCGTCCCTAAAACTAGGGATTATTTTAAACAAATTTTAAAAGAAACTAATTCAATCGAAATTGTGCATAATATGCGCAATTCTCATGAGATAGCTTATTCAACTTTTAAAATCAAAAAGGTTTTCTCTAAAAGTGATTGGAACACTAAACTTATTTTTTAGAGAAAAATTTTAAAATAGAAAGACACATCCAATCTTATATGACTACTTTGATTATATTCAAGCATAGAAAAATACCCTTTATTACCAGAACTCAAAAAAGTTTCATACAAGGTATATTCAATTTAAAATTAAAAAATATTATGCCTTTAATGATTTTTGAACTTGGTTTGGAAATTTGTTCTCATTTTTCGAACCAACCCAGGACATATTTCCTAAACAAGTTTTAAAAGCCTTCGAACAATTTGAAGAACATAACATTACGTTTACCCAGCATGAGGATCATTCATTAATATTCTTCTTTGCCTTATATAAGGTACTATGGAAATGGGATTATGCCTCAACATATTCTCAAGAAATCTATTGTCTTATTAGACAGTCATATGCAGATGGTGGGACAAAACCCCCTTAAATGAATTTGATAATTTTAAAATTATTAAATTATTCCAAGCTCTTAAAGTGCAAACGTCTACCACTCCTAAATCTCCGAAAGGAAAATCTTAGGTAGAAGTAATTATTGAAACCCTCAAAGAAAAGGGTAAAAGCGATGAATATATTTCTCGAAAATTAGAGAAACTTTGCTCTGAAGAAAGCTCTAGTGATTCTGAGGAAAAACTGGATCTAGAGCCTTCTAAAAGCGACCTCCAAATGACCAAGTACAAGTGGATAGGCACAATGGCCGACACCGACAACATAGAAGAACCCTCAAAGCATTCTGGACAAAAGACTCCAACCTTATCTAGGACACTCCACCAGACAAGAGACCTCACTCTCCATATGCAAGAGCAACTTCTTTTGTAAAGGCCTAACGAGGCTTATCCTTTAATTATTGTTATTTTGTACCGAGTCTCTTCATCTATAAAAGGCTCTTAGTTCGTAGAACAAATATATACATCTTTCTCTCTTGTAAAATATTTAAGTTCTCACTCTTGTATTGTATTTCATATTAATAAAATATCTTTAAGTTATTAATATAATTCATTCTTTAGTCTCTTAGTCTCTTTATCACTTTTAGTATATCTTGGTGTCATTTGGTATCAAAACCAAATTAGAGATAAAAAGGAAGTAAAAGATTAGTTTTTTTTTTTTTTCTTTCTTTCTAAAAAGTGTGGAAATCATGGCCTGCTATTTTAATTAAAAGATCATTCAAAAACTAAAGATTTAAAGAGAATAGTAGTAGGCAAAAGAAAGTCTTAAATTCCCTAAAGCAAGGAAATCTCTCTCCGAGAAAATAATAGCACCAAGTAATGAGAAAAAGATGTCAAATATAATGAAACTCAAGCCAACCTATCACTTGGATAGTGGTTAATATAAAATAAGAAATGCAAAAATATAGAGCTAGTTGTGCTTTATTTAGTATGATATCATAAAATTACTTCACTTGTTAAGGAATAATTTTTTTAATATTAAAACAATCATATCTATAAATTATATATGTAGTCTTTTTAACATAAAATTAGAAAACAAATATGTAAAATTAAAAAAATTATTAAGAGATGATAATCTTTTATTATTGTTTTTATTTATTTATCAAGATAATCTTTTAATATTAAAAAATTTGATCAAAACTTTTTAATCCCTTCAAATTTTTATATAATAATAAGATAATAAAAATGTTTTGTACATCTCTGAATTTTCAAATTATAAATAAAATTTACTCATTTTTTTTTTTTTTTGCAAAATTATATCACCGGTCTCAAATTTTTATTAAATTTTACATGTATGTCTCTAAATTTTTAAATCGTATGATTTAGTTCTAAATTTTTGAAACTTTACACCTAGATTCTTAAATTTTTTTATCGTATGATTTCGTCTCAAATTTTTAAAATTTTACACATATACTCCAAAATTTTGAATCACAAATAATTAATTGGGGACTTGTAAAAAGAGATGGTTAAGGTGCAAAGTACTCTTGTGCAGCTCGTTGTCAAAGTAAATACAATATGATAAAGGAGTTTGTGTCGGAAAAAATGAAAAAAAATAAGTATTTAGACTCATAGTTAAATACTATTTTGATGTATCATTTTGAGTGGGATCCACTTGGTATAAGTTTAGGGTCGTGATTGATTTGAGTTCTCCTGCGCGAGAGCTTCGAAATCATATATTTATACACTCAAAATGGGATTAAGATGAATGAGAAATTGTGTCTCAAAGATCACTCATTGAGATGGAAAAAATGTTGTGTTTTTGGTTTGTCCCACATGGGAAAAACACTAACACATGAAATGCTTTATATAGCATTTGCTTTCCTATGGCAGGTAAGCTTGTGTAGCATAAATGCTCTTTCCACGTGTGCGCTCAGGGGATGCAAATCCTAGGATTTCTGGCCCGAAAATTCGGAATTTCAATCGCGGGCCCGCACGACCTACGGACACGAATGTCGTCCAATTTCGATGGGCCTTACGCGGTTCGGGTTTCAACAGCTCAACAGTTACAAAATCAAATCATAACAACTGCATTTGTTGCAGCAGTTTCAAAAATCCTTTCCAACAGCCACATTTGAATGCCTATATATTGACTCCGCAGCTGAGAGAAAATGCACAACAACAAAAATACATCAACCTTTCTCTTCTCATTTTTCCTGCAGCAAACAT
Source organism: Elaeagnus macrophylla (assembly GCA_029378325.1). NCBI lineage: Eukaryota > Viridiplantae > Streptophyta > Magnoliopsida > Rosales > Elaeagnaceae > Elaeagnus > Elaeagnus macrophylla. The sequence goes on along the minus strand of CM055649.1, from coordinate 6,324,435 downwards.
TTAACATATTCCAGAAATATATAACTAAGCTTTGTGTGATAGAGAGCGAGTACAAATTCGATTCGTACAAACAGTTTTAGTTTGGTGTTCTTAAACTGTTTTTAGATCGTTGTATCCTGAGAGTTATTTTTTCCTTAATCTCAAACACACGTTGTGAGGGAAAAAAATTTATCTTAAGGAAACCGTTTACGGGCCTCGATCTTCCTTTTTTTATTTTCTTTATTGTAATTTACAGTTTCTTTTATTTATTCTGTAATTTTAATTCATTTTACTAATTTATAATATTCAATTTCTTGTTTGTCCAACATATTATTTTCCTACAGTTCGCTCCATTGCATAAGAACCTCAAACCTACCACGACCACCATTCGCGGCCTATTTTCATTCTCTTCCTTGCCCAAGAAACTAGATCAAAGAAAAGAGCTTACTTATCTTATAGACTGACGGCAGCTTATGTAGTGATCGGCCTTCCCACCAGAATGCCCCCTTGGTTGAAGAGCCACTAAAAAAAATAAAAAATAAAAAACTTGCGCGATTGATGTTTTCTTCTGTGTCTTCTACTTTCCAAAGGTTATTTGTTTCATGAATTAATCAAAAACTTATTACATTTATATACACATTATAAAATTCAATGTCTTTTATAATGATTTATGAATAACACTTAAACTAAATCCTATTAATAGTCAAATTCTATCTAAATCATATTTTAGTCAAACAAGAATAGCATTGGTAACTAAAGTAAAAACTATACCATTATAACTATGCAAAAACTATAATAACGTACTACAACTTAGCACGTTTTATATGTTATTTGTGTGTGGCTTGAAACGTGACTTTTAAAGGGGCATATTTATAATTTTTTATAAAGAAAAACAAAAATCATTGTCGCTGTGGTTGTCTCCTCATTAAAGCCATTAAGCTTTATTTGGGTTTTGACATTTGTCACCACCAAAATCCCTTTCTCATGCTTGGTCTTAATGTGAAAAAGAAAAACCAGTATTTAAGCAATCCTCAGTTATCCGACTACGGTAATATCAGTCACCATTAAAAATATATTATTCATGTATGTTTCTTGTTAATTTCTATTGCCCTTTTTAATTGAGAGAGAATATGTGGGTATATTTGGGGTTTGTTATTTTGAGTAATTTTTAAATATTAGTATTTGTACTCTTTATTTAGATTTTGATAGTGAATTTTCCTAGATGTGCGTCGTCAGTAGAGTATTAAGCTTTATTTGGGTTTTGACATTTGTCACCACCAAAATCCATTTTCTCATGCTTGGTCTTAATGTGAAAAAGAAAAACCAGTATTTGAGCAATCCTCAATTATCCGACTACGGTAATATCAGTCACCATTAAAAATATATTATTCATGTATGTTTCTTGTTAATTTCTATTGCCCTTTTTGATTGAAAGAGAATATGTGGATGTATTTGGGGTTTGTTATTTTGAGTGATTTTTAAATATTGGTGTTTGTACTCTTTGTTTAGATTTTGATAGTGGATTTTCCTAGACGTGCGTCGTCAGTAGAGTATTAAGCTTTATTTGGGTTTTGACATTTGTAACCACCAAAATCCCTTTTCTCATGCTTGGTCTTAATGTGAAAAAGAAAAACCAGTATTTGAGCAATCCTCAATTATCCGACTACGGTAATATCAGTCACCATTACAAAGATATTATTCATGTATGTTTCTTGTTAATTTCTATTGCCGTTTTTGATTGGGAGGGAGTCACCATTACAAAGATATTATTCATGTTTTTTGATAGTAAATTTTCTTAATTGTGCGTCGTCAGTAGAGTAGACTTTGTTAGTATATGCGTATAAGGGCTGTTGTTATGCATATGTACACGTGTATCTCAATCTGTTAGTTAGTTAGTTTTGGTAACAACTTCTATAAGTACATGTATTCATGCACTAGAGTTATTTCATTCAATAATACTCTTTTCTGCTGAAGCATAACAGAAACAGCTTGCTGTTACTTCCTACTTGAGGGCCTATGGCTATGAAAGCTAGGGCTTCTTTCAAGGATGTGTTATCCTCTCCTCAAACTGCACCGGTAAGAGTTTCTGGTGCATCTGTTGATTCTCAAACATTTAGAAATTCTCCAGAGGTGCGTGAATCACGCGTAACGAGTACAGCCACTGGATTGTCAGTTCTTGAAATGCTTCCTCAAGGTTTTACTGCAATTCCACCAAATAACATTACGCTGTTAGTTCGTCTTGATGATAATAATTACCTAATTTGGCGTGAGCAGTTGATGACAGTAATCATGGCTCACAGATTGGAAGGTTTCATTAATGGAAGTCTTTCTCCACCAACTCCTTTTCTTGATCAAGAAATGCAGGTTTCAAATCCTCTCTTTTCTGTTTGGATACAGTATGATTCTCTTGTTAAAAGCTGGATCTATGGATCAGTCATTCAAGGTATGAACGCCATTCTTTTGGGGCATATCTCAGCAAGAAGTCAATGGTTGGCATTAAAAGAACATTTTACAAACTCAACTCAATCAAGAGTTATGGAGTTGCGTGGGAAGCTTCAAACCTTGAAGAAAGAAAATCTTTCAGTTGCTGAGTATTTGTTACGTGCCAAAACCATTTCAAATCACCTCACTGCAGTAGGAGAAATTGTTCCAGAGAAAGAACTTGTGCTTTACATTCTCAATGGACTTGGACCAAGGTATCTTTCTTTTGTTACTACGTTTAATATGACTCAATTGAGACCATCAGTGGGAGTCTTGCACAATCAACTTGAAATTTATGAAAGAATGTTAACAGTTTCTGATGGTCTTGATCATGATTCGGTTATGCAAGCCAATGCTACTCATTTTCAAAAGTCTAATGGTTCTCGATTGAATGGAAATAAGTATGTTTCTAGTCCTACTTTCTCATGAGGTAATAAGCCATAACCATGGAATTTCCATACGTTCTTGAAACAACAAAATCAGTTTGGATCCAACAAGAACTCTAGTAGTAACTAGAACTTCAAGAAAGGATTCACTGATAGACCAGTATGTCAAATTTGTGATAAGGTAGAACTTGTTGCTGCTTCTTGCTTTGTACTTCGTGATGCTCTTCAAGGTAGGAGTAATTCAAGATTCTCTCCTTCTGCTATGAATGCTGTTGCGAGTGGTAGTGTTTCTGATTCAACACCATCTAAGACTTGGTTGTTAGACTCCGGTGCTAGTCATCATTTAACATCTGCTGTGACTCAAGTACCAAACAAAATGCCTTATAGTGGCCCTGAAGGTATTACTGTTGGCAATGGGTCTCAACTTCCTATTACCTCTATTGGTTCTGGTATTTTACAGTCACATGAGAAATGCTTTCTTTCCATAAGTACACTCTTACATACTCCTCTTGCTGCTTCCAATCTACTTTCTATACACAGACTTTGTGTTGATAACAATGTTATTATTGAATTCCATTCTGATATGTTTTATGTCAAGGATGCTATTACCAAGAAGACTATTTTGCAAGGCAAGAGTGAAAATGGTCTTTACAAGGTTTTAGGGGCTGTGCTGCCACAATCATCAACGTCCACAGCCTCTTCTTTTCAAGCCTTTTCAGCTGTATCTTCTTCACAAATGACCAAGTGTTCTCGAGCATATGCGCACTGGCATCAAAAACTTGGACATCCATCTTTTCTTACTACTATCAAGGTTATGAAGCAATATGGTCTGTCTGTTTTCTCTCTTACTAAAGATAGTGTATTTTGTAGCACTTGTCAAATTGTCAAGTCCCATCGGTTACCTTTTGTGTCTAAACATGTTAGAAGTGCTAAACCTTTTGACTTGTTGTATCTAGATCTATGGACATCTCCTGTGCTATCATTCAATAATGACAAGTATTTTCTTTCTATTGTTGATGATCACAGTAGGTTTGTGTGGTTCTTTCCATTAGCAACTAAGGATAAAACTATTGATGTGTTTTTATGTTTTAAACGCATGATTGAAAAATAATTTTCTGTTTCTATCAAGAGTGTTCAAACTGATGGGGGTGTGATGAGTGCTCGAAAAGTACTAATATTTCGTGATTAATTGTGCTTAATTGTTTGATATATAGATTTATTATTATTGTTTATTCAATTAATTTCATAAATCTATCCATTCGGAGTCACGGGTATATTTTAGTGTATTTCAGGTGTTTTTAGCGTCAAATGAGTCAAATAATGAAAACACGCAAAGACGGAACACTTACGGCGCTCGGATCACGAGTTACGGGCTAAACGAGACAAATATGTAAGCCTTACATAACGAGCCATCACATATGTAAGGGGGTACATGTGAAGAAACTGAAGACAAAGCGCACCGCGGTGAGGAAAAGTCATGCCGCGGCGGGGAGCTCTCGGGTTTTTACACAATTTTCAAAATTTGTGTTGCGCCGCGGCGGGGAAAATGCATGCCGCGGCGCGCCTATTCCTAATGTAATCAGGAATCCCTTACATTTATAAATACCCCCTTAGACCCCCTTTACAACAGAACTCGACCAATTCGTACACAACTCTTATTTTTCACAATTTTGCGATCCAAACACTACATTCAATCAGTTTTGAGAGCGTTACCACACTCTAACGAAGCGAGAGACACTATTCTCAGGATTCAAGGAAGCCAACAACGATCGAAGATAAAGCTTACGGAGAAGAACGCTATCCAATCCATAAGCGGTATTTAGATCTAGGATTTTCTTGTTGTTATAGAATTAATTCCTCTTCTCTTTTTGTTAAAGTGTATGATCATATTTTATTTGTCTATGAATATTAATATGAACATGTCTGGCTAATTTTATTATGGATGTTTAGTTTGTGTTGCCATGTTTGCTAGAATTGTGTATGGTGTATTTTATTGATTTGGAATAAACGAATTACTTTTTGATTAAGAGCATGTTTAGATATTTAATTATGAATAATCATGGGCACATTTGATGTTCGTAGTTAGGTTGAAAAATCTGAGAATTTAGTTATAGGAACGTCACCTTAACTTTATTCCGAAACACTTAATCGAAGCTTCAAGTTAGTGACTTAGTCATAGCATTAATTTGATTGGCATGTTTTCCTTGCGCATAATTTGATTACTATTTGATTTACCCCCGCCAAAGGCAATTAATTAGTTAATCAATAAAGAGACCTACCCCCGCCAAAAGGAGTCTCGTAATTAAAAGAAAAGCCGGTAGTTTAGTTTATATAGGACGTTCATGTTATCTCACCATACCTTTTCGATGCAAGCATGGTCAACCAAGCTAAACGTCCATACATCCTCCATTGATATTTGAATTGATTGTTTGCTTGCGATCTTGTTTTCGTTTGATTGTCGTATGATTGTTCTCGTTACAAAAACAAACAACATTTTTACAGTTTTAGTAGCTTTAGGATTCTAGTTACTTGGAGTTTTAGTTTCACTAGAACTCTATTTAATTAGTATTTTATTTTCATTAGAACTCTATTTAGATTAAAAAGTTAGTTATTTAAGACCACTGCAATTCCTTGAGAGACTGACCTTGGAAGTTGCTTATCACTTTACTACGAGTGATTCGTACACTTGCGAGTACACATTTTAACACATCAGGGTGCTGAGTTTAAACCATTAGCTCGTGTTCTTGAGTTGGATGGTGTTGTTCACAGAAGTACTTGTCCTCACACGTCTACTCAAAATGGGGTTATTGAGTGTAGGCATAAGAGTATAGTTGAAAAAGGATTGGCTTTGCTACATCAGTCTAAAGTTCCTTTGTCATTTTGGGTTTATGCCTTTCGAACTGCTGTTTTTCTCATGAATAGGTTGCCATCTAAAGTATTGCATGATAAGTCACCCTATGAAGTGTTATACTCCAAGCCATTTGACATGTCCTTTTTGAAGGCTTTTGGCTGTCAGTGCTTTCCTTGTTTAAGGGATTATAATAAGAACAAACTTGAGCCACGATCTATTGCGTGTCTTTTTTTGGGTTATGCTCCTAAACAACGAGGTTTTCTTTGTTTTGATATGGCCATTTCAAAATTTTATATCAGCAGGCATGTTTTCTTTCATGAGCCCGTGTTTCCTTGTGCTTTGTCTTCTAGTGATTCCTCTTGTGTTGTCAATAATACTCCACCCGTGACTCTCAATGTCCCATCTTGGCTCTCTTTTTCTAGTTCTCCACAGTTTGTCTTGTCACCATCTCACTTAGTTTCCTCCTCTATTTCACCCACTTCTATCCCCTCGAGTACTACTGCCTTGGTTTCTCTTATTATGTCTACCCATTCTGAGCAGCCTAGTACTACTTCTGGTTCTATTGTCCCTAGTTGTTTACCAGTTGACTTGTCACCATCTTGTCCTTCTTCTGCATCTCCTACTTCTATTGCTTCTGCACTTGTTCCAACTAGTTTTGTGCCTAGTTCTCTTTCTGATCCATCTTCCCAACGTTCTTCTGCTTTATTAAATGCTATTTCACCCATTCATATTTTACCTTCTCCTTCGAATGATCTTTCATTTATAGTTGATTTACCATCCATTCCCACTGAGTTTCCTCTGTTATCTTGACCTGCTCCCTCCAATACTCATTCAATGGTCACACGATCCAAGGCTGGTGTGAGTAAGCCTCGTGTGTTTGCCTATACAGTTCATGGTGTGCCTGTTCTTCTTGAGCCTAAGTCTTACAAAGCTGCTTTAAAAGTTCCTTAATGGCGAAATGCTATGCAATGTGAGCTTAATGCCTTGTCTCTTAATGAAACTTGAGATTTGGTGAAGTTACCTGAAGGTAAACTTGCTATAGGGTGCAAATGGATTTTTCGAGTGAAGTTTCATGTTGATCATACTTTGGACAAATATAAGGCTAGGCTTGTTGCCAAAGGATTCTTTCAGGTTGAAGGGGTTGATTTCGTTTGAAACCTTCTCTCCTGTGGTTAAACAAACTACAGTTAGGGTCATCCTTACCATTGCCTTATTTAAGGGTTGGCAGATTCGTCAAATTGATATTAATAATGCCTTTCTCAATGGCGAGCTTGGTGAAGATGTTTATATGGTTCAGCCTCCAGGTTTTGAACAAGGTGATGGCTTGGTTTGTCGTGTTAAGAAAGCCTTGTATGGGCTTAAGCAAGCTCCACGTGCATGGTTCTCTAAACTCAATGGCTGCTTGTTTGACATGGGTTTCCAAGCTGCCAAATCCGACACTTCCTTATTTGTCATGGATTCATCCTCTCTTTATTTGGTTGTATTGGTGTATGTGGATGATATCCTTATCATTGGGAGTTCCTCTCTTGTCATTCAAATCTTATCACTCGGCTTCATCATACTTTTGCCTTAAAAGACTTGGGTGTCTTGAACTATTTTTTGGGCATTGAGGTGACTATTCAGCAAGATCTCATTCACTTCAATCAACAGAAGTATGTGAATGAGTTGTTGGATTTATTAGATGCTAAGTCTTGTGATACTCCTATGACTACTGGCAAAGGTCTTAGCAAATATGATGGTAAACCTCTTGAGGATGCTTCTGAGTATAGGAGTGTTGTTGGGGGTCTTCAGTACTGTACCATTACCCGTCCTGAATATTGCCTTTAGTGTTAACAAATTGTGTCATTTTATGGCTCAGCCTATTGATGCTCATTGGCTTGCTGTTAAACGGCTACTTAGGTATCTTCATGGCACCTCCTCTCATGGTCTCACCTTCTTCAAGCCTTCCTCTCTCTCAATAACAGCCTATTGTGATGCTGATTGGGCTTCATGTTGTGATGATCGCCGTTCCACCAGTGTATATTGTATTTTTCTTGGTGGTAATTTGGTCTCCTGGAGCACCTCTAAGCAGAAGGTGGTGTCTCGCTCTAGTACTGAATCTGAATACTGCGTTATGGCTAATGCCACTGCTGAGTTAAAATGGCTCATGTCTCTGTTTACTGAGTTGCACTTGCCTGTTTCAGTTCCACCAACTCTTTTATGTGATAATCAAAGTGCTCAGAGTCTTGCTCGCAATTCGGTTCTCCATTCTTGTACTAAACATATTGAAATTGATCAGCACTTTGTGCGTGATCATGTTCTGGCCAATTAGCTTCGCCTTCAGTATGTTCCTTCGTCTCATCAGCTTGCTGACTTACTTACCAAACCTTTGTCCACTGATCAGTTTCATTTTTTCAAGCCCAAACTGTTGGTTCTTCCAAAACCATCATTTTGTAGGGGGGCTATTAGTATATGCGTATAAGGGCTGTTATTATGCATATGTACACGTGTATCTCAATCTGTTAGTTAGTTAGTTTTGGTAACAACTTCTATAAGTACATGTATTCATACACTAGAGTTATTTCATTCAATAATACTCTTTTCTGTTGAAGCATAACAGAAACAGCTTTCTGTTACTTCCTACTTCTTCTTCATTTGTTTGTAGACTTCTCACATTGAAAAGTTGAAATCACTTAAATTATTGTATGTCATTTATTTTTTCTTATTGCTTATTATTTTCCTGTTACCCATAATTAATTATTTGTGTAACTTAAATTGGACCTAAACTTTGCTTCCGCGAGCGCTAAATTATAACAAATTGGTATCAAAGCTTTGGGTTATTCTGTTATTTATTGAAACTGATCAAGTTTGCTCTTTTGGATTTATTTTGAGCTTCTAATTATTTGATTGATTTCATATTTTTTGAGTTGTGCGTTTGTTAATTTAATTTTAGATTTTCTGTCATGGCATGGAGAAATTCAATGGTATGAATGATTTTAGTATTTGACGAATGAAGATGCGAGCCATATTGGTTAAAGAGTGGCCCGTTAAGATACTTGAAGGCAATGATAAATTATCAGAAAAATTGATTGATGAAGAAAAAGATGCATTGAAGGAAAATGCTCTCAGTTCAATTTAGTTGTTCTTGTCTGAGGAGGTACTATGTGAAGTTAGTGATGAGAGATCTCCTGCTGGGTTGTGGCTTAAATTAGAGAATGTGTATATGACCAAGTCTTTGACAAGTCGATTATATTTGAAACAATGCTTATACACTTTCAGAATGTCAGAAGGTACGCCTTTGCATGATTACCTTGATGAATTTACTAAAATTATTCGTGATCTAAAAAATGTTGGTATTAAGATTGATGATGAAGATTAGGCCTTAGTTATGTTATGTTCTTTACCTCACTCGTTTGAACATTTTGTTGATATCATGTTATATGGAAGAGACACTATTTCTTTAGAAGATGTCAAAGTGGCTTTGAATTATAGAGAGTTAAAGAAAAATGTGTCTACGAATAATAATGATAGTAGTAGTGGTTTGTTTGTCAGAGGTAGAATGCAATAAAAAGGCTCAAGTAACAATAGAGGCAAGTCTAGATCGAAATCTAGAAAGTGAAAAAAAATAAATGTAATTATTGCCGTCAGGAAGTGCACTGGAAAGTTAATTGTCCGAAACTCAAAGGTAAAGGGAAATCTACCACAGTATTTTCTAGTACTAATGATGCTGCTGGTGTTGTAGATAGCTCTAGTGCTGATGGTGAGAATGTTCTGTTAGTTCTCCTGGAGATGTTTGGATTCATGATTTGGGTTGCACTTACCATATGTGCCCTAATAGGGATTGGTTTGTTTCTTATTAGTCCATTGATGGGGGTGTTGTCTTGATGGAAAATAATGTGTCCTATAAGGTTGTTGGTATTGGTACTATTCAAATTAAGATGCATGATGGTATTGTCAGGACTTTGAAAGATGTTTGCCATGTTCCAGATTTGAAAAAGAACCTAATATCTTTGGGTACTCTTGACTCACAGGGCTATAAGTACATGGCTGAAGGTGGAGTTTTGAAAGTTATTAAGAGTGCTCTCGTTGTTATTAAAAGGCAATTATCTTCATGGTCTCTATGTGCTTTAGGATAGCACTGCCATTGGCAGTGTTTCAGTTTCATCCTCGTCAGATCAAGATTCAAATACGACTCACTTGTGGTATATGCGATTGGGGCATATGAAGTGAGGTAGGAATGTCTATTTTGAGCAAGTGGGGGGTTTATTTGGTGATCAGAAAACTGCGAAGCTTGATTTCTGTGAGCATTGTGTCTATAGAAAGCATCGCAAAGAAAGTTTAGTACAGCCATCCATAAAACGAAATGGTACTGTTGATTATATTTATTCAGATCTTTGGGGTCTTTCTCGTGTTACGTCAAAGGGTGGTGCACTGTATATGTTGACTTTTATTGATGACTTTTCACATCATATTTGGGTGTATTTTCTAAAAAATAAGAATGATGTATTTTCGAGATTTGTCAAGCTTAAGGCTTGTATTGAAAATCAAACTGGCAAGAAGATCAATCGTTTGAGAACTGACAATGACTTGAAATTTTGTGGGGGTCAGTTTAATGAGTTTTGTGAAAAGAATGGCATCGTAAGACACTACACAGTGCGTAATACACCACAACAGAATGGAGTTGTAGAGCATATGAATATGACTGTTTTGGAAAGAGCTCGTTGTATGCTCTTTTAAGCTGGTTTGGATAGATCCTTTTGGGCTGAAGCTTGTAACTATGCCTGCTATTTAGGAAATAGGTCTCCATCTTGAGGTATTTTCTGGTACTCTTGCTAATTATTTTGATTTAAAATTTTTTGGTTGTCCTTCTTATGCTCATGTTAATGATGGTAAGCTTGAGCCTAGGGCATTGAAATGCATATTTTTGGGGTATCTTTTTGGGATGAAGGGTTATAGACTATGGTGTGTTGAACCCAAGTCACCTAAATTTTTAATTAGCAGTGATGTTAAATTTGATGAATTTTTTGAAAAGAAAAAAGAGTTTGTTGTTGCAGGTAAAGACCCCGATATTAGTAAATAGGTGGAGCTTAAGAGTAGAGCTCCTATTCAAGTGCAAGAAAGCACTTCAAATCAACCATTTGTGGATGAGGTAGATGATTCTGCTCCTGATGTAGCGTAGCAGAAACAAGAGCAATCATACAGTATCGCTAAGGGTAAAGGAGCAAGAGAGATTCGATGCCCTCAAGAGGTATGCAGATCCAAACTTAATTTCTTATACATTGTCTGTGGCAGAGACTATTAGGGTGAATGAACCTTCTAGTTATCGTGAAATTGTCACCTATGATGAGTCTGCTCAGTGGTTAGTTACTATGAATGAAGAGATTGAATCACTTCATAAGAATCATACTTGAGAATTGGTAAAACCACGTAAGGACCAGAACATTGTTGGAAACAAATGGGTCTTCAAGAAAAAGGAAGGTATACCAGAGGTTGAAGTAGCTAGGTTTAAGGCACGTTTGTTGCAAAGGGCTATTCTCAAAAAAAAGGGTATCGACTTCAATGAAGTATTTTCACCCATAGTAAAACATAGCTCCATTTGTGTGTTGCTTGTTATTGTTGCGCTGTTTGACTTGGAATTAGAACAGCTTGAAGTCAAGACAGCTTTCTTACATGGTGAGCTTGAGGAACAAATTTACATGCATCAGCAAGAGGGGTTTGTTGTTCCAAGTAAGGAAGATCATGTTTGTTTATTGAAAAAGTCATTATATGGTTTGAAGAAATTTCCTAGGCAGTGGTATAAGAGATTTGATTCTTTTATGATTGATCATGGTTACTCTAGGAATGATTATGATAGTTATGTTTATCATAAAAGGTTCTCTGATGGTTCAATTGTCTATTTGTTGTTACATGTTGATGACATGCTTATTGCTTCTAAGAATAAGTTTGAGATTCAGAAATTAAAGTCTTAACTTAGTGGTGAGTTTGAGATGAAAGATTTGGGTGCAGCAAAGAAAATTTTGGGCATGAAAATTTACAAAAATAGACAAGCAGGCAAGCTTTATTTGTCTCAGAAAAGTTACATTGAAAAAGTTCTTGAACGCTTTAGTATGAAAGAGTCTAAACCTATGAGTACGCCACTAGCTATGCATTTTAGGCTTTCTTTGGATTTTTCACCACAATCATAATAAGAAGAGCAGTACATGTCTTAGGTCCCATATGCTAGTATCATTGGTAGTTTGATGTATGCTATGATTTGTACTCGTCCAGATATTTCATATGCAGTTAGTGTTGTTAGTAGATACATGGGTAACCATGACAAGGGTTATTGGCAAGCAGTGAAATGGATATTTTTGTTGTGATTTGGTTTGTGATTTGGGTTTACAGCATGATACTTTTGTTGTATTTTGTGATAGTCAGAGTGCAATACATTTGACTAAGCATACTATGTATCATGAGAGTACCAAACACATTGATGTCAGATATCAGTTCGCGACATTGTATCTCAGGATGCTATTGTGGTTAATAAGATAGCTACTACTGAGAATCCAGCTGATATGTTGACCAAATCAGTTCCAGTTAACAAGTTCAAGCATTGCTTGGACTTGGTTGATGTTTGCAGTAAATGATTGCCCTTCAGGGCTTTGGACGATGATCATTTGATATTTCGAAAAATTATGACTTTGAAGAATTTGGTTCCGTTTTGAGCCAAGATGGAGATTTTTTATTTGCGTGTGGCATCAAACGTGGCTTTTAAAAGGGGCATATTTGTAATTTTTTATATTCAAATTAATATTGCCTCGCACGAAGCCCTAAGACATCACATATATATATATTTGTTTGTTCTCTACTAGCCAAATATGAAGAAAAATATTATACATATATCTATGACAATTTATTAATAGAGTGTCACTAAATCCACGCTAAAAATGTTTGTTGTCACGCTCAATCATTATTTGTTTACATTATTGACAGTTTTATAATGCGTGGAAATAATATTTAAAGGTGTGGATTAAATGTTACGTCTTAATAACTAATTGAAAAGTTACCAAAAATAATACCCCTAAAATTTATAGTAACAAAACTAGCATTTTAATAATATTGAACGTTTAATTTAAACGTAAAATATTGAATTGGTCTAAATTGTCATTGTTCAATTCTAATTGAACGGGTATTCAAAAAAAAATGACATATTATTCATTTTTTTAATTGTGAAAATATAAGTTTAAACACAAGAGGTACTAATTTTATTATTATAAATTTAAAATGTGTTATTTTTATTGTTTTTTCTAACTAATTTTGTTAATTATTTTAGATCAAGTAACTTAAACATAATAAAAATATATTTTTTATTATTATTTATCTTCTTTTTTTTTTTAATAAACAGAACAACACATGCAAAAGAAACGATGAGAGTGAGTTGTAACAATTAGAATCCACGCGTATCTTCTAAAAATCTAGTGGAGTTTTATAAAGGGTGATGTTACTTATATTATGTATCTTAAACTAACCCAAAAAAAAGTTCCTTTTTCAATTTTCTGAGCTCAATATTATGAATTTGGATGTTGTTTTACTTTGATAAATTATATAAAATCTTAAATTAGCTTTACAAGGACTCTATATATTATTTTTAGAGATAAATATTGAGTTGATTCACTGGCTACTAAGCACTTAGATCTAATAATTTTTCATGGGATAGTCTCTGGCCTATTAATCGTTTAAAAAGTGACAATTTAATTTAAATGATCATATTTAAGTCTCTTTTAAAAATAAAAATAAAAATTTAACTGCATTTGAAAAAAAAAGTTGAATATAAATAATTATTTAAGCACTATTTTAAAATAATTTTTGTAAAAAATAAAAAATAAGTAAAACATAAAAGACGATCATTTATACCTGTATTTTTACTTTTTTATACTTGATTGAATAAATTATCACCAAAAAAAACAAAACCAATGGACTTGCTCGGTCAATATTACTTCTTCTTTTTTAGTGTGATAAACTCATGGGTTTTTTAAAATGCAAAAAAGATATAATGGTAATTATGATGAATAAAGCAAAAATTTGGACAAAATTGTCCAAAATTAAAAGTACTGCATTGTCAAGTATATATAGTAAAATAAAATTTATTTAAATTCAAAATTTTCTTTAAAAAAAAATACTTATTATTCCAAATATATGTATTAATTAGGAAAAATACATCGGCATTTGGTCGTTGTGTGTATGAGCTTATAAGCCTCTCCTCACTTGCCTGTTTTAACAGGTGAGTTGGAGTTTGGTGAATTAAGCGTTGTGTTAGTCGGGTGTTCTATTTCTTTCGCGTCATTCTTTCGTGTTAATTCCAATCAAAAAAAAAAAATTAGGAAAAATACATCCTTCTCTTTAGCTTTATATCTATTACTATATATAAAAAGCCTTAATGAGACATAAATAGTAAATAGTTATTCTCCAACATTCTTTTCCATTTTTTCCTTTGTTTTCTTTTTGTTTTTAGCTTCTAACTTTTTTTATTTTTTAATTATTATTTTTTCACACTACCAAATGTATCGCTTATTAATAATTATTTTGATAATTTTATCATATAACTTAACTATTTTGTTAGTTATATTGTGTAACATTTTTGTTATTCTTTACTTTTTTTTTTTTTTTTTTTTTTTTTTGTATTGATGCATAAATAGTGAAATGGTTAGTCTCCAACAATTTTTTCTCATTTTATCCTTTGTTTTCTTTTTATTTTTAGCTTCACTTTTTTATTTTTTAATTATTTTTTACACTACTAAATATATTTCTTATTAATAATTACTTTGACAGTTTTTTTTTATATAATTTAGTTATTTTGTTAGTTTTATTGCGTACTATTTTTGTTATTCTCTACTCTCTTTTTTTTTTTTATATTGAGGCATGAATAGTAAAATGGTTATTCTCCAACAATTTTTTCCTTTGTTTTCTTTTTATTTTTTAATTATTATTTTTTTAACTACTAAATGTACTTCTTATTAATAGTTATTTTGATAGTTTTATTATGTAAATTAATTATTTTGTTAGTTATATTGTGTGTGGTTTTGGTTATTCTCTACCTTTTTATTTTAGTTATTTTTTTATTACATTAATTAATATCAAAATGCTCTTATAATAAATATACTTCTTATGAATTGGTTTCTCTTGTACACCAAAAAATGCCAAAATTTTTCTATATACTTATCAAATTTGAAAAGTCGTGTTTAAAGATTTTTTTTTTTTTTTTTCAAATAAAGAATTGCAAAACAATACTAATTATTGCTTGATAATCAACACTACTATATAAAATACCATTATTCATATTTTTTAAAATTAATATCAATATTTTAAATCAAATATTAAAATTGAAATATTAACACAAATATGAGATAAAAATTTCCTACCTAACAAATTATTTATAAATTATATTTTAATTTAAATAATTTTCTCAAAATAAATAATGTTAATAATACAATCACATTATATATACTAACCTGTGCAAAATATCACTATAATAAACATCAAAGCGACAATCATGGTATTTCTCCTCTCTTTTTTTCATCGATAAATGTCAAAATTTATTATAATAAATATTCTTCTTGTGAATATTTTTTTGATAATTTTATTGTGTATTAACTTTATACTTATCCTTTGGATAATTGTACTAGTGCCCTAAAGGTAATAATTCATATAATGCATGCTTACTTTAATAGTATGTCAGGTTTAGTTAATCATTTATGAGTGAATTATATAATTAATTATTTTTATATCAAAACTATGTCATATTTAATATCAATTTAAAAAATAATATCCAACTAATATATGTTATATTAAGTTCTATTAAGTTATGTTTATTATGTTAATGTATGATTACCTTTTAGATAATAATAAAAATATCAATTAAATAAGTTCAAATATGTTGTCTTGTTATGTTGACTTGTTTATTAAATAGAGTTATACAAGTTTGTCAATATAGTGTTAAATCATTCATATTTGTATCATATTTAAATTTTATTACTTATAAAATATTATTATTGTATAATTATTCTTTACTAAGTAACAAATTTAATAACTATTTATTTTAGGAGTATTCTAACACATCACTTAACAAAATTTTTCGTTGTCAAGTTTTCACCTTATTAAAATTTATATTTAAAAACTTTGATTTTTTTATTTTATAAAATATATTAATAATTATTATTATTCGATAATTAACACAATTAAATAATTATACAGTTTGAAAATTAAGAAGATAAATGGTTTCAGAATTTGATTTAGGGTAACATAATTAAAATAAACAATTCGATAAATTGACTAAAGTAAAAAATTGTTAAGGATAAAATTATACAAAATAAAAAAATGTTAAGGATAACATTGTTTAAAATGAAAAATAACATATAGAAAAATATATAATAAGGTTAGGAAAATACATATTTATCTTTATGTATAAAAAGCGACAACCTTGGTTGTTTTTTTTTTTTTTTTTTCTTATACATTAATAAATACCAAAATATTTTTATAATAAATATATTTTTTATGAATAATTATTTTAAGGTGGCGTTTCGTTCGCTGAATGTAATCGTAATCGTAATCGTAATCGTAATGGAATAGAATGTAAAGGAATCAGTATTATGATTACAGTATTTGGTTTAGTCACTGTAATCAAAAAAGGAATCAGTATTACAGTGTTTGGTTTGACAACTGTAATGTAATGGAATAGAAAAAAAAATTATATAAATTTTAATAATTTCAAAAATAAAATTTCAGAAATAATACAATTTCATAACAACAATTAATAAAAAAAAAAATACAATTTCATAACATGAGCAAACAGAAATATCCTTTCACTCTAATTCATACATGTTACACTGAACAATATATAAAACCTGAAATACTGAAGGATGATAATCGTATATTGGACATGTTGACGATGTAGATAAGACAATGGAGGAGATCAATGAGCAAACAGAAAACATGAAACAGATACAGGAGGCATTGTCAACTCCAGTATGTAAACTGTGTTTACATACTATGTAACACAGTTTACATACTATGTAAAATGTGTTAAACTCTTTGAATTTTTAGAAGTTTTTTTTATCTAAATGGGAACTAGTTCGAAATGAAGATATTTGAGTCATCTAGCAATGCCTAACACAATTTTCTTTCTGCGTGTCCAAGATAATTGGCATCATTCTCCATCTTGGAAGCAAACGCACAGTATGTAAACTTTCCCTACTCAATTAAACTCATTTGTGACACTAGCCATTAAAGGATCTCTCTTATTGTTCTGTAGTCTGCTAATAATTTGAGTTATTTGTCTTGAAGAAGTTTGAATTTGAATTACATATGTAAACATGTTAATTTCATGGTATGTAAACATGTTAACTTCATGTTTACATAGTATGTAAATCTATTTACATACTATGTAAACCTATGTATATATACTATGTAAAATGTGTTAAACTCTTTGAATTTTTAGAAGTTTTTCTTATCTAAATGGGAACTAGTTCGGAATGAAGATATTTGAGTCATCTAGCAATGCCTAACACAATTTTCTTTCTGCGTGTCCAAGATAATTGGCATCATTCTCTATCTTGGAAGCAAACGCACAGTATGTAAACTTTCCCTACTCAATTAAGCTCATTTGTGACACTAGCCATTAAAGGATCTCTCTTATTGTTCTGTAGTCCGCTGATAATTTGAGTTATTTGTCTTGAAGAAGTTTGAATTTGAATTACATATGTAAACATGTTAATTTCATGGTATGTAAACATGTTAACTTCATGTTTACATACTATGTAAACCGATTTACAAACTATGTAAACCGATTTACATAGTATGTAAACCATTTTACATACTATGTAAACCTATGTATATATATATCCCACACATCTTGTGAATATATAATTTTCTGTATTGTTACGGACCACACATTTTGTGAATATATAATCTGCAACCATATTGATCCTTAGCCAAAATCACGATATTTTCAAGTGGATGATCAAGAGACAAGTTCGATCGACAAGAATAATAAAAAATTCATGACAAACCACTGTTTTCATTCATATTCTTGGAAGAATGCCTTGCTGCATGATTCTCAATTTAGATTTTGCAGAATGACAAGTTCGACAGTAAGAAATTTCTTAGTATGTAACTTGTTTACATAGTATGTAAACAAGTTTACATACTATGTAAACTGATTTACATAGTATGTAAATCAATTTACATACTACCTCTTCTCTTCGTTTTTCTATTCCATGATATGTAGAAGACACTCGTGCCCAAGACAAACATTGCAGCAAAAAGTGGATGCAAATGCAGTAGTTTATGAGCAGACATGTTATACTAGGTTACCTTCTATCATCAGAATTAATATTGTTGCAAATATCTTGAATTTAATTTCACAGAATTAATATTGTTGGCTAAGTAGGAATGTTTTACTTACTTGAGTTTGTATACTCTGTTTTGCATAGCAAAAACAGAGTATCTCAGTTTATCACCCAACAAAGAATTTGTTCAACAATGAAAAATAGTTGATTAATTAATCAATGAAATGGATAAAAAAAAATCTGCTTTCAATAGAAAAAATAATAGTGAAACCAATGGCTGACTGGACGCGAGCTGGCTGGGACGACGACTGGACCTGGCCGGGACGACGACGCGAGCTGGAGGCGACGCAATGGCTGGCCGGCAACGACGATGCGATGGCGGAGGACGCACGCAGAGGACGGACCTGGCCGGGACGCACGCGATGGCTGGCATTACTGGTACTGTTCACACATGTAATGTAATCCCCTTTCATTGTTCCACCTCATGTAATCCTCATTCCTTCTCCTAATGTAATCAATTACATTACATTACATGTGTTTGTACCAACCAAACACTGTAATGTGCAGAATCAATTACATTACATTACATTACTGATTCCATTACAGTCTACCAAACATGACATAATAGTTTTATTATGTAATGACTTTACATTTTTATTTGGATGATTGTACTAGTTACATTAAGGATAACAATTCATATAATGCATGCTTACTCATTTAATGAGCAGGTCATGTTCAGTCAATTATTTATGGCCTGATCAAATAATTAATCATTTTTTCTATTGATATCATGTTATATCTCATATCAATTTAAAAAAATATCCAAAATATATATATATATATATATATATATATATATATTGGATGATTGTACTAGTTACATTGAAGGTAACAATTTATATAATGCATGCTTACTTATTTAATAAGCAAGTCGTCAATTATTTATGATCAGATCAAATAATTAATCATTTTTTTATTGATATCATGTTATATTATATATATGCCAAAAAATATTTATGCACACAGATGTGTGTGTGTTATATATACACAGGTCATGTTATATACACACGTATATAAGTAAGTATGTATGTATGCCAAAAAATGCTTATAAAAAAGCATATTCAGTTTGATCAAATCATGTTTATTGTATTCATGTAGGATTAACTTGTTAGATAATAATAAAAATATCAATTAAATAAGTTCAAATATGATGTCTTCTTATGTTAGACTTGTTTATTAAATAGAGTTATACAATTTTTATTATTATTGTATCAAATCACTCATGTTTGTATAATATTTAAATTTTATTGCCCATAAAATAATTATTATTGTATAATTATTCTTTACTAAGTAACAAATTTAATAACTATTTAGTTTAGGAGTACAAACCCACTTTACAAAACCTTTTAACATCAAGTTTTCACCTTATTATAATAAAAACAAACTAAAAATTTATATTTAAAAACTTAGATTTTTTATTTTATAAAATAAATAATTTCATATTAATAATAATTATTGTTCGAATTAACACAACTAAATAATTATACGGTTTGAAAATTAAAAAATAAATGGTTTGAGAATTTGATTTAGGGTATTATAATTAAAATAAACAATTGGATAAATTCACTAAAATAAAAATTGTTAAGGATAAAATTGTACAAAATAAAAAATATCAAAGGATAACATTGTTTAAAATAAAAAATGATATATATACAAATATATATAGTATGTTAAGGTTAGGAAAATACATATTTATCGTTATATATAAAAAGCGACAACTTTGGTCATTCATTTCTTTTTCTTATACACCAATAAATACTAAAATTTATTTATAATAAATATATTTTTTATGAATAATTATTTTGATAATTTTATTATGCGTACATTTTTATTTAGATAATTGTACTAGTTACATTAAGGATAGCAATTCATATAATGCATGCTTACTCATTTAACAAGCATGTCAGGTTCGGTCAATTCATTTATGAGCAGATCAAATAATTAATCATTTTTGTATCGATATTATATCATATCTCATATCAATTTAAAAATAATCAATTAATATATATATATATGTGTGTGTCCCGTGCACGTGTGCCAAAAATACTTATTAAGTTTGATCAAGTCATGTTTGTTGTGTTCATGTAGAATTAATTTCTTAGATAATAATAAAAATATTAATTAAATAAGTTTAAATTTGTTGTCTTTGTTATATTTGACTAGTTTATTAAATAAAATGCTTATTAAATTCAATCAATTCATGTTTATTATGTTAATATAGAATTAATTTTTTAGATAATAATAAAAACATTAATTGAATAAGTTCAAATTCATTGTATTGTTATATTTGGATTATTTATTAATAAAAATGAAATATTTTTTTATAGCAATGACAATTATTACTCAATAATTAACACAACTTTATATTTATCAAATTTAAATCATTTCGAGCAGAAAAACTAGTTATTATAATACGTGCAATAATTTGTTTTAATAGTTTAACAAATATGAAAGCAAAGTAGCTCTCACTTAGAACCCAAAATCTCAAGTATATATAGTTTTTTTTTTTTTTTTTTATATATATATATTTAGTTTATGTTGGGCTCCCTTCCCTTTTACTGTTGTCACCTACTAGGCAATACTACATGTTCTCTTAACTAAGTGAATCGACGTTCCTTCTCATCAGCGTGCACGTGATAGTTTCGGCTGAGCCTGCAACAACATTTTGCCTACTCAATCGAATTCGTTTACCATGTAAAATTCAGCAAGTATGTAATGGAGAAACTGAAAATGACATTCATGTGTGGAGAATGGAGATACAATGCCGCGAGAAAAACATCACGTGCTTATATTATTATTATTATAAAATTAATACACATGACGTTGCTTATATTATTTTTTATCTAAACTCTCAACTTAATTATCTAAAACATATAGTTGATTTCTTTTTTATTTCTTTTTTTTTTCCCTTAAAGAAAGCTTTCACATTGCTAAATGGATAAATATTACTCACATTTTGAGTAATTTTAGGAAGTAAATTATCTAATTATTATAATAGAGATTATTAAAATAATTATCTAATTATTATTTTGGAAAATTACCAAAAATAGTACCCTTAAAATTTATAGTAACAAAACTAACATCCCAATAATATTGAACGTTCAATATTAAACTTTCAATATTCAATTTGAATGTAAAATATTGAACGTTCAATATAAAATGAGTCTAAATTATGGTCGTTCAATTCTAATTGGATAGATGTTCAAAGAAAAATGACATATTAGTTATTTTTTTAATTGTGAAAATATAAATTTGAACACAAGAAGTGCTAGTTTTGTTATTAAAAATTTTGAGTGGTGTTAGTTTTGTTATTCTCCCTATTTTTTTTTTTCTAATGTGCTCAAAATTTATATAATTTCTTAAAGAATAAGATCACACAATTTATTACACACTTTTTACACCATCATTATTGGGGCTATTGATTCTATCACTTTCTTAAACTGTTCGGTGTAGTAACAATGATCTCAACATTAACAAGTAGATATTTGAAAATAAGTTCATGTCAATGTATAACAATGATCTCAACATTAACAAGTAATCCTTTTCTAAAATTCTTCAAGACCTCACTCAGGTATCATGATTTATTCATTAATTTAACAAGACCAGTGGCTTTCTTGAATCTCAATAGCTATCCACAATTGATGGATGTAAAACTCTCATGCCTGATTTTTTTATATTCTATGATGAAATTCTTTTTAATTATATGCCATGTCTAATGAGTTTGATTATATATATATATATATGAATTGCTCATTTATTCTTTCCACATACATAAAGTAATATATGTATCAACATGTTCGTAGAAATTACATGAGATTCACTATTTTTTTTATTAAAAAAATTATTTAGAGACTTAATATCAAAAATAACATCCCTAAAATTTTGTAATAATAAAAATACCACTTCAATAATATATAATATTGAATGATGTTCAATATTGAATAGGTCTAAACTACTACAGTTGAATTTGAATATTGTTCAATTAGACGAATATTCAAAGAAAAATAATATAACAGTCATTTCTTTAATTGTAAAAATATATGATTTGAACATAAAAAGAATTATTTTTGTTATTTTTCCAAAAAAAAATATTAATTCAATTTGTAATTACAATTTTTGAAAACATAATTTATAATTAGAATCGTACTGTGAAAACTTATCTTTGCTAATTTTTTTAACTTCAGAATTTATTCAATTTTTATAATCATAATTATTATTTCAGCTTATGCTATAATAATGGCATTAGTTATCTCAAAATATTTTTGACTCATTCTAAATTTAGAATACAAAATAACTTTGAAACTCATTAGTTGTTTTACAAACGATCGTTTTTTTCCTTTAGCATTTGTATCCTATTTACATAAATATCACCTTAATGATATATACTTCCCAAAAAAAAATTAAACAATCCGTGTGACAAAAGAGTCTCTTAATAAAAAAGAAAATTCAAACTATAATTGTAATATCATGTTTGATTGACAATAATAAAAATGATAATAAAAATAATTTAGGCTATTTTTGTATTTAATTTAACTATTAATTTAAAATAGAATATAAAGTATTCCAATAATATCAAGAATACATTGGAATGTACTATTTTCTTTACATATTTATATAATTATTTATTATTTATTGTTTTTCTCTTTTATCTTATTTAAAAATAAAAATAAAAAATTGTTTTTTAATTATGCTTTATTTATAATTTTATAAATATTATTTTAACATTTATAATTATTTTGATTCAACTACTCAAACAAATAAAATAATAGTAATATTGTTTATATTGAATTTAATTTCTATTATTATTTTTCATCTTGTTATGTTTTTAGTTTACGAATCAAATATGATCTTATAGAAAAAAGAAACAACTTTCTAAATTTTTTTTTTTTTTTGTAATCAACAATTTTCTACTGCTTGATTGTTAAACGTGTATAACTTTTCTTTTTTGTCAAATTGCAAAACAATTTTGTGGGAAGTGAAATTATTGGATTCTATATATATATATATATTTGCAATTTTGTGGGAAGTGAAATTATTGGATTCTATATATATATATATATATATATATATTTTTTTTTTTTTTTTTTTTCCAACGCTACTAATATTAATTAATTAATAAATAATATTTATTGTAGAATAAAGTATCATTCAAATATAATTGTATTTAAAATTGGATATTAAAGATTTTCCAAATAATTAAATTATTAAAGTAAAATTTCTTAAAAAGAATACCTTTCAACAACCAATGTAGAATATTGGAAACCAATTGTTATTGATCGTAATGTAAGCTTTTAAATTTTAAGTATTTTATCTATTTTTAATTTAATTAATTAATTAAATTTTTTACTTTTTATATTAACAATTATCAATTTTATTTATTATTAGAGAAAACAAATTTAAATTGTGGCATTGGTAAAATTATTAAAAGAATTAAAGGTATTATCATCCTTAGTGATGGAAAGGCAGTGTTATATACATATATATATATAAGAAATTCATCCTAAATGATTACATGCAAAGTAAAGAAATTCACCTAAATGATTACCGCAAAGTTAAAGAAACATATATAAAAAAATTTTAAAAAAAAAAGAGTTAGCATTGAAATTTGTATACCACAAGAAATAATCATTTCAGCTAATTATTACTTTATTATTTTATTTTATTTAGGATTCGAAGACCAATAATTTTAATTAATAAATCTTATCAAGCGTTGGATTACTTAAATTTAATGGTAGATCTATGCTTATGTGATTATTTTTAAAAGTTAATAATTCATTTAAAATTAAAATAGTATTTGGATCACTGATTTTAATTATTTTAATTTGCTAAATTTATTTATTAAAATTATTGATTTTTAAAACGCTCCCCATTATTTTTATGCAACTTGGAACCTATATATTTTAAGAAATAACAATATCATTATCATTATCATTATCTCAACTCATGATATAACTATTACGGGTATTTTAAGAATTTCTAAATACTCTTCTTCAATGGAACATTAAATTTTAAAGTACTATCAAAATCGTTCCTATTTTTTTATTAAGGCTTTACATATTGTGCTAGTAATAACAATGGTACCCTCAATATTAATCATGTTGACTTTTAAATATTACTTATTTTTTAATAATTATTAGTTTAATTATTTTGTCTATATTTAATGTATAATTTTAGTAGTTTTATTATATCTTAAAATTTTTTGAATTTTTAAATTTTTATTAATGATAATTTATAATAGTTTTAAATACAGATAATTATTTTTCCGAATACTCGCCCCCTATTTATGTAACATGTGGGCATGTGGGCATGTGGGCAAGATTAGTTTCCCTAAAGTTTGAGATTTTCTCCAAAAGTACGTAAAACTTTGCTAATGTTTAATGAATCCTACAGTTTCCAACCAATAATAATAATAATGATCAGGTACTAACCCAACCAAATTACATGTGTACTCTTTCTTTCATTCGTTGCAAGATCTACAACTATATCACAACTACCTCCAAGAAAACTCCATACCCGTGTACCAGTTTTAGCAAGAAAAATCATTGTGAAATGATTGATTGGATTCTACTTGGTTCCAGTGATTGGAAGGTAAACGCCTTCTGCTGCCAACCAAACATTATCAGCTCGTTTATCCTTAACAGCACAAACCTGTACGTACACCATCAAAATGTAAAATATCACCACCAATTTGGGTTTTTATGGAAGTGCTTAGTTCAAGCAAATTGAATTCTACATATTTAGGCATCCAGCCTAGTATAGCTTAGTTGGTTAAAAAAGAAAACAAAAACCAATTAAAACTTGGGATCGGAAACCACCACCAACTGAAATATTAATAGCAATATGCTTTTTGGAAATCACATGAAATAGAATCCAAAATTAACGAAATTCACAAGCGCGATTAAGCTATAAGCATTTCACCATGTGGCTTTATCTTTAAGATGTGGATCTCATGGTGGAAAGATAAAAGTAAAAGAATTTACACCTGTAAAACTTCCAGATGCATGTGTAGGAATTTTACACACATTTGTAACTTGTTACAAGTTCTATATGGGCATGTAATAATGTGAAGATTGGAATTACAATTAAAAAAGAATGTGAACACTGCTATGACCAGTGACCAAAACATATTGTAAAATATGGCCAGCTCAAACTATATTATGAATATTGGTAAAACTCAAGTCTATTTTTGTGATTTTACCCCTACATTTTTCGAATCGTTTTTCGCAGTATATATAATTTTCAAGGCAATGAAATTTGAATTTATTCATAACTGTTACGTAGTGGACGGTAATGCAATTAATTGTTCTCACCTCCTGCTGCCCACCAGCTATACGGGTGTATTTTTTGTCATGACTATGCAGGTAGACTCCTGTGTCAACATGCTGAAGTCGAACTCTTTGGTCTTGCTTCCAGGTCTTTCCACTCCCTTCAATCAAAAGCCTAAAAATTACAAAGCATGAACCATAAGTTGATGACTTAGAAAGGTACACCTTCTTTAAGGGGAAGAAATGAATAATAAACCTAATCTGGGTCTCACCTCCAGTTGTCACCAGTGTCAGATTCAGTATCCCCACCAAAGCAACTCACCTGCAACAACCAAGATATTCATTAACATGAACGAACAAATTATGTTAACCAGGCTGATTAACATAGCAGCATAGTGCCCCTAAGGGCATGCAAGAGAGCGGGAGTTCAAGTCCCACATGGGTGGAATGAGTGGGATTTGGGGATAAAAATCAGGTCAAATAACTGGATAGCTTCATAGCTTATAAAGCCTTTTGCAGGAAACAGTTATATCTTAAAGGATAAAATGCCACAAAAGTCCCTTAAATAGGTCATTTGTACCGTTTAGTCCCTTAGATTAAAAACAGTGTCATTTAATCCCTTAACTTTATAATAAGAACCAATTAATAACAAACTATATTATTTTAATAATTTTTCTATTAAAATATTATTATTTTCTATCAAGCAATTAAAACACAATTAAAATATGAGCTTTTAACAAAAATAAAAGTAAAATTTAATATGAAATTGTTTAAGAAAAAAATCAATAATAATAATATTCAAACAAAAAATTATTGAAATATATATTTTAATTTTTAATAAAATTTTAAAAATCAATGAAATATTAAAAAAAACAGTGGCAATTAACAAATATTTTGTAAAAAAAACTTTATGATAATTGTGACTTTATCATTGTTAAATATTCGTGTTTTAATCACTTGATAAAAAAATATTATTATAATAAAAAAATCATTAAAATAATATAATTTGTCATTAATTGACCATTTTTTACAAAGTTAAGGGGACTAAATGATACCGTTTATAATCTAAGGGATAAAACGGCACAAATAACCTAATCTAAGGGACTTTGTGGCATTTTTCACTATCCTATATCTCTGGCATATAGCTGCGCAGAAACTAGAATGGATCCCTTTGGTTTCTTCTTCCTAGACAAGAAAACAAGCATTTAGCAGAAGAACTGCTGCTTGTATCAAATCATTAACCTCACCCATCAACCTAAGAAGGAATGTAACACTCAACTAATAAACTAGATATTAAGAAGACAAAGTAAAGACATACAAGATACAATAAAAATGCCTAGCAATTGACTGTTGTAGTTTCCTTTCAAAAGAAAAGCTACGGGCATATAAATTTGCACTCACACCACTTATATTGTAACACATATAAATATTATCTAGAAAAATAAATCACTTTTCCAATTTCCAAAATAATTTTGAAACATGACATGATATATAGGCATGGGTGCAAAAATGGGTGATATTAGCATTTTCTCTTTCTTTCAAATGAGAATTTGCAGTCATAACATATTTGAGTAGAGGAAAACAGAAATGGTATATAAAATACTTAAAATAGCACTCTAGTACCAGCTTCTAGTATACTATACACTATAAAGCATTGATGGTTCTACAACCCAATTCTGGTTAAGGTTCAGGGCAATAAATGACGAAAGGAATATTACATAAATATTTCTCCAACACTGTAATCAGAAGAACTAGCAGTCAGGATTTTTTTAAACATAGTTGGAAAATATAACAAAAGTCCCATTATTGAGTGGTGGATTTGCAAAATTGCTGTCTGAACATATATACCCTATCTCTTTAAGAGTATGATCCATGCAAGAATTCAAATGATAGAGGAGTATAAAATGAGCTATGAATTAGTCTTCAACTGAGAAGACAATAACAAAAAGGACAAAAACCTCTTGGTTGCCTGTTATGGGGGATGCATATAAATGACTGTGCAGCCATCTCCTGGTCCTCATGTGTTTCAACCTAATGAGGGTTCCAGATTTGATGGTATCACCTTGTTTGGCAGATGAACCGAGCTCAGGTTTAACGATCTGCAAAAGAAATTCATTTGAACTTCATAGCACGCATGGCCCACAGTATAGGTATAAACAAATTTTCCCCTTATTTCCAAAATTAGAGACATAGAGAGGAGTCATATAGCAAGTACCCAGTAGCTATTGGAATCGTCAATGTTGGGAAAACCAGTAACTGATTGTTGCCCACTGCCAGAGCCATAAGGCACATCGTGAGAATGCAATCGGAACTTGGTCCTCTCATGCATCAGTTTGAGCACAGTCCCGTACGTTATCTGGCAAAGAATAAAAATAACTGAAGTAATGTAATAATGGGTTCTAGTTTCAAATATCATCTAACTTTTAGCAATAAAAACAACTAAGCAACCTACAATGCATCATTGGTCCCATGAAATCAAAAGAATTTCAATTTTTTTGTTTCAGAAAATTTATAGGATCAGTAAAGAAAATGATTCATGTCATATATTTTGTAATTATTAGTAAAGCAAAAGTTTAATTCTTTGACTAAATCTATAAGCATAAATACACAAATTATTCTAACTTCATTGTAGATCAAACCAGAAGAAAAGGGATTAATCTCAAATTTAAATACCATCCCAACATGAGAACGAGCACAACAATAACTTTAAACGAACAAATGAAAATATAATTTCAGCATAAATTCTAGATTTAGAGAAAAACCAGACCTGAACATCGACACCTTCAGAGGTAGCAGCAGAAGCCGAGGAAGCGTAGCCAATATCGGGATCAAGACCAAGGAAGAGAAAAACAGCAAGAGCCAAGAAACCTAGAGCCATCAAAAAGAGCAATCCTAAGAACCAATTCTGTTGCCAAAATGGGAAATCAGATTGCGAAGGCCTTGTAGCTTCTCTGAGAATGAACCGACTCGGTACAGCGGGTGATGAAGAAGACGAACGAGCTGAAGAAGAAGAGGGCTTTCTTCGAGACAAGTTCGAGGACCCCGAGGAAGCCACGGTGAGAAATACAGGAAGAGATAATCACAAAACGAGAAAGTTCTGTTTCAAGATTGATTAGGGTTTCCGGATTAACATCAATTTGGGAACGTGGTATTACGATTTGAAAATTTTGGAGTTTGGATTTCGAATAGATCCCATATATTTGTGATGGTTTCTCTTTCTGAGAAGAATAAAAGTAGTGTGACTCTGTGAGCACCTCGGATGACACAATTCTAACGAACGAATGTACTACACGTGGATTTGACAATGATGTGGATAGTTTTTAGTGGAAGATAAGTTGGTCGTCAGTTTCCTTACAACTTGGACGAAGTCTCCACAGGTTCTCATGTCATAAATTTAAAAGGCTATTAAATTCTATAATAACAATAATTTATTAATAATAATTTTATTAAACGGTAATAATACTCAAAATGCAATTACTTATCCATAATGAATTAAAATAAAAAAGTTAATTTACTTAAATATTTTTTAAATATAATAATAAAAAATATTATAATAAATGATAGTTGTAGTTGGATGAGAAAAACAATCAATATTCATTTTTCCTTATTTTATTTCCTTTTTAGTAAACACCCATCAATTATAATTAATTTAGGAATGTAGAAAAATCATTACTTTTTTAGGGCAAGTTCGATACAGATAATTAAAATCATCAATTAATTAAAAGTAATATAGATTGTAATTATTATTTATTTTATACTTATAATGGAATAATGGTAATGAATTAATTTTTTTAATTTTTCCAAAATATATTCGTCTTAATAAGTAAGTGAGTTTTTTTTTTTTTTTTTCAATCATACTATAATCATAATCCTTTCCCATCTCTAACAATAAGAATAATTTTCTAGCAATTTATTGGTATTTTTAGAAATATATTATAATCATAATCATTCTCACAAATATTGTCCTAAAGACGAAAAATATTGTCATAAATTTATTACAAAAAAATAATTAATTTAGTTCACAATTCTTTCGCCAAAAAATTTGTTCACAGTTATATTTTTTTTCTAACATTTTTCTCTCTTTAAAAAATTTAAAAATATTTTTTTTTACCACTTAATACAAAATCTAACCAAACCAAGTAATATTTTAATTCAATACAATATAATTTAATCATATTAATTCTTAACAAATTAGTATTTATAATTTGCAAGGATCGTTCTAGCAATATACAAAATTATTGATTAAATAATAAGATAGGTAAATTATTTGGGGAACTCCATAGAATAAATTTATTGAATCATTTACTATTTTGGAATAGCATAAAGGGATAAAAAAAAATTGAGGATACTCCATAGAATAGTTAGTATTCGAAATATACAATTCGGATATACAAATTGAAAAAGAGATGGTTGAATTAAAATAATTTCTTTTTTTTAGTTCTATTTCTTTCAAAGGGTAATATGAATGTTTGATTATGTTCCATTAACAAACTAAGAGAGTTATATGATATATTTGGTGTGGAAGTAGGCTAGCATTTTTATTGGCAAATTGGAAGTTTTAAAGTCCATGGCCAAGTACTTATTACTTAATGGTTGTAATTGATGTCTTATTAAGTTCAGCCATTATAGTTGTTCGTACTCCATAAACCATTCATTCTGTCGGTCAGAATTTATTTGAATATGTCCTTGAATTCATTCAAGATGTGTGCAAAACTCAAATCGGAGAAGAATATGGTCCAAGGGTTCCATTTATAGGAACTCTGTTTTTATTTATTTTTGTTTCAAATTGGTCAGGAGCTCTTTTACCTTGAAAAATCATACAGTTACCTCAGGAGGAGTTAGCCGCACCAACAAATGATATAAATACTACCGTTGCTTTAGTCTTACTCAAGTCAATAGCATATTTCTATGTGGGCCTTACCAAAAAGGGATTGGGCTATTTTAGTAAATACATTCAACCAACTCCGATCCTTTTGTCCATTAACATCTTAAAAGATTTCACAAAATCTATATCGCTTAGTTTTTGACTTTTCGGAAATATATTGACTGATGAATTAGTAGTTGTTGTTCTTGTTTTTTTTAGTACCTTTAGTAGTTCCTATACATGTCATGTTCCTTGGATTATTTACAAGTGGTATTCAAGCTCTTATTTTTGCAACCTTAGCCGCGTCTTATATAGGCAAATCTATGGAAGGTTATCATTGATTATTTTTTGACATAGTCTTTTTTTGTTTTTAAACTTAGCCTGACCAATGTATGCGCATCTAAAAGTAATCCACTTAAGCTTAAGGAGAATAAATATACAAATAAGGATAGATACTATAGTAAAAAAGAAATCACGAGATTAAAGAATCGTAAAAAAAAGAGGGGGAAGAGATCTAAAAGATATTTTTCCCACAATTTATGTTTGCTCCATGTAGACCTTTTAATACTCTTGTTTTGTTTATTGAAGTCCAAGATTAAATAATAATCTATTATATTAAATAGTATATTAGTGGAAAATATTAGTTTGTTTATTAATTTATTAAATAAGAGTTATAATTTGAGTAATAATTTGTATGGTATCTTATTTATTTATGATGTGTGATTAAAAAAAATATGATATTAGAGAATGATTGTCATTTTAATTGACTTCATTCAATCCACTAATTGAACAAAAAAATTACAACAACAACAACAAAATGGGAGTTGGAAAAGGAGGGGGCAAATTGGTGTATGGAATCAAATTTTTTTAAGCCACTTCTTGTGGGATGTTTGGCAAAATGACTCCAAAATCCTACTGTATCTCTGAGATACAAATAGTTGATTTACATTATGGGGAAGAGATATGTATATGTGATGTTCGATATTTATTGGGTATATATGAATCAAAAAGATATATCTAAATGTCCTTATTATTTCGTCCTTAATTTTGAATTTCATATTGAATCAATTTAAATAACGAAAATGAATAAAGAATTCAAAGATTGTTTCGGAATAAAAAAGAACTAGAAGAACAAAAGTCGTAGGAATTCACAAAAAATTCGTGGTATAGTAACTAAAAACGAGTTATCGGAATAGTTCGGATAATTCAAGAATATTATTATGTCAATTCGGAATTCTTAGTTACTTTGATTGCATAAATCATCATATCATTAACTATTTCTTTATTTTTTTGTTAAGGAATTTATCATGAATCCATTGATTTTTGCTCCTTTAGTTATTGCTACTGGATTGTTGAGGAATTTATCATGAATCCATTGATTTTTGCTCCTTTGGTTATTGCTGCTGGATTGGCCGTTGGGCTTGCTTCTATTGGACCTAGTGTTGGTCAAGGTACTGCTGCGGACCAAGCTGTAGAAGGAATCGTGAGACAACCAGAGATAGAGGGAAAAATACGAGACACTTTGTTACTTGGTCTTGCTTTTATGGAAGCTTTAACAATTTATGGACTAGTTGCAGCATTAGCACTTTTATTTGCGAATCCTTTTGTTTAATTTTTAAAAATACATATTATTATTTGTATTTGATATCCTTGGATTTTACACTTTTACTTTTTTCAAATTAGATTAAGATTTGAACCCTATAATTTCTTATTCGTTAGGTTACACCTTATTGGAGGGCTAAATAGAAAAAGAATAAAATTCGAGTAAGAAATCAAATAGATATAATAGATATCTAAATATAGATAATTAGTTCATCTATATAAAAAAGAGGAGATCGTATAAAAAATGTAATTAATTCTTTCCCTTCTTTGGATTATTGGCCATTCGTCGAGAGTTTCGAGTTTAATACCGATTTTTAAGTAACAAATCCAATAAATCTAAGTGTAGTACTTGGTGTATTGAATTTTTTTTTTTTAGAAAGGAAGTATGTGCGGATTGTATATTTCAAGAATATGTTGGAACAACTATACTTTTTTTTTTTCATTACAACCAGTAAAGAAAATATACATGATTCCACGAATTACTTCTAAATAAATTAAGAAATCATATTGAAGAATCATAGCATTTCGTGATTCATTGAAAAATTCACTTTAATTATCTATCAGCCAATAATGTGGGACCATTAATAGGGTTAAAGCTAAACCTTTGGGTTTAAAGTTCAGCTGGAGCATGGTATCCTTTCTACTACTATGTTAATACATAAATGGTTTCAAAATGAAGGGTTGCATTTTTTTTCGATATAAAACACTCATGTCGATCAAAAAATGATTTGAAGCCTTCCATTATTTGATTGTAAAAAATTTGGAAAAGAAAAATAGGTATTTCACTCCTTCCCTTTTTTCTTTTTTTTATCCAATACTGAATCAATGACCTATGTATAAAGTAAGGAGAATTTTTTGGATTTGAAGAAAAAAGAAACAACCTTGCTGACAATGATTCGTTTGGTCAAAAAGTCCTTTGAATATTATATTCCTGAATGAATGATCATTTTTAATATTTTTGAATATGAATAGAGGATAGGCTAGTTACATAAAAAATATATATGGGAATTCCCATAAGTAATTGAGTGGGAGAGCCAAATGAATTGAAACATTCATGTTTGGTTCAAGAAGGAATCGTGGAAGTTTTGAAATGAATGAAAAGATAATCTACTTTCATTAAGTGATTTATTAGATAACCGAAAATAGAAGATCTTAAAAACTATTCAAAATCTAGAAGAATTGTAGGAGGGGGGCCTGAAACAGCTGAAAAAAGCCCATGCCCGCTTACGGAAAGTAGTAATGGAGGTGAATCAATTTCTAGCGAATGGATACTCTGAAATAAAACGAGAAAAATGAAATTTGATTAATAATAAGATAAGTAAATTATTATTGAAAATACTTGATTGTCAAATCAGTTGACACAATTCTCAACTTTAGGAAAATAACATTGTTCTTAAATACTACTACTTATTGTATGGTTTTTAAATGCCAACTAGGCGGGATATCATCCTCATCTCTAGCTAATTTAATTGTTTAAATGCTCATGAGATTAATTCACATTTGTCCAACAGCTTTTAGATATTTTGGATTCCTAATAAAGAAAGTGTGTGTTTAGTTTTATCTCAAGTAACCTCGATTCATGATAGAAAATAAATAAATTCAAATATAATCGTGTAAACATTATTAGACGGTACAATATTTTTGGTATATTTGATTAATAATAATAGTAATCATAATGAGTAGGGGTGAACATATATGAATTAGTTTGAGTTTAGATCAAAATTAAAACCAACTCAATATGATCGATTTTTTAAAAATGAGAATCAAATCGAACCATCAAATTTAAAAAACCAATATAATCCAAATAATTTTTTTTTTTGTTTGGGTTGGTTAAAGAATTTTTTTTTTTTTTTAGCTTATAAATTTTGTTTATTAATTTTTTTAAACTCTTGTATTATAGTTTATGAAAATTTTAATGCTAATTTTATCATAATACTTAGTTTTAAAAATATATATTTCGGTCACTTATCTAATATAATTATCCATATCAAACACAAAGTGCAAGAAATATTAGAAATATAACTAAGTCAAATAAGCAATAAGGAGGAGTAATCATATACCTGGCAAAATTTACTAATTTTAATATCTAATAATATTGTTTAGTAATGTTGTTCATACAATGAAAACTCTAACGACAAATATATGAAAGACAATGTAATTATAAATTTATAATGGATAAATAATTAAATAATACAAAATTAGTGTCTCACGTTGATAAAAATTAAAATAAATGATAGTACTTGGTAGAGAAGTACTTGCATGAATTTCGTTTAAATATTCAAACTCTAACGACAAAAATGGGCAAAACTTGTTGCCAACTAGCTAGAGTTAGATAAACGTGTGACTTGTGAGAGCATCGTGAGTAACTCGTAAGAGGCATTGATTTAGATTTTTGGGAGAAAATTGATTTATTGAAATGGGTATAAAGTATAAACCTAATCAATTGTGAATAAAAATTTAATTTTTTTAAATAATTCTATAAAATAACAATATTAATATAAATATAATAAAAAAATTAATAAATGAATTGGATTCGATTTTTTTTTTAAGATTTAATAAATAAAAATCAAACAAACACAATATTAATCGATTTTTTATTATAAAAAATCAAACCAAATCAATGAAGTTTAAGAACCAATTTTTTTTTGGATTGGTTTTAAGTATTTTTGTTCACTCCTAATAATGAGAATCACTTAGAATATTATTATATTTGTTTTAACTATAAATTCTGTAATCTGTAATAAAATGTAAAATAATTATGGTAGAAGCAGTAAACCTTCTTATGTACATATCCTTTAAGAATACGCTCTAATACTCCATTTTTTTTATTTCACAATTTGTATAATTATTTATGATTTTTTTTGCTCATTTTATCTCATTTATAATAAAAAAATTTATTTTTTTAATTTTGCTTCATTTATAATTTTATAAATTATATTTTAATATTATTATTTATTTTAATTACTATACTCAAACAAATATTATAATAATAATAATAATATTTTCACAATTCAATTCTTATTATAATTCACATTCAACAACTATAATTCCATTCTGGCTACAGCCCATTGGCGCCCTTGAAATTCCTATACTTGTACTCAAGTAAATGTTCTTTTTTTCTTCTCTAATATATATGATAAATCAAATATAAAAATTTAGTAATATTAGCTTATTTGTAGATTTATTTATTCTAATTTTGTCTACTAAAAAATATAATAGTGTAATTACTAGCTGGTAATATGTAAGAAACTATTCAAATTTTATTTCACTCCTTTTGTGATATTTAGACATTATGCACGTGCTTTGTATGTGAAATCATGAAGAAATATTTCTATATTTCTATATTTTTGTTTAATATTATAAATATAAGAAATAAGACTAATAATCCCATATGTTACATTTGTTTTTTTTTTTTTTTTTTTAATTGAAGAGTTTTATGCAAGTAACTTTACTCTTAAAATATAATCAAATACCCGGTCCTTTTTTTCTTCAGCAACGTGCCTATAAATGTTTAAGAGAACGATCATATTAGCGTGAGTCATATAATTAGTGTATATGTGTTTATTTATAATAGAGTTCTAAGTTATACATAGTTCTATTTTATTTAGGACTCTTATATTTTATTTTCTATATATACCTCTATTGCGAGGTAATAATACAACAACAAAAATATATTTCACTCAGTATATTTAACTTGGTATTAGAGCGAGTTTCGAAAAGAGAATTTTGTCTTTTTTTCTCTTGTCTCCTGTCAGTCCAACAACAGTCAGATCCACAAGCAGCGCCGTTGTCATCTCCGCCTGTCTCTCCGTGCGCGGCTATCTCCGTCGTACTCTATTCGTCCACCTGTTCAGATCCGCCGTCCTCCTGTTCAGATCCGCCGTCCTCCTATTCAGATCCGCCGTCTTTGCGTGGCCTATCTCACTGCGTCTGGCTCGGCCCGCACGCCTGTCTCCTGTCACCACACCTCTCCGCCCGTGCGTCTGTCTTCTATCACCTAGCCTGTCTCTGCTCTCCCCGCTTGTCTCTCCTCTGCGCCGATCACCTGATCTGCCGCTTCCAGTCAACGCCTCTCGGTGCCGCCTGTCTCCGCAGCCCCACAGACTTCCAGATCTGCCGCCAGTCCCAAAGTCCTCTCAAACCCTAGCCCAAAGTCCTTTCCAACCCTAGCCCAAACTCCCTCAAACCCTCGCCGAACTACTCTCCAACCCTAGCCCATCAGCTAAGCCCACAACCCATCAGCCCATATTTCTCTACATTTATTCTCTATCACCAGCCCAGTTAGCAACTGGTCAACGGGCAAAAAAAAAATTATTCTGTTGCATCTTATTATTGTCTGTTTCAATGGGAGATTCAAGAGAAAATCAGAGTTCTAAGATAACTGAAATTCTGAAATTTAAAGTTTGTGTCAAGAGTTCAAAAGATGGCTCTTTCGGTGGTACCAAACTCAATGGTACTAACTTTCGAACATGAAAAAGGGTTATGTCCTTTTATCTCCGTGGGATGCACAAGATGAGATATGTGACTGGAACAATCAAGGCTCCTCGTGAAGATGATGTGGAGGCCTATACTAAGTGGGAAGATGATGATGGCCTCGTAATGTCTATTCTATTTAGAGCCATCACCGATGATGTACTACAGATGGTGGAAGAGTGTGACACAGTTGAGGCCATATGGAAGACTTTAGAAGACCTCTACACCAATGAATCTGACTTTATACAGGTCCACGAATTAATGTGCAAAGCTACCAGCATGCAACAGAATGGGCAACCAGTGTTTATGTATTTTACCAAGCTGAAGAATATATGGGCTAAAATTGATCAGAAGCGTCCGTATAAAATTAAAAATCAAGAGGACCTTATATGGTACCATAAAGAAAAGGAGCTTGAGCGAGTTCATGCATTCTTAAGAGGACTTAATACGAAACATAATAGTGCCAATGGCGAATTCCTTAGAATGCCAGACCCTTCGAGCTTAACCACAGCTTTTACATACATCTGTAAGGACGAATCTCAACAAGAAAGTCTTAATCAGGCACATGTTGAATTATCTAGTCCAGCCATTCAAGCCAAATCAAAGGCACCTTTTCTCCAACAGCAGAGTTCAATTCCACTTCATCAGCAAGGACCTCCACCAGGCTTTGCCAATCGTCCTCATCCTCATTACTCTTATTGCAATTGTGACGACCGCCCCTGCAATGCAACGATTAGCAGGCGGTCTACCTCCGAGATCGGCCTTACGGATCCAAGGTTCGAGGCTGGGGAGGCGAAAGGAATGCACTTGGCCAGTGCAGATGTTCCTGTGAGTTGTAAAAAGTCGACGCCTGTGGATTCGTAAGGCCGATCTCGGAGGTTGACCACCGGCTAATCGTTGCATCGCAGGGACAGTCGTCACAATAAAAGGCACCTTTTATTGTAATTCCACTCGTGATGCATCGATTAGCCAGCGGTCCTCTCCGAGACCGGCCTTATAGATCCACGGTGTACTCTACTCACAGGAATATCTGCATTGGCCAAGTGCATTCCTTTCGCCTCCCCAGCCTCGAACCTTAGGACCTGGCCATAAGTACCAAAGGTCAACAAAGCTGGTACCATCTGGGCTACTAGTCCAAATGGTACCAGCTTCGTTGGCCTTTGGTACTTATGGCCAGGTCCAAGGTTCGAGGCTGAGGAGGCGAAAGGAATGCACTTGGCCAGTGCAGATATTCTTATGAGTTGTAAAAATTGAAATTTGGACCATTGATAGTCTGTATATTAGATTTGACATAACGATTATTTTAAGTCACATCAATCTAATCTTTAGAAGTCACATCAATACTTGACATTACATTTATCTCACGACATGTGTATATATTTATGTCTATATATACATATGCCACCATTGTAAAGGGGATCTAAATATTAATATATTTTCCCTATTAAGGTGTGTGATCTCTAAATAGGTATATATTATTCTTTTAATATATATAAATAATCATGCTTTTAATAGAGTTAAAATTCTTCTTTTAACAGAGTTCTATTTCTTTTAAGTCTCTTCTCAGTTATGAAAAGATTAAAATTTATCATTTAACATATTATATAATTTTTTTATTTATAATATTAAATATAACAAATCTTAATTTTATTTGCAAAAATTTCATTCAATTTGTTCATTCAAATTACTTTTACTTTGGAATCATTTTTTTGCAAAATTATTTTTATCTCATACACCAAAACATTTCTATTTTAGAAAAAAAAATATTTTTATCCAAAAATCTTTTTTTTTTCAAAATTACTTTTATCTTAAAGGTCAAAATAATTTTATTATATTTTTTCTTTCATTAAACACCAAAATAACCAATTTATCCTTTAAAAGAGTCATGTGAGTTGCACGTACAAGAAAAATGTCAATTATTTGTTTTGTAAGAAAAAATAAAATTTAAGTATATTTTTTGAAAAGTCAGAAGACCTGTGATATATAAGTAAAAAAAAAAAAAAAAACTAATTTGTACATTTTAAGAAGCTAAATGACTTATGAAATATTAAACCCCTAAATTATCTTTTCATTTTTAGTAAAGTAGAATTTTGAAATTTTTAAATAATTAAATTTATGAAACCATCTTTTAGTTATTTTAATTATTTTATATATCATTCATTGAATTATATTAAGTTTATGCTATTAATAATTTATATGTATTTTTATAACTAAAATAAGTTAAAAACATGTGGCAATTGTATTTTTTTATTTTATTGATTTTTTTAATTGTTAATTTTTAGTATATTATTCATAAAAATAATAAAAAATAATTATTTTAAATGAGACACTAATATTTAAATATAAATCATAAATTATTTTTCAGCTAGTTATTTTATAATATTTTATTCATTAAAATATTAAACTAAAAAGGCAAAATAAATTTGACTAGTATATATATAAGTTGTTTCATAGTCAGTTGTTTTATCCATGTAACTAGTATATATATAAGTTTGAATCATGTCTAATTTTTTAAGATAAAATTGTCCATATATTTAGGAA
Organism: Elaeagnus macrophylla; assembly: GCA_029378325.1. NCBI lineage: Eukaryota > Viridiplantae > Streptophyta > Magnoliopsida > Rosales > Elaeagnaceae > Elaeagnus > Elaeagnus macrophylla. The sequence goes on along the minus strand of CM055649.1, from coordinate 6,285,631 downwards.
ATTATTAAAAATAACATCCTTAAAACTTATAATAACAAAATTAATACTCCAATAATATCAAACGTACAACCAATAACATTGAACGCACAATTTAAACGTGTAATATTGAACGTTCAACATTAAACATGTCTAAATTGCCGTCGTTCAATTCCAATTGAACAGATATTAAAAAAAAAATGATATATCAATACTTTTTTTAATTGTGAAAATATAAATTTGAATACAATATGTGCTATTTTTGTTATTACAAATTTTGAGGGTGTTATTCTTGTTGTTTTCCCCATATATTTTTATCTAATGACATTAGTTGCATTTTTAAAATCTACTATCATATTTAAATAAAGACTTTAAACATTATTTAGTAATGATCATATTCACTAATAACTCTAATTATATAATAACTAAAATATCTAATAAAAATTATAAATATTATTTTAATAAGAACTCTAATTATGATAATATAATAACAGGCAATCCTACCTTCCATCCTGAACTCAACAATTTATTCTCTTCCGTAGTTACAACGGAGGAAAATTCTCTTCTCACAGACATACCTTCTCATGCAGAAATCAAGAAAGCTTTATGGGAGATGGGTGATTATAAATCCCCTGGTCCAGATGGTTTCCCTGCTGGTTTTTACAAGAAGTACTGGCACATTGTAGGGGCACAGATTGTTCAAGAAATACAACATTTCTTTATCACTGGTACTTTAAACGCCAATTGGAACCATACTTTTCTGGCTTTAATTCCAAAAACTACAGCTCCAATGCAATGCAAGGATTTTCGACCCATCAGCCTGTGCAATGTTAATTATAAAATCATTTCTCGACTTTTGGTGAATAGATTGAGGGCAATACTTCAAAAACATATATCTCCTTTTCAATCTGCCTTCCTCCCAGGACGTTGGATAGCGAAAAATACCATCCTAGCGCATGAAGTAGCCCAGACTATCTCTAGGAAAAATTCAGGTAAAGGTGGACTCATGGGGATCAAATTGGACATGGAAAAGGCCTATGATAGAGTGGAATGAAATTTTCTTATGCATATCATGGAACTGTGGGGCTTCTCCGACAAATTTAGACACTTAATCCTACAATGCATATCCACTTCTTCTCTCTCAATTCTGCTGAATGGTTCTCCTTTTGGTCGTTTTAAACCTTCAAGAGGACTTCGGCAGGGGGATCCGCTATCTCCTTACCTCTTTCTTATAATTTCAGAATGTCTTTCCAGGTTGATCATAAAAGCAGAAGATCAAGGCTCCCTTCATGGTATAAAAATTGCAAGAAGAGCACCATCCATTTCTCACCTCATGTATGCTGATGATGTAGTAATTTTCCTGCGGAGCAATCTTTTGAATACCAACAGTATCAACACCATTTTACAGAATTATGGAAATTGGTCAGGACAACAAGTGAATCTTTCCAAATCTGTCATCTTCTTCTCCAAAAATACTCACCCAACGCTTCAAAATGCTATCTGCAATGTTCTCCAAATTCAGAAAGCTGAAGGTAACATCAAATATTTGGGTAACTCACTTCCCCTCAGTAGATCAAAACGAGAAAATTTTCAAGGCATAATCCAGAAGCTTAAAGGTAAACTCCAAAGTTGGAAATCAAAACTACTTTCTCAAGCTGGTAAAGCCACTTTAATTAGATCTGTTCTTCAAAACATACCCACTTATACTTTAAGCACGTTCAAACTCCCTTCTAGTATTTGGGCTGAGGCAGATTCCATAATCAGGAAATTCTGGTGGAATAAAGGTAATGAAGTCTCTCATTATTACACTCCTTTAGCTTGGACACAACTTTGTCAACCCAAAGATGCTGGTGGTTTGGGTTTCCGTCAACTGAAAGACTTTAATCAGGCAATGCTTTCCAAACTTGCTTGGGATATGTTCAAGTGTCCAACCAAACCTTGGGTCAAGACTCTCAGTGCCAAATATGTGAAGGACATGGATTTCTCACACATCATCTCTCGAACCTCCGACTCCTACATTTGGAAAGGTATACTTTGGGGAAGAGATCTAATCATTAAAGGAAGTTATTGGCAATTAGGACAAGGCACTTCTGTAAATATTTGGACTCAACCTTGGATTCCAGGATTACCTCAACAAAAACTCCCTATTTCAACTCACATCAATACGCAGTCAAATATTTTCACTCCAGCAGATCTATGTCACTGGAATCCTAATTTGCAATGGGATATTTCAAAGGTAAATAATTTTTTCCCTCCACACATTGCAAACTTCATCAAAGCACTTCCTCCACCTACACCAAATACTCCGGATGTGCTTACTTGGTTCGGTACTGGTAAGAAGCATTTTACAGTCAAGGATGCTTATCTCACACTCATCAGAAATAAAGGGGTCACCACTGGTATGAGTTTTTGGAAACTACTATGGACAGCAAATCTACATGAAAGACATAAACTTTTTTTGTGGAAAATACTAAGAAACACTTTTAGTACAAAAAAGAGACTCGCTCAGTTCATCCCTATCAATGATTTAACTTGCCCCCTTTGTCATCAAGAAGTGGAAGATGTTGAGCACCTTTTTATCCGTTGTGAGATCTTACAATCCTGGTGGAAACACTGGAATTGGAATCTTATGTGGGAGTTTACACATAAACTTGATGTTTACTCTTACATTAAGTTTCTTTTACAACCTCCCAAGCTCCTTCTGCCTGCAGATTGCACTACTGACAGTTTCACTTTGACAGCAGTCATTATGCTTGAACATATTTGGTTTCTTCGAAATCACATTGTATTTGCAGCAGGACACATTGAAGGACCCACTTCAATCCAAGCCATAGTCCGAAGAGTTGAAGAATTCAAAAGGTTTTCACTTTCACCAAAACACTTTGATCCTACCCATTCTAACGAGGAGCCTTACATCCCTATCCCCAATCAATGGCAACCTCCTCCTCAGAATGCGGTAAAATACAATTTTGATGCAGCCTGGAAACAAGGAAGAGCTACTATTGGTTTTACCATTTCTGACCCTCATGGGAACATTATCAACTCTTGGACAGACCACCGATATACCAATTGTGTAGATGTTGCTGAAACTTTAGCTCTTGAAGCAGCAATTACTCATGCTTTAACAATCAAACATAAGGCAATCTACATAGAAGGGGATGCCAAATTTGTCATTCGCGCTTTGATGGAGAATGTTAAGGATGAGATATCACTCACAGCAGCAGCCATCATCCAGCAACTTCAAAGCTGTCTCTCGCAGTTCTCAATGATCACCATTCGATGGATTCCTAGACAATTGAACTACAGAGCCCATAACTTAGTCAAACCTAGTTCTGCAGCTGCTTTGAATACGGCTTTTTCACTGGATCCAATTATAATTCCCCCCATTCCTACTATCCCTCCCCACAGTCATTAGGCTCCTGCCTTTTGCCTTTAGCAAAAAAAAAAAAAAAAAAAAAAACATAAGGAACATATTCAATAAGGATTCTAATTAAATGATGATCATTATATCAAATGAAGATTTTAAATATTATTTTACTTTCACAATTAATTTTAAAATATGAAAAAATTAATTTCATATTTATTTTAAATATATTAAAAAATTAATTAAAATAAATAAAATAACTTATTTTTAACTTGTTTAAAAAAAATATATGAATAAATTAGTCGTTTGCTTTTTAAAAACTTAACTACCTTTTTCTAGTAACATAATATATAAATATAGATAACATTATTATAACATAGACTTATTATTTTTAAATTATTCAATGGTTAAAAAAAAGCACACTTGCACGTAAAAAAAAAAAAAAAAAGTGTTATTAGAGTTCCTTTTGAAGTTGACAATTTTTAACAAGATTTACAAACTAATGAGTTAAAAAGAATAAACTGTAATTCGTATAAATAATTCAAATTATTAAAATAAATAAATAATTATTTATAATTTAATTATTTTGTAGGTTTTTTTTTTTTTGAAATATTATTAAGATAATGTTCAAATTTATTTTATCTTTTATTTTCTTATTTTTATCAATTTATAATAATATGTTGTCTAATTTAATTGTGCATATTTGATTATTTATTATTTATTTTAAACTCAATTAAACAATTTTTTACTTACATATTTTTTTATAAGACCTTTTGTTGGTATTTAAGACTTTAACACCTTAATATTGATGTATCAAAATACTTGTGAATATTAATATTATTTTTATTTTATATTAGTTAATATTTTAATATTTTTTGTTTCAACAATGCTTAAATTAATTTAATTTTTAGAGTTTAATCATTATATTAACATGTTACATAAATATATATTGATATTTAATACAATATGTCAAATTTTATTACATTATAAATCATAGTATATGTTATTTGATATATTTAAAAGGATTAAATAGATTAAACCATTTATTAAATATGTTAGAGTAGGGTTTTATTTTCTGATTTGTTTAATAAATGAGTTAAATTTGATTCAAGCGTAAACAAATTGATCCAAACCCAAAAGGATCCACCCGTTTGACAACCCTAGTTCCTTTATTAAAACAAAAGGTGATGTTTAGTGCCATTGTTTAGAAAATATGTTTTTAAAAGTTTTTGTTTGTAAAAAATGTATTTTTAAGTCAATTTGTTTGTAAAAAATATGTTAGATAAAAAAAAAGTTAAATTTTTATCTAATTTTTCGTTAACAATAATGAAATAACATATTTAACACATGCTTATTAGTATTTTTTGATAGACATGTATTTAATACAATATTTTTTAATTAACAAATTTTATCTAATTTAAATAAAATTTTCATTATTTAATGTGTGATTTTGGATATTATACAATGAAAATTTTGTTTAAGTTTAAAAGAAAAATTTCTTAAAAATTTGAGTTATTTTTTTTAAAATAATGTTAATTATTTTACGTATATAACTATAAAAAATATAAACATGTATGTGATACATGTATTATTTTGTTATATTTAACAAAAAATTGAATAAAAAATTAACTTTTTATAAACAAATAGATTTAAAATACTTATTTTACAAACAAAAATACTTAAAAACATATTTCTAAACAAAAGTATTAAATAACACCTTTTACATAAATAAATGTACTATTTTGATACTCCACTCTAAAAAATATTGTATAATGGTTTTAAAAAAATGTAATTCATTATTTTTATGCAACTTACGTTTAATATATCAAAAAGTTATATTTTAATTTCAGATTACATTAAAATTATGTATAAAATATTAAAAAATTAAAAATATACCTATAATGTGATGTGATTCAAACTATACTACAAGTCTTCAAACTTCATCGCAATGCAACACAAATTTGTGATTTGTAAAAAAATGAAACTGCATGACAAAAATTGCGAAATCATACAAGGCAATGTAGTTTGCCAATTTTGTCAAATATGCTCGCACATTTCAAATTATATATTATTGATGCCGTTTTTTGTCAACATTCAAATGAGGGTGCATTTTTCCTTGTTGTGGACCTGCTAACAGAGAAAATACGTTAGTACCTTGGACCACCACTGGGTGTGGTGGCCTTTGTGAATGTCTATAAGGTGCCTATATATATACAGTAGGAGATATACCTGTTTTCGGTTACTTATTATAAGAGATAGACTTATCTGAATATCAGAGGTTAATCTCACAATTATATCTTATTAAATAATTATGTGATATTCAGCACTTAGTTATTTGATGGTCTTTTATCTAACAGTTGAGCTTATTTACTTGCTCAGCGCTCACTAGGTTGCGCTGCAGGACATATTGCTAAATTGGATCGATGGGAGCGTGCCATTTGGCACATGTTATTTTATGTCCAACATATATTATAGAGAAAAATGCCACATAAGTCTTTTAGATTATGTTATTTATATCTTTTAGTCCCTTATATTATAAACAATGTCATTTAATCCCTCAACTTTGTGAAAATGGCTAATTAAGAACAAATGCTATTATTTTAATGATTTTCCTATTAGTATATTATTATTTTTATGTTAGGTAATTAAACGCAATTAAAACACAAGTATTTAACATTGTTAAAGTCACAATTAATATGAAGAATATTTCACAAAATATTATTTTGGATATTTGTTAATTGTTACTATTTTATTTTAATATTTTATTAATTTTTATTAAAATTTAAAATATATATTTAAATAAACTTTCTGTTTGAATATTATTTGTTAGATCAGATTTTTGTCCAGCATATGTCTCCCTTAAAGTTGACCGGCACGTCACTAGCAATTCATGTCAGGAGGCATGACACCATGGAGTAACGTATTATCTTCGATACTTAAATCAGATATGAAGAAAAACTTTAAGTTTAGAGATGAATTTGAAAGTTAAGGTTTGAGCATACGCATGCATTTTTCAGTTGTGAGACCCTGTTTATAGGAAATTGGGTTGATAATATTTTTGTAAATAAGTCGTATTAATTAATATTTATATTATTAAATAATAATATAAATATTTTACCATTAACTGTACTATTTGATTTTTCTTCTGTTGATGTGAACCAATCAAATGGTATCACGCGTACATGGTTTAATTTCTACCCAACATTATTATTGATTTTTTCTTAAATAATTTCATATTAAATTTTACTTTTATCATTGTTAAAAACTCATATTTTAATCGCATTTTTAATTACTTAATAAAAATAATAATATTTTAATATAAAAATCATTAAAATTGTATAGTTTGTTCTTAATTGGCTATTTTTAAAAAGTTAAAGAACTAAATAATACCGTTTATAATATAAGAGATTAAACGATATAAATGACTTAATCTAAGGAACTTTTGTGACATCTCACCCTATATTATATTTTTAATTTTTATTTACCATTTATAACTTGGAAAATATCATAGACATTTCTTGGTTTTACAATATCACAAAAATTCTTTATTTTCTCATAATATACCCTAGTTTTCTAGCAACCTTCCAAGCCGCACCCTAATTGTTGTCAACCTTCCTAGAATCTAATTGTCCTTACCCTTCTTAAAAGCAAGTTGTTGTCACCCTTCTTAGAAGTCGTTCATAATCTAAGAGATTAAACGGTATAAATGACTTAATCTAAGGAACTTTTGTGACATCTCACCTATATTATATTTTTAATTTTTATTTGCCATTTCCAACTTGGAAAATATCATAGACATTTCTTGGTTTTATAATATCACAAAAATTCTCTATTTTCTCATAATATACCATAGTTTTCTAGCAACCTTCCAAGCCGCACCCTAATTGTCGTCAACCTTCCTAGAATCTAATTGTCCTTACCCTTCTTAAAAGCAAGTTGTTGTCACCCTTCAAAGTCATTTATAATCTAAGAGATTAAACGTTATAAATGACTTAATCTAAGGAATTTTTGTAGCATCTCACCCTATATTATATTTTTAATTTTTATTTACCATTTCCAACTTGGAAAATATCATAGACATTTCTTGGTTTTACAATATCACAAAAATTCTCTATTTTCTCATAATATGCCCTAGTTTTCTAGCAACCTTCCAAGCCATACCCTAATTGTCGTCAACCTTCCTAGAATCTAGTTGTCCTTACCCTTCTCAAAAGCTAGTTGTTGTCACCTTTCTTAAAAGCCAACCACGTCCTTGCTCACTCCACCACTGTCATGCAACCCTTACCTTCTCATGACCACCTTTGTCATCCAAACACTTTTTCCCCTTTGTTGTCAAAACTCATACCCAACCATCCCCTTTGCCAAAATACACCCTATACTCCACAACCCTACCTTCGTACAAGTCTATTTGCCGTCATAACCATACATGTCAATAGAATTAGACATTAACCCTTGTTGCCACCAAAATTGTAGAACCTTAGTACAATGCCTAAACAACCACCTTCCACCATCTGCAAAACTCACTCCCCTAGCCATTAGACCATTTCTTTTCACCACAAATTGGGTTTGTTCCAAGTGTTAGGTTCACACCACAACTATTTATTGTTGTTATTGTTAGACCCATTATCTCCATCGTGGCTCTTGCAATCTAGAATGTGTGATTGATTCTTTTACTCAAATAGTCCAATTTTTTTTTTTTTTTTTTTTAAATTGTCTCTCTCACATCTCATTAACATAATGACATTTGTAATATTTAACTAATTATAAAAGTATTTGTATTCTTATTGTGAAACCCAAATATATTTTTTATATTTTCCCTTCCAACTTTTTCCACTTATTCGTTTTATTAATTTATTTTTTAATTTTAATCGGCTAAAATAGTTCATCTAAACATATTAACAAAATTTATATTGTTTTGTTTTTGTCTTGAACTTTTATGTATTAAATAATTCTATCTAAACTCTAGCCATTTTCTCTATTTTCTTCATTTTTATCTCTTAAATTAATTTTGTATACAGGATGAATAGCTATTATTCTTTTGGAGTTATCTCTCTCTAAGTAAGTTTTCTTCATTTTTTATTTTAGTTAAATAAAACCACAATTTGTAGTATTTTTGTATCTATATCTAGTTAACTTTTCTTCACATAGATTTTATTGATTTTTTGTGATTTATTATTTAGTTATGTTTTTTGTTTGAATATAATCTTATATAAATATATTATTTTATTCGTTGAAATTGATGATACTTTGGAGTACCGGACTATATACGCAATAAAATTAATTAAAAACATTATTGTACTTATTATAGTAGACAAACAAAAAATTATTAAATGAGGTCAATATTGCCAATACTAACACTAAAATGATCTTGAAGGATGCTCTATGTTTGCTCATTTTAATTGATTTTGTAATTTTTTTTCTTTTCTTTTTCAATTTTAATGTATGAATTTTTAATTTTTATTTAATTAATTTCATAGCAAAAGAATACCATAATTTTTTTAGATAACAAAATGAGATCTAAATATCGAAATACAAAAGATTTTATCTTAAATATGTTAATTTAATTGTCAAAATTTAGAAGGGTTTAAAATTTATAAACATGTTACCATTTGATGGGAAGTACACCAATGGTCCCCATTTTCTTTCTCTCTTCAAAGTTTTCAAATAAGCACTACTTATATTTAGGAGTTATTCGGTCTTTATACAAATGAGATGTCCATCTTATAGTTGAACATATAAGTCTCAAATTTATTGTATATTTCTAAAAGAGAAAAATATTATAAAAGTTTATTAAATTAAGGTATTTATATTATTTAATTCTTTAATTAATATTGATGTCATTTAATCCCTTAAATTAATAATACGTTCAATTAACAATAAATTATATTATTTTATTAATTTTTTTTAATAAATATTATTATTTTTAATGAGATGTACATCTTATATCTGGACATATAAGTCCCAAATTTATATTATATATTTCTAAAAGACAAAAATATCATAAAAGTTCATTAAATTTTATCATTTGTATTATTTAATATCTTAAATTAAAAACGGTGTTATTTAATCTCTTAGATTAATAACAATGACTAATTAATAATAAATTATATTATTTTATTAATTTTTTTAATAAATATTTTTTTTTTGTCTAAGTTATTAATTTCAATTTAAATACAAGTTTATAATAATTGTGAAGTTACAATTAATATAAAATTTTAAAACAAAATATTTGTTTTTAGTACTTATTAATTATTATTGTTTTATTTCAACATTTTATTAATTTTTAATTTTTATTAAAAATTAAAATATATTTTTAAACAACTTTATATATAAATATTATTATTTTTGATTTTTTTTCTTAAACAATTTTATATCAAATTTAATTTTATTCTTATTAAAAATTTATATTTTAATCATAATTTAAGTATTTGATAAAAAAAAATTATTGTAAATTATTTTTAAAAATATTAAAAATGAAAAATATATTATATATTTAATTTAATATTATTTTATATATTATACTTATAATAATGTTAAGTTCAATTCGTAAAAAAATTAACTATAATCAACTATAAATGATTAAAGTCAACCGACAATGTATGAAATGACCAAACTCGACCATAATTCAAACACAATTGTTGTCCACAAGTAGTCAATTTTAATTAACAATTTTCTAAATTATGGCATTTTAAATATTTTTAAACTTTTGAAACTACTGTAAGTAGATAAATTCTAGAATGCAGAGTGAAAGTGATTAATTTTAAAGTATATACTCACTAAAGGTGCCTAAATCTAAGTACATGTGTCAATATTCAATAATAAATGTCTCCGTTTGATTTTTATGTATTCAACCGGAAAAAAGGTTAGGAAATAGGGATGAGAGTCATGAGACTTAAACGATCAAATTCCACGTGGGACCGCGGCCCTGAAAATTGAATGGTGGATTTGAAACCCAAAATTGAAATAAAGCTCACAAAACCCGCGAAATCCGAGCTGACACGTAAGATTATATTTTGAGTTTTGACGGTGTTCACAAAATTATAAAAGAGCTCAATTACAAAAATATGAATTACAATTGCAATTTACGGAGAAAAATATAAATCTATTTATTTCGCAAAACTTTTTTACCTTTCCCCTTTTCTTCTGCAAACATATTCCGAAAACTCTAAAGACTGTGTAAAAGAAAGCCCTAATTTTCCCTCTCTAAAGACGTATACCTTTCTCTATTCGAATTCACTTTCCTTTTACTCGATTCGTGGATTTTGAGCTTCAATAGTGTGAAATTAAAGCTAAAACTTAGGGACAGTTAAGGATCTATAGTGATAGACGAGAAGAAAATCAAACATGGCCTCGTCGGACAACGAGCTCGAATCACAGCTCATGGAAGCTGGGAGTCAGCTTGTCGATCCTCCGTCTTCAGTTGACGAACTTCTTCCTCTTCTTGATGTAAGCCCTAATTGAATTTCTTTTAGGTTGCCTTCTCAAGTGTTGTGACGTTATGCTTCACATAATTATAATATTTTCTGCTTCATACATGTTTCTGTGGTTCCGTGCATGAGATGATTTATATGCCTGTGATTATCTGTCGTTTAGTAAGATGAGTTTTTTACGTTAAGTACGTTATGGGGCATCGGTGTTGAATTTGTGCTATGTTGATGTATTGCTGCAACTTTAAATTTTTCTTTTTGGCTTATATGCTCTTCAATTGTATAATTTTCTTTTGGTTAAAGGATACTTAGGGTTCATGCTTCCCAAGAATGTCACTTATTTTAGCTGCACGATGGACATTGATGGTTGGTGGACTTGCTTTAACTGTTAAGCTATTTTGGTTTCCTTTTCTTCTGTAACCTTTGTCCTATAGTGCGTATGACGGGGGCGTCAACGTCCAATATTTGAGTTGTGCGCACAAGTAAAGGTGCATGCATGATTTATGCATTTGGAATTAACTAATTAGGGTAAAGTTATGCATTTTCTATTTACCTTAAAGTTAACGAGTTTCAGTTTAGTAAATGTTTGAAATGAAGAATAGATTTATCTATCACCTAGACTGAGGCCGCAGTCTCAGGTACCATAGAGTTTCATGCCACTTACAGATTACTCCTCAACATCCTTATGTTGTTCCACTTCCAAGTAACATTTGTTCAAAACCCAGATACCACCATCACAATCCACTTCTCTCTGAATGGGATATTGAAGATGGCTCTTGTACCATAACACCTACCTAGTGTAATTTATTTGATTCTATTAATTAGATTCAAAAATATTCAAAATAGAATTTTTCTATGTAGAGACCATCCAATGCTGCCTTCTTGTTTTATTAGCACCACTATATATCACAATTAAGAGCATTAATGGGATGAAAGGAAAAAATGGTGAAGTCTTTAAGAGTTTTTCGTTCTCGTTTTGAATGTAGGTAGGCCTGATATGGATCATATCTGTGTCTGCATAGTTTGGATTTTATTTTTGTCTACTTTAGATTTTTCTTCAATTTCCTGTAGCTAGATAAACTTATCAATTACAGTAGAACTATTTTCATGGTTGTTTGTATTATTTACACTTGACTAGTATTTTCTTCTTTTGAAATCCTAGAAAATTGAGAGCTGTCTGCAAAAGGTTGAGCAGTCACCTACCATGTCAATGCAAAATGCACTTTCTCCATCAATGAAAGCATTGGTTTCCGATAAACTATTCAGGCATTCAAATATTGATGTTCAAGTAGTGGTTGCTTCATGTATCAGCGAGATAACAAGAATAACTGCACCCGATGCTCCTTATGATGATGACCAAATGAAGGTAAAATTTAGTAATTTTAGAGGCTACAGATTTTATTCTTTCATTTTACTAGATTCTTTTCCTGAATTGTTTTCGTTTCTCTGCATTTAGGAGGTCTTTCAGCTTATTGTGTCATCATTTGAGAATATAGATGACAACTCCAGTCGGTCATATGCAAAGAGGGCCTCAATTCTTGAAACTGTTGCAAAAGTCAGGTCATGTGTGGTGATGCTGGATCTTGAATGTGATGCATTGATTGTGCAGATGTTTCAGCATTTCCTTGAAGCAATTAGGTAGGTACTGTTACTATTGAGTGGGTTCACTACTCTTTAAAGCTTTTGGTTTACACTTGTTCCAGTGCTTAATTTTGCTCAAACTGGTATGTGAGTCAGGGTTATTTTTGAAGAAATTGTGTTTAGCATTGATGTTGTATATTTCATACTATGGTTTTTGGGTTATTAGTAGCGGCTTTATATTTTATTTTGATTTTTACTGGATCTGTAAATTTTTTGATCTTGAGAGTGTGAAACTTGCAAGGGGCCTTCTTAAGTCACAAGTAGGGTAACAAAACAAAGCTAAGGAATAGCTACTTAATTATTGTAAAAGAATTCAAATCTGATTTGTTGTGCTGTTTGGTTAGACAAAAACAGTGATAAGGAGAGGGAGAAGTCTTATTAAAAAAGATGAGAGGGTAAACATCTTTTCATTTGTTTTTGGAGTGTCAGTTTTTTGTAGGCTTATAGAGTTGGTGGTTGTCCACTTGTCCCCTTGCAAATGTAGTTTAGGTTGTATGTAATTCAGTCTCAAGCTTATTCGTGATATACTTTGGAGGCTTTGGGAGACCTAAGAAAAGAAAGCTTTTAAGGAGATGTGGAATCATTACCCTCCTTTGGAGGGTTTAGCTAGAAAAGAATATAATTTTTTTGATGATGAAGAACATGAGATGATTTGGAAGAGGATTTCCACGCTTGTAGAGGGAGCTTTGAGATTTTACATTCTTCTGAATTTTCAGACTTTAATTCACGTTCTTTGAATTATGTTGGTCTTAATTTTTTGTTTTATTTTTTTATGTTGCTTGCACTCTTCATCGAAGTACCGTGTTCAAGCAACATGACATGGACATTTGTGTGGGTATTCGTACACTCCAATTTGGTTACAGAATATATAGAAAATAGGCTTGTTTGACACTTGGATAACTATCCAAATCTAAACCAGTACGTGTAATATAGGTTGTCTGTTTTATCTTTGTTAATTTTTATCAGTTTATGTAGGAACTTTGATGATTGTACTTGTACACTTGTGCCCCTGGTCCACATTTGTACCTTTTCCCTTCAATTTTGAATGGAAGTTTTGGTTTCCTATAAAAAGATATGATAAGTGTGTTCTACATTTGTTGCCTGGAGGGTAGAGACACGGTCTATTTTTCTAACGTCATTGTGATCTTGCCCATACTAAATTCTTTTGTGCCTGTAGTTCAGAATTTAAGTATAATTTAGGATGGCTTTTCTTTGTTGTAGACTTGTAGCATATAGATTGTCAAGCTAAAGTGGATTCTGTTAATTTTTATGTTTTGAAGTTTTCTTTTTGTGGTTCTTGAAACAGAAAATTTATATGATAAAAAGAATAAATAAAGTTAAGGTTCTGTGTGTGGCTTAAATCTTTAATATGCTTAGGCTAGGCATGCTTCCTTTATTTTCTCCTTGCTTCTATAGGTTTTATGCTCTGAAGTCATCCCATTTGCTATATCTACTTTTATTTTCATTCAAATAATTTTTTTAATAATTTGTTGTATTTTTTTGTTTTCTAATAATATTAATTTCCCACTCCCAAATTAGATATAAGGCTGATTTAGGATGCTAACTATCCATTTTTGTATAATGAAATGGTATCTACATTTGTTTATTTCTCACTGATGTTTCTTATTACCATTCCTCAGGGATCATCACCCGGAGAATATCTTTTCATCCATGGAGATAATTATGACACTTGTTCTAGAAGAAAGTGAAGACATTTCTCTGGAGTTGCTTTCTCCGATATTAGCCACTGTGAAGAAAGACAACGAGGTCTAATTGTTGTCTTCAATTGTAATTTTATGTTTATATAAATGTATGAGTAACTTGTGTCTAATTAATTCTTGATAAATACATTTTTGCACAGGATGTCTTGCCCATAGCTCGGAAGTTGGGTGAGAGAGTGCTTGTAAGCTGTGCAACCAAGCTTAAGCCTTATCTTGTGCAGGCTGTAGAAACAAAGAGCATTTCTTTGTTTGATTATAGTAAGGTTCTAGCATCTATATTTCAAGATGCAGTTGATAATGGGCTCGATGAGGTCCAAGCTTCTGGTGAGCATAAGGTAATATTTTTGAATATTTTATCCAGAAATCTAAGTTAATTCATCCTGTTGTCAATCCACATTCTTAGCCTGGTTTGCTGCATTTAATCAAGTCTACATTAGAATTCCCCTTTAGTCATCCCTTAGTACATTTGAACTATCCTTGTAACTCCCGTCATTTTATAATTTTCCATCTTTTTGTCTGCTCTGTTTTGCTTTATTCAGAAATTGCAACCTTAATTGTGAGATATTATGGTTTTAGAACTCTGCAGGGCCACTGTCCCAGTTTCATTTTGCTTAATTAGAAATTCATCTTTTTGTTCAATGGGGTTCTTGCTTGATGTATGTTGTGAGATATAGATCATTTTGATATCATGCTTGACCCATATCTAACTGTACAGCAGTTTTGATTTTCAAACTCATCATATGTGGGGTGCCTCTTTTGTGTTTATATGCCGATTCTGAGTTGTGAGTATTTGATGTTTTATCTTCTGTTATGTGCTTGAAATATGTTCTAAATTGAATCGCCCTTGTTTTACCGTTTACCTAGAGGTGTCAAAAAGGACGGTCCGGCCTGTCAAATTAGAGTGCTGTGCCGGCCCGTGGCCCTTATATGGGCCGTGCTGTGCCGTGCTTCCATTCTTGGCCCGTGGGCTTTAACTTGCCGTGCCGTGCCTGGCCTGGCCCGTTGGCACGTGCTTAACGGGCTGGCACGGCTCGTGACCCCTTTATTTCATTTTTATTATATATTTATTTAATTATTTAGTTAAAAATTATTAATAATGCTTTAAAAAATTAAAAATGAGAGTCGAACTCTCAACCTCTCATTTAATAGATTGTTATAAATTTATTAGATTATGTCCAATTTTATTTAAATGTAAAAAAATTATTTATTTATTGATATTTTTTTAAAATTAATTTTTAAAATTATAAGGCTTTGCGTGCCGTGCCGGCCTGGCCCAGCCTGTTAAGGGCCGTGCCGTGCTACTCCTTTTGGCTAACGTGCAGTACCGTGCCAAATATTTGGTGGGCCGTGCCGTATCGGCCCGTTTGACACCCCTACGTTTACCACAACCACTTTGAAACAGACAGCTATCTTGAGTTGATGGTGATTCACTGAAGATGGAATTATTCTTCCTAATTTATGCATAATCAGTGTGTGATTATAATTATTATTTTCCCTTTACAACGTTTGCTATTTTCAGGCTGATGAGAGCAATACAGTGGAGGCATCTGGTGGTGAGGGATGCCAGGCATGTCCTTTTTTTAAAATTTCTTTATGGTTCTTTTTAATTATTGTTAATACCTTTTTTCCTTCCAGCTATAGATCTAGATTTTTGGAACATATTGTTACGAAATTTAAACATTGTTATCTTAATCAGGGGAGTAAAGGTGTAGCCAGTGAAACATCACCTTTAGAAGAAGTTGATCATGCTGTACTGGAATCTCCCAAGCCTTTCGTGGATAACGGTCTGAAACAGACTGGGCAAAACGACTCTTTGGATGATTCCAACTCCCTGAAGAAGCAAGAAGGTGACCACCCTATTGAGAGTTCTGAAGACTTAAAGTCAAGCAAGGCTGAGCCTGATATTTTGGAAAATGAGAATGCATCCAATAAAGAACAGGAATCAGAGCGAACTACTCAGAGGAGGGGAAAAATGATAAATGACTCTTTGGATGATTCTAACTCGCTGAAGAAGCAAGGCAGTGACCACCCTATTGAAAACTCTGAAGAAATAAGTTCAAGGCAGGCTGAACCTGATATTTTGGAAAATGAGAATACATCCAAAAAAGAACAAGAATCAGAGCAATCTACCCAGGGAGGGGGAGAAAAGATAAATGATTCTTCCAATGATTCCAACTCTTTTAAGAAACAAGATGCTGATCACCCTATTGAGAACTCTGAATACTTAAAGTCAAGCATGGCTGAACATGATATTTTGGAAAATGAAAACACATCCAAAAAAGAACAAGAACCAGAACAATCTACCAAGAGAAGCGGGAAAGAGATAAATGAGTCTTTGGATGATTCCAACCCCCTGAAGAAGAAAGACGGTGACCACCCTATTAGGAACTCTGAAGACTTAAAGTCAAGCATGGCTGAACCTGATATTTTGGAAAATGAGAACACATCCAATAAAGAACAAGAACCAGAACAATCTATCAAGAGAAGCGGGAAAGAGATAAATGAGTCTTTGGATGATTCCAACTCCCTGAAGAAGCAAGACAGTTACCACCCTATTGGGAACTTCGAAGACTTAAAGTCGAGCAAGGCTGAACCTGGTATTTTGGGAAATGAGAATACTTCCAATAGAGAACAAGAATCAGAGCAAACTACCAAGCGAAGGGGAAAAAAGAATCATGCGAAATCAAGAGTAACTTCAAACAGTTCTCATGCAGTTGATGAGACAGAGAGTGAAAATTTGCCAGATCAGCAATGTCATGTGGAGGATGATCCTGCTTCACATTGTGAGGTTCCACCTGATGAGGTAGTGGTTCCTTCAGAGAACAATAATGAGTCTGATGTCCAGCGGTCCTCACCGAAGTCAATGGAGAATGAATCTACTGATGTTGCCTCTGCATCCCCAACTAGAAACCATCTAGATGAAATTCGCACCAGGAAGGCTGGGCGACAAAAAAAGAAAGGTAGTTTAGTTAATGATGCTGTACAGCCTGCTGATGATGCATCCAAGGAGTTGGCTGAGAGAACAAGTGATTCAGAGGTGAAACCATACAAGCGTTCTGGGAGAAAGTTGCCTTCTGTTAGTTCTAATGAGAAAATAACTTCATCTGTGGTAGATGCACCTGTGAAGGAAAATATAATAGCAAGTGATTCAGAGACAAAGCCATCAAAACAGTCAGCTAAGAAGGTTGGTGCAAGTAACAAAAGGAATGATGGATCCTCTTCAAATCATCCTGTGGCTAGGAAAAAGCAGGGTACAGAAAAAGATCTTATGGAGGAAGACACACCAAAAGCTGCATTAAAGGACATCAAAGTAACTTCTAATTGGTTTCATCACG
The DNA here is from genome assembly GCA_029378325.1 of Elaeagnus macrophylla. Lineage (NCBI taxonomy): Eukaryota > Viridiplantae > Streptophyta > Magnoliopsida > Rosales > Elaeagnaceae > Elaeagnus > Elaeagnus macrophylla. The sequence goes on along the minus strand of CM055649.1, from coordinate 6,268,167 downwards.
TCATACCTGTTATATCAGTATTAGTGATCTTGATTTTTGCATTTCGTGTTGTATTCATAATTATTTTTCTTCTTATTTACTTTACAGGTAATGATTTCTACACCAAAATCTACCAAAGATGAAAATTCATCTGAGGTGACCCCCAAGAAAAGTTCCAAGAGGAAACATCCTCCAATAAAAGATGTATGTATATCTCTTACTCATAATATTATTTTTGGAGTTTTAATCAGCATGGTAATTCATACTTCCTTTCTAAAGCCGTCTTCGACTAGTCATAGCCTCATATTATGAAGTCAGTTATTCAATATGTAAGGTTGACTAATTATTGCATAGTGTCACCTTCAGTTTGTGAAGTTTACTGTATGTGCTACTAGACTTAGATGATTGAACATCCATTCTATGTTTTATCACATTTTTTTGGCTGGAAGACTCATGTATTCTCTATAATCATTCTGTTGTCAATCAATATTGTTAGGATCCTGTTAACAAAGGCTGTGGTGAGGAGCTGGTTGGTTCAAAAATCAAAGTGTGGTGGCCGGCAGATAAACAGTAAATACTGACCTAATGTTTTATTTATTTTGCAGTTTAGTAATGTGAAACCAATTGGAGATTTTTGTGTGTGCTCATTATGGTAATTGCTCGGCTAGTTGTATCTGAGTACTGTATGATGACCCCCCTTGGTCATCTATTTTGTTACATACACTATTGATTATCACATCATTTGATGATGACATGATGTGAGTCACACCTATGATCTTTAAGAGCATTATTGACTAGTGATGTTAGGGTGTGAAGTTGATAGGTGGAAGGGATTGATGTGAAGATTGAATTTTGTTAACCATAAAATGTTTGTTAGCCTTTATATGTTATTATTCGTATTTTTACTGTAAACAAGTTTGTTTTGCTAGTATTGGTGACAGCGTTCGTAATGAGCATTTTATTATTATTATTATTATTTTTGGGTTGCCTCCTGCCTCTATTGACTTTCCGGATGGTATCTGTCAGATTTTGAATTTGGGATCATGAAGGAGCATTATCCTTGTAAACTATCCCAGTTTAAAACACAATTTTGTTTACTTCATTTTACCATTTGGTTTGTCAATTTTTGTTGGTGTCTCCTGTTTCTCTGGGTGTGCGAAGGATGGTTGATATAGTTTCATACCTTCCTTCCCCCACCGCATTATTTATTAATTATTTAGGAGGCCTATGATTTTCACCATTGCTCTATTGCTGTTAGACGTTTTTTATCTTACCATTTTGTATTTGTTTATGTACAATTTCTACTTTTGGTGCATGGACTCTTGACTTTCTGAATTTTATAAGTGTGTAGATGCAATTGCTTGGTGTACCTTTTCTGATGATTCATTTTTAATTTTGCAGGTATTATGATGGTGTAGTTGATTCTTTTGATCCTGTTAAAAGGAGGCATAAGGTGAGATGCCAAGTAAAGAAATGGTCTCTTTTAATATACCCTTGGATCTCATCAATGTTCCCTCTGTTTTTTTCTCTCGGCTTGTGCGAGATGCTATTCTTTTCTACTACCTTCTTACGTTATTGAATAAAATAGGGTGACCAGTATAATTAGTTGAGTTTTTTTTTTTTTTTTTTTGATGCGATTATTACAGGTGCTATACACTGATGGTGAGCAGGAAGACTTAAATCTTAGAAGGCAAAGATGGGAGATCATTGACCCCTCAGAAGGGGTAAGTAGCTGTGTTATTTGTTTTCTGCTGGTTTGGCCTTCCTAATTTTTAGGGTTTTGCTAAAATCTTCTCGTAACAGGAAGAAGAAACTGGGCGATTAAGTCCTCAAGATTCCAATGAAATGTAAGGATTATGTAATATTATTATTATTTTCTTTCCTATTGAGAAAATATGGTTTCTTTGGCCCGAGGTGTTCATATTTTGCATTTTATTTTATTTTATTTTTAGAGATGGTATTTGCAATGGTGTTATTAACTTGTCTTTTTTTTTTTTTTTTTTTGCGTTGATACATTAAAAGAATTGTTAACTTTTTTTTCTCATGTTTGATTTATTTATGATAGTAAGTAATTGTAGGATCTTTGAATGTACAAAATAATTAGTGACTAATTCTCACACAAGCACTGTATTTGTTGAGTCATAATGTCAAAAGGTTCTTGCCACCCATATAACAAAGTACTTTTTCTTCTAATTACGATTATTCTCCATATTGCCCCCTTCCCCGTCAAAATTTTTTGCATGATTCAAAGGCTAACGCACAAGTGTTTATCAGATTTTTTTTTTAAAGTTTCACACTGATCAATAAACCATGATGTCAAGCTCTTCTCAATGCAAATATTCTACATGATGTTCTTATTATTAATCTTTTTAACTTTATTTGGGGTAAACAGGCCCCTGAAGAAGAAATCAAAAACAAATTCTGATGATGCCAAAGGAGGAAAAATTGATTCTTCATCCAAAAGGTGAGTGGAGTTTATTTCTTCCTAGTTTCTGGTAATTTATTCATATGTTTCTTATCATTCAACTGTAACTTTTAGGAGTGAAGGAGCCTCCAGCAAATCCAAGGGTACGACTAATAAGTCTGGTCGCAAGTCTAAAGAGGGAAGTAAAGTTGATGATAGATCCAAGGAAGACTCCAAGTCTGTCAGCAAATCAGAGATGGAGACTGGTGGCAAATCCAAGGAACACGCTTCAAGAAGTGGTACTAATAAATCAGCTAATGTTGGTAAGAAATCATCTAGCAAGTCTAAGAACGCTGATAACCAGGCTTCAAAGACAGCAATATCAAAAGATGAAACAAGAACGCCAGCCAAATTCAAGCAAGACATTGAGAAGGTAGGCAAGTCAAAGCAAGGCACATCGAAGACACCCACCATATCCAAGGGAAAATCATCTCAGAGTGAGGGGAAATCTAATGCTAGTGGTACTGGCAAGGTTAAATCAGGTTCTTCAAAGGTACAAGGGAATGAAGACGTGAAAGAAAACCTGTCTGATCCTGGTAAGGTGCAAGAAAGTACGAAAGGAAAATCACCAAATTCATCAAAGGCGCAGGGGAGTGAGGCCAAGTTGGGTAAGAAGCGGAAAAAGGGAGTAAAATATTGAACTAGTCCTCTTTTTGTTGTCGCCCAAGTCCTCCTGCTCTGCCCGTCAAAACATGCGTGTTGGTCTTTTTCCACATGGTTGGTAGATGGTTCATAATGCTGTTATATTAACAATTGGTGTAGTTTTTAGTGATTTTAGGGTTAATGTAGAATTATTTTGTATGGTTTTTGGTACGAATCAGTGTTTATTTATCCAGGAGGCACCTGTAGAAAGCAATTGGGTTAGCTTTTACTGGGCAGGTAGATCATGTCATAGATAGGTGATATTGCTGTTCCTATTGGCAGACCGCAGACCCAATCACTAACCTTACCTAGGATTCCTTTTCTTCTTGATGGTGTTCGTAATTATTTAATTTGCCTTTTTCTTTTGTTTTCAATATTTTATCTATAATTTGTGGAGCCTGTAGTAATTTCTTATTCTCCATGAAGTACTTTTGGGGCAATTGGTTAAAAGGGACGTCAAACGGGTCAAATTGCATTTGTGATACCTGGAATATGGATTTTTTTTCTCTACCTTTAGATTTTTTTCTTATATTTTCACATTTTGATCATTGAGTAATTAGTAATGACTGATTATTTTTTTGCTAAATAGTGAGTAAATAATTGGTCACCAAGATTGATGAAATTAGCAAGGGCTCGTTCTATAATAGTTTTGTTTTCTTATACTTGAAATTAGTTTTTGTTTTCTAATTTATTTTGAAGAAAAAACAAAACATTAGTTTCATTAAAAGTTTTGTTTTCTTATAAGTGGCAACAAAAAACAAATAAAAAGAAAATGTAAACAATAGGAAAGGAAAGTGAGATTGGAATATGGCTTTTAGAATTATTTAAAAGAAAAAAAAAGTGGGTAAAAATATAATTAAATTTTAAATTAATTTTGAACTTAAAAATGAAATTTATTATCAAACATGCATTAAAAAACGTTTGAAAACATAATTGGCAGTAAAACATTGCCATAAACTTTTTCTCAAAAAGTTTAGGTCATGTTGATAACAATTTTAATTTTTAATTTTTAATTTTTAATTTTTAATTTTTAATTCCTTAATTTCATAATTAAATTTTCAATTTCAATTTTTTTAAGAAAAAATGAATGTTGTTTGATAAACAATTTTTAGTTTTAATTTTAAAAATTAGAAATTCAATAGAAATATTTATTTGATAATTAATTTTAAATTTTAAATTTTCAACTTTTTAAGCACTAATATTTAATTTTAAATTTATCTTTGACAAAATTTCATTAAATTTTAGCTCTTTAATTATTATGAATAAGATTAAATATGATTGCGCTATTTATTTTTAACATCAAGAAATAAAAAAATAAAAATTTAATTTTCTTTAATTTCAAAATTTAGCAACTATAAATTAAAAATAAGTTATCAAATGCATTTATTTGTAAAATTTATAAAATTTGAAAATTGGAATGATTATCAAAAAAGCATTTTAAATTTGTCACCCTAACCTTATTTTTAATAGAATATCCATGTTGGTTTTATGATTTGATCATAGTTACATTGATTTATGTGATTTTCGAGTGTTGTTGATATATGACTATTTTGCATTTATCCCACATCGGGTTTGTGGATGTGTTATAAATCCTGTAAGTTCTCTTTAATTTTAAATTTATCAGATTGTGGGTTGGTTGATTTTGGGGTTTATCTCAAAATTTTCCTTTCGTTCTATTGGACTTCAGCTTCTTTCCCAGTTATGCTATTTTGATCTTGTCTGTTCAGATTAGACATGTATTAATTGAATTTGTTTGTAATGTCTAATTATATTAATGAAACTCTGCCTTCTAAAAAATAAAAATAAAAAAGATAAATTTTATCAGATCTTTTAAAATTCAATTTATTTGATTTAAGTTGCCGGAAATATATCTTAGCCAAGGTCTATAACAAATTTACAAGCAAATAAGCAAATTATATTTTAGAAATGTCAAGGCACTTTATAATTTAATTAGTTAATTTTTTTTTAAATTTCATAGATGGGATGGATAATGCCAAGCCAATATGAATTTAAGGTAGAAAGAACGAAGAAACTAAACAATATATCATTAAAAAAAAAAAAAACAGAACGTTAACTCATGAAGCGTATATTTGACAATTGACATGGAACAAACAGGCTTAACATTTTTATTGGTCCTAAAATTTAATTAGATTTATATTTTTTAAAATTTTAAATTCTATAATTTAATTTTTAAATTTTTAAATTTTATGAAGATCTTCAAACTTTTAAATTCTACAATTTAGCTCATATACTTTTAAAAATTCACAATTTTATCTTCGGTACTAAAATATATATTTTTTAATCAAAATTTTAGAACCTATATGTGAATTTTTAAAAATTTTAGAACTAAATTATAGGATTTAAAAGTTGAAAAACACTTCTACGGCCCCTAAACTTATGTCTTTGGGACACTTTAGTCCCAAAATTTTAACAATTTATGACGTCATGTACAAAAATAGGTCCCTAAATTTTTATTTTTTGAACACTTTAATACCTAAATTTTACTAAGATAAGACACTATAGTCCCTAAAATTTGAAGTAAAGTGTATCTCTTTTCTAAAATTAGGACCAAAATATACAAATTGAAAATTTAGGGACTAAAGTGTCATAAAAATATTAGTTTAGAGACCTTAGTGTTATCACACCCTTAAAGTTTAGAGACTTATGTATAAAATTTTAAAAGTTTAGAAACTAAATTGTAGAATTTAAAAATTTAATGACCTAAGTATAAATTTAGTTAAAATTTAAGGATCAATGATATAATTTAGCCTATTTTTAAATAGAGAGTAAATATTTGTTTCAAATAATATAATAATAAATTATAAGAAAAAAAGCCAAATAAAAATTCCTTCTAAATAAGGTGTTGTGCCATTTTTTGTCAACATTAGAATGAGGGTGTACTTCTTTTTTTTATTCTTGTTATGGACCTGCGAATAGAGAAAACACGTTAGGATCTCAGACTACCACGGGGTGTGGTGGAGACCTAAGTCTTAAGTCAGTTCGAGTAATGACGATGATGGAGGAGACCTAAGCCTTAATTCTGTGATAATAGGAAGAAAAAGTATAGACAGAGAGAATATATGAGCTGTGTGTATTGTTAGTTATGTACCACAACTTTAGTTATTTCTTTCCACAGCTGATCATCGCCTTTTGTGTTAAACACGAAGTACAATATGACACGGGCAAGGTACTTTTGCAACCTACGGAAATGTTAACTTTTTCTTACATGAGGCACCTAACCAATGGAAACAAAGTGGGACAAGGTAGGAAGAGTACTGGAACTTCTTCCAAGAACGCTACCACCAAGGATAGGTTAGTAAACATAGAAGAGAAAATAAATAAAATGCAAGAGTACTAGTGTCAATAACAGGCTTGGTTGAGTGAACAAATGAAATATTCTCATGAATACCAAGCTTTACTCCACAGGATGATGAGTTTCTAATTGACACAGGGTGGAGTGGACCTCCATCAATTCGTTACAGTTCCAAACTACCCGTGCCATGACTTCGTATAAGACTTATGTGTGAATGTGTTTAATGTGCATATATATAAAGGAGAAGATATATATGTTGTCGGTTACTTACCTGAGGGGATAGACTTATCCTTACATCGGACGTTATTTCTCTCTAATTATCTCTTATTGAATAATTAGGGGATATTCGGTGTTTATTGTCTAATGGTCTTTTATCTAGCAATTGGTCTTATTTGCTTATTTAGTGCTTACTGGGCTGGGCCACAGCCTATATTGCTTAGTAGGATTAATGGAAGAATGTCATTTGACACGTGTTATTTTATGCTCAACATTAGCCCCCAGGCCTTTTGGGCCCGATTACATGGAGTAGGAGGTCTAGTTGTCATTTTGTCGATATCTAGACATTTGGTCCTTTAAGTCACGTTGGTGGCCCATAGGTAGAGTCGACAAATTTTGACACGGCTTACGAACTTGACACGACCCACCCACGAAATAGTCAGATCTAGGTTGAGCTTATATGAGTTGGGTCCTAAACAGGTTGATCCATTTAACCCATTTAAAAAATTATGTCTTAACGAGTTAATCGGGTAACCCGTATAAGTAACACAAGTAAATAACTAAAATTATTAGGTTATGTACGTAATTATTTCTTATTTAATTATTTTTTAGATTTATACTTTGAAATATTAATGAGATGATGTTTAAATTCATTCCATATTTTATTTTCTTGTTTTTATCAATTTATAATAATATGTTATTTAGTTTAATGTTGTATGTTTTTATTATTGATTATTTATTTTACACTTAAAACAAGTTTTTACTTACAAATAATTTATGATATATATTTTTGTTAGACTTTTTTTTTTTTTACTGTTTGAGACTTTAACATGTTGGTTTTAATGTATCACAATATTTATGATTATTGATTTAATTTTTGGAGTCTAATTAGAATTTATTATGTTAATAGGTTACGTAAATATATGTTGATACTCGATATAATATTTTCTGATTTTTTTATATTATAAAATATAATATATATTATTTAATATATTTAAACGTGTTAAATAAGTTAACCCATTTATTAAACAGTTTGGGTTAGGGTTGCACTTTCTAACCTGTTTAATAAATAGGTTGGGTCAGGATCAAGTTTACATAGGTCGGGTCGTAAACGGGTCGACTCGAACCCGACACAACCAACTTTTTGATAGCTCTACCCATAGCCCACTCTTGTACGCTATTTCATCGACTAGATTGGAAAATTTGGATCTCATTCGATCGTGAAAACGTGCGCGATGGTTTTCCATTACTGGTGATAATTTTGAATTTCCAATCAAAGTTTCAGTATAGAAGATATGTCGAAGTCAAAGTTGCTTTTGACAGAGTCAACCATGGCAATTTGGAGGGAAATTGAAATTTCAAAATTTGAAACTTGGAACAACAAATTCCATGTTCAACCTTATCCCTTGGATGAGCTTGTGAGTGGGTGGATGAGATTGTATCCCACTTCTATATATATAATCTTCTACTCCACCATTCCTTCCACACAATCTAGAATTCTAGAGAGAATGAGTGAGGAGCTCAACTTCTAGAGGGAGAAAGCTTCGTGGGGAGTCTATGTTCTTCCTTCATCTTTCCTTTCCTTTCCTTTTCCTTTCATTATTTATTTCCATTAGGGTTTAGGACATAGAGTAGGCATTTTATCTTCTTTGCCTTTCGGACATTGCACTCCACTCATATTACACCAACATCTTCCTATGTAGGGGTGATTTCATGCACACTAGTGTGATGGACGGAGATGAATGGCTTTAGCCATTATAGGCACGCATGGAGGCTGGCCATAGTGGACAGGAGTCGGTAGTGGACAAATGAAGGGGTGAGGGTCCGTCTGGAGGGGACACAACTGATAAGGTGCAGACTGGAGGCATTGTGGTAAGCCATGTGTTGACACGAGAAGGATTGTCCGACCATGAGCCAACTAGAGTGGATTTTCCCAGCTGAGGGCCTATTGGAGGAGGCTTGTTCAGCCATGTGCTAACTAGAGGGGTGTCGTCCGGCCATATGCTAATTGGGGGTGTGCCATCTAGCCATGTTCCAACCAGAGGGTGCCGTTCGACCATATGCCATTTGGAGGGGGCTTGTTCAACGACTTGTCATTCAGGGAGGCTTTGTTTGGCGGCTTATCGTCTACAGAGGCTCTATCTAGAGCCTGCCATTCGTCGCAGTGTTGTCCTATGGGTTGCCATACGATGGAGGTTTATTCGATGGCGTTCAGTTTGGCAAATTTCCACCCAATAATGCTTCATCTGCCAACTCTTCGTCGATGTGGCATGTAGGGTAGTGCTATCTGTTAGTGGGAAAAATTATTCCATACATTCTAATGCACCTAGGACATCTTAATGTCATGGTTTTGGACCTTCTGCACGCAGTGGTCATTATCACGTGGTCTTGGTGGATGACTCTTCTGATGAAAAAGGTTCAAGTGATGTCCTACTCAAAATTTCATCAAGTCAATTGGAGGAAGAGAACTTCAACTTCTTCACTATTAACCGATAGCAGTCCAAGATGTCAGACTTTTGCTTGGACATGTTGAGAGAGATGTTTCGTGTCCCAGCATCTGTCACTTTGATGCCTCATATTCTTGGTACCGTTTGAAGCAATCCCTTTTCGTGTATTGTGCAAGAGTTTTTGTCTTATGTTGGTGCCGCTCCATGCCAAAATTTGCCTAAAGGCTATTGGATATTAATATCCTATTGGGTGCTTTGGAAGGAGCACGGGGTTAACTGTAGAGGAGTTCACCTATTGCTACTATGCATAGTTGTCGGGGAAAGTTGCTGATTAGTTCTATCTGAAACCCTTTGGGAACATAATTATTGTCGAGGACCTTTTGGACACTAACAAAGGTTGGCAAGATGCTCTTTTTAACATAATTGGGGACTTTGATGTAGACATGCCAGGAGTTCCTCCTCCTCCTAAAGAGTTCTTTCGAAATGCTAAGTTTGTCGACCTCTAGCTTTTATCTTGTCTTTATATTCTAACTTTTTGTCTTTATTGTGTGTAGTTCATTGGCAACGCGAGAATCTTCTAGAGAGGAAGAAAGAGTTCATTGAGGGACTGTTTATAGAATCGGTGTGTAAGCATAGTAGTGATCGACTTGTCCTTCCTGAGAGGATTGCACATTGGGGCTTAGATCTTACAGGTTCCACTTTTGATAGTAGCCCCCCAGTCATGGAGTATGATTTTTTCTTTTACCAATGTTCTTCTTTTATTCTTGGTCTCCACCCACTAACTTTGTTGGTTTGCTTTGCATTTTGCAGTGATGTCTTCTCAGCATTTTCTATTCTAGAGCGACTAAAACTTTTGGTAGGTCCAAAATGAAGAGAATTGGTTAAGAGGGTGTAATGATTGCAACGCCACCACCTAGGTAAACTGAAGAAAGGCCAGTGAGGAGTGGGGTGCCTATAGCGGTGATAGTGGGGGAGAGGATATCGAGCCTAGTGGGGTCAAGAGCCTCCAGTTATGACTATGCTGAGATTGTATCGTGCCCCAAAGTATGTGGGTCCCATTGAGGGTGATCCTCGTGCACTTATTTTGTGTTAAGAGTAGCTAACTAGATACTTGAGATCTATGTTGGGTGCCCAAGCTAGGTTGGAGTCACGTCTAGAGTCTATACATGTAGATTTGCGTGAGGCAATGCTATCTAGGGATGAGGCGATTACTGTCTACCCAGATTTGGAGAAGAAGTTGGAGATCTCTTGTAGTAGGCACAATACTACTTCTCTAGTGCGTATTGCGACAATGATGGTATAGGAGCTTGTTGAGAATGAGGTGGAGAGACTTGAGGCTGCCTTGGCCAAGGATAGGGAGGTAGGTTCTTTTGGTGTTAAACGAATCGATAAGTTGTCAGAGCAGCTCCATTTGGCTGACGACGACAGAGGTCACATAATAGAGCTTGAGACCATAAGGGTGTGAGCAATTTCCCTCTACCAAGAGTCTGATGTGTACACTATGGATACTCTGGATGTGTGGGTCTATGGGTTTGCTACTACCAGGAGACGTTTCTTGAAGGTATACCCTGATTTAGTGCTTTCAAATGCTATCTTTCTAGACACTGAGGAGAATGCTTCTCGTTATGGGGTATTGACCTCCGATATTGAGGATGATGGTACTAAGGATACCAAGGGTGATGCCAGTCCATTACATGTATCAAGGGAGAGTGACAGTGCTGACTAGTATGATTATATTTAGACTTTCTTTTGATGTATCTTTGTCCCACCCAATCATGAGAGCTTGATGGGATTTAATTTCAATTTTAATTGACTTAGTCTTGTACAAATATTTTATTAATTGTTAATGGATGCTTCATCTCATTTTTCTATTTGGAGCATGCATTGTACTCTTTATTTCTTCATGTCCACTTACTTTTAGCTTTTGTATGGCGTGTATAGTATTTTCTTTATTTTTGTGTGGCATACTCTATGCATCTTTGAGTGGAGTGTGTACTACACTTAGCCTTTGACTCGCATCTGGAGTTCCTCCATGTGGAGGAGTGGGTGTTATATAGATTCTTCCTTGTTTTGGGGGACAACGGGTGTCGGCATTGTAAGATGACAGTTCTGGACAAAGAGCAACCTAAATGGTATTCTGTTAGGCATGTGTTGTTTGGTCAACACCCAATTGGCTAGCTTCAGCGTGGATTGATCTTGGTTGGCTGGTGATGAACACTATTTTGATCTACTATTTGTGATGTTTTTAAGTGTTTATTTTGCATGTAATCTCGATATAATCTTGTTTTGGAGGGTATTCTACTGTTTTGCAGGGCAAAGTAAGTTTGGAGAGAAATTTGGAAAAAGAGAGCAAAAATGGAGTAAAAATGCATACATATGTAAGCCTTACATTAGGTGCCATACATTATGTAAGCCTTACATTGATAATCAACAGAATATGTACAAGGCATGTACATTCATGTACAAACCATGTACACCCTTACATGCAAGGCGCGCCGCGGCGAGGGAATTGTATGCCGCGGCGAAAGGTTCTCGGGTTGGAACATGAAAACCAACAAAACATTGCGTGCCGCGGCGAGGGAATTGTATGCCGCGGCGAGAGGCTCTCGGGTTGCAATTTGGAAATCATGAAAACATCGCCCGCCGCGGCATGGAAAATGTGCGCCGCGGCGAGGAAGTTTCTGTTTTGGCTCGTAAATTGTAAAAACATTGTGCGCCGCGGCATGGGAAATGTGCGCCGCGGCGCGCGCGCGCGTACTGGAATCCTTTTAGGGCACGAGACTTACATCAATTATGGAAACCCTTACAAAACCTAATTGGACAAAACTCTATATATACTCTCTAGCCTCCAAGTGATCAAATATTCAGCCTCCAAGAGATTCCAAGCCGCCACCACTCCAAATATTGAGCCTCCATCTACAGATTATCATTGAGCTTCCACCAAATCGTGAACAGTAACGTGAATAGTGCTTCATCTTCTCCACACCTTTTTAGAAAGAAAATCATTCAATTAATGCTCCTCCATTGAAACTCCATTGACAACCTTGAAGAAAGTGATCATCCAACATCAAGGGCTTGTTTGAAGAGTGGAAGTGGGGTAATTTATTTGTAATCTTTTTTTCTTTTTAAAATGTTATTTGTAATGAAAAATATTGATTTGGATTTCATTATGAGTAGCTAAACTCCTCATGTGTGGGATTTTGGTAAAGTAACTATGATTGTATGATTGATTGTGTGGATGATTTTAAGATTAAGTAATTTGATTCATGTTCATTGTTCTTAATACGTATGTTCATCAATTATTTCTGATCAATTTGATTTGTGAATGTATGAAATATTTTAGGGTTGAGTTTTAGAAACGCCATCTGAATTCGATTTTGCACTCTTGAGCATGAACCTAGTTTAAGTACATTGATTTGTCTTGAATTAGGTGATTAAACTATTTTCCTGGATTTTAGGCTAATTAACTAATTAACGGATTGGATTAAAGAAGCTAATTAGTTAATTAAGGGAAGATCACCATTGATTTGGGATTTTCTAGAGTTAGAGAAAATAATCGTTAAACTCTACTTTTTCGTGCTTATTTGTCAAATCCACATAAATCAAGTCATCCATGATTAGTTTACTAACCAATTTCCCACACTCATTCATCTCATCGTTTCAACAAAACTTTCACGCACTTACTTTTATTTTTTTTAGTATTTTTATGATTTTAGAAACAATTTGCAACCCAAACTTCGATTAGAGTGTTTAGCATTTATTTTATTATTACGTTTTAGATTACATTTAGCTATTTTAAAAACCACATCAATTCCTTTGAGAGACGATCTTGGGAGTATACTTGTCGCTTACTACAAGTGACTCGTGCACTTGCGAGCTTTTATAAATTACAAAATTTGGTTATCAAGTTTTTGTGCATCAGCTGGATCCCATTCAGCCAACTGCTGTTCAGCTAGCTTTCATGATTGGGTGATCTCATGAATTTGCATAATACAGGTGCGTGTAGTACTGCAATTTTCTAGAGTAATTTTTTCTAAGTTTGGGTGGCTCTTTGGGGTTCCCATATTGCCAGTCCCCCTACTTGGGGTGCTTGTGGCTTGACCAAGTGGCTCAAGCATGGAGTTTTCGACTTAGAAATTTTTTGGAGTTTTTGAAGGTGGTGATTGTTGTTTTGTCGAGATGTATATGCTTTGTCAGGACCCATGGTCCCCATCTCAAACTTTTTGTTTGTGCACAATAATTTTATTCTCCCTTTGGGGAGTTCGGACTGAAGTAGTGAAGTTGTGCTTAGTGGATGTCATCCATGGGGTGTAGAGCCATTGTTAGGTTGTAGCCCATTTGTGGTGCGCTAGTCGAGTTGCCACTCCCAACATAACTCGGGGAGGGAGTGGAGTCCTGGAGATAAGAATTGTGCATCAGAAATGCCATCCACGGGGTGCAGAGCCCATCATAGGGTTGCAACCTGTTTTTAGTGCACTAGCCGGGCTCCCACTCCCAGCGCAACTTGTGAAAAGAGTGGAGTTTTGGAGATAGTGTTGCAGGTGGTAAATACTATCTACGGGGTGCAGAGCCTATCATTGGGTTGCAACCCGTTTCTGGTGTGCTAGCTGGCTCCCACTCCTAGAACAACTCATGGTGGGAGTAGAGTCCAAGAGATTTAAAGTTGTGCTCACTAAAAGTCGCTACCCACTAGTGGCACACTGGCTTGGCTGCCCCTCCCTTTATGTGTGAGAGGGAGTACAGTCCATAGATCCACTGCTTCTTGTCGTCCATGGGATGGGGTCACAAATCAAATATTATTAGGTGTCGTGCTTGACGGACCCTACCAAGTTCGGGCTACCCTTTGGAGTTACATTTTGATTTTGTACAATGGTGGAGAATTCAAATGAAGAAACTTATTTATAGAGGTTGTCATACCTCAAGTGCTCCTTTTATTCCTCTAACAAAAATTTGAGATTACATGAAAGAAACGAAAACTAAATCTGGCTAACTATGGCTCTTATTTGTCTAACACCTTGGAAAATCAAAACCCTAATCCAGTGGGAAGCACTTTCTATTACTAATACTAGGTCTTAAGATGCTATTTTTGTCCTATGCGAACTATTAGGGCGGAGCACTCTCTTTCCCTCTTTTGTTCTCCCAAGACTACTCCAATGCCTAACTCTGTTGGGAATTTAAGAATGAGACGGTTAGTTGATGCCACGGCTGCAGGAAGGGTCTTTCTAGGATTTCGTTATAGGGTGAGGGGTAGTCTACCACTAAGAAGTTGACCATTATTGTGCAAGATTTAGTGCCTTCCCCGATTGTGACGAGTAAGGTGACGCTTCCATTTGGGATTAGAGGTGGTCCGAATAAGCCCACAAATGGGGTGGCTACTGGCTTGAGTGGGTAAGAGAGTTGTATCTCTTTCCAAGCTTGGGAGAACAAAACATCGATGGAGCTGCCTATATCAATCAAAATTTGGTGCAATTTTATATTGGCAACTAGAAAAGTAACTACTAGGGCATCGATGTGTGGGTGGAGTAGTGATGCACAAAAACTTGATAGTCAAATTTTGTATTTTATAGAAAGCTCGCAAGTGCACGAATCACTTGTAATGAGTGATAAGTATACTCCCAAGATCGTCTCTCAAGGAATTGCGGTGGTTTTAAAACGTTATTTATTTTCTTATTCAGTCGAACAAACAATCCTAAACATTCTAACAATTGTCGGTTGAAGAACAGATTGTAAATTCGGAATTAAATCAAAAACTAAAATAAAATGGAAATAAAAGTAATCACAACAAATGGGAGGATGATGGATGTAAATGGGAATCTTAGTTCGCTATTCATTCATGGAAAGAGCAAATTAAGCATTCAATTAAAAGTTGAATTTAATGATTTTTTCCCTAAATCTAGAAAATCTCAAATCAATGGCAATTTTCACTACAATCAACTAATTAATTTCTTTGATCCGGACCGTTAATTAACTAATTGGAATTAGCTCAAGGAAATAATTATAACCACCTAAACTAACACAAATCAATGCAATCAATTTAGGCTCTTGTTCATAATGCACAATTAAGCAAAGATGGCGTTTCTAATGCCTAATCCTAAGATATTCTTTCTAACTATAAACTAAGGTTTGGTCCACCATTAATTCATAATAAAAAAATATTAAGAACACGAACAAGAAATAAATTCAAATTATATATAATTAAATTACAAAATTATTCTTCCAATCATTGGAAGTAAGACTAATATCCCAAATACATAAATTAGCCAACCATAACTAAATTGGTGTCAATCAATTTAGTCATGGAGGCAAACCACAAAATCAGAGAAGAAAAAGATATTACACTAAAAATATCACAATGAATCCTCAACTCCAATTCTTTAAACTTGGTTGATCCCCTTTCTCAAATCCTTGGAGTAGCTTCAACAATGGAGTGTCTTCTCATGATTTTGGGTGGAATTTGGGTGGAAAACCCTTGCTGCAGTAGTAGCTAAGGTGGGGAAGAAATTGGCTATGAAAACTTGTGTTTGGGAGAGATATAATGTGGTATTTATAGGAGGAATGAAGTGGAACACGCATTTTAGGGTTTCTGGGCAGTTTTGGCACGCTCGCCTCGGCGCAGGTTTTTGCGCGCCGCAGCGCGCATTCTATTTTGGCTCCAGAATTGAAAACAGAAACCTCCCCACCTAGGCGTAAGTTTTTCATGCCTAGGTGCGCGTTCCTTTTGTCTTGTATGTAACCTTTACATAGTTTTTGACTCCCAATGTAAGCCTTACATTTTCTGGTTTTTGTTACTCCATTTTCTCTCTTTTTGTGTCATTTCAATCCAATATTCTTCAAGAGTCCAAAAACCTACAAAATGCAAAAATACCTTCCAAAACACGAAAATAATAAAGTAAAACATAAAATGAATGCTTAAAAACATAACAAAACATAGGTCAAAATTGTGTTCATCAAGTAGTCTATTGGTCTTATTCTAAAAAAATGTTATATCTGACATTGCCAGCCTTGGATCTTTGCTGGGGCCAAAGATGCTCAGGATTTCCCAGTTGGAGCTTTCCTGGAAAGCATTATTGGAGTCTCCACTGACGGGCCCTCCTATAATTACTCGAACTTTCCAAACTTCCTGTTATAGGGTTCGTTCCTGTTCTCTAGGTAAGGTGGCCTACCAGGGTTGCTTGTCATCCTACACGAACTCTATCAAGTATCCTTTCCTAATGAGCTTCTTAATTTCTTCTTTAAGATGGAAGTAGTCATATGTGGAGTGGCTAACTTCTCGTTGGAATCTACAATACTTAGATATATCCTTCTAGAGGAACTTCATTTTCTTAGGCCATTGAACAATGTTTTGGTTTTCAATTTGCATCAATATGTTTCCCTGTGGGGTTGTAAGTGGGGTGTAGCTTCTGAAACCTACCCTTGGGCTGTTAGGACTTCTGTCTCTGTCTTGGCAATAACCACTTGGGTTTGTCTAGGATCTTTTGTTCTCTTGGCACTTAGGTTTGTCCTATTCTCTTTGCTTTTGTTCAACTTTCCTTTCTTTGGTTGCTGTTATCTTGCCTGTTGTTGGTCATTTCTTCTACATTTAGGTAGGTGTTCACTAATTGCGTAGCTTCAGCATACATGGCAAGCAAGTCTTTGGCCATGTCTCGCCAAAGGGCGCCTTGGTGAAGTGCGTGGTGAAGGGCGCTTACTGCCACCGAGTCTATATAGTTTGGTACCTATATCTTTTTGGAGTTGAACCTATTGAATATGTATTTTAGGGACTTATCCCTTCCTTGTCTTCATACGCATAGAGGTCTATCCATCCCTTGAAATTCTCTATGTATTCCAGAGGGTCCTTCGTCCCATCATAGGTACTAGTGTTAGGCATTCTAAATTTGCTAGGACTTCGAGAGTGAATAGAGATTCTATGGAGACAGTTAAGTCCATGAGTTTTCCTTTATTCAGCCTTTATTGTACACTTATACCTCTTGTATTTGTTTTACGATTTTGTCTGTGGTTAGATGGGATATGATGAGGGGCCAATCCTGGTGGTGACCCTTGGTTGTAGATGCTGCTTGGTTAGTATCGCTACCTTGCGTGGAGTGTTCTTACTTGCGGGCATCTAGGCGCTCACACAAGTCCTACTGGATGGGACCTAAATGATCCAATGTTGATTGGTGGGTGTTCGGATGTCTTTGTGCTGTATGAGACTCAACTTTGGTTGTCAGTGGGCTCGGGTTCCGATGGAATGGGTCACGTCATCGGTTAGAGCCTAATCGGTTGGGAGAGCCCCTAGTATTAGATGACTCTGCTGGAATTGAGTTTGGTTCCAGAATTCGTGGTTTTGAAAGGATTTTTAGCTTAATCTGGAGTGTATTTTCTAATGCTCCCGAGCAGGCTTGAATCTAAGTCCCCTTTTAGCGAGTTGGTCGAATTGTCTGTTGGTGGGCACTGTGGGTGCTTCTTCTTGGTTAGGTTGTGAAGGGTTTGGTAGTATTCCTTGATCACCTGAGAGAGTAGAGGTTCCATAACTAGTAGGATCCATTTTTTGTTAAGAAGATAGAGGATGGAGTTTGAACGGGAAGATTTTCATCGGGCACTCACACAACTTTAGTTGGGGCACTCAAATAAATTATTTTTCTTAGATTTTTCTTTTCAGATTTGGTGGAGAACACAACAATGGCTCCTTAAATTCTCTTTTTATGTTGTGAGCTAATAGACACACTTCGTTCCCACAGATGGCACTAAAAGTTGATGTTGTTTTTTATCAATATCAAAATAAGGGTGCACTTTTCCTTATTGTGGACTTGCAAACAGAGAAAACACGTTAGGACCTTGGACCATTATAAAGTGTGGTAGCCTTTGGCCCTTCGATTCTTAAGTCTGTTCAAATAATGGCGATGATGGAGAAGACCTGAGCCTCTACTCCGTGATGATAAGGAGAAGTGTAGACAAAAAGAATATAGGAGGTGTGTGTATTATTAGTTATGTCCACTTTAAGTGTGAATGTGTAAAAGGTGCATATATATAGGAAAAAATGTATACTTGATGTCGGTTACTTACCTGAGTAGATAAACTTATCCTTACATTGGAGGTTGTCTCTCTCTAATTATTTTTATAATATAATTAGGGGATATTCAGTGCTTATTATCAAATGGTCTTTTATCTATCAATTAGACTTATCTACTTATTTAGCGTT
Source organism: Elaeagnus macrophylla (assembly GCA_029378325.1). NCBI lineage: Eukaryota > Viridiplantae > Streptophyta > Magnoliopsida > Rosales > Elaeagnaceae > Elaeagnus > Elaeagnus macrophylla. Next base: position 6,249,928 of record CM055649.1, on the reverse strand, counting down.
CATTGAGTTGGATCGCAGGCTATATTGCTGAGCAGGACCAATGAAAGAATGTTACTTGGCACGTGTTATTTTATGTCCATCATAAAGACATATAATAATATAAGTTAGTATAAATTTTTTTTTTTACAACGAACAAACCTTATCGAGGCAAGCAATAGTCCATTGAGAATATAGTAATTGTACAATCTAAATAAAAATACGCTTATTTCATAATATAATATTTTTAACTTAATACTAAAATAAATGCTTATCATTTTAATTAAAAAAATATATTATACACCTATAATAGAGTCATATTGTGTATAACTTAGTTACACGCTTGATTAATTGTGTTCAATCTTATTATTATTATACAGATCTGAATGGATAACTAATATATTTTAGATGATTTTATCCGATATTTTGAGTTTGATACAAATACGTATATAATATTAATTTAATTTAATTTAGATTTGGTTATATTAAATACACACTAGTAAAATGCACGTGCATAGCACGTATTATATATTACTTTTATGTTTTATTATTTTAAATATTTTTTTTATATTAAAATATATATTTATTAATTTATTTAATAAATAAATAAAGTACTAAAAATTAAAAAATACTTAAATATAACAAAAACCTCATTGTGACTTGCAACATCATCAAGACTCATTTTAAGACTCTCAAACTTAAAAATTAAAAATTATGAAAATAATTAACCATAACAAAATAAAAATTATCTAAAGCATAAATAAATTTTACATTACAAACATAAAAATGTAAGTTTTAATTAATATTCGTGTAATATAAAAGGTAAACTATTATAATAGAAAAATAAAAATAAAATTATAATGTAATATAAATATTATAATTAAATAAATAAAATTAATAATAGTGACAATTTCTATATTTTTTTTTGATAGAGACAATTTTCATAATTAAATTTGAATAATTTTGTCCAATTTTTTCATAATTATAAGTACTGTCATTGTTTTGAAAATAATTAAGTATTTTTGTTTATTTAGAAATTATAGTTTAGAAAATTAAACTATAAATAAAAATGTCAAAATCTTATCATTTAACTTTTAAATTTTTTTTATTTGTATGCATCATTTTTTAACCAATTATTTTAAAAAATAACATTTAATCATTATAATTAGGACGGGAATAAGATTGAGAAACCCATCCCATACTGAATGCGATTTAATTACTCAGATTAGACCCATTTTGTGGGTTATTGGCTTTTTAACCAAAGTAGCTAAACGGCAGAGTTTTGGCCATGTGAGTTTTACGATTATCCCCTCAGCTTCGATCATTCATCATTTTCAGTCATTATTTTCAGTTTTACGATCATTCAGTATTTCTTCACCTCGCGTCTAGTAATCGATTCACTATTTGCTCGCAATTTCTCAATTGTCTCGCATTGATTGTAAATCACCATTTTCACTCAACTACTCAATTGTCTCGCAGAACTTGAGAACTTGGCATTTTATTTGGATTATTAGTCCAGACACAGAATTTTGGTAGAATCAAACTATTCTTGAAGATGAAGATGAAAACAGAGCTTAATATATTAAACTGAAAGAAAAAAAAAACTTAATAAAGTAGGAAAGAGTGGAGCAGATGAAGAATTGAAGATGAAGATGAAGATGAATTGTTCTCAAGCTTTCGACTATGTCTGCAAAGAAGTATTTAGTTTAATTTCAATCACCCACTGGAAGAAGAAGAAGAACAGCTTATGTACATTCACATTTTGTATGTACAGGTTACATACACATTTATTTTGTATGTAACCTGTACATTCACATTTTGTATATACAGGTTACCTGTACATACGAACTGTTCTTCCTGCAAAATTTGTATGTACAGGTTACATACAAATTTATTTTGTATGTAACCTGTACATTCACATGAAATGCATTGTATTGTTTGTATGTTATTGTTGTTTTAAACAGCTTACAAAATGTGAATGTACAGGTTACATACAAAATGTGAATGTACAGGTTACATACAAATTTGTATGTACAAGTTACATACAAATTTGTATGTACAGGTTACATACAAAATAAATTTGTATGTAACTTGTACATTCACATGACCTGTACATACAAAATGTGAATGTACAGGTTACATACAAAATAAATATGTATGTAACCTGTACATACAAAATGTGAATGTACAAGTCCATAAGCTTCGAAGAAAACACGAAAATGGCGAGGTTTTTACGAATACTCAAATAAAGGGATATTTTGGTAAAAATCATATATATTATATAAATGAAACTTATCATTTAGGTCTAAAAAGTGTTATTTAAGTTCAAAAAAAATTTTTATTTAAATTTTTATTATTTGAGTAATTCACTGAATAAATGCTTATGGACCGGGGTCAGGACAGAGAATGCGATTCTCCAACCCACCCGATTAAGACATCTTTTCTTTTGGATTATCTCCATTGGTCAAAACAATGGATATTCACCACAGTTATCCAATTAGTAGGAAAAATTGACAAAATTAATTATAATTGAGTATATAAAATAAATAATAATAACAATTTTGTAGTTAAAGTAAAACTTGAGGAAAAAATAGTACAAAATAAAATTTTCTTTTAATTCTTTATTTTAAAAGAAAAAATTAATTTAAATATATAATTATATATCTTAAATTTTTAGGATTTTTTGTATATATAAAAAAAAAGGTAAACCATAAATGATATTGTTATAATCTTATTTTTATAATAAGATCATATAATAATAATTATTAAATAAATAATAATGATAATTTTGTAATGAAAACAAAAATTTATGAATAAAATTGTCAAAAAGGACAAATAACTCATAGAAAAATATATATAATTATAAGATTAAAAGATATATATTAGATGGACAAAGAATCTTAATTTTAATAGACTTATAATTGTACTTTTAATAGAGTTCTAAGTCTTTTAAATCTCTTATGAGTTACGAAAATTAAAATTAAAAATTTACAATTTAATAAATTATGTAATTTTTGTTCATTTATAATATCAAATATAATAAAATAGGTGCTTAAATTTTATTTGGAAAAAAAAAAAAAAAGAAGAAGGAAAATGACCTCTCTTCGATTAAACAATCGTTCTATAGTTTTCATTCAAAGGTCTATATAATTCTTCATCGAAAAAAAGGTACATAATTCTTATATAGTCTCATGTATTTAGCATGAAAAATTAATATAGTAAAGATCATATAGAATTACAATTTTTAAACCTTAAATAAAAAATTAATAATATAATAAAGACTGAGACATTTAAAACTTTTAAACATTAAATAGCTTTTTTTTTTTGTCCAAATAAAATTAATGTGTATTTAATATAAATGAGTCAAATTAAAATATGATAGAATAAAGTTATTTATTCTTCATAATAATTAATTTTCGGTTCCCCAACCTAATTTCGTTTTCCTCATCTCACACAAATATTCATTTTAATTATTTATTATTATTATTATTTATGATGAAATTTGTCAAATCTTATATAATATATTGTTAATACTTTTAACTGGATTCTCTAAGAACACAATAGCTCTCTATGAAATGGGAATAAAACCAAGAACACAAAAGTTTTGGGTTAGCAAATGCAAGTGGAAGAAAAGTGCTATTAAAGTAACTGATGAAACAAAATGTGAGCAAATCAAAGCATAAAACAAATTTTTGTTGGTTGTAAGTTGGACCTTACAAATCTAGAAGTTTGGTGTTTAGAATTTTATCATCATTATTGACTATAAGTCTTTCATCATTCGCTGCAAAATAGGATAAGAAATTAAAAAAAAAAAAAAAATCAAATTTTAAGACAAATGTAGAGAATATTTAACATAAAAATAAAATGAGGTTATAATAATATATAATATATATGATATAGTAATTGAAAATAATATAAATAATATATAATATAAATTAATAATGATCGGAGTTTTTTTTTTTTTTTTTTAAGTCAATGGGTAATCGAAATCAGTAGGTGCACCAGGTTACCCCATCAGAATGGAAAACAGTCCTTAGCACCCTCTTCATTTTCCTACCACCCACAAATATTATTAAATAAATAAAATTTAGGATTACATAACTTTGCATCAGCAAAACCTATAAGAAGATTTGCCGACCAAATCAGAAATAGTAAATTGACGCGCAAAAGATGGTACATCCCACCACCAAGTCGCGGAACAAAAACTAGGTGATCTGGAAGCCAAGCTATCAGCAGCAGAATTACCCTCTCTGTAGATATGAGAACAGTGAAAATCCATCCGTGCAATTCGATCCAAACAATCTGTCCAGGATGAGAGCCATCGCCATGGCACTATTTTAGATTTATTGCGGAATAAGTTTACCACATACTCAGAGTCAGACTCCAACCAAATCTTCTTCCAGCCAAACCTGTCTGCATATTTTATTGCATGAATAGCCCCTGCTAATTCAGCCTCATAGGCATAAGAAACCCCTAAAGGAGCACAGAAACAGCCTTTGACAAAAGATCTAGACGTTCGAAAAATTCCCGCACAACCTGAAAGACCAGGTGCCCCAAACGTTGCCCCATCTGTGTTTACCTTTAACCAGCCTGGAGGAGGAGGATGCCAGTTAACTTCAATCACCTTTGGGGATCTTGATGGTATACCACGAACTCGTAAACGACTGAGTATCTGCAAATCATTCATAGTGTTTCGCATTGCACCATTTTTCATTAATCCTGCTTCTCTAATAAAACGCCAAAAAGTAGTAAGAGATGAACGTAGAGGAATCTCAATCCCATCATAGCAGCAATTATTCCTGGTTGTCCAAATAATCCAAATAACAGAAACAATGCTTGATTTCCATAAATTACGGATTTGAGATCCAAAGTCTCTACCCATAGCATCTCTCCACAAATCTAACAGTGTCTTGTCCGTGCGGGGGCGCAATCCAAAAAAATAGGCAATGAGGTCCCAGAGGGCCCCAGCAAAAGGACACATTAAAAAGAGATGTGAGATTGTTTCTTCTGATCTACCACATATAAAGCAGCGTGAAGGGATGGAAAAATCCCTTTTTTTGACAACGCAATCAGTGGGAACCTTTCCTTGTATAACTCTCCAAAAAAGCATAGAGCGGGATGGAGGAATAGATGGGGACCAAACTTCTTTACCCCAACTTTTAACTTGCCCCATTGATCTCAAAGAATCATAAGCATCACGAGTGGAAACATCTCCTTTAACAGAACAAGTCCATACTCGAGTATCTTTAGTACCTGCAATTATCGAGTTAATTTCTATGGCTACATCTGGATAAGAGTCAACAAAAGTTTGCGGTAAACGCCAACCATCTTCTGTCTGAAATTGACCAACCAGAGCATTTAAGGGCATATCAATAGGAGCCTCAGGAATTCTCTCTATTAAAGGCGAACCAAGCCAATTGTCTGTCCAGAAACGAACCCGTGAACTCTTACCTATCAGCCAACGAGATTCGTCAATCAAAGCTAGAAAATGGGTTCTCAAGCCAGACCAAATAGATGAGCAAATATGATATCCTCTGGGAGTATCATTCCTATTAAGAAATCTCCTTCGTAAGTATGTCAAGGTGTGAGATGTTCCTTCAATTAACTGCCAAGCAAATCTTCTGAGCATGGCTTCATTTAGAGTTTTCAAATCTCTCAGACCAAGACCCCCTTCAGCAAGAGGACGGCAGCAATCTTTCCAGGCGACTTGAACTAATGTCAATACAATGTTGTATTTGCATATTATAAGGTATAAGAAAAGTTAAAAGGAATGTTTGATGTAAGTTAAATAGACTGATATGTTGCTTATAATATGATTGCTTTTGAATGAATGCTTGGTGGTTACTTTATTCGTTTATTTAATAATTAAGGTTACTTCATTTAGCGAGCATGTAACCATTTACATTTTCTTATGTAATGTTAATTGTAATATTGTTATTATTTTTTTCTTATGTAATGTTAAATTTATTTTTATTAGTGGGATGAGATGAAAAATGATGGATAATTTAGTAATTAATTCTTAAAGTTATAAAGTGAATTGAGGATAAAATTATCTATTTACTAAAACAAAAGTTTTCATTACTCGTCCAAGCCAAAATTAACTCTTTTATAATAGATATAAATCTGTAATTGGTTTTATAAATTGTAAGCTAAAATAAAATAAAAGCAATGGTTTTTAATTAAATAAATAAATTATAATAACGCCAAATTGCCACTCTCTAAAAGGTCTGATGTTTTTTAATGCACAAAACAGATCCCATAACTTAGTTTTTTTTTATTGTATTTGTTGAATTATATTATTAGTTTATAAATTTTAATTAAATTTATATATTAATTTTTAATTTTTTAAAATATATGATTTAGGTATTAAATTTTTTAAAATTTTTATATAAATTTTAAAATTTAAATTCAATATTTTAATAGTTAAGTTAAAATTTATTTATAAATTTTTTAAAATTTATAAATTAAATTAAATAATTTAAAAATTTAAGAGATTATATGTTAAATTTTAAGAAGGAAAAAGTATTCGTATGATTCTTAAATTTTAATTTTTGAAATATTTTAGTCTTTAAAATTTTAACTGGTATAATTTAGTCCCTAAATTTTAATAATTTAGGATGTCATGTATAAAATTAGATCCATAAATTATTATTTTTTAAATACATTAAAATCTAAATTTTATTACTATGAGATATTTTGTCCATAAAATTAGGATTAAAATGTGTATTTTTTTTTTTCAATAATAAGATTTAAGTATAATACTCGAAAGTTTTAGAATTAAAATATTTTAAAAATATAAATTCAGAGATCTTAGGGTGTGTTTGGTTGGTTGTAATAGAATAGATAATGTAATTGATTCAGTCCATTTATAATATTTGGTTATGTTAAAGAGATGTAATGTCATGTAATCAATTACAAATAAATAAGGAATTGTGATTACATGTGAGGGGAGACGTAAACACTTTTATATTACATGTGTTATTCGCGCTAAAATTTTTGTTGCTGTTGTCTTCTTTGAAATTGCCCATTGCCGTTCGTGAGCCAACCATGGGGGTCGAAGCCGTCGCTCTCCTCTGGTGCCATTCGAGGTCTTCTTGTCGCCATCCAGGTCTGTTCTCGAGCTCTGCCGCACCAGCTCTCCCGCGCTTGAACACTCGAACGGTCGAACCAAGACTCGTGCTCGAACGGTCGAACCAGAACTCGCCGTCTCCCTCGAACGCTCTGCCTCCCCCTCAGTGCGTCGTCCAACCGTCCATGGCTTTGGACCTCCCATACGCCGTGCTAGAAATTTCTAGAAATTGCTTTTTTTTTTTTTTGCTACAACTGAAATTGCATTTTTTATTTACTGAAATTTTATTTTTTTTTATTTGCTGAAATTGTATTTTTTTTTGGTTGAAATTGTATTTTTTTTGTTAAAATTGTTGTGATTCTGTGATATAATTTTATTAATTGTTGTTATGAATTGACTGAAATTGTAATTTTTTTGCTAAAATTATTGTGATTAAATTTTACTAATTGTTGTTATGAATCGTAAAAATTGTATATGTTAAATTATTTTTTGTTATGATTAAATTTTTTTTTGCTGAATTGTTGAATTTAAAATAATTATATAATTTTAAAGAATATATTTTATTTGATTTAGAAAATAATGGTAAAATAAAATTATTTAAATTTTATTAAATATGAGGTATTACTGTAATATTATTTTGTTTTTCATTCCATTACAATGGTCGAATCAAATACTGTAATACTAATTTTTGTTATTACAATGACTAAATTAAATACTGTAATAGTAATATTATTTTTTTTTACTTTATATTTTATTACGATTACGATTATGAGTACATTCAGTAAATCAAACGTAACCTTAATGTCATTTTATCCTTTTAAAAAAGTTGAAAAATATATGTATTAAGCCTATTATATATACACTGAAATTTGCCCTAATCCACCCCTGTTCTCCTAATCTCCTCTCCTGATTCAGATTCAGTACCCGAAAAGCCGAAACAGAGAATAGGGAGAGAAAGTAGTAGAAAAGGAAGACATGTCTGACGAAGAGCACCACTTCGAGTCCAAGGCCGATGCTGGAGCCTCAAAGACCTATCCCCAGCAAGCTGGTACTATTCGTAAGAACGGTCACATCGTTATTAAGGGCCGTCCTTGCAAGGTCTTCTCCCTCTTTCATCTAAATTCAATATTTTTTACTATAATTTTTGCCGTGTAGGATGTCGATCTTAAATTCTTCCGATTGAATTGAATTTTTGTGTTTTCTGCGTGTTGAATGAAAACATTATTATGCGTTTGTTCATTGGTTTGATGCTATTGAGATTCGATTGCTTATTTTTTATTTTCTCGTTAGTGATTTAATAGATTATCTTTTCTTATTGAAGTTGAATAATGATAATTATGACAAGCTTAACACTTAATCAGCAGTTGAGCTAGCTTGACTGTTAAATTTTCTCTATTAATCTTGTATTTTCAAATAATTTAGGATTCGCTTCTGAATCGTTTTATGTTTGGCCGTTTGGTTATGGGTTATGGCAGAAGTTTGATTGTTTTGTTATGATTTATTTACATGGGCATAATTAGCCCTTCGGTTTTTCTGGGTTCGAGTATTTATAGCAATCTATGAAAAAATATTTGGAGATAGTCTCTTGTTTTCTGGATTACTGTAATTTTCTTGACAAACCCATTAATTAAACGCATAAGAACTTGGCAGTTGACATCGTTTAACCTCCAGTATATAAGATAAAACTGCTGTTATTTTAGGAGACTCCGACATGTTTTGAACTAAGTAGAACCTATATCAGTTGAGAGCTATTGAAATCGAAATTGGTAATGCACAAAGAAGAAGTTAATCACCTCTATAGAGGTGAATTGCTGTAATCACTTTTGACAAGAGCTATTTTCTGACTTTCCTCTATGTGAGAGCATTGTTGTTAACTGTTGGATAGCGTAATTTGTTGTGTATTTTTCTGACCGTTGTTATTTTCTCCTTTCCCTTTTTGGTCAATTGTTCCAACAGGTTGTTGAAGTTTCAACATCCAAAACTGGCAAGCACGGACATGCTAAGTGTCACTTTGTTGCAATTGATATTTTCACCGCCAAGAAACTTGAAGATATTGTTCCATCATCCCACAACTGTGATGTGAGGATTGTTAATACAATTACCAAGCAATAATTTGCTTTCAACTTTTTCTATAATTTTTGTTGCAGAACTACTGATGATTTCCTTTCCTTCAATTTTTCATTTGATTTTTGGGTTTCTGCAGGTCCCTCATGTCAACCGTACTGATTATCAGCTGATTGATATCTCTGAAGATGGATTTGTGAGTATCTTCCTTCTGAAAATTTTAAATCCAATCTCAATGCAGTTGTCATAAGGTTTCAAAATCTTGTATCTGTTTAAGTTCAACATTTGTAGAAAACGAGAAATAGAATGTGCTCTTTGCTGAATTTGCTTTATTGTCTACTAGTTACTATTATAGTTTGACTATCCCACAACTTTTTGCTGCCTTTTCTCCTTCTGTTCTTCTCAATTTCAGTTGATGATATGTATCAAATTGCTAATGTCATTCATTCCAATCAGTATAATCATTTGTTGTCAGATGTTCATATAAGAAAACGTTTTACTGTTTCTACTTAGTTTTAGGAACTCTTACTCATTATATTTGAGGCAAAGTCTGAGCTGTTTTTCCTTTACTGATTCTGATTGTTTTACAGGTTAGTCTTCTGACTGAAAATGGCAACACCAAGGACGATTTAAGGCTCCCCACTGACGATAATCTGCTAACCCAGGTGAGGCACAAATTCTTCTATATTTTTCTATTGCATATTTTCAACTTAATTCCAGCGTGTCCTTTCTTGGAAACCACCTTAACTGGGAATAAAAAGAAAGGACTAAAGATGGGACAAAAATCAAAGTTATTGCAACTGTCATTTGCAGTTGATCTTGTAGTAGTCACTTGTTAGTTGGATCTGTGTATTCTTTTACGACCTGGTGAGTCCCTTGTACCCGAAAGGGAGAAAGAGACCCTTTTGGGTGGGCAACAAATGTATTCTTTCTCTTTCCCTTTTTTCCTTCTATAAATTGGACACACTGGTTATTTTGTTTTAATTTGGTATACTTTGGTCACTGTTACATGATTATATACTTTACTCATTTTTGCCATGTTATGCCACTTTAGTCAGTTTACTTTTACATTTTTCTTTTTGTCAATTTTGGGACTATTTTCTCATAAAATTTTCATCCCTTGCTAGTAAGTTTCAAATGGATTGTAGCCACAGCTAGTAATATTCAAATCGATCATACTTAAGTTTTTTATCCAAAAAAAAAAAATGACTTAATGTGTCAAAAATGCAATAATAAGAAGGGTAAGCAAGTCTCGTGTCTAGTTTATGAAAGTAAAGGTACCATAAGTCATGCTAGCCTTAGTTTTGGTGGGTGGGTTCAATATATTCTCTCTCCTTATTGAAGGATATTCAGTTCTGAATCTTCTAATCTATGTTTTACTCGTTTATCGTTTGCTTCATTTTTCTAGATCAAAGATGGGTTTGCAGAAGGTAAGGACCTTGTTGTGTCAGTTATGTCTGCTATGGGAGAAGAGCAGATTTGTGCCCTGAAGGACATTGGCCCGAAGAATTAGTTTACAGTTATTGCATATTTAACTACGCTTTTTTATTAGTGTTCCGAACAGTGGACTTTCGGTAGTGTTGTAAGTCATGTGGTTCGATCTCATGGCTATGTGACCCCATAATCTTGAACCTTCCTGAGCTATGTGGTTGGGTTTTCAAGCATATCACAGTATCTATTTAGCGTTATTTGTTTCTCTGTGCTTGGGGATGTTTAAAATGGGTAATGAAAGGTGAGCTTTTGAATCAAAGCCCTTTAGATTCCTTTGGATTTAATTATATAATGGGTAAAGGTTGCCAGGCCTCAAGTAATCATCATACTTGGATTCTCTACATGTGTTTAAATCTCAATCATTAACTTTTATATTCAATGCATAGGTAAATTTAAAGTCTTTAATAGAAATCAAGCTAAATTATATTATTAATCTTTAAATTTTAACTAAATTTATACTCAAATTTTAAAACTTTTAAATTATATAATTTAGTTTCCAAAGTTTTAAAATTTTATACTTAAATTTTTAAAAGTTAGTTAACTATTTTATTGGTCTTTAACTTTTGCCAATAACAATAACAAACTTTGGTCTTCAATCCTTTTTTACATACAAAACGGGGATAATCTTTTAAAAGTTTACACTATTAGTTTAATTTTATACAAAATAGTCCTTAATTTTTTTTAAAATTTTATACTTTTTGTTTAATTTTATACAAATTGAACTTAAAGTAATAAAATTTTTAAAGATTAGCTATCATTTTGTATGAAATAAGAAAGGTTGAGGATTAAAGTCTATTTTTGAGTAAAGATTAGGGATCAATAAAGTAGTTAATTCTTTAAAAATTTACACACAAGTTTTAAAATTTTAATTCAAAAATATGTATTTTAGTACAAAAATAGGAGTTATGTGTAAATTTTTAAAAATTCAGAGACTAAATTATTCAATTTAAAAGTTTTAGGAATTTTTAAAAGATTGATGATTAAATTGTAGAATTTAAAAATTTGAAGACTTAAGTGTGAATTTAGTTAAAATTTAGGGATCAATAAAGTAGCTAAATTTAGAAAATAATATTTAAACTTTTAGATTAAAAGTACATAGTTGATATTTGAGAAATAAAAACACAAACATGTAGAAGATCCAAGTCGGGTTTTTTGGAATAGAAAAAGGATTCTTTTTAACAATTATGATTAAATAATTATATTTTTTGGTACAGGGTAAAATGGAAATTACAAATTAAGATTGAATAAGAGACTTTTTAAAATCAAATTGGGGATGTTTAATGGAAGGAACATTAGTAAAATGAAAGCATGTGGAAATCATATGCGATTTTGTGATTGCCACACGATAAGTTTTGTTAAATACTTCCAGGCTAAATTGTCTAAGTGATCAAACTTGAGGAATTATGCAGCTCTTTACCCTTATTTGATTATTATACTGTATTCGAACGAGTCATGAATTATTGAGAAAACCAGAAGTAGAAAAAAAAAAACAAAGTAATCCTTACATTATATGATGCAAGTTATTTTCTTAAATTAATAATCAAAGTGTCATTTTAATTTACTTTAAACAATTTTATGTCAAATTTCTTAATATTTTTATTTAAATCACTTTTAATCAAATTAATTAATTTTAAACCAAGCAAGCACATTCAATAAAACGGGCTCATCCATAAACATTAGAATTTAGGAGCATTTTTTTTTTTTTTTTTGTTTTATTTCAAAATGTATTAAAAGGAACTTGTGTTCCTAAAGGCTCTATATCGCAGGCATCTAAAATCTCGTCTATATTTTCATTTCTTTTGCCCCTAAAACTCGTCCATTTACTTGTGTTTTTTTGCATAAACATGGTTCAAACATAATCAATTTTAGAAAAAAAGTACTTTCCGTAAGAAGCGTATTATATATGCAGTGTCTTTTATTTTTCCACATGTTTATGTTCAACCTCACTTTATTCTATTTCAATTATAAAAATCACGTGTTTATCCCTAGCTTACACTTTTAAATTTCTTCTTGCTACAATATAGATTAGTATAATCAGACGCTACATTTAAAAACAAAACAAAGAAGAGAAAGGAACCTATGTTTTGCTTCCTCTGGTTGTTTTTCTTGGTGGGGTATGGATTGGACTCCACGTTCTCTTCAACTTGTCATTGACCATTCCTTACGATAAAAAAAAAATGCCTTGTATTTGTATAAATAACAAGAAAAAAAAAAAAAAAAAACTGTGATTTGTTGACGAGTTATGACTGAATAGGATGAAGACTAATGGTGGATAAAAATTTAAAAAAATAATAGAAGATAATAATCTATTGGCAGGAAATGGGAACACAAGTGCACGACCTTATGGTCTATATATTTATATGAGATAAAATTAGTGACTTATATTTTTTTATACAAATTTTTATATTATAATTTATTAATGGTTGAAATTTGAAAGAAATATAAAATAGAATATTATTTTCATAAATATTAACCATTGAAATGAAAAGTATAAAATTTTGTGTAATAAATTATTAAAAAAAGGACACATATAATATAGTCCTTGATATGACCTGCTCTAAGCCTTCGGCAACTAGCACCGTAACTCATGGGGTCTGCTGTAGCCATCCTTTCAAATTTTTAATTAATTTTGTATTTAAAAAAATTAATATTATATAAATTAATATTCAAATTAATTATATAATAACACAAAACATAATTATTTTAAAAAATAAAATGTGACTATGTTTTTAAATAAATTTATTATATGTCATAATATAAATAAATTAATTATAAAAATAAGTATAAATTTATGTATTTTTAATATTTAATAACATTCAGGTCAAAATAAAAGACAATCATTTATATAACTTTGTCAAAATGTGATTGCTTCCTTTTAGGAGTGTCAATCGTGTCGCATTGGTTATTTTTATGTACCGTTCGTTTGGTATTATTCGTGTCAGTTGACATATAAAAAAATTTACTCAACTTTTTTTTATGTTGTCTTTTTATAATAGTAAAAAATAACAAAATTTTAAGAACATAAAAAATTAATGATTAATTCTTATTAAAAAAAAAATTATATCATATCATGTTTGGTTCTCGTGTCAGAAATTATCACTCGTACTTCTCTTCATGTTAAATTGATTTCATTTTCCTTCTTCAATATAATATTCTATAATGCTATACCTATAAGTGATCGTGTACATGATCACATCGCACTGTGAATGAATATTAATGCTCAATTCAATCATATACGTGGTTTAAAGGCGGTAAAATTTATCTTTATGTATTTCAAATCATATATATATATATAACATAAATTGTTATCTAATAATCTAACAAATTCATTAATATACATTATTTAACTCAGAATAACAAAGATTTACCTACATTTCTTTAAAAATATAAATAATATTTCTTAAAATTTTAAAATTATTTTTTATAAAAATTATTGAATATTATTGATAGTATCTTAATTTATTTAAATTTTTTTTAAATAATACTTATTAAAACTTATAATTTATTTGAATTGTGATGAGTATAAGTTAATATTAATTTATTTGAATTGTGATGAGTATAAGTTAATAATAGGGGTGATAATTTTTGACATGATACGACATGATACTACGATTCAAACACGACACGATACGAATTTTTTTTAGTAATAATTGATCAATAATTTTTTTATGTTCTTAAAGGTTTTGTTATTTCTTACTATTATAAATAAATAACACAAAAAAAATTCAAGTAAATTTTTTAATGTGCAAACCAACACGAAAACACGACACGAATAATACGAACAAACACGATACAAATACGAATAAACACAATACGAACACGACTAACACGACACGATTGACACCCTAGTTAATTTTATAAGTGTTATTTTTATTATTATAAATTTTAAAAATATTATTTTTATTATACTTAAAAAAAAAAATTATAAACGGTTGCAAACAACTCTTATTTGTGATTGCCAATCAATAATCTTACATTTCACGCAAACCGTTTAATAAAGTACGAATGAAACAGATTGAGGCGCGTGGGCCCTAAAAAGGAGTTAGGCACGGAATTCCCACGCATAAGGAACAGAGAGGGTAAAAAAATCGACGAAGTAGTTGCGCACTTGCGGTGCTTTCGAATTTAAGTAGGATAAAAGGCACAGCGCTCTTAAATTTGTTCAACATAATCATTCCTAATCTCTTCCTTATCATTTTGATTACGCCTCGTTGACCCTCCTTTTCCTTCTTCACTAAAACTCATTATCTCCAAGGTTCGTTCATTCCTTCTTTCTGTTCCATTTTCCCATTTTTACTTTCTGTTTGTTTTCCGAGAAAATATTCGCGGAGATTTCCTTCATCTGTTAAAAAAAAAGAAAAGAAAAAGGAAAGTGAATCAATGCTCCTCTTAATAAATGGTTTTCCATTTGTTTACAGTGTGAACATCACCATACCCGCACATGCAATTTCTATTTAACTAGCCTTTTCAAATTCTTCAAATTCGCATTTCTACTAAGTTTTTCCCGAGATTTTTTGACATTTTGTACCTAGAGGCTTACTTTTAAACCAATTTCTATGTATTTCGCTGTGCTAATTCTCATTTTTGTAGTATTTGATAGCATGGCTATGGGGAGAACAGAACCTAAATCTCTTCCTACGAATGAGCTTACTCTTGAGGCTGTCAGAGATTCTTTGACCAGACAAGAAGATACTATAATATTTAATCTGATTGAGAGAGCCAAGTTTCCTCTCAATTCTCCGATGTACGATCAATCTTACGCTTCCATATCGGGCTTCTCTGGTTCTTTGATTCAATTCATTGTTAAAGAAACAGAAGCTATCCAGGCTAAGGTAAGGTCAATATATTATTTTTCAATTATAAAATAATAAAAATAATATATATTTTTCTTAGTCTTCGCCTGGAATGTTAAATGTTTATTAGTTACTGACAGATTGCGGGACAGATGTTTGTTTGTTTGTATATTGGTGGACCTCCTCATTGATGAATATAAAGCAAATTACAAAAAATTGAGATTGTTGACTTTCTGGGATTATTGTACCATCTGCTATGAATGGGTGCAGTGGGACAGTGGGTTTAGTGCTTGAAAAGATGTGATAACTATGCTGTTATGTCTAAGTTGAAAGTTGTTTTTATTGACTCTAAATTGATTGAATGTAAAATAATATTAATATATGCATAAGTTTAACCTTGGTCAGTTAGACCTATTAAATATTAAAATTTAAGCAGTTAAATTCTATTAAATATTATTAGTTTGTTATTGTTATATAAATTTTAGAGTTATTATTTGAATTAATTTATCAAAATCTCTTAGTATAATGATATAAGGGAATTTGGTATTTTTGGACGACCTTTATTTTGATCTAGGACACATTAAATACTCTGATTTAGGTATATTTTTTGGTCAATTTTAAAATAATTGGTACTAATTATTACCTTTAAGATACCTAAATTCAGTGAGATTATTGTTAAAATTAGTTAAAAGGTATACCCGTAAATTAGGGTATTTAATGTGTCACGACGGAAAATAAAAATAAGAAAAAGTACCAAATAAGAATAGGAGTTGCCAACA
Source organism: Elaeagnus macrophylla (assembly GCA_029378325.1). Lineage (NCBI taxonomy): Eukaryota > Viridiplantae > Streptophyta > Magnoliopsida > Rosales > Elaeagnaceae > Elaeagnus > Elaeagnus macrophylla. Next base: position 6,233,756 of record CM055649.1, on the reverse strand, counting down.
AAAAAATACCGAACCCATGTTGTAAGAGACATGTGTCTAACAGATAATACTATCTTTAATCCTTCCCTTTGCACAAAAAAAAATAGGGCATTACTTTTTAAATGGTTATGTACTTTCATTGGGCCTTGGCACAAATGAGTTTCTCAGTTGTTTTCGGCGAGTTGGTAGGACAATTGAATATAAAGAATGTTAGCTTTTGATGCCTTTACTTTTCGGTCAAAAAACTTTCTAATTTCTGAATATTTGACAAAATAACATGCCATTTGCTTACCACATTGTCTTACTAGTAACTACCAGTAGGCGCCTTTCAAACTTAAAGTAGCCATGCCATTCATCAACGAGATCTATTCCTTTTGGTTGTTACCTAAATGTTGAATATTGAATCGACAAGATATGGATCTTAATTTTGACCTGCCATAGAATCTTTATCTTTTATGTTTATTTTCATTAAATGATTTTGAATAGAGCCACTTATCTTAAAACCATTTATAAAAGAAGCTAAACGGGTTTTATTTCTCTAAAATGTACAGTTTATTTATTTTTCTTAAAAGTACAAGTAATGCTCCTTAAAATTTTAAAATCATTTCTCACGGAGATTGCCAAATATTCTTGAAAATGCTTTAAGTCATTTAAAATCACTTTCCACCAAAAGAAAAAAATGATTCCAAACAGTCCCGTGGTTTGTTTTGTATCTACCAATCAGTATAATTTATCATTCCTACTTTTATAGAACATGTATTTTATTTCAGGCTGGTAGATATCAAGATCCTGAAGAACATCCTTTTTTCCCAGTAGATTTACCTTCTTCAGTTGTGCCCCAATATAAATATCCAGTGGTAATTATCTGCCTAGACAGCTCTAGTATAATTGTGTATTTCTGCATTTCCTGACAATTCTAATTTACTCCAAAACACTGTCACAGGTGTTGCATCCTGCAGCAGCTTCCATAAACTTAAATAGTAAAATATGGGACTTGTATGTTAACCAATTGATTCCCTTGTTGGCCATAGTTGGTGATAATGGAGATTATGCATCAACAGCCTCAAGTGACCTGAATTGTTTACAGGTAAGGGTTTTGATTCTGCTACAAAAGCAGTGAGATTCTGCTCATAATTTTAATATGAAATCCTTACTGCGGCTTCCTTCAATTTTTTTGTGTGGTGAAGCTGGCTTTAAGGTCCTATTGTTAAAAGGAATAATTGATAGATGCATTTTCTAGTGGGATCAAAATTAAATTGTGAAATGAAAATGGACAATCATTACATGCAGGCCATCTCTAGAAGGATACATTATGGAAACTTTGTAGCAGAGGTCAAATTCAGGGATGCCCCGCATGAGTATGAGACTGCAATTCGTGCTCAGGTATTAAGAACAAGGATTAAGGATAAATTATATCATTTGTCTCAATACTTTCACCAAAGTCATACATATGTCCCAAACTTTTAAAACCTATGATCCTCAAATTTTTAAAATTTCACTCTTTGATTTTTAAACTTTTAAATAATACAATTTAGTCATAAATTCTAAACTTTATACACAAGTCTTAAAATTTTGAAATATAAATATGTATTTTAGCAATTAAGTTAGGACTTACATGTGAAGTTTCAAAAGTTTAAGAACTAAATCATACGATGTAAAAATTTAGTACCTACGTATGAAATTTTAAAAGTTTAAGACGTAAAACTTTGAGCATTAAATTATACGATTTAAAAATTTAGAGACTTATGTGTAAAATTGATCAAAGTTGGGGATTAATGAATTAGTTAAGCGTAAGAATAATTGTTGACTACTTCCTAATGATGGATCAAGTTACTTGATTATGAAATTTGAGATTAAGGAATCCGTTGAACTTAAAATATATTATGAATTTATGAAATATGTTTTCTTGGATCATGTCTCTCTGATATGTCAGTTTTTCTGCCCCCATCTTTTCTTCCAGGACAGAGATGCTCTAATGAAGTTATTGACATTTGAGAGTGTAGAACAGACGATATTAAAGAGAGTTGAGAAGAAGGCAATGATATTTGGACAAGAAGTGAGCCTTGGCAGCAATGTATGCAAGTCAAAATACAAACTTGATCCTGCTGTAGTTTCTCGTTTGTATAAAGAATGGATAATGCCTCTAACCAAGCTTGTTCAAGTTGAATACCTCCTACACAGGCTAGATTGAAACTTGGTTGCCTCTTTAATTGTATTGGCTTCTCATGTAACTAGATTTAAGAACGTAGCACGTGCATTAGCACGTGATGTTCTTTTTTAATAAATAATTTTATTGATTTTATTTTATATTAATAATTTTAATTTTTTTATGGTAAAAATTAAGTTTCATTCTTAATAATTTATTAAAATCACTTATTTACAATTATCAAGAGATATTAAAACATTATGAAATGTCTTATTAAACAAATGATATTTTTGTGATATTTAAAAAAGTGTATTTTAAACTTTATATATATATATATATATATATATCAAACTTTCTCGATAATAAATATTAGTTTATATATAATAAATAAAATATTTATTTATTAAATTAAAACAAACATAAGTTTATAATCTTAAAAAAGATTAAAAAAAATACACATAATATTCGGTTGGTTATAAATTTAAGAAAAAAGTTTGATCTTTCTCTATATTGATCTTATTATTGGAGGTATTTTCTAATTTGTTTTCATAATCATCAACATGAAAAATATTTCCTTTTTTTCCGATGAATGGCTCAATGTTTTCTAATTCTTTTTCTTTAAAAAACTTACAATATCTTATTAGGAAAAAATAATCATATTCTTAAAAAAAATTGTATTTGTATCTTATTTAAAATTTTATAAAATTAAGATAAATGTTAAACATTTTAATAAATCGTTATTAATGTTAAACTAAAAACACATAATAAAATTATTTATTTGATAGGTTTTTTTAATTCAATAAAATGATTATATATAGAATTTATTATTATTAGAATTAATATTGTCTTTCATATTTTATTAATATATTTTAAGATTAATAATATAAAATAAAATTTTAATTTTATTTAACACATCTAAACTACCTCATATAAAGTAAATTTAATAAATTTATTATTAGTAAAAAAAACATAAAAAATAGAAGTTTACAAATTTAGTAAAGTAAGTAAAATAATCATTTTGTACATGAAAATAAATATATCCTTAAATAAATACTTTATGTTCTTTTCATATTTAAAAAAATAGTTATTATTAAATCTTAAAATTTTACTTGATGTCCAAAAGATACATAATTATTAAGGGCAACCGTTTTTCTAAATTAAAAAATTTCACAAATTAAATTAATTTTTAATTTTATTTAGCTATATAAAATATGCAAAGTTATATCATTGGTATCTACATTTAATTAAATTTATACTTAGGTCAACAATTATCTCACAATAATTAACAATTATTATTAATTCATGTAACTTATTATGTATAACTTATTAATATTTAATTTATTTTTTATTATGTGTGACTCTTTGACTTTTGCAAAAAAAAAAAAAATTTATAACCATAGAAAAAAAAACATAAACCTAAAACAAATATATAAAAAATATATAATTATTAAGTGATGGTTTTGGTGGAAATTTTTTAATACAAATGGAAAATAAAATAAAAAAGAGAGTAAATAACATTGATAAAATCAAGAAAAAATTCAATGTCACAATAAATTAATAATGGCTAGTAAATTTATTTAATTTAATGTTATTATTTATGTCATAATAATTCATAATCATTGTACTTAGCAATTTTTTTGTTATAATGTTATAAAATACCACATAAATCTATTAATTTTTTTTTTAAAACATAACAACTATCAATAATATTATAATAAGTAGACAACAATTAATAAATAATAATTTTTTATAAAATTCAATGTCATAATAAATTAGTAATGTCTAATAAATTAAGTTATTTAATATTATTATTAATGTCATAATAATTCACAATAATTATTAATTAATGTCATCAATATTTGATTTTTTTTTTTTATACTTTTTATTACGTGTGTTTAACTCTTTGAATTTTACAAAGAAAAATTAATGTTATAACTATCAAAAATACCATATAAATCTATAAAAAAAAATTGAAATATATATAAAATTAATGAATAATGATTTTGTTGGACATTTATTAATATAAATAGAAAAAAAGAGTAAAAAATATTGATAAAAATATGCAAAAATTTAACTTCATAATAGATTAGTAATGTCTAATAAATTCATGTAATTTAATATTATTATTTATGTTATTAATTGAAAATAATTATTAATTAATATAACTTATATTAAGTGTTTAATTGTTTGGCTCCTAGAAAAAAATGTTGCAACCATGAAAAATACCTCCATAAATCTAAAACAAAATTAAAAAATATGAAATTAATAAATAGTGGATTTGGAATATGAAATATATATATATATATATATATATTTTAGTAGTCGTAATAATTAAAATTCTATTAATTTTTTTAAATATAAAATTAAAAATATAATCAATAAGAGTATGATGAATAAATTTTTTTTTTAAATTAGTAATCTGTGAATTGACACATATATAACAATTATTTTTATTTTGATATTTAAATATAGCTTAAATTATAATAATAATAATGGTGGTGGTAATTGATGTATAATGACTTGATAGTCAAATTTTATATTTTATAAAAAGCTTATAAGTGTACGAATCATTGTAATGAGTGATAAGTATATTCCAAAAATTGTCTCTCAAGGAATTGCAGTGATTTTAAAATATTATTTATTTTCTTATTCAGTCAAATAAATAATCGTAAACATTCTAACAATTGTCGGCTGCAAAAAAGATTATAAATTCCTAATTTAATTCAATAACTAAAATAAATGCAAATAAAAGAAATCACAATCAAGGGAAAGATTATGAATGTATTTAGGAATCTTAGTTCGCTATCCATTCATGAAAAGAATAAATTAAACAATTCAATTAAAAGTTAGATTTAATGATTGTTTCGCTAAATGAAGAAAATCTCAAATCAATGGCAATTTTTACTACAATTAATTAAATAACTTCTTTAATCCGGACCGTTAATTAATTAAAATTATCACAAGAAAATATTATAACCACCTAATCTAACACAAATCAATGTAATCAAATTAAGCATTTGTTCTTGATGCAAATTCAAGCAAAGATGGCGTTTTTAATGCCAAAAGTCTAACATATTATCTCTAACTACAAATCAAAATTTATCCCATCATTAATTTATAATAAAAAATATTAAAAACATGAACAAGAAATAAATCTAAAACTCAAATATCATTAAATTATAAAACTATTTTTCCAATCATTGGAAGCAATATTAATATCTCAAATACATAAATTAGCCAACCATAACCAAATTGATGTCAATCAATTTAGTCATGAGAGGCAAACACAAAATCAAAGAGAAGAAAAAGATATTACAATAAAAACACCCTAATGAATCCTCTAGCTCCAAAATCTTGAAGTTAGTTGGTCCCCTTTCTCAATTCCTTGAAGTAGCTTCAATAATGGAGGATCTTCTCTTGATTTTGGGTTATTTTTGGGTGAAAATCCTCGCTGCTACAATAGCAAAGGTGGGAAGATATTTGGTTGTGAAAACTTATATTTGGGAGAGGTATAATGTGGTATTTATAGGAGAAGTGAAGAGACATACGCGTGTTAGGATTTCTTGGCATTTTTGGTACCCTGGCCGCGGCACACATTTTCTCCTGCTATGATGCGCTTTGATTCTCTAGGCAAATAGGGACTGTCCCGCAGCAGCGCGCGTTTTCTTCTGCCATAGCACGCGTTGAATTTTGGCTCCATAATAGAAACCCGAAAGGTTGTTGCAACGACACACATTTTTCTTTGCCGCGGCAGGCCTTGTTGTGCTCGCCTTGTATGTAACCCTTACATAATTGTTGACTCCCAATGTAAGGCTTACATTTTTTGACTCTTGTTACTCTATTTTTACTCTTTTTGAGTAATTTTAATATAATATTCTTCTAAGAGCCCAACAACCTACAAAACACATAAATACCTTCTAAAATACAAAAATAATAAAATAAAACATAAAAAGAATGCTTAAAAATATAACAAAATATAAGTTAAAATAGTATTTATCAATGATGATGATGATCAGCAAATATACATCATATAATATAATTTATTAAAATTATATGAGAATTTTTTCGATAGTTACAATCTATTGAATTGTATACATACTTGCACAAAGAAATAAAATAAAATATGTGTTTAGTTCAAATAATAACACTGTAAAGAAAAAAAATGGAATAAGTGTTCATAATAATTGATAATTTTATTTCTATCCAAAAAAAATTAATAATTTTATAACAAACAAAAGTAACTATAATTTAGTCCTTAAATATTAAATTTTGTTCATAATTTTAGTCTCAATTTTTAAAGATTTTTATAAATTAGTTGAATTTGTTAATCTTATTACTCACTTTACATGTTAGAGTTGAAAATATTCAGTCATTTTTATTAAAATTATACTCTAAACCATTTTTAGGAATTAAAAAATAAAATTACTCGCTTTATTACTTGTGATTTGGCCTAAATACTAAAATATTCATTTATTATATATATTTTAATGTAATTTATATTTTATTTTTATATGAATTTATTTATTTACGTTTATAATTTTTATGCCTTTATATTATTAGAAGAAAATAAAATGAAATATTTTAAAGTAAAGAAGATAAATTATTCACTATTATTGCTAGGATATTAATACAGAGTAAATGATTTAAACAAAATTGTATAAAGTACTAAAAATAAAAAAGAGTGTAAATTTAACTATATAAAATTGGAGTTAGAATTTTTACAAACACAAATGGAATTTGTGCCTCTAGACTCTTAAATTTTTTTTTTTTTCAAGGTGATATATTTTCATTTTTCTGCATATGATACTTGAAGATAAAGATAGAAAAATTATAAATAAAAAAAGAAATGATAAAATGAGGAAGAAAAAAAAAGACTTTAAGAAAAAAACATGAAATATTTCGAAGTAAAGAAGGTGTACATCTATGATTCACTGTTATTGCTAGCATATTAATACAACATAAAGAAATTAATAAAATGCAAAAGGTTACCTGTTGATAATATTTTCAGTTTAATTGTTGTTGTCATTTTAGAGTTGTAGGAGTTTTCAAGATAATTATTAAATAATAAAAACTTAATGCTAACTTTATTAATAATAATAGATTTTTAAAATAAAATTAACTACATGAATTACAAGTCACAATTATAATTTAAAAATTATAATCATTAGTTTATATATATAAAAATTAATTATGATTATTGTTTTAATAAACATAATAACACAACTTATAAAATTTGAATAAGTTAATAAATAGAAAAAAATTTATTTAAATAATTAGAATTTATATTATTTTTTATATTTTATTATGGCTCATGTTATGATTGAATATAAAAAAAAAATACTAAATTAATATATAATATAATAGTGTGTTAAATTAGATTATATTAAAAATGTTGGACAAATATAGATGAGATTTTTAATAATAATAATAATAATAATAAAATTCTAATATACCTTTAGAATGAAGAGGTATGCTCTCTATAACTTCATCGCCATTGTTGATTATAAGAATTTCATCATTGGCTGCAAATAAACAATAAATAAATAATTAAAAAAATTTAAATTATATGAAAAATGTAGGACAAAAAAAGATAAGGTTTCAATAATGTTAGTGATGAATAGTAATAACAATAATAATGATGATGACGACAATGACAACGACAACGACTAATGTAAAAATAAGAATTGTATTATTTGAATGATTTGAATTTGTTTGATGTAAGAGTAAGAATAAGAATAAGTTTAAATTTGTATGATTTGGATTTAATAAGAACAACAACAATAATAGTGAGTGTAAGAATAAGAAAAAAAACTATATTATTTGAATAATTTGAATTTGTATTCTTGAAATTTGGTGGAATAATTTTTTTTTCAAAAATTTGGTAAATTTGTTGTTAATAATTGTATATATAGATGTTTATATAGAGGTGGAAAATTTAATAAGGAGGTGAAAATTTGAAACATATGTTTATATTTAATATTTATGCATTAATGGAATGTACTTATTAAAAAACTGTCCTTATTAATGTTTAAAAAATTGTCCTCATTATATTAATTTAATCAAATTTTAATTTTTAATTTTAATAGATGATTATTTTTTTTTTTAAATTTTGTAATTTCTAACAATTTAATATTAATAAGATTTTTAATTAAAAACATTAATAACATTAATCGTTATAAACTTAATTATAATTAAAGTATTTAAAACAAATGTTTCTAATAAATATTTCTAAAACAAATATTAATATGTTTGTTTGTGGGATATTTTAGTTATTACTTGTGTTAGGTTATATAGGATGGTTACTATTGTCCAAGTATTAATATGAAGGATATTTTGATTTTTTACTATTTAAAGCCAAACTCTCTCATTTAGAGTAGACTTAGATTTAAGCACATGCTAATACACTTGATGTTATTTTTTTAATAAATTATTTTATTGATCTTATTTTATGATATATCCATATTTATTATAAAGATAAAATTAAGATATGATTTTTAATATAAGCCAAAATATTATATATGTTATTTTGATTTTTTAATCATATTTTCCCCTTCAATTCTTTATATATCAATTTATAAAATTCAAATAATATAATAATAATAATAATAATAACAACGTGTTGAATGATGGCTTGTATGAGTAATTAGAAGAATTCAAATTTTATGAAAAAATTTGGAACAAAAAAAATGAAGTTTTATTAATAATAGGTGTAAAAATAAGAGTTAGTTTGAATGATTACCAGAAAATATAAGGTATTAGTATTATTATATTATATTAATAATAATAATAATGAGTAGTAATATTAATCATAATAATAAATATCTATTTACAATATTTTAAAATTAAAATAGTGTTCTTAAATTTTGTCTGATTTCGAAATTAGGCATTATATTAAAATTTGTCCATCTTTTTCTATATTATATTTCTATCGAATTAAGTCTACAACTTGAATATTTTTATTGTAATTTTATAAAAATCAAGTATAATTTGAATATTTGTATTGTAATTTTGTAGTTTATAACAAAAAATAAATTGTGCATGCTTCTTTCATCAAAAGTTTTATTGTGAAAGAAATTATTTATCTTTAAAAAAATCACAATATCTTATTAGGAAAAAATAATCATCTTTTTTAAGAAAATCGCATTTGTATCATATTTAAAATTTTATAAAATTAAGATAAAGGTTAAATATTTTAATAAATTATTCTTGATGTTAAACTAAAAACACATAATAAAATTATTTATTTGGTGGGTTTTTTTAATTCACAAAATAAAACCATTTTATATGAAATTTATTATTATTAGAATAATTATAATTAATATTATCTTTCATATTTTATTAATCTATTTTAAAATTAATAAAATAAAATAAAATATTTATTTCATTTAATACGTCTAAGCTACCTCATAGAAAGTAAATTTAAAAAAAATTTTATTAGTATAAAAAAAAGTTAAAAAATATAGTAAAATAAGTGAAATAATTATTTTGTACATGAAAAATTCAAAATAAATATACCCTTAATTAAATACTTTATGTTCTTGAAAATGTACTTGATGTCTAGAAGATATGTAATTATTAAGGATAACTATTTTTTTAATGCAAATAAGTTTAAATTATGATCCTCATCTTAAAAAATTTCACAAATTAAATTAAATTTTTAATTTTATTTAACTATATAAAATAGACAAAACTATCATTAGTAACTAAATTTTTTATACCCAAGTCAACAATTATATCATAATAATTCACAATTTTTTTATTTTTTATTTTTTTTTATGAAAGGTTGTAGCTAGCAGTTTTCAGTGGGTACATCTGGACATCCCAACTAGGTTGGCACTTCCTTAGCACTTTCTTCATTAAACCGCTCACCACTAATATTATTAAATCTTAATAAAATTGAACATACAAATAAAAGTTCTCAACAAAACCTGTAATTAGGTTTGTTGTTAGCATCTGAATAAATAAAAGAGCTAGCGAAAGGTAGGGCATTCCACCACCAAGTCGCTGTACATAAACTAAGAGCCTTAGAGGCTAAACTATCAGCTGCAGCATTGCCCTCCTTGTAAATATGTAAGCAGTGAAATTCCAAGTGTGTAATTTTATCTAAACAATCTGTCCAAGCCGAATGCCATTTCCAAGGAACCGAAGAAGATCGATTCTGAAGTAGAGCAACAACATATGCCGAGTCTGATTCCAACCAAAGAGGCCTCCACTGAAATGTATATGCATATTTTACCGCATAAATGGCTGCCGCTAGTTCTGCTTCAAAAGCATGTGATATTCCAAGTGGGACACAAAAACAACCCTTAACAAATGATCTAGAAGTTCGAAAAACGCCTGCACAACCCGATAATCCTGGTGCTCCAAAAGCTGTTCCATCTGTATTAACCTTTATTCATCCCGAAGGTGGTGCCTTCCAATTAACCTCTATAACCCTTGGAGCCCGTCGTGGGATGCCTTGAATTCGAAGTCGTCTAAGAACCTGTAGATCATCCACAATATTTTGCATGCAACCACTCTTTGAGAGACTCCCTTCACGAATAAAATGACACACTGTTGCAAAGGCCGAGCTCAAAGTCGTCCTCTTATTGTTAAAACGATAATCATTTCTAATGGTCCAAATCACCCAGATAACTGAAATAATTCCTGCTTTCCATTAGCTGGCGAGCTGTGATCCAAATTCCATCACCATTGCGATCAATTATTACAATTATTATTAATTCATGTAACTTATTAATTTTAATTTTGTTTACTTTTTATTACGTGTGACTTTTATACTTTTGTAAATAAAAAATTAATTTTATAACCATATAAAATTAATTTTTTAATACAATTGGAAATAAAAAAAAATATAAAGAGAGAGAGAGTAAATAATATTGATAAAATTAAGCAAAAATTTAATATCACAATAAATTAGTAATGGTTAGTAAATTTATTTAATTTAATATTATTATTATTTATGTCATAATAATTCATAATCATTGTAACTTATCAAATTTTTTTTTGTTATAACGTTATAAAACACCGCATAAATCTATTAAAAAAATCTCTTTAAGACATAACAATTATTAATAATATTATAATAAGTAGACAACAATTAATAAATAATAATTTTTTATAAAATTCAATGCCATAATAAATTTATAATGTCTAATAAATTTAGTTATTTAATATTATTATTAATGTCATATATTCACAATAACTATTAGTTCATGTTAAATGAAGATACCTGGTCTAGTGGTCAGTGTGTTGTTTTAAAAAAAAAAAAAGAAATCCTTGACTTCTCCTTTAATAGTAAATTTTTTCGCCATTAGTGAAATTATTAAATTTTGAAAATCTCTTGTAGTTCCGGTAGTATGAGGAACCCAAGTTCGAATTCCACCAAAGTGTACTTTTTTCTTTATATAATAAAAATAAGACTTTATAGCCCCTTTTTATAAAATAAAAAAAATGTCATAATAAATTAATAACGTCTAGTTATTTTAATATTGAATCATGCTATTTAAATCATATAAAATACAATTATTTAATTCTTTCATTAATTTTTTTTTTACAATTATTTATTATCTATTAATATTTTTTTTTAGATTATAGCTCATCTACTTATTCTCAATTAACTCATCTACTTATATTTTCATTTTTTCTTTGCTATTTAAACACATAGAAAATAATTCATAAAATGCTTTTATCATTTTATGGACATTAATGATGAAATTATCAAAATGATAATGTAAACAGCAATTACCAAAGTTAAATCATGATTAACTCATTTAAAAAAATTTATATATTTGTTTCATTTTAAATAATCCAATTAACATGATAAATGTATTAATATCTACAAAAACAATATTATTAGTTTAATTATAATCTTCGTTAGGTGAATCTAGGATTATATAATAAGAAATATTAATATCATTGACTTTTGCACCTATTTTTACATTCATATATTTTATCTCGTACTAAATGTCAAAATTATTTTGAAAATTAAAAAAATAATTTACTTTTCTATACGATATTAACATAAATGTTGTTTATAGAGTATGAAGGTATAAACTTTTAATTAATATTTTTATTTATTTTTTATTTTTACAATTTTCTTTAGATTATAACTCCTTTACTTATTATCAATTAATTCATAAATATTAATAAATAATATTTAATTCATAACCGCAACAACCAAAAGCCAAACTTCTCTCTATTTTTAAATCTAATTATACAATTTTGTTTTAGATTGTAACTCCTATTCTTCTTATTCTTATTTAATCCCTAAGCATTAATGAACAATATTCAACTTATAACGGTAAAGGTCAAAAATCTCTCTATTTTAAATTTCAGCTCATTCTATAAGGAAATAAAACCTTGTATACAAGCAAGCATAAAAGTAAAAGGGCATCTAATTATGTTTTCCTTTTGTCTTTGCTATTTTTTTTTTTTAAAGAAAAGTAAGATTTATTATTGTAAGAAGCACATAAAATAATAATTCATGCAAATAATGCTTCTATGGACATTAATGATGCACTTATCAAATAATAACAATCAATAACAATTAATAAAATTAAATTGTAATTAACTAATATTTAAAAAAAAATTAATAAATTTGCTTCATTTTAAATAATCCAATTAGGGAATTTCTTGTAATTCAGATGGTAAGACTCTCAATCCCTCACCAAGAATCCAAGTTCGAATTCTACCCGAGTGTGTGAGTGTGTTTTCTCTTTATTAATAAAAAGAAGGAGACTTTATAACTCCTTTTTGGAAAAAAATAATAATCCAATTAACAAGCTCCATGCATTAATATTTATATAAAAAAATATTGTTAGTTTAACTATAATCTTTGTTAGTTCGTTTCAATAAAAAAAAAAAATTCTTTATTGGTGAATCCTACATTATATAATGAGAGATGCTAATGTCACAAAAAAAAAAAATGATAATTTTATTTCTATAAAAAAATGATAATTTTATAACAAATAAAAGTAACTATAATTTAGTCCTTCAATATTAAATTTTGTTCATAATTTAGTCTCAATTTTTAAAGATTTTTATAAATTAATTAAATTTGTTAATTTTATTACTCACTTTACATATTAAAGTTGAAAATATTCAGCCATTTTTATTAAAATTATATTCTAAACCATTTTAGAAATTAAAAAAAATGAAATTAATCACTTTATTACTTGTGATTTGGCCTAAATACGAAAATATATGTAACTATAATTTAGTCCTTAAATATTAAATTTTGTTCATAATTTAGTCTCAATTTTAATTTTTTTTATAAGTTAGTTGAATTTGTTAATTTTATTACTCACTTTATATGTTAAAGTTAAAAATATTTAGTCACTTTTATTAAAATTATACTCTAAACTATTTTTAAAAATTAAAAAAATAAAATTATAAGTAAAGTATATCTTTTATGTCATATATTAATACTTACAAAGAAAAAATGAAATAAATGTTTATAACAATTGATAATTTTATTTTTATAAAAAAATGATAATTTTATAACAAATAAAAGTAACTATAATTTAGTCTTAAATATTAAATTTTGTTGATAATTTAGTCTCAATTTTTAAAGATTTTTATAAATTAGTTAAATTTGTTAATTTTATTACTCATTTTACATGTTAAAGTTGAAAATATTCTATCACTTTTATTAAAATTATACTCTAAACCATTTTTAGGAATTAAAAAATGAAAGTAATCACTTTACTACTTGTGATTTCGCTTAAATACTAAAATATATGTAACTATAATTTAGTCTTTAAATATTATTTTTTTTTCTTCATAATTTAGTCTCAATTTTTAAAGATTTTTATAAATTAGTTGAAATTGTTAATTTTATTACTCACTTTATTTAATTTATAAATATTCATTCATTGTATGTATTTTAATATAAATAAATTTATTATAATTTTATAATTTTTATGCCTTTATATTATTAGAAGAAGATAAATGGTTCACTATCATTGCTAGGAGTGGACAAATTATCACTTAACCCACCCAACCCAACATGAGCTGGCCGAGTTCATCTTTTATATTTATGTAACTCGGGTTGTAACCTGACCCATCTAAGAGACACTGGTCGAATTTTGATCAACGAGTTGTAACCCAATTCAGTCAAATTTAACTAAAAAACAACTTACTTGGGATTCGAACCCCACTCCCTTAGCAAGTCCAAAAAGCACTCAACCATTACACTAGTTTCAATTTATATTTTATAAGACTTTATATATATATTTAATGGTTATAACTTATAACGAAAAGGTAAAATAAAAAAATCCTAAATAACCCTCTTCCTCATTTAACCTAGGTATATATATTATTCTCATTTCCCATTTCTCTCCAGTGCCCGCGTGAACTGTGAAGTAGCTCCCTTCCCTAGTTTCAAACCCTTGTTTCTTCAACTCATCTCAAGCTCTATTTCATCTTCTACTAACTCTTCTCAATCTTCATTGTTTATTCATATTTCTAAGGTATGTTTATGAATAAACTCTCTCTCTTTCTATCTTTCTCTCTCGCTACTTTGTTGAATAAATTAGTTCTTTATTTTGCTCTTAAGACCAAAGTGGGGGGTTTTTGTTGGGTATCTTCCTCTGTTTTGCTCTGGATTTTTTATTTCTCCAAATCCGTTCTTGTTTATTCCTTTTTGTTGAAATCCTGAGTTACATTAACTCCAAACTTGGTCGGACTTTATCTCTATATTCATGTATTTCTTATTTTTACAGATTCATTGAGTGAGACTTCTGAAAAGTGAAGACTAAATATTTCTACACGCATTATTTTTATTCAGTTCACATTATAAGCCTAACCCGACTAACCCGTCTAGAATGGGTTAGGTTGGAAACTATTTTGGCTGATTTCAGTTGTGGATTTTATGAACCTGAACCCGACGATTTGAGCATAATCTAAACCAACCCGACCCATGTCCAGTCCTAATCATTGCTATGATATTAGTACAGAGTAAATGAATTAAATAAAATTGTATAAAGTACCAAAAACCAAAAAAGAGAGCAAATTTAGCAAGTATATAAAAATGAAGTTAGAATTTTTACATGCATAAATGGAGTTTGTGCCTCTAGACTCTTTTTCAATGTAATATACTTGAAGCTAAAGATAAAAAAATGATAAGAAAGAAATGATAGAATGAGGGGAAAAAAAAGACTTTAAGAAAAGAACATGAAGCATTTCGAAATTAAGAAGGTGTACATATAAGATTCACTATCATTGCTAGCATAACGATAATAATGATTTTAATAACCGTTACAAAGTTAAATATAATTGTAATAATAATTTAAAAAACTGTCCTTATTATATTAATTTAATAAATTATCAATTTTTAATTTTAATATATGATTAGTTTAGAGTTATAGGAGTTACAAGAGTTATTTTAGAGTTATAGGAGTTACAAAAATAATTATTAGATAATAAAAACTAATAAAAAGTTACCCATTAATACTAACTTTATTAATAATAATAGATTTTTAAATGAAATTAACTATGTGAGTTACAATTTATTATTATAATTTAAAGAATTGTAATCATTAGTTTATATATAAAAATTAATTATTATTATTGTTTTAATAAACATAATAATACAACGTAATTAAACTGTTATTATAATAATCCGTTACAAATTTTAAACTGTTATAAACTTAATTATAATTAAAGTATTAAAAACAAATGTTTATAATAAATATTCATGCATTTTGTTTAGTAAATATTTTTAATAACATTACAAAGTTAATTGTAATTGTAATAATTTAAAAAACTGTCATTATTATATTAATTTAATAAATTATTTTTATTAATACAAATGTTTCCCATTAATACTAACTTTATTAATAATAATAAATTTTTAAAATGAAATTAACTATATAAGTTACAACTTATAATTATAATTTAAAGAATTATAATCATTAGTTTATATATAAAAATTAATTATGATTATTGTTTTAATAAACATAATAATACAAAGTAATTAAATCGTTAAAACATAATAAAATAACATAATTAAACCGTTACTACAATAATTCGTTACAAACTTAATTATAATTAAAGTATTTAAAAGCAAATGTTTATAATAAATATTCATGCATTTTGTTTAGTAAATATTTTTAATAACATTAAAAAGTTAATTTTTAATTGTGATAATTTAAAAAACTGTCATTATTATATTAATTTAATAAATTATTTTTATTAATACAAAGGTTTTCCATTAATACTACCTTTAATTAATAAGTAATAAATTTTTAAAATGAAATTAACTATATGAGTTATAACTTACTATTATAAGAATTATAATCATTAGTTTATACATAAAAATTAATTATGATTATTGTTTTAATAAATATAATAACATAACATAATTAAACCGTTACTATTATAATCCTGTTACAAATTTTAAACTGTTACAAAGCTTAAAAAATATTCATGTATTTTGTTTTAATAAATATTTTTAATAACATTGTGGGGTATTTTAGTCATTGTTTGTGGCAGTTACATAGGATATTAAGGATATTATTGTTTAAGTATTAATATGAGGAACATTTTAAATTTTTTACTATTTAAAGTCAAACCCTCTCCATTAGAGTAAATATAGATATAGAATAGATAAATTAGGAGATGAATTTGATGATGTCCTTTGAAACCATTCTTGAGGATGTAAGATTTTATTAACGACGTCAACCCCCATCAGGAATTGGTAGGTCCTTTTAGAATTGGTTTTTGTTTTGGTCGAAAGTGTTTTTCAAATTATTAACTTATTTTTTGTTGTACAATTATTCAAATTACTTCCTATTAAGTGTTTGTTTCACTTCTAAAGCTTCCAAAATCTTATCGCCATTCCCTTATTCTCTTACTTTAAAACCAATATACATTTGCTGAAAGTGTTGATTTTTTGCGAAAGTTGATGAATTCACAACAGCCAATCGACTAGGAACTCGATCTATTGCCCTTGGTGTTGAAGGAATTATACAATTGTCGCTCTAACTTGTGACTTTTTTTCCTTCATTCCAACTTTGTTGTCATATATTATTCGATTAACTGCAACTATTTATAATACAAATTATGTGTTGAATCGACATATTTATTAACATTAAATTTTTAAAGAATTAATGACAAACTAATATATCATTTGAAATATTCATAAATTTGTCATCGGTTATTAAAATAAAACGGCCATGCCCTGCCTTCGGTCAATAAAAACAGTGAGCAGGTTAAGGGTTGTAGCCTTGTAGGTATCAACAACTCTTATGATATATCCTTTATTTTAAATTTATTTATTTTTATATGCGTTGAAAAAAATGATATTGAAAATCAAACTAAATAAGCTTCGTTTAAAAATGTGCTACTATATTTTAAATATAACAAAAAATATAAAAAGAGAATGAAAAATATCAAACAAAATGCACTAAATAAATAAATTTTGTTTGAGAGAAACTCTCATATATATATATATATATCCTCTAAAAAGGTAATAAATTTGTATAATCGATATTTTTACAAATCATTATTATTTTTCTCATATTTGTATAAATAGTCATTTATATTGCATGCAATAACTCAATGAAAGAAAGAATAGTTATATGCTGTCATGATTTTATATTTATTAAAAATTAGATATTACTCCCTCTATATGATTTTTTTACATATTGTGACAAAAATGTCCTAATTTCATTGATAAATTGTGATTAATTTTGATTGGATACATGTCTAACTAGACTACTTAGAATTGGACAACTATCTAACTAACTAACCGAATTTTGATTGACCGGCGAGCCCACTTACGAGAGCCGAGTTTGACACATGTCCAACTAGACTGTCCAAAATTAGATGGTTGTCTAACTGACAGAATTTTGACTGGCCGGCAACCCCACTCGCCGAAGCTAAGTTGGACGCATGTCCAATTGAGTTAGATGGCTATCCAACTAATCAAATTGGATATACGTCCAATTTAACACAACAAAGTTGAACACGTATCCAACTAAAAATCAACGAACTTATTTTGGAACATATTTAATTAAAAATAAGTCCAACTTAAAATAATAGAGTTAGATGTGTGTTGAACTAAAAACCATCTAAATTGCAATCCTATTCCGATACACTTTTGAATTTACGTCAATTTTGTGCATTGAATCCTCTAATTCATTTCTTTTCTATATCGACCTTCTCCAAATCGTTTTTTATCTCCATAGTTCCTAGACGTTGAACAAAGTTTTGAAAAATTAACGGATAAATCAAAGTACATGTTAATATTAAATCTTTGTACTAGATTAGTAGCTTCTCTCTGACTACTCAAAACAGAAAACAAATCAACAAAGAAAGGAAAAAAATATAAATGCATAATAAAACTACAAAAATTACAATAAAAGGGCATATGAATACAATTTTCAAGTCTGGCTTCTTTAGATGTTGAGGTTTTACAGTCTTTGAATTTGAAAGGATTGAAGGGTCACTGACGAAGGCAGAGGTTGAGAATGATTGAAGGGTCACCAACAACGAAGGCAGAGACTGAGAATGCTTGAAGGGTCACCGACGAAGAAGGAAGAGGCTGATAAAAGATTTAGGTTGAAAAACCCTAAGAAATTTTAGTAATCTCCAATCTAAAATTTTTCCTGGGCTGACATCTCAGTAGCTCCAACAAACACAGAGTGTTGGGGCTTTTATCGGCAGCAACTTTGCCCTGATGTTGGTGGCAAATCACATTCCAATGATGCTGCCGAACAGTGGGAATAACTGAATTGGATTTCGCGAGGAAAATTTCAAGGGAGGGGATAACGAGCCATCACATGGCTTAGGCAAAGCCGAACTAAAAGTAATCAACAACCTTAGAGAGAAAAAAAAAAAGGAAGGATTTGTGAAAAAATAAAGAGTTGAAAGTCGAAGAGGGAAGCAGATGGAAAACTGTTGAAGACGAGTTAACATGGCAATGGTGGCAATAATTTAGAGAAAGGAAGACTCACTGATTTGAGCTAGATTTGGAGTATGATGGTTTCATTGCCACCTCTTCCATAGAGATCAAAGACGAGCGACTACGAGGGAATAAAAAGAGACGAGGGTAAATGAGGTATTTTAAAAAATTGTGCAAGTGGGGGGTTAGTTGAGATTAAGATTATTAAAAGTGAGTTAAACCAACCTATTTCCCAAGAAAGAATTGTGAATTGAGGTAAAATCAGACTCGTTAGAAATTGGGGTGTTTTAACCAGAACATGCCATTTGGAGGCATTATTTTAAGTAAGACTCATTTATACAATTCTGTGGTCGTAATTGATTTAAATTATTTTTTGTGAGGGATTCAAAATCATATATTTACATACTCAAAATGATAATGAGATGAATAAAAAATTGAATTTTAAAATTCACTTATTAAAAAGGAAAAATATAGTTGTTTTTGTTTGTCTACGTGAGAAAAACAAAATATGAAATGTTTTATATAGCATTTACTTTCTTTTGGAAACTAAGCTTGTTTAGTAAAAAAAAACTCTTTTTATGTTTGTGCACATATGGGTGCAAATCGTCGGATGTTCGCCTTGAAAATTTGGAACTCCAATCGCAGGCCTACACGTCATGCGAACATAAATGTCGTCCAATTTTATTGGACCTTGCGCGATTCAGTTTTTTCTACCAACAATTTTTATTTTCCTTCTGAGAATAAAATTGTAATTATTAAAGATATCTTTTGCTACATTAGTTTCAGCAGCCTAGCAACTACAAGCATTTGTTGGAGCAGTTTCAATGGCCATTACTGCAACAGTTTCATTTTGTTTCTAACAACTATATTTGAATGGCAATAAATTGGCTTTGCAACTAAGAAAAAAGTACGCAGGAAACCAACCATTCTCTCTTCCTTTTCCTTGCTGCATATTCATATCTAATTTCTAGAAATTTATATTATGGAGCTAAGTTCTGTGTGATAAAGAACAGGTGCAAACAATTCGCCTAAACAATTGAAGTTGATTTTTTAAACTGCTTTAAATTGTTGCATACTCTAGAACTAAGTTCTGTGGCAGCTATTTTTTTTCCTTAATCTCAAACACCCAATGTGAGGAAAACATTTATCTTAGGGACAAGTATACACGGGCCTCGATCTTTATTTAATTTAATTTTTGTATTTTCTTTCTAATAATTTACAATTTTTGTTTATTCTGTAATTTTTTATTCAATTTAGCTGGGCTGGTACATTATAGGTATCCATTTTAATATTTTGGTACTTATTATTTTTTAAATTATTTAGTAGTATCTAATTAGTCTTCAAGTTATTAAAATGGTACATTTTTGTGCCAAAATGAATAATAAAACTAATGCATTCATTTATTAAAGAGATTATTACTATTTTTATACCTCTTCCTAAAAAATAAATAAATAAGGGCTAAATAAATTATCTTTTCTTTTATATTTTTTTTCTTTCTAATAAGTTCGAAGGAAAAATAGTTTGAACCATAATATGAGCATACACATACACAAATTAAATGTAAAATGTGTTTAAAAATTTTAATTATAAATATGAATTTATTAATAGGGCATGAAACTCAAATGGTTATTTTCTTTTATTAAAAAATACACTTAATTTATTTTTTATATTTTGCAACACTTTAATATATTTTTTTTTTTTTGAAAAAGTAACAACATTAATCTTTTTTTCATTATGTAAAGCTTGCATATCTTTGTTAGATTTTTGTAAATTTTTACAAAAATAACTTATTCTTTTTTAAAAATTTAGTTTAATTTCTTTTAATTTTTGAATTCATTTTACATGTTTCATATTAATTCTTTAATTATTTTCTTAATTAGAGTATTAATTCTTATAAAAAATATTATATTCATATATATATATATATATATTTAAAGTTTAAAATTTGAAAACACATAAAAAATTAATAATTATCTAAAAGTTTTAAAATACTTGAAATTTAAATAATTAGTTAAATAATAATGATATAAAGAAGAGTTTTTGCACGTTGTTTTTTTGTCTAGTTTTTTAATTTTATTTTTAACTCATTATTTTTTTAAAAAGGAAAAAACTAAATTAAATGTACATAATATATTTTAGGTTATCTAGAATGATAAATGACATATTGAAAAAAAAAATAGTAATAAGATTAATATTGACATATGTTGGACATAGAATAATACATGTCACATGGCACGTTTTTATTGGTCCTACTTAGTAATATAGCCTGCGACCCAGTCTAGTAAGTGCTGAGTAAGCATATAAGTCTAATTGTTAGATAAACAACCATAAGATAATTAAGCGTTGAATATCCTCCTAATTATCTGATAAAGGATAATTAGAGAGATAATCTTCGATGTCATGATAAGTCTATCTCTTCGGGTAAGTAACCGACAACAGGTATATTCCCTCCCCTATATATATGCACCTTGTACACACACACATATGTTTGATGTTAATAAAAATATAACCAATAATAAACATAGCTCATATATTCTGTCGGCCTACACTTCTTCTCCCTATTATAACAGAGTTGAGGCTTAGGTCTCCTCCATTATCACCATTACCCAAACTTACTTAAGTATCAGTGGGCCAAAGGCCACTATATCTCGTAGTGGTCCGAGGTCCTAACTTATTTTCTCTGTTCCCAGGTCCATAGCAAGAAAAAATGTACCTCCATTCTGATATTGAAGAAAAATGGCATCAACATCTAATGCCATCTATAGGAACGAAGTGTATACTACTAGATTACAACTCAAAAAGAGAATTTTAGGAGTCATTGTTGTGTTCTCCACCAAATTTGAGAAGAAAAATAGTATATTGGAGTGCCCTAATGAAATTTGAGTGAGTGACCCAATAAAAGTTTATTAAGTGCCTTACGAAAATCTCTCATGCAAACTCCACACTCTATCTTCCCAACGAAGACAAATCCTCCCACAAGTTCTGGAACTCCACTCTGTAAGGCAACCAATAAGATCTACCACATGCTCAGCCGCTTGTGCTCCCACAGCCTATCCATACAATAAGCCTTACACTCGTCGCGGTCTGCCCACATTAGAACCAGACCTACTTGTCAGAGGAGAGCACGAGTTAAAGCTTGTTTGGATGTGATGGAAAATACATTTGAGGCTACCTTAGGATGCCTCCCTAAACCATGATATCAAGAATCAAATTTAATATGTGGAAAAAGTAAAGGATATCGCCGTCGAAAAATATTGCGTACAAGACATATCTCAAAAAGGGAGTGTGACTCCTATAGCCACCATCACCAAATGGTAACTCAATTTTTGACACCTTTGGCAAGTGAAGCTTCGTTGGACACCGAACAGAAAAGCCCAGTCACCCTTGATGGAGGCACAACCGAAAAATGGGTCCACCTACCACTTTTTTATCTGAACAAGTACTTCTTGTTTGGATATAAAAATTCGTGCATCATTTCAGAAAATCGAGATCACGATCAGAAAGATCTCATCATGATTAGTTTGTAACCAAAATTTGGGACCGAACAAACATAGGGGTGAGCTATACTCTCCCCATTCACCAACCTTATGAGTGGTGGTCGCATAGACAGGTTCTATCCAAAAAATAGAAAAAATTGGACCAGATCAATCCGATTCATCGAATAGATAGCAAACAATTAAGGGTACAGTTCACCCATTTTTAGGTTGGTTCTTGGAGAATCGAAATAGATTCTAGAATCCTCAAAACGAGATGGTCCGGACGGCGTCCACCACTGCTCAATCCCAACCACCACTAGACGACCTCCCTCTGTGTGGAAAGCTAAATAGCTTCCCTCTGCATTGCCTTCCTATAGAGAAATCACTAGATGGACAACCTTTGGATCGAGAACCGCCAGACGAACCTTACTCCCCACACACATCCACAGTATCCCAACCTACGTCTGCACCAACTACATCACAATTGAGTTTGAATGGTTCGTAGAAGAGGAGCACGGATGAACACTCATCTATATGTGATAGTGAATGCACTCCAATTCATCCTAGGGTGCCTACTAGAGCCATAAGCTCTCAAATTATCTCTTGTTAATAAGAATTCTCTATGGCACCTCTTAAGTGCCAGAGCGCATTAGCCCCAGCCCATAGCCTTATAGGTCACCTAGCAAGTTGTACAATTTAGATCACCTCCACACTAAAACTTATCAATAGACTGACGCCTTACAGACATTGATGTTTATCTTACCGTTGTCCTATGAGCTGTAAGATCTACACCTACACATTTCAATGAAGTAGTCCAAGATGCTGCCTATCAGGTTGCATCAGACAGGGTAGAGCGTAGTCCAAGAGGCCACACCACCCCACATGACAGATCATGAAGACCAAGTCTTGATCTCCAGAACATGGAAGTCGAGTCTTGTTGTCCAGACGTCGTTGCCCACCCCGGACCCCTCTAAGGTACACCTCTACCTATACCGACAAGGGTATTAAGTTACCCGCTGAGCCACTGATGAACACTATTTTGACCTACTATTTGTTACGTTTTTAAGCATCTATTTTGCATTTAATCTCAATATAATCTTGTTTTGGAGGGTATTTTATTGTTTTGTAGGTCAAAGTAGGTTTGGGAAGAAATGTGAAAAAAGAGAGCAAAAGTGTTTAAAAATGTAAGCATTACATTGAGGAACGTAAGCCTTACATCGAGAATCAGCAAAGCATGTACATACATGTGCATACATGTACATACATGTACACTGTTACATGCAAGGCGCACCGCGGCGAAGGAATTGTGTGCCGCGGTGAGAGGCTCTCGGGTTGAAACATGAAAATCATCAAAATATTGTGCGCCGCGGCGAGGAAAAGTTATGCCGCGGCGAGGATGTTTCTGCTTTGGACCCAAAATCATGAACACATTGCGCGCCGCGGCGAGGGAAAGTTATGCCGCGGCGGGGAGGTTTCTGTTTTTATTCGTAATTCAATATCACATGTGCGCCGCGGCATGGAAAAGGGTGCGCCGCGGTGCGCGCGCGCGGATTGGACTCCTCCTGGGCCACGAGATTTACAGAATTTTTGGAAACCCTTACAAAAAAGGAAAACCTAATGAAACACAACGTTCTCTCCAGCCTCCAACAGATTTGAGATCATTCAGCCTCCACCAACTCGTGAACAGTAGCGTGAATAGTACTTTCCTTCTTCTTCTCCACATTCTTGAGAGAGAAAATTACTCCATTAATGCTCCTCCATTGAAGCTCCATCAACAATCTTGAAGAAGGTGATCATTCAACTTCAAGGGCTTGTTTTAAAAGTGGAAGTGGGGTAATTTATTGTTTGTAATCTCTTTTCTCCTTAAGAATTCATAGAATGTTATTTGTAATGAAAAATATTGATTTGGATTTCATTATGAGTAGCTAAACTCTTTATGTGTGGGATTTTGGTGATGTAACTATGATTTGATGATTGATTGTGTGGATAATTTTATGATTAAGTAATTTAATTCATGGTCATTGTTTTTAATACGTATGTTCATCAATTATTTCTGGCCAATTTGATTTGTGAATGTATGAAACATTTTAGGGTTGAGTTTTAGAAACACCATCTGAATTCAATTGAGCATTCTTGAGCATGAGCCTAGTTTAAGTGCATTGATTTGTCTTGAATTAGGTGATTAAACTATTTTCCTAGGTTTAAGGCTAATTAACTAATTAACGGTCTGGATCAAAGAAGCTAATTAGTTAATTAAGGGAAAATCGCCATTGATTTGGGATTTTCTAGGATTAGAGAAAATAATCATTAAATTCTACTTTTTCGTGCTTAATTGTCAAAACCACATAAATCAACTCATCATTGAGCAGTTTACTAACCAATTTCCCACACTCGTTCATCTCATCGTTTCAACAAAACTTTCACACACTTACTTTTATTGTTTTAGTATTTTTATGATTTTAGAAACCATTTACAAAACCAACCTTCGATTAGAGTGTTTAGAATTTATTTTATTGTTACGTTTTGGATTACATTTAACTCTTTTGAAAACCACCGCAATTCCTTTGAGAGACGATCTTGGGAGTATACTTGTCGCTTACTACAAGTGACTCGTGCACTTGCGAGCTTTTATAAATTACAAAATTTGGTTATCAAGTTTTTGTGCATCAAATTTTTGGCGCCGTTGCCGGGGAGTTGGCGTTTTTGAAATTGTTATTTGTTTTCTTTTTAGTTCACTATTCAATCTTTATTTTTTCTTGTTTTTGTGTTTTTGTTACTCGTTAGAGTCGTATAGTGTCTGGTGCTCTGATTTTTTGTTGTTTTTGGATTGTGCATGCACGGTAGGAGATCTCTTGGAAATCCACTCGTGCTGTTCATAGATAACGTCAACAGGAGACGAGCACATTTGAGACCATCCGGCGTTAACATTTTGGAGGACGAGCAACCACCAACAATGGGAGAAAATCTACCTCCACACAGAGAGATGACGATGAAGGAGTATGCAAGGCCAATCATTGGCACTGCAACTTCTTGCATCCAACTAGGGGAAGCAGCTTGAAATTATGAAATTAAGAACATACATTTTAATATGTTACCGTCTTTTTATGGGATTCCTAACGAAGATCCTCTAACTTTTATTCGTGATTTCTAGGCCACTGTGCAGACTTTTCTGCTACAGGGGCTAAATGAGGATCAGCTGAGGATGAGATGTTTCCCGTACACGCTTAAAGACAAAGCAAAGTCATGGCTTATTACTCTTCCACCTGGATCTCTTTCAACTTGGGACGCAGTGTTCAACAAGTTCATGGGAAAATTCTATTCCCACCAAAAGACTGCGGACCTAAGGACCAAAATTGCAACGTTCTCTCAAATGGACGGAGAACCATTTCATGAGGCGTGGGATCGCTTCAAATTGCTTCTGATACAGTGCCCACACCATCACTTTCCGTTGCAACTCCAGAATCAATTCTTCTATGACGGGTTGACACAACAGTGTCAATTTACTGTGGATAATGCCGCGGGAGGAGCAATGGGAGAAAAGACCGCTGATGAGACATATGACCTATATGAGATGTTGGGTGCTAATTCCCAACAAAAGAGCTCTAGAGGACGGTGGATGGGAGTTAACGAGGTAGCTCCGGGAAATGATATGGCAATGCAAATTGCGGAGCTTACAAAACAAATCGCACTCCTCACCTCCAAGAACACACCAACTCAAGAGGTATGCGGTATTTGTAGTACGTACGGACATGGTGCTAACATTTGTCCTTTTGTTTGTGATCAAAATGCAGGTACAAGTTATGAGCAAGCTAATGCTATGGAGGGATACCAACCAAGGCCAAGGAATGATCCCTACTCAAACACGTATAATCCTGGTTGGAGAAGTCATCCCAATTTCTCTTGGAAGGGAAGTAACAATCAAGGCTATGCTCAGAATAACTTCCCACATCATCCAAACAACAACAATTCACAGCCTACTCTTCCTAACAAACCAAGCTTGGAGGACAACTTGAATGCATTCATCCAAGTTAGTTGGGAAAATCAAATGAAGAGTACTCAGAGATTGGACTCGTTGGAGGCTTCGATGAAAAGGGTTGAAGGCCAAGTAGGTCAATTGGCGGAGCACCTCCAACGTCAAGAAAAAGGAAAATTACCGAGCCAACCCGAGCAAGCGAAGGCGGTCACGGTCCTTCGCAGTGGTAAGATCGTAACTAAAAATTTACCTGAAATATCTGATGATCTACCTTTTAATGCAGGAAACGTGGAAGAAGGCAGTGTAATACCTAAGGAGAGTGATGTACCCAGGGCTAGGGAAGGTGAACTTTCAAAGGAATCAAATGGAGAGTTATCTACCGCTCCCCAATTGCACAAATCACCCGAGCCTTACCGACCTCCGGTACCTTTTCCACACTGTCTCAAGGACGATAAACAGGATAAGCAATTTTCTGATCTTTTTAACATGCTTTCTAAAGTTCAAATAAATCTGCCTTTATTGGATGTTATTAGAAATGTGCCTTCCTATGCAAAGTTTTTCAAAGATCTAAATACTAGGAAGAGAAAGTATGGTTTAAATGAAAGGATAGTTGTGTCTGAAATTTCTAGTTCGATTCTTCAACAACGTTTACCACCTAAACTTAAGGATCCCGGGAGTTTTAACATTAACATTACTTTGGGGAATAAGAAAGTGGTACGAGCCATGCTAGATTTAGGTGCAAGCATAAACTTAATGCCATATTCGATTTATTTGCAACTAGGTCTAGGGGAATTGAAACATACTACCATGTCCCTACAATTAGCTGATAGATCTGTGAAATATCCTAAGGGAATGGTAGAGGACTTGCTTGTACAGGTTGATAAACTGATTATACTTGTAGATTTTGTTGTGTTGGATATGCAGGAGAATCCATCTATGGACAAAGAACACACCATTATTCTTGGTAGGCCATTTATGGCCACTACTAAGACAATTATAGATGTCCATAGTGGAAGTCTAACTATGACAGTTTTGGGGGAAACTGTCAATTTTAGAGTATTCGATTCCTCCCCTTTACCTACTATATCCTCAATTGATGAATGTTCTTCTATTGACCATATTGATAATCTTGTTTATGATGCCTTTTTGCAGGATGAAGTTAAGGACGGACTTGAATATGCTTTAACAGTTGATAGGATAGAGAAGGAATTGGATGATGAAACTAAGGGTTACTTAGAGTTGTTAGATAATGCTGAATCATTAGAAGAACCAAGTACACCCTTAGAGTTACCCAAAACCCCATCTAGGGAAGACAATGCTCCACCTAAGCTTGAGTTGAAAGATTTGCCAAAACACCTTAAGTATGTATTTTTGGGTGAGGGGGACACTTATCCGGTCATAATTTCATCTACCTTGACCCGAACCCAAGAACGAGCGCTAGTGAATATACTTAGGAAACATAAGAAAGCCATAGGATGGAGCATTGATGATATTAGAGGTATTAGTCCCACCATGTGTATGCATAAGATAAATCTTGAGGACAATACCAAACCTGTGAGAGAAGCCCAAAGAAGACTTAATCCTATTATGCAAGAGGTAGTGAAAACGGAAATTCTAAAACTCTTGGAAGTTGGGGTTATCTATCCTATTGCGGATAGCAAATGGGTTAGCCCGGTACATGTGGTACCGAAGAAATCTGGGATCACTGTGATAAAGAACGATAAAAATGAGTTAGTGCCCACAAGATTGATCACGGGATGGAGAATGTGCATTGATTTTCGTAAATTAAATTTGTACACAAAGAAAGATCATTTTCCTCTTCCTTTTATTGATCAAATGCTTGAACGTTTAGCAGGGCATGATTTTTACTGTTTTCTTGATGGTCTTTCAGGTTATTACCAAGTGCCCATCGCTCCGGAAGATCAGGAGAAGACCACATTCACGTGCCCATTCGGGACATTTGCCTTCAGGAGGATGCCATTCGGTCTTTGCAATGCCCCCGCCACATTCCAACGATGCATGATTTCAATATTCTCGGATATGGTGGAGAAATGCATAGAGGTATTTATGGATGTTTTTTCAGTTTTTGGAAATTCATTTGATGATTGCCTGAATAACTTGACTCGCGTGCTTGAACGTTGTATTGATTGTAACTTGACCCTTAGTTGGGAAAAGAGTCATTTTATGGTTCAGCATGGCATTGTATTAGGACATGTTATTTCAAGTAGAGGCATTGAGGTGGATAGGGCAAAAATTGATTTAATAGCCAAACTTCCACCTCCCATTAATGTTAAGGGAATTAGGAGTTTTCTTGGCCATGCGGGTTTTTATAGGAGATTTATTAAGGATTTTTCCAAGATAAGTCGTCCCCTATGCAACCTTTTAGCTAAAGATGTTTCTTTTGTTTTTGATGATGATTGCTTGACTGCTTTTAATGTTTTGAAAGAAAAATTAACTTCTGCACCCATTATCATGGCACCTGATTGGTCACTCCCCTTTGAGATTATGTGTGATGCGTCTGATTTTTCCATAGGGGCTGTTTTAGGTCAACGAGTAGATAAGCGTTTGCATGTAATTTACTATGCTAGTAAAACTCTAAATGACGCTCAACTTAACTACTCAACCACCGAAAAAGAATTTTTGGCTATTGTGTTTTCTCTTGATAAGTTTAGATCTTATTTAGTAGGATCTAAAGTAATTGTGCATTCGGACCATGCTGCTTTGCGTTATTTGTTAAGTAAACCGAATGCTAAGCCTAGACTAATTCGGTGGGTTTTGTTATTACAAGAATTCGATTTAGAAATCAAGGATAAAAAGGGAACGAAAAATGTGGTAGCTGATCATTTATCTAGGTTGATTTCTGACTTTGACACTACTGAGAGTGACAAAAATATTGCTATTGTTGAGACTTTTCCTGATGAGCAGTTATTTTCTGTGGGTCCAAACCCTTGGTATGCTGATATTGTAAATTTCCTTGCTAGCGGTTTGTTGAGGCCTAACATTTCTTTTCAAGAAAAGAAAAGATTTTTTCATGTGTGCAGGCAATACTTCTGGGATGATCCATATATATTCAAGATTTGTCAAGACCAAGTCATCCGGAGGTGTATGCCGGAAGAGGAGCATGCAAGTATCTTAACTTTCTGTCATGAACTTCACTGTGGAGGGCATTTTGGTGGTAAGAAAACTGCTATTAAGGTACTTCAATCTGGTTTTTATTGGCCTACACTGTTTAAAGATGCCTATAATTTTTGCATGCGCTGTGATAGATGTCAGAGAACTGGTAACTTAAGTAGACGTAATGAAATGCCTTTGACATATAATCTTGTTGTTGAGTTGTTTGATGTGTGGGGAATTGACTTTATGGGTCCTTTTCCCCCTTCTTCTGGTTTTGAGTATATCTTAGTTGCTGTTGATTATGTGTCCAAGTGGGTAGAGGCTATACCCACTAAGTCTAATGATGCTAACTGTGTTGTGAAGTTCTTGAAGGAAACAATATTTAGCAGGTTTGGCACACCAAGGGCAATAATCAGTGATGGAGGGAGCCACTTCTGCAACAAACTTTTTGATGGATTGTTGAAAAAGTACAACATCACACATAAAGTGGCTACTCCCTACCACCCACAGACATCAGGACAAGTTGAAGTGAGTAACTGGAAAATTAAGGGTATTTTGGAACGTACGGTGCGACCTTCAAGGAAGGATTGGGCTTCGAAGCTCAATGACGCATTATGGGCCTACTGTACGGCATACAAGACACCTATTGGGATGAGCCCATATCGGTTAATTTATGGCAAAGCATGCCATTTGCCCGTTGAGCTTGAGCACAAGGCCTATTGGGCAATCAAGCAGCTGAACATGGATTGTCAACAAGCGGGTGAAAAACGCTTACTTCAACTTGATGAGCTTGAAGAGATTCGGAACGAAGCATATGAGAATGCTAAGATTTACAAAGAACGCACGAAGCGTATTCATGACAAAGGGCTCGTTGGTAAGTCTCTCTATCCTGGAATGCAAGTACTTTTATTTAACTCTCGTCTTAAACTTTTTCTAGGAAAGCTTCGATCAAGATGGAGTGGACCATACAAGATTGTGGAAATCTTTCCACATGGAGCTGTTGAGCTAATCAATCCCAACACACAAGCAACTTTCAAGGTGAACGGACATCGTGTAAAGCCTTACTTGGAAGGAGTCGTTCACCGTAGAGATGTGGAGTGCATTGAACTGCATGCACCTTAGCTATGAGCATCGTCTTGCTAAGACGTTAAACTAGGCGCTTGGTGGGAGGCAACCCACCGTTTTAGGTACTATCTATCTTTTCTTTTACCTTCGTTAAGTTTAATTTAATTTTCTGTTTGCCCTTCTAAATTCTTTTCTAAACATGTGTGTAGTTGAAAACCTTGAGGACAATGTTTAGTTTAGGTTTGGGGGTGCATTTTGCATTTTTTTGATTGGTAACAACATTTTCATGTTTTTAGTCAATTTTTGATGAATAACTAGTCTTTATGCATTGTTTATCTGATTTTTAAAATGTTTGAGGTTTGTTGTAAGGATCGGTTTTAATTTGTAATCTGTTTTTCATGCTTTTGATGTTGAAACTGAGATGAACCCAAATCATGTGTATAGGAATTGAATAGTGGAGACTACCTTGTGAGAATATTTTTGAGCCCTTAACGTTTTATTCGGAGAGATAAATATTCTTCTACTCTTTTAAACACCTTTCATATCATTTCAAATTGTTAGATGATCTCTATAGGTTTTTGCATTGAATGTTAGGATTTTAAACATTTAATGAGGGATCATGTGCTTAATTGAATTGCTTAGATTAAATGACTTAAGTAAAGTTTGAAGTGTTTGCCTATCTCATTCGTGCTTGACTTTAAAAATATGAGGGAATTCCTATACCCAACACAAAAAGAGCTAAGAAGTAGCCATTCACAAATTACATATGTATATGGGTCTAAAAAAAGAAGAAGAGATAATAAGTTTATTATGACCCTAAGTTCTTCAAGTATGAATGGTTAACAAAAAAAAAAAAAAAAAACAAAAAAAAAAGAAAGAAAGAAAGAGAGAAATAGGAAATAAGTTCCCTTAAAGTCAAAGCATTTTCATTTTATAGCACACTTGAAGTTTTTGCTTGAGGATTTTAATTGATGCATGAGATTAGTAATGTGATTTCTTCGTAAATCCTATCATTTGATTCCTTTCATGAGATCAATGTTATGCACTTTTGAGCCTTTCTTGTTTAATCATATGCGAACCTATTAGCTCGTTTCTTTACATAACTTATATTCGCATATATTTTGATGAGTGCTTGAACCCATAGGATCGGTGTGATTTAGAGAGTAATTCTCGTGAGGATTAGAGTTGAAACGAATTCACATTCTTGACACTAGGTTTGGGGGAATCAATGTTGATACACTTTTAGTATTGGGATTTAGACTTGTGAAGCGAAATTGATCTAAATCGTGAACCTTGATGTGTTAAAATGTTGGATAAATTAGTGCATAAATGTTTTGTTATGAATTGGAAAGAAACTAAAGCATGACAAGTTTTGTTAACTTCAATTTTAGTTTTGTTATTTGGCTTTTTAATTTTAGTTTTGCTTGAGGACTAGCAAAATGTAGGTTTGGGGGTACTTGATGAACACTATTTTGACCTACTATTTGTTACGTTTTTAAGCATCTATTTTGCATTTAATCTCAATATAATCTTGTTTTGGAGGGTATTTTATTGTTTTGTAGGTCAAAGTAGGTTTGGGAAGAAACGTGGAAAAAGAGAGCAAAAGTGTTTAAAAATGTAAGCATTACATTGAGGAACGTAAGCCTTACATCGAGAATCAGCAAAGCATGTACATACATGTGCATACATGTACATACATGTACATACCATGTACACTGTTACATGCAAGGCGCGCCGCGGCGAAGGAATTGTGTGCCGCGGCGAGAGGCTCTCGGGTTGAAACATGAAAATCATCAAAACATTGTGCGCCGCGGCGAGGAAAAGTTATGCCGCGGCGAGGAGGTTTCTGCTTTGGACCCAAAATCATGAACACATTGCGCGCCGCGGCGAGGGAAAGTTATGCCGCGGCGGGGAGGTTTCTGTTTTTATTCGTAATTCAATATCACATGTGCGCCGCGGCATGGAAAAGGGTGCGCCGCGGCGCGCGCGCGCGCGGATTGGACTCCTCCTGGGCCACGAGATTTACAGAATTTTTGGAAACCCTTACAAAAAAGGAAAACCTAATGAAACACAACGTTCTCTCCAGCCTCCAACAGATTTGAGATCATTCAGCCTCCACCAACTCGTGAACAGTAGCGTGAATAGTACTTTTCTTCTTCTTCTCCACATTCTTGAGAGAGAAAATTACTCCATTAATGCTCCTCCATTGAAGCTCCATCAACAATCTTGAAGAAGGTGATCATCCAACTTCAAAGGCTTGTTTTAAAAGTGGAAGTGGGGTAATTTATTGTTTGTAATCTATTTTCTCCTTAAGAATTCATAGAATGTTATTTGTAATGAAAAATATTGATTTGGATTTCATTATGAGTAGCTAAACTCTTTATGTGTGGGATTTTGGTGATGTAACTATGATTTGATGATTGATTGTGCGGATAATTTTATGATTAAGTAATTTAATTCATGGTCATTGTTTTTAATACGTATGTTCATCAATTATTTCTGGCCAATTTGATTTGTGAATGTATGAAACATTTTAGGGTTGAGTTTTAGAAACACCATCTGAATTCAATTGAGCATTCTTGAGCATGAGCCTAGTTTAAGTGCATTGATTTGTCTTGAATTAGGTGATTAAACTATTTTCCTAGGTTTAAGGCTAATTAACTAATTAACGGTCTGGATCAAAGAAGCTAATTAGTTAATTAAGGGAAAATCGCCATTGATTTGGGATTTTCTAGGATTAGAGAAAATAATCATTAAATTCTACTTTTTCGTGCTTAATTGTCAAAACCACATAAATCAACTCATCATTGAGCAGTTTACTAACCAATTTCCCACACTCGTTCATCTCATCGTTTCAACAAAACTTTCACACACTTACTTTTATTGTTTTAGTATTTTTATGATTTTAGAAACCATTTACAAAACCAACCTTCGATTAGAGTGTTTAGAATTTATTTTATTGTTACGTTTTGGATTACATTTAACTCTTTTGAAAACCACCGCAATTCCTTTGAGAGACGATCTTGGGAGTATACTTGTCGCTTACTACAAGTGACTCGTGCACTTGCGAGCTTTTATAAATTACAAAATTTGGTTATCAAGTTTTTGTGCATCAGCCACACACGTGTCACATGATTCTGTCCAACCAAAAGCTTCCCTGTCACATGATGTTACGAAACACTCCTGATAGGATGGAAAAGATCATCCACAAATTTTGAAGAAACTCTCCTGAGCTATTAATGGAAGATTGACATACACTTGGATGACTTAAATAGTGTAAGCACACCAAGTTAGGGGCTAATAGATCGGGGACTCTGCAAGCAACAGCTGGTCAGATGTAATCACCCCACAAATAAAAAACGATTCATACAAACGTGACAAGATCTAGACAAAAAAGAAAACACATCGACACCTTCTATTCACCCAACTATAAATCGCCCACCTAAATGGACACGTAGGCCACCCAACTAGAGGTGACTGAACAGAAAAATGACCACCCTAAACAAACAAGTAGTTGGCCAAATAGAAGTTGCCTAACAGAAAAGGTTGCCACTCAAACAAACATGTGGTTGTGTATATAGAAGTCACCCAAAAAATATATGGCCAATAAGACAGGATTAGCCAGACAGGAAAGGTGCATGTAGGACAAAGCCAGGCCAAAAAATTCTACTCTGCAAGCTGGACAACCGTGCTTCGTCTCCCATGCAGCACCTCACCAGAGATGAGATTGTGACCCATGAAAGGTGTTCAACCAAAATGCATCATAGACACACCTTCAGGAAAATTTCAAAGAGTACCCTCCCACAATACTCCATAAATACATCTAAAGAATCAATCAAGTCTGTACCTAGACTCACCTAAGCAACCCAAATGTGTTCTGCCTAATAGTAGAACAATGCATGTGTTCGCCCACATGTTAGAAGCTAAAAACAATGTTCAAAGTCCTCCCAAATTATAAGAGGTTACACAGTACACGGAAAGAAAACACCTAAAAGGTGAACTCTAGCCAAGAAGGCCCCACAACAAAACTTCATAAAGTTTGTCTCCACATAAGACTAAGGCTATTGCCCCCAAATATCATTTCTCCCTACAAAGGAAAAAAATAGTGTCCCACAAGGACGAAGGAACTGAAAGTGCTCCCACCTTAGACAAAAGTCTACTCCATGTAATCTACACTTTTTGTTAGTGGAATGAAAGGATTACTTGAGTGACAATAACTACTAGAAAAAACTTTCTCCACTTGAATTCTCCACCAATCTCCAGAATGCAAAGTGTAATGCCAAAAGGTAGCTTGAATTTGGCAAGATCTGTTAGGCACGACTCCCAATAATATTTGATCTGTGACCCCGTCCCATGGATGGCAGGAAGTAGTGGATCTACGAACTTTGCTCCCTCTCACACATAGAGAGAGGAGCATCCAAGCTAGTGTGCCACAACTGGTAGCATCCTTATGATAGGAACACTCTTAGATGGCTTTCAACGTGCACAACTTTAACTTATCTCCAGGACTCCACTCTTCCCACGAGTTGCGCCAGGAGTGGGAGTTCGACTAGTGCACGAAAAATGGGCTACAAGCCTATAATGGGTTCTGCATCCCATGGACGACATCTTCGATGCACAGGTTTAATCTCTAGGACTCCACACCCCCCACGTGTTGCGTCGAGAATGGGAGCCTGACTAGTGCACCAAAAATGGGCTACAATCCTATGATGGACTCTGCAACCCATGGATGGAATCTTTGATGCACAACATTTATCTCCAGGACTCCACTATCTCCACGAGTTGCACTGGGAGTGGTTGCCCAGCTAGCATACCAAGAACGGGGTGCAACCCAACAGTGGGCTCCTCACCCCACGAATGACATCCATTAAGAGAGCTTTATTACTCCAGTCTGAATTCCCCAGAGGGAGAAGAAAGCTACTATGTATGAATAGAAGTTCGGCATAAGGACCATGAGTCCCAACCAATGCGTACACGACTCCACAGGAACAGTAATCACCACCTCCAAAAACTAGAAATTTTTCTAAGTCAAAATTCCATGCTTAAGCTACTTGGTCAAGCCACAAACACCCCAAGTAGGGGGATTGACAATACGGGGACCCTAATGGGCCACCCAGACTTAAAAAAAAATTGCACCAAAAAGTTGCAGTGCAGCACACACTTTCTACGCCATACATAAACAAAGGAAATAGTATACACACTATACATAAATTAAAAATAAGTTGTCATGCAGAGATAAAGGGTACAACGCATGCTTCAAATAGAAAAATAAGATAAAGTGTCCATTACTCATTAATGAAGAATTTGTACAAGACTAAGTCAACTAAAGCTGAAAGTAATACTCATCAAGCTCTGATACTTTGGTGGAATAGAAATACATCAAAAGAAAGTCTAAACAAAATATGGGGGAATTCCTATACCCAACACAAGAAGAGCTAAGAAGTAGCCATTCATAAATTACATATGTATGTGGGTTTAAAAAAAAAAGAATAAAAAAGAGAGAGATAATAAGTTTATTATGACCCTAAGTTCTTCAAGTATGAATGGTTAATACAAAAAAAAAAAAAAAAATAAAGAAATAAAAAAAAAACGAGAAATAGGAAACAAGTTCCCTTAAAGTCAAAGCATTTTCATTATAGGGCACACTTTAAATTTTTGTTTAAGGATTTTAATTGTTGCATGAGATTAGTAATGTGATTTCTCCATAAATCCTATCATTTGATTCCTTTTATGAGATCGATGTTATGCACTTTTGAGCCTTTCTTGTTTAATCATATGCGAACCTATTAGCTCATTTCTTTACATAACTTCTATTCGCATATACTTTGATGAGTGTTTGAACCCATAGGATCGGTGTGATTTAGAGAGTAATTCTTGTGAGGATTAGAGTTGAAACGAATTCACATTCCTGACACTAAGTTTGGGGGAGTCAATGTTGATACGCTTTTAGTATTGGGATTTAGACTTGTGAAGCGAAATTGATCTAAATGGTGAACCTTGATGTGTTAGAATGTTGGATAAATTTGTGTATAAATTTTTGGTTATGAATTGGAAAGAAACTAAAGCATGACAAGTTTTGTTAACTTCAATTTTAGTTTTGATTTTTGTCTTTTCAATTTTAGTTTTGCTTGAGGACTAGCAAAATGTAGGTTTGGGGGTATTTGATGAACACTATTTTGACCTACTATTTGTTATATTTTTAAGCGTTTATTTTGCATTTAATTTCGATATAATCTTGTTTTGGAGGGTATTCTATTGTTTTGTAGGTCAAAGTAGGTTTGGGAAGAAATGTGGAAAAAGAGAGCAAAAATGAAGCAAAAGTGCTAAAGAATGTAAGCCTTACATTGAGCGTCATTCACTATGTAAGGGGGACAAACAAAAGCTTAGAAACGTAAGACTTACATCGAGAATCAGTAAATTATGTAAGGGTGTTTACATGGCACTACAACAAGTCGCGCCGCGGCATATAAAATGTGCGCCGCAGCGGGGAAGTTTCTGTCTTGATTTAGATTCCATGAAAACATTGTGCGCCGCGGCATGAATAAGGTGCGCCACGGCATGGTTATTGTGCGCCGCGGCGACGAGGTCTCTGCTTTGGTTCGCAATTCCGAAAAGCATTGTGCGCCGCGGCATGAAAAAAGGTGCGCCACAGCGCGCGCGCGCGGATTGCAATTCCCCCCAGCCCACACACGCACATGCTCTTTGGGAAACCCTTACATACACGAAAACCTAATTGAACACCATTATCATCTCCAGCCTCCAACATAAAAAAACACACAAAAACAACAAGGGTGAACAGTGCGTAAACAGTACCAGATTAAGATTTTTCATACAATTGAGGAACCTAAGGGCACATATCCCTATCTCCTTCCTCTTCATAAGGATGATTGGGAAGACATCTACTGCAAAATACTATAGCAAACCAACAATGGTTAGTTTGAGTGGAAACCAAGAGCGAGAGACAAACACTAAGAAAAGAGAAAACTCACACTCCACAGCTGGGGGTTGCTATTAGAAGTAGAAGCTGTAAGATCCAAACCCTAACGTGCAATCCTCTCAAGAAGGATGAGTTAATTGCTACTACGCTTTCACACCGACTCCACAAACAATCCC
The DNA here is from genome assembly GCA_029378325.1 of Elaeagnus macrophylla. Classification (NCBI taxonomy): domain Eukaryota; kingdom Viridiplantae; phylum Streptophyta; class Magnoliopsida; order Rosales; family Elaeagnaceae; genus Elaeagnus; species Elaeagnus macrophylla. The sequence continues at coordinate 6,195,984 of CM055649.1, read as the reverse complement.
TTTATGAACTCCTTCTTCCCTTCAGAAAGATTTCCATGCTGCCAATGAATTGCACTCAACAAAGACAAAAAAGTTTGAATATAAAGACAAAAGATAAAGTTGGGACTAAAAAAACTTACCATTACAACAAAACTCCTTGGGCATGTCTACATTAAAACCCCTCACTGTGGTAAAAAGAGTGTCTTGCCAACTTTTTTTTTTGTAAGGAAGATCCTCGATAAGGATCCTATTCCCAAAGGATTTTAGATAGCACCAACCAACGACATTCCCCAACATTTATGCGTAGTAGCAGTGGGTGAACTCCTCTACAATCTGCTCTCTCTCATACTCCTTTCAAAGCACCCAACAGGACATAAATATCCTATAGTAGTTAGGCAGAAAACTGGAATGGAACTACACCAACATAAGACAAGAACTCCTACACAATACGTGAAAAATGAAGTCACAGCCTTGCGAAAAAGTAGTCCACAAAAAGTGTAATCCTCCCAAGAAGTGCTTACTCCAATAAGTACCGAAAATATGAGGCATCAAAGTGATAAATGCTGGGACACCAAACATCTCCCTTAACATGTCCAAGAAACATTTGGACATCTTGGAGCAATACCGGTTGATAGTGATGAAGTCAAAGTTCTCCTCTTCCAATTGACTCGCCAAAATCCCAACTGGAATGTCATTTGAACTTTCTCCTTTAGAAGATTCATCCTCTAAAACCACGCAATATTGACCTCCATATGTAGAATAACCAAGACCACCATGCCGAGATGTCCCAAGTATGTCAGATTGCAGAGCTCGAGTTCAGTAAACGTCGGACGACACCATCCTTCGCGCTACACCGAATGAAGAGCTATTGAATGGAGCACCATTGGCAAGGCCACAGTTGGACGACAAGCACCATTACAGATGGAACCTTGCCAGACAAGATCTCTAGGACGATAAGTCACCAAATAGGTCCCCTACGGACAGCACACTATCAAGTAGCCCTTCACTGGATAGCACATAGCCAGACGGATCTCCTCATGTTGGTACATAGTGTGACAGGCCCCCTCCATTTGGCATATGGCCAAACGGTACCCCTCTGGTAGACACAGGGGTGGATGGAACACCTTAAGTCGACACATGGCCAGACGACACACCCCAGGTTGGCACATGGCTGGACGTCACACCTCTTGTCGGCACTTCGTCGATCGTGTCCCTTCCGAAAGGACCTTCACCCCACCATTCATCCACTACAGACTCTCATCTGCCACGGCTCGCCTCCAAGCGTGCCCATGACGGTCAAACCTGTTCATCTCTATCCATCACACCAGTGTGCATAAAATTACCCCTGCACAGGAAGATATAGGTGTAAGTGTGAATGGAGTGCAATCTCCGGATGGCAAAGAAGATAAAATGCCTACGCTAAGTCTTGAACACTAGCATAAATATATAATGAAAAGAAAAAGAAGAAAGAAAATACCTTGAGAAGACTCTTTACTAACCTTTATCCTTTTAGCATACACGAAAACCTAATTGAACACCATTATCATCTCCAGCCTCCAACATAAAAAAACACACAAAAACAACAAGGGTGAACAGTGCGTAAACAGTACCAGATTAAGATTTTTCATACAATTTTGGGAGAGAACTTACTTCATCAAAGGCTATTCAATTGGATCTTCATCAAGAGACTTGAAATAGGTGATCATCCAACATCAAAGATCTTGTTGCAAGAGTGAAAATTGGTAGATTTTTATTTGTAATCCTTCTCCTTCTCACTAGAATTCTTTTGATGTCATTTACAATGAAAAATCTGGATTTGAGTTTGATTATGTGTAGCTAAATCCTTGTGTGTGGGATTTTAGGGATGTGATTTTGAATGGATATTATTTATGTGGTCTGATTATTATTTGAGTGATTTGTTTCATGTTCATTGCTCTTCACATCTATATTCATCAATTATTTTTGGCCAATTTCGTTTATGAATGTTTGAGACTATTTTAGGATTAAACTTTAGAAACGCCATCTAAGTTTAATTGGGCATTCTTGAACATGAACCTAAATTAAGTGCATTGACTTGTCTTAATTTAGGTGATTAAACTACATTTTCTAAGATTAATGCTAATTAACTAGTTAACGGTCCGGATCAAAGAAGCTAATTAGTTAATTAAGGAAAAACCACCATTGATTTGGGATTTTTTAGGATTAGTAAAAGGAATCAATAAATTCACTTTATATGCTTGATTGAGGAGACCACGTAAACCAATTTATCCATAAGGTTCACTAACTAATTTCCCACACTCGTTCATCTCATCGTTTCAACAAAACTTTCACGTATTTCCTTTAATCGTTTTAGGATTTTAATAATTTCAGAAATCGTTTACAAAACCAATCTTTGATTAGAGTGTTTAGGATTTATTTTATTGTTACATTTTAGATTATATTTAACTCTTTTGGAAACCATAGCAGTTCCTTTGAGAGACGATCTTGGGAGTATACTTGTCGCTTACTACAAGTGACTCGTGCACTTGTGAGCTTTTATAAAATACAAAATTTGGTTATCAAGTTTTTGTGCATCACCCCACATGCTTTAAGGCACGACACGACCTCGGTGGGGTTATGATTGGGGGCTCCAAATCCATTGGGCTTGATATCCTCTCCTCCATCGTCACTATAGTAAGTACTCCAGTCCTTATTGGTCTCTCCTCAGTCTACCTGGGTGGTGGCACCACAATTGTCACACCTTCCTAACTAGCGCCCTTCCTCTTGGACCTACCAGAAGTTCTAGCCACTTTGGACGGTGCGAGGGAACCCTTAGGATTAAGATTCCTGAGGAACCTAAGGGCACATATCCCTATCTCCTTCCTCTCATAAGGATGTTGGGAAGACATTACTGCAAAATACATAGCAAACCAACAAGGTTAGTGAGTGGAAACCAAGAGCGAGAGACAAACACTAAGAAAAGAGAAAACTCACACTCCACAACTAGGGGTTGCTATTAGAAGTAGAAGCTGTAAGATCCAAACCCTAACGTGCAATCCTCTCAAGAAGGATGAGTCAATTGCTACTACGCTTTCACACCGGCTCCACAAACAATCCCTCTATGAACTCCTCCTTCCCTTCAGAAAGATTTCCATGCTGCCAATGAATTGCACTCAATAAAGACAAAAAAGTTCGAATATAAAGACAAAAGATAAAGCTGGGACTAAAAAAACTTACCATTACAACAAAACTCCCTGATGTCTACATTAAAACCCCCCACTGCGGTAAAAAGAGTGTCTTGCCAACTTTTTTTTTTTTTGTAAGGACGATCCTCGATAAGTATCCTATTCCCAAAGGATTTTAGATAGCACCAACCAATGCCATTCCCCAACATTTATACGTAGTAGCAGTGGGTGAACTCCTCTACAGTCTGCTCTCTCTTATACTCCTTTCAAAGCACCTAACAGGACATAAATATCCTATAGTAGTTAGGCAGAAAACTGGAATGGAACTACACCAACATAAGACAAGAACTCCTACACAATACGTGAAAAAGGAAGTCACAGTCTTGCGAAAAAGTAGGCCACAAAAAGTGTAATCCTCCCAAGAAGTGCTTACTCCAATAAGTACCGAAAATACGAGGCATCAAAGTGATAAATGCTGGGACACCAAACATCTCCCTTAACATGTCCAAGAAACATTTGGACATCTTGGAGCAATACCGGTTGATAGTGATGAAGTCAAAGTTCTCCTCTTCCAATTGACTGCCAAAATCCCAACTGGAATGTCATTTGAACTTTCTCCTTTAGAAGATTCATCCTCTAAAACCACGCAATATTGACCTCCATATGTAGAATGACCAAGACCACCACACTGAGATGTCCTAAGTACGTCAGATTGCAGAGCTCGAGTTCAGCAAACGTCGGACAACACCATCCTTCGCGCTACACCGGATGAAGAGCTATCGAATGGAGCACCATTGGCAAGGCCACAGTTGGACGACAAGCACCATTACAGATGGAACCTTGCCAAACAAGATCTCTAGGACGATAAGTCACCAAATAGGTCCCCTACGGACAGCACACTATCAAGTAGCCCTTCACTGGATGGCACATAGCCAGACAGATCTCCTCATGTTGGTACATAGTGTGACAGGCCCCCTCCAGTTGGCACATGGCCAAACGGTACCCCTCTGGTAGACACAGGGGTGGATGGAACACCTTAAGTCGACACATGGCCAGACGACACACCCCAGGTTGGCACATGGCTGGACGTCACACCGCTTGTCAGCACTCCGTCGATCGTGTCCCTTCCGAAAGGACCTTCACCCCACCATTCATCCACTACAGACTCTCATCTGCCACGGCTCGCCTCCAAGCGTGCCCATGACGGTCAAACCTGCTCATTTCTGTCCATCACACTAGTGTGCATAAAATTACCCCTGCATAAGAAGATATAGGTGCAAGTGTGAATGAAATGCAATCTCCAAATGGCAAAGAAGATAAAATGCCTACGCTAAGTCTTGAACACTAGCATAAAATAAAACATGCCATATGGCACGTTGCCATTCGTTCTACTTAACAATATTGGCCCGCAACTCAACTCAGTAAGCATTGAGTTGGCGGATAAACCCAATTGCTAGATAAATGATCATCAGAAAACTAAGTGCCAAATATTTCCTTAATTATCCGATAAGAAGTAATTAGAGAAAGATAACCTTCAATATTAGGATAAGTCTATCTCTTAGGGTAAGTAACCGACAACAGGTATATCTTCTCCCCTATATATGTACACATTCACATACATGTCTGATGTTAATAACGACATAACTAATAATATACACAGCACGTATATTCTATCTGCCTATACTTATTTCCCTATTATCACAAAATTGAGGCTTAGATCTCCTCCATCATTGTCATTATCGGAACTGACTTAAGCATCAGAAGACCAAAAGCTATCACATCCAATGGTGGTCCGAAGTCTTAACTTGTTTTCTTTGTTCGTAGGTCCATAGCAAGGAGACGTGCACCCAATTCTAATGTTAACGAAAAATGACATCAACAATATATTTTTAGTATTTTAGAAAATACAATATTTAAATGTTTGCAATTATCACAATCTTGCACTCCTAAGTAGTATTAAAGTAGGAATATATATTTTCTTTTTCTATTAAGCCAAGTAGATAATTTAAGCTCAATTTTTCACTTATTAGCAACAACAACAAAAAATACTTCAAAAATTATTTCTTAATGGTTCTTTATTTAGCTTTATTTATTTATTTATTAGAGATATGGCTTAAAATGATAATAATATTCCTCTAATAAATCAATGCAATAGTTTTACTATTCATTTTGGTGCAAAAGGTATATTTTTAATAACTTAGGATTAATAAGGTACCACTAAATAACTTGAAAAATAATGAGTAGCAAAACATTAATATGGATATCTATAAGATAACAACTCCCAATTTAGCAATATAGAGAATTTTATTTGTCTATTACCATATTTTTTATTAAAAAAATATAGGTACGTCATTTTCATATAAAAAATCTGAATTTTTTTTTTCTTTGCATTGGAAGCCTAGGAAAACAAAATACAAATTAAAGAATATCTTATTCATAATACAAAATGTACAAATATAATAGTGAAACAAGAAATATCTCTATAAATTGGTTGGATACTGTGCGTAAAGTCGTGATCTTGTTGGACAGTGGAACGCAAGTTTGAGGCTTGGGACGCATCCCAATGTTGAGTCTGAATACGGCCTGAAGCACTACTGTGATTGGTACTTTTGAATCAAATTGTGATGATTTAGGGATATGACAATGATCCTAATTTGATGATTTTTTTTTTTGAAAAAAAAAAGAAGAAGACATATCTCTACAAGTTAGCTGTCTTCATAAATGTTATCTTGCAAATAAAAAGTTTATATTGATTATGTAATATATTAACTAATTTAGGCATCTTAAATATTTTCTTCACAAATGAATCTATAGTATGATTTTTTAAGTGCTTTTTGTTCTTTATATTTAAATTTAAATTTTTGTTCTTTAAATTTAAATTTCAAACCGTATATATTTTTCATAAATAACTCATCAGTACAACTTTATTATAAACAGTCTTTTTTGGGACTTTTACAATTGTAATTTCAATTTTTATATATGGGAATGAGACAAGCATATATTTTTAAACATTATAAATTAATATTTTTATTAAAAATTAGACTGTTGAAGAAATTTTTTTATTTTTTAAATTAGAAAAATCTAACATCACTTTAACATTTGCAATTTTATTATTATATAAATTTGATATTAAAAATAATATAACCATATTCACGTGCATAATTGCTAGTTGTTATCTAAATATAGAAAGAAATCAATAATTAATCATGACCCAAAATTAAAATTGACATATAAATTATTTAAAATTTTTGTTTATTAATTTTACATCATCTTGAACAATTGTAAATAATAAGTCCTGAAAATTACGTAGAGTTGAGTATTCACAAATAATAATCAAATAATTCAACTTTGAATTTGAAAAATAGGAGATTTTGAGTTTTATAAGTTAAAAAATTAAGAGTAAAAATAATAAGAATATGAACAAAGTTAAAATTTATTTAAAAATAATATAAATTTAATATATGTTTGACATAAAACTATTTAATAATATAACTTGTTTTAACATATATTTCTATATAATTAAATTTATAAAATGAAATATTGCGATATGATCATAATTGTAATTTAAAAGGTAAATTTTGAAAAAATAAATTTGGGCAAACCAATTGCAATAATAACAACACATGCAAAATATACATTTTTTTGGAAAAAAATAAATAAATGTTATGTAAGAGGCTAAAATAACCCTAATATTTATAATTATAAAAATATTAATTCCCAAAAATTACTTAAATATAGATACTAAAATAGTTAAAGAAAAACCAAATTTTTTTACGATTTGTGTTTTAAACTATCCACATATTCTATCTGGTTTAAAAAATAATCTCTTATATGGTCTAACCAAACCTCACTCCATTGTAAACAATATATGTTTAAAATAATTGAATTTTATATATTAAAAATATATATATTATTTAATAATATTTGTTAAAACATTTAACAGGCAAAATGACTATGTATTTATATTTTTTTCTAATAAAAAAATATATTTATAACACTTACAAATAATTTTTTTTGAAAAGTAGTGCAATTTCATTGATTCAAGTTGCATCAAGTACATTGTTTGAATTTACAGCATGAATCCAAATGGACAACCAGTGAACCACGTGACAAATTCCTTCCAACGAATTGCATACTAGCCATAGTGTGAGCAACGTTATTAGCTCGACGAGTTGTCGGAAGGGATATTAGAAAATACGTAAAAGAATTATTTTTTTAAATAAAGTAATGGAGATAATATAAGATGAAAATTTTGAATACAATACTCCATCAAAATACCATATCTTTAAAAAAAATTTGTTATCCTTCCGATAATAATTTAAAGTACAAATAGAATTATAAACAATATGTATCTAATTTATTACAATTTATAATATTTGCATGTATTACAAAATGCTTGAACGTTATAATAAAAATAAGAACGAGAATGTTAGGGGAGGACTTAAGAAAATAATTATCTTTGAATTTGAATGTTTTGATGTTATGTTTTTGGCCATGGTATGAACTTTATTTATAGAGTTTGAAAATGTGTCAATTATAGTTCTTCACTTAAGTTACTTATTTTCAAATAGTCATATCTTAATTGAATGTATGTGTCTTTTTAATTTTAAGTGGCATAAATGATATTCTTTTATTTATGCCTTTTAATTACTAAAAGTTGTATCTCTTCGTAAGTAAATAGACATGTTCATTAAAAAATGTACATTTTCATTCTAAGTTACAACATTTTTCAAAGGAACATGTATAACATCCATTCATATGTGTCATTTAATTTTCAAGAGATATAATTTTTTTTTAAGATGATTTCTTTTAAAAGAACACATTCTAAACCAATAGATATAACACTTAATATATAGTCATTTTTTGATTTTATAGAAATAATAATAATAATAATAATAATAATAATGATAATAAATAAGATATTTACTTATTTTGAAATATATATAAAAAGTATGTATATTTTTTTAAAAGGTAGGGACTCTAATGGTCCTTTTCTTTTATGAAAAAATGCACTTTAATCTTCATATTTATATTTTGTATCGTTTTAGTCATTTTTTTTTATAAAAGTGACATCATTGGTTCTTTTTTTATTATGTAAGATTTGACAAATCTTTATTAAGTATTTGTAAGATTTTACAAAAGTAGCTTATTATTTATAATATTTTATTAGTTTAATTATAATTTTTTTAATTGTTGGATTCATTTTACCTATTTTATATTATTATTATTTTTCTTAACTTGAGTATTAATTTTATTAATTATTCTATATAATATTTTAGATAATTTACTTCTTTTGTTGTATTTAGTTGGACAAATATAATCTTAGAATTTATTTAATTTCCTTACTGGCTCTGATATCAAAATTTTGATTTTAATAATTCTTTTCCTTTTTAAATTTGTATTAATATAAAAATTTTAATATGCACAAATAAATTTTTATAATTAATAGATGAAATTTAAAAGTATTTTTGATGTTTTCTTAAAAAGAAAAAAATGACTTGTGATATTATTTTTTTTTTATAAGAAGATAATTTATGTTATTATTTTTCTATAAAAAAAATGACTTAATTATCATAAAAAATAGATAGAAAATCAAACTACTTCTTTTTATAGAAGTAGGAGATTCCTAGGACTTTTTAAAAAAAAAAAATAAGGCATTAAAATGAGTGTACTTTATGTTGCCAACTTTCGTATATTATCGAAAATCCCTTCAATTGCTAGAAAATAAGACTAATTACTAATAAATTGTATAACTTGTAAAGAGACCGACTCCACAATTATGTCTTTTGTAGCCAATTCTTAGTGAAAAGTCTTAAAAGTCATACCAAATTGCATGCCGTTAATGGTGTGTAAATACCCACCTTATACCCACTCTTGGCTCCCAATATATATCCATGCCAATTGCAAACTACACACCCAATACCCATCAAACGACCATAGGATTCAGTAATGCATTCATATTAATCATTAATGTATTCAACATTACTAACAACTCATAATAAAATTTTGAACTTGAAGATTTCTTTTATTTATTTCTCTGTTCAACCATTGATCTTAAATATTGTAGTATGTTACTATAAAGTCTCCAACCAAAGGGAAGAAGGACTAGTAAATATATACTTTAAATAAAAATCTGAATCAGCATAATATTATTTTGAATAAAATTATCTTTATATTATAAATTAATAATATTAGTTACAATTTTAAGATTTACTATCATATTTAAATAATGATTCTAAACATTATCTAATAATGATTACATTCAGTAAGAATTCTAATTATATAGTAATTACTATATATAATAAAAAAAAATTTCAATATGATAATATAATAAGAATCACATCCAATAAAATTTTAATCAAATGATGATTACAACATATAATCTAAAAGGAATTCTAAATATTAGTTTACTTTTACAAATAATTTAAAAATATAAAAAAATTAATTTCTTATTTATTTTAAATGTAATGTAAAAATTAATAAAAAAAATTAAAATAAATAAAATAACTTACATTTAATGCATGTATTTATAACTAATATATAAAATAGGCTCGAAGAAAAAACGTCAAAAAAGAAAATCGAAATAAAGTTGTAAAATAGAAAAAAGGGGAAAATATTGGGAAAAGTTGAAAAAAAAATTGAGAAATCGTATGAATAAACAAAACCAGAAAAGCCTCTTCGTATATTGTATTGACCATTACCGGTACGGGACTGTGTGCAATAGTAACGAAACTGCTAGCTCTGCAACGATTTCAATCCAATTCAAAGCAAATTTAAAAATTTATAATCCAATAATATAATCAATTTAAAATAATTCAAACATATTATATTATTTTTAAATTAAATAAAATAAAATTATAATTATAATTTTATTATTATTATTATTATCATATATAAATACAATATATATTAATATTTAAAATTTAAATTAATACATTTTTAATAAAATTTATGTATTTAAAATTACAACCAAAATAAATTAAAATAATAAAAAATGTATTTTTAATTATTATTAAATTATTATAAAAAATTTAACGTTTATATTTATTCTTTAAATTAAAATAATAATTTAATATAATTATTATATGTATAATATTTAAACATAATACATTAAAAAAATATACATTATTTATAATTTTAATGATAATTCTGTCCAAATCGAATTATGTATAAAATTAATAAATTAGTATAAAAGTGTGTATTTTTTATTGGAAAAATACTTTTGATGATAATAAAGCATTATCATTTATAACATATTAATTTAATTTTCTTTTTGGAATTATACATATTTAAAGTATGAGTTTAAATTTTTTATGCAATTATATATGTGTTATTAATATATAAAAGACACATAAATATAAATATGAATATTATTGAAAAGATAGACATTTATTATATATTAAATGTGTTAATTATATTCACATTTTTTTTGTTTTTGCATTTTTTTTATATTTTCTTTCTTTCTTTATTATCTTTATATTATATTTATATAAAAAGTGGCTTAACGCCGCCTATTTATTGTACCAATGTTTTATGTTTTTTCATTATTTATTTTTTAAGCCATCTATTTATAACACCAATATTTTTTGTTTTGCATTATTTATTTTTTACATTCTATTATATTTTATATTTTATTTGCATTATGTTTTTTCGTTTCTTTTTTTTTTTTTTTTTTCTTTCTTTCTTTTTTATTTTTTATTTTTTTACTTTTTATAATTTTATTTTATTTTTCATTATATTTTTTTTATTTCTTTTACTTTTTTTTCTCAACGTCATCCTTTTTGTCCCTTCATATTAATAATTAATGACTATATATAAAGTAGTATATTATAATTGATGAATTAGAACAAAAGTATTTATTTTTTATTAGAAAAAAATATATTTTTATAATAAAAATTGATGAAAATGAAGCATTATTATTTATAACTTATAATAATATTTAATATTTCACTTATAATTTTGAGAGTAATTAATTTTTTAAGTTTATAATTTATCATAACTTACGTAATAAAGTGTGCTAAGATAATTTAATTTCTTAACTTTTTTTCCCCTTTTTTGTATTCTATGTTATTTTGTGTTTTTTTTCCCTATTAACATGACTATAAGATCTATTACAAATTAATAAATTAGTATAAAAGTGTGTATTTTTTATTGGAAAAATACTTTTGATGATAATAAAGCATTATCATTTATAACATATCGTAATATTTAATATTTTTGAATAATTAATATTTTACGTTTATAATTTATTATAATTTACATATATTAAGATAACCTTAATTTCCTAACACATTGGCAGATATCTGACAAAAAATAGTTACAATTTGTTTCTTTTGCAAATTTTAGCAATTTTTGCTATTTTATTTATGTATTTTTTTTTCTAATGACTAACGCAAGAAAAATGAATGCTAAATCGCATTAATTTATACTTTTATTATTTATGATATGTAACGTGACCAAATAAGCCCACTTTCTTAATGAAGAGATGAACGATCATATTTGATGAAAATTTAAATAATTCATGCTTATAAATTTAATTAATGAGTTGTGTCTAATCAATTTTTATTTTATCTCAATTTTTATTGTATATATAAAAAATTTCAATAATTTTGATCTTTTTAATTTATACTAATAAATACTGAAATATCCCATAATAAATATACGTCTTACAAATATGGATTAACTATACATTTTATGTCCATAATATATGGGACAATTTACAAAAATGTTTAAAATGTTTACTTAGTTAACGTTATGAGTAACGATAAAAACATGCCTAATTGATAACTAAAGATTTAATTACATTTTATGGCCAAAATGTATGAGGTGAGTTACAAAATTACCCAAAATTTTTATTTAATTGCAATTATGCATACAACATTATAAATAACTATAAAAATATGCTTAATGATAATTAATATTAAATTATTTAACATAATTGCTTTTATTGAAGTATTTTGGTAAAAACATTTGTTTGGACATGACGGTTAACTACGTTGTGAGTTGCAAAAAATGCTTGAAACATTATTTAGTTGTAATTATGCCCACAATATTATGTGTAATGATAAAAATATATTCAATTGATAACTGATTTTAAATTATTTAACAAAATTACTTTTGTTAAGAAATGAATGATATATTTTGCTTATTTGTGAAACTTATAATTTTTTTGATATTTTTATAAATGCATAACAGTCATATGATTGCTCTATAATAATAATGAATTTATATAATTATCAAATATAATTTATATCAAATTCATTTAACAATAAAAAATTCAAATAAATTAGGAATAGTTTAGAAAAATACAATCACTTAGGTAAATTATTTTTAAAATAGTACCTTTTATTTTATAATATTTTTCACTCATTAAATATACTTAATTTATATGATAAAGTAATAAAATAAATAATTTATAAAAATCGAAAAGAATGATAAAAAGTTATAAAAAAATAAGAAAATCCTAAAGCTTTGCACCTTTTCCTTACGAGATTTAATTTTTATCAGAACATTGAATTAAAATTAAAAGAAAGAAAAACAATAAATATTAATGCATGAAAATTGAGATGGTAATCGTGTCATATTAGTCGTAATTTTATATGAAAAAAATAAATATTAAGGTATGAATAGGGATAATAATCGTGTCGTATTAGTTGTATTTGTGTCATGTTTGTTTCATTTTATTCGTATCATTATCGTATTTATTTTTATTATTTGTGTCAAATTTTAGTGTTAGTTGATATATAAAAATACTTGCTCTATTTTTTTTTTTTATGTTATTTATTTATAAAAATAAAAAATAATAAAATTTTTAAAAATATAAAAAAATTAGTAATTAATTATTATTAAAAAAAATTATTTATATTGTATTTAAATCGTGTTATTAAACTGTGTCTAATTTGCCCCTACCTGTGAATAATAAATATTCTCTGCAACCGAGGCTTTTAGAAAGAGAAAAAGAAAGAAATTAAAAACTTAACAAGAATAAGAAAAGAGCGAAAAATAAAAGAAAAATGTTAGTAAATAACCAGTTAAGGAATTATTTAAAAGTAGACAGATGGCATTCGCACAAAGCTCGGTAAGAAACTGGAAATGTAACTCTCACTCTCTCAGCACTTAAAGAATTTTCCTGGATTCCACAAACCCTAATTTCACTCTCTTCCTTTTACAACCATCGCTGGCCCAATACCGTGAAGTGTTCTGCTTGCTTGGATTTTAGTTTGTAATAGGTGAGTCTCTGCATTATCTTGATTTATTGGTTTCAGTTTTATCTTAGAATTGCCGAACTTGTATGTGTAATGCTGTGATATTAGCTAGTTTAGTGATCTGATATGATGATTTATGACCTTCTAAATCATTCAAATGTGTTATTCTCAAGTTTTCAATGCATTTCAAGAGCCTCATTTTTAATTGCGGCTCACAAACTCTTGACCCGCCGCTGCTAATGGGTTAGGGTTTATGATTTGCTTCTACATGTATTGAGCGATCGAATTTTTTTGGTGTTAATGTTTCTTCTCCCCACCTGTTTTTAGGGTTTTCATATTGTTCTGTTTTCATGTTGGGAAGGAAAATATTGCCACTTTTTTGTATCGTCCGAAACACTTTTGGGACCTATTGGTCAATAGCATTATTAGGTATATAATCTTTGGCTCTTTGCTTTTACATATTTTTTTTTTTTGGTTGTTGTAGTGTTTGAATCATAATGGGGGAAGCCAAGGAAGATATAGGTATGAGTAGCAAGGATGGAAAATTTTCTGATGATGATGATATGGACATATATGATGATGATGATGAATGCACTGATTCAACTACATTACATGACCTGGGAGAGAATCTCCTGAAGAAATTTTGCAAGGAGGCAGCGACTGCTTTCTTTAATGAACATGACCTCATTGGTCACCAGATAAAGTCTTATAATGACTTTATTAAGAATGGTATACAAAGAGTATTTGACTCAATTGGTCAAATTACCGTGGAGCCTGGTTATGACCCATCAAAAAAAGGAGATCATGGGTGGAAACATGCATCAGTTAGGTTCGGAAAGGTTAGTGTTGATCGACCTACTTTCTGGTCAAACTCGGAGCAGGACAAGGAGTTAAAATTGTTACCTAGGCATGCTCGCATTCAAAACATGACATACTCATCGAGGATTAGAGTACGGATACATTTTCAGGTAAACAAAAACTCATCTTTATTTCTAAATCATGTTTTGTTGCTTTTGTAGTTTTATGTTGTCTTTTGATATACTTTATTTTTCAATAAATAGTTTTAATAGTTTTACCATTGGTAAGATTCCTTGTTTCCAAATTATGATTATGACATTTTCAGTGTATGTATGAATGTATTTATGAATAGAAATCTGGATTATAATAAGTTCACATTTTGTTATAGATTTCATGTAACTTTAATCCTTATACATGTATATCCAGCATGTATCCATGTGTGGACGCTGTTGGGATTTACTCAATTGTTGAAGGAGATTTTGGTATTTAACTATTTATTGTAATATTCATTTCCTGCTCTAGGTTGTATCTTAATCATCCATATAATGCTTTGGAATGTACTTGAACATGAAAATTTTCACTTTTTGTCAATGATTATGTTCCTTTACATTTTTGAAACTGAACTTCTAAATACATGCTCTTTTCATTGGTAAATGCTGAACTTTTTTTTTTTTCCTTCATATTTCATCTCCCCTCATTCTTTTAATTTTCTGTTTCAACTCATTCTATAAAAAATATAGAAAGAAGTGATGCAGTGTAATTTTAAAAAAACTGCAAAGCTTTACAGGAAAAAAATTAAAAGCTGAAATTAAATTTTTAATTTACTTTTATGCATGTGTGTTGCAAAGCAAGTAAAAGTACAATTATAGAGATGGAATATATTTTTATGCTATTTGATGGATGTCAGCTTGGTGTATGGTTGCTTTACTGACAGTCATCATTGGATCTTTCTTCTCATTCTAGATTAGTTTACAACCTAATGCTGTATTCTTCTGTTATCTTTCAGGTTTATACTAAAAACCTTGTTAGAAGCGACAAATTTAAAACAGGGAAGGAACAATTTGTCGAGAACGATGTCATGGAAGATGATGACAGAGAAATAATAATTGGTAGTATTCCTGTGATGGTGAAGTCGGATCTCTGTTGGATGAAGGACGTTGAAAAAGGTGATTGTGATTTCGACCATGGAGGCTATTTTGTGATCAAGGGTGCTGAGAAGGTGTGTCTGAGGGTTCTCCTTCATTTTGTCCTTCAGTGTTAACATCATTCTATTCTTGACATGTTTTTTTAGCACAATCATTCAAAAATATATTTTTAACTTCCATCTATTGAATTATATTCTTAAGTGTTACCATCGTTGATACATGTTGATATCGGTTGTTTTTCTCACCCTAAATTACCAGTTTTTGAAATTTCATCTTAAATTTATTTTGAACGGGCTATTTATACGCGCACATTTACTCATTTTTATTTGCTAAATGTTTATAATGTGTTTCTTGTAGACATTTATTGCTCAGGAGAGGATTTGTAAAAATAGACTTTGGATTACAAACAGTCCATATTTGAGAGTTTGTTACCAGTCAGAGGTAAAAAGGAATAGGTTGATTCTTAAACTTGGAGAAACTGAAGACACTATAGGAGGTCACAAGTTTCTTAGTGTATATTTCTTGGGAACAGAGATCCCAGTCTGGGTGCTGTTTTTTGCTCTTGATGTATCATCTGACAGAGAAGTCGTAGATCTCATTGATTGCGATATTGATGATGCCAGCATATCTAGTGTGCTGTTTGCCTCTATTCACATTGCTGATAAGTTATGTGATGGCTTTCGTAGAAGTGAGGCAGCTCTGTCTTTTATTGGGATGAAGATAAAGGGAACCTCATTTCCACCTGGAGAAAGCATTGGAGAGTGCATCAGCTTGTATTTGTTTCCCAGCCTCAAAAACTCAAAGCAAAAGGCTCGTTTTCTTGCTTACATGGTTAAGTGTCTTTTGGAAGCATTTACTGGCCGCAGAAAATGTAATAACAGGGATGACTTTATTAATAAGCGGCTAGAATTGGCAGGAGAGCTTCTTGAGCAGGAATTAAAGGTGCATGTCCTGCATGCACGAAAGCGCATGATGAAGGCATTGCAAAGGGATCTTTATGCAGAGCGTCTTATACATCCAATTGAACACTATCTGGATGCTTCCATAATTACAAATGGTCTTTCCCGGGCATTTTCAACAGGAGCATGGTCCCATCCTCAGAAGAAGATGGAGAGGATTTCAGGTGTAGTGGCTAATGTTGGGCGAACAAATCCTTTGCAAACACTGGTGGATATGAGGAAAACTCGCCAGCAGGTCCAATACACAGGGAAGGTCGGAGATGCAAGATATCCGTGAGTAACACTAAACTTAGGAACTGTGATTTCTTATCTTTTTTTGTTTTGTTTTGTTTTGTAGGGGTGGGTGGGATGATTTGTTATCTTCTTTTTTTGTGTGTTTGGCTATTACGAACTAATATAATGTAAAAGTCAAAGTGAAAAATTCATCTTTCAAGTTTCCTGTTTTGGTCCCATATTTGGCTATTAAAACTCATGCCTATTTGGATTTGGGGAAATGGAAGGGATGAATTGTGGCATTTCACCTCTGGTGTGCATGTTCATCAAGATTGTACTTTACGATCTAGCTGGAAGTAGAGGTGAATGATAATTTCATGTTTAACTATTCCTTATTATGTGTTGAATTTGACTTCTCAAATTCATTAATACATCCAACTTTCTTCATGTCTTGTCTTGTTCAAGGCATGTTACTACCTTGAACTGAATTTGCAGGTGTTCCATTAGTTTGTTATACATCTTAATTCTTAAGATGCTTCATAAAATCATGGAGATAGGACAAATAACAAGTAAATCTTGTTAACATGAATTCATCAAAAAAGGATATTTAGATAGAGTACTTTCTGGATGGCATTATAATTTTTGTGTCAATCTATTTCTTTGGTTTGTACTTCTTTTATTAGAATAACTGTGATTATTTTTAGGTAGATGTATTGTCGCTGCTTTTGAGCTTTTGTCATTTTTATGTCATTTTATGGCAAATAAAATTTTATTTTTCTCACTTTGAAATACCTGTTGCTGTTTCTGATAAAACAACTATTTTGACTTTCTGTATGCAGTCATCCTTCTCATTGGGGAAAGGTTTGCTTTCTATCCACCACAGATGGTGAAAACTGTGGTCTTGTGAAAAATTTAGCTACCACAGGAGTAGTTAGTACATTCACACTGGAACCACTTGTTTCTGTCTTGTATGAGTGTGGTATGGAGGAATTAGTCAGTGATACTTATACTTCACTACATGGGAAGTATAAAGTTTTTATGAATGGGAATTGGGTTGGAGTTTGTGAAGATTCCTTGGCATTTTCCATGGCATTAAGGCGGAAGCGGCGCAGAAAAGTGTTGCACAATCAGGTTCTCTGGATTACTCATAGAAGCATTTCATGTTCCACATTATCTTGATTTTGGTGTCAACACATATGTTCTATAGTTGAGAAAGAAATGGATCCCTGATTATTAAACTGATATGGGAGGAAAGTATCAGTCTTATAAAACACTTCAGATACAAAATTTAAAATTTTTACTTGGATGTAATTATTTAAGTTTCTGACTTTCCAATTATTTTTTTTTGCTCCTAAAACATGAAGATACTGCACATAGACATATTGGAAATCCAAATTCTTAATATACTTTCAGATTAGGTATGCATATGGACAATTTCTCTCCTCTTCTGAGTTCTGAACCTGTTTGATGAAGTTAAATGGAGACATATTGGAAATCCAAATTCTTAATATACTTTCAGATTAGGTATGCATATGGACAATTTCTCTGCTCTTCTGAGTTCTGAACCTGTTTGATGAAGTTAAATGGAGAACAACTTACTCCTCTCTGGTCTCCGTTCCTTCAAAATTTGAACAATTGCTTGTGGTTCAATGTATTTCCCAACATTATGCCGTTTTAAAATGTGTTTTTTTTTGTTTGGTTCGAATTTTTTTCTTACTACTTATGTTGACTTATTTAGTGATGATTATTTCCTCCTCCTATCTTGTAGGTTGAAATAAAGCGAGATGAGCGACAAGGAGAAGTGCGTATTTTTTCTGATGCTGGAAGAATCTTAAGACCTCTTTTAGTTGTTGAAAATTTGAATAAGATTAAGTCTTTTAAAGGTGGAAAGTTCACCTTCCAATCCCTTCTGGACAAGGGAATAGTAGAGCTTATTGGAGCTGAAGAGGAAGAAGACTGTCTGACAGCATGGAGTGTCAAGCACCTTTTCATGGAAAATAAGGGTAAAATGCCAGTCAAGCACACGCACTGTGAACTTGACATGTCATTTCTGTTAGGTTTAAGCTGTGGAATAATCCCATTTGCTAATCATGACCATGCAAGGAGGGTGCTCTATCAGGCCCAGAAGCACTCTCAGCAAGCTATTGGTTTCTCCACCACAAATCCTAATATCAGAGTGGATACTGTGGCCCACCAGTTGTTCTACCCACAACGACCATTATTTCGGACTATGACTTCTGATTGTCTTGGAAAGCCTGAATATCCTTTTGGTCATAGTGGGTTTCTTCCCAAGTCTGAATTCTTCAATGGACAGGCTGCTATTGTGGCGGTGAATGTTCATTTTGGATACAATCAAGAAGACTCCTTGGTGATGAACCGTGCCTCTTTGGAGCGTGGAATGTTTAGATCTGAACATATTAGAAGTTACAAGGCTGAGGTTGACAATGACGAATCTATGGAGAAAAGACGGAAGCCTGAAGAATGCATTAAATTTGGGAAGACACAAAGTCAAATTGGACGTGTTGATAGCCTTGACGAAGATGGTCTTCCTTATATTGGAGCAAACATGCAGAGTGGTGATATTGTTATAGGGAAGTTTGCTGATTCTGGGACTGATCATAGTGTTAAACTGAAACATACTGAAAGAGGGATGGTTCAAAAGGTCGTATTCTCCTCCAATAATGAAGGAAAAAATTTTGCTGTAGTATCTTTGAGACAGGTACTCCTGCCATCTAATATTTTGTTATATTTACATGGTGCTTAATTGTTTGTACATGTGCATGATAATTGAATACTAGAAGCTAACTGCCTTACATAAGATGTGTAACTGCTTTTGAGAATTATGTTCAGGAGACAATATATCTCACCTCTTTATCATTGCATTTGTGGCTTTTATGCAGGTTCGCGTGCCATGTGAAGGTGACAAGTTTTCAAGCATGCATGGACAGAAAGGTGTTTTGGGATTTTTGGAGGATCAAGAAAACTTTAACTTTACAATTCAAGGGATAGTTCCCGATATTGTCATTAATCCACATGCATTTCCATCTCGACAAACTCCTGGTCAACTTCTTGAGGCTGCTTTAGGAAAGGGCATTGCCTGTGGCGGTTTGAGGAGACATGCCACACCTTTTTCTACTATATCTGTGGATGACATTGCAGACCAGCTTCATAGGTAACAAAGTTTTATACATCTTAGACTTTTATTGTTGCCGAATTGATACTCATATAACCTAGTTCTGATTACTAACTATGTTGGAGGGGTGGATTCAAGCCCGCGCTCTCAAGGATGTATGGCTCTCTCCCTTTAGCCACCTCAACTGTGGGGCAGAGGGCATACTTAGATAACTTCTAGATCAGTAGCTGACTTTGAATTATGAAGCACATTATTTATTTGACTATTAAAATAGTTTAATTGATCCTGCTCTTCTTTGTGACTCTTTTCAAAGCCATACCTGGAATTTGAACATGCATTTCTGATTTCTGATTTTACTGATGATTCAATTCCATGCTGTATGCTCAAATGTTTTGATGTGCCTTTGGGGGATCTAGTGTCATCAACTATCATTTAGCTTCTAGTTCTTTGTTATCTTTTATGACCACTTAAGTTGCTTTGTCTTGTGTTATATGTTGCATGCATATTGCTTCCTTCTATGTGGGGAAGTTGGTGTAACTAATTATACGAATGGGACATTCATTGGCTTCTAGGTTTATTAGATGTTTTGTATAGTGCTTGCCTTTTTGTTTTGGATTTATGTATTGGCTGTGATGCGTGGTCCTTTCAAGTACAGTTATCTTGCTTTGTGGTTATCTTTATATATGTACTGCTCTCTTTTATTTCCTTTTCCATATTCTTTTTTATTTGCCCTTTCAAAACTTTCACAAGGACTTGTGTAACAGGGCTGGATTTTCAAGATGGGGAAATGAGAGAGTATACGATGGCCGAACAGGTGAAATGGTTCCATCTCTTATTTTTATGGGCCCGACATTTTACCAGCGTCTGGTGCACATGGCTGAAGACAAAGTCAAATTAAGGAACACTGGTCCAGTACATCCTTTGACCCGTCAACCAGTAGCAGATAGGAAGCGGTTTGGTGGTGTTAAGTTTGGTGAGATGGAGAGGGACTGTCTTGTAGCTCACGGTGCATCAGCCAACTTACATGAACGGCTTTATACTCTCAGTGACTCCTCTCAGATGCATATATGTCAGAAATGCAAGAATGTGGCTAATGTGATACAACGTGCAGTGCCTGGTGGCCGTAAGATTAGAGGCCCATATTGTCGAGTGTGCGAATCTGTAGATAACATCGTCAAGGTAAATGTTCCTTATGGGGCCAAACTCTTGACACAAGAACTTTTTAGCATGGGAATCAATCTGAAATTTGAAACTCAACTTTGCTGAGTTAGCTACTGTGGTTGAAGTGGTTATTTTATGTTAGTTTTGAACCAACTGTACTTTTATTGTTCTGTTATGGAGCAACTGGGTCATTTCCTGTAGATCTCGTTGAAACATCTACTGTTCTTTTTGTTCTCTGTAAAAAGATTATTTTAGAATTGGCGAAAGTTGTGTATTTGTCTTTGTTATGTTTTTATTTGCGTTTTCAAAGGAAGAAGACCAACTGATACTGCCTATCGTCGTTGATTCTACCATTGTAATGTTTATTAGGCCAATCTGTGCCCCCAATCGTTGTATGGTGCACATAAAATTGGATAATGTGGGATGCACACCCACCAGCCCCGACTTGCAGATTAGCTTTATAACTCAATTTTCTTTTTTGGGGTGCACATGTCCATTTTCCTTCACAATTTAGTACTGTGCAGTAGTTTAGTCCGATTCTGAACAATGTTTTTGTATTACATATTTGTAACTGTTATTGATATATGAAAAATGTTCTAGTTGGAATTAAACTTAAGGGAACAGACTAGGTACGATCCAGAACACGAATTGCTTTTTTAGTTAAAATTTAATTTTAAGATATTCAGTTGTATTTACCATTATAAATATATAGATTGGCCAAAAATAATTTAATTTTTTTTATAACATTAAAAAATTTGCAAATTTGGACCCAAAAAACAATACATCACACACGATTGCCAGTTCAAAGTAAAATTTATTCAGTTCTTTAAATCATTTTAGCTGTTCCAAATTGAAGAGCTAGAAATTGGTGACTTTATAAACGGTGTCATTTCTGCTAACCTCTAAATTATACTTCAAATTATAATACCACACTTTTAGGATAACAAATAAAACAACTCATCTAAAACTTATAACAAAAATAATACCCTGACAATATATTGAATGTGGTAGTCAAGAGTTTAACAAATAACACGTACAATATGCTAAATTTTAACTTGAAACGCTGCAATCTTTTTGTATTAAAATTAAAAACATATGAACTAAACATTATATTTTAGTTTTCAAGTATATGGATATTACAAATGTTTTACTTGTCCAAATGGGCAATACGTTAAATGCTATGTTTTATTTTATGAAAATTGCCATGTTTTATGATCAATGTTTAACAACTAAATTTTTGGAGAAATCTGTATAAATGGGGAGAAAGAGGGATTAATAGTTATATAAAATTATAGAATTCTAAAAAGAGAAAATTAATGTGTTTGTTTTCAGAAGAATCAATAGAGCTGGTAAAGGAGCTCGTGAACAAAATGTAATCTCGACTATTATTCACCAAACTATTAAGTCATCATTCAAATAACCCAAACATAGGATCTTCATCTACGTCAGTAAATTAGCACTTTTAACATCAGAACCAATCAAAGTGCTTTAAAGGTGTTATTGTTCAATTCTTATATGATCTCTAAGCCCCACCTTGCGAATAAGCTTTCCATGAATATGAATGTACTCTCACTGATTAATATGTCAATCCACTTCACAAATATGGCTCTCGTATTGCCACAGGCAACTTTATTTCAGGTTCAAGTTCAGAGAGTGGAGAGAAATAGCAATCTACCATGTCTTTCGATACTTCTTCTAAGGAAGGAGGGTCCCACTGCAAATTTGGTATCCAAAAATATATCCACGTAATTTTCATAGCCAAAAATGAATTTTTATTTTTATTTTTATTGTTAAGATTATTAGGAAAATGAGGGGAACAATGAGGTACACTTATCCACCTGAACTGAGCTAGCAAATGATTGTACAAAGACACAATTACAATAAGCATGTGCAAAACAATAAAATTTATACCTTTGGAGCAAAATCTTTATCCACCAATCTTGCTCGAACACCCTGAGAGACAGTTGCAAGAAGATTAAAAAGTTGATGACGACAACAACCTTTACGTGCAAATAAGAAGTCGTCTAACCTCATGGAAGTCATTAGACACTCGTTTCGAAATTCCATTAAGGGACATCCGGTATTCACGTGCCAGACATTGATCAAGTCTTTGAAACCTACCCTCTCTTATCTAAAGGAAATGGAGAAGAAGGTCAGTCATGGATCCACTAAGAATACCATTTACTAGAGAACTAAGAAGAAAGATACTCACAGATCTTAGAGTAACTTTCAAGGACAAAGGGGACGCTTCTTTTAGTTTCCTGAGCGCTGTCTTACACCATTGATCATAGGACTCAGCTTCCCCTTTTTCCTGATACATTAAAAACCATTTGTTAAATGGTTTGTTCATTTTTACCAAGGATCTAGTAAAGAAAATAAATCATCCTCACCAAAGCATCAATAATTTCTTCAACTGTGTCATGGCTGAAACACTTGTCAATAATTTCCATTCTGGAAAGCAAAAAAAAAGATTGATAAAAAGTTAAGACATACTTAAATTAATAAATGCACATATATTTTATAGGCACCAGAAGTTTCTGGTATATTGAAGAACATAAGTTTCAGTAAACATTAGCAGGGGAAGCAGGAGTCTTTATCATTAACACTTTCCGAGCTCAAACCACAAAGAAACAACAAGAAGCTTGTTTTCAAAGCATGGACAAAGCTTTTCTAGTCCGGTCCGTAGCACAACTCAAAATTGCCTACATGCTTTGACTTACGCTCAATTTAATTATGATTAATTTATGGTGAGAAAGGGTATCATGTATGATCACCTATACAAGCACCCCAAAAAAAGGTGGGAAAACCACATAAATGAAACAAAGAATATATATAAATTATTAAGAATTAAGCTTAGTACAATCTAATAATTGTTTAAGCATTCAAACTAAAATTGAAGTTCAAGTGTAAAAACCAAGTTCTTTGATTTAGTTAGCATGGGCTATTTGTTTCATTCAGTTTTCATCAGTTTTTTGTTATTTACATGAGAAAAGATTCATTAGTAAAAACTTCGCTAAGCAGAAGGGAACCAATCCCATGAGTAGCAATCTCAATTTTTAATGACAGAATTTCTTTCTTTCTTCTTATTCCCAGGAGAATGGTACACATCAACCACCAACAAAGTTAGCAAAAACACGAGAAATTAAGGGAGACAGAATCATTATTTCTAAGCAAAAGTCAAGTCCCTTGAGTTTCCTCTGTTTTTTTTTGGGAGAAAAAGGAGGATAGTTTCCTCTACCAACAGGCTAATTTTATAAGCAACTGTCACTTGTAATGGAAAACTAGATACTAGCTGACTGACACATTCAACGTGCCTACTCTCTTTCTAAGCCTTAGATGTGGTTTAAATCAACCAGGATCTGTGCTTTACTAAGTTGCAGAGAATAGCCGACCAGCTCCTCATTGGCTATGACACATGCATAATCCATTTATTTCTTCATTGATTCATGGGATTTTAAAGAAAAATCAAGGTTTTTAAGGTTACTTCTACCAACAAGAGATTCATTGCATTTAAACATAGATTTTTCCTTGCTTGCAAATGTTTCAAACAATATAAATAACACAAGTATCTTCAGTTTCAATATCCGATTAATGAACACATGGAGATGACTACTTAGACTTCAATCAAATTAATGATTACAAAATGTAAAATAAATTAAAAGACATGAGACTAAGATATATGTTTTAGAGTGTTACTTGGAGAGAATACTTCTTTTCTCTGGATAAACAAGGTCACCATACTGCGCAATAGATTTCTCTATAACAGATGGAACATCTGTAATCAGTTTACCCAGCCGCTCTTCAACGAAATTAAGTCTCTGATTGAGATAGTTAATCAAAATTATTGCAAATAATAACAAATCAAGTAAAACAAAGCCGAAAAGTGACATGTATCAAACCTCATTTAGTATGTAATGTGTTGCAAGGCCACAAACAATCATTTCCACCCCATTAAGCTTGTCTCCAGTAAGAGCTAGGTATTCCCCTGCCAAAAAAAAAAAAAAATCGTAAGAAAGATGTAAAATATTTAGATTCCCCCCCTTCTTTGTCTCCCCACTTTCTAGTGCTTCCGAGAAAACAAGAAAGAATTAAACCCATGGATACCGTGTTACAAATTCGTTTAGAATGATATAGAAAATGGAAAATGAAACCAAATTATCTTTCATATATATGTGAACAATAATCAGGTATCTTACTTCCCATGGTCTTCATAATAAACTTGAAGTACTTTTTGTTTTATTAACAATCAAGTGGTCTGGTTAACAATCACAATCACAAGAAAGAAAAACGAACTCACATCCTGTCAAGATTTTTTTAAGGTAAAATACCACAGAATAACTGCCAACAATGGTGAAAATATTGTGAATATGTAGGAAGACGTGTTTTAAGGCAGTTCATGCCTCTCTCATTACCAAACAAAATGTAAGAAGTGTGTTGCATGTTTGCTGGGATTTTATCCCACTTTTTTGTTTTTTGTCTTTTGGCTGGATTTTGTTTGCCCGCCTCAATAATAAAAACTGATGCAATAGCACTACTAAAGGATAGGAACATGAAAAGTCTGGTTGAAACAGTGTTTGAACCCCACATTCTTTGAGGCAACCCTCAAAGGCAAAGAAGAAGAATCTTAGGTTGATATTTCTTCGCTGAGCAAGTTAGCTTCTTCTCCTTTCTAAACACACCCTTTCAAGTAACATCCTGAGAATTCATCTAAATTACTAAATACCAAACGTTACTGCTCCAGAAGCACATAGCTCCACGTGATACTAAGCAAATTAATTGCATAACAAATTACAGAAGTGTAATGTTAAAGAATTAATAAAAGCAATAAAAAAATAAAACACAATCAGGATGACTTGAATTCATGGTTAATGCTAGGGGTGGGCATATGTTCGATAGGTCTGCTATTACATCATTTTACAAGCCGACCTTATTTTGGCGGTTTAAAAAAATTCAAAACCTTAGCCGACCTATAATCTAAAAAACCAACATTCAAGCCGACCTACAATGTCGGTTTGAGGGAGGTTAGTTTGACAGTTTTGGACCTATAATTTTACTTAAATATTATTATCATAATAAAAAATACAAACAATATTTTACCCCTCTAAATACTTTTTTAAAAGCTAAAGCATACATATGTGTTGTTTTCGGCTATAAGAACTACTATCCTTGCTCATATTATGTGTCATATGGAAATGATATCTTATTATTGACACTTCATGTTTGATGCTCCACTACTCACCCTCCTAAATTTAAAATCATGATTTCAAAAGCTAAATATTTCTTTAAGACTTTTACATTGTATATTTGTATAATATTAATTAATACTTAATTTTGTTTATTTTTTATAACATTTATTATATAATATTTAAAAAATATACTAATATATAAAAGTGTAGGTCGGTTTTTATTTTTGTCGGACCTACAACCGAACCGACTAGGTTGGTTTTGTAATATTTTGAACCTACCGGACCAATCAACCTTCAAAAACAAAAAGCATAGGCTCGGTTTGGACCTAGACTCGGGTTAGTTGGTCGGTTTTTGAAAAAAAATGCCCACCCCTAGTTAATGCGAGAAACAAATAGAACTGCATAAGTTTTCTCTCACCCAAGTAGCCAGGTAGACGAGAAAGATAAAAAGAAGCTCCTGAATCAGGATGGAAACCCATCTGAGCCTCTGGATTGGAGAAAACCTGAAATATTTTTTGCAGATGTAGATATCAACTTTGAGTAGATGAACTAGAAAGAAGAAAAGTAAGAACTAGCCTAGACAGGCTCACAAGAAAAAAAAAACATTAATTACTGCTTTCTATTCAAGGAGATAAATTAAGCATATTAGGCAATATCTCTTGGTGTCGCAAAAACTGGGGAAAACAAAAAGTAAAAGGGATTAAAGATGGATTCAGCTTTAACAAAAATCTCTCCAAAAAATGAAGTCAAACAAAACTCTTGCATGAAAATATTCAAAACCAAATGAAATTTGGAAAGGTAAGTAATTGAGACATCGGAAACTGCACACACACTTCCTATTTTGAGTACGTATCATGTGGAAGACTGCAAGATTGTCAATTATTCAATTAAAAAAAAAAAAAAGACTCAATTATTTGCATAGCTTGTTTATTAAATGTATCACTCACAAGCCATTTGACTATTGAACCTTGAGGGGTGTACCTTAAGCCAAAGAAGCATGACCCCTCAGTCTCTCCTAATGTTTAAGCTTAGGTTAGTTTTCCCCGATGCATTGCCTCATGATGCCTTTTGAAACAACAATTAAAATTTAGAATAGGCATCTTTACCCATAATAGGAAGGAATGGGGGAGAAGTATTAATTTTTGTTACTCAAGATTGAAGAGAATTATTTCACTTAATTCCATTGAAAAATAATACACATATATATATACAAAGTTAAGATTCTATCTTAAGAAACTATTTAATTATGATCCTTATAATTAAGCTAATTAGTTATATACACCTAATATACAACTAATTACAATTAATATATATCTAATACTCTCCCTCAAGTTGGAGCATAGAAATTAATCATACTCAATTTGTTTAGTTCGCTTATGAAATATAGGATTAGAAGCAATATGAAGAGCAGCTTGGTTATCACACCACGATTTTGCTGATACTGAAGTTTTAAGACCTACTTCATTCAAGAGCTCATATATCCACATTATCTCACACGCAGACCGTGCCATAACCTTATATTCTGATTCTACACTCGATCGTAACATAACATTTTACTTCTTACTCTTCCATGAGACCAAATTTCCTCCAACGAAAATACAATAGCCTAATGTGGATCTTTTATCTACTTTGGAACTTGCCCAATCTGCATCTAAAAAGCATTCAATATGAGTGTGCTCATAATTTACATACAAGATACCACGTCCAGGTGCTCCTTTCAAGTAACACAAAATTTGCTCTAACGTTGCCCAATGATGAACTGTTAGGGATGACATAAATTGACTAACATTGACCGAATATGCAATGTCTGGACGAGTCACGGTAAGGTAATTCAGCTTTCCAACCAACCTTCAATATCTCTCAACACCTTTAAATAATTCCCCATCTCCTGTAAAGTGGATGTTCGGATTTATTGGAGCACTACAAGGCTTTGCTCCCAATTTTTCCTGTCTCAGTTAATAAGTCAAGGACATATTTTCTCTGAAATAGAAATACCTTTTTTACTCCTTGTGACTTCAACACCCAAGAAATACTTTAGCATCCCTAAATCCTTCGTATGAAACTGAGTGTGCAGGAAAGACTTAAGAGATAAAATTCCCGTAATATCACTTCCAGTAATAACAATGTCATCTACATACACAACTAAAAGAATGATACCAGCTTCTGATTGTTTGTAGAACACAGAATGGTCAGACTTGCTTTTCATCATACCAAACGTTTCTATAGCTTGACTGAATTTTCCAAACCAAGCACGAGGATTCTGTTTCAAATCATACAGAGATTTGCGGAAACGACAAACTCGCCCAAAATTCCTCCTTAGCAACACAACCAGGAGGTTGCTCTATATACACCTCCTCTTGAAGATCGCCATGAAAAAAAGCATTCTTGATATCTAGTTGATGCAAAGGCCAATGATGAGTAGCTACCATAGAAATAAACAACTGAATAAAGGTCAATTTAGCAACAAGAGAGAAAGTGTCAGAATAGTTCACTCCATAGGTTTGAGCATATCCCTTAGCAACAAGACGGGCCTTTAATCGAGCAACTAACCCATCCGAATTAACCTTAATTGTGAACACCCATTTGCATCCTATAGTTTGTTTCCCCGAAGGTAAATCAACCAAGTCCCAAGTACCATTGTCATCTAAAGCATTCATTTCCTCTAGCATTGCATGATGCCAACCAGGATAAGATATGGCTTCGTGAATAGTTTTAGGAATAGAAATAGAATCAAGGAAGGCAATAAAAGAGCAAGAGAAAGATGACAAGTAGTTATAAAAAACAAAAGAAAAAATAAGATAAGTACATTGACGTTTACCTTTGCGTAATGCAATAGGAAGATCATCGCTCATGATTGGATCTAAAGACGAAGGAACAAATGCAGGACATGAATCAAAAAGTCTGTCTGGACAGGAGCTGGATCCGAGACAGGTTCAAATGATGTGATAGAATAGACTAACAAAATCATCATCCTCCCCCTGACGTGCGGGAGGCAGAGAAGACGAAAAATAGTGTCTTCCATGAAAATAACATCAATTGAGACAAGATATTTGTTAAGATTAGGACAATAACATCTATAACCTTTCTAAAGACGAGAATAACCAAGGAAGATACACTTCAAAGACATGGGATCTAATTTAGTAACATGCGGACGAACATCCCGAACAAAACAAGTGCTACCAAATATCTAAGGGTTAACCGAAAATAATGACTTATTAGGAAACAAGATTTTGTAAGGAATCTCACCATGAAGAACAGATGAGGGCATGCAATTAATAAGAAAACATGCTGTTGAAACTGCATCGACCTAAAAAGGTTTAGAAACATTCATTTGAAATAATAAGGCACGTGTAGTTTCAAGAAGATGTCTGTTCTTACATTCTGTCACTCCATTTTGAGATGGAGTATCAACACAAGAAGTTTCATGAAGCATGCCATTTTGAACCATATAAGATTGAAACAAAGTGGATGTATATTCTTTAGCATTATCACTTCGCAAAGTACGAATTGAAACATTAAATTGAGTTTTTATCTTAGTACAAAATGCACAAAAAATAGAAAACTCAGAACGACTCTTCATTAAATATAACCAAGTTACACGAGAATAATCATCCACAAAAGTAACAAAATACTTAAATTCAGGTTTAAACAAAATAGGATAAGGACCCCAAACATCAGAATGAACTAATTCAAAAGGAACACAAACACGTTTATTAACTCTTAGACTTGAACTAAGACGATGATGTTTTGCAAACTGACAAGACTCACAATCTAATGAAGACACCTTACTAAACTAAGAACAAAGCTTCTTGAGTAAAGGAAGAGATGGATGACCCAGTCTACAATGTGCCTCGAAGGGAGAGGTAACACCAGAGCAAACAACAGATTTCGGTATTGATGTGTCAAGAATGTAGAGGCCTCCAGACTCATGTCTTTTACCAATAATCTTCTTCGTCATAAGATCCTGAAATAAGCAATGATCAGGAAAGAAAGAAATACACCAGTTAAGATTGTGAGTAAGCTAACTTACATAAATCAAATTAAAAGATAAGTTAGGTAAATGTAAGATAGATGACAAAGCAAGCAAAGGAGTAGGAGTGATTGTGCCAGACCCAAGAACACAAGACGGTGACCCATCGACTAAAGTAACAGTAGAGATGGAAGTGTGTGATTGAAGAATAAAAAAGAGACTAAAATTACCTATCATATAATCTGTGGCACCATAATCAATAACCCATTTGGAAGATGAGGAAAGAAGACACGCATTTGGTTTACCTGAATCAGCAATAGCAGTGATAGAAGGTGATGAAGACTAGTGATTTTTGATACTGTGAAAATTTGATAAATTCATCTGCAGAGATAAGAATCGATTTTTCAAAAGTATCATAAGTGGATGCAATATGGGTTAAGTGACCTTTTTGATTCTTGTACTGAAGTTTTCTACAGTCACGTTTCGTATGTCCTTGTTTGCGACAATAGTAATACACAATTCCACCTGGATCTTGTGGTTAAGTTTCAAATCCTTGCGAGCCACCTCCTTTGTTTCCACTCATATAGGTTGACCTTCCCAGATCATAATTATTATTTCGACTGACCAAAACACCATTTAATTGAGCAAGTTGAGTGCCTTCTATACGAAGTACTCGACTAAATACTTCTTTTAAAAAGGAGATCTCAGAACCAGAAAGAACCTGTAACTTAGCAGTCTCAAAGTCAAAGGAAAGACCATCAAGAAAACTCATAACAACCATTTGCTTCCGTTGGCGTTGCTGAACCTTCACATCAGGGCTAAAAGGCATCAAACTATTGAGCTCCTCATAAGTTTTCTTAAATTCCATAAAATAATTCGTGAGGGACTTATCTTGTTTGTTTGCACGGTAAAATGGGCCTATCTTATACATACGAGAAATGTTTCCTTTACTAGAATATAAAAAAATTCAAATAATCCATCAATTCCTTAACGAATTCACAATGATTGATCAAGCCAATTACCTTGCTCTCAATAGAATTCCGAATCTGCAAAAATAAGCGAGCATCTTCTCTAAGCCATGTCTGCTTTGAATCATCTTTAGGAGGATCGTTAGTTAAATGAGTATCTTTGTCAATACTTCTCAAATAAAGTCGAATGGTCTTGCTCCAATCCAAATAATTCGAGCCATTGAACTTATGGTCCATGATTTTAAACATCACAGGCACCATATCCGTCACAACACTAGATTTCTTTTCAGTCATAGCTCCTACAAACAACAAGGCAGCGAACAAGCGAACAAACAAAATCGAATAAGGCAACGAACAAACAGGTAGCAAACAAGAACACAAAATTGGCCAAAACCCAAATCTGAACGATCACAAAGCAATGAGTGCCGAACCACCACAGACGACACAGGGGAACGCCGGCGAGCAACACGAGGATGACCGGAGAAGACTACTGGAGGAGATGCACTAACTTGTGGGAAGACTGCAGAAATTCGCCGTGGCACTTGGGACCCACTCGCGGCTCGTCTGGTCAACAAAATCTGGGGTTATGCCGATCGACGGCTGGGCTTCCTCCCTATGCCGGCGGTGACAATAAATGTTTACTCTAAAAGGGTGTCCTAAGTTGGAACCCAAAAATGCACTAAACCTTAATTTGTGTTTACTCAAAACCAAACTTTAATTTGAAAAAAAAAAATCCCAACTTTATAACCCTAATGCTCTGATACCATGTTACTTAAAATTGAAGAGAATTATTTCACTTAATTCCATTGAAAAATAATACACATATATATACACAAAGCTAGGATTTTATCTTAAGAAACTATTTAATTAGGATCCTTATAATTAAGCTAATTAGTTATATACACCTAATATACAACTAATTACAATTAATATATATCTAACAGTTTTTAAGAATCCTGTTTATTTGTTCTGATATCAGCTCTAAATCCGTTCGCAATATCAATATGATCCACACTGTTGTATGATTAAATGCAGTCTCCACAGATGAACACAAGTCACACAATCATATTGGCATCAATGATTCAAATAAAAACTATTATCATTGAGATAAAGTGAAATTAAGATATTAATTCAGGCATAGCAGCAGTGACATACAGTTTTGTCAGTCACTAAGCGGAACATTCCAAGCAGTGAAATTCCAGCTCCACATCCCATAGTGATACCATCCAAGATAGCAATCTGCATAAGTTTCCATTTACTTAGAAAATTACACAATATGATTTTCACAGTACCTCCATTGACATGAAGGGCTATTCCTAGTGTAATTATCAATAGTTGTAAAACAATAATAAAGTATCTTAATAATTTAAATGTACTCAATTCTACATATCCAGAAAGTGGTGGAATAAATAGTTAAATATTTTTTTAGAGCGCCATTTATCATAGCTTGATGCTCTAAAAGAGAACCCAACTCTGTATTCAAACTTAATCAAAGGGGGGATCATTATCTAAAAATTTCCTTAACTTTATACCAAGCCTGGAAAAGGATAGAGACTCACATGAGGCTTTAAGTATGTTTCTTGCAAATACACAAGTTTATATACCGTCTCAAAGAACTCTTTACAAACCTCCAAATGTCCTGCACATCAGTAAGACTAATGTGAACAAAACTACAAAAATATTGTATGACTTTAAAGTGATAAATGTTAAGCAACAAGCAATGAATTTCAGCATAGAGGTCAATTCATTCATAGTAAGACAAATCTTGTTTGGGAAAAAAAGAGACAGATCTCGTACATTGATATAGATGGTTGTCTCATAAATTCAGATTATATAATGGCCCAAGAGCCAAGTAGAAACTTTATCTGGTATCAGGTCATACCACGAGAAATTGATAGGGGATTTTGTAAGATTCAAGTGGCAGAATTGAGTACAACATAAATATTTTATTAAAACACAAGATAATATTAACAAAAAAAAAAAGTTGCAAATAAAGTTATTTTACCAAGCAGATTAGAATTCCAGTGGCAGAAACAAACAAAGCATCAATACTTTATGAAGACCTATGATTACATTAAGTTGAAAATTACAAATAAGTATTAGAGATGCTCATAGAAAAATTCATACTTTTCAACGGATAATTCTCAGAAATGGGAAAGTAGCATACCAAATAAAAAAACAGCAATTTGCCATAAAAAAAACTTGCCATACTAGTTGCTCCATAGAGGAAACTGGTTTGGCTTAAATGTGGTTCCAAATCTAATATACAGAGCAAATCCTATGGTTGACAGCAGTTGATAACTTGATATATCGAATGAAGAGATATAAATGCACAATACAGTAAGTAAACTTAAGCTAACGGAAAAGTAAAATAAATAAGGTTTTACCTACCCTCATCAACACGATGACAAAGAGAAACAACATCTGCCCCAGAACAGAAAGCCCTGCCATTACCCTTTAACAAAATCAAGATAGCAGCTCAGAAACTGAAGAATATCAAATTTAAACATTAGGGAAGCTTGACTCCATATTCAATAGATTTCACATATATAATCTATTGCAGAATGATGCAGGATATTAATATTTTCAGAGTATTGCACTAAATAGTACTTATAAACTAGTTTTGCAAAATGCTCCACGTTCTAGAAGATCATAGATTACAGAGTCATGCAATGCAATCAACACCATTTTCAGTTGGTATTAATGAAATGACATATGCTCAAAATGAAACAACAAATCTTTAAACCGTTATGAGACTTTGTATTAGGGGAGTTTTAATTTATAATAAAAGGGTTCGGCCAAAAAATATTTGGAAAAAATACAAAATTAACAATACTAAAACTTATAATAACAAAAACTGCATTCCTAACACTAGCTCATATCCATCCTAATTGAAAGAAATGGTGCAAATTTTTTGCTTTGAGTTTTATAGGTGATTATTTTATGTAATTTTCAAAAAAAAAATTCAACAACTAAAGATTATAAATTATTGTGTTTTCTTTCATTTTTATTTTCTATTGCATAAGCACAAGCAATACCTTCAACAAGACAAATCCAATATCTGGGTTGTCCTCCCATGATTCATATAGTCTCTTCAGCCGAGCTGCCTAAAGAAAAAAAGATACAAAAAAAGCCTAAATGTTATATCGATAAGCGGTAGGGGAGTTCAGAAAAGGAATACAAACAACGTTTACCATTGCAGTATTGAGAGCATTCAGAGCTGATGGTCTATTGAGAATAGCTGCTCTTGAATTAGTTCTTCCTTCAACCAATACCTGAATTATAAACCAGACAAATATAAGTGAACAAAGAACAAAATAAAGGGAATTGAAATTTGCAATGTTCTTCCTTCATTCAATACCTGAATCGCAATGGTTCTCATTACTCTTAAAAAAGTACACTTTTCAAAGTAAAAAAGGGAAGTGTGACTCAAATGACGTAGATATATGTACACATGAAAAATATATGTAGAAAAGTCGAAAGATAGAGTAGAGAAAGAAAATGACCAGGTCGTCGGGATTACGATCTTCAACATAGTTTGGTTGCGCAGAGAAACCTCTGAGATTACAGAAAGAACCAAGTCTTCGTCTCTGAAACCAACACCTTCGAAGCTCTAGCAAAGCCTTCATCTTCTCTTTCTCTTTCGATGAAATGGAATCCGAGAACTCGTTAACCAGAGTCACTTTCAGTAAAAATCCCAAGTCCCAAGCAGCACCTAAAACCCTGAGAAGTTCTGGGCTACACTATTCAAGTTTGGATCTTTCAAATTTTCACCCCTAACTCTTGTCTTGTCGGGTCGGATTGTTTCTTAGCCTAAAAATTGGGCCAAATAATTCTGGGCCTATAGAAATTGGGCCAACCTGGCGTCCACACTTTCATTTTAATTTTAATTTAATATTTTTTTTTAAACTATTTTTATGATGTAAAATATTTTAGGCATTTACATTTGTAAAAAAAAAATTCTGAAATTGTAACAGGATCGGTACACGACTACTGAAGCATTTCATGGAGGTTTGGGAAAATCTTTCGAAACTATTCACGGAAGTTCGGTAGGTACTACCAAAACAATGTAATTTTTTTTCTTAAGGAATTGTGATTAGTAAGGAAATAGACTCTGTTAGGTACATCAAATCTGTAAGAATTATTGAATTTAGTTAAGTTAATCTCAAAAATTACATTTATTATAAGAATAAAATGTTTGTTTAAATAACCATCTAGCAAACTTGGATGGTGGTGGATGTAACATACACAAAATTGCCATACATTGTCATATTTCTTTTATTCATCGTCATATTTGCATGATTGTAGACCCCAAAATTGCAAGGTCGACAAGGCAAGAGAGTATGAACACAGACGCACATATTCTTATGATGAAGCAGAAATGTATGCATATGTGAAAATGAAAACTAAATAATGACATTACAATTGAACCCAACTAATATTACTCAACAAAATGGAACTGAATATATATTTACTACAATGAGTGAGTAAACAACCTATTAAAGCACTTTCCTCATAATAAACAATTGGGCAGCACAAATGGCTTAACAGGTTTTGATCCCAAAATAGTAAACAAAGTCACTAAGAAATGGAATGCCTTCTTTGTCTTGAGGATGAACTAGAGGACTTTATGTCCCCAGGAGCCAATGAAGTTGGACTTTGAGAACTCCCTGAAGTCTCTGAGCTCTTTGTCTCTCCTTGCCCTTTACCCATTCCCCATAACTTATCAAATATTCTCCTTGATCTAGATGGCAACAGTTGACCTCCGCTTCTGCTGTTTTTGCTCTTCTTCTTGGCCAATTTTTCATTTTTTGGGTACTCTTCGTTTACCTTCATCTTGCTCATCTCTTTATCAACAGTTTTGCAGTCCACTAATGCAGCTGGATTTTCACATTCTTCATCTGTATTTGTTGCAGAATTTGACGCGACACGGCTATGATCATTAGCAGCGAGCGAAGCCGCTTGTGCTCTAATTTGCTCAAAGAACAGAACTTGGACTACAACTCTGAGAGGAAGCCGCTCATTTTGAGCAGCATGTATAGACGCATCCAATGTCAGCTTCTTCACATCCATTAATCCACATATCTGTTTCTTGTCAGCTTTTGTCAAATTAGGTGCTCCTGAAGATATTAAACAATGAATACTTGCATTAGTCAGTTGGGATTCTAATACAGTTGCCTCTACAAAACATCTTATTGAATTTCGTACAGCTGCTAAAAGAAAGGTGGACGAAGAAAATAAACAAAAATGTGCTTACCTTCAAGTAGATGTCAATGGCTTTGTACAACCCATCATGAGTTGGTCTAGCTGAATCAGGGATAGACTTCGACAATTCTATGAAACTAGAGTGGCTAAGATTTGGGTCACCAGCAACTTCAGCAAGATAACCATCTATCAGTCTCCCGACAACTAACAGGGATCCATGCGCTAGCATTAAGTTGTCAGTCCCATTCTCATTCTTTCCCGCAGAATCCAAATCCCATTTTAATTTAGCCTGCATCATATATTGATCTACAAGGGACCGAACCAGTTCAATATCATGTATGGTACTTTGGGGAGATCGTGCTCGAAACAATAGATCAGTAACACGAGCTTCATGCAACTTTAAGCCGATCATTTTCACCAAATCTTCACTCAATGACTCATCTGCTCTAACCAAAGTAGAAACTTTCAACAATTTAAGCAAAAAACTACATGAACAACTCTTAGTTTTTTCACTCGGCAATAAATAAATGATAGTTTCTACAAGAGATTTGTATATCCAGGTATGAGCTTCGGAAACAAGTGCATCAACAGTATCTGGCAACCATCTAACTGCGTAAGTTTTCAATGCCTCCCCAATTATAGTACCATCCATCCTTCCCTTAGATTTAACAGCAACCATGACCCTTTTGTAGAGATCAATTTCCAGGTCACATACATCTTCAACCCACCAATCCTTTGGAACAGAATCTACTTTTCCATGGAACTCCATGCCATCTTCTACTATTTTGTCTGTATCCGCCAATTTGCGGTTATGTGTATACGACCAACTAACTTTTGCAGGGTCCACATAAATTTTAGAAGCAATGGCATCTATACATCTTTCAACAATCTTCAGATCCTCAGACCATGGAATCAGAGATTTTGTGGTTTGGAGAACTATAATTGAATCTTTCCAGCTATGAAAGATACTAGAATTAAGAAATACCTCAACTTTAAATATCAGGTTACCTCGATCAACATCCTCAGTCATCTCTAGATACTCAGCTGCACAACGAGTAGCCACAACATTGTATGCATTGAGAGTAACTGTCATTCCATAGCAAAATTTTGCACAAATTTCAAAGGCTTTTGGCCCACCAGGAAAATCAACTATATCGATTTCATCAGAATTCTCCTCACTGACCTCTGACACCAGCTTTTGCAAAGTGTTGCTCTTGGACAGCAGAGGAAACTACATGAGCAAAGACAGCAAATTAAGCTGCTGAAGCAGCAGTAAAGCATGATTTTATAAACAAATAAAAGAAAGTAAACTCCTAAAAACTTCCACTTAATCTGTACTATTTTAGTTATTATAAAGTAGTATAAATTCTACTTCTTTTTATTCAAGAGGAAACATTGGTCGGTTAGAGATGGAACAGAGGAAAGCACATGATGAAGCTTCTACCAGTTTCCCATACTACTTGATAGCATCGAATGAGTCTGAAATTAGCTTTCAGCCATTGAAAGTTGTAAAGCTTGATGATCATTAAATATAAAATGAAAGATAAGAAACTTTCACTCTGAACTTTCTTCTAATGCTTGAACAACTTACTGGCATAATAATTTTGAAAATCATTTAAGTCTTCCTCCTACCATTAGTAAAAGTGAAAGATCATGAAAATCGTGGCTGAACACAAAACCAAAGGGCTAATAAGAATTCTTGTTACTTCAGGAAGAAAATATTAGGAGAACATACCTTGTGAAGGTCAAACTTAACTTCACCGACATTTATGATGATATCTGTTGCCAATTCAGATGAGACAAACCTGCATGATTAATTGATTTTGTTATTATAATTATAAGCAAGCGTAACAGAGTACTTGAACTACGAAACATAGCATGTAACATCAATAAACTCAAAACATACGAAACCAATGTCTTTAATTAATTAATTAAAGAATGAAATATTATTTGACAGAGATCAAACATTATTAGAGTTAAATGGACTAACATTTGGATTTCAATCGCACATGTAGAACCCAAAGTCCAAAAACAGGTAATTCTACTTCAAAACTATTAAAAGATTCCTTCAGAGATGAAGTTCCTTATTTTAACACCCGCGTGGAGGGCATGTTTTTTATTATAACATAAAAAAAATATGTGTAAAGCATATTCAAAAATGTCAAAAGGCAGTGCACATTTTTTTTTTTTTTTTTTTTGTAACGTAAAAATCATGTGTTTTTATAAGGGGTTAAAAGTTAAACAAGTAGTAACTGGATCATATAAAATGGTTAAAAGAAATAAAACAGCCAGCTACTATTAATGAAAGAAAAACTCTCAAGCAAGAGAAGTGTTCTCTCTTTTGGACCAAACGATGTAGCAGATTAGTCTTCAATTCGAAATTGACTTTACGTCTAAAAGGCAACAAACTTATACCCCATTCCTGCTACTAGTTACAAAAACAAATAAAAATATATGGGCACGCAAATGTTACTAAGCTGTTACTTGACTCTACATTTTTCATAAATTACGCATGTCCACGCAACATGAAATGGATATGGGTGTGGAGTGACTGAGTGAGTGAGTACTTTTTGATGTAGAATTACAAAAAAAAAAAAAAATAGAAAAAAGGGTCCAAAATTTAGTCGAGGGGTCACATGAAGTTCTAAGATTCTAAGTTACAATGATATTGTCAAATGTCCAGTGTCAATAGCTATAAACCTCTCTTCCTCCATATGCACTCAAAAGTAAAACTACTAATCTCCTAGTTGCCCAACATTGAACCACTCTACTCTGTTTAAGACTCGCAATCCAATTTTTATCGAAGCCTAGCAAAGTTTCACACCCCCACTTGCGAAGGAAAAAATGTAAAAACATGATCTTTTAGTATTATACACGAGGACAAAGGACACTCTGTATAGTGACCACCAAAGACCCTTAATTATATTAGGGGAATGTAATGGCTGGTGGAATGTATTGTCATTGTTTACAGGAAGAATGTGTCAGCCATTGTGATAAAATACCTCTGGTGCTCCTCATAACTAAAAATATTTGGACCACAAACTCATTAATAATAAGAAAATTCCAAACCCAACATTGAACCACCTCCTGAAAGATCTTAGAAAATAACCCTAATATAATAGTAAAAGCATTAAATTACACCAACACAATAAAATACCCATGTGCCTTTTAATCTCTACCTTGAATTTCTTAGTCTTAACATCATCTTTTTATTTAACTTCGGTGGTGTCATTATCTTTTAAACTATTTAATCAGCTTAACCAAAAACAGCCCTCTTCACTCTGTGTGTCTACAGAAACAGAGTAAATGTCACAAAATGTCAATGTATGACACGTATATTCCTATGAAGGGAAGGGTGTGTATATAAGAAATTTCAGCGGGTAATTTTAATATCATTTTAAATATTATAAATTTTTTTTTAAAAAAAATTCACTTATTAATGATATATTATAATTTATATGTCTTTTAACATTTCTGTAAAATTAAATTGTCAAGAAATTCCAAGGAGAGAAAAAGTACCCAAACCAAAATAAAAGAACAGCTCAATGCAAATATAAACACCGATGATATCAAAACAGAAGCTAACAAACTCTATCTCATATAAACATTAGCATAAACAATAAAAAATAAATGAAAAGGAAAAACTCAAAACTTCACAAAGAAAGCTCGACCATTTGAAACTCTAATGAACAGAAGAAACAACACATAAACCTTGCTTTACCTGGTTGCTTTCCCATCAGCTTGAAACACATCAGGCTTCGAACCCAACTTCATAAACTTCATCTTTCCCTTCCCGAAAATACCCCTCCTAATCACCAAATATTTCCCAAAATAGCTTTCAGATATAGACTAAACGAAGCACGCACCTTTTTCCACAGAAGCTGCTGTTCATTCCAACTATCTCACCCTTTAAAATTGTGGTTTCTCAGGGTTGTCTCTTTCTACCCAGCACCTCCAACCCCACAAGACAAACAAAAATGGACCCAAACCAAAACCCAACAAACAAATATGGAGGTTCTTCACAGTCTCTCAATCTCTTCTTCTCTGAACTTTTCTACCTTAAAATCCAAAAGACTAAAACGCTCAACATTGGACCCAGACAACCTCTGCTTAGCCCTTACACAACCTTCTCGGTTGTCGCGATGTTCCATAAATTTCTTATCCACCTTTTATGATGACATTCATGACGCATTTAATTCCACCCTTTTACCCCTTCCTGCAAATAGAAAATAAATTTTGCTTGGCAAGACAGAAAAATTTATTTTATGGGAAGGAAAAGTAAGAGCATGATGAGATGTAATTCTGTTCCTCTCTTTAAAAAGCTTTCATAATAAATGGTCGCCGCCTTTGCTTTAAATCACTCTGATCCTCTGAAGATCTTCTCTCTCTTTTTTTTTTTTTTTTTTTGAATATTTTATTTATTTATTTTAGAGCGCAAATCTCA
The DNA here is from genome assembly GCA_029378325.1 of Elaeagnus macrophylla. NCBI lineage: Eukaryota > Viridiplantae > Streptophyta > Magnoliopsida > Rosales > Elaeagnaceae > Elaeagnus > Elaeagnus macrophylla. Next base: position 6,155,454 of record CM055649.1, on the reverse strand, counting down.
ATGAATCTTCCTCTCTGTATTTTTATCGTGATGATGAATCTGATCGGTAAGACTCTGACGAAGCTGTCCCCTCCTTTCCTTTACAATAGACCTGGTGTTTGCAGAAAAGGGAAATGAAAGAGCAAGTAGAGAGACAAATAAAATATTTTAGAGAGAGAATAATAGAAAGTTATGTTAGTATGTTAATGGCTGGTAATTTGTTGTGTATGGAGAGGTAGCAAAAGACTAGGCAGAGGAGGAGGTTCTCTGTCTCTGTTTTGACAGGGTGGCTGACTCGGAAGGACTTTAAAGGGGAGCTTTTGTGCCGTTAAAGCACGCCACCTTTTTATAGACGATTTTACCCCTATTCGTTTAGCTTATTTACAGGCTGTGTTACTGTTTTTGACAGAGAAAATCGTCTTTGATTTTCTTGACGTGAAGTCGTGAAGATGCTTCCTTTCTTCTTTTCTTGTTCTGCTTTTGGCTTTTAGCTTTTAGCTATGCCATGAACAAAATCTTTCTATAAAAAAAAAAAAATACACGTAAGTTAGTTTAATTATAGGAAAATGATGTATATCGAGATATAATTATATTTACTCCACTTCTATCCTAAGTGAGTTTTATATTTTAAAATTGGTAAAAGTATTTAAATAATTATTTTATTTAAATTAAATATATTATTTAAATAATTATTTTATTTAAATTAAATATATTATTTAATTTTTTAGTTTGATAAAAATGTTTTTAAGTACTTTTATTTTTTAAAAATGTATTAAAAAAATTAATTTTTATTCAATTTATCACTAAATCTAACTGAATATGGTATATGTCGTATGTATATTTATATTTTTTTTTATAGATATTTACATAAAAAATTAATATTTAATTAAAATTTTACTCAAATTTTTTTTAAAAAATTTCTTCAAATTTAAATAAAATTTTTATTGTCTAATATCTCATTTCACACATTAAATAATAAAATTTTTTCAAGTTTGCAAGAAAAAAATTTCTTAAAAAGCTTGGGTAACTTTTTTTTTATTTATATATCTATTGAAAAATATAAACATACATAAATTATTTATTAAATTTAATAAAAAATTGAATAAAAAATTAATTATACCCTTTACATATTTTTACCTCACAAAAAAATTTAAAATATATTTTATAAATTAAATAACTAAATAATATATTTAATTTAAATAAAATAATATTAATGACACCTTTCTCTTTAAAATTTAAACCTCACAAGTTAGCATCAGACCATATTGATTAAAATAAATAAACAGTTTGAAATATTGAGCATTACACATAAAAATTTTTAAAAAAAAAAAAACCTCTTACCGGCTAGCTCCTTTCTGCTTAGCCAAAAAAAAAAATAATAATATATATACATGCTCGTTTTGATGACAAATGAGATTAATAAATTAGTCTGAATTTTGTATAAAATTATTTAAAGTTATAAATGTTAATAAATTTTAAATTTTAAATTAATGAAATATTTTTAAAATGAGGGAGATGTTAAATTATATAAAAATATATATATATATATATTAAATTGTATTAATTCAAAGGAATAATCATTTGGTTAAGCTAGGTCATTTGTATTAGGAAAGCTTCTTACATACACACACATATATATATATAATAAAATTAAAAAATACAAATTTATTATTTAATTTTTTATACAACATGTTTTATGTTTAAGGGTTAAAATTTAAAATAATAAATTTTTTTCCATTTTTTCCTAATTTTTCTATATATATATATATATATATGTGTGTGTGTATGTGTATATATATATATATATATTATTGTTGCCTTGTAGTTATAGTTTACATTTTTATTAGAAGTGTTTAAAATTTATCTAATCTAATTTAACTCATTTACTTCAAACTAATTAAACCCATGTTTTTCGATTTTTTTTTTCTTTTTGATTGGGTTAGATTGGTTCTAAAAATTTAAAAATCAATCCAAGATGTATTATATCGTTATTGATATTAAAAATCTTATAAAAACCAATCTAACCTCATAGAAATTGATATAATTCATTAGTAATAATATTTTATTAATTTTTAATTTTATATTATATTTTATTAAATAAAATTTCAAAAATTAAAATTATTAGATTTGTGTAGATATAATTATTTTATTTTAATGGATAATTATTAAGAGATTATATTTGTACATCATATTAATATTTATTAATCAAATAACTATTATTTAATTAAACACTTATGTAATATATACTTAATTGATATGAAATTAAATAAATTTTAATTTTAATTTTTATGTTATTTATAATTACAATACATGTTTTTATTGATTTATTATTTGAAAAAAAAATTAAAATTCTTTTTGGCTTTAAACTTAGTCAGTATTTAAAACATAAAATTTAATACAATAGTTATTTTATTATTAATTTTTGAAATAACATTACACAATTCACATACTCTATAATCTAATTCCTAAGAGATTTTGATGCAATTAAACTACAACTCAGGTAATAATTATTTTATTATTAAAAATAAAAATAAAATTTAATAATTAAAAAAAAATCAATTCATCCAACCTAATTTAAACCAATTCAAAGGGCTCAACTAGATTGGTTTTATAACTTTTATTATATCGAATTAATTTCTAATTTTTAAGAACTTATTTTATTGATTAGATTTTAATTTTAGTGCGAAACTAAACCAACCATAGTATATACACTCTAAATTTTTATAATTCAATTTATAAGATTGTAATATCTTTGCTCAAAAGTCTAATGTTCTTTTTTTCCTTGCTATAATACCTGGCATAAAAATAATTATTTATCATTTAAGCTAAAAAAAAAAAATACTATTGTAGTTAAGAATAAGATTCTAGTATGGCATTGTTTTAAATAAAAATTATGCTTACATCTTGATATAACATAATTATTTACATTGTTTTCTTGTAGTCTCTTTTCTAAAAAACATATATAAACAATGCTTTTAAATATCTATAATTTAAATACTTGCAATTAAAACTCAAATTTAAGATCTTTTATATGTTTAAATAGCTGAATATCGTTGAGTTACAACTCATTGGCATATATGCACCATATTTTGAATATTCAAAACATATTTTTACGTTATAAAAACTACATGTTATCGCGTGAAATGATTAAAAATAAATTTTTATTTATGAAAGAAGTTAAGCTATTTAATAATTTTCAAACCTTGAAAGATATTTTTTTATATATATAAATCTTAATATTTGTTAGTGAGTATTAACATGACAAAAATTTGTAATAGAATTGTTCGGTACAAATTAATTACAATAAAGAACTATCAAATTTATTAATAAAATTGTAACTTAATGACATACAATTTATTTAAATATATAAAAGATTTAAGGTTTGAGTCTCAATTATATAAATAATATAGTTATTAAAAAAAACTACCAACAAATTCGTTGAAAGAGTAATGTTACACATAAGTCATAACCCAGCCTTTGAACATACAACTTCCAACTTATAAGTCAAATGATAATTGATTAATTTATTATAGGCGTGTACTAAACCATGTGGTTATAGTGAATTCTTCATAAGTAGGCTAGGATTGTCTTTTAAGTAGGGAGACGAGAGCATACGATTCTTCAGATTTTGAAGTTTATGTCGTTTAATCCATAAATTATGAAAGACACTATTTTAGTCCATTACATATATGAAAATGTGCCGATTTAGGACTAATGCATATTCTATTAAATGTTTAAATATTTGTTTTTATTAATTCTTTTTTTTTTTTTGCCAACAAAGATAGGTCTAGACCTAAGGGGGGTGGGGGAGGTGTTACTGGAATAAAGAAACATGTGAAGATGCTTGTTCCCTCACATAGTTTAGTTGTTGTGGAATCCATCTCACTGATATCATAAAAAACATTGTAATGTAATATTGTAAATTCTTGATGAGTGTTGCGGCTATATTTGAGATCGAATTTCACTTATTTTCCATAAGAGCTTGTATAACAAATTGGGCATCCCCTTCATTGTATATCGCTTTGGTTTTGATTGTTAATGCATGAGTGATCGCAACTTCTAAAGCTAGAGGCAATGGATGTCATTTTATTGTTTTTTTATACGTTTGTTTTGGAAGAGAGTTTTTGCCGTCAGTTTTCATTGTTTTAAAGGCATATCAAAATCTTCATCTCTCTCATTCATCATCTCCATCTCCACCTTTCTCATTTATCCATCTCCTTATTCATTTCCATCTTTCTCATTTTCCATCTACTCAACTCTATCTCAATCTCAATCTCAATCTCTCTCCATTATTTACGCCATTACCGATTATTATTATACACTTTTCTCACATGAAACCAAGCTTCAATGGAATTTGAATTTGCTTACTATTTTGTATAATATAAGCAGCTAGAGTAACTTCTTGGAATCCTGAAAGGTTGATTTGATTCGATTTTAAAAATAAATCAAAACGATGTTTTATTTTAGATGATTATAATGAAAAAGTAGGTGGCTAATCGAAGAGGATTGACAAAAGGGGAGGAATTTATTTCTCTATTTTGGATCAATTAAGACTGATTGACTATCATCGTGAGTAAGGGTGTACTCGTTTTGTTGCTTTTTAAATAGGACTTAAAATACAACTTTTTTCCTTACAAATTTTAATACATTAAAACAATAATTTTATATTAGGAAGATATTGTTATTTTAGTAACTAATTCATTAAAATAATAATTGTTGTCTTTATTTAGCCTATTAAAATAAATGTGGATGGCTAAAAAAATGCCTTTTAAATATAGGAGATTAAACGCACATTTCACCTTTGTAAGTCTTGTAAGTTCTTATTGTATTTGTTGGTATTTTAGTGTGCAAAACACCGAATCTGTGTTATTTTACTTAATATTTTGTTTTTCTCTATATAATATCAATTATTATTTTTTCAGTATTTTACACTTGTTTGCTTGCATTATACACACACTATGAGAATATTGGGAGCATGTAGTTTGCATGCTAAACTGTGTTCTTGCACTACATTTTTCATTGATTAAAGATATTTGTGAAAAATTGGTTTAGATTTCTTTTTTTGGGAATAAATGGCTAGTTTTTTAGCTTGTCATTGTGCTCGTCGAAATAGTAACGAGGTATCTGCGAGAGAGTCAGCAAGGTTGAAAACTATTACCCTCGATGATGTGTTTAGTGAGAGCTTGCTAATAGCTTGATGCTTGATCGGCAAGATGGCCAAGAGGTCTCCAACAACTCAAGATTTTTCTATAATTACCCTTTCATATTTGATTTTTAGAAAAAATTAAAAAATGTGTGGAAACTCTGATATTTTGAAAACTCAATTTTTTTAAGTGTAAAAATTATTATATCAATTTCCAATCATCAATACTTTGAATGTGTTTCAATATTGATGATTCTTTGAGTGTTTTTGTGAAAAATGTGATTTTGAGAGATAATTTTAAAATAAATTATACACCAAGATATAGAATTGTATGTGTGTATAAAATTTTTCATAACTCTAGATTTTTCACTATATTGATTGTTGATTATTATACCATACTATGTGGTAGTGGAGCACGGTGTAGAGAGCTGGATTCTTTTGTAGATCGTAGTTGTTATGGAAATTGCAATTTTTTTGGTCCATAGGAGATCAAATTTAGTACTAGGTTCAACATGTTTATGAGTATCCTATGAAAACTCTCAAAGATGGTACAATGGTCCAGAAGTTGATGATCGAATGGACCAAAGAGGAAAGTAAAGACTATGACTGAAACAACAAAGAGTTGTATGCATAAACAAGGGCTGTCACTTTTGAAGAATATAGATAGATTTCTATTTGGATAATAGCTATAGTACTGAAGATAATAAGAGTAATTTATTGCCTTTATGGAAACCAAGAAAGATCCTCGTATTACAACCTCTCACTCTTTCATATATGAAGAAGAATTGCTAGAAACTTACAATAAGTTGCTAAGGGAGCACATTAAGATGAAAAAAGCTCGTAAGAAGGCTTTGAAAAGCCATGAAGAAAAGGACAAAGAATTGAGTGTGATAAGGGCCACTCTTAAGGAAAAGAAGTCCTCCTTCAACCATGATTAACATGATATCTCCAATAAATGTGAGATCATTTAGGAAAAACTACAATGACATGGTTGTTAAATGTGGATCCAGAATGAAATTTATGGAACATAACTTAAAGAGTCTTCAAGTCAACCAAGAAAATCAGAGGTTTTTAGCTCTAATTTATCAAAAAATTAAGTGGATCAAATCACCCTTCTAGAAAAGAAGGTGATTGTTCTTGAAAGTGACAAAGAGCATCTAGCTCACTATTTGTTAGAAAAGGTCAAAAAGTTGTATACTCTTCGAGAAAAGGTGAAGGGTTTGAGATGTTTTGCTAGATTCCTAGAGGCATCTATTAAAGAAAAAAGATGATAGCAAAGGAGATTGAACTTGAAAAGGAGTTTGAGCACTTCAAGTTGATTGTTAAGAATCTCTTAATGGAACTTATAAATTGGACAAAGTTTTGAGTAGCATCAAGGCACAAGGTGATAGATGTAAGTTATGTTTTATTGAAAATGTTGGTTCTACCTTTACTACTGTTAAACCTATGTTCATCAAGCATGTGGTTGCAAATCTGCAACACCTAAAGGTACTTTTGAAAACTCAAGTTTTTAGTGTGAAAATTATTTTCTTCATTCTAGATCATCAACAACTTGAATATGTTTAAGTATTGGTGACTCTTTGAGTGTTTTGTGAAAAACTTTTAGGTGAGAAAATTTTAAAACAAATTATACACCAAGACATAGATTTGTATACTAAGTACATACATGTGCACGAAAATTTTCATAATCCTAAGTTTTTAACTATACTGACTATAAATTATTTTACCACACTACCTAGTGGTGGGGCTTCGAAGGAGAGCTAGATTGTTTTATGGATCGTAGTTGCTGTGGAGACCATAGAAGATAGCAACTTAGGCACAGTTGATTATGACTCTAACTATTAGACGTATTAGCATATATTTCTAGGTTGTAAATTGTTGATTTACTTTTAGGGAATTGCTTGCAATAGTATTTGTCTTAAGCAACTCGTAGATGTTATCGTATAAGGATGATACCTAGATGGTGGGTTTATCTCATTATATCTCTGTGCATGTATGATTCTGTATGTTGTTACTATAATTATAGTTATACTTGAGTATGTTCCAATATATGAGAATATGATTGTAATTGGAAAGGTTTTTTTTTTTTTTTTTTTTTGATTTCTTGTTATCGCATGTTTTTTATAAAAGGTTGTAGCTAGCAGTTTTCAGTGGGTGCACTGGGACATCCCAACTAGGTTGACACCTTCTTCATTAAACCACTCAACCACTAATATTATTAAATGTTAATAAAATTAAGCATACAGATAAATATTCTCAACAAAACCTGTAATTAGGTTTGTTGTTAGCATCTGAATAAATGAAAGAGCTAGCGAAAGATGGGACATTCTACCACCAAGTCGCTATACATAAACTAGGAGCCCTAGAAGCTAAACTATCAGCTGCAGCATTGCCCTCCCTGTAAATATGTGAACAGTGAAACTCCATATGGGTAATTTTATCTAAACAATCCGTCCAAGCAGAATGCCATCTCCAAGGAACCGAAGAAGACCGAGTCTGAAAGAGAGCAGCAACATATCCTGAGTCTGATTCTAACCAAAGATGCCTCCACCGAAATATATATGCATACTTCACCGCATAAATAGTTGCCGCTAGTTCTGCTTCAAAAGCATATGATACTCAAAGTGGAATACAAAAACAACCCTTAACAAATGATCTAGAAGTTCGAAAAACACCTGCACAACCAGATAATCCTGGTGCTCCAAAAGTTGCACCATCTGTATTGACATTTATCCATCCCGAGGGTGGTGCCTTCTAATTAACCTCTATAATCCTTGATGCCCATCTCGGGATCCTGTTATTCGAAGTCGCCTAAGTACCTGTAGATCATCCATAGTATTTTGCATGCAACCACTCTTTGAGAGACTCGCCTCGCGGATAAAATGCCATACTGTGGCAAAAGCCGAACTCAGCGTCATCCTCTTATTGTTAAAATCGATAGTCATTTCTAGCAGTCCAAATCACCAAGATGACTGAAACAATTCCTGCTTTCCATAAATTGGCGAGTTGTTATCCAAATTCCATTGCCATTGCGGCCTTTCATAGGTTTGGGATCGAAAAGTTTGTACATGGTCGTTTTCCAAAGAAGCATAGGAAGTCCCAAAGAGCACCTGCAAAATGACAACTTAAAAAAAGATGTGACATAGTTTCTTCCTTGGATCCACATAACGAGCAATGGGAGGGAAACGATTGTCTCCTCCTTTTTAACTGGCAATCCGTTGGAAGATTATTCTGAATAGCACACCATAGCAAAATAGATCGTGAGGGCAGTACATAATGAGCCCAGATGGCCTTACCCCAAATCTTGCGTTCCCTAACCACACTAGTGAATCATAAGCTATGTTATTATGTATTAAACTATTAGTTTTACTTATTTAATACTTTTGCTTGTTTATTTTTATATTGCTTGATTGTTTACTTGTTTTTGCTTTTTGTACAAGATGTGAGAGTTCTAGTGTATCAATATAACTTTACTACGATTATGCACACGTGTTTAACACCTTTGATCTTACTATGAGGAATTTCTCCATTACTTTTTTCTTTTAAATAATACTTAAAAATATCTATATCTATATTTACTCTAAATGAGCGAGTTTTTCTTTGAATAGTAAAAAGTTCAAACTACCCCTCATACCAATACTTTGACAATAATACCTTTAATATCTTATATAATTACTACATGCAATGACTAAAATACCCCACATTATTATTAAAAATATTTACTACAACAAAATTCATCAGTTATTATACAAAAAAAAAACTAAACTAAACGTTTACAAAATTCATGAGTTATTATTACTAAAACAAGATTCATCAGTTATTATACAACAAAAACTAAACGTTTACAAAATTCATCAGTTATTATTATAGTTAGATATACTATAAATGAAATATCTATCTTATTGATTCTTACCTCACAATTGAGGTATGTATAGAAAATAAATTACAAGAGTTTTGAGTAAACTAGAATCCTGTACAACCTAGAGTTCTATTACAGATAGACACATATATTATACACTAAATTACATGACTTATACTAACACTTCCCCTCAAGTTGGAGCATACATATCAACCATGCCCAACTTGCTTAGTAAGTCATAAAACACTTCTTGGAAACTCCTTTGGTGAATACATCTGCAAGTTATTTTTTAGTGGAAACAAAAGGAAAGCTGATTAATTTGGCATCTAACTTTTCTTTTATAAAGTGATGATCAACCTCTACATGCTTAGTGCGTTCATGCTGTACTAAATTTTGTGATATATTAATAGTTGTCCGATTGTCACAATACAACTTCATAGTACTTTTGGGTTCAAAACCCAAATCAGATAACAACCTTTTTATCCACAGTAAATCATATACCCCATGAGTCATACCTCTATACTCAGCCTCAGCACTAGTTCGTGCCACAACTTTCTACTTCTTACTTTTCTATGTAACCAAATTACCTCCCACGAAAGTGAAATAACCTGATGTCGACCTTCTATCTGTAATATTTCCTGTCCACAGCAAACTTCAAGAGGGTTGTTGTGTTTAGAGAGCATTACTCCTCTCCCTAGAGCTGACTTCAAGTACCTTAAAATCCTCACAACTGCATCCATGTGACTCTGACTCGGGTTATGCATGAACTGACTTACTACACTTATTGCATATGTAACATCTGGTCTAGTATGTTCTAAATAAATTAAGCGCCCAACCAACCTCTAATAGCGAGCTCGATCAGTTGGTACCTGATCTGGATACTCTGCTAGACAATGGTTTTGCTCAATAAGAGTGTTAATAGGTTTGCAATCTAACATACCTGTCTCAGTTAGCAGATCAAGAATGTACTTTCTCTGACACAGAAAAATTCCTTCTCTCCCCCTAGCTACCTCAATCCCTAAGAAGTATTTCAGTTCACCTAAATCCTTTATCTCAAATTCAGAGGCTAGTTGTCTTTGTAATCTATCCATCTTAACAGTATCATTTCCAGTAATTACCATATCATCAACATAAATAATTAAAGCAGTTACGTTCCCTTGTTGATGTTTGAGAAACAATATATGATTTGAATTACTTTGTCTATAACCAACCTTCTGCATAAACTGAGAAAACCTTCCAAACCAAGCATGAGGGGACTGCTTGAGACCATACAAAGAGTTCCTCAATTTGCATACAAAATTACTAGGAGAATCAGCTACATACCCAAGTGGAAGACTCATGTACACCTCCTTGACTAACTCTCCATGAAGAAATGCATTCTTAACATCAAATTGTCAAAGTGGCCAGTCTAAGTTAGCAGCAAGAGAAAGCAGAACTTGAATAATATTCATTTTGGCAAAGGAGCAAAAGTCTCATCGTAGTCTACACCATACGTCTGAGTGAACCCTTTTACTACAAGGCAGGCTTTATATCGATTTACAGATCTATCAGCATTATGTTTCACAGTAAACACCCAGCAACAACCAACTATCTTCTTGTCCTATGGTGGAGGCACAAGTTGCCAATTATCATTCTTCTGTAACGCCTCCATCTCTTCATCCATTGCCTTCCTCCACTTTGGATCTCCCAACGCATCTTGCACTTTGTTAGATACTGATACAACAGATATTTTATTTACAAATGATTTATATGACATAGACAATCTTTTAATGGACTTGTAGTTGGCAACTGGATACTTTGATTTTGCATGAATATTTGGTTCATATCTTTTGGCTGGTTGATCCCGAGTAGACCTATTTGGTAACACATACTGTCTAACATTAGACTCAATGCTATTAGTATCAGTGGGTGTACATACCTCAGATGAGTGACCTTCAGTACCAGGGAGTTGTTGATCAAGGGTAGGAGAGGGAACATTTGTGTTTTTATTTTGATTTTCAGTGATCGGATCTGATGTTTGGATACTTGAAGCATCTGCTTCTTCTACTACTGAATTCAATGGGATAAGAATCTCAACTAGATCCATCAAAATATCTCCTAATTGCGTTACTTCCACAGTTCCTTCCAATTCCTCCCCCTCACCATGATACAGCTCTTTAAAATATGAATTCTCCCCTTTAAGAGTAGTATCAGATGAAGAAAAATAGCTCATATCTTTAAAGAAAGTAACATCCATACTGACATAATATTTTCTGGTAGGTGGGTGGTAGCACTTGTACCCTTTTTGATACCCTCCATAACCAAAAAACACACACTTAATTGCTTGGGCATCTAATTTAGACCTCTGATTTTTAAGAACATGGACAAAAGCAACACAACCAAATACACGGGCAGGAAGATTATGAAATGATGAAAGGGATACATGAGATGCGAGAACCTTAAACGGGATTTGTTCATGAAGGACACTAGATGGGAGACGATTGATGAGATGGGCAGAAGCTTGTACAGTATTAGTACTAAATACAAGCGCACAAGCCATATATCAAGTAAGTGACGATTTTTCTTTCAGACACCCCATTTTGTTCTAGTGTTTGTGGGTAAGTAGTTTGGTGAACAAATTCCATGTGTTTGGAAAAAATCTTGAAAAATACGATTAACATATTCTCTCCCATTGTCAGAACATAAGACTGTAATGGTGCTTTTGAATTGTGTTTGAACACGAGTACGAAAATTTTGAAATGCTTGAAAAAGTTCATCTTTGTTTTTAAGAAGAGCAACCCATGACAATCGTATACAATCATCAATAAACGACACAAAATACCTCATACCCGATATAGTAGGATCTCTAGATGGTCCCCAACCATCAGAATGAATTAATTTAAAAGGTATTGTACTTCTATTAGAAATACTTGGAGAATAAGTAGTACGATGACTCTTGGCCAGCACACATGTCTCACAACGTAAAGCAGATTCACTCACACCAATAAATAGAGTAGGCATAGATTTTTTCATAAGATTAAAAGACAAATGCCCTAAGCGACGATGCCATAACCAAATTTCACTTAGTTGGTCAGAACTCGAAGTCATAGAGGTGCAGGACTATGCTCCTGGTTTCTCCCCTGTGTAATTCTGATCAAGACGAAACAATTTGTACCTTAGATACCCCCAACCAATTATTTGCCTGGTAAGAAGATCCTAAAAAATCACATACATAGGATAAAAGGTTACAAAACATTTAGACTCAGTATTTAACTATGGGACAGATATTAAGTGATAAGATAAATCCGGTACATATAAAACATTTTAGAGCTATAAGGTTGGTGTAATATGAACTGGCCCCATCCCTAACACAGGAAAAGCTTCACCATTAGCATTCATAACATAAGATACTGGTGGAGAAGACAAGTCAGTAAAATAAGATTTATCATAAGTCATATGATCAGATGCACCAGAATCAATAATCCAAGTATCAAATCCAACAGAGTGAGAAACGTTTGAAACCATATCAATCTTACCACGACCAGCTATAGAAGCTGTAGAGTTACCTCCACATGTCGTATAATGATCTTGTCCAGCTACTCCATAAAAATTTGGTATTGATGACCTTGTTTGAATAGCTAGGCTAAATATTTCTTTTGTCTTGTAATCTTGATTTTCTTTCGAATCTTTCATTGAAAAAGACAATAATAATATTCAGCGGAATAAAAGTTTTTTTTCTTTTGGAATTTGCTGACTGGACAGTTGACTTGACTGCTAACTATGTCTGTTGATTGGATTGATGAGTGTGTGTTGGCTACTAACTGGACTGGTGATGTGTTTGGGCTAGAATGGGCTGATGATGTGTTTGGGCTTGCTGAGACCAAAAGAAAAGGCTTTTTTTTTGTGGGCTTAGGGTTTTCTGTGGGCTAAGCTGATGGGCTTAGGGTTTTGGGCTAAGATGGTTGGGCTTTGGGCTATGGTTGTGGGCTGTGGGCTTGGGTTGTGGGGTTTGATACAAGGGAATTAAGGGTTTGCTGTTTACTATTTGGTTTCTTGTTTGCAGGTGGCAGTGCGAAAAAGGAGTCAACAGTGAGCAAAGAAACTTGTGGTGACAAAGAGCGACAGACACAGCCGTGCGTGGGAGACAGGCGGACTGCGCTAGAGACAGGCGAACATACGCTGGAGACAGCTAGACTGGAGCGGGAGACAGGCGGACGACAATCAGAGACAAGCGGCCTTGACGCTGAAAATAAGTTAAAAATAAAAGTTGAAAAAGAAAACTTGGTAGAAGAAGTTGAAAATAAATTTGTGAAATAAAAGTGCTCTTATCCTATTGAGAATATCATTTCAGTACTTTCATAATCACACACCTAACCACAACTTTATAAGCTTAATGAAGTCCTATTGATTCTAGGTAGTTTGATTTTTGTATTAGTGGAGATGGATTTGAAAAGTGAGCCTATAGATTTTGTAAGTGCAAAATTTTCATTCATATTTCATTTACACATTTATGAGATATTAAATGTAATATATGAATATCATGTATGACACGATCAGATAGTGTAACTAACGGGCTTGTGGTATGATTGGTTGTTCAAAATTCGATTACTATGATGGGTTTGATATTTGGACTGTTTTTGAGCTTAAGTGATTTTTAACTATTTTGTATGACATTCATTGTTGACATTTTTGAGAAATATGCAAGGATTGATTCAAGTATGTTTAGAGTCTTATTTAGTTTTGTTAGTTACGATGTTTGAGGGTATCATCACTAGAAACCCTCACGAGACTATAACTCGTCTACTAGGGCCACCTATGGATTTAAAGGCTTGTTGCATATACTAAATGCAACCGTGACAATCTACGGAAGTGATTTAGGTTAGTTTATTTTATTTGTTTTATTTTAATTTTTAGATCGCTCTTCTTGCTAGAGACTAGCAAGAAACTGGTTGGGGGTTGTGATAAGTGCTCGAAAAGCACTAATATTTCGTAATTTATTGCGCTTAATTGTTTAAAAATAGATTTGTTATTATTGTTTATTTGACTATTTTTCATAAATCTATCAATTCGAAATCACGGGTATATTTTAGTGTATTTCAGGTGTTTTTAGGGTCAAAATGAGTTAAATAATGCAAACACGCAAAGACGGAACACTTGTGGAGCTCGGATCACGAGTTACGTGCAAAACGAGACAAATATGTAAGCCTTACATAACGAACAAGCACATATGTAAGGGGGTAAATGTGAAGAAAGGAAAGGCGACGCGTGCCGCGGCAAGTAAAATGTAAGTCGCGACGGGGAGCTCTCGGGTTTTTACCAATATTTTCAATTTTTGTGTTGCGCCGTGGTGGAAAAATATATGCCGCGATGCGCCTATTCCTATTGCAATCAGGATTTGTGTAAACCCTTACATCTATAAATACCCCATCTAGACTCCAACTTACAGACAACTCGAATACAACTTTTACACACAACAATTTTGCGAGTAAACGAGAGATCTAATCAGTTTTAGGAGCTTTGCCACACTCAACGAAGCAAGAGAAACCATTCTAAGGATCCAAGGAAGCCGTTGACGATCGAAGATCAAGCTTTTGGAGAAGAACGTTATCCCATCCATAAGCGGTATTTAGATCAAGGATTTTCTTGTTGTTATAGAATTCTATTTTCTTCTTCTTTCGTTGAAGTGTATGATCATATTATATTGGTCTATGAATTTTAATATGAACATGAGCCAATTTCATTATTGATGTTTAGTTTGTGTTGCCATGTTTGCTAGAAATGTTGATGGTGAATGTTTTATTGATTTAATATAAATGAATTACCTTTTGATTAAGAGCGTGTTTAGATAGTTAATTATGAATTTTCATGGGCCAATTTGATATTCATAGTTAGGTTGAAAAATCTGAGAATATAATTTTAGGAACGTCACCTTGACTTTATTCTGAAACACTTAATCAAAGATTCAAATTAGTGACTTAGTCATAACATTAGTTTGATTTGTATAAATTTCCTTGCGCATAATTTTATTACTATTTGATATACCCGATCGTAGGATGTTAATTAGTTAATCAATAAAGAGAATTACCCCGACCGTAGGCATTCTCATAATTAAAAGGAAAGCCGGTAAATATTGTTTATTTAGAACGTTCATGTTATTTCACCATTACTTTTCGATGCAAGCATGGCCAACTAAACTAAACGTCCATACATCCTCCATTGATTTCAAATCTATTTGAATTGATTGTGAACTTGCGATATTGTTTTCGTTTAATTGTTTGCTACCATTGATCTCGTTACAAAACAAAACACTTTTTACGGTTTTACTAGGTTTAGGACTCTAGTTACTTAGAGTTTTAGTTTCACTAGAACTCTATTTAATTAGTGTTTTACTTGCGTTAGAACTCTATTTAGATTAAGAAAGGGGTTATTTAGAACTACTGCAATTTCTTGAGAGACCGACCTCGGAGGTAGCTTGTCACTTTTCTACGAGTGATTCGTACACTTGCAAGTACTAAATTTATCACATCATAGGCAATTAATTATTATGCAACGAACAAGAAATTAAACGTAACGCTTGCGTTAATTTTGCAAGTAAGAAAATATCAATACAACGCATGTGTTATTTATCTACCATGCGTTAATTATCTATTCAACTGTAAATGAGGGAGTTTGGCTTTGAATAGCAAAAAATCGAAGATATCCCTCATATTAATACTTAGACAATAATACTCTTAATATCCTACTTAACTACCACAAGCAATGACTAAAATACTCCCACAATGTTATTAAAAATATTTATTAAAACAAAGTGCATGAATATTTTTAAAGTTTGTAACGGATTATTATTGTAACGGTTTAATTACGTTGTATTATTATGTTTATTAAAACAATAATCATAATTAGTTTTTTTTTTTTTTTTTTATATAAACTAATGATTATAATTCTTTAAATTATAATTGTAAGTTGTAACTTATAGAGTTAATTTCATTTTAAAAATATATTATTATTAATAAAATTAGTATTAATGGGTAACCTTTGTATTAATAAAGTTAGTTTTTATTATCTAATAATTATTTTTGTAACTCATATAATTTTAAAATAACTCCTATAACTCTAAAATAATTATATATTAAAATTAAAAACTGATAATTTATTAAATTAATATAATAATGACAATTTTTTTAAATTATTACAATTACAATTAACTTTATAATGTTATTAAAAATATTTATTAAAACAAAATGTATGAATATTTATTATAAATATTTGTTTTAAATACTTTAATTATAATTAAGTTTGTAATGGTTTAAAGTTCGTAACGAATTATTATAGTAATGGTTTAATTATGTTGTATTATTATGTTTATTAAAATAATAATCATAATTAATTTTTATATATAAATTAATAATGATTATAATTTTTTAAATTATTATCGTAAGTTATAACTCATATAGTTAATTTTATTTTAAAAATCTATTATTATTATTAAAGTTAATATTAATGGGTAACTTTTATATTAATAAAGTTAGTTTTTATTACCTAATAATTATCTCTGTAATTCATATAACTCTAAAATAACTCTTGTACCTCCTATAACTATAAACTAATCATCTATTAAAATTAAAAATTGATAATTTATTAAATTAATATAATAAGGATGATTTTTTAAATTATTACAATTACAATTAACTTTATAATAGTTATTACAATTATTATTATTGTTATGCTAGCAATAATAGTGAATCATATATGTACACGATCTTTACTTCGAAATACTTCATGCTCTTTTCTTAAAGACTTTTTTTTCTCTTATTCTATCATAACTTTCTTATCATTTTTTTTATATTTAGCTTCAAGTATTCATATTTAGAAAAATATAAATATATGACATTGAAAAAGAGTCAAGAGGCACAAACTCCATTTGTGTATCAATTTTATATACTTGTGAAATTTGCTCTCTTTTTTAGTTTTTGGTACATTATACAATTTTGTTTAATTCATTTACTCTGCATTAATATTTTAGCAATAATAGTAAATAAATAAATTCACATAAAAATAAAATATAAATTTTATTAAAATACATTCAATGAATGAATATTTTAGTATTTAGGCCAAATCACAAGTAGTAAAGTGATTAATTTCATTTTTTAATTCATAAAAATGATTTATAGTATAATTTTAATAAAAGTGGATGAATATTTTCAACTTTAACATATAAAATGAGTAATAAAATTAACAAATTTAACTAATTTATAAAGTTTTTTAAAAATTGAGACTAAATTATGAACAAAATTTAGTATTTAAAGAATAAATTATAGTTACATATATTTTAGTATTTAGGCCAAATCACAAGTAGTAAAGTAATTAATTTCATTTTTTAATTCTTAAAAATGGTTTATAGTATAATTTTAATAAAAATAATTGAATATTTTCAACTTTAAAAATGTAAAGCGAGTAATAAAATTAACAAATTCAACTAATTTATAAAAAAATTTAAAAATTGAGACTAAATTATGAACAAAATTTAATATTTAAGGACTAAATTATAGTTACTTTTATCTGTTATAAAATTATCATTTTTTCTTTTATAGAAATAAAATTATCATTTTTTCTTTTATTTGTTATAAGATTGTGCATAAGCAGAAGGTGTCTATCGACTTGAACCTTTGCATAGTATTGATGCTTTAGTATATACTAGAGTAACTCGTAGTTTTGAACTCTATCTCTAATAACATTACACACACAACCTTTTCAAGGTGTAGTTCGAAAAGCCCGTGCTTTACGGCCATGCACGTGTATCCCAAGATAATGAATGCTCTAGTAAATTTTGCTCAAAATTTCATAAGAAGCGGCCACACTTCCACATTCACATAGGTGAGTCTATCAAGAGTACTCCTGTAGCTATGTACTCCACTCCACATAGAGTATAGAACTCATTAAGAGTTTATAATTAACTCATCCTTCTTTCGTTTCAGGAATTCATGCTTCTAACATTATAGAATAGGACTTATAATAGCATGATTCATCTTATATTACTTTATGACTTGTTATTATCCATTGAACTTATTTCTTGGGATCTCCAGTCTATAAGTCGGGTTACCATCACGAGTGACTCTTCATTCTAAGGGCATTAGTCCCATTCCTTTCGAGGTTTTGAAAACCTTCTTTCTTACTAATCCTTTGGTCAAAGGATCAGCCAAATTATTATTAGTACGTACATGATCCACTCTTACAGTTCCTGTAGAGAGAAATTCTCTAACAGTACTGTGTGTACGACGTATCTGTCGTCTCTTGTCGTTATAATAATGGTTTTGAATCTTTGCAATAGCTACGGTACTATTGTAGTGGATTAGGACAGTTGGTATCGGTCTTTCCCATAAAGGGATCTCAACTAACAGACTTCTTAACCAGCCTGCTCTTCACTAGCAGTAGCTAGTGCTATCATTTCAAACTCCATCGTAGATTAAGCCAAGATTGTTTGTTTCTTAGACTTCCAATAAACGGCTCCACCAACAATGCTAAATATGTAGCCGCTAGTTGCTTTAGAGTGTTTTGAAAGGGTGTTCCAATCAGCATCGTTGCATCCTTCTAAAACAGTGGGAAACTTCTTATAATGTAATCCAAGGTTCATCTTTCTCTTAAGGTACCTCATGACCCTTTCAATTGCATTCCAATGCTCTATACTAGGTCTACTGGTAAACCTACATAGTAGTCCCACAACATAAGCTATGTTGGGCCTAGCATAACGTAAGCTACCAATGATGCTCGCATACTCAGTTTGTCTAACATTGTCTCCGGTGTTCTTGAACAACTTTACACTAGGATCATAAGGAGTACATGCAGGTTTGCAGTTAGAGTAATTATATTTCTTTAAGATCTTCTCAATATAATGAGATTGATATAGAGAAAGTCCCTCTTCAAACCTAGTAATCTTTATACCTAGGATTACACTCGCTTCACCTAGGTCTTTCATGTCAAAATTAGCACACAACAAGTTTTTCACGTTATTTACAACATGAATATTTGACCCAAAAATAAGCAAGTCGTCCACATATAAACATATAATAGTGCAAATGTTATTTTCTGTTTTATGATAAATGCATTTGTCACTTTCATTCAATTTAAATCCACATGAGATAACTAGATTATCAAATTTTTCATGTCATTGCTTAGGTGCTTGTTTTAGACCATAAAGAGATTTATCTAGTTTACATACTTTGTTTTCTTGACCTGGGACTACAAAGCCCTCAGGTTGTTCCATATAATTCTCTTCTTTTAATTCACCATTTAAGAAGGCAGTTTTAACATTCATTTAGTGCACCACTAAATCATGGATAGCAGCTAGGGAGAAAAGCACAAGAATGGAAGTTATTCTTGTGACAGGAGAATATGTGTCAAAGAAGTCCACATTTTCCCTTTGCCTATACCCTTTGGCTACAAGGCGAGCCTTGTACTTTTCAATAGTACTGTTGGGTTTTAATTTCTTCTTTAGTATCCATTTACATCCTATGGTCTTGCAACTAGAAGGTAAGTCAACTAAATGCCAAGTTCTCTTAGACTCAAGAGAGTCCATTTCATCATTTATGGCTTCTTTCCATAAGTTGGCATCTAAAGAAGATAAGGCTTCTTGAATGGTTTGGGGATCTTCCTCTAAGGTATAAGCATAGAAGTCAGACCCATAATCCTTAGAGGTTCGAGCTCGTTTACTTCTCCTAAGTTCAGTTTCTAATTCCTCATTTTGTTCACTAGATTTAGCTATGGTAAACTACTAGAAGACGAGCCCCTACTATTCTTTAGTTTAAAGGGAAACCTATGTTCATAGAATATATTTTTCAGTTGTGAGGCCCTATTTATAAGATTTGGAGCAAATAACATTTTAGTAAATAAATAGTATTAATCAATATTTATATTATTTTAATAATAATATAATTATCTTACCATATGCCCTCTTTAGTGAAGAGTTACATGACTGTGCGTTGATTGTACCATTTGAATTTATACCTGCTGACGTGGACCAATCAAATGGTGCCAATCATACCTAGCTATATTTCTACTCAACACAAACCCTTTAGGTCTTTTGTGTGGCTTTAGCGTGGTAGGTGGTCTAGAATGTCTTTTGAGTACGGTGGCTCAGCTATAGTTATCTTTAGAATGTCTTGACTGAGAAAAGTAGCTGATATGCCTTCATGCCATTGCAATCTCATGGTCATAAGCTTTACAATGCCTATATCTGAACCTCGATTCGATTCCTGGTTGAAAAGTTATGACAGGTTAAAGTTTTGGAAAAGAAGTCAACTATGCTAGCATGGGTTTGCTTCCAAAAGAGTAAGAATTTGAGCATGATTCTTCAAATTTTTTTCCTTATCTAACTCCTTGGATTCTCATATGATGGGTGGTTGAGATCTAGCTTGCCATTCTATATAAAGACTTGACCACTCTTAATCATTTTATTTTGTGATCTAAAAGACTGAGTCTTTAAGAACAACAATTGACTCTACTCCAACAAGGTAAGTGAATTAAACTTCAATTTTTTTAATCCTTTTTTCCTTCAATTTGCTTTAAAAATACATGGACTTTAGGAATTGGGAAGAACAACATGGACTTTTAGAATTTTTTTTTTCTCTACTTTGATCTACCATGATAGACTAGAAAATTTTCTTGAGGGTTTGTAGCAATATTATTTATTTATTTATTTTATTTTTTAAGTGTGAGCTAGGAGATAACTATTCCTTGGGAATTCTATTGACCCTAGGAACTTATGATTGGCACACATTTAAAGTAAAGAATCCTAACACAAGAGTAGAGTTAGCATGACTTAGTATGATGAGAATATCGAAAGTGGGAATGGGACTACAGGTGGGAGCAAGACGTAGCACGGAGGCTAAAAATAGGGGTCCCACAGTCAAATCAAGATGAAACCATAAAGGCAGCATCGGTGCACAGATATGGAGAACTGAAAGGGGTGGCCGACTTGGCGAACCAATTGTGGGGCCAACTGACAACCTCCATCCTGATGGTTTTGATTATTTTGGCACTGAATTGGGTCCTCTATCAGATTTGTCTCTTTGTTTTGATCGTGTTGCTTCCGTTGGAGCTCCTAGTTCCATTTTTGGTAGAAATACTTCTGGTGGGAACGTTTTTGGTAGAGATCCAAATGACAACCCAATGTACGACTTAGGTTATGAGGTTGACTCTTTGGTGCCCTTCACTACTCAATCCTGGTGATGGAATCATTCCAAGTTGACCTCCTCTAGGAGGGATCACTATATTTGGTGATAAGATGTTCGCTGGTGTTCGACTCTCCTTTCCACCATTAGTGGGGCAGTTCCTTTGTAGGATTAAGGTGTCTTCTGGGAAGTTGACCCCAAATAGTTGGAAGATACTCTTCTCTTGTTATGTGTTGTTGAACGAAAGTGGTAGAGAGATAAACCTTACTAAGTTCAGATCTCTTTATTAACCACAGGCGGTGGGTGGAGGCTGGTTTAGTCTTAAACACTTTGGTAATGGCAAGTTGATCCTTGAATTGCCTAAGTCTAACAAGGGTTAGAGGAATGATGTGTTAAAATGTGTACTCGCAAGTGTACGAATCACTCGTAGTAAAGTGATAAGCAACTTCCAAGGTCGGTCTCTCAAGGAATTGCAGTGGTTCTAAATAACTAACTTTTTAATCTAAATAGAGTTCTAATGAAAATAAAAGACTAATTAAATAGAGTTCTAGTAAAACTAAAACTCTAAGTAACTAGAATCCTAAAGCTAGTAAAACTGTAAAAAGGTGTTTGATTTGTAACGGGAACAAAGTACGAGCAATTAAACGAAAACAAAATCGCAATTAAACAATCAATTCAGATATATTTGAAGATCAATGGAGAATGTATGGACGTTTAGCTTGGTTGACCATGCTTGCATCGAAAAGGTATGGTGAGATAACATGAACGTCCTATATAAACTAAACTACCGGCTTTCCTTTCAATTACGAAACTCCTTTTGGCGGGGGTAGGTCTCTTTATTGATTAACTAATTAATTGCCTTTGGCGGGGGTAAATCAAATAGTAATCAAATTATGCGCAAGGAAAACATGCCAATCAAATTAATGCTATGACTAAGTCACTAACTTGAAGCTTCGATTAAGTGTTTCGGAATAAAGTTAAGGTGACGTTCCTATAACTAAATTCTCAGATTTTTCAATCTAACTACGAACATCAAATGGGCCCATGATTATTCATAATCAAATATCTAAACATGCTCTTAATCAAAAAGTAATTCGTTTATATTAAATCAATAGAATACACCATACACAGTTCTAGCAAACATGGCAACACAAACTAAACATCCATAATAAAACTAGCCAGACATGTTCATATTAATATTCATAGACAAATAAAATATGAACATACACTCCAACAAAAGAAGAAGAAAAATAAAATTCTACAACACCAAAGAAAACCTAGATCTAAATACCGCTTATGGATTGGTTGACGTACTTCTCCGTAAGCTTTATCTTCGATTGTCGACGGCTTCTTTGGATCCTTAGAATGGTTTCTCTTGCTTTGTTTTTGTGTAGCAAAACTCCCAAAGTTGATTGAATCTCTTGTTTGGTTGCAAAATTGTAAAGTGTAAGAGTTGTGTATCAATTCGAGTTCTTTTTGTAAAGGGGGTCTAAAGGGGGTATTTATAGATATAAGGCATTCCTGATTGCAATAGGAATAGGCGCGCCGCGGCATGCATTTTCCCCGCCGCGGCGCAACACAAAATTTGGAAAATATGCAAAAACCCGAGAGCTCCCCGCCGCGGCATACAATTCCCTCGCCGCGGCGCGCAATGCTTCTATGTTTTCAGGATCAAACCCGAGAGCCTCACGCCGCGGCATGCAATTCTCTCGCCGCGGCGCGCATTGGTTTCCTTCTTTTCACGTCCCCCCTTACATATGTGATGGCACATTATGTAAGGCTTACATATTTGTCTCGTTTAGCCCGTAACTCGTGATCCGAGCGCCGTAAGTGTTCCGTCTTCGCGTGTTTTCATCATTTGACTCATTTGACGCTAAAAACACCTGAAATGCACTAAAATATACCCGTGACTCCGAATGGATAGATTTATGAAAATAATCGAAATAATAATCATAATAAATCTATATATCAATCAATTACGCACAATTAATCACGAAATATTAGTGCTTTTTGAGCACTCATCACAACCCCCAACCAGCTTCTTGCTAGTCTCTAGCAAGTGAAGCGACCTAAAATAAAATTAAAAACAAATGAAATAAACTAACCTAACCTAAATCACTTCCGTAGATTGTCACGGTTGCATTTAGCATATGCAACAAGCCTTTAAACCCTTAGGTGGCCCTAGTGGACGAGTTGTAGTCTCGTGAGGGTTTCCAGTGATGATACCCGCAAACATCGTATGACTCTCAAAACTAATAAAGACTCTAAACATACTTGAATCAACCCATGCATACGTCTCAAAAATTGTTAACAACAAATGACACACGAAATAGTTAAACATCACCTAAACTCAAAAACAGTCCAAACATCAAACTCATCATGGTAATCGAATTTTGAACAACCAATCACACCACAAACCCGTTAGTTATACTATCTGACCGTGTCATGCATGATATTCATAGATTAAATTTCAATATCTCATAAATGTGCAAGTAAAATATGAATGTTAATTTTTGCACTTACAAACTCCATATGCTCATTTTTCAAACTCATCTCCACTAATATAGAAACTAAACTACCTAGAATCAATAGGACTTAATTAAGCTTGTAAAGTTGTGGCTAGGTGTGTGATCATGAAAGTACAAAAATGATGTTTTCATATGATAAGAGTACCTTTTATTTCACAAACATATTTTCAACCCCTTTTTTTTTTTTTTTTTCTACCAAGTGTTCTTTTCCATCCTCCCTTCAATTCAAATGTCCTTTGGATCTTTTGCTTGATTTTCTTCTCTTTTTTTTATTCTTGCTTACTGTTTCAATCATCATCATTTTTTTTTTTTTTTTTTTTTTTTTTTTTTTTGTGATGAAGCAAGATAAACACAACATAATTGCTTATGAAAATCAAATATTACATTAAGTACTCTTATCACTAAGGGTAGTTCAATGTATGTCAATGTTGAGTTCAAGGGTGTGCTATTGATAAAATATTGCGGGGAGGCATGAAAAGTCCAAACGGTCCAAAGATGGCCTAAATCATTTTCTAAGTGGCATTTGTTTCTATTATTTCGCTTCAACATGTTTTCAAATGAGTTCTAGAGATTGTTGAGACTTAAAACATATCATGAACATGCATACATTCCACAAATCAGAATAGTTAAACTAACCATGCAAACTACCACAAGTACCACAAAATTCTCAAATTAGATGAATCCAACATTTATGTGCTTCGTTGCTTAGGTAAAAATCTAACATCTCCCATATGTCATCGTCATTACAATCATGTTAATATCATAGATTTCCGGATTGAATCAAGTAGACACGACACTAACTAAAAACAATTCAAGTGACAAAGTTAAAAATTAAAAATTGGTCATATTTCATGCTCATGGAATATTCTTCCCACCCCCAACCTACTTTCTGCATTGTCCTCAATGTGAAAAAGAAGAACAAAAGAAATTAAGAAAAAGTGTAAGAAGTTACCCCCCTTTCGTATGAAATTGTGTCGTTACTCGCTATGCTCCGGTTCACTGTTCCTCGCTTCTCTCATGAAGAATGTATGAACATATATTGAACCTCAAAGTGTATGCACACAATTCACATTCAAACCCAATTTTTAATTATAACTAAGGCAATTGAAGACACAAAAACATCAAACAAAGTTAAACAATCCAAAATAAAATAAAAAGAAATAAAAGAATTTAAAACTAAATAAAAACAAAATAAAGAAAAGAAAAGAAGTTAATACTACCGAATGTGGTGGGTTGCCTCCCACCAAGCGCTTTCTTTAACGTCTTAGCAAGACGTTGCTAATTCTTTTCTATCCACCATCATCAAAGATTTTGAAGTGTGTGATATCAATTTTCCGAGCTAAGATGTCATTAAGCTTGTCCTTCCATCTCGGTAGTTGTTTTCCATGAAGCACAGCACACACTTTTTTGTGGAAGTGGTATAGAAAATAATTTGGAGATGTGCAAGTCTTAGGTGCCTTGTGTGGCATGGGAGGTGAAGATAATTCCTCCTTGTTCTCCTTAGAAGTTTGTAGAATTTGATATTCTTCGGCTTGACATTCTTTGAGAATTGCTTGCTCCCTACCTGTATTTTCTACACAAAGTGGTAAATCATCAAAAGTCTCAGGAAAATAAAAATTTTCAAAATTGTTACCACTTTGAAGGATTATGTCATCCTTCACTTGCTCAATTTGAGTGGGCAACTCTTCTTGTTTTTGAATTTGTTCCGCTAATTGCCCAACTTGCATTTCTATTCTGTTTATTGATGCCTCTATAGACTCCATCCTTTCACTAGTAGATTGTATGAAAATATTCAAGGTTTCCTCTAAGGTTGGCTTCCTAGGTTGATTAGAAACTCTACTTCCTTGTATGAAAGAATTCAAGCTCTCTTCGAAGGTGGCCCTAGATGGATATTGATGAAAACTTGAGCTTTGCATTTGGTATTGTGCATAAGGTGGGTCATATGGTTGAAAATTTGAGCTTTGCATGTTGTATTGGGCATACGGTGGGTCATATGAATTTGAGCTTTGCATGTTGTATTGGGCATAAGGTGGGGTAAAGTTTGCTTGCCATGAAGAATTATGGTGATTTCCCCACTCAGGATTATAGGTACTGAAATAAGGATCATTCCAAGGTGGGTGACATCTCTCATTAAAATCAAAGTTTGGATTAGGGGATGCATAGTAATCACCTGCAAAAGTGCAAACATTAGCATAATGCCCATATAAACCACAAATGCTACATACCTCTATGTCTGTCATATCCTGCAGCTCTTCATTTGTATTGGCTCTTGGATTTCAGTATCCAGCCTGATTAGGTGCATTTTAAAATTTGTTGATGTTGTTGATGAACGGTACCTTTCAAAAACTAACAAAAACAACAGAGAAATCAAAGCACCACAGATTAAGCAATTAAAAACACTATTTTTTTGATTTTTTTATTTTCTGATTTTTTTTTGAATTTTTTTTTTTTTTTTTTGAATAAAATAAAAATAAAAATAAAATAAATAAATAAATAAAAGATAACAAATAAAATAAATAAACAAATAAAAAAAATTAAGAAACTCTAAAAAGTTAAAAAGAAAATTATTCAAAACGCCAATTCCCCGGCAGCGGCGCCAAAAACTTGATGTGTTAAAATGTGTACTCGCAAGTGTACGAATCACTCGTAGTAAAGTGATAAGCAACTTCCAAGGTCGGTCTCTCAAGGAATTGCAGTGGTTCTAAATAACTAACTTTTTAATCTAAATAGAGTTCTAATGAAAATAAAAGACTAATTAAATAGAGTTCTAGTAAAACTAAAACTCTAAGTAACTAGAATCCTAAAGCTAGTAAAACTGTAAAAAGGTGTTTGATTTGTAACGGGAACAAAGTACGAGCAATTAAACGAAAACAAAATCGCAATTAAACAATCAATTCAGATATATTTGAAGATCAATGGAGAATGTATGGACGTTTAGCTTGGTTGACCATGCTTGCATCGAAAAGGTATGGTGAGATAACATGAACGTCCTATATAAACTAAACTACCGGCTTTCCTTTCAATTACGAAACTCCTTTTGGCGGGGGTAGGTCTCTTTATTGATTAACTAATTAATTGCCTTTGGCGGGGGTAAATCAAATAGTAATCAAATTATGCGCAAGGAAAACATGCCAATCAAATTAATGCTATGACTAAGTCACTAACTTGAAGCTTCGATTAAGTGTTTCGGAATAAAGTTAAGGTGACGTTCCTATAACTAAATTCTCAGATTTTTCAATCTAACTACGAACATCAAATGGGCCCATGATTATTCATAATCAAATATCTAAACATGCTCTTAATCAAAAAGTAATTCGTTTATATTAAATCAATAGAATACACCATACACAGTTCTAGCAAACATGGCAACACAAACTAAACATCCATAATAAAACTAGCCAGACATGTTCATATTAATATTCATAGACAAATAAAATATGAACATACACTCCAACAAAAGAAGAAGAAAAATAAAATTCTACAACACCAAAGAAAACCTAGATCTAAATACCGCTTATGGATTGGTTGACGTACTTCTCCGTAAGCTTTATCTTCGATTGTCGACGGCTTCTTTGGATCCTTAGAATGGTTTCTCTTGCTTTGTTTTTGTGTAGCAAAACTCCCAAAGTTGATTGAATCTCTTGTTTGGTTGCAAAATTGTAAAGTGTAAGAGTTGTGTATCAATTCGAGTTCTTTTTGTAAAGGGGGTCTAAAGGGGGTATTTATAGATGTAAGGCATTCCTGATTGCAATAGGAATAGGCGCGCCGCGGCATGCATTTTCCCCGCCGCGGCGCAACACAAAATTTGGAAAATATGCAAAAACCCGAGAGCTCCCCGCCGCGGCATACAATTCCCTCGCCACGGCGCGCAATGCTTCTATGTTTTCAGGATCAAACCCGAGAGCCTCACGCCGCGGCATGCAATTCTCTCACCGCGGCGCGCATTGGTTTCCTTCTTTTCACGTCCCCCCTTACATATGTGATGGCACATTATGTAAGGCTTACATATTTGTCTCGTTTAGCCCGTAACTCGTGATCCGAGCGCCGTAAGTGTTCCGTCTTCGCGTGTTTTCATCATTTGACTCATTTGACGCTAAAAACACCTGAAATGCACTAAAATATACCCGTGACTCCGAATGGATAGATTTATGAAAATAATCGAAATAATAATCATAATAAATCTATATATCAATCAATTACGCACAATTAATCACGAAATATTAGTGCTTTTTGAGCACTCATCAAGGAACTTCTGGTTCATTGCTGTTAGGGCCTATGAAGTCGCTTATCCTGACCTAGGCCGCACACCCACTCAGTTTGTTCCTAGTGGTGAGCAACTCCCACATGCATGTCCTATCCATTAGAATTTACTTTGCATTTTCTCTTATCTATCTTGCTAACTCTTTTTTGATTCCTTCTTTGTGCAGTTCACTAGAAGAAGACGAAGCTTACTGACAATGACAAGGAAAAGTTCATTGGGGAGCTGTTCGCTTTACCCCTTGTGAGGTACTGTAGTTCGAGGTTGGTGCTACTTGAGAAAATTCTTCACTAGGGTCTCTAGCTCTCATCTTCCCTACTCAAGACTTTTAATAGCAATCCTCGTCCATGTGAGTACTGAATAATTCTTTAGCTTGGACTCATATAGAGTTGAATTGATCTTATTCCTTGCTATTCTTTTTATCTTGCAGCCATCAGATCCTATTTTATGATAGCATAGAAGGGTAACTCCACCAATGCCTTTTAGTTTCTTACAAGGAACCTAGAGAACCAAAACTTGATGAAGAACAGGGCGTTCTTGGGAAGAAGAGGGCTCACCAAATGTCCACATCCCATGTCAAGGAGATCGCGGGATTCAAAGATCACAACTTTGGACATACTTCTTGTTCGATCGAGGACTTTATGGTGGAAGAAGAGGCTCCACACAATAGTCCTCAACTCGACCCAATCTTTATAGAGGCTTTAAAAGACCTACTGGCAATACTAATAAGGACATCCCTGGATGCTTTTAGCACTTTTTGAAACTCAAGGCTGCTATAGACGACAACAGGCATATAACTATAGCTCAGTTGAGTCCTTTGGTAGGAGCTATCAAGTGGCTAGGCTTGAGGCTCACTTACTCTTGTTCAAGAGTAGAAGAGAGAATTAGCTAAGGCTCTGGATGAGGAGACTTTGATTTAGCAGGGGTTGTCTAACACCTTGGCCTTTAGTGAGGCTAATGGTTTTAAGCTCAAGGAAGAGCTGACTCTAAGTCGCTCTGAGGTAAAGGAACTTAGACCAAAGATCAAAAGATTGACTCTAAGGTTGAAGCTACAGGTCTAAAAGCAATGGATGAAAACTTAGACTTTGAAGAATTTAGGGTAGATACTGGAGATGTTTGGGCTCATGGCTTTGAATATGCCAAGAAAAGGTTCAAAATTATCTACCCAAAAAAACATCTACCTCATCGTAAGTTTCCCAAATTTGGTGAGGTTGTAGCTAACTACATTGAGTTCAATGATGACCCTGACTCTAAGATGAGTGTTTCTTTAGCTAAGGAAATGGCCCAGGACCCCGCATGAGTAAGGTATAGGGCTCAGGTTCATGACTTAACTAGGACCCAAAAGATAGTGCAAGAGAAACCAATCTCTGTAGTACTGTTCAAGAAGATCAGTCATCAGCTATAGACTTAGAGCTTAGATCTAGGAAGTATTTTTTATTTGTTGTTTTACTTTACTTTTGCAGTAGTACTCAGCAAGTGTTAGGATTTGGTCTTAGCTTGTAGTTGCTCTTGGGAGCATGACTTTAATAATAAATTGACTTTGACTCCATTCTTTTGTCTTACTCCATACTAGCTTTGGTAGAAATTTTTGATTTCTTTTCTTGTGAATGTAGAACAGAGCTCGCATGTGGTAGTTGAATTAGCATTTTTTTTTGTTTTTTTTTCCTTTGAAACTTGGAAGTGGGACAAACCCTTGCTACTCTAGTAAGACGCTCTCGACACTCAAGTGACCTTGGGAGGCCTCAATTGACTTCAACATCCTTAGAAAAATACTTGGGACATTGTGTCTTTGAGAGATCATTATTTGGACCATAGAAAGTACATTTAGCTTAGCTGTCAAAACCTTGATATGGTAAGCATAGTGACCTTGGAAAGATGGAAGTAGGAACATCTTTAGTGGCCTTTTTAGGGAACTAGCCTTGGGAAAACTTTAATAATAAAACTAACTCGGGAAAGCACATCTCTACTCAGTAACATTGAGATTTTTCAAGAATTGACCCATACCTTAGAGAAATTATTTAGTAGTTAGGGTGATACAATCGAAGTGATAACACCTCATTCACTCATGGAGAGCAGAGTGCTAGCCCCCAGCGTTGGTCAAGAAATTTTTTCAGAGCACACAAATAGGGCATACAGTGTTCAATGTAGAATCGAATGTGACCGATGCAGAATCGGAGGTGAACCATGGTGTGACTAGCAAGGTATCGGTATGTTGGTTGGCAGCGGCAGGCAGTGGTAAGGGAGACACAGGCGGAGTGAGAAGCATGAGGGAAAAGCAACACGCATGTGGGGAGTTGTAGACCTTATGCGCTTGATAGACTGGTCGAATCGGTTAGATTGTGTCTGTTACTACTGTGGTAATGACTTTTACTAGCCTTGAGGCCAACAGTCCCATCTTGTTAGAACTGTGATGTTCTCTAACTTAACTTTCTCAAAGTCCAACTTTTTCTTCCATTTCAAATTTTGTTGAGGCTAACATCTTTGCTGAGACCGTCATCTTTGTTGAGGGTGTCATTTTTTATGAGACTGTAATTTTTGGTGAGACTGTTATTTTTGAAGAGATTGCCATTTTTGATGAGGCTATCATTTTTGACGAGACTGTCATTTTTTATAAGTCTTTCATTTCTGACAAAACTTTCATTTCTAATGAGAACCTTGTTTTAATGTCTTGAATCCCGACTATGTCCCAAATCTTGGTTCCCTTTTTATTGTGTAGCCTTATTGAGTCGAAAGCATGTCACTTCCCAATTTTGAGGATTCTCTAGTCTTCTGAAGTAATTGAGAATATGTTTCCTCAAGTCCCTAAAAAAATTCAAAAATCCTGTCTCTTATGAGTTTGGTGACTATGGTGTCTAGTGATTGTTGTTGTTTGGTGACCAATTAATGATTTGAAAGTCGTCTGATCTGTCCTTTCAGCTCTATGCTTGGCGGGTTTCTTGAATACAACAAGTAACTGCAGATGTCTAAAGTCTAGATCCTGAGGGAGTGGGCTCCATCCTTTCTTAGGGAAGAGAATCCAAACCCCTAGTTTTGGTGGTCCCAATTATCCATTGGATGTGCCTGGGCCTTTAAAAAGAGTTCTTAACTACTCAAACATGGACTAATGTTGGGATCCTGAAAGAGTTGTCTAAGGTGCCAACTTTCGTATCATTCTCTCGCTAGAATCTTCCACTGAGGCATTAGTAGAGCATTGCCTGGATCTTGGATCAAGAACATTGTGGATGCCTAAAGGGGTGTGATCCCGCATTTGCTTTGCACAACACGAGTTCCATTAAGGCAATGATCTAGTAGGTGAGGTGCCTTGTTCTTGGGTAAGACTTGACCCATACTTGGTCTTTAGTTGTTTCCAAGCGTGGAATGGGGATATGGAGCCTCAAGTCTTTATCCTAGGGAACTTTTCCATGCATTAGTTTCATGAAAAGTTATTGTACTTTCTAGCCTGGTGGGTGGTTTGGCATTACGTGTCGAGTAGGCTAAGCATGATTTTATAGACCATTCTACTTTCCTAATCCATGCCCAGTAAAAATATGTTGCGAGGTTGTTCGAAGGCTCGGTTGTTTACCTCTAGAATCCAACTAAGTCTTGATCTTGGATGAGCTCTTCACAGGTGCTAGTGGGTGTGAACCCAACATTGTTGCCTTGCAAGGTTCGATCCATTGAGATGCTAGTTGACCATCGTCTAGATCTTGGATCATGGGTGTTAATTCTAAGTATCTTGCATGAGTTTCATTAAGACAGATAGTGTCATGAGGCATGAGAGGGCCTAGCTTCCTAGGTAAGAATTGATCACAACTTGGTCTTGTGTACGCGGTCCTACTGTATCCAAG
Organism: Elaeagnus macrophylla; assembly: GCA_029378325.1. Classification (NCBI taxonomy): domain Eukaryota; kingdom Viridiplantae; phylum Streptophyta; class Magnoliopsida; order Rosales; family Elaeagnaceae; genus Elaeagnus; species Elaeagnus macrophylla. The sequence continues at coordinate 6,123,714 of CM055649.1, read as the reverse complement.
TGTGAAAATAGGGCTCTGGTGCCTGATGTGTTAAAATGTGTACTCGCAAGTGTACGAATCACTCGTAGTTAAGTGATAAGCAACTTCCAAGGTCGGTCTCTCAAGGAATTGCAGTGGTTTTAAATAACTAACTTTTTAATCTAAATAGAGTTCTAATGAAAATAAAAGACTAATTAAATAGAGTTCTAGTGAAACTGAAACTCTAAGTAACTAGAATCCTAAAGCTAGTAAAACTGTAAAAAGGTGTTTGATTTGTAACGGGAACAAAGTACGAGCAATTAAACGAAAACAAAATCGCAATTAAACAATCAATTCAGATATATTTGAAGATCAATGGAGAATGTATGGACGTTTAGCTTGGTTGACCATGCTTGCATCGAAAAGGTATGGTGAGATAACATGAACGTCCTATATAAACTAAACTACCGGCTTTCCTTTTAATTACGAGACTCCTTTTGGCGGGGGTAGGTCTCTTTATTGATTAACTAATTAATTGCCTTTGGCGGGGGTAAATCAAATAGTAATCAAATTATGCGCAAGGAAAACATGCCAATCAAATTAATGCTATGACTAAGTCACTAACTTGAAGCTTCGATTAAGTGTTTCGGAATAAAGTTAAGGTGACGTTCCTATAACTAAATTCTCAGATTTTTCAATCTAACTACGAACATCAAATGGGCCCATGATTATTCATAATCAAATATCTAAACATGCTCTTAATCAAAAAGTAATTTGTTTATATTAAATCAATAAAACATACACCATACACAGTTCTAGCAAACATGGCAACACAAACTAAACATCCATAATAAAACTAGCCAGATATGTTCATATTAATATTCATAGACAAATAAAATACGAACATACACTCCAACGAAAAAAGAAGAAAAATAGAATTCTACAACACCAAAGAAAACCTAGATCTAAATACCGCTTATGGATCGGTTGACGTACTCCTCCGTAAGCTTTATCTTCGATTGTCGACGGCTTCTTTGGATCCTTAGAATGGTTTCTCTTGCTTCGTTTTTGTGTAGCAAAACTCCCAAAGTTGATTGAATGTCGTGTTTGGTTGCAAAATTGTAAAGTGTAAGAGTTGTGTACCAATTCGAGTTCTGGTTGTAAAGGGGGTCTAAAGGGGGTATTTATAGATGTAAGGCATTCCTGATTGCAATAGGAATAGGCGCGCCGCGGCATGCATTTTCCCCGCCGCGGCGCAACACAATTTCTGAAAAATATGCAAAAACCCGAGAGCTCCCCGCCGCGGCATGCAATTCTCCCGCCGCGGCGCGCGATGCTTCATTGTTTTCCAGAATTCAACCCGAGAGCCTCACGCCGCGGCATGCAATTCTCTCGCCGCGGCGCGCAATGATTTCCTTCTGTTCACGTCCCCCCTTACATATGTGATGGCACTATATGTAAGGCTTACATATTTTGTCTTGATTAGCCCGTAACTTGTGATTCTAGCGCCGTAGGTGTCCCGTCTTTGCGTGATTTCATCATTTGACTCATTTGACGCTAAAAACACCTGAAATGCACTAAAATATACCCGTGACTCCGAATGGATAGATTTATGAAAATAATCGAAATAATAATCATAATAAATCTATATATCAATCAATTACGCACAATTAATCACGAAATATTAGTGCTTTTCGAGCACTCATCACAACCCCCAACCAGCTTCTTGCTAGTCTCTAGCAAGTGAAGCGATCTAAAAACTAAAATCAAAACAAAGAAAATAAACTAACCTAACCTAAATCACTTCCGTAGATTGTCACGGTTGCATTTAGCGTATGCAACAAGCCTTTAAACCCCTAGGTGGCCCTAGTGGACGAGTTATAGTCTCGTGAGGGTTTCCAGTGATGATACCCACAAACATCGTAACTGACACAAATAAAGACTCAAAACTAATAAAGACTCTAACAATACTTGAATCAATCCATGCATACGTCTCAAAAATTGTTAACAACGAATGATACATGAAATAGTTAAACATCACCTAAGCTCAAAAACAGTCCAAACATCAAACTCATCATGGTAATCGAATTTTGAACAACCAATCAAACCACAAACCCGTTAGTTACACTATCTGACCGTGTCATGCATGATATTCATAGATTAAATTTCAATATCTCATAAATGTGCAAGTAAAATATGAATGTTAATTTTTGCACTTACAAACTCCATATGCTCATTTTTCAAACTCATCTCCACTAATATAGAAACTAAACTACCTAGAATCAATAGGACTTCATTAAGCTTGTAAAGTTGTGGCTAGGTGTGTGATCATGAAAGTACAAAAATGATGTTTTCATATGATAAGAGTACCTTTTATTTCACAAACATATTTTCAACCCTTTTTTTTTTTTACCAAGTGTTCTTTTCCATCCTCCCTTCAATTCAAATGTCCTTTGGATCTTTTGCTTGATTTTCTTCTCTTTTTTTTTTTTATTCTTGCTTACTGTTTCAATCATCATCATTTTTTTTTTTTTTTTTATTTTTTTTTTTTTATGATGAAGCAAGATAAACACAACATAATTGCTCATGAAAATCAAATATTACATTAAGTACTCTTATCACTAAGGGTAGTTCAATGTATGTCAATGTTGAGTTCAAGGGTGTGCTATTGATAAAATATTGCGGGGAGGCATGAAAAGTCCAAACGGTCCAAAGATGGCCTAAATCATTTTCTAAGTGGTGTTTGTTTCTATTATTTCGCTTCAACGTGTTTTCAAATGAGTTCTAGAGATTGTTGAGACTTAAAACATATCATGAACATGCATACATTCCACAAATCAGAATAGTTAAACTAACCATGCATACATACCACATGTACCACAAAATTCTCAAATTAGATGAATCCAACATTTATGTGCTTCGTTGCTTAGGTAAAAATCTAACATCTCTCATATGTCATCGTCATTACAATCATGTTAATATCATAGATTTCCGGATTGAATCAAGTAGACACGACACTAACTAAAAACAATTCAAGTGACAAAGTTAAAAATTTAAAATTGGTCATATTTCATGCTCATGGAATATTCTTCCCACCCCCAACCTATTTTCTGCATTGTCCTCAATGTGAAAAAGAAGAACAAAAGAAATAAGAAAAAGTGTGAGAAGTTACCCCCCTTTCGTATGAAATTGTGTCGTTACTCGCTATGCTCCGGTTCACTGTTCCTCGCTTCTCTCATGAAGAATGTATGAACATATATTGAACCTCAAAGTGTATGCACACAATTCACATTCAAACCCAATTTTTAATTATAACTAAGGCAATTGAAGACACAAAAACATCAAACAAAGTTAAACAATCCAAAATAAATAAAATAAAAAATAAAAATAAAGGAAAAGAAAAGAAAATAAATGAAAAAGAAATAAAAGAAATAAAGACAACGAAAGAGATACGATACCGAATGGGTGCCTCCCATTAAGGGCTTAGTTTAACGTCTTAGCAAGACGTGACTGATCTCGTGTCAAGGGGGGTTAAATATGTAATTGTACTGTTTATCTCCTCCCTTATCTTTCTTGAAATGAGCTTTCGTCCTCCAAGTCGAGTTTTTGTAATTAGAATGCTTAATGCGTTCTTTGTAGGCATCATCCCGACTTAAATTTATCAGTTTGTCCTTCCCTCTCCATCCAATGTTTTGAGCCTCAATTCTGTTACTTATGCTATCCTGCGATTGAATGTTAGAAGAAATAGGAGAGGGTTGAAAAATTCCAAATGTTACAGTCTCTCCACAAACTGTCATTGATAACTTCCTATTATGGACCTCAATAGTTGTTTTGGTCGTGGCCATGAATGGTCTACCAAGAATAATTGTATGTTCCTTGTCCTGAAGAAAATTTTTGTCCATCTCAAGCACCACAAAGTCCACTGGTACAATAAACTTGTCCACCTGTACCAATAAATTTTCCACTATTCCTTTTGGGTATTGAATAGAACCGTTCGCAAGTTGAAGGGTCATCCTTGTTTCTTTAAGCTTTCCTAATCCTAGTTGCAAGTATACTGAATATGGCATTAGGTTTATACCTGCTCCTAAGTCTAGCATAGCCTCGAATACCCTCTTATCTCCCATAGTGATGTTAATGTGGAAACTACCTGGATCTTTCATTTTGAGAGGTAAGTGCGGTTGGATTATTGGACTACCAATTTTTGACATCTCATTCTCTTTGCTTCTATTCTTCTTGATGATAAAGTTCTGATTTGTCTCCTCAAACTGGTTTATTGGTGGTATTGGTGGTCGGTATGGATCCATTGACTTGTGCAATCGAAAAATGTTGGATGTTTCTTTCTTGGGAAGTTCATTTGGTTTGGTATTAAGCTCATCATCTCCTTTGAGAGTTGAATCTTCACCTTCAAAGTTACCTGTACTAGACAACAAAACATTAGAATTATCAGGTAAATTATCAGGTAAATTATTAAGTACCTCCTCATCATTTTGAAAAACTGTGATCGCCTTTGCTTGTTCAGGTTGACTAGGCAGCTTTCCCGTCTCTTGTTTGTACATTTGTTCCGCTAGCTGCCCCACTTGCATTTCCACTCTTTTGATTGATGCTTCCATAGAGTCCATCCTACCACTGCAAGATTGTATAAAATTGTTTAGGGTTTCCTCTACGGTTGGTTTATTTGGTGGAAATTGTCGGTTTACGTTTTGGCCTTGTGTTTGATCTTGGACAAATGGTTGGCTATTGTTTTGTTTCCATCCAAAATTAGGGTGATTCCTCCATCCAGGGTTGTAGGTATTTGAATAAGGGTCGTTCCTAGGTCTAGGTTGGTACCCTTGCATTAAATTCGCCTCTTCAGTAGTACCTGTGTAAGGATCACCTGCAAAAGAACAAACATTAGCACCATGTCCATATGAACCACAAACTCCACATACCTCGTGTTTTGGCATTTGATTAATATTGGAGGTTGTGAGAAGTTGCACTTGTTTCGTCAATTCAGCAAGTTGCATGGCCATTTCATTGTTAGAGCTTAACTCGTGGACTCCAGCTCTTCTTCCTCTAGCGCTCTTTTGTTGGGAATTGGCTCCCAACATCTCGAATAGTTCGTATGTTTCATCTGCTGTTTTCTCACCCATAGCTCCTCCTGCAGCGTTGTCAACTGTGAATTGACATTGTAGCGTCAATCCGTCGTAGAAAAACTGATTCTGTAACTGCAACGGGAAGTGGTGATGTGGACATTGTATCAACAGCAATTTGAATCTGTCCCAAGCCTCGTGGAAGGGTTCTCCGTCCATCTGCGAAAAAGTAGCAATTTTTGTTCTTAGATCAGATGTCTTTTGATGGGAATAGAACTTACCCATGAATTTATTGTAAACATCGTCCCATGTGACCAAAGAACCGGGTGCTAACGTCATTAGCCAAGACTTAGCTCTATCCTTGAGAGTGTATGGAAAACACCTCATGCGTAGTTGATCTTCACTAAGTCCCTGCAATGGAAAAGTTTGCACAGTAGCATATAGTTCACGCATAAAATTTAAAGGATCTTCATTAGGGATACCGTAAAAGGAGGGAAGCATGGAATAATGAATATTTTTCAATTCATAATTCCTAGCCGCCTCTGTAAGTTGAATGCATGATGTGGCGGTCCCAATGATCGGTCTTGCAAACTCTTTGTTCATCATTTGCCTAGCTACGTTTTCACCCATTGCTGCTTGTAATTGTTGTTGGACTTCTTCCTCTTGAAATTGATTGTCCAGTTTCTTTGATCGGTGTTTGACTCTATGAATGTTGTCAATGTAAGGAGAGAGTTCCTTGTTAAGTGATCTCCTACCCTGCATGCACAAATAAAAAGCAAACAAAGATCAAGGTAGCAGTGAAATTGGAAATTAAGCACTATTTTTTGATTTTTTGATTTTTTGATTTTTTTGGATTTTTCGAATAAAAATAAATAAAATAAAGAAATAAATAAAATAAACAAATAAATAAAAAAAATAAAAAAAATAAATAAATAAATCAGAAACTCTAAAAAGTTAAAAAGAAAATTATCTAAAACGCCAATTCCCCGGCAACGGCGCCAAAAACTTGATGTGTTAAAATGTGTACTCGCAAGTGTACGAATCACTCGTAGTTAAGTGATAAGCAACTTCCAAGGTCGGTCTCTCAAGGAATTGCAGTGGTTTTAAATAACTAACTTTTTAATCTAAATAGAGTTCTAATGAAAATAAAAGACTAATTAAATAGAGTTCTAGTGAAACTGAAACTCTAAGTAACTAGAATTCTAATGCAAGTAAAACTGTAAAAAGGGTGTTTGATTTGTAACGGGAACAAAATACGAGCAATTAAACGAAAACAAAATCGCAATTAAACAATCAATTCAGATATATTTGAAGATCAATGGAGAATGTATGGACGTTTAGCTTGGTTGACCATGCTTGCATCGAAAAGGTATGGTGAGATAACATGAACGTCCTATATAAACTAAACTACCGGCTTTCCTTTTAATTACGAGACTCCTTTTGGCGGGGGTAGGTCTCTTTATTGATTAACTAATTAATTGCCTTTGGCGGGGGTAAATCAAATAGTAATCAAATTATGCGCAAGGAAAACATGCCAATCAAATTAATGCTATGACTAAGTCACTAACTTGAAGCTTCGATTAAGTGTTTCGGAATAAAGTTAAGGTGACGTTCCTATAACTAAATTCTCAGATTTTTCAATCTAACTACGAACATCAAATGGGCCCATGATTATTCATAATCAAATATCTAAACATGCTCTTAATCAAAAAGTAATTTGTTTATATTAAATCAATAAAACATACACCATACACAGTTCTAGCAAACATGGCAACACAAACTAAACATCCATAATAAAACTAGCCAGATATGTTCATATTAATATTCATAGACAAATAAAATACGAACATACACTCCAACGAAAAAAGAAGAAAAATAGAATTCTACAACACCAAAGAAAACCTAGATCTAAATACCGCTTATGGATCGGTTGACGTACTCCTCCGTAAGCTTTATCTTCGATTGTCGACGGCTTCTTTGGATCCTTAGAATGGTTTCTCTTGCTTCGTTTTTGTGTAGCAAAACTCCCAAAGTTGATTGAATGTCGTGTTTGGTTGCAAAATTGTAAAGTGTAAGAGTTGTGTACCAATTCGAGTTCTGGTTGTAAAGGGGGTCTAAAGGGGGTATTTATAGATGTAAGGCATTCCTGATTGCAATAGGAATAGGCGCGCCGCGGCATGCATTTTCCCCGCCGCGGCGCAACACAATTTCTGAAAAATATGCAAAAACCCGAGAGCTCCCCGCCGCGGCATGCAATTCTCCCGCCGCGGCGCGCGATGCTTCATTGTTTTCCAGAATTCAACCCGAGAGCCTCACGCCGCGGCATGCAATTCTCTCGCCGCGGCGCGCAATGATTTCCTTCTGTTCACGTCCCCCCTTACATATGTGATGGCACTATATGTAAGGCTTACATATTTTGTCTTGATTAGCCCGTAACTTGTGATTCTAGCGCCGTAGGTGTCCCGTCTTTGCGTGATTTCATCATTTGACTCATTTGACGCTAAAAACACCTGAAATGCACTAAAATATACCCGTGACTCCGAATGGATAGATTTATGAAAATAATCGAAATAATAATCATAATAAATCTATATATCAATCAATTACGCACAATTAATCACGAAATATTAGTGCTTTTCGAGCACTCATCAGTGCCTCAAGTCTTACCTCAGGTTGTCTAATGGAAGGTGATGGTTCCTTCCTTCCTTTCCTAATATGTGTTTAAGTCTGGTCCATGATCCTAAGGAAAGTGCGACTTCTAGATTGATGCTTGGATAGGGTGGTTGCAGTTACTACTGGTTCAAAGTTGTAAGCCTCGGGTGTTTCTAAGGATGCAAGTTTATACCAAGTCCAAACCCAAACTTTGGCTACCAAAGCTTCTAGGGTATTACTGTGAAATTGCAGAGGAAGCTCATTCAAGTTTATAGCTTCTGGATCTTAGCTAAGGCAAGCGCTGGCAACTAAGTCTGAGGGAGGGCAAGTGCTCACTCTAGAGATAGAACAGTGCTTGAAAGCCCCTATCTAAGATTAGCAGAATGCATTGCAAAAGTTCATTCAGGGTTGTATTGCCAAGATCTTAGCAAAGATGAGCTAACTACTAAGTCTTTAGGGAGGGCAAGTGTTCGCACTTGAGACAAAGTAATGCTTGAGAGCGCCAAGTAAGAATTGAAAAAATGAGTTGCTAATGCTTATTCGATGTTGTAGTGTCTAGATCTTTGCTAAGGATAGAGTTGGCTATTAAGTTTGGGGTAGAGCGAATGCTCACTCTTAGGACATCGTAGGGCTCATAGGTGCCAAGCAAAGATTGGCCAAGTCTTTTTATGACTTGTTGCATTAGGGTCCAAGGCAGATGCTTTGAGCTCTATCTGGTAAGCTATGGTATGACTACAGCTTACTAAAATGTAAAGTATAATGTCTGTTGGTGCCAAAACTGGCTACATAACTCTTTTTTCATTCCTCTTTTTTTTTGTGTTAGTGTTGACATGGCCGCACAGGACCTCACCGAGCACTACATAAAGTAAATTACAAGAAATAAGAAAAAGAGAAAAATACATAAGCTTTCAAGACCATGTTCTTGTTGACACTAGTGGTTTGTTTGATCACATTTTCTGGCCTTGATGGATCCCCACGTAGTAGTAGAAGAGGCCATTATCTTGATCCTGGATCACAATCACTGTGGGTGTTAAAGAGGTATGGTCCCGCTTCTTTCCCAAATCAAATGCAATCCATTGATATAGTGGTGAGATAAGATAGGTGTATGTTGTGAATCCTGACTTGAGATTTGAGAATTCTAGGGTCCTAGATGGATATAAGTATCCTGGCCTGAGAGTTGACATTTCTAGGTGTAGAACTAGTGAGCCAATGTGGCTTTTCCAAATTCTCTAAGTGTAGATCTCAGGAAACTTTCTGAGTATGTCCCTGTGTACCTTCTAGATGGTAAGGCTGAAACCTGGGTACTGACGTTTTGAGTGTATACAAGCTAGAATGAAAGTTTTTGTAGATCCTTCTTATTTGGAGCTAGGTTGCTCTCAACCCCCAAAGTGGGAGGTAGTAACCTGAAAGGCAGCAATTTGAAGCTGATATGCAAGCATTCAACTTTCTTGAGATTGTTTCTCCCTAGTTTTTTGTAGGTGATGAGGTACTGGGTCATTCCATACTAAGGATGTCTGGAATTAGTTGTGCAATAAGCACTTGTTTCATGGATTCCATTTTTCTTGTAAAATTCTTTTTCAAGTGCTTCAATGTGTGAGGCTCTACCTTGCTTGAGGTGTGTACTTGGATGAGAATAAGAGTAATCTTGTTTTTTGGATGATGAGCCTCGAAGTTGCTATGCTTTGTGGTAATGTTGATCACATACCTATGCTACTTCTAAGAGTTTGGTTCCTAGCTTGGTGTAGCTTGAGTGGTGGAGACCTAGACTTCTCGTCTTGGGATCAAATGAGTTCATGGGTCATTGTCTTGGAAGGTAATGTATCTACCTCGCCAAGTGTGCCTTGGATGTCTATTACTTGATGTGGTTTAGATCCACAATCTTGTTCCATAATTCAAAAGATGGTAAGCTTAGAGGTGCGATCTAAATGGTAGCTTTGTTTGAATAATGTGTCCTAGAAGGCAGCCATCCATCAAGTCTGACGTAGCCTGGGTGACGATGCTCTGGACTGTGCGGTTGGGTGGCAACATTGTAGAAAGCATTACCTCTAGGTGGTATTCTAGACGACATAGCCCCTTAAGGTGCAACGCTCCCTGCTAAGGCTTAGTCTTCCTTTTGGTGTGAATCCCCCTATTCACCTAGAGCAATGTCTATTCAGCAACTGTAGTAATGGTCATCCATTTAGGTCAGTGACATTGTCGAAGTGGCCATTATGAACTTATTATGTTGGTTAACTAACATTGGGAGTGGTTACTGATGAGTGCTTGAAAAGCACTAATATTTTATAATTTATTACGCTTAATTGCAACAAATAGATTTAATTATAATGTTTTTATTTAATAATTTGCTTAAATCTATCAATTCAAAATCATATATATTTTTTTTGTGCATTTTAGGTATTTTTAGCTTCAAAAGAGTTAAATAATACATACACGAGAAGATGAAACAGTTGAAGCACTCAAATAGCAACTTAGAAGCAAAAAGGACTAAGGCTGTAAGCCTTACATTAGAAACCAACTAGTATGTAAGAGATACATACGAGGACACAACAACAACACGTGCTGCGGCGAAATAAAATGTGAGCTATTGCTCAGTGCTCACAACCCTCAGGTTTTTGTATGGAACTGAGAATTCACTTGTGTTGTAGTAGGAGGAAATGTGTGTCACGGTGCATTGGTCTCTGTTTTTACTATAAGGTTCAAATTTTAGCCTTCTGCCGCAACGCGCGTACAAATTTGGGGAGTCCGAGTTTTATGTAACTTTTATACCTATGAATATCCTATTAGGTTTCCAACTCTAAATATGATTTTATTACGAAACTTAATTAGGCTTTTCTACATTCTAAGAGGTAATAGAAGCACATATAAGGAGACAAGAAGCCATTAAAGATCAAAAATAAAAATTTTGGGGAAGGAAACATCATCCAAACTATTTGTGGTTTAAATCTAGGTTTCTACTTATTGTTAGTTACATTTCCTTCTTCTTTCCTCTCTAGTATGTATGTTAGATTCTTTTTATTTATAAATATGAATCTAAATATGTCTAACTAATTTTATCATGGATGTTTAGCTTTTGTTACCATGTTTGCTTATATTTACTATGATGAATATTTTAATTGCATAAATAAATAAGGTTTACCTTTTTATTAAGAGTGTGTTTAAATATTAATTTGTGAATTTTCATCGGTCAATTTGATGTTAATAAATATATTAAAAAATATGAGAATTTAGTTTTAGGAACATCACCTTGATTATATCTTGAAAAACTTGATCAAAGCTTCAAGTGAATGACCTAGTCATGACATTACCTTGATTAACATAATTTTCATTTTGTATAATTTGATTGCTAATTGGTATACTCGATCCATAGGATATTATTTAGTTAATCACTAAAGAAAATACTCGATTTATAAGAATTTTTCGAAAAATAAAAGAAAAGTTGGTAATCTTTATTTATAAGTTCATTCATGTTAATTTACTATAATACTTCAATGCAAGGATGATCAACTAAACTCAACATCCGTATATCTTCCATTAATTTTTATCAATCTTTTTAAGCTAGTTTTGAATTAAACTTTTACTTTTCTTTGTTCGTTTGTTATTGCTATTTCTCGTTCTCGTTCTTACTCTCTGCAATCTAATTTATTATTTTTTTTCTATTAGTTTTTAGGATTTTTAATAAGTTAGAATGATTATTTAAAACCATTTCAATTGCTTAGGAGATCAATCTTAGAGTTTACTTATCGCTTACTATAAGTGATTCGTACACTTGTGAGTACTCAAATTTATACATCAGTTATGTATGGCGAGCTAGGCAAATCTGCAAGTGCCGGGACAGATGGAGATCACTAGAATGAATGATAGAAATTGCTGGAGTTCAGTGCCAGTGGATGCTTGATAAATCGAGCTAGCTTGGCTAGCTGGTGTTACACAGCAAGTCCAAGTATGGTTGTCATTCTCCCAAGATGATATGTCTGGTTTTCTCGGCTAGGTTAGTGACTGAGGCGCGACTCAACCTAGCATCCAGTTCATGCTCAGGTGCTTTTGAGAGTTTCTTATCAAAAGCTCACACCCTGATTTGGGTCTGGACTACTAGTGGTAGCGACCCAGAATCAGGGCTACAGGTTCCTTCTCGGTGTGCCCATTTTCTAAAGCACGTAGAGGATAGGTTGGTGATCCTAGTGGCTAGCCTGGTTCTAATTGGGCTGGGAAATGAATTATCATCATGAACACATTGGGAGCTCATCTCAATAGTGTGACGAATCAAGTGGTCTTTTCTGGAAGAAACAGATGAAGAATGCAATGAACGTGATGAAGAACGCAAAGAACACGATAAATGTTCTTAAGTTTTTCAATAGTTATATCAATCCAAAATCACATTTTTTTCCCACAGACGATGCTAGATGTTGGATCAAATTTCTGTCCAGCCTTCGTTTTCTGCCACGTCAACCTGCACCTTACTAGCAAATCACGTCAGGAGGTACGGCATCGGGGTATCATATCCTCTCCAAAGTTTAAGTCATTTTCTAGAGAAAAAAGCCAAGTAGGAGAGAAGTTTTGTGGTTGGAAGGAGCTTATACGCTTATCTTTTTCAATTGTGAGACCCTATTTATAGGATTTGTGGCGGATGACATTTTGGTAAATAAGTTGTATTAATTAATATTTATATTATTTTAATAATAATATAAATATCCTACCATTAATACGTCATATTTAATGAAGAGTTACCTGATTGTACCTTTTAACTTTTATTCTGTTAACGTGAACCAATCAAATAGTGTCACGCATATAAGTTATATATCTACTCAACAATACATATATTTATAAAAATTAAGATATTCAATTTGATTAATAAGTCAATTAATTAATTATTATATTGTAAAATGACTAATTAAATTTTGAAATAATTATTTAGATTACAATTGTGATAATATTATAAATGAATAACCCTCGGAGATACATAATATAATTTAAATTATGAAAAATAATTATTGTTAAAACTAGTAAAATAAATGTAAAATTAATATATAAATAAAAATATATTTTAAAAAAGGTATAAAATTTTATCTCAAATTTAAATTATAATAATATTTTAATTAAACATGAAAAAAAAATTATAAATTGATAAATTTAAATGTAAATTATTTTAAAAATAAATTGAAATGATATTTTTTTTTTTGTTGATATTTTATCAAAATTTTAGGAAAAATATCCACAATATTTACGATATTTTGGCAAAAAAAGATACTTTATTGATAACGGCATTTTGTTGACAATATTTCAATATTTTAGTCCAAAATATGGTGATTAAATTTCGATATCAAGATGTGTAAAAATCAATATTATCACAACAACAACAATATTGATAATATTTTCGACTTTTTTCGTTTATAGCTCTATTGAATCATTTAAATAGCAAAATTCTACGTATTTTTAATAAAAATTTTGGGCAATAATATTATTACATTAGAAATGTATAAATTTTTTTTTATAATTTTATAATTAATATTATTTTTATTGATAAAATTATTATTAATAAAAAATAAATTATATTTTCTATTATTTTTTTTTCGATCACAACGCATTTCATAAATGCTGTTAAAGCTCTATCCAATTTAATAACAAAATTCATTTTTACCGCTAATGAATGCAAATAAAGTTACCATTTCAGCTGTCTTCCGTTTTACCCAGACGTTGAATTATTGTCGGATCCTTATGACTCGATTCATTATTTTTTTACTTTTTTCATTTTTATCTCATATCAACCCTAGCGTTATTGTTGTATACTATTGGACTAAGGGCACCGGTGTATTTTACTCATCTAATAACAATAACTATTATCCTAATTCAGGAGAAATTATTCATGATTTTAGTATATATAATGAATATAACGAAAGATTATTGTAATAATTTTTTTTTAAAAAATATAAATATTTAAAAATTAATTTTAAAAAACAACTAATTTGATTGATATAAAATATAATAACTCTTTTGTAATTAACAATTGCAAAAATTGAATTAAAAGTACAGATTTAATATACCTTAAAGTCTATTTTACACAAAGATATTCAAATTATTTTTATTTATAAAAAAAATACTTTTATTTTTATTTTGTTTACACGTATATATGTTTTTTAGATTAAGACTTGTTAGTTAGCTAATTAATTAATTAACTGACGTAAAATGTGTTAAATTTAATAAGTAACAAGTTTAAATGCAAAAAAGTACTTGTATGTAAATAAAATAATAATATGAGCACATTATTTGTAAAAAAAAATAATAATTTAGTTACTTTTATATAAAATGGGTTCAATTTTGAATACTTTAAAAACTAATAAGCTTTTTTTTTTTTTTTTAATACATATGCTAGTTTTGGTCACTTGTGTTACACGTGATTGTATCTTAATAATGGTAATAAATTAAAAAAATTAATTTAAAATTAAAAATAATAAATATTTTAATTTTGATAGTAATTTATTTTTTTTAAATAATATTATACAATTTAGAAGGAGGTCTAATGCCACTACCTTACAACTTGCAAGCAATAATAAAAGTTATTTAAAAATATAATTTTTAATAACTTTCAAAAATTTAAGAAGTATAATCTTTATCATTTAATTTAAAATAAAAAAAAATGAGTTTTCTATCAAATCAAAACTTTAATTGAAGTCACTATAAATAATATTATAGTATTATATTTTACAAGCCACGATTGTTTATCAAAATTATTTAATATAGTATAATAGTTTAAAACTATTCAAGTTTAGTTTTAATAATAATAAAATAGACTTATATTTATACTTATGAGAACCTTTTGAATTTGAAAGATAATACATTTATATGAATTAATATAAAAGATTGTCACTTATATGTTTATATTAATTCATAAATATGTAAGTGACAATCGTTTATATTATATACCATAAATAAAAATTAGAAAAAAAATTATGTCAAATAAATGGAATCGTAAAGAAAGATTAATAAAAAAAGAAAAAAAAAACTATAATGTGTAGTGATAAACTGATATAACATACTCAATAATCCATTTCAAAATATATTTTTTAGAAAAAATATATTTTAAATATCAAATTAATAAATAAAAGGAAAAACAAGAAAATATGAAATAACTTTTTTATAACAAGAGTAAAATATCTAAAAATATAAAAAAAATATTAAGGTAAGGCTCATTTTATAATTTAAGTTATCTCAACTCTATTTTAGGCCAAACTTAATACCTTCTTTGTCCCTTTTTAAAAATAGTAATAAAAATAAAAAATATCTCTTTTATAATTGTTAAAAAAAAAATACCAAACAAAATTATTGTCAAAAATATTATAGAGCAAATTTTCTTGGTATATAAAGTAGTAGATGTGCTAAAAATATATATAAATTATAAAATAAAATATATTATACAAATAGAAAGTATAAAAATAAAAAATATTATTTATTTAAAAATAAATATAAATTATCATACAAATTAAAAATATGAAATAAATATACTTACATCAATTAAAGAAATATAAATTACTCAATAAACATATCTAATGAGCAAAATTATCAAATAAATATAAAATTATTAATTATATTATATATATATATATATATATATATATATATATAGGTAAAGCTTGAAGTGGAGATTAGAGAGTATTAAAAAATACAACTAAAAAAATCATTTTATGCAATGCTTTTTCTTTCTTTTTGTTGGGATGCCATACTTTCTGTAATGAATTGACAGAGGTAGAGGCATAAGCTTTGGCTTCAAGTTTTTTTTTTTTTCTTTCTCTTTATTTGAGTTTTTGATTTTATAGGAACCGTATAAGAAACAAAAAAATTATGTGGTTAGTAAACGAAGTTTAAGAAAAATAGACATTTTAAGCAATACTATTGCAATGATGGCTTCATTTGTATCATTTATTACATTTACAAGAAATGGTAAATTGTAAGAATAATTAAAATAAAATAACTATAAAGTAAAATAATAAATTTAATAAACCAAACCAAATATGCATCAAATAAATAAAACTCCAACTTTTTGACAACTCGATTTTTTTATATAGATAGATAGATATACTAATAGAAATAATAATAATAAAAAATTATCAAATAAATATTTTTGAAAGAGGTGGGAGCAACTCTCTCTTTTATATAAAGTTAATAGATATAGTATAGAAATTTTACTTTTGTATTAAAATAATAGAGAAAAAAAAGTTTCATAAAAAAATATAAAAAAAAACACTAAAAAAGTTATGAAGAAAAAAATAAGAAAAAAGAGAGAGAGAAAGTTACGGAGAATAAAAAAAAAAAAAAATCAAACAAAATATTCTCAAATAAATAAAGAGGGACAATTCTTCTTTTTATTATATAGTATAAAAAAAATCATCAAATAAAAAAATATTAAATAAATACTTTTGGGAGAGAATGAGTTAACTCTCTCTTATATATAATGATAATAGATAGATATGTAAGAGTTTGACCAAGCATTGAGACATTGATTTTGGTATTTTTTTATAATATATTAGTTAAAAACGTACATTTTGTACGTAAATTTTACAATTTTAAATTTTGTTTAATTATCAGTTTGCGTGTTTTTATTGTTGTTGTTTCCTTATTACTATATGTCTCGTGGTTGTGAAGTATGTTTTCAATAATTATTTCGTTAGTTTATTTATTTTTTAAATAATCAATTATACACCCGCACATTTTTTACTTTTAACAAGGTTCCAGATCCTCTTAATATTCATATTTTTTTATATAACAAATTGCAGCTTTCATTAAATATTAATATCAAATACAATCTCAATCAACAACCACCATTAAAAATAAATCAAAACTTCAAAATTATAGCCAATACATGCAAACAATTATACGCACAATAGATCTGTCATCAAATATATATGAGCTTTATCTAAGAGCTTTATATTATAATCTACTTTAATGCATGACTCAATGATTTAGAATAATGAAAATTTCAAAGTAGTAGAACATTTATATTTTATTTGAGAAAAGAGGCATCAGATCCTCCTATTGCATTGCTAAAACCCTAACCTTTTATTTATCTAACAACTTAACCTTTTAATCTTCTAATCGACAATAATTAGTCGCCACATCAATAAAAACATACAAAATGACAACTACATATTTCCAAACATAATAGAAATATCAAGACACATAAAAAACACATACTAAAATAGCAACACTGAAAAAACCAATACACTTAAAAAATCTACCCTCCTTATCAGTCATAGTGAACCACCGAAAAAAACTCATCACCACCCCTAGGAGAACCAATACTATATGTCTACACTATAGAGCAATATTCAAATTCGAGAGAGGAGAACACTTCAGGCACTAAAAAGAGAACAAACCTCCAAATAGCGACAACTCTAACATCGTGGAGCATAAAGGATGCCACCCTACTCCATCCAAAACTTGAGCCCCGCTAGAGGAAATGAAAGAAAACCTAAAATACCAATCAAGATGGAAAAATATCCAAGAGGAACGAGTGAGAAGGCTAGTCGTCACCTAGACGATTGAAAAGCTCGTAGATGGCCACTAACCGTCCTAAAAGAATTTTTTTTTTCTTTCTTTCTGTGTTTGTCTAGTACTGAAACTATATTAGCCGTCCTAAAAGAATTTTTTTTAAGACGGCTAATAGCCGTCCTATAAAGTTCTGCCTAATTTTTTCCGTAATAGCCGTCCTATATTTCTTATAGGACGGCCATATACTTGAGACCGTCATATTTGTTTCTCACTCTAAATTATAAGCTGTCCTATATTGCCCAAATTGTGGTAGTGAATGTAATTGTGGTAGGTATAATATTTAAATATTATACATTAAAAATAAAATATGCATTTATTTATAATTTTAATAGTAACTCTGTTTGGATCGGATTGTAGCAGATTATAAAATCTGTCAATCCGAATCTAAATGTATTGTATACTTTATAATCCGAATCCGATTTGACTATAAAATCTGTCAATTTAATCTGAATCTGATTGATCGAATCAGATTTTTAATTTAAACAAATTGATTAGATTATTTATTCACCCCTACTATAATATAGGATATAGTATTATTAGGGATGGGCATTGGGACAAACGGAGACAATTTTTGTCATATTCGTCCCAAAAATTGAACAAGTAACTGTGTACTAAAAATCGTCCGAAAATTGCTTTGGTACAAGTACGATTATAACTGGGCAGGGATTAGGTGGAGATAGGTACCCCAAAAAAAAAAAGTCACTCCATACCTGATTTTTTTAATAAAAAAATTAATTCATCATAATTTTCTATTTCAATACATACATATTTTAGCATTCAAAAAATAGTTGTATACCTTATTTGAGTACATGAACATAAAAGAAAACAAGCTAAATAGACAAATTGTGTTTTCTATTTATATTAGTGTTTTAATTAATAAGTAATTTAAATAGATAAATATATTTATATGTTACAATTATCACAAAAAGAAAAATGGCCTGGTGGCCATAAGTACTAAATGTGGCACAAATTTTTTGGGTTTGAGACTCTCAGGAAGCAAAAGTAAGTTTTATATATATAAAACAAAATATTTTGGGTATGAGTGGGTATGATTTTATATATAATCATTCTCGTCTCGTCTTCGATAATTTATATTCGAGTATTCTTCGAAAACGCTCCCATTTTCGTCCTCATCTCTAAAAATAGCAACTATTAATCGATATATCGAATTAAATATCTATAAATATCTATAAATATCTGAACATACGAATAAAATATTCATTCTTAAGTATTTTATGGAGAATTAGTTTAAGAGTCTTGTAAACTAAAAAAGAGTACATTTTATTATGGTAACTTTTTAGTTACTGGTACTTTAATTTTTAAAAAGCCAAATCCAAATCCAAATTTAACTTACGTCAAATAATGAATTTTTTAAAATTATAAAATTGGAATATAATTAAAATAAAATAAAAATTCAAACTACGTAACCAACATACTACCCTCAATTAGAGGTGTCAAAAAGGCCGGGCTGGCTCGGTCCAGCCTGTCAAATTAGCGTGCCGTGCCTCAGTTCTTGGCCCGTGGGCCTTAACGTGCCGTGCCGTGCACGGCCCGTGACCCCTTTATTTCATTTTTTTTTATATATTTATTTAATTATTTAGTTAAAAATTATTAATAATGCTTTAAAAAATTAAAAATAAGAGTCGAACTCTTAACCTCTCATTTTATAGATCGTTAGAAATTCATTAAATTATGTCTAATTTTATTTAAATGTAAAAAAAAATATTTATTTATTGGTACTTTTTTAAAATTAATTTTTAAAATAATAAAATTTTGCGTGCCGTGCCGCGCGGCTCGGTGGGCCAACGGGCCAAATATTTAACGGGCCGTGCCGTGCCAGCCCATTTGACACCCCTACCCTCAATCACTGTCTCACCCCTCTATCAATCATGCCCTATCTTTCCTTGCTGCACCCACTATCTAAAAGCTACCTTTCTCTCTCCTCGACCCCTCCCATAGTCCCATGTCGCTCTTCTCTCTCTCCCATTCTCTATCTATAGCAACTTTCTATGTGACCATAAGGTGGCGAAAATGGCCAAAATTGGCACAAATTAAAGATATTTGTTCAAATGAAGGTGGTGGGTGGTAATGCAGTGACTTCCATCTTTTGAAAGCTCATTCACGATTGATTTTCAAAACAAGCAATTCTAGCCTGTATAATTAAAAAAAAAAAAAAAATAGTCAGACAAATGTGATTGTTAAGTGGTGAGCACAGCACATGAGTAGACCTTGGGTGATCCATGGAGGGGGTGGAGGGTTCTAGGTGATACGGCGGTGGAGTGGGGCATGAATTAAAAAAAAAAAAAACTAATTTTTTTAGTTTTTAATTTATTTTAATTAAATTTCAATTTTACTCCTCACTAAAAGTTAATTTATCCTAAATTATAATGAAATTTAAATTTTTAAAAGTTAATGGACCCATATTACTTAACGAAAATATTATTGAATTAAAAAATATATTTTTTATATTACATTTTCAGTACCAAACTCGTATTATATGTATGGTGCTGACTTTTGAGAACTTTCTTTACAAATTATTTATTTTTCATAATTATATAAGAAATTTTATTAATTTAATTGTTCATTCGGTTATTTTCCCTCCAAAGGAAAATGTACCCCTATGTTTTTTATATTAATATTTTTATGATATTTTAATTCATAAATTTTAAATTAATATACTTTATTGCTTTAATTTTAATAATTTAAGACATTATATATAAAAATAAGTTTTTAATTTATTATTTTTTGGACAATTTAATTTCTAAATTTTATTAACATGAGATACTTTAGTCCTTAAAATTAGAACTAAAGTGTACATAACTAAAATGTATTTTTTTTCTTTCTAAAAATAGAACCTAAATATATAAATTAAAAATTTAAAAACTAAAATACCCTAAAAACTTAAGTTTAAGAATTTTGTGTCATCTCACCTATTTCCAAACTCTGCGGGCTTGAGTAATCATATTTGAGTTTCAGGACTATTAGCAACGTGCAAAACTAATTTTATCATTCTTGTGATTATACTAACATTAGTCACAAATTTAATTATTATTTGATTTTAAGAAGAATAGGAGACTCTAATAGTCCTTTTTTTTTATTATTATAAAAAAGACATATTTTGTATCACTTTAATCTTTTTTTTTTTTATTAAAGTATTACCATTAGTCATTTTTTTACTATGTAAGACTTTATAAATCTTTGTTAGGCATTTGTAAGGTTTTACAAAAATAGCTTATTATTTATAACATTTTATTAGTTTAATTATAATTTCTTTTAATTGTTGGATTTATTTTACGTATTTCATATTAATTCTTTTATTTATTTTTTTCTTAATTAGAGTATTAATTTAATTAATTCTTCTTTATAATATTTTAAAAAGAGAACTTATACTATCATTTATATAAGAAGATAAGTTATGTTATTATTTTTTTATAAGAAAAAGATTTAAGTGTTGTAAAAAATAAGTAAAAAATTAAACTGTTTATTTTCAAATAATTAAAGAATTTCAGGGTATTTTTTCATTTTAAGAAAATGTTGTATTTTTTCATTTTAAGAAAAGGTCAAATAGTTTTTAGGTATCCAAATTTTTTATTATTTTACTTAAAAATGCTTGAATGTTTTTTCTCCCATCAAAGCTACTCAAATTTTTATCCTATTTACACATAAATATTTTTTTTAATTAAATTTTGCCTCGTTAGTTTTATTAATTAGCTGAGATAACACATGTTATATTTTTTCACGTGTTAATTAGTTGACTTAAAAAACTTAATTAGTTTTAGTTAGTTGATGTGACAAAAATTAATCTTAAAAAAAATACTTATATATAAACGAGATATAATTATGAGTACGTTTTTGTGGAGAAAAAAATTCAAAGTATTTTTTTTATATAAAATGAACTAAAGTCTGGTATTATGTAAAGTTGTTTAGCCTTAAAAAAAAAAAAAAACTACAAAGTACACCTACAAAATTCCAAGAATTTCATTTGTACCCTCATAGTTTTGTTTTTTTGCAAGCCACCACTGAGTCACTGACTAGGTGAGTAGTTGACGACAATTATGATGCAGCTGTAAAGGTCTAAGGGAATAAACTTTGAAAGGGGCGTTGGACCAAGAGATTAAGGAAACGAGTGTAACTTTGTTCTTAAGGTCCTCAACTAGCTAGCATTTTTATTTATATTTTGCTATAAATGGCTAGCTTTGGGATCATCAGAACCTAAAATATAGTCATAAACCATATGTGGCAAATGAAGGATTACGGATTGTTCTGGTAATAAGTAACGTGTAAATTATGAGTGTCTATATTTTTAGTTCAAAAAAATTAACTAAATTAAACTATTTATATGACTTAAATCAAACTAGATCGAAATATTTGTCTAATAAAATTATTGAAATCGAATGGTTTGATTTAGTCCGATCCGATTTGGTTAATAATTTTTTATAATTTTTAAATTTTAATTTTTTTTTCCTTAAAATCATATTGAAACTTGAAATTAATATAAGAAAAAAGCTTTAAATTTAACCAAATTACTTTAGTTATGTTATAAATATAAATAATATAATATCTCACATAAACTAACAATGAAATTAATAAAATTTATAAAATGTAAAATCATCATAAACTACATGTAACTAAAAACTGTAAACTGTATGAAAAAGAGCTAAAACTCAAAAAAAAAAAAAAAAAAAAGGTTTAAATATAATATTTAATAATATAATATATATTTTTATTTTTATTTTTTAAAATAAATAATAATATAATATATTTTTAAAAATAAGATTTTTTTTTATAATGTATAATTATTTTTTTGATTTGGATGGTTAAAAAATTCAAAAAATTGGACTGTTTGAAAAACTGTTTGAAAAAATCAAACCAAACTAAATCATTTGACTTGCATAATTATTCGAACTAATCTAACTTAATCTAATTTTTTATTTTAATCCAATTTGATTCGGTTCTTGGTTAGCTCTAATGAAAACACTTTATTAATTATATTGATAATTTTAACTTTATAAGCTATTATCACACATGATAAGTGAATTATTTTATTATTTAAGTTCAATTCTCATGTGTATTTTAACATGTCATTTTATTTGTCATTAATACATGATAAATACATGCCAAAATGGTTAAAAATATAAGCATTTACTGTATAAAAGTGAGTTTATATATATATATATATATTTGTCATTATTGATGATACAATACACTAATATCATATTTGTTAGACAGTACTAAAAATTATTATTTTATAGTTTTTATATAATCAAGTATTTTGCTGTAAAATTAGACAATATTATATAGATTAAAATAATATGATTTTGTAGAAATTTTATACTATCAAGGTATATAGGTCTAAACTATACTGAAACTTAACTTAGTCTGTCTGAATTTTCAATTATAAAATTATGTGTTTTGATTTTTTCTTTCATCTCAAATTAAAATTAAAATTTTTCCTTTTTTAAAATTTAATATAAATATAAATATAAAATAAGTATTGATTTAAACAAATTTTTATAATAAAATTATTTTCATATGTAAGAAAACTATATAAAATAAAATAAATTTTATTTTAAATATAATTTATTTTATTAAAATATTAATTAATTTATTTTATTTTATTATATTATATATGTTGTCATCAAATATTGTATAAACTAATTATAATATAATTCAATATAATTCATTTTAATACAATTATATTTAATTTATTCAATATAATATATCAAAAATATTGCAGATGCAGTAGAGGTTATTTAAATCATATTATGCAATTTGTTAATTACAATTTATAGAAAATATTGGTGCAGTTAAACTTAATCCTATATGTAATGTAATAACGTTATTTCTAATATATCCTATTTTTGTTGATTAATGTTATTATTGTTAAATAGTATATTATTTGTGCTAAAAAACTAACATACAATAAAAATTCAAAAAAAATATCACATTAATGCAAATTGAATACCCTATTAGTCAGAAATCTAAATTAACTACATGAGGCAAAATTGACATAAATTTCCCATGAGATTAAATAATGAAACCTTTCAAATTATCTATGGCTTAATAACATACAGTACATTTAAATATGTAGAACATTTGTGGTAGGACTTCAGTTTCTAGCTTCTTCTGACTTACACTTGATCGATATCAAAATAAAAATGGCGATGATTTTTGGTGGTGTGTAACAATAGCTTTATTTTCTTTAAATTGAAGAGAGCCTTAATTTTTAATAAAAAAAAAAAATACTTAGAATATTTAAGATTTGATTATCGATTTTGGGTATAAGTTGTAGCTATTAAAAATAACTTCTAGAATATAATAGCAATTAGGTAAAAAAAAAAAAAAGCCTTGAATTCAATAATGAAGATGGAAAAAAGGGGAATCTTAGACTACTTATTGAATGATATACAAGTGTGACTCTAAAAAGGAAAAATGATTATTGAATATAGGCGTGAGGATAAAGGGCATTAAAAATAAATGATGATGCATATATGTGGGGGTCCCAAAACCTATATAATCATAAGAGGCATTGATGAGCTTTTGGCTGGCAAGTCACTTACCTTGGGGACCATTTGGCTCCCTTTATGCTTAACCTAGCTAGTTCTGTGTATGTCAATTTTTAGATTATATATGTATAAGATCCATATTTTTGGTGATTGGTGTTGACAATTTTTGCCTTGTTTTACAACTTTTTATGATCTTAAAGAGCTTTACATGCGTTGAATTTGATTTCTGTCATCTATGTTTTGTGTCGTATCCGGTAAAATTGTCATATTATCATAAATTATGTAGTAAGAAGTTGTGTCGTATCTGGGATATGAAATTCTAAGAAGTATACATAAGAAGTAGAGTTCTGACATATATAGTGACTGTATATTTGTATCCCATCAATTATGCACGATACATAATAATTCTGAAGAGAATAATATTCAAAAGTTTAAATTATGTCTTCTCTTAAATTATATTATTTAAGATGATTATAATTAGATGAGAGAATATTTTGTTATATCTATTATAAAGATATGTGAGTACGCGTAGTGAAAATTTGATTGTTTGGTGCCAAGATACTTCAAGTCAAGGCTAACCTATCACCTTTTGAATCTAACACATAATCCTTTTTCATAATACTTCGTTGTCCTTTGAGAAAATGCCAATGATGACTACTTTTAATGAATCTCTCACGCATACGATTTACTAATTGCTTCCCGATATCAAGGTTTCACAACCAAGATACTCGCCCCAACGTAAGTTCCATGTCAACTAGGAATTATGCTACACAATTGCTCACCCAAATGTGCAAGCCACACACATTGATAGCAAGTCGTACAACAATAAACCAAGATTTAGTCGGCTTCTCAATCCTTTTGTCAAATCTCTTTGTCCACATCCTTGAATAAGAAACTTGACACTAAGTGATAACTTTTTGCCCAAAGGCCAACTCCATCTTGTACCACTCGTGCATGTATATTCAATTCTCCTTATCATACTTTATTCAAGCTAACACCCATGCTAACTTATCCTCAAGTCATCCTTGAAAATGTGTCTTACATGCAAGTTAGTTGTATCCAAACAAACTCGCATGTTGCCTAAGTTAGAAACTCTTGAATCTGAAGCCCACATCTTATGCCTTACATCTTAGCACGTTGTCGCCAACTTCTGTGCATACTAGCATACGTATCCCTAGTGCTTGGCCAAATCCTTGACCAAAGCACATCCTCTCGACATCATTGTCATGAGTATTGTCACATTCGCAATGTGCCTTACTTGGAGCAATGCTACCTTACTAGCATGTCATTACTTGTCGATGCACCATAACTTATGCAACATCGCTCATAAGGTGTGTTGCATTCCCACGATGCTATCTTTACATGCATATATCGAGTAAACCATTAGACATAGACATTCCTTTTTGTGTAGTCTTTCACATGGAAATCATGTGTAGTATTGATCCTTTTGCATCACCAATATTGTTGCTAAGACTTCCTATCTTATAGAGACATTGACGTGCCCTCCTAGCACAACAAATGCCCACCTCATGAGCATTCTATAGCTCACTTAGTAAATTGTGCTCAAGGGTGCTAGGGTGGTGGAGACTAGGCACATGCCTCCCCTAAAGAGCTCTTAGAGCATTTTTAGCATTTTTTTTCTTGTTTTAGAAAGAAAAATCACTTTGCGCATGGAGACATAAGCTCAAAATAATTCAATAATAATTATTTTGTCAATCACCAAAGTGCCCCTTATATGAATCATGATTCATGACACATATTATGAACGTTTGGTAGGATTTAATTTACTAGTGAAATGGTGATGCGTGTCAATTGTAACTTGTCATGAGTATTTAATAATAATAAAAGTACTATTAAAAACATGATTGTACCAACTACTTTTATAATATACCACTACACACTGATGTGCAAATTATAGTACTCGCAAGTGTACTAATCACTTGTTGCAAGTGATAAGCAAACCTCTAAGGTCGATCTCTCAAGGAATTGCAATAGTTATAAATAATCTTTTTCTTAATCTAATTAGAGTCCTAAAGCAACTAAAAGACTAACTAAATATAATTCTAGAACTACTAAAACTCTAAATAATTAGAATCCTATAACTAATAAAATTGTAAATGAAGTTGGGTTTGAGAGCAAGATCAATAGTGATGAACAAATAAAGAAAACAATAATACAAACTTGAATTAACTCAAAAAGATTTTAAGTATCAATGGAGGATATATGGATGTTTAGTTTAATTGGCCATGTTTGCATCGAAATGTTATGGTAAATTAACATGAACGTTCTAATAAATAAATATTATTGGCTTTCCTTCTATTTAGAAAAATTCCTACAATCGTGTAATTCTCTTTGTTGATTAACTAATCAATATCCTATGATTGGGTATATCAAATAGCAATTAAATTATGCACAAGGAAAAATATGCCCATCAAACTAATGCCATGACTAGGTCATCAATTTGAAGTTTTGATTAAGTTTTTCAAAATAAAGTCAAAGTGACATTTCTAAAATCAAACTCTAATATTTTTCAACCTAATCATGAATCTCAAATTGGCCCATAAAAATTCAAAATTAAACCTCTAAACATACTCTTAATCAAAACGCAAATTTATTCATCTTTAAGCAATAAAAATATCCACCATAACAATTGTAGCAAACATGGCAACACAAACTAAACATCCATAATAGATTTAGCCAAGCATGTTCGAATTAATATTCATAGATAAATTTAATTGAACATACATCTCAAAGAAGTAAGAAGAAGAAGGAAAATTCTATAACAAAAAGAAACCTAGATCTAAATACCAGAATTGGATTGGATGACGTTTCCTTCCCCAAAATCTTGATCGTCGATCTTCAATGGTGTCTTAAATCTTTAGAATTGATTCTCTTGTTTCTCTGAGTGTGGAAAAACTCCAAAAATCTGATGAAGTCTCTTGTTGATTTGCAAAATTGAGTTGTATGTAAAAGGGAGACTTAATAGGATATTTATAAGTGTAAGGGTTACATGAAATTCAGGCTACCCAAACCATACGCGTGTCGTGGCACACTTATTTTTCTGCCGCAGTACAGACACAATTTGGAAAACAATGGCCAAACTCGAGAGGCTCTTGCCGCGGCACAACTTTTCCTTGCCACAGTGCGCGTTGCATTTTGTGTCTTCATAGTACCCCTTACATACTAGTTCGCTTGTTATTTAAAGCTTACATAATTTGACTCGTGTTACTCCTAAATTGTAATTCAAGCGCCATAAGTGTTCCATCTTTGCGTGTTTGCATTATTCAACTCATTTGACGCTAAAAATACCTTAAATACACTAAGGGCTAATCACCGCCATATTGTACTCCATGTTTAACACATAGGGCGGTGATTAGCTAGGAAAAGAAGTAACTAAGGTTGTGATGCTCAGCTGAGTATACAACCCGTTGTTGGATCATCATCCCAACATCAACCAATCTCTCCATTTCTATTGCATATTACAAAATTGCCCTTTCTTAATCAACCGTATTGTAATGCTGGGTTGGCATAAGTCTTGAGCACACAAAGTATTGTCAAATACGGGATTGGGTTCTAAGATATTTTACGTGAAAGGTGTTTACCATGTCTCCCTTAAATTCCCACTTTGCATAACCATCGGTGAGGGTGTTTATAATTTCCTCATAATCCACCTCTTTTAAATAGGTTTCATACCCGCTATCATGTATGTCCCTCAACCCATAATAGGCATTTATAACAGTCCTGTTAAAGGATCTTCAACACCTCTCACCCAAACCATTCAATCTTGAGCTTTTGGGACATTCGCGTAGAATTCTCGGACCAACGAACTCACATCTGCTTCCGGTGCGTGCACAAACTTTTTCCAACCTAACGCTTCAACTTTATCAGAAATTCCCATAAATCCTACTTGTCCAAAATCCAACCCCCTTTCCATAACAAATCCTTTGTTCGTTTTGGCGGCACCTTCATACCGCTATTGTACCTCCCTACTAACAAACCTAGAGGCATCAAAATTACGTTCCTCAACCATTTTTCCTTTTCCTTTGGAATGACTTCCCTTTCCAGCTTTTCTTTTTGGAGCCATTAAATATGCTACCCAAATAATCTCACACAAGACAATCAATTCAGAAAATACCCAAAAATAATCTAACTTCAATCACTTAAATCCAGAAAATTTCAGACACAATCCATAATCAATTTAAACGATCGCTGTGGCACAAGTTTTTCCTACAGCAACACAGATGAATTTTGGGTTCCCACGCGTGAAACAGAAACTCTTTCGCCGGGGGCTCAAATATTTCCCTGTTGCGGCACGCACAAATTTTTAAAAATTTATCCCAAAACAGGAACTTTCATGCCACGACAAAATTTTTTCCTGCCGCGGCACACAATAAATTTTAAATTTTTTTGATTTTTTTTGAATTTTTGAAAAAGAGAACATGAACAACGTATTCACCTCCAACCTAGATTGGGGTAATGTCCTCATTGCCATGAAAAATTTTAAAAACAAAAATAAAATAAAAGAAAGAAAGAAAGAAAGAAAGAAAAAACGAACAAATAAATTAACGAATACAATATCGAATGGGTGCCTCCCATTAAGGACTTAGTTTTACGTCTTATAAAGACATGGCCGCTCTTGTGTCTAAGAATCTTGGAGACGTATGGTTTCTATGCTTTTTATGTTGTTATCTCCTTCCAAGTATGGCTTAACACAATGCTCGTTCACTTTAAACGGTTCTTGTGTTTTGAAATTTAGCAACTCGATCACTCCATGTGGGAATATATTAGCAATGGTATACGGTCCACTCCACCTAGAATGTAGTTTTCCTGGAAACAAACCTAAACGTGAATTATATAAAAGTACTCTCATTCCAAGAACTAAAGACTTACTAATGAGCCCTTTATCGTGATAGCGCTTAGTACGCTCCTTATAGATCTTGGCATTCTCGTACGCCTCATTTCTAATTTCTTCAAGTTTGCTTAGTTGGAGTAGTCGTTTTTTTCCAGCTTTTGTCATGTCCATGTTGAGCTCTTTAATCGCCCAATAAGCTTTATGCTCTAGCTCAACAGGTAAGTGACATGCTTTTTCAAATATCAACCGGTAGGGGCTCCTACCAATGGGTGTTTTGTAAGCTGTACAATATGCCCACAAAGCATGATTCAACTTTACTGACCAATCCTTCCTTGAGGGGCGCAATGTGCGTTCCAACATTCCCTTGATTTGTATGTTGCTCACTTCCACTTGACTCGAAGTTTGGGGATGGTATGGAGTAGCTACTATATGTGAGATGTTGTACTTTTTCAAAAGCCCATCAAAGAGCCTGTTGCAAAAATGGCTTCCTTCATCACTAATGATAGCTCTCGGTGTCCCGAACCTGCTAAAAATCATATCCTTCAAGAATTTAACAACAACATTAGTATCATTAGTTCTAGTGGGTATCGCTTCTACCCACTTTGAGACACAATCAACTGCTATTAGAATATAAGTAAAGCCAAAAGATGGGGGAAACGAACCATGAAATCAATTCCCTACACATCAAATAATTTGACTACAAAATTCGATGTCAAAGGCATTTCATTATGTTTGCCATATTACCGGTCCTTTGACATCTATCACATCTTACACATAACAAGTTAGCATCCTTAAACAAAGTAGGTCAATAGAATCCAGATTGTAATACCTTTAGGGCTGTTTTCTTACCACCAAAATGTAGCTCATGGCAAAAAGTTAGGATGCTCTCATGTTCCTCTTCGGGCACACACCTCCAGATGACTTAATCTTGACATAACTTGAACAAATAGGGGTCATCCCAAAAGTATTGCCTACAAATACTGAAAAACCTTTTCTTTTCCTAAAAAGTGATGTTAGGTCTCAAATTCCATTAGCAAGATAATTAATAATGTCAGCATACCATGGGTTTGGACCCATTGTAAAAAGTTGTTCATCAGGGAAGGTTTCTATGATTGTTTCCTTACTTTCACCTTCAACAGTATCATACTCAGAAATCAACCTAGACAAATGATCAGCTACTACATTTTCAGTACCATTTTTGTCCTTGATCTCTAGGTCAAATTCTTATAAAAGTAAGACCCACCTAATAAGTATAGGCTTAGCATTCGGTTTAGTCAATAAATATCTCAAAGTAGCATAATCTTAATGAATAATAACTTTAGTTCCTATCAAGTAAGATCGAAATTTATCAAGTGAGAAAGCAACAGCCAAAAACTCTTTTTTAGTGGTAGAATAATTAATTTGAGCATCATTGTTTTGCTAGCATAGTATATAACATGTAAACGTTTGTCTACTCTTTGTCCCAAAATAGCTCCTGTGGCATAATCAGATGCATCACTCATAATCTCAAATGGTAAAGACCAATTAGGTGCCACAATAACAGGTGCAAAAGTAAGTTTATCTTTCAAAGTATTGAAAGTAACAAGGCAATCATCAGTGAAATCAAATGGAACATCTTTGGATAGTAGGTTACATAAAGAACGGCTTATTTTGGAAAAATCCTTAATAAACCGTTTATAGAAACCTGCATGTCCTAAGAAACTCCTTATCCCTTTAACAAATGTAGAGGGAATTTTGTAATCAAATCTATCTTAGCCTTATCGACCTCAACTCCCTTGCTAGATATGATATGTCCTAGTACCCTGTTAAGCAATAAATGACTTTTTTTCCAACTAAGTGTCAAATTACACTCAATGCAGCATTCTAACACCAAAGTCAATTTATGCAATCAATCATCAAAGGGATTACCGAAAACAAAAAAGTCATCCATAAATACCTTAATGAATTTCTTCACCATGTCTAAAAATATTGACATCATGCATCTCTGAAAAGGTCGCGGGTGCATTGCATAGTCCAAATGGCATCTTCCTGAAGGCGAAAGTACCTAATAGGCATGTGAATGTCGTCTTCTCTTGATCCTCTAGAGCAATAGATATCTGATAATAACCTGAAAGATCATCCAAAAAATAGTAAAAATCATGTCCAGCTAGTCTTTCTAACATTTGATTAATGAAGGGAAGGGAGAAGTAATCATTTTTGGTGTACAAATTCAATTTTCAAAAATCAATACACATCTGCCAACCTATAATTATCCTAGTGAGTACTAATTCATTCTTCTCATTCGTAATCACAGTTATTCCAGATTTTTTGGTACCACATGAACTGGACTAACCCACTTACTGTCAATAATTGGATAAATTACTCCTACTGTTAGGAGTTTTAAAACTTCTTTTTTAACCACCTCTTGCATGATCGGGTTTAGTATCCTTTGTGCTTTTTTAACTGATTTGACGTTGTCTTCCAAATTGATCTTATGCATACACATAGCTGGACTAATGCCTCTAATATCCCTATATTCCATCCTACTGCTTTCCTATACTTCCTAAGCTCCCTCACTAGTTTGTCCTCTTGTTTTTGGGTGAGTGCAAATGAAATACTAATTGGATAAGTCTCATTTTCTCCCAAAAATATATATTTCAGATGCTTAGGTAGCTCTTTAAGTTCTAGTTCAAGTGAAGTAATCTCTTTGTCATGTGGGGCATCTAATAGATCTAAGGGTATACTAGCTTCCTCTATGGGTATGGCATTATCTAACAAATCATGGTACTCCTTAGTCTCATCGTCTAAAATGTCATCTACCTCTTCAACTGTAAGTGTTACCTCTAATTTATCATCTAATCTATTCTACACAAATGTATCATGAATAATAGGATCTAAACATTCAACAAATGAGCATTCATATCAATAGCAGATATAGAAGGGTAAGGATATGAATCAAAAACCTTAAAATATACAGTCTCTTCTAAGACTGTCATTGTCAACTTTCCACTTTAGACATCAATTATGGTTTGGGTGGTGGCCATAAATGGTCTACCTAAGAGAATTGTA
This sequence comes from Elaeagnus macrophylla, assembly GCA_029378325.1. NCBI lineage: Eukaryota > Viridiplantae > Streptophyta > Magnoliopsida > Rosales > Elaeagnaceae > Elaeagnus > Elaeagnus macrophylla. The sequence continues at coordinate 6,092,089 of CM055649.1, read as the reverse complement.
TGCTCCTTGTCTAAAAATGGGTTATCCGGCATATCTAAAACCACAAAATCAACAGGTATGATAAGCTTATCTACCTGTACAAGTAGGTCCTCAACCATGCCCTTCGGATATTTAACAGATCTATCCGCAAGTTGAAGGGACATGGTTGTTGGTTTTAGCTCTCCTAAACCTAGCTGCAAGAAAATAGAGTAAGGCATTAAATTTATACTAGCATCAAGATCAAGCATAGACTTAGTTACTTTCCTATCTCTCATAGTAATATTAATGATAAAACTACCTAGATCTTTACTTAGGGGGTAGGTTCCGTTGAAACACTGGACTAACAATTTTAGATCCTATGACTCTTTCATTAAGCTCATACATTATTTTCTTAGTATTTAATTCTTTGAAATTTTTTGCATAAGAATGTTCATTCTTGATTACATTTAACAGAGGCAGATTAATATTCACTTTTGATAGTATGTTAAATAGATCAGAAAATTGCTTATCTTACTTACTGTTTTTTAAGCGGTGTGGGAACGGTACTGGTGGTCGGTATGGCTCTGATGACTTGTGTAATTTAGGGGAGCTAGATGACTCTCCATTTGTTTCCTTGGAAGGCTCTTCATGTTTTTCACCTGTTTTCCCCACTTTCTAAGAAACTGTGTTCTCATCTTCCATGTTACCTGCACTATATGGTAAATCATTAGAAATTTCAGGTAAAATTTTTGTAACCACCTTACCACTCTGAAGAATAGTGACAACTTTCGCTTGTTCAGGTTGACTAGGCAGTTTTCCTTTCTCTTGTTTATGCATTTGTTCAGCTAGTTGCCCTACTTGTATTTCCACTCTTTTAGCCTTGACAACCTAATGATATTATGTGGTTACAATCTGTTCTTATAGAATTGCATGTGGATCTTGATAAAGTGCCTATCATTCATTGTGACAACGTCAGTACAGTTCTCCTTGCTCAAAATTGTGTCATGCATGCAAGAACTAAACATATGAAAATTGATTTTCACATTAGTAGAGTGCAAGTTGCAGAGGGAGCACTTGATTAGGCATGTTAGTTCAGATGACCAAGTAGCTGATGCTCTCACAAAGTCACCCTCAACAGCTCGTTTCTAAGAATTAAAAAGCAAGCTCTTGGTGCTTCCCAAACCAGAGCTTGTGGGGGAGTACTAGCAAATAGAATTAATGTAAATATTGTATAGTGATAATAATACACGTATAGGACTTGAATTTATTTTCTTTTCGCTTTCATGTAACTAACTTTTGTATATAGTGCTCACTGATTTCATTTGATCAGTAGGGGAATACAATTCAATCATTGACTTCCACTCAAAATTTGTTACAACTAACTTATTGTATCGATGAATCATTTGTTGGTCCTAGCGTTCTAATTAATAGAATTCTAAGCTTTCTTCTTAGGTTCTCACTTTCTTGTTTGGTATAAGATTTGAACTTTTACTGTTTGAATTCCATAGTCTTATGATGATGGAGGAACAAATGAACATTGAATAGTCTATGCAAGATGAGAAACACCTGTTGCAAGCTAATTTGGAATAATTTACTGTGATGATAGTTCAAAACAAATCCAAGTCTTTTTTTGGTGGTAATAGTAACAAACGTTGGAATCAGCATGGTTTCCTAGAGTATTTTGGTTCACAACTTGACTCACCAACGTCCTCTAAGGGTGGAAGTGGTAATTTTAAGCATAATTCTAAACGCAAGAAATCTGAAGGCAAATATTAGTGTTAGATGGCTTCAAGAATGTTCACATTGCTCCCCAGTGCTTTCAGTTGAGGAACATTCTGTTAGGTCAGCAGGAAAACTCTTTAGGGAGTCAGTCACATGTTGCTCTCACGCCTGAGTTTTATTCAACAAAAACAAGTCCTTTATGGTTACTTGACAGTGGTTCATCTCATCATGTCAATAGTGACTCATCTAATATGAGTGGGGCTGTCTTAAAATCCTTTTACTCAAAATGAAGGTGTTATTTTAGGTAATGTCTACCGTTCCTATACATCATGTATGCAGTAGTGTGCTTACTTGTGGCAATCATATATTTACACTCAAAAACATTCTTCATCCTTCACAAGCATCTTTGAATTTGCTTTTAGTACAGTGACTTTCTTCTAATAATGGTGTCTGTCTTTGTTCAATTTTATCCTGGTTCATTTTGTATTAGGATCTAAAAAAAAGAGTCATTTACCAAGGCAAGTCTGATTGTGGTCTCTACAGATTACAACCTTTAGTACCTTCTTTTTCTTCTTCCTTTTCATCTATTCCTATATAGGTGAACTCTTCCATTTCTGCTTTATTCTCTTGTAGTATTGTTAAGCATTTTGTTTGACATGCACGTTTAGGGCATCCATAAGAAAATATACTAAATAAGCTTGCTCATACAGTTTCTAGTATTTCTGGTCCTTTTTCGTCTTCTAGCAAGAAATGTGTAGTGTGTCCAATTTAGCAAAGGCACACAAGCTTCCTTTTGTAGCAAGTACTAATAGAGCAATAAAACCTCAAAGATTACGAACCGGGCAAAACTTACTCAATTCATGCACGCACTAACAATATATTTATTCACATTTTGTTAGTATGTATTGTTTGATGTTCAAATTTTGTAGCTTGTTATACTTGTCTTTTAGTACCTCAAAGTTACAACAAAAAATATGCTTCTCATTCTTCTTTTTATTTTTTATAGTGCAGGGTTGTATAGATTCTAGCTATTAGTATCATTTAATTAACGAGAAATGATAATATCACATAAATTTATACATACTTTTGTACTCACATTTTTTATATCGTGCTACATTTGTCAAAATTATTTTAAAAATTGAAAAAAAAAACTTTATTTTTTTAAATAATATTGACACGTGTTAGAACATGAAAAATATAGGTACAAAAATTATAAAATGAAATTATAATGTCCTATTATTTTGAAAAAATGGGTTAATTAATTATAATTTATATTAATAATTTTTATTAAAATATGATTTATTCTAGTAGTAGATGAATTAGAGTATATTTCATGGAATTGATTTATTTCATTTTCATCGTAAAAATCAAACCCAAAAAAAAATCAAACAATTAATTTCATTCCAATACATTAGTACCGGTCAAGTATGACCAATAAACTAAATCCAATACAAGGATATTTAATTATTACTGACTGTTAATTTCAATGTTATTTAAATTGGAAAAAAAAAAAAAATGGAGAGAACATATTGAACCACTATTTACTACTATATGTTGTTCATACTTGAAATGTCCTATTTATAATTCTATAGTTTCCAATTATCCTTGACGTGGTCCAGACTCTAGATTCTTACATCAATAAATAAATGCATGAAAGAAACTATTTACCATCCGCATTGATCATGAAAGACAATGTTTTCCATTTATAATTAATTAAGTGTCGGTATTATTCATTCTTATTTTTTAACTTTTTTCAATTAATTTTTTTAATTTGGTATATTTGATAATTATTTTTAATTTTATTTTTTATATTTTTAAAAAATAACTACGAAAATATAAAGTGATACATAAATCGTTAAAAATGAAAAAAAATTTATCAATTTTTTTTTATTTTTGTCAAATATTTTTTATAAATAATAATTCAAATCTTATAATTTTTATTTCTATAAATGTTATAAAAAATATAACTAAAGCCTAAAATTTCAAATTATAATTAAAAAAAAATTAAGTTTATGGAAAGGAAAAAAAAAGTTATCAAACATTGTTATTTTTTTCTTTAAAATAAAAAATTTAAATTGTTATTAAATATATCGATAATTATATTTATAAAAGGATTCGAAAAAAAAAAATTGTAGAATTAACGTAACCAAAAGTTATAAATTATAAGTAGGGATTTTATCAAAGAAGGCTTAAATAAAGAAAACATCACCCACTTGATTTTCATTCCTGTCAATTCTCATAGAGAATGAGAATGACCAGACAATGACACGTTTGAACATCATCTCACATCTAAAGTCTATTCACCCGGCAATAATACTAACATAATATGGTATTTTAATTCCAAAAAAATATTAGACAAGTGCAAGTATTTTGTTTAAAATTGATTTTTTTTCTTCAATTTATTAAATAATTTATCAATTTAGTTAGTGTAAAATATCACCTTATCATATATTGCAGAAATAATAAATAAAAAAAATGTTATAAAAGCCTCTAAATTAAGCCATTGATACTTTTTTGTCCACTACATATAATTGATGTGATTTAGTTATCTTGTTTTTGAAAAAAAATGGTAAAAATATTATTTTAATATTTTTTTTATTAAAATTTTGAAAAGTAGGCAAAACGATATTAAAAACATGCATTTTACAGTGATAAAGCAATATAAATACAAAAAGAAAAAAAAAATTCAAAATTTTTTTTATTTTAATATTTATTAAACATCACTATTTTATTAATTTTTAATTTATTTTAAACATTAAAATACTAAATTAAATCAATTGTTTGAATATTTTTATTATTTATCATTTTTTTTTCTTAGAGTGATTTCATATGAAATTTTATTTTTATTCTTATTAAATAATCATATTTTAATTATATGACAAAAAATAATATTTTAATAAAAAAATATTAAAATAATAAAATTTATATTTGGCTTATTTTTTAAAGTAAGATAACTAAATTATACTATAATTTATCAAAAGTCCTCTTATAATGTGATGATCTTATTCCCAAATTAGCAAAAAAAAACCTGTTATTTATGGAAGTCGTTCTCTCCCACCTCTTTTTTTAAGCAAATACTTAGAATGGAAATTTAAGTGAGGGTAGATATATTCATTCGTTGATGTGATATTTTGTATCAATATGATGCAAAATAAATGTAATATTTTTTATTAAAAATCACAACTATTGAATACATTGTTAATACGCCCTATTTAATGAAGATTTATTTGATTATATGCTAATTGTACCATCTAACTTTTCTTCTACTAATGTGAACCAATCAAATAGTGCCACGCTTACTGGCCCCCTTGGCAACTTGAGCCGTTTTGAGGTGGTCTATAATGTCTCCTAGGGTATAGTGGCTCAACAATAGTTGGCCTTGGGATGTCTTGACTGAAACGAGCAGATGGTATCCCAAGGATTTTCATGTCATTACATTTTCATGATCATAATGCCTATTTTGGGTTGTAATCCAAGTACCGATTGGAAAGTTATGACAAGTCAAACTTAAAAAAAAAAAATTAACAGTGCTAGCATGGGTTTAACTTTCAAAAAGAGTTACATTCTGAACATGATTCTCTAAAAATATTTTCCTTATCAGACTCCTTGGATACTTATTTGATAAGTAGTTAAGATTTGTCCTGCTAGTTTATATAAAGACTTGGCCTTTTCCCAGCCATTTTATTCCAGAATCCAAGAAACTGAGCCTTGAGATAAAAGAGATCTAGAAACAGCAGTTGACTCTACTCAAGCAAGGTAAGTAAATTAAACTTCAACTTCTCCCCCCCTTTTTCTTTCAATTTTCTTAAAACATGCATGGACTTTAGGAATTAGGATGAATAATATGGACCCTTAGAAAATTTTTATTTTTCCTTCACTTTAATTCACTTGGTAGACTAAAAGATTTTCTAGAGGGTTTGCAACACTATATTTTTTTTTACAAGTATGGGCTAGAAGGTAACTGTTCCTTAGAAAAATTTTATTAACCCCAAGAACCAATGACTGGTGAGAGAGAACACACTTACGGCAAAAAATCCCAGCATAGGAGCAAAACTAGATGGCTGACTAGTATGTTGAAAACATTGTAAGCAAAAACAAAAACCCAGGTGAAACCAGGACACAATATGGAGGCTAAAGATAAGGACCCCAACAGTCAAATCAATACGGGATATGGCATATGAGAGTGGGACATAGAGGTAGAGCTGTGGCAGGAAGGAGTCAGCCGGTCGGTCGGTCCAAAGGTGACACAGGCCTGCAACCCCACTCCGACGATTCCAATTTTGAGTTAGGTCCCTTGGCCAATTTTCACCTAGTTCGAATTGTGCTGCTTCCATTGAGGCTCTTAACTCTAGTTTTGGCTAAAATGCTACTAATGAAGATGTTTCTGGCAAAGATCCAAGTAATGACCCGGCATTTAACTTGGATTATGAAGTGGATTCTCTAGTGTCCTTTACTACCGAACTCTCTGTGGATAGGCTGAGGGAGATGTTTAACATTCTTGAATCCATTAGTATTATACTTTATGGTAATGGTATTGTCCCCACCCCCTTCTAGAGGGATCACTATATTTGGAGTTCAATTATTTCCTAGTCTTTGACTCCGGTTCTCGCTGCTGCTGCGGCAATTTTGTAGTAATGGGGTGCCTCCTAAGTAGTTGACCTCAAATGCTTGGAATGTACTATTCTCTTGTTATGTGCTATGGAAGGAGAGTGACAGAGAGATGAGCCTTGTTAAGTTCAGATCCCTTTACCGTCCACAAGCAGTGGGTGGAGGCTGGTTTAGCCTTAGACCTTTTTGTAATAGTAAGCTGATCCTTGAATTACCTAGTCCAATAAGAGTTGGAGGAATTTTTGGTTCATTGCTACTGGGGCATATGATGTGGCTTGTCCCAACTTGGGCCCTACATCGACACAGTTTATCCCTAATGGTGAGCAATTCTCACTGCATTACCCATCCTTTAGCATTTACTTTACATTTTCTCTTGTTTATCTTGCTAACTGTTTTATGATTCTTTCTCTGTGTAGTTCACTGGAAGAAGGAAAAGCTTGCTGATAATGACAAAAAGGCATTCATTAAGGAGTTGTTTGCGTTACCTCCAACGAACCACTACAGCTCGAGGTTAGTGTTACTTGAGAAGATGTTCATTGGGTCTTTAGCTCTCATCTTCTCTACTTACAACTTTCAATAACGACCCCAGTCTATGTGAGTACAAAATAATTCTTTAATCTAGACTTACTTATAGTTGGCTTGGCCTCATTCCTCAATATTTTTTTTGTTTTGCAGTCATTAGGTCCTATTACATGGCAGTTATGAAAGGTAACTATACCAATGCCTTCTAGTTCATTACCAAGCACTTGGGGACCAAGAACTTGAAAAAAGGTAAAGGCTTTCTTGTGAAAAAGAGAGCTCGTGAGGCATCTACCTCTCAGGCCAAGGTGGTCGTGAAAGTGGGAGCCCTAAACTTAGCTTAACCATCTCCACCGGTCGAGGACTTTGTGATGGAGGAAGAGGCTCCACACTACAACCCTCCACGAGATGTACCCACTATAGAGGTTCTGGACACCCCCAAGGGTGACTTTAACGAGGATATCCCAAGACTTCACAATGATAGTATGGGCTAACTTAAGTCATTTTTTAGGAGTTGTCAAGTTGTATAAGCTCTAGAGAGATAAGGCTCAGACTTCATTAATTTTTTCATAAGGATAAGAGAGAATTAGTTAATGTTCTAAATGAGGAGACCTTAATTCAGCGAGGGTTGTCTAATGCTCAAGCCACTAGGGAGGCTAGATGTTCTAAGCATGAAATCACGCTGACACAAAGAGACTCTGAGATGGAGAAGCTTAAAATTGAGATTCAATGGTTAACTGCTAAGCCAAAAGTTGCTGGTTGAAAGGACGTGGATGCATACTTGTATTCTCAAGACTTCATGATAGATATTGGAGTTGCTTTGGCTCATGGCTTCGAATCTTCCAAGAGACGATTCGGGATTGTCCACCCAGACAAGCATTTACCTAGCCACAAGTTCCCAGACTATATCTTGGCAGCCATAGGGAGTTTGACCACAACTCTGACTCTGAGGGGAATGTATCTTCTTCTTCTTAGGAGGCCCAGGATCTAGCCGGAGCAAGGGATAGGGCTCAAGTTCATAACTCAGCTAGGACTAAGAAGATAGTGTAGGCAACACCAATCTTCGTAGTACTATCCAAGAAGACTTGGCATTAGTAGTAGACTTAGGGCTTATATCTAAGCAGTTCTTATCCTTGTTGCTTTACTTTACTTTTTTAGTAGAACTTGGCAAGTGTTATGACTTGGTCTTTAGGTTATAGTTGTACTTGGGAGCTTTTGAGAGCATGTCTTCAATAATACATCAACTTTTTGACTTTATGCTTTTGTCTTACTCCATGTTAGCCATAGTAGAAAATTTTCATTTCTTTGCTTGGGAATGTGGGACTGTGTTCATCCATGGTAGTTGACTTAGAATTTATTTTTCCTTTTGTTTCCTTTGGAACTTGGAAGCAAGATTAACCCTTGATACTTTAATATGACGCACTCAGCACTCAAGCGACCTTTGGAGGCCTTAGTTGACTTCAACATCCTTAAAAAAATAATTGGGACATTGTGTCCTTGGTAGATCATCATGTGGACCTCAAAAAGCACACTTACCTTAGGTGTCAGAACCTGAGCATAATGACCTTTGGAAATATGGAAACGAGAACATCTTCCGTTGTTATTTTTAGAGAATTGGCCACAAGAACACTTTAACAAAAACAATTACTTCGGGAGAATACATCTCTACTCAATAACCTTGAGATTTTCAAGAATTGATCGATGCCTTAGAGAAATTCTTTAGCAGTAAGAATGACATGACCAAAGTGACAACACCTTAGCCACTCATAGAAAGCAAAGCACTAACCCTCAGAGTGGGTCCAATTTTTTTTTTAGAGTGCATAGATAGTGCATACAATGTCAAACAGAGAATCGAATGTCACCGAAGCATGATTGAGGGCGAACCACGACTTGACTAGTAAAATGGTAGCCAAGTTGTCAGTTGGGCTGATTAATGACAAAGGGTAGTGGCAAGGGAGACACAGGTGGCATGAAGGGTGAGCAACGCACGAGCGTGAGGGAGTTGTGAACAATACATGCCTAGTCAGTTGGTTGACAACCTAGTTAGACCAACAAGGCCAATGATGCTCCTTCGCCTGCGTGATATTTACGTCTAGTTGCTTCTATTAGTTCACATTGGCTACGACTGCGACAATAATTTTTGGCTAGCCCCGTGGTCAGCGGTCTTGTCTTGTCATTGCTGCGACATTCTTGGACTTAACTTTTCATACTCCAACTTATTTCCCAACTCCAAACTTTTGATGAGATTGTCACTTTTTTTGAAGAAGCCCTAAATCCCGATTATGTTTCAAATCCTAGTTCCATTTTATGTGGAACCTTATTTAGTCCAAAGAATGTCACTTCTCAATTCCAAGAATTTTTAAGTTGACCCAAGCCCCTAGAGTAGATGCTTCCCCAAGTTAGAAATTTTTTGAAAATCATGTCTCTTTTAAGTGTCGTCTGATTGAGTTTAGTGACTGTGATGTTGGTGACTATTGGTGTTTGGGGACTAATTGATGATTTAAAAGTCGTGTGATTTGTCCTCTCCTCCTCTTTACTTGGCGAGATTTTTGAGTTAGCTCTGTCTTTTCCTGGGGAAGCAAATGCAAGCCTATAGTTCTGGTGGTCCTAAGTATCCACTCCATGTTCCTAGGACCTAAAATGAGTTCCCAATTATGCAAGATGAGTAACTGCCCAAACATAGACTAATCTCGTGATCCTGAGATAGTTAACATAGGTGGCAACTCTCATATCGTTTCCTCACTAACCTTCTCTCATAGAGACATTAGTGGATCATTATTTGGATCTTGGATCACGAGTGTTATGGATGCTTAAGGGGGTGTGCAATCGTATGGACCTTCACAACACAAGTTCTATTAAGACAATGAGCTGATTAGATGGGGTGCTCTATTTTTGGGTAAGACTTGACCAACACTTTATCTTGGGTTGTTTCCAAGTGTGGTGTGGGGCTATATAAAGCCTTAAGTCTCCATTCTGGGGAACTTCTCTACGCATTGGTTTCACAGAAAGTTGTGGTACCTTCCAACCTAGTGCGTGGTTTGGCACTACTTGTTGAGTAGGGTAAGCATGAATTTACATAGCATGCTACTCTTTTATCATGCCCAGCAAAAATATGTTGTGAGGTTGTCTGAAGAACCTGGTTAAGTACCACTGGATTCCAACTCAATCTTGATCCTAAATGAGCTCCTCATAAATGCCAACAGATGTGAGTCGCACATTGCCTCGCTAGATTTAGTCCATTAAGATGCTAGTAGACCATTGACTGGATCCTGGATCATGCGTGCTAGTTCCAAGTATTTAGCATTAGTTCCATTAAGACAGATGGTGTCATGAGGCATAGGGTACCCAACTTCCTAGGTAAGACTTGATCACGAACTCTGGGTAGGTGTTCCTACTATATCCAAGTGTGATAGTAGGGCTGTGGTGCGTCAAGTTTTATCCCAAGCTATATACATGTGTTTGTTTGGTGGAAGGTTTATGGTTCCTACATGGCCCGGTATGTGTTTAAGCTCAGTGCATGATCCTAAGGAAGGTAAGACTTCTAGATCGATGCTTGGATAGGTTGGTCGTAGTTACTACTGGTTCCAAGTTGTGAGCTCTGAGTGTTTCTGGGGTGAAGGAGGCGTGGCTTTGCTCACACTATAAATTTGTCCCAAGTCCAAACCCAAAGTCTGGGTGCTACGCTAAGATTGGTAAAATTAGTTGCTAAGGCTCATTCCATTATTGTAGCGTTTAGCTAAGGCTAGAGTTAGCTACTAAGTCTTAAGGGAGGTCGAGTGCTTGCTCCTGGGACATAGTATGACTCATGGGTACCAAGCTAAGATTGACAAAGTCTTCTGCTGACTTGTTGCTTTAGGGTCTATGGCTGATGCTTTGAATTTTGTATGGTGAGATTGAAATGTAAAGTACAAAGTCAATTGATGCCAAAACTGGCTATATAACTCTTATTCATTTCTAACACTTTTTTTTGTGTTGGTGTTGACATGGCCACGTAGGACTTCACTGAACACTATGTGAAGTAAATTAAAGAAATAAGAAAAAGAAAAAAAAACATAAGTTTTCAAGACCATGTTCTTGTTGACACTATTGGCTTGTATGATCACATCTTCTGTCCTTGGCGAATCCCCACATAGTAATATATGAGGCTATTGTCTTAATATTTGATTGTAGTCGTTGGAGGGGTCGAAGGGGTACAGTCACTTCTTTCCTGACCGGATGCAACCCATTGAGATAGTGGTGAGATAAGACAGGTGGTTGTTAAGAATCCGGGTTTGTGAGTTAAGAACTCTAGGTCCTAGGTGGATATGAGTATCCTAACCTGAAAGTTGATATCTCTGGTGTCCCAGGTGGATATGAGTATCCTGGCTTAAGAGTTGAGATCTTTGGGTTCCCAAGTGAGCTTGAGAGTTGAAATCTCTAGGGTCCAAGTGTAGATCTCGGTGAAATTTTCTAAGTATGTCTCTAGTGCGCCTTCCGGATGGTCAGGCTGAAACCTAGGAACTAACTTACTGAGTATACATAAGTTTAAATGAAATTTTTTGTTGATCGTTCTTACTTAGAGTTGAGGTTGCTCCCAGCCCCTAGGGTGGAAGGCAGTAACCTAGAAGACATTAATCTAGAGTTGATATGCATGCATTCAACTTTATTGGGATATTTTCTTCCATGTGTTTTGTAGGTGACGAGGTACTGGGTCACTCCACACTATAGACGTCGTGAATTAGTTGTGTCATGAGAACTTGTTTCCTAGATTCCATTTTTGTCGTTGAAATTTTTTCCAAGTTCCTCAATGTTTGAGGCTCCACCTTGCTTGAGGTGTACACTTAAATGAGAATAAGAGTACTCTGGTTCTCTAGAGGCTAAGACTCCAAGTTGCTTGCTCTGTAGGCAATATTGATGACATGTCTGTGTTACTTCCAATTGGTTTGTTTTTGGCTTGGAGTAGCCTGAATGGTGGCAACATGGAGGGGTCAATGTCTTGGAAGGTAGTGTATCAACGTCACTAAGTGCGGCCTTTACTTCTCTCACCTGATATTGTTTGGATTCACATTCTTGTTCTAGAATTCGGAAGGTTGTAAGCTTGGAGGCGCAACCTAAAGGGTAGCTCATCTCAACAGCGCATCCTAAAAGGTAGCAATCCATCAAATCCAACATAGTCTGAGTGACAGTGCTGTGAAAAGCGTTAAGTTTTGTGTGGTGTTCTAGACAAAATAGTCCTACTAAGGCCTAGTATTCCTTCTGATGTGAATCCTTGTTCTCCTAGAGCATTGTTTGTTCAACAACTAAAGTCATGGTTATCTATCTCAAGGTCAAGGACATCATTGGCGCGACAACCATGAACTGATTGCATTGGTTAACTAACCTTGGGAGTGATTACCCAAGACAAGCGAGGTGAATCTAGTCTAGATTGCAAGTGTTGGGACAGATGGTGATCACTAAAATGAATTAAAAAAATTGTTGAAGCTTAATGCTAGTGGATGGTTGATACATCAAGCTAACCTGGCTAGTTGGTAGTACACAGCAAGTCCAAGTGTGGTTGTCGTTCTCCCAAGATGATAAAACTAGTTTTCTCAACTAGGTTGGTGACCGTGCCATGACTCAATCCAGGGTTTAGTTCCTACCCAGGCCTTTTTGGGAGTTTTCCATCAAAAGCCTACAACCTGATTCAAATCTGGACTGCTAATGGTAGTGACCAAGAATTAGGGCTACTAGGTTCCTTCTAGGTGTGCCCGTTTTCTGAAAGCATGTTGAGGGCAAGTTGGTGATCTTAGTGGCCAGCCTGATTATGATCCTACTGGGAAGGGAATTATCATTAAGAATGCATTGGGAGCCCATCTTAATAGTGTGATAGATCGAGCAGTATTTTCTAGAAAAAATAGATGAAGAATGCGATGAACGTGATAAAGAACGTGAATAACAGGATGAATGTTCTTAAGTTCTTCATAAATTCGATTAAACCAAAATCACATTTTTGGTTCCCATAAACGGTGCCAAATTTTGGATCAAATTTCTGTCTAGCCTTTGTTTCCCTCCATGTCAACCTACATGTCACTAGCAAACTAAGTCAGGAGGCATGACACTGTGGGCTGTCATATCCTCTCTAATACTTAAGTCAAATATTGGTAAGAACTTTAAGTTCAGATAAGAGTTTAGAGAGTTTGTATAGGAGCTATCGCGGACCTTATACAGTTGTATGACTCTATTTATAGGGAAAATAGTAGATGACATTTTTGTAAAGAAGCTATGTTAATTAATATTTTTATTATTTAATAATAATATAAATATTCTATTATTAATACGGCCTATTTAATAAAGATTTATTTTACTTTGTGCCGATTATACCATTTAATTTTTCTTTTGCTAAAGTAGACCAATCAAATGGTGTCACGCTTACCTAGTTTAATTTATAACCAACACACTTAAGTAATAATTTTAGGATAAAAGCATGCATTTAAAACTAGTTATTCTAAATGTAAGTATTACTTACTTCTTTTAAAAATACGAATAGTGATTCTCAAACTTTTGAAAACACTTCTTATAGAGATTGTTAATCACCCTTAAAAGTGTTTTGATCCATTTAAGAGATCTTTCAACCAAAGATAAATGATTACAAATAGACCCTAAGGTATTTGAATTAACCAAAGATATATGAGTTCTTCTATGTATTTCTCCTTCCTCTTTTGTATTTGAATCATCACCTCTCTAGATCCAGCTTCACGATTTACCTATTGATTAGAGAAAATAGAGTATTGTCCATAGGATTGCGAGTAAGGTTGGTACAGTGCTGATGATTGATAAGTATTCCCTTACTAATGGCACTATGAGCTCTGTTAGAGCTAGAATACAATTTAAACTGGATAATGTTTTGATTCCTGGTATGTGAATTCCTTTCAAAGGGAATCAAGTATTGGTGGAGATTAAATATGAAAGGCTACCTCATTTTTGTTATTATTGTGATGTGATTACACATTGTTGGTGTTCAAGATGACGTGGTAGATAGGCCAAGTGGCAAGTGAGTGCAACAATGCTAGGCTAAGCTATGTTACAGAGTAGTGTAGTTAGAATGCAGTTAATTATTGTTGTTAGCATGAGTGACTGTGTAACAGAGTTTGTTATGTGAGTATAAGATTTGTTATTGATCTGTTATAAATAATGTACTCATTTATCAATGTAAGGCTAATCTTTTCACAGTATGAATAAAGCATAACGTAGTTTTCTTGATTTCTCTCATCTTAGTTTTCTCATGATTTTATTGATAAGCTTTTCTTGTGTTCATGTTCTTGGTTACTGAATTAGTTCATATATTGACATGATATCAGAGCCTTAAGGCTCAGCGAGCTTCAAGGTTGTGACAATAAGTATGGCAGTTCAAGGGAGTGATTCAACGAGAAGTGGTACTTTGATACTACAGTCGAGAAAGAATTTTTTGCATTTCTTAATGTTCTTGTTACTATCAAATTAGATAGTCATAATTTCTCAATATAGAGGCATCAGATTCTAAGATTTTAAGCAGTTTGGAATTAGACACATACATACTTCAAGAACCACTAGTGAAATTATTGAGAGATGGGTTCGATGAATTCTCAGTACAAGAAATGGAAGAAGCAATACAAAATGCTTAGGTGATGGCTTATGGCATGCATGATAGATAAAATCTTGAAACAAGTTGGTAATTTTGACACCTTACGAGAAGTGTGGGTGATTCTTGAAAAGAATTTTGCTTCAAGATCACAAGTACGAATTATACAAATTAAGGAAGAGTTACAAAATTTAAAGAAAAGAGCTCTGTCGATCTCAGAGTATGTTTTCAAGAGAAATGTCTAAACTGATGATCTCTTATCAGCTGGTTGTCCAATCTCAGAAGAAGAAAAACTAATGTGTTAAGTGGTATGGATGAGTCATATGATAATGTTTTTTCAACAATTATAGAGAAGATGCTAACTGAGAAAGTGACTGTGGATGATGCAAAAGCTATATTGTTGAGCCATGAAAGTTGTCTTGAAAGAAAGAAAGATTGTTCAAATCTCACCTTTACCAAGTGTGAATATAAGTTTGAAAGGAGAAGATGTAAGAAGTAGTATTAAAGGAGTAGAATAGAATCTGATGACACAAATGAATTAATTGCACCTTCAGAATGTTTCATCAACAAGTCCTCAAGCTTTTAATGCAAATCAGTCAAGTAGTGCGCATAGCAATTATCCATATAATTCTTTTAATGGTCAAGCTTGTGACAGGTGGAGGCAGGTGGTCTAATCATAATAATAGACCTCAATGCCAACTTTGTGTTAGGCCATCTTGTTGCCACTTTTTCGCACAGGTTTGACAAGAATTTTGTGCTTCCTCAAGGTCGAGGTGATATGTCTAATAGCTTTAATGGTCCTAGGATGCCTCCACCATAAGCTAATCTTGCACATCACATACTTGTTGCTCCTCCAATAGTTCCTTTTCTGTCTGTCTTATTTGGACAGTTACCAGTTTCTACTCCAACTTATCCTATGTTTGGTCATTTTAATGGAATTTTTGGAAGTAATATGATGAGTGTATCATCTGTCAATTCAATGCAATATGCATCTTCATAGGGACATGTCTATATGGGATCTTCACTATGGGATACAGTAGTTGTTCCTGAACCTGTGTGGTATCTAGATTCTGGAGCTAGTCATCATGTGACTTCTAACCCAACTAATCTGGCCATGTCTCAAGCTTATAATGGTTCACACAAGTTATTAATTGGCAACGGTAAGGGACTTAGTATCTCTAATGTTGGTTCTAGTAGTTTTGACTCAATTCTACCTAATGGTAAAACATTAATGTTGAATAGAATTCTTCATGTGCCATAAATCGCAAAAAAATTTATTGAGTTTGTCAAAGTTTGCATAGGATAATAATGTATATTTTTAGTTTCATCCTTTGTCTTGTTATGTCAAGGATGTGGCAACCAAGGAGGTACTACTTGAAGGAAAGGAGTAGCAAGGACTTTATGTGTTTGTTCTGGAGTTAAACAAGCACATGTTCAATTCTTCTAGTATGGTTACTACTAGTAATATGTTTACTATGAATAAGACAGCTTATATTAGTCACATGACTGATGTTTCTCTTTGGCATTGTAGCATAGGACATGCTTCTATGTTTGTAGTTAAAAAGATATTGAAGATAAGAAATTGTTTTTTAATGATTTCTCCACTTTATGTGTTTCATGTCAATTGGGTAAAAGTCATGCTTTGTTGTATCAATCTTCTACTAATTGTGCAAATGTTCCTTTAGAGATTGTTCATTCAGATATTTGAATTATAATTACTGCATTCATTTTATTTATGAGTTTACGAGATATACTTGGATTTATTTTTTGAAAACAAAATCTATTATTGCTCAAGCTTTTGTTCAGTTTAAGTCAAGAGCATAGTTACAAGCAAGTCATAAGATTTAGGTTTTACAGTCTCAATGGGGAGGAGAATTTCAAGCATTGGTTTCGTTATTAGCACAATATGGCATTAAACACTAAACCTCTTATTCTTAAGCTCATCAACAGAATGGCTTGGTTGAACGAAAACGTCATCATATTGTTGAGTTAGTTATGTCCATGCTTACTCATGCCTCTATGCTTGTTTCTTATTAGGATGAGACTTTCTTTTCTAGTATCTATATCATTAATTGGTTGCCTACTTCTTTGTTACATGATCTAAGTCCTCTTCAAGTGTTTTTTGGTCAAAAACCCAACTATGATTTTCTGAAGGTCTTTGGTTGTAGGTGCTTTCCATGTTTAAGGCCTTATATGACTAACAAGTTAGAAGCTAAGTCTGTTCCTTGTACTTTCTTAAGGTATAGTCCTCGTCACAAGGGTTATAAATGTTTAGCATCTACTGGCAGGCTCTACATTAGTAGAGATGTATTGTTTGATGAGTATGTATTTTCTTTTGTATTGTCTAAATCTGCTTCTGTATCTACTTGTGTTTCAAAGCATATTCAAATTGTGCTTCTAGTTCTAGTTTAGACTAGTGTTTTGTCACCTTCTGGCCCTTTACTGTCTTCCACAGGTGAGAGTTCTCATGAGTTACTATCACTAGTTTTAAATGCGTCCTTGCCTAGTGTTGCTACTGTTTCAGTTTTTGCCAATAATTGATTTTTAGAATCATTTTCTGCTCCTTCTGAGCAGTTGCTTTCTATTGGTCCTACACTAGTGTCCTCTTCTAATCCAATTTTAGCTTCTGAGTCTACTATACCTTCTTGTCCTACTCAAGTTAATACTTATCCTATGACCACTCTGTCTAAATTAGGTATTTTCAAGCCCAAGGCCTTTGTATCAGTAACTGTTGATTTGTCTCTTATTAAGCCTTCTTCAGTAAAGCAAGCATTAGATAATATTGATTGGAAAGTCTCTATGCAACTTGAATATGATGCTCTTATGAGAAATAATACATGGACACTTGTTCCACCTCCTAAAGATAGAAACATTGTTGGTAGTAGAAGGATCTTTAAGGTGAAGAAATTACCTTCAAGTCTATTGGATAAGAGAAAGTCCAGATTAGTTGAACGAGGGTTTAGACGGACCCCAAGCTTTGATTTTTTTCATAAACTTTTAGTCCAATAGTTAAACAAGTGATTGTGAGAGTTATAATTATTTTGGCTCTGACATTTGGTTGGATGTTGCATTAGTTAAATATCAATAATGCCTTTTTTAAATGGGCATCTACAAAAGGAAGTGTATATGCAGCAACCTTAGGGTTTTGAGCATCCACAATTTTCCCATTATGTGTTTAAGTTGAATAAAGCCATTTATGGCCTTAAACAAGCTCCAAGAGTTTGGTTTGACACACTTAAAGCATTTTTGGTTAGTCTTGGTTTTACAAACTCAAGAGTATATTTTTCCTCATTTTTTGAGTCTTTTGCAACTTCTACGATGTTTTTGTTGGTCTATGTTGATGATATTATCATCATAGGAAGTGATGAGGATGAAGTTCAGTTGCTTATTTCTACTTTGAATGCTCAGTTTGCTTTGAAGTACTTAGGATTGTTGAGTTACTTTTTGGGCATTGAGGTTCATCATTTAGAGGGTGTTATAAAATTTGTAACAACAAAAATATCACTATTTATGTTCAAATTATATATTGTTACTATTAAAAAATGATTGTTACATCATTTTTCTTTGAACGCCGATCAAATAAAATTGCAATAATTTAGACTTGTTCAATTTTGAATATTGTTTAATTAAATATCGTTCAATATTATTAATATGTTAGTTTTATTATTATAAATTTTATAGGTATTATTTTTGATAATTTTTCAAAATCAAATCTTTCTCGTAGTGGATCCTAAAGCAAAAGTTTGTATCGAATGAATTAAGCAGTATGTAGATGTTGCTCTCTTAAATTTTTATTTTCATTCTTTTATAAAAATAAATATGTAAAATGTATTCTCTCCATAATGAAGAAATATTAATAAACCGTAAAAACTTCCATATACGTTGGCGTATACTTGGGTGTACTGGTGTGGTGTTAGTGGGAAACTGGGATGTCAATTTTAACAACTTTGAAAATTTAAATAAAAATAGGTAGATTGACTTTTAGGTATAGCATGGGGCAAATTTAGTAGTTCTCATGAACGACTAAGCTCCGGAATTAATTACTCACTCTAGACTCATGTTTTATAACCTGATCAATTTTACCCATATAATAATACAGCAGCATTTTTGTTAAGCAATTTTACATTTATGTTCTTTATGAATATCTTTCTTTCGCTGATTTGCCTCTCTTGTTTCTCTCTCTTCAATTCTTAATCTCTCGTTCTTTTTTGTTTGCCATTCATCTTTTACGCCGTCAACAAAGGGTGTCATCAAAGGCATGTCACTCTTCATTCTATTCCTTCCATTCTCTGTCTGTATATCTATTCAAAATTTCAAAGTTCAAAATGTATCTTTAATTTTTTATGATTCATTTTGGTAAATGTGTTTCCAGTATATTTAGTTCCGAAGAAAATGAGATGGTCGAGTTGCTCTTAGAGGTCATCGCCTACTATAAATACAATTATTTTTTTATAAGATTGTACCTTTTTTTTACACCAACTGTATTCCAATTTTCTAAGAAATGCTTTATCTTCTTCGTTTTTATCTTGCTCGGTTTGGATTTGGATAACACATATATGCTGGAAGTAGAGTTGGATAAGGGATAGGGATAAGTGATGATAATTGGATTTGCTTAGAATTCATAAGAATTTTGAATGTACTGCTTAGTACAAAATAAATGTGTATGCACTAATTACATACAAAAATATAAATTGGGTTTGTTTCTTTCCTTATTGCTCTAATATGTGTTTTTGTCTGTAATATATGTTCATATTTTTGTTATTATTTGTTTCCATTTTGGCTATTTTTATAATGTTTATAATGAATTTATATAGATTTTTAATATTGCTTATATACAAAATAAATACATATGTACTATTTACGTACAAAATATAAATTATGCTTATTTCCTTTTTTATTGCTCTAATATATGTTTTTATCGTACTGTAATATACATTCATGTTTTAGCTATTATATTTTTCCTTTTTAGCTATTTTTGTTATGCTTATAATAAATTTATAGAAATTAATGTGTTGTTTATGTACAAAATAAATATATATATGTACTTATTACATACAATATATAAGTTGGGTCTATTACTTTCCTTATTACTCTTATATGAGTTTATGTCATTTAGGTAATATATGTTCATATATTTGCTGTTATTTGTTCTTATTTTGGTTGTTTTTGTTACGCTTAAAATAAATTTATGTAAATTTTAAATGTACTACTTACTTATAAATAAATATGTATATACTCATTACATACAAAATATAAATTACGTTTATTTCTTATTCTCTCACCACTTCTACATAAATTAAAGTTTTGAATTGATTAAGAATTATTTTTTTTCTTACTATTTAATTAATTATTAAATGTATTTTCTTACTAACCTTCTTCTATGATAGTGGCTCTTGTTTTTAAAGCTAATTTTTTTATTAACAGTAGCTCTAGTTTGGAATAGTTTTAACAGGTTTTATGGTGAAGGTGATGTACGAGTTCTATTTTAAAATGATGAATGTGATATCTAATAATGTTGATAGAGGTAATACCTAATGTTATATTCAATCAACTTAATGCGGATATTTTTATTATATATTATAATACTTTGCATTTTGTGCTCCAATTTAAATATGAACAGATTTTAAAAATATGGTCATCAGTCAGTAACTTTAAGCTCCGTCAAATTTGGGCCTTGGCTTTGCACTATAAGGGAATAGCTGTTCGAACTATTTAAACCAGCAAATATATTATTAAATTATTTTAAAAGTTGGGAATATATTATTTAATTTTATCAAATTATAAAAATAAAAATCATGTATAATTAGTAATACAAATATATATTATTGTGATAAATTTATCATTAAATTTTTTATTATTGGTATAAATCTAATAGTAACTTTTTATTAATGGTACAAATCTACCAATAATTCTTTAATAATTGTACAAAAATTTATCATAAAAATATAACATAACAATATATTTATATTATTAATTATACTAAATATTATTTTAAAACTTAATAAAATTAAATAATATATTTATTAATTTATCCTATTTATTATTTTATCATCATAAAAATATAACATAACGATATATTTCTTCCTTTTTTTTTTTAATAATATTTTTTAACATGTAATAAATTTATGATATTTAGTTTTTATGAGTAAATATAGACATATGTTATTCAAAAATGCTCTTTTTTTTTTTAATAGATTATATTAGACTTGACAATTGTGTTGTGTTATGTTGTGGTGTTATCTCGTATTAGGCTGTGTCTTGTTGCATTTATGTCTTTATGCTGGTTGACATAATTTTAAAGTTAGATAATTTTTTTCAAGAAAATTATTTATAATAGTAAAAATAATATAAAGTTAAATTTATAAAATAATTAACCATAAATTATAATTAGTAATAAAGAATATAAGTTTTAATTATGTAATAATCTTATTTATTAGTGTTGTCATGATGTGTCAAGATTATCACCCATATGCTTTAATGAAAACAATAAAAGAAAAAATAAATTTTATTTTATATTTTTATAATATTTTAATTAAAAATATTTAATTGGTGCCTCTTTTGACCTGGACCTGGACCTGGAGCTAGGCAGAGACGTACACAACCTTTGGGCTGGCCCTAAGTACAACCTCTTTTTATTATTCTTATCCGAGATTTAATGATCTAATATCGACGCAGAATATAAAATTTGTAACTTTTTACAAAAATTGATTCACGTCATCATTTCAACACTATTTTTTTTACGCTTTTGACCTTCGCTCCTACCATCGTTTGAACCACAGCATTAAAACAACACTGAGAAGCTGGATGCTTGAACAGTGGAATATATGGATTAAACGTTGGAGTGTTCAGAAAAATTTTCCTCTCATCTCAACTTAGGTTTTAGGTACAATTTGTTTTCCCTTACAATTTGCTCTTATCTACTTAAATAGATAATTCACAAAAGTTAAAAAAAAAAAATTCTCATTTTTATTCCTTGCATTTTTAATTGATTATTTGCACATTTATATGGTTGAAAAACCATGAAGAGGTGGTTAATAACCATAATAGGTATTGAAATACATGTAATGGTGAATCAGTTTTATTTATTTGTTTGACTATTCTAATACTGGTAGTTTAAACTAACTAGAGCATTATTCAATCTTTATGAATAGGTTTTATGGTTTTATTGATCAGTAAATATAGCTTTTATATATGTATATATATCAAGAAAGTTGGTATTTTAGGTAGTTCTTTTACATACTACCATATTTATTTACATACTGTCATACGAGTATGCAAACTGAGATACTCTGTTTTTGTTAGACAAAACAGAGTATATATACACATACTATGTAAACAGGTATGTAAACCGTGTCACATAGTATGTAAACTGTTTTAATTTTCTACAGTTTATATATATATTTGGTAAAATAGCGACAACTCCTTTTCCTTTCTTTCATTATTATGATGTGGTAAAGTTTAACCAAAATTTGCAACACAAGATAGTGAAAAATTATAGTTGAACAGCAACAAACATCAGGCATGACCTAAAATTTTCTTTTTTATTTCTTCTACCATAATATCCCTTAATTTTGAAGAGATTGTACATTTTTCATTTATTTATTTTAACATATTAATCCCAATTTTCTATTTATGTTAATAAATAAAAGTAAGAATCGAAATTAGTTTAGAAAATATTCACTGATACAAATATTTTTAAGCCAAATTTCAACAGTGGAATTTAACATGCATGCTATTTAACTAATCTTTTTCCCCATATTCAAATGAGAATTTAAGATTATGTTGAACAGGATCAACTAGAACGTATCAAGATTAATTATATGTATAAAATTATAATGTATATTGATCTATTTTAATGTAATTTTCACTACTATTCGTGAAAGAATATTTCTGTAATTTATCTAATTTTGATATAACTAAAACGCACAGTTTTAAGCTTATTATTGTTAGTTTTAGAAAATTTAACTTTTAATCAGAATTGAAGCTATTTGGGCAAATAACTCCTTATCTGATCATGACCCTTTTATTCTATCAAAATATAAGTATGTTTTCCATATAAAATTAAGATGAATGAGAGAGAACATGTTAGATGTTATACATTTTTGCACGAAAGAAAAGTTATAATATCCTTAAATATGATATTTTTTTATTAAATTTTTTTTTGAATCATAGAAAATGATTCTAACCTTTATGTTATATATGATTTTTGAAACTTAAAATTACTTAATTAATTAAACATGTGCTTAACAAATGTATTTTTTGTTATATGTAACACCTAATTTTAACGACCTTATGTTAGTTTATACAATTTTTTATTTATGTTAAATTACGAAATCTAGTTAGGCCAAACCCAATAATTACATAACTAATGTATTTATTTTGCAATAAGTACGAGAATAATTTAATCCTTTTTTCTTTTTCTTTTCACACAAAATAATTTTTTTTTTTATTGAAATTTTCACACACAATATTAAAATTCAAGATTTCATAATTTTCTTTACACACTCCCCTATTTTTAAAATATATCCCCAATTTGAAACTTCAACCCTCTCTAAATACATAAACTTTCACTACTACAATTTGGGCAATATAGGACGACTTATAATTTAGAGTGAGAAAAAAATAAGACGGTCTCAAGTATATGGCCATCCTATAAGAAATATAGGACGGTCTCAAGTATATGGTCGTCCTATAAGAAATATAGGATGGTCTCAAGTATATGGCCGGCTATTACGGAAAAAATTAGGCGAAACTTTATAGGACGGCTATTAGCCGTCTTAAAAAAAATTCTTTTAGGACGGCTAATGTACTAGACAAACACAGAAGAAAAAGAAAAAAAAAAATTCTTTTAGGACGGCTATTAAATTCTTTTAGGACGGTCAGTGGCCGTCCTATAAGAATTTTATAGGACGGCTAGTATTCTTATAGGACGGCCACTGAATGTCCTAAAAGAAATTTTTTTTTTTTCTGCGTTCATCCTAAACGAATTTATAAGAACGAGTGTAATTTTTTTTACTTATATATCTTTCTCCTTGCAAGCGAACCTAACTCATTTTAAGTTAAAAAAATTCAATCCCTCGTCCTCCTTCCTCTTTCTCACCAGGATACTCATCCTTATCCCCATCCCCTTCAATATCACCACAAACAATAATTGATTTTTGCTAGCAGAGCTGGTAGCATGTGAAGGCTTTGATTATTTATTCTGCACTTATTATTTATTTTATTCTTACGCTAATCTTTGGTAATTTTTTTAAATATATATATATTCTCCACTTTGGGTTGATATTTGTATTTTGCTCGACTTTAATAATTATTATTTTTCTTTAAATAGTTGGACATTTGATTTCTTTGTTTCCGTTTGCTCACTCTGATCATTCTCCTTTCTTGATTTTCGTTTGCCATTTTTTCGCCCATCTTTGGCCATTTTCTTTGCATTTCTGTTATGAGTATCAATCTTAATGTTGAGTATTAATGATATTTGGCTTGTTAGTTTCTTATTGTGAATCTATGGGTTGAATTTTGATTGTCAGGTTGAGTCCTAAAAAGAAAGAGGGAATTGAAAAACTAAAGCGGGAAAATAAAAATTGAAAGCCGCGCCAAATTTTTTTTTGAACCATATATATGTATATGTGATGTAAATTATGAATATTTTTGGAATGAAATTTATTATGGAATCATGTTTCTAGAATAAAATTAATTTGCACATGTTATATATAGATTTCAGTACTGAACGAACACAGAAAAAAAAAATTTAAAAGAATTTTTTTTTATTTTTTATTTTTTTTATTTTATGGCCGTCCTAAAAGAATTTTATAAGACTGTCAGTGGCCGTCTTAAAACTGGCCGTCCTATAAATTTTTTTTATAAGACGCTCCGTGGACGTCCTATTTTTTCGATTCTTTTAGGACGGAACCTTATAGGATAGCCAGTGACCGTCCTATAAAGGCAAATTTGTAGTAGTGTTTCATCTTCCTATGGTCTCTCTGATGTTGTGGAATTGGTTATGTAGCTACTATGTCATCTAATTTCTCCTGTTTTCTCATTTTCTTCCTAAAAGAAAGTAAACATTTTAAGAACCAAAACAAAATACTGTCTTCTCTTTGAACAAGTAAAAAAAAATGTAGGATTAATAGCATCAGATAAGCCAATTTCAAAACTGACCTACCTCCCCCACCCCACCTTGAACTTTTTTTTTTCTTTTAATTTTTTGTAATTCTTTTATAAGTAAAGGTAAATCGTGTTTAATTTATTTATGTTTTGAACCTATGTGGTCTAAAATGTTTGTACCGATTAATATGTATTTTTCATATGCTATGTGAATATGAATACATACATTTTTTCTTGAATGTGTGTTTATATCATGCATGAGTATGTGTTAATATAAATCTTTTTGTCATATGGTCATCTAAACACATGTATGTGAAATGAAAACATGAATACATGTTAAAATTGTAAAAGAATGATGTTCAAAGACTAGAACAAGTGTTGAAATTGTAGGTAAGTTTATTTGAAGAAATTTTCTATTATTTTAATGTAACTTTTTTAACATATGTTCCTTTTAATATATGTTCAATCAAATGCATGGAAAAACATTTTAATATATGTTGGACTAAGTTTCAAGTGATAAACAAAAAATATTTTAATTATAAATATAAAATTATAGTATAAAAATGTAAATATATCTTTGTTTAATTTCCTTCCATATTATGGAATGAAATAAATAAATATTTTTGATATATGTTTATTGGTCTTACATATTTACATCACAATTGTTATGAATAACTCTTCAACTCTTGCCTAAAAAATGTAAACTATTAGTTACAAATTAACAAAAATAAAATTTTAATTTTACCAATAAGTAATTAGGGTAGACTAATTGAAAGAGTATTCCATGAAAAATTATGAATCTTTCAATATTTTAAAGTCCAAAGAACTTGTAACTCAACAACAAATAGCCCACTTGAGAATATAAATGTCTTAAATTCGAGTCTCAATTATAAATATATAAGCAATATATTTATTAAAAAAATTGTATAATATAAATTTTGTGAAAATCACCACACACTAAATAAACATCTTTGATGTTTCATCTTTTATATAATTACATGTATTAATCATGTTGAGGGTTAGGGTTTCGGGGCATCCTCACCACAACATAGTTCCATCCCCATATTGGAATATATGCTGTTTACCGTGAATGAAAAGATATTGTCATATGGGTTTATTTTAAAGAGAGAAGAGTGGCCGCAATCCTATAATTTTAACTTAAATTGTCCATTAATCTTTAAACATAAAAAGTGAGTTTTATTATTATAATTGCAAAAGGGTTTATAGAATGACAAAAAGTCAAAATCTTGTAATAGTTACAAATTATAATAAAATAATAATACACATGATTAAAATATTATTATTTAAGTAAAGATAAAATGGGAGTTAAAATTTAAAATTAACAAATGAATAAGACAGAACTGAAAATGATATTTAAAAAAGGAATTGTTGTTGAATGGTAGAAAAAGTCATTAACATGACGATTATATCATGTGTAAGTCAAGTGATACTGTTACTTAAAAAAGATGAAGAGCCACTATAGTTGAGTCGTATATTCATGTAAGTTAGAAATAACGTCTTTTTGTTCTGATGCTTTTAAAAAAAGGTTGACAAAATTAATATTTGACCATTTTTAATTAGTCGTATTATGTGGATTGCACATACTTTTATTAATAGGGACTATAATTTTCATTTTAATGACGTTTTCTGCCATTAGACCACAAGCCTTATAGAAGTGGTGCCATTTTAGGCTCTCTTCTTATTCATTTCTAATTTTTGTTGATCCTGTTGGACAGATGGATACAGGTTCGACATTTCAATATTGAGCCTAAACACTGTCTTAGACACTCTTATGGTTGGCATTTCTGAACAAAATTTCGATGATTCGAGGTGTGACAATAGCCCTAATTTGGTGAGGTTTAAATTTGACCAAAAAAAAATGATAATACTTTAATCATGTATGTCAAATAATATTATTTTATTAAAAATATTACTCAAATTTGATTTTTTTTTTTTGTTCATTTTATGGCCCCTTTTGCAATTACAACATGACACAAAAAATTCATTTTATATTCTAAAAGACTAATGAATAATTTAGGCTTGACCTACGAGAGACTGCAACAATCCTTTTTCCGCTAAAAAATGCTCAAAATTTGATTTTATAATTCATCAACCATTTTCTTCAAAATAACCGAACAAAAAAATTATTTCTAACTTAGAGGATTACAGAATCTGACTGCCCTATTTTTAAACACTAGGTTTGGACACGTGCTTTGCATATGCTCGTTTAATTTGATTTTATTTTTTATTTTTGAATAATGTTATATGTATTAAATTGTTATATGCATCAAATGATGTGTTCATATTAAATTAAATGTTTACTTTGAATGGTGAGATGTTGAAATAATATTCAAATCACTTACTAACAAGATCTAATTATATTGTGACATGTAGACTAATGCATGCATTAATTTGTGATAAAGTGTATTCTCCTTTATTTTTAGACTTGTATGTGTTTATTTTTATTTATAAACATTGAAATTTTTGTGTTTAACAAAAAAGAATAAAGATATATCAAATCTTTCACCAAATCAAAGTGCTTTATTGGTTCTCTTAATATAAAAAAGATTGAGGTTATATGTAATATCATAAAATTTTAAAATAACCTTAATTATTAAAAAAAGGGTCATTTGAGAATAAATTATAATTTTAAAATATAATTGTAAGTAAAATCTTTAAAGATAAAATAAAAAGGCACAGATTTGATGTTCACGATTTATTGAACTCTTATTTAATTAAAAGATAATGATAACAATAATTAGAAGCTCCTAATTAAATTAGATTTATATACACATATAAACTCTTTATTAGATCAAAAGAAAAACAAAAATACTACGTTTATTTTTCTCATATATGCTTCCCACAACAACAATTATAAGAGAATAAAAGTTTATGAATATGAATTAGGTAAGCTTGTTTATTACTCTCCCTTACTTTATGAGTTATGATTTAAAAATTTGTGTTTAATCATTGAGGGTTTTTATAAGAAATTTTATAAGGCAATTGTTTGCAAAGTTTATATATAATTGTAAAAATAAATTATTTTCTAACCCTTATATTGCTCAATAAAATTTTAATTTATTTTTATATTAAACTAGACTTTTTGAAGAATTTATCGAATATTTATTTGTTAAAAACTAATATATATTAAATTTGTTGTGAAGTTTTGAAGCTTATATTTTGAATTTGTTAGTTTTTGAACAACCCAAATTTTATAGTTATTTTATATATTTTTCGATTTCAATTTGAAGATAAATTTTTATTTTTAAAATTAGACACAATAAAGAAAAAAAAAATACTTAAAATCATTATAAAACTCTATATATTTAATTTTCTATGGCTTTACGAATTCTAAAGTTTTTTGCTACAAAAAGGAAGCTTGATAGATTATAATAGAATTATGGAATTAATTGGTAATTTTATAAAAGTTAAAAATATGTAAAAAAATTTAATGTCTTATTTATGATTTTTTAAAATTTGATGATTTTTAGATCAAATATACATATTTTACGAATTTTTTTGTTTACAAGTGTTCACAGTTGAAAAGTTTTCTACAAATTTATATAACCAGTTTTAAAACCTATTTTATCCATGAAAACAATTTCCAAAGTATTTTAAAATTCTATGTATAATCATATTTAAGCTATAAAATTACTATAAAAATTTCAAATTAATATGATTTGCCAATGTGTTTTTAAAAATGTTTAAGTCCAGTAGTATTGCTGATTTTTTTATGTTGACAGTTTAATAAATTAATACATAAAAATTATTTTAGTAATTAAGATGCATTTAATTTTATTTAAAAAAAATTCTGATTATCATAAAAACAATGAATGACCTTGTGAATGAAAATATAAAATTTTTGAAAAAAAAAGAATAGACCTACGTATTAAAAATAACTTTTATATCATTTTGATTAAGTTATATATATATATATATAAAGAGGTAACTTAACATATTATGAGAATCCAACATTTATATAATTATAATTTATTTAGGCTAAAATTAGTTGAATTAGTTGGTGACCTTAGCTGTGTTGGTTATTCGTACCAAGTAAGTAAACTAACTCTACTTGAAAAATTAAATATATGTTTTATTTATTGTTTTAAGAAAGTGCTTGTATTATATTATAGTTTGGGGTGAAATAATGCTTTTTGAATACCTATGATCTAAGTAAAGTTTTTCTATGTGCAATTGAGCATTGTTTGACATATGTATTATTTCATACATGTCATCATAAACAGAAGCTATATTAAGGCTTTTATTCATATGAAGCATTTCAAAAGGAATAAGATTTTTCTATGCAAATTTTTCAAGCAAACATATGTTTTTATAAAATGCCTGAATCATCCAAATATAAGTTAAGTATCTTGGAGTGACACAATATAAGTTATGTTAAGTTTAATAGCCGTGTGTTGAAAGTATCTCTCGCATAAATTAAGGTACTTGGGGAGCAAAGAGTCATCACCTTTGGTTTGGACGCATGTGTGCATGTGAGAATTATGTATGAAATTTCACTTGTGCTAAGTTATAAGTAAAATCTCACTTACACATGCCTTTCACACTTGCAACTTGCCGACCAGTGACTTATATAAGGCTCCAATATGATAAGTTTAAAGAATGATTCATGGTATTCCTAAAGAAAGAAATAAGCACTTTGAAAAGTATTTTTAAGAAATAGCAATGTATTGCAAGCTTTACTCTATAAGCATAAGCATGTTATATAAGAAATGAAAATGCATTACAAGCTTTACTACATAAGCATAATTAAGTTCTCGATGAGAGATAAATGCATTACAAACATAATCAAGTTCTCAATGAGATATAAATGCATTACAAGCATTACTCTATATGCATATGCATGTTATATGAAAATATTTTTGTTAAGTATGATTTTTATGTTGTGTTTCTTCATGTCTTAATTATAATGAGTTTACTTACTGAGTGGTTGATGAGAACCAGCATAACAACCAAGGGTATTCAATAAGTTGAAAGCAAACTTGGAATTTTAGGTAGGAGCATCTGCGCAGCAACCGAGGGTATTCATTGCCGCAACCCACACATTTTTGAGTTTCCAGATAGGAGCACCAGTGCAGCGTCCTGGTATTTTCATTGCTGTGGCTCGAGCATGATGGATTTCGAACAGGAGAACCAATATCGTGGCTTGGGGTTCTCACCAATACAACTTGCATACTTTGATGGATTTTGGTTTTTGGATAGAGGCCCTTACACCACGGCCCAGAGTTCTAACAGCCATAGCTCACAAATATTTTTTGTGTAATTTCAGACTATTATATTAAAATTAATGACTAGAATTTCTTTGCTTTTAGGTTTATATTTTTAACATATAAATACTTTAAGCAACACAATTGCTTCAACAACTTTGAAATTAACACATTTTGATTCTTAAATCCAATTTGAGAGCTTAAATGCTCCATGTTCCTCTCCAAACCAACTTATCAATGGATTGACAAACCTTGTAGCATTTCTATCATCTTGGTCATAGTGAGTAATATCCATTTTGTTAAGGTGAGTGCTATATAATCTAAACTTTCGTTTTCTAGGAATTGGTTTCAATATCGTGTTGGGTCTTAGGCCGTATCGCTTATAGTTCTCGAACTGAATTACATTCGTTGGTTACAAGGTCCATGTTCTCGTGTTTGCATCTTTTGGTGTTAGAGCCCTAGGTTATAAATTTTAGATTCTTATCCTTTTATTTCGTTCTTTATCTTTGTGTTCTTGTTTTTCTTTTTTTCTGATATATAAAAAAAATCTATATTGTTAATCTTCTCTACAGAAATTTCAATTTTTTTGAAATTTTCATGCTTGTTTTCTTTGTGTGTACATTTGTTGGAAAAATCTATGTGACTTCAATTGCTACAGTAAATTTCATTTCCAAATTTTTGATTCGTAATTTATGTGTGTTTTTTGTTATTTCTTGTGTTAATTTTGTATAAAAAAAGTTCCAAATTTTTTATTATGTTACTGTTCTTTTTTTGAAACTTTTCTGCGAAATTTTCTAATAAAAAACTCCTAGATTTTTGTATAGTAAAATATGTGACAATTTTGCATTTTTTATGTTATTTATGTATCGTAAATTTTTCAAAATTCATATCGCAATTTCCTTTGTTTCAAATTTGTGTCAATTTAAGTTTTAGGATTTCTAAAATACCTTGAGTTTGTTTCCATTTTTTTTGCTTTGACTCTTTGGATGTGAACGACTTTGGGGTGATAGAGGATTCTACAATTGTTGTCTCAAGAAAAGATAGATTTCAAGTTTCTCCATAAGTTCCAAGAAGATATTGATAGGATGTTATTGAGGTTGAAAAGAAGATGAGGAGAAGAAACAAAATGACATATAGTTCACCAAGTGGAAGGCCATCTGAAGTCTCCATTATGCACCGAAGAGAACAGAGTTCACACAAATCTAAAAATGTAGATGAGAGAATACAATGTGTAGACTTGTTTCATTTTAAGTGCTATGTCAAAGGGAAGGTATGTACCATGGTTATTGATGGAAGCATTATTACAAATTTGGCTAGCACTATCATGATAAAAATAATTGAATTTGAAAACTTTGCAACATCTAAGGCCATATAAGTTACTTTGGAAGAATGACATAAGAGAAATTAGGGTGACAAATTAAATGTGAGTTTTGTTTTCAATTGGGAGGTATAAAGATGAGGTTTTATGTGATATGGAACCAATGGAAGCAGGACACATACTTTTGGGGCAATCATGGCAACATGATAGTGGAGCTATCCATGATATGGTCACAAACAAGTATAAACTTGTGAAGGACAACAAAAGAATTACTCTTGTTCCCTTATCTGCAAAAGAAGTGCATAAAGATCAACTAAGGTTAAAAAATGGTGAGAGAGCTTAAAATAGAGGCTAAGTTAGAAGAAGAAAGAGATGAATGTGAAAAAAAGAATGAGACTCTGATTAATGAAGAAAGAATTGAGATGAGCGAAACTTGTTTTCCTCCACACCAGAGTTTCATTTCATCACCTATTGTTGCTAATCCTATTTTGCAAGGCCCAAATGCCAAAACAAAAGTTGATTACACATTGTCATAAGGAGCAAGCAACAACTTTATGCTATACTTGTTCAAATACTTTCAATGCTGCCAGTGAAAGAATCAATGCATTACGTATGTGCCTCATTCTTCGTACCGGAGTAAATCCCCATAATTATAGCCAAGAATTGAGGTCGAATCTTCTTAAAGAAAGGAAAAATGATGAGAATAAAAGAACACAAAGCATGGAAGAGGCCAATCAATGAGTTGAAGATAAACTTGGAATTTCAAGCAGAAGCATCTATGCCGCTGCTTGGTATTTTCGTTGTCTCTCGAACATGATGGATTTTGGACAAAAGCACCAGCTCCATGGCTTGGGATTCTCACTGCTGTTGCTCACGTACTCAAATGGATTTTCATTTTTGGATAGAGGCCCTTGCACTGCGGCTCAGAGTTCTCACAACTGCGGCTCGCGAACATTTTTGTGTGTAATTTTAGACTATTAGATTAAAATCAATGGCTAAGATTTATTTCTTTTAGGTTTTTGTTTGTAATTTATAAATACTTTAACCAGCACAGCTGCCTCAACAACTTTGAAATTAACACATTTTAATTCTTAAATCAAATTTGAGAGCTTGAATGCTCCATATACCTCTCCAAAACAACTAATCAAGGGATTGGCAAACCCTGTGGAATTTCTATCATCTTGCTTCTTAGTGAGTAATATCCATTGAGTTAAGGTGAGTATCTAAACTTTCGTTTTCTAGGAATCATTTTCAATATCATGTTGAGTCTTAGGCCGTGTCTCTTGTAGTTCTTGAACCGAATCATGTTCGTGAGATACAAGGTCCGTGTTCTCAGGTTCGCATCTTTGCTCCTTTATTCTCATCAGTGATATCACTCATCCAAGTTTCACTCACCACTTTTCAGAAATCCATCATGAAAATTTGACAACGTTATTGAAAATTGTTAGTCCCCTAAGTTGATTTTGGTCTAGCATGCTAAGTTTAAGATATTTTGTTGCTAAATTGTATTATTATTAGATTTTATTAATATTAAGTTTGAGGATATTAATGTTTTAAATTGACAATATTTTCATTGTTAAACTATTTATTTGCATTGATGACTTTCTCTTGGTTTATTTATAAATTGAAAATTTTGGGATGTTACACTATAAGCCTCAAGTAATACGTCAGTGCTAAATTTGATGTTAAATTAGGATGGTGAGAGGTTGGAGATGTGTGTAATCGTGAAACTACTTACTAACAGATGACCAATTATATTGCAACATGTTAATTGATACATGCATTAAGTTATAATAAAAAAGAACTTTATTAAAAAAAAACATAAATGAGTTTCAAAAATAATAAAATTATTAAAGAAAAATTCAGTACATATGAACTCTAACTCTGCACTATCTATCAATACTCTTTTTGACATAAGAAAAAAAAACTAAAAAAATGAGTTTCAAAAAATATTTTAAAAAAAGTCAAAAAAATATTTGTCAAATAAACAAGGAGTCAACTCCATCTTTTAAAGTATATCAAAATAATAAAATTATCAACAAAAAAAAAATAAATGAATGATCCCTAAATATGTATTTTATATGGATACTCTTTTTAATATAAGAGGAAAAAAAACTAACAAATAAATTAAAAAAATAAAGTAAAAAAGTCAAAGAAATATTTGTGAAATAAATAAAGAGTGAACTTTCTCATTTAATATATAGTATAGTCCAATATAGATAATAATAATATATAATAAAAAGTTAGTATATATTAAAAATAATATAAATGTGTATAGATACAAATTGAATTTTAATAATAATAAAGATATAAAAGTAATAAAAATATTTCCTTTTAGCTAAATATTGATAATAGAAATAACAATAAATAATAAAAAAAGTTTGTATATATTAAAATAATAGAAAGGTGTACATATACAAATAGACTTTTAATAATAATAAAGTGTATAGATAAAAATGTACATTTTAGTCTAAATTTTATGATAAAATGTCTCATCTTAGTAAAGCTTAGAGACTAAAATATCTCATTTTAATAAAATTTAGGAACTAAAGTGTCTTACCTTAGTAAAATTTAAGAACTAAATTATTTCATTTTAGTAAAATTTAGGGAATAAAGTATCCAAAAAGTAATAGCTTGATGACCTAAATTTTTGTACATAAGGTCCTAAGCTTTTATTATAGAGCACCGGTTAAAAATTAAGGGAGTAAAATATCATAAATATATAAGTTTAAGGATCATAGAAAATATCCTTCCATGCTTTTCAATTTTATTCCAGAAGAAAATTGCCCAATCACCCTCGTGTCCGAGATGTGGTTCTGCGATGGAAACACCTATCCATGCTATTTGGACTTGCCGGTTTCACAAACAGTTTTG